>CM042999.1:14739644-20210420 GCA_023678885.1 Pogostemon cablin | reverse complement strand
AAAATATCTAGCATCTGCAAAATATGACTCAGCTTCTGTGAATGGCCTTTCATCGCCAAGCACCTTTTTTATGTTACCTCCATCGCAGTATTTGAAGCATTGATGTAGTGTAGAAGGAATTACTCCATTTTCGTGCAACCATGGGCGTCCCAAGAGCATGTTATATGATGTTTTAGCATCAATGACATGAAACAGAACTGTTGAGACCATCTCATCTATCATTAAGTCCAAGACCGTTGTACCAAGTGTTCTATGGCCTTCTTGATTGAACCCATGAATTGTCAATCGACTACTGCCGAGCTCATTGGTAGGAATTCCTGACTTCTTAAGCGTGGATAGGGGCAAGATATTGACAGCTGAACCTCCATCAACCAATATTCGATTAACTCTTTGCTCTTGAGTATAACCAGTTACGAATAAAGGTCGGTTATGAAGTTGTGAACCGAGCAGTAAGTCTTCCTCTGTGAAGGTTATTTTTATAACATGGGTCTCACTTTCATTCCCAGATTCACCCTTAAGTAGCTGAGCTTCGCTTGCCATATGACATGAAGAATCACCGCCTGCAGAAATAGAGTTCGCAGTTGCGTCTTCATCTAGAAAGATCTTCCCTTGCTCAACCAATCGCATAACTTTGTCTTTAAAGACAAAGCAATCTTTAATAGAATGACCCACCAGTCTATGATACTTGCAATATTTCGGATTGTCAGTTTGTCCCGCCTCTTCTGGTCGCTTCATTTCAGGAAGCTCGATAAGTTTATCTTTGAACAGATCATCAAATATGCCTGGGACATCTGAATCAAGGAATGGGTACTTCCTTTCTTGCATCTCTTTCAAGGTCAATCTTCTTTGCCCCCTTTCTTGGGGATCACTCCTCACTTTATCTTCCTTTTCGTTCTCATTCCTTCGAAACTTGACAGTTGGTGCATTTGTTGCCATGGACTCCTTTTCAGAAGATTTGCTGTAGGGTTTGCCCCCTTTCCTGGCCTCTTGCTTTTCTTTATACTTGTAGGATCCGGGAATCGGTGGTTCAACCACTCCACTTATCCCCATGCTTAGCTCCATGTCATGAGCTCTTGTGGCTAAATCTTCAAAGGTTTTAGGCTTAATCCCTTGAAGTATGTAACGAAGGCTCCATTGCATTCCTGCTATGCACATCTCAATGCCGGAAACTTCAGACAATCGATCTTTACAATTTAGGCTCAAATTTCTCCATCGATTAATGTACTCAATTACTGGCTCTTCTTTTAACTGACGAGTGTTAGTCAACTCTATCATGCTAACCGTTCTCCTAGTGCTATAGAAGCGATTAAGGAATTGATATTCCATCTGATCCCAACTGTCTATAGAATCAGCCTCCAGGTCGGTGTACCATTCAAAAGCATTTCCCTTTAGAGAACGAACAAATTGTCTCACCATATGATCTCCGTCAGTTCCAGCATCATTGCATGTTTCAATGAAATGTGCTATATGTTGCCTTGGATTACCTTTCCCATCAAACTGTTGGAACTTAGGGGGTTGATAGTTCGATGGCATCTTCAAGTTGTCAATCCTTCTAGTAAAAGGTTTAGCATACATGAATGAAGGTTTGGAGCTCTCTTCAAATTGGTCCTTCATTGTCCCAAGTATAATACATTTTAGTTGGCTGATAGGAACCATTCCATCATGGGAAATTTTCAATTCTTCTTCAATCACCCTCTTCCCCGTCAACTGGCGTTTCGTGGAGTTATTTACTTCATTTTCAGCATCTTCATCTTGCTTTTCGTTTGCATGGCTAGTTTCAGCACCAGTCATTTTCTCCATCAGTTTGAAAATCAAAGTACTTTGTTCTTGGTTCTGTTTGGCAAGTGCAACAACGGATTCAGTTAAGCTTGCCAACTGCTCTTCGATAGACGAAGTGTTTGTTGCCATCGTCGAGGCTATGGATGAATCAAACGATGAGCTTTCTCCAAGTATAGGAGTTGAGCTAGCTGAGTCGTTTTCCTCATCTTTATCATCATATGGTATTACTCCAGAGGTAACTCCAACTGAAGAATTTATCTCTGAAGATGATTCAGATCGTGCCATCTTTGACATGCTTCTGGTCGTAACATTAACGTCTTCAACTTGTAGTTCCGAAAACTTGGAGACAGAAGCTGATCTGTTGACTTTGACTCTTAGTGGAGTCATTTTACTTTGCTTATGTGAAGAGGAGATGAGAGGTAGAAACGGTCCCACTGGGCGTGCCAAAATTTGTAACAACAAAATTTATATTTATAATGAAATTAACACAAAAGAATTACAATAATAATCCAGACGGATTGAACTTGAAAATTTAGGAACAATCTCTATCAATCTTCTGATTCTTCTCTCGAACCAATTTGGACTTTGACTTTGACTTGACTTGTGTGTTGACCGCGTTGACTGTGTGTGTTGAGTCAGATCTTCAGTTGAAGCTTGTCCGAACTCGGATTTGGGAACTTATAACGTTAATCCAGAAGCGTCGAGCCTTTGTTTGGATTAAACGTACTTGATCCGAAGAAACACTCGATCTGGGGGGCTTAGCACCTTTATCCCAGGTCATATGATGTTCTTGGCGCGAAGAACACCGAAGAACTTAGTTTATGAAGAACGCTTGATTTGGGGGGCTCTGCACCTTAATCCCGAATCGCTTGCCGTTCTTGACTTGAAGATGCTTGAAGATCTCATGGAAGCACTGCTCGTGTTCTTGATCTCTTCAGAGCGTTTGTGTCTTCAGGTCTTTGAATGTGTCTGGAATGAATGGAGGAGGGCTCTTTATATAGGTGGAGTATGAGGATGCCCCATAAATAACTCGCAGTCTGATTGGTCTATTTTGACCTAATTATGCGGGCTTGGGCCTTTCACTTTCTTAGGCTTTAAGTCAGACTTATTTGACTGAATCTTACCCAATTATAAATTATTTACTCATTTATTTTAGGAATTTATTTATTTAAATCCCTTAATAAATAAATAATTAATTGATAATTATTGCATTAATTTGCCACATATTTTCCTTTAATAGGCAATAAAATTCAAGTGCCTACAGTGTGAGACGGTGTCACGCAAGATTTCCCCATATTGCTAATAGATTCAAATTATTAAGATAAAATACTAATATATCCCTATACTATGAAATTAAATCTCAGTTATATAAAATCTTACTTTTTCAATCATCGAAAACACACTCAAGTTGACGGACAAATCACCTCATGAATTCCTCGCCAAATCCTCCAAATTCATGGCCCTCGAGCTGAGCCATAGTAATCTAAAGTGTGGATGAGGATGATTTCGATAGCAAGATGGAGAACATGGATTTCTGGAGCTACTGTCGAGAAACACTGTCGATTTTTTTACTTAAATTGTACATTATGCGTTGCTAATGCCTTTAAAAATAGTGAAAGTGTATCAAAGTAATTATTTTCATTTAAATTACATTTTTTTCTATTTCGCTTAAAAGTAAATACATTTTTTTACTCATTTTGTACCATTCATTTAAAAAATATCCTTATTTATTGTTGATAACCCAATTTTACATAATAGATTTTTTTTATTCAACACATAAATCTTGTGTTTAATTTAATTTTATTTTATAGAAAATTATAAATCTCCATTTGATCCAATTTTTTTTGTCTATTTGGCCTAATTTTTGTGTATTCGTTCCAAGATTTTTTACTCTATTTGGTCTTTTTTTACCTCTATTCGGCCCTTTTTTTTGTCTATTAGTCCTATATTTTTGTATATTTGTCCCAAAGTTTTTTACTCTATTCGGTCTATGTTTTTTCGGTTTTTAATGATCTCTATTCGGCTCATTTTATTTTTGTTTATTCGGTATATATTTTGTCTATTCGTCCCAAAATTTTTACTCTATTCAGTCTATATTTTTTGGGCTTTAAAAATCTATCAACGAGAATACAATACATCTCTATTCGGCTAATTTTTTGTCTATTTGATCCATCTTTTTTGTCTATTCATCCCATAATTTTTGTATATTCGGCCCAGGTTTTTTCAGCCCACTCAATCTCTATTCAACCCATTTTATACATGTTTGACCTTTTTTTTTTGTCTATGCATCCCATATTTTTTCTTTAAAAAAATCCGTGTATTATTATTAATTGAAAACCAATGGAGTTAAGGGTATTTTGGGTACAAACTCATAAGAGTTGAAAGAAAAAATATGTTTTTATTTGAGTGGGTAAAAAAATATAATCTATATGAAAGTGAGTATTATTGATTTTGTCCCTTAAGGGATCGTTTGCTTGCATTGATTAGCTAGGTATTGATGCAGTATACCATGTAATACCACGTTTGTCTAAATGTATTCATAATACCTATGACCTGGTATTATTTTGACCCATTATTAATACTAATACTTTTTTCTTGGTATTATGTATACTACCTCAAGAGGTGGGATACATAATACCACAATTTAATACATATGTATTAAATTTAATTTTACTATTATACCCTTATCCAATAATAATTAAAATTAATAATTAATTAATAATATTAATAATAATAAATAATAATAATTAATTAATTATATTGTATTAATAATAATTAATTAATAATAATAAATAATAATAATAATTAATTAATTATAAATAATAATGGTAATAATTAAAATAAATAATAATAACTAATAATAATAATATTATTATTAATAAATAATAATAATAATAATATGAATAATAATAATAATAATAATAATAATAAATACATATAATTAGTAATAATATTAATAATAATAATAAATAATATTAATAATTTTAAATAAAATTAATAATAAATAATAAATAATGGAGTATAAATTAAAATTAATAATAATAATTATTATTATTATTATTATTAATAAATTATAATAATAATTAATATATAATATATAATTAATAATAATAATAATTATTATTATTATTAATAGTAATAATAAATAATACATAGAGACTCTCTTGTGAGACGGATTTTTTGTGAGACGGGTTGACCCATTATTAAAGTATGCTTATCATATAGGTAAAATATGATTATTTGTAGTTAAAGTATGTCAATAATGAATCATATTATAACATTCTAAAATCATACTTTAATTCATCATCCATCATATTTTACATAACATATTTTAACAACCATTAAGCATACTTTATCATATAATAGGCATACTTTAACACGTCTCACAAATGGTCTCACATAAATAGCGTCTCACAAAAGACTTTGTCAATAATAAATAATGATAATTATAACTAATAATTAATAATAATAATAATATTAATAAATAATAATACCAATATTAATAATAATAATAATAATATAAATAAATAAATAAATAAGGGGTAAATATGTCATTTAACTAATTATCTCATTTGTTAATACTCAATAACAAACATAAAATAACTAATACCTAATTATCCACAATCTCATTTTTTCATAATACCAAACAATAATATAATTAATCACAAGTCAAACAAATCTCATTATACACAATCCCTTTATATCCCATACCCACAAACAAACTACCCTTAAAAATATAAGTAGTGCACATGATTATATATGCAAAAGTGTATTGTGTTGTCTGTGCGATCACTGTAGTTTTAATGAATACTCTCTTCGTCCCGCATAAACGTTTATGTTTGCTTTTTGCACGTAAATTAAAAGATATAAAATTTTAATGTGTAGTGAGGTGAGAGAAATACTCCCTCCATCCCGCATTAAGGTTTACATTTTATATTTTGGGTTGTTCTAAGTTAAGGTTTACGTTTCCTTTTTTGTCAAGTTGGACCCATACAAAACAATTAATTATTTCATGTAGAACCCATACACAATACAAATACAACTACCCACTTTACATTAAATATTATTTCTCTCACCAAACTACATATTAAAATATTATACTTCCTCCGTCACGTAGCAAGAGGGTCTTTTACTTTTTGCACGTGAATTAAGTATTATTATTATTTAATGTGTAGTGGGTAGTTGTATTAGTCGGAGTGTGAATCTCATATTTAATTGTATTAGTAGGTGTGTCGGTCCCATGTGTGTAAAAAAGAAAATGAGGCTCTTTGGGTGAGACGTCCAAAATGGAAAAAATATCCTCTTTGAAGGGGACGGAGGAAATATCCCTTAATGTACGTACAAAAAGCAAACGTAAATGTAAAAATGGGACCGATGGAGTAATATTCAATGTAAAGTGGGTAGTTGTATTAGTGTGGTGTGTAGACCCTATATGAAATATTTAATTATTTTGTGTGGGCCCAACTTGATAAAAAAATAAATGTAAACCTTAATTTGGAACAAACCAAAATGAAAAATATAAACCTTAACATGAGATAGAGGGAGTATAATTTTGCGTATAATTCATTAAAACTAAATTTGTGCTAAAACTATGTAATTTTACTTATAATTCATTAAAACTATGTAGTGTTAGTGAATATATTTAAAAAGTTTCAATAATGTATTCAAAATAAATAAATGAATTTATGAGGTTAGCACTATGTATTTAGAAATATTCAGCAATGTATTCAGAATTTTTCAGTAATATTGTTTCGAATTTTGAATTCTTATAGATTTTTGAGGGATTTGAGTGATCTTCTGTCGATTTTTGTGGAAAAATTAATGAGAATCTTTATCTTTCTATTATTATATTACACATCATACATTTTAGTTATTTTTTAACACAATTAAAAGAGGGGTATTTCACGTATTTATTTTGTATTGATCAGTAATATTTTTTGCCTTATATATCTAGTAGAAATAGTAGGACATAGAATGTACCTAGTAGTAATGGACCATTTTTTCATTTAAAATTATATTCTCTCCATCCCACGGCTACGTATGTGTTTTGCCATTTTAGCCCGTTTAATACAACCACCCACTTTATATCTCTTTATAGCATGACACGTGGCGGGGTGAATAAATCCAATCTCTTGCCCCTTGATGAGAGTGATAATTCACGTATTTTGAACTCCAATTTGTGTGGAAATTGAGTACAGTTTGGTCTATTATAAAAGCAAATTGGGATGTTTGTGGAAAATCCACGAATCAGATAATAATGAGGCTATTTGAGCATATTTATAAGAAAACAGGTCAGAAGTGCTCAGAATTGGAAAGCACGTTTTTTGAGGCGTAGCTCGACCAAGAGAAATTTGGTCGAGCTACACAGTGGAAGTCGAGCTGGAGACGTTTCGGGTTATAGAGGTGCGTTTCGACCAAGGAAGGGTAGCTCAAACAAGAGCAATTTGGTCGAGCTACAGCAGGGAAGTCGAGTAGGGCGTGAAGACGGAGTTTCAGTTTACAAACATGCAGATCGACCATAGCTCGATCAAGGAGGTCCAGCTCGACCAAAATCATTCTGGTCGAGTTGGGACACGTCAGTACCGAAACATCGGGATTTCACCTCTTGTGCATGTATTTTCATATTTTCAACAAAAAAAGCCCAGTAAAGGTCCATAAAAAGAGATTACAAATATAAAAGGGGATGCATATCACATAAAAAAAATTCACTATCATCCTACACCCCACAAGGGGGATTACCCCCCACACCATCCACATCTATTCCTCCATCTATCCATCACTTTAAAGATTCGTCTACAGAATCAAGAGGAGGATTCAATATGGAGAAGGACGCGACGATGCCCACATCTACGATTTTATTTGTTTCCTAACTTATCTTGTATTTTCCAGACATATGGGTAAGATCTATCCAAGACCCATAAAGGTTTCCTACAACATCATGGGCTAGAACCGTTTTGGTAGATATAGGGTTTTGAAGGTTTTTTATGAATTAATTAAACTTTTGTGTGTATCATCCGCACAACACTACTTGTGGATTTATTTTATATGTGATTGTGTTTTCTTAATCCATATTCACGGTCGTTTTGTGCATCTTCAACTGTTATATAGAGTCTGAATATATATCTTGGTTGTTGATTAAGCGCGTTCACTGCTGAACATGATTCCATGTTATGATTATAAGTGAGGGGACTCCGAAACTTCATTAGAACTGTCATATATGAATCTTTGTTAATTGAATTAAATTCGAATTAATAAGTAGGATAAAGAGGTTCATTTTATAGTACCTATAAAGGGAGATCATATCAGGTTAGAGTACCAATCCTAGGGGAAAATAATGAATATTGATAGTATCTAGAAAGAGAGGTGAAATTATATTCTTGCTCCAAGGTTATTCACACGTGTTAGACGCATATTTACTTGTGTCTATAGAGTAAATTTATATGGCTTAGTGATGCGTCCATATTCCACAAGGTAAAGTCGGAAATTGGTACATGAAAGGGAAATTAATGAGTGAAACTGGATTACCCTAGGGCTACCTATTTTCCATTCTTGAGCCATTTCGTATACTTCTAGTATTTATTTTATTTTAATTATTATTTAATTTTTAGTATTTTAATTAATTAGATTACAAACCTCTAACTTAATTGCCTTGTCTTAATTAATTTAGTTAATAATTAAATTGATAATACGTCGTCCTTTGGGTTCGATATTTAACTTGGTCGCTTGCTTAAGTTGCAATTGATATCCTTAATACTTGGGGATTAATTTTGCGTGCGAAGAAAACGCTCATCACCCCTAGGGTTTATTGGTTGATTTAGGGTAAAATATCCATACTCTCTCCTATGTGTCACTCATCAAACTGAATGACACAAGAGATGTCACGCCAAAATGGTATAGAAAATATAGATCCATGAATTTGGAGCCCCTTGCAAGTGTAGTCAAACAGTCAACCCTCTCTATAAGCCACATGAGGCACATCTTGTGATTTACTTCATCCACCAATTCTCAGGACAAGGGAAGTGGGGTCCTAATGATGGGGTACACCATTTTAGAAATATAAGATATCCCGCCATAATCCAATATCAATTTTTATATACTCCCTTCCTCCGTCTTACGAAAATAGTCACATATTTCCAATTTATCATCCCACCTCAATAGTTACATTTTCTCTTTTGATAAATGAGACTCATACAAAACAACTAATATATCTCTATGGAGCCACACACAACACTAGTACAATTGCCCACTTTATATTAAAATATTATTTCTCTTACCTCACTACAAATTAAAATATTATTTACATATTAAAATATTATATTGCATAATATCCTTTGTTCACTATTTTCTTTAGGAAAATATGAATCTCACCCTTAAGTATAATGGATCGATGGTAGTGCGCGTGACCAAAATAAATTCGAGCCCAAAAGATAGTTTAAGATGTACTATTCAATTCTATTTATGAAAATTCTAATATAAGACAAATTTTTGGAGTTTTGAAATGATTATTAATAAATTACTGTGCAATAAAATAAATAAAAATAAAATAATAATATGGATGAGAAAACTTTCAAGTATTCAAAGAAGAAGACTAGTAATACTTAGACAATCCAGTTGAATATGTGACTGACTCTCTAGACTTATGATTCACTATCCTGCAGATTTTATAGGAGGATTTTTAAGCCAAACTAGACCATTATGATCAGGTGTTATTTAGTACTTATGATGTGTTGAAAATCCTAGAATCGACCAATAATTAATTCATTCTCCCTTTCTAGGTACTTACACTATTAAGGTATTCCTTTTTTAGGTACTAAGTTATTAATCCTACGTTTCCTTATCAAATACCGAGTAATGATGTTTTACCTAATATTTAATATTCCCTATTGATTGTCTAACAATTATAAGCTATATGGATTAATCGCCTATAACTGCCACAGAAAACAACTATGTTCATGCATAAATCAATAACCCTAATAATAATTTAATTCGAGCTAACTTCATAAATTATAGCAGGAATAATAATTCGAAACACAATTATAGAAGTCTCAAAAATATTTCTTCAATAAATAAATAAATATTTTAGAGTGTTGTAAATCCAAGTCTAAATAATCAAATCACATAATTCAACTGTATAAATTCATAACATCACCAATGAAAAACTTAGAACATGGTATTACGGAAGTAAATCACAATTAAGCAATAAACCCTAACCTTGAGTCTAATTTATCGCAGAAATAAAACTGAATAATAAAGAACCCTAGAATTTGACTCCCTTTCTTCAATTGTTGTTTCTGCCAGGATCTCCGTCTTCGACCAAATAGGTAACACCGTCTTGATTTCTCTCCAAAAGTATGATGGACGGAAGATGGGTGATGGTGAAGGTGAATTAAGGATGGAATATTTTGATCTGTTCTAAAATGTCTGATGTTTATTTCTGATTTTGAATCTGCCTTTTATTGTGGGATCAGATGTATCATGGAGTGGGCTTAAAATTATACGGATATGGCCTCAAAATACGTCTCTCGATGTCAAGCGTGTCCACTCAAAGGTGATTGAGAGCGCTTCTCTCTCTCCAGAACTCCCACTCTATATCAAGCAGTCTCCACGTCCAAATAGGCACGGGATGTTTTGTGACATATTGGTGTGACATCTCTTGTAACACCTACTTATGAAATGACACGTGTCGGGGTGGAGAAATCCAATCCCTTGCTCCAAGGGTTGACTAGTTGACTTAGGGTATAGTTTCTCTTCTCTCTCTTACGTGTCGCTCATGGCACAAGAGATGTCACACCAAAGTGGCACAGAAGATCCAAACCCGTCCAAATATGCTTCTTCAAGTCTCAACACTTGGTAACTGACCTGTGCTCACCATCGAGCGTGTGTGCTCAATGGCCATCGAGCGCCTGCTGGCAGCTTGCATGACTCCATGATTTTGGGCATAATTTATTCATCTAAACTCAAATATTAGTGATTCTTGAGCCCACGCGATCCTCTCTTCCATGGTATATATCACAAAACCAGTTTAGAATTCCACAAGAATACAGAAAAATAATAGAATATAGCACATGTTTCCTTGACATGTTGCACGAGTTCACTATTTTTCTTATCAAAACACAACAAAATATCTCTAGAGCACCTTTCAGTCAATGATCATTCAAAGCATTAAGATTTGTACAAATAATAGCAATTAAAATTAATCAAAGAGGTATTAAATTGGACCCAAAAGTACATGAATTTCACTCTAATCACCCATACAAAAAGCAAACATAACTATTATTGCGGGACGGGAGAATATCAATTTTGTTAATTTTAATTATTTAATTAATTTATCTATTCTAAACATTTTAAATCTAATTATTATTTGAAAATTTCGTAAAATATAATTAAGGGTTAATTGCGTAAAAAACCAAGTACTTTCATCGTATTGCAAATTAATCCTGACTTTTGTGAAAATACAAAAAAGACCATAACCTTTAACATTTGTGCAAATCACACCAATCGAGCAGATAAATCCTACCCGACTGCTTATGTGATATTTTAAATCCACATAATGCCTCTAGGTGAGATTTGAAAATAGGACGTTTCGTGTGGGTAGCTCATTCCCAAATTAAAACATGTGAAGAATAAGTAAAGTAAATTATTTGGAGAAGCAGTAGAATTATCTAGAAATGTAGTTAGTATCCTTTAATTACTTTTATCGTAATAGAATTATCTAGAGTGAAATAATTAATCTCATGTATCTATGTTGTCAGTTGTCTCTTAAACTTCTAGGTAGTCTCTAGATTTTTCTTAATTGCAATATATTAATGGTCTTGTAATAGTTGCTGCTAAGTAATAGAAATGCACTTTCTCCAAATACTTTTCACTACTCTATTTTTTAATTTGAGGTGTTCTGTTTCTCTTATCAAACTTCCATTCTTGGTGTTGATCTTGGGCCAACAGATATTATCATATGTTATTTTATTTAGTTTTTACATGGTACCAGAGCTATAAGAATTATTGGAGATATCGTATGTCAAGGTCTTTTGGTGGAAGATTTGATCGTGCCTCAAATGGACGTGAGTGGTCGTGTGGGTAGACTTGGCATGGAGTTACTGAACCAGTCCAACTATAGGATTTGGAAGACATGCATGGAATCTTACCTTATGGTGAAGACTTGTGGGATGTGGTGGATGGAGATAACAAAACAGTTCCAGAAGATACTCCCAAAAATATCGATGCACGCAAGAAATGGAAGCAGCTCAATGCGAAGGCTGAATTCACATTAAAGAGACTGATTTTGCCCAACTTGTTTGACCATATTATGCAATGTAAATCTGCCCATGAAATCTAGAAAACTCTTAACAGATTGTTCAACAAGAAGGATGAGGCTCGACTGCAAGTTTTGGAGAATGAACTTGCAAACACAACACAAGGTAACCTGTCTATTGCATTATAGTTTATGAAAATAAAAAATCTTTGATTAGAAATTTCCCTTCTCAATCCGGATGAAGCAATCTCTGAAGCTTGTATAAGGAGAACAATTATTCGAGGACTAAAGCCAGAATACACTCCAACGTTACCTCAATTCAAGGAGGGGCTCAACAATCATCTTTAGAAGAATTTGAGAATCTCTTGTCTTCACAAGAATCTCTAGCAAAGCAAATGGCTAAAATCTCAATCAAAGAAGGAGAAGGTAATGCTCTCATGGCGAAAAATAAATATTTTAGGAAGAAGAACAACCCAGAAAATTTCAGCTTTAATGAAGGTGGAGTGAATCAGGTACTTCTGAAAAGAGATTATCAAGTGTTATCGGTGCAATCGAACCGGATATATTAAGAAGTTTTGTTGAGTCAAATTAAAAGGGAGCAATATGGTAGAAACTAAATTGGAAGAAGTTGAAGAATATTGGGGCAAGTGTTTTGTGGCAGAAACAATAGCAGTAGTTGCCATGACAACCATCAACTTCGACAAAGATTGGAACGTCGACTCTTGTTGTGGACATCATTTCATTGGAGACAAGTCCAAGTTCTTCAATCTTCAAGCATATCATGGTCATGATGCTATTGTATCAGCAGACATTACAATACATCATGTGGAGAATGAAGGCACTGTGGTTATCAACAAGAATCATGAAGAGTCTATTACTTTGAAGAATGTCTTTCATGTTCCAGAAATGAAAAAAATTATTATCAGTGGCGAATGCGGTTAATGCTGGAAACTATGTGTTGTTCGGACCTCGGGACGTGAAGTTTCTTCGAAATATCAAGACACTTAAAGCCGATGTTGTCTACACGGTAAGAGAGTTAATGATTTTTTTTATCGGCATCAAACTCTTATATTAATAAGATGAATAGTAATGATAATGCTCGCATTTGGCATGCTAGATTGGGGCATCTTAACATGAAAAAATTAAGAGTAATGGTTAAAATGAATCTATAAAAGGGCTGCCAAACTTGATTAATCATGGTGGAGAAGTATGTGAAGGATGCCAATTTGGGAAGGCTCATAGACTTCCTTTCGATAGATCTTCCTCACGGAGTAAAGCACTATTAGAGTTTATTCATAGTGACTTAATGGGTCCAACAAGAACTAAATCTTATTCTGGTTTTTCTTACATGCTTATTTTCATTGATGAATTTAGTAGATGCACTTGGGTTTATTTTGTAATGCAGAAGTTCGAAGTATTTAGAAGATTCTTGGAATTCAAAGAAACTGTTGAAGGTGAGCTTGGTTCATGAATCAAGCGATTTCGGGCGGATAATGGTGGATAATTTACTTTGGAACAATTCTTGACTTTTTTTATCGTCAACATGGAATTAAAATAGAGCTTTCTTGTGCCAAAACACCGCAGCAAAATGGTGTGGCTGAGAGGAAGATCCGACATCTAACGGAGACTTGTAAGAGTTGGTTACATGCAAAGAATCTACCCAAGGCCTTATGGGCAGAAGGTATGAAATGTGCATCCTATGTGATAAATCGAACTCCTCTCTCTCCTATTAATATGAAATCATCATATGAACTTTTATTTGGAGAAAAGCATAGTGTTAAACATTTGAGAGTATTTGGCTCAATTTGTTATGTGCATGTGCTTGATTCACAAAGAAGCAAGTTAGATGCAAAGGCAAGAAAATGCATCTTTGTTGGTTATGATGAAAGGAAAAGGGCTAGAGATGCATGGATCCGAAGACACGTTTATATGTTGTCTCACGTGATGTCATTTTTGATGAAGTCTCAAATTATTACAAAGAAGATGAGACTGACTAGGTTAATATGATAGAATTACATGTGAGTAATTCTCATTCAAACGGCCCAACTGATTTCAACAATGAGGAGCAATGTGAGAGGGAGTCCAAGTAATAACATGGTGGAGCAAAGTAAGAGGGGGAGTCCAAGAAATGAAATGGAGGGCACGATTATGGAGTAAATAGATGGTGCATCAGAAACCAAAATAGAGAAACCAAGAAGAAAAGTTGTCAAGCCAGTTCACGATAAATATGAAAACTTCATCAGCTACTCAGCACATATGCATGTTTCTCTGCAGGTCCAATTGATGATAAAGAACCTTATACTTATGAGGAAGCTGAAAAGAGCAAAGAATGGAGACTCGCTATGGATGCTGATATTGATTCTCTCAAGAAAAATGAAACTTGGAGCCTTGTACCTAAGCCAAAAGATGTGCAACCTATCTCATGCAAATGGGTTTATAAAATTAAACGGAGGCCTGAAGGAAGCATCGAAAGGTACAAGGCAAGGCTGGTAGCTCGTGGATTTTCTCAAAAGTACGGGGAAGATTATGAAGAAACTTTTAGCCCAGTGGCTAAATGATTTTGGTACGAGTTGTAGTAGCATTGGCAGTCCACTAAAATTGGAAATTATGTGAAGAATGCCTTCTTGTATGGGGAGCTTGACAAAGAAATCTACATGAAGTAGCCTCTAGGTTATGTCTCTAACTTGCATCCTAATTATGTTTGCAAACTTAAAAAGCACTTTACGGGCTCAAACAAGCGCCACGTGCGTGGTACGGAAAAATTTTCTCAATATTTACAGTTTTATAGCTATCATGCATCCAATTCATATTCAAGCTTATTTGTTAAAAAATAAGGAAGTTTGCATGTGATGGTTCTTTTGTATGTGGATGACATGATAATAACCGAAAATGATGAAAATGAAGTTGACAAACTTCAAGATGAGCTTGCAATACGGTTTCAAATAAAATAGTTGGGAGAGTTGCATCATTTACTTGGTTTAGAAGTTTTGAATATGGAAAAAAAAAATTTTAACTCAAGAAAGCTATGCAAAGAAACTGATTGAGTGCTTTGGTTTGAATCAATGTAAGAAGTGTTCAACTCCTCTTGAAGTACATACTAAGTTAAGACGTGAAGAGGGATCACTTCTTAAAAATCTTCAACCGTATCGGGCTCTTGTTGGAAGTATGATATATTTAACCATAACAAGGCGGGACATTGCATTTTCAGATGGTTATGTGAGCAAATTTATGCAATCGCCAAGAAAGCCTTATTTAGAAGTTGCAAAAAGAATCTTGAAGTATGTTAACTCATCTCCAGATTTAGGCTTATTTTTCAAGAAGAATAGTAGTGAATCTTTAATTGGTTTTGTGTATGCTGATTTTGGAGGTGATTTGGGTGATCGAAGATCTACTTCAAGGCAATATTTTCAAAATCGGACCAGACCAGCCGGTTCAATCGGTTCAACCGGGAACCGGAGCCGATACCGGTCCAAAACAACATACATAACCATTTTTACTATTGAACCGGAAAAAACCAGATCAAACCGAGCAAAACCAATAAACCAGCAAAACCATAACAATCAGAAAATCGCCGGTTCAGATGATTTCCAACCCATCTTTCTATAGATTCGATCAAAACTGTTCAAATTTCAAAATTGCAAATACACATATTATATACATACATTCTTTTCTTAACTAGATCCAGTAAATTAATGAAAGAAAATATTGAAAATCTTCTTTCAAAAGCTGGAGAGAAACACCTAAGCTATTGCCCTCAAAATCCGTCGAATCTTTGCTGAAAACTTTACGATCGACAGCGCCGGCGATGTCCAAATTCTATGTGAGAGAGAGGAAGAGGGTGGAACTGAGTTGAGATATTATCCAGTGGAAGATTATAATTGATGCCCTAACTGTGAATTTCACATTTATATGATGGAGCATTAGGTGGGCCTTTAATTGGGATTTGAAAAAACAGTAGGCTGTGTTTTAAAAAAATATTAATAAGTGGGCCTTATGAATTTATATACTATCTTATTAAATAATTTTATTTATTATATATATATTTTAATTATTTTTATAAAATATAATTAAAAATAGGTGTATTTAATTTTTTCGGTTGAACCGGCGGTCCGACCGGTTGAACCTCGAACTGTTACCTCCACCGGTTCGATCACCGGTCCGGTTATAAGAATATTGTTTCAAGATATGTTTTTCTTTTGGAGACACAAGTGTGTCATGTTGTAGCAAGAAGTATGACTCTGTTTCTTTATCCACTGCCGAAGCAAAATATAAATCCTCTGCTGATGCTGCTCGAGAATGTGTTTGGTTGCAAAGACTTATTCATGATTTTGGACTTCTGTCAGGCTAATTCTGCGCACTCTAATTAAATCTCCAAGTGTAGGGATATCAATTGCAGAGGCAAGTACCCAAGTAAAAATATTGTTCCCACTGAGACAATCAATTATCTATTTATTTATTAATTACTATTCAACTAGAATTATTGTAACCAATTTCTAGGATTTGAATATGATTATTAACTAAAGAATTTAAATAACAATTAATGAAATAAATAAAAGCAAAGAATAATTATTCAAAATTGAATTCAGAGAGGATTAACAGCTCTAAGGTATCAGGTGTAGTACAATTGATTTGTCTTTCTAGACGTCTTATTGTTCATTCATGCTATTTCAATGGAAATACATCACCTAGCACTATTAACCCATCAAATATGATTCGATTTCAAGTTAAAAATATTATTCTGTTAAAATCAAAAGATGCGTGAACAGTTTTAAACATCCTTCCTAGATACTAATAAGGCAAACTTAAGAAACCTCCGGATGACCAGTTTGACTAACATATATTCTCTGAAAGTGCAATTCAATCCTATTCACTTTCTACTTGAATTTTTAATTGCATTGTTCCACTAAGAATATCAAGTATCTAGTTTACCAGCCCTTAGGATTATCGTGTTCACGGGCAAACTACTATAATCCCTAGCAAACAGACAATATTAAGTATGTATGCACACAAGCTAACACAACATACCAAGCATCACGGGCAACATCAATAGCATGTTATGAAGACGGTACAAACATATAATATAGTCTGAATAAATCGAATAAACAAGATTAATCAACAACATGAATTCATAATATTTATCTAGGTTTCCAAATCAACTACCCTAACCTTCAATCCTTAGAACTGTAAATGTATTTAGCCCATGAGGTTACACACAACCCTCATGGCTGACAAATTCATAACAAAATCACAACGAAAGAAGAAATTAAAGAAAAGAAATAAAACCCTAATGTCAAGTGGTTGATGTTCTTTTCCCGTCTCCCTGATTGGATTGCGTCTCTCAACCGCACTTGATTCTTCTTCCGGATCGATGGAATGGATGGATAAATTGTTTGATGTGAGTGGGTGGATGGATGGGAAATGCGTGAATTGAATTCACGATGTGTTTCTATGGTGAATGATCAATCTCTCTTCTAGGTGTTCTAATTCCACTTTTATGTCTTGGGCCACCAAAACTGACTCCCCTTGGGCTATTTTCCACGTTGTCACGCACAGGACATTAAGAATCCCAATTTTTGGCCTAAACTAACGCAACACGAGTTGGTATGCCAAACTCGAGTTGCTACACGACTCGAGTTGCCTTGAACTGTAATTTGAATAGACACAACACGAGTCGTGCGTGCAAGTCGTGTCTTCGTCTATCAAGTCGAGTTGAAATACTCTGAAATTAATTTGGCTACGGACACCAATACGAGTCGAGCTGGCAAGTCGAGCTATTGCCTATCAACTCATGTTGGCCTTCTGGACAACATCCAGCGCTGCTCTGCCTCACTCCACTTGTTACTCGGCTTGCCTCAGACGTAACACGACTTGAGTTGCAAGTCGTGTTGGTCATTACAAGTAGTGTCGCACGTCTGATAAATTCTGACCTCCTACGGCACTCAACATGATTCGAGTTGCCAAGTCTTGCTGACTTATGCAACTCGAGTAAGCCCATATCTCACTCGTTTCTTGCTCGTCTTCGGTTATGCTTCATTTTAGTCTGTTTTAACTTTCAAAACTCAACAATACACATTAGTAACACTATAATCATGCAAAGTACGTAAACCACGTAATTCCACATGATTATATGACCTTATCTTAGCAAAAATAGTGTATTGTGAGACCGAAAAGATGTAAATTCCCACTCTCATCAACTTCCTATCTCAAAGCCTACATCAATTTTTGGAGATAATTAAAGTGCAATTAAGCTTGCAAACAATCCTGTTTGTCATGCAAGAACAAAACATATCGAGATCAAACATCATTTTATTTGAGAGAAGGTTCTTGAAGGTACTATTAGTGCTTTGTAGGTACGAAGTAAAGAAAAAATTGCGATATATTCACGGAGTCTCTTCCGAAATATGCATTTGAGTTCTTGCGTGGTAAGCTTGGACTGATTTCCAAAAAATTACTTTAAGGGGGAGTGTAAGATTTAATAAAGTTAATTTTTTGGAGAAGCAATAGAATTATCTAGAAATATAATTGGTATTCTTTAATTACTTTTGTTGTAATAGAATTATCTAGAGCAATAATTAATATCATGTATCTATGTTGTCGGGTGTCTCTTGAGCTTCTCGGTAGTCTCTAGATTTTTCTTTATTGAAATATATTAATGGCCTTGTAATAGTTGCTGCTAAGTAATAGAAACCCACTTTCTCCAAATACTTCTCACTACTCCAAATTCATTCTTGGTGTTGATCTTGGTCCAAAAGATATTATCATATGTTGTTTTCTTTAGTTTTTATAAAACCCTTGCCCTGATTTAGTGAACCCTAAACCAAAATTCTGCCCCCATTTAGATCAACATGAGGTCATTGCTTAAGGCTCAATTGAAGATCTTTTAGCTCATCGAGAGCAAATGTATTTCACAAAAATGGTTATGGTTCAAACTGATTGGCAATAACTTCATATATGGTTTATACTTGGCCTTAATTTTTTTCTAGATATCTCATCTCTGGTTCATCTTTGCTAGCACCTATGGATCAAAGTTCGTTGGGTTCATTTGCTAATTTGACTCCTCAACAATTAGATAATGATGAAATTGAGAGTTTATAATATATTTAAATAAAGAGAACAAAGATAGATTAAAAATTTCAAGAATTGATGAAAGGAATACTAGAGGCAACTCTGTAAGAACATCAGCCCAACTAAGCCACGATATGAATTCTCCAATGCCGACAGAATCAAACACCTCCGAAAACATTCTCAACAACTGCTGGAATTTCTACCGATCGCTCGACTTGCTGTTTAGCCTGCCCAGAGCTGATCTGCATATAATATTGTTAGAGAACGCAGAAAGCATCAAACGCAAATTTACTAGCCCTGATGACTCCGCAAGTTTCTTCACGGAAAAGGTTGTTTCCTCTTCATAGATGGAGTGGAAGGAATGAACCCTTTTGTTGTTCAAGAGCTGGAGTACGAAGAAACTCTTCATCTGCCTCCAGTATTCACCATAGGTACAGAATGTGACTCCTTCTCTTCATAGACAATCTTTTGGAGCTTCTTGTACTGTAGCTTGTCTTTAAATGTGATGTCTTGAGTGATGAGGACATCGCGAGCGAAGGAGACGATCAGCACAAAATGTTTGGATAGTTGGGCAAGGTTTTAATTTGGCAATGAGCAACCATACGAAACGACATCATTTCATATCTTATCTGGAGGCCTTACGTAGATTTAAAATGCTACGTTAGCAGTCGGCAGACTTCATCTGCCTTATGGGTACGATTTTCACTAATGTTAAAGGTCATGGTCTTTTTTACAAATTCACAAAAGTCAGGATTAATTTACAATTCGATGAAAGTTCGTGATTTTTTGCACAATTAATCCTATATTTAAATGACAAAGTCTCTTATGAGATGATATTTATGTGATACGAGTTATGAGACTGATCAACCTATTATTAAAGTTATTATATATGTAAAGTATGATATTGAGTAGTTTAAGTATTACTCCCTCCATCCATCGGCAACATATATATCTTTCTATTTTGGGCATCCGCTCCAAATGTTTTCATTTCTCTTTTTAAACACATAGGACTCACACACTTCACTAATATAATTAATATATGGGACTCACACACCCTACTAATACAACTATCTACTAAACATTAAATAATAATACTTTTTAATCCACATGCAAAAGCAAATGTATACTGCCGGCGGACGAATGGAGTATTTATCAAAGTATGATGAATGATGCATTAAAGTACATTTTTAGGGTGTTCTAGTATGTTTTACTAAAATATATAATTATTGGGTAGTGAATCATGATACTATAATAGCCTAAAATTTTAATATGTCTTTTATCATTCTTTGGTAAATTATACTTTAACGTCCTAATGACAAACTTTACTTATATAATAATCATACTTTAATAATGGGTTAACTCGTCTCACAATCTGTCTAGCACATAACAGTCATACAAGAGCGCCACTAATATTTTAAAATATTACAAATTTAAATAATTATTTTAGGGCACACTTATGTGATATCTTATTATATTGAGATCATTTTACACTTTCTTAATTAGTTATAAATTTTATTAAAATTATTATAACTGTTCATTTATATAAAAAATTATTCATAAAATAGATCACATCATCGTTATCACTTTTTTTCATTATAAAGATTATACTTCTTATCCATTATACGAAAGTCATTTTGTAAGATAGTCTCAGACAAGTCTTTGCCATTATTTTATATTGTAACTTTTTTTGGAAAAATACGTTGGATTATTTGCTCCATCTTACAAACAAATACACACTTTGATAAGAGGGAAGGAGACAATGTAGAGGGAGACAGCTGAAATACAAATTTCAAGCATTCAAACAAATCCAAGCATCCCCTTAAGTTGCATTCGTTTGTTTAGCTGTTTCTTAGTTGAATGAATATGTTGTTGGGATAAACAGATCCCCAATCATTCTTAAGGGACAAATAAAGAAGAACATAAAAAGCACAACACAAGAATTTACGTGGAAAACTCCAAAATCGGAGAAAAACTATGGACCGAGAAAATACAACTATGTGAAAATTTTTTACAATCACACAGAATTTCTCTCTCCCGACCCCAATCCCTACACTCTTACAAATATTTGACTAATTCACACCTCTCCCTATTCTCACAACTGAGAATCAAAGAAAGGAATTTAAATAGAATCAAACACAAAGATTAAAGTGTTGATTGGTGCATTTGACATCAAGTCCAAGGACCTCCTTATATATCACCAGGAATCTCTCCCCTTTTGTTTTTCTTTTCGATGTGGGATAAAAAAATAAAGTAAAAATTCCCTTATTTTATTGTTGACAAATCCTAACATATGTATTTTATATGGAGTATTTATTTAGGAATTTTATTAATTAATTTATGCATGTTTTGAGTTTATTCATCAAGTTTTATACCTAATTGTTATAAATTTGTGCATAAATTACATCCTAAGATACACAAGGAAATGAGAACGACACAAAAATCATTTAATATAATTTCGAGTTAGTTTAGTGTGTCTGGGTACACAAGATGTATATGGTATAATAATTTGTTTTAAAAGGTATACATTTTAGTTAATAAACGTATAATTTTTTCATTGAAAAAATCGATTGAAATATGAATATTACAAATATTTGATTAAAAAAATTAATATTTTTCTCTGAAAACAAAGGGTATGAGTTCTTATATTAAAGGATATAATATGTAATATTAAAGGGTATAACTTTTAAAAAATTTGAAATTTACGGACTCGGTGTTCCGGGGACATACAAGTTTTAACCTATAATTTTCGAGAATATTACTAGTTTCTTGAATTTTCTTTCTTTTCAAAATCACACAATATTTTCGTTACGCTAAAACTTGTGTGCCACTGAAGACATTGTGCGCCCAAATATTCTTTAGTATTAAATGGTATATACTCTTTAGTATAAGGACGTGTATCATTTATTTTTTGAAAAAAAAAAGAACAAAATTTAATGAAAGTGTATACCTTTTAGAACAAAATATTATATCCTTATTAATTAGAGTATATACCCTTAGAACAAAATGTTGTATCCTTACACACTTTGTGCCCTTGGGGACACAAGACCAACTCTTTTCCTTATTCAGTTTCTCCCAAAATTTATCCTATCATTTTGAGTGCGTATCTCATATTTTTTATTCACTTTCCACATCTAATAAGGATATTTGAACACGGCCACGGCTGGCCGTGTTCTTCTTCAAACAATGTAATTTTTTTATCCTTTTCTTATTTGTTTCAATTCGGAATTGAGCTCCGTTTCTTTTTATGCTTTCCTTTTAGAGTTGTGCATCCATTTTTGAGTTTGTTTCATCCCAATTTAATTCTCGTTTTCTCCTTTTCTAATTTTAGCTCAATAATACCTCATTTTTACAATAAAAATAACATGATTCAAACACTTTTCTCTAAAAATACGAACTATACAAAATATGAAATAAAATACTAAAAATAACATAAAAACACGCAAAAATCACACGAACACAACTCTAAAATCTAACAAATTTTCACATTAAACATAACTCCCATTCATTACGTACTCTAGAGTGAATTATGTATTTTACTAGGGGCCGGGACTGTTTCCTCGAGGACTAGTCGGGCGTAAGCCCGGAACCTCGGTATCAAAAAAAAAAAAAATATGTATTTTACCATGGTATTTCACTCCATATTTTATAAATTATTTTTTATTAAATATTACACTCTAACAAATGATCATTAACCCCAACACACTTAGTTATGGAAATTTGGAAAAATGCTTTCTTTAAGGACATCTCTTGAAAATTGTTACTCATAATAAATTTTTATTACTTCTAAAAACTTTTAAGACACAACTACCCTCACATTTAAGTTACAAGTGACTTAGCATGCAATCAACTATACGACTAATGTCTTCCATTATATGCAACTTCATCTACAACCAATCATATAACTACTTATAAGACCAAACACGCAATTGTTTGTGCAACCAAATATGTGACTACCCATAATCGCATATTTGGTCATACATAGGGTCGTGTGTTATTCAAATTTAAAGAAGGGATAATTGTGTCTTAAAATTTTCAGAAGTAACATTCTTTCAAAAAAAAATTATTGTATGACAATTTTCAAAACAAAGTATTATAAGTGCCATTTTTTCAAAATTTCCTTTGGTTATTTAGGCAACAATTATGACACACGATGTATATTTAAAATATAAAATATAGATAAAATGAAAATATTATAGTTCCACTTGCTATTTATCCTCATATCTTTGAGATCCTATTTAATCAAATTCCATTCTTTTCTCATATTCATGTTACACCTCATATTCCATCTTTCATCATAGGAACAAACAACCAGAATCTGTGAGGTTCACAGTATATATATATATATATATATATATATATATATATATAAAATTTTTAGCCTAAGATGAAAGGTAAAATGCAGTATTGTGTAAAATAAATACAATAAATATAATAAGTTTTATTAATTCAAGACCCGAATTATGGGTAAAGTATTAATTCGGGGTCTGAATTATTTTTTCTATCAATCCAAAGCCTGAAATATGTAAAACTATCAATCCAAGACCTAAATTTGTCAAATATTATCTTCTATTTTATCAATTTAGGACCTAAGTTCAGGCACTGAATTGATAGTTTTACATAATTCAAGCCCCTAATCGATAGAAAACATAATTCAAGCCTCGAATTGATAGTTACCTATTTTTCATGCCCTGGATTGATAAATTGTGAGATGTTAATGTTATAAAACATTACTAATTTTAAAAATATATATAAGAAATTGGGCCGTAGCAAATAAAAAAGTGTGAGAATACTTCGAACTTGATGTAAATTTGATATTACCCTTTAGTATCACTATTAAGAAAGAAATAGATAATACTATTTACACAACAGAGAACTAAGAATGTAGGCATATGAATGCATAATGAGTTAGAAGTTAATGGAAATGAGGAGTGGGTCTAACCCCTGATCAACCACAAACGTCTTCACCAGTTTCTTCTTAGAAGGAGTAACAACTTCAAGCTGGTATGATCCATGGAATCCTCTGTACTCAAACTCACTTGCTTCACTTATATAGCCATGGCTACGTGTCAACCACTCTTGCTTCAGATCAACGTATCGTTTCCCGGCCTCGTTCAAATCCCCTTCTGCATTCACCAAGAAACTCTTGTCTCTGCTCATCAACAACTCCCAGAATCCCCATAACATCACGCCTTCGACTGCAGGGTGGGCGAACGCCTCCCTCATCATAACTTCTAAATCATCAGCTCTAACATACTCGTTTACTGAAGAGACATCAACCTCTGTAAACCAGATGGGAAGTCCAAGAGTGCCCAGCTTATCGAGAGCAGAGCTAACTATAGCCCCCACGGGGCTGCTTATATGTCCCTGTACACCTATTCCCCCAATGGGAGCCCCCTGCTCTTGAAGTTGAAGAATTTGCTGAATGTATTTGTCTGGTGATGACCGCGCATTGCTTCCGTCCTCAACACTGTAATCGTTCACGAAAAGGGCGGTCGATGGGTCCAGTTGATTGGCAGTCTTGAACATGTTGGCTCTGATATCCTTTCCCAAATGATCTTGGTAGAATGAATTATGCAGCATCTCGTTGTTCACATCATAGTGCTTGAACTTACCCTTGTAGCGAGTGAGAAGGCCGGTGAGACGGTTTTGAACAGCTGACATCATCTGATCTGATGATAAAGCACGTATCCATGACTGGACTGCTGCCTCTGATTCCCAGAAGATGCAGTGCCCACGAAGTTGAATATTGTGGCTCGTGCATAAGCTTAGTAAGTCGTCTGCGTCTTTGTAGTTGAAGTTTCCCTGTTGTGCTTCAGTCCAATACCACTTCAGCTCATTTTCGAAAACAGCCCAATTGAAATTTTTAGTGAAGAAATCAACAATGTCTTCATTATCTATGCTGGACCTGCTGATGCATGACCCAAATGGGAAGATGTTCTGAGTTTGTCTAATTTTCACCACTGAGCCAACTAGTGTAGTAGAATCAGATGTTGTAAACTTTAAGATGACATTTCGCTTACGTATCTGCATAGTTAAACGTGTACAAGTCAGCTAAATGAGTAAATGAAGTGTGACAAAAGACTCAAATAACAGATTATTGTAGAAAAATTAGATGAACCAGTGCATGCAGACAGTTCAGATGAAGTAGATTTGGTATTTATATAAGGAATCTGGTAATGATAAATTAATGTAAAAGCTGATGATTTTTGGTCCAAAATAAAACTCCTTGATAAGCCAATAATTAGCAACCAACTTACCTTATCAGTTTGCAATTTCAAATGTCTAAATCTCCGGTGTCTATCAACAGGGAAAATTTGTAGCCCAGCAACCATGAGATCAACACCAGTCTCAGGACCTTGTACATATACCATAACCTTTGCAGGTTGCTTCTCGATTCTGAACGATCCACCAATTTCATGCCATTGATCATCACTGCACTCAACTTGGCCACCATTGACCCATTGGCCATCCACACCAAGAGCAATGTTAACTAACTGTGGTCGAGTCGCTTGTTTACCAACCCGAACCCATGCAGAGACTTGATACGTCAAATAGAGTTTCAGTTTATCCGTTATCATCTGGGCAGGGCCATTCCATGTCTGACTCCGATTTGTCACAAGAATGTAGCGACCACTTAAAGGTTCATAGGCTCCAAGGCTATCTCTAGCCATTGGCGGAATGATACGTGGTGAACCATTTGCAACATTAAGATTGCAATTTCCAAGGGGGAACCACCCTTCCGTGTTATCACTAAGGTTGGCGTTAGCAATTATATTGACGCCAAAAGCAGCATCCTGGAAGGAAGTTGTCATATTTCTCTCAGTTTTTTGTTCCATGTAACAGAATTATGTCTCTTTAAGTATATATTTTAAGCATTTCCAAAGTTGGCTTATCCAACTACCTCAATGACTGGTGGAGATGCTGGTGGGGCTTTAGGAGCATGCTTCACTACTATATTGTTAAGGAGAATCTCAGTCCCTCGAGGTGGTCCTTCAAGAAAAATAACTGCCTTTGATGGAGAACCATTTATTAGAAATTTTCCTTGCAGTTGCATCCAATCTTTATCTGTTGCCTGCACACTAGATAACCAGCCAGTTTCTTGATAAACTATCTTGCGAGTTTTTCAGCACCACGCCAAAATCATAGTTCAAATCAGTTTTCAAGTGGAATTACTGCCTTCTTTAGTAGTGAAGAAAAGTATAACAATATTAAAGACACAGAAAGTTATAGTGCAATTCCAGGTTAATTCAAGGATGATTATGTCAAGGAGCTAATAATAATAGGAGATACGATTATAAAGATATCATAAAAAAACCTTATGTGCACTAGTACACAAATCTAGTATCCATGCATCTGGGTCCAAACCGAACGAACATAGTAAAACACAATCTGAATCGGGCCTGAACCCTGGCAAAAAGTATTAGTAATATGAATATAAATTATTAACATATAAGATAAAGTACTATACTATGCATATGTGAATTTGCAGAGTATTTTATCACCACATAACCGTATCACCGTATTAATATTATGAACATAAGTAATAACAAACATAGAATAAAATATTATACTATGCAAAGATATAAAAGTTTTTGGGTCAAGAGTTAGGAACTGTTGCCAAATACTAGACCCGTTTCGCTGATGGGCACAAGTCTAGCTAAAAAACAAAGGCAGGAATAAGTTTAATTAAAATTAAAATTTAACTAATTAAACTAATATCAACAAAGAGTGTACTCTCTAGCAAGTCTGTTAATAACAAATAAACCTACAGACGTCACTTGATTTATGGCAGATGGAACAATTCAAAATAAGCTGAAACAGTAAATGGCACACTATAATTATCTCTAAGTGTATTGTCCATTAAGAAAAGCAGGGCTTACCTGGCAATCCCTATATACTGTTCATGGAGATCTGCTGCTTGAAGCCATAGAGTAGCCCTGACTTCCGAAGTGTTGACATTATTCCCGAATATTCTAACCAATGCATTAACTTCATAGGCAAGCTTACGTTGCACTCTGCCTGATAATTCCTGCTGAATCCCGTTCCAGTTGTCTGTACGATTTGTTGTTGATACAAAGAATTTTCCAGTGGATGGAAGAACTTTTCCATCTGCCATAGAATCATGCAATGCAATTTGGCAACCTCTCCCAGACCAATTATTGAGCCCATCATCAAAGCTTGAATTTTGTATGATGTTCTCTTCATCAAAGACAGGCGTAGTCCCTTGACTCTGTCAAATTCAGAAAGCAAAAAATCAGAAAAAATACTAGATATGAAAGGGGTCTAGTGTCTCAATGCCAAAGCTGTGATATTAATTTTTTTAAATAACAGATAATATTAATATTTCCAAACGCCATCATATTAGCATGCAGTCTTAAAAGGAACATGCAACAACAGATGGGTGTTTCTGTGTATACTCACATCATATTGACTGGGATTAAGGCAGGCAACCTCAACAGATCTTATGAGCAAGTCAATTCCGGGTGAAGGCCCTTCCAGATAAAATATAACTCGATGAGGCATTTTCGATAGTGAAAATGTACCTTCTAGTTTCGTCCAATGCTTCATTGAAGCAGTTGTTCTGCATAGGATTTATTGAATAACAAATTGATTTTCTGAAGCAAGAATGCAAACTTAAATAAAGATATAATTAATTCTAGACCTTCCAATGAATAAATAGCTAGTTGAAAAATTTGCGTATTCAAGTTTCAGAGTGGCCAGAACATCATCAGTGACAACTTGGTTCCCTGATACTTTAACCCAAGCACAAACAGTGTACATGGAACCAGTGGAAACTCTGGTGGTTATGTCTTGTTCGAGGCCTTGCCAACATTCTTTCCTGTTTGTGATAACAGCATAATGGCCACCTAGATTCATGGATAGTCCTTCAGGATTTTCAGCTTCCTCAGAAACCACAAACGCATCACACACATTGGGGTGCCACAGATGAAGTCCTCCAGAAAAATCATGGTTAAGTATGATATTAGTGAATGGTGCGGAGCATGAATTGTTCTGTACAACATTTAAGTTCTGCAAGAAATCAAGAGTGACAAATGGTCTGAGATGAGAAGAAGTTGAAGTAAGGGAAGACAATATAACGAACAGCATTTACACTACACATTCTCCCATGGTGCAGTTTACTATAATATTAGAACCCAATTCTAAAGAAGAGAAGCGCCAGATAGTATTATCAAATCATAATGCACACACGATGCGGATCTATCCTGAAGCAATTCAAAATTGAAAATTTTATTTACCAAAAATCAAAAAATTGTTCTGCATTTGAAGAGAATCAATGAAGCTAACAGATAATCTAAACAATGATAAACAGTTTTTTGTTAGAACAAATTGAACTTGCTGCAAGCACAATTTCATTCTCAAAAGGTCAGAGATGTTATTGAAACACTGAGTTTATCAGGAGTTAGACATGAATGCCACACAAGTCGACCAATGTGTGAGAGATACACATAAATTAGAGAAAATGGATCACATAATCCACTTGAAAGGAAATGTAATTGATGAACACCTAATTGTGCAAACATATACAAATCTGCTCTAGGAACTTCATTATAAACTTATAAAACTATACACAAAACAAATTAATGAGCAAAATTTACCACGTTTGTAAACTTATGAAAAGGTTAAAACCATTTTACCACCTCTGAGTGTATATCCTCATTGCTTGTTGATGGCTTCTCCATCATGTCACTTGATTCCTAATGAACACAAATGAACAGCTCATATCAAGAAATTTCAATTAATCTTTATCTGATTTTCATCAATTATGAATAAAATTACAAATTACTATAAAAATATTCAAGAAAAAAGTGATATGAGGATCTGTAATCCATTTAGTTACCTCAACATGAAGGCTATCATAGGTATTGTCAGTGGGTGGCTTCTCCGTAATATCTCTTGATCTCTAAAAGCAACAACAACAAAATCCCACATTAAATAACTATAACTATGAATTCAATAATCTGAGAATAGTCAAGAAAACAGTGATATGATAATCTGCAATCCATTTATTTACCTCATCCTGAAGGCTTTCATAGGCATTATCTGTGGGTGGCTTCTCCATAATATCAATTGCTCTTTAAAACCAACAACAACAACAACAAAAGCCCACATTAAATAGCTACAACCAAGAAATCCCAACTCGAGTGAAGCATTTCATCTAAACGCATTATAAATCATGAAGAACGGAAGAACATGATTTAATAAAACAAATAAAGATTCACCTTTGTACCTCAGATTGTGGTGGGCTTTGCTTTAAAGTTCGAGGGGTGATGCAGCAATTCAAGAATCGAGCCATAATTTTATAGTGAGTACCAATTTCAAGCAGAAAAGCAAGTGGCTATTTCAACAACCCACTCAGAGATTGTCACTTCAGTTATCCCATTTCTGCATTTGTAATCTCAGCAACACACTGGCGTAAAGTTTTTCTCTAAAATGATGGATAAATGGAAAATAGAATATATATTTCTAAAAAGTGAGGCTTGTTTGAGGGGGTCATCCGAAGAGTTTTCTTTGGATTGCAGAATGAGGTTTGCTGTACATGGAATACATTTATACCTTTCTCTCTTATTGGAACTACCTTTAAATGGATTTAACTTTCAAGATCGTATGGCCTGTGGAATGGCGGGGAGTTTAAAGAATTTATTAGAGTGTGGCACAGACATTGAAAACTCCTTGGTTTGATTAAGGCGCCACTATTCAGACACACTAAATTACTCTATACACCTAATTATATTTACACATACAAAAATTATGGGTTATATTTATAGGTAAAAATAGGGAGTATGTAGTTTTTTTTTCAAAAATAAAATTAATTATTTTAGTTTAATTAATGGTGGAGATTGAATGATAAACTAATCTAGTCGGACTCAAAAATTATATATACACACTTGTAAAAGACTAATTTACCCTTAATTTAATACACTCATATCAATTCCTACTCCATCCCCAAAATAAAGAGTGAAACACATACACCCACTCACATTTAAGAAGAAGAATTAGAAAAGGAGAAGAACAAGAGGAAGAAGAGAAAAGAAGAAGTTAAACATATGCACCTATATACACATCGTTCACGTTCCATCTTCCAAAATAAAGATTAGAGAAAAAGGAGAAAGAAGAAAGAATGGAAAAGGAAAGGAAGAAAAGAGAAGGGAAGAAAATCATCACTCAAATTCAAGAAGTGGGCAGATGGTTAATTGAAAAAAAAAATTATCAATGCACGTTCGGCCTTGGTCTGCAGGTGAGTATATACTTGTTCGACCAGCATTGGTCGACGCTTAGTCCACGCGTTCAACCAGTTACCTCTGCACAGATCCAAAATTTTCGGCCAAAGCTAGTCGAACAGTACTAAGTGCATTCGACCACCACTGATTTTTGTGACTAATTTGTTCAAATTAAATAGATAAAAAATAGAATGATTCAAGTTTCATTAATCCATAGTGGCCAGATCTGATGCATCGTTTTCGCTGGTTTATCCATCTTTGCTTCTTTACATGAAATTGAAATTTTATTTTTGTTTCTTGTTCTTCTGCGTGTTATTGTATCTCTTCTTGGTTTTCTCTTCTTCCTATTTTGAAATCAAATATTGGGTATGGGGGCGTCCACCGATGGCGTGAACTAGGGAGATATTTATTTTATCAAAGGAGGATGAGGCATGTGTATATATTATTAATGGAGTTGTGTAATAATGTGTGAATTGTGGAGTATAAGTTTTAAGGACACTTTAGTAATTTGTTATATAAATTTATGATTTAAAAAATTAAATGAGTGTATATTACTAAAATGATGTGTGCATATAGGCAAGGCCTTTGATTAATTAGTAGTTCTAATATCTCCGATCCCAACGAAAGGATTTACTGTATTATATAGTACTCCCTCTGTACATCGTTATTAAATAGGTGTTTTGAATGAAAATCGAGCAAAAAGTGGGGATTAAGTAAAATTCTAAGGAAAGACATGAAAACTCGATCGAATTTCTATGAAATTCGAACGAAGAACTCTTACAACGAGAAAACAAGTTTTGCTTAAAAACTCAACTGAAAAATTCGACCAGGGGCATAGAAATTCGATCCAATTTCTATTATAGGATCGATCAAAAATTCAAAAGAAAATTAAAAAAAATTCGACCGAAGTAGAGAAACTCGATCGAATTTTTGTGCAGTTTGAAAGAAGAAATCATGTTTTAGATCGAACAAACGTTAAAAGCAAAGAAACTCGACCGAATCACGAAAATGCGGTCGAATTTCCTGCTAAATGCCCAGCTGTCAAGTTAGAATTCAGGATTTTCTAAGGGGATACAAATACCCCAAATTTCAACCTTACAGTCAGATTATCAAGGGCAGTTGCTGGAAACACACCACACACACCATTTAAGAAGAAATTCACCTTCATCTTAGTCTTCATCTTCATCCATCCTTTACCCATCAATCTACCATCACTTCATCTATCAAATTCACCATCTAATGGAGCAAGAGGAACATTGGAGAGTGGAAATTGCTAAGAGTAGAAGAAGATCTCCATTGAAGAAGTTCAAGGAAGTTTCCATTCAATTTTTATAATCAACTTTATAGTTATTCCATGAATTTTGAAGATACAATTGTTCTAATTGTTTTCTTTAGGATTATGATAGTCTAATCTCCTTTGTGAGACTAGCAACATGAATGATGTTGGATAATTTTTGGATTTATGCATTTAAATTTATGTGTTAAATGGACTTGTTGATTTTCTATTATTGATATTGAATATCTTGATGTTTATGATGATTTGTGTGGTTAATTGTCTTGTGCATGTGATTATATTGAGAAGTGATGTTTATGATGATTTGTGTGGTTAATTGTCTTATGCATGTGATTATATTGAGAAATCAATTATATGTTTAGAATAGTTCATTGAATCATTTTGTCATACACCTCATGTGCATTAATCTAGAATAAGTTAGGGATGTCCTTCTAGATTAGAACCCTTTGATAGAACATTTGATTAGCTAGATCGAGAGTTCGGTTGATCGGATGAGTGGAACCAAACTTAAATGAAACATAGTACCTAGAAAGGGAGAGTATTCTAAACTTAGTACCTCTTAAGGGAATTTGTGAGATATTAGTACCTCTTGGGAGGTATTTATTTAAGACTCAATTCTAGGAGCCATTTAAGAACCTTTGTAAGGGTCTATATCCTATCCATCTCTCGATGGTATGGAAAGAGAATTGGAACACAAATAGAACAGGAAGTGTATCATAGAACAACATACAAAAATACTGATTAATAGGTTAAGAATCCAGCAAATCTCAGAATATGGTACATAATCATTGTTATACATTCTTCTACCAACAAAGAATAAAAACCGAGGACTTTTTTCTCTCTCTAAAAGGAAATGAAATAGCTTCCTCCCTCAAGGTTGAAATGAGATGACCGTCGGATATGCCCGCTACCGTCAACGGTTGCCAGAGCACACCCTCTAGTATCAATGCCAATCGTTGTAGATTCGAGAATCCCCTGCCAATAGCAGCGATCAAATCTTTCGCCAAAGGTTATTTTTATCATGTCACCGTAGGCCTGCCTTCCTCTTCTCCTCGCTGGATTTGTCGCCACCACCAACAACCGCCATCACGCCGACGTAAGAATTGCGAGAACCAACCACCCGTCGATTTTCTTTGCTACTGTTGGAGTTTTGTCGTGCCAGATCTACTTCTTACTGCCGAAAAATGCAATCACTGCGAAACGGAACTCTACTAAAGTCGTTATTGCTGCCAATCGCCACATATTCGTTGATTGTCGTTGTTGTTGTGGGAGAGCCAAGTTTTGACCACTGCTGACTTCAGTTCGTCATTTTCCACTGAGATACGCTCACTGGTGATGACTTCCAACAAATTCACACATAAGAGTTTCTTCTAGAGAGAGAAAGTAGAAAGGATTTATAGAAGGGAACGATATCAATCTCTTTTTTAAAATTTAAAAAGGGCAATTTTGTCTCTTTATTATTAATTTGTGTATCTGAATTTTTTTTCATTGTATTTCAGTGTAAATAAGCTATAAAAATGTGTATCCAGCTGTGATAAATTCTATATGTTAATAAAGTAAATTAAGGATATTTTAAACTTAAATATTCTGAGGGAATGTTGAGCAATTTTAGAGTTTTGAATAACTCTCCTCTTATATTAAAAAAGCAATGATATATGTGATAGCATATATTTGCAACACAAATTTAAACACTCACTAATATGCAAATGACAATATATTCCGCAGGTATACATGACATATGTAGCAAGCAGATAGGTAAGGTATCGAATCCACAGGGAATGAATTAAAATCTAGTTAATTAAACACTTGTCCAAAAATAAAAAAAATATCAGGATGCTTAAGAATTAAATAAATAATAAAATAAAATAATAAATATGCAATTACCGGGCTCAACAGATGCAGAATATTAATTGGATAAAAATAAGAATAATAAAACAATTCTAGGTATTACACTTTCACTTGGTTCATCATGCAGTGGATGGAACTTTCTTAATTCAATTCAATCATAATTTGCTAAAGCAATCTGTAATTTATATAATTAATTCTTTCGAATCTAATCACAAGTAGATCAATCAATAAATATAACAGTAACGTAAATATCACATCGATTAACTCCCAACAGATTTATCGGATTGAATTCTCTCACACATTTTGTCTTACAGTAACGATACGACTACTAAATGTGTTATATGTGTGAAGTGATCAATATTAACCCTCAACTTTCGTTTCTCAATTTAATAAATAGATATGAATAATTGGTCTCGAAACAATTAATCATGTAGAGAAATCACACATATAAAAGAAATAAAGTGTTTGAATTAAATAAATGTTCACATACCAAAACAATCCAAAACCAAACTATAAAATCTGGAAGATTAGGTTTCCATACAGAAAATACAAAAATGAAATAAAACTGAATTCAACATGAAATTAAATAATCTAATAAGACCCGGATGAAGGAATAAGCGTCATCTCGTCCCTAGACTTTCGTCTTCGTGACTCCACGACATTCTTCGAACATTCTGTGGATGAATGTGTGGATCAGGGGTGGCCCTGGGGCGGTGCCGGGAGTACCGCCGCACAGGGCCCCACTCCGGCGAGGGCCCCCGAATTTTTTTTATTACATATTTATATATATGTATTTTTTTATATATTTTAAACAAGAAATATGTATAACAATATTGTATACCTCAGTTGGCGTCCTTACTTTTCTTTCCCCCATCCCATACGGGATCAAATCTATTTGGGGTACTTTTTATTTAGTTTTTTAATACTCCATAATAAATTATTAATTATTTTTTAATACTCCATAATAAATTATTAATTGCACTGCTTACACATTAATGTGCGCTAATAATCTTCAAACATTTTTTAATACTCCATAAATCTTTGCGATAATAACACTTTTTTTTAATACTTTACTTCTTTATTAAGGGATAAGAATAATTTGTTTTTTTTTTCTTTATATAAAAAATTCTTTCTCAAGTAGATTAATAATTATGTTCTCTCCATTATTATTTTCCCCTAATCTTCCTTTTTCTTAATTTCTTTTATTTCATTTTCTACGATATTCGTTCAAATTTTTTTTTTGTAACATCCTTTAGAAGAATGGTATATTGTCATTCTTTTTAAATACTTTTACATTATATATTCATAGTTAAGTATTTATTCTATGCATTATATCCTTGAAATTAACTATGACTCAAACAAGATTAAATGCATTGTCTTTGATTTTAATTGAAAATAATTTTTTTAGAAACTCATGAAAATTTGATTGACGATTTTGTTAAAAAAAATTGCCAGAAGATCAATTTTTCATTATTAGTTTCATATGGAGTATAATTTTTGTAACAAATATTGAATTATTTTTATTTCATGAGTTATATTACGTGTAATAATATATTAATATTCATTACAATTTTATTGTTATTTTATATATTATATAAAAATAAAAGGCCTAAATTCTTTTTTTGCACCGGGCCCCTCAAATGTATGGGCCGGCCCTGGTGTGAATGACTCGATGAATAAATCGATCATCTCTCTTTTCTGATTTAATTAGGTATTTATAGGAGTAGAGATCCCGTGGAACAGTGGATTAATGGGCCTGGGCTTGAAGAACAAGTTTGATGAAGAATAAATCTCACGCATTAAAATCTCATTAACTTGACCAAACTAATGGATGATCCGACCAAACGAATGCTTTGGTTTGGTCCAACAAAGTGATGATTCGACCAAACCATGGATGATTAGGTCTAATGACGACATCAATTTACTGGGAGTTCACGGCATGACAATTAGCATACAACTTGATCCAACACACGAAATGATTTGACCAAACAATGGCTTGTTAGACCAAACGAGTTTCTGTTCGCCCAAACAATGCTTCTGTTCGTCTAACGTGTGTTGGCCGCTAATCAGCTGCCACGTTGCTCTCTTATTTCATCTCTTATCTTCTTCAATTAAAGTCCTTCTTTTATTCTTCAATTAGGCCTAAAATCTGCAATAACTCCAAAATACCCTTGAAATTATAATATTTAACAATTAAGCATATAGCTGCACACAATAAATGAAATCCTGCAATAATCAACTATGGAACGACCTATATAAACACGCAAAATCCGTGTTTATCAACTCCCCAAACTTGAACTGTTGCTCGTCCCGAGCAACGCAAAGAATAAAAGAAAACTAGGACGTGACAATGATTATGATGGTTTTAGAAATATTTTACAAAATTCAATTCAAGTAAACTAAGCAAACAAACATGTGATATATCATGGAAAAATTACTACTAACTAGATTACTGCCTTAGTACATGAAAACTCACCGGATAGTGTATCACTCAACCCTCTAGTGTATAGGCTTTTATTTCACTCAAACTGATTCAACTGCATTATTTAACCATAGGCTTGCCCATTGTCTTTACTCTCCTTTTACTTGTAATTAATAAGTCAAGGATCAGAAAGGTCTTTCTATTTGGTTGTAACGCAGGCTCTTTGAAAGGGGTGGAAATTGTATGGATATGTGGCTAAAAACTTGGATCAATCAAGTAAACTCTTTCGATCTTTTATCTTCACTACTTCATTCAGCCCAAAAATTGAAATTTTCTAGTTCTCCATCTTAACTCCAAATTTATCATTTTCTTCTCAATCAACCACAATAGTTTTGGGTCTATCAACTCAATGTAAAAGAGTTTAATATTTTTCATGAATAACTCTTCTATAATTTTTCAATGCTCTAACCCAGACATTCAACTTAGATTTTTTTTGTCTCTTTTTTCTTTTCTTTTTCACTCCAACAACTTTTCTTCTTTTAAATACTGTCTACTATCCATTTTTATTTTTTTTCTCAACTCATTCTCCTCAACTCCAACAACATAAGATTCTTCCTCTAACCTCTTTCATAAATTTACTCAACCAATCCAAGTAACACAAAGAAAAATCAAGTATAGATTAGGCTCAAACTGGTTATTAGAAAAAATTGGTGTTTAAAGCTCAAAGGGGTTGACAAAGGATTAAATGAATACCGGATAATTGTGTAGGATATAGATAGGGTAAAAATCAAATATGGCTTAAAATTATTTCGAAGACTCACAAAATTATCTCGAATATTCAAGGAGACTAAGGGCAAGTTCTAGAAACACTTGCAATTAATCAGACTCTCAAGAATTAAATTATTAGGCTCAAAAATCACAGGGTATAAATTAATTCCAATGACTAAGGCAATCTAGCAATTCATAATTCCCATGACAACACAGTTTAATCCACTTCATTCACAAGAATGATTAAAATTTTAAGTGTAGAAATTTTTTCATCATTAACCAATAATGTCACCATTCCTAAAATTTCTATCCAAGTGTTCAAGCTCATGGAGAAATAAACAAGATAACACGGTTCATAATCATCCAAGCAAAAATATATTCATAAAAATCAACTCACCTACCTCACATGAATAGCTCCTTTGGTCACCAAATTAAAAATAAATTTCTAGGAACCACACTCCCCCTCCCCAAACTTATTTTTGATAGAATATCAAAATAAGTTTAAAAAGAGTGAGGGACCTTGAAATTGCATTAAAAAAATTACATGGTGATGTGGGTGTAATGATGCACTAGTATGGAGAGAACTTACCTCTCTTACCTACGTAGAGAAGGGTGGAGAAAGATAGATGACTCGCCCCAAGTTCTACATCAATTTGCCCAAAAGAACCAACGATTTGCCCCAACAATTCAAGAACTTGGTCTAACCGTCGGATGATCCGCTCAGAGCTCTTTGCTACTCGCTCAAAATGGCGTGAATTTTTCAAGAATTTTTTTTCTACACTTAAAATTTTAATTGCAAAACATCTTGCATCCAAAACAGTAAAATTTAAAACACCCGAATATCATAAAAAAACAACCTAATCTAATAAAATAAAATACAGAAAGCAGTAAAGATAGCATTGGGGTGATTCCCAACAAGCACTCATTGCACATGGAATTCTACTATTTTTTCCCCATGCTTCAAAATCAACCTTCTTTGAAGTACATCTACTATAGCTTTTGCAGTAGTTAAAAATGGTCTCCCCATTATGAGTGGAATTTCTTTATCTTCTCTCATATCCATGACAACAAAATCAGTAGGGAAAATAAATTCATTCATATCCACCAAAACATCTTCAATAATTCCTTTAGATTCAATCTTAAATCCATCAGCCATCATTAATTTGATTTTAGTGGGCTTCAAATCTCCAATTCCTACCCTTTCAAAGAGAGATAAATGCATTAGATTTATACTTGCTCCTAAATCACATAAAGCATTAACAATTTTATTTCCTATAGATCATGGAAAAATAAAGCAGCCTGAATCTTTTTTCTTTTCAGCTTTTCCAAGCAAGACTGCTTGGCAACTCTCAGTAAGTCCAACCACTTCATCTTTCAGCTTCTTTTTCTTGGAAATTATCTCTCTTAAAAATTTAGCATAAATTGGTATTTGCTTAAGTGCCTCTGCAAAAGAGATATTTATGTTAATTTTCTTGAAGATTTCATAAAATTTAAAAAATTGCTCATGCAATTTATTTTTCTTTTCAGAATTTTGAGAAAAAGGAACAGGAATATTTTTAGGTTCACAAAAAGTAGAAAGAAGAGAACGGAGAGAATTAGATTTTGGCTTCCCAACACCTTTTTCAACATGTAGAGGACTTTTGTCTTCCTCTGGAACCACCTCATCTTCATTCTCTTTCCTCTTTTCTCCTCCACTTATCAACTTAATTACTTTGATATGCTCATGGGGATGGCTTTGAGTATCACCAGGGAACTGTCCCCTAGTTTCTTCCATGCTCTTCAATTTTCTTCCCAACTGTATCACCATCTCTTCCATTCCGTTTATTCTACCTTCCATAGACACCTTATCTGCCTCTTGCTTCTTTTCCAAGATGTCAAGCTTATCCAACTTCTTTAAAATTCCTTCTAAAATTTCAGTCATTTTAGGTTCATCAATAACTCCATTAGTGACTGAAAATCCAAGAGGTGACTGTGGAGTGTTCATTTAATTACCATAAGACAGATTCTCATGGGTTCTCCAAGATGGATCATAAGACGTGTTACCTCTAAAGCTGTTGAAATTTCTTTCTTTGGGGTATGCAGCATCTTCTAAATCTGGATTTATCACCTTTGGTGGAGAGTGAGGTGATGTGGTTAAAAGTTTCATGATAGTGTCAAGTTTAAATGTGACATCTGAATCATTCACTTTCGCCACCTTTCTTAGTACCTTTCTCTCACCTGGCCACTGATAACTGTTTGCAGCCATCTCCTCTATCAAATCAAATGTTGTCTTTGAATCTAGATTTGCTATGCTTCCTCCAGCTGATGCATCCACCATTGGACGAGTGTTTCCATCTAACCCTTGGTAAAAGTACCAAATCTGATCATCAACTAAGAATCCATGCATTGGACATGATTGCATAAACTCATTGTATCTATCCCAGGCTTCAAATAATGGCTCATCATCATACTACTTGAATTGTGAAATTGAGCTTCTCAACCTCATTGTCTTACTTGGAGAAAAATATTTCAGTAAGAACTTTTGTTTTGTTTCCTCCCAGTTAGCCAATGGAGGATCATAAGACAGTAGCTAACTCCTTGCTTTATCCCTCAGAGAGAATGAGAAAAGCTTGCAGTAATTATACTCTTGTGGGACCCTGCTGTTGTACATCATATCACATAATTTCATAAACTGTGATAAATGGGTGTACGTATTCTCGTGTAGGAGTCCCCCATAAGTATTATTATTCACCATGTTGATCAGTGTTGGATTTATATTGTGTTACTGCACAGCCTGATCAGCATGGTGTTGTGGTGCTATCCCATCATACCTCTAATTCCCATCAGGTATGAAAGCATGTCTAATAGGCCTTGGTGGGACTGGTACACCTTGATTCTGAAGTCATGGGATGACCTATTCATTCCTGTTATTAACACCGTTTGATCTTCTGGTGGTGGATCTTGATCATCCATCTTGTTTCTTTATGTTCTCAATCTGTTTAATCTTCTTACAGTAGCTTCAATTTTCGGATCAAAAAGTAATTTTTTTTTTGCTTGCAATCTAGTTATCATAAACTTCTGCAATAAAATTAATAAATTTAAGCCTGTTTGAATAACAATAAAATTAAATACTTATTCAATGAACTTATATTAAAATTAATCAAATTTAATTCATTCCACATGCAACGGAGCCATAAACTTGATAGCATATATTTGCAACACAAATTTAAATACTCACTAATATGCAAATGACACTATATTCCGCAAGTATACATGACATATGTAGCAAGCAGATAGGTAGGGTATCGAATCCACAGGGAATGAATTAAAATCTAGTTAATTAAACACTTGTCCAAGAATAAGGAAAATATCAGGATGTTTAAGAATTAAATAAACAATAAAATAAAATAATAAATATGAAATTACTGGGCTCAACAGATTCAGAATATTAATTGGATGAAAATAAGAATAATAAAACAATTCTAAGTATTACACTTTCACTTGGTTCATCATGCAGTGGATGGAACTTTCTTAATTCAATTCAAGCATAATTTGCTAAAGCAATCTGTAATTTATGTAATTAATTCTTTCGAATCTAATCACAATTAGATCAATCAATGAATATAACAGTAACGTAAATATCACATCGATTAAATCCCAACAGATTTATCCGATTGAATTCTCTCACATCTTTTGTCTCACAGTAACGATACGACTACTAAATGTGTTATATGTGTGAAGTGATCAATATTAACCCTCAACTTTTGTTTCTCAGTTTAATAAATAGATATGAATAATTGGTCTCGAAACAATTAATCATGTAGAGAAATCACACATATAAAAGAAATAAGGGTAAATTACCAAAACATCCCATCAAGGTTTGTCCAAACTACCAAATAAACCCCGTGGTTTGAAAATTTATCAATTACCCCCTTTAACTTATTTTTTATTTGAACATTAATAAAAATACACTTTTTCTTAAAATAAAGAAGGATGAAAATGACATCAAGACCCATATATTTAACATTGTATTTTTAAATTTTACTATTTTTTTTTAAAAAATATTTTTTAAAGGGGGTAATTGGTAAATTTTCAAACCACGGGGTTTATTTGGTAATTTGGACAAACCTCGAGGGGGGCTTTTATAATTTACCCAAGAAATAAAGTGCTTGAATTAAATAAAGGTTCACACATCAAAAAAATTCAAAACCAAACTACACGTGTAACCCTAGAATCTGGAAGTTTAGGCTTCCATACAGAAAATACAGAAATGAAATAAAACTGAATTCAACATGAAATTAAATAATCTAATAAGACCCGGATGAAGGAATAAGCGTCATCTCGTCCCTAGACTTTTGTCTTCATGACTCCACGATGTTCTTCGGATACAGACTGACTCTGTGGATGAATGTGTGAATGACTAGATGAATAAATCGATCATCTATCTTTTTTGATTTAATTGGGTATTTATAGGAGTAGAGATCCCGTGGAATATTGGATTAATGGGCTGGGCTTGGAGAGCAAGTTTGATGAAGAATAAATCTTATGCATTAAAATCTCATTAATTCAACCAAACTAATGGATGATTCGACCAAACGAATGCTTTGGTTTGGTCCAATAAAGTGATCATTCGACCAAACCATGGATGATTAGGTCTAACGATCGAAGTTAATTTTTTGGGAGTTCACGGCATGACAATTAGTATTCAACTTGGTCCAACACACGAGATGATTCGACCAAACAATGGTTTGGTTAGATCAAACGAGTTTTTGTTCGCCCAAACGAGGCTTTTGTTCGTCTAACGTGTGTTGGCCGCTAATCAGCTGCCACATTGCTCCCTTATTTCATCTCTTATCTTTTTCAGTTAAAGTCCTTCTTTTATTCTTCAATTAGGCCTAAAATCTGCAATAATTCCAAAATACCCGTGAAGTTCTAATATTTAACAATTAAGCATATAACTCCACACAATAAATGAAATCCTACAATAATCAACTATGGAACGGCCTATATAAACACGCAAAATCCGTGTTTATCAATATGCTCAAATTAGGCACTGAATCTCCTATTCCAACATGATTTTTTATCTTGTATTCCACATTTTAAATGATTGACATGTGTCATGATCCTTTCCCAAATTAACGCCACATGTCCATGTCCTTAGGGTTTAATAGTTATTTGTACGATATAGTTTTTTATGTTATGAAACACCAATGAAACACCAAATATATAATAAAGAATTCAATCCCCTCAAATTATCACCTTCTTATGTTTTATTTTATTTTTCTATAAATAAAATGGGATTGTCAAATTCTCCTCTATATCCTCATTTATTTTCTTTTTCTTTAATTTGGTACATTTGCTTCAAGAGAAATTGTGCATGATCTCTTTCTGATCTTAACGCTCATCGATTCTTCATAATTTACTAGCGTTAGAACCCGTGTGTTGTATTGGACAAAGGTATTCTGATGTTATTTAAACCCGAAAGAGAAGTCTAAATCATGTCTTTTAGATAAATCATTCTATCTCTACCCGAATGAGAAACCTAGTAATACCATCTCATGCAGCAGTAAGATTGTCCAAAAAATAGTGTCGTGTGTTGCATGGTCAGGGATTTTGTCAAATAAATAACTCTTAACTAAAAATATAACTTAAATTTTTTTATAATATACTCCCTCCATAATACATGCTATGTAGACTCTTGGGGTACAGTATACCAAAAACCACTGGGGTAAAATCTTAATTTCACCCTTTGAAAAAGTACTATTCCCTACCGATAAATGGTAAACCCTCGGGGTACAGTATGCCCTAAACTACTGGATAATAGTATACCATAAACCACAGGGGTAAAGTCATAATGTTACAATTAGAATAAATGCTAAACCCTGCCGATAAATATTAAACCCTCGAGGGACATTATGCCCTAAATCACAGGGAAAAAGTATACCATAAATCACAGGGGTAAAATCGTCATTTTACTGCTGATAAATATTAAATCATACAATTTTATGTAATATCATATTAAGTAGTTGTATATTTATTAATTAGTATTTAGTTACCCATACTTATTTAAAGGTACCATATCATATTTATTTACATATCAACCGCTCATACCCGAATCTGTGTCGTTTAAAAATTTATTACTATATTTGTAACTACTCCAAAATTATTTACCAATATGCTTTGGGTAGAACGGGATACCAGGAAATATAATTATTAGAGATAATCAATATCGATGTTAGGAGTACCCGTAATTCGTATCTATTTAAATGTTCGGGTAAAATGGGATACAAGGAAATAAAATTATTAGAGATAATCAATATCGATGTTAGGAGTACCTGTAATTCGTATCTATTTAAATGTTCACCATCCGTGATCGGCAATGTCCAATTTAAAAAATTCATAATAATATCATCCCAAACTTATTATTGTATCGCATCCCGTATGCTTGGTTAATGTTTACCTCCTGATTCATACACGTACACAATTCAAATTCTAATGATATTTTTTTTGAACTATCCATGAAAATTATAATTATTAATATATATTTATAATATATTTATATGCTTATGACTAAAAATCGATGTCTATCAGTACCTACTTTTAACATTAGTGGCTTCAACATCCACTAGCTGGTGAATAAACATCAATCAGCATGTTTATCGTAGTGCATATTGAATACAAAAATATTAGAATTTTTTATTTTAATTTCAAATTATAATGAAATTTTTTTGAACTCGTACTCGTTTTTTAGGGTGTTATTTATTGATTATGTAAGATACTTTCTTATTTCATAATACTCATACTCGTCTATAAATAAATATCATTTAAAAATTAATATTTTAAAAATTTATTATAATATTTATATCCGTCCCAAAGTTTTTTAGTGGACGATGAGTTCTGGCCTCCCCCGAATTAGTTGCTCTATGAATTGAATACCGTTGCATCAAAAAATACTCGTAAATTACTCATACCCATTTAATATTATTTTTAAAGTATTTTTTATTAATTAAATTTAATATTTTAAATGAACTTATACTATTACTGATTAAATATAAAATAAATATAATATAATTCTATTACAAAAATATGACCTAAATCCTAATTTTATAAGTTATTATAAAATTTTATAAGTTATTATAATAATAATTGAATAATATTACAATAAACTCTAAACCCTAAAACCATATCCCTAAACCCTAAATCAATATAATGTATTTAAATTAATTTTATAAGTTATTATAATAATTAAATAATATTACCCTAAACCCTAAACCATATAATTAAAAATTAATTCAAATTGTTTAGGAATAATTAACATAATTTGAAAAAATTAATTCAAATTGTTTAGGAATAATTAACATAATAATTTAAAATAATTAAAATTAGTAGTAGTTACGTATTATATTTAATGAAAAATAGTATTAAGCACACATATAAAGAATCATTTTAAATAAAATAATATGAAATAATTAAAATTAGTAGTAGTTATGTACTCCCTCCGTCCCGGACTTATGTTCACCGGTACTGTAGATACAGAGTTTAAGAAAAGTTGCTTTTTGACCAACTTTATTGACTTTTTAGGGGTATTGTGGTATTTTTAGGTAATAAATAAATTATAAAGTATGTTATGTGTGTTAGGTGAGAGTGATATTTTTGAAATAAAGAGAACTTTTGAGGTTGTTGGTTGATGTGAAGTTTCCTTTTTTGGGTGGTGAATATAAGTATGGGACGGACGAAAACGGAAAGTGTGAACATAAGTATGGGACGGAGGGAGTATTATTTTTAATTTAATAAAAAATTAATATTAAGCACACATATAAGGAATTATTTTAAATACGGCATCATTTTAAATTAAATAAGGTATCATTATTATGACTAAAAAATCAATAGCCAAAATCTAATATCATAATTGTGATGAATGAATGAGATTGAATAATGTATATATATATATTTATAATATATTTATATTTTTTAGTGTTTAAATTAATGTATTAATTAATTTATATATATATATATATATATATATATATATATATATATATATATATATATATATATATATATATATATATATATATATATATATATATATATATTGTGTTAAAATTAATAATTTAATAAAGATTATATTATTGTTAATTAATTATGAATTAAATAATTATTTCATAACATATTATATAATATAGATAAAATATTTTGTATAATTTTAATATTTGTGGATATTTGATTCATACACGTACACAATTCAAATTTTAATGATATTTTTTTGAACTACCCATGAAAATTATAATTATTAATATATATTTATAATGCATTTATATGCTTATAACTAAAAATCGATGTCTATCAGCGCCTACTTTTAACATTAGAGGCTTCAACGTCCACTGGCTGGTGAAATAGACATCAATCAGCATGTTTATCGTAGTGCATATTGAATACAAAAATATTACTCCCTCCGTCCCATAGAAGTTGGTATAATTTTTTTTGGGCATGGAGATTAAGGAGTATAATAATTTAATATAAAGTGGAGTAAAGTGAAGTGAGAGAAATAATATTTAATGTGTAGTGGGTAGTTGTATTAGAGGTGATATGTGGGGCCCATGAGAATAGATTAATTGTTTTTTGTGTGGGTCCATGTATTAAAAAGAAAATATGTCAACTTTAGTGGGACAAACCAAAAAGGAAAGTGTGTCAACTTCTATGGGACGGAGGGAGTATAATTTTTTATTTTAATTTTAAATTCTAATGATATTTTTTTTGAACTACTCGTACTCGTTTTTTTAGGGTGTATATTAATTATGTAAGATACTTTCTTATTTTGTAATACTCATACACGTGTATAAATAAATATCATTTTAAAATTAATATTTTAAAAATTCATCACAATATTTATATCCGTCCCAAAGTCTTTTAGTGGACGATGGGTTCTGGCCTCCACTGGATTAGTCGATCTATGGATCGGATACTGGTGCACCACCAAATACTCGTAAATTACTCATACCCATTTAATACTATTTTTAAAGTATTTTTTTATTGATTAAAATTAATATTTTAAATAAACTTATACTATCACTGATTAAATATAAAATAAATATAATATAATTCTATTACAAAACTATGACCTAAACCCTAATTTTATAAGTTATTATAATAATAATTAAATAATATTACAATAAACTTTAAACCCTAAATAAAGATATAAAGATTATTTCAAAATTCATTACTATATTTGTATCTGTCTCAAAGTCTTTTAGTGGATGATAGGTTCTGGCCTCCCCCGCATTAGTCGGTCTATGGATCGGATACCGGTGCATAAAAAAATACTCGTAAATTACTCATACACATTTAATACTATTTTTAAAGTATTTTTTATTGATTAAAATTAATATTTTAAATGAACTTATACTATTACTAATTAAATATAAAATAAATATAATATAATTCTATTACAAAAATATGACCTAAACCCTAATTTTATAAGTTATTATAACAATAATTGAATAATATTACAATAAACCCTAAACCCTAAATAAAGATATAAAGATTATTTTGTAACACTCATACCCATGTACAAATAAATATCATTTAAAAATTAATATTTTAAAAATTCATTACAATATTTGTATCCGTCCTTAGTCTTTTAGTGGACGATTGGTTCTAATCTTCTCCGAATTAGTCAGTCTATGGATCGGATACCGGTGCATCAAAAAATACTCGTAAATTACTCATACCCATTTAATACTTTTTTAAAGTATTTTTTATTGATTAAAATTAATATTTTAAATAAACTTATACTATTACTGATTAAATATAAAATAAATATAATATAATTCTATTACAAAAATATGACCTAAACCCTAATTTTATAAGTTATTATAATAATAATTGAATAATATTACAATAAACCCTAAACCCTAAATCAATATAATGTATTTAAATTAATTTTATAAGTTATTATAATAATTAAATAATATTACCCTAAACCCTAAACCATATAATTAAAAATTAATTCAAATTGTTTAGGAATAGTTAACATAATTTGAAAAAATTAATTCAAATTGTTTAGAAATAATTAACATTATAATTTGAAATAATTAAAATTAGTAGTAGTTATGTATTATATTTAATGAAAAATAATATTAAGCACACATATAAGGAATCATTTTAAATAAAATAATATTAAATAATTAAAATTAGTAGTAGTTATGTATTATTTTTAATTTAATAAAAAATAATATTAAGCACACATATAAAGAATCATTTTAAATATGGCATCATTTTAAATTAAATAAGGTATATTATTATGACAAAAAAAATCAATGGCCAAAATCTAATATCGTAATTATGATGAATGGATGAGATTGAATAATGTATATATATTTATAATATATTTATATTTTTTAGTGTTTAAATTAATGTATTAATTAATTTATATATATATATATATATATATATATATTGTGTTAAAATTAATAATTTAATAAAGATTATATCATTGTTAATTAATTATGAATTAAATAATTATTTCATAACATATTATATAATATAGATAAAATATTTTGTATAATTTTAATATTTGTGGATATCTGATTCATACACATACACAATTCAAATTTTAATGATATTTTTTTGAACTACCCATGAAAATTATAATTATTAATATATATTTATAATGTATTTATATGCTTATAACTTCGATGTCTATCAGCGCCTACTTTTAACATTAGAGGCTTCAACGTCCACTGACTGGTGAAATAGACATCAATCAGCATGTTTATCGCAGTGCATATTGAATACAAAAATATTACTCCCTCCATCCCATAGAAGTTGGTATAATTTTTTTTGGGCACGGAGATTAAGGAGTATAATAATTTAATGTAAAGTGGAGTAAAGTGAAGTAAGAGAAATAATATTTAATGTGTAGTGGGTAGTTGTATTAGAGGTGATATGTGAGGCCCATGAGAATAAATTAATTATTTTTTTTGTGGGTCCATGTATTAAAAAGAAAATGTATCAACTTTAGTGGGACAAACCAAAAAGGAAAGTGTGTCAACTTCAATGGGACGGAGGGAATATAATTTTTTATTTTAATTTCAAATTCTAATGATATTTTTCTGAACTACTCGTACTCGTTTTTTTAGGGTGTTTATTTCTTATATAAGATACTTTCTTATTTTGTAATACTCATACACGTGTATAAATAAATATCATTTAAAAATTAATATTTTAAAAATTCATTACAATATTTATATCCGTCCCAAAGTCTTTTAGTGAACGATGGATTCTGGCCTCCCCTGGATTATTCGGTCTATGGATCGGATACCGGTGCACCACCAAATACTCATAAATTACTCATACTCATTTATACTATTTTTAAAGTATTTTTTATTGATTAAAATTAATATTTTAAATGAACTTATACTATCACTGATTAAATATAAAATAAATATAATATAATTCTATTACAAAAATATGACCTAAACCCTAATTTTATAAGTTATTATAATAATAATTGAATAATATTACAATAAACCCTAAACCCTAAATAAAGATATAAAGATTATTTCAAAATTCATTACAATATTTGTATCCGTCCCAAGGTCTTTTAGTGGATGATAGGTTCTGGCCTCCCACGCATTAGTCGGTCTATGGATCGGATACCGGTGCATAAAAAATTATCGTAAATTACTCATACCCATTTAATACTATTTTTAAAGTATTTTTTTATTGATTAAAATTAATATTTTAAATGAACTTATACTATTATTGATTAAATATAAAATAAATATAATATAATTCTATTACAAAAATATGACCTAAACCCTAATTTTATAAGTTATTATAACAATAATTGAATAATATTACAATAAACCCTAAACCCTAAATAAAGATATAAAGATTATTTCGTAATACTCATACCCGTGTATAAATAAATATCATTTAAAAATTAATATTTTAAAAATTCATTACAATATTTGTATCCATCCCAAAGTCTTTTAGTGGACGATGGGTTCTGGCCTTCCCCGAATTAGTCGATCTATTGATCGGATACCGGTGCATCAAAAAATACTCGTAAATTACTCATACCCATTTAATACTTTTTTTAAGTATTTTTTATTGATTAAAATTAATATTTTAAATAAACTTATACTATTACTGATTAAATATAAAATAAATATAATATAATTCTATTACAAAAATATGACCTAAACCCTAATTTTATAAGTTATTATAATAATAATTTAATAATATTACGATAAACCCTAAACCCTAAATCAATATAATGTATTTAAATTAATTTTATAAGTTATTATAATAATTAAATAATATTACCCTAAACCCTAAACCATATAATTAAAAATTAATTCAAATTATTTAGGAATAGTTAACATAATTTGAAAAAAATAATTCAAACTGTTTAGGAATAATTAACATTATAATTTGAAATAATTAAAAATAGTAGTAGTTATGTATCTATCTATATATATATAAAAGCACCTAAAGTCAACTTTTTTTTTTCGGCTCAAAATATGGGTCAAAATCTCTTCAATTTCTCACTTCTTCTCAATTTCTCTTCAATTTCTCACCAATCATTTTATTCTTATTTCCATAAATAAATACATTTAGGTGCTTTATTATCACATTTTTTAACCCTAATAATTTTATGTCCAACAAAATAATTAAAATTAATGACATTATTTTTATATGCATATTGTTTTTTATCAATTAACATGTTGAAATTTGTTTTAATTTGAGTTAATTATTGGGAAAATTTGGGGTTGTATTTGAAAATAAGATTAAATAATTAAGATATTATTTGGAATTGTTTATAACATATGATTACGTAGTGAAATACAAATATTAATAAAACTTTTAAAATTATTGGTTTTTTATAATTACATTAATTTATTATACATGAAAAACGAATAAGGGTCGTATAACGTCAATTCAACTAAAAACTATTTAATTCATTACACATTAAGAACTAAACTAAATATTTAAATATACATACCACCACAATATAAAACCTCAGACATATGTATTCCCTTCGTCCCATTCTAATAGTAATATTTTCTTTTTGCACGGGGATTAAGAAAATTAGTATTTTAATGTGTATTGAGGTGAGATAAATAATATTTTAATGTATAGTGGATGATTGTATTAATGTGGCGGATGAGTCCCATTGAGATATTTTAATTACTTAATTGTGTGTGGGTTTCATACTCTAAAAAAATGTAACCATTAGAATAAAACACCTAATTTAAAAATATGTACTTAATTATTAGGACGGGACAAAGAGAATACGTAATTATATGTGTTTACTATTACAAAAAATTTATATTTATAATAATTTTATTTTTTAAAATCTATCCCCGTGCATCGCACCAGTTAAAATGCTTGTTATATTTAATGAAAAAATAATATTAATCACACATATAAGGAATTATTTTAAATAAGACATCATTTTAAATTAAATAATGTATTATTATTATGACCAAAAAATCAATGGCCAAAATCTAATATCATAATTATGATGAATGGATGAGATTGAATAATGTGATGAATGGATGAGATTAAAAAAGGTTTAGTAATCAAAATCAATGGTATAGATTAAAAATTGGTTCAATTTTGACTTTTAAAGTGTGTTTTATTACATATATAAAGAATAAAGATATCTTTTTAAATGAAATTATAAAAGATAAAAATGCCCATAATTAGGGTATTTTTCCATAATTAAGTATATCTATAAAATTATAATTAATATTTACTTGGGGTTGTAAAAAAAATATCAAGTAGTGGCATCGTAGTAACAAAATTAAGATCCATTAAATTTTGTTAAATGCAGCAGAAGGGATTATTACTAATATGTAGTCTAATTACTTATAAATACATTGATATATATATAATATAATTATTGACAATTACATAATATATTTTTTTCCTTTTTAGTATTACCCTAATTTATAACAATTAATATTCAATGTTTGAACTTAACAATAGTTTAACACTATGTGCACTAAATTAGATAATAGGTGAGAGATTTAAGGAACAACTCTTTCTTCAATTTAATCATGTATTTTATGTTTCTCTTTTAACAATGCACACTAATGTGCATTATACTAAAAATTTAATGGCAAAAACTTGTGTGCTCTCGGGTGCACGGACCACACTCTGTGCGCCTTTAGAATTTTGTGTTATATTATATATTCTTTAGTATAAAGATGCGTATCCTTTATTTACTAAAGAAAATAAAAAATATTAATAAAAAGTGTATACCATTTACAACAAAATAATATATCCTAATTAATTAAAATGTATACCCTTTAGAACAAAACAATATACCCTTACTCATAATACTATATTCTAAAGGCGCACGGTGTGCCCCCAGGGGCACAAGAGCCTCACTCAAATTTAATAGCGTATTTGTTTCTCTCTCACAAATGCACACTACTGTACATTAATAAGAATATTTAATTGCGTATTTTGTTTATCTCTTAACAATGTACACTAATGTGGAATGCACATTATTTTTGTTTTCTTCAGTTTGATCGAAAGACAATGGGTGAGAGATTTAAGGAACAACCCTTTTCTTTAATTTAATTGCATATTTTCTGTTTCTCTCTTAACAATGCACACTAATGTACATTATATTGAAAATTTAATCACTTAATTGTTCTCTCACGGATGCACAATACTATACATTGTTGAATGCACATTATTTTTATTTTCTTCAGTTTGATCGAAAGACAATGGGTGAGAGATTTAAGGAACCACAATTTCTTCAATTCAATTACGTATTTTCTGTTTCTCTCTTAACAGTGCACACTAATGTACATTATACTCAAAATTTAATCGCGTCTATATTTCTCTCTCACGAATGCACACTACTATACATTAGTAAGAATATTTAATCACGTATTTTTTTATCTCTTCACAATGCACACTAATGTGCGGATGAGTATGGATATTATGGATAAAACAAAATATAATTTTTTATTTATCAGTAATTTTTTAAAACGAATGTAGCGTTTAGTAATACTTAAATATGTATTGTACCTAATAATTAATGACTCAAATATAATCTATGGGCGATTAAAATTAATTCAAGATTAAAAAAAATTATAGATGCACATTATACAATGGAAATGATGAAATATTACTTAAAGAAAGTTATACTTAAATATTAAATAATCAGCAACAAAGACATAGCCAAATAAATAATCTGTTTATTTACCGATATAAAGTTTATCTAAATATTATACATAAGGAATACTCTTTGATGAACACATCAGTTTCCATGATATCAGGAATGGTGTTGAATTTCCTTCCGACTTCTTCACAGCAACATATATAGTGATAATAATATGTAAAAGTCTAAAAGTTGTAAAGGTGAAAAAATTATAAATAAATAAAGACATTAATTGTTGGCATTCGATCGTTTAGTTAACGTGACCCGTTAGGGTTCCATGAATTTCTAACAAGCAGCGGAAGCAAGTAAACATGAAATGCATTACCTTTCACCAAGGGTTGATGTAGAGGTTGAATTCTCGCTGGCAGTCTGCGCAGTCCCACGAGAATAGCCATAAGTTCCTCTTCTGATGTCGGAATTGAGTGATCTTTATACTCAGACGATCCTCTCTTCGAAGGCTTTCCATCAGTATATAATACATCAAAATCGAAGAATTGTACGATTTTATATGAATTTTGGAACATGACGAACTGCAGCAGCAAACGACCTTCCGGTCTTCTGCTGTATGTCCCAAGTCCGATCTCGACGTCGTGTGGGCGACGATCTACGAGACCTACTCAATCTGCTCTCAACCCTCATCACACATGAATAATGAATTAGATTAGGGTTCCAGATAAGTTGAGGTGACTTATATACATGGGCTACAGCAGGGACCAGGAGGAGAAATTGGGTTGGGCCTCCATTGGGCTTAAGTATCCAAGCTTAGCCCAAAGCTTATACTTAAGTCCAATAATAATAATATATTCCACTAAAATATTATTACTGCACTACCATACCAATCCCAAAATTACGTTTTGGGCTCCTTCTTATTATGAGCCCGTTAGTCTCCCCATGTTTAAGATATACAATGTCCATTAATTAATTTAAGTTACTGACAACTCAATTAATTAATATCTCATCCAAGAGTAGTACCACTCAACCTCATTATCATGCCGGAATAAATTCCACCTGCAGGGTTTACATGATAATCCTTATGAGCTCCTCAAGGGGACATCATCAACCTATGACGGACACGGATTCTTTCTACAATCAACAGCACACCATAGAGACAGCACTACTTCCCAACTCACCGAGTTTATTGATTTAATTGCATGTAAATCTCACCCATTGATGAATCAAAGAAATACATACTGCCCTATGTGTCGAGGTTATTGTATAGGGATTAAGAGCACGAACTTCCATAATAACTGAGATCAAGTTCTCCTATAAGTCAGTATAAATCGAACGATCTCAAGCGGTCCTGCTCAATACACACAAGTGCACTAATGTGATTCTATAGCCAAGACAAGCTAATACCAAACCACACTACAACCATCCCGATAGAGAGTCCCCGTCTATCTCGATTGTGAGTATCTGTTTATACTTTATAAGAAAACCGATAATATGATCTTCCGCGTGTTGTCGCACAACATATTATCTACAGTATAAAGTAAGTGGACTATTGCATCGAACATATAAATAAATTATAAGATGCAATCATTTGATCATATGATTCTCATTTCAAATTAATTGTTATAACATTGTTCATACAAAAAGCTAGACTTTTAGTATACAATCCAACAATCTCCCACTTATACTAAAAGACTATGCTGTCATGTCTTCCGCCATACATCTGATTCCCACTCCCACTACACGACCATTAAAATCTCTCGCCTTAATATCCTTGTAAATGGATTTACTAGGTCATCATCCGATGCAATCTAGGCGACAACAACCTTCCCCTCATCATACGATTTCTCGTAACAGGTGGTACTTGCACTCAATGTGTTTAATTGCTTTATGGGCTCGTGATTCCTTCAAGTTTGCAACTGCACCAATATCATCAATATAAATTGTGATATCCTTGGGCAAACTTAGAAACACTTCAAAGTCCATCTTGAAGTTTCTAGAGTCATACAGATACTTTGGCTGCCTCATAGGCTCCAATTTATCATCTTTCCATGATGGAGTCCGGAGTCTGAAATATATTTCTATATAACACTCCTCCACATTATGACTCAACTTCCTAAAATTAAACACATAACCTTGAGGTGGATTTACTGTCGTCCAATCTGACTAAAAAATCCGAATCTACGTAATCCACAAGAAGCAGTGAATTTGCCCAGTCAGCTTACATATAATTTCCAGTTCTTCTCAGGCACTTCATATATGTCTTACCACAGTTCATCATTCTTGTTCCGGGTTACGTTGATACCCACTGTTCATGCATTCAGCAAAATAGATATCCATTCTCGTGCATAGCATTCCTAAGATTAAGCTTCCTTATTCGCCGAAGCATAAGGAACCGCTTTCATCACCTTTATCTTCCTTTTGTGTCTCAAGACATATTTTCTTAGATAAAGTCACTTGCTAAAACAAGTAAGGATCGTATCAATTCATGAAGCTTGAGACAAGCATAATATCCTTTCTTGTGATCCGTATTACCGTGATCAAAAGGATATTTTTGCTCTTCTTAAGTCCTTCATTTCATACCGCTTTATTATCCATACACATACGCCCGACAATACTCTTTCATTGTCTCCAATGAGCAATATATCATCTACGTATAGTACAAGAAATACCACCACGTTTCCATCACTCTTTTCAATACACAAGACCCATCCGATCATTGATTAGATCCATGTCACTGGATTACCTCATCAAAACGGATGTTTCATGATCTTGAAGCTTGTTTTAGTCCATTAATGGACACTTTTAAGCTCACTATCACAATGCTCTTAGCTCTTTGCAATGAATCACTCTGGTTGCTTCACATAGATGTTTTCCTCAAAATTTCCAATCAGGAAAGCTGTCTTGACATCTATTTGCTATCCCTCATATTTCATATGAGTAGCAACAGATAAAAGAGTCCGGATCAACATAAGCATAGCTACTGGCGAACAGGTTTTCTCATAATCGAACCCTTTCTTTCTGAGTATACCTTTTCCCAACAAGCTTTACTTCTAAGGTTTTCACCTTACCGTATGATCCGCTTTTATTTTGTATGACCACTTCCAATGGTTTTCACACCATCCGTGGTTCTACAATCATCCAGATCTTATTTAGAATCTATTGATTCTATTTCAACATTTATTGCAATTTGTTAAGATTTCGCATTTCTATCTTGTAGTTCTTCGTCGTATTCGTGGGTTAACTCCATGTTTACTAGGGACCAAGCCTCACGACTCTCCCAAAACATGTATCTTACAAGTTGTCGAAGAACCCTTCCACTACGACAAGGAACTACATGCAATTGTATATCAGACGTGACACGCGTTGCAGTTTACCTTGTGGTATATCCTCTTGTACACTTGGTACTAATACTTTGTGTTTTCCTCTCACTTCCTTTAGAACAACTTATACATGGGTATTTGATTTATTACATAGTCCTTTTTCCAAAAATCTAGTGTTTATGTTAACAATCACTCTTCGATCTTATGGACTAAATAAATCATCCTTCATTTTTCTAGGATATCCCACAAATAGAAAAACATTCTTACGAATTACTGTTCCTAGGGCATATCCATAAAATGAATTTAGTAATTCCAAATAATTCATCATCTATCTAATCACTACCATAAGAGTGCTATTCTTTCTATTCGTCACACCATTAAGGTGGGAAATTCATTTCCGAAGGTACCTTTCTCTTACTAGATTAGAAGACTCATTATTAATTACTATTTGTCGCATCCAGGGGATAAACATGATTTAAGAGTGTACAAATTGTTCACCAACGTACCATAACAGATTACAACTCTATCATTCATTATAATGACCATGTCATTTAAATGAAATGGAGTATCCATCTATTAATGCATAGAAACCGAAATCAAATTCTTTCTATGAAAATGTACGTAAAGACAATTTCATAAAATCAAACGTCTACTCATATCATTTAATAAATAGACAACTTCCACTGCAATAGCCACTACTCTTGTAGTTTTACCCATGTCATAACAATCTTATCCTCACTTAGTAATAAACATTTAGTGATTCCAGTATCTACACACTTCGTGTCAGTAAATGCCATCACTAATCATGTTTTAAACAACTAGTGAATAAGATATAAAACTTGTTCACATTATGATGAAAATGGCTTTCCTTTGCCACATGTTTTGCCAGAAGTTTTCCACCATATACATCCTATTGTAATTCAGGTGGAACTTACTCAAAAACATCTAGGCAATTCACAAAGAATTAAATTGATCTAGGTTTTCCTTCAATTTATACTCCATGCTTTCCCAATTCATTCATCAAATTAAATCATGATCTTCTGCCTTTTAACTTACTCAAGTATCCGAAGAGTTACATGAGACCATCATATTTCTATGAACCTCTCATCTCTTCACTAGAGACTTTAATAGGCATCATGAGACGTCCATTGTGAGAACACACATGTATTTTCTTAAGCAGTAAAATTCAAAACCAAGATTCTTTTCTAATCATCTAATTTTGGACCAGTAAATATAATTTCTTTTAGTTAACAATAAGCGAGATAAAACCATTTGAAATTACAGAGAATCATAAATAAATATACCGATCAAATCTTTGAATTTTATCCTTTTATATTGATTCCCTCAAAACTATATAAAAACAAAATTCACCGACATCTCAAGCACCGTGAGTCTGCAAGCCACGTTAGTGTGGACGTTTACAAACCCAAACATTTACAAGAGAAGGTTTTACCCATTAATTTCATTTGTCAACCTAACTTTATGACAAAATAATTAATAGTCGGTTCCTCTTTAGCCATGCAAATAATAGCAGTGACTCCGTAGGGGAGGATACTAATTATTTACACCTCAGTGTACACCATTATTTGATCCCAAGTCTACTGCGCGAGCTTGTGTGCCTTACAGTTGGAGAAGTACACACGCGCTCGGATAGCTTCCTACAATCATCAATTATAAGTTTGTACCAGTGAGCCCCACATAAACTCATCCGTTAGGGATGAAGGCCTATTGCCAACACGCAAGTTCATGTACCACATTACAAACAATAATTATGTAATGAAGTCTGTACCAGTGATCCGTGAATAAACTCATCCGTTAGGGAGGAAGGCCTATTGCCAACACGCAAGTTTACTCACATCACTTACAAACCAATAATGGAGGCCGCGGGAATATTTACCAATCCCCTCTCCCACTTAGTAATTTAACACCGAGGGTTTTTACATGCATATGATATTCAGAATAAAATACGCAACGCTAGCATGCTTCTATTACGGCACATAAGGCAGTAAATCACAGAGAGTCATGCATACATATATAACAATAATCAATAATTAAATCAATCATTAACAGTTATATATCAGCGAATTCGATTGTTCGCCACCAGGCACGAATATCAGCAAAGACTTCCAGACTATCAAATTTTCAAAATTTCCAGATTGTCCAATTTTCGAAACCATCGATATCGACCGTCGATGTCGTCCAGATTATTAAAATCATCGATATCGACTAGATTATCAAATATTCGAAAAACATCAAGATTATCAAAATTTCAAAACTATCGATATCGATCGTCATATCGTCTAGATTATCAAAATCATCGATATCGACGAGCAACCATATATAACAATAATAGATAATTAAATCAATTATGTCAGTTATATATTAGGAATCAATCCAACATTCATATATAACAATAATAGACAATCAATTATAGCAGTTATATATTAGGAATTAATTCGACATTCATATATGACAATAATAGATTATTAAATCAATTATAGCAGTCATATATTAGGAATTAATTCGACATCCATATATAACAATAATATACAATCTATTATGGCAGTTATATATTAGGAATTAGTTTTCTTAAAATTGGATGTCTTATCCAACACTCTAGCAATACATGCATATAATATACCAAATATAATACGCAATCTAGCATGCTTCTATATAAGACAATAAATCATAGAGATCAGGCATCCATATATATATATATATAACAATAATAGACAATTAAATCAATTATGACAGTTATATATATTAGGAATAAAAACGCCTCTAAATTTTAATGTCTTGTCCGACACTCCTACTGTGGAATCGATGTCTTACGCAATAAGCAGGATTTCTTGTGCCCCAAGACGTCCATCGTCATATCCCACCGCCAATTATGTCAGGGAGCGCCCCAAGTGCCTTGACGAGCGCCCCTCGCTCGGACTGTCGCTCGTTCAAGGGCCTACTTGCATGGAACCAAGTTCAGCCCAACGCGCAACACCAAACTACACCAACCGTCCAGAATCTACTACTGTAAGTCCTGAACATTTTGTCCAAATTACAGATCGATCCAACGGTTATTTTGTGAGAAAAGGCTCTTTTCTCTCGACTGCGCAAAACAGAATCGCCCAAATATCTGCTTCTGTTTTCAGCGTACTCCCAGCAAGAAAAGACTCCAAATTCGATCTCCACCGTTCAGAATGTACATCCACAAGGTCTGAACGTGCTGACCAAATTAAAGCTTGATCCAACGATTAGTTTGTCAGAAACGGCACTTTTCCCTCGACTGCGCAAAACAGAATTGCCCAAATATCTGCTTCTGTTTTCAGCGTACTCCCAGCAAGAAAAAGCTCCAAATTCGATCTCCACCGTTCAGAATGTACATCCACAAGGTCTGAACGTGCTGACCAAATTACAGATCAATCCGACCGTTGAAACTCTGGTTATTGCCTCTACAATATCAATACGCTGGATTTTCTCTCAAAAGCGTGATTCTATTTTTGCCCTCTCTTTCTTCCTTGCATGTGAAATTGACGAACAGTTTTCGTCGAATCCTCTCACACACAACCATGGACGAATAGATATGATATAGGGTATATATTACATAGGGATATTCATGGTTTGCGCAATAAAACCAAAACCCTAAACATGTGATCCTAATTCCGAAAAATTAATCACATAAACCATATCCTAACGTGTCACGCTTCACCACGAAATCGAAGCTCTGATACCAATTGTTGGCATTCGATCGTTTGGTTAACGTGACCCGTTAGGGTTCCATGAATTTCTAACAAGCAGCGGAAGCAAGTAAACATGAAACGCATTACCTTTCACCAAGGGTTGATGTAGAGGTTGAATTCTCGCTGGCAGTCTGCGCAGTCCCACGAGAATAGCCATAAGTTCCTCTTCTGATGTCGGAATTGAGTGATCTTTATACTCAGACGATCCTCTCTTCGAAAGATTTCCATCAGTATATAATACATCAAAATTGAAGAATTGTACGATTTTATATGAATTTTGGAAAATGACAAACTGCAGCAGCAAACGACCTTCCGGTCTTCTGCTGTATGTCCCAAGTCCGATCTCGACGTCGTGTGGGCGACGATCTACGAGACCTACTCAATCTGCTCTCAACCCTCATCACACGTGAATAATGAATTAGATTAGGGTTCCAGATAAGTTGAGGTGAGTTATATACATGGGCTACAGCAGGGACCAGGAGGAGAAATTGGGTTGGGCCTCCATTGGGCTTAAGTATCCAAGCTTAGCCCAAAGCTTATACTTAAGTCCAATAATAATAATATATTCCACTAAAATATTATTACTGCACTACCATACCAATCCCAAAATTACGTTTTGGGCTCCTTATTATGAGCCCGTTAGTCTCCCCATGTTTAAGATATACAATGTCCATTAATTAATTTAAGTTACTGACAACTCAATTAATTAATATCTCATCCAAGAGTAGTACCACTCAACCTCATTATCATGCCGGGATAAATTCCACCTGCAGGGTTTACATGATAATCCTTATGAGCTCCTCAAGGGGACATCATCAACCTATGACGGACACGGATTCCTTCTACAATCAACAGCACACCATAGAGACAGGACTACTTCCCAACTCACCGAGTTTATTGATTTAATTGCATGTAAATCTCACCCATTGATGAATCAAAGAAATACATACTGCCCTATGTGTCGAGGTTATTGTATAAGGATTAAGAGCACGAACTTCCATAATAACTGAGATCAAGTTCTCCTATAAGTCAGTATAAATCGAACGATTTCAAGCGGTCCTGCTCAATACACACAAGTGCACTAATGTGATTCTATAGCCAAGACAAGCTAATACCAAACCACACTACAACCATCCCGATAGAGAGTCCCCGTCTATCTCGATTGTGAGCATCTGTTTATACTTTATAAGGAAACCGATAATATGATCTTCCGCGTGTTGTCGCACAACATATTATCTACAGTATAATGTAAGTGGACTATTGCATCGAACATATAAATAAATTATAAGATGCAATCATTTGATCATATGATTCTCATTTCAAATTAATTGTTATAACATTGTTCATACAAAAAGCTAGACTTTTAGTATACAATCCAACACTAATAACATATAATGTAGTTATTATAATGGGTGGAAGTTTATAGTTATAGTATTTCATAAGAAGGGAAGGGGCGATGAGTGTTTACAAATGATTTTTGCATAATTAGAATAAAATAAAAAGACATCAATTAGGATAACGTTGTATATATTAAAAAATACAAAGGATAAAATTGTTCAAAAAAATTTTACGAGTGCAAGACATTTTTAATATAAGGAGAATTGAAATAATACACAAAATTCAATATTCAAAATCTTTACTACAACTTATTTTTGTTTGTTCTTTTTTTTATATAATTTTACTTTTTTGGACTTCTTTACCATTCTATTCAAAATCAATACCCAATATGTCACCTGTGTGGCTCCTGGTGTAGACACGGGTCTACCGACATCGGTTCCGGTGTAGGTCACCCACACATATCCGTATTCATATTAGTTTCAGCGTAGGTCACCCACACAAATAGAGGCAGACGGTGGCCGGCGGTCAACGGCGAAAGTGGCCGACAGTTGGTGGTGGCCGACGGCGGCGACTGCCTGCAGTAGTGGGGTGAGTGGTTGGGTACTTAGAATTATTTTAATTTTGAGGGAGGGGTATAATGCTCTTTTTAAGAATGTTTTGGTTAAAAAGAAAGAATGTATTTATGTTGTTAGTATTGATATTTGATTTGTGAGATAGTGTAGTTTTGTCTATTGGCATTTTAATATATTAGGAAATGATATGATTAGAATTAGGATAAATATAGCATGGTTGAAAATATTATATTCGTAAAAGTTTTGATAAATTAAATAAGGGTGGTATCAGGGCTGATCTTATAAATTTTCATGCCTGAGTCGTACTTTAAATTTGGGCCCCTTATTTTGCTTCTTATTAAAATGCAATATTTATAATAAAAAAATTACTTCATCCGTCCTATAACAATTGACACATATTTTTGGGCACAGAGATTAAAGATTATAATAATTTAATGTAAAATGAAGTGAGAGAAATAATATTTAATGTGTAGTGTGTAATTGTATTAGTGATGAGTTTGATGTGTGTGGGCCCATATAAATAATAAATTATTTTTGTGTGGGTCCCATATCCTTAAAAAGGAAATATGTCAATTTCTGTGGGACAACCCAAAAAGAAAAGTGTGTCAATATCTTTATGACGATGAAGTAATAACTAAAGATAATATTGTAATTTTTAAAATACAACACGCCTAATAGTTTTGATGGCAAAAGTATTAATAAGATTAGTATAATCAAGTTGTTTTGCAAGTTCTTTCTCAATGAATAACATAGCCAATCCATTCACTTTTTCTTGTGACATTGTTGATCGAAGAAAAGTCTTGATGAGCTTCAACTTTGAAAAACTTCTTTCTGTTGTCGCCATTGTAATCGGTATCGTCAACATTATTTTATAAGCAATTCCATTATCACGATAAGTGATTCTTTTTATAAGCAACTCCTAAAAGATAAAAAAGGTAACAAAATAATATTAAAAGAAAAAATTGTAATAGACATAAATAAATAAATAAAAATCATGCATAAAATATATTAAAAGATGTGATTAGATATATAAGACAAGAATATATAAATAAAAATAGTAATAATAAAAAGATATTAAAAACAAATAATTAGAAATAAGTGGAGAAGTTATAAAAGAAAAGATGTTTAAAAAGAATAATTAAAAGGATAATTATTGGAATGGGATAAAAAAAGAAAAGAAAAGAAATGGTGGACTTAATGCATCCTTAAATGCCGTTAATAATGAACAGTGAAGGGGTTATTAAAAAAAATTAAAAAGAGGTGGATGGAAAGGGATTTAAACCCTATACCAAAATATGCATGTATGGTTTCTTCAATCACTTCAACAAAACTTAAATTTTATCAATTCCTCTAACTATATATATAAAGATATTTTTTTTTTAAATATGGGCCCCTAAATTTCACAAAAATTTTTGGAGTTGATTGACTAGCTCGACTCAAGCAAAGATCGACCTTGAGTGGTACTATTGCCACCTGACATAATACTAAGAGCACCCGAAATCTTAAAAAAAAAGTATACATAAAAATACACTTTAGAACCTAAAAATACATTTTAGAACCTGGTACTCAAATATATATCCAATAATTAAATTACTAAGAAACTCATCTAACTCGCTAAATACACCCAAAAATCCTTAAAACACTAAATGAAAGCGAAGAGAAAGAACTCCAAAATTCAAATTCATTGCTGCATAATATGTATTCCCTCCGACTCACGTTAACGTTGACGTTTACTTTTTGCATGGAGATTAATAAATATAATATTTTAATGAGTAGTTGTATTAGTCTTGTGTGTGGACCCTACATGAAATAATTAATTGTTTTGTGTGAACCTAACTTGACAAAAAAGAAAATGTAAACTTTAACGTGGACAACTCAAAATGAAAAATGTAAACCTTAACGTGTGAAGGGGAGTATGATACAACACGGGTCAAATTCATTATCGTCCAACTAATGTAAATAATCATAAATTCATGAAATGACATAAAAACTAAGAGCAATATAGATAATTGCTCTTACACATTCTCCATGTATAGATAATTGCTCTTACACATTCTCCATGTATAATTCCATACATAGATGCCAGCATGAGAATAGTGTAGCATGATGGAGAGAGTACTACTTTCTAAATTTTGCTAGCCTTTTATTGGAGGAAGTCACTAGTCATGAATGAGAGGTAACAAATTATAGTAGTCACAAGTGAAGGGCTAATCTAAAAAGCAGCCAATAGAAGGACAAAGAAAATCAAGATTGTAGCAAAATAGATTATTAAAAATCTCTTGTATTCATCCTCTACAAGAAGAAAAATTGAATACACAAAATCAAGAACTAAGAGGGAGAGAGTGTGTTCTAACTGCAGGTGGTGTTGGAACAGGGACATCTGTCCAATTATTCTCCCCCCAATGCTTCAACATGCTCTGCCAATGGCAGTATGGATCAATGCACCTATGCATTCTCTCATCTCTTATCTTAATCTTCCAATGCCCATCTGAGTAGTTCCCTTTCTGTGCCTGCCTTCTATCCCACTCCAGCTGAGCCTTCTGTTTGGATGCCAGCAAACAGAACTCTTGCAGCTTCTCCGGCATCACGTCGTGTACTCGCCACCACTTCCGGTGAGCCACATCACTGGCAAACTCTTGCAGTATGTCGAAGTTCCAGTTGCAATCGTAGTCTCTGAAGCACATCCATGGCTTGTTGCCTAAGTAATGGAGGACGTAGAGGACGGGTGGCTCGGCTGCGAAGAGACGAATCTTCTTCTGCTTCACTGCTTCGTCATCGCCTATCCAGAAGTTCTTGAGGAAGTTCATGTGCTTTGGTATTCTGTGCCACCATGTGAAGATCTCGTTCAGGTAGCCCTGGTCTCCACCGTTGTATGATTCGATTTCGTTTATGTTGTCCATCAAGAGCTGGAATGTGCAGTTGGATGGCTCTATTACCATCACGCCCGAGTTGAAAAGTGTGCCGTTGTTGCCTGTTGATCAGAAATGACAAATACTCGTGTGATACTGTTTCACTGACTACTAATAAAAGTATCAATGACTAAGTGAACTATTTCATGAATAGTTCGTAGCATAAATAAAAGTTAAAAAGAGTGCCATTATTGCTTGTTGATCATAAATGAGAAACACTTGTGTGAGACTATTTTACTGACGGATAAAAAGTGACAACTACTAAGTGAACTATTTCATGAATGGTTCGTAGCATAAATAAAAAGTGATAATATTTGTAATGAAATACCCGTAGCAGAGATCTCTGGCATTGAGAACAAGAAGTCAATGTTGCGGAGGATGAGCAAATCAGCATCTATGAAGATGATCTTGTCGTAATCTGTCAGCTGCCATAGCCTAAACTTGCTGTAGTTCCACTCATTGTAAGCATCTTTCTCAGCTTTTGGATTCCTAATTCTTTTGATGGTCCTCAATTTCCACCCTGCCAATTCGAGTCCACTCCTGTGGTACTCACTGATGGTTTCATCAACAAGAATGACAAGGTCTCTAGTCGACCCCGCCATGCGGATGCTCTGAGCTGCTGCGATGGCTCCGCACACATAATCATGTGCAGAATGGAGGATGGTGGCGTACGCCTCTCGTTGCTGCTTCCGTTCCGAGTACTCCCTCTCTGCTCTCACAACACATTCTTGTTACCACTTACCTCGTAATAGTTGTTGATGCAAAGGATAAAGAAGCATGAAATGGAAGTGAAAGTACCAATGGATCCAAATGGAAGTGCTAGTTCACATGATCCAACAGGTAGCTGCAGCTTCTGCCTCAAAGCATTCATGCGTGGTTTGTACAACCACGCGTTCCCCTGCCTCGCCACGAGGTCCTTGCAGGGGAACAAATTGGGTATTGGAAAGCAGCGCGTCACGAAGAGCACGTGCACCGGATAGTTCCCCTTGCAAGAGGCTGCTAGAGTGGCAGCTACGATATGCAAATGCAAGCGAGCAACGTCTCTCGACCAGTTGCCTTCGTTCCGACAGGGGAGCTTAACAACTATGAGATCAAGGCGATGTCTTGGCACCTCAACGGGCGGTAAGGAGGGGCAGAGTGGGACGTCGTCTTCCTGCTCCTCGTCGATCCACTCCGGATACAACGACTCCCATGTCACATTTTTCTCAGCATGATCAACATTGATAGCTGTGTGATTGGCAGCAGGGATAATCTTTTTCCACCCCTGGATCTCTTGTTCATTGAAGTTAACTACTCCTACTCCTTCGATCTTGATGTCTTGTGGTAATTTGCTTAGAACCATTCTTGTTTCTTCCCAATTGATGTCTAAATTTGACAAGTAACCAGGGTTTGAACCACCCCATATCCACGTACTCACAAAACCATGCCTGCAATATGCTACAATCACATTCTTGATGGCCCAATGTCAATTTTGCAACAATGTATTGGAAAAAGATGTTAAATGACCACCTCATCTTAAAGTTTAAGCTGGCAGGGAGGTGAATCGTTTAATACTTAATCTAGTTAGTTACCTGGGGCTGTTGTTGTGTTGACAGACGGAGGGAGACGAAAGAACGGTGAAAAGGGAGCCCAAGACAATGATCACGAGGACCAACTTGAGTGGATGGAGCTTGCATTTGGGGGTCTTTCCAGCAATCACCAGCTTCAAAGGGCTGTCAACACTCTTCACTTTGATCCTCTGCAGCTTTCTCTTGTATGCATCATCTCTGCTCTCCATCATCTTCTCACAAACTACAGATCATTCGTCTTCTAATCTGTTCCATCATCACACAAACACAACTTGCATGAGATGGCAATTCTTGAGATAAAACTATTCATACAGAATGAGCAAAAATAATAAATTATTGTGCACTGTTCTTGATGATAATCAATCATTTTACCTTTTTAGTTGATGAGAGAGATCTAGAGAGAGAGAGAGATTTGTTTTAAAGGGTGGAAAGTGAAGCAGTTGAACATAGAGCTGGTAGAGAGCAGAACTTGGAAGGGAAGAAGGCCCAATTTAAATTGAAGTACATCTGATTAATCCTCCCATCTTAGGTAGCACACATGGATATACTGTTGTATTGGTAACTACGTAAATAATTTGCTCTTATTATTATTTTTTAAAAATAATGTCCTTTAGGAAGACCAATTTTTGCACGTAGAAAAATTAGGACCATTTTTATAATTCGTGGGAGTTAATGATAGGTAGCCGGTCATGAAACACATCGCTGTCAAGAACATTTTAGTGCACGCCGGGCTTAGGGGTGGGCGGTATGGTATAGCAAAGTTTTTGAGCTATATCGTAAGTCATACTTAAAATATCGGTATTAGAAAATTCATACTTTAATCATACCGAAAGTTTCAATATACCATAGTTCGGTATACCAAAACTTCGGTATAAGAAAATGTCATACTTTTTTCTTACCGATATTTAAGTACTTTCTCCGTCCCACTTCAATCTTTACATATTTCTATTTTGGGCGTTCCATTTTAATCTTTACGTTTCCCTTTTTATGGGACACACCTAAAACAATTAATATGTCACCATTGGATTCACATCCCATACTAATACACCTACACATTTTACATTAAATATTATATTTTTCTACCAACTTTCTATTAAAATATTATACTCATTAATCAACGTGCAAAAAGCAAATGTAAGCATTGAAAACGTTCAAATTTAAAAACATTAATAAAATATAATAAAAGTAAGAGTTTAATCCTAATGAGTGGTTGGTGTACCTGATAACGATTAAATTCTAAATTAATTAATTAAAAATTAATACACACTCTTAGATTAAAATTAAAATAAAATAATTACAATTATACTCTAAATTTAAAATAAATCCTATAGTGTTTATACGTATGTTCTAAAAAATTTCACTAAATTCAATGATAGGTCAATAGTTTTAATATATTTGAATTTCTTTTAAGTATATATACCTTACTAAAATAATTTACGGTATTTCGGTATATATCAAAATATCGCGATTTTAAAATTTTGCATATCTTTACCGTATCAAAAAATTCAATTCGGTATCATACCTTACCAAAAATTTCGGTATACCTAAAATTTCGGTAAGTTTGGTATTTTTTGATATGGTAAGTGCGGTATACCGAAATTTTGATATTTTTCCCCAACCCTAATGTACTAGAGCAACGCTTTTGTGAGAAGTTTTTCGGTGGGATCATTTTATATTTTTTTAAATTAGTTATTATTTTTTATTGAAGATGTTATTAATTTGTATTCATACTGCAAATCATTCATCAAATAAATTACTTGAATATTTTATTAAAATGTTATTATTTCTTATTCGTGTCTCACAATGAGTTCCTTGAGACGATTTCACACAAGCATTTGCTTTTTATTATAATCATGAAATAAAATTTTGTGCTATTCTTTCTTGTTTCTTATACTCTCCCCTCCTCATTTAAAGAGTTCTCTTTGTTTTTTACATGTGAATTAAAAAATATTATTATTTAATGTGTAGTGCAGAGTTGTATTAGTGTGTGTATGAGCCCTATATTTTAATTGTATTAGTAGGTGTGTGTAGGTCCCATATGTGTTTAAAAAATGAGAATTTTTGAGGTGAACGTGTAAAAAAAGAGAAAAAAAACTCTTTAAAATGGAGTAATTTTAAAAGCCAAATCCCTTGATGGTCTTTTTCAAAAGCACTTGTCTAGATTGGTTCAACATACCAACTACTATTGGTCTGATGATACATGATTTCATTAATTAATACATCCAAGCTGATTCAAAGAGTAGCTGGATTAGGTTAATGAAAACAATAGTTTTAATTTAGTTGGTAATGATAATGATTACTATGCCAAATCATACAGGAAATGTAATTTTCTTGATGGGAGTAGTGGTTTAACTTAACCCCCATAATAACCCTCATAATTAACACATAAGACCTAATTAGCTTTAATTTAATCTTGGATTTATGCTTTTTACGTCCTTGTTAAATTGTCAATCCCCCATTTGTTTGCAGTGATGGCTACTCAATAAACTAGTCAACAAACCACTGGAACATGTTCTTGAGAGTTGGTGTTAAATGAAAGTATTTGTTGAACATGATTTTTTTACTAATATATATCATTATTAACCAGGTGGGCTAGCCCACCTGGCAATTGGGCTCTTCACTTAAGCGAGAGACCATGTTCAATTACCATTGGGAACGAATTAGGAGGGAGATATAAATGGTGTACCCCACCATTAGGAGGGAGATATAAGGAGACATGGAAAAAGAGTTGTATGGTTTTACCGATCAAAAAAAATATATAATCATTTACTACTTTTCACCAATCGTATTCTTTCTTCAGATGTTTGATGATTGATAGCCTGCATAAATTGGCCATGCTCTAGAACACTGGTTTTTTTTTTTGCCAGCAGTAATCATTGCATTCCACCTGATTAAGTTCGTGTAAACCATGACTTATAATTAGACATGGAAAAACATTTCCATTTTCCTTGAAGAAATGCAAATTCCAACTAAAATCTGTTTCTTTACAAAAGCTTGATGAAATTGTACAAGAAATAAAATAAAGCTTATAGATTTAACACTATAATATAACATACAATTCAAGATTATCTTCATCATTAAAATGTCATACTTTTATATATGTAACGTAATTATATGTCGTGATATTTTACTTTTAACGTGTGATTTTTTTATTTTTATTTTTTTTATGATCTTGTATTAGTTTAAGGCAAAAGCTCCTGTGCACCCGGGCGCACGGAACACTTTTCGTGCGCCTTTAGAAATTTGTGCTAAATTGTATACCTTTTAGTATACAGATGTGTACCCTTTATTTTCTAAAGAAAAATCTGGGCGCACGAACAACACTCCGTGCGCCTTTAGAATTTTGTGTTAAATTGTATATCCTTTAGTATAAAAATGTGTACCCTTTATTTTCTAAAGAAAAAAAAATATTAATGAAAAGTGTATACCCTTTAGAACAAAATTGTGTACCTTTTAGTAATTAAAGTGTATACCCTTTAGACCAAATTAATGTACCCTTACCCATAATACAAAATTTCTAAAGGCGCACGGAATGTGTTCCGTGCGCCCGGGTGCACGCAAGCCTCACTCATAGTTTAATTAGCCTTTTTTTTTCATATTATTTTCCTTAGGATTGGTTTTGTATCTTTAATTCTCAAAAATAATAATAATAAATAAAAATAAAAGTTGAGATATCTTTATCTGGAGAGATGTCATTGGTGGGAGAGGTGTATCTCAAGTTGGAGATGAGTTATCTTGAGTGACTCAATACGTTACTTCATCTACATCTAATTAATTAAGTATTCAAAAAAACCAATTTCATAAAATACCTAAAAATAGAGTATATCTAATGTTAAAGATCATATTGCTTTTTTAAGTGTTGTTAATACTCCACACAAGTGTTGTTAATACTCTTCCTTCCAAACTAAATTAACTACCTTCTTAAACTTTGTGACGTTAAAATATAAAATCTTTTTAAAAGAAAAAGAAAAAAAACGAAAGCGTACATTTAATAAGATGAAGCTTCAATCTTAATTATTTAAACGAAAGGAAAAACGTTGATATAATTTTAAATGATGAATTTAATTGAAATATAATCGATTCATATTTTTATATACAAATCATTTATACCATAATATTAAGAGTTTATTATTTATTTTCCAAGTAAAAAAAAATGTAATAAAAAAGTAGTATGTTCTAAAAATGGGAAGACTCGGACAATGCGATGCATAATTAAGAAGGCAATTATCATGATAAAATAGTTAACCAAACAATTATGAGTGGAATGAAGGAGTTACACGTGGCATGATAAGATGAGCATGGGTGGGTGGGACATCCTTGTATGAATGAAACCTTGCACCTGTCGCTACGTATTCATCCCTCTATCACTCCAACGCATACTTTCTATGTTTGACAAACCACATACATAACCGCTAAATTCCAACTAAGTTATACGTTTGCTTCCAAGGTATATATGTATCCATTTTAACATAAAATTTAAAAATATAATAAATTAATGTATATTGAATTAAAAATATAATATTTTAATATTTAATAGGGAATTATGTGCTGATTCCATTTACAAATATGAAGATCTTGCGTGAGACCGTCTCACGTGAGATCATTTTACAATTTTTCATTTTTCTTATAAAATATTATTACTCCCGCTATAAAATGATATTATTTTTCATTTACTCTATAAATTGTTCACAAAATTGTATTATCACTTTTCATTAATTCAGTATCATTTTCGTTATGAATGTTATCACTTTTTATCCGTCTCACATAAGTCTTTACATAAGACGGTCTCACACAAGTCTTTGCTTTTACAAAGTTAATTATTTTGTATAGGTCATACCTATACGAAATAAAATTTACACCTTATCTTGAAACATATAAAAATGAAAAAAAATGTGTAACTTATCAAATATTATTTCCATCCAAAGATGTATTTTACTTATTTTTGTAAGTGAAATTTTAGAAAAAATTGATTTTTTTTATGTATAAAGTAAAAAGAGAAAAGAAAATTAGTTAATTTAAATAAAAATGTATGTAAAGTTATTGGAATGTGTAAAAAAAAAAGGTAATATATTGGGATGTTGGATAAAAAGTGGGTAATATTATAATGTACTATCTTCGTCCGTTTTAAAGAGTCTATTTTTTTCCATTTTGAGCGTCCGACCAAAAGAGTCCAATTTTATTTTTTTTATACACATGAGCCCCACACACACCCACTAATACAATTAAAATATGGGGTTAACACACCTACTAATACAACTACTCACAACTCATTAAATAATAATACTCCCTCCGTCCCATTTCAATCTTTACATATTTCCAATTTGGGCGTCTCATTTCAATCTTTACATTTCCTTTTTGGTAATTGGTACCCACACAAATTAACTTTTTCTCTTTCCATAACCCCACACTTCACACTAATACACCTACCCATTTTACATTAAAATATTATTTCTCTCACTTCACTATACATTAAAATACTATATTCCTTAATCTACGTGCAAAAAGTAAACGTAAATTTTAAAACGTGACGGAGGAAGTATATCCACGTAAAAAAAGTAAAAGTGACTCTTGCAACCAGACAAAGAGAGTATCTTATACCACTTTTAGTAAAAGAATAATATAAAATACTTTGTAGGACATATAAAAAAAAAAGTGCAAAAACATGTGCATGTTTCCAAGGAGAGTTTCTAATAAGTTCATATCAATGTTTTCAAACTGAGGTTGAAACCGGTCCAAGATAACAAAAAAAAAAAAGGTCATTTTTAAGGTTGAATTGGGTTACCTAAAAAACTGAAAAGACCTGTTAAATCAGTCCAACACGTTTTGTATATATATTATTTTTTTCCATTTTCTTTTTTTTTTTGTTTTTATGATGTTTCATTTTTACTTTTATTTATTTTAGAACATTATACTTAAATTTTGAAAGTGTTTAAGTTCGTAAATTAATTATAGTGGTTATACATTTTTTATAAACGGTAATTTTATAAAGTATAATTAAAAATATGTAAAATTTAATTTTTTGATTGAATCGGTCTATTGGTTGAACCTCGAATCATTACCCTAACAAATTTGATCTGCTATTCTAATTATAAAAATACTGATTAATATATTTAATTTACTATTTTATTATTAAATGTATGTCATATGATTTCTTATTAGCCTATGTACAAGGTTTAATAACGTGTATAATATTTTAATAAAAAATATTATAGAATACTATGAAGTAGAAATCATTGTGAAATAAAGATTTCATATCGAATTTTATGAATTGAAAATATCATTCCATGAACCACAATGATGAGAAAATAAAATAATTCTTGCACCTTTTAACTCTTTAATACATAAAAATTTACTATATTTAGAGTAATGAAATACTATTACCTTTCGAAATGAAAAATATTACTCATTAAGTGAAGTAATACTAGTTCATTAGTCTAAAAAAAAATATTTTATGTATTAAGTACATAAAAAAAAATGAATGTACTGTTCATAAGAGACAAATTCTCATGAGATTCACTTGAATAAATCACAATTCACTAAAAATTAATATTAAATGCTAAAAATAAATATTAAAATCAAATTAAAAATATGCCTAAAATAATTTTTATGTGCAAACCATAAAAATTCCATAAGATGTGAATTTATTTTTATTTTTTCAAGCCATATGAATGTGACTTGAGCTAGACGTCGTTATTAAAAATAATTTTCTTTTTTAAATAAAATAAAACCATTACATGATGCTACATATTTCTAATTATAAAATTTATCAGTCTGCTCCAAGCTCCAATCCTATAAAATTATTGATCTGAGTTGAATTTTTAAAGGAGACTCCTTAAATTTATCTTAATAGTAGGAAATTAAAGTTATTAAAAATATTTTAAAATTTGAAAATATGACAAAATAATTATTTTTAGGTAAACATTAGATCATCTCACATAATGAATTTCGTGAGACAAAATAAGAAGTTATTATTATTTTAATAAAAAAATGATACACTACAAACTGCAGCATTCTAGTGACTTTTTTTGTGACAACTTCAAAACTGTCACAATTCCTACAGCCTAATTGACGGCAAATTCAAATTATGACGGACATTAGGTTATGTTTGGATTGATTCATTTCAAATTTAATGAATTTGAAAATGATTGGATTTTAAATCAATTCATTTGAATTACACTATTTGGATAAATTATGAATCTTTGAAAGGATTTCAAATCCATAATTTAAAAATTATTTTTAAAATAAAATTTTATATATGATAAATAAAAATAATAAAATTTTATTATATTAAATATTAAAATCTAAAATTTTATTAAAAATAATTTTTTTCGAAGGGAACTCTATCACCCAATTTACCCCTACCCACCCCCCTCCCACCACCTCACTCCCAATTTTTTTTAATAAAATTTTAGATTTTTAATATTTGAATAATAAAAAATATTACCACCCAACCCTACCCCTACCAACCCCCTCCCCCCCTCCCTCACCCAACACCACCCCCAACCCAAAAAAAAATTTATATAAATTTTTAGATTTTAATATTTAAATAATAAAAATATTACCAACCAATCCTACCACCCTATCCATCCACCCACCCCTACTCTCACCCCCCAACCCACCAAATTTTTTTTAAAAAAAAAATTAGATTTTAATATTTAAAAAATAAAATCTAAAATTTTATTAAATTTTTTTTGGTAGGGTGGTGGAGGGGGATGAGCAGGTTGGGTTGTGTGGTAATATTTTTATTTTTTAAATATTAAAATCTAAAATTTTATAAAAAAAAATTTTTTGGGGGGTGGTGGGTGGAGGGGGTGGGGTAGGGGTAGGTTGGGTGATAATATTTTTATTCTTTATTTAAATATTAAAATCTAAAATTTTATAAAAAAAAATTTGGGGTGGGGGTGGTGTTGGTGGGGTGGGGTAGAGGGGTAGGGTAGGGTGGTAATATTTTTATTATTCAAATATTAAAAATCTAAAATTTTATAAAAAAAATTTTTTTTTTGGCGGAGGGGTGGTGGGTGAGCCGGGGGTGGGGGGTTGGGTGGTAGAGTTTAAAACATTATATATATATATATATATATATATATATATATATATTATTTTTTAAATTAATTTATTAATTTTATACTCCCTCCGTCCCAGGCTAAGAGGGTCATTTTACCATTTTGGTCGTCCCACCCAAAGAGTCTCATTTCCTTTCTTGGACATATAGGACCCACACACACCCACTAATACAATTAAAACATGGGACCCCCACATCCACTAATACAACTATCCACTACACATTAAATAATAATACTCCTTAATCCACGTGCCCAAAAGCAAATGAGACTCTTAACCTGGGACGGAGGGAGTATATTAATATATTAATTACACAACAACAGAAAGATTTCAAATGACACGGTTCCAGTGAGGATTTGAAATCCATTCAAAAACAACTAAAAAAATTCAAAATCAAATCCATTGATTTGAAATCCACTGATTTAAAATCTTTGATTTATAAATTCATTGATCTCAAGTGTTATCCAAACATGATGGAGGGATTTGAGGGAAAGATTTATAAATCCCTCTTCAAATCCTTCCATCCAAACACAACCTTAGTGTTTGTTTTTTGAGCAACAACGCTTATTGACGGAGTTAGTGACAAGCATAGCTTTTTGACGAACTATTAAAAATCACTTTTTTTTTCAATTTTAATTTAAAATCTTGTGACTGTCTTCGCCCATCTAAATATATATGACGTCGGGCGAAAATGATATCATTGTTAATTACATCTTACTTGTGACGGCTTTTAGACCTTACGAATATTTTTATTTTAAAGCCCGACGATATCGTTGTTAATTACATCTCACTTGTGACTGCTTTTAGACCTTACCAATTTTTATATTAATTTAATATTTTGTGATGACCATTGTCATTCCAAATCAAGGTGGGATTAAACGACACAGTAGGTTAACTATTGAGTGTGGTTAAAGACATTATTGATATAAGAGAAAAGGTGGAGAAAAGAAATTGGTATATTCTCATTATAACTTCCGGCAAAGCCATGTATGAAGAATATATTTGGGAGTACAAGGCTATGATAAACCGTGTTATAATTTATTATCTTAGTTTGTTTGTTTAAAGCTCATGAGGAGTAATAGGATATTGATATAGTTGTTGTATCTTGAAGAATACATTAGAAAATTTTTATTTAATTTTGATGTGTAATGATGTTATGGGATGGTGATATAAATTTTCAATAACATAATATGATGTTTTTTTTTCTATTAATTTTTGGAGCAGGTGAAATTTAAAAAGAAAATAAAAACACTTAAATGGCTATAAAAGGTCAAAGTTTTAATAATAGATCGAACAACAACGGGATATTGCCTACAAGTACTGGGATTCACTGTTGTAAAAAATTACGACAATAGTGATTGTCCGTAGTTAAAACTTGCTTGTTTTAACAACTCCTCAAACCACAAATGGTCTACAACAAAGGGGATTCATAGTTGTTAAAGAGTAGATACAACAATGGTTCTACCACCGTTGTTAAAAGTCTTGACCTTTAACGATTGTTGGAAAAACAACCGAGATGGGAGGGTTACAACAATGGAGAATCCCCGTTGTTAAAATTCTTTTGTCGTGACTACACTAGTTTTAACAACGGAATTTCAGGCTACAACAACGAGATACCCCGTTGTTAAATATTAGCTACGACAACGATTCGACCACGGTTGATATAGGTCTAGACTTTTAACAACTACCTAATAAACAATGGAGTTGGGACGGCTACAACAATGGGAAATCTCCATTGTCTTTTTACAGTTTTGGCTTAGTGAAATTACACTTTTCTTATTATACGTTCAAAATCAAAGGTGAAACTTTTATGGGATGGAGGGATTACATTCTTATATCTTGCATTTTAAAATAAAAAAAACACTTATTGTTTCTGCATATTTCATTTAATATTATCTTTGTTTTTAGATTTTGAGAGTTGGGGAATCTTGAAAGAATATTTATTTGTATTGCTCTTTCAATTTCTTGTAAGTTGTACGCAAGTGTGTTGAGTATAAGATTATATTTATGTCATAAGTATAAAAATTTCATAAATGAAAATAATCAAAGTCGAAAATTCAATCAAGACATTTTCACAAATTAATTCATCATCATAGCATCAATTATAAACCAAAGCATATATAGAAAATAGAAAGTGGGATGAGAAGAGAGAAAAGATAATAAGTATGATTAGATTTCACCAAAATGAAGTGTTTCATCGACAACTCATCCTCTCCTTGGTGTCTTCATCTTCTTGGAAAGCATTCAAAATCTAATCTATAAAATGAAAATTATATGAAAGAAATGAAATTATCCCCCAGAAGGGAGCGGAAGAATACTAATGGAAAAACTCTCTTAAAAGCTCTCCTAAAATCACTCTTAAAAATATGAAATGAAATTGTGTATGAATCTTCAATGAGGTAGGGTGTGTGAAGAAAGTGGAATAAATTAATTCATGGGACAAATATGAGAATTTTAGGGCTGAAAATCGGTTAACTAATGCAGAAATAGCCTAAGGGTTTGGCGGTCCAGCGAAGAACTCTCCTGAGTCGGAGGCTATGGGTTCAAACCCCAATTGGTGCATATTTTTTTCTCGGCATCTTCAATTCAGTGCGCGTGTGCAAGCTGCATGCAAATGTGAGTGGAAACAGGGGCCTGTGCGGCACTATGTGACATTAACGGCAGGTGGGTAACCTAGCATGCGCATTCTTCGACCAACAAGTAGCTTTCATCGGCAGGACAGTTGAAATAGGGCAGGCTTGCCGCAAATCCTTGGCAGAACAAGGTTGACTCGACCCAAGTTACGCAACTCGCCCTTTTGCAGGGTCGAGTTCGCATTTTTTATCCGAAATTTGTTCAAACTAGCACTTATCCAGGCCCGAGTGTCCAAACTTGACGCGAATTTCGTCTATTGCAATAAATTTTATTTTGGCTTGTTTTCTCTCGTTTTGACTTCGAATTAACCGTCGTTTCTCCCACATCTTCCTCTTCACTTCTAAAACTTATTTTATCGAAATCACTCTTTTTCTGCAATAATCAACAAAAATACCTTTTTTTTTCAAATAATTAAATAATTAGTAGTATTTCCATGGTAAACCTTGTTTTTAATTAAAATTAAGCCCAAAATTCTAGGTGAATTTTATGCTAATCAACAATTTGTTGGTATTGCCTATGAAATCATGTTAACGAAGGTTTGGCTTTGTCACCTCAATCATACTGCTCACTGTTAGTTGGCTCTGCCAATCCAATCACGGTGATAGTTTATTATGGTCAATTCAACTTTGCCAATACCAACTCATGCTTCACAATTATACTCTCTCCATTTCATTTCATATTTTCTTATTTGTTTGTTTCAATATACTTTTCACATCCAGAAAATAAAAAAACAATCAATACAAATAACCTTTCAATACACTTTATTTCAAAAATTCCACCAACCTAACACACATAACTAACTTTATACTTCCTTCATCCCACACCACCCTTCACATCTACTGTTCCATATTATTTAAGAAAAGTTTTTTTTACCAACTTTATTAACTTTTGAGGGTATTTTAGTATTTTTAGATAAAAAAATAAAATGACCCTCTTTGGGACGGACAACCAAAATAGAAAAAAAAATATCCTATTTCGAGCTGACGGAGAGAGTAAAAAGTGATATATGATCAATGAGAAGTGATAACTCTCTAGTAGCACTACTTATAAACTATTCATTGAAATGAATAAAAAACGATAACAATTTTAATAAAAAATGACATTTGAACAATAGAAAGTGATAATCATTCTTATTAACAGTTCCGTAATATGAATAAAAAATGATAATATTTAAAAAGTAATACTTAATTATGATTTTTTTTATAGATCAAAAACAAAAAAAAAATATATTTTTTATAAATAATAAAATAATCTATTAAAATTCTAGTAAAAAATGTGTAGAATTTTCTTCTTTTTACATAATTATAATGGGCAGCCGAATTTTGCTTTACAATCGCCAGTATTCTTAATTATAAATTAATAAACGTAATCAAACAAGACTTTTATTTTTAAAAATACTTTAGTTTATTTTAAAAATTATTTTTTTAATTCGTCAAGACAGTTTCATCCGAGACCCACCCTTAAAAATATTACAATGTATATTTAAATGTAACCAAGTGGGCTAGTCCACTTGACCATTGTGCTTCTCACTAAGATGAGTGATCCAGATTCGATTATTTTAAAGTGATTTTTCTTTTTTTGGAGTTTGAAAGGTTTTGTGGGATAAATAAATGAGGAAAGTGTGAAAGATTTAATGGGACGGAGGGAGTATAATATATTAGCTAATTATCCGGTGCACCATGCATCCATTTTCAGAAACTTATAAACTTATGAAAAAAAAATGCATACACTAATGAATAAAAATATATTCCCTCCGTCTCAACTTCAACTTCATACTTTCCGTTTTGATCCGTCCCAAATTCAACTTCACACTTCCATAAAAGGAAAAAGCAACAAACTAATATCCCTCTAACATACTTTAATTTCAAATTTGACATCACCTTTTTAACACACATAACATACTTTATCATTTATTTATTACCCAAAAATACCATACTACCCTCAAAAGTAAGTCAAAAAGTGACTTTTATTAAACTTCGTATCTACAGTAAACGTGAATTTGAATTTGGGACGGAGGGAGTATGCACTTTGTTAGAGATTTTTTTTAAAATTTTTTAATGAAAAACTGAATGAAAAAAATTATACAATTATTAAAAGAATATGTATATACTATTGAATAAAAAATTATACACATATGGTGCAAACGTACACTTGGATGCACCGAATATCAATTCTAATATATTTAGTTATTATGATTTTTTTTAATAATTTGAAATAATAAATATAAAGAGTAAGTATAGGATTAGGGGTTAAAGGGTTAGTCGTTAAATTTTATGGGGTTGTAGGCTCGTCCTTCTCCAAGGATTAAAGTTAGCAATTTTCACCCCTTGGACATGGGTCAAATGCTGAAATCGCACCAGTTTGGGCCCTTTGAGGAGATCCAAATTTGAGATTGGATAAACCCATTCTAATCACTATTTTTTTAAATAAATAAACCTTGAGTGAAACCATCTATGCGAGAAATTTTTACACTTTTGTTATTAGTTATTTTTTTTAAAAAATATTTCTTTTATTTTAATTTCAACCTCACACTTCTATAGGGGTAAAAAACAACTATTTAATATTCCTTTAACATACTTTAATTTCAAATTTGTTATTACTTTTCTTTATATATATAATAAAACACGCTTTAAAAGTCAAAATTGAACTAATTTTTAATCTATACCATTCATTTTGATTACTAAACCTTTTTTAATCTCATCCATTCATCACATTATTCAATCTCATACATTCATCACAACTATGATATTAGATTTTGGCCATTGATTTTTTTGGTCATAATAATAATACCTTATTTAATTTAAATGATACCTTAATTAAAATGATTCCTTATATGTGTGCTGAATATTATTTTTCATTAAATATAATACATAACTACTACTAATTTTAATTATTTCAAATTATTATGTTAATTATTCCTAAACAATTTGAATTAATTTTTTCAAATTATGTTAATTATTTCTAAATAATATAATTATTTTTTAATTATATGATTTAGGGTTTAGGATTTAGGGTGATATTATTTCATTATTATAAAACTTATAAAATTAATTTAAATAGATTATATTGATTTAGGGTTTAGGAATATGGTTTTAGGGTTTAGGGTTTATTGTAATATTATTCAATTATTATTATAATAACTTATAAAATTAGGGTTTAGGTCATATTTTTATAATAGAATTATTTTATATTTAATCAGTAATAAATTAAGTTCATTTAAAATATTAATTTTAATCAATAAAAAATACTTTAAAAATAGTATTAAATGAGTATGAGTAATTTACGAGTATTTTTTGATGTACCGGTATCCGATCCATAGACCGACTAATCCGGGGAGGTCAGAACCCACAGTCCACTAAAAGACTTTGGGACGGATACAAATATTGTAATGAATTTTTAAAATATTAATTTTTAAATGATATTTATTTATACACGGATATGCGTATTACGAAATAAGATAGTATCTTACATAATTAATAAACACCCTAAAAAACGAGTACGAGTAGTTCAAAAAAATATCATTAGAATTTAAAATTAAAATAAAAAATTATACTAATATTTTTGTATTCAGTATGCACTACAATAAACATGCTGATTGATGTCTATTTCACCAGCCAGTGAATGTTGAAGCCATTAATGTTAAAAGTAGACGCTGATAAATATTAGTTTTTAGTCATAAGCATATAATTAATACATAGTCGCACATAAAATCGTGCATAGCGACACACATATTTTAGTAAATAAAGGATGCATATAGTCGCACATAAAGTCACGTGTAGGGTTGTATGGAAAATTTTGTATATAAAATTGCAGGTATAATTTATATATTAAGAAATATTTTATTTATTTAATCAAAAATTGTAAATTTTTGTATCATATTTTTGTAATAAAATTATATTATATTTATTTTATATAATTAGTAATAATATAAGTTGATTTAAAATATTAATTTTATTTTAACCTAACTAATTTACTTTGGTAATATTAAATCTTGGCCCTTCATTAGTTATTGTAACATCTCATCCCTTCATTGTGATTACTAATCTTTAACAACATTTCATCCATTTATTTTTTTATTTTATCTCACCCATCAATTAATTATTTATATATCTAAGTAATTTTATTTTTTACGTGAATTCATAATATCATTTGGACAATCTTTATCTTAAATGAATATTAAATGAGCACAGGTAATCCGCAAATTTTGATAAATAGATATGAGATGGGTACGGGTATGATAATAATTTTTTTAACAGGACGGATACATATACGAGTATTTAATAAACGAATACGAGTATAAGTACCAAAAAAATGCAGGTATCCTACCGGTTGCTATCTTTATTCCTATATGCTATAAATTTACACTTTATATTTTTTTTATTTCAAAATTTATGCACATAATAATATATAGTACAATATTAACACTCTTAAGGTACCACAAAATTAAATAATAGATTTTATTATATATATCATATTTTTGTAATAGAATTATATTATATTTATTTTATATTTAATTAGTAATAATATAAGTTGATTTTAAATATTAATTTTATTTCAACCTAACTAATTTAGTTTGGTAATATTAAATCTTGCCCTTCATTATTTATTGTAACATCTTATCCCTATGATTACTAATCTTTAACAACATCTCATCTATTTATTTTGTTTTTTATATTATCTCAACCATCAATTGATTATTTATATATCTAAGTAATTTTATTTTTTTACGTGAATTCATAATATAATTTGGACAATCTTTATCTTAAATGAATATTAAATGAGTACGGGTAACCGGCAAATTTTGATAAATGGGTATGAGATGGGTACGGGTATGATAATAATTTTTTTTAATGGGACGGTTACATATACGGGTATTTAATAAACGAATACGAGTATAAGTACCAAAAAAATACGGGTACCCTACCGATTGCTATCTTTATTCTACATGCTATAAATTTACACTTTATATTTTTTTTATTTTTCAAAATTTATGCACATAATAATATATAGTACAATATTAATACTCTTAAGGTACCACAAAATTAAATAATACTCCCTCCGTCCCATAGTTAAGTTCACCGACACTGTAGATACGGAGTTTAAGAAAAATTTATTTTTGACAAACTTTATTGACTTTTTAGGGGTATTGTGGTATTTTTAGGTAATAAATAAATTATAAAGTATGTTATGTGTGTTAGGTGGGAGTGGTATTTTTGAAATTAAGATAACTTTTGAGGTTGTTGGTTAATGTGAAGTTTCCTTTTTTTGGGTGGTGAACATAAGTGTGGGACGGACGAAAACAGAAAGTGTGAACATAAGTGTGGGATGGAGGGAGTAGATTTTATTATATTTAATTAATAATAGTATACTAATTTTAATAAATATTAATTTAAAATGAGATGGGTACGAATACATGTAATTATTATTTAAAAGGATATGAGTATGAGTATCCCAAAATAAGTGTGTACCTTAACCATTTCCATCTCTAGTCCTATATCCTATAACTTCACACTGTTTTTTTAATCTAAAAAATTATGCACATATTAATATAATACTTCTACGGTATCATAAAATTACTGCTTGCTTTTTCTATAAAATTTATGCAATGTGTTATAAATAATTACTCTTCTTTAAGGAATGTAAAAATTAATATCGAGTACATTTAAAATAACATTTTAATCAATTTTTTTCAAATTATTTAAATAATTTAAATAAATTACAGAACCTTTAAATAATTTAATCAATTTTTAAACCTTTGATCTCAAAAAATTACAATGTGATAATCCTTCCACCTACTTTAAAGGTGGTCATTAATTTTTTTTCACGTGAATTAATGAGTATTAATTTTTTTATGTGTGGTGGATAATTATATATGTAGTGAGTAATATGTTGGACCATTTTACTAAAAGAAGAAAGTTGATAAATTTAGAGTGAACATCTAAAATAGTAAAATAAGGACCTTTAGGATGGACGGAGGAGGTATATGTAAAAAAAAAAAAAAAATTAAAAAATAAATAAATTAAACATCAACCATGTCCGTGCAACGCATGGGTTATGATTGCTAGTTTTAACAAACAATATATTTTATTATTTATTTATTACCCTAAAATATCATACTACCCCAAGAATAAGTCAAAAAATAATTTTTTTTAAACCTGTGAAGATGAATTTGAGACGGAGGGAGTATCATTTTTCTTTTACACAATAAATTGTTCATAAAATAATTAACAACATCATTATCTCACAAATCTTTGTCAAAAGAAAAAACATAAATAACGAATTGAGTACGTGTGGATGAAGTTAGCATGGAGGAGACATTGGGTAGCTAACTTTAAGTGGCCCAACCAGCACCTGGGAAGGAATGACAATAAGACGGATATTTTTGAATACTCGGTCTATTCGAATCTTAATGAAAAAAGTACGAATAGTCGTAAATGAATTTGGGATGGATACGAGTAGTTGTAAAAAATTTCATTAAAATTTGGGAGAAATACGGATAATATCTCAATACCCGGCCCACGGATACCCTATTTATTTATATATATATATATATATATATATATATATATATATATATATATATATATATATATATATATATATATTATTAACATCTCATTTGTGCACTTTTTTTCACTCTGCAGGCATCTCATCTTATGGTAGAGGGTTTAACTATAAGTGTACCCATAAAGAAAACTACAACCAGTGAAAGGGAAGAGACAAGTAACAAATATGAAGAGGCTATCTTTGAGGCAAAGATGCTTAACACAAGCTAAAATAGAGAAACAAGGTAACTAATTTAAATCTGTAGTCATTAGAAATAGAAATGCAAGCTTTTTGAAATGTATATATGCATGTGTGTCAGAAATGCAAGTTTCAGTATGTGAGATATTCAAGTTTCATAGGTACATATATGAGATTTTAGTAACATAATTTAACAAACCTTTGATATTTTCTTATATATTTTTTTCTTATCAGAAGATCGATGGTGATAATTACGTGTCCTAACTTTGTAAGTGGTGGTTGTCGTCTGTTTCTCTTATCATGATATATAATTTAAATTTAGGGAACTTATACTGATAATTTAATGATCATGTTGCAGCGTATGCTTAAAAAATTAAAACTCAACCTTGGGGAGGAGTAATGAAAGGTGAATCCATGTTTTTTATTCCCTTTTAAAAAGAAATCTATAATGCTAGAATTAATAAAATCGGTGATGAAAAACATTCAACTTTCTTGGGATATGTTTACAATGGGAGGTGAAATTCCAGATTTTGAAATTTAAGAATGTGAACTCGGATGGAAATAGGGAGTAATTTTTAATTGTTTCGATTGGATAGGTTGAGATTTTTATCAAACTGAGTAAGAATGGATGATTTTCAATTACTATTGATTCTTAAAATGAAGATAAAAAAAATAGTATATACTATATATTTTAAAGTAATTAAATATGGCAGAATGATGTATTAGAAATGAGTAGAGGTTACATAAATTTTATGTCCCACTTCGAAAAAAAAAAGATAGTGAACAAGCATATAGAAAGGCACACCATTTGTTCTTTGCCAAACTAGGACTTATCCTTCACAACACGTATCACACAAACATCATCTCACAATATACTTTGTTATACTCCCTTCATCCCACGTATTTTTACACACTTTTCATTTTGAGGTGTCCCACGTATTTGTACTCATTTCATAAATGAGAAAAATACACTCTACATCTTACCTACTTTTTACACTTTATTCATCAATTCCAACAACTTTATTTACTTTTTATACTTTATTCATCATTTCCAACAGCTTTATTTACTTTTTCTCTCAAAATTACCAATTTATCTCTACTTTTTCTTACATTACTAAAAAAATAGCATTTCTTAATTTTCGTGCCCGTACAAACTGGTAAAAATACCCGGGACAAATGGAGTATTACAATTGACTAAAAAGATAAGTATTACTGAGAAAAAAAGCCAATACATTTAAGGCAATTACTATTGTGCACCAGTTTTTAAGGTGCAATTGGATCAAATTTAACTCACTGATTCGGGTACTTATAGATATTTTATTTCGCGGGTCATTCTCACCCATTCTTCACGCTTCTCTCCCCTGCTCTCTCTCTCTCTCTCTCTCTCGCCTTTCTCTCTCCCCCATTTTGTCATTCTCTCCACAGCCGACGCTATTTCACCCTCCGCCTCTCTCCTCTACCCGACGCCGGCGCTATCTCTCGCCTCACGCTCCTCTATTCTTCACACCTCTCTCTTCCCGATCTGTCATTATCTCCGCCGCCCGATGCCATTTCACCCACCTTTCTCCGCCCGACGCCGGCACTACCTCTCGCCTCCTTTGGCATGGATCACCTTTAAATAACAAAGTTTGCCCTCACCCAATCAGATCTGATTCATCCAATCAGATCTGAACAAGGTCAAAGATTTGTTAACAGTGGAAAAAATTTTCAGATTTTTATATGAGGTTATCTTCATCTTTTACTACCTTTATTGACCAAACTTTGACATTACTTTTTATTTATTTACTAATTGATATGTTTCAATATGTAAGTGAATAATAATTTATCAATTTGATTTAGGTTTTGAGATATACATAGATATAGCACATGGAGAAGCAAAAATATGAAGAATTTGAGTTTGTGTTTGATTTTGAAGAAGAGTTTAAAGTGGCGCTGGAAAACCAGAAGAGTTTGAGTGTGCTGGAGATTAAAAAGATGAAGAGTTTAATTTTTAAGAAGCTGAGTTGAGAAAGACGATGGATGGGTCATAATGTATCATATCATTAAAATAGTTGTATATCTTTTTATTCTTTAATGTATTTATTAACTTTAAATACAAGTATCAAATATTTTTTTAATTTTTATTTGTATTAGTTTTAACTAACTAGTGTATGCATCATATAAAATAGATGTATTATTTTTATTCTTGAATGTATGATAATTTTGAAATTTTGATAACTAACTGTATTAATTATAATTCAATACTGGAGTATGTTATTCTTCATAAACATTACTTTTTTAATTTTTAAAATTTATTTATTGATATTTTATTTTGATAAATATTGATTATTTATTTTAATAATTAACTGTATTATTTGTAATTAAGTGTTGTATACGTTTTACCTAACTAGTGTATGCATCATATAAAATAAATGTAATATTTTTACTCTTGAATGTATGATAATTTTAAAATTTTGATAACTAACTGTATTAATTATAATTCAATACTATATATGTTATTCTTCATAAACGTATTACTTTTTTTAATTTTTTAAAATTTATCAATATTGATATTTTATTTGGGTAAATATTGATTATTTATTTTAATAACTAATTGTATTAGTTGTAAGGCAAAGATTTGTGTGAGACCGTCTTATGTAAGGACTTACGTGAGATGGTCAGAAAGTGATAACTTTTATAAAAGAAAGTGATAATAAATTAATGAAAAGTGATAATGATATTTCATAAACAATTTATAGTATAAATAAAAAGTGATAACATTTTATAGCTAAAGTGATAACGTTTTATAGCGAAAGTGATAACTATTTTAAAAAGTATAAAATGGTCTCACGTAAGACGGTCTCACGCAAGACCTACCCCAGTTGTAATTAAGTAATGTATACATTTTTTTAATAAATGTATTACATTGAAAAAAAAATATTACTATCAATATAGCATACTATAATATTTTTTGACACATCAATTCATTTATAAAATATGCAAATTAATAATAATACATAATTTCTGGTATTATATTTTAGTATAAAGGGCTATACATTTGTCAAGATAAAATCTTACATTAATGAACAAAAATTAATACACTTATTTAAAATATACAAATTAATAATACAATTCATCTATATGTTGAAGCAACTTCCGACTTTCATTCACCTCCGACCCTGCAGCTGTTGTATTCTTCATCTATAGCTATGGTAGCAAATGCACAAATTTCATGCCTTTATTATACTATTTATTCATTTTTTATAGAAGTAAAATTAAAATCAATCTGAAATTGTTGTATATCTGAAGATTATGGAAAACACAAATCTGAGCAATATATGCAATATAGGAATGGAAAACACAAATTTGAACAATATAGGAATGGAAAACACAGATCTGAGTAAAGAGGCAGATAGAAACATGATGGCACTCCATTTCTAAAAGATCAAGCAACGGCTACAACCATTGACCACATCTTGAAATAGTTTGCTAATGTATCCGAATTAGTGATTAATCCACAAAAATCCATTCTTATTACATCAGGGGTATCAATCCAAACACGAGAACATATAGCCCAAATTCTTCCATTCAACACAAGTTCTATTCCTTTCAAATACTTGGTCATTCCAATCTGTAGTTAGAGAATAGGAGTGGAAGTTTTCACACCTCTATTGAATGATGTTAACAATATGATTCAGAGTTGGTCTTCTAAGCTTCTTTCCTTCACGGGTAGATTGGAACTTATTACATCAGGAATTTATGGTATTCTATCCTTTTGGTGCGAAATTGTTAAAATCCCTGTGGTGGTGATAAAAAAGGTGGAAACTATTATACGTAGATTTCTGTGGAGGACAAAGGTGAGCCCGGTGAGATGGAAAGATATCATCTAACCAAAAAATGCAGGGGGCTAGGATTGAAGGATATAGCCAGTTGGAATAAAGCATTATTTTCAACGGCCTTGTGGGATGTACACAAGGAAGCTTCTTCACTATGGGTGAAGTGGATTCATTCTGTTTACCTCTCATCTTCTCAGTGGACGGAGGTCTCACCTGGAGCGAATTCGACATATATATGGAGAACTCTGATAACCATTAGGAATTTGATTGTGAGTGAGACAGAAGGTCATGAAGGAGTTATTAGTATTATGGAGAAGTGCTGTGAAAATGGAGTTTTTAAAGCCAGTGGAATGTATACACACTTGAGGAGCAGATACACGGAAGACTCGAGCTTTGTGTATAACCAAATATGGCACAAGTGGAATGTGAAAAAATACAGTTTCAGAATTTAGTTGGTTCATAGAGAACGTCTCTCTACAAAGGATAGAATTTGGTGCACAGGAGAAGATAAACGATGTGGTATCTGCTTTGATCTAGAAACAACATCGCATTTCTTCTTTCATTGTCCGTATACCAAACTTATTTGGGATGACGTAAAGAGATGGATTGGATGGAGGAGAGGAAGAATCACTTCAGTAACGGATGCCTATCGAAAGATGATAGCTGATACTCGAGGTCACAAAAAGGTAAGAAGACTCCTTTTCATCATGTTTGCTACCTTGGTCTATCATATTTGGATGGAAAGAAATGTCTTATAGTTTGGTATGAGGATGCTAAGTCCAAGATATATAGGGGATAGAATCAAACACCAAATAACATCTTTATATTTGAACTCTTGATGTAATTTTGTTGTATTCACCCTAAGCCTTCGGCTTGGGTAGATTGAATAGGTTGGCTAGAAATTGTATTGCAATGTACGTTCGTACTTTGTAACAGTTTCAGTGAAATACATTTACCAATTTCACTAAAAGATGAAACCAATGGCGGAGGTATTTTATGCGATAATGGAGGCGTGAAATAAAATAGCCGGAAGGTGTTGCGCTGCCTCTGATGGAGAAACATGAAGAAGCAGGCTTGTTGAGGACAAAGGCAGAGTAGGAGGGGAGAGGAACCGGAGCGTGTGGAGAAACGTGAGAAAGCAGGCCTGTTGAGGATAAAGGCAGAGCAGGAGGCGGAGAGGAACTAGAGCGTGAAGATCGAGAAGGTGGCAAGAAGGAATTGAAGCAGGTGGAGAAGGCGTTGAGAGAGTCGGTGGAAGGTGGAGGAGTCAGAGCAGAAGGCAGAGAGGTAACAGATCTAGCGTGAGAGAGGAGAGAGATGAGTGTAGATCCATGAGAGAGGAGAGAGAGCATAGATCCATGAGAGATGAGAGAGAGGATACCAGCGTGAATGACCCGGTAGTATATTTTAGGATCATATAGTTGATCTACTTTTAAATATGGATTTTGTTTTTAGTGTACACCAATTGCACAGTAGATCAACTCTACATTTAATTACTAAATTCAATTACAAAGAAAAGGTGGTGTCAATTCATTTTATTAGATTTAAATTTTTAGAATTGAATAAGACAGTAAACTAAAATATAAGTTGAGTGAAACAAATAAAATAAAGAGCACGTGGTGATACGAAAACGAAACATTATTAAAAAGCATCAAACCACAATATATCTCACTTTTAAATGTCAAATAATTCAAATGTTTGCACTTCACATTTTTTTAATCTCTTATAAATGTTAAATTATTCATACTTTGACACCCCACATTTTATAATTCTATTTAAAGAAATGTAATTTTGTTTTAATGGTATAAAATATTATGTTGAAAATTAAGATCTTTTAAATAAAATTAGCAATAAATAAATTAAATATAATAAAAGTATAAAAAATTATATTACAAAGTATAACGTGCAAACCACGTTATGAAGATTAGTTAATTAAAATAGTGAAACGAGTGGAGAAAGGAAAAGGCTCATGGATTCATTATATAATTTTTTATTAACTATTCACATTTTTTATTAATAAAAAACTTTTAAATAGACAAAATAAAAATTAGAATAGCTAAAATATAATTTATTAAAGTATAATTAATAATTTATTAAAGTATGATAAAATTTAAATTATAATTCACTAAAGTCATACAATCGTATCATATTTGAATAAGTATACTCTATCAACCTCAAAATCATATAGATATTTTAATAATCACATATCTTATATTAAATCATACTTCAATAAATCACTCATAATATTTATATGTAGGCATAAACATGTGTAAGATCGTGTCACAAAATAAAATTCCTGAAACGATAAGTACTGAAAACATTTTAATTTAAATGATTGGAGTATCTTAAATGATAATCGTTCAAGTATCTATTTCATAAACAATTCGTAGTATAAATAAAAAATAATAACAATCTATATTAAAAAGATATTATTATAAAAAAAAAAAAAAGTAAAACAGTCTCACTATGGGATAGTCTTGTATAAAGGCTAATAGATGGTATTATTGAAAAATGTAATGAAAAGTACAAGAGAATTACAAAGATGATAAAAGAAAACTATTTAAATCTAAAGTAGTCCATGTTCATGTCAGTGAATAAGATTCGAGACATTGCTGAATTAGGAGAATTATGCCACACCAATGCGCCTCCCATTGTGGACAAAGAATCGGCAGCTGAATTCCCCTCTCTATATATATGGGATATATGGAACACCATCTGTGCTATGATATTCTTTGCCTTCCACCATCTAGATAACCATCGCCATGGTATAATAGGTTTTGCCATTGTGAAGGCATGCATTACGTACATGGAGTCAGTCTCCAACCATAATCTTGTCCATCCCCTCTCAAACGCCAACTCAATAGTAAGACAAGCCGTCCCCAATTCTGGTTCAAATGCAAACCCCTGTCCATAACCACAACTAAACCCTCCCATGAAAAACCCTCTGCAGTTTCTAAATAGCCCTCCTCCAGAGATGCTTCCAGGTGAACCCTTTACATGACCATCCACATTAGCCTTAACCCAGCCCGCAGTAGGAGGATGCCAGCGAATTGTAACCACAGTCGGAGCTCTTCTCGGATTACCCTTGATGCCAAAGTACTTTAGTGTGCAAAGGCCCTCAACAGTGTTGTTCATCACTCCTAGATTAAAGTTGTCACCTTTTTTGATCAAGGAGAATAATGCCGCCAAAATACCCGAAGTTCTGACCATTTTGTCTTTGCCATCTTCATTATAACCATCATTCATCATTTTGTTTCTTTCCTGCCAAATAATCCACAAGTATGAAACAATAGCAAGTCTCCATAAAGACATGATTTGCTTGCTATCCACAATGTCGATCGCATGTAAAATGAAACCAATAAAAGACTGGTCAGTATGTAGAGTTCTGCCAAAGGCAAACCCTGCAAGAAGCCTCTTGAAGGCCGTGGAAGATATGGGACAGCTTAAGAACAAGTGCTCCATTGTTTCCTCCTCATTTTTGCAAAGATAGCATCGAGAAGGATGCTTGTATCCCCTATGAACCAGCAGATCCCAAGTAGTTAAGATGCCATGAATCGCCTTCCAAGCCATGATAGATCTTCTAGGAGGTATAAACAGAGCCCAAATCCATGACCCCCAATTAGTATTCAAATGTGCAGCCCGTAAATTGGTGTAAACTGCCTTCGAGGTGACCTTGCCTTGTAATGACTTACTCCAAAATCTACAATCCTCTGAGTATATACGAACAGAGAGAATTGCTTCCACAATATGTCGAAATGTTGCAGTGAAACTTTCAGTGAAGTGCCAGTTTCCATCATGCAGATAATCTCCAATCTTGTCATCAAAATTTTGTCTATACCCCAGAGGAATATCCATTAAATTTGCAATGGGACTCCCTATCCAGTTATCCAGCCAAAACCGAACATTAGAGTTTTCGCCCGCAACCCATACTTCCTCCTCTTTCAATCTTTGAATATGCATCATGCATGGTTTTCTAATCGATAATACAACATATCCTTTCTTTAGCTCTTCCCTTTCGAACCATCTTCCTTTTATCAATGCTAAAGGACCTTTGCCTTCAAGAATCTCCCAGAAGAGTTTCATAATATACAATTCATTTGCTGCCCTAATACAACGAACACCCAAACCACCCTCCGAAGTTGGACAACAAATTCTTTTCCATCCCACCGTAAACCTGTGTTTCCTATGAACGTCTCCAGACCAGATAAAATTCTTACATGCCATCTCTATTTTCTTTATCAGATATCTAGGCCATTTATATAAGATGAGTTGAGGAAGGAGGGAGTAAGATTTTTAATATAAAGTTATTATATCTTTGATGAAAAATAATAACTAATTAAAAAAAATACCGGTCTTCATAGACATTCTTACACAAGTGTTGTTACAATTATCCCATTTTATTTAATTAAGAATTTTTATTAGGCTACTTCAGCAGAAAAATGTCTTCTCTTCATGTCTTACTCTTCGGTTTAAAAAATCGTAAAATCTCTTCTTTTCTTTTAATTGACCGAGACAATAAAACAAACATTGTTTCCAATTTGTTCCTAAACAAACATTGTTTCCAATTTGTTCCTATTATCACAAGTTAATGCTAGGGACATTGATACAAACAAATTTTAGGGACATTGATACAAACAAATTTAAACTACTAACGAAGTGTATTTGAACCGTTTTTCAATTGGTGTGAATTATCTTTATGGGATTCACGTTTGAATATCTCGCTCCTTACATCAATTGAAGAAAATCAAGTGTTTGGTGTTGTATTATTTTTATATTTTAATATTGAATTCGATTATCATTTTTTAATAACCTGAATATATATATATATATATATATATATATATATATATATATATATGATTTTTAATGTTGAAAATTTTAAAATTTCACCACCTAAGCTATAACGAACCCAACAAATATGACATGCCAGTATATCTACTTCTTTCTTTATTTCTTTGAGCCAATCAAATTTCAATGTGTGATATTACTAACACTCGGAAGAAAAAACTAAAAAAAATGCCTGATGTATGATGAATGATTAGAAGGTCTGGTTGAAGGAGGTATTATAAATGTATATCTCACTTGTTCTTTCCACCAGCAAGAATACGCTGAATCTGGAGACCTCTGCTGAATGCCTGGTTGTAAAGCAGTCTTGTTTGGAACTCTGATACAAATGGAAACCAGGCGAGCATCGCCACGGGAGCGAAGATGGCTAAGCCCATAAGATACTCATACCCTCTTCCTAGAGCTCTAACTGACCCCCACATTCCTAGACCCTTCACAATGGACTACAAGCTTGGGCTATCTGCAGAATAGCCCAACCAGTTGGCAAGAAACCCAGCAGGCTTGCTAATATATCTTCAATTGTCAGCCCCAGGAATTTGTTGGACAGGAATATCCCGGCTGCGAATGCAACGAATAGGACTAGTTTTAGAAGTTTGAACATCAGCTGGAAATCTGCACTGAACTTCATTCTCCCCATCGACACTACCTTCATCATTAGCATCACAGCAACAATCACCAGCCATGACAAACCATAAACCTGCAACATTATGATTATGGTGAGTGTGATTGATTAATTGTACATGGTGCGTTTGTAATCTGATGAAAAGGATAGTTATTTAAGATGGATGGTTACCACTATACTCTTGCTGTGTTGGGCGACACCGAGATGATAGACGATACCATACTGGTATAACAAGAAGCGTGAGGAAAGGATAATCTCCCAGAACCTCCCCATGAATCCAGTGAAGTGGAGATGCTCTTGCTCCTCTTCCCACCACGATTCCCAGCTCTTGTTACCAGGAACACCGATTCCACCGCAGTTACTTACCCATTTAGTCCAAAGTCCTCCACTATCTTTTGCCATTCGAATCCAGAAGGATTGAAAAGAAAAGGAGAGAACATCCAAGACAAAACAAGGAACCCCATGGATAAAGTGAGAAGCATGTAGATTTTATTATTTGGAGCAGTTGTTCCATAGACGTGGTAAACTACAAGCAGAAGCATCAATTCCAGAGCTTTGGTAAAATGGCTTCTTGAGAACATTCTGTAGTTCTCAGCAAACTTTTCATGTTTGACCACAAAACCACGACCTGTTGCCCAGTACTTAGCTCCACCGTGCAACACCGTTCGCCCAAAGTAATGGAGCTTTGTCCCAAGAGAGAAAGTGTAGAGGACAGATGACAGTTGAAGCTGCATGATTACCAAATCACCAGCTGCAGTTCTGAAGCCCCGCTCTAGTGCAATTTCCATTATCATGGGCAGTGTCATCAGAATACCGAGTTTTACAATAGATTGAGATGCCATGAGAGCTGTGAGAGCATCATTTCCCTTGGCTCTTGCATACCTCACTATGGTCTTCTCCAGTCCACTTAAAGAAAGGTATAGCTTTCCATACAAGTATGCATACACAGTAAGGACCACCAACTGCATAACATCAAGGCAGTCTTTAACCTTAATTGTAATTTATTGGATGGAAAGATTATAATGGAACTCTAACTTCCACTACAAAATCAAATTTCACTATATTTCTATTCCACCACTTAACCTGATTGATCTATTACCTATTTTCTCTTCTCATACACCCATCCAAAAATTGGTGAAACATATGATAGGTATATAGAATATGCAAGACATCATCTACTTGAATATCATACTGAAAATTGACCAAGGTCATCAAATGATATGAAAGTTTACTAAATGAATCTACGTAGTCTCAAAGTATTCACATGTTATACATCAGTGCCTAGCAAAGATGTGATATGCATTGTCAACAGGGGATACAACAGCATAGCCAAAAACATTAATTGCAAGAAGGGAACCTCCACATATTCTATTTAAGCATTTAACTCTTAATGTAATTTTCACCAGTAATAAAGTAAATTCTTATGAGCTATTACAAAGCCCCAGTTGGGACTCTTTTGGTTCGCGAGTAAGACCCAAAATTTTTGGCACCTAAAAGTTCATACAAAGAATAAGCCTATAAAAATTTATATTAGATTTGCTTGTTTTAAATGTTTATTAACCAAAATACCCTACCCAGAGGAAGAGAGAGAGAGAGAGCTTTAGTTTCTGGATTCATGTACCTTTTTAATTTAATTAATTTTACGACAAATAAAGATTGAGGCTCAAGCTTTTTCATAATAAGATCAGAAAGTTATGCATATTACCATTGTGCTCATATAAAACCCAGTGGTTGTATAGTAGCACGACAACATGCGAAAGAAGTCAAAACGATGCCCTAGTCTGTAAAGATCACGGCTGAGTGTTTGCTCGCCATTACCACAGGCAACTTTTGCTTCAAAAAGTGAGATCTGGTTGAAACCAACATCTCGTCCTTTCCCAACTTGGATGTATTCATGGTGAGAAACATTTCCATGTCTTAAAGTTGAATTAAACCCTCCAGCCAGAAATGCATTTTAGAGTGTAGTATAACATAATCATGTGCAAAAATAAAATTATTCAGATCTCACCAGCAAATATGTCCTCACTGAGATTGATTACTGCTGAAGCTTTGGTAATCCCTCCTCGAGTGATGTGGAAAATTCTGTCAAAAACATCCGGATGCCCGTAGTGGAATCTCACCCTACAAGACATCAGTTATAGAAAAATCATTCCGGTAAAATCTGCGATTGCAAATTTTGGATGGAACATAATATTATTTTCCTTGCAAACAAGATGATGGAAGCACAAAGTTGTGTAAGTGCACTAAACTGTTATCGTTATCATAACATCTTTCAAGTACAAGAGACAGACAAATGAAACTTCCCATCAAAGTTATATGATATGTTATCAAATTCATTAAATAGAAAGCAGTAGATATTTGACAAAATAAATGTAAAAAATTGTGAGAACACACTTTAAAGGTCTTGCAAGAACTCTCTGGCCAATTGTCACAAAGCTAGTCTCTTGGTTTGACATAAACCATGCCAAAGATGAAACACTGCGTGTCCAAATGTAAATAATTAGGTAGAGAACACATGAATGTCTACAAAGTTCACAGACAGTAATAAGCAAAATCCAACCTTCCAGTAAATATATGCTCGCGAACGCCTAGGGTTGAAGGTGGTTGCACTCCATGGTCCTCATTAAATTCCTCCAGCAGATTGCGCATTTTAAATTCCTCTTCCAAATAATTATCCTATAAACAAAGCAAGAAAAGTGGTTCCTTTCTATAGACAAATTCTATGGCAACACAAGTATCAGACTTCTCTAAGTTTACCTGGTTCATATCAATGGTCTGAAGTGCTTCACCACGGGTAAAAATAATAGCATGATTTTGGTTCTCGGGTTTCCCTTCTCCTATCTTTGCTGAGCCAGGCAGTTTTATACGGTATATTTCCTGCAGAAAGATAACAAAGCTGAATCAGCCTTGGAGTTAAATCCGAATCACTCAGATTTTTTTTTTTTTATCTAATACATTAAGTACCTGATCAAGATTATCCACAGCTTTTACCAAGACAGAGTAATAAACCTTCTGATTTTTTCCGCCTCCTCTTTCCTCAACTTCATCTATGTATGCTACACGAAGAGAAGGATTACTGCAAACAAGAACAAGATGCAACAGAATGAACTCATTAACATAAGGATATAATAAAGAAAAATGTCAATAAATAATCTCCAATTTGTTGCAAGTGTCCAACTTACTTAACCATCAGACTTAAAATGTCAGTTGCATGTCGATCTCCACTCGTCTTCTGGTTCCCATAGTTCTGGCAGGTGGCAACATAAGTGAACTTCATGTCAGCTATAGCCTCTAATAGAGTATACATTGATCTTTGACTCTTCTTATCTTCCACTGATGGTTCAGTTATAGTTTTATAGCCTTCAAGTATCTCTGTACAATTCAAAACATACATGTCATAAACAAACCTAATGGCAGTCTGATAATTACTTTATAACTTAGGCTTTTGAACAAGATTTAGAAACACAATCCGTTTGAGCAGTTCAGATTTGCTTAAAGAGCCTGTTGAAATGGAAATCATATATTCTTGCCCTCTCTAAGATTCTACGGTCAGATATTGAGCATAACAAACCTTTCCTATAACTTCTATTATTCACTAGAATAATTTTTTTCTCTTAACATCTTCTCTAGCAATGTCTAGGAAAGCTTGAAGCTTCAGTGCCCTTCTGTAGTACATCATCCCTCTGACTGTATGAGAAGAAGATGTATTCAATCTTTAACGCATAAAGGAGCAAGGAAAATCATAAAAGTAGAAAAAGAGCAGAGTGACCCTACTAACCAGTTCTGCCAAGGTTTGGCCTCTTAAGGATGCCCAGTAGCGTAGTTGCAGTATGTTCTCTTCATTTTCCCAAATTTCATAATCTTCACAATTTAGACGTTCCTTGAAGTTGTTCCATTCATCTAAATAAATTATTAACATGGTTTTCAATCAAATAATAATAGATTATTGGAATAAAATGAAATGTAACACACACTAAAAAACAAGTTACATTCACACAGTAAGCAATTACCTGGATAAATCTTTTGAAGATAAAATATAATTGATAAACCATCTTCATTTTCCATTTTAAGATCACTCTTGGAGTAAACAGTCTCTTCACTATAGTAGGGTGTCATGACACTGCAATAATAGATGTGGAAATTATTCTCCAGAAAGAATTTCTGCTTATTCACGTGGTCATAATAATTTTAATATAACTAGCCAAATGTTGAGTTTAATTCTTATTGAAGAAGGTTGGTTGGTGTACGGTCTGATCTACAGCAGTTAACTTAGCTTGACTTGAGGAAAAAGATAGAACTAATGGGTCAACTTTTAATAGGAGTTTCCAAAATATAAACCTTAGCTAGTGTTCAGAAAATGTACTACATAATCAGCCAGAGTAAATGATCAGAAATTTGAAGAGCTTGAAGGATCATATATGCACCTGAATGGAAGCATGTTCTGTACTCGAGGTGCATGTGGCATGTACATGAAAAGTGAATTTGTAAAAAATGTTATCCTCCTTCATGCTTCAAGATTTGTTGGTACATCAATTGCAGATTCTTTCATTGTTAGTAATAAATGGAGCCGGCATGTCTGTGAAGAAAAGGCCATGGAGTATCATATATATTTACTAATAGATGTTATTCATTGAAGTGATTGTGTATGATTACATATTAAGAATAGGTACAATCTGCAAATACATTTGCATATACCTGTTCTTCCCATTGTGCTGTATTTGGAGGAGGGAATGATATATTTGCAAAAAGTTGCTGCCCAGAATCTTTGCTTCCATGACCAAGTTTGGCAAGTTCTCTGCATTCAATCAGTACATTTAATTAGGTTTCACCAAATGAAAATGCAACGAAAGGAGATATATATATTATATACTGCATTATCTACCAACCGGATTTCATTCACCATCATGTCATGTGTAACTACTTCCAACATATCTTGCAACAATAAGACAGCACAATCTTTTTGGGAAGCATCACCTTCTTTCTGCATCAAAATTCACACAAATAAATCTTGAAACAGAAAAATCTAACACAGCACAATCTTCAAAGTAATGATTATAGATGTCATACCAGGATCTCCACTAGATCGACAAACTTCTTGCAGAGATCAGGTAAAGACCTCATTTTAAAATTTGCAAGGAATGTGTTCTTTGATATATTACTCTCAACTTCTTTTATGATGATCTCGATAATCCTGATTCAGATGAGTAAATGTTAGAAGCTAGAATTACGTGGTAGCAAAAAATTATCCTTAACTGTCATATATTTCATGTCTCAATAAGACTTGAGGGAAACCAAACAAAATTTATTTGCATGATACGGTAATTGACACCAAACATTGAATTTTAGTTTTATACACTGTAAGCATACCAGATCTATGGGTGAACTTATTCAAAACTTAATTACCAGCCGAAGAGTAGCATATAGTAGGAATATAGTATTTTCATTTAAAAAATAATAATAATAAGTCATGAATAGTAGAGTATAATGAACATCCTGATTCGTATATCTCAGCAAGACACCTTAACTGTCATATATTTCATGTCTCAATAAGACTTGAGGGAAACCAAACAAAACTTATTTGCATGATACGGTAATTGACACCAAACATTGAATTTTAGTTTTATACATTGTAAGCATACCCGATCTATGTGTGAACTTATTCAAAACTTAATTACCAGCCGAAGAGTAGCATATAGTAGGAATATAGTATTTTCATTTAAAAAATAATAATAATAATAAGTCATGAATAGTAGAGTATAATGAACATCCGGATTCGTATATCTCAGCAAGACACCTCATGGAGTAGGGAATACAAGATGGGGGTGGAAAATGTCAATTTATCTTAATGAAACACAGAACTGCACACAGAAACCAATAAAACCTTTAATCTAACTACTGAGATATAACATGTTCAAATATGGATTGTAGAGTAGCAGTTAAGGAACTCATCATAAGAAACCTCACAGCAGGCATGCAAACCTTAGAAATAGCACAAATGCGCAGGGTTAAGTAACATAGCATTGCAAGCATAATGCAGCATATAAAATCAAAATCAACATGAAGAACAAAACCTTCTTTCAGTCTCTGAACCAATCAAGATATTGAGTACAAGTTTAAATGACTCATAGCATTCGATGACAGCACATTTCATATAGTCATCGGCACATATACGCTTCCAAAGATCAGAATCCTTTGGTCGAAATTGAGCTGCCATATCCAATGCTATTGGAATCTGCAGAGCAAGATCATCAAACAAGAGAATGTGACATAAATTAAAATAAAAGCTAGAAAGACTATATACCTTGCTAGCAAGCAAAAAGGGTGGCCATTGAATTAAATTTATACTACGATCTGAGGATAAGGAACACGAAACAGTTCCATCTCCCTGAAGTAAACAATTCTTAGTTTAGCTCCAGGGTTATCTAAGTGTATCAAACTAGTAAAATGGAGAGGTATGATAGATAATATAAAACTCAAACTCAGTTCTGGGGGCCTTTCCTGTCACTTATCAGGTCTTCTTCACGGAAGCTACATATAACTTCATTCCACAACTGGGAGAATTTTGCCGCTTCACTTCTCCTATTAACCTACAAGTTAAAGAAAATTAAACACGTTAGGATCATGATTAGTAGGCTAGCCACTACTTGGGGAGAAGAAACGATATCAATTCCCATGAGTTGAAAAAAAACCTCCTTCAGATCATTTGAAATATAATTTCCTTTTTTCCTAGTTTTGTCAGATGGCACCAAATAAGCATTGAATGCACCAGGCAATGACTGAAACCATGACCGTAGCATACCTAGAGTTCAAATCTGTGAAAATAAATAAAAAAACTATTGAATAAGATTGATGTGGTATAAGAGGCAAATAATACATTAACTGTGACAAGGATTCTATCAGAGATTAATCTAACAGCAAAATTATGCAATGATTTCACATTAAGATAAATTGAAGAAAAAACAAAGAAGCAGTAGACACTGGAAAATGCATGCATATGAAACTATATCATACATATGCCTAGAATTAATTGGCTAACGTCTTCTAAATAATACCAAGTGTGAGATGGCAGAAGAGGTCCTTGAACCTTGGGACACAATGACAAGTACTGTCTATGCAATTGATGTTCATGGTTTTGTCACCAGAACCCTCACTTTTTTATTAGAAAAGAATTTCACATTAAACAATTGTTCCCACTGAGAGAGAATTGCTTTTGAAATAAACTCATATTTTTTATTTGATACGTTGATGAAGAAAATAATACATCACTGTAATAAAATTGATTGAAAATTTTGAATAGAAATAATGAACTTTTTTTTTATGTAATATCCAGCACCTCGCCAAGCCGATCACAGGCTCCAATGAAACCTCCATATATTGTGGAGAATATAGCATAAAAAATCTTGGTATCCATGAAGTACACCTGCATGAAAATTAGCCCATATGGGTCACTTACAAAGAATAAAGAAAGAGTAATGAAGAAGGGATAGGAAGGTAGTATGAAAATAATATTTGACCTTTTTCGAAATAATATTATACTGAATATGCTAAATGGTATGAAGACATACAAGGGTAACAGGTGCCCAGAGTGCAACAACAGCTCCATAGTTACGCCTGGCTGCATTTTGAATAAGATCTTCTTAATACGGCAACTTCATAAACACGATTCTAGAAATAAGTTTAAGGATCTTAACACATACCATTTCGGAAGAACTCATGCCAAGCATAGTCAACGTGGGTAATGTTCATTATATTTTGGGTGGGCTTCACCAGAGGTTTTATCTGGATAAAAAGAGATTTTGGAATATATTCAAAAGATAGCCTCCATTGTGCACTCTGTACAGAGTAAAATATGTGAACATACCATCATAAAATAGTTCACTGTAAATTTCGTACACAGAAGCAACACCCAAAATAGAGTATACCTGTTATTGGTTTGTACAGAAATGAATTAGTTAAATGTAAGAAGTGTAGTGAAACAGATTGGAGGAATAAACAATTTGGGTGCAACATACTTGATGAGTGTAAATTAACTTTCATGCATTCCTCTCCCGACATAGATCCTTGGCTGATAAAATCAATGTCAAAGTTTCATAGAAAAATTATGGCATACTAAATTAAGTGTCAACTAACAAATTAATGCAAACAAAAGATGACGGGAGGCTGCAAGAGAAAACTAGAATTCTATCAGACAGATGCCATAGTTTTGCGTTTTGCACCAGATTAATCTTGATTCTTCCCCCCTAATATTCATATCTTTGTTTGGACCTTGAGTTTGACTAAGGAGAACACTAGCCAGACTATTTTCTACAGATTTTTCAAAATACACTAAAAATCCTACGCAATTTTTAATACAAGAGATACGAAATCACAAAGATAAGATGGCAAAATCAATTGTACGAGCGATAGTCGCACTGATTTTTTCTCTTTTATCTATTTTGTCCCTTAATTAGACTCCGATGTTTCCACAGTAAAAAACATTACACATTTACATTTACAAATTCACAACCAGTACATCTCCTGTTCCAAAGCATTTTAATGAATAAGTGAATTCTTTCAGATAAATGATGGAGTACATTGCATGTACCATTTTTACATCCATGTAGAATTTTGTCTCCATCCATTAACATTTAGATTGTGCATAATAGTCTTTATTATTCCATTCTGTCAAGTGTCAATTACTTTATATTATTAATTTCATCATTTCCTTTTCTTTTAAAATTATTTAGTCAACTCAAGTACCTAAGTAATACTAAATCATTTTAACAGTTTAATCAGAATAATAACAATACGATTTAAAAATAGTTGTTAAACAAATTAAAACAATTATAAAAAATATTTTTCAATATTATACACTATTAAACGTTTTTTGGAATAAAACACAAAATATTACGGGATATATATCTCAAGCAAAATATGATAATGATTATATATTTAGATTGTAAATCTTGAGCATAGAAGATCCGTTGACTTATTTAGATATCAGGATAGGTGAGGCATACATACCTGTGCCCAACAAAGGAGAAACCTGACGATAAGCCAATCGGAGTTTTAGATCCAGCTGCGCAGCATCGGAAATATAAACAAGAGTACTCCGAGTACATTGGGAAGCAGGTATACCACTACGGCCATAATGTACAATGAAGGCACGCCATTAACTTTATCAAGAAAACCCAGAACATCTTTGATGTTGCCGAACAACCAGCTGAATGAATTGATGTTTTGATGAACATAACAGGCCGGAAATATGATGGACCATGCAAGACTCACAGTTATCTTGAGAATGTTTCTTAATACATTAGTGAACTTCCATCTCAGATAGCCTGGGAAGTTCAGAGTCAGGTCCAAGATATCTAAAAGCAAATTTTCAGGGGAAAAGAGAGATATTAGTGAACAAATAGGCAATGACCATAATTTAAGGCCCAACACAGTTGAATTTAAAGCTAAAACTATGTATCCCAGCTAATTAGGTACTCCTTAATTTTACAAACTCAACTGGCGTTGAATTGAGTATATTACATACTCTGAAGGAATCCAAGGAATGCCGCTGTGATGAAAATACTAGACAAGTTATACAAAACTTTCTTCTGGAAGATATCCAACACAGAAATGTCACTCCATGCAATAATAATCATGATCTGCAGGTTAACAAATTAATCACAAAGTTAGTTAACCACACATATAGCACCAAAATATAGGCGACAAATGATGCATATCGTAATTTTACATTACTAGTAATGCTCCCCCTATTACCGCAAGGTTTTGGAGGCGCTCATTGTCTAGGATATTACCGGGAACACCACTTTTGAGAGCACTGAAAGATGGCTTGAAGAGCATGACAGTATGCCCTTTTACCATATGGTCCATTTCTATTGTGCCATTATTTCCTTCAGTATTTATTCCTTAATTATTTTTCTTGTGTCTCAATTTCACACTTGGATATTGTGGGTTCTGTTTTGGGGTTAAGAAACATCTGATTAAGTTAATATTTGAGGGGACATTGGGTGTTTTATTTTAAATAATCAGTGAGCTAATGTAATATGCTCTTCTCAAATCATCCATCATATCTCTGCATTTCCCATCTCAGTGTGCTAGATTCTTGTTTCGGAATTGCTTTTCGTGGATTCAATTAGAGTCTACATTTCAAGGTGCTTAGAATTCTTAGTGGTGGTTCATATGATGTAAATACGCAAAGGGATGGAAATAAAGTTCTGAGAAAGTAGGTCAAATGCATTTTTGTGACAGCAGGTCAGTTAATATTTACTGTCTTATTAACTCCTCCATATATACATGCCTTGTAATTTGCATTTATTAAATAAATGAGAAAATATTACATACTAAAAGTAGAATGAGATTTTGATGGGAAGATGCATGCTTACTATTTTTGGCAATTTTCCCATTTATATATAATATATATTTGTTGTGATATGTACCTGTAGCACAAGTATAAAAAATGTCAGACTATCGAAACTTCGGAAAGTATGCCATAATGACCGGGTTTCTGCGAAGTATGACTTCCATAGTTTCCCAAGCTTTCGATGAGGAGCTTGTCTCCCCTGAAACCAGTAATTCAACTGAGCAGATGTACAAAAGTAGCATTTAAGTAGGTAATCATGAATACTATTGATCTCACCTGCACTAAATCTCGCGATGATCTGAAAAACTCACCATCATCACGCATTGGCCAACCCAAAGAAAAGCAATCCGATGACCTGTAGTAGTATGGGATCGCAGAAGAACTTAGAATGATATCAATGAGAACATCAATTCCAGATTCATTCTTACCAGAAATACTCGTTCAAATCATCATAGTTGCACCAGGCTGCGTGAGGGGACTTTCCATTTTTGCTTTTCTTGGATTCCTGAATCAAAATCAGCACGATTTTGTCATCTCTGAAGCATAAATTAATACGTTCGAATCCTCCCAAGTAAAAAAAGTACCTTTTCAATCACTTGGTAAATGGGAGTTATGACTTTCCGCAAGAAAGATTCATCATCCCCACCGTAAGAAGGCTTGATATTTTCTCCAGTGACAATGCTGATGTTTCCAGCTAAGAGTCCATGTAGTTCAAATGCCATCTGAATATAAAGTCAAAAACATCCAAAAGATAACTCATGAATGTCAAAGAAATTTCTACAACATTAGTTCGCTATTTGTAACTGAAGTAAATTACTCACATTGTGGAAAATGTAGCATAGGCACTCCGGCATGAAGCGCACATTAGCTGCTTCACCCCAGATAAGAAGATAAAGGCCTATATAAAGTATCTTTCTCTTTTGCACTTCCTGCTGCTCCTGGGGGAGCCTATATATAGTTTAATTTAGTTCTTCACCAGGATATCTAAATAGACTCTGGACATTGTCATATTTTTACCATATATTCAAGTCATCTCACCTTAAGCTATGTTTTCTCCTCAAGTATTTGCACCATGTCTTGTAGTTTTTAAAAAGCTTATTAATGAGTGCATCAACAGCACGGTCATCAATCTAAAAACAATATTAAGAGTTATTTATTTGGCCCACCTTTAAAAAGTTAACTGCAATTATGTTTGATATATAAGGACAAGCATAGAAGATGCTCTGGCCTCTACTAAATTATACAAATGAGCAAGCATGTGGTAATTAATAATTTGGTGTAATTCTGATCAAGTCCAATTTGATGTCTTCCTATAGTAATATGATGTAAGATTGTCAAATTGCAGAGTTTTATGATCATTCATGAAAATAATCACATACTTCATTTTGCTGTTCAGGCTTAGGGATTAGCCTTGCATGGATATTTGAAAGCAACAAAATCAAGTGCTCCCTTTGATTTCTGACATTGTCTCTCTGAGAATATCATAAAACTCAGATTAGATTATCCCTATTTAAAAAGGCATGAAAAAATACCTTGCTTTTCCAGTTCAACAATTCACAAGACATGCCTGAAACCCAAACGTGGCTCTGACCCAATCAAGGAGGTCTAACTCCCCTGATCTCTGATGATGTTGCTCAAAGGAAGCTGGCCATGTTAAGCCCTGAGTGTTCCGCAAAGCAGTCACAGAAGCTTTTACCTGACAGTGTCAAAGTAATGACTCAGTACTGATGTCCTTGTGTGTCGAAAGGAGCAAATTTTTAAGTGAGTGCATGAATACATACATACATATATATATATATATATATACATATGAATCACCTCATCAAGCTGCATGATGGACTGTGATGCACCACCAGAATCTAGTGGAAGAATGTTATATGGAGCATAGATTTCTTTCTTTGCCTGAACGTGGTTTGCTGCAGCCATAATCTGTTCAAATACAATTGTTTAAATGGAAAAGCTATTCATGAATTATATTCTGCATTACAAGCAGGAAAGGGAACAAAAACTGACCTCGGGAGCTACTTCCTCAACTTTTTCAGTCTTGTTAACAGCACAAAGCACTTCAAACAGCACTCCAGCCGTAAGGTACACTTTTCCAAGCTGAGCTCTTTGAAAAGAAAAGTCTATTAAAGTGTTGATATCTGAGATAGCCACTCAAACATATAATTTGACATGAAAAGAACCATTTTAAAATTAGTATTTTATCAGCAGTACCTGTCCGCTTGCTCCTCCCCCTTGTTAAGAACCACAACATAGTTCTCATAGTATCGCTTATAGAAGCTATCAATTTCCCGAGCATCTGTTGTCTTGACGCGAGAAGCAAGAGTCGATGCATTATCCTGAATGAATAGGGGTCACCGATGTTTGATTCTTGATATACAAGAGGAAAAAAGCGACTCATGACTCACTAGCCTTTTCAATCTAACATACAATGTTAGATTCAATAAAATTCGTATAACTGTCAATATATTATTAACACCATATTACCAGTATTTTGATTATGAAATTAAAGCAGAACACCCCCTGAATATAATAGGATTGAGTAAAAGAAAATGTCAGTAAGGTTAACATAAGCCACATACGCAATTAGAATCTTAATTCTATAACTGATGTTTCACTCATCACCGAACCCTCCAAGGAAGTTGGTGAAAACTGAAAACTGTAAGAGGAAAAGACTATAGAACATATTAGCGGCACATTAGTTGAACTTGATGAAGACTATATCACCACAAATTGACTGAAGTTTTCCTAGAAAATTTAGCTAGTCTTAGTATGTTATAGCTGCAGTTAGTGAATGTTAGAATTTTATGATTAGTTTGTCAATTAATCAAAAGTGCTCAATCACAACATCATAAATTCATTTAAATACAACTATTAAAGAAGAACTAATGAATAATATTCTGACAAAAATTACCCTTCAAGATGTGTGAAATTTGATTTAAAAAAAACTAGAGAGGCATGCATAAGAGAAAAACAAAAAAAAAAATCCACAAATATGTCAGTAATTTGGCGCTTATGATATGTGTAGAAATTGAAAGGACCTAATAACCTTTAAACAGTTCATAATAGGTAAAAAAAATTCCACAACACTCCATGAAATATTATCCACACAAAAGTGCAAGATAATGAAGTGTGAATTTACCCGTTCTAATCTTTGAATGAGGCTAGTCTTGAATTGTCGCACACCGCGTCCACTGGAATTTGGGTCCAATCTGTGAGCCTTCTCAAATGCATAAAACCGACCTATCAAATAAAAAAGAATGAAACGTAGTAGACAAATTTTATGACCTAAAATACAGAATATACAACTTTCCTCCCAAGTATTAACCCATTTTTTTCGCAGAAGTACCAAAAATATACGGAGTTACACAGCTCCGTATTTTCAGGTACGCACACTGATAATTATCAATTTAAATGGATACTGCAAAACAACAGGCAAATAATCCCCTAAAAATTAACTAATTAAGCCATATGAGAGAAGCAGATAATAATTCCAAACCAAGTATTAACGAATGTGACGCACAGAGGTAGGCTACACGAGGGCGTTCATTCTGGATTTCAGCGGCAACACGGAGAATTGGCGCAATGGAGTACTGGAGAGAGGACGGAACAACCTCCTTGTCAAAAATCTCCATGGAAACATTAGTCATGGCGGTGCGCGACGGCGGCCGTGAAAGTGTCGACTGATCATGATTTCCCGACGACGCCATTGAAATCAATTCCCGATCGCAAAATAATCAACCAATCCCTCAGCGCGTGCACTGTGCAGCTCAGGCAAACCCAGCCGCCACCGGAAAAATGCTCTCCGGTCGAACTCTCTGTCCTTGACTCACCAACCAGCTGCCTCCAAATTCTAATCACCATGCGCATCAATCAACAGCATAAATCATCAACGTAAAAGTTAGAAATAAAATTCCGTAAAAAGTGAATGAAAAGAGCTCACATTGTAATATTCCGTCTGATTTGGTTTACATCAACCAAGCGGATGAGTAAATCGGAATTTTCTAGAGAGAGAAAGAAGTATGAATCAACAGGATAAATCATCAACGTAGAAATAAAATTTCGTAAAAAGTGAATGAAAAAAGCTCACATTGTAATCGTCCGTCGGGATTTGGTTTACATCAACCAAGCGGATGAGTGAATCGGAACTTTCTAGAGAGAGAAAGAAGTATGAGCAACACACACAAAAGATGTGTGTTTTGTGTAACCGAGTATGAATTTAGAGGGAATATGAATGTATTTGTGTGATGAGGAGGAGGGAAAAAAGAGGTAGAATTGAAATGGACACGTGGCTGTTTTACTGGCCTTTGCACTTGAGGCCGTTAGAGGATGGAGCATCCAGCTGTTTTCTGTTTCATTTTCACCCTTTCTCTTCACTCTTTCTGTCAAGTCAAATTATCATAGTTCTCAACTTCAGTACTTCAGGTCTTATTTTGGTGAGGAAAAAATAAATGTGAAAAATGCTTTAATTAATATTCCCCTCAATCCTAGCAATTCTTTACACTTATTTTTCACATTGTTTTAGGAAAATTAATTTACTACTAGTTTGCAATGTAAAGTAATGTCATGGGCGGAGAATTACGTAAAACGAATAAGAAGTGATAATTTTTATAATGAAATTAATAATCAATGAATGAAAGTAATAACTAAACATAAACAATTAATAATACAAATTGTGAGTAACATTTTAACAGAATAATCATATTTTATAAGAAAAATAATACTTAATTATAAAATGATATTACATGAGGCGTTCCACAAGACTGCCCCAATGTTACTAGTTTTAGGAGTGACGAATTTAAATTTAAATAATTTTCGAGAAAATGTAAAACATCTGATATTTGGTATTCGGGTGGACGATACGGTATACCGAAAATACCGAGGCATATCGTATATTGTATCGAAATTATCGGTATTAAAAAATACATATTGTTACCATAGCGAAAATTTCGGTATATCGAAATTCGGTTACCGAAATTTCGGTATGGTAATCCTTAATACCGTATTTTACCAAAAATAGCAAAATACTCCCTCCGTCCAACATCAATCTATTTGTTTGTTTTTTGCGCGTAGATTAAGGAGTATTATTATTTTATGTGTAGTGGGTAGTTGTATTAGTGAGGTGTGTGGGTCCCATATTTTAATTGTATTAGTGTGTGGGTGGGTCCCATATGTCTAAAAAGGGAAATGGATAGTTTAAGAGTGGACGTCCCAAAATAATAAAATGGATAGATTGACAATGGATGGAAGGAGTATAAATTAATATCGAGATACCGATTTATACCGAAAAAATTAATAAATAATAATTTCTAAAAAATACATTAACAATTAATAATAATTATACTATAAATAATTTACATTGTAAATTATAAATTATAATTAGTATATTTAATAATTTAAATTAATACATTAAACATAATTTACATTTGGGTCAGTGATGAGAGTGAAAATTAGCGTGTTTTAATGTCCAATTTAATACCTATTTGATGAGAATTGTTGTCATATATTAGCACAAGTGTCTTATATGCAATATATATAAGAAAAAGGTGCACTTGAGGTGTTTTGTTGTGTTTTAGATGGAAAATGGATCAAAAGTGCAAAGTTGGAGAAAATGTGCAAGTTGTGCAAGAATGTTGAAAGACGCACGTCCAATTTGTGTAATATTTCTGTGTTCGTGTGGAGCTCTGAATTGGAAGTGTGATACATAGTTGGAAAGCCACAAAAGAGAGGGTCGTTTTGGATTTAAAGAACACCCCAATCGGATTCTAAACGAGAAAGTTATAATCAAAGTGGTGATGTCGCGCAAGCTGTGTCGAACAGAACGGCTGTGCCAATTTTTGTGACTTGTTATACATTCAAATGTTGGAATTTCTGTGAGTTCTTTATATAGATAGAAAGCCAAGGAAGAGAGGATCATATGAGCGTAAGAATTACTCAAATCGAAGGTCGGATGTAGAAGTTATATGCGAAACGGTGAGACTGCGCACTGCAGTTCGACCAGAGTTCGACCTCCTCTGTTTGGTTCGACCACTGGTCGTGGTCGAACTCGAAGCCTGGACAGCGAAAATTTGGGATTTTTAACCCCTGTTCGTGAATTTTCGTGCTTTCCAAGAGAAAAGACCATGCAAGGTCCGTTAGGAGCACTTTCCAAGTATAAAAGGGGATGTAGATCACACCAATAGACAATACAATAGAGAGAAAGGGAGAGAGCCACACAACCATCCTACACCCCACAAGGGGGGTTCACCCCCCACCATCATCCACATCCTTTCCTCCATCCATCCATCACTTTGAAGATTCATCTGTGGAATCAAGAGGAGAACCAAGAGAAGAACCAAGAGGAGGATTCAAGACGGAGAAGGACGCGAGGACTCGCACATCTAGGGCTTTATTCGTTTTCTAATTTATCTTGTATTTTTCGGATATCCGGGTAAAATCTATCCAACACCCATGATTGTTCTTCGTAACATCATGGCTAGAGCCTTTTTTGGTAGAACTAAGGTTGTGAAGGTTTTTACCAATTAATTGAACTTTTGTGTGTAAACTACGTACAACACTAATTTGTGGATTTATTTTATATATGATTGTGCCTTTTTAATTCATACTTACGGTCGTTTTGTGCATCATTAACTGTTATGTAGAGTCTGAATACATATCTTGGTTATTGATTGAGTGTGTTCACTGCTGAGCATGATTCCATGTTATGATTCTAAGTGAGGGGACTTCGAAGCTTCATTAGAACTATCATATATGAATACTTATTAATTGAATTGAATTCGGGTTATTAAGTATGATAAAGAGGATAATTTTATAGTACCTATAAAGGGAGATCATATCGGGTTAGAGTACCAATTGGCCAGGGAAATAATTGATACTGATAGTACCTAGAAAGGGGGGTGTAATTATATCTCTTGCTCCGAGGTTATTCACATGTTTTACATGCATGTTTACTTGTGTCTATAGAGTAGATATGCATAGTTTAGTGATGCGTCCATATTCCACAAGGTAGAGTCGGACATCAACACACGGAAGGGAAATTAATGAGTGAAATCGGATTACTCTAGGGCTACCTATTCTATCTCTTGAGTCACTTTCGAATTCTTCTAAGTGCTTTTATTTCATTTGTTATTTAAATTAAGTATTTTAGTTGTTCGATTCAATCCTCAAACTGAATTGCCTTGTCTTAATTAATTTAGTAAATAATTAAATTAATAATACGTCGTCCTTTGAGTTTGATAATCACTTGGTCGCTTGCTTAGCTGCAACTGATATCCTTAATACTTGGGGATTAATTTTGCGTGTAAAGAAAACGCGCGCCAACTTCTTGGCACCGTTGCCGGGGATCGAACCCGGGTCACCCGCGTGATAGGCGGGAATACTCACCACTATACTATAACGACTAGATACAAAATTATCTTTGTATTTACTATGTAGTACATTGACTTTTCAGAATTACTCACACATAAAAATTTTATTTCCTTATTTCCCATATTACCCATATGTAACACTAGTGTTAACAAGCCTTTTAAAAGGAATCCGTATATCTCTCTAGAAGTTTCGCAACTAAATTTCTCACGACAATCCCTCAAATAGGTATACATCAGAGTTAAATTTACATTATTCACTACTCAGTTCATTAGATAAAGTTGGGGATCGATCGACGATCATTTTCGTCGGTACTCGCTGTAGTGGATAAAGGTGAGAATCGAAATCCTGAGATTGTTAATGTAATCGTTTCTCTTCTTCTTCTTTCGAAAGTAGGGATTAAATTAGGGTTTTCAACGATTGTGTATGTGTTGTGAAATATCAGAATTTAGGGACGAACGATTCTGTAAGTTGATTATTTTGTAATCAAACAATGTATACAATAGTGTATACTTAGTGAAAGAGTAAACAATTGAACAATTTTTTTATTTGAATTGGGTCGTGTGTTTTAATTTTTTGTTTAATCTAATAATTTGGGTCTTACAGTTAAAGAATTTGAGTCTTGGTGGAGAACTTTTCATGACCTTCAATTTTGAACATCAGTGTATATTTATACTCTTTTTTATTAATCAAGTTGTATAATCTTTTATTGATTGCAAGTAAGCATTGCGGTGTGTTAAATGGTTCTTAGGATTTAATGTTTGAAGGTTTGGGTGTTTCTGTTAAAGAGTTTGAGTGCATGTGTATAAATATGTCTTGTTGGTGTTCTTTTTAGTATTAGTGTACATTAAAGTAGGAAGAAAACGATTGTGCATGCGTTTATTTAGGTCTATTGAATTGCTTAACATTGATTTATTTTTAATATTAGTGTGCGTTGGTATTTTTTGAACATTAGTGTACAATCGATTGCGCATTTGTAGTGTTCACATGGTTCTTCGGCGTCTATTCTGTGGAAATTGTACATTGGTGTACTATGAATTGAATTTTTGGGTGTTTACGTTTTTGGTATGGAATTTGGCCTAAAATATTACTTGGGTTTAATTTGAACTTTGGTTTACTATAAAATGTATGCATCTTTATTGTCATCTTGTGCGATCGTTTATAAGATATTTGTGAACATTGGTGTGCATGTAATTTAACTTGTATTGAACACCAATGTTTAGAATTCAGTTTTTGTACTTTTTCAGTATTCACACCCATCTTTCGAACCGACATATATTGTGAGATTTATATGAACATTGATGTGCACGTGAAACGTGACTTAATTGTATCTTTATGGTATGGGATTTAGCTTGAAATATTACCTGGGTTTAATATGTATTTTGGTTTACTATAAAATATATATATATAAGTTAATTTGCATCTTGATTTCAAGTAACCTTTGTATACATAAAACTTATATTAGTTTTCGTAAAGTCTCAGTAGTGGAAAAGTTGTTTGTTTAACAATTAGAGTTCTTATTGTGACATCGTTTGTGAGATGTATGTGGACATTATTGAACGCTAGTACACAAAAAAGTTTTCTTAGGTTGGGGTGTTTAAGTTTCGCATTAGCACGTATTGAACATCTTCGTACATCAATAGTCATTTATTGAACATTAGCGTGCATAGTACTTTTGTGATGAAAATTTATGGCCTGTCCGTATCTCTTTCATTTGTATCTCTTTCATTTTATAAGTTGAAACATGATGTTATCTTTTGTTCTACACATCGCTTTATAATGTGTTCATTAAAGTATTCGGCAGATCATTGCTTAACGGGGATCTATTTCAATGTTCATTATATGATAATTTAGGGACTTATTAAGGATAACCCTACTAATGAAAATGCAAATCTACGCTCATTGGTAGATGAAAAGATAGAAAAGGGGTTGCAAGAGAACAAGAGTGTCTTTTTATTTCTACTAAATAGCATAGAAGATCGCTGGACAATATTGAGGCTTAGCTTAAACACGAGAATTTGGGAATTTCTAAATTCTATGAAGCCCCGAAGACGTAATAAGGATAATGACTTGCAGCAAGCATTGGTGCTGGTTAGTTTCAATAATTGTGTCATTATTTCTTTTTGTTTGTGCATTTCTAATGTTAAAATTACGTGAGTATATTTGCTTATTTGGATGGAACAGGTGAAATGTGTGGAGAAGGTTATTGTTGAAAAGTTAAGAATCATAAAGTTAAAACATCATTTTATTAAAGCTGCAGCGAAAGATATTAAGAAAGTTGACTGCATTCAACAATTATCAGCTTCTGTAAATCGTGGGGTGATTACCTATATGCATATTGAATCCATGATGAGATCTGAACCACACAAAGTCGGTACACTCAAATTAGTAGATTCAGGAGACTATCGGAGAAAAATAGTTGAGTAGTTTATCAACCCCACTGAAAACGGGCTTGGGTAAAACTTTTTGGTTGAAAATATTTTGCATATATCGCAGTATTAGTATTTTCAAAAACTTTGTTGGTATTGTTGGTTTATTCCTACATTTTGAAAGACTTATTGTTTTGAAAGACTTATGATTGTAATTTTGGGATTTGGTATGAACAATAGGTCACAGGTTATCTACAATTCATTATTCAGTTTTTTTCCAGGTATTGTTTATATGACCTTTGACAATACATATGCAATATCCTATTTCTTGACCAATAGATTCCATCCAATGTGATAAGAAATATATCAGTAACATTGCAACATTTAATATTTTTCTTATTATTTCATAATCATGAGACTCATATATCAGCATAATAACAAAAATCAAGAATCAATTGTAAAAGACACAAAGCTAGGAGGAATTGAACATTAGGGTGCTTAAAATTAAAAAAATTGGAAAAAATTGGTCTGCAAAATGTATAAACATTCATATCAATCTTTTTTTAACAATGGTGTGTAGTTTCAAGTATAAAGGTAAAAAAAATCATTAAAACAAAAACACAAAATGGGAGGAGCCACAAAATACTAGGCCACTATACAATGTTAACTTATATATATGAAAAAAAATACTAGTAATATATGTTATAATGTAACCAAAACATCACACATGAAAACTGAAAAAATCCAAAGAAAAGCTGGTGAAATTAAAAATCACGACAACTGTTACACGAAGTGTGTAATGAAGCAGTGTATCAAATCCAAATATTCACTTGCCATCCAAGAATTTATTAGTACTATATAAACACGAAATGAAGTTCTTTTGAATATCTCCAGAGCCATAGGTCGTGCACATTTATAACCTTGAGCTGGACCTAATTCTTCATGTTATTCACACAACATGCACTGAACCTGCATTGATAAGGAAAAAAAAAGAATTATTACAAAAATCAAGTATACATCCAACAAACATTATTAATTTTTAAAATGATCTATTGATGTACCTACGCTCACGTGGGATTGTTTCAAGTGAACTTTATTTTTTTTCTTCTTAGAGAACTCCTCATAAGATGGATTCCTACTACATTTGTTTCAAGTGAACTGGTGTACAAACATTATTTGTACACCAGTGAAATGTTAGGAACTTCCCCAACAAAATATACACATTGAAAACTATCTTTTCGCTATTCAAGCCACTTGTCACAGATTTGTGATTGAACATTAAACATACTTGTGGTTGTTGCCAGTGAAATCAGTTTGCAATCCCCGTTATGTCTTACGGTAAGGATGATTGGATGATCCATTTATTTCTATACAAGTGTCAATTATAAAAATATATTCACAAACCAAAAATATAAATGAACAACGTAATGAATAATGATATATAAACATTGCATATTAAAAATGTTCTAATAATTTGAAACTAGATATGATGGAAACTAGATTTGTGAGATCGCTGTTAATGAGTAGTTTTCTTACAATTAAAAGGGGTATACAAACAATGTACTACTACCATGAACATCACTGCACACTTGTGTACAACTCCCATAATTAGAATATTCGGTACTTGTACACCAACAAACAGAACAAATGTGTACAAATGTTATGCAAAACAATATTTAACTTTAAAAGTGCACATCTATGTACATTAACAACACAGAAATTATACACCCAAATATCTCAAATCACATTAGAAACTTTAAACATGCACATCTATGTACATTAACAACATGGAAATTATACACCCAAATATCTCAAATCACATTAACATTAAAATACACATCTATGTAAATTATCTACTACCATGAAAATGCACGCCACACTGGCAAGAATTTAGATGAGATAGAGGTATAATTATCTTACACGACAGCATATTGCTTCTCTATCTGCTCTCAATCCAGCGCTTCTTCAATTCTCGATCTTTCTGGTAAATTCGACAAGATTTTACACCAATCGAAAATTTTCCAATTCGAGTTTCTCCGATGAAGAAGGGCATAAGAAGCAGAAGAATTAAAAGGAGCATCATGGTGAATTTCCTCTTCCCGAAGCCATAATTCAACACATACAATCTTTTTTTGGATGAAAAAGAAGCAGCTCAAACAAGCATACTATCCAAAACTCTTTCATATAATTAACGCTGGAGTCTAATTAAGAGATTACTCGCAGATGTTCTGTTATTCTGTTCGAGAATATTATGTATTTGTCTATTAAGGGTAAACTTGGAAAAATAAAATATCAGAATGTATCTCTTAATAATTCAATTTGATTCTGTATCCCCTAATAATTAGGTTATGAAAACTAGTATCTATTAGTAATAAATCTTTTATATTTTAATACTCCCTCCGTTCCAAAAATACATTCGTGTATTTGGTGGCACGAGATTTAAGAAAAATAACTTTTTGTTAGTATAATGTAAGATAAAGAGGGGGAATTTTGGGTAATTGAGTAGAATAAGTGTATGATATAGTTGACTTTGACTAAATTGTGTGTAAATAGAAGGTGACATTTTTGTAATATTATAGTATTGTGATGTTATTGATATTGTGTATTGTTTTTATTTTTAGGGTGTGCAAATATTCTTGGGACGAACCAAAATAGAAAGTGTGCAAGTATTTTTTGGGACGAAGGGAGTATAAAAATTATATCAGTATATATAATTTTATGAATGTAAATTATTCATATTTTTCTCAGAAATTATGTAAATAATTTACTTATAGTTATACTAATCAGATTGGTAGTATATTATACAATAGTATATTATACATAAAATATACTCCCTAATTATACATAAATTCAACTTTCTGTTTAATTAATTAATATTAATATTAATTTAATTATGGCTTGGTATATCAATATATACCGAAATATCAACTTATCAATATATTAACGGTATTTTGGTATATATCGAAATATCAATTTTTTAAAAATTACTTACCGATATCAAACAAAAAAAATCGGTACAACACCATACCATACGAAATTTTTCAGTATATTAAAATTTTTGATAATTTTATTATTTTTCGATACGGTTAACGCGATATACTGATATTTCGATATTTGTGTCCACCCCTAAGTATTCGTACACTTTTAAATGATTGACATATCAGAGCATCCCAATGTTAAATGAATTATATCCACTTTTTTCTATAGCTCAAAAGGTGAGTGTAACTAATCTCCTCTTCCTCGTTCCGTTCATGTTCTCCTTCTCTCTTCTCTCTTCTATCTTCTCTCTTCACCTCTTCTCTCTCTCTCTCTCTCCTTTTTTTATCTCTCTTTGCTAGCATTATTTCCAGAAATTAGGTTATCACCATTACACCGACCCAAACTATATATATATTTATTGGAGTTGATCTACTGTACACAAATGTACACTAACAATAATATACTCATATTAGAAACGGGTCAAGTATAAAACACATAAACTCGTAATCTTCATTCTCTTCCTCTCCACACATTTCTTTCTCCACCTGCTTATCTCCCACCCATGTGATTCTCTCTCTCTCTCCCCCCCCCCTCTCCCTCAAGTGAAAAAAGTGAAGAACAAAATGAAAAATTCGGCAACTGATGGATGATTGGGAAGATCCGTAAAATATGGAATTTTCTCAATTACACATCTAATTCTGGGCTGCTCCTTCATCACCAGCAATTCTTCCGATATTTTCTTCCAATTTTCACTCATCATGTTAGATCTCCCTCCAATCCTCCAATATGCATCGTTGCGCGTAATTGATCCAAATTTATTCAGATCTCCATAAATCGCTCCAGATCCAAATTTTTTCAGATCTCTATAAATCGCCAGATCTACATGAAATCATCATAAATCGCTCTACATTTGCATCAATGCACCAATGCATCATTACCTCATCAGCGATTTCTTAACGTTTTAAAATGTTATCATGTAAATTTTATTTGGTTTGGAATGAGATAATTTAATTTAACATATTAAATTATTTTATTATTTAATGACATTTTAAATGACTGTATTAGTTTTACTTTATTAATGTATACATTTGTATTAACAAATGTATTATATAAGTATAACATTAAAATTCAATGAATATAAAAAAATAATAAAGTATACATTAATTAAGAAAAACTTATACACTATAAATTATATCATGTACACTTTGTTGTTAAAATTTTTTAATTTTATATATTGACAGATATTCATATTTGTTTAATTTACAAATTAAACTCATATTTTGTTAGATTTTAAATTCACATTTAAATATTTAACTAAATTATAACTAATCCACTATTTTCTAATAAATGAATTACATCTTATACTAAAATGTATAATATTTTATACAATCATGTATAACTAAAATCAATACATATATGGTGAAAATATTGATAAATATAATATCAATATTGATTTTTTCAAATAATACATTTATTGAGAAAAACATATACACTATTAAATTACATTCAATACAGTTGATATGTGAAAATTTATATTAAAAATAAATAAAATTTCATAATTTTTATATATATATAATTAAAGATATATTTAAGAATATAAACTTATACATTTATATGATAAAACATATACAATATCAAACTAAAACATAAACTTTCCACAAATCATCAACAATCATCACAATTTCAATTTTCATCGAAAATGAAGATCAACACAAATTGGAAAATTGAAGAACAATCAACTAATTACACACTGAACAATGTCTAAATATTGTATAATCGGATCCATTAATGTGTGTGAATCAGATCCACAGCCTTCAAATGTTTGGAAGATCTTGACGAATCCACTCATCAACGTTAAACTTCCATTAGAGATACAGATCCATAGCCTTCAAATGTTCGGAAGATCTCGGCGGTTCCACTCATCAGCGTTAGACTTTCATTCTCTAAATGTGTGTATGGAGAATTGGAGAATCAGATCATTAAAAAATTATTGACGCAGAGGAGAGACGAGAGAGAGAGAGAGATGTGGAGACAGAGGGAGAACCGGTGGAGGTAGAGACGGAGAACGAGAGATTAGACAGAGGTCACAGAGAGAGAGAAAGCACAAATGCGAGGAATAGGAAGAGAGAGGGATTGAAACAGCGATCTGAATTAATGACCCATATGGAATGAGTATAGTATAAATACCCGGGTCATGGGTTGAATTTGACCCGATTGGACACAAAAAATAATTTATATTAGATTTTGCCTATTTATTATTATTTATTATTATGGATAAACACCATCCAACCTTATACATTTATTATAGATAAACATCATCTATACTTATCCATTTATTATAGATTGACATCATCCAATCTTATCCATTTATTATAGATAGACATCATTCATTTATATAAACGTGTAATACTTAATAACTAAGATATAATAATTTACAAATTACTACATATTTTCTTATCACTACTATCATTTTAAGATTACATCATGTGATACTTAATAATTAAGAAATAGTGTATTTATACACATAAAAAAAATTTAATTGTACGTCTAAATTAATGCACGTAAATATTTAGCACATATATATTCCCATATTGTCACCACTATTATCATAAATGTATTAAATAAAAATATAAATACGAATAAAATGTAAAAATGATTACCACATAATTACCGCAAAATTATAATTATAAAATGCACGAAACACAAATAAAAAAGCATATTGGCACATGAGAAGTGAAAAGCTCGGGTATCACATAATAACTCTTATATTTCTAGTAAAGTAAATAAAAGATAAGGTGGAATGAGTGCTCTAATTTTTCTAAGATATTCTGCCTTCACATGATTAATAGTCAAGACTGTTATCTCAATTGATTTGTCAAGCACAATTATATATTACCAAGGTTAGTATTTAAGATGGAATAACATGAGTAAAGTAGTTGATTTAATGTAACTTAATTGAATGAATTTATTTAATTATCTTATAGTCCTACAACTTTTAGAATTCAAATGGAATCTTGCAAAAGTAATAATATGATGCTTCTTGCTCTGAAATTATTTAGTTTTAAAAAATTAGTCCTCTGTGATTTAATCACATGCATTGATTGAATGGGTCATCTTATCAAATTAATTTAATGAAATTGAGCATATTTCTGACTAATTTAATTTGTCCAAATTAAAATGGAAATGACCATCATACAATTCTCAAACAAATGTTATTCTCTGGGGGTAATGAAACAACAAACACCTTCATGATAAAGAATCTCAAGATGCTTTAGAGGTCAGCCATCATTAACTTTTTACTCCAACTATAGTAGACACAAATCGACACGCAGTCTAGAGTATTTTACGATCATATGAATAAGTTCAAGTAGTCATGTGCCAAGTAATTGGATTAACCCAAATAAATCCAACAGCATAAACTTAGAACTAATCCTCATCAACAACTCAACGAGGCATGATCAAAGTCTAGCAACGTCAACCAAAGAACATAATTTAGTGTCTTAACAAGAACATCATTACATGAGTTAAAATCAAGATCACTATTAATACAAAAAAACTAGGTTGACTTTGAATGAAGAATTGTCAAAATTTATATTTCTCCACATAACAGTCTAGTCAGCAAGTTCAACTTCTAAAGGGTGTTCAAGTCTAAAAAAATGAAAATCAAAATTTCTAATCATTAATTTGAGACAAAGATTCCAGAATAGAATAAAGAAAACTTACACATATGCTTAATAAAACTAACAAAATTTAGGATAAATTAAGGGCCCAAAGAAATGAGGGGATGCCAGCTGAGTGAACAGAAAAATCAAATCGGCCAACACAAAGAATATTTAGGGCTTGTTTGGATGTTTACAAAACAAACCGACATAGTAGCGCAAAAAGTGGGATATAGTTTGAGACAGATAACTTACCAGCATCGAGATCTTCCCTCGATCCTATCACGATGGCGACTACTGTAGTGCACGCTGACTGTAGTGAATCGCACAATTATAACTGTTATAATTCGAAATCGGAAGGTGCGGGAGATAAATCATCCAATAGAGGATATCTGGAAATTGAAAATAAAGATTGTGAAATGCTCGATTTTATTTATTTATAGATAAATTGGTAATTTTTCTCCTTTGTATGGAGCCACTGTTCAGTCCGCATATTGCAATAGGGCGGAAAGTGCAAGATTGGTAATGTAAAAAGGAACAATGATTAATTCGGGAAAAAATTTTAGTACATGACCCTTCAGTAAATGCATATAACCTACCAAACATTATAAAATGATGACTTATTATTGTTGCTGACCCATATTATGAGCTACCAAACTGAGTTAATATTCACAGGATTCTGTGATGATTTAGTGTATAATTATATTTTCACAATTGTGGATTATGGTGCATCTAAGCGTCCTAGCAATTATGGTGTGTCCTATCCTAATAGTTCATATTATATCTCAACATTGTGGTTCATGGTATATTCAAGGGTATAATTATAATTTTGAATTCATAAATAAGAAGGATTTACGAACACCCTATTTACAAGAGACAAGCTTTTGTATGAGATTATCTTACTATTACATTGTTTAACTTTTATTACTTTTTTAATAAAATTTATTACTTTTTAGTAAAGTAATTATTCATAAAATATATTTTCACTTTAAATTTATATTATGAATTATTCATAAATAATTCACTTAGTTATAATTTTTCATCAATTAAAAATATTTTTATATAAAATGCAATCACGTTTTATCCATCTAATTGAATGAATTTAATAAGTCGAGTTCACGTAAATTTTTGCCAAATTTTTTATTATTTTTAAAATAATATTGACATATAATGATTGGTGCAAATACTTAATTTGATTGCAAAATATTTCTTACATTCAGGTTCGTTATGTAATTTACTTTTATTGAAACTAGATATTACACATCCGTGCGCTGCATGAAAAGAATTATATTACAATTATGTACTTTTATATACCATAATATATAGGGTATGTCTTGTGTGAGACCGTCTCACGGATCCCATTATGTGAGACGAATCATTCCCTACCCATTAACATTAAAAATAAGAGTTGATCTAATGTACAACACTTGCACACTAATAACAGGATCCATATTAAAAAAAGGATCTACTATATAATCCTAAAATACCAAAATGGGTAATTTCTTCCTTTCTCACAATTCATGCTCTCATCAACCTACTTCTCTCTCCAACCCTAAGACTCTCCACCCTTGCGCCGTCACCTGCTTCCCAATGCACCTCTTGCGACGTCGCCTGCTTCCCGCTCCACCTCTTGCGCCGCTGCTTCCCGTTAAATCTTCGTTGCCCCAATCTATTCCGTCTCTTCGCTTCTCTTCCCGTCAAATGTGCACTGCCTCGCAAGTGGTCTCATCCTCACTCCGCCTCACTCCGCTTCTCTCTTCAAATCTAGTGACTCTCCTCTATTCTTCTCTCTCGCTCCGCTTGCGCCACCTCTGCCCTTGCACCACCGCTTCCCATCATATCTCCGCCGCCTCAATCTGCTCCACCCCCTCTCTTTATGCTTCTCTTCAATTATAGATGTTGGTTGGTCATTGATGTAAAATTATTGTATTAGAATTAGGGGTAGAATTGGGGGATTAGGTTCTGATGTTGATTGATTGGGGCAGTGGTGAAATCCACCGGAGCTGATTTGATTAGGTTTTGTGTTAACTGGGCAGTGGAGTTTGGATGAAGGAATCAAACATGATTTCTGTTTCTGCTGTTTCTGTTTGGGTGGAAGACTTCGTTGATTTTGGATGTGGATTAGAATGATGAATACAATAAAGTATATTGTATAAATTTTAATATACTAATGTATATATTTACTTTCATAAATGTAGTATCTATATTAAATGTAGTTAATATATACATATGAATGTATTCTTTATACGTTAATGAGTAACAACATATACGTTAGTTGGTTACAACCTATACACTAAAATATATACATATGAATGTATTACATCTTATGCTAAAATGTATAATATTTTATACTAATATGTATAACAAAAATTAATAAATATATTGATAAAATTAATATCAATATTGATTTTTTTAAAAAAATAATAAATACATTTATTAAGAAAAAATATATACATTATTAAATTACAACAAATACATTTAATTATGACAAATGTATACTGAAAATCAATAAGATTTCAGTTTCTATATATAAAGTTAATGATACATTTTAGAATAAAAAGTAATACACTTGTATGATTAAACATATACACTATCGTATGATTAAACATATACACTACCGATTAAAATCACGCAATTTTCACACACCATTTCTACCCCATTTCTACATTCTCATAAAATTATTAAAATCAATTGAATGCATATTCATAATCAATAAGATTTAATACATTTTTTTATATATAAAATTAATGATACATTTTAGAATAAAAAGTAATACACTTGTATTATTAAAAATATACACTACCGAATTAAAAAACTGAAATTTCTCACACAATTTCCACCCATCATTTCCATCTCATTTCATAAAATTATTAAAACCAATTGAATGCAAAATTATCAACAATCATCATAATTTCACATTTCGCTTCAAAAATTAAAAAAATTAAGAACAATCAACTAATTACAATCTTTGAAATACATTCAACCATTGAAATTACAAAAGATAAGAATACAAAAGATTAGAAGATAATAATTTTAAAATATTTGATAAATTAAAGAATCACATCCGCTGATAGTCGCAACCATTGAAGACGTAGCAATCTATTTTTTTTAGATCTCGAACAAATATCAATTGGAGACGCAGTCATATGATTTTTAGAAGATTTCAAATGAACACAATCATTGAACAGATTGAACAGATCTGAAAGATGGGGAAAAAATTCTGGAAGAATGTGCCTATGGCATTGACATTTTAGCACGGATAGAAGAAAGAAATGGGAGATGAAATGCGGCAAGCGATGGAAGTGGGGATAACAGCAAGCGGAAGAGCGGCAGAAGCGATTGGCGGAGAAGCAGATTAAAGATGGGGAAAAGCAGATTAGGGTGAGAGAGAGAGAGCGGGTGAGAAAAAGTGAGAGCGGGGTTAGAGATAGAGCCGAGAGTTAGATGAACTACAATAATTCGTTTATAATTGTCATTTTCTTTCATTAACTACAATTTTATATTAAAAACATCATTATTTTTCTCCGTATTATGAATTGTTAGTAAATATAATTTAATTTCGATTATCACTTTTATATAATAATGTATCACTTTTAATTTAAAATGTTATCACTTTATATCTTTCTTATATTTTTTTATGCACAAAAATAGTTCAATGAATGTTATTGCTTTTTCTTGATAAAATGTCACTTTTTACTAAAAATATAATAAAAATTTTTACTTATCATACGAATTCTTCATGAAATAATTTAATTGGAAGATTATCATTTTTTATTTTTTTATATCACTTTTTATTAAAAATATTATCATTTTTTATTTGACTACTCAAATTATTTCATAAATAAAAAATTATTAAGAAAAACAAAAAGTAATAACATTTTTAATCAAAAGTAATACTTGATTAAGAAAAAGTTATACACATTCAATTAAACTATTTAATGAAAATTTTATAGGACTTATCAAAAGTGATAACATTTTTAATAAAAAGTAATATCTAATCAAAGAAAAGTGATAAATGTCCAATTAAATTATTTAATGAATATATTTTTTAAAAAATAAAAAGTGATAATATTTTTTATGAAAAATGATACCTGATAAAAAAAGTGATAATATTTAAATGAACTTGTTTCATGATGAATTATTAATATAATAAAAAATTGATAATTAATTTACAAGTCAAACGGAAAAAAGAGTAACGAATTAAAAAAAAAGAAAGAAAAACAAGTCAGCGTAAAGATGAACAACTTAATTAAACTTAGTGGACATAGCGCAGCAGGTAACAAGTTGGGCAGATCCGCGCTTATTAATGGGTTTATAATTGACCCGTCTCATGGAATTAGATCCGCGATATATATATATATATATATATATATATATATATATATATATATATATATATATATATATATATATATATATATATATATGAATTTATGTATTTTATATAAACTGCTAATTATTTATATAAAATATATAAACATAATTTTTTAACATAACATAATTTTATATTTATCAATTAAATTGTATTATTTATACGCTTATTTTTTCATAGCATTAAATTTGATTCAATATTTAAGATAAATATATATTACTTTCTATTATTAATTATTTTAAAATTATTTTATTTTAATTGATATCTTTTTATTTTTAAAAAATAGATATAATCTCTATGTAAAACTCTGTTTTTAAGAAAGTACCGTATACTATAATTTATATTTTATTTTTAAGGATCCATTACTTATAGATACAATTTATTTATCTATATTACTAGCAGGTATAATATCCAAATTAAAATGTTATTCACTACAAATTGAACTCATCAAATACCCCTTTTAACCCTATTATAAGTTAAATAGTATTAAAAAATTAATTAACCATTAATCTCTCCATAAAAATAGAAAATTGATTTGGATTAGTCAATCCAATTAAAAAAGTCGCACATGAAGTCCCATTTGGTATATCCAATCTGAATACCCATTCTGCATACCCAATTTGAATACTCATTTTACATAGTGCCAATAGGCAAATATACTAAATTCTCCATATGCAAATATCATTACCAACAACTCAAAAACCTTCTTTCTTTTTTAACCAAAATCCACCTAAAAAGACCATTATATCCCTCCCCCAAAATTAAAAAATTTCTAAGTCTAAACCCACTCACCCACACACTCCACTGCCGCCGGCAACCACCACCGCCGACCGGCCATATGGGTGACCCACACCGTCACCCACACCCCCCGTCAACCGCCACCGGCCATGTGGGTAACATACATCGTCACCCACACCCACCGCCGACCTTGTGGGTGACCCACACCGTGTGGGAGAGGGGTAATAGTGTCATAAAATGTGCAAATGTGTAGAAATGATAACAATCATTTTGAAGTATTGGTAAAGATTTTATATATTGAATTTAGTGTATTATTTCAATTTTTCCTTTTACATACCTATTCTTCATATCCATTTTCTAACATATCCATTTTCCTAGTATGTTCACATTTTCCTAATATGTGCACGCATACTCACTGAACTCAATCTACTCAATCTGAATACCTAATCTGCATATCTGCACACACAATCTAAATACCCAATCTGCATACCTATTATACTCTATGCTCGTATACCCACTGAACTCAATCTGCATACACAATCTGAATACCCAATATGAGTACTCAATCTGCATACCCATTCTGCACACCCAGAAATTGCATACCAAAAAATTTGGCAAAAGACGTGATTCAATATAAAGATAATGATGGTGGTCAGCGAAGAAGATACTGATGGTAAGCAGGGAGGGGTTGAGGGAGTGATTACCGATTTAACGGAATGGAACACTTATAGGTAATGATTTAAGATTATATTTTATTTTATATAGGGATATATTAGGTATCTTAAACTAATACATTGTATCTATTTATAATATTTTCACCTTATCGTATCTACTAGTAATATTAAGTAATATTAATATATATTTTGTACTGGGTAGACATAAATCCTAGATTATACTTTAATCTATGAAAAATTATTTTTTAAAGTTGTGATTACTCTTTTTGAATAAAAAATATAGCCTTACTTGGTTGACCACAGGTCACCAGGTGACCCTCTCACATGGGGGTGTGCAGTGCGCACCCCCCATGTGAGAGGTCAGCCAAGAATTGCACAAAAAAATATTAGTCTTAATCAAATTAAAGGATAATTTTGGGGTGCACCTGGTGCACCCTAAATAAATACTTTTACTTAAAATTGTACCCTTAATTTTTTTAAAAAAATTTATAACAATAAATATTAAATTTTTGAGTTAGTTTCTTGTGAAATGGGTTTACAGTGTAAACTATGTGGTCCCCCTTGTAAAATCTTGTAAACCCTGATATAATAGGATTGTAAGAATGGACTACAAAGTTTACACCATAAACCCAATTAACATGAATATTTGCCGTAAATTCGATTCACATGAGTGTTTGCGTTACAATATTAACACAAAGCACTAGGATTCAAGATTGATCATGTGAACCCAGTTAACAAAAATAGTTGCATTTAGGAGTTATACAAGTTATTATTTCGAAAAAATAAGAAATTACTCCATTATGTTGTAATATTATCTATTTAATATATTAGCCATTACTTAGTTAACTACACACTCTCCTAATATGTAGGGAGCGGGGTCTGTTTAGATGATGTACAGAAGAATGTTTTACTCATTAATGAAACTGGGTCTCTCCCCGACTCTTGTGTTCTTCGATTTTCTTTCGTTTACAGCTTTATGCTTTCTTTATCTTTCAAAACATTATCAGCACGATACTCTAATCAATTGAGATTTTTTTTGGGATCCGACATTATTTTGAAGATTTGTTGTTGACTTGAAGTCTTTGACGTTGCCTAAGAAATAATCGTGTATTTTCTTAAAGGTAAATCCTTAATTTTATTTTTACATGATGTGTTATAATTGATCTAACATGGATATGTTATGAGTGCGCAAACTCTTCCAAATTCAAAACATAAAATTTGTAGATGATATTTTTGATTTTTTTAAAATACTCTGTGGATTTTTTTGAAAAATAATATGACATAAAGATTTGTCGATAATATTTGTCAGATTTATGGAATTTTTTTGAAAATATTGTGATATAAAATTTGTCGATATTTTTGAAAAATACTGTGATATAAGATTTTGGATTTTTTTGGAATATCAGTCGATGATATTTTGGAAAATACTGTTGTATAAGATTTGTGGATTTTTTTGGACTGTCGTGAATTTTATTAGAATATCGGAATACATGCTATTGAGTTATAAACTGTAATCTTCTATACTCTATGAATTTTATTTTTGAAAATAGTTGTTCTTATTGAAACTAGTTGCTGCTCTTGCAAATGTTTTTCATGAATTTCACTTTTGAAAATAGTTGTTCTTATTGAAACTGGTTGTTGCTCTTGTGAATGTTTTACCGATCAGCATTTCTTTTATTAAAAAAATTATTGCATACTTTAAAATTATCAGATTACGATAATATATTTATCTGGATTATGCTTGAGTAGCTAGATTTGCAAATTAATATTTTATTCATTCTTTGTTCAATTTGGAGCGAACAAATAAGAATAGTTCAATAGTCAAGTCGCTTGCTTGTCAATTCTTGCTTGTTTAGGCTGCAAATGTTCAATGGTCAGATTATGAAGATATGAAAACATGTTTATCTGTCATTCTGAGTGGTTATAATTTTTCGGTCCCCGAAAAAAAACTCCTTACGTTTATCTTAAATTTGTTATAATTATTTTAAAACTCCATACATTTATCTTAAATTTGTTATAATCATAAAAAAATTCAGAATCAAAATCTTTTTTATCCCGATTGTGATTTGTGATACATGTGTCCGTATTTAAGTAATAAAAATTTGGAGTAAACTTGTGATACATGATTCCTAAATATTTTTTTTATTAAATGAAAACAAAAATTATTACTTAAGATTTCAGAAGATGCGTTCGTAATTTTTTTCAGAAATAGTTTCATTTAAAAATGACGTGGAATAACTGCTTTATATAATTTTTTATATAATCTTTCAGTTTCCAAAAGCGTAAAGGATAACCGTTTTATATAATATTTTATATAAAAAAAATTTGAAGTGGAATACATACAGAAAAAGTTCCAGAAGACCAAATTAATCACATTATGTAATAATATAAGAATGTATTTAGTCATTTCTTATGGATGATCAATTATTTATAGATTAAATGCATGTGAGATTTGCAAGATGTGCGGTATAGATTAAAGCAATAGAAACATGCACAACATATGATCAATACTTTTTGGAAAGTTCTAAAAATATTTTTATTTCTTTATAATTCACATCATTATTCTTTTTGGATAGACTCATGACAATTGTATGATTGTGTATATGTTTATATATATTGATAGTTATATTTTTGTGAAAATATTTAACATTAATAAAGAGAATATTTGACGAGCTCACCAATGATGGCAAAAATACTTAATGTGGGTCAATATTAACCACCTTACCTCTTGAATTATTGTTCGAAATTTTTTAAATGAATCAATGTCCAGAAGACATAATCAATAATATACTTCTTTACAATCTCTAACAATGAATATTTATTGTAAAATGATTCATTTCATATATGACAATCCCTGAAGGATCATTAACAAACTGTGATAATTCTCCATCAGACTCAATATGATTGACTGGATTTTGGATTTAAAAATTTTAAATCATTTACAAATATTACTCCATTTTACAATACATAAAGTATTCAAAATTTCTTTCTGCGTTATTGCTAGCAGAAAAATATAACTTACCATTAATGAAATAATATAGTCCAAAACTAGTGCCTGAAGCACGTGTTATGATTTTGATGATAAACAAAAGGTTATGGTCGAATCAATTAAAATTGATCTTATCGAGGTGGTTGAGACATCCAAAATTGCTCTAGCAGAGGATTGAGGTTAAAGATATTACAATAATGACCCACGAATTATAGAATGAATTAAACAAAATTCAAGCTCAAAACACAAATTTTATTCAACAATTAACAACTCTTGAGAAGCATAATTGCTATAAATATGGATATAATTATCATTGGTCTCATATATATGTTGTATACCAAAATATTTGGTTGATATCATTAGATACAAAATAATGAAAAAAGAAAATGTATCAATGATGAGTCATATGACCATATGATTTTGTCTGAAGCAAAGATTTTTTTTAACTATAACTAATATGAGTTATAGGGTTTGAACCCACGACTTTATGTGCAAGATCACATGACATAACCATTGGGCTATGGTGCAAGATCTTTTGAAGATTGAGCTCGTAGATTATGAAGATGATCAAGTATGATCTTAATTTATAAGATATCTAATTTTATAAAATTAGAAGAGGTGCCTGAAGCACGTGATACATTAAAATAATTTTTTTTTCTCCTTTCATGAAATTGTGTCACATGTAATAAAGTAATTGTATTTGTTAAATTATTTACATGTTGCAATGACTTTAAAACTATTAGACCCAAAAATATATAAATTGTGGCATGAGAAATTGGATTATTTGGGCAATATAGATGAGTCAGATGTTCATTTTTAATCATAGACTACGAAATGATATTATTTCTACTTTATTTCACATGGATAAATCTATGAAACTTGCTTGAACGAAATTTTTTTTATGACATTCATATACTAAAGTTGGAATTAAATCTCCTAATATGTTCAAGAGATTTAAAGAGAAATATTGGTCAAATTTTCTAATTGTTATGTCCAAAGTTAAATTTTATTGATGTATCCACAAATTGGACTAAGAATAAGTCCTTATACAATCATTTCACTGAAATTATGAGAGCTCAAAATTTGACTATTCAATTGAAGTCAATTGAAATAATCTTGAAATACATACATCATATAAGTGGAACATCAGATTTTTTATGTTCACACTCAATGAATAATTTATTATAAAATTTCAACAATTATTTTGCTTATTAGGGAACATAAAATTATTTAATTCAAATCTGGTTCCTGCATATCATTATCACATAATACCCCTTATAACTAGTGCTTAATCAAGGCCAGAAGCCTTCACATTTCCTATCTGCAACTATATATTAATGTGTGCAGTTTACATTTTGTAAATATATCACCACAACAGCGTACATTAATGGGCATTTAATGATAAAACCGTCTATTCTTAAATACATAATAAAGCCCAAATAGGGGATCAATATATATTTAAGTACGCTAACTGCACTTTAAATGAAGACTATTTCACGGCATTAGGGGGAGATAAAAGTCCAATATTAAAAAAAATGCCGAGAAATTTTATAATATAAAAGTATCTTCATTATCTTGCACTAGACAAATTGAACCAGAAGTTCAGTAGATAATTAATGTACTTAGAAAATAAACTCACATTATCATAAAAAGTGACTAAGTCCCAAATACTTATTATCGATTCACCAGTAGAAGTGGAGTTCCCCAGGGGCATCATTTTACTAATAATTCTCAACGCCAGAAGCATGAAAGGTTTAATAAATGTGAAAAATCAAAAGTCCTCGGAAAATATAATTAAATAGTCACTTCCAAAATAAGTTAAAGAGTTTGTTTGAAAGAAAAAACACTCTCAAATAAATTTGTCCAGAAGATAAATACCCAGTATATTGCACGTGCACCAAATAATCAAAATATTGGACATGCGAAATGGCTAGATCCAAATATTTGGGAAATGACGAGGATCTAGTTAAATAAATATAGAGTTATTATAATCATTGGGAGAAATATATTTATTGTATTATCAAAGTTGTCGACAATATATTTATCTATTTAATTGTTCTTATTGTCTTAAAAATCTAGATACAGTGTCTATGAGAAATGACAAAGTGCCAGAAGCTTACAAAATGTGTAAGACAGAAAGGGACAATTGAAATAGAACTTTACACGCTAAGAATTTATCCTTAAATACTAGAAATGTTATATCAATGAATATAAATATTTATCCCAGAAGGACGTGCAAATGGTGAAGTGGTGTAAACAAAGCGAGATTAAAGTGATAGAGTTTTTGCAAAGACTCGAAATTAACTGATGATGAACATCCTCCCATTATAAAGTTATTATATAACGTTTCGCTACTTAATTATATGACAGTTACAATAAAATTAGATATGCAATTAATACACGTCACTAGACGGTAAACTATATTAGAATTCCTAATGAATATAAACTCGTGGCGGATATATGAAAACTCTCGATGGATATACGAACCTAAAACAAACTATGTAAATGTACTACATTTTAATTGGATGATTTTCTCTTGAAGAAGGAACATTACTTATATTTATATATGTGGTTTAATATTGGAACACATAAGAAATTTGTAAAAGTTACTCATGCCAAATGATGGTTTTTTCAAAATGAAAGATTTTGATTAACCAAATAATCATCGCAACCTATGGATTGAGAATTATTCAAAAGAAATATTGAATGATAAACACCAGTTAATTTATCTGATGATGGTTTTATATATAATTTTTATCAATCTCAGTCAATTTTGTAAGTCAATTATTGTTTAATCCCCTGAAGAGGAAAATAAACATTTGTATACTTGAAGTATATAATGAGAAATTTTGGACCAGAAGTCTCACTTTTAGTACCTTTTAAAGTCTTCATAATTGTATAAGGACTGATATGCATTTATGATGAACATGCTAGCAAGATTTTTATGATTCTCTGACAATGAGACATTTAATTAAAATTAAATATATCCTCATGTATCACTTTGATACAAAATATATATTGGTTTAATTATAAGAAACCAATGAGACATTGACATGCATATTAGTCGATTATTAATTATGATTCGATCCTCATTACGTTAAAATTCAGACTGGTATATTATTATGATGGATAATATAAAACATTTGAAGCCTATGTGGCATCATGATTTGTATATACTCCATTGTAATCTTTTATGAGATAATAAATTATGTGTTGTATAAAACATGAGCAATTTATACATAGAGAATGACAATAAATTTATTTCACTCATGTGAACTCTTGAAGAGCGATGAAATATTACACAAAGAGTGTACTCATGTAACAATCTAGATGATTTATTTTTATTACTTACCCCCAACTTGTATTTTTGAAAATTTTACTCGAAGTATTATATTATGTAAACCCATAAGACTAATGTCTTTAGGGAGAATGATGAGTTCAAATAAATTCACAAATTTTAGATCCTGAAGATTAGTAGTTATGTTTCAAAATAATATTGTTTTCAGGGAGAGTAGTAATTTCAAACAATCTAGAAGATTAGGTCCTGAAGACCAATGATTGTACTCTTTTTTTCCTTAACTAAAATTTTTCAACTGGGTTTTCTTAGATTTAAGGTTTATAATGAGGCAACTGATGCTAACACGTCAAAATCATAAGATCTGTACTCTTTTTTTCCTTAACTAAGATTTTTCTCACGAGGATTTTCTTAGTTGAAGGTTTTTAATGAGACAGACTAGATTATAGCGATGACTTCTAAACAATCCTGAAGATTGAGTCTTGGAGACTAATGCTGCATTTATTTTTCCTTAACTAAGTTTTTCCCACGAGGTTTTCTTAGTTACAAAGTATTTAATGAGGCAGATTAAATTATTGTTTCAGGGGGAGCGACAACTTCTAAACAATCTTGAAGATTAAATCCTGAAAATCAATGCCGCACTCTTTTTCCTTAACTAAGTTTTTCCCAAGATGTTTCTTAGTTAAAAGGTTTTTAATGTGGTAGACTAAATTATCATGTTCAAGAAGAACGATAACTTTTAACAATCCTAAAGATTGGGTCCTGAAGATCAAGCTATACTCTTTTTTCCTTAACTAAGTTTTTTCCCACTGGGTTTTCTTAGTTGAAGGTTTTTAATGAGGTAGCTATTATAACACATGGAAATCATAAGATATGTACTCTTTTCCTCGACAAGTTTTTCTCATAGGTTTTCTAGCGAGATTTTTAATGAGGCATGAGGCATGAATACGCGTAATGTCCAAGAGGGAGCGTTGTAATATTATCTATTTAATATATTGGTAATTACTTAGTTAACTACCCACTCTTCTAATATGTAGGGAGGGGGTCTGTTTAGATATGTTTAAAAGAACGTTTTACGCACTAATGAAACTTCCTCTCTCCCCGACTCTTGTGTTCTTCGATTTTTTTTCGTTTACAACTTTTGCTTTCTTTATCTTTCAAAACATTACTTATTTTTTCTTTTTTAAAATAAAAAAGAAAATGAGAAATTTGATGTGTACACGAAAGTAAAAACCGGTGCCAATCCTACGCAACCTAATTCTTATTGCACAAAGACAGCAATCTCCTCGGACTTACCCAAAGTCAAATTCCCTTCCTTTCAACCCCGCAGCGCAGAGTTTCGGTTCTGCTTCAAGCTCCGCATCTCTGGGTAAACGTCGTCGTTTCTTATTATCTCCTGTTTCTATGTTTGATTCTCCGCCTACGCTCCCTGTTTTTTGTACAATTAGCTGGTGTCAGATCAAAGATGCGAATCAAATTGCTTGAAATTTTAAATTATATAGATATGCATGTGTATATATATTATCCTGGATTTTCTGATAGTTAAAAAGATTTTATTTCTCGCATAGATATTGGAATTGTTGATTCTTGGAGGCAGGCCACTGTTCTAATGCGGCACCAGTTATGGAGTTCCGTTATGATTAGTTGATGAAGGGTTTTTGGGAGGATAACAACGACCCTATTCATAATTCCAGCAAAAAAAAGTTGAATTCTATCAATTCAGCCTCAAAGATTGGGGGTTCTGTCTCATCTGAGGCAGAACCGAGCATTGGGTATAACAAGCGTCATAAGTCGGCAGCACCTTGGTCAGGGATCTGGCCACGTGATTTATCGGTTTGGGGGAATTCGAGTAGTGGCAATAGCAAAAGTAAGTTCAAGAATTGCAGCAATAGCAGTATTAGTTTCAGGAAAAAATCAGCAAGTGAAAGGAACATTTATGAGGGGTTGAGAGCTGCAGTTAGGAGAGTGATGATGAATGGTGCATCGATGAGGAGGTTTTTGGGGTTTAGTAAGAATAGTGTTTCTACTTCCAAGAGCGATATCTGGATTTTGGGAGTTTGTTATCATGTTGCTCATGAAGGTGAGGATTCTTCGAATCCAACTCAGAGCGAGGGGTTTGCTGCATTTGTTGAGGATTTCTCATCACGGATTCTGATCACATACCGTAAAGGTACATTGCATAATTGTATTGTCTGGCTGTGTACTTGTCATGGACGAGGAATATGATGTAGATAACTAGTTTTTGCCTGATCATGCAGGCTTTTCGCCCATTGAGGACTCAAAGTACAGTAGCGATGTGAATTGGGGTTGTATGCTTCGAAGCAGCCAGATGCTAGTTGCTCAGGCATTAAACTTGTTTTTGTTTTGTATATCATTTTTTTAGGCCTTAGGGAATGTTTTAATCATCATGCATTCTGATTTAGTTGCCCTGTATGCAGGCATTTCTGATTCACAAGTTAGGAAGATCGTGGAGGAAATCTCCGCACAAGGTAACAAACATCACATCCAGACTTTGATTTTGATTAGTTGATTTCCACTCTGAGAGTTTAAGCTTATGTTTGGTTTTATAATTTTATTTCTATTTGCTTTTAGAGATCTTAGGGAATGATATTTAGATGATGGAATTGGGAATCATGTCGAATATTGAAATGTGTTTGGATGTTTTCTTTTGATAATTATGAAACATTTTTACGGAATAATTTTTATGATGTCATAACTATTTTGTTTCTTATAATATAATTACTCTAGATATGTTTTTTTTCTTCAAATAAGGATGTGTATGATTATTTAATTTAATTTGAGTGGGATGAAGGAAATATATCATAACATTAATGACAAACACATTTCCGTTTATTGTTAGCTGTGTCTATTCAGTGCTTACAAGACATGCTCATAGTTATTTCTTTTGCTTACTAGCCACTTGACCAAAGTTACTTAGAGATATTGCATCTCTTTGGGGATGCTGAAGACTCACCCTTTTCAATACACAATCTTCTGGAAGCGGGAAAGGCTTATGGCCTTGCTCCAGGCTCGTGGGTTGGCCCTTATGCAATGTGCCGCACCTGGGAAAGTTTGGTGCGGAATAAGAGGGAGGAAACTGATATTGGGGTCCTGTCCTCAATGATGGCTCTATATGTGGTTTCTGGTGATGAAGATGGTGAAAGAGGGGGAGCTCCTGTCCTGTGTATCGAGGATATATCCAGATACTGTTCTGAGTTCAGTGGAAGCCAAGTTGAGTGGCCCCCTGTCCTGTTAATAGTTCCCTTGGTTTTAGGACTGGAAAAAGTCAATCCAAGGTATGTCTACTATTGCTTATGCCTTTTTTTTTAATTTTTTTAATTTAATATTTTTATTGGTTGGTTTCTGGAGGATATTCAATATGGTGCCTTGAGAACATATATGTGTTCTCAATTCATTTTAGACAATGAAAAGAAAAACTTCTGATTTGAGTTTGATTTATTATAGTATTATAATCTGATTCATGAAATGGATGAAAATAGAGAACAATATAAATCAAATATAGAGGGACTAGAAAAGTAGGGGATGACTATTTTAATCTTATAAGAAGTAGAAAAAGATGGAAGATATCAAGGTGATATTCTTTTGGGATTGAGTGGAAAAGATGGTTGATTCTTGTACTTTCTAAGCAGAACAAATTGTTCCATTAGGAACTTTATCGTGATTTCTTAAAAAAAATGTAGATTTCGTTCAAGCAAATTCTCATTCAATCAAGTTCTTAATCATTTATTCCTGCAAAGTTAAATACATCTCAAAATCAAATGGTGTATGGTTGCCTAACATTTTTCAACAGACAGTGCCTTTAGCAAGTCCAAAATATTCACTCTGGGGATTCATTTTGGTTTGGTTGAATGGCTCTATATGTGTACCTGCTAGAGTTATAACCATAGTTATTAAAGGCGCGCCTCCTCCAAGGCTATGGCCCATGCGCCTTGATATTGGTTTTCAAGGCACGAAGTTCCAAGGCGCGCGCCTTTTTGCGCCTTGCCAAGTGCGCCTCGGGCGCGCCTTGGGCGCGCCTTCTGAATACTCATGTTTTTATGTTGTTTTTCATCATTGATGATTTAAAAGTAACACTTTTATTAGTAAAATAACAAATTTAACAAGAGTAGCAACATATCAAATGCCTAAGATAAAATATATTCAAAATATCCTCAAATATTAAATTAGGGTATTAAGAGTTAGATCTAGAGTTCACTCTTCACCACTCCACACCAGCTACTATATCTGCCTCCAACCGCTGCCGGTTGTCCGACCGCCACCGCGCCTGACCTGCAAGCCTGTCACCGGCCACATGAGTCAGGTATTATTTATGTGAGCGCAATGATCCCATCTCGTTGAAAGGTATTGATGATTACAATAAATGGTTGAGTGGTACGATCGATGAAGAAACTTAAGATAGTGGATTGGTGTTTGAGGGGGATGACTTGACATGGGATATGGGTGCTAAAGCTAGTGGAGTTGAAGAGCCAAGATATCAAACTAGAGGGAAAAAAATCATTGAGGGCAACTGCCACTAGTTCCAAAGAGAAATGCAAAAAAGTAATTAAGGAAAAGGGAACTTCTTTAAGATTATTAGATGAAGAGGATTAAGAAGAAAAAGATTTTAATGAGTATGAAGAACAAATTGATGATGAGAACTTGGAGTTTGATGATGAAGATGATGATAATTAGAATATATTTGCTACTAGTATTTTGTGTGATGCTTTGATTGACTTGTTTTATTTCAATTATGATGAATTTTCGTATATGCATGTTTAATTTTGGCGCCTATGGCTTAGTTCATGTGTCATACTCATAAATTTTTATATTATATGCCTTTTGAACTTATTTTATTAGGTATATATATGTTGTATATGGGTTATATATAGTATAGAATATGTTATGATGTATATTATGCATTTAATTTCGAGGCGCGCCTCAGGCACAGATATCCCTCAGTGCGCCTCGGTGCGCCTTGCACCCTTAATAACTATGGTTATAACTTGACAGACAGTTAGACGATTGTATCATGGATATGTCAAATGAATAGATATACCATAACTACTTAGTTAAAGCTGTTGCTGAAGTTTGTACTTCACTGCAAATAGATAGACACTTCAGATGGAAAACCAAATTATATAAAGGAACAAGAAAGGTAATTAAATATGTAGATAGCTGTTAAGGATGAGTGTATCTTCAGCAGCTTTGAAGAGAAAAATTGAAGAAGGTAAATGCCAAGTTATATACAATGTTGAGTAAGCTGAAAATTTCATCTTATGTATATTTGTGGGTTTTTTTCCCTGAGATTAGATGTACTCAGGCTTTTCTGATAACCTTGTCATGGATGGAGAGAAGGATTAATTTTTGACCAAAATGTCAACATTTCTCATATAATATCTTTCCTAGTTTATAATGTAAAGTTACAGTAGTATAACTATTGACTCTAAATCTAATCCAAGAAAGACAACTAAGATTAGATATTATAGTATGATATCGATATGATATCTCAATTAGTTTTCAAGGTTTGTGGATTTGCTGCTATCAGCATAAGGTTTCTGCAGAAGATATGTATTGCTGCTTGTGCTGTTTCGCTCTAATAGTTTCCTGGTGTTCTGAAGATTCCCAGTCTCTCTATGTCTGTATCTACTTTCATTTACAATCACCAAAACCATGTTCTGTTCTTCTCCATATTAAGTTGCATCTTTTATTTTATGGCAGGTATCTTCCACTTTTATGTGCTACATTTACATTTCCCCAAAGCCTTGGTATACTGGGTGGTAGACCTGGTGCGTCAACATACATAGTTGGAGTGCAAGATGAAAAAGCATTTTATTTGGACCCGCATGAAGTTCAGCAGGTTCAAGCTACTCTTTATAAGAATTATCTTAAATGCTTTACATTATATCCACTTTCTAAGGCTTCACTTTCAACATTCAGATTATTATAAAAATGGTTTTGGATTATTATCTTGGTGTCCTAGTTGATTTGATACGGATTTTATAAATATATGAATTTATAACCTGCTGTGTGTTTGGATATTACCTTGAAATATGTGAAGAATGTGATGTCAGGCACTTGCAACATAATTATGATGCTATGGAGATCATGTTGCAAAATTAATAGTTTTCTGGGTTAGGGTTTTAGGGTCCTTGAAGTGTTATGGAGATCATGTTGCAACATACTATCCCTAGTTTGGTTGTTGAGTCCTTAAAAGTGTCGTGTGATTTTTAGAAACACTTCATTTTATTTTTCGTCAATGGAATGAAGGTACTTCAAAGAGTGAATCATGCCTCTATCATCATGAGTCCCAAAGTTTTGGCTCCATTCTTCAAAAGCCCACAAAGCCCTGCATTACCCTCAATCACCAAGCAACACCATCCACACCACATCACTATTCTTCCCTCTAAAAGACTAAAACCCAACCAGATCTAGTCTCCTAACTTAAGTTTTCTATCTCTATATTCTCTGCCACTATTTTTGTGTTGTGATTGTGCATGTGTGTGTTCTTTGGGAGTGAAGATGAAATTTTTAGTAGAGTAGCACAAAAAGTGACACTATTGGGGGCCCTTTGATGGTGGCACAGTACTAAGAACGAATAAGGTGAAGAAGAAAAAAGAGAGAAGGAAAAAAGGGTACCAATAGAAGCAGTGGTGGTTGTTGTCATTGGTGTTTACAGTACTGTGGTAAATAACAGTTTGAGTTTTTTTTTTTTTTCTGGGGGGGTTGGGGGTGGGGGTGGCTGGCTGGGTAAGAAAAGAAGATGATTAAGCTGAGCAAGGGTTCCCCATTCCATGGATTAGTATGGTATAGTTGTTTGATTCATCACAAATAATTGGTTTTCATTTTCTTCTTTTATGACTATTTAATAAAAAGAAGTACAAAACAAACAATTTAAATGAGTAAGCCACGATGGAAATAACTTTTAATTGGATTTCTTAAAAATACATAAAGAAAGAGAGTTAGCATCAGTTTTTTGGATTACCCTCGCGATTAATTACTTGATTGGGAGTCTTAGACCAGTTATGTCCTTGACTAAAGAACTATAGATACTTGAGAAACATAGTGTTTTAATGCTTTGAGGTGATAAATCTACCTTACATTAGATGCGTCCATTGGTTAGGTTCATCACTGCACCATGCAAGATCTAGTACCTGTTTTTGAGCTACATAAGTGAAATTTTATAACTTTTTTCGTATCCTGTGTGAACTTATCATGCAGATGAGTTGCAGTATATCCTTAGTGATTTTGTAGCAAGCCATTATATCGGAAATTTAGTAAAATTGACACTTTGTGCGTGGCTCCAATTCACATTATAATTTTACAGTAAATTACGAAAACCACCCTTCACATGACTTGTTTTCAGAAAGCCCAACAATTTCTTGTAAATTATAAATACCCCCTTAAAAATATGTTGTATTTTCAAATTGCACCTATTATGGTATTACAAAGACAAGTACAAACCTCAAGAGGATATGTGAGTAACAATTATTGATGATATTATTACTAATTATTCTTGTTTTCCTTGTAAAAATAGCTTAACGGTCAAGGGTTTTCTTTTACGATTATTTCTTATGTTTATCCATGCCTAATCCTCACTTTTTCGTTCTGTTATCATTAATGGAAAAAGTTCTGATGGCATCTATGTTAAAAAGATGATTGGTTTTTTCTTTACCTCGTTCACATTCCGCTGTAATTTTAATCCCTGCTCTCTATATGATCTGTAGGTAGTTGACATTAAGACAGATAACTTAGAAGCTGATACTTCGTCTTACCACTGCAAGTAAGTCAATCCTGAAGTTGAGTTTTGCTTAAAAAACCTTGAATTACACTCACCTAATCTTTCACGCTCTTAACATTCTTGTTGGATGTTGTTTTGTTTTTTACTTGTTGGGTTTGTAATTGCAGCATCGTGAGACATATCGCTCTAGATTCGTTAGACTCATCCTTGGCTATTGGATTTTACTGCAGGGACAAGAGTACGTATGCGGGCTTTTTAATCGCATATTGTAACTTTTTTTTCGTTAACCTTTTGAGAATGGCAAATTTTATATGCGCAGGGTTTACGCACACCCCTGTGCTTTATTTTTCTACTTTACCCTTAGGATTTAAGCTTTGTTAGTATGGTTTAATGTTAGTACTTGAAGTTTTATTGCCTTTTCATGTTTATATCCTTCCTGAGTACTTTATGTACTCCTTTGCTCGTGGGGATTAATGTTAGTTCTTAGGGTTTTATTGTCTTTTCACGTTTATATCCTGGAAATTGATTATCAAATTGATCCGGTGTATGCATACACAATACTGCACCAGACTGACCACCTCTTTGATGCCTTTACTTATTTATTTTACTTGTGAACAGATGAGTTCGATGATTTTGTTTTACATTCGTTGGAACTAGTTGATCAATCAAATGGTGCTCCACTGTTCACAATAGCTGAGACACGCAGTTCTCCAGTACCGAGAGGAAATGCAGGCGAGAAACAAGACAGTAATCCCGATCATGGGCTGTCGACCAGTGAATTTGAGAGTTATGCACAAGAAGATGACTGGCAACTTCTCTGATCCCAAAGGGTGCATCGATGCATCAAATACGGAGATCTATATTTATATACATAAGTTGCGCTCGACTTGTAGCCCACTGCAGCATCCCTATTAAACCCGAAATTGTGTGCTTTTCCAATTATATGTTGCTTTAACATGGAAAAATGTATATTCGTTTTAGGTTTGTTCTTGAATCTTGATTCATATTTTTTTATTTTTTAATGAAGGAAAACGAAATTTTTCATGGAAATAGCTTACATTTGGCACACTTCGTTCAGTAATTGCTCTGGTGGGAGCTGTGCGCAAAACACACCGTTGAAGTTTGGGAATGGTAATGAGAGTTCAAATGTTTCAATAACAAAGCAAAAATAAAGTTCTAATAATAAAATATAAAAATTAAAGTATATCCACTTAAAAAAGTTTTCTTTTTCAATTACAAAAAAATAAAGTTTTCTTTTATATAAATAAAGTATATTCATTAAAGAGGGCGGAAACGATCAGCACTATTTGACATGGTGAACTCGGTTGATAATTCCATGTGATTTCATTAGATACAAAGGGTTTTTTTTTTCATAGAAAGTAAGTTCGTGAGCCATGGACGTGATGAAATCCGGTTGAGAATAACACTTCATCGTTAGCAAAGTTTTCTTTTTTTGCATAGAAAGCAAATTAATGAAATTCGGTTTCTTTGTTACAAAGTCTTTTCTTTTTGCATAGAAAGTAAATTTGTGGGTCGATGATATAATGAAATCCGATTGAGAATCTCACGTGATTTCATCGGATACAAAGTGTTTTTTTTTTCATATAAAAAGCAAGTTCGAGTCCGTTTTATATCTTTGAAATGTTTTCTAATGATTCATAACTAATCATTTCTTCAGTATTTGATCAAACGATCCAATCGGAAAGAAGATAAATCAATCAAAGTAGAAACCATACATGTATGGGATTGTCAATTATAGAATTAGCATCATAGAAAATTATAAAATGAAACAGTTAGTAACATAAATACAAAGGGGGGCAAATGAAATTCAGACAAAAGTGAGATATAGATCACAATGCAAGAGTTTGCAACATCTTTGAGGAGTTGTTATTTGGATCAACAATCTGTTGTTGATGAGATGTGAGCACCTTTGCCTTTTCTGATTCATCATCCCAACAAATTCTTGCAACAAACACTAACAACAGAACCAAACAAGCCACAACACCACCCAAGAATCCCACCAACAACCCACCCAACCCCATCCCCTTTCTGAAGGCCAAAAACACCCCCAAAGGCAGAGCAACCACATAGAAACCACAGATGTTTGCGTACATCCCAAGCCACGGCCTCGCCGTACCCCTCACCACACCTCTGCACACCGCCAACGGGAAGTTAACCACCTCCACGACAGCCATCAGAACCATCGTTTTCTTCACACTTTTCACTATCCCCTTGTTCTTACTATACAACGGCCCCCACACGCCTCTAGCAGCAACCATCACCGACCCGCCAACGACCCCCGACACCACGGCTATGCCAAGAGCAACGTACGTTGCTCGCTGCGCTGCTCCCGGCCTATTCGCTCCCAGCTCGTTCGAGACACGAACGGAGGCACACGTTGCTAGAGACAGCATGACGGAGTAGAGCAGGTAGTCGAAGTTCAACACAATGGCCAACACTCCAACGGACTGTTTAGAGTTGGCAAGACGGCCTGTCAGCAACACCAGTATCTCGTAGCACCACCACTCGAGGCAAGTGGTGAGACAACATGGCCCACATAGCCTCAGCAGCCTCATCCACTCCACCCCACCCTGCTCGAACCACCCCCCTTCCCCCCAACTCCCCACCTTCCTCTGTTCCGATATCAACACGTAAATTCCAAGGCATAACACAACAACAGCATCAGTAACCCACACCGCCATGGATACCCCTTCGACCCCTTTAGTTCTGCAGAGCAGCAGGTTCACCGGGACGTGCAGAGCCACCGCCACGGCGGAGCTCAACATGATCGGAACCGTCATGTTCTGTGTGCTCAAGTAAGCTTTCAGAGGGCAAAGAAAAGAAGTGACAACCAAATCAGGCAGTAGATAAACCAAGTATCTCTTCGCCACCATTGCTACATCCATTTGCTGGCCAAAGCAGAGTAAAATCCTATCAACATTGAGCCATGTTGGGCCCGTTGGGCTTTTGGCCCGAATGCCGGTCTTCTTTCTCAAAGTATTGGGCCAAGTTTGTCTTGGCCCATAGCCTTACACTTGTGGCCTATTTAATCGCCCATTTGTGACCCTCTCGGGTAGAACGTGGATTTGAATTCTTGTGTGAGTTCAACGGGAATCTGAGCACTGTGGAGTTCTTCCCTCGACCACCTTCTCCGGCGTAGACGACGAACACGGACGACGATGACGACCCTATCCGCCTAACAGTGGTATCAGAGCGGGTTTCGTCGTCCGTCCATCTCCCGAAGCTGCTGACCGTCAGCCGCCGGTGGGAGATCGCCGCCGTCCGGCCGCCGCCGGAATCACGATCTGAGTCGCGATTTGACCGGATCGGAGCAGCCTCCGCCTCCAGTCGCCGGGATCTGCCTGGAACTGCCGCCGCTCGTCTCCGGTGGGAGAGAGAAAGCCGCGCGCCGCCGCCCGGAATCGCGATCTGTTCGCGAGGGGAGCGCGCTCAGCAGGAATCGCGACCGCCTGCCGCCGCTGAGGAGACGCCCGCTGCTGCTCGCCGCTGGATCTGCTCAGTTACGCGCCGCCGCACCGCTAGGGTTCCGCCGCTGCGCGCCGCCTCTGCCACTGCCCAGATCCGTCCGCGCGCAGCACCGCCCGCCGCTAGGGTTCCGAGCGCCGCTGCTGTCCAGATCGTGCCGCCGCGCCGCCTCTGCCAGGTCCGTCCGCGCTCAGCAAACCCCGGCCGGAATCGCGACTCCGAACGCCGCCGCGGTTCTGCAGTGCGCCGCTACCATTCTGCCGCCGCCTCTGCCCAGATCTTGACCGCGACTGCTCGCCGCCGGAATCGCGAGCTATCCGATTCTGTCCAGTCGCCCACCGCCTCTGACCGACTACCGCCGCCGCTGCTGACCAGCTGTCCACGCTGACCGCCGGAGACCGGAGACCGCCGCTGTCCAGTTGACCGCCGCTGTTGACCGCCGGAGCTGACTGCCGGAGCTAGGGTTCCGGTCAGATTGGAGTGCCCATTTTTGAGGAAGGGAAGTGTCTCTCATCTTCTCCTTTTATATTGTTCCGAAAAATTTCAGATTTGTTTTGTTATTTTTCCGGATTGTTCCTTTCTGAAATTTTCAGATTGTGTCTTCACTAACCTCAATGTTTCTCACTTTGTGTGTAGGTTGAAACTTGGAGTGGAGGCTGCCCCGTTCGTGTTTGGTACGTGAACAAGACTACGAGGGATCCGCCCCCGTTAAGTAATGGGCTGGTGGCTCGTAGAGGTGGTACGGTGTTCTCGTCGGAGACACCGCTCTGGTGAAATAGCTTGAGCCTTTCTTATTTAATTTTCTTGTCTGATGTCCTGAGGCGGCTGGCCCTCTTATTTGCTCTTGTGTGATGCCCTGAGGCGGCTGGCCCTCTTATTACTGTTCTTGTTTGTTTCTTTTGTGAAACTGTTATCTTAGTCTTTCAATTTCCGCTGCTGAAAATCTGTCCTTGTGTGTTATACTGCTCCGTTTCTCGCTTTGTGTGTGATTAGAGTAGTGTCAACCTGGTGTGTGACAGATTGTTGCTCTGTATTTATGTATTTTCTCCGTTCAAAGTGTGTTCTACTCAACTTTAAATACCCATGGCTTCGTCTTCGTTTGGACAAGCACCATTTGATGGTAAGCGAGACTTCAGTATCTGGAAACAGAAAATGAAGTGCATACTCATTCAACAAAGGGTATTCAAAGCTGTAGATCACTCGTATGACAAGGATGATACACCTGCTAAAAAGACTGAGATGAATGAGCTTGCTTTATCTGCGATTATCTTGAATCTTTCTGATCCTGTGCTTAGAAAAGTTGGTGTGCATGAGTCCGCAAAAGTTTTGTGGGAAACGTTGGATAAGCTGTACACTGAAACATCTTTGCCTAGTAAAATGTTTCTTCTGGAAAAATTCTTCCGTTTTAAACTTGATTTAAACAAAGATGTTGAAGAAAATTTGGATGTGTTCACGAAGTTGATTCAAGATATTAAGCTAACTGGTGACAAGCATATTGATTAATACACTCCTATTGTGCGTTTAAATGCTATACCTGATTCTTACAATGATGTCAAGTCTGCTATAAAGTATGGCCGTGATGACGTTACTCTTGATATTGTGGTGAATGCCTTAAAAAGCAAAGAGCATGATTTAAAACAAAATAGGGGTGTTAAGAATTCTGGGGAGGTTATGCATGTTAAGGGGAAACCTAACAATCTTAACAAGAACAACAATAAGAACAAGGACAAAAATTCTGATGTGAAATCCCAGAATGATCAGAATGGGGACAAGAAAAAGAAGAAATGCTTTAATTGCCATGAAAGGGGACATTTTGTAAACAAGTGTCCTCATCCTAAGAGGAATAATTCTAATGATCATGCTAATGTTGCCTCTGAATCTGTGAATTATGGTGATGTGTTTGCTATTTCTGATAATTGTGTGAATTCTGTGCATTCATCTCTGTGTGATAATGAATGGCTTGTGGATTCCGGTTGCACATTTCATATGACACCTTTTAAACATCTTTTCTCTTCATATAAAAATGTTTCTCATGGATCTGTGTCTATGGCTAATGAAAGAAGATGTGATGTGCTTGGTGTTGGTGACATTTGCTTGCGTTTTGAAGATGATTCTGTGTTCACTTTGAAAAACGTGCGACATGTGCCTGATTTGTGTAACAACTTGATTTCTTGTGCTGCACTTGAAGATGAGGGGCTTGAGGGTAGGTGGGGAAAGGGTTGCATGTCTATTGTAAAGGGATCTGTGCCCATCTTTAATGCTGAAAAGAGGAATAACCTGTATGTTTGTTGTGCTAAATCTGTTGTTATGTCTGCTAACGCGGTTAAAGAAGATAAAACAAATATTTGGCATGGTAGGTTAGGTCACATGAGTGGAAAAGGTCTTGAAATATTGCATAAAGCTGGTTCTTTTGGTAATGATAAGCTTACATGCATTCCTTTCTGTGATTCTTGTGTGCAAGGCAAACATGCGAAGGTGAAATTTCCTGTTTCCCCATACCCTAAGACTTCTTCGTGTAGTGATATACTTGAGTACCTGCATGCTGATGTGTGGGGGCCTTCTAGTGAGCCAACTCAAGGTGGCAATGTGTATTTTCTGTCCATTATTGATGATTTTTCAAGAAAAGTGTGGGTAATTTTGCTTAAAAACAAATCTGATGTTTTTGAAAAGTTCAAAAATTGGAAAACTTTGATTGAAAATCAAATGGGTAAAAAGATTAAGTATCTTAGAACTGATAATAGATTGGAATTTTGCAATAATGCCATGGATGATTTATGTGTCAAATCTGGAATTGTGAGACATAAGTCTGCTCCTTACACTCCCCAACAGAATGGGGTTGCTGAGAGGATGAATAGGACTTTATTAGAAAGGGTGAGGAGCATGTTGGTGTCTTCTGGACTTTCTAAAAAGTTTTGGGGTAAGGCGCTTATTACCGCAGCATTTTTAATAAACAAATCCCCCTCTGTGCCTTTGAAGGGTAAGTGCCCTGACTATGTGTTCTTTGGTAAAAGTATTGATTATTCTGTGCTACGTGTATTTGGTTGTGCTGCGTTTGTGCGTCAGAAACATGACAAATTGGATCCTAGGAGTAGAAAATGTGTTTTTCTTGGTTATCCTGAGGGTGTTAAAGGTTATAGGCTGTGGGATATCTCTGAACCTGGTTTCAAAATCGTGATTAGTAGGGATGTGATCTTTAATGAATCTGAATTTCCTTGCTTATCTGCTCCTTTGCCTGATGTTGTGCCTTTACATGATCCTACCACTTCTTCGAGTGAGGTGGAGTTGTCTCATGTGTTATCTGATGTTGAAAACTTGCCTGACACTGTTGTTGATCAAGAACTTATTGCCAATGAACCTGTTATCAATGATGAAAATGTGCATGATATTCCTGAAGATGATGACTATGTGTTGACTAGGGATAGACCTAGAAGGAATATTAGGTCACCTGCTAGGTATGATGATTTTCATATTGATACTCATGCTTTCAATGTGTTTGAAAATGTTGATAATGAACCTAAGACCTATCAAGAGGCTTTAAAATCTGACGATTCTGTGAAATGGTTAAATGCTATGAAAGATGAAATGAAATCGTTGTATGTTAATCATACTTGGACTCTGGTTCCAAAACCTGCTCATTGCTCTGTTGTTAATTGCAAGTGGCTTTTCAAAGTGAAACATGAGCCTGAAAATGTTAGATTTAAAGCTAGATTGGTAGCAAAAGGTTTTACTCAAAAGGAAGGGGTTGATTATAATGAAATCTTTGCTCCTATTGTTAAATTCACCACGATTCGTATAATGCTTGCATTAGTTGCTCACTTTGATTGGGAATTGAAGCAAATGGATGTAAAAACGGCTTTTCTTAATGGTGATTTGGACAAAAAGATTTTCATGAAACAACCTGAGGGTTTTGTGGACCCCAAAAATCCTGATCATGTATGTTATTTGAAGAAATCCTTGTATGGCTTGAAACAATCTCCTAGACAGTGGAATAAGAAGTTTGATCAATGCATGACATCGTTGAAGTTTAAGAGAAGCTTGCATGATAATTGCCTTTACTTCAAGATTGATACTTCTGTTCCTGTTTTTCTGCTCATATATGTTGATGATATGCTAATTGTTAGCCCTGATCTTAAGTATGTTGAGCTTGTTCAAAAGAGTCTATGTGATAATTTTGATATGAAAGATCTTGGAGATGCTAAAAGGATTCTTGGAATGAACATTGATAGAGATAGGAAGAACCATGTTCTCTTGCTTAATCAGATTTCATATGTTGAAAAGATTTTGAGTAAATTCTCTATGATGTCTGCTAAAACTGTGAATGTGCCTCTTGCTGCTCACTTTGTGTTAAGTAAGGATCAGTCTCCAAAGACTGATTCTGAAATTGCTGAAATGGAAAAGGTTCCTTATTCCAATGCCATTGGGTCTGTTATGTATCTTATGGTTAGCACTAGACCAGATATTGCATATTCTGTTAGTTGCTTGAGTAGGTATATGGCTAATCCAGGTGCGCCTCATTGGGAGGCTTTGAAATGGCTCTTGAGATACCTCAAGGGCTCCATGGAGGTAAGTTTACGCTTTTCCAAATCTGCAAATGGTGTGAGCCTTGTTGGCTATGTTGATTCCAATTATGCAAATGATAAGGATAATAGGAAGTCTACAACTTCTTATGTGTTTACTTTATGTGGCTCTTGCATAAGTTGGAAGTCTCAGTTACATCATGTGGTTGCTTTATCTACAACTGAATCTGAATACGTGGCTATTACTGATGCTTTAAAGGAAGCTATTTGGCTGCAAGGTCTTCTGAATGAAATAGGTTTTCTTGACAAATGTGCCACTGTGTTTTCTGATAGTATGTCTGCGATTCAGTTGTGTAAAAATCCTGTTTTCCATGATAGAACCAAGCATATAGATGTTAGGTATCATTTCATTCGTGATATTGTGGAAAAATGTATTGTTAACCTGGAAAAGATTGCATCTGAGTTTAATCCTGCTGATATGGGTACTAAATGCTTATCTGTTGAAAAATTTAGTCTTGCATGAGGACTTTAAATTTCGACTCTCTTGATTGAAGCATGTTGTATGCAGTTCTTTTCCGTGGATGTTGTGTCCACTCTTGAGCTTGTGTGCTCCGTTTATTTTGTCCTTGGGATATTTTAAACATTTTGTGACTATGTGTCCGTGATCTTTGCTTCGGCTTAGATTTGTGTATCTTTTGTGATACCTTGACTTTTGTGTCAAATTTCTGGATCTTGCATTTGACTTTGTGTCTTTCGTTTTGCAGGTGTCCGGGAAAAGTGCAATGATGAATTCCCATTTAGTTATACACAAGGGTAGATGATTTGGGCCAAGGTGGAGATTTGTTGGGCCCGTTGGGCTTTTGGCCCAAATGCCGGTTTTTTTTCTCAAAGTATTGGGCCAAGTTTGTCTTGGCCCATAGCCTTACACTTGTGGCCTATTTAATCGCCCATTTGTGACCCTCTAGGGTAGAACGTGGATTTGAATTCTTGTGTGAGTTCAACGGGAATCTGAGCACTGTGGAGTTCTTCCCTCGACCACCTTCTCCGGCGTAGACGACGATGACGACCCTATCCGCCTAACAAGCCACATGAAAGCAATTGGAGGAGAGGCAGAGAGAAGTAAACAGGTGGCCATAATGAGAGTCTTGTGGAGGAGCTTGAAGTTGTTGGCTCCGAAAGCTTGGCCACAGATGGGTTCCATGGCGGCGCAGAGGCCATTCAGGAATGAGAAGCCGGTGACGTTGGCGAAGGCGAAGCCGAGAACGGCGCCGGCTAGAGGCAGCTCGCCGAGCCGGCCGAGAAAGGCGGTGGTGATGGCGAGTTTGGCGAACCAGGTGAAATTCATGGCTACTAGAGGGAGTGTGATTCGGCTTTGGATTTTGAGCTCTGTGGCAAGGGATAGGAGGCTCCATTTTGGAGGAGAATCGGTTTGTAATCTAATTGTTTCCATGGATTTTTATTTCTGGAGTGATGCCTCTGATTTAAAACAAAGTAGAGACTACTAATGTTAGAATGGATCACGTGATTCATCTACTATATCTTATAATGGATGTCTAAATTATCAGCTAATGTTGTGTTCTTAGTGTTGTAGTAATTTTTTTAAAAAAATATTTTCAACCCGTGTCTGAGTTATTTTCGAGCTCTGAATTTGAATTGATAATTTTGTATAATTCAAACATTTATTCATTTTTCAGATCATACTTTTCTTTATTATATTTTTAAATCTTTTATCTCACAAAGATTTCATGATTTTATTTTAATTTCTCCCACGAAAATTGTTGTCTTCCTAATAAAAAAAAGGTAAAAAGGATAAAATAACTAGTAATTTTTTTCATACACTTTATTTTTTTTTAAAAAAATCATCATATCAAGCATTTTATTTAATTTATTACTAAAAAATAATATAATAATTCTAAAAATTACATTTTTCTTAATTTAAATGTGTAAAATTAAAGGTGAAAATCTTTTTGGGACCTAGGATCGAATAATATAAACTAATGTTGTGTTATCACTGTTGTTGCAATTTTCACTTCTTATTTTTTCATAATAGAAATATGCAAAGATATGCCATTGAGTGCGATATGTAGGATTGTAGGGTGTTTTGCCAGTATTCTTGAATTAGATGGTACTATTAGTTACAATTGGATGATGGATGGATCATTACAAAAATAAAGATAAAGTGTTACTATTACAGTATAGAATAATTAATAATGTTCCTGTTCCGATGAATTGCTTAAAACTTCTTTTTTTATTTATTAATTTTATTACTCCACTTTTAGGATAATAATATTATAATAAAAGAAAATGGGATTTGAGTGGGAAGTGAAATAGAGGGGGTGAAAGCGAGATAGGTTCAATTCAGGACCACGTGTTGGATGAAACTCCGTGACACAATTTATTTTTATTATTATTATTATTATTATTTGGTTAAAAACAAATAATGTGAGATCGTCTCATAAGGAGAGTTTAGTTAGACGGATAAAAGTAAGGCAAAAGAGTTTAGTTAGACGGTCTAAAAGTAATACTTCTTCCATCCCATTAAAAGAAGTGCATTTCTTTTTTATACGTAGATTAAAAGATATAATATTTTATGTGTAGATGTGGGGAGAAAATTATATTTTAATATATATAGTGGATATGTATATTAGTGGTGTGTGTGGATCAATGAAGATATATTAATTGTTTTGTGTAAGTCTCATTTACTAAAAAAAATAAATAAATGCATTCTTTGTATTGAGACAGGCGAAAATGATAAAATGCACTGCTTTTAATGGAAAGAGGGAGTAACATATATTCAAAATGATGAAAAGTGATATTGGTGCAATAAATTATTTTATGAAAAATTTATAATAGGCAAACACTTATGTAGTACATCCTATATTCACTGATTACTTTTTGTAATGAAAAATTACTCTTTATATAAAATGAAAAATATTGCTCATTAAATTCTTGCAATTCAATTTACCAATTACTATTTAATATATGAAAAATATTACTTTTCAAATTCTAATTTGATGTAATTTTTTATATTCTTGGTGACATGATTACTCTCTGTCTCATAAAAAATTTCATCCTTACTATTTTTATTCGTCTAAAAAGTAAGTTTATATCCCTAGATAAAGAAATAAAAATAATAAAAAATCCCACAACTCACTTTTGGATTAATAAAAACAAGTAAAAAAGAAATTTTTCTGGAGCGTATCTATAGTAATTGTTGAAAAGCAATTTTTTTGGAACGTATCTATAATAATTGTTGAATTTCTTTATGGGACGGAGGAAATACTATTTTTCATTCAAGGGAATAATTATTTATTACTCTAAAGAGTAATTTTTCACATGTTAAAAAGTAATTTTGCAAAAACAAGATGCATTGTGAACCTGATTCACATAAGACTCTCTCTTCGTAATACAAATAGTGATAATTATTTAAAAAATATAAAATAATTTTATTGTGAGATGGTCTCACACAAATTTTGCTCTTGTTCAATATTTTTTTATCACTATTTATATATTTTATATGTTATTCATGTTATAATTTTATTAAATGATTATCGCATTTTATTTAGAATATATTATTATATATCCTAAAAATTGTTTATAAAATTTTAATAAAAATGAAACGGTTTTACAACTTTTTTAAAGAGCCGTTGGAGTATCGTGTAGAATTTAACTTAATTATTGGAGGACTTGTTGATTAAGGATTCCATGTTGGATTTCCATTTCCTCCATTTCATTTTGTTTTTGTTTTATATTATACTGTAAAGCTATCTAATATTTTCATTGAATATTAAAATTCCACCACTGCAATGAATTATATGCAAAGTCTCATGTACAAATACTCGGATCTATACCTAGATTCTACCGGACTACAAAATTGATACATTTATTATATAAATTAAATATTCTCTAATATAAAAGGTAATAAATTATGCCAATAAAAAAATTATTATATTATATGCCTTTATATTTCAAAAATAATTTTTTAAAAAAAATTATATTCTCTCCGTTCATTAACAGATATTTATATTATTATTATGATCGTCCATTCTAAAGTATCAATTTTTTCTTTTTAGTAAAAGAGTTCAACACATGATCAATCACTTACTATTAATACAATTATTCACTTTATATACATAATACTCCCTCCGTTTCCTTGATAAGTGTTCATTTGCTTTTTGCACGTGTATTAAGGAGTATAATATTTTAAAGTGTAATAAGGTGAGAGAAATAATATTTTAATATGTAGTGAGTTGTATAGTGTTGAGTGTGGTAGTGGGTTGAGTATAATAATATTATTGTGTGTGTCACATCAACCCAAAAAGAAAATAGACACTTTGTATTGGGATGGACCAAAATGACAAAATAGACACTTATCAAGGGGACGGATGGAGTAATATTTCTTAATTCAAGTAAAAAAAAACAAATAAATAACTTGTATATGGATGAACGGAAGAAATACTGCTTTTATTAATTGAAATAAACACATAAATTAATAGATATTTCAGTCTCACAACTCATTTCAAATGCTCCCTCTGTTCTGCATAAACGTTTACATTTGTTTTTTTACGTAGATTAAAATATATTACTTCCTCCGTCCCGTTACAACGTACGCGTTTGCTTTTTGCACGTAGATTAAGGGATATAATATTATAATGTGTAGTGAGGTGAGAGAATTAATATTTTAATGTAAAGTGAGTAGATGTATTAGTATGACATGTGGGCCCATGGAGAGAGAAATAATTAATATATGTGGATCCCCTTTACCAAAAAGGGAAATGCACAGCTTGTATTGGGACGGACAAAAATAGAAAAATGTGTACATTTCAATGGGACGGAGGGAGTATATTTTAATGTGTAGTAAGGTGAGAGAAATAATATTTAATGTAGAATGAGTAGTTGTATTAGTATTGTGTGTGGGCCCTATATAAAATACTCCCTCCGTCCCAACCAAAGAGTTTTATTTGTTTTTTATACGTGGATTAAAGAGTATTATCATTTAATGTGTAGTGGATAGTTGTAATTGTGGGAATGTGGATCCCATATTTTAATTGTATTAGTGGGTGTATGTGGGTCTCATGTATGTAAAAAATGTAAGATGACTATTTGGGTGTGATGCCCAAAATGAAAAAAATTGACCTTTGGGTTGGATGGAGGGAGTAATTAATTGTTTTGTATGGGCAATTTCATATAAAAGGAAATGTAAACTTAATTTAGGGTAAACCAAGATAAAAAACGTAAATCTGAATCCGGGATGGAGGGAGTATACTTGTGCAGCTGTTCTATAAAATACTTCCTCCATCCCACCTATAGATCCACATTTCACTATATTAGATTTTCCAATTTTTCTTTTTTAGTAAAAGAACCCTACATATTACCAATCACTCACTACTAATAGAATTGCATACCGTATATAAAATAAAGGTATCTTTAAATGCACACCCCATTTTATTAAATACACACCCCATCAATATATAATTAAAATATATATTATTAAAAAGTCTAAATTATCCTTAATAATTCATTAAATACACACCCTATAATATTTTATATTAATATAATCACCTAAATTAAGTAACTCGTTTATACAGCTTATAATCTTAAAAACCCTAAATCCTCTGTATTAGATTTTAAAAATCATCATAATCTCTTTTAAAACTACAGCAATGGATTCGGATTCATAGCTGCCATACACATCCAATAATTTCCCAAATTATAAATTACACAAATGAAATGAACCAAAGCAACGAAAACACAAACTTTACGACAACAATCCAATAAGCAGTAAGTGTATCTACTCTTCATCGGGATGGAGCTCCTAGGTCCCGCATTTAATATAACGAGTTTAATGATTAGTTGTTCATAGACCAAGCTTTTCCAAATCACCAGCCTCTTCCCTTTGTTGAGTTTCCTCTGCAAGTTCTCCCCTCTTCCCCTCTATTACACCCATTATCTCACCTTCTCAATCCTTTTATCAATTGGTCGTTTCTCTTCTCTTATCTCTTTTCTGCTCACCAATAATTTCCTCTCCTAAAAAATTGATTTTTTTAAATATTAAATATTTTTCTTTCTATTTTAATAAGAGTGAATTGGGATTTTACTTTTAATTTAGGGTTTTATGGGGGAAGTGTATAATTTTAATTTTAAAATGTTAGTTTTGGAATTTAAGGAGATATGTATATAATAAAAATAAAAAAATGGTGTTTATTTAATAAAAGGTGTGTATTCAATAAAAAATAATGTGTATTTAACAATACTCATAAAATAATTATATTCCTAAAATGTGCATCTTCTCAACGGAGCGATCGAAGACTGAGAAAGTTTGTTCCTAAATTGACTATGGACTATTATATATTTTAATTTTAATAGACATCCAAAATACACAAACACATCCGATCACAGTGAAAATCATTTTAGTACTAATAGTAGTAATGGCAATTACTATTGTACAATAGTAGTTTTTAAGGTGCAACAAGATTCATTTTCATTCAATAACCCGAATATAAATACCATAATAAGCTGATGGGGTCATTCATTATTTTATGGCTAAATATAGTGTGCACCCACGTACAAATATAAGCAAAAACATATACAATTATGAGTAAAAATATATACAATTTAATTGTTAATTTTTTTAAAAAAAAATTGAGTGTAAAAAAATGTACAATTATTAAAATACATGTATACACTATTGAATAAAAAGTTATACACATATGAATGCTTATTTTTTTAATGAAAAACTTAGTGTGAAAAAAGTATACAATTATTACAAAACACGTATACAAAAGAGAATAACATGTATACAAAATAGAATAAAATGTTATACAAATATGGGTGCAAGGGTGCACCCGGGTGCACCTAATATACACTCTTATTTTATTTTCTCTCTTCAATTGCGCTCCCTCTCTCTATCCCATCTCTCGGTTCTCTCTCTTTCCACTCTCTCTTTCCATCGGCTCGTCGCATCTAATCTCTCCGCCTCCTCTCTCTTCCTTTCTGCTGCCTCTCCTACCATACTCCCCCGGAACCCAAAGACTTTGATTTCTCATAAGGTGCTGGCGGAGTCCTTTAAGCAACATCCGCCGATCTCTGATCGGCATCGTTTATGGTTGAGACTAGGACGGTATCTGATCGTCTTCGAGCCCCCAACTTTCATTCTCCGCCGCCTCTTTCGGAATCGAACCTGTGGCGAATGCTTCTCCATCCTCACGAATTTCATTTTTTCCCTTTTCATTATCTCATTTTCCCCGCCTCCACTGTCTCCTCATCTCCCTCTCTTCATTTCTCCATGTGTCCTTTACACGTTCCACATTGTGTTCCAAATTGTGTTCTAGATGTTCTTCAAGCAAGCTGTGTTTGAGATTTGAAAAGAGTTTATAATTGTTAATTGTGTTCCAGATTGTGTCCTTTATAATTGTTAATTGTTCTTCATTTTCTTCATTTTCTGTGATTTTGCTAGGAGACTATAGAAATGAGTGGATGGAGATTATGTGGCTTTTTTTTTAAAATTTGATAGTGTATACAGTTTATCGTATAAATGTATTACATTGTACTCTTACATGGATCACTAGATTTATATAAAGATGTATTAAATTTAAATTGATTTTTTATATGCATTTTCATAATCAAATGAGGAGTAGTTGTAATTTAATAATTTTCATTCTCAATAAATTTATTATTTTTGTAAAAATAATATTGATATTATATTTATCAATATATTTGTCAATATATTTATGAATTTTAGTTATACATGTTAGTATAAAATGTTATACATTTTTGTATAAGATCTAATACATTTATTATTTATTAATATTTTCATCAATATATTTATGAATTTTAGTTATACAGATTAGTATAAAATGTTTTACATTTTGTATAAGATCTAATACATTTATTGTTTATCAATACTTTCGTCAATATATTTATTGATTCTAGTTATACATGTTAGTATAAAATGTTATATACCGTCATACCACAACGCCATCGCCGACCCTTCTTCCCCTTGCTGGAATCACTCACCACCATCAGCGATCTGCATCTGCTGCCGCTAGTCACAACTTGTTAATTTGAGGGATAAAAATTAACAGCCCAAATTGGGCTGTTTAACAAACCAACTGCACAGTGGAATTAACACCGGGCTCTTGATGGCTCGGGTGTTAAACCCTCTTTCTTAACCTTCTTAACCCAGTAAGCGAACAAGTTTTTCTATGGGTTACTGTGTGATAACTCTAGCTAACCTCGCAGGTAAATGGCCCATAGTAATTAGAGAAGTTAGATTTTAAAAATAAATTAAGGGAAGATATTAATAATATTGAAATCTAACTGTTTAAATCACATCCATACCATTGTATCCTTATTTATAAGCTTTGATATTAATAATATGTGTGATTTTATATATTAATATTTTTTTCTTTTTTTCAATTTACTAATTAATTGTTGAATGTAGTTATTAATTTCACAAATAAAATCTAATATTAGTTTTTAAATATATATATATATATATTTAAATAAGGCTAAATATAGTGTGCACCCACATACAAATATAAACAAAAACATATACAATTATGAGTAAAAATGTATACAATTTAACACTTAATTTTTTTAATGAAAAATTGAGTATAAAAAATATACAATTATTAAAATACATGTATACACTATTGAATAAAAAGTTATACACATATGAATGTTAGTTTTTTTAATGAAAAACTTATTGTGAAAAAAGTATACAATTATTACAAAATATGTATACAAAAGAGAATAACATGTATACAAATAGAATAAAAGGTTGGGTGCAAGGTTGCACCCGGGTGCACCTAATATACACTCTTTAAATAAACTATATTTAATCCACTAATACACATATATTCTAATAAATGTACTAGATCTTATACAAAAATCTATAACATTTTATATTAACATGTATAACTAAAATTAATAAATATATTGTGAAAATATTGATAAATATAACATCAATATAGGCAAAAACTCGTGTGCACCCGGGCGAACGGACCACATTCCGTGGTCCTTTAGAATTTTGTGTTAAATTGTATACCCTTTAGTATACAGATGTGTACCCTTTATTTTCTAAAGAAAATTATTGTGTGTATCTGGGCGCATGAACAACACTTCGTGCGCCTTTATAATTTTGTGTTAAATTGTATACCCTTTAGTATAAAAATGTGTACCCTTTATTTTCTAAAGAAAAAAATATTAATGAAAAGTGTCCTTTAGAACAAAATGGTGTACCTTTTACTAATTAAAGTGTATACCTTAGACCAAAGCAATGTACCCTTATCCATAATACTAAATTTTTAAAGGCGCACGGAATGTGTTCCCGTGCACCCGGGCGCACGCAAGCCTCACTCTCGTTGAAGGCAAAAACTTCTGTGCACCCTTGGTGCATGGACAACACTTCGTGTGCATTTAAAATTTTGTGTTAAATTGTATACCCATTAGTATAAAAATGTGTACCCTTTATTTTCTAAAGAAAAAAAATATTAATGAAAAGTGTATACCTTTTAGAACAAAATGGTGTACCTTTTATTAATTAAAGTGTATACCCTTTAGACCAAAGTAATGTACCTTACCCATAATACTAAATTTCTAAAGGCGCACGGAATGTGTTCCCGTGCGTCCTGGCGCACGCAAGCCTCACTCGAGAATATATATATATTTTTAAAATAATACATTTATTGAAAAAACCTTTTATATAAAATAATATTCCATCAAATTAATATTCATAACTAATTTTTGACCTCTCTTATACAAAAATGTATAATATTTTATATTAATATATATAACTAAAATTAATAAATATATTAACGAAAATATTAATAAATATAATATCAATATATATTTTTTAAATGATACATTCATTAAAAAAATATTTTATATAATATAATATTCTATCAAATTAATATTCATAACTAATTTTTGACCTAGAAATTCTAAATTTATCCCCTCATGAGCAACAGCTTCAATTGTTCTCTAATTGAAGCAGGATAGATTGAAAAAAAAGAAGAAATTAAGATTTTTAGTCGATGGTGGGTTACTGTAAATTGAATGAACAGTTTAGAGTTCACCTTTTGAGTTGTCAATACTTTTTTTATTCTAAATGATCATGCAATAAATTACTTAACAATAGTCAAACTAGACAGAGTTGTTAAGTTCTTCAATTTTCTAAAATGTGATAACTCTCACGCCAGACCGAGAGTCTATGGGCTAACTTCTTCAATTTTTAAGAACGTTAAACCCTCAGCAGTACCGAGAGTCAACCATCCACAACAGTACATTTCTGCAGTACATCTAACAAAATCTCTTCCCTAATCGAATATCATGACACGTCAATATTTTCTCATCTATTTTCTAACTTTATACATTAATTATAATAATAAATTTTCTAACTTTATACATTAATTATAATAATAAATAAAAATGTTAATTTTTTTAATGAAAAAGTTAAATATTAAAAAGTTGCCATTATTAATAAAGATTATCTAACTTAGCCTCCAAATTTGGTTTTGCATTACCTCTTTCCATACAACATTAATAGGAACTAACATACAAAAATATTACTACTAATTACAAAAATATATAGTGATTATTTATTTATATAATCGCAACTATTAATGCTGTATGGAAAGAGGTAATGCAAAACCAAATTTGGAGGCTAAGTTAGATAATCTTTATTAATAATCGCAACTTTTTAACATTCAACTTTTTCATTAAAAAAACTAACATTTTTATTTATTACTATAATTAATGTATAAAGTTAGAAAATAGATGAGAAAATATTGACGTGTTATGATATTCGATTAGGGACGAGATTTTGTTAGATGTACTGCAAAAGTATATATATATATATATATATATATATATATATATATATATATATATATATATAACCTTTTTTTCTATTTTTTATTTTTATATTTTTAAATTTATTTCTTTTTGATCATCTAATCCTCATTTTAATAAAAAAATTAAACAATATTGATTTTAGAGAATATTATAATTTTTTACATGATAGAAATAATTACTAATAGGTACACACTTTGTACCCCTAATTACTATAAGATACATTAATTTAAAATAATTACTCTCACATACAAAATATTAAAACAAAATACCAAATATAACCCTAAACCCATATACTTTTAAATCATAAACCCTAAACCCTCACCCACCACCGGACCACCGCCGGACCACCGGTCGGCCGTCGGACCACTGCCGGACCGCCGTCGGCTGGTCGCCGAAGCTCCGCCGGACCGCCGGCCGACCGCCAGAATTCTGCCGCCGCCGGAGCTCCGGCGGCCGGTCGCCGGACCACCCCACTTTTTTTTGCTGCACACGAACTTTTGATGCACACAATATTTATGTGCAGCACATTGTAGGGGTAATATTGGAATATTACTACAGTATATATTTTGTAGTTAGTAGTAATATTTTTGTATGCTTGTATCTCATAGTAATTAAGGGTTTTTTTGTACCTAGTAGTAATCCTCCCTAGATAATATTATAAAGTATGTTTTGGAGGGTATTGTTACATCCGATATTAAATTTCACATTTTTCATTCTTTATTGATTTTAGAGGATATTATAATTTTTATATAGATAATATTATAAAGTATGTTTTGGAGGGTATTGTTATATCCGATATTAAATTTCACACTTTTCATTTTCGTCCGTGCTGCATTAAATTTCAACGTAAAAACCAAACATCATATTAATTTTCAACTTTAAAAGTACAAATTTATTACTCTCACATAACACACATAAAATATTTTATAATTTATTTATTACTTAAAATGACTCAATTATCCTCTAAAAATAATAAAATTAATGAAAAATTACAACTACACATCATATATATATATATATATATATATATATATATATATATATATATATATATATATATATATATATAAAATAATAATATTTCTTCATCATATTAATATTCTTTAATCGCATGAAAAAAACAATGATAAGATAGTACATTATTGGCTGGACTTTTAAGCAAATTTTTTTTTTTTAGAAAAATACCTATAAAGAAAAAAAAAAAAAGTAAAAATGTTGCATGCCCTCATTACACGATACTGATATTTTTTTCATCATAGTTAAGAAATCAAATTTGAGATCCCAATTTTTTTAATTCCCAACCCAACTAATCTGATATTTAATTCAATTGTAAGAAAAAAAAATTTGGGTAAAATGGAAGATATATAATTCTTATTCTGGTAATTGATTTCTTTCATGTAGGCCTGTTAAACGAGTCGAGCGAGTTCGAGTAGTGCATACTCGAGCTCCGCTCGAGTAGTTATCGAGTCGAGCTCGAGCTCGACTCGAAAATTACTTATCCGAGCTCGAGCTCGGCTCATTTAAGGAAAACGAGTCGAGCTTTCGAGCCTAACAAGCCGAATTTTAATTAATATATTTAATATTATATTTAATAATTATTATATTAATATGTATAATTTCATTATATAATATTTATTTTAATATTATTATTATTATCGAGTTCTATCGAGCCGAGCTCGGCTCGATAACATAACGAGCATTTCAACGAGGTCGAACTCGAGCTCGAGTAGTCACGAGTCGAGCCGAGTCGAGCGAAGCTCTCGAGCGGCTCGTTTCGTTTAACAGCTCTACTTTCATGGAAGATAATTAACACATTCTTGTAGTCCGTTTAAACAGACTCGATTAGCTTGAAGCCCGTTAGAGCTGACCCATTTAATACCCTCGTCATAGGGAGAACCACCTCATCGACTCAAACCAGCCCGTCACAGGCATCAAGATATGCCCGTTCAAAGTTCTCAAGCATCCTCTTTAAGTTCAGCATTTTGAGTTACCAACTCAAACCGACAATCTTTGAGTTCGGAGTAGCGGGTCTCCAACTCACCTGAGCGAACATCCATTTGCTACTGAAGAGCAGACCATCTCATGTTGATGAGAAGACTAGTACATATTAACATTAGAATTGAGAATTTTTAACATAGAACGCTTCAAGATTGCTCATATTTTGTATACTATATATGGTCAAAGAACATTACGTTCACAAACTAATGAACATGAGTTTAAATGTAATATAAGAATTTTTGACATTAAACAGGTAAGATCTCTCGAATATTGAACATACTAATCGTTATACTGGAATGCGTTCCATTATGGGCAGAAGGAAAAGAGAATAAAATGTTCTTTCCTCGAAATCAACTGAATCACAAAACAGAATTATATTCATCAGCATACATTCTCTTATTTTAGAGCAAGGAAAGAGAACTTTGTGTGCAACGCTCAAATGAATATTCCAGAGAGAAAGACAATTAATGATTCCACGGAGGAGCCAAAGTTATGTTATAGAAATTAGGGAATTAGTGGTGGTTTTCTTAATCGGCCAAGGAGCACCTGCCATCACAGCCTCGATCTCTTCAATCTCCCGTGGACACTTAGTCATGTTTACACAGCCTCCAGAAGTAACATACTGAAAATTTACAAAAAAGAAAACAAGTAACAAGATGAATAATAAATTCAAGTTCTTTTAAAGAATTTATGCTGAAGGGGGAGATCTAATTAAGGAAATAATGAGTTACAAAACAAATGAGCAGATGCAACGGTTAGGATTTCTTTTGTCATTGTGTTGTATCACCTCTTACGCAATGTGGGAGAGAGGAGGAAATATAAAACCCCAAATGAAAGCTTAAACCTGAAAGGCAAGGATTTAGATAAAACCCCAATGAAAGCTTAAACCCGAATGGCAAGGATTTAGATTCCTCTCTGCCCGATACACCGCAATGACCCAGGAAACCCTATGTGGTAATCCATTATACCCTACTTGAGCCATCACTATAGGATATGAAATATAAAATTAAAAGGAAAAAAATAAATGACATTAAGATATCCTCCATTTTACCATGCATGCGTGACATAACTACGTATTAGATGATAGAATAAAACAATACCACAAACAGTGCCTCTATAGTCTGAGTTATTTAATTGACTAAATAGACAATGACACAGAAAATGTAGCATCATTAAGAAAAAGTAGCATTAATGTTGTTATTCAATCCATTCAACCATATTATGCGAATGAGAGTAGAATTTGAGGTAAATTCAGGTTTTAAAGTAAAAGAGACAAGAATGGCAAGATTACCACATCGCTTTCAATTCGGACCCCACCCCATCCTTTAAATCTATTAATTTCCACGTGATTAAAATACTTCGATGTTTGTGAATTTTCCAATGCAGGAAGTAGCAAGGCATCAATGAAATAGCATCCAGGTTCCACTGTGATCACCTGCAGTTCATACCAATTTTGGTAAACAGCAAGAAATTTCAGGTACTAGATGTTCAGGGGCTGAAATCAGATAATATATATCACATGGACTTGGTTATATTGTGAATCAAAGGCCAATTAATGAAACAATTGTAATATTAAGAAGATCGTGTGATAATCTCTCTTAAATACCCAACAATAATTGAAACTTCAGTTTCATAATTTTGAGAGTTGGAATAAATATCACAAAGACTCATGTCACGCATGCTTGACCTTGTGTGGATTTTTTTTGTAAAATAAGGATGACTAAATTAGGTCATCATACCAAAATAAAAGTTCCAAATTGTATTGAAAATGCCAAATTAGGTGACTTCATGGGTGTAGGTAGCATTCACTTGCAGGTTCTTAAAATGGAGAATAACTGATAGACTGGTCAATGTAGTTTCATAAATTGAACCATCATCATAGTAGTATAAATCTACACAATCGTATAAGCAGATACAGAGTTCCATAAGATACCATTCCCTCCAAGAGCTCTCTACTGGTACGCAAAGACTTTAATCCAGGTTCTTTTGGCCTTTCCGCACCCTAGAGCAGGACAACATTAGAAGTAAAATATGCTTTGTTAAAGTCATATATCAAAAGTATATCAACAAAATAGTAAATATATCCCAATTACCTTTAGATATCCCCCAGGATCATGAGTATCGATTCCCAGAAGGTGTCCCAATCCGTGTGGCATAAAAACAGCACCTAGTCGCTCGTGAACCATAGCATCCACATCACTTCAAGAACAGACAAGTCATATTGAGAACAAAACATAAATCTACTCAATAACATGAGGTTAAGGAAACATGAACATACTTACCCGAAAAGGAGGTGCCCTTCTTTCAATGACTCAAGAATAGTTCTTTCAGCCAACCTGGAAAATGGGCAAAAACCTATCGGTGTAACTAAAGTTATAAAATTCCATATTATACCATCTCTAATAGAATTCCCATTTCATTAAATAAATAAATCGAAAGATTATGGATTTGAATTTTTGTATAATACAGCTTTAGGCTTATCAAATACAAATCCAGATGACAAATGAAAACTGTTTCATTTCACAATTATTTCAGCACTAAGGAGAGATATTTTGAATACTGAGGAGTACAAAATAAAATCAATGGCACATTTTCACATTAAAATGAGAGTGTAGATAAGCCAAAATAACTAGTACATTAATGAATTATATTTTATAATTATATATTTATATTAAACCAACTTTGTTTGCATGTTCTTGACCTGTGAGTTGTGCACCCATTGCTAGTAACACTCATCCACCAAAAGTCATAATTACAGGTTTAATTTGCTCCAAATATATTTTGGATGCAGTTTATGAGCTTATAACAGATTGACTAATAACCTACCCTGAGATCTTCCAAAAGCCTCTCCCTCCCGTAAGTGTGTGTGTATGTGTGTTTGTGTACTCTTTCCGCTAGGCTACCCTTCTTCTGCAAGACCATCATCCTCCTTGATCCATTGAGACTTTCTTTAAGGGAATCTCTAGCCCTATTACACATTGTATTGATACCATCAAAATCTAAAATTATTTTCCCAACACTTCTCTCTTTGATGTCCTCAATTTAAGGTGGAACCACTATTTGCAATTGATTTTGGCACGGTGATTAAATTTGGCACATTGATTAAATTTGAACTTTAAGTAAATTTGCTATATTTTATGGTAGAATAACCCTGGCTGTAGAGGTTGCTGATCTACCTGTCTAGACTCTAGAACTCTGCTTTTAAAGTGCAAAGTTGCCATTGATAATTTTTCTTAATATTTTCTTTTTCAAATTTATACTCCCCATGTATTCGAATATATCCCTTTACCCACATTTACTTATCCACTAAATTTTTTAAAATAAAGAATTATCTTCACTTCTGCTGTTTTTCACGAGATCAATTATTGATAACATAAAGGAGCAACTGTTATCAATAGTGTAACTGGCAGTACTTTTAACACTATCTAAGATCTTTATGATTAGAAGAAGATAAAAGGCAGACATGTAGAAAAACTAGAGTAACAAGTACGCAACTTTCAAGACAATACAAACTGCGGTTGGAAATTCAGAGAGACATTACCCAACAAAAGCTGAATCTTGAAGTGGTCATGCTGTGGATACAAGATTTATGCAAGCATCACATAAATCCCATATTATTTAGCTCTAGCAGATTTAGATTTAAAAATATTTCAACAATTTCCTCTTAATTGAGCTCCTACTGACATGAAGGTTGTTTAACCAACAATAAGAAAATTAGCTATTGAACCTCCTCTTATTTTATCTTTATGTTCACAAATAACATAGACACTTACTTGAGACAAAAGATGTTATCAAGATAGAGTCTGTGACAACACATGCAGCCTCATGCAGTTTCCTAATAGTGCATAATAATTAAAGCCAGAATGCAAAGTCCCGTGCAATTTAGAATCTTTAATTTGTTGAAGGAAAAAGGAAAAGGAGAAGTTTACCTACCACTAGGTTACAACTTACAAGAAATAACATTTAAAGGAAAAAAAATCATCAACATTTTCCCCAATAAAAGAACCTCAAAGGACTATTGTAAAACCTGAGTAACCTAACTGCCTCAGCAGAAGATGTCAGACACTGTAATGCAAGAATAATAGTCATAAAATTCCATAGATCATCCTAACTTGTGTTATCTTACTTGTGCATATTAACCCAGCTTACTCCTGGATGCATACTGGATATGACTGCATCATGCGCACGAAGGACAGCCTAGAAATAAAGAAATAAGCTACAGATTAGAATCCGTATCTCTTAGAAAATTTATTCCTAGATTCATTTTCAGGATAGTATCATTTTTTATCCCCTAAATATATCCCTTTTCTTTTATTGTACCCAAGTTTCAAGTCCAATTGCACTTTTGGTCCCCCCCAATTGTCTAACAAACACACCGTTGGTAATTTACTTACATTATATACAAGGGACTGATCACGAGTAAATTTCCCATTGACCTGCACAAACAATCAAATTCACATCTATAATTGAAGAATAATAGTTTGAAATGACCAAGTGAAGACTACACAAAAATGTGACCCAAAAGTCCAAAACAATAAGTGAAGAATGAAAAGGATAATACTTCAAATGCAAACAATTATGACCCAAAAGTTCTGCTCTATATGGAAAGTGCAGGTAATTGTAACCAAGAGGTATTCAAGGCGCAAATTTATTTACAGGATAAACTGATAAAGACACATTCAGGAAGATAAAAATTAAGAGACTGACACAGTCAACCGGACGAGACAAAGTTCCACCAAAAGTGACAAGAGCACTCAAAATTACTCATATGACTAAAACAAGTTCCTTTCTGTATGTTTTCGTGGCAGCAGCTGTTATGGTGTCCCACATCGGTTCCGCACGCAAGTGTGGAAGGGCATATAAGTGGGGGTCAACCCTTCACACTTATGTGCCCTTCCACACTTGCGTGCGGAACCGATGTGGGACACCATAACAGCAGCTCATGAGATATCGTAGTCAAAAGTGAAAAGAGCACTCAAAATGACTCTGTACGCCTTAATGCAAAGCAAGTTTAATAAGATATTAAAACCCAAATTTGATTTTCATTTAAACCTAAATTATTTCCTTGCTTTGATTTAGCACTTAAAGCTGAGAAGCAAGACTTTGGACCACAGTGCATAAAAGTGACACGGCTGTAGAAAAACCTAGGCATAAGATAACATGCTAGTAACATTTTTTATCATGCAAAGATATAATAAATTGGATATCTTTAAATTAGGATCTGCTAAAATTGGATGGAGTTAAGAAGACAAGCATATAGTTTTATCATGTACATTAACTTAAACCATATTAGTGTTCATCAGACAAGAAAATATGAGACTAAGTACGGAAAGTGTACTATTTCATATTTTTCCAGTTTTGGACAAGAATAAGCCTTAGCTTTTACGCCAAGGAGGTTATTGTATCATCAGGTCTAAGATTTCCAACAAACCCACAAAACTAAAAGAAAATTTTAAGTGAGCGTGTGCATACAGGCATAAATAAATAAATAAATAAATAAAAAGATCAGAGATTGGAAGAAGAATATAATACGGAGAGCATGTACATTTTATAAATAAACCATGCTTACTGGGAAAGAACAAGTTATATCAGAACCATAAAAATGGTATTCAGCTCCCATGTCCAGCAATGCCATGTCTCCATCTTCCAGAGTCTAAGAGAAAAAAACAACCAAAAAGACCTATGTTAGAAAACACAGCTCCTTCCCATCTTCTCTATTAACCTTGAAACTAGCCAGCAATACTATAGCAATACAGTGCAAATTTATTCTTCACGTCTTTACAGTAATTCTCTAAACACCAAAAGAGCGGAATCCCAGCCACAACAATTCTCAAAGAAAATTAAATGTAAATTGTACTAAAGCTGTGGAGCAAGTGAGATTTTCTATATACAACTCCAATGATTGAAGGAAAAAAATGAAGACTTCACCTCTTCTATAAAATCTATGTCTATATCTACATAAAAACAAGTATGGCATAAATAATCAGCCTCATTTTCCGTCCATTTTACATACTGAAAATAAAAAGATTTTAAGAACGAATCAAATGGGAAGATAAGACCAATAAATATTCATTTGTACATATTGTGTTTTAGTTATTGAAATTTATTTTCTAATCCAACCAATAAATAAGAAATAAAAATCAGGTCACTGATAATGCAGAAAAGTAACAACAACAGCGGTACATAAACATAAAAATAGCAAAACTTCAGTAACTCACAGACATCCTGATCAACATACCCTGTCATTGGGAGCTGCTGCATGACCATAGTGTAGCACCGAACTACATTAAGAGAATTGAAGAATTAATAATTCAAGTAATGGCATGTATTGGTTGAACAAAGCAAATTATGTTTTCTACAAAACCAACCAAGGGCATATATGTAAATAGATATACTGTTGAGAATTTAGGAGAAAAGGGCACCTGTTGCCACCAGTGGCACATATGCATGTGTATGAACAATGCCTGCAACCACCGTACATGTATGTATGGTGAAGAAATAAGCTTTCCAATTGATACTCTTTCATACTTACTTTAGTTTTCCTCATGACCTACTCAAGAAAGACATAAAAGCTAGTTAAACAACTTCCTCCATCACGTAAACCATTCACAGATAAGAATTCAAAAAAATACTTTGTTACAATGAACAATTATTTAATCAAAATTATCTGAAGCTTTAATGAAAGGCAGGGAACTGTAATCTCTCATGCTCACATAACACTTAAATGGATGTCAAGCAACAACTCCACCTCATACTCATCCCATATCTACCTAGAAAATCCATTTTACTCAAACCCGATCAAAAGAAAAATAGATATGAAAGCAGATAATTTCTAGTTAATACCCAATCCCAAGAGTTAGTAAATGATGAATGCAGATGATAAGTGTGTGTTGATTTCGCTGGAGTTCACAACAAAAGAATGAGGATTGGGCTTCTTAAGGAGTGCCTAAAGGATAGCAGTAAATACCCTAATTGTACTCTTTCAATGTCAGAACAAGTGAATAACATGGTCAAAATAACCATTGGCGTCAAAAACAACAGAGGAAATGTCTTGCTTGATATGGATGCAGTAATGAATATATTCTCCAAAGGTTATATGAAGTCCTACAAATTTAATAGTGAATATGCCAATTACCAAGTAAAACCAAGTTCAAAATTTATTAAAGAACAGGAATTAAACTAAATCCCTAAAAGCAGTTTGCCTTAAAATCCAAAGCATGAGATAATAAGTTCATAAAAGCAATGACAGATTTATGCATCAAATTTTAAAATATTCTCCTTTATTATTCGTATGTCGTGAAAGCTCGTGTACCAAGTTCAACACAAAAGTAAAATATTTGCAACACATTAGAATTGATAAAAATCCACTGCTATGGAAACCATTAATTAATCCAATCTGCAAGTTTCGGGCCAACCAATCATGGACAAAGAAATTCCAGCACAATACAATCGGTATTCAAGATGTCCATTTAGGAGGCTCAGTATAAAAAATTAAAAATGATACAACATTCTAAAGGGTTATGACAGGTATATTGATGTTAGAAGGGTTTCTGATAGTGGATAGATGAGCCATTTCATCCTCTACCATTGAGAGAATGAAATGTAAACTTAACCCTCATACCTAAGGTACCATATGAAACTAGACTCCAGTGACCCTTGTCTGCTAATTGTCTAAACCAATATAAAAATTAAAAACAATACTCACAACAAAACCATCTAAGACTGAAAATTAAAAGAGAACATGAATCAAGGGGACAAGTTCAGTAATACTAACCTCAACATGAGCTTCAGAGCTGATATCATTAGCAAACTGGATGACAGCCAGCTCATAGGCTGATTTTAAAACACGGCATTCAGTCAAAATGGGATGCAAAGCATTGAGATCTGTCATAAATTTATCAATCCCCTGAGAAAACATATGCTAAAGTCAACCATCTCCATGTTGATGGCAGAGATCATGAATCAATATCTGATGTACTTTTTTTGCAGCCCATGTAAATGCTTAATAATCATTACTCGATTCCAAATCATTTTAAGGACATTTATCACAATATAGAAACCATAAACTAGTACGACATAATCATAAATGTCTATGTTTGTCTATATATGACCTAAGCATATACTTGACTCAAATGTGCATACATGACCAAATATGTAAGGTAAATCTATACAACTTTTAATGAGCTTCCACGTTCAAAAAGAGTCTGCGATGATATAGTTATGTCATATACAATTCTGCAAGGATGTAGTAGGTTGGGATTAATGCATATATTAATAGAGGAGTGCATGGTTAAGATTGTTATCGGCATCTGAAGTATGTCCACCTAGATTAAAGATGCTAATTCTTCAATTTATAAAAATTAACATGTAGGAACCTCAAAGTCTGCTGGTTTGGAGAACTTATCACTATCCGTATTGAGTCCATGCAGGAGATAAAGCAACGGTTTTCCTAGTCCTTGGTATTTCTGATGCAGAACTTTCGCAATATCATCAGTATGGTATACAGAGCTAACCATGTATTTTTCCTGCAATAAGTAGATGTAAAAGCTATATGAACCCAATTATCTTCAATTGCTTTTATCACTGTAATCTTCAGATATAATCACCTTGAAATGGGACAATTGCTTAATTTCTCCCAGCCAAACTGCATAAGCAGCAGGTAACCTTGGAGCAAATAGTATTGAATCCCCACTTGATATATCCTTCATCAATGTTACAAAAAAATGCTTACTTTGATCAGAATTTTAATCATGCACCAAAAAATGTCAGTACAAAATAATTAAGGAAAATACATTTTAACCGAAAAAGCATTTCAACCAATATGAAGAGTTACAACGTGAACATAAAGTTTCTGACTTTCTAATCATTGGAACAATCCAAATCTTATAAAACTCATGTTCACATTCAATTTTGCATGAAGGAAACAGAACACAAACAACGAAAGTAGCATCTTCCAAAACACAATTGATTTATACAATTTTAATAATCCAGTAGATATTCTGCCTGAGTAACTGCTACAACTTTGGATTTCCATGAGACAATGAAAAATAAGTCTTTAAACACTTATCAGTAGGATTAAGGCTTTGCTTGTTTTTCAAATGACCACCCGAATGGATGACATGCCTATTTTTGCATTACCAAATACACATTTATTAATAATTTACACTATTACTTACACTCTCTTTCTCTCTCTTACTTTATCAATCACATCACCCCTCACCTACCCTTTTCAACACTCTCTTATTTTATCCCATCCAACCATACCACATCCAACACAATCCAAATATAAATTTACTGTTCATTTGATGGACCACCACTCCCATCACATCCTCCTCCAGCCCATACAATACAAGCATAAATGTCTACAACTTTACATTGATATTAAAAATTAAATAACGAAGAGGAGAACTATCAAAAATTCTATCTCCTTCAAATATTCTTGTTCATACCCACTCTTTTCCAAATTCTCATAGTTAAAATTTACAAATAAGATATAATAAACTTACAATAGCTCCATAAAACCCTGGCTCTTGCACCCCAAACAAGTAAGCGAAATAGCTCTCCTGTCTGGATATCAGCACAGGCACCAATTAGAAATTAAGAAATAACTCATCACTAAATCTCAACAAATTGCAATTGCCAGAATACATTCAATTAAAATAGCTTTAGAGTTTATCATTTCATATTTATATGTTTGCAAAGAAAGCCTTAGCATGATTTTGAATAATCTATGTCGTCTGGAAGATCTGATATCTTCATGTTGGGACAATATCTCTGGAATCTGGATGGAATGCTAAAGGAAATGAACACTGAAACAGTAGAGATTGTTTATTTTAACAAAGTGAGCCAGAAGCTTAATTTGTGATCTTTTGGGTCAAGTGTGCTTATATCAATATCTCCACTAGTCCACTTTGGCACTTTCTACAGTAGTAGCCAAAAATAGACTTCAAGGCTAGGGGTGGACAAGAGGAGAACATGGCAACGGATATATTGTGTTACACTCCGTAATTTATTTATTAGTTATTAAAAATTATTTAATACTTTTAGCCTCCTTCAAATTTAAATTCCTTAGAAAAACTCTTTCAGTTTAAGCCCACTTATTTAGCCTTGTTAAGCCCATGAAGGCATGAATTCAAGTCCAATGTCTAGAAAATCAAGTTAAGGAAACTTCTTAGAGCAATTGTTCCACATCCTTCCTAAAATAGATTTTTCCATACTTTTCCCATAATTTAACACACACTCTAGAATTTTATTTTATTTTTTGTGATCTAGCAAGGAAACAAACCAAGGTTACATTCCTACTTTTCTCCTTCCGTCTACTTCAGTTTTTTATCTTTGTAGCATCTTTAGTTATATTTCCAGCAATGAGCAATCCTAAATCATTTTCAGGACTAACTTCTACTAGCAGAATTAAATCTTATATGACTTGGATTTAAGTTATATTTTATTCTTAAACACGTACAAGTCATCGAGGAAGTTTAAGTTGAATCTTGAATCCTAATCTTAATCGTCTAATCCAATACTAGATATGAAGAAACGAAAAACAAAAACCATTTCCTCCCAAATATGAGGTAAAAAAGCTCACAAAACATAAAAAATCAAGTAACAACTTTAAAAAAAAAAAAAAAAAAAAAAGAGGATAATTCGGAATGTGTGGGAGGAGCACCTCTTTAGCTAAAAAAAAAACACCATAGGTGCACGCCTCTTGCTCATCGCCATAAGTGGCCAAAGTATTGGAAAAGAGGTGCACAGATCTGAGCCTCCACACCTCAAGCGCACCTCTAACAAATATGATTAAATGTTGCTTAAGGCATGTGATTTACATGCAGTTGCACGAGGATATGTTTTATGACGTGTTATGCACGAGAATGCCTTTTGACATCAAGTTTATATACTATTCTGTAAATTTACTTATCCTACTTGTATTTAATCATGGCAAACAGGCACCCACTGCACAGCAGTAACTCATCCCAAACTCTATTTTTTTTTAGATGGAAGAGTTGACATAGCCAGGCCAAATGATGCATAATTCAAGAAAAAAGACTATTAAACTATTTTGAACTTAAGTTATAGTTTTTGACACATTGTTGCTTGTGCTTATGTTTACACCTGGGTTGATTTAAAGAATTATGCAATGTTGTGATCTACTGATAAGTATTAATTTAGATTGAAGCGATGACAATGTTTAGTCTTTTCCCATAAATTATATTTGCATCCTTTACCTTTTCTTTTTTTTTTTTTACCTAAACTACTGTTTTTGTGGATATTATTATTTTACATTATTAAATTATTATATGAAATTGGGATGCGACTATCGGCTTCAGGATTTGAGTTCGAAAGTGTATTTTAAGTCATTTCTTGCTCTCAGATTATTATGCTCTCTAGTGCGATCTCTACAGTATAAGAATTAGATTCCTAAACGGCTTTGGATTTGTGAAACCCCTAATTCAAGCTGTACTCTCCAAGTCCAAAAGAGCCAAGAATGAAGTTTTACACTTCCTACCAAATGCCAATAAACATTCCATCAAAGGGCATCTTTGCAAATGGCCTCCTTTGGATTCTCTTACTTGACAAATAATCGACAAACTGGGGTTTAACACTATCTTAATCAAATAACTATCAGGTGCATGAGCTTCTCATGTTTTGGTAGAGTAGAGAAATAAACTATAGGCCCCACGAAATCCAAGTGCTAGGCTAGCCGATGAGTTGACCTATATGTGCTGAAACTTAGAAGATAGAAAAGTGTTCGAGGCTTATTCACAAATCACAAATTAATTGTGAGACAAGCGGCTAAAATGTTGAAAACTTGAGCATGTAAGTCAAATATGCATTGAACTCATCCACATTCATCAACTACAGTAGGAGGATTAACATGTGGTTAAAGGCACACCCCAGGCGAGGCTGAAGCCTAACGCCTAGATTGTTGGGTTTTTGCTAAAAAATAGGCGATCTCCAAGAGCTGAGTGCCTCTTTGTGCCTTTCTGCCCCAAGAGGCGCACCTGAGGCACGCCGTACGTACATTTTCAAATCTGATTTTTTTTTTTATGATTTTTATAAGGTTGTCAAATCTTTTCTACTCATAAAACATTTCTTAAGCTCTTTTTGGGTATGGAGAAATTGAGTTTTGTTTGTACGGAAATTAACCTAGGGTTTCCACAAACAACATAATGAAACTAATGCTCAATTTGATGATGATGAGAGGAATAGGATGCCAGGATGGTGAGGATGACAAGATTGTGATGATTATGATTAGATTGCTAGTTGCTAATCATTTGACACTTTATAACTATTTGAAATTAGAAGGCCTTTAGTTATTTGCTTATTGTCTATTAATGAGCATGCAGGGGGTTCTTCTCAAGAGATGACTCAGATGATTGAAAATGCTTTAGATGATCTGCTCAGCTTTGACACCAACACCAAAAGATTTTCTGGGTAATGATTTCATTTATAATTGAAACTCTTTGGAATCCCACAATCTAAAATATTCATCTGATCCGGCGTTTCATGAACCTTACTGTTTCAAATGCTTAGTATGATAAATAATTTATAAAGACTGATTGAAACAAAGAAAAGATGAACTGAAGCCTGAGAGATGGGCATGATGATACTATAGAGTTGGAGAAGAAAGTGAGATAATATAAATATAAATTTTTCCTACTTTTTCTCATGTGTTGGAATTTTCCTACTTGTAACTCTTTTGTGTTTAAAGGTAGGTCTTGTACCTTGAGACTCTTATTAATAATATTTTCTTTACCAATCAAAAAATAATAATTGAACATAAATTTCAACAATTAAAACAAAGGGCACCCGTTGCCTTATTGTCAACATTTTTTCACTTCTTTTGAATTCACGATAACTCTCTTATGGGTTTTTAACTGAGGCATATAATCGTGAGTCTGAAACCTTTGTCAACTCAAAATAGCTACGTGAACTTATTCACTTCAATCAAAATGAAATCACATTCACAAGTACTGCTAATCCAACCCTTCACATTCAATACGAACGTAAAACCCCAACAAATGAAGACGTCAGCATACATATGCAAAAACTAAGCAAGTCATATAAATACAAACATAAATTATCTAATTAAGTACCTAAATAAATCAACATGATCGGTGCAGTGACGAGTCTGCTCTTCACCGCCCTGTCAAATTGAAACCGAAACTTAATGACCATCTTCGAATATGGATTGAGAGCGTGAAATAATAACGGAGGGAGAGTTTCGATACCTGTAGAAAGATAAAGCCATGGAAAGTGCGAGAAGAGAGAGAGAGCAAATCTCTAAATGAGTGTAAGAGCTTCTGTCTATTCACCGCATGAAGTTCCATGGGCACCTCCGGCGGTGACAAGGAAGAAGGAGAAGCCATCGGCACTCTCTCGGGAAACTTGAAAAATACCCTTTCGCCTTTTCACTGATTACAGTAATAGTCCCACTAAACGTCCCACAATGCTTCACATCTACTGAAAAGGTTTTTTTTTTTTAAATTATGGGAGGATTACTATTAAGTAAAAAAAATTATTAATTAAGATATAAACATACAAAAATATTAATATTAATTATAAAAATTTATAATGATATTTCAATATTATCCCTACAATGTGCTGCACATAAATAATGTGTGCAGCAAAAGTTCGTGTGCAGTAACAAAAGTGTGTAGTAAAAAAAATGTGTGCAGCAAAAAGTGTGGTGATCCGGCGGTGGTCCGACAGAGCTCTAGCGGTGGCGGTCCGGCAACTTTTTCGGCGGTCCGGCGGAGCTCTGTCGACGTCAGTTTTCCGGCAACGGCGGCGGAGGCAGTTTTCCGGAGGTCCGGCGGCGGCGGCGGTGGGTGGGGGTTTAGGGTTTGTGGTTTAAAAGTGTATGGATTTAGGGTTATATTTTGTGTTTTACTTAAATATTTTGTATGTGATAGTAATTATTTTAAATCAATGTATCTAATAGTAATTAGGGATACAAAGTGTGTACCTATTAGTAATTTTTTTTTTAATTATTTTAGTAATTTTAGAAGACATTATAGTTTTAATTAAATAAAAATGAGGAGAATATTGGTGAGCCCACCCCATAATAACCTTAGGTGATGTTGGTTTGGGGCTAGGTGGTTTTTTAAAAACATGAATAGTGATTTTATATTTGTTTTGAGTTTTGATGGGGTATGTTTTATGAGTAATGTTAAATACACACTCATTTTTATTGAATACGCACCCTTTATCAAATACACACCCTCTTTAAACTTTTTAAATCTTAATTTTATTATATACACACCCCTAAAATCTCAAATTTATCCTTTTTTAATTTTAAAACAATAATATTTTTGAGATTATTCTATAATGATTATCAACCTTTTTTCACACTTATGTAATCCAACAGAAAAAGTGAAAAATCACCCAACTTATTATTTTTAAGATTATTCTTTGATGATCAACGACCCTTTTCTCACACTTCTGAAGCCCAAAAGAAAGAAAGAAAAATCACCCAAATGGTTCACCTTCATATAAAAATCCGAAAAATGCTTCACCTTCATATAAAAATCCTTGAAACGCGTAGTTTCAAAGGCTTCTGCAGATGGGGCATTCAACATGTTAATGAATTCTGAATTCAGATTCAGATGATTTATATGTACTTAAATAGAGAAACGGAGTATGTAATAGTACTAATTACAAAGTTGTAATCTGCAAGCAAAACAACTTAATCATTATAGTAAGTTAGGTCTCATAGTTTGACGTGTATATGAAATTGATCGATGAACTTGATATTAATTTTTTTATCTCAATATCTTTTTTTTAGAGGTGCGTATAATTCAAGGATATCGTGTATAACGTGTTAATCAATTTAAATTTAGGCAGATTCTTACGTGACCCTGGTCATGTATAACAAAAATCATAATTACCATTAGATATCACTAAAATATAGGAATGGTTGAATGAAAAACATGTAATAACTGCAGAATACTTGAATAGACGGTTACCTATATCATCTTTACTGTTTAATTAATTACCTATTTAAAGTTTTAATTAATATTTCAATGAAAAAACTTTAATATTTTAATTAATTATCTATTTATTTATTTTTTAATATTTTTAATGAAAAAGTTCAATTTTATATAAATCTTGCATCAGATTATTTAATGAAATAAATTTTGTGATACAAATAAAAAAATATTAATAATCTTAATAATAAAAAGTGATATTTAATTTAAAAGAAATTATATTTATTTAATTAAACTATATTGTAGATAAATTATTACAAATAATAAAATAATTTTTTAGTAAGAAGTTGTATTAAATAAAAAAATTAAAAATGTTCCACTCCTTTTTGTTTTTTATTTTATAAGCATAAATATTTTTAGAATAATGAAATATTAAATAAATTAAAAATATAAAAATAAAAAATCTTAACAAAATCCGTAATTTCAACCGCATCATTTTCAAAATTTAAAGAGAAATGATGATGTGGCAAATAAAATATTTATTTAAAAAATAATATAAGATTAATTACCTGTAATAATGGTAAAATTTTGGTTCATACGTGACCCAGGTCACCCAAGTAATCCCCTTAAATTTAAGGTTTATTAGATTAATATAAAATATATAGGGGGTGTATTTAATGAATTAGGGGTAATTTAGATTTTTTAAAAATACTTATTTTAATTATATATTAATGGGGTGTGTATTTAATAAAGAAGGATATGTATTTAAAAAGACCCATGTTTTAATTTTATGTCAAGTCAATGTATAAATTTAGGATTCCGCTAAATGCACACCCCTTTTTATTACATACACACCACATTAATATATAATTTCAAAATGTCTAAATTATCCTTACTTCATTAAATACACACCCCTATATATTTTACACTAATTTAACCAATCCTAAATTGATAAACACGTGAATTCTACTACTTCTTGAGATGGAGAGAAAAAGATGGAGAAAGATATTGAAATGAAAAAAAAGATAGAGAACATATTGAGACAAATACAGGAAAGCAAGTTACTGTAAATTAATTTATTATTTTTATGAAAAAGTTCATCAATTTCATGTTTGTATTATAAACCCTAATTATTAATTTTTAATTTAGTGTATTATTTAATACTCATATTTTATATATCTTCCGTAGTTTTGCAGTTTGTGTTAGTGGCCTCTCAATGTGTTGAGAATATTGGAGAATGAGAAAAAAGTAAGAAAAAAGGAAAAAGAAATCGCAGAGTATATTGGAAAGTAAGAAAAAAAAATTGCAGACTGTTAAAAAAAACGGTTCATTCTATGTTAGTGTAGAATCTTAAAATTGAGAAATATGGGATTTTAAGTGGAACACGTTTATTTTAAATATTACAATTTCATTAATTTAAGGAATTAATTTCATCATCCCAGGACTCCAAATCGTTGCGTGCAGCGGTCCTGAGTTCTTCTTCTTATTCCAAAATTTGGAATCAAACAAAAATTTTTATCACAGTGTACAACGTGTATGAAGAGATGTGTATAAACTATAAAATTAAAAATATTATTGAGGAGGAATAATAATCTTAAATTTAAAAAGGGTAATTTTGAGTTTTTAGAGTGTGTATATAATAAAATTAAGATTTAAACCATTAAAATAGGGGTGTGTATTCAATAAAAAGGGGTATGTATTTAACAATACTCATAAATTTATTTTAAAAGTTAAATGAAAGAGGAGAGATAAAAAAATGTATTAATTGAGAAGAGTGAATATATTATGTATATATAGGATAGTTTTTAAAATTTAAATGTGGGTTTTGAAAACCAAAATTCTAGTTTAAAACCCGAAAACGAACATTACCTTAAATTATGATTAATGCTACCAGATTACTCCATCCGTTTCAATTTCCTTTTCAATTTTACTGTTTGCATAAATATTAAAAATTATTTTTTTAACTTACTTTTAGGATATTTTAATTTTTTTAATAATAAATAAATGTTAAAATATATTATGTGTATTAAAAAGATGATTACAATTTTATAATTAAAGTGTCTTTGGGGTATAGAAGTATTAGTTAGAAATGAGTAATGTTCCTTATGCCAGTGTTGTTGGTAGTTTGATGTATGCAATGATATGTTGCAGGCCAAATTTAGCTTATGTGATGAGTATGATTAGCAGGTTTATGATTAATACAGGCTTACTACATTGGAGTTCAGTAAAGTGGGCTCTCAGGTATGTTAAAGGAACCATCACAGCAGGTTTGAAGTTTCAGAAAATGACAACATGGGATAAGGCAGTAGTAGGATATGGCATTATCAACCACAGAAGCAGAGTTTGTTGCACTTACAGAAGCAGTAAAAGAAGAAGTGTGGTTGGCAGGTATGCTGAGTGAGTTTAGGATTGAACAAGAGTCAGTAGAGATACATTGTGATAATCAGAGTGCAGTGCATCTCTCCAAGCATCAAGGATACCATGAAAGGACCAAACACATTGATGTAAGGTTGTATTTCATAAGGGACATGATAGGCAAAGGGATTGTGAGTGTCAAGAAGATCAAGACAGATGACAATCCTGCAGACATGTTTACAAAAGCCTTACCAGGTCAGAAGTATGAGCTGTGTAAGTACTTGATTCAGTTGAATTAAGTAAAGAAGGAAAGGTTGCTGCTCCTTATAAAAGCAGCAAGGTGGAGAAGATGAAGCTAACATGAAGATGCAAGGTCTAAGGTGGAGAATTGTGATGAAGTAGACCATGCATACTGCATATATACTACAGAAAGCATGGGAGGATTGTGATCAGATGGAGGAAGTAAGTGATGGTAGCATCAGCTGGAAGGTAGATGAGGTTCGACATGGTTAAAGTTAGGTTCGACCTGATGAGCTAGGTCGAACCCTGATCGAACCGCAGATAGTTAATTGTAACTGACAAGGGTTCGACTTGTTAAGCTAAGGTTCGACCTGATTAGCTAGGTCAAACCTTGATCGAACCACAGACAGTTGGTTATAACTGACAAAGGTTCGACTTGTTAAGATTAGATTCGACCTGTTAAGTGATGAGAGTGAAAATAAGCGTGTTTTAGTGTCCAATTTAACACCTTTTTGATTGATATTGTAGTCTTATATTAGCACAAATGTCTTATATTCGATATATGTGAGAATTATGTGCACTTGAGGTGTTTTATTGTGTTTTAGGTGGAAAAATGATCAAAAGAGCCAAGTTTGAGAAAAGGTGCAATTTGTGCAAGAATGCTGATAAACGCACATCCAACTTGTGTAATTATTCTGTATTGATGTGGAGCTCTGAACGGGAAGTGTGATACATGATTGGAAAGCCACTGAAGAGAGGGTCGTTTTGGCGTAAAGAACATCCCATTTGGAGTCCGAACGAGGAAGTTATGAGCAAAGTGGTGACGCCGCGCGAGCTGTGCCGAACAGAATTGCAGTGCTACTTTCCATGGCCTGTTACATATTCAATTCTTGGAGTTTTTGTGATTTCTTTATATGGATAGAAAGCCAAGGAAGAGAGGATCGCGTGAGCGCAAAAATCACTCAATTCGGAGGTCGGATGTAAAAGTTATACGCGAAACGGAGAGACTGCGCAAATCCAGTAGCAGGGTTCGACCTGTGGTTCGACCTGTGGCAAGTGGTTCGACCTGTTTGACGAGGTCGAACCTACATGCGGGAACTTACGTATTTTCGAGGCCAAAACGCGTGGGATCACTTGAAAAGCCCATTCCAAGCCCTAGAGACGTGATTACAAGTATAAAAGGAGGCTCATGCAGTCAAGAAAAACGTCACCAATCACCGAGGAGAGGCAACAACCATACAACACCCCACAAGGGGGGATCACCCCCATCCATCATCCACTTCCTTTCCTCCATCCATCCATCACTTTGAAGATTCGTTTGTGGAATCAAGAGGAGAACCAAGAGGAAGATTCAAGATGGAGAAGGGCATGAAGACGCCATATCAAGGGTTTATTTGTTTCCTAATTTATCTTGTATTTTCCGGACATCCGGGTAAGATCTATCCAACACCCATGATTGTTCTTCGAAACATCATGGGCTAGAGCCTTTTTGGTAGATTTAGGAGTTTGAAGGTTTTATCTAGTTAATTGAACTTACATGTATACACTCCGTACAACACTACTTGTGGTTTATTTTATATATGATTGTACTTTCTTAATCCATATTCACGGTCGTTTTGTGCATCTTCAATTGGTATATAGAGTCTGAATATATATCTTGGTTGTAGATTGAGTGCGTTCACCGCTGAACAGGATTTCATGTTATGATTCTAAGTGAGGGGACTCCGAAGCTTCATTAGAACTATCATATATGAATACTTATTAATTGAATTGAATTCGGATTATTAAGTAGGATAAAGAGGATAATTTCATAGTACCTATAAAGGGAGATCATATCGGGTTAGAGTACCAATCCTAGGGGGAAATAATTGATACTGATAGTACCTAGAAAGGGGGGTGAAATTATATCTCTTGCTCCGAGGTTATTCACACGTGTTACACGCATGTTTACTTGTGTCTATAGAGTAGATATGCATGGTTTAGTGATGCGTCCATATTTCACAAGGAAGAGTCGGACATTGACACATGGAAGGGAAGTTAATGAGTAAAACTGGATTATCCTAGGGCTACCTATTCTCCTACTTGATCCACCTACGTATTCTTCGAGTGATAGTTTATTTTATTTGTTATTTAATTTAGTATTTTAGTTATAATCAAACATCAAACTCTTATTGCTTTGTCTTAATTAATTTAGATAATAATTTAATTGATAATACGCCGTCCCTTGGGTTCGATATTCACTTGGTCACCTTTCGAAACTACAATTGATATCCTTCATACTTGGGGATTAATTGTGTGTTGAGAAAACGCGCATCAAGTTCTTGGCGCCGTTGCCGGGGATGGCTGTTATTATTGATTTTATTATTTCTAGTTTGATTAAGATATTTTTTTTTCTTTTATTTGTGATTATTTATTTCTATCTACCCTTGAATTTTTCCGAGTTACTTGTGTGCTTGAAAAAGGAGGGGAAGGAAAGGAACGAATAACACATTGAGCTAAACATGGCCGGAGCAAGGCAGAATCCGGATAATGTTTCCATTCGTGAAATTTTCACGAACATTGGGAATATCAACATGGAGTTGATAGGAGCAAGGGGGGAAGATGATGATTTTGAGATAAATCCCGCTCTTATTAACATGGTAGAGAAGAATCCCTTTTCTGGATGTTGTTTTGAAGATCCATATCAACATCTCCGAAGATTTCTTGGTTATGCAAACACTTAAAAGGGAGCTGGAGCTAATGATCATGCTAGACGGATTGCCCTATTCAAGTTCTCATTGATTGATAAGGCGGAAGCTTGGTATGAGACTCTTGATGCCACAGATTGCACTACATGGGACCAACTGCAGCAGAAGTTCTTGGAAAGATACATGCCACCCTCAAGGATCTTAAGAATGAAGCAAGAGATCACCCGATTTGTTATGAATCGGGGTGAGAAATTTTATGAGGCTTGGGACAGATTTAAGGATATGCTCAGGAGGTGCCCACAGCATGGAATGTCTAAGGCTGACTACATAAGTATCTTCTATTATGGATTGGATTGTGAGTCGCGTGTTTTTATTGATGCATCATCAGGTGGAGCGCTGTTATCTAAGACAACACTTGAAGCGGAAAAGTTATTTGAAGACATCTCTATGAATTCACGTGACTGGCCTATAGAGAGAGATAGAGGATCATATGTACTTGGCAAGGTGGCGCAAGTTGAACATCAAGTGGAAAAGCCGAATAGGGATGATGAGATCGTCTCTAGTCTAGCTAACATCAACAAGCTACTAGAGTCCCAGCAAAGGCAAATCACAGAGTTGACACAAAGGGGACCTAGTATGCGGCAGCACGAAGTGAAGAGTGTTGAAGATACCTTCAATCGATACATGGCTGAGAATGATGCAAGGATTGATCATCTTGAGGATACCATGAATGTTGATCATGCAGATTTATCTAAGCAGATGAAGGAGCTTACTTTGATTATGGGGCAGATGACCACGAATGTGAATCAATTGACAGAAAAATTGGAAGATAAAGCCATCACATTAAGGTCTGAAACGCAGTACGAGGGAACGATGAGGCCGAGATCAAATTTGGACATAGCTAATCCTCGGTTCGACCAACATCCAGAAGGTTCGACCTGGCATTCAGGTCGAACCATGGTCGAACCTCACCATGCGGAGCACTCTATTTTTCCAGAACACAGATTCGACCAAAACCCAGAGGGTTCGACCTGTTCTGCAGGTCGAACCATGGTCGAACCTCTTCATCCGGAGTGCTCTGTTTTGTCGCAGCAACAGTTCGACCATGACCGTAATGGTTCGACCAACCCAGCAGGTTGAACCCAGGTCGAACCCAGGTCGAACCGGAGGATATAAACTATGCAGTGAGGCAGTTCGACCTAGGGGGCAGTGGTTCGACCTCTAACACTGGTCGAACCCTAGTCGAACCTCAAGAGCAGAAAGAGAGCAGTTTTCCAGGAGATAGGTTCGACCATTACGTACCTGGTTCGACCTCTCAAACAGGTCGAACCCATGTCGAACCTCAAATTCAAAAAAAGAGCCGTTGTCCAGAAGGTAGGTTCGACCAGTACGTGCCTGGTTCGACCTGTTCCACAGGTCGAACCCTGGTCGAACCCATCCAGAAGTTGCCCATTTCTGCGCCAAATGTTCCGCATGATGTTGATGTTACTCCAGTACCATTACATGAGCAGAATACTGAGCTTACAATGGAGAAGAAGTGGGAAGAAGCAAAGAGATTGAGAGCCAAGAAGGATAAAGCGAAGGAGGTTGAACGTGATGAATGGGGAAGACCAAAGACCAAGATACCTCCTCCGTTTCCTTCGAGATTAGCCGAGAAGGGATTGGAAGAAAAGTTCAAGAGGTTTCACGATATCATGAGCAAAGTAAGCTTGAACATTCCTTTCTCTGAAGCAATCATGGAGATGCCATATTATGCCCGATTCCTCAAGAATATTATATCAAAGAAGAGAAGCTTGAACGGAGTGGAGACGGTGAACCTATCAGAGAATTGCAGCTCGATCCTTCAAAGGAAGCTGCTTGCAAAGTTAAAGGATCCGGGAAGCTTCACCATTCTTTGTGACATTGGAAAAGGGTCGGCACATAAAGCCTTGTGTGATTTGGAGGCAAGCGTTAACTTGATGCCTTTGTCCATATTTAAAAGGCTTGGTTTGGGGGAGTTAACTCCCACGAATATTGCTCTTCAATTGGCGGATAGATCCATGACTTGTCCGAAGGGTTTAATTGAAGATGTTTTAGTGAGAGTGGATAAGTTAGTTTTTCCCGTGGATTTTCTTGTACTTGACATGGAAGATGATAAGAGTGACATTCCCCTTATTTTGGGACGACCGTTTCTTGCCACAGCTGGAGCTATGATAGATGTTAAGGAAGGAAAGCTTAGACTGCGATTGGATAATGAAGATGTGGTTTTCTCTCTTGATCATGCAATGAAGATGCCCATGGAGACTCAATCGTGCAAGAGCATTGATATGGTTTCTAACTTGTTTAATCTTGATTTTTCTAAGACAGGTGATTCTAAATTTAAGTGGAAGATTGGCAAGGGGGTGTCTAGACAGCTATGGGAGGAAGGAAATTTCAATGATCATATACTTGTGACCAAGAAAGGTGAGGTGTTGAGTGTAGACAAGAAGAGGGAAAGAAAATACTTGAAGGTGAGGATGCGACAAGACCGTCCTGTGATCCAGTAGTTCAAAGGGGTAATCCGTCGTGACTCTCCGACGTTAAACATGAGCGCCTGTTGGGGGCTTGCCCTTCCGTTTTAGTGCTTTATTATTTCTTTTGTGTGCGTAAGAAATTTTTATATTTAAGGTGCTTACTAATCGGCAATTACATCTCTTTTCAAACTTAGTTTCGACTTACGTTTTTACTAAGTTTGGGGGGGTGTGATGTACTTACCTCATTAAAGCACTAAGAATATAATCTTTTCTTTGTAATGTTTGCTAGGGGAGTTGATTTTTTGCGGTATATTGAAACTTTAATCGGTTTTGATGTGTCGATTTTTTTGCAATTTGCCTAGTGTTCAGTGGTGTTTCTAGTGTGTGAAGTCGATTACATAGTCAATTAATTCTTTCTTATAGTTCTCCTATTTTATTATTGATGAATCTTGTGATGATGAGTATGCTTGAGCTTTGATAATAGAAAAGGGTAACTAGGTGGCAAGACGAGTTCTACATTGAGGTTTTGACTTGAGGAGCTCGTGCATTCATTGAAGAAAAATCAGGTGCCCTCGTTCCCTTATTCTAATTTTTATATGTGCTTTTAATTCATGGAGTGGAAGGATTGAGTTTATGGTGGTGATCCATGTCAGCTTATATTGTTAAAATTATCTTTGAAATTCATATGCTCTTGAAATTGATGAAGAAAGTGTACTTAAGTTATATTGTGATATGAAGTTCTATGTGCACTTGTGGGATATTGCTTACCATGAAAGGTGCTCTGTTACTTGTTAAATACCCATGTGAGATTTTGAGCCTTGTTTATCATGATACATAATCACATGATATTTCTTTTCTGGTGAGTATCGTTCTTGTGTGTGTATTCTAGAACTTGCCTCTTGTCTTACTTGAGACTACATGTTATGTTAGATAATGGGAAATGATCTAAGACCATCCTTGAAATTATGAGTCACTTAGCCAAATAATTCCCTATACCATATGATTGTTTATCCGTAGTTAGCCCCGTTGAGCCTAAAAACCTCATTCTTTGGCAGCCTACGTGAAATAACCACTTTGAGCATCTTAAATTTTTTGAGCCTTGATTGTCTTATTAGTGGAGAATTAATGGCTTTTCAAAGTGTGTTGATAGAGCATGATAACGAACAGCTTGGGAAGGAATGAAATTGGTATTGAATTAGTGATGGATTTTGATAATGCATCTAAGGAGAAGCATGGAGTAGTGCTTAAATCTAGTACTCCATAGAATCAAAAACCCTAGGGTAGTGCTTAAATATAGTACCCTATGGAGGATGCGTGAGGTAGTGCCCGAAACTGGTACCTCAAGAGAAAAAGGATGTGCTTGAAGAAAAGAAAAAGTATGTTGAGCTTGAAGGAAATGAGAGAAAAGAAAATTAGAAGAGCATGAAGTTGGATAGCCTTGAAGTGTAAAAAACTGCAGTACAAAAGATCTCCAGTTTTAATTCTCTACTAATTGAGTCACTTTATCCATATGTTTCTTACCCTTACCAAAGAGCTAACATTACATCCAAAAGAAAGTCCTTTTTGATCCCATTGTCGAATCATACTTTTAGTGGTGGAGAGTTTGAGACTTTTGGCGAGCTTATGGTTACGCATGCACTTGAATTGAATTTGAGCGTAAACACCTTAGCCCATAAGTATACATCTTTTACACTTGAGTGCGAGTGATATATACTTCCCGTGAGAACATTTCAATGGAGCATTTGAATTGGTGGTGATTGTCTTAACTTGTATGCTTTGAATTGATTATTACATGTAATAAGAGTTGCATGACCTAAGTTGATGACGATTGTATTTTGAATGGGGTATTGATCATAGTCCTTGTTTCCCCGTTAATTTTCTTACTCTCTCTCTCTCTCTTTTTATTTTTATTTTGTTACCTCGGGACGAGCAACGGGTAAGTTTGGGGGATTGATGAGAGTGAAAATAAGCGTGTTTTAGTGTCCAATTTAACACCTTTTTGATTGATATTGTAGTCTTATATTAGCACAAATGTCTTATATTCGATATATGTGAGAATTATGTGCACTTGAGGTGTTTTATTGTGTTTTAGGTGGAAAAATGATCAAAAGAGCCAAGTTTGAGAAAAGGTGCAATTTGTGCAAGAATGCTGATAAATGTACATCCAACTTGTGTAATTATTCTGTATTGATGTGGAGCTCTGAACGGGAAGTGTGATACATGGTTGGAAAGCCACTGAAGAGAGGGTCGTTTTGGCGTAAAGAACATCCCATTTGGAGTCCGAACGAGGAAGTTATGAGCAAAGTGGTGACGCCGCGTGAGTTGTGCCGAACAGAATTGCAGTGCTACTTTCCATGGCCTGTTACATATTCAATTCTTAGAGACTGCGCAAATCCAGTAGCAGGGTTCGACCTGTGGTTCGACCTGTGGCAAATGGTTCGACCTGTTTGACGAGGTCGAACCTACATGCGGGAACTTACGTATTTTCGAGGCCAAAACGCGTGGGATCACTTGAAAAGCCCATTTCAAGCCCTAGAGACGTGATTATAAGTATAAAAGGAGGCTCATGCAGTCAAGAAAAACGTCACCAATCACCGAGGAGAGGCCACAACCATACAACACCCCACAAGGGGGGATCACCCCCATCCATCATCCAATTCCTTTCCTCCATCCATCCATCACTTTGAAGATTCATTTGTGGAATCAAGAGGAGAACCAAGAGGAGGATTCAAGATGGAGAAGGGCATGAAGACGCCATATCAAGGGTTTATTCGTTTCCTAATTTATCTTGTATTTTCCGGACATCCGGGTAAGATCTATCCAACACCCATGATTGTTCTTCGAAACATCATGGGCTAGAGCCTTTTTGGTAGATTTAGGAGTTTGAAGGTTTTATCTAGTTAATTGAACTTCCATGTATACACTCCGTACAACACTACTTGTGGTTTATTTTATATATGATTGTACTTTCTTAATCCATATTCACGGTCGTTTTGTGCATCTTCAATTGGTATATAGAGTCTGAATATATATCTTGGTTGTAGATTGAGTGCGTTCACCGCTGAACAGGATTCCATGTTATGATTCTAAGTGAGGGGACTCCGAAGCTTCATTAGAACTATCATATATGAATACTTATTAATTGAATTGAATTCGGATTATTAAGTAGGATAAAGAGGATAATTTCATAGTACCTAAAAAGGGAGATCATATCGGGTTAGAGTACCAATCCTAGGGGGAAATAATTGATACTGATAGTACCTAGAAAGGGGGGTGAAATTATATCTCTTGCTCCGAGGTTATTCACACGTGTTACACGCATGTTTACTTGTGTCTATAGAGTAGATATGCATAGTTTAGTGATGCGTCCATATTTCACAAGGCAGAGTCGGACATTGACACATGGAAGGGAAGTTAATGAGTAAAACTGGATTATCCTAGAGCTACCTATTCTCCTACTTGATCCACCTACGTATTCTTCGAGTGATAGTTTATTTTATTTGTTATTTAATTTAGTATTTTAGTTATAATCAAACATCAAACTCTTATTGCTTTGTCTTAATTAATTTAGATAATAATTTAATTGATAATACGCCGTCCCTTGGGTTCGATATTCACTTGGTCACCTTTCGAAACTACAATTGATATCCTTCATACTTGGGGATTAATTGTGTGTTGAGAAAACGCGCATCATTAAGCTAGGTCGAACCTTGGTCGAACCATGTCAGGCAAGTTACTCTACTTCAGATCAGTTTTGGTTCGACCACGACATTCATGGTTCGACCTCATCTACTGGTCGAACCCAGGTCGAACCTGAGTTCAGTAAATTAGTTGCAACAGTTTTCATCAGTTGGTTACAACTGATTAAAACGTGTACATTGTGAATGGATGGAAATGATTCTACACGTGAGATACACATCCATATAAGAAGAAGAATAACAGCTGAAATAATCATCATCAACACATCTTCTTCACATATCAGTTAGAAACAAGCTTAATAATTAGGGTTTTCAGGTGCTTGTATTCTTGTAACCATCTTCTTCATTGTTTAGTGAATTCTTCTCTCAAGAAAGTGGATGTAGGCTATGCCGAACCACTATATATCCTTGTGTTGATCTCTCTTTCATTTCATTTTTATTTTGTTTATCAACGTGTGTGTGAAACGTTAGGATTCAACGAACAAGTGAGTACAGTTTCTTGAGTGATCATTTTCAAGTGTTTGCTCAATTTCATAACAAAATAGAAGTAGCACTAAAAGAAACATGAGATCAACATACAAAGCACTATCACTTCATTTCCTGCAATGCTTCTTCCATAAGACATGATAGTGCACGATATATACAACCAACAACATGTCTCTCACATGATGCAGCAATTCTGTTGCGACTCCAACATCTCCGGAGATCTGCAACACAACAAAAATAACCACCCATCACCTATTTTGGTTAGAACAACTACCATGAATCTGGAAATAGAGGCATTAATTGAAAATATAATTCTATAACCAATGTTATAACATCATGAATTAACATTTTCAACTTCAGTTAAAAGGTTCAACACACTTGTTAAAAAAAAAAGGGTACATCACACTCCAGAACTCCAACTCGAAAGTGTTTAAATTTTCATTCTCATACACATAAGATAAATAAATAATCCAATGCAATCTACTTTGTACCGTTGGACTATAGCTAAATGCATAGAAGAAATTGACACGTAGACTGAAATGGAGTTCAAGTTGCTTGAGAAATCACATCTTCCTTACTACTGACCACAAGGATATGTTACATATCCAACATCGATTTCACACAAATGTTGTTCTACACTAGACTATTTAACCTTTTCCCCTCCCTTCTTTCGAACGTTAATGTTACTATCTACAGTAAAATTGGGTATTTCGACATAACACCATTATTGCCCATGTGCATTTTTTTGGGTCCTAAGCAAAGCTCATGGATGAGATACTTCAATTTCTTCTGTATTTAAAATAAATTATATGAATAAAATTCAGAACCTAAGACAAGGTATTTTTTTTTACCTGTAATTAAATATGCAATTGAGAGAGATGGACCTATAAAGTTCACATAACTGCCACTTAGTTGGATGGAGTTCAGAGTTGCTAAAAAAAACACAAAGCTTCACTAATGGATGATACCACCTTCTTCTTTTGGGTAAACCAATAATTGGGTTATGTAGACTTCACTATAATTCTTGTCCACAATAATACATGGTAAACAGATTGGTGAAATCTTACAAGTATCTTGCATCAATGTAAAACTTAGTTTTGACAAATAACCCCACTATCTTAGAACTTGTGGCATATAATGTTCAATACAAACACTCACACACACAGACACACCCACCCAAAAAAAAAAAAAAACAGAAAACACAAGAACAAGTACTTACAGTTGTGCAAGATTGGAAATATCAAAGTCTGGAGCGAGTTCCTGCACAATATCATCTGGAGGCTGGCCACACTCTTGCATTTTCTGCATGAGCTCAACTATCTTGTTGAAATTATTAGGCTCTGCCTCATAGACATCGTTTAGGTCTTTTATAAGACTGTACTGGTGAGAGTACCGTGCATACTCCTCATCTGTAAGTTTAGCTTTATTCTCTTTCAAAAACGTTGGGTAGCGGTCACCAATTTCTCTCATAGGTTCATGAAGAATTTCCTTGGATAAGAGCTGCTGCATCATGGTTTCTACCATTGATTCCATGTCCTACAAGGACGAGCGCAGTAGTTATCACTTTGCACTAGAATAGTTAACAAAAATAGAAATGTAAGATGAAGTGCCATACAGGGCTCTTAAAACCCGCAAATAACAAATGGACATGATAATAGGTCAAAAGAGAAAAGTAGAAATGACAAATGAAAAGCAAACACACATATGCATACATAATAGGATGCATGAGAGCAGGAGATGAGACAATAGACAATGGATCTAAGCCACAAAAATATAGCAGGGAGTCAGGGACAAGCATAAAAAAGGATGGCGAACAATGAATGTTAAAAGCAAAATAACTTCTGGAGCAAATAAGAGTTTATGAGCAAGTACAATTCAGCTCCAAAAACCAAAAGGCTTCACAAACCTGAGTTAATATTAAGCTAGCTTTAAGGTTTTGATCTAAACTATGAAATAATATTTTATTTTCTGAGTACCATGAAAAACCTAAAAAGTTTTAGATTTAAAATAAATTATTTTAGGTTAAGTACTTAAAGAAGCAACCTGTGTGGCATCAATATTAAAATCTATCACCAAGATCTATTCCCTACTTCACTAACACTTAAAAAGAGATAGAACTCAATGCTCATATGTAGTCTTTGTCAATGAGCTATATTATTCCCCAAATCCTACAGGTAGACAAGGCTAGTTACTAGCCTCAGAAATTAAGCTGAAGCCTAATTCATTTACCAAAAGTTTTCAAGCCCATTAAACAAATATTAGTCTAAATTTTGATTATAGTCATTAATGAAAATTGTCCATACGATGAAATGATAAACATCGTGAGATCCTTAGTACAAAGTTTGTTTATGTCGAAAGGCAATGTTATCTTTTAAGGTCTTGGTCGGGGAGAAGCATGCTAAAATATACATTTGGTTTCCAGCCATTTTCCATTGTGTATAGTTCCATTGCCAAGACTATGATAACTATTTGCGAGTCTTGGTCAATAATGAGGGTTTGAGTTAGGATTTTTTTTCACTTTGCAAGGGTGAGATAGTAATCTGTCTACCATGGGTTCAGTGGACATCATGTTAACAATTTTTTTACTAGTCCATGACGTGAATTGCTAGTACCTAGTGAACACTTCATTGTTTAGGTGACAAAAATGGACTAGTGCAAGAAAGTTTGGTTGTACTACTCAATATTTATTAGTGGTATTTGTATATAAGTATTTTAATAATTCTCAAATTACAAATAGATTGGGTAAATATGGGTCTTTGTGGCAGTTTCCAAAACAAACATAATGTAAGCTGCATCACAAGAATATGCCAACTTGCATCTTCTCTAATTTAAGAATTTAATTTGCTTTTTTTTTTTAAAAAAAGTAGAAATTTATAAGGTGTTCCAAAAGAAAATGCCAACTTGCATCATTTTTTGGTTAAATAATTTAATCTGAAAGGGCAGCAAAAGTTAAGTCTTAGAGGAACTTTACTTCCAAAAAATGTCATAGAATTGGGAAAAATGCAATTAGATTGCACAAAACAGAATAATTAGAATCATAAATAGTTAAAAATGTTCAATTTCAAGGAAGGAACATCCAGGAACGAATAGTCGTCTTCAATTCCAACTCAAATATTCTATAATAAATTCAAAACTCAAATTATGAAATAGCAACCAGAAAGTAACACCAATAAATCACACAAAATATATAATCAAACTAACCTGCGAGCCAGCGAGCTCCTCAAACTGCTTGACCCACTCCTCCATCATTGCATCTCCACCTATGCTGTCTCCACCCATTGCTGGTTTAGGACCAGCGACAGATTCTAACCCTTTAACTGCCTCTCTCGTATGCTCTTTTAGCTTATCAAGCGCCTCTGTAATATGTGATTCTTGTTGTTTTGCTGGTGAGACCTTTTGTTTGCCCTTTTTTTTTAATCTTCAAATCAGGGAATCCTATCCCTAAACCTTGAACAATATCTAAAGTAGACTGCTCTTGCATCTTCTCTCCATGGTTATCACCGTAGTTATTCACATCTCTATAAACTCATAATTACCATATATCATTATGAATTAAAATAAACTAAAAAATAATAAAGGGCAGTGAAAAGAGAACGATATTTTCTACATGGTTAATACATTAGGATCCACACCTTTGAAACACTCGGTAAAAATTCAGCATATGAATGAAAGAAACAAACTAAATAAAAATAAAATAAAATGAGGAAATGAGAAAAGGTACCTTCCCATCGCTTTGGTACGAAAGTAGAATGTAAAGCATAATTCATTTGATACCATATCAACTCAAAAAAATAAAAAATAAAACCATAATAAAGAAAATTGGGAGAGGAAAAACATAGACATACCTTTGAGCAGAAGAGGTAAGATTAAGTTTCTGAAAATCAACCAAAGCGCCTGAAAATTGTTTCAATAAACGTTAAAGGAACCATGGTGTCAACAATGTGCCGTTGTTCAAATTCATCATAGAATTTCAAAGAACATAGAAAGGGTTCTCTCTTACTATCAAGAAGTTGGTCTAAATCATCAGAATGATCAGCCATGAAAATTTCACTCTCACAACTCCGAATTCTGCTTTTCTTGAACTCCCACTCTTCAATTAATCGCTCAGCAGCCTGCGTATATTAACAAATATACATATGTATATCTCAGCGAAAATATCTAGCTTTATAGTTCAGAACTAAAAAATTGGGATTTTTTCCTTTTTTCGGGTACAGGCAAATTCATGGTATTTACTTCGGCTGCAAGGATTAACACTGGACAGATTAACCAACGATGAGAATTACTAAGAAAATACAGCTGCATTGCAGTAATTATGTCCACGAGATCACTCTCTTTAAATGCTACTAAATCTACTCCAACTTTCCAATGGAAGTGGCTAGGACGTATTACAATTAGAATCATAATTTTATCAGCCTTATGCTTAAAAGTGATTAGATCATTATATAATTTATCTATTTTAATATTTTATAATTGGTATTCTATAGAGGCGATCACAAAAGTATCCTAACCTCTCTCTTGAGTCACATAGGTTGTAGGCCCTCAACAAGGCTCCCAAAAGCTCCTAGAATCGAGGCCGAAGTAGATATCTTCCAATAGGTACTAAATACTCTATGAGTTCCCTACTCACACAAACACATATAATTATGCATTGACATATAGAAATTGGGGGTAACTAATTTCTGTAAGTCACACATATAGAATAGAAGACTATGATCTTCCCTCAAGCACTTGGGAGGCCACAATAACAATTTTGGTAGAGAAAGTAAAACGACAGATAGATAAAGTTAAAAATTAATAATAATGACACAAACCTAATGTCTACCAATTACAGCTAGCTATCTTGTACAGTTTTAAATTAGTTGGGCAGTAGGAAGAATCAAGGAAGGAAGAAGATGAGTGAGCATGCTAAGTTGATGAAGACAAGAGGAAAGAGAATGGGTGGGTCACTGCAGTATACATGTTCCAAATAAACACAGAAACTAATCAACTTATTAAGGTCTAAAGTCCCAGTATATGAATCAACTCGAGGAGCAGAACAAGATTCCATTCTTCACGTCAAAGAGAAAGAAATCATCAATAATGTCAATCTCAATTCTCCGGCAACAGATATGCAAATATATAATCATGTGAACTCCACTAAGCGATTTTGTCGAATCCATCAATTCAACTCTTCTACTTCAAAAAATTATGTCAAATCCATAAAATATCCTACTTCAAATAAACAAGTCACAGCCAGAATAACATAAAAATAACAAAACTTGGAACCAAACATCACCATTCAATAACGAGCAGGGTAACCAGTGCATCAATGCAAACGTTGGAATTAAGATTCAGAAAAGTAAAACAAAAATACCTGGATTCAGAAAAATGATATTACGAGTATTCGATTCTCTGACAATATTGTTCCTGCTAATATGTAATTTTTTTGTAACAGGAGTAAATATTTCAGAATTAGTATCTTCTCTAATCTGAGAAGTAGAGGCTCTCGGAGAGTCAACTCTATATTCAATTGGAGAAATATAATTTCTCATTGAATTATATCTTTGAAGTGGCTTATTAGCCTCAAATATGATATTCCAAAAAATCTAGATCTGCTTAATAAGTGGAATATTCCTAAGATTGAACTTAGATTAATATATCAATTAGGTACTTTTGAAAAATTAGGTTTAAAACAAGTAGTAAAAACTACTGAAGAATCAGTTTCATTAGATAATAATGAAATGATAATAAAATTACTATATGAAAAAGATATTAGTGCTTATAGTCAGACACATAAATTCCTTCATATAGGATTAATTCAAATTGCGTTTAAGCCTTTAACTTTAAAAGGTCTACCAGAAAGTTTTATAGCAGCTTTAAGAAATTGTAGAAATTTAAATTATAAACAATCTTTAATGGGTATTATACAATCCAGTCTGGCAAATGGACCAGTTTATTTAATGTTTATCCTAATTTGCAATTATCTTTGTCTGATGTTAATATACTTATTATTATTAGTTATTATTATTTATATTAATTATTACCATTATTATTTATAATTAATTAATTATTATTAATATTATTATTTGTTATTATTATTTATATTAATTAATACCATTATTATTTATAATTAATTAATTATTATTTATTATTATTAATATTATTAATTTTAATTATTATTGGATAAGAGTATAATGGTAAAATTATATTTAATACTTATGTATATTACATTGTAATATTGTGTATCCCACCTCTTGAGGTGATATACATAATATCAAAAAAAAGTATTATTAATACTTGATCAAAATAATACCGAATCATAAATATTATGAATATATCGAGACAAATATGATATTACGTGGTATACTGCATCAATACTTAGCTAATTAATGCAAGCAAATGACCCAAGTGTAAAAAATAAATGGTGCTGTTTGGAAGGGAGGGAGTAACCTTTCACCCCATATCTGAAGTCAAACGCTACGTAGCGCTGTTTCCATCCGTGAATCGATTTCTCCCACTCCACCAAGTACAACCCTGGTTGTTCTTGGTTACCACATGAATTCTCGTCGTGTTTTCCACCATTGTGAACAATGGCAATGTCAAGAACTCATCCTTACATTAAAATGCTGGCGCACTTATCAAATTTGGCGGGCAGAAATGTAAAGTTGGTGAATCGGTCAAGTTTTAACAGGTGGATTTCTATTGAAAGTGGGAGACGCGTCGATTTTGCAGGGAAGAGGTTTGCCGCTGTGTGGGGAAATGGAGATTTTGGGAGGCTTGGATTAGGCAATTTGGAGTCTCAGTGGAGGCCTAAGCCTATATCCCCAGCCTCTTTTGATGATCAGTGCTTGAAGGAGATCGCTTGTGGCGGTGCTCATACTCTTTTTCTCACTGGTGAATTGCGACTCTACATTTTTCATTTTTCTGACCGGGAAATTAACTGTACATTTTTCTTTTGTTAGTTGGGAAATCATCTTCATTTATTTAACCAGTTTGAACTTCATTTTCTTAGTTTTGGTGCCTATACTTTGGTGCTTCATTAGATTGCTGTGAGATTATGAATTCATCTTTATTTTTGAATGGTATGTTTGCTTGTTTGATCTACTGGACTAATATATCTAGAATTTCTAATAGATGAGGCGCACTTGCGTATACTTTAATTTAGCTGCAAATAACTTGCTTTTAAAAACTGGAGAAGTTGCTCAGGCAATTTGTGCTCTCAAAAATGGATGATATTATAATTTATGCTACTGATGTAATCTGTTGTGCAGAGTTGTGTCTTGCTTATAGTTTTTGTGGATGACTAATCGTGAATCTATGTTCTTGGCTGCTTTTGGAGTTGACGGCAATCTATGCTGTGTTTGATTTGATATTATCTCAACTTATGGAAAATGGCTGTGTTTACCAAAACTCATATATTTCTGGCTTTTTGTGTTCTTATTTACTATGATTAATTTTAAGTCATCTTTTTAAGGTTCTATCTGGAGAATTGTGCATGATGCTTTTGTATTGCTTGCTATCACTCCTACTTATTTTAGTGTTTTATTTGGCATGAGAAACTATCCAAGCAGGATAATTAGCTTTTATGGTCCTCTGGTTTTTGTGGGTGGTAACAAATTTCTTTTTAGAAAATGTTTGCATTCTGCTTACTATAACATCAGATTTTATTAATAAAAGAAGAAACATATTGATAGGGATTCAAGTTCACTTTGAATGTCAGAATCTATTTTCAGGAACACGATTTCTATTCCTTAATTTGCTCAGGCATGCTTATGTTATGCTTTGTGTTGAGTAAACTATGATGGCAGGCTCAGGTGATCAATTTGTTGTTGTGCTGTGCAAAATTTCTGTAAATTCTGCAATTTAATTTGGCCCTACAAATTGAGAAGTCATGTGGTTCTTATTATCAGCTTTAGAATGCTAGCTTTTTTGTCTACGGAAACTTAGCTTTTAAAATTTCTTTGTTCTTCATTGGGCTTATAAATGATGTATCTTTATTCTGTAGAAAATGGAGATGTCTATGCTACAGGACTCAATGATTTCGGACAGCTGGGAGTCTCAGATTCTCAAAAGTATACAACTGTAAGCTATCTTCAAATTTGGGGTCAGAGAGGGATTAGACTGGTTCTTTCTTCTTTTTTTCCTGACATTGATGCATGGCTTAAGTGAAAAAATCTTACTCCCTCCGTCCCATAGAAGTTGACACACTTTCCTTTTTGGTTTGTCCCACTAAAGTTGACACATTTCCTTTTTAATACATGGGACCCACACAAAAACAATTAATCTACATATCACCTCTAATACAAATACCCACTACACATTAAATATTATTTCTCTCACTTCACTTTACATTAAATTATTATACTCCTTAATCTCCGTGCCCAAAAAAAATTATATCAACTTCTCCGGGACGGAGGGAGTAATTTTTTCTGTTCGATTCGTAAGTTTGCAGGAAAATGCATTATTTTGTGGTTTTCTATTATAATTCATTTGAGGTCATTTGACATTAGTTATTGCTAACCTTACGGGCTGTGAACCTCATGTTATCTGCAATTTCCAGCAATTTTCTGCAGTAGCTTTTGTCAATTTCTGCTGACTGTCAATTGCAAACCATATAAGTATCCATACTAACATTCCCGCTCTCATGTTCATGTGAACTAATCAATCAAGTTGCATTCGATTCTAAAGCAGGATAACCCGAGCTTGCCAATAGTGTCACGGTCCAAATTTTAGTAACAAAGATTCTGCATGAATCTTAAATAAATATTTTTGAAAAAGGACCATAATCAAAAAATAACTCACAAAATCAAAATGCATGCAGAGATGAATAATTGCAGACAACAAAAGTCTAAATTATATTATTCACCTTGGCCCCTGCAATGCGTGTGTCCCCAGGACACCACCATAGCTTCAATAGCGAACCACGACTTAGTAAGAAATAATTTTTTTTCAAGAATTAAGTACATACACATTCTAATGAAATATTCACATACTTATTTTCAAAAAGAACATTTCATTGGAACCCTTATCCTTCCCACTCGCAAACATCATAACTTTGTGAGACATCTTATGATTCAGACCCATGAATACATCATTTTGAATTTTGATAAGATGTTGCGCTTCATTATCTGTGCAGATTTCAGTTTGAATCAATGCTGATCCATAGATCTGATTTAACTTATTATCACATAGCAATATATCGTAAATGGCAATGTTTAATGAATGCCAAATAAAATAGATAAAATCTCCCACCTTAAACTTTCAATTATATAACTTTGATCATCAGTGCTTGTGCCCTATGACTAATCCAAGTTGTCCCCCAAGCCTCTCTTACTACTGGTGCAACCAGCACGCTGCTTTTGTTTGAGGTTTCAAACATTTGTATGCATATTTAAATGGGTACTGCAGAAAATTTTAGGGTTGAAATTAGAGGTGCCAATTTTAAGTGTTAACTAGGTTTAGGGATGAAGACCTGAACATGGAAATTTCCTTCATGTGTGATTATTGGAGGGAAATGATTTTTGTATTAAGGAAAAATAGATCTAATTATACATTATACATGGTTATAAAACACTTTCTTAATTGAGAGATTTTAAAAGAATTTTTGGGTCGAATTTATGGCTCAAAATAATTTAACTTTTCAATGCGCTTGAGAGTTGGGCTAAAATATTAGGAAAAATATAAATATAAAATATGGGGTATTACAAATAGTCAATTGGTTGAGTAACTTACAGAAGCATGGGATAACTGGGATTCCATTATGTGTACTTTTATTATTTGCTTATCTTTGATTGACTTGACCTGTAATAATTTCACAAAGAAGTGTTGTTTGTTGGATGACTAATTTGCATTGGGTTTATAAATGAGCATAGTGTCATATAAGATTAGTGAAGATCAGGGCTAATCGGTGACTTCCAAAAACAAGTAATCTGGTCATGAAAACATCACTAATAACAATAATTGAAGCAGTGGAATGTCTATTACGAAACGTTAAAGTTCAAAGAACCAGGAAACCATATCGAGCTCTAATTCTTTGCTGAAAATTCTTCATGTTGTTAAAAGAAGCATTCTTCAGTCTGATTATAATGTGAATTTAGCATCAACACTCGGACATTTTTTCCTTTTTTAGTTGTAGGGGATAAGTTATCATATCAAATACCTAGATGATCTTTACATAGAAATTTTATTTGAATCTTTACAACTGGGAAACATGGAATAAAGATGAAGGCATGCCACTAATCATAAGATCATTGAGGATACTAAAGTATTGAAATATTCTGTATAAACATCGCTGCTTATGTTTGGGTACTTATTATACGTTTCGATTAGTGGAATGAGTTACAATCTTTTGTTTGAGAATAGATGCTGCATTTCATGCAGATTGAGTTCATCGGGAATAATTATTGCAGGAGCCTCTCAAGGTATCTCGTATTCCTAAAAGGACTGTTAAAATTTCAGCTGGTTACCATCATTCAGGTGCCATTACAGGTTTGGCATTAAGAACCTTATTTATAATCATAATCTCCCAAATTTTTTCATTTTCATCGTGCTCTAAATGTATGGACATTGGTCCTACTTCTGCAATGTACCCGAAGTTAATCACTTTAGCTCTCTTTAGCTAGTTATGAAAGTAGGTTGGTTGCTCTTTATCTATTGATATTTCAAATTAGATTCATTTTTAAATCTTCATCATTTGGTCAATGTCCATGGATTCAAGAAAGTGTTTGTCATTGACGTCAACTTTATTAAATGCTCAAAGAATAAAATAGATAAACTTAGGAAACTCTGCAAGACAAGTTCTTTTAGGGAAGTGTTTACTGTCAACAGGAATCTTATCAAGGAAATTAATCTATAACTCCAGATTAACCTATAGAAGTACAAGGATTCCGTCGAGTTATTGGAGTGTTTGTTGAGTTTTACTGACATGAAGTCTAAAAGCATCTGTTTGGTACTCAACTTAATTTTTTTAGGCTCCATCCACTTTTTGGGATTATCTATAATGTAGTCTGGAGCACTATCCCATAAGGGTTACTTCACTTCTCATAATGCTCTGGATGCAGATTTTCAGAAATAACCTTTTTATTTCTGAATGTCTATACCTGTTCATCATTTCCCGACTCTTTTTTTTTCCCTACTTTAACTTGAAAGGTTCACCCCAATCGCTTAACCAAGGTCCATAATTTTTATCTCTTTTTTTTTTGGGTGTAGGCTGAGTATTGATCCTTCAAATCTTCTAATTAATGTAATGCCAGAGCATGAAGTTTTTGTTAAGTTGAAATAGATGTTGTAAGGATTCAATTTTTTAGTTTAATGGATAGATAAATGTTCAGTATTTTTGTTATTTGGAGTGTTTTATCTTACTCTCTTTATGTAGGTTTTTAATTAATATTGTATTAACTTATAGAATTACACCTGTTATAGTCTTTTCCATGTTTGGTGGTTCAGGGAGCTCTGGCGTATGTGCTTGTGGTTTTTTTTAACTCAATCACTTTAACAGTTTACTAATTTAGGGTGTGTCGTAGAGATTCTAACTTTTATAAAAAGACATGACTATGTTTTGTAGTGGATGGAGAGCTCTATGTATGGGGCAAGAATGCAAATGGACAGCTTGGCCTTGGAAAGAGTAAGTGCATGGGCATCTTCAGCCCTGTTAAACTACTTAAATATAGCTAGAGTGCTTCCTCTATTGATTAGGTCGCATCCCTATTTTTGTTGCTCCCTACTCTCCAGTCTCTGATGTTGACACTTACAATTATCATCACTTATTTTTGTTGTCCATCTGCAGAAGCAGAAAGGATAATTCCTCATCCCAGTAAAGTTCGATGCTTGGATGGCATTGTCATTAAAATGATATCTCTAGGATTTGAACACTCAATTGCAGTTACAGGTCTGAATGCCGTATCTGAAAGCACTTCTGCATTCATGAAATTTCTTTCAGACTTCAGAACTACTTATCTATTGCTCCATCATGCAATTTCATTCATGTCCTTACATTAATGGCCAGATGAAGGTGAAGCTCTGAGTTGGGGAGGAGGAGAATCTGGCAGACTTGGTCATGGACATGAATCGAGCATTTTGGGGTTTCAAACATCTAGCAGGTTGTTTCCAGTAACTAGATAGTCGCAGTTCCCATTAACCAATTATCATTTCATATTGTTCATAAGTACTGCTTTGTATAAGCAGAAATGTGTGAACTTAAAATAATTTTCTTATGGGTATATGTGTAAATATGACCCTATTGTTGTGTAGCTTAATCCTAACTATTTTTTATTTGCAAAGATGGTTCTAATGTTTGTGCCAAGTTGTAGATTTCCCCCTAACTTCTGTTTGTATTATTAAACTTGAAACTCAAATTAACAATTACACAGAGAAATTGATACCAATAATTAGTAACTGAACCATTTTTTTTTTCTTGCTTAATAATGTTTTTGTTGGTTCAAACCAACTTTTTATATTTTGTCGCTTTATCAATTTCAGGTAAAAGCTATTTTTAAGAAGTTTTAAATGGATCAAAATTACTAAAAATTTTATTGTATCCCTGCATAACATTGTGCAGTGTTGCTAAACTTACTTTCAGGTTTAGTCTAATTAGATAAAGTGATTGACCGAAGTGTATGTCAATTCCCTTTAGCGGCTCCATTCTGTGAGGGCTAAGACACCAATTAAAATTGACTTCAGTGTTTATTTGCATAAAAGAAAAGGGTGCATGATTATACCTGTACAGTGTACACGAATGTGGGGTCCATGTGCTCCTTGGCACAATTATTTGATGTTTTTTTTTTTTTACAAAAAGAAACTTTGTTACCTTCTAGAAACCAAAAAAATCTGTCGCAAGTCTTATTTCTCTGGGTTAGAAGGGTTGAATCCTGTGGAATTGCTGGTGCAAGTTTTCCTAGGTATAGTTCTAATATGTTCCTGGGATTCTGGCGTTTACGTCAGACAAGGGTATGCATTTTACGCTGAATGTGGTCATTGTGCAACTTCAGATGCGAGAAAAGGAATTGGAGTCCTGGCATTGTGTATACACCGTGTAACCATCTATATGAACGTGAAGTTATAACCTTCTCAACTTGTCATGTTATCCTGGGTACTAGACATGTTTAGGTTGAAAGTCTTATCTCGGTGGCCACTGGCTCCTAGATCATAGTTTGTTTCTGTCAAAAGGGGTGCATTTGGTTATAATGGTGGATAATTCATCATTCATAATTCCGTATATTGTTGAGAACTTGAAGTTCTATCTGTAATAATCCTTTTAGTTGGTTGTGAAAAATAATTCATCAAATTTGGCAACTTTCCACAGTGCTATATCTGACTCATTTAAAACTGCCTTTGAATGAAAACAGTCAGCCACAAGATTACTAATATGAGATTATAATGCATTTCAGACTTCAATTTGATTTTATCAATATTATCAAGCATCAGGATTTTTTACCCTCTAGAATGTCATGCTCATTGAATAGGAATCTTGTCTCATTATAAACTAGAGCCAATGTTGATTAGAAGCATAATTGATGTTAATACCAGAAATCTATTGTGTTGATCACTTTGTTTCTTGTATGGAATGCAGTGAATTTGCACCACGACTAATTAAGGGACTTGATGGAGTTAAGGTAGTTACTTGTGCCAACATTTTTTAATATTTTTTTATCTTGCTTTTCAGTTCTTGCCCCTTGATGTATTTAGATGTTTATCAAAGTGGTTTCAAATTATTAGGTCGAGTGTTTCTGTTGGAATGATGCATTCTGCCTGTATTTCAGGTATTTCACTTATGCTTTTATGGTTGTTTAGCTCCCTCTTATCTTTTATTTTATAACCATACATCCTATTCTGCATTCTGTTTGATTGCCACAGATAATGGCTCTGTTTATATCTTTGGTGAAAGAGACTTAGGAAAATGGGTAAGATTTAAAATATTTCAGTTTAGAAAGCTGATCTACCATTTTGTTTTATACTCACTCTTCTAAATGTTCTCTGATCTCATTGCTATAAAATTTATTCCTATCAGCAGGGTTTTGGCAAAGCAAAGAGTGCGACAACACCATCTGTAATTAGCACTCTTCCGTTATCAGAAAATGTTGAGTGCGGTGCCTATCACACGTGTGCAATTACAAGTAATCTTTCATTTGCAGGATTCTGAATTCATTTTTATTCCAATAGAATTATGAATAGTTCAAAATTTTGCAATTGCTGCATTTGAGAAGATTTATAAGTGTCAGCATTATTGGGTTGAATTTCATCAGTACATTTCATTGCAAAAATGTGCCATTTGCACTTGACTGGATTCAATTTTGAGTTCTGTGAAATCAAATTATAATTGGCGACCAAAGCAGAATCCAAGGTATACTTGTAAAAAATCTTTTAGAAATCAAGGACAGGGCTGAAGCCCGAAATATACTCATTGTAATGTTTAGTCACTATTGAAGCCATTTTGTTCCAAAAGATTCGTAATTTTATGTTAGTGGGTATATAATGCCTGTGATCTAAGTGGATGGGCATGACTGTAGAATGCTAAAACCATTGCAGCACTAAGTAAAACCCATATTTTCCCATACCTGTAAACCTTGACCCTAGAGTTATACATGGCATCAACAATAATTTGAATAAGCAAACAAAGTGAAAGAAGTTTGCATTCACATTATGGAATCGAAGTCGAACCAAAGAAAATCTGAGAAAATTGTTTTATTCATGATCTTAATTATACCTTAAGATAGTATCCTTTAGCTTGCCAACTTGAATTGCAGCATCCTCTTGTATTCTCACTGCTATGCTATGCATGTCCAATATGACCCAAACAAAGAACATGTTTATGATCAAGTTCCAGTCTGAGTAATCTTACTGTCTAGTTTCTATCCGTGTAAGAGAGAGGATTATGCTCCAATTCATAATATTCCTGATATTTTGCTTCTCCGCTAGGTTATTTTATCTTTCTACTTCAGAATCTGTAACTATAATCCCTGTTTACATTTCAGCAACTATTCTGATTTGGTTATGTAACATCCTAGTTTTTGAAGAAAAAATTGCTGATGTTAACTTTAAATATGAGAATTTGCGGAAGCATAAGACTAATAAAGAATTTAATAATAATTAAAAATTTAACAATCATTAAATATATTGTCACTGAAAAACACTTAATAATCATAAGAGAACACATTATTTATGTTTTATTTCCCTTAATTACTCGAACAAAAACGTATTATTTATGTATTTATTTCCCATTTCCTAGACTTATGCTCAACTTGAGTTAAAAGTTTTTTAAGTTTTCTGATGATTAAAGTGTTCTTCAGTTATATAATATCTTTAATGATTGTTACATTTTATTTAGTATTAAATTCTTTATTCGCCTTGTGCATCTGCAAATCCTTAGATTTTAAGTTAAGAATCAGGAAACTATTTTCTTCAAAATCTAGGATGTTACAGGTTACATCAGATACATATGTTTATATCTTCTTGTCACTTCTTGTCGCATGTTCTTCTGTCTGAAGTTTTAGTTGCATTTACTCATTATGTGGCATTACGAGGAGCTTATAACTTCCTTTATTCATATGCAAAGATTAACTTTGCTTCTTTGTTAGACTTTTACATTTAAACAGAATCCATTTGTAAATATCATTGTTTTTTGAGCAAGTTTTCTGTGGTCTATTTTCATTCTTAGAAATTTATTTGTATAATTGTTTAATCCTAATATAGCTTGTTACTGGTTCCTTTTATGCTCCGGAAAGACCTCACCAACGAATATCTTATAAACTAATTTGTGAGTCTCTATTTATCACCTAGATGGCGGAGAACTATATGCATGGGGATCAAACGAGAATGGCTGTCTTGGCATCGGGTATATCACATATACAAAAGCTACTAGTTACGCCTTTTGTCACTGTTCTACCTATAGGAACCTCATTGGTTAACATTACATATCAGATTTACAAACGTCGCTTATTCACCTGAAAGAGTCCAAGGTCCATTCTTCAGCCAACCTGTTAGCAAGGTTTGTAATCTATATAATAATGTCAAATATGTGTGTTTCTGCTACACATGACATTTTTTTAATCCACATACTCTCCGTAGCACCAATACCATTGATTATTAGAAATGATAATAATGATTTTGACCCTGGTTCTTATGTAAATTACAATTTTAAATTTTCTACTATACAGGTATCTTGTGGGTGGAAGCATACCGCAGCAATTTCTGGTAAAGATTCCTGACTGAATATTCTAGTTAGAGAAGTTGACTTTCAATCTACTTTTTGCATGAATAAAATATACATATGATAAGTGTGATCCCTAAATAACACTAGATAGTGATGATGGCATAGTGTAAAATGAGAGAAAAATTAGTAACCAAAATGTATGGTATTATTTGAGAGTATACTATATGTAATCCTGGTTTTTAAGTTCGAAAAAAAAAATTTTCGGCTTGCAATTATGAAATTGTATTGCATTTTGATATTATTTTATTTGTTATTTTTAATTGAGATGAGATGTTAAGAAGGAAGAATTTATAAATTTTAATTTGATATGGTATTTGTAATGTGGAGCCTTATGCTAACATTTTATGAGAATCCAAAATATGAATCTATATACAAATATAATTTCTGTGAAAGTCAACTATCAGGCACCCACCCACATGTAGTTATGTCTTGGTATATTTGTGAGCAGTAGAGGTAGATTGGATTTTCACATCATCCTTGTACATCAGCTTTTTTTCTGATGCGAACTATTGTAGATATATATCTTTTTTTAATTTATTTACCTTGGAAAGATAATCGATTTCTTGTCGGAGCAAATATGATCAGAAGAGTACATTTTTCTATTTCAATTTATGCTGTAAGCCAAATGTCTGATTAATGATAAATGGAGAGGGTCTAAATGGAGGAAGAAGGTCCATAGGGCCACACTTTAAAATGAATGAATAGGGTACTGAAAAAGACTATGGGAGTGTTCTTTAGAGGATCTATGCAAGAGAGGCCAAAATAGGTTGAATGAGCTTAGCTAGCATGAAGCATATAGTTGAAGTGGAAGTTAAATTATTTTATGGCCTATGGGATAGCTATAATCATGAAGCTGAAAATTCTAGATATCATAAGAGGAAGCACAGAAAGATGAGCATTCAAGAATGTTGGTGGTAGATGCATAGTTGTTAAAGGTGAGAGGCGCACAAAGGCGCAAGGACCCCTAGGCGCGCCCGAGGCGCGCGCCTGAGGTACATTTGCCAAAATATGAATTTACAATATATATACACAAGTATATCCTACTTATAATTATTTTACCTAACTAAACAAAGATAAAAATCACATAACATCATATAATGATACATAATCTCATAATAGCATTATAACATAAAAAAACATACACACAAATAAAGTTCAAGTAGGTGGCAGATGGTGGAGGTAGGCGGTGGAGGTAAAGGCAGCCCACCTTTTTGTCTTTGTTTTGAAAGTTCAAGTACTAAAACCCTAACCCTAATTCTCTATTTATTTCTTTTTATAAGTGGGCTGTCCATTTTTATCTTAAAAACCTGTAAACCTTTTAATAATTGAGTAGCAACTTCAAAACACTAAAAAAAATGAAGAAGAAAAAAACAGGATGTTGAAGAGGTGCGCGCCTTTGATACATGAACCTGGAATAGCAAAAATTCGACAATCTAGGCGTAGACCCATGAGCCTGAGCGCCTTAGGCGCGCCTTGGGCACGCCTTTAACAACTATGGTTAGATGCATGGTTACCAAGGCGCGCCTTGGCCAAGGCTATGACTCTTGCGCCTCAATATTGGTTTTCAAGGCTCATGGTTCCAAGGCGCGCCCCTTTTTGCGCCTCGATAGTTGCGCCTCAGGTGCGCCTCGGGTGCGCCTTGTTGAATGTGCTTGTTTTATGCTATTTAATTGTTTATTATCATTGTTCATGGCTTGAAATAACACTTTTATTAGTAAAGTAGCACTTTTAAAATGACTACCAACTTCTCCCATGCCTAAAATATATTATATACAATTTATTCCCAAATTTCAAATTAGGGATAAGTTAGGTTTTAGAGCTAGGGTTCCATTTCACCATTCCAAGTCTCACACTACATCAGCTGCTGCCACAAGCCGCCGTCCATCGCCCGCCCTGCTCGCCGATCATCAACTGTCCTTCCGTCTTCAGCCGCCCGTCGACCGTCGCTTTCCTTCAATCGGCTGCCACCATTAGAAAATTTTTGCTACTAGTATTTTGTGAATTCTGTGATGCTTTGATTGACTTATTTTATTTAAATTATTATGAATTTTCATTTATGCATGCTTAGTTTTAATGTAAATAGCTTAATTCATGTTGTTATACTCATGTAAACTGTTATATTTTATGTTTTTTAAACTTAATTTATTAGGTAATTATGTTGTATATAGGTTATATTTAGTATAGAATAAGTTATAGTGCTACTATACATTTAAATTTGATGCGCGCCTCAGGCGTGCGCCTTGCGCCTCGGGCATAGATATGCCTCGATGCGCCTCGGTGCGCCATGCGCCCTTAATAACTATAGGTAGATGAAGACATTAAAAAGAGGATGTGCGATGAGATTGTAAAATGAAATGTTGCTTCTGGTAGCATTTACATTAAGAAGCGTATATTTTATACATTTAAGTGTCTGGACTCTGGGTAAAGGTTTACATTGATGCAAGTAATGTCAAACTTGGTATGTTTATTGATGTGTGGACTTGGCTTTGAGAAGTTTTAGGTCAAGAAAGAAGATGCCGGTAATTAATGGGAAATTTTACAAACTGCGTCCACCAAATGAAGTATTTGGCTCCAATTATATTTTTGTTTGACTTACTATATGCAGTAAAGAGTGTAGAAGATGTAGGAGTTCTAGTTCTCATTTTAATTTTTTTAATGTTGCTATGTGCTCTACAATGTTTAAGCTTCTGAAGGAAGACTGTCTCTTGAAAATAACTAATGTTAAACTGAAAGTAAACAATTCAAAAATTTGGAGAATTTTCTTTTTACTTTTCCATAAGGACTTCTTTTGTTACTTATTCTGTTGTGGTAGATGAATACATAAAGAGAAGACATGCAATGAGATTGTCAAACGAAATGTTTGCTCCAATAGTATTAATGTTAAGGAGCATATAGTAAACTTTTAGTGTATGGGTAATGATTAACATTGATGGGAGTTTATATTTTACTTTGTGGTTTATGGCTAATGATTAAATTTGATGCAAGTAATGCCTTTCCATCTTGGTATGTGTGAACTTGGCTTTGAGAAGTTTTAACAGTCGAGAATGAACCTGCAGGCAATTATTGGGAAATCACACTAACCCTATATACGAAATAAAATTTTTGGCTCCAATTATATGCTTGTTTGATTCAATATACGATGTAAAGAGTACATAATAATAATCATTCAAAAGATGTAGGATTCTAGTCCTCATATGAATTTTCTCAAGACGCTACTTGGTGAGCTAGCATTCTTTCAGCTGCTGGAGGCATCATGTATGCATAATTCATCATGAGCAAAATGGTTGTGATATTCATGTAGCACCTGATTCTTGTCTTTTGCATTGATCCGATTCTTTACTGGTTTTTAGGTGGCAAAGTTTACACATGGGGCTGGGGTGGTTCAAATGGAACATTTAAAGAAGATGGGCATTCACCAGGCGGACAATTGGTTAGATTTTCCTTGTTAACATTATTTCTGCATCTTTACATTTTATGTTTCTTTCTTTATTTAATGATTTAATTATGTTCTGCTTGAAAGTTGTCTTTCATAAAAAATGATGGTTATAAATACTTTTATAGATATTAGTTTGGTCCATAGCTCATTTTCAGGATACATATATTTCATAGTCTCTACGCTATTTTTATGCATATGAAATAGTTGATTCCACCATAAATATTGATTAAAATACATTCTAAAAGAAATAATTATAATACACAAGTTGTGTGCACCAGTTACACTAGTTTAGTATCTGTGCAACTGGATCCAACCCGAACCCGTTAAAATTATTCTTGAATTGAGCCTAGGCCAAACTCGGGTATAAAATATAAATAGTATGACTATAAAGTATTAACAGATATTGGATAAATGGTATACTATGCAGATTTGAATTTGTGGTGAGTGTATCACCTTGCAAAAGTATCAACAAACATAGGATAAAGTATTATATAATGCACCGCATAATATTTTCATGCCATTAGCTACGCTTTTCATCACCTAGGCAAGTTGACAGCTAAACTCACCACTCCGAAAATCTGTTGTGTTAAGTCAATCTTAATGTAAATATTAATTGGAAACAACTAATATATTGTACGAATCCATAATTACAATATGAATTGGCAATAGATGAAGACATTAAAGAGAGGACGTGCATGAGATTTTAGTTTTGCTTGTGAGATAAGACTTTTGTACGAATTTCAATTATCAATTTAGAGATAGACAGTTGATTGACAAGTAGGATGATTGGACCTTCAGATCAGAAATTGAGAATCAGTCTGAGGTAGAGCACTTGATATAAAAATGTATTTCGTTCGCCACATTATATTGTTATGAATTTGTAATGTTGCTGCTTGCTTGCATCAAAATGAACTTTGCTGTTTCAGGGTCTAGGTGATGACATTGACTACACTGAACCGATGATGGTTGATTTCCATGAAAGCGTCGAAGCTTTACAAGTTTCCTGTGGATTTAATCACACTGCTGGGATATTCCGATGTATCAACGACATCACCGCTTCCTTTCAAGTTGAATGAGGCCTGGTAGATAAAATTAACTTCAAGGTTGAACTTTTCACATGTTTCAACGTGATAAATGAAAGATCCTGGTTGTGTTCCAGAAGTGTTGTAGTATATCTTATGATATAATTCATGTGTAAACTGATCACATTGTACAGATAGCACGCGTACACCTGTAGCGGTCTTCTTTCGTGCTGTACAAATTTAACCTCATCACAATATAGTCATGGAAATATTCATTGAATTAAGCTGTCAATATAATGAGTTTGGATCTTCTGTAACATTTTACTTTAACACCTCTTGTGTCACTCCAATTGATGATTGACACATAGGAGAGAGGAGTGGAACTATACTCTAAGTCAACATATAAACCTGGGGATAAAGGATTTGATTTTTCCACCGTGCCACATGTTAATCTACATGTTACATGAGATATCAAACCAAAGTGTCATAAGACTTCTTGTGCCCAATATAACCTCACCACAATATAGTCATGGACTTGTATTCACCCTAGGCCTATGGCTTGCGTAGGTTGGATAGCATGGATATGATTTGTTTTCGCACTGTACGTAAATACTTTGTAATCGTTCCTAGTAAAATAATATTTACCAATTTCACTAAAAAAAAGAATATATATATATAGTCATGGAAATATTCATTAGAATTAAGCAAATGAGACCGTCTCATTTTTTTAATTAATTATTTCTTTTTATTTATACTACAAAATTTTTAATGAAATAATTCAATTAAACGGTTTTCATTTTTCATCCATCAAATATCACTTTTTATTGAAATATTATTATTTTTTTATCCGTTTCATGGGATTCCGTCTAAGATCCTTCAAATACGGAGTCGATCACAATTGGGGATTGAGAATAATATTGTTGAGACTGGAAATCTGAGCTCAGATTTTCACAAATAGAATGAGCATAAGCGAATCCATTTTTTAATCATTTGATAGTTTTGGAAGCTGGAAGTTCATATCAGAATTGATAACATGTTGAACTGAGTTATTAAATGCAGGCATAATGGAGGAATTAGCGCTTTTGTTCCACGACACACATACCCTACAAAAGGATCCTAATACTTTCTTCTTTAGTTCCAAAGAATTTTTTTCCTTTTACAATTGATCTCACAAGTTTATAAAATTGCAAATTTAGTCCTACAAGATTTTTTATATGCACACTTAGTACCAGCATAATGTTTTTTGTTATTTATTTAATTTTTTTTATAAACTTATGGGATCAACGGTGCATAGAAGAAATTCTTTGAGACTAAATTTGCAGTTTTATAAACTTATGGATCAAGTGTTGTAGGAAAAAATCCTTTGGAACTAATAGAGCAAGTATGGGGACCATTTTGCAGAGCATGCGTGCCCTGTGGGACCCAAAAATTACTAATTCCTCATGCACAATGAACACACCCTTTTGCCTTAATAGACCCTCCTCTTTTACCAGATAATATAACTATCTCACAAAATCTGTCTGGATGACCCAATTGCAGTGGAATCAATTTATTAACAATGAAGATAAATGAAGAACACGTTATGTGAAATACAATCCAGATTGTAAATAAATTAATGAGTGAGGCTCCTGTGCACTTGGACGCACAGAGCACATTTCGTGCGACTTTGCAATTTTCATGCCCCTTTGCAATTTAAACCCCTAGCAATACATAGGTTTAAATAGAATTGGAGGGAGGAGGGTTGTGTTCACATGGGGACACGGAGGGATGGGCGCATGAGCTTTTGCCTAAATTAATAAATCATGTAATCACTATATGGAGCAGTTTCACATTAATGAGCAGGAAACTAATTTGCTCACCATAAGATGGGTCGCATTTCTAACACTATATCTGAAATACATATCAAATCAATTGAGTATTACATAAAATTCTTATACTATGTGAGGTTGGATTGACATCTCTAATAGAAAGATTAAAGCAGAAATTCCGAAAGAATATCTCTAGTTTGTAATTTTCCCGTTGAGTTAAACTGTGGAGACTTGAATCTCTATTCTCTTTTGTTAAAAGAATGAACTTTTGCTTGTGTTAATATGACTAAGAAAAAGATGGATGAGGTGAATGCCAAAGCATTAATATGCAAGTTAGAGATGAGGGAAAATACGTATTTCAGGAAAGCTGAACAGCTATCTCCTGGAGAAGTAACTTCTTTTGAGAAGCATTGATAACACCTTTACATTCAGCATCCACCAAGACCTCTGTCATTATAGCAGCCGCATGCCCTCTTGGCCCCTCTTTCCCCGATGCTCTTCGAAGCATGAAAGCCTACACTCACACACATTGTCATCTCGTCACACCTTTACTCTTAAATACAATGGTAAGTGAATGAAACACCAAGATCATAGTATATGAATACATTTGTATTCTAATAAGTTAATTAGAGTTGTTATCAATACGTCCTCTAAAATGAAAACACCACATGAAAGTTTTAAAGAGCAAATAAGTGGGGGTCAATTCTGGTGGTCGAGGGCATCATGCTTGGTGGTAGAGTTTTTGGCTGTCCGTCAATGCTGCTTTTCCCTTCTCCAACGTAGCCACCACAGTTTCTAGGTATCCAAGTGTGTCTCACTTCATGCCATGACGGTAGAGTAGGTTTAGCCAAATTGTCAGGTGCATAAACATAAGCTAGATATCTTTAAGTCAAAGATGAAGGGTTGACCCTCACTTATATGCCCTTGCACAACTTCGTGTGCAATCAATGCGAGATATGGTAACAGCTATCTACAATAATCTATGACAATATATTTAACCATTAACATCTTACTCTGATTTAGTAAAGCCACTACATAAAATAAACAATGCCAAATGAGTTTAAATACAAATCCACAATTAACCTTAATATTTCACTTGAATCATAAAATAACAAGTCCATTGATTATGCAAATAATGGAATACATGACCCCGAACATTTTGCACACTAACCCCCAATAAATAGACAATTAAAAGATTAATGGTAAAAAATTGTATACCTGACCATGATGTGTTATTTCTAAACATCCAGGTTGCTGGATAAAAGGTTCCCCATCAATTTGCACCGGAAAAGGACTAGATACGTGTATCTTAATAACTTTCCCTTGTGCCAGCCTAGTCGCCTGGGAAAGTCCAACCTGCACAAACAAAGTAATTATTAGTTGATCTCCACAAACAACGTCGTATAATGAGCACAAACTTCTTATACTAAGAGTTACTTTTTCATACAAGTGAGAGAGAATTATTTTAGGATTGGAGGATCGAGGTTGAGTAAGTTCAGTTAGAAGAAAAAACAAACTAAAATTTTGGTGTTTTGAAGTTAATTGTGTTACAAATATTACATGTACAGAAAAATACCTCTACACCCCTTTTTTTTAGTTTAATTATTCAGTGTCGGTTAGGGTGTCGGATATCCAACATAGGAAATCAACATCATGTCTAACACCATCATCATAGCACCGGATGTCGGATTTCGCGTTGGAGCAAGGACATCGGATCCGAAATCCAGCACTATGACGATGGCTTCGGATATGATGTAGGTATCCTGTGTCGGGGCCCTAACACCATGACCGACACGAATAATTAAACTATTAAAAAAAAGGGGTGTGGGAGTATTTTGGTCCAAAATGGCCAAATGGATAGAATTACTTTAAATTCAGGTTGTTGACTGGCAATGATTTTTAATAATCCAAATTGTTCATATTTGACAATTGGAACATTATATTTTATTTATTAGAAAAGGTAAATACTACAAATGCCTTTAAAATATATGCTACATAAACCCACCATGCAATTATGCATCTAAAACACCAGCAGATATACAAAAGGCATACTCCCTCCGGTCCCTTCAAATGTATCATATTGCTTTTCTTCATAAAATTAAGGATTATAATATTTTATGTTCAGTGGATGGGTTTTGAGTGTTATTTTACTATTTTTAACCCTAAAAGTTTAATTAATTGATGACATAGTGTGTGATATTTTAGAACTTATAAGCGGATTAATTTTTGTGTGACCATCACTTACTAAAAGGGAAAGAAATACTTTGTAATGGAATGGATCAAAATGACAAAATGAATATCTTTCAAAATGACGGAGGGAGTATTTTAGATGCAGCAAAAATAATTTAAATGGATATACCTAATGCACCAAAAAATAAAATTAGATAAAATCTTACGGCATTACTTGTATAAATCTACACTTAAAATAAAAAATACTCCCTCCATCTATTTTCAGATGACACACTTTTCATTTTGGGTTGTCTCATAAAAGTTTGCATCTACCTAAAAAGGCAAAAAGTCAAGCTCAATCACCTTCTCCATACACTTTATTTACAAAAAAACCACCCCTACCCAACACACCTAACACACTTTATCATTTATTTATTACCAAAAAATACCATTATACTTCATGGCGGGATGGGAGTGCAAACATAAGTGGGACGGAGGGAGAATTAAACCATTTCAAATCTTATTTAAGAAACTGTACTACATAATGAAAATTGCAATCATCATTACCATGTCAACTCTTGAATAATCCAGCTACTATAAACCTGATCCTAAAATTTATCAGCCACATAAATCTAAAGTAAAGTTTAAACCTGGAGTTTTCCTAGGTGCCATGATCCAGAAACACAAACAACTTCAAGCATTTTGTCATGCATATACTGGTGATTAAAATTGTCATCATGCTCATCATCGTTTTGCCAGAGGTCAACTCCACCCATATAGCTGCCAATGTTAAGCACAATCAAACCCTCAGCATCCTAAACACAAAAGAGTAACAACATCAGATAATGCATTAACAAAGTTCAAGAGTAATTATTTAGATGGCATACTTTTGGTATCTCGATATCTTTCTCGTCGACTTCAAGCCAGACTTGCCATGGTAAGTCAGCACAAGCTCTGTCCATCATATCCCTAGCCCCTTCTCTTGCATACCTTAGTTTATTTACAAACTGATCCATCACTTAATTAGCCATATCAGAAACTATAAAAGCTTAACTCAAGAAAGTAAAGAACATAAACAGTTTCAACCCATGTCATTTTTGTATAGTACAAGTAGATAAAAGAAATAAAGTTTGTACCTGACTACAAAACCTCCCTGGATTTTCTTCCCTGTTCATGTGAAATTCATATGCAACCTTTGCATCGCATCCAATGCCTACAGAAGCATAGACAGAAATTAGTAAAATCAGACGACAGATAAAAACCAAGAATTTGTCATGGAACTTCAAATATTGTATACCCAGAAACAAAATAAGTGAAACAGTTTTATCTTTTGCATATGCCCTCATCACGTGACACGTCTTACTTTGAAAAGAAAAGGGAATAGAAGTGCAAATTACCCAAGTAGTTCATCATGAACTTTGATTTCACTTTACTAGGCTCACTGCCAGATTTTTCATCCATTAAGTTGACTTTCCAGCGATCAAGCATTGTGACTGCCGCATGGTCTATGTCATTCAAAAAATTGCTTAAGGCACATTGTCCTTCAATAACAGAAAACCCTCCACCCCAATGTAGAACTCTTGACAAATCATTTCCAGTTCCTAAAGGAAGAACTGCAACTGGTGGAGGTGACACATAATTATACCTTTCTATTGCATCAAGGACCCAAGCAACTGTTCCATCACCACCACAAACCAAAACCCGAAAGTATTGCACATTGCTAAACAACTCTAGGCCAGCCTCAGGACCTTGAGAGGAACTAAGTTCAACCACCTGCAAAAGACATAACCAAGTGCTAATTTCATTTTGCAAGGAAATTTAGCAAGCAAAATACAAAGATGAGTAAGTTAATATCTAATATGATGAATAAAAAGTGACATTCATGAAGTCCCAAATAAGTATGATTCGTGTAAAACACACTACTTACAACATCAAAAGAATACCTGTTCTAATTAGAACAATAATCTATAGAAGAAAAATACTTTAAAAAGTGAAATTCATGAAGTCCAAAATAAGTATGACTCATGAAAAACACACTACTTACAACATCAAAAAAAATACCTGGTTCTAATAAGAATAATAATCTATAGAAGAAAAATGGCAGGATCAATGAATCCTAACACCAGTTTTTTTTTTTTTTTTTTTTTTCATTCTCTTTTTTTCAGCTTTTTTTCTAAATAATAATAATAATTACAATGAAATAGGAGAAAAATCTCAAGACCAGTGTTAAGATCAGCATCATTAAATACATTTAGAAGTACTAGTTTCACATATTCCTATTAAAAGTAACCATTTCGCTATGATTAATATTCTCCTCCCCATCCGAAAAGAATAAGAATAAACTCAATAACAAAAAATATCTAATTTGACTCGTCAAAACCCACGGTCCATCCTCCCACCCCCTCCCAAATGAAAAAGAAAAAGGATAAGTAAATGAAAGTAGATATCCAGCAATGAAACTTTTCATGATTCATCATTTAAGCAACAAAATTGTTAATCTGAAAAGCGCATATTATAATGAAAGGACATTCGCAATCACAAATATGAATTTTTCGGTGCAATAAAAAAAAATTTCAGAAATACAGGAACTTCAGACACAGCAAGAGTGGAAAATTAAAAATAAATAAATAAATATGTATAAATGGAGAGAAAGAGATATACAATCCTTTTAAAACATGAACAAGAGACGGATTTGCAAGGGATGCAATTTCCCATGAAGATATTGCACTAGACTACTAGTAACACTGTTTATGAAAAACTTAGCTTTGAAGTTGTTCTCCTCAAGTCAGAATGTCAACTCACCCTTAGCTAATAGGTTAAAATAAATCCTTAAAAAATCAGCATGCTCAAGCAAAAGAAATATGTAATGCCACATCAGAATCTAATGATAAACTGCTCATATTTTTACCCGTCAACATGTTATCAAAAAAATACATTAGCATTTCAAGCACAGTCACTCAAGAGATATGAATCAATTATCAAGAAGAAAATATAATTATTAGATTCCATGTGATTAAACTTCCAAATCAGAAAATGAGCTACAATACTTCTCTCTAATTTAACACTTATTTTCTTTTTATGAAAGAGTAACATGAGCATGCATATAACAAGCTATTGAAATGTGAACCTTATACCTGTACAGGATTCAATAGCATGTTCAACCTTCTCTGCAGGATGGGGCCATTTTGCGCACCACTTTTGGCATTAATGAAGACCAGAAGTGGCCTGACATCTGAAGGCAAATCTTGAATTGTATATTTCTTTAATCTGTCAGAAGAATTACTCTCAATCTTTTTCTTGGCTAACTCATACGGAGTATTTTTCATAATAAGATCATCGTTGAATTTCAAAGAATTAGAATTATTTTCTTCACTGGTTGAATTATGGAATCCAACAAGACCTTTGAGGGCATTAAGAAGAACTCTTTTCACAGCATAATCCTCCGGTTCCTTACCATTAATATATCGATTACTCCCATGTTTGTTACGGTGTCGTTTTCTTCTGATATGTCCACGAACTCTTGAAGTAATGCTTTCTTCACTAATGGAATTTAGCATCTCACTTTCAGCACTTTTGACACAAAGAGGAGAAAGAATGAGCCTTCTATGAGCACCTAGATCACATGCATCACCATATTCTTCGGACATTTTAGCTTGACACTTAACATGTATGATACGTTGACACCATAAGCAGTACCAAGCTGGAGATGCATCAATGAAAGGGATACCACAAGGTTCATCACAATAAAAACAAAAGGCTGACATTTCAGGGTTGTCATCCAGATTAAACCATCTTTCAGACCAATGGTGCTGGACGTTAGCACAACCAGATTGTGCAACGCATTTACAATCTTTTGCGGCGAACTTAGAACAGCGAAAATGAGCTGCTACACCACAAACACGACACCTATGTATTGGCGAACGTGACATAGATTTTGTTCCTAAAGTCTGAGGGTATACTAGAGAATTTAAGCATGCACAACAGGTGGATGGCTGTCCACCAGATGCAACATCGTTCATCCATGTATGATGAGATAAAGGAACTTTTAGCTTCTTCCATGCTTGTTTCTTTGCCCTTGAAGCAGCTTTAAGCCAGTTCACAGATACCATGCTCTGCCATTTCAAGAAAGCATAAACAAGAGCAAATAATCCTAAAGATCCTGTAATTAACCATCCAAAGATATAGCCAGAATCTAAGCTTGAACTAGCAAGCAGCTGTAATAGAGGAATGCCAAACTCATTCATCTTTTAATAAGACTTCATTATCATTCCAAATTTATTGGAATAGTTTCCGTAGAAAAGTAAACTCTACGGAAAGAACCTTGCCTGCGGAACACAGCAATGTACAATAAAAGGAAATATCAATACAAAGATGAGGAAATAATTTTTTAAAAAAAGCAAAAAATAAAGAAGCATTAAACTTAAAAAAGAAATATTGTGGCAGACACGAAAAGACAACGAAACACTGAAGCATGCTGCCTGTATAATCACAATCCTACAAAAACTGCATCAAATTCTCTTTACATAAATTATACCAAGATGAAAATAAGAATTGTTTACTTGCAACTCAAGACTAGATGCAATGGGGCTTCAAAGACAGTCTTTAAAATAGGCTATGAGAAATCCAGCTAATTAAAGTTTTATAGGATTTGTAGGTTGAACTCAATAACTGACATTTTTTTACATTTGAAACAAGAAATCAACTATTTCAAAAGGAATATAACATGGAATAAATAAATCAATCAATAAAGACCACAAATGGCTTGCGATTGATGCCATCATGTCGCATTTCCCTTGTCAACATAATTTGAGGTATCACATAGTAAACATTAATCATGAATCAAGAATAAAAATAATAACCATCAAATTAGAAATCACGAAACCCTATTATAAATCAATCAAAAACAGTAGATTTCAAAGGCAACTAGCAAATCATCAAAACAGAGAGATAAAAAATGTAGGCACAAGAAGACGAAGATTCATGCGTCAACAACAAAAAAGGCGAGATACCTGGTGGAAGGAATCAGGGGAGAAGAGCCCAAAATCGGAATAGAAAATCCAACGTGGGAAAGAAAATATAGATTTATGATCGAACCAAACACCATTTTCCAAAAATAGAAACGAGTATAAACAGTAGAATGGAAAAATATATATATTAATATAAAACAATGCAACATGGCGACATGCGTGAAGCGCGAGCGAGGACGTAAGCGGTTAGGACTTGGGCAGGTCCACCAGTGACCAATCAGAATTTTTTATGTTTTATTTTTCGTTTCATTTAACTCAAAGCGTTTAGGAGTAATGTTTTTTTTTTTTTTAATTACGGTTGTTTCAAAAAATTTTTAACATAACCCTCCGTTCACTTTCAAGAGTATCATTTGCTTTAGAGCACGAAAATTAAGGGGACATTATTATTTAATGTGTAGTGTGTAGGTAATGTGTAAGTTTTAACTTTTTGCCCCTCCACCTTATTTATCCCTAATCTGACAATTCAATACCAAAAGCTGGAGAGAGAAAAAAAAATTGAAGTCATTGTCATACACAATACATTCTCCAACTGTTCATGCTGAATTACACCAAAGGAAAGGCTTCCTAAAATAACAAATGAAAATGAGATTCCCTCCAAATAAAAAAAGATTTCCCTCCAATCACTAATTCCCTCCTAAATTACATGATAAATACATTCATTCCACAACCACTAACAACAAAAGAGAAGCAGAAAAATAAATGACCAGAAATGAGAAAAAAAATCTGAGCACTAGGGAATTAAATGTCATTGCTCAGTTATTGTTGGATGACTTTTCAAATGGCAAGGTTGCACATGGTAGAATCAATGAAGCTGCTTCCAAATTCCGTATGAGCATAAAAACAATTAGAAAGATATGGTCAAGAACAAAAGAACAGATGTTAGCAGGTATTCCAATCTTCTTACAGAATAGAAAAAAGGTACTGCACAATTCCCTCTCAAATTTGATAAAGATAAGTTGCAACTTATTGAGTTCGGTAAGAAGGGAACAATTAGAAGTATTGCAACTGAGTTGAATGTAGGCAAAAGTACAGTTGGAGAATTGGTAAGAGGGGACTGATAAGATCTCATTCTAATGCAATTAAACCAGCACTGACCAATGAGCATAGGATCAGTAGGATGAAGCACAGTCTATTAGTATTGGAGGTTAATGCTGATCTTAAAGTTATCAAATTCAAGAGCATGCAACACACAATTCACATAGATGAGAAGTGGTTTAATCTTACAAGAACTACAGAAAGATATTACTTGGTACCAGAAGAAACAAAACCACATAGAGAATGCCAAAGTAAAAGTTTCATCATTAAGGTCATGTTTATATGTGCAGTGGCAAGACCTTTGTATGGTTCAAGTGGGGAATGCTTATTTGATGGGAAAATAGGCCTTTTTTCCTTTACTAAACAAGTAGCAGCAAAGAGAAATCGAAAAACAGAGAAGCTGGTACACTAGAGACCAAAGCAATGCAATCAATCACAAAAGAGTTGACTAAAGATGTCCTGATCAATAAGGTAAACTCTCCTTACTCTATCTACAACACCATTATTTATGTAATTTCAGAATACATGCAGCATTGAATTATGAAACATAACATACAACTCACATATAAATTGCTGTCATTTGGTGTATTTTAGCTTATACCAGCCATTAAAGCTAAGTGGCCTACTGGAGCAAGTAAAGACATACTTATTCAACAAGACAATGCCCCGCCTCATATTGATGATAGTGGTCCAGAGTGGAGACAGGCAGCAAGTTCAGATGGATTTAACATACACTTAGTATTTCAACCTCCTAAAAGTCCAGATATTAATACGAATGATCTAGGATGTTTTAGGGCTTTGCAATCATTGCAAGTGAAAACTTCAGCTAGAACAGTTGATGAACTATTGATAGCAGTACACAATTCATTTGAAGAATTGTGTCACAAGAAACTAAATTCAGTTTTTCTAAGCCTACAAGCATGTTTGAAGGAAATTTTGGTATGTGGAGGATCAAATAGATCCCTCACATGGGCTAGAATGCATTACTAAGGGAAGGGACTCTTCCTATAGATTTGGAGGTGGAACTTGAGCTAGTTCAATCAAGTGTTGACTATCTAATTGAAGAAAGTGCAGAAGATGGCTTGGAAGAACTCATAGAGAGTGTGGAAGAGATGGTTTGAGACATATAATGGTGTTTTGGAGGGACATAAATCAGAGTATATATTTTGCAGGTTGGAAGTAGCCTACATATTTTGACTTTCCAGCCTTCGGAAAGATACTAAGGGTAGCTATTTTGCAAGATAGAAGGGTTTTTGCATATATAGATATGGGAAGAGATAGTGGTGTAATTATAGATAGTTTTGTGCATGTTAAAGTGCGCTGTAAAACAAGCCTAAATAGGGTTTATTTTAAGCAGTAAACAGTCTACTCTATGATATAAATATGATGGGATTAATGTGATGACACTTTCTATTGCAAGTAGTAGTCAATTAATGCAACACATCACTTGCAAGCAATAGTCAATTAATCCAAGTTTCTTCAGAGCTCTCCGGGTTTTCAGGAGGAGGACTCTGCGAAGCATCATTCATCTGAAATAAAGCCAGTTGAGGAAGAGATACAAATTTTAGCTGACGGAATGCTTCCTATGAACCAACTGAAGAACATCGTGCTAGAGACATAAAAGACAAGTTTAAAGGGATCTCCAAATCTTCTTTTGCAAAAGCCATATACGAAGAGAGTTGATAACTTAAAGATGCCAATTGACTACCAGTCTCCTAAGTTTCAATAATTCGACGGCAAAGGCAACCCAAGACAACACATAGTGCACTTTGTCAAGACATGCAATGATGCTGGAACCTTTGATGATCACATGGTCAAGCAATTTATCCACTCACTGAAAGGAAATGACTTTGATTGATATATTAACTTGGAAGCTAACTCCATCGATAGTTGGGGGCAAATGGAAAAAGAGTTTCTCAATCGCTTCTATAGCACTCGAAGGACTGTTAGTATGATCGAATTGACTAACACTTGTCAGTGGAAAGAAGAGACAACAATCGATTATATTAATTGTTAGAGAAATATAAGCTTGAACTGCAAAGATCAGTTGTCTGAAATCTCTGTTGGCGTTCGATCGTTTGGTTAACGTGAACCCTTAGAGTTCCATGCAAACTAAATCAGCGGGAACAAGTAATCAAAGTTTGCATTACCTTTCATGAGCGTATGTTGATGAAGAACAACTACAGAAAATAACCTTTTGATCTTCTGCTGTATTTCCAAGTCCAATCTTGACGTTTTGTGGGCGACTGATTAGCCATAACTTGTAGTCGGGTTGACCAATTCAAGAATTTATCGAACCACAGGGAGGTCGATGCTAGCACTTAAGCGATATCACGTTTATCACGATTTTATAGAAACGAATCATAGATGGATGGTTTGGTTAACAAGTAATTAAATGCAAACAAATGAAAGTAGACAAATAATAATCAAATGACAAGATAAAAAAATGATGAATGAGAGGTTTTCCAAATTGAGTGGAAGTGAGATTAACAACACTATTGAAGTGGTAACTTATGGATTCATGCATCAAACTCATATGTATCAAGGGTTAAGACTAAGGGCCAACACATATACCACCTAAACTTCCCCTCGAAATGAATAGGATGTAGATCATTTGCACAATCTCAAAATAGCTCAAAGGTTGGTTCTCAATTAAACTATTCCAACTAGGTACTAAGTTCAATTTAAGAATCCCTTCATATAATCAATTGACTTCTCAATCTAACTAATCACATGTTCCATCAAAGGGTTCTAAATAATAAAGCACTTCTCAATCTCTTTACCATTTATAATGCACATGAGGTGTTTGATGAAATGATTCACTTGACTATCCTAAACACATAATTGATTTCTCAATCTAATCATATAATTAGAATAATCAAACGCACAAAACATCATAGATCTCAAGATATATAAGCACCAATGATAGAAAATCAAATATCCCCATCAACATATGAATTTAATTACATAGATCCACAAATTAACCAACAACCTTCATGTTGCTAATCTCACAAGGGAGATTAGCCTACAATCTTCATAAGATCCATAACATAGACATTATAATTCTTACAAATCATGATAAACTAAAGGATTAACACAAAATTGGAATGAAAACTCCATTGGAAATGGATCCAATTGAATCTCCCTTCTTCCTTTGGCGATCACCCAAGCTTCCTTGCTTCTTCACTTGATTTGGATTGAAGAAAATATGGAGAGATGATGTAGATCTAGAAATGGATGAATGGGATGAAGAAAATGGTGTAAAATCAAAGGAATGGTGTGTGATATGTGTGGGAACAGTAGCAAATCCGATCTCTTTTCAAAATGTTGAATGGATTGGTATTTATACCCCATGGAGACCTTCTAGAAGAATTATAAAAAATATCCTGTTCTGGTGCCGACACGAGTCGTGCTACGTAGCACGGGTCGTGTCGTGTCAGGACAAACGGCACACGAGTCGTTCTGCGTTACACGGCCAAAGGGTGGCCGTGTTGAATATTTAGACGTCGCCGCACAGCTTCCGCTTACAGGCCCGTGTCTAGTACACGGGTTGTGCTCCGCAACACAGGTCGTGCTCAGCAACACGACCAAGTGGTGGTCGTGTTGGATAAATAGATGTCGCCGCACGACCATTCTGGACAGGCCCGTGTCTGGCACACGGGCCGTGTGCTGCAACACGAGCCGTGTTGCCAGCACGGCCAGCCGTGTTCTTGCACCTTTGTTTCTTCTTCCTTGTTTGATCTTCCATCTCAATTTTTACTCCATTTTCACCTGTTATATATATGTTTAAGATCATTCTCACACATTCCCATGAAAACATATAACACTACCAAAATACACGAAAATACGGATAAAATAATACGAAAAATACACACAAAAAGGCACTAAAATCTAGGTAAAAATAACGACAATCACACCCCCAAACTTAAAGTATTGTTCGTCCCCGAACAATGAAAATGATAGACCGAGGGAGAAGTTTTCACCTAGTAAAAAAAACTAAACGAACACAAGTAATAACACATCATTAGCAACAAGAATTTCAAATTATGCTAAGCTAACCTACAACATTAGATTTATGATAAGAGAAATTAACAAATTCAATCAAAGGAGAATAAAGAGCAATATAGTCCTTTTAGTCTAAGCCTCACATAAGTTTATCAATGTCACTCGACACTCTTTAAATAAGGTAAATCAACACTCCTCAATCAATTGGTTCGAATCACCATACACTTGCTCGTAGACTCTATTCACAAACCACCAAAATTTTAATCAATGATCAAAAAGGTCTTTAATTAAGGATGTAATGATAGACTCTTTGGTAGGGTATGAATAATTTAGATAAGAGTGACTACACGAGTGTAAGTAATCGAAGAGGTAGCTATTTTCTTCCATCCCTTCACATTCTTTTTCTTCCTTTCTTTTCTTTATTGATCATAAGCACTAATCATCACTTCCTTGGATTTCTTGAGCTTCTTATAGATTCATGCCTCTTTTCTTTGATTCTTAAGTACTTGAGCATATTATTGTTGCTTTGCTCATTTTCTTGTTTTGAAGTTGCATGTCCATTCTTTCTTATGCTCTTTTCATCATTTTTCTTACTTATTTACCATTTCCTCTTTCTCTTTTGTTATCTCATCACACCTTTCTTGCCACCATCTTCTTTATTACTCACACAAAAGGTATATATCTTAGGCTCATGTGGGTAATTAAAGCTTGTAATGGGCTATCTTCACAATAAATAGGCTTATAGGCTCAAAGTGGTTGACTAGGGATGATTTTAAAGGTAAGGAAATATTTGGCAATGGCTATACATGACAAGGATGGCCTTAAATCATTTCATCGATCTCCATTAATCGGATTCATTCCTAAAGTCTTTGAGCAAGTATTTAGTTTATCAAAACTCAACCGATCCACTCATGAAAAGATACCATGTATACATGGTCGAGGCTCAAATTCTCACAAGTTTATGCTCGACTTAAAAGGACTTATTACAACTTATTCATCTTTTAATTGAATTAGTTAAATAAAACATATCACAATTCGAAAGTGTAGAGTTCCTTAATCATAATTCGACCTCACTTATCACCATAATGCATCTTCACTCATATTCAAAACGACTCACAACCTCCCAAACAAACCACCAAATCAAACCTAAACACGAAAAAATAAAAACAACACACAAACACAAATAAAACAAAGACAACACAAAGACAAAACTAAAAGAAAAGTCACAAATAAAAATCACCCCATCCATGATCAATACACATCAAAAATCATCTCAATCCTTAATTGAAAGAAAAGTACGAAATTAAACATCCCAAAAACAAAACAATACAAAGTCTCAAATCCAACACAAATTAAATCACTAAAGTAGATGAACTAATGAAGTGTCGAGCACCAAAAGTACTCCCTTAGTTATCCGGAGGCGGAGGGGGTTGATTATGCCATGATCCCCAAGGAGTATAAGCACGAGGTGTGGTAGGGAATTGGAAATTGAACATCCTTGTGATCATCTCCTCCATGTTGTTCGAGCTTGATCGTGTATTCTCTTTATAGTACTCCCTACGACGCTGCCCCTCATGGATCTCCCTTATCATCGCACCCTGCCTCTGCTGCTCCTCCCGGAACTCTCTCATCTCATCTCCAAGCGCCTGCTGCGTCTGCCTGATCTCCCTGAGTTCGTTCTCCAGAAGATTCCATCTTGCATTCCCTTCTCTTGGTCCATCTTCTTCCTCTTGTTCTTCTTCTTCTTGCTCAAATGCTGGAGGCTCTGGTGCATGCTCTTCAAATTCCACCTGATGAGGTTGCTCTTCCTCCCCTACATCCATGTCCACCGGCTCAGCTCTCAGATTCCTTAGCTCAGGATTCTCATCTACTCTCATCTGCTGGAGCACTGCTTCCACTCCATCTCTATTTTCTCTGTAGAAAGCTCTCACGACTGCTGAGTGGTTAGGACTCGCCATTGCTAGATTCTGATGTTTTCTTCGTCCTTGCAGTGTGGTGAGCTTAGGAGCAGATAGAGGAAATGGAGCTCCCTTATCTTGCTTCAAGCAATACATATTCCCTATGAATGATAGGAACTCCATCCTTATGAGTTGATTATAAGTGAGCCCTTCACTAACCATCGAGTGTTGCATCCCTCTAAGGTCGATGCCTGACCCTTGAGCAATCATTGTCACCATTCCTCCAATCATAATCCCTCGAGTGTTCTCTCTCTTTGCCACTCTCTCAACATGCTGAATGAAGTGAGCTGCAATATTCACTGTGAACTCCTTGAACATACTGTACATGATGTACAACTGCTTCTCTCCAACAGATCCACTCTCGAACCGACCCAGAATAGTATTTGATACTATCTTCTCAAGGTACCTCATTACTGGGTTCCTTATAGTTGTCCCTTTAGATGAACTTGGAATGTACTCTGGAGGCTCAGTCCCATCCTCAACCAATTTTCTCCACCACGTCTGTTGATTGAAACCCCCTTGTGGTAGGAAGTTCTGATGACCTCTCATGATCGGGCACCCAAAAAATCTATTCAGCTCATTCACAGGTATCTTCTCCCACATCTCATTATTCAACTGAAATGTGATAGCAATAGGAAACTTGTTCCTATCTCTGTGAACCTCCAAGGTGCTCATGAACTCGGCTGTAAGATGGAGATAAGTGGGAGGTCTCTTATCGAAAAACTCCTCCATTTCCACTCGACGGAATAGAGTCCTCAGATCACCCTCTATTCCAAGGCCCTCCATGGTTGCTTGATCTTGGAATCGAGTTGCCCTAATCTTTGAGATTATGTACTCCCATCTCAATGCGTACTTCTCCCATTCCATGAACTCTACTCCGAAATTCTCAGGGTGTTGGTCCTTCATTAGCAGTTTGGCATCAAGGTTGGACAGTTCCATATCTGACTCAATGAAAATGAAGTCCTCATTGCGTTTCCTCACTCTTCTTTCAGCCATCTACAATTTCCAACATAATTCAAATTAGTTTCAATTTAACTCAAAGCACAATGTTTCATATTAATTAGAATTATCACTAGTTATTCAACTAAGTGTTAATTCTAGCACATATTCAAGCACAATAAACAATGTGTTTCAAAGACTAACATTTAGATCCAATCAACTTAGCACAAAGTTACTTCAAAAATTTCATTCAATCAATCACTTTCAACATCCTAATCCTCTCATTCTTTCATAACATCTCACTTTTTCAATGGGCACAATTCAATTCAATAATGCTTCATGCAAAAACTTTGAATTCCAATTTGAAATTTCATTTAGGCATTTCATCAAACACTTGGCATGCACACATTTCACACTTCAATTTCAACAAGTCTTAATTATGCTTTCATGCTCAAATCCTCAATACCTAAACTAATTCAAATCAATACAATCATCATAGAAGCATTATTGATCAATTTAACAATCACATGCCCTAAATTAATCATCCTAAAACAATTATCCCCAAATTCTTCCTTCATGAACCCTAATTCTTTCCAAAATTCAATCAATCCAACAATTAAATATGCAAATTCATGTTTCACTATCCTAGACATGCTTCATACATTCCATCATTCAAAACCCATACATGAATTTCGACACTTATACCTCGAATTGAAAATTAGGGCACAAGAATACATACCTTGAATTCTCTTGAACAAAATGAAGGGGATTATTGTTTAAGCTTTGAAAATCACCTTTTACACTCACAATCTTACCACTCTTTGATGTTTGGATGATGATTTGTGGATTTTTGAATGAATTCACGATTTGGAGTATGATTTAGCCTTATGGCCGTGTCCAAAAATCTGCCTTTTAAAATGCTGCTTCAGACCCGACACGAGTCGTGTCACGCAACACGGCCATAAGGTGCCCGTGTTGCGTGTTCTGATGCTCCCGCACGGCCAAAACGTACAGGGCCGTGTCGGCTACACGACTCGAGTCTCGCGCATGGACACAACCCGTGTCACGCAACACGACCAAAATCTGCTCGTGTTGGGCAAACTGATGTCGCCGCACGGCCAAAGCTTACAGGGCCGTGTCGGCGACACGAGGCGTGTCACTGCTCCCCTGAATTTTCCACTTTTCATCTTCAACTCTTGTCTTTCCTTGTTTCCATGCTTACAAATCTCCCTATTCATGCTCACACATAAACATCATTAGTTCAGCCTTAATATCAAAAATAAAAGGATTATAAACTTCCACACCACCAAAACGAACCAAAACTAAACCGAACTTATGAGAAAATTTTTAAATTTGGCTCAAAAACACACCAATGCATGTCAACATAGAATATAACATATCGTATCACATCATATTATCCCCCCAAACTTGAATTGAAACAAGAGTTTCAAAGAAAGTTTGCAAAAAAAAAAAATGGTACGATATACAGTTCACATCAATGACGCATACTTTGAATGTTCAAGAAATCTTCTCCTCATAAGCACAATCCACCTACAAGACCAAAATAAAGAAAAACAAGAAAAGAAATATTTACAAACCTAAACTACTAAAAGGATACGGATCTCAAGAAGAGAAGGTGTCAACATATACCAACTCCCTTTGAGAGGGAGAATGGTAATGCTTAACCCTATGACCATTGACAATAAAAGAATTCCCATCCGATCCTTCAAGCATTAAAGATTCATTTTCTCTAACTTCAATCACCTCATATGGACCGGTCCATTTTGAACGAAGCTTTCCGGGAAACAGTTTCAATCTAGAATTGAATAAAAGCACTCTATCCCCCGGTATAAACTCCTTTGCTTTGATTCTTTCATCATGCCATCTTTTAAGATTCTCCTTGACAATTTGGGAGTTTGAATATGCTTCCTCACGAAATTCTTCAAGCTCAATCAATTGAAGACATCTTTTCTTTCCCGATTCTTTCTCCTCAAGATTCAACTTCCTCAATGCCCATAAAGCCTTGTGTTCTATTTCAACCGGAAGATGACATGCTTTCCCATAGACAAGTTTATACAGAGAAAAACCAAGAGCAGTCTTGTACGCCGTTCGATAAGCCCAAAGCGCATCATCTAGCTTAGAAGACCAATCCTTCCTATTCCCCTTGACTGTCTTCTCAAGTACAAGCTTCACTTGCCTATTTGATACTTCCGCCAAACCATTTATTTGCGGATGATAAGGTGTTGACACCTTGTGCTTCACTCCATAGCCTATCAAAAGCTTTTCAATGATCTTGTTGATGAAATGAGTCCCTTGATCGCTAATGATCGCCTTTGGTATTCCAAACCTTGCAAAAATGTTCTTCATCAAGAAAGCTTTGACAACTAGAGCATCATTCGTTCTTGTAGGAATTGCTTCAACCCATTTAGACACATAGTCTACCGCAAGCAAAATGTAAAGAAAACCATTGGAAGGCGGAAATGGTCCCATGAAGTCCATCCCCCAAACGTCAAACACTTCAATTTCAAAGATGTTCTTCATAGGCATCTCATCTCTTTGTCCAATACTTCCAACTCTTTGGCATCTATCATACTCCTTGACGTATTCTTTGCAATCCTTGAATAATGTTGGCCAAAACAATCCCGACTGTAAGATCTTAGCTCCCGTCTTTTGTAACCCAAAGTGTCCTCCACATGGTAAACTATGGCACATCTCCATGACACTTACTTTTTCTTCCTCCGGAATACACCTCCGTATGATACCATCCGGACAATTCTTAAACAACAATGGATCATCCCACAAATATTCTTTAACATCATGGTAGAACTTTTTCCTTTTTGACTCGGTGAGATGGTCTGGCTTGATACCACACGCTAAGTAGTTTACCAAATTCGCGTACCACGGTCTTCCGGTCTCACACAAAGTGTACATCTGATGAAAATCCACTTGAAGTATCTCTTCATCCGGGAACATATCATTTATGAGCTCCATGGTTCCTTTTTCATCAACATTCTCCAATCGTGACAAGTGGTCGGCTATGACATTTTCGACTCCCTTCTTATCACGTATCTCCACATCAAACTCCTGCAACAAAAGAACCCAACGAATTAGTCTTGGTTTAGCATCCTTTTTACTCATCAAATACCTAATGGCCGCATGATCCGTGTAGACAATGGTTTTCGTGCCAACTAAGTATGGACGAAATTTTTCAAAAGCATAGACTACGGAAAGAAACTCCTTTTCCGTTGTGGTGTAATTCTTTTGATTGGCATTGAACGTCTTTGATGCATAATAGATAGCTCGAAATTTCTTCTCTCGCACTTGTCCAAGCACTACTCCCAAGGCATTATCACTATCATCACAATGGAGTTCAAAGGGCTTGCTCCAATCGGGAGAGACAAGGATTGGTGAAGAAATCAAAGCTTCCTTTAACACCCTAAAAGCATCAAGACATTCATCATTAAATTCAAATGGAGTATCTTTCTCAAGCAATTTACACAAAGGTTTGGCTATATTAGAAAAATTCTTTATAAAACGTCGATAGAATCCGGCGTGACCAAGAAACGATCTAACCCCTTTTTCATTTTTAAGAGGGGGGAAGATGTTCAATGGCTACAACCTTTGCTCTATCAACTCTCAAACCTTTTTCGGAGATATGATGACCAAGTACGATACCCTCTTGAACCATAAAGTGACATTTTTCCCAATTCAAGACGAGGTTCGTATCTTGACATCACTGCAAGACCATGGACAAATTAGTTAAGCATATATCAAATGAAGATCCAAACATGGAGAAATCATCCATAAAAACTTCCATCACATTTTCAATCAATCCTCCAAAAATAGCCATCATACAACGTTGAAAGGTGGCGGGTGCATTGCATAACCCAAAAGGCAATTTATAGAAAGCGAATGTGCCATACGGACAAGTAAAAGTTGTTTTCTCTTGATCCTCGGGGGCTATCATGATTTGGTTATACCCCGAGTAACCATCTAGAAAACAATAATACTTATATCCCGCCAACCTATCAAGCATTTGATCAATAAAAGGCAAAGGGAAATGATCCTTATGAGTATTGTCATTAAGTTTTCTATAATCACAACAAACTCTCCACCCCGTTTTCACCCTTGTTGCAAGTTCTTCATCAAATTCCGTTTTAACAATGGTTAACCCTCCTTTCTTAGCCACAACATGCAAAGGACTTACATGAGGACTATCACTAATGTCATAAACAATTTTAGCATCCAACCATTTTAAAACTTCTTTCCTAACAACTTCTTGCATAATAGGATTCAAACGCCTTTGAGGTTGTATACATGATTTATTCTCATCAATCAACCTTATGTGATGCATGCAAATTGTGGGACTAATTCCCTTCAAATCATCCAAACTCCACCCTATAGCACTCTTGTGATCTCTAAGTACTCTCAACAATTTATCAAGTTCTAGAGGAGAAAGGGATGATGATACAATTACCGGAAATGTCTTCTCGTCCCCCAAATATGCATACCTAAGGTGATCGGGTAGAGGCTTCAATTCTTCCTTTCCTTTATCAACCTTTGACTCTTCATTCTCTATCTCTAATGGAAGATATTCCCTCTTTCCATAGTATGCCAACTTTGCTTCATCCTCTTGCATTTCCCTACAAGCATTCAATTCATGTAAACAATCATTAATATCTTCATCTTCTAAACAATGAAAAGAATTATTAGAGTTTAAAGATAAAGTAAGAGAATGGCTTATGCTCATTTCAAGAGGATCTTTAGCTAAGATGAATGGTAGGTTCTCTTCAACAACTTCATCAATCATGTCGATCCTTCTACATTCTTCTTTCTCATTTGGATATCTCATAACACTCTTCAAAGAGAAAACCACCTCTTCCTCATTTACTCTCAACTTCAACTTCCCTTTTTGTACATCAATTAAAGCTCTTCCCGTTGCTAAAAATGGACGCCCCAATATCAATGGAACATTTGCATCCTCGTCCATATCAAGCACTACAAATCAACCGGGAATATAAACTTTCCAACCTTGACTAACACATCCTCCACTATTCCTCTAGGGTAGGTTAAAGACCTATCCGCTAATTGCAATGTAACGGATGTAGGTTTGACTTCCCCTATACCAAGTTTCTTGAAAATGGACATAGGCATCAAGTTAATACTTGCCCCAAGATCGCAAAGAGCTTTATGAACCTCACTCTTGCCCATTTCACATATAATAACAAAACTCCCCGGATCTTTGAGCTTTGGAGGCAACTTCTTTTGAATTATTGCACTACACTCCTCCGTCAAGTTGACGGTCTCATTCTCTATCAAGCTCCTTTTCCTTGACATGATGTCCTTCAAAAACTTTGCATAGTGAGGCATTTGTTTCAAAGCATCCGCAAAGGGTATATTAATGTGGATTTTCTTGAAAATTTCCAAAAACTTTGCAAACTTCTCATCCAAGCCTTTCTTCAAAAATCAATGTGGAAAAGGAATAGGTACTTGTGTTTTTGGAATTCCCCAACAATCAATTCCGGTTCCTCATTCATTTTATCTTCAACTTCACTTTCAACGTCGAATTCTTCTTCAACCAAGGTGTTCTCCATCTCCTTCTCTTCCACCTTATCATCTTCCAATGGCATAGATGGTCCATCATAATTTGTTCCACTCCTCAAGGTAATTGCCTTGCATTGTTCCTTTGGATTTACAATGGTGGTGGAAGGAAATTTCCCTTTCTCATTAGCACTCATTGAGCTCGCCATTTGACCAAATGAATACTCCAAGGCTTTGAGTCTTCTATCACTATTTTCCTCAATGGCTTTTAATCGTCTTTCATTTACTTCCTCAAAAGCCTTGAATTTTCTTTCAATTACTTCCTCTTGATTTTTGTTGGAAGCAATCAATTTTTCAAGAAGTTCTTCGGTAGTCGCCTTCCCTTCATTATTTGGCGCTTTAGCTCCCGGATGATACCCCGGAGGATAAGCAACCGCATTACTTCGGTTTGCATAAGAAAAATTATCTTGCCTCCTTGGTTGTTGTGGATAAGAACTTCCACTTCCTTGGCTAGTGAAACCTCCTTGCCTTGGTTGTTGTTGCGGATGCGAACTTCCACTACTTTGAGCATTGAATCCTCCTTGCCTTTGTGGATAACTTCCTTGATTTTAGTTGAAATTACCTTGGTAATTATTTTGATAATTACCTTGGTAATTTCTTCCTTGCATATATTGAACGTCCTCCACACGTGGCATTGTTGTAGCCCATTGTTCCCCACTAACACCAATTTGAGGAAGCACACTTTGATCCATTCTACTATCAACCATATTAACTTCTTGATTGGTCACTCCTTTGTTCAAGCTCATTTGCTTCATCACCTCCGCAACGATCATATCCATGCTTGGTGTTTGTGGCTCCACAGTCACACTCTTCACACTAAACTGTTGCCCTTTATCATAACTCTCGAACCCATAGCTTCCACTAACTCTCTCCGATGGCCATTGATAGACATTTGTAGCAATTTCATCAAAAATTCGAATAGCCCTTTCCGGAGTTACTCCTAGTACGGATCCACCTGCCGAAGCATCAAGAAGCACTCTTTGCCCATTCACAAGTCCTTGATAGAAAAATCCCACTTGTTGATTCTCCGGGAAACCATGTTGTGGACACTTGCGTAGTATTTCCTTGAACCTTTCCCACGCTTCATAAAAGCTTTCTTGAGGCAATTGCTTGAATTGAGTAATCAAGCTCTTCATTTGAAGTGTCTTGGACGGTGGGAAATACTTGTTCAAAAACATTTGTGCAAGTTCGTCCCATGTGTTGCACATTCCGGGAGTAAGAGTGGAGAGCCATGTTCTTGCTCTATCCCTCAAAGAGAATGGAAATAACCTCATCTTTATGCAATCCTCGCTCACCCCATTCATCTTCATGGTGTTGGCAATCTCAACGAATTGAGCTAGATGAGAATTATGATCTTCATTCGGAGCTCCACCAAATTGTTGCTCTCTCACCAATGAAATCAAGCCCATTTTAAACTCAAAGTTGTTGGCATGAATTGGTGGTCCCATCATTTGTGGAAGTGCCCTCGGCATGAAGAAATCCCGGATCACCCTTTGATCATTTTGAACTCCATGTTGAACCGGAGGTGGGGGTTACATATGCTTGTTGTGGAGGAGCATAACCTTGTTGAAAACCTTGTTGAATCATAGCTTGTTGCACCATTTGTTGAATATAAGCTTGATTGTTAAACTCCCCAAATTGTTGATAATTTTGTTGAGGAAGATTGGCATTAGCTTGATCTTGCAAATTTTGCATTCCGCCTCCATCATTCCTAACATTGCCTCGTTCATCTTGATTGTTTTCCATTTGATCACTCTTTTTGGTATTGTTCTCCTTTCTTCTTCTTCGAAAAGTGTGTTCAATTTCTAAGTCAATAGGTTCAACTTGTTCCCCTTTTGATCTTGTTTGCATACACCTTCAAAATAAAAGAAGTTAGAACAATATTTTCAAAACAAAATACAAATAAAAATTACAAGAAAAAAAAATGTCTCTAGTAAGATCGCTCTAAACGTTCCTTCTTTAAGCTACTAGCAACCGTTACCTCCCCGGCAACGGCGCCATTTGATTGGCCATAACTTGTAGTCAGGTTGACCAATTTAAGAATTTATCGAACCACAGGGAGGTCGATGCTAGCACTTAAGCGATATCACGTTTATCACGATTTTATAGAAACGAATCATAGATGGATGGTTTGGTTAACAAGTAATTAAATGCAAACAAATGAAAGTAGACAAATAATAATCAAATGACAAGATAAAAAATTGATGAATGAGAGGTTTTCCAAATTGAGTGGAAGTGAGATTAACAACACTATTGAAGTGGTAACTTATGGATTCATGCATCAAACTCATATGTATCAAGGGTTAAGACTAAGGGCCAACACATATACCACCTAAACTTCCTCTCGAAATGAATAGGATGTAGATCATTTGCACAATCTCAAAATAGCTCAAAGGTTGGTTCTCAATTAAACTATTCCAACTAGGTACTAAGTTCAATTTAAGAATCCCTTTATATAATCAATTGACTTCTCAATCTAACTAATCACATGTTCCATCAAAGGGTTCTAAATAATAAAGGACTTCTCAATCTCTTTACCATTTATAATGCACATGAGGTGTTTGATGAAATGATTCACTTGACTATCCTAAACACATAATTGATTTCTCAATCTAATCATATAATTAGAACAATCAAATACACAAAACATCATAGATCTCAAGATATATAAGCACCAATGATAGAAAATCAAATATCCCCATCAACATATGAATTTAATTACATAGATCCACAAATTAACCAACAACTTTTATGTTGCTAATCTCACAAGGGAGATTAGCCTACAATCTTCATAAGGTCCATAACATAGACATTATAATTCTTACAAATCATGATAAACTAAAGGATTAACACAAAATTGGAATGAAAACTCCCTTGGAAATGGATCCAATTGAATCTCCCTTCTTCCTTTGGTGATCACCCAAGCTTCCTTGCTTCTTCACTTGATTTGGATTGAAGAAAATATGGAGAGATGATGTAGATCTAGAAATTGATGAATGGGATGAAGAAAATGGTGTAAAATCAAAGGAATGGTGTGTGATGTGTGTGGGAACAGTAGCAAATCCGATCTCTTTTCAAAATGTTGAATGGATTGGTATTTATACCCCATGGAGACCTTCTAGAAGAATTATAAAAAATATCCTGTTCTGGTGCCGACACGAGTCGTGCTACGTAGCACGGGTCGTGTCGTGTCAGGGCAAACGGCACACGAGTCGTTCTGCATTACACGGCCAAAGGGTGGCCATGTTGAATGTTTAGACGTCGTCGCACGGCTTCCGCTTACAGGCCCGTGTCTGGTACACGGGTCGTGCTCCGCATCACAGGTCGTGCTCAGCAACACGACCAAGTGGTGGTCGTGTTGGATAAATAGATGTCGCCACACGACCATTCTGGACAGGCCCGTTTCTGGCACACGGGCCGTGTGCTGCAACACGAGCCGTGTTGCCAGCACGGCTGGCCGTGTTCTTGCACCTTTATTTCTTCTTCCTTGTTTGATCTTCCGTCTCCATTTTTACTCCATTTTTACCTGTTATATATATGTTTAAGATCATTCTCACACATTCCCATGAAAACACATAACACCACCAAAATACACGAAAATACGGATAAAATAATACGAAAAATACACACAAAAAGGCACTAAAATCTAGGTGAAAATAACGACAATCAGCGACGATCTTCAAGATCCTCTCAATCTGCTGTTCCCTTTCCCTTCTCACATTGTTAGGCATGAATAATAGGGTTACCGAATAGTTGAGATGACTTATTTATAGGCTACAGCAGGGACCAGGAGGAGAAATTAGAGTTGAGCCTCCATTGGGCTTAAGTATCCAAGTTTAGCCCAAAACTTATACTTAAGTCCAATAATAATAATATATACCACTAAAATACTATTACTGCACTACCACTCTAATCCCATAATTACGTTATGGACTCCTTCTTATTATGAGCTTGTTAGTCTCCCCATGTTTAAGATATACAATGCCCATTAATTAATTAAGTTAGTGACAACTCCAATTAATTAATATCTCATCCGAGAGTAGTACCACTCAACCTCATTATCATGCTGGAATTAATCCACTTGCAAGATTTACATGATAATCTTTATGAGCTCCTCAAGAGGACATCATCAACCTAAATAGGACATAGATTCCTTCTACAATCAACAGCATACCATAGAGACAGCACTACTTCCCAACTCACCGAGTTTATTGATTTAATTACATGTAAATCTCACCCATTGATAAATCAAAGAAATACATACAGCCTTATGTGTCAAAGTCATTGTATAGGGATTAAGAGCATGAACATCCATAATAACTGAGATCAAGTTCTTCTATAAGTCAGTATAAGTCGAACGACCTCAAGCGGTCCTGTTCAATACACACAAAGCATACTAATGTGATTCTATAGTTAAGACAAACTAATACTAAATCACACTACAACTATCCCGATAGATTGTCCCCATCTATCTCGATTGTGAGCATCTGTTTATAGTTTATAAGAAAACTGATAATATGTTCTTCCGCGTGTTGTTGCACAATATATTATCTACAGTATAAAGTAAGTGAACTTTTATACGAACATATAAATAAATTATAATATGCAAAACGTTTGATCACATGATTCTTATTTTTAAATAAATTGTTAAAACATTATTCATACGAAAGCTAGACTTTTAGTATACAATCTAACAATCTCCTAATTATACTAAAAGACTACACTGCCATATCAGCTGACATGCAACTAATCCCCATTCCTTCTACATGCCCATCGAACGCTTTCGCTGGAAGGCTCTTAGTAAAATGATCAGCCAGGTTATCCTCAAATGCAATCTTAGCGATAATGATTTTTCCTCTTTTAACGATGTCTCGTATCAGTTGGTACCTGGGCTTAATGTGTTTACTCGCCTTATGGGCTCGTGGTTCTTTCGAATTTGCTACTACACCACAGTTATCACAATAAATTTTGATCGCTTTGGGCAAACCAGGAATCACATCCAAGTCCATTAAGAAGTTCCTAAGCCATACCGCTTCTTTAGCCGCCTCAGAGGCTGCTACATATTCAGCTTCCATGTTAAAGTCCGCAATGCATTTCTGCATTACACTCCTCCATATTATGGCTCCTCCTCTAAGAGTAAACACATTATCCGAGGTGGATTTACTAGCATCCCTATCTGACTGAAAATCCGAATCAGTATAACCTAAAGGTAACAAAGTATCTGCCCAGTAAACCAGCATATAATCCTTAGTCCTTCGCAGGTACTTCAGAATAAGCTTTACCGCAGCCCAATGCCCTTGTTCTGGGTTACTTTGATATCTACTGACCATGCCCACGGCATAACAGATATTCGGCCTCGTACTTATCATTGCATACATGAGGCTTCCTACTGCCGAAGCATAAGGAACCAGCTTCATTTCCTCTATTTCCTGTTGTGTCTTTGGACACATTTCCTTAGATAGAGGAATTCCATGTCTGAAAGGTATTAATCCTTTCTTGGAATCTTGCATGCTAAAATGAGCCAGGATTGTATCAATGTATGAAGCTTGGGATAAGCACAATATTCTTTTCTTGCGATCCCTTATTAATTTGATCCCAAGAATGTGTTCGACTTCTCCTAAGTCTTTCATCTCAAACTGCTTGGATAGCCATACCCTAACATCCGACAATACCTTTATATTTTTTTCCAATGAGCAGGATATCATCCACGTAAAGTATAAGAAATACCACTATGTTTCTATCACACTTTTTATACATAAATGATTCATCCGGACATTGAATAAACCCATATGACTGGATTACTTCATCAAAGCGGATGTTCCATGATCTAGAAACTTGTTTTAATCCATAAATGGACCTATTAAGCTTACACACAAGATGCTCTTGGCCCTTTTTAATGAATCCCTCTGGTTGCTTTATATAGATGTTTTCCTCAAAAATTCCATTCAGGAAAGCTGTCTTGACATCCATTTGTCATACCTCATAGTCCATATGAGCGGCAATAGACAAAAGAATCCGGATTGATTTAAGCATGGCGACGAGCGAGAAGGTTTCCTCATAATTGATTCCTTCTTTCTGAGTATATCCCTTCGCAACGAGCCTTGCTTTAAAGGTTTTCACCTTACCGTCAGATCCTCTTTTTCTTTTGTAGACCCACTTGCATCCAATAGCTTTTATACCATTGGGTTCTACAAGCTCCCAGACTTGATTAGAATACATGGATTCTATCTCAGATTTCATTGCCTTTGGCCATGATTGAGCATCTTTATCATGCAAAGCTTCGTTGTAATTCCATGGGTCAATTTCATGTTCACCCGGGATCAAGTCAGATGATTCTCCCAATTCCATGGATCTATCGGGTTGTCTCACAATCCTCCCACTACGACTAGGCTCCGCATGCAATTGTGTATCAAGTGTGACATGCAGTGCAATGTCCTATGGTATATCCTCTTGTACAATTGGTATTATATTTGGTGTTTCGCCTCTTACTTCTTCTAGAACACTTTTACTCATGGGTTTGTGGTTCATAACATAATCCCCTTCAAAAAATATGGCGTTCGTGCTTACTATCACCTTTTGATCATTTGGATTATAAAACAAACCTCCTTTCGTTCCTCTAGGATATCCTATAAACAGACAAACTTCAGTAAATTATTCTAACTTATCAGTATCCGCCTTTAACACATGTGCCGGAGCACTCCAAATCAGAATGTGTTTCAGAACAGGCTTTCGCTCGGTCCACAATTCTGTGAGGTAGGCTACCGATTTAGAAGGTACTAAGTTCAGAATGTAAGTTGTTGTTTGCAAGACATATCCCTAAAACGAATTAGGTAATTTCGAATAACTCATCATTGATCTTACCATTTCCATAAGAGCCCTATTTCTTCTTTCCGCTACACCATTTTGCTGGGGTGTGCCCGGTGCAGACAATTGATATTTAATCCCTTCCCCTGATAAATAATCCCTAAACTCTCCAAAGAGGTTTTTACCACCACGATCAGATCGTAGTGTCTTGATACATTTCCAAAGTTACTTCTCCACATCAGCCTTGTACTCTTTGAATTTATCAAAGCACTCAGACTTGCGGCGCATCAAATAAATGTATTCGTATCTAGAATAATCATCAATAAAAGTGACGAAATATTCATAACCACCTCTTGCCTGGACAGACATAGTACCACATAAATCAGAATGAACCAATTCCAACAGATCCTTGGCTCTATATCCCTTTGCCTTAAAAAGCCTTTTGGTCATCTTTCCTTCTAAGCAGGATTCGCAAGTTGGATAATTTTTCACCACTAATGAACTCAGAGGTCCATCAGCTATCAACCTTTGAATCCTACTCAAGTTAATATGACCTAGTCTTAGATGCCAAAGATATGTTTGGTTCATTTTCGAAGGTTCTTTTATCTTATTGGTAGATGTATTATTCAATTCAATTTGTTGCACCGTGGGAGAAATTAGATTAAGAGTATACAAATTATCTATCAATGTACCACCACAGATAATAATTTAATTTTTCTATATAATAACCTTGTCATTAAAAGAAACAGAATATCCATCCATAAACAATTTAGACACCGAAATTAAATTCTTTCTAAAATAAGATACATAAAGATAATTCCGCAAAACAAGAGTTTTATTCTTATTGAAAAATAAATAGACGTCTCCCACTGCAACAACCGCTACTCTTGTAGCATTTTCCATGAGTATGGTAATCTCCCCATTACTAAGCTGTTGGGTTTAGTGGAATACCTACAAAAAATTGCAGACATGGTCAGTGGCTCCCGTATCTACATACCAGTGTCAGCAGATACAGCCGCTAAACATGATTCAACAACTAGTAAATAAGACTTACCATTCCTGTTCCCCTTCAAAAGAGGGCAATCTGCCTTGTAGTGTCCTGGATGCTTGTATTTTAAGCACTTGCCTCTAGGCTTCTTGACCACACTACCCTTTGCCTTCACTTGGTTCACCGGTGCTAAATTTCCTTGCTTCTTCATATTCTTTCCATCTTTCGACCTAGGATAAGTAGTATTTTCAGTAACATGAACCTGAGGAGCTCTACGAAATAATTTTTCCACCACCACAAGTTCTGTCAGAGTTCCGCCAATGTGTACAAATGTTTGTTCATACCATAGTTGAGACGAAACTGCTCAAAACTCCTAGGCAACCTTTGGAGCATGATATCGATTTAGGTTTCCCCATCGATTTCAGCTCCAAGAACCTCCAACTCATTGTGTTGGCCCATCATCCTAAGGACATGCTCCCTTACGGGAGTGCGCTCAGCCATTTTGGTGTTCATCAGTACAGCCATTCCCCGAGACCTAGCAGGACGACACTGGTGTCCAAAGAGTTCCATAAGATTCTGCATCATATTATAGGCGAAGTTCATAGCTTGATATTGATGCTGAAGCACATTTGACATATAAGCCAAAATATAGCATTTAGCCATCCTATTAGCCTTAACCCACCTATTATAAGCAGCTATTTCCTCTTCAATAGATTCATCCATAGGTTTCAAAGGACATTCCTATGAGTACAAAGCTATAATCTTCAACAGTTAAAATAATGTCCGTGTTTCGTTTTCAGCCAACATAATTTATGCTAGTAAGTTTGTGTTCTTTAAGTATGACAGAAAGTGAATTGAGTGCCATTTGAAAATCCTGAGAATCATAAATAAATAAGCAGATCAAACATTTCGAATTTATCAATTTATATTAATTTCCTCAAAATAATATAAAATAAAATTCACCAACATCTCAAGCACCGTGAGTCTGCATGCCACGATAGTGTGGACTTATACAAACCCAAACATTTACAAGAGAAGGTTTTACATTAATTTCATACGTCAACCTAACTTCATGACAAAATAATTAATAGTCGGTTCCTTTTTAGCCATGTAAATAATAGCAGTGACTCTGATGGAGAGTATACTTATTATTTACATCTAAGTGTACACCATTATTTGACCCCAAGTCCATTGTGCAAGCTTATGTGCCTTACAGATGGAAAAGTACACACACGCTTAGAAAAACTTCCTACAGTCATCATAAAGAAGTTTGTACCTGTGATCCGTGAGTAAACTCATCCGATGGGGAGGAAGGTCTATGCCAACACGCAAGTATATTCACATCACTTACAAACCAATAACGGAGGCCGTGAAAATTTATTACCAATCCCCTCTCCCAATTAGTTATTTAACACCGATGGTTTTTCATGCATATAATATCCATCATAAAATACACATCCTAGCATGTTTCTATATTTAGTAATTTAAAATAATAAATCACATGGAACATGCATACCATATATAATAATAATCAGATAATTAAATCAAAGTATGACAGTTGAAAAACACACAAAAACACACAAAAAACACACAAAAAAACACATCAAAATAGAAAAACAGAAAAAATAAGCCTGCTGTACACCAAACACGCCGGCACGATTCGTGCGCACTCCTGCACGAGTCGTGCTGTTCTCATGCTCCCTGTTTTCATGCCAGCGCCGCACGCATCCAGCGATCATGCCGGCAACAGGCACAACTCATGCTGCCATTTCCTGACAGTCGTGCTACCCACATCTGCATGCTGTAAATCACTTTCAATCATGCCAGATATGGGAACGACTCTGCTGATAGTTTAGGGCTTGTCGTGCCATTGTCTCCACACTCCTGTCGCACTGCGCTGCATGCATGTCGCCTTCATACGCTGGTCGTGCGGCCCTCCGATGCCACCCGTGTGTGAGCATCTGGTGGCCCTCGTGCCTGCCAGTCGTGCTCGTGCCATGTGCTGGGGTGTATCACCACGCTCCTTCATTGCGACACGCCTACGCCAGTAGAACCATCACTCACACTCTCCGTTGAAGCGGGCGTGACTTGTGCCATAGGCAGGCAAGGCTCGTGCCGCTTGCTTGTCGCCCGCCAATACTCATCGCTTGCATACAGGCACGAGTCGTGCAGTTCACCTACACGAATCGTGCTTCCGTGTGTCGCAGTCTGTCCTATCGTGTGTCACTCCTGTGTAGCCCTCCTCTGTTGTCACCGTCATCTTTTGCTGGCATGACTCGTGCCAATGAGTGGCATGACTCGTGTCGGCATCCAGCGAGATGTTTCCTACAGCCGCCGTTCGTCTGCCGTGTTCAGCCGTGTTCCATCACCATCAAACTTTTAGGGTATCCAAGTATAACAATTAATATTCTAAACCCCAACCCACGTTTGGCACATAATAACATGTCACGTCTTCCATGAAATTGAAGCTCTGAAACTAATTGTTGGCGTTTGATCATTTGGTTAACGTGAACCGTTAGGGTTTCATGCAAACTAAATCAGCGGAAGCAAGTAGTCAAAGTTTGCATTACCTTTCACCAGGGTATGTTGATGAAGAACAGCTGCAGAAAATAACCTCTTGATCTTCTGCTGTATTCCCAAGTCCAATCTTGACGTCGTGTGGGCGACGATCTCCAAGATCCTCTCAATTTGCTATTCTATTTCCCTCCTCATAATATTAGGCGTGAATAATAGAGTTACCGGATAGATGAGATGACTTATTTATAGGCTACAGCAGGGACCAGGAGGGGAAATTAGAGTTGGGCCTCCATTGGACTTAAGTATCCAAGTTTAGCCCAAAACTTATACTTAAGTACAATAATAATAATAGTATATACCACTAAAATATTATTACTACACTACCGCTCTAATCCTATAATTACGTTATGGGCTCTTTCTTATTATGAGCCCGTTAGTCTCCCCATGTAAGATATACAATATCCATTAATTAATTAAGTTACTAATAACTCCAATTAATTAATATCTTATCCAAGAGTAGTACCACTCAACCTCATTATCATGCCGGAATTAATCCACTTGCAAGATTTATATGATAATCCTTATGACTCCTCAAGGAGACATCATCAACCTAAATAGGACACGGATTCCTTCTACAATCAACAGCACACCATAGAGACAACACTACTTCCCAACTCATCGAATTTATTGATTTAATTACATGTAAATCTCACCCATTGATGAATTAAAGAAATACATATTGCCTTATGTGTCGAAGTTATTGTATAGGGATTAAGAGCACGAACATCTATAATAACTGAGATCAAGTTCTTCTATAAGTCAGTATAAGTTGAACGATCTCAAGCGGTCCTGCTCAATACACACAAAACATACTAATGTGATTCTATAGTCAAGACAAACTAATACCAAATTACACTACAACCATCCCGATAGATTGTTCCCGTCTATCTCGATTGTGAGCATCTGTTTATAGTTTATAAGGAAACCAATAATATGATCTTCCGCGTATTGTCGCACAACATATTATCTACAATATAAGTAAATGGACTTTTGCACAAACATATAAATAAATTATAATATGCAAAATGTTTGATCATATGATTCTCATTTTTAAATAAATTGTTAAAATATTGTTCATACAAAAGCTAGACTTTTAGTATACAATCTAACAGTCTCTGCCATCAAATATGCATTCAAGTGATGCGATGAAGCCTGCGATACATCCTTCAAGGAATTCAACCAAAAACTTTTGAAGAACTAGCTACAAGAGCTCATGACATGGAGCTGAGTATGGCATCAAGTGACTTCGAACTGCCTTCAATTAACGACTTCTATGAGTTTAGAAACATGTCTTTCGATAAGCCTCTCGAGGAAGAGTCACAGTCAAAGACACCAGTGCCTATTAAGATTCAAAGAAATGAAGTTAAACCAAGAGAAAATAGTGTATCCCATTATTGGGGGCAATGAACTATTAACAAGTCAACGCTCCTCGACACGAGCGAAAACTATCCATATTATTCTCCTCGATACGAGCTAAAACTATCTCAAATTCTCAAATCAAATCCCCTTGAGAAGAGACGAAACTCTCTGCATGTTATGCTCCTCGATACGAGCTAAAACTATCTCAAATCCTCAAATCAAATCTTCTTGAGAAGAGACAAAACTCTCTGCATGTTATGGTCCTTGATACGAGCTTAAACTGTCTCATTCAAATCAAATCTCCTTGAGAAGAGACGAAACTCTCTGCATGTTATGCTCCTTGATAAGAGATCAATCCGTCTCACTCAAATCAAATCTCCTTGAGAGGAGACGAAACTCTCTGCATGTTATGCTCCTTGATACGAGCTTAAACTGTTTCACTCAAATCAAATCTTCTTGAGAAGAGACGAAACTCTCTACATGTTATGCTCTTTGATACGAGCTTAAACTGTCTCATTGAAATCAAATCTCCTTGAGAAGAGACGAAACTCTCCATATGTTCATGACTCATTGACACGAGTATATCTACAAATCTCAAATCAAATTTCCTTGAGAAGAGTATAAATTGTCTATAAATCAAGTTCAAAACTCCTTGTGAAGAGTATAAACTTCTACAAATCAAGTTCAAGACTCCTTGACACGAGTATAAATTGTCACCAAATTCAAATTCAAAGCTCCATGACGCACGAGCCAAAACTGCATGTTACTCCTGTCCCGCATTAGTATAAACTGTGTACGCACATCCATTCAAAACCAAATTATGTCCCTTTGAACTACATTTTGACTTGATCCCCTTCTCTTCAAAGAGGTACGTAGGCAGCTTAGTATTGAGAGTAATATTGTATAGTGATGTTTTGTCCTCCACACGTGGCATTGTTGTAGCCCATTGTTCCCCACTAACACCAATTTGAGGAAGCACACTTTGATCCATTCTACTATCAACCATATTAACTTCTTGATTGGTCACTCCTTTGTTCAAGCTCATTTGCTTCATCACCTCCGCAACGATCATATCCATGCTTGGTGTTTGTGGCTCCACAGTCACACTCTTCACACTAAACTGTTGCCCTTTATCATAACTCTCGAACCCATAGCTTCCACTAACTCTCTCCGATGGCCATTGATAGACATTTGTAGCAATTTCATCAAAAATTCGAATAGCCCTTTCCGGAGTTACTCCTAGTACGGATCCACCTGCCGAAGCATCAAGAAGCACTCTTTGCCCATTCACAAGTCCTTGATAGAAAAATCCCACTTGTTGATTCTCCGGAAAACCATGTTGTGGACACTTGCGTAGTATTTCCTTGAACCTTTCCCACGCTTCATAAAAGCTTTATTGAGGCAATTGCTTGAATTGAGTAATCAAGCTCTTCATTTGAAGTGTCTTGGACGGTGGGAAATACTTGTTCAAAAACATTTGTGCAAGTTCGTCCCATGTGTTGCACATTCCGGGAGTAAGAGTGGAGAGCCATGTTCTTGCTCTATCCCTCAAAGAGAATGGAAATAACCTCATCTTTATGCAATCCTCGCTCACCCCATTCATCTTCATGGTGTTGGCAATCTCAACGAATTGAGCTAGATGAGCATTATGATCTTCATTCGGAGCTCCACCAAATTATTGCTCTCTCACCAATGAAATCAAGCCCATTTTAAACTCAAAGTTGTTGGCATGAATTGGTGGTCCCATCATTTGTGGAAGTGCCCTCGGCATGAAGAAATCCCGGATCACCCTTTGATCATTTTGAACTCCATGTTGAACCGGAGGTGGGGGTTACATATGCTTGTTGTGGAGGAGTATAACCTTGTTGAAAACCTTGTTGAATCATAGCTTGTTGCACCATTTGTTGAATATAAGCTTGATTGTTAAACTCCCCAAATTGTTGATAATTTTGTTGAGGAAGATTGGCATTAGCTTGATCTTGCAAATTTTGCATTCCGCCTCCATCATTCCTAACATTGCCTCGTTCATCTTGATTGTTTTCCATTTGATCACTCTTTTGGTATTGTTCTCCTTTCTTCTTCTTCGAAAAGTGTGTTCAATTTCTAAGTCAATAGGTTCAACTTGTTCCCCTTTTGATCTTGTTTGCATACACCTTCAAAATAAAAGAAGTTAGAACAATATTTTCAAAACAAAATACAAATAATAAATACAAGAAAAAAAAATGTCTCTAGTAAGATCGCTCTAAACGTTCCTTCTTTAAGCTACTAGCAACCGTTACCTCCCCGGCAACGGCGCCATTTGATTGGCCATAACTTGTAGTCGGGTTGACCAATTTAAGAATTTATCGAACCACAGGGAGGTCGATGCTAGCACTTAAGCGATATCACGTTTATCACGATTTTATAGAAACGAATCATAGATGGATGGTTTGGTTAACAAGTAATTAAATGCAAACAAATGAAAGTAGACAAATAATAATCAAATGACAAGATAAAAAATTGATGAATGAGAGGTTTTCCAAATTGAGTGGAAGTGAGATTAACAACACTATTGAAGTGGTAACTTATGGATTCATGCATCAAACTCATATGTATCAAGGGTTAAGACTAAGGGCCAACACATATACCACCTAAACTTCCTCTCGAAATGAATAGGATGTAGATCATTTGCACAATCTCAAAATAGCTCAAAGGTTGGTTCTCAATTAAACTATTCCAACTAGGTACTAAGTTCAATTTAAGAATCCCTTTATATAATCAATTGACTTCTCAATCTAACTAATCACATGTTCCATCAAAGGGTTCTAAATAATAAAGGACTTCTCAATCTCTTTACCATTTATAATGCACATGAGGTGTTTGATGAAATGATTCACTTGACTATCCTAAACACATAATTGATTTCTCAATCTAATCATATAATTAGAACAATCAAATACACAAAACATCATAGATCTCAAGATATATAAGCACCAATGATAGAAAATCAAATATCCCCATCAACATATGAATTTAATTACATAGATCCACAAATTAACCAACAACTTTTATGTTGCTAATCTCACAAGGGAGATTAGCCTACAATCTTCATAAGGTCCATAACATAGACATTATAATTCTTACAAATCATGATAAACTAAAGGATTAACACAAAATTGGAATGAAAACTCCCTTGGAAATGGATCCAATTGAATCTCCCTTCTTCCTTTGGTGATCACCCAAGCTTCCTTGCTTCTTCACTTGATTTGGATTGAAGAAAATATGGAGAGATGATGTAGATCTAGAAATTGATGAATGGGATGAAGAAAATGGTGTAAAATCAAAGGAATGGTGTGTGATGTGTGTGGGAACAGTAGCAAATCCGATCTCTTTTCAAAATGTTGAATGGATTGGTATTTATACCCCATGGAGACCTTCTAGAAGAATTATAAAAAATATCCTGTTCTGGTGCCGACACGAGTCGTGCTACGTAGCACGGGTCGTGTCGTGTCAGGGCAAACGGCACACGAGTCGTTCTGCATTACACGGCCAAAGGGTGGCCATGTTGAATGTTTAGACGTCGTCGCACGGCTTCCACTTACAGGCCCGTGTCTGGTACACGGGTCGTGCTCCGCATCACAGGTCGTGCTCAGCAACACGACCAAGTGGTGGTCGTGTTGGATAAATAGATGTCGCCACACGACCATTCTGGACAGGCCCGTTTCTGGCACACGGGCCGTGTGCTGCAACACGAGCCGTGTTGCCAGCACGGCTGGCCGTGTTCTTGCACCTTTATTTCTTCTTCCTTGTTTGATCTTCCGTCTCCATTTTTACTCCATTTTTACCTGTTATATATATGTTTAAGATCATTCTCACACATTCCCATGAAAACACATAACACCACCAAAATACACGAAAATACGGATAAAATAATACGAAAAATACACACAAAAAGGCACTAAAATCTAGGTGAAAATAACGACAATCAGCGACGATCTTCAAGATCCTCTCAATCTGCTGTTCCCTTTCCCTCCTCACATTGTTAGGCATGAATAATAGGGTTACCGAATAGTTGAGATGACTTATTTATAGGCTACAGCAGGGACCAGGAGGAGAAATTAGAGTTGAGCCTCCATTGGGCTTAAGTATCCAAGTTTAGCCCAAAACTTATACTTAAGTCCAATAATAATAATATATACCACTAAAATACTATTACTGCACTACCACTCTAATCCCATAATTACGTTATGGACTCCTTCTTATTATGAGCTTGTTAGTCTCCCCATGTTTAAGATATACAATGCCCATTAATTAATTAAGTTAGTGACAACTCCAATTAATTAATATCTCATCCGAGAGTAGTACCACTCAACCTCATTATCATGCTGGAATTAATCCACTTGCAAGATTTACATGATAATCTTTATGAGCTCCTCAAGAGGACATCATCAACCTAAATAGGACACAGATTCCTTCTACAATCAACAGCATACCATAGAGACAGCACTACTTCCCAACTCACCGAGTTTATTGATTTAATTACATGTAAATCTCACCCATTGATAAATCAAAGAAATACATACAGCCTTATGTGTCAAAGTCATTGTATAGGGATTAAGAGCATGAACATCCATAATAACTGAGATCAAGTTCTTCTATAAGTCAGTATAAGTCGAACGACCTCAAGCGGTCCTGTTCAATACACACAAAGCATACTAATGTGATTCTATAGTTAAGACAAACTAATACTAAATCACACTACAACTATCCCGATAGATTGTCCCCATCTATCTCGATTGTGAGCATCTGTTTATAGTTTATAAGAAAACTGATAATATGTTCTTCCGCGTGTTGTTGCACAATATATTATCTACAGTATAAAGTAAGTGAACTTTTATACGAACATATAAATAAATTATAATATGCAAAACGTTTGATCACATGATTCTTATTTTTAAATAAATTGTTAAAACATTATTCATACGAAAGCTAGACTTTTAGTATACAATCTAACAATCTCCTAATTATACTAAAAGACTACACTGCCATATCAGCTGACATGCAACTAATCCCCATTCCTTCTACATGCCCATCGAACGCTTTCGCTGGAAGGCTCTTAGTAAAATGATCAGCCAGGTTATCCTCAAATGCAATCTTAGCGATAATGATTTTTCCTCTTTTAACGATGTCTCGTATCAGTTGGTACCTGGGCTTAATGTGTTTACTCGCCTTATGGGCTCGTGGTTCTTTCGAATTTGCTACTACACCACAGTTATCACAATAAATTTTGATCGCTTTGGGCAAACCAGGAATCACATCCAAGTCCATTAAGAAGTTCCTAAGCCATACCGCTTCTTTAGCCGCCTCAGAGGCTGCTACATATTCAGCTTCCATGTTAAAGTCCGCAATGCATTTCTGCATTACACTCCTCCATATTATGGCTCATCCTCTAAGAGTAAACACATTATCCGAGGTGGATTTACTAGCATCCCTATCTGACTGAAAATCCGAATCAGTATAACCTAAAGGTAACAAAGTATCTGCCCAGTAAACCAGCATATAATCCTTAGTCCTTCGCAGGTACTTCAGAATAAGCTTTACCGCAGCCCAATGCCCTTGTTCTGGGTTACTTTGATATCTACTGACCATGCCCACGGCATAACAGATATTCGGCCTCGTACTTATCATTGCATACATGAGGCTTCCTACTGCCGAAGCATAAGGAACCAGCTTCATTTCCTCTATTTCCTGTTGTGTCTTTGGACACATTTCCTTAGATAGAGGAATTCCATGTCTGAAAGGTATTAATCCTTTCTTGGAATCTTGCATGCTAAAATGAGCCAGGATTGTATCAATGTATGAAGCTTGGGATAAGCACAATATTCTTTTCTTGCGATCCCTTATTAATTTGATCCCAAGAATGTGTTCGACTTCTCCTAAGTCTTTCATCTCAAACTGCTTGGATAGCCATACCCTAACATCCGACAATACCTTTATATTTTTTTCCAATGAGCAGGATATCATCCACGTAAAGTATAAGAAATACCACTATGTTTCTATCACACTTTTTATACATAAATGATTCATCCGGACATTGAATAAACCCATATGACTGGATTACTTCATCAAAGCGGATGTTCCATGATCTAGAAACTTGTTTTAATCCATAAATGGACCTATTAAGCTTACACACAAGATGCTCTTGGCCCTTTTTAATGAATCCCTCTGGTTGCTTTATATAGATGTTTTCCTCAAAAATTCCATTCAGGAAAGCTGTCTTGACATCCATTTGTCATACCTCATAGTCCATATGAGCGGCAATAGACAAAAGAATCCGGATTGATTTAAGCATGGCGACGAGCGAGAAGGTTTCCTCATAATTGATTCCTTCTTTCTGAGTATATCCCTTCGCAACGAGCCTTGCTTTAAAGGTTTTCACCTTACCGTCAGATCCTCTTTTTCTTTTGTAGACCCACTTGCATCCAATAGCTTTTATACCATTGGGTTCTACAAGCTCCCAGACTTGATTAGAATACATGGATTCTATCTCAGATTTCATTGCCTTTGGCCATGATTGAGCATCTTTATCATGCAAAGCTTCGTTGTAATTCCATGGGTCAATTTCATGTTCACCCGGGATCAAGTCAGATGATTCTCCCAATTCCATGGATCTATCGGGTTGTCTCACAATCCTCCCACTACGACTAGGCTCCGCATGCAATTGTGTATCAAGTGTGACATGCAGTGCAATGTCCTATGGTATATCCTCTTGTACAATTGGTATTATATTTGGTGTTTCGCCTCTTACTTCTTCTAGAACACTTTTACTCATGGGTTTGTGGTTCATAACATAATCCCCTTCAAAAAATATGGCGTTCGTGCTTACTATCACCTTTTGATCATTTGGATTATAAAACAAACCTCCTTTCGTTCCTCTAGGATATCCTATAAACAGACAAACTTCAGTAAATTATTCTAACTTATCAGTATCCGCCTTTAACACATGTGCCGGAGCACTCCAAATCAGAATGTGTTTCAGAACAGGCTTTCGCTCGGTCCACAATTCTGTGAGGTAGGCTACCGATTTAGAAGGTACTAAGTTCAGAATGTAAGTTGTTGTTTGCAAGACATATCCCTAAAACGAATTAGGTAATTTCGAATAACTCATCATTGATCTTACCATTTCCATAAGAGCCCTATTTCTTCTTTCCGCTACACCATTTTGCTGGGGTGTGCCCGGTGCAGACAATTGATATTTAATCCCTTCCCCTGATAAATAATCCCTAAACTCTCCAAAGAGGTTTTTACCACCACGATCAGATCGTAGTGTCTTGATACATTTCCAAAGTTACTTCTCCACATCAGCCTTGTACTCTTTGAATTTATCAAAGCACTCAGACTTGCGGCGCATCAAATAAATGTATTCGTATCTAGAATAATCATCAATAAAAGTGACGAAATATTCATAACCACCTCTTGCCTGGACAGACATAGTACCACATAAATCAGAATGAACCAATTCCAACAGATCCTTGGCTCTATATCCCTTTGCCTTAAAAAGCCTTTTGGTCATCTTTCCTTCTAAGCAGGATTCGCAAGTTGGATAATTTTTCACCACTAATGAACTTAGAGGTCCATCAGCTATCAACCTTTGAATCCTACTCAAGTTAATATGACCTAGTCTTAGATGCCAAAGATATGTTTGGTTCATTTTCGAAGGTTCTTTTATCTTATTGGTAGATGTATTATTCAATTCAATTTGTTGCACCGTGGGAGAAATTAGATTAAGAGTATACAAATTATCTATCAATGTACCACCACAGATAATAATTTAATTTTTCTATATAATAACCTTGTCATTAAAAGAAACAGAATATCCATCCATAAACAATTTAGACACCGAAATTAAATTCTTTCTAAAATAAGATACATAAAGATAATTCCGCAAAACAAGAGTTTTATTCTTATTGAAAAATAAATAGACGTCTCCCACTGCAACAACCGCTACTCTTGTAGCATTTTCCATGAGTATGGTAATCTCCCCATTACTAAGCTGTTGGGTTTAGTGGAATACCTACAAAAAATTGCAGACATGGTCAGTGGCTCCCGTATCTACATACCAGTGTCAGCAGATACAGCCGCTAAACATGATTCAACAACTAGTAAATAAGACTTACCATTCCTGTTCCCCTTCAAAAGAGGGCAATCTGCCTTGTAGTGTCCTGGATGCTTGTATTTTAAGCACTTGCCTCTAGGCTTCTTGACCACACTACCCTTTGCCTTCACTTGGTTCACCGGTGCTAAATTTCCTTGCTTCTTCTTATTCTTTCCATCTTTCGACCTAGGATAAGTAGTATTTTCAGTAACATGAACCTGAGGAGCTCTACGAAATAGTTTTTCCACCACCACAAGTTCTGTCAGAGTTCCGCCAATGTGTACAAATGTTTGTTCATACCATAGTTGAGACGAAACTGCTCAAAACTCCTAGGCAACCTTTGGAGCATGATATCGATTTAGGTTTCCCCATCGATTTCAGCTCCAAGAACCTCCAACTCATTGTGTTGGCCCATCATCCTAAGGACATGCTCCCTTACGGGAGTGCGCTCAGCCATTTTGGTGTTCATCAGTACAGCCATTCCCCGAGACCTAGCAGGACGACACTGGTGTCCAAAGAGTTCCATAAGATTCTGCATCATATTATAGGCGAAGTTCATAGCTTGATATTGATGCTGAAGCACATTTGACATATAAGCCAAAATATAGCATTTAGCCATCCTATTAGCCTTAACCCACCTATTATAAGCAGCTATTTCCTCTTCAATAGATTCATCCATAGGTTTCAAAGGACATTCCTATGAGTACAAAGCTATAATCTTCAACAGTTAAAATAATGTCCGTGTTTCGTTTTCAGCCAACATAATTTATGCTAGTAAGTTTGTGTTCTTTAAGTATGACAGAAAGTGAATTGAGTGCCATTTGAAAATCCTGAGAATCATAAATAAATAAGCAGATCAAACATTTCGAATTTATCAATTTATATTAATTTCCTCAAAATAATATAAAATAAAATTCACCAACATCTCAAGCACCGTGAGTCTGCATGCCACGATAGTGTGGACTTATACAAACCCAAACATTTACAAGAGAAGGTTTTACATTAATTTCATACGTCAACCTAACTTCATGACAAAATAATTAATAGTCGGTTCCTTTTTAGCCATGTAAATAATAGCAGTGACTCTGATGGAGAGTATACTTATTATTTACATCTAAGTGTACACCATTATTTGACCCCAAGTCCATTGTGCAAGCTTATGTGCCTTACAGATGGAAAAGTACACACACGCTTAGAAAAACTTCCTACAGTCATCATAAAGAAGTTTGTACCTGTGATCCGTGAGTAAACTCATCCGATGGGGAGGAAGGTCTATGCCAACACGCAAGTATATTCACATCACTTACAAACCAATAACGGAGGCCGTGAAAATTTATTACCAATCCCCTCTCCCAATTAGTTATTTAACACCGATGGTTTTTCATGCATATAATATCCATCATAAAATACACATCCTAGCATGTTTCTATATTTAGTAATTTAAAATAATAAATCACATGGAACATGCATACCATATATAATAATAATCAGATAATTAAATCAAAGTATGACAGTTGAAAAACACACAAAAACACACAAAAAACACACAAAAAAACACATCAAAATAGAAAAACAGAAAAAATAAGCCTGCTGTACACCAAACACGCCGGCACGATTCGTGCGCACTCCTGCACGAGTCGTGCTGTTCTCATGCTCCCTGTTTTCATGCCAGCGCCGCACGCATCCAGCGATCATGCCGGCAACAGGCACAACTCATGCTGCCATTTCCTGACAGTCGTGCTACCCACATCTGCATGCTGTAAATCACTTTCAATCATGCCAGATATGGGAACGACTCTGCTGATAATTTAGGGCTTGTCGTGCCATTGTCTCCACACTCCTGTCGCACTGCGCTGCATGCATGTCGCCTTCATACGCTGGTCGTGCGGCCCTCCGATGCCACCCGTGTGTGAGCATCTGGTGGCCCTCGTGCCTGCCAGTCGTGCTCGTGCCATGTGCTGGGGTGTATCACCACGCTCCTTCATTGCGACACGCCTACGCCAGTAGAACCATCACTCACACTCTCCGTTGAAGCGGGCGTGACTTGTGCCATAGGCAGGCAAGGCTCGTGCCGCTTGCTTGTCGCCCGCCAATACTCATCGCTTGCATACAGGCACGAGTCGTGCAGTTCACCTACACGAATCGTGCTTCCGTGTGTCGCAGTCTGTCCTATCGTGTGTCACTCCTGTGTAGCCCTCCTCTGTTGTCACCGTCATCTTTTGCTGGCATGACTCGTGCCAATGAGTGGCACGACTCGTGTCGGCATCCAGTGAGATGTTTCCTACAGCCGCCGTTCGTCTGCCGTGTTCAGCCGTGTTCCATCACCATCAAACTTTTAGGGTATCCAAGTATAACAATTAATATTCTAAACCCCAACCCACGTTTGGCACATAATAACATGTCACGTCTTCCATGAAATTGAAGCTCTGAAACTAATTGTTGGCGTTTGATCATTTGGTTAACGTGAACCGTTAGGGTTTCATGCAAACTAAATCAGCGGAAGCAAGTAGTCAAAGTTTGCATTACCTTTCACCAGGGTATGTTGATGAAGAACAGCTGCAGAAAATAACCTCTTGATCTTCTGTTGTATTCCCAAGTCCAATCTTGACGTCGTGTGGGTGACGATCTCCAAGATCCTCTCAATTTGCTATTCTATTTCCCTCCTCATAATATTAGGCGTGAATAATAGAGTTACCGGATAGATGAGATGACTTATTTATAGGCTACAGCAGGGACCAGGAGGGGAAATTAGAGTTGGGCCTCCATTGGACTTAAGTATCCAAGTTTAGCCCAAAACTTATACTTAAGTACAATAATAATAATAGTATATACCACTAAAATATTATTACTACACTACCGCTCTAATCCTATAATTACGTTATGGGCTCTTTCTTATTATGAGCCCGTTAGTCTCCCCATGTAAGATATACAATATCCATTAATTAATTAAGTTACTAATAACTCCAATTAATTAATAGCTTATCCAAGAGTAGTACCACTCAACCTCATTATCATGCCGGAATTAATCCACTTGCAAGATTTATATGATAATCCTTATGACTCCTCAAGGAGACATCATCAACCTAAATAGGACACGGATTCCTTCTACAATCAACAGCACACCATAGAGACAACACTACTTCCCAACTCATCGAATTTATTGATTTAATTACATGTAAATCTCACCCATTGATGAATTAAAGAAATACATATTGCCTTATGTGTCGAAGTTATTGTATAGGGATTAAGAGCACGAACATCTATAATAACTGAGATCAAGTTCTTCTATAAGTCAGTATAAGTTGAACGATCTCAAGCGGTCCTGCTCAATACACACAAAGCATACTAATGTGATTCTATAGTCAAGACAAACTAATACCAAATTACACTACAACCATCCCGATAGATTGTTCCCGTCTATCTCGATTGTGAGCATCTGTTTATAGTTTATAAGGAAACCAATAATATGATCTTCCGCGTGTTGTCGCACAACATATTATCTACAGTATAAGTAAATGGACTTTTGCACAAACATATAAATAAATTATAATATGCAAAATGTTTGATCATATGATTCTCATTTTTAAATAAATTGTTAAAATATTGTTCATACAAAAGCTAGACTTTTAGTATACAATCTAACAGTCTCTGCCATCAAATATGCATTCAAGTGATGCGATGAAGCCTGCGATACATCCTTCAAGGAATTCAACCAAAAACTTTTGAAGAACTAGCTACAAGAGCTCATGACATGGAGCTGAGTATGGCATCAAGTGACTTCGAACTGCCTTCAATTAACGACTTCTATGAGTTTAGAAACATGTCTTTCGATAAGCCTCTCGAGGAAGAGTCACAGTCAAAGACACCAGTGCCTATTAAGATTCAAAGAAATGAAGTTAAACCAAGAGAAAATAGTGCATCCCATTATTGGGGGCAATGAACTATTAACAAGTCAACGCTCCTCGACACGAGCGAAAACTATCCATATTATTCTCCTCGATACGAGCTAAAACTATCTCAAATTCTCAAATCAAATCCCCTTGAGAAGAGACGAAACTCTCTGCATGTTATGCTCCTCGATACGAGCTAAAACTATCTCAAATCCTCAAATCAAATCTTCTTGAGAAGAGACGAAACTCTCTGCATGTTATGGTCCTTGATACGAGCTTAAACTGTCTCATTCAAATCAAATCTCCTTGAGAAGAGACGAAACTCTCTGCATGTTATGCTCCTTGATAAGAGATCAATCCGTCTCACTCAAATCAAATCTCCTTGAGAGGAGACGAAACTCTCTGCATGTTATGCTCCTTGATACGAGCTTAAACTGTTTCACTCAAATCAAATCTTCTTGAGAAGAGACGAAACTCTCTACATGTTATGCTCTTTGATACGAGCTTAAACTGTCTCATTGAAATCAAATCTCCTTGAGAAGAGACGAAACTCTCCATATGTTCATGACTCATTGACACGAGTATATCTACAAATCTCAAATCAAATTTCCTTGAGAAGAGTATAAATTGTCTATAAATCAAGTTCAAAACTCCTTGTGAAGAGTATAAACTTCTACAAATCAAGTTCAAGACTCCTTGACACGAGTATAAATTGTCACCAAATTCAAATTCAAAGCTCCATGACGCACGAGCCAAAACTGCATGTTACTCCTGTCCCGCATTAGTATAAACTGTGTACGCACATCCATTCAAAACCAAATTATGTCCCTTTGAACTACATTTTGACTTGATCCCCTTCTCTTCAAAGAGGTACGTAGGCAGCTTAGTATTGAGAGTAATATTGTATAGTGATGTTTTGTACTCCATGTTATATCCCACATCGGTTTGTAGATAGGATTACATCCTTTGTAATGTTGTATATTACTCTTGTAAGTTGTTAATATAATTAATTTCACACAAATACTTATATGGTATCAAAGCGTATTTCTAGCTAACGCTACTCAAGATTCTTTCCTTCCGCTGTTAATATTTTCTTCCACTGATTTCTCGCTTCTTTTTTTTTTCTTTCTGTTCGGTCGCTATCTTCCTTCTTCCTCGTTTATCCATGGCCGCCAACACCAGCACCCCCTCCCCCGCCACTGATAATCCCACCACTTCACTTGTTGCCTTCAACACCACTTCTCAAGCATCACTAAAACTCAAGTCTGCCAACTATGTCGCGTGGAGTTTTCAAATTCGAACCCTTCTCACAGGATATGATCTCTTCAGGTTTGTTGATGGATCGTATCCGTGCCCAGAAGCCACTGAAACTGTTGCGGGTGTGTCTCGTCCAAATCGGCTTCGTCCTTACTGGATCCGACAAGATCAATTGATCCTCAGCACTCTGATTGGTTCTATTACGCCAACCCTCATCCCGTTTATCGCGTCTGCAAAGACATCTGCAGATGCACGAAAATCCCTGACTTCCATTTATGGTACTTCGTCCAGAGGCCGTATTCTTGCACAAAAAAATAGATTGCACAATCCTGTCAAGGGGAGTAGATCCATCACCGACTTCATGCTTGACATCAAAGGCATGGTGGATGAACTTGCTCTTCTTGGTGTTTCCACAGACAATGAGGACTTGGTCATCAAGGTTTTGAATGGCTAAGATGAATCTTACAAAGAATTGGGATTTACCATACAAGCTCGTGATTCCTCTATCTCCTTCGAGGAACTCCACGACAAGCTTCTAAGCACGGAGGCCCAACTTTCTCAGAACTCTCTTTCTCAGAATTCTAAGCTTCAGGTCGTGGCTCCTCCGGCGGTCGTGGAGGCTGGAGGTCAGGCCCCAACCGCTCTATATAAGCCAACAACCGTTCAGTCCCATCGCAACAATCTGTCCAGGCTCAGGGCCGCAGCTATCAGGGCAAATGCCAGCTTTGTGGCATCTTCGGACACTCAGCGAGGCAGTGTCCCGATCTTGCTCAATCTGCCCAGCTTCAGGCTACTCGCCAGTAGACATTTCAGTAGCCGTACGCACTTCCTACGGCGCACTCCGCTATCTCAACTCCATCCTCAAACAACTGGGTTTTTGGACTCGGGTGCATCGCATCATATTACCACGGATTTATCCAACCTTTCTCTCCACTCTCCGTTTGATGGTCAGGACAGTGTAGTTGTTGGTGATGGTACTTCTTTACCTATCACACACACAGGCTCACTCTACTTTGCTAATCTGCCCTCATTCTCATTTTCTCATTCCCTTGTTGTACCACCTATTTCCAAAAATCTTATTTCGATCTCTCAGCTTTGTCACCAAAATAATGTTCTTGTTGTTTTCTCTTCCGCTTCTTTTCAGGTGAAGGATCGGGAGAATGGAGCCATCCTGCTAGAGGGACCACGAGTTAATAGACTTTACCTTTGGCCACTCACTCATTCGTTACTCACCTCAGCATCCCATGCACTTATTACCTCTAAAGAACAAGTTTGTCTGTGGCATTCTCATCTAGGTCATCCCGCCCCTAAAATACTTCGTTATATTTTGAACAGTCACAATTTACCATTTTCAAACAATAATGAAATACTCTGTGATGCATGCAAAACTATGAAATCTCATAAATTGTCCTTTGGTGATTCTAGTTTACATGCTACTGTGCCACTTGAATTGTTGTTTTTTGATGTTTGGAGCTCTCCTGTTACTTCATCTGATGGCTATAAGTACTATTTTATCTTTGTTGATCACTTCACCAAGTATGTGTGGCTATATCCGTTAAAACGCAAATCTGATGTGCTGCCCACCTTTATTGCCTTTAAATCTCTTGTTGAAAATCATCTTCAATCTCGTATTTGTACTCTATACACTGACAATGGTGGAGAATTCATTGCCCTACGCTCATTTCTTACTTTAAATGGCATTACTCACCTCACTACCCCGCCACACACTCCAGAACATAATGGTGTTGCTGAGAGGCGGCATCGCCACATTGTTGAAACTGCCCTATCTTTGTTACACTCAGCTTCCATGCCCCTTCCCTATTGGCCTTATGCTGTTTCCACTGCTACATACCTCATAAATCGTCTTCCAAAAGAAAACCTTCAAATGCTTTCCTCCTACGAAAAACTATTCCACAAACGGCCACACGTCAACAAACTTCGTGTCTTCGGTTGTCTTTGCTATCCTTGGCTTCATCCTACACCTCACATAAACTTGCGCCTCGTTCCAAACCCTGTATCTTTCTTGGATACTCTCATAAAAAGTGCATATATATGCCTTGATCTGGTCACCAACAGAATCTTCATATCTCGCCATGTGGACTTTGTTGAATCTGTCTTCCCATTCTCCAAGTTTAGCAATCCATCACCCACTCCATCCTTTTCCACTCCCACTGACTTCGTGATACCTACTCCTCCATCCATACTTCACCCTACGCCTACACCCGCACCCACACCACCAGCTAGTCCTGCTCTTCTCCCTCTCCAGCAGGAGCCTCCACTTCCGCCTTCACCGCCTACTCCCACTCAACATACTATGGTAACTCGGTCCAAAAACAACATTGTCAAAACTAATCCCAGGTACTGTCTCACTTCCTCTCTTTATACAGATACTGAACCCAATACAGTCTTTCAGGCTCTATCTACTCCATGTTGGCGTGATGCGATGACTTCTGAGTTCAATGCTCTGCAAAGGAATGGCACTTGGGATCTTGTCCCCTCTTCCTTGGCTCAGAATATTGTCCGATGCAAATGGGTGTTTCGTATCAAACAAAATCCGAATGGTTCGGTGGACAAATACAAAGCTCGCCTTGTGGCCAAAGGGTTTCATCAGCGACCAGGAGTTGATTTCACTGAAACCTTCAGTCCTGTTGTAAAGTCGCCACAATACGTATTGTTCTCAGTATTGCTGTCTCTCGACATTGGCCTCTTCATCAGTTTGATGTGAACAATGCTTTTCTTCATGGAACTTTGTCTACCGAAGTCTATATGCAGCAGCCACCAGGGTTCATCTCTAATGAACATCCAGGTTTAGTTTGTAAACTAAAAAAATCCATCTATGGTCTGAAGCAAGTTCCTCAAACTTGGTACACTGCTCTACGGGATTTCCTCGTGTCATATGGCTTTCTTTGTACGAAATCAGACGAGTCACTCTTTGTCTATCACCACCATGATGTTCTGGCATACTTCTTGGTATATGTTGATGATCTTGTTCTAACAGGGAACAACACAGGTTTTCTCTCATGCTTTGAAGAAGCCTTGGCCTCTCATTTCTCTGTTAAGAAAATGGGTGACTTATCTTACTTCTTAGGAATTGAGGTACATCGCTCGAGGGACGGCTGTCACTTGTCTCAGCATAAATATGTCACTGATCTCCTGTCCAGTCTCACCATGCTTACCTCAAAATCGGTATCCACTCCTCTTGTCGTGGGATCTAAGCTCTCAAGAAGTGATGGCTCTTAGGCTTTTGATGCCACACAGTACCGCAAAGTTCTTGGTCGCCTACAGTACCTTCTCCACACTCGATCGGACATTGCTTATGCTGTCAACAAACTATCCCAGTACATGCATGCGCCCACCACTATACACTGGGGTGCCGTGAAACGACTTCTTCGATACCTAAATGGTACTCGCCATCACTCTCTCTTTCTTCGGAGCTCCTCCTCTTTATCTCTTCACTGCTTTGCCGATGTTGACTGGGGAGGTGATTGTGATGATCGGTCTTCCACTGAAGCCTATGTGGTTTTTCTTGGATCCAACCCTATTTCATGGAGGTCTCGCAAGCAACGAACTGTTGCTCGCTCTTCTACTGAAGCTGAGTACATATCCATTGCCTCCGCTGCTGCAGAGGTTCAATGGTCCCGCTCTATCCTTCAGGAACTGTGTCTTCCTCCTCTGACGACCACCCCCGTTGTTTATTTTGACAACATCAGTGCCACATACTTGTGCTCAAACCCTGTGTTTCATTCCCGCATGAAACAAATTGCGATTGATTACCACTTTGTTCGGGACCTTGTTAAGTCTTCACAGTTACGTGTTTCTCATGTATCATCCTCTGAGCAACTTGCTGATGCTCTGACAAAATCGCTAGCTCGGCCTCAGCTCACATGTCTTATGTCCAAGATTAGCGTGGTTTCACCACCGCCATCTTGAGGGGGCGTATTGAGAGTAATATTGTATAGTGATGTTTTGTACTCCATGTTATATCCCACATCGGTTTGTAGACAGGATTACATCCTTTGTAATGTTGTATATTACTCTTGTAAGTTGTTAATATAATTAATTTCACACAAATACTTATACTTAGCACTCTGCTAAAGTTCAGTCATAATTCAATCAATTCGCATTAAGTTTGTGAGGCAAGCAACAAATAGAAATATGAAGGAGTTGAGAAACAAAAAGTTGAGAAGGAAAAGCGGCGGTTGAGCACAAATTCGAGTGAAGAAATCTAAATGTTCTTGCAGTAGCGAATGCAGTCCAAATACATGTGGTGATGAAGGAAAATTTGATTCTTGCGCTAACATAGAAAATCAATTCACGAAGAAAAGCCATGTGAAATGATGAGCTACAAAATACACAAGTAAATATACATGTATTGTTGGCAACTTTTTTTTATGGGCCCAAAATTAATTTATGTTTTTAACATAAATTAACTATGAATGCTCAAGACCACAAGTTCTGGACCAAAGCTATTCATTACTGAGGCCCAAATACATATATTGAGATTCATTGACCCATGCATGAAGTTTGATGCAAGCCCAACTTTAAAAGTGTAATGTATTTAATAATTTGAGGCCCAAAAAAATTAGGTTTGGTCTTTGGGGCAATTCAAAATTGGAAAGCTTAATTAGCTGAGCACCACAAACCACGTGATGAGTGGTGATTGAGTTGGAGATTGATTTCTCTTCCAGAACATACCAAATTCCATTCTTAGAGAAGAAACGAGAATGCAAACGCAAGAAAAAAGGAAATTAATTCCCCCTTGCCGGATAGTCGACACATCTCCTCGCCGCGTTGTTCGCTATCACCGTGAACTGACGTTACTCGAAGCACCACCACCAGCCAGATCAGCCCCACCGGATCTTCAGCATCGGCTTCGTTCAGACGTATCTCTGCTGCCGTGACACAATCTGCCACACGCAAGCCAAACACAGAAGCCACCTTTGTCATCAGGGATTAAATGATCGTCGACCAAAGCGGTGCCAAACTGTCGTCGACGAAAATCCAGTCACCACTGCCTTTGAGATTGTTGTTGTCTTCCCCAACATCCCTTGCAATTGCCACCAGCTTCTTCGGCGAAATCCGCAGCATCCACCGAGTTCTGCTTTAGCTTTCATCCGCCAAGCTTGCCAAATTTTCGGAAGCCTCAGGCCGCCGTTGTCCATTGCTGAGCCCACTTCATGGCCGCTGTTAAAAATGGGCCACAAGAACCCTTTATATAACCGTGGAAATTTCAATGAGAAAGAGGGGATATGCATGGATAATTCTTCAACGAGATTTGAATATATCTTCTGAATTTGTTATTGATCTCAAGATTTATGCTGGACTGGATATATATGCATAAAAGAGGTGGGAGTTATTTTTTGGGAAAAAATCTTTATAGATTTGAGGAAATCTTTTATAAGATTTGAATTTATTTCACCCAGATTCCATATTGTTCCAGATATTTTTAAGGTTTGAAAAAGGATAAAGATACGTTCAAATTTAATATGGCTATGTCCTAAGTAGATAAAACATGGAAGGTTGTGGGCCAAATCAAGCACTGGAAATTTTGATGGGCCAAGAAAAATAAAAGCCCAAAATTTGATGAAGATAAAAGGAAGATATAAGAATCGTTGCAATTTGTCCATTTCAAGAGCAAATTTCAGTGAACAAAATACAAAGAGGCATTTGTAGGTGATTAAATATTATTGCCTAATAAATATAAATGCAAAAAAAAATATTAAATATTGATTAAATATTTATTTATTAAGGAGTTTAAATAAATTAATTCCTAAAATTAATGAATAGATAATTAATATAATTATTTGGGCCAAAATCCAAGTCAGATGGGTTCAATTCAAGTCAAATGGGCTCAATTCAAGTTATATGGACTTGACTCAAGCTAACAAGTCCAGCAGATCTAATTAAATTAAATATGACCAATATCTCTCAAGTGGTTATTTCCTCCACCTATAAATAAGGATCTTCTGTCCTCATTCCTTACATCTTGAAAAATCTGAAAACCTGGAGAGCTCTCAAGAAACTTGGAATCTCTACAAAGATCAAGTTATTCTTCAAAGATCAATCTAAAAACGACGTTCAATCTGAGATCAAGGTGCGGAGCCCCTCAAATTCAACGTTTCTTCAAATCAAGTTCATCCAGCAATATTCGTGAAGTCAACAGTATTCTATCAAATTGAACGGCGTTCTTCACGATAAATCTTCAAGTCAACATTTGATCCGAACAAAGGCTAAATGCCTCTGGATAAATGTTTTAAAAGCTTCAAGTCAACCTGAGCACGAACAAGCTTCATCTAAAGATCCAGCTCCGAAAGTTGAAAAAGTCAAGAAGTCAACTCAAGAGAGGAATCAGAGGATAGTTAGAAGCTGTTTACCTAAATTCTCAAGTTTAATCCATCTTGGATTATCTTTGTAATTTCTTTTGTGTTTATTATTCAATAAATACAAAATATTGTTGTTACAGTTACAATAATTGAATTTGCATTTTTTAGTTTATTAATATGAGGGGCAAATGGGTAATTTACAAATACATTTAGGGTTAGTAGGAGTATTATTAGTGGGTCCCTCATTGTACATAAATGGAAACGAGACCCTTGGGTACGGACGCCATAAATGATAAAATTGAACTCTCAAAAACGGACGAAGGGAGTATTGTTGTTGCACGTGGGTTGAATGAAATAAACAAAATAGCCCTTGGTATGGGCAATTTTGCGTAATTTTTTTAATTTTTGAAGTTTTTCATGGTGAGTGCAATTTTTAATATTGAATTTGAATATCTCTTCTCAATTATCATGTCGAACATGCAAGTGTTGACTCCACAATAAAATTGTCTCTACCAAAGGCAGCTCCTAACATGTATAACCCCAACCAAGACTCCCTTCTATATTAGGAAGAACATAGCCAACAACTTACGTAATTCACTTAAGTCTTGAAGGAACACAGCCAACAACGTAATTTACTTGAGTCTTGATGTTAAGTTTAATATTTTTCATCATTATTCTCTCTTAATAAAAAAAATAATAAAAAAATAATAAAAATTCTTATTCAATCATTTTGTTTATGAAGTGGTTATTCGACATTCACGTGGTGTTTCAAGGCGACTATCAACATCACACTATTCCAACAATGAAGTTGTCTGTGGTGAGGACAACTTCCAATAGTGAATTTAAATCTATCTTTTCAATTATCATGTCGAACATGCAAGTGTTGACTTTACAGTAGAGTTATCTCTACCAAAGGCAACTCCTTACATGTATAACCCTCAACCACATGCGTTGATAACGTCCTTTCACTATATCTAAAGCTCTTAAGCTACACAACAAACCTAACACTATTCCATAAATCATGCTTGAAGACAAAATTGTTACTATTTCGTCAATATTTTTTTCTCATGTTCGGAATAGGATTTGCAAAGACATCCTTCTATACAAGGAAAAAAGCCAACAATGTAATTCGCTCGAGTCTTGTTGTTAAGTTTAATACTCCCTCATAAGGTACTTATCTACAACATAAGTCACATTAAATAACACTTCACTTGTAACACTTTAAATTTATTTAACATAATATGGTAACACTTTTTATATGAGTAACACATACATGTAACACTTTTCTATCATGTAACACATGGTTTTAAGTAACACTTTACATACATAACTTATTTACATAACATTTTAAAATAATATTTTTATTACTCTATATTTATAAGATGAATATTATTAAAATAATTATATATATATATATTACATATTTTTAATAATTTTTTAAATTAAATAAATTAGTTTAATATAATTATATAATATAAAATATATATAGTTCATTACATGAAATATATTTTATTTAAATATATTTTTAAAAAAATATAATTATAAAATTAAAAAATGTGTATATTAGTGGGAAAATATATTTTAATATATATTTATTAACATCTTATGTTAACAGTTAGAATATTTAAATATAAAAATTTTATTTAATGAAGAAAAATAACTTGAAATGTATAACAAAATAAATATTTAATATTTATCAAGATTGATGGATTAGCTAAGTTGGTAGATAACATGCAATTTAACTCGTAGGTTAAATGATCAAACCCGTGTCATATTTTATAAAAAGTGTTACATAAATATTTTACTGTAACTTTTATATAGTGTTATCAAAGTAAATGTAACACTTTTAGTAAATGTTACTATGTTAAAAAAATGTGTTACATAAGACAATAGATAACAGAGGCAAAAGCGACACCCTTAAAAGTGTTACATATCATCTACAATAACACTATTAAGCTATTAGATAATACTTTTTACGTGTTGCGTAAAGCCATTTATGTTGTAGTGCACTTTTTCACGTGAGTTAAGGAGTATTATTAAGTAAATGTAACACTTTTAGTAAATGTTACTATATTAAAAAAATATGCTACATAAGACAATAGATAACAGAGGTAAAAGCGACACCCTTAAAAGTGTTACATATCATCTACAATAACACTATTAAGCTATTAGATAATACTTTTTACGTGTTGCGTAAAGCTATTAATGTTGTAGTGTACTTTTTTCACGTGAGTTAAGGAGTATTATTATTTTATATAAAGTTGGTAGTTGTATTAGTGATGAGTTGTTGGGTATGCATGGGGTCTCTTTTACCAAAAAGAGAAAATAGATACCTTTAGAGTGGATGCCAAATAATAAAATGAATACCTTATCAGCGGACGGAATGAGTATTTTCATCTTTATTCTCAGTTAAAAAAGTAATAATAATAAATCTTCTTCAATTATTTTGTTTACGAAGTGGTTATTCAACATTCACGTGGTGTTTCAAGGCGACAATGAATATCAAACTATATATATCTATCCTGATTATTTTAAGATACATTGTTGTTATATTTTTTAGTTTTTAAATAATGTTAATATTTCATTATTTACTTCATTATGTTATTTTGTTATATTTGCTTTCATATTCATAAATGTTGAGTTAACAAGTAATCTCACAATTGTAAGAATTTTTCATTTAGTTCTAAAGTAATTTTTGTTTTATTCTAATTCTTTTTGCTATTTTAATTGATTATTTTCCAGATCATGTCACCTCGCGGCACATGACGTGTGAATGTACATTTTATGATAGTTAAATTAGATTATCTTAACCAAGTCATGTGATAATAATGTAATATTTATGTTTAGTATACATGTTAAAGATAAATAATTTATTGTTATTTTTCTTTAATTTGTTAGAGCAGGATTTTTTTATGATTAAAACTTAGAATTTGATTATGTTCCTTAACAAGCTTATTGATTTTCTTAAAAAGACATTTATTTTTTTATTTTTTTCTTTGTTTATAAGTAGATGACATATTTTTATTTTTATTGAACGTAATTATTTTGAGTCCGTCCCTCAATTTTATTTTAAAAAAATTAACTTTGATTTTTGTTTCTTTGTTTATAATTAATTGTCATGAATATTTTTATTTATAAGTAATTATTAATTTTTTGAATAATTTTCTAAATACTATTAAGTTTAAAAAAATTAATGAGCTGAATGTAAAATCTTTTAAAATTTGATTTAAATCTTTTAAAGTTATTTCCAGTAAATTCCCAATTTTTAATAAAGAACCCCACCTTTAAGAAAAATATCACACATTGGGTGCAGTTTGCAACAATATTTAAATGTGGGTTCTTTATTGCAATTTATTAAAGGTAGGGATTAATTTGCAATAGGAGTAAAGTTTGTGATTTTTCTTGCAATTAACTCTAATATCTAATATATATATGTCGACATTTATAATTTGAGCTTAAGATTATTTTCATGGATTCACTTATATCATGAATATTTAATATCATTATATTATCAAATTATATATATATATATATATATATATATATATATATATATATATATATATATATATATATATATATATATATATATATATATATATATATATTGAGTTTAAATCATTTCTTGGGGGATGGACTGGCTCAGCAAGTACAAAGCCGACAATAAATGTCAAGAAAGAGAGATAACTTTACACATGTCAGAAAATAAAGATATAAATGGAGTAAGAACAATAAAACCACTTTGTGTGGTATCCGCTATGAAGGCGATGAAGATGTTAATCAAAGGGGGTTGCCAAGGTTATTTATTTGAACTGAAGATGTTAGGTTTTATATTTGTCATGAATACATTTTTTCCGTGTGAATTATTTTCCTTTGCAGGAAAAAATGATGCTCAATTAATTGATAAGAAGCCACAAGGAAAGAAGATCATCTGACTGAGATCAATTTCAATTAGAGATGATAAATCTGCATGATTGATTTATTTAATTAAGGAAGGATAGGCAAGGAGATCAAGTATTCATTTTTGGAATAGATTTCCAATTGTAAAAGAGGAAGAAGAAATCATTATATAATCACAGATGAAAGGTAATTGAAAACAGCTGAGATATTCATTTTTATGTCTCATACAGTTTTCTTTGAGAGACACACTTGTGCATGGAAGATTTTAATTTTGTAAGTATTGAGAGAAAGTTTTGTATCAAGTCAAGAGGGATTCTTGATCACAAGTCCAAGGGATAGGCCAAAACTAGAGTTTGATTAAAACGTGACAAATAGTTGTGATAGGATTGTCGAGTTATTATTAAGAGCGTGTTGTAAATCTAATGGATGGTTTTGAGAAAATTACGAGGTCTTCCCGTTTTAATTCTTTGATGTTTTATAACAACTTAACTAGGTGTTTGTCTATGAAACGTCATATTTAAGAATTACATTTGGTATCAGAGCATGTTTTTGTTTCATGTTTCTTATCCTCTTTCATAATCTCATCATTATGAGCTCTCGTGATACTAGTTTCACTGTGCGGCCCCCTATTTCTAGATGGATCCAATTATCCCTTTTTGGAAATCCATGATGATCATTTTTCTTGAAATCTCTAGGGGATGGAGAAGTTTGGAAGGCTGTTGAAGAGAGATGGATCCATCCATTCACCACTAATTCAAATGGCATAAAAAAAGGGAATTGTGAAATTTTTAGAACTAATTGATGTTTTTCACAAACTTGACTACTCGCTTTGGACCAAATTGATTTCTTTCCTCCCTTAGGAATGTTTCCCTCCCCTTTTATTTTTGGATGATATTTGTCAGTATCTCTTGGACTTCGTGAGATATGGAAAGGCAATCTTTTCTCTCTTTTTCTTCTGAATGGGTGACTGTTGTCTATCATTCCATCCCCCTCTCCATCTCTCATAAACCCTAAGCCTTGTCGCCTCCCTTCACCATGGTTCGCCAAAAGCAAATCGCCCTTCGCCCCCCTATTTCCGGCTACAAGCGTGAGTGCTCTGGCTCTCCTGTTTCAAATCCTGTCACTACAGCCCCTTCCTCTCTCATCTCGGATCACTCTTCTCCATCTCGTCGGGAGATCATCGAAGTTGACGAAAATGCGATTGACAAGCCACGCCGTTCTTCTAGGAAGAAACTTCCTCCTTCAAGCACACTTGTGTCTTTGTCTGATGTCACTTGTTAGCCTCTGCCTGAGGATCCTATTGAGACGATCAATGTTGGTAATGCTCGATCCAAGGAGTTTACTCCTCCATGGAGGCTACTCGGTATGGTACTTTTTTTGACATGACTTTCCACACTGTATGTAATTTCTGTGTTCTTGATTTTGAAAATTTTGAAAATTTACCATTACTTGAGTCTGCTGGTCTTCTGGTACTATTTCCGGTCTTAAGCCGTTCTGTGCAAAAAGTTTTAGGGAGTTTTATTCCAATCTTACCACAGATGTTGGTGGTACTGATTCCCCTCATTTTCAAACTATGTTTTGTCGGAATAGGGTTTGTAAATTTTCCCCCTTCAAAATTTCTAGGGTTATGGGTGTTCCTGAGTCTCCCATTGATCTACAATTGGTTCTTTCGTTGAATATTGTGTGTGATGTCATTACCTTTGAGAAATTATCTGTGTGGCCGACTGCTGGTCTGTCTCCTTCTGATTTGGGGACTTCCTTCAATCTTCTTCATAAAATTGCTATTCGTAACTGGACTCCATCTAAAATAAGTCCCATTTAACAGTCTCTCAAGCTAGGTTCATTCATGCTATTGCTACAAAAGGAAATCTGTCCTATGGTCAATTTTTTTTTGATGTTATTATGGGTTTTTCTCGAAAAGTTGATGATTCTAGGCTTCTTCCATTTCCATGTACTATCTAGAAACTCTTAACTAAGGCGGGTGTCAGATTTATGGATAGTGAAGATTGTTGGGTTGTATACTAAAAGTCTAGATTTAGTATATACAATTTTATAACAATATTTGAAAAGAGAATCATATGATCAAATGATTGCATCTTATAATTTATTTATATGCACGGTGCAATAGTCCATTTATTTTATACTGTAGATAATATGTTGTGCGACAACGTGTGAAAGATCATATTATCGATTTCCTTATAAAGTATAAACAGATGCTTACAACCGAGATAGACGGGGACTCTCTATCGGTATGGTTGTAGTGTGATTTGGTATTAGTTTGTCTTGACTATAAAATCACATTAGTATGCTTTGTGCATATTGAGTAGGATCGCCTGAGATCGTTCGTCTTATACTGACTATATAGTAGAACTTGATCTCTGTTATTATGGAAGTTTGTGCTCTTAATCCCTATACAATAACCTCGACACGTAGGGTAGTATGTATTTCTTTGATTCATCAATGGGTGAGATTTATAAGTAATAAATCAACAAACTCGGTGAGTTGGGAAATAGTGCTGTATCTATGATGTGCTGTTGATTGTAGAAGGAATCCATGTCCGACATAGGTTGATGACGTCCCCTTGAGGAGCTCATAAGGTTTATCATGTAAATCTTGCAAGTGGATTAATCTCCGGCATGATAATAAGTTTGAGTGGTACTACTCTCGGATAAGATATTAATTAATTTGAGTTGTCAGTAACTTAATTAATTAATGGGCATTGTATATCTTAAACATGGGGAGACTTCGGGCTCATAATAAGAAGGAGCCCAAAACGTAATTTTGGGTTGGAGTGGGTAGTGCAGTAATAATAATTTAGTGGACTTTATTATTATTATTGGATTAAATATAAGCTTTGGGCTAAGCTTGGATATTTAATCCAATGGAGGCCCAACTCCAATTCTCCTCCTGATCCCTGCTGTAGCCCAGTATATAAGTGAACTCAGCCTCTTGGAACCCTAAGTTTTCCTGTGCCTCTTTTGACGTGAGAAGGGAAAGAAGCAGATTGAGAGATCCTGCAGACTGTTGCCCACACAACAGCAGGATCACACTTGGGACATACAGTAGAAGATCAGAGGTAGTTCTCTGCAGCGATTCATCCTCTACATCAACCCAGAAGTACGGTAAACATTATTTTTGCTTCCACTGTGATTGTTTGCCTGAAGTCCTAAACGCATCACGCTGAACCAAACGATCCAAAGCCAACAATTGGTATCAGAGCGATGGTTTCGTGGTGAAACGTGAGACGTTAGATTGGGTTTATGCCATTCGTGTGTTAATGGTCAGATTGATAGCATGTTTAAAGGGGATAATTTTATTATGCGAAATAATCTGAAAATAATCTCGTGGGTTTTATACTGTTATTGTTTTTCACCATGGCATGCAATTTGGTATGTGTGATTGTTAATTGTTTGTTCATTACTGGACATACTACACACACATCGAGAAACCCATCTACTATCTATACACACTGGATCGCACACACTCACGACCCGGTGGGCTGTCGCTGTTCTCATTAGAAAGAAAAGAAGAATGAAAACGATGTGAGTCCTCAACGTGCTATGGGCGAGACGACGGAGGGTTGGAGCGAGTCAGAAGCAGTTTTCGATCACGTCTGACAGCAATCCAAGCGAGTCACTGGCGACGGCGCGTGTTCGGGCAACAGCGGCGGTGGCGATAAAACTGGGTTCTGGGCAGGAAAGTCAAAGGCTGTCGGTCGAACCAATGGTGGGTTCTGGTCACATCAGGATGCGATCCGATCGAAGTTCTCCATGCATTCAGTGCTGCTGAATCGCGTGTACACGGCGACACTCGACTGAGGGAGAAGTCCAGCTGGGCGATTCAAGGCCATTCTGGGTGAGTTGCCGGTTTATTCGATCGAATCAGGAGGGATCCGAGAGAGTCCAACCCGATTCTGGTCGGATCGGAGCTGATCGGTGACGCGCGATAGCACTGTTGTGGAAAGCGATGGAGCGAGCTTCTGGATTGCCGTTGCTCAGTTGCTTGACGGTGGCGCTGGATTCGACTGTGGCAGATCTGCGATCTGGGTGGATCGGACTCTCTGTATGATCAGATTTGTGCAGTTCCAAGCGGGTCTTGTCTGGTCTTCGACGAACGATGGCGCTCGTGGCTTGCTGTCGGCCGAAGCGGTGATGGCAGTCACGGCAAATGCATATGAGAATCAGGTTGACCCAGTCGAGTCGGTGCTGCTACGAGGTCTCCGGTGTGGAGCAATCACGGAAGAGGGTGGATCAGGCGTGTATCCGGCTGGATGACGGCACCACAGTCCACTGACTGGTGCGACGGCGGGGTTGCTGAGGGCTGTTAAAAGTGGTCATCTTCGTGAAGGCTGGAGCGGCGACTCCAGTCGGTGACGCTGATGGGCAGACACAGCGGAAATATGGCGGTGCTGTCAGGCTTGACGGCGCCAGGCGAACTCCGGCCACCGAGAGCAACTTGCTGGCGGTGAGTCTGCGGCTGGGTTTGGATGAAACGTGTGATGGCAGAAGCAAGTGGCTGTCTCTTAGGGCAGCGTTGTTGATCTTGCTGCTGGGCCTTATCCCTTTTTATTAAGTTATGGGCTGATGGGTCCATATTTAATTAAAATGCTAATGGGCTGTGGATTCTAGGCTGCTCAATTTTAATTTGGTTTTGGGCTGTTGGGCCCAATTTTAATTAAAATGCTTATGGGCTGCTGGGCCAATATTAATTGCTAGATTTAATTAATTGTGGAATTTGTGTTGGGCCAAGTTTATAGCAAAAATTAGCAGGATAAATGGGCTTAATTAATTTATTAATGGGCTGCTCATTTTATGCTATTGTTGCTTGGGTAGACTGGGCCTATTTATTTGATCCAACTTTTTATGCAATTAATTGAAATATATAATTGATTTAATTGTTTTACTTGACAATTAATTGTTATATATGTGGCATGTTCTATGTGATTTAATTTTTTAAATTAATTGAAATAGAAGCATGTTAAGTTGTATATTTTATTCAGGAATATTATATGCATGTTAAAAACCCTCGATGTTAAATAACTAAGTGAGAGAGGGGATTGGTAATTAATTACCACGACCTCCTTTATTAGTTTGTAAGTGATGTGAGTAAACTTGCGCGTTGGCAATAGAGCCTTCATCCCTAACGGATGAGTTTATTCACGGATCACTGGTACAAACTTCTTTAAATAATTATTATTTGTAATGTGATGCATATGGACTTGCGCGTTGGCTATAGTGCTTCCTCCCTAACGGATGAGCTTATATGCGGTTCACTAGTACAAACTTATATAATTGATGGTTGTAGAAAGTTATCTGAGCGCGTGTGTACTTCTCCAACAGTAAGGCACATAAGCTTGGGCAGTGGACTTGGGATCAAATAATGGTGCACACTTAGATGTAAATAATTAGTATCCTCCCCAACGGAGTCACTGCTATTATTTGCATGGCTAAAGAGGAACCGACTATTAATTATTTTGTCATAAAGTTAGGTTGACAAATGAAATTAATGGGTAAAACCTTCTCTTGTAAATGTTCGGGTTTGTAAACGTCCACACTAACGTGGCTTGCAGACTCACGGTGCTTGAGATGTCGGTGAATTTTATTTTTATATTGTTTTGAGGGAATCAATATAAAAGGATAAAATTCAAAGATTTGATCGGAATATTTATTTGTGATTCTCTGAATTTCGAATGGTTTTATCTCACTTATTATTAACTAAAAGAAATTAAATTTACTCGTCCTAATTAGATGATTAGAAAAGAATAATTTAGTGGATTTTATTATTATTATTGGGGAGACTTCGGGCTCATAATAAGAAGGAGCCCAAAACGTAATTTTGGGTTGGAGTGGGTAGTGCAGTAATAATAATTTAGTGAATTTTATTATTATTATTGGATTAAATATAAGCTTTGGGCTAAGCTTGGATATTTAATCCAATGGAGGCCCAACTCCAATTCACCTCCTGATCCCTGCTGTAGCCCAGTATATAAGTGAATTCAGCCTCTTGGAACCCTAAGTTTTCCTGCGCCTCTTTTGACGTGAGAAGGGAAAGAAGCAGATTGAGAGATCCTGCAGACTGTTGCCCACACAACAGCAGGATCACACTTGGGACATACAGTAGAAGATCAGAGGTAGTTCTCTGCAGCGATTCATCCTCTACATCAACCCAGTAGTACGGTAAACATTATTTTTGCTTCCGCTGTGATTGTTTGCCTAAAGTCCTAAACGCATCACGCTGAACCAAACGATCCAAAGCCAACAATTCCCTTGAGACCATGTGTAGTGAGTTGAAGGTGTCTCATCTGGTGGCCACTCTGAAAGAAAAGGTTGAGTCAGCCACAAACACTCTTGAGACAATCTTCCATTTGATTGATTAGATGAAGACAGATCTGCTAGCAGTTCAAGCCACTCTTAACAAGCAGAATGCTAGGTTGGATGAGTTGATGGAGACCTTGGCAAGAGCTACAGGGCAGAAAAAGAAGGTCACTGCTGGGAAAAAGCTGAAGATGGTCAAAGAAGAAGAAGAGGATGACGAGGAATCCACTGAGAAGGAAGCTGAAAATGATGTTGATGATTCCTCTACCAGTTAGACATGATGTTGTTGGATTTTCTTTTGTTGTTTTGTATTGAATTATGAACTCTCTTCCCTGTCCCCCTATTTTCTTTTTTTGTGTTGCTTGAACCTTATCATTTCTTTTGTTATCTGGGGTTATGCTTAAATATTGTCTAACTCTTGCATGCCTAGTTAAATCTCTATTCTTTTCTCTTATTGTTGTAGAAAATGTAGCTCATGCCCAGGGGGATTTTGTTAGGTTTCATATTTGTCATGAGTATATTATTCCCGTGTGAGTTGTTTTCCTTTGCAAGTTAAAAAGATGCTCAATTAATTGATGAGAAGCCACAAGGAAAGAAGATCATCTGACCGAGATCAATTTTAAAATTAGAGATGGATAAATCTGCATAATTGATTTATTTAATTAAGGAATGATTGGCAAGGAGACCAAGTATTCATTTTTGGAAAAGATTTCCAGCTGTAAACATCCTACTCAGTCCTCTATCTAATCCCCGTAAAGAATCAAAACCTCAGTTACTTAACATCACAAATAATCTTAACTTATCTGTTACCATTTCTCTCTCAATAGCTTTGATGTCTTCTTTCCTTGGAATAACCTTGGCAAAGTCAAAAGCATGCTCGTACGCGACACTCCTTCAAGAGCTGTCCACTCTTGTCCAACTTCAACATTAGCTTCTTTATCATCCGATCCACTTGCTTCTGATACTTCCTTATTTTCTTCTACAGAAGCCTCCCCACCACTTTTAACTGTGCTAGACCTGTTCAATCAATTTGGACTGGGATCATCATCCTCTTTAGGTATCGGGATGTTCTCTTTGAATTTTGTATTCAAGGAAGTAACTCATTTGAATCAAGGAAAAAGCAAATCATTGTACAATCATCCACTTTAGAAGTTGGGTACTTAGACTTCCAAGCTCGTACTGCCGACTCCATCAAGGTTCGAGCTGCATATGGGCGTGAAGTGCAAGAACCCAAAATGTTAACCACTTTCTTGTTGGAGAGGACATCCCAAATCTGCAAGATTCATTAACATGGTATCAAGCTAGAAAAAGTTCAAAATAAAAAAGATTTCTACAGATCTTTAGGTCCAAAACTCATTCGTGGCTAAAATAATGAACTGGTCCATGTTAGTAATGCATCTGTCTAAGGTAGATCAAATTACTGAGCTAATAGCTGACAAATCATCCGCCTTTCTAATGGAACAATCCCACCCATCGGCATTGTGGGAGAAGCATCCACCACTCACTCCAAAGAGCAGCGAGTTGGGTTGGAAGCAGCATTCATGCCGACCTTTGAGGGTCAAGTCCTAAGAAATGTGAACCGACTCTATAAGGAAGGCTGCTGGTTAGGGGATAGAGTATAATACTAACGGTCCTCTGAATATTCGAGCAAAACTCCTATTTCTTCGCTAATAACTATTGGTTTTGGCTTAGTCTAGCAAAACCTGGGAAAACCATTGAATGGCTTCTTCAATTCTTTGAGGATAAAGAGCTATAAAAACCCAAAAGAAAAACATAGAGGGAGAGTAAGAAAAGGAAGAAGAAACTTACCGTATTACGCAAAGGCTAGGTGGACGTAGAAAGAATAAACGATGGGTACGCATTGCTGGGTGCTAGAACAAGGGGGTGACGGGCAACTGGGAAGATACCTGCCCATTTAAATCTGAAAAACTTGAAAAATTACGTCATTTATGCAATTTGAAAAACCAAATAAAGAAATTCAGATGCCAAATAGAGTGATCAGCATTAGCAGCTTCAATATAATTAATCTAGGTGGTCACCATGTACACAATTCAAACAAGATCTCATACCTATTCTTAGCAGATTGAGGATCTTGATCAAGATGGTGTCGTAAATAAGATAAATCTTGTACATCAATGTGAAAATCAAGATTGAATGTAGCAAAACAAGCAATGAGTAAGACGAAACATCACGTGAAAACTTAAGAATAGGCTCAAAGTCAGTGAAACTAATAAAATATCACAAACCTAGCTTGCCATAATTTTCAATAAGATTATTCTTTGACAAAACATTGACATGAGGAAGCTCCAAGTGTAGCATGGTTGACAGCTACAACATCACAGCGCTAATATAATTTCCTAGATTACTACAAAGATGGGAATCAACTAAATATACAACAGTCAACTGCAAAGTAGAAAAAAGATCATAAAATCTGAAATCAGAGTCATAGTGGTCATAAGAAAATAGGAAGACTCTCATTCGTTAAAGAGATGAAAAGAATACCTTAAATTCAACTTCTCAATAAGTTTCATTATTACTCTCTTATCATTTTCGTGAAGAAAAAGGAGTTCCACATGTTTAGGGAAATCAAAGAGAAGATAGTGGTGTGAAGTAATGATAGATAGCATTCTTGAGGGACAGGATATCTTTTGATTGTATGATTATTATGGCCTAGGACCATTATTAATTAAATATATAAGATATTTATTATAATAAAATATCTTAAATAAAGATATGGTTTAAATAAATAATATATATGAGATAAATAAGGTCATATATATTTATGGGTAACAATCACATTGATAGAATGTGATTTAATAAAGATTTAATATCCTGATGGTCCTCTCTCCACCTATAAAAGAGACACTATTTTATGAATTCTCTATCACATAAAGTTTCACATACTATGCCCTAAAGAAAGGAGTGAGGAGAGAGAAACCAGTTCCCGGCCTAATTCGTAGGAACATATCAAAGGAAGAACACCGTTAATGGCATATCAAGGTAAATCTTCTAATCGTGTTTATGAGATTTAAAAATCATGAAGATCTAAGATTCATGTCAATTAATGAATTAATTGCTACGTTGAACTTATGCTTACATGTGGTATCAGAGCATGATTTTGGATCTCATGATTTTTCATTGACTTATGAATCCCATAATTGAAATTGTATATTATGTTAATTACATAATTTAATTTTGAATCTAATTACAATAACGAAAGGTTATTTCAGTTGCTTTTATAATTTATGCAAATCAAGAAGTTGCATTAGAGGATAATACCATGTGACATAATACAGTCAGAGGTAATGACATTGATCTCATAAATTGCAATGGTATTGATTTTCATGAATGTAATGCATGTGACTAGGATAAATATTTTGTAATAAGATTAATTAATTTAAGCATTATTCAATTATAAGCTTTTTGATGATGAGTAATGTAGTTAAACGCCATATGGGTTTAACCGAAAGATAATGATTATTGTGAAGAATGTTATTAACCGTAATTCTTATTTAATGAATTTTAATTATGATTATGTGTTTATTCAAATTATGATGATGTGTTGTGAATTTATTTTCTGATTCAATGTTTGATTTGCTCTTACGCATTATAATTTTCCATCGATTCCAACAAGTCTTGATCTTGAAATGATGTGAGGTTGAACAACATACATATATTGTTGTGTGCCAACACATGATGTGGCAGCAGTGAAATCAAGGGTTCCAAATTGGGTGGCTGCCTATGGACAAGAATTGGGGGTAAAATTGGCTAATAAATATGAATTTGAAGTGTCAACTGATGTCGTTCGAAATTACGAACAACGATGGCATGAGTGTAACGTCATACAGTATGGCGGTGCCCATGAACTGGGAATGCGATATACTCCTTCGAAGGTAAGCACTTCCATATTATTTGTTTTGACTTTTGTGATTGCATATGAATCTAATTTTTTTTAGATCGATCTCTGTAAAAAATCCCTATAGTATTTCTTATGTTTGTGATTCTCGCTGCGATTAGACGCTTATGTTGCAAATTTAGGATAGGCCTAGCAAGTTTGAATAGATGTCCATCAATCTGTAATTCTTTAATTTATAAATAAGAAATATCAATTTTTTATTTGACGGCTTTAAATTTTGCAGACATCTTGGCAGTTTGGTAATTGTGTTCACATCTTACATACATCTTGGTACTCAATAATTTATTCTGTTCACTTACCTCCTTATTATTTTTTATTATTATTATTTTGCTGCATGTTATTTGAAGAAATCTGAAGGACATAAAGGCAAAATTATTTTGGTGTTTTTGACGTTTGAAGTAGTGTAATACTTATTTGGTAAACATGTTTCAAACTTGCTGTTAATAATTTTCAGTTTTCCAAATGTTGTTAAGAGTTTTCCAAATGTTGTTAAGGATACTGAAAAGTGTATTTGGCTTTTCCCATGATTAGGCATTAAATGATGATTTATCTGCATCTGGATATTTTGGCATGTCTACTAACAAATATTTATTCTCTTTTATATTTAATGATTTGGTTCATCTCCCCTATGAGAAGTCATATCTTACTTACCCATTGAATCTCTTATTTCTTTTACATTTCAGATAAGATTTCTGATTGGACAAATGTTGTCTTGGCTTATAAGCCCGTATGGGCTATTGGAACTGGAAAAATTTTCACTCCTACTCAAGCTCAAGAAGTAAGTTTTCTTTTTTACAACCTTGCTTTGCATTCCAAGATTAATTACTATTTATTCTATCTTTTTCTGTTTATCCCTCATCATTGAATTTTATATTGCAGCTCATCTGTAACATTGAATTTGCTTATCTCTTAGTAAAAATATTCCTATATATATTGTTCTTATTGTCTATTTCTATTCACCAGATGCAGTAATACTTTACCTTTACTTTTCAATCAAGATTTTATTTTTTATAACTATTTGGATCAAGGATTTTACTTTTTTTTTTTTTTAAATAAAAGACTTGAGAATAAAATTTACAAACTATTCTAGGTTATACCAATGTATGTTTAATTTCTTTATAATTATACAATGTTATACATGCTTTAAGTATCATTTTTATTTATTTTGGAAAAATTTTTAGGAATAGATTCTTTTCTCTTTGTATAAGACAAAAGGTGAGCACACAAATTACTACTTACTCTAGAACAAGCTGTATAAGATAATTTACTTATTGTTTAAGGCAAAAGAATTACTAATTACCTTAATTCCTTTTAGACAAGTTGCAAGAAAAAATGTTGTGGAGCTTTTCAATTGATCCTGATGCCATAATTTTCTCTCTTGATGCACAAGGTAACTGATTTCTTGAAATACAGTTCTTGATGCACAAGGTAACTGATTTCTTGAAATACAGTTCTATCTTGTGTATATTAAAATGACACTATTGTTAGTGCACATGAATGTTTTAATGATCCTTTGTCTTCCCGTGAATGTTTGTCTTATATTCTTTGTCATCTTTTTTATTGACTCTTCTAATAAGGGAAACAAACTTCTTATGTCTGTCTAATATTCTTTGTGATCTTTTTTATTGACTCTTCTAATAAAGGAAACAAACTTCTTATTTTAGGGACATATCACATTTGATGCTCCACCACAATTTCCTAAAAAATGTCCCATTACTGAATTTTTTTAAGTGATTAATTTGATAAATATGATTAACTATTAACAAAACTTGAAACTCTTACAGTACAATGTGATCTCTATTATCTAAATTGAATGTGTTGTATGGAGGGATCTTTTAAAAATGATACTTTTGAATGAACGCATGAACTTTAATTGTTTAATCGTAATTCGTTCCATTGGCAATGACCATGGTTATATAAGCCGTATGTATTGGTGCATTGTGTTGGGCACATACTACCCTTGCAGAAAAGGTAAGTGGGAAATTTTATATATATTTTTTCCCAAAATTGAACTTTTTCCTATTGGTACGTTATTATCTTTCCCCAAAATGGACACTAATGGTCCTTATCTCAATGATTTGGTATTAGGTGTGATAGGTCACTAAATGATAAATTAAACAATATCTTAATTAGATACTGGCACTAAATGATATTTAGTGATCTCCAGAATAACAAATCATAACCTAATAATCCCTTCCCAGTGATTACTATGATCTTAGGATTGGTGTTTTAAGTAGTAAAGGTTTTTATTTATTTATTTATATATTTTAATTGGATGCAAATTCAGATTCTTCTACTAGGAAAAAATACTTTATATATATGTCCATTGCTCATGGGGTGGAGTTGTTCTAGGTCTTGCACCAGCTCCTGAGTTCACCTTTTATTTATTTATTTATGTTTTCCCGATCGGAAACTATTTTAAGGTAATGCAACTTCTCCTTTTACATGCCAGTGGAACAACGTAATGTATGCCTCTCATAGTCGAAAGTTTATACCATTTCTAGCTGACAAAGAGGTCTATCAGTTATTCTATTTGATGAAGCACACAGGCAAATACGATTTTTCTCTTGGCAGATTCCATAGATGGGGAAGGTAATGATTCTCCAGTTTGTGATGCTTTTTTTGTTTTGTTTTGTTCTTCTCATATTTATGGCTATATCCATGGATAAATTTGAGCATCTTGGTTTTCTGCTCTACTTAGAGGAAAAAAGATTTGCTAAAATTCCCTTGAGCTTCAAAGTACACATTTTTATTCAAATTCAGATACCGACATGCCTGTACATTGCTCCTATTTCTACATCACAAGTTCTCTATTTCTCCAAAACATATTGTCCACCCATGAACATATTCTTGATAGAGTTTCTCCTAAGAAAATATTCTACAGTTTCTCTTTAATGTGTATTAAATAGTCATGTACACCTTAATGTATCGATTGAAAGAATCAATATTATGATAAATCTGTTTGATTATTATTATTTTTAAATAAATCTTCTTTGGCTATAGGTTTAGATCAGTTTATCGTGGATTAGTACAAGAGCTCCCTTAATTCAAGCTTTTCAATATATCTGATTATTTTTGCAGAGCCTGCATTGTTACGATATTCATGCATCTACTAGTGATAATTTTATTATCAATATATTACATTGTTTAGTAAATGATATATAGGTAATTCTATATGGCACTGTGCCACTTATATATGTTGGTTTCTTACCATATAATTTAACTTTGTTTACTCTATATTCATTTTCATGTGATCTAAATAGTTTCACTTATTTGGCATATTGGTTTACTTCCACCGCGATACATATAATTCAGGTTTTATTATAATTTTTTTTTTTTACTTTTGAAAAGTAAATTCATAACACTATGGTTCTAATACTGTTACACTTCATGATGTTATTGTTTATAAGTTCTCCGCTAGCAGCTATGATTAACATACAAATCCTGAGTTTTTTTATAATAGTTGTATCATATCTGGTTGTATTATAGAGTGATTGTGTAATAACACATTTTGAATTCTAAGTAAGTTTTCTAGAGGAATTAATCTTTTACTAGAATGCACATAATGCCTTTTTTGAAGTCATAAGGGTTTGCATATTCTTTTCTTATGAGTTTAATTATCCTTTTATGTTCATTTCTCATAATTAACATAGGAATGACAGGGATCCTCACGATTTTCTTTGTTTATTTATCCAGTTTGAATGGGTCACTGACTCCAACTGAATGTAATGGCTCCATCTTTGAGTAAGTTCTAATGAGGTACTTATTTATGTTTGTGTAGACTAAATTTGTTCTATATTTGAACGAAATTAAATTCGTTTTGAATACCAAACACTAATGTATTTTTGTGACGATATTCAGATCTAATCAGACTTCAATTTTCATTGTTATTTTTTCTTGCTCTTTAGTTTAATTTTCATTAAGATTTCTCCCAATTGTTCAAATCCAAAGGATAAAAAACTTCACAGATATTTGAGAACCTGTATGCCATGAATTAGTTCTTGAATTTTTTCTAAAATTTATCCCAAAAATATAACATGAAAATTTTGTAGAATAATAGGATTTTACTTTAGACTTCTTTCGATTCAGTCAATATGGGTTATTAATACTCTTATTGCAGTATTTTGCGAATAAATTTCATATTTGTTTGAGATGTCATTTAAAATGTGATTGTCGGTAATAAATTAGTAAAAATCACTATAACTGGCTTATGCAAGAATTAAAAAAGATACTACAATCCTTGATGAGAGAATTTTTTCTGCTATTATATTATTGGAGTTTGGCTTATAGCTGCTACTGAATTCCATTTATATCACACCCCCCTGCTGGATTTTTATGTTTTCATATTTAGGTAAAGAGTTTTCTAGACATGTCTGAAGTGACCATATCTGTCTGATAATTATTTCTGCTATCTAGATTAGAAATGAATTTAATTTAGATACGATTATCTCTATTTTGATACAAGTATTTTATTGTGGGGATAGATAGCATGCAAAGAGCTTGGTAAGTTTATTTTAATATAGCTAATTAGCTTATCATTTGTTAATTTGTGATCTTTTAGAAAGTATGGTCTTCTAATAAAGTTTGTAATTAATAAGATAAAATAACTTTATGGCAAAATTAATGTTTGAATTGCAATTCTATGTCCGCAAGAGAATAATCCTAACTATTCAAAATTATTCATTTTGAGACATATTTGCTTGGTACCCTGCTTGCTTTAATCCAATTAAAACTTTTTTTTATCTATTTTCTCATGATTGTATGTCTTTTTAAGAGCTTCTTGCCCGAAAATAAGAAAAAACACAAATGGAGCGTATAAGAAAGATCAATAACAATCTATTAGAATACTTGAGGTCGCTAGAATGTGATATGGTAATTAGATAATATATTGATGCATGGTTTTAGCTTGAATCATGTGTTGGAACTTTTCATGTAACCTAGCTATCTAGAACTTCATCACAAGAGGTGGAGGAGATTATCCACCAACTTACTCAAAATGCACTATAGAGACTTCTTGCTAAATTACACTCTTAATCGGTATAATTTTCCCCTCTAATTCACTATTTATACTTCTATTTCTAATATTAATTTATGGGTTTAATAGGATGGTTTTTGTCTTTTCTAATTTAAAGTGATATACAAACTTATGTGGCTAATATGATATACTGGTAGTCAAATTGATGAAGTAAATTGAAGGGGTGATCAATTCGAACTCATTTGTGCTTAGGGAATTAGATTTGGACTTATAAAGAGTTATCAAAATCTTAATTATTTCTTGATTGAACTGTTCCAAGTTTTCTTGGAATCTTCGCAATATGTATTGATCAATATTATATTCTTTTGCCTTTCTGAAATGTTTTTCTATTGGATGTTAGTAGAATATTAGTGCAGAAATCATGATTTTTGCAAGTATCTAAACAACAACTATTGTACATCAGATTAATGTCTAAATAAAATACAAGGGATTATGTTATGTTGCTCATTGTTGCCACAACATAGGTTTTTATTCATCAATTTTTTATCAGCTATATTTGTTTAATGATCTTATTATGGAAACAAATTGCTTCTTCCAAAGCCAATTTTTTTTTCGAACCACAAATTGCTTTTTTCGAATGTGCGGTAGGGCGATAATGAATCAAATTTACATACTCCCTCCGTCCCTTCAAAAAAGGGTCTTTTGCTTTTTTGCACATAGATTAAGGAGTACTTAATGTGTAGTTGGTAGTTGTATTAGTGGGAGTGTGAGCCCCATATTTTAATTGTATTAGAGGAGGTGTGTGGGCCCCGTATGTGTAAAAAAGAAAAGGTGACCCTTTGGGTGAGACGCCCAAAATAGAAAAAAGACCCCTCTTTAGATGGGACGGAGGGAATATTGTTTTGATAAATGACAGGTTAGTTGTTTTTACTAAAGCATTGAGGGTGAATAAACTCAATGGATATGGTGATTATATTGATACAAAACTGAGATTTTCCATCTTTTTCCTTCTTTTGATTGATTCACTTTAATAAGGAGAAAGAAACTAATGGACTAATTAATTTTCCTCTTCTCAAATGTTGAAATTCAGTGCTTATTCGGAGTATCTGGCATGGTTTATGGCTCTGTTGGGGTGCAGGACCTCTATGTATGATATATAGTGGGAAATCACTACATTTCTTCCAACCTTCTTTGTGATTACTATAGATATCCTCATCCTGAATTGGGTCACATCAGAAATAGGTCTTACGCTGAAGCTGTGAGATCTTACCTCGATAAAAAATGATGCTTGCTTATTACATAATCACCTGCGTATAGTGTTGAAATGTGATCTGAGCTCTGACTGATTTGATGTTTGAGAGATTTGATAATTGATGGTTAATTGTATCATGTTAAAGATTGGTGCTTTTATGTTGAACTAACGATTACTGATTAATTATCACAATAATAACACTATTTTCATTTTAATTTGTGTGTTCGTTTTTGCTTATGATTGTTTTTAATTTTGGTAGAGGAAAGGATATTTTAGTATAGTTTGTATTTTTATTTTGCCACCACAAGTGGTGACAGTTTTTAATTCAATTTCATAGAAGTGTTTTAAATTATATGACTTTCTTTTATAATTTAGATTTTGCTAATTTCAGATTTTCAAAGCCTTATAATTTGCGCGGTTATCTCAATTACTTCACTTTGCTATAATATGTTGTTGCCTTCCATTAAGGTGTTCTTCATTGTTTGGAAGTCAACGGAGGGGAAAAGAAAAGAATTGCAGGGAACGGTGACGATAATGACAAATGGGATCAGGGAGACGAGGTAATCATTCTTCAAGTTTATAAACACATGGTTCTTTAATATGGTATAAATAATTTTTTATTATATCAATCGTTCATGATATATTTGGTATAACACATTTCACATGGTTCTTGCAGTGATGTATAATAAACACATCACTTCACAAGCAGGATCATGAAATAAACTATGAAAATATTTTTTTCAGAATGAAAGCAATTTTTTATTAATTATTGTTTCTTCAGTGCAAGATATTTTTTGGGCCCTGTTTTTCTTTAATTATATCAATCTGAACTTAACTTTGAATAATTGTGAAGAATCTATATACCTATATATATATCTATATAATAACAGTAATTGTCCCATTTTAGGAGTTTTACATAATTTAATTCGTGCATATAGCTAAAACCATAAGATATTGGAATTGAGCAGTATTTTGTAGGAGGAAACTGAAATTATGTTTTTGTCATCATCAGTAGTTTTAATATTTTCATTATGTGTTACTAAATATTGATCCTCATAAATTAGGAAGAACTTTGAACTATCCAAATTTTTACAAGAAGCTAATGCGCAACTTGGTCATTGCAGAACCGTTATCTTCTTTGACTGTATAATGTGTATTACATTGTTATTCAATTTAATGTTCATGTTTTTCTTCGGTAAAATTTAGAGGAAATGTGTCATCTTAACAAATATACAGTTATGTGGAAGTAACCTATAGTGAGGGGCAAAATGTGTGTGTGTTTGTTTTGTAATATTTTTTTAGAGAATAGTTTATGGCACGACAACCTGTTTTCTGTTATGTTAAAAATGACATTTATGAATATATCATATTACTACAGTTTGTTTTATGGTTCTTTTCACTGCTATCTCAAGTATTATATTTGTTTTAATCAAATTTAATATTAATGTAGAAAGGCATTTAGGGCATTTTGAGCAGGAGATATACAAATTTTTTTACTCAGATGCAATGACTCAGAGGAATGAATGTTGAAGGGGTAAACAATATAATTAACTAACACATAACTCCATTTATCAAGAGCTATGTCCACTGAGCTTGGTTGAACCGCTAGGTACATGTTGTATGACAACAAATGAAGAAGGGAGTGAGAAAGACTTTGCAAATGCACTTAGATCTAATCTCGAAGAAGTCATTACTATTTTGAAATATAAGAACTAAAATTCAATTTTGTGGAAGTAAAATATTTTTAATAATATAATTTCTCTCTTGCAATTTTGTGTTTTGAATTCTAGTAATGTGATCTAGATTGTTCAATGATTTTAGTTTTCTTATGATTCAAGGAAGATTTATTTTTTATAATTTAGCACTTTTGGTCCCACAGGATACACTTTTACTTCAAAATGGTCCCAATGTTTTATCTTTTAGTCTCAAATAATTTTTTCTTTGCAGACTTGGTCCCATAAGACCTTAACCTTGCATATTTAGTCTCATTCAATCGCACTATTGGTCCAAAAATTTTTAATCATATTTTATTTTATGTTTATTTATTTATGTATTTTGTTAATATTATTATTTTGAACATGTATTTTTTTAAAGTAATAAAAATTAGTAACATTAAAAATAAAAAAAATACTAAATGAATAAATAAATAAATAAAATAAAATATGAATTGAAATTCTTGGAACTAATAGTGTAATTGTATATTAATAATTTATTTATTTATTTATTTTATTATTATTATTATTATTATTATTTTGGAACATGTTTTTTTAAGCAATAAAAATTTGATAACATTAAAATAAAAAATAAGTAAATAAATAAATAAATAAAAAATATAAATCTAAACTTTTTGGATCAATAATACAGTTCCATGAGACTAAATATACAAGGTTGAAGTTTTATAGGATCAAGTTTGCAAAGAAATAATCATTAAATAATAATAATAATAATAAAAATAAGTAAATAAATAAAATTTAAATTTAAATTCTTGGAACCAGTAGTATAACTATATATTCATATTTTATTTTATTTGATTAATTATTATTATTATTTATTTATTTAACATGTCCTTTTTTTAATATAATAACTATTTGGTAATATTAAAATAAATAAATAAATAAAATAAAATATGATTGTAAATTTTTTGGATCAATAATGCATGTATATAGGATTAAATATGTAGGGGTGAAGTCTTATGGGACCAAAATCTTATTATTATTATTATTATTATTATTATTATTATTATTATTATTATTATTATTATTATTATTTTAATGTTATCAAATTTTTATTACTTTAAAAAAGACATGTTCAAAATAATAATAATAAATAATAATAATAATAAATAAATAAATAAATAAATAAAATATGAATGTACAATTACACTATTGATTAAAAGAATTTCGATTCATAGTTTATTTTATTTATTTTGTTTGCTCATTTATTTTTATTTTTTATTTTTAATGTTACTAAATTTTTATTACCTTAAAAAAAGACATGTTCAAAATAATAATAATAATTATTATAAAATAAATAAATAAACATAAAATAAAATATGAATTTAAATTCTTGAGACCATTAATGCAACTGAATGGGACTAAATATGCAATGTTAAAGTCCTATGGGACCAAATCTGCAAAGAAAAATCGTTTGAGACTAAAAGAGAAAGTATGGGAACCATTTTGAAGAAGAAGCTAGTGTGTCATGTGGGACCAAAAGTGCTAAATTCTCCCTATTTATTTTCAAAATTTCTATTGACAAAGTAGGGATGGTAATTCAAATGGATAGATGAGTATTTGTAACCTGTTTATTTTCAGGAATTTATATACTTATGAATAAAAACATGCACAGTAATAAAAAAAATGTATATACTTTGTTAGCGATTTTTTTGTTAGTTCTTTTAATAGAGAATTGATAGAAAATTGAATGTAAAAAAATTTATATAATTATTAAAAAACATATATATTATTCAATAAAAAATATATATATATATGTATATATATTTATTTATTTAAATAGTGGTAATAAAAGTATTTATATATTTAAATAGTTGTAATAAAAGTTTTGGGTAACGAGTACTATTCACTTAAGTATTTATAAACTAAGGGCTCGTTTGATAAGTGAGATAAGATAAGGGAATATATATAAGAAATGAGATTAAAATTAAGATAAAAATTTCTATTATGAAAAATGAGGATTGTTTGATAGGTTGTATTACAATTAAGAAAATAAACAATTGAAATGTTTGATAGGAGATAAAAGAATTAAGATAAATATTAAAATTACCATTATACCCTCTCCTTATATTATCATTGGCATCTTTACTCTTAATTATATATTATTAATTTTTTAAACATGCTTACAATTTCATACCAAGAATTGGTTAGTTAAGCCATATTGAAAGAAATTTTTTGAGGATTAGAAGAATTTTCAATTAGAGAAGTTGGAGAAGAGTTATATGTATTCATTATATAATTCTATCCATTTGAAATCAAGATGATGAACATGAAGCAGAATGAATCGAGGAGAAGAATTATTAGACTAATCAAACATGAAGCTCACTTTTACAGGTTTCAAGAACACCATTGCAGAGTCGTCAAGAACCCTAATTTTAGAAAACTTAAATTAAATCTAATCAAACATTCTAAATCTAATTTGTTAATTAGGACAGATAATGTAGAAATCAAACACTAATCTCACAAATTCATTCTCTTAACTCTCATATTCAAATCAAAGATAAAAATTTAAATAAAGAAAAATAGGGCACCAGCCATAAATGCAAAGGAAAAAGACCATGACCGAGGCGAACAATCATCCAACCATGAAGGACGGCGTCGGTGAGGACCTAGGGCAGCAACGCGTGGTGGCTGCGAGCAGACGGAGGACAGCCTTGCATCATTTTGTCTGATTCGATTTTAATTTTGGTAAGGTGAATATGAGGTGGTGGCCGCTGGAGCTGTCGATGAAAAACACGGCGGTGGAGATTGCACCATTTTTTTTGTCCGATTTCTTACCACTGGTGAAGAATTAGTTGATCAGTTCTGAGCTTCGCGCCTGGCGAAATCGGCTGCTTCAGTTTCTTCAAATTGGAGTTGAATTTCAGAGCCCTAGATTTCGATTCGATTACATCATCGTTGGATTTGTTCTCATTGGATGAGAAATAGTCGTTGATTCGATGAGGCGTCTTCTTTGCGGACAGCCTTGAAAGTCGCTCTTTGTGCTATGGCGGTGATGTCAATGGTCAGCGCCGCCGTGGACATCGCCTCCGGGAGGAGTCGGAGGCAGAGGCGGAGTTCACTGTGTTTTTTGAAGGTGAAGGGACGGTAGTCGTGTGGACTATGGAGATTAGCATGTAAAGGATGTTAGGGTTTGAGGACAATTGTGTAATTTCCAAATTTAATATGGATCTACTGTGCAAGCCTTTTTACTAATACTACCAATTTTGCAGTATAAGTTTTGTGAAAGAAACAGTATATTTTAACGGGCTTGCCCATTTTTATTGAGCCCCCGCTAAATCATTTATTATCTATCAAACATAGTAAAAGGATGTATTATATATGCTATTTTCCCCTAATAAGGGGTATCAAACGAGCCGTAAGTACAGGATGCAGTTGTAATTATATATTTCATTTTATCTTTTTAAAATTCAAATCTAAGAATAAGATTCAATTAACTTAAAATTTAAAGGTTTATATACAATAAAACTATAATTATTTATTATATTTATTTCACTCATGTTGATCATAAATTATTATATTTTTATTATGTTTATGTAAAATTGGTTACCACAATAGATTAATAATAATTTAAATGTTAAAATTATAAAATAAATAAATAAATAAATATGAATAACTATTTGATACTGTTAATTGTGTTTGGGATAGTGATGGCAATGAGACAGGTTTGTGAGATGTCCGTTCTACTCGAACCCATTAAAAATAATAGTAATACTTTTGGTTCCGCCTTAGCTAATGTGTTCTATAATTTATTTTTGTATTCGAAGGATAATCCAATGCCCATAAAAATGCTTAAAATTTTTTGTAATGAATTTTTTATATAAGTCAAAACTTGGATAAGACCGTCCCTGAATTCTATTTTGTGAGACAGATTATTTATTAAATCAATTAAATAATTTTAAAGAGCCCTATTTGATGAAATCAAATTAAAAAGTGAAAAATTAATTATGGAAAGAAATTAATTAAATTTAAATATTTTTAAAGGTCTATTTGATTGATCACAAGTTATTTCTATGATTTTATTTTTTTAAGCAGTTATTGCTATGATTGGACTGTTCTTAAAAAGATTTATTTTCAGTCCATGTCAATTGTACGTAGAAGTGTCGAGATTCACAAGCAAGAAAAGTTAGAAGATCTTATAATATAAAATTGAAATCAAGAACAAAGCGATTTCCAAAAAATAATTTTTAGGAAATATTTAGAAATGTTTGATGATTGTTTAAGATATAGGTCCGCTCACTATATTATTATTAAATTTAATTCTAAAAAAAATGTATTTTTCTCTGCATATCAGAAATTCAATAAAATTTAAATTAATATTATTATGTTTGAATAAATTTTTAAAAAATATTATAAATTATATTGTAAAAAATCACTTTCCGTGCAACGCACGGTTAAACATTAATGCAAGTGATAAAGTTCTTACATCACGATTGACGTTGACACCGACCGATGTTACATTGCCCTTTAAGTTCCAAAGAAAATAATTTTCTATAATTGTTTCTTATGCAATGAAAATCAATAAAAGTTAAGGACATTCACTCAACACCGTTGGCTTATTCTTGAAGAGACCCGTTTTCAGCCAAGGGCAGCTGTACGTTGCAGTTTCAAGATGCACAAGCAAAAAAAGATTGAAGATAATGCTGCAGAAAATGGAAGGCGATGACAAGGCCATTTGCAAGAACTATATTTTTAGGGAAGTGTTTAGAAATGTTTGAAATAATATTATGTGAGTACGCATTACATTCTATGCTTATGTATATGCAGATCTGTATCTGCATTACTTATTGCCTGGATAGTAGAGATTTGACATTGAGAAAATATTTAGTTGATGGACCATTCAGTTTTATCTGTTGTTCAAACGAAAATAACTTCAATATATTTGTTGTTTGTCCGTATGCATGCTTATGCAGATGTTGTTCATATTATTCAGCATTATGTTAAATATTATTATTCAAAGATAACACATATATTTTATATACACAGATGAAATTAACATTGTCTTTAAAAGAAGACTTCCTAAATACTTATATTATATCATTGTACGTATGAATGAAATTAATAGAAAAGTGAAAAGTTGACTAATTAAATTAATAATGGTGTTTTGTTTATAAATATTATATTGTTCAAAATATTAATCCTTTTTGTTAATATTATTTAATTAAATTAAAATTTTGGTTAATAATTTAATAACCCATTTTGCATTTAACATTTATTAACATATAGGAATTGGAAACATACAGGAAAGATATAATTTTATCAAATTGATTGATATAAAACAAATTCGATGAATATAAAGAGATTAACACATATGAATAAATTATTTCCCAAAATTCAACGTCTTAGGGGTAAAATAAATAAATATTCAAATAAAATAAAATTTAATTTAAAATATTCAATCTTTAAATTTAGTTAATCAGGAAGTTTTCACGATTATACATCTTTGTTGATTGGTCCTATAACTTTTTTCATCTTTAAAAATTAGTACCAAATATTATAAAAAAATTATGTTAAACACAATCCTGTGCAACGCACGGGGCAAAACGCTAGTAATCAATAGAATATTTATGAAATCTTATGAAGTAACTACATCATTGATTATTATTCATCTTACTTTTGAATATACTCTATTATGAAAATCTTTGATAAGATTATAATGGATGATTTTACAATTTAAATTTATTTAATGTTGGTCTGTTAATCACCAAAGTGGTCTGATCTGAAAGAATAATAAAGATAAATCGTATAATTAAATTTTAATTTTTCATATTTATGTGATGCTTGAATAAAGAGAATTATTATATGGGTTATTAAAAATTTCATAATTATAAGACTTTAAATTCATCCAAAAGTGATTGCTAGTCTTTATAATTCATGAATATGAATGTGATAAATTGATAATTAATATATTATGACAAACTGTTTTGTATGTCCAAAGATGAATTAAAGTTTTAATGAAAATATTTAATTATCAATTATGTTAAATTTGCAAGCATCATTATGATTATGATTGTTTATTGTTGTATCACCCAAAGGAGAACTTCGATATACATTTATTGCCTTCGATCCTGAATCTGTTATTAAATTACTCAAGGTATTTATGGAATAAATTAAATTATTCTTATTCTTAAAATACCTATATTCATTAGTCTCTACTCGTATGCTGCGTCTATTCCATTATAAAATGGATTAAAGTAATTTAAATAGTGAGAATAAATCTAATTTCACCAAAGTGTTTTGGATTTTATTTGTCACTTCAAGATAAATTGCTTCTTTACTTGTACTAGCAATAAAAGCTAAGTTATCTGACTAAAATGCTTGGGTAAGATCAAACAGACTAAGCCTAATGTTTATGCAAATAAATATGACTAAGAAATTAAGTCTATCATACTTAAAGTTAAAGTGTCAAGGAATTTATGAAATTAGTGAGAAATCATTCATAAATTACTAATAAACTTCTTGACGAGACATTTATGGCTACCTTAACCACCATGAAGTTTGATGGTTCTCGTGGCATACATGAACTTATCATTAAAGATAACAAATATTGCAGCAAGATTTAAACCTTCCATAATGAATGTGATTGAAAACTTATTAGTGCAGTTTACAAACTCACTACCTTATAAATATGACATGTTCCAAATGAACCATAAGGAAGATGGAATGTGAATTAAATTCACATAATGTTGAAATTAATGTTGGTTCAAAAGGAAAGGTTTAAGAAAGAATTTAAACATTATGTTCGTTTAAAAGAAATAATAATGAAGTTGATACCAAATATAGCATTAATGTTTGGGGTAACTCTCTAAAAGAATTATTCCAAAAATTAATTATGAATAAAGCCTTTCATGATCTAGACTTTTACTGATCTTGATATTTGTGTGAATTACATTAAAGGAAAGTAAACTAAATATACAAATAATAGAGTCACGATGACTATACAATTTCTTATAATAGTTTACACCGCAAATTGTGAGTATTATGATAATACCTTTCTTAAAAGAATAATGATATTTCATCATTTTTAATTTTAAATTTAAATTTTCACATTATGGTTATATCTATTTTTGTAAGAAAATTCTCATTCTATAAATGCTATATAAGCATTTATTAATGATGTTGAGAAAATTAGATAGAAAAGTGAAAATTATAAAGATGAGAAGAAGTGACGAATTTTATGAAAAGTATGATGAATTATCAAGCTCAATCACTAAATTACAAGAAAAGATGGCATTTATAATTAATGTTGCACACTACAATAAATTATTGTTGCAGAATGATATAATCGTACTTTATTGAATATGGTTGGAAGCATGTTGAATGATTAATCTATACCATATTTTGTGGATTTATGCACTTAAAATGCCACTTACTTGATGGTCGAGTTTCTTGTAAAGTAATTTTCAAAACACCTTATGAAATGTGAATGGATAGAAAACTCGATTTTAGGCAGTTGCATACTTTAAATTGCTCGGCAGGGATAATGATTTATATCCACATGAAAAGAAATTGGATAAAAGAAATTTAACTAATTTCTGTATAAATTATCTTTAAAGTCTAAAGGATATGGGTTTTATAATTCTAACCATAGTACGAGAATTTTAAAACTGAAACATCAAATTCATTATGAATTGTAAAATCAGTAGGAGTATAAAATCATGAAATGTGGTTATTGAAGAAGTTTGGTGGAGAATATGAAAATACATTTATCTAAAACTTCTTCTAAAGTTGTTATATAGTTGTCGAATAGTCAAACAACTTTCAAGGACAACATATAAGCTGTTCTACTCTTTTAATGAACCTGATTTTACTAAATCAATTGTCAATGAGTTTTCATTAGATATATCATATCAAATAGAATTAAGAATGTCTTAAGGACATCATATCCGCTATTTTTAACGATTGCATACGTGGTATAATAAAATGAGCTAAAATTTGACATTATAATAAATGATAAAATTCCAGTTTTGGAACAAGTTATGAAAAGTACTAATTCTATTAAATGAGTAAATGCTATGAAAGACAAGTATACTTTCACTTTCACTATGCAAGCCTGTATTTACTTTCACTTTTTTTCAAGCATACTCGATTTTTTACCCTTTTTTTTAATAAAAAACAAATATTCTAATAATAAAAGGTGAAATGGACGGGAAAACTACCCTTTCTATTTTTGGCATACTTTCTTATTTTTATATATATAGATATAGATTGTTTGCATTCTTACTAAAATACTCTATAAGACCGTCTCACATAAATAATTATGTGAGAGGAGTAAGAAGTGATACAATTTTAATAAAAAATGATGCTATAATGATACAGTAAATTATTTCATGAATAATTCGTAATATAAATAAATAATAATAATATATTTAATAAAAAAGTGATAATATCTTTGATAAAAGACAATAATTTGCATGATCCTAAGCGCACGGAGTAGGTCCGTGCGCCCACAAGCACTTGCATCCTACGATCCAATCCTCTATTCTCTCTTAGTTCGACGGAACTCCTGTGATAGCGGTGTTGCTTCGCTTGAAATAAGAAGTCGATTTATCTTTGGGGAAGATCGCCACGATCGGAGCACTACTAGTGCGTGTTTCTTCTTGCAAAAAGAGTTCTACTCGACTCGACTTCGCTATCAACCCGAGATCCATGATCCAAAATCTGTAAGAAGAGTTAGAAGACCCTCTACTTCTATTCACTCTATTTTTTTATATTTTAGGAGAACTTCAACGATATACCCTTTAAAACTGTATATATGTTAAAAACACTTTAAAAAACTTATTTTTAACAATGAAACTTACTAATAGATTGAATTTCGTTTTATAATTATTAACTGATTACAAACAAAAATCACATTTTTCTTTTAGCAATAGAATGTTAATAGATTTTAATTTTTTTCCAATTGAATAATATTAGTTATTATTTTACCAGTAAATTACCAACAAAATCATTATATAAATTATTAACATAATTATTAGAAACAAATTACTAATGAAATTAATTACCAACGAAATTTAATTTTCGTTGGTAAAAATTTATCTAATCATCACTTTACCAACATAAAATTATCAATAAATTTTGTTATTAATCTATTAATAAATTAATTTAATAAAATTAAAGATTTTACCAACAAATATTAAACATAAATTTAATACTCTCTCCGACCACTTACAAAGTATCAATTTTACCATTTTGGGCGTCCACTTCAAAGGTGTCAATTTCTTTTTTTGGTAAAAAAGTACACCATGTGGTCCACCACTTTCCTCTAATACAACTATACACTTTACATATAATAATACTATTTCTTAATCCACACGCAAAAAATAAAAGAATACCTTGTAAATGGCAGGGGGAGTATTACACTATTGTTAACAAAATTCGAGTCTTCTTTTTAATTTCGGATTACTCCATAATTTCCACAAATTCCACTTTTGGTAGGTCCAAAAATTCTTTCACAGAGTAACCCACGTGTCATATGAATAGTATTTTAAGTTAATAAATCTCATCCAATATATCTCAGCCATACGTTGAATTTAAGTACTCAAACCATGAAGTCACTCACTGACTCACACATATTTACCATATAGCATTCACACATATTCATCAATACACAAAAGAATATATATATATATATATATATATATATATATATATATATATAAACTCTAGCTAATAAATCAACTCGTGTATCCTCTCACTTATATGTATAATAGATGATGTACTACCATCAAAAGAAATCTAAATGATAATAATGCTAAAAGTGAAGAGGATAGGTTTATCAATGACTTATTAAAATGTATATCAATGATCATTTCTTAAGAGTAATTTTAAGAACAATTTTATGTATGACAATTTCTTTTTATAACTTTATATTTATCACATGAATTGTGATAAATAGTCTAATTAGATGGCTATAATTTTTCATTAAATGTTAAAAAAATATTACTTCTTCTGTCCATGAGTAAAGTATTATTTAATTTTTTTACATAAATTAAAAAGTATTATTGTGTTATTTGAAGTGAGTAGTTTGTATTAATTATAAATTATTGGCTAGGTATTGAGCCCTTTTAAAAGAGGAAAATAAATATTTTTAGGATAGATTTACTCATATTTCATAAAACTTATTCTTTCATATGATCTCACACATCTCTTTTGCCTTGTTTAATTCTCCCATGGTGAATCTAATTAGGTATACTATATATGATTAAATTGGGTAGCTAAAAAAAGAAAGAGGACAAAAAGTAAAGGAAGAATGCTTGTTCCCTGGTGTACAATGAAAGTAGGAGATCGGGCCCAAGTGAGAATTTCAAATCTACTGCTATTCCCACTGCCAACATTTTCATCACTCATATGCATGTATATACTCCCTCCGCCGGAAAAGGATCTTTTTTTCATTTTTGTCGTCCGTTTCAAAGAGGGTCATTTTTTTTTTACACACATGGGATCCACACACACTCACTAATACAATTAAAATATGGGCTCCACACTTCCACTAATACAACTACCCACTACACATTAAATAATAATACTCCTTAATTAACGTGCCCAAAAGCAAAATGTCATTTCTCGGGCGGACGGGGAGTATAATATTTCAATATCTTAGCCCAAAAATTCTTTCACAAAATAACCCACGTGTCACATGAATAGTATTTTAAGTTAATAAATCTCATCCAATATATCTCAGCCATACGTTGAATTTAAGTACTCAAACCATGAAGTCAATCACTGACTCACACACATTTACATATAGCATTCACACATATTCATCAATATATATATATATATATATATATATATATATATATATATATATATATAAACTCTAGCTAAGAAATCAACTCGTGTATCCTCTCACTTATTCTTGAAGTATCCACACCAACTCTGGAAAATTTAACCTGCCAAAAAATTAAGCAGCATTTGCATAATTAATGTTACTGGAGAACATTCTACCATGCACGTTCTATATAGACATGCACCCCGTTTGTAACCTCCGTTTTCCTATTCCTTTAAAGAACTTGGTTTAAAAAAAAAAACGACTGTAATTTGGGACCGAACCGTCGTTTCCTGGTTCCATGAAATGAGGCAGTGGAAACTAACCGGAATATATTTAGTTTCGGTTCCATTTTAGCCGATTCTCGATTTCAGTTCGAACTGTCAATTCCCCGGTTCGAACCACGATTAAAATGAGCATCTGTTTCAATAATCTCCAATAGTACTATTGGTTCCAAGTGTACATGTTGCAATCTTTAGTCTAATTAAATTGTTGACTGCCGCGTGTAGACAGGTGTACTTTGTATTAATATATGAGTGAGTATCTTGTGTGCACGGGCATACGAATTTAGATCCGTACCCCTTTGCAATTTCCGTGTCCCTTTACAATTTAAATTCCTAGCAATACATATGTTTAAATAAAATATGGAGGGGGAGAGTTGTGTTTACATGGGACACGACGTGTTCCCAGGGCGCAGGAGCTTTTGCCTTAAAATATTGTACCATTGTACGTATTATTGACAATGATATTGAATTTTATTCTAAGCTACAACTCTGATAACCACGTCTTTAAAAGTTCAATTTTTTTAGAAATATTGCACATTTTTCATTAATTTGTTGTATATATATGATATAAGTCGAGTATCAATAATTTGGTTAAAATTATCACCTGAGCATGGAAGGTGTGGAAAATCTTGTCTCCAATGGTGGCAATGCTAACATTGACCACTTGAGCTCCTTCTTCTTCAATTATGCTAATCACTCGGTGAAGTCTGAAAGTTTTGTTGGGCCCTCTAATCAAAACCACCTCCAAATCCGAACCTAAATCTTTTATTTCCATAATCGGCAACTCTGATTCACTCATAGTTTCACCATTCTTTGTATCATTCTCCCTTCTGCTGCTGTTCATAGGTTTCTTCTCTCTCTTCAACTCTTGTATTCTCTCTCTTGTAACCTTGATGTAATTAACTACTTGATTAAGCTGTTCTTGCTGTGGTAAGAACCTCTGCATGAATAATAATATTTAAGGTAAAACATTAGTTTCAACATTTTTTTTTAATGTGTGCATGAGAACTTATAAGCGACGACGATGATGGCGACGACGTACCTTAGCTGGCTTGAAATGGTGTTCGGGGACGAGGGAAACCAACTTTGAACAAAGGGCCTTCATTTCAATCCTTCGATTCTTTTCAATGGCTCTTCTATCGAGTTTATTATGGGATCTCTTCTCACTTATCTTCATGATTATATTGCGAATTATTTAAGGATATAGAAAAGATTTGGTGTTGCCTACTATATATATTACTCCATTTAATTCAAGCTATGTTTCCACTATAGTGTACAACGTTGCATAGATAATTAATGTCGCATATGCTGAATAAAAGAATATAAGACTTTGTAGTTAAAAAGGACCACGAAATAAGGTTTCACACTGATACTTATCAATGATTTTGAATGGTTTCTATGGACCACTATTAAGGTATCTCACAAATTGGTGGCTATTATGGATTCCTTGTAAGAATGTAGTGGTTGGATGCTGTTAATTAATATTTAATACATATGTCCTCTCAAACAACCACACATTGAATTATCACCAAAAATAAATAAATACTCCCTCCGTCCCGCGAAGTATTTCGCGTATTGGTGTGCGCGGAGTTTAAGAAAATTTTGTATTTTTATGTATAAAGTAAGAAAGAGAATATATATTTTAGTTGATTTAATGAAAAAGGTGTGTAAAGTTATTGAGAGATGTGGAAAAAGTGTGTAAAGTTTTTGGGAGATGTGAAAAAGTAAGTATTATATTGGGATATGTGTAAAAAGTGAGTATTAGTATAATGTATTTTTTACCAAATTTAGTAAAAGTAAAGTGTGAAATACTTTGAGGGACAGATGAAAAAGGAAAGTGTGAAATACTTTGGGGGACGGAGGGAGTAAATAAATACAATACAATACAATACATAATTATTTCAAATACATTTTTCAACTAAACTAAATTGCACTTTTAATGTTAATTGTCCGTTATCTTATATTCTACCCTCTTTAATAAAATTTGACTTCTTCCAAAAGATTAAAAAAGAGGAAAAAAAAAGTGTGTCCATTATTTCCCAGCTTCATCCCACTAAACTTTTGTATTTAAGAAATAATCTTCCATTCAACGTCATCCAAATAAATTTATTTTAATTAATTATACTTAGCTATTTATATACTCATTGCACCTTACTTAAAAAGGTTTGAACTTTTAACCTTTGTTAGGGCCAAATTTTGATACCATGTTAAATAACAATTTCATCTAAAAATTTAAATTAATAAAGAAATAAATCGTTTAATACTTAATCGAGTCACTTTAACAAATGATACAGTTCATAGCATTGCATTTCCGGAAAATGATCTCGTACAAGTAGTTGTCTAGTAAGATGAAATTGCGTTGAATAAATTGGTGAGGAATCTCCCAAATTTTAATTAAATCTGTCATGTCAAAGTGTGACAAGTGAAGAAATATTTTTAGCAGATCGTGAATAAATAATGTACGGCGGGAACGTGTTCACACACAATGTATCAATAATACGGGTATAAACATACATATAATCAATAATTTAATTGTCATAAAGACATAAATATAATGATACCTTAATTTGTGCTGAGCCAATGAATGAGCTATGTAATCCCTTAGTACCAAGAAATTTCCTTTTAGCTTCCTTATTTGTTTCTCTCTAATATAAAGTAAGAATATTACTTCAATATTAATTTATTGAAAATAATCGATAATTTATTAATGAAGAATTAAAACCCAATTCATTTCTTATACATTAACGAAGAATTAAAACTCAATTCATTTTTTATACAAGTATTGTATAAACAATTTTCACTAATTAAAAAAAATTCAAGTACAAGCTCTCACGAATATTTTGAACCGTAATATTCTTGCATACATCGACATAATATTTTGTGAATTCTCTGTACCATATTCGATGGGAGACATAGTTTCAGTTATTGGTTATCAAATTTCACGCTGCATATGAGAATTCTCTATACCATATTCCAATTGGGGGACAACGATTGTATGACTATCTTCATCCATTGTTTGCATTCTTTCTATTGATTTTATATTCTTTTCTATATCAATTTTTGCTAATTTTATTGTTGTTTACTGTGTTTTAATAGTCGTTGTAGTCTATTTCAAAAATAAACTTGCCATTCTTTTTGGGGATACTCCTAATAGTTACGTTTACTTTTTGTACGGGGATTAAGAAAAATAGTATTAATGTGTATTGAGGTGAGAGATATAATATTTTAATATATAATGAGTAGTTATATTAGTGTAGTTGGGTTTCATTGAGATATTTTAATTATTTTGTGTGAGTTCATGTAACAAAGGGAAATATAACTATCAGGATGTGACGCACAAATTGAAAATATGTATTCATTAGCATGAGACGGAACGAGTACTTTCTCTATTATATGTGCATTAATACTAAGATTAATTATAGAGGAATAGGCTAATCAAAAATGAACATAATATGTGTGTATTTGTGTGTACACGCCATTTATGTATATAAGAGCAAATCCAAAAGGCTCTCTAAATGACAAATAATGTAAAATTTAAAGAGCTATACACATAAATATATCTCCAATAGCCTCTTTAAAACAACAAATTTTTTTATATAATGATTTTGCCTCTTTAGAGCAACTCCAAAAGGCTCTCCAAATGACAAATAATGTAAAATTTAAAGAGCCATACATATAAATATATCTCCAACAGTCTCTTTAAAATAATAATTTTTTTTACATAATGGTTTTGCCTCTTTAAATTTGGAGAGCCAACTCAACTCTTTAAAATTAAATGATTGAAAATTTCACCACTTCCAACACTTTAATTTCTTGATATCTTCAATTGATTATTTATTGTTTTATATTTATAATGTATAATTATTCTTTTACTTTGATTTTATACTCTAAAAATATGGGAAAAAGCAAATGTAATAAATAAGCATTGAGAATAGAAAAAATATAAAGAAGTTGTTGGAGGTGAAAAAAATATAGCACTCTAAATTTTAAAGATTCTTTATATCACCTAAAATTCTCTTCAAATTATACATAATCTTTTGGAGATGCTCTTAAATTTGAAGAGACAAACCAACTCTTTAAAATTTAATGATTGAAATTTTCACCAATTCCAACACTTTAATTTCTTGATATTTTCAATAGATTATTTATTATTTAATATTTATAAGGCATAATGGTTCTTTCACTTTGATTTTATACTCTAAAAATATGGGGAAAAAACAAATGTAATAAATAAATATTGGGAAGAGAAAATATATAAAAAAGTTGTTGGAGGTGAATAAAAATACATCACTCTAAATTTTAAAAATCCTTTATATTACCTAAAATTCTCTTCAAATTATACATAATCTCTTGGAAATGCTCTAAGTATATTAACTATTCAAAAAATTATATTTATAGAATTCAATTTTTAAAATATATTTTCGTGCAACGCACAGGTTAAAATGCTCGTAAATATAATGATACCTTAATTTGTGCTGAGCCAATGAATGAGTTATATAATCCCTCAATACCAACAAATTTCCTTTTAAAGTACATGGAATCCACACAAAAATAATTATTAATATATTTATATGGACTCCACACACAACACACATACCATTAATACAACTACTCACTACACATTAAAATATTATATCTTCAACTCACTACATATTAAAATATTATAGTACTCCTTAATTTTTGTGACAAAGAAATGTTTTGGAATAGGGGGAGTATATAAGAAAGTGGAGAAAATATAAAATTTTTTAAATTAAAACACAAATTTTAAAAAATAATTGTTAATTAAACTTTTTTTTTCCGCATATATATCTATGTATTCATTTAATCGATGACATTATTAAAATATACCACATAGTAGTACGTAGTATGCAACAGAATATGTAGTGTGATAATGATCAGGGTCTAATGCAAGTTGTCATGATAAAACATATCACTACAAAAATAGCAACCAAATTTACCAACAGAATTCAATCCGTTGTTAATTATTAATGGATTAGTAACAAAAATGACATTTTTGTTTTAGCAATGGAATACCAACGGAATTATTCTCTATTTTAGCAACGGAATTCAATCTGTTGCTAATTACCAACGGATTACCAAGGGAATTATTATATAAATTACCAACGGAATTATTAGCAACGGATTACCAACGGAATTATTTAACAACGGAATTGATTTTTTGTTGCTAAAAATTTACCAACCACCACTTTATCAACGGTTTCCGTTGCTAATCCGTTGGTAAGATAATTTAACAATGGAATTAAAGCTTTTACCAATAGAATATTCCGTTGGTAAAAAATAGTTTTTTTTTGTAGTGTATAGCCAATTTAATTAGGATGGTGAATATATATATGTACAAACGGCAACATTAACTTACTGTAGAACAAGTTTATGCATTTTAGTTTATGCTATTTTCTTTAACATTTTTTTCCTACTAATTTTTTTATGATTTTACAACATAAACCGCATCATATCTTTTCACTTCATTAAAAAAAGTTCCAAAATAGTTAGGGCATTCACTTCCGTCACAAATCTTTCAGTTTTATTCCAATTTCATCTCAAAACAATATTTTTTTAATCAATTTCGTCTCATAATTTTGTAAAAGTATCAATTCAAATCTCATTTTATGAAATAAAAAAAACATTTTTAAGTAAAAATAATCGTTTTAGTGAGAATTTAAAAGTTATAGGATTGTTTCGGAGAAATTAAGTTTTTAAAATTATTTTAAATAAAATAAATTTATATGAAACAATTTTAATTTTAAACTCATATTTTCTTCTTTAACTATTATTGGGTCAGGTGTCTTCGACTTGGGTTGGAAGTGATGGACTGGAGAAAATGAAGATAGGTTGCTGGGTATAGTTTAATGGACTAGAAGAAGATGGGCCAAACTAAAAAAATTTAAGAAAATTTTTAGTTTGATATTTTTCATTTTTGTAAAGACTATCCTCTTTCGAAAATATATTTTGTCATTGAATTTGTCATAATCTCTTCAAAAAAACAAGTCTTATAATTTTATTATTTTAAAAATAAAATAACGGATAACGGAATTCGATCGTACTATTGGTCCCAAACTTTAGTCCTAAAAAATAGCAAAAATAATCTAGTTGTTTAAAAAACAGTAGTACCATTATTGTGTGATACCGTTAGGTGACATATGAGAACTGAGGATATTTTTTAAAATAATATTTAATGGTTGAAAAATGATAATCATTCCGTGAATTATTTGAAGAACAATTCATTGTATAAATTTCTAATGGTAAGAATTCTATGAGATGGATAAAAACGAATAATATTTTTACAAAAAGTGATTATTAATTGATAAAAAAAATGACTGTCTTGAAAACTATTTTATCAATGATTTGCCATATAAATAAAAAGTTTTAATATTTTTAATACATAACACCAAAAAATATACACTTTCAATATATACTACTCCTTAATTATAAAAACACACATTCATTCTCACAATATTGCTATATATATTTCTAGTAATCTAGTAATCGAGACTAGTTAAATTAACTTGCTGTAATCTTGATAAAAGTCATATAGGACCCTTAATGAGTAGCACACCGTCAGCATCCATGGTGATGTGATGCTTATTAATTTTCAAAAAAATTAAAAAAATAATATATATATATATATATATATATATATATATTTATTTATTTGGAAAGATGATAGTGAACATGAAAAACTAATCCATTTAGGCCATCAACTCGTGTATTTTGTCTCTTATTCTTGAAGTATCCGCACCAATCCTAGGAACTAAAACCTGCCATCAAATATTACAACCAAATCAGTAAATTATGATTTAAAAACAAAATAAAAATGAATTAATCTTCTTTGTTTATATGTTATTTTTTACCATAATATTCTGTTGGTGATAGTTTTTATTTCATTGTTAAATTGGATTATCAATGAATTAATAATAAAATTCATTAATAAAATGATAGTTAGTAAATTTTTAGCAACGAAAATTGTTGGTTAATATTTACTTTTGTAAACCATTGCTAATAATTCATTTGTCAATTTATATGATTTTTTTGTTGGTAATCTATAGGAAAATAAGAACGGATATTATTTTGGTGACTAAATGGCACTGTAATTTTGTTGGCAATTATCCGTTTACCAACTAATTAAATTATATTAGAAAATTCCGTTGCTATAAAAGAGTTTTTTTTTTAAAAATAATTATGCAAATTATACAACAAAAATAAATCACGAAGAAAAGAAAGAACGAAGAAGATTAGCACAAAGATTTACAAGAAACACTAGATAGGAAAAACCGATGATCAAGGGAAAAAATATTCACCATGGTTGAAAAATTTTGAAGAGAGCTACTTAAGGATAATAACATAACTCTAAATATTTCGGATTAAAAAGTGAAAAGTCGGGTATCGAGCAGTTTGGTTATAATCACCTTCGCCTGAAGACAATGGAAAATCGTGTCACCAACTGTGGAAACGTTAACTGTCACCATTTGAGCTCCTTCTTGTTCTATTATGCTTATGATTTTATGCAGCTTCAACTTCTTGTTATGCCCACTTATTATTACAACCTCCACATCTGAACCTAGCTCTTTGATTTCCAGAATTGGCAACTTTGTTTCACCCAGATTTGGATCAGTTTTGTAAGAATAAATACCCTCTCTTCTTCTCTTCAGTCCTTCTACTCTCACTTCTAAAATCTTGATGTAGTCGGCTACCTGCTCTATTTGATCTTTCTGTGACAAGAATTCCTGCGGTAGTACAAATTAAGATTTAATACTTTGCATCGAAGAAAGGATGGATTACTCTTAAGAAGAAAGGATTGTTGAAAGGAGTAGATATTCAGAAGTGGAATGAAGATATTAGAAATCTAGTGTGGAAAAGTTAGAGATTGTGATGAAGAGGAAATATTGTGAATTGTATTTTTATAAGTTCTCATTTCTTTTTGCTGCTATCTGTTGTCCTTTGATGTAATATGTGGGTAAATCTCTTACCTTTCTCAATAAAATCACTTTTCTGATTGCAAAAAAAAAAAAAAAAACTTTGCATCGAAGATCGATTATGCAGTATCTTAAGATTTAGAATATTTAAGAGTATAATTATTTATGTTTATTGATTATGCAGTAACTTAAGATTTAGAATATTTAAGAGTATAATTAATTATCATAAATAGAGAGGGTTTACTATATTCTACATTGTGGTGTTTGTTGAGTTGTAACTTGTAAGGGTTGAATAACCTTTGTGCTTACGTAACATCTTTCTTAATTTACTTTTTACTTGATAAAATAAAAAAAATAGAGAAGGTTTATCATACACTCTGATTCACAAGATTCTAACTCAATAAGTACAAGTATATATATTAAAAAATAAAATAAAATTACAAGATTCTAACTCAATAAAATATATATATATATATATATATATATATATATATATATATATATATATATATATTAAAAACTAAAATAAAATAAAATAAAATAAAATGAACAGGTTTTATCTTTCAGGCTAGCCACTCAGCATGTCATAAATATTTATACATGCAGGAGTTGGTCATTTTAAAATCAATTTATTAAAATAAATACGAAAAGTTAATAATTCCCTAAGAATAAAAATGAGTGTCAATGCATATGTACCTTTTGTGGTTTGAAATGCTTATCAGGAATGAGAGACATTAGCTCGGAGCGAAGATTCTTCATCGTAATCCGTCGATTTCTTTCGACGGTCTTTCTATCAGGTTTAATATTGCAAGAACTCGAACCACCCTTATTCTCCATTAAAATTCGTAGATGTGAAGTGAACTCAAACCAAGAATTATTAGCTGTGTATTTAGGATAACTGCAGGTGTTTCCGTGTATATATACTATGCAATAGCCATGCAACTAGCTAGAATATCACTTATAAAATCGGTCTAACCTACGTGTATGTTCAACCTAGGTAGGGCCAATAAAGAAATTGCTACAACATTAATAAAGAGTATAACTTCATGGATCTGCATAATAAATAGAGAGAGAAATTTAAAATTTCCGGTGTGAATTAATTAAATTATTATTTTTTGAATGGAAAACAATACTTCTCAAAATTTCTTCAACAAGAATATAAAAAATCACAACGTGCTCTCTCCGGTCATAGCAACAATATTCATTTGTTTTTACGCGTGGATTATCTAGTATTATTACTCTTTTTTTTCGATAAATAAAATTTGTATTGATGCTTTTGGGTATAAGAAATACCAAAAAAAATAAGAATTACATATTACAACTATTAAAGAATCAAGTTTGGCTTTAGAAGCCACTCATTAAAAGACAATCTAGACTGATTCACATCATTAACATAAAACCAACTCCATGTTCTACTTTTCATCTCTTCTATCAATTTTTCAAAATAAAAACTGTTCTTTCAAAAATGATGGCATTTCTAAACTTCCATATCAACCATATGACACATTGCCAAATAACCACTAACTTCACTTTACTTTTTTCTCTCCTTAGCACAACATCTAAATGCATTCAAGTTCCAATGAGGATTTGAATGGAGAACTGCAGAGATCCCAATCCAATTCAAACAAGCCATCCATAACTTATAAGCCACCTCACATTCAAAGAATAAGTGTACCACAGTTTCCTCATTTTCTTTACATAATACACACTTCAAGTCGTCTATAGAGTTAATGATGTTTCTTCTATTCAAGTTAGTTTTTGTAGGTAAACGGTCCCAAAGAACTCTCCATGAGTGAACAATTACCTTCAAGGGCGTGAACTTGTTCCAAATACTTCTGAAACTTTTTTCATCTTCTTTTCCAATAGGCTTGAATCCCCGCAGTTCCAAAAGCTTTTTATAAACTTCATTTGTTTCATAACAACCTTTTTTGGACCTCTTCCATCTCCATCTATCTTCAACTCCTTCCTTTATTGTGTACCTGTCAACCAAAGACAAGAGCAAATAAAATTGATCCTTATCCCGTCCCGAGAGATCCCTCAACCATCTCCACCCCCAAGTCCAGCAGCCTCCCTCCCAAGTTTCCATATCTCCCACACTCTTTTCTTGATCCCTACTAAGATGAAACAATCTAGAAAAAAGAATTTTTAATGGTTTCTCCCCATCCCAAGTGTCTTCCCAAAACAAAGTTTGATTCTCATCTCCAATGACTCTCTAAATTATCTTTAAACCAACCCCTCTATCTCCAAAAGTGACACTCACCACATCCTTCCACCATTTCGACCACGAACCTCGTTCCCTCTCGACACTACACTCCAACTTTCCATCCCTACCATTTCCATATTTTGACTATGTGATTTTAACTCAAACTGTCTTTTTATCACTCAAGAAACTCCAAATCCACTTCCCCATAAGTGATTTATTAAAAAGATGCAAGTCCCTGACCCCTAAGCCCCCTCGATTCTTTAGATTATATATTATTTTCCAATCAACCCAAGCAACTTTACCCTTATCACCTTCCCCCCACCCCAAATGAAATTACGATGAATTTTCAAAATATTACACAAGGGAAGTAGTGGATTTTGAATTGACAGTCTAAAATAGTAAAATAGACACTTTTGAACTTGCTGGGAGTATATATCAGAATTTGAAGGAGTTTAAAACATAATAAAACGTCCCATGTATCTTTACTTTATCCAAGGAGGTCCCAAAATAATTAGAAAATTTATTTTTATTCCAAACCTTTCAGTTTTGCTCCAATTTCAAAACTATAGCATTTTACAACGATAGTAACCCTGTGGTTTTAATTTCTTTTAGTTTTGCTTCAAGATTTTGCGTTTCTAGTACTGCATATTTAGTAAAAGTAGGTTTGTAGTTTATACTTTGTATATACAACATTTAAGATCAATGAAATACTTTCTTCCTTCATTCCAATCTCAAATTCAACATGGTATCAGAGCAGGTTAATCCGGTCTGCTTATAGACTCCAATTACATCTTAAAGGTGTTCTACTTCTAATAAGAGGTTTTATCCTCTTTTGATATTTATCTTCACAGAACCTTCAGAAAATTGATTTCTGTTCTCATTCCTCTTTCATCATCAAGTTCTCAGATTTTAAGGGGGTCAGAAATCTTTCTGTCTTCATTAAATCCTCAGAACCATATATCTGTCCTCATCATATCTTCTCAAGGGGTTCATCATTAGATTCTCAGACTCTTAAGGGGGTCAACTTCATTGAATCAATTCTTGATTCTTTACTGCCCTTACTGAATCCTTAATCCATCAATCATCAACCTTCAAATTCTCATGATGAGCAACACCTTCGAAGGCCACTCAAACCAGAGAATTAAGAACGTTGTGTTCAATGGAAGGAACTACATTCCTTGGTCAAAATCAGTAGAAGTATTCCTGAAATCCAAAAAAATGCAAGGTTTCATCATCGGGAGCAAAAAGAGACCCGTAACTGCTGACCCAACGAAACCAACAAAGAAAGAACAGACTGAGATTGATGACTGGGAATGCCAAGACTCCCAAGTCATCAGTTGGCTTGTTAATTCAATGGATCCCAAAATCGGAGACATATATATCATAAAGGACTCAGCCTATGACATCTGGAATTCGATCAAGAAGATCTACGGGAATAGTCAGAACCATGCTCAAATATTTCACTTAAAAGCAGAGCTTTATTCACTCAAAAAAGGGTCAGCTTCTATAGCAGAAATTGTGGAATAATTCGATAAGAGAAGACAAGAGTTAAGACTCTATCAACCGAAGACAGTAGATATAACTACAATTGAAAAAATGGAGGAACAAGAACAAGTCTACCGACTACTTGTATCCTTGGACGAAACATGGGAGGCTGCCCGTAGCCAAATACTCATGGTGGCAATCATTCCCCAATACGAGGAGGTCGTAGCCAGACTCCAACAGGAAGAAACACATAGAGACCGCACTTCCACACATCAAACTGAAAATGTGGAATGCTACCTAAGCAACCGGCGAACGATTCAAGGGAAAAGAAAGGATAACCCGCCGGCGAGTAGTGACCCCAAAGTATGCAGGTATTGCAAAAAGCCGAACCACACCAAACGGTGGTGGCTTGAGTGGATTGTCCCTTCAGTGGCGGCAGTGCACTGTTGTGCGTTCCAGCGGGGTATTTGGCGGGGGTTCGCTGCAAATCGGCGAAGGGAGGCGACTTCAGGAAGATTAGAAATGACCTCCAGCCGTAGCCAACAGAGACTTCCTCCGGTCTCCAGAGGCGCTCGACAGCGGGCATTTTGTTGAAGATTGAAACATCTTCCTCATTTTCTTCCAGAAATTAAGTCTTCTTTATTATCTTTGTTAAAGAATCAACATAAAAATTTAAGCATGCTTTCCTTTCATGATATCTTTTGGATTTAAGAAAAACATCGTAAATCGGTGTATTGAAAGTCAGTGGGAGCACATTAATTCTATATGTTGATGATAAACTTGCTTGCAACTGATGATCTTGGTTTATTATGTGAAACCAACAAATTATTTCCCTTAAAGAACTTTGGAATGAAATATATGATGAGACAACTTATGTGATTGAGATAGAATTATTTCAATACATATCACAATAACATTAAAGATGTGTCCGTAAGTATATGTTATTAAAGTTCAATAGAGATTATAGATGAAAAGGTGTTTGTAAAGCACGTTCCAATCCAGAAGGGAGATTATAAGTTTAACTTTCTATAATGTCCAAGAATGAATTGAACGTACACCTCTATGTTAGGTAGACTCCTCACTAAACACAAGTAAGAGCTAGCTTGCATTGAGAATGAGGGGCCCTCCGAACTATAATATTCCTTACGCATATGTTATTGGAAGCTTAAGATACACCAAATTGTACAAGGACCAAATTTCTGTTAGAATGCTTGGTGATTACCAAAGTGATTCATAAATGGATCACTAAAATGTTGCATAAGGAAATATTAGAGTATTTTTGTATGAACTAAAGTACTTGTGCTTACTTATCGAAATTCTAATTACTTAGATGTAATTAAATATAGATTTAGATTAAGATTATTATTTGATGCAAGAAAGTTCACTTCGACTTTTATGTTTCTTAGTCGGAGATATTGTGTCATGCAAATGTGTGAAGAAGTTTGTGAAGCTTCATTCACAATTAAAGTTTACTTGTAGCATGATTTGAGGCTACAATTTAAGGTAATTGAATGTGGAACTTAATTTCAGGACTTGAAATAAGTTGACAATAATATCAAGTCGCTGAAAACTTATAATGATTATTACGTTGCATTATTCTTCTCTAAAACCATGGATATTCCAAAGTTTCTAAAACATATGGAATAAAAGTATTTGTCGTTAAGAAGAATTTTAGAAATAAAGATGTCCATTGAACATTATTACACCAATCTTATGATTTCGAATCCGTTACGCAAATGATCTTCTATAAAGACATTCATTGAACGTTACATGAATATGAGATCATTAAAAGGTTGTAACAAACTTATGATGAACAATTGATATTAAGAGCTCATTATGATTTGTTTCTAATTGATATATCTTGTTTTGTCATTTTAGTATACATACATGAATGTTGACATTAATTAAACAAGATTTTATCTCAAATTTGAGATACTTATGTGGACCATTATTGATCTTTACATTTATGAGTCACGTTGAGTTGAAAACTAATATCATAGTACATGGAAGGAACTATGTCGAGTAAATGATATAGAACTGCCATGACTGTATTAGTCTATACTTAATATTGACATTATGAGTTGATCTATTAATTTACATTATGTAAATTATTTAAACACACATGTTTGATGTTTAATTCTATCACTCGGCCGAGTGGGAGAATGTAAGATTATTATGGCCTAGTGCCATTAATAATTAAATATATAAGATATTTATTATGATGAAATATCTTAAATAAAGATATAGTTTAAATAAATAATATATATAAGATAAATAAGGTCATATATATTTATGGATAACAATCATATTGATAGGATGTGATTTGATAAAGATTTAATATCCTGATCTGGTCCTCTATCCATCTATAAAAGAGACACGATTTTATGAATCTCTTCCCGGGAACATATCAAAGGAAGAACACCGTGGCATATTAAGGTAAGTCTTCTAATCGTGTAGGTAAGTCTTCTAATCGTGTTTATGAGATGTGAAAATCATGAAGATCTAAGATCAATGTCAATTAATGAATTAATTGTTTACGTTGAACTTATGCTTACATTGATCGCAAACAAGTGGAAAAAGAATAACCTTGGATTATAATAACATAACTGCTAGGATCACAATAGAACTAAGTTAACAAGCATACAAACAGAGCAAGAAAAGAAAATTTATTTTCATTAAATTGACAAATGTATTTCTCAATTGGTCTCAAGCATTATCAAGAGGCAATGAAAAATTGTAATAAATTGCTCCACAGCTACCAACAATATGAATGTATATAATTTTAATCAAACTTAGCTAATTGCTACTGAGACATACAAGAGTAAGTTAAGAAAATCACCACAAAAATATTTAATTCGACTTGAAAAATCATAAATAATTTTGGAAACCCATTCTATCGAAAGAAAGCAGAGAACAAATGAAAGTCATTTGAATTGGTGATTGAAAATTATAATTGGCCTATGTAATATGTTGCTTTCACTTTTCCAAAGCAAGTAAATCAATTAGTGAACCATAAATACAGTGTTTAGAGGCCCCAAAATTCGTTCTCTTTAGCGAAAGATGCAGGACAAAAAGAAAAGTGTGTATCAATTCATAAGATCATTTAGTATTCGAGCTGAAGAAGTGTGTAAAGGCATCAAATGCACATTAATTTGTAAAGGATGATATCAAATTAACAATAACTCACTCACCTTAATGTTGAAGTAGAAAACACACCTTAATGTTGAAGAAGAAACTCACCGTCACGTAGAGGCAGAAATAATTTAGGGTTGGGATGCGTGGCAGGCCGCTGAAAGAAAGTGGTGGTGGGCAACTGGGAAAATACCGGCCCATTCGCAGGACTCACAAGGAATTTTTTATTTTTGATAGGGTAAAAGGTCATGTATGCCCCTCAATTATTCTTGAGTATCAAACACACCCTCAATCTATTTTTTTTAGCATCCAAACCCTCTATCTTTTTTTAATGAATCAAATGTACCTTCATCTTTCATTAACTTAATAAATTTGCATTTTGTTGACTAAAAAGACTAATAACACTCAAATGGGTGGGACCCATGGTTAAAACTAAAATATTTCCAGCAAAAATTATGGGACGTCGGAGTTGGAAAGATCCAGTAGAAGAAAGAATAAAGAAATGGAATTCACGGCTTCAATTACTACACCATCGCCAACTCCCGCCTCCGTCGCTGCCTCCTCCACCACCACCGTAGCAGAAGAGTAGTAAAAGTGACAAAAAAGAGGCGGAGCAACGGGCAGTTTTGCTAAGGATTTTTTTAATTCTCTTTACCACAAAAAGAAGAAGAAGAACAGCGGCGACGAGTGGAATGCCACCGTTTTGCCACCACCTCCCACCGAGGGTATAACGTCGGATTCCGTTTCATTGAGATCAGGGGAACCACTCCTCGAGCTAGTGTTGCTGTTGATCCTGACGTAATCACCTTGCACTATGAACTTCCACGATGGGCTTTTGAAAAATGACGGCGGAGGAGGGGGTGGCGGAGGCGGGATACGATTCAGGGGGGAGTTGCCGCCACTGATTGAGGCTTCATCTACTTTGTCAAAATTGTTCATCTTTATAGGCTTCAGGGGGAGTTGCATCTAGTTTATTTATGGGTCCCACCCATTTGAGTGTTGTTAGTCTTTTTAGTCAACAAAATGCAACTTTGGTAAGTTAATTAAAGATTGTGGGCAAATTTAATTTATTAAAAAAGTTAAAGGGCTTGAATGCTAAAAAAAATAGATTAAGAGTGTGTTTGATCTCAAGAGTAAATTGGAGGGCATACATGACCTTTTGCCCTTTTTAATATGGGAAAATGATCACTTTGGCCCCTCAACTTATTCTCTTGGATCAAATAGGCCCCTGAACTTTTTTTTAGTCATGTAAACCTTTTTTTCTTTCTAAATTGGATCAAATAGACCCCTTAACTTTTTTAAATAAAATATTTGAACATTTACGTTAATAATATCACAAACAGCGTTAACTTGTTCCTTTTATCTCACTTCAATCATTTCCCTCTTCTCTAACAATTCGCGCGGCAACTTCTGGAGTTTTTTTTATAGTGAAATTTAATTTTCTTGAAAGTGGTTTTCATGATCTCATTCCTTGCGTCTCTGCATCCACATCATACATGTAAGTAGCTTTCAGATTCATTTAAACTACTTTTAAATTATCTCATGTTTATGTACTTTTAGTGTTTGGCAAACTAGTATTGATACACACAACAATAGAAATCAAAATTGACGTCAGGGTTATTATTTCCATTTCTCATAATATGATGGAGAAAAAAAGAGAAGTTGGTGGCGCTATTTAGAAGAAATGATTCTATAATGTTATTGTTTACCTTTCAAAGAATCATTATATTTGAAAATTTGTTAATAAATTTGTGTGCTTAAAAGGGTTGACAATAGGTGATTTAGTATATTGGGCTGATGAAAAAATAAAATGCAAAACTCAACACATATAAATATATATTCTATTAATGTAATTTATAGTTTTATTTTGCAGAATGGAAGCAAGTGTTGATTTGATGTACCATTATATGGGTACGTGGGCTCTTTCACCTTACTTAAGGTATGTTGGTGGAGAGACTAATTTATTGGAGAATTTTGATGCGGATTTTCTATCTTACACGCATATCAGGAACAAGTATATCAACCACTTTGGTTATTCATCTCAAACAAAAATTTACGTCCTCAAACTAGGAAAAAAATTAGATGATGACTTGTTTTTAATTGAGGGCGATGAGGACATTAAGACATTGACAAAATACTTGATAAAATCAAAGGTAAAGCTTTTGATGCATATATGTGCACATGATGTTGATGATCTTTCTTATTTTAGCATAAATGAGCTTTTAAATGATGATGATGAAGCTCAACATAGCCAAATCGGGACCCAATGCAGTTATGTCGAACCTCCTAAACAAGTTCAAACTAGAAATAGTCAAGTCTCGCTATCTAATTTCTCGGGATAGGTTGAAAACTTGTTTGCAGATGATTCAACTCCACCTCATTTAAGTAAGTTGTTAAATGATGGTACTAGTAAGCTTCAAGAGTGTTTGGGCATAAATATTATAATTTGTATGATGGAATTGTGGGTGATGTGTCTTTTGACATAAATGTTGAAAATGAAATAGAGGATGTAGTCGGTCAAAGAATTGTTTCAATTGAAGGTGAAAAGATTCCTGTTGATATACTTGAAGATGTGGCAAATATTTCTGACAGGGCTCTCTATTTAACTGATGTTTGTGATGATAATGATAAAAATTATGAAAGTTCAGAAGAGGAAACAAATGATGAAAATCAGAATTCTGAGGGTTATGAAAAGGAAGATGATTACCCATGATGACACATAGTAGTCATAGATTACAGTATGAAAATGATGGTCATAATACATATTTCATGCTTGGAATGACCTTTATCAATGCAAATGAAGCTAGAGATGCAATTACCAGATACAACATACAATATGGCTATGATTTGAAGTTGAAACCGAACGAACCCTACAGGCTTAGAGCTAAATGCAAAGGAGATGGTTGTCCGTTTGAGTTATTCATCTCAAAAGAAGGTAAAAATGGAAGTTTGATGGTAAAAATTACTCCCTGATCATAATTTTTATAGGGTGTTCAAAAATTCCTCAGCTACTGCTAAGTTTCTTGCGGGAGAGTTTAAGCATAAACTGTATAAGAATCCAAGTATGAAAGTGAAAGAGTTGATGGATGAAGCTAAAACATGAATGAAGTTAAATGTCTCACATATTAAGTGCAAAAGGGCAAAACAAATTGTGATGAATGAGTTAGATGGAAGTTATCTAGTTGAGTTTAGTCAATTAGCTGCTTATGCTGATACTGTGAAAAGAATGAACCCAGGTTCTATGGCTGAAATTGATTTGTGTAATGAGGGACTATAGCAGGGTAAAAGAATTTTTAGAAGGATGTTCATTTGTTTCGATGCTCTAAAAAGAGGATAGAAAGCGGGTTGCAGGCCTTTCATTGGTGTAGATGGTTGTTTTCTTAAAGGTATTATCAAGGGTCAAGTGCTTGTGGCTATGGGGAAAGATGCACAAGATCAAATTTATCCTATTGCTTGGGCAGTAACAGACAAAGAGAACAAAATTAATTGGAAGTGGTTTCTACAATGGCTAGCAAAAGAACTTGATTTGGAAACCGGGGCCAAACTGACTCTCATTTCGAATATGCAAAAGGTGAAAAATATATTTATATTTAAATCAGTCTTAAGTTATGTCTTTTTATTATATAACTCTTTTTTCTCTTTTGTCTTTGATAATACATAGGGACTTATAGCAGCAGTTGAAGAAGTTTTACTAGAGGCCAAACATAGATGGTGTGCAAGACACATTGAAGCCAATTGGGCTAAGAAATGGCATAGTGAAGAGTTGAAGAAAAGGTTTTGGATATGTGCTTGGAGCACTTATAAAGAGGAATTAGAAGATAATATAAAACTGCTAGGTATAGTATCTAAACAAGCTGCAGAAGAGCTTATGAAGCATCCACTGTCAATGTGGAGTAGAGCTTTCATTAGTAGTAGGTGCAAGTCAAATAGAGTGGATAACAACATGTGTGAAAGTTTCAATTCTAGCATACTTGAGGCAAGACAAAAACCAATAATCAGCATGTTAGAAGAGATTCAGAAAGAAGCAATGGTTAGACTTGCAACAAGAAAGATGATGTTTGAAAAGTGGAAAACTCAATGGAGTCCGTCAAGCATTGATTTTTTTCATGATAACAAAACACGAGCATTTGGATCTACTGTATTGTTTAATGGAGCAGAAGGATATGAGATCGGTGATGGAGATGAAACTCATACGGTGTACATTGATAAGCAATTATGTACATATAGAGCATGGGATATCACTGGAATCCCTTGTCCACATGCAACTAGAGCACTTGAACATGCCAAGATTGATCCAATGTCTCAAATATCACATTGGTATCACAAATCAGCTTATTCTGCTAGCTATGAATTTTCTATGCAACCTATGCCAGGTAAGAAGTTTATGAGCTGTGATTTGTTTGAGCCAATTGAACCCCCACCTATTACAAAAATGCCAGGCAGACCAAAAAAGAAAAGGAACAGAAGTTAAAGTGAAAAACCACAAGTGGAAAAACTAAGTAAAGGGGGTATGGCAGTTACATATTCCAAGTGTCACGTGGAAGGGCATAATCAAGCTTCTTGTAAAACTCCAACTTTTGAGGTATTCTCTTTATATTTGTTATTCTTCATTATTATATGATTTTACATTTATATTTTGATTTTATTTATTTTTAATTTCTAAAATTTTCAGATTTCATCGGAACCTGTTAGATCACTGCAATCAAACCCTGATGGTTTGGTTCTTTCTATAATTCTTTGCTATATTATTTTTTGAATTCTATGAATATTTAGTTTTAATTCAAGTTCTATATTTATTATTTCCCTCTCATCTATATATTGTTATTTTCATTTTAGCTGTAAGAATATCTGCCTCCAAAGGCAAGGAAAAACTTGTTGGATCAGTAAGATTAGTTTCAACTCCCACAATGATTACGGCTGAAATTTCTACGTCTAAAGGCAAAGGAGAACTTCCTTCTTGTATGAGTGCCAAGTCATTGGGAGGTAAAGATATTAGAAAATCAAGGGAAGGACAAACTGGTTTTGGGGTTTATTTTGATGAAGATAATGACAATATCATAGAAAATGTGAGTGCACAATTTACTTTTTCTAATAACTTTTAATTGTTCCACTATTTCATGATTCTTGATTAGAATGACTTATATGTATCCTAACAGCCTGGGATGCGAAATAAAAGATTTTTGGCTCAAGTTGATATTTTGGCTAATCAACCGGTTAGCACAAACTCTGACCCTGAAGTCACATTTCCAATTCCAAATGAAAGAGAGATTAGACAATCAAATTTATGTTCTAAAACACCTTATAGCTCTGGCTCAAGAAAGATTGGATATATTGGTGATGGATATAACGTGCAGTTTTTCACTAATCTCCCATTCAAAGCACCAGGTTTAAAGTGGCACGGCCAATCATGCATGACATCTAAACAACTTTAAGAACGAAGACAACAAGTGATTAACAATGTTAAGCAGCCCCATGATCATAACTGATGAAACAGTGACCTTAAATAGTTTTTTGATTTTTTGCTAACATACTTGTATATCAAGTTCTTGCAGAAACTTCATATGATGCTTGAGTTTCATCATTTTCCAGATTTAACATTGTCTTGTAAAATAATATATTTTGGGAAACTTGAGCATCTTTTGATTCATTTCATGAATTATATTTTGCAAATTATGAAGTGTAATGCAATGGGCAATATCACCCAGATGATCATTAGTTATAATACTAATGTATATTTACACCAGCTGCCCTATTTTGATTTTACTTTATTTAGTTCAAAGTTAGTTATTTTATTTATTTGATAATTTGGTGAAGTTTTGCTTAATTTTACCAGAGTATCTCTCTTGTCGGAACCTGTTACATCACTGCAATCAAGTTGTCTTGCTTTCTTTTTCTTTTTCTTTTTTTTTTGTGTTGAATGGAACATGGATTGAGAAATTTGATCTTTTAAAACTGCCCTTTGCCTTTTTTGTTCATGAACTTTTTCATCTTGATTTAACTTTTATAATATCATGTTATGTCTTCTTCATTTTTGCTTTTTGGTTCTTTTAGATTTTTCTGAATTTGTCTAATGTTTGTACTCTGGCAAATATTGAACAGAACAATATTGTCATTTCATTACAAAGCTTGAACTACTCCTATATTTTATCAGGTTTTGTTGTGATATGCATGAAGGAATTTTGTTAACCATGATGAAATTAGGAATTGAATCAGCTGCTCCATTCCTCATGTCATCGTTTATGGGAAACCTTTTTTCTTGCTTATCTTTGGTCTGTAGAATTTCAGATCAGCTTCTCATTTACTCATGTCTGATATTATCCTCTTAGCCTTTTAAAGGTAAACATGTAGAATTTTGATCAATTGCTCCATTTGAGTATTTTGTCATCTAAAATTCTATTCCTTGATCTTGTCTTGATAATGATGTTTAAATTGATAATAAAATACCAGCAATAGAATTGCACTTGTACTGTGGGCAAATAAATTTCTTTGAATGAAAAACTAATGTGTTATTATCATATTTGGCTACAGGAAAATAATAATGTATTTATCTTAATACTCCATGAGCATCAACAATATTTGTACTAATTAGATACAAACAGAGCTCAACAATAACTTAAACAACAAACTCAAAATTTATCATAACATGAGGAATGGACTCCTCTTCTTTGCATTTGTCGTTAGCCGTTGCTTATCCTTCGGGTCCCTTTCGAGCATAATCTTAACCTTGATATCAAGAATACCGCGTCTGAGTAACATGTCTTAACATTTCGGCAGCAGCGCAGGGCTACTTCTCACTTTGAAGCGGATGAATACTTGGGCAAAGTGTAAAACTGCACCAAAAATTTGAACCATTTCTTAATTTGTGTGTGTCATCCTTGCACAAAATAACATCACCCTTATCATCCTATTACAAGTCAAGTTGCAAGTATAAGAAGAGCATTTCAATTCATAAGCATAACAAACAAAGATATGAATAAAGAAGGTTCTCTCATTGCTGTATATTTTTTAATGAAAAGTTCAACAACCAATTATAAAGTCTCAATAAACTTGACACTAAAAAGATGAACTCCCAACCCCAAATACTTGAAACTATAAGTAAAAAGAAAGGCTATAAACAAAACTAAACTTAATAAGCAATTCACTCTTTCAAGAAAATTAGTACGACCATATATTGAAATTAATTGCGGCAATTCACTTAATAAGCAATTCACTCTTTCCATTAATTGCTGCAAAATTCTTAATTGAAATATAAGTACCGTGAGTGGAAACAAAATTTTAATTAAATACTGCATAATTATATTTGTTGATTGGAATCCACCATAATTAAATATTAGCTCTTCTTATGTACAGTTTGACCAACGGCAGCCCCAAACTCTATGCTACACAATTAATTGAAAGTAAAAAGAGTGTTTAGAATTACCGTTTCATATGCTAGGATTAAAAATGTGTTGATGAAATCAATGACGAGGGGGCATCGAAGCATCTTCTAGAGCAGTGTCGGAAGTAAGTGCCGCCGTTGGGGGAGAGAGTTTCGCGATTGGTGGATCATCCGGTGGGAAGAGTAGAGAGATTGCCTGTGTCAACAAGGATTCACGGAAGCTAACAAGGGTTTAGAGCCATCAAGTGATTTTTTAAACGGAAGTGTTTAAATGTTTTATTTAAAAAAGAAAAAGGGCATATTTGATCCAATTTAGAAAGAAAAAGGGTTTAGATGACTAAAAAAAAAGTTCAAGGGCCTATTTGATCCAAAAAAATAAGTTGAGGGGCCAGAGTGATCCTTTTCCCTTTTAATATTAATGATACGACAAAAAAGAAGCATCAGCACTTGTGGGTTCTTAACCACTCGTTTGTGTGCGTGGTCAAGATTTAATCAAGGCGGTTGAAACCCAACAGATACACACCTTTCACCAACTTCTTCCCACTCATCACACGCACTCAGAGAGTCCTCCATGATCACCACCAAGCCCTACACCACATCTCATTGTTTCAGCTTCTCAACCCGCCAACACACACTCTACCGCCATAACTTTTCTTCTCTTAGCAACCGAATCGTGGTGCTGTCTTCATTCGCAAGCGCAGAGACGCCAAAATGGGACTCCAACATCAGTCATTTTAATGGAAATGAAAACAATTTTGTAAAAAGCAGAACGCAGAACACGAAAAAGGAAAGGGAAGGAGAAGGGGAAGAATGTGAGGTGGTTTTAGGGGAGAGAAAGGTGAAGTGCGAAGTGGAAGTGATATCTTGGAGGGAGCGTAGAATCAGAGCTGAGATATCAGTGAATGCTGATGTTGAGTCCGTTTGGTATGCACTCACCGACTATGAAAGGCTTGCTGATTTCATCCCAAATCTTGTTAGCAGGTAAATTTTAATGATCTCCAAACCACCACATATCTGCGTTACATTTTTTGCTCATGAAAATGCAGTTTGGAGCTAACTGATGTACATGATTTTGAAATTTTGTTTTATTGCACATCATTTTGTACCTTGTGATGTTTGAATTATTTCAATTCTTTGGAACTATACATTGGTTTATAGATGAAGTTTTCTTTTTTTTTTCTGTATGATTTTACGAATTATTGGTTGGTTAAGTGAAGGAATGGATGACGTTGTTTGTATGCATTTGTGATTGTTGTAATTCAGATGCAATTCAAACAAGAAAATGAGAAAACAAATCAGTTTGAACACATATATAAAATGACAGAAAATCAAGAAAGAATGAAAAACAAATGAACACAATTTTTAAGTGGTTCGATCTTGTTAATCTACATCCACTGAGGCAAGGGAAGAACTTTTATTTATGATTCTGAACACTACAGAACGATTACAACTCACTAAGGCAGGCAAGGGAAGAACTTTTATTTATGATTCTGAACACTACAGAACGATTACAACTCACTAAGGCAATGAAAGCCACTAATGAGGCCACTCTCTAATAATCTGTCAAAATCACTCTCTGGAAACTGACTTCAAGATGCTGTGTTGTGATCCAAATTCCTGTTTATATAATGAACGAAAATGTGTGAAACCAGCTCCAACTAACAGTCCACATGGCATAGATGAGATGCAGCCAAAAAATCGCTCACAAATATCTAATCTGATCTTCAAGAAAGCTCTCCAGAGTCAGCCATCTGTCCAGTTCAATGCCTAAGCTAAAAAACTGATCTGTAACCGTTTTGAACTAACTAACTGATTTGATTAATTCTGATTTCATGCAGTACGTTAAATGACTCCAACTGATATCTAAACACTTAATCTGATCTGTCACTTATTCATTGGAGCAAGAATTTACACAACCCTCACAGTGATCATATGATGTTTCAGTCGAAGAATTCCTTGTCCACATCTTGAGAGGATATGGCTGGAGCAAAGAGGGCTTCAAAGGGCATTGTATTGGCATATAGAAGCTCGTGTTGTGTTGGATCTTCAAGAGCTTTTCAACTCTGTATGCAATTTTAATTCACACAACAATGTGAATTTAATTAATATTATGTGGTTTTCAATATTTTTTACTTTTATGCTCTTTGGTTTATATATTATATTTATGAGTGATTGGGACAGAAAGTACAAAATGAAGTTAAAGGAGAAAAGATAACATATGAAATAAGAGTGTAAGGAGCAATAATGTAGAAAATAATATATGGAGCAAGTATAAGATTGTATATATTTTAAACGAATTGGGGGAATAATATACCTTTTGGCATTAAGTTTTTTCTTGTACAGATTTCATGTGAAAAAAGATTTGATATTGACATGAATGTGAAATTTCATTGGCTAAACTTGGTATTATGCAACAATTTCATGATGCACTTATGTGATGCAACTGTGTTATTACACATTGATTCTTTGCGTTTCCCTTTTCCATCTTACCTGTTGTAGTAATTCAGGAGAACGATCGTGAACTTCGCTTTTCTATGGTTGATGGGGATTTCAAGAAATTTGAAGGGAAATGGTCTGTGAAATCACATAAAGGGTATGATCCAGTTTGATCTTAAGTGTAAGGATTGATGGTCTCAATCAGAACTTTTTATGTTATATCTATTTATATAAATGAGGTTCACTCAGAAAGTCAGTGCTCCTATCCACACGATCTTTAACTTGCATGCCGTTTGGTCTTAGAATTCTAAAATGGTGGGATAGAACATTATGGACTTCTTGCTTGCAATGAATATATTAGTTGCTGTATTTATTGATCCTCTTTTTGGTAAATAAATGTTAAATCATTTGAAGTAATTTTGATTCTTCAAACTCTGCTCTATCTTGATCCAAATTTCATCATCATTTACTGATTCTAGTTGCTTGATACACATTAATTATTGAATATGATTGTGATGGCGTACTCGTGTTTCATTCAACTTGAAACAGATAGACTTGAGTAGCATATTAAGAAAGTCTCACAAGATTAATGAATATTAATGTGTATTGAGTATCCACACAGTATTCTTTTTGGCTCACAAGTATCTTATGTTGATATCACCATACATTTGGTCATGGATAACATCTTACATTCTCACCTGAACCCTCAATTTATTTCCTCTTTTGATTACTTTTTACTGTGTAACTATGCTGGAGCAGCGAGTTTCAGTACTATATGTTATTACTAGTGTAAATCCTTCCATTTTTAGGTCCCCTGCGACAACTTTGGGATATGAAGTAAATGTTATTCCAAGGTTCAATTTCCCTGCAATATTTCTGGAGAGGATTATTAGATCAGACCTTCCTGTAAATCTTCAGGCTTTAGCATGCAGATCCGAGAGCAACTTCGAAGGAAACCAGAATGTAGTCTTAGACACATCATCGCCTCTGCAGGTTCTTCCTCTTAGAGACATCAAGGAAAAATATGTCAAATCTACTTTTGGTCCTTTATCTCCTTCTACTGGAGAAGTAAACAGTAACTGGGGAATCTTTGGGAAATCCTGTCCACTCGATAGACCATGTGTGGTGGATGAAGTTCACCTCCGTAGATTTGATGGCTTATTGGTAACTGCTCAACTTTACTCTACTGCTTGCGTTTCCCCAAAAGTTATTGTTCATATAGGGAATATTGTTTGTTTGTGAAGGAAAATGGGGGCGTCCACCGCTGTGTTGTGGCCAGCATTACAGTAAAAGCTCCTGTTCGTGAAGTATGGAATATTCTCACAGCTTATGAAACTCTTCCTGAGTAAGATACAAGGCACTGATTATGTGTTCTTGACTGAAATTTTCTGATATCGTTTCTTTCTTAATACATTTTTCATCAGACTTCATTTTTTAAACTTGTGAACATTCTTCCTATCATAGTTACCTAATTCATATGTCCTCCAATCTGCAATATGGGTTTGTACTGATTTGCAGGTCAATTTGGACCCAGATTATTGCTTAGGTGATCTGTTCAGTATAATTAGCAATTTAGATTTAAACCACTTAGTCTAGCCTCTTAACCTAATAAAAAGGATTTTTCATACATTATTTCATACACACTCAATCAACCACAAGAAGTTGTCTCCCCTCTTATGTTTTGAATTCTGAGCCTGCCTTCGTCAATCCACCCCCTCCTGTATTTCATTTTTGTAGTCTTCAAAATCTTCTGATATTTTTGTTACGTGCATTTGTTTGTCTTTTTAGCTGTTATGCATAAGAAGACATTCTATTTCTCGAAGCTTTATCAGACTTAGTTTTTGTTTTAGCATTTTGATAACATTAACACAACTGCCAGAAATTGTGTACTGAGTAACGCCACAGTTTTATGAATCTGTACTCTTCCCTCGTCCCAAATCATACTCAATCTAGGTAGCCATGCTTTAAATAATGCATGCGTGGTTATGTTTACAAAATATTTTTAACTATTGAGGGTCAGAATTTGTTGTGAGAAATGTTTTTTGCATGCCTTTCAATATCTGCACTCATTCTGTGACTTTTGATGCACAAGCATCTTTTATGATTTCTTTTTTGTGGAAAATACTGCAGGATAGTCCCTAATTTAGCTATCAGCAAGGTTTTATCTCGAGATAACAATAAAGTCCGCATTCTTCAGGTTCAAATACCATTTCCCAATATTAGTTATAAATCACTCTTAGTAGGTGCACGGTTTAAGCATCTTTTTTGTGTAAATGGTTATGCGAATTGCATTTTTGCCATCTTATGCAAAAGTATAATATAGTGCATTTTGTCCTAATTTACAATTGGAAGAAAGAAAACTTGAAAATCAATTCCATTTAAGAATATTAGCAGTACATTTAACAGTTCCAAAATATAACATACATGTATGTTTTACATCAATCATCTTATGATTCCTTCTTAACTCAATTGAGTTATGTGCTTTAGTAAACCATATTGATTGAGTGTTAGTTAAAACCCTGGGTACTGCACAATCAAATAGATGGCACTGTTTTTTCCATTTTTTTTAAAAATGATATTTCAACTTATCCGATGATAAAGTAAATTGGTCCGTAGAACATTTTGATCTAATGTCTAAGATAACTAGGTAAGTTGCTCTTGGGGTGGGGTGGGGGGGGGGGTTTGAATTTTGCTTCTTCTCTGAATGTCTATATAAATCTCCACACTCCAAAACAATGCGATAGGGAAATACTGTTTTTGCTGACAGTAGGTGCACATGAAGCAACCACTTAAAGAAATCTTTTTGCTTAAAAAATATTTTGATTTTCTCTAAACTTAATTACTTTTGTATTCCTTAATATTGATATCATTTGATCCTTGAACTGTTTTACATTAGCTGAAACAACTTTATAATTTTTTTTTGTTTAAAGCAGAATATATTTTGAATTCTGAAAAATAAAAACATGGTGCAGGAAGGATGCAAAGGTCTTCTGTATATGGTTCTCCACGCACGTGTTATCCTTGACTTGTGTGAGCATCTTGAACAAGAGATCAGATTTGAGCAGGTTGAGGGAGACTTTGATGCATTTCGAGGAAAATGGATTTTAGAGAAACTAGGTAGTCACCATACACTGTTAAAATATTCGGTGGAGTCTAAAATGCATAAAAACTCCTTTCTTTCAGAAGCTATCATGGAAGAGGTTTGTATCTTTGTTCATCCTGGACATATATATATGTTCAACAACATTTTATTTCTAAAAATTCCTACTGCATATATTTTTTTTAGAAGACTATTTTTGTACTTGAAAACTCGGACTTATTAGCAACACTCATATGTTGCTAATCTCTCTGTGTGCGTGTGTATGTTTTTTTCTTGAGATGATTACCAATGGTTTTTCCCACATTTAGGTGATCTATGAGGATCTCCCTTCAAACTTGTGTGCTTTTAGAGATTACATGGAAAAAAGAGAGACAGGAGATCATCAAGATGCACACAGTGATGAAAGTTTTATGGAGAGAGAGACAGCTTTATCAAACGGTAGCAGCTCTTCCGATTTTGATATGGAAGCCAAGAATTATGATTTCATCACAAGTTCATCTAGACAAAGGCCAAAGGTACCGGGGTTGCAGAGGGATATTGAAGTTCTAAAAGCTGAACTCTTAAATTTCATCTCTGAGCATGGACAACAAGGATTTATGCCCATGAGAAAGCAACTAAGGAAGCATGGGAGAGTGGATATTGAAAAGGCAATCACACGTATGGGTGGATTTAGGAGAATTGCAACATTGATGAACTTGTCCCTTGCATACAAACAACGTAAACCAAAAGGCTACTGGGATAATCTAGAGAATTTGCTTGAGGAGGTAAGTTTCTTGCACATTTTTGTCCTTGGTTTCTTATTTCCCCTCTCTTCTGTGTTTCTTTCTACATCTGCACTCATATCTGTAACTTTTAAGCTGCCAAATTGTGCATTTGAATGCACTAAATGAAAAACAACATATCAGCATACATATTAATAATCCTTGTCTCTCTTTCTCTCTTCTTTAAGATTAAACGATTCCAAAGGAATTGGGGTATGGATCCATCGTATATGCCCAGCAGAAAATCCTTTGAACGTGCAGGTACTTAACACATCTCCATTTCTTCTAGGCTTCTAGCATACTTAATTGTTTACATTGTTCCCATCTTTTCTTTTTCTTCTGTTTTCTTTCTTTGTTTGTTATCTTCATAGTGATCAATTAATAAAAAAACTTGGTGTAGGTCGTTATGACATAGCACGTGCATTGGAGAAATGGGGAGGGCTGCATGAAGTATCTCGCCTTCTGTCACTAAAGGTGAGGCGCTCAAGCCGACAGGAAAAGAAGGTTGAGCCTATGGTGGCTAATGGTGAAAATGGCCATGTGAAGGCATCTGCAAAAACCTATGTTTCACAAGATACATCCGAGTGGCTACTCAAACTCAAGGATTTTGACATAAATTGGGTCGAATAAGGACAGAACATGCAATTCTACTCTGCTTGTAAGTTCTTCTCTCTTAAAATGTCCACCTTGTAGATATTATTTATTTTATGAATACAAATGATCTTAGTAATGGATGAATGACAACAGTAATGCTGATAGTGGGGAACACCGACATCTAGTCTTCTACTTGAAGTCGTGTAATGGAGTCCCCTCTCGAGCTCACCCTAATGAATACTCTTTACTGTCAAAATACTACCACGACAACTAGTTTGCCAACTTGTCCAAACACATCGCAATGGTCAGTAGATGTCCTGTCTGATTATGGGGTTGTAAACCAGGCCTTGCTGCTGCACTTGTGCTTCCTTTTCATGACACTGGAAGCTGTGGGTATTGCCTTCAACATAATTTTCAATGGATGGATTTTCAGCAGGAGCCCTCAATGTCAATCCATTAAAGCAAGAATCAACAAAAGAATAATTACTTTTTATTGCTATCAAGTTCTCACTATATTGTCTGTTGGCTTATAGGAATAAACAAACCGTTTTCATGAAGTGATTTTAGAAAATTATTCTCTATATATGCTGAAAAGTCGAGTGATATTATATCAATGAAAAGTGATAATTCTTAAAGGGTTAATAGGTGTGTGAATCGGGTTCTCGTAATTAGGGATAATTCTTAGGTAATCCTTGGTCACTTTGACCCCATTTTTTTATCAAGTTGCAGGTTAAAGAACCTACCATTCATTCATGTAAGTGATGTATATTATAATAAAAAGTCTATTTTAATTTTATATTCTAATACTCCCTCTTTGCTAAGCAAAGGGTTATTTTTGCTTAAAGGGTTATTTTTGTTTTTTCACGTGGGTTAATGAGTATTATTATTTAATATGTAGTGTGTAGTTGTATTAGTGAGAGTGTAGGCCTCATATTTTAATTGTATTAGTGGGTGTGTGTGGGTCCCATGTGTTGGTTGGGTGTCCAACCAACACCATGTGTGAAAAAAGAAAGAGGATTCTTTGGGTGGGACGGATGTAGTGTATTATTTCTTTTTTTCACCAATCACCTTTTATGCATTTCTTTTTAGAGTAGGTCTTGCGTGAGACCGTCTCATGTGATACTATTTTTCACATTTTAAAATAGTTATCACTTTCGCTATAAAATGTTATCACTTCCGCGATAAAATATTATCACTTTTTATTTATACTATAAATTGTTCATGAGATATCATCATCACTTTTTATTAATTTATTATTACTTTTTTATATAAAAGTTGTCACTTTCTAACCGTATCACGTAAGCTCTTACGTGAAATTGTCTCACACAAGTCTTTTCCTTCTTTTTTAAATTAAGTGTAATTATTTTTTTATTTTAAAATAAATTTTACGTACTTTATTATTTTGTTTTTTTAATTACTTGGAAAAGACTTGCAAGATATTGTCTCACGGATCTCATTCTGTGAAATCTCCATTTTAGAAAGAGGATCCGTGCTCCTGTAACTATACCAAAAATTTGCTTGATTACCGGTTCATAGGTGGGATTTGACTGATTTGCCGGTGATCCCGAGTTCAAACATTAACGAATAACGACAGTTTTTTTTTTTCAACTGAGTAATTTTTTAAAATTCAAACTCAATTATTAATTGTATTTAATAACTATAAAATTAAGTTCTGTATATAAATTTTTTATTCCAATTTGATTATTAATATATTTGTATTAATATAATGGCAAAGATAAAAGACTTGTGCGAGAACATTTCACGTAGGGCTTACGTGAAATGGATAAAAAGTAATAACTTTTATAATAAAAGATGATAAATTTTGTAATAAAAAGTGATATTCAATTAATAAAAAGTGATACATATAATACTATTTCATGAACAATTTATAGTATCAATGTATAGTGACAACATTTTATAGGAAGTGATAACATTTTATAGCAAAAATGATAATTATTTTATTTTAAAAAGTGTAAAATGATCTCACGCAAAAACTACACTAATATAATAACTATTTAGATTTAATTAAACCTATTTTTTAATTAAATTTATTACTCCTATCTTGTAATAATTTAATGTAAAATATGATACTAATTAAGAAAAAATGATACCCATCTAGTCGAACATTTTATAATTATTTTTTGATAAATTTATAAGCACAATAAAAAGGTGTGAGTAATATTTTTAATAAAAGTGATAACTAATCAAAGATAAGTAATACTCGTATAATAAAACTATTGCATTAATAATTAGTGATATTCATCTAATAAAACTATTGCAATCAGTGGCGGACCCAGGAATTGGGTCCAAGGGGCCATAAATTACTCTCTCCGTCTCATAAATCGATTCACGTTTACATTGTTAAAAAAAGTTACTTTATTTACTAATTTTATTGATTTTTTAAAGGATATTTTAAATTTTTAAGTAAAAATAGTAAAGTGTAAAATAGGTTAGATGTATTAAGTGAGAATGATAATTTTGAAATTTAAATATGTTGAATATATAATTGGATAAAAATATTATTTTTCAGAGAAAAAAAGAATGTTAGAGGGTTATATGAGATAAAGGTATATATATGAGTCTTATATATTTTAAATTAAATTAATTAATTACATAAAATGACAGAAAAAAATATAAAGAAAGAAATCAAAGTAATAATAATTATAATATAATTTAAATAATTATGTGATAGGAAAGAAATAAGAATTAAAATAATAAATAATCAATTAGAATAAAATTTGAGAAAAAGATGTAAAATGCAGGCTGTTATGAATCGAAATCTGGACCCAGACGCACTGCCCTTCATCACAAACCACTGACAAACCACTAGGCCACTACGTGAAATTCATTGACATATTATATACTCCTCCGTCCTGTTTCAATGTTTACGTTTGCGTTTTGCACGTTGATTGAAAAATATTATATTTTAATATATAGTGGGTGGAAAAATATAATATTTGATGTAAAGTAGATAGGTGTATCAGTGTTGGATGATATATTAATTTTTTTAGGTTGGTCCCATATTCCTAAAAAGAAAAACGTAAACATTGAAATAAGACGCGCAAAACAGAAACGTAAATATTAAAACGGGACGGAGGGAGTATATAGTAATTATTTGTAGAAGTTCAGGGGCGTCCGCCTTTGATTGCATTGACAATTTGCATGACAAATAAAAAGTAATCACGTTTTTCTATATTAAAATGAAACCTTATAAAAAAAAAATATACTCGTCCAATTATATGATTTGAACAATTCATACAATAGAAGTGATAATTTTTTTTAATAAAAAGTGATATTTGATTAATGAAAAATGATATTCGTTCAACTGAACAATTTCATAAACAATCGGTATGATAGATAAAAAGTGATAATATGTTTTATAAAAAGTGATTTGAGGTCAAGAAATTGTGATGTCTCTCCAATTGAACTATTTCATGAACATTCTAAAATAGATAAAAAGTGATAACATTTTCAATAAAAAGTAATATCGAGTTAAGGAAAAGTAGTAATCATTTAATTGAGTTATTTTATAAAAAGTTCGTAGAATAGATAAAAGTTTTTAATATTTTTAATAAAATGTGATAAAGTAATTAAGGAAATTAAAGTAATCATCGAGCCATTGAACTATTTCATAACAAATAATTAATATTACAAAAAATAAAAGTTATAAAACTTTTAATAAAAAGTGACAACTGATCGATAAAAGTTAAAATCATCAATTGATTTATTTCATATATACATACATAATTTATATGAAAGAAGTAACATTTTTAATATTTAATGATTCTTGATCATAAAAAAAGTGATAATCATCCAATTAAATTATTTCATAAATATTAAATAGTAGAAACGTAAAAAGTGATAATAATTCTTTTTTCTTAATAAAAGCAATATCTAATAAAGAAAAATTATAGCCATTCATTAAACTATTTTGTATGTGAACAATTTATAAGATGAATAAAAAGTGATAACAATTTTAATAAATAGTGATATCCTATCAATAAAGGAATAATTACTTGTAGGTACAAACTTCCTATGTATAATTATGTTAAGATACATCCATAAAAATAAATTATTATTAGGTACAATTTTTAGAGTTAAAATTCCAAATTTATCCTTAATTAAAATATATCTCAATAATATCTCTTCCACTCTCAACGTATTTCACTTTAAGATTTCTTGACTTGCCATAATGAATTATAATTAATTCCCATGAATTCCTATTCATGTTGTTAGAAATCCCTTGACTTGCCATAATGAATTATGATTAATTCCCATGAATTCCTATTCATGTTGTTAGAAACCCCCAAACAAATCTGCATTTCGTGCAGAAAAATATCATTAATTGCGAGAATTGGAAGATAAATATGCATTTCGTGTAATTTCGTGCAGAAAATTAACTACATAAAAAATCTGCATTTCATGCATAAAATTAACTATTAAAAAATCTGCATTTCGTGAAAAAAAAATCAACTAAACCTCCTTCAAATTGCATTTTTTTAACCGGAATTTGCATTTCGTGAAAAAAAATCAACTTAACCCCAATCAAATTTGCATTTTTAACTAAAATCTACATTTCGTGCAGAAAAATCTGCATTTAAAATCTAAATTTGGATATTAGGGCAAAAAGGGAAATACATACATAAATTTTGTAGTTAGTAGTAAGAGTTAATTTAGAATGTATCTATCAGTTAATTACGCTTAGGGAGTGTAGTGGATAGTAACCAACCCATCAATAAAAAGTAATATTCGTTTAATTAAATAATTCCGTTTAAAATGTATTTAATTTTATTTACTTTAATTTTTTATAATAATCTTACGTTTTAATTTAAAAAATTAAATAATATTTTTTAACTTAAATATCATTATCCAAACAGATAATCAATTTAAATAATTAAATATTTGATTAGAAAATAATTTAAAATTTTTAATTTCAAAAACATAACGACAATAGAAAAAAAATGATAGGAAAGTAAGTTAATGTTGAAAAGAAGAGTATGATCTCGATTCTCGACGGTCAGAAGTAGAGATGGCAATGGGACGGGTATTTCCGGGTACCCGGTCTACCCGAACCCTAATGGGTAGGGTACGGGTAGTTGTAAACGGGTTTGGGAAGGGTACGAGTAGTTGTAAGAAATACCCGTTAGGATTTGGGACGGGTACGGGTAATGCCTCAAAACCCGCGGGTACCCCGATTATATATATTTTTTTTATAAAATTTAATATAGTATTATATAATTTATATATTATAAGATGGTTTATATATTTAATTAATAGTTATAAGTTTTATTTAATCATATTTATTAAATATTTATTTAAAATAATAGAATTTATACTATATTTATTTTATATTTAATTAATAATAATGTGATTTTTATTATTATAATTATTTAGACAATAAAAAAATATAAATATATATAAAATAAATGAATATTAAACGGGTATGGGTACCCGCGGGTATTGCTAAACGGTAATGGGACGAGTACGGGTACCATAATAAATTTTTTAAATGGGACGGATACGGGTACGGGTAGTTGTTTTTTAATCGGATACGGGTACGGGTACCTCAAAATAAGCGGGTACCCTACCCGTTGCCATCCCTAGTCAGAAGACCGGTTAATGCCTTTAGCGCTTTTTTAAAAAATTTTAATGGGTATGGAAGGATCCGTCTCATATAGGTGAGACGGTCTCGTGCAATACTCACCCTAATTACTTTTATTTGAGATAGTTTTAGTGATACAAAATTATACTCCCTCCGTCCCGTTTCAATATTTACGTTTCTGTTTTGCGCGTCCCATTTTAATGTTTACGTTTTCCTTTTTGGAATATGAGACCCACCTAAAACAATTAATATATCATCCAACACTAATACACCTACCCACTTTACATTAAATATTATATTTTTCACCCACTATCTATTAAAATATTATACTTCTTAATTAACGTGTAAAAAGCAAAAGTAAACATTGAAACGGGAGGGAGGGAGTATATTATTAAATAAAAATATATATTTGACGTGTTATATATTTTAAATAAATTTATAATTTAAAATATACTATTGATGAAGATAATTTTTTTCAGTTTCAAATTATTTTTAAATTTTAATTTTAAATTTTCATTAAATAAAATTTTAATTTTAAATATTCTATTATTAGATGTGTCACCATTCATGTGAGTGATGTATATTACTCCCTCCGTCCACTTCTAAGATATCCATTTTACTATTTTTTTGCGTCCGCTTTAAAGGTATCCATTTTCCCTATTTAGTAAAAAAATACACAATATTGCCCACCACTTCCCTCTAATACAACTACCCACTTTACATATAATAATAATACTCCTTAATCCACGTGCAAAAAGCAAATGAATACCTTAGAACCGGACGGAGGGAGTATAATAAAATATGTCAATTTTAATTTTATATTCTAATACTCCCTCTGTCGGTTCTAAAGTATTCATTTGCTTTTTGCACGTGGACAGTTCTAAGGTCTTTATTTGCTTTTTGCACGTGGATTAAGAAATATTATTATTATAGGTAAAGTGAGTAGTTGTATTAAAGGGAAGTGGTGGTCATATTGTGTACTTTTATTACTAAATAGAAGAAATTGATACATTTGAAGCGGACGCCAGAAATACTGAAATGGATACCTTAGAAGCGGACAGAGGGAGTACTTTATTTCTTTTTTTCCACCAATCACCCTTTATGCATTTTCTTTTTAAATTAAGTGTAATTATTTTTTTATTTTAGAATAAATTTTATGTACTTTATTCTTTGGGTAGGTCTTGTATGAGACCGTGAGACTATTTTTCACTTTTTAAAATAGTTATTACTTTCGCTATAAAATGTTATCACTTTTTATTTGTATTATAATTTGTTCATGAAAGAGCATTATCACTTTTCATAAATTTATTATCACTTTTCTTCATAAAAGTTATCACTTTCTAGCCGTCTCACGTAAGCCCTTACGTGAGACGGTCTCACACAAGTCTTTGTCTTATTATTTTATTTCTTTAATTACTTTTATTTGAGACAGTTTTAGTGATACAAAATTATATATTATTAAATAAAAATATATATATTTGGCGTATTATATATTTTAAACAAATTTATAATTTAAAATATATTGTTGATGAAGATAATTTTTTTTCAGTTTCAAATTATTTTTAAATTTTAATTTTAAATTTTAATTAAATAAAATTTTAATTTTAAATATTCTATTATTAATTGAGTAATAATTTCATCTTTTAAAAATTATCTTTACACTTTCAATCTTTATCCGTTTCACAATAATATGTACTTTAAAAGGAAAATATGAACATGTCAATCCTATTACCTCAAAATACAACTTAATTATGAGTTGGTCTCTTGTGTCCCCAAGTGTACAAATTTTATAAGGGTAAATCATTTTGTTCTAAAGGTATATATTTTAATTAATAAGAGTACAATATTTTGTTCTAAAGGGTATACACATTTCATTAATATTTTTTATTTATTTAAAAAATAAAGGATACACGTCTTTATACTAAAGGATATACAATTTAATAATAAATATTATGGGCGCACAGTGTGCCTCGGAGACACATAAGTTTTTGCCCTTAATTATAAAAAAGGGTTAGACTAAATACACTTCTCCTTTTATTAAATACACACCCTATTATTAAAAAAGTAATATATATATATTTTTAAAAAGACTAAATTATGCCTAATTTATTGAATACACAACCCCAATATATATTTTATATACATCATTAGCTTATAAAATTCTAAATTTCTCATCTTTATACAAATTTGATTCGACGTAAAATAAATTATCAGTCAATAATCTTAATTATCATACAATGAAATTATACTTATGACTGAGTTGATTTTATAGGGATTGAGTTCGGATAATGATAATAATTAAAAGGGTCACTTACTAATGGATACATGAAATAATGCATAATTATTATAAACTACATGGCTTAAAGAACTAATACTCATAACTACACAATTATAGTTTGTGATACCATAAATACCCCTATGTGTTTGCACAATTTTGTTTTGCACAATTTGTATTGCACACTTTTGTTTTGCACAATTTTTTTAGTCCGGCGACGGTTCGGCAATGGTACGGCGGTCCGGCGATGGTCTGGCGGTGTTTTGCACAATTTTATTTTGCACAATTTTTTTACACATTTATTTTTAGCATTTTTTACTCAATCAATCAATTTAAATTGTGCAAAATTGATTTTTGCACAATATGTTTGCACATTTCTTAACCTAATTCGTCTTTCACACAAATTTCGACTACACATTAAATTGTACAAAATAGATTAAATTGTGCAAAATTGATTTTTGCATAATGTGTTTGCACATTTCAAACTAAATCGTCTTTTACACAAATTTCGACACCACATATTAAGAAAGCTTTGTGGATACATCAAAAGTATGTCAATGATCCAGATTTAAAAAATGACCAATTTCAGAGAGTGGCAATCCAATGAAGCAGATAGTCCAGCAAGGTTTTTTTTCCCAAATGCTTGTGTGTATCACTCGAAAAATATAGTAAAATAATAATAATAAAAAATTAAACTATTCATGTGAGTGTGACAGAGATATATAGTTAGTAGACAAGTACCATTGGAAATTTAAAAAAAATATTTGGAAACAATAAACATTCAATGCCAAAAAGAATCAAAGCACCAAACTACTGAAACTGTATGAAAATTAACTAAGATTGCTAAGAGTGATAGTTAATAAAAACCCTATGCAGTTGCAGTTGCACCATCTGCATTTAGAAAGGCCTTTTCTGATTGGCCAAGGGGCCATGGCAACCCAAAAGCTTGGCACTGTCGCTAATATCAGATTCCTCAGATTTCCACTTCAAGACCCTCACTACATTGATTAGTTTGCTCAAGATAGAAATAATATAGGAAATAATTCCTCCAGGTTGGGGGTCATCAGTTTGGGGAAGAAAATCAAAAGTGAGGTGTCCTTGGAGCATGTCCAGAACAAGTTGTTTCCTTTTGGTGTTGTGAAAATGGTGGCTGTTGAGAACTAGCATCACTTCTCCACCCCTCAGCACATGTATCTCTTTGTATACTTGACGATAAAGCAGTTGCCAATTCGAGATCCAAATACTATCATCGTCATACCGAAATATTCATAAATATATACACCACATATTAATTGACTACAAAAATACTAATTCGAGAGAAAGACGTAAGCTAATTTTCCCATTAGAAGCCAATTCAACTGATCGATCAATTCGATAAACTTGGATAAAATGTAACATCCTGACTCATATTACAGAGTAGAAAATTGGGAAAATTCCAAGAAAAAAAGGATTTGATTGCAAATGAAACATAGAACATACTATTTTCTCATCGAGGCTACTTTAAAGTGAAGAAATGAGTAAGAATTTGAATCTACGTAATCTAATTATCCATATATGTTACCTTCACTGTTGGCCGCCTTCCGCAGCTCTTCGCCGGATCTCCCATCCACCACCACCGACCTCCGACACGCCACTGTCAGAAATCATGAGCACCAACCACCCGTCAATTGTCTGTTGTCGCTACCAGAGTTCCTCCAGATCTGACTCTTGTTGCCGAAAAATATAAGGGCTACTGCCGTAGATCGACAAAGATCCAAAACACCACTATTCGCCATCACGTTGATGTCCACTGCGTCGCTGCCGCTATCCGTCGATTGTCGGAGAGCCAAGTTCTAACTGCCATTGACTAGAGAGAATTGGTAGAAAGAGGAGGAGGATGAGAGTGGAGATGAGTGGGAACGTAGATGAGATCATAGCCATGGCTGTAGAGATTTAGAGATTTGGAAAGTACCGATGATAAATTTAGGGAGAGAGATGAGAATCACAGAAGAAATTTTGGGTTTGGAAAATTTTATTTTACTAAGGGTAATTTGGTCTCTTTGATGTTAATATGTGTAGTGGATAGTAATTCTTTTTTTTTTCATTGTATTCTAGAGTAAATATGCTCTAAGTTGTGTATCTAGGAGTAATAAACCATAATTAAAAATAATACCGACGAAGGAGAAGTTTGCCATCAACGGCGATGGCTTACTACCTAAAACTTTAGTAACAGAAATAATTTTAGCAGTTGTGTTGATAGTAATTTTAATGTAATCAATGATATGGTGATAGAATGATTCAAAAATATAGTAGTCTCGGGAAGAACATGAGAATAATTAAAATTTTAAAATTCCTTAAAGAACATAAGCATCAAATGAAATTGAAATTCCTAGGCAGAGGTTTCCAAAAATTTATAGAAATCAATCGAATTATCTTCCAATGCGTAATAGGTTATTTTCGCAGATAAGTTTTAAGAGAATCCAATTGCTCTTTTTTTAGAAAAAGAGAGTAATAATCAGATTAGAGAAAGAACACGTAACAAATATAAAACATCATCTTTTTTATTTCTTCAATCATATTTTTGCCCTTCTCTTTATCATTAAAAGATTTATTTTTTGCCCTATTGTGCAGTAGATCTTTATGGTTTTTGTTCAAATCCTTAATCTGGATATGACTTCTGAAGAAGATAGAGATATTAGAATTACTTGAAGTTTAGGAAAGAGCAGGAAACATGGGTGTGTATTTCCATAATATTAAAAGAATAATTTTGTAATTTTAGAGGGGTGTGTATGGAATAAAATTAAGAATAAAATATTAAGAGGGGGTATGTATGCTGGCGTTTGATCATTTGGTTAACGTGAACCGTTAGGGTTCCATACGTTTCTAAATCAGGGGAAGCAAGAAACATAGAAATATATTACCTTTCACCAGGGTATGTTGAAGAAGATGAAGAATTCTCACCGGCAGCCTGCGTAGCCTCACCGTTTTGGGCATAACTCTCTCATCTAATCTCCGATTTGAGTGATCTAGGCACCAAAATGATCCTCTCTTCAATGCTTTCTATCAGTATATTATATATTCAGTTTGGAGTTCCACATGATTTTATAAAAATTATAGAAGTTGATGGATAGCAGCAGCAAACAACCTTTCGATCTTCTGCTGTATTCTCAAGTCTAATCTCGACGTCGTGTGGGCGACGATCTTTGAGATTTTCTCAATTTGCTATTCCCTGGCCCTCCTCATAGTGTTAGGCATGATTAATCAATTGATTAGGGTTTCCGGACAGTTGAGATGACTTATATATGAGTTACAGCATGGACCAGGAGGAGAAATTAGAGTTGGGCCTCCATTGGGCTTAAGTATCCAAGTTTAGCCCAAAACTTATACTTAAGTCTAATAATAATAATATATACTACTAAAATATTATTACTGCACTACCGTTCTAATCTCATAATTACATTATGGGCTCTTTCTTATTATGAGCCCGTCAGTCTCCCCATGTTTAAGATATACAATGCCTATTAATTAATTAAGTTACTGACAACTCGACAACTCCATTAATTAATATTTTATTAGAGAATAGTACCACTCAATCTCATTATCATGCCGGAATAAATCCACCTGTAGGGTTTACATGACAATCCTTATGAGCTCCTCAAGGGGACATCATCAACCTATAACAGACATGGATTCCTTCTACAATCAACATCACACCATAGAGACAACACTATTTCCCAACTCACTGAGTTTGTTGATTTAATTACATGTAAATCTCACCCATTGATGAATCAAAGAAATACGTACTGCCTTACGTGTCGAGGTTATTATATAGGAATTAAGAGCACGAACATCCATAATAACTGAGATCAAGTTCTTCTATATAGACGTACAAGTCGAACGATCTCAAGCGGTCCTGCGCAATACACACAAAGTACACTAATGTGATTCTTTAGTCAAGACAAACTAATATCAAATCACACTACAACCATCCCGATAGAGAATCCCCGTCTATCTCGATTGTGAGCATCTGTTTATATTTTATAAAAAAATCGCTAATATGATCTTCTGCCTGTTGTCGCACAACATATTATCTATAGTATAAAGTAAGTGGACTATTGTATCGACATATAAATAAATTATAAGACGCAATTATTTGATCATATGATTCTCAATTCAAATAAATTGTTATAACATTGTTCATACAAAAAGTTAGACTTTTAGTACACAATCCAACAGTGTATTCATTAATGAGTGTGTATCTTAATATCTTATCTTAATCATAATCATAATATATTAAGAGTTGGTCTCTTGTGTCCCAGGGGGCACATACAATTTAATACTATAAAGAATATGGGCGCACGGTTTGTCCCCAGGGACACAAAAATTTGCCATATATTAAAAGAGTCTTAGCATTGGTTAACATTTTTTTTTCAATCTTGTCCTAGCCTATTTTTACTTACTACATTTTTAGCCTTCATTTATGATTTTCTTAAAAGAAAAAAAATCTATCTTATTAATTGTTAGGATGACACTTGAGTTACCATCGTCATTACATTATAAGATTTTATTATTAAAAGAATTCAATTAAATTCTTTGTTTACTTTGTAAGGTTCACATAAGTAAATGAAAATTTATAATTTCTCATTATAATCTTATCTAACTCACAAACTTTTCATGTTAATACAACTCTTTAATATCTGCGTGTTATAATACAATATTAAGCAATGTGTTGACAAAACAATTTGAAAGTGGAAGAATGATTACCATAACTTTTCAAATTTTCCTTTGGTTGTTAAAAAAAAGAAAAAGTAATCTTCTGAGATTAGAGCTTCAACACGATGATTACTCATGTTCTTTCCTTGGGGATTTATCGGTTGATAATAAGTATTATTTTAAGTTGCTTCGTTATTTTTCGATTTATTTCATATTAAAAGTTTGTTTAATGTGCAGCACAATGTTACTTTTGCTCTGTTAAGGATATTCCACGATGCTTTATTGAGGGAAAATTTAATTTCTTTCAATTTTTTCCTTTGTCTTTAAAGTTACTGCAAAATTATCCCTATGTAGTTATTTTTTTTAAATATCTACTGCTCCACCATGTATAGTAGATTGCTATTTTGCAAGAGAAATTAGGTAAACTTTATTTTAGCTTTTATTTTATTTCATGCGACATTTAGCTTGTGGGTATACATTATTATTTGGAATTATGTTAATTTTTCTCTTGCCTTTTCTTTTATACAGGTTCTAGGTGAAGCCAACATACCTGAGTTGCTAAATGACTTTTCTAAAACCAAGAAGAAGAAGAAAATAAAATAAAGCATAAAAGATCTCCTTCTGAAATTAGTGATGATGAAGATAGTGAATCATCTTCCGGTGATGATTGGAGGGAAGTTAATAAGAGACATAAGAGAGACCAGGAAGGACGAGTTAAGTTCATCAGACATCTCAAATAGTAATAGGCATCACAAAAGGAGAAAGAGATACCACAAGGATCAGTATTCAAAAATATTTGAGTCATGATCCGATTCAGACGAGCAAAAAAGTGTACATATGCACAAGAATCGACATCACCATCAAATAGATTAGGTATAACATTTTAAACTGGATTAGAAATTATGAAGTGTGATTGAGATGTTATTTAAATAGTGCATTATAATTGTTGTATGACATCAGATATCATGTTAGCAATGAATTGCATAATTTAAATGTCAAACTATTACAATTGAAATTTCTTGCAACAAAATTATAACCAATTTTTAAATTTAAATCTGGATTTAAGATTATAAGTTGCTTGTATGTTTGAGGTCATTTCATGAAAATGTAGCCATAAATTCAAATATTTTCACTAAAATTAGAATACTTATTAAGATTGATTAAAAATATTCTATGAAGCTCACTTTTAGCAGGGAAATGAAGATGGAGGTTGTAAACATATTCTTGCTTAATGTTGAGTTTATATCATAAGCACACTTTCTAAGAAAGAAAGCATTACTATACACAAGTTAAGAGTTGCGAACTTTTGGAAAGCACATACAAAGAGGTGCTAAAACTGAAGTATGAATACTCACATCAATAAAAAATTTCACCCTAGGAATAAGTATAAACATACTACTTATATTGCGTTGCACGATCATAATATGTTTATTCATACATTATTTGTGTAGTAGGATTTTTTGATTGTCTAGATGTCTTTCCAATATTTATATATGTGTGTATATACTTATATTGATGTTTATATATTATCTCTACCTCAGTATTTTTATTGTTGATGGATCAACACATACAGAGAGATGAGAACAACATGCTTACTATGGTAGTGCTTAAAGATACTACTCTCAAGCCTTCAAAACTCCCGGCTATCCATTTTAGTAGCAAACTTTGAATCTATGCTACCATGTGATTAATAAATTTACTTTAAGTATTTCTCATGGAATGGGTGCTTCAAATCCTCTCAACGTTTGTGTTAGTATATTGGAAAAGATTTATTTGTTACATCTACTTAATTTATTTGACATGAAATAATTGTATAATTATACTCTAATCAGAAAAAAAGTATTTACATATTGATTATGTTAATCAATCCGCTGTGCAATAAGGCCTTCCCATTGTGGGGGGTTTTTTTTGCTTATTTGGCCATTGAATAAAACCTGTGGACAAGGTTTTTTGCATTGGGGGAGGGGCGAGCGTTTTTCATGGGTAGATCAGATAGTGGGAGACTGGAAGAGGAGCGTGCGTTGAACTCTCAAATAGCCTAGCGCGTGTATGTCACGTGCGCATGGCGTGGGGCCCACACTGCCATCCATTAATTTTTCTTTATTTAAAACTAAAATACACAAACGTTTGTATCCCAGTTTTTAGTTTTTCTTTTATAAATAAAGATATATAGTATTAATTATAAGATATTGTATATAGGATATATTAATTAAGATACTATATTTATTAAGATATATTAAATAAGATACAAAATTAACATATATTAGATAAGATACCATATTAAAAATTAAATTAATTTACGTAACAAAATTATTTTTGAATTGAAGATACTAGCCGCTTATATGACACATGCAACACTAGCCGTTAGGACACATGCAAATATTAATGTTAATATAGTCATTACTTTATTTTTTATTCTTTTTAAATCTTACTATAAATATATCTTTCACTGTAATTCTTTTTCTACATTATCTTCTACTCTTTAAATCAGGGTTTTCATAACCGGATCGGAGACCAAATCGGTGGAAACAACGGTTCGAGGTCCAACCGGAGATTCAACCGAAAAAAATAAATTCATCTATTTTTAATTATAATTTTAAATAGTATTAGAAAAATATATAATAAATAAATTATTTAATATCTAAATAAAAAATTTTGAAGCCCTGGCCCGTTAAAAATTAAAAAAGGCCCATATCAATACCAATTATTTAGGTTTATGGAACAAAATAACAATAAGCCTTTGTGGCAGTTATTTACGGCGATGCTTCTATCTTCATCTTCTCTCCAGTTTTCTTTCTCTCCCTCCCTCTTCTCTCAAGTTCTCTCTCTTCTCAGTTATCCCTATCTTCTCTATTTTCTTATTAAGCACTTCATAGTCTATAAGACACTCAATTTCATTGGAGGTGATGGTAGTTTGCAGCCGACAACTGACCATTCTTGGAGGTGGTGGCTTGGCCCCTCTTAGGGGTTTTAATGTTTTATCCAATCCTTTGGATCTATGTAATTTTCGATGGATCGATTTCCATTCAACTTTTCGTAATGAAGGTTTTTAATGTTTTTCTTTAGATCTATATAATTTCTTTTAGATTTTTCATTCTGTTTTGGATAAGATTTCAATACTTTTAACGAAATAAATACTTGAACAGATGGATTTATTTGGCAGTTTATATAATAAATTGGCAATTTTCCGATTCTATCGATTTTATCAGTTTTCTAATTTTGACCGATCCGAAGCGGTTCTTCCCAGTTCATAGTAAAAGAGATTTTAGATAGTTCCAGATCGGTTCCAACATTGATTCTCGATCCAATCGGATGAACAGGACAATTCGGTCCGATTTTAAAAATACTGCTTTAAATCTTACCTTTAAATTTTGACAGCTATTTCTAATTTCTAGTCATAAAAAAGGTTAAAGTTCCATGGATGCATTTCGGGTACAATTCTTCTAACTCCGGAGAAAATTTAACGTCTCCAAATATGAATTTTTGTCCACGTGCCGACTTTCATTCTCAAAATCCAAATTTTCCTACGAATTTGCCGTCAAATTTTTCAAATAATTTTCTTCCTCCAAATGTTCCTACTACTCTCCAATATTTTCAGAAGGTAGTTTTCCTCACACCAACTCTTTTAATTCATTTGACGCACCGTTCTTCATGTATCTAAATTCCTACATGGCTTCTCATTGTCAATACGGATTCCGTCCGACCATCGACACAAGTTCACTGGATATAGATAGAGGCACTGCATCTCCAAACTCTCAGCGTTCATCATTTTCATCTCAATTCTCTCCAACAGGATTCGATAGGGTAAATCTCGCCACCGACACAATTTCCTTCATTCTCTCAAACATTTCTTCTTCTTCTTCTCATTCATCATCTTTCGAAAGTGATAGTCTTCATGAGTTTATGTTTGATGACATGATTAGCCATTTTGTAGTCGGGATGACCAATTAAAGAATTTATCGAACCAAGAGAGGTAGGAACTAGAGCTTAAACGATCTCACATTTCTTGTAATTTTATAGAGACGAATCATCAATGGATTGGTTGTTCAAACAAGTAAATAAAAGTAATCAAAACAAGCTATGATCAAACTAATAAAATAGATAGATGAAGATTAGTTTTCCAAGTTAAGTAAAGGTGAGATTAACAACACTAAGGAAGTGGTAATTCTAGGATCAATGCATCAAAATCATATATGTCATGGGTTAATAGCTAAGGGCCAATACAAATTCCACCTAAACTCCCTCTCGAGATGAATAGGATGTAAATCCTTAATAAGGTCTCAAAATAGCTCTAACATTGGTTCTCAATCAAAAAATTCCAACTAGGTACTAAGTTCAATTTGAGAGTCCCCTCACACGATCAATAGACCTCTCGATCTAACAAATTGAATGTTCTATCAAAGGATTCTAAATCCTAAAGGATATCTCTATCTCTTTACAATTTATAATGTACATGAGGTGTATGATAAAATGATTCATTTAATTATCATAAACACATAATTGACTTCTCAATCTAATCACATATTTAAAACAAAAAACACATAAATCATCATAAACATCAAGATAGTGATAGAAAATTAATAAACCCTATCAACATACGAATTTAAATACATAAATTCCAAAATTATCCAACAACTTTCATGTTGCTAATCTCACAAGGGATATTAGCCTACCATATTCATAAGAAAATCAACATAGACATTTAGATCCTTACAAACCGTGATAAACATTAAGGTTCAATACAAAGTTTGGATGAAAACTCCCTTGGATGGCTCCAATGGTGATCTCATTCCTCTCCTTGCAATTCCCCTCTCTTCCTTGCTTCTTTTCCTCACTTGGATGGTGATTTTGATGGTTGGATGAAGGTAGATGGTATGGATGAAGAATGGATGAAAATGATGGTGTAAAATGGAAGAAATTGTGTGTGATGTGTGTGAACACTGGAAAATCTACGAATTATCTACTCAAATGTTGAAATTGGGGGTATTTATACCCCTTGGGAGCTTCTAGAAGTTTGCTGATATTTTTTTGATTTTTGCACGGACATGACCTGTGTGCATGCACACGGCTCGTGTTGAAATGACGGAGCTTGACTCATGTACTGCACACGGCCATGTCATGACCATATAGGTGTTTCAGGTGCCTTGCTTACAGGGCTGTGCTCCGCACATGGCTCATGTTCACACTGCACAAACACGACCCGTGTGCATGCACATGGCTCGTGTAGAAGCTGCCCATGTATTTCTTCTTTGTTTCGGCTCTCGACTCCGTTTTACTCTGTTTTCACCTGTTTTTCATACGTTTAAGCTCATTCTTACACATTTCAATAAAAACACAAATCACAACCAAATAGTACATAAACACGGATAAAATAATACGAAAATAGATATAAAAAGACACTAAAGTGTAGGTGAAAATATCACTAATCATGACACGACAGAGAAAGAAATACAGTCCTCGATTAAAACAACAAGAGTTACTTGGTCGTACTGGGACTTCTGCTGGCGGTGCGAAGAACGTATGTGTACCAAAATCGTGAGGCGGGACATAAAAGACTCTACCTCAACTACTTCTGTGAAGATCCGGTATACGGAAGCAAGATGTTTCGTCAATATTTTCGTATGTCGAGAGAGTTGTTCTTGCGTATAGTGATTAGCCATTTGTAGTCGGGATGACCAATTACAATAATTTATCGAGCCTAAGGAAGGAAGGTACTACAGCTTAAGCGATATCACGTTTCTTGTAATTTTATAGAGACGAATCATCAATGGTTTGGTTGTTCAAACAAGTAAATAAAGGTATTCAATACATGTAATGATCAAACAAACAAAATAGATAAAATGAGATTGGTTTTCCAAGTTAAGTAAAGGTGAGATTAACAACACTAATAAAGTGGTAATTCTAGGATTCACGCATTAAAATCATATGTGTCAAGGGTTGAATACTAAGAGCCAACACGTATTCCACCTAAACTTCCTCTTGGAATGGATAGGATATAGATCCTTTATAAGGTCTCAAAATGGCTTTAAGGTTGGTTATCAATCAAACAATTCCAACTAGGTACCAAGTTCAATTAGAGAGTCCCTTCACACGATCAATTGACCTCTTGATCTAACAAATCACATGTTCTATCAAGGGGTTCTAAATCCTAAAGTATTTCTCAATCTCTTTACAATTTATAACGCACAAGATGTGTTTGATGAAATGATTCACTTAATTATCCTAAGCACATAATTGATTTCTCAATCTAATCACATATTTAGAACAACAAAATACACAAATCATCATAAATCTCAAGATCTTAAGCATCAATGATAGAAAATCCATTTACCCTATCAACACATGAATTTAAATACATAAATCCCAAAATTATCCAACAACTTTCATGTTGCTAATCTCACAAGAGAGAATAGCCTACCATATTCATAAGGAAATTAACACAGACAATTAAATCCTTACAAATCATGACAAAACTATGAGATTTAATACGAAGTTTGGATAAAAACTCCCTTGAAGTGCTTCAATGGTGATCTCATTCCACTCCTTGCAATTTTCCTCTCTTCCTTGCTTCTTTTCCTCACTTGGATGAGAATTTTTATGGTTGGATGAAGATAGATGGTATGGGTGGTGAAAGGATGAAGATGATGATGTAAAATGGGAGGAAAATATGTGTGATGTGTGTGTACAACCTTGATGAGCATTTTCTCAACACACAATATTAATCCCCAAGTGTGAAGGATGCTATTGTAGCTTTGATAAGCGGCCAAGTGATTATCGAACCTAAGGGAAGTATTATTATCAATTTAATTATAATTTAACTTATTAAGACTAGTTTAGTAATATATTTGTGGAATAATTAAGTAACTAATGAACAAATAATTTAAATATCAATTAAATTAAACAAGCAGTAGAGATTAAATGAAAGTGAATAAGTGAGAAATTAGGTAGTTCTTCGGGCATCCAGTTTTACTTATAACTTCCCTTCCGTGTATCAATGTCTGACTCTGCCTTTTGGAGTATGGACGCATCACTAAACCATGCAAATATACTCTATAGACACAAGTAAATAAGCGTGTGACACATGTGAATATCCTTAGAGCAAGAGATATAATTGTTGGCAATTGGATCGTGCGGTTCAACGTGATCGTTAGTAAAACAGGTAAACAAAATCAACGGAAGCATAAAACGTGTTTACCGTACTTCTGGGTCGATGTAGAGGATGAACAGCAGTGAAGAACACCTCTGATCTTCTACCGTATGTCCCAAAGTCAACTCTGGTGTTGGGTGGTCAACAATCCCCAGAGTTCTCTCAATCTGCTCTCTGTTCTCTCCCGTATATCAAATGAGGCACTGACTTAGGTTTAACAAGAACTGAGATGACTTATATATACTTGGGCTACAGCAGGGACCAGGAGGAGAAATTGGACTGGGCCTCAATTGAATTTAATTAACCAAGCTTAGCCCAAAGCTTTTAATTAAATCCAATAATAATAATATAGTCCACTAAAATATTATTACTGCACTACCCGTCCAATGCCAAAATTATGTTCTGGGCTCCTTCTTATTATAAGCCCGATAGTCTCCCCATGTTTAAGATATACAATGTCCATTAATTAATTAAGTTACTGATAACTCAAATTAATTAATATCTCATCCTAGAGTAGTACCACTCAACCTTATTATCATGCCAGAAATTAATCCACTTGCAAGATTTACATGATAAACCTTATGAGCTCCTCAAGGGGACATCATCAACCTATAACGGACATGGATTCCTTCTACAATCAACAACACACCATAGATACAACACTACTTCCCAACTCACCGAGTTTGTTGATTTAATACTTATAAATCTCACCCATTGATGAATCAAAGAAATACATAATGCCCTACGTGTCGAGGTTATTGTATAGGGATTAAGAGTACGAACTTCCATAATAACAGAGATCAAGTTCTACTATATAGTCAGTATAAGAAGAACGATCTCAGGGCGGTCCTGCTCAATACACATAAGTGCACTAATGTGATTCTATAGCCAAGACAAGCTAATACCAAACCACACTACAACCATACCGATAGAGAGTCCCCGTCTATCTTAGTTGTGAGCATCTGTTTATACTTTATAAGGAAACCGATAATATGATCTTCTACGTGTTGTCGCATAACATATTATCTACAGTATAAAGTAAATGGACTATTGCATCATGCATATAAAATAAATTATAAGATGCTATCATTTGATCAATGATTCTCATTTCAAATATTGTTATGACATTGTTCATACTAAAGCTAGACTTTTAGTATACAATCCAACAATCTCCCACTTATACTAAAAGACTATGATGTCATGTCTTCTGCCATACATCTGATTCCTACTCCCACTTACATGACCATTAAAAGCTCTCGCCTTAAGGTCCTTGTAAATGGTTTACTAGGTCATCATCCGATGCAATCTAGGCGACAACAACCTTTCCCTCATCATACGATTTCTCGTAACAGGTGGTACTCGCGCTCCATGTGTTTAATTGCCTTATGGACTTGTGATTTCTTCAAGTTTGCATCTGCACTAATATCATCAATGTAAATTGTGATTACCTTGGGCAAACTTAGAAACACTTCAAAGTCCATCATGAAATCTCTAGTGTCATATAGATACTTTGGCTGCCTCATAGGCTCCAATTTATCATCTTTCTATGATGGAGTCCGGAGTTTGAAATATATTTCTATATAACACTCCTCCACATTATGACTCTACTTCCTAAAATTAAACACATAACCTTTGAGGAGAATTTACTACCGTCCAATTTGACTAAAAAATCCAAATCTACGTAATCCACAAGAAGCAGTGAATCTGTCCAGTAAGTCCACATATAATTTCCAGTCCTTCTCAGGCACTTTATAAATGTTTTCCATAGTTCATCATTCTTGTTCCGGGTTATGTTGATACCCACTGTTCATGCATTCAACAAAACAGATATCCAACATCGTTCATAGCATTCCTTAGATTAAGCTTTCTTATTCGCCGAAGCATAAGAAACCGCTTTCATCCTCTTTATCTTCTTCTTGTGTCTCAAAGACACATTCACTTAGATAAATTTACATGCTAAACGAGTATGGACTGTATCATTTTATGAAACTTGAGATAAGCATAATATCCTTTCTTGTGATCCGTATTACCGTGATCAAAAGGATATATTTTGCCTTTCTTAAGTCCTTCATCTCTACCGCTTTATTAACCGTACCCATACGCCCGATAATACTCTTTCATTATCTCCAATGAGCAAGATACTGTCTACGTATAGTACAAGAAATACCACCACGGTTCCGTCACTCTTTACAACACACAAGACTCATCCGCTCATTGATTTAAATCCATGCCACTGGATTACCTAATCAAAACAGATGCTTCACGATCTTAAAGCTTGCTTTAGTCCATCGCTGGACAATTTTAAGCTTACTATCAAAATGCTATTAGTACTTTGCAATGAATCACTCTAGTTGCTTCGCATAGATGTTTTCCTCAAGACTTCCAATCAGGAAAGCTGTCTTAGACATCTATTTGTTGTTCCTCATAGCAGCAATAAAAGAATCCGGATCAATATAAGCATAGCTACCAGTGAACATGTTTCCTCATAATCGAACCATTTCTTTCTGTGTACACTTATCCGCAATCAGCTTTGCTTCCAAGGTTTTCACCTTTCCATATGATCCTCTTTTATTTCCTTTGACCACTTGCAATGGCTTTTACACCATTTAGTGGTCATACAAGTTCCCAGACTTAATATGGAATCCATAGATTCTATTTCAACATTTATTGCAACTTACTAAGATTCCGCATTTTCATCTTGTAGTGCTACGTCGTATCCGTGGGACAATACATGTTCACTAGGGATCAAGTCTCACGACTCTCCCAAAACATATATTTATGGGTTGTCATACAACCCTCCCACTATGACAAGGCACTACATGTAATTGTGTATCAGACGTGACACGCGTTGCAGTTTACCTTGTGGTATATCCTCTTGTACACTTGGTACTAATACTTTGTGTTTTCCTTTCACTACCTTTAGAACAACTTATACATGGGCTTGTGATTTATTACATAGTCATTTTCCAAAAATCTGGTTATTTTGTTAACAATTACCCTTCGATCTTTTGGACTAAATAAATCATTATCCATTTTTCTAGAATATCCCATATACAGACAAAAGTTTCACGAATTACTGTGTCTAGGGCATATCCATAAAATGAATTTTAATTATTCCAAATAATTCATCATCTATCTAATTATAACCATAAGAGTCTAATACCTTCTACCCACCACACCATTCAGCTGGGGCATACCCGGTGTAGTCAACTTGAGATTTAATCTCAACTTCTGATCAATAGCTCCTAACTATCCCAAGAGGTATTCGCCATCATGACTGAATTGTAATGACTTAATATATTTTCCATGACGCTTCACTGTACCAGCCTTACAATTCTTGAATTAATCAAAGAACTTAGACATGCAGCGCATCATATAAATATATTGGTTTTCAGAATAATCTTCGAATATTCATAACCACCTCTCGTCTGGATAATATTAGGTTTGCTTGAATCAGAATGAACTAATTCCAACATATATATCTTTGGCTCTACACCCCACAGCCTTGAAAAGACAGTTAATCATTTTTACTTCCAAGCAAGACTCGCAAGTCCGATAGTTTCCACTTCAGATAAACCTTACGGTCTATTGGCTATCAACTTTTGAATCCTACTTAAGTAAAATGAATTAGTCATAGACGCCAAATGTATGTTTAGTTCATTTCCGAAGGTTCCTTTCTCTTACTAATATTAGAAGATGCATTATTTAATTACTATTTATTGCATCTGTGGGATGTACATGATTCAAGAGTATACTTTTTATCCACCAACATATTTTAACGGATTATAGCCTCATTCCTCATTACTATGACCATGTCATTTAAATGAAATGAAGTATCCATCCGTTAATGCATAGAAACCGAAATTAAATTCTTTCTATGAAACGTACGTAAATATAATTTCTCATAATCAATCATTTATTCTTATCATGAGATAAATAAACAACTCCCACTGCAATAGCCACTACCTTTGTAGTTTTACCCATGTTATTAACAATCTTATCCTTACTCAGTGATAAACATTTAGTGATTCCAGTATCTACATACTTCATATCAGTAGATGCCATCACTAATCATGTTCAAACTATTAGTAAATAAGATATTAAATATGTTCACATCATGATGAAAATTGGCTTTCTTTTGCCATATATTTTGTTAGAAGTTTCCCACCATATACAACCTTTCGTATTTCAAGTAGAACTTGCTCAAAACATCCAGACAAATTGTGAAGAATAAATTGATTTAGGTTTCCCTTTCAATTTCTATTCCATGCTTTTCCAATTCATTCATGAATTCAACCATGATCTTCTGCCTTTTAATTTACTCAAGTATCCGAAGAGTTACATGAGACCATCATATTTCTATGAACCTCTCATCTCTTCACTAAAGACTTTAATAGGCATCATGAGACGTCCTTTGTGAGAATACACATGTATTTTCTTAAGCAGTAATTTTCAAAACCAAGATTCTTTTCTAATCATTTAATTGGGCCAAGTAAATATAATGTCTTTTAGTTAATAATTAGTGAAATAAAACCATTCGAAATTCAGAGAATCACAAATAAATATTCCGATCAAATCTTTGAATTTTATCCTTTTATATTGTTTCCCTCAAAACAATATAAAAATAAAATTCACCGACATCTCAAGCACCGTGAGTCTGCAAGCCACGTTAGGGTGGACGTTTACAAACCCGAACATTTACAAGAGAAGGTTTTACCCATTAATTTTATTTGTCAACCTAACTTTATGATAAAATAATTAATAGTCGGTTCCTTTTTAGCCATGTAAATAATAGCAGTGACTCCGTTGGGGAGGATACTAATTATTCACATCTAAGTGTATACCATTATTTGATCCCAAGTCCGCTGCCCAAGCTTATGTGCCTTACTGTTAGAGAAGTACACACGCGCTCAGATAACTTTCTACAATCATCAATTATATAAGTTTGTACTAGTGAACCGCATATAAGCTCATCCGTTAGGGAGGAAGGCACTATAGCCAACGCGTAAGTCCATATGCATCACATTACAAACAATAATTATTTAAAGAAGTTTGTACCAGTGATCCGTGAATAAACTCATCCGTTAGGGAAGAAGGCTCTATTGCCAACGCGCAAGTTTACTCACATCACTTACAAACCAATAATGGAGGCCGCAGGAATTAATTACCAATCCCCTCTCCCACTTAGTTATTTAATTTCCGAGGGTTTTTAACATGCATATAATATTCCAGAATAAAATATACAATTAAGACATGCTTCTATTAACAACAATTTAAATAAATAAATCACATAGAACATGTCTTACACATATACAACAATAATTGACAATTAAATCAATTAATCAGTTATATAACATAATTAATTGTATAAATAGTGGATCAATTAATTTGGGCCTCAAGAGCAACAAATAAGCACAAAATGAGCAGCAAATTAAATAATTAATCAAGCCCATTATCCATGGCCTATAATCTTAGCCCAAAATCAAATTAAATCCACCAAGCCCACTAGCACAAAATTAGCTCCATTATAAATAACTAATTTAACATGCTTGGTCCATTTCCCACAATTAATTAAAACCAGCAATTAATATTGGCCCAGCAGCCTATTACCATTTTAATTAAAATTGGGCCCAACAGCCCAAAACCAAATTAAAAAAATGAACAGCCCACTATTAATTACTGAATTGGGATTTAAGGTCCAACAGCCCATATCCATTTTAATAAAAAAATGGGCAATTTAACTACAGCCCAATAAGCACCATAATAATCATTTAGGCCCAACAGCCCAAAATAATTATTAGGAAAAGAGCCCAGCAATTAAACTTGGCCCAACAAAGACAGTCCACAAACATTTCAATTAAATATGGGCCCAAAAGCCCATAACCAAATTAAAATAAAATTGGGCCCATTATCAATGCTGCCCTATCCTACTCACAGCCGCAACCAGACGCAAAGCTTCCACCGGCACCCTGCTCTCGGCATATCGTGCCGTCAGCCGCCGGAGTTGCGCCGTCAGCCGACTCTCGTGCGTCGATCCAGCGCACCCGACAACGACCGCCACGTTTCTGCTGAGTCTGCCGCACCACATACTGGGATCGGCCGCTCGCCACCACGTCGTCGCGATCTGTCCGACTCGCCCAGTTCACCGTCGATCTCAGCTCACTCGCCTGGAGCGCGCCGTCAGACCTCCGGCCGCCAGCCGCCATGGATTCCAGCAACGCACACGCTGCCAATCGATAGCCGCCGACAACACCAACTACCGGTGCTACGAGGCGCCACTTGCAGCCGGCGTCCACGCCCACAGCTGAACCTAGATCCAGTTTCGTCGGCGCCGCCAGAGCCGCCTCCAGCCACCGCTGATCGCCGCTCGAGGATAACACAGACTCGCCGGAACCTTTGGAGGAATCGCCCGATCGCCGCCTTGATGCGCCCCCGGAATCAGTCTTGGCCCGATCGAGAACTCCCTCAGACTCGATAGGGAGTGGTTGAGACCCGACGGGAAGAACAATTGACTTGCCTGGATTTTGCAGCAGACGTGATCGGAGCACCCAATTCATGCCAACCCTGTCACCGTTCTGCCATCGAAGATCACGATCTCTACCAGCGGCCCCACACCAGTCTTGCTGTGTTGTAGCCCTCACTGTTCAGTCCCTTTCTTTCCATGAACAGAGAGGGTGAAAGAATAGGAGTTGAATGGTGGTTTCTTTCTTTCATACGTGTTTGATCGCAGCGATAAAGGATAGCAGATAGGGATTCAAGTATTAAAACTATACCCTAGTTTTCTTTTTCTTGCGATAATTAACAGATTAAGTCACATAATCACAAAAAAAACTATCAAACTTGCTATCAATAAGACAATCAACACACGAAAGGCACAAACTATACCTAACATCTCACGTCTCACCACGAAACCAACGCTCTGATACCAATTGTTGGCAATTGGATCGTGCGGTTCAACGTGATCGTTAGTAAAATAGGTAAACAAAATCAGCGGAAGCATAAAACGTGTTTACCGTACTTCTGGGTCGATGTAGAGGATGAACATCAGTGAAGAACACCTCTGATCTTCTACCGTATGTCCGAAAGTCAACTCTGGTGTTGGGTGGTCAACAATCCCCAGAGTTCTCTCAATCTGCTCTCTGTTCTCTCCCGTATGTCAAATGAGGCAATGACTTAGGTTTAATAAGAACTGAGATGACTTATATATACTTGGGCTACAGCAGGGACCAGGAGGAGAAATTAGACTGGGCCTCAATTGAATTTAATTAACCAAGCTTAGCCCAAAGCTTTTAATTAAATCCAATAATAATAATATAGTCCACTAAAATATTATTACTGCACTACCCGTCCAATCCCAAAATTATGTTCTGGGCTCCTTCTTATTATAAGCCCGATAGTCTCCCCATGTTTAAGATATACAATGTCCATTAATTAATTAAGTTACTGACAACTCAAATTAATTAATATCTCATCCTAAAGTAGTACCACTCAACCTTATTATCATGCCGGAAATTAATCCACTTGCAAGATTTACATGATAAACCTTATGAGCTCCTCAAGGGGACATCATCAACCTATAACGGACATGGATTCCTTCTACAATCAACAGCATACCATAGATACAACACTACTTCCCAACTCACCGAGTTTGTTGATTTAATACTTATAAATCTCACCCATTGATGAATCAAAGAAATACATACTGCCCTACGTGTCGAGGTTATTGTATAGGGATTAAGAGTACAAACTTCCATAATAACAGAGATCAAGTTCTACTATATAGTCAGTATAAGAAGAACGATCTCAGGGCGGTCCTGCTCAATACACATAAGTGCACTAATGTGATTCTATAGCCAAGACAAGCTAATACCAAACCACACTACAACCATACCGATAGAGAGTCCCCGTCTATCTCAGTTGTGAGCATCTGTTTATACTTTATAAGGAAACCGATAATATGATCTTCTACGTGTTGTCGCACAACATATTATCTACAGTATGAAGTAAATGGACTATCGCATCATGCATATAAAATAAATTATAAGATGCAATCATTTGATCAATGATTCTCATTTCAAATATTGTTATGACATTGTTCATACTAAAGCTAGACTTTTAATATACAATCCAACAATAATTCACCCCTCTTTCTAGGTACTAAAAGTATCAATTATTTTACATGCACTAAGTACTCTAACCTGATATGATCTCCCTTTATAGGTAATATGAAGTTATTCCCTTTGTCCTACTTATTAACCCGAATAAGATTCAATTAACAAGTATTTATATAAGATAGTTCTAATGAGACTTCGAAGCCCCCTCACTTAGAATCATAACATGTAATCCTGCTCAGCAGTGAACGCACTCAATCAATAATCAAGATATGTATTCAGACTCTACATAACAATTAATGATGCACAAAACAACTCTGAGTATGAATTAAAAATGCATAGTCTTATATAAAATAAACCTCAAGTAGTGTTGTATGGAGTATACACACGGAAGTTCAATTAACTCATAAAACCTTCATAAACCCTAGAACTACCGAAGCAGTTCTAGCCCATGATTGATTGAAGAAAAATCATGGTGGTTGGATAGATTTTACCCATAGTCTTGAAAATTACAAGAAAAATTAAGAAGCGAAGTAAACCCTAGATGCGGGCGCCATCACATCTCTCTCCGTCTTGAATCTTCACTTGGTTCTCACTTGATTCGAAAGACGAATCTCTCTCCACAGCTCCGTGGATGATGGTAGGGTTTCGGATGCTGTGTAGAATGAAGGTTGTGAATGGTGTCTCTCTCAACTATGTAGGGTCTTCCTTTTATACTTTTAGCTTCTCCAATGAACCTTTAATGGGCTTTTTTAGCGAAAACACGTACTGAAGATGTAAAAATACAGATCCAAAAGTTTTTTGCTCATTGGTTCGACTAAGGCCCTTGGTCGAACCAATCATGCCTTGGTCGAACTGCCCTGTAATGAACTGGAAAATGCCTGGTTTGACTCGAACCGTCGGTCGAACCAGAAGCATCATGGTCGAACCATCACTGCAAAACTTCAGGCTTTTGGTTCGACCACGGTTCGACCATCATGCCTGGTCGAACCACAATGTCGTGGTCGAACCACTCTGTTAAACAACTTTAGGTGCTTGGTTCGACCATGAGTGTTGGTCGAACCATCTCTCCTTTGGTCGAACCATGTTCTTGACTTCTCCACTTTCCAGTTCCAAGCACTTCTGTTCTGTTTTCCTTCGAGAATCCGCTCAAACGGCCTCAAACGCACCTGATTCGTGACTTAATACTACATATCTCGATTTATCTTGACTCAAGATCAAATCATACATCATTATCACAGAAATCAGAGCTTAAAATATGTGAATTTACACTCTTATCAAATCCCCAAACTTACATGTTGCTCGTCCTGAGGCAATGAAATCAAAACCGTAAGAGTAAGTGTAAAATTCACAAGGTCATCAAGTCAAGTACAATACATACCTACACATGCAATTCTATCAATTTAAAACAAGTACCACTCGCATCATACATTTCATTCATGCAAAACATCACTCAATTATAATACGCTTCGGAGTACTAAGTCATCTAGCTTACAAGATAAGTGTTTACTCTCGCTCTCAAGTGTAAAGTACACTTAAAAATGTTAATATATATGCTCATATTCAATTCATATTTCCGCGTATGGCAAGGGTCTCAAAAATCAACTTATAATCACTTCGCTACTAGGATCACAAAGGACTTGCTTTTGGATTGTAATATTGGCTCTTTGGTAAAGGTAGAAAATATAGATAAAGTGACTAATTCACTAGTAGAGAATTACCTTGGAACTTTGCTTTTCATCAAACAATTTCTTCCTCTCCATTTTTATTCTCTTGATCTTTGCGATTCATCCTCTTTCTTTTCCTTGACATCAACATCTTAATTTCTCCTTTCTTCAAAGTACAAGGGTACCAATTTTGGGCACTACACTTCTAAGCAGTTGGGGTACCAGTTTCACGCACTACCCCTAAACATGATTTACAATATTTTTCTTTCACTTCATATCACTCAACCAATATTTTTCTTCCTTTTCTTCACATTCAAGCTAGCATATATTCACCTCAACTCACTACTAATGAATAGGGTATTCAACAAGGCTCAAGTAAAGGATGAATAAGACTTTTTATCAAGGCTTGTCAAAGAAAAAGCTTTTAAAGGCTCAACAAGGCTTACAATGATTTATATAGTATATGGGAAGATAAAATTTGGCTAGTGACTCAAATACACAATAATGACCTAAGATCATGTCCTAATAACTAATCAATCATAAGTCTCACACAAGACTCCAAGCCAAGTTCTAGAATACGGTCATATGAATGATTTTCACAAGAATAAACTATCATGCATGGATGTAGCATGGTTTCATAAGGCTCAAATTCTCACATGGTAAATAGAATCCTAAGCACTCCTCATAGCATATAATCAAGATCAATTCCACAATGAACTTCACATATTTAACAAGTTATACATGCTTCTCATCAACAAAATCAACACATGCAAAATAAGAATGCAACATACTAATCTAGAACCCATCATATCAAACCAAATCAAATATCACCAACAATCCAATCTAAGAATCAGTATAAAATCAGTAGATGCCACTCACACCACCAAATACCCATCCTGTAAAGATAAAAGAGAAGGGGGATGAGATGAAGCAGATAAGATGAAAACCAGGCGCCCTCTACTAATGTGGAACATCATCATCACTGTCTCCCCTGCACCAATCATCAAAATCTCTCTGTAGGGTATCCATCTTCATATCCAGAGCTTCATAATTGTCACTCAAATTTTCCAATCTCTGATCCATCACCACATAATTGGCGTTCAGCGCGTTGTACTGCATGTCGAGCGCGGCATAGCTCGTCGTCAGCAGGCCCAATTTGCGGTTCGTCTCTTTTTGATTGTTGTTCAAGTTGACAAGATGCTCATTCATCAACCTAAACTGCTTCTTGTAGAACTCATCCGGACCGCCCAAATGCTTCTGCTATGGCTGTTGTGGATGTGGTGGTGGTATCTCATTTTGATGTGGTATCTCTATCTCAGAATGCTCAATCGGCTCCGCTCCATACATCTCCTCATCATGCTGAGGCTGTTGTTGCTACTTTTGCTGCTGCTGCGGCATATTATCTACTATCCTCTACAACTCCTGATACATCCTAGCGGCATACATCTGAGAAACAGTCCTCCACTCTCCTCTCCTTATGCATGTAATTGATATCGCCTCGTGTGCCAAACTATCCATCAATATGTTTCTATCACCTTGGATCCTAGTCAAAGCCCTCACATCATATGGAAACATGAAAGAATAGGGATTAGATCCCTAGTGTAAAACTAGTCTCCATCTCGATGAAAAGCGAATCCAGCTCGAACACAGGCACTCATCACTAGATCAGGATCCTCAGTAATAAGGGTAATGCCAGTGAAATCCATGTGGTATGACTCAGCCATAGGAGTAAGTAATCCTCCAATGTTAACTCTTTAAAAAGAGAAACTCCTGAATCTGTACAGTTGTTGAATCAGATACGAGCCCACATTGAACTGCACTCCATTCAACATACACCATAGAGTGTACAACTCTCTCCCAGATATGCAACTTCCTTCAGATAGGGTAAACAATGTGTTGCCCAAAACTCTATCCATGCATCTGATAATGGGGTTGCAAATCAAAACAGAACGAGCCTCCTGTGTCTTGAAATCCATATCCTCTCATGAAATAGCTCTCCAAAAGTCATTCAGTCTGAAGTGTCCGTTCTCATGCTAGAAATCCCCCTCGGAGTCCCTAGCAACACATTAAAATCCTCAGCTATCCATGTTCTCTTCTCGCCTCTCAGCTAAAATGAACACTCATAAGGAAGAGAACTCGAACCCTTCTTGATCGTGATGGAACACAACACCTCCACAATAACATGAAAGTATGTAGGCCTCTTCAGCTCCATGGAGTGATGGATGCCCACTTGATCAAACATCCACATGATATTATCATGGATATTCATCGTTCTTATTGCATCATCATCCTGGTACCTCGTGCGAGCAATCTTATTGGACTTCGTACCCCATTGATCCTTGATCTCCTCCCAATTCTCCATTTATATGTGAAAGTGCCTAGGCAACCTCTCCTTAAGACGTCACTTCTTCGTAACTTCGTCCTCACAAGGTGGCCTATCATCCCTCCTTTTGGAGTGGATTTCAACCGCCTTTCTTTTTCCTACAAGAATAACATTTCAATACCAAACAAATACAAGAAAAGTAACCAATCCAAGTTTAAAACTAACTATACATTAACTCTACTCAAGACTTCAAGTTATTCATGTACAATCAACTTCAAACAAATATGCTTCCAACTCCATGTGTCCATCAAATTTAACAATGAATCCATACACATGCTATTCCAATTTCACTTCAAATTTATACTCTTCAACAAGAATTTCATCATCCACCTCACTTCCATAAGCATACAATTTATCAAACTTCATAATTTCAGCAACAATTCTAACATGCTTCTCTTCACCACACAAATTGCTCAAAAATTTCAAGTAAACATCAAGGTCTAACAACAATTCAACAATTAAAATCGGACCCGTCACTTGTTCATATGAAATTTCAAACAAAAATTCAAATTACACCATGAATTCACATAAAAACTAGTTCAATCAACTTACCCATTTAAAATCAAGCAATAGAACTTCAATCCTAGTGTAATAGAGTCAAGAGAACGTACCTTTCGATCCAGCCGTAGTGTAGTATCAACAAGAAATAAAAATCCCCAAATTGGATGGAAAACCCTAGTTTTTCAACTAAAAATCTCCAAATTCATGAGAATTCAAGTGTGGGAAGGGTGGAAAGTGGTTTAATCGGAGTAGAATGAAGTAAAATTCAAGTTTGGATGAGAGGATTTTTGGTTCGGAGAGGATTCGAGTGCAGGTGGTGTGCAAGGTGTACGGAATAGGGGCTCAAATTCGACTTAAACATAACTTACCTGGGCTAGTTCTACTCGAACCAGGTGGTCGAACCACCTCGTCGTTGTCGAACCACGCTTCTGGATAAATTTTTGATGTGGTTCGACTCATACTCTTAGTCGAACCGGTAGGTCAAGGTTGAACCAGTCTGTAACAAACTTTCAAGTTGCTGGTTCGACTCGAACCCTTGGTCAAACCAGCCTATAACAATTTCTCTGATTGCCGGTTCGACTCAAACCATCTGGTTCGACTTCCTCCTATAGTTGAACCATGCTCCTGTTCCTTCAAACTGGATTCTTCTTTATCCCCTGTAAACTTTAAGTTCAAAAACGATCATTAGGCACCACAACAGAGCAAAACTAAAGCTAGAGAACCACCATTAAGACTCAATAATAATTGTATATATACTTTGCATATGACACAATAAATAAAACACCACTAAACATTAGGTAAATTGCAAAAAATCGACACATCAACACCGATTAAAGTTTTACTATGCCGCAAAAAATCAACTCCCCTAACAAACATTATAAAGTAAAGATTATACTCTCGGTGCTATGATGAGGTAAGTACATCACACTCCCCAAAACTTAGTAGAAACTATAGTCGAAACTAAGTTTGCAAAGACATATAATTTTCGATAAGTAAGCACGTCAAATATAAAAGATTCTTACTCACACTAATGAAATAAAATAATAAAACATGAGGAAAAGCCCCCAACAGGCGCTCTTGTTTAATGTCGGAGAGTCACTATGGTACTAAATCAATGCAAGGTATCCTCAAAGACGACGCAAGCATCATCCGATGACTTATAATGCTTCAATCGATGCCCATTCGCCGCTATGATGTCTCCATCCTTGTCTAAGATCTCAAAACTCCCCCCTCCGCAGGCTCTATGGATAATGAACGGTCCCATCCACTTCGATTTTAACTTTTTTGCAAAGAGCTTCAAACGAGAGTTAAAGAGTAATACCTCATCACCTTACTTGAATTCCTTGTAAGTGATCTTCGAATCATGCCATTTCTTCATTCTTTCCTTGTAGATCACCGAATTCTTGTAAGCTTGATTTTTGAACTCATCTAGTTGATTGATATGAGTCAATCTCAACTCCTTTTGATCCTTAAGACACAAGTTCAAACTTCTCAATGCCCAAAAAGCCTTATGCTGAATCTCTATGGGTAAGTGGCACGGCTTCCCATAGACAATTTGATAAGGTGACATGTCAAGAATAGTCTTATATGCAGTTCGGAACCCCCACAAAATATCATCGAGCTTCATAGACCAATCTTTCCTATTAGTTTCGACTACCTTCTCTAAAATTTATTTCACTTGTCGATTGGAGACTTCAGCTTGCCCATTCACTTGAGGATGATAGGGTGTAGTAACCCTATGCTTAACACCATACTCCTTAAGAACTCTTTCAAGAAGCTTGTTGACAAAGTGGGAACCTTCATCACTTACAAGTGCTCTAGAAACTCCATAACGGGTAAAGATATGTTTCTTCAAGAAAGACAACACAGTCTTCGAATTATTCATGCAAGTAGGAATGGCTTCCACCCACTTAGAAACATAATCCACTGCTCAAAGGATGTAGAGAAATCCATAAGATGGGGGAAATGGCCCCATAAAATTGATTTTCCATACATCGAAGATTTCAACAACAATGCTCGGCTGAAGTGGCATCTCATCTCTTCTACTTATGTTTCCCATCCTTTGACGTCTATCGCATGTCGCCACATAGGATTCACAATCTTTAAACAAAGTAGGCCAATAAAGAGCAGATTGAAGTACCTTCGCTGCAGTCTTTTGAGCTCCGAAGTGCCCCCCGTTAGGCTGTGCATGGGAAAAATCAAGAACACTCTCCATATCCATCTCGGGCACACACATACGGATGATAGAATCCGTACAAATCTTGTAGACGAACGGATCATACCATATAAAAGTCTCAACATCCCTCTTAAACTTCGCAAGTTGATACCTGTTGAGATCTCTTGGAATTTCACCTACGGCAATGTAATTGACATAATCCGCGTACCATGGATCCATTCCTTGAGCAGCAACTACACAAGCTCTCTCCACTTCTTCAGCAAACACTGCCATATCTTTTCATGAGGGAACATCTCCTCTATGTAATCGAAAGAATCATCACAATGCTCCCTTGTCTCCAACCTTGATAGGTGATCCGCCAATATATTTTTTGTGCCCTTCTTATCCCGGATCTCCATATCAAACTCTTACAGAAGAAGGATCTATCTAATGATCCTTGGCTTCGCTTCTTTCTTCTCCATCATGTACCGGATCGCAGAATGATCCGTATACACAATAGTCTTCATACCAACCAAATACTGTCGAAACTTATTGAATGCATACACAACAGCTAGAAACTCCTTTTTAGTAACAGTGTAGTTCTTTTGTGCTACATCAAAAGTCTTACTCGCATAGTAAATGGCGCAAAACTTCTTCTCTTTCATCTATCCAAGCACCACTCCAAGTGCTAAATCACTTGCATCACATATAAGTACAAATGGCTGAGTCCAATCCGGTGTGATCAAGATAGGTGCAGTAATAAGTGCCTCCTTTAAAACCTGAAAAGCTGTTAGACATTCATCATCAAAAACAAAAGAAACATCCTTTTCAAGTAAGTGAGACAATGGCTTGGAGTATTTTGAGAAGTCTTTAATAAATCTTCAATAAAATCCTGCGTGTCCAAGGAAGGACCGCTCTCCCTTCTCATTAGTAGGTGGTGGAAGCTTCTCAATCGCCACTACCTTTGCTCTATCCACCTGTAATCCTTTGACTGAAATATGATGTCCTAATACAATCTCATCTCTTACCATGAAGTGACACTTCTCCCAATTCAAAACTAGGTTAGTATCAACACATATCTTCAAAACAGTTGATGGGTTAGTCAACTAGATATCAAAGGAGGAACCAAAAATAGAAAAATCATCCATAAACATCTCCACAATCTTTTCTATCAAGCCATCAAATATCGCCATCATGCAACGCTGAAATGTAGCAGACGCATTACACAATCCAAAAGCCATCTTCCTAAAGGCAAAAGTTCCATAAGGACAAGTAAAAGTAGTCTTTTCCTGGTCCTCGGGTGCAATCATGATTTGATTATACCCCCTAATACCCATCCAAGAAATAATAAAAATCATACCCCGCAAGACGATCAAGCATTTGATTCATGAAAGGAAGAGGGAAGTGGTCCTTGCATGTATTTTCATTTAGTTTCCTATAATCCATACACACACACCACCCCGTAGGAATCTTAGTGGCTAATGCCTCTCCATCATCTGACTTAACAATAGTCGTGCCCCCTTTTTAACTGCAACATGAAGTGGAGTCACATGGGGACTATCACTAATTGGATATGTAATTCCTGCATCTAGCCATGTTAGGATTTGCTTCCTAATCACTTCTTGAATAGCGGGATTCACCCTCCGCTGATTCTGAATGCTACCCTTAGCCTCATCTAACAATCTTATCATATGCATGCAGTACGATGGTTTAATACCTTTTAAATCATCTAGAGACCAACCAATCGCAGACTTATACTTTCTAAGCACATCTAATAACTCATCGAGTTGATCATCAGTTAGAAAAGAAGATACAATTATCGAATATGTTTCATTGTCACCTAGATAGGCATATATCAAGTGCTCCAGTAGTGGTTTTAACTCCTCTTTCTTCTCCTCTTTTGCTGTGCCCTCCCTATCCAACGACAAGTACTTTCTAGTCCACTGATTGTCGTTATTTTCACCTAGATTTTAGTGCCTTTTTGTGTGTATTTTTCGTATTGTTTTATCCTTTTCGTGTATTTTGGTGGTGTTATGTGTTTTTATGGGAATGTGTGAGAATGATCTTAAACATATGTATAACAGGTGAACATGGAGTAAAAATAGAGACGGGAGATCAAACAAGGAAGAAGAAACAAAAGTGCAAGAACACGACTGGCCGTGCTGGCAACACGACCCGTGTTGCAGCACACGGCCCGTGTACCAGACACGGGCCTGTAAGCGGCGGCCGTGCGGCGATATCTATTCATCCAACATGGCCATCCTTTGGTCGTGCGACGCAGAATGACTCGTGTGCCGTTTACCCTGACACGACACGACTCGTGCTACACAGCACGACTCGTGTCGGCACCAGAATAGAATATTTTTATAATTCTTCTAGAAGATCTCCATGGGGTATAAATACCCCTCCATTCAGATTTTATAAAGGAGATCCGAAATCCACTCTTCCACACACACCTCACACATCTTTTCCTCCATTTTTCACCTTCACCTTCATCCATTCTTCATCCTTTGGATCTACCATTATCCAACCATCAAATCCTTCATCCAAGTAGCTAGAGAAGCAAGGAAGAGAGGTGAATTGCAAGGGGAAGAAGAAGATCACCATTGGAGACATCCAAGGGAGTTTTCATCTACACTTTGTATTGAAACCTATTGTTTATCATGTTTTGTAATGATTTTAATGTCTATGTTGGATTCCTTATGACCATGAGAGGCTAATCTCCCTTGTGAGATTAGCAATATGAATTGTGTTGGATAATTTTGGGGATTTGTGTATTTGAATTCATATGTTGATTGTATCTATGATTTTCTATCATTGATTATTAATTGCTTGATTTGTATTGATGATTTGTGTGTTTAGTTGTTCTAAATATGTGATTAGATTGAGAAATCAATGATATGCTTAGGATAATTGAGTGAATCATTTCATCAAACACCTCATGTGCATTATAAATTGTGAAGAGATTGATAAATCCTTCATAGTTTAGAACCCTTTGGTAGGACATTCAATTAGTTTGATCGAGAGATTGATTAATTGTGTGAAGGGACTCTCATTTAAGCTTAGTACCTAGTTGGAATTGTTTAAGTGAGAACCAATCCATTGAGCTATTTGATATCCATATCCTATTCATTCCGAGAGGGAGTTTAGGTGATCTTAGTGTTGGCCCTTAGTCTTCAATCCATGACACATATGAATTTGATACATGATACCTAGATTTTCCATGCTTTAAGTATTGCTAGTCTCATCTCTATCTACTTGGCTCATTCATCCATCTCCCATTTATCTATCCATTTATTTTATTGTAATTTCTTGATTATCTTCCCTTCTTGATCATCTCTATAAAACTATGACAAATACAAGATCGCTTAAGCACTAGTGCCTACCTCCCTTGGGTTCGATAATTTCTTGAATTGGTCATTCTCCACTAAACTATGGCTAATCAAATGGTGCCGTTGCCGGGGAGGTAACGGTTGCTAGTAGCTTAAAGAAGGAACGTTTAGAGCGTTCTTACTAGAGACATTTTTTTTCTTGTATTTATTATTTGTATTTTTGCTTTGAAAATCTTGTTCTAACTTCTTTTATCTTGAAGGTGTATGCAAACAAGATCAAAAGGGGAACAAGTTGAACCTATTGACTTAGAAATTGAACACACTTTTCAAAGAAGAAGAAAGGAGAACAATACCAAAAAGAGTGATCAAATGGAAAACAATCAAGATGAACGTGGCAATGTTAGGAATGATGGAGGCGGAATGCAAAATTTGCAAGATCAAGCCAATGCCAATCTTCCTCAACAAGCTTATCAACAATTTGGGGAGTTTAATAATCAAGCTTTAATTCAACAAATGGTGCAACAAGCCATGATTCAACAAGGGTTTCAACAAGCTTATGCTCCTCCACAACAAGCATATGTACCTCCACCTCCGGTGCAACATGGAATACAAAATGATCAAAGGGTGATCCGGGATTTCTTCATGCCAAGGACAATACCACAAATGATGGGACCATCAATTCATGCCAACAACTTTGAATTTAAAATGGGCTTGATTTCATTGGTGAGAGAGCAACAATTTAGTGGAGCTCCGAATGAAGATCCTAATGCTCATCTAGCTCAATTCGTTGAGATTGCTAACACCGTGAAGATGAATGGGGTGAGCGAGGATTGCATCAAAATGAGGTTATTTCCATTTTCTTTGAGAGATAGAGCTCGAACATGGCTCTCCACTCTTACTCCCGGTACGTGCAACACATGGGACGAACTTGCACAAATGTTCTTGAACAAGTATTTCCCACCTTCCAAGACACTTCAAATGAAGAGTTTGATTACTCAATTCAAGCAATTGCCTCAAGAAAGATTTTATGAAGCGTGGGAAAGATTTAAGGAAATGCTACGCAAGTGTCCTCAACATGGATTTCTGGAAAATCAACAAGTGGGGTTTTTCTACCAAGGTTTGGTAAATGGTCAAAGAGTGCTTGTTGATACTTCGGCGGGTGGATCCGTACTTGGAGTAACTCCGGAAAGGGCTATTCGAATTTTTGATGAAATTGCTACAAATGTCTACCAATGGCCATTGGAGAGGGTTAGTGGATGCTACGGATTTGAGAGCTATGATAAAGGGCAACAATTTAGTGTGAAGAGTGTGAAGGTTGAGCCACAAACGCCAAGCATGGAAATGATAGTAGCGGAGGTGATGAAGCAAATGAGTTTGAACAAAGGAGTGACTAATCAAGAAGTTAATATGGTTGATAGCCGAATGGATCAAAGTGTGCTTCCTCCAAATGGTGTTAGTGGGGAACAATGGGCTATAACAATGCCACGTGTGGAGGATGTGCAATACATGCAAGGAAGAAACTACCAAGGTAATTATCAAAACAATTACCAAGGTAGTTTCAACCAAAATCAAGAAAACTATCCACCAAGGCAAGGAGGTTTCAATGGTCAAAGTAGTGGAAGCTCATACCCACAACAACAACAAAGGCAAGGAGGTTTCACTAGTCAAGGAAGTGGAAGCTCTTACCCACAACAACAAAGGAGGCAAGATAATTTCTCTTATGCAAACCCAAGTAATGCGGTTGCTTATCCTCCGGGGTATCATCCGGGAGCTAAAGCGCCAAATAATGAAGGGAAGGCGACTACCGAAGAACTTCTTGAAAAGTTAATTGCTTCCAACAAAACTCAAGAGGAAAATAATGAAAGAAGATTCAAAGCCTTGGAGTATTCAGTTGGTCAAATTGCTAGCTCAATGAGTGCTAATGAGAAAGGAAAATTTCCTTCCACCACCATTGTAAACCCAAAGGAACAATGCAAGACAATTACCTTGAGGAGTGGAACCAATTATGATGGACCGTCTATGCCTATGGAAGATGATAAGGTGGAAGAGGAAGAGGTCGAGAAAAATTTGGTTGAAGAAGAATTAGAAGTTGAAAGTGAAATTGAGGCTAAAATGAATGAGGAACCAAAATTGATTGATAACAAGGTTGTTGAAAAGAAATGGGAAAGAACTAAGGCAATGAAAAAGAAAGAGGAGGAAATTGAAGTGGAAAGGGATAGTTGGGGAATTCCAAAAACACAAGTACCTATTCCTTTTCCACATCGATTTTTGAAGAAGGGCTTGGATGAAAAGTTTGCAAAGTTTTTGGAAATTTTCAAGAAAATCCACATTAATATACCCTTTGCGGATGCCTTGAGACAAATGCCCCATTATGCCAAGTTTTTGAAGGACACATGTCAAGAAAGAGGAGTTTAGTAGAGAATGAGACCGTTAATTTAACGGAGGAGTGTAGTGCAATAATTCAAAGGAAGTTGCCTCCAAAGCTCAAAGATCCGGGGAGTTTTGTTATTACATGTGAAATGGGCAAGAGTGAGGTTCATAAAGCTCTTTGTGATCTTGGGGCAAGTATCAACTTGATGCCTATGTCCATTTTCAAGAAACTTGGTATAGGGGAAGTGAAACCTACATCCGTTAAATTGCAACTCGCGGATAGGTCTTTAACTTACCCTAGAGGAATAGTGGAGGATGTGTTAGTTAAAGTGGGAAAGTTTATATTCCCGGTTGATTTTGTAGTGCTTGATATGGACGAGGATGCAAATGTTCCATTGATTTTGGGGCGTCCATTTTTAGCCACGGGAAGAGCTTTAATTGATGTACAAAAAGGGGAGTTGAAGTTGAGAGTAAATGAGGAGGAGGTGGTGTTCTCTTTGAAGAGTGCTATGAGGTATCCACATGAGAAAGAAGAATGTAGAAGGATCGACATGATTGATGAAGTTGTTGAAGAGAACCTATCATTCATCTTAGCTAAAGATCCTCTTGAAATGAGCATAAGCCATTCTCTTACTTTATATTTAAACTCTAACCATTCTTTTCATTGTTTAGAAGATGAAGATATAAATGATTGTTTACATGAATTGAATGCTTGTAGGGAAATGCAAGAGGATGAAGCAAAGTTGGCATACTATGGAAAGAGGGAATATCTTCCATTGGAGATAGAAAATGAGGAATCAAAAGGCGATAAAGGAAAGGAAGAATTGAAGCCTCTACCCGATCACCTTAGGTATGCGTATTTGGGGGACAAGAAGACATTTCCGGTAATTGTATCATCATCCCTTTCCCCTCTAGAACTTGATAAATTGTTGAGAGTACTTCGAAGTCATAAAAGTGCTATAGGGTGGAGTCTTGATGATTTAAAAGGAATAAGTCCTACCATTTGCATGCATCACATTAGGTTGATTGATGAGAATAAATCATGTATACAACCTCAACGTCGTTTGAATCCTATTATGCAAGAAGTTGTTAGGAAGGAAGTTTTAAAGTGGTTAGATGCTAAAATTGTCTATGCCATTAGTGATAGTCCTCATGTAAGTCCTTTGCATATTGTGGCTAAGAAAGGAGGGTTAACCATTGTTAAAACGGAATTTGATGAAGAACTTGCAACAAGGGTAAAAACGGGGTGGAGAGTTTGTTGTGATTATAGAAAACTTAATGAAAACACTCATAAAGATAATTTCCCTTTGCCTTTTATTGATCAAATGCTTGATAGGTTGGCGGGATACAAGTATTATTGTTTTCTAGATGGTTACTCGGGGTACAACCAAATCATGATAGCTCCCGAGGATCAAGAGAAAATAACTTTTACTTGTCCGTATGGCACATTCGCTTTCTATAAATTGCCTTTTGGGTTATGCAATGCACCCGCCACCTTTCAACGTTGTATGATGGCTATTTTTGGAGGATTGATTGAAAATGTGATGGAAGTTTTTATGGATGATTTTTCCGTGTTTGGATCTACATTTGATAAATGCTTGGCTAATCTTTCTATGGTTTTGCAGCGATGTCAAGATACGAACCTAGTCTTGAATTGGGAAAATGCCATTTTATGGTTCAAGAGGGTATCGTACTTGGTCATCATATCTCAGAAAAAGGTTTGAGAGTTGATAGAGCGAAGGTTGTAGCCATTGAACATCTTCCCCCTCCTAAAAATGAAAAAGGGGTTAGATCGTTTCTTAGTCACGCCGGATTCTATCGACGTTTTATAAAGGATTTTTCTAACATAGCCAAACCTTTGTGTAAATTGCTTGAAAAAGATGTTCCATTTGAATTTAATGATGAATTTCTTGATACTTTTAGGGTGCTTAAGGAGGCCTTAATTTCTTCACCAATACTTGTCTCTCCCGATTGGAGTAAGACTTTTGAGCTCCATTGTGATGCAAGCGACAATGCTTTGGGAGTAGTGCTAGGACAAGTGAGAGAAAAGAAGTTTCGGGCTATCTACTATGCATCCAAGACGTTCAATGCAAATCAAAAGAATTACACTACAACGGAAAAATGGTTTTTATCCGTGGTTTATGCTTTTGAAAAATTCCGTCCATACCTAGTTGGCACGAAAACCATTGTTTATACGGATCATGCCGCCATTAGGTATTTGATGAGTAAAAAAGATGCTAAACCAAGACTAATTCGTTGGGTTCTTTTGTTGCAGGAGTTCGATGTGGAGATACGTGACAAGAAGGGAGTCGAAAATGTCATAGCCGACCACTTGTCACGCTTAGAAAATGTTGATGAAGAAGGAACCATGGAGTTCATTAAGGATGCATTCCAGGATGAAGAGATTCTTCTAGTTGATTTTCAAAGAATATACACTTTGTGTGAGACCGGAAGGCCGTGGTATGCGGATTTTGTGAATTATCTAGCTTGTGGCCTAAAGCCGGACCATCTCACCGAATCTCAAAGGAAGAAGTTCTATCATGATGTCAAGGAATATCTATGGGATGATCCTATTTTGTTTAAGAATTGTCCGGATGGAATCATAAGGAGGTGTATCCCGGAGGAGGAGAAGTTAAGTGTAATGAAAATGTGCCATAATTCACCTTGTGGAGGGCATTTTGGATTTCAAAAGACGGGGGCTAAGATCCTTCAATCGGGGTTATTTTGGCCAACTTTGTTCAAGGATTGTAAGGAGTACATCAAGGGATGTGATAGGTGCCAAAGGATTGGAAGTATAGGGCAACGTGATGAGATGCCTATGAGGAACATCTTTGAAGTTGAAGTGTTTGATGTATGGGGGATGGATTTCATGGGGCCATTTTCGCCTTTCAATGGTTACCTTTACATATTGCTTGCGGTGGATTATGTATCTAAATGGGTCGAAGCCATTCCGACAAAGACAAATGATGCTTTAGTGGTCAAGGGTTTCTTAAAGAAGAACATCTTTGCTAGATTTGGGGTGCCAAGGGCTATAATTAGTGATGGGGGATCACACTTCATCAATAAGCTTATTGAGAAGCTTTTGAGTGGATATGGAGTAAAGCACAAAGTTTCAACACCTTACCATCCTCAAACAAATGGCTTGGTGGAAGTGTCAAATAGACAAGTGAAGATTGTTCTTCAAAAGACGGTCAATGGGAATCGAAAAGATTGGTCTTCTAAGTTAGATGATGCTTTATGGGCTTATCGAACGGCTTACAAGACCGCTCTTGGATTTTCTCCTTATACACTTGTTTATGGGAAGGCTTGCCATTTACCTGTGGAGTTGGAACATAAAGCATTATGGGCCCTTCGGAAGTTGAATTTTGATGAAAAGGAATCCGGGAAGAAAAGGTGCCTCCAATTGATTGAATTAGAAGAGTTTAGGGATGAAGCGTACTCAAGCTCAAGAATTTTGAAGGAAAAGCTCAAAAGATGGCATGATGAAAGGATCAAAACGAAGGAGTTTATTCCGGGGGATAAAGTTCTATTGTTTAATTCAAGGCTTAAATTATTCCCCAAAAAACTTCGTTCGAAATGGACCGGACTGTACTTGGTGATCGAAGTAAGAGATGATGGCTCGATTAAACTTGAAGGAGCGGATGGAAATGCCTTTGTAGTTAATGGTCATAGGGTTAAACATTAACATTCTTCCTCTCAAAGGGAGTTGGTATATGTTGACACTTTCACCTCTTGAAGGCTCGTATCCTTTTAGTAGTTTAGGTTTGTAAATATTTCTTTTTCTTGTTTTGCTTTATTTTGGTCTTGTAGGTGGATTGTGCTTATGAGGAGAAGATTTATTGAAGATTCAAAGAGTGCGTCATTGATGTGAACGGTATATCGTACCACTTTTTGCAAACTTACTTTGAAACTCTTGTTTCAATTCAAGTTTGGGGGGATATGATGTGGTATGATATGTTATATTCTATGTTGACATGCATTCTTGTGTTTTTGAGCCAAATTTGAAATTTTCTCATGAGTTCGGTTTAGTTTTGGTTCGTTTTGGTGGTGTTGAAGTTGATAATCCTTTTGTTTTTGATATTAAGGTTGAGCTAATGATGTTTATGAGTTGTGAGCATGAATAGGGAGTATTGGAAGCGTTGAAACAGGGAAAGACAAGATTTGAAGTTAAAATTGGAAAATTTAGGGGAGCTGTTACACGACTCGTGTCACCGACATGGCCCTGTAACAGGTGGCCGTGCGGCGACATCAGTTTGCCCAACACGGGCAGATTTTGGTCGTGTGTCGTCACACGAGTCGTGTCCAAGCGCCGAGACTCGAGCCGTGTTGCCAACACGGGCCTGTAAGCGACGGCCGTGCGGGAGCATCAGATCACGCAACACGGGCACCTTATGGCCGTGTTGCGTAACACGACTCGTGTCGTGTCTTAGGCAGCATTTTAAAAATCAGATTTCTGGACACGACCACTCATTCCACTCGTGTCCTAAATCCATTCCCGTCGTGAGAATTCCGTCCGAACTTCACCAATTGTCACCCAAACATCAAAGAGTGGTAAGATTGTGAGATTAAAAGGTGAATTTCAAAGTTTAAACAACAATCCCCTTCATTTGATTCAAGGAAATTCAAGGTATGAACTCTTGTGCCCTAATTTTCATTTCAAGGTATAAATTTCGAAATTCATGTATGGGTTTTGAATGATAGTATGTATGAAGCATGTCTAGGATTGTGAAACATGAATTTTCAAGTTTAATTGTTGGATTGATTGAATTTTGGGAAGAATTAGGGTTCATGAAGGAAGAATTTGGGGATAATTGTTTTAAGATGACTAATTTGAGGAATGTGATGTTCAAATTGATTAATAATGCTTCTATGATGATTGTATTGATGTGAATTAGTTTAGGTGTTGAGGATTTGAGCATGAAGGCATAGTTAAGTCTTGTTGAATTGAAGTGTGAAATATGTGCATGCCAAGTGTTTGATGAAATGCTTAAATGAAATTTCAATTGGAATTCAAAGCTTTTGCATGAAGCATTGTTGAATTGAGTTGTGCCCATTGAAGAAGTGAAATTTTATGAAAGAATGGAAGGATTAGGATGTTGAAATTGATTGATTGAATGAAATTTTTGGAATAACTTTGTGTTAAGAGGGTTGGATTAAAATGTTAAAGTCTTTGAAACACATTGTTCGTTGTGCTTGGATATGTGCTAGAATTAACACTTAGTTGAATAACTAGTGATAATTCTAATTAATATGAGATATTTTGCTTTGAGTTGAAGTGAAAATAATTTGAATTATTTTGAAAATTGTAGATGGCTGAAAGAAGAGTGAGGAAACGCAATGAGGATTTCATTTTTATTGAGTCAGAAATGGAACTATCCAACCTTGATGCAAAACTGCTAATGAATGACCAACACCCTGAGAATTTCGGAGTAGACTTCATGGAATGGGAGAAGTATGCATTGAGATGGGAGTACATAATCCCCAAGATTAGGGCAACTCGATTCCAGGATCAAGCAACATGGAGGGTCTTGGGATAGAGAGTGATCTGAGGACTCTATTCCGTCGAGTGGAAATGGAAGAGTTTTTCGATAAGAGACCTCCCACTTATATCCATCTTACAGCTGAGTTTATGAGCACCTTGGAGGTTCATAGAGATAGGAACAAGTTTCCTATTGCAATCACATTTCAGTTGAACAATGAGATGTGGGAGAAGATTTCTGTGAACGAGCTAAATAGGTTCTTTGGGTGCCCAATCATGAGAGGTCATCAGAACTTCTTACCACAAGGGGGTTTCAATCAACAGACTTGGTGGAGAAAATTGGTTGAGGATGGGACTGAGCCTCCAGAGTACATTCCAAGTTCTTCAAAAGAGACAGCTATAAGGAACCCAGTCATGAGATACCTTGAGAAAATAGTATCCAAAACTATTCTGGGTCGGTTTGAGAGTGGATCTGTTGGTGAGAAGCAGTTGTACATCATGTACAGTATGTTCAAGGAGTTCAAAGTGAACATTGCAGCTCACTTCATTCAGCATGTTGAGAGAGTGGCGAAGAGAGAGAACACTCGAGGGATTATGATTGGAGGGATGGTGACAATGATTACTCAAGGGTTAGGCATCGACCTCAGAGGGATGCAACACTCGATGGTTAGTGAAGGGCTCACTTATAATCAACTCATAAGGATGGAGTTCCTATCATTCATAAGAAACATGTATTGCTTGAAGCAAGATAAGGGAGCTCCATTTCCTTTACCTGCTCCTGAGCTCACCACATTGTGAGTATAAAGAAAGCAGCAGAATCTAGCAATGGCGAGTCCCAACCACTCAGCAGTTGTGAGAGCCTTCTACAGAGAGAATAGAGATGGAGTGGAAGCAGTACTCCAGCAGATGAGAGTAGATGAGAATCCTGAGCTAAGGAATTTGAGAGCTGAGCCAGTGGACATGGATGTAGGAGAGGAAGAGCAACCTCATCAGGTGAAATTTGAAGAGCATGCACCAGAGCCTCCGGCATTTGAACAAGAAGAAGAAGAACTCCAAGAGGAAGGAGATGGACCAAGAGAAGGGAATGCAAGATGGAATTTTCTGGAAGACGAACTCAGGGAGATTAGGCAGACGCAGCAAGCGCTTGGAGATAAGATGAGAGAGTTCCGAGAGGAGCAGCAGAGACAGGGTGCGATGATTAGGGAGATCCATGAGGGGCAGCGTCGTAGGGAGTACTATGAAGAGAATACGCGATCACGTTCGAACAACATGGAGGAGATGATCACGAGGATGTTTAATTTCCAGTTCCCTACCACACCTTGTGCTTATACCCCTTGGGGATCAGGCAAAATCAACCCCCTCCTCCTCCGGATAACTAAGGGAGTACTTTTAGTGCTCGACACTTCATTAGTTTATCTAATTTAGTTGGATTAATTTGTGTTGGATTTGAGACTTCTTATTGTTTTGTTTTGGAATGTTTAATTTCATACTTTAGTTTTTTTATGTTTAATTAAGGATTGAGATGATTTTGATGTGTATTGATCATGGATGGGGTGATTTTTCTTTGTGTCTTTTCTTTTAGTTTTGTCTTTGTGTTGTCTTTGGTTTATTTGTGTTTGTGTGTAGTTATTTTTATTATTCGTGTTTAGGTTTTGATTTGGTGGTTTGTTTGGGAGGTTGTGAGTCATTTTGAATATGAGTGATGATGCATTATGGTGATAAGTGATGTCGAATTATGATTAAGGAACTCTACACTTTCGAATTGTGATATGTTTTATTTAACTAATTCAATTAAAAGATGAATATGTTGTAATAAGTCCTTTTAAGTCGAGCATAAACTTGTGAGAATTTGAGTCTCGACCATGTATACATGGTATATCTTTTCATGAGTAGATCGGTTGAGTTTTGATAAACTAAATACTTGCTTAAAGACTTTAGGAATGAATCCGATTAGTGGAGATCGATGAAATGATCTAAGGCCATCCTTGTCATGTGTAGCCATTGCCAAATATTTCCTTACCTTTAAAATCATCCCTAGTCAACCACTTTGAGCCTATAAGCCTATTTATTGTGAAGATAGCACATTACAACTTTAATTACCCACATGAGCCTAAGATATATATCTTTTGTGTGAGTAATAAAGAAGATGGTGGCTAGAAAGGTGTGATGAGATAACCAAAGAGAAAGAGGAAATGGTAAATAAGTAAGAAAAAGGATGAAAATAGCACAAGAAAGAATGGACATGCAACTTCAAAACAAGAAAATGAGCAAGGCAACAATAATATGCTCAAGTACTTAAGAATCAAAGAAAAGAGGCATGAATCTATAAGAACCTCAAGAAATCCAAGGAAGTGATGATTAGTGCTTGTGATCAATAAAGAAAAGAAAGGAAGAAAAAGAATGTGAAGGGATGGAAGAAAGTAGCTACCTCTTCGATTACTTACACTCGTTTAGTCACTTTTATCTAAATTATTCATACCCTACCAAAGAGCCTATCATTACATCCTTAATTAAAGACCTTTTTGATCATTGATTAAAATTTTGGTGGTTTGTAAATAGAGTCTACGAGCAAGTGTATGGTGATTCGAACCAATTGATTGAGGAGTGTTGATTTACCTTATTTAAAGAGTGTCGATTGACATTGATAAACTTATGTGAGGTTTAGACTAAAAGGGACTATATTGCTCCTTATTCTCTTTTGATTGAACTTGTTAATTTCTCATATCATAAATCTAATGTTGTAGGATAGCTTAGCATAATTTGTAATTCTTGTTGCTATTGATGTGTTATTACTTGTGTTCGTTTAGTCTTTTTACTAGGTGAAAACTTCTCTCTCGGTTTATCATTTTCATTGTTCGGGGACGAACAATACTTTAAGTTTGGGGGTGTGATTGTCGTGATTTTCACCTAGATTTTAGTGCCTTTTTGTGTGTATTTTCCGTATTATTTTATCCGTATTTTCGTGTATTTTGGTGGTGTTATGTGTTTTTATGGAAATGTGTGAGAATGATCTTAAACATATGTATAACAGGTGAACATGGAGTAAAAATGGAGACGGGAGATCAAACAAGGAAGAAGAAATAAAAGTGCAAGAACACGACTGGCCGTGCTGGCAACACGACCCGTGTTGCAGCACACGGCCCGTGTACCAGACACGGGCCTATAAGTGGCGGTCGTGCGGCGATATCTATTCATCCAACATAGCCATCCTTTGGCAGTGCGACGTAGAACGACTAGTGTGCCGTTTACCCTGACACGACACGACTCGTGCTACACAGCACGACTCGTGTCGGCACCAGAACAGAATATTTTTATAATTCTTCTAGAAGATTTCCATGGGGTATAAATACCCCTCCATTCAGATTTTATAAAGGAGATCCGAAATCCACTCTTCCACACACACCTCACACACCTTTTCCTCCATTTTTCACCTTCACCTTCATCCATTCTTCATCCTTTGGATCTACCATTATCCAACCATCAAATCCTTCATCCAAGTAGCTAGAGAAGCAAGGAAGAGAGGTGAATTGCAAGGGGAAGAAGAAGATCACCATTGGAGACATCCAAGGGAGTTTTCATCTACACTTTGTATTGAAACCTATTGTTTATCATGTTTTGTAAGGATTTTAATGTCTATGTTGGATTCCTTGTGACCATGAGAGGCTAATCTCCCTTGTGAGATTAGCAATATGAATTGTGTTGGATAATTTTGGGGATTTGTGTATTTAAATTCATATGTTGATTGGATTTATGATTTTCTATCATTGATTATTAATTGCTTGATTTGTATTGATGATTTGTGTGTTTAGTTGTTCTAAATATGTGATTAGATTGAGAAATCAATGATATGCTTAGGATAATTGAGTGAATCATTTCATCAAACACCTCATGTGCATTATAAATTGTGAAGAGATTGATAAATCCTTCATAGTTTAGAACCCTTTGGTAGGACATTCAATTAGTTTGATCGAGAGATTGATTAATTGTGTGAAGGGACTCTCATTTAAGCTTAGTACCTAGTTGGAATTGTTTAAGTGAGAACCAATCCATTGAGCTATTTGATATCCATATCCTATTCATTCCGAGAGGGAGTTTAGGTGATCTTAGTGTTGGCCCTTAGTCTTCAATCCATGACACATATGAATTTGATACATGATACCTAGATTTTCCATGCTTTAAGTATTGCTAGTCTCATCTCTATCTACTTGGCTCATTCATCCATCTCCCATTTATCTATCCATTTATTTTATTGTAATTTCTTGATTATATTCCCTTCTTGATCATCTCTATAAAACTATGATAAATACGAGATTGCTTAAGCACTAGTGCCTACCTCCCTTGGGTTCGATAATTTCTTGAATTGGTCATTCTCCACTAAACTATGGCTAATCATCCACTTCACCTCTTCAAACTTGATTCTTTTTTATTCATATCTGTCATCACCCAAAGCAAGTAGATTTTCAAGAAATTCAATACATACCTCATTAGAGAGCTCATCTAGCTCTGTGGTGGGAAACGTAAGAGACTCCGCCAAGCATGTCTCCAATGGATCCTTTGAAAGGGTCTAGGACATATCTTCCTTCACGATCTCCTCCACCACATCAATGCTATGACATTGCGTCTCTATTGGCATCTTCATTGCTTTATCAAGATTGAACAGAACCTCTTCTTTATCCATCCGCAGCCTAAGCTTACCCTTTTGAACATCAATCATAGCTCCAGCAGTGGCAAGGAATGGTCTCCCTAAGATAAGGGGAACATTATCCTTGTCATCTTCCATCTCGAGCACTAGAAAGTCCAGAGGAAAGACCAGTTTCTCTACTTTCACAAGAACATCTTTAATCACACCCTTCAGAAAAGTTATAGACCTATCCGCTAACTATAGAGCAACTGTTGTGGGAGTAAACTCCCCTAAACCAAACCTTTGAAAAATTGACAATGATATCAAATTGATGCTTGCCCCAAGATCACATAAGGCTCGTCGTGCCGGCCCCTTTCCAATTTCACATAGAATAGTGAAGCTTCCCGGATCCTTTAACTTAGCTGGCAGCTTTCTCTGTATGATCGAGCTACAGTTCTCAGACAAATTCACCGTTTCACTTCCTTTCAAGTTTCTCTTCTTCAAAAGTATATCCTTTAGAAAGCGGGCATAGTAAGGCATATCCAAGATTGCTTCAGAGAAGGAATGCTCAAGCTTATCTTATTTATGATATCTGAAATTTTTTTGAACTTTTCTCCAATCTCTTCTTGACTAACTTGAAAGGAAATGGAGGATGTATCTTTGTCTTTGGAATCCCCATTCATCATGTTCAACCTTCTCCAATTTGTCCTTCTCGGCTCTCAATCTCTTTGCTCTTTCCCATTTCTTCTCCACTATAAGATCATTATTCTGCTCTTCGGATGGCACTGGAGCAACATTAATATCAGGTAGAGCATTACGTGTGGAAAATGGTGCCGGACGAGATGGTTCAACCATGGTTCGACCATGAGTGCTGGTCGAACTAGGTGTGCAGTGGTCGAACCGGGCTTCAGAAAATATGGCATCTCCTGGACAAGTAGGTTTGACCATGGTTTGACCAACACGGTTGGTCGAACCAGGACTGGGTTGGTCGAACCCGACTTCAGAAAAATAGAGTGTCATGGACAGGTTGGTTCGACCATGATTCTGTTGGCAATTGGATCTTATGGTGAACATGATTCAATAAGAAAACCAGGTAAACAAATCAGCGGAAGCAATTAAATCTTGTTTACCGTACTTCAGGGTTGATGTAGAGTCTGAATCGCTGCAGAAGAACACCTCTTGATCTTCTGCTGTATGTCCCAAGTCAACTCTGGTGTTGGGTGGTCAACAATCCCCAGAGTTCTCTCAATCTGCTTCTCTCTAACTCACGTCAAAAGAGGCGCAGTTAGTTTTTTTTTTTAGGTTTCCAGAAGCTGAGATGACTATATATATTGGGCTACAGCAGGGACCAGGAGGAGAAATTGGGCTGGGCCTCAATTGAACTTAATTAACCAAGCTTAGCCCAAAGCTTTTAATTAAATCCAATAATAATAATATAGTCCACTAAAATATTATTATTGCACTACCCGTCCAATCCCAAAATTATGTTCTGGGCTCCTTCTTATTATAAGCCCGATAGTCTCCCCATGTTTAAGATATACAATGTCCATTAATTAATTAAGTTACTGACAACTCAAATTAATTAATATCTCATCCAAGAGTAGTACTACTCAACCTTTTTATCATGCCGGAAATTAATCCACTTGCAAGATTTACATGATAAACCTTATGAGCTCCTCAAGGGGACATCATCAACCTATGACGGACATGGATTCCTTCTACAATCAACAGCACACCATAGATACAGCACTACTTCCCAACTCACCGAGTTTGTTGATTTAATACTTATAAATCTCACCCATTGATGAATCAAAGAAATACATACTGCCCTACGTGTCGAGGTTATTGTATAGGGATTAAGAGCACGAACTTCCATAATAACAGAGATCAAGTTCTACTATATAGTCAGTATAAGAAGAACGACCTCAGGCGGTCCTGCTCAATACACACAAGTGCACTAATGTGATTCTATAGCCAAGACAAGCTAATACCAAACCACACTACAACCATACCGATAGAGAGTCCCCGTCTATCTCAGTTGTGAGCATCTGTTTATACTTTATAAGGAAACCGATAATATGATCTTCCGCGTGTTGTCGCACAACATATTATCTACAGTATAAAGTAAATGGACTATTGCATCATGCATATAAAATAAATTATAAGATGCAATCATTTGATCAATGATTCTCATTTCAAATATTGTTATGACATTGTTCATACTAAAGCTAGACTTTTAGTATACAATCCAACAATCTCCCACTTATACTAAAAGACTATGCTGTCATGTCTTCTGCCATACATCTGATTCCTACTTCCACTACACGACCATTAAAAGCTCTCGCCTTAAGGTCCTTGTAAATGGTTTACTAGGTCATCATCCGATGCAATCTAGGCGACAACAACCTTCCCCTCATTATACGATTTCTCGTAACAGGTGGTACTGGCGCTCCATGTGTTTAATTGCCTTATGGACTCGTGATTCCTTCAAGTTTGCAACTGCACCAATATCAGCAATATAAATTGTGATAACCTTGGGCAAACTTAGAAACACTTCAAAGTCCATCATGAAGTCTCAAGAGTCATATAGATACTTTGGCTGCCTCATAGGCTCCAATTCATCATCTTTTGATGATGGAGTCCGGAGTCTGAAATATATTTCTATATAACACTCCTCCACATTATGACTCTACTTGCTAAAATTAAACACATAACCTTTGAGGAGAATTTACTGCCGTCCAATCTGACAAAAAATCCGAATCTACGTAATCCACAAGAAGCAGTGAATCTGTCCAGTAAGTCTATATATGATTTCCAGTCCTTCTCAGGCACTTCATATATGTCTTACCACAGTTCATCATTCTTGTTCCGGATTACGTTGATACCCACTGTTCTGCATCCAGCAAAACAGATATCCAACCTCGTTCATAGCATTCTTTAGATTAAGCTTCCTTATTTGCCGAAGCATAAGGAACCGCTTTCATCTCCTTTATCTTCATTTATGTCTCAAGACACATCCAATAAGATAAATTCACATGCTAAACGAGTATGGATTGTATCATTTATGAAACTTGAAATAAGCATAACCTCCTTTCTTGTGATCCGTATTACCGTGATCAAAAGGATGTATTTTGCCTTTCTTAAGTCCTTCATCACTACCGCTTTATTAACCGTACCCATACGCCCGATAATACTCTTTCATTGTCTCCAATGAGCAAGATACTATCTACGTATAGTACAAGAAACACCACCACGTTTCCGTCACTCTTTACAACACACAAGACTCATCCGCTCATTGATTTAAATCCATGTCACTGGATTATCTAATCAAAACAGATGCTTCACGATCTTAAAACTTGCTTTAGTCCATCGCTGGACACTTTTAAGCTTACTATCAAAATGCTATTAGTACTTTGCAATGAATTACTCTGGTTGCTTCACATAGATGTTTTCCTCAAGACTTCCAATCAGGAAAGCTGTCTTGACATCTATTTTCTGTCCCTCATAATTTAATATGAGCAGCAATAAATAAAAGAATCCGGATCAATTTAAGCATAGCTACCAGCGAATATGTTCCCTCATAATCGAACCATTTCTTTCTGAGTACACCTTTTCGCAACAAGCTTTGCTTTCAAGGTTTTCACCTTTCTGTATGGTCCTCTTTTATTTCCTATGATCACTTGCAATGGTTTTTACACCATTTAGTGGTCCTTTAAGCTCCCAAACTTTATTTAGAATCCGCAGATTCTATTTCAATATTCATTGCAACTTAATAAGATTCCGCATTTTCAAGTTGTAGTGCTACGTCGTATCCGTGGGACAATACCATGTTCACTAGGGATCAAGTCTTACGACTCTCCCAAAACATATATCATTTGGGTTGTCAAACAACCCTCCCACTACGACAAGGCACTACACGTAATTGTGTATCAGACGTGACACGCATTGCAGTTTACCTTGTGGTATATCCTCTTGTACCCTTGGTACTTATACTTAGTGTTTTCCTCTCACTTCCTTTAGAACAACTTATACATGGGCTTGTGATTTATTACATAGTCCTTTTCCAAAAATCTGGTGTTTGTGTTAACAGTCACCCTTCGATCTTTTGGACTAAATAAATCACTCTTCATTTTTATAGAATATCCCATATACAGACAAACGTTTCACGAATTACTGTATCTAGGGCATATCCATAAAATGAATTTAATTATTCCAAATAATTCATCATCTATCTAATCATAACCATAAGAGATTATACTTTCTATTCACCACACCATTCCACTGGGGAATGTCCGGTGTTGCCATCTTGAGATTTAATCTCAACTTCTGATTAATAGCTCCTAACTATCCTAAGAGGTATTCGCCATCATGATTGAATCGTAATGACTTAATATATTTTCCATGACGCTTCACTGTGCCAGCCTTACAATTCTTGAATTAATCAAAGAACTTAGACATGCAGTGCATCATATAAATATATTGGTTTCCAGAATAATCTTTGAATATTCATAACCACCTCTCGCCTGGATAATATTAGGTTTGCTTGAATCAGAATGAACTAATTCCAACATATATATCGTTGGCTCTACACCCCACAGCCTTGAAAAGGCAGTTAATCATTTTTACTTCCAAGCAAGACTCGCAAGTCCGATAGTTTCCACTTCAGATAAACCTTACGGTCTATCGGCTATCAACTTTTGAATCCTACTTAAGTAAAATGAATTAGTCTTAGACGCCAAATATATGTTTAGTTCATCTCCGAAGGTTCCTGTCTCTTACTAATATTAGAAGATGCATTATTTAATTACTATTTATTGCATCTGTGGGATGTACATGATTCAAGAGTATACTTATTATCCACCAACGTACTATAACGGATTATACCCCCATTCCTCATCATTATGACCATGTCATATAAATGAAATGAAGTATCCATCCGTTAATGCATAGAAACCGAAATTAAATTCTTTCCATGAAAACGTACGTAAAGATAATTTCTCATAATCAATCATTTATTCCTATCATAAGATAGATAAATAACTCCCACTGCAATAGCCACTACCTTCGTAGTTTTACCCATGTCATAACTATCTTATCCTCACTTAGTAATAAACATTTAGTGATTCCAGTATCTACACACTTCGTGTCAGTAGATGCCATCACTAATCATGTTTAAGCCATTAGTAAATAAGATATTAAACTTGTTCATTTTATGATGAAAATGGCTTTCCTTTGCCACATGTTTTGTCAGAAGTCTCCCACCATATACATCTTCAAGTATTTCAGGTAGAACTTTCTCAAAACATCAAGGCTAAACATGGAGAATAAAATTGATCTAGGTTTCCCTTTCAATTTATACTCCAAGCTTTTCCAATTCATTCATCAAATTCTATCATGATCTTGCGCCTTTTAAATTACTCAAGTATCTGAAGAGTTACATGAGTTCATCATATTTCTATGATCCTCTCATCTCTTCACTAAAGACTTTAATAGGCATCATGAGCCGTCCTTTGAGAGAACACATGTATTTTCTTAAGCAGTAAATTTCAAAATTAAGATTCTTTTCTAATCAGTTAATTTGGACAAGTAAATATAATTTCTTTTAGTTAACAATAAGTGAAATAAAACCATTCAAAATTCAGAGAATCACAAATAAATTTACCGATCAAATCTTCGAATTTTATTCTTTTATATCGATTCCCTCAAAACAATATAAAATAAAATTCACCGACATCTCAAGCACCGTGAGTCTGCAAGCCACGATAGTGTGGACGTTTACAAACCCGAACATTTACAAGAGAAGGTTTTACCCATTAATTTCATTTGTCAACCTCACTTTATGACAAAATAATTAATAGTCGGTTCCTCTTTAGCCATGCAAATAAAAGCAGTGACTCCGATGGGGAGGATACTTATTATTTACATCTAAGTGTACACCATTATTTGACCCCAAGTCCGCGGCCCAAGCTTGTGTGCCTTACAGATAGAGAAGTACACACGCGCTCGGATAACTTCCTACAGTCATCAATTACAAGTTTGTACCAGTGAACCGCATATAAACTCATCCGATAGGGAGGAAGGTCTAAGCCAACGCGCAAGTTCATATGCATCACATTACAAACGTAATTATTTAATGAAGTCTGTTCCAGCAATCCATGAATAAACTCATCCGATGGGGAGGAAGGCTCTAATGCCGACGCGCAAGTCTATTCACATTGCTAACAAACCAATAATGGAGGCCGCGGGAATTTATTACCAATCCCCTCTCCTACTTAGTTATTTAATTACCGAGGGTATTTAACATGCATATAATATTCCAGAATAAAATATACAACTTAGACATGCTTCTATTAACAGCAATTTAAATAAATAAATTACATAGAACATGTCTTACACATATACAACAATAATTGACAATTAAATCAATTAATCAGTTATATAACATTAATTAATTGCATAATAAATAGTGGATCAATTAAATGGGCCCTAGAGCAACAAATAAGCACAAAATGAGCAGCAGATTAATTAATTAATCATGCTCATTATCTATGGCCCATAATCTTAGCCCAAAAACAAATTAAATCCACCAAGCCCACTTGCACAAAATTAGTCCATTAATATAATTAATTAATTATCATGCTTGGCCCATTATCCACAATTAATTAAAACCAGCAATAAAAAAATAGCCCAGCAGCCCATTTCCATTTTAATAAAATTTGGGCCCAACAGCCCAAAACTAAATTAAAAAATGAGCAGCCCCTATATATTACTGAATATGGCCCATCAGGCATTATAATTGGCCCAGCAACAATGGCCCAAAACAACAGCCCATATGAGCCCAAACATGCAGCTCAAAACAATTAAAAACAAGGCCCATGTGGGACAGCCCACACTCATCACTCCTGCCCTAAAACATCCAGCCGCATCTGCAACCATACGGCGAGTCAACACGGGCGCTACCCGGCACCACCTCTGCCGGCCGACGTACCCACAGCCCACAGGAGCCGCTTCGTCAGTCCTCCGACCGGCAGCCGCCAGCCGCTGGCGACCAACTGCCGTGCGTCATTCAGCAGCGCCTGTCGAATCACCCGCCTGTCGTCGACCACCGCCGCTGCCCGCACCGCTCACGCTCGCCTGGAAGCTGCCGGAGACTGCCGCCGCCCGCACTCGCCTGGAACAGCACCATCGCAATTTGATCCAGCCGATGCCGCCATCCATTACCGGAACTTCCAGCAGCACCGCCGTCGAGCAGAACCATCGGCGCTACCGTCGACTTCAATCGAGTACCGCTGTCGCCGATAGCAAGCTGCCAGTGTGTCGACTCATCCGAAAACAATCCGACACAGCCGCCAGCGGCCGCGCCGCACCCACAGCTACCGCCGGAAACAATCCGACAGTCCACTGCCCATCAGCCCTCACGCATCGCGACGAGAATGGTACTTCCGAAGCGAGTCCCTCGCGATTGCAGTGCAGCAGTCCACTCATCGCCCGATAGTCGTGGATCCGCCCGCATCAGCCGCGCACTGCTCACACGCGCCACTTCCAGCCATCGATTGATGGCGCAGGCAGCCACGCGCCACTTCCTCTGTCTGCGTCTAATCCGTAACCCTCCACTTCACCTCCGTCGTCAAAAGACCAGAAGTGTCACGGTTCTCATCGTCTCATCCAAAGACCACTCAACACCGGATGGAAACCCATCGAGCAGGGTGTGCGTGTGTAATGAAAATTGACTGATTGACTAGAGTTGCGTATTAAGTGTGAATCGTGAAACCAATCCAAGACCAATACACTGATTGACAGATTTCTCAACAGAAGAGCACAATAAATATGCGATTACTATGTAAATAATACAATAACATAATCACATACAGATTGATTAGTAAAACATGCGATTAAACAGGATTATAATATATAATCAAATAATCACAACCCCATCCTTACAAATCACGTTTCACCAAGAAACCTCGCTCTGATACCAATTGTTGGCAATTGGATCTTATGGTGAACATGATTCAATAAGAAAACCAGGTAAACAAATCAGCGGAAGCAATTAAATCTTGTTTACCGTACTTCAGGGTTGATGTAGAGTCTGAATCGCTGCAGAAGAACACCTCTTGATCTTCTGCTGTATGTCCCAAGTCAACTCTGGTGTTGGGTGGTCAACAATCCCCAGAGTTCTCTCAATCTGCTTCTCTCTAACTCACGTCAAAAGAGGCGCAGTTAGTTTTTTTTTTAGGTTTCCAGAAGCTGAGATGACTATATATATTGGGCTACAGCAGGGACCAGGAGGAGAAATTGGGCTGGGCCTCAATTGAACTTAATTAACCAAGCTTAGCCCAAAGCTTTTAATTAAATCCAATAATAATAATATAGTCCACTAAAATATTATTATTGCACTACCCGTCCAATCCCAAAATTATGTTCTGGGCTCCTTCTTATTATAAGCCCGATAGTCTCCCCATGTTTAAGATATACAATGTCCATTAATTAATTAAGTTACTGACAACTCAAATTAATTAATATCTCATCCAAGAGTAGTACCACTCAACCTTTTTATCATGCCGGAAATTAATCCACTTGCAAGATTTACATGATAAACCTTATGAGCTCCTCAAGGGGACATCATCAACCTATGACGGACATGGATTCCTTCTACAATCAACAGCACACCATAGATACAGCACTACTTCCCAACTCACCGAGTTTGTTGATTTAATACTTATAAATCTCACCCATTGATGAATCAAAGAAATACATACTGCCCTACGTGTCGAGGTTATTGTATAGGGATTAAGAGCACGAACTTCCATAATAACAGAGATCAAGTTCTACTATATAGTCAGTATAAGAAGAACGACCTCAGGCGGTCCTGCTCAATACACACAAGTGCACTAATGTGATTCTATAGTCAAGACAAGCTAATACCAAACCACACTACAACCATACCGATAGAGAGTCCCCGTCTATCTCAGTTGTGAGCATCTGTTTATACTTTATAAGGAAACCGATAATATGATCTTCCGCGTGTTGTCGCACAACATATTATCTACAGTATAAAGTAAATGGACTATTGCATCATGCATATAAAATAAATTATAAGATGCAATCATTTGATCAATGATTCTCATTTCAAATATTGTTATGACATTGTTCATACTAAAGCTAGACTTTTAGTATACAATCCAACAGATTCGACCTTCAAGGTTGGTCGAACCAATGTGTTGGTTGTTGAACCGGCCTTCTAGGAGCTCCAGAAGTTGCCCAGGTGCTTGGTTCTGTTGGATTGTATACTAAAAGTCTAAATTTAGTATGAACAATGTTATAACAATCTATTTGAAATGAGAATCATATGATCAAATGATTGCGTCTTATAATTTATTTATATATCGATGAAATAGTCCACTTATTTTATACTGTAGATAATATATTGTGCGAAAACACGTGGAAGATCATATTATCGGTTTTCTCATAAAGTATAAATAGAAGCTCACAACCGAGATAGATGGGGACTCTCTATCGAGATGGTTGTAGTGTGATTTGGTATTAGTTTGTCTTGACTATAGAATCACATTAGTGCACGTGTGTATTGAGCAGAACCGCTTGAGATCGATCGATTTATACTGACTATATAGGAGAACTTGATCTCTGTTATTATGGACGTTCATGCTCTTAATCCCTATACAATAACCTCGACACGTAGGGCAGTATGTATTTCTTTGATTCATTAATGGGTGAGATTTACATGTAATTAAATCAACACTCAGTGAGTTGGGAAGTAGTGCTGTCTCTATGGTATGCTGTTGATTGTAGAAGGAATCCGTGTCCGTCATAGGTTGATGATGTCCCCTTGAGGAGCTCATAAGGATTATCATGTAAGCTCTGCAGGTGGATTTATTCCGGCATAATAATGAGGTTGAGTAGTACTACTCTCGGATGAGATATTAATTAATGGAGTTGTCAGTAACTTAATTAATTAATGGGCATTGTATATCTTAAACATGGGGAGACTGTCGGGCTCATAATAAGAAGGAGCCCATAACGTAATTATAGGATTAGAACGGTAGTGCAGTAATAATAATTTAGTGGTATATATTATTATTATTGGACTTAAGTATAAGCTTTGGGCTAAGCTTGGATACTTAAGCCCAATAGAGGCCTAACTCTAATTTCTCCTCCTGGTCCCTGCTGTAGCACATATATAAGTCATCTCAGCTGTTCGAAAATCCTAATCTATGAGATTAATCATGCCTAACACTGTGAGGAGAGTGAGAGAATAGCAGAATGAGAAGATCTCGAAGATCGTCGCCCACACGATGTCGAGATTGGACTTGCGAATACAATAGAAGAATGGAAGGTTGTTTGCTGTTGTTGTCCGTCACTTTCTATGATTTTTATAAAATCATAAAAATTTTAGAACAGGACGTATGATATACTGACAGAAAGCCACAGTAGAGAGGATCGTTTTGGCATGTAGATCACTCAATTCAGAGATCAGACGAGAAAGTTGCAGGCTGGTGGTGAGAATCCGTCTTCTTCAACATACCCCGGTGAAAGGTAATATGTTTCTTGTTTACTTGATTCCGCTGTTTGTTAGAAACGTATGGAACCCTAACGGTTCATGTTAACCAAACGATCGAATGCCAACAGGTTCGACCTCGGCGTTGTGGTTTGACCTCCTGGCTTGGTCGAACCCTGGTCGAATCGAGCTCCTGGTGCTCTATAAATCATTTTCGGCATCATCGGTCCCTCATACTGCATTCCATACCTTAACGTGATGGCGTGGCACTCCTTCGAATTTGTAATTCTTTGAGATGGGAACTTACCCTTCTCCACCGTTTGACTTAACTGATTCACATTACCGGCCATCTGCCCATCAACAATGTCAAGTCCTTCATCTGCTTAGATATATCCTCATGATTTTTATCAATTTTAGCCTCTAGCTTCGCCTCTAGATGATCCTGTTGGATTGTATACTAAAAGTCTAGCTTTAGTATGAACAATGTTATAACAATTTATTTGAAATGAGAAATCATATGATCAAATGATTGCGTCTTATAATTTATTTATATGCACGATGCAATAGTCCACTTACTTTATACTGTAGATAATATGTTGTGCGACAACACGCGGAAGATCATATTATCAATTTCCTTATAAAGTATAAACAGATGCTCACAATCGAGATAGACGGTGACTCTCTATCTGAATGGTTGTAGTGTTGTTTGGTATTAGCTTGTTTTGGCCATAGAATCACATTAGTGCACTTTGCGTGTATTGAGTAGGACCGCTTGAGATCGTTCGACTTATACTGACTTGTAGGAGAACTTGATCTCAGTTATTATGAATGTTCGTACTCTTAATCCCTATACAATAACCTCGACATGTAAGATAATATGTATTTCTTTTATTCATCAATGGGTGAGATTTATATGTAATTAAATCAATAAACTCGGTGAGTTGGGAAATAGTGCTGTCTCTATGGTGTGTTGTTGATTGTAGAAGGAATCCATATCCGACATATGTTGATGATTTCCCCTTGAGGAGCTCATAAGGATTATCATGTAAACCCTGCAGGTGGATTTATTCCGGCATAATAATGAGGTAGAGTGGTACTACTCTCGGATGAGATATTAATTAATGGAGTTGTCAGTAACTTAATTAATTAATGGGCATTGTATATCTTAAACATGGGGAGACTAACGGAATCATAATAAGAAGGTGCCCATAACGTAATTATGGGATTAGAACGGTAGTGCAGTAATAATATTTTAGTGGTATATATTATTATTATTGGACTTAAGTATAAGCTTTGGGCTAAGTTTGGATACTTAAGTCCAATGGAGGCCCAACTCTAATTTCTCCTCCTGGTCCCTGCTGTAGCCCGTATATAAGTAATCTCAGCTGTCCAGAAACCCTAATCTATGAGATTAATCATGCCTAACACTGTGAGGAGGATGAGAGAACAGCAGAATGAGAAGATCTCGAAGATCGTCGCCCATACGACGTCGAGATTGGACTTGGGAATACAGCAGAAGACTGGAAGGTTATTTACTGCTGCTGTCCGCACCTTCTATGATTTTTATAAAATCATACAGATATCAGAACAGTACTTGTGATATACGGACGAAAATCCACTGAAGAGTGGATCGTTTTGGCGCATAGATCACTCAAATCCGACATTGGATGAGAGAGTTATGCCCAAAACGGTGAGACTGCGCAGGCTAGTGGTGAGAATTCATCGTCTTCAACATACCCTGGTGAAAGGTAATACTTTTCTTATTTTACTTGCTTCTGCTGCTTGTTAGAAACGTATGGAACTCTAACAGGTCATGTTAACCAAATGATTGAATGCCAACAATTGGTATCAGAGCTTCGGTTTCGTGGTGAAGCGTGAAACATTAGGCTAGGGTTTATGTGATTATTGTTTTCCTTTCGGAATAGAATCGCATGTGAGTTACGGTTTTTGTATAATTGATTTATCCATCGAAACCCTATGTTCTTCGTCAACTATACTGTGTTATTCACGACGGTGAGCGAACATTGTGAAAGACGAAGTGATACTCGTAAGCGGGCGAAGTCCCTGGCGGAATTCTTGGCGTGCACGGAAGTTAGGATAGCAAGCACTGCATCGTGCTTGATACACATGAAGGCCAACAGATTATCGTGAAGCAAGAATTCATTCAAGTGCCGGGGAGGAGCCCGATGACGTGGAGTATGGCCATATGAATTCGCACGTTGGAAAATAGTTTGCCTCATGTGTGGGCGTGTCAATAGGCGGGCTTGCCACCCATTGATGAGAGTTGATACGCAAAGACTGGCAATTTGGCGGGCAGCTAAAATCATGACAAGCAAGCGCCGGGTTATTCGCAGTCGACGACGTGCGTGATAATAAGCAGGCCTCCGGGCGTGGGAACAAGAGTGCATGGGCTATGTCGGGCGCGAGATCATGTGAAGCAGGCGTGTTGGCGAGCGATCCATGTGTGCTGGCAGGCACATGGCACGAGCGATCAGGCGTGGCGCACGGACTTAGGTTTTTGTGCACGGTGATCCACCAGCTGTATGGAAAGCTTGCACGGAATGCTGCAAGGCTGGGACTTGTCACACGGTAGGTTGGCAGGCGCACAAGGTAGCGAGGCACAGGCATTTCTGGTTGGTTCTACGGTGATTCTGGTCTAGTTGCAGAGACTTCCGAATGGGACTGCATGTTTTCCTCACGAGCATGAAGTTATCTTCGAGCAAGTCTGAATAATCCGAGCGGCTCATCTTGGTTTTTGGGTGGAACTCCGGCGATATCGTGGCTATGCAAAGGTTACTGAAAGCGGTGACGGACAGCGTGGATTGGAAAAACGCCACCAGTGGCATTTTGGCTGGGCGACGGGTTCTGGCAAAAACCATTTTATAGATGAAAACTCGGCCGGCTGATACGGAGGCCGTTGAAGGTGGTCAGTTTCTGGTGGCTGGAAATCCGTGTGTTGGAAGGATGGACAAAGGTTAAGTGATGGTGAAACCTGGCTGGAAGGCGTCGGCAACCTTGCATGCAGCGGCAGAAGCTTGGCATGGTCGGGGTGCTGATGGAAACAATGGTGTCGACTCGGTGGCTGGAAGCTCATGGCAAGTCACAAGGGTCGACTTGTTGGCCTATGGCGCAAGGCAGGAGCCCTCATAGTAGTCGGCACTCTGTCGGCGGAGGAGGGATTGGCTCCTACCGGCTGCAGGCTTTTCGGCAGACAGTTTCACTTGTGAGCGGCTATTGCGTGGCTTGAATGGTGTTGCTTAAGGCGGCAGTCTTCCGGGCAGAACACGCAAGTGACAGTCGTTCATTTGGTGGGCAGTTGCAATGTTTGGCAGGCGTGTGTTTGGACTGAGTAACCGTGGGTTGGCTAGGAGAACAGCAGCTTTCTGGTGAGCTGGGTTTTCTGGCGGAATGTTCTCGGTCGGCGGCTACTAGTGACATCTAGGCTGGATAGTTACGGGGCTGTGGATGAGCGGTTCTGTGTACAGTCAATCGAGTGTGGTGTTGGCTTAGCGGACAAGGTAACCAACTTCTTGTGTAAGTCATTCCATTTTAATTGCCTGATATGTGACCAAGTCAACTCCTTCCATATTTAGCAATTTCTTTTAATCCTTATATATAATTGCTATAATTATCAATTATTTATATATATTTGGATGTATGTGCTATTTGATTTACTGCCTTACTTGCCGTAATAATAGCATGCTTATTTGCATATTTTATATTTGATATATAAATTGTATGCATGTAAAAATCCCTCGGTGTTAAATAATTAAGTGGGAGAGGGGATTGGTAATTAATTCCTGCGGCCTCCATTATTGGTTTGTAAGTGATGTGAGTAAACTTGCGTGTTGGCAATAGGCCTTTCTCCCTAACGGATGAGTTTATACACGGATCACTGGTACAGACTTCATTAAATAATTATTGTTTGTAATGTGGCACATGAACTTGTGTGTTGGCATTAGGTCTTCCTCCCTAACGGATGAGTTTATGTGCGGTTCACTAGTACAAACATATAATTGATGATTGTAGGAAGTTATCTGAGCGCATATGTACCTCTCCAACTGTAAGGCACATAAGGTCGCGCAATAGACTTGGGATCAAATAATGGTGTACACTTAGGTGTAAATAATTAGTATCCTCCCCAACGGAGCCACTACTATTATTTACATGGTTAAAGAGGAACCGACTATTAATTATTTTGTCATGAGGTTAGGTTGACAAATGAAATTAATGGGTAAAACCTTCTCTTGTAAATGTTCGAGTTTGTAAACGTCCACACTAACGTGGCTTGCAGAGTCACGGTGCTTGAGATGTCGATGAATTTTATTTTTATATTATTTTGAGGAAACTAATATAAATGGATAAATTTGAATATTTGATCGGTGTATTTATTTGTGATTCTCTGTAATTTCAAATGATTTTATTTCGCTTATTATTTACTAAAAGAAATTATATTTACTGGTCCAAAATTAAATGATTAGAAAAGAATCTTGGTTTTGAATTTTACTGCTTAAGAAAATATAAATGTATTCTCACTAAGGATGTTCCATGATACCTATTAAAGTCTCTAGTGAATAGGTGAGAGGTTCATAGAAATATGATGGTCTCATGCGACTCTTCAGATACTTGAGTAGGTTAGAAAGGCAAGAGATTATGGATGATTTGATGAATGAATTGGAAATACTTGGAATAGTAATTGAAAGGGAAATCTAGATCAATTTACTCTTCATAATTTGCCTGGATGTTTTGAGCAAGTTCTGCCTGAAATACAAGAGGTTGTATATGGTGGGGAACTTCTAACAAACATGTGGCAAAGGAAATCCATTTTCATCAAGGTATGAACAAAGCTAGTATCTCATTCACTAGTCGTTGAAGCATGATTAGTGATGGCATCTACTGACACGTTGTGTGTAGATACCAGAATCACTAAAAGCCTGCAACTAAGTGATGATGAGATTACTGTAGACATGGATAATGCTACGAGAGTAGTGGCTGTTGCAGTGGGAGTTGTTTATTTATCTTATGATATGAATAAACGTTTGATTTTAAGAAATTGTCTTTACATACATTTTTCATAGAAAGAATTTGATTTCAGTTTCTATGCATTTACAGATGGATACACCATTTCATTTAAATGGCATGGTCATAGTGATGAAGAACGGAGCTATAATCTGTTGTGGTACGTCGTTGGACAATTTGAACACTCTTAAATCATGTTTATCCTGCGGATGCAATAAATAGTAATTAATAACACATCTTCTAATCCTATTAAGAGAAAGACTCTTATGGAAATAATTAGATAGATGATGAATTATTTGAAATTACTAAATTCATTTTATGGGTATGCCCTAGAAACAACATTCGTATAATGTTTGTCTGTTTGTAGGATATCCTAGAAAAATGAAGGGTGATGATTTATTTAGTCCAAAAAATCGAAGGGTGATTGTTAACACAAACACTAGATTTTTAGAAAAGGACTATGTGCTAAATCATAAACTCATGTATAAATTGTTCTAAAGGAAGTGAGAGGGAAAACATAAAGTATTAGTACCAAGTGTACAAGAGGATATACCACAAGGTAAACTGCAACGCATGTCACGTCTGATACACAATTGCGTGTAGTGCCTTGTCATAGTGGGAGGGTTGTTCGACAACCTGTAAGATATATGTTTTGGAAGAGTCATGAGACTTGGTCCCTAGTAAACATGGAGTTGACCCACGAATACGATGAAGCACTATAAGATCGAAATGCGATATCTTAGCAAGTGCAATGATGTTGAAATAGAATCGATGAATTCTAAATCAAGTTTGGAAGCTTGTAGGACCACTAAATGGTGTAAAAGCCATTGGAAGTAGTCATACAAAATAAAAGAGGATCATACGGTAAGGTGAAGACCTTGGAAGCAAAGCTTGTTGCGAAGAGGTACACTCAGAAAGAAAGGGTTCAATTATGAGAAAATCTTATTCGCCTGTAGCTATGACTTTGACGATCCAGATTCTTTTATCTATTGCTACTCATATGAAATATGAGGAATAGCAAATAGATGCCAAGACAACTTTCCTGAATTGGAAGTCTTGAGGAAAACATCTATGTGAAGCAACCAGAGTGATTCATTGCAAAGGGCTAAGAGCATTTTGATAGTAAGCTTAAAAGTGTCCATCGATGGACTATAGTAAGCTTCAAGATCATGAAACATCCGTTTTAATGAGGAAACCCAGGCATATGGATTTATTCAATGCGTGGATGTGTCTTGTGTATTGAAAAGAGTGATCGAAACATGGTGGTATTTCTTGTATTGTGTATAGATGATATATTGCTCATTGGAGATAATGAAAAAGTATTGTCGGGCGTAGGGTATGGATAATAAAGCAGTATGAAATGAAGGACTTAAGAAAATCAAAATATATCCTTTTGATCACGGTAATACGGATCACAAGAAAGGATGTTATGCTTGTCTCAAGCTTCATGAAATGATACAATCCTTACTCGTTTTAGCATATAACTTTATCTAAGGATTTGTGTCTTGAGACACAAAAAATAGATAAAGGTGATCAAGGCAGTTCCTTATGCTTCGGTGAATAAGGAAGCTTAATCTAAGGAATGCTATGCACAAGAATGGATATCTGTTTTGCCGAAGGCATGAACAGTGGGTATCAAGGTAACCCAAAATAAGAATGTTGAACTGTGGTAACACATAATTTTGAAGTACCTGAAAAGGACTAGAAACTATATGTGGGCTTACCAGACAAATTCACTATTTCTTAGGGGTTACATAGATTCGAATTTTTCAAATTAGATAGGGACAACAGTAAATTAACCTCGAAGGTTATGTGTTTAATTTTATGAAGTTGAGTCATAATATGGAGGAGTGTTATATAAAGATATATTTCGGACTCCGGACTTCATCATGGAAAGATAATAAATTGGAGCCTATTAGGCAGCCAAAATATCTGTATGACTCTAGAAACATCATCATGGTCTTTGAAGTATTTCTAAGTTTGTTCAGGGTTATCATAATTTATTTTGATGATAATGGTGCAGTTGCAAACTTGAAAGAATCACGAGCCCATAAGGCAATTAAACACATGGAGCACGAGTACCATCTGTTACGAGAAATCATATGATGAGGGGAAGATTGTTGTCGCCAAGATTGCACCGGATGATGACCTAGTAAATCCATTTACAAGGACCTTAAAGCGAGAGCTTTTGATGGTCATGTAGAGGGGGTGGGGAATCAGATGTATGGCAGAAGACATGACAGCATAGTCTTTTAGTATAAGTGGGAGATTATTGGATTGTATACTAAAAGTCTAGCTTTAGTATGAACAATGTTATAACAATTTAGTTGAAATAAGAAATCATATGATCAAATGATTGCATCTTATAATTTATTTATATGCACGATGCAATAGTCCACTTACTTTATACTGTAGATAATATGTTGTGCGACAACACGCGGAAGATCATATTATCGGTTTTCTTATAAAGTATAAATAGATGCTCACAACCGAGATAGACGGGGACTCTCTATCAGGATGGTTGTAGTGTGGTTTTGTATTAGCTTGTCTTGTCTATAGAATCACATTAGTACACTTTGCATGTATTGAGCAGAACCGCTTGAGATCGTTCGACTTATACTGACTTATAGGAGAACTTGATCTCAGTTATTATGAATATTCATGCTCTTAATCCCTATATAATAACCTCGACACGTAAGGCAGTATGTATTTCTTTGATTCATCAATGGGTGAGATTTACATGTAATTAAATCAACAAACTCGGTGAGTTGGGAAATAGTACTGTCTCTATGATGTGCTGTTGATTGTAGAAGGAATCCATGTCCGATATAGGTTGATGATGTCCCCTTGAGGAGCTCATAAGGATTATCATGTAAACCCTGCAGGTGGATTTATTCCGGCATGATAATGAGGTAGAGTGGTACTACTCTCGGATGAGATATTAATAATAGAGTTGTCAGTAACTTAATTAATTAATGGCCATTGTATATCTTAAACATGGAGAGACTAACGGGTTCATAATAAGAAGTAGCCCATAACGTAATTATGGGATTAGAACGGTAGTGCAGTAATAATATTTTAGTGGTATATATTATTATTATTGGACTTAAGTATAAGCTTTGGGCTAAGCTTGGATACTTAAGCCCAATTGAGGTCCAACTCTAATTTCTCCTCCTGGTCCCTGCTGTAGCCCATATATAAGTAATCACAGCTGTCCAGAAACCCTAATCTATGAGATTAATCACGCCTAACACTGTGAGGAGGGTGTGGGAATAGCAGAATGAGAAGATCTCAAAGATCGTCGCCCACACGACGTCGAGATTGGACTTGGGAATACAGCATAAGACTGGAAGGTTGTTTGCTGCTGCTGTCCGCCACATTCTATAATTTTTATAAAATTATATAGACATCAGAACAGGATATTGATATACTGACGGAAAGCCATGGAAGAGAGGATCATTTTGGCATATAGATCACTTAAATCTGACATCGGATGAGAGAGTTATGCCCAAAATGGTGAGGCTGCACAGGCTGGTGGCGAGAATTCATCGTCTTCACCATACCCAGGTGAAAGGTAATATGTTTCTTATTTTACTTGATTCCGCTGCTTGTTAGAAATGTATGGGACCCTAACGAGTCACGTTAATCAAATGATCGAATGCCAACAGATCCACTCTTGCATCATTCCTCGCCATGTACCTGTTCACCGTATCCTCAAAACCAGGTTTTCCTTCTTCGACCTTGCCCCCGGATCAACACCAACAGGAGGTTGTACTATTGTATTAGGATTACTCCATGAAAGCTCCAGCCTCCTTGGTTGTTGATAATTACCTGATGGATCACGATTATTGAAGTTTTCTTATTTTCGGTTTTCTTGATTTTGGAACCTCGTTCCTTGAATACTTTGACCCATGGCGTAGTTTGCCCTTCCAATTCCTCTTGGCTAGCTCCTTCATTACAAACATCCTGCTGCATAATTGGTACTCACTGTGTTATATCAATGATCTGCTTTTGCTGAGACTCAAGTAACTTGTTGATAATAGCCAAACTAGAGACGATCTCATCTTCTCTACTCGACTTAACCGTAGTATGCTCAACCTGCGCTACTTTTCCTAGAACATAAGTGTCTCTCACTCTATCAGTTGGCCAATCTCTTGAATTCATCGAAATATCCTCAAAGAGCTTTTCAGCCTCAACGGATGACTTTGTAAGCAGTGCTCCATTTGATGAAGCATCTAGTAAAACTCGAGAATCACAATCCTATCCGTTGTAGAAAATACTGATGTATTGAGCTTTAGATGGCCTATGCTGTAGACACCTTCGAAGCATGTCCTTGAATCTGTCCCAAGCCTTATGAAATTTTTTATTACCACTGATAGAAAATTGATTGATTTCTTGTTTCATCTTAAACATCTTTGAAGGTGGCATGTATCGCTCCAAAAAATTCAATTTTAATTGCTCCCAGGTAGTGCATTTAACAGCATTAAAAGTAGCGTACCAATCTCTTGCTCTTTCAGTAAGCAAGAACTTAAATAAGATGATCATCCTCGCATCTTTATGATCTTTTGCGCTCTTTTGTGTGCTTGCATACCCCAAGAATTTATTCAGATGCTGTTGAGGATCTTCAAAGGTTTCCCCAGAGAAGGGACTCCTTTCAATCATGCTAATCAGAGCATGGTGAAGATCGAAATCCACATTAGCCCCTCTTGCTCCTAACAGCCCCACATTGCCTCCTCCGTTGTTGTTAAAGACTTCATGGATGGCAAGATTATCTGGATTCGCCCTATCTTGGGCCATGTTGACTGTTTCTGCTTTCGACTTATCTCCGGTTGCAGCTTCAATCACTTTCGAGTTCAGCTCTTAAACTTCAACTCCTAGATTAAGAGCTGCAGTTGGTGTTCTATGTTCTTGTTCTTGTTCTTCTTTTTCTTCCTTGATGATGCTCCAATCTCCGGATTATAAGGTGCTAACTCTCCTACCTTTGATCTAGTGAACATACACCTAAGAAAAATAAGTGTTAGAAAATAAATACAAAGAATGAAATAGTCTCAATAAAACTAGAAATAATAAACTAATAATTAATACCATCCCCGACAACGGTGCTAAGAACTTCATGAGTATTTTCTCAATACACAATATTAATCCCAAAGTATGAAGGATGCTATTGTAGCTTTGATAAGCGACCAAGTGATTATCGAACCCAATGAACGCATTGTTATCAATTTAATTATAATCTAACTTATTAAGACTAGTTTGGCAATATATTTGTGGAATAATTAAGTAACTAATGAACAAATAATTTAAATAAAAACTAAATTAAACAAGCAGTAGAGATTAAACGAAAGTAAATAAGTGTGAAATTAGGTAGTTCTTCGGGCATCCAGTTTTACTCATTAACTTCCCTTCCGTGTATCGATGTCTGACTCTGTCTTGTGGAGTATGGACGCATCACTAAACCATCCAAATCTACTCTATAGACATAAATAAATAAGCGTGTGACACGTGTGAATATCCTTGGAGCAAGAGATATAATTCACCCCCCTTTCTAGGTAATATCAGTATCAATTATTTCCCGTGCACTAAGTACTTTAACCTGATATGATCTCCCTTCATAGGTACTATGAAGTTATTCCCTTTGTCCTACTTATTAATTCGAATAAGATTCAATTAACAAGTATTTATATAAGATAGTTCTAATGAGACTTCGTAGTCCCCTCACTTAGAATCATAACATGTAATCCTGCTCAGCAGTGAATGTACTCAATCAATAATCAAGATATGTATTCAGATTTTACATAACAATTAATGATGCACAAAACAACTCTGAGTATGAATTAAAAACACAGTCTTATATAAAATAAACCTCAAGTAGTGTTGTATGGAGTATACACAAAGAAGTTCAATTAACTCATAAAACCTTCATAAACCCTAGAACTACCGAAGTGGTTCTAGACTATGATTAATCGAAGAACAATCATGGTGGTTGGATAGATTTTACCCATAGTCTTGAAAATTACAAGATAAATTAAGAAGCGAAGTAAACCCTAGATGCGGGCGCCATCACATCTCTCTCCATCTTGAATCTTCACTTGGTTCTCACTTGATTCGATAGATGAATCTCTCCACAGCTCCGTGGATGATGGTAGGGTTTCGGATGTTGTGTAGAACGAAGGTTGTGAATGGTGTCTCTCTCAGCTGCGTAGGGTCTTCCTTTTATACTTTTAGCTTCTCCAATGGACATTTAATGGGCTTTTTAAGCGAAAACACATGCTGAAGATGTAAAAATACGGATCCAGAAGCTTTCCGCACATTGGTTCGACCAAGGCCCTTGGTCGAACCAATCATGCCCTGGTCGAACCGGCCTGTAACGAACAGGCAGATGCCTAGTTTGACTCGAACTACCAGTCGAATCAGAAGCATCATGGTTGAACCATCACTGCAAAACTTCAGGCTTTTGGTTTGACCATGGTTCGACCATCATGCCTAGTCAAACCACAATGCCGTGGTCAAACCGCTCTGTTAAACAACTTCAGGTGCTTGGTTCGCTCGTGAGTGCTGGTCGAACTACCTCTCCTTTGGTCAAACTATGTGCTTGACTTCTCTACTTTCTGATTTCGAGCACTTCTATCCTGTTTTCCTTCTAGAATCTGCTCAAACGGCCTTAAACGCACCTGATTCATGACTTTACACTACATATCTCGATTTATCTTGACTTAAGATCAAATCATACATCATTATCACAGAAATCAGAGCTTAAAATACGTGAATTTACACTCTCATCAAGCCTCAAACCTTTCGAAAATCTGGTCATATGTTGAAATTGGGGGTATTTATACCCCTTGGGAGCTTCTAGAAGACTGTTGAAATTTTCTCAAATTTTTGCACGGACACGGCTCGTGTGCCGCACACGACCATGGCCATGGACATGTAGGTATTTCAGGTGCTGGCCCACGGCCTTGACTTACAGGGGCGTGTTCCGTACATGGCTAGGTGCGTGAACACAGCTTGCCGTGTGCAAGCACACTGGTCGTGTTGGTGCTACCTATATTTTTCTTCTTTCGTTTTGGCTCGTTCTCCCTCGTTTCAACTGAATTGAGATCTGCTTTTTTCCACATCTTTCTTTTCGCGTCTAAAATCTATTTTTACCTAAAAATAATATGTTTAAGCTCATTCTCACACATTTTCATAAAAACACAAAACACAACCAAATAGTACACAAATTCGAATAAAATAACATGAAAACACATATAAGAAGGCACTAAAATCTAGGTGAAAATATCACTCATCACACCCCCCAAACTTAAAGTGTTGCTCGTCCCGGAACAACAAAAATGATAAAACACGGAGAGAGATTTTCATATAGAAAAAGACTAACGAACATAAGCAATAACATATCAATAGCATTAAGAACTACAAATAATGCTAAGTCATCTTATAACATTAAATCATAACATGCAAAAAATATTAACAAGTTCAATTCAAAGAGAATAAAGTATAATATACTCCCTTCTGGTCCAAGCCTCACGTAGGATATCAATTTCACTCAACACTCTTTAAAGTAGGGTAAATCAACACTCATTAACCGATTGGCTCGACTCGCTATAAGCTTGCTCGCGGACTACATTCACAAACTACCAAAGTTTTAATTAGTGATCAAAAAAAAATTTTCATTTGGATGTAATGATAGGCTCTTTGGTTGGGTTAGAAGAATTTGGGTAATAGTGATTATACGAGTGTAAGTAATTGAAGAGATGATCAACTTCCTCAACTTCTCTACTTTTCTTTTTTCCTTTCTATCTTTGGTAATCACAAGCCCTAATCATCAACTTTTCTTGAATTGAGCTTCTTTTAATGCATGCTTCATTTCTTTTATTTTTATGATTTCCTTGAGCACATTTTTACTTGCTCACTCTTGTTTCTAAAGTTGCATGTACATTCTTGTTTAAGCACTTTGCATTATTTTTCTTACTTGTTTATCATTTCCTTTCTTCTTTTTCTATCTCATCAACCTTTCTAGCTACCATCTCCTCAAGTACCCACACAAAGGTATGTATATAAAGCTTAAGTGGGTATCATGGCTTGTAATGTGTTAAATTTACAAAAAAATAGGCTTATAGGCTCAAAATAGTTGACTAGGGATGATGTTCATGGTAAGGAAATATATGGCAATGATTATAAATGACAAGGATGGCCCTAGATCATCTCACCAACCTATACTAATCGGGCTCGTTCTATAGTCTTTGAGCAAGTTCTAGCTTATCAAACACAACCAATCCACTTATGAAGAAATACCATGTATGCACGGTTGAGGCTTAAATGCTCACAAGCTTATACTCGGGCCTTAAAGAACTTATTACACCAACATTCATCTCAAAATTGAACAAGTTAAGTAGAACATGTCACAATTTGAAAGTGTAGAGATTCTTAATCATAACTTGTCATCACTTATCACAACAACATGTCATCACTCATATTCAAAAATGACTCACAACATACCCAAAAATAAACCCTAAAAACGACCCTAAACAAGACTAAGAAAACACATAAAGCATAAAAGAAAGATACAACAAACAAGAAACAATACAAAAACACATAACATGCAAAAATAAAAATTTCATCCATCAATAGACAATGAAGCACACATTCATATCATCCATGATCAACTAGGGTCACAAACATCCGCATCTTGATTGAAAAGTAAATCCTAAATTATGAAAATAAACTTCCCACAGACATAACAAATAAAGTAACATGCTAACCATATCAATCCAAATTAAGGGTAAAATGCACTTTTGGTCCCATACAAGAAGTCTGATTACAATTTTGATCCCTAACCTTTTTTTTGGTCCCAAAAGTTGCACTTTTAGTCCCGACCGTTAGTTTTTTGGATGGAAAATGTTATATTAAAAAATAAAAGAAAATTATTATTATTATTATTATTATTATTATTATTATTATTTTGACCAACATTTATCACGATTTCACCAATCTTGACCCATCTTCATTAACAACACATAACATCAAATGTCGAACGGGAAGTGGGGGAGACGGCGACAATTTTCTCCGGCGCGGGCAGGACTTGGCAACCGAAAGTGGGAGATGGCGGAGGGCAAAGGTGGGCACTCAGGGATTCCCGACAGCGAGCGGTGGTGGGCGGCGTTGTTCCAGCAGCAGGATCAGATCTGCAGCGGCGGCGGATGGTTGCGCAATATTAGCAGCTGCAGCGGGGCACGATGGTGAGCGATCTGTGACGGTTGACTGCCAACGAGCTCCGACGAGGGAAGGGCAGGTCTGTGGTGGTGTTGGAAACAAGCAGATTTGGGGTAGTGGACGGCGGATGTGGTGGAGACGAATGGCAGATCTGTGGAGGTGGACGACGAATGTCGTGGGCTATTGACAGCGGCGAACTGAGCGATTTTCGAACCTATTTAGCCATCACCCACCATTCTTTATCGCCGCCAAAACAGACCAACTAGATTTGGATTTGTACACCCCATTATGCGTTACTTCAACCCTTCATTTGCCAGGAGAGAATAAGAGATAATTTAGTTCATCTGTGGAGAATTTAGAGAGAGAAGGCAATCTGAGGAGAGAGAATGGTAGCAACAATGGAGATGGGGCGGTGGAGGAGGTGGCGACGGCGGTGGGGAGATACTGTGGAGGTGATGGAGGCGGTACAGATGGTGGTGGAGGAGATGGGACGGTGGGGAAGATGGTGAACGCGTTGGAGATAGTGATGGAGAAGATGGAGGCGGAGGTGGTGGAGGTCTGGAGGAGGCGGGATGACGGTGGTGGTGGTGGTGGTGGTGGATATGGAGGCGGAGGAGACTGAGAGGGCGACGGAGATGGTGGTGCAGGTGACGGTGGTGGAAGTGATGGCGGTGGAGAAGTGGCGATGGTGGTGTTGGGGTGCCATTAGTAGTTGAGAAGATTTGGAGTTAGACAGAGAGGTGGGTTGGATTAGGGATGTAATTAAGATTAAAAAATGGACTTAAATTAAACGGAAATTATTTTTAACTGACACATCATCTTTCCGTTAGCTTCATTGACGGAATTTTAAAAATAGAGCAACGGGACCAAAATTGTAATGAAAAGGACCAAAAATGAAATCAGACTTCTTGTATGGGACCAAAAGTGCATTTTACCCTCCAAATTAATATCAATGCATGTCAAGCAACTAAAAGTGATAAAGTGTAGAGTAAACTCCCTCAATAGGCATTTGGTAGTAAAAGTTGTTAGCTCCGAGCTCAATTCGTGCTTCCAATACCCTTCATTCATGCTCACAAACTCATCAAACATCATTAGCTCAACAATTGCATTAAAATATGGACTATCATGAACTTCAACACAACCAATTGTACCAAAATTCAACCCAAACTCATGAGAAAATTTTTTATAATTGACCCAAATTTACAAGAAGACCTCTCAATCCACATAATAAGCACACTTAAGTGGTGAGTCACACCATACACTCTCCCCACAAACTTAAATCGAAACAAGTTAAGAATTAAGTTTGCACAAAGTGGTGGGACTTACCTTTGTAGTTTTCATAAATGATCTTCTTGTAGAGAAGCATAGGCATCCAAATAAATTGAGTTATGTCCACTCTCCCCCCAAACTTATCTCGAGACAAGCTTCGAGAATTAAGTTTGCAACAAGTAGTAGGACATGCATACTTGAATCCATGAACCACTTCTCTTTTCTTCAATATGCATTTTCTCACAAGCACAATCCACCTACAAGACCAAAATACGAACAACAAAATAAACATCAAAAGATAAAAAGAATGGGTTGCCTCCCATTTAGCGCTAAGTTTAACGTCTTCAAACCAGACAGAATTTTACGATCATTGGACCAAATGTTGGTCCATCACACTCTCTCCTCGCGTCCTCACTTTGAAGATTTGCTTGGCCCTCTTTTTGTCAACTAGCTCAAGTTCACCATTCTTGCTTACAAGCATCAAGTCATCATCAAGAAGAGCTTCTAGTGGATTTCCTCTTTCTCCTTTGTCTATTTTCCAATCACGCTCCGTAACTTTCTTCCTATCAAAATCAAAACAAGACAAGTTAGAGTTTGACATTTTCATATAATCATGAAGAAATGAATTTAAATTGTCAAAGAGAATAAAGTCATGATCCATAAAATCATCCGGAGTCACATTTGGAGGCTTCAAATGAGATTTGGTTCCTTTTTCTTTGTTACATTAGAACGTAACACTCTTTCCTTTCGAGCTCAAAGACAACTCTTCCCTTCCAACATCAATTCATGATCTTCCCGTTGCTAAAAATGGCCTTCCCAAAATGAGTGGAATTTTTGGATCCGCCTTCACTTCCAACACCATGAAGTCGGCCGGGAAAGCTAGCCCTTTCACTTTTATCTCCATGTCTTCAACAACCCCTAGTGGCTTAACAACTTCTCCATTTACCACTTTAAGAATGATAGTAGTACGCTTGAGCTCTCCAATTTCAAGATTCTTGAAAGTAGCATGAGACATCACATTGACGCTCCCCCAAGTCACACAATGCATCAAGAGTTTCTTTCCCTTCAAAATCACAAGGAATTATGAATTTTCCCAGATCTACAACTTTTGTAGACCCTCCTTTTTGCATCAATTCACTTGCTTCGGGTGGCACTTCTTTCCTTTTCTCCTCATACTTTTTTTGAGATACTTCACATGTTCCTCAAACTCCTTTTTCTTCTCCTCCTTTATAAATATTTGTGGATAGAGAATAGAGAATGGAGTGATCAGAATATCCCAATAGTCACATTTGTACTCCTCGTCTTTGATCTTCTCCTCCACTTTCTATTCCTCTTGTACCATTTTCCACTTAGGTATCCATTTAGACCCTTTCTCTTCTTACTTATCTCTTCATTTTCTTCAAAACCTTGCTTTCCACTAACCTTTCTTCATTCTTTTGCTCGTCTTTCATAACCACTAACAAACATTGAGCTTTTGGATTGACTTCGGTTGTGGCCAGAAACTTTACTTTTTGTTGAGTACTCAAAGTACTTGCAATTTGCCCCAAAATTAGCTCAATAGATTTAAACCTCTTTTCATCGGCCTCATCATTTGCTTTGTTGGACGCTATCAACTTCTCTATTTGTTCATCATTTGAAGCTTTTCATTCATTGTTTGGTGCCTTAGTCCCCGAATGATATCCCAGAGGATAAGCAACCGCATTGTTCGAGTTGGAGTAGGAAAAGTTATCTTGCCTCATTTGTTGTGGGTACAAACTTCTACCACTTTGATTGTTATGACCTTCTTGTCTTTGTGGGAAGTTTCCTTGATTTTGGTTGAAATTATCTTGGTAATTATTTTAGTAATTACCTTGATAACCTCTTCCTTGCATGTATAACACATCTTCCACACGTGGCATAGACATGGCCCATTGTTCTCCACTCACACTATTCGGAGGAAGCATCCATTGGTCAACTTGACTTTTAACCATATTAGCTCTTTGGTTCACTCCTTGATTCAAGCTCATTTTTCTCAGGACCTCCAACGCTTGGCATACTTGGCTCAACACTCTTAACACTAAACTGTTTCCCTTGATCCATGTGCTCAAACCCATAGCATCTACTTACTCTCTCCGATGGCCATTGATAAACATTTGTAGCAACCTCATCAAAAAATTTTATCGCCCTTTTCGGAGTTACTCCAAGTACGGATCCACCGGCCGAAGCATCAACAAGCACTCTTTGATCATTCACTAATCCTTGATAGAAAAATCCCACTTGTTGATTTTTCGGAAATCCATGTTGTGGACACTTGCGAAGCATATCCTTAAATCTTTTTCACGCTTCGTAAAAACTCTCTTGAGGCATTTGCTTGAATTAAATAATCATGCTCTTTGTTTGAAGCATTTTAGAAGGGAAAAAGTATTTGTTCAAAAATATTTGCGCAAGCTCATCCCAAGTGTTACACGTACCCGAAGTAACAGTAGATAGTCATGTTAGAGCACGATACGGAAACAACCTCATCCTAATACAATCCTCGCTCACCCCATTCATCATCACCGTGTTGGAAATCTCAATAAATTGAGCTAGATGAGCATAAGGATCTTCATTCGGAGTTCCACCAAATTGTTGGTTCAAGTCCGCTTTAATTTCAAAGTTGTTGGCATTGATTGGTGGGCCCATCATGTGTGGCATAACTCTTGGCATGAAAATCCCAGATCACTCTTTGATCATTATGAATTCTATATTGCACCGGAGGTGGTGGTGGTGGCACATAAGCTTGTTGCGGAGGGATAAAAGCTTGTGGAAATTCTTGTTGAAGCATGGCTTGTTATACCATTTGTTGAAGCAAAGCTTGATTGTTGAAAGCTTCATGATTTTGATAGGCTTGTTGAGGAGGGTTGTCATTGAATTGAGGTGCTTGTGCGTTATTTTGCACGTGCACATTTTGTCCGCCTTCCCCATTATGCTCTATATCCACACAATTATCACCATAAAAATTTTCCATTAGATCACTTTGTTTGGTTTTGTTCTCCTTTCTCCTTCTTCGAAAATTCTGTTCAATCTCTAAATCAATTAGTTCCACTTGTTTCCCTTTGGACCTTATTTGCATACATCTTCAAGCATAAGAGAAGTTAGAACAAGATTTTTAAAAGAAAATACAAGTAAATAAATAAAATAAAAAAAATGTCTCTAGTAAGATTACGCAAAATGTTCCTTCTTTAAGCTACTAGCAACAGTTGCCTCCCCGGCAACGACGCCATTTGATTAGCCATTTGTAGTCGGGATGACCAATTACAATAATTTATCGAGCCCAAGGGAAGAAGGTACTAGAGTTTAAGCGATATCATATTTTTTTATAAATTTATAGAGACGAATCATCAATGGTTTAGTTGTTCAAACAAGTAAATAAAGAAATTCAATACAATAATGATCAAACAAACAAAATAGATAAAATGAGAGTGGTTTTCCAAGTTAAGTAAAGGTGAGATTAACAACACTAATGGAGTGGTAATTCTAGGATTTATGCATTAAACTCATATGTGTCAAGGGCTGAAGACTAAGGGCCAACACGTATTCCACCTAAACTTCCTCTTGGAATAGATAAGATGTAGATCCTTTATAAGGTCTCAAAATGGCTCTAAGGTTGGTTCTCAATTAAAAAATTCCAACTAGGTACTAAGTTCAATTAGAGAGTCCTTTCACATGAACAATTGACCTCTCTATCTAACAAATCACATGTTCTATCAAGGGGTGGGTTCTAAATCCTAAAGGATTTCTCAATCTCTTTACAATTTATAATGCACATGAGGTGTTTGATGAAATGATTCACTTAATTATCCTAAGATCATAATTGATTTCTCAATCTAATCAGATATTTAGAATAACAAAACACACAAATCATCATAAACCTCAAGATCTCAAGCATCAATGATAGAAAATTCATTTACCCTATCAACACATGAATTTAAATATATAAATCCCAAAATTATCCAACAACTTTCATGTTGCTAATCTCACAAGGGAGATTAGCCTACCATATTAATAAGGAAATTCACATAGACAATTAAATCCTTACAAATCATGATAAAACTATGAGGTTTAATACAAAGTTTGGATGAAAACTCCCTTGAAGTGCTTCAATGGTGATCTCCTTCCTCTCCTTGCAATTTTTCTCTCTTCCTTGCTTCTTTTCCTCACTTGGATGAGAATTTTTATGGTTGGATGTAGATAGATGGTATAGATGATGAAAGGATGAAGATGATGGTGTAAAATGGGAGGAAAATGTGTGTGATGTGTGTGTGCAGCCTCAAACCCTTCGAAAATCTGGTCATATGTTGAAATTTGGGGTATTTATATCCCTTGGGAGCTTCTAGAAGGCTGCTGAAACTTTCTCAGATTTGTGCACGGACACGGCTCGTGTGCATGCACACGGCCATGGCCATGGGTGTGTAGGTATTTCAGGTGTTGGCGCACGGCCTTGGCTTATAGGGACATGTTCCGCACATGGCTCGTGAGTGCACACGGCTAGCCGTGTGCACGCACACTGATCGTGTTGGTGTTGCCCCTATTTTTCTTCTTTCGTTTTGGCTCGTTCTCCCTCATTTCAACTCCGAATTGAGATCCTCTTTTTTAAACATCTTTCTTTTCACGTCTAGAATCTATTTTTACTTAAAAATCATACATTTAAGCTCATTCTCACACATTTCCATAAAATATAAAATACAACCAAATAGTACACAAATACAGATAAAATAATATGAAAACACATATAAAAAGGCACTAAAATCTAGGTGAAAATATCACTCATCTCATAGTTGATGCACTAGAGTCTCACGATGAAATATTTCGGTGGAGGATAGACACAATCGGGAAAAAAGGTTCTCTTCACTATAAAAGTGCATGGTGGCCATTCTCCAATTGGCATATGGTGGACTTGCCGACCATTAGGATGAGTATCTACGTGTTACCGAAACAACCTCTATAGAATGTCTCTTTAAGTTTAGTTGGTGTATGATCGAAGTATTTGGCGGATACTACTCGAGAAAGCTTAGTGTCATGCATTTTCAAAAGTTGTTACAAATGCACGAAGAAAGACACGAATCAAAATTCTTGAGAGCCTTGGTTGCATCCATTGGGAATGGAGGAACTATCCGACAGCTCGGAAAGGCCAATTCACATGCGATGACCATGGCGTTTCAACAATCATGCTAGAAGTGATTGCCTTTGCAAATTTATGGATATGGCACGCCTACTTTGGAGTAGCAGGATCCAACAACGACATAAATGTGCTCAACCAATCTCCATTATTTATAGATACTTTGCAAGGATGCGTTCCATCCGTTAATTTTACAATCAATCGTAGGGAATATAATCAAGGACATTATCTTTCTGATAGAATTTATCCAGAGTGGGCTGCTTTTGTGAAAAGCTTTCCATGTCCTCAAGATCCAAAGAGACAACATTTCAAACGACTGCAAGAGGCTACTAGGAAGGATGTCGAATGAGCCTTTGGAATGCTTCATGCTCGTTGGGCGATGATTAGCAGTCCAAACCGTTTCTCGTATTAGAATAACTTGAAGGATATAATTAATGCTAACTTGCATTATATTGCATAACATGATAATCGAAAATGAAGGAAACACAGCAATCAATTGGTCCGACGATCCAAATGTGGTCATTCAGCCTCCACAAGTAAGTCAAGGATCAACCGGAGAATTCAATGACAACATTAGGAGAGGTGTTCAACTACGAGATAAACAGAAATATCTTCAACTTCGAAAAGACTTAGTTGAGTATGTTTGGGCCCAATTAGGAGAATAATTATTTAGACATTAAAATTGGCCGGATTGAAATTTACGTTGTTGCTTTCGGAGGCTTTACTTTTAATTTTCAATGTCTTTCCTTTTAATTTGTGTTTTTATATTTCATGTAATGAAAAAAATTATATAATTTTCCATTTTTTTCTTAAATTTATAAAATTAAATAATTTGAAAATATAATTATTTATAATTTATTTTGAAAATTAGATTAAATATAGTTGATAAATTAAATGAGATTTAAATGAAATCCAAGTGGGTCCCCCAAAAAAATCTACTTTTTGGGTTTATTGTTGGTGAGGAGTTTTGTTTTGGAGGTAGAGGTTTTTAGATTTTGAGGTGGCGCTGATGTGGCAACAAAAAAACCTGCTTTTTTGGGTAGATGGTTGGGGAAGGCCGAATTAAAGTCCACATCAATTCCCTATCCACACTTACACTTAAAATGTCTAAATCTATGAATAAATAATTTATAGGTCATGGTAACCTGAAATATGGCTAATTTATTTTTAATTAAATATAGTAGTTGCATGTGATGTTAATATATTATTAAGTGGAAGCGCCACTTGTAGTGGCATCTGCTGCCAGGTATTGTGAAAGTGCCTTTCCTAATGGCGCCTTTTGGGATACTTAAATTAAAATAAAAAAAATTATGTTCTATTTAAAAGCGCCAAAGCAACTAGCGCCTCCTCTTGGCATGCGAATATGTGCAGAGTAGTGCACAACTATGAAAGTAATTTTGAGTAGATAGTCATATGGGTTGTGGTAATCAGTGGAAAGCAACGTTGACCACCTTGTGGTCAGCAAAAGTATTGTGAATTTTTGTTAAAGTAGACATGAAATATGTGTGGTCATGTCAATTTTTTTTAACTGTCACGCTGTCATGTGAAATTATTATCATTTCACCTCATTTTATCTCCCTTGTATATAGAGGAGTGCATTAGCTTCATAGTTTCATTTCATATTCACCACCTTCAGGCTCATTTTCATCACTTTTCTCCACCTCAGTTTTGAGTGATTAGAATTTCTTCCACTCAGTAAAATTTCTTCCACCTCAATATTATTTCATAACTCTACAAACTTTGTCTTCCTTGTACAACCAACACGTGAATAAAGTGTAAGGGAAGTGTTTAATTAGTGTTTTTTTTACTCTCTATTTTTTTAGTATTTTTAATTTTAATATTTTCAGTTATTATTGTCCTTAATAATAGTCTGACAGTTGAATTTCTTTTGAAAAGGTGATACAAATGTATTGTTATTAAGGCTTTGATTCAACCTATAATTAGTATTCCACGTGGTGTTTTAGAGGATAATTATCAATTTTGAACTTGATAATTTTAAGGTGCGCACTTTCTTTATACCTTTAAATTTGAATATTCTTAAATGTTTTATTATTTGTTACATTATGTTGTTATTTATTATGTTATTTTTTAATCACTACTTTATATCTTTTATGATATTTATATGTGTTAATGTTGAAATAATTATAGTAATGTCACTACTAGAAAAACCTTTAATGACATTAATAAATGTCATTTATAAACTATTAATAATAGACCACTACTAGAAATTTTTTTAAAACATATAAAATTCATTATATGATAAAATAGAAGCATATGATTTTATTTAATGTATTTTATTTATAGTATATAACAATAAAAAAATAATAAATTAATTTTTTTTATTTATCACAAAAATTAAATGAACTATATATGTATTGAGAGTATGAATATTAAAATTACTTTTAATAATAATAACATAATTAAATTAAGAATATATGTAAATTATTTTGATTGAAAAATATATAATTATTAAAAAAATATTTAATAGTAAAGATAAAAATAACACGAAATAGTAACAGATCAAGTTATTCAATTTTGTGGCCGATTGATCTAGGTTAAATATTTTTTTTATAAATTTTGTTTTAAATTATTATATTTCGATAAATATTGTCTATAATTTTTTGTTAAATTATTAATATAATAATTTTGTACATTATTTTTATTTTTATGTGTTGATGTGAAGTGTTGAGACCAGTGTCGTCACATCTGGAATCACACCGATCCTCCACCAGTTATTATTTAACCACTAACATGTTTGTGTAGTGTTGTGCTTGATGTTGCTTTCAGGGTTGTGGCAGTAGAATGAAGAACGTGCAGAATGGACCCACAAGATGAAGAGCAATCCGCAAAGTTCTATAAGTCCAGAAGATTCTAGAATTTGAAGATAACTACCCAAAGTGGTGGGTTGGTTATTCGCTGTTAATGGGTGGTTTCTATATCTCCTAGTGGACCACTTATTTGAAGAGGGCTTGATGCGCGTTTTCTTTGCACGCAAAATTAATCCCCAAGTATTAAAGATATCAATTGCAGCTTAAGCAAGCGACCAAGTTAAATATCGAACCCAAAGGACTGCGTATTATAAATTTAATTATTTACTAAATTAATTAAAACGAAAGACAATTAAGTTTGAGGTATGATTATCAACTACTAAACAATTAATTAAAATAAAAAAAAATAACACTGGAAGAATATGAAAGTGGCTCAAGAATGGAGAATAGGTAGCTCTAAGGTAATCCAATTTACTACTTAGCTTCCCTCTCAAGTGCAGGCCGACTCTGCGTTGTGAACTATGGACGCATCACTAAACCATGCAAATTTACTCTATAGACACAATTAAATATGTGTGTAATACGTGTGAATAACTTTGGAGCAATAGATATAATTTCACCCCCCCCCTTTTTAGGTACTATCAATTATTTCCCACATCTGGAATCTAACCCGATATGTTCTCCCTTTATAGGTACTATAGAATTACCCTCTTTATCCTGCTTACTAACCCGAATTCAATTCAATTAATAAACATTAATATATGATAGTTCTAATGAAGTTTTGGAGTCCCCTCACTTAGAATCATAACATGGAATCCTGTTCAGCGGTGAACGCACTCAATCTGCAACCAAGATATATATTCAGACTCTATATACCAATTGAAGATGCACAAAATGACCGTGAATATGGATTAAAAAAGTACAATCATATATAAAATCAATCCACAATTAGTATTGTACGAAGGACACACAAGAGTAATTTATAAAACCTTCAAAACCCTAGATCTGCCAAAATGGTTCTAGCCCATGATGTTGCGAAGAACAATCATGGGGGTTGGACAGATCTTACCCATATGTCCGGAAAAATAAAAGATAAATTATAAAATGAATAAAACCCTAGATGCAGGAGTCTTCACGTCCTTCTCCTTCTTAAATCCTCCTTTTGGTTCTCCTCTTAATTCCATAGACGAATCTTTAAAGTGATGGATGGATGGAGAAAAAGATGTGGATGATGGTTGGGGATGATCCCCTTGTGGGGTGTAGGATGATTGTGTTGTGGTTACCTCACATGAATAATGATGTATATATATATATATATATATATATATATATATATATATGTGAGAAGGGAATTAAATGTAAAATATATATAGGTGTGAGAAGTGAATTAAATAAGAAAATAAAAGATATGGAATCATGGAGGATTATGTGATAAGGAGATTATTTGTGATCCAAGAAATAGGTAATTTTTGGAAATTTTCGGGAAATTCTCGAAAATTCTCGCTGGCAGCTGCGCGACTTCACGATTTTGAGCATAACTTCCTCGTCCAAACTCTGATTTTAGTGATTCTTATTCTCAATCGATTCTCTTTTCTTTGGATTTCTATCAATATAAATATCTTACTAAAATTTTAACTTTTGAAGATGTAACAAGTCATCTAAAGTGAAATAGTCGTGCTGAGTAGAAATAGCTTGCGCGATGTCACCATTTCGATTATAACTTTCTCGTTTGGACTCTGATTGAGGTGTTTCTTATGCCAAAATGACCCACTCTTCTGTGACTTTCCAACAATATATCATACTTCCAGCTTTGATATCCATACAAATACAAAAAAATACACAAGTTGGATATGCATTTTTCAGCATTCTTGCACAAGTTGCACTTTTTCTCTAACTTTGCACTTTTTATCCTTTTTCCATCTAAAACACAAAAAATAAACCTTAAAACACACATTTTTCTCAAATATATCGAATATAAGATACTTGTGCTAATATATAACAATAATTCCCATAAGAAAGGTGTTAAATAAGATACTAAAATACACTTATTTTCACTCTCATCAAGGCTACAACATGCTTTACGACTATAAATAGAAGCTACCAGACTTCATTCCAGTGGTGCAAAAAAAATGGAGAGTTCCTACAAAGAAAGTCACCAGACGTAGAGTTTATTCGACTACGTTTCTCTTATAGTGTTTTCACTTGTGTTGTAACTTCTCGTTCTGCATAAAGTGTATAATATTATCCCATAAGTTTTGTGTGTATTGTTCACAGGCAGTGGAAGTGCATACTTGAAGTAGGATCTAGATCTAACAATCTAGGTTTTGGCATTTGAGAATTTATTTAGAATTTATATCCGTATGTGTATTCGAAGAGTGGAAGGAATGTTTTCATCTCTTTGAATCTGATTTTTATAAAATACTTTTTACAAGTTAGTTATAGTTTTGTCATGAGGCCGCTACAAACTTATTCATAAGTTTGTAAAAAAATTGAGTAATTACGTGTGTTAAGTCTTCCGTTGTACAAACTTGCAATCTCGTATTCAAGTTTCAATTCTGATAAGAGTCAATGTTGTACAAAATGTTACCACACTAAGGACAACATCACTGGCGTAAACACACTTATACCCGACGGACCCCAACATTATGTTTAATTTAATTTTATTAGTCAAATCAAGTCATTAATATTTATATTAATTTAAAATTTAATATTTTTAAAAAAGTGTCATTTTTTCCAAAAATCATAGCCGGTGCCATTTTTCCTAAATGAACTATTAAAAGTTTTATTTTTTTATGATGAATTCATCAACCTAAACTTGCAATTACAAATTATATGAATTATATTTTCTATTTATTATTTTAAATTTATTTAATTAATTAATATACATTATTAAATTAATAAATATTTATGTTCACTTTAATCTATTAATTAATGCATTAATTTATTAAATAATGTATTAATATATACATTATATATATTATAATATTGTTGTTATATATTTGTGTTTAAATTAACATAAAGTTCTAATAATCAATTAATATCTTTAGGGTTATAGCAGGTTCAAATCTAATTGCTATTAATGTGCTATTTGATAGAGTAGTGATTGGAGTGAATACAGTTGGTAGTAGAATTGATATGCATAGTCTACAAATATTGTTATCTTAAATGACTGGATTATATCTGAATGAGTATTCGCTGAAGGTGCCACTAGATACATATGTAATCGCACCTCACAAGTGGTTCCAATAACTAATGACAATGACATTTGTTTCTTTTTTTATTCTAGTAATGGTTTAAGATCCATTGAGTTAACAGTTGAAGCAGAAAAATTGTTACCAGGACCACGTGAAGAATTTGGCAATGAGATGGCACAATATGCATCATATATTGTTGGTTACTTAGAAATGCCCACATTACGTGAAGCAAATATGCATGGTGGGTCACCTTATTTAAGCGTCAATGATGTTTCGTGTAAAGATAAAAATTCTAATGAAAATATCATCGAGTCTCCGTACTTAACCTCTGATCATTATGGTATAGAAGAAACTCCGTACTCTGAACCAAGTGATGATGACTCAGAAAATGATGATTTGTTTGATAAAGAAGATGTGGGTCATGCCATTGTAGAACTTGTGAGACCACATCCTAACTTATCAGAAGTACCTTTTTTTTAATCTCTTATATATATTTACCTATAGATTTGGTTGATTTATCAGAAGGTGATACAGTGTACGACTTTGACATGGGAGAGTTAAAAAGAGTAATGATGTTCAAAGATAAAGACATGTTCAGTCTGTTGTAACAGATTATTCAATAAAGCATGCTAGACGTGAGTTCAAAGTTGTGGAGAGTTCCCCCATAGTGTGGAAGGTTGGATGTATCACGAAAAATGGGGGAGAATAGAGATGACGACATGTAGTTGCATCAATGCAATTGGTATGTCTGGGCAATTTACTCCAAAAAAATATTCTTTATGGATAATCACAAAGTTAGGACCGCCACACAATTGTCTTATGAATGCATTATCCAAAAGTCATAAAAATTTGGGTAGAAATCAAATTGTTAATGCTTTAATGAGCTTGGTCAAGATTAATCCAGCATTAGAGATCAAGGTTGTGAAAGAACTTATGTATCAGGAGTATAATTATGATGTCTCACATCATACAGTATGGCACTCATTAATAGCGTGCTAAAGAGAATGTGTATGGAACTTGGGAGAGCTCATGTTGTTATTTTCCTAAGTACATGGGAGCTTTGCAAAAATACAATACTGAGATAATTGTGGAGTGGTCACACAAGGCTTGTGATAGACAAGGCGTCTACACATTAGGGTATGTTTTTTGGGCATTTGAACCTTGCATTGAAGCCTTTAAATATTGTCGTAAGGTCATTAGTGTTGACGGTACACACCTATACACTAAGTATAAACATAAGTTTTTAATCGCAATCGCGCATGATGCGGATCATGTTGGATTGTATATTAAAAGTCTAGCTTTTTGTATGAACAATGTTATAGCAATTTATTTGAAATGAGAATCATATGATCAAATGATTGCGTCTTATAATTTATTAATATGTTCGATGCAATAGTCCACTTACTTTATATTGTAGATAATATATTGTGCGACAACACGCGGAAGATCATATTTTCAGTTTCCTTATAAAGTATAAACAGATGCTCACAACCGAGATAGACGGGGACTCTCTATCAGGATGGTTGTAGTGTGAATTGATATTAGTTTGTCTTGACTATATAATCACATTAGTGCACTTTGTGTGTATTAAGCAGAACCGCTTGAGATCGTTCGACTTATACTAACTATATAGAAGAACTTGATCTCAGTTATTATGGATGTCCGTGCTCTTAATCCCTATACAATAACTTCGACACGTAAATCAGTATATATCTCTTTGATTCATCAATGGGTGAGATTTAAATATTAAATCAATAAACTCGGAGAGTTGGGAAATAGTGTTGTCTCTATGGTGTGCTGTTGATTGTAGAAGGAACCCGTGTCCTATTAAATAGGTTGATAATGCCCTCTTGAGGAGCTCACAAGGATTATCATGTAAACCTTGCTGGTGGATTTATTCCAGCATGATAACAAGGTTGAGTGGTACTACTCTCGGATGAGATATTAATTAATAGAATTGTCAGTAACTTAATTAATTAATGGACATTGCACATCTTAAACATGGGGAGACTAACGGGTGATTGGTCATTAATAGTTGGGATGACCAATTAAAAATTTTATCGAACCTGAGGGAATTTAGAATTTATGGCCTTCAAATTATAGTCTCGTATTAGTTAGGGACGACCGAGAAGAGAGATAATAAAAATAAGAAAAGAAACTAATTACAATATTTTAGGAATTTTCAATGCAAAGGAAGTTTTCGTGATGCAATTCAAATGGATCAATCATGTAACACATCTAATTGCCTCCCAAATTAAGCTATCATAGTAAGAGCGATCACAAATTCCACTTAAACTCTCTCTCGAGATGAAGAGGATGTAGGCCCTTACAAATGCCCCAAAATAGCACATAAGATCGATACCATAGCGAACACCTCCCAATAGGTACTAATTACACGTACGAGTTCCCTAAAAGGTACTAAATTATAGGTAATATTTCCTTTCTAGGTACTATGAATTCATTAAAGTTGGGTTCCCCTCACTAGATTAATTTACCTCTCGATCTAACCTCTCTAGTGTCCACTTATGTAGTTCTAAACATGAGAGATCGTCTCCAACTCTTCCCACATTAATTCACATAACCCACATGATGAAATGATTCAGTTAATTCCTAAGACACATAATTGAACTCTCATTCTAACCACATGCACTAGATAATTAACCACACAAATCAAACATATAGATTAAGCAATTAAGCATCCATAATGAAACTAATCAAAGCCGGATCACAATTTAAATAATATCACAAATTAATCCATAATCTAAACATCACTTAAACATCCAAAACATAGAAAATAAAAGAATAATAAGTAGGATTAGATTTCACCGAATGAAGTTTTTACATCCACCAAGTTCATTCTTTCCTTGGTGTCCCCACCTTCTTGAAAAGCATTAAATTCCTAATTTAGAAAAATATTTAAAACTATGGATCCCTCGCCCCGAGGAGGGATCTCAACTATGGGGGTCTTACTTAAAAGCCCTCTCAACTATTGAATCTTGGAAATGATTCAATTTAATGGAATTTAAATGGGTAAAAAATTATTCAATGGTGGCTTTCATGGAAGAGGGTATTTATAGTAGTAAGGATGAGAGAAATTTGAGTGAATTTCCAATGTGAGACAAGTGGGTTCATGTAGTGATAGAGTGAGAGGAATTTATGGTAAGTAATCAATGTGGGATAATTGAGCTCATGAGACCAAAAATGAAATTTATAATAAATTTTTCTTTGGCCCGTTCTTGCTCGTTTCAACTCCAAATCGAGCTCCATTTTCTCCCACATCTTCCTCTTCACTTGTAGAATCTATTTTTATCAAAATCACCCATTTTCTTTTGCAAAAATAAACAAAAATACATTTCTCCAAATAATCAAGCAATTAATAGTATTTACATTAAAATAATGCTCAATTATTGAATTAAAGCCACAAAAATCTACTTAAAATCTAGGTGAATTTCACACCGATCAACGGGCTCATAATAAGAAAGAGCCAAAAATATAATTTTGTGATTAGAGCGGCGGTGCAGTAATAATATTTTAGTAGAATATAATATCATTACTGGACTTAAGTATAAGTTTTTGGCTAATTAAACTTGGATACTTAAACCTAATGGAGGCCCGACTCTAATTTTTTCTCCTGGTCCCTGTTGTAGCCCATATATAAGTCATCTAAGCTGTTCTAATCCTAGAAAGACATGCCTAACCGTGAGTAGGGTAGAGAGAACAGCAGATTGAGAAGATCTTGAGGATCGTCGCCCACACGACGTCAAGATTGGACCTGAGAATACAATAGAAGATCAAGAGGTTGTTTGTTGCTGATGTTCATCAATTTCCATGATTTTTATAAGATTGTGTGGAACTCCAAACTATTCTTGAGATACACCATTGGAAATCCATGGAAGAGAGAATCATTTTGGCATATAGATCACTAAATTTGGAGATCGGATGAGGAAGTTATGCCCATAGTCGTAAGGCTGCGGATGCTGCCTGCGAGAATTCATTATCTTCTTCAACATACCCTGGTGAAAGGTAATATAATTTTATGTTCTTGCTTACACTAATATAGAATCATATGGATCCCTAACAATTCATGTTAACCAAACGAACGAACACCAATAGATCAGACGGTTATTCCTTTAGCATATGCAATCGTTGATGATGAGACCTTCAAATCATGGAGATAGTTTCTTGATTTATTAGCTAAGCATGTTGTCCGTAGTGTTGAGGGTTTGTGTCTAATTTCAGACAGACATAAGTTGCAACAGAGAAATCAATTATGGCCAAATAATATTATGTAAAAGTTTGAGCTATGCAGTGCCTCGATTTGGAACATAGACTTGATCTCTACAATTATTCTATATTGTTGGCTAGTGTGCTTACGTCTATACCAGGATCTCAAGTGTTCGTACGTATAAAGTTGTATTGTCAAATTAAGAATGTTCATGCAGACAATGGTCTAATAATAGAAATCCATGTTTACATGCAATGCAATTGTGTAGGCAATTTGGTGATGATCCAACTTTTTACATGAGGCCATATTTTGGTACACAAGCTTATGCTTTGACATATTCTTCGGGTGTATTTGAGACTTTTCCAGATGAAGAAGAATATGATGAGTCATGGTTCCAGTTGAAGCACAACCTTGATCATAGAGAGAAACGACTTGGTCGAGATTTAACATTCAGGATACCAAACGAAATGGATTGGTCTGAGACTCGAGCTAGACAACAATATCAAACACGTGATGCAGCTGCATAACATGGAGAGAGTTTATCCCGCCGAAGATGAATTCATCTTCAAGTTGAAAAATAAAAACAATTTATATCCACTTTTTATCGCAACTTATGTCGTTTTGTATGTACTTGATTATGTATTTACTTATTGCAACTTGCATTTCTATTATTATATGAAGATATTTTGATTCTATTTTTTTTTTGCATTTAATTCTTATTTTTTTAGTCTTAAATTATGTTGACATTATCTTAGTTATTTTTTTATAGAATGTCAACATATGCTGAGCTGTATGGACCTCGTGATCCTTCTGTCTTAATTCTTCAGCAAACTCACCATTCAGAGGCTATATTTAAAGGTTTATCTACAGATGAAGTAATTAGAGTAAATCAAAACACGGGAAGAATTTTTTGGAGTTACCGATTAGAGTTAGATTTTATATTGCACCTCGTGTTTTAGACATTTTATATGATAGGATTTTATGGCGTAATCCATTGCGATAGGATGAAAATTGACCATCATCTTATCACCACTCTAGTTGAGAGGTGGCGGCCAGAGACGCATACTTTCTATTTTTCAGTCGGAGAGGCTACTGTCACATTACAAGACATGACACTTATTTGGGGATTACCTATAAAGGGTGAAGCGGTTATATGTTATATTCCTGCTCGTTCAAAAGAGGAGTGGAGAGAATATCGTGGTCAAATTTTGGGATTCATTCCAAATCAAGAACAGCTTAAGGGTAAAACACGTATCTACCTATCTGCATTGATAAATTACCTCCTAAGTATTGGTCCTATAAGCATTGATAAATTACCTCCTAAGTATTGGTCCTATAAGCGATGATACATATCAAGTGATTGTGCATCAGTATGCAAGAGGGTGTTCACTTATACTGCTGGGTACACTAATAATGCTCGACTCCTCGCGAAGTAGTGTCTCATTATTATATCTATAATTTCTCGAGGATGTGAGAGAATGTTGATGTTTTAGTTGGGGTAGTGAAGCATTAGCCTTTTTATATAGTGAGCTTTGTTTAGCAGTATCTGATTACAGAAAAGATGTCATTGAAGGACCAATCACTGTTTTGCAGGTTTGATATTTAACGTAAATATGAAATTAGTTATTTCTGAGAAAATAAACTAATACATTTAAATTTTTATATTTACCTATGCAGATTTGGGCGTGGTCCAGAATAAAAATAATATTACCTGGTAATATTCGAAACATGCTTCTACGTGGATCATTATACGGAGAGAATAATCGGGATTTAGGACCTGAGCCATATGGCGCACGGTAACTTTTTGCAGTGAAATATGACCCAATGTTTATTAGACATATACTATATCAAAAAAATAAAAATAAAAATTATTGGTTATATCATAGGTGGGTGCAACATCACAACTTTACTCACTGTACAAGTAACTATGTACGAATATACAGAGACATATTTGATCGCTTGATAGAGATAGAGGTAAGTGCGCTATAAAGAGAGTTTTTTTTAAGTGGAAAATAAATAACGTGAATTTGAACATTTTGTAGTTTATATGGCAATCGTACGATATGACAGAACATCAAATAGCAGTTCTTGATGCCAGATGTGGACTGTGAATTTGATGTCAGAATGTCCTCTCATAAATATAGCGACTGCGGAGATACATCATTCTAATAGGGTGTTGAGGCAATTTGGAATGATGCAAGATATTCCTAATGATATAGACAACTCTCATGGCACTGCGCATGATATAGATCTAAGAGGACGTGACTCGTTAATTGGAGACAATTTCATTAAAGTTGGATCAGTTATTGGAACGGAAAAAGACCTCTAGAAAATGTAGTTCCAATTCAAGGAGGTTGTAGCGTGACTAGAGGATATATGCCATGGTATTATATGATCACACAGAATTTTATATCTCCAAATTATTACTCTTGGGACTTCGGATTCCAACCACCAGAGACAGCTGTTTGTGATGAAGTGGTATATTTTTTATTTTTTTAATTAAATTTTATTTTAAGTTATTACCATTCTGATAGCTTACGTTCGCATTTCTCTAACTTTTCAGATCCTATCGATGGAACAACTTAGAATCTGTAGTATTGAGGCTACATTCGAAAATAGAGACTCATTTGAAAACTTACGTAGAAGTAGTAAGAGCTTGTTCAAAATTTGGATAGACTAATGGTACAACGCCCTCCATATTTTATAGATCCATACTCATCAGGTGATACATATGTGTATGAAACCACTACAAGCCAAAGGAGATAGACTAACACCTACTTTGATCATGTTGGACTGTCTACATCTAGAAACTAAAGAAGAAATAAAAATACACAACAAGACAATATAAGGAGCCAAAGAAAGCGCAGTAGTGCACCAATTAATGACTCAATTTATTTCACCTTTAGAGACATCATCTCACCCTGATATGCCTAGATCTTCTGTACACATATCTTGCTCACTAAATGGTATATAATTATAAAATTAGCTAATTATTATTAATATTATAGAAATTCTAATTTTTAATGTTTTGTTGTTTTATTATATATGACAGATTACTCAATACCTGATTGCTATGTACCATCAACAACACAAGAAAGATGTTGATTTACGGGGTATTTCTCCATATTGGTCATCATTCACATCACTTTTGCAAATGGGGAATGATCAACCTCCACGACATGCAGTATCAGCTATACCCTTTGAACTTCAATTTGATTGGAGTTCTAGAGGATACGAGGGCCCATCATCTGTTGCTATTAATGAAAATTAGAGTACGACCCAAAATGAGCCTGAAGAGCCTATTAAGCATCGAAGCACTAGGCAGAGACAGCATCCTAGATGTGGCACAGGAGGCCATAGATATTAGAATTGAAAGAGTAAGTAAGACATTCTTATTAATCTTAAATAATTTAATATTAAACTTTTTAATGTGAAATTTTTATTTTCAATAGAAATATATTATTTCATTTGTCATTTTTATGGTTCGTCTACACAACTTGAAAGTATCAATTTTACTTTTTAGAAATAAAGATTTCACATATGGCACACTATTTATTATTAATATAACTAATCACTTCATATAAATTAACTAGTATAAAGTTCATGCATTGCATCAGATATTAAATTAGTTGTATATTTTCAAATAAAATTTAAATATTGACAGATTATATTAGATTTTTTAATATTATTTTTTTATAATTAATATATACTCCCTACATCCCAAGTTAACGTTTACGTTTACTTTTTACACGTAGATTAAGAGATTTAATATTTTAATATGTAGTGAAGTGAGAGAAATAATATTTAATGTGAGGTGTGTAGTTGTATAAGTGTTATGTATGGGTCATACATGAAATAATTAATTGTCTAAAGGAGTTACAATTTTAAAATTAAAGTGTGTTGTAATTGTTAGATTGTGTATTATTTTCTTATTATGAGGTATAAAGTTATTTATACAGACAAAAAAATAATTATGAATTTATTATTAAAATTTGGTTTCAAATAGTAAAATTTAAAATTTTTTATTCAAACAAAAGTTTGATTTTTTTTTTATTTTGAAAAACATAACAATGTCAATATGTTATTAAAAAAAGTTAGTTTAATAATCAAAGTTCCAATTGTGAATTAAAAGTTTGTTATTAAAACCAACTCTTATATTTATTATTATAACAAAAGTTTGATTTTAAAATTTGTTATTAAAATCATAATTTATTTATATAATTGAGTAATTATTACCATCACAGTTAGTTATTAATAATAAAAGAAATCATTACTTCATGATTGCCAAAATTGCATCACCCTAAATGTTGTGTTGTACTCCCTCCGTTCGCCCACAAGGTGGACATTTGCCTTTTGCACGTGGATTAAGGAATATCATTATTTAATGTGTAGTTGGTAGTTGTATTAGTGGGGTGTATGGGTCTCATATATTTATTGTATTAGTGATATGTGTGGGTCTCATGTGTTTAAAAAGGAAAATATAGACCTTTGGTGCGGACGCCCAAAATAGCAAAATGTCCACCTATCTGGAGGACGGAGGGAGTAATTAATAAGAGGCAAGTCACAGTTAGTTATGAATATTAATTGTTGTGTTGTAATTAATGAGGGTGAAGTCGCCACTAGAAGTGGGACTTCTTCTAACATCATGCACCCTCTCTCTTTCACGGTGGAAAAGCGCCAGTACAAATGGCGCTTCCACTTAATACGTTAAATATTCATGCAACTCCTATATTTAATTAAAAAATTTTCAAAACTGCTATATTTTAATAAATTAGCCGGGATAGGATGGTAGTTATTAAATTTATTTTTATTTATTTTATTTAATTGTGTGATGAAGATTAAATAAAAAATTAATTAAATATTTTAAATTATCCAGTACACCGTAATTTAACTCTAACATTAATTATCTAAACTCAAACAATTCAGAACGATTTATTTGAAAGGATACTCAACTGACAAAATTTATCAATAATCCATATTTGGTTTTTTTTTAATTTCTCTTTATTAAAATTATTAGAAATTTTATTCTCTTTGAAATTTCTATGATCAAAGAAAAGTAAGACAATATATATATATATATATATATATATATATATATATATATATATATATATATATATATATATATATATATATATATATATATATATATCATTATTATGTTGAAAATATGACGTGCAAGAAATGTCTTTATAACCAGTTTAATAAAAAGAGGTGTATATTTAACATTACTCTTATAAAAAATGTTAGTCTCACATAACATACCTAACATATTTTATAATTTACATATTACCTAAAAATACTATATTGCCACAAAGAATTGATACAATTATATATATATGTATATAAAATTTTGTATCTTTATGTAAATTAATGGGGGACGGTGGGCATCTATAAAAAATTAATAATACATTATTTAGTTCAACCAATCAACCAATTATAAATTTCAATCTTAAATAATAATTTATTACATAATAAAATACTAGCTCTGTCACATCCTAATGATTACTTTTGCTTTTTGCATGGGGATTAAGGAATATAGTATTTTAATATGTATTGAGGAGAGAGAAATAATATTTTAATGTATATTGGATAGTTGTATTAGTATTGTAGGTGAGTCCCAAGGAGATATTTTAATTATTTTGTATGGGTCTCATATACCAAAAAGAAAATGTAATCATTAGCATGTGATGCCCAAATTGAAAATGTGTAACCATTAGAATGGGGTGGAGAGAGTAAGTAATTGGCAAACACTTTGTAAGACGCTTTATGAAAGGAGTTTCATAGATAAGAAGTGATAACATTTCTACAAAAAGTGATTGATTAATGAAAAATAATAACTGATAAACTATATCATTAACAATTTATGGTATAAAGCTATTTTTTAATAAAATGGATAATATCTATCAATATCTAATTAAAAATGGGTTTATTACTGATAGGTACATGTTTTCATAGACTAATTACTAGAAGATATAAAATCAAATTGAAGTACTAAGGGATACATTCTAATATTTAATTTTTCCAAGTTTACCCTTAGTAAACTTAATACAGATGTACAATTCGGTGTACACAGATACGAACACGGACACGGACAAACCATATCAACAACACAAACACACAATCGAATGTACACTAATGTTCAAAATACAACAATGAACACTAATGTTCAAAATACATCAATGTTAAGCAATATAATAGAGAAAAATACACGCATGCACAATCGTTTTCCTCCTACTTTTATTATACACTGATGATAAAAAATACCAACAGAAGATTATACGACTTGAATAATAAGTAAGAGTATTTATGTACACCCATGTTCAAATATAAAATTTGTGAAAATTTCTCAACCAACAATCAAATTCTGTCACCGTAACACTAAAATCATTAGATTTAACAAAAAATTACAACACCAACCCAATTCAAAAAAAATTGTCCAATCATTGAAAATCCTAATTTAATCCCTAATTTCGAAAGAAGGAGAAGAGAAACGATTACACAAACAATATCAAGATTTTGATTCTCACCTTTACTGGCCTCAGCGATTACGGACGAAAATGGCGATCGATCGATCCCTACCTTTATCCAATGAACAGAGTAGTCAATGATTATGGAGGAAAATGGCGGTCGATCGATCCCTACCTTTATCCAACGAACAGAGTAGTCAACGATTATGGACGAAAATGGCGGTCGATCTCTTATCAAATCTCAGTGGTGGCAGGGGTGGTGGTGGTGGTTGGGACGATTTCTTCTTTGACAGAGTTGCCGGTGGGAGTGGCGATTTCAGCCGGAGACGTCTTGTGTTCGCCGGGAGCAGCGGAGTCGTACTGCCAGAGATAGCCCGTAGAGGTGGTGGAGAGGAAAGAGAGGATTTAGGTTGAGATTGATGGAATATGGTGGGGAGAGAGGAGGGATGGGAATGCATATATATGTATGGATAATATGGGAACTACATAATTAAAGTTTGTATGTGTGAGTAATTCTAAAAACTCAATATACTACATAGTAAATACGTAGATAATTTTGTACCTAGTAGTTACTGACCCATTAAAAATCTCTAATGAAAGTGAAAATATCTATCACTATTTAATTAAAAAAAATGGTAAAATGATCTTATTGTGAAATTGTCTCACACAAGTGTTGTTCTAAATAATTATTATTTAGACAATTTATTTTGTGCACTTAGTTGCACCTTGTATTCATTTTCAGAAACTTACACACTTATGTATAAAAATATATACACTAATTAATAAAATTATATATACTTTGTTAGCGAATTTTTTATCAATTTTTTGTTTGGTCAGTAATTAGTAGGTACAAAACGTTTTTAAGTATTACTAAGCGTTACATTTGCTTCAGAAAGTAATTTATAAATATAAAATTATATTTTGTTTTATTCATAATATCCATACTCATCCGAACATTAGTGTTCATAGTTAAGATAGAAACAAAAATACCCGATTAAATATAATATTTATACGAACGTATATTAGTGTGCATTCTTGATAGAGAAAATACGTTACATTCTTGAGAAAGTAACAGAAAATACGGGATTAAATTGAAAAATCATACTAATGTACTTTAGTGTGCATTCTTGAAAGAGAAATACAAAATACATGATTAAATTAAAGAACCCTACGAATGTATATTAGTGTGCATCATTGAGAAAGAAATAGAAAATACATGATAAAATTGAAGAAACAATTGTCATAATTATCCTTAAATTTCTCTTTAAATCTATTACCCATTGTTCTAATCTAATTTAGTGCATATTAGTGTTCAATAAAATTATTGTTAAGTACATTAGTGTGCATTCTAAAGAGAGAAATAGAAAATAATGTGCATCCTTCAGAGAGAAACAGAAAATACATAATTAAATTGAAGAAATATTGTTATAATTATCCTTAAATCTCTCACTCATTGTTTTTATCTAATTTAGTACATATTAGTGTTCAATGAAATTATTGTAAAGTGCAAGCGTTGAACATTAATAAATTAAGGGTAATGTTGGAAAATAAAAAAAAGACGTTATGTATTCGTCAGTAATTATATTACATCAATGTATTAATTAGTAATTAGACTATACATAACCGTACCTATAAGTAATAATCCCTAGTTTTTTAATGAAAAATGAATATAAAAAAATTATACAATTATTAAGAAACATATCCCCTCCGTCTGCTGATAAGGTATCCATTTTGTTATTTTAGTCGTCCACTATAAAGGTATTCATTTTCTACTTTTAGTAAAAGGGCCCCAAACATGGCCCACCACTCACCACTAATACAATTACCCACTTTATATAAGATATTAATACTCCTTAATTCACGTGCAAAAATCGAATGAATACGTTAATAGCGGACGGAGGGAGTATATACATTATTGAATAAAAATGTACTCCCTCCGCCCGCCTCAAAGGTGGATATTTGCTTTTTGCACGTGGATTAAGGAGTATTATTATTTAATGTGTAGTTGATAGTTGTATTAATGGGGTGTATGGGTCCTATAAATTTATTGTATTAGTGATGTGTGTGGGTCTCATTTGTTTAAAAAGAGAAATATGGACCTTTGGTGTGGACGTCCAAAATGGCAAAATATCCACCTTTCGGGCAGACGGAGGGAGTATGCACATATAGATGCACATTTGCACCTAGGTGCATAGGTAGGGATGGCAATGGGTCGGGTATTTCTGGGTACCCGGTCTACCCGAACCATAATAGATAGGGTACGAATAGTTATAAACGGATTTGGGACGGGTACGTAGTTGTGAAAAATACCATTAGAGTTTAGAACGGGTACGGGTAATGCCTCAAATACCTGCGGGTACCCCGATTATATATAGTATATTTTTTTTATACAATGTAATATATATTATATAATTTATATATGATAAGATATTTTATATATTTAATTAATAGTTATGAGTTTTATTTAATCATATTTATTAAATATTTATTTAAAATAATACAATTTATATTATATTTATTTTATATTTAATTAATAATAATGTAATTTTTATTGTTATACTTATTTAGATAATAAAAAAATATAAATATATAAAATAAATGAATATTAAACGGGTATGGGAACCCACGGGTATAGATAAATGGTAATGGGACGGGTACGGGTATCATAATAAAATTTTTAAATGGGATGGATACGAATAAGGGTATTTTTTTAATCGGATACGAGTACGGGTACCCCAAAATAAGTGGGTACCCTACCCGTTACCATCCCTATCCACAGGTTATCAACTCTATTATATACTGTATACTTAAATTATTACAAATCCTACGAATTATACATGACTAGTATATAGCCCGTGTATTAGCAGTTTATAAAATTTTATTTTAATATTTTATTTATTAAATTATTAAATAATATTTATATATTTATACTTGGATTTAAACCCGTATATTTATATTAAATGAAAAATATAAAATTGAAATTTATATTTAATATATTTATGTCTTTTTAGAGAATAATTAAAATTCAGTTAATACTCATTGCACCCGGATTCATACATGCATTTATATATGTATATATTTTTATTTCAATAGTGTATACTCCCTCCCTACCATCCTAATGGTTACATATTTCCTTTTTGGACGTCTTATCCTAATGGTTACATTTCGCTTTTTAGTATATGAGACTCACACAAATTAATTACTTCTCTCTTCATGGACCCACACGTCACAATAATACATCTACCCACTTTACATTAAAATATTATTTCTCTAACCTCAATATACATTAAAATACTATACTCGTTAATCCATGTGCAAAAAGCAAACGTAACCATAAGGACATGACGGAGGAAGTATGTTTTTTAATAATTGTATTACTATATTTCCTTTTACTCTTGTATCAATAATTTGAACAAAATTCTCTATAAAAGTATACTCACTTCGTCCCACCCAATTTTTCATTTTAGTCGTCCCACCCAAAGAGTTCATTTTCCTTTTTTACACACATGAGACCCACACACACACACTAATACAATTAAAATATGTGACTCACACTCCCACTAATACAACTACCCACTACATATTAAATAATAATACTCCTTAATCCACGTGCCAAAAAATAAAACTACCCTTAGTGTAGGACGGAGGGAGAATGAATTATGACAAAAACTTAGGTTAGACCGTCTCACGCATCTTAATTCGTGAGACATATTATCTATTAACCTAATTAAATTATTTTTAAGGACTCTGTTTGGTTACTATCAAATTAAAAAATTAAAAAAATTAATTATATAATAAAATTAATTAGATCTTGCATGTAATTTTTTTACGTGTTTTTCTTATTCAATTCATATTTTTATTATTTAAAAATATAATAATTTAAAAAATTTTTAATTTAAATATTATAATTTTATAAAAATGTGATACTTAATTGATGAAAAATGATAACATTATGGTGAACATTATAATATTTAAATTAAAAAATAACAAATTTTAAATTATTATATTTTTATGTTATTTTCTTATTACACGTTGACATTCTAACATTATAACGAAGAACACAACCAAATCTTAAAATAAAGACATCATGATGTCCTCCAATCTTCCCTCCCACACCCCGTACAATTTTCTATAATTAACGCAATATTTAGCTTCTTTTTCATAATTATTAATTTTTTACTCCATTTAACACTAATAATTTCTAGTTTTTTTTGTTTTTTTATTTTTCTATATCTCTTAAATAGATTCACGTGTACGTATGGACCATTAATGTACTACTATATAATTCGGTGAGTCACATCACATACATGTTCTGTTGAATTTAAAAATTATTTTGATGATGAGTATCTTAAATAATAAAAATACATAATCATAATGATTTTTTACTTTAATATACTAAAATTGAGTAATTCTAAATTGAATATATATATAAATACTCCCTCATTGAGTAATTCTTAATTAAATATATATATATATATATATATATATATATATATATATATATATATATATATATATATATATATATATATATATATATATATATATATATACTCCATATTTAAAAAAAAATTATTATTAACATAAATAAGATCCATGTCTATAAAATTGATGATTAACATTAAAATTGAATAGTATTCAAATAAAATAAAATTGAAGCAAGTGAGAAAAAATTGAAGATAAAAATAAAATTTTAAACTTGTTTTTATATATGGCAAAAACTCCTGTGACCCTACCGATTTTTGTGTGTACGGAACCCATAGTACTTTAAAATTTTTCCTCCGAAATCATTAAAGATTTTTCACGTCTCTTTTTCCATCATCGCGCAAACAAATATTGTTATAAACAACTCATGTTCGAATTTCAAACCCTCCAAAATTGTTTGATTATGTTCACGAAGATTCTTTTGTTATAAGGTACGATCTTTAAATTCTTCACCTCCTGCTCCTAGTTATGAAACATGTTGATTCAACATATTTTCATGTGCTTACATTAATTGAAGTGAGATAGGCAGTGGTTAATTTATTTATTGTAGCAAATTCTTTTGATTTCCTCATGATGGTAATTGCTTGTGGATGTGGAAATAATCAAAATATGTATACACATGTTTTCGGTTTGTTTTAGTTATTTGTTTTCTGTATATGTTGTGCAGTTCATGCCGCCAAAGCTTTATTTTTCTATTATTTATCTGTACTGCAATAATTTGTTTAGTAACTTATTTGAGATTCACATTTAACCAAATAACAATCTTTATAGGAATCGATGCAATGTTTAATTCTTTTTTAAAGATCTGGCAAAGTTCATTCAATACATTTTTCTTAATAAATTAATCTAAGAAAATGAACATGATTATCATGTAGAGTGTGAGAATACATAAAATAAAAGTACTATTAAATCAAAAATATTAATTAAAATAAAAGTACTCCATGCATGCATTCGGACAAGTAATATAAATTCCGGGAAATTAGGAATCAAGACAAGATTGCAACTTTCCACTCTTGGCTAACATTAATAGGGAATGGGATCACCTGTTACATAATGGTGTTTCATCTCCTATTCCACTAATTAAATGATTGCCACGTGGCATGATCAATGCCCAAAATTCAATGCTTGCCCCAAGGGTTTATTAGTCATTTGTAGGGTATAGTTTTTTTATGTTGTGGAACACCGAAAATGTAACAGGGAAATCAACTTGCATTAATAGTAGTATTCTGCAATTGCCTTTTCATTTTCCCACTCATCCAATTCTCAACTATTTATCTTTATAAATAAATGCATAAAGATTCATGGGCAAAAGGGATATGACATATATTAATTTTCCATGACATGCATGTGTAGCCCTTAATTTATTGTGTATACTAGTATAAATATACATGCATATATGCCTTGTGGATGTGGAAATAATCAATTTTTGTATACATATAATCGAGTTTGTCATTTGCTTAAATTGTTCAAAACCTAATTCTATTGGTGGGTTTTGGCATTTCCCAGATTTTGTAGTTATATGCAAACTAAATAATACTAGATCATGTTTTGTGAATTGTTGCATATTGATTTGGTATATAATTTTCTTCCATAATAATTAAGGAGTTGCATGTTGTAGATGTCTGGTAGGTACTTGGCTGATAAAGATGGAGATGAGCTTATGGCAGTTGTTGCTAATCTTCCATTAGAGAAGAAACACGTAAAATTTGTGGGTGCAAGCGGGCGAAAACTGAGGGAGGATTGGGTTGAGAAAGGATACAATCCTACAAGGGTTCATCCTTTGTGGGGGTTCTAAGGTCACACAGGGTTTGCTATAGTTGAATTTAACAAAGATTGGGAGGGATTGAGGATGAATGTTATGGCTTTTGAGAAGGGATTTGAAATGGATGGTCAAGGTAAAAAAGAGTGGTGTGCCTGCACAAGCTCGTATATATAAAGGGGATAAGCGTATGGCTAGCTTGCCCGACGAGAAGAGTGTTATTGTGGGGGTGTTATTGAAAAACATCTTCAAAAGAATGGAGATCTCACAACTGTCTCGTATACAAAATGCAGCCATGGCGAAAGACTGAACCGTTGTTTCTTTTATAATTGAGTATATTATAAAATAATTTAATTAGTAGTAATTAATTGGTCATCTAATATCACCAATTTAACACTTCAATAAACTCAATCTTTCATCAATATACTATAAAAAATTACTTTTCAAGTGCCATATAGATTAAAAAATATTTTTATTCTATAAAAGTATAATTTTTTTTCTTTTATTGGGCTGAGAGAGCATCTCGACAGAGTAAGCAGGATTCAAGGATTGATAGAACCATTGGACTGAAAGTTCGGGATCATAAAATCGGGCTATAGCCCAATATATATACCAAATAGTCATTGGGCCAATCAGGATAAAATACATTATCAATATATAAAATTTAACACACTCATATGGTGCACCTGAAAGTTTATAGGGTAAATTAAGGGATAGTGGGTAATTATAAATTTTATTTTTAATTATTTTAGTTTATTGAGTGGGGAGGATTATTAGAAAAATAAATCTAACAATTGAAATTATACAGGTGCACCGCAATTAAACTCTACGAAATTGAAATAATAAATTCCACGAATAAACAAACCGAAAAATATAAAACCTAATGAACAAAAATAGGGAATGGCTTGAACACCAAACAAAAATACAACAAATATCAACCTCATATGATTTAATTTGTCTATATTCCCACCACACTAGTCCTCATTACAATCAGATAGAATGCCTCTATATCTCCATGAGCTTCACACAAGTGAAGCTCCAGGTGTGGATAATATCTGTTATAAACAAAATGGAATTTCCCAAAAAACAAAAAGAAAAGAAAATGCTCAAGGTAGAGAATGAGGTTATGAGGGTGTCGATTATTTTAAACTAAGCACCAAACATCAAGTCCATAATTTTTGGCACCACTGATTTTGCAGGAGAAGCCATAGTCCCAGCAGATTGTCGAACACTGGAACTGCCGTTCTGAAGATAGTGCGGGTAAGGAGAGACTTTAAAACCATTCGACTCGGAGTTTCTATTTAAAGGGACGGAAGTTAATGTCATAAATCCTTGATTGCAGAGTCTATCATTCAGAGTCTGCCGCTGCATAGGATCCACTGGCTTCACTCCAATGATAAGAACTCCATTTATATCCATGCCGTTTTTGCTCAGTGCTTTTTGAGCATCAGATCGATTCTGCAACAGTGTTTAATAAGGAATTGAGAGATCAAGAGAATCCACAAGAACAGCAGGTCAACCAAACCCAAAGAACCAGAAAATATTTGAAAGAGCAGGCTAACAATTAAAAAATAACAATGCAGATGGGGAAAAAAAAAACCTTGTATAGAAACCTCTACAAATATAAATGGTTATGTGGCAACCCCACCCCCACCAATATATTTGAATGTATGACTTTCAAAAAAAAAACTGCGAGCTTTAAACAAAGATAAAATGAAATGAAAAAAACACATCAGAAAAGTAAACACAATGTAGACTTAAAGAAACATGATTTGTAGCAAATGTACGAGCAGTTGGGGGATAGAACGTTTTGCGCTTCTAGTATTAGGGACAAACCTGGTATAAAATATGCATCCAATTAGCATTTCTTGGACCGGGAACATGTTTCAAAATCAGCCCACATTTTTCAAACTCCCGCAAAACAAGATTTGTGTCAGCTGGTGAAAATCTGGAGATGAAATTTGAAATAAATTATAACCTTAAACCTCAAAAACCAAACTGGTGAGATATTGATAATTTCAATTATAAGAGATGACTAAACATTGGAACACAATCATAGATAAATCTAAGGCACAACCTGATGCATGCAGTTATGCCCTTTAAAGAGATAATAACACTGTCACAGTAAGTATGAAAGAGACATGCAGAAGAACCAGTCACTAAATTCTGTATGCATAATTCAGCATTCAACTAACATTGCCTTAGGAAAATCCACTTATTTCAAATTAATCAGATCCACAATGTCAAGCCCATAAAAATTAAGGCTTTTATAAGAGGGCCAGAATTTTGTTACTTCAACTAACCACGTAATAATAGAATGCAGCAAATGATACCTTTTTTTTTAACCAGTACTATTACATTTTATATATCTTCAAATTTAGTTCTACAGGTTGTGAATTAACATAATAATCTATTCCATAACTGGTTCAAATAATCATTCAGCATAAGTTCCACACAGAAAGTTGAAGCAAAAGAACAGAAACAATACCCATAGACAGTGACCCACTCCTCTTCATCCAAGTTGCCAACAGGTAATAAACTTTTCTTCACTTCAGGGCGAGTAACCTCCCTAGGTGGTGGCAATGTTATCAAGGCACCAGGATGAACCACACCTTCAACAGGTGAACCCTTCCCTTTATCTTCATGCTCTGCACTGCCACCAGTCTTTGCAGGTGACCACCAACTAGAACTGATATGGCTCTGCTGCTGCTGCTGCTTGCTTGTTCCAGCGTATGAAGTGCTCACATCGGACTTGCTCTTAGGAGTTGAAAATTGTCTGCCTAAACTCTGCACTGGAGTTCTAGGATCTGATTTTGCTTCCGGAGACACCGGATAGTCAGGTAAACCTGATTCCGGAGAAAGATCATAACGATCTTCGAGTGTAAAAACCGGAGGAGGAGGTAAATCAGAATTGGCAAAATTTTCACGCCACAGAGCAGAAACGGCGGCTGCCTGACCTGGGGTCGAGAATTTTCCCCCAGATCGTCGTGATGACACTGGTGTAGCTAAATCTTGAAAGAATATTGATTGCCTTCCAGATTTGGGGGTTCTGTGGACATTTGTGCTCATTTTTATAAAATTCACCCTGTGTATGCAAAAATTAGAATGACCTTAGGCAGCCATAAAGAGTGACAACTGACAACACAATATAACTTACACCCGTATGCTCTTTTCATTCCAATACCATGTAACACAACACAAATAAACATAGATAGAAACTTCACACGGCTTATAGCATCATGAATTAACAACTCTTCCACAATTACTAATCCCAGTGTTCCATATCCATGTTTCGCATCAATAATCAATCAAATAAAAATAGCTACATAACCAAAAAGAATATGCACCTTTCGCATAATCCATTATGAAAATTTTAACAAACCCTCGTTCACGAACACAATCTAAACGAATGATTACACAAAAATAATGACAATGATAATGATACTGGAGTAATAATAAATCATAAATATTAAAGGAATAAAGAGCAAAGATGAGTAATATATGCACTACAACAAAAATGCATTAAGACAACATATATAATATGTTGTCCATTACCTTATTTTTGGAAAAATGCTATGTAGTCAAAGCCCCTGTTGTCTTAGAGTCTATTTATGACTACACATTATATGTGTTGTCTTTGTGCGTTTTTTTTCTTTTTTCTAAAAAATTATGCACAAAGACATCAGATTATATATGTTGTCTTTATGCTTTTTTTTTTATCAAACTCTTTTTTAAATGACAACAAATTATATGTGTAGTCTTTGTGCATTTATATTCCTAATTTTTTTTAAATACCAATTAATTAAATATGTTGTCTTATTTTTGTTAAAATAACACATATATGTGTTGTCAAATTTATTAATTTTTTTATTGATCAACATATTTATTAACCTATGGACTTGATAAAATTCAAAAAGAATTAAATGCATTCTAAATGATCTTCAATACACAACATTAAATGACTATCTCAAATCCAAATATTGGCAAAAGCCAAATATATCACATTAAGGAGCAAGGACATAAAGCAAATCATATTTGTTCAATAGAAGTACTCGGGAGTAAATACCCATGGACCACATATTGAATGAACAAAAAGTAGAAACCAACAAGCGTAGAGCTTTTACCAACACAGAAGAATCTAAAAATTGAGGCCTTCAAAATCAACGTCCACCTGACCTGACCATCAACAACAAATTAGCAAATGTACAGAATTTAAAAAAATTCAATTGAAAAATTCACAATAAGCTCACTATATGATACTATAACCAACTAAAATTTACAAGGAAAAAATCACATTAACTTACAGAATATTTGATCCATGCAAAGAGAACACAACTAAATAGCAACATTTTGCACCACAAATCACATAAAGGCCTCTACTCCTACCTCATACTCGTGTGATAATCTATCACGGAACATCCATTCTTTATTCATTTTCTTTTTTGTAGAAATCCCTAATAAATAAGAAAGTCATTCATTAGAATTTAATTTAAATTTAATTTATCTCATATTCAACCTCAAAGCAATTCTTATACAATCATCAAATGAATCAAAACGAATGTACACTGGATTGACTCAAAATTATCAATTTTTGAAATAAGTAATAGATTCATACACATATGAATACAATGTGAAATTTATAATGGAACACTTTAATAAAATTAAAAAATTTATGTGTGTCAAAAGGAGAGACCACAAACTTATAAAGCTGGGACGTGGTGATTTGTTTGCAAGAAAACCATTTGGATTGAGAGATGACTATGGAATTAGTATTTTTAATTAACGAATAATTAATTAATGAGGGGAGGCACATTGAATTAATTCACAACTTGTTTTGGAGAGGCACATTGAATTAATTCACAACTTGTTTTGGAATCATCCTGACATAACCTTATGCTTTACTCTAATAATATTCAATGACTATATTAATTAATTTCCTAAGACAGATGTTTAAACATGTAACTTAACTTCCATCAAAGGATTACAATGAATCCTAGTACTCCCTTTCGCTTTAAAAGTTGTTCAAGAACTTTAACAAAAGGATAATTAAAAAGAAACAAATATCATGAAAAGATACATAAAATAGAGGAACATGTCAAGTTTATTAATCCCACTTACTATAATCCCGTTAATTGATTTATTTGATGATTTATATTTATTTGGTCATATAATTAAAGCAGTATGCTGATTCTATAATTCCCTACAACACCAATCCTCCAGATTCGCAACCATACATCAGTTTCACATGCCAAGGCAGTTCCACAACAAAGAAACTATCCATACTTATTGACAAATTTAATCCCTGTATCACCTACCCTCTTTTATTTTGGTTCCATATATGAGCCGTGTAAAACTCTCTACTCATACTTTGAATTCAAGGTAAGAACATACATTGTATGTGATGTTCGCAAATTATAAAAACACGCACAGATTTTCGCACAAAAATCCAAATAAAGCATCACATTTCTCGTACGCAGATACTCCACATAAATGGCCTAGTGAAGAGCCAAAGGCAACGGCATCAATATTCTTGCTTTTTAATATACCTCAGAAACATTATTTTCCACACATAAATTTTAAAATAACTTAGAAAACAAAAAAGATCATTCCTGCAATAAATTCATCACAGGAAAGCAATTACCAAGAATTCCAGTAATTTTCCAGAAAAAAATGCAGCAAATTTCTGTCCATTAACTATGAATATCATTTTCCATTCATATTGTGAGAAAACAGCAAACCCCATTCATAAAATCAGTAAATTCCATATATTTCGAACATGATTCAAACACTGCTCTGAATAATTCACAGAAAAATCCATTAAACTAGCATTTTAGAGACATTCGACACAAATTTCAGTACTATCGAGCAAATTAGAATTAGCTTTTGAGAGATAAATAGAACAACAGAAGAATTAAAAATGGCGGCGGAGGAGACGTAGCTGAAAGAGAAGAGAGAAAAGAGTACCTCTGTGGCGGAGGTGGTGGCGTCAATTATGGTGTCATAGAACCTGAGATCTCGGTTGATATGCCACAGAAACTTCAATCCAAAAAAAAAAAACTCTCACGGAAGTACAAATATGATTGAAAAATCTGAGAGAAGAATATTGAGAGGAATCTGCAAAGACAGCTTACCATTAGTCTAAATTAAAAAGCATACTACTTCAATCAAATATCAAAGAAAGCTAAAGAAGAAGCATATAACAAGATAGACAGCAAGGGTTTACCCCCAATCCACTATTCTGTAGGCAATCAGTTCAAGAGCTGCAAGCAACCCACAGGACGTCACTCCCAGTATCTATTTGCACATTGAAGTCCCAAGGTGGAGATCCTAATCTCACTTTTGTAAAATAAAGGCTGAAGAAACAACAAAGATTTTCTATCATTCACCATATGTTAACTGGAAATTTACACTAGAAGTAACGACATAGTTGAATCAATAGCAGCTAGGATTTAAGTATAATAACTTGTTCATCTCAAGGCAATACATTGTTTTCTTTTAATATTAATGTTATATTATATTCCCTCTATAATAATTTTTTATTGTCCAATTTTTTTTTAAAATTTTGATAATTTATAATTGAGTACAATATTTTTTAATCAATAGTCGACATTGAATAATTAGAATACTTAGACTCGGGTGATCCAACATATACTTGCGCAAATTGTGAGGCATTGTTCTGGTATGCTGAGAGAGTAAATAAAAGTAAAAAAAATATTAATCCAGTGCACACATCATGTTGCTCAAATGGAAAAATTCAGATTTCATTACTCAATGCACCACCACAGCGGCTGTTAAATCTTTTCTTTGGTGATGATGGAAGAAGCAGAATTTCAAAGAGAACATATGTGCATATAATATGATGTTCAGTTTCACTTCGATGGGAGGAAAAATAGATAATTCAGTCAACGATGGTACTGCTCCATATGTTTTCAAATTGCAAGGTGCAAATTATCATAGGATTGGTAGTTTACTGCCTTGATTAGCCATAGTTTAGTGGTATGACCAACTAAAAATTATCGAACCTCAGGGAGGGGTTATGCAAGCGATCTCATGTTCATTGTAATTTTATAGAGACGGATATAAATGGAGGGGTTATCAAACAAGAAATTAAATCAATCAATGTAAACAAGATTAAATAATTAGATGAGTGGTTTTCCGAATTAAGCAAGGGTGAGATTAACAACAATCAAGGAGTGGTAATTCATATATTCATGCATTCAAACTCATGTGGTTTAAGGCTTGACTAAGAGCTAACACTAATGTCACCTAAGCTTCCTCTCGGAATGGGTAGGATATGATCTTATAAAGGTTCCATGGTTAGTTCTCAATTAAATCATTCCAACTAGGTACTAGATTCAATTAAGAGTCCCTTCACATAATCTATTGACTTCTCAATCTAATAAATTATATGTTCTATCAAAGGGTTCTAAACTATTAAGGACTTCTCAATCTCCTAATAATCTATAATACACATGAAGTGTTTGATGAAATGATTCACTTAACTATCCTAAATATGCAATTGATTTCTCAATCTAATCACATGCTTAAAATAATTAAACACACAAAACATCATCAACCTCAAGATATTAAACATCAATAATAGAAAATCAATTACCAAATCCACACATGAATTTAAGTACATGAATATCACAAATTATTCAACTCCTATCATGTTGATAATCTCACAAAGGAGATTAGCCTACAATCATCACAAGATCCATAACATAGACATTAGGAATCTTACAAATCATTGTAAACTAAAAGGTTTAATACTAAATTAAGATGAAAACTCCCTTAGATTGAATCCAAATGAATCTCCTTCCTTCCTTGAGTGAAATCCTCCACTTCTTTGCTTCCTCACTTGATTTGAAGATGAAATGATGGTGGATTTATGAAAGGATGATGATAGATGATGAATGGATGAAGAAAATGTGTAAAATAAAGAAAATGGTGTGTGAGGTGTGTGTGCAGGGCTGGAATTCGGATCTCTCTGTAAAATGTTGAATAAAGAATAAAGGGTATTTATACCCCTTGGGAAGCTTCTAGAAGGATTATGATTTTTGACAGAATTTACACCTACACGGCTCGTGCTCTGCACACGGCCACAGGGGTGGCCGTGTTGTGTAATCTGGTGTCCACGTACAGCTTTTGTTACAGGCCTGTGTTTGGTACACGGCCCGTGTTTCTGCACTGGACACGGGTCGTGTTTTCGGGCTCGGCTGGCTGTGTTGTGTTGTCTGCTTCACTGTTTTGGCTCGTTCTTCCTCGTTTCAACTCCGAATTGAGATCCGCTTTTTCCTATGCCTTCCTTATCATATCTAGCATCAAATAAAAACACAAAACACAACCAAATAGAACACAAATACGGATAAAAATATATGAAAACTCACATAAAAAGATACTAAAATTTAGGTGAAAATATCACTCATCACACCCCCAAACTTAAAGTGTTGTGCGTCCCCGCACAACGAAAATGATAAACCAAGGAGAGTGATTTTCACCTAGGAAAAGACTAAACGAACATAAGTAACAACACATCAATAATAATAAGAATCACAATTTATGCTAAGTCAGCCTACAACATTAGATTCATGACATGAAGAATTAACAAGTTCAATCACAAGAGAATATTAGTGTAATATAGTCTCTTTTTGGTCCAAGCCTCACATAGGTTATAAATGTCACTCAACACTCTTTAAAGTAGGGTAAATCATCACTCATTAACCGATTAGCTCGACTCGCTATAAGCTTGCTCGTGGACTACATTCACAAACCACCAAAGTTTAAATTAATGATCAAAAAGGTCTTTAATTGGGATGTAATGATAGGCTCTTTGGTAGGGTAGGAAGAATGTGGATAATAGTGACTAAACAAGTGTAAGTAATCGAAGAGATGGCCAATTTCCTCAACTTCTCCACTTTCCGTTTCTTCCTTTCTTTTCTTTATTACTCACAAGCACTAATCATCAACTTCCTTGGATTTCTTTAGCTTCTTTCAATGCATGCTTCCTTCTTTTAACTTTTAATACTTGAGCATTTCATTGTTTCTTTGCTCATTTTCTTGTTTTGAGGTTGCATGTTCACTCTTATTTGTGCTATTTTCATCCCTTTTTTTTTTCATTTCTTTACCATTTCCTTTTCTTCTTTTTCTTCCTCATCAAACCTTTCTAGCCACCATCTCCTCAATCACCCATACAAAGGGTATACATACATGGCTTAAGAAGGTAATCAAGGCTTGTAATGTGCTATATTCACAATAAAAAGGCTTAAAGGCTCAAAATGGTTAACTAGGGATGATGTACATGGTAGGAAAATATATGGCAATGACTATGAATAAAAAGGATGGCCTAAGATCATTTCACTAATCTCCACAAATCGGGCTCGTTCCTATAGTCCTTGAGCAAGTTCTAGCTTATCAAACACAACCAATCCACTCATGAAGAAAAACCATGTATGCACGGTTGAGGCTCAAATTCTCACAAGCTTATGTATTGGACCTTAAGAAACTTATTACTCCACATTCATCTCAAAATTGAATAAGTTAAGTAAAATATGTCACAATTCGAAAGTGTAGAGATTCTTAATCATAACTTGTCATCACTTACTACCACAATATATCACCACTCATGTTCAAAAATGACTCACAACATCCCAAAATAAACCACCAAAGATACCAAGACAAAAATAAGAACACACACAAAACATAAAATAAAGACTCAACAAACAAGAAACAAAACAAAAACACATAACATGCAAAAACAACAATCACCATTATTAGAAAATGAAGCACATATTCAATCATCCATAACAATGTAAGCTCACAATCATCCCCATCCTTGATTGAAAAGGAAACATCCCAAAGATATAACATAAAGTAGCATGTTAATCCATCAATCCAAATCAAAATATGTCAAGCAACTAGAAGTGATAAGGTGTAGAGTGCTACCTCAATAGGCATTTGATAATGAAAGCGTTAGCTCCAAGCTCCATTCATGCTTCCAATACCTTTCACTCATGCTCAAAGACTCAACAAACACCATTAGCTCAACAATTTCATAAAAATATGGACAATCATGAACTTCAACACAACCAATCATACCAAAATCTAACCAAAACTCATGAGAAAAATTTTAAAATTGACCAATTTTTACAAGAAGACTTATCATTATCAAAATATCATTATATCAAGCACACTCAATTGGTGAGTCACACCACACACTCTCCCCCCAAACTTAAATCGAAACAAGTTGAGACTTAAGTTAGCCCCTTCACTTTCACCTCCACGTCTTAAACAATCCCAAGTGGCTTCACAACTTCACCATTTACCACATCAAGATGGATAGTCGTAGGCTTTAGCTCTCCAATTTCAAGGTTTTTAAACGTGGCATGAGACATCACGTTGACACTTGCCCCCAAGTCACACAATGCATCAAGGGTGCTTTTTCCTTCAAAATCACAAGGAATTATGAACTTCCCCGGATCACCAACCTTCGTAGGTCCCCCTTTTTGCATCGACTTACTCATTTCGGGTTGCTCTTCTTTCTTTTTCTCTTCATATTTCTTCTTGAGCGACATGACATACTCCTCAAATTCCTTCTTCTTCTCCTCCTTTACAAACATTTGTGGATAGGGAATAGGGAATGGAGTGATCGGGATACCCCAATAGTCACGTTTGTACTCTTCTTCTTTGACCTTCTCCTCTACTTTCTTTTCCTCTTGCACCCTCTTCCACTTGGGTATCTATTTAGGCCCCTTCTCTTCTTTCTTACATACTTCTTCCATTTCTCCAACAACCTTGCTTTCCACCAATCCTTCTTCAACCTTTCGTTCCTCTTTCATATCAACCAACAAACATTGAGCCTTTGGATTAACTTCAGTTGTGGCCGGAAACTTTCCTTTTTGTTGAGCACTCAATGAACTTGCCATTTGTCCAACATTGTACTCCAAAGCTTTGCATCTTCTATCACTATTTTCCTCAATAGCTTTGAATCTTCTTTCATTAGCTTCATCTCTAGCTTTTTCCGATACTTCTCTAGCTTTGTTTGATGCAATCAATTGTTCAAGTAGCTCATCGGTTGATGCTCTTCCCTTATTGTTCGGTGCCTTAGCCCTCGGTTGATATCTCGGAGGATACGCAACTGCATTGCTCGGATTAGAGTAGGAAAAGTTACCATACCTTTGTTGTTGTTGTGGGTATGAGCTTCCACTACTTTGACCATTGAAACCTCCTTGCCTTGGTGGATAGTTGTTTGCCTATTTTTATAGCACTCACGAGCAAGAATACTCGATCGTTGTAGTAGTATATCCCAAGAAAAATTATCAATCCACAAAGGAGTTATGTTCGGACTAGCAAAATACGTGAGCTCATGTTCATGTCGTTTTTGTAAAGATGATCGGGGTTTTGAGATGATTAACAACTAAAGCAAGTAGCAAGTAAATAAGATAGCAAATAAGATAAATGACAAGTAAAGAAAATGGGTGCTAAAGTTCAAGTGTGAAAAACATGGGATTAGAAACATCCAAGCATACTCAATCCATATTATCATGCAAAAGGAATCCAACTTAATTGATGTAAACTAAGGGTGATCACTATTGTATCCTAAGCTCCCTTTCGGGTTACAAAGGTTGTTGATCCATTTTAGACTCCCAAAAGCACTTAAGATCAAAGCCCAACATTAACCCCTTCCATCTAGGTACTAGTTAGATTAAACTCTCCCTTTTTGTGTACTAAGGCCAACGAATGGATTGGTTCCCCTCATTGAATTCAAATATCCTTTCGGTCAAACTCAAACTCAATGTTTATTCATGCCTTCCTAATACTATAGATGGTCGTTTCCGTCTCACTCCAAGCAATACATACATGAACATCATGATAGCATTTAATTACCACAAATAATCCATTGATCAACAATCCATTAAACCAATAAACATTCATGAATAACAAACCATGCCATCACAACATCAAGACAATTAAACTCCATGAATAGAAATCAACATCAATTAAATCAAAAACCAATTTAATCCACATGATAATATAGATCTAATATGCTCTTCATATTCCTAATCCCACTAGAGGGATTAGCCTATCATGATAAAAGTAATAAAACAAATAAATGATTCATTACAATTATCCATAGTCTAAATCCAAAAGAAAATCAAGAGAGATGTAAATCTTCCCCAACAATTTCTTGTAGGAGATCTTCAATACTCATGGATCTTCTTCTCTAGCTCTTGATTTCTTGAGATCTCTCACACCCAATGGAAGGGATGAAGTTTTGATGGAGAATTAATGGAGATGATGAAGATGGATCAAAATGGATGAAGGTGGATGAAGATGATGGTGGAAAATGGAAGAAATGGTGTGTGATGTGTGTGTAGATGATGGGAATCTCGGATCTTTTTGCCAATTGTTGAATAAAGGGGTATTTATACCCCTATGGAGGCTTCTAGAAGAATCTGGAAATTTCTGCAGGAAAATACACGGCACGAGTCGTGCTCTGCAACACGGCCACGAGGTGGCCGTGTTGTGTCTTCTGATGCTGCCGCACGGCCTCGCCTTACAGGGCCGTGTTGATGACATGGCTCGTGCTGCCAACACGAGTCGTGTGTTGTAACACGTGCACAGGGTGGTCGTGTTGGCTCTTCTGATGTTGCCACACGGCCACTTCTTACAGGGCCGTGTTGGCGACACGGCTCGTGCTCCCGACTCGACTCGTGCAACTGGACACGACCTGAAGTTGCCCGTGTTGAATGACTAGATGTCGCCGCACGGCCAACTCTTACAGGGCCGTGTTGGCTACACGGCTCGTGTGCTGGCTCCTACATTTCTTCACTGTTTTGGCTCGTTCTCCCTCGTTTCAACTCCGAATTGAGATCCGCTTTTTCCTACATCTTCCTTATCATGTTTAGCATCCAATAAAAAGTGAAAATCTTAAGTTTAAGCTCATTCACATACATTTCAATAAAAATACAAAACGCAACCAAATAACACATAAAATACGGATAAAATAATACGAAAACACATATAAAAAGACACTAAAATCTAGGTGAAAATAGCTCTAATCAACCCCCCAAACTTAAGGTGTTGCTCGTCCCCGAGCAACAAAAATGACAAATCAAAAGGAGAAATTTTCACCTAGAAAAGACTAAACGAATATAAGCAATAACACATCGTTAGCAATAATAACAACAAACTATGCTAAGTCATCCTACAATATTAAAATCATGACATGAGAAATTAACAAGTTCAATCAAAAGAGAATAAAGTATAATATAGTTCCTTTTAAGTCCAAGCCTCACAATGGATATTAATGTCTCTCAACACTCTTTTGAAATAGGGTAGATCACACTCATTAATCGATTGGCTCGACTCACTATAAGCTTGCTCATGGACTATATTCACAAACCACCAAAGTTTCAATTAATGATCAAAAAGGTCTTTAATTAGGATGTAATGATAGGCTCTTTGGTAGGGTAGGAAGTATATGGATAAGAGTGACTCAACAAATGTAAGTAATCAAAGAGATAGCCAATTTCCTCAACTTCTTCACTTTCTTTTCTTCCTTGCTTATCTTTACAAATCTCAAGCACTATTCATTAACTTTCCTTTGGTTGAGCTTCTTTTGATGCATGCTTCCTTTCGTCAAACTACTAGCAACCGTTACCTCCCCGGCAACGGCGCCATTTGATTAGCCATAGTTTAGTGGTATGACCAACTAAAAATTATCGAACCTCAGGGAGGACAGCACTAGAGCTCAAGCGATCTCATATTCATTGTAATTTTATAGAGACGGATATAAATGGAGGGGTTATCAAACAAGAAATTAAATCAATCAATGTAAACAAGATTAAATAATTAGATGAGTGGTTTTCCGAATTAAGCAAGGGTGAGATTAACAACAATCAAGGAGTGGTAATTCATATATTCATGCATTCAAACTCATGTGGTTTAAGGCTTGACTAAGAGCTAACACTAATGTCACCTAAGCTTCCTCTCGGAATGGGTAGGATATGATCTTATAAAGGTTCCATGATTAGTTCTCAATTAAATCATTTCAACTAGGTACTAGATTCAATTAAGAGTCCCTTCACATAATCTATTGACTTCTCAATATAATAAATGATATGTTCTATCAAAGGGTTCTAAACTATTAAGGACTTCTCAATCTCCTAATAATCTATAATGCACATGAAGTGTTTGATGAAATGATTCACTTAACTATCCTAAATATTCAATTGATTTCTCAATCTAATCACATGCTTAAAATAATTAAACACACAAAACATCATCAACCTCAAGATATTAAACATCAATGATAGAAAATCAATTACCAAATCCACACATGAATTTAAGTACATGAATATCACAAATTATTCAACTCCTATCATGTTGCTAATCTCACAAAGGAGATTAGCCTAAAATCATCACAAGATCCATAACATAGACATTAGGAATCTTACAAATCATTGTAAACTAAAAGGTTTAACACTAAATCAAGATGAAAACTCCCTTGGATTGAATCCAAATGAATCTTCTTCCTTCCTTGAGTGAAATCCTCCTCTTCTTTGCTTCCTCACTTGATTTGAAGATGAAATGATGGTGGATTTATGAAAGGATGATGATAGATGATGAATGGATGAAGAAAAGGTGTAAAATGAAGAAAATGGTGTGTGAGGTGTGTGTGCAGGGCTGGAATTCGGATCTCTCTGTAAAATGTTGAATAAAGGGGTATTTATACCCCTTGGGAAGCTTCTAGAAGGATTCTAATTTTTGACAGAATTTACACCTACACGGCTCGTGCTCTGCACACGGCCACAGGGGTGGTCGTGTTGTGTAATCTGGTGTCCGCGCACGGCTTTCGTTACAGGACCTTGTTTGGTACACGGCCCGTGTTTCTGCACTGGACACGGGTCATGTTTCTGGGCTCGGCTGGCCGTGTTGTGCTATCTGCTTCACTGTTTTGGCTCGTTCTTCCTCGTTTCAACTCCGAATTGAGATCCGCTTTTTTCTATGCCTTCCTTATCATATCTAGCATCAAATAAAAACACAAAATACAACCAAATAGAACACAAATACAGATAAAAATATACGAAAACTCACATAAAAAGATACTAAAATCTAGGTGAAAATATCACTCATCACACCCCCAAACTTAAAGTGTTGTGCGTCCCCGCACAACGAAAATGATAAACCAAGGAGAGTGATTTTCACCTAGGAAAAGACTAAACGAACATAAGTAACAACACATCAATAATAATAAGAATCACAATTTATGCTAAGTCATCCTACAACATTAGATTCATGACATGAAGAATTAACAAGTTCAATCACAAGAGAATATTAGTGTAATATAGTCTCTTTTTGGTCCAAGCCTCACATAGGTTATAAATGTCACTCAACATTCTTTAAAGTAGGGTAAATCATCACTCATTAACTGATTAGCTCGACTCGCTATAAGCTTGCTCGTGGACTACATTCACAAACCACCAAAGTTTAAATTAATGATCAAAAAGGTCTTTAATTGGGATATAATGATAGGCTCTTTGGTAGGGTAGGAAGAATGTGGATAATAGTGACTAAAAAAGTGTAAGTAATCGAAGAGATGGCCAATTTCCTCAACTTCTCCACTTTCCGTTTCTTCCTTTCTTTTCTTTATTACTCACAAGCACTAATCATCAACTTCCTTGGATTTCTTTAGCTTCTTTCAATGCATGCTTCCTTCTTTTGACTTTTAATACTTGAGCATTTCATTGTTTCTTTGCTCATTTTCTTGTTTTGAGGTTGCATGTTCACTCTTGTTTGTGCTATTTTCATCCCTTTTTTTTCATTTATTTACCATTTCCTTTTCTTCTTTTTCTTCCTCATCAAATCTTTCTAGCCACCATCTCCTCAATCACCCACACAAAGGGTATACATACATGGCTTAAGAAGGTAATCAAGGCTTGTAATGTACTATATTCACAATAAAAAGGCTTAAAGGCTCAAAATGGTTAACTAGGGATGATGTACATGGTAGGAAAATATATGGCAATGACTATGAATAAAAAGGATGGCCTAAGATCATTTCACTAATCTCCACAAATCGGGCTCGTTCCTATAGTCCTTGAGCAAGTTCTAGCTTATCAAACACAACCAATCCACTCATGAACAAAAACCATGTATGCACGGTTGAGGCTCAAATTCTCACAAGCTTATGCATTGGACCTTAAGAAACTTATTACACCACATTCATCTCAAAATTGAACAAGTTAAGTAAAACATGTCATAATTCGAAAGTGTAGAGATTCTTAATCATAACTTGTCATCACTTACTACCACAATATATCACCACTCATGTTCAAAAATGACTCACAACATCCCAAAACAAACCACCAAAGATACCAAGACAAAAATAGGAACACACACAAAACATAAAATAAAGACTCAACAAACAAGAAACAAAACAAAAACACATAACATGCAAAAACAACAATCACCATCATTAGAAAATGAAGCACATATTCAATCATCCATAACAATGTAAGCTCACAATCATCCCCATCCTTGATTGAAAAGGAAACCTCCCAAAGACATAACACATAAAGTAGCATGTTAATCCATCAATCCAAATCAAAATATGTCAAGCAACTAGAATTGATAAGGTGTAGAGTACTCCCTCAATAGGCATTTGATAATGAAAGCGTTAGCTCCAAGCTCCATTCATGCTTCCAATACCTTTCACTCATGCTCAAAGACTCAACAAACACCATTAGCTCAACAATTTCATAAAAATATGGACAATCATGAACTTCAACACAACCAATCATACCAAAATCCAACCAAAACTCATGAGAAAATTTTAAAATTGACCAATTTTTACAAGAAGACTTATCATTATCAAAATATCATCATATCAAGCACACTCAATTGGTGAGTCACACCACACACTCTCCCCCCAAACTTAAATCGAAACAAGTTGAGACTTAAGTTTGCAAAAAAGTGGTGAGACTTACCCTTGTAGTTTCCATTGATGGTCTTCTTGTGGAGAAGCCATGAAACACTTCTCTTTTCTTCAATACGCTTTCTTCTCACGAGCTCAATCCACCTACATGACCAAAATCAACAAAAAGCATCAAAATATAAAAAGAATGGGTTGCCTCCCATTTAGCGCTAAGTTTAACGTCTTCAAGCCGGACATAATTTTCATGCTCATCGAACCAAAGGATGGTCCATCCCACTTTCTCCTCGCATCCTCACTTTGAACAATAGCTTAGCCCTCTTTTTGTCCACTAATTCAACTTCTCCATTCTTGCTTACAAGCATCAAATCTTCATCAAGAAGTGATTCTAGTGGACTTCCTTTTTCTCCTTTATCGAATTTCCAATCAAGCTCCGATTCTTTCATCCTATTAACATCATAAGAAGATAAGTTAGCATTTGAAAATTTCATATAATCATGAAGAAATGAATTTAAATTGTCAAAGAGAAGAGAATCATGATCATCGAAATCATCCGGAGGCCTTGTATGATGAGGCTTGATCCCTTTATCTTTCTTGCACAAGAATGTGACATTCTCTCCATTTGAGCTCAAAGAAAGCTCTTCTCTCCCAACATCAATCTTTGCTCTTCCGGTGGCTAGAAATGGTTTTCCCAAAATGAGTGGAACTCGAGGGTCCGCCTTTACTTCTAACACCATGAAATCAACCAGGAAAGCTAGCCCCTTCACTTTCACCTCCACGTCTTCAACAATCCCAAGTGGCTTCACAACTTCACCATTTACCACTTCAAGACGGATAGTCGTAGGCTTTAGCTCTCCAATTTCAAGGTTTTTAAACGTGGCATGAGACATCACGTTGACACTTGCCCCCAAGTCACACAATGCATCAAGGGTGCTTTTTCCTTCAAAATCACAAGGAATTATGAACTTCCCCAGATCACCAACCTTCGTAGGTCCCCCTTTTTGCATCGACTTACTCATTTCGGGTTGCTCCTCTTTCTTTTTCTCTTCATACTTCTTCTTGAGCGACATGACATACTCCTCAAATTCCTTCTTCTTCTCCTCCTTTACAAACATTTGTGGATAGGGAATAGGGAATGGAGTGATCGGGATACCCCAATAGTCACGTTTGTACTCTTCTTCTTTGACCTTCTCCTCTACTTTCTTTTCCTCTTGCACCCTCTTCCACTTGGGTATCCATTTAGGCCCCTTCTCTTCTTTCTTACATACTTCTTCCATTTCTCCAACAACCTTGCTTTCCACCAACCCTTCTTCAACCTTTCGTTCCTCTTTCATATCAACCAACAAACATTGAGCCTTTGGATTAACTTCAGTTGTGGCCGGAAACTTTCCTTTATGTTGAGCACTCAATGAACTTGCCATTTGTCCAACATTGTACTCCAAAACTTTGCATCTTCTATCACTATTTTCCTCAATAGCTTTGAATCTTCTTTCATTAGCTTCATCTCTAGCTTTTTCCGATACTTCTCTAGCTTTGTTTGATGCAATCAATTGTTCAAGTAGCTCATCGGTTGATGCTCTTCCCTCATTGTTCGGTGCCTTAGCCCTCGGTTGATATCCGGAGGATACACAACCGCATTGCTCGGATTAGAGTAGGAAAAGTTACCATGCCTTTGTTGTTGTTGTGGGTATGAGCTTCCACTACTTTGACCATTGAAACCTACTTGCCTTGGTGGATAGTTTCCTTGACTTTGGTTGAAACTACCTTGGAAATTATTTTGGTAATTCCCTTGGTAGTTTCTTCCTTGCATGTATTGCACATCCTTCATACGTGGCATTGTCATAGCCCATTGTTCCCCACTAACACCATTTGGAGGAAGCACACTTTGATCCATTTGGCCATCAACCATATTAACTCCTTGATTAGTCACTCCTTGTTTCAAACTCATTTGCTTAATTACCTCCGCTACTATCATTTCCATGCTTGGCGTTTGTGGCTCAACATTCACACTCTTCACACTCGAGTGTTGCCCTTGATCATAGCTCTCAAATCCGTAGCATCCACTAACCCTCTCCGATGGCCATTGGTAGACATTTGTAGCAATTTCATCAAAAATTCGAATAGCCCTTTCCGGAGTCACTCCAAGTACGGATCCACCCGCCGAAGCATCAACAAGCACTCTTTGACCATTTACCAAACCTTGGTAGAAAAACCCAACTTGTTGATTCTCCAGGAATCCATGTTGAGGACACTTGCGTAGCATTTCCTTAAATCTTTCCCACGCTTCGTAAAAGCTTTCTTGAGACAATTGCTTGAATTGAGTAATCAAACTTTTCATTTGAAGCGTTTTAGAAGGTGGGAAATATTTGTTCAAGAACATTTGTGCTAGCTCGTCCCATGTGTTGCACGTACCGGGAGTAAGAGTGGAGAGCCATGTTCGAGCTATATCCCTCAACGAAAATGGAAACAACCTCATCTTGATACAATCTTCACTCATCTCATTCATCTTCACGGTGTTAGCAATCTCCACAAATTGGGCTAGATGAGCATTAGGATCTTCATTCGGAGTTCCACTAAATTGTTGCTCCCTCACCATAGAAATCAAGCCTATCTTAAATTCAAAGTTATTAGCATGGATTGGTGGCCCCATCATTTGTGGCATTGCTCTTGGCATAAAGAAATCCCGGATCACCCTTTGATCATTTTGCATTCCATATTGCACCGGAGGTGGTGGTGGTGGTACATATGCTTGTTGCGGAGGAGCATAAGCTTGTTGAAAGCCTTGTTGCCTTAGAACTTGTTGCACCATTTGTTGAAGCAAAGCTTGGTTGTTCATAGCTCCATGATTTTGATAGGCTTGTTGAGGAAGATTTGCATTGAATTGAGTTGCGTTGTCATGCACGTTCATATTGTGTCCTCCTTCCCAATCATGTTGTATCTCCACACGATTATCCTCTTGAAAGTTCTCTATTCACTCACTATTTTTGTTCTCCTTTCTTCTCCTTCTCAACGTATGCTCAATCTCCCAATCGATAGGTTCTACTTGTTTCTCCTTGGATCTTGTTTGCATACACCTCCAAAGCAAAAGAAGTTAGAACAAGGTTTCATAAAGCAAATACAAGTAAACAAATAAAATAAAAAAATGACTCTATTAAGATTACTCAAAATGATCCTTCGTCAAACTACTAGCAACCGTTACCTCCCCGGCAACGGCGCCATTTGATTAGCCATAGTTTAGTTGTATGACCAACTAAAAATTATCGAACCTCAGGGAGGATGGCACTAGAGCTCAAGCGATCTCATGTTCATTGTAATTTTATAGAGACGGATATAAATGGAGGGGTTATCAAACAAGAAATTAAATAAATCAATGTAAACAAGATTAAATAATTAGATGAGTGGTTTTCCGAATTAAGCAAGGGTGAGATTAACAACAATCAAGGAGAGGTAATTCATATATTCATGCATTCAAACTCATGTGGTTTAAGGCTTGACTAAGAGCTAACACTAATGTCACCTAAGCTTCCTATCGGAATGGGTAGGATATGATCTTATAAAGGTTCCATGGTTAGTTCTCAATTAAATCATTCCAACTAGGTACTAGATTCAATTAAGAGTCCCTTCACATAATCTATTGACTTCTCAATCTAATAAATGATATGTTCTATCAAAGGGTTCTAACTATTAAGGACTTCTCAATCTCCTAATAATCTATAATGCACATGAAGTGTTTGATGAAATGATTCACTTAACTATCCTAAATATGCAATTGATTTCTCAATCTAATCACATGCTTAAAATAATTAAACACACAAAACATCATCAACCTCAAGATATTAAACATCAATGATAGAAAATCAATTACCAAATCCACACATGAATTTAAGTACATGAATATCACAAATTATTCAACTCCTATCATGTTGCTAATCTCACAAAGGAGATTAACCTACAATCATCACAAGATCCATAACATAGACATTAGGAATCTTACAAATCATTGTAAACTAAAAGGTTTAACACTAAATCAAGATGAAAACTCCTTTGGATTGAATCCAAATGATTCTCCTTCCTTCCTTGAGTGAAATCCTCCTCTTCTTTGCTTCATCACTTGATTTGAAGATGAAATGATGGTGGATTTATGAAAGGATGATGATAGATGATGAATGGATGAAGAAAAGGTGTAAAATGAAGAAAATGGTGTGTGAGGTGTGTGTGCAGGGCTGGAATTCGGATCTTTCTATAAAATGTTGAATAAAGGGGTATTTATACCCCTTGGGAAGCTTCTAGAAGGATTCTGATTTTTGACAGAATTTACACCTACACGGCTCGTGCTCTGCACACGGCCACAGGGGTGGCCGTGTTGTGTAATCTGGTGTCCGCGCACGGCTTTTGTTACAGGCCCGTGTTTGGTACACGGCCCGTGTTTCTGCACTGGACACGGGTCGTGTTTCCGGGCTCGGCTGGCCGTGTTGTGCTGTCTGCTTTACTGTTTTGGCTCGTTCTTCCTCGTTTCAACTCCGAATTGAGATTCGCTTTTTCCTATGCCTTCCTTATCATATCTAGCATCAAATAAAAATACAAAACACAACCAAATAGAACACAAATACGGATAAAAATATACAAAAACTCACATAAAAAGATACTAAAATCTAGATAAAAATATCACTCATCATGCCTCATGATGAATCAACTCCGAAGTTTTCACAGCTTTACATTTATGATACTCAAAATGAAGAAAGAAATCAAATTCAAGCATGGAGGTATGTATTTCAATTTTTTTCCATCAATGATTTATACAATTGATTGTAGTCGAGTAAAAATAAAAAAAAACTTTAAATTTAAAACTACTAAGACATTTAATACCAGTTCCCAAAGTACCAATAATTTTTTTTATAAAAAAAATACCCATCAATATAAATTATACTATTTTCGTCTATAATACTAGAGATAATATTAATAGTATTTTTAATAATGTATTTGTTTTAGTATAAATAGATGAATGCGATATTATATAAAAAGTCTAAATAAAGTTACAATAATGTAGCATTTAAAATTAATTTTTCTTTACAGGAAATGTACAAAAGAAAAATCAAATTCACTTGATTTATCTATTGTACGAGATATAAAAGACATGCTTGATGCAAATAATCCATTTGCAAAGGTTTTCAGAATGGCTCGCGAACGTTTCCAGGACTTTGAATCAGCCAAAGTGAAGCTTAAACTTATTGATAGTCGTAGCACTGATGATAGAACATTCAATTTGCCAACAACATCTGAAGTTGCTGCAATCATTGTTGGTGATATTGTTTTAAACATGGAGCCAAGAGACATAATATTGGAAACACGCGGGGCACTTTGCAACGAATAAGTGAATTGCACTCTTCATATTTGCCATTACAATATCCGTTATTATTTCCATATGGTGAGGATGGATATCGCCTTGGAATTCTTCATAGAGATGCATTATCCACACAAAGAAAGAGGATTAAGCTAACAATGCGTGAGTTTTTCGTATTTAGAATTCATGAGAGAAATAATGAATCACCTCACTTGCTTAGTGCTCGACGTTTGTTCCAACAATTCATAGTTGATGGATATACTATGATTGAATTCGAGAGATTGAATTTTATTAGAAATAATCAAAAATTGCTTAGAGCTGAGAAATATCAAATAGTACATGAGGCAGTTGAAAGAGGTGACACAGATGCAACATCTTCTGGAAAAAGATTTATTCCTTCTTCCTTTACTGGAGGTTCAAGATTCATGCAACAAAATTATCTAGATGCGATGGCAATATGCAAGTGGTTTTCATATCCGGATTTATTTATAACATTCACTTGCACTCCTAAATGGTCAGAGATAATTAGATTTTTAAACAGCAGGAATTTAACCTCGATGGATAGACCAGACATTTTATGCAGAATATTTAAGATAAAGTTGGATAATCTCATTGCCGACTTACGAGACAAAGAGATATTCAGCAAAGTTCAAGCAGGTAACACTTCATTCTTTCATTAAATCTTTTAATTTTAATTTTTTTTTAGAATATCCAAATAAAAAAAATTATTTAGTATATATTTGTGTGTAATTTATATATTTAATATAACATAATAAAAAACCTGGATTCCAAGACATATAATTATGTTGTTTAGATTATGTTATTCAAATAATTTTGAAAAATCTAATTTTAATTTTAATATTTAAATTAAGCTCTGTAAATCTTAAAATTATTTAATACTAATTTATTATAATTTATCTTAAAAATAATTTCATTTAATAAGTTTTGTTATATAATAATATTTTTTTAAGATAGATGTGCTTTTTAATATGAATATTACTTATATAAGTTAGTGTCATAATAATATTCTTTATATGTTGTTTACAATTTAGCTATATTTTTTCCCTTTATACAATAGTTTACACTGTTGAATTTCAAAAGAGAGGACTGCCATATGCTCACATATTATTGTTCTTGCATCGTGATAATAAGATACCTCACCCATCTGATGTTGATCGAATAATATCAACTGAGATTCCCAATATGAAAGAAGATTTGAGATACTATAATTTGGTAAGAGATTATATGATCCATGGACCTTGCGGATCATTGCATAAGACATCCCCATGCATGAAAAATAGAAAATGTAAAAAATTCTATCCAAAAGATTTTCAAGATAGTACAACTGTTGATGAGGATGTATATCTAATATACAAGAGGAGAAACAACAATTTTATTATTGACAAGAATGGAGTTGAGATCGATAATAGATTTGTTGTACCTTACAACAAGAAGCTTTTAGTGATGTATGAAGCTCACATAAATGTTGAATGGTGCAATCAACATAGATGTATTAAGTATCTATTCAAGTATATCAACAAAGGACATGATCGAGTTACAGCATCACTCAGGGAAGAGGACGAAACCAAGGATGAGGTTAAGGATTATGTGAATTGTCGATACATTTTACCGTGTGAAGCTGTTTGGCGAACAATGGGGTATGACATTCAATTTAGAGTACCAGCAGTGCAACGTCTAAACTTTCATCTACCAGGTGAACAAAGCATAATATTTGAAGATGATGGCTCACTTGATAATATGCTAAGTAGATCTACAATTAATCAGTCAATGTTTCTCGCTTGGATGGATTGTAATAAGAAATATAAATCGGCAAGAGAATTGACTTATATTCAGTTTCCAACTAAATTTGTTTGGAAATCTCAGCAACGTGAGTGGGTACCTAGAAAAAAAACAGTCAGTGGGAAGATTGATGCACGTTGCTCCTGGAAAAGGTAAAGCTCATTATCTTGGATTGCTGCTTCTACATAACAAAGGTGCCACATGTCATGAGGATATTCGAAAAATCAATGGCTTCATACATCCTACATTTAAAGAGACTTGCTATAAGATGAGATTGATAGAGGATGATAAAAAATACATCGATGGTATCAATGAGACATCGTTTTGGGCAACTGGCATTCGAACAAGAAACTTATTCGTGATTCTGCTACTATCAAATTACATGAGCAGTCCTGAGAAAGTTTTTCAAGAAACTTGGAGAAATATGGCTGATGACATCCAACAAAAGCGACGACAATTGCTTATGATTAAAGTACAATCCTAATTTTACTTACTATATGAATTAAATAATCAAGTTATCAAAAAGTTAAATTATTTAATAATACTATTTTGGTATTAATAAAACATAACAAAAGTAATCGGAAGTTGTTTTGAAATATATGCAAATGATTTGATAAAATTAACAGATTTTTGTTTATCCATTTTAATCATAGTAATGGTATGCTAATCAGTATTATACCTATGCATGTGTTAAATTTGCAAACATGCATGTGTACTAGCTCATTTAATTTAGAGTAATTTATTCATGTATAGCATCACTATTGCACATGTTTAAAATAAAGTTAAGTATTTATTTTAATTTTAATTATTTTATTATTTCTCAGACATAACTTTAGATTATTTGCATAATTTCAGATTTACGAATGAGTGAAGAAGAATTGAAAAATCAATGCTTGATTGAAATTCACAACTTACTGATGAGGAATGGTAGCTCTCTTGAAAAGTTCCACACAATCCCTTTTCCAGACTTATCAATGGAAACCGATGGACTAAATAAGTTGATACAAGATGAAATGACTCATGACTTAGTAGCTTTGAAAAAGGAACATCAGAATTTATTCAGAACAACGAAATGTCTATGATAAAATACTTGATGCCACAAAATCAGGAAATGGAGGGATTTTTTTCCTTTATGGATATAGAGGTACCGAAAAAACTTTTGTGTAGAATGCGCTTGCAAGTGGCCTTCGATACGAAGGTGAGATTGTTTTGTACGTTGCATCAAGTGGTATTGCTTCTTTTCTATTACCCTGTGGACGAACATCACATTCTAGATTTGGAATTCCTCTATTAGTAAATGAAGACTCTACTTGCCATATTAAGCCAGGAACAGAATTGTCAGAATTAATTAAGAAAGCAAAATTTATTATTTGGGATGAAGCTCCAATGACCAATAGATATTATTTCGAGGCACTTGATAGAAGTTTAAATGACATTTTGAGATGCAGAGAAGATATGTAGAATTTGTCATTTGGTGGAAAGACAATTGTATTTTGAGGTGATTTTAGACAAATCTTACCGGTAATTACTAAGGGTACAAGAGAGCAAATTGTGTATGCCACACTAACATCTTCTTATCTTTGGAAATATTGTAAGGTGCTTAACCTAACAAGGAACATGATATTGCAGAGTCAAAACTCCGGCATTAAAAATTCTAAACATGAGATTAAAGAATTTTCAAGATGGACTTTGAGCTTAGGAGATGAAAATTTAGGAGAAAGAACTGATTTTGGAGAGAATATTGAAATTCCAGATGATCTATTATTGAAAAATGTACAAGATCCTCTTGATTATATTGTTGAGTACATTTATCCATCTGTTGCTTCTGATTACACAAATTTACACTACTTTGAAGATAAGACAATTCTTGCACCTATACATCGAGTTGTTGAGTCCATAAATGAAAAGGTGTTGTCTTGAATTCCAGGCGAAGAAAGGGAATATTTGAGTTCAGACCGTGTCTCTAAAATGGATGAGGTTTTAGGTAACAATGAGAATCTCTGTTCAGTAGATTTTCTAAACTCCATCAAGTGTTCAGGACATCCAAACCATATATTGAAGCTTAAGAATGGGGTACCGATAATGCTTCTCAGAAACATTGATCAAAGGTCGGGATTGTGCAATGGAACAAGATTAATTGTGACAAAGATGGGAAATCATGTTATACATGCAAAAATAAATTATGGGAGAAACATTGGAAATATTGTCTATATACCAAGGATGACTCTTACTCCTTCTGATGATACCACAATGGTCAAATTCAATAGAAGACAATTCCCTGTGGTGGTGTGTTTCGCAATGACGATAAAATAAAAGTCAAGGACAATCTCTTCAAAGAGTTGGAGTGTATCTTCCGTAACCTGTTTCATACAAGGACAATTATATGTTGCTGTATCAAGAGTAAAAGGACGAAAAGGTTTGAAAATTTTGTGTCTTGATGAAGAAGGTAATATATCAAACAAAACACAAAATGTGGTTTACCGAGAAGTTTTTAATAATATTTAATAATTTTTAATAAGAAATTATAGATATGGCACTTAAACTAAAAATAACAGTAGTATGTCGAAATTTTTTAGTTTCAACAACAAATAATAATAAAATATAAACTAATATAATACAATCAAAGACATTAATAATAATATTAAAATATTTTTTTAAAAAAATTAATGATCCCGCGTAATACGCGGGTTCCATGCTAGTATATGTATATATATACATATATATATGTATGTATACACACATATATACATATATATGTATATGTATATATGTGTATATATATGTATATATGTATGTGTATATATGTATATATATGTATATATGTATATATACATATATACATATATATACACATATATACACATACATATATACATATATATATATACATATATACACATTGTGTATATATACACACACACACACACACACACATATATATATACAAACTTAATTTCTATTTTTAGTAAATTTAGTTTTCATTAAATTATTATCTTGACCGTCCATTACATAATCTCGATTCAAACAATAAATTATTTATTTATTTTTTAATTAACAATATAAATTTGATATATATGAAAATATTATTGGCATATATTCTACTAATTGTCGATCAATATACTAATTTTTAATAATATATCAATTCTTTTAACGCTATATTTGGTAATTTTCCACTTTCAAATCATTCTGTATAAACATTTTCATTACCTAATCAAATTCTTACTTTTTTTTCTTTTTGATGCTTTTTCTTTTTCTTCTATATTTCATTTTCATACTATTTCTAATCTACTTTAATTTGTTTTATCTTTTATACTTTATTTTTATTTGATTTGATCTAATGTGCAAGTTCAATCATTCTCTGAGTTATCATTCTTTTTTTTTATTTTTTGTTAACTATTTTTTTCTGTTCAATTTTTTTGTTTTATTTATAATTCTATAAACCCTATTCTTATTTTTATGTTCAATCGTTCTCATATTTGATCTTATGTACAGGTTCAATCATTCTAATTTGAAGTATCATTCTTCTTTTTTAGTTTTGTTATATTATTTTTGTTTCTCTATAATTTTCATATTTACTTTATAATTCTATAAACCTTATTTATATACTTTAATTTATCTTATCTTTTATGCTTTTATTTGATCTTATTTTCAAGTTCAATCATTCCATTTGAGGTATCATTCTTCTTTTTTATTTTTTGTTTTTCTTATGATTTATGTTATTTTTATCGTTTTTTGTGTATTTTTCATATTCTATAAACCATGTTTTATATTTTTTAAAAATCATATTGATTTTATTTTTATTTGATCTTATTTGCAACTTCAATCATTAGAAAAAAGTCATCAATATTTGAAGTGATGAATTTGGACAATCCATTATTAATTTCAAAATATTTTCTTTATAATTTTATAAACTCTATTTTTATACTTTAATTTATTTTATCTTTTATGTTTTTATTTGATCTTATTTTTAGATTTAATCATTCTCCTTTGAGGTATCATTTTTTTTCGTTTATAAATATTCTTTTAATTTAATCTTTAGAATTAATATATGAAATTTATTTTTGAATTTTTGTAATTCATTTTAATTTTTCTTTCAATTTTATTTTTAGGATAGTCTCCATAAATATTCTTTTAATATTTATAATTCCATTATATTAAATAATATTTTATTTTATTTATGTTATTCAATTAATTATAAAATATAAATGATAGTATACAATATATTTCTTTAAAAAAATAATTGAAGTTTACTAAGAGATTATCTATTTTTCAAAATAAATAAATATCAATTAAAATAAAATAATTTTAATATAATTAATAATAGAAACTTAATATTTATCTTAAATAATAAATCAAATTTAATATATAAAAAAATAAACATATAAACAATATGATTTAATTTATGATTTAATTGATTAATAAAAAAATATGTTATGTTAACAAAAAAATATGTTTATATAATATATATAAGTAGTTAGCCAATTATATAAAATACAAAAATTCAGAAAAATAAATAAATAAATAATTATATACTCCATATATATATATATATATATATATATTATGGCTAAAATAAAAAATTTAATTAAATATAAAAGTATATAATTGTAATTCTACTATAATTCTTTCCGTGCAACACACGGATGGGTAATATCAAATTGATGATTAACATTAAAATTGAATAGTATTCAAATAAAATAAAATTGAAAAAAGTGAGAAGAAATCGAAGATAAAAATAGAATTTTAAACTTGTTTTTATATGTGGCAAACGTAATACGGTAAAACGTAATAAAAAATAGAACATTGACTGAGAAAACGTAATACGATAAAAAAATCTAAATAATAATTTAGGAAAATTATTGCAAGACCATACAATATGTGACATTTATGTACATATGTATATAATTAAAGCAGTATTAAATATTTAATAATAATAATCTTCCTTGGCCCCTCCATACTATTATCATCCCATTTAAAAAAGATAAATAAAAATATATAGCATGAATTGCATATCAGAAGTATATTATACCCAGTGTTTTCATAACCGAACCAAAGATCAAATCAGAGAGCCCAACGATTCAAGATTGGACCGGCGTTTCAACCGAAAAAATAAAAAATTCACTATTTTTAATAATATTTAATTATTATATATATAATTTTACTATTTACATTAATATAATAATTATTTAACATTTTAATTTACATGAAATTCATCACTTAAAAAATAAAATCATCATCCACATCAATACCAAATAGTCTTTCCAAAAGATTAAGAAATATAATCAAATATACAGTGGCAGCATAAAGAACTTGAGGGTTGTAAATATTAAATAAAATTACGTAAATAATAATAAGTATAACAAATATAAAATTTTTGGTAGAAATATTTCATCAAACACCTTGTAGGCATGAAAAACTATAAAGTGTAAAGTGTAAACAATCAATCTATTTTCATTCAATAACCTATAAACTTATACTCATCACTTCAAGTTCAAGACTCAAGCAACATATTCACTCAAATATGTGGAAGAAACACTACAAAATTTACAAAATATAAACCATCTAAATATGCATTTAAAACACAAAACCTTCAAATTTCACATACCTCTTAGGAATTGAAAAGTTTAATTTTATCTCCTCCCACTGCTTCACCGTAGAGAGCCGCAAACTGAATGATGTTCGGAACTTCGGCGGTTGAAATAGAAGAGAGGAAATGAATTGGCAAAGCCCTAATCTCCTTTTCTCTCTCAAAACTCACGACAATGTATTTGGGAAAGTGAGAAATTAGATATTAGAAATTCAGAATTTTGAAATTGAGTCAAACTTTAAAAATTAGACAACAGGTTGTAATTTTTTTAAAAAAAAGAAGTAAAATCGGCGATTATCGATTCATCCGATTTTATCGATTCTGTCCAGTTCTGACCGATTTTACCTCAAAAGTGATTTCTAGGGTGTAGTTGGCCCGGACACCAGTCCGGTTCCCAGTCGAATCGGCCAGTCTTGTCCGAAAACACTGATTATACCATTTAAGATTTGCAGTTATTGTGAAAGAAACAAGAATGGTGGTTATATGTGATCAATTTCACAAAATTAATAATAAATTTTATAATTTTATGCGTTGACCTTCTAACATTATAGTGAAGAACACACACCCATATATATATATATATATATATATATATATATATATATATATATATATATATATATATATATATAATAAATTTTATAATTTTATGCGTTGACCTTCTAACATTATAGTGAAGAACACACACCCATATATATATATATATATATATATATATATATATATATATATATATATATATATATATATACTCCATCTGTCCCCTTTAAAGAGTTTTTTTTCTATTTTGGGCGTCTCACCCAAAGAGTCCCCTTTTCTTTTTTACACAATTGGGACTCACACACACATACACACTAACATAATTAAAATATGGGGCCCACACTCCCACTAATACAACTACCCACTACACATTAAAAATAATACTCTTTAATCTGCGTACAAAAAGCGAAAGACCCTCTTACTACGGGACGGTCGGAGTATATATATATTCACCTTACGATCAACTTTAGTCAAAATACTACATATCACTTTCTTAAATAATGTTACAAATTTTTAAAAAATCACAATAAAAACAAACTTTTATTTTAATCAAAATACTACATAGTACCTTTTTAAATAATGTCACAAATTTTTAAAAAATTACAATAAAAATAATCTTTTTTTATTCATGATATGTAACACACCTTTTAATTGAATAAAATATAATAAAAATTTATTAGTTATATAATATTATAAAATTAATAGAATATAAAGTAATGTATAAAATTAAATTGAATAACATACAATAAAAAAATTTATTAGTTATATGCTATTATGAAATTGATAGAATATAAAGTAATATATAAAATTAAAAATAATCATAAAATGATTTCTTGTACAAAAATGTTGATTAGTATATAATTATAAAATTGATCAAATTTAAAATAATGTATAAAAATAAAAATAATCAAAATACTACATTTAATTATGATTTTATTGTAATTTTTTTTTCTATTCGAGGGTGATAAAAAAATTGAATAAACTAAATTAATTAAAAAAACATAATTGAACAACAATTAATTAAGAAATAAATATTCCCTCCATCCCAGGTATTTTTACCCATTTGTACGGGTACGTAAATTAAGAAGTGTAGTTTTTTAATATATAATGTAAGAAAAAGTAGGGATAAATTGATAATATTGAGAGAAAAAGTAAATAAAGTTGTTGGGAATGATGAATAAAGTGTAAAAAAGTAAATAAAGTTATTGGAATTGATAAATAAAGTGCAAAAAGTAGATAAGATGTATAGTGTATTTTTACCATTAATGAAATTGGTAAAAATACGTAGGACACCCCAAATAGAAAGTGGGTAAAATACGTGGGATGGAGGGAGTAATATGATTTTTAAATCTTTAAATAATATTAAAAGAATATTATAAATAAAAGAAACTAAAAATGAAAATTAGAATGTCAAACCAGTAAAATGTTAATAAAGAAACTAATTAATATAAAATAAGAAAATAATTAATATATATATAAAAATTAATGATTAACCAACAAAATGTCACAATATATAATTTTGGTAGTAGAGATTCTTTATTTTCTGGAAAATTAAATAAGACAACTACTTGAAAATTATATGTATTAAGAAGTGAAAAATACAAATTTTAATACGTTATATATGGCACTTTATGTGACGATGTATGCATTGTTCAACAACCTAACTTTTCTGATATAAATTTTTTGAACTATGTTTGTAAGCTGCACAAATCTATACAGGTCTCAAATAGGCACCGAAGACTTGGTATAATGCTCTTCACCGTTTCATATCTAATATGGGATATGTAAAATCAAAATCTAAGGAGTCATTATTTGTGTCTAATAAAAATGAAATTATTGCTTACATTCTTGTATATGTTGATGATCTAGTACTCACCGACACTGATAATTCATTTATCTAGAAAGTAGTGCTTTCTCTAGCATCTTAGTATTCTATCAAAGATATGGGTCTCTTTCTTATTTTCTGGGCATTGAAGCGTTGTATAGTTTGAAATCATGTTTTCTTTCCCAAAGAAAATATACTACAGTTCTTTTTGCTTCTCACAATATGTTAGAGGCAAAACCAGTTCAAACGCCTCTTGGAGTTGGTACTAAACTTACTTTCTAAGATGGTTCATCGTCCGTAAATGTTGCTTTTTATAACCAAGTACTTGTGAGCCTTCAATACCTCTTATTTAAACGACCAGACATTTCTTTCATGGACAATAAGTTATCTCAATTCATGCATGCCCCTATTAAGTGTCATTTGGGAGAAATTAAAGGTCTCGTAAAATATCTTAATAATACAAGGGATTTCAGCTTGCGTCTTTGAACTACCTCAACTTTGTCTCTTTATTGTTTCACAAATGTAGATTGGGCAGACAACTGTGATGACCAAACGTCCATGAAAGTCTGTGTTTTATTTCTTAAAGCTAATCCAATCTCTTAGAGTTCTTGCAAACAGCTCTATAGCTCGATTCTCAATAAATGTCAAATTTAGAGCTATTGCATCAGCTTCTTTTGAGGTTCAATGGACTTGATCAGTGCTTGCAAAACTTGGTATCTCACTTCCATCTTCTCTTATCAATATTGGGACCACATATATTTGTGTTAATACTATTGTTCATTCTCGAATGAAACATATAACAACTGATTACCACTTTGTGTGTGACTTAGTCCAAACATTACAACTTCGCGTATCTCACATCCCTTCTGAAGATCAATTGGCTGATACTTTCACCAAGCCTCTCTCCCGCAACCATCTTATACTTTTAATGGACAATATTGGTATCTCAAAAAGTACACCATCTTGAGGGGGGGCTATTACGATATATACTCTATATTATTGTACTTCCTTCATCCCGAGATGTATTTAGCGTATTTTTGTGCATGGAGTTGAAGAAAAGTTTATTTTTTGATGTATAAAGTAAGAAAGAGAATGAATATTTTAGTTAATTTAACAAAAATGATGTGTAAATGTGTTAGGATGTATAAAAAAGTGGGTATTATGTCGGGATGTATGTGGGTAATATGTCGGGATGTGTGTAAAAATGATGTGTTTTATTGAAGTGTATCTTTTACCATTTTTAGTAAAAAGAAAGTGTGAAATATTTTGTGGGACGGATACAAAATGAAAGTGTGAAATACATTTTGGGACTAAGGGAGTATCTTTGTATTTTATAGTTATTCTTATACTCCATCCGTCCCGCATTAATATTGACGTTTGCATAAGTATTTTGTATTTCTTGTGAGTCGAATATATTATTAAAGTATTCTTATTATATATGTAAAGTATGTTTGTTGTGAATGATACTGTAACACCTAGAATCATATTTTACTATATATTTCATCACACTCTAAGAAAACAAAACTTTAAATATTAATAAGAATACTCTACCTATCTTACAATCATACTTTAACATATCTCATAGACCGTTTCACGTAAGCACCATATCACAAAATATTTTTCCTAAAAAATATTTTTTTAACTGAAGCATTTAAAATATAATAATAATGTAATTAAATTATTATTTTTGGATCATCTAATAATATTTTTTCTTATAATAAAAATAAAAATAATCAGTATCTTATTTTATAATAACATATAATATAACTCTAATATTAGAGTTAGAAAATAATAATAATAATAATAATGATATTTAAATAAAATTGTAACGGAATGAATAACTAATAGAAGGATATTAGATACATGAAAGATTTATTTTAAGTTTGAGATTTGAAAATATAATATTTAAAGAAAATATAATATTTATAAATAATTAAATTACATTTACAATTACAAGTGAACTTATCATGTTTTATCTATATATATTTTTTTAGAATTTGGAAGATATATGTATAAAAACATTGTTTTTGTCAAATTGGCGAAAAGACCAACCATGAGAGACAGCTAAGCTTAAGACAAGGTGAATGGTGGCTGGCTTGAGTACGGGACTATATGTTTAAAAGTAATCCACACTATAAATAAGAGATATTCCTCTGACAAGTTTCTTTTGAGAGAGTGAAACAAGATTTCCAAAATCCAAATATCCCATCTTCTGATGCCATATTTTCAGATCGTTGTTCCTGCACTGTAGGGCTTTATTGTCGTTCAGTAGATAACAATTATCTGATGATCTAGTACCTGCAAGAAAACATTTATCATTTTGATCAAAGATAGAACCGGATTCTTTTGTGAACCTGGCATAGAGGTTCTGATCACATAGTTGGCTGATACTGATTAGGTTGTCTTTCATCTCTTCAACTAATAGAACTCCCTTAAGTTCAGGAAGTCCTGGAATATTCAAGGTCCCAACACCTATCACCTTATTATTCTTTCCATCTCCAAAGGTGGCACTGCTTCCCTTTACTTGCTTGACATTTTTCAAATTTGACCTCATACCAGTCATGTGTCTGGAACAACCACTGTCGAAGTACCAATTATCACAATTTGTACTTTGCAGCCCTAGATGAGAGGACATACATGTTGAATATTCTTCCACTGGTATACTAAAAAGATTCCATTTCACAACTTTACCAGTAGCAATATCATATTGCATCTTGTAACATTTTGGTCGAATGTGACATTTTATGTTGCAATAATGACATACTGGAGGGGTTCTTGGAACATGACAGAATTTAGAATTGCTCACCGAAGTGGATGGAATCCAGTGTTGCTTGAAGTTAGGATCAGGTTCAGTGAAGGTTCTCTAGGAGAGAAATTGACACGATTCCTTTTGAACGGACAAAATATTGAGATGAGACTTTAACATAACAACTTTATTAGAGACGGATGGTGCAATCCAAGAGGAAGACTGTTCCATTTTAGCCGTAGGTGTTTGACAATTCCTCGAAGCACGAACAAACACAGTTTCTTTACCCAGATCTTCTTCAGATTCATAACCAATCCCTTTTTTTCCATATCCATTGCTTGCTCTAATGACCTCATCTAACTTGGCCTTTCTAGTATTCAAGCGATGAATAGATTTATTCAACCTCTCAAGTTCACTTCAATCTTTCTCAATCTTTTCATCTTTTCTTTTGATAATAGCCATCATCAGTTGATGTTGCTTCATGGTTCTCTCCAGATGTTCTTTGAGAGTTTTGATTTTGGAGTCTCTATCTTGCAAAGAAATGGATATTTCCATCTTGAGAGATTCAATGATCCTAAGATAATACTCAACAGACTGATTTTCAAGTTTGTTCTTATAAGGAGCTGAGTCCAAAAGAACTTGACTAGCAAGCAGTTTATCTTCAGAGATCTTTAGTTCCTTTTTAAGAAAAGCAACTTGATCTTCTAAATTTTTTATCAATCTAACAGCCTCAGAAAATTTATCATTTATGAGCTGATACATTGATCTCAAGTCTTCAGTAGTAGGAGAATCTTCATTCTCAGAACCAGAGTAATCAGTAAGTACATCAATATGTATTTCAGTGGAATTAAGGCATGAAATAGAACTTACCAGGGCTAGGTTATTTGTGTGATCAAGGTTCTCTTCGTCTTCAGATTCAGAATCACTCCAAGTGGACTTGAGGTCCTTGTCTTCCTTAAATAAGTTAGACACTCATATTGATAGTGTCATATTCACTTGCATTCTCGACACTGATCTTTGTCGATTTTTGATTCAGAGGAGATCAGTTTATTCTTCTCTCCACCAGGTCTGCGATCAACATTTCTTCTTTGATTTGGTAACCTTTCTTTGAACATACTCATCATTCTCCCATAATTCTTAGTGAGAAGACTCATGTGTTTTTCAAATTCAACCACAGAGAGTTCTGAGGACCCTTCATCTTTGACGTTTTCTTCAGCAATGAACGCCACTGACTTCTCTTTAAAGATAGGATGATCAAAATTTTTATTCATTTCAAAGGTCCTAAGATCACCTATAAGTTCATCAAGACTGAACTTTGCAATTTTGCTGAAAGTTTTTAGAGCAGTGACTTTCTCACTGAATTTTTTGGGTAACGTCCTCATGAATTTCTGGATCTGCTTCTCTTCAGCAATACTTTCTTCCAAAAGATGTAGCTGATTGATGATTGATGAGAATCGAGAGTAATATGCATCAATTTCTCATTCCCTTTCATCATCAATCAATCGTATTCAATCATCAGCCGTTGGATCTTTAAATTTCTTACAGAGTCTGTTCCTTCAAATTGAAGTTTAAGAATCTTCCAAGCCTCCTTGGCTTCAACACACTTTGAGACAAGGGAATGAATTTGAACATTTAATGAAGAGAGAATAGTGTAAAGTGCCTTATTGTTGGATACTGTGTCTTTTCTTTCTTTATCCGTCCAGCCTTCAGTTTTGAGTTTCTTAACCCCATCCTTGTTAGTGGTGAAAGGATGAGTCCATCCTTTTTCTACGGCCTTCCAAACTTCTCCATCTCCAATAGACTTCAAAAAGATTACCGTCGTAGATTTCCAATAAGAATAATTGGATTCATCCAAGAAAGGGGGCGAACAGCAAAGCTAGTATCACGAGAACTCATGATACGGAGAGCAGAAAAACAATAACACAGGTATAAAAAGGACAACTTGCTCTGATGCCAAATGTAATTCTTAAGATTGATGTTCTACAAACAGATAAGAAAATACCATAAAATAGAACATCATAGAATTGAAATGGGAAGACCATGTCTCTCTCTCAAAACCATCTATTAGATTACAACACGACTTTGACAACAACTTGACAACCCTATCACAGCCACTTGTCTTATTTGAATCTAACTTTAGTTTTGGCCTATCCCTAGGACTTGTGATCAAGAATTCCTCTTGATTTACAACACTCTTGACATTGATAAAATAGGAATATCCCTCAAAGAATAAAACAAGAAACGAAAAGAAAATATTCAAGAACTCTCCCCAACAAACTCACACAAGAATATTTTTCTCGGTGATCTTCTATTCTTCAACTTTCCAATAAATAGGTTTGATAATTTCGAACCGAAATCTCCACCAAAGATAATCAACTCAATCTCCATGCAATCTTTCCTTAATAATATTACTCAAATCAATCTGCTTTGTGATCCTTCAATCTCTGAATCAATCATTGTTCATCAATGACTTAATTTATTTTCTTTCCTTGTGGGAGTCAACATTCAAATCTGTACCACCAGAAATAAACACAACATGTTTTGCAATATATGCTTATGACATAATTTCTAAACTTAACAGTGTTCTTCTTTGGGATTTAACCTCTGTGCCTTCAGCCTTCTTCTTCTGATCACACTTACTGACTTTTTTTGTTTTTAAGTAATATGTTGATGATGTTCTTTTTCATCTATTCCAATCCAATGTTATTATCTCTGCTTCTTAATAATTTATTCTTCGTGCTAGGTGATCATGATGGGTTAACCAACTACATCATTTCATATTTCTTTTTTCTTGTTAGAGCGACACCTCGGTTCTCATTCTTCTGGAATGTTGAACTGAGTTTTGTTCTTTCTGTTCTTCTTGTAGTACTAATATCCCTCAAATTTTTCTTAGTTATCCTTGTTGGCTTACCAATCAAGCCATTGTTAATTGAAAGATGAGGGAGCCCAATCAATACCTAGGAGAGGGGGTGGCTCTTTACTCTGGATGGGGTTGAACATTTGGTAGTTTCTTATTTGGACTGAACCTCTTTAGTTTTCTGCTTGATAGAATTGAACTTAGGCTTCTTCTTTCTGTCTGGCTTAATATCCTTTCTCATTTTCTTTCCTTAAGATTGACATGATCTTCATTTCTTGAACTTTAGATCCTCTTTTTTATTTGGGCTATCTTTTGAACTTTCTGCCTGACAGAGTTGAACTTTCTTTTTGCCAGGTTTAATTTGTTTTCTTGTTTTCTTTCATGAAGATACTGTTGAAAGTAATCTGTAATGTTAAGTGGTGATCCAACTTCATAGGAAGCATACAAAGAGGCAGTCAATATAAAAGATTCAAGAACTTTGCTAGATGAATGTATTCATTAAAAGCATGCATTAAATCTCATCTCATCTAATGCCTATATATTGATGATATATCTGCCATTGAAATATCAATGAAGCATAAGAAAATTTTATGCAAAATATTTAGCAGATTGCAAGATTTCACCGTGCACTTATAAATTTATCCAACTTATATCCGTACCCCAACATATTTTTGGTATCAAGAGCCAACCATATATCCGTTCTTCCTTCAATTATTCAAGCATGGCGAGCAGTAGCGATCTCACATTCACATACTCTCAACAAGGTGTTTCGATTTTTGCGGGATAAGATTATGAGCTATGGAGCGTATTGATAAAGACGTTATTCATATCTCATGAACTATGGGATATAATTCATTATGGATTCAAAATTCTCACTGCTGCAGAGGAGGCGATCGTGACAACAGCATTGAAGAGATAGTACAAGGAGAACAAGATAAAAGATGCAAAAGCTTTGTCCTTCTTGCATCAGGGGTAAGTCGATCAAATCTTCAGTGCATTACAAATGCAAAATCATCAAAAGAAGCTTGGGATACTCTGAAAAATCAGTTTGGAGGCTATGAGAAAGTAATCTCTATCAAGCTACAAAACTCATGGCGAGATTTTAATAACTTGATGATGAAAGAGAATGAAGGCATACAAGAATTTTTATATAGAGTCTCTACTATCGTCAACCAGGTTAGAGGCCACGGTGACAAAATAGAAGATAAAAAGATTATTAAAAAGGTGCTATGTTTTTTACCGGCAAAGTTCGAACACGTAGTGGCAGCAATAGAGGAATCAAAAGATTTATCCAAGTTAACTTTGGATGAACTAATGGTTTAGTTGGAAGCCCATGAAAAGACGATGAACAGGTTTTCAAATCAAACACATAGAGCAAGCCTTTCAAGGGATTGTGAATATCTCTGAGTCTTCAAAAGATTGTGTATCATATGACAAAAGTAAATCTTCTACACAAGCTAGTCAAGGTCAACGCCATCGCAGAGGCAACAGTAACTTTCGAGGCTGAGGTCGAGGTCAAAAAGAGGAGATTCCAGCAACTTGAGGTATAATAACATTGATCCAGACTCTTATTGTTATATTTGTCGAAAGAATAGGCACGACACCGAAAGTTACTGGAGCAAATGCAAAAAATGCAAAAATCCAAATCATTCTCAAAAGGATTGCTGGTATCAAAATGATGGTGGATCAAAGGAGGCAAATTTTACTGAAAATGAAGAAACTGAACAGGTATTCTACTCTTGCTTAAATTCTCAATAACCTCTTGAGAATGTTTGGTCAGTCGATAGTGGTTACAGCAATCATATGTCGGGAAACAAAAAAAAAATTTGTGGATTTGGATGAATCATATTCATCAGAGGTGAAGCTAGGTGATGGAAAACTCTCAAGATTAATGGCAAAGGCTCCATTACCATTTGAACTAAGGAGGGGAACACAAGCATAATTAAAGATGTGTTTTTCGTGCCTCATTTGACTCAAAACTTGTTGAGTGCTGGTCAGCTTATGCAAAAGGAATACCAGGTGGTTTTCCATAATGATCATTGCATCATTATTGACACATAAAAAAAATCTTACGATGGTAAAAGTGAAGATGAGCATGAATAGTATTTCCAATAAATTTGTCGTATTCTGAGAAACTTGTGCTCCAAAGCACAACAGAAGAAGAACACAAGCTATGGGATTTAAGGTATAGACATTTGAGTTTCAAAGTTTTAAATTTGTTACGAAGCAAAAATATAGTGCAGGGTCTTCCTGACATTGAGGAGGAGTGTGGCCCTTGTGAAGGATGCATTTATGGCAAAAATACATCGTCTTCCATTTCCGAAAATATCTTATAGAGCTAAAGATGCTCTTGAGCTTGTGCATGCCGACATTTGTGGCCCGACACAGATGGCTTCACTCAATGACAATAGGTACTTTCTTTTGTTTGTTGATGACTACACGAGAATGATATGGGTGTATATTCTCAAGCAAAAATCTGAAGCATTTGCCAAGTTCATGGAATTCAAAACATTTGTGGAGAATCAAAGTTGCAAAAACAATCAAGTGTATCCATACTGATCAAGGTGGCGAGTTTATTGGAAACACCTTCATGAATTATTGCAAAACCAAAGGAATTCAAAGACAACTAATAGTTCGATACAACCCACAACAAAATGGAGTTGCGGAGCAAAAAAATAGAATTATCATTGAAATGGCTCGAAGCATGATGACAGGCAAAGGTCTTCCGAAATCCTTTTGTGCTGAGGCTATAAATGCAGCCGTGTATATTCTCAATAGATCTCCTACAAAGGCTGTACCAAACATGACTCCGTATGAAGCATGGCATCGGAGAAAACATCAGGTACACCATTTTAAAGTGTTTGGTTGCATTGCTTATTCACATATTCCTTCACAGCAAAGAGAAAAGTTTGATAAAAAAGGAGAAAAGCTTATATTTGTTGGATATAGTGACGAGTCGCAAGGCTATCGTCTACTTGATCCAAATACAAACAAGCTTATTACTTCACGTGATGTTATTTCTGATGAAATGGGTTCTTGGAATTGGGAGAATGAAAATTAAAAAGGGAAAGCAATCATGCCTTCTTCATCAAAGGGGAATGATCATTTTAGCTCAAATGGCACTTGTGCCCATATACTCCTGGTCCAAGTTCATTAGGTTAACAAGAAGAGTTGCATGCCGACTCCGAAAGTCCAATTTTGAAATTTCGAAGTTTGGCAGATATCTATGATGCTTGTAATGTGGTATTATTCACATGTGAACTACAATCTTACGATGAAGCAACAAAAGAAATCTATTGGCAATAAGCAATGGATGATGAGATTGCAAGTATTCAAAAAAATCAGACTTGGGAAGTTATAGATCCACTTGAAGGGAAAAACGTGATTGGAGTGAAATGGATCTACAAGACAAAATTCAAAGAGGATGGTTCGATTCTCAAGCACATCGAGTTTTGGTATCACTTCATAAGAGATCTCGTAAGTAAGAAAGAAATTCAGCTGGAGTTCGTGAACACAAAAGAGCAACTTGCAGATAGGTTTATAAAGCTTTTACATCAGAGAAACTTGAGCAATTCAGAGGACATGTTAACATTACAAATTAAGAAAGGGTGTTGAAAGTAATCTGTAATGTTAAGTGGTGGTCTAACTTCATGGGAAGCATACGGGAGGCAGTCAACTTAGAAGATTCAAGAACTTTGCTAGATGAATGTATTCATTAAAAGCATGCATTAAATCTCATCTCATCTAATGCCTATATATTGATGATGTATCTGCCATTGAAATATCAACGAAGCATAAGAAAATTTTATGCAAAATATTTATCAGATTGCAAGATTTCACTTTGCACATATAAATTTATCCAACTTATATGCATACCCTAACAGATTCGACATCCAACTTTGTTTTTTTAATGAGATCATCCTCTTTCCTTCATTCTATTTTTTTCTGTATTATTTTTTCTTCTTTCTTGGATAACCTCAAATTCTTTTTTCTTTTTGGGGCTTAACCTCTGATTCTTCTTTTTCGAGATTTCTAACTTCTTTTCTAGATGTTTAACCTCGGATTCTCTACGATTAATAGCAATGCTCTAACCGACGAAGTTACCTTAGATTCTTTTTTCTTTTTTGGGGCTTAGTCTCAGATTCTTCCTTTTTGAGATTTCTAAGTTCTTATTCAGATGTTTAAACTCAGATTTTTTTGTGGTTAATAGTAGCCTATTACAAACAGAGCTACCTTTGATGATATTTTCTCTCAGTTATCTTTTCCATCTTAGCTTGATGGGACCTCCGCTCCTTTGTCCAATTGGATTAAATCTAACTTTTTTTTTACGATTTCTTCATTTTTCCTTTGTTCTTTTTTCTTTTAACCTAACCCGGATCTTTATCGTTGAAAATAAAATACACTCTAACCAACATAGCTACACATATCACGAAAGTCATATTTGAATTGAAACTGAGCTTAAACTCTTGCTTTTGATTTAGCATAAAACTCGAGATAATACATTAAACATGGGACATTTTTTTCTTTTTCTTCTTTCTTTTTTTCTCGTTTTTTTACTTTTTATTTTTGGCTCATTTTATTTGTACTCCCCTTCCTATTTTATTCAACTGATGTGTTTCCGTGTTCTAGCTCTGGTGAGGAGATCACCATTCCTATGGATGAATCCTACTACAAAAATTGGATCTCCATATGTTCGCCTCTACTAATCATTTAGCTACTTCAAGAACAAGAACAGAAGCCACTTTCTCTCGAGGATCTCTCCTACAAACTTAAGGTATTATGGCAGATTTCTGATATCTTCCTTACTCCTTTTAGTAGAGGATTCTTCACCCTATACATTCTTGATGAAGTTTGATGCAAGACAATCCTTGATGAACGAATCTTTGACATTGAGACTCTTAAGATTAGGGTTAAAAATGGATCCCTTCTTTAATCCCTACATGTTCAGATCGTCGGTGGTTTCTTTTTGGATACGAATCTATGAGTTGCCCTTCGAGTTGTGGATAAAAAAAATACTTATGTCGATAGCCTTTGCCATCGGTACCCCTATCTGAATTGATGAACGAGCCTTAGATGGTACCATGGGGTTATTTTGCTAGAATTTTTGTCGATATTGACGTGCAAGATAACTAGCCTGATCACATATTTATAAACACTTTGTATTCAATCCTCTGTATCCCTATTAGATATGAAAATCTCCAATTTTATCGCAATTTCTGTCATGCTCTTGGCTATACAGAATCTAAATGATCCACCTTCTTTTGAAAAGGACAAGCTACCTATTATTGAACCTGTTAATCACAAGGATGCTGTTATGGATGATGGAAATCACTCCAAAGATTTTGCCTTGGATGATTTATCAGCTTCTCCCGTTGCTATTAATGAGGCTTTGAGAGCTTTATGATTAGCTCAATCACCCTCAAACGATTCTCGGGCAACCTGCCAATAGAGCTCTATAATAATTAAGTTTGATATCTTAGATGAGACTAGTGTTCTTCCAAAGAATATTGGCATGGATGATTATCTAATTGTTTCGCCTAATGCTTTGCACGGACCAAAGATCTTAAATTCTAGTTCTGTCCACGTTGAGCCAAAGCATGCATTCTCGGACTACAATGAACTCCCCACCGAGGAGGATGCTGATTTTCCAACTCTTTAAAGCAATGTTGTAAAGAAATGTGGAAGGCCCAAAAAGAACTTTATCAACCAACTATTAAGCCCAACACTCGTCTTCAAGCTGCGAAGTTCAATCCCATAAGGATGGACCCGCATACGACTATGAATATTCCAGTAGCCATAAAAATGCGAGAAATTCTAGAATAACCTATTTGAATAAATTATTTATGGGGCCACCTGTTTTAGCCCTTATTTCAAGCTGCTTATTTGGCTTTTTGATTGACTATATAATTACTCTAAACATCTTTCTATTTGTTCCCCTCCCCCTTCTCTTTTCTTTTACCTTTTAATAAAATATCACCTATTGGCCCTTCCTATTTAATACAAACCTTCATTATTATAAAATTAAAATAAGTATTTTTGACAAGTTTAAATTACCCTTAATTTATTAAATACACACCTTATATTCTATGTAGTACATATGATGTGCAAATAAAATGAGCATAAATTCCCCAACCATCACCATCTCCAGCGGAATTCCCCTTAGATTCTAGTGGTGGTATGTGCTAGGTTGAACAAATGAACTCAAACAGAATGCCAACGTCGATATGCTTTTGTTGTGGCCTCTCACCTGTGCCCCCTGTCTCAATGCATCGAAGTCGGCATCTTCTTTTGTGTTTGTCTCCACCCTTGATAGTCCGAAGAGTATTCATTTGATTGGTCATTCTCGTTATCCGCGTGTCTTATTGGAGAAATTCCTCTTTTGAGATTCTCGCAAGATTTTTTGTCAATCATAAACGTCTGAATCTTCTTTTTCTGGCGGCCGAGATAATGCTTAGAAATCATGCTGGTGAGACTGAGCAAGAATCAATTAAAACACTAGGATAGAAAATCGGACCACATTCTATATCCAGCTTAACCTCCCATTTTGATCTGAAAAGTCCAAAGAACAGAGAAGAAAGGAGGCAGAAGGCAAAAATGCCGATGTCGCTACCATGGTCGACTGAATGTTTCTATCCCTTATTGACTATCAAACACAATTCGTGTATATATATATTTGCGTGGCTCGTTCTATGTAAAGAGTGTGTATGTGTTTGTTTATGGAGATTTTTCGATGAGCATGGCCACTCAGCCCGATTGTAGCATTAAAATTTGAAAGATTTGTTTCTTGGAAACTACGCAGAAGAAGAATTAGAAAATATATTTAAGATTATAAGTTCTTATTTTCCCCCTCTGGTCAGCTTAGTTTTGGATATGTAGAACCAAAGTTTTAAGAAAATGATTTTTAAAGGATGAATTATAAATTTTAGGGTTGTGTATATAATAAAATTTAAAAACAAAAAATTAAAGATGATGTATATTTAATAAAAAGTATGTACGTAAATAACAACACTTTATTTTTTCTCATTCATTTTTTTAAGTGCTTTCTAATAAAGATATATGGATTTTACATCATTATTTTCTGAGATGAGTCATTTCCATTCTTTACATGTAGAAGTTCACCTACCCTTTAAAGGGGTGGGTTAAACATCCTCGGCCTTCTTATTCTTATTTTTTTCAATATCTTCTTTCTTTTTTTCCTTTCGGTAGTTGAAGCATCTTCCATTTGGATTCTTGGGATATTCTTCTTTTCTTTACATCGTCTTTTTGGTTTTGTTAGCTGCTCTTGGTGGCTTCTTCCGCTTAGATTCTCGGACTCTCATTCTTTTTTGTGCTTTTTCTTTCTTCTTTAGGTAGTTAGCAACACAATTCTAATCGACAAAGTTACTCCAATTTTCTTCTTCTTTACTCTCGAAATATTATTCTTTTACGAAACTTCACAAAAAACTTATTATGAATCTTCGTTGAACAAGTTTTCCGTGGGAGACATAATAGCATTGGGATTTCTACCCATGCAAAAAGGTGGAGGAATTTCATTAATATGGCTATAACGATTATAGCGGCTCAAATAACAGTATTCATAAGTAGAATAAAGATTTTAGGGGTAGATAGTTTGGTATTTTGAACGCGAAAATTTTTGTGTTAAGATGATCTCTCTTGTGTTTTTAGAGAGAAGAATGGAGGATGTGAAAACTCTTTGATAAAATTCATTAATTAACCAGCATTAGTTCAACCTAGAGGGTAGCGTGAACTTCATTGAATAGATCCTTCCTCTAGCTCCAAATGCTGACGATCGATTTTTACTAGAATTAATTGTGGGAAACGGTGTTATGAAATAATTAAACATTAAATAAAATCGGACCACTCAAACATGTGTCATTTTCTCCTCCTGTAAGTTGGAGAGATTTGGTATTTCATTAACGTTTGTATTTTGTGGTTCCATTAGAGAGAGGAATATTTTGAGTGTGGTGTACATAAGGAAGAAGATAAAGTGAGTGTTCTATTTTTTTGTGTTGATGCCTCTTTTATGTTGGAATATCTCAGTGGTCCCTCTTTCTAACCCAATGGGCTGATGCCATGTGTTGTAGGAGGGAATCTTCAATCTGCTAATTACTTTGAAGAATTCCCATTGGTTCAGAAAGCCTCTAATTCTATTAGAGATTAAAGTAATATTCTTCTCCATTGTTGGGAATATGCAGTCGCAGTCATTAGAGCTACATCGAAGAGGATAGCGGAAGGTGCTCAGATTCTAAGTCTGTGATTCACAAAGAATCAAATGTAGAACACATAGAACCCACCAAAAAAACTATACCCTAAAGGCATGTGGCGGTAATTTGGGAAATGATCATGACACATGTCAATCATTTAGCAGGTGGAATATAAGATGAAACACCATATTGGAATAGATAAACCTATAACCTTTATATCGCCATTGGTAATGTAAAATGTAGAGATATTTAAATCAATTAATTAATATAATACACAAACTACCACTTGAAAAGGAAAGGAAAAGAAATTATAGTAGTATATGGATAGCCATGATAAAAATAAATTTATCTTTTTATAATTAATTATCACTTTTTATTAAAAATGTTATCACTTTATACATAAAATATTTGACGATATCATTATCATTTTTTTTATCAAGTATCATTTTTCATTAAAATATTATTTTTTTATCTGTCTCACAGAATTGCACACAACACTTTGCATATGTGAATTTTGTGTTAGAAAAATACAATATCTCCATGCCTAAGTTTAAATATAAAGGTATTTTATGTGCTTTAAATTAAGCAAAAGATTTTTCACATGAAATAAAAAATACTCCCTCCATCCCGGGTATTTTTACCTATTTGTACGGGCACGAAGATTAAGACGTATCATTTTTTTAATATATAATGTAAGAAAAATTAGGGATAAATTAGTAATTTAAAAAGAAAAAGTAAATAAAGTTATTGAAAATGATGAATAAAGTGTAAAAAAGTAATTAAAGTTGTTGGGATTGTAAAAAGTATGTAATAAAATATTAAGTATCCTACCAAAAATGGAATGAATAAAAATACGTGGGACAGCCCAAAATGGAAAGTGGGTAAAAATACGTTGGACGGAGGGAGTAAAATAAAAATGATATTGAAGTAGTATTTATAAGACATAGTATTCCCAAAAAATACCTGCGCTATTATTTAATGAAAATTACTATTAGGAAAAGAAATCTCTAATCCTAAGGGCAAAGTAGTATAGTGTCTTAATTCTCTGTAATATGCACTCCAGTACGCAATCACCGTGTACAATCACTACAATATTGGCACTGATCAGTCCATAATACTCTGCGAAATGAAATAAGACAATCTCACCGGTGTAGTTTAGTGTTCTTGCGGAGCCACTAAGCTACACCTCAAACGTCGTCATTCCTAAAGCAACCCAAAATGCTAGAATGATCAAGCTACAAAGCACACTACAACATAAATTGTTTTACGTAACACGTAAAAAATTTATTTAATAGCTTAATAATGTTATTATAGATGATATATAACACTTTTAGGGGTGTCGCTTTTTTCCCTTTTATCTATTATCTCATGTAACATATTTTTTTAATATAGTAAAATTTATTTAAATGTTACATTTATTTTAGTAACATTTATAAAAGTTACAATAAAATGTTTATATAACACTTTTTATAAATTACAAAATAATTGCAATGGCTAGGATATGACCAATGACCTATGAGTTATAATGCTTTCCATCTACCAACTTAACTAGTCCATCAATCTTGACAAATATTAATATTTATTTTATTATACATTTCTAGTGTTTTTTTATAATAAAATTTTTATATTTACAATCTAATCATTACATTAAGTGTTAGTAAAGTTAATTTAAAATATTTTTTCTTTCGTGAATAATATATATATATATATATATATATATATATATATATATATATATATATATATATATATATATATATATATATTTCTATAATTAAATTTTAAATTAAAAATATTAAAATAAAATATATTTTATATAATGAACTAAATATATTTTATATTAATTATATTAAACTAAATTATTCAAATTTTTTTAAAAATGGATAATATATATATATATATATATATATATATATATATATATATCATTCTGATATATAATTTTTTAATTAATACATAAAATGTGTTATATATATAAAAGTGTTATATGCATGTGTTACACATTAGAAAATTATTACAGGTATGTGTTATAAAAAAAATATTACATAAATGTAACATATCAAAATAATCTAAAATTTTTTACCATTTTGTATTGAGTGTATATTAGGTGCAACCGGGTGTACCCTTCCACCCATATTTGTATAACTTTTTATTCTATGTTGTATATATGTTATTCTCTTTTGTATACGTGTTTTGTAATATTTGTATACTTTTTTCACACTAATTTTTTCATTAAAAAAACAAGCATTCATATGTGTATAACTTTTTATTCAATAGTGTATACATGTATTTTAATAATTGTACATTTTTTTACACTCAATTTTTTATTAAAAAAATTAACAATTAAATTGTATACATTATTATTCATAATTGTGTGCACACTATATTTAGCCTTTTGTATTAGATAAATTTAAAGTGTTATTATGATGTGTTATTTAATGCTAGTTATGTAATAGTGAAAATAAATCAAATAATTTTCATCCATTTTTTAATTTTTAAAGGGAGGGGGGAGTGTTTTCTCTCTCTAATTTTTTTTTCTCCCCCCTCCCTCTAAACTTGCGTTAATTTTCCCTAGCCGCCGTCTTGGGCAAATTTACTCCCTCAGTTTACCACTGAGCATCCCTTCAAGCAGCAAGTAAAGGCGTTGTACAACCTAATCTAGAGATTATCTGCTTTCATCTAAAATCCCAGCCGCCATCTCGTTGTTACAGCTACTCCCCTGTTTAGATTTGGCGACTACCCATGTCAAATCAGCCATCGGAGACTACACATCGAGCTCTCCTAGTTTCGTGCCGCCGTCCATTTGTTGTTCCCGACACTGACCATCGCTTTGTGCGATTCACTCTGACCTTCCCCTCACGAGATTGGTCCCTTCCTGATGTCGGCCGAGTTGATTTCTTTCCTTCAAGCGCTGGCCATCAACTATTGAACACATCGCCACACCTCGTGTTTCGATGCCTGACGCCTTCAAAGTAGCACGTTTGCCTTCACATCGCGCGATTTTGGCCACTCATAAACTGCGGACCAGATCTGCCTACTGCTATCACACCGCTTACAATCGGGTTTGTGATTCTCTTCTCCAGCAGAATTACTTATTCTGTCAGTTGCCATCTCCTCATCTCCAAGACTCTGATTTTGATTTATCCTTTCGAATATTTGTGCCTTGATGCGGATTTTTCAAGGATCTCCCGATTCGATCGCGTATTGCCGTTGGAAGTCCACCGACTGTACCAGTGTCATCTAGGGCTCCTTTCCTCTCCAATGTACTCCTAATTTCTATTGGCGGCCACTCACAAAAACCAGCCACTGGATTCAATTTTCCGCCACTGTCCACTTTTAGGGTTAGCTGCTAGCCCGCTTGAATCACAGCTAGCGCACGGCCATCTCTAACGGGGTCTCGTCATCCTCCCCGACTAGGGATTATTTCTCATAACCGTTTGTTCTGTTGCCTCCAGCAAGCGTTGGTGGCTTCAATTACTGCACTTATCGTGTAGAAAATTCACGCTTATCCAGATTACTCTAGGTATTAACTCTTGATTTCAGAATGATGGAGTGGTCTTGTTTACAGATGCTCTCATGTATCGATTTGTTGGTATTTGATGAGGAAGAGCATTGCCGTTTCTTGTTCCTAGTTCAGGAAAGCATACTGTTGATCCTATTTGCCTTTTGATGTGTCTGGTTTGGAATAAAGGCTAGGACAATGAAATTTTTTGAGACAGCGTGGCTCCCAAAGTCCCTTGCTCGACTATGTTCCACATTATTGGATTTTTCCCTTGCAATTTTGTTTCAACTTTGCTGGATTTTATCATGCGGAAGGCTAGTCGATAACAAGCATGTTGCTGATGTATCTTTGCCTTATGACTCGTTTAGTTTTGTTCTTTAGTAGGTTAAAGATGATGCTAGAACTCAGACTGTTAATTGAGACTCAAATTACATTTTTCATACTGCAGCTTTTGTTATTTTCTACCGCCTGGTCATGTTTGTGAAGGTATGTGTATGCATGGGGAATGCGCATTCGATGATTTTAGGATTGTGTTTTTTAAGTTTTATAATATTTAAGGCTTTTGGAACTAACCATCCTTTACTCCTTTCTCTCTCTAAATTTTCTCTCTTCCTTCTCTCTAGCCTTTCTCTCTTGTGTGTTTTTTTCGGTAGGGGGCAGGATTCCGGCAATGCTGGCTGCGCTTCTCTGGTGTAGATTTCTGCCCCTTAACCTCTCCTTTTTTCTTACTCTCTTTTTCTTGTCTTTTATTTTTTATTTTAATACATTTTCTTCATTCCCAAGCTATTTCCTTGCTGGGTTCTTCTTCCCCACGGCCTCTACTTCCTCGTTGCATCAAAGCAATATGTTTGAGGTTATTACTTTGTAATCTTGTTACTCAACATTCCAAGATTTGCTACCATTGGAAATGGTTTCATCCTATTCTATTGGCCGGACTGACCTCGTAAAGAATTACAACTTTAGCCACATTTTTCTCGTAGGAACTCTTTTTGGCGCCGTCGAGTGGTGAAAGCACTCCAATCCGCTGCCATTCGACTCCTGGCGTAGCTGCTTTATGAGACTACAATGGACCAGTCCAACACCACGCCCCATGGTTTGCTGTTCGCGATTTTTCTGGCGCCTGCAGTTTTGCAGTAGGTGTGTAGGGGCGTGTTTTCTTGGAGCATGTCATTTTTCTTTAATGACGGCCACCACCCTAGAAATCTATAAGGTGGAGCCATTTCCCATGATCTACAACACTCGTCGCAAGAGTCACTGCTACCCATACATTAGGACAGTCTCTGGCTGTGCTGATTGGGTCAAGCATGTTGTCAAGATGCACTCTTTGGTCCTCTGTTTCATCGTGCTGCTTCAGCCATCCTTTGATTACACGGCGTGTGTCCTCAGCAGTCGGTCATCGTTGCTCCAATATTCTAGCATTTTTCATCTCACGGATTTGCGCTTTCTCACACTGGTGTGTTTGCTTCGGCTGTTAAGGTCGGAGTTCTACTAGCTTTTTTCGGCGCTTCTATGCAGTAGATCCAGGTACTGTACCCAGTCTCTTACTGGAATTTTCCTTCTCCCTCAACTCTTCAGCTATGGAGCCTAGGTCCATCGCCCAACAGCTCTTTTTTCGACGAGCAGCATCTCCTTCCGGCCTCAATTCTCCTCTGCTCCGGTCGTCTCATCTTCAGGGAGCTATCCTTTCTGGGAGTTGACAGCCTACCTTTCTTACTTATTTTGATGTTTTTTTTTGCATTTTTACAGATCACTAAAAGTTGCCTACTTTACATACTTTGGGCAGCCTATCTACCGCCCCAACCTACTGTTGCCTAGTATTTTCCATGGTAGTCCCCACCGCTTCTCCTTACCTGCTGTTGCACTCTTCTTGTGGGCACAGCATGGTTCCCTTCTTCGTTCAGCCTTGGCCCAACACTTTCTAATCTTTTTGCTTAAGGGACCTTTATCCTCAAGGCTGTTTTTCATTTTATTTTCCCTTATGACAATTTGATCTCGTCATTTTACTCCTTAATGAGACAACAATGTTTCGTGTTAGTCTCTTTTCTCTTCTCCAACGTACCACATCCCCTTGCATTACTCTTCCCCATCTTTTGGGTTCCAATGCTCCAAGCACTAGCGTTTTCAATCCACATAATAGCAATTTGGATTTTTTTTTGTTAGTTTTTGAGCATCTTCCGCTCACTCATAGCCATGGCACTGATTTCCATTTTTGAGTTGACCACAACTGACAGGGTATTAGCGTAAATTGCTAACAAATGGGGAGTAGGGCTATTCACTCCGACGCGGCATTCCATTTCATCATCCTAAGCCCGTAGCTGATCATAAAGCCCGTAATCAGCCCCTTCTGTTTTGCTCCATGCCACAACTCAATGTTTAGTTACAGTCCATCCTAATGCCTTGGCTCTTGGCTATTCTCATGATTATAGTCGGTTAAATTATATAAGCTAATTTTTTGGCTACCTTGATGTACATAATCATGTTTTCATTCTCGTTTCTCGATTATCAGAGCCACCTATTTAGGCTCATTTTGTAAGCCGTTTGTTTGGCTTTTTAAAATCGTTTTCTCCTTCTTCCTTTATCCTTGTCCCCATCTTATTTTCGTTTGTCTTTTTTTAATAATATTGCCTAGTTTGATAATATTTGGGCTTTAGGAAGGTTTAAATTACTTATTCTACTGATTTCATACAATAAAAGAAAAATCATGTAAAATACTCTCGTTGGACTAAGGATTGAGAATCGTGCCCATTTTTATTGCATGTTTGTGAAGGTATGTGATGTGTGGGAAATGCGCACTCGATTTACCTTATGCAGATTTTTTTTTATAATTGGAACAGACAGAGTAAGGATAAGCTATTGAGAGGAGCTTATTTGCTGGGAGTGATCATAAGGTTAGCGTCATTCATTCCCTCATATTTATTTTCCTGGCTTATTTTATGAGCATACAAATTTGGGCATTAATAAAGTGGGTTTTATTTTAAAAATGAGAATTCATCAAATTTCTTCTTTTCGTGTGTATAAAAACTGTATACCAAAATCTCAGCAATCTGCCCCTAACATCACCAAGATTTTATGATTTGACACACACAAACTCATGGCATCCTTCCCTTTCTCTTCCAACTCTGCTGCCAATTCCTCATTTTTGGAAAAGTAGTATCATGTTGAAATTATTTCAAATTATATCTACTTTATTACAGTCATATGCCCATATCTTGTTCATCAATATGCAATTCTTCATCTTGGTTTTATACAAATAATTATTGATCGTTAAACTCTTTATTGGTTGGTATATATAATTAGAATAATTTTATTAGACTTCTTGTAGTTTTAAATTCAGGATTTTATCTTTAGAGAAAATCTTTGTTTTCTGATGCAAAAATCTTTTATACTATTCTCCATACTGTGGTAGTTGATGCTAATTACTTTTTTGATGGGTAAGATTTTCAGCATTTGATTTTACTTAAAATTGTGCTTTTTATTGCTGAAAGTGTCTCAACATCCATCTATTGAGGTTATTCAAGAAAAGATGAGGGTAAGGATGAAGCTCCAATTCATAAAGGTTAGAATATGGATAATAAGAAGATGAGGTTATTCAGAATGAGCCGAACTTATATAGAAAATAAAGGTAAAAGGCCTACTGAGGCTTGTGAAGAGGAGAAAACAAGAAAGAAAATAAATAGCTTAGTTAGTTATAGCGTCTGATTGTCGACTCTCCAGCAATATAATAGGAATTCATCATTGCACCTTTTTACGGACACCTACAAATTCAAAAACACAAAGTTTTAATGCAAGATCCAAAATTTTGACAAACACAAAGTATGTAAAAAAAACATGACACTAAGTTATGGGAAATAAATTGTCACGAAGGCAGATGACATAGAGTCATTTTGTTTACATTAACACAAAGACAAAATAAACTGATCACAAAGCTATAAGCATTTAGTACGTACTCATATCAGTAGGATTAAATTCAGATGCAATCTTTTCCAAATTTACAATGTCTTTCTCCACAATATCACAAATGAAATAATATCTAACGTCAATACGCTTATTATATCATGAAAAACAAGATTTTTTCATAATTGAATGACAGACATACTATCGAAATAAACAATGACGGATTTTTTCAAGAAAATCAATTTCTTTGGCAAGACCTTTTAATCAAATAGCTTCTTTTAAAGCATTAGTTATTGCCACGTATTCATATTCGGTAGTAGAGAAAGTATTAACATATTGTAGTTGGGATTTTCAACTTATGCAAGAACCACACAAAGTGAAACCATAAGAAGTTATGGACTTCCTATTGTCTCTATCATTTGCATAATTAGAATCAACATAACCAACAGATTTAGAGAATTGAAAACTTACTTCCATGGGGCCTTTGATGTACCTTAACAACCATTTTAAAGCCTCTCAATGTGGCATATCTTGATTAGACATGTGTTTACTCAACCAACTAATAACATATGCAACATCAGGTCTAGTGCTAATCATTATATACATCACATATCCAATAGCATTGGAATAAGACACATTTTTCATATCAGAATTTTCATAATCAGAATTTGGGGCCTGATCCTTACTTAGCATAAAATGGGCAGCAACTGGCACATTAACATATTTTACAGCCATTATAGAGAACTTACTCAAAACCTTTTCAACATATGAAATCTAATTAAGTAAGAGAATATGGTTCTTTCTATCCCTATCAATATTCATGCCAAGTATCCTTTTAGCATCTCCTAAATCTTTCATGTCAAAGTTATCACATAGATTCTTTTGCACATGTTCCACATGCTTAAGGTTAGGACTAATAGTTAGCATATCATCCACATAAAGAAGTAAGAAAAAAAGGATCAACATTATTAAGTTTGAAGTAAAGACAATGATCATATTTCTTTTAAACTACAAGGAAGACATGCATTGATCAAACTTTTTGTTCCATTATCTAGGGGATTGTTTCAAACTATATAAAGATTTTTCTTAAACAAACAAACATGGTTAGGTTGCTTGGGGTCTACAAATCCTTCGAGTTGTTTCATAAAAAAAAATTCATTTAAATCATCATTTAGAAAAGCTGTTTTTCATCCATTTATTTTAATTCCCAATCAAAATGATCAACTAATACAACCATTATTCGAACTGTGGTGAATTTAACAACAGGAGCAAAGATTTCATTGTAAGCAACCCTCTCTTTTTGAGTAGAAATCCTTAGCCACCAATATAGCTTTAAAGCTAACATTTTCCAACTCATGTTTCAATTTGAACAGCCACTTGCAATCAACAACAGAGCAATGAGCAGGTTTAGGAACTAGAATCCAAGTATGATTAACATGCAAATAGTGTTGGCATTCGATCATTTGGTTAACATGATCCGTTAGCATTCCATACGTTTCTAACAAGTAGTGGAAGCAAGTAAATAAGAAACGATTACCTGTCACCAGGGCATGTTGAAGATGATGAATTCTCGCCACTAGCATGTGCAGCCTCACCGTTTTGGGCATAACTCTCTCATCCGATGTCAGATTTGAGTGATCTATGTACCAAAACGATCTCCTCTTCCATGGCTTTACGTCAATATATGGCACGTCCTGTTATGAAGTCTGTATGATTTTATAAAAATCGTAGAAGGTGGCGGACAGCAACAGCAAACAACCTTCCAGTCTTCTGCTGTATTTCCAAGTTCAATCTCGACGTCGTGTGGGCGACGATCCTCGAGATCTTCTCAATTCGTTGTTCCCTCACCCTCCTCACAGTGTTAGGTGTGATTAATCTTATAGATTAGGGTTTCCAGACAGCTGAGATGACTTATATATGGGCTACAGCAGGGACCAGGAGGAGAAATTAGAGTTGAGCATCCATTGGGCTTAAGTATCTAAGTTTAGCCCAAAGCTTATACTTAAGTCCAATAATAATAATATATACCACTAAAATATTATTACTGCACTACCGTTCTAATCCCATAATTACGTTATGGGCTCCTTCTTATTATGAGCCCATTAGTCTCCCCATGTTTAAGAAATACAATGTCCATTAATTAGTTAAGTTACTGATAACTTCATTAATTAATATCTCATCCAAGAGTTGTACCACTCAACCTCATTATCATTCCAGAATAAATCCACCTACAGGGTTTACATGATAATCCTTATGAGATCCTCAAGGGGACATCATCAACCTAAAACGGACAGGATTCCTTCTACAATCAACAGCACACCATAGAGACAACACTACTTCCCAACTCACCGAGTTTGTTGATTTAATAACATGTAAATCTCACCCATTGATGAATCAAAGAAACACATACTGCCCTACGTGTCGAGGTTATTGTATAGGGATTAAGAGCACGAACATCCATAATAACAGAGATCAAGTTCTTCTATAAGTCATATAAGTCGAACGATCTCAAGTGGTCTTGTTCAATTCACGCAAAGTGCACTAATGTGATTCTATAGCCAAGACAAGCTAATACCAAACCACACTACAACCATCCCGATAGAGAGTCCCCATCTATCTCGGTTGTGAGCATCTATTTATACTTTATAAGGAAATCGATAATATGATCTTCCGCGTGTTGTCGCACAACATATTATCTACAGTATAAAGTAAGTGGACTATTGCATCGAACATATAAATAAAATATAAGATGCAATCATTTGATCATATGATTCTCATTTTAAATAAATTGTTTAAACATTGTTCATACAAAAAGCTAGACTTTTAGTATACAATCCAATAATCTCCCACTTATACCAAAAGACTATGCTGTCATGTCTTCCGCCATACATCTGATTCTCACTCCCACTACACGACCATCAAAAGCTTTCGCCTTAAGGTCCTTGTAAATAGATTTACTAGGTTATCATCTGATGTAATCTAGGCGACAACAACCTTCCCCTCATCATACGATTTCTCGTAACAGGTGGTACTCGCGCTCCATGTGTTTAATTGTTTATGGACTCGTGATTCATTCAAGTTTACAACTGCATTATCATCAAAATAAATTGTGATAACCTTGGGCAAACTTATAAACACTTCAATGTCCATCATGAACTTTCTAGAGTCATACATATACTATGGCTGCCTCAGAGGCTCCAATTTATCATATTTCCATGGTGGAGTCCGGAGTCCAAAATATATTTCTATATAACACTCCTCCATATTATGACTTAACTTCCTAAAATTAAATACATAACCTTTGAGGTAGATTTACTGCCATCCCTATCTTATTTGAAAAATCTGAATCTATGTAACTTGCAAGAAGCAGTGAATCTGTCCGGTAAGTCCACATATAATTTCTATTCCTTTTCAGGTACTTCAAAATTATGTGTTACTATAGTTCAATATTCTTATTTCTAGTTATCTTTGATACCCACTGTTAATGCCATCGGCAAAACAGATATCCATTCTCGTGCATAGCATTTCTTAGATTAAGCTTCCTTATTCGCCGAAGCATAAAGAACCGCTTTCATCACCTTTATCTTCTTTTGTATCTCAAGGCACATATCCTTAGATAAAGTCTCATGCTAAAACAAGTAAGGATCGTATCATCTCATGAAGCTTGAGACAAACATAACATCCTTTCTTGTGATCCATATTACCGTGATCAAAATGATATTTTTGCTTCTCTTAAGTCCTTCATCTCATACCGCTTTATTAACCATACCCATACGCTCGACAATACTCTTTTATTGTCTCCAATGAGCAATATATCATCTACGTACTGTACAAGAAATACCACCATATTTTCATCACTCTTTTCAATAAACAAGACACATCCGAGCATTGATTAAATCCATGTCACTGAATTTACCTCATCAAAATAAATGTTTTATGATCTTGAAGCTTGCTTTAGTCCATCGATGGATACTTTTAAGCTTACTATCACAATGCTTTTAGCTCTTTGTAATGAATCACTCTGGTTGCTTCACATAGATGTTTTCCTCAAGACTTCCAATTAGGAAAGCTGTCTTAACATCTATTTGTTATTCCTCATATTTCATATGAGTAGCAACAGATAAAAGATTCTGGATCAACATAGGCATAGCTATCGGCAAACAGGTTTTCTCATAATCGAATTTTTTATTTCTGATTATACCTTTTCGCAACAAGCTTTACTTTCAAGGTTTTCACCTTACCGTATGATCCTCTTTTATTTTATAGAGTCACTTCCAATGGCATTCACACCATCCGTGGTTCTACAATCATCCAGAATTGATTTAGAATCCATCAATTCTATTTCAAAAAATATTTCATCTTACTAAGATATCACATTTTTATCATGTAGTACTTCGTCGTATCCGTGGGTCCATTCCATGTTTACTAGGGACCAAGTCTCACAACTCTCCCAAAACATATATCTTACGGGTCCAACAACCCTCCCACTATGACAAGGCACTACACGCAATTGTATATCAAAAGTGAGACGCGTTGCAATTTACCTTGTGGTATATCCTCTTGTACACTTGGTACTAATACTACGTGTTTTTCCCTCTCACTTCCTTTAGAATAATTTATACATGGGTTTATGATTTTATACATAGTCCTTTTCCAAAAATCTAGTGTTTGTATTAACAATCACCCTTCGATCTTTTTGGACTAAATAAATCATCATCCTTCATTTTTCTAGGATATCCCACAAACAGACAAACATTATACGACATGCTGTTTCTAGGGCATACCCATAAAATGAATTTAGTAATTCCAAAAATTCATCATCTATCTAATTATTTCCATAAGAATCTTTCTCTTATTAAGATTAGAAGGTACGTTATTAATTACTATTTGTTGCATCCGTGGGATAAACATGATTTAAAAGTGAACAAATTGTCGCCAACGTACAACAACAGATTATAGCTCCATCCTTCATTACTATGACCATGTCATTTAAATGAAATGGATTATCCATCCGTAAATGCATAGAAACTGAAATGAAATTCTTTCTATGAAAACGTATGTAAAGATAATTTCTCATAATCAAGCGTGTATTCATATCATGAGATAAATAAACAACTCCCACTGCAACAGCCACTACTCTCGTAGTATACCCATGTACCCAATAATAATCTCATCATCACTTAGTTACACGCTTTTAGTGATTCCGATATCTACACACAATGTGTTAGCAAATGCCATCACTAATCATGCTTCAACGACTAGTGAATGAGATACTAACCTTGTTGACATCATGATGAAAATGGCTTTCCTTCGCCACATGTTTTGTCAGAAGTTCCCCACCATATACAACCTCTTGTATTTAAGGTAGAACTTGCTCAAAACACCTAGGCAAACTATGGAGAATTAAATTGATCTAGGTTTTCCTTTCAATTTCTATTCCAAGCATTTCCAATTCATTCATCAATTCAACCATGACCTCCTGCCTATCTGACTTACTCAAGTATCTGAAGAGTCGCATGAGACCATCATATTTCTATGAACCTCTCAACTCTTCACTAGAGACTTCAAAAGGCATCATGGGATATCCTTAGTGATAACACACTTATATTTTCCTAAGCAGTAATATTCAAAACCAAGATTCTTTTCTAATCATCTAATTTTGGACCAGTAAATATAATTTCTTTCAGTAAACAATAAGTGAGATAAAACCATTTAAAATTCAGAGAATCACAAATAAATACACTGATCAAATCTTTGAATTTTATCCATTTATATTGATTCCCTCAAAACAATATAAAATTAAAATTCACCGACATCTCAAGCACCGTGAGTCTGCAAGCCACGATAGTGTGGATGTTTACAAACCTGAACATTTACAAGAGAAGGTTTTACCCATTAATTTCATTTGTCAACCTAACCTCATGATAAAATAATTAATAGTCGGTTCATCTTTAGCCATGTAAATAAAAACAGTGACTCTAATGGGGAGGATACTTATTATTTACATCTAAGTGAACACCACCCAAGTCTGCGGCCCAAACTTATGTGCCTTACAGATAGAGAAGTACACACGCGCTATGATAATTTTCTACAGTCATCAATTATAAGTTTGTACAGTGATCCGTAAATAAACTCATCTGATAGGAAGGAAGGTCTATGCCAACACGCAAGTTCATGTGCATCACATTATAAACAATAATTATTTGATGAAATCTGTGCCAGTGATCCGTGAATAAACTTATCCGATGGGGAGGAAGGTCTATTCCAACACGCAAGTTTACTCACATCATTTACAAATCAATAATGGAGGCTGCGGGAATTAATTACCAATCCCCTCTCCCACTTAGTAATTTTAACACCGAGGGTTTTTACATGCATATAATATTCAAAAATAAAATACGCAACTTAGCATGCTCCTATTACGGCAAATAAGACAGTAAATTAAGGAGAACATGCATACATATATAACAATAATCAAATAATTAAATCAATTATTAACAGTTATATATCAGCGAATTTGATTATTCGCCACCAAGCATGAATGAGGGCAACGCACACGGGGGTCGACCTCCCCGCAGAGGTCGCGGGAATCGACCAGCCCAGTCAGGTCGCGGGGTGTGGGGCAGCGCCTTGAAGAAAATTTAAATCTGGCACCAAACTAAAGCTCGAGTTGAGCTGCTCCTCATTCCAGAGCTTGACTCGAGTGGCCTCTTTCGCTCGCACACAATGTTCGGCATGCAGCACCTGGCCCGCGGTCCGCCTGCTAGCCTGCCCGTCATGCCTTGACATGGTGCTCGATAAGAAGATTCTAGCCGCGCGAAGTATTGCTTTGGCACGTCCCATCGCTCATGCCAGATCACCGTCCTGCATGCCTTGTCCCCCGCACTAACAGTCTGCAGCCTGTGTGAACAAAAGGCGCCAATGCCCACCCATCCGTGTGCCTTATCTGGCCAATCCGCAAGCAACAACATGTCTGACCAGCTACACGACTTGTGCCTTTTATTCTGCCAGTCGTGCCTTCCTCCAATGGCACTCATGACAACGGCCATCGCCTGTCCATGCCTCGCCTACCTCAGCTTCTCGGTGGTACGTGACCCATGCCTAGTAGCCTGCTCGTTGTCCTGTTGAAAACCTGGCACCAGACTTGCAGCTCGCCAGCCCAGCTTCCGTGTGCAAACGGGATTACCTCTCATCCATCGAATCACTCGCAGCTGGGCACCGCAAGCTATCCCCCATGCATCCCAAGAGAACATGCCACCGTGTGCTGGAAGCTTGCCGTCCAGTACAGATCTATGCCGCTCAGCCGCCTCGACGCAGCCACAACAGGGACCCACCCAAAATCCTTGAAGACTCGTCCGAAAACTTAGCAGACTCGACCAGGCCATCTGCCATGTACGCTCAGAACTGTTGTTGATGCGCTCGGAACCTGCAAGACCCGCCTAAAATGCTGTAGTGTTCTAGCGTTAGATCCTTGTCAATAGCCATCAACGTAATCCCCCGTGCCTGGTTTCATCATGAGTGCCGGCCTTCACCATCGTTGGCCAACATGTGGACAGAACCTATCGACAATCGCCGTCATCCATGCCAGTCTACCGGCCATCAGCACGCCTTACTGCCACGTTTGCTTTGCATCACATGCAGCCCTTCCACCGTGTTCAAGCGTGTGATTGTGCATGCTGCACCCATCGTGCAGTCATCTATGCATCAGCCCGCACTCGCACGACGGGCATCATGTGTCCAACGCCTGGCAGTAACCGCGGCTTGTCCACCTGGCATTCTTTCCACTCCGTGCCATCAACCGTGTCCACCATGCCCGGCACCAGCCATCTTCACCATGCTCTTTCATATGTCCGTCACACCTAGGGTTTTAATCTTTTGATTTCCAACACAAAATGCCATCCGACAGCCTTACCGGTCTCACCCTGCCGTGATCCAGCCGTACCACCAAGTATCAAAGTATGTGCCGTCGTGTACAAGGTAGGGTATACAACAAGAAACTTAATTCTAAACCCTAATCACAAATGGCACATAAATCCTAGCCTAACATTTCATGCTTCACTACGAAACTAAAGCTCTGATACCAATTGTTGGCATTCGATTGTTTGGTTAATAAGATCCGTTAGGGTTCCATACGTTTCTAACAAGCAGTGGAAGCAAGTAAATAAGAAACATATTACCTTTCACCAGGGTATGTTGAAGACGATGAATTCTCGCCACTAGCATGTGCAGCCTCACCATTTTGGGCATAACTCTCTCATCTGAAGTCGGATTTGAGTGATCTACGTACCAAAATGATCCTCTCTTCCGTGGATTTTTGTCAGTATATCACAAGTCTTGTTCTGAAGTCTGTACGATTTTATAAAAATCGTAGAAGATGGCAGACAGCAGCAGCAAACAACCTTCCAGTCTTCTGCTGTATTCCCAAGTCCAACCTCGATGTCGTATGGGCGACGATCCTCGAGATCTTCTCATTCTGCTGTTCCCTCACCCTCCTCACAATGTTAGGCGTGATTAATCTCATAGATTAGAATTTTCGGAAAGTTGAGATGACTTATATATGGGCTACAGCAGGGACCAGGAGGAGAAATTAGAGTTGGGCCTCCATTGGGCTTAAGTATCCAAGCTTACTCCAAAGCTTATACTTAAGTCCAATAATAATAATATATACCACTAAAATATTATTACTGTACTGCCATTCTAATCACATAATTACGTTATGGGCTCCTTCCTATTATGAGCTCCTCAAGGGGACATCATCAACCTATAACGGATACGGATTCCTTCTACAATCAATAGCACACTATAGAGACAGCACTACTTCCCAACTCACCGAGTTTGTTAATTTAATAACATGTAAATCTCACCATTGATGAATCAAAGAAATACATACTGCCCTACGTGTCGAGGTTATTGTATAAGGATTAAGGGCACGAACATCCATAATAACAGAGATCAAGTTCTTCTATAAGTCGGTATAAGTCGAACGATCTCAAGTGGTCCCATTCAATACACGCAAAGTGCACTAATGTGATTCTATATCCAAGACAAGCTAATACCAAACCACACTACAACAGTCCCGATAGAGAGTCCCCGTCTATCTCGATTGTGAGCATCTGTTTATACTTTATAAGGAAATTGAGTCGCACAACATATTATCTACAGTATAAAGTAAGTGGACTATTGCATCGAACATATAAATAAAATATAAGACGCAATCATTTGATCATATGATTCTCATTTCAAATAAATTGTTTAAACATTGTTCATACAAAAAGCTAGACTTTTAATATACAATCCAACAAATAGTTCATTTCTTCTTTCATAGCATTCAACCATTTCACAGAGTTCTTAGATTTCAAAACTTCTTGGTAGGTTTTAGGTTCATTACTAACACTTTCAAATGCATTAAAAAGCATGAGTATCAATGTGAAAATCATCAAACCTAGCAGGTTTTCTAATATTCCTCCTAAGTCTATCCCTAGGTAATACATAGTCATCATTCACAAGAATTTCGAATTCATTTTCACTCACAACAGGTTCATCAAGATCATGATTATCATGCATTTCAGGCACTTGAACATTTTCAAATACACAAGGTGTGCTTCACCTTACTTGGAGTATGACAAGAGTCATTTAAGGTCACAAAATCAGTCACGGAAGCAGATAAGCTTGGAAAATCAGATTCATTAAAAAATCACATCCCTACTTATTATGATTTTAAAACCAGGTTCAGAATAATCCTATAATCTATAACCCTAAACTCCTTCAAGATAACTAAGAAAAACACTTTTTTTTTTTGCTTCTTGTATTAAGTTTATCTAGATTTTTATGTACAAATCTGCAGCACAACCAAGCATCTCAAATATGGAATAATCAATCTTTTAGCCAAAAAATATAAAGTTAAGGCATTTTCCCTTCAAAGGCACAGATGAAGATTTATTAATTAAGCACACTGCAATAATAACAACCTCACCCCAAAAGTTTTTAGAGAACCCAGATGAAGGCAACATTCTCCTCTCTAATAACATCCTATTCATCCTCTCGGCAACCCAATTTTGTTGGGTTGTGTAAGGAAGGGGCTTATGTCTCACAATCCACATTTTATACACAAATCATTCATGGAATTATTACAAAATTCAAGTCCATTATCAGTTTTAAGGTACTTAATCTTTTTACCCATTTGATTTTCAATAAAAGTTTTCCAATTTTTGAACTTTTCAAAAACATCAGATTTGTTTTTAGGCAAAATCAACAAACTGTTCTTGAAAAATCATCAATTTTGGATATAAAATACACGTTATCACCTTGAGTGGGCTCACTAGGAGGCCCCCACACATCAGCAACCAAATATTCAAGAATATCACTACATGAAGAAGTTTTAGGGTAAGAGGAAATAAGAAATTTCACTTTAACATGTTTGGCTTATACACAAGAGTCACAGAAAGGAATGCACATAAGCTTATCATCCCTAAAAGAAATCAGGGTTTTGCAATAATTCAAGACATTTACTACTCATGTGACCTAACCTTTGGTTCCAAATGTTTGTTTTATCTTATTTAACAACGTTAAAAGACATAAAAACAGATTTAGCAAAGCAAACATAAAGGTTATTCCTCTTTTCAACATTAAAAATAGGCACAGAACCCTTTAAAATGCACATGCTATCGTTTCTCCACATGTCCTCAAGACTCTCATCTTCAAGGGAAGCACAAGCAATAAGTTATCAAATTAGGCACATGACTCAAATTTTTCAAGGTGAACATAGAGCCATATTTTAAATTCTAGCAAATGTCACCAACACCAAGAACATCACATTTTTTTCATTTACCATAAACACAGTACCATGTGAAACGTTTTTACATGAAGAGAAAATATATTTAAAAGGTGTCATAAAATGTGCAACCAAAATCCACTAGACATTCATTATCACATAAAGATGAATGCAGGGAATTCACAACATAACTTTTAGAAACAGCAAACACATCACCATAACTCACAGAATCAGAGTTAACATTAGCATGATCAGTAGGATTATTCCTTTTAGGATGAGGACTCTTATTTGCATAATGTCCTTGTTCATGGAAGTTATAACATTTTCTGTTTTCCCTTTATATGCATAACCTCCCCATAAATTTTAACACCCCCATTCTATTTTAAATCATGTTATTTGCTTTTTAAGGCATTTATCACAATATCAAGAGTAACATCATTACGACCAAATTTAATAGCTTATTTAACATGTAATAGTCATGTATAGATATCTATATACACACACATACATATATTAATAATAATAATAGTAATAATAATAATAATAATAATAACAACAACACAACAACAATAATATGACAGTTAGATTGATAGTTACATATAATTTGAGAAAGGTGATTCACGAAGACTAAACACATAACGACAGGGGGTGTTGTACAATGGTTTAAGGGCGGTGGAGGTAACCAATAGGGTATAAGGAGTCAATAATTAAAGGCATGCAATCATGAGAATTTTAAACGTCTGCAGCTACATATCTCTGAAATGACTCCAAATCTACCATAAGATATTCAGATTCTCTGAAAACATTCTTCAAATATTCTCTGAAATGCCTTCAAATCTTCTACAAAATATTTTCAATCCTAGCAACCTAGATCTCGCTTAGACACGTACTCACCTTCATATCATTGTCATCAACCTATTAAGAGTAAGAATCCATTATATTTCTCCATTTCCTTCTAGATTACCACAAACCTCTACCATTCCATTACCAAATTTCTGCCATTAATTGCGAGAATACTCAATACTCATAGGTGATTCTCTAAGGCTCTTAGGAGGAGAAGAAGAATCCATAAACCAAAAACCATCTCCCCAAGTTTGTATTTAAATGGTAGATCTCCTAACTTTAGGTAAGATTTCTTAACTTTCTCCGCTAAATATATATATTTATTTTACTTCCGTAAACTGTCTTAAGAGCAATATTGTTGTTATACATATTTTATTAAGAAATATATGAGTTCTTTGTTTTAAAAAAAACCTATCTTATGTTAAGATTGTGAAGTATACTTGAGTTCTTGGTTTTATAAACTTTTCTTATGTTAAGATTCTGGAGTGATGTTGATATTGGATGATGTGACAAATGACACATTAAAAATCTGAAACATTAAAAAATATATGGCAAATGATACACTTGAATTTTATTGCCAATTGAATGAAAATATGTGGCAAATGACACATTAAAAATCAATTATTTATTAATTTAGTAAGGAATTTAAATAAATTAATTCCTAATTAAATGATAATTTGATCAGATCTAGTTAGATAAGTCCAAATCAAGCAGGCTTGAAAATCAATTATGCCAAAGCCAAATCCTTGGATGTGATCAAATCAAATTAAAATAAGATTTGGAATCAAATTAGGATCAGATTTGATATAAATAAAATCTGAATCAACCAATCAGATCAAAGCCCAAGCCCGCAAAATCAGGTTAAATAAAGCCTTGACCAATCAAACTGTGAGTTATAGATAGAAGGATCTTCATCCTTCACCTATATAAGGAGCCTTCCTCCATTCAATCCAAACACATCGAAAACGATTCTCTACAAAGATCAAAGACTTCAGAGTTGTCTGAATAGTTTTTCAACAAGAATCAACTCGAGAAAGACCTAGAAATCTGGGATACAGGTGCTAAACCACCCGACTTAAGCTTTCTTAAGTTAAGTTCTTCGGTGTCGTTTGAAGAGTTAACGACATTCTACCATATTAAATAACGTTCTTCGTGAAAAGCTTCAACAGAAGATCCAGACACTCAGAAATCTGTAGATGCCAACGCTAATGAAGAGATTGAAAACACGATCTAAACTCCTTCAAGATCTACAAGTAAAGAAAAACCACCGATCAAAGATCAAGTTGCTAAACCCCTCCAATCCGGTGTTCTTCAAGTCAACAGCCTTCGATCAGAGATCAAGATGCTAAACCCCTCAGATCTGGTGTTCTTCAAGTTAGAAACTACACTCGACCTGAGATCAAGGTGCTAAGTCCCTTAGATTCAACGTTTCTTCCAGTCAAATTCATCTAGCAGTCTTCATGAAGTCAACGATGTTCTTCATAAGAAATCTTCAAGTCAATGTTCAATCCAAACAAAGGCTCAATGCCTCTGGATAAACATCACAAGACTGTAAATCTGAGCTCGGACAAGCTTCATCAGAAGATTCGACTCAACACACGCAGTAAACACTTACAGTCAGTGTAGTCAACACATACACATCAAAGTCAAGCCAAATTGGTTCGAGAGAAGAATCAGAGGATTAATTGGGGATTGTAACCCGCTTACATATCTTTTGAATTAAATTGTTATGGATTATCTTTGTACCCAATTTGTTTTTATTCCTCAATAAATATAAATTTGTTGTTATAGATACGTACAAGAGTTCTTTGTTTTTATAAACATGTCTTAAGATTTTGGAGTTATGTTGATGCGTACATGAGTTTTATTTTTATAAACTTATCTTATGTTAAGATTCTGATGTAATGTTGATACGTGTATGAGTTCTTTGTTTTTATAAACATACTGAGATTTTGACGTGGTGTTAGATACGTAGATGAGTTCTTTATTTAAAAACTTGTCTTATTTTCAAAAGTTAGATATATAATAAAAATTTATGATTTTTTTACACCCCCATATCTATTTAACATACCACAAAATTAATATAATTAAATTTTATTTTAAGTAATATGACTTAAATATTCTTAATGAATATTAATACTAAACATACTCAAACTTTACTAAACATACCCCATATTGAACAACCCTAACCCTAAAACCCGTGGAGTATTTGATTTCTTGATATTATTATAATGGACGTTGGGGTTAAGAGGAAATGGATGATGAATCCATTAATATTCAAGTGAAGAATGAGAGTTCCATTCCACATATGAAAAAGAGAGAAGGGGGTGCACGTGGCGATCACATCCATGAAGGTGGTCAGGGAATTGGTGTTCCAGATTCAGGGGGCGGACAACGTCAGTTTCACGGATGTGGATCGCTCCGTTGGTCAACTTTTTTCTGTACTGGTTGAGAATACCTTAAGCAAACGAATGATGCTGTTTTTCATTGATAGAACACCTAGCTACCATTCCAACTTCTAAGTTTCCAATACCAATATATAAATTGATTGACTCACTAAATAATCACTCATTCACCGTAAAAATGGAAAAAACAAAGGTGGTTGAATATTCACATATGGGAATCGTATTCAAGAAAAAAAATATGAATGCAAATGGTGTAAATACAGTATAAGAAAAAATTGACCAAGGTGGTCGAACTTCAAAGAGAGAAGTCAGAACAGGAGAGTTGCAAGGAGAGAGAATGAGGTGTTTCACAATTAAAATTCAATATGGGGTATGTTTAGTATTAATTTTCATTAAGGATATTTAAGTCATATTACTTAAAATAAAATTTAATTATATTAATTTTGGGGTATGATTATTAAATTCGGGGGTGTCTATATATATATATATATATATATATATATATATATATATATATATATATATATATATATATATATATATGAGTAGGTCTTGTGTGAGGCCATCTCACGTAAGCCCTTATGTGAGACGGATAAAAAGTGACAACATCGTTAACGAAAAGTTATACTCAATCGATGAAAAGTGATAATGATACAGTGAACTATTTCATGAATAATTTATATATAAATAAAAAGTGATAATATTTTACAGCGAAAATGATAATAATATGACACTTTTTATCCATCTCACGTAATGGTTTACATTACACGGTATCATACAAGTCTTTGTCTATATATATATATATATATATATATATATATATATATATATATATATATATATATATATATATATATATATATATAATGGGGGAATACTATAAAATTGTCCAGTATTTTTCCTTTAACCAGTCACCTTACCCGCCGCGTGTTTCGTTTCTACACGTGTTAACACATGCGTCTCTTTTCTACTTCACCCTACTCTTACTCCTGTTTGAGCTCTATTGTCCTCCCTCATTACTCCGCTCTCATAAGTTTTCAAATTTTTAAATCGCTTTGAATTTATCTAAATTTGAATTTTGATTCTACGTCCCATTCACCTCTACTCGTTGTTTGATTTCTTAATGTTAAGACAAAACCCTAATTATTTCTTCTCATTGTTATTTCGACCTTGGCTCCATGTTCTCAAGCCTCGTCATCACCTTCTACCTATATTTTTATTATTATTCGTTGTTCCTTATCTTTAATTTTTTATTTGGGGAAAAGCTTCAGTTGTGTATAATAAAATTATGCTACCATTATACTGACTACTTTTTCCCTGTGGAAACAGAATAGTTGACTAATTCCTTGACATTACAGTTTCGGGTCTCTAAATTCAATTTCCCCATTTAATGAAATGTTCGGTAGTCGGGATCTCAAATTAGATCAGCTTTGCTTGTTTGATTAGCTTTTATTATTTTACATGATTGCTTATTACTTGTTAGCATTTTATTAATTTGATCATCATTGATTGTGAAATGTTTTATAGCTATAGAAGTATAAATTCGTGAAATACACTTCTGATTCTACTAGATTTGATTGAATATGTCTACATTCTGAGCACAATTTAACTTTATGTTTTGAGCTCAATTATGTGATTCTAAACTTACATATATTAGCATGGTTAAGTTTTTGGATATGAGGTCACTACATGAGTTAGCTCACTTTTACGGTGGTCTCAACCTGATTTCGTAAACTACATAGCCAGTAAACTCATTAGCAAGTTCAGTAAAATAGAAAAGTTGAAGAAATTGACTAGCTTGCAGCAAGTAAGAAGTGTGTAGGAGTTATTTAAAAAGTACAACTTTGTTTTGTATGGGTTTTCCCATGAACTTAAAATTTAGTTATTACTAATCCACAAATCAAAAGTTTCAGTAAGTATAAAGCTAAGATTTAGATGTTTAACCAGCTACAAGTTATAGTCTTGTAGAAAAGAAGTTTTAAAACCTGGCCAAAATTAAAGTCACAATAAGAATGACGTATACAATAATAAAATATGCCTCATACAGGATGAGTATAGCAACTTGGTGAAATCTTCAGTTATGTTTCATTGGTGAGTATATGATGGTAGATGGTAATTAACGATAAATGTTGTAACCTAAGGAATATGTATGTTATTGATGAGTTCTTTTTTATAAATTGATGATTTATGATATCTTATCATATCTAAGATTCAGTCTTGGTTTTTGGGATATTATTATGTTTATGGTTTGTTGTTGTTGTGATTGGTCGGTCAAGGTTATGTCTTATCAGTATTTCTATGGAACAACTTGGTTGATTTTTGAAATATATTTATGATTACATAGAGTCACAAAATGCTTTGGAATCAACTTGACATTGAAGTCAGTAGTAAGATGTTATGTTTTTTTCTTTTTTAAGTATACCAATTGAAGTTCCCCATTAGACATAACTTTCATTTTAGTTGATGGGAGTTGACAATGGATCAGATGGAGTAATTTTCAGTTATTCTTCGTGAAGACATGTAGATGATAATTGATATTAATTGAAACTTGGGAGTGGTGTACTTGTTCTTATCCGTGTCAATATAATAATTATTCTTTTGTGCAACTTTTTCCTCTATCCCATGTTTCACGACCGTACCCTTAAGATTGAAACAGTATGAAAGGCAATATATTCAATAATTAACTTGAAAGTTATATATAAACAATGTCGTTATATCTAATAGTGAGCACTATGAAGAAGTTCATGTTGCTTTTATGCATAAATTTTAAACAAATAACACACCATCATTATCATGCTTATTTATTAATTAGTTCTTGTTATATGTGGCTACGTTACTTCTGGAATTTTATTTTTATCAAAGTATCATCTTTTAAGTGTGCTTGGCTCAAATTTTAACTTGTATATATGTGTTGGTCACACACTTGTAGGCAGTGGCGGATGCAGGAAATTTGTTCAGGGGGGCCCAAATTCCTTACTCTTACAAAATGGTTCATATTTACAGTTCATATTGTTTAAAAAAATTATTTATTTACTAACTTTACTAATATTTTTAAATTTTTTTAGTATTTTTACATAAATGTAAAGTGTGTTGTATGTATTAGATGAGATTGATAATTATGAAATTTTAATCTTTTAAATATCAGATAAAAATATTATTTATTTTTTCTTTACAGAGTGTAAAAAATATTTTAATATAACAAAGAAGTGTATAATTTTGTAAGATAAAAGTAATATCAAATACAACTCCAATGTAATTTTGATATAATAAACCTAAGTAAAAATATTTTAAGTCAAATAAACCCATAAATAAATAATAATATAATTATATGATATAAGAAAGAAATATTAATATCAAAACCTAAGTAAAAATATTTTAAGTCAAATAAACCCATAAATAAATAATAATATAATCATATGATATAAGAAAGAAATATTAATAAATAATCAATTTAAAATAAAAGAAGGTGGGAGGGCTGGGAGAGTTGAACTCCTGACCTCTAATTACTTCATCCATTAGACAAACCACTAGGCTACATGTAGATATATTACATCTAGAACTATATACATGGTAATTATTTTAAAAAGTTTTAAAAAGTTCAGGGGGGCCAGCGCCCCCTAGGCCCAATGTGCGTCCGCCCCTGCTTGTAGGCCTTGTTAGTTACTGTTGGTGTCTCTATTGTTGCTTAAATTTTAACTTGCACAAATACCGCACACTTATAGGCCTTGTTAGCTATTGTCGGTGTCTCTATTAATGTTAGCTGTTGTAGCCGTCACTATTGGCATGACGATGAGAGTGACTCATTCGTGTTGAAGATGGAGCCCGTATATTCTACTACTAAAAATGTCCAATTTGTTAAAGGTTTAAAGAGAATGGATGGCAGTTGATTTTACTTATTTTATGTTACTATATTTTTAGTTTATCTTGCATAGAACTAAACTGTAAGAAATATTTGCAAGAACCTAATTTTTCCTATCTTTAAAAAAGATAAATTAAAGGGGAAAAAAGAAAAAGAAGAGAAAAGCTCTATTACAGCGGTAATACTGTAAAAGTGCCATTGTAAATGTCTATTTCTTTGTAACTCCAAAATATATTTTGCTTACTCTATCATAATAGTACATATCCCACATATCTGAAATTTTCCAAGCAATATTTGGAGTATAATTTTTACTTCAAAATAAACTTAAATGATATATATCAAAATTTTAAAAAGGAATACATAGTCATTTACGAGTGAAAAATAAAGTGTATTACTGCAGAAACTTATTGCTTAATTTACTCCATTAAAATGGATGAATTTGCTAAAAAGTTCAACATGTAACTTGTTTTTCTATGTGTCTACTATGTTATAATAAAATATCTTTGAAACATATTCATCTAAATAAATGTTATAGCCATTTTCCTAAACAGTGGCAATGCTGCCTACGGGAAATCTCAAGCTAAACTTCATCTGTTCGTTGACCATTAGAACTAAATATTTATAAAAAAGAATAAATGTTGAAATGTTCAAATACATGGAAAAAGCATAAATTAGATGAGCTCGAGCTTCCAATCATTCACGAAATATATCCTGCCTACCCCCTTTAAGAAGCATGACCTTCTAACTTCTTCACCATTTTTGTCGATGGTGATTTACATCTGCAATTTGACATCCCACGCCATGTCGGAACTTGATTTCAGCTTCACGCTGTCAGTAAGACATTCGCCGTTGTTCTTCACAAATTCTGGCGGCGAACTCTGCACAAAAATATTTGAACAGTTACTATGCGATTGATTGTTGATTACAAACAGAATCACTTACCATTTGTTGGGCGTCATCAATCAAGACCATGAGGAAGGAAGGCATACTCCTGTCTAAGGCTTCCGGGTTTTCCTCCATGAAAATGACGGATTTCAGCTAATAAATGAGGTGATATGCAATATATGAGAGAAATCTGCTAATATATTCGTAATTATGAGAGCGAGAATCAAGATTTGCTAAAATCTTGCAACATTTCTTCTAATAAATATTGTTGCAAGTAGAGCAGATACAATAAATAATAATAGATTGAAAAGGAAATTAATCTCTCCATCAGGTGCTTTTTTTTTGTAAAGATGTTGAACAATCAAAATTTGTATTTCAATGTTAATTTTAATTAAATAGGAGTAAAAGAAAGTTCACCTATATGCCTAATATGTTCATTTAAAACTATTTTTGAAATTAATAAACAACCTAAGAGTTATACCCAACTTTCCAAATTGTAACAACATTTCACTTTAAGATTCCTTATACTAGTTTCTTGTATTTTGTGGTTTATTTCATATCACTAAATTAGGCAAGACATCTTTAAAAAAATCAAATATTATGATGTAATATATATCCTTATGTAAATTAGTATCAAAATTTTATAAATTCAAGAGAAAGATACACTATTTTACATAAAAATGTGTAGAGCTAAGAATTCTGGCTTGTAAACTATATTTTCATAAAATAATTCCCAAAAAAATTAAATGCCCTTTAATAATTAATTATTAATTATTTACAATTGCAAGAAGACCCCCAAGTATAGTCTAGTGTGATCTAATTCTAGAGAAATACACTTAAACATATTCTAAGAGAACAATAAATTTTTTAAGGCATCGAGGTAACGAGGGAAACCAGCAACGTCAATGCTCATCCTCAACCTCTACATTAAATTTTATCCTTTTGTGACTCGTTCTTCTTAAGGTGGGCATACAGTTATGATTTTTAATTTGAACATGATTTACGTTAATTGATGTGATGAATATGCATGAAAACTTAATTACCTAAGACGGGTGGGCTGGGAACCTGTATGTACATATGGTATTATTGCCAATAAGGAAACACGAACACGTTCACATGACTTTGACGTATTAAATAGTGAGCACCTTTAGGTGACTTGACGTATTAAATGGTGAGCACCTTCGGGTGACTTGACATATTAAATAATAAGCACCTTCGGGTGAACTGACGTTCTAAATAATAAGCGCCTTTGAGCGACTTGATTTTGGGGTTAATTCCTTTTACTTTCAAAAGTTCATGATGTTCATTTCTCAAGAAATGAAGTCATTTCCAATTGTGAAATCTAACTGTAAATTCTCCACTGAGTACATTCATGTGTGCTCACCCCACTATATTTTTTCTCTCCAGATGATGTGGCAAAGCCGACGTGGCGGATGATAACTTAAAGGGTTGGCTGCAGCTAGAAGTACTATGTGGTTTATTTAAATAAGTGTTTAATATGTGAACAATGACTTAGAAATTGTCACTGCACACAAATCACCAAAAGACTTTCGCGCGCTACTTAATTTCTAAGATGTTTATTTCAATTCTAATTATGGTTTAGTTAAACTCTCCTTTATTATTATTATTATGGAATTGAACTCGATTGTATTATTTTAGCTTTTTTAAAAAAAATCTTACAAATTTAATTATTTTTACACATAAATAAATTGGGACGTGATGTGACATCACAATAAGATTTAAGTATATCATTTAAAAGAACAATAGGAGTGTATTCATTAGTATGCTTGTCACCCGTTTGCTTATATCTTGAATCAACTTAGGGAACATATAAAAATTTCTTCAATATCCTTGTTTACATCAAGTTTAAAACGAAAAAAAATTTCAAGAAAAAATATTTTACAAGGCAAAGACGTTTCAGTGTACAACTCATCCAACTTTTCCCAAAGTTTTTATAGCAGAATCATGCACACCAACTTTCTAAGCATAGGATCAGAGATATTCAAGATAATAGCAGATAAAACAAGCTTATTTAATTCAGTGTTTTTAGCTTCCGTTTCATTCTTATCATACGTGTGATTTATGAATTTGAATACCCTTTATTTGATTAGGATGCACTTCATTTTCTGTTTTTAGATGTTGTAGTCACAATTACCATCAAATGAGGCTTGTCCAAATGAAGAAAACAAAGCCATGGGCATTTGAAAATATGTAAAATACACTTTTAAAAGAAAAACACAGAGGTCAAGTAACAATCTATCACACAACAGGTTAGCTGAGGCTATCCCAGTTCGCGTGTCGATTTATTGATTGCACAAGGGGTCACTTAGGGCTTGAATACTACTCTAATCACACACAAAGAGAGAAAATGAGTAGTTTAACACAAAATGGATAGATTTACAGCAGCAGAATTAAATGCCAAAAAATATAATAACTTTAATTTTACCTTAATCGGCCACCATTACAACTTATGGGTCTTTTCTTTCTGCTGTTGACTTTCCACTACATAATTTCATTATAACATCGACACCCTTTACAAATCACTCCATTATACATTTTGATGGCCTCCGACAGCCTTATTTAGCTTCTTCCTCATCAACTTTTTAGATTGGGCTTTCTCTTGAAATTAGATTCGCGCTCACCATGTTTTTCGGCCACTGATGCCCCTTTACCTGACCGCTGCTGGAGAGCATCTGTCCGATTACTTTGATATTATACATTGTCTCATCTAGTGACAGTTCCTATTTTCGACGAGCCTTACCGTTGTCTTTGCTCAAATCTGCGCCCCTTCTAGTGCATATCTCCTTCAAGGAGCCCACGTTGGTATCCCTACTCCCCCTTAGGATGTCTTCACAGTATGACTAGCACCACTTAAGGATTCCCTTTTCTCCTACCGGCTATGCCGACTCCCCCTTTGCTTGATCTGGGTTCTCTTCAATTTGTGGCTGTCAAGGCTATTTCTGATATGCTTTGAGCATTCTTAATCACTGCAGTTTCATTAATGATAGCAGCGTGATATGCTTATCATCATCCGGTATGCTACCTTACGATGGTCCCTTGCTATCGCCTTCACCATTTGCAATTTACAGATTAGGGCCTAACCATCTTCTGTACCTATTGGCGGCTACTAACGACATATTGGCCGTCGGAGATCCCATATAGGATCATGGTCTCCTCCTAAGCTTACTTGGGTTGGTGCACGTTGGAGATGGCACCCCTTGCCTCAGCGCTGCTTTTTGCTGCTGCTTAGAGTAGCCTTCCAATCTGCCGCCACCAACCATTTTAAGGGCAGCAGCGACTGGCCCATTTGACTCATCTCTGCTGTGCGGCTATTTTGACGTACCTTTGGTTGTCGCCTTCATTTTATGCGATTATCCTTTATCTTCTTTCTGCCGGAACTTGAGTATTATTATATTTCTGAACAGCCGCTAGCTTCTTTTATCTCTAGAAGTTATAGTAACTTTGATTGTGCTTTAACAGATTTTATACTTATTATGATGCATCTTTGGTTGTATTGGCACATATAGTTTTTGCTCGTCTCTTGATGTTAAGGCTCCTGTTTTTATTGGTAATTAATTTGGATATTAAGGAGTCTATGTTGCTACTTGGTGATTTGATTGCAGTACTCAATGAACACCTGCTGAGTTTGTTACTACTGGTTTGATTAGTGAAGTAAATTTTTGTTGACAACAACTCTGTTTTGGTTTCAAGGATGATGTGGTGGAGTGTGCTTATTGTTTAAAATATCCTTGCTTCAGGCTACTGGGTTTTTTAGCCTGTTTTTTAGCATAGGCTAAGTTTTATTCCAGGAGCATGTTTTCATAGTTATATTAGAAGTTTTCACGTTGCATTCAAGTATTCTTCAAGTGAAAGCGGATTGATGATTCAAGTACTCTTAAATCGATTTACCTCTAGAGAATAAGAAGTTGAAAAATTAATTCATGTATAGAATCGAAAGTTTAAGTTATTTAAGTTAAATCATTATTTAATATATCAAATAACATTAAAAATGAGTTTGTAAATATTTGTTAATATTTTAAATTTAGTATATTAATATTTATTTATTTACATATATCTTAATTATTCAATAATGGCATAGAATTATAAAATTTATTTTTTTTAGTTGTTTAAATAATTTGAAATAATAAAATTAAATTAATAAATTCATTACTAATTTATGAATATTTAAAATAATATTATATATAAAATAATTATATATATATATATATATATTAGTTTCTTAAAAATAATAATTAATGAAAATAAAATTATTATTTTTAAGTTAATTAAAAATACTAAACCATAATCATGAGTAAAAAGTAATACTCAATTTAAATATTATTTATAATATTGCGTATATTATATATATATATATATATATATATATATATATATATATATATATATATCTTAAGTATACTATAACAGAAAATTATATTGATGACGTGTCGTCTCCAGAGCGCTCCAATGTGACGTGTAATTTTCTCATTTTTTTATCTTTAATACTTTTTTTAATATTTTCCTTATTTACTTTTAATTAACTTCCTTATTTAATATTTTCTTTTTTAAATAACGCGTTTCTTATTTTAATAATGATTAAATTTTAAATATTTTAGTTATTTATTTGGGTATCATTAATTAGTTACTAAATCTTTTAATGAAATAAATAAATAAATTAATATCAAATTAAATCATATATATATAGGAAAAAAATAATATTCCATATAATATTCTTTCTCACCCCACCTATAAATAAGACTTTTTGGTTATTCATTTAAAATACACACATTCATTTTTTCCAAGAGTAATATGAGCTTTCTTCTAGTTCCTTTAGAGAATTGATTTATGAAAGTATACAAATTTATTTCGATAGAGCGAATCAAGTAGAGATTCGATCTATCTTTAAAAAATTGACTCAAGATTTCTTTAAGAGAAAGAGAACTGATTCAAGTATTCTTGAATTGTTTTACCTCTTAAGTATCGATTCTTTAAGAGAGGAGAGAATCGATTCAAGTATTCTTGAATAGATTTACATCTTAAAAATCGATTTTTCAAGAGATATTTGAATAGATTTACATCTTAAAACTCAAATTTTCAAGAGTAAAAGGATCGATTCAAGTATTCTCAAATCGATTTATACCTTAAGAATCGATTGAAAGCTCCTCTGGAGAATTGATTAATGAAAATATAAAAATTTATTTTGACAGAGCTAATCAAGTATAGGTTTGATCTACCTTTAAAAAATCTATTCAGGTATTATTCAAGAGGAAGAGAACTGATTCAAGTATTCTTGAATTGTTTTACCTCTTAAGAATCGATTCTTTCAAGAAGAAGAGAATAGATTCAAGTATTCTTGAATAGATTTACATATGAAAAATCAATTTTTCAAGAGATACTTGAATAGTTTTACATCTTAAAAATTGATTTTCAAGAGTAAGAGCATCGAGTCAAGTATTCTTAAATCGATTTACATCTTAAAAATCTATCCTTTAAGAGGAAATAAATCGACTCAAGTATTACCTCTTATATAAGAATCGATTCAAGTATTCTTTAAGATCTACCTCTAAAGTATTGATTCAAGTATTCTTCAAGTGAAAGTGGATCGACGATTAAAGTACTCTTAAATCGATTTACCTCTAGAGAATAAGAGGTTGAAAAATTAATTCATGTATAGAATCAAAAGCTTAAGTTATTTAAGTTAAATCATTATTTAATATATCAAATAACATTAAAAATGAGTTTGTAAATATTTGTTAATATTTTAAATTTAGTATATTAATATTTATTTATTTACATATATCTTAATTATTCAATAATGGCATAAAATTATAAAATTTATTTTCTTTAGTTGTTTAAATAATTTGAAATAATAAAATTAAATAAAAAAATAAAATTAATAAATTCATTACTAATTTATGAATATTTAAAAGAATATTATATATAAAATAATTATATATATATATATATATATATATATATATTATTTTCTTAAAAATAATAATTAATGGAAATAGAATTATTATTATATAGTTAATTAAAAAATACTAAACCATAATAATGAGTAAAAAGTACTACTCAATTTAAATATTATGTATAATATTACGTGTGTATATGTGTATATATATATATATATATCTTAATATATCTTAAGTATACTATAGCAGAAACTTTTATTGATGACGTGTCGTCTCCAGAGCGCTCCAATGTGACGTGTAATTTTCTCATTTTTTTTATCTTTAATACTTTTTTAATATTTTTCTTATTTACTTTTAATTAATTTCCTTATTTAATATTTTCTTTTTTAAATAACGCATTTCTTATTTTAATAATGATTAAATTTTAAATATTTTAGTTATTTATTTGGGTATTATTAATTATTTACTAAATCTTTTAATGAAATAAATAAATTAATTAATATCAAATTAAATCATATATATATAGGAAAAAAAGAATATTCCATATAATATTCTTTCTCACCCCACCTACAAATAAGACTTTTTGGTTATTCATTCTAAATACACACATTCATTTTTTTCAAGAGTAATATGAGCTTTCTTCAAGTTCCTTTAGAGAATTGATTTATGAAAGTATAAAAATTTATTTCGATAGAGCGAATCAAGTAGAGATTCGATCTATCTATAAAAAATTAATTGAAGTATTCTTCAAGAGGAAGAAAACTGATTCAAGTATTCTTGAATTGTTTTACCTCTTAAGTATCGATTCTTTAAGAGATGAGAGAATCGATTCAAGTATTCTTGAATAGATTTACATCTTAAAAATTGATTTTTCAAGAGATACTTGAATAGATTTACATCTTAAAACTCAAATTTTCAAGAGTAAGAGGATCGATTCAAGTATTCTCAAATCGATTTATACCTTAAGAATCGATTGAAAGCTCCTCTGGAGAATTGATATATGAAAGTATAAAAATTTATTTCGATAGAACTAATCAAATTTAGGTTTGATCTACCTTTAAAAAATCTATTCAAATATTCTTCAAGAGGAAGAAAACTGATTCAAGTATTCTTGAATTGTTTTACCTCTTAAGAATCGATTCTTTCAAGAGGAAGATAATAGATTCAAGTATTCTTGAATAGATTTACATATGAAAAATCAACTTTTCAAGAGATACTTGAATAGTTTTACATCTTAAAAATTGATTTTCAAGAGTAAGAGGATCGAGTCAAGTATTCTTGAATCGATTTACATCTTAAAAATCGATTCTTTAAGAGAAAATAAATCGACTCAAGTATTACCTCTTATATAAGAATCGATTCAAGTATCCTTTAAGATCTACCTCTAAAGTATTGATTCAAGTATTCTTCAAGTGAAAGTGGATCGACGATTCAAGTATTCTTAAATCGATTTACCTCTAGAGAATAAGAGGTTGAAAAATTAATTCATGTATAGAATCGAAAGCTTAAGTTATTTAAGTTAAATCATTATTTAATATATCAAATAACATTAAAAATGAATTTGTTAATATTTTAAATTTAGTATATTAATATTTATTTATTTACATATATCTTAATTATTCAATAATGGCATAGAATTATAAAATTTATTTTCTTTAGTTGTTTAAATAATTTGAAATAATAAAATTAAATAGAAAAATATAATTAATAAATTCATTACTAACTTATGAATATTTAAAAGAATATTATATATAAAATAATTATATATATATATATATATATATTAGTTTCTTAAAAATAATAATTAATGGAAATAGAATTATTATTTTATATTTAATTAAAAATACTAAACCATAATCATGAGTAAAAGGTAATACTCAATTTAAATATTATGTATAATATTACGTATATTTTATATTTATATATATCTATATATATATATATAGCAACTATTTAAAATATTTTAATAGTTTTGTTTTAGTTAATTATAAAATATTTGACCTTATTTTTCATAAATAATCAATACAATTTATAAATAAACTATTCAATATTAATAAATTAATTAGTATCAAATAAAATCATGTATAGAAAAAAAAAGAATTAATTAAGATTTTTATTATATATAATTGATACTCCCCCGTCCCAAATATTTATTCGCACTATACATTTTTTGATGTCCTAGGTATTATTCACATTCTATTAATAGTAAAAATACGTTATACATCACCTACTTTTTACACTTTATTCATCAATTCTAATAATTTTATTCATTTTTTACACTTTATTCATCATTCCCAATAATTTTATTTACAAAATTTACTCCTACTTTTTCTTACATTCTATATTAAAAAATACTTCTTAATCTCCGTCTCATATAAACGTGAATAAATACGTGGGATAAAGGGAGTATTTATTTTAGACAAATAGTAAAATTAAGGATTTATTATTAAGAGTTACCTACTTTGATCATAATTGCACTTAAATACAATGAAAAAAATGAAATACTAACAATTATATAAATTAACAACAAAGAGACAAAATTGCCCTATGTAATTGCACATGTTTTTAGATAGACAGTGGGAGTAATAAATAGTTTTCAATTGAATTCTGTTATAAAGTAACATTTAAAAAAAATACAAGTCAAGATTCTTTCAAGTAATTAGAATATATGTACATATATTTTAACTTTTTACATGATTTAATTATACGTTACATTATCAAAAGTTAAATGTTATAATTTATTGCAAATTATTTACGTTGATGAAAGAAATTGTCTAACTATAAGAAAAAAAATCTCCTTAATTAATGTTGTTACGTTATATAACACGAATTATAAAAAAATAAAAAAAATAATTAGATAATCCCGCATTGTACGCGAGTTACATACTAGTATATATATATTCCTTCTTTTTTTATTGCAAAATTTTCATTAAAAATAAAAGATATATATATCTTCATGAATTTCAAATATATAGTCTACACACACACATATATCCTATTTATAATATTCAACCAACTAGTGTAGAAATGGTGCTACTAACTTTTCTTATTTACATTAATATGTCACCTGGGATAGTTATCCACCCCTTCCTACATATCAAACCTTTTGATTATCTTGATGCTCCACCATCTACTCACCGACTCCACTGATTACTACCTTTATTATGTTGATTAATTTTCCACGTCATACTGGAATTTGCTGCCATCTCCATGCTTCAACGATTATATATGTGTATATATATATGTGTGTATATATATATATATATATATATATATATATATATATATGTATATATATATATATATATGTATATATATATGTAGATATATATATATATATGTGGGTAGGTCTTGTGTGAGACCGTCTCACGTAAGTCTTTACGTGAGACGGATAAAAAGTGATAACATCGTTAACCAAAAGTGATACTCAATCGATGAAAAGTGATAATAATACAATGAACTATTTTATTAACATAAATTTATAGTATAATTATTAAAAAGAGGACAAATTCTCTTGTGAGACATTATATATATGAGACGGTTTGTGAGAAGTGTTAAATTATGTGATTAGCCATAATATAGTGGGGAATGACCAATTCAAGAAATTATCGAACCCAAGAGAGGTAGGCACTAGTGCTTAAGCAATCTCACGTTTCTTATAATTTTATAGAGACTAATCATCAAAGGGAGGTTGATCAAACAAGAAATTAAATCAATCAATGCAAGTGAACAAGCAATGATCAAACGAACAAGATTGATGGATGAAAAGTGATTTACCAAATTGATTAAAAGTGAGATTAACAACAATCAAGAAGTGGTAATTCTAGGAATTATGTATCAAATTCATATGTATCATGGATTGAAGACTAAGGGCCAACACTAAAATCACCTAAACTCCCTCTCGAGATGGATATGATATGAATATCAAATAGCTCAATGGATTGGTTCTCATTTAAACAATTCCAACTAGGTACTAAGCTTAAATGAGAGTCCCTTCACACAATCAATCAATCTCTCGATCAAACCAATCACATGTCCTACCAAAGGGTTCTAAACTATGAAGGACTTCTCAATCTCTTCACAATCTATAGTGCACATGAAGTGTTTGATAAAATGATTCACTTAATTATCCTAAGCATATAATTGATTTCTCAATCTAATCACATATCTAGAACAACTAAACACACAAATCATCAATACAATTCAAGCAATTAATAATCAATGGTAGAAAATCATAGATCCAATCAACATATGAATTTGAATACACAAATCCCCAAAATTATCCAACAACTCTTATGTTGCTAATCTCACAAGGGAGATTAGCCTACCATATTAAGAAGGAAATGAACATAGACATTAAGATCCTTACAAAACATGATGAAACTATGAGGTTTAATACAAGAAATGAATGGAAACTCCCTTGATGTCACTTCAATGGTGATTTCCTTCCTTCCCTTGTTATCTTCCTCTCTTCCTTGCTTCTTTTCTTCACTTGGATGATGATTTTGATGGTTGGATGATGGTAGATCCAATGGATGGTGAATGGATGAAGATGATGGTGTAAAATGGAGAGAATTGTGTGTGATGTGTGTGTAGAAGGGTTGGAATTCGGATCCTTTTTTCACATATTGAAGTATTGGGTATTTATACCCCTTGCGAGGCTTCTAGAAGGATTTTGATTTTTTTCCAGGATTTTACACAGCACGAATCGTGCTCTGCCACACGGCCATAAGGTGGCCGTGTCGTGTGAACTGATGCTCCCGCACGGCCTTTTCTTACAGGGCCGTGTTGATGACACGGCTCGTGCTGCCAATACGACTCGTGCGACTGGACACGGCCTTAAGTTGCCCGTGTTGAACGAATTGGTGTCGCCGCACGACCACCTCTTACAGGGCCGTGTTGGCTACACGGTCCGTGTTGGTGCTGACTCCTGTATTTTTTCACTGTTTTGGCTCGTTCTCCCTCGTTTCAACTCCGAATTGAGATCCGCTTTTTCCTACGTCTTTCTTATCACACACATTTCCATGAAAACACAAAACACAACCAAATAACACAAAAATACGGATAAAACAATACGAAAACACACATAAAAAGATACTAAAATTTAGGTGAAAATATCACTCATCAGTATGCCTATTATATAGATAAAAATATGCTTAAGGATTGTTAAAGTATATTTTTTAAAATATGATAAATGATGAATTAAAGTATGATCTTAGGGTATTATAATATGATTCATTATTGACATACTTTAACTGTAAATAAGCATATTTTACCTATATAATAAGTATACTTTAGTAATGGATCAACCCGTCTCACAAAAAAATCATTTCATAAGAGAGTTTCTCTAAAAAGTGATAACATTTTATAGCAAAAGTGATAATAATGCTATCACTTTTTATCCTTTTAAAATAAGGGCTTACGTGAGACGGTCTCATATAAGTCTTTATATATATATATATATATATATATATATATATATATATATATATATATATATATATATATATATATATATATATATATATATATATAGTGCTTTAGGAGTGATATGATAAATATATCTATCAAAATTTTAAAAAGAAATAAATAGTTATTTAGGAGAGAAAAATAAAGTTTGTTACTGCATAAACTTGTTGCTTAATTTACTCCATTAAAATGGATGAATTTGTCAAAAAGTTCAAGATGAAACTTGTTCGTCTATGTGTCTATTATATTGTAAAATATCTTTAAAAAATATTCACAAAAATAAAAGTTAAATCAATTTTACTAAACTGTGGCAATACTGCCTACAGGAAATTTCAAGCAAAACTCCATCTCTTCGTTGACCATTAGACGATATTTATAGAAAATAGTAAATATTAAAATTTTCACCTATATGCAAAAAGTAAAAATTCATCGTGGTCGAGCTTCCAATCATTCACAAAATATCTCCAGCCTACCCCCTCGATGAAGCATGACCTCCTAACTTCTTTAACATTTTTGTCGATGGTGATTTCCATCTGCATTTTGACATCCCACACCTTGCCGAAACTTGATTTCAGCTTCATGCTGTTAGCAAAACATTCACCGTAGTTCTCCACAAATTCAGGCAGCAAACTCTGCACAAAACACATTCGAACAGTTACTTTACGATTGATTGTTGATTACAAATGGAATCACTTACTAGTTGTTGGGTGTCATAGAGCAAGACCTTGAGGAAGGAAGGCCTCCTCCTGTCTAAGGCCTCCGGGTTTCCCTCCATGAAAATGGTGAATTTCAGCGAAGAATGAGGTGATCTGGAATATATCAGAAAAATCTGCAAATATATTCGTACTTGTGAGAACGAGATTTAAGATTTGCTAAAATCTTGCAACATTTATTCTGATAAAAATTGTTGCAAGCAGAGCAGATACAGTAAATAGTAATAGATTGAAAAGGAAATGAATCTCTCCAGCGGGTGCTGTTTTTTGTGAAGATGTTGAAAAGTCAAAATTTCTATTATAATGTTAATTTTAATTAAATAAGAGTAAAAAATGTTCACTCTTATGCCTAATATGTTCACTTAAAACTATTTTTGAAATTAATAAATAGCCTAAGAGTTATATCCAACTTTTCAAATTATAACAACATCTCGCCTTAAGATTCTTTACACTAGTTTCTTGTATTTTGTGGTTTATTTTATAACACTAAATTACGCATGTCTTCAAAGAAAAATCAAATATTAGGATGTAATATATATCCTTATGTAAATTATCATCAAAATTTTATAAATTTAAGGGAAAGATACACTCATTTACATAAAAATGCGTCGAGCTAAGAATTCTGGCTTCTAAACCATATTTTCATATAAGAATTCCCATAAAAATTAAATGCCTTTAGTAATTAATTATTAATTATAAACAACTACAAGAAGACTCCCAAGTATAATCTAGTGTGATCTAATTCTAGAGAAATACACTTAATCATATGCTAAGAGAACATTAAATTTTTTAAGACATCGAGGTAACGAGGGTAACAAGAAACGTCAATCCTCATCCTCAACCTCTACCTTAAAATTTATCCCTGTGTGACTCGTTCTTCTTAACGTGGCTTACATTTATGATTTTTAAATTGAACGTGATTTACGTAATTGATGTGATAATATGCATGAAAACTTAATTAACTAAGACCTGTGGGTCGTGAACCTGTATGTACAGATGTCATTATTGCAAATAAATAAAGACGAACGCGTTTACATGACTTTGATATATTAAATAATGAGCACCTTCAGGTGACTTGACATATTAAATAATGAGCACCTTCGTGTGACTTGACGTATTAAATAATGAACACCTTCAAGTGACCTGATGTTTTAAATAATGAGCGCCTTCGAGCGACTTGACATTGGGGTTAGTTTCCTTTACTTTCAAAATTCATGAGGCTTTTCTCAAGAAATGAAGTCATTTTCAGTTGTGAAATCTAATTATAAATCCCTCACTGAGTACATTCACGTGTGCTCACCCCCACTATATTTTTCCTCTCCAGATAAAGTGGCATAGCCAACGCGGTGAAATTGTCACTTCACACAAATCACTGAAAGACTTCCGCTACTTAATTTCTAAGATTTTTATTTATATTCTAATTATGGTTTAGTTAAACTCTCCTTTATTATTATTATGGAATTGAACTCAATTGTATTATTTTAAATTTTCTAAAAAAATCTTACAAATTTAATTATTTTTACACATAAATAAATTGGGACGTGACATGACATCAAAATAAAATTCGGGTATATCATTTAAAAGTACAATAGGAGTGTATCATCAATATGCTTGTCACCCGTTTGCTTTATATCTTGAATCAACTTAGTGAACATATCCAAATTTTCTTCAATATCCTTGTTTACATCAAGTTTAAAACGAAAGAATTTTTCAAGAAAAAAATATTTTACTAGGCAAAGACATTTCAGTGTACAACTCATCCAACTTTTTTCAAAGTTTTTATAGCAGAATCATACACACCAACTTTTCTAAGCACATGATCAGATAGATTTAAGATAATAGCAAACAAAGCAAGCTTATTTAATTTAGTCTTTTTATCTTCCATTTCATTCTTATTATACGTGTGATTTATGACTTTGAATACCCTTTGTTAGAGGAGGATGCACTTCATTTTCTATTTCCAAATGTTGTAGTCACCCTTACCGTCAAATGGGGCTTGTCCAAATGAAGAAGACGAAGCCATGGGTATTTAAAACTATGTAAAATACACTTTAGAAAGAAAAATATTGAGGCTAAGTAACAATCTGTCACACAGAAGGTTAGTTGAGGCTATCTTAGTTCGTGTGTTGATTTATCTATTGCGCAGGGGGTCACTCATGGATTGAATACTATCCTAATCACACACAAAGAGAGAAAATGAATAGTTTAACACATTTAATTTACAACAACGGAATTATAAGCCCAAAAATATAGGATTCACAAAGAATACAACATAATAAATGGATAAAATCACAGGGAGGACCAGTCGCCTTAGGCATAACAAAAAATAAAGGAAGGAGTTTAAGCTATTTCATTAGAGCGGTATTCCGGATGAATACGCTGTGCCACCATACCCCTACGAGCCACCAGTCATTATTAACGGGAGCAAATACCTTGTAAGCTGGTCTAGGCGGCAACCCGGACGAGCTGCTACCACTCCTTGGAGCCACACCCTGTCCCGCTACCATGTTTGAACTCTACAACCAAGAAACCAACAAATCTAAAGGCTTAAGTTAAAAGACTGAGCAGATCTTTAAAAATCTGAAAAAGAACAGATTTGAAAACAACATACAAATCTGTAACTTTTTGGAGATATGACGAATCTAAAATGGAAAACATGAGAGAATCTTCAATTTCGAATAAAAGTTTGAACGAATTAGAAAGAGGAAGAAAACCCACGAACAGAACTCGCCGATGCCGGACAACGAATAACTGACCCGCTCTAATACCATTGTTAGGTATACGTGGTCGCCGTTATCAGAGCTTCATCGGAGAGGATGGCGGAAGATGTTCAGATTTCTCTTCTGTGATTCACAAAGAATCAAATGTAGAACATATAGAACCCACCAAAGGAAAAAAACAACAACACTTAAACTCTTTCAATTTCTGACTAAGGAGAAGAACACACACGGAGTTCGTTTAAACCAAGCCTAATCTTCTTGGGAAGAAGAAATTGACAGTGTTAGAGGCATGAGGAGAGAAAAAAAGAAGTGAAATGAATCTGCTCCATTAGGGTTTATGTAGATAGATAAAAAAATAAGGCATGGGATATAACAAGGGCTTGAGCCTTTAATTAAATTAACACAAATCCATGGAGAATTGAAGACCATCAATTGTGCCAACACCCAATGGGCCAACATCCATGCTACATGCGTGTTCAGCTTTATTCATTGAGCCGACTAAACTTAGTTTTGATAGGTTAATGATAATATTGATGGGCTGATGATATGAGGGAATATGTAAGGATAATGGAAAGACCATATCTAGTTTGTGGGAGCCGACCTTGGGTTGGCTGTGGTTCCTTTGGTTCAGTCTTCATTCCTCTTGACTAAAGGTTCAGACCTTCAGCCTTTAACATTGATCCAATTCATCAATGTTATCCTTGATAGTGAGTTGACTTGACTTTAGCCTCATTACTTATCTTGACTCTTCCAGCCATTTGTCCTGCCTCAGTATTGTTTTTTTTTAATATTGCATATATTCTTTGCCTTCAACCTCGATAGTGAAAAACAAATTCAGCTTCGATCTTTAAGGTAATAACGTCGACTTTTCTATTGGGAAGTAAGACTGTCTCCTCTGGTGCATAGATGTCATGCCTCATATGGATTTTAAAACACCTATAACATTAATGATATACATAATCGATTTGTTTAAGTGGTTTTTCGAATAATTGAATAGATGACTTCTTGGGTATGGATTGAATTTTTAAAATACTATTGGTTTGTATTTTCTTTTAATTGTACTAAATCTGTTGGTTAATTATCTTACCCTTTTTATATTTGATTAAGAGCATAACTAGTATGAAGTTAATCCACCAAATTGAAAATTTAGGACCCAACCTTTTCACCCCAAATTCGCTACTTTATGTACCATGGCCTAACATGTACTCTATTTATTTGTTTTTTTCTCATTTTTTTTAAAATTTTAATTTTAGAGTTTAGGGTATATTTTACCCCCTAAGATTTAGGACATATTTGTAATTTCATCCTTATGGTTTATGATATAATTTAACCATAGAGTTTTAGGGTATAATCATAATTTTATTTTTGTGGTTTAATGTATATTTTACTCTTATGGATTAGGGTATAATTGTAATTTTATCATTGTGGTTTAGGGTAAATTTACTCATAGAGTTTAGGGTATAATTATAATTTTACCCTTATGATTTAGGGTATATTTTACTCTTAGATTTAAGGTTTAGGGTAAGTATAATAAATTAAGAAAAAAAGACAAATAATATTAATGAAGGAGAAAAAATTAATTAGGAAGGTGGAAACTACATGTTTTTAACCAATTCATATGGTGTACTAGTTTCATCTTGCACTTTATTATTAGAGCATGTTTGGTTGGATGCTTTTGAAGACATGAATGAGAATGGAATCAAACTTAATTGTTTGGTTGGAGGATTCCCAAGAAAAAAGGAATGACCCATTCAATGATAAATTGGCAAGTATGGCTTTCATTCCCAAGTCATCAACGGTGTTTATTTATTTATTATTTTATTCAGTTATAAATATATTTTATTTTTTAATTTAAAAATTATTTTAAATATAAAATTAGTTTTTATTTAAAAATAAAAAAATATATAAAAAAATACATAAAATTGATTCTATTCCCATAGAATTTTGAAATAATCCAAACAACATCAATAGTAATAATAGACATTCTTATTTATAACCAAACAATATCATTTTAAATAGCAATCTCATTCCCATTTTCAGGGGCGGAGCTAGACAATATTTTTAGGGGTGGCTAATCGTTATTCACATTCAAACATTAAATAGTACCCTCTCCATCCCTTTTGTACATGCACACTCCTTTTATCAATTTGCACATTCCAAAAATCACAATAATGCATAATAACAACATTTTTATAATATTCCCTCCGTCCCACGTATTTTTACTACTTTTCATTTTGGGTTGTCCCACATATTTCTACCCATTCCATTAATGGTAAAAATACATAATATTTTATTACCTGCTTTTTGCAATCCCAACTACTTTAATTACTTTTTTACACTTTATTCATCATTCCCAACAACTTTATTTACTTTTTCTTTTTAAATTACTAATTTATCCATACTTTTTCTTACATTATATATTAAAAAAATAACACGTCTTAATCTCCGTGCCCGTACAAATAGGCAAAAATACTCGGGACGGAGGGAGTACTACAAAAATGCAAAATTTTGAATTTATTTGATCAACTCATACATTTTATTTTATTAAATTATTCAAAATAATCTCTTTTCTCTTTTACATAATCATTCTTAACACTCATTTTTCTTAAACTATACTCCTCATATGTATTTATGGGATGGAGAAAGTACATAATAGTGCATTTTATAAAAACTATAACTCCTACCATAAAAATTTTAGAAGTATTTTCATACAATTTTCAATGTTTCAGATTAAGAAAAAGTAAACATTGTTTTTTTTATTAATTCAAAATGAGATTTATAGAATTTGTTGTAAGAGGGGAAGTTATCTTTCACTCCCTCCGTCCCGAAATAACTTGCATCATTACTGTAGATACGAAATTTAAGAAATTTTATTTTTTGACCAACTTTATTGATTTGGAGGGTATTATAGTATTTTTAGGTGATAAATAAATTATAAAGTATGTTATGTGTGTTAGTTGAGAGTGGTAAATTTGTAATTAAGATGAACTTTTGAGGTTAGGAATTAGTGTGATATTTCCTTTTATGAGTGGTGCAAATTATGTGGGACAGAGGAAAAAAGAAAGTGTGGAGACTATTGTGGTGCGCAGAGAGAGGGTGTCATGCAAAACCAAATTGTTCATACAAATAATTATTAGAAAGTTTTGACAACTAAAACCAAAGAATAATCATTAAAAAATTCATATTCAATGCATATAAATACCAAGTTGTTTATGAAGTTTGGCCCTCTCATAGAAACGCCTATGCCCATTCCATACTACTATAGCTATTAATCTCATTTCAATTTAATACTCCCTCCGTCCCAAAATCGATTGCACACTTTCCACATTTGTCCGTCCCAAAATAGATTGCACCTTTCAAAAATGGCAAAAAAAAATTACCAATTTATCCTCCAGTTTTTAACCATTTACAAAAATGCCACTGTAATTAACTTATCTCTAAGTAATGGGTTTGAGCCCAATTAACTTAACCCAAACCCAATTAAAACACTAAATCCAACCCAAACCCAATTAAAACCTTAAACCCAACCCACTTATAAACCAAAAATCATAATATTACACTTATAACTGCATTCTCTCTCTCTCTCTCGTTCTTCTCTAACCTAGCCTCCCTCCTGTGTGTTCTTCTCTCTCACCATCAAACCCTTGCCTCCCTCTTGTGTGTTCTTCTCTCTCACCATCAAACCCTAGCCTCCCTCCTCTCTGTTCGTCTCACCATGAAAACCTAACCTCCCTCCTGTCTGTGTGTTCGTTTCTTTCCTTTTCTTGCCTCCAATCTGGTGTGTCGATGAAACGAGGTGTTAGAACCCATCCGGATGAGGGCTTGAATCATCCAGATGAGTGTTTCGCACCGCATACACAGCCAGACATTTCATCTCCTCCGAGCCGGAACCCTAGCCTCCTCTGTAATTTCTGGGATCTTCCTTCTGAAGGCGAGGTGTTTGAGATCTCCGCCGGATGTGAGTCGGAGTTGCACGGATCTGAGATCTCGAGTGTGGATCCGGTCTGTATGTGGCCAGAATCAGTCGATGATAGTATGGGCCTAGCCGGAGGGAGCGTCGGAGGAAGCCAATACACGGTGGTGCCGGAGACGGAGTTCTCTGAACCTGTGGAGTCTTCCGACGCGGTGGAGGACTCCGACTTGGAGGAAGAGACCGCCGGACCCCCCCGCCGACCATGTGTTTTCCCGCGAAACCGAAGCCACTCCGGCGCCTCCCTTTCGGGCAGAAGGTCTAGCCTGTTGGATAAACATGACAGGGGGACTGATGAGGAATTCATATACAGATGGCTGTGTATGTTGATTCCTGCGTGGGGGTACATTTCTAACCTTTGACCACTACCTTTAATTGCTTTTCCATTCAGTTTGTTGGCCCTGTGAGGCATATTGGTGGTCACACATGCTTTATGTTGGCCCTGTGAGGCCTGTAATTGCTTTTCCATTCAGTTTGTTGGCCCTGTGAGGCATATTGGTGGTCACACATGCTTTATGTTGGCCCTGTGAGGCCTGTAATTGCTTTTCCATTCAGTTTGTTGGCCCTGTGAGGCATATTGGTGGTCACACATGCTTTATGTTGGCCCTGTGAGGCCTGTAATTGCTTTTCCATTCAGTTTGTTGGCCCTGTGAGGCATATTGGTGGTCACACATGCTTTATGTTGGCCCTGTGAGGCCTGTAATTGCTTTTCTATTCAGTTTGCTGGCCCTGTGAGGCATATTGGTGGTCAAACATGCTTTATGTTGGCCCTGTGAGGCCTGTAATTGCTTTTCCATTCAGTTTGTTGGCCCTGTGAGGCATATTGGTGGTCACACATGCTTTATGTTGGCCCTGTGAGGCCTGTAATTGCTTTTCCATTCAGTTTGTTGGCCCTGTGAGGCATATTGGTGGTCAAACATGCTTTATTTTGGCCCTGTGAGGCCTGTAATTGATTATTCATGCTATTTGTTGGCCCTGTGAGGCATTTTATTGGTCACACATGTTTTATTTTGGCCCTGTGAGGACTGTAATTGAGTATTCATGCTATTTGTTGGCCCTGTGAGGCATTTTATTGGTCACACATGCTTTATTTTGGCCCTGTGAGGCCTGTAATTGATTATCCATGCTATTTTTTGGCCCTGTGAGGCATTTTATTGGTCACACATGCTTTATGTTGGCCCTGTGAGGCCTCTAATTGATTATCCATGCTATTCTCAGGTGATCTTTTTGGCTGACCCAATGAGGATATTATTCCGAGGGTTAATTTTCCCATGTCCCTATTGTTTGAGTGTCACCATTAGGTTTCTTAACCTAATTAGGAGACCTGTACCCAATGAGGATATTATTCCGAGGGTGAATTTTCCCATGTCCCTATTGTTTAAGTGTCACCATTAGGTTTCGTAACCTAATTAGGAGACCTGTACCCAATGAGGATATTATTTCGAGGGTTAATCTTTCCACATTACTCCCTTTAACTGGTATCTCTAGTCCCTCATGATGAAGTTCAGTGTCACCATTAGGGTTTATCGACCTATTTAGGAGGCCCAAATATCTTTGGATATATTGTTGGCAACCAATAGGCAGTATAAACCTTTTTAGGAGACCAAGCTCGATGATGAAATTACATTCTGAGAGCACAACAGATATTCCCTCCAATGTCATTTAAATATGATCTTGTTTACAGCCTAAACAAAACTCACACAACAAAATGTAATACATGACCCATTGTTTCTACTGTAAACAACTTAAACTATCAGTCTAAGACACCTTATACCCATAACCCTTTCTCTTAATCTGTTCTTAGTAGCCATTATCCAAAATAAGATCACCATTACCCAATAATCAAACACTTAATGCTTCCACTAGCTCTGAAATGTCATACACCATCTGGTATAGAGCCTGTTCTTCAACCAACTTGTCTATGCAGCCTTTAACCAATTCAGGATCAATCTCAAGATTGATGGGCAAAGTTCCTTCCCTAATCATCTTTGCCTTCCCCATATGGGGTATGTTGTAGTTGTTCCCCCCCTCGAACTTCATTATCTCAATTAGGCAGGATTGTAGGCTAAGAAACACATTGTTGAGTGTAGCAGCTGTTAGGTTTTCAAATGACTGGTTCAAATTGTTGATCATCTCATCAACATTATAGCTTTCACTCTTCAGTTGTAGTGACTGTAGGGCCCTGAACCAACCAAGGTCATTCACATTTAGATCTGGAGAGCATGGAGGCTGATTAACAAGTCTGATGTTGAAACCATCAGATCTTGCAGCTGCTCCAAACTCCAAATCAGTGTCATTGATATGAGGTGGTGCGTTATCCTGCTGGATAATGATCTCCTTACTCATATTCTGTGGCCATTTAGCTTTTATAGCTGGAATGACCTGTCACCATGTGTATAGATGCATATAAATGTATCTTAGGAGGCCTCATTGTCTAGAAATTAACCCTAGAATGATGTTAAAGCTGAAATATGAGTAGATGGTTATACCTGATTGATTATTAATGCTCTGATAACATCTTTGTTCACTGAATCAAATGGTTTAGTAACCATTGTCCCCCGAGCCCTATTCTTAGAGTTCCTCTTTGCTGTCTCCTTCCTTGAGAAAGGAAATAAGCCTATTTTACCATCAAACAACACTTCCCCATCACTTCCAATTATTGGCCTAGAAACAGCACACATGAACATTATCTTAGTGATGAACTTCTTTGACTTGCATGTCCTATGTGGTTCTGCCTCCCCTGGAATCATGTAATACCTCTCATTCTCCCTTGTCATATAGAACCATTTTTCATCAATATGAACAACTTGATACATCCCATCAAACATTAGCTTGTTAACAGCCCTATCAAGATGAATTTGATGCAAACAATAGTTGAGCCTTTGTAGCTTGTTTTTTGGAGTTAGGCCAGGCTTTATAGCATTAGTGTGAGCTCTTATTTGTCCATCTTTTATCCATCTTCCAACTGATGATTTGCTGACTTTTAAATTACCTGCCAGCCCTCTAATTGTACCCCTACTTTGAAAAGCCATCTTCTTCACTTCCTCTGGATCTAGTTGAACTCTCTTTGTCTTGGCCACCCCCTTTTGCTTGGAAATGAAGTTGACTGGCAGCCCTTGTTGAATCTGATTCCTAGCCTCTTTCCAAATGTTTTGGACTGTTCTTTTAGAACAACCAAAGATCTGCACTGCCTCTAACACCTTCCCATGGATAACTTTTCCATCATGGCTGTTTACCAGTAGATACTGCCCAATCAGATTTTTCTTTTCAAGTGAAAGGTGTGGTTTTAGGCCAGCCATTAAATGTTGAGTGAGTGCATTAATGTGTGCTAACAACCCCCTATTTATGGTGATGACATTGGAGGGAAAATTTCAACAATTTGGCCTATCATGGTGGGAAACAGATTAGAGGGAAAAAAGTGGAGGGAAATTTTAAGTTTGGTGGGAAATGACAATTAAAACTACAAATGGTGGGAAAAACTTACCCCACAAATTATTTGGGAGGAAAACAAATCCCAATGATGATGTTACAATCTGAGGGTTTTTCAATATCATAATCATGCACATCATACATACAATATCTCACTTCTATTGTTGTTCCATTCTTTCAAATTTTAAGAGGTGTATGTCCACCCCCTTCAAGAAATCCACCTCAATAATTTTGTTTTTAGAATATCATGTATTTTGATGAATGTTGGAGTAATTTTCCACATTACTCCATGTAGTAATATTTGGAATTTGTAATAGATGAATTGTAATAGGGCTTAATTTAAATTTCTGTAATTTGTGATGTTGTAATAGTGATGCATTACAATCAAACGTTTTTTTTTACTGTAGCTTTTTTTTTGAATTATTTTATTATGTTATTATTTTCAGTGGATTATGATTTGGATTAACTTTAATGATAAAGTTAATCCAAAACATAAATCAAAATGCATGGACAATTTTACCCCTCAAAGTTTAGTTGAAAAGTCAATAAAGTAACATTTCTTAAACTCCGTATCTACAGTAACGGTGCAATCGATTCTGGGACGGAGGGAGTACAATATAGCAAACGCTACCTTAATAATACTCCATTTTTCTGATGAAAAAAGAGAAAAAACAATACATTTGTTAGCGTGGTTCCCACTTCTCCAGTCCAATGCTATTGGGGTTTCAACAGGCGCGCGAATATCGCAATCTTGGTTTGAAAAAAGATATCAAATTCATCACTCTGTCTTCATTAATCCTCACACTCCCCCCCCCCCCCCCCCCCCCCACACACACACACACCCCACTCCAAAATATCAATAGGAAAAAGGTGTATGAATCACGATCACGATGTAGTGAAACCACACCGCATCAGTATAATTTATTTTAATTTTGATAGTTTAATTTAATCTTCTCTTCCTATTCATCTCTTACAATAATCTGAACATTCCTCCGGGTTCTCTCTGCCGTGTTTTCTGTCGTTTCTGTCGGTGTGTTTCGGATTCTTGCAGAGGTATTGTTTTCCTTTTTTTCTCTCTCTCTAAAGCTGTATGTGTAATCCCGATTTTGGGAGTAATTAAATCAAGAAAGGTACTTTTTGTATTGGGATTGCAGTATGTGTATGTGGGTTGTCTCGTTTTTTGAAGATAAAGTATATCATTGATGTGGGTCACGCTAATTCTCTCATTCATGTATGAGATATTTATAGGGGGGTGTCTGAATTTCATACTTATTGCTGATTGACCCCCTTCACCATCGTTTTCTATTGGACTATGTGTGTGTGTGTGTGTGATTTGATGAGTGGTGGGGGAATTGAAAGGTGTCCATCAAAGTAGTTGTCTGTAGTTTTGTGCTTTAAGTTTCTCTATGAATGGTTTATAGTCTAAAATGGTTTCATCTCTGTTTATGTGATCTTACTCTTTCCAGGGTTTTTTCTCTGAGTTTGGTTGGTTAAGGATTGAATTCTAAGCAAAGTTTGATTGATTGATTGATCAACCGAATCTCAATTCTTATTTTTACTTTATCTGAGAGTTTGATAAAACATCCATTTCCCTTTGACTCATTCTCTTGAAATTATCTTACTTAATCTCTTACGTTTATATGTTGACTCTATGTACACCCATGGCCCATAAATTGGGTTGCTAATATACAGTATTCTTTCTGATAAGTCATTCCTTTTGGCTCTTCAGGAGTATTAATTTAATGAAGAAGAGGTGGGTAGTGTTAGCCCAGATATGTTGATATAATAGAATGAATTTGATGTGAAGATGGAAGGGGTTTCTCTCTGTGGTGGCTAAATTGAGGTTAGCAGCATAAGAGGAGAATCAAGTACATTTTAGTTTGTCCATCTAGATGGACCGGAGAAGTTGGCTTTGGCGGCGAAAATCTTCAGAAAAAAGTCCCAGTGGTGAAACTGAGAGTTCTGGCTCAGTGTCTTCGCATTCTGAAAGATTCTCTGATGATCAGGTTTGTCGATTTTCTTATCAGCTGTATGTGAACTTCGTTTCTATTTGCTAGAATTTTAAATGCTGTAAACAATCAGATATGTTGCCTACTCTAGATATCTCCTTCTGGAAATTAATTTTCAATCTCATGGTGGTTCTGGCTATTTTTCAATGGAATAGAAAGGGATAGGATAAAGTTTTGAATTTAGCTAAGATAGAACGTAGAGGCTAAATCTTTGAGAAAGTTCTCTTGTTCAATTCATGTTCGAATGGGTTGCATCTATTTCTTTACGATCTTCTTCTTTTCATAATTTTTTTTCGTGGTTAGATTATAGGTTGCAGAGAAAAGGTGTATAAGTGGGAACTTTTTATATAATTTGTAAGCGAATATGGACCTCCTTTTAGATCCTCACTTTTATCAAAGGGTTTTCGTATCCTTAATCTTAGATGCTGGTTAATTAATGACTTTTGAAATGTTTTATTAATTTACTAGAAGCATCAAATTGAATCTTGTCAGCATTTCCAAGTCTTGGACTCTAGGTTGAGCTCTGGCTTTCCTTCCACTCACTGTATGGGTTATTATCTTTAATCATCAACATGAAATGGACCACATTGTGTGGATATCCACTGCCCTTGGACCACAACTGACACCCTATTACTTTCCACACTGAAAAAGAACTCCTTTCCAGCTACCTCCACAAGTATCTGCCTCCAATTATTAGACTGTGTGCTCATTCTCTTGTCTTTTGGTTACGTTAGCATATGCATCAAATCAATGATTAATTCGTATTCCATGCATAAATTCAATACAATATATTTTTAGCCATAGCTACTAGCCTGCTAATAGCTTGTTTGTTATCTGTCGTAAGTCATTGGCAATGTAATCTGATGAGATGAAAAATGAAAAAAGAAGTGCATATATAATAAGTTTATTATCTTTCCCTTAATTTCTGGTAATGTCTAGCCTGCACTTGGGACCCAATAAACTCTGTTAGAACCATCCCTAAGCATATCATGTCTCAAGTTGAACTGGATTCTTCCCTAATAATGACAAGAGATGCATATGCATTATCCACCACCTCCCCCCTCCCCACACTGGAAAACATGAGGAACAATAATTAAATACTTTACGATGAAAAAGAAGAAAGATAAGACATAAAAATCCTGCTATAATTGAAAAAAAGGAAGAAATTTTTATGGGCTAATATTTGTAATGCAGACTCTGTCAAATCATAATATTCAATCCCCTGAAGTCACATCTAAAGCTGCACCAGATGAGGAGAACATTGACAGTGTGAAGACGCTCTCAGGGAAGCTAACTGAAGCTCTTCTTAATATTCGTGCTAAGGAAGACTTGGTTAAGCAACATTCTAAAGTTGCAGAGGAAGCTGTCTCAGGTATCACATTCTAGCATAAGTGGGTGTTTGTGTTTGTTTATGAGATTCACCTCAAAATTGTCCTTTTGTTGTCATTCTGCTTACCCTGAATTATCCAACTTGTTAATCTTCCTCAGTAAAAACTACAAATAAAGTTCTCTTTTTTGTACATGGCATTGTTTTGCCACCCTACATTGATTGTATTGCAATCAAAGTAATGTGTGGGGTGGTTAGTTTGGTAAACTGCTGTAATATGTACTGTAGCTATTTAGTTTAATTATGCTATATTCTCGTATCTTTTCTTGATCAACAGGTAAAATCTTCTTTTTTATGCACTTTGTTTTAGCCTAGCAAATTTAGCCTTAACATGTTTGCATCTGCCTGGGCCGTTATTATTTATCGGCTTACATGTGGAGTCTTGTTTTGTTTGGTTTTATCATAAACTTCAATGTCTACTTGACATAAAATTGTAGGATGGGAAAGGGCTGAGAATGAAGTATCAGTCCTGAAGAAACAAAACGATGCTCTAAGTCAAAAAAATTTGATTCTTGAGGAGCGTCTTAGCCATCTTGATGGAGCCCTAAAGGAGTGTTTAAGACAGCATAGACAAGCAAGAGATGAACAAGAAGAGAAGATTCATGATGCTGTAACAAGTGCTGGTCGCGAATGGGAATCAAAGAGATCTGAACTTGAGAACCAGTTATCTGAGCTCCGTATTCTGCTTCAAAATGCTAATGTGGTTGCTGATGATGCTCGCTCTAAGCTTGAAGCTGCGGAAAAAGAGAAGTCAATCCTTAAACTCGAGCTCCACTCGAAAGCTGAAGAATTGGAACTAAAGACCAGGGAGAGAGATTTGAGCACTCATGCTGCTGAAACTGCTAGCAAACAACGTCTTGACAGCATAAAAAAGATGGCCAAGATTGAAGCAGAATGTCTCCAGCTAAAGGCCCGTGCCCGCAGAGCAACGTATTTTAATGATAACCAATCTATTACTGCATCATCAGTTTATGTTGAATCTTTCACGGATAGTCACTCAGATAATGGAGAGAGGGTACAGGTCATCGAGGATGACAGCTATAAAATGGGTGGTTTTGAATTGGAACGGTTAAAGCACGATAAAAGTATAGGAAGAAGTCTTTTTGTTCCTTCAGTTGAAATTGATTTAATGGATGATTTTCTTGAGATGGAACGGCTTGCATCCCTACCTGAGCGTAATAGCGAAAGCTGCACTCATGCTAGGGACAACGGTGAAGAAACTCGATTGAGAGATGAACTCGAAGCCATGATAAACCGAACTACTGAACTGGAGGACACCTTAACAAGGCTAACAGCTGAGATAGTGAGCTTGGAGATTGCTCTCAGCGAGTCCCAAATACAGCTCAAGGCATCAGAAGATCAACTCAAGCAAACAGAGGCAAATTTACTGAACCTGAAAATTCAGCTCGCTCTAGCTAATGAAGCAACGAGAGACGCACAAAAAGAAGTTGAGTGTACAAAAGTAGAACAGCGGAACTTAAACAAGCTTTTAGATGAAGCAGAGAAAAATCTTGTGAAAATTCATGATCAGTTAAACACAGCAAATCAAGCTAAGAGCATAGTTGAGGTGCAACTTGAGGATGCCAATGTAATGAAAGCGGAATCAGAGTCGCGACTTAAATTAATGGAACTTGAGTTGGAAACTGCATGCAAAAGCATTAGTTCGTTAGAGAGAGAGGTTGAGAAAGAAAAGAATGTCTCAAGGGAAGCCGTTGCTAAGTGTGACATATTGGAAGCTGAAATATCAAGAACAAAGTTGGATGCTCGATTTCAAAGATCAGCAATTGTTGAAGAGTTCCGAATCAATCAGGTTTGTTGATTTACGCATTGTTATGCATGTCTTTTATGTGCAGCTACTCCCTCACTGTATAAAATTTGTGATGTTATTACGTTCTTATTGATCTCTGTGGATTCAACAGGATAAAGATCTGGCAGTAGCTGCTAGTAAATTTGCAGAATGTCAACAAACAATTGCTTCTCTTGGTCATCAGCTAAAGGCTCTCGCCACCTTAGAAGATTTCTTGGTCGACTCGGAGAGACAAGTAACAGTCCTTTAAACTCTTGGGAATTCATCAAACTGATGAATTATTCAGGATCCTATGGACAAGTGGGAGTTCTTTGCAACTGAAAGTATAGCCATCACCTCCCAAAGAAGTTGTAATGAAGATCAATGGTGTAAACGAGGTTATTATTTTTCGATGATCATCGATTAATTGTGTATATTGAGCACAGAGTATTTATCATACTTTTAAATGTTTACAAGCACAGTGAATACAAGGAAGATATAGTGAATTAAGATTGCAATTCATTCCGAGTTCATTGACCACAATTTGAATATTTTTCTTGCTCACAAATCTGGATTATGGAGAAAGTGGTTTACAAGATGCCTAAATATCATGCATCTCATTTGAGCAAATACTACATTAGCCCATCTCAGATAAATAGATTTCTGCCACAAGAAGTATAAGAAAGAAGAAGAAAAAAATTAATGTGAAAATTCCTAAAAAAATGCCCACTTTCTAATTGCAAAAATCTTCTTTCCCACAATTTAACAAATAATCAAAACTGTCAACTTTTTATGAATAAAGATTATAGACTAAATATAGTGTGCACCCGGGTGCACACGAAGCTTCGTGTGCACTCACATACAAATATAAACAAAAACATATACAATTATGAGTAAAAATGTATACAATTTAATTGTTAATTTTTCAATGAAAAATTGAGTGTAAAAAAATATACAATTATTAAAATACATGTATATACTATTGAATAAAAAGTTATACACATATAAATGATGATTTTTTTAATGAAAAACTTAGTGTGAAAAAAGTATACAATTATTACAAAACACGCATACAAAAAAGAATAACATGTATACAAAATAGAATAAGAAGTTATACACGTATGAGTGCACCCTTGCACCTGGGTGCACCTAATATACACTCAAGATTATAATGACCATGATTTTTATTTCATTGGATCTGTTAAACTTTTGAATTAATATATTTGTTTTCACATTTTACAATTCTATTTAACTCCATTTAGAAATATGCTCATCCCAATTTAAATAACTTTTCGTCCCAATTTGAATAACTATTTGTCCCTATTTTTTCAATTTTATTCAACCCCCAATTTAGGAAATGTATTCATCCCCATTACAACCTATTCGAGCCAAAAAAAATTTTTTTTTCAATTCTATTCAATCCATTTGAAGGGTATGGATGAAATGAAAAATAGAAAGTGAGCATTTTTTTTTATAATTTTAAGATAGATGAGCAAAAAAAATCTTCAAATTTTCAAAAAGGGCATTTTTTTTTATTATGGCCCAAATTATATATATATATATATATATATATATATATATAAATCATTATTTAAACCCTAGCAATGGAAGAGGGGAATCACAAGGTTTAGGGTGAGAAAATATCAGAATTCATATAATAAGCTATGAAAACAAAATTTATAAGAGTGTTTGTGACATGGGAGATCTCTTTGGTTGATTCATGGGATGTTCAGAGGTAATGATGTTAGTGGTTACTTACGTGAAAAAGCCAAATTTCTTACCCACGATGACGTCTTCGATCCCACGAGTTGTCTAGACGTGAAGATGACGCTCAAGGTAAGACATGCATCCCAAGTTCGATTCGTGGATGATCAGGTGAAGGTATACATGGGAGAAGGTTGGAATCTTGATTTTCATCGTACTCATTTGGGTCTTTACCTACCCCTTCAATTGATTGCGTTTTTTTTTTTTTTTTTGTAGAGCAAATGTTTTATCCCTCAAGATCAATTCATATTATTTGTATTTCAATACAATTGACAGTTTTAACTCAATTTTAGTTAAATACATCCTACACTTCGTTATTCATCGAAGGCCCCATATTGTTAATGTAACAAAAGCAGAGGCGGACCCTGAATGGCCAAGGGGTGTTGAAGATAAATAACCTTGGCCCTTTGTATCATGGGCCATAGATTAAAGCAAACTTTGTATTTATATATACTCAATTGTACAGCTTTTAATCATCAATGATCAATACAATATTCCCTCGCATTGGTATAAGAGCATGACCTAGCAAAGGTACAAGGTTCAAACCTCACTGTCACTCATTTAGTAGAAAATTTCACATGCAATACTTGAGGCAAAAATTAACCCCGCCTGCATGTGATATGGCGTGTTAGAGTGACTTGATTAAGTATTAAACTATTATCCTCTCTGCAAGTTTCAAACTTTTAGATGAGGTGATCATTTAACATGGTATTAGAAGTTTCAAGCTTTTAGATGAGGTGATCATTTAACATGGTATTAGAGCCAAGTCCTAGCAAAGGTCCAAGATTCGAACATCACCTCCATCCATTTATAAGAAAATTTCGCATGTAAGGTTTGAGGCAAAAAGTTAATCCCGTTTGCATATGAGGGGCGTGTTACTTGATTAAATATTAAACAATTCCCCTCTCTATAAGCTTAAACTTTTAGATTAGGTAGTCATTTATCATGGTATCATAGACATGGCCAAATGAACTACCCTAGAAGTCCACAAAGAAGAAATGTGTGTCTCGCTTCTCCACAAAAGCTAAATATAGGGCCATTGCAAATGCTGCTGCGGAAACCTCTTGGATACGCCATCTCCTTGCCGAGTTGAAGATCAACGTTGCCACTCCACCTATGCTTCACTGTGATAATCTTGGTGCAACTTTTGTGTGCAAAAATCCTATTTTTCATTCTCGGATTAAGCATGTGGCATTAGATTACTTTTTTGTTCGGGAATTAATTAAGCGTGATTGTCTCTCTGTCCGTCATACTGCAGCTGGTGATCAGATTGCCGACATCCTAACAAAGCCCCTCGGCACTACATCTTATCTTCGTTTTAAATCCAAGATGGGTCTCACCGACGGATCCTCCATCTTGCGGGGGCGTGTTGAAGATAAATAACCTTGGGCAACTTTGTATTATGGGCCATACACTAGGGCACACTTTGTATCTATATATACTCACAATTGTACAACTTGTAATCATCAATGATCAATACAATACTCCCTCATAGGCCCCCCCTGAGATTTTAGTAATAATTATTGTATACTCCCTCCGTCCCATAATAAATTTCACTGTTATTGTACGCACGAAGCTTAAGAAAAATTATTTTTGACCAAATTTATTGACCTTTGGAGGGTAATATAGAATTTTTAGGTTATAAATAAATTATAAAGTATGTTATGTGTGTTAGGTAGGAATGGTAAATTTGTAATTAAAATGTATTTTTTAGTAATGAGGATTAATGTGATATTTTCTTTTTTTGGGTGGTAAAATTACATGTGGGACGGACGATAATGTAAAGTGTGACTAGATAATGACATTTTTAAAATTTACAATCGTGTCATAATCGAGTCAAGAGTTTTTTTTTTGTCATTTTGAGCATTTTTTACTTTTACCTTCAAAACTTGGCAAAAATAAGTTTTTTAAACTCTGAAAGGGTCTGTTGCCCATTTTATATATACTAGGTAAGCCAGCACCTCACGAAGTGAGGTGCTCGCCCGTTATCTGTGAATGCATTGTAATACTCTAGCTCTTTATTTATGAATGCATTGTAATACTCACACATACGCCAAAGGAATCAACAAATTAATTTAGACGAATGTAGACGCTTAGTATAGTTTCTAAGCTTTTAGTATTTGAGGATGTAAAATTTAACTATCTATTAACTGAAAATTCAAACACAATAATTTCCATTGATGTATCTCAATGCTGCACGATTTCTTAAATAGAAGGCTGGCTGATAGCACCTAAGAGGAGGATTGGATAATCAATACACCCTTGAGCAAATCTTTTAGAAATCAAATAATTGAACAATATGGTGATGCTATCCAAAAGCAAGATTATCAAAGTACCTAATTACTCCTACCATGTCTCTCACACCAAGCCATATAAATGCATATAATATGTAAGGCTCTCATAAGTTAGCAAACAACTATAAATATAAATTTGGTTAAGTGAACAAGATAATGAAGTAAGAGGCATAGTAATATTAAGAAGCAATGCCCAAGGAAGGAACCACAGCTGCAACAAGATAATAATCAAAATCAAACATAAGTACATTTTAAAGCAACTCAAACTAAGCCAAAACATTGTGATATTATTATGTGAACAATAAACATGAGATTAAACAATAAGTTGAACATCGTAGACAATTTAACTTAAAAGCAATCAGTAGATGGTCATTCCACTATCTAGCGGAAATCAATGAAGAAGCAGAATAGATGTAACAAATTGCAAAGCCAGGCCAGATAGCTGAGAATGTATAATATGTAAAAATATTGCTTAATTCCATTGCATACGGAAAAATACAAAATTTGCAGCGTAAATCGCTTTCTACAGCTGCATCCCCAATGTTCAAGTGGGACTTGCCGTAAGCTCTCCAGTGTTTAAGTGAGTCTGGTCATAAAGCTCAATGATCATTTATAGGGCAGCAAAAAGCTGAAAATTTTATTAGAAGAAAAATTAAGATGATCCAAAATCCTCATGAAAAATCTGTTTAAGTTCTTGTTGCAGAATTTGCTAATGTGTAATAAGAAAACTTACATATGCTTGTATGGAGGCATTACAGTATGGAATTTTTTCGTGCAAAGGCTATAAATCTTGCAGAACAAAATACAGTAAGATCAGGAATGAAATTGCATAAAATCAGCATAAAAAGCCCATGAATCTCAATCATGATCAGTAAAACTTATTAAAGATAACAACGTATAACATTCAGCTTCATAATTTAAGAATGTTGCATTTCAGGTTGTTCAAATGTTGTGAATATGTATGAGATACAGTTTTAGAGGGAATATAAACAGCGTACACGTAATAATATTTGCCAAGGTCATACCTTGCTAATACTTAAGCAGGGTTCACAGCCTTTAAAATTTCGTTGTAAACAATATTTTTTATGTAGTTTGTTGTTTGTTCTAGTGGTGTTGACGGTCTAATAAGAGCTTTTACTTGATTTGAAGTTTGGGCCCTTGATAATGCCACATAAAGTGGACCGTGTGAAAATACAGGTTCTTTCAAATAAATACCAACGTAATCTAAAGTTTGGCCTTGTGCCTTGTTAATTGTCATAGCATAGCAAAGTCATACTGGGAATTGTGTTATTTTAAATGGAATAGATGAGGAGTTATCATTTGGAGTCTCTAACGTTATTCGTGGAATGAATACAGATTTGCCGACATGTGTACCAGCCGAAATTTCAGCATATATAATATTTCTATCAAAGCCCTTGCAAAGAAGTCGTGTACCATTACAAAGTCCTTCTGCTGGGTTTATATTTCTTAGTAACATTATTGGTGCATTTATTTTTAAGCATAACTTGTGAGAAGGAAGCCCAGAAGGAGTTAAAGAATGGAAAAGTTCTTGCTGATCTGGTATGACATAAGGACATGTGCTTTGGTCACAACTAAAATGTGTAGTTTCTTCTCCATGGAACTTTTTAATCAAGGCATCATTTATTTCGTGCACAAACTCATTTCTTGTAGTAAGTATAGCTCTTTTAACAAATAAGGAGAACTCAAAGTTTTCATCATCAATGTTTGGGAATACTGTATTAATCAATGTATCTAATGAGTCAATATCATTTGTGTAGGGGATGTTGATTGTAGGTGGTATCTGTATTTCATCTTTTTCATTTGTTAGTTCAATTCCATCCCCAACTCTTAGTAAATAAGCTGAGAAACTGGGATCAAGTAATGCGCGCATATTTTGCTTAAGCTTTAATTTCTCAAATTTATCCCACAAAGGTGACATAACAATGGACGTGTCTATGATGTCATTTTTTAAACCTTGAGAAACAATTGGAAGTGTTTGACGGAAGTCTCCTCCAAAGACAATAACTTTGCCGCCAAAATGTATGTTTGAGTCCATTATGTCTCTCTTAACATTTCATCGAAAGTTTCAATAGTACTACGTTTTGCCATTGTAGCTTCATCCCATACTATTAGTTTTGCTGCTTTTATTAGAGGAGAGCTAATGTGCTTTGTTTACTGATATTGCATGATTGGAAGTCATTTTCGTTTAGAGGTAGTTTAAATCTTGAATGTGAAGTCCTACCTCCTGGAAGTAAATATGCTGCTACTCCGGAAGTTGCTGTAGCAAGAGCAATATGGCCTTCCCGTCTTACGGTAGCAAGCAATGCTTTATACAAAAAAGATTTTCCAGTACCTCCAGGGCCATTAACAAAAAATACATTTGGCAAATTATTGTTAACATGGTATAGAATTCGATCATATGCATTTTTTTGCTCTTTATTCAACTTTTCTACAGCTAAAATATCTTCATTAGGTACATGCACATCATGTTCAGCACATAATTCTTTTGTCAAGTTATTATAGAAGCTTGCTGGTTGCTCATCGTCAATAGTAAAGAAATCTTCCAATTTTTTCCCCATTGAGTAAAGATAATAATCAAGGATATTTAGGACTTTCTGTTTGATTACGTTATGTGGAATGGTGCGATCTCGCATAAAATCTTCAGATAAGAAATCCTCGAATTTCAACCATAATTGTTTTGGGCTTTTCGGATTACAATAAACAAGGACGGTGGCAAATAGTTGTCGCAAAGCACCAGGCATTAAATATGTTGTAGCTTCTTGAATACACATTTCGGCAGTTTTGTCATCTTCTATTAGTCCTAAAATTTGTGAAGTCTCTCTGTATATGGAGTATGTGGCTTCATTTACCGTTCTTAAGTACTTAAATGAAGGTGGTTTTCTAATATGCAGTAGTAAGAGCTTCAAATAGAATGGTTCACCTTGAGATGGTTGACAACTAGCAATTCTTGCAATTACCTTGCGTTTAAGTTGAGGTTTCCATTCTTTTATATCATCATGCCATGTAAAATGCTCAGGGAACTCAATGTATAGAAGGTTGAGGCTTTTTGCGTAGTCATGTTCATTCATATAAAAGAATTGTGTTAGCATAGTTTTTCTAGTTTTAGGGTTGTTGGCAATGTTATCTAAAGACTGATTAGCAGTGAAAGTTATTATGTGCTCATTCTCCAGATGAATTGGTAAGCAAATTACAGGAGGATAAATATGGCCAAGTTCAAATTTAAATATTCGCCAAACTGCTTCAGGAGGGGAAATCCATCTAGCATTTCGAAAGTTGTTTATTTCATCAATTACTGGATCGTCATTATTCGTAAGTAATGTGTAAGAAATTTTATCGTGACCTTTATAGATATATTTGTACATGTATTTTATGGCCTGAATGGTCGAACAAATTTCAATGTTAATATGACAGTTAAATTTTGTAAGAAGGTAGGAATTGTAAAGCACGACCCATCTGTTATCAAGTTGGGCACCTCTAACAGTAATAGTGCGTCCGTTATCTGGGCGACGATATGTAGGGTATGAATTCATTTCATATTTTGTGTTCTCTGAGTACTCCTTAGGGTAGTTAAACTTGCAGAAACCTTTCTTTATACAAGAGCATGTTGGATTGAGTGAACCACAAGGGCTATGTATCATATGTTATGTTACCAAAGAAAACAAGCATGGGTTAGCAGACGGATCAGGAATTTCTGCAGAAACAACTCTGTCAAACGCCTCAGAAGTAAACGTTTTGGATGACTGATCTAAGATAAGTAAAAAATGAGCATGAGGCAAACCTCTTTTTGAAATTCTATCACGTAAGTGTATGCGACGATGTGACCAAAAATTTCTTTGTCAAATAATTCTTTTTTTAAGAACTGTAGTTTTGCATGAAATACTCTAGCAATCAAATCTGGTCTGTTTTGTATTTCGTCAGTAGGTATACATAATGCCTTAATTTATGGCCAATTTGGGTTGGAAGTAATTGTTAAGAAAATATCTGGTTTTCCGTATCATTGTACTAAAGCTATAGCATCCATATGTCTTTTTCGCATATCTCTGGGGCCACCAACAAATGACGCAGGTAATAATATACGCGAACCAATGTCGGAACCTATTTCACATCCTTGTTCTATGCCATCTAATAAGCCACGATAAACTAATTTTCGTAAGCGTTTCTGCACTTCTGTACTTCTGAAAAAAATCTAATCTCGATATTTCAATTTTAATGTACATGTCTACAACATATTGTTGCAGAAGTCTACCAATATGTAATAAGAATGATGTATCATTTTCTCTTATTTGCAGCTTATAACAATAGTATTCACAGCATGATATTGTTGTCCTTTCAGTAGTCCTTTTTTGGGCACCTACATGTCAGGAATTTAAATTTAATAAAGCAGCAATAAAGGGGGTTTTAACAATGAAGGGGCAATTTTTTTTTTTTAAATTACCTTTGTTTTCAACTAGTATAAATTCCTCTGCGTCTAAACAGCTACGAATATCACGTATATGTTCACCATCACATGTTGGTTGGTGGGCTAATTCTTTTTGTCGTTGATTTAATTTTTTAATATCACGATGCCAGCTGGACTCTCCATTGGGGAATATTACAGGATATTGCATGGGGTCATAACAACCAAAGTACTTCCTCTGTCCCGGTCAAAGTGCACCGTTTGCTTTTTGCACGTAGATTAAGGAGTATTATTATTTTATGTAAAGTGGGTAGGTGTATTAGAGAGATGTGATGGGTAGTGGTGGGCCATTGGTGGGCCCTTTTTACTATAAGAGAAAAAATGGTGCAATTTGGACGGGACGCCCAATATAGTAAAATGGTGCTATTTGGGTGGGACGGAGGGAGTAATGCTTAATAATTTGTGGTTGGCTTCTGTTTGGATAAACTTGAATGTGTGGACTTGTGTATTGGTCATTGTTATTCGCTTCAAGCCATATTCCAGCAACTTGAGATGCAGAAGGTTTATTGAAGACATTTTGGTCAGAAAATGGATCAGCTTGCAGGACAATTTTATACTCATTTAAGTTGATATTGTGAAGGCTGCGGAAGAAATTTGCATAGGGATTTACTTGTAAAATACACAGCAACCTTTCCACAAGATAATCTCTAAATTTTGAGCTAATTAACATTCGGTTCGAAATTTTGTGCTCTGTATCAAAGAAATACAGTTGCAAGTTCTGTGGCTTTTTATTTTCTGATGGTGTTAATGAGTCTAGAAAATGATGTAGGTGCCCTTGTACTCGAAAGGTATAAATTCTGGCATTTCTTTTAGCCAAAGCTTTGTCAGCGTGCACACCTAATGGGTAAAGGCAAACATGTTATTGTAACTACGGATATAGTTACAAAATTCTTTAGCAAGGTTGTCGTTGCCAAGGTACAGATGTATCAGCTCCTCAGGCATTTCAGTTTGTGATAATTTTATATCTCCTAATGAGCAGCAAAATGTTGGTGGCTCCATGTAAATACGTTTTGCATTTCAGAATTTACAATTTGGTACATTAGGTAGCAAATCTGGAACTTTAGGCAAACATTTTAAGGGATCATTACTTGTTGGCAGCATGTTAGGTTTAGTTTTACGTGAGTTTGCATATTGCTTTTTCTGATGAGCATTTTTAGCTAATTTTCGGTCTTCCAAGCAACTATATTTTCTTTTGTAAGAACTTTTTGATTGACATGATATTAGGTATTGAAGTTCCTTTTCTTGGCATTATGACTATCAGTTCCAAAAACACCAAATAAACAAAAATGTGCAAATATTCTTCAGCTGTGAAGATCGTAAAAGAGCAATTCACTACAATGCACAGAAGGCAACTTTATAAAGCACGAAGTAAATTGTAAGAGAAGCGCATGCCTTTTGTAGATAGTAACAATTTCACGTACTGTTGTGCAGTGCGTGTCGCGAACAGCACCTACTATAGCGTGCTGGAAAATAAAAACACACATGTTGTTACCTCTCGTAAATAATTATTAAAAATAATGTACGGAAATATTAAGCAAAATAAAATTCATGCGCGCCCGATCATATTATGCCCTAGTCGTGTTTTTGATACAAATTAACCCCGAATGTTGGAGTACACAACTCCAACATTTAAGTTTTATTAGATGTAATAAGTGGCATGACTATGTTTAATACGGACGTAGCCCTAAACTAGAGGTACATCGTGGCAGCATTATAATTTTTATTCAAGGGACTAAACTGACAATTCTTTGCATTTTATTTTAGTAAATAAAGAGTGAATTTTTCATGAAGGCAGGGGAAAATTTTAAGTAAATTACACATGTAAAAAGCATAATTCTCGCATGAAGGAAATACTTAAATTCCTTATTTGTTCCCTCTTGATCATAACAAGCAGTAAAAAACCTCAAGCTCCTTATACCAACTCTTAAACACAATCCAACAATAACTTTATCAAAATTAAGAATCAATAAGAATCAAACAAAAAAACCATCAAGAATTTCCAAACAATATCATATCCTCCCCCAAATCCAAATGGCTTATGAAAACAAAAGTAAAATCATTTTAGAATTAGTATATTTTAGTTGGTTATTAGTATGTAATAATAATAGTAATTGTTGACGTCCAATCAAATTACAGAGGTCAATTAATGTACTAAGCAAACCTAAAGTAAAAGAAATCAATTCATTTCGAGTACAAAACCGAATGCTAATCAAACCATTGAGCAGGATTATATTTCTAATGGGAAATTGATGTTTTTTCCCCTGTTTGTACACTACTAATTAAATCTGGTTTTTTATTTGAATTTTTTTTTATTTCGTGCCAAATGTTTCAGAGCGTTTTAGACCATTTAATATAGCTTAACAAGTAGAATTTAAGGTATTTTAGAACAGATATACTAATGAAATCAAGGTTTAATATTATTTTCTAATCACATAACTATTTTGTTATTAATTATTCATGTGTAGGCCACTTTCAGCACTCCATTTGCTGTGGCTTCCATATGCTCAAGTAAATCTGGTGCAGGCCAAGGTAAATATAGCTATTAACTTTTGTGATTAATCAACAATTTTTAATTTTAGTTTTATTCTGAATTAAAAGTTGATTATTTATTTTCAGGTCCCTCATTGGATATTCTAAATTCTGCCATTGTTATACAGCAGGTAACAATTTTTATTCACCTATTTATTTAGCAGTATAACACAATAAATGAACATATTGTAATATTTCTCATTTAGGTACAAAGTATAATTGTCTAGTTGACTCTCATAAAAAGATAAACAGTCCGTGGAACCCACATTGCTGAAATTGAAAAAAAAAATCCATCAAACTATCATGGCACAAAGTGGAAAACATTATTTTAGTGGGCAACTGCCGTAGACAAGTTATCTAGAAAGTGTAATAATGGATGCATTCGTACATATCAGTAATTAATTATTTACTAATATTTTATTTAGATTATTGTATCCGTTACCGTTGGACCGTGGGATGAATTATTCGGCGGTCGCTCTGGATAATTGACCTTATTCAGCAGTGTGACACCTTAGGGTTTATTTCTTCTTTCCCTAATTTGATTGGCCTTACATTCTAAATACATTATGTAAAGATTCATACTGACACAATTACGTGATGCTCTCCAACTGAACAGAGAAGAAGTGTAAAAAATTAATAGAATTATTTTCTAAAGATTTGAATTTGAAATTTCAATGCCCCAAATTAGTGAGTAGAAAAGACTAAGTATCCCAATATTACAGAAGCTCCATAAGCATGAATATGGAAGTATTCAAAAACCTTATTGAAAGCGAAGAGCTAGTGATAGTTAAAAAAACTCTGCCTACAAATTAACAGAAGTATACACATTATATTTTATTTTCTTGCACATACTAATACCAGGTATTTACTAAATTATGCACAATCAATAGCATAATTGAAAGAGTACACCTACTTTTCAGTAAACCAATCAAATAGTTTATCAATTTAACATACTATGAAATTCTTCTTGAAAGCACACACACACACACCACCACCACAACAACATTACGGTCCTACAACAACAGTGAATATATCTAATATAATGATAGGAAAGGAAAATATTTTTCTAAATCAGAGCAGAAAAATTGATGTATAACTGAGACTAATTCTTGTAATACTTACATATCCTGATTCAACGATTCAACCCTCTCTCACAACCCAACAATAATCCCTGCATGAGATTTTCCAAAGAAAAGACAATCAGAAAAGGAACTGATCAAGAAAAATCTGAACAAAAACTATTTTATATTTATTTTTAAAATATTTAAAGAAAAGTGTAAATCACCAACAGTGAAAAAAAGTCCCCTATGCAATCTGATTTTGCAGATGTCACCCTAAACCTAATTCTAATTCCAACACTATTTAACTCCCCTGTATCACCAAGCAACCAATTTGATATTGTAATCTTTAATCAGATATTTAATCCCATCCCCATTTTAGATAAAAAAAAACCCTAAATTATTAATCCCAAGACACATTCACCAAAACTCTAATGAAGACAATAAAAATGATTTACGAAAGTGGCACAAGAATCATACTTCTTTATAACGTACTATTCTCGAGAGCAAATAATTGTATTCTCATGGCCGTGGCTTGCTTCAGCGATCAACCTAAGACAACTAAATTTATTAGGACCATTTAATCCAATCCACAGACAATCTGTATAAGTTCTGAAACTCATCCCTAATAATTTGCCCCCCTCTGGCCTTTAAACACTCCTGCCCCCTCTCATATTCAACGTCGACCCATTATCATGAAAAGGAAAAACATTACAACTAATATATGTTTATAAATGTCAATGCCCACGGAGGAATTTTATGGACATGATAGATGAAAGCTCATAAATTAAGAAGTAATTTCGGTTGAAATTAGGGTTTGGCCCCATGGGTGTGGGCGAAATTGGAAAAACAAAGCGTAATCAGAGAATCAAGAATCCTTTGATTTTTCATTTCAGGAATATTCAACCATTACAATATTAGAACTGATGAATATGATACACTTCACTCCGTCACACAGTCAACTTGAGGTAGCAACTAATGTACAAGATTAAGAAAAGTATATAAAAACACCGCATTTAGCATGTGCTCTAACTTACCTTTCAATTGCACAATGCAAATACCAATTATAAGAAAAAAAAACACAGGGTGGGCCGGGGAGCATCTACTGACTCTTCAGTAACCAAAAAGCCAATCTACAACAATGGAATAAAATGCATTCCAATAACCGAGCAATCAAAGCAAACTCTGATCAATAAAACACCCAAAAGCTATTAATTTTTTTACCTAATCATTGAAATTAGGGCTAATTAAAAGGAAGCCCCAAAATATCCCAAAAAATAACTTACCAATTTCGACGACAGAAGAAGAAGGCACAACGACGACGGCCGACGGAGGGAGTGCATCAGACAGATGAGGATGAGAGATGGCGGCACGAGAGATGAACTTCGCTGAGGGAGAAGAGACGGTAAAGAGAGCGGATGGCGGCGCGGAGATGAGCTTTGTGATGGGAGAAGCGGGTGAATCCTATTCTGCTTCTTCAGACACGTATGGAGAGGGAGAGGGAGAGGGCGCTAGACACGTCGAAGGGGAGGAACCGGTAACGGGGAAGAAAGAGGCCGAAAATCGGCTATTCACCCCTTTTATATATATACTAGTGTGGAGTTCGTGAGGTGTTAGCCTGTATTACTGTGTTTTTTGGCACTTATATTTACAGTGATGTGTATTTATATTGCTGTCAGGAGACCATTGCCAAAAAATATAATTGCTGGCTAAGTGATGCGTATTTATATTGCTGTCTAAAGATCATTGCCACAAAAAATATGAATGTAGGTTAATACATGTGCACAATAATTCAAATTCCAACCAGAAGACCACTTCCATAAAATGTACTTATCAAAGTGGAAAATATATTTTCGTGCTCTTCAATAGACAGCCATGAAATAGGTAGAACTAATCCCCATAACAAAACTTGAAGAAGCCCTTTTATGTAGTATGATCAGAATTTGATGAAAATTATTTATACAACATTTTGATGAAATAGGTAAAAACTTGAAGTAGCCCTTTTATGTAGCATGGTCAGAATTTGATGAAAATTGTTTCTACAACATTGTGTAAACGGAATGAAATTGTTTGCTGCTGCAAAATATCACTCTGTTTCTCAAAATGACCTGGTTAAAAAGGAAGAAAGACATAAAAAATTATATAATTCCCAAGAAACAAAAGGATGAAATTAATGTGTAAAACAAAATTTGAAGAAAAATTAGCATATGATGCAAAAATGTAACATCAAAAATAAAAAATATTTTGCTACATAAATTGGTTTCATAATGCCAGGAATCCTGCAGCTGAACAAAAACCTTAGTTCTTCGCCCCATACACCCACAAGTGTCACAAGGTCAAGCTCAACCTGAAATAAAATTCAAGAGTGTATATGACAAACAATTCATGAAGAAGGAATTAACAAGAAAACAAATATAAAAAAATTCTATTCGATTTTAGATTAGTTATACATTGACTCAAGAACTGTCCGATGATAAAGTTTTCGAAGAGAGCTTTTACCCTCATGTGCCCATTGGTTGTTTTCCCCATTAAATAATCACATGCCATTACATCGGTGAGGACAAAAAATTATGCCTGGGGAGGGATAAGAAAACAGGAAAAAGAAAAGTAATTATCATACTTGAAAGGGACACAAATCAGTAAATCATACAAGAAAGATGTTGTAATCAGAAAAGATCACCACTTAATGCAATGCATATCATTAAATTGATTTACTATAGCTAGAGTACCAGTTTGATTACCTGAGGTTATCCCGTTTTCTCAAAAGTGTTCAATGCCTCTTCAGCAAGGCCATGTATAACAAATCCTACGATCATGGAGGTCAAAGCTTCAGCATCCTTGACAGTGATGGCCTCGAAAACATCATGTGCCTTTTGAATGCATCTATATTTAGCATACATATTAACAAGAGCTATGCTCACCTCAAAGTTCATTCTTAATCCCAGAGATCACGATCAACATTGTCATCTGTTCGGGCTATATACTACCACCCCTTCGCATCTCCCTAAATAGTTGCAGAGCCTCACTCACCATCCCAAATTTTGCGTAGCTTCCAATCATCACGCTCCACGCCACCACATTTCTGTTGGACATTTCATCTAACACCTTCCGCCCCAACTCAACTTCCTTACATTTCATGTAAAAATTCAGCAACGACATGTTAATAAGATAATTCTCACCTAAACCAGAATCAATAACATGTTTATGTCAGACATTTCATCAAACACCTTCTGCCCCAACTCAACTTCCTTACATTTCTTGTAAAAATTCAGCACCGACGTCTTCACAAACAAATTTGATTCTAACCTAAACCAAAAGCAATAAACTTTTTATGAACCTGTTTCCCTTCCACAAGCACCCGCGAGGCGCTCAACATAATGCACAGATAGGCTAAAAAAAATAAAACAAAAAACAGAAGCTTCAGGGAATTCGCGAAATAGAAATCTTACAAAAGATTTGGTCTCACCATGTGAGTAATCATAGATACCCTTATTAAATGTCTACGCTCCAGCAATGGTGAAATATCTAACCCAAACATAAGATAAGTTGGAAGTACTCTGAAACCAGATTAGGTAGAGGAAATTATGAGTTGATGGTGAGGAGGAACATAATTCTCAGTGTCCAATAAATGAAAAGACACAAACTTAAGTAATATTAAACTAAGTTAAACAATAGTAAACAAAAAATCGAGAACTTAATATTGAAATCGCAATTATGTTATTCCAAATAATGTAGCAAATAACCAATTAAAGAGTACAAGGTGAAGCTCACATAAAAGTACGTACTGGTAATTCAATAACTCAAAAGGAAATAAACTACAAATGCATACAAAACAATATATTCTAATCAAGGCTAAATATGATGCAATCAACGTAACTCCAAATAAACCTTTACTTAGAAAGCATGGGTACCATTTGATACAAGTCTTTACTATGTTTATCCAATATTTTGTGAAATGATATGTAATCTTCAATCCTTAAATATTGAAGTAGAATAGGTAATACACTCTATAATTTTCCTATAATACTTTTCTATATCAACTATCTTCACCGTGAGTGCAAGCTTAATTAGGAGTCTAAAATTGGTGGAAGCAACCAAATTAATTGCTATCCCATTCAGCAAATGCACAGTAACCCAACAAAAAATGAAAAAAATAATTATCTCAAGGAAGCTCATACTAAAATACAAATTTTAATTATACAGTAGAATAATTTAATGCAATGAAAACTAATAAGTATTCTAGCAATTAGGCAAGGAGAGGGAAAAATAGGGTTTCACTTTAACTTGAAAAATATAAGCAGAAAACATTATGTACAATAGAGGAGAGCTTACCTATGTGGTATGAGTTGTTAATTCAGATGAATTTAGTGCAGATGGGACGCACGGGTATTTTCCGAGCAGTGGAATTGAATCTTCGTCGTACAAAATTAAAATGAGAACAATTAGGGTTCATCCAAGAATTCAGAGGCAATATGTAAAAAAAGAAAAACTTGTCTCAGTGCGCCATAAGCGAATGCAGTGAAATCGAAGAAAGAAATGAGAGATGCAGTGAAATCGAAGAAGGAAATGAGAGAAGACAGATGTAGGTGGGGAGAGATGGAGGTGGATGGTGAGCGCGGATTGTGTAGGCCACACACGAAAGATAAGTTGACACGTGCGCAAATTGGTAACCAGGAACCGTACAGTTACAGGCGCATTCTTCCGCGAAATCTCTTTATATATAGGGTATATATATATATATATATATATATATATATATATATATATATATATATATATATATATTCTTTTTCCTTTTCATTTCTTCTATACTTGCATTTTCTTTCTTTTTTCTCCTCAATTATTTCATTTCTTTTATTTATCCATGTAATTAACTTAAAAATAACTTAAATGATTTAATATATTTAAATTTTTATTAATAAGAAATTATATTTTTATTATATGTTTATGAATATATATTGTCTTCAATAATATAATTTATATTTTAAACAATTTTAATTTATTTTTATTTTTATTTTTTCGTTTAATTTATGTTTTAATATATGATATATTATGCAATATATATTTTCTAGTATTATTAACTAAATCTCATAAGATTAATGTTTTATATAATTATTTTGTTATTAATTTCTTTAATTAATAATTTTATACTTGAGCCAAAACTATCTTCATACTTTTTTATTGTAATTCCACGATAATTTGCACACTAAAAAATAAAAATATCACAACAATACTATAACCTCACTATAATTTTATTTTTAAGTTGTCACTCCACCTAACACACATAACATATACTCCCTCCCTCCCGCATTAACGTTTGGCACGGGATGTTCTGTGACACATTGGTGTGACATCTCTTGTAATATCTGCTTATGGAATGACACGTGTCAGGGTGGAGAAATCCAATCCCTTGCCCCAAGGATTGACTGGTTGACTTAGGGTATAATATCCCTTCTCTCTCTTACGTGTCACTCATCCAACGGAGTGTCATAAGAGATGTCATACCAAAGTGGCACAGAAGATCCAGACACTTAACGTCATTTATTTTTTGCACGTAGATTAAGAGATATAATATTTAAATGTGTAGTGAGGAGAGAGAAATAATATTTAATGTAAAATATGTGGTTGTATAAGTGTTGTGTGTGGGCCTTATGTAGAATAATTAATTATTTTGTGTGGGCCCAACTTAACAACAATGGAAATGTAAACCTTATGTTGGAACAAACCAAAATAAAAAATGTAAACCTTAACACGGGACCAAGGAAATATTATAATTTATTTCTTATTCAAAAGGACTATGTTACTCCTAAAAGTCAATAAAGTTTGTCATAGAATAACTTTTTTTAAACAATATATTTACAATAGTAGTGTAAATTAATACGGGACGATTACGATAATAAGAAATGTGTCCTCCTAACCCACTGCCACTAAACAAGAGGTTGTGATATTTAATGTTTTTCAACTTTTTAAAGAATTATTAGGTTTTAATTTATTAATGTATGTGTTTTTAAGTATAAATGTATTACTTTTATACATGTGTGTTGGGTCGAGATCTTGTTACGACGTTTTTTCTTCAACAAAACTCATCAACGACTCCTTACTATATTGGTTTTAACTTATTACCGTATGTGTTTGTATATATAAGGAGATTAAGGATTATAATATTTTAATATGTAGTGGGTTGATAGATACTCCCTCCTTCCATCACTAACGTATCTATTTTGCCAGTTTGGGTTGTCCACTCTTAAAGTATTTATTTTCTCTTTTTAGCAAAAGGGCCCACACATGACCCACTATTCCCAATCATTCCTCACTAATATAATTACCCACTTTATATAATATAATAATACTCCTTGATCTACGTGCAAAAAGTAAATGAATACGTTTGCGGTGGATGGAGGGAGTACAATATTTGAGTTGATATCCTGTGCACCCAGTGTTTGAATATTTTATACTCACTAGCAAGAATACTCGATCGTTGTAGAAGTATATCCCAAGAAATAAAATTATCGAACCACAAAGGAGTTAGGTTTGGATTAGTAAAATATGTGAACTCATATTTATGTCACTTTTGTAAGAATGATAGGGGTTTTGAGTGTGAAATTATCAACTAAAGCAAGTAGCAAGTAAATAAAATAGCAACTAAGAGAAATGACAAGTAATATGATTAACGAGAAAAGAGAATAGGCGCTAAAATTCAAGTATAGAAAAACATGGGATTAGAAACATCCAAGCACGCTCAGCTCAATTGATGTAAATTAAGGGTGATCACGATTATATCCTAAGCTCCCTTTCGGGTTATAAAGGTTGTTGATCCATTTGAGACTCCCAAATGCACTTAAGATCAAAGCCCAACATTAACCTCTTCCATCTAGATACTAATTAATTCCCAATTCTCCCTTCCAAGGTACTAATTAGGATTAACTCTCCCTTTTTGTGTACTAGAGCTAATGAATGGATTGGTTCCCCTCATCGAATTCAAATATCCTTTCGGTCAAATCCAAAATCGATGTCTACTCATGCCTTTCTAATACTTAAGAGGGTCGTTTCCGTCTCACTCCAAGCAACATACACATGAACATTATAATAGCACTTAATTATCATAAATCATCCATTGATCAACAATCCATTAAACCAATAATCATTCATGAATAACAAATCATGCCATCACAATATCAAAACAATTAAAACCCATGAATAGAAACCAACATCAATTAAGTCAAAAACCAATTCAATCCACATAATAATATAAACCTAATGTGCTCTTCATATTCCTAATCACACTAGAGGGATTAGCCTAACATGATAATGGTAACAAAACACATGAATGATTCATTACACATATCTATAGTCTTAAATCCAAATGAAAAATAAAAGAGATGTAAATCTTCCCTAGCAATTCCTTGTAAAGAATCTTCAACACTCATTGATCTCCACCTCTAGCTCTTGAATTCTTGAGGTCTTTAACACCCAAATGAAAGGGATGAAGAATGGATGAAGATGATGGTGTAAAATGGAAGAAATGGTGTGTGATCTAGGTGTAGGAGTGAAACCCTTGTGTGGAATATTCAATCTCCCTTTGAATGTTAAAAATGAGAGTATTTATACCCTTTCCCAACTTGGGCCTCGAATTTTGTATCAACTGGACTTTAAACACTCACTTACACCCACTGAAAGGTGAAAATCCAGATTTTTAGCCTAAAATAACCTTACTCGTCTTGGCCTTCCTTACTCGAGTTAGCTACTCGAGTCGAGTAGCATGTGTTTTAACTCGAGCTAGCCCAGCTCGACTCGAGTCAGCAACTCAAGCACTCGCCTGTTCGGTCGTGTTGCGATGCTCTAAAACTTGAAACACCTACGGTACCTAGCTCGACTCAAGCTATAAGTCGAGTAGCGACGTGACAACTCGAGTTGGCTCTCGGGATACCTTTCTCTGCTCTGCACAACTTGTAACTCGATCTGGACATTACCCAACACGACTCGAGCTGAAAACTCGAGCTATCGCCTGTCAAGTCGTGTCGAATCGATCAGAAACTACAATTTCAGCTGACCTTAGCTCAACTCGAGTTGCAAGTCGAGTTGAACCTTGCAACTTGAGTTGACTCACTGGATAATTTTTTGCAACTTTCGGACCACAACTCGACTTCTTTGCAACTCTAATCGACAACTCGAGTTGCTCATTGCAACTCGAGTTGGGTCCCCTTAACCCATTTCTTGCTCGTTTCAGCTCCCGTCTCAATTTTTCACCTATTTTTAACATATTTAGGCTCATTCACACACATTTTCATGAAAACACATAACACAATCAAATAACACATAAAATACGGATAAAATACTATGAAAATGGATATAAAAAGATACTAAAATCTAGGTGAAAATAGCGACAATCAACCCCCCAAACTTAAAGTGTTGCTCGTCCCCGAGCAACAGAAATGACAAAACAAGAAGAGTGATTTTCACCTAGGAAAAGACTAAACAAACATAAGCAATAACACATCGATAGCAATAAGAATCACAATTTATTTTAAGTCATCCTACAATATTAAACTCATGACATAGGAATTAACAAGTTCAATCACAAGAGAATAAAGTGTAATATAGTCCCTTTTTGGTCCAAGCCTCACTAGATTATCAATGTCACTCAACACTCTTTAAAGTGGTAAAACAACACTCATCAATTAATTGGCTTGACTCGCTATAAGCTTGCTCGTGGACTACATTCACAAACCACTAAAGTTTCAATTAATGATCAAAAAAGGTCTTTCATTAAGGATGTAATGATAGGCTCTTTGGTAGGGTAGGAAGAATGTGGATACAAGTGACTAATCAAGTATAAGTAATCGAAGAGGTAGCTACTTTCTTCCATTCCTTAACTTATCTTTCTTCATTTCTCAACTTTGGTAATTACAAGCACTAATCATCAACTTTCCTTAGATTGAGCTTCTTTTGATTCATGCTTCCTTCTTTAGACTTTTAAGTACTTAAGCATATATTGGTACTTTGCTATTTTTTTTTATTTTATGGTTGCATGTCCATTCTTTGCTTGTGCTCTTTTCATCCTTTTTCTTGCATGTTTACCATTTCATTTTCTTCTCTTGTTATTCAATCTATCCTTTCTAGCTACCACCTCCTCAATCACCCACACAAAGGGTATATATATAAGGCTTTAAGTGGATAATCATGGCTTGTAATGTGCTAAATTCACAATAAGTAGGCTTTAAGGCTCAAAGTGGTTGACTAGGGATGATGTTCATGGTATGAAAATATTTGGCAATGACTATTAATGACAAGGATGACCTTAGATCATATCACTAATCTCCACAAATTGGGCACGTTCGTCTAGTCCTTGAGCAAGTTCTAGTTTATCAAGCACAACCGATCCACTCATGAAGAAATACCATGTATGCATGGTTGAGACTCAAACTCTCACAAGCTTATGTATTGGACCTTAAGGAACTTATTACACAATATTCATCTCAAAATTGAACAAGTTAAGTAAAATATGTCACAATTTGAAAGTGTAGAGATTCTTAATCATAAATTGTCATCACTTATCACAACAACATGTCATCACTCCCATTCAAAAGTGATTCATAACATCTCAAAAACAAACCACCAAACAATCCAAGACAAAGTTAAAGATACACACAAAACATAAAAATAAGGACTCAACAACAAGACACAACAAAAACACAAAGCATGCAAAAATACCAATAACATCCATTTATAAGAAAATTAAGCATACATTCATATCATCCACAATCAATTAAACTCACAATCATCCCCATCTTTGATTGAAAATTAAAATCCTAAATTACGAAAGTAAACATCCCACAACCAAAATAAATGAAGTAGCATGCTAATCACAATAATTCAAATCAAAATCACTTCATGTCAAGCAATTAAAAGTTATAAGGTGTAGAGTACTCCCTCAATAGGCATTTGGTAGTGAAAAGCGTTAGCTCCGAGCTCCATTCATGTTTCCAATACCCTTCATTCATGCTCAAACACTCACAAATACCATTAGATCAACAATGTCATTAAAATTATGGACTATCATGCACTTCAACACAACCAATCGGACCAAAATCATATCCAAACTCATGAGAATTTTTTTTTTTAAAATTAACCCAATTTTATAAGAATCATAATTCAAGTGGTGAGTCACACCACACACTCTCCCCCAAACTTAACTCGAGACAAGAGTTGAGAATTAAGTTTGCAAAAAGTGGTGGGGCTTACCCTTGTAGTTTCCATCAAAGTTTGCACAAAGTGGTGAGACATGCCTACTCGAATCCATAAAGCACTTCTCTTTCCTTCAACATGCATTTTCTCACAAGCACAATCCACCTACAAGCCAAAAATAATCAAGTATCAAAAGAAAAAAAGAATGGGTTGCCTCCCATTTAGCGCTAAGTTTAACGTCTTCAAGCTGGACGAAGTGCGAGGTTATCTTTCAAACAAAGTATCCACAAAGAGGGTCCCCTTTGTGAAGGATCCACGTAGTGCTTCACTCGATGACCATTAACCAAGAACTTTCCCCCGTTCTCGTCCATAACTTTTAGAGCTCCCCCATCAAGAACTTCCTTCACCACATAGGGCCCTCTCCATTTAGACTTCAACTTGCCCGGGAAATGTCTTAGTCGAGAATTGAATACCAACACTCTTTCACCTTTTTCAAAATTTTTCTTCCTCAAACGAGCATCATGCCTCCTCTTGATTTTCTCCTTAAAAATCCTGAGTTTTCATAAGCATTTTCTCTAAATTCCTCAAGCTCATTCAATTGCAAGAATCTTACCTTCTTCGAAGCTTTCGTGTCAAAATTCAACTTCTTAATGGCCCAATAAGCTTTATGCTCTAGCTCCACGAGAAGATGGCAAGACTTGCCATAGACAATTTGAAATGGAGTCATGCTAAGAGTGGTCTTGAATGCAGTTTGAAAGGCCCATAAAGCATCATCAAGCTTAGTAGACCAATCTTTCCTATTTACACTCACTGTTTTCTCCAAGACTTGCTTGATTTGTCGGTTAGAAATTTCAGCTTGATAATTCGTTTGAGGGTGATACGGAGTAGACACTCGATGCTTCACTCCATAAGTCTTGAGAATATTCTCCATGAGCCTATTTATGAAGTGACTACCCCCATCATTTACCAAGATTCTAGGAACTCCAAACCTCGTGAAGATGTGCTTCTTTAGAAATTCCATGACCACTCTAGCATCATTTGTTCTTGAAGGTATAGACTCAACCCACTTCGAGACATAGTCGACCGCCAATAAGATGTATAAAAATCCATTAAATTGAGGAAACAGTCCCATGAAATCGATGGCCCAAACATCGAATATCTCCACTTCTTGAAAGCTCTTAAGGGGCATCTCATCCCACTTGGAGATTCCCCCCATCCTTTGACACCGATCACAACCCTCTATAAATTTCTTACAACTCTTGAACAAGGATGGCCAATACAACCCCGATTGTAAGACTTTTGCAGCGGTCTTTTGAGCTCCAAAATGGCCCCCACTAAGTGAAGAGTGGCAAAACTCCAATACACTACTCCATTCTTCCTCAGGCACACATCTTCTTATAAGAGAATCATTACACATCTTGTACAAGAAATGATCATCCCACAAGTAGCTTTTAACATCATGAAAGAACTTCTTGGATTGATACTTATTAAGCTCATAAGGCTTCTTTCCACTAGCCAAGTAATTCACATAGTCCGCATACCATGGGTTTCTTTTTTGCTCCACTAAAACCTCAATTTGATAGCAATCACACCTCAAGATTTTTCATCGGGGAAAACCTCCTTGATTAACTCATAAGTGCTTTCGCAATGCTCCCTCGACTCTAGCCTTGAAAGATGATCAGCTATCTCATTCTCTGTGCCCTTCTTATCTCTTACTTCAATGTCAAATTCTTAAAGAAGTAACACCCATCTTATCACCCTTGGCTTTACATCCTTCTTCGCCATAAGATACTTGATGGCGGAATGATCGGTGTATACAATAGTCTTCGTTCTTACCAAATAGGGATGAAACTTATCAAATGCGTATACCACCGCTAAAAACTCTTTTTCTGTAGTAGTGTAATTCCGTTGAGCCGTATCAAATGTCTTACTTGCATAGTAAATAGCCCGAAACTTTTTCTCTCTTAATTGCCCCAAAACTACTCCAAGAGCTACATCACTTGCATCACAGATCAATATAAATGGCTCCTTCCAATCGGGGGTGATCAAGATGGGCGATGAAATCAAAGCTTCCTTTAGTACCTGAAAAGCATTTAAACAATTTTCATCAAACTTAAATGGAACATCTTTTTCAAGGAGATGAGATAGAGGTTTAGAAAATGCGGAAAAATCCTTTATGAATCTACGATAGAACCCGGCATGACCAAGAAACGATCGTACTCCCTTCTCATTTGTTGGTGGTGGAAGCTTCTCTATAGCAACAACTTTAGCTCGGTCCACTTGCAATCCCTTTAAAGAGATGTGATGTCCAAGTATAATGCCATCGTTTACCATGAAGTGACACTTCTCCAAATTCAACACTAGGTTAGTGTCTTGACATCGCTTCAAAATAATAGCAAGATTAGACAAACAAATATCAAAAGAAGAACCAAACACCGAAAAGTCATCCATGAAAACTTTCATGATATTCTAAATCAATCCTTCAAAGATTACCATCTTACACCTTTAAAAGGTGGCCGGTGCATTGCAAAGTCCAAATGGCAATCTTTGAAAAGCAAATATTCCATAAGGACAAGTGAAAGCGGTCTTTTCTTGGTCTTCGGGTGCTATGAGAATTTGGTTATACCCAGAATACCCATCAAGAAAGCAATAAAACTCATACCCGGCCAACCCATCCAACATTTGGTCCAAGAAAGGTAAGAGAAAATGGTCTTTACGTGTGTTCTCATTAAGTCTCCTATAATCAACACACACCCACCCCGTCACCGTCCTAGTGGCTATGGTCTCATTTTTCTCTGTCTTCACTATAGTCATACCCCCTTTTTTTGATACTACATGCAACGGACTCACATAGGGGCTATCACTAATAGGAAAGATCATATCGGAGTCTAACCACTTAAGAACCTCTTTTTTGACCACTTCTTGCATGATAGGATTAAGTCTTCTTTGGTTTTGAACACAAGCTTTCCCTTCATTCTCAAGCCTTATCTTATGCATGCAAATTGTTGGACTAATCCCCTTCAAATCATCAATACACCAACCTATAGCCGACTTATGCTCTTTAAGGACATTAGGCAATTTATTAAGTTGACTATGTTGGTGTTCGATCATTAGGTTAACGTGATCCGTTAGGGTTCCATACGTTTCTAATTCAGCGGAAGCAAGAAAAATCAAGAAACGTATTACCTTTCATCAGGGTATGTTGGAAAAGATGCAATCTCGATGGCAGCCTGCGCAGTCCCACTTTTTTAGGAATAACTCTCTCATCCGATGTCGGAATTGAGTGATCTATGCGCCAAAATGATCATCTCTTCCGTGGCTTTCTGTCAGTATATTGCACGTCCTATTCTAATATCTGTATGATTTTATAAAAATCATAGAAGGTGGCAGACAGCAGCAGCAAATGACCTCTTGATCTTCTGCTGTATTCCCAAGCACAATCTCGACGTCATGTGGGCGACGATCTTCAAGATCTTCTCAATTTGTTGTTTCCTCACCCCATCACAGTGTTAGGCGTGTTTAATCTCATAGATTAGGGTTTCCGGACAGCTGAGATGACTTATATATGGGCTACAGCAGGGACCAGGAGGAGAAATTAGAGTTGGGCCTCCATTGGGCTTAAGTATCCAAGCTTAGCCAAAAGCTTATACTTAAGTCCAATAATAATAATATATACCACTAAAATATTATTACTGCACTACCGTTCTAATCCCATAATTACATTATAGACTCCTTCTTATTATGAGTCCGTTAGTCTCCCCATGTTTAAGATATACAATGCCCATTAATTAATTAAGTTACTGACAACTTCATTAATTAATATCTCATCCGAGACTAGTACCACTCAACCTCATTATCATGCCAGAATAAATCCACCGGCAGGGTTTACATGATAATCCTTATGAGCTCCTCAAGGGGACATCATCAACCTATGACGGACATGGATTCCTTCTACAATCAACAACACACTATAGAGACATCACTACTTCCCAACTCACCGAGTTTGTTGATTTAATTACTTGTAAATCTCACCCATTGATGAATCAAAGAAATACATACTGCCTTACGTGTCGAGGTTATTGATAGGGATTAAGAGCACAAACATCCATAATAACTGAGATCAAGTTCTTCTATATAGACAATACAAGTCGAACGATCTCAAGCGGTCCTACTCAATACACGCAAAGTGCACTAATGTGATTCTATAATCAAGACAAACTAATACCAAATCACACTATAACCTTCACAATAGAGAGTCCTCGTCTATCTCGGTTGTGAGCATCTGTTTATACTTTATAAAGAAATCGATAATATGATCTTCTGCGTGTTGTCGCACAACATATTATCTACAGTATAAAGTAAGTGAACTATTGTATCGTGCATATAAATAAATTATAAGACGCAATCATTTGATCATATGATTCTCATTTCAAATTAATTGTTAACGAATTGTTCATATAAAAGCTAGACTTTTAGTATACAATCCAACAGACTAGAGGTTAAAGAAGATGATACAATTACCGGATATGTCTCATTTTCACCAAGGAAGGCATAAGCAAGATGATCGGGTAAAGGCTTCAACTCCACCTTCTTTTCCTTTTTCTCTTCTTGATTGAGTGGATCTCTAAGTGGTAAGAACTTTTCATTTCCCCTCGAGATAGCGGCTGCAACCTCTTGAGCTTCACTACAATCACCTAGATCAAGCAAAAAATTAATCAATTCATCATTTAAATCAAGAGAGGTATTAGAAATATTAGAAAGAGATAGAGAATTGCTCAAGCAAAGTTCAAGTGGATCCTTGGTTACAATGGAAGACCAACTTTCCTCGACACTTCCCTTTACAACATCCAGACTTTTACACTCTTCATCATTCATTGGATATTGCATGGCCTTGTGTAGAGAAAATACCACTACCTCATCATTCACTCTCAATCTCAACACTCCTTTGTAGACATCAATAAGAGCTCTCCCGATAGCAAGAAACGGTCTTCCAAGAATCAATGGCACATTCTCGTCCTCCTCTATATCTAAAATAACAAAGTCCACCGGAAAGACAAACATATCCACCTTTACCAACACGTCTTCAATTACTCCTTTTGGATGTGTCGTAGATCTGTCCGCCAATTGAAGAGTGATGGACGTTGGCTTTATTTCACCTAACCCAAGCTTCTTGAATATAGAAAGAGGCATTATATTAATGCTTGCACCTAGATCACAAAGAGCCTTGTTCTTCTTGCACTTTCCAATTTCACAAGGTATAGTGAAACTACCCGGATCCTTCAATTTTTGTGAAAGTTTCCGTTGTAGAATGACACTACACTCTTCGGTTAGATTAACCATTTCATTTTCTCCAAGACTTCTTTTCTTTTCCATAATGTCCTTCAAGAAACGAGCATAATGAGGCATTTGCTCCAAAGCATTGGCGAAAGGGATATTGATTTGAATCTTCTTGAAGATTTTAAGAAACTTTTTGAACCTCTCATCTAAACCCTTCTTCAAGAACCTTTGAGGAAAAGGAACCGGTACTTGAGTTTTGGGTATCCCCCAACTATCTCTTTCAACTTCAACTTCTTTTTCTCTTAACTCCTTTGCCTTCTTCCACTTTGGAATTCTCTCTATCTTCTCTTCATCTTTCTTTTGCTCAACAACTTCTTTTTTCTTGCTTACTTCCTCCACTTCAATCTTCTGTTGCACCAACCCTTCTTCAACCGTTCTTTCCACTTCCCCTTCAACAACAATGCTATCCTCTTTAGGCATATGAGGCTCCTTATACTCTTTTCCACTTCTAAGAGTGATAGCTTTGCAATCTTCTTTAGGATTAGTTATCGTGGTAGATGAGAACTTTCTTTGTTGGTGTTGAGATCCAATGGAAGAAGCAATTTGCCCCATTTAACTATTGTCGGATTTCTTTTCATTTTCCTCCATTCTAGCCTCAAGCTTTGCCTCCCTCTTTTCTATTTGAGATTCAAGCTTAGCATCTCTCTTTTCCATATAAGCCCTTGTATCTTTCATGAATGCTAGCAATGTCTCTTCCAATGATGATTTACATTCTCCATTGGGCGGCTTAGCACTCGGATCCATGCCTTGAGGAAGTGCCACGACGGCTTGAGTATTGGAGTAAGAAAGATTTTCATGCTTCCTCGGAGCTTGATAATTTCCTCCACTAGATTGATTAAAATTATTCCCCCGAGCTTGCCCTTGATATCCTCCTTGAAAATTACCTTGGCTAGAAGGATAATTACCTTGGAAATTCCCTTGATGTTGGAAATTCCCTTGGTAATTTTCCTATCTAAATAGGCAACATCCTCTACACCTTGCATAAGATTGCTCTCATAATTCAAATTAGCACTTGTACTTTCCCCTTGACTCACTCCTTGAGTGATCAAATTCAATTGCTTTGTTAAAGCATGGATGCCCTTATTAAATTCTTTCATTCCTTCACTTTGAAACACATCACTCTTCACTTTATTAATACTTTCCACTTGAGCCACCTTTCCGAATGCATAACCTCCTATTACTCTCTCGGAAGGCCATTGATAAGCATTCATTGCAATATCTTCAAAAATTTCCATAGCTTTCATAGCATCCACTCCAAATATAGACCCTACGGATGAGGCATCTACATGCATCCGATTTTGTTGACTCAACCCTTGATAAAAGAAAGCCACTTGTTGATTCTCATGAAAATCATGTTGAGGACACTTTCGTAGCATCTCTTTGTAGCGTTCCCATGCTTCATAAAAACTCTCATCCGGAAGTTGCCTAAATTGAGTGATAAGGCTTTTCATTTGGAGAGTCTTCGAAGGAGGAAAGTACTTGTTTAGGAACCTTTGTTCAAGATCTTTCTGTGTATTACAACTTCCCAATAGAATTGTATTGTACCATTCTTTGGCCTTGTCTCGTAAAGAGAAAGAGAACAACCTCATTCGAATAGCATCTTCCGACACTCCATTCATCTTGACGGTATTTGCAACCTCCAAGAAAGTAGCTAGATGGGCGTTCGGGTCTTCAAGAGGACCTCCCCCAAACTGATTTGATTTGACCATGTTGATCAATCCGGTCAATTTCAAAATTGTTGGCTTGAATCGGAGGAACCATATTATGCATGACTCTCGGTTGGAAGTAATCCCGAATTGCTCTAGGCCTTTGCAACTCTTGTTGTTGGAGTATCCTTTGAGCTTTTTGATTTGCAAGCAATTGCATGTAGTCTTGATTTTGAGCAATGAAATTCCTAAATATCTCTGCTTGATTCTCTTGCACTCCTTCGTGTTTTCCCCTTTGATCTTGTAATGGATCTTGAGGTGGGTCATGGTTAACATTATCTCCATGTTGATTCTCCATTTTTCTTCTTTTTCTAGCTTTACGTCTCTCTCGTTTCCTTTGCCGTGCGGTCTTTTCTATCTCTAAATTCAAAGGAACAATTGATTGATTTCTCTTTGATCTTGTGATCATACTTATCAAGAACAACTAAAATAATAACACAGTACTCGACTAATCCATTAAACTCTCCTTTGGCAATGGTGCCAATTTCTTGTTTGAAAATTTTATACTCACGAGCAAGAATACTCGATCGTTGTAGAAGTATATCCCAAGAAATAAAATTATCGAACCACAAAGGAGTTAGGTTTGGATTAGTAAAATACGTGAGTTCATGTTTATGTCACTTTTGTAAGGATGATAGGGGTTGTGAGTTTGAAATTATCAAATAAAGCCAGTAGCAAGTAAATAAAATAGCAACTAAGAGAAATGACAAGTAATATGATTAACGAGAAAAGATAATAGGCGCTAAAGTTCAAGTACGAAAAAACATGGGATTAGAAACATCCAAGCACGCTCAATTCATATTATCATGCAAAGGGAATTCAACTCAATTGATGTAAATTAAGGGTGATCATGATTGTATCCTAAGCTCCCTTTCGGGTTACAAAGGTTGATCCACTTGAGACTCCCAAAGGCACTTAAGATCAAAGCCCAGCATTAACCTCTTCCATCTAGGTACTAATTAATTCCCAATTCTCCCTTCCAAGGTACTATTTAGGATTAACTCTCCCTTTTTGTGTACTAGAGCTAATGAATTGATTGGTTCCCCTCATTGAATTCAAATATCCTTTTGATCAAACCCAAACTCGATGTCTACTCATGCCTTTCTAATATTTAAGAGGGTCGTTTCCATCTCACTCCAAGCAATATACACATGAACATTATAATAGCACTTAATTATCATAAATCATCCATTGATTAACAATCCATTAAAACAATAATCATTCATGAATAACAAACCATGCCATCATAACATCAAAACAATTAAAGCCCATGAATAGAAACCAACATCAATTAAGTCAAAAACCAATTTAATCCACATAATAATATAAACCTAATGTGCTCTTCATATTCTGAATCCCACTAGAGAGATTAGCCTAACATGATAATGGTAACAAAACACATGAATGATTCATTACACATATCCATAGTCTTAAATCCAAATGAAAAACAAAAGAGATGTAAATCTTCCCTAGCAATTCCTTGTAGAGAATCTTCAACACTCATTGATCTCCACCTCTAGCTCTTGAATTCTTGAGGTCTTTAACACCCAAATGAAAGGGATGACGAATGGATGAAGATGGATGAAGATGATGGTGTAAAATGGAAGAAATGGTGTGTGATCTAGGTGTAGGAATGAAACCCTTGTGTGGAATATTCAATCTCCCTTTGAATGTTAAACATGAGAGTATTTATACCCTTTCCCAACTTGGGCCTCGAATTTTGTGTCAACTGGGCTTTAAACACACACTTACACGCACTAAAAGATGAAAACCCAGATTTTTGGCCCAAAAAGACCTTACTCGACTTGGTCTTCCTTACTCGAGTTAGCTACTCGAGTCGAGTAGCATGTGTTTTAACTCGAGCTAGCCCAACTTGACTCAAGTCAGCAACTCAAGCACTCACCTGTTCGGTCGTGTTGCGATGCTCTGAAATTTGGAACACCTACGACACCTAGCTCGACTCGAGATACAAGTCGAGTAGCGATGTGACAACTCGAGTTGGCTCTCGGGATGCCTTTCTCTGCTCCGCATGACTTGTAACTTGACCTGGACATTACCCAACACGACTCGAGCTGACAACTCGAGCTCTCTCCTGTCAAGTCATGTCGAATCGATCAGAAACTACAATTTTAGCAGACCTTAGCTCGACTCGAGTTGCAAGTCGAGTTGGACCTTGCAACTCGAGTTGACTCACTGGATAATTTTTGGCAACTTTCGGACCACAACTGAGTTCTTTGCAACTCGAGTTAGCAACTCGAGTTGCTCATTGCAACTTGAGTTGGGTCCCCTCAGCCCGTTTCTTGCTCGTTTCAGCTCCCGTCTCTATTTTTCATCTGTTTTCAACATATTTAGGCTCATTCATACATATTTCTATAAAAACACATAACACAACCAAATAACGCATAAAATACGGATAAAATACTACGAAAACAGACATAAAAAGACACTAAAATTTAGATGAAACTAGCGACGATCACCCAGGTGCACATGTGCATTCATATGTATATAATTTTTTATTCAATAGTATATACTATATGTTTTTTAATAATTTTACAATGTTTTTATATTTAAATTTTCATTAAAAAATTAACAAAAAATTCGCTAACAAAGTGTATACATTTTTATTCGTTAGTCTATGAGTATATTTTTATTTATAAGTGTATAAGTTTTTTAAAGTGAGTGCACATGATAATTTGTCATAATATTTTAATGTATATCAGGTAGTTGTATTAGAGTTATGTGTGCAACCCATAAAGATATACTTGTTGGCACTTGGATCATTTGATTAACGTGATCCGTTAGAATATCATGCGTTTCTAACATAGCGAAAGCAATAAATAATAGAAACGATTACCGTTCACCAGGGTATATTGATGAAGATTGATTCTCGCAGGCAACCTGCGCAGTCCCACGAGAATAGCCATAACTTCCTCGTCTGATGTCAGAATTGAATGATCTTTATGCTCAGACGATCCTCTCTTCAACGGCTTTCCGTCAAATTATTGATCATCAAATTTTGAGCACTGTACGAATTTATACAAATTTCGCAAGGTCGCGGACAGCAGCAGCAAACTACCTTCTGATCTTCTGCTGTATGTCCCAAGTCCGATCTTGACGTCGTGTGGGCGACGATCTACGAGACCTCCTCAATCTGCTCTCAACCCTCATCACACGTGAATAATGAATTAGATTAGGGTTCCAGATAAATTGAGGTGACTTATATACATGGGCTACAGCAGGGACCAGGAGGAGAAATTGGGTTGGGCCTCCATTGGGCTTAAGTATCCAAGCTTAGCCCAAAGCTTATACTTAAGTCCAATAATAATAATATATTCCACTAAAATATTATTACTGCACTGCTTTTCCAATCCTAAAATTACATTTTGGGCTCCTTCTTATTATGAGCCCGTTAGTCTCCCCATGTTTAAGATATACAATGTCCATTAATTAATTTAAGTTACTGACAACTCAATTAATTAATATCTCATCCAAGAGTAGTACCACTCAACCTCATTATCATGCCGGAATAAATTCCAAATACAGGATTTACATGATAATCCTTATGAGCTCCTCAAGGGGACATCAACAACCTATGACGGATACGGATTCCTTCTACAATCAACAGCACACCATAGAGACAGCACTACTTCCCAACTCATCGAGTTTGTTGATTTAATTACATGTAAATCTCACCCATTGATGAATCAAAGCAATACATACTGCCCTACGTGTCGAGGTTATTGTATAGGGATTAAGAGCACGAACTTCCATAATAACTGAGATCAAGTTCTCCTATAAGTCAGTATAAGTCGAACGATCTCAAGCGGTCCTGCTCAATACACACAAGTGCACTAATGTAATTCTATAGCCAAGACAAGCTAATACCAAACCACACTACAACCATCCCCATAGAGAGTCCCCATCTAACTCGGTTGTGAGCATCTGTTTATACTTTATAAGGAAACCGATAATATGATCTTCCGCGTGTTGTCGCACAACATATTATCTACAGTATAAAGTAAGTGGACTATTACATCGAACATATAAATAAATTATAAGATGCAATCATTTGATCATATGATTTTCATTTCAAATTAATTGTTATAACATTGTTCATACAAAAGCTAGACTTTTCGTATACAATCCAACAATCTCCCACTTATACTAAAAGACTATGCTGTCATGTCTTCTGCCATACATCTGATTTCCACTCCCACTACAAGACCATCAAAAGCTCTCGCCTTAAGGTCCTTGTAAATGGATTTACTAGGTTATCATTCGATGCAATCTAGGTGACAACAACCTTCCCCTCATCATACGATTTCTCGTAACAGGTGGTACTCGCGCTCCATGTGCTTAATTTCCTTATGGACTTGTGATTCCTTCAAGTTTGCAACTGCACCAATATCATCAAATTGTGATAACCTTGGGCAAACTTAGAATCACACCAAAGTCCATCATGAAGTTTCTAGAGTCATACAGATACTTTGGCTGCCTCATGGGTCCAATTTATCATCTTTCCATGATGGAATCCGGAATCTGAAATATATTTCTATATAACACTCCTCCATATTATGACTCTACTTCCTAAAATTAAACGCATAACCTTTGAGGTGGATTTACTGTCGTCCCTATCTGATTTAAAAAATCTAAATCTATGTAACCCATAAGAATCAGTGAATCTGTTCGGTAAGCCCACATATAGTTTCTAGTCCTTTTCAGGTACATAAGTATATGTCTTACTACAGTTCATCATTCTTGTTCCGGGTTACGTTGATACCCACTGTTCATGCCATCGGCAAAACAGATATCCAATCTCGTGCATAGCATTCCTTAGATTAAGCTTCCTCATTTGCCGAAGCATAAGGAACCGCTTTCATCTTCTTTATCTACTTTTGTGTCACAAGACACATTCACTTAGATAAATTCACATGCTAAACGAGTAAGGATCGTATCATTATATGAAACTTGAGATAAGCATAACATCCTTTCTTGTGATCCGTATTACCGTGATCAAAATGATATTTTTGCTCTTCTTAAGTCCTTCATCTCATACCGCTTTATCAACCATACCCATACGCCCGACAATACTCTTTCATTGTCTCCAATGAGCAAGATACTATCTACGTATAGTACAAGAAATACCACCACGTTTTCATCACTCTTTTCAATATACAAGACCCATCCGATCATTGATTAGATCCATGTCACTGGATTACCTCATCAAAACGGATATTTCATGATCTTGAAGCTTGTTTTAGTCCATGAATGGACACTTTTAAGCTCACTATCACAATGCTCTTAGCTCTTTGCAATGAATCACTCTGGTTGCTTCACATAGATGTTTCCCTTAAGACTTCCAATCAGGAAAGCTGTCTCGACATCTATTTGCTATCCCTCATATTTCATATGAATAGCAACAAATAAAAGAGTCCGGATCAACTTAGGCATAGCTACTGGCGAACATGTTTTCTCATAATCGAACCCTTTCTTTCTGAGTATACCTTTTCGCAACAAGCTTGCTTCCAAGATTTTCACCTTATTTTAGGATCCTCTTTTATTCTTACATGCCCGCTTCCAATGGCTTTTACGCCATTTAGCGGTTCAACAAGAATCCAGACCTAATTTAAAATCCATCGATTCTATTTTAATATTCATTGCACTTACTAAGATTCCGCATTTTAATTTTGTAGTGCAACGTCGTATCCCTGGGATAATACCATGTTTACTAGGGATCAAGTCTTACGACTTTCCCAAAACATGTATCTCACGGGTTGTCGAATAACCCTCCCACTGCGACAAGGCACTACATGTAATTGTGTATCAGACGTGACACGCGTTGCAGTTTACCTTGTGGTATATCCTCTTGTACACTTGGTACTTATACTTTGTGTTTTCTTCTCACTATCTTTAGAACAACTCATACATGGGTTTGTGATTTATTACATAGTCCCTTTCCAAAAATCTAGTCTTTGTGTTAACAATCACCCTTCGATCTTTTAGACTAAATAAATCACCTTCATTTTTATAGCATATCCCACAAACAGACAAACATTCAAATGAATTACTGTTTCTAGGGCTTATCCATAAAATGAATTAAGTAATTCCAAATAATTCATCATCTATCTAATCATTACCATAAGAGTCTTATTCCTTCTATCCACCACACCATTCAGCTGGAGCGTTCCCGGTGTAGACCACTTGAGATTTAATCTCAACCTCTGATTAATAGCTCCTAATTATCCTAAGAGGTACTCGTAATCACGATTAAATTGTCATTACTTGATATATTTTTCATGATACTTTATTGTACCAACCTTACAATTCTTGAATAAATCAAAGAACTTAGACATGCAGTGCATCAAATAAATATATCGGTATCTAGAATAATCTTCGATTATTCATATCCACCTCTCGCCTGGATAATATTAGGTCCGCTTGAATCAGAATGAACCAATTCCAACATATATATCTTTGGCTCTACACCCCTTTATCTTGAAAAGGTAATTATTTTTTTTTACTTCTAAGTAAGACTCGCAAGTCCGATAGTTTTCACTTCAGATAAACCTTACGGTCCATCTGCTATCAACTTTTGAGTCCTACTCAAGTAAAATGATCTAGTCTTAGACGCCAAATGCATGTTTAGTTCATCTCAGAAGGTTACTTTCTCTTACTAAGATCAGAAGATGCATTATTAATTACTATTTCTTGCATCTGTGGAATATACATGATTTAAGAGTATACAAATTGTCCATCAACGTACCATAACAGATTACAACTCTATCATTCATTATAATGACCATGTCATTTAAATGAAATGGAGTATCCATCTATTAATGCATAGAAACCGAAATCAAATTCTTTCTATGAAAATGTACGTAAAGATAATTTCACAAAATCAAACGTCTACTCATATCATTAGATAAATAAACAACTCCCACTGCAATAGCCATCACTCTTGTAGTTTTATCTATGTCTATAATAATCTTATCCTTACTTAGTAATAAACATTCAGTGATTCCAGTATCTACACACTTCGTGTTAGTAGATGCCATCACTAATCATGTTTAAACAACTAGCAAGTAAGATTCTATCCTTGTTCACTCCTTTTATGAAATTAGATTTCCTTTACCACATGTTTTGTCAGAAGTTTCCCACCATATACAACCTCTTGTAATTCAGGAGAAACTTACTCAAAACATCTAGGCAATTATGAAGAATAAAATTGACTTAGGTTTCCCCTTCAACTTCTATTCCATGTATTTCCAATTCATTCATCAAATTCAATCATGACATACCGCCTTTTACTTACTCAAGTATCCAAAGAGTTACATGAGACCATCATATTTCTATGAATCTCTTATCTCTTCACTAGAGACTTTAATATGCATCATGATAAGTCTTTTGTGAGAACACACATGTATTTCTTAAACAGTAAAATTCGAATCCAAGATTCTTTTCTAATCATCTAATTTTGGACCAGTAAATATAATTTCTTTTAGTTAACCATAAGTGAAATAAAACTATTTAAAATTCAGAGAATCATAAAAAAAATATATATACCGATCAAATCTTTGAATTTTATCCTTTTATATTGATTCCCTCAAAATAATATAAAAATAAAATTCACCGACATCTCAAGCACCGTGAGTCTGCAAGCCACGATAGTATGGACGTTTACAAACCCGAACATTTACAAGAGAAGGTTTTACCCATTAATTTTATTTGTCAACCTAACTTTATGACAAAATAATTAATAGTCGGTTCCTCTTTAGCCATGCAAATAAAAGCAGTGACTCCGATGGGGATGATACTTATTATTTACACCTAAGTGTACACCATTATTTGACCCCAAGTCCGCAGCCCAAGCTTATGTGCCTTACAGATGGAGAAGTACACACGCGCTCGGATAACTTCCTACAGTCATCAATTATAAGTTTGTACAGTGATCCGCAAATGAACTCATCCGATGGGGAGGAAGGTCTATGCCAACACGCAAGTTCATGTACATCACATTACAAATAATAATTATTTAATGAAGTCTGTACCAGTGATCCACAAATATACTCATCCGATGGGGAGGAAGGTCTATGCCAACACGCAAGTATACTTGCATCACTTACAAACCAATAATGGAGGCCGCGGGAATTTTTACCAATTCCCTCTCCCACTTAGTTATTTAAAACCAAGGGTTTTTACATGCATATAATATTCAGAATAATATACGCAACCTAGCATGCTCATACTTCCAAATATATAACAATAATTGACCAATAAAACAATTACAGCAGTTATATATAAGGAAATAAATTGCCAAAAATAAGTTGACTTGATCAACACTCCAACATACATGCATATAATATACCAAATATAATACGCAATCTAGCATGCTTCTATTTAAGGCAATAAATCATAGATAATCATGCTTACATATATAACAATAATCAATTAATAAATCAATTATAACAGTTATATAACAGTGAATTCGATTGTTCACCACCAATCACGAATGTGGACAACTGCGACGGGGATCGACCTCCCCGCAGCCTGCTGCACCACTCTGGCACCCTGCCCGATCATATTGTGAAGACTCACGCGAAACCTGATGCAAACCAGTCGAACTTGATGCAAACCCGCTCGAACCTGGTGTAGACCAATCAAACCTGATGCAAATCCGCTCGAACCTGGTGCAGCATCGATCGAACCTGATGCAGACCAATCGAACCTGATGCAAATCTGCTCGAACCTGGTGCAGTATCAATCGAATCTGATGCAGACTAATCGAACCTGATGCAAATCTGCTCGAACCTGTGCAGCATCGATCGAACCTGATGCAGACCAATCGAACCTGATGCAAATCCGCTCGAACCTGGTGCATCATCGATCGAACCTGATGTAGACCAATCGAACCTGATGTAAATCCGCTCGAACCTGGTGTAGCATCGATCGAACCTGATGCAGACCAATCAAACTTGATGCAAATCCGCTCGAACCTAGTGCAGCATCGATCGAACCTGATGTAGACCAATCGAACCTGATGCAAATCCGCTCGAACCTGGTGCAGCATCGATCGAACCTGATGCAGACCAATCGAACCTGATGCAAATTCGCTCGAACTTGGTGCAACATCGATCGAACCTGATATAGACCAATCGAACCTGATGCAGATTCGCTCGTCCAAGGGCCTACTTGGACGGAACCAAGTTCAGCCCAACGCGCAATATCAAACTACACCAACTGTCGTTCAGGGTTCGCAACTTTAGGAACCTGGGAATCCAATCTTCACCGTCCAGAATCTACGCTTGTGAGTTTTGAACATGCTGTCCAAATTACAGGCCGATCCAACGGTAAGTTTCTGAGAAACGGCTCTATTCCCTCTACTGCGCAGAACAGAATCGCCCAAAAACAGCTTCTATTTTCGGCGTATTCCCGACAACACAATACTCCAAATACGATCTTCACCGTTCACAATGTACATCTACAAAATCCGAATATGCTGACCAAAATTCAGCCTGATCCGATGATTGAAACTCCGGCTATTGCCTCTGCAATATCACTGCGCTGGATTTTTTCTCAATTTCTTCCTTCCATGTGAAATTGACGAAATGTTTTCGTCGAATCCTCTCACACACAACCATCAACGAACAGATATGATATAGGGTATATTTTACATAGGGATATTCATGGTTTGCGCAGTAAAACCAAAACGCTAAACATGCGATCCTAATTTCGAAAAATTAACCACACAAACCCTAGTCTAACGTGTCACGCTTCACCACGAAACCGAAGTTCTGATACCAATTATTGGTGTTTGGATCATTTGGTTAATGTGACCCGTTAGAATATCATATGTTTCTATCATAGCGGAAGCAATAAATCATAGAAACGATTACCGTTCACCAGGGTATGTTGATGAAGATTGATTCTCGCAGGCAGCCCGTGCAGTCCCACGAGAATAGCCATAACTTCCTCGTCTGATGTCGGAATTGAATGATCTTTATGCTCAGACGATCTTCTCTTCAACGGCTTTCCGTCAGTATATTGATCATCAAATTTTGAGTACTGTACGAATTTATACAAATTTTGCAAGGTCGCGGATAGCAGCAGCAAACTACCTTCTGATCTTCTACTGTATGTCCCAAGTCCGATCTCGACGTCGTGTGGGCGACGATCTACGAGACCTCCTCAATCTGCTCTCAACCCTCATCACACGTGAATAATGAATTAGATTAGGGTTTCAGATAAGTTGAGGTGACTTATACACATGGGCTACAGCAGGGACCAGGAGGAGAAATTGGGTTGGGCCTCCATTGGGCTTAAGTATCCAAGCTTAGCCCAAAGCTTATAATTAAGTCCAATAATAATAATATATTCCACTAAAATATTATTACTGCACTGCCTTTCCAATTCCAAAATTACATTTTGGGCACCTTCTTATTATGAGCCCGTTAGTCTCCCCATGTTTAAGATATACAATGTCCATTAATTAATTTAAGTTACTGACAACTCAATTAATTAATATCTCATCCAAGAGTAGTACCACTCAACCTCATTATCATGCCGGAATAAATTCCACATACAGGATTTACATGATAATCCATATGAGCTCCTCAAGGGGACATCATCAACCTATGACGGACACGAATTCCTTCTACAATCAACAGCACACCATAGAGACATCACTACTTCCCAACTCATCGAGTTTATTGATTTAATTACATGTAAATCTCACCCATTGATGAATCAAAGAAATACATACTGCCCTACGTATCGAGGTTATTGTATAGGGATTAAGAGCACGAACTTCCATAATAACTGAGATCAAGTTCTCCTATAAGTCAGTATAAGTCGAACGATCTCAAGCGGTCCTGCTCAATACACACAAGTGCACTAATGTGATTCTATAGCCAAGACAAGCTAATACCAAACCACACTACAACCATCCCGATAGAGAGTCCCCATCTAACTCGGTTGTGAGCATTTGTTTATACTTTATAAGGAAACCGATAATATGATCTTCCGCGTGTTGTCGCACAACATATTATCTACAGTATAAAGTAAGTGGACTATTGCATCGAACATATAAATAAATTATAAGATGCAATAATTTGATCATATGATTCTCATTTCAAATTAATTGTTATAACATTGTTCATACAAAAAACTAGACTTTTAGTATACAATCCAACAATACTCCCTCCGTCCGTTTCTAAGGTATCCATTTCACTATTTTTGGCGTCCGCTTCAAAGGTATCAATTTCTTTTATTTAGTAAAAAAAGTACACAATATGACCCACCACTTTCCTCTAATACAACTACCAACTTTACCTATAATAATAATACTCCTTAATCCACGTGCAAAAAGCAAATAAAGACCTTAGAACTGTCCACGTGCAAAAAGCAAATGGATACCTTAGAACCAGACAGAGGGAATATTAATGTATATCTAGTTGTAGGATAGAGGGAGTACATGAAAAATAATTTTTTAGAAAGATAAATAATTACTCTTTTAAATGAAAAATATTACACCTCAAATTCTTGCACATTAATTTGTCAATTATTCTTTAATACATGAAAATTATTCTTCAGAGAGATAAATTATTACTTTTTTGAATGAAAATATTACTCTTCAAATTTTAATATATACTACATCTGCCCCGCGTTAACGTTGATGTTTGCTTTTTGCACGGAGATTAAGAGATATAATATTTTAATGTGTAGTGAGGTATTTAATGTAAAGTGAGTAGTTGTATTAATGTTGTGTGTGGGCCCAACTTGACAAAAAAAGAAATGTAAACCTTAACTTGAAACAATTCAAAATGGAAAACGTAAACCTTTACGCGGGATAGAGGGAGTATATTTTTTTTGTATTCTTGTTAACATAAATAATATTTTTCGTTAAGAAGAGTAGTATTTTATCTCTTTAAAGGGAGTTTTTGTAATTTTTTTGAACCCAATTCATATATAAAAATGCCTATAAATCGGGAGAAATAGTAAATTAAGAAGGCTAAAGTTTGGGTGCACGGATGTGCACTTAGATTTGACTCGGAACTATATAAAATATTATACCTTTTAATCTAAAAATTAATACATTAAAGGAGAAATAATTTTCTTAGTAAAAAAATTATTATATCTATATGTTTAATGAAAAAATATCTTTACTAAATAAAATGAATACCATAAAAAAACTTTTTTTCTAATGGAATTTATCGATTGATTGAATTTGGTGTTGGTTTTGTCATGAATAAAGGAAGGGATTTTCTTTTATTTCTTTTATTCCACATCGGATGAAAAGTAAAAGAGAATAGATTCTTTGTATTATTTAAGGAGGCCCTTGGTCATGATATCCTGTGCACCAATCAAGTACACTTTAATCTTTGTATTTGATTCTATTTAAATTCATTTCTTATATTTTCGGTTGTGAGAATGGGGAGAAATGTGTGAATTAGTTAAAATTTTGTAAGAGTGTAGGGACTGGGGTCGGGAGAGAGAAATTCTATGTGATTGTAAAAAAATTTCACATAGTGGTATTTTCTTGGTCCATGGTTTTTCTACGGTTTTAAAGTTTTTCACATAAATTCTTGTGTTGTGCTTTTTATACTCTTCTTTATTTCTCCCTTAGAATGAAATGAGATCTGTTTATTCAACATTTCGTTAGTAATTACCAGCAGATTTTCAATAAAAATTATATTTTTTGTCTTTTAGCAACGAATGTTAATGGATTTATAATATTTTTACCAACAAAATAATATTCGCGATTATTTACCAACGGATTACCAATGGAATTGCATTTTCATTTGTAAAATTTACCAATCACCACTTTATCAAAAAATTTTATTGTTAATTCGTTAATAAATTAATTTAACAATGAAATTAAGACTTGAACATCATATGCACCGACTACCGAGCGAACAAGAGATCAACTAATCAATTAAAAATGATATAGTATACTATAAATTATATACTTCCTCCGTTTGCATTAAATGGTTTTTCTTTGCTTTTTACACGTGGATTAAGGAGTATTATTATTTAATGTGTAGTGAGTAGTTGTATTAGTAAGTGTGTGGACCCCATATTTTAATTATATAAGTAAGTGTGTTTGGATCTCATGTGTGTAAAAAAAGGAAATTAAACTTTTTGAGGGAGGACACTAGGGTGAGCATTTATTTTTGAGTTTCGGGTACCCCATTAGACCTGATCAAAATTACTCGATCGGTTCGGCTAATTTTTAAAGAAATCGGGTTTTGATCCATTCTTAATTTTTTTAATCATAAAATATATTCATCATACTTTAAACATTACTTCATTAATTTTTTTATAAATTGTCAATTATTTTTACATAATGAAAATAAAATTTTGTACTATAGAATCCTTATCTCATCAAATTTAAATTTGAATTCTCCTTATATCATGAATTTTAGTATAATTTAAGCTATCATATACTTTAATGTATAAATATTACTCCATTAATTAATTAGATAAAAATAAAATATAAACATATATAAATTTAAATATCTCACAATATAATTGAAATATATCTAAATCCTAACATTAGTACAAAAATTAATATTATTATGATGTGATATGAATTTATTATAAGCAAAAACTTGTGTGTACTCGGAAGCACGGACCACACTCCGTGTGCCTTTAGAATTTTGTGTTAAATTATATACCCTTTAATATAAACATGTGTACCCTTTATTTTCTAAAGAAAAATAAAAAATATTAATGAAAAGTGTATACCCTTTACAACAAAATAGTGTACCCCTTATTAATTAAAGTGTATACCTTTAGAATAAAATAATATACTCTTACCCATAATACTAAATCCTAAAGGCGCACGGTGTGCCCCCGAGAGTACAAGAGCCTCACTCTTTATTATATTCTTTTATAATTATTTAAAAAGAAAAAAATTGATAAAAGAGAAAAGATAAAATATTGCCTCAAAGATGAAACATTAAAAAAAAATTATTTAAGGGGGTGGCTATTCGCACCCCCAATTTTATTAAACATATCTGATGAGAGTGTAAATTCACGTAATTTAAGCTCTGATTTCTGTTATAATAATGTTTGGTTCGATCTTAAGTCGAGATAAATCGAGATATGTAGTGGAAAGTCATGAATTAGGTGCGTTTGAGGCCGTTTGAGCAGATTTTTGAAGTAAAATAGGACAAAAGTGCTCGGAACCGGAAAAAGAGAAATTCAGCACCTGGTTCGACCAAGGGGCCTGTGGTTTGACCACTGGTTCGGGTGGAACCTAATGCCTGAAAGTGAGAACAGTACGGTTCGACCACGATACTATGGTTCAACCAAGCATGAAGGTCGAATCGTGCTCGAACTGAATGTCTGAAGTGATGCAGAGATGTTTCTACCGCGATGTTTTTGATTCGCCCAGCGGTTCGAGTCGAACCAGCCACCTACCAATTTGCTATAGGCTGGTTCGACCAGGGCATGAAGGATTCAACCAAGGTCTTTGGTCGAACCGATACGCGGGAAGCTTCTGAATCAGTATTTTTACATCTTCAGTATGTGTTTTTGCTCAAAAATCCCATTAGAGGTCTTTTGGAGGAGCTGAAAGTATAAAAGGAAGACCCTACACATAAAAAAGAGACGTTCACCACCACCTTCATTCTAAACAACATCCAAAACCCTACATCATCCAACGGAGCTATGAAGAGAGATTCGTCTGTCTAATCAAGTGAGAATCAAGTGAAGATTCAAGATGGAGAGAGACGCGACGATGCTCACATCTAGGGTTTACTTCGCTTATTAATTTATCTTGTAATTTTCAAGACTATGTGTAAGATCTATCCAACCACCATGATTGTTCTTCGATCAATCATGGGCTTGAATTGCTTCGGTAGTTCTAGGGTTTATGAAGATTTTATGAGTTAATTGAACTTCTGTGTGTATACTCTGTACAACACTACTTGTGGTTTATTTTATATAAGACTATGCTTATTTAATTCATACTCAGAGTTGTTTTGTGCATCATTAATTGTTATGTAGAGTTTGAATACATATCTTAATTATTGATTGAGTGCGTTCACTGCTGAGTAGGATTACATATTATGATTCAAAGTGAGGAAACTCCGAAGTCTCATTAGAACTATCTTATATAAATACTTGTTAATTGAATCTAATTTGTGTTAATAAGTAGGACAAAGAGAATAACTTTGTAGTACCTATAAAGGGAGATCATATTGGGTTAGAGTACTTAGTGCACGGGAAATAATTGATACTGATAGTACCTAAAAAGGGGGGTAAATTATATCTCTTATTCCAAGGATATTCACACGTGTCACACACTTATTTACTTATGTCTATAGAGTAGATTTGTATGATTTAATAATGCGTCCATACTCCATAAGGCAGAGTTGGGCATTTATACACGGAAGGGAAGTTAATAAGTAAAACTGGATGGCCCGAAGAACTACCCAATTTCTCACTTATTCACCTTTGTTTAATCTCTACTGCTTGTTTACTTTATTTGCTATTTAAATTACTTGTTTATTAGTTACTTAATTATTCCACCAATTTATTGCCAACCTAGTCTTAATAAGTTAGATTATAATTAGATTAATAATAATACGTCCCATGGGTTCGATAATCACTTGGTCGCCTATCAAAGCTACAATAACATTCTTTATACTTGGGAATTAATATTGTGTGTTGGAAAAACGCTCATCAATTTTTTAGCGTCATTGCCGGAGATGGAATTAAATATTAAATTTTTTTTCTAGTTTAATTGAGACTATCTTATTCTTGTCTTTATTTTCTAATACTTATTTTTCTTAGGTGTATGCATACTAGATCGAAGGCAGGAACATTAGTGCTTTTTAATCCAAAATTGGTGCATCGTCGAGGAAGAAGAAGGCGAAGAAGAAGAAGAACAAGAACAAGAACTTAGAAGCAACTGAAGCTCTTAATTTAGGACTTGAAATTGAAGTGCTGACCTCGAAAGCGATTGAAGTTGCAACTGGAGACAAGTCGAAAGCAGAAACAGTCAACATGGCCCAAGAAAGGGCGAATTCGGATAATGTTGCCATCCGTGAAGTCTTCAAGAACAACGGCGGAGGCAACTTGGGGCTGTTAGGAGCAAGAGGGGCTGATGCGGATTTAGATCTTCACCCTGCTATAATCAACATGATAGAAAGAAGTTCTTCTCTGGGGAACCTTTGAAAATTCTCAACAGCATCTGAATAAATTCATGGGGTATGCAAGCACACAAAAGAGCACAGGAGATCATGAGGATGCGAGGAGGATTGTTTTGTTTAAGTTCTCGCTTACTGAAAGAGTGAGAAATTGGTAAGATACTCTTAATACTACTGAATGCACTACCTGGGAGCAATTGAAATTGAAGTTCTTAGAGAGATACATGCCACCTTCCAAGGTGTTTAGGATGAAGCAAGACATCAATCAATTTGCTATCGGGAGCGGAAAAAATTTCATGAGGCTTGGGATAGATTCAAGGACATGCTTCAAAAGTGTCCACAACATGTGCTATCTAAAGCTCAATATATCAGTATTTTCTACAATGGGTGGATTGTGATTCTCGAGTATTATCAAATGGAGCACTGCTTACAAAGACATCCGTTGAGGACGAAAAGCTCTTTGAGGATATTTTGATGAATTCAAGAGATTGGCCAACTAATAGAGTGAGAGACACTTATGTTCTTGGAAAAGTAGTGCAGGTTGAGCACACAATGGTTAAGTCGAGTAAAGAAGATGAGATCGTCTCTAGTTTGGCTAATATCAACAAGTTACTTAAGTTTCAGCAAAAGCAGATTACTGATATAGCGCAGCAAGTACTAATTATGTAGTAGGATGTTGGGAATGAATGAGCTAGCCAATAGGAATTAGAAGAGGCAAACTACGCCATGGGTCAAACTATTCAAAGAATGAGGTTTCAAAATTAAGAAAACCGAAATTATCAAGGGAACTACAATAATCGTGGTCCCCCTGGTAATTATCAACAACCAGGGAGGCTGGAGTTTTCATGTAGTAATCCTAATGCAGCAATGCAACCTCATGTTGGTTTTGATTCGTGGGCTAAGTTCGAAGAAGGAAAACTTGATTTTGAGGATACGATGAACAGGTACATGGCGAGGAATGATGCAAGAATGGATCGTCTAGAGGCTAAGCTAGAGGCTAAAATTGATAAAAAAAGCATGAGGATATGTCTAAGCAGATGAAGGACTTGTTGTTATTGATGGGGCATATGGACGGGAATGTAAATCAAATGACCCAAATGGTTGAGAAGAGGAAGTTCCCATCTCAGAGTATTATGAACCCGAAAGAGTGCCACACCATCACTTTAAGGTCTAGAACACAGTATGATGGACCGATGATGCCAGAAACAAATTCCAGAGCTCTAGGAGCTCGATTCGACCATGGTTCCACTAAGACAGTAGGTTGAACCATACTTTGTAAGTCAAACCAAGCACCTGGGCAATCTCCGGAGCGATCAGATTGTCAGTTCGACCAACATTACCCTAGTTTGACCAACCCTGAAGGTTGAATCATGGTCGAACCAGCCTGTCCAGAATTCTCCTATGTCGGGTTTGACCAACCCTGAAGGTCAAACCATGGTCGAACCGACCTGTACGAGGGATGCCGAATTTTTAGATGTTGGGTTGGACCACTACACACCTGGTTCGACCAGGACTTATGGTAGAACTGAGGTCGAACCACCTCATCTAGTATCTTTTTTATGCAGAATGCTTTACCAAATGTTAATGCTACTTCAGCACCATCCAAAGGGCAGAATACTGAGCTTATATTGAAAAAGAAATGGGAGAGAGCTAAGAGATTAAGAGCTGAGAAGTATAAAGTAGAGAAGGTTGAAATGTGATGAATGGGGAATTTCCAAGACAAAGATACCTCGCCCGTTTCCTTTCAGGTTAGTGAAGAAGGGATTGGAAGAAAAGTTCAAGAAGTTTTCAGATATAATAAACAAGATAAGCTTGAGCTTTCCTTTCTCTAAAGTAATCTTAGAGATGCCATACTATGCCCGTTTTCTTAAGGATATACTTTTGAAGAAGAGAAGGCTTGAACGGAATTGAAACGGTGAATTTGTCTGAGAACTGCAGGTCAATCATTCCAAGAAAGCTACCAGCTAAGTTAAAGGATCCGGAAAGCTTCACTATTCTATGTGAAATTGGAAAGGGACTGACACGACGAGCCTTGTGTGATCTTGGGAAAAGCATCAATTTGATGCCATTGTTAATATTTCAAAGGCTTGGTTTGGGGGAGTTAAATCCCACAACAGTTGCTCTACAATTGACGGATAGGTCTATGACCTTTCTAAAGGGTGTGATTGAAGATGTTTTAGTGAAAGTAGAGAAACTGGTATTTCCTTTGGACTTTCTAGTGCTAGAGATGGAAGATGATAAGGATAATGACTCTCTTATCTTAGGGAGACCATTCATTGCCACTGCTAGAGCTATGTTGATGTTCGAAAGGGTGAGCTAAGGCTGCGGATGGATAAAGAAGAGGTTATGTTCAACCTTGATAAAGCAATAAAGATGCCGATGGAGACGCAGTGTCACAACATTGATGTGGTGGAGGAGACCGTGAAGGAAGATATGTCCTTGATCCTTTCAAAGGATCCCTTGGAGACATGCTTGGCGGAGTCTCTTACTTTTTCCACCACAGAGCTAGATGAGCTCTCTAATGAGGTATGTATTGAATTTCTTGAAAATTTACTTGCTTTGGGTGATGACATGTATGAATCGAAAAGAACCAAGTTTGAAGAGGTGAAGTGGACAAGAAAGTACTTGCCATTGGATAGAAAGAGCATAGCAAAAGAAGAGAAGAAAGAGGAGTTGAAACCGCTACCGGAGCACTTGAATTATGCCTATCTAGGTGATAATAAAAATTATTCGGTAATTATATCTTCTTCTTTAACTGATGATCAACTCGAGGAGTTATTAGATGTGCTTAGGAAGTATAAGTCTGCGATTGGTTGGTATCTTGATTATTTGAAAGGTATTAATCCTTTATATTGTATGCATAAGATAAGATTATTAGATGAGGCCAAGGGTAGCATTCAAAATCAGCAGAGGGTGAATCCCGCTATTCAAGAAGTGATTCGGAAGCAAATCCTAACATGGCTAGATGCAGGAATTATATATTTAATTAGTGATAGTCCCCATGTGAGTCCATTGCATGTTGTAGCTAAAAAGGGGGGGCATGACTATTGTTAAGTCAGATGATGGTGAGGCATTAGCCACTAGGATTCCTACGGGGTGGCGTGTGTGTACGGTTTATAGGAAACTAAATGAAAATACAGGCAAAGACCACTTTCCACTTCCTTTCATGGATCAAATGCTTGATCTTCTTGCAAGGTATGACTTATATTGTTTCTTGAATGGGTACTCGGGGTATAATCAAATCATGATTGCACCCGAGCACAGGAAAAGGTGACTTTTACTTACCCGTATGAACTTTTGCCTTAAGAAGATGCCTTTTGGGCTGTGTAATGCTCCTGCTATCTTTCAGTGTTGCATGATGGCTATATTTGATGGCTTGATAGAAAAGATCATGGAGGTTTTTATGGATGATTTTTCTATTTTTGGTTCCTCCTTTGATATATGTTTGACTTGTTAGCGATCGATCGTTTGGCTAGCGTGAACCATTAGGGTTCCATGTAAACTAGATCAGCAGAAGCAATAATTAAAGTTTACAATACCTTTCACCAGGGTATGTTGTTGAAGATCTGCTGCAGAGAACAACCTCTTGATCTATCCAAGCTTAGCCCAAAGCTTATACTTAAGTCCAATAATAATAATATAGTCCACTAAAATATTATTACTGCACTGCTGCTCTAATCCCATAATTACGTTATGGGCTCTTTCTTATTATGAGCCCGACAGTCTCCCCATGTTTAAGATATATAATGTTCATCAATTAATTAAGTTACTGACAACTCAAATTAATTAATATCTCATTCGAGAGTAGTACCACTCAACCTTATTATCATGCCAGAATTAATCCACTTGCAAGATTTACATGATAAACCTTATGAGCTCCTCAAGGGGACATTATCAACCTATGTCGAACATGGATTCCTTCTACAATCAACAGCACACCATAGAGACAACACTACTTCCCAACTCACTGAGTTTGTTGATTTAATTTATGTAAATCTCACCCATTGATGAATCAAAGAAATATATACTACCTTACGTGTCGAGGTTATTGTATAGGAATTAAGAGCACGAACATCTATAATAACTGAGATCAAGTTTTCCTATATAGATAGTAGAAGTCGAACGATCTCAAGCGGTCCTACTCAATACACACCAAGTGCACTAATGTGATTCTATAGTCAAGACAAACTAATACCAAACCACACTACAACCATACCGATAGAGAGTCCCCGTCTATCTCGGTTGAGAGCATCTGTTTATGCTTTATAAGAAAACCGATAATATGATCTTTCGCTTGTTGTCGCACAACCTATTATCTATAGTATAAAGTAAATGGACTTTTAAACAAACATATAAATAAATTATAATATGCAAAACATTTGATCATATGATTTTCATTTCAAATAAATTGTTAAAATATTGTTTCATATAAAAGCCAGACTTTTACTATACAATCTAACAATCTCCCACGTATACTAAAAGGCTACGCTGCTATATTTGCTGACACGCATCTAATCCTCATTCCTTCTGCATGCCCATCAAACGCTTTTGCTATAAGGCTCTTAGTAAAAGGATCAACTAGGTTATCCTTCGATGCAATCTTAGCAACAACGATCTCCCCTCTTTTAACGATGTCTCGTATCAGGTGGTACTTGCACTCAATGTGTTTGCTCGCCTTATGGGCTCGTGGTTCCTTCGAGTTTGCTACTACACCACTGTTATCACAATAAATTGTGATGGCTTTGGGCAAACCAAGAATCATATCCAAGTCCATTAAGATGTTCCTAAGCCATACTGCTTCTTTAGCTGCCTCAGAAGCTGCTACATATTTAGCTTCCATGGTGGAGTCAGCAACGAATTTCTGCTTTACACTCCTCCATATTATGGCTCCTCCTCCAAGAGTATACACATAACCCGAGGTGGATTTACTAGCATCCCTATTTGACTGGAAATCCGAATCAGTATAACCTAAAGGTAATAAAGTATTTACCTGATAAATCAGCACATAATCCCTAGTCCTTCGTAGGTACTTCAAAATGTGCTTTATCGCAGTCCAATGCCCTTGTCCTGGATTACTTTGATACTTGCTGACCATGCCCACAGCATAACAGATATCCAGTCTCGTACATAACATAGCATACATGAGGCTTCCTACTGCCGAAGCATAAGGTACCAGCTTCATTTTCTCTATTTCCTATTGTGTCTTAGGACACATTTCCTTAGATAGAGGTATTCCATGTCTGAAAGACAGAAAACCTTTCTTGGAATCTTGCATGCTAAAACGAGCCAGGATTGTATCAATGTATGAAGCTTGGGATAAGCACAACATTCTTTTCTTGCGATCCCTTATTAATCTGATCCCAAGAATGTGTCCAGCTTCTCCTAAGTCTTTCATTTCAAACTACTTGGAAAGCCATACCCTTACGCCCAACAATACCTTTACATTGTTTCCAATGAGAAGAATATCATCCACGTAGAGTACAAGAAATACCACTACGTTTCCGTCACACTTCTTGTACACACATTATTCATCCGGACATTGAATAAATCCATATGACTGGATTACTTCATCAAAATGAATGTTCCATGATCTTGAAGCTTGTTTCAATCCATAAATGGACCTATTAAGCTTGCACACAAGATGCTCTTCGCTCTTTGCAATGAATCTCTCTGGTTGCTTCGTATAGATGTTTTCCTCAAGACTTCCATTCAGGAAAGCTGTCTTGACATCCATCTGCCATATCTCATAATTCATATGAGCAACAATAGATAAAAGAATCTGGATTGACTTAAGCATGGCTACAGGCGAGAAGGTTTCCTCATAATCGATTCCTTCTTTCTGAGTATATCCTTTAGCCACAAGCCTTGCTTTAATCGTTTTCACTCAATTTCATGTTCACCAGGGACCAAATCAGAAGACTCTCCCAATCCCATGAATCTATCTAGTTGTCTCACGACCGTCCCACTACGACGAGGCTCCGCAGGTAATTGTGTATCAGGTGTGACATGCGGTGCAGTGTCCTGTGGTATATCCTCTTGTACAGTTGGTATCATGTTTGGTGTTTCCCCTCTTACTTCTTCTAGAACAATTTTACTCATGGATTTGTGGTTCATTACATAATCCTCTTCCAAAAATCTAGTGTTCGTGCTCACGATCACCTTTTGGTCTTTTGGATTATAAAATAAACCGCCATTCGTTCCTTTAGGATATCTTACAAATAGACAAACTTCCGTATGCGACTCTAACTTATCAGTATCCGTCTTCAACACATGTGCCGGAACACCCCAAATCCGAAAGTGTTTCAGACTAGTCTTTCGCTTAGTCCACAATTCAATGGGTGTGGAAGCTACTGATTTAGAAGGTACTAAGTTAAGAATGTAAGCCGCTGTTTCTAAGGCGTATCCCCAAAACGAATTATGTAATTCCGAATAACTCATCATTGATCTTACCATTTCCATAAGAGTCCTATTCTTTCTTTCCACTATACTATTCTACTGGGGTGTGCCTGATGCAGACAATTGAGATTCAATCCCTTCATCCGATAAATAATTCCTAAACTCTCCCAAGAGGTATTCGCCACCACGATCAGATCGTAATGTCTTGATATATTTCCAAGTTGCTTTTCCACATCAGCCTTATACTCTTTGAATTTATCAAAGCACTCAGACTTGCGGCGCATCAAATAAATATATCCGTATCTAGAATAATCGTCAATGAAAGTGACGAAATATTCATAACCCCCTCTTGCTTGGACAGACATAGGACCACATAAATCAGAATGAACCAATTCCAACAGATCCTTGGCTCTATACCCATTTGCCTTAAAAGGCCTTTTTGTCATTTTTCCTTCCAAGCAAGATTCGTAAGTTGGATAATTTTCCATTACTAATGAACTCAGAGGTCCATCAGCTATCAACCTTTGAATCATACTCAAGTTAATATGACCAAGTCTTAGATGCCAAAGATATGTTTAGTTCATTTTCGAAGGTTCTTTTCTCTTATTAGTAGATGTATCATTCATTTCAATTTGTTGCGCCATGGGAGAAATTGGATTAAGAGTATACAAATTATCTATCAATGTACCATCATAGATAATAATTCTATCTTTCCTTATAACAACCTTGTCATTAAAAGAAACAGAATATCCATCCATAAAAAATTTAGAAACCGAAATTAAATTCTTTCTAAAATGAGGTACATAAAGACAATTCCTCAAAACAAGAGTTTTATTCTTATTGAAAAATAAATAAACGTCTCCCACTGCGACAGTCGCTACTCTTATAGCATTCCCCATGAGTATGGTAATCTCCCCTTCACTAAGCTGTCGGGTTTGGTAGAACCCCTGCAAAGAATTGCAGACATGGTCAGTGGCTCCCGTATCTACACACTAAGTGTCAGCAGATACAGCCGCTAAACATGATTCAACAACCAGTATATAAGACTTACCATTCTTGTTCCCCTTCAGAAGAGGGCAGTCAGCCTTGTAGTGTCCCGACTGCTTGCATTTGAAGCACTTGCCTTTAGACTTCTTGACCGCACCACTCTTTGCCTTCACTTGGTTCGCCGGTGCTAAATTTTCTTGCTTCTTCTTATTCCTACCGCCTTTCGACCTAGGATGAGCAGCATTTTCAGCAACATGAACCTGAGGAGCTCGACGAAACAACCCTTCTGCCGCCACAAGTTCTGTCAGAAGCTCCGCCAACTAGTACAAATGTTTGTTCATACCATAGTTGAGATGGAACTGCTCAAAACTCCTAGGCAAGCTTTGGAGTATGATATCGACCTGGGTTTCCCCATAGATTTCAGCTCCAAGGACCTCCAACTCATTGAGTTGGCCCATCATTCTAAGAACATGCTCCCTTATGGAATTGCCCTCAGCCATTTTGGTATTCATCAGCATAGCCATGGCCTCCGACCTAGCAGGACGACTCTGGTGCCCGAAGAGTTCCCTAATATTCTGCATCATATCATAGGCAGTGTTCATAGCTTAATGTTGATACTGAAGCACACTTGACATTGAAGCCAATATATAGCACTTAGACATCCTATCAGCTTTGAGCCACCTATTATAAGCAGCTCTTTCCTCTTCTGTAGAGTCATCAGTAGGCTCCGCCGGACATTCCTCAGTGAGTACAAAAATATAATCTTTTGCAGTTAAAACAATGTCCATATTTCATTTCCAGTGAACATAATTAGTTCCAGTAAGTTTGTGCTCTTTAAGTATAATAGAAAGTGAGTTGAGTGCCATTTGAAAATCCTGAGAATCATAAATAAATAAACAGATCAAACACTTTGAATTTATCAATTTATATTGATTCCCTCAAAACAATATAAAATAAAATTCACAAACATCTCAAGCACCATGGATTTGCATGCCACGTTAGTGTGGACGTATACAATCCCGAATATTTACAAGAGAATGTTTTACCCATTAATTTCATTTATCAACCTAACTTTATGATAAAATAATTAATATTTGGTTCCTTTTTAGCCATGCAAATAACAGCGTGACTCCATTGGGGAGGATACTTTTTATTTACACCTAAATGTACACCATTATTTGATCCCAAGTCCATTGTGCAGGCTTATGTGCCTTACAGTTGGAGAAGTACACACGCGCTTGGATAACTTTCTACGATCATCATTAAGAAGTTTGTACCAGTGATCCGTGAATAAACCCATCCGTTGTGGAGGAAGGCCTATTGCCAACACGTAGGTTTACTCACATCACTTGCAAACCAATAATGGAGGACGTGGAAATTATTTACCAATCCTCTCTCCCACTTAGTTATTTAACACCGAGGGTTTTTAGCATGCATATAATATTCAAATAATAAAATACACATCCTAGCATGCTTCTATTAAAAGCAATTTAAAACAATAAATCACTTAGAATATGCATAGCATATATAACAACAATCAACAAGTAAATCAATTAAAGCAGTTATATATCTCGAATTAAATGCGAAACTGACGAGTATGCCAAGCCATCCTCGTACTACGCCTGCTACACCTGCCGTGTGCCATCAGCGCACTGCACCTGCCGTGTGCCATGCCATCCGCGAATTGCGCCGTGTGCCATCCATGCACTCCACTTGCCGTGTGCCGTGCGCCAAGCCAACCGCACATTGCGGCTGCCGTGTGCCATACCATTCATGCACTGCGCCTGCCGTGTGCCATGCGACCCACGCACTATGCCTGCAGTGTACCGTGTGACCCACGCACTGCGCTTGCCGTGCGCCAAGCCTCCGCGCACTGCGTCTGCCGTGCGCCATGCCTGTTCGTACTGCACCTGCGGTGCGCCACGCCTGGCTCACACAGCTCAAGCCATGTGCCATGCCTGCCACGCACGTCTCCTGCCTTGTGCCTTATGACAAGGTCTCCATGCTTGCCGTGCTAATCCATGCACAGATCAGTGCTACCGTGGCGAGCAGCATGTCACCGTGCGTGTGCAACTCGACATCGTGCGACACTCAAACTTTACACGACACTGAACGAGTGCCCCATCTGGCCTCCGAGCGTCACGCTCGATATCCGCATGCGACCGTGCACCGTATGCATCGTCTTCTCTAGACGCCATCGGTGTGCTGTGTGTGTGTGTGTTCAACGTGTTCAAGCAGCAACGTATATAGGTAGATTACCAGCCATAAAGAACATAGGATTTCATGGATAATTCACATATATACCAAACCCTAATCATAATGCTTTCTATACGATAATTGAATCATGTATAACACATTAACCCTAGCCTAATGTGTCACGTTTCACCATGAAAACGATGCTCTAATACCAATTGTTGGCGTTCGATCATTTGGCTAGCGTGAACCGTTAGGGTTCCATGAAAACTAGATCAGTGGAAGCAATAATTAAAGTTTACAATACCTTTCACCAGGGTATGGTGTTAAAGATCTGCTGCAGAGAACAACCTCTTGATCTTCTGCTGTATATCCCAAGTCTAATCCTGATGTTGTGTGGGCAACAATCTTCAGGATTTCTCAATCTTCTTTCTCTCCTCTCTTTCACGATGTTACGGCGCAGAGTGAGGGTTCCAAGAAGTTGTGATGACTTTTATATTTGGGCTACAGCAGGGATCAGGAGGAGAAATTGGAATTGGGCCTCCATTGGGCTTAAGTATCCAAGTTTAGCCCAAAGCTTATACTTAAGTCCAATAATAATAATATAGTCCACTAAAATATTATTACTGCATTGCCGCTCCAATCCCATAATTACGTTATGGGCTCCTTCTTATTATGAGCCCAACAGTCTCCCCATGTTTAAGATATACAATGCCCATCAATTAATTAAGTTACTGACAACTCAAATTAATTAATATCTCATCCGAGAGTAGTACCACTCAACCTTATTATCATGACGAAATTAATCCACTTGCAAGATTTACATTATAAAGCTTATGAGCTCCTCAAGGGGATATTATCAACCTATGTGGGACATGGATTCCTTCTACAATCAACAACACACCATAGAGACAACACTACTTCCCAACTCATCGAGTTTGTTGATTTAATTCATATAAATCTCACCCATTGGTGAATCAAAGAAATATATACTGCCTTACGTGTCGAGGTTATTATATAGGGATTAAAAGCACGAACATCCATAATAACTGAGATTAAGTTCTCCTATATAGACAGTACAAGTCGAACGATCTCAAGCGGTCCTACTCAATATACACCAAGTGCACTAATGTGATTCTATAGCCAAGACAAACTAATACCAAACCACACTATAACCATACCGATAGAGAGTCCCCGTCTATCTCGGTTGTGAGCATCTGTTTATACTTTATAAGGAAATCAATAATATGATCTTCCACGTGTTGTCGCACAACATATTATCTACAGTATAAAGTAAATGGACTTTTGCACAAACATATAAATAAATTATAATATGCAAAACATTTGATCATATGATTCTCATTTCAAATAAATTGTTAAAACATTATTTCACACAAAAGCCAGACTTTTAGTATACAATCTAACATGACTAACCTGTCTACTATTTTGAAGAGATGTGTTGATACTAACCTGGTTTTGAATTGAAAGAAGTGTCACTTCATGGTAAGAGATGAGATTGTTTTGGGACATCATATTTTAGCCAAAGTATTGCAGGTGGATAGAGCAAAGGTGGTGGCGATTGAGAAGCTTCCACCACCTACTATTGAGAAGGGAGTGCGGTCATTCCTTGGACACGTAGGATTTTATAGAAGATTAATCAAAGACTTCTCAAAATACTCCAAGCCGTTGTCTCACTTACTTGAAAAGGATGTTCCTTTTAATTTTGATGATGAATGTCTAACAGCTTTTCAGATTTTGAAGGAGGCACTTATTACTGCACCTATCTTGATCACACCGGATTGGACTCAGCCATTTGTACTTATGTGTGATGCAAGTGATTTAGCACTTGGAGTGGTGCTTGGGCAGATGAGAGAGAATAAGTTCTGTGCCATTTACTATGCGAGTAAGACTTTTGATGCAACACAAAAGAATTACACTATTACTGAAAAAGAGTTTTAGCTGTTGTGTATGCATTCAATAAGTTTCGACAGTATTTGATTGACATGAAGACTATAGTGTACACGGATCATTCTACGATCCGGTACTTGATGGAGAAGAAGGAAGCGAAGCCAATGATGATCATTGGATGGATCCTTCTTCTGCAAGAGTTTGATATGGAGATCCGGGATAAAAAGGGTACAGAAAATGTGTTGGCGGATCACCTATCAAGGTTGGAGACAAGAGAGCATTGTGATAATTCATTTGATTACATAGAGAAGATGTTCCCTGATGAGAAGATTATGGCGATGTTTGTTGAAGGAGCGGAGAGAGCCTGTGTCGTAGCTGCTCAAGGAATGGATCCATGGTATGCAGATTATGTCAATTACATTGCCGTAGGTGAAATTCTGAAAGATCTGAATAGGTATCAACTTGTGAAATTCAAGAGGGATGTTGAGACTTTTATATGGTATGATTTGTTCTTCTATAAGATTTGTACGGATTCTATCGTCCATAGGTGTGTGCCCGAGATAGAGATGGAGAGTGTTCTTGATTTTTTCATGCACAACCTAACGTAGGACACTTTGGAGCTCAAAAGACAGCAGCGAAGGTACTTCAATCTGCTCTTTATTGGCCTACTTTGTTTAAAGATTGTGAATCCTATGTAGCGATATGCGATAGATGTCAAAGGATGGGAAACATAAGTAGAAGAGATGAGATGCCACTTCAGCCGAGCATTGTTTTTGAAATCTTTGATGTATGAGGAATCGATTTTATGGGACCTTTTCCCCCATCTAATGGATTTCTCTACATACTTCTAGCAATGGATTATGTTTCTAAGTGGGTGGAAGTCATTCCTACTCGCATGAATGATACTAAGACAGTGTTGTCTTTCTTGAAGAAACATATTTTTGCCCACTATGGAGTTCCTAGAGTACTTGTAAGTGATGGAGGTTCCCACTTCGTCCACAAGATTATTGAAAGAGTTCTCAAGGAGTATGGTGCAAAGCATAGTGTTACTACAGCTTATCACCCCCAAGCTAATGGGCAAGCCAAAGTCTCCAACTGACAAGTGAAACAAATTTTGGAGAAGATACTCGGAACTAATAGGAAGGATTGGGCTATGAAGCTCGATGATGTTTTGTGGGGTTCCGAACTGTATACAAGATTGTGCTTGACATATCACCTTATCAAATTATCTATGGAAAGCCGTGCCACTTACCGGTAGAGATTCAGCATGTCTTTTTGGGCATTGAAAAGTTTGAACTTATGTCATAAGGAGCAAAAGGAGTTGAGGTTGACTCATATCAATCAACTAGACGAGTTAGAAATCAAGCTTTCAAGAATTCGGTGATCTATAAAGAAAGAATGAAGAAATGACATGACTCAAAGATCACATACAAGGAATTCAAGCAAGGTGATGAGGTATTACTCTCTAACTCTCGTTTGAAGCTCTTTACAGAAAAATTGAAATCGAAGTGGACGGGACCATTCATTATCCATAGAGCCTGCGGAGGGGGGAGTTTTGAGATCATGGACAAAGATGGAGACATCATAGCGGCGAATGGGCATCGATTGAAGCATTATAAGTTGCCGGATGATGCTTGTGTCATTTTTAAGGATACCTTACATTGATATGGTACCATTGTGATTATCCGACATTAAACAAGAGCGCCTGTTGGGGGCTTTTACTCTTGTTTTATTGCTTATTTTATTCGTGTGAGTAAGAAATTTTTATGTTTGACGTGCTTACTTATCAGAAATTACATTTCTTTGCAAACTTAGTTTCGATTATGGTTTCTACTAAGTTTGGAAGGGTGTGATGTACTTACCTCATCGTAGCACCGAGAGTATAATCTTTTTTTTATAACGTTTGTTAGGAGATTTAATTTTTTGTGGTGTATTAAAACTTTAACCGGTTTTGATGTGTTGAATTTTTACAATTTGCCTAATGTTCAGTGGTGTTTTATTTATTGTGTCGTATGCGGAGTATATGCATATTGATTATTGAGTCTTAATGGTGGTTCTCTAGCTATAGTTTTGCTCTGTTTTGGTACCTAATGATCGTTTTTGAGCATGAATTTTGCATGGGATGAAAAAGAATCGAGTTTGAAGGAACAGCAGCGTGGTTCAACCAATGGAGTTAGTCAAACCAGATGGTTCGAGTCGAACCAGCTATTAGAGAAAATGTTACAGGTTGGTTCGACCAAGAGCCTGTGGTTCGACCAGTGGTTCGAGTCGAACTAGCCATCTAAAAGTTTGTTACAGGCTAGTTCGACCTCGACGTCCTGGTTTGACCAATGGTTCGAGTCGAACCAGATCCTAAATTCATCCAGAAGCATGGTTCGACCACGACGAGGTGGTTCGACCACCTGGTTCGAGATAAACCAGCCCAGATAAGTCATGTTTAAAGTAGTTTTTCACCCTTATTCCATACATTCTTCACACCACCCGCACTCGAATCCTCTCCGAACCAAAAAATTTCTTTTCTAAACTTCGATTTTACTTTATTGTACTTCGATTAGACCACTTTCCGCCCTTCCCACACGTGATTTCTCACGAATTTGGAGATTTTTAGTTGAAAAACTAGGGTTTTCCATCCAATTTGGGGATTTTTATTTCTTGTTCATACAAAGCCATGGCTGGATCGAAAGGTATGTTCTCTTGAACTAGTTTTTATATGGATTCATGGTGTAATTTGGATGTTTGTTTAAAATTTCTTATGAAGAAGTGATGGGTCCAATTTTAATTGTTGATTGTTGTTTAGACCTTGATGTTCTACTTAAAGTTGTTGAGCAATTTGTGTGGTGGAGGAAAGCATGTTAGAATTTTTGTGAATTTGTAAAGTTTGATAAATTGCATGCTTATATGTAGAAAGTGAAGTGAATGGTGAAATTGATAAAATAATTCTTGTTGGAGAGTTGAATTTTGAAGTGAAATTGGAATAGCATGTTTATGGATTCATTGTTTAAGATAAAGTTGGGAGCATGTTTATCGATTATACATGAATAACTTGAAGTCTTGAGTAGAGTTTAATATATAGTTAGTTTTGAACTTGGTTTGGTTTGCTTTCCTAGTATTTGTTTGGTATTGATGTATTATTCTTATAGGAAAAGGGAAGGCAACTGAAATTCGCTCCAAGAGGAAGGAGGATAGGCAGCCTCATGAAGACGAGGTTACAAAGAAATTACGGCTTAAGGAGAGGCTTCCAAGGCATTTCCATATACAAATGGAGAATTGGGCGAGATCAAGGATCAATGGGGTGCGATGTCGGATAAGATTACTCGTACGAGGTGCCAGGATGATGATGCCATGAGGACGATGAATATCCATGATGATATCATGTGGATGTTTGATCAAGTGGGCATCTATCACTTCATGGAGCTGAAGAGGCCTACATACTTTCGTTTTACTGCGGAGGCGTTGTGTTCGATCACAATCAAGAAGGGTTCTAGTTCTCTTCCATACGAGTGTTCATTCCAGCTTGGAGGCGAAAAGAGAACATGGACAGCTGAGGATTTTAATGTGCTGCTAGGAACTCCGAGGGGGATTTCTAGGCACGAGAATGGACACTTTAGAGCGAATGATTTTTGGAGAGCTATTTCAGGAGAGGATATGCTTTGATTCGCAATCCAGTCATTAGATATATGGATAGAGTTTTAGGAAATACATTGTTTACCTAATCTGAGGGAAGTTGAGTATCCAGGGGAGAGTTGTAAGCTCTATGGTGTATGTTGAATGGAGTACAATTTAATGTGGGATCATATCTGATTCAGCAGCTCTACAGATTCAGGAGTTCCTCTTTTCAAATAGTGAATATTGGATGATTGCTTACCCCTGTGGTGAGTCATACCACATGGATTTCACTGGCATTACCCCTATTACGGAGGATCTCGATCTAGTGATGAGTGCATGTGTTTGAGCTGGATTCGCTTTTCATCAGGATGGAGACTGGTTTTTCACTAGGGGTTCTAATCCCTTTTCTTTCATGTTTCCATATGATGTGAGGGCTTTGACTATGATCCAGGGTGATAGAAACATGATGATGGACTCATTGGCACACGAGGCGATATCAATAACGTGCTTGAGGAGAGGAGATTGGAGGATTGTTGCTCAGATATATGCTGCAGGGATGTATCAGAAGCTGCAGAGGATAGTAGATAATGTGCTGCAGCAGCAGCAGCAGCCTCAGCACGATGAGGAGATGCATGGAGCAGAGCCAATTGAACATCCTGAGATAGAGATACCGCAGGAGCATAAGGTGCCACCACCACAGCAGCCGCAGCAGCAGCATTGGGTGGTCCTGATGACTACTATAGAGAGTAGCTTCGGTTAATGCATGAGTACCTTGTCAACCTGAATAACAATCAGAAAGAGACGAACCGCCAATTGGGCCTGCTGACGATGAGCTATACCGCGCTAGATATGCGTTACAATGCATTGCATGCCTACTATGTGGTTATAGATCAGAGGTTGGGAGATTTGAGTGATAATTATGAAGCTTTGGATAGAAAGGTGGATAGCCTACAGAGAGATTTTGATGACTGGTGCAGGGAAGATAGTGATGATGATGCTCCGCAGGAGTAGAGGGCTCCAGGTTTTCATCTTTATCTGCTTCATCTTATCCCCCTTCTCTTTTCTCTTGACAGGTTGAGTATTGGTGGTATGAGTGGCATGTATTGATATTCATACTGATTCTGATGTTAGATTGATTGGATTTGAATTATTATGATGGGTTGTTGACTCTTTGATAAGCATGTTGCATTCGTATCTTGCATGTGTTGATTTTGTTGATGAGAAGAATGTATAACTTGTTAAATATGTGGAGTTCGTTGTGGAATTGATCTTGATTATATGTTATGAGGAGTGCTTAGGAATCTATCACCCATGTGAGAATTTGAGCCTATGAAATCATACTACATCCATGCATGATAGTTTATTCCTGTGAGAATCGTTCATATGACCGTATTCTAGAACTTGGCTTGGAGTCTTGTGTGAGACTTATGATTGATAGTTATTAGGACATGATCTTAGGCCATTATTGTTTATTTGAGTCACTTAGCTTAATTTTACCTTCCTATATACTGTATAAATCATTGAAAGCCCTATTGAGCCTTAAAAATCTTTTTCTTTGGCAAGCCTTGATAAAAAGCCTTATTTATCCTTTACTTGAGCCTTGTTTAATACTCTATTCATTAGTAAAGAGTTGAGGTGAATATATGCTAGCTTGAATATGAAAAAGAAAGGAAGATAAATTGGATTGAGTGTTATGAAGTGAAAAAGGAATAAATGGTTAAATCTTGTTTAGGGGTAGTGCCTAAAACTGGTATCCCAACTGATTAGAAGGGTAGTGCCCGATATTGGTACCCTTGTACTTTAAAGAAAGAAAGATGTTGATTCCAAGGAAAAGAAGGAGAAGATGAATCGCAAAGATCATGAGAATAAAGACGGAGAAGACAAAGTTGTTTGATGAAAAGCAAAGCTCCAAGGTAATTCTCTACTAGTGAATTAGTCACTTTGTCTATATTTTCCTACCTTTACCAAAGAGCCAACATTGCAACCAAAAGCAAGTCATTTGTGATCCTAGTAACGAAGCGATTATGAGTTGATTTTTGAGACCCTTGCCAAGCTTATGGTTACGCGGAAATATTAATTGAATATGAGCGTATATGTTAACCTTTTAAGTGTATTCACACTTGAGAGCGAGTGTAAATACTTATCTTGTGGGCTAGATGACTTAGTATCCCGAAGCGTATTATAATTGAGTGATGTTTTTGCGTGAATGAAATGTATGATGCGAGTGGTACTTGTTTTAAATTGATAGAATTGCATGTGTAGGTATGTGTTGTACTTGACTTGATGGCCTCGTGAATTTTACACTTACTCTTGTGGTTTTTATTTCGTTGCCTTGGGACGAGCAACATGTAAGTTTGGGGGTTTGATGAGAGTGTAAATTCACGTAATTTGAGCTCTGATTTATGTGATATTGATGTGTGGTTGATCTTAAGTCGAGATAAATCGAGATATGTAGTGGAAAGTCACGAATAAGGTGTGTTTGAGGCCATTTGAGAGGATTTTCGAAGAAAAACAGGACAGAAGTGCTCAAAACCGGAAAAAGAGAAATTCAGCACATGGTTCGACCAAGGGGCCTATGGTTCGACCACTGGTTCGGGTCGAACCATGTTAGATTATATACTAAAAGTCTAGTTTTTTTGTATGAGCAATGTTTTAATAATTTATTTAAAATGAGAATCATATGACAAACATTTTGCATTTTATAATTTATTTATATGTTTGTGCAAAGTCCATTTACTTTATACCATAGATAATATGTTGTGCGACATCACGTGGAAGATTATATTATCAGTTTCCTTATAAAGTATAAATAGATGCGCACAATCGAGATAGACGGGGACAATCTATCGGGATTATTGTAGTGTGATTTGGTATTAGTTTGTCTTGACTATAAAATCACATTAGTATGCTTTGTGTGTATTGAGCAGGACCGCTTGAGATCGTTCGATTTATACTGACTATATAGGAGAACTTGATCTCAGTTATTATAGATGTTCGTGCTCTTAATCCCTATACAATAATCTCGATACGTAAGTCAGTATCTATCTCTTTGATTCATCAATGGTGAGATTTATATTTAAATCAATAAACTCGGTGAGTTGAGAAATAGTGTTGTCTCTATGGTGTACTGTCGGGCTCATAATAAGAAGGAGCCCATAACATAATTATGGGATTAGAGCAGCAGTGCAGTAATAATATTTTAGTGGACTGTATTATTATTATTGGACTTAAGTATAAGTTTCGGGATAAACTTGGATACTTAAGCCCAATGGAGGCCCGACTCTAATTCCTCCTCCTGGTCCCTGTTGTAGCCCATAAATAAGTCATCTCAACTTCTTAGAACCCTTGACTACTTGCCTCTTATGACGTGTAATAAAATTGGAGAGAAGCATATTGAGAAGATCCTGAAGATCGTCACCCACACGACTTAGGATTGGACTTGGGAATATAGTAGAAGATCAAGAGGTTGTTTTCTACAGCTGTTCATCATCAACATACCCTGGTGAAAGGTAATACATTTCTATCTTATTGCTTCCGCTGGATTAGAAATGCATAGAACCCTAATGGTTTACGCTAACCAAATGATCGAACACCAACAATTAGTATCAGAGCTTTGATTTTGGTGTGATGCGTGACATATTAGGCTAGGTCTTATGTGATTATGTGATATAATCTGAAAATAATTACATGATATAGCTAGGGTTTGGTGTTATTGTTTGTCCATAAAACCCTATGTGCTATGTGTAAACGTTGATGATCAAACACCGAACGATACACACATACGGCTATACCATGAGCTGCTGTGAGCAATGAAAATCGGCAGGCCTTGGTGAGGCTGGGCTGGACGATGAAAGTCGACGGTGTATGCATGATGAATGGCTGCAGCGACGTGATGTTTCCAGCGAGCTTGAGCACCGACATGTGGAGATAGACGCGTTGCTGGACAAATGCACTGTTGGCCAGACCTATGTCAATGTGGAGATGACTGGTGGTTATCGAAGCTTGTAGTGGGAAACGGTGACTGGAGCAAGCTCTCGGTGGAGTTCAGGGTATGCAACTAAATAACTAACGGTCGGCAATTGGCGTTGGAGGCGTGATGATGGAACCAAGAAGGTGGTTGGGATGGCAGACCGACATTCTGGGTGGGTCAGACATGGTTTCTGAGCGAGTCAGGAGATGGTTCGAGCGAGTCCATGGAGGTTCCGAGCGAGCCAACTGCAATTTCCGGGTGGGCCTGGGCGATTCCCAAGTGCGTCTCTCTTGTTGCCGATTGGGTCTAGAATAAAGCTTGGCAATGCGCGACACGACTGCTGGAGAAAGCCTGGCAAGGTTCGGCACAACTGCTGGAGGATGGCGGCACGAAGAATCGTGCGATAGGCAGGGCAGTGTCATGCCAGGCTGTAGGTGGTGTTGGGCTTGGAAGACATGGCATGACTCGTGCTAATGGACTGCACGAGTCGTGCAGGTGCTGTTTTGGCAAGGCGCGCTACTTCGCGTATGGTGTTGTGCACGACAAATGGCGGAAGAGAAGCAATCGACGACACGACTCGTGGGGAATTATTGTTATATATTAACACAAGTGTCTTATATTCGATATATATGAGAAAAAGTTACACTTGAGGTGCTTTATTGTGTTTTAGGCAGAAAAAGGGATCAAAAGTGCAAAGTTGGAGAAAAGGTGCAATTTGTGCAAGAATGCTGAAAGACGCACGTCCAACTTGGGTAATTTTTTTGTGTTTGTATATAGCTCTGAATTTGAAGTATCATACATTGTTGGAAAGCCACAGAAGATAGGGTCGTTTTGGCATAAAGAACACCTCTATCGAAATTCAAACGAGAAAGTTATGATCCAAATGGTGACGTCGCGAAAATTGTTCCTGTTCAGCATGACTGTTCCACTTTGTATGACTTTTTATACATTCAAATGTAGGAGTTTCTATGATTTCTTTATATGGATAGAAAGCCAAGGAAGAGAGGATCGCGTGAGTGCAAGAATCACTTGAATCGAAAATGGGACGAGGAAGTTATGCTTAAAATCGTGAAGTCACGCAGCTGCCAGCGAGAATTTTCGAAAATTACCAAATTTATCTCCTTATCACATAATCCTCCATGATTCACCCATATATATTTCTTTCCATATGTAATTCAATTCTTACACCTATATATATTTCACATCATTATTCATAAATTGGGGGAGATTAGAATAGATTGAATTGGAGAGAGACCACAACAATACTACACCCCACAAGGGGGGATCACCCCCAACCATCATTCACATCCTTTCCTCCATCCACCCATCACTTTGAAGATTCGTCTGTAGAATCAAGAGGAGAACCAAGAGGAGAATTCAAGATGGAGAAGGATGCGATGACTCCCACATCTAGGGTTTATTTCGTTTCCTAATTTATCTTGTAATTTTCAAGACATTCGGGTAAGATCTATCGAACACCCATGATTGTTCTTCATAACATCATGGGCTAGAGCCTTTTGGTAGAACTAGGGTTGTGAAGGTTTTATCTAATTAATTCAACTTTCATGTGTAAACTCCGTACAACACTACTTGTGATTTATTTTATATATGATTGTGCTTTCTTAATCAATATTCACGGTCGTTTTGTGCATTATTAACTGTTATGTAGAGTCTGAATACACTCTTGGTTATTGATTGAGTGCGTTCACAGCTGAATCGGATTCCATATTATGATTCTAAGTGAGGGGACTCCGAAGCTTCATTAGAACTATCATATATGAATACTTATTAATTGAATTGAATTCGGGTTATTAAGTAGGATAAAGAGGATAATTTTATAGTACCTATAAATGGAGATCATATCGGGTTAGAGTACCAATTGGCCAGGGAAATAATTGATACTGATAGTACCTAGAAAGGGGGGTGAAGTTATATCTCTTACTCCAAGGTTATTCACACGTGTTACATGCATGTTTACTTGTGTCTATAGAGTAGATATGCATGGTTTAGTGATGTGTCCATATTCCACAAGGCAGAGTCGGACATCAACACACGAAAGGAAGATTAATGCGTGAAACTGGATTATCCTAGAGCTACCTATTCTCCTACTTGATCCACTTTCGTATTCTTCGAGTGATATTTTATTTTATTTATTATTTTAATTAATTGTTTATTAGTTTAATAATTAAATACTAAAACTTCATTGCCGTCGTCTTAATTAATTTAGTAAATAATTAAATTGATAATACGTCGTTCTTTGGGTTCGATATTCACTTGGTCGCTTGCTTAAGCTGCAATTGATATCCTTAATACTTGGGGATTAATTTTTAGTGCAAATAAAACGCGCATCAAGTTCTTGGCGCCATTGCCGGGGACGGCTGTTATTATTGATTTATTATTTCTAATTTGATTAAGACTTTTACCGTCGTGACTCTCCAACGTTAAATATGAGCGCCTGTTGGGGGCTTATCCCTTCCGTTTAATTGCTTTATTTCTTTCGTGTGAGTAAGAAATTTTTATATTTGAGGTGCTCACGTTTCGAAAATTACATCTCTTTTCAAACTTAGTTTCGACTTATGTTTTTACTAAGTTTGGGGGGTGTGATGTTCTTACCTCATTGAAGCACCAAAAGTATAATCTTTTCTTTGTAATGTTTGCTAGGGGAGTTGATTTTTTGCGGTATGTTAAAACTTTAATCGATTTTGGTGTGTCAATTTTTTTGCAATTTGCCTAGTGTTCAGTGGTGTTTCTAGTGTGTGGAGTCAATTAGATAGTCAATTGATTCTTTCTTATAGTTCTCCTATTTTATTATGGATGAATCTTGTAATGATGAGTGTGCTTGAGCATATTATAGAAAAAGGGTAACTAGGTGGCAAGATGAGTTCTACATTGAGGCTTTGACACGAGGAGCTTGTGCGTACGTTGAAGAAAAATCAGGTGTCCTCATTTCTTTATTCTAACTTTTATGTGTGCTTTTAATTCATGGGGTAGAAGGATTTAGTTTATATTTTTAGTGATCTACATGAGCTTAAATTGTTTAAATTGTGCTGAAATTCATATGCTTTTGAAATTGATGAAGGAAATGTACTTGAGTTATATTGTGATATGAAGTTCTACGTGTACTTGTGGGATATTGCTTACCAAGAAAATTGCTCAGTTACTTGTTAAAATAATGTGAGATTCTGAGCCTTGTTGATCATGTACATAATCACATGATATTTCTTTTCTGGTGAGTATTGTTTTTGTGCGTGTATTCTAGAACTTGTCTCTTGTCTTACTTGAAACTATATGTGTGTTAGATGATGGGAGATGATTTTAGGCCATCCTTGAATTTATGAGTCACTTTGCCAAATAATTTCCTACCAAATAATTATGTATCAATTGCTAGTCTTTTTGAGCCTGAAAGCCTTAGTCCTTTGGCAACCTATGAAGATAGCCACTTTGATATCCTATTTAAGCCTTAAATTCTTATATTTAGTAGAGAATTAAATACTGTCAAAGTGTGTGAATTGATTTTCATGGAGTTTGGAAGGAATAAAATATTTGGAGCTGTACAAGTGATTATGAGCTGAAAAATAAGTTGTTTAGGGGTAGTGCCCAAAATTGGTACCCCGAGATGTTAGAGGTAGTGCACGAAATGGGTATCTCAAGAAAAAAAAGGGAAGAAAAAGTATGTTGAGCTTGAAGGAAAGGAGAGAAAAGAAAATTAGAAGAGCATGAAGCTGGATAACCTTGAAGTGTAAAAATCTGTAGTACAAAAGATCTCCGGTTTTAATTATCTACTAATGGAGTCACTTTATCTATATGTTTCCTATCCTTACCAAAGAGCCAACATTACATCCAAAAGAAAAGTCTTTTTTGATCCCATTGTCGAATCATACTTTAGGTGGTGGAGAGTTTGAGACGTTTGGCAAGCTTATGGTTACGCATGCACTTGAATTGAATCTGAGCGTAAACATCATAACCCATAAGTGTACATTTTTTACACTTGAGTGCGAGTGATATACTTCCTGAGAGATCATGTGAATGGAGCATTTGAATTGGTGGTGATTGTCTTGACTTGTATGCTATGAATTGATTATTATATGAAATGAGAGTCGCATGACCTAAGTTGAGGACAATTGTATTTTGAATATGATATAAGTCATAGTCCTTGTTTTCCCGCTAATTTTCTTACTCTCTTTCTCTTTATTTTTATTTTGTTTCCTCGGGATGAGCAAAGGGTAAGTTTGGGGGATTGATGAGAGTGAAAATAAGCGTGCTTGAGTGTCCAATTTAACACCTTTTTGATGGGAATTATTGTTATATTAGAAAAAGTGGCTTATATTCGATATATGTGAAAAAAGGTGCACTTGAAGTGTTTTATTGTGTTTTAGGTGGAAAAAGGGATCAAAAGTCCAAAGTTGGAGAAAAGGTGTAATTTCTGCAAGAATGCTGAAAGACGCATATCCAACTTGTATAATTTTTCTGTGTTTGTATGGAGCTCTGAATTGGAAGTGTCATATATGGTTGGAAAGTCACAGAAGATAGGGTCGTTTTGGCATAAAGAACACCTCTATCGAAATTCAAACGAGAAAGTTATGATCCAAATGGTGACGTCGCATAAACTGTTCCTATTCAGCACGACTGTTCCATTTTGTATGACTTTTTATATATTCAAATTTTAGAGTTTCTATGATTTCTTTATATGGATAGAAAGCCAAGGAAGAGAGGATCGCATGAGCACAAGAATCACTCAAATCGGAGATAGGACGAGAAAGTTATGCTTAAAATCGTGAAGTCGCGTAGCTGCCAGCGAGAATTTTCGAAAATTACCTAATTTATCTCCTTATCGTATAATCCTCCATGATTCACCCATATATATTTCATTCCATATTTAATTCAATTCTCACTCCTATATATATTTCACATCATTATTCATAAATTGGGGGAGATTAGAATAAATTGAATTGGAGAGAGGCCACAACAATACTACACCCCACAAGGGGGGATCACCCCAACCATCATCCACATCCTTTGCTCCATCCATCCATCACTTTGAAGATTCGTCTGTAGAATCAAGAGGAGAACCAAGAGGAGAATTCTAGATGGAGAAGGATTCGACGACTCCCACATCTAGGGTTTATTTCGTTTCCTAATTTATCTTGTAATTTTTCTGACATCCGGGTAAGATCTATCCAACACCCATGATTGTTCTTCGTAATATCATGGGCTAGAGCCTTTTGGTAGAACTAGGGTTGTGAAGGTTTTATCTAATTAATTCAACTTTCATGTGTAAACTCCGTACAATACTACTTGTGGTTTATTTTATATATGATTGTGCTTTCTTAATCCATATTCAAGGTCGTTTTGTGCATCATTAACTGTTATGTAGAGTCTGAATACACTCTTGGTTATTGATTGAGTGCGTTCACCGCTGAACAGGATTCCATGTTATGATTCTAAGTGAGGGGACTCCAAAGCTTCATTAGAACTATCATATATGAATACTTATTAATTGAAATGAATTGGGTTATTAAGTAGGATAAAGAGGATAATTTTATAGTACCTATAAATGGAGATCATATCGGGTTAGAGCACCAATTGGCCAGGGAAATAATTGATACTGATAGTACCTAGAAAGGAGGGTGAAGTTGTATCTCTTGCTCCAAGGTTATTCATACGTGTTACACGCATGTTTACTTGTGTCTATAGAGTAGATATGCATGGTTTAGTGATGCGTCCATATTCCACAAGGCAGAGTCGAACATCAACACACGAAAGGAATATTAATGAGTGAAACTGGATTATCCTAGAGCTACCTATTATCCTTCTTGATCCACTTTCATATTCTTCGAGTGATATTTTATTTTATTTATTATTTTAATTAATTATTTATTAGTTTAATAATTAAATCCTAAAACTTCATTGCCTTCGTCGTAATTAATTTAGTAAATAATTAAATTAATAATACGTCGTCCTTTGAGTTCGATATTCACTTGGTCGCTTGCTTAAGCTGCAATTGATATCCTTAATACTTGGGGATTAATTTTTAGTGCAAAGAAAACGCGCAAGTTCTTGGCGCTGTTATCGGGGACGACTGTTATTATTGATTTATTATTTCTAATTTGACTAAGACTTTTACCGTCATGACTCTCCAACGTTAAATATGAGCACATGTTGGGGGCTTATCCCTTCCGTTTTACTGCTTTATTTCTTTTGTGTGAGTAAGAAAATTTTATATTTGAGGTGCGCACATTTCGGTAATTACATCTCTTTTCAAACTTAGTTTCGACTTACGTTTTTACTAAGTTTGGGGGGTGTGATGTTCTTACCTTATTGAAGCACCAAGAGTATAATCTTTTTTTGTAATATTTGCTAAGGGAGTTGATTTTTTGCGGTATGTTAAAACTTTAATCGGTTTTGATGTGTCGATTTTTTTATAATTTGCCTAGTGTTCAGTGGTGTTTCTAGTATGTGGAGTCGATTAGATAGTCAATTTATTCTTTCTTATAGTTCTCCTATTTTATTATGGATGAATCTTGTGATAATGAGTGTGCTTGAGCATATTATAGAAAAAGGGTAACTAGGTGGCAAGATGAGTTATACATTGAGGCTTTGACTCAAGGAGCTCGTACGTACGTTGAAGAAAAATCAGGTGTCCTCATTTCCTTATTCTAACTTTTATGTGTGCTTTTAATTCATGGAGTGGAAGGATTGAGTTTATATTTTTAGTGATCTATATGAGCTTAAATTGTTTAAATTGTGCTGAAATTCATATGCTTTTGAAATTGATGAAGGAAGTGTACTTGAGTTATATTGTGATATGAAGTTCTACGTGTACTTGTGGGATATTGCTTACCAAGAAAATTGCTCTATTACTTGTTAAAACTATGTGAGATTCTGAGCCTTGTTGATCATGTACATAATCACTTTATATTTCTTTTCTGATGAGTATTGTTCTTGTGCGTGTATTCTAGAACTTGTCTCTTGTCTTACTTGAAACTATATGTGTGTTAGATGATGGGAGATGATTTTAGCCCATCCTTGAATTTATGAGTCACTTTGCCAAATAATTTCCTACCAAATAATTATATATCCATTGTTAGTCTTTTTGAGCCTGAAAGCCTTATTCCTTTGGCAACCTATGAAGATAGCCACTTTGATATCATATTTGAGCCTTAAATTCCTATATTTTGTAGAGAATTAAATGCTGTCAAAGTGTGTGAATTGATTTTCATGGAGTTTAGAAGGAATAAAATATTTGGAGCTGTACAAGTGATTATGAGCTGAAAAATAAGTTATTTAGGGGTAGTGCCCAAAATTGGTACCCCGAGATGTTAGAGGTAGTGCCCGATACTGGTACCTCGAGAAAAAAAGAAAGGGAAGAAAAAGTATGTTGAGCTTGAAGGAAATGAGAGAAAAGAAAATTAGAAGCGCATGAAGCTGGATAGCCTTGAAGTGTAAAAATCTGCAGTACAAAAGATCTCCGGTTTTAATTCTCTACTAATTGAGTCACTTTATCCATATATTTCCTACCCTTACCAAAGAGCCAACATTACATCCAAAAGAAAAGTCCTTTTTGATCCCATTATCGAATCATACTTTAGGTGGTGGAGAGTTTGAGACGTTTAGCAAGCTTATGGTTGCGCATGCACTTGAATTGAATCTGAGCGTAAACACCATAACCCATAAATGTACATCTTTTACACTTGAGTGCGAGTGATATATACTTCCCGTGAGAACATGTGATTGAAGCATTTGAATTGGTGGTGATTGTCATGACTTGTATGCTATGAATTGATTATTACATGAAATGAGAGTCGCATGACCTAAGTTGAGGACAATTGTATTTTGAATATGGTATGAGTCATAGTCCTTGTTTCCCAGCTAATTTTCATACTCTCTCTCTTTATTTTTATTTTGTTGCCTCGGGACGAGCAAATGGTAAGTTTGGGGGATTGATGAGAGTGAAAATAAGCGTGCTTGAGTATCCAATTTAACACCTTTTTGATGGGAATTGTTGTTATATATTAGCACAAGTGTCTTATATTCGATATATGCAAGAAAAATGTGCACTTGAGGTGTTTTATTATGTTTTAGGTGGAAAAAGGGATCAAAAGTCCAAAATTGGAGAAAATGTGCAATTTGTGCAAGAATACTGAAAGACGCACGTCCAACTTGTGTAATTTTTCTATGTTTGTATGGATCTCTGAATTGGAAGTGTGATATATGTTGAAAAGCCACAGAAGATAGGGTCGTTTTGGCATAATGAACACCTCTATCGAAATTCAAACGACAAAGTTATGATCTAAATGGTGACGTCACGCAAACTGTTCTTGTTCAGCACGACTATTCTACTTTGTATGACTTTATATACATTCAAATGTTGAATTTTCTGTGATTTCTTTATATGGATAGAAAGCTAAGGAAGAGATGATCGCGTGAGCGAAAGAATCACTCAAATCGGAGATGGGACGAGGAACTTATGCTTAAAATCGTGAAGTAGCGAAGCTGCCAGCGAGAATTTCCGAAAATTACTTAATTTATCTCCTTATCACATAATCCTCCATGATTCACCCATATATATTTCATTCCATATTTAATTCAATTCTCACTCCTATATATATTTCACATCATTATTCATAAATTGGGGGAGATTAGAATAGATTGAATTGGAGAGAGGCCACAACAATACTACACCCCACAAGGGGGATCACCCCCCAACCATCATCCACATCCTTTCCTCCATCCATCCATCACTTTGAAGATTCGTCTGTGGAATCAAGAGGAGAACCAAGAGGAGAATTCAAGATGGAGAAGGATACGACGACTCCATATCTAGAGTTTATTTCGTTTCCTAATTTATCTTGTAATTTTTTAGACATTCGGGTAAGATCTATTCAACACCTATGATTGTTCTTCGTTACATCATGGGCTAGACCCTTTTGGTAAAACTAGGGATGTGAAGGTTTTATCTAATTAATTCAACTTTCATGTGTAAACTCCGTACAACACTACTTGTGATTTATTTTATATATGATTGTGCTTTCTTAATCCATATTCACGATCATTTTGTGCATCATTAACTGTTATGTAGAGTTTGAATACATCTCTTGGTTATTGATTGAGTGTGTTCATCGCTGAACAGGATTCCATATTATGATTCTAAGTGAGGGAACTCCGAAGCTTCATTATAACTATCATATATGAATACTTATCAATTGAATTGAATTCAGGTTATTAAGTAGGATAAAGAGGATAATTTTATAGTACCTATAAAGGGAGATCATATCGGGTTAGAGTACCAATTGGCCAGGGAAATAATTGATACTGATAGTACCTAGAAAGGGGGGTGAAGTTATATCTCTTGCTCCAAGGTTATTCACACGTGTTACATGCATGTTTACTTGTGTCTATAGAGTAGATATGCATGGTTTAGTGATGCGTCCATATTCCACAAGGCAGAGTCGAACATCAACACACGAAAGATACACTAAAATCTAGGTGAAAATACATATAAAAAGACACTAAAATCTAGGTAAAAATAGCTCTAATCAACCCCCCAAACTTAAGGTGTTGCTCGTCCCCGAGCAACGAAAATGACAAATCAAAAGGAGAAATTTTCACCTAGAAAAGACTAAACGAATATAAGCCATAACACATCGTTAGCAATAATAACAACAAACTATGCTAAGTCATCCTACAACATTAAAATCATGACATGAGAAATTAACAAGTTCAATCAAAAGAGAATAAAGTGTAATATAGTTCCTTTTAAGTCCAAGCCTCACAATGGATATTAATGTCTCTCAACACTCTTTTGAAATAGGGTAGATCACACTCATTAATCGATTGGCTCGACTCACTATAAGCTTGCTCACGGACTATATTCACAAACCACCAAAGTTTCAATTAATGATCAAAAAGGTCTTTAATTAGGATGTAATGATAAGCTCTTTGGTAAGGTAGGAAGTATATGGATAAGAGTGACTCAACAAGTGTAAGTAATCAAAGAGATGGCCAATTTCCTCAACTTCTCCACTTTTCTTTCTTCCTTTCTTATCTTTACAATCTCAAGCACTATTCATTAACTTTCCTTGGATTGAGCTTCTTTTGATTCAAGCTTCCTATCTTTGAATTTTGTTTACTTGAGCATTTTGATGTTGATTTGCTCCTTTCTTACTTTGAGGTTGCATGTCCATTCTTGTTTTGCTCTTTTCATCCTTTTTCTTGCTTGTTTACCATGTCCTTTTCTTCTTTTGGTAATCAATCAATCCTTTCTAACTACCATCTCCTCAATCACCCACACAAAGGTATATATAAGCTTTGAATAGGTCATTAAGGCATGTAATGTGCTAAATTCACAAGAAATAGGCTTATAGGCTCAAAATGGTTAACTAAGGATGATGTTCATGGTAGGGAACATATATGGCAATGACTATAATAACAAGGATGTCCTTAGATCATTTCACCACTCTCCACTAATCGGGCTCGTTCCTATAGTCCTTGAGCAAGTTCTAACTTATCAAACACAACCGATCCACTCATGAAGAAATACCATGTATGCATGGTTGAGGCTCAAATGCTCACAAGCTTGTGCTCGGACCCTAAGGAACTTATTACACCACATTCATCTCAAAATTGAACAAGTTAAGTAAAACATGTCACAATTTGAAAGTGTAGAGCTTCTTAATCATAATTTGTCATCACTTATCACCACAACCTATCATCACTCACATTCAAAAATGACTCACGACATCCCTAAACAAACCACCAAACATCCCAAGACAAGAATGAAAATACACACCAAACGTAAAAATAAGGACTAAACAAACAAGACACAACAAAAACACAAAACATGCAAAAAAAACCTAATATACGAAAGTAAACCTCCCACAACATAACATATGAAGTATCATGCTAGTCACAACAATCCAAATCAAACTCAATTCATTTCAACTAGTAAAATGATAAGGTGTAGAGTACTCCCTCGATAGGCATTTGGTAAGGAAAGCGTTAGCTCCAAGCTCCATCATGTTTTCAATACCTCTCATTCATGCTCTAACACTCAACAAACACCATTATTTCAACAATTTCATTATAAATATGGACTATCATGCACTTCAACACCACCAATCATGCCAAAATCAACCCAAACTCATGAGAAAAATTTTAAAATTGACCCAATTTTTACAAGAATCATACTCAAGTGGTGAGTCACACCACACACTCTCCCCCCAAACTTAAATCGAAACAAGAGTGGAGACTTAAGTTTGCAACAAGTGGTGAGACTTACCCTTGACCCTTGTAGTTTCCATTGATGATCTTCTTGTTGAGAAGTAACCGCATCCACACGACTCAAGCGATGTCCACCACGCACTATCACCCCCCAAACTTAACTCGAGACAAGAGTCATGAATTAAGTTTGCAACAAATGTTTGAAAAATATCAACTTGAATCCATGAAGCATTTCTCTTTTCTTCAATGTGCATTTTTCTCCATGAGCACAATCAACCTACAAGGCCAAAACAAACAAACAACAAAAACAAAGCAATAAAGATAGTGATGGGGTGCCTCCCATCGAGCGCTAAGTTTAACGTCTTCAAGCTAGACGAATGTTTAGCTCATCTTTCACATAAAGTATCCACAAAGAGGGTCTCCCTTTGTGATGGATCCACATAGTGCTTCACACGATGACCACTGACCAAGAACTCTCCCCCATTCTCATCTATAACCTTTAGAGCTCCCCCATCAAGTACTTCCTTTACCACATAAGGTCCTCTCCATTTGGACTTCAACTTGCCCAGGAAAAGTCTTAGTCGAGAATTGAATACCAACACCTTCTCACCCTTTTCAAAGCTCTTCTTCCTCAAACGAGCATCATGCCACCTCTTGGTTTTCTCCTTAAAAATTCTTGAATTTTCATAAGCATTTTCTCTAAATTCCTCAAGCTCATTCAATTGTAAGAATCTTACCTTCTTCGAAGCTTTCATGTCAAAATTCAACTTCTTAATGGCCCAATAAGCTTTATGCTCTAACTTCACCGGAAGATGGCAAGACTTACCATAGACAATTTGAAAAGGAGACATACCAAGAGTGGTCTTGAATGCGGTTCGAAAGGCCCACAATGCATCATCAAGTTTATTTGACCAATCCTTTCTACTCACACTCACTGTTTTCTCCAAGACTTGTTTGATTTGTCGATTAGAAATTTCAGCTTGACCATTCGTTTGAGGGTGATACGGAGTAGACACTCGATGCTTCACTCCATAAGTCTTGAGAATGTTCTCCATGAGCTTATTTATGAAGTGACTACCCCCATCACTTACCAACACTCTAGGTACTCCAAATCTTGTGAAGATATGCTTCTTTAGAAACCCCATGACAACTCTAGCATCACTTGTTCTTGAAGGTATGGCCTCAACCCATTTCGAGACATAGTCAACCGCCAATAGGATATATAGGAATCCATTCGATTGAGGAAACGGTCCCATGAAATCGATGCCCCACACATCAAATATCTCCACTTCTTGAAAGCTCTTAAGGGGCGTCTCATCCCACTTGGAGATTCCTCCCATCCTTTGACACCGATCACAACCCTCTACAAATTTCTTACAACTCTTGAACAAAAATGGCCAATACAACCCCGATTGTAAGACTTTTGCAGCGGTCTTTTGAGCTCCAAAATGGCCTCCACTAGGTGAAGAGTGGCAAAACTCCAACACACTATTCCATTCTTCCTCGGGCACACATCTTCGCACAAGAGAATCATTGCACATCTTGTACAAGAATGGATCATCCCACAAGTAACTTTTAACATCATGAAAGAACTTCTTGGATTGATACTTATTAAGCTCATAAGGCCTCCTTCCACTAGCCAAGTAATTCACATAGTCCGCATACCACGGGCTTCCTTCTTCCTCCACTAAAGCCTCGATTTGATAGCAATCACACTCCAAGATTTCTTCATCGGGAAAAACCTCATTGATTAACTCATAAGTACTTTCACAATGCTCCATCGACTCTAACCTTGAAAGATGGTCGGCTATCACATTCTCCGTGCCCTTCTTATCTCTCACTTCAATATCAAATTCTTGAAGAAGTAGTACCCATCTTATCACCCTTGGCTTTGCATCCTTCTTTGCCATGAGATACTTGATAGCGGCATGGTCGGTGTATACAATGGTTTTCGTTCCTACCAAATAAAGACGAAACTTATCAAATGCGTATACTACCGCCAAGAACTCTTTTTCGGTAGTAGCGTAGTTCCTTTGAGCCGCATCAAATGTCTTGCTTGCATAGTAAATGGCTCGGAATTTTTTCTCTCTTAATTGCCCCAAAACCACTCCAAGAGCTACGTCACTTGCATCACACATCAATATAAATGGTTCCTTCCAATCGGGGGTGATCAAGATGGGTGATGAAATCAAAGCTTCCTTTAGTACCTGAAAAGCATTTAAACAATTATCATCAAACTTAAATGGCACATCTTTTTCAAGGAGATGAGATAGAGGTTTAGAAAATGAAGAAAAATCCTTGATGAATCTACGATAGAACCCGGCATGACCAAGGAACGATCGTACTCCCTTCTCATTTGTTGGCGGTGGAAGCTTCTCTATAACAACAACTTTGGCTCGGTCAACTTGCAATCCCTTTGAAGAGATGTGATGTCCAAGTACAATGCCATCATTTACCATGAAATGACACTTCTCCCAATTCAACACTAAATTAGTGTCTTGACATCGCTTCAAAACAATAGCAAGGTTAGACAAACAATTATCAAAAGAAGAACCAAACACCGAAAAGTCATCCATGAAAACTTCCATTATATTCTCAATTAATCCTTCAAAGATTGCCATCATACACCTTTGAAATGTGGCCGGTGCATTGCAAAGTCCAAATGGCAATCCTCGAAAAGCAAATATTCCATAAGGACAAGTGAAAGCGGTCTTTTCTTGGTCTTCGGGTGCTATGAGAATTTGGTTATACCCGGAATACCCATCAAGAAAGCAATAAAACTCATACCCGGCCAACCTATCCAACATTTGATCTAAGAAAGGTAAGGGAAAGTGATCTTTACGTGTGTTTTCATTAAGCTTCCTATAATCAACACACACACGCCATCCCGTCACCGTCCTAGTGGCTATGGTCTCATCTTTATCGGTCTTCACTATAGTCATACCCCTTTTTTAGATACTACATGCAACGGGCTCACATAGGGGCTATCACTAATAGGAAAAATCATATCGGAGTCTAACCACTTAAGAACCTCTTTTTTTACCACTTCTTGCATGATAGGATTAAGTCTTCTTTGGTTTTGAACACAAGCTTTCCCTTCATCCTCAAGTCTTATCTTATGCATGCAAATTGTTGGACTAATTCCCTTCAAATCATCAATACACCAACCAATAGCCGACTTATGCTTTTTAAGGACATTAAGCAATTTATCAAGTTGACTAGAAGTTAGAGATGATGATACAATTACCGGATAAGTCTCATTTTCACCAAGGTAGGCATAAGTAAGATGATCGGGTAGAGGCTTCAACTCCACCTTCTTTTCCTTTTTCTCTTCTTGCTCGAGTGAATCTCTAAGTGTTAAGAACTTTTCATTTCCTCTTGAGATGGCGGCTGCAACCTCTTGAGCTTCACTACAATCGCCTAGATCAAGCAAACAATTAATCAATTCTTCATTTAAATCAAGAGAAGTAGTAGAAATATTAGAAAGAGATAGAGAATTGCTCAAGCAAAGTTCAAGTGGATCCTTGGTTACAATGGAAGGCCAACTCTCCTCAACACTTCCCTTTACAACATCCACACTTTTACATTCTTCATCATTCATTGGATATTGCATGGCCTTGTGTAGAGAGAATACCACTTCCTCATCATTAACCCTCAACTTCAATTCTCCTTTGTAGACATCAATAAGAGCTCTCCCGGTAGCAAGAAACGGTCTCCCAAAAATCAATGGCACATTTTCATCCTCCTCCATATCTAGAACAACAAAATCCACCGGAAAGACGAACTTATCAACTTTCACCAACACATCTTCAACTACTCCTTTTGGATGTGTCATAGATCTATCCGCCAATTGAAGTGTGATGGAAGTTGGCTTTACTTCACCTAATCCAAGCTTCTTGAATATGGAGAGAGGCATTAGATTAATGCTTGCACCGAGGTCACAAAGAGCCTTGTTCTTCTTGTTCTTTCCAATTTCACATGGTATAATGAAACTACCCGGATCCTTCAATTTTTGTGGAAGTTTCCGTTGTAGAAAGACACTACACTCTTCGGTTAGATTAACCGTTTCATTGTCCACAAGACTTCTTTTCTTTCCCATGATGTCCTTCAAGAAACGAGCATAATGAGGCATTTGATCCAAAGCATCGGCGAAAGGGATATTGATTTGAATCTTCTTGAAGATTTCAAGAAACTTTTTGAACCTCTCATCCAAACCCTTCTTCAAGAACCTTTGAGGAAAAGGAACCGGTACTTGAGTCTTGGGTATTCCCCAACTATCTCTTTCAACTTCAACTTCCTTTTCCCTTAACTCCTTTGCCTTCTTCCACTTTGGAATTCTCTCTATTTTCTCTTCATCTTTCTTTTGCTCAACAATTTCTTTTTTCTTGCTTACTTCCTCCATTTCAATCTCTTCTTGCACCAACCCTTCTTCCACCTTGCTTTCCACTTCCCTTTCAATGACAATACTATCTTCTTTAGGCATAGGAGGTTCCTCATACTCTTTTCCACTTCTAAGAGTGATAGCTTTGCAATCTTCTTTAGGATTGGTTACCGTGGTAGATGGAAATTTTCCTTGTTGGTGTTGAGATCCCACGGAAGAAGCAATTTGACCCATTTGATACTCAAAAGCTCTCATCCTATTGTCGGATTTCTTCTCATTTTCCTCCATTCTAGCCTCCATCTTTTTCATTAATGTTAGCAATGTCTCTTCCACCGATGTTTTCCCCTCTCCATTTGGTGGTTTAGCACTCGGATCGAATCCCGGAGGATATGACACGACGGCTTGAGGATTAGAGTAAGAAAGATTCTCATGCTTCCTCGGAGCTTGATAATTTCCACTTGATTGATTGAAATTGCTTCCCCGAGCTTGTCCTTGATATCCTCTTTGAAAATTACCTTGATTAGAAGGATAATTACCTTGGAAATTCCCTTGGTAATTTCTCCTATCTAAGTAGGCAACATCCTCTATACCTTGCATAACATGGCTCTCATCATTCACAATAGCACTTGTGCTTCCCCCTTGACTTACTCCTTGAGTAATCAAATTCAATTGCTTTGTTAAAGCTTGAATGCTCTCATTAAATTGCTTCATGCCTTCACTTTGGAACATATCACTCTTCACTTTGTTCACACTCTCCACTTGAGCTACCTTTCCAAATGCATAACCTCCCATTACTCGCTCGGAAGGCCATTGATAAGCATTCATTGCAATGTCTTCAAAAATATCCATAGCTTTCATAGCATCCACTCCAAATATAGACCCTCCGGATGAGGCATCTACATGCATCCGATTTTGTTGATTCAACCCTTGGTAAAAGAAAGCCACTTGTTGATTCTCATGAAAATCGTGTTGAGGACACTTTCGGAGCATCTCTTTGTAGCGTTCCCATGCTTCATAAAAATTTTCATCCGGAAGTTGCCTAAATTGAGTGATAAGGCTTTTCAATTGGAGCGTCTTTGAAGGAGGAAAGTACTTGTTTAGGAACCTTTGCTCAAGATCTTCCCATGTATTACAACTTCCCAAAGGAATTGTATTGTACCATGCTTTAGCCTTGTCTCTTAAAGAGAAAGAGAACAACCTCATTCGAATAGCATCCTCCGACACTCCCTTCATCTTGACGGTATTTGCAACCTCCAAGAAAGTAGATAGATGAGTGTTCGGGTCTTCAAGAGGACCTCCCCCAAACTGATTTGCTTTAACCATGTTGATCAATCCGGTCTTGATTTCATAATCATTGGCTTGAACCGGAGGAACCATATTGTGTACGGCTCTCGGTTGGAAGTAATTCCGAATTGCTCTAGGCCTTGGCAACTCTTGTTGTTCAAATATCCTTTGAGCTTCTTGATTGGCAAGCAATTGCATATACTCTTGATTTTGAGCAAAGACATTCCTCATTATCTCCGCTTGATTCTCTTGCACTCCTTCTTGTACCCCCCTTTGATCTTGTAAAGGATCTTGAGGTGGGTCATAATTAACATTGTCTCCCCGTTGATTCTCCATATTTTTTTCTTTTCTAGCTTTACGCCTCTCTCGTTTCCTTTGTCGTGCGGTCCTTTCAATCTCCAAATTCAAAGGAATGATCGATTGATTTTCCTTTGATCTTGTGATCATAAAACACCTACGAAAAGGCCAAGAGTGAGACCACAAACACAAATAATAAATAAAAGAAAATAAAAAGAATCCTTATCAAGAACAACTAAAACAATAACACAGTACTCGACTAGTCCGTCAAACTCCCCTTTGGCAACGGCGCCATTTTCTTGTTTGCCTAATTTTGTGCACTCACGAGCAAGAATACTCGATCATTGTAGTAGTATATCCCAAGAAAAATTATCAATCCAATAAGGAGTTATATTCGTACTTGCAAAATACGTGAGCTCATGTTCATTGTTGTTTTTGTAAAGATGATCGGGGGTTTTGAGATTGATTAACAACTAAAACAAGTAACAAGTAAATAACAATATCAAATAAGTAGAATGACAAGAATAGAAAATGGGTGCTTAAGTTCAAGTATGGAAAAACATGGGATTAGAAACATCCAAGCACACTCAATTCATATTATCATGCAAACGGAATTCAACTCAATTGATGTAGACTAAGGGTGATCACGATTGTATCCTAAGCTCCCTTTCGGGTTACAAAGGTTGTTGATCCATTTTGGACTCCCAAAAGCACTTAAGATCAAAGCCCAACATTAACCCCTTCCATCTAGGTACTAGTTAGATTAAACTCTCCCTTTTTTTGTACTAAGGCCAACGAATGGATTGGTTCCCCTCATTGAATTCAAATATCCTTTCGGTCAAACCCAAACTCAATGTCTATTCATGTCTTCCTAATACTATAGAGGGTCGTTTCCGTCTCACTCCAAGCAATACATACATGAAGATCATGATAGCATTTAATTACCACAAATAATCCATTGATCAACAATCCATTAAACCAATAAACATTCATGAATAACAAACCATGCCATCACAACATCAAGACAATTAAACTCCATGAATAGAAATCAACATCAATTAAATCAAAAACCAATTTAATCCACATGATAATATAAATCTAATATGCTCTTCATGTTCCTAATCCCACTAGAGGGATTAGCCTATCATAGTAAAAGTAACAAAACAATTAAATGATTCATTACAATTACCCATAGTCTAAGATCTAAAGAAATACAAAATGAATGGATTCTTCCCTATCAATTTCTTGAAGAGAATCTTCTATTCTTCTTGATCTCCACCTCTAGCTCTTGATTCCTTGAGATCTCTCACACCCAATGGAAGGGATGAAGTTTTGATGGAGAATTAATGGAGATGATGAAGATGGATCAAAATGGATGAAGGTGGATGAAAATGATGGTGGGAAATGGAAGAAATGGTGTGTGAGGTGTGTGTAGATGATAGGATTTCGAATTTTTTTGCCAATTGTTGAATAAAGGGGTATTTATACCCCTTTGGAGGCTTCTAGAAGGATCTGGAAATTTCTGCAGGAAAATACCCAACACGAGTCGTGCTCTGTAACACGGCCACGGGGTGGCCGTGTTGTGTCTTCTGATGCTGCCGCACGGCCTCGCCTTACAGGGCCGTGTTACGCAACACGGCTCGTGTGCTGCAACACGAGTCGTGTGTTATAACACGGGCACAGGTGTGGTCGTGTTGGCTCTTCTGATGTCGCCACACGACCACCTTCTTACAGGGCTGTGTTGGTGACACGGCTCGTGCTCCCGACTCGACTCGTGCAACTGGACACGACCTGAAGTTGCCCGTGTTGAGTGACTAGATGTCGCCACACGGCCAACTCTTACAGGGCCGTGTTGGCTACATGGCTCGTGTGCTGGCTCCTGCATTTCTTCACTGTTTTGGCTCGTTCTCCCTCGTTTCAACTCCGAATTGAGATCTGTTTTTTCCTACATCTTCCTTATCATGTTTAACATCCAATAAAAAGTGAAAATCTTACGTTTAAGCTCATTCACACACATTTCAATAAAAATACAAAACACAACCAAATAACATATAAAATACGGATAAAATAATACGAAAATACATATAAAAAGACACTAAAATCTAGGTGAAAATAGCTCTAATCAACCATGTCTGCAATTCTTTGCAGGGGTTCCACCAAACCCAACAGCTTAGTGATGGGAAGATTACCATACTCATGGGGAATACTACAAGAGTAACGGTTGTTGCAGTGGGATACGTTTATTTATTTTTCAATAAGAATAAAACTCTTGTTTTGAGGAATTGTCTTTATGTACCTCATTTTAGAAAGAATTTAATTTCGGTGTCTAAATTATTTATGGATGGATATTCTGTTTCTTTTAATGACAAGGTTGTTTTAAGAAAAAATGGAATTTTTATCTGTGATGGTACATTGATAGATAATTTGTATACTCTTAATCTAATTTCTCTCACAGTGCAACAAATTGAATTGAATGATACATCTACTAATAAGAGAAAAGAACCTTTGAAAATTAATCAAACATATCTTTAGCATTAAGGCTTGGTCATATTAACTTGAGTAGGATTCAAAGGTTGATAGCTGATGGACCTCTAAGTTCATTAGTAGTGGAAAATTATCCAACTTGTGAATCCTGCTTGGAAGAAAAAATGATCAAAAGGCCTTTTAAGGAAAAGGGGTATAGAGGGATCTGTTGGAATTGGTTCATTCTGATTTATATTGTCCTATGTCTGCCCAGGCAAGAGGAGATTTTGAATATTTCATCACTTTCATTGACGATTATTCTAGATACTGAAACATTTATTTAATGCGCCGCAAGTATGAGTGCTTTGATAAATTCAAAGAGTACAAGGCTGATGCGGAGAAGCAGCTTGGAAAATGTATCAAGACACTACAATCTGATCGTGGTGGCGAATACCTCTTGGGAGAGCTTAGGAATTATTTATCGGAGGAAGGGATTGAATCCCAATTATCTACACCGGGCACACCTCAGCAGAATGGTGTAGCGGAAAGAAGGAATAGGACTCTTATGGAAATGGTAAGGTCAACGATGAGTTATTCGGAATTACCAAATTCATTTTGGGGATATGCCCTAGATACAGCGGCTTACATCCTGAATTTAGTACTTTCTAAATCAGTAGCTTCCACACCCATCAAATTGTGGACCAAGTGAAAGCCTAGTCTCAAACACTTTCGGATTTGGGGTGCTCCGGCACATGTGTTAAAACCCTAAACACTTTCTTAACACACAATTTAATCCTCAAGTATGAAGGATATCAATCGTAGTTTCGAAGGTGACCAAGCAATATATAGAACCCAAGGGACGGATAAATATCAATTTAATTATACTCTAGTAGACTAAGACTATGTTTGAAATTATAATGGTTTTGATTTTGAAATTGAGTAACAACTAGTAATTAAAATAGCAAATAAAGATAACAAGAAGAAGAGATAGTAGGTTGTGATCAAGTAAGATAATAGGTAGTTCGTCAGGTAATCCAGTTCCACTTATTAATTCATCTTTCATGTGACGGTGTCCGACTCTGCCTTGTGGTTTATGGACGCATCACTAAATCATGCAAATTCACTCTATAGACACAAGTAAATATGCGTATGACATGTGTGAATATCCTCGGAGCAAGATGTATACTTTACCCCCTTTCTAGGTACTATCATAACCAATTATTTCCCGTGCACTTAGTACTCTAACCCGATTTGATCTCCCTTTATAGGTACTATAAAGTTATACTCTTTATCCTACTTATTAACCCGAATATGATTTAATTAACAAGTATTTATATAAGATAGTACTAATAAGACTTTGGAATCCCTTCACTTAGAATTATAACATAAAACCCTGCTCAGCAGTGAACACACTCAACCAATAACCAAGTTATGTATTTAGACTCTACACAACAATTATTGATGCACAAAACGAGCGTGAGTATGGATTAAAAATGCGCATTCTTATATAAAATAAACTACAAGTAGTGTTGTACGGAGTTTATACACGAAAAACTAATTAACTCATGAAACATTCATAACCCTAGAACTACCGAAGCGGCTCTAGCCCATGATTGATCTAAGAACAATCATGGTTAGTTGAACTAATCTTACTTGAATCTCCAGTGGAACCTCTGTCACAGCCCCTCCGGATGATTGACGATCGACTCTCCTCTCAACTCTATGTCTCCATGTCTTCTTGATCAAGTCGTCTCTCTATGATGCTGCACAAGCCTTCTTTTATACTTGTAATCACGTCTCCTGGGCTTGGAATGGGCTTTTAGGTGATCACACGCATTGATGGTGTTAAAATACGGATATGGTAAGTTCCCGAAGCTCAATTCGACCTTAACAACAGGTCAAATTGACTCCTCCATGTCGAATCACAGGTCGAATCAGCACACTGTAAGTCCCAGGTGCTCGATTCGACCAACTGCCCTGGTCGCATCGAAGTGACGAGGTTGAATCGGCATTTTCGCCACTTTCACTCCGATTTTCTTCAAAAAACCACTCAAATAACTCCAACAACACCTGATTCATGCCTTTTCACTATATACATCAGTTTACAACCAATTTCAACCTTCAAACACTCCATAATAGCACAAATTCAGGTGCAAGATTCATGAATTAACACACTCATCAAACCCCCAAACTTACATGTTGCTCGTCCCGAGGCAACGCAATCAAACCAAGGAGTCGTGTATAATTTATGAAGATCACCAAGTGCAACACATATTACACATGCAATTTCACTAATTAAAGACAAGTATTTCCTGCATCATATATATCATTCATGCAAAACATCACTCAATCATATTACCATTCGGAGTACTAAGTCATCAAGCTCAGAAGATAAGTGTTTACTCTCTCACTCAAGTGCTAGTTGCATTTAACAGCTTAGTGTATACGCTCATACTCAATCCATACTCACGCGTAACCATAAGCTTGGCAAGGTTCTAAAAAATCAAGTCACAATCAACTCATTACTAGGATCACAAAAGACTTGTTTTTGGGTTGTAATGTTGGCTCTTTAGAAGGGTAGGAAAATTTAGATAAGTGACTCAAACACTAGTAGAGAGTTACCTTGAAGGTCCTTGCTTTCTTCATTCGTCTTCATATTCTCCTCCAATTTCTTCTATTGCACTTGCAATTTTCGAATTTCCTTCTCTTCCTTGCATCAACATTATTCTTCTTTTGATAACTCGAGTACCGGTTGTAGGCACTACCCTTTTCAATCAGGGTACCAGTTTCAGGCACTACCCCTAAACAAGATTTAACCATACACTTCTCTTACTTTACTCAACCACACTCTACCATCCTTCTTCCTCCTGCAACACTTATTCACCTCAACTCTCTACTAATAGGGTATTTAACAAAGCTCAAGTGAAGGTTAAATAAGGCTCTTTTATTCAGCTTGCCAAAGAAAAAGCTTTTAAGGCTCAAATGGGCTACCAAAGCCATACATAATCAATGGGAAGGTAAAATTTGGCTAAGTAGCTTAAGTAATCAAAAATGGCCTAAGATCATGTCCTAGTAATTCACCAATTGTAAGTCTCACACAAGACTCCAAGCCGAGTTCTAGAATACGTTCATATGAATGATTCTCTCAAGAATAAACTATCATGATCAAGCATGATTAAAAGGCTCAAATCCTCACATAGGTAAATAGAATCTTAAGTACTCCTCATAGCACATAATTAAGATCAATTTCACAAGAATTCTACATACTTATCAAATTATACATGCTCTCATCAATGAACATTAACACATGAACATATGAATGCACAAAACCCATGATCCCATAACAAATCTATCATACAAGTATCTCTACAATCCTATCTCATCCAGATCCAAGATCAAATATATCAATTTAATACATGCCACTCACACAAGAACACACCCCAACCTGTAAAAAGAAAAAGAAGAATGGAGATGAGATGAATCAGAGAACACAAAACCTGCAGCTCTACTCCTCCGGAGCATCATCATCCTCATCATCACCATCCTCACTCATCTCGTCAAACCTCTGCTCCACAATCCGGTGCAGATCATCGATGTGTCTATCCAACAAGTCCACACGATCACTCAGCTTACCAACCCGCTCATTCATAGCATTGTATCAATCATTGAGCATGGCGTAGTTGCCATTAGCAAGCTCAAGCTGCATGTTGGTCTCCTACTGATTTGTGCTGATCGTGGCCAGATGATCGTTCAACAGGAAGAACTGATCTCATGTATAATCATCCAGTCCAGCCCACTGCTGCTGTGGCACTGCCAGAATGGGGAGCTGCTCAGGAATATCCATCTCCTGATGCTCATCCTCGCCTCCATGCTGCTGTGGCAGTTGTTGTGGTGGCTGTGGTCGGAACTCTCCTTGATCAACAATCTATTGTAGCTCCGCCATCAGACCCACTGCGACATCTGGGCCACCGTCCTCCAATCTCCTCTCGTCTGAACAGTCACGGACAAGGCAGTGTGTCCCAATGTGGTCATCAACATGTTTCTCTCCTTCCGAATGGTAGTCAGGTTACTCACGTCGAAGGGATACACGAAATTGAAGGGCTTAGGTCCCCTTGTAAAGAACCAATCCCCGTCTCGAAAGTGAGCAAATCCTCCCCTCACAAAAGAGAACATAACTAAATCAGGCTCTCCATGAACAGGTGTGATGCTGGTGAAGTCCATGTGATAATGCTCAGCCACGGTTATGAGCAATCATCTAATGTTCACCTTCTGAAACCCGTAGGTCCTAAACCGATTCAGCTGATAGATGAAATACGAACCTACATTGAACTTCACCCTATTCAATAGCAGCTTCTCTCAGAGTGGGCAAACAGCATGTTGCTCAACACTCTATCCATGTATCGAAGCACCGAATTCTTGATCATCGAGGCACTAGCATCCTGAGTCTTATAATTGACATCCTCCCCAAAAATCTCTCGCCAAAATGTGTTGGCATTGAAGAATTCGTTCTCCATCCGAGCTATCTCTGTAGGAGTCTGAAATAACACGTTGAACTCCTCCGTAGACCATGTCCTCATCACTCCCCCGAGTTGAAAAGTACACTCACAAGGATACCCCATAGGATCCTTCTCCATCGTAATCGAGCACAGAACCTCAGCCGTCACATGGAAATATGTCGGCTTCTTCAGCTCCATAAAATGCAAGATCCCAACTTGATCAAACATCCATAACATATCATCCCGGATTCTTATTGTGATCATAGCCTCCTCATCTTGGTGCCTTGTTCTAGCAATCTTTTCCGACACCTCAGCCCATTTCTCTTTAATCTCATCCCACTCATTCATTTGGATTTTGAAGTTCGCAGGCAACCTCACCTTTAGCCTCAGTTTCTTCGTCACATTATCCACCCGAGTAGGCTTATTCTGCCTTTTCTTAGATCGAACCTCAACCTCCTTTCCCTTGTCTTTTCCTTGTCTTGAAAACAATACTTCAATAACAACCAACAAGGAAAACAAACCAAATAATTGACTAGCATACTACTCAACTCAAGACTTCAAGTTTCAATGCATATTCAACCAAGCACTACAAAAAACTCTCGGATTAGCGACGGAAATTTCCGTTGGTAATACTTGAAAATTCAGTCGCTAAAACCATGGTCGGTAATTTATTACCGACGGAAATTACATTCCGTCGGTAATTACCGACGGATTATGGACGTCGGTAAATAGAATTTTCTATCGGTAGTCATGCAAATCAAATTCATCGGTGCTGCAAATTAGCGACGGATTTATCCGTCGGGAATTTACCGACGAAAATTTCCGTCGCAGATTAAAAAAACAAAATCATATGGAAGTTAGTTTACTACGGTAATCCATCGACAATTACCGACGAAATTAATCCGTCACAAATTTGCGACGGAATGTTCCGTCGTTAATATTAGTTTTTCAAATTACGTATTTCAGTTACCGACGAAAATTTTCGTCGCAAATTTATGTATATATTTGAGTTTTATATTTTAAAATTAATATTAATACCTGTTAAATAATATAAAATTCTAATTAATTAAATCTTCAAAACACAACCCAATATAAGATTTAAATTCAGCAATCACCATAATTTGAAATAGATTATCCAAATTCGACACAAAATATCAAATTCTACTCAATCCTTAAAACATGTAATACAATAAACATGATCACAAGTTTTCCAAATCAGCATCAACCTCGTCATCAAATTGGCTGCTTGAACTTCCTTCTCCTAAATTACCAATGCCGAAGATGCGACCTTTTTTTGGTGCAACAGTTTGACGGAAGATATCTCCCATATTAATCTCAGGAGCATCAGGCATTTGACTCAGTTCATCTTTCTTTTGTTCGATTGCATTCTGTGAATTTACATGGTTAATAATGAATTATTAATCAAATATTATAGATTTATCATTTTACTTAAAATCATAAATACTTTAAAAACACAAAATATTATACTTACAGCAATGATTTTACAGTACATGATTGATTGATGGCTTGTCCAAATATTGAAACTTACGAGGGCGTATACATCAAGTATTTGAGAGGAGGGAAGATAAGTTGCAATGGCCCATGTTGTTCATGAGGTCTATGTAAGTGATGTATCCGTAGACAGACACCAAAGAAGCAGTTCCAGTGAACACAGTTCCAACAAGTGGGATTGAAAACAGGATAAAGTATGATATGTGCTCTGCAAAAGGATGTATAACAGCTACCAATACACATCAGGCCAGACTAAGCATGTAAAAAAACTAGCTAGCTAATAATCAACTAATATGAGTGAATACATGAGATGGGGAGTGATGGTGGGAATGGTATCTGGAGTAGAGATAATGGTGGTGCAATACTCTGTGCAGCCAGTAGTAAAGGTACTCGACCGGGTCGGCGTGAAGCAAGACGGTGATGATCACACCATCACTCCTCCAAACAGGCAGGAAAGAAACACCTTTGAATATGGAATTGACAATGTAGGACAAAAGTCCAGTGAACAGAATCTTTCCCAAATCCTGTAATCATCCAATATATATAAATGTTTACATGTTTTGTCACCATTACCAACGCAGTAAATAAATAAAGAATGCCAGAAATGATAAATATCATTAAACAAAACAATATTACTGATTTACTGAGCTTGTGATCGCAATTTCTGATTATGATTTCCAAGAAGAATGAACCTCTATTTTGTCTGGAATAACAAATCCCTCTGGCCATAGGTTCTTTTTTATATTCATTTCAATCAAAGGATTGCAATCAACAACTTCAATTTGAACACCTATATAATTATCACACTCCAACTCTTGCAATTTGTAACAGTGTTTAATACGTAGGATCCCAACACATTTGAAGCTTCCACGTGCCATCTTCAATTTTACAAGATCAACATCTTCAATTTGTAGATGGTAAACATTTTGGAAGCCACAGGTAGTGCAAGTGATCTCAGTCCTCCGGCCATCAGGGTCAGGCTGTATACTAAACGAATGAGACAATGCATGAAACGAGACAGGGTACTAGTATGAAAAGAAGACGGGGATGCTAACCGAACGGGTGATAGCTCCTGGTAGACCTTCAAAGAAGGCAGGCCAACCACACCCGGAGTTGAATTTGGTCGTGGATTTGTAAAGAGGCGTGCCGCAACCAGCACAGCCGTACACACCTTCTTCGTAGAACTTATCGTAGTGACCGGTCCCCTTAGGCCTGTGGAAGTTTGAAAAAACATGCACATATCTTCTTCTTAAGCATACATTTGTTGTGTTGTAACTTTGAAATGGCTCAAAATGCCATCTTTTAGACTTGTAAGAAACCAATGATCTTGTCTCTGTTTTTTTTTCCCCTATTCAAATCAACATGGAGACAGATTGAACTTTTACCCACCTACTTACAAACAATTTTCTTCCTACTAATTGTGACTCAATACTCACAAGTCACAACCCAATTAACAATTTTTTCTTTCTATTAATTGACAATCTCACAAGTTGATCCAATTGCTACAATAACAAGAAGATCAGAAAATTGTGAACATGTCAAAACCCTAAACCCTAAACTTGCTAGAGTCAAATAATTTATATCTGAGAAAATGTCAAATAAGCTGCTCAATACAACCCACAAAAGGCATGAAATTATCAAAACAATATGCATATTCATATGAAATACTACTTATCGAAAACCTAATATTTCTGTAAAGTAATTTTCAAAAGAATTATAGCTCCGGAAACAGATTGAATAGGTACTACATAGACCATATTCACATAAAGTCGCTGGTATTCTAAATTTGGAAATCACAATATCAAAAAAAAAAAAGTTAATAAATAATCGAAAAGAAATTAAAAAGGTACCAATTCAGCTGATGGATACACATTATGCTATAAACGATCATTCGCACAGAAATTATTGAACTTAACACCACAATCACCAATAGATCAATACCCAAAGCATCTAAAAACCTCACAAACGAAGCAAAATAACACCAAATAAACAATAAATTCAAGGGCGAGGGGATTCGCACTTGCCTGCAGCGATTGACATGCACCGAACTACCATACCGGAACGCGAGCTCCTGCTTCGTAACTTGCTGGCACAAAAGGGGAAACTGAGTTTGAATCCATTAAAATTCGAATCTAGACAACTGTGAGCAGAAGGAAGTGAGAATTTCCTATCGGTCGATTGAGTAATTGCAGCAAACGATACTGAAGCTACGGCGACGGTGAAAGTTGAGCGGCGACGCAACGGTTAAAACCAGAAGTGGCGGTAGTGGGCTAGGGTTTCGAATTTGGAAGTTTGAAGGAATTTGAGAAATTTTGCAGCACGGCGAGAGCAGGGGACGAGACGGCCGCTGGAGGGAGCGGTCGCGGGTTCCAAGTTTGGGGATAGTCGATGAAGAGTTCAATTTGATTCCCAATTTTTGTGTTATTGAAATTCCACGTGGTTGACATGGTGAATCAAACATGGCGGAGGCCGATTGGCGGCGACAGAAAACACGGTGGCGGAAGGTGATCTCCGCGTATTCCAGGCCTATCAGCTAAACAATCGGCGTGAATCGTCGGCTAGTACCAGTGGCGTGAACAGATGGGTGCGGCAAATTGAATCTCTTATCGGTGGCGGCGTGAGGGTGTTGAATTAGGGCTCAATAGAAAATTAGGGGAAAATGTATGGCTGGGAGTAAAGTAGTAAACCTTTATTCCCAATTAAATAAAATTTAATATCATTACCGACGGATTAATTCCGTCGGTAAATTAAGGACTAAAATATTTTTTAAAAAATAAAATTTAATTAATATATGTACCGACGGATAATATCCGTCGGAAACTAAAGACTAAAATGATTTTTTAAAAAAATAAAATTTATAATTACCGACGGATTACATCCGTCGGTAAAGTAAAGACTAAATATTTTTTAAAAAATAAAATATAATATATTTACCGACAGATATAATCCGTCAGTAACTAAAGACTAAAATGATTTTTTAAAAAAATAAAATTTAATTTAATTACCGACGGATTAAATTCGTCGGTAAAGTAAAGACTAAAATATTTTTTAAAAAAATAAAATAAAATTTAATCACCGACGGATTTTATCCGTCGGTAAATTAAAGACTAAATTATTTTATATTTACCGACGGATTTAATCCGTCGGTACTAAAAAACTAAAATTATTTTTTAAAAAAAATAAAAAACTAAAATTATTTTTTTAAAAAAATAAATTTAATATAATTACCGACGGAATAAATCCGTCGGTAAATATAACATAATTTAGTCTTTAATTTACCGATGGATTAAATCCGTCGGTAATTAAAAACTTAAATTACTTTTTTAAAAAAATAAAATTTAATATCATTATCGACGGATTAAATCCGTCGGTAAATTAAAAACTAAAATTAAATTTCTTTAAATAAAATTTTATATATCTACCGACGGATAAATTCCGTCGGTAATCTTCCGGGATTTATTCCCTCTAAAATAATGACGGATATATCGACGGAAAAGAAATCTGTCGCTAATTCCGTCGGTAATCCGTCGTTAATTCCGTCGATAATTTTTATTGATGATTTTTTTAAAAATGAATCATATTTAATCAATAAAACATCGGTAATTCGTCGGTAATCCGTCGGTAATTACCGACCGTTTAATTCCGTCGGTAAATCCGTCGGTAATCCAGCAGTTTCTTGTAGTGAAGCAAGCATAGTAATCACTCAATCATAACCATCAACAAGCATGCATCATCAATTCAAGTAATTTGATATGAACAAGCACAAGAACTACTCGAATTCAAGAATTCTAACCAATATTCAACATGCTCATCGATCACACCCTCTAATCACCCAACAATTCACATAAAACTCAAGGTTCTAACATCAATTAAGCAATCAAACCGAACCAAACAAGTATTAACATGAAATTGTTCATCACATGCAACTATCACCATGAATTCTAAAATAAAACACATTCAATCAACTTACCCATACCAAAATCAACATATAGAACATCAATCCTAGGGTAATTGAGTTGAGAAAATATACCTTTTGTTCTTTCCATGGTTAAAAATCGACAAATTGATTGAACTCCTTCGAATCGTGCGGGTAAACCCTAGATTGCGACTAAATTCGCCCAAAAACGCGATGAATCCAAGAAATTGAGGGTGGAGTATAGTGTAATCAGTGCGAAAACACAAAGAATTGAAGAACTTAGGCACGAGTTCTTCGATTAGGGATGAATTCGGGTGGAGATGGTGTGCAAAAGTGGTCAAATGATTCAAAATTGGGAATAAAAACTCACTTACCTGGCCTAATTCGACCTCGATTCGACCTATTGAAGAGGTTGAATTGAATCCATCGTGGTCGAATCGACCTTCTGGACAACTTTCTCCTTCGATTCGACCTCGATTTGACTTGCTCCCCTGGTCGAATGGGAATACCTCAGGTCGAATCCACACACTGTAAGATTCAGGTCCTCAATTCGACCTTAATTCGATCTAAGCTGCTGGTCGAATTGAAACAGTTGTGGTCGAATTGGCTCACTTGGAAGATTTCACACTCCGATTCGACCTTGATTCGACCTGGGCCTCTGGTCTAATTGCCATGCCTCAGGTCAAATTGAGCTACTGGATAATTTTTGCCCCCCGATTCGACTTGAAAGCTTGGATTCGACCATGCCCCTTGGTCGAATTGGCTCCTTGGTGCTCCAAAATCGAGTTTTCTTCATCCCCTACACACTTCAAGCTTAACAAACGAACATAAGATACCAAAATATAGCATAACTTCATCAAGAATCAATCCTAAAATATAACATTCATGAGTAACTCCGCAAACAACTCAAAACACGGAACAAAACACAAACTAAACATTAGGCAAATTGCAAAAAATCGACACATAAAAACCGATTAAAGTTTTAAATATGCCGCAAAAAATCAACTCCCCTAACAAACGTTATAAAGAAAAGATTATACTATCGGTGCTTATCGAGGTAAGTACATTACACCCCCCAAACATAGTAGAAACTATAGTCGAAACTAAGTTTGTAAAGAGATGTAATTGCCGATAAGTAATCACTTCAAATATAAAAATTTCTCACTCACACGAATGAAATAAAGCAATAACACAGGAGGGAAAGCCCCCAACAGGCGCTCTTTTTTAACATCGATGAGTCCCGAAGGTACCAATCTAAGATAAGATATCTTCAAAGATGACGCAAGCATCATCCAGCGACTTATAATGTTTCAATCGATGCCCATTCGCAGCGATAATGTCTCAATCTTTGTCAATAAGCTCAAAACTCCCCCTCCACAGGCTCTATGAATCATGAACGGACCCGTCCATTTCGATTTTAATTTTCTTGTGAAAAGCTTCAAACGAGAGTTAAAAAGTAATACCTCATCACCTTGCTTGAACTCCTTGTATGAGATCTTAGAATCATGCCACTTCTTCATCCTTTCCTTGTAAATCTCAGAATTCTTGTAAGCACGATTTCTAAACTCATCAAGTTGATTAATGTGAGTCATCCTCAACTCTTTCACATCCTTAAGGGATAAGTTCAAGCTTCTTAAAGCCCAAAAAGCTTTGTGTTGGATCTCCATGGGTAAATGGCATGGCTTTCCATAGATAATTTGGTACGGTGACATATCCAACAGCGTCTTATAAGCAGTACGGAACCCCCATAACACATCATCGAGCTTCATAGCTCAATCCTTTCTATTGGTTCCTACTACTTTCTCTAAGATTTGCTTCACTTGATGGTTTGAGACCTCCACTTGCCCATTCGCTTGAGGATGATAAGGTGTAGTAACCCTATGCTCAACACCATAATCCTTAAGCACCTTCTCCAGAAGTTTATTGACGAAGTGAGAACCTCCATCACTCACTAGTGCTCTAGGAACTCCATAGCGGGCAAAGATATGCTTCTTCAAGAAAGATATGACAGTCCTCGAATCATTCAAGCGAGTAGGAATGCTTCCACCCACTTAGAAACATAATCCACAGCTAAGAGGATGTAAAGAAATCCATTAGACAGGGGAAAAGGCCCCATAAAATTGATCCCCCACACATCGAAGATCTCTACAACAATGCTCGGCTGAAGCGACATCTCATCTCTCCTACTTATATTCCCCATCCGTTGACATCTATCGCAGGACGCCACATAGGTTCCACAATCTTTAAACAAAGTAGGCCAGTAGAGAGGGGATTAAAGTACCTTGGCTGCTATCTTTTGAGCTCCGAAGTGCCCCCCATTAGGTTGTGCATGGCAAAACTCTAGAACACTCTCCATCTCCATCTAGAGCACACACCTACGGATGATAGAATCTGTGCATATTTTGTAAATAAATGGACCGTACCATATAAAAGTCTCAACATCTCTCTTGAATTTAGCAAGTTGATATCGATTGAGATCTCTCAAAATTTTTCCCACGTCAATGTTATTGACATAATCTGCATACCATGGATCCACCCCTTGTGCAGCAACCACACATGCTCGTTTAGCCCCTTCAACGAACATAGCTATAATCTTCTCATCCGGGAACATCTCCTCAATATACTCAAAAGAATCATCACAATGCTCCCTTGTCTCTAAACTCGATAAGTGATCAGCCAATACGTTCTCTGTACCTTTCTTATCTCGGATCTCCATGTCAAACTCTTGAAGTAGAAGAATCCATCTTATGATTCTTGGCTTTATTTCCTTCTTCTCCATCAAGTACCGAATCACAGAATGATCCGCGTATACTATAGTCTTCATGCCAACCAAATACTGTTGAAACTTATTGAATGCATACACCACAGCTAAAAACTCCTTTTCAGTCACAGTGTAGTTCTTTTGTGCTGCATCAAAAGTCTTACTCGCATAGTAGATGGCGCAGAACTTCTTTTCCCTCAGCTGCCCAAGCACCACTCCAAGTGCTACATCACTTGCCTCACACATAGTACAAACGGCTAAGTCCAATCCAGTGTGATCAAGATAGGTGCAGTAGTAAGTGCCTCTTTCAAAACCTGAAAAGTTGTTAGACATTCATCATCAAAAACAAAAGGAACATCCTTTTCAAGTAAATGAGACAAGGGCTTGGAGTATTTTGAGAAGTCTTTGATAAATCTCCTATAGACACCGGCGTGTCCAAGAAAGGACCGCACTCCTCTTTCATTGGTTGGTGGTGGAAGCTTCTCAATTGACACCACTTTAGCTCTATCCACCTGCAATCCCTTGGCAGAAACATGATGCCCAAGAACAATCTCATCTCTCACCATGAAGTGGCACTTCTCCCAATTCAAGACAAGATTAGTTTCTTGACATATCTTCAGCACAGTAGCTAGGTTAGATAAACAAATATCAAAGGAGGAACTAAATACAGAAAAATCATCCATGAACACCTCCATGATCTTCTCTATCAACCCATCAAAAATCGCCATCATGCAGCGCTGAAAAGTAGCAGGCGCATTACACAATCCAAATGGCATCTTTCTAAAAGCAAAGGTCCTGTATGGACAAGTAAAAGTCTTCTTTTCCTGATCCTCGGGAGCAATCATGATTTGATTATATCCCGAGTACCCATCCAAGAAACAATAGAACTCATACCCTGCGAGACGATCAAGCATTTGATCCATGAAAGGAAGAGGGAAGTGGTCTTTGTATTTTTCATTCAGTTTTCTGTAATCAGTACAACACGCCATCCCGTTGGAATCCTAGTGGCTATTTTCTTGCCATCCTCGACTTTCATAATAGTCATGCCCCCCTTCTTATTTACAACATGCAATGGACTCACATGGGGACTATTACTAATAGGATATATAATTCTAGCATCTAACAACGCTAGGATTTACTTTCTAATCACCTCTTGAATCGCGGGATTCACCCTCTGCTGATTTTGGATACTACTCTTGGCCTCATCAAACAACCTTATTCTATGCATGCAATATGAAGGATTAATACCTTTTAAATCATCAAGAGACTACCCAATTGCAGACTTGTACTTCCTAAGAACATCTAACAACTCCTCAAGTTGATCATCATCAAGGGCAGAAGATACTATTAGCGGATATTTTTCATTGTCACCAAGAAAGGCATACTTCAAGTGTTCCGGTAACAATTTTATCTCCTCTTTCTTTTCTTCCATCGGAGTGCTCTCTCGATCCAACGGCAAGTACTTTCTAGTCCACTTCACTTCTTCAACCTTAGTTATTTCCAATTCATACATGTCATCACCCAAAGCAAGTAAGTTTTCAAAATATTCAATATATACCTCATTGGAAAGATCGTCAAGCTCCGTAGTGGGATAAGTAAGAGACTCCGTCAAGCATGTCTCAAGAGGGTCCTTAGACAGGATCAAAGACATATCTTCCTTCATAATCTCCTCCACCACATCAATACTATGACATTGTGACTCTATAGATATCTTCATTGCTTTGTCAAGGTTGAATAGGACATCTTCTTTATCCATCCGCAACCTAAGCTCCCCCTTTTGAACATCAATCATGGCCCCAGTAGTAGCAAGGAAAGGTCTCTCTAAGATAAGAGGGATATTATCCTTGTCATCTTCCATCTCAAGTATAAGAAAATCCACAGAAAAGACTAGTTTTTCCACTTTGACAAGAATGTCTTCAATGATACCTTTCGGAAACGTCATCGATCTGTCTGCCAATTGTAGAGCAACCTGAGTAGGAGATAAATCCCCCAAACCAAGCCTTTGAAAGATAGACAATGGCATCAAGTTGATGCTTGCCCCAAGATCGCACAAGGCTCGTCGTGCCGGCCCTTTTCCAATCTCACACAAGATAGTGAAACTTCCCGGATCCTTCATCTTCTATGGTAGCTTCCTTTGGATAATCAAGCTACAATTTTCAGACAAATTCACCATCTCAACTCTGTTCAAGCTTCTCTTTTTCAATAATATATCCTTAAGGAATCGGGCATAGTACGACATCTCCAATATCACCTCAGAGAAAGGAATACTCAAGCTTATCTTATTGATGATATCTGAAAACTTCTTGAACTTCTCTTCCAATTCCTTCTTAACCAGCTTATAAGGAAATGGCAGAGGTATCTTTGTTTTGGGGATATATCATTCATCACGCTCGACCTTCTCCGCTTTATCCTTTTCGGCTCTCAACCTCTTGGCTCTTTCCCACTTCTTCTCTGCTATGATCTCAGTACTTTGCTCATTCGGAACCAATGGAGTAATGTTCTCATCACGAGGAGTGTTGGTGAAGAAACAGGTGTAGTATGGGGTGATTCGACCTCAATTTGACCAGGTGCTCTGGTCGAATTGGGCACATAGATGTTGAATTGCGCACTGGAACACGATTCTCACTCTCTATTTCTGATTCGGCTTGGATTCGACCAGAAGGTCTAGTCGAATTAGCTCACTGTATGATTTCTGCCCTCCGATTTTACCTCAATTTGACCTGACGGTCTGGTCGAATTGAACTGCTGCTGGTCGAATCGGGCTTCTAATAAAATAGAGTGCTCTGGAAGGGTGGATTCGACCTCACCCCCAGGTCGAATTGAATTGATTTTGGTCGAATCGAGGCACTGGTGCTTCCAAATCACATCCAGGCGTCCAATTCGACCTCCCCTGTTGGATTCGACCTAAAGTGTTAGTTGAATTGGGGTCGAATTGAGCCTTTGACGTGTCCAATTTTGATTCCAGCCTCATAGGTCCCTCGTACTGTGTTCCCGACCTCAGTGTAATGGCGTGACAAGACTTTGGATTCTCAATACTTTGAGATGGAAGCTTCCCTTTCTCAATAGATTGAGTCAATATGTTCACATTTTCAGCCATCGTCCCCATTAACAACATAAGGTCCCTTACTTGTGTAGACAAATCCTTGTGATGATCGTCAATTTTTTTCTCAAGCTTGGCCTCAAGACGATTTACTCTTTCATCATTCTTAGCCATGTACCTGTTCACCGTATCCTCGAAACCCAGGTTTCCTTCTTCCACTTTCATACCCGGATCAACACCCGTCAGAGCTTGAATTGCATTGTTAGGATTGTTCCATGAAAACTCCGGCCTCCTAGGCTGTTGATAACCACCCGGGGGACCACGATTGTTGTAGTTCCCTTGATAGTTTTGATTTCCTTGATTAGGGTACCTAGTTCCTTGAATAATTAGACCCATGACGTAGTTTGCCTCTTCTAACTCCTCTTGGATTGTTCCATCATTCATTACTTCCTGCTGCATGATTGGTACGTGCTGAGATATATCACTGATTTGCTTTTGTTGGGACTCAAGTAGCTTGTTGATACTCGACAAGCTAGAGACGATCTTATCTTCTCTACTTATTTTCACCATAGCATGTTCAACCTTAGCTACCTTTCCAATGAAGTAAGTGCCTCTCACTCTATCAGTTGGCCAATCTCTCGAGTTCATCGAAATATCTTCAAAAAGTTTCTCGGCCTCTATGGATGACTTAGTAAGCAATGCTCCATTAGAAGAAGCATCCAATAACACACGAGAATCACAGTCTAATCCACTGTAGAATATAATGATATATTGAGCTTTAGATAGCCAATGTTGTGGACACTTATGAAGCATGTCCTTGAATCTGTCCCAAGCTTCATGAAACTTCTCTCCACCACCGACAGCAAATTGGTTAATGTCTTGCTTCATTTTGAATACCTTCGAAGGTGGCATTTATCTTTCCAAGAACTTTAACTTCAATTACTCCCAAGTAGTGCATTCAGCTGCGTTGATAGTGTCGTACCAATCTCTCGCCTTTTTAGTAAGCGAGAATTTAAACAAGAGGATCTTCTGAGCATCTTCATGTTCTCCTACGTCTTTTTGAGTACTTACATAGACCAAGAACTTGTTTAGATGCTGCTGTGGATCCTTGAAAGTCCCTCCTGAAAAGGAGTTCCTTTCTATCATGCTAATAAGAGCGGGGTGAAGATCGAAATCCGCATTAGCCCCTTGCTCCTAGAAGCCCAAAGTGCCCAGCCCTGTTATTCTTGAAGACTTCATGAATGGCCAAATTATCCAGATTCGCTGCCATGTCGACTTCCTCTGCTGCTGCCTTTGGATCAACTACAGTTTCAATCGCTTCCGGGTTCAGTTCGTCCACTTCAACTCCAAAATTCAGAGCTGTAGTAGGTTCTATGTTCTTATTCTTACCCTTCTTCTTCTTTTTCTTCCTCGATGAAGCTCCGACCTCAGGATTATATAGTACTAATTCACCTTGCTTCGATCTTGTGAGCATACACCTAAAAAGATTAAGAGTTAGAATAGCAAAACAAGAATTAAAATAGTCCTAATAAAACTAGAAATAACAAAAAGATATTTTAAGCCGTCCCCGGCAATAGCGCCAGAAATTTGATAGGCGTTTTCTCAACACACAATTTAATCCTCAAGTATGAAAGATATCAATCGTAGTTTCGAAGGTGACCAAGTTATATATCGAACCCAATAGACGGATAAATATCAATTTAATTATACTCTAATAGACTAAGACTACGTTGGAAATTATAATGGTTTTGATTTTGAAATTGAGTAACAACTATTAATTAAAATAGCAAATAAAGATAACAAGAAGAAGATATAGTAGGTTGTGATTAAGTAAGATAGTAGGTAGTTCGTCAGGTAATCCAGTTCCACTTATTAATTCATCTTTCATGTGACGGTGTCCAACTCTGCCTTGTGATTTATGGACGCATCACTAAAACATGCAAATTCACTCTATAGACACAAGTAAATATGCGTATGACACGTGTGAATATCCTCGGAGCAAGATGTATACTTTACCCCCCTTTCTAGGTACTATCATAATCAATTATTTCCCGTGCACTTAGTACTCTAACCCGATTTGATCTCCCTTTATAGGTACTATAAAGTTATACTCTTTATCCTACTTATTAACCCGAATATGATTCAATTAACAAGTATTTATATAAGATAGTTCTAATAAGACTTCGGAAAATCCCTTCACTTAAAATTATAACATAAAATCCTGCTCAGCAGTGAACACACTCAACCAATAACCAAGTTATGTATTCAGACTCTACACAACAATTATTGATGTACAAAACGACCGTGAGTATGGATTAAAAATACGCAATCTTATATAAAATAAACTACAAGTAGTGTTGTATGGAATTTACACACGAAAGACTAATTAACTCATGAAACCTTCATAACCCTAGAACTACCGAAGCGCCTCTAGCCCATGATTGATCTAAGAAAAATCATGGTTAGTTGGACCAATCTTACTTGAATTTCCAGCGGAACCTCTGTTACAGCCTCTACGTCTCCTTGTCTTCTTGATCAAGTCGTCTCTCTATGATACTGCACAAGCCTTCTTTTATACTTGTAATCATGTCTCCTGGGCTTGGAATGGGCTTTTTAGGTGATCACACGCATTGACGGTGTAAAAATACGAATATGGTAAGTTCCCAAAGCTTAATTCGACCTCAACAACAGGTCGAATTGACTCATCCAAGTCGAATCACAGGTAGAATCGGCGCACTATAAGTCCCAGGTGCTTGATTCGGCCAACTGCCCTGGTCAAATTAAAGTAACGAGGTCGAATCGACATTTCTGCCACTCGATTCGACCTCGATTCGACCTGATGCCAAGGTCGAATTCCCCTATCATTATCGAATCCACCTTTTGCTCGTGTTATGCTGCCAATTCGACCTAAAGGGCTGGTCGAATTGACCTCCTTCAGGTCAAATAGCACTCCTGCTTCGTCCAATCGGATGGCTTCGACTTCTTTTCTTCAGTTTTTAACACTTCCACTCCAATTTCCATCGAAAAATCACTCAAATAGCTCCAACAACACCTGATTCATGCCTTTTCACAATATATATCGGTTTACAACCGATTTCAACCTTCAAACACTCCATAATAGGATAACTTCATGCGCAAGATTCGTGAATTAACATACTCATCAAGGGTATATTAAAGGAACGAGGGGTGGTTTGTTTTATAATCCTAAAACCAAAAGGTGATTGTTAGTACGAACGCTAGATTTTTGGAAGAGGATTATCAAATGAATCACAAACCTATGAGTAAAATTGTTCTAGAAGAAGTAAAAGGGGAAACATCAAACATAATACCAACTGTACAAGAGGATATACCATAGGACACTGCACCGCGTGTCACACTTGATACACAATTGCTTGCGGAGCCTCATCGTAGTGGGAGGGTTGTGAGATAACAGGATAGAATCATGGGATTGGGTGAGTCCTCAAATTTGGTCCCTAGTGAACATGAAATCGACCCATGAAATTACGACGAAGCTCTGCATGATAAAGATGCTCAATCATGGTAAATGGCAATAAAATCTTAAATAGATGCTCAATCATATATTCTAATCAAGTCTATGAGCTTGTAGAACCACCTGATGGTGTAAAAACCATTGGATGCAAGTGGGTCTATAAAAGAAATAGAGGATTTGATGGTAAGGTGGAAACCTTTAAAGCAAGGCTTTTCGCTAAAGGATATACTCAGAAAGAAGGAATCGATTATGAGGAAACCTTCTCGCCTGTGGCCATGCTTAAGTCAATCCGGATTCTTTTATTTATTGTCACTCATATGGATTATGAGGTATGACAAATGGATATCAAGACAGCTTTCCTAAATGGAAGTCTTGAGGAAAATACCTATATGAAGCAATCAGATGGATTCATTGAAAAGGGCAAAGAACATCTTGTGTGTAAGCTTAATAGGTCCATTTATGGATTGAAACAAGCTTTAAGATCATGGAACATCCATTTTGATGAAGTAATCCAGTCATATGGATTTATTCAATGTCCGGATGAATCATGTGTGTACAAGAAGTGTGACGAAAATATAGTGGTATTTCTTGTACTCTACGTGGATGATATTCTTCTCATTTGAAATAATGTAAAGATATTATCAGGCGTAAGGGTATGGCTGTCTAAGCAGTTTGAGATGAAGGACTTAGGAAAAGCTAGACACATTCTAGGGATCAAACTAATAAGGGATCACAAGAAAAGAATTTTGTGCTTGTCCCAAGCTTCATACATTGATACAATCCTGGCTCGTTTTAGCATGCAAGATTTCAAGAAAGATTTTCTACCTTTCAGACATGGAATACCTCTATCTAAGGAAATGTGTCCTAAGACACAATAGGAAATAGAGGATATAAAGCTGGTTCCTTATGCTTCGGCAGTGGGAAGCCTCATGTATGCAACGCTATGTACGAGACCGGATATCTATTATGCCGTGGGCATGGTCAGTAGGTATCAAAGTAATCCAAGACAAGGGTATTGGACTGTGGTAAAGCATATTATGAAGTACCAGCGAAGGACTAGGGATTATGTGCTAGTTTACCGGGCAGATACTTTGTTACCTTTGGGTTATACTGATTTGAATTTTCAGTCAGATAAGGATACTAGTAAATCCATCTCGGGTTATGTGTTTACTCTTGGGGGAGGAGCCATAATATGGAGGAGTGTAAAGCAGAAATGCATTGCAGAATCCACCATGGAAGCTGAATATGTAGCAGCCTCTGAGGCAACTAAAGAAGCAGTATGGCTCAGAAGCTTCTTAATGGACTTGGATGTGATTCTTGGTTTGGCCAAAGTGATCACAATTTATTGTGATAATAGTGGTGCAGTAGCCAACTCGAAGGAACCACGAGCCCATAAGGCGAGTAAACACATTGAGCGCAAGTACCACCTGATACGAGACATCGTTAAAAGAGGGGAGGTCGATGTCGCTAAGATTACATCGGAGGATAACCTAGCTGATCCTTTTACTAAGAGCCTTTCAGCGAAAGCGTTCGATGGGCATGTAGAAGGAATGAGGATTAGATTTGTGTCAGCAGATATGTGATGAGTGATATTTTCACCTAGATTTTAGTATCTTTTTATGTGTGTTTCGTATATTTTTATCCGTATTTATGTGCTATATGATTGTATTTTGTGTTTTTATGGAGATGTGTGTGAATGAACTTAAACGTATGATTTTCAGGCAAAAATAGATTCTAGACGCGAAAAGAAAGACGTAGGAAAAAATAAATCTCAATTCGGAGTTGAAACGAGAGAGAACGAGCCGAAACAAAATTGTAAAATAAGAGTTGCACCAACACGGCCGGCCGTGTTGCCGCACACGAGCCGTATTGCAGCACATGAGCCGTGTTGCGCAACATGGCCCTATAAGCCTTCGCCATTTTCCGATATCAAAAACACATGTGTTGCAGCACACGAGCCGTGTTGCTACAAGATCAGAAAAATATCAGAATCCTTTTAGAAGCTTTCCAAGAGGTATAAATACCCAATACTTCAATATTTGATCAGATTTTCGAAGGGTTTCACTCCTACACCTAGATCACACACCATTTCTTCCATTTTACACCATCATCTTCATTCATTCTTCATCCATCCATCCATACTTGATCTCCTCCATCAAATCCACCATCCAAGTGATCAAGGAAGCAAGGGAGAGTGAAGATTGCAAGAAGAAGAAGGAGATCTCCATTGAAGGACTTCAAAGGAGGAATCTAATTCTAATTTTTGTGAACTTCTTTATAGTTTGATCATGGAATTTGTTTATTGAATTGTCTATATTGTTTTCTCTAAGACTATGATAGGCTAATCTCCTTTGTGAGATTAGCTCCATGATTGGTGTTGGATAATTTAGTTTTTATGCAATTTGATTTTAAATCTTAAATGGGCTTTATGTATTTCTATCATTGAATGTTGATTGTTTGATGTATATGATGATATGTGTGATTAATTGTCATGGGCATGTGATTAGATTGAGAAATCAATTATGTGTTTAGAATAGTTCATTGAATCATTTCATCATACACTTCATGTGCATTAATTTAGAATGAGATAGAGATATCCTTCTAGATTTAGAACCCTTTGATAGAACATTTGATTAGCTTGATTGAGAGATTGGTTGATTAGATGAGGGGACCCAAACCATTAGTGAATTCATAGTACCTTAAAAAGGAATATTGCCTATGATTTAGTACCTAATTAGGGAACTCGTAGAGTAATTAGTACCTATTGGGAGGTGTTCATTTTGGTCTCGATCCTATGTGCTTTTGGGAGCTTTGTTGAGGGTTTACGTCCTATCCATCTCGAGAGAGAGTTTAGGTGGAATTAGTGATCGCTCCTATGCTATGTCCATGATAGATTATAATTAATTGCATGAGTACTTTATTATCTATGTCATGATTGTTGCTAATCTCATCCTTGCATCATTTGGAACCACCATTTATCTTTGCATTCCTTTTATCTTTTATTTCTTGCATTGCATTTAGTTGCATGCTTATCTATCCTCCTTTTCGATCGTCCTTATAAAATCACGTTAAACTTGAGATCGCTTAAACTCTAGTACCTTCCTCCTTGTAGTTTGATAAATTCTTTAATTGGTCATCCCAACTATATACGACTAATCAAATGGCGCCGTTGCCGGGGAAGTAACGGTTGCTAGTGGTTTGACGAATGATTATTTAGAGTGGTCTTAAAAAGGATATTTATTTTTATTTTTGCATCTTATATTTGCTTTAGAAAAATTTGTTCAAAATTTTCTTTTTCTTATAAGTGCATACCTTGAGAAGGAGGAAGAAGGAGAACAAGCCCAAAAATATGAGCTACATGGATATTCTTCGAGATATAGTGAATAGAAGAGCTCATCTCACTATGAACACATAAGGAAATTTTCAAGGATTTCAAATGCCAAATTGTGAGCCTAATTTGCAACTGGATTTCGAAGTACAAGATATGCAATTCCAACGACAAAGTTATGAGAATTTTGGAGTCTCTCATCAAATGCATCAACAAGCATACCCTCAAGTTATGGAAGATGTTTTTGAAGAAAATTTTTCTAGTCATCAAGAAGAAAATCAACCACAACTATGGAAAAATTTTCAAGACTCCAACACCTCTTATTCTAACCAAAGCGACTACAAAAAAAGGCTTAGAGATGAGTTGATTGAAAAGATTATGGAGTGCTTGGAACATGAGAGGAAGTCTAATGAAGCGCGGATGGATCGAATAGGAAATTGGTGTGAAATGGTGACAAATACAATTGTAGCATTCGGTGCTAGATTGGATTCCAGAGCACCAAGTTAGTCAAGTTGTGCCCACCGTGGAGAGACTTCAAGAAGAGAACAACAAGCCTTCTATCTCCAGAATAACAAATCTATGCATGACCATTAAGGATAGGAAAGAGGATAGTTTGGGGGTTGATGAGGTTATGAAGGAGAAAAGTGAAAGAGTTCCGAAGTTGGTGAAAGCCAAAGAGTTGAAAGAAAAGTTGAAGAGGGAATTCAATAGATTTGTCGAGTCTCTTGAAGAGATGGTAGAGAAAGTCAAGATTCAAAATCAAGAAGATATTCACGCCCTTATGGAAGAATAGAAGCCTCCGGAAACTAAGATCATGGATTCTACTCCCCACAAGCCAAAACCTTCTCATTCTATTGAAATTTCAAATTCTCTTAAGAACTTGCATGATTTTATTGATAAAAATTTATTTGGTGATTGTAGGAAAAAGGTTGCAAGAGGGGATCAGCACTTGTCAATGCCCGAATTCTTACTGGGGGATGTGGTTGAAGTTAAAATGCATATAAAGTCCCATGAAAAAAGTGGAACAAGTGGAAAGGGTCATTCCTTGTGAAGAACGCCTTCGGAGAATAATTGCTTGAGCTATTTAACAAGAAAGGAAACGTTCTTGTGGTTGAACAGGAGATCACAAGGCACAACTTCAAGAAGAAACCTATGATAGTACCTAAGGACTATTCAAGACCACCATGAGCTTGATAATATCGTCCGTCTTGAAGACATTAAATTTAGCGCTAGATGGGAGGCAACCCATCATTATCTTTATTGCTTTATTTCTTGTTTTCAATAAGGATTGTGGATTATTTCTTGTTTTCAATAAGGATTGTGGATTTGATTTTATTTTGCATTTTGGCATTGTTGGTGGATTGTGCTCGTGAGGAAAATGCGAGTTGAAGATACGAAGGGTGCTTGATTTGAAGGGTGTAGGTACGTGATGAGCGTTTTTTCAACACACAATTAATCCTCAAGTATGAAGGATATCAATTGTAGTCTCGAAAGGTGACCAAGTGAATATCGAACCCAAGGGACGGCGTATTATTAATTTAATTATTATCTAAATTAATTAAGATGAGGCAATAAGATTTGATGGATTTAATTAACAACTACTAAATAAATAATTAAAATAACAAATAAAATAAAGTACCACTCGAAGAATATGAAAGTGGATCAAGTAGGAGAATAGGTAGCTCTAGGATAATCCAGTTTTACTCATTAACTTCCCTTCCATGTGTCAATGTCCGACTCTGCCTTGTGGAATATGGACGCATCACTAAACCATGCATATCTACTCTATAGACACAAGTAAACATGCGTGTAACACGTGTGAATAACCTCGGAGCAAGAGATATAATTTCACCCTACTTTCTAGGTACTATCAGTATCAATTATTTTCCCCTTGGATTGGTACTCTAACCCGATATGATCTCGCTTTATAGGTACTATAAAGTTATACTCTTTATCCTACTTATTAATCCGAATTCAATTCAATTAATAAGTATCTATATATGATAGTTGTAATAAGACTTCGGAATCCCTTCGCTTAGAATTATAACATAAAACCCTGCTCAATAGTGAACGCACTCAACCAATAACCATGTTATGTATTCAGACTCTACACAACGATTATTGATGCACAAAATGACTATGAGTATGGATTAATAAAGCACAATCATATATAAACTATATCCACAAGTAGTGTTGTACGGAGTGTATACACGGAAGTTCAATAAACTAGATAAAACCTTCACAACCCTAGTGATGAGAGTGAAAATAAGCATGTTTTAATATTCAATTTAACACCTTTTTGATTGATATTGTAGTCTTATATGTGCACAAGTGTCTTATATTCAATATATGTGAGAATTATGTGCACTTGAGGTGTTTTGTTGTATTTTAGGTAGAAAAAGGATGAAAAGTGCAAAGTTGGAGAAAAGGTGCAATTTGTGCAAGAATGCTGAAAACGCATATCCAAATTTCATAATTATTCTGTATTGTTTTGGAGCTTGAAACTGTTGGTGTGATATATGATTGGAAAGCCACTGAAGAGAGGGTCATTTTGGCATAAAGAACACCATTATTGAAGTCCGAACGAGGAAGTTATGAGCAAACTGGTGACGCCGCGCGAGCTGTGCCGAACAGAATTGCAGTGCTACTTTCCATGGCCTGTTACATATTCAATTCTTGGATTTTTTGTGATTTCTTTATATGGATAGAAAGCCAAGGAAGAGAGAATCGCGTGAGCACAAATATCACTCAATTTGGAGGTCGGATGTGAAAGTTATACGCGAAACGGAGAGACTGCGCAAATCGGTTTGACCTGCTTGAGGTCGAACCGAGGTCGAACCATGCACCTGGGACTTCCAGTAGGTGGGTTCGACCTGTGGTTCGACCTGCGGTCAATGGTTCGACCTGTTTGCTGAGGTCAAACCATCGTGCAGAAACTTACCAAATCCGTATTTTCGAGGCCTAAACGCTTGTGATCACCTGAAAAGCCCATTCCAAGCCTAGGAGACGTGATTACAAGTATAAAAGGAGGTCTATATAGCCCCAAAAAGAGAGGGAACACAACACAATACAAGAGAGGAGAAGAGAGGCCACAACATATAACACTCCACAAGGGGGGATCACCCCCCAACCATCATCCTTTCCTCCATCCATCCATCACTTTGAAGATTCGTTTGTGGAATCAAGGGGAGAACCAAGAGGAGGGTTCAAGAGCGAGAAGGACGCGATGACGCCACATCTAGGGTTTATTCATTTTCTAATTTATCATGTATTTTCTGGACATCCGGGTAAGATCTATCCAATACCTATGTGTGTTTCCTACAATACCATGGGCTAGAGCCTTTTTGGTAGAACTAGGGTTGTGATGGTTTTATCTAGTTAATTGAACTTCCATGTGTATACTCCGTACAACACTACTTGTGGTTTATTTTATATAAGATTGTGCCTTTTTAATCCATACTCATAGTCGTTTTGTGCATCAATAATCATTGTGTAGAGTCTGAATACATATCTTGGTTATTGATTGAGTGCGTTCACTGCTGAGCAGGATTCCATGTTATGATTCTAAGTGAGGGGACTCCGAAACTTCATTAGAACTATCATATATCAATACTTATTAATTGAATTGAATTCGGGTTAATAAGTAGGATAAAGAAGATAATTTCATAGTACCTATAAAGGGAGATCATATCGGGTTAGAGTACCAATCCTTGGGGGAAATAATTGATACTGATAGTAACTAGAAAGGGGGGTGAAATTATATCTCTTGCTCCGAGGTTATTCACATGTGTTACACGCATGTTTACTTGTGTCTATAGAGTAGATATGCATGGTTTAGTGATGCGTCCATATTCCATAAGGCAGAGTCGGACATTGACAAATGGAAGGGAAGTTAATTAGTAAAACTGGATTATCCTAGATAATGTTCCCATTCGGATAATGTTCCCATTCGTGAAATTTTCACGAACTTTGGGAATGTCAACTTGGGGTTGATAGGAGCAAGAGGGAAAGATGATGATTTTGAGATACATCCCGCTCTTATTAACATGGTAGAGAAGAATCCCTTTTCTGGAGGTTGTTTTGAAGATCCATATCAGCATCTCCGAAGATTTCTTGGTTATGCAAACACTCAAAAGGGCAGTGGAGCGAATGATAATGCTAGGCGGATCGCCTTATTCAAGTTCTCTTTAATTAATAAGGCGGAAGCTTGGTATGAGACCCTTGATCCAGCCGATTGCAATACATGGGACCAACTGCAGCAGAAGTTCTTGGAGAGATACATGCTACCCTCAATGATCTTAAGGATGAGGCAAGAGATCACCCGATTTGTTATGAATCAGGGTGAGAAATTTGATGAGGCGTGGGATAGGTTTAAAGACATGCTCAGGAGGTGTCCACAGCATGGAATGACGAAGGCTGAATACATAAGCATCTTCTACTATGGATTGGAATGTGAGTCGCGTATTTTTATTGATGCATCATCAGGAGGAGCGCTGTTATCAAAGACAGCACTTAAAGCGGAAAAGTTATTTGAAGACATCTCTATGAATTCACGTGAATGGTCAATAGAGAGAGATAGAGGATCATATGTACTTGGCGAGGTGGCGCAGGTTGAATATCAAGTGAAGTCGAATAGGGATGATGAGATCGTCTCTAGTCTAGCTAACATCACAAGCTACTAGAGTCCCAGCAGAGGCAGATTACAGAGTTGACACTAAGGGGGCCTAGTATGAAGCAGCACGAAGTGAAGAGTGATGAAGATACCTTCAATCGATACATGGCTGAGAACGATGCAAGAGTTGACCACATCGAAGCTAGAATGAATGTTGATCATGCAGATTTATCTAAGTAGATGAAGGACCTTACTTTGATTATGGGGCAGATGACCACGAACGTGAATCAATTAACACAAAAATTAGAGAATAATGCCATCACATTGAGGTTTGGAACACAGTACGAAGGACCGATGAGGCCGAAATAAAAAATGGACATATCCAGGCAGCGATTCGACCAACCAGCCTATGGTTCGACCTGGCCTACAGGTCGAACCATGGTCGAACCATACCATGCGGAGCACTCTATTTTTCCAGATTATCGGTCCGACCAAAGCAAAGGTGGTTCGACCTGTTCTGAAGGTCGAACCCACGTCGAACCTCAATGTCCGGAGCACCCTGTTTGTCGCAACAACGGTTCGACCACGATAGACATGGTTTGACCAAACCATCTGGTCGAACCTTGGTCGAATTGGGAGGCAGAAATAGTACAGTAAGCCGGTTTGACCTGAGGGAAAGCGGTTCGACCTGTCCTGAAGGTCGAACCTAGGTCGAACCACGACTTCAAAGTGAGAACAGCCTTCCAGATGATCGGTTCGACCACTACGTGCCTGGTTCAACCTCTCCAACAGGTCAAACCCTAGTCGAACCGATCCAAAACATGCCCATTGTTGCGCCGAATGCTCCCTATGATGTTGATGTTACTCCAGTACCATTACATGAGCAGAATACTGAGCTTACAATGGAGAAGAAGTGGGAAAGAGCAAAGAAGTTGAGAGCAGAGAAGCTTAGACTGCAGATGGATAATGAAGATGTGGTTTTCTCTCTTGATCATGCAATGAAGATGCCCATGGAGACTCAATCGTGCAAGAGCATTGATATGGTTTCTAACTTGTTTAATCTTGATTTTTCTAAGACAGGTGATTCTGAATTTAAGTGGATGGTTGACAAGGAGGAGTCTAGACAGCCATGGGAGGAAGGAAATTTCAATGATCATATTTTTGTGACCAAGAAAGGTGAGGTGTTGAGTGTAGACAAGAAGAGGGAAAGAAAGTATTTGAAGGTGAGGATGCGAGAAGACCGTCCTCTACCGTCGTGACTCTACGACGTTAAACATGAGCGCCTGTTGGGGGCTTGCCCTTCCATTTTATTGCTTTATTTCTTTCGTGTGAGTAAGAAATTTTTATATTTAAGGTGCTTATTATTCGGCAATTACATCTTTGCAAACTTAGTTTCAACTTACATTTTTACTAAGTTTGGGGGGGTGTGATGTACTTACCTCTTTGAAGCACCAAGAATATAATATTTTCTTTGTAATGTTTGCTAGGGGAGTTGATTTTTTGTGGTATATTGAAACTTTAATTAGTTTTGATGTGTCGATTTTTTTGCAATTTGCCTAGTGTTCAGTGGTGTTTCTAGTGTGTGGAGTCGATTAGATAGTCAATTGAGTCTTTCGTATAGTTCTCCTATTTTATTATTGATGAATCCTGTGATGATGAGTATGGTTGAGTTTTGATGATAGAAAAGGGTAACTAGGTGGCAAGACGAGTTCTACATTGAGGTTTCGACTCGAGGAGCTCGTGCATTCATTGAAGGAGAAATCAGGTGCCCTTATTTCCTTTTTCTAATTTTTATATGAGCTTTTAATTCATAGGAGTGGAAGGATTGTGTTTATGGTGGTGATCCATGTGAGCTTATTTTTAAATTGTCTTGGAATTCATATGCTCTTGAAATTGATGAAGTGTACTTGAGTTATATTGTGATATGAAGTTCTATGTGTACTTGTGGGATATTACCTACCATGAAAAGTGCTCTGTTACTTGTTAAAAACCCATGTGAGATTTTGAGCCTCGTTGATCATGTACATAATCACGTGATATTTCTTTTCTGGTGAGTATCGTTCTTGTGTATGTATTCTAGAACATGCCTCTTGTCTTACTTGAAACTACATGTGTGTTAGATGATGGGAGATGATTTTAGGCCATCCTTGAATTTATGAGTCACTTATCCAAATAATTCCCTACCAAATAATTATATATCCGTAGTTAGCCCCGTTGAGCCTAAAAGCCTTATTTCTTTGGCAACCTACGAAGATAGCCACTTTAATATCCTAATTGAGCCTTAAATTCCTATATTTAGTGGAGAATTAAATGCTGTCAAAGTGTGTTAATGGTGCTTGATAACAATTTGGGAAGGAATGAAATTGGTGTTGAAATTAATAGTGATGGATTATGATAATGCATCTAAGGAGAAGCATGGAGTAGTGCTTAAATCTAGTACTCCATGGAATCAAAAACCCTAGGGTAGTGCTTAAATCTAGTACCCTATGGAGGATGCGTGAGGTAGTGCCCGAAACTAGTACCTCGAGAGAAAAAGGATGTGCTTGAGACAAGAAAAAGTATGTTGAGCTTAAAGGAAAGGAGAGAAAAGAAAATTAGAAGAGCATGAAGCTGGATAGCCTTGAAGTGTAAGAATCTGCAGTACAAAAGATCTCTGGTTTTAATTCTCTACTAATTGAGTCACTTTATCCATATGTTTCCTACCTTTATCAAAGAGCCAACATTACATCAAAAGAAAAGTCCTTTTTGATCCCATTGTTGAATCATAATTTTAGCGGTAGAAAGTTTGAGACGTTTGGCAAGCTTATGGTTACGCATGCACTTGAATTGAATTTGAGCGTAAACACTTTAACCCATAAGGGTACATATTTTACACTTGAGTGCGAGTGATATATATTTTCCGTGAGAACATGTCAATGGAGCATTTGAATTGGTGGTGATTGTCTTAACTTGTATGCTTTGAATTGATTATTACACGTGATAAGAGTTGCATGACCTAAGTTGAGGACAATTGTATTTTGAATGGGTATTGGTCATAGTCCTTGTTTCCCAGCTGATTTTCATACTCTCTTTCTCTTTATCTTTATTTTGTTGCCTCGGGACGAGCAACGGGTAAGTTTGGGGGATTGATGAGAGTGAAAATAAGCGTGTTTTAATATCCAATTTAACACTTTTTTGATTGATATTGTAGTCTTATATGAGCACAAGTATCTTATATTCGATATATGTGAGAATTATGTGCACTTGAGGTGTTTTGTTGTATTTTAGGTGGAAAAATGATGAAAAGTGCAAAGTTGGAGAAAATGTGCAATTTGTGCAAGAATGCTGAAAACGTACATCCAAGTTTCATAATTATTCTGTATTGTTTTGGATCTCGAAACTGTTGGTGTGATATATGGTTGGAAAGCCACTGAAGAGAGGGTCGTTTTGGCGTAAAGAACACCATCATTGAAGTCCAAACCAGGAAGTTATGAGCAAAGTGGTGACGCCGCGCGAGCTGTGCCGAAAAAAATTACAGTGCTACATTCCATGGCCTGTTACATATTCAATTCTTTGATTTTTTGTGATTTCTTTATATGGATAGAAAGTGAAGGAAGAGAGGATCGTGTAAGCGGAAAAATCACTCAATTCGGAGGTTGGATGTCAAAGTTATACGCGAAACGAAGAGACTGCGCAAATCGGTTCGACCTGCTTGAGGTCGAACCGAGGTCGAACCATGCACCTGGGACTTCCAGTAGGTGGGTTCGACCTGTGGTTCGACCTGCGGTCAATGGTTTGACCTGTTTGCTGAGGTCGAACCATCGTGCGGAAACTAACCAAATCCATATTTTTCAGGTCAAAATGCGTGTGATCACTTGAAAAGCCCATTACAAGCCTAGGAGACGTGATTACAAGTATATAAGGAGGTCTATACAGCCCCAAAAAGAGAGGGAACACAACACAATACAAGAGAGGAGAAAAGAGGCCACAACATACAACACTCCACAAGGGGGAATCACCGCCCAACCATCATCCTTTCCTCCATCCATCCACACTTTGAAGATTCATTTGTGGAATCAAGGGGAGAACCAAGAGGAGGATTCAAGAGCGAGAAGGACGTGATGACGCCACATCTAGGGTTTATTCGTTTCCTAATTTATCTTGTATTTTCTAGACATCCGGGTAAGATCTATCCAACACCCATGTGTGTTTCCTACAATACCATAGGCTAGAGCCTTTTTGGTAGAACTAGGGTTGTGAAGGTTTTATCTAGTTAATTGAACTTCCATGTGTATACTCCGTACAACACTACTTGTAGTTTATTTTATATAAGATTGTGCCTTTTTAATCCATACTCATAGTCGTTTTGTGCATCAATAATCGTTGTGTAGAGTCTGAATACATATCTTGGTTATTGATTGAGTGCGTTCACTGCTGAGCAGGATTCCATGTTATGATTCTAAGTGAGGGGACTCCGAAGCTTCATTAGAACTATCATATATGAATACTTATTAATTGAATTGAATTCGGGTTAATAAGTAGGATAAAGAAGATAATTTCATAGTACCTATAAAGAGAGATCATATCGGGTTAGAGTACCAATCCTAGGGGGAAATAATTGATACTGATAGTACCTAGAAAGGGGGGTGAAATTATATCTCTTGCTCCGAGGTTGTTCACACGTGTTACACGCATGTTTACTTGTGTCTATAGAGTAGATATGCATGGTTTAGTGATGCGTCCATATTCCACAAGGCAGAGTCGGACATTCATAAATGGAAGGGAAGTTAATTAGTGAAACTGGATTATCCTAGAGCTACCTATTCTCCTACTTGATCCACTTTCGTATCCTTCGAGTGATAGTTTATTTTATTTGTTATTTAATTTCCAGCGTATTAGTTGTTAGATAACCATTAAAACGTAATTGCCTTGTCTTAATTAATTTAGATAATAATTAAATTGATAATACGCCGTCCCTTGGGTTCGATATTCACTTGGTCACCTTTCGAGACTACAATTGATATCCTTCATACTTGGGGATTAATTGTGTGTTGAGAAAACACCCATCACCTAGTTCTACCAAAAAAGCTCTAGCCCATGATGTTGCGAAGAGCAATCATGGGTGTTGGATAGATCTTACCCGGATGTCCGGAAAATACAAGATAAATTAGGAAATGAATAAAATCCTAGATGTGGGCATCGTCGCGTCCTTCTCCGTCTTGAATTCTCCTCTTGGTTCTCCTCTTGATTCCACAAACGAACCTTCAAAGTGATGGATGGATGGAGGAAAGAATGATGGTTGGGGGGTGATCCCCCCTTGTGGGGTGTTGTATGTTGTGGCCTCTCTTCTCCTCTCTTGTATTGTGTTGTGTTCCTCCTCTTTTTGGGGCTGTATAGACCTCCTTTTATACTTGTAATCACGTCTCCTAGGCTTGGAATGAGCTTTTCAAGTGATCACACGCGTTTAGGCCTCAACAATACAGACTTGGTAAGTTCCCAAATGATGGTTCAACCTCAGCAAACAGGTCGAACCACAGGTCGAACCCACCTACTGGAAGTCCCAGGTGCATGGTTTGACCTCGGTTCGACCTCAAGCAGGTCGAACCGATTTGCGCAGTCTCTCCGTTTCGCGTATAACTTTCACATCTGACCTCCGAATTGAGTAATTTTTGCATTCACGCGATCCTCTCTTCCTTGGCTTTCTATCCACAAAAAGAAATCACAAAAAATCAAAGAATTGAATATGTAACAGGCCATGGAAAGTAGCACTGTAATTCTGTTCAGCACAGCTTGCGCGGCGTCACCACTTTGCTCATAACTTCCTGGTTCGGACTTCAATGATGGTGTTCTTTACGCCAAAACGACCCTCTCTTCAGTGGCTTTCCAACCATATATCACACCAAAAGTTTCGAGCTCCACAACAATACAGAATAATTATGAAACTTGGATGTGCGTTTTCAGCATTCCTGCACAAATTGCACCTTTTCTCCAACTTTGCACTTTTCATCCTTTTCCCACCTAAAACACAACAAACACCTCAAGTGCACATAATTCTCACATATATCGAATATAAGACACTTGTGCTCGTATAAGACTACAATATCAATCAAAAAGGTGTTAAATTGGATATTAAAACACGCTTATTTTCACTCTCATCAATCCCCCAAACTTACTTGTTGCTCGTCCCGAGGCAACAAAATAAAGATAAAGATAAAGAGTAAGAAAATTAGCGGGGAAACAAGGACTATGACCAATACCCCATTCAAAATATAATTGTCATCAACTTAGGTCATGCAACTCTTATCACGTGATAATCAATTCATAACATACAAGTTAAGACAATCACCACCAATTCAAATGCTCCATCAACATGTTCTCACGGGAAGTATATATATGATCTCTCACTCAAGTGTAAAATATGTACACTTATGGGTTAAAGAGTTTACACTCAAATTCAATTCAAGTGCATGCGTAACCATAAGCTTGCCAAACGTCTCAAACTTTCTACCACTAAAATTATGATTCGACAATGGGATCAAAAAGGACTTTTCTTTTAGATGTAATGTTGGCTCTTTGATAAGGGTAGGAAACATATGGATAAAGTGACTCAATTAGTAGAGAATTAAAACCAGAGATCTTTTGTACTGCAGATTCTTACACTTCAAGGCTATCCAGCTTCATGCTCTTCTAATTTTCTTTTCTCTCCTTTCCTTCAAGCTCAACATACTTTTTCTTTTCTTCAAGCACATCCTTTTTCTCTCGAGGTACCAGTTTCGAGCACTACCTCATGCATCTTGGGGTACCAGTTTCGGGCACTACCCCTAAGCAACTTATTTTTAAGCTCATATTTTTGTTTTTGCTCATAATCACTTGTACAGCTCTAATTATTTTATTCCTTCCAAACTCCATGAAAATCAATTCACACACTTTGACAGCATTTAATTCTCCACTAAATACAGGAATTTAAGGCTCAAATAGGATATCAAAGTGGCTATCTTCGTAGGTTACCAAAGAAATAAGATTTTAGGCTCAACGGGGTTAACTACGGATATATAATTATTTGGTAGGAAATTATTTGGCTAAGTGACTCATAAATTCAAGGATGGCCTTAGATCATCTCCCATCATCTAACACACATGTAGTTTCAAGTAAGACAGGAGGCAAGTTCTAAAATACACACACAAGAACGATACTTACCAGAAAAAAAAAATATCATGTGATTATGTATCATGATCAACGAGGCTCAAAATCTCACATGGGTTTTTAACAAGTAACAGAGCACTTTTCATGGTAAGCAATATCCCACAAGTACACATAGAACTTCATACCACAATATAACTCAAGTACACTTCCTTCATCAATTTCAAGAGTATATAAATTCCAAGACAATTTAAAAATAAGCTCACATGGATCACCACAATAAACACAATCCTTCCACTCCTATGAATTAAAAGCACATATAAAAATTAGAAAAAGGAAACGAGGGCATCTGATTTTTCTTCAACGTACGCACGAGCTCCTCGAGTTAAAGCCTCAATGTAGAACTCGTCTTGCCACTCTTTTACCCTTTTCTATCATCAAAGCTCAAACAAACTCATCATCACAGGATTCATCAATAACAAAATAGGAGAACTATAAGAAAGAATTAATTGACTATGTAATCGACTCCACACACTAGAAACACCACTGAACACTAGGCAAATTATAAAAAATTGATACATCAAAACCGATTAAAGTTTCAATATACCGCAAAAAATCAACTCCCTTAGCAAACGTTACAAAGAAAATATTATATTCTTGGTGCTTCAATGAGGTAATAACATCACACCCCCCAAACTTAGTAAAAACGTAAGTTGAAACTAAGTTTGAAAAGAGATGTAATTGCCGATTAGTAAGCACCTTAAATATAAAAATTTCTTACTCACTTGAAAGAAATAAAGTAATAAAACGGAAAGGCAAGCCCCAAACAGGCGCTCATGTTTAACGTCGGAGATTCACGACGGATTACCGCTTTGTAGACTACTTGATCGGAGGACCGTCTTGTCGCATCCTCACCTTCAAATACTTTCTTTCCCTCTTCTTGTCTACACTCAATACCTCACCTTTCTTGGTCACAAAAATATGATCATTGAAATTTCCTTCCTCCCATGGCTGTCTAGACTCCTCCTTGTCAACCATCCACTTAAATTCAGAATCACCTGTCTTAGAAAAATCAAGATTAAACAAGTTAGAAACCATATCAATGCTCTTGCACGATTGAGTCTCCATGGGCATCTTCATTGCATGATCAAGAGAGAAAACCACATCTTCATTATCCATCTGCAGTCTAAGCTTCTCTGCTCTCAACTTCTTTGCTCTTTCCCACTTCTTCTCCATTGTAAGCTCAGTATTCTGCTCATGTAATGGTACTGGAGTAACATCAACATCATAGGGAGCATTCGGCGCAACAATAGGCATGTTTTGGATCGGTTCGACTAGGGTTTGACCTGTTGGAGAGGTTGAACCAGGCACGTAGTGGTCGAACCGATCATCTGGAAGGCTGTTCTCACTTTGAAGTCGTGGTTCGACCTAGGTTCGACCTTCAGGACAGGTCGAACCGCTTTCCCTCAGGTCAAACCGGCTTACTGTACTATATCTGCCTCCCAGTTCGACCAAGGTTAGACTAGATGGTTTGGTCGAACCATGTCCATCGTGGTCGAACTGTTGTTGCGACAAAACAGGGTGCTTTGGACATTGAGGTTCGACGTGGGTTCGACCTTCTGAACAGGTCGAATCACCCTTTCTTTGGTTGAACCGATAATCTGGAAAAACAGAGTGCTCCGCATGGTATGGTTCGACCATGGTTCGACCTATAAGCCAGGTCGAACCAGAGGCTGGTTGGTCGAATCGCTGCCTGGATATGTCCGTTTTTTATTTTGGCCTCATCGGTCCTTCGTACTGTGTTCCAGACCTCAATGTGATAGCATTATTCTCTAATGTTTGTGTCAATTGATTCACATTCGTGGTCATCTGCCCCATCATCAAGGTAAGGTCCTTCAATTGCTTAGACAAATCTGCACGATCAACATTCATGGTATCCTCAAGATGATTAATCCTTGCATCATTCTCAGCCATGTATCGATGGAAGGTATCTTCAACACTCTTCACTTCTTGCTGCTGCCTACTAGGCCCCCTTTGTGTCAACTCTGTGATCTGCCTTTGCTGGGATTCTAATAGCTTGTTGATGTTCGCTAGACTAGAGATGATCTCATCATCCCTATTCGGCTTGACCACTTGATGTTCAACCTGCTCCACCTTGCCAAGTACATATGATCCTCTATCTCTCTCTACTGGCCAGTCACGTAAATTCATAGAGATGTCTTTAAATAACTTTTCTGCTTCAAGTGTTGTCTTTGATAACAGCGCTCCTCCTGATGATGCATCAATAAAAACACGCGACTCACAATCCAATCCATAGTAGAAGATGCTTATGTATTCAGCCTTAGACATTCCATGCTGTGGACACCTCCTGAGCATGTCTTTAAACTTATCCCACGCCTCATCAAATTTCTCACCCTGATTCATAACAAATCGGGTGATCTCTTGCCTCATCCTTAAGATCCTTGAGGGTGGCATGTATCTCTCCAAGAACTTCTGCTGCAGTTGGTCCCATATAGTGTAATCTGCTGGATCAAGGGTCTCATACCAAGCTTCCGCCTTATTAATTAAAGAGAACTTGAATAAGGCGATCCGCCTAGCATTATCATTCGCTCCACTGCCCTTTTGAGTGTTTGCATAACTAAGAAATTTTCGGAGATGCTGATATGGATCTTCAAAACAACCTTCAGAAAAGGGATTCTTCTCTACCATGTTAATAAGAGCGGGATTTATCTCAAAATCATCATCTTCCCCCCTTGCTCCTATCAACCCCATGTTGACATTCCCAAAGTTTGTGAAAATTTTACGTATGGCAACATTATCCGGATTCTGCCTTGCTGCGGCCATATTTAGATCAATATGTTATTTCTTCTTTTCCTTCCTCTCCTTTTACAAGTGCACAAGTAACTCGGAAAAATTCAAGGTTAGATAGAAATAAATAATCACAAATAAAAGAAAAAGAAAAAAAATCTTAATCAACTAGAAATAATAAAATCAATAATAACAGCCGTTCTCGGCAACGGTGCCAAGAACTTGATGAGCATTTTCTCAACACACAATTAATCCCCAAGTATGAAGGATATCAATTGTAGTCTCAAAGGTGACCAAGTGAATATCGAACCCAAGGGACGGCGTATTATTAATTTAATTATTATCTAAATTAAATAAGACGAGGCAATAAGATTTGATGGATTTAATTAAAAACTACTAAACAAATAATTAAAATAACAAATAAAATAAAGTACCACTCGAAGAATACGAAAGTGGATTGATGAGAGTGAAAATAAGCGTGTTTTAATATCCAATTTAACACCTTTTTGATTGATATTGTAGTCTTATATGAGCACAAATGTCTTATATTCGATATATGTGAGAATTATATGCACTTGAGGTGTTTTATTGTGTTTTAGGTGGAAAAAGGATCAAAAGAGCTAAGTTTGAGAAAAGGTACAATTTGTGCAAGAATGCTGATAAACGCACGTCGAACTTGTGTAATTATTCTCTATTGATGTGGAGCTCTGAATTAGATTTGTGATATATGGTTGGAAAGCCACTGAAGATAGGGTCGTTTTGGCGTAAAGAACACCATCATTGAAGTCCGAACGAGGAAGTTATGAGCAAAGTGGTGACGCCGTGCAAGCTGTGCGAACAGAATTGCAGTGCTACTTTCCATGGCCTGTTACATATTCAATTCTTAGATTTATTATAAGTTCTTTATATTGATAGAAAGACCAGGAAGAGAGGATCACGTGAGCACAAAAATCACTCAATTTGGAGGTCGGATATGAAAGTTATACGCGAAACGGTGAGCCTGCGCAAATCGATTCGACCTGCTTCAGGTCGAACCGAGGTCGAACCCAACGGAAAAATAGCTGGTTCGACCACGACATGTTTGGTTTGACCTGTAGGGGTTGGTTTGACCTATTTGGGAGGTCGAACCGCACTTCGGGAACTTACCAAATCTGTATTTTTGAGGCCTAAACGCGTGTGATCACTTGAAAAGCCCATTCCAAGCCCTAGAGACGTGATTACAAGTATAAAAGGAGGCTCATGCAGTCAAGAAAGACGTCCAATCAAGGGGGAAAACAACACAACATATAACACCCCACAAGGGGGGATCACCCCCCTACCACATCCTTTCCTCCATCCATCCATCACTTTGAAGATTCATTTGTGGAATCAATAGGAGGATTCAAGAGCGAGAAGGACGCGATGCCGCCACAACTAGGGTTTATTCGTTTCCTAATTTATCTTGTATTTTCCGGACATTCGGGTAAGATCTATCCAACACCCATATGTGTTTCCTACAACACCATGGGCTAGAGCCTTTTTGGTAGAATTAGGGTTGTGAAGGTTTTATCTAATTAATTGAACTTCCGTGTGTATACTCCGTACAACACTACTTGTGGATATAGTTTATATATGATTGTGCTTTATTAATCCATACTCAGAGTCGTTTTGTGCATCAATAATCGTTGTGTAGAGTCTGAATACATAACATGGTTATTGGTTGAGTGCGTTCACTGTTGAGTAGGGTTTTAAGTTATAATTCTAAATGAAGGGATTCCGAAGTCTTATTAGAACTATCTTATATGAATACTTATTAATTGAATTGAATTCGGGTTAATAAGTAGGATAAAGAGGATAAATTTATAGTACCTATAAAGGGAGATCATATCGGGTTAGAGTATCGTTCCTAGGGGGAAATAATTGATACTGATAGTACCTAGAAAGGGGGGTAAAATTATATCTCTTGCTCCGAGGTTATTCACAAGTGTTACACGCATGTTTACTTGTGTCTATAGAGTAGATATGCATGGTTTAGTGATGCGTCCATATTCCACAAGGCAGAGTCGGACATTGACACATGGAAGGGAAGTTAATTAGTGAAACTGGATTATCCTAGAGCTACCTATTCTCCTACTTGATCCACTTTCGTATCCTTCGAGTGATAGTTTATTTTATTTATTATTTAATTTCCAGCATATTAGTTGTTAGATAACCATTAAAATGTAATTGCCTTGTCTTAATTAATTTAGATAATAATTAAATTGATAATACGTCGTCCCTTGGGTTCGATATTCACTTGGTCACATTTCGAGACTACAATTGATATCCTTCATACTTGGGGATTAATTGTGTGTTGAGAAAACGCTCATCAAGTTCTTGGCGCCATTGCCGGGGACGGCTGTTATTATTGATTTTATTGTTTCTAGTTTGATTAAGATATTTTTTTTTCTTTTATTTGTGATTATTTATTTCTATCTAACCTTGAATTTTTGCGAGTTACTTGTGCGCTTGAAAAAAGGAGAGGAAGGAAAGGAGCAAATAACACATTGAGCTGAACATGGCCGAAGCAAGGCAGAATCCGGATAATATTTCCATTCGTGAAATTTTCACGAACTTTGGGAATGTCAACATGGGTTTGATAGGAGCAATGGGGGAAGATGATGATTTTGAGATACATCCCGCTCTTATTAACATGGTAGAGAAGAATCCCTTTTCTGGAGATTGTTTTGAAGATCCATATCAGCATCTTCGAAGATTTCTTGGTTATGCAAACACTCAGAAGGGAGCTGGAGCTAATGATAATGTTAGGCGGATCGCCTTATTCAAGTTCTCTTTGATTGATAAGGCGGAAGCTTGGTATGAGACTCTTGATGCCACAGATTGCACTACATGGGACCAACTGCAGCAGAAGTTCTTGGATAGATGCATGCCACCCTCAAGGATCTTAAGGATGAGGCAAGAGATCACCCGATTTGTTATGAATCAGGGTGAGAAATTTTATGAGGCGTGGGACAGGTTTAAAGACATGCTCAGGAGGTGTCCACAGCATGGAATGCCGAAGGCTGAATACATAAGCATCTTCTACTATGGATTGGATTTTGAGTCGCGTATTTTTATTGATGCATCATCAGGAGAAGCGCTGTTATCAAAGACAGCACTTGAAGCGGAAAAGTTTTTTAAAGACATCTCTATGAATTCACGTGACTGGCCAATAGAGAGAGATAGAGGATCATATGTACTTGGCGAGGTAGCGCAGGTTGAACTTCAAGTGGTGAAGCCGAATAGGGATGATGAGATCGTCTCTAGTCTAGCTAACATCAACAAGCTACTAGAGTCCTAGCAGAGGCAGATTACAGAGTTGACACAAAGGGGGCCTAGTAGGCAGCAGCAAGAAGTTAAGAGTGTTGAGGATACCTTCCATCGATACATGGCTGAGAATGATACAAGGATTGATCATCTTATGGATACCATGAATGTTGATCGTGCAGATTTATCTAAGCAGTTGAAGGACCTTACTTTGATTATGGGGCAGATGACCGCGAACGTGAATCAATTGACACAAACATTGGAGAATAATACCATCACGTTAAGGTCTAGAACGCAGTACGAGGGACCGATGAGGCCAGGATCAAATTCGGACATGACTAATCCTCGGTTCGACCAACACCCGGAGGTTCGACCTGGCACTCAGGTTGAACCATGGTCGAACCTCATCATGCAGTGCACTTTGTTTTTAAAAATCCTCGGTTCGACCAACACCTAGAGGATTCGACCTGGCATACATGTCGAACCATGGTCGAACCTCTTCATCCAGATTGCTCTGTTTTATTGCAGCAATGGTTCGACCACGACCGTAATGGTTCGACCAACCCAGCAGGTCGAACCTAGGTCGAACCGAAGGATATAAACTATACAGTGAGGCAGTTCGACCTAGGGGGCAGTGGTTCGACGTCTAGCACTAGTCGAACCCTAGTCGAACCTCAAGAGCAGAAAGAGAGCAGTCTTCCAGGAGATAGGTTCGACCATTACGTATCTGGATCGACCTCTCAAACAGGTCGAACCCAGGTCGAACCTCAAATTTAAAAAAAGAGCCGTTGTCCAGAAGAGCGATTCGACCATTACGTGTCTGGTTCGACCTGTTCCACAGGTCAAACCATGGTCGAACCCATCTAGAAGTTGCCCATTTCTGTGCCGAATGTTCCGCATGATGTTGATGTTACTCCAGGACTATTACATGAGCAGAATACTGAGCTTACACTGGAGAAGAAGTGGAAAAGAGCAAAGAAGTTGAGAGCGGAGAAGATTAGACTGCGAATGGATAATGAAGATGTTGTTTTCTCTCTTGATCATGCAATGAAGATGCCCATGGAGACTCAATCGTGCAAGAGCATTGATATGGTTTCTAACTTGTTTAATCTTAATTTTTCTAAGATAGGTGATTTTGAATTTAAGTGGAAGGTTGACAAGGAGGAGTCTAGACAGCCATGGGAGGAAGAAAATTTCAATGATCATATTTTTGTGACCAAGAAAGGTGAGGTGTTGAGTGTAGACAAGAAGAGGGAAAGAAAGTATTTGAAGGTGAGGATGTGAGAAGACCGTTCTCTACCGTCGTGACTCTACGACGTTAAACATGAGCGCCTGTTGGGGGCTTGCCCTTCCGTTTTATTGCTTTATTTCTTTCGTGTGAGTAAAAAAATTTTATATTTAAGGTGCTTATTATTCGGCAATTACATATTTGCAAACTTAGTTTCAACTTACATTTTTACTAAGTTTAGGGGGGTGTGATGTACTTACCTCATTCAAGCACCAAGAATATAATATTTTCTTTGTAATGTTTGCTAGGGAAGTTGATTTTCTGCGGTATATTGAAACTTTAATCGGTTTTGATATGTCGATTTTTTTCAATTTGCCTAGTGTTCAGTGGTGTTTCTAGTGTGTGGAGTCGATTACATAGTCAATTAATTCTTTCTTATAGTTCTCCTATTTTATTATTGATGAATCCTGTGATGATGAGTTTGTTTGAGCTTTGATGATAGAAAAAGGTAAAAGAGTGGCAAGACGAGTTCTACATTGAGGCTTTGACTCGAGGAGCTCGTGCGTACGTTGAAAAAAAATCAGGTGCCCTCGTTTCCTTTTTCTAATTTTTATGTGTGCTTTTAATGCATGGAGTGAAGGATTGAGTTTATAGTGGTGATCCATGTGAGATTATATTTTTAAAATTGTCTTTGAAATTCATATGCTCTTGAAATTGATGAAGAAAGTGTACTTGAGTTATATTGTGATATGAAGTTCTATGTGAACTTGTGGGATATTACTTACCATGAAAAGTGCTTTGTTACTTGTTAAAACCCATGTGAGAATTTGAGCCTTTTGATCATGTACATAATCACATGATATTTCTTTTCTGGTGAGTATCGTTCTTGTGTATGTATTCTAGAACTTGCCTCTTGTCTTACTTGAGATTACATATGTGTTAGATGATGGGAGATGATTTTAGGCCATCCTTGAATTTATGAGTCACTTAGCTAAATAATTCCCTACCAAATAATTATATATCCGTAGTTAGCCCCGTTGAGCCTAAAAGCCTTATTTCTTTGGCAACCTACGAAGATAGCCACTTTGATATCCTATTTGAGCCTTAAATTCCTATATTTAGTGGAGAATTAAATGCTGTCAAAGTGTGTTAATGGTGCTTGATAACAATTTGGGAATGAATGAAATTGGTGTTGAAATTAATAGTGATGGATTATGATAATGCATCTAAGGAGAAGCATGGAGTAGTGCTTAAATCTAGTACTCCATGGAATCAAAAACCTTAGGGTAGTGCTTAAATCTAGTACCCTATGGAGGATGCGTGAGGTAGTGCCCAAAACTGGTACCTCGAGAGAAAAAGGATGTGCTTGAGACAAGAAAAAGTATGTTGAGCTTGAAGGAAATGAGAGAAAAGAAAATTAGAAGAGCATGGAACTGGATAGCCTTGGAGTGTAAAAATCTGCAGTACAAAAGATCTCCGGTTTTAATTCTCTACTAATTGAGTCACTTTATCCATATGTTTCCTACCCTTACCAAAGAGCCAACATTACATCCAAAAGAAAAGTCCTTTTTGATCTCATTGTCGAATCATAATTTTAGTGGTAGAAAGTTTTAGACGTTTGGCAAGCTTATGGTTACGCATGCACTTGAATTGAATCTGAGCGTAAACACCTTAATCCATAAGTGTACATCTTTTACACTTGAGTGAGAGATTATATATATACTTCCCGTGAGAACATGTCAATGGAGCATTTGAATTGGTGGTGATTGTCTTAACTTGTATGCTATGAATTGATTATTACATATAATGAGAGTTGCATGACCTAAGTTGAGGACAATTGTATTTTGAATGGGGTATTGATCATAGTCCTTGTTTCCCCACTAATTTTCTTACTCTCTCTCACACTTTATTTTTATTTTGTTGCCTCGGGACTAGCAACGGACAAGTTTGGGGGTTTGATGAGAGTGAAAATATGCGTGTTTTAATATCCAATTTAACACCTTTTTGATTGATGTTGTTGTCTTATATGAGCACAAATGTCTTATATTCGATATATGTGAGAATTATGTGCACTTGAGGTGTTTTATTGTGTTTTAGGTGGAAAAAGGATCAAAAGAGACAAGTTTGAGAAAAGGTGCAATTTGTGCAAGAATGCTGATAAACGCACGTCGAACTTGTGTAATTATTCTGTATTGATGTAGAGCTCTGAATTGGATTTGTGATATATGGTTGGAAAGCCACTGAAGAGAGGGTCGTTTTGGCGTAAAGAAAACCATCATTGAAGTCCGAACGAGGAAGTTATGAGTAAAGTGGTGACACCGCGCGAGCTATGCGAACAGAATTACAGTGCTACTTTCCATGGCCTGTTACATATTCAATTCTTGGAGTTATTATAAGTTCTTTATTTTGATAGAACGCCCAGGAAGAGAGGATCACGTGAGCACAAAAATTACTCAATTTGGAGGTCGGATGTGAAAGTTATACATGAAACGATGAGCCTGCGCAAATCGATTCTACCTGCTTCAGGTCGAACCGAGGTCGAACCCAATGGAAAAATAGTTGGTTCGACCACGACATGTTTGGTTCGACCTGTTTGGGAGGTCGAACCGTGGTTCGGGAACTTACTAAATCCATATTTTTGAGGCCTAAACGCGTGTGATCACTTGAAAAGTCCATTCCAAGCCCTAGAGACGTGATTACAAGTATAAAAGAAGGCTCATGCAGTCAAGAAAGACGTCCAATCAAGGGGGAAAACAACACAACATATAACACCCCACAAGGGGGGATCACCCCTCTACCACATCCTTTCCTCCATCCATCCATCACTTTGAAGATTCGTTTGTGGAATCAAGAGGAGAACCAAGAGGAGGATTCAAGAGCGAGAAGGACGCGATGACGCCACAACTAGGGTTTATTCGTTTCCTAATTTATCTTGTATTTTCCGAACATCTGGGTAAGATCTATCCAACACCCATGTGTGTTTCCTACAACACCATGGGCTAGAGCCTTTTTGGTAGAACTAGGGTTGTGAAGGTTTTATCTAGTTAATTGAACTTCCGTGTGTATACTCCGTACAACACTACTTGTGGATATAGTTTATATATGATTGTGCTTTATTAATCCATACTCATAGTCGTTTTGTGCATCAATAATCGTTGTGTAGAGTCTGAATACATAGCATGGTTATTGGTTGAGTGCGTTCACTGTTGAGCAGGGTTTTAAGTTATAATTCTAAGTGAAGGGATTCCGAAGTCTTATTAGAACTATCTTATATGAATACTTATTAATTGAATTGAATTCTGGTTAATAAGTAGATAAAGAGGATAATTTTATAGTACCTATAAAGGGAGATCATATCGGGTTAGAGTACAATCCTAGGGGAAAATAATTGATACTGATAGTACCTAGAAAGGGGGGTAAAATTATATCTCTTGCTCCGAGGTTATTCACACGTGTTACACGCATGTTTACTTGTGTCTATAGAGTAGATATGCATGGTTTAGTAATGCGTTCATATTCCACAAGGCAGAGTCGGACATTGACACATGGAAGGGAAGTTAATTAGTGAAACTGGATTATCCTAGAGCTACCTATTCTCCTACTTGATCCAATTTCGTATCCTTCGAGTGATAGTTTATTTTATTTGTTATTTAATTTCCAGCATATTAGTTGTTAGATAACCATTAAAACGTAATTGCCTTGTTTTAATTAATTTAGATAATAATTAAATTGATAATACGCCGTCCCTTGGGTTCGATATTCACTTGGTCACCTTTCGAGACTACAATTGATATCCTTCATACTTGGGGATTAATTGTGTGTTGAGAAAACGCTCATCATGGATCAAGTATGAGAATAGGTAGCTCTAGGATAATCCAGTTTTACTCATTAAATTCCCTTCCATGTGTCAATGTCCGACTCTGCCTTGTGAAATATGGATGCATCACTAAACCATGCATATCTACTCTATAGACACAAGTAAACATGCGTGTAACACGTGTGAATAACCTCGGAGCAAGAGATATAATTTCACCCCCCTTTCTAGGTACTATCAGTATCAATTATTTCCCCCTAGGATTGGTACTCTAACCCGATATGATCTCACTTTATAGGTACTATGAAGTTATACTCTTTATCCTACTTATTAATCCGAATTCAATTCAATTAACAAGTATCTATATATGATAGTTTTAATAAGACTTCGGAATCCTTTCACTTAGAATTATAACATAAAATCTTGCTCAACAGTGAACACACTCAACCAATAACCATGTTATGTATTCAGACTCTACACAACGATTATTGATGCACAAAACGACTATGAGTATGGATTAATAAAGTATAATCATATATAAACTATATCCACAAGTAGTGTTGTACGGAGTGTATACACGGAAGTTCAATTAACTATATAAAACCTTCACAACCCTAGTTCTACCAAAAAGGCTCTAGCCCATGATGTTGCGAAGAGTAATCATGGGTGTTTGATAGATCTTACCCGGATATTCTAAAAATACAAGATAAATTAGGAAACAAATAAAATCCTAGATGTGGGCATCGTCGCGTCCTTCTCCATCTTGAATTCTCCTCTTGGTTCTCCTCTTGATTCCACAAACGAACCTTCAAAGTGATGGATGAATGGAGGAAAGAATGATGGTTGGGGGGTGATCCCCCCTTGTGGGGTGTTGTATGTTGTGGCCTCTCTTCTCCTCTATTGTATTGTGTTGTGTTCCTCCTCTTTTTGGGGCTGTATAGACCTCCTTTTATACTTGTAATCACGTCTCCTAGGCTTGGAATGGGCTTTTCAAGTGATCACACGCGTTTAGGCCTCTAAAATACGGATTTGGTAAGTTCCCGAACGATGGTTCGACCTCAGCAAACAGGTCAAACTATTTACCGCAGGTCGAACCACAGGTCGAACCCACCTACTGGAAGTCCCAGGTGCATGGTTCGACCTCGGTTCGACCTCAAGCAGGTCAAACTGATTAGCACAGTCTCTCCGTTTTGCGTATAACTTTCACATCCGACCTCCGAATTGAGTGATTTTTGTGCTCACGCAATCCTCTCTTCCTTGGCTTTCTATCCATATAAAGAAATTATAAAAACTCCAAGAATTGAATATATAACAGGCCATGGAATGTAGCACTTCAATTTTGTTTGACACAGCTCGCGCGATGTCACCACTTTGCTCATAACTTCCTCGTTCGGACTTCAATGATGGTGTTCTTTACTCCAAAAAACCCTCTCTTCAGTGACTTTCCAATCATATATGACACCAACAGTTTTGAGCTCCACAACAATACAGAATAATTATGAAAGTTAGATGTGCGTTTTCAGCATTCTTGCACAAATTGCACCTTTTCTCCAACTTTGCACTTTTCATCCTTTTTTCACCTAAAATACAACAAAACACCTCAAGTGCACATAATTCTCACATATATCGAATATAAGACACTTGTGCTCATATAAGACTACAATATCAATCAAAAAGGTGTTAAATTGGATATTAAAACACGCTTATTTTCACTCTCATCAGTACGTCACACCACTTTTTGCAAACTTAACTCGAAACTCTTATTTCAATTTAAGTTTGCGGGGATATGGCATGGTGTGACATACTTTATCTTGAAGGCATATACTTTTCGTATTTTGGGCTAATTTTAAAAAAATTTCTCACGAGTTTTGGTTTGATTTTGGTCCATTTGGTTGTGTTGAAGTGCATATTAGTCCATATTTTTAGTGTAATTATTGAGCTAATAGTTTTGATGAGTTGTTTAGCATAAATAAAGTGTAGTGGAAGCATGAATTGAGCCCGGAGATCAAGTCGAGATTCGTTGTGCATTCAATCCGGAAGCCCGTGCCAACTATTTCCACTACCAAATGCCTTTCTAAGGGAGTTTACTTTACACCTCATCACTTCTATGTGCTTAGCATGCCTTGATATTGATTTGGATTGATGTGATTAGCATGTTACTTCATTTGTTATGTTTTTGGGATGTTTACTTCCGTAATTTAGGATTTTCTTTTCAATCAAAGATGGGGATGTTTGTGAGCTTAATTGTTATGGATGATATGAATGTGTGCTTTATTTTCTTATGATGGTGATTTTTATTTTTGCATGTTATGTGTTTTTAGTTGTTTCTTGTTTGTTGTGTCTTTATTTTATGTTTTGTGTGTTTTCTTATTTTTGTCTAGGGTTGTTTGGTGATTTTTTTGGGATGTCGTGAGTCGTTTTTGAATATGAGCGATGACATGTTATTGTGATAAGTGATGACAAGTTATGATTAAGAATCTCTACACTTTCGAATTGTGATATGTTCTATTTAACTTGTTCAATTTTGAGATGAATGTGGTGTAATAAGTTCCTTAAGGTTCGAGCACAAGCTTGTGAGCATTTGAGCCTCAACCGTGCATACATGGTATTTTTTCATGAGTGGATTGATTGTGTTTGATAAGCTAGAACTTACTCAAGGACTATAGGAACGAGCCCAATTAGTGGAGATTAGTGAAATGATCTAAGACCATCCTTGTTATTATAGTTATTGCCAAATATTTTCATACCATGAACATCATCCTTAGTCAACCACTTTGAGCCCTTAAACCTATTTCTTGTGAATTTAGCACATTTCAAGCCATGATTACCCACTTAAGCCTTATATACATACCTTTTGTGTGAGTAATTGAGGAGATGTGGATTAGAAAGGTTTGATGAGATAGAAAAAGAAAAAAAGAAAATGGTAAACAAGTAAGAAAAATGATGAAAATAGCAAAAATAAAAATGAACATGCAACCTCAAAACAAGAAAATGAGCAAAGCAATAATAATATGCTCAAGTACTTAAAAGTTCAAAGAAGGAAGCATGCATTGAAAGAAGTTCAATCCAAGGAAAGTTGATGATTAGTGCTTGTGAACATTAAAGACAAGAAAGGAAGAAAGAAAAGTGAAGAAGTTGGAGAAATTGACCATCTCTTCGATTACTTACACTTGTTTAGTCACTATTATCCATATCTTTCCTACCCTACCAAAGAGCCTATCATTATATCCTTAATGAAAGACCTTTTTGTTCATTAATTAAAACTTTGGTGGTTTGTGAATGTAGTCCACGAGCAAGCTTATAGCGAGTCAAGTCAATTGATTGATGATTATTGTTACCTTACTTGAAAGAGTGTTGAGTGAAATTGATAACCTATGTGAGTCTTGAACCGAAAGGGACTATATTACACTTTATTCACTTTTGATTGAACTTGTTAATTTCTTATGTCATGAATTTAATGTTGTAGGATAACTTAGCATAAATTGTGGTTCTTATTATTATTGATGTGTTATTACTTGTGTTCATTTAGTCTTTTCCTAGGTGAAAATCACTCCTCTTGGTTTATCATTTACGTTGTTCGGGGATGAACAACACTTTAAGTTTGGGGGTGTGATGAGAGATATTTTTACCTAAATTTTAGTGTCTTTTTATGTGTGTTTTCGTATATTTTTATCTGTATTTATGTGCTATTTGGTTGTGTTTTGTATTTTTATGGAGATGTGTGTGAATGAGCTTAAACGTATGATTTTCAGGCAAAAATAGATCCTAGACGCGAAAAGGAAGACGTAAGAAAAAGCGGATCTCAATTTAGAGTTGAAACGAGGGAGAACGAGCCGAAATAAAATTATAAAAATAGGGGTTGCACCAACACAGTCGGCCGTGTTGCAGCACACGAGCCATGTTGCAGCACACGAGCCGTGTTGCGCAACACGGCCATGTAAGCTTTAGCCATATTTCAGCATCAGAAACACCAACACGACCACTCTGTGGCCGTGTTGCAGCACACGAGCCGTATTGCTGCAGGATCAGAAAAATATCAGAACCCTTCTACAAGCTTCCCAAGGGATATAAATACCCAATACTTCAATATTTGAATAGATTTTCGAAGAGTTTCACTCATACACCTAGATCACACATCATTTCCTCTATTTTGCACCATCATCTTCATCTATTCTTTATCCATCCATCCACACTTGATCTCCTCCATCAAATCCACCATCCAAGTGATCAAGGAAGCAAGGGAGAGTGAAGATTGCAAGAAGAAGAAGGAGATCTCCATTGAAGGACTTCAAAGGGGGAATCTAATTCTAATTTTTGTGAACTTCTTTATAGTTTGATCATGGAATTTGTTTATTGAATTGTCTATATTGTTTTCTCTAAGACTATGATAGGCTAATCTCATTTGTGAGATTAACTTCATGATTGGTGTTGGATAATTTAGTTTTTATGCAATTTGATTTTAAATCTTGAATGGGCTTTGTGTATTTCTATCATTGAATGTTGATTGCTTGATGTATATGATGATATGTGTGATTAATTATCATGGGCATATGATTAGATTGAGAAATCAATTATGTATTTAGGATAGTTTATTGAATCATTTCATCATACACTTCATGCGCATTAATTTAGAATGAGATAGAGATATCCTTCTAGATTTAGAACCCTTTGATAGAACATTTGATTAGCTTGATTGAGAGAGTGGTTGATTAGATGAGGGGACCCAAACCATTAGTGAATTCATAGTACCTTAAAAGGGAATATTGCCTATGATTTAGTACCTAATTAGGGAACTAGTAGAGTAATTAGTACCTATTGGGAGGTGTTCATTTTGGTCTCGATCCTATGTGCTTTTCGGAGCCTTGTTGAGGGTTTACATCCTTTCCATCTCGAGAGAGAGTTTAGGTGGAATTAGTGATCACTCCTATGCTATATCCATGATAGATTATAATTAATTGCATGAGTACTTTATTATCTATGCCATGATTATTGCTAATCTCATCCTTGCATTATTTGGAACCACCATTTATCTTTGCATTCCTTTTATCTTTTATTTCTTGCATTGCATTTAGTTGCATGCTTATCTATCCTTCTTTTCGATCTTCCTTATAAAATCACGATAAACTTGAGATCGCTTAAACTCTAGTACCTTTCTCCCTGTGGTTCGATAAATTCTTTAATTGGTCATCCAACTATATACGACCAATCAATATGACAGCGTAGTCTTTTAGTATAAGTGGGAGATTGTTAGATTGTATACTAAAAGTCTAGTTTTTTGTATGAACAATATTTCAACAATTTATTTGAAATGAGAATCATATGATCAAACGTTTTGCATTTTATAATTTATTTATATGTTTGTGCAAAAGTCCATTTACTTTATACTGTAGATAATATGTTGTGCGGAAGATCATATTATCGATTTCCTTATAAAGTATAAACAGATTCTCACAATCGAGATAGATGGGGATAATCTATCGGGATGATTGTAGTATGATTTGGTATAAGTTTGTCTTGACTATAAACTCACATTAGTATGCTTTGTGTGTATTGAGCAGGACCGCTTGAGATTGTTCGATTTATACTGACTATATAGGAGAACTTGATCTCAGTTATTATGGATGTTCGTGCTCTTATTCCCTATACAATAACCTCGACACGTAAGTCAGTATCTATCTCTTTGATTCATCAATGGTGAGATTTATATTTAAATTAATAAATTCGGTGAGTTGGGAAATAGAATTGTCTCTATGGTGTGTTGTTGATTGTAGAAGGAATATGTATCCTACTAAATAGGTTGATGATGTCCCCTTAAGGAGCTCAAAAGGATTATCATGTAAATCTTGCAAGTGGATTAATTCCGCATGATAATAAGGTTGAGTGGTACTACTTTCGGATGAGATATTAATTAATGGAGTTGTCAGTAACTTAATTAATTAATAGGCATTGTATATCTTAAACATGGGGAGACTGTCGGGCTCATAATAAGAAAGAGCCCATAACATAATTATAGGATTAGAGCGGCAGTGCAGTAATAATATTTTAGTGGACTATATTATTATTATTGGACTTAAGTATAAGTTTTGGGATAAACTTGGATACTTAAGCCCAATGGAGGCACGACTCTAATTTCTCCTCCTGGTCCCTGTTGTAGCCCATAAATAAGTCATCTCAACTTCCTGGAACCCTAGAATACTCGCCTCTTTTGACGTGTAATACAAGGAGAGAAGCAGATTGAGAAGATCCTGAAGATCGTCGCCCAAATGACGTCAGGATTGGACTTAGGAATACAGCAGAAGATTAAAAGGTTATTTTCTGCAGCTGTTCATCATCAACATACCCTGGTGAAAGGTAATATGTTTCTATCTTATTGCTTTCGCTAGATTAGAAACGCATGGAACCCTAACAGTTCACGCTAACCAAACGATCGAACGCCAACAAACCAAATGCCTGAAAGTGAGAACAGTGATGTTCGACCACGACACTATGGTTCGACAAGGCATGAAGGTCGAATCGTGGTCGAACTGAATGCCTGAAGTGATGCAGAGGTGATTCGACCACGATGTTTTTGATTCGACCAGTGGTTCGAGTCAACCAGCCACCTGCCAGTTTGTTACAGGCTAGTTCGACCAGGGCATGAAGGGTTCGACCAAGGGCTTTTGTCGAACCGATACGCGGGAAGCTTCCAGATCTATATTTTTACACCTTCAGTATGTGTTTTCGCTCAAAAAGCCCATTAAAAGTCCATTGGAGGAGCTGAAAGTATAAAAGAAAGACCCTACGCAGCAAAAAGAGATTACCACCACCTTCATCCTACACAATATCTAAAACCTTACATCCTACAGAGCTGTGGAGAGAGATTTGTCTGTCGAATCAAGTGAGAACCAAGTGAAGATTCAAGACGGAGAGAGACGCGACGGCATCCACATCTAGGTTTACTTTGCTTCTTAATTTAACTTGTAATTTTAAAGACTATGGGTAAGATCTATCCAACCACCATAATTGTTCTTCGATCAATCATGGGCTAGAACCGCTTCGATAGTTCTAGGGTTTATGAAGGTTTTATGAGTTAATTGAACTTCCGTGTGTATACTCCGTACAACACTACGTGTGGTTTATTTTATATAAAACTATGCTTATTTAATTCATACTCAGAGTTGTTTTGTGCATCATTAATTGTTATGTAGAGTCTGAATACATATCTTGATTATTGATTGAGTGCGTTCACTGTTGAGTAGGATTACATGTTATGATTCTAAGTAAGGGGACTCCAAAATTTCATTAGAACTCTCTTATATAAATACTTGTTAACTGAATCTAATTCGGGTTAATAAATAGGACAAAGAGAATAACTCTATAGTACCTATAAAGGGAGATCATATCGAGTTAGAGTACTTAGTGCACAGAAAATAATTGATACTGATAGTACCTAGAAAGGGGGTGAATTATATCTCTTGATCCAATGATATTCACACGTGTCACACGCTTATTTACTTGTGTCTATAGAGTAGATTTGTATGGTTTAGTGATGCGTCCATACTCCACAAGGTAGAGTCGGACATTTATACACGAAAGGGAAGTTAATAAGTAAAACTGGATGGCCCGAAGAACTACCTAATTTCTCATTTATTCACCTTCGTTTAATCTCTACTGCTTGTTTACTTTATTTATTATTTAAATTACTTGTTTATTAGTTACTTAATTATTCCACCAATATATTGTCAACCTAGTCTTAATAAGTTAGATTATAATTAGATTCAAAATAACACGTCCCTTGGGTTCGATAATTACTTGGTCGCTTATCAAAACTATAATAGCATCCTTTATACTTGGGGATTAATATTGTGTGTTGAGAAAACGCTCATCAATACCCCTTAAAAATATTAAATTAAAATATTAATAAGTAATACGACTTAAATGCCCTTATTAAAATATTCCCAAAATTATTCAAATAGTCTGTCTATTCGTACCCCGAAATTGCTATATATACCCCTAAGTATTCAAATTAAAATATTTTTAATTATAATAACTTAAATACCCCATAATTCTTGGGTAGGTCTTGCGTGAGATCGTCTCACGTGAGACCATTGTATACTTTTTAAAATAGTTATCACTTTCGCTATAAAATTTATCACTTTTCATTTATATTATAAATTTTTCATGAAATAACATTATCACTTTTCATTAATTTAGTATCACTTTTTAATATAAAAGTTATCACTTTTTGACCGTCTCACGTAAGCCCTTACGTGAGATGGTCTCACACAAGTCTTTGCCTAATTCTTAACCCATCCCAAAATTATTAAATACAATTCATTGTCAAATTTTAAAATGAAACTCCCCTCTTCATGATAACCCATACACCAAAATTTAGTGAAGGATCGAGATGGATTGGCTCTTGATGACATAATTAACGAAGGAGATGGGTTTGCAGTACGGTTTCAAAAGCTACTAGAGTTAGGTTTTTTTTATTCCAATTATTTGTAGATCGAATTCATTGTTTTCTCAATTTGAAGAAGGTGCGCAGCTAATTACATGAGATGTCAAATTCATTTTTTTCTCAATTTGAAGAAGGTGCGCAGTTTATTACATGAGATGGAGATTAACATTCATCCACTCTTCTCTTCACTAATGCGAACGGGATGGGGGAGTGAATTAATGGTTAGGTTTAGTAATGGGAAATGTCAATTCTTGCCCTATTTTGCATGTACTCCATCTAAATTACCCCAACTTTTACATTTCATCTAATTTACCCACTTTTAAAGGAAACTACCTGTCATACCCCTAAGGATGGCCCACATGTCACTTTTAAGCAACAGAGAGTTTATGATATACAGTCATATGTCAGGCTTTGTTGGTATAAATGAGAGAAATTAATTTTGATTTGTGTCTCTAAATTAAATAATTGGATAATTAGTAAGGGATTAATAACAGCGGACGTGATTACTTTAATAATACGTTAGCGGACACAAGTCAATTTAAAGAATTGAATTGGCTCACATCAATTCTTTCACATCAGCGGACATAATTAATTGTGTAAGTTATAATTTAACATTATTACTACAAAATTTGGTTAATTATAAGTGAGCGGACACAAGTAAATTTAAAGAATTGATTTTTTTTTTAATTTATTATCATTGTACATGTAAAAATAATAATAATAAGAAATTTTCTTATCACCAGTCATTTCTTATCATCGTAAACACTATTTAACATTTTCTTTTATATGTCCGCTTATATATATAGTGATTAGATTAGATGTATTTTCTTTTTTAATAAAAATAATAATAAAAATACAATCGTTGGACACTTTCTTAATCGCTGGATACCACATAATTCTTTTTTCTATCGGGGGACGTGTAAAAAATAATTCATTTTTATTTCTTAATCGCTGGACACCAACAGAATCCTTTTTCTATCGGCGGACATGTGACAAAAATAATTATTTTTTATTTCTTAATCGCTGGACACCAATAGAATTCTTTTTTCTATAGGCGGACATGTGTCAAAAACAATTCTTTTTTATTTCTATTGGCGGACATGTGCCAAAAATAATTCTTTTTTATTTCTTAATCGCTAGATACCAACAGAATCTTTTTTTCTATCGGCGGACATGCGCCAAACACAATTCTTTTATCGGCGGACATGCGCCAAACACAATTCTTTTTTATCTCGAACACCAACAGAATTCTTCTTTCGGCGAACATGGGCGAAACAAAATTCTTTTTATTTCTTTATGCGGACACCAACAAATTTTTTTTTTCTATTGGCGGACTTGCGCTAATATACGCCAAACACAATTCTTTTACATGCCCAAAAACACAATAATAAGTTATAGTATAAATAATAATTTATTTATAAAATATTACTCATATCAATAAAAAAATAAAAAATCATAACATATTTGAATGTGAATAAAAAAAGGTAATTCGAGTGCAAGATATCAACTCATCAATAAAATTGATTAACAAAAATAACAAAAAAAATAACAATAATAAAACAAACAGTAACATTTTTAAGATTGAATCTGATTAAATTAGTAAAATTAGAAAACCTACCAATCTTAAAAATTCACATTTTTTAAAAGTATATACCATCCTGTGTGTATATATATTTTTAAGATATGGATTGTGTGTATATTTTTAAGATATGGATTTATATATATATTTATTGCTATAAAATATGAACAAAATTCTTTTTTATTTCTTTATCACAGGATACCAGTAGATTTTTATTCTTTTTCTATCGGCGGACATGCGCAAATACAACTCTTTTAAATTTTTTTTCACCGAATCACCGAACACCAACAGAATTCTATTTCATATCGGCGGACATGCGCCAAACACATTTTTTCCAGGGACATACGCTAAACACAATTCTTTATAATTTATTTATCGGCAGACATGTGCCAAACACAATTTTTTATATTTTTATCTCCGGACACCAACAGAATTTTATTTTCTATTGGCGGACATGTGGTATCCTATCCGCGGACATGTGCCAAACACAAATTTTTATATTTTTATCTCCGAATACCAACAGAATTTTATTTCTATCGGCGGATATGCGGCGAACAAAATTATTTTTTATTTTTTTATCGTCGGAGATACGTCAAAATATATATAATATTTTTAATTTAATAGTCTAAAGTTGAATGTGGCGGATACCACTGAAATTTATCAGCGGACATGGGTGTGCGCCCATTATCGACCACATTATAAATAGTTGTCTCCTACACATACACATACTTCCCTTCAACTTTTGGATATATCCACCCATATTATTAAAAAAGAAAACTAACGGTGCTTGTCCGCCCATAAAATCTCCATCCATGTCCCTATTTTTGTATGTCCGCTTAGTGATGTTTGCTCCAAATCTCACAATTAAAAAAAATTAATAATTATCCATGTCCACTAATTATATATATTATCCCAAAATTTTACAGTTAAAAAAAATTAATAATTATCCATGTACGCCACTTTTCCAAAAAGTCAGGAAATAATTCTGACATATGTAAGTAGGTGGGGGTAGTTCAAGAAATTGAATGAAAAACAGGGCAAAAAAGATAATTTTGCAACATTAGGGTAAAATAGATGTATCATTGTTCAAATAGGGCATTCTAAGTGTTGTTCCTATATTAATCCCAAATCACATTTTTAAAGGACTCCTAATATAAATAAGGAAACATGAATAAAATTATCAAGAATCAAATTAAATAAATTATAAACATAAAAGATATGGTCGTATCAATTACCCTCAAAAAGTAAATTGAAAATGATTCTTATTAATGTTTGTACTAGGTTAAAATAGAAGTGAAGAGCTAAAATTAGAAAGTTTACTTAGATGACTACAGATCACCGATGACCCTTTTATATGGGATATAAATTGTGCACACTCCATGTAAGAGGGTCATGTGATCAGCTAAAATCACCCTAAAATTAGGAATGAAGATCTTTAGGCAGTGCAGCGCAACAAGATCCATGGTAATGGGGGTCATATTGGCAGCACCTGTACCTGTCCTTCGGGGGCATCTCAAAATGATTCAACAACATCCGACGTGCTTTACCCAAATGGATCATAAATATAAACAGTTAGTATATTGGTATGAAATCGGTTCTTAACTATATATGTCAAATGAATTACTCCCTCCATCCCCATTGAAAGGTATTATTTTTACAATATTGAGCATCTCATCTAAATGTCCTTATTTTTCACTTTTAGTAAAAAGACCCCACATGTGGCCATTATTCACTATTAATACAACTACTCACTACACATAAAATAATAATATATATTTATTAATCTACGCACAAAAGGCAAATGGCCACCTTTGGGAGGGACAAAGGGAGTAATTGATTTCAATCTTCTGCTCTAATTTTATCAAAATTATTTTTTTAGCATATACAAAATTGAAGGAATTCATCAGGTTGGGCATTTAGATTTTTTTACGTATTTTCTTTTGTGCCTAAAATTTAAGGAGTAGTTTAACAATTCCCAAAATAACAAAAAAATTTTGACTCGATATTAACACGATATTAATTTTAAAAAAATCATTATCGAGTCCAGTTTTTACTTTTAAAAAACTTAACTCAATAATAATTTTTTTTAAAGTTAATATTGTGTCAATATCGAGTTAAGAGTTTTTTTCCTTTAAAGCATTTTTAAACTTCTCTTTAAAATTTGGGCACAAAAGAAAATTAAAAATTTGTATAATGTACTGTTGCAATCCACACTAAAAATTATATTTTTTAGAGTGATAACCTATTACTTTTTTAATGAAAAACATTATTCCTTATCAAATTTAAATATGTTGCGATTTTTTATATTACTATAGAGATAAGTAATATTTTTCATTAAAAAAAATAATATTCCCCCATCATACACTTATCTTCACACTTTTCGTTTTCATTCATCTCACACTTATGTTTATCACTAAAAAATAAATATCGCATTACATCAATATCCTCAAAAGTGTTTTTAATTTCAAAAAAATTACTCCCACCTAATACACATACGACTCGTTTGATAGGCGAGATAAGATAAGGTGGTATATATAAGAATTGAGATTTAAATGTAGATTAGCATGCATAATATGAAAAATAGAAACTATTTGATAGGATGTATTAAGATTTACGTAACAAAAATATGAGATGTTTGATAGAAGATAAAATAAATAAGATAGATGCTAAAATTATTATTACAACCTTTACTTTTGTTTTTAATTACAACTTTGCCATTTACTACACTAAACAGAACAACCCTCCTACAGCCATGTGAACATTGACAGAGAGAAAAATTGAGAGAGAGAATACACAGAAGCACGTTATGCATCCAAAATGGAAAATGTAGAGAAAGAAGCAAATGGTTGTGGAAGGTTTGGAAGCTATGATACAGTACCAGGCCATGATTATTCAAGTTCAATAACACAAACCAAATGTTGAAAGACAAGTTTATGCAATTCAATAGTGGATTTTGCAATTCCCAATACCTAGACATCGCTAACTCTGGAGATGCACCGCGCCGCCGTAAGAGGCGGCGGACCAAGGTTTTGAAGAACAAAAAGCAAATGGAAAATCAAAGGGATGACTCATATTGTGGTGGAGAGGAATTGTTGTCGCCATAATCCAGAAGAAAGAAGAAGCCACCGCCGGAATCAAGATGAAAAAAAAAAAAAAAGAAAGGAAGATGGTAGAATGAAGAAAGACATGAGAAATCTGAATTGAAAAGGATGAGAACGAAGGACAAATAAGTAAGTTGCTTTCTTTGTACGGAGTTACTCCCTCCCCATTAAAGTTGGTATAATTTTTTTGGACACGGAAATTAAGAAATATAATAATTTAATGTAAAGTGAGTAAATTGAAGTGAGAGAAATAATATTTAATGATAGTGGATAGTTGTATTAGAGGTGATATGTAGGGCCCATGAGAGTAGATTAATTGTTTTTATGTGGGTCTCATGTATTAAAAAGGAAATATGTCAACTTTAGTGGGACAAACCAAAAAGAAAAGTGTGTCAACTTCTATGGGACGGAGGGAATACTATTTAATGTGTTATACTAATACTAGCTCCACGGCCATATTATTTTTGTGAAGAGCAACAGTATTATCTACCGGGCCTGCTGCATTTTAACGGGCTCCCTATAAAAGAAATATGGACTACCAAACACCATATAAAGAGGTAATATTTAGCTCATTTGCCCTTATTATGTCCTATCAAACGAGTCTATACTTTATATTTTTTGTTATGAAAAAAATACTCATAATATTTATAAATATTCAATAAAGTTAGTAAAAAAAATAACCATCTTTATACATATATACAATACCATGATTAAGAATATTTTCGTTATTTTAATATTTGTTACTGAGTTTGGTCATTAAAAAAATAATGTTAATCAACTTACTAGAACATATAAAAAAAAGAGTGAGGCTTGCGTGCACCCGGGCGCACGGAACACATTCCGTGCGCCTTTAGAAATTTTGTATTATGGGTAAGGGTACATTAATTTGGTCTAAAGGGTATACACTTTAATTACTAAAAGGTACACAATTTTGTTCTAAAGGGTATACACTTTTCATTAATATTTTTTTTTCTTTAGAAAATAAAGGGTACACATTTTTATACTAAAGGGTATACAATTTAACACAAAATTCTAAAGGCGCACGGAGTGTTGTTCGTGCGCCCAGATTTTTCTTTAGAAAATAAAGGGTACACATCTGTATACTAAAAGGTATTTTAGCACAAATTTCTAAAGGCGCACGGAAAGTGTTCCGTGCGCCCGGGTGCACAGGAGCTTTTGCCTAAAAAAAAATTAACCCATAATTAATAAATTATGATGTATGTCATGTGTTAGAAGATAATAACAATTTTAAAATTAAAGTATATCTTTGGGATAATAATTAATTAATTTTCTTTTATATGAGAAATTGAAGTTAAGATATATTAAAGCAAAAAATGTGAATTAAAATTTAAATGGAGAGAGAGAGAGAGAGTAAATAAAGCACAATTTATGTACAGTGAAACTTCTCATGTCAAGGTTCCATTGAGTTATTACAAAATACTCGTCACTTGTCTCAATTTTTACAAAATTTTAATTTGGTTTATTTCAATCTTTAAATTCTTTTATCTAGTAAATGTGAACTACATAAAATAATTAATATATTCTTATGGGATACAAATTACATCAACACAATTACTCACTTTATATTAAATAGTATATTCATCAACTCATTATATATTAAAATTCCATATCACTCTACATTAAATATTATATCCATCATTATTTTTCTCGGAAAAAGCAAACTTAAATTTTCAAACGAGATGGAAGATAACTGTTTCGGTATGAAAGAATAACTGAATTTAAAGATGAGATGAGAATAATTGTGATGGAGTTGCTTACTCGTTTGATGGTCACGTGAAAAAGCTGCAGCCACTTGAGAGGAGGAGATCGTGAGAGAGACATAGAATATTAGGATAAGAACACTTAATTTCGAAGAAGCCATTGTTGAACTAAAAGTTGGCAACCAATATTTATAATGCTTTTTTTTACTCGGTTTTATGCTGCACTATATATTATATATAGGCTATAGCTAGAAAATAATCAGCATGTTATAAAAGTCTTGTTGTCATAATAATGGCGCAACAAACCAATTGTTTAGAGAAGTGGTGCATAACGCGGAGAAGAAAATAATTTTATGTTCCTTCATCCAATTTATAGAGTTCCTCTTTTTTATTTGGAGCGCCCGCTAAGGTGGGCATTAGGCTTTTCTAGTTTCGAATTTGGGTATTCGAAATTCTGGATTTGAAAATGCATTACTCGAACCCAAACTAATATTTTATGAACTCGATATTTTGGGTATCGAAAAAATCGAGTACCTGATTCGGGTTACCCAAAAACACCTCTTTTTGTCTATTTTTTTATGTATTCTTATGATAAATTAATTAGGTGTGATTTATATAAAGTGAGCGGCTATTTACACCCCAATATTGCTAAACATAACCAAAAAAATATTAAATTAAAATGCTAATAAGTAATATGTCTTAAATACCCATGTAAAAAAGGTTCCCAAAATTACTCAAATAATTCAGCTATTTGTACCCCTAAAATGGCTAAAAATACCACAAATTTTTTAAATTAAAATATTTTTAATTAATGTAGTACAACTTAAGGGTAATTTTGGGGTACACCCAAAATTAAAATGGCTAAAAATACCACAAATTTTTTAAATTAAAATATTTTTAATTAATGTAGTACAACTTAAGGGTAATTTTGGGGTGCACCCCAAAATTTATAGGTTAAATAGGTAGTGGGGTAATTTTTTATTTTTTAAAAATAATTATTTAATCTTTTTTCATGGTGGAGAATAATTTGTACATTAATCTAAGGGTTAATTGCACCAAAAATATCAACCTTTCGTTCAATTGCAAAAAAGTCTAAACCTTTTAAATTTGGCAAAAAAAACATTCACATTTATAATATTTGGCAATTAAAATTTTTTGGGCACCTCTACTGCCCGGATGCTTACATGGCAAATTTCATACCGTTCTCCTATCTTGTTCCTCTCTCCCACCAGGCTTGCTGTAATCATCACAATCCACCTCTCCGGATTAAACACCTTGAAGATCAGAGGCTGTAGAGAGTGAGATCCTCTTCTCTCCTCCTTTTCGTTTCCATTCTCATCTGTCCTACTTCCAATTTTTCCCAATTTAACATTCTCATTCATTTTCTTCAAATTTCACACACAAATAAAACCAAATTCTCACACCCATCTCCAAGATTATCTTCACATAATAATGGCCATGAGAGAGTAGATCTGGACTGAAATAAGAGCCAGAAACTCGCCACCACCACGAACCCCTTTTAATCAACGAACATGGATTACTTACATATTCAAAGAAAATTTGAAACCCCAAATGATATGTGGATGAGTCCATGGTAGTTGGACAGAAAGAGAAATTAAAATAACGAAGCAAACCCAAATCATTTTCATTACATTTTTGATTTCATCATTTATATATGTGAAGTAATATATATGTATGTATCTGAGCTACATTGTTTTACTATGCGGGTATTTGGTTGTAGCAGTAATGCATGTTCCCTGCTACTCAGCCTATCAAGAGTAAAACATTTCATACTTTCCAGATACTTCCCACATTCATTCACGGTAGCCGCCACTTCATACCGGACTCCACAACCACACCAATGCCCCGCCGTCGCTGCTCTGTCCCCTCCCATCACCGCCGCCGCTGCCGACCTCACCGGCGGTACACAGCCTGCCACAGTATGCTGCTAACCGTCGAATTCCACCTCCTTCCCCAAATTCCCCGAGCGAAGTCGAAAGATATGGCTCGTTGGAGGGGCGGTCCAAGCGTAGCCATAGCAGCGCCTCCATTAACAGACTGGACAAATCGAGACGAGCAAATGGGGATCTCAGTTGGGAGAGAGGGGTAGTTTTTTGGGGGGTGTGGGGGCGGCGGAGGGGGCGGAAGGAGAAAGGAAGAGCGGCCATGGCGATGTAAGCGGATAGGAATTTGAAAACGATGGGCCTCGATTGAAGGCGAAGAGGAGGAGCTTGAAATTGGCGAGCCTCCATGTTCCTGGGGGCAGATTTGCAGAGAAGAGACGGAGGTGCGGATTCTGTTCGTTGAATGTACTCTCAAATGGATGAATATGATTTGTGAGAATTTGCCATGTAAGCATCCGAGCAGTAGAGCTGCCCAAAAATTTAAATTGCCAAATACTACGAATGTGAAGGTTTTTTTTACCAAATTTAAAAGGTTGAGACTTTTTTGCAATTGAATGAAAGGTTGGTATTTTTGGTGCAATTAACCCTTAATCTAATGGTTTAAATTGTTCAGGTGCACAGGTGCACACGATGCACCCTAGTTGGACCCATAACTTAAATATCCTTATAAAAATATATTATAAATAAAGGCCCCGGCTATTAACACCCCCAATTTAACTATACACGCCCCAATAATAATATAGGCTAAGTTATTCTTAGACAAAAAGACAAGTTTAACCTTATATATATATATATATATATATAATAAATTAAATGGTTAATTGTATTAAAATACATGAACTTGTATTATTTTCTCAATTTAATTATGAACTATTTTTCTATCAAAAAAATGTATGATCTTTTCACCATTTCTCAATTTAATCACAAACTTTTTTTTATCAATTAAATACATAATTTTTTTTTAATTTAATCATAAACTATATTTCTAAATACATGATCTTAAATTTAATGTTTTACCATTTAATTAATCACAATTTTTTATGAATAAAATATATAACTATTTTAATTAATAAAAATTAAGATTCATTAAATAAAGAATATTTAAAATACTACAATGCATAAATTATACGTTATAAATATTTAAAAAAAACAACTCATTAAAATTATTTTAGCAAGGCGTTACGCAATTCAATTATATGAAACATATTAAAGGTTAAACTTACAGTGTGTTTAATTTTTTTAATGGGGGCGGCTATTCGCACCCTCGGATTTATTAAACAAACCCCATTAATTAATAAATTTAAAATATATTTATGTGAGAATACATAAATACCCTTATATAAATAATAAAATAAAATTAATTATGATAAATTATTATACATACCCAATTAAATTTATAAATACACCCACCTAAACAACTTCCTAACGACACATTCACCTTCACTTCTTCCAACATTATTCTCAACCTTAATTCCTCCTCCATAATCGATTCTCTCAACAGACTCCTCAAATCCAACCAGCAAAACAGCCCTGCATTTCCCTTCAAAACCCCCAACCCTATTTCTTTCATACCATAAACCACCACATCATGCCTCTTCTTCAGTCTCTCCCGATTCCGGCCAAAATAATTCTCCACGAATCCCTTGTCGGAAAGCATGGCCGCCAGAAGCTACTGTGTGTGAGAAGAAATCAGACTGAACCTCGACATTCTTCTGGCCGTCGTCACCACCACGTCGTTATAAGAATAGATCGTTCCGAGTCTTCCGACCCCTGGAATGCCGAGGTCCTTGGACAGGCTGTAGATGATGTGGACCCTGTCGGAATGCCTGGCCTCGAGGACCTCCGTTATGCTGACGAACTTTTCGGGGAAGAAGGAGCCGGAGTATATCTCGTCGGAGACGAGGTGTATATTCTTGCTTGTGACGAATGTGACGATGTGTTGGAGTGTGGAGCGTGTGATGGTGGCTCCAAGAGGGTTTGATGATGGATTCGTGATTGGTTATAAAAATTGTATAATATATTGATAAAATTGTATTGTCTGGGGTATGTTTAGTCATTGATTTTTGTTTATTGTAATTTTAAAGTAATTGGGATTTGTTTAGTATATTTGGGGTGCAAATAGCCGCCCTTTTTTTTTTTCAGAATTTATTACTCATTCCGTCCGATTCTAAGATGTCCATTTACTTTTTGCACGTGCATGAAGGAGTATTATTATTATTATATGTAAAGTAAGTAGTTGTATTAGAAGGAAGTTGTGGGTCATATTGTGTACTTTTTTACTAAATGAAAAAAATGGATACCTTTAAACCGGACGTCAAAAATAGTAAAATGAACACCTTAGGAGCGAATGTAGAGAGTATTATTTTAATTATTATGAAATTATTTAAACTGCACTGTGTTGCGATGCAGAATTATTAATTTCAAAATTAAAACAGATATTATAATAGAGTTGCTTTAATTTTAAACCACAATGATTTTTATGAATTGTTATATAATTTTTTTATATTTATATTATGTAGATTTATATATTATATTTTAAATATTTAATGTATCTTGATTTTTATTAATTAAGATAGTTATATTTTTTAATAAATAATTTGTGATTAAATTCTAAAATTTTCAAATCATATATTTTTTTAAAAAATATTTATGATTAAATTGAGAAAATATAAAAAGATTGTGTATTTAATTGATTAAAAAATTAAATTCTTGATTAAATTAAGAAAGGATAGAAAGATTATATATTTTTTTAATAAAAAAATAAGTTCATGATTTAATTGAAAAAAGAGAAAAATGTCATGTATTTTAATGCAATTAACTCTAAATTAAAATAAGGGAAAATAGATTTTTTCATCCGCTAACTTTCATTCATTTTGAAATTAGTCCATTAACTTTTTTAATTTTGAAATTAGTCCGTTAATTTTATAATAATTTTGAAATTAGTCCATTAACTTCATAAAATTCAACATTTTGGTCATTTGACCTGCTATGGCATGTCATTTAAATATTTTCACCCCAATTAATCTATATCATATTTTTATTTAACCAATTTTATCTCACTTTTTATTTTTCACTTCCGTATACCAAACAAAAAATATTAATCTCATTACTAAAGTGGAGCAAATTTGACTAAATATTGACACTTCCTCCGTCCGCTCGAAAGAAAGCTTTTTTCTATATTGGTCGTCCGTTCCAAAGAAGGTCACTTCCTTTTTTACACACATGAGATCCATACACACCCACTAATACAATTAAAATATGGGATCCACACTCCCACTAATACAACTACCCACTACACATTAAATAACAATACTTTTCAATCAACGTGCACAAAAGCAAAATGCCCTCTTTCGAGCGGACAGAGAGAGTATAATATAAATTATTAGTGGAGGCTATTTTTTTAAAAATAGTATATATATATATATATATATATATATATTTTACATATTTTTTATTTTTATTTTTTAGAATAACTTGCTAATGACCTGTTGAAACGGTCGATTTTGTTGAACTTGGTAAATATGATGGACGATTTTCAAAATTTTCAAATATAATGGATGATTTTCAAAATTCTGCAAATATAATGGACAATTTTCAAAAAGTGAAAAACTTATGAACTAAATTCAAAATTGGGCAAAGTTAGTGGACAAAAAAATCTATTTTTCCTTAAAATAAATATATATAATTCTTCTCTTGAAATATTTAAGAAGTGAGAAATGGTACATGTTGTATGAAGCCGTATTTCCATAACCGAATCGGAGCTCAAACCGGTGGTCCCAACGGTTCGAGGTTCAATCGGTCGGACCGGTCGAACCGGTGGTTCAACTGGAAAAATTAAATTTATTTATTTTTAATTATATTTTAAAAAGAAATATATAATAAATAAAATTATACAATAATTATAAAAAAATCTATCATTTTAAATTAAAACTAAAGACCACTTCCCACCTCCTAACAGGAGTTAGATAAAGCCCACTTAATCAATTTTATTATTAAAAAAAATGGTAAAAAGTAAAAACATACAATAAATCAAATTTCAAACTATACAGTCAAAAGCAGATTTAGGGTTACTGCTTCTCTTCAGCGCCATCCTCCTCTCTTCCATATTTCGAAGTTTTGCTTTTCTCTCTCTTAAGTCTTGACGCCATCCCCCATCTCTCTTCCATATTTCGAAGTTTTGCTTTTCTCTCTCTTGATTTCACAGTATTTTTTTCTTCAATATGAATATCAAATTAGCGCGAATATTTCCGTTTAAAAATTTTAACGGAGATTATTTATGGAGGCAGTGGTGTATTTCTCCTGGAGAAGAGGGCTTTTCATTGTGTTCTTCAACTGGAGAAGAGAATTTTTCATTGTGTTCTTCAATTTATTGGATTTTTGAGAGTTCCAATCATATGGAGACAAATTTAGAGAGTTATGCAAGTTTGTATGTTTCTTTTTTTAATTCTATTTTCTATTATTTCTTCCTCTGTAACCAAATTCATCTTAGAAAGAATTGGTATATGTATATAAGATTTCTGATTTCTAGTGATGAGATGTTGAGATTTGTATTTGAGGTGAATTTTGAAAGAAAAACGGCCGTTTTCCGGTTCAGCCGGTCTTACCGGTTTACCGGTTTTGACCGATTCAATCCGATTTTGACCGATTCAATTGAAAAAATGGTTATATAGTCATTCTGGACCGATTTCGACTTCGGTTTCTGGTTTAACCGGTTGAACCGTCTGGTCCGGCTCTGAAAATACTTGTATGAAGTGAAGATTGGGGATTAAGGCTCCAAAAAGGATATTTAGTAAAAGGGTAAAATTGTATTTTATAGGGTGTATAAAGTGGAAAATTAGAATTGAAAGAATTAATTTGAGGTGTATTTAGCTATTGGGGTTAGGGATGTAAGCAAATCAAACCGTTCGTGAACTATTCGGGTCTTGATTCTATAAAGTGTTCGTTTGAATTTGTCGTTAACCTTAACAAACCAAACCAAACTTAAATTTTGAGCTTGAATATTTTATCAAACCAAACTCAAGTCTAAGGGTGTTCCGCTCGAAAGCTCGCGAACATATTCGTTAATGAGCTCGTTAATAGCTCGCAAATGTGTTCGTAAATTTTATAATTATTTTTTAGTATTATATATTATTATTTATTTATTAATATTCAATAATTAAATATTTTATATTGAACCACACAAATATGATAATAACTTAAGTCATTATTTAAATATTTTTGTAGCGTTTATTGTTATATTTTGTTAGTTTGTTTATTTAATATTATGAATAACATTAGATGTTTATAAACGGAACATTCTTTTAATATTTACGAACAAAAATATTTAAATGTTCATGAAAAAATATTCATAAACAAGTTACTTTATGTGTTCGTGAACACGTTCGTGATCCTTAACAAACAGTTTGAGTTTGAGCTCGAGTTCGATATTTTTTTTCTTGACGTGTTTGAGCTTGGGCTCGAGTTCGATAATTTCTTAACAAACAATACTCAAACCTAGTAGTGTTCGACTCGATTCGGTTCGATTACATCCTAATCGGGATGTGTATAGTAGAACCGGTGGTGTTAATATTCGGGCCATAAATAAATTACTAAAGGAACAACACTTAGAATGCCCTATTTGGACAATGGAACATCTATTTTGCCCTAATGTTGCAAAACCATATTTTTTGCCCTATTTTTCAATTAATTTCCTGAACTACCCCCCACCTACTTACACATGTCAGAATTTATTTCCTGACTTTTTGAAAAAGTAGTGTTGCTTTTTAGTTACACTCAGCAAACATGGATAATTATTTTTTTTTAATTGTGAAATTTTGGGATGATATACATAATTAGTGGTCATGGATAATTATTATTATTTAATTATGAGATTTGGAGCAAACATCACTAGGCGGACATACAAAAATAGGGACATGGATGGAGATTTTATGGGCGGACAAGCACCATTAGTTTTCTTTTTTAATAATATGGGCGGATATATTCAAAAGCAGAAGGGAAGTGTGTGTATGTGTAGGAGATAATTATTTATAATGTGGTGGATAATGGGAGAACACCCATGTTCGCTGATAAATTTCAGTGGTATCCGCCGATAGTCCGACGATAAAAAAATAAAAAAGAATTTTGTTCGTCGCATGTCCGCCGATAGAAATAAAATTCTGTTGGTATCCGGAGATAAAAATATAAAAATTTATATTTGGCACATGTCCGCCGATAGGATGCCGCATGTCCGCTAATAGGAAATAAAATTCTGTTGGTGTCCGGAGATAAAAATATAAAAAATTGTGTTTGGCACATGTCCACCGATAAAAATAGAATTCTATTGGTGTCCGGCGATAAATAAATTATAAAAAATTTTGTTTAGCGTATGTCCGCCGAAAAAAATGTGTTTGGCGCATGTCCGCCGATATGAAATAGCATTATGTTGGTCTTCGGTGATTCGGTGATAAAGAAATTAAAAAGAGTTGCATTTGCGCATGTCCGCCGATAGAAAAAGAATAAAAATCTACTAGTATATATCCTGTGATAAAGAAATAAAAAAGAATTTTGTTCATATTTTATAGCAATATATATATATATATATATATATATATATATATATATATATATATATATATATATATATATATATATATATAAATCCATATCTTAGAAATATACATACAATCCATATCTTAAAAATATATATACACACAGGATGGTATATACTTTTAAAAAATGTGAATTTTTAAGATTGGTGGGTTTTCTAATTTTACTAATTTAATCAGATTCAATCTTAAAAATGTTACTGTTTGTTTTATTATTGTCACTTTTTTTGTTATTTTTGTTAATCAATTTTATTGATGAGTTGATATCTTGCACTCGAATTACCTTTTTTTTATTCAAATTCTAATATATTATGATTTTTTATTTTTTTATTGATATGAGTAATATTTTATAAATAAATTATTATTTATACTATAACTTATTATTGTGTTTTTGGGCATGTAAAAGAATTGTGTTTGGCGTATATTAGCGCAAGTCCGGCAATAGAAAAAAAAAATTGTTGGTGTCCGCATAAAGAAATAAAAAGAATTTTGTTTGGCGCATGTTCGCCGAAAGAAGGATTCTGTTGGTGTTCGAGATAAAAAAAAGAATTATGTTTGGCGCATGTCCGCCAATAAAAGAATTGTGTTTGGTACATGTCCGCCAATAAAAGAATTGTGTTTGGCGTATGTCCGCTGATAGAAAAAAATATTCTGTTGGTGTCTAGCGATTAAGAAATAAAAAAGAATTATTTTTGGCACATGTCCGCCGATAGAAATAAAAAAGAATTATTTTTGACAAATGTCCGCCTATAGAAAAAAGAATTATGTTGGTGTCCAGCGATTAAGAAATAAAAATAATTATTTTTGTTACATGTCCGCCGATAGAAAAAAGGATTCTGTTGGTGTCCAGCAATTAAGAAATAAAAAAGAATTATTTTTGGCACATGTCCGCCGATAGAAAAAGAATTCTGTGGTATCCAGCGATTAAGATAGTGTCCAACTATTGTATTTTTATTATTATTTTATTAAAAAAAATACATCTAATCTAATCACTATATATATAAGCGGACATATAAAAGAAAATGTTAAAGAGTGTTTACGATGATAAGAAATGAATGGTGATAAGAAAATTTCTTATTATTATTTTTTTTTAAAAGTACAGCGATAATAAATTTAAAAAAAAATAAATTCTTTAAATTTACTTATGTCCGCTCACTTATAATTAACCAAGTTATGTGGTAATAATGTTAAATTATGACTTACACAATTAATTATGTCCGATGATGTGAAAGAATTGATGTGAACCAATTTAATTCTTTAAATTGACTTGTGTTTGCAAATGTATTATTAAAGTAATCACGTCTGCGGTTATTAATTCCTTACTAATTATCCAATTATTTAATTTAGAGAAACAAGTTAAAATTAATTTCTCTCATTTGTGCCAACAAAGCCTGACATATGATTATATATCCTAAAATCTCTGTTGCTTAAAAGTGACATGTGGGCCATCCTTATGGGGTATGACAGGTAGTTTTCCTTAAAATGGGTAAATTAGATGGAATGTAAAAGTTGGGGCAATTTAGATGGAGCACATACAAAATAGGGCAAGAATTGACATTTCCCATTAATATATACTCCCTCCGTCCCGTTTTAATATTTACGTTTCTGTTTTGCGCGTCTCATTTCAATATTTACGTTTTTCATTTTGGAATATGGGACACACCTAAAATAATTAATATATCATCCAACATTAATATATCTACCCAGTTTGCATTAAATATTATATTTTTCACCCACTATCTATTAAAATATTATACTCTTTAATCAACGTGCAAAAAGCAAACGTAAATATTAAAACGGAACGGAGGGAGTATATGATATATTGAAAATAAGATATTCTCTATATCTTTCTTATTCTTATCATCGCTCTCTTCTCTCTTCTCTTCCTCTCGCTACCTCTCTTTCTCAATCTTCTTTCTCGCTATCTCTCCCTCTCAATCTTTCTCTTCACTGTTCGTTAAGGAGTTTGCGTTCACTTGAAGATCGCTTTTCGATACACTATAATTTAGGGCATATCATTGGTGCTCTAATTGAGAGATTTCAAAATGCGGAGCAAAAAAAAAAGTAAGCGTGGGAAATGGCATTTCAGCAACTGCAAGAGCAATTTGACAGACAAACCATCATCCATAACCAATTCCAACAATAATTTTTTAACATGACGGAAGAGATCAAGTCTACCATCCGAACCATACAAAATCGGGGAGCCTCAAGTTCATCTGCAAGGGTTATAGGATCGTTGCCTATTAATCCATTTAATATGGCCCAAGGGAAAACAGTTTGAGAAGCCCCTAGGTTTAATACTATGAAATTTTATCTGTCAAAATTTAATGGAATTGATCCACATGGGCGGGTATTTCGCATATAGGAATATTTTAATTTTCATGAAACCCCAGAAGATCAACGTCTACGCATCACGGCTTTTTCGTTTGAAGAAAAACCCTCTGACTGGTACCAATACATGAAAACTAATAATCTTTTTACAGGTTGGGCAGAACTTTTTGAAAAAGTAAAGCTTCGCTTTGGCCCGTCACAGTTCGAAGATTACCAAAAAAAGTTGTCAAAGTTAACTAAAACGACTACAGTAGCCGACTATCAGTCTGAGTTTGAGAGATTAATGAAAAGGTATCAGGTATTTCTGAACTTCATTTAATGTCAATGTTTGTGGCTGGTTTGGAATCGGTAATTCAACATTAGATGCTTATTGCCCGATCGAAATCTTTGGTGAAAATTTTTGCTCTTGCAAGGGTATTCGAAGCCCGAGCCAACGACTCTCACTCAAAGTCAGGATTCTCTTCCCAAGGCGGGTTGAATTCCAATGTTGGGAACCAACCCCTTACGCCGAAATTTGAAACTATGGGAAAAATAAACCAACCACTTGGGCCAAAACAGCTTATGGGAGGCTCCAATCTACCCATATGATGTTTGTCAATCGAAGAGATTAAGGTGAAGCGTGAAAATAGTATTTTCTATAATCGTGGCCAAAAGTCAGTGAATCATCGTTGTCAAAGTCGATTCTTACTGCTTATGAGATCCAATGAACTCAAAGAAGAAGAAAATAATGATGGAGACGAGACGCAAGAATTGGAAACACCAGATTCTGTTCTACATCAGTTCAAATATGATCCACCTTGAGGACAAGGTGCTTTCTCAAGCCGGAGGGAATGATACAACCATATCTTTTATGTTAATAATTTATTTAATTTGATTCTTGCTTATTTTATTTATGTTTCCTTATTTATATTAGGAGTCCTTTAAATATTTGATTAGGGATTAATATTTGATGTATTGAAAATAAGATATTCTCTGAATCTTTCTTATTCTTATCATCACTCCATTCTCTCTCCTCTTCCTCTCGCTACCTCTCTTTCTCATTCTTCTTTCTCGCTATCTCTCCCTCTCAATATTCTTCTTCAGTATTTGTTAAGGAGTTTGCGTTCACTCGAAGATCGCTTTTTGATACACTACAATTTAGGGCGTATCAGTAATTTAATCACTTTAGAAATAAATTGTATAGTACTCCTTTCGTCCACTATCAATCTATTCATTTTATAATTTTTTGATCGTCCATCCTTAATCTATCTATTTTTCTTTTTGCATTATGGGACCCACACCCTCCACTAATAAAAATAAATATGGGACCCACACTCTCCACTAATACAACTACCTACTACACGTAAAATAATAATACTCATTAATCCACGTGCAAAAAGCAAATAGATACACTGAGGATGAACGGAGGGAGTATATTATATGTCAAAGAAAATATGACATTTTTAAAAGGGGCATCAACAAAAATATCACTTTTAATAGTTCATTTTGGAAAAATATCACCTACTGTAATTTTTTCAGAAAAATGCACACTTTTTTTTTTAAATTTTAGACATAATTAACCAAAGTCTACGACCTCTTCTACAACTACACTTACAACCCTACACGTGACTATATGCACGACTCTATGTGTAACTATATGTGTGGACGTCCATTCACATATTTTATTTACCAATATTTGTCCGACTACTGCACGTGACTATATATACAACTATACATGTGTTTATGTATTAGTTATAATGAAGAGTGGCAAAAAAGTAGAAAAAGTGGCATTTTAAAAAAAATTATATTGGATGATATTTTTCCAAAAGACAAACTCTCTTGTGAGACGGGTCACTAGAGAGATGGATCTGAGACAAGTACCCATTTGTTATTTAACCCATTTTTATTTTTGATATTTTAATAAATTAATTTTTCAAATCCTTTGAAATCTGTCAATTAGTTTAGATTTAGGAGAGATAAAAGTCTTTCCAAATCCCAACACACCTCCATCAACGACAGAAAGAAGAAATAGAGAAATTGGAAGTTTACTTTGACGCAGGGATAGGGTGCGCAACCCCAACATCATAGAGGAAGGCATCCGACTCCCCACCATTGTGGTTGTCGGCGACTAATCTTCTGACAAGTCCAACATTGTTGACTCCATAAATCCACAACCGAAGAGGTTGTCGGGAAAGAAAAAGGAAATTCAAACAAGCCAGTAACTCTCCTCGTGAAGAAGAAGGGCGCCGGATCTCACCATGATGGATTTGGAGGATGTGGAGGTGTTCAGATTTTTCTTTGAGATATTTCAAAACTGTCTTCTAGGTGATTTTATTTTTCTTCATTGCAAATGTATTGCGGCTAGAAGATATAATTAGAATATGTTCTTTTTCAATTCTATTTAGAAATTGTAATTTTTCTTCAAGCAATCATATTTTTTTTGCAATCATATTGTAATTTCTCTTTTCATCATAGTCAAAAGATAGCAGTGCACTAATTCATAGTGATTACACTTTACAATAATATAACATACTATAAGACGAAAATAACTTACTACAACATCAACTAAATATACTTTCATTCATCTAATAAACAATACAACATCGCAGAAATTACATACTATAGCCGATCGGCGACATACTATAACATGAAAACGACATACTATAAGACATATATAATATATAAAATATTATAACACAAGAACAACATACTACAAAATCAATGAAAGATAACATACAATAAACCAAAAATTACATACTATAAAACGAATTTGACATACCATAAAAGAAACATACTCCCTCCGTCCCGGATTTTTTTACCCATTTGTACGGGCACAGAGATTAAGACATGTTATTTTTTAATATATAATGTAAGAAAAAAGTATGGATAAATTAGTAATTTAAAAAGAAAAAGTAAATAAAGTTGTTGGGAATGATGAATAAAGTGTAAAAAAGTAAATAAAGTTGTTAGAATTGTAAAAAGTAGGTAATAAAATATTATATATTTTTACCATTAATGGAATGGGTAAAAATACGTGGGACAACCCAAAATGAAAAGTGGGTAAAAATATGTGGGAGGGAGGGAGTAATATATATTTTTATCTGACATACTATAGTATATACTTTGACACAATAACACAAAAATAACATACTATAACATCATCGAAATATTATTCCAGTTAAGACACAATAACACAAAAATTACACACTATAACCCATTCACGACATATGTATTTTCAATAAAATATTATTTCAGCTAACATACAATAACATAAAAATTACATACTATAATGCAAATTTTACATACTATAAAAGAAACATAATATGCTTTTAGCTGACATACTTTGCACACAATAACACGAAAACGACATATTATAACACCACCAAAATATTATTTCAGCTAAGACACAATAACATAAAAATTACATATAATAATCCATTCACGATATACTATAAGTTATTCCCGTTCATAGCGATAAACGTTAAAGAATTAAATGATTTGAATTCATCTCATAACTTTAATAACTAACTACTAAAAATAATGGGCATTATCTAATCATAATTAATATCATAAATTTAGGAACTAATCACATTAATTTAGGAAACGCTAATCCCATGAATTTAAGAAAAAACTAAAGATAAGGGAGTTACTAATCATTATTATACTATATTATATTATTAAATTATATATAATATAATGAGCTGACCCATCTCTCAACTCGTCTTTCTATTGACCTGTCTCATAAAAGAATTATTCTTAGTTAAATGATGTTTTTAATTGAAAAAATGTGAACTTAAATTTAAGATAAGGTTGAAACTGAGATTGGCCGGTAGTATTACGTGAAGATACTTTAAATTCACCGTGAAACAACCTCTTATATCTTTTAATAGCAAAGACTTCTTTATTAATTATTTTTAGAGCAACATTTGTGTTAGATATTTTATGTTGTTTTAGTATTTTATGTGAGTCTCACTAAAAAGAAAATATATTAATATACTATTAAAGTGAAAAAAAACTTAATACTATCGTGGAAGGAAGGCCTGATAAACGAGCCGAGCTCGAGCTCGGCTCGAGTAGTTATCGAGCCGAGCTCAAGCTCGGCTCGATTAGGAAACGAGTTATATATAAGCTCGAGCTCGAACGAGTAATTTTCGAGCTCGGCTCGACTCGTTAAGCAAAACGAGTCGAGCTTTATCGAGCCTATCGAGCTTTATTTAATTAATTAATTTTTATTATATTTAATAATAATTAATGTAATGTAAATAAATAATACTCCCTCCGTCCCGGAGTTAAGTTCACCGACACTGTAGATACGGAGTTTAAGAAAAGTTGCTTTTTGACCAACTTTATTGACTTTTGAGGGGTATTGCGGTATTTTTAGGTAATAAATAAATTATAAAGTATGTTATGTGTGTTAGGTGATAGTGGTATTTTTGAAATTAAGATAACTTTTGAGGTTGTTAGTTAATGTAAAGTTTCCTTTTTTGGGTGGTGAACATAAGTGTGGGACGGACGAAAACGGAAAGTGTGAAGATAAGTATGGGACAGAGGGGGTATTTATTATTATTATTATTAATATTAATTAATTAATTAATTATTATTATTGTTATCGAGCCTAAATGAGCCGAGCTGAGCTCGACTCGTTATGGAAACGAGTATAAGGGCGAACTCGAACTCGAGCTAGAGTAGTTACGAGTCGAGCCAAGCTCGAATTTTAACGAGTCGAGCCGAGCTCTCGAACAGCTCGTTTCGTATAACAGCTCATATATGTATTAATCTGCAGTATTGATTTACATCAAATCTTATATATTTAATTAACTAATTATAACTTATTAACAAAATGTTATTAATTTTATTAAGGAATGAGTTTCACATGACATTTCACACAATTCGAGCATTTATCCGTCGAACTCTATTTTATATATTTAATTAAGTAATTATAACTTATTAACAAAATGTTATTAATTTTATTAAGGAATGAGTTTCACATGACATTTCACACAATTCGAGCATTTATCCGTCGAACTCTATTTACAATATAAATTAGGGTTAATTATCTTAAAAACAATAAACTTTTAATTGATTGTAAATTAATCTTAATTTTTATGAAATTGCAAAAAAAAAAACAATAACCTTTCATATTTGTGCAATTTACATTCATCGGACAGCTAAAGTTTGTCCGACCGCTGACGTGGTGTTGACCTTTGTCACGTCAATTTTTAATTTATTGCAACAAAAACCCTGGCCAACCTTTACTTAAATTGCAATTTAATCCCAACATTTGAAATTTTGGCAAAAATGACCATCAAATTTTTATTTTTATTTTTAAATTGCACCATCTAATAAATATTTTATTTTTAAATTTAAACTCTAAAAAATTATTAAATAAAATAATAAAATTGTTATATGAATAAAATATTTATTAATATTATTATGTGAAAATTTTAAAATATTTTACACATTATAAAATTTTTATAATTTATAAAATCAGAGTATTCGTGAACATATCTCAGTATCTTTTCGTAATTTCACATTATTATATATAATATGACAAATATACCTATAAGATGTTAAGGAATTTTATTGTTTATATAAAAAAAATACTAATTTAGAATTAATTTATAAACTCAAGTTTTATACTGAGAAAAAATATTTGTTAAGTTTAATTTATACAAACCAAAATAAATTTCATGTACTTATCATTATACTTTCGTTTTCATCCATCTCACACTTACCTTCATTACATCATATCAATTAATACCCTTAAAAAGTTACTCCATATATTAATCTAAAAAATATTACTCATACCTAACACACATAACATACTATATGGAGTACTTTATTTATTGTCCTAAAATATTACAATGCCTATAAAAAGTCAAAAAAAAATTGTCAAAAAATAACTTTTTTAAAACTAAATATCTACAGTGTTAGTGAAGATAAATACATGACATAGGGAGTAGTAAAAAAATAATAAATAAAAATTTAAAAAACTTTGTAAAAAAATAAAAAATTAATATAACCTTTAGTATGAAAATATAAAATAAAAATAAATATTTAATATACATTTAGTTATGAATTTAAATTTAAAATAAAATATAAATTTTTATTAGACGGTGTAATTTAAAAATATTTTTCTTTCCAAAATCTCAAAGGTTAAGATTAAATTGCAATTTAAGTAAATATTGGGATTTCTTGTAATAAACTAAAAGCTGGCGTGACAAAGGTTAATGCCACGTCAGCGGTTGAATAGGCTTCAACTGCCCAACAGGTGCAAATTGCACAAACATGAAAGGTCATGATTTTTTTTTCAATTTCATAAAAATCGTAATTAATTTACAATTCATTGAAAGTTCATGATTTTTAAGACAATTAATTCTATATATTATATACATATAATAGGGTAATATGGAGTAATATGAATTATTTCATGAATAATTTGTGTATAAACAAATCGATAACATACTTAATAAAAATTATTAATCCATTTTAAAATTATAAAAGTAAAACACTATTATTGCAAATTATTACTCCCTCCGTCCCAGAGAAGTTGATATTTTTTTTGGCACGGAGATTAAGGAGTAAATAATTTAATATAAAGTGAAGTAAAGTGAAGTGAGAGAAATAATATTTAATGGGTAGTGGGTAGTTGTATTAGAGGTGATATGTGGGACCCATGAAAATAGATTAATTATGTTTGTGTGGATCCATGTATTAAAAAGAAAATGTGTCAACTTTAATGAGACAAATAAAAAAAGAAAGTGTGTTAACTTTTATGGAAAGGAGAGAGTATTAGATAGCTCCATACATGGGGAGTGAGTATTGCTTGGGTTTTTCTACTACTACCGTACACATCTCAAATATTATATCCATTTTATTGAGATCCATTTATTATTTTAATGCCTTTTCTAAAAATATTCTTTCACCTCATTTTTTTAAGGAAAGGACCCACCTATTAGTTGAGTTGATCTCTTGTGTTCAGGTGCACAAAGTGTGTAAGAGTACAACATTTTGTTTTAAATAGTATACATTTTAATTAATAAGGTTACACAGTTTTGTTCTAAAGAGTATACACTTTTATTTATTTATTTTTATTTTTTCAAAAAATAAAAAATACGTATCTTTTATACTAAAGGGTACCATTTAATACTAAAGGGTATTCGAGCGCACAGTGAGCACACAGTATCTCGAGCATACAAGTTTTTGCCTATAACTAATTATAACTATTCGATATGGTATTAAATAATAATACCAATTCATCCTTAAAAAAAAGAAAAAAAATACCTTGGAGGATGATTGAGGTAGAATTTAGATGGATCAGATGATGCTAAAATAACAGTTGTGTTAATTAATAACTACGTAATTGCACAACTTTTCAAAACAATAGGGGTTTATTGCGCCATTATAACATTCAAAGCCTTGTTGATTTTAAGGAACTTTTAAACTAAAAATAAAATATTCCTCAAGTCAATCACTAAATGCAGCACTAAAACTGAGTGATCAGAGTTATTGCAAACCAGCTGTCGAACAATTAGGGAAAATAGTTTAAAGAGACCTTCATTAGTTATAATCAACGTTTTTATACCGGCTTGAATTCTCTGTGCCATTTTAGTACATTATGTCAAACCGTTGAATGAACGACACGTAGGAGAGAGGATACTATACCCTATACCTTGAACACTAGGGGCAATGGTTGGATTTATTTCCCCTCTTACATGTCAATCAATTAACGCGTGACACAGAAGATGATACACGAGAATGGCGCAGAAGATCCGATATGTTTTTCTAACAAGTACAAGACATGCGAAACTAGTGAAGAACACTTCGAAATTCAACTAATTGTACCGGTTCAATAAAAGAAAATATTAATTCAAATATTTATACTATCCATATTTGTAATGAAACATTTATTTCTTTAAAAAAAATCAAATATTTATACTATTCATATTTTATTATACTCCCTCCATCCATCCTAAATGTATCAATTTACTTTTTGCACGTGAATTAAAGAGTATTATTATTTTATGTGTAATAGGTAGTTGTATTAGTAGGGGTGTGGGTCCCATATTTTATTTGTATTAGTGGAGGGTGTGGGTCCCATAGTCCAAAAGGAGAAATTGATAGATTAAGGATGAACGGCCCAAAATAGTTAAATGGATAGATTGACAGTGGACGGAGGGATTACATTTTTTTATAAAAAATTACTCCCTCCTTCCCAACTTCAACTTCACACTTTCAGTTTTGGTCCGTCCCAAATTCAAATTCACACTTTTATAAAAGGAAAAAACAACAAACAATATATTTCTAACATACTTTAATTTCAAATTTGTCATCACCTTTTTAATGCACATAACATACTTTATCATTTATTTATTATAAAAAAAATACCATACTACCCTTAAAAGTAAGTAAAAAAGTAACGTTTCTTAAATTCTGTATCTATGGTAAAGGTGAACTTGAATTTGGGAAGGAGGGAGTATATCCTTATTAATTAAAGTGTATATTATTTAGAATAAAATGTTATACCCTTACCCATATTGTGACATAAGAGGCCAACCATTTTCTCTTATATAAATCAATTAATAATTGATTGACATAAATTTTAAATGGAAAAGACGTGTGTGAGACCGTCTCAGATCTAGTTATGTGAGACGGATTCTCCATCTAATTAATTTTGATCCATTTAAACGTAACTAATGCGTGAATTAATACGCTAATTGATGCGCGAAAATTTGACATGTGACTTGTTATAAATTTGACTTGTTAATCAGGTAGCAGCTCACCACCGCATTATCACAAAGGTCATTGGATCGATTCTCGGGAAGAAGTGTCTTTTTTTAATTTTTTGTTTCTTTTTTTTTTATAATAATACTATTTTAATTAATAACTACGTAATTGCACAACTTTTCAAAACAATAGGGGTTTATTGCGCCATTGTAACATTCAAAGCCTTGTTGATTTTAAGGAACTTTTAAACTAAAAATAAAATATTCCTCAACTCAATCACTAAATGCTGCTCTAAAACTGAGTGATCAGAGTTATTGCAAACCAGCTGTCAAACAATTAGGGAAAGTAGTTTAAAGAGACCTTCATTAGTTATAATCAACGTTTTTATAACGCTTGAATTCTCTGTGACATTTTAGTACATCATGTCAAACAGTTGAATGAACGACACGTAGGAGAGAGGAAACTATACCCTATACCTTAAACACTAGGGGCAATTGTTGGATTTATTTACCCTCTTACGTGTCAATCACTTAACGCGTGGCACAAAATATGATACACGAGAATGGCGCAGAAGATCCGATATGTTTTTCTGACAAGTACAAGACATGCGAAACTAGTGAAGAACACTTAGAAATTCAACTAATTGTACGGTTCAATAAAAGAAAATATTAATTCAAATATTTATACTATCCATATTTGTAATGAAACAATTATTTCTTTAAAAAAAATCAAATATTTATACTATTCATATTTTATTATACTCCCTCCATCCATCCTAAATGTATCCATTTGCTTTTTGCACGTGAATTAAAGAGTATTATTATTTTATGTGTAATAGGTAGTTGTATTAGTAGGGGGTGTGAGTCCCATATTTTATTTGTATTAGTGGAGGGTGTGGGTCCCATAGTCCAAAAGGAGAAATTGATAGTTTAAGGATGGACGGCCCAAAATTGTAAAATTGATAGATTGACAGTGGACGGAGGGATTACATTTTTTTATAAAAAATTACTCCCTCCTTCCCAACTTCAACTTCACACTTTCAGTTGTGGTACGTCCCAAATTCAAATTCACACTTTTATAAAAGGAAAAAGCAACAAACTAATATCCTTCTAGCATACTTTAATTTCAAATTTGTCATCACCTTTTTAATGCACATAACATACTTTATCATTTATTTATTATCAAAAAATACCATACTACCCTTAAAAGTAAGTAAAAAGTAACGTTTCTTAAATTCCGTATCTATGGTAAAGGTGAACTTGAATTTGGGATGGAGGGAGTATATCCTTATTAATTAAAGTGTATATTATTTATAATAAAATGTTATACCCTTACCCATGTTGTGACATAAGAGGCCAACCATTTTCTCTTATATAAATCAATTAATAATTGATTGACATAAATTTTAAATGGAAAAGACGTGTGTGAGACCGTCTCAGATTTAGTTATGTGAGACGGATTCTCCATCTAATTAATTTTGATCCATTTAAACGTAACTAATGGGTGAATTAATACCCTAATTGATGCGCGAAAATTTGACATGTGACTTGTTATAAATTTGACTTGTTAATCAGGTAGCAGCTCACCACCGCATTATCACAAAGGTCATTGGATCGATTCTCGGGAAGAAGTGTCTTTTTTTAATTTTTTGTTCCTTTTTTTTATAATAATACTATTTCAATTATTTTACTAATCAACCTAAAATTATTGAAGTTTATTATAATTATTATTTATTTTTAAGTTTCAAATTTAATATTTTTATAAATATTTTTAATAAGAAGTAATACTCAATTAATAAAATGTGATAATGATGCTGTAAAATATTTCATGAATAATTTATAGTATAAATGAAAAATTATAATATTTAAAATAAAAGTGATAACATTTTTAATAAAAAGTTATAACTATTTTTTTACTTCATTTTTTATAATAATTTTATTTTAATAATTTTAATACTCAACCAAAAATTGTTAAAGCGCATTATAATTATTATTTATTTTTAAATTTCAAATTTAATATTTCTTGTAACATTTTCAATAAAAAAGTGATACTCAATTAATAAGAAGTGATAATGGTGTAATGGGCTATTTATAATAATGATGAAAAGTGATAATATTTAAAGGAAAAGTAATAATAGTTTTATAAAATGTGATAACTAATTTCGAAATCATAAATTTCAAATTTAATAATTTTTTATAATATTTTCAATAAAAAATATACCCGATAAATAAAAGGTGATGCACAATTAAATATTTCATGAACAATTTATTGTATAGATGATAAGTGATGGCATCTTTAATAAAAAGTGATAACTTATTATGAAATTGTAAAATGGTCTCACAATGGAATGTTCTCACCCTAGATTACCACAATTTTTCATACATTTGTCTCTTCCTATTTATAATTTTAATTATATTATTTTATGAACAATTATTGAGACGAAAAAAGTTGTACATGAAAATGGAAAGTGATAACAAACCAATTAAACTATTTCATAAATAATTTATCGTGTGAATAAAAAGTTATAACATTTTCAATAAAAAAGTGATATATGATAAAAAAAAGTTACAATCAATCTATTAAACTATTTCATGAACAATTTGTATAAAAAATAAATAGTGATAATATTATTTTGAATAAAAATTATACATATAAAAGAAAATTGATACTATTAGTTGGACTATTCACACGTGATGAATTTCTTAATATGACAAATATAAAGTGATAAAATTTTAAGTGATACATGATTATAAAAAAGTGATAATTATCAATAAAACTATTTAGTGCGAACAATTTTTAGAAAGAACAATATAACTTTTTAAATAATAATTAAATATACTATTTTATAATATAGAATATTAAATTTGATCAACTTTAATTTTTATTCAAATTTTCATCTTATATTTTTATTAAAATTTTGAAACAAAAGAATTAATTCATATAATTAAAAAATAACAGAAAAATAAAGAAAGAGATAAAAATATGGTATACTGTATGGATTAATTATACGTCCGGTTACTTTTCACGTTGAATTGGTTAGGGGGTTATTGGTGAAGTTAGTTGAAACCCCACGGCTGATCAACGCGAATTAAAATAAAAATTATAAAAATAATATAAATGGGTTAATAAAGGATCCATCTCATATAATGGGATCCGTAAATGAGACGTCTCACCAAAGACTCACCCATTTTAAATTTATCATACAAAAATTCAAAACAAACATGGAATTAATAACACTATTTAACTATTTATTAATTTATTAATTCACCTTAATTAAACTACAGTCCAACATATTGTAAGGGTAAACCCTAATTTAATGGTAAAATAGACCATGAACTACGAAGGCATTAATGCATTATAATATTATATGAACAACAAGAGTGAAATTTATATATATTTTACATTTAGAATAAGCAGTAAACTTTAAAAATTAATTTCGTGAAATAAAATAGCACAAGATGTTGGAAATATAACAATTAATTCTAATATCTTTAATCCCTAATATGATTCAACGAGATCCATAAAATAATTATATAGAGGAATACCTGGATCCATTGATCTTCTTATGCGGAATTAAACGAAAGATCAGCAGCAGGTTTAAGGTCTTCCTTCACTAAAGCCTCTGGATTCCGTAAGGACCTTCGTAATCTCTTCAAATGGGAAAAGAGAGAACTGTGTGCGGCTTAATGTTGGGGACCATAACCTAGGTATCTATATATATTACCCATATCAGGCCTCCCATAATCACCTGATACGTAATATTGGGTATCTACTCATTGGCCCATATCAAATAAGTGTAGTCCATGGGCTCTTACTTTATTTTAATCGCTTAATTAAGCCCAATATATTATTTGAATAGCTAATATAATTGAGTATTAATATATTGCCCACAATTAAATTATATAGGAAATATAAATTTCCTAACAATCTCCCACTTGGACTATATATTATTTTCCGAAGACAATTATATTAAGGATCCTTAAGTGCACAACTTTATGCTATTCATTCAGACTACCTTCAACAATCTGGTCCATCTCATACACTAACAATGGAATTAGCGCAGCATTCACCACATTATTATTCGTGGTTAAACCCCGACAATCACCATATTAATATACTTAATGACATAGATCAAATATGGTGAGTAGCATGGAAATTACATGTAAAATGTGATTAATAACATGTCTATTTCCAACTGGTCCAACTTTAGTGAGATAAATCTACAATGCAAATATCACAAAATGGAAATTAACTTAAGTGAATTCAGAATAAACCAAAAGATCATTAACTTTATTCTATAGAATTCCGAATGTCTTTATATGAAGTTCAATACATAGAACATAAACTCCAACTAAACTAAGGTAACATCAGAAACAACACCATTTGAGCAGTATGCTCATGAAACACCTTCGGGGTTAATGCCTTAGTTAGTGGATCTGCTAGCATGCTATTTGTTCCTATGTGTTCAACAGTAATTTATTTATTCTGAATTCTCTCCTTAAAAACAAGGTACTTAATTTCAATGAATTTTTCTTTAGTAGCACTTCTATTGTTATTGGAGTATAGCACTGCTGAACTATTGTCGCAATACATTTTCAACGGTCTTTCGATACCGTCAACCATACGCAGCCCAGTGACAAAGTTCCGCAACCACAATGCATGATTAGATGTTTCATAACAAGCAATGAACTCTGCAGCCATGGTGGAAGAAGCTACAAGAGTCTGTTTAGCAGACTTCCAATAAATAGCCCCTCCAGCCAACGTAAACACATAACCCGATGTGGAACGCTTGCTATCTTGACATCAAGCAAAATCGGAGTCAGAGTATCCAACGATCTCCAAATTCTCCAACCTCCGATAAGTGAGCATATAATCTATTGTTCTCTTTAAATAACGCATAACACGTTTGGCCGCTTTCCAGTGTTGCTCCCCTGGATTGCTTAAATACCTCCCCAAAACTCCCACTATAAATGCTATATCGGGATGAGTGCAAACTTGAGCGTACATTAGACTTCCTACTGCTGATGCATAGGGAATCTTTTGCATCTCATTTTTCTCATGATCATTGCTGGGGCATTGCTTAAGACTGAATTTTTCTCCCTTGGCCACAGGGGTGTCTAATGGTTTGCTTCCTTTCATGCCGAATCTTCCTAAAACCATATCGATATAACTCTTTTGCAATAATCCAAGGATACCTCGAGAGCGATCCCTAAGTATTTGAATTCCTAATACAAAAGAGGCGCCACCAAGATCTTTCATTTCGAATTTCTTCGCAAGAAATCTCTTAGTTTCGTGCAATAAGCCTATATCATTACTTGCAAGAAGAATATCATCGACATACAAAACCAAGAAAACATATTTACTCCCACTGAACTTGCAATATACACAATCATCAATAACATTTACCTCAAAACCAAAAGAGGTAATAATTTGATGAAACTTGTGATACCATTGACGGGATGCTTGCTTGAGACCATATTTGGATTTCTTTAATTTGCACACTGTAGACTTTGCATCTTCGAAGACAAAGTTTTCAGGTTGTGCCATATAAATGGTTTCCTCAATGTCTCCATTGAGAAAAGCAGTCTTTACATCCATCTGGTGTAGCTCCAAGTCAAAATGAGCTACAAGTGCCATGATAGTTCTGAAAGAGTCTTTCGAATAAACTGGAGAGAAAGTCTCTTTGTAGTCAATGCCTTCCTTTTGAGTGAAGCCTTTAGCGACTAGACGAGCCTTATATCTTTCGATATTGCCTTTTGAATCCCTTTTGGTTTTAAATATCCATTTACAACCAATGAGTTTCACACCTTCAGGCAATTCGACAAGATCCCAAACATCATTGTCACTCATAGACTTCATCTCATCTTTCATGGCATCAATCCATCTCTGAGAGTTAGAACTGCGCATGGCTTGACTAAAAGTGAAAGGGTCATCTTCGGTCAAACCAACGCCATCCTCATGTTCTTGTAGGAATGCTATATAATCATCTGAAATAGCATTTCTCCTCTCTCTAGTGGATCTCCTTAACGACACTTCTTGAGGTGGTTGAGTTTGTTCTTCAGCTAATGGAGGAAGGATTTCAATGTTATCTTGATTTGGAATAGTGATTTCCATATGAGTCTCTGGAGTTGTTTCTTGAGCTATGAACGGTAAAGTAATTGAATCATTATCTACTCCAGAATCTTCCTCAAAGACAACCTTCCTTATAATTTCTTCCCTCCCAAACTCAATATCCTCAAGAAATTTAGCATTTCCCGTCTCGAAAAAGGTTCTTGATGTGGGATGGTAAAACTTAAACCCCCGCGAATGCTCAGAGTAACCAACAAAATAGCAGCTTACCGTTCTTGATTTCAATTTTCCTTCATGTGGCTTATAAGGCCACGCTTCAGCTGGACAATCCCAAATGTGTAAGTGCCTAATGCTAGGTTTCTTGCCTTTCCAAAGTTCATGTGGGGTTTTCGAAACTGCTTTACTTAGTACTCTATTGAGAATGTACACTGCTGTTTTCAAAGCTTCTCCCCAAAGAGACTCTAGTAAGGAGGAATGACTTATCATACTCCTCACCATATCCTTAAGAGTTCGATTCCGACGTTCAGCAACACCATTCATGCGAGGAGAACCTGGCATAGTGTATTGCGGAATAATTCCACATTCTTTAAGGAAAAGTGCGAAGGGTCCTGGGCGTTGTTCTCCTGATCCATCAAATCGACCATAGTATTCACCTCCACGATCAGATTTGACAGCCTTAATTTTCTTATCAAGTTGAAGTTCTACTTCAGCTTTGATAGACTTGAAAACGTCCAATGATTGAGATTTCTCATGAATCAAATATAGGTAGCCAAAACGAGAATAGTCGCCTATGAACGTGATAAAGTAACGTTGCCCATTCCATGATGCCGTAGGGAATGGACCACATATATCAGTATGAATAAGTTCTAAGACTTCTTTAGCTCTTTCGGCTCCTAATTTCCTTATATTAGTTTGTTTCTCTTTTATACATTCAACGCAGACTTGAAAATCTACAAGATTTAAGGGATTAAGGATTCCATCAGACACAAGCCTTTGAATTTTTTGTTTAGAAATATGGCCTAAGCGCTTGTGCCACAAAATAGCAGAATCCTCCGAAAATTTTCTCTTTGTACCTCTTGAATGTGTTTGCAGAATAACATTATTGGAATTTATAATATCAAGCATGTAAAGATTTTCAATTAAATGACCATCACCAATAAAATTGGAATTTTGAAAGAGACATACTTTATTATTTCCAAAAGACCAGGAAAATCCCAGTTTATCTAAAGTAGAAATAGAAATCAAATTCCGTCTAAAAGACGGCACAACAAATGTCTCAAACAAGTCTAAATAACAACCACTCTTTAAATGCAATCTAAAGGTTCCAATAGCCTCCACTACAACTTTATTACCATCGCCCACAAAGATTAATCTTTCAGCATTAGTTGGCAGCCGGTAACGCAGGCAACCCTGCAAAGACACACTTATGTGAGTAGTAGCACCAGAATCTACCCACCAAGTATCTTTAGGTATAAAGGATAAATTAACCTCAGAACAAACCAAAATAAGAGGTATACCCTTCTTAGCACGCCATGCAGCATACTTGGAGCAATTGTTCTTAAAATGATCCCGCTTCTTAAAGAAGTGGCATCTATCATCCTTAGGTTCAACCTTTTACTTCTTGTGCTCTGAAACAGCAGCAACAACAGTACCATTAGGTCAATTTCTTTTCTTGCCTCGAGCATTTATATCCAAGTAAGCACTTTCAACTCTGTCTCTCTGCACTCTCTCTTCCTCTTGCACACAGTAAGATATAAGCTCATTAAGGGACCATTTGTCCTTTTGAGTGTTATAGCTCACTTTGAATTGCCCAAAGTGTGCAGGAAATGAGATCAGAACCAAGTGCACAAGTAGATCATCAGAAATGTCTAAATTGAGTGCCTTAAGCTTTGATGTGAGATTAGACATTTCCATGATGTACTCCCTTATGTTCTCTTTGCCTTTATACCTCATGGAGACAAGTTTAGCCAAAAGACTACTTGCCTCCGCCTTTTTATTTTTGGCAAAGTACTGCTCAATAGCCTCGAAGAACGATTTGGCGTTTTTGCTCTTAGCAATAGAGCCCCAAAACGCCTCCGGAATGGAGCGCTTCTTGATCATCATGCACATTCGGTCTGACCGATCCCACTTCTCAATTTTAGCCTCATTTGGATTTTCAGTAGTAGCAGTGGGTCGATCAGACCGAAGAGCCAGATCCAAATCCATGCAGCCCAGAACGATCTCAAGAGTTTCTTTCCAGCTCTTGAAGTTTGTCCCATTAAGCATTAGGATGTTATTGATTTGTTGAGTAAAGTTAGGAGCTGTAGCAACAGAAACTAAATAGAGAACACATTAAGTATACTCACATAACATTCATATCATAAATCAAATTATGAACGAATAAGTAAAACAAATTGGGGACCCATCTCAAGACACCAAGTGTAACATTAACCTCGTCTGTGGACAAAAATTAACTACAATGGTAATCTTGGTGCAACAATCAAGTATTGACAATAAGTTCTGTCAAACAAGAGTCTATCTGTGGACCGACTCATGTTCACATGAATAATCCAAATAATTATCACATACTCATTATCACATGTGTGTTATTATTCTGTCAAACTGTGCCTACCTGTGAGCCGAACACAGAACACATAAATAATACCACACCCATCTATGTAATTTCAATAAAGCTTTTCTCCACACACGATATTGCTGTGGCAACATGGTGCTTCGATTGACTAGATTGAAGGTTTACTAGACTACTTAAATAAATATTAAAATATTTAATTTAATTAAACGACATTTAACTGTCTCCCCAATTTAAATAAATTTCTTATGGGTTCAGAATGAGATTTGTAAATCAAATCTCTATAGTTATTATTATGGGTTAGATTCGCGAATTAAATCTCACCAGTCATGTCAAAAATCAATTTCAGAAATATTTATTAATACTGTAAAAGAATACGAAAGTGCTATGCCACATAATACTTAAAGAAAAAGGTTCGCATTTGCTGTACTTTTAAAAGTACAATTTCATGAAAATAATTTAATATATTAAATAAAAGAAATAAGGGTAATAAAGCGGCTTGAAACACATGCGGCATAATATATTTCTTTACTGTGCACTCCAATAAATAACACATGTAATCCTTTTTGTTAATGCCACAAATCAAGTTCTTAATGCAATCACAATATAGAATTACTTATAGAAGACTGATGTGTGTACACAAGACACGTACATATTGCCGAACATACATATCTCAATATCACGAAAAACGAGGTCAACAGATCATGAAAATTGAGAAGCAAATTCAAGATATTGAGAATTACAGCAACCAAAAAAAAACTTTATCTCACGTAATCAATTTAAATAATTAAACTGACTTAGTGGATTTTGACTACCCATATATCCTTACACAATTTCCACTACCAAAACCAAAGTACTAACAACATCAATTCAAATAATAATTAACATCACTTTTAATTGCCTGATAAATCATCCGAATAAATCATTCGATTTAAAGAAAAGGGATTACACAATGTGATTCAAATAAAAATATTTAAATTCAAATTTAATCTTACAAATATCAGAGAATCAAAATTAGGGTGGCTCTGATACCACTTGTTGGAAATATAACAATTAATCCAAATATCTTTAATCCCTAATATGATTCAACGAGATCCATAAAATAATTATATAGAGGAATACCTGGATCCATTGATCTTCTTATGCGGAATTAAACGGAAGATCAGCAGCAGGTTTAAGGTCTTCCTTCACTAAAGCCTCTGGATTCCGTAAGGACCTTCGTAATCTCTTCAGATGGGAAAATAGAGAACTGTGTGCGGCTTAGTATTGGGGACCATAACTTAGGTATCTATATATATTACCCATATCAGGCCACCCATAATCACCTGATACGTAATATTGGGTATCTACTCATTGGCCCATATCAAATAAATGTAGTCCATGGACTCTTACTTTATTTTAATCACTTAATTAAGCCCAATATATTATTTTAATAGCAAATATAATTGAGTATTAATATATTGCCGACAATTAAATTATATAGGAAATATAAATTTCCTAACACATGAACCTTAAGGTTTTATGAATCGAGATGTAAACGATATCATCAATTTCATGGAGATAAAATATTACATGAACCACAATAACAAAATAAGACAAGCATTACAATCATAAATAAGTCATAGACCACAAATTTAAATATTGCCGGCCGGTTACATAATGAGTTACTAGAGAGGAATAATACTAAGTGATAATATTTTTTTATTGAAAAGTGATACATAAATTACCTTATTCTCTCTATTCGTTCCCAATAAGAATTGAACCAGGGTCACTCACTCCTATTCGTTCCTAATGAGAATTGAACCCAGGTCACTCAGCCCGGTGGCCAAGTAGGCTAGCCCACTTGGTTTAAGATAATATTAATAACTTTAATAAAAAATGATAACCTCAATGCAAAATAAAAAGCTATAAACAACCATTTTAGCAGGATGATTGTTGGTTGCACATGAAACTTTTGTCTTTCTATTTTGTAGCTATATATGCAGCACTAAAACAGAGAGATCAAAAGCAATATCAGCCTCAGTTTAAGAATGTCTTCATCGAAAACGTGGCTATATCTTCTTTGTATTCTTGTCCTAATTGTTAATGTCTTTCTCATGATCTCCTCTCAAGTGGCTGCAGCTTCTTCACTTAACCATCAAACAAGTAAGCAATTCCATTACTATTAATCTCATGGCTCATGTCAACATTAATTTAAATTAAACTATATATCATCTCATGCTAAAGCAAAAAGTTACCATAGAATTTATATAGTGCACATCTTCATCAGTTAAATATTTAACGTTTCAACTCTCATTGAGCGACATGAATTCTCTTATATTTATGATCTACTTGCCTAAAGCACGTTGGAAGGTGGTGACCTATGTCGGAGATGGATTTACAAGAGGCGAAAGCATTGAGGCGGACCAGGAGGGACGTGGTGGTAGAGGATACTGCTGTCGTTAAGACCCCCATCGCCTAGGATGCTGTACTCCTCCTCCTCCTCACAGGGTGCACTAGCTACAGGGCCGGCCCTGAGATTTTGGGGGCCCTGGACGAAATTTACAAAGGGGCCTTATTTAATTTAAAAAAAATATTAATAAGTTTCTTTTTGTAATTTTCTAATATAATATATTTAATAAAATTTTTCTAGAAAATATTATTTTAGAAAATTTGAGATACTTTTTAGTATAGTTCTCCATCTATATGTCTCTATTTTAATGTTTTATTATAAATATTATCTCAAACTCTATCGTGTATTATTATATGATCTCTATTCTTTAAATATTGTCATATCATTAAAAAGAATTAGAAATAGATTAGTTAGGAGGTTGATGAAATAAGTAGTTAGAGTTAGAGTTAGAGTTAGAATTAATTAGAATTAAGAGGTAGATTAGTAGAAATGTACTTATCAAAACATAGTGTAATTCTGCACCTAAGGGTTTAATGATGTAATTTAGGGTATAATAGTAATTACATAAATTAAAAAGTTGGTTTCTAATTAAAATCTAAGGGTGGAGATTGATTGTTTTAAATTTTAATGGGTTAGATTTTACAGGTGCACCCTACTAAGACTCCAAAATATAAGGAAAGAATTATAAAAAAAACAAATCACAATAAAAAGAATTAAAAAAAAGATTACGTAAGAAAAAAAAAGAATAAGACTTTGAAATAAGAACGATATCAACTATCAAGTTTAATTAAAAATATAGGAGATAGATCACTAAGATTAAAGAAAGAATTATAAAAGAAAGAGATAATAATTGAATAAAAAACAATTAAAAAAATAAAGAGATCAAACACAATCAGAATTGAATAAAAAACAATTGAAAAAAGAAAGAGTTCAAACGTCAAAATTGAATAAAAAACAATTAAAAAAAGAAAGAGCTCAAACGTTAAAATTGAATAAAAAATAATTAAAAAAGAAAGAGATAATATTATGAAAGTTTAATTAAATAAGAGATAATTAATGAAATATTACTACAATCAAAATATAAAGAAATAATTAAAAAAAATAAAGAAATCACGGTAAAATTATTATTTTTATTACAATAAACTATACTACACAGGTAAGAATTGGGGGCCCTAGGCGATCGCCCTTCTTACCTATGCTCAGGGCCGGCCCTGACTAGCAAGCAAAAGGTTTGATGGAATATTAAAAATTATTAATAACCACTTCTTAAGATATTATCATATACGTTACCGTACAAGTTTTGTGATAGACTGTCATCAACCCACGAGAATTGAATATTTGTTATTTTTCTCCGAGTCCTAAATGTGCTAGGATGAATACGGATTGAACCTCAACCTGAGGGAATAAAATGAATTTTAAACTAAATTAAATGTAACCAAAATAAAAGTAATACTTCTTTCGTCCCATTAAAAGAAGATAAAAGAAGAACATTTCTATAATAAATGTATCAATTTTGTAGTCCGGTAGAATCTAGGTATAGATCCGAGTGTTTGTACATGAGACTTTGCATATAATTCATTGCAGTGGTGGAATTTTAATATTCAATGAAAATATTAGATAGTTTTAAAGTAGAATATAAAACAAAACAAAATGAAATGGAGGAAATGGAATTCCAACATGGAATCCTTAATCAACAAGTCCTCCAATAATTTAGTTAAGTTCTACAGTACGGTACTCCAACGGCTCTTTAAAAAAGTTGTAAAACCGTTTCATTTTTACTAAAATTTTATAAACAATTTGTAGAATATATAATAATATATTCTTAATAAAATGCGATAATCATTCAATAAAATTATAACATGAATAACTTATAAAATATATAAATAGTGATAAAAAAAAAATATTGAACAAGAGCAAAATTTGCGTAAGACCATCTCACAATAAGATTATTTTATATATTTTTTAAATAGTTATCACAATTTGAATCACGATTTTCGTTAACAGTAAGACCTATTAATCCGAAAATTTCCTTACGTTAAATAACCTAGGGTACGACCACTAGATTATCCTACTCTTCTAACGATCTAAAGAGATTCGAACTAGTACACACATGAGAAATTAGAGTTACAAAGCTATGAAAGCGGAACAAGCGAATCATATATTCAAGACTATATGAATTCATAAAGCACTCCTTCACTTGCCATTGCATTTGCAATACTGCGACAATTACGGATCATAACATATAAAATGACAAAAAATAACAACAGGTTGGATTGGTCAAACCGAATGTTGGAAAAATTAAACTCACATATTTTAATTAATTATATTTTAAAATAATGTTGAAAAGAAAAAAATAATGAATAAAATTATTTAATACTTAAAACATACTTGTTCATATTTTTAGTTCATAAAGCTCAGTAGCCCACTTAATACTAATAAATATTAAAGAAAAATATAAAAACAGGCCGATGGTAAAGCCCAATCATTTGATAGGGTTATTAATAAAAATAAATATCTAATATAATGTCAAACCGGCAACTAGGGTTGACATTTGTATTAATTCCCAGCCTTCTTTCTCGCTTTAAAGCAATTTTTCTCTCTCTCTTTGAAGCAATTTTAAAATTCGACATTTTTTATTTTAAATAGCTGGTTTGCAAAGATTAATCATGGATTTTTTCTCTCCTTGTTAATTTCTCATGATTTTTCTTCAATTTGGTCATCATATTGCAATTCAGTAGAGTGTTGGATATAAAATATAGAGATCATTAATCAAGAGGTTTGTAGCAGAGATTTAACAGTTCGTGGAGGCGGTGGTTAGGCATTCTCCTTCGACTTTTAGAAGAGAAAGGTTTTCAATATTTTTCTTTGATCTACTGGATTTGTGTGATTTCTGATCAATCGACGGAGCCTATTGCCTTTGGATCTCCTCCTGTTTTTGTTATGACTATTACTTATTTCTATCATTAAGTTTAACCACCAGGTAATCAAAATTTAAGATTTCAATCATTATAATGGAATGAACATAAGAGAAATGGATTTGTTTGGATGCGATATATTTTTTTTAAAAAAGGTGTTTTTTTCGTATATATCGCTTTTACCAATTTTTCAGTTTTTACTGGTCCAAACCGATTTTCTCGTTTTAATAGTAAAAGCAGTTATTTAGGTTGTTTTGGTCCAGTACCGGCTCCCAATTCAACCGATTGAATCGACTGATCAGATTGGAAAACACTGTTAATTTATATATATTTATTAATAAGTGTATAAGTAAATTAACATATTTATTAATAAGTGTATAGGTATTAGATGTGATGAAAAGATATTTTGGCATTAATTTAATGGAAAATAAAGTTATTTGTCCCCTAACTCACACCAATTTTCAAATTTCAATTTGTTTTCTTTGTTTTGAAATTAATCAATTAAATTTATAGAATTCAACTTTATCATCCATCGACAATCGACTGTAGCGGGTAAGTCAGTCGGTTATCCTGGCGTGATATTTAGTTTGTTTCCCCTTTTTTTCTCTAATTTGTGCTGCATGGATATTGTAGGCAATTAAATTTTATTGCCTAATAAATATAAATGTAAAAGAAAATATATTAAGTATTAATTTAATATTTATTTATTAAGGAATTTAAATAAATTAATTCCTAAAATAAATGAATATATAATTAATAATTAATATAATTATTTTAGCCCAAAATCCAAGTTAAATGGGCTTAATTCAAGTTAAATGGGCTTAATTCAAGTCAAGTGGGCCCGACTCAAGTCAATAAGCCCAGCATATCCGGTCCAGTAGGCCTAATTAAATTAAAAAAAGCCCAAGTCAAAATCTTACAGACTTAATTAAATTAAATAGGCCCGTATCCAGTCCAGCAGGCTTAATTAAAGGAGAAAAGCCCGACATATCTTTTGAAGGAGAAAATATCTCTCAAGTGGTTATTTTCTCTACCTATAAATAAGGACCTTCAGTCCTCATTCCATTCACTCTGAAAAATCCTGAAGACCTGTAGAATTCTGAAGATTCAAGTGAAAATCAAGTTCGATCAAGTCAAGTGAAAAATCCTGAAGATCCAAGTTCGATCAAGTCAAGTGAAGAATTCTGAAGATCAAGATCAAGACCCAAGCCCAAGCTCAAGATCTTCAAGTCAAGTTCAAGATATATTCAAGTCAAGAATCACATCCGATCAAAGACCAAGGTGCTAAGCCTCTTCGATCCGATGTTCTTTATCAAATTCATCCAGCAGTCTCCGTGAAGTCAACGTTCTACCAAATTGAGCGGCATACTTCACGACAAAGATTCAAGTCAACGTTTGATCCGAACAAAGGCTCGACGCCTCCGGATAAACGTTTGAAAGCTTCAAGACAACCCCGAGCTCGGACAAGCTTCATCCGAAGATCCGGCTCCGAAAGTTGAAAAAGTCAAGAAATCAACTCAAGAGAGGAATCAGAGGATAAATAGAAGCTGTTCACTTAAATTCTCAACTTCAATCCATATCGGATCATCTTTGTAATTCTTTTGTGTTTATTATTTTATAAATACAAAATTTATTGTTACAAATTTTGGCACGCCCGATGGGACAGTTTCTACCTCTCATCTCCTCTTCGAGCAAAGTAAGATGGTTCCGCTAAGAGTCAAAGTTAACAGATCAGCTTCTGTCTTCAAGTTTTCAGAATTACAAGTTGAAGACGTTAATGTGACAACTAGAAGTATGTCAAGGAAAGCGCGGTCTGAAGCCTCTTCGGAGATAAATTCTTCAGTGGGAGTTATCCCCAAAGGAATGCCTTATGATGCTAAAGACGAGGAGGACAACCTTGTTGGCTCAACTCATTTATCTGAAGAAAGTCCATCATCAGATTCATCCATTGCCTCGACAATGGCAATAAACACTTCGTCTGTCGAAGAACAGTTGGCAAGCTTAACTGAATCCGTTGCTGCACTTGCCAAACAGAACCAAGAACAAAGTACTTTGATTTTCAAACTGATGGAGAAAATGGCTGGTGCTGGAAATAGCCATGCAAACGAAAAGCAAGAAGAAGATGCTGAAAATGAAGTACATAACTCCGCGAAACGCCAATCGACGGGGAAGAGGGTGATTGAAGAAGAATTGAACATTTCCCATGATGGAATGGTTCCTATCAGCCAACTAAAAAGTATTATACTTGGGACAATGAAGGACCAATTTGAAGAGAGCTCCAAACCTTTATTCATGTATGCTAAACCTTTTACTAGAAGGATTGACAACTTGAAGATACCATCGAACTATCAACCCCCCAAGTTCCAACATTTTGATGGAAAAGGTAATCCAAGGCAACATATAGCACATTTTATTGAAACATGCAATGATGCTGGAACTGACGGAGATCATATGGTGAGACAATTTGTTCGTTCTCTAAAGGGAAATGCTTTTGAATGGTACACCGACCTAGAGGCTGATTCTATAGACAGTTGGGATCAGCTGGAATATCAATTCCTTAATCGCTTCTATAGCACTAGGAGAACGGTTAGCATGATAGAGTTGACTAACACTCGTCAGTTAAAAGAAGAGCCAATAATTGAGTACATTAATCGATGGAGAAATTTGAGCCTAAATTGTAAAGATCGATTGTCTGAAGTTTCTGGCATTGAGATGTGCATAGCAGGAATGTAATGGAGCCTTCGTTACATACTTCAAGGGATTAAGCCTAAAACCTTTGAAGATTTAGCCACAAGAGCTCATGACATGGAGCTAAGCATGGGGATAAGTGGAGTGGTTGAACCACCGATTCCCGGATCTTACAAGTATAAAGAAAAGCAAGAGTCCAGGAAAGGGGGCAAACCCTACAACAAATCTTATGAAAAGGAGTCCATGGCGATAAATGCACCAACTGTCAAGTTTTGAAGGAATGAGAACGAAAAGGAAGATAAAGTGAGGAGTGATCCCCAAGAAAGGGGGCAAAGAAGATTGACCTTGAAAGAGATGCAAGAAAGGAAGTACCCATTCCTTGATTCAGATGTCCCAGGCATATTTGATGACCTGTTCAAAGATAAACTTATCGAGCTTCCTGAAATGAAGCGACCAGAAGAGGCGGGACAAACTGACAATCCGAAATACTACAAGTATCATAGACTGGTGGGTCACTCTATTAAAGATTGCTTTGTCTTTAAAGACAAAGTTATGCGATTGGTTGAGCAAGGGAAGATCTTTCTAGATGAAGATGTAACTGCAAACTCTACTTCTGCAGGCGGTGATTCTTCATGTCATATGGCAAGCGAAGCTCAACTACTTAAAGTTGAATCTGGGAATGAAAGCGAGACCCATGTTATGAAAATAACCTTCACAGAGGAAGACTTACTGCGCGGTTCACAATCTCATAACCGACCCTTATTCGTAACTGGTTATACTCAAGTGCAAAGGATTAATCGAATATTGATTGATGGAGGTTCGGCTGTTAATATCTTGCCCTTATCCACGCTTAAGAAGTTAGGAATTCCTACCAACGAGCTCGGCAGTAGTTGATTGACAATTCATGGGTTCAATCAAGAAGGCCAGAGAACACTCGGTACAATGGTCTTGGACTTAATGATAGATGAGATGGTCTCAACAATTCTGTTTCATGTCATTGATGCTAAAACATCATATAACATGCTCTTGGGACGCCCATGGTTGCACGAAAATGGAGTGATTCCTTCTACGCTACATCAATGCTTCAAATACTGCGATGGAGGCAACATAAAAAAGGTGCTTGGCGATGAAAGGCCATTCACAGAAGCTAAGTCATATTTTGCAGATGCTAGATATTTTCTGAAGAGTAACAAGGCTGTCAAGCCAGAAGGAAGTTCATCGCAAGAGAAATGTGATGATAAACAAGAAAGAGAGAATGCAGATGATGTTTCATCCACAAAGTCTATTGAAAGTAAACAGTTGATCAAGACTATAGAAGGGTTGACATTACCTCTAACTAAGGTTGACACTAAGAAGCCCTCTCCTCCTCCACTCAAAGGGTTCACTCGCCCAATTCAAGGAGCTAAAACTGAGCATGGAGATGTATTCGAGTCCGCAGTTTCCAAATCATATAGCCCACAAGCAACTTCTTGTGAAAGCTGGTTATAACCCTCAAGAAAAAGCTATGATGAATGAACAGTCTCATAAGACTCCTAGTGAATTTAATACCACTCAAGAGACATTGAAGAGTAATGGTCGCACTTCCAAGTATACTAGGACAGGGTTGGGATATGTTCCACAGAAACCTGTTCGCATTGCGATCAAAAGGGCAAACACGAACTACATCACTGAAGATGAAATTCTTTCTGAAGAAGAAGAGTCTCATGAAGAGGATAGAAAGGCAGAAAGAATCTCAGTATTCAAAAGACTCAAACCAGTTGGAGCTAAAGGGACTTCCAAGTTCCCAAGGTTCCCAAGGATACGTAGTCGGATCCCATCTCGCATGAAGAGACGACATTTCCTGACTATATCATGTGACACAGTGTTGAAAGCTAAGAAGCGAACAATAATCTTCACCCAAAGTGAAGAAGATGATCGGGAAAGTGTAGGCTCATCAGATATTGTTCATTCCGTTATCATGCAAACAAATCTACACAATGCAGAAAGAGATCTACGAGGCAAGATTGTCGAAATGAGGAGAGATGGTTATGTAGTGGAGAGCATTGTTAAAGTGGGAAAAAATGAACAAGTTAGGTCTAATCCACATTTTCAAAGGCAAGAATTTCTGGAGGACGTTGCTGCAGTAAATCATGTCACTATACAAGAAGAAACCTCAACTGAAGAGGAAGATGCTGATGATGCTCCCCCAGAATTTGAGGAGGGTATTAAATCTACTGTTGATCAATTGAAGGAGATTAATTTAGGTGATGCTAATGATCCACGTCCAACCTATATAAGTGCTTTGTTGACATCTGAGGAAGAAAAAGCTTACATTGAGCTTCTTCAAGAGTTTAGAGACGTGTTTGCATGGTCATTCAAGGAGATGCCCGGATTAGATCCAAAAGTGGCAGTTCATCATCTAGCAGTAAAGAAAGGAGTCAAGCCAGTTAAGCAGATGCAGTGTCGATTTCGACCAGAGCTGGTTCCATTGATTGAAGCTGAGGTTAATAAGCTCCTTGAAATTGGAAAGATACGAGAAGTCAAGTATCCCACTTGGCTCTCTAACATTGTGCCAGTAAGGAAGACAAATGAGCATCTTAGAGTGTGTGTTGACTTACGTGAATTGAACTTGGCATGCCCAAAAGATGATTTTCCACTACCAATCACAGAACTTATAATTGATGCAACGACCGGGCATGAAGTGCTTTCATTTATGGATGGATCATCTGGTTACAATCAAATTAGCCTAGCTCCGGAAGATCAAGAGAAAACAGCCTTTCGCACTCCTAAAGGTATATACTGCTATAATGTTATGCCGTTTGGCTTGAGGAATGCTGGCGCTACGTATCAACGAGCTATGCAAAAGATATTCGACGACATGCTTCATAAGAATGTCGAATGTTATGTGGATGACATTGTAGTGAAATCAAAGAAGAAAAATGACCATCTTAAGGATCTAAGGCAAATATTTGAGCGTCTCAGAAAATTCCAACTCAAGATGAACCCGCTTAAGTGCGCATTCGGAGTCTCTTCTGGTAAGTTTCTTGGATTCATTGTCCGACATCGTGGCATTGAGATTGATAAACCAAAGATTGATGCGATAATGAAGATGCAGGTGCCCCGAAACATACATGAGCTCAAGAGTTTGCAAGGTAAGCTGGCGTACTTAAGAAGATTCATAGCAAATTTGGCTGGCCGATGTCAACCATTTAGCCATCTTATGAAAAAAGGCAGCCCATTTGAATGGGATGAAGCTTGCACTAATGCATTTAACAATATTAAAGCATATTTGATGAAGCCGCCAGTGTTGGTTGCTCCAATAGCTGGACGTCCATTAATTCTCTACATATCTGCTCAAGAAAAAATCAGTTGGAGCCTTGCTTGCACAAAATAATGATGAAGGAAAGGAGTGTGCGTTGTACTATTTGAGTAGAACAATGACTCCAAATGAGTTAAAATACTCACCAATTGAGAAGCTCTGTCTTGCTCTCATATTTGCGATTCAGAAGTTAAGGCAATACTTTCAAGCTCATACTGTTTACTTAGTCTCGAAGGCCAACCCATTAAAGTTCGTAATGTCAAAGCCAATGCTCTCTGATAGGCTCGCAAGGTGGTATCTCCAATTGCAGCAATTTGAAATTATCTACGTCCCTCAAAAAGCGGTGAAAGGACAAGTGCTGGTAGATTTCTTGGCTGATCATCCCATGCCTGCCGAATGGGAATTGTCTGATGATTTTCCCGATGAAGATATATTGGCTATTGAAATCACTCCTCCTTGGAAGATGTATTTCGATGGAGCTGCTCACAGAGAAGGAGCCAGCGCAGGAGTAGTATTTGTAACCTCAGATGGAGTAGTTCAGCCATATTCATTCAGTCTAACTGAAAATTGTTCTAACAATGTAGCTGAATATCAAGCTCTTATACTTGGTTTGGAGATGGCAGTGGATGTAAAGCAGCGACACCTTAAGGTATATGGAGATTCGTTGTTGATAATCAACCAGCTGCTTGGCTTATATGAGGTTAAGAAAGCTGAACTACTTCCGTATTATAACTATGCTCAGAGGCTTATGAATTGGCTTGGAGACGTAGAGATTGAACATTTACCAAGGAGCAAGAATAAGCAAGCCGATGCTTTGGCAAAGCTAGCATCAACCATAGCAATGCCTGAAGCACTTGTTCAAGTACCGATCTGCAAAAGTTGGGTGGTACCTCCCTTCTTCGAAGATGAAGATGGTGAAGAAGTTGAGTATTGCGCCATAGAGGTTTTTGATATTGAGAAAGAAGACTGGCGTCAAACGTTCGTGGATTACTTGAAGAATGATAAGCTTCCTAATGATCCACACCTAAAGGTTGATGTCCGACGTAGAGCACCACGATTCTTCTATTACAAAGATTCACTCTATAGAAGATTGTTTGATGGTATTCTCTTAAGATGCTTAAGTGATGAAGAAGCTCTTCAAGCTATGGAGGAAGCTCATTCTGGAATATGTGGCGCCCATCAGTCTGGACCCAAGTTACATTTTAGAATCAAGAGGATGGGATATTACTGGCCTTCTATGGTGAAGGATTGCATAGATTATGCATAAAAATGTCAGCCATGCCAGTTTCATGCAAATCTCATTTATCAGCCTCCCGAACCATTACATCCAACAGTTTCTTCGTGGCCATTTGATGCATGGGGCTTAGATGTGGTGGGGCCATTAACGAAGTCTTCCAGAGGTCATCTTTATATTCTGGCTGCCACTGATTACTTTTCCAAGTGGGCGGAAGTTGTACCCTTGAGAGAAGTGAAGAAAGAAAATGTGGCTGATTTCATCCGCATCAATATCATATATAGATATGGAGTGCCTCGATACATTATCACAGACAATGGGAGGCCATTCAGTAACTCTTTGATTGATAAGCTTTGTGAGAAGTTTGACTTCAAGCAAAGAAAGTCTTCTATGTATAATGCAGCAGCTAATGTGCTTGCCGAAGCCTTCAACAAAACACTGTGTAATCTGTTGAAGAAGGTGGTCTCCAAGTCAAAGCGAGACTGGCATGAAAGGATTCATGAAGCTTTATGGGTGTATCGAACTACTTATAGAACGCCTACTCAAGCTACTCCGTACTCTCTTGTATATGGGGTTGAAGCTGTGGTGCCCCTTGAAAAGCAAATACCATCTTTGAGAATAGCCATACAAGAAGGTTTAACTGAAGAAGATAACGCACGACTGCGTCTCGAAGAATTAGAGGCACTTGATGAGAAGAGGTTAGAAGCACAACAAAGACTTGAGTGCTATCAAGCTCGCCTCTCCAGAACATTTAACAAGAAAGTAAAGATACTTTCTTTTCAAGTCGGAGACTTAGTCCTTGCTGTAAGAAGGCCTATTGTCATCACTCACCGAGTTGGAAATAAATTCTTGCCCAAGTGGGATGGCCCACATGTTGTGAAAGAAGTGTATACGAATGGTGCGTACAAGTTGATATCTGAAGATGGCGTAGGAATCGGCCCCATAAATGGCAAATTCCTGAAACGCTACTATGCATAATCCAGTCAAATCCAAGGAACGCTCCTTGACGCACGAGCCTAAACTGCATGTTACTCCTGGTCCGCATGAGTATAAACTGTGTACGACGAACTCCTGGTCCGCATGAGTATAAACTGTGCACGACACCCACCAAAGGTAATTATATATAGTTAAACTATTAAATCACCCCACTCAGATATTTTAAGTGGTTAAAGCATTAAATATCCTACTTTGTCTAAAGTGGTTAAAGAATAGTCACTCCTGGCCCGCATGAGTATAAACTGTGCACGGCACCCCCCTATCCAAATCAAATCATGTCCCTTTGAACTACGTAATGACTTGATCCTCTGCGAAGAGGTACGTAGGCAGCTTAGCACTTTGCTAAGTTCAGTCATGTCTTTGGTTTATTCACATCAAGTTTGTGGGGCAAACAATAAATTGGAGCATGAAGGCAGCAAATAAATATGAAAGACAAGAAAACGAATTAATGATGTAACATAAAGGAGAAATAAGGAAGAGAATAGACTTTATTGATAATATCATTAGATGTTCAAAAACATAAAAGGGGAAAGCAAATAAATAACTAAGGGAGCAAATTAAAAGAAAATCAGTCATATGCTAAACAAGAAAGTTATCAGAGAGTATGCTTTATAAAACAGACTTCAGAGCTGCTTTCTCATTTTCAGATGATGATTCTTTCAAGACGGTTGCATTGTCAAGCATAAGGATCTCTTCTTCTATGAGCTCAACTTCCTTCTTGGCATGACAGAAAGTTTGTTAGAGACGATCAACTGCTTCAGACAAAGTTTTCTCTCCCTTCTGCAGATTAGTTATTTCTTTGCCTATCGACTCCAACTCTTCCCAAGTAGTATTTAGTTTTTTTGTCTCTGTCATGTGAGTGTCTCTGCAATTCTGAAGGTGACCCTTGATGTCGGTCAAGCATTTTGCATGATTTCCCGTGGATGCCGCTTCATCAGACTTCAATTTTGCCGCAGTATAAGTATCGGCCTTGTCAAATAGAGGTTCCAGGGCTACCTCTAAAGGAGAACAGTCGATTCTAAGAGGCTTCACTTCCTTTATTAAGGAAAATATTTCTTGTCTCAGAGTTGATAAAAACTCAAGAGGGGTCCGTTTGAGTTTTCTTCTTATTTTACTCCATGCACTCCGAGCAAATTTCCCTTTGAGATCACGAGTAATCTTCTTAGATATAAATTCTGAGATCATGGGACATGCCTTTGAAGAATTCGCCCCTGTGGTCGATGCATCACTTTCAGTAGAATCATTACTCTCATCAGAATCGTCACCGCTACCAGAATTTGAAGAGATGCCCAAGATCTGATAAGAGGAGAAATATGTTAGTATAAAAATGAAGATATACAATGAAAAATAAGATAAGGGAAAGGGGGAAACCTCATCTGCCAAAGTTTTTGAAGTAACAGCAGTAATTAATTCAGTTCCTTCAGCAGCATTAGAGCCAGAAATTTCCAGCGCAACCTTCGATAATAAAAGAAAGCTTTGTAAGGAAAAAAATAAAGGAAAAAGGAAAAGAGGAGAGAGAATGGAAGAAACCTCATTATCTTATTTTTCAGTATGAACAACATATTTCTTTCTCTTCCAATGGCGTTCATTAGAGGCGCTACGACTTTCTGTAGAATGAGGGGAACTTTTCTTCTTTTTATGTACTGTAGGTTGTAAAACATCATCATGCACCGGAGAAATATCCTGAACTTCTTGATTATCATCATCAAGGTCATTAATGATGTCCACTTCTTCCTCCAGAGGTTCTGAAACTAGGGTGGTCAAAGCCTTGATATGATCAGATAAGTAAGTTCCGTGGACTTGCTTCCACCACTCCTTATATTCAGTAGTGGAGTAGTTTTTAGGAGCTGGGGTTGCACATGGAAAGTAAGCTTCGGAGGTAGAGTTATAAGAAGTGCAATGTCTCCAATGGTTGAATCCTTCTTCTAAAGATGCTTTCGGAAGGTTGGTTCTAAGTATCTTAGGAACATCTTGTAGGAAGCCAAATTGACGAGCAAACCTGTGAGGGGAATAAGGCTCCATCACAAAATGACTACCCTACCGCAAAGTGAGATAGCTAGTACGGATAGCCACCAGATGAGCCCAATTATCCCATTTCTTATTTCCATCATCCGTGTACTGGATCGCTTTGTCTTTTGAAAAAATATTGCAAGTCCATAAGGCATTATCAGCTGTGTGGATTCGTTTGCGAGCATCTTCAGCATCGAAGTATCTTGCTCCCTGCTCTCCAGAGTATGTCACCATTTGAGGATATGCTATCTTACTTCCAACCGGAAAATGAGTTTTGAAGTAGTGAGCCAGCCAAGCATGAACGAAATGGACTGGAAAGGTTGATTTAATTTCAGATAAACTCGATGAGTTTGAAATCGCATTCAAGCCATGGTAAATGTTTGCCAAAACTGGAATAGCAAGACTCACTTTTTTTCCTGCAGCCATTAAGCTTGCCACTTTAAAGGTGCTTGGTCGTATCAAGCCTACCTCGCCACCCGGAAGTGCAAACGCACAAAGCCAGCAAGCTAAGTAAGCGGCTAGATAGGTCTCTTCTTGATCAGTTTGAGAAATGCCCAACTTTTTAAATTGATCTATCTCAGAAAACGTCCATGGTTGGTGACTTGAAATAACGCCAGTCGGGTTATAAGTTTTTTTAGGCCGAGAATTCGTCTTTCTTTCAATACGTGCAGGAGGTTCAAGGTATGTTATAGCCTTTTTAGACCAAAAATCTACCCACTGGTCTATGGTTACATTTCTTCTATTAACACCTTTGCAAAGTACGTGATAGGCGCCAAGTAAAGATCTACAGCTGCGCGGGATACGTAAACCATCCTTCGTGGAAAGCAATTCTTCTGCACAGGGCACGATTTCATCATACACATAACCCGCTATGGGTAGTCCCATCAAGTTGTATAAGTCCCATAAAGAAAGTGACATCTCTCCGAATTTAGTAAGTAAAGTATTGGTGGAAGAACACCAAGCTTCACAGAAGGCCTTCATGATTTCACAGCTGCAATCATAGGTAAAGAGGGATGCAAAGACAACATCATAAAGCTTTGTGTTTCGAAGAATGGATCCGCATCGGCTTAAAATATCTTCAGTCCATTCCCAGTAACCCTTGATGTAGTGAAAGTCTCCAAGAAACTTGATGGGTTTCCCCCATGATGCTTTTCCTTTTGCAATGCAGCGTCCCAAAGAGGGTAAAGGTGCTGAATTGATTTCTGGCTCAATGTCAGCTCCCTTAAAGGTCCAACTTATGTTATTTTTACTTGAAGAAGATTCATGAGACCAACATGCCAAGAAAAATTCATTCTTGCTTCTTGGAGGGACATAAGCACAGTTCCCTAGCAAAGATTGCCCAGGTAAAAGACGAGTTCCTTGTGGTAAAGGTTGATGTGCATCTTCAAGAATAACTAAGTATCTTGCGCCGGACTTTCCCGTTACAGTTTTGAAGAAAACCATGCTGAGAAGTGGATAGGCTGCAAAACAAATGAATGATTAATTAAAAAGACCCAAAATAAATTCAGGGGGGCAATTAATTAATTATTTAAGGTCATAATTATAAAACATTGTAGCCTTAAACATTGGAGCCAAGTCAATAAAATTAATTAACACATATGCTTAGTTAATTTAAACTTGGCCACACGGTTGGAGGCCATGTTTATAGGCACAAATCAATTAATGGGCCAATTAAGGAAAGGTGGAATCAATATTGAAGCCCAAATCAACATATAATTAAAGAAGCCCAAGTATGAAGCCCAAATCAAAGCAAAATTGGGCATGGGCCATGTGAGGGTCAAAATTGACTTGAAAGTCAAAATTAAGGGCTTGGTGGTAGAATAGTAATTTTCTTCTCAAGATTCAATCTGCAGCGCGACTCCCTTCATCACCGTGCGCGACTTGCCGCGCCTCACCACCAAACCAACGACCACCGCCCAGCCGCTTCCGAGGCCTACCACCGGGAACGCGTGAGCGTTGCACGCCTCACCAAGCTGCCAATGGGATCGAGCGTCGCACGCCTCACCAAGCTGCCGACGGGATCGAGCATCGCACGCCTCACCAAGCTGCCGACTGGATCGAGCGTCGTACGCCTCCTCACCGAGCTGCCACCAAGAGCGAGCAGCTGCCACCGGGAATGCGCGAGCGTCGGCCGCCTCCTTACCAAGCTACCACACGCGTGTTGCCGCCATCAGCCGCCACCGAGGATGTCGCACCGTTAAGCACGTTGCGGCTGCAGCAGTCGCGTATTGCCAGCGGTCAACAGCTGGCGACCTCCCCGAGAACTCTGTTGCACAGACCGCACGACTGGAGATGCCTATTGCAGCCACCGAATTGTCATCGCCAGAAACACATACCATCACCTTCAAATCGAGCAACCACCATGGGTGGTCCGCAGTCGATTGCTCTTCATCTCGACACTATAACTTCAGCCTTCAAATCTGTCTTCAGAGATCTGTAACACCTCTCCACCTACTTCCGTCGGAGGTGTGAGCCCAACAAGCAACCACCATGGGTGGTCCGCCGTTGACTGCTTTTCACCTCGCGGTATGAGCCCGACAAGCAACCACCATGGGTGGTTCGCCGTCGACCGCTCTCCACCTCGACGTCGCTGGTCTTGGCTTCCCGTGTACGTTAAAGTCTTTTTTTTTCTCTTCACTTCTCTTCGTGGATACGTCGTGTGGAAAAGGAAAAAAAAAAGAAAAAGGGAAAGGCAGAAGAGATACAGAAGTCGAGCTTACCTTGATGATCAAATAAAAGAAAAGAAGCAAGAAAGGAGTTTGGTATGTGCAGGATTAAAAGAAGGGAAAAAACAAGGGAAAAGAAAGAAAAGGAGCAGACAAGAGAAAATAAAAGGAAAGCAGTAATGTGAAGTTAAGTGTTCACCACTTTTGACGAACGTGCTCGAACTCATTGCCCTTGATGGAAGAAAGAACCTGCAAAAGCTGTGAACTGATATGTGAAAATTGAAGGGCATGACCTCTCCTTATATAGGGGTTAGAAACTTTGGAGATAAGTATTTGAAGATTACCCAAATATTTCTTTGGATTTGCTTCGGATGTGTAATCTGTGATTTCAAGATTATCATGTTAGATTCTTGAGTTGATTTGTTGAGGATCCAGTATATTTCTTGTTCTCCAAGTATAAGGAAGAACGTACATGCTTATCATTTATTGGGTCAGAATAAAAAATATAATAATAATAAGTTGGGAAAGGCCCAGAGAAGGATTTGGGGCAAGAAGTTGATGGAGGCCCAAACTGAAGGGAAAAGAGGGCCCAGATGTGAAATGTTGCAATTTGTCCACCTCAATGACAAATTTCCGTGAACAAAATGCAAGGGGGCATTTGTAGGCAATTAAATTTTATTGCCTAATAAATATAAATGCAAAAGAAAATATATTAAGTATTAATTTAATATTTATTTATTAAGGAATTTAAATAAATTAATTCCTAAAATAAATGAATATATAATTAATAATTAATATAATTATTTGAGCCCAAAATCCAAGTTAAATGGGCTTAATTCAAGTTAAATGGGCTTAATTCAAGTCAAGTGGGCCCGACTCTAGTCAATAAGCCCAGCATATCCGGTCTAGTAGGCCTAATTAAATTAAAAAAAGCCCAAGTCAAAATCTTACAGACTTAATTAAATTAAATAGGCTCGTATCCAGTCCAGCAGGCTTAATTAAAGGAGAAAAGCCCAACATATCTTTTGAAGGAGAAAATATCTCTCAAGTGGTTATTTTCTCTCCCTATAAATCAGGACCTTCAGTCCTCATTCCATTCACTCTGAAAAATCCTGAAGACCTGCAGAATTCTGAAGATTCAAGTGAAAATCAAGTTCGATCAAGTCAAGTGAAAAATCCTGAAGATCCAAGTTCGATCAAGTCAAGTGAAGAATTCTGAAGATCAAGACCCAAGCCCAAGCTCAAGATCTTCAAGTCAAGTTCAAGATATATTCAAGTCAAGAATCACATCCGATCAAAGACCAAGGTGCTAAGCCTCTTCAATCCGATATTCTTTATCAAATTCATCCAGCAGTCTCCGTGAAGTCAACGTTCTACCAAATTGAGCGGCATACTTCACGACAAAGATTCAAGTCAACGTTTGATCCGAACAAAGGCTCGACGCCTCCGGATAAATGTTTGAAAGCTTCAAGACAACCCCGAGCTCGGACAAGCTTCATCCGAAGATCCAGCTCCGAAAGTTGAAAAAGTCAAGAAATGAACTCAAGAGAGGAATCAGAGGATAAATAGAAGCTGTTCACTTAAATTCTCAACTTCAATCCATATCGGATCATCTTTGTAATTCTTTTGTGTTTATTATTTTATAAATACAAAATTTATTGTTACAGATATAAAATAACGTCTAATGTGGAGTTAAAAGATAGAAATAGGATTCTCAAATCTCTAACCCTAATATATCGTAGATTCCTAAATTAAAGAAAAAATAATTTGTTCTCATTTTGATTCCGAAATCAAAATTTCTTTTAAATCCAAATCATTGAAATTGTAGGAAAATAAAGAAATTGTTGGATTGTATACTAAAATTCTATCTTTTTATATGAACAATATTTTTTACAATTTATTTGAAATGAGAATCATATGATCAAACGATTTGCATATTATAATATACATGTATGTTATTGCAAAAGTCTACTTATTTTATATTGTAGATAATATAGTGTGCGGTATCGCACGGAAGATCATATTGTCGGCTCCTTATAAAGTATAATCAGATGCTCACAGCCGAGATAGACGGGGACAATCTATCAAGATGATTGTAGTGTGATTTGGTATTAGTTTGTCTTGACTATAAAATCACATTAGTGCACTTTGTGTGTATTGAGCAGGACCGCTTGAATCGTTCAACTTATACTGACTATATAGGAGAACTTGATCTTAGTTATTATGGATGTTCGTGCTCTTAATCCCTATACAATAATCTTGACACATAAGCTAGTGTTTATGTCTTTGATTCATCAATGGGTGAGATTTATTTATTAAATCAACAAACTAGGTGAGTTGGGAGATAGTACTGTCTCTATGGTGTGCTGTTGATTGTAGAAGGAATCCGTGTCCTATTAAATAGGCTGATGATGTCCCCTTGAGGAGCTCATAAGGATTATCATGTAAACCCTGCAGGTGGATTTATTCTGGCATGATAACAAGGTTGAGTGGTACTACTTTCTGATGAGATATTAATTAATGGAGTTGTCAGTAACTTAATTAATTAATGGACATTGTATATCTTAAACACGAGAGAGACTAACGGGCTCAAAATAAGAAGGAGCCCATTGTTGGATTGTATACTAAAAGTCTAGCTTTAGTATGAACAATGTCATAACAATATTTGAAATGAGAATCATTGATCAAATGATTGCATCTTATAATTTATTTTATATGCATGATGCAATAGTCCATTTACTTTATACTGTAGATAATATATTGTGCGACAACACGCAGAAGATCATATTATCGGTTTCCTTATAAAGTATAAACAGATGCTCACAACTGAGATAGACGGGGACTCTCTATCGGTATGGTTGTAGTGTGGTTTGGTATTAGCTTATCTTGGCTATAGAATCACATTAGTGCACTTGTGTGTATTGAGCAGGACCGCCTGAGGTCGTTCTTCTTATACTGACTATATAGTAGAACTTGATCTCTGTTATTATGGAAGTTCGTGCTCTTAATCCCTATACAATAACCTCGACACGTAGGGCAGTATGTATTTCTTTGATTCATCAATGGGTGAGATTTATAAGTATTAAATCAACAAACTCGGTGAGTTGGGAAGTAGTGCTGTATCTATGGTGTGCTGTTGATTGTAGAAGGAATCCATGTCCGTTATAGGTTGATGATGTCCCCTTGAGGAGCTCATAAGGTTTATCATGTAAATCTTGCAAGTGGATTAATTTCCGACATGATAATAAGGTTGAGTGGTACTACTCTCGGATGAGATATTAATTAATTAGAGTTGTCAGTAACTTAATTAATTAATGGACATTGTTTTTCTTAAACATGGGGAGACAATCGGGCTTATAATAAGAAGGAGCCCAGAACATAATTTTGGGATTGGACGGGTAGTGCAGTAATAATATTTTAGTGGACTATATTATTATTATTGGATTTAATTAAAAGCTTTGGGCTAAGCTTGGTTAATTAAAATTCAATTGAGGCCCAGCCCAATTTCTCCTCCTGGTCCCTGCTGTAGCCCAATATATAAGTGAACTCAGCTTCCTGGAACCCTCAGATTATTCCTGCGCCTCTTTTGGGGAGAGAAGGGAAGAGAAGCAGATTGAGAGATCCTGCAGACTGTTGCCCACACAACAGCAGGATCACACTTGGGACATACAGTAGAAGATCAGAGATAGTTCTCTGCAGTTCATCCTCTACACCAACCCAGAAGTACGGTAAACGGTTTAATTGCTTCCGCTGCTTATTGTTTATCTTTTATCCTAACGATCAAGTTTGAACCACACGATCCAATTGCCAACAATTGGTATCAGAGCGAGGTTTCATGGCAAAACATGACGCGTTAAGGGGTTTATGTGCTATTTATATTTCTGGTCAGATTAATAACATGTTTAATATGGATAATTTGATTATGTGAAATAATCTGATAATTATCTCTGTGGGTTTTATACTGTATTGTTTATTACCATGAAAAACAAAGAAGTATGTGTGATTGATAATTGTCTGTTAATTACTGGACACGAAACACACACATCACGGAACCCTAATGGCTATCTATCACGCACACACACGTCTGCACGATGATCGGTGCAAGGCCGGCTGCCCGGCGGCGTGTCCAAGACTGTCGGGTGACAGGGCTGAAGGTGTTTACCGTGTGTGGTGTCGGCGCGTGATGACTGGTATCACGAGAACGGCCGACAGCGTGTGAAGGCTGGAAATCAAAGCGGTGGTTTCATGACAACGGATCAGGGTGATGCTGGATGCACGGCGGATAAGTCGGAACGCCTGGTGAGTCAAATTGGGTTCTGGTTCTGTTAGATGATAATCCATGTGAATCTCGCCAGAGTGACGCGTTAGACGATACGGGATGACTCCATGTGTGAGTCTTAGTCGGCGGAGAAAACCACTAGTGTCGATCCTATGCACGACGGCGATGTCTGTTGGTTGATCGAGGACTTGTCGGTACTGATGGCGTCGCATCACGACAGTGGTATACCCTGCAGACTGGCGATCTGGTCTCGATCGACGAAGAGCTCTGGCTGGGCGATTCAAGGCAGATCCAGGCGGATCGGGGCAGATCGACGAAGAATCTGGCGGCGCTGGTGGTGGCGTACGGCTGACGGAAGGACCATTGGAAGTTGCAGGCACATCTTGGGCAGGCCGATTAACGCACGTCGCTGGGCTAGCAACGGCAAAGCAGCGGCTGTCGGAGAGGATGGAAGCCGGCGTAACTTCCCTGGTGATTCCTGGAGAGCAGCCGGCGAATTCATGGCGGGTTGGCGCTGCTGGAAGGTCGTAGTGCGGAGCTTGCGACGGCGCGACTCCGGTGGACGACAGCGCGTCTCCGGTGGGCTGACAGCTCGACTGCCGAGAGCAGCGGCGCCGAGTGGTTCGCGTGTCTACTGCCGTGTTTGAGAATGGAAGCGGCTGTGAGAAGGAGATATGGCAGCAATTAATTTTGGGCTGCTTTATGGGCTCCTTTTAATTCATAGTGAGCTGCACATTCATTTTAATTGGTTTTGGGCCTGTTTGCTGGGCCCAATTATTAATTGAGATGTTCATTGGGCTTATTTCTTATAATTGGTTTTGGGCTGCTGGTCCAATTTTATGAAGGAGTTTATGGGCCCAATTCAGTAATAAATAAAAGGCTGCCCATTTTTTAATTTGGTTTTGGGCTGTTGGGCCCAAATTTTATTAAAATGGAAATGGGCTGCTGGGCTATTATTTAATTGCTGGATTTTAATTAATTGTGGGATTGATATTGGGCCAAGGTTAAATATTGGGCTAGACCTTAATGCAGAAATTGGCAGGGTAAATGGGCTTAATTATTTAATTAATGGGTTGCTCATTTTATGCTAATGATATGTGGGTCGGCTGGGCCTATTTAATTGATCCAACATATTATGCAATTAATTATGTTATATAACTGATTAATTGATTTAATTGTCAATTATTGTTATATATGTGTAAGGCATGTTCTATGTGATTTATTTATTTAAATTGCTGTTAATAGAAGCATGTCTTAGTTGTATATTTTATTCTGGAATATTATATGCATATTAAAAACCCTCGGTAATTAAATAACTAAGTGGGAGAGGGGATTGGTAATATATTCCCGCGGCCTCCATTATTGGTTTGTAAGTGATGTGAGTAAACTTGCGTGTTGGCAATAGGCCTTCCTCCCTAACGGATGAGTTTATTCACGGATCGCTGGTACAGACTTCATTAAATAATTATTGTTTGTAATGTGGCACACAAACTTGCGTGTTGGCATTGGCCTTCCTCCCTAACGGATGAGTTTGTGTGCGGTTCACTAGTACAAACTAATAATAGATGATTGTAGGAAGCTATCTGAGCGCGTGTGTACTTCTCCAACTGTAAGGCACACAAGTTCGCGCAGTGGACTTGGGATCAAATAATGGTGTACACTTAGGTGTAAATAATTAGTATCCTCCCCAACGGAGTCACTGCTATTATTTGCATGGCTAAAGAGAAACCGACTATTAATTATTTTGTCATAAAGTTAGGTTGACAAATGAAATTAATGGGTAAAACCTTCTCTTGTAAATGTTCGGGCTTGTAAACGTCCACCCTAACGTGGCTTGCAGACTCACGGTGCTTGAGATGTCGGTGAATTTTAATTTTATATTGTTTTGAGGGAATCAATATAAAAGGATAAAATTCGAAGATTTGATCAGTAAATTTATTTGTGATTCTCTGAATTTCGAATGGTTTTATTTAACTAATTGTTAACTAAAAGACATTATATTTACTTGTCCAAATTAGATGATTAGAAAGAATCTTGGTTTTGAAAATTACTGCTTAAGAAAATACATGTGTATTCTCACAAAGGACGTCTCATGATACCTATTAAAGTCTCTAGTGAAGAGATGAGAGGTTCATAGAAATATGATGATCTCATGTAACTCTTCGGATACTTGAGTAATTTAAAAAGGCGCAAGATCATGGTTGAATTGATGAATGAATTGGAAAAGCTTGGAATAGAAATTGAAAGGGAAACCTAAGTCAATTTTATTCTTCATAATTGCCTAGACGTTTTGAGTAAGTTCCACCTGAATTACAAGAGGATGTAAATGGTGGGAAACCTCTGACAAAAACACGTGGCAAAGGAAAGCCATTTTCATCACAATGTGAACAAGTTTAATATCTTATTAACTAATGGTTTAAACATGATTAGTGATGGCATCTACTGACACAAAGTATGTAGATACTGGAATCACTAAATGTTTATCACTCAGTAAGGATAAGATTGTAATGACATGGGTAAAACTACGAAGGTAGTGGCTATTGCAGTGGGAGTAGTTTATTTATCTTATGATAGGAATAAATAATTGATTATGAGAAATTGTCTTTACGTACGTTTTCATAGAAAGAATTTGATTTCGGTTTCTATGCATTAACGGATGGACACTTCATTTCATTTAAATGACATGGTCATAGTAATGAGGAATGAGGCTATAATCCGTTAAAGTACGTTGGTGGATAAAAAGTATACTCTTGAATCATGTACATCCCATAGATGCAATAAATAGTAATTAAATAATGCATCTTCCAATATTAGTAAGAGAAATGAACCTTCGCAAATGAACTAAACATACATTTGGCGTCTATGACTAATTCATTTTACTTAAGTAGGATTCAAAAGTTGATAGCCGATAGACCGTAAGGTTTATCTGAAGTGGAAACTATCGGACTTGCGAGTCTTGCTTGGAAGTAAAAATGATTAACTGCCTTTTCAAGGCTGTGGGGTGTAGAGCCGAAGATATATATGTTGGAATTAGTTCATTCTGATTCAAGCGAACCTAACAATATCCAGGCGAGAGGTGGTTATGAATATTCGAAGATTATTATGGAAACCAATATATTTATATGATGCACTGCATGTCTAAGTTCTTTGATTAATTCAATAATTGTAAGGCTGGTACAGTGAAGCGTCATGGAAAATATATTAAGTCATTATGATTCAATCATGATGGCGAATACCTCTTGGGATAGTTAAGAGCTATTGATCAGAAGTTGAGATTAAATCTCAAGTTGACTACGCCGGGCATGCCCCAGCTGAATGGTGTAGTGAGTAGAAGGGATAAGGCTCTTATGGTTATGATTAGATAGATGATGAATTATTTTGATTAATTAAATTCATTTATGGATATACCCTAGAAACAGTAATTCGTAAAACATTTGTCTGTTTGTGGGACATCCTGGAAAAATGAAGGTTGATTTATTTAGTCCAAAAGATCGAAGGGTGACTGTTAACACAAACACCAGATTTTTGGAAAAGGACTATGTAATAAATCACAAGCCCATGTATAAGTTGTTCTAAAGGTAGTGAGAGGAAAACACAAAGTATAAGTACCAAGTGTACAAGAGGATATACCATAAGGTAAACTGCGACGCGTGTCACGTCTAATACACAATTACATGTAGTGTCTTGTCGTAGTGGGAGGGTTGTATGACGACCCATAAATATATGTTTTGGGAGAGTCGTGAGACTTGATCCCTAGTGAACATGGTATTATCCCACGGATACGACATAGCGCTACAAGATGAAAATGCGGAATCTTAGCAAGGTGCAATGAATGTAGAAATAGAATCTACGGATTCTAAATTAAGTCTGGAGCTTGAAAGATCACTAAAATGGTGTAAAAGCCATTGCAAGTGATCATAGGAAATAAAAGAGGATCATACAGAAAGGTGAAAACCTTGGAAGCAAAGCTTGTTGCGAAAAGGTGTACTCAGAATGAAATGGTTCGATTATGAGGGAACATATTTGCTGGTAGCTATGCTTAAATTGATCCGGATTCTTTTATTCATTGCTGCTCATATTAAATTATGAGGAACAGCAAATAGATGTCAAGACAGCTTTCCTGATTGGAAGTCTTGAAGAAAACTTCTATGTGAAGCAACCAGAGTGATTCATTGCAAAATACTAATAGCATTTTGATAGTAAGCTTAAAAATTATTCAGAGATGGACTAAAGCAAGCTTTGAGATAGTGAAGCATCTATTTTGATTAGTTAATCCAGTGGCATGGATTTAAATCAATGAGCGGATGAGTCTTGTGTGTTGTAAAGAGTGACGGAAACATGGTGGTGTTTCTTGTACTATACGTAGATAGTATCTTGCTCATTGGAGACAATGAAAGAGTATTATCGGGCGTATGGGTGCGGTTAATAAAGCGGTAAAGATGAAGAACTTAAGAAAGGCAAAATACATCCTTTTGATCATGGTAATACGGATCACAAGAAAGGATATTATGCTTATCTCAAGTTTCATAAAATGATACAGTCCATACTCGTTTAGCATGTAAATTTATCTAAGTGAATGTGTCTTTGAGACACAAGAAGAAGATAAAGAGGATGAAAGCGGTTCCTTATGCTTCGGCGAATAAGGAAGCTTAATCTAAGGAATGCTATGAACAATGTTGGATATCTGTTTTGCTGAATGCATGAACAGTGGGTATAAACGTAACCCGGAACAAGAATGATGAACTGTGGTAAGACATTTATAAAGTGTCTGAGAAGGACTGGAAATTATATGTGGACTTACTGGACAGATTCACTGCTTCTTGTGGATTACGTAGATTCGGATTTTTTAGTCAAATTGGACTGTAGTAAATTATCCTCAAAGGTTATGTGTTTAATTTTAGGAAGTAGAGTCATAATGTGGAGGAGTGTTATATAGAAATATATTTCAAACTCCGGACTCCATCATGGAAAGATGATAAATTGGAGCCTATGAGGCAGCCAAAGTATCTATATGACTCTAGAGACTTCAAGATGGATTTTGAAGTGTTTCTAAGTTTGCCCAAGGTAATCACAATTTACATTGATGATATTGGTGCAGTTGCAAACTTGAAGAAATCACAAGTCCATAAGGCAATTAAACACATGGAGCGCGAGTACCACATGTTACGAGAAATCGTATGATGAGGGGAAGGTTTTGTCGCCTAGATTGCATCGGATGATGACCTAGTAATCCATTTACAAGGACCTTAAGGCGAGAGCTTTTAATGGTCGTGTAAGTAGGAGTAGGAATCAGATGTATGGCAGAAGACATGACAGCATAATCTTTTAGTATAAGTGGGAGATTGTTGGATTGTATACTAAAAGTCTAGCTTTAGTATGAACAATGTCATAACAATATTTGAAATGAGAATCATTGATCAAATGATTGCATCTTATAATTTATTTTATATGCATGATGCAATAGTCCATTTACTTTATACTGTAGATAATATGTTGTGCGACAACACGCAAAAGATCATATTATCGGTTTCCTTATAAAGTATAAACAGATGCTCACAACTGAGATAGACGGGGACTCTCTATCGGTATGGTTGTAGTATGGTTTGGTATTAGCTTATCTTGGCTATATAATCACATTAGTGCACTTGTGGTATTGAGCAGGACCGCCTGAGGTCGTTCTTCTTATACTGACTATATAGTAGAACTTGATCTCTGTTATTATGGAAGTTCGTGCTCTTAATCCCTATACAATAACCTCGACACGTAGGGCAGTATGTATTTCTTTGATTCATCAATGGGTGAGATTTATAAGTATTAAATCAACAAACTCGGTGAGTTGGGAAGTACTGCTGTATCTATGGTGTGCTGTTGATTGTAGAAGGAATCCATGTCCGTTATAGGTTGATGATGTCCCCTTGAGGAGCTCATAAGGTTTATCATGTAAATCTTGCAAGTGGATTAATTTCCGGCATGATAATAAGGTTGAGTGGTACTACTCTCGGATGAGATATTAATTAATTAGAGTTGTCAGTAACTTAATTAATTAATGGACATTGTTTTTCTTAAACATGGGGAGACAATCGGGCTTATAATAAGAAGGAGCCCAGAACATAATTTTGGGATTGGACGGGTAGTGCAGTAATAATATTTTAGTGGACTATATTATTATTATTGGATTTAATTAAAAGCTTTGGGCTAAGCTTGGTTAATTAAAATTCAATTGAGGCCCAGCCCAATTTCTCCTCCTGGTCCCTGCTGTAGCCCAATATATAAGTGAACTCAGCTTCCTGGAACCCTCAGATTATTCCTGCGCCTCTTTTGGGGAGAGAAGGGAAGAGAAGCAGATTGAGAGATCCTGCAGACTGTTGCCCACACAACAGCAGGATCACACTTGGGACATACAGTAGAAGATCAGAGGTAGTTCTCTGCAGTTCATCCTCTACACCAACCCAGAAGTACGGTAAACGGTTTAATTGCTTCCGCTGCTTATTGTTTATCTTTTATCCTAACGATCACGTTTGAACCACACGATCCAATTGCCAACACCCATAACATAATATGGGATTAGAGTGGCAGTGCGGTAATAATATTTTAGTGGACTATATTATTATTATTGAACTTAAGTGTAAGTTTTGGGCTAAACTTGGATACTTAAGCCCAATGGAAACCCAACTCTAATTTCTCCTCCTGTCCCTATTATAGCCCATAAATAAGTCACCTCAGCTATTCAAAACCTTAATCTATCGCCACTTACACGTGAGAAAGAAGGGAGGAAACTGATTGAGAGTGTCTTGAAGATCGTCGCCCACACGACGTCAAGACTAGACTTGGGAATACATCAGAAGATCGGAGAGGTCGTTCTATAAAGCTGTTCTTCTTCAACATACCCTGGTGAAAGGTAATTTGATTTTATATTCTTACTTCTGCTGATATAGAATCGCATGGAACCCTAACGGTTCACGTTAACCAAATGATCGAACACCAATAATTGGTATCAGAGCTTCGGTTTCATGGCTAAATGTGACACCAACGATTATTCTAGATATGGATACATTTATTAGTTGTGCCACAAGTCTGAGTGCTTTGATAAATTCAAAGAGTACAAGGCTAATGTGAAAAAACAACTTGGAAAATGTATCAAGACACTACGATCTGATCGTGGTGGCGAATATCTTTTAGGAGAGTTTAGGAATTATTTATCAGAGGCCAGGATTGAATGCTAATTGTCTGCACTGGGCCCACCCAGCAGAATGGTGTAGCAGAGAGAAGGAATAGGATTATTTTGTAAATGGTAAGATCAATGATGAGTTATTCAAAATTACCAAATTCGTTTTGGGGATACACCTTAGAAACAGCGGCTTACATTTTAAATTTAGTACCTTCTAAATCAGTAGCCTCTACACCCACCGAATTGTGGACCAGGGCGCAAGCCTAGTCTGAAACACATTCGGATTTGGTGTGCTCCGGCACATGTGTTAAAGGCAGATATTGATAAGTTAGAATCTCGTACTGATATTTGTCTGTTTATAGGATATCCTAGAGGAACGCAGGGTGGTTTGTTTTATAGTCCAAAAGAATAAAAGGTGATCGTTAGAATGAACGCCAGATTTTTGGAGGAGGATTATACAATGGATCACAAACCCATGAGTAAAAATATTCTAGAGGAAGTAAGAGGGAAAACACCAAATATAATACCAACTGTACTAGAGGATATACCACAAGACACTGTACCGCGTGTCATATCTGATACATAATTGCCTGTGGTGCTTCGTCGTAGTGGGAGGGTTGTGAGACAACCCAATAGATTCATGAGCTTGGGAGAGTCATCAGACTTGGTCCCTGGTGAACATGAAATTGACCCATAAAATTATGACGAAGCACTGCATGATAAAGATGCTCAATCATGGCAAAAAGAAATGAAATTTGAAATAGAATCCATGTATTCTAATCAAGTTTGGGAGCTTATAGAACCACCCAATGGTGTAAAAGCCATTCGATGCAAGTGGGTCTATAAAAGAAAAGGAGGATCTGATGGTAAGGTGAAAACCTTTAAAGCAAGGCTTGTTGCGAAATGATATACTCAGAAAGAGAGAATCGATTATGAGGAAACCTTCTCGTCTGTGGCCATGCTTAAGTCAATCGGATTCTTTTATCTATTTCCTCTCATATGGATTATGAGGTATGGCAAATGGATGTCAAGACAGCTTTCCTGAATGGAAGTCTTGAGAAAAACATCTATATGAAGCAACCAGAGGGATTCATTACAAAAGGGGAAGAGCATCTTGTGTTTAAGTTTAATAGGTCCATTTGTGGATTGAAATAAGCTTCAAGATCATGGAACATCCATTTTGATGAAGTAATACAGTCATATGGATTTATTCAATGTTCGGATGAATCTTGTGTATACAAGAAGTATGATAGAAATGTAGTGGTATTTCTTGTACTTTACATGGATGATATCATGCTCATTGAAAATAATGTAAAGGTGTTGTCGGGCGTAAGGGTATGATTATCTAAACAATTTGAGATGAAGGACTTAAGAGAAGTCGGACACATTCTAGGGATCAAATTGAAAAGGGATTGCAAGAAAATAATGTTATGCTGGTCCCAAACTTCATACATTGATACAATCTTTGCTCGTTTTAGTATGCAAGACTCCAAGAAAGGTTTTCTACCTTTCAGACATGGAATACCTCTATCTAAGGAATTGTGTCCCAAGACACAAAAGGAAATAGAGGATATGAAGGCGGTTCCATATGCTTCAGCAGTAGGAATCCTCATGTATGCAATGCTATGTACGAGATCAGATATATGTTATGCCGTGGGCATAGTCAGTAGGTATCAAAGTAACCTAGAAAAAGGGCATTGAACTGTGGTAAAACATATTTTGAAGTACTTACGAAGGACTAGGGATTATATATTGATTTACCGGGTAGATACTTTGTTACATGTGGGTTATACTGATTTGGATTTTTAGTCAGACAGGGATGCTAGTAAATCCACCTCGGGTTATGTGTTTACTCTTGGAGGAGGAGCAATAATTTGGAGAAGTGTGAAGCAAAAATGCATTGCAAACTCTACCATAGAAGGTGAATATGTAGCAGCCTCTGAGGAAGCTAAAGAAGCAGTAGGATCAAGAACTTCTTAATGGACTTAAATGTAATTCTTGGTTTGCCCAAAGCAATCACAATTTATTATAATAACAGTGGTACAGTAGCAAACTCGAAGGAACCACGAGCCCATAAGGCGAGTAAACACATTGAGCGTAAGTACCACATGATACGAGATATTGTTAAAAGAGGAGAGGTTGTTGACGCTAAGATTACATCGGAGAATAACCTAGCTGATCCTTTTACTAAGGGCCTTCCAGCGAAAGCGTTCGATGGTCATGTAGAAGGAATGAGGATCAGATGCGTGTCAGCAGATATGGCAGCATAGCCTTTTAGTATAAGTGAGAGATTGTTGAATTGTATACTAAATGTCTAGCTTTTTGTATGAACAATATTTTGACAATTTATTTGAAATGAGAATCATAGATCAAACATTTTGTATATTATAATTTACTTATATGTTATTGCAAAAGTCCACTTACTTTATACTGTAGATAATATGGTGTGCGTCGTTGTATGAAAGATCATATTGTTGGCTCTTTATAAAGTATAATCAAATGCTCACAGCTAAGATAGACGGGAACAATCTATCGGGATGGTTGTAGTGTGATTTGGTATTAGTTTGTCTTGACTATAAAATCACATTAATGCGCTTTGTGTGTATTGAGCATGACCGCTTGAGATTGTTCGACTTATACTACTACATAGGAGAACTTGATCTCAGTTATTATGGATGTTCATGCTCTTAATCCCTATACAATAATCTTGACACGTAAGCCAGTATTTATGTCTTTGATTCATCAATGGTGAGATTTATTTATTAAATCAACAAACTCGGTGAGTTGGGAGATAGTGATGTCTCTATGGTGTGTTGTTGATTGTAGAAGGAATCCGTGTCCTATTAAATTGGCTGATGATGTCCCCTTGAGTAGCTCAGAAGGATTATCATGTAAATCCTGCAGGTGGATATATTCCGGCATGATAACAAGGTTGAGTGGTACTACTCTCGGATGAGATATTTATTAATGGAGTTGTCAGTAATTTAATTAATTAATGGGCATTGTATATCTTAAACACGGGGAGACTAACGGGCTCATAATAAGAAGGAGGCCATAATGTAATATGGGATTAGAGTGACAGTGCAGTAATAATATTTTAGTGGACTATATTATTATTATTGGACTTACGTATAAGTTTTGAGCTAAACTTGGATACTTAAGTCCAATGGAGGCCCAACTCTAATTTCTCCTCTTGGTCCCTGTTGTAGCCCATAAATAAGTCACCTCAACTATCTGGAACCCTAATCTATCGCCACTTACACGTGAGAAAGAAGGGAGAAAGCAGATTGAGAGTGTCTTGAAGATCGTCGCCCACACGACGTCAAGACTAGACTTGGAAATACAATGGAAGATCGGAGAGGTCATTCTGCAAAGTTGTTCTTCTATAACATACCCTGGTGAAAGGTAATTTGATTTTATATTCTTGCTTCCGCTGATATAGAATTGCATGGAACCCTAACGGTTCACGTTAACCAAACGATCGAACACCAACAAAAATGTCATCCATAAACTCAACGTCTATAGCTAGAGGGTTATAATTTAGGGTATGATCCTGTGGAAGACATGCAAAGCTACGAACTTCTTGGACGGATTATAATTCGGGTCGTCCTTTCTATAAGTGTTATCTAATTATACCTATAGAAACTTGAAAGGATGAACCGAATTATCATCTGTCTAAGAGGTTTTTAGCTTTGCATCCCTTCTACTGGTACATACCCTAACCTCCAGCTACAGTCGATGAGTTTTTGAATGACATTCCGTTATTTTCCTATAAGTTCAAAGATTTGAGTGTAATAGAAATTTTGATTTTAGAATCAAAATGTGAATAGATTTTTGTTTCTTTGATTTGGGAATATGTGTTATATTAGGGTTAGACATTTGCGAATCTTGCTTCTGCATTTTAACTCAATCATTAGATGTTACGTCATATCCACGCAACTCGAATAAAAAATATAGAGAAAGAAACAAATGCCATGTTAGGAGAACCTACCGACTTACCCTATACAACCGGTCCATGAACGAAAAAATTGTGTTTTATAAATTTAATGGACTTATTTTGAAATAAAAAAATAAAGAGTTAATAGCTGTAAAAGTCACCAGCTTTACTTCAATTGCATATTAGTCTAAACTTTTGGGATTTTGTTAAAAAATACACCACTTTAATGTGGTTTTGCTATTCGAATAATCGGATAGTTGTACACTGCCCAGTGCTGATGTGTCAATATTAAATGCGAATTCATTTGCCCATCCAAGAAGATTGGCATTGTTTTAGTGTAAATGCTTGAAGAAACCTAAAATTGCAATCCCATTTTCTCATTTATATTAGTTTGATGATTTCTGTTGACTTGAAGGTTTAATTGTTATTTTATTAAGTGAAATTAAACTTTTTCTCCTCAAACTCTGCCTTCCTTTACTACAAAGTGGCTATCGATACAGAGGAGTGGTGACAGAGGAGAGATGACAACATGGTTGAGACTTTTAAGAACCGCCGCAAGGAGAGCCTCAAGAAAAAAACGTCGTGAGGGCATCCAAGAGTTTTCTATTCCAGTTGGAGCCACCACCGAAATCGAAAAGGATGTGCATTAGAAAATCTACCATTAAGGGCTACTAGTGTTTAAAATGATGATGTCAATAGACAACTCGAGACAACAATCAAATTATGCAAATTGCTTTCAATAGAAAGCAACACACCAATTCATGAGGTAATTCAAGCAGGTGTCGTTCCCTGCTTTCTCAATTTTTTATGAGGGAGGACTTTCCATAGCCTTAATTCTCTCCACCATCATCATTCATTCTCATCCACTGAAATATCTTCCCTGGCTCTGTTGTTAATACCACTTTCTGTACCATCTCTGTCGCCATTCCCATTTTTCATTGCCGTTATCTCTTTTCTGACCACAACCACAAGAATTCATTTCTCCATTTGTGGTACCTTTTTCCTTTCTACGTGTATTTCCTCCTCACCACCACCAAATATTGACCTGTAATAAACACGATTTATATAATATATGATAATAATAATAATAATATATAAATATACAGTATATATATATTATATATAACCATGTGCATATTATACTTGATGAGTGGAATTGGCTGATGTGGATGTTGGCATCAGATAAGCATGGAAAAACGAGTGGAGTAGAATTAATTTGATTATGTAGTAAATTTTATATAAGTAATTATCCAATTCCTTCCACATATATATATAGTTAAATTTTCCACGGTTAATTCTTGGGAGAATTCACGGGATAAATCAGAGAGAGATTGAGACATAAGTCTGGTATGGGTAAATTAATTTAAGTAATTGAGACACACACATGTTCATATATATATACAAACTCACAGTTCGTATGTACATATATATATATATTTCACACTGATATTTTGAGAAATTTTTTATTCTTTATCAAACCTTATCATGTTATATACGGAAATGATTCTCTCGATATATATAACTCTTTTGTGAAATAGATTTCGTATGAGTGAGAAAACCCCTATCGAAGTTTTAACCCTTTAATAGCATATTTTGTATCGTTGGGATATAACTTTGATATTATAGGCTATTTTAAAGCTCTCCTCACGAGGATCACCAACATATAATTAGTTTTGAGTTTGGACGTGAAATAGAGAAGATGGGAAGAGACCCACTTCGTGTGAAAATTTTATCCCATTTAAACTTTGTTATTTTTATGAAAAATTGGTATGCATGTGATCCTCACCTTGCGAGGACTTCATACGTACTTTTGGATTTTTAAATGGAGTTGCATAACTCAAGTTGGGTCATTTTGTAATAAGATTAAAGTTTAGGGTAAGTTTAAATGAGAATTTAATATAATGCGGGAACTTGATTGCAATTTATAAAAATATATATATTAATAAAAAAAGGGGAGGGGTGAATTTTGAAAACCAGAACAGCATGCTAACTTACTGCTACACGTGAAACACGTATTAATAATTATATTTTTATTTATTTTTATTTTTATTTATTTAATTCTTTTTAAATATTAATTTATTTTACCACTATTATCATTTTAGGTGTAAAATCATTATCTAATATCTATTTTTAATAAAATTAGTGTCCTTTGTATCCAAATTTTCAATACTACGAATTATGATTAAAGTCGGAAACTATGATTGTTAAATTATTATTTTTAGAATTTTTAAAATATGTATTTCTATTTACTATCTTATGTTAATTCATTTTATTTAACGATTATTTATACTTTCTTAAGCTAATAATTAGTTTATTTTAATTATATGGTAATGTTTGAAATTTAGTTTTAGTATAAGAATTATTATTAGAAGTAGAACTCAATTTAGTATATTCTTGCAGGCATACTTGAGACCCAAGTGCAAGTGTAGTCCAACTTACTATTTCCTAGAAAGTTCAAGGTAGGGGTAACTTTCACTCTTTACCGAGTGCTACATTTTATGTCATGATTGCTATGTTAAGATGTGATATGTGTTACTTATATGTCATGTTATGTGTCATGTGTGCTTTTAGTTCGATGACAAATATTTTTCTACTAACACTTGTACGGGGTGACGACTCGGTGCACATATACCAACTAACACAAGTTACTGGCTACGTCAGTTCAGTACTAAAATATATTTCAAAGTATGCTAACATCGTAATGGGGTGTCGGTCCAGTGCACATATACCAACTAACACAAGTTATCGAATGACGGTTCGGTTTAAAATATTTTTATTTAGTTATCGAACGGCAATATGCAAAATTATTTTATTAAACTGGCATATGTTACATTTTATGATATGTTTGGCATGCATATTTATTTTAACTGTGCAATCATTTAAGTTAACCCACTGAGTGTATTTTAGACGCTCACCCCTTATTGATTTTCAGAATAAGGTTTAGAAGATGAAGAGGCTCTTGCAAATGTCCCAAGCCCTTAGAAGACTTTATATTATGACTTAAATTTTAGTATTTTGTTAGTACTTTATTTCAGATATATCATCTGAACGTATTTATTTTAATATTCTACTCTACTCGGGAGAGTAGATAGTATTATGTAAAAGAATCTCTATGCAATTTATGCTTTATTATATTATCGCTTTGGGATTTTTATATTATTTTCGCTGTGCATTCTCAATCCCTTTATTATTATATTGAGAAATGTATATCTATTAGCGTCCCAACCCCATAGCATAACCTGGGGCGTTACAGCCCGTCTCTTACTGTCAATCCTTCAACTCCACGGCTGTAAATCCACCAGCATTCTTTTGTGAATCTTTCCCTACCAGCTTATCTACATTTTTCTTTTTGAAAAAAAATAAAATTTATCAAGTTAGAAAATAAGAGAAGATTGAAATACAATTTTAGGGTTCACTTTTTTGTTAGATTTAAACTAAAGTTCAAACAATTACACGTTTGCGGTTAGGTGGATGGGTGATTTGGCATAAATTTTGAAATGTCAATGCGCAGCTGGATGCTGCTCAGCTGTTTGAATAGCAAAATCATATTAAAATGGTGTTTTTTTTTGCAAAATCCCAAAAGTTTAGACTAATCTGCAAACGAAGTTAAGGTGATCACTTTTATAGCAATTGACCCAAAAATAAATAGACCAATTTTAAAATCGAAGGGATAAATAATTTTATAGCCGCAGATATCTACACACATTTTTTACCTCATACACCTATTTCTCAATACACACACCATCTACAAAATAATAAATATCTTAATCATAAAAAAACTCACCTTAAAAAGACATACGCCCACCCAAATTCAATTAAACATTACCCAAATGCCCACTAACCTCATACATCCACCCCCACTAACTTCATTCCCACACCATACTCCTACCTCTATCACAGTACATCTCTTCCCTCACCTCTCTCACATACATCTCCATAGAAGATAAAAAGAAGAAGAGAAGGAGAAGAAAAGTTGATATTGTTTAGGGTTAGAAATTAAGCAAAACACATCTATGACAAACATCTCCATGGAAGAGAAAAAGAAGAGAGAGAAAAGAAGAGTTAATATTGTTTAGGGATAGAAATTAAACAAATGTGTTAAAAATTTAGGATTTTGGTGTCTAATTGTAAAGTTATATTGTTTGATTTTCATCTAAACACGTAAACTACATTATTTTCAACTGAAATAATGTGTTTTAGTTGTTAGATCATCATGATTGAGCATGAATTGTGTTGAAATTCGGTGTAAATATTCGGCCTTGGTTGGACACCGAAAACTGCACTATTCGTCCAACATTGGACAAGAGTTTTCTATAAAATTTTAGTCCAACACTGGACGAGAGTTTCTATAATTTTCATCCAATGTCCACCGAACAATCTTAATATTTTTGTCCGATATTTAAACAATTAATCTAACAACTTTCATCCCTGGTTGGTCGTGAAATCTACGACTTTAACTAACTTCAAGTGCTTTAAAACAATATTTAAATCAGTCAAATCGTTTGAATTAAAGCATCTTAAGCCTCTTTGTTGTTTCTTCATCCAACACTATACCTATTTGATGAGTTTTTGGGATTGAGATTGATTGGGTTAGAGTTTTCATTCTTTTACAAAAAATAAAATAAAAATAGAAATTGAGAAGATGAATATATGAGAGGGAGGTGAATGTTAAAGGTGAAGGAGTGTTATTATTTATGTTTTTAGTGGTAGATGATAAGATTACTTTTTATAAATTAAGAGTGAGCATGAGAGAGGAGAATATTCATAAGGGTATTATAGGTTTTTTTATTTCTTAGTATTTTTGTATATATGATGAAGTTAGTGTATGAGGGAAAAAAGTGTGTGCAGCGGCATAATCTTATCTGCCAAGGTTTGAATCCAGAGGATTTCATAGATGCATGTTACAGAGTATCAGTATATAAGATGGTTTATGATAATTTTATCATGCCTATAAATGGTAGAGAAGAGTGGACACCTACTGGTATCACACCTCCCATTCCTCTAAAGATAGGTATACAAGTGGAGATGTGGAAGACCTAGTAGCAGTAGTCAGGTGAAATATAGAAGGCAAATTATAGTGAAATGCAGCCGTTGTCACTTGCCTGGACACAAGAAAAGAGTTTGCAAGAACATCTCTATTATCAATGAGGTAATTAAGGGCATTAAATTCAATCTGCCTCAAGTTATTCATAAGTTGATCCATCTATCTTTTCAATGTTATTGCATGTACCTCATTTGGTAAACAATCAATCACAACTGGATCAAGAATTAAATCAGGATGAACAATTGAACCATGTCCAAGAATCCGAATGTAAGATTAAACCAAATCAAAACTTGATCATTATTTTTCTATTTTCTGTTCTTTTTAAACAAACCCAAATGACTGTTATTAATAAAGTGGTAGGTGAAGATATCATCGTTGATAACATAGTTGGTTTAGAGAGTCAAGTGACTCTAGATAACATTGTTTGCATTGGGAGTCAGGTGACTCAATATGATAATCCACTATTACTGAAGAACTCGTAGGTTCTTCTTTCTCTTTATTGTGGCAGTGGATTTTTTTTCATCTTTATTAGTGTTTAAGCTTTTAAAATACATGTGGACAATTTGGCAGGCAAGGATGCTGGTAGGTCAGGATCTTCATCTAAAGAACTACCTACCATGTATGAACAACTCTATCATTGGGATAAAGATGAAGGATCAAGACACATTTTGAGAAGGGATTGAAGAATTTTGTCACTTTATCTAGCCTATCTTTAATTTCTTCAAGAAGAAAGAATGACAAGAAAGAAAAGGAAAACAAGAAAAAGTAATGACAGTGTTTAAGGATATAACTATTATAACTTTTTATTGATATATAATGAGATGGTTATTTAATGATATTGGTTTTTATTGATAATATGTAGATTGAACTACATTTTTTTGTGATTGTGTAGAATGAACCTACACTTTTTTGATGGGGTCATGTCTTGAAATACATGACGTTGATGCATGTATTTTGAGTCATAACACACCTTGATAATTATACTTGAAGTTTATATATGATGAGACTTGATCAAGTATGTTTGTTTATGAGTATTGAGTTGTGATGTGTTAAATAGCAGGTGGTCATAAGATGTTTCTGTTATGAGTATTGATATTATGAGTATATCAGGTCTAGATCTTATGAGTATTAAGTTGAAATAATTGGAAATGAAATTTGATTGCTGATAAAATGACAAGTCTAAAAAATTACACAATTACACAATTGAACTTCAAATATGAATCTCATATTACAATATTACACTAAATAATGTGCTGCAAATATTACATCGGAACAACCAAACCTTACACTAAAAAATACAGCTGAGAAACCCCAACATCATCAGAACAACCTTCATTTAACAACTCAATTACCCCCAATAAGTCCTCAGAGCATCAGCTGTGTAGTACATAAGATAGCAAAAAATAAAGCCTAAGATCCATTAAGTTCAATTACCATCCACTTTTCGTATCTCTCGATTTTTTTCGTTCTGTAGCCATTTCACATTTCTCCTTCAATAGGAGGAGAATTACAAACTTTTCTCTTAGAGACATTAGAGGATCGACCCATTCAAAAAAAATACATCCACCATCATTTCGCTGCAAAATAAGATTGATCAACATTATCACATCCAACATTGTTCATGACTTTTTTTTCCATGCCTCACTAATTAAGAAAGCAATTGAATGAAGAGCAGACCAACCCAATAACACAATGGAACAAGTTCTTATAAAAATTAGATTTGTTACCTGCCATGCTTGACACCCATAGAATCATCGACCCGAATTCGATTCAGTCCAAGAAGTTCACAATTTAGCATTTATTTCACAAAAGCAAGCCCTAAACTTTAACCAACCTGATAACGATGAATTTGTGGATGACATACCCTCACAGGTAAAAGAAAAATTTACGAATTGAGTGAGGAAGATTGAATAAGAGTTAGGATTCATAGCGGATTTTTATTTTTGATTTGGGGGTTTGAGGAATTTGGGGAAAAACCTTGTTTCTAAAGGTTCTATTACACGTCTTAGGCCACATAGGTGGCTTATTTAAAAAAATTTGCTGCATTATCGGGTGAGAGACCCGCTACAGCCAGTTAGAGGACGAATTTTATAAATTTAATGGACCAATTTCAAATAGTGAGAAATCGATGGACCAATTTCAAAATCGAAGAAAGTTAATGGACAAAAAAAATATTTAGCCAAAAAATATTATTCTTCAAATTCTGATATGTTAAGATTTTTTATATTCTTATTGGGATGAGTAATATTTCTCATTTAATAATTTATCACTCTAAAGAGTAAATTTTCATATATTAAAAAATAATTTTTGAAAAATAGGGTGCATATGTGAACTAATTCACAAAGACTCCCTCTACACATTAAGGTAATGTTTGGTTAGGAGTTTTAATTCCAAGAATAGAGTTTGAAAATCCAACTCTATACCAGTTTAGGTTTCGGTAAATGGGTTTTAATAACCCCAAGTCCCCAACTAGTTCTGTACCTACCATCCAAGTTTTTCAGAGTAGACTAGGTAGTAGTTGACATTGAAAAAGTAGACTCCATTTAACTAAACACATAGGTGTACTTTCTTGTCATAAATTTTCTTTATCACTTTTATATTTTCCTTCACTCCCAGAATTCATGGTCTACATTTTTATTTCAACTTTCATAACCCAAATTCCTAAGCTTGGTCAGAAAAAAATTAAGATTTCAACCCCCCGAAAATCTTGATGAGATTTGTAATAATTTATTTGGTTGTTGGAGCCATTGAATGAGTTTAATTGAGGGGATTGAAGACATTAATTATCATTTGTTTGAGACTCAATATATATCTCATCCAGAGGCTATTGGATGATGTTCAAAGCTCAAGAACGCCTGCAGGCGAGACGGCTATCCAAAATCTTTCGATGCGTTAAGTTGATGGGTAGGACGTCTACGAAAGGGGCTTTACAGGCTGCATCGGATGTGGAACTATTCAGCTCAAACCATCCTCTGAGGGTGATGGAATTTGTAATGCTCACCAAAATCCCTGCTAACAAGGTATCTCCTTTTGCATGTCATGTATTTTTTTGTGTTTTCGATGTCCTACTGGAATAGCATTGCAATTTTAGGATTTGCTATTATGTTGCTTTAGAAAATGACAATTTTGGTGATTTAGGAATATAAAATTTTAGAATTTATAGTCATGTCTTTAAATTTTAGAATTAAGCCATCTTTCCTACTGAAATTTTAGAAATAAACCCAATGCTAATCTTCTACTGATATCTGCTACTTGATTGGAATTCACAGCCCCGTTGTGATGAACTTTACTGTTATTCCTACTTCATAGGAATTGTTAGAAGGTCTGTGGGTGGATTTAGGTGTATGGTATAAGAATAAACTTGAGTTATGAAGACTCATTACATGGCCCAATCTTGATAATTTTACCCACCTCATATATGTTGAAGTATGCATCTAACATTATATAAATGTGTATTTTAGATGCCGAATAGGTGTAGAAATGATAAGGTCGCCTGGAGATGCGAAAATGAGGCACTTTTTATTACGTTGTTGCATCGTGAATATGTTAATGGAATGTTGTTAACCACAACCTTTAGCTCTGTGGTTTTGGGTCAAGTATGTGATAGATTGAATGCGTTCATCACTACTGGTGATGTCTACACAGTCGAAAATCTCAAGAATAAGTGGAAGAGTTTGAAACATGCATGGAAGTTGATATCTGATTTGAGATTTAAGCGTGGAACTGGTTTAGATTGGGACAGGGAGAAGGGGACCGTTTTTGGGAACAAATGAGTAGATGGAGACCATATTCAAGGTATATAATGCAATCTTAATTTTTTTCAATACCATATTGTACCCCTATTACATTTTATTCCAATTAAGGTGATGAATAAGTATTCTATACAATTGCAGGAGCACCCTGAGAACCGCTTTGTAATAAAACGTGTCCTGCCCCACTTCGACATATGCACAGATTTGTTTGGGTAGCGAATTGCAAGAGGCGAGAATGCTCAATATTCTCATCAGGCGGTCACCGATTATGAACAAGATCAAGATGAAGCTCTACCCAGTGAAGGCCCTCCCGACGTTGACACCCCTTCCTACTCAGCGTACAATTTTACCCCTTCATCGTCATATCGTGACGGGAATCGTTTATCGGGTCGGAAGCGCACACTGGCTCACCAAGAAGAAGTTATGGATACAATTCGCATTGTGGCTTCGTACTTAGATTTTAAGAAGTCTAAATTTACTCATGACCAGGAGGAGTTTGAAAATTACTTGACCATCGTTCAATAAATGAATCTACCTCTCCGGCTAAAGGTTAAGGCCAGTGAATAGATGGGATTGGCTTCCACTCGATCTATGTTCCTCCAAGCTAACAAGGCTATGCGTCTCGAGTGGATCCAGTCCTTGGGTGATATGTGATCGTGCATGTGATGGGCATATATAATTATTTTTTGCTATTGTTATCGTGTTTTGTCCTAAGACTTGGATGCAATGGATTTATTTAGCTTTCTTAATTTTCAAACTATAGAAGTATATTTACTTGGATGTAGTGGATTTATTTAGTCCTTGTGGAATATCTCTATCACAGTAAATATTATGTATTAATGTTATTTGAAATATTTTTTTATTTTAATTGTTTAAATACTTTTTTTTGTTAAGTTTAGGGTAGAGAGGTCTCAAACATCTTATGCATTTCAAGGAATCATGTCGGGCAACGTGAACAGAAACATTCTTCGAGGTTCAAATGTAAACATAAATCTTTGAGAAGTGTCAGATTTCAATGGAAGCAATGACGACGACAACTCTGATGATAAGATCATGTTTTAATTTATTTCTAACATCGCATATCTGAATTTTCCCAAGCTTGAAAATATACCACAGAACACTTCGCGGCTATCAGGCAATGATTGGGTGGGGGAGCTCTTAATGGGAGCAGATACATGATTTTACAATCCAGGTCGAATGACAAAACCCATCTTCCATGCTCTAGTTGGTGAATTGATGGCACGTGACTTGCTTCGCCAGACTGATCGGTCAACAATTTCTGTGATGAAAAAAGTGATGATGTTTCTGCTTATTATTTTATGCATTCGAGACAACGAAAAACCGATGAACGATTTCAGCACTCGTTGGATACTAAAATAAAAGCGTTCATGAGGTGATTGACGCATTGGTGAAATTAGCACCCATATCCAAACAAACGTTACCCCTCCTCAAATTCTCTACAATCAAGAGTCCTATCCATATTTTAAGGTAGCGCCAAAAGTTAATACTTGAAAGACTTTTTTACTTTAAGATAAAGAAATTTGTGTACACAATAATTGTTTTCTAAAATTAAAATTTCATTCTATAAAATTGTATTATCCCTATTTGAATACTGTTTTTTAATTGATGTCCCACATATACTTGTAATTTAATATTTTTATAGGGTGCAGTGGGTGCTATGGATGGAAGTTTGATTCCGGCGTGGGTTAGGAGGAATCGACAAGACGTTTAGGTCCCAAAAGGCTTAAATATCTCAAAACGTGCTTGTAATATGTGACTTTAACATGATGTTTATATATATTTATGCGGGTCGGGAAGACAGTGGCTACTCTCTAATGCAATTGCAACATATGCACATTTCCCATTGCCTGATGAAGGTATACTGGGAGGATTTTTGGAGTTCACTTGTCATTATTATTGCTTCTTGTTGGGTTATGTGAACTGATACTATAATATATACACTATACTACATGATATCGAACCATGTAAAGATTGTCATTGCTTGTTGTATCATTGATGCGCGTTTTCTTTTCACGCAAAATTAATCCCCAAGTATTAAGGATATCAATTGCAGCTTAAGCAAGAGACCAAGTTAAATATCGTACCCAAAGGACGACGTATTATCAATTTAATTATTTACTAAATTAATTAAGACAAGACAATTCAGTTTGAGGATTTAATTATTAATCTACTAACAATTAATTAAAATAACAAATAAAATAAATAAGGAACTAGGAAAATACGAAAGTGAATTAAGTAGGAGAATAGGTAGCTCTAAGGTAATCCAATTTTACTATTTAACTTCCCTCTCAAGTGCAGGCCGACTCTGCCTTGTGGAATATGGACACATCACTAAATCATGCAAATATACTCTATAGACACAAGTAAATATGCGTGTAACACGTGTGAATAATCTCGGAGCAAGAGACGTAATTTCACCCTCCCTTTCTAGGTACTATCAGCATCAATTCTTTTCCACGTCTAAAATCTAACCCGGTATGATCTCCCTTTATAAGTACTATAGAATTACCCTCTTTATCCTGCTTACTTACCCGAATTCAATTCAATTAATAAACATTCATATATGATAGTTCTAATGAAGCTTCGGAGTCACCTCACTTAGAATCATAACATAAAACCTTGTTCAGCAATGAACGTGCTCAATCAACAACCAAGATATATATTCAGACTCTATATAACAGCTGAAGATGCACAAAACGACCGTGAATATGGATTAAGAAAGTACAATCATATATAAAATCAATTCATAAGTAGTGCTGTACGGAGGACACATAAGAGAGTTTAATTAACTCATAAAACTTCAAAACCTTAGATCTACCAAAACAGTTCTAGCCCATGATGTTGCGAAGAACAATCATGGGAGTTGGATAGATCTTACACATATGTCTGAAAAATACAAGATAAATTAGGAAATGAATAAAACCCTAGATGTGGGCATCTTCGCGTCCTTCTTCGTCTTGAATCCTCCTCTTGGTTCTCCTCTTGATTCCACAAATGAATCTTCAAAGTGATGGATGGATGGAGGAAATAATGTGGATGATGGTTGGGGGGTGATCCCCTCTTGTGGGGTGTAGGATGATTGTGTTGTTCTCTCCTTGGTATAATCTACATCTCCTTTTATACTTGTAAGCTCTCCTTATGGACGTTGGATGGGCTTTTTCTTGAAAAACACGAAAATACATGCACTGGTGGTGTAAAAATACAGATTTGGAGTTGTTCAGGCGTTTGATTCGACCTTTGGACTTGGTCAAACCAGATCAGGGAGGTCCAACCACTTTGTAACACGTTTTCAGATTCCTGGTTCGACCCAAACCAGTGGTCGAACCAGATCAGTGAGGTCGAACCATCTTGCGTAGTCTTACTGTTTCGTGTATAACTTTCACATCCAAACTCCGATTTGAGTGATTCTTGCGCTCATGCGATCTTCTCTTCCTTGGATTTCTATCCATATAAAGAAGACACAAAAACTCGAATATTTGAAGGTATAACAAGTCATGCAAAATAGCACAGCCGTTCTGTTCGGCACAGCTTCCGCGACGTCACCATTTTGATCGTAACTTTCTCATTTAGATTCCAATTGAAGTGTTCCTTATGCAAAAATGATCCTCTCTTCTGTGACTTTCCAAATATGTATCACACTTCTAGTTTTGAGCTCCACATAAATATAGAAAAATTACACAAATTGGACGTGCATTTTCCAATATTCTTGCACAAGTTACACCTTTTCTCCAACTTTGCACTTTTGATCCTTTTTCCAACTAAAACACAATAAAATACCTCAAACACATATTTTTTTCTCACATATATTGAATATAAGACACTTTTGCTAATATATAACAATAATTCCCATCAAAAGGTGTTAAATTGGACACTTAAACACGCTTATTTTCATTCTCATCAATCCCCCAAACTTACCCGTTGCTCGTCCCGAGACAAAAAAATAAAAATAAAGAGAAAGAGAGTAAGAAAATTAGCGAAAAAATAAGGATTATGATAAATACCTCATTCAAAATATAATTGTCCTCAACTTAGGTCATGCAACTCTCATTACATGTAATAATCAATTCATAGCATATAGGATAAAACAATCACCACCAATTCAAATGCTCCATTCACATGCTCTCACGGGAAGTATATATCACTCGCACTCAAGTGTAAAATATGTACACTTATTGGTTAAGGTGTTTACGCTCAGATTAAATTCAAGTGCATGTATAACCATAAGCTTGCCAAAAGTCTCCAACTCTCCACCACTAAAAAGGTATGACTCGATAATGGGATCAAAAAGGACTTTTCTTTTGGATGTAATGTTGGCTCTTTGGTTAAGGTAGGAAATATATGGATAAGTGACTCAAAACTCAGATCAATCAAGCGCGCCTATCATGATCTTTCATTCTTCCTCTTCATTTCAATTAAGCACAAATCCTCCTCAACTCCTTCAATTCTTTTTCAAGGACAACATTCTTTCCTTCTTTTTCTTTCTTTTCTCTCGAGGTACCAGTTTCGGGCACTACCTCGCACATCCTCTATAGGGTACTAGATTTAAGCACTACCCTAGGGTGTTCGATTCAATAGAGTACTAGATTTAAGCACTACTCCATGATTTTCCTTAGATGCATTTTCAAGCTCAATCACTGTTTCAACACCAATTTCATTCCTTCCCAAGCTATTATAAAACTCCATCAACATACTTTGAAAAATAATTAATTCTCGTCTTGATAGAACCAAGGCTCAAAAAATTCAGATGCTCAAAGCGGTTATTTCTTATAGGCTACCAAGAATGAGGTTTTTATGCTCAAAGGGGCTAACTATGGATAAACATTATTCGGTAGGGAATTATTTGGCTAAGTGACTCATAAATTCAAGGATGGCCTAAAATCATCTCCCATCATCTAACATAACATGTAGTCTCAAGTAAGACAAGAGGCAAGTTCTAGAATACACACACAAGAATGATACTCACTAGAAAGAAAATATCATGTGATTATGTACATGATCAACGAGACTCAAAACCTCACATGGTTTTTAACAAGTAACAGAGCACTTTTCATGGTAAGTAATATCTCACAAGTACACATAGATCTTCATACCACAATATAACTCAAGTATAATTCCTTCATCAATTTCAAAAGCATATGAATTTTAGGCACAATTTAAAAATATAAGCTCATGTGGATCACTAAATCCAAGATCTTAATCCTTCACCTCTCATGAATTAAAAGCACACATAAAAATTAGAATAAAGAAATGAGGGCACCTGATTTTTCTTCAACGTATGCATGAGTTTCTCGAGTTGTTCAACTCGATCAGGTCAAAGCCTCAGTTTACCTGTTTCTATCATCAAAGCTCAAGCACACCTCATCATCATAGATTCATCAATAATAAAATAAGAGAACTATAAGAAAGACTCAATTGTCTATCTAATTGACTCTACATACTAGACACACCAACACAACACACTAAACATTAGGTAAGTTGCAAAAAATCAACATACTAACATCGGTTAAAATATTAATATGTCGCAAAAAATCAACTCCCTAACAAACAAACAACCAACAAAAGGAAAAATTAACACTTAGTGCTCATAAGATGAGGTAAGTACATCACACACCCCCAAACTTAGTAAAAATATTAGTCGAAACTAATTTTGAAAAGAGATGTAATTGCCGAAACGTGAGCACCTCAAATATAATAACTCCTCACTCACACGAAAGAAATAATAAAGAAATAAAATGGAAGGGCAAGCCCCCAACAGGCGCTCATGTTTAACGTCGGAGAGTCATGACGGATGTAACCTTTTGAACTACTGGATTAGAGGGCGGTCTTCTCACATTCTCACCTTCAAATACTTTATTTCCCTCTTCTTGTCTACACTTAGCACCTCACCTTTCTTGATCACAAAAATATGATCCTCAGAATTTTCTTCCTCCCATGACTGTCTACACTTCTCCTTATCAATCTTCCACTCAATTTCAGAGTCATCTGTCCTATTAAAATCAAGATTAAATAAGTTAGAAATCACATCTATGCTCTTGCATGATTGAGTCTCCATGGGCATCTTCATTGCTTGAAGGTTCGACTCGAACGACTGATCTAACGGACCTCCTGGGAGTGACTACGCAGTCTCACGGTTTCAAGCATAACATTCGCATCCGACCTCCAATTGAGGTGATTCACGAGCGAAAACGATCATCTCTTCCGTGGGTTTCCGTTCGACATATTTAGGAGCTGGTTCGACCAAGACCTTTGTTGAACCAAGGTCGAACTGGCCATCGACAATCTCCGAAACATTCCCAAGTGTCTTGTTCAACTTATTATGGTGGTTCGACCATGGGTCTTGGTCAAACTGGAGTCGAACCAGCTTCCTGAAGCTCCAGAATCTATTTCTGCAATCATCGATCCCTCATACTGCATTCCGGACCTCAACGTGATGGCTTTGCACTTTTTTGGGTTTATTATGCCTTGAGATGGGAACTTTTCTTTCTCCAATATTTGCGTCAATTGATTCACGCTCCCGGCCTTCTGCCCCATTATCAAAGTAAGGTCCTTCAACTGCTTAGATAAATCTGCATGATTAGCATTTATATTATCCTCAAGACAATCAACTCTTGCATCTATCATAGCCATGTATCGATTGAAGGTATCTTCAACACTCTTCACTTCTTGCTGCTGGATACTAGGGCTCCTTTGTGTTAACTCTGCAATCTGCTTCTACTGGGACTCTAGTAGCTTGTTGATGTTAGCTAAACTAGAGATGATCTCATCATCCCTATTCGGCTTCACCACTTAATGTTCAACCTGAGCCACCTTACCCACTACATTAGTTCTTCTAACTCTTTCTGTAGGCTAGTTACGTGAATTCATAGAGATGTCTTCGAAAAACTTTTCTACTTCAAGTGCTGTCTTTGATAACAGCGTTCCACCTGATGATGCATCAATAAGAACACGCGACTCACAATCCAATCCATAGTAGAAGATTCTTATGTATTGAGCCTTAGACATCCCATGTTGTGGGCACCTCCTGAGCATGTCTTTAAACCTGTCCCACGTCTCATGAAAGTTCTCTTCCTGGTTCATAACAAATTGGGTGATCTCTTACTTTATTCTGAAGATCTTTGAGGGTGGCATATATCTCTCTAAGAACTTCTGCTGCAGTTGGTCCCATGTAATGCAGCCTGCTGTATCAAGAGTCTCATACTAAGCTTCTGCCCTATCAATCAAAGAGAACTTGAGTAAGGCGATCTGCCTAGCATTATCATTAGCTCCAGCACCCTTTTGAGTGTGCATAACTAAGGAATCTTTTGAGATGCTGATATGGATCTTCAAAGCAACCTCCAGAAAAGGGATTCTTCTCTACCATGTTAATAAAAGCGGGATGTATCTCAAAATCATCATCTTCCCCCCTTGCTCCTATCAACCCCATGTTGCAAATCCCATAGTTCTTAAAAATTTCACGTATGACAACATTATCCAGATTATGCCTTGCTCCGGCCATGTTTAGATTAGTGTGCCATTATTTTCTTTTCTTCCTCTCCTTTTCCTACTACACAAGTACCTCAGAAAAATTCAAGGTTAGATAGAATTAAATAATCACAAATAAAGGTCCTAATAAAACTAAAAATAATAAATCAATAATAGCAACCGTCCCCGGCAATGATGCTAAAAACTTGATGCGCGTTTTCTTTGCACGCGAAATTAATCCCCAAGTATTAAGGATATCAATTGCAGCTTAAGCAAGCGACCAAGTTAAATATCGAACCCAAAGGACGGCGTATTATCAATTTAATTACTCCCTCCATCTGCTTCTAAGGTATCCATTTCACTATTTCTGGCGTCCACTTCAAAGGTATCAATTTCCTTTATTTAGTAAAAAAAGTACACAATATGAGCCACCACTTCTCTCTAATACAACTACCCACTTTACCTATAATAATAATACTCCTTAATTCACGTGCAAAAAGCAAATAAAGACCTTAGAACTGTCCACGTTCAAAAAGCAAATGGATACCTTAGAACTGGACAGAGGGAGTATTTACTAAATTAATTAAGACAAGGCAATTTAGTTTGAGGATTTAATTATTAATCTACTAACAACTAATTAAAATAACAAATAAAATAAATAAGGAACTAAGAAAATACGAAAGTGAATCAAGTAGGAGAATAGATAGCTCTAAGGTAATCCAGTTTTACTACTTAACTTCCCTCAGAAGTGCAGACCGACTCTGCCTTATGGACTATGGATGCATCACTAAACCATGCACATCTACTCTATAGACACAAGTAAATATGCGTGTAACACGTGTGAATAACCTCAGAGCAAGAGATGTAATTTCACCCTCCTTTCTAGGTAATATCAGCATCAATTATTTCCCACATCTGGAATCTAACCCTGTATGATCTCCCTTTATAGGTACTATAAAATTACCCTCTTTATCGTGCTTACTAACTCGAATTCAATTCAATTAATAAACATTCATATATGATAATTCTAATGAAGTTTCAGAGTCCCCTCCCTTAGAATCATAACATAAAACCTTGTTCAGCAGTGAACGCGCTCAATCAACAACCAAAATATATATTCAGACTCTATATAACAGTTGAAGATGCACAAAACGACCGTAAATATGGATTAAGAAAGCACAATCATATATAAAATCAATCCACATGTAGTGTTGTACGGAGGACACACAAGAGAGTTTAATTAATTCATAAAACCTTCAAAACCTTAGATCTACCAAAACAGTTCTAGCCCATGATATTGCGAAGAACAATCATGGGGGTTGGATAGATCTTACCCATATGTCTGAAAAATACAAGATAAATTAGAAGACGAATAAAACCCTAGATTTGGGCATCGTCACGTCCTTCTCCGTCTTGAATCCTCCTCTTGGTTCTCCTCTTAATTCCACAAACGAATCTTCAAAGTGATGGATGGATGGAGAAAATGATGTGGATGATGGTTGGGGGTGTAGGATGATTGTGTTGTTCTCTCCTTGGTGTGATCTACATCCTCTTTTATACTTGTAAGCTCTCCTTATGGACCTTGAATGTGCTTTTTCTTGAAAAACACAAAAATACACACACTGGGGTGTAAAAATACAGATCTAGAACTGTTCAGACATTTGATTCGACCTTTGGGCTTGGTCGAACCAGATCGTGGAGGTCGAACCACTCTATAACACGTTTTCAGGTTCCTGGTTTGACCCGAACCAGTGGTCGAACCAGATCAATGAGGTCGAACCATCTCGCGAACTCTCACTGTTTCGCATATAACTTCCACATCCAAACTCTGATTTTAGTGATTCTTATGCTCACGTGATCCTCTCTTCCTTGGATTTCTATGTATATAAAGAACATACAAAAACTCCAACATTTGAATGTATAACAAGTCATGCAAAGTAGCACAGTCGTTCTGTTCAGCATAGCTTGCACGACGTCTCCATTTTGATCATAACTTTCTCGTTTGGACTCCAATTGAAGTGTTCCTTATGCCAAAACGATTCTCTCTTCTGTGGCTTTCCAAATATGTATCTCACACTTCTAGTTTTGAGCTCTACATGAATACAGAAAAATTACACAAATTGGACGTGCGTTTTCTAGCATTCTTGCACAAGTTACACTTTTTCTCCAACTTTGTACTTTTGATCATTTTTCCGCCTAAAATACAATAAAATACCTCAAACGCACCTTTTTATTACATATATTGAATATAAGACACTTGTGCTAATATATAACAATAATTTCCATCAAAAGGTGTTAAATTGGATACTCAAACACGCTTATTTTCACTCTCATCAATCATACACAATTTTATTCGTCACTCGGGTCTACCTGATGATATCTTCGATGAGAGATCAGTTCACAATGCTGACGATGAACACGTTATTTCTCATGTCGTCCATTCGACCAGACGTGCCATTAAAATGCGGTCGGTCGTTAGGGATGCTGTAGCAAATACAATGTGGGCCGACGCCTATGTGTGAAACAATCTTGTGTCTTGTATGGTCTAACATTAAACTCAGGGTCAGTCCTTTAATTTAAGGTCTGGTGCAAATTTTTTTTAAAGGGCCTTCTATTTTTTTATAATATATATATATATATATATATATATATATATATATATATATATATATATATATATATATATAAAGTAGTAATAAAATTAAAATATAAATATTATTATTAATTAAACACATAAAATAAAATATATTAAAAATAAGGCGACACATTAATTGTGATCTAGCTCATGAAAAATATCTCTAGTGTATATTGTAATATTGAGGATATCTTGGGTAAGATCATCTCACGGTTAGACAATATTATATATTTTTATTTATTTATCACCTTTTATTAGAATGTTATTAGTTTTCTTTAAAAATATTATCACTTTTTATTTATAATATAATAATTTATTCATGAGATAGTTCTGCACCATTATCATTTTTCACCAATTCAATATCACTTTTTCATTAAAATATAACCACTTCTTATTCATCTCACATAAGTCTCTTTGTGTGAGGTCTCACACAATCTTTTCTTATAGTATTCACATATGAAATTAACTTTGAATTTTTTTTATTTTCTATTAAGTTTAATTGATAAGATAATAATGTTTGACTGGAAGAATTAGAAGCTCTGCCAACCAAGCTAAAGGACAGATTAAGATATTTTTCAACTTTAAAATATATATTAATTATATATATAATACATAATAATAAAAAAAATCGAGGTCCTTCGGCACCGCTCCAGGGCCACCCCTGATTAAACTTTTAGTAGTGTCTCGTTTAACAACATTTGAAAACGAGTAATTCAATTTTATAATAACGTGGTGTATTCTGTACCATATCCGATCATAAGGTTGATTTTATAAATATAAAAAAACTTAAGGGGCCGGGGTCTCACAATTTAATTTTTAATGCTCTTTTAATATATGCTATAATAAACACCACTCCCATCATTTAATATGCCAAGACATGTGAGATGAAAAGTCCAGGTTTGTCATTTTTAATTTTTTTTCAAAGTCCAGGTTTGTCATGTGAGATGAAAAGTCCAGGACATGCTAGATTATTATTATTATTATTATTATTATTATTATTATTATTATTTGGCATATTTATTTAGTATTTTAATTATTAATTCTTTTTAAAATTAAAAATATTATCTAATAAAAATAATAATAAATACATGCATAAAATTTGTTATTTTCGAGCCAACATGTGTACATTCAACCCATTCCTAATTTATTTTTTTCGTGACATTTTTTATTTATTTGTGTCTTATTTATTTGTGTCTTTGAACCTAATTAACAAGTGAACCTTTTTCTTCAAAAAATAATGAAAAAAATGCCTTGGAAAAATGCTATAGTAATCAGTATTTTTTAGAATTTGAATTTTTTTATTAATTTTTCTTTCTTTAATTATTGAACAATTTTTTAAAGGTTAATTGCAAAAAAAATCACGAACTTTACTCATATTGCAAATTAATTCTCACTTTTGAGATATTGTAAAAAAAATCATCACCTTTAAGTATTGTTGCAAAACACATCCAATTTGTGACTAAAAATAGGATTTTTTGGGTTTTTTTTTGCAACAATACTTAAAGGTGATGGTTTTTTTCAATTACTGAAAAGTGAGGATTAATTTGCAATAAGAGTAAAGTTCGTGGTTTTTTTTGCAATTAACCCATGTTTTAATGTTAAAGACATTTATTTCTTAATACTCTCCTTCATGTACTAACCCCTCCTCTTATACATCGATTTGATAAAGTTAAAATATACCCAATTAAAATTTTAAAACAAATATAGAATAAGACTATTAATTTGGTTTTCAAAACCCAAATTTTCAAACCCAAATTTTCAAGTCTTACAAAAACCACCCCCCAAACTAAACATTACCTAAAGGATGTGTGAGCTGCGAAAAATAGAAAATTAAGAAAGCTTATGCTTGTGTGCACTTACGTGCACGATTTAAGTCCGTGCGAATCAGGTTTGATTTGATCTGAAACTAATATCATAAGTATTGAATGTTAAACTACCTTTTAATTTAAGAATTTATATTCTTAAAAAGAAATATTTTTCTTTGTTCATTAATATCCTTAATACTTTAACCAACCTTTTTTTTTTATGAAAAAACAATACCTTTATTACTAAATAAAATAAGTATTATTAGAATAAAATATTATATTCTTTAAACTTCATTTGTACTTGAATACATTAGAGATCAACTAACCAATTAAGAATGATATTGTAAAATTTGCTGTTAAATTATTAATAAAATTATTTTCTTCCCCCACCACTTTTCTAAACAATTGGTTTATTGCGCCATTATTATAACCATAAGACTTTTATAATAAGTTGATTATTTTCTAGTTATGGCCTGTATATAGTGCAGCATAAAACCGAGTAAACAAAAGCATTATAAATATTGGTTGCCAGCTTTTAGTTTAACAATGGCTTCTTCGAAATTTGGTGTTCTTATCCTAATATTCTATGTCTCTCTCACGATCTCCTCCTCTCAAGTGGCTGCAGCTTTTTCACGTGACCATCAAACGAGTAAGCAACTCCATCACAATTATTCTCATCTCAACTTTAAATTTAGTAATCCTTTCATACTGAATTAATGGTACACATGCTCGAATCACTCTAGTTCAGTGACGTGAACCCTCCTATAGTTTGCAATAATTCAGTGGAACCTTGACATGAGAAGTTTCAGTCTATAATAATTTGTGTTTCAATTATACTTCCGTCTTAACTTTAACTTCACATCTTTTGCTTTAATATGTTTTAGCTTCATCTTCACACTTTTCTAAAAGAAAATTGACATTTAACTATGATCCCTATAATGCACTTAATTCAAAATTGTCATCTATTCTACCCACACATGATATACATCATAATTTTTTTATGGGTTGAATTTTTACATGCCCTAGTAAATTTAACATTATTTTTTTATGACCCATCTTAGTAACAAATATTAAAATGCTCAAAATAACGAAAATATTCTTAATTTGTAATTCGATTTAAAAACTTTAAACAAATTATGGAACAAATGGAATACTCTTTAATCTATTTGAAAAAAAAAAAACAAATGTATACTTTACAAACCTTTGGATGGAAGGAGTAAATATTGTCTTATTAATTATTATAATTAAGAAGCTTGTCTTCTTGATTTTACTAAAATTACTCTTTCATAAATTAAAAAAAAAATTCCTTTTTGGACTGATTAACTATATCACTCCTTTAAATGAAAATAATTGAGTTAAATATTTGTTTGGTCCCATAACTTTTTTTCTTTTTAATTTTAGTCCCAAAAAAGATATTTGTTTATAATTAGTCCCATAACTTTCATTTTTTTTTAATTTTGGTCCAATTTTCGCCGAATTTGCCACCTGTTTCCGAAATTGGCAAGTGATGCTGACATGACGAGTCCAACCAGCCAAATATTGATGAAGCTTAAGAAGAAGAAGAAGGATAACACCAAAAATTGCAAAATGTTTATGTATGGGGTGACTATAAACGTTTTTGCAATCTTTGGTGTTGTCTTCATTCTTCTTCTTAAGTTTCATCAATCTTTGGTTGGTTGAGAAATAATTGGGCTAGCCACGTCAGCATCGCTCGTCGGTTTCCGGCAACAAGTGGCAAATCCGATAAAAATTGGATCAAAATTAAAGAAAAAATAAAGTTATGGGACTAATTATAAACAAATATCTTTTTTGGGACTAAAATTAAAAAAAAAAATTATGGGACCAAACAAATATTTAACTCAAAATAATTACTTATCTCAATACAAATACTCAAATAGGCAAAGACTTATGTGAGACCGTCTCACGTAAGGGCTTACGTGAGACGGTCTGAAAGTGACAACTTTTATACAGAAAAGTGATAATAAATTAATGAAAAGTGATGATGTTATTTCATGAACAATTTATAGTATAAATAAAAAGTGATAACATTTTATAGCGAAAGTGATAACTATTTTAAAAAGTGAAAATGGTCTCACGTGATACGGTCTCACGCAAGACCTATCCTATAAAATATCACCAACATATCAAAATTTAATAAAGAGTAATATTTTGAGTTAGTCTCTTGTAAATCGATTTACGGTGAAAGCCATATGATCCCTCGTCAATTTTAACCCTAGCAATATATGGTGTATAATAGGATTGGAAGGGGGACCATATAGTTTACACCGTGAACTCGATTTACACAAGCGTTTGTGTAATATATTTATTTAAAAGAGTAATAATTTATTACTTTTAAAAGTAATTTTTTCATGTATTAAAAAATAAATTTAATTAAAATTAGGGTGTAAGATGAAGTTTTGCATTCCTTTGACATATATAGTTAAAGAACCGATTTCATACTAATATACTAACTCTATATATGTTTATGATCCATTGGGTAAAGCGCGTGGGATGTTGTTGAAGAATGTTGGAGAGGGATTTAGGAGAGGCGAAAGACTTGAGATGAACCCCGGCTTCGGGGATGGTTACTGCTGCCAATTTAACCCCCATGGCCACGGATCTTGTTGCGCTGCAGCTGCACTATCTAAAGATATTCATCACTAATTTTAACTTCGCATGAAAATTGATAAAAATCATTTCCTAATATACAGTGTTTTTAGATAATAAATATTCCTCCATCCAAGACGCTTCGCGTGTGTATTGAGGTAAGAGAAATATTATTTTAATGTATACTGAGTAGTTGTATTAGCGTTGTAAGTGGGTCCATAGAGATATTTTAATGTTTTGAGTGGGTCTTATATAACAAAATGGAAAATGTAGACATTAGGATAAACGTCAAAAAGAAAATATATAATCATTAGGATGAGATGGAAGGAGTATATAATAATGATATATGTATGAAAATTGAGTAACAATTTTGAAATTAAAAAAACTTTTGAGATTGTTAATAAATTAATGTTTTTTTTTAAGTTTTATAGGACAAACAAATGAAGAAAATAAAAAGGATTTCATGGGACAAATGGAATAAAATGTATTATATGTTTGAAAAAATGATATTTTTAAAATAAAAATATATTGTTTAGATATTAGTTAAATGATATTTTCATTTGTAAAAATATGAACTGATGGGCGTTTTCTCAACACACAATTAATCCCCAAGTATGAAGGATATCAATTGTAGTTTCGAAGGTGACCAAGTTAAATATCGAATCCACGGGACGGATAAATATCGATTTAATTACGTTCTAGTAGATTATGACTATTTTGAGAATTGTAATTTTGGTTTGTAAATTAAGTAATAATTGAAATAACAATTAAATAACAAGAACAAGAAAATAGTAGTTGTGATCAAATAAGATAATAGGTAGTTCGTCAAGCCATTCAGTTTCATTCATTAATTCATACTTTCATGTGTCGATGTCCGATTCTGCCTTGTGGTTTATGGACGCATCGCTAGACCATACAAATCTATTCTATAGACACAAATAGATAAGTTTTTGACACGTGTAAATATCCTCAGAGCAAGACGTATAATTTACCTCCCTTTCTAGGTACTATCATAATTAGGGGTGGGCGGTATGGCATACCGAAGATTTTTGGTCATATCATATACCGTACCGAAATTTTCGGTATTTAAAAAATCATACCGTTACCTTACCTAAACTTTCGGTATACCTTAGTTCGGTATACCAATATTTCGGTATAAGAAAATAGTATACCTTCTACTTACCAATATTTCGGTATGCCATACCATACCTAAAATATCGGTATATATCATCCTATTACATAGTTTGCTATACCGTTATACATCTAAAATTCAATAAATCTTATAAAAACCATGTGCTAGAAAAGTGAAAGATAGCTATAAAACATACTCTAATAAATAACAAATTCAAAAATATACGACAATCTGCAAACGATCAAATTAAATAAGAGTAAGTCTCATGAAAAACGGGTTTACAGGTAAGCCTTATTTTTTAATATTACTCTTTAATATATAAAAAATAACTCTTTGAAGAGTAATAATTTTTACACAATAGAGTAATAATTCGTATCTCTAAAACGTAATTTTTCATGTACTTAAAGTAATCGATACATCGGGATTTACAAGAATTTGAAGAGTAATTTTTTAATTTAAAAAGTAACAATTCATGTGCTAAAGAGTAATTTTTTATGTACTAAACAGTAACCGAGTTTACATAATTAATATATCTAAACCCGTTTTACAAAGTGTTTGTCACTAAATAAATAGTACCTAAGAGATCTACACAAAAATATATGGAACTTATATTAAAATCAACACTTTTAAATTTTCATATACATAGAATTACTTAATTAAAAAATAAGTGATAATATCATGTAAGTCAATGATCTTTATCAATAATTTATAATTATGAAGAAATATACAGTAGGATTTTAGATTTAATCTTTAATAAAATAGTGTATATATATAATTTAATTAAAAATTATAATACATAAATAATAATTATAATTGTATGTATCTTCTAATATGGTAATATCGTATCATATAACTCAAAAAATTGAATATTTTACGGTATTTCGACATATACCAAAATACCGCGGTATTGATTATTTATATACCTTTATCGTACCAAAATTTTCAATACGGTATCATACCTTACCAAAAGTTTCGGCATACCTAAAATTTCGGTAAAATCGGTATTTTTCGTTATGATAAGGGCGGTATACCAAAATTTTGGTATTTTTCCCCAGCCATAATCATAATCAATTATTTCCCGTGCACTTAGTATTCTAACCCGATTTGATATCCCTTTTTAGGTACTATAAAGTTATACTCTTTATCCTACTTGTTAACCCGAATTCAATTCAATTAACAAATATTCATATAAGACAATTCTAATAAGATTTCGGAATCCCTTCACTTAGAATTATAACAATAAACCCTGCTCATTAGTGAACGCACTCAACCAATAACCATGTTATGCAATCAGACTCTGCACAACGATTATTGATGCACAAAACAACTATGAGTATGGATTAAAAATGTGCAATCTTATATAAACTAAACCACAAGTAGTGTTGTACGGAGTATACACACGAAATACAAATTTAACTCATGCAACCTTCATAACCCTAGAACTACCGAAGTGGCTCTAGCCTATGATTGATCTAAGAACAATCATGGTTAGATGGACCAATCTTACTTGAATCTCCAGCTACACCTCTGTCACCACCCTCCGGATGGACTCCTCTTATGATTCACGCGTCGTCCTTCTTCGTGCTCCGTTCTTCGACGTGAACTTTTTTCTTGACTGCATGAGTCTTCTTTTATACTTGTAATCACGTCTCTAGGGCTTGGAATGGGCTTTTCAAGTGATCCCACGCGTTTTGGCCTCGAAAATCCGAATAAGGTAAGTTTCCGTGTTTTGGTTCGACCTCGTCAACAGGTCGAACCACTGGCCAACAGGTCGAACCCCAGGTCGAACCCTGCTACTGGACAAATTCTCCACTTGGTTCAACCTCTTGTACAGGTCGAAGCATGCTACTGGACAATTTCTGCTCCTGGTTCGACCAACTGTCAGGTCGAACCCCAACGTCGTGATCGAACCCCTCTTCTCGCGAACTGGTTCGACCATGGTTCGACCTGATCAAATAGGTCGAACCCCTTGAGTCGTGGTCGAACCCTCCTTCTGCTGTTTCGCAATGCTGGTTCGACCTGTAGGAGAGGTCGAACCCTCCTCCAACCAGGTCGAACCCTACTCTTTCCTTGGCGGTTCGCGTGGTCTCGACTTTGTCTCTTTGATTCTTGGCACTTCCACTCTGTTTTTACTATGAAAACCACTTAAATAGCTCCACTAACACCTGATTCATGCTAATTCACAATATATATAGGTTTTCCACCTTTTTTCACCTCAAAACTCTTTAAAACTAGCACAAAACATGATGCCAAACTTGTGAATTTACACACTCATCAAACCCCCAAACTTACATGTTGCTCATCCCGAGACAACCAAATCAAACCACAGGAGTCGTGTATAATTCACCAAGATCAAGTACAATACATATCACACATGCAACTTCATTCAATCAAACAAGTATTAATTGCTTCATATATATCACTCATGGAAAACCAATCCAATCACATACCATTCGGAGTACTAAGTAATCTAGCTCACAAGATAAGTATTTATTCTCTTTCACTCAAGTGCGTGAGGCACTATATAGGTTAATATAAACACTCATATCAATCCATATTCACGCGTAACCATAAGCTTGACAAAGGTCTCAAAAATCAACTTATAATCAACTCTTCACCAGGATAACAAAGGACTTGTTTTTGGGTTGTAATGTTGGCTCTTTGGAAAAAGGTAGGAAAATTTGGACTTAGTGACTTAAGACACTAGTAGAGAGTTACCTTGGAGGTTCTCGAATTCTTCTTCTTACAGCAAGTTCTCCTCCAATGTCGTCTCTTGAACTTGTAAAATTCCTGAATTTCCTTCTTTTCATGGCATCAACATCATCTTTTTAAATAATTCGGGTACCGGTTTCAGGCACTACCCTTCTTCTCATTTATATAGGCCATCAGCTGCTAAGCTTCACACACCAAGTATAAAAACAATCGAGGTACCAGTTTCGGGCACTACCCCTAAACAAGATTTAACCATATTCTTTTCATCCAACCATATTCTATCTTCCTTTTCTTTTTGCAACACTGACTCACCTCCACTCTCTCTACCAATGATTAGGTTAATCAAGGCTCAAGTAAAGATTTATAAGGTTATTCACTTTGGCTACCAAAGAAAAAGCTTTAACGGCTCAACGGGGCATCCAAAGGTTAATAAAATCATTAGGAAGGATAAATTTGGCTAAGTAACTTAATCACAAAATAATGACCTAAGATCATGTCCTAACAATTTATCAATCATAAGTCTTACACAAGACTCCAAGCCAAGTTCTAAAATACGTTCATATGACTGATCCTCTCAAGAATAAAATAATCATGATCAAGCATGATTAAAAAGCTCAAATCATCACATAGGTAATCCTAGTACTCCTCATAACACATAATTAAGATCAATTCCACAAGAACTCAATATACTTATCAACTAAACATGCTTTTCATCAATAGAAATTAACACATGAACATATGAATGCACAAAAATCAATAAGCTTATACCCAATCAATTATACAAGACATCACTTATACATTCCACTCACGCATAAATCACACCCCAACCTAAAGATAAAAGGAAAAATAATGGAAATCAAGATGAATCGGATGAAACCAAAGAAAACCTGAAAAACTACTCCTCCGGAGAATCATCACCCTCATCATCATCATCCTCATCATCAAGCCTCCGCTCCACAATCCGGTGTAGATCACCGATGTGCCTATCCAAGTAATCAACTCAATCACCCAACCTACCAACTTTCTTATTCAAACCCGTATACTTCTCATTCAACGTAGCATAGTTGGCGTTGGCGAGTGCGAGCTGTCGGTTTGTCTCCTGCTTGCTAGCAACGATCGCGACTAGCTGCTCCTGAATAAGGCGGAGCTGCTCCCGTATATCATTCGGGACAGCCCGCTGCTGACGCGGTGCTGGCTCATGCTTTGGTGCGTCGTGCTGCTCCTCCTCCGGAATCTCCATCTCTGGCTGCTCATCTACCCGATGCTCGACCTCGGGCTACTATGGCCATTGTACTGGCTGGTGTGATGGCGAATGGTACTCTCCCTGTTCCACAATTTGCTGTAGCTCCTCCAACCTACCTTCGACACACAACCTAGCCACGGCTCTCCAATCCCCATTAGTCTTCACAGTCACGGACAGAGCAGTGTGTCCTAGGGAGTTCATCAATAAATTCCTCGCCTCCCGAACAGTGGTCAAGTTGCTCATGTCAAAGGGAAACATAAAGTCGAATGACTTTGGTCCTCTCGTGAAGAACCAATCACCATCTCTAAAGTGTGCAAATCCTCCCTTTACACATGTGAGCATCACCAAGTCAGGCTCTCCTCTAACAGGTGTAATGCCGGTGAAGTCCGTGTTGTAGTGCTCAGCTACAATCGTCAGCAACCCTCCAATGTTCACCTTTTGAAATCCAATGGTCCTGAATCGATGCAGCTGCGCGATGAAATATGTTCCCACATTGAACTTCACCCCATTCATCATACACCATAGGGCATAAAGCTCTCCTCTAGACACACAGCCTCTCTCCGAACGAGCAAACAGTGTGTTTCCGAGCACTCGATCCATATATTTCAACACTGGATTCTTGATCGAGGTCGCACGAGCCTGCCTAATCTTATAGTCTATGATCTCCCCGGTTATCTCCCTCCAAAACCTATTAGCGTTGAAGTATCCATTCTCCACTCGAGAAATCTCTAGAGGCGTCTAAAAAAGTTGATTAAAATCCTCAGCCGTCCATCTACTTCGGACTCCTCCTAACTGAAATGAGCACTGATACGGGTAGCCAAGTGGGTCCTTTTCCATCGCAAATGAGCAAACTACCTCTGCTGTAACGTGGAAGTAAGTCGGCTTCTTCAACTCCATAAATCTGCGGATCCCCACTCGATCGAACAACATCGTCATATCATCCCTAATGCTCATAAGTCTCATGGCCTCATCATCTTGGTATCTTGTCCGAGCTATCTTGTCTGAGACTTCTTCCCACTTTTCTTTAATCTCATCCCAGTTTTGCATTTGAATTTTAAAGTTTTCGGGTAAACAATCTTGTAACCTCAGCTTCCTCGTCACTGTGTCCACATTCGAAGGCCTGTCTTGCCTCTTCTTTGATCTTGCTTCATCCACCTTACCTTTCCCTTTATTTGATCCTTGTCCCTTTCCTGACTGGGTTCGACCTCGGGTTAGACCTGTGGAACAGGTCGAACCTTGAGTGACGAGGTCGAACCTACCTTCTGGACAACTTACCTTTTGGGTTCGACCTAGGTTCGACCTTCTGAACAGGTCGAACCACTCTTGTGACAGGCCGAACCTACCTTCTGGACAACTACTCCTCGTGGTTCGACTTGGGTTCGACCTTCTGAACAGGTCAAACCATGAATGTCATGGTCGAACCTATCACCTGAAAAATAGAGTGCTCTGAACGGACTGGTTCGACCTCAGGTTCGACTTTCTGATCAGGTCGAACTATAACAGCTCAGGTCGAACCACCCTACTGTAAGATTTAAGTGACCGGGTTCGACCTTGGTTCGACCTGTTAGACAGGTTGAACCCAGAATGATCAGGTCGAACCACCTCACTGGATGATTTTCTGCGTCGGTTCGACTTTCTCTGCTCGGTTCGACCTCCTGGCATAGGTCGAACCTCTCATGGCTTTGGTCGAACCACCCTTTTAAGCTTCCAAACTGAGTGTTCTTCAATCCCTATTCACTCCAAACTTCAATACGAATCATTAGGTACCAACTAAAGCACAACTTCATCCAAAATTTGTTCCACAAAATATCATTCATGAGTAACTCCGTAAAAGAAAACACAACCAAAACTCACTAAATATTAGGCAAGTTGTAAAAAATCGGCACTTCAAAATTGATTAAAATTTTAATATGGCTCATAAACCAACTCCCCTAACAAACATCACAAAGAAAAGATTATACTATTGGTGCTTATCAAGGTAAGTACATCACCCCCCCAAACTTAGTAGAAACTATAGTTGAAACTAAGTTTGCAAAGAGATGTAATTGCCGATAAGTAAGCACTTCAAATATAAAAATTTCTTACTCACACGAATGAAATAAAGCATTAAAACGGGAGGGAAAGCCCCCAACAGGCGCTCATGTTTAACATCGGAGAGTCACGACGGTACCAAATCAGATCAAGGTATCCACAAAGATGACACAAACATCATCCGGCGACCTATAATGCTTCAAGCGATGTCCATTCGCCGTAAAAATGTCTCCATCCTTGTCAATAAGCTCAAAACTCCCCTTCCTAAGACTCGATGAATCATGAACGGTCCCGTCCACTTTGATTTCAACTTGCCTACAAAATACTTTAAACGAGAGTTAAAAAGTAATACCTCATCTCCTTGCTTGAACTCCTTATACGAGATCTTCGAATCATGCCACCTCTTAATCCTTTCCTTATAGATCTCTGAATTCTTGTACGCACGACTCCGAAACTCATAGGTCTCACAATCCTTGAACAAGGTAAGCCAATAAAGAGCGGACTGAAGTACCTTGGCTGCTGTCTTGTGAGCGCCGAAGTGCCCCCCGTTAGGTTGTACATGGCAAAACTCGAGAACACTCTCCATCTCCATCTCGGGCACACACCTACGGATGATAGAATCCGTGCAAATTTTGTACACAAACGGATCATACCATATGAAAGTCTCAACATCCTTTTTGAATTTAGCAAGTTGATATTGGTTGAGATCCCTTGGAATTTCTCCCACAGCAATATAATTCACATAATCCGCATACCATGAATCAACTCCCTGTGTAGCCACCACACACGCTCGCTCAGCCCCTTCAACAAACACGGCCATGATCTTTTCATCCGGGAACATTTCCTCAATATACTCGAAAGAATTATCACAATGTTCCCTAGTCTCTAACCTCGAAAGATGATCCGCTAGCACATTATCAGAACCTTTCTTATCCCGGATCTCCATGTCAAACTCTTGAAGTAGAAGAATCCACCTTATGATCCTAGGCTTCGTCTCCTTCTTTTCCGTCAAGTACCGAATCGTTGAATGATCCGTGTACACAATAGTCTTCATGCCAACCAAATACTGACGAAACTTATCGAAAGCATACACAACAGCCAAAAACTCCTTTTCAGTCACCGTGTAATTCTTTTGTGCCGCATCGAAAGTCTTACTTGTATAGTAAATGGCGCAGAACTTCTTATCCTTCAGCTACCTAAGCACCACTCCAAGTGCTACATCACTTGCATCACACATTAGTACAAACGGTTGAGTCCAATCCGGTGTGATCAAGATAGGTGCAGTGATAAGCGCCTCCTTCAAAACTTGAAAAGCTGTTAAACATTCATCATCAAACACAAAAGGAACATTCTTTTTAAGTAAGTGAGATAAGGGCTTAGAGTATTTTGAGAAGTCTTTTATGAATCTCCAGTAAAAACTGGCGTGTCCAAGGAAGGACCGCACTCCTCTTTCATTGGTCGGTGGTGGAAGCTTCTCAATCGCCACCACTTTAGCACAATCTACCTGCAACCCTTTAGCCGAGACATGATGCCCAAGAACAATCCCATCCTTAACCATGAAGTGGCACTTCTCCCAATTCAAGACAAGATTAGTCACTTGGCTTCTCTTCAAAACAGTAGCTAGGTTAGACAAACAAATATCAAAGGAGGAACCAAAAACAGAAAAATCATCCATGAACACCTCCATGATCTTCTCTATCAACCCATCGAATATTGCCATCATGCATCTCTGAAAAGTAACAGGCGCATTACATAACCCAAATGGCATTTTCCGAAAAGCAAAGGTCCCGTTGGGGCAAGTAAAAGTGGTCTCTTCTTGATCCTCGGGGGCAATCATGATTTGGTTGTACCCCGAGTATCCATCCAAGAAACAATAAAACTCATACCCTGCAAGACGATCTAACATTTGATCCATGAAAGGAAGAGGAAAATGATCCTTACACGTGTTCTCATTCAACTTCCTATAATCAACACATGTACGCCATCCCATAGGAATCCTTGTGGCTATCGCTTCTCCATCCTCAGCTTTTACTACAGTCATACCCCTCTTTTTAGCAACTACATGCAATGGACTCACATGAGGACTATCAGTAATAGGATATATGATTCCGACATCCAACCACGTAAGGATTTGCTTTCTAATTACCTCTTGAATCGCGGGATTAACCCTCCGCTGATTCTGAACACTTGCCTTTGCCTCATCTAACAATCTTATCATATGCATACAATACAAAGCACTAATTTCTTTCAAATCCTCAAGAGACCAACCAATCACAAATTTATACTTCTTAAGAACGTTCAATAACTCCTCAAGTTGATCATCATCAAGAGAAGCAAATACAATTACCGGATATTTTTCATTGTCGCCAAGAAAGGCGTACTTCAAGTGTTCCGGCAACAGTTTCAACTCCTCTTTCCTCACCTCCATCGTAGGGCTCTCGTTATCCAAAGGCAAGTACTTCCTAGTCCACTTGACTTCTTCCACCTTAGTTCTTCCCGATTCAAACCTGTCATCACCCAAAGCAAGTAAGTTTCCAAGAAATTTAATACATACCTCGTTGGAGAGTCCGTCAAGCTCCGTAGTGGGATAAGTAAGAGATTCCATCAAACATGTCTCAAGAGGATCCTTTGATAGGATCAGAGAAATGTCCTCTTTCACAATCTCCTCCACCACGTCAATACTATGACACTGCGACTCCATGGGCACCTTCATTGCTTTGTCTAAGTTGAAAAGAACTTCTTCTTTGTCCATCCGCAATCTAAGCTCTCCTTTTTGAACATCAATCATAGCTCCAACAGTAGCAAGGAAAGGTCTCCCCAAGATTAAAGGGATATTATCCTTGTCTTCTTCCATTTCTAGCACAAGAAAGTCCACAGGAAAGACTAGCTTCTCCACTTTGACGAGAACGTCTTCAATTATACCTTTTGAAAACATCATCGACCTATCCGCCAATTGAAGTAACACTGTTGTAGGAGTAAGCTCCCCCAAACCAAGCCTCAGAAAGATGGACAAAGGCATCAAATTGATTCTCGCCCCTAGATCGCACAAAGCTCGCGTGCCGGCCCCTTTTCAATTTCACATAGAATAGTGAAACTCCCTGGATCCTTCATCTTTTGTGGCAGCTTCTTTTGGATGATTGAGCTGCAATTCTCAGATAAATTCACCGTTTCAATTCCGGTTAAGCTCCGCTTCTTCAACAATATGTCCTTTAGAAATCGGGCATAGTACGGCATCTCCATGATTGCCTCTAAGAAAGGAATGCTCAAGCTTATTTTGTTCATTATCTCTGAAAACTTCTTGAACTTCTCTTCCAATCCCTTCTTCACAAGTTTGTAAGAAAACGGTGGAGGTATCTTTATTTTGGGAATCCCCCATTCATCACGATCAACCTTCTCCGCTTTCTCATTTTCGGCTCTCAAACGCTTGGCTCTCTCCCACTTTTTCTCAGTTATTATCTCAGTACTTTGCTCATTCCGAACCACTGGAGTAGCATCAACATCATCGAGAGTGTTCGGAGTGGAAATAGGCAATTTCTGATGGGGTTCGACTAGGGTTCGACCTATGGAATAGGTCGAACCATGTACGTACTGGTCGAACCTACCTTCTGGACAACGGCTCTCTTTTTGAATTTGAGGTTAGACCTGGGTTCGACCTGTGAAATAGGTCGAACCATGGGTACTTAGGTCGAATCGGCCTACTGTACTCCTTTTGCCATTCGGTTCGACTAAGGTTCGACCTGTTTGATAGGTCGAACCATGACCGTCGTGGTTGAACCGTTGCTGTGACAAAACAGAGTACTGCAAGTGGTGCAGTTCGACCTGGGTTCAACCTATTGGATAGGTCGAACCAGGATTGGTTTGGTCAAACCGGAGTTCTGGAAAAACAGAGTGCTCCGAGTTGTGGGGTTCGACCAAGGTTCGACCTGTAGGCCAGGTCGAACCATCGGCAGTTTGGTCGAACTGATGCTGCAAGCTCTCCTGATCGTATCCAGTGTGTTGGTTCGACCTCTCCTGTATGGTTCGACCTTCAATGTTGGTCAAACCATGGTCGAACCTGGCCCTAGACATGTCCAAATTTGATTCCGGCCTCATAGATCCCTCATACTGCGTTCCCGACCTTAATGTGATGGCGTTGCAGGACCTTGGATTCTCAATACTTTGAGACGGGAACTTTCCCTTCTCAAGAGTTTGAGTAAGCTTGTTAACACTTCCTGCCATCTCCCCCATCAGTAACGTAAGGTCCTTCACCTGCTTAGATATAACCTCATGGTTTGCATCGATTTTCTTTCAAGTTTGGCCTCAAGGCAGTTAACTCTTTCATCATTCTTGGCCATATACCTGTTCACAGTATCCTCAAGACCCGGTTTCCCTTCTTCCACCTTAGCACTCGGATCAACACCCATCGGAGGTTGAATCGCATTATTCGGATTACTCCATGAGAACTCCGGCCTCCTAGGCTGTTGATAACCACCCGGGGAACCATGATTATTAAATTTTCCTCGATAGTTCCCTTGGTAGTTCTGGTTTCCTTGGTCTGGATACCTAGTCCCTTGAATACTCTGACCCATGGCATAGTGTGCCTCTTCCAACTCCTCTTGGATTGGTCCCTCATTCTTTAGCTCCTGCTTCATGATTGGCACGCGCTGAGATAATTCGCTGATTTGCTTCTATTGGGATTCAAGTAGCTTGTTGATATTGGACAAGCTAGACACGATATCATCCTCTCTACTTGTTTTCACCATTGCTTGTTCAATCTTAGCTACCTTACCAAGGACATAAGTACCTCTAACTCTATCAGTTGGCCAATCCCTCGAATTCATCGAAATATTTTCAAATAACTTTTCGGTCTCTATGGATGACTTTGTAAGCAATGCTCCATTAGAAGAAGCATCCAATAAAACTCATGAATCACAGTTCAATCCATTGTAGAATATACTGATATATTGAGCTTTAGATAGCCCATGTTGAGGACACTTCCTAAGCATGTCCTTGAATCTATCCTATGCTTCATGAAATTTTTTTCCTCCACCCATAGCGAATTGGTTAATGTCTTGCTTCATCTTAAACACCTTTGAAGGTGGCATATACCTCTCCAAGAACCTTAACTTCAGTTGCTCCCAAGTGGTGCACTCAGCTGCGTTGATAGTGTCGTACCAATCTCTCGCATTCTCAGTAAGCGAGAATTTGAACGAAAGGATCTTCCTTGCATCTTCATGTTCTCCTGCGTCTTTTTTAGTACTTGCATAGCCCAAGAACTTGTTCAGATGCTGCTGCGGATCCTCGAAAGACCTTCCTAAAAAGGAGTTCCTTTCTATCATGCTAATAAGAGCGGGATGAAGATCGAACACTGAATTAGTTCCCCTTGCTCCTAGAAGCCCAAAATTTCCAGCCCCATTGTTTCTAAAAACTTCTCGGATGGCTAGATTATCCAGATTCGCTGCCATGTAGACTGTCCTTACTCCCGAATTAACTTCAATTGTAACTTCAATTGTCTGCGAATTCTGCTCGTCAACTTCAACTCCAAAATTCAGAGCTTCAGTTGGATCAATAGTCTTTGCCTTGCTCTTCTTCTTCTTCTTCTTTCTTGACGATGCTCCGATCTCAGGATTATAGGGTTCAAGTTCACCTTTCTTTGATCTCGTGAGCATGCACCTAAAAAGAACTAGAATTAAAACAACAAAACAAAAAAAATAGCCACAACAAAATAAGAAAAATATCCTTAACAAACTAGAAATAACAAAAAGATATTTTAAGCCGTCCCCGGCAACGGCGCCAAAAACTTGATGGGTGTTTTCTCAACACACAATTAATCCCCAAGTATGAAGGATATCAATTGTAGTTTCGAAGGTGACCAAGTTAAATATCGAATCCACGGGATGGATAAATATCAATTTAATTACGTTCTAGTAGATTATGACTATTTGAGAATTGTAATTTTGGTTTGTAAATTAAGTAATAATTGAAATAGCAATTAAATAACAAGAACAAGAAAATAGTAGTTGTGATCAAATAAGATAATAGGTAGTTCGTCAAGCCATCCAGTTTCATTCATTAATTCATACTTTCGTGTGTCGATGTCCGACTCTGCCTTGTGGTTTATGGACGCATCGCTAGACCATACAAATCTATTCTATAGACACAAATTGATAAGCTTTTGACACGTGTAAATATCCTCAGAGCAAGACGTATACTTTACCTCCCTTTCTAGGTACTATCATAATCAATTATTTCCCGTGCACTTAGTATTCTAACCCGATTTGATCTCCCTTTTTAGGTACTATAAAGTTATACTCTTTATCCTACTTGTTAACCCGAATTCAATTCAATTAACAAACATTCATATAAGACAGTTCTAATAAGACTTCGGAATCCCTTCACTTAGAATTATAACAATAAACCCTGCTCATTAGTGAACGCACTCAACCAATAACCATGTTATACATTCAGACTCTACACAACGATTATTGATGCACAAAACAACTATGAGTATGGATTAAAAACGTGAAATCTTATATAAACTAAACCACAAGTAGTGTTGTACGGAGTATACACACGAAATACAAATTTAACTCATGAAACCTTCATAACCCTAGAACTACCGAAGTGGCTCTAGCCCATGATTGATCTAAGAACAATCATGGTTAGATGGACCAATCTTACTTGAATCTCCAGCTACACCTCTATCACCACCCTCCGGATGGACTCCTCTTATGATTCACGGGTCGTCCTTCTTCGTGCTCCGTTCTTCGACGTGGACTTCTTTCTTGACTGCATGAGCCTCCTTTTATACTTGTAATCACGTCTCCAGGGCTTGGAATGGGCTTTTCAAGTGATCCCATGCGTTTTGGCCTCAAAAATTCGAATAAGGTAAGTTTCCGCGTTTTGGTTCGACCTCGTCAACAGGTCGAACCACTGGCCAACAGGTCGAACACTGCTACTGGACACATTCTGCACTTGGTTCGATCTCTTGTACAGGTCGAACCACTCCCTCATAGGTCGAACCTCAGGTCGAACCACGCTACTAGACAATTTCCTCTCCTGGTTCGACCAACTGTCAGGTCGAACCCCAACGTCGTGGTTGAACCCCTCTTCTCGCGAACTGGTTCGACCATGGTTCGACCTGATCAAACAGGTCGAACCCCTTGAGTCGTGGTCAAACCCTCCTTCTGCTGTTTCGCAATGCTGGTTCGACCTGTAGGAGAGGTCGAACCCTCCTCCAACCAGGTCGAACCCTACTCTTTCCTTGGCGGTTCGCGTGGTCTCGACTTCGTCTCTTCGATTCTTGGCACTTTCACTCCGTTTTTGCTATAAAAACCACTTAAATAGCTCCACTAATACCTGATTCATGCTAATTCACAATATATATAGGTTTTTCATATTTCCACTACAAAAAAATTGCTTATACATTAAAAAGTGTTGTAATAGGTAATATATTAACACATTTTATCTATAACCACATTCATTTTTTGTGTGGTCCATTGTGCCGTGGGGATAGATAGTACCCCTATCACCACACTTTAAAGTGTGAAGAATTATGACATATAATGACACATACTTTTATTAATACACATTAAAGTGTGAAGATAAGTGACTTATTAATACACTTTTAAATGTCATAATAAAATAATATTACATAAAATAAAATAAAAAGTGTGTTCTCTTAGACTTGAACCCGTATCACACATATTAGATCCTTATTTCAAGTCAGAAAGCCATTAAACCATAAGTAATTCTTGTAATATTTTATTAAAAATAATATATATACATAGAATACATAATTAAAGTTAATACTGAATTTATAATATTAATTTTATATTATCAATTTAATAGGTATAATAAAATAAAATAAAAATTATTAATTAAATTATAGTATAAATTTAATTTTTTTAAGATAAATAATAATAATATAGAAATATATATAGCTAATTATTTTTAAAATAATTAATTTAAAGTAAAAGATTTTATTATTAAAGTACAAATAAATTTTATTTTGTTAATCATTAAATTAATTAAAATAATTATTTATTATAAAAATTTAAAAAAATTAATTTAATTTTTTTAATAAATAAAATGTTTATATTTTATTATTTTAACAGCGAAACAAAAAATTAAAAATTAAATTAAATTTTAATAATTTGTAATCTTTCATCGTGTATAGAAATAAAATAGTATATATTTACAAATGTATTCTCAAGTGTCTCTAAACAGTACTTATAATGACACTTTTTTGTATGTTAAAAAAAGTGTAGCAAAAGTGTTGCCAAAGAGTATATATAAGGACACTTTGTTTTGTGTAGTAAAAAAGGTGTAGCAATAGATAAGTGTTCCTTTTGAAGTGTGGTGATAGGATAAATATTAACACACTATTTTATTAAGTGTCTTTATAGCACACATATTGACACTCCTAAAAATATAATGTAACAATACAATACTTATTATCACATTGATGCTAAAATGACATTAAAAAATCTGTGGTTAAAGGCATTTTTTGTTGTAGTAATTCCACCTCAAAACTCTTCAAAACTAGCACAAAACATGATGTCAAACTTGTGAATTTACACACTCATCATGAACTTAAATTTAACACGCTGAAATTGAGATTGAGCGGAGGTAGTATTATGTGAAGATACTTAAGTGACAGCCCCAATATAAAATATATATTAATATTATTATTAGATACATAATATATATTTTATTATTATCAGGTATAAAAATATATCATGAAAAGTCTCCACTACTCTTCAACTAAAAGATAAAATAGTGGGAGTAATCCACGTTTCCATACTCAATCTTTTTCTTAGATTTCAATTCTCTCTCCATGGTTTTCACATTCAATATATTTTCATTTCAATTCTCTCTCAACATTAAAATTCTGAATACTTCGTTGAGAAAATATTATTGAATATCGATTTTAAGAGAGAAATTAGTGAGAAGATATGACTTAGCAATACTTAAGAAGGAACGATACGTAGGGAGCGAATATTTTTGAATACCTATTCTGAATACTTCGTGAATGCCTATTCTAAATACTTTGTGGATATCATCTCTCTTCAAATTCTGAATACTTCGTTGATAAAATATTTCTGAATACAGATTTTAAGGGAGAAATTAGTGAGAAGATATGACTTAGCAATACTTAAGAAGGAGCGATATGTAGGGAGCGAATATTTTTGAATACCTATTCTGAATACTTCGTGAATGCTGATTCTAAATACTTTGTGGATATCATCTCTCTTCAAATTCTGAATACTTCGTTGATAAAATATTTCTGAATACGGATTTTAAGGGATAAATTAGTGAGAAGATATAACTTAGAAATACTTAAGAATGAACAATACTTTGGGAGAGAATATTTTTAAATACTTATTCTGAATACTTCGTGAATATTGATTCTAAGTACTTGAATATTGATTTTGAATACTTCGTGAATACAACTCTGAATACTTGAATATTGATTTTGAATACTTTGTGAATATTATCTTTCTCCACATGTATACTTCCTTATTTCAAAATATTCGATTAATTAATCTAGATAATTAATTGAGAGGATATGTAGGAGTAAATAATGGAATGATGTTTCTAATGTTAAAATAATATATTTTATCTTTAAAATTATTATTGAACACAATTAAATTGAGGATATGAAGGGCATTTTTCTCATTCATAATGTATTGATTAGTAATATTTTTAGGATAATATATCTATATATTAGTAATAATATAGTATAAAATGTACCTAATAGTAATGAACCATATCTTCTAATAGCAAAAACTTCTTTATTAATTGAGTATATTTTTAGAGCAATACCCTGTTTTAGATATTTTATGTTATTTTATTTATAATTATTAATTTATTATTTTTTTATATTTACAATAGAATATATTTTTTATTTACACGTATTATGAATTATTTATGAAATAATTCACTTTGATGATTATCACTTTTTATTATATATATAAAGTCTAATTTTTTTATTAAAATATTATTACTTTTTATTCATATTATAAAATGAATTCAGTGACACAATCTCATAAATATATATACACACACACACACACACACACATATATATATATATATATATATATATATATATATATATATATATATATATATATATATATATATATATATATATATATATATATATATATATATATATATATGATACAAAATAAAGTATTACTTTTATGTTAAAAAAATTACTCTCCCCGTTCCGAAATAATAATTATGTTTTGTATTTTGCACGGAAATTAAAAAATATAATATTTTAATTTGTTGTGAGGTGAGAGAAATAATATTTTAATATAAAGTGAATAGTTGTATTAGCATTGCGTATTGGCCCATGAAATATATTAGTTGTTTTATGTGAATTTTCGTAAAAAAAAATTAATTTTTGTGAATCTTATTTAAAAAAAAGACGTAATTATTGAGGTGAGACCTTCAAAATAAAAATACGTAATTATTATTATGAGAGAGAATTTATATTCATTTCATGATTCATGAACATTTTCAATTTACATCAATATTTAGTATATATTTAATTAAGTACTTTATCACTTTTTAACAAAATGTTATTAATATCGATGTCATTGAATGAGTTTCACGTCAAGACATTTCACACAATTCGAGCATTTATCCATCAAACTCTGTTTAGAATATAAATTATAAACTATTTCACAAATAATGTGGTATAAGCACAAAGGGATAAATATCCTTAATAAAAAATAATAAAAAATGATAATTGATTTAAAATTTATAATAGTAAAACACTATTATTCCAAATTACAATATTAGATAGCTCCATATTTTTGCTTGGATTTTCTACTCCTACCGTCCACGTCTCAAATATATCCATTTTATTATTTTGAATATATGTTCTAAAACTATTGTTTCACATTTCGTTTTAAAGAAAGGACTCGCCTATACAACTGATCATATAACTATTCAATATGTTAAATAATAATACCCATTCATCTAGAAAAAAATAAACGATTATTTTGGAGGATGGTTGAGGCAGTAATTTAGATGGATCTGATGATACTAAAATAAAAGTTGTGTTAATAAATAACTATGTAAGTGGACAACTTTTCAAAACAATATGGGTTTATTGCGCCATTATAATTTTATAACATTCAAAGCCCCGTTGAAATTAAGGAACTTTTTTAATTAAAAATAAAATAATGCTCAACTCAATCACTAAATGCAGCACTAAAACTGAGTGATCAGAGTTATTGTGTACCCAGCTGTCGAACAATTTAGGGAAAAGTAGTTACTCCTATTTGTTTGAGGTCTTTCTGCACCATCTATTTAACGGGGCGTTGATCATTAGTTATAAGTAGTATTTTTATAAGCAGATAGAAGATAAACTGATAAAAGTAATGGTTCAAAATTAAGTTTATCGGACCAATTCAATCGAAAAATTAAATTCACATATTTTTAATTATATTTTATAGAATCACCATTTTTGCACAATAATATTATGCATTTTCATTTTAAGCGTTTCATAAAAAGGTTTTCATTTTTCTTTATAGTAAACGGAACCTACACAAAATATTTAAATATCTCCATAGGCCCCACAACACTACCCTCATACAACTATCCATACACAGTAAAATATTAAATACTATCTCATATCAATACATTTAATGGTCGTCTGTTAATGAGTCTAACAGAAATTTTTGTGTATAAAATGGATATCAATACTATCTCATATCAATACATTTAACGGTTAATGAGTCATCTATTAATATTAATCGTGCTTAATAGGTTGACACGAACACAACACAAAATTTTCATATCCTTATTGGGTTGACACGATAACAACGCGAACCTAATAAAGCCAAACACTAACCCGCAATTATTGTGTCGTGCTATCGTGTCGTGCTATCGTGTCGTGTTGGGAATTGTCACCCCTAATTTGTAGTCCTTATTGCTTATTGTGTGTTATTGCTTATGTTCATTAGGTTTTTACCTAGGTGAAAATTTGTCCTCTTGTTTTATTATTTTCGTTACTCGGGGATGAGGAACAACTCAAGTTTAGGGGTTTGATCGGAAATATTTTCACCTAAATTTTAGTATCTTCTTATTTGTATTTTCGTATAATTTTATGTGGTTTGGATAGCATTTGCTAGCATTTGGTAGCATTTGGTGGTGTTTTATGTTCGTATTTAGGTTTGTGTGTGGAAATGTGGAATGTGTAAAAATAAGCTTAAATATATTGAAAATAGGTGAAAATAAAGAAAAATGGAGATGGGAGCTGAAAACGGGAAGAAGGACAGAACTCGACCTAACTCGAGTCATGTTATGCACTCGAGTCGAGTCCATGCTCTAGGCTCGAGTCAAGTTGCGCAGGTTAACCTCCGATGGTTGACTGTACATATCAAAAACATGTACTCGGCATTCCCTGTGCCCGAGCTCCGAAGCTCAAGTCGAGCTCCACACATGCTGAAAATCTACCGAGAAATGCGACACACTCGAGTCGAGCTGCCGAACTCGAGTTGAGTTCGGCATTTTTGTGAAATTAAATCAGCAAGATTCTTGAAGATTCATGGGCAATAAATACATGTTTAATGCTGATTTTTGGGAGAACTCATTTGGAACAGCAGTTACAGCTTCCACTGTTCAACCATCATACATTGCATATTTGCACGAAAAAATAAAAATAATTAATTTACGAGTAGTAAGTCTTTGCATACCAGCTGGTTGTGGTATTCCCGTAATGTTTGATGGAATTTGTATTAAACGAAGCCCATCTATCTTTGTATGGATCGACCCATTGCTTACATGTATACTCGACTGGTTGTGGAGTAAATTTGAATTCTTCCCTCAACTTTGTACCCTTTTCTTAAAAACAACGGCATTATCAGTGAGCACCAACAAATTCCAAGCTAACATAAACTCTTTCCACTTATCATTCGTATGAAAGTATTTTCTACAATTGGCGGTGATGTTTTTGTTTATATGCCACCAACAAAGGAAGTGTTTACAGCTCAGAAACACACTTCCTATGGCATTTATTAGAGCTTTCTCTCCGTCGATCACAATCAACAAATGAAAACACGAATCATCCATTAGATCGTTCAAAGTTCTGAGGGCTTAAGTGTAGTTATCCTCTTTCGCTTTCTCCAGAAAAACAATGGCTAAACAAAATGTTAAGCCCGTAGTAGTCACACCAACAATCTCCATCAAAGGTAACTTGTACCTGTTGGTTTTGTACGTACAATCCATCAACAAAACTTGTGAAAATACACGCGGGCAAAAATTAAATCTCTATCTTCACCACTATCCCTGTATTTTTTGTGGTGGAAGTAATATTTGTATTCCTCCAACTCGCTCACCAAATAATGTAGCTGCAACTTTCCACCATGTTCCCCCAATCAGTATTTCTGTCTATAATTGTACAAACATCTAATTGTAGACTTGTTACATGGAAATTTTTTCTTCAGCAACTCTAACATGTCCTTCGAATGAACATCGTGGATAGACATCTCAATGACATACTCCTCCTCATCCTTTGTCAATCTCCCCACGTAGGCGTGACTCTCGAGATAATTTGCTATTGAATGATTTTGACAACCACTAAGAACCTCCAATGCCCATGGCCCGTTTAACTCTATTGCTCGTATCCTCAATAAAAATGGACAATTACGCTTTTTCGAACTTGTTTCTCCTTTTGTTACCTTCTTCTCCACAACAAATTCCTTTTTCGGATCGACCTCCTTATATCTATTTTTCTTACCCTTGAACTCTTAATAAATGCCACCACGTTCACAGCCTAAAAATAACATCGCTCTCTTATGACCGCCGCTATTATCAGATCGCTTTACCACCAACACCATCTAATTTTCATTACCCGTGGCATGAACCCAGCATATGCATTATTCTCATGTTTGAAACCATTCTTGTGTTTCAAACAAGCCTGTGAAGTCTTCATCCATGTAAACATCTTTACTCAATTCGTCACATTTGGAGATAGCACTACACCGTGTAGATGGAACAAGTGAATCCTGAAAAATAAATAAATAGTATAAGTATCAGTTCATACCTAGCTACAAATGCTACTATTCGACCACTAAAGTAGGAAAATAATTCAAAATTTTATCCAGTATTGATAAAAAATTGTCCAAAATTTCTATCATCACTGGCTGAAAACTTATATGAATGTCAACCAATACTAGACGAAAATCTTGCGTGGTGGTCGACGGTCGAAAATTTTGTATTATTTTGACCACTATTAGTTGACCATGTATTGTTTCTGTCGACCAGTGGCGGTCGAAAATTTAAGACAACTTCGTCCTTGTTTGGTTGATTTTTTCGTGATTTTCAGAAAAAAAAAAAAAGCACAAAACTACATTTTAATCGATTAAAACACATAAAAACACGTACCATTACAATCTTTGAGCTACTTTTGTCCACCATTAGGTTACTTATGTGTGTGGGTTTGGCTCAAAGATGACTTTATAAACTAGGTTTTTTTATTATTTTTTTAAGTTCAAAAGAGGTGGAAAGGGTATATGAAAAATTTGCTGAAGTGGTGAGTGTATGAAAATTTTGTTGGAGTGGTGAGTGTATATAGGTATTATAATATGTTTGGTAGATGAACGAGTGTATGAATAATTCTAGATTGAGTGTTCAACTTGAAAATAATGAAGGATATGCGTATTTTAGATGGGCAAAATCAGATCAACCCATTTAATAACTCAAGCCCAAATCAAGCAAAGGCCCAACCAAGTAGGCCCACTTCCGCTGGAGAGGTCCACTCGTCCCCAGACCATCCACTGGATGAGTATAATACCATTAGCGGTATTATACCTATCAATCAGATGCCTCGCACTGACCCCTTCATTTATACTCAGCGGAGTCCACCTTCTTAATTGTGATTGAACCATTCCCCTATAAAATACGGGATAAGAGGTCCAAAAGACACTACACCTCTACGCTCTGTATTATCATTCTCATTGAATAAAGAGAAAAACATTCCCTTCCAGAAAGTAAGAGCTGGGAGGAAGTCTGGTCCTTTCTTTCTCTTATGTTTGATTAGTCGAGTACAAGTCACAGCCACATAATCACGACGTCATTTCCAAAGGCTCGCTATCGATATTTGGTGCTAGAGGAAGGACGCCCAGCTCTAGTCTTCCCATAATATTAGCGAATCAGGTGGTCGAACCCCTGATCATTCGGCCTGCCAAGAGGCCCCAAAGGCCCCGCCGCCTCCTACTTCGGAAAAAGAATCACGATAAGGGAAGATCCTTGCACTGATAGAGAAGACGAGTACCGACAGCGATACTTTGATTTACTTAATTCTTTGAAAGAAAGGCACTTTGCTAAACGAAAGGTCAACCGACCCCTAAGCTTCGAAGAGTAGGATGAAACCCAAGCGCGCAATCTGGCAGGAAGAAAGCACCCTGTCGCGCTGTGTGGCTCAAATCAAGAGGTGCAAGAGGTCGTCATTGACGGTTGAAAGTACTGAAGAGCTGCTGGCCAGGGCTGATCGGTCGCAAGCAAAACCCATGTAAGCATAATGGATAACCTTGCCCCTTCTCCGTCTGGTTCGAAGCAGGAACATGTAGCAAAAAGTGAGGGGGATGACCTGCTAGCAAAGTGTAGAAAGATCATGGAACAAAATACCGTCGTCCTTCGAGAATAATTGGCAAAATTATGGAGCTAGCCTACCGAAGTTAGCTTCGATCCGCCAGAGTTAGGGACAGGACGAACGCTTTTCTCCCACATGATCCTCAATACACCGTCCCACTCAAAAATTAAGCAGCCCTAAATATCCCCGTATAATGGAGATTCAAACCCCACCACTCACCTGAACAAATACATGGGGTGCATGATAGCTTAAGGAAACTCCGAAGAGGACAAGTACAAAATGTTCCACCTGACCTTAGGAGACAAGGCACTCTTGGTTCACTGTGCTACCGGAAAACTCCATTGACACGTGGCTCCAGTTGGCCACGTTCTTCTCTACCCACTTTGCTTACCTCGGCCGCGGAAAGGAATCTAAGCAAAAGCTGGCTTGCTGAGGCAAGGGGCAAAAGAATCCCTGAAAGATTTCATTCAGAGGTTCAATGAGCAATGAGAAAATGCTGAAGAGATGTCTGATGAGACATACACCATCCTAGCAGCAGCGGCACTCCGCCTTAGCTCCACCCTGTGGACGGCGTGCCAACAAAATTTGCCCTCTTCATATGCGGCATTCATGGCACTAGCCCAAGTCCAAATTCACAGTGATGAAATCCTCGACGAGCTGTGGAAAAGCAAAGACGAACCCAAAGAAGAAGAAAAAGGGCGACAAAGCCTACAAGACTCCCTCATCTTTCAAGCCTTTCCCGAACGAAGACCAGATAAAAGAGTTGGATGAGATTATCAATCTAACCCCCAAGGAAATCCTAAGGAAAATCAAAATGAAAACTTGCTGAAGCCGGTCCCTAAGATGCAAGCGAACCCCGCCCGCCTTAGTAAGAAAAAGTTCTGCAAGTATCAGCGATCTGTAGGCCACGGCATAAACAAATGTCGTGACCTTCTAGTAGAGCTCCGACGACTGTACAAGGCCAACAAACTGGAAAATTGACCCAAGGCCCCAGGAAGCGATCGGCCCCCGAACGCCCCTAGCCCATTAACACCGAGGGTGCGGGAAGGCGCCTAATCATCCTGAAGAATCATCGGGAGATAAAAGGGAACTTTTCCCGCCCCCAAATTGACAAACGGTCTTTATGATGGAGAGCACTTACGATGGAACTGCCCAGGTAATTCCTCGGATATCTAATAGGAAAAAAATATAGAGCTCTGCGAGCTTTAATATATCTACATCTGTTCCAACCAGCCTCCATCGAAGGGCCTTATAAAGCCGACATAGTATTCTTTGACAGAGACGCTCAAAGCGTCAGGATACCGCATGATGCGTATTTTTTTGCACGCAAAATTAATCCCCAAGTATTAAGAATATCAATTGCAGCTTAAGCAAGCGTCCAAGTGATTATCGAACCCAAAGGACGGCGTATTATCAATTTTATTATTTACTAAATTAATTAAGACAAGGCAATAATGTTTGAGGATTTAATTATTAACTAATAAGCAATTAATTAAAATAACAAATAAAATAAAGTCACTTAGAAGAATACGAAAGTGGATCAAGTAGGAGAATAGGTAGCTCTAGGATAATTCAGTTTCACTCATTAATTTCTCTTTCGTGTATTGATGTCCAACTCTGCCTTGTGGAATATGAACGCATCACTAAATCATGCATATCTACTCTATAGACACAAATAAACATGCGTGTAACACGTGTGAGTAACCTCGGAGCAAGAGATATAATTCCACCCACTTTCTAGATACTATCAGTATCAATTATTTTCCTGGCCAATTGATACTCTAACCCGATATGATCTCCCTTTATAGGTACTATAAAATTATCATCTTTATCCTACTTAATAACCCGAATTCAATTCAATTAATAAGTATTCATATATGATAGTTCTAATAAAGCTTCGGAGTCCCCTCACTTAGAATTATAATATAGAATCCTGCTCAGCAGTGAACGCACTCAATCAATAACCAAGATATGTATTCAGACTCTACATAACAGTTAATGATGCACAAAACGACCGTGAGTATAAATTAAAAAGGCACAATCATATATAAAATAAATTCACAAGTAGTGTTGTATGGAGTATACACACGAAAGTTTAATTAATTGGTAAAAACCTTCACAACCTTAGTTCTACCAAAAAGGCTCTAGCCCATGATGTTACAAAGAACAATCATGGATGTTGGATAGATCTTATGTCCGGAAAATACAAGATAAATTAGGAAACGAATAAACCCCTAGATGCGGGAGTCGTCGCGTCCTTATCCATCTTGAATCCTTCTCTTGATTCTCCTCTTAATTCCACAAACGAATCTTCAAAGTGATGGATGGATGAAGGAAAGGATGTGGATGATGGTTGGGGGTGATCCCCCCTTGTGGGGTGTAGGATGGATGTGGCTCTCCTCACATGAATAATGATGTAAAATATATATAGGTGTGAGAAGGGAATTAAATAAAAAAATAAATGATATGTGTGAATCACAGAGGATTATGTGATAAGGAGATTAATTGTACTCCAAGAAATAGATAATTTTTGGAAATTTTTGAATATTCTCGAAATTCTCGCTGGCAGTTGCGCGACTTCACAATTTTGAGCATAACTTCTTCTTCAAAATTCCCATTTAAGTGATTCTTGCTCTCACACGATCCTATTTTCCTTGGCTTTATATCCACATAGAGACCTAGCATAAACTTCAATATTTGAATATGTAACAAGTCTTGCAAAATGGAATAGTCGTGCTAAATAGGAATAGCTTGCGCGATGTTACCACTTTGATCATAACTTTCTTATTTGGATTCCGATTGAAGTGTTCCTTACGCCAAAATGATCATCTCTTCTGTGGTTTTCCAACATGTATCACACTTTCAATTTAGAACTCCACATGAACACAGAAAAATTACACAATTTGGACGTGCATTTTTCAGCATTCATACATAAATTGCACTTTTTCTCCAACTTTGCACTTTTGATCCCTTTTTCCATCTAAAACATAATAAAACACCTCAAGTGCACCTTTTTTCTCACATATATCAAATATAAGACACTTGTGCTAATATATGACAATAATTCTCATCAAAAAGGTGTTAAATTGGATACTAAAATATACTTATTTTCACTCTCATCACCGCACACGGACCCATTTGTGATCTCAGTTGATATCTCTGTATCTCTAGTCCATCAGTGTTTGATAGACATGGGAGCATACACCAATGTTATCTTTCGAAAGGCATTCGACACCATAGGAGGAACAAGCATACACAAGACCTTTCCCTGTTGGGACGAGATCCGAGGATTCGGGAACTCGATCACCAAGCCTATGATGAAAACCGAGATGGCTGTCTTACTGACAAGCGAAGATCGGATGCTCCGCATGTACAGAACGATTACCTTCAAGGTTGTAGACCTTCCTTCCCCCTACAACTGCATCCTGGGTCAGCCTTTCATCCACGAGTTCCGATCCGTGACGTCAATACTACACCTGTGCCTCAAATTTACTATGGTAGACGGCCTAGTAGGTACTATCCAAGGGGATTAGCGAAGAGCCCGCGACTTTTCCCTTATGGAAGGATTTAATGGCACAAGCTATCACGACCCACAGTTTCAACTCCTCGCAATTCATTCAGCATCCAGGAAAGTCCCGACCAAAATATCAGATTCCAAAAGAATCATGGAGAAAGAACTTTCCCCAAGTGCCAAGGAAGACCTAAGGCCAAAAACCCAAAAGAAAGGAACACGACTAGCAGAGGAGACAAAAAAAACAATCTAGATCCTAACAACCCCAAAATAGAGATAAACATTGGATCTAAATTGTAGGAACCATATCGTTCCCCACTAGTCGGCTTTCTTAGGGTTAACCTTGATGTCTTTGCCAGGAAGCCCTCGGCCATGCAAAGCATGTACCCCAAAAAAACATGCCATCATCTGAATGTAGACCCTCGATTTTAGCCAGTTAAACAAAAGAAAAGAAAGTACAGTCTTGAGAAGTACGAGGTCGTAGAGGCCGAAGTCAGGAAATTACAAGCCAAATACTTGGTCAGGGAGGCTTCATTCTCGTCTTGGATCGCCAACCCGGTCCTGATCCAAAAGGCAAATAAATCCTGGCGATTATGCATAGACTTCACTGATCTCAATAAGGAATATCCTAAGGACATTTTTCTCCTATCCCATATCGACCAAATGGTAGATGCCACCGTAGGCCATGAACTAATGAGTTTCATGGATGCATATTCCGGGTATCACCAAATCCCTATGCATTCAGATGATGTAGAAAAAACCACTTTCTACACTAAACGATATTTGCTCGCATGGGTAATGATGTCATTCGGGCTCAAAAACACTGGACTACATATCAATGTTTGGTGAATAAGATGTTCAGAGAGGAGCTCAGAAGAACAATGATGGTTTACATTGACGACATGCTTGTCAAAAGCCAGGCCGAGGGTGGAAACACAGCACACTTATAGTGAGCATTCGATATCCTAAGAGAATATCGCATGAAGCTTAATCTAAAGGAATGCACATTTGGGTTAAGTTCAGGAAAGTTCCTTGGTTTCTTAGTTAGCAAATGAGGAATCAAAGCCAACCCCAAAAAATCAAGACCAATGTAGACATGAAACCACCGAAACATATTAGAGAGGTATAAAAGTTGACCGGGCGAGTCGTGTCCCTGAGCAGATTTGTCGTACGAGCATCAGATAAATGCAAGCCCTTTTTTGACGTCATCCAAAATGAGACATTCAAGTGGACCCTAGCCGCCCAGGCAGCATTCGAGGCACTAAAGGAACACCTTTTGAGTACCGAGACACTATCCAAACTAACTTTAGGAGAGACTCTCAACCTCTACATAGCAGATTTAGATGCATCTATCAGCAGAGTGCTGATCAGAAACGAACGAAAAATCCAAAAACCTATCTATTACGTCAGCAAGATGCTACGTGATGCCGAGCTAAGATACCCAATGGTAGAAAAGCTGGCATATACTTTGATAATGAGCACTCGAAATCTACAACCATATTTCTTCGCTCATACCATCGAAGTCTTGATCGCTTTCCCATAAGACAGATTTTATCTCTGCCAGATGCAGTTGGATGACTTCTGAAATGGGAAGTGAAGCTGGGATACTTCGATATCAAGTATGTCCCAAGAAATGTAATTAAGGACAAGACTTGGCAAATTTCATCGTGGAACTGACAATCCCTTTGGATCCTGAGAAACCCATCCATAAACAGTGGAAAATGTTCATAGACGGTTCGGCAACGATCCATGCTTCAGGAGCAGGGATAGTTTTATTCACCACATCAGGTGCCACGGTTAACACCGCTATACAATTTGATTTTTCTACCACCAATAAAGAAGCAGAGTACGAAGGTTTGTTGGCCGGACTCCGAACGACACTATCAGTTGTCGTCGAGCGACTAATCATCTACAGTGACTCTCAGCCGATGGTTAATCAAATAAAAGGAGAATATGAGACCTGAGATCAACAGATGGCAGAATATCGAAAGCAGGTCTTAGAACTCTTTGGTCGTTTTACCCAAGTATACCTCACCAAAGTTTCCAGGCTACAAAACACGCAAGCCGATACTTTGGCCCGATTAGCAACCTCCGAGAATGTCGAGCAACTCGGAAACATCCATGTGGTTAAACAGAAGATCTCCAACATGGGATTAATAACACAGGTTGACCACACGTAGTCATGGATGATGCCTATCTGGCACTTCCTCCTAACAAGCGAACTCCTCTTGGATAAGGTTCAGGCCCTGCAGTAAGGATCCGATCGGCCCGCTACACCATAATTGATGGTGTACTATATAAATGAGAGTATTCCACGTCACTATTGAGGTGCCTCGTCGACAACGAGGCCAAGAGGGTTCTAGTAAAAATAATCAAAGGAATATGCGAAAACTATTCAGGAGGACAAGCTTTGGCATACAAAGTACTAAGGCAAGGCTACTATTAGCCTTCGTTAAGAAAAGATGCCTTGGAATTTGCTAGGAAGTGCGCCCAGTGTCAGCGATACGCTCCGATCATCGGAGCCCTTCCACAGAGTTGGTCACCGTTACCAGTCCCTGGTCTTTCTCTAAATGGGGAATCGATCTCATCGGACCTTTTCCCCCAGGCAAAGGCAGAGTAAAGTATGCCATCGTGGTTGTAGATTATTTCTCCAAATGGGCGGAAGCAGAAGCATTGGCTGCAATAAGCGAAGCAAGAATGATCCATTTTATTTAGGTCAACATTGTGTGCCGATTCGAAATTACACAAGCCATTGTCACCGGTAACAGTCAGGAATTATATGTAAAAGTCTTATGATTGACAAAAGGTTAGTGCACAGAACACACCCAAAAGCCTCCCAACCAAGAATAATAATACTCCCTCCGTCCCGGGTATTTTTACCCATTTGTACGGGCACGGAGATTAATAAGTTTTATTTTTTTAATATATAATGTAAGAGAAAGTAGGGATAAATTAGTAATTTAAAAAGAAAAAGTGAATAAAGTTATTGGGAATGATGAATAAAGTATAAAAAGGTAATTAAAGTTGTTGGTATTGTAAAAAGTAGGTAATAAAATATTATGTATTTTTGCCAAAAATGGAATGGGTAAAAATACGTGGGACACCCCAAAATAGAAAGTGGGTAAAAATACGTGGGACGGAGGGAGTAATAAAGTTCGTTCATAATAATAGTTCATTACAAAAGTGTCCTGCGAGAACTACATACTGAGTACAAAAACCAAAGCTCCAAACCCCCAAAATCACACATTCCCTGGGTTACCCGCATTGCTTTGGCCTACCCCAGAATCATCTCAGCAGCTTCGAAGCCAGGCCAACTCGGCTTCCAAATAAGCAATCCTCTCCCGCTCGCGCTCCAGCTCGAAAAGGAAAAGATATTGGCTAGCCTCCAACTCCCACTCCCAAAGCTCAGCGACTCTGGCCTACTTCTTGATAACCAAGCCCTTGCAGTAGCTGGGAAAGAGCTAGACTCCAGGAGCGCGCCGGGATAAACATAGACGCCGTCAATCCAGGGTCAGCCTCCATCACGGGGTGAAGATCTTGAATGGTCTGAAGCTAAAATAATTCAGCTAACCCAGAGAGGCCCCCAGCTGAGAAAGGCGCTTCGCGAGGAATATGATCCACTCGAGGAAGAGCGGAACTGGGCCCAGCACCATCGGCCCTAACTTTCTCAAATCCTGGCAGCACAATCAGAAACCCATCAGGTCCAAGACGAGCTGAGGGAGCTATACCGGATGGGCCAGCCATGGATGAGTCATCTGCCATCAGCAATTTACCCCTGTCCATCATGCGGGGCCCAGCCACAACCTCCTCAGCCGTAGGAACAGTTCTGACTGCCCCATCTGTTGGCGTTCGATCATTTGGTTAACGTGAACTGTTAGAGTTCTATGAAATTCTATGTCAGCAAAAGCAAGAATATAAAATATGCATTACCTTTCACCAGGGTATGTTGAAGAAGATGAAATTTTTGAAAATTCTCGCTGGCAGCTTGCGTGACCTCATGACTTTGGGCATAACTTCCTCATCCAATCTCCGATTTGAGTGATTTTTATGTAAAAACAATCCTCTCTTCCGTGGATTTTCAACCATGTATCACATTACTAGTTTTGAGTTCCACACGAATTGAGAAAAATCATGGAAGTTGATGATCAAGTTGATGAAAATGACCTTCCGATCTTCTATTGTATTCCTAAGCCGCGTCTTGACGTTGTTTGGGCAATGATCTACAACCCCTAATCCTTATTCACGGTTTAAGATTCAATGCTCATTAATTAATTAAGTTACTAACAACTACATTAATTAATATCTTTACCGAGAGTAGTATCACTCAACCTTATTATCATGCTGGAATAAATCCAATTGCAGGGTTTACATAATAATCATTATGAGCTCCTCAAGGGGATATCATCAACCAGTTCCGTTACGATACAGATTCCTTCTACAATCAACAGCACACCATAGAGACAGTATCATCTCTTAACTCACCGAGCTTATTGATTTAACTATTAAATCTCACCCGTTGATGAATAAAAAAATAAATACTAGCTTATGTGTTGATGTTATTGTATAGGGATTAAGAGTACGAACATCCATAATAATAGAGATCTAGTTTTATTATATGGTCAGTATAAACCGAACGATCTCTCCACTGTCCTGCTCAATATACACAAAGCGCACTAGTGTAATTCTATAGTCAAGACAGACTAATACCAAATCACACTACAACCATCTTGATAGATAGTTCCCGTCTATCTCGATTGTGAACATATATTTATACTTTATAATAAATCGATAATATAATCTTTTGTGTGATGCCGCACACCATATTATCTACAGTATAAAGTAAATGGAATTTTGTAACAATATAATTGCAAACGTTTGATCACATGATTCTCATTTCAAATATTGTCAAAACATTGTTCATACAAAAAGCTAGACTTTTAGTATACAATCCAACAATCTCCCACTTAACTAAAAGACTATGCTACCATACATCTGATTCCCACTCCCACTACTTGACCATTAAAAGAGTTCGCCTTAAGGTCCTTGTAAAAGAATTTACTAGGTTATCATCTGATGTAATCTAGGCGACAACAACTTTTCCCTCATTATACGATTTTTCATATTAGGTAGTACTCGCTCTTAATATCTTTAATTGCCTTATGGGCTCGTGATTTCTTCGAGTTTGCAATTGTATCATTATTATCATAATAAATTGTGATGACCTTAGGTAAACTCAGAATCACATCTAAGCCCATTACAAAGTTTCTAGAGCCATACAGATACTTTGGCTACTACAAGGCTCCAATTTATCATCTTTCCATGGTAGAGTCCAAAATATATTTCTATATAATCACTCCTCTATATTATGGCTCAACTTCCAAAATAAACACATAACCTTGAGGTGGATTTACTGCCATCCATTTTTTATTTGAAAAACTGAATCTATGTAACCATCAAGAATCAATGAATCTGTCCGGTAAGTCTACATATAATTTCCAGTCCTTTTCAGGCACTTCAAATATGTCTTACCACAAATCAATATTCTTATTCCGGGTTACCTTGATACCCATTGACTATGACATTGGCAATACAGATATCCAATCTCGTACATAACATTCCACAGATTAAGCTTCCTTATTGCCAAAGCATGAGGAACCGCTTTTATTTATTTTATCTTTTTTTTGTCTTAAGATACAAATCCTTAGATAAAGTCACATGCTAAAACGAGTAAGAATTATATAATTTATACGAAGCTTGAGATAAGCACAACATCCTTTCTTGTGATCACTATAACCATGATCGCAAGAATATATTTTGCTTCTCTTAAGTCCTTCATTTCATACTGCTTTATTAACCATACCCATATGCCCAACAATATTCTTTCATTGTCTCCAATGAGCAAGATATCATCTACGCACATACAAGAAATACCACCACATTTCTGTCACTCTTTTCAATACACAAGGCCAATCTGAGCATTGATTAAATCCATATGACTGGATTTTCTTATTAAAACGGATGTTCCATGATTTGATGCTTGCTTCAATCCATAAATGGACACTTTTAAGCTTAAACTCAAAACGCTCTTAGCTCTTTGATGCACGTTTTTTTTTGCACGTAAAATTAATCCCCAAGTATGAAGGATATCAGTTGCAGCTTAAGCAAGCGATCAAGTTAAATATTGAACCCAAAGGACGACGTATTATCAATTTAATTATTTACTAAATTAATTAAAACGAAAGGCAATAAGAGTTGTAATTTAATTATCAACTAAAATACTAAAATTAAATAACAAATAAAATAAAGTAAACACTATAAGAATATGAAAGTGAATCAAGTACGAGAATAGGTAGCTCTAGGATAATTCATTTTCACTAATTAATCTCCTTTTCGTGTATCAATGTCCGACTCTGCCTTGTGGAATATGGACGCATCACTAAACCATACATATCTACAATATAGACACAAGTAAATAAGCGTGTAATACGTGTGAATAACCTTGGAGCAAGAGATATAACTTCACCCCCCTTTCTAGGTACTATCAGTATCAATTATTCCCTAGCAAATTGGTACTCTAACCCGATATGATCTCCTTTTATATGTACTATAAAATTATTCTCTTTATTCTATCTACTAACTAGAATTCAATTCAATTAATAAGTATTCATATAAGATAGTTCCAATGAAGCTTCAGAGTCCCCTCACATAGAATCATAACATGGAATCCTGCTCAGCAGTGCACGCACTCAATCAATAACCAAGATATGTATTCAAACTCTACATAACAGTTAATGATGCACAAAACAACTCTGAGTATGAATTAAAAATGTATAGTCATATATAAACTAAACCACAAGTAGTGTTGTACGGAGTATACATACGAAAGTTCAATTAATTAATAAAAATCTTCAAAACCCTAGATCTACCAAAATGGTTCTAACCTATGATGTTGCGAAGAACGATCGTGGGGGTTGGATAGATCTTCACAGTGATGGATGGATGGAGGAAAGGATGTGGATGATGGTTGGGGGTGATCCCCCTTGTGGGGTGTAAGATGATTGTATTGTTGTCTCCTTGGTGTGATCTACATCCCCTTTAATACTTGTAAGCTCTCCTTATGGACCTTTGATGGGCTTTTTCTAGGAAAACACGAAAATACATGCACTGGGATGTAAAAATACGGATCTGGAGCTGTTCAGGCATTTGGTTTGACCTGTGGGCTTGGTCGAACCATATCAGGGAGGTTGAACCACTCTATAACGTATTTTCAGGTTCCTAGTTTGACCCAAACCAGTGGTCAAACCAGATCAGCGAGGTCAAACCAGCTTATGCAGTCTAACTATTTCTCGTATAACTTCCGATTTGAGTGATTCTTGCGCTCATGCGATCCTCACTTTCTTGGCTTTCTATACATATATAAAGAATTCACAAAAAATCCAACATTTGAAGGTGTAACAAGCTATGAAAAGTGGCATAGTCGTTCTGTTCGGCATAGCTTGTGCGATGTCACTGTTTTGGAATCCGATTGGGGTGTTCTTTACACCGTAACCATCCGCTCTTCTATCGTTTTCCAACCATTTGTCATACTTCTAGTTTTAAGCTCCACACAGACATAAAAAAATTACACAATTGGACGTGCGTTTTCTAGCATTCTTGCACAAGTTACACCTTTTTTCCAACTTTGCACTTTTGATCATTTTTCCACCTAAAACACAATAAAACAGCTCAAACGCACCTTTTTCTTATATATATCGAATATAAGACACTTTTGCTAATATATGACAATAATTTCCATTAAAAAGGTGTTAAATTGGATATTAAAACATGCTTATTTTCACTCACATCACTCTTTGCAATGAATCACTCTGGTTGCTTCACATAGATGTTTGCCTCAAGACTTCCAATCAGGAAAGCTGTCTTGATATCTATCTGTTATACATCATATTTGATATGAGTAGCATCAGAGAAAAGAATCTGGATAGACTTAAACATAGCTACCGTCAAACAGGTTTCCTCATAATCGAATCTATTCTTTCTGAGTATACATTTTCGCAGCAAGCTTTATCTCATAAGGTTTCCACCTTACTGTCTGATCCTCTTTTTAATTTTGTAGACCCATATACATCCAACGGCTTTTACACCATTTAGTGATTCTACAAGCTCCCAGATTTGATTTAGAATCCATAAAATCTATTTCAGAAATCATTACAACTTACTAAGATGTGGCATTTCTATCTTGTAGTGCTTGTCGTACTTATGGGCCAATTTCATATTCACTAGGGATCAAGTCTCACGACTCTCCTAAAGCATAAATATTTTCGATTGTCGAACAACCCTCCTACTACGATAAGGCACTACAAGCAAATATGTACCAGATGTGACACGCGATGCAGTTTATTTGTGGTATATCCTCTTGTACTAGTGTTCGTGTTAACAATCACCCTTCGATATTTTGGACTATTAAATAAACTACGATTCATTTTTTTAGGATATCCCACAAACAGACAAACATCATATGACATGCTATTTCTAAGGTATACCCATAATATGAATTTAGTAATTCTAAATAATTCATCATCTATCTAACCATTTCCATAAGAGTCCTATTCCTTCTTTCCGCTACACCATTCAAATGGGGTATGTCTGGTGTAGACAACTTGGGATTCAATCCCAACCTCTAGGTCCTAAACTATCCTAAGAGATACTCGCCACTACGATCGGATTGCTGTGACTTGATATATTTTTCATGACACTTCACCGCATCAGTCATGCACTTCTTGAATTTAATCATAGTACTCAGACTTGCAGTGCATCAAATAAATATATTTGTTTCTAGAATAATCATCAACTTAAGTGACGAATATTCATAACCACCTCTCGCCTGGACAATCTTAGGACCGCACAAATCAGAATGAACTATTTCCAACATATCTTTACATGGCTCTAAATACTCGTTTAATCATATTCACTTCCAAGTAAGATTCACTAGTTCGATAGTTTCCACTTCCAATAAACCTAATAGTCTATCGGCTATTAACTTTCGAATCGTACTTAAGTAAAATGATCTAGTCTCAGATGCTAAAAGTATGTTTGGTTCATTTTCGAAGGTTCCTTTCTCTTATTAGGTTTAGAAGACGTGTTTATTAATTACTAAATGTTGCATATGTGGGACTAACATGATTTAAGAGTGTGCAAATTGTCTACCAACGTACCACATCAAATTATATCTTCATCCTTCATTATAATGACAATATCATTTAAATGAAATAGAGTATCCATCTGTAAATGCATAGAAGCTGAAATCAAATTCTTAATATGAAAACGTACGTAAAGACAATTTCTCATAATCAAACGTTTATTCCTATCATAAGATAAATAAACAACTTCGACTGCAAAGACCACTACTTTCGTAGCTTTACCCATGTATACAGTAATCTCATCATCACTTAGTTATAAATATTTAGTGACTCCGGTATCTACACACGTGTCAGTAAACGCCATCATTAATCATGCTTCAACAACTAGTGAATAAGATACTAACCTAGTTCACTTCTTGATGAAAATGGTTTTCCTTCGCCACACGTTTTGTCAGAAGTTTTCCACCGTATACAACCTCTTGTAGTTCAGGTAAAACTTGCTCAAAACAACTAGGCAAATTATGGAGAATAAATTGACCTAGGTTTTCCCTTCAATTTCTACTCAAGTGCTTTCAATACATTCATCAAGTTAACCATGATCTCTTGCCTTTCTAACTTACTCAAGTATCTGAAGAGTTTCAGGAGACCATCATATTTCTATGAACCTCTCACCTCTCCACTAGAGACTTTAAATAAGCACTAGAGGACATCATTAGTGAGAACACATTTGTTTTCCTAAGCAGTAAGAATTAAAATCAAGATTCTTATCTTATCATCTAATTTTGAACTTGTAAATATGTTTCTTTTAGTTAACAATAAGTTGAATAAAACTATTTGAAAATACTAAATATAACGAGCCAAGCCGAGCCAAGAGTTATGAAAATTGAGTCCCGTTTTGTTAAGAAGAAAACGAGTTCGAGCTCGAGTTTGAACTTGTTAGTGAAAGCTCGTTTTGTTCATGAACATGTTCACGAATATATTTGTTAACGTGTTCGCAAACTTTTGATGTTTGATAACGTGTTTATGAAACTTTTATTCGTGAACACCTATATAATTTCGTTCGTGAACATGATAAACAAACATACCGCTATTTTAAAATAACAATATATAGTATTAATCAACTACCAATAAATTATTTATTATTATTATTATTCCATAAAAATAAGAAAATTTAGCATATATAAATGCTTTCAATATTTTTTAATGTTATATTTATATTATAAAGAATAATATAGCTTTTTCATCAACTACCCATAGCTTTTTCACGAACACGCTAAACGAGCTTATTCATGAGCTTTTATCGAACGAGCCATGCAATGCTCAAACTCTGTTTGTTTACATAACGAGCTTAATCTAACGAACACAAACGAGCTCTTAACGAATCGAGCCACGAGTTGTTCGCCTCACACTCTATTCGCTTACATCTCTTGGTGTATTTCTTAAATTTACTCCTTTCGTCCTGCGTTAAGATTTATATTTTCCATTTTGGGTTATCCCACATTAAGGTTTACATATTATTTTTTGTTAAATTGGGCCCACACAAAATAATTAATTATTCTACGTAGGGCCCACATATAACACTAATACAACTATCCATTTTATATTAAATATTATTTATCTCACCTTATTACATATTAAAAATATTATATTTCTTAATCTCCTTGCAAAAAGCAAACGTCAACGTTAGCGCGGATGGATGAAGTATAATCTTAATGGCTAATACTACTATGCACATAGGTGCACCCCTGGGGTGTATCCACTTTCAGAAATGTATACAAATATGAAAAAAAACATATATGATTATGAACAAAAATGTATACACTTTGTTTGTTAGTTTTTTTAATAAAAAATTAAGTGAAAAAATTTATTAAAAAAATATGTACACACTATTGAATAAAATGTTATATACAATGGATGCTAGTTTTTTTTAATGAAAAACTGAATGTGAAAAAGTATACAATTATTAAAAAATATGTACTACAATATATAGATTAAAAAGTCTGATGCACTAAATATCAACTCATTCGTTAATTTAAAAGGCCTTAAAAATAGGTGCGGCTATTCACACCCCTGAAATCACTAAATGTACCCCATTAATATACAAATTAAAATATCTTTAATTATTATGACATTAATACCTTTAAATCTTACTGAATAAACAAATTAATACAGAAAAATAAGTTTACAAAGAATCACATATGAATGATCATCCCTTTGATTATCAATGGTTTTACCCTCCATTCAATCTCAAAGTGGTATACACCTCAATAATAATAATAATAATAATAATAATAATAGAGATAAAAAATGGCGAGTATGCTTCCAGCCTCCAGAAGTAGAAGCAGCAAGGAGGAGAAGATATGGCAGTAGTGAAATTGTGTCCACACGGCGCTCCTCTTTCTGCCTCTACACCACCCACCACGCAAAAGCGCAAAGCAGAAGAGTCCATGGCAGGAAGTGTGGCTGGGAGGTCGCCTGAAGTGACCGGGGCAGGCCCGTCGGATGGAGCAAGGGAAGACGGCACTCAAATATGGACAAATCCACTACCGAAGAGGCAGAGGCACGGGAATCGGACCGAGCAACTCTGAGGCTTTGAATATAGAATGTAAGGCCGCCAGAAGACGAAGGCTGGAGGTGCCAGAATGTCGCACATCGGTGGAGTAAGAACAGAGGCGAATTAAGACTGCCCTAGGCAAGAATCGTCAGTGAAGCCTCTTCGGTGGCTGAACTTGGTTTCAATTTTGGTTAAATTAATTTACAGTAAGTGTACTCTATCGTGTGTAGCACGTAAGCGACCAAGTGTAAAATTTATATAATATCGAACCCAAGGGTAAATGTGGGTAGCCGTATTTGAGAAATGCTTTACTTAGTAGGACGAATCAAATAAGGAGGATGATTATACTACAAACTAACAACTAGGAAAGCAATTAAAGATAGAACATGTACAAATGAGATGGATGATGGGTGAAGGTGAACAATCTAAAAAATCTGTAAGGCAAGCAACATTCATGGTAATGTATATATAGACTCACACACGCACATGCATTGATGGTTTTCATGTTATGATATTAAGGACAATCACATTTGTACCCCTAACCCCTATGGCCAAGGTGATTAGGTTCTCAACTCTTTTACAAGTTTAAATCTCCTAAGATTGTTCTTACTCTCAATTCTCATGAATGTACTATGATCATAAGTTGGGTTCCCCTCACTAGTTCATCACTAATGTCCTATCATGAGGTTCTAAGCACTTGAAGGGTATGACTTACCTCTCTCATACTAACTAACTCATCTCATGCAATCAATTATTCAATTAAACCACTAATCATAATATTGAAATGACCATTCTAACACTATGAATAGAGAATTTAACCACACAAATCATACATAAAATGAGAATAAGCATTCATGATTGAAAATATTCATAACAATCATTTTATCAAACATGTGGTGTGAAAAATCTACATAATTCCTAAACAATCACATTACTAGCCTCACATGAGGACTAGCCACTATATATCATTACAAATTCAAAATAATTCATGGCATGCTCCAATTGAGCCAAATAATGAAGAAAATAATCCATGGCATGCCCCTCCTTGATCATGCTATAATATTCAACTAATGATGAATTCATCTTCTTAGATTGGTGGATGGATGTATTAATGGATGGATTTGAGGAGATCAAGTGTTTTGAATGGATGAAGTGAAGGATGGAAGAGATGTAGATGAATGTGTGTGATTTTGGTGTTTAGTGTATGTGGAAACTGATCCAAAATGATTCCTCGGATTTTGTGAACAAAACATGTATGTATACCCCCATGGAAGCTTCTAGAACACGAAAATTGACTTCGGACCGAGCTCGGGTCGAGTTCGGGTTGGTGCAGTGCAGTCTCACAGTTTCACGCATAACTTTCACATCCGAACCCCGATTCGAGTGATTCTTGCGCTCACGCGATCCTCTCGTCTGTGGCTTTCCAACTATATATCATACATCCAGTTTTGAGCACCACACAAATACAGAAAAATTAATCAAATTGAACGTGTGTTTTTTTCAGTATTTTGCTTTGGCTCGTTCTCCCTCGTTTTAACTCCGAATTGAGCTCCATTTTTTCCCACATCTTCTTTATCGTGTATAGAATCCATTTCTACCTGAAAATCATACAAATTACACCAAAGTACCAATTCTCTAAATATTTATAAATATCGCACAATTTAAGGCACTTATTCATGCAAATCACATATTTATCATTTCAAAGCACAAATCTCCATATCTTCATATAACATCACAAAATGATATATAAAATAAATAAAAATACACAAAATACATAATAAAATGATACTAAAATTTAGGTGAAAATGACACTGATCAACCCCCAAACTTAAAGTGTTGCTCGTCCTCGAGCAACAAAAGAAAATGAGAAAACGAGAGGAGGAATTTTCACCTAGAAAGACCTAAAGAACATAAGCAATAACACATTATAAGTAACAAGGACTACAAATCATATCAAGTCACACTACAACATTAACATCATGACATGAAAAAATAACAGTTCAAGTCTAAGAAAATTAAGAGTAATAAAGTCCCTTCCAATCCTAACCTCACGTCGGATATCAAAATGCACTCAATACTCTATAATGTAGGGTATATCAACACTCATCAATCGATTGAACCTGAAGCACCATAGGCTTGCTCACGGACTACATTCACAAGCCACCAAGACTTCAACTAATGATCAAAAAGGACTTTACTTTTAGATGTAATGTTAGGCTTTTTGGTAAGGGTAGGGAGATTATGGATAAGAGTGACTCATCGAGTGTAAGTAATCGAAGAGATGATCAACTTCTTCAACTTCTTCACGTTTCTATCTTCCTTTCTTTTCTTTTCTAATCTCAAACACTAATCATTATCATTTTTTGGATTTCTTGAACTTCTTTTAATTTGCATGCTTCCTTTCTTTCAACTTTTGAATTCCTTGAGCATATTTTTGTTGATTTGCTCTTTTTTTCTTATGTTGAGGTTGCACGTACATTTGGTTGAGCTCTTTTCATCCTTCTCTTGCTTGTTTACTATTTTCTTTCTTCTCTAACACAATTCTCACATCAAACCTTGCAAACCATCATCTCCTCAATCACCCACGCAAAGGTTATATATATAAGGCTTAAGTAGGTAATCATGGCTTATAATGTGCTTATATTACAAAAATATGCTTTAAGGCTCAAAGTGATTAACTAGGGATGATGTATAAGGTAAGAAAATATATGGCAATGACTATGAAATTACAAGGATGGCCTAAGATCATTTCACTAACCTCCACCAATCAGGCTCATTTCCATAGTCAATGAGCAAGTTCTAGTTTATCAAGGCTCAATCGATCAACTCATTAAGAAATTAACCATGGACGCACGGTTGAGGCTCAAATGCTCACAAGCTTTTGCTCGGATCTTAAGGAACCTATTACACCTCAATTCATCTCAAAATTGAACAAGGTTAAATAGACCGTGTCACAATTTTAAAGAGTAGAGATTCTTAATATAGTTCGCCATCACTTATCATAAAAAACATGCCATTACTCACATTAAAAAATGACTTAAAACAACCCAAAACATACCATCAAGCAACCCTATGCAAGAATAAAAATACCAACAAAACAACACATGAGAAAAGACTCTCAAAGCAAGTAATAACACAAAAACACATAACATGCAACAACAAAATTCCATCCATCAAAATAAAATAAAGCACATATCCTCAATCATCCAATAACATGTAAGCTCAAGATTTTGCCACCTTATTCAAAAATAAGAAAAACTAATAAAGCAAGTAAACCTCCCAAGTACATAATACATGAAGTTGCATACTAATCCAAACAATCCAAATCAAATCAAGTATATGCTAAGCAAATAGAAATGATGAGTATTAACTCCCTGAAAAGGCATTTGATAATGGAAATGGTTGGCACGAGCTTCCAGATTGTATGCACAACGAATCTCGATATTGATTTTTGGGCTCAATTCATGCTTCCACTACACTTTATTTGTACTCAACAACTCATCAAAACCATTAGCACAATAATCTAGCAAATAATGAACTAGAATATACTTCAAAACAATCAAACGATCCAAATTAATACCAATACTCATGAGAAAATTTTTAAAATTTACCCAATTTTATAAGAAGATCTCTCAATCAACATAATAAACACACTCAAGTGGTGAGTCACACCACGCACTCTCCCCCCAAACTTAAATCGAAACAAGTTGAGAATTAAGTTTGTAAAAGTGGTGGGACTTACCCTTGTAGTTTTCACCAATATCTTCTTGTAGAGAAGCATATGCATCACAACAATCAAGGTATGTTCACCACGCACTATCCCCCCAAACTTAAAGTGAAATAAGAGTTGAACTTTAAGTTTGCAAAAAGTGGTGAGACGTACCTTCACACTTCAAATCGAGCACTTCTCGTATCTCCAATATGCATTCTCCTCACGTGCACAATCAACCTACACACCAAAAATGCAAGAAAACTAAATCAAAGTAATTAAATAAAAGCATTAAAATAAACGATGGGTTGCCTCCCATCTAGCACTAAGTTTAACGTCTTCAAGCTGGATGGATTATGGTGAACTCATCGGAATGGCCAAGAATATCGTTTGTTCATGCCATCAAATTTTAATCTTTGTGCTTCTTCCTCTATTGGGCATTTGTGGCAAGTAACGACCATAGTAGTATCCTTCAAGATTGGCTTTAAAAATTCAACTCGTTTGAGCTTGCATTCCATTAACCTTTCTTCTCTCGGTCACCACTTATTCCTTTTTATCAAGTATGTCCCCAACATCTCTTCAAGCTCTCTTTTGTACCTAAGGCATTGAGAAGAAATAATAGGTAAGACAAAGTCAATATAAATAATATTTTGAAATTCAATGCAACTTGACGAGTTTTAAGGTTTAGAAATGCTCATTTCACTCCCGAACTCATCATCAAGTGCTTCTAGACCATATTCCACTTCATCAAATTCATACTCATCTATTGATTCTTCATCTTCACTTGAATTTTTCTCATCACCAAGAGACAAGAAATCATGAATAATCTCTTCATCCTCAAAGCTCTCTTCTACCTTAGGCTCTTTACTCCTCTCATTTTTCTCCTCTAAGCTTTCTTTTACCTTGTCTTCCTTATCCTCAAAAAGCTCAACATCTCTTGAGTCTTCTTCATTATCCCCCGACACAATCTTCTTCCTCTAACTCTTCTTCAATATTTTCATCGAAATTCTCCATTTCATGAAGAGTGTTCCGTTTTTGTATCATTTGACTCATTCGATGCTCTAAGGCCTCAAGTCTCCTCTCCTTTTCCTCATCTTCTCTCTTTCTTTCTTCAATCATTTCATAGATCATCTCCATGAGTTGACCAAATTTTTCTTCTACGGATGACTTTACTTCTTCACTCGGTGGTTGCCATCTTTGTTCTTAGAGATAATTTCCTTGATAAATACTCGGAAAAGTACTCTCTTGCATGTAAGCCATATCATCTACTTGAGAACTAGGCATCATCCACTCTTGTTGCACCGTAGGATAAGAGGTTGGCATACTTTGAAGATTTTGAGACCCATAACTAGGAAGACTTGATTGAAAACTTTGCCTTACATTGTTCCCTTGAACATACCTTCTACACAACTCCATTAAGGCACTATTTTCAGATAAAGGAGTAACCTTAGGCATTTGATTGTAGGAACTTGGTAGGGAAGATCTTCCATCATCGTTTGGTGGACATTCTTCTTGGAAATTCTCTTGACCATACCCGTTTTGCATACATGTTCCATTCTCCATTTGGTAATTGGGCATATTCCACATGTGTCCCCATTAAAGTTGGAAGTAGGCATTGAGTAGGCATTTTGAGGCTCATAACTTGAAAGATTTGGTTGAAAACTTTGCTTTGTATTATTTCCATAAGCCTATTTTCTCAGCAACTCCATTGTGTCTTCGGATAAAGGAGTAAATATAGGCAAATACATTTGGTTTGAAGAACTTTGTACTGAATAAGTGTGTGCTTGATGAGGTTGGAATGTATTTCCATTGTAAGCACTTTGTCATTCTTCATAACTCCCATTATTGTAGCTTTGAGAGCTTTCTTGACTAATTTGAGTACTATACCCATAGTTGCTCTCATTCTTGTAGTCATTTGATTGTTGTGGTAGAACCAAACCAAGTAGATTTCCATAATTTCCTCCCAAGTATTGGTTCCACCCATCTATGTTCTTACTCTTCTTTTTAAGGCTTGCTACAACTTTCCTTCACTTACTATTTTTGTTTTTGCTCCTTTTCCTCTTCTTTCAAGGTTGTCGTACCTATCAAGAAGAACAAGTTAGAACAAGATTTTTCAAAATAAATATAGATGCAAAAAAAGAAAAAAAATGTTCTAAGTAGAGCTAACAAATTCAAACACGTTACACCGAAGGCTTTTGCCCGGGTAATGGCGCCATGAACTTGGTTTCAATTTTGGTTAAATTGATTTAGAGCAAGTGTACTCTAACGTATGTAGCACGTAAGCGACCAAGTGCAAAATTTATATAATATCGAATCCAAAGGCGAAAGTGGGTAGCCGTATTTGAGAAATGCTTTAATCTAGTAGGACGAATCAAATAAGGAGCTTGATTATACTACAAACTAACAACTAGGAAAGCAATTAAAGAAAAAACATGTACAAATGAGATGGATGATGGGTTAAGGTGAACAATCTAAGAATTCTGTAAGGCAAGCAACATTCATGGTAAGGTATCTATAAACTCACACACACACATGCATTAATGATTTTCATGTTATGATATTAAGAGCAATCACGTTTGTACCCCTAACCCCTATGGCCAAGGTGATTAGGTTCTCAACTCTTTTACAAGTTTAAATCTCCTAAGATTATTCTTACTCTCAATTCCCATGAAGGTACTATGATCATAAGTTGGGTTCCCATCACTAGTTCATCACTAATGTACTATCATGAGGTTCTAAGCACTTGAAGGGTATGACTTACCTCTCCTCATACTAACTAAGTCATCTCATGCAATCAATGATTCAATTAAACCACTAATTATAATATTGGAATGACCATCCTAACACTATGAAAAGAGAATTTAATCACACAAATCATACATAAAATGAGAATAAGTATTCATGATAGAAAATATTTATAATAATCATTTCATCAAACATGTGGCGTGCAAAATCTATATAATTCCTAACCAATCACATTGCTAGTCTCACATGAGAACTAGCCACTACATATTATTACAAATTCAAAATAATCCATAGCATGCTCCAATTGAGTCAAATAATGAAGAAAATAACAAAATAAAGGTAAGTTGGCTCCCCTTTAATGTTGAACTTCCTCCTCCTTGATCATGCTATAATCTTCAACCAATGATGAATTCTCTTCTCAGATTGGTGGATGGATGGATTAATGGATGGATTTGAGGAGAACAAGTGGTTTGAATGGATGAAGTGAAGGATGGAAGAGATGGAGATGAATGTGTTTGATTTTGGTGTTTAGTGTGTGTGGAAACTGATCCCAAATGATTCCTCCTGGATTTTGTGGTCAAAACATGTATTTATACCCCCCATGGAAGCTTCTAGAACACGAAAATTGACTTCGGGTCGAGTTCGGGTTGGTGCAGTGCAGTCTCATCGTTTCGCGCATAACTTTCACATCCGAACCCCGATTCGAGTGACTCTTGCGCTCACGCGATCCTCTCGTCTGTGGCTTTCCAACCATATATCACACGTCCAATTTTGAGCTCCACACAAATACAGAAAAATTAAACAATTTGGACGTGTATTTTTTCAGCATTTTGCTTTGGCTCGTTCTCCTTCGTTTCAACTCCAAATTGAGCTCCATTTTCTCCCACATCTTCTTTATCGTGTATAGAATTCATTTCTAGCTGAAAATCATACAAATTACACCAAAGTAATAATTCTCTAAATAATTACAAATATCGCACAATTTAAGACACTTATTCATGCAAATCACACATTTATCATTTCGAATCACAAATCTACATATCTTCATATAACACCACCGAATGATATATAAAATGAATAAAAAAACACAAAATACATAATAAAAAGACACTAAAATTTAGGTGAAAACGACACTGATCGCGGCTGAGTAATCGTGGGTAGCCGCCAATAAATTAGAGATGGAGTCGGCAGGGAGCCCTGTTCGTCGGTCAAAATTTCCCAGCGGCGAGAATTTGAGACGGGTTCCTTGCGTGGGTAGATTTGTAGCCAGATGGATTAAAAGAAATGATGCCCAGGTTGATTTGAGAAGAAAGCCGGGGCCGTTGTTAAAGGGCCGCCACGTCCGCGACTAGCAAATCGGGCAGCAGCTGACGAAAATCCTAGGTTGTAGCGGCTGAATCTGCCAGCGACGATAACCTAATGGTGAAGTAGAGAAAGCCCATCCGAGTTGAAGACATTGACGACGACGTCTCGGGCAAAAGAAGAAAATCCATGCATTGGAAGACCTTCACCCAATCAGCAACATTTGTGTGTAAATTCATTGTTACATTAAAAGGGTAAAATTGTCATGTTTGGAATATATGTTTAATAATATGTGCATATATTAATTAGGTATATTGGGGTATAATAAGTAATTAGGATTTGTTTAGTGATTACGAGTGCAAATATCTATCCCCTTAAAAATCTACCAAATTCACCAAAACTTAGATAAGGATATAGGGGACCGTCGGCTTCGGACGATATTGTCACTCGATCGGATTAAACAGAACAACACTGTCGTTCTCCGCCAGTTCCACCCCCAGCCACAGGGGAACGTCGTAATATTCTTAATTGTCAACGACGAATGGCTCACGCTGTGTCATCTCTGAGCCCGTTTACAATTCTCAGCCGTAAGTTCTTACTCTCTCTTGCACCGGATTTTCGCTCACTATCATCATGTTAATGTGGGCTTGCATTTCCTACTGTGTTTGAACGGCGTCGAGATTAGGTGGTGGACTCCGGGGCCAGAAGCTTTTTCAGAGGCATTCGCTCAAATATTGGATCAATTCGGGGTTCTTTTCCAACTCCGCCAGAAGGAGAGGAATCCGTATCGATTGCTCGAGCTCAACTGGAGGATACAACGGCGTTTCTGCAGTTTCTGAGAGTGAATTTCAGCCTTCCAGTTACATGTGGCCTGATGGCAACAAGGTTAATCCGCACCTTTTTTCGAAAATTAATTTATTAACTTATTAGACGAGTTCTGTGCGTGGTTTAGTTAGTACCAAAGACAGAGTATTGGCGAAACTGTTGCAGTTCTAATTCATGAGTGTATGTTGCAAGTTTTTATTTATTTAAGTTATAATTTCTTGAAGTTGGATGTTATCTTTTTAATGATATTGAACTCGCGTGTTGTCATGCAACTTTATAAACCATCCCTATTCACAATGCTACCAAAACTCACAAAGTTAACTTTGATGTACTTCCATGTTCCATACCCCTTTAGATGAGTGATGTGGTAAGAGCAGATGAAACATAAACTGTAAAATGGGATTCTGAGTGAGGTATAATGTGAGGGAAATGCATGGATTTGATCCAGGGCTTAAAATTCGGATTGGGCCTGAACGTAGCACTTGTAAATTTACCCAGTGGAAAGTTCATGGCTAATCATGCCACAGTTTAAAAGTTATTTATTTTAATCATTGAAAAGTTTCTAATAAGCTTGTAGTTCAACTTTTTTTTATCAGTACCTTGTCTATTTATTAATTGATCTTCGTTGGGTTATTTCTAGTTAATTTTTGAACTCTCTTTCAATGTAATTGTGTATTTGTATACTGAGTACTAAGTATGGTTGGCAAATCTTTTTCTTCTGAGTCTACTGGGGTTGGTATGGCCCATAGTTCTGAGTAAATATCAAGCTGCGAATTAGTGAATGTGCCAAATTCTATTTCTTGAAGGTGCCGATTAATTTCTATTTTTGCATTCTCTTTCCTTTTTTTTTTTTTCTTATGCAAGTTATGTTTTGCAGTTGTTTTTTCTAAAGGGAGTCAATATACTCTGACCAGAAAGCGAGTCCTTATATTGCTTTTGAATTTCCATGTGGCCTTTTGCTGCACAACCTAAGATCATGTGTCATGTGTTGCAAAGCATACTTTGATGGCAGTCAACAAATTTCATATTCTTGACTTTTTTCTATTTCTGGAAAAGTTGAAATTTGTATTACCTAGCTGCCCACATATGCTCATGGAACCTGTGTGCACACAACTGTATGAACTGAAATACTCATTGCTTAAAATGATGAAGTGATTGCTGTATTAGTGAATTAGTTTTTTTTTTTTTTTGTATGCTGTCAATCATGTGAGTTAATGCCCTTTTGTAATCTTTGTACTTGCGGTATTTGAGTATTTATGGTGTATTCTTGAGGCTTATATAATTTATTTATATCTTGAAATTCAAGGTAGGTGTTACTTATGTCACTTTTGATTAAATTTTGTGCACAAACATGGTGAAGTGATCTTCAAATAGAATTAAAAGTTGTGACACTATAAAATTTCTTGATTACAGAGACCACGGGTGTGCATTTTAGGTGGTGGCTTTGGAGGACTATACACTGCATTGAGATTGGAATCACTTGATTGGACTGATGGAAAGAGACCACAGGTACTATGCTTTAAGACAAGTTCATGTTATATATACTAGAATTCTTTCTTTTTAAAACCAGAATGGTGATTTAAATTTTTGAATAATAACACCTCACTGTTTTACTAATTTCACTAACTGGAGTACACTGCATCTTTCTTGTTTCCGTAAAATATAGCCTCCTTCATCAGCACCAACATTAGAATGCATTCATGTTAGGCAAAGTGACACTCAAACATGTTCACAGTATCAAGAATATATCTGTCAAGAATATATCTGCCGGTGGTATTCCTATTGGTTAGTTTATTGGTGGAAGGATAGTTTGCTGGCAAGAGCTTTCGATACTTTATAAAGAGGATTTCTTGTAGCCCAATTATATCGGTTATTTGATGACAAGATCCTTAAAACTTACATGCATGTACAACATGCAGCGTGCACAGTAGAAAAGAGAAGTAAAAGTAAAAGTAAAGAAAAAAAAGCTAAAGAACAGCTCTTCAACATGTTATCTTTAAATTAAGAGTTAATAGGTTCAGTTTTTTCATGTGCTTGGTGAGTTATCTTTAAAATTTGATCTTGCTAACTTCACTAAATGCTTTACAATTTGGCAGTAGATGTTACAGTAACAAGTTAGAGCACCATATTGTTTTTACACACCATCTGTGAGACATGTCATGGGCTCATAATCAATAAATATGAGAAGATAAAAAGTCAAACCAAAATTTTCATTTGTCTTGGAAATAAAAAGCAATTGTGTATTTGTGTTTTATGCTATTTTATTTCTGAATATCTATTTTCCAATTTGTCAATTGCTGTAGAAAATGAATGTCTTTGATAATGCATCAGGTGGTTCTTGTTGATCAATCTGAGCGCTTTGTCTTTAAGCCGCTACTGTATGAACTCCTCTCTGGAGGTATATTTTGATTTGGTTAGGTGCACACACTCTTGTTGCCTTAGCCAGCAATCTCAATGTTGTTGATCACGTTGTGCTATTTTTTTCCAATTACAGAGGTAGATGAATGGGAAGTAGCTCCTCGTTTCTCAGACTTGTTGTCAAAGACTGCTGTGCAATTTTTAAAAGACAGGGTGCAATCTTTACATCCCTCTGATCATCTGAGAATGGATGGGACTTCAGTAACTCAATCGGCTGGAATCGTGCGTCTTGTAAGTGGTCTCATAATTGAGTATGACTGGTAAGCCTCATATAATTCACGAGAGCTTTCTGTAAAGTGTCAGTTGTCATATTGAGAGCTTTTAGGTCTTAAATAATAAATTAAAAGTTGAACAAAATTCATAAACAGAAACCTTTTGAATTCAATCTATAAAAATTTCCTCTAATTTGATTGATGGAATGAGAGATAAACAAATGGTCGGGGTGGAAAGCATTGAAAATGTGCGATCTACGCTGCTTTTGGTGTGATTATTATTTGTTCTGATAAGTATTAGATTGGTTCAAACTTGATATGTATTGCCACATAATCTGGAATTTTATTTGGGAAATAATCTTTTAATTAGGGAACACAAAATTCCTCTACCCCTTTATCACAGTTAGTAGTATGACAAGACTGTCTTATTCCTATCAATTCACATCCACTCACAATCAGTATAACTCTGGTCAGTCTCGGATAGAGGACTATCAGTGAGATGGCCCTCCAGAGAAATACTCCTGAAATACAATAGGACTGTCTTGTACCCATCAAAATGACACCAAATCACTGATCTGTGATTTTAGCCTTAAAATTTCATCAGCCATCATATTCGTAAATGGCTAACTCACGTACAAACTCAAAAGTCCAATGAAACAAAGACAAATAGGCCCGAAAAAACGTGCCAAATGTACTTTTAAAGAAAAGGGGATTTTCTCCTGATCAGAAAGAATATTTCGGGGGGAAGGAGCTGTGGACAGTAAAATAGGTTGAAAGAATCAAGAAACCAAAGAAGAAAGTGGTGTGTGGTAACTGAGTATAATCTTCGATCAGTGTTGAGACCCAGGCAGCCATACCCATTGAAATTGCCAGTCCATTGTAGGCACGCTCTTAGAGTCGATTGTTACAGCAACAATATCTCAAACATGATTACCCCAAAATAAGTAACTGTAGTATTTTAGCAGCAGGGAGGAGATGAAAATATATTATTCAGACCTTGGCAATCCGAACCAGTGGTTCTGAATCCATGTGATCAAAAGAGACGTTGAGCAAAATCTGGTATTTATTGAATGGAAATATTGCATATTCATACAGCTTATAGGGTCACTAATCTATAAAAAAGTCGTATTCCTAAATAACAACTGATCATTCTATGCATGTATGTTCTCAATTTTTTCACTTCATTTGCAATTAAGTTCTTGTGTCATCACTATACTCAAGATCTTCGATAGAATCTTGCACGGACCAAAGGATTCTTCACCAGATTCCTTTATTGACGTAATTTTTTTTGTAAAATAAGCTCGAACACTTATATGTTTATCTGGGTTCTTCGTTTGACATTCAATAGTGTCTTCTGATCTCATACTTCTTTGATACGGGCAGCCAGGTTGGTACTTGCACTTGGAGCTGAAACCAAACTTGATGTGGTCCCAGGGGCAGTGGAATATGCATTACCATTTTCCACCCTCGAGGATGCTCGTGTTAGTATTTAAACTGGATATAACTTTGATTTTGAATACTCTTATTAGAATTCTGTATGATTTAGGCTTTGTAACCTTTTCTCTCTCATTTTTATTAAATTTCCTTTTATGCAGAGGGTTAATCAGAAGCTTAGAGCATTAGAACGGAAGTTCTTTGGCCAGGACTCTCCAATTCGTGTTGCTATTGTGGGATGTGGTTACTCTGGAGTTGAATTGGCTGCCACAATATCTGAAAGATTGCAATCTAGGGGAATTGTACGGGCAATCAATGTTGAGAAAACAATCTTGCCTAATGCTCCACCTACAAACAGGGAATCTGCATTGGAAGTAAGATACAATTGTGATTGGATTATGATGATCTTTCATTCTGTTTGTGAATTGGGAAGTCTGTGTGATTACCTTTATCTGGGTTGATTCTCATAAAGTTCAAGAAAATAGCTTCATGATCTTGTGTTGTAACATCTAGATATCTTTTATGATGCCCGTCTTCTTGTTTCCATCTATTTGCCTTACTTTACAGCTAAGTGTCCATGTTATGATGTCCCACATCGGTTCATCACACAGATGTGGAATGGCATATAAGTTGGGGGCAACTCTTCACCTTCGACCATGGTTTTGGATTAAGTTAGGGCCCCCGGCCCTCTAGCTTATTTGCCTAACAATTTGGTCCGACCTGTTATAATGTCCCACATTTGGTTCCACATGCAAGTGTGAAATGACATATAAGTGGGGGCCAACCCTTCAACTTAGACCATGGTTTTCGGTTAAGTTAGGGCCCCCTAGGTCATATGCATAGCAATTTGGTCCGACCTGCTATGAAGTCCTGCATCGGTTCCACACACAATTGTGGAATGGCATATAAGTGGCCCTTCACCTTCGAACATGGTTTTGTATTAAGTTAGGGCTCCCTAGCTTATATGCCTAACACTCTACCTTGATAGGATAACCATGTTTGAATGACAATATTCTGAAAATGGTCCACCTTGACCTAGCTGCAGTAGAACTTCTAATGTGACAAGGCTACTGAATAATATGATGAATAGGAAGTGCAAGTATGATTTATTCTATAATTTTTATTTTTTTTTCAAATTTTCCTTAATTTTATTTTAAAAAAGAATGTTTGGTTAACCTTATTAGTAAAACTGGGTAAAGAATTTGGTCATTAGCTATGTCAAACTAATTGATTTTGTTTTGTATCTTTTTGACAAATTTGGTGCCCGAATATTCTATGGAATTTTCAATTTTCATTTAGTCCTTACAAATGAATACCTTGGTATGATTTAGTTGTGCATGGTGTACCATGTACTTGGCCAGGTACTTATAATAATTCAGGACAAATATTTTTTGTTATGTTTTGTGCTCTACATATTAATAACATTATCTCTGTAGCCTCAAAATTTCTTGTTGTTTCTGTTAAAATTCAATTGAATCATCTTGGTTGTCACAACTTACTAATTTTTGTGTTACCATTTGAGTCTAATAGATAGTTTAAAGAGAATAAAATTGTAAAGATAAACCTAACATCTGGATCATCCTTCACTATAAGATCTGGTATGAATAAAAAATTATCCTTCATGTCATAGAGGCAGAAAAAACTAAAGCGAACACTCTTCTCTTGCCTGACTTTTTATTCCCAATCTCAAAATATGTTCTTCACTCCGGGGTCTTAATTTGTTTTAAAAATAAGGAAAAGTATTTACCTAATAGTTTGAATAATAAAAGACAAACACTTCATTTGCATATACATATCATTGTTTTGTCAATGCTGATAAATTAGAACTTGTGACTGTGGTATTGGCACTTTTTCATCTGATGTGTTTGAATACATTGCACAGATACTACAAAAAGAGGAATTTCTGACAGGTCCTCGCTACTTGCTTGATACTCAGATGATGCATTGTAGGACAGAAATAGAATACAAACACTTCCAATCCATTTTGTGATGGGTGGGCTTCTTGGTTGGGACGAGTATGGATGATACAAGTATTTTCATACAGTTCATGATAATTAGTGCCTGTCCGTTTCTAATTCTATTTAATAATGCCAGTTGATTACCTATTGTGAGTTATCATTAATCAGCCAGAGTATAGACTGTATAGTTATATAATCTCTACGGATTGTACTTTTTTTTTTGGGACATCTAGTCCCTATTGAAATTATTAATAATCCATTAAAAAAACTCTGTCAATGTGACATGTTAGAAAAAGGAGGGCACTTGATTATTGTTTCCATTTATAAGCTATTTCCTGGAAGATTGCTCTGTGTCAGTTCTTACTAATTACAATGCAGTTCCATATTATATATCTTTATTTGCATTTGATCTAATTAAGCTGCATCTTTTTGGAAACTACTTCTTCTGCAGGTTCTTTCATCCAGAAATGTCGAGCTTTTACTGGGCTACTTTGTCCGTTGTATAAAGAGAGCTTCTGAGTTTGGGACTTCACCTCAGTTCATCGATGTTAAACCTGTTAATGATACAGTAGACACTAGTAATTACGATAGACTTTTACTGGAGCTGCAGCCTACTGAAAGGGGCATGCAGAATCAAAAAGTTGAAGCAGATTTAGTTTTGTGGACCGTTGGTTCTAAACCTCTACTTCCTGAACTAGAACCCGATGGTAAACCTGTGAATCTTCCTCTTAATGGTAGGGGACAGGCAGAAACAGAAGAAACACTCCGAGTTAAGGGGCACCCTTGTATATTTGCGGTTGGTGATTCTTCTGCTGTGAGAGACAGGCGTGGGAAATTGCTTCCAAGCACAGCTCAGGTACTGTTTAGCCCCTATATTTTTTTCACGTCTCTTTTGATTCTTCATGTTTGAATAATGTACTACTATATTTCATTTATTTGGGCTTGTGCTGCCATATTTTATCAGGTAGCATTTCAGCAAGCAGATTTTGTGGGCTGGAACCTGTGGGCTGCAATAAACGGCAGACCTCTGTTACCATTTAGGTTAGTCATAATATAATTTAAAGACACCTTGATTTAGCTATATCTGTAGAAGTCTGTAGATTTTGTTTACTTTAGAAAAATTATGTATTTTGGATCGGATGGTGAGTTTCTATTGTAAAAAGTGGGAGGGATGGAGAAGAAACCATTAAGAACAGATTAGAGAGATGGAATCAGAACTTCATATCATGAGTTAAGCTATATTTAGATTTTTCTCAAAGAGATTTAAGGAACACATTTGCTAATATTTTATCTGAGGATTCTTGTTATTGATGTTGCATAGACGACTGACATGAAAACGTGAAGTTAATCTTGAGAAACTCTTGCCATGAACATAGATGCATTTTATCACATCTATTCCACACTCAATATCAAGTGTTTGAACAGTAGTTTTATGGAAGAACTGAATTTCCATTCTGTTTTCCTGAATACAATGCCATGTCCGGAATTTTATGGTGATTTCTTGTTCATTGCATGTCTGGTTAATTACATAAGTTACAATACATATATATCTTAAAACTAGAAGCTCATCTCACGTGTTAGCAGTGCCTTTGTAGAAACATGTGGTTTGCGACTTTGCAATATCCATATGGTATCTTATTATGCTCTATTTTGCTTCCCTCATCTTGTGAGAAATGGTAGAAAAGCCCAACTCTGGTTTTCATGCTGTAGGTTTCAAAATTTAGGTGAGATGATGACGCTTGGGAGATATGATGCCGCGGTTACGCCAAGTTTCATCGAGGGGTTGTCATTAGATGGCCCGGCTGGCCACACAGGTATGGAGAAACAATCTTCACCGCATCTTTTTCTTTCATAAACTGTCGATAATCTTCAATTTCACCGACTCAATTGCAGCAAGGAAATTAGCCTACTTATTCAGGTTGCCAACTGACGAGCACCGGATGAAAGTAGGGATTAGTTGGCTCACTAAAACTGCTGTAGAATCTACAGCTTTCCTGCAGAGTACCATTACGAAAATGCTTTCAGGAGGACAATAGAAGGCTGTGTGGCTATGCTTTGCTGTTTTGTCATACTCAAGCGTTCTCTTGATACACTGGAGAATAATATGAAATTTGAGTCTATAATTAATTAATGATGTGTTTCTGTCAAAAAAAAAAAAAATAATAATAATAATAATAAAATTAATGATATGTTGATTGTTAATGATACTTTATTTCCATGTAATGAAATTCTTATACATGCAAGTTCTGTCGCTGTGTTTGTTTCTTGTTAGATAGTTTTAAGATCTTTATTTATGTTTGTTTACCACGATTTTTATCAGCGTTGTTATTACCGAATAAGAGATTGAATGAGTGGAAACAATGGTTCAAGGGTTTAATAGGTTGAACCAATATAACTTAAAAGTTTAAAAAAATTCAACTGTAAAGTTGGATTCCAAATATTTTAAATTTTATTTTATAAAGTCACACTTTAAAAAGATATTATAACCATTAAAATTATTTTACAAAGTTAAAAAAGTTATTTTTTTAAAAAAATATAATATATACCTATATAAAACAAAATTTATACATATATAAAAACAAAGTTTAAACTTCTATTTTCGTTCTTGATTTTTTCAATTTTACTTTATTTATAACTCATATTGTAGTGTTAATCGTCTATTTAATGTTTTGATTTGGCTAAAACTTGTATGCTTTCGGGGACACCGTACTTGCAAATACTCTTTAGTATTAAATAATATTTCATATCCTTATATATATAACTCTTTAGTATTAAATAGTACTTACTCTTTAGTATTAAATAGTACTTCATATCCTTATATATATAACTCTTTAGTATTAAATAGTACTCCATATCCTTATATATTTAGTATAAGGGCGTTTATCCTTTATTTCTTGAAAAAAAATATAATATAAGTGTATACCAGAACAAAATATTGTACCCTCATTAATTAAAATGTATAATAGAACAAAATGTTGTACTCTTAATATTGTACCCTTACATTAGTTAAAGTGCATACTAGAACAAAATGTTGTACTCTTATGCACCTGAGACACGAGATACCAACTCTTTTGATTTAAGTCATGAATCTATTAACGTTAATAATGGATTTATTTTAAAAAATTTTAATTAACAATATAAATTTAAGTAAATATGAGAGATATTTGATTAATTGTCAATCAATATACTATTTTCAATCAATATTCAATTTAAATATTATACACTCTATGTCCAATCACATTTTTCACACCTCCTTTGTAAATTACGAAGGAGGTGTGAATACTCCGTTGAGACAAGGGAGTAATTTAATTTAATTTACATAAAATTTGTATTTTGATAAAATTTTTTCTTATATTCAACTAATCTTTAAACTATTTAATGTTAATTTAATTTTAGAGCTCAAATTTTTATTAAGGAAGTATATTCTAATTTGGAAAGGTTGATATATATTTTTAATATCCTCTTAATTTTATTTAATTATTTATTTTACGTTAAAATATTTTCTTCATTTAATCGATTCACTAACTTTTAATTGTTAATTTTGACTTTCAAATATTAACAAATGGGTTTGAAATGCTGAGCTCCATTCTTTAAATTTATACCCACAAACACTTGCTCAAACTCTATTATTGCACTATTTCTTAATTCAAAGTCATGACCTCCTTCAAATTCCAAAGTTGAGTACTCCTTTGTTTCAAATGTATAGCGTTTGCTTTTTGTACATGAATTAAGAGATATAATAGGTTAATATATAATGAGTGAGAGAAATAATATTTTATTGTAAAGTGGGTATGTGTATTAGTGTGATGTGTGGCCATGAAAAATGAATTAATTAATTTATGTGGGTTCTTTTACCAAATAAGAAAATGCATACTTTGAATTAGAACGAATTAAAATGCGAAAACGCATAACTTTTAATTAGACCACAGAAGTATATTGCATTGGTGGAAATAGATGTGGCCTGATTAGATCAACCAATGGGGCCCAAGTGATTAAGTTGAGGGCTATTTCTTGCTTCCAAGCCACAACTTCTCTGCCATTAAGTTGAATCGTAATTCATTTCATTACAATTGGTAGGAATTAATTTAAGTGGGTCGGCAGCTTCTGTTTCCCAATTAGATGATGCAATTTGTTGACTGAATTTGGAATTGACATCTTCACTCAAGCAAGGATTGCTTCCACCCTTAATTTCAAAAATAACAAGCATACATTATTTATGAGCGAAATTGAAAGAAACTCTTGTTTTAAACCAATTCTCTAATCAGACGATAATTAGGTGAGACAGGTCAACCCGTTATTAAAATATTTTTATTATATAATAAAAATATATCTATGGTTAGTTAAAATATGTTTTTCTAAAGTATAATGAATAATGAATTAAAGTATATTTTTAGAGTGTTGTAGTATGATTTAGTACAAACATATTGTAACTATCAATAAAAATACTTATATAATAAACATATTGATCCGTCTCACAATCGTCTCAAATATACCCGCCTCACAAGAAAATTATATACACAAATAAATCCACGTTGACCCACAAAATAACTATCTGAATATTACTATTATGCATCATCGATTTCTTTATTCGCACCCTCAAACATAGCGGTGCACGTACAACTTCCGTTACTTGAGAGACCCAAAAAGCCCAAAATTTTTTTATGGAACCAAAAATGTTTTCTAAATGAGCTCGGGACCAAAAGTGAATTAATTTTCCCTTTATAAATAGACCACATACTTGCATTCTCATTCATTCCAAGCTTTTGCTTGTTCATTCTAGTCCTTCTCACAACACAAACGAGTTCAAGCTATCCCAAGTCGAAAGTTCAAATACCACATCCATTCGCCAATAACATTAGATTCGTTGAGCTAAGATTTAATTTAGAGTTGGAAAATCGTTGTATCTTAGGGATGATTGCTATAAGACCGTAAAGCACTTGAGTATGGAGCAAAGCTAGTTTTACGGAGAAAGAGTTCGCTCTTGCCTTAACTTTATCCGAGTTTTTCCTAAATCGTTTTTCAAATATTATCAACATTTTCCAACAAGAAAAACTCCTTATTGTGAAGATAGTGGCATCCAACCATATTCATGTTAACTCAGAGCAACATGTTTTTTGTGATACTTATATATTCAAACAGATGAGTAGGGTGTGATGATGTGGTTGATGGAAGGTTATAGAGAGGCTGTGAAAGCAGAGAAAAAAAGGGGTTGTCTCAATTTGTTGGAGGGACCAAGAATGCTCATCTTTTAAACAACACAGTAGCATTTAAGCCAATGGTGTTAAGAAGAGGTAGGGATTGCAAACAATGGGGGGGCCTCTTTCCAACATGTTTCAGACATGTTCCATTTGTGAAAAAAGGTCATCATTCTGAAAAAGAAAAGAAAATTAGGACTCCCTCCTCATGTATCTTCTTTCCTACATCATGGATTTTGTAATGGATGCCCCACCTTCTGTCTGTCTCTCTCTCTTCACTAGTAAAAATGCTTCTCCTGTTTCGTTTTTTGCTCTATTATTGGGTATAGTCTCATTATGTGGTGTGGATGTGCATTAGATCTATCACAGTAGTTGCACTAGATTAAGGGACCATGTTATCCACATCCAAGAACAGTAGAGCACTACCCACTAGTAGCTACCTAGTCTTACACTGCTTGCACATGTGCTGTGATTAAGGGCTTAGTATATTGTCAACTCTATTATGTATATCTATACATACACATAACGTACATTCTGGTAAATGCAATGGATCTTTAGATGTGGATCACATGTCATTCTTGTATCATCATTGTCTTTTTCAGATACACCATCATAATTTCTATAGACATTACAATTTGCATGGGAGAATCCAATGACCTGGCTACTCCCTCCGTCTCATGTAAGGGGGAGATTTTGCTTTTTGCACGTAGATTAATGAGTATTATTATTTAATGTGTAATGAGTAGTTATATTAGTGGGTGTATGTGCCGCTTATTTTAATTATATTAGTGGGTGTGTGTGTGGGTCTCATGCGTGTAAAAAATAAAAGAAAACTCTTTAATTGGGTGAAATGCCAAAAATGGAAAAAAATGGAGCATTTGAAGGGGACAAAGATACTCACACGATCCTATTTTCAAGTAATAAATAAAATGTAAAGTATGTTACTCTCCCTCCGTCCCGGTTAGCTCTTCATTGTTACTGTATATATGGAGTTTTTGAAAAGTTGATTTTTTTTTATCAAATTTAATTGACTTTTAAGGGTATTGTGCTATTTTTAAGTAATAAATAAATGATAAAATAAGTTATGTGAGTTAGGTGAGAGTGTCATTTTTTAAAATATAATGTACACTACAAAATAACTGTTTTTTACCAACAGAATATTCCGTTGGTAAAAGCCGGCCTCAATTTCATTGTTAAATTGGGTTACCAACGGATTATCAACGGAAACAGTTGGTAAAATTCCGTTGGTAAAGTGGTGGTTGGTAAATTTTTTGCAACGAAAAATCAATTCCGTTGGTAATCCGTTGCTAATAATTCCGTTGGTAATTTATATAATGATTCCCTTGGAAATTCGTTGGTAATTACCAACGGATTGAATTCTATTGCTAAAATAGAGAATAAATTTGTTGGCATTCCGTTGCTAAAACAAAAAATGTCATTTTTGATGCTAATTCATTGGTAATTACCAACGGATTGAATTCCGTTGGTAAATTTGATTACTAAAAAATACTTTTTTTTTGTAGTGGTAGTGAGAGGTTATTTGTTTTGAAACTTTTATTATTTTTAAAGGGCAAAGAGTATAGTGGGACAACCAAACGAAGAAAGAAAAGCTTGCTGTGACGGAGAGAGTAATGTGTTTGAGCATTTTGAGTTGAAGTGCTATTTTTTTTTTTTTGTTATAATGTGGGACAAATTAACGGGGAAAAGTGTGAAGGTTGTTTGAATATAATCCTCTGCAAAATTAAGAAGCAATTATTTAATTCCATTTTTCTATACATTAATTAATGCATATAGGGAAATGCATGCCATTAGGTATACATTTATATATCCTGTAGTGGCATACTGGCATGCATGCAATTTAATCTTTGTAAACTTATATAGCAGTCATACAATGCCATTGAAGGTATGTTCTCCAGCAACAATCTTTAGGGAGCTGACAGAATACCACTTAGACCAGAAGAGATAGTTGAGGAAGTTGATGAAGCTTAGACCAGCTAAAAACCAATAAAAAAGATCCAATCTATCCTTATTGAGATTATTGTTACCAAGCCATCCATCAGCAGAAGAGCCATGACTACTAGTGACCTTATTCACGAGCGAAACGAGCAGTGAGCTCAAGTAGAACCCAAACGAATACGAGCAGTAGGTTATAGCCATCAAGAAGGACTGCATGCCTTTCAAGTTCTGCTTGTAGAAAAACTCGATCAATCCGACTGCAGTGAACATCTCAGAGATGCCGAAGATGAGGAACTGGGGCGTGATCCAGAATATGGACAGCGTCGTGTTGGATCTCACCGCAGCATCCCTTCGTCTGTACTCCATGATAGCAGCTGAGATCATGGAAAAGGTGGCGAGGAAGAGGCCGGTCCCTATGCGCTGGAGGGGTGTGATCCCGGACTCATGGCCCGTGATCTTACGAGCGAAGGGGACGAAGAAGGTGTCGTAGAGAGGGACGATGAAGATGAGCATGATGTAAGGGATGGCTTGGAGGGAGGCTGGTGGGATGTGGAAGGAATGTGTTATGTGGGTGTTCATGGAACTGCCCTGTTGGACTGAGAATGTTTGTAGCTGTGCAAGAATTGTGTTGAAAACAATTGTGCATGCCAAAATGGGCACAACTGAGATGAGGATTTTGACTTGCTCAACTTGATCCACACTGCAAAGCCTCCATGCAGATTCCTTCTTGCTCCCATCTTGATTCATCTTGATGCATGCTTTGTTCAAGAATCTGAAAATTAAATAAAGTCAGCCTTTTGCTCACCCATTTGTATACATTTTACATGGCTTAACCTTTTAATTAAAGAAATAGAAATTAAATCCTAAGGTTTTTGTTTTAAGATTTACAGGGTTTTTTAAAATTTAATTATATTTAAAAATTTAAGTTGATTGGGTGATTCATAATGTGTTTGTATTGAGATTTTGAATATGTTGAAAGTTAATTTTATACTTTTGGAGAACGCTTTTCATTTACTATGACAAGTTGTTTAAAAAATATTATACTCCCTCCGTCCCACGTATTTTTACCCACTTTCCATTTTACAATCACAACAACTTTAATTACTTTTTTACACTTTATTCATCATTCCCAATAACTTTATTCACTTTTTCTTTTTAAATTACTAATTTATCCCTACTTTCTCTTACATTATATATTAAAAAAATAAAACGTCTTAATCTCCGTGCCCGTACAAACGGGTAAAAATACCCGGGACGGAGGGAGTATTTTTTTAGGTATTATATTATTTTTAAGTAGTGAAAAAATAAAATAAAATAATGATATGTATGTGAAATAGAAGAGCTAAATTTGAAATTAAAGTAACTTTTGAGGTTGTTGGTAAAGTTACTCCCTCCGTCCCATAGAAGTTGGTATAATTTTTTTTGGGCACGGAGATTAAGGAGTATAATAATTTAATGTAAAGTGGAGTAAAGTGAAGTGAGATAAATAATATTTAATGTGTAGTGGGTAGTTGTATTAGAGGTGATATGTGGGGCCCATGAGAATAGATTAATTGTTTTTTGTGTGGGTCCATGTATTAATAAGGAAATGTGTCAACTTTAGTGGGACAAACCAAAAAAAAAGTGTGTCAACTTTTATGGGATGGAGAGAGTAATTATTTTATGAGGTGTAAAAGATTTTGTGAGGTAAGGGTTATTTGAACGGATGATGTATTGAATCAATATGATATGGAGTAAAGAGGTATTATAGAGTAATAACTTGTACAATTAAATGGGTTGAAAATTTTAAAATTCAAATTTAGAGTATAATGAATTGTTGAAATCCATAATCCTAATTTCAAAATCCCATAACAAACATAAATATTACACCTCTAAAGAAGGTTTAAAACACATGAACAAAATAGATGGAATTAATTTTTCCATAATTATTACAAGTGAGTTCCTAAAATATCAACTAATTTATTACAAAGTCAAATAAGTAATCATGACAATAAGTAATAAAGATAAATGGTCAAAATGAAAATAAGTCCAAAAGGAAAGGAAAAAAATATTAATTAAGAAAACCTCAAATTTTCATTTCTTATCATTTGTTTATTTATTCCATAATAATAAAAAAAAATTACACACTTGACACATACTTATCCATCCAAAAAAATATTTTCACATTTTTTTCATGTATATTAATAATTTACTAATTTTAGAAGTATTTTGATATATATTTTTATAATAAATAAATGATAATTTAGGTTAGATGTGTTAAATAGATGTCAAATTTTTGTTTATAAAATATAATTAAGAGGTTAATTATTTTAACTTTTTACTATTTTAGAAATGTGAAACTTTTATATGATCGAAAGAAATAAAAAATATGAATTTTTTACAGAACTAATTTACTTTATAATATCTTTTTTTTTATAAAAAAATACTATTCTTATAAAGTAAATAAAGTTAATTAATAAATATTTTTCTTAAGGTTGTGTAATAAATGTGATCAAACGACAGAATGGGTATAAAATTTTGCAGAGGAATGTTTGAGACACAGAATCCTGCTCATTCAATATTAGATAACATTTGAAATATTTTTAATAAATAAATAATAATTGGTTAAAGTGACTCAGTCCAATTAAACTATTTTATAGATAATTTATAAAATAAATTTATATGATAATATTCTTAATAAAAAAAAGAATTTTTTTTAATTAAAATAATAATAAAATATACTCCTTTTGTCCCATAAAAATATTTATGTTTGCTTTTTGCACGATGAATAAGAAATATAATATTTTATTATGTATTTAGATGAGAAAAATAATATTTTAATATATAATGGATAATTGTATTAGTGTAGTGTTGTGGGTTATATAGAAATATTTAAATATTTTGTATGAGTCTAATCTACCATAAATAAACCTTTATATGGAATGCGAAAAATAAAAATACATAAATGTTTTCCATGTGATGAAGGGAATATTATCATAAAATTTGTAGATGTGGATGAGTTACCTAAATCTTTGACTTTGTTCCTTGAAGTGGCTTCCATGAAGCATCCGAGGATCTGATGGACAAATTTGCTTTCTTTTTAAAGTTGAAGCCACAACAACCTGCCATAAATTAAATAAATAAAAATTCCACATTATATTAAAAGTTTATTTGTATTTTCTATAAATAAATTAAAATTGTGATGTGCATAATGCCAAGTTAAGCTTCCGACATATCCAAATGTTTAAAATATAATTTCCACGTACATTATTATATTTTTATTATAATAAAAAAGTACTTGAAATAAATATGAATAGTAATATAGCACTTGCCTCAACATCAGTCCATTTAATTCAACAATCAAAAGGTTTATTTTATTTTATTCTATCTTTAATCAATCACCATATAATACTACAAGAATGCCTTCATAATCAACGGAATCAAACAGTAAGCCACACTTATTTTAAAAAATAAAATATTGCTACACCTTTTTGACGTTACGTGCGTTGAATGTATAGTAATTTGGTTAATTCTACCCAAGAAACACCCAACATGATTATTAAATTATATTGACCAGTAAAGAAAACCATAAAATATTGCCATTATTTGGTGATTAAATTTGAACTTTACATTCCCTAATGCTGATTTATAAATAATTCGTATAAGGATACAAAAGTTTGTGAGGAAATAGGTTTATAAAATGGATTAATGTGATAACACTTTTAATAAAAAAAAATATACACAAACAATAAAAATGTATTAACGGTTCAATTAAATTATTTTACGATTGATTCATGAAATCATGAAAAAGTGAAAATAAATCTATTTAATATAGAGTAAAACCTTATAAATAAGAAAAAGTTAAATGACTTCATTGACAGACTTATTTTTAATTGAGAGAACACTGTTATTTGTATTCTATAAAGATTTAAGCAAGTTTTGCATGACACCGCTGATGAAATCATTTATATGAGACATATAAAAATTTGATATTGTTTTAATAGGGAGAAATATATAATCAAAGAAAATTGAAAAATAGTATCAGATTAAAAATAAAATGAAACGATTTCACATGATATGTACTATGCAATTTTTTGGAGTTAAATATTTATTTGGTCCCGTAACTTTTTTTCTTTTTAATTTTAGTCCCAAAAAAGATATTTGTTTATAATTAGTCCCATAACTTTCATTTTTATTTAATTTTGATCCAATTTTTATCGGATTTGCCACTTGTTTCCGGAAACCGACGAGCGATGCTGACGTGACTAGTCCAACCAGCCAAATATTGATGAAGCTTAAGAAGAAGAAGAAGGATAACACCAAAAATTGCAAAATGTTTATGTATGGGGTGACTATAAACGTTTTTGCAATCTTTGGTGTTGTCTTCATTCTTCTTCTTAAGTTTCATCAATCTTTGGTTGGTTGAGAAATAATTGGACTAGCCACGTCAGCATCGCTCGTCGGTTTCCGGCAACAAGTGGCAAATCCGATAAAAATTGGATCAAAATTAAAGAAAAATTAAAGTTATGGGACTAATTATAAACAAATAGTATCTTTTTTGGGACTAAAATTAAAAAGAAAAAAAGTTACGGGACCAAACAAATATTTAACTCAATTTTTTGTTGAAAAACTTTAAGTAATTGTTTTTTTTTGAGTTAGTCTCATTGTGCATGCTATTAAACATGTACCCACAGTCTTTCTAAGTCAAAAAAAAAAAAATGTTAAACCATAAAAATAAATTGTTAGTGATCGACAAAAATTGAATCTTAAGTCCAAATCAATAATATAGTACTTTCAAAGTACACACAAAACTTTGCCTTATTTTCTTACTTGAGCAATAGGGGTGAATATGCTCCCTTTAGGCGGCTTGTTTTGATAGAAAAAGGTGCCGGCAATGAAGCAGATGAGGCCGATGGCCATGGCCACAGCTGAGACACCAAAGCCGACGTCCATGCCGGAGTGTGTTTGGACATAAACAAGTAGTGTCAAGGCAATGAGCTCACCCATGGAGAAAGCAAAGTAAGCAGCATTGAAGTAAGAGGAGAGATTCTTGGATTGGTTTGGATGGTCATGATTGAATTGATCAGCACCATGGGCTATCATGTTAGGCTTCACACACCCACTCCCTAATGCCACCAAATAAAGTGCAATGAAAAATATGGTGGCCCTCAACCCCTTGGCTTCCACACACTCATCACCATCCACTAACATATTGCACTCTGGAGGCTTCAGTTGGGGGAGATGGGCTTGTATCGACAGCAAGATGAATCCCTGTAGATATAATTGATTGTTTATTAATTATCTGGTAACGAACCAACTCGTCTAAAAACTTATAAAGTCGGTAGAGAAGAAGAGTATCGTCTAATATTTAATGAGCTGTCATTACTGGCACAGAGATTAAGGAATGAATTATTTTAATGTTCATTGAGGTAAGAAATATAATTTTTTAATGTGGTGAATAGTTGTATCAGTATTGTAGATGGGTCTCTTACGTACTATAAAGGAAAATGTAAATCTTATGATGGGCGCCCAAAATGGAAATGCGTGAACATTATGGTGGTACGAAATACTCCCTCAGTCCCAGACCACTTTTCTCATTTACTTTACCAAGTTGTTTAAGAAAAGTTGCTTTTTTTTACCAAATTTGTTGACTTTAGAGGATATTATAATATCTTTATGCAATAAAAAAAATGAAGTAATGGTATGGGAGAAAAATTAATGGCAAATTTGAAATTAAAATAACTTTTAAAAGGTGGTATGAGACGGACAAATAAGGAAAATGTAAAGAGTAGTACGAGACGGAGGGAGTAGTATTTAAATAGTCACACTAACATAATCTGACATGCATGACAGGTAGTGCTGTTAAAAGTTGAAAATGATATAATACTCGGATAAGTTAACAAGTTGAGCTGAGCTGAGCTCTCGAGAGCGTACCGAAAGCTCGATGAAGCCGAAGATGAGAGTGGTCCAAAAGCAGCCAAGATAAGAATCTGAAATGTATCCCCCAAAAAGGGCAAGAATGAAGACAGTTCCAATGAAGTTGGTGACGATATTAGCAGATTTGGACAAGGAGAAATGCATCTCATTGATCAAATAAGTTATCAGATTGTTCCCAACTGCTGCTATTCCCATGATCTCAAATCCTTGAAGCCCTGCAACCAATCATCACATTCTTGTAATTAATTTGATGACCTTCTTTTCAAGTTAATTCATTGTAAAGCCTTACTATATCTACTCCGTCCCTCAAGATTGGTCACTTGTAAAAAGTTATTACTTTTGATTAACTTTATTAATTTTTAAGGGTAATGTGATATTTTTAAATAATAAATAAAAGTATAAAGTGTGTTATTTATGGAAAGAATAGACGACGTTTTTAGAATTAATGTGCATTGAGATATTAGATTAGGAAGATTTTTTTGGGATAAAAGATTATATAGGATGAACCAATAAAAAAGAGTGTTCAGACGATATAATTAATATATAATCACACACAAACATGCAGGGTGGGGTGGGGTGGGCGGGAGGGGAGCAGAAACAGAGAGGAGAGACCTAGAACGAAGGCTGCAGCTCGCATTCCGCCATGCTTAAGAGGGTCGGAAGGCCTCCCTCTCCAATCAACTCTGCTCTCCTGATTGAAAGCCTTATCTCCCTTGTTCTCCTGCTTTCTTGAGGCCTCCATTTCTTCTCTCTCACACAGACACACAATGACTGTGTATATAGATATAGATGGATATATAGATACAGGAAGATGTGTGTGGTGGATTGAAGTGTGTGTTGAGAGAAACAAGTGGTGGAAGGGTGTTAATTCTGGAGTGAATCAACCAATGAAGATGGGTGTGCAATTTATATAGTTGCTTTGGAGAATGAGAGAGAGAGAGTTTTGTTTGGAAAGGATAGAGGGCCCCACTATTACATGGATTGTGGATATCGTGACCAACAAACTCTCACACCCCACAAATCTCATACTAATTACACTTCTCCATCGCGTGGACTCCACTTTGGAGGGATGAATTTGAGGCCAACTCACTCATGTCACACCATTTCACCATTTTACGCCCATTTTACGCTACAATAATACTCTCTAGGTTTATTTGATATATAACCATCTGTTTTTTCAAATGAGTTAAAAATTATAATACTATGTCCGTCTAATGTTAATTTATCCATTTTATTATTTTGAGTCATTTATTTTTTATATATCCATTTCCCATTTAAAACACATGAGACCACACATATTAATACAATTAAAATATGGGACCCAGACACCCCCACTAATATAACTACTCACTACACATCAAATAATAATATTCTATAATTTACGTGCAAAAAAACAAATGAATAAATTGACAATGGACGAAAGGAGTAATTTAATATGTAGTTTATGGATGGATATAATATTTTAATATATGGTGAGTGGTTGTATTAGTATTGAGTGTGTGCCCTATGTATAGTAAGTTGAGTATAATAATTTTTTTGTGGGTCACATCAATAAAAAAATGAATACTTTATAATGAGACAGACCAAAATGATAAAATTAATACTCCCTCCGTCCCGCATTAACATTAACGTTTGCTTTTTACACGGAGATTAAGAGATATAATATTTTAATGTGTAGTGAGGTGAGAGAAATAATATTTAATGTAAAATGGGTAGTTGTAGTAGTCTTGTGGTGTGGGTCCTACATGAAATAATTAATTGTTTTGTGTGTGTCCAAATTGATAAAAAAAAAATATAAACCTTAACGTGGGACAACCCAAAATAGAAAACGTAAACTTTAACGCGGGAAGGAGGGAGTACATATCAAGGGAACGGGGTAACTGATTATATTAATATTAAAAAGTACTCCCTCCATTCCATAAAGCTCTATTGTTCCTAGTTGTTTATGAAAAGTTGTACTTGACAAATTTTGTTGACTTTATAGGATGTTGTAGTATTTGTAGGTAATAAAAAATTGGGTTAGTTGCAAAAAAATCACGAACTTTAATCCTATTGCAAATTAACCTTCACTTTTGAGAAATTGCAAAAAAAACCACCACCTTCAAGTATTGTTGCAAAAAAATCCAAATAAATCCTATTTTTAGTCACAAATTGGGTTTTTTTTTGCAACAATACTTAAAGGTGGTGTTTTTTTTGCAATTCTCAAAGTGAGGATTAATTTGCAATATGAGTAAAGTTCAAAATTACTCCCTCCGTCCCACGTTAAGGTTTACGCTTTCCATTTTGGGTTGTCCCAAGTTAAGGTTTACATTTATTTTTTATCAAGTTGGATCCACACAAAATAATTATTTATTCCATGTAGGAACCACACACAATACTAATACAACTACCCACTTTATATTAAATATTATTTCTCTCACCTCACTATACATTAAAATATTATATCTCTTAATCTCAGTGCAAAAAACAAACATCAACATTAACGCGGGACGGAGAGAATATATAAATTAATGGTATGTACATAAAAAAGAAGTGACAAGTTATAAATTAAAGTAAAATTTGAAATTGTTGAATAAAAATAAATTTTTTCTTAGGTGTATAGAATTATTTAAAATAAATAGGAATAGTGTAAAAGATTTTTTGGAAGAGAGAATTAATATTTATTTAATTAAAAAATAAAAATAAAATTATAACTGTGACAACCATTCCCTCCGCAGCTCGAATTAAGGATAAAGTTGTTATTTGCACGTGGATTAATGATATCATATTTTAGGCAACTGCATTTCAAAGATGTGCCATTCTTATGTCCAATAATAAGTTACTCATTCTTGACATTACGATAGTTCATTAAAAAGTATTATTTTTTATTTTTAGCAAAAGCACCACACATGCCCTATCACTCCTCATTAATACAACTATCCACTCTATATAAAATAATATTACTCATTAATCTACATGTAAAAAACAAATGAGTACGTTAATAGCGGATGGAGAGAGTATTTGTTAATAAAATAGTTATACAATTTGTTGCCAAAATTTTGGTGAATTTCATTTTTTTATTAAGTAACAAAATTGATGATTTTTTTTATTGTTTTTATTAAAGAATAATTATATAAAAAACACATTTACTAAGAAGTATATATATATATATATATATATATATATATATATATATATATATATATATATATATATATATATATATATTGTTCAATAAGGTGATGTATACTGGAGTGATAAAAAGAGAAAATGTATTAATTGAGAATAGAGAATGTACTCCCTCCGTCCCGTTTCAATATTTACGTTTGCTTTTTGCACGTTAATTAAGAAGTATAATATTTTATTTAATAGTGGGTGGAAAAATATACTCCCTTCGTCCCACAAAAGTTGACACACTTTCATTTTTGGTTTGTCCCACTAAAGTTGACACATTTCCTTTTTAATACTGGGACCCACACAAAAATAATTAATCTATTCTCATAGGCCCCACATATCAGCTCTAATACAACTACCCACTACACATTAAATATTATTTCTCTCACTTCACTTTACTTCACTTTACATTAAATTATTATACTCCTTAATCTCCGTGCCCAAAAAAAATTATACCAACTTCTCCGGGACGGAGGGAATAATATTTAATGCAAAATGGGTAGGTGTATTAGTGGTGGATGATATATTAATTGTTTTAGGTGGGTCCCATATTCCAAAAGGAAAAACGTAAACATTGAAATGAGACGCGCAAAATAGAAACGTAAACATTGAAACGAGACGGAAAGAGTAATTGGTATAATAATAGGGGTGATTTTTAAAATTTGGACGTGGTTTTCAACCCAAGTATAAAATCCGGAAACGAAGATTAAAAATCTTTACCGAATTTTAAGTGAGTAAATAATTGTTATAGATTCTTTCCATTTCTGATTTGCATATGAATATATAATTTGAGATTTTCTAGACATTGTATCTTAATGTATTTATTTGAGAATTTTTTCTTTTTTTTTCTTTTCATTTTATTGAAATTAAATATTTAAGGCTAAAACTTGTTTGTCTATGCAAATTCTATATTTTCGAAAATCATACTTCCTCTGTCCCGCATAAATGTTTACGCATTTCAAATTGGACGTCCCATAAAAAGATTTACATTTATCTTTATAGTAAATGGGACCCAACACAATACATTTAAATATCTGCATAGGACCCACAACACTATACTAATACAACTACCCACCATACATTAAAATATTATTTCTCCTATCTCAATACACATTAAAACACTATATTCCTTAATCTTGTTCAAAAAGCAAATGTAAACATTTCTACGGGACGGAGGGAGTACATTTTAGTATAAGAATTTATACTTTTGATTTTCTGAGAAAAAAACTTAATTTCTTTTAATCAAATATTTATACTATTCACATTTCAACTGATATTTTCTAATAAAAAATTACTCTCTCCGTCCCCTTTAAAGAGGGTTTTTTTTTTCATTTTGGGCATCCCACCCAATAGTCTCCTTTTCTTTTTTACACATATGAGACCCATACACACCCACTAATACAATTAAAATATGGGAGCCACACTCCCATTAATACAACTATCCACTACACATTAAATAATAATTATCCTTAATCCACGTGCCAAAAAACAAAATACCCTTTTAGTAAGGGATAGTGGAAGTATACCCTTATTAATTAAGATATATATCCTTTAGAAAAAAATATTATACCTTTATATACATTATGCACCCCGAAGACACAATAAACCACATCAAATATTTAATGTTGATTTTGTTGAAATTAAGTATTTCATTTCTATGTCTATTTGAATTAAATATGTGAGCAATACCTTTTAATGACTTCATATATAATGAAATTAATGTACATTCTTCAGAATTTTTATTGACTTTATGTTTTTTAGTTACTATATAAGAATATCTTTTAAATTGTCATAAATTAATCAATTTACTAGTATATATGTTTCCGTGTACGTCACGGATTATACTTTTGATAATATATAATTTATTTAAATTATCTTTACTCTAATATGTTAATTTTGTTATGTAATTTTATGATTTTATTTTAGTGTTAATTATTTTTTTTTCATGTTTGTATATATATTTAAGAGTTTATCTCTTGTATATCCGGGTGCACAAAGTGTATAAGGGTATATCATTTTGTTCTAAAGGGTATACACTTTAATTAATAAGGTTATAATTTTTTCAATGAAAAGATTGGCTAAAATATGAATAATATAAATATTTAGTTAAAAAAATTAGTTTTTTATCAGAAAATAAAGGGTACATGTTCTTATACGAAAATGGTACACTTTTTAAAAAATGCGGGATTCGGGGGCACAGTGTCCCCTAGAACACACAAGTTTTAGCCTATATTTAATTAGTGTAGTTCAAATGTTTACCTTTAAATGATAGTATCATTTAATTGCAATGAAATAAATAAATCATATTTATATCAATTGTAATATACTGTAAATATCTTAAAACCTCACCAAATACAAAATTAATTGTGTTGTTGTTTGTTTTCCCTTCTTCATCCGGATAAATTATTTTAAGACCTATCCTTAACCAGTGTTATTTTTACCTAAATTTTAGTATCTTTTTATTATGTATTTTCGTGTGCTTTTATCCGTTTTGTATATTTTTTGGTGGTGTTTTATGTTCATATGGAGATTTATGCTTTGAAATGATAAAATGTGTGATTTTTTTTATTAAGTGCCTTAAATTGCGCGATATTTGTAATTATTTAGAGAATTGGTAGTTTGGTGGAATTTGTGTGATTTTCAGGTGAAAATGGATTCTAGACGCGACAAGGAAGATATTGGAAAAAAATTGTGCTCAATTCGGAGTTTAAACGAGGGAGAATGAGCTAAAATAAAATTGCTGAAAACTGCACCAACTCGACCCGATGTCCGAATTCGACCCGAGCTTTGCTTTCGAACTCGACACGAGGCCCGAACTCGACCCAAGTTCGATCAAAAGTCAAATTTTTTATTAGCACGTGTTCTAGAAGCTTCCAGGGGGTATAAATACTTGTTTTGATCATAAATTACGGGAGAAATCATTCTGGATCAGATCCACACATACTTGTTTTGATCACAAATTACGGGAGAAATCATTCTGGATCAGATCCACACACATTTTACCCCACATTTCACACACATTCATCTCCATCTTTTCCATCCTTCACTTCATCCATCCTATCCACTTGATTTCCTCAAATCCATCCACTATTCCATCAATACACCAATCTAAGAAGGGAAATTCATCATTGGTTGAAGAATTTAGCATGATCAAGGAGGAGAAAGTTCATGATGGGCGTTTTCTCAACACACAATTAATCCACAAGTATGAAGGATGTGATTGTAGCTTAAGCAAGCAATCAAGTTATATTATCGACCTCAAAAGACAGTTGGTTATCAATTTATTATTATCTAAATTAACTAAAACTATTATTTGGCAATTTGATTAGAGAATTATTATCAAACTAATAAACAAAGTAATGAAATAACAAATAAAATAGAACAATAGAGAAATAACGAAAGTTGCTCAAGTCAGAATATAGGTAGCTCTTCGGGGTATCCAGTTTCACTAATTAATCTCCCTTCTATATGCCAATGTCTGACTCTACCTTGGGAAATATGGACGTATCACTAAACCATGCAAATCTACTCTACAGACACAAGCAGATAAGCGTATAACAAGTGTGAATTACCTCGAAGTAAGAACATAATTACACCCTCTTTCTAAGTCCTATCAGTATCAATTATTTCCCATGCACTATGTACTCTAACCCGATATAATCTCCGTTTATAGGTACTAAATAATTATCCTCTTTATATTACTTACTAACCCGAATTTAATTCAATTAATAAGTATTTATATAAGATAGTTTTAATGAAGTTTCGGAGTCCCCTCACTTAGAATCATAACATAGAATCCTGCTCAACAGTGAGCACACTCAATCAATAACCCAGATATGTATTCAGACTCTACATAACAGTTAATGATGCACAAAACAACCTTGAGTATGAATTAAAAATGAATTGTCTTATATAAAATAAATCCACAAGTAGTGTTGTACGGAGTATACACACGGAAGTCCAATTAACTAGATAAAACCTTCATAAACCCTAGAACTACCAAAACGGTTCTAGCCCATAACGTTTCAAAAAACGTTCATGGTGTTTGAATAGATCTTACCATAGTCTTGAAAATTACAAGAAAGATTAAGTTGCGAAGTAAACCCTAGATGTGGGAGCCATCGCTTCTCGTTCCGTCTTAAATCTTCACTTGGTTCTCACTTGATTTGCTACACGAATCTCTCTTTACAACTTCTGCGGATGGAGTTAGGGTTTGGTTGTGATGTAGGATGTATGTGGAATCTAACTCTCTTTTTGATGTGATCGGCATCCCTTTTTAAACTTGTAAGCTCTCCTCATGGACCTTTACTGGGCCTTTTCGTAGAAAATATGCACATGCATGCACTGGAGGTGAAACCCCAATGTGTTCAAAGCTGATGTGTCCCAATTCGACCAGACTTGGCTTGGTCGAACTGGACCCCCTTCGTCAAACCACGGTCGAACAGCTTGTCTGTAAATTGGACTTCGTCTCACGTCTGTCGTTTGACTTGACTTCTACAGTTTGACTTGGCTTTACTTGGTCGAACTTGACCTCCTTGGTCAAACAACCTATCTGTAAACTGAAACCCTCCAGTTTGACCTCACTTGTGTAGTTCGACCGGATTGAGCTTGATCGAACGGCATCCCTCCGGTCGAAGTACGTCTTGAAAAATGTGTTTTCCAATTTCGAGCACCTCCGACCTGTTTTTCTGTACAAATACGCTCAAATAGCCTCAGTAGCATCTAATTCGTGGATTTTCTATAAATATCCCGATTCGTCTTGATAATAGACCAAATCATACTCAATTTTCACACAAATCGGAGCTCAAAATATATGAATTACCACTCTCATCAAACCCTCAAACTTACATGTGGCTCGTCCCGAGGCAACGAAAATCAAACCAAGGCAAGAGAGTGTAATCACGAGATCCTTATTACAAACACAACCTATTCTAATACATGCAATTATATCAATTCAAAACATGCATTCATCCATCATACCTTTCATCTATGCAAAAATATCAATCAATCACAATACTTCTAAGAGTGCTAAGTCATCTAGCTCACTAGATAAGTGTGTACTCTTTCTCTCTCAAGTGTAAAAAATATACACTTTAAGGGTTAGTATGTACGCTCAAAATCAATTCATATATTCGCATAACCATAAGCTTGACAAGGGTTCTCAAAAATCAATTCATAATTATTTCAACACTAGGATCACAAAGGACTTATTCTTTGGGTTGTAATATTGACTCATTGGTTAAGGTAGGAGAATATAGATAAGTGACTAACTTCACTAGTAAAGAATTACCTTGGAGAGTTGCTTTTCATCGAACAACATTAATACTTCTTCTCCTTCTTCATTCTCATGATCTCTTCAATCCTTCTTTTATCCTGCTTCACTTAGAATCAACATATTTCTTCCTTCCAAAGTAAAAGGGTACTAATTTTGGGTATTACCTTTCCAAGCAATCGGGGTACCGATTTCAGACACTACCCCTTCACAAGATTTAACCAAATATTTCTTATTTTCATCACTACACAAACTTTCCTTTCCTTTTCTTCTTAGCACACGAGCTAGCACTTATTCACCTTAACTCTCTACTAGTAAATAGGGTATTTAAAAGTTTAAGTATAGGTAAATAAAGGCTTTTTATCATAGACTTGCCAAAGAAAAAGCTTTAAAGGCTCAACGGGGCTTCCAATGATTTATACTACAAGATAGGAAAAAATTTGGCTAAGTAGCTCAATTAAACAATAACGACCTAAGATCATGTAGTATCTATCAATCTTAAATTTCAAACAAGACTCCAAGATAAATTTTAGAATATAAACATATTAACGATACTTTCAAGAATAAACTATCATGCATTGATGTAGCATGATTAATAAGCTAAAATTCTCATGTGGGTAATAGATTTTCTAAGCACTCTTCAAAGCATGCAATCAACATCAATCTCTACATAACTACAAGTAATAATGGTACATGCCTATCATCAATAAAATCAACATGCATCTAAAACAAGTGCACATGCATAAACAAGAAGAATCATCATCACTAGCATGATCAAACATCATCAACAAATGTATCCATCCTCCAACACCATCAATATCAATCTCAAGTACATATCACACACACATGAATTTCAAACACATACTCCACCACCCACACAACACTCAACCTGTAAAGTGAAAAAGATAATGGAGGTGAGAAGAAACGGACAAAGATAAAACCTGGCGCCATTACTCCTCCGGAGCATCATCATCTCTCACTTCATTGATCCAATTATCGAAATCCCTCTGCAGGGTATCGATCTTCCTATCCAAAGCTTCATAATTCTCATTCAGATATCCCAATCTCCTATCCATAGCATCGTATTGGAGGTTGAGTGCATCGTAATTCGTGTTCGCCAATGTCAGCTGTCGATATGTCTCTTCCTGGTTCGCATTCAAAGTGGCAAAGTGCTCGTGCATCAACCGAAATTGCTCATGATAAAAATAATCCTGGGCTTGCCAGAAATCGTGCTGCTGCTATGGTGGTGGCTCATAATACTGCTGATGTGGCTGCTGTGGTGGCTGCATCGGAAGAAAACCCATCTCCAAATGCTCATGAGCCTGCTGATGCTGCTGCTGATCATAATCCTCCACAAAATCTGCTGGATCACCAACTAAAATCATGTCATCATCAATGTAAACACCTTGGATGTGAATCTCAGCCAAAAGCCTCTAGTTTCCTTCTCCAATGCAAGTGTAGGAGATAGCCTTATGCTATGGAGTGTTCATCAAAAGATTATTGTTGATCTGAATAGTGGTAAGATCAACAAGTGACAATGGAAAATTAAAAGAAATCGGATCATTCCCAGGAATGAACATCCATGTGTTCTCAATCCGTTGAATCAACCCCATCCTCATACAAGATGTCATAATCAAATTAGGGTCTCCTCGAATCGGCCGATACTTAGTCAAATCAACTCGGTAATACTCCGCTATCGGAGTAATGAATCCACCAATGTTGATCTTCTGGAATGAGTGAGAAGAAAACTTAAATAACTGTTGGAAAAAGTACGCTGCCACATTGAAGTAAACTCTATTCATCATACACCATAGCACGTATAGCTCTCCTCTAGGTATACAACTTCCCTCAGATTGAGCAAGCAGCGTGTTGCTCAGGATCCAGTCCATATATGCTATCACAGGATTGTGAATAAAAGCAACATTAGCGGTATTTGTATTATAATCACATTGCCTTCCTGAAATAGATCTCCAGAACTCATCAGCATTAAAACTCTAATTTTTCGCTTCAGAAATATCCGTCAGACATCCAACCATCTCATTAAACTCATTTGCGTACATCAACTTCATCTTGATAATGAGTCCTCGTTATCTTATCAGAAATAGCTCCCCACAATTCTTCCTTCTCCTCCCAATCATCAATCTGTATGTCAAAATCAGAAGGTCTCCTCTTATCTCTCTTCAACTTCTTTGCGATCTCACCCTTTTTAGGAGACTTAGTCTCCTTCATTTTCAAAGATGAGGCTATTCCTTTACCTACAAAGATAATATTTTAATCCAAAATAGAGGAGATAAAACAAGTATACCCAATCTAAGACTAATTAAAGCATGAATTCTACTCAAGACTTCAAATTCGTATGCCAGAATCCATTCATGAATCATTTTTCTAAAATCTCAAGTGTACACTTAAAAAATATAAGACATATATACTCAACACCTTCAATCAAGAAGAAATTAAAATCAAAAGTCCTAAGTCTCAACTTCACATACTCAACATGCTTCTCAAATGCCAAAATTCAACAAATATTCCAAGCATGCTCAATTTTCACAATTCAATTGTACAACATTATTACTTCAAATCAACGAGCCCATTCATAAATCACGAAATTAAACTCAAACCCGTAAGATATGCATCATCAACTTCACAAAATTCCATCAATCCAACGTAAATTGAACCATGCAAATTCATGTAAAATTTTAACAAGAACACCAAGATTCAAACTTTAATTCCAACTAAGAATATGTTTAATCAACTTACCCAATCTTCACTAAGCATATATTACTCCAATTCAAGGGTAAAGAAGTAAGAAAATATACCTTTATCTCCGGACATGGTGTGTGTATGATGTTTGGCAAAAATCCCAAAATTGAGTGAACAATCCAAAATCAGACTTGAATTCTCCAAATCTTGGATGTGGAAGTGTGAGGAGAGGAAGAATTAAGTGTAGGATGAGTTTAGAGTTAATTTTTTACAGATCGGGACAAGAGCTCGGTGAAAGGTGATGGGAAATGGTCGAACAACGCAGAAAAACTGCTTATATTCGCGACTTCCAGACCCAGTTCGACTCGAACTGCATGGTCGAACTAGGCCCTCTTGGTCGAACTGGGTGTCTATCCACTGACACATTCGTAGTTCGACCTCCGTTTGACCAACTTGTCATGGTCGAACTGCAGTAGGTTCGTCGAACTGCACCTCTATAAACTGAACAGTCTCCCATGTTCAGTTCGACCATCGTTCGACCAGAAAGTGTTGGTCAAACCAGATGGGTTTGGTCGAACTAGCCTTCTGTAAACTGAATAAACACTCCGAAATGTAGTTCGACCGTCGTTCGACCATAACATCTTAGTCGAACTGGCTTCCGGGCATTTATTTTTCGTGCTTTTCTTCGTCCCCTACAAAACTCAGATTCTAGAACAACATCAAGAATCATATTAAACCAAAATAATAGCTATAGAACTACTCTTAGACTATATAAAAATCATGTATATTACTCCGCTCACACTATAAAATAAATAAAAATCACTGAACACTAGGCAAATTATAAAAAAATTGACACATAAAAACTGGTTAAAGTTTCAATATACCGCAAAAAATCAATTTCCCTAGAAAATATTACAAAGAAAAGATTATACTCTTGGTGCTACGATGAGGTAAGTACATCACCCCCCAAACTTAGTAGAAACTAAAGTCGAAACTAAGTTTGCAAAAAGATGTAATTGCCGATTAGTAAGCACCTTAAATATAAAAATTTCTTACTCACACGAAATAAATTAAGCAATAAAACGGAAAGGTAAGCCCCCAACAGACGCTCTTGTTTAATGTCAGAGAGTCACGACGGTACCAATTCAATGCAAGGTATCTTCAAAGATGATGCAAGCATTATCCGGCGACTTATAGTGCTTCAATCGATGCCTATTCACTGCTATGATGTCTCCGTCTTTGTCCATGATCTCGAAATTCTCCCCTCCACAGGCTCTATGTATAATGAATGGTCCCATCCACTTTAATTTCAATTTTTCTGTAAAAAGCTTCAAACGAGAGTTAAAAAGTAATACCTTATCTCCTTACTTGAACTCTTTATTAGTGATCTTCGAGTCATGCCACTTCTTCATTCTCTCCTTATGATCACCGAGTTCTTGAATGCTTGATTTCTGAACTCATCTAGTTGATTGATATTAGTCAACCTCAACTTCTTTTGCTCCTTAAGAGATAAGTTCATACTTCTCATGGCCCATAAAGACTTTACTGAATTTCTACGGGTAAGTGGCATGGCTTCCCATAGATAATTTGATAAGGTGACATGTCTAGCACAGTCTTATACGCGGTTTGGAACACCCATAAAACATCATCGAGCTTCATAGCCCAATCCTTCCTATTGGTTTCAACCACATTCTCCAAGATTTACTTCACTTGCTGGTTAGATACTTTGATTTGCCCACTCGATTGAGGATGATAGGGTGTAGTAACCCTATGCTTAACACCATACTCCTTGAGAACTCTTCCAATAAGCTTCTTGACGAAGTGGGAACCCCCATCACTCATGAGTGCTCTAGGAACTCCATAGCGGACAAATATATGTTTCTTCAAGAATGACAATACCGTCTTCGAATCATTCATGCAAGTAGGAATCGCTTCCACCCACTTAAAAATATAATTAACAGCAAGAAGGATGTAGAGGAATCCATTAGATGGGAGAAAAGGCCCCATAAAATCAATCCTCCATACATCGAAGATCTCTACAATAATGCTCGACTGAAGTGGCATTTCATCCCTTCTACTTATGTTTCACATTCTTTGACATCTATCGCATGTCGCCACATAAGATTCACAATCTTTAAACAAAGAAGACCAATATAAAGTGGATTATAGTACCTTTGCTGCAGTCTTTTAGGCTCCGAAGTGCCCCCCGTTATGTTGTGCATGGCAAAAATCAAGAACAATCTCCATTTCCGTCTCGGGCACACACCTACGGATGATATAATTCATACAAATCTTATACACAAACGGATTATACCATAGAAAAATCTCAAAATCTCTCTTGAATTTGGCAAGTTGATACATATTGAGACCTTTAGGAATTTCACCGGATACAATGTAATTGACATAATCAGTGTACCATGGATCAATTTCTTGAGCAGCAACTACACAAGCTTTCTCCATTCCTTCAACAAACACTGTCATAATCTTCTCATCTGGGAACATCTCTTCAATGTATTCAAAAGAGTCATCACAATGATCCATTGTCTCTAACCTTGATAGGTGATCCGCCAAAACATTCTCCGTTCTTTTCTTGTCTCAGATCTCCATATCAAACTCTTGTAGAAGAATGATCCATCTAATAATCCTGGGCTTTGCTTTTTTCTTCTCCATCAAGTACCGGATCGCAGAATGATCCGTGTACATTATTGTCTTCATGCCAACCAAATATTGTCAAAACTTGTTGAATGCATACACAACAGCTAAAAACTCCTTTTCAGTGACAGTGTAGTTCTTTTGTGCTGCATCAAAAGTTTTGCTCGCATAGTAGATGGCGCAGAACTTCTTTTCTCTCAGCTGCTCGAGCACCACTCCAAGTGCTAGATCACTTGCATCACACATAAGTACAAACGGCTGAGTCCAATCTGGTGTGATCAAGATAAGTGCAGTAATAAGTGCCTCGTTCAAAACCTGAAAAGCTGCTAGACATTCATCATCAAAAACAAAAGGAACATCTTTTTTAAGTAAATGAGACAGGGGCTTTGAGTATTTTGAGATGTCTTTGATAAATCTTCTATAGAATCCGGCATGTCCAAGAAAGGATCGTACTCCCTTCTCATTAGTAGGTGGTGGAAGTTTCTCAATCACCACCACCTTTGCTCGGTCAACCTGTAATTCCTTAGCCAAAATATGATGCCCAAGAATAATCTCATCTCTCACCATAGAGTGACACTTCTCCAAATTCAAGACAAGATTAGTTTCTTGACATCTCTTCAAGACAGCAGATAGGTTAGACAAATAAATATCAAAGGAGGAACCAAAAATAGAAAAATCATCCATAAACACCTCCATGATCTTCTCTATCAAACCATCAAATATGGCCATCATGCAACACTGAAATATAGAAGGTGTATTACATAACCCAAAAGGCATCTTTCTAAAAGCAAAGGTTCCATAAAGGTAAGTAAAAGTAGTCTTTTCTTGATCCTCGGGAGCAATCATAATTTGATTATAACCCGAGTACCCGTCCAAGAAACGAAACAATAAAACTCATACCCTGCTAGACGATCTAACATTTGATCCATGAAAGGAAGAGGGAAGTGGTCTTTGCATGTATTTTTATTCAGTTTCCTGTAATCCGTACACACATGCCATCCCGTAGGAATCCTAGTGACTAATGTCTCTCCATCATCGGCTTTCACAATAGTCATGCCCCCCTTCTTAGCTACTACATGCAATGGACTCACATGGGGACTATCACTAATTGGATAAATAATTCTTGCATCTAACTACGTTAGGATTTGCTTCCTAATCACTTTTTGAATCGCGAGATTTACCTTTCGCTGATTCTGAATACACCTCTTAGTTTCATCTAGCAATCTTATTTTATGCGTGTAATACGATAGACTAATACCTTTCAAATTATCAAGAGACTAACCAATAGAAGATTTATACTTCCTAAGCACATCTAACAACTCTTCGAGTTGATCATCAGTAAGAGAAAAGATACAATTACCGGATAAGTTTCATTGTCGCCTAGATAGACATACTTTAAGTGCTCCGGTAGTGGTTTCAACTCCTTCTTCTTTTCATCCTTCGATGTGTTTTCTCTATCCAATGGGAGGTATTGTCTAGTCCACTTAACTTCTTCAAGCTTGGTTCTTTTAGGTTCATACCTGTCATCACCAAAAGCAAGTAAATTTTCAAGGAATTCAATACATACTTCATTATAAAGCTCTTCTAGCTCCATGATGGGAAAAGTAAGAGACTCGCCAAGCATGTCTCCAAGGGATCCTTCGACAGGATCAAGGACATATCTTTCTTTACGATCTCCTCTACCACATCAATGCTGTGACATTACATCTCTATTGGCATCTTCATTGTTTTATCAAGGTTGAATAGAACCTCTTCTTTATCCATTCTCAATCTAAGCTCCCCTTTTTGGACATCAATCATAGCTTCAGCTGTGGCAAGGAATGGCCTCCACAAGATAAGAGGGACATTATCCTTGTCATCTTCCATCTCTAGCATAAGAAGATCCACAGGAAAGACAAGCTTCTCCACTTTCACAAGTACATCTTCAATCACACCCTTCAAAATATTCATGGGCCTATCCTCCAACTGTAGAGCCACTGTTGTGGGAGCAAGCTTCCCCAGTCTTAGCTTCTTGAATATAGACAAGGGCATCAAGTTGATACTTGCACCAAGGTCACACAAATCTTTTCGTGCCGGCTCCTTTCCAATTTCACATAGAATATTGAAGCTTCCCAGATCCTTCAACTTAACTGGCAGCTTACTCTGAATGATCGAGCTGCATTTCTCTGATGAATTCACTGTCTCTACTCCATTCAAGCTCCTCTTCTTCAATATGATATCTTTAAGAAATCGGGCATAGTATGACATCTCCTTGATTGCTCAGGAAAAAGAAATGTTCAAGCTTATCTTGTTCATTATATCTTGGAATATCTTGAACTTATCTTCTAATCCCTTCTTCAATAACCTAAAAGGAAATAGAGAAGGTATCTTTGTCTTTGGTATTCCCCATTCGTCACTTTCAACCTTCTTCGTCTTGTCCTTCTAAGCTCTCTATCTCTTGGCTCTTTCCAATTTCTTTTCTTCTATAAGCTCAGTATTCTGCTCTTGTGATGGTACTACAGTGCTCTGAATAACAGGTGTAGCATTTGGTATAGAAATGGGGTCGATTGCTGCAGTTCGATCATAGTTCGACCAGAATTATCTGGTCGAACAGAATGAGTTTGGTCAAAATGGGTGTTTGAAAATGGGATCAGTCTGTCTAGTTCAAAGGGTGCTAGTTCGACCGTAGTTCGACCAAAGAGGTCTGGTCGAACTGCATGGTTTTGGTCGAACTGGTGCTCTGTAAACGGAACTCAATTTTTTGGCTCAACATATGCTGGTTCGACCGTAGTTCGACCAGAGAGGTCTTGTCAAACTGGAATGCTTTGGTCAAATGGTGAGTAAAAAAATAGAGCATCGTTTCTCTATTTTTCCAAAAGTTACTCGACCATAGTTCAACCAGCATGTCTGGTCGAACTGCACGAGTCTGGTTGAACTGAAGCTCTGGTCTCATCGTTTTTGTCCACAAGCTTCATCGAACCTTCGTACTGTGTCCCAGACCTCAATGTGATGGTATTACAAGATTTAGGGTTCGTAATACTTTGAGACGGAAACTTACCCTTCTCAATTGTTTGTGTCAACTTGTTCACATTCCCTGCCATCTCTCCCATCAACAAGGTAAGATCTTTCATCTGCTTGGATAACTTATCATGATTTGAATCTATTTGTACCTCAATACGATCCACCCTTGCATCATTCCTAGCCATATAACGGTTCACTCTATCCTCCAAACCAGGTTTCCCTTCTTCAGTCTTAGCACTAGGATTAACACCAATAGGAGGTTGCATTGATGCGTTTGGAATGCTTCATGAAAATTCCGACCTCCTTGGTTGTTGATAGTTACCCGGGGGACCATGATTGTTGTAGTTTCCCTGGTAATTCCTGTTTCCTTGATTGTTCGGATACCTCGTTCCTTGAATACTTTGTCCCATGGCATAGTTTGCCTCTTCTAATTCATCTTGGATCAGTCTTTCTTCACCGTCATCCTGCTGTATCATTATTGGTACTCTCTGTGACAGCTCAATAATTTGTTTCTGCTGAGATTCAAGTAACTTGTTGATATTAGCCAAGCTAGAGACAATATCATCTTCCCTACTCAACTTTACCATGGTGTGTTCAACCTGTGCTACCTATTCAAGGATATAGGTCCCTCTCACTGTATCAGTTGGCCAATCTCTTGAATTCATCGAAATATCCTCAAAGAGCTTTTTGGCCTCAACGAATGTATTAGCAAGTAGTGCTCCATTCGATGAAGTATCGAGCAGAACATGAGAATCACAATCCAACCCATTGTAAAAGATACTGATATATTAAGCTTTTGACAACCCATGCTACGGACACCTTCTGAGCATGTCCTTGAATCTATCCCATGTTTCATGGAATTTTTCATTACCACCGATAGCAAATTAATTGATTTCTTATTTCATCTTAAACACCTTTGAAGGTGGCATGTATCACTCCAAGAACTTCACTTTCAATTGCTTCCAAGTAGTACATTCAGCAGCACTAAGAGTGTCGTACTAATCTCTCGCTCTTTCAGTAAGAAAAACTTAAATAAGATGATCCTCCTCGCATCTTCATGAGTTCCTGCATCCTTTTGTGTACTTGTATAACCAAGAAACTTATTAAAATGTTGCTGAGGATCCTCAAAAGTTCCCCTAGAGAAGGAGTTCCTTTCTATCATGCTGATAAGAGCGGGATGAAGATCAAAATCGGCATCGGTTCCACCCGCTCCTAACAGCCCCACGTTGTCCCCTCCATTATTCTTAAAGACTTTACGAATGGCAACATTGTCCGGATTTACCCTATCTTGGGCCATGTTGACTGCTTCTACTTCCGACTTGTCTTCGGTTGCAGCTTCAATTATTTTTGAATTCGGTACTTCAACTTAAACTCCTAAATTAAGAGCTTTGGTTGCTTCCACGTTCTTATTCTTCTTTTTCTTTGCTTTCTTCTTCCTTGACAATGCTCCAATTTTTAGATCAAAAGGCGGTAGTGTTACTCCCTTCGACCTACTGTGCATACACCTAAGAAAAATTTAGCGTTAGAAATTAAAGACAAGTATGGAGTAGTTTCAATTAAACTAGAAATAATAAAATCGATAAGGACTATCGTCCCCGGCAATGGTGCCAGAAACTTGATGGGCGTTTTCTCAACACACAATTAATCCCCAAGTATGAAGGATGTGATTGTAGCTTAAGCAAACGACCAAGTTATATTATCGAACCCAAAGGATAGTTGGTTATCAATTTATTATTATCTAAATTAACTAAAACTATTATTTGGCAATTTGATTGGAGAATTATTATCAAACTAATAAACAAAGTAATGAAATAACAAATAAAATAGAACAATAGAGAAATAACATGAGTTGCTCAAGTGAGAATATAGTTAGCTCTTCGGGCTATCCAGTTTCACTAATTAATCTCCCTTCCATGTGTCAATGTCCGACTCTACCTTGTGAAATATGGATGATTGGTCGTGTATAGTCGGGATGACCAATTAAAGAATTTATCGAACCCAAGGAAATTTAGAATTTATGACCTTCATGTTATAACCTCGTATTAGTTAGGGACGACTGAAAAGGGAGAGAATAAAAACAAGAAAAGAAACTAATTATAATATTTTTGGAATTTTCAATGCAAATGAAATCTTCATGATGTACTTCAAATGGATCAATCATGCAACACATCTAATTACCTCCCAATTTAAGCTATCATAGTAAGAGCGATCACAAATTCCACCTAAACTCTCTCTCGAGATGAAGAGGATTTAGGCCCTTACAAAGGCCCCAAAATAACACATAGGATCGATACCATAGCGAACACCTCCCAATAGGTACTAATTACACGTACGAGTTCCCTAAAAGGTACTAAATCATAGGTAATATTCCCTTTATAGGTAATATGAATTCACTAAGGTTGGGTTCCCCTCACTAGATTAATTGACCTCTCGATCTAACCTCTCTAGTGTCCATTTATGTAGTTCTAAATATGAGAGGTCGTCTCCAACTCTTCCCATATTAATTCACATAACCCACATGATGAAAAGATTCAATTAATTCCTAAAACACATAATTGAACTCTCGTTCTAACCACATGCACTAGATAATTAACCACACAAATCAAACATATAGATTAAGCAATGAAGCATCCATAAATGAAACTAATCAAAGCCGGGAACTCAATTTAGATAATATCACAAATTAGTCCATAATCTATACATCACTTAAACATTCAAAACAAAGAAAATAAAAAGATAATAAGTAGGATTAGATTTCACCGAATGAAGTTCTTACATCCACCAAGCTCATCCATTCCTTGGTGTCCCCACCTTCTTGTAAAGCATTAAATTCCTTATCTAAAAAAACATTTAAAACTATATATCCATCGCCCCGAAAGGGGGAGGGATCTCAACTATGGAAGTCTTACTTAAAAGTCCTCTCAACTATTGAATCTTGAAAATGATTCAATTTAATGGAATTTAAATGGGTGGAGAATTGTTCAATGGTGGCTTTCATGGAAGATGGTATTTATAGTAGTAAGAATGAGAGAAATTTGAGTGAGTTTCCAACGTGGGACAAGTGGGTTCATGTAGTGGTTGAGTGAGAAAAATTTGTAGTAAGCAATCAATGTGGGATAATTTAGCTCATGGGACCAAAAATGGAATTTATTGTAAATTTTCCTTTGGCCCGTTCTTGCTTGTTTCAACTCCAAATCGAGCTCCGTTTTCTCCCACATCTTCCTCTTCACTTGTAGAATCCATTTTTATCAAAATCACCCATTTTTCTGCAAAAAAAAACTAAAATACCTTTCTCTAAATAATCAAGCAATTAATAGTATTTTCATTAAAACCATGCTAAATTATTGAATTAAAGCCACAAAAATCCACTTAAAATCTAGGTGAATTTCACACCGATCAATGGACGCATCACTAAACCATGCAAATCTACTCTATAGACACAAGCAGATAAGCGTGTACCACGTGTAAATTACCTTGGAGAAGGAACATAATTGCATCCCCTTTCTAGGTACTATCAGTATCAATTATTTCCCATGCACTAAGTACTCTAACCCGATATGATCTTCCTTTATAGGTACTATATAATTATCCTCTTTATCCTACTTACTAACCTGAATTCAATTCAATTAATAAGTATATATATAAGATAGTTCTAATGAAGCTTCAGAGTCCCCTCACTTAGAATCATAACATAGAATCCTGCTCAGCAGTGAACACACTCAATCAATACCCATATATGTATTCAGACACTACATAACAGTTAATGATGCACAAAACAACTTTGAGTATGAATTAAAAATGCATTGTTTTATATAAAATAAATCCACAAGTATTGTTGTACGGAGCATACACTCAAAAGTTCAATTAACTAGATAAAACCTTCATAAACCCTAGAACTGCCAAAGCGGTCCTAGCCCATGACATTTGGAAGAACGTTCATGGTGTTTGGATAGATCTTACTCATAGTCTTGAAAATTACAAGAAAGATTAAATTGCAAAGTAAACCCTAGATATGGGCGTCGTCGCTTCTCGCTCCGTCTTGAATCTTCACTTGGTTCTCACTTGATTCGCTGCACAAATCTCTCTCTATAACTCGTGCGGATGGAGTTAGGGTTTGGTTGTGATGTAGGATGGATGTGGAATCTAACTCTCTTTTTGATATGATCGACATCCCTTTTTATATTTGTAAGCTCTCCTCATGACCTTTTACTGGCCTTTTCGTAGAAAATACGCACATGCATGCACTGAAGGTGAAATTCTGATATTTTGGAGTTGATGTGCCCCAGTTCGACTAGACTTGGCTTGGTTGAATTGGACCCCTTGGTCGAACCATTGTCGAATGGCATGTCTATAAACTGGACTTCGTTTCACGTCTGCCGTTCGAGTTGACTTCTGCAGTTTAACTTGGCTTTACTTGGTCGAACTGGACCTCCTTGGTTGAACAACCTATCTATAAACTGAAACCCTCCAGTTCGACCTCACTTGTGTAGTTCGACTAGGTTGAGCTTGATTGAAAGGCATCCCTCCGGTCGAATTACGCCTCGAAAAATTTATTTTCCAATTTCGAGAACTTCTGACCTATTTTCCTGTACAAATACGTTCAAATAGCCTCAGTAGCATCTGATTCGTGGATTTTCTATAAACATCCCAATTCATCTTGAGAATAGACCAAATCATACTTAATTTCTACACAAATCGGAGCTCAAATTACGTGAATTATTACTCTCATCAGTTCACAATCAAAGGGAAGCCGACTTACCTTTATTTTGTTATTTTCTTCATTATTTAGATAAATTGGAGCATCCTAAGGTTTGTATAAGATTTATCATGATTTGTAGTGGCTAGTCCTCATGTGAGGCTAGCAATGTGATTGGTTAGGGTTTATGTAGAATTTGCACACTACATGTTTGATGAATTGATTGTTATGAATATTTTCTATCATGAATTTTTATTCTCATTTCATGTAAGATTTATGTAGTTAAATTCTCTATTCATAGTGTTAGGATGACCATTCCAATATTATGCTTAGTGGTTTAATTAAATCATTAATTGAATGAGATGACTTAATTAGTGTGAGGAGAGGTAAGCCATACCCTTCTTTTGCTTAGAACCTCATGATATGACATTAGTGAGGAACTAGTGAGGGGAACTAAACTTATGATCATAGTACCTTCATGAACAATTATAGGAGATTTAAACTTGTAAAAGAGTTGGAATCTAATTGCCTTGGTCATAAGGATTAGGAGTACATAAGTGATTACCCTTAATATCATAACATGATGACCTTCAATGCATGTGTGTGTGTGAATCTATAAGACCCTTTTCCATTAATGTTGCTTGTCTTTCATACTTCTTAGATTGCTCAACTTCATCCATCTCCCATGTCCATTGTATCATTCTATTTTTAATTACTTTCTTAGTTTTTAGTTTTTAATGTTAAACAATCCCATCCTTTTATTGATTAGTCCTTCTAGAGTAAAACATCTTTCAAATACGAATACATATATTTTCTCCCTTGGGACGATATTATAAATTTTGCATTTAGTCACTATAGTTTATTACAACGATAGAGTACACTTGCTCTAATCAATTTATGCCAAAATTGAAACCAAATTCAGTCCAACTCTTAACTTTGGAGAGCGCAACATATAACTGACTGTCTGTAAAATTAGGTTTCGTTAGGAAAACTCCAACATGCGATAATGATTATCCCTGACTCATTTTATAGTCATCGCAAAACACACCAACACTAAAAACTGTCCCATCTGAAACATAACATGTAGTGTGTTGTCAGTAAGACTCAAAATAATTCTAAGAATTAAGACCAAGCTTTCTTTATTCCTACAAAAATAATATCTTCGTTTTAATAACATGAATCACTAATTTAGCTATTATCAATTTAGTTCAATTGCATAATCCTGAAGTTGGATCAATGTTTTTGAGGAGCATTATCGGAACTCCTATCTTAAGTACCAAAACATGATTTGGAAGCTCAGAACATTTAAGAGAATTAAAAAAATCTTCCGAATATAGACTGTCAATATTGGCTGATCTTTCGTTTGGATAGATTTTATCTGAACTAAGATATTCTCTTACTTCCCAATGAAACATATTAAGCATGTGATCATTGACAGTCTCTACCACTCTATGTGTAGGAGCAAGAATAGCCCTATCCTCAAAATAACTTTAATTGCAAGATTAACGTGGGAGCCTCGTACACAAGTAATATACTCCCTTTTATAATTTTTATACGAAATCATTAAATTACCTAAAATTATAAACTTTTATAAGAAAATTGCTTAAAAAATATTATTACATAATAATATTAATTTTATTAAGATTAAAGTATTAGATCTTCATTGAAAGAATTACTTAAAATAAAGTATTAATGGTAAGATTACAAAATATTAATTATTTTAAATTTAATAAAATTATTAAAATATATTAATAAAATAAAATATTAATTGCATGATTAATGTATGAGCGTGGTACACAATTTTTCTAAGAATGAACGTGGCGACGCCATATATACAATTTTTTTCAAGGAGGAGCATGACGTTGCCACATACACAAATCCAAGATTTTATTTTTGGGAAGCAATTGTAAATTAATAATATTAATGATACTGATTTTAAGGGATTAATTAAAATTCATATTTAATGTTGATTTGATTAGAATTTAATAATTAATTTTGTAGTGCATATATATTTGAATCATATTAGTATCAAGCTACACTTTGATATTTTATTTCTCTTTTTTTTAATCATTATTTTAATTTTATATATTTTTTTATAATTTTTTATTGGAGATTTACTTTTGGGTACAATACAGAATCTATTATTATTATTATTATTATTATTATTATTATTATTATTATTATTATATACATGGACTCAAAATTATTATTATTAGGTACAAAATTAAATTGTGCAATGCCAATTTTATCCCTTCACCAAATTATGTTTATAATAGTAAAGATATATTAATATCCCTAAATTATAGCTATGTAGTTATTGCACAACAATTTTATAAAATATAATTTTTATCTAATTTTCTTGCCTTTGTTTAATTTAAACCAGATTTCCAAATATAATAGTTTTAAATTTTCTTGTCTTTTTAATTTACACCAGATTTTTTTCCCACGTCAGCTTTTTCTTGACAATTTGTACAATTTATACAACAACGGCACAATATAGTTATATTGTTGCACAACCCGTAGAATTTTTATTTTCCATATAAAAAATGAACGTAAAATTATACTAATAACTATAAATTAGATTATTACTTATTAAAAGTATAATTACATTGATACGTGACACAATTATATCGTTGCACAACACCAGTAAAGAGAAGAGAATCAATACATCTGCATAATCCATTAATGTTTTGTAAAATTGGGTACAAATATGCTTAGATATATTGCTGCACAACTAATGTATATATTTTGGAGCGACAGCGTCCGCAATAGGTGAGCAGCGGTGTCGGTGGTTGGCAAAGTTAGTGGGTAACAGGTTAGTTCTTTTAGCAACGTGAACCTGATGTGCGGTTGGGAACTTGCGGCAGTGACAGGAAATTGGCAGTGGGAGATCAATCCTTCGTCGATGGCACGATGTGTGGCGAACTTGAAGCGATGACGCAGGTCTGCTGCCTTTTAATTACCAATTTCGTATGTATCAACAAACTGTCCTAGGTAATTCCCGGCAAAGGAATGTAAGGGCGGCGCAGAAGACTCGTCGGCTGAATTTGTCGGTGGTACCCTAGAATTGAAGGCTAAATGATTTTGAATGGCCGGAAATGGAGGTTGAATCTGTCGGCAGTGTCCTAGAATTGAAGGCTGACGAGGCTGCCGTCTACGGAGGAATAGAGCCATCGTAGAATTTATAAAATTGGGTTCGGTGATGAATCTCCGAACGGAATTGGGAGCTGAGTTTTGCTGTATTTTAATTAGATGAGGAGAGAGAGTGATGATTTGTGCAATAGAAAAGTTGGAGAGAAAGTGGAGGAGATAAAGGCGTAAAAATAGGAAGGTGATTTGATCAATAATGGATAAAATCTAATCTTTAAATATTTAATTAATATTAAGGTTATATTAGGTATATTACTTCAAATTTTTTGTAGAGTGAGGCTTGCGTGGGCCAGAGCGCACGTCGTGCGCCTTTAGAATTTAGTATTATGGATAAGGGTACGTTATTTTGTTCTTAAGGGTATACACTTTAACTAATAAGGAAACACCATTTTGATCTAAAAGGTATACACTTTTCATTATATTTTTTATTTTTCTTCAGAAAATAAAGGGTACACATCTTTATACTAAAGGGTATATAATTTAACACAAAATTCAAAAGGCACACTGAGTGTGCTTCCGTGCGACCGGGTGCACACAAGTTTTTGCCTTGTAAAATAAAGGGTACACATCTTTATACTAAAAGATATACAATCTGGCACAAAATTCTAAAGGCGCACAGAATGTGCTCCCGTGTGTCCAGGCACACACAAACTTTTGCCTTTTTTGTATCTCATAGTAATAAATTTAAATGCAGTATCTCACAATAATAACACTTAATATTGTGTAGTTGAAATGATTGACTTTGATGTTTAATATAATATTGATTTTATTTAAATTTAATTTAATATTTAGTTTTTATGTGTGTATATATTTAAAAAGTGTTGTTAAATACACACCCCAATTTATTGAATACATATATTTTATTTAAGGCTAAATATAGTGTGCACCCGTGTGCACACGAAGCTTCGTGTGCACCCACGTACAAATATAAGCAAAAACATATACAATTATGAGTAAAAATGTATACAATTTAATTGTTAATTTTTTTAATAAAAAATTGAGTGTAAAAAAATGTACAATTATTAAAATACATGTATACACTATTGAATAAAAAGTTATACACATATGAATGCTTATTTTTTTAATGAAAAACTTAGTGTGAAAAAAGTATACAATTATTACAAAACACGTATACAAAAGAGAATAACATGTATACAAAATAGAATAAAAAGTTATACAAATATGGGTGCAAGGGTGCATCCGGGTGCACCTAATATACACTCTTTATTTAATACACATCCCTTATTAATTTTTTATTTCTTAATTCTATTATATAGACACCCTTAAAACTACAAAAGTACCCTCTTAAATTATCTCTTTATACACCCCCATGATGCAAAGAAAAGAGCAGCAACGCTGTCTTGCTGCACAATCTGGAGTTCAATGGAAACAAGATTAATGTGACTAAAAAAGATTTAACTTGGAATGAAGATTAAGAAGCAACGAAAAAAAGATTAATCTGATTAATTCGGAGTCCGACTATTGAAGCAACATCACCCTCAACAAATCCTTCAAACCCATTTTAATTAATTTGATCAAGAATTAGAAAAAGGATTAAGTTTCAAACCCATTTTAATTAATCTGATCAAGAATTAGAAAAAAGGATTAAGTAGAATGAAACAAGTGATGCTCTAGTTTGGAATGAAGAGATGATCGAGAGAGAAAGTGGAAGTGAAGGATGAGTGAGAAGAGGGGCCGTGGGATCCTAATGTTGGGTTGAGTTTCCAAATATGTGAAGAGCCCAATAGCCAACAATGTTAGGTTAGCCCAAGTAGGCCCGATACTTGGTTTTATCTTGTCCCGTAAGTCATTGACGGAAGAGAGAAGAAAAAGAGGGCAAAAACACAATTCACGTTTTTTGAGAGAAAATCCAGCGCAGTGATATTGCAGAGGCAATAACCGGAGTTTTAACCGTTGGATCGAGCTGAATTTTGGTCAGCACGTTTGGAACTTGTGGAGGTACATTCTGAACGGTGAGATCGTGTTTGGAGCTTTGGGTTGACGGGAATTCGCCAAAAACAGAAGCCGATTTTCTGGGCGATTTTGTTCTGCGCAGTCGAGGAGAAAGAGCTGTTTCTCACAAACTAACCGTTGGATCGAGCTGTAATTTGGACAGCACGTTCAAGACTCATAGAGGTTGATTCTGGACGGTGGAGATCGGATTCTGAGGGTTCTACAGTTGCGAACTCAGAACGTCAGTTTGCGTAGTTTGGTGAGGTCTTTCTAATCTCGTTGTTTGTTATCAAGTATTGATTGTCTTGATACGTTTGTGGTAGTTCGTCTGTGGTGGCAGATTGTAACTCTTGGATTTTTTGTCTCATAGTGAAGTGTTTGGTGGGCTTCGGTCCCGTGGTTTTTTACCTTCTCACATTGAGGAGGTTTTCCACGTTAAATTGCTTGTGTTGTGCATTGTTGATTGCTTGTTTTATCGTGCATTATATTATTAGGATTGTTTCCTGCTAGATTCACACAAGAGAGGGATAATTGATCATTCCACTGCGTAGACGAATAGTTTATTATTTGATTATTCGTGTGTTTATCCCAACAAAGTGGTATCAGAGCGGGTTTCTGCTCTGTGCCTTGTGGTGAATATGGAAACCAATACTAATAGAATGGTGAATCTCAATGGTTCTAATTATCATGTGTGGAAAGGCAAAATGGAGGATCTTCTTTATGTGAAAGATTATTATTTATCTGTATTTGAAACTAAAAAGCCTGATGATAAAACAGATGATCAATGGAATATATTGCATCGTCAAGTATGTGGTTACATTAGGCAGTGGGTGGATGATAATGTATTGAACCATGTTAGTGGAGAAACACATGCACGAACATTGTGGAAAAAGTTGGAGGAACTGTATGCTAGAAAAACTGGGAACAACAAGTTATTTCTAATCAAGCAGTTGATGAATCTGAAATTCAAAGATAGCACTCCTATGACAGATCACTTGAATTCATTTCAGGGCATTATTAATCAATTGTCGGAAATGAATATCAAGTTTGAGGATGAAGTACAGGGCTTATGGCTTCTTGGTACATTGCCGAATTCATGGGAGACATTCAGGATATCTTTGTCTAATTCAGCCCCCAATGGTACCATTACAATGGATTTGGTTAAAGGCAGCGTTTTGAATGAGGAAACAAGGAGAAAATCGCAGGGTCCTTTACAGCAATCAGAGGTTTTGGTTACAGAGAAGGGGGGGGAGAAGTAATAGTAGAGGTCCAACAGGCAAGCAAAAAGACAGGAGGAGTAAATCCAACAGACACAGTAAGGTTGAGTGTTGGAATTGTAAAACTCCAGGACACATAGCAAGGTATTGCAGAAAACCCAAGCAAGATGACAAGAAAGAAAATGGGAAAGAAAGAAAGAATGAAGAGACGAAAGATAATGATCGAGTGTCTGCTGCAATAGGTGATTTCCTTATCTTTCGTGATTATGAAGTTGTCAATCTTGCATGTCGTGAAAGCAGTTGGGTGATTGATAGTGGGGCATCCATACATGCCACATCTCGTAGAGAGATGTTCACATCCTACATGTCAGGTGACTATGGTAATGTTAGGATGGGTGATGATGGCTTAGCTAAAGACATTGGCGTTGGAGATGTATGTTTGCGGACTAGTAATGGTGCTACACTAGTTTTGAGAAATGTGAAGCACGTGCCTGATCTTCGATTGAACTTGATATCTGTTGGGAGACTTGATGATGAAGGTTTCTGCAGTGTGTTCTTCGATGGTCAGTGGAAGCTTACAAGAGGTTCTTTAGTTGTTGCTAGAGGTCAAAAACACTCCTCATTGTATTTGATGCAAGCAAAGCTACTTGATGGCTCTATTAATGCAGTTAAGAATGAGGGGATAGTTGAGTTGTGGCACAGCAGACTCAGTCATATCAGTGAAAAGGGATTGAAGATTTTAGAGAAGAGAAATCTCATTCCAGACTTGAAGAATGCATCTTTAAGGAAATGCTCTCACTGTTTGGCGGGAAAGCAAACTCGAGTTGCTTTCAAGACCTCAAATCCTACCAGAGCATCAGGTATACTCGATTTAATTTATTCTGATGTTTGTGGACCTATGAAAACAAGAACTCTTGGTGGTGCTTTATATTTTGTTACTTTTATAGATGATCACTCAAGAAAGACCTGGATCTACACGTTGAAGACAAAAGATCAGGTGCTCGATGCATTCAAGCAGTTTCATGCCTTAGTTGAGAGACAGACTGGGAAGAAGTTAAAATGCATCAGATCGGATAATGGAGGAGAATACATTGGTCCTTTTGATGAGTATTGCAGAGAGCAAGGTATCCGACATCAAAAGACTCCTCCAAAGACTCCTCAGTTGAATGGTCTTGCAGAAAGGATGAACAGAACATTGGTCGAGAGAGTAAGATGTCTGCTATCAGAAGCAGGATTGTCTTCATCATTTTGGGGTGAGGCTCTGAGTACTGTTGTACATGTTTTAAATCTTACTCCGTGTGTTCCTTTAGACTTTGATGTTCCAGATAGAGTCTGGTCAGGAAAAGATGTTTCCTATAATCATTTACGGGTCTTTGGATGTAAGGCATTTGTGCATATTCCCAAAGATGAGAGGTATAAGTTGGATATGAAGACTCGACAGTGTGTGTTTCTTTGTTATGACCAAGATGAGTTTGGTTACAGACTTTATGATCCCGTGGAGAAGAAGCTTGTCAGAAGTCGGGATGTTGTGTTTGTTGAGGATCAAACCATAAGAGACATTGAGAAGACGGATAGCTCAGTTTCTACACCTGGTGATGACTTGATTGACTTGGAAATTGTTCCTCACAGTCAAGGTCAAGTAGAAGCTGAAGAGGAGAATCAGGATCAGCCTGATTTTGGTAATGATGAGCATGTCGATCATCCTTTGCATGATGAAGAGGATATCGATCAGCCGCAACCACCTGATATTCCAGAACAGGAAGTTCAAGAACCACCTAGAAGAAGTAGTAGAGCTCATGTACCTTCTAGGATGTATCCTCCTGATCAGTATGTGCTCTTGACCGATGGGGGAGAGCCTGAATGCTATGGAGAAGCAGTTCGTGGAGAACACAGGAATGAATGGTTGGAAGGAATGCAAGATGAGATGAAGTCCTTGCATGAAAATGACACATTTGATCTGGTGAAACTACCAAAGGGGAAGCATGCTTTGAAGAACAAGTGGGTGTACAGGATAAAACAAGATGAGCACACCTCAAAGCCTCGATTCAAAGCTAGATTGGTTGTTAAAGGTTTCAGTCAGAAAGAGGGAGTTGATTTTGAAGAAATTTTCTCTCCGGTTGTCAAAATGTCTTCTATCCGTTTTGTGCTTGGTTTGGCTGCTAGTCTTGACTTGGAGATTGAGCAGATGGATGTCAAAACTGCTTTTCTTCATGGTGAGCTAGATAAAGAGATTTACATGGTGCAACCTGAAGGTTTCAAGGTGAAGGGAAAAGAAGACCATGTATGCAAACTGAAGAAAAGTCTCTATGGTTTGAAGCAAGCACCTAGATTGTGGTATCAGAAATTTGAGTCAGTTATGGGGGAGCAAGGCTACCAGAAGACTATTTCTGATCATTGTGTGTTTGTTCAGAAGTTCTCGGATGATGATTTCATTATATTATTGCTGTATGTTGATGATATATTAATTGTTGGCAGGAATGTTTCAAGAATTGACAGGTTGAAGAAACAGTTGAGCAGATCCTTTGCCATGAAGGATTTGGAGCCAGCAAAGAAAATCCTTGTTATCAACATCACCCGAGATAGAGCAAACAAGAAGCTGCACTTGTCACAGGAGAAGTATATTGAGAAAGTGCTTGAGAAATTCAATATGAGCAAAGCTAAAGTGGTTAGTTCTCCTATTGCCACTCATTTTAAGCTTGGTGCTCATCATAGTCCTTCAACCTATGAAGAGAATGAAGCAATGAGAAGAGTCCCATATGCTTCAGCTGTGGGAAGCTTGATGTATGCAATGGTGTGTACGAGGCCTGACATAGCTCATGCAGTTGGTGTTGTTAGCCGTTATTTGTCTAATCCGGGAAAGGAGCATTGGAATGCTGTGAAGTGGATAATGAGGTATCTACGAGGTACGTCTAGTTTGAGACTCACCTTTGGAGGTGGGAAGCCCGAGTTAGTTGGCTATACCGATTCAGATATGGGATCTGATGTGGACACCAGAAAATCAATTTCTGCTTACCTAGTGACATTCGCAGGTGGCGCTGTGTCATGGCAATCAAGATTGCAAAAGTGTGTTGCACTCTCCACAACAGAATCAGAGTACATTGCTGCAACGGAAGCATGTAAAGAGGTGTTATGGTTCAAAAGGTTTATGGAGGAGATTGGATTGAAGCAACAGAGGTATGTAGTATTTTGTGATAGTCAGACTGCTATCCATCTCAGCAAGAATTCTGCATTTCATTCAAGATCGAAGCATATTCATGTGAGATATCATTGGATGAGGGATATCATCAATGATAAGTTGCTTGAGCTTGAAAAGATTCATACAGATGATAATGGTGCTGATATGATGACGAAGGCATTGCCTAGAGAAAAGCTCGAGGTATGTCGTGTGATAGCCGGAATGGCTAGTCTCTCCACATAATCGAAAAGGGGGAGATTTGTTGGGTTGAGTTTCCAAATATGTGAAGAGCCCAATAGCCAACAATGTTAGGTTAGCCCAAGTAGGCCCGATACTTGGTTTTATCTTGTCCCGTAAGTCATTGACGGAAGAGAGAAGAAAAAGAGGGCAAAAACACAATTCACGTTTTTTGAGAGAAAATCCAGCGCAGTGATATTGCAGAGGCAATAACCGGAGTTTTAACCGTTGGATCGAGCTGAATTTTGGTCAGCACGTTTGGAACTTGTGGAGGTACATTCTGAACGGTGAGATCGTGTTTGGAGCTTTGGGTTGACGGGAATTCGCCGAAAACAGAAGCCGATTTTCTGGGCGATTTTGTTCTGCGCAGTCGAGGAGAAAGAGCTGTTTCTCACAAACTAACCGTTGGATCGAGCTGTAATTTGGACAGCACGTTCAAGACTCATAGAGGTTGATTCTGGACGGTGGAGATCGGATTCTGAGGGTTCTACAGTTGCGAACTCAGAACGTCAGTTTGCGTAGTTTGGTGAGGTCTTTCTAATCTCGTTGTTTGTTATCAAGTATTGATTGTCTTGATACGTTTGTGGTAGTTCGTCTGTGGTGGCAGATTGTAACTCTTGGATTTTTTGTCTCATAGTGAAGTGTTTGGTGGGCTTCGGTCCCGTGGTTTTTTACCTTCTCACATTGAGGAGGTTTTCCACGTTAAATTGCTTGTGTTGTGCATTGTTGATTGCTTGTTTTATCGTGCATTATATTATTAGGATTGTTTCCTGCTAGATTCACACAAGAGAGGGATAATTGATCATTCCGCTGCGTAGACGAATAGTTTATTATTTGATTATTCGTGTGTTTATCCCAACACCTAATTTAGATTACTGTTGCCACCAATTGTGACTAAAAAAATAGTGGTAGTCTGGTATATCTCTCTACCAATATTCCTCCTTCGTGTAATTCGTACAGTTTCCTTCCATGCCTTTTTTTTGTGCAGCAATGATAGGTCAAGAGGAAGTGCAGGCACGCTCATGATCGTGATTTGAATTTTCATATCGGAAGATTAAGGACGGGGAGGATACTTAGGAGCGTGAATAGGATTTAATAAAGCGAGAAAACGTATATAATTTAATATTAAATGGATAGGGTGTGTATTTAAAGATTTTAGGGCGATTTAGACTTTTTAAAAATATATATTTTAATTATATAAATATAGGGTGTGTATTTTATAAAATGGGTGTGTATTTATTGAGACCTATATTTAAATCAAGTATAAGGTTAAAGTACTTTTCAATATTTTATTTTTTATTTCTGTTTTTTTAGATCGCAATTGCTTCGATATATTTTTCTTCAATTATTTTTTTACTTTTATAATTTTTTTAAAAAAATTCTTAATTAGTATGGATCATATTTCTTAATTTTCATCCATTAATATTGATTTTAAAAGATTAATTTTCATTCATATTCAATACTAATTTAATTTAATTTTTGTATAATTAAAAAAATATTTTTCTTAATAGAATATGAGGTTAAAGTTTTATATTAATTCACAATTACACACATATATATATATATATATTTATATATATATATTTATATATATTAAATTTATTCCATTCATCAGAAAATAAATTAATTGTTGTTTTAAATAACTTAATTGGAGTCAATTACTAGTAGATACATTCTATATTCTTATATTACTGTTGAATACAATATAAAAAATAGTATTACTAATAACTATACAACGTTATGTGGTATTATTCCAATAATATCCTCGTCCAATGATTTCACCGTTGGGAAGAAGTTAAACTTTTCAAAAACCTTTCCTTAATTGATTTAAATTTTACTGAACATTATAATTTCAATTATATGAATTCATTCGTCTTTGCACACAGTGTAATTTTTGCCACAAAATAAGTAGATTTTTATGTAGAAATTAATATGTTCAGAATTTAATATGCATAAAATTAGTTGTAGAATTCATAAAAATTGTTGTGTGCAACAATTATAAGTGCAGAATTAGTTATAGAATTATGAATGCTGAAAAGTAGTATGTGCAGAATTTTATGTATAAAATTAATTGTAAAAATCACAAAAATAGTTGTTTACAGAAATTGTTGTAAAAATTCAGAATGATGATTTAGGCAAGACAATTGCAAACTCTCAGGATGAGCACTAAAAGGAGGAAAATCAAGAAGAAAAGGTGTTACTTACATTTCGTCTTCTAAATCGGCCACACATTCCGACTGCAAAACAAACTAAAACAAAACCTCCAGATATTTGGGACGTTGCATATACACAATATTGGAGCAGACTTACAAAGAGAAGATAATGTCCTAGGTCAGCTCTATTTCTATTACAGCTCTTGATAGGGCTTTCTATTGTGAGCCACTTGTTTGGCTTTTATTTTGGCTTTGCCATCCCCTTAATATATTTACCCTTTTCTCATTTCTTATTTTCTTTTATCTTTAATAATATTTTGAGTAGTTTGATGATGCGTGGGAAATAATGGAAAAAAAAATCTTTGAGACTATTCTATGAAACCTTTCTATAGTTAGTTGGGGGTAAATTGAGAATATCAATATATTTTTGTGTATTTGGTAGTAATAATTTATTTTTAATGTATCTTATTATAATTATAGTAGATAATCATGTACTGAGTAGAAATAATTTCTTTTTAGAATTGTGTCTCATTTTATTTCACTTTTATTTATATATGCAAATTTGAATTTTGTTAGTTTCTTGAGTTTATTATTATGGATAGAATATCAATATATTATTATTATTATTATTATTTTGAAGCTAATGTATTAGATAGTATTTGAAAAGTGGTAGAAGAAAGATTATCATCTAAAGACATCTATTTATCAATTTTATTATTTATTATTTATTTATTTATTTATTTTTTTAATTTGGCATGTTTCTCCATTCTCGTTGATCACATGTTAACATGAGAGTATTTGGAGCACTTTCTATTATGTATTTTTCCATCCTCTCTTCCTTTATAAAAAGTTAATTCATATTTATAACTTTCCTTTGATGATGTAATTTTGTGCTTTCCTTCTCTAGCTTTCTTGATGGTATGGCATTATCTTGTTATTTTGATTTTTTTTAAATTTTCATTTATTATTTTCCTAATTTAACTAAATTAATTTTTCTATTAACTTTAAAATAAAAATCTTTAATGAAGCGAATATTCATTTATGGGAGAATTTAAAAAATAACTAAATTTTACTCTTAAAAATCTTTATTGATAAACCAATAACTTTTCTATTAATTTTACTCAATACCTATTTTTTGGACTTTAACGTCCTTCTTTATACACTCATGTTGGTTTCCAAGTTGGTGACCTCGTAGGTTGCATATCGGTATACACACCCCTAAAGATATTTTGGTCTTTTTATGTACCATTTTGATAATTTGATAAAAGGTTAAGTGTTGTGGCGGTAATGATATTTGACATATCTATTTTAGACATTTTTCTACTTAGACACTTTAATTATTATATATTCTTTCCATTTTTTATTTGCATTTGAACATAGTAAATAAAAAAAAATATATATATATATATATAATTGAGAATTTTTTTAATATTGTATCTTCATGTATTTATTTAAGAGTTTTTTCTTTTTCATTTTTTAAAAAATATTTAATGTTGATTTTATTGAAGTTATGTATTTTATGTTTGTGTTTATATGAACTAAATATGTGGGCAAAGTGCACTTCAATACTTTTATTAACTTTGTCTACATTGAAATTAATGTTCTTTAAAAATTTTATTGACTCTTTTTAGTTACTATATTTGATAAGAATATCTTTTAAATGGTCATAAATTAATCAATTTATGCTGATTTTAAGGGATTAATTAATTGGAATCTATATTTAATGTTGATCTGATTGGAATTTAACATTAAATTTTTAGAGCATATATATTTGAATCGTATTGATGTAAAGATACTCTTTGATATTTCATTTCTCTTTATTGACTTTATATGTTTGAAAAATGAAAGATTTCTTTTATTATTGAAGATCATTTTTCTTGATTATCATCAAATAATCAATTTGTTTTTTATTTGCTTGGCTTGAATCCATTGGTTCTTCTATCCTTGCTTGTGTGATTCAATCAGGAGTTATTAGGAAAGGAAATGAGATATTTGATATAATGTTGATTTTATTGGAATTTAATTTAATATTTAGTTTTTGTGCGTATATATGTTTAAATTAAGCTGGTAAGACAATTTATATTGGATTCATTATGTCATTATTATGCTAGTCTCATTAATAGGAATAGCTATCATGATTAGTTAGGAAATTTTAGGCTTTTTAATAAGTTGTGATGTATTAAAATGATTTGATGTATTTTCTATCATAAATGCATATTCTTAATTCATATATTGATTGTGTGTAATCAATCTTTACATTTCATATTGATTAGAGTGTGAATTCAGTTGTGTGCAATGGATGTTCATTGAATCATGTCTTCTTATGTGTTAACTTTTATTATGTGCGAATTGAGTTTGTGAAGATATATATATGCTTAGAATCTTATGATAAGATACTAGTGAGGGTTAGGGGTGGGGAAAAATACTGAAAACTTGGTATATTGAGCATGCCGTATAAAAAAATACCGAAAAATATCGAATTTTCAATATATCGAAATTTTTGGTACGACATCGGTATTGTATATTAAATTTTTTGGTATTTTGATATCGGTACACCGTACCGATATCAAAATTTCTAATATTTTTTAATATTTAATTATACATAATACTATATTTAAGTATATTTTATACTATTATTAATATATTTAAATTATATATGTATGTAATTATGTATCAAATTTATTCATAAATATTTTTTAAAATTTAAAATAAACTCGAATAAAAATATAATATACTTATAAATTAAAATATAATAACCAAAAATTTATTATCTAAAATATAAATATAAAAAAATCATGAATAAATTAGAAGAGACATAATTGTCATAAAAGTAGAATGTTTGAGATTAGAAAATTTAATTATTTTAAAATATTTTTATATTAATTTTATTATTTTTATTAAAATTAAATATTATTTTTTGGTATTGTTCGTTAAATCGGTATTTTTCGGTATGTCGAATCTTCGGTATGAAACAATATGCCAATATTTCGGTATTAATTGGTATTTACCAAAAAATTGGTATAATTTAAATTTCGGTATGGAATCGGTATTTGATTTAATTTATCGGAATTTCGGTATACCAAAATTTCGGTATCGGTATCAATATGGATTTTTTCATACCGAAAATTTTGATACGGTATCGATTCAGTATCGGTATTTCGGTATACCGATATTACCCACTTCTAGTGAGGGTTGCTTGTGAAAATGCTTGAACTAGTGAAAGAGCCTATCGATAGGAGTTTAGTATCTTGAAGGGAATAGTAAATATTGGAGACACTCTTAGGAGCATTTTTTAAATTACTTAGGTAATCTACATATTATGTATCTTTCAAAGGAGCTTTAAATGGAGTATGTGACTGCCTTTAGTACCTAATCCTTCACATTCATCATAACATGTTCATAATCTAGGATACTTCATTTCCATAGTGTAGCTAGTCTTACTAACTTCCTGGATTGATTACAATTTCGTCCTTCTATCTTGCCTACTCTATATGATTTACTTGTTATTATTTTCCTTGTTAATTGATAGATAATTGATAGTTTAGCTCAACACCACACATTCAACCATCCTTATAAATTAGTTTAGCGAGGTTAAGGTACGGATACACTAAACTCTCTCTCTCTCTTGTGAGTTCGATATTTTATTACTTGGTCACCTGAACTACACAATAGAGTATACTTACTCTTATCACCTAGAGAATTCACGATCAGAAGACAAACCCACAACAATGAGACTGTCCCCAAGAGATAAGAAAAGATGCAAAACCTAACATCATAGAACGAGAAGTTAACTTAGTGAAGATAGAAAGACGAAGAACTAATATTTCATTACAAGAAGATTAATTCCAATGCAAGAGGTCAACATTCTCTCTCAAAAAATAATGGTGCAATTAGCTACCACGTCCAACCTCTAACATAAAAAAGAAGAGACTTCAATCTCAATATTAAGATAAAGGGAGATTCGGCCTCAGTTTCCAATAAATTCAGAAAAGATTCAATCCAACCTCAACCTTTGATGAAGATGATATCCGGATCCAACTATATCTTATATCTAGTTCTAATATCCAATCAAAGAAAGGGTAAGATCTGCCCTAATGATTAGCCGACAAGAAGTATGGGATAAAAAAGGATATGGAAGATGCAATATAAAACTTGTAAGAAGAACAAGAATTGACCTTTAGCCTTTGAGAAATGAGAAGTCTAGCTAAACCTTCAGAGAATGAGACCTCAACCTACAATAAATTGAAGATCTAACTTCAGCCTTCTCCCTTTTTCTCCAAGAAATAATGGTGCAGTTAGCTAGCATGTAACTTCAGCCTTTAAGAAGAACTCACTCCAACTTCATCTTTCAAAAAAAGAACAGCTTCAGCCGACCCTTCAAAGGTTAGGCTCAACAATAATCGTCCATCAAGAGATTTAGCATACCCTTAAAATGTCCAGAAAAATAATAAATATCCATCAAGAGGCTTAGTCGACCCTTCAAAGGTCTTGCTTAAAATAGTATAAGACCTACAGAGCCAACAAAAAGATAAGCTACAACTTGAAAAAAGGCCAATAACAAATGAAAAGGTGAGCCATGACTCGAAAAGGGCCAAGAGCCAACCATTAGACGAGTCATGACTCACAAAAAGGTACACGAACCCACCTGAAAAAAAAAATTCAATTACGACTCACAAAGATCGTCGTGCCCCTAAAAAGGATGAGTTACGACTCGTAAATAAATCTCATCAGCTCACAAAGTATCAATGACACTTTTATAAAGAAAGATAGCTTAGTGGGTTACAGCGTTTAGCGTAAACCCTGAATCACATGACTATCCCCTTAGAAGCTAGGCCAAAACTTCCAAGAGGAACAAAAGAGATGACACGGATATGGTCATTCCATATCAAGTAAGTTGAAATAATGTCAAATTCATTACAACTAACTCAATTTTGCATGTGAAAAAGAAAATAATAAAATAGAATATCTAAAGAAATGAAAAGATTCTGAACTCAAGATTAAATCTCGGGGACTGAAGGCCCGACCTCTGCAAAAAAAAAATTGATGAAATAGCTATTTTTTTTAGAACGTGGAAGATATGTTCAACTAATGAGAAAAAGACCGCAACACTCAAAGAGAAGCAGAGAGAGAATACATATAATAGAAGTAGATGTAGAAACATCACATGCAAATATTGAATCGAGGAAAATAGAAGCAAAAACATTTCATGTCGATACTTAACCGAGGAAAAAGAAATATCTTGTCCAATTAAGAAGGAAGAACTAAGGCAATCCTCAACAAAAATAAGAAAAACTGATGCAACCCCCTCCAAGAAGAATAGCTCAGTTCGTTAAAGTATAGAGAAAAGTCTTAGAATACAAGACAGATATATGAAAGCAAAAGGGCCGACTCTAAATATCCGGTACTGAAGAAGATCAAGAACTTGAGACTTTATCTCGAGGGCTCAGGGCCTGAAGATGAGATCCTTTAACAAAATCATAATCAAATAGATCAGTGGGCTAGAACATTGAGAAGAAGTCTATCCAGTTAGATGCTGAGATATCATTATTACTAGATTGAAGAGAAGAGGAGGATGATTCTAACAACCAACCCTCCACACTATCGAAATCAACGATTAAATGAAGCAGAGAAAAAAATGAAAGATTTCTTATCTTCAACCAAACAAGAGTTACCGATGCTGATGGTAAATCAGAAAGAAGATGGCTCTCATTTAAAACCAGATTTCTAAAGTTCTTATGGTACTCTTTTTCCTTCATATGATTTTTTTCCCACTGGACCTTTTCATATGGAGGTTTTTAACTAGGTCGATGGGATTTTAGCAATTCATATTCAATATTACTCTTGTAGCTCCACAATAAGAAACAATCTCGAGGGCTAATGTTATGGGTGTTTCTACACATATATGAGCCGTGACTTCTATGCGCCATAGGAGACAGTCTTACTCCCTAGGAGAGTATTTCCTTTATAAACCGAGGATAAATGTGCCTCTCAATACTAAAGCTGAAGATGAGGGACTAGACATATGTTAATATTAAAGGATGAAAATCTGAACCTTTAACCAAGAATAAGTGATGGCAGAAGAAGCTGAACCTCAAAGGAATGGAGTTTGAACCACGATATCCTCAGCTGAGTCGAGGATAAATTCTGTCCATTATCCTTAGCGGAACCAAGTATAAGTTCATTCTCTTATCCTCAGCCCACCAACATCAACCTTAACCCATCAACATTCAGCTCAGTCGGCCCAATGGAAGAAAACACACTGCATCAAGAGAACATACTCATACTCATGATTGTACTTCTAACAGAAAAGATTCTCCAATAAGGAAACAAAAGACACATGGAGGATGCTCATACACAAAAAGTAGGACCATCATAATATCTCATATAAGAGAAGGCATTAGGCACCCACGAGGGGAGATTCTCACTTCATCTTCTTCATGTAATCACTACACCCAAATGTATTTCTCTCTTTACACTTTTTCTGTAATGTAAGTTTCTTCATGACACCTCCACAATATCAATGAATACAAAAGAGCTCCAAGTTATGGGCCAAAGAGAATTATACATGTTTGATTGGTTCGATTGTATTTACCTTTGGCTTTATACCCCCTTTTCAAACCATTAATCCCAATAAAAATCGACCGACAACAATAATCATCCGAGAATGCTATCAAAGCCCACAATTTAACAAATAATGGCTGACATCATTGTTTTGTAATGTCATTACTTATGCATCTAGGAGACACACATATACTATCTATGAAAAGATTATCATGAGTGTGATATGATTATGATCGGAGTAGAAATCTCATGTATTTAGGGTCCTTTTATAGCATGGTTTTATGTAATTATGCTTGAATTTCATTATTAAGTGCCTTAAATTACGCGATATTTGTAATTATTTGGAGAATTAGTATTTTGGTGGAATTTGTGTGATTTTAAGATAAAAATGGATTCTAGACATGAAAAAGAAGATGTAAAAAAATAGAACTCAATTCGATATTGAAACGAGGGAGAACGAGCCAAAACAAGATTGCTAAATTCTCCACCAACTTGACCCCGACAAGACGTCTAGTACTGAGCTTGACTCGAGTCTAATTACCGAGTTCAACCAGTGTTCCGAACTCGACTCGAGTTCGAAAAAAAATAAAAAAATAAGTAGAAATTTTAGAATCTTCCCTAATTAGGATATTTAACTCCCTCCAACTGTTTAGAAAATCAGTTTTCCCTAGGGATAGCAATGCGACGGGTATTTTTAGGTACCCGGCCTACTCGAATCCTAATGGGTAGGGTACGGGTAGTTGTAAATGGGTTTGTGATGGTACATATACGGGTAGTTATAAGAAATGCCATTAGGGTTAGGATGGGGACGAGGATGGGTACGTGTAATGCTTTAAACCGCGGGTACCCCGATTATGTATATATATATATTTTTATAAAATTTAATATATATTATATAATTTATTTATATATTATAAGATATTTTATATATTTAATTAATAGTTATAAATCCTATTTAATCATATTTATTTAAAATAATAGAGTTTATGTAATATTTATTTTATATTTAATTAATAATAATGTAATTTTTATTATTATATTTATTACGATATTAAAAAAATATAAATATATATAAAATAAATTAATATTAAAGGGTACGGATACCCGCGGGTATTGACAAACGGGAATGAGATAGGTACGACTATCATAATAAATTTTTTAAACGGGACAGATACATGTACTGGTAGTTATTTTTTAATCGGATACGAGTACGGTTAGTTATTTTTTAATCGAAAATAGGTATGAGTACCCCAAAATAAGTGGATACCCTACCCGTTGCCATCCTTAGTTTTTCCCTCTAAATCGAAAACACATACTTTACATCTCCATTTTCACACATTTCCTCCTCCATTCCATTCCTCCATTCATTCCATCAATTCCACCTATAATTCTCCATCAAATCCACTAAAGTCCTTCATCACCCATTTCAAATTGATCGAGGAAGCATTGGAGTGTTGAAGATTGCAAGAGAAGAATGAGTTTCAAGTAAAGAAATTCAGGGGAAGCAAATTCTTCATCTTCTGTTGTATGTCCCAAATCCGATCTCGACGTCGTGTGGGCGACGATCTACGAGACCTACTCAATCTGCTCTCAACCCTCATCACACGTGAATAATCAATTAGATTAGATTAGATTAGGGTTCCAGATAAGGTGAGGTGACTTATATACATGGGCTACAGCAGGGACCAGGAGGAGAAATTGGGTTGGGCCTCCATTGGGCTTAAGTATCCAAGCTTAGCCCAAAGCTTATACTTAAGTCCAATAATAATAATATATTCCACTAAAATATTATTATTGCACTACCGTACCAATCCCAAAATTACGTTTTGGGCTCCTTCTTATTATGAGCCCGTTAGTCTCCCCATGTTTAAGATATACAATGTCCATTAATTAATTTAAGTTACTGACAACACAATTAATTAATATCTCATCCAAGAGTAGTACCACTCAACCTCATTATCATGTCGGAATAAATTCCACCTGCAGGGTTTACATGATAATCCTTATGAGCTCCTCAAGGGGACATCATCAACCTATGACGGACACGGATTCCTTCTACAATCAACAGCACACCATAGAGACAGCACTATTTCCCAACTCATCGAGTTTGTTGATTTAATTACATGTAAATCTCACCCATTGATGAATCAAAGAAATACATACTGCCCTACGTATCGAGGTTATTGTATAGGGATTAAGAGCACGAACTTCCATAATAACTGAGATCAAGTTCTCCTATAAGTCAGTATAAATCGAACGATCTCAAGCGGTCCTGCTCAATACACACAAGTGCACTAATGTGATTCTATAGCCAAGACAAGCTAATACCAAACCACACTACAGCCATCCCGATAGAGAGTCCCCGTCTATCTCGGTTGTGAGCATCAGTTTATACTTTATAATGAAACCGATAATATGATCTTCCATGTGTTGTCGCACAACATATTATCTACAGTATAAAGTAAGTGGACTATTGCATCGAACATATAAATAAATTATAAGATGCAATTATTTGATCATATGATTCTCATTTCAAATTAATTGTTACAATATTGTTCATACAAAAAGCTAGACTTTTAGTATACAATCCAACACAAATGCCCCGCTCATGCCAACTGCCGATGCTGATCGTTAAGCCATCAGCTCCATCAATAGCCCACTAATGATGCAGGGGCCGACTAAGGAGCCTCTTCTCCATGTCCGCGATGTCGTTGCAACATCCAGCCATTCTCTAGTCATTCATCCATTGATGCCAGCCGTCACAACATGCCGTTCAGTCCTTCTGCCAAGCCCATGGTGCATGCTGTCTTTCCAGCACTGTGCGGCCATCGCTATCAGCACCGTTCCATCTCCGGACCAATCGCGCCATTGTTCGATGATCGCTGCAAAGCAGCCGCCGTGGTGTGCCGCGTAAGCCACCGACCATTGTCCATGCAACACAAAACTGACCATGAGTTGCATCGTGCCACTGTGCATCCAGTCGCCACTCGCAATCTGTACTGTCGTGCCCAGCAAAAACTCGGGCGCTGGTCATGTCGACTTTCAAAACCTCTCACCGTGTGAAGTCGTTGACCATCAACATATACAACCATCACACATACACATCGCATATAGGATTTCATGGAAAAAATTACCAAACTCTAACTATCACTAGTGTGCAGTATGGAAGACAATCGACAAACCGATATAGGGTTCCCATGGATAAAACAATTATACAAAAAACCCTTTCACCCATATGCGATTCATTCGACATTAAATCACATATACACATAAGCCCTAGCCAAACATTTCACGCTTCACCACAAAATCAAAGCTCTGATACTAATTGTTGGTATTCGATTATTTGGTTAACGTGAACTTTTAGGGTTCCATATATTTCTAACATGCAGCGGAAGCAAGAAACCAAAGAAACGTATTACCTTTCACCAGGGTATGTTGAAGACGATGAATTCTCGCCACCAGCCTGCTCAGCCTCACCGTTTTGGGCATAACTCTCTTCTCCAAAGTTGGATTTGAGTGATCTACTTGTCAAAATGATCCTCTCTTCCGTGGCTTTCCGTTAGTATATCACACGTCCTGTTCTGAAGTTTGTACAATTTTATAAAAATCATAGAAAGTGGCGGATATCAGCAGCAAACTACCTTCTGGTCTTCTGCTGTATTTCCAAGTCCAATCTCGACGTCGTGTGGGCGACGATCTGCGAGATCTTCTCAATCTGTTATTCCATCTACCCTCTTCACATGTTAGGCGTGTCTTACTTAGGGTTAGAATAGCTGAGATGACTTATATATGGGTTACAGCAGAGACCAGGAGGAGAAATTAGAGTTGGGCCTCTATTGGGCTTAAGTATCCAAGCTTAGCCCAAAGCTTATACTTAAGTCCAATAATAATAATATATACCACTAAAATATTATTACTGCACTACCATTCTAATCCCATAGTTACGTTATGGGCTCATTCTTATTATGAGCTCGTTAGTCTCCCCATGTTTAAAATATACAATGCCCATTAATTAATTAAGTTACTGACAACTCCATTAATTAATATCTCATCCGAGAGTAGTACCACCCAACCTCATTATCATGCCAGAATTAATCTACCTATAGGGTTTACATGTAATCCTTATGAGCTCCTCAAGGGGACATCATCAACCTATGACGGACACGGATTCCTTTTACAATCAACAGCACACCATAGAGACAGCACTATTTCCCAACTCACCGAGTTTGTTGATTTAATTACATGTAAATCTCACCCATTGGTGAAATAATGAAATACATCTGTCCTACGTGTCGAGGTTATTGTATAGGGATTAAGAGTACGAACATCCATAATAACAGAGTTGTTTTGTACATCATTAACTGTTATATAGAGTCTGAATGTATATCTTGGTTATAATTGAGTGCATTCATTGCTGAGCAGGATTCTATGTTATGATTCTAAGTGAAGGGACACCAAAGCTTCATTAGAACTATCTTATATGAATACTTATTAGTTGAATTGAATTCGGGTTAGTAAGTAGGATAAAGAGGATAATTTCATAGTACCTATAAAGAGAGTTAATATAAAGTTAGAGTACTTAGTGCACGGGAAATAATTGATACTGATAGTATCTAGAAAGGGGGGTGAAGTTATGTTCTTGCTCACATATGTTACACGCTTATCTTCTTGTGTCTATATAGTAGATTTGCATGGCTTAGTGATGCGTCCATATTCCACAAGGCAGAGTTGGACATTGATATACAGAAGGGAGATTAATTAGTGAAACTGAATGGCACGAAGAGCTGCATATTTTCTCACTTGTTCAACTCTCATTAATTCTCTAATGTTTTCTATTTTATTCGTTATTTAATTATTCTAGTACTTGGTTTGATAATCATTCTCCAAATAAATTTCCAAATAATAGTTTTAGTTAATTTAATTGGTAATAAATTGATAATCATCCGTCCTTTGAGTTCGATAATATAACTTGGTCACTTATCAAGCTACAATCGCATCCTTCATACTTGGGGATTAATTGTGTGTTGAGAAAACGTCCATCATAGATCAACTAAGGAGATAGTAAGACTAGCTACACTATGGAAAGGGAGTTCTAGAATCATAAACATATTATGATGAATGCCAAGGATTAGGTACTAAGTGCTCCTTCACTAGATACAACATTGATGTAAATTGCCTAAGGAACCCCAAAAAGACTCCTAAGAGTGTCTCCCAATAACCACTATTCTCTTTCGAGGTACTAAGATCCTATAGGTATGCACTTTCACTAGTCTGAGCACTTTCACAAGCTATTCTTTCTAGTGCTCTATTATAAGATTCTAAGCATTCATTGGTCTTCACAAACTAAAGTCACACTTGTAATAGGAATAACTCACATGAAGAAATAATTCCATCAACAATCCATAGCATACAATTAATTTCACACTCTAACAATATATATGACAGGGAGAAGGAACCACATAAATCATCATATGAATTAAGAATTAAGCATTAATGATAGAAAATACACATAATCCCTTTAATTCATCATTACAAATTCACAAGTCTTAATTCCTAACCAATCATTTTACTAGTCGCACTAATGAATAATAAGCAATAATATACACATCACTTTATAGTAGCTAAGTAAACCGAACAAATAATCTGTAGAAACTTGATCAAAATCTAGCGCCATAGTTTAAATGTTCTTTCAACCTCCGACATCAGCATGCCACAGGAATCACATTTAGCGAAATATCTTGCTTTAGATACCGTAAAGGCTATCAATCGGAGGAATCAGTGACGGTGCCAGGATTTCTCAGGAGGGGTGCCCAATTTGTCTATATCCCGTAGAAATTTTCACCTTTATTATTGCTCATAAATTTAGGAAAGGGTTACTTATAAATAATTCACTACTATTTTTCAAAAATAAACAAAGAGTAAAATCTCTTATGTGTATTAGATGACTTAAGTTTATTCTGTTAATATTATGTGAAAATTATTAAGAACAAAAATTTATTTTGATAATTCTAGGGTTTTTGTTAAATAATTCAAGTAAAAAAAAATCTTTAAAGTGTTATAAATTTGTTTATCAAGAAAAATCTCATGTTTATTTTAAGTCATACAATAAGAAATAGATTTAAAAAAATATTAAAAGAAATAAATGATATATATTAAAAAAAAACTCCATTCACTAAAAAATGTGAAAAGAAAATTTTAAAAATAAAAGAAAACAATTATAAGGATATAAAAATTAGAAGAAGAAGAAAAATCGAAAAAAAAAAAAGATAAAACATGGGGGAGAAATTTTTTAAATAATTTGTACAAGAATTGTCAACATTAAAAAGGAAAAAAGGATTAGATGAAATATAAAAATAGAAAAGAAAAAGGAGTAATTAAAGAGCAATAATTTGTATACTTCCAGAGTCGAACCCATGCTTCTACATGCGAAAGGAGTGTGTCAAACCACTTGGCTACAACAATCTATAATAATACTCCCTTTGTCCAATAGAAGTTGACACACATTTTTTTTGTCCCACTAAAGTTGGCACATTTCTTTTTTAATACATGGGACCCACACACAAATAATTAATCTATTCTCTTGGGCCCCACATATCACCTCTAATACAACTACCCACTACACATTAAATATTATTTCTCTCACTTCACTTTACTTCATTTTACATTAAATTATTGTACTCCTTAATTTCCGTGCCAAAAAAATATTATATCAATTTCTCCGGGAAGGAGGGAGTAATTTTTAGTACATATATGATAATTATTTTTAAATTTTCAGGGGGTCCAGTGCCCCCCAACCCCAGCGTGGCACCATCCCTGGGAGGAATCCTCCTCGAAGTTAACCAACACCATACCATTGCAAATCATTGACTCCAAAACCATAGATTTGGTAGGATCTTGACTCTCGATCATTGTTCTTGATCAATTAGGGTCGAAAAAATAGGAAAAATAGAGAGTTCAAGAATCTCTAGCAAATGAGACCAAAGGTCACACTAAGCTTGCAAGTCTTTTTCATTCAAGGTGAATCAAATGGAGGATAATTAGAAAGCATAAACAACGATGGATTGAGACTGGGTAAAACCCAACATTAATCCAAGGGTGGAACTTAATTCTTCCATCTCCAAGGAAATTATATCGATACACTTCGAGAGTGAAAGAGATAACGTTGTGTGGTTTTCCGCAAAGTGAGAGTGAATCTCTGATTTTCCGCAAAGTGAGAGTGAAAGAGATTCACTAGAGATAAATAATGGCAGATAAGAGATGGAGGCTAGATATCAGGGTTAGAAGGATTAAGGTGAGAGAGTGAGAGATTATTTGAAATAGGGGTAGGTGTTGAGTGATTTGGGGTTAGGTAAAGTGTAATAGTATTTAGTTAGGAATATTTTTTTTTTTAAATTTTTGGGTTATTGTAATTAAGTGTGGGGCCATTTCTTACTAAATTTGGAAATGAATAGATTGTAATAAGACATATCAAAATAGCAAATATGATACGTTATAGCGCGCGAATTGAAGAAGTACTTGTATTACTAACAATTTTTAATCAAATTCGTGTTTGGACCAATTCACATCAAATTTTTTCGAGTTTGGACCGAATCAGCCTAGCTGTACAAATACTAGATTCGTGTAACTGGTGCATATAAATTTTCGTGAACACATTTACTTTTTCATGAATATTTATTAAAGAAATCACTTTTATCTAATTTTATTGATTTTTGTAGGTGCAATGTACTAATATTTTTAAATATTAAAATAAGGTGTAAATTATGTTATGTATGCTTAAAAAAGTAAATATTATGAAATAAAAATTATAACGAATTATTTATACAAAATGTTTCTACTATATAAAGTTGACCATAATTTAATATAACCTAAGAAAAATAAAAATTATTCACAATTTAGAGAAAGGGAGAAAATATTATTAATTATAAGGCGAAATCGCTTTCTTAGATGTTAAAAAGCACAAATGAATCCGAAGATGAATTTGCTTGAGAAATTGTCTTGGTTAGTGTTCCATTAAGTTGTGAGAGTCAAACGTCGGTAGATTTGATAAGCAATTTCTCGCCAACTTTCAATATAGGCGCATTCATTTTTATTGCAATATAATGTCAAAAAAGGCATAAGTTGGTATCTAAGCACTCATGACGTGTGCCAACATTTCTCGCCCCAACATTTTCACACACTATTTCTATATATATTTTAAATTCATGCAATCACGTCGACTTCATTTCAATTATATATATAATATTCTATGTTAAAATGACATAATTCTACTGGGCGAAGATGTGTGTGAAACTGTAGTGAGATGGATAAAATGGGTTGGAAAATTAAGTCACTTTAAAATGATGTTTATTTATTAAATTAAAGTGTACATCTCTGTGAAAAGTTGTATCAAATGATGTAATTATTGAATAAATATGTCTTTTCATGAAATGATATTTGAATTTTAAATTCAAAATCAAATTCAATGGTCGCAACAATTCACATAAAGACATCCTTAAAATCTATAATAGACCCTCTCATTTTCATAATTCGTCACTTGAACAACACTTGATCAATACTTGAATGACTCGTACACTTGTTACAAAATCATATGATCAAAGGCATGTGTCATAGATGTCCAATAAAATCGAGTTGTCCTAACAATTCGTGGTGTATTCATAGAGCGTCCTACTCCTAAGATTAATTCATAATACCAGTTGGTTCGCCGTATCTTGAGATTTTTAATTCTATTATCATAAAATGTGAGTCATTGTATCTTGAAGATTATTTCTGTCAAACTGTAAACACCAAAGTGGGGCGGTTTCATCTTAAGGAGAAAGAATGTAACTCTTACCTCAACTCAAATTCCATTTTTATACATATATATTATACCAAAACCCAAATATACCCAACAAAAATTGATTAAGATTTTTAATGAAAAGTTATATTCCATCGATGAAACGTGATAATGGTGCAGTGAATTATTTCATGACTAAATTATGGTATAAATAAAAAGTGACAATATTTTCAAAGAAAATTGATAACATTTTTAATAAATAGTTATAACTAATTAAAAAAGTATAAAATGATCTCACCGTAAGACAGTCTCACCCAAATCTGCCCCATTCTAATATATGAAAATGTAATAATTTAATTACACATTTATCTTTTTTATTGATTAGATTATTGTGTTTACTTATTAAAAATATGACTTGATCCATTTTATAATGAAATTATTATAAATATGGAATTTAAGAAAAATAGCTCTCTGACATTTTTTTAAAAAATAAAAAATAGGAGTAGTAACTATGTGTTAGATTAAGTACTATTTTCTGAATTAAAATGGGTTCATTGAAAAATAACAATTACGTACTTTACTCTTAAAATAAATTAGTTTCAATATTTGAAAAATTGCAATTAAGAATACCACCTTTAGTATGGTTGCAAAACGCACATTTTATTTGTGATTAAAAATGGGATTTTTTTGTTTTTGAAAAATTGGATGCGTTCTACAGCAATAATTAAAGATGATGTTCTTTTTTACAATTTCTCAAAGTAAGAATTAATTTCAAAATTTGTTTTTTTTTTCAATTAACCCTTATCAAATTCAATATAACTTGTGTTAGGAGTATGAATATAGTTTTCTATAAATAAGTACGATGAGATTGAATATAACTTAATTTTTAGAAGTATGAATATACTTTACTATAAATAAATAAAGATGAAAATGCGTATTTATTTATAGGACAAAGTGATTAGTAGTATTACTTTTTATTTATATATATATATATGTATATATATATATATATAAATAAAAAGTAATACTACTAATCACTTTGTCCTATAAATAAATAACCCACTTCATTAGACGGTCTAACTCTAACTCACGCAGATTTTTTATGTTAATAAAAGACTTTTATTTATAGCGTGATGGAATTTTTTTATTTTTTTATTATAAATTGAATTTGGTTTAACAATCTAATTACATGATTAAGGATTTATGCGTACAATTGTGCAGGAAAGCAAGTAATATGCAGCTCTTATCCATGATTTCAAGCATGCGGATACTCATACACTCCCGTGGCGGCATTAGAAGCATATATGGTACGACTTACGAGCTGTACTTTAAAACAAAAAATAAATTGTAATTATTTTATTTTATATTATTATTGTAATTTATTTGCTCATGAATCTGAATGCTGCAATAATTTGCCACCTACTGTTGTCTTCACAAGTTTTTTAATAACAATGTTTTAGATAGCTCACAAAAATTAAAACACTTTCTTGTAAATTGGGTTTAACCTTTGATACCCCTTGTAAATTTTGTGGATTTGTGGTCCCCTTAATTTAACACCCTAGTTAAACATAACTTATAATAGAATTGTAAATTTAACACCTTAGTTAAACATAAAATATAATAATAGAATTATAAGGGGACCACATATTTTACGTCGTGAACTCGATTCATAGAAATGTTTGCATAAGCACGAGATTGCAAATTTATAATTATAACGGGAAAGAGTTGTTAGTTTTCACCGGCTGTACAGATATACTATATTTAATGATATTATTTAAATTTTGTTTGACATATTAAGAATATTAAAATTATAATTTAATATTGATTGAAAAATAAATTTTTTAATTTTAAATATTAGGAATATTAGTTTTAATCTAAACGGATCACTTTAATCTTTTCTCATTGCAAAAAAATTACTGGAAAATTAAGTCTTTACATTAAATTAAAAGGTGGGAATAAAAGAGAAAAAAAGGGTAAAAAAAAATTCAGAACTTACTTCTATATCTTAAATACTCCATCCGTACTCTTAAAGAGTATCTTTTTTCTATTTTAGGCGTTCCACCCAAAGAATTTCCTTACTTTTTTATACACATGAGACCAACGCACACCCACTAATATAATTAAAGTATGGGGTACACATTCTCATTAATACAACTACCCACTACACATTAAATAATAATATTTGTTAATCAACGTGAAAAAAATCCTTTGAAAAGGATGGAGGAAGTATGATAGTATTACTTGTAAAAACAATATGCAATAGCTTTACATAAAACCTAAATATGTACTCCCTCTGTCCCAAATTCATCTTCACATTTACTGTAAATACGGAATTTAAGAAAAATCACTTTCTAACATACTTTTCGGGTAGTATGATATTTTTGGGTAATAAATAAATGATAAAGTATGTTAGGTGTATTAAAAAGGTAATGACAGGTTAGAGGATTACTAGTTAGTTGATTTTTCCTTTTATAAAAGTGTGAAATTGAATTTGGGACGAATCAAAATGGAAAGTGTAAAGTTGAAGTTGAAACGGAGGGAGTATCTAATAGCTTATTATAGCCAACACGTAACACTTTTAGGAGTGTTGCTTTTCCCCCCCTTTTACCTATTGTCTTATGTAACATTTTTTCATAATATAGTATTCCCTCTGTCCGATCCAAAGAGACTTATTTGTTTTTTACACGTGGATTAAAGAGTATTATTATTCAATATGTAGTGAGTAGTTGTATTAGTGGGTGTGTGGATCCCATATTTTAATTATATTAGTGGGTGTGTGTGGGTCCCATGTGTTAAAAGGAAAATGAAATCCTTAGAGGCGTACGCCCAAAATGGAAAAATTAGACTCTTATAGGCGGACGGAGAAAGTAATAGTAACATTTTTTTAAAATGTTACCTTTTTACTTTATGTAACCCTTTATAAAAGTTACAATTAAATAGTTATGTAACACTTTTTATATAATTAAAAAAAGATTATAATTGCTTGGATTTGATTCCTTAACCTCTATGTTATACTCCCTCGGTCTCATAATAACTTTCACTTTTACTATTCCATGTTATTTAAAAAAGTTATTTTTTATTGATTTTATTGACTTTTAAGGGTATTGTAATATTTTTAAATAATAAAATAAAGTGTAAAATAATGTTATGAGTGTGAAAAAGAAGTGAAAATTTTGAAATTAAAGTAATTTATGAAGTTATTGGATAAAGTGATGTTTCCTTTTTTTGGATGTGAAAGTTATTGTCGGACAAACAAATGAGAAATTTGTGAAAACTGTTATAGGACGGAGGGAGTAATGCTTTCCATCACTAATCTTTACAAATATTAAATATTTATTTTATTATACACCTCAAGATTTTTTTTATAATAAACCTTTGTATTTTAATATTCTAATAATTAACAAAACATGGTAATAAAATATTAATTTAACTATATTTCGTAAATAATATTTTTGATACCTCATAAATAAATTTTAAAGTAAAAAAAAAAGTTAAGATACAATATACACAAATATTATATTATGAACTACATATATTTTGTATTATTTAACATTAAACTAATTTATTATGTCATGTTTATTAAAAATAAAATTATAAAATATTTGTCATATATATTTTTTAAATATATGTGATATAATTTATATATATTTCATAAAAATATTATTTATTAATATATTTTAATAGAAAATAATAAATTTATTTTATTTTATTATATATATATATATGCTATTTATATATATACACGTCAGTATAAATTTTTTAAATTAACATTTATTTTATATAAATGGCGTATTTAAAATATTATTTTAAAATGTTATATAAATAAGGAGTCTTACGTACTATGGTGCACTGGTGTAGCGTTAAGATCTAAACCATTAAATTTTATGCTATTTAATCTCCATCTTTTAATTTAAATTAGTAACTAACTTTATAAACGAAGTAATTACTATTATATACTACATTAAAGTTATAAATCCTCTAAACCATAAGATTTTATGCTATTTAATCTTCACTTTTTGATATGAATTTGTAATTAATTTTATAAACTAAGTAATTACTATTATACCCTTTATTTATGTATGTTGAAATATTACATAAAAATATTGCTTATATAAATAAGTTTTATATTATAGTGTTACTTTTATAAAAGTGTTACATGCATGTGTTACATATAAAAATTCTTATATTACTTGTATACGTTAATTATATAAAAAGTTTTACAAAAATATTACATATTATAATAATATTATAATAATTTAAAAAGTGTTATCATTTTGTGTTAAATAAATTTAAAGTTTTACAACAAGATATTATTTAATACTAGTCATTATGTTGTAGTAAAACAAAAGAATATATGTAAGGGAACGGATTGGAGTATTATTTATAATTAAGGTTTATTATTATTTTTTTAGTGGTTTGTTGTAAATTTATTCAAATTATTATTTTATCCATATAATTAGGGTAGTATTACTTACCTTTGTAGTTTAAGACACATTCTCTCGATGTAATTATTATTTTACTTTGTAGTTTTGAGATATATATATTTTTTTCCGATGTAATTACTATATTATCCGTATAGTTTAGGATATAGAGACCAATTTCCAGGTAGGGGCAGTGGGGGCCCCTAATGGTGGGATACACCATTTAGGATATAGAGAGATACTAGTGTAGAACGAGATCGATGAATGGTGCACCTTAAGGGAAGGGTTACTTTTTTAGAATATTTAGTATTACTCTTTAAAATATATAAAATTACTATATTCAGAAAAATTCATTAATAATAGTACTTCCTCTGTTCCCAAAATACTTGCCTACCTTCTTTTTTTTTTTTTTTCTTTTTTAGTCTATCCCCAAAAAACTTGCACACCCAAAAAATGAAAAAAAAGACACAATATCATCAACTTTAGTAGCCATTTATTTTGAGGGTTACTGAAGGTTGACACTTTCAGAACCATACTTAACTGACGTTTAAATTTAGAGTCAAACTGGAGAGCACCGGGTGCACCGATGCACCAACATAATCTAAGTCATTAGATCATATCTATAAAAGTAATTAAATATAAAAAACAATAATCATCCACATCCTACCCCATTTACCCTATAAAATCTCAAGTGCATCGATACAGTAGGTGCACAACAGAATAACCCTTAAATTTAAGAGTATTAAGAATGGATAACAAACAGTCGGCCCAGCATTATTTCTAGTATAGCAGCGGTTTATATGTCCCTCCATTTTGGGTGGATAACTTTTAATCCCAAGGGTTAATATTTGAAATTCCTTGTTTGTCCATTGAAATTCGATACTGACCAGAATCTGAACAAGGCATCAGAAAAATAGGACAGCCAAAATCCAAGATCAACCACCTCATTCCCTGCACAACACCACCGGCATCGACATGACCGACTTCGACTATTAGCTGATGAAGAAAGCTTGTGATGGTGAAGAAGAAAGGTATTAAGGGTAATTTTGTGAAAGTCTATAATTTGTACCCTCCAAGTAACCTTGCAGAAGGAAATGGATAAATTGGGTTAACATGTGAGGGAGGGACAAGATCAACCTTAGCTAAATTAAACCTCTTTAAGAAGTGAACGGCCTGTTATAATACTAATACAATATTTAAAAAATTATTACTTTTATACACAATTTAGCCAAAATCAATTATATCACATACTTTATTAAACTAGACATTTAGACGTGCGTCGCACGTCGTCGACATGTTTCATTCTATAATATATATTTTTATTATATTTTAATGATAAAAGTTGAGAGTCTCACTAAATCTATAAGTACCTTTTTACTTATAATTTATGAAAAAAGAGATAAAGAATGTTAATGCATTCTAATATATATTTATACTTTTTTTTAATTATTATTAATTAGTGCAAAACATTGAAAAAAAATTAATAAAGTGTATTTTTTACCAATGAATAGAATTCTAGTACCATTTATTACTAATGTATTACTAATAAAATTTAAATCGAATTTTAGAAATGAAAAAATAATTTTATAATATTTTTGTTTATAGAATAATATCTGTCAGTGATCATGTATTTCAAATGTGTGGGTAAATTTTTTTACCAATAATAATTTCATCAACCAAAACATTTGTTATTAATAAATTAAATAATTTAGCAACAAAATTTAACTATGTTATTTTTGTTGTGACTATCAATAAACGATTAAATAAGTAAATCGTTGCTTTTACCTTTTGCTTTCTTCCGTTTTTTATTATTTTATTCAATTGACCTATAAAAAAAAATAATAATAGTTTATTGAACTTGTATGGTTAAAAAAAGGAAAAAAAGGAAGAGAGGAAAAAAAAAAGATAGGATTTAATTGTATAAAGCCAAAGTTATTTATCATATGCATAAGTCTTTGCTAATTTGAAGAACATATATCAATCCATTTATTAAAATCTGCATTCCAATAATAATAACAAAAAGAATGAAAAAAATCCCTATAATACGGAGGAGATGTACCTGAAAATTTGATAACAATCTCTCTTTGTGACATGTTCATAAAATTTTAAATACATAAAAGTAGGAATGATTGTCAAACATTTAAAAATTATAGAAAAGCACAAGTTAAACATACTTTGTTACTATTATCTAAACACAATTATAAGTCATATCAAATAAAAATAAAAAATTACACATAAATCGTAAAGGTACTCATTTATAAAAATATAAATCGACAATTAAGCTAATTTATGAAATGATTACTGCAGTAGAGAGTCCTTCTTTCTTCAATCATCTTCGTATAACATAATCTTCAGAATTGCCATCTCCTTTTATCTCTCACATTTGTCCATGCACCGCAGTTACAAACTTTTTCTTTCACACAGTTCTCACACGAATCGTCATCGAAAATTGTACTTTAATCTCCTCTGAAACGTTGATCCACGCATGTGTTTTTGCCGCCAACTATTGCTGATACATATAATAACTTATAGCGCCGCCATCATAAACTTTTTCATCTATATTTACTCTGAAGTCCATACCACAGTTTCATCGACTCCCTTCTTCTTCTCCAACTATTTATAACGTGATGTTTCGGATGTAATTAAATGTAAATGTAAAAACTATAAACGTTACAAACAAATATAACTTAAAAAATAATTTATTAGTAATTAATTAAGGTAGGAATACAAATAGTTTATGTAATATGGTATGAAAACGTATAATAGATTTAGGATTACAAATAGTTTAAATAAATAATTGATTAGTAATTAAGTTAGGTAGGAATACAAATAGTTTTTTAATTAATATGAAAATTTAAAATAAAGATAGGAATACAAATAATTAAAACTAATCATTAATAATTAGTTAATGTCATGAATGTAAAAAGGAAAAATGTATGAGGATAAAATTGGAAAAAATGTTAACCATGAGGCTAGCCACTTTTAATATATTATGATTAAATTAAAAAAAACAAAAATCCTACTTTTTCTTCCATCATTATACTAAAACTCATTTTTCTTAAACTTATCCCACTAAATACGTACGTGCATTTATTTTGGGGCATAGAGATGGAGTATATAATACTGTTTGAACTAAATAGTAACTCTCGCATTATTTTAAAGAGTAATTCTCAGGTATAACCGGTTTCATACTAATTTTTTCGTAGGATACATCATCATCACCATAATAATAATAATAATAATAATAATAATAATAATAATAATAATTATTATTATTATTATTATTATTATTATGAATTTTATTTTTAATTTATTTAAAATTTAAAAGGTCAATTCGTATACACGGTGCATTCGAATAACAAAATTATAATTGTTGAATATCACAATTTGTTTTAGAGTAAGTGTGGTGTAAAGTTGGTTCAAAAGTTCACCTTTTGTTTTTATTTTTTATTTTTTAACTACTCTTTAATAAAAAAAAATTACTCTTTAAAAAATGAATTATTAATCTTTTGAATAAAAAATATTAAAGTTGATATCTCGTGCACCTGAGTGCATGCATGCACTCATATTTGTATATATATGTTTCTTAATAATTTTATAGTTTTTTATTTTCAATTTTTCATTAAAAAACTAATAGAAAATTCGTCAACAAAGTATATATAATTTTAGTCATTAGTGTATATATTCTTCTTTATAAGTATATAAGTTTCTAAAAGTGGGTGCTAATAATATTTTGCAAAAATATTAGTATTCCTTAAATTCTGCTTAATAAGAATATAAAAAACACCATAATTTTAAGAGTATTATTTTTTGTTCAAAGGAGTAATATTTCATCTTTCTAAAGAGCAATTTTTTATTTATTAAAGAATAATCAACAAATTATATAAAAATTTAAAGAGTGATATTTTTTATTCAGAATACAAGTTCAATTCACACATGCATGTGTTTCCTTTTTTCTATGATATGAATTTAATTAATATTAAATAGCATTTCAATAATTACGTGTTGTATTGCAAATTTAAATTTAGATCCACCATAGTGTAGTCCTTTCTTCAAAGTCCCACTCAAGCGTGCACTAAGCATTGGTGCGAAGTTTAATTTAGTTGTATATTGCAAATGCAATCATTACAATCTTCAGAAGTTCTGACTTTGAATTAAAGATATAAGGTAAGAATTTCTTCTTCTTAACACGTACATGAAAGTCTAAAGATAAAGAGATATATTATGATGACACTTGATCATTCCTTTTTGCGGGTTTAAATATTTATGCTAATTCTATTTGTGAAATAACAAACTAACCAACAAAAATCATTGGAGTATGAATTGATCAGAAATTATTTAGGGGCAAAAAATAATGTGAGACTAACTTTTCAAATGAATTTCGTAAGACGGAGAAACAGTAATGATATATATTTTTAATTAAAAATAATACTACGTGATTGATTAAAAATAAGTATTTAATTAGACTATTTCATTAATAATAATTAAAATAGATATAAACATCTTTGATAAAATATAATAACTGATAAAACAAGAAAATGTGAAATGATGTCACGCAAAACATTCTCTTATTTAAGATTTAATTTCATAAAATGCTTCACTTTTTTATTTTTAAAATGTTTGAATGGATGGAATTGAGAGGATTATACATCTTTTACTCAAATTCTAGGAATGCTTTAATTAAGAATTGGAAATCTAAATTTGTGATACTAATTAATGAATTTTCAAATTTTAAAGTTACCGTTTCTTTATTTTATTTGATTTTTTTTATTAAGGATTTTCAAAATTTTAATTAAATTGTGTGATTTGGTTTATTTATTTATTTTTTATTGATGAAAAAAAAGTAATGTACTTCAATGGTTGTACTTAGATTATGAGTTGATCTACTGTATAATTGGTATACACTAAAAATAGGATCAATATTTAAAAGTGGGTCAACTATATAATTTTAAAATAAATCTAAATGGATCATTCACGGTGGTCCATTCTTTTCTCTCCAAATTAGGCGACAATCTGCCCCCTCCAGGTGCCTTTTCCCTTTCAGATCTCCCTTCTAGATCTGTGTTGCCTCATGCGCCGCTTTTCTTCCAGATCTGCTTCTCTCTCAATATTCTGTCGCTTCCTCTCTCTATGCGCCGCCTTCATCCTCCATTTCCTTTCTCATTTCGCTATCTCATTTCGTTGTGTCGCCTTCATTCGCTGTCTCCTTTCTCATTCTGTCCGCCTGTTTTCTCTCTATTCTCTCACAATGCGATAGAGGATGAAGGGGTTGAGCCGTGTATCCTTCAGCAGATCTGACTGTGATGGGACTTCCAATAGTGGACGACGGCAACGCGATTTCGGTTGTGGATTCAACTGGCAACAGAGGCGGCAACGCTATCTAGCCATGACACTAACACTCCTAGTGTTCCTTCATGAGGCAGAGAGAGGCTGTTATGCAATGGATGCAGACAATGGAGGGTTGAACTAGGCATGGGCTTAAACTATATTACTTTTTTTATAATAATATATTACTTATTATTAATTAGTATATATCTGTCAAAATGGTGGAGATGGGAGAAAGAATAATCAAGGAAAAACATTTGCTATAAATTAACATTGAAAAGTACCTCCGGTGAATTTGTTTACTATGCTTCTGATCTGCGATCCCTCTATTGCTTCAAATATATGTTATCAGACATTGTATCTTTTATAATTCAATAGTGTACAAGTTTTTCTTAATAAGTGTACTACGTTTTTTTTAATATTTTTAGTTTTATACATTATTTTAAAAAAAGTAATACAATTATAAATACAATCATATACTCCCTCCGTCCCGCGTTAATATTTATGTTTTCTTTTTGCACGTAGATTAAGAGATATAATATTTTAATATGGAGTGAGGTGAGAGAAATAATATTCAATGTAAAGTAAGTAGTTGTATTAGTGTTGTGTGTGGGCCCTAATGAAATAATTAACTATTTTGTGTAGGCCCAACTTGACAAGAAAGGAACGTAATTCTTAACTTTGGGACAAATCAAAATAGAAAACGTAAACCTTAACATGTGACGGAGGGAGTACATTGATATATTCATTCTAAAAGTCAATTAATATCAATTCGAATTCAATAAAAAAATTAAATTAATTCAAAAAATATTTGAATATTAGAAAAGAGAGTGTGAAAAAAATAGGAGATAGAACATGAAGAAGCAATAAAGTGAGGAAAATAAGGGGAGGGAGCATATGAGAAAAAGAAGGGAATAAAATATGGGTAAAAAATATTTATATATGATGGGTCAAATGGATATGGGTCAAATGGATATGGGTCATATGTTGCACCTTAAAAATTAGTGCACACTAGTATTTGCCTAGATTATTCCATGCGGGTCTTTCTTCTTCTTCATTATAAGGTATTGAAAATTAGGGATATAATCGAATTGAGCCAAGTTGAACATTATTAAGTTTGAGTATCATTTGTTAAGGAATAATCAAACTCTAGCCAGAGTTCAAACTCGTTGAGAAAAAATATATCGAAGACGAGCTCGAACTAAGACTGTTTGTTAAGGTTTGCAAACATATTCACGAATACTAAATTTTTCATGAATGTTTGTTGATCATGAACATATTAATATTTTTGTTCGTAGACATTAAAAGAACGTTTCGTTGACAAATATATAATGTTATTCATAAATATTAATAAACTAACCAACAAAAAATAATAATAAAATTTAAGAGGACATATACTTAAACTATTATCATATTTGTGTTTTACAATATAAATATTTAATTATTAAATATTAATAAATAAATAATACTCCCTCTGTCCCATTGTTATGTTCACTGACAGTACTATAGATACGTAGTTTAAGAAAAGTTATTTTTTTACCAACTTTGTTAACATTTAAGGGGTATTGTGGTATTTTGGAGCAAAATTTATAAAACACTTACTTATCAAATGAGTTTCGTGAGAGGGAGAAAAATTAATAACATTTTTAATAAAAAAAAATAATACTTGATTGATGAAAAGTAATAATTATTTAATTGAACTATTTTATTATTAATTTATAAAATAGATATAAAATAGTGATAACATCTTTAATAAAATATAATAATTAATAAAGAAAATGTGAAATGACCTCACACAAAACTCTCTCTTTAATTTAAGATTTTATTTCATAAAATGGGTATATAATTTTTGTTTTTAGGATGCTTGAATTGAAGGGTTTGAGGAAGGTTATACATTTTACTGGAATTCTAGTAATGTTTAAGGGGAACTTTCATATGAGACAGTATATGTGAGACGGATTGTGAGTTGGCTCGATCAACCCACTATTAAAATATTCTTATTATGCATATTCATAAGCCTAAAATTATCCTTAGTAATGGTGTGGTTAGTCTTGCTACTTCCTTAATTTGACACTTCATCCATTTCCATCTCATCTATTATGTTATTACTTGATTGTTTGTTTATTTGTTCATTTTAATTGTTAGTTGATACTCCCTCCATTCTGAGTTAACATTTATATTTATTTTTTACACTTAAATTAAGAGATATAATATTAAAATGTGTAGTGCGGTGAGATAAATAATATTTAATGTGATGTGGATAGTTGTATTAGTATTATGTGTGGGCCTACATGAAATAATTAATTATTTTAGGTGGGCTCAACTTGACAAAAAATAAAATGTAAACCTTAACTTGGGATTATTCCGTGGCTTTCCAACTATGTATCACACTTCCACTATTGAGCTCCACACGAATACAGAAAAATTACACAAGTTGGACGTGTGTTTTTCAGCATTCCTGCACAAATTGTACCTTTTCCCCAACTTTGCACTTTTGATTATTTTTCCACCTAAAACACAATAAAACACCTCAAGTGCACCTTTTTCTCACATATATTGAATATAAAATATTTGTGCTAATATATAACAACAATTTCCATCAAAAAGGTGTTAAATTGAACACTAAAACACGCTAATTTTCACTTTCATCAATGGTGATCACATATTATGGCCTACGTAATCCGTTCGGATTCCATGCAAATCTAATGCAGCTGAATAATTAGAAAGAATTAACTTTCACCGAAGACTGACGGAGAAGTCTAAATCACAAACTGTAGAAATAACCTCTTGATCTTCTGATGTATTCATATATCTCTTCTAGATGTCGTATGAGCGACGATCCTTGTTCACTATTATCTTTTGAAAAATATGAATCACACCCTCAAGTATAAGGGATCGATCACAGTATTTAGCAAGTGTGACCAAGTATATATCGAACCCATGGTATAGTTTTAGATTTACCAATTAATTCTAGTTGTGAGAATTTCAAAGTAAGACAAATTATGGGGATTTTTGGAAAGACGAATTAATTAAACTAATAAAACTGAAAATTAAATTAATGCAAGAAGAATAAATCACATAGAGAAAGGTTTCTAAATTCAAGAATGGAGAACTTGTAATGCTAAGGCAAGTAGTTTAACTATGTGACAAATTATTCTAAACACAAATTAATTACCTGCAGACATTTATAAGATGATCATTAAATCTAGTTAGACCACCTTGATCCAGTAATATCTAATATTTATAATGAGTTGGAAAACCTAGGATCTATTAGAAATTAACTCTCACTCCCTCTATAGGTATTAATGCAACTAATGTGTTCCCTTAAAAGGTACTTTCTAATTAATTGATTCTCCCTTTCTAGGTATTTTTAAATGTGTTCCCTAACATTACCAACAGAAAAACTTAACCCATTAATTTACAAGAAAAATTTACAAAGATGTAATTAACCCTAACCATTGGTCTAATAAAAAACGAAAATAGAATAAAAAAATAAAGAACCCTAATGTAGGACTCCGTCTCTCCGATCTCTTTCTCCACCAGGATCTCCGTCTCCAAACTCTTAATCTCCTACACCCGTGATGTGAATGGAAGGTGGGTGATGGTGAAGGATGGAATGATTTGGGTGATTTTTCCACCTTTATTGTAGTGATGAGAATGGAGTATATATAGGTGTGAGAATGGAATAAGATAGGACATTAAAAAATCAGGAAAAATATAATTATGGAAGATATGAAGGCATGTGAGATTAGGAAATAACTTGGCCTCCAAGAAAATAAGAAAAAAGAGGGTAATTTTCGTGTATTAATTCTCGCTGGCAATTGTGCAACCTCACGGTTTTGGGTATAACTTTCTCATATAAATTCTGATTTGTGAATTTCCAACCATGTATAAACTCTAATTTTACGTCGCCGGAGCTTCGCCGGAGGTGGTGGAACATGGTGCTCAGAATCCTAGGTTTTGACTCACTTAGAGCCTATGAAACACAATGGAACCAACCCACCAAAGGAACCCACTAACACCCACCCTCATACCCTTGCTCCTCACTCAGCCTCTGGCCTCCAGCCTCCGAACGGATCGGAGGGGAAACAACACGGCATAACAGAGTGAAGTCGTAGGGTGAGGCGTCTGTTCTTATTCCAGTTTCAAACTCACGAAGAGTATTCTGCAACAACCCACGTATTGGGTTCACAATTGGGGTTGATAAGGGCCAGAAGTGTAAGTAATGGGCCAAGCCCAATACTTAGAGAATGAAGACCAACAAATTGGGCCACAAGGCCCAACGGGCCCAACAAATCCCCACCTTGGCCCAAATCATCCACCTTGTGTTCATCTATATAGGAATTCATCATTGCACATTTTTCCGGACACTTGCAAAACGAAAAACACAAAGTTAGATGCAAGATCCAGAAAATTTTGACACAAAGTCAAGGTATCACAAAAGATACACAAATCTAAGCCAGAGCAAAGATCACGGACACACAGTCACAAAAATATCTAAATTATCCCAAGGACAAAATAAACAGAGCACACAAGCCCAAGAAAACACAAAGTTCACATAGTCATGCAATCACATAGATTAGAACTCACAGTTCTCATGACACACGAACAGTTCACACAGAAGCTAATAAGCACAAAGCTAACATGAATACACAATTCATACAGACACATAGTCAAGTCACTCAGACACACAAGTCACACAGACACTTCACACAGAAGCATGCGCAGTCACACAGACATAAAAGTCACACAGACGCACACAGTCACACAGACATAAAAGTCACACAGACACCACTTCACACAGAAGCACACAGTCACACAGACATATAACAATCAAATATTACACCACATTCGAATGCACACAACATGCTCCACCTCACTAAGAGAAACAAATAAGCATGTAAATTATGCAAGTTTAACACATAAACAAGCACACAACGTAGAAAACACATTTCTAACAAGTTTTCACACAAGAAAACACAAATTCACAAAGAAGCACATAGATTCAAAGTGAAACAAGATAGAAAAACAAATTTCCTAATCACATGCAGAATTAACTAGCCAATTAACACACACACAAGGTTTTAAAAGGCACAAATAATTCACACAAGAAATTATCTCTTAATCATAAGAGTCATTCACAGCTTTGAACACCCCCTCATACTTCATCTTCTGTTTCAAACAGATATTGAAGTCTCCTTGCCCAAATGCATTAGGAGAAGAGTCATTGGTGCTTAAAGTTGAGTGAATCGACTCACAGATTCAAGAAACAATACAAACACACACACAGGTGAGATAATGCTATCTTAGGTCTGGAAACAAACTCAATTCACACACATAGCAAAAGGAGCAAAAAATTCCAGAAAATCAGATAAGCAGCGAAAGCAAGCCAAGAAAAATATCACACAGATATAACCACAAAAGATTTCAAGCAAAAAAAACTAGAGATAACAAGAAATTGACCAACCAGGCCACAAATCACAAAAAAATCCCTAATTCTATAATACAGAAATCACCACATAAGAGGACCAACCGCCTCAGAGCATCACAAAGCACAAAGGAGGGACAATCGCCTCAGGGTATCACACAGATATAACAAGAACAAATCAGAAAATGGGACACTCCCCCATCCAAAAAAAATTGACAAAACAAATCTGAAAAATTATTTTCGGAAGTAAAAGAACAAAGAGAGATACTCCCCTATCACCAATCTGATTGGACCGGAGGCAGCGGTTGACAGCTGCGCAGCGGGCTGGGGGCAGGGGCAGGAGCTTTCGGCGGCGGTCCCTCTTCTGGCTGATGTACAGCGGACGGACAGCCCCGATAACTGTCCAGATGGCATCATCCGATGGTGGCTGACGGTGGCTGGGCTGTCAATCTTCGGCGGCTGGAAATGGCGAGATAGCGGAGGTTCTCCCCTTCGCTGGTCGGAATCCTAGCGCGGCGAGCAGCGGGTTCCCGGAACCTAGCGACGTGCTTCGGTGCAGATCTAGATAGGCGGACGGTGATCTGAAATTCCAGCGACGGGACCCCGGTCGTGATTCTGGCGGAAGGACAGCACTGCGGTGGCGCTCTCTTCCCGTCGGCCTCCGTTCACGACCGCTCAGCCACTAAGCCGCCCCAGTGGTGGACTACAGCGGGCTCCTCTCCAGCGGTGGAACAGCAGCAACGTCGGCGTCTGACGGCGGACAGCAAGCGGCTTCGGGCGGAGGCTGTCTGGACGCGAATAGCAACGGCAGTTGCGGATGGACGGCGGACGAAGGACGGCTGACCAAGCTCTAATACCATTATTGAGTGGATACGGTCGTCCTCGTCGTCTCTCCGGTAAACGTCGCTGGAGCTTCGCCGGAGGTGGTGGAACAGGGTGCTCAGAATCCTAAGTTTTGGCTCACTTAGAGCCTATGAAACACAATGGAACCAACCCACCAAAGGAACCCACTAACGCCCTCATACCCTTGCTCCTCACTCAGCCTCTGGCCTCCAGCATCCAAACGGATCGAAGGGGAAACAGCACGGCATAACAGAGTAAAGTCGTGGGGTGAGACATCTGTTCTTATTCCAGTTTCAAACTCACGAAGAGTATTCTGCAACAACCCATGTATTGGGTTCACAATTGGGGTTGATAAGGGCCAGAAGTGTAAGTAATAGGCCAAGCCCAATACTTAGAGAATGAAGACCAACAAATTGGGCCACAAGGCCCAACGGGCCCAACAAATAGCTAACATGCGATCACAGATATATGAATTACACCATTCATAACAATTATCGCATATTAGAAAAATCAGGAAAAATATAATTATGGAAGATATGAAGGCATGTGAGATTAGGAAATAACTTGGCCTCCAAGAAAATAAGAAAAAAGAGGGTAATTTTGGTGTATTAATTCTCGCTGGCAATTGTGCGACCTCACGGTTTTGGGTATAACTTTCTCATATAAACTCTGATTTGTGAATTTCCAACCATGTATAATTTTACAAGTTTGGACTTCCACATGAACATAGAATAATTATGGAAGGTAATCGTGTGTTTCCTTGACATGTTAGCACAAGTTCATCCTTCATTCCAACTTTATATTTTTTATCCTTTTTTCATATCAACAAAAAATCTTTTAAGCACATTTTAGTCAATAATGCTCAAAACATTACAATATGTGCAAATAATAGAAATTAACATGTTCAAAGAGATATCAAATCGCACCAAAAAATGCATGAATTTCCATTCTCATCAATTCTTTAGGCGATCTCATTCTACAGACTGCTGAGATAGCTTATTTATAGGTTATAACAGGTACCAGGAAGAGAAATTAGGATTGGGCCTCCCATTGGGCGTAAGCATTCAAGTTTAGCCCCAAACTTATACCTTAAGCCTAATAATAATAATTTGGTATACTAAAGAATTATTATTGCACTGCCACCCTAATCTCAAATTACGTTATATGCTCCTTCTTATTATAAGACTTTATAACTCTCCGTGTGTTAGATATACAATGCTCATTAATTAAATTAGTTACTGACAACTCAATTAATTAATCTTTTTTCCAAGAGTAGTACCCCTCAACCTTATTATCATGTCGGAACAAATACATCTTCAGGGTTTACATGATAATCCTTATGTGCTCCTCGATCAAGAGGATATCATCAACCTAATTTATTTAGATACGTATTTCTTCTATAATCAACAACACACCATATAGATAATACTATCTCCCAACTCAACGAGCATATTGATTTACAATTAATATCACTCATTGATGAATCAAAGAAATAAATACTGAATTACATATTGAGGTTATTGTATAGGGATTAAGAGTACGAACATCCTTAATAACTGAGGTCTTGTTCTTTTATATAGTCAGTATAAATCGAACAATCTCAAGTGGTCCTGCTCAATACGCACAAAGTGCACTAGTGTAATTTTATAGTCAAGACGAATAATACTAAATTACACTACGACCATCCCGATAGTTTGTCTCAGTCTATCTTGGTTGTGAGCCTCTATTTATACTTTATAAGGAACTGATAATATGATCTTCCGTGCGATGCCCCACACCATATTATCTACAATATAAAGTTAGTGGACAATTGCATCGATATATAAACAAATTATAAGATGTAACTTGATTAATGATTCTCATTTCAAAATATTATTAAAATATTGTTTATACTAAAACTAGGCTTTTAATATACAATCCAACAGGAATAAACCAAAATGAAAAACGTAAATCTTAATGTGGGATAAATGGAGTACTTGTGATTGATTTCACACCCAAACCAGCTTTTTATCGCTCGTATAAAAATAATTAATCGTGAATCCGGATACATTTAAGGTCGACATCTCCATTTGATCGATATTTAACTTGGTCACCTAAAGACTATTACATTATAATACAATTGCTCTTATCACAAGGTAAAAATTTAATGGTCAAATAGTTAGCCACATTGTAGTGTTTATCTTTGAGTGTATTTATTTATAAAAATTATCGATTTGGGAGAAAAAATGATATTTAAAATTCACCATTTTGTTTCATGTCACTATAAGAAATAAAGGTATTATCCACCATCACGTGTGGGTAAGATCAAAATTTTATGTGGATATCACTTTTTATTCACACAAAACATAAGTGTAAACATGTGTCATATAAATTGTATTGATAAATATTTTATGTACATATATAAATTATGTAGCATGTAAATCTTCAACTTTTATTCGCAATATATGTTGGAAAATATTAACTCTATGTGTAAATAGAACATATATAAATTATGTAGTATGTAAATGTTCAACATTTATTCATATATATGTTGGAATAATAACTTTGTGCGTGTGTGAATATTGTGTGATGAATAACATGAACAATGATGTGTGTGGCGGCGTATCGTTGGTTTGTTTCTAAAATTATGCGGGATATATTCAGATATTTGAAAGGAAACTTTTACCATTTACTTATACTGATATAATCAAATCAAATCGTTCGCGAACTATTCAAGCCTTAGTTTGATAAAGTATTCTTTTAGTTTGTTCGTTAATTTTAACGAGCCAAATCAAACTCAAATTTTGAGACCAAATAGGTTATCAAATCAAACTCAAAACTAAAGATATTCGACTCGAAGGGTCGTGAGCATAATCATTGACGAATTCAAAAATAATTAGCGAGCGCGTTCGTAAATTTTAATAATTATTTTGGTTCATCTTACTACAAAATATTCATTCATTTTAACAAATATGGTTCTCAGATCCATAACATATATAACTCTAAAAAGATTTTTCAAAATTATGGACACTCTGAGGTGCACCGGCGCAACCTATTGATTATAGGATAAAATTTAATATATAGTGGATAATTATTGAATTTATTATTATTTTTAGTGATGAGAATTAGATGAAAATCTAATCTAATGATTAGATTATCCAAATGGACAAGTTAGTGGTCTGACTCTAAAATTACATAATATGACATTGCTTTATATTTAAAGGTGGGGCAAAAGGCTAAAAGAACATTCAAATCTTATCAACTACTCCCTCCATCCCACGACAAGAAGTGCTTTTTTCCACATAAATTAATGGATATATTGATGAGTGTGTAAATTCACGTAATTTGAGCTCTGATTTCTGTGATAATGATGTATGATTTGATCTTAAGTCAAGATAAATCAAGATATGTAGTGGAAAGTCACGAATCAGGTGCATGTGAGGCCATTTGAGCGAATTTTCGAAGGAAAACAGGACAGAAGTGCTCGAAATTGGAAAAGGGGTGTTTTAGCACCTGGTTCGACCAAAGAGGAGGTGGTTCAACCACCGGTTCTCATCGAACCAGGCATCTGGAAGTTGTTTCAACATGATTCGACCACGAAATTGTGGTTCGACCAGGCATGATGTCGAACCTTGGTTGAACCAAAAGCCTGAAGATTTGCAAAAGTGATTCGACCATGGAGCTTCTTGTTCGACCGGTGGTTTAGGTCAAACCAGTTACCTGCCAGTGCGTCACAGGCCGGTTCGACCAAGCACTTAGTGGTTTGACCATGGGCCTTGGTCGAATTATTACACAGGAAGATTCTGGGTCCGTATTTTTACACCTTCAATACGTGTTTTTGCTCAAAAAGTCCATTAGATGTCCTTTGGAAGAGCTAAAGTTATAAAAGGAATACCCTATGTAGCAGAGAGAGACACCATTCACCACCTTCAATCTACACAACATCTGAAATCCTACCATCACCTACGGAGCTATGGAGAGAGATTCATCTGTCGAATCAAGTGAGAACCAAGTGAAAATTCAAGACGGAGAGAGATGCGATGGTGCCTGCATCTAGGATTTACTTCGTTTCTTAATTTATCTTATAATTTTCAAAACTATGGGTAAGATTTATCCAACTACCATGATTATTTTTCGATCAATCATGGGCTAGAACCGCTTTGGTAGTTCTAGGATTTATGAAGGTTTTATGAGTTAATTGAACTTCCGTGTGTATGCTCCGTACAACACTACTTGTGATTTATTTTATATAAGACTATGCATTTTTAATTCATACTCAGAGTTATTTTGTGCATCATTAATTGTTATGTAGAGTTTGAATACATATCTTGATTATTGATTGAGTGCGTTCAATGCTGAGTAGGATTACATGTTATGATTCTAAGTGAGGGGACTCCGAAGTCTCATTAGAACTATCTTATATAAATACTTATTAATTGAATCTTATTAGGGTTAATAAGTATGACAAAGGGAATAACTTCATAGTACCTATAAAGGGAGATCATATTGGGTTAGAGTACTTAGTGCACGAGAAATAATTGATATCGATAGTACCTAGAAATGGAGATGAATTATATCTCTTGCTCCAAGGATATTCACACGTGTCACATGCTTATTTACTTGTGTCTATAAAGTATATTTGCATGGTTTATTGATGCGTCCATACTCCACAAGGCAGAGTCGGACATTGATACATGGAAGGGAAGTTAATGAGTAAAATTGGATAGTGAGAGGGAAAACACAAAGTATAGTACTAATGTACAAGTGGATATACCACAAGAAAATTGCATCGCGTGATACGTCTGATACACAATTGTGTGTAGCACTTTATCGTAGTGGGAGGGTTGTTCTACAACTTGATAAGATATATGTTTTGGGAGAGTCGTGAAACTTAGTCCCTAATAAATATGGAATTGACCCACACATACGACAAAGCACTACAAGATGAAAATGTGATATCTTAGCAAGATGCAATGAATTCTAAACTAGAATCTATAGATTCTAAATTAGATTTGGGAACCTGTAGAACCACCAAATGGTGTATAAAAGCCATTGGAAGTGGCCATACAAAATAAAAGAGGATCATACGGTAAATGTGAAAACCTTGAAAGCAAAGCTTGTTGCAAAAAGGTATACTCAGAAAGAAAGGATTCGATTATGAGAAAACTTGTTCACCGGTAGATATGCCTATGTCGATCTGAATTCTTTTATCTGTTGCTACTTATATAAAATATGAGGAATAGCAAATAGATGTTGAGACAGCTTTCCTGACTGGAAGTATTGAGGAAAACATCTATGTGAAGCAACCAGAGTGATTCATTGCAAAGGACTAAGAGCATTTTGAGTATGAGCTTAAGAGTGTTCATCGATGGACTAAAGCAAGCTTCAAGATTATGAAACATCCATTTTGATGAGGAAATTTAGTAACATGAATTTAATCAGTGCTCGGATGGGTCTTGTGTATTGAAAAGAGTGACGAAAATGTGGTGGTATTTCTTGTAATGTATGTAGATGATATATTACTCATTGGAGACAATAAAAGAGTATTGTCGGGCGTATGGGTATGGTTCATAAAGTAGCATGAAATGAAGGACTTAAGAGAAGAAAAATAAATCCTTGCGATCATGGTGATCAAAAGATAGGATGTTATGCTTATCTCATGCTTCATGAAATGATACAATCCTTACTCATTTTAGCATGTGAGTGTATCTAAGGAAATGTGTCTTAAGACACAAAAGAAGATAAAATAGATAAAGGCGGTTCCTTATGCTTCGGCGAATAAGGAAGCTTAATCTAAGGAATGCTATGCACGAGAATGGTATCTATTTTGCTAAACGCATGGTTAGTAGGTATCAAGGTAACCCGAAATAAGAATATTGAACTGCGGTAAGACATATACTTATGTACCTGAAAAGGACTAGAAATTATATGTGGACTTACCGGATAGCTTCACTGCCTTTTGTAGGTTACATAGATTTGGATTTTTCAAATCAGATAGGGACGACAGTAAATCCACCTCAAGGTTATGTGTTTAATTTTGGAAGTTGAGTCATTATATGGTGGAGTGTTATATAGAAATATATTTCAAACTCCACCATGAAAAGATGATAAATCGGTGCCTATGAGGCAGCTAAAGTATCTGTATGACTCTAGAAACTTCATAATGGACTTAGATGTGATTCTAAGTTTGCCCAAGATTATTACAATTTATTGTGATAGTAATGGTGCAGTAGCAAACTTGAAGGAATCATGAGTCCATAAGCAATTAAATAGATGGAGCACGAGTATCACCTGTTATGAGAAATCGTATGATGAGGGGAAGGTTGTTGTCGCCTAAATTGCATCGGATGATAACCTAGTAAAATTCTTTTACAAGGACCTTAAGGCAAAATCTTTTGATGGTCGTATAGTGGGAGTGGGAATCAGATGCATGACAGTGGACATGACAACATAGTCTTTTAGTATAAGTGGGAGATTGTTGGATTGTATATTAAAAGTCTAGCTTTAGTATGAATAATGTTATAACAATTTATTTAAAATGAGAATTATATAATCAAATGATTGCGTCTTATAATTTATTTATATGTCGATGCAATAGTCCATTTACTTTATACTATAGATAATATGTTGTGCGACAACACGCGGAAGATCATATTATCAGTTTCCTTATAAAGTAAAAACAAATGCTCACAACCGAGATAGACGGGAACTCTCTATCGGGATGATTGTAGTGTGATTTAGTAATAGTTTATCTTGACTATAAAATCACATTAGTTCACTTTGTGTATTGAGCAGGACCGCTTGAGATCGTTCGACTTATACTGATTATATAAGAGAACTTGATCTCTATTATTATGAATGTTCGTGCTCTTAATCCCTATATAATAACTTCGACACGTAAGCCAATATATATCTCTTTGATTCATCAATGGGTGAGATTTATATGTATTACATCAACATACTCGGTGAGTTGGAAAATAGTGTTGTCTCTATGATGTGCTGTTGATTGTAGAAGGAATTCATGTCCGTTATAGGTTGATGATGTCCCCTTGAGGAGCTCATAAGGATTATCATGTAAACCCTGCAGGTGGATTTATTCCGGCATGATAATGAGGTTGAGTGGTACTACTCTCGGATGAGATATTAATTAATGGAGTTTTCAGTAATTTAATTAATTAATGGACATTGTATATCTTAAACATGGGGGATACTGACGGGCTCATAATAAGAAGGAGCCCAAAATATAATAAACGTAATTTTGGAATTAGAGCGATAGTGCAGTAATAATATTTTAGTGTAATATATTATTATTATTGGATTTAAGTATAAGTTTTGGGCTAAACTAAATACTTAAACCCAATGGAGGCCCAACTCTAATTTCTCCTCCTAGTCCTGTTGTGGCCCATATGTAAGTCATCTCAGCTGTCCGGAAACCCTAATGATAATGAATCAAGCCTAACACTGTGAGGAGGGTGATGAGCATTTTCTCAACACACAAAATTAATCTTCAAGTATACGGATATCAATTGTAGTCTCGATAGGTGACCAAGTGATTATCGAACCCGAGGGACGGAATATTATCAATTTAGTTATATTCTAATTAACTAAGACTATGTTGGCAAATTTATTTAGAATAGTTACGAACTAAATAACGAAGAATTTAGATAGCACATTAAATAAACAAGCAATAGGGAAAATACGATTTCGATCAAGTAAGAAATTAGGTAGTTCTTTGGGTCATCCAATTTTACTTTTTAATTTTCTTTAAATATGTTATTGTCCGACTCTGTCTTATGGTTTATGGACGCATCACTAAACCATGCAAGTTTACTCTATAGACACAAGCAAACAAGTGTACGACACGTGTGAATATCCTTGGAGCAAGAGATATAATTCACTCCGAGTTATAGGTACTATCAATATCAATTATTTTCCATGCGTTTAGTACTCTAAACTGATATGATCTCCCTTTATAGGTACTTTGAAGTTATACTCTTTATCCTACTTATTAACCCTAATAATATTCAATTAACAAGTATCTATATAAGATAGTTCTAATAAGACTTCAGAATCCCTTCACTTAGAATTATAACATGTAATCATGCTCAGCAGTGAACGCACTCAATCAATAACCAAGCTATGTATTCAGACTCTACATAACAGTTAATAATGCACAAAACGACCGTGAGTATGAATTAAAAAAGCACAATCTTATATAAAATAAACCACAAGTAGTGTTGTACAGAGTTTACACATGGAAATTCAATTAACTCATAAAACTTTCATAACCCTAGAACTACTGGAGCGGCTCTAGCCCATGATTGATTTAGGAATAATCATGGTTGATTGGTATGATCTTACTTGACATGCTAGACGAACCTCTCTTCATGACTCCTTCGGATGATGGTAGGGTTTCGGTGGTGGATGGATGATGAATGATTTGTGTCGTTCTTTTTCTCCTGCAAAAGCTCTTCTCGAGCAAGCTCTCTGGACAAATCTGCATAATCTGCTCGGCTTGGCCACCTTGTTCGACCAAAGTGATGATGGTCGAACAAAGTCTTGAGGTCGAACGGCCTTTGAAAATTGCCTAAAAAATTGTGCCTTCCAATTCCGAGCTTTTAAGACCTGTTTTCTTGTACAAATATGCTCAACAAGCCCTTGCACCCTCTGATTCGCGCCTTTTTGATAGACAAACCAATTCATCTCTATAAAAACTCAATCGTACTCAATTCCCACACAAATTAGAGCCCAGAATACGTGAATTTACACTTTCATCAAACCCCCAAACTTACATGTTGCTCGTCCCGAAGCAATGAAAATCAAAACAAATCCAGAGAGTGTAATCACAAGATCAAGCACAACCTATCCTAACATATGTAATTATATCAATTCAAAACATGCAATCCATCATACGTTTCATTCACGCAAAAATATCAATCAATTACAATACTTCTACGAGTGCTAAGTCATCTAGCTCACGGGTAAGTGTTTACTCTCTCTCTCTCAAGTGTAAAAGATATACACTTTATGGTTAGTATCGACACTCAATTTCAATTCATATATCGCGTGACCATAAGATTGACAAGGGTCTAAAAAATCCATCTATAACTATTTCAATACTAGGATCACAAAGGACTTGCATATAGGTGGTAACGTTGGATTTTGGTAAAGGTAGGAGAATTTAGATAAGTAACTAAATTACTAGTAAAGAAGTACCTTGGAAAATTGCTTTTCAACAGCTTCCTTCTTTTCTCCTTCTTTCTTCTTATGATCACTTCAATTTGCGCTTTCTCCATCTCTACTTGGATCAACATCTCTTCTTCGCAGTAGAATACCAATTCCGATGTTCTTCAAGTATAAGGGTACCAGTTTCGGGTACTACCCTTTCTAGCATTTGGGATACCGGTTTCAGGCACTATCCCTTGCAAGATTTAACCTCTTGTCTTTTGATTCTTATTACACCAAACCCCCTCCTTCCTATTTCTCCTCAAAACTTCATATAGCATTTATTTACCCCCCACTCTTTACTAGTAATAGGTATTCAAGGCTCACAAGGTAAACGACTATTTATCAACGGCTTGCCAAAGAAAAATCTTAAAGGCTCAAAAGGGCTTCCAATGATAATCATATAATAAGGTAGGATAAATTTGGCTAAGTGACTTAATCAACAACAATGGCCTATGATCATTTCCTAGTATCCATCAATTATAGACTTCAAACAAGATTCCAAGTCAAGTTCTAGAATACGAGTATACAAACGACTCTCAAGAATAAACTATCATGCTTATAGCACAATTAAAAGGCTCAAATCCTTATATGGGTAATAGAATCCTAAGCACTCTTCAAATTATGCAATCAATATCAACTACAAGTAAAAATAGAACATGCTCGTCATCAACAAATCAACATGCTTCAAAATAAGGCACATGCATAACATGAATAATCCTTATCAATAACAATCCCAAACAAAATTCAGATACACATCAATCACCCAATCATCATCACTATCAAATACATGCTACCCACACATGAATCATACACTACACCCACAGCAATCAAGTCTCCACCTCTAAAGTGTAAAAGAGAACGGGGATGAGAAGAATCAAAAAAGATAAAAGACCTAGCAACTCTACTCCTCCGGAGCATCATCATCCTCATCATCCTCATCTCCACTCATCTCTTCACGCCATTGATCAAATGCTATATCCATCATGCGCCCATGATCATACATCTACCTCAATCGACCATCCATGGCATCATAACACGCGTTGAGTGCGGCATAGTTAGCATTTGCAAGCGTCAGCTGTCTATTTGTTTCTTGCTGGTTCGTATTAAGTGTGGTAAAATGCTCATTCATCAATCGGAACTGCTCCCGATAAAATTGATCCTGGGCTACCCAATAATCCTGCTAGGGCTGTGGCTGTGGTGGTGGCTCAAAAAACTCCTGCTCATGTGGCTGTTGAGGCTGCACCGAGGGCATATTTATCACTGGATAATCAAAAGCTAGAGGCGACTGCGGCTCTTCCTCTACAAAGTCGGCCGGATCTCCTATCAGGACCATGTCCTCATCTAAGAGGATCCCCTAAGCATACATATCAGCAAGGAGTCTCCAATCTCCTCTTCCCAAGCACGTCTCTGAGATCACCTTGTGCTCCGTGGTATTCATCAATAAATTATTGTTGATCGTAACAGTTGTGAGATCAACAATCACCAACGGAAATCTGAACATACTAGGATTCTTTCCTCGGATGAACATCCAAGTATCATCTAGTCGCTTAATCAGCTCCATCTTCACACATAACGTCAGAATCAAGTCCGGATCCCCTTGGATAGGACTGTGCCCGCTCAAATTGACTCTATAGTACTCAGCTATCAAGATGATGAGTCCTTCGATGTTCACGCACTGAAATCCATGAGTCGTGAACTTGTGAAGCTGATTGAAAAAGTACGTCACTACATTGAAGCGAACTCCATGAAGCATGCACCACAAAACATAAAGCTCCCCCTTCGGAATACAGTTTTCTTCGGACCTAGTAAACAGCGTGTTGCACAAAATTCTATTCATGTAAGCGATCACATGGTTACGAATGAAGGCAACCTTGGAAGTATTTGAATTATATCACTCTCGCTTCCCCGTAATAGCTCTCCAGAACTCATCCGGCTTAAAATCATCATGCTCCACATCCGTCTCATTCTCACAGCCAATCAATTCATTAAACTCTCGGGCCTACATCATCTTCTCTTGCCAACTAATCTGCGTTCGAATACCATAGGGCAGGTATCGGTTTCCACGCTGAATCCTCAACATGCATAAGACCTCCGCAGTGATATGAAAATAGGCCTCTCTCTTCATCTCCATGAACTGAGTAATGCCCACCTGATTGAACATCCAATGAATATCATTGATAATGTTCATCTCTACCATCGCATGATCATCTTGATACCGTGTCCTCATGATCTTTTGTGCAATTGCAGCCCACAGCTCCTTCTTCTCCTCCCAATTTGGAATTTTGATTCTGTAATCGGATGGCCTCCTCTTCTCCATCCTCATTTTCTTGACTATCTTTCCAAGCGAAGGCGACCTAGGTCCCTTCCTCTTGGATGAAGAAGCAATCCCTTTTCGTATAAGAACAATACTTCAATACATACCAAAGAGATAGATATACACATCCTAAGACTAGCATGAATCCTACTCAAGACTTCAAATTCATGTGCTTCAATCAACTCAACCTCAAGTGTTCATTCAATCATAATTTGCACTATATATCAACACTTTCAATCAAGAATAATGGAAACTCTCTTAGTCTTATCACTACTCCAGACAAATATGCTCTCTACATCACATGAACTTCAACAAATATTAGCATATTCATCTTCCACCTTCAATTGCACCACAACAACACTTCAATTCAATGAGCCCATATATATACCAAAATTAACCTCAACCCATACTAAACATACCATCAATTTCACAAAAATTTCACAATTCAACGTAAATCGAACCATGAAAATTCAAGTGCAATTTCAAATAAGAACTTCAACAATTCAACAATCAAATCCAACCAAAACTAGCATGAATCCACTCGCCCATTCTTCACTAAGTATTATCACTACAATTTAAGAGTAAAAAGTGAGGAGAAATCATACCTTTGTTGGACATTGTGTGCGTAAACCCCCGAAATTCAAGTGAAGAGCCCCAAATCAGACTTGAAATCCATCAAATTTGGATGTGGAAGTTTCTGGAATGGAGGATTAGAGTGTAGGAAATAGTTTGGGAAGAAGACTTATGGTTTGGGATCGGTGATCGAGAAGGGTGATGGGTGTATGTCAAACAGAATGAAAACTGATCTTTCAAAACTGTTTCCGGAGCCCGTTCGACTTCAGCTCGACTTGCACTTTGAAATCAAGCAAGGGTTTTAAATCGAGCAACCCAGATTTGCCCTTTAAATTGGCATCGTTCAACCTCCGTTTGACCAAAATATGTTGGTCAAACAAGTGTTGAAAGTCGAGCAAACTGCCTAGTCGCGCTCCCTGTTCTCCTCTGTTCAGTTCGATCTTCGATCGACTTTACCTTTTTGATCGAGCAACCATTGCTTGGTAAAACAAACTCTCTGTAAGTTTTACACATTTCGTTCGACCTTTGCTCAACTAAGACAACTAGGTCGAACAGCATGGTCCAGGTCGAACCTCTTTGGAAGAATTAGCATATTTCGCTCGACCAGCGCTCGAGTTGGCACTCTTAGTCGAAGAACCTCAACTTAGTCAAACAGAGCTACTGTATGTTTTGTGCATTCCACTCGACCTCTGCTCGACTTCATCTCCTTGGTCAAGCAATAGTGTATTGGTCAAACAATAACCCGTCATCTTGAAAATTCAAACTCTTCTCGTTTCTCCCTGTAACATTCAACTCTAGGACAACATCAAGCATCAAGATAACACTTTCTAAGCTTGAGAACCACTTTTAAACTATATAAAATCAAGTGCAACTCCGCAACGACACTTAAAAACAGAAACACCACTAAACACTAGGCAAATTGAAAAAATCGATATATCAAAATAGGTTAAAGTTTTAATATACTGCAAAAAATCAATTTTCCTAGCAAACGTTATAAAGAAAAGATTATACTCTCCGTGCTATGATGAGATAAGTACATCACACCCCCTCAAACCTAGTAGAAACTATAGTTGAAACTAAGTTTACAAAGAGATGTACTTTTCGAATAATAAGCATGTCGAATATAAAAGTTTCTTACTCACACCAATGAAAATAAAGCAGTAAAATGGGAGGTAAAGCCCCCAACAGGTGCTCTTGTTTAACTTCTGAGAGTCACGACGGTACCAATCTTTGCAAGGTATCTTTAAAGACGACGTAAGCATCATCCGGCGACTTATAATGCTTCAAACGATGCCCATTCGCCGCGATAATGTCCCATCTTTGTCCATAAGCTCAAAACTCCCCCCTCCGCAGGCTCTATAGATAATGAACGGCCCCGTCCACTTCGATTTCAATTTTCCTGTGAAGAACTTCAAACGAGAGTTAAAAAGTAATACCTCATCACCTTGCTTGAACTCCTTGTATGAGATCTTTAAATCATGCCATTTCTTCATTCTCTCCTTATAGATCTCCAAATTCTTGTAAGCATGATTTCTGAAATCATCCAATTAATTGATATGAGTCATCCTTGATGAGTGATATTTTCACCTAGATTTTAATGTCTTTTTATATATGTTTTCGTATTAGTTTTTTCGTATTTAGGTGTACTTTGGTTGTATTTTATATTTTTATTGAAATGTGTGTGAATGATAAGGAAGACGTAGGAAAAAGTGGATCTCAATTCGGAGTTGAAACGAGAGAGAATGAGCTAAAACAGTGAAGGAAACAGGGCAGCAAGAACACGGGCCGTGTACAGAACACGGCCCTATCGGAATTGGCCGTGCTCCATCGCCCAAAACACCTACATGGCCACCCCTATGACCGTGTGCAGAACCACCAGTTCTAACTGGGAACCGCCGGTTTTAACCGAAACCGCCGGTTTCGATTTCACGAAATGAAGAACTGAAACCGAACCGATATATAGTTGGTTTTGGTTCAGTTTTTACCAGTTCCGAAACTGCCGATTCTAGTTCCAGTTGGAACTGCCAGTTTCCCGTTCCGAACCGGCAGTTCCGGTTAAAATATGCATGTCTACCTCACACACTATTTCTTCCATTCCACACCATCATCTTCATCCATTCTTCATCCTTTGGATCTACCATCATCACACCATCAATTTCTACATCCAAGTGAAGGAAAAGAATCAAGGAAGAGAGGAAAGTGCAAAGAAGGGAAGGAGATCACCATTGAAGATAGATCAAGGGTGTTTCCATTCAATCTTTGTATTAAAGCTCATAGTTTTATCATGATTTGTAAGGATTTAATTGTCTATGTTAATTTTTTTATGAATATGGTTGGCTAATCTACCTTGTGAGATTAGCAACATGAGAGTTGTTGGATAATTTTGGAATTTATGTATTTAAATTCATATGTTGATTGGGTTAATTGATTTTCTATCATTGATTATTAATTGCTTGATTTATTTTGTTGATTTGTGTGTTTAATTGTTCTAGATATGTGATTAGATTGAGAAATCAATTATATGCTTAGGATAATTAAGTGAATTATTTCATCAAACACTTCATGTGCATTATAAATTGTAAAGAGATTGAGAAATCCTTTAGAGTTTAGAACCCTTTGATAGAACATGTGATTGGTTTGATCGAGAGGTTGATTAATCGTGTGAAGGGACTCTCACCTCAAGCTTAGTACCTAGTTGGAATTGTTTGAGTGAGAACCAATCCATTGAGCTTGATTCCATATCCTATTGATCTTGAAAGGAGTTTAGGTGAACTTAGTGTTGGCCCTTGGTCTAAACCCATGATCATATGAATTTGATGAATTTATCCTAGGATTTCCACTTCCTAATTGTTGTTAATATCACTTTTACTCAACTTGGAAAATCACTCATTTCATCCATCTATTTTGTTTGCTAATCATTGCTTGCTTGCTTGCTTTGATTGATTTAATTTCTTGTTTAATCAAACTACCCATTGATGTTTCGTCTTTATAAAATTGCAATAAACGTGATCTCACTTAAGCTCTAGCGCCTACCTCCCTGTGGTTTGATAAATTATTTTAATTAGTCATCCCAATTATAAAATGGCTAATCAATCCTCAACTCCTTTTGATCTTAAGGAGACATGTTCAAACTCCTCAATGCTCAAAAAGCCCCGTGCTGAATCTCTACGGGTAAGAGGCACGGCTTCCCATAAATAATTTGATACGGTAACATATCCAACACTATCTTATAAGCAGTCTGAAACCCCCACACAACATCATCGAGCTTCATAGCTCAATCCATTCTATTGGTTCCGACTACTTTCTCCAAAATTTGCTTCATTTATCGGTTGGAGACTTCAGCTTGCTCATTCGCTTAAGGGTGATAGGGTGTAGTAACCCTATGATTAACACCATAATCCTTGAGAACCTTTTCAAGAAGCTTATTGATGAAGTAAGTACCTCCATCACTTATTAGTGCTCTAGGAACTCCATAACGGGCAAATATATGTTTCTTCAAAAAAGATAAAACAGTCCTTGAATCATTCACGCGAGTGGGAATGGCTTCCACCCACTTAGAAACATAATCCACTGCTAAAAGGATGTAGAGAAATCCATTAGATGGGGAAAAAGGTTCCATAAAATCGATCCCCCATACATTGAAGGTCTCAACAACAATGCTCGGCTGAAGTGGCATCTCATTTCTCCTACTTATGTTCCCCATCCTTTGACATCTATCGCATGTCTCCACATAGGTCTCACAATCTTTAAACAAATTAGGCCAATAAAGAACAGATTGAAGTACCTTCGCTGCCCTTTTTTTATCTCCGAAGTGCCCCCCGTTAGGTTGTGCATGACAAAAATCAAGAACGCTCTCCATCTCCATCTCAGGCACACACCTACGGACTATGGAATCCGTACATATCTTGTAGACAAACGGATCATACCATATACAAGTCTCAACATCCTGCTCGAATTTCGCAAGTTGATAACGGTTGATATCTCCTGGAATTTCTCCTATGGCAATGTAATTCACATAATCCGCATACCATGGATCCATCCCTTGTACAGCCACCATACATGCTCTTTCCGCTCCTTCAATGAACACTGCCATTATCTTCACATCGTGGAACATCTCTTCTATGTACTCGAAAGAATCATCACAGTGCTCCATTGTCTCCAACCTCGATAGGTGATCCGCCAAAATATTTTCCATACCCTTCTTATCTCGGATCTCTATATCGAACTCCTGCTGAAGAAGGATCCATCTAATGATCCTCGGCTTTGCTTCCTTCTTCTCCATCAAATATCGGATCGCAGAGTGATCTGTGTACACTATAGTCTTCATGCCAATAAAGTACTGTCGAAATTTATTGAACGCGTACACCACAGCTAGAAACTCCTTTTCAGTCACCATGTAGTTCTTTTGTGCATCATCAAAAGTCTTACTCGCATAGTAAATGACGCAAAACTTCTTATCCCTAACTGCCCAAGCACCACTCCAAGTGCTAAATCACTCGCATCATACATAAGTACAAATGGCTGAGTCCAATCCAGTGTGATCAAGATCAGTGCAGTAATAAGCGCCTCTTTCAAAACCTAAAACGCTATTAGACATTCTTCATCAAAAACAAAAGGAACATCTTTTTCAAGTAAATGAGATAAGGGCTTGGAGTATTTCGAGAAGTCTTTTATGAACCTTCTATGAAAATCGGTGTGTCCAAGGAAGGACCGCACTCCCTTTTCATTAGTAGGTGGTGGAAGCTTCTCAATTGCCACCACCTTTGCTCTATCCACTTGCAATCCCTTGGCCGAAATATGGTGGCCAAGAACAATCCCATCTCTTACCATGAAGTGTCACTTCTCCCAATTCAAGACAAGATGAGTATCTTGGCATCTCTTCAAAATAGTAGCAAGGTTAGATAAACAAATATCAAAGGAGGAACCAAATACAGAAAAATCATCCATAAATACCTCCATGATCTTTTCGATCAACCCATCAAATATGGCCATCATGCAACACTGAAATGTAGCAGGCGCATTACATAATCCAAAAGGCATCTTTCTAAAGGCAAATGTTCTATAAGGACAAGTAAAAATAGTCTTTTCTTATTCCTCGAGTGCAATCATAATCTGATTATAACCCGAGTACCCATCCAAGAAATAATAAAACTCATACCCTGCAAGACGATCAAGCATTTGATCCATGAAAGGAAGGGGAAAATGGTCTTTGCATGTATTTTCATTCAGTTTCCTATAATCCGTACACACACGCCATCCCGTAGGAATCCTAGTGGCTAATGTGTCTCTATCTTCAGCTTTCACAATAATCATGTCACCCTTCTTAGCTACTACATGCAATGGACTCACATGGGGACTATCACTAATGGGATATATAATCCCTGCATCTAGCCATGTTAGGATTTGCTTCCTAATCACTTCTTTAATAACGGGATTCACTCTCCGCTGATTCTGAATACTACTCTTGACCTCATCTAACAATCTTATTCTATGCATGCAATATGAAGGACTAATGCCTTTTAAATCATCAAGAGACCACCCAATCACAGACTTATACTTTCTAAGCATATCTAACAATTCCTCAAGTTGATCATCATCAAGGGAAGAAGATACAATTACCAGATATTGTTCATTGTCACCAAGGTAGGCATACTTCAAGTGCTTTGGTAGCGGTTTCAACTCCTCTTTCTTCTCTTCTTGAGGTGTGCTTTCTCTATCCAATGGTAAGTACTTCCTAGTCCACTTGACCTCTTCAACCTTTGTCCTCTCCGATTGATACCTGTCATCACCCAAAGCAAGCAAGTTTTCAAGAAAATCAATACATACCTCGTTGGAGAGTTCATCTAGCTCCGTGGTGGGAAAAGTAAGAGACTCCGCCAAGCATGTCTCAAGAGGATCCTTTGAGAGGATCAAGGACATATCTTCCTTCACTATCTCCTCCACCACGTCTATACTATGACAATGCGCCTCCATGGGTATCTTCATTGCTTTGTCAAGGTTAAATAAGATCTCTTCTCTATCCATCCTCAGCCGTAGCTCACCATTTTGCACATCAATCATAGCTCCCGTAGTCGCAAGAAGAGGTCTTCCCAAGATTAGAGGGATATTATCCTTGTCATCTTCCATCTCAAGCACAAGAAAGTCCATAGAAAAGAAGAGCTTCTCTACTTTGACAAGAACATCTTCAATAATACCCTTGGAAAAGGTCATAGACCAATCCGCTAGTTGTAGAGCCACCGATGTGGGAGTTAACTCCCCCAAACCAAGCCTTTTAAAGATGGATAATGGCATCAAATTGATACTTGCCCCAAGATCAGACAAGGCTCGCCGTGCCGGCCCTTTTCCAATTTCACATAAGATAGTGAAGCTTCTCGGATCTTTCAACTTAGCTGGCAGCTTCCTTTGTATGATCGAGCTGTAATTCTTCGACAGATTCACTGTTTCAATTCCATTTAAGCTTCTCTTCTTCAAAAGTATATCCTTCAGAAAACGGGCATAATACGGCATCTATAAGATTGCTTCAGAGAAAGAAATGTTCAAACTTATCTTGTTTATGATATCTAAAAACCTCTTGAACTTCTCTTCCGATCCCTTTTTGACAAGCTTGAAAGGAAATGGTGGAGGTATCTTTGTTTTGGAAATTCCTCATTCATCACATTCAACCTTCTCCGTTATATCCTTTTCGACTCTCAATCTCTTGGCTCTTTCCCTCTTCTTTTCTACTGTAACCTCAATGTTATGCTCTTGAGGTAGTGCCATAATGTTCTGATCAACGGGTGTAGCATTAGGGATAGAATCGAGATCCACACGAAATTGCTCGATCTCCATTCGACCTAGCTGGTATGGTCGAACAGATTGGAATTGGTCGAGCAACCTATCTGTTCGCGAGCTCTGTTCCTTCAAGTGTTGCTCGACCACCGTTCGACCAAGCTGGTCTAGTTGGACGTACTGTCTTGGTCCAGCAACTTGGCAGATTGAGAAATCTCATTCTCTAGGTGTCGTTCAACCTTCGTTCGACTAAGATGGTATGGTCGAATGACATAATGTTGGTCGAACGGCGAGTCTGAAAATAGAGTACCGTAATTTTATTTCTCCAAAGTTTGCTCGACTTCTATTCGACCAGCTGGTCTGGTCGAACAACTGTAGTTTGGTCGAGTAACTCCCCTACTTCCTTCGTTTTCACTCGCCGGCATCATCGGACCTTCATATTATATTCTCGACCTCAATGTGATGGCATGGTAAGACTTTGGATTCTCAATACTTTGAGATGGGAACTTTCCTTTCTCAATAGTTTGAGTTAATTTGTTTATGTTTTTGGCCATCTCCCCCATCAACAACGTAAGATCTTTCACTTGTTTAGACAAATTCTCATGATTAGCATCTATTTTCTTTTCTAACTTGGCCTCAAGACGATCTACTCTTGCATCGTTCCTCGCCATGTACCTGTTCACCGTATCCTCGAAACCCGGCTTCCCTTCTTCCACCTTAGCTCCCGGATCAACACCAATTGGAGCTTGCAACGCATTACTCGGATTACTCCATGAAAATTTTGGCCTCAATTGGTTGTTGGTAATTACCCGGGGACCATGATTGGTGTAATTCCCCTGATAATTCCGATTTCCTTGATTTGGGTACCTAGTTCCTTGAATACTTTGACCCATGGCATAGTTTGCCTCCTCGATCTCCTCTTGGCTAGCTCTTTCATAGCCACTATCCTGCTGTATCATTGGTAAACTCTGAGATAAATCCGTGATCTGCTTTTGCTGAGACTCTAGTAACTTGCTAATATTAGCCAAGCTAGAGACGATCTCATCATCTCTTCCCGACTTCACCATAGTATGCTCAACCTGTGCTACTTTACCAAGTACATAAGTGCCTCTCACTCTATCAGTCGGCCAATCTCTTGAATTCATCGAAATATCCTCAAAAAGCTTCTCGGCCTCAATGGGTGACTTCGTAAGTAATGCTCCATTAGAAGAAGCATCAAGTAACACACGAGAATCGCAATCCAACCCATTGTAGAATATACTGATATATTGAGCTTTAAATAACCCATGTTGTGGACATTTTTGAAGCATGTCCTTGAATCTGTCCCAAGCTTTATGAAACTTCTCATTACCATGGATAGGAAATTGGTTGATTTCTTGCTTCATCTTGAACACCTTTGAAGGTGGCATGTATCGCTCCAAGAATTTCATTTTCAACTTCTCCCATGTATCACATTCAGCAGCATCAAGATTATGGTACCAAAATCTCGCTTTTTCATTCAGCGAGAACTTAAACAATATGATCTTCCTCGCATCCTCATGAGCTCCTGCATCTTTTTGTGTACTTGCATACCCAAGGAACTTTTTTAGATGTTGCTGAGGATCTTCAAAAGTTCCCCCAGAGAAGGGACCCCTTTCAATCATGGTGATAAGAGCAGGGTGTAAATCGAAATCGGCTCCAGTCCCTCTTGCTCCTAACAACCCAGCATTGCCCCTTCCGTTGTTCTTAAAGACTTCACGGATGACAAGTGTATCAGGATTCACAGCCATGTTGACTGTCTCTACATCCAAATTATCTTCGGTTGCAGCTTCAATCATTTGCGAATTCAGCACGTCAACTTCAACTCCTAAATTAAGAGCCTCAGTTGGGTTAACGTTCTTGTTCTTATTCTTCTTTTTCTTCTTTTTCTTCCTTGACGATGCTCCAATCTCCGGATTATAAGGCTCTAATTCACCTATCTTCGATCTAGTAAGCATACACCTAAGAAAATAAAGTGTTAGAAATCAAAGACAAGAATAATATAATCTCAATTACACTAGAAATAATAAACTGATAATCTATGCCGTCCCCGTCAATGGTGCCAAGAACTTGATGAGCGTTTTCTCAATACACAAAATTAATCCTCAAGTATAAGGATATCAATTGTAGTCTCGATAGGTGACCAAGTGATTATCGAACTCGAGGGATAGATTATTATCAATTTAGTTATATTCTAATTAACTAAGACTATAATGACAAATTTATTTAGAATAATTACGAACTAAATAACGAAGAATTTAGATGGCACATTAAATAAACAAGCAATAGGAAAAATACGGTTTCGATCAAGTAAGAAATTAGGTAGTTCTTCGAGTCATCCAGTTTTACTTTTTAATTTCCTTTCCATGTGTTATTGTCCGACTCTGCCTTGTGGTTTATAGACGCATCACTAAACCATGCAAGTTTACTCTATAGACACAAGCAAACAAGCGATGACACGTGTGAATATCCTTGGAGCAAGAGATATAATTCACCCCCCTTTCTAGGTACAACCAATATCAATTATTTCCCGTGCACTTAGTACTCTAACCCGATATGATCTCCCTTTATAGGTACTTTGACGTTATACTCTTTATTCTACTTATTAACCCGAATAATATTCAATTAACAAGTATCTATGTAATATAGTTCTAATAAGGTTTCGGAATCCCTTCACTTAGAATTATAACATGTAATCCTGCTCAGCAGTGAACGCACACAATCAATAACCAAGCTATGTATTCAGACTCTACATAACAGTTAATGATGCACAAAACGACCGTGAGTATGAATTAAAAAAATACAATCTTATATAAAATAAACCACAAGTAGTGTTGTACGGAGTTTACACATGGAAATTCAATTAACTCATAAAACTTTCATAACCCTAGAACTACCGGAGCAGTTCTAGCCCATGATTGATCTAGGAACAATCATGGTTGATTGGTATGACCTTACTTGACACGCTAGACGAACCTCTCTTCACGACTCCTTCGGATGACGGTAGAGTTTCGGTGGTGGATGGATGATGAATCATTTGTGTCGTCTTTTTTCTCCTGTGAAAGCTCTTTTTTTATATTCATGGAACCTCCTTATGGGCTTAGGATGAGCTTTTTCTTGAAGCACAAGTCAAATTTGGTAATAGACATCCGAAATTACCATAAATAGCAGCAGCGAAAATCCGTTCGACCAAGCCTTGACTGGTCAAGCAAGGCATTCAACTGAGCAATGGTCGAGCAAGCTCACTGTAAGTTTTTGTATATTTTCTTCGACTTCACTCATCTGCTCGACCAAGATGATTCTGGTCAAGCAACATCTCCAAGTCGAGCATGCTCTATGGACGAATCTGCATAATCTGCTCGACTTGGCCACCATGTTCGACCAAAGTGATGATGGTTGAACAAGGTCTTGAGGTCAAACAACCTTCGAAAATTACCTCAAAAATCGTGTCTTCCAATTCTAAGCTTTTAAGACCTATTTTCCTATACAAATATGCTCTACAAGCCCTTGTACCCTCTGATTGGTGCCTTTTTCATAGACAAATCGATTCGTCTCAATAAAAGACTCCATCCTACTCAATTCCCACACAAGTCAGAGCCCAGAATACGTGAATTTACATTCTCATCAGAGGGTGAGGGAACAACAGATTGAGAAGATCTTGAGGATCTTCGCCCACACGACGTCAAGATTGGACTTGGGAATACAGCAGAAGATCAAGAGGTAGTTTGCTGCTGTTATTTGTCAATTTCCATAATTTTTCTAAAATCATGTGGAACTCCAAACTGGATGTGTGATACACCATTGGAAAGCCACTGAAATCATTTTGGCGTGTAGATCACTCGAATCGAAGATCAGATAAGAAAGTTATACCCAAAATTGTGAGGCTGCGCAGGTTGCCGGTGAGAATTCATCTTCTTCAATATACCCTGGTGAAAGGTAATACGATTCTATGTTTCTTGCTTCTACTGATTTAGAAATGCATGAAACCTTAATGGTTCACGTTAACCAAATGATCGAACGCCAACAGTGTGTGTACTGATTACAAGAAATTGAATGAAAATACATGCAAAGACCACTTCCCTCTTCCTTTCATGGATCAAATGTTTGATAGTCTTGCAAGGTATGATTTTTATTGTTTCTTGGATGGGTACTCGGGGTATAATCAAATCATGATTGCACCCGAGAACCAGGAAAAGACTACTTTTACTTGCCCTTATGGAACTTTTGCCTTTAGGAAGATGCCTTTTGGATTATGTAATGCACCTGCTACATTTCAGTATTGTATGATGGCAATATTTGATGGGTTGATAGAAAAGATCATAGAGGTGTTTATGGATGATTTTCTGTGTTTGGTTCCTCTTTTGATATTTGTTTATCTAACATATCTATTGTTTTGAAGAGATGTTGAGAAACTAATCTTGTCTTGAATTAGGAGAAGTGTCATTTCATGGTAAGAGATGGAATTATTCTTGGGCACCATATTTCGGCTAAGGGATTGCAGGTGGATAGAGCAAAGGTGGTGGTGATTGTGAAGCTTCCACCACCTACTAATGAGAAGAGAGTACGGTCCTTCCTTGAACACACATGATTTTATAGAAGATTTATCAAAGACTTCTCAAAATACTCCAAGCTGTTGTCTCACTTACTTGAAAAGGATGTTTCTTTTGTTCTTGATAATGAATGCCTAACAGCTTTTCAAGTTTTGAAGGAAGCACTTATTACTGTACCTATCTTGATCACACCGGATTGGACTCAGCCGTTTGTACTTATGTGTGATGCAAGTGATTTAACACTTGGAGTGGTGCTTGGGCAGATGAGAGAGAAGAAGTTCTACGCTATTTACTATGCGAGTAAGACTTTTGATGCAGCACAAATGAATTACACTGTCATTGAAAAGGAGTTTCTAGCTGTTGTGTTTGCATTCAATAAGTTTCGACATCATTTAGTTGGCATGAAGACGATAGTGTACACAGATCCTTCTGTGATTCGGTACTTGATGGAGAAGAAGGAAGTGAAGCCAAGGATCATTAGATGGGTCCTTCTTCTGCAAGAGTTTGATATGAAGATCCAGGATAAGAAAGGTACGGAGAAGGTGTTGGCGGATCACCTATCAAGGTTGGAGACAAGGGGGCATTGTGATGATTCTTTCGAATACATAGAGGAGATGTTCCATAATAAGAAGATTATGGCAGTGTTTGCTGAAGGAGCGAAGAGAGCTTGTGTAGTAGCTGCTTAAGGAATGGATCCATGGTATGCGGATTATGTCAATTACATTGCTGTAGGAGAAATTCCGAGAGATCTCAACAGGTATCAACTTACAAAGTTTAAGAGAGATGTTGAGACTTTTATATGGTATGATCCATTCGTCTATAAGATTTTTACGAATTCTATCGTCCGTAGGTATATGCCCGAGAAGGAGATGGAGAGTGTTCTTGATTTTTACCATGCACAACTTAACGGGGACACTTCGGAGCTCAAAAGACTGCAGCTAAGGTACTTCAATCTTCTCTTTATTGGCCTACTTTGTTTAAAGATTGTGAATCCTATGTGGCGACATGCGATAGATGTCAAAGGATGGGAAACATAAGTAGAAGAGATGAGATGCCACTTCAGTCGAGCATTGTTGTTGAAATCTTCGATGTATGGGGAATCGATTTTATAGGGCGGTTTCCCCCATCTAATGGATTTCTCTATATCCTTTTAGCAGTGGATTATGTTTCTAAGTGGATGGAAGCCATTCCTACTCGCATGAATGATTCGAAAACTGTGTTGTCTTTCCTGAAGAAACATATCTTTGCCCGTTATGGAGTTCCTAGAGCACTTGTAAGTGATGGAGGTTCAAACTTCATCAACAAGCTTCTTGAAGGAGTTCTCAAAGGATATGGTGTTAAGCATAGGGTTACTACACCCTATCATCCTCAAGCTAATGGGCAAGCTAGAGTCTCCAACCGACAAGTGAAACAATTTTAGAGAAGGTAGTCGGAACTAATAGGAAAGATTGGGCTATGAAGCTCGATGATGTTTTGTGGGGATTCCGAACTGCTTGTGAAATTGTGCTTGACATGTCACCTTATTAAATTGTCTATCGGAAACCGTGCCACTTACCCGTAGAAATTCAGCATAAGGCTTTTTGGGCCTGTCGGAATTTTGAACTTGTGTCTTAAGGAACAAAAGGAGTTGAGGTTGACACAAATCAATCAACTAGACGAGTTCAGAAATCAAGCTTACAAGAATTCGGTGATCTACAAGGAAAGAATGAAGAAATGGCATGATTCGAAGATCACTTACAAGGAATTCAAGCAAGGTGATGAGGTATTACTCTTTAACTCTCGTTTGAAGCTCTTTGCAGGAAAATTGAAATTGAAATAGACGGGATCATTCATTATCCATAGAGCCTGCGGAGGGGGGAGTTTTGAGATCATGGACAAGGATGGAGACATCATAGCGGCGAATGGGCATCGATTGAAGCATTATAAGTCACTGGATGATGCTTGCGTCGTCTTTGAGGATACCTTGCATTGATTTAGTACCGTCGTGACTCTCCAACATTAAAAAAGAGCGCCTGTTGGGGCCTTTCCCTCCTATTTTATTGTTTTATTTCTTTAGTGTGAGTAAGAAATTTTTATATTTAACGTGTTTACTTATCGGAAATTACATCTCTTTGCAAACTTAGTTTCGACTATAGTTTTTACTAAGATTTGAGGAGGTGTGATGTACTTACCTCATTGTAGCACCAAGAGTATAATCTTTATTTGTTACATTTGTTAGGGGAGTTGATTTTTTGCGGTATATTAACACTTTAATCGGTGTTGATTTGTCAATATTTTACAATTTGTCTATTGTTCAGTGGTGTTTTATTTATTGTGTCGTATGCGGAGTATATATACAATTATTATTGAGTCTTAATGGTGGTTCTCTTGCTATAATTTTGCTCTGTTTTGGTACATAATGATCAATTTTGAGCTTGAAGTTTGCAGAAGACCAAGAAAACTCAATTTTGAAGTAGCAGTAGCATGGTTCGACCAGTGATAGAGGTCGAACCAACAATCAGAGAAAATTTTACAGGTTGGTTTGACCAAGAGGCTGTGGTTCGACCAAGGGTTCGAGTCGAATCAGCAACCTAAAATTTTGTTACAGGCTGGTTCGACCTCGACGTCCTGGTTTGACTAATAGTTTGAGTCAAACTGGATCCAAAAACGTCCAAAAGCATGGTTCGACCATGAAGAGGCGGTTCGACCACCTAGTTCGAGTTGAACCAGCCCAAGTAAAGCGTGTTTAAATGTGATTTTTGCCCCTGTTTCATACACTCTTCACACCACCCGCACTCGAATCCTCTTCGAACCAAAAACCCTCTCATTCAAACTTTGATTTTACTTCATTCTACTCCGATTAAACCACTTTCCACCCTTCCTATACTTGATTTCTTACGGATTTGAAGAATTTTAGTTTAAAAACTAGGGTTTCTCACCCAATTTTGTGGATTTTCTTCATTGTTCATACTAAGCCATGGCTGGATCGAAAGGTACGTTCTCTTAACTCTATTACCGTAGGATTGAAGTTTTATTGCTTGATTTTAAGTGGGTAACTTGATTGAACTTATTTTATGTGGATTCATGGTGTAATTGGAATTTTTGTTTGAAATTTCATATGAACAAGTGATAGGTCCGATTTTAATTGTAATTTGTTGTTAGACCATGATCTTAACTTGAAGTTGTTTTGCAATTTGAGTGGTAAAGTGAAGCATGTTAGAATTTTTTGTTGAATTTATGAAGTTTGATAAATTGTATGCTTAAGGAAGTGAAGTGAATGATGAATTGATCTTGTTGGAGAAGTTGAATGATGAAGTGAAATTGGAATAGCAAGTGTATGGATTCATTGTTAAATTTTATGAACACATGGAGTTGGAAGCATGTTTGTTTGAAGTTGATTGTACATGAATAACTTGAAGTCTTGAGTAGAGTTTAATGTATAGTTAGTTTTGAACTTAGATTGGTTGATTTTCTTGTATTTTCTTGGTATTGAAATATTATTCTTGTAGGAAAAGGAAAGGCAATTGAAATTCGCTCCAAGAGGATGGAGGATAGGCAGCCTCATGAAGACGAGGTTATGAAGAAATTACGGCTTAAGGAGAGGCTGCCTAGGAACTTTCATATACAAATGGAGAATTGGGAGGAGATAAAAGATAGATGGGGTGCGATGTCTGATAAGATTGCTCGCATGAGGTACCAGGATGATGATGCAATGAGGACGATGAATATCCGGGATGATATTATATGGATGTTTGATCAAGTGGGTATCCATCGCTCATGGAACTGAAGAGGCCGACATATTTTCATGTGACTGCGGAGGTGTTGTGCTCGATTACCATCAAGAAGGGTTTGAGTTCTCTTCCTTATGAATGTTCATTCCAGCTGGGAGGCGAGAAGAGAACTTGGACAGCTAAGGATTTCATTGTGCTACTAGGAACTCCTAGGGGGATTTCTAGGTATGAGAATGGGCACTTCAGACCTAATGATTTCTAGAGAGCTATTTCAGGAGAGGACATGGATTTCAAGATGAAGGATGCTCGTGCTGATTTGATTCACAACCCGATCTTTCGATACATGGATAGAATTTTGGGCAACACACTATTTGCCCGATCTGAGGGAAGTTGCGTATCTAGAGGAGGTTGTATGCTCTATGGTGTATGTTGAATGGAGTGTATTTTAATGTGGGCTCGTATCTGATTCAGCAGTTCTACAGATTCAGGAGTTCCACTTTTCAGAGAGTGAACATTGGAGGATTGCTTGCTTTTGTGGCTGAGTCACACCACATGGATTTCACTGTCATTACACCTATTTTGGAGGCTTCGGATCTCGTGATGGGTGCATGTATTAAAGCTGGATTTGCATTGTATCGGGATAGAGACTGGTTTTACACTAGGGTTTTTAACCCCTATTCTTTCATGTTTCCATATGATGTGAGGGCCTTGATTATGATCTGGAATGATGACAATAGGTTGATGAATACTTTGGCGCATGAGGCGATATCTATTACGTGCTTGAGGAGAGGAGACTGGGGGACTATTGCTCAGACGTACGCCGCTAGGATGTATCAGGAGCTACAGAGGATAGTAGATAATGAGCAGCAACAGCAACCTCAGCACGAGGAGCATGATGATGAGATGCATGGAGAGGAGCATGTCCATCCCGAGATAGAGATTCAGCAGCCGCAGCAGTATGAGATGCCACCACCACAGCAGCCGCAACAGTATTGGGGTGGTCTGGATGAGTTCTACAGGGAGCAGTTTAGGTTGGTGAATGAGCATCTTGTCAACCTGAACAACAATCAGAAGGAGACGAACAGCCAATTGGACCTACTAACGACGAGATATGCCGCGCTCGATATGCGGTACAACACGCTGCATGCCAACTATGTTGTGATGGATCAGAGATTGGGAGATTTGAGTGATAATTATGAAGCTCTGGATAGGAAGATGGATACTCAACAAAGATATTTCAATGATTGGCGCCGAGGTGATAGTGATGATGATGCTCCGGAGGAGTAGAGGACGCCAGGTTTTCATCTTTATCAGCTTCATCTCATCCCCCTTCTCTTTTCTCTTTACAGGATGGGTATTTGGTGGTGTGAGTGACATGTATTGATATTCTGATTGATTCTGATATTGAATTTGTTGGTGATTCTCGATTTGGATTGATATGATGGTTCTTGAATAGTATGTTGCATTCATATTTTGCATGTATTGATTTTGTTGATGATAAGCATGTATAACTTGTTAAATATGTGGAGTTCATTGTGGAATTGATCTTGATTATATTCTATGAGGAGTGCTTAGGATTTAATTTACCAATGTGAGAATTTGAGCCTTATGAAATCATGCTACATCTATGCATGATAAGTTATTCTTGTGAGAATCTTTCATATGACCGTATTCTAGAACTTGGCTTGCTGTCTTGTGTGAGACTTATGATTGTTAGTCATTAGGACATGATCTAATTAGGCCATTATTGTTTATTTGAGTCACTTAGCTAAATTTTACCTTCCAATGTACTATATAAATCATTGGAAGCCCTATTGAGCCTTTAAAAGATTTTTCTTTAACAAGCCGTGATATAAAGCCCCATTCATCCTTTACTTGAGCCTTATTGAATACTCTATTCATTAGTAGAGAGTTGAGGTGAATACCTTATTGAATACCCTATTTATAAAAAGACTCATTTCTTCAAAGTACAAGAGTACTAGTTTCGGGCACTACCCTTCTAAGCAGTCAGGTAGGTTTCAGGCACTACCCTTAAGCAAGATTTAACCATATTTTTTTCTTTTCATTATATCGCTCAACCAATATTTTTTTCCTTTTCTTCTCACATTAGTGCACTTTGTGTGTATTGAGCAGGACCGCTTGAGATCATTCGACTTGTATTATCTATATAGAAGAACTTGACCTAAGTTATTATAGATGTTCGTGCTCTTAATCTCTATACAATAATCTCGACACGTAAGGAAGTATGTATTTCTTTAATTCATCAATGGGTGAGATTTACATGTAATTAAATCAACAAACTCGGTAAGTTGGGAAATATTGATGTCTCTGTGGTGTGCTGTTGATTGTAGAAGGAATCCGTGTCCGTTATAGGTAGATGATGTGAGCTCATAAGGATTATCATGTAAACCCTGCAGGTGGATTTATTCCAGCATGATAATGAGGTTGAGTGATACTACTCTCGGATGAGATATTAATTAATGGAGTTGTCAGTAACTTAATTAATTAATGGGCATTGTATATCTTAAACATGGGGAGACTGTCGGGCTCATAATAAGAAGGTGCTCATAACGTAATTATGGGATTAGAACGGTAGTGCAGTAATAATATTTTAGTGGTATGTATTATTATTATTGGACTTAAGTATAAGCTTTGGGCTAAGCTTGGATACTTAAGCCCAATGGATGCCCAACTCTAATTTCTCCTCCTGGTCCCTGCTATAGCCCATATATATAAGTCATGTCAGCTGTTCTAACCCTAAGAGAGACACACCTAACACATGAAGAGGGTAGATGGAACAGCAGATTGAGAAGATCTTAAGATCGTCGCCCACACGACGTCGAGATTGGACTTGGGAATACAGCAGAAGATCAAGAGGTTGTTTTCTGCTGCTGTCCGCCAACTTGCAAGATTTTTATAAGATCTTACAGACTTCAGAATTCAATGTGTACAGACGGAAAGTCACGGAAGAGAGAATCGTTTTGGTGCATAGATCACTCAATTCCGAGATCGGATGAGAGAGTTATGCCCAAAACGGTGAGGCTGCACAGGCTGCCAGCTAGAATACTCCTTCTTCAACATACCCTGGTGAAAGGTAATACGTTTCTTTGATTTCTTGCTTTCGCTAAATTAGAAACGTATGGAACCCATAACGGTTCACTTTAACCAAATGATCGAATGCCAACAATTGGTATCAGAACTTCAGTTTTAGAGTAAAGCGTGAAACGTTAGGCTAAGGTTTATGTGTGTGTACATGAATTAGGGTTTAGAATAAATTTCTTGTAGAATACTCTAATTGTACATGGCTGCACACGAGAACCACACGACGGGTCGATGATGACAGTGATGGCTCGGTGGGTGACAGTGAAAGCACTGGAATTGGCACTGCTAGTGGGGCTGGGCACGACGACTAATGGTGAGGGGCTGATGATGAGGCGCCGGACAGCCCCTGCATCGCACATAGGCGTGGCTGCTGGTGAAAGCATGGCAGTTTCACAGTGATTACATGGACTAAATCGACTTTGCACGGAGACACTGACAGTAGCCGGTTGACGTTAAGTTGACGAAGAGGCAGGGCTGGGCGTGCATGATCGCGCATGGGTAGCGCTCTGACAACGCGAGATGGGCGGCAGGCAGCCTGGTCTTTGCTGAACGACAGTGGAGTCGTGCATCGATCATGCTACTGGTGTCACCTGGTTGCGACGCAGGTGATTCCCAGTGGTGTTTCATGGCGAGCCTTGTAGATTTTCGAGCGAGCCATAAAGTATTCGGAGCGAGACTTGCAGGCGTTCTGGGCGAGTCCTACAGATTTTTGAGTGGGTCAAGCAGAATGGCAAGGAATAGCTTGCGGCGTATGACTTCAAACTCATACCGAGCTTGAGGTGCACGAGTCGTGCAGAAATCCAGATGGTCGAGTGAAGAGCACATAGTTGCAAGCAAGCGCCAGGTGATGGGCGTACGAGTACTGCCGAGAGTGGAGGCTCATTGGTATACGTGTGTGCACGAGCTAGCGCATGAGTCGTGCACTGCCGTGTGAGCACCGGGCGTCGGTGGCATGCGCTGAAGCAGATGCTATGATGGTACGGATGTTGTTGCTGGGCAGCATGACCCAGAGGCATAGCCGGCACGACTGCCTACTGCTGCCCGCACCTGTCATGCAGGATGCCAGGCAGCTGGGCGTGCGGCTGGACAGCACGATGGCATGTGTGGGTGCTGCACGGGAGCGGAACAACTCGTGCAAGGTTTGGCATGAGTCATGCCAGTGTGTAGTATAGCCAGTGGTGAAATACGTTGAGAATATGGAGAATTAGGGTGCCGAGCTGGTGGAGCAAGTTACCGGGCAATGAATCTGGAGGAAAATTCTTGAAGACCGGCTTCTGATTTTCAGATTAGGTTTCGAGGCGCTGCCCCTGATCCCCACGACCTAACCAGGCAGGTCGATCCCTGCGACCTCACCAGGAAGTTCGATCCCTGTATTCGTTCCCCGCATTCGTGCTTGATGGCGAACAATCAAATTCGCTGTTATATAACTGCCATAATTAATTTATTTGATTATTGTTATATATGTATGCATGATTCTCTGTGATTTACTACCTTATTTGCCATAATAGGAGCATGCTAGGTTACATATTGTATTTTGAATATTATATGCAAGTAAAAATACTCAGTATTAAATAACTAAGTGGGAGAGGAGATTGGTAATTAATTCCCGCGGCCTCCATTATTGGTTTGTAAGTGATGTGAGTAAACTTGCGTGTTGGCATAGACCTTCCTCCCTATTGGATCAGTTTATTCATGGATTACTGGTACAGACTTCATTAAATATTTATTGTTTGTAATATGATGCACATGAACTTGCATGTTGACATAAACCTTCCTCCCCATCGGATGAGTTTGTTTGCGGATCACTATACAAACTTATAATGGATAATCGTAGGAAGTTATACGAGCGTGTGTGTACTTTTCTATCTGTAAGGAGAATAAGCTTGGACCGCAGACTTGGGATCAAATAATGGTGTACACTTAGGTGTGAATAATAAGTATCCTCCCTATCAGAGTCACTGCTTTTATTTGCATGGCTAAAAAGGAACCGACTATTAATTATTTTGTCATGAGGTTAGATTGACAAATGAAATTAATGGGTAAAACCTTCTCTTGTAAATATTCGGGTTTGTAAATGTCCACACTATCGTGGCTTGTAGACTCACGGTACTTGAGATGTAGGTAATTTTTAATTTTATATTGTTTTGAGAGAATCAATATAAATGGATAAAATTCCAAGATTTGATCAGTGTATTTATTTGTGATTCTCTGAATTTTAAATGGTTTTATCTCACATATTGTTTACTGAAAGAAACTATATTTACTGGTCCAAAATTAGATGATTAGAAAAGAATCTTGGTTTCGAATTTTACTGCTTAATAAAATATAAATATATGTTCTCACTAAGGATGTCCCACGATGCCTATTAAAATCTCTAGTGAAGAGGTGAGAGGTTCATAGAAATATAATGGTCTCATGCGACTCTTCAGATACTTGAGTAAGTAAGAAAGGCAAGAGGTCATGGATAAGTTGATAAATGAATTGGGAATGCTTGGAATAGAAATTGAAAGGGAAACCTAGATCAATTTATTCTTCATAATTTGTCTGGATGTTTTGAGCAAGTTCTACCTGAAATACGAGATGTTGTATATGGTGGAGAACTTCTGACAAAACATATGGCGAAGGAAAGCCATTTTCATCATGATGTGAACAAGGTTAGTATTTCATTCACTAGTCGTTAAAGCATGATTAGTTTTGGCATCTGCTAACATATTGTGTGTAGATACCGTAATCACTAAAAGCATGTAACTAAGTGATGATGAGATTATTATTGGGTACATGGGTATACTATGAAAGTAGTGGCTGTTGCAGTGGGAGTTATTTATTTATCTAAGGATAGGAATAAATATTTGATTATGTGAAATTATCTTTACGTACGTTTTCATAAAAAGAATTTTATTTCAATTTTTATGCATTTACGAATGGATACTCCATTTTATTTAAATGACATGGTCATAGTAATGCGGGATGGAGCTATAATTTGTTGTTGTACGTTGGTGGACAATTTGTACTCTTAAATCATGTTTATCCCATGATGCAACAAATAGTAATTAATAATGCGTCTTCTAATCCTAATAAGAGAAAGACTCTTATGGAAATGATTAGATAGATGATGAATTATTTAGAATTATTAAATTCATTTTATGGATATACCTTAGAAACATCATTTCGTAGAATGTTTGTCTGTTTGAGGAATATTCTAGAAAAATAAAGGGTGATGATTTATTTAGTCCAAAAGATCGAAGGGTGATTGTTAGCACAAACACTAGATTTTTTTGGAAAAGGACTATGTAATAAATCACAAACCTATGTATAAATTGTTCTAAAGGAAGTGAGAAGGAAAACACAAAGTATTAGTACCAATTGTACAAGAGGATATACCACAAGTAAACTGTAATGCATGTCACGTCTGATACACAATTGCGTGTAGTGCCTTGTCGTAGTGGGATGGTTGTTCAACAACCGGTAAAATATATGTTTTGGGAGAGTCGTGAAACTTGATCCCTAGTAAACATGGAGTTAACCCATGGATACAACAAAGCACTACAAGATAAAAATGCGAAATCTTAGCAAAGTGCAATGAATGTTGAAATAGAATCGATGAATTCTAAATTAGATCTGGCTGCTTGTAGAACCACGGATGGTGTGAAAGTCATTGGAAGTGGCTCTGTAAAAAAAAGAGGATCATATGATAAGGTGAAAACCTTGGAAGCAAAGCTTGTTACGAAAAGGTATAATCAGAAAGAAAATATTTGATTATGTGGAAACCTGTTCGCCAGTAGCTATGTCTATATTGATCTGAATTCTTTTTGTTGCTATTCATGTGGAATATGAGGGATAGCAAATAGATGTCAAGACAACTTTCCTGATTGGAAGTCTTGAGGATAACATCTATGTGAAGCAACCAGAGTGAATCATTGCAAAGGACTAAGAGCATTTTGAGTATGAGCTTAAAAGAGTTCATCGATGGACTAAAGCAAGCTTCAAGAACATGAAACATCTATTTTGATGAGGTAATTCAGTCATATGGATTTAATCAATGCGCGGATGTGTCTTGTGTATTGAAAAAGAGTGACGGAAATATGGTGGTATTTCTGGTACTGTACGTAGATGATATATTGCTCATTGGAGACAATAAAAAAGTATTATCAGGCGTATGGGTATGGTTGATAAAGCAGTATGAAATGAAGGACTTAAGAGAAGCAAAAATATCCTTTGGATCACGGTAATACAGATCACAAAAAGGATGTTATGCTTGTCTCAAGCTTCATGAGATGATACGATCCTTATTTGTGTTAGCATGTGATTTTATCTAAGGAAATGTGTCTTGAGACACAAAAAGAAGATAAAGGGGATGAAAGCGATTTCTTATGCTTCGGCGAATAAGGAAGCTTAATCTAAAGAATGTTATGCACGATATTGGATATCTATTTTGCCAAAGGCATTGTCAGTGAGTATCAAGGTAACCCGAAATAAGAATGATGAACTGTGATAAGACATATATTTATGTATCTGAAAAAGAACCAGAAATTATATGTGGACTTTCCGAACAGATTCACTGCTTCTTATGGGTTACATAGATTCAGATTTTTCAAATCAGATAGGGACGGTAGTAAATCCACCTCAAAGGTTATGTGTTTTATTTTAGGAAGTAGAGCCATAATGTGGAGGAGTGTTATATAGAAATATATTTCAGACTCCGGACTCCATCATGGAAAGATGATAAATTGGAGTCAATGAGGCAGCCAAAGTGTCTGTATGACTCTAGAAACTTCATGATGGACTTTGAAGTGTTTTTGAGTTTGCCCAAGGTTATCATAATTTATTTTGATGATAATGGTGTAGTTACAAACTTGAAGGAATCACGAGCCCATAAGATAATTAAACACATGGAGCGCGAGTACAACCTATGACGAGAAATTGTATGATGAGGGGAAGGTTGTTGTCGCCTAGATTGCATCGGATGATAACTTAGTAAATCCATTTACAAGGACCTTAAGGCGAGAGCTTTTGATGGTGATGAGAGTGAAAATAAGCGTGTTTTAATATCCAATTTAATACCTTTTTTATTGATATTGTAGTCTTATATGAGCACAAGTGTCTAATATTCGATATATGTGAGAATTATGTACACTTGAGGTATTTTATTGTGTTTTAGGTAGAAAAAGGATCAAAAGAGCCAAGTTTGAGAAAAGATGAAATTTATGCAAGAATGCTGATAAACGCACGTCCAACTTGTGTAATTATTTTGTATTGATGTGGAGCTCTGAATTGAATTTGATATATGGTTGGAAAGCTACAGAAGAGAGGGTCGTTTTGGTTTAAAGAACATCCCAATCAGATTCCGAACGAGAAAGTTATGAGCAAAGTGGTGACGTCGCGCGAGCTATGCCGAACAGAACTGGTGTGCTATTTTCCATGACTTGTTACAAATTCACTTCTTAGATTTTTGGTGATATCTTTATATTCAGAGAAAACCAAGGAAAAGAGAATCATGTGAGTGCAAAAATCACTCAAATTGGAGGTCGGACGAGGAAGTTATGCTCAGAATCGTGAAGTCACGCAGCTGTTGGCGAAAATTTCTGAGAATTTCCGAAAACTACCTTATTTATCCGGATCTCTTTTACCAAATTTAACACATGTCTCTTATCAAATTTGACATATGCCTAAATTTGGGTCCTTTCCAAGACCTACAAGGAGAGCTCACAAGTATAAAAAGGGGTATAGATCACATCATAAAAAAGGAGGAGGAACACAACACAATATAAGAGAGGAGAAGAGAGGCCACAACATACAACACCCCACAAGGGGGGATCACCCCCCAACCATCATCATTTTCTCCATCCATCCATCACTTTGAAGATTCGTTTGTGGAATCAAGGGAAGAACTAAGAGGAGAATTCAAGAGCGAGAAGGACGCGATGACGCCACATCTAGGGTTTATTCGTTTCCTAATTTATCTTATATTTTTCGGACATCCACGTAAGATCTATCCAACACCCATGATTGTTCTTCGCAACACCATGTGCTAGAGCCTTTTTGGTAGAACTAGGGTTGTGAAGGTTTTATCTAGTTAATTGAACTTCCATGTGTACAATCCGTACAACACTACTTGTGGATTTATTTTATATATGATTGTGCCTTTTTAATTCATACTCATAGTCGTTTTGTGCATCAATAATCGTTGTGTAGAGTCTGAATACATAACATGGTTATTGGTTGAGTGCGTTCACTGTTGAACAGGGTTTTAAGTTATAATTCTAAGTGAAGGGATTCCGAAGTCTTATTAGAACTATCATATATGAATACTTATTAATTGAATTGAATTCGAGTTAATAAGTAGGATAAAGAGGATAATTTTATAGTATCTATAAATGGAGATCATATCGGGTTAGAGTACCAATCCTAGGGGGAAATAATTGATACTGATAGTACCTAGAAAGGGGGGTGGAATTATATCTCTTGCTCCGAGGTTATTCACACGTGTTACACACATATTTACTTGTGTCTATAGAGTAAATATGCATGGTTTAGTGATGCATCCATATTTCACAAGGCAGAGTCGGACATTGACACATGGAAGGGAAGTTAATTAGTGAAACTGGATTATCCTAGAGCTACCTATTCTTCTACTTGATCCACTTTCGTATCCTTCGAGTGATAGTTTATTTTATTTGTTATTTAATTTCCAGCATATTAGTTGTTAGATAACCATTAAAACGTAATTGCCTTGTCTTAATTAATTTAGATAATAATTAAATTGATAATACGCCGTCCCTTGTGTTCGATATTCACTTGGTCACCTTTCGAGACTACAATTGATATCCTTCACACTTGGGGATTAATTGTGTGTTGAGAAAACACCCTTCAAGTTCTTGGCGCCATTGCCGGGGACGGCTGTTATTATTGATTTTGTTATTTCTAGTTGATTAAGATTTTTTTTTCTTTTTCTTTTATTTGTGATTTTTTATTCTATCTAACCTTGAATTTTTTCGAGTTACTTGTGCACTTATAAATGGAGAGGAAGGAAAAGAAGGAATAACACATTGATCTAAACATGGTCGGAGCAAGGCAGAATCTGGATAATGTTGCCATACGTGAAATTTTCACGAACTTTGGGAATGTCAACATAGGGTTGATAGGAGCAAGGGGGGAAGATGATGCTTTTGAGATAAATCCCGCTCTTATTAACATGGTAGAGAAGAATCCCTTTTCTGGAGGTTGTTTTGAAGATCCATATCAGCATCTCCGAAAATTTTTTGGTTATGCAAACACTCAGAAAGGAGCTGGAGCTAATGATAATGCTAGGCGGATCGCCTTATTCAAGTTCTCTTTAATTAATAAGGCGGAAGCTTGGTATGAGACCCTTGATACAGTCGATTGCAATACATGGGACCAACTGCAGCAGAAGTTCTTGGAGAGATACATGCCACCCTCAAGGATCTTAAGGATGAGGCAAGAGATCACCCGATTTGTTATGAATCAGGGTGAGAAATTTGATGAGGCATGGGATAGGTTTAAAGACATGCTCAGGAGGTGTCCACAGCATGGAATGTCTAAGGCTGAATACATAAGCATCTTCTACTATGGATTGGATTGTGAGTCGCATGTTTTTATTGATGCATCATCAGAAGGAGCGCTGTTATCAAAGACAGCACTTGAAGCAGAAAAGTTATTTGAAGACATCTCTATGAATTTACGTGACTGGCTAGTAGAGAGAGATAGAGGATCATATGTACTTGGCAAGGTGGAGCAGGTTGAACATCAAGTGAAGCCGAATAGGGATGATGAGATCATCTCTAGTCTAGCTAACATCAACAAGCTACTAGAGTTCCAGCAGAGGCAGATCACAGAGTTGACACAAAGGGTCCTAATATGAAGCAGCAAGAAGTAAAGAGTGATGAAGATACCTTCAATCGATACATGGCTGAGAACGATGCAAGGGTTGACCACATCGAAGCTAGAATGAATGTTGATCATGCAGATTTATCTAAGCAGATGAAGGAGCTTACTTTGATTATGGGGCAGATGACCGTGAACGTGAATCAATTGACACAAAAATTAGAAGATAAAGCCATCACGTTAAGGTTTGGAACATAGTATGAAGAAACGACGGAGCCGAAATCGAAATCTAAAGCCAAAGGAGCCCGATTCGACCCTGATTCGACCAACACAAGAGGTCGAACCATGCAGGGTAGGTCGAATCGGAGCACTGGACATGATCAGGAGAAGACTCAGCATTGGGTCGACCAAGCTCCATCTGATTCGACCTGGCTAACAGGTCGAACCTTGGTCGAACCCGACCATTCCGAGCACTCTATTTTTCCAGAAGACCGGTTCGACCACAGCCTTATTGGTTTGACCTGGATACCAAGTCGAACACTGGTCGAACCACATCAAGCAAAACATTCTATTTCAGATCATCATCGGTTCGACCACGTCACTCATGGTTCGACCACACCTACTGGTCAAACCCAGGTCGAACCGGAGGCCAAAGACCATACAGAGAGCAGATTCGACTTGGGGGAAAGTGGTTCGACCTGGTCACAAGGTCGAACCCAGGTCGAATCACATAATCAGAGAGAGAATCAAGTTTCAGAAGAGTGGTTCGACCACTACGTGCCTGGTTCGACCTGTCGAACAGGTCAAACCCAGGTCGAACCCAAACTGAAAAGTGAGAATGGACTTCCAAGAGCTTGGTTCGACCACTATGTACCTGGTTCGACCAGTACCCCTGGTCGAACCCAGGTCGAATCCTCTCAGAACGCACCCGTTTCTGCGCTGAATGCTCCCTATGATGTTGATGCTACTCCAGTACCATTACATGAGCAGAATACTGAGCTTACAATGGACAAGAAGTGGGAAAGAGCAAAGAAGTTGAGAGCGGAGAAGCTTAGACTGTAGATAGATAATGAAGATGTGGTTTTCTCTCTTGATCAAGCAATGAAGATACCCATGGAGACTCAATCGTGCAAGAGCATTGATATGGTTTCTAACTTGTTTAATCTTGATTTTTCTAAGACAGATGATTCTGAATTTAAGTGGAAGGTTGACAAGGAGGAGTCTAGACAGCCATGGGAGGAAGAAAATTTCAATGATCATATTTTTGTGACCAAGAAAGGTGAGGTGTTGAGTTTAGACAAGAAGAGGGAAAGAAAGTATTTGAAGATGAGGATGCGAGAAGACCGTCTTCTACCGTCGTGACTCTACGACGTTAAACATGAGCGCCTGTTGGGGGCTTGCCCTTCCGTTTTATTACTTTATTTCTTTCGTGTGAGTAAGAAATTTTTATATTTAAGGTGCTTATTATTCGGCAATTACATCTTTGCAAACTTAGTTTCAACTTACGTTTTTACTAAGTTTGGGGGGTGTGATATACTTACCTCATTGAAGCACCAAGAATATAATATTTTCTTTGTAATGTTTGCTAGGGGAGTTATTTTTTGCGGTATATTGAAACTTTAATCAGTTTTAATGTGTCGATTTTTTGGAATTTGCCTAGTGTTCAGTGGTGTTTCTAGTGTGTGGAGTCGATTACATAGTCAATTAATTCTTTCTTATAGTTCTCCTATTTTATTATTGATGAATCCTGTGATGATGAGTTTGTTTGAGCTTTGATGATAGAAACGGGTAACTAGGTGGCAAGACGAGTTCTGCATTGAGGTTTCGACTCGAGGAGCTCGTACATTCATTGAAGGAGAAATCAGGTGCCCTTGTTTCCTTTTTCTAATTTTTATATGTGCTTTTAATTCATAGGAGTGGAAGGATTGTGTTTATGGTGGTGATCCATGTGAGCTTATTTTTAAATTGTCTTGGAATTCATATGCTCTTGAAATTGATGAAGGAAGTGTACTTGAGTTATATTGTGGTATGAAGTTCTATGTGTACTTGTGGGATATTACCTACAATGAAAAGTGATCTGTTACTTGTTAAAAACCCATGTGAGATTTTGAGCCTCGTTGATCATGATATATAATCACATGATATTTTCTTTTCTGGTGAGTATCGTTCTTGTGTGTGTATTCTAGAACTTGCCTCTTGTCTTACTTGAAACTACATGTGTGTTAGATGATGGGAGATGATCTAAGGCCATCCTTGAATTTATGAGTCACTTAGCCAAATAATTTCCTACCAAATAATTATATATCCGTAGTTAACCCCGTTGAGCCTAAAAATCTTATTTCTTTGGCAACCTACGAAGATAGCCACTTTGATATCCTATTTGAGCCTTAAATTTCTATATTTAGTGGAGAATTAAATGTTGTCAAAGTGTGTTAATGGTGCTTGATAAAAATTTGGGAAGGAATGAAATTGGTGTTAAGGAGAAGCATGGAGTAGTGCTTAAATCTAGTACTCCATGGAATAAAAAACCCTAGGATAGTGCTTGAATCTAGTACCCTATGGAGGATGCGTGAGGTAGTGCCCGAAACTGGTACCTCGAGAGAAAAAGAATGTGCTTGAGACAAGAAAAAGTATGTTGAGCTTGAAGGAAAGGAGAGAAAAGAAAATTAGAAGAGCATGAAGCTGGGTAGCTTTGAAGTGTAAAAATTTGCAGTACATAAGATCTCCGGTTTTAATTCTCTACTAATTGAGTCACTTTATCCATATGTTTCCTACCCTTACCAAAGAGCCAACATTACATCCAAAAGAAAAGTCCTTTTTGATCTCATTGTCGAATCATACTTTTAGTGGTGAAGAGCTTGAGACGTTTGGCAAGCTTATGGTTACGCATGCACTTGAATTGAATCTGAGCGTAAACACCTTAACCCATAAGTGTACATCTTTTACACTTGAGTGCGAGTGATATATACTTTCCGTGAGAACATGTCAATGGAGCATATGAATTGGTAGTGATTGTCTTAACTTGTATGCTTTGAATTGATTATTACACGTGATAAGAGTTGCATGACCTAAGTTGATGACAATTGTATTTTGAATGGGGTATTGGTCATAGTCCTTGTTTTCTCGCTAATTTTCATACTCTTTTTCTCTTTATCTTTATTTTGTTGCCTCGGAACGAGCAACGGGTAAGTTTGGGGGATTGATGAGAGTAAAAATAAGCGTGTTTTAATATCCAATTTAACACCTTTTTTATTAATATTGTAGTCTTATATGAGCACAAGTGTCTTATATTTGATATATGTGAGAATTATGTGCACTTGAGGTGTTTTATTGTGTTTTAGGTAGAAAAATGATCAAAAGAGCCAAGTTTGAGAAAAGGTGCAATTTATGCAAGAATGCTGATAAACGCATGTCCAATTTGTGTAATTATTCTGTATTGATATGGAGCTCTGAATTGGATTTGTGATATATCGTTGGAAACCTACAGAAGAGAGGGTCGTTTTGGTGTAAAGAACATCCCAATCAGATTCCGAACGAGAAAGTTATGAGTAAAGTGGTGACGTCGCGCGAGCTATGCTGAACAGAACTGGTGTGCTATTTTCCATGGCTTGTTACAAATTCACTTCTTAGATTTTTGGTGATATCTTTATATTCAGAGACCAAGGAAAAGAGGATCATGTGAGCACAAAAATCACTCAAATTGGAGGTCGGACGAGTAAGTTATGCTCAGAATCGTGAAGTCACGCAGCTGTTGGCGAGAATTTCTGAGAATTTTCGAAAACTACCTTATTTATCCGGATCTCTTTTACCAAATTTAACACATGTCTCTTATCAAATTTGACATATGCCTAAATTTGGGTCCTTTCCAAGACCTACAAGGAGAGCTAACTAGTATAAAAAGGGGTGTAGATCACATCATAAAAAAGGAGGAGGAACACAACACAATACAAGAGAGGAGAAGAGAGGCCACAACATACAACACCCCACAAGGGGGGGATCACCCCCCAACCATCATCCTTTTCTCCATCCATCCATCACTTTGAAGATTCGTTTGTGGAATCAAGGGGAGAACTAAGAGGAGAATTCAAGAGCGAGAAGGACGCGATGACGCCACATCTAGGGTTTATTCGTTTCCTAATTTATCTTATATTTTTTGGACATCCGGGTAAGATATATCCAACACCCATGATTGTTCTTCGCAACACCATGGGCTAGAGCCTTTTTGGTAGAACTAGGGTTGTGAAGGTTTTATCTAGTTAATTGAACTTCCATGTGTACAATCCGCACAACACTACTTGTGGATTTATTTTATATATGATTGTGCCTTTTTAATTCATACTTATAGTCGTTTTGTGCATCAATAATCGTTGTGTAGAGTCTGAATACATAACATGGTTATTGGTTGAGTGCGTTCACTGTTGAGCAGGGTTTTAAGTTATAATTCTAAGTGAAGGGATTCCAAAGTCTTATTAGAACTATCATATATGAATACTTATTAATTGAATTGAATTCGGGTTAATAAGTAGGATAAAGAGGATAATTTTATAGTACCTATAAAGGGAGATCATATCGGGTTAGAGTACCAATCCTAGGGGGAAATAATTGATACTGATAGTACCTAGAAAGAAGGGTGGAATTATATCTCTTGCTCCGAGGTTATTCACACGTGTTACACGCATATTTACTTGTGTCTATAGAGTAGATATGCATGGTTTAGTGATGCGTCCATATTCCACAAGGTAGAGTCGGACATTGACACATGGAAGGGAAGTTAATTAGTGAAACTGGATTATCCTAGAGCTACCTATTCTCCTACTTTATCCACTTTCGTATCCTTCGAGTGATAGTTTATTTTATTTTTTATTTAATTTCAAGCATATTAGTTGTTAGATAACCATTAAAACGTAATTGTCTTGTCTTAATTAATTTAGATAATAATTAAATTGATAATACGCCGTCCCTTGGGTTCGATATTTACTTGGTCACCTTTCGAGACTACAATTGATATCCTTCATACTTGGAAATTAATTGTGTGTTGAGAAAACGCGCATCAGATGGTCGTGTAGTGGGAGTGGGAAATCAGATATATGGCGGAAGACATGACAGCATAATCTTTTAGTATAAGTGGGAGATTGTTGGATTGTATACTAAAAATTCTAGCTTCAGTATGAACAATGTTATAACAATTTATTTGAAATGAGAATCATATGATCAAATGATTGCATCTTATAATTTTTTTATATGTCTGATGCAATAGTCCACTTATTTTATATTGTAGATGATATGTAGTGCAACAACACGCAGAAGACCATATTATCGGTTTTCTTATAAAGTATAAACAATGCTCACAACCGAGATAGATGGGGACTCTCTATCGGGATGGTTGTAGTGTGGTTTGGTATTAGCTTGTCTTAGCTATAGAATCACATTAGTGCACTTTGTGTGTATTGAGCAGGACCGCTTAAGATCATTCGACTTGTACTGTCTATATAGAAGAACTTGATCTCAGTTATTATGGATATTCGTGCTCATAATACCTATACAATAACCTCGACACATAGGGCAGTATGTATTTCTTTGATTCATCAATGGGTGAGATTTCCATGTAATTAAATCAACAAACTCGGTGAGTTGGGAAGTAGTGTTGTCTCTATGGTGTGCTGTTGATTGTAGAAGGAATCCATGTCCGTTATAGGTTGATGATGTCCCCTTGAGGAGCTCATAAGGATTATCATATAAACCCTGCAGGTGAATTTATTCCGGCATGATAATGAGGTTGAGTGGTACTACTCTTGGATGAGATATTAATTAATGGAGTTGTTAGTAACTTAATTAATTAATGGACATTATATATCTTAAACATGGGGAGACTATCGGGCTCATAATAAGAAGGAGCTCAAAACGTAATTTTGGGATTAGAACGGTAGAGCAGTAATAATATTTTAGTGGTATATATTATTATTATTGGATTTAAGTATAAGCTTTGGGCTGAACTTGGATACTTAAGCCCAATAGAGGTCCAACTCTAATTTCTCCTCCTGGTCCCTGCTATAGCCCATATATATAAGTCATCTCATCTGTGTTGGCAATTGGATCTTATGGTTAACGTGATTCGCATAAGAAAAACAGATAATCAGATATAGCGAAAGCATTAAACAATTAACCTGTCTTCTGGGTTGGAGTAGTGGATGATAATCTGAGAAGAACACCTCTGATCTTCTACCGTATGTCCCAAAGTCAACTCTGGTGTTGGGTGGTCAACAATCCCCAGAGTTCTCTCAATCTGCTCTCTGTTTCTACCGTATGTCAAAAGAGGCACACCCTTGGGTTTAACAGGAACTGAGATGACTTATATACTTGGGCTACAGCAGGGACCAGGAGGAGAAATTGGGCTGGGCCTCAATTGAATTTAATTAATCAAGCTTAGCCCAAAGCTTTTAATTAAATCCAATAATAATAATATAGTCCACTAAAATATTATTACTGCACTACCCGTCCAATCCCAAATTATGTTCTGGGCTCCTTCTTATTATGAGCCCGATAGTCTCCCCATGTTTAAGATATACAATGTCCATTAATTAATTAAGTTACTGACAACTCAAATTAATTAATATCTCATCCGAGAGTAGTACCACTCAACCTTATTATCATGTCGGAAATTAATCCACTTGCAAGATTTACATGATAAACCTTATGAGCTCCTCAAGGGGACATCATCAACCTATGACGGACATGGATTCCTTCTACAATCAACAGCACACCATAGATACAGCACTACTTCCCAACTCACCGAGTTTGTTGATTTAATACTTATAAATCTCACCCATTGATGAATCAAAGAAATACATACTGCCCTACGTGTCGAGATTATTGTATAGGGATTAAGAGCACGAACTTCCATAATAACAGAGATCAAGTTCTTCTATAAGTCAGTATAAGTCGAACGATCTCAGGCGGTCCTACTCAATACACACAAGTGCACTAATATGATTCTATAGCCAAGACAAGCTAATACCAAACCACACTACAACCATACCGATAGAGAGTCCCCGTCTATCTCAGTTGTGAGCATCTGTTTATACTTTATAAGGAAACCGATAATATGATCTTCCGCGTGTTGTCGCACAACATATTATCTACAGTATAAAGTAAATGGACTATTGCATCATGCATATAAAATAAATTATAAGATGCAATCATTTGATCAATGATTCTCATATCGAATATTGTTATAACATTGTTCATACTAAAGCTAGACTTTTAGTATACAATCCAACAAACTCCCACTTATACTAAAAGACTATGCTGTCATGTCATCTGCCATACATCTGATTCCTACTCCTACTTACACGACCATTAAAAGCTCTCGCCTTAAGGTCCTTGTAAATGGATTACTAGGTCATCATCCGATGCAATCTAGGCGACAACAACCTTCCCCTCATCATACGATTTCTCGTAACAGGTGGTACTCGCGCTCCATGTGTTTAATTGCCTTATGGACTTGTGATTTCTTCAAGTTTGCAACTGCACCAATATCATCAATGTAAATTGTGATTTCCTTGGGCAAACTTAGAAACACTTCAAAGTCCATCATGAAGTCTCTAGAGTCATATAGATACTTTGGCTGCCTCATAGGCTCCAATTCATCATCTTTCCATGATGGAGTCCGGAGTCTGAAATATATTTCTATATAACACTCCTCCACATTATGACTCTACTTCCTAAGATTAAACACATAACCTTTAAGGAGAATTTACTGCCGTCCAATCTGACTAAAAATCCGAATCTACGTAATCCACAAGAAGCAGTGAATCTGTCCAGTAAGTGTATATATGATAACCAGTCCTTCTCAGGCACTTCATATATATCTTACCACAGTTCATCATTCTTGTTCCAGGTTACGTTGATACCCACTGTTCATGCATTCAGCAAAACAAATACCCAATCTCGTTCATAGCATTCTTTAGATTAAGCTTCCTTTTTTTTGCCGAAGCATAAGGAACCGCTTTCATCTCCTTTATCTTTATTTATGTCTCAAGACACATCCAATAAGATAAATTCACATGCTAAACGAGTATGGATTGTATCATTTATGAAACTTGAGATAAGCATAACATCCTTTCATATGATCCGTATTACCGTGATCAAAAGGATATATTTTACTTTTCTTAAGTCCTTCATATCTACCGCTTTAATAACCGTACACATACGCCCGATAATACTCTTTCATTGTCTCCAATGAGCAAGATACTATCTACATATAGTCCAAGAAATACCACCACGTTTCCGTCACTCTTTACAATACACAAGACTCATCCGCTCATTGATTTAAATCCATGCCACTGGATTATCTAATCAAAACAGATGCTTCACAATCTTAAAGCTTGCTTTAGTCCATCGCTGGACAATTTTTAAGCTTACTATCAAAATGCTATTAGTACTTTGCAATGAATTATTCTGGTTGCTTCACATAGATGTTTTCCTCAAGACTTCCAATCAGGAAAGATGTCTTGACATCTATTTGTTGTCCCTCATAATTTAATATGAGCAGCAATAAATAAAAGAATCCGGATCAACATAAGCATAGCTACCAGCGAACATGTTTCCTCATAATCGAACCATTTCTTTCTGAGTACATCTTTTCGCAACAAGCTTTGCTTCCAAGATTTTCACTTTTCTGTATGATCCTCTTTTATTTCCTTTGACCCTTGCAATGGCTTTTACACCATTTAGTGGTCATACAAGTTCCCAGACTTAATATAGAATCCGTAGATTCTATTTCAACATTTATTGCAACTTACTAAGATTCTGCATTTTAATCTTGTAGTGCTACTTTGTATCCGTGGGACAATACCATGTTTACTAGGGATCAAGTCTCACGACTCTCCCAAAACATATATTTATGGGTTGTCAAACAACCCTCCCACTACGACAAGGCACTACATGTATCAGACGTGACACGTGTTGCAGTTTACCTTGTGGTATATCCTCTTGTACACTTGGTACTTATACTTAGTGTTTTCCTCTCACTTCCTTTAGAACAACTTATACATGAGTTTGTGATTTATTACATTGTCCTTTTCCAAAAATCTAGTTATTGAGTTAACAATTACCCTTCGATCTTTTGGACTATATAAATCACCCTCCATTTTTCTAGAATATCCCATATACAGACAAACGTTTCACGAATTACTGTATCTAGGGCATATCCATAAAATGAATTTAATTATTCCAAATAATTCATCATCTATCTAATTATAACCATAAGAGCCTTATACCTTCTACCCACCACACCACTCAGCTGGGGCTCGCCCGGTGTAGACTACTTGAGATTTAATCTCAACTTCTGATTAATAGCTCCAAACTATCCCAAGAGGTACTCGCCATCACGATTAGATCGTAATGACTTAATATATTTTTCATGACGCTTCACTGTACCAGCCTTACAATTCTTGAATTAATCAAAGAACTTAGACATGCAGTGCATCATATAAATATATTGGTTTCCAGAATAATTTTTGAATATTCATAACCACCTCTCGCCTGGATAATATTAGGTTCGCTTGAATCAGAATGAACTAATTCCAACATATATATCTTTGGCTCTACACCCCACAGCCTTGAAAAGGCAGTTAATCATTTTTACTTCCAAGCAGGACTTGCAAGTCTGATAGTTTCCACTTCAGATAAACCTTACGGTCTATCGGCTATCAACTTTTGAATCCTACTCAAGTAAAATGAATTAGTCTTAGACGCCAAATGTATGTTTAGTTCATCTTCGAAGGTTCCTTTTTCTTACAAATTTTAGAAGATACATTATTAATTATTATTTATTGCATCTGTGGGATGAACATAATTTAAGAGTATACTTATTATCCACCAACGTACTTTAACGAATTAAAGCCTCATTCCTCATTACTATGACCATGTCATTTAAATGAAATGAAGTGTCCATCCGTTAATGCATAGAAACCGAAATCAAATTCTTTCTATGAAATGTACGTAAAGGCAATTTCTCATAATCAATCGTTTATTCTTATCATGAGATAAATAAACAACTCCCACTGCAATAGCCACTACCTTTGTAGTTTTACCCATGTCATTACAATCTTATCCTTACTAAGTGAAAAACATTTAGTGATTCCAGTATCTACACAGTTCGAGTCAGTAGATGCCATCACTAATCATGTTTAAATCATTAGTAAATAAGATATTAAACTTGTTCACATCATGATGAAAATGGCTTTCCCTTTGCCACATGTTTTGTCAGAAGTTTCCCACCATTTACATCCTTTTGTAATTCAGGTGGAACTTACTCAAAACATTTAAGCAATTATGTAGAATAAAATTGACTTAGGTTTCCCTTTTAACTTCAATTCCATATATATTTCCAATTCATTCATCAAATTCTATCATGATCTTGCGCCTTTTAAATTACTCAAGTATCCAAAGAGTTACATGAGACCATCATATTTCTATGAACCTCTCATCTCTTCACTAGAGACATTAACAGGCATCATGAGCCGTCCTATGAGAGAACACACTTGTATTTTCTTAAGCAGTAAATTTTCAAAATCATGATTCTTTTCTAATCAACTAATTTGGACAAGTAAATATAATGTCTTTTAGTTAACAATTAGTGAGATAATACCATTCGAAATTCAGAGAATCACAAATAAATATTCAGATCAAAACTTCGAATTTTATCCTTTTATATTGTTTCCCTCAAAACAATATAAAATAAAATTCACCGACATCTCAAGCACCGTGAGTCTGCAAGCCACGTTAGTGTGGACGTTTACAAACCCGAACATTTACAAGAGAAGGTTTTACCCATTAATTTCATTTGTCAACCTAACTTTATGACAAAATAATTAATAGTCGGTTACTTTTTAGCCATGCAAATAATAGCAGTGATTCCGTTGGGGAGGATACTAATTATTTACACCTAAGTGTACACCATTATTTGATCTCAAGTCCACTGCGCGAGCTTATGTGCCTTACAGTTGGAGAAGTACACACGCGCTCGGGTAGCTTCCTACAATCATCAATTATAAGTTTGTACCAGTGTACCACACACAAACTCATCCGTTAGGGAGGAAGGCCTATGCCAACACGCAAGTTTATGTGCCACATTACAAACAATAATTATTTATGAAGTCTGTACCAGTGATCCGTGAATAAACTCATCCGTATACTCACATCACTTACAAACCAATAATGGAGGCTGCGGGAATTAATTACCAATCCCCTCTCCCACTTAGTTATTTAACACCGAGGGTTTATAACATGCATATAATATTCAGGAATAAAATATACAATTTAGACATGCTTCTATTAACAGCAATTTAAATAGATAAATCACATAGAACATGTCATTCATATATAACAATTAATTGTCAAGTTAAAACAATTAAATCAGTTATATATCATAATTAATTGCATAAAATGTTGGATCATTTAAATAGGCCCAGCTGACCCAAACATTATTAGCATAAAATGAGCAGCCAATTATTAAAATAATTAAGCCCATTTATCTTGTCAATTTCTGCATTAAGGTCTAGCCCAATATTTAACCTTGGCCCAACATCAAACCCACAATTAATTAAATCCAGCAATTAAGGTCCAGCATCCCATGTCCATTTTAATTAAATTTGGGCCAACAGCCCAAAAACCAAATTAAAATAAATTGAGCCAGCCTTTTATTTATTACTGAATTGGGCCCTTATAATTAAACCATCAGCCCATGAACTACAGAATCAAGCCCAAATCCACTTTAATTAAAATAGAGCCCACCAGCCCAATATCCTTTTGATTAAAGCTTGGGCCCAAATCCCAGCCCAAAACCAAATAAAAAAGAAGCCCAACAAGGCAGCCCAAATACTGCTGCCCTAATCCGCTCAGCCGCAATCTCTTGCGTTCAACCCCTTGCTGCCGACAGCTGTCCAGACAATCACCACGAGATGGCCAGAATGGAGGGCCGACCACAGGGTCCGATCATCCACAATTAGCACCACCGACTGATTGCGATGGTTACCCACCAGGAACGACGAATTCCAGGGCTTGCCGGAGTCCTCCAGGACTTGAACGCCTCGCTCGGAATCGCAGCCAACTCGCCGAAACCACCATGGAGTCACCTGGAAGCTTCTTTCGACTCACAACAGACTCGCCCGAGTCCAGCATCAGACGCGCTCGGAACGCCGCTGACAGAAACGAGCGCCGCGATTCCGATCAGTTGGAGTCGTGCAGTCGGAAGTCCCAGTTGGAGTGTCAACCAACGCCTGGAAGAGACTCGATCGAAGCCTGTTCTCGCAGGGATGCCACATCAGACTCGACCGGAATCCTTCTATTCTCGCTTGGAAGAACTCTGTGAACCCACCAGAATCAGACACGTTCGATCCTGTCCACGATCGTGTCGCTAGGATGCAGCCCCTAGTTTGCCATGACCGCCGTCATCCGTGGCAGTCGTCAGAACCCGCTGCCGATCTACACGGTAGATGGCTATCACTCGATGCTGTTCTGACTTCTGATATCATCGATCGCCCAGTTCGAACAAGGCTGGCCTTCGGCGCCCCTGTCGTTCAGTCACCGCCGCCTCGTATCCGAATCACCACTCGCTGTCTTCTATGGATCAGATGTGTCACGGCGGATCGCCGTCATCTCCAAAGTCGACTCATCGCCGGATGTACATGTGTGATGAATAATAACAGAGGACCGATAGACTGACTGTCTATGCTAACTTAGTGGGAATCAAGTAACCAATCAAAGACTAAAACACAGATGGATTCTCCTCACAATAGTAGAGCACAAGAAATATGCGATTACAACAGATTAATTCAATTAATCAAATAATCACAAAAAAAAACAACCTACCAAATCACGTTTCACCAAGAAACCATGCTCTGATACCAATTGTTGGCAATTGGATCTTATGGTTAACGTGATTCGCATAAGAAAAATAGATAATCAGATATAGCGGAAGCATTAAACAATTAACCTGTCTTCTGGGTTGGAGTAGTGGATGATAATCTGAGAAGAACACCTCTGATCTTCTACCGTATGTCCCAAAGTCAACTCTGGTGTTGGGTGGTCAACAATCCCCAGAGTTCTCTCAATCTGCTCTCTGTTTCTACCGTATGTCAAAAGAGGCACACCCTTGGGTTTAACAGGAATTGAGATGACTTATATACTTGAGCTACAGCAGGGACCAGGAGGAGAAATTGGGCTGGGCCTCAATTGAATTTAATTAATCAAGCTTAGCCCAAAGCTTTTAATTAAATCCAATAATAATAATATAGTCCACTAAAATATTATTACTGCACTACCCGTCCAATCCCAAATTATGTTCTGGGCTCCTTCTTATTATGAGCCCGATAGTCTCCCCATGTTTAAGATATACAATGTCCATTAATTAATTAAGTTACTGACAACTCAAATTAATTAATATCTCATCCGAGAGTAGTACCACTCAACCTTATTATCATGCCGGAAATTAATCCACTTGCAAGATTTGCATGATAAACCTTATGAGCTCCTCAAGGGGACATCATCAACCTATGATGGACATGGATTCCTTCTACAATCAACAGCACACCATAGATACAGCACTACTTCCCAACTCACCGAGTTTGTTGATTTAATACTTATAAATCTCACCCATTGATGAATCAAAGAAATACATACTGCCCTACGTGTCGAGGTTATTGTATAGGGATTAAGAGCACGAACTTCCATAATAACAGAGATCAAGTTCTTCTATAAGTCAGTATAAGTCGAACGATCTCAGGCGGTCCTACTCAATACACACAAGTGCACTAATATGATTCTATAGCCAAGACAAGCTAATACCAAACCACACTACAACCATACCGATAGAGAGTCCCCGTCTATCTCAGTTGTGAGCATCTGTTTATACTTTATAAGGAAACCGATAATATGATCTTCCGCGTATTGTCGCACAACATATTATCTACAGTATAAAGTAAATGGACTATTGCATCATGCATATAAAATAAATTATAAGATGCAATCATTTGATCAATGATTCTCATATCGAATATTGTTATAACATTGTTCATACTAAAGCTAGACTTTTAGTATACAATCCAACAATCTGTTCTAAACCTAATTCTCTGCGCCTAACATATGTGAGATAGAGAGTGAACAGCAGATTAAGAAGATCTCGAGGATCGTCGCCCACACGACGTCGAGATTGGATTTGGGAATACAGCAGAAGATCAAGAAGTCATTTACTGCTGTTGTCTGCTAACTTCTATGATTTTATAAAATCATATAGACTTCAGAATTAGACGTATGATAATCTAACGGAAAGCCACCGAAGAGAGGATCGATTTGTCATGTAGATCACTCAAATCGGAGATCGGATGAGGAAGTTATGGCCATTCTCGTGAGACTGCGCAGGCTGATGGTGAGAATTCGTCTTCTCCAACATACCCTGGTGAAAGGTAATACGTTTCATGCTTTCATGCTTCCGCTGTATGTTAGAAACATATGAAACCCTAACGGGTCACGTTAACCAAATGATCGAATACCAACAGTAATAATATTTTAGTAGTATATATTATTATTATTATTATTATTGGACTTAAGTATAAGCTTTGGGCTAAGCTTGGATACTTAAGTCCAATGGAGGCCCAACTCTAATTTCTCCTTCTGGTCCCTACTGTAGCCCATATATAAGTCATCTCAGTTGTTCTAACTCTAAGAGAGACACGCCTAACACGTGAAGAGGGTAGATGGAATAGCAGATTGAGAAGATCTCGAAGATAGTCGCCCACACGACATCGAGATTGGACTTGGGAATATAACAGAAGATCAAGAGGTCGTTTGCTGCTGCTATCCGTCAACTTGCACGATTTTTATAAAATCTTACTGACTTTAGAATTCAATGTTTGATATACTGACGGAAAGCCACGGAAGATAGGATCGTTTTGGCTCTTAGATCACTCATTTTCGAGATCGGATGAGAGAGTTATGCCCAAAATAGTGAGGTTGCGCAGGCTACTGGCGAAAATCAACCTTCTTCAACTTACCCTGGTGAAAGGTACTACGTTTCTTTGGTTTCTTGCTTCCGCTGAATTAGAAACGTATGAAACCCTAACGGTTCACATTAACCAAATGATCGAACACCAACACATTTTACTATTTTTTGCGTCTGTTTCAAATGTATTAATTTCCCCTATTTAGTAAAAAAATATACAATATGGTCCACCACTTCCCTCTAATATAACTACTCACTTTATACATAATAATAATAATATTCTTTAACCCACGTGCAAAAAGCAAATGAATATCTTAGAACCGGACAGAACGAGTATAAAAAAACATAACTAGCTACCAAACCACTCCTTTAACATATAAAGTTGGTTGAACTTTAATTGTGTGTTGACTTGCGCAACATCCACTATGTCCTCTGCACCTGGCTTGCATAGTGGTTTTTATAACAGCTTTAAAGGGGAAAACACCAATTATTCCAATCAGAAAAGTCTACGAGCTCTTGTGAAATAAAGATATGACTATTGGAAATAATTGATGGATATTTCTCAATTTATCCGCTCAAAGAAAAGGCAAATATTTGTGTGGGTTCGATTACTAGACGGGATAAAAAATTATACTTCCTCCTTCAATAAATAAATTAACACTTTTATTTTTGTTCGTCTCTTAAACAAATTTACATCCCAGATAAGGAAATACACACAAATAAATAATCTCATAACACACTTTAATCTCAAAATTGTCACCCCTTTACAACTCACATAACTTACTTTATAATTATTTATTATCTAAAAATATCAAACTCCTCCTAAAAGTAAAACAAAAGGTATTTTTTCTTAAACTTCGTATCTACGGCAACAGTAAACTTCTCTTTGGGACGGAGGTAGTAATATCTTAATAAAAAGGGATATTTAATTAAGGGAAAGTTATACTTCCTCCGTCCCAAATTCAAGTTCACGTTTACTGTAGATACGAAATTTAAGAAAAGTCACTTTTTGACTTACTTTTGAGGGTAGTATGGTATTTTTGGGTAATAAATAAATGATAAAGTATTTTATGTGTGTTAAAAAGGTGATGGCAAATTTGAAATTAAAGTATGTTAGAGGGATATTAGTTTGTTGCTTTTTCCTTTTATGGAAGTGTGAAATTGAATTTGGGACGGACCAAAACGAAAAGTGTGAAGTTGAAGTTGGGACGGAGGGAGTAGTAAATTTGTAGTATAATTGGAAAGTGGTGATAATTTTTATGAAAAATAATACACTTTCTATCCCACCGAAAGGTCTCATTTTAATATATTGAATGTCACATTTAAATGTTCTTATTTTCTCTATTAGTAAAATGACTCCACGTATAGCTCACCACTCAATAAAATAATAATATTCCTTAATTAAAAGTAAATAGGACCTATAAAGGAGGAAGTACTATTTTTGATAAAAATGTGATATTTACTTTTAAAAATGAAAACAGTATTTGGTAAGAAGGTCATACGCAATTCTTACATCTAAAAATATAGAGTTAAGGCCGACAAACCTTTTTCAGTTGCCAAAGTATTTAATGAGATACTATGTTATTAGATGGGTATATGTAATATAGATTGTGATATAGATCGAATTCAGGGTTAAAGTATAATTATTTATGAATAAAGTATGATTATTGATATTAAAAGGGCTAAATATAGTGTGCATCCGGGTGCACACGAAGCTACGTACAAATATAAGCAAAAACATATACAATTATATGTAAAAATGTATACAATTTAATTGTTAATTTTTTTAATAAAAAATTGAGTGTAAAAAAATATACAATTATTAAAATACATGTATACACTATTGAATAAAAAGTTATACACATATGAATGCTTATTTTTTTAATGAAAACTTAGTGTGAAAAAAGTATACAATTATTACAAAACACGTATACAAAAGAGAATAATATGTATACAAAAGAGAATAAAAAGTTATACAAATATGGGTGCAAGGGTGCACCCGGGTGCACCTAATATACACTCTATTAAAAGTATCATATAATAAATTATATTATAATAATATTTTAAAAACATACTTTAATTCATTATTCATTATATATATACAATAAAAAAATATATTTTAACTATGAATTAACATAATTAACATATATATAATGATCATACTTACACAATGAGTCGTCCCGTCTCCTAGAATTACTGTCTTACAAGTGATCTTGTCTTAATAAAATAGTTTTATGTATGATTTTTTTTTTGAAAAAAAAATCATTTCCATATTTTGTCTTTTTTTAAACCCCTTAATCTCTATCCTTTAAAATATAGTATTAATTTTAATTGCATATATTTATAAATAGATAAAAGACTTGGATATTGTGAGACGGATAATTTATTAATTCAATTAAAATTTTTTAAAAGACTCTATTTTGTTGTTACCAAATTAGAATATTGAAAAATTATTTATCATAAAATTATTTAAGCTTACATGTGTATATATTTATTTTTTTTAATATTTTTTATTTAATTTATATTATTATTTAAAAATGTAATAATTAACTTTCATGTAATTAAAATTTTAATTTATATATTATAAATTTATAAATTGTTATAATGTTTTTAAAATGTATAACATTTTTTTATGTATATAAAAAATGATAATAGTCAAAGAAAATTGATAATTTTCCTTTTGAATCATATCATGAATTATTAATAATTAGAAAATTTTGAGTGGAACCATTTCATGAAATGATTTTTGTGAGAATGACAAAAAGTGATAACATTTATAACGAAAAGTGATACTTAATTAATAAAATGTGATAATGGTGTTGTGATCTATTTATTGAACAATTTATAATATAGTTAAAAAGTAATAATTTTTTTAAAAGTGATAACACCTTTAATAAAAAGTGATAACTAATTATCAAAGTATATTTCACGAATAATTTATTGTATGGATAAAACGTGATAATATTTTTATTAAATGTGAATACTAATCAAAGAAAAGTTATATCATATAATTGAATTGTTTCATGAACAATTTACGGCTGGAATAATAAAAAGTAATACTAGTATTTTTAATAAAAAAAGTACATGATAAAGAAAAAGTGATAATTTTTTAATTAAAATTATTTTATGAACAATTTGTAGGTTGAATAAAAAGTAAGAATATTTTTAATATAAAGCAATACACAATTAAAATATGTAAAGACTTGTGTGAGACCGTCTTACGTAAGGGCTTATGTGAGATGGATTAAAAATGATAACTTTTATAATGAAAATATTCGATTAATAAAAAGTGATTATGTTATTTCATGAATAATATATATATATATATATATATATATATATATATATATATATATATATATATATATATATATATATATATATATATATATATAACATACATGAACTTCTATTTTTGTCTTCAATTTTTCTCAATATTTTCAATTTTATTACTATTAGAAATAAATAAATTTAAATTTTAACCGTCTATTTGATACTTTTAATCTTAACCATGAACCAAATTTATACTAATAATAAACCTTTTATATTTTAAATAAAAATATAAATTTGATAAATAAGTAAGATATATTTGGTATATTTGATCGACTAATTTTCAATCAATTTAATTTAATTTAATTTAATGTGTATAAAGCTTATATTTTGGTAATTTGTTTTAATAATAAAGTAATTTATTTTAAATATTTAATTTTAGTTTTTTTTTATTTTTAATTTATTATTGAATTTATTTTAATTTTAATATATATTTTTAATTTAATATTTACTATAAAATACCTTCTGTATTTAATTTAATTAATTTATCATAAGTTAAAATACAGTCTTTATTTAATAGATCAAATTTTAGTATTTTTTTTATTAATATTGACCCACGAATATTAATAAACAGATTTAAAATGTATTGTGGTGAATTTTTTAAACGTGACGGATACAAGTAGGACTTGAAGAATATGAAAGAAATATATATTATGCAAAAGGTTAAGTAAAGATATATACACTTTTGTTCATTAGGAGACGGAGTTCTACAAGTTAAACTACTTACCAGTAATAGTATTGGAGAATGTGTTTGACAAAAGTAGGGATGACAAGGTCGGGTGTTGTCCAATACACATTCTACCCGAACCCTATTTGGACGACTATGGGTAGTTTTAAGCGATTTTGGGATGGGTACGAGTAGTTTTAAAAAATTCTATTAGAGTTTGGGACGGGTACGAGTATCTGTTTCGGGTATCGCATGTATTATACATAAATTATGCAAATATATATATATATATATATATATATATATATATATATATATATATATATTATTGTTTACATATTTTGAGATATTTTATACTATTAATTAATATTCATAAAATATATTTAATCACATTTTTTCTTATAAATATTATGGAATTGTTGTAAATAAAGTGTAAGTGGAAGCTTAGTTGTTTTAATCTTTTTATTATTTTTGAAAAGTTTACACTTTTTTGGAATAAAGAAAGATAGAAAAGATGAAGATTTTTTTGTGATGGAGAAAGTTGTATAATATTTAATAAAAAATTAAATTAAGCATTAAAAAATATAAAATATATATAATAAATAAATATTAATCAGTTACGATAACCCGCGATACTGATAAATGAATTTGAGACAGATACGAGTATTATAATGGACGTTTTTAATTAGACGGGTATGAATACTAATTGTTACTTTGACCTGTGAGTATGAATAAATGGGCTTGGAATATATTTTAATAAAATTTTTAAATGTGACAGGTAGGAGTAGGACTAGAAGGATACAAGGGAAATATATATCATGCAAAGATCATGCAGTAATACATGTTTGGTCATTAGGAGAATAGTAGATTTTTAAAGGGTAAAACACTTACAAATAATAATATTGAAGAATATATTTGGTAAAAGTAAAAAAATTGACATTATGAAAAAATAAGCATATGTATCATACAATTTAATTGATAAATATAAAATTGTGTTATTTAAATTTTTTTATTACAAGTAAACATTTAATAATTTAATTATAAAATACATAAAATTAAATAAATAAATAAATTATGGCTAACATAAAAATAACAATTTAAATATAAAAAATAAATATTATACTATATTTCAATCATTCAACGCACAGAGTAAAATCTAGTTTTTAGCGGAAAATCTAAGTACTTATGGAATGATCACTCAAACATGTTAAACCACTTTAATCAAGCGAGATTTAACAATGACATAGAATAGTAAATTCTAAGATCAAATTGAAAAATATCTCATATTCACTTTCTAGGTACAAAATTTCAATTAATGATAGAGCACTAGAGTTTTCTTTATGGTACTAAAAAATTAAATCAAAATCTATAAATACTCACAATATCTTATTCTCTTTCTAAGCGATTTATGCAAAATTTCATAAAAACCTAATGCTCAATCCTCTATAGATACGTACTATAAGAATTAGTTCTAGTGTTTCCTTATCAAATATTCCTACAATGATATTTTGTAAGATTATCAGATATTCTAAATTGAATGTCTAGTAATTAAAGGTTATTTAAATTAATCACCTTCTATTACCACAATGACAATATGACACGTTCAAATCTCAATCATATAGGCTATATAGTGATTCGAGCTAACTTCATGCATTTATAGTCGAAACAAATATCAAGAACACAATCATAGAAATCTTAAAAATATCTCTTCAATAAAGGAATAAGAAATCTACAAGAATAATAAATACGATGCCTGGGCCATAAATCAAACATGAATTGAACCTTGAAAACCGTAACACTACCAAAAGAAACTCAGCTCATGGTGTTACAAGCAACAACCATGTCTATGGAAGAAAACTTACCCATGAGTCTAAATACTATGAAGTAGAAAGTAAAGAAAATGAAAACCCTAATAGTAGCATAGTCCTTGGTCTTCGCTTCCGTCCTTCTTAGGGATCCAATCTCCAATCAAGTAGACAAATATTCTCTTGAATCCACTTTAGATAGTGGATGGTGGATGATGGAAGGAAAGATGGTGAAGGCGTGTGATATGTTAGATAGATATGTTGGGGTGGTAGATAATGGTGATATCGTTGGATGGGATTACTGAGGGATGATAATTATATTTTTATAGGTGCGAGAAGAGAATAAGATAAGTAATACGAGGTATGAAAGAAATAAGATAATCATGGAAGATATGGAGGCATATGTGATAAGGAAATTACTTATGCTCTAAGTAAATAGGAAATAGAGTGTAAGTTTGGTGTATTTTCGAAATTCTCGTAGGTAGATTGCGCGGCATCATAATTTTGGACATAAATTTTTATCTGAACTTCGATTAAAGCTATTCACGCGAAAAATGACTGTCTCTTCCATAGCTATCCAACCATATAAATATCTCAAAAAAAATTACATAAATGAGCACCTTGACGCTTGCACATCCAAATTGTGTATGATGGCATTTTGCATGTTGCATTTCCTCCATCTGAATTTTTACTCATTGTCGGATCGCATACCGATCACAAAATTGCATTGTTCGGATTGTTAGCAGCTGATGGGAGTTTGGCCAGATGAGTGCATGTGTGAGCTTGCTTAACACTGAATTGCTAGCATGATCGTGGTGCTTGCAGTCATGTTTTTCCTCGGCATTTCATCCGAATTTGAATTGCATTGATCAACTATTGCCGAGAAAATGTGGGACCTATTCTCGCCTCCAATTCTTCTCCATATTAGCTACACAAATTCTATTAGCTACACAAATTCTAACTTCTCTCCTTGATCTTTTTATCCCTCAATTTCTATTCAAAACACGACAAAATACCTCAAATACGCCTTTTTCAAAATTATATGTAAAGTAAGACTTTTAGTGCTAAGATGACAATCAAAGTACTAAAAATGTATTAAATCAGACTTAAAAATATATGAATTTCTACTCTAATAAATCATACTCTTAATCTGTCTCGAACGGCCAGCGAAAACTTCCAATCATACAACGAGTTATATGATTTTGTAACTGACCAACATGTATTGTTGTGTAGGTAAACTACATGAATACACTATTTTCATAACCGAATCAAACCAGCTGGTTCAATCGAAATCCGATCCGATCACCCATTAAAACCATTTTTGGAGTATAACAGGGGAAATCCATTCAAACATTTCAAAATCGGAAAAACCGATTGCACCGGCCAAACCTGAAACCGCTAGCTTTGATTTTTTTCTTTATAATTTTTTTTATTTTTTGTGATTTAGGGTTTATTCAAATTTATTTTTTTTCCAAATTTATTTCAATTCAATATTCAATAATTTTTTTGCAAGTTTATATTTAATTTGAATCCAATATAGGCATTTACTGAATAACTATTAGTATATTTCTTTCCAATTGTCTTTATTCATGATCAAGTAATTAACTATTATAAGAAATTAAAATACAATTTCTTCACATTTAACTTTCTTCTTTCAACCTTTTTTTAAATATGTGTTTATTCACATGTACATTAAGCACATTAATATAAAATCATATATAAAATAATAAGATATTATTAAAATATATAATTTTTTTCGATTTAACTATCGATTCGACCGGTCTGACCGCGAACCGTTGGATCAACTGGTTTGATCTCCGATCCGATTATGACTACATTGCATTAACATATTTGACCCACAAAGAAGTTAATTCTGCATAAATGTCCAATAGTGCTTTGCAAAGAAGGGCATCATTTCAATCATTAAGCTCCCTCAAGCCTAGTCCTCCCGCTACTTTAGGCTAAGTTATCATTTTCCAACACTAAATTGTACCTTGAGCCCCATAGGATGTGGTAGATAATCTTCTGAATACAATGGAGGACTGTGATCGGAACTCTTACAATAGAGAACCAAAACGTAAGAACTCCATATATGTCTGTATTAAGCAGTTTTAGCTTTTACATAAACAATAATTTCTTTATTTTCCATGTGTTGATACATTTAGAGATTTTATCAAGCATCAAGGAGAACTCTTGTATGCCATGAAAATGTTTGATTTCTAAGGGCTTACTGCTAATCAAGCAACTTGTTTAAATTTAGCATGGATGGAGGCTACTAAGCAGACTATTTGAGTATCACCATGAACAAAATATTAACAAGTCATCCGCATAAAACAAGTTGGTAAGTTTGATTTTCTTGCACCATCGAGAATGATATATGTATCTTGTTTGCGATGCTTCAATCTCCAATAATCGATTGCAATAATCTATACATATTACAAACAATAGTAAAGAAATAGGATCTCCTTGACAAAATTCTCTCTTTCCTTTGAGAAATCCTTCCCGATGGCCATTTATAAGGAACAAATAAGTAGGAGTAGTGACACACTCCATAATCCATTGTGTTGATGTGAAGTGTTAAGACCAATGTCGTCACATATGAAATCACATCGATCCTCCACCAGTTGTTATTTAACCACTAACTTGTTCGTGTGGTTTTATGCTTGATATTTCTTTTAGGGTTGTGGCATTTGAATGATGAATGTGCAGAAAGGGACCCACAAGCCTGGAGAGCAATCTGGAAAGTTCTAGAAGTCTTGAAGATTCTAGAAGTTGAAATAACTATCCAATGTAGTGGATTGGTTATTTGCTGAATCATGAGTGGTTTTATATCTCTTAGTGGACCACTCATTTGAAGAAAGCTGCAGCATGATTCACGTCTACAAATAGAAGCTATCATACTTCACTCCTGGCGTGAGGAAAAACTTGGAGAGCTCCTAGGTAGAGAGTCGTCGGACTTAGAGTTTATTCTATACTTTCCTCGTGTAGTGTTTTTATTAATGTTTTAACATCTCGTTCTACATCATGTGTATGGTATTATCCCACTCATTTTTGTGTGTATAGTTCACAGGCAGTGGAAATGCATGTTTGAAGTAGGACTTAGATCTAACAATCTAGGTTTTTCCATTTGGGAACTTGTTTAGGATTTATATCTATGATTGTATTCGAAGAGTGGAAGATATGTTTACATCTCTTAGAATCTTATTTTTTTTATCACTTTTTTCAAGTTAGTGATATTTTTGCCATGAGGCCTCTACAAACGTATTTATAAGTTTGTAGAAAGATTGAGTAATCTGTGTGTTAAGTCTTCCGCTATTCAAACTTACAATCTCGTGTTCAAGTTTCAATTCTAATTAGAGTCGGTGTTGTACAAAGTGTCGCCACACAGAGGACAACATCACTAACGTAAACACACTTACACCCACTAAGCACCCACACAAGTGGCATCAGAGCCAACACTTGATGGTACTAAGTGTTGATTCTTGATGTTAAGTATTGAAGTGTCATGGATTACTCCGCTGGATCGATCAACCGTCCTCCCATACTAGATGAAATCAATTATGCCTTATGGAATAGTCGGATGAGGAGCTACATCAAGTCCGTAGATGAACATGCTTGGAAGATCATTCTAGCAGCCTGGACATCCCCTACAGTTCAAGACAAAGATGGAGATTAAATCATCAAGAGTGAGCTTGAATGGACCACTGAGAAGAACAACCAGTCGATATTGAACTACAGAGTACTCAATGCAATCAACTCATCAGTTTATATAGTGATGTTCAACCTGATCCAGAACTGTACATCAGCAAAAGATGCCTAAGAAAGGCTTCAAGAGCACTGCGAAGGATCTGGAAGTATCAAAAGGGCAAAGGCGTGAATGCTGAACGCACAATTTGAGAGCTTGAGGATGAAGGAAGACAAGACAATCTTTTCATACAATGAGTGACTCTACGAGGTGGTGAATGAGTTGCAGTCACTTGGGGATCCTGTATCTAATATCAGGTTAGTAAACAAAACTCTGCATACGCTTCCTAGGAGATTTAATGGTAAAATATGTGCTATAAAAGAATCTAAGAACACTGATCTGTTGAGTCATAATGAACTGATAAGTGTCTTGAAAACTTATGAAATGGACTTGTCTCAACAAGATTCTGCGTATGATAGAAAATGTGTTATCATTTTTAAAGGTGAAACTGATCCTTGTTCTAGTTCAAGTTATGTAAGACGTCTACCATAACTGATATTAAACAAGTTGATGAAAATGTTGACAACATTCTTAATGACACTGACAATATTGTTTTACTTGCAAAGAAATTTGAGTCTTATCTTAGACAAAAGAAGAACACGTGTAAAGCAAACAATTAGCCTAAGGTAGAAAATTCCCCTCATACTCCTATTCGTAAACCCACTCAAAGAAGAAAATTTAGGATGAGCCTAAATGCTTGTTTGAGTGATAATGATTCTGAAGGAGATCCAGATGCAAATGAAGAAAAACTTGCATTCTTAACACAATGTTTGAAGGAAGATTTCTCTGAAAGCGACTCAGATATTGAGTATGGTGTGCCAACATCGGAAACAACATCGTGCAGGTTTATATCTACTTCTGATCTTGATATAAACTGTACTAATGCTTTCTTTTCTAGAGCAGGTACTACAAAAGAACTGATGAGCATTTTCTTCAAACGCAAAATTAATCCCCAAATATTAAGGATATCAATTCCAGCTTAAGCAAGCGACCAAGTTAAATATCGAACCCAAATGACTGTGTATTATCAATTTAATTATTATCTAAATTAATTAAGACGAAAGGTAATAATAGTTGAGTATTGGATTATTAAACTACTAAACAATTAAAAAAAATAACAAATAAATTAAATTAAACACTAGAAAAATATGAATGTGACTCAAGAATGAAGAATAGGTAGCCCTGGAGTAATCCGATTTCACTCATTAATTTTTCTTCTGTGTATCAATGTCTGACTCTGCCTTGTGGAATATGGACGCATCACTAAGCCATGCAAATCTACTCTATAGACACAAGTAAATATGCATGTAACACGTGTGAATAACCTTGGAAAAAGAGATATAATTTCACTCCCTAGGTACTATCAGTATCAATTATTTCTCCCGAGGATTGGTACTCTAATCTGATATGATCTCCCTTTATAGGTACTATAAAATTAACATCTTTATCCTGCTTATTTACCTAAATTCAATTTAATTAATAAGCATTCATATATGACAGTTCTAATGAAGTCTCGGAGTCCCCTCACTTAGAATCATAACGTAAAACCCTGTTCAGCAGTGAACGCGCTCAATCAACAACCAAGATATATATTCAGACTCTATAAAACAGTTGAAGATGCACAAAATGACCGTGAATATGGATTAAAAACACATAGTCATATATAAAATAATGCCACTTATAGGTTGTCGCCGGCCTACCAAAATAGAATTTATTTTCGACTCACTTCAACACTGAGTATAGCAACGAGTACGGATCGAACCCAAGAGAGTATAATGAAATTTTAATTAAATTAAAGTGTTGAAAATAATAAAATAAATAGGGAGTTTTGGATTAATGACAATTTAATATAGCAATGACAATAAATCAACTAAACTTTTAATTAGCAAAGTAAACAAAATTTAATTATTAAATTAACCAAATGAGACAAACTTAGTTTAGGATGACGATCCCCTCCCGCTTACTGAATTAATTAATTATAGGAATTAAATATCTAGCATAGTGTGCAAACTCAAATCCCTAGATTGACGGTACGATCAATCAACCCGAATATTCTTAAGTTCATCAATTAGGGTACTACCACTAAATTAAACTATTTACGAGTGACCCTATGGATTCGAACTCAAAAACGCATTAAGACTCCAAACATAGAATTACTAGGCTACGATATCCGGCTAGGAATCATACAACCTAGATCCCATTACACCTAGAGGAAATAATCTCTATTTGCTATTTAATCCAATTCCTACAATAATTATGGATTGTAGATCATGGAATAACATTCAGCAGTTAAATAATTAATCTAGTTGATCAGGCTAAATTTACTATCAAACTACTTTAATTCAATTCAAGGCATGTAATGAAATAAATTCACACAAAAGATTCAATATAAAAATCCTTAATAATTAATCTAATATTCAACGGGAGGTTAACAAAATCCTAAACTAGAAAAGAGGATTAGCCCCGCATGTTCATGACAAAAATAGAATTAAAAATAATAAAAAGCAGGATGCCGAATTGTTCTTCGGTGTTCTTCACTTCTGCCTGGGGGAAGATTAACGCTGCTCCTCTTTTTTTCTATTCCAGAAAATCATGTACTGATCGTGTCTGATGCCCCAAGAATAAATATATCTCTTCCTTATTTAACTTCTTGTCCCCCAAGTAATCCATCTCTTTCCTTATCTTTATCTTCCAAAAATATCTCCTTTCTTTATTTTTTTTTTCTTCTTGACTGTGCCTTCAACAGATTTGGAAGAGATCTGGTCCTTCAAATATGTGGAAGATATGCTGGCTAATTTATTTTCTTATTTGCTCCACTTAACAGTCTGTTTCCACATCAATTCATATAATTAAAATAACTATTTCTTAAAGATAAAATAAGTCAATATTAGCACATAAATAATATATAATTCCATCAATTAGACTTTAATTTCCACCAAATAATCATGCTAATATATGACTTATCAAATCTCCCCACACCTAAAATTTACTTGTCCTCGAGCAAATCAAGACCATAGAGAATAGAAAACTAAAGAACTCCATCTCAAAAGGTAAATGAAAGTAACAACACAACAAGAGAAAAGTAACCAGTGAGCATTCGGAACTAATATGAAAAATGACTCTTCACTCAAAGTTTTGCAATTTTCATGGCATCTAATCTTTTAAAATTCCATGGCCTCACAAAGATTCAGTCAACAACACTCAAATGTATATGATTTAGGTAGCAAGATCACTCAAAAATTGAAAAGAAAAGTCATTACCATAGGCTTGCTCCCAAATCAAATCTCCACTCGTTTTAAATGGATCGTATGCAACAATCAAAGGGTCTTTGATAGGGTTGTAATGGAGCTTTAGGACAGGGTGAGGCAACAAAGGATAAGAATGGCTAAATGCATCACTTTACAATATGTGATCTCTACAAATCAAATCAACCATCATCCCCAAATTTTTCTTTCAAAACAGTATTTTTCTTACACTTTTAACCTCCCCACACCTGCTCCTTTCCAAGATTAAGAAAAGCAGGTGCAACACTTAAAGGATTCAGTGTTCGTCATAACATTTCAGCAATTCAATGAACAGTTTCAGCAACTCCTTTCTCCATATTTTCAAGAATTTTTTTCTTTCTTTTTTCGTTTTCTGGCACTTTTCTTTTTCAACCTTCATGTTTCTTTCTTCATTTCTTTTTCTTTCTACCAACCATCTATTCCCCTTCATCTTTTTTTTCTCACAACTCCCTTCAACTTCAATAACCATAATGAATTTCCACAAGATTCACACATTGCAAAGTACTGAATGGTTCAAACGGAAGAGTCAAAGAAAGAAATGGGGATTTAAGGTTCATTTATGTGCTCATAATTCAAAGAAAAGGCTTAGGCTCAACGTGGCTTCCCTAGAGTTTTCATAATCGGGTGGAACAATATAAGACAAGAGGGTTAAACCTAAGTGCCCTTATCATTTTATCACACACAACCAATCACATGGTCTTGAAATGCATTCAAAAAAACAAGTTTTAGAATGAGCAATTCAAATTCAATGCACTCAAGAAAGAAATTCAAAGGAGCTTATAGATGATAGCTCGTTAAGGCTCAAAAGCTCACAAAAAATGGATAGAATTGCCATGAAATTCGAAAAAAAATCAGCCACTACAATCACAAAAATTTTGAAAAGAATATCACTTTTTTAACAGCTCCTCAACATCACTGCTACCCCCTCAATCATGCATCACCCTCATCACCTCAAAAGATTTTATTCTTCAATTTCCCAAACTCCACATCAATATAATTCAGAGGACAACAGGAACAAGACATGAGACAAAAAATTCAGCAAAGAGCATTAAACCATATGTACATCACTTTTATACCCCAATTATCATATAAAATCCCTCCCCACACCTAAACATTTGCTTGTCCCCAAGCAAAGCACAGTATAAGAAAGATCAAATATGTAATTGGGTAGAGTGCACCTGATTCAAATATGGGTAAAGCGTTGACCACGATCAACCCTTGTACGTGCCATGATCAATCCTTACAGTTTGTATCACTTCTGCTAATCACAACAGAAAATTAAGAGTGAACGATCAGATAATTTATTGAAAATAAAAATAAAAAAAATAAAAATAAAAATAAAACAAGAAAATTGGGTTGCCTCCCAATCAATGCTTTTTTTATTGTCGTTGGCTCGACTTAGGTAAGGTATGTCTTTATCAACTGTAGACCATATCTTCCAACTCCATTCGGTCCACCTCAACCATCTTGAATCCTTCTTGATACTCTTTAAATTGGTGCCCATTAACTTTGAAACTCCTTTAAGAATTTATACTTCTTATCTCAATTGCACCATGAGGAAAAACATTAGTCATAATAAATGGACCAATCCATCGAAATTGCAACTTACCAGGAAATAATTTAAGGTTTGAGTGATAAAGTAAAACTTTTTGCCCAATGCTAAAATTTTTTCTTGATATTCTTACATCATGAAATGCCTTTGTTTTAGCTTTGTAAATTACTGAATTTTCATAAGCCTCGTTCCTCAATTCCTCCAACTCTTGCAATTAGAGTTTTTTTTTGTACTCCGGCTTCCTCTTGATCCATGTTGCACTTTTGGATTGCCCACCACGCCTTGTGTTGAAGCTCCACAGGTAAGTGGCATGGCTTTCCATAGGCTATTCAATACGGGGACATGCCAATCGGTGTCTTATAGGTCATTTGATAGGCCCATAATGCATCCTTCAATCGAGAGCTCTAATCCTTCCTAGACAGATTAACCGTCTTCTCCAAAATTCTCTTGATCTCCGGGTTGGATACTTCTGCCTAGCCACTCGTTTGGGGGTGGTAACGCATGGAAATTTTATAAAACACCGAATACTTGTGCAGAAGCACTTCTACCGTTCGCTTGCAAAAATGTGTGCCCTTGTCACTGATGATGGCTCGAGGAATTCCAAACCTACAAAATATGTTAGATCGAAGGAAACCTGCAACCACTGTAGAATCATTAGTTCGGGTGGTTTTTGCTTCCACCCACTTCGACGCATAATCAACTGCAAGTAATATGTCGGTGAAACCAAACGAAGAAGGAAAAGGTCCCATAAAATCTATCCCCTACACATCAAAAATCTCACAAACGATTATAGGGTTTTGGGGCATTTCATTTCGTTGGGAAATATTTCCTATATGCTGACACCTATCACAAGACTTGCAAAATTCATAAGCATCCTTAAACAGTATCGGCCAATAAAATCCACACTCAAGCACTTTGAAAGCAGTTCTCCTAAAACCAAAATGACCACCACATGTATGACTTTGACAAAAGGTGAGTATAGAATTAAATTCAATTTCAGGAACGCACCTTCTTATCACTTGATCGGAACAACATTTCCACAAATATGGATCATCCCACATATAGTACTTGGCATCACTACGGAGCTTATAATGTTTTACTTTACTCATATGGGCTGGAAATTGATGGGAGGTCAAAAAATTCACCAAATCGGCAAACCATGGAACAGAGCCTTTTGACACTGAAGGGTTCAGTGTCAGTTGATCCGAATTTTCCAGATTTTGCAAAACGGCCAGCAACTGTTCATTCGGAAATTTTTCAAGAATTTTTTGCTCATCTTCATCTCTAATCAGCCGACTTAGGTGGTCGGCCACTAGATTCTCCAATCCCTTTTTGTCTTTGATTTCCAAGTCGAACTCTTGAAGCAGCAAAATCCACCGAATCAACCGAGGTTTTGCTTCCTTCTTCATCATAAGATAACAAAGAGCTGCATGATCAGAGAAAATAGTAACTTTAGTACCCAACAAGTAAGATCAAAATTTTTCTAGAGCAAAAACAACAACTAGGAGTTCTTTTTCCATAGTGGAGTAGTTAGCTTGAGTGTTATCCAAGGTTTTGAAGCGTAATAGATCACATGTGATGCCTTGTCCACTCGTTGCCCCAATACTGCTCCTACGACATAGTCACTAGCATCACACATTATTTCAAAAGGCAAGCTCCAATCCGGCGGCTGAATTACGGGTGGTGTGGTTAGTAACTCCTTCAACTTATCAAAAGCTTTCTTAGATGCATCATTCATCTCAAACTTCACATCTTTTTGCAACAACTCACAAAGTGGTTTGGCTATCTTTGAAAATTCTTGATAAATATCCTATAGAAACATGCATGACCGAGAAAAGAACGAACTTCCTGCACAGATGCGGGGTAAGACAATGCAGATATAAGGTCTATTTTAGACTTATAAACTTCAATCCCATTCTTTGAAATGACATGACCTAAAACAATACCTTGTTCAACCATAAAGTGACACTTTTTTCAATTCAAAACAAGGTTTATTTCTACACATTTTTTCAAGATCAATTCAAGATTTCCAAGGCAACTAATAAAATATTTTTCATAGACACTAAAATCATCCATAAAGACCTCTATTATATTACTCACAAATTCAGAGAAAATGCTTACCATACACCTTTGAAATGTGGCAGGTGCGTTGCAAACCCCGAAAGATAACCGACGATATGCAAAAGTCCCAAAAGGCATGTGAAGGTTGTTTTCTCCTGGTCTTCGGGAGCTATAGCAATCTGAAAATAACCAGAAAAACCATCAAGAAAACAATAGTAAGAATAACCTGCAAGCTTTTCTAACATTTGATCAATAAAGGGCAAAGGAAAATGATCCTTTCTAGTCATGTTATTGAGCTTGCGGTAGTCCATGCACACTCTCCAACCCGTTTGCAAACGTGTTGGAACCATATCACCCTTATCATTCTCAACCACAGTCACTCCTGATTTCTTTGGCACCACTTGTGTTGGACTAACCCACTTACTATCTGAGATGTGATAAATGATCCCCACACTCAGAAGTTTCAACACCTCCTTCTTTACTACCTCCATCATGGGCGGATTCAATCGGCGTTGAGCTTCTCGAGACGGCTTCGCATCATCCTCAAGAAGAATTTGATGCATGCAAATTGTGGGACTGATACCCTTCAAATCTGCTACCGTCCATCCAATAGCGGTCTTATGCCTCTTCAACACATCGAGCAACAAGCTATCTTGCTTGTCCGTCAGCTTGGACGAGATGGTCACCGATAAAGTAGAATCCGGCCCTAAGTAGGCATACTTCAAGTGCTCAGGAAGGGCCTTTAACTCCAGCTTCGGTGCCGGCACATAGATAGAAGAATTTTTGGAAAAATATCAGGCAATTTAACAGAAGCTATATCTAAAGTGCTTGGTCTCTAAGAAGAACTATGCAAAGCGTTGACATAGTGATTCAGCTCCTCATTATCCCATCTTTCAGCATCCTCCTTCATGATTCCATGTTCAATGACTGAATCTAATGCATCCCTACTAGTGAGTTCGGAGTGTTCCTGGATAATAACCTCAACAGTACTCACAACAGAAAGCAGGTTAGTATCATTAGGGTATTTCATATCATCATATATGTTGAATTTAATGATCTGCCCATCAAATTCCATCGTGAGAGTACCTTCACTCACATCTATCTTAGTGCGTGAAGTGTTGAGGAACAATCTCTCCAACAAAATTGGAGTGAAATTCGAGGGGTGGTCATTCATTTCTAACACATAAAAATCAGCAGGGAATAAGAGTTTGTCTACCTGAACAAGAACATCCTCAATGACTCCATCTGAGTATGCCTGGCTTCGATCAGCAAGATGAATGAAAACTCCAGTCTTTTTCAACTCTCCCACACTCAGCTTCTCAAACACTGATCGAGGCATCACAGTAATGGAAGCTCCTAGATCTAACATGGCTCTTTCCACCTTAAAATTCCAGATCTTATAAGGAACCACGAATATGCCAGGATCCTTACGCTTCTGAGGTAACGTTTGCTGGAAGACAGCTGAATTGTTTTCTCCCATCACCACTTTTTCATCATCCTTCAACTTCTTTTTGTTGGTATTCAACTCCTTCAATAACTTGGCGTATCTCAGAATTTGCTTAATCACCTCAATGAGAGGTAAATTGATCTCCACTTTTCGAAACATGATTGTCGTTATTTTCACCTAGATTTTAGTTCCTTTTTGTGTGTATTTTTCGTATTGTTTTATCCGTATTCTCGTGTATTTTGGTGGTGTTATGTGTTTTCATGGGAATGTGTGAGAATGATCTTAAACATATGTATAACAGGTGAAAATGGAGTAAAAATGAAGATGGGAGATCAAACAAGGAAGAAGGAATAAAAGTGTAAGAACACGGCTGGCCGTGCTCGCAACACGCACGACTCGTGTTGCAGCACACGGCCCGTGTACCAGACACGGGCCTGTAAACGGCGGTCGTGCGGCGACATCTATTCATCCAACACGGCCATCCTTTGGCCGTGCGACACAGCTCGACTCGTGTTGCCGCACATGGCCCGTATACCAAACACGGGCCTGTAAGCGATGGCCGTGCGGGAGCATACGTTCACGTAACACGGGCACCTTATGGCCGTGTTGCGCCACACGACTCGTGTCGTGTCAGGGATCAGAAAAAAGTCAGAATTCTTCTAGAAGATCTCCATGGGGTATAAATACCAATCCATTTAATATTTTGAGACGAGATCCAATTTTCTACCTTTCCCACACACCTCACACATCTTTCCTTTGATTTTACACCATATTCTTCATCCCATTCATCAATTTTTGGATCTACATCATTTCTCCATAATTTCTACCATCCAAATCAAGTGAAGAAGCAAGGAAGATTGGGTGATCACCAAAGGAAGAAGGGAGATTCAATTGGATCCATTTCCAAGGGAGTTTTCATTCCAATTTTGTGTTAATCCTTTAGTTTACCATGATTTGTAAGAATTCTAATGTCTATGTTATGGATCTTATGAAGATTGTAGGCTAATCTCCCTTGTGAGATTAGCAACATGAAGGTTGTTGGTTAATTTGTGGATCTATGTAATTAAATTCATATGTTGATGGGGATATTTGATTTTCTATCATTGGTGCTTACATATCTTGAGATCTATGATGTTTTGTGTGTTTGATTGTTCTAATTATATGATTAGATTGAGAAATCAATTATGTGCTTAGGATAGTCAAGTGAATCATTATATCAAACACCTCATGTGCATTATAAATTGTAAAGTGATTGAGAAGTCCTTTATTATTTAGAACCCTTTGATAGAACATGTGATTAGTTAGATTGAGAAGTCAATTAATTATATGAAGGGATTATTTAATTGAACTTAGTACCTAGTTGGAATAGTTTAATTGAGAATCAACCTTTGAGCTATTTTGAGATTGTGCAAATGATCTACATCCTATTCATTTCGAGAGGAAGTTTAGGTTGTATATGTGTTGGTCCTTAGTCTTAACCCTTGATACATATGAGTTTAATGCATGAGTCCATGAGTTACCACTTCATTAGTGTTGTTAATCTCACTTCTACTCAATTTGGAAAAACCACTCATTCATTATTTTATCTTGTCATTTGATATTTGCTTGTCTACTTTCATTGGTTTTCATTTAATTACTTGTTCAATCAACCATCCATCTATGATTCGTTTCTATAAAATCGTGATAAACGTGATCTCGCTTAAGTGCTAGCATCGACCTCCCTGTGATTTGATAAATTCTTGAATTGGTCAACCCGACTACAAGTTATGGCTAATCAAATGGCGCCGTTGCCGGGGAGGAAACGGTTGCTAGTAGCTTGAAGAAGGATCGTTTTGAGTAATCTTAATAGAGACATTTTTTTTATATTTTATTTGTTTACTTGTATTTGCTTTGTGAAACTTTGTTCTAATCTCCCTCAGTTTTGAAGGTATATGCAAACAAGATCCATGGGAAAACAAGTAGAACCTATCGATTGGGAGATTGAGCATACGTTGAGAAGGAGAACACAATATGAACGTGCAAGACAACGCACATCAATTCAATGAGAATCCTCCTCAACAAGTCTATCAAAATCATGGAGCTTTTAACAACCAAGCTTTGCTTCAACAAATGGTGCAACAAGTTCTAAGGCAACAAGGGTTTCAACAAGCTTATGCTCCTCCACAACAAACATATGTACCACCACCTCCAGTGCAACATGGAATTCAAAATGATCAAAGGGTAATCTGGGATTTCTTCATGCCAAGGACAATACCACAAATGATGGGACCACCAATTCATGCCAACAACTTTGAATTTAAAATGGGCTTGATTTCATTGGTGAGAGAGCAACAATTTAGTGGAGCTCCGAATGAAGATCCTAATGCTCATCTAGCTCAATTCGTTGAGATTGCTAACACCATGAAGATGAATGGGGTGAGCGAGGATTACATCAAGATGAGGTTATTTCTATTTTCTTTGAGAGATAGAGCTCGAACATGGCTCTCCACTCTTACTCCCGGTACGTGCAACACATGGGACGAACTTGCACAAATATTCTTGAACAAGTATTTCCCACCTTCCAAGACACTTCAAATGAAGAGCTTGATTACTCAATTCAAGCAATTGCCTCAAGAAAGCTTTTACGAAATGTGGGAAAGATTTAAGGAAATGCTATGCAAGTGTTCTCAACATGGATTTCCGGAAAATCAACAAGTGGGGTTTTTCTACCAAGGTTTGATAAATGGTCAAAGAGTGCTTGTTGATGCTTCGGCAGGTGGATCCGTACTTGGAGTAACTCCAGAAAGGGCTATTCGAATTTTTGATGAAATTGCTACAAATGTCTACCAATGGCCATCGAAGAGTGTGAATGTTGAGCCACAAATGCCAAGCATGGAAAGTAAGATTGTTGAAGAAATGAAAGAAGAGCAAAAGCCTAAATGGATATCTAAGTGGAAAAGGGTGCAAGAGAAAAAGAAAGTGGAGGAGAAGGTGAAAGAAGAAGAGTACAAGCGTGACTATTGGGGTATTCCGATCACTCCATTCCCTATTCTCTATCCACAAATATTTGTAAAGGAGGAGAAGAAAAAGGAGTTTGAGGAATTTGTGAAGTCGCTCAAGAAGAAGTATGAGGAGAAAAAGAAAGAGGAGCAACCCGAAACAAGTGAGTCGATGCTAAAAGGGGGGCCTACGAAGGTTGGTGATCCGGGGAAGTTAATAATCCCTTGTGATTTTGAAGGAAAAAGCACCCTTGATGCATTGTGTGACTTGGGGGCAAGTGTCAACGTGATGTCTCATGCCACGTTTAAAGACCTTGAAATTGGAGAGCTAAAACCAACAACAATCCGTCTTGAAGTAGTAAATGGTGAGGTTGTGAAGCCACTTGGGATTGTTGAAGACGTTGAGGTCAAAGTGAAGGGGTTAGCATTTCCGGTTGATTTCATGGTTTTGGAAGTGAAAGCAGACCCTAAAGTTCCACTTATTTTGGGAAGACTGTTTCTAGCCACCGGGAGAGCAAAGATTGATGTTGGTAGAGAGGAGTTATCCTTGAGCTCAAAAGGAAAAAGTGGCACATTCTTGTGCAAGAAAGATAAAAGGATCAAGCCTCATCATACAAGGCCTCCGGATGATTTCAATGATCATAATTCTCTTCTCTTTGACAATTTAAATTCATTTATTCATGATTATATGAAATTTTCAAATGCTAATTTGTCTTCTTGTGATGTTAATAGGATGAAAACATCAGAGCTCAATTGGAAACTTGACAAAGGAGAAAGAGAAAGTCCACTAGAATCACTTCTCAATGATGATTTGATGTTTGTAAGCAAGAATGGTGAGGTTGAGCTAGGGGACAAGAAGAAGGCCAAGCTAATGTTCAAAGTGAGGATGCGAGGAGAAAGTGGGATGGACCATTCGTTGGTCCAATGATCGTGAAATTCTGTCCGGCTTGAAGACGTTAAACTTAGCGCTAAATGGGAGGCAACCCATTCTTTTGTTATTTTGATGCTTTTTGTTTATTTTGGTCTTGTAGGTGGATTATGCTCGTGAGAAAAAGCATGTTGAAGAAAGGAGAAGAGCTTCATGGATTTGAGTAAAAATGTCACCATTTGTTGCAAACTTAATTCTCGACTCTTGTATCGAGTCAAGATTGGGGGGAAAGTGCATGGTGAACATAGCTTGAGTCGTGTGGATGCGTTTACTTCTTCACAAGAAGATCATCAATGGAAACTACAAGGGTAAGTCCCACCACTTTTTGCAAACTTAATTCTCACCTCTTAGTTCGATTTAAGTTTGGGGGGAGAGTGTGTGGTGTGACTCACCACTTAAGTGTGTTTGATATGATGATATATTGATGATGAAAGTTCTTCTTGTAAAATTTACCCAAATTTTAAAATTTTCTCATGAGTTTGGTTGGATTTTGGTATGATTGGTTGTGTTGAAGTGCATGTGAATCCATATTTTTAAGGCAATTGTTGAGCTAATGGTGTTGTATGAGTTTTGAGTATGAATGAAGGGTATTGGAAGCACGAATGGAGCTTGGAGCAAACGCTTTCCTTACCAAATGCCTATTGAGGGAGTACTCTACACCTTATCACTTCTAATTGATTTTGATTTGGATTGAATGGATTAGCATGCTACTTCATGTGTTATGTTTTTGGGATGTTTATTTTCATTATTTAGGATTTCCTTTTCAATCAAGGTTGGGATGATTGTGAGCTTACATTGTTTTGGATGATTTGAATGTGTGCTTCATTGTTTAATGATGGTGATTTTTATTTTTGCATGTTATGTGTTTTTATTTTGTTCTTTGTTTGTTGAGTCTTTATTTTGTGTTTTGTGTGTATTTTTATATTTGTCTTGGTATGTTTGGTGGTTTATTTTGGGATGTTTTGAGTCATTTTTGAACATGAGTGGTGATATATTGTGGTACTAAGTGATGACAAGTTATGATTAAGAATCTCTACACTTTCGAATTGTGACATGTTTTACTTAACTTGTTCAATTTTGAGATGGATGTGGTGTAAAAAGTTTCTTAAGGTCCGAGCACAAGCTTGTGAGCGTTTGAGCCTCAACCGTGCATACATGATATTTTTCTTCATGAGTGGATTGGTTGTGTTTGATAAGCTAGAACATGCTCAATGACTATAGGAATGAGCCCGATTTGTGGAGATTAGTGAAATGATCTAAGGCCATCCTTGTCATTTATAGTCATTGCCAAATATTTCCCTACCATGAACATCATCCCTAGTCAACCACTTTGAGCCTTAAAGCCTATTCATTGTGAATTTAGCACATTACAAACCTTGATTACCCATTTGAGCCTTATATAATTACCCATTTGTGTGGGTGATTGAGGAGATGGTAGATAGTAAGGTTTGATGAGATAACAAAAGAGAAAGTGGAAATGGTAAATAAGTAAGAAAAAGGATGAAAAGAGCAAAAAAGAAGAATGCACATGCAACCTCAAAACAAGAAATATGAGCAAAGCAACAATAATATGCTCAAGTACTTAAAAATTCAAAGAAGGAAGCATGAATCATAAGAAGCTAAAGAAATCCAAGGAAAGTTGATGAGTAGAGCTTGTGAGTACCAAAGACAAGAAAGGAAGAAAGAAAAGTGGAGAAGTTGAGGAAGTTGATCATCTCTTCGATTACCTACACTTGATTAGTTACTCTTACCTATATTTTTCCTACCCTACCAAAGAGCCTATCATTACATCCTTAATGAAAGACCTTTTTGATCACTAATGGAAACTTTGGCGGTTTGTGAATGTAGTCCACCAGCAAGCTTATAGCGAGTCGAGCCAATCGATTGATGAGTGTTGATTTACCCCACTTTAAAGAGTGTTGAGAGACATTGATATCCTATGTTGGCTTGGACTTAAAAGGGACTATATTACACTTTATTCTCTTTTGATTGAACTTGTTAATTTCTCATGTTATGATTTTATTGATGTAGGATGCCTTAACATAGTTTGTAATTCTTATTATTATTGATGTGTTATTACTTATGTTCGTTTAGTCTTTTTCTAGGTGAAAATCACTCTCCTTGGTTTATCATTTTTGTTGTGTGGGGACGCACAACACTTTAAGTTTGGGGGTGTGATGAGTGATATTTTCACCTAGATTTTAGTATCTTTTTATGTGAGTTTTCGTATATTTTTATCCGTATTTTATGTGTTATTTGGTTGTGTTTTGTGTTTTTATGAAAATATGTCTGAATGAGCTTAAACCTATAATTTTCACTTTTTATTTGATGCTAGATATGATAAGGAAGACGTAGAAAAAAGCGGATCTCAATTCGGAGTTGAAACGAGGGAGAACGAGCCAAAACAGTGAAGAAATACAGGAGTCAGCACCAACACGGGCCGTGTAGCCAACACGGCCCTGTAAGAGGTGGCCGTGCGGCGACACCTATCCATTCAACACGGGCACCATAAGGCCGTATCAAGTCGCACGAGTCGTGTTGGCAGCACGAGCCGTGTCATCAACACGGGCCTGTAAGCGATGGCCGTGCGGGAACATCCGTTCACGCAACACGGGCACCTTATGGCCGTGTGGCAGAGCACGACTCGTGCTGTGTAAAATCCTGAAAAAAAATCAGAATCCTTCTAGAAGCCTCCCAAGGGGTATAAATACCCAATACTTCAATATGTGAGGAAGATCCGAAATTCCACCCTTCCACACACACATCACACACCATTTCCTCCATTTTACACCATCACCTTCATCCATTCACCATCCTTTGGATCTACAATCATCCAACCATCAAAATCATCATCCAATTGAAGAAAAGAAGCAAGGAAGAGAGGAAGATAACAAGGGAAGGAAGAAAATCACCATTGAAGTGACATCAAGGGAGTTTCCATTCATTTCTTGTATTAAACCTCATAGTTTCATCATGTTTTGTAAGGATCTTAATGTCTATGTTCATTTCCTTCTTAATATGGTTGGTTAATCTCCCTTGTGAGATTAGCAACATGAGAGTTGTTGGATAATTTTGGGGATTTGTGTATTCAAATTAATATGTTGATTGGATCTATGATTTTCTATCATTGATTATTAATTGCTTGATTTGTATTGATGATTTGTGTGTTTAGTTGTTCTAAATATGTGATTAGATTGAGAAATCAATTATATGCTTAGGATAATTGAGTGAATCATTTCATCAAACACTTCATGTGCATTATAGATTGTGAAGAGATTGAGAAGTCCTTCATAGTTTAGAACCCTTTGATAGAACATATCATTTATTAGATTGAGAAGTCAATAAATTATGTGAAGGGACTCTCATTTAAGCTTAGTACCTAGTTGGAATTGTTTAAGTGAGAACCAATCCATTGAGCTATTTGATATTCATATCCTATCCATCTCGAGAGGGAGTTTAGGTGATCTTAGTGTTTGCCCTTAGTCTTCAATCCATGATACATATGAATTTGATACATAATTCCTAGAATTTCCACTTCTTAATTGTTGTTAATCTCACTTTTAATCAATTTGGTAAAACTTTCCATCCATCCATCTTGTTGATTGATTATTACTTGCTTTGATCACTTGCCATTTAATTGTTTGCAACCAATCCTATTGATGATTCGTCTCTATAAAATTACAACAAACGTGAGATCGCTTAAGCACTAGTGCCTACCTCCCTTGGGTTCGATAATTTCTTGAATTGGTCATTCTCCACTAAACTATGGCTAATCAAATGGCGCCGTTGCTGGGGATTGTGTTTGATATGATGATATCTTGATGATGAAAGTTCTTCTTGTAAAATTCACCCAAATTTTAAAATTTTCTCATGAGTTTGGTTGGATTTTGGTATGATTGGTTGTGTTGAAGTGCATGTGAATCCATATTTTTAAGGCAATTGTTGAGCTAATGGTGTTGTATGAGTTTTGAGTATGAATGAAGGGTATTGGAAGCACGAATGGAGCTTGGAGCAAACGCTTTCCTTACCAAATGCCTATTGAGGGAGTACTCTACACCTTATCACTTCTAATTGATTTTGATTTGGATTGAATGGATTAGCATGCTACTTCATGTGTTATGTTTTTGGGATGTTTATTTTCATTATTTAGGATTTCCTTTTCAATCAAGGTTGGGATGATTGTGAGCTTACATTGTTATGGATGATTGAATATGTGCTTCATTTTCTAATGATGGTGATTGTTGTTTTTGCATGTTATGTGTTTTTGTTTTGTTTCTTGTTTGTTGAGTCTTTATTTTATGTTTTATGTGTTTTCTTATTTTTGTCTTGGTATATTTGGTGGTTTGTTTAGGGAGGTTGTGAGTCATTTTTGAATATGAGTGATGATATATTGTGGTAGTAAGTGATGACAAGTTATGATTAAGAATCTCTACACTTTCGAATTGTGACATGTTTTACTTAACTTGTTCAATTTTGAGATGGATGTGGTGTAATAAGTTTCTTAAGGTCCGAGCACAAGCTTGTGAGCTTTTGAGCCTCAACCGTGCATACATGGTATTTTTCTTCATGAGTGGATTGATTGAGTTTTGATAAGCTAGAACTTGCTCAAGGACTATAGGAATGAGCCCGATTTGTGGAGATTAGTGAAATGATCTAAGGTCATCCTTGTCATTTATAGTCATTACCATATATTTCCCTACCTTGAACATCATCCCTAGTCAACCACTTTGAGTCTATAAGCCTTTTTATTGTGAATATAGCACATTACAAGCCTTGATTACCCTCTTAAACCTTATATATATACCCTTTGTGTGGGTCATTGAGGAGATGGTAACTAGAAATATTTGATGAGGAAGAAAAAGAAAAGGAAATGGTAAACAAGTAAGAAAAAGAATGAAAAGAGCACAAACAAGAAGGAACATGCAACCTCATGACAAGAAAATGAGCAAAGTAACAATAATATGCTCAAGTACTTAAAAATCAAAGAAAAGAAGCATGAATCATAAGAAGCTCAAGAAATCCAAGGAAAGTTGATGAGTAGAGCTTGTGAGTACCAAAGACAAGAAAGGAAGAAAGAAAAGTGGAGAAGTTGAGGAAGTTGATCATCTCTTCGATTACTTACACTTAATTAGTTACTCTTACCTATATTTTTCCTACCCTACCAAAGAGCCTATCATTACATCCTTAATGAAAGACCTTTTTGATCACTAATGAAAACTTTGGTGGTTTGTGAATGTAGTCCACGAGCAAGCTTATATCGAGTCGAGACAATCGATTGATGAGTGTTGTTTTACCCTACTTTAAAGAGTGTTGAGTGAAATTGATATCTATGTGAGGCTTGGACTAAAAAGGGACTATATTACACTTTTATTCTCTTTAGATTGAACTTGTTAATTTTTCATGTTATGAGTTTAATGTTGTAGGATGCCTTAGCATAAATTGGGATTCTTATTATTATTAATGTGTTATTGCTTATGTTCGTTTAGTCTTTTCCTAGGTGAAAACGTCTCCCTCGGTTTATCATTTTCATTGTTCGGGGACGAACAATACTTTAAGTTTGGGGGTGTGATTGTCGTTATTTTCACCTAGATTTTAGTACCTTTTTGTGTGTATTTTTCGTATTGTTTTATCCGTATTTTCGTGTATTTTGGTGGTGTTATGTGTTTTCATGGGAATGCGTGAGAATGATCTTAAACATATGTATAACAGGTGAAAATGGAGTAAAAATGAAGATGGGAGATCAAACAAGGAAGAAGGAACAACAGTACAAGAACATGGCTGGCCGTGCTCGCAACACGACTCGTGTTGCAGCACACGGCCTGTGTACCAGACACGGGCCTGTAAGCGGCGGCCGTGCGGCGACATCTATTCATCCAACATGGTCACCCTTTGGCCGTGCGACACAGCTTGACTCGTGTTGCCGCATACGGCCCATGTACCAAACACGGGCCTGTAAGCGATAGCCGTGCGGGAGCATCCGTTCACGCAACACGGGCACCTTATGGCCGTGTTGCGCCACACGACTCGTGTCGTGTCAGGGATCAGAAAAAAGTCAGAATTCTTCTAGAAGATCTCCATGGGGTATAAATACCAATCCATTAAACATTTTGAGACGAGATCCGATTTTCTACCTTTCTCACACACCTCATACACCTTTCCTTTGATTTTACACCATATTCTTCATCTCATTCATCCATTTTTGGATCTACATTATTTCTCCATAATTTCTACCATCCAAATCAAGTGAAGAAGCAAGGAAGATTGGGTGATCACCAAAGGAAGAAGGGAGATTCAATTGGATCCATTTTAAAGGGAGTTTTCATTCCAATTTTGTGTTAATCCTTTAGTTTACCATGATTTGTAAGAATTCTAATGTCTATGTTATGGATCTTATGAAGATTGTAGGCTAATCTCCCTTGTGAGATTAGCAACATGAAGGTTGTTGGTTAATTTGTGGATCTATGTAATTAAATTCATATGTTGATGGGGATATTTGACTTTATATCATTGGTGTTTACATATCTTGAGATCTATGATGTTTTGTGTGTTTGATTGTTCTAATTATATGATTAGATTGAGAAATCAATTATGTGCTTAGGATAGTCAAGTGAATCATTATATCAAACACCTCATGTGCATTATAAATTGTAAAGTGATTGAGAAGTCCTTTATTATTTAGAACCCTTTGATAGAACATGTGATTAGTTAGATTGAGAAGACAATTAATTATATGAAGGGATTCTTTAATTGAACTTAGTACCTAGTTGGAATAGTTTAATTGAGAACCAACCTTTGAGCTATTTTGAGATTGTGCAAATGATCTACATCCTATTCATTTCGAAAGGAAGTTTAGGTGGTATATGTGTTGGCCCTTAGTCTTAACCGTTGATACATATGAGTTTAATGCATGAGTCCATGAGTTACCACTTCATTAGAGTTGTTAATCTCACTTCTACTCAATTTGGAAAAACCACTCATTCATCATTTTATCTTGTCATTTGATATTTGCTTGTCTACTTTCATTGGTTTTCATTTAATTACTTGTTCAATCAACCATCCATCTATGATTCGTTTCTATAAAATCGTGATAAACGTGATCTCGCTTAAGTGCTAGCATCGACCTCCCTGTGGTTCGATAAATTCTTGAATTGGTCAACCCGACTACAAGTTATGGCTAATCAAATGTGTTGTCTATGGTTTATTTGTGTTTGTGTGTTGTTGTTTTTATTATTCGTGTTTAGGTTTTGATTTGGTGGTTTGTTTGGGAGGTTGTGAGTCGTTTTGAATATGAGTGATGATGCATTATGGTGATAAGTGATGTCGAATCATGATTAAGGAACTCTACACTTTCGAATTGTGATATGTTTTATTTAACTAATTCAATTAAAAGATGAATATGTTGTAATAAAACCTTTTAATCGAGCATAAACTTGTGAGAATTTGAGCCTCGACCATGTATACATGGTATATCTTTTCATGAGTGGATCGGTTGAGTTTTGATAAACTAAATACTTGCTCAAAGACTTTAGGAATGAATCCGATTAGTGGAGATCGATGAAATGATCTAAGGCCATCCTTGTCATGTATAGCCATTGCCAAATATTTCCTTACCTTTAAAATCATCCCTAGTTAACCACTTTGAGCCTATAAGCCTATTTATTGTGAAGATAGCACATTACAAGCTTTAATTACCCACATGAGCCTAAGATATATACCTTTTGTATGAGTAATAAAGAAGATGGTGGCTAGAAAGGTGTGATAAGATAACAAAAGAGAAAGTGGAAATGGTAAATAAGTAAGAAAAAGGATGAAAAGAGCAAAAAAGAAGAATGCACATGCAACCTCAAAACAAGAAATATGAGCAAAGCAACAATAATATGCTCAAGTACTTAAAAATTCAAAGAAGGAAGCATGAATCATAAGAAGCTAAAGAAATCCAAGGAAAGTTGATGAGTAGAGCTTGTGAGTACCAAAGACAAGAAAGGAAGAAAGAAAAGTGGAGAAGTTGAGGAAGTTGATCATCTCTTCGATTACCTACACTTGATTAGTTACTCTTACCTATATTTTTCCTACCCTACCAAAGAGCCTATCATTACATCCTTAATGAAAGACCTTTTTGATCACTAATGGAAACTTTGGCGGTTTGTGAATGTAGTCCACCAGCAAGCTTATAGCGAGTCGAGCCAATCGATTGATGAGTGTTGATTTACCCCACTTTAAAGAGTGTTGAGAGACATTGATATCCTATGTTGGCTTGGACTTAAAAGGGACTATATTACACTTTATTCTCTTTTGATTGAACTTGTTAATTTCTCATGTTATGATTTTATTGATGTAGGATGCCTTAACATAGTTTGTAATTCTTATTATTATTGATGTGTTATTACTTATGTTCGTTTAGTCTTTTTCTAGGTGAAAATCACTCTCCTTGGTTTATCATTTTTGTTGTGTGGGGACGCACAACACTTTAAGTTTGGGGGTGTGATGAGTGATATTTTCACCTAGATTTTAGTATCTTTTTATGTGAGTTTTCGTATATTTTTATCCGTATTTTATGTGTTATTTGGTTGTGTTTTGTGTTTTTATGAAAATATGTCTGAATGAGCTTAAACCTATAATTTTCACTTTTTATTTGATGCTAGATATGATAAGGAAGACGTAGAAAAAAGCGGATCTCAATTCGGAGTTGAAACGAGGGAGAACGAGCCAAAACAGTGAAGAAATACAGGAGTCAGCACCAACACGGGCCGTGTAGCCAACACGGCCCTGTAAGAGGTGGCCGTGCGGCGACACATATCCATTCAACACGGGCACCATAAGGCCGTATCAAGTCGCACGAGTCGTGTTGGCAGCACGAGCCGTGTCATCAACACGGGCCTGTAAGCGATGGCCGTGCGGGAACATCCGTTCACGCAACACGGGCACCTTATGGCCGTGTGGCAGAGCACGACTCGTGCTGTGTAAAATCCTGAAAAAAAATCAGAATCCTTCTAGAAGCCTCCCAAGGGGTATAAATACCCAATACTTCAATATGTGAGGAAGATCCGAAATTCCACCCTTCCACACACACATCACACACCATTTCCTCCATTTTACACCATCACCTTCATCCATTCACCATCCTTTGGATCTACAATCATCCAACCATCAAAATCATCATCCAATTGAAGAAAAGAAGCAAGGAAGAGAGGAAGATAACAAGGGAAGGAAGAAAATCACCATTGAAGTGACATCAAGGGAGTTTCCATTCATTTCTTGTATTAAACCTCATAGTTTCATCATGTTTTGTAAGGATCTTAATGTCTATGTTCATTTCCTTCTTAATATGGTTGGTTAATCTCCCTTGTGAGATTAGCAACATGAGAGTTGTTGGATAATTTTGGGGATTTGTGTATTCAAATTAATATGTTGATTGGATCTATGATTTTCTATCATTGATTATTAATTGCTTGATTTGTATTGATGATTTGTGTGTTTAGTTGTTCTAAATATGTGATTAGATTGAGAAATCAATTATATGCTTAGGATAATTGAGTGAATCATTTCATCAAACACTTCATGTGCATTATAGATTGTGAAGAGATTGAGAAGTCCTTCATAGTTTAGAACCCTTTGATAGAACATATCATTTATTAGATTGAGAAGTCAATAAATTATGTGAAGGGACTCTCATTTAAGCTTAGTACCTAGTTGGAATTGTTTAAGTGAGAACCAATCCATTGAGCTATTTGATATTCATATCCTATCCATCTCGAGAGGGAGTTTAGGTGATCTTAGTGTTTGCCCTTAGTCTTCAATCCATGATACATATGAATTTGATACATAATTCCTAGAATTTCCACTTCTTAATTGTTGTTAATCTCACTTTTAATCAATTTGGTAAAACTTTCCATCCATCCATCTTGTTGATTGATTATTACTTGCTTTGATCACTTGCCATTTAATTGTTTGCAACCAATCCTATTGATGATTCGTCTCTATAAAATTACAACAAATGTGAGATCGCTTAAGCACTAGTGCCTACCTCCCTTGGGTTCGATAATTTCTTGAATTGGTCATTCTCCACTAAACTATGGCTAATCAAATGGCGCCGTTGCTGGGGATTGTGTTTGATATGATGATATCTTGATGATGAAAGTTCTTCTTGTAAAATTCACCCAAATTTTAAAATTTTCTCATGAGTTTGGTTGGATTTTGGTATGATTGGTTGTGTTGAAGTGCATGTGAATCCATATTTTTAAGGCAATTGTTGAGCTAATGGTGTTGTATGAGTTTTGAGTATGAATGAAGGGTATTGGAAGCACGAATGGAGCTTGGAGCAAACGCTTTCCTTACCAAATGCCTATTGAGGGAGTACTCTACACCTTATCACTTCTAATTGATTTTGATTTGGATTGAATGGATTAGCATGCTACTTCATGTGTTATGTTTTTGGGATGTTTATTTTCATTATTTAGGATTTCCTTTTCAATCAAGGTTGGGATGATTGTGAGCTTACATTGTTATGGATGATTGAATATGTGCTTCATTTTCTAATGATGGTGATTGTTGTTTTTGCATGTTATGTGTTTTTGTTTTGTTTCTTGTTTGTTGAGTCTTTATTTTATGTTTTATGTGTTTTCTTATTTTTGTCTTGGTATATTTGGTGGTTTGTTTAGGGAGGTTGTGAGTCATTTTTGAATATGAGTGATGATATATTGTGGTAGTAAGTGATGACAAGTTATGATTAAGAATCTCTACACTTTCGAATTGTGACATGTTTTACTTAACTTGTTCAATTTTGAGATGGATGTGGTGTAATAAGTTTCTTAAGGTCCGAGCACAAGCTTGTGAGCTTTTGAGCCTCAACCGTGCATACATGGTATTTTTCTTCATGAGTGGATTGATTGAGTTTTGATAAGCTAGAACTTGCTCAAGGACTATAGGAATGAGCCCGATTTGTGGAGATTAGTGAAATGATCTAAGGTCATCCTTGTCATTTATAGTCATTACCATATATTTTCCTACCTTGAACATCATCCCTAGTCAACCACTTTGAGCCTATAAGCCTTTTTATTGTGAATATAGCACATTACAAGCCTTGATTACCCTCTTAAACCTTATATATATACCCTTTGTGTGGGTCATTGAGGAGATGGTAACTAGAAATATTTGATGAGGAAGAAAAAGAAAAGGAAATGGTAAACAAGTAAGAAAAAGAATGAAAAGAGCACAAACAAGAAGGAACATGCAACCTCATGACAAGAAAATGAGCAAAGTAACAATAATATGCTCAAGTACTTAAAAATCAAAGAAAAGAAGCATGAATCATAAGAAGCTCAAGAAATCCAAGGAAAGTTGATGAGTAGAGCTTGTGAGTACCAAAGACAAGAAAGGAAGAAAGAAAAGTGGAGAAGTTGAGGAAGTTGATCATCTCTTCGATTACTTACACTTAATTAGTTACTCTTACCTATATTTTTCCTACCCTACCAAAGAGCCTATCATTACATCCTTAATGAAAGACCTTTTTGATCACTAATGAAAACTTTGGTGGTTTGTGAATGTAGTCCACGAGCAAGCTTATATCGAGTCGAGACAATCGATTGATGAGTGTTGTTTTACCCTACTTTAAAGAGTGTTGAGTGAAATTGATATCTATGTGAGGCTTGGACTAAAAAGGGACTATATTACACTTTTATTCTCTTTAGATTGAACTTGTTAATTTTTCATGTTATGAGTTTAATGTTGTAGGATGCCTTAGCATAAATTGGGATTCTTATTATTATTAATGTGTTATTGCTTATGTTCGTTTAGTCTTTTCCTAGGTGAAAACGTCTCCCTCGGTTTATCATTTTCATTGTTCGGGGACGAACAATACTTTAAGTTTGGGGGTGTGATTGTCGTTATTTTCACCTAGATTTTAGTACCTTTTTGTGTGTATTTTTCGTATTGTTTTATCCGTATTTTCGTGTATTTTGGTGGTGTTATGTGTTTTCATGGGAATGCGTGAGAATGATCTTAAACATATGTATAACAGGTGAAAATGGAGTAAAAATGAAGATGGGAGATCAAACAAGGAAGAAGGAACAACAGTACAAGAACATGGCTGGCCGTGCTCGCAACACGACTCGTGTTGCAGCACACGGCCTGTGTACCAGACACGGGCCTGTAAGCGGCGGCCGTGCGGCGACATCTATTCATCCAACATGGTCACCCTTTGGCCGTGCGACACAGCTTGACTCGTGTTGCCGCATACGGCCCATGTACCAAACACGGGCCTGTAAGCGATAGCCGTGCGGGAGCATCCGTTCACGCAACACGGGCACCTTATGGCCGTGTTGCGCCACACGACTCGTGTCGTGTCAGGGATCAGAAAAAAGTCAGAATTCTTCTAGAAGATCTCCATGGGGTATAAATACCAATCCATTAAACATTTTGAGACGAGATCCGATTTTCTACCTTTCTCACACACCTCATACACCTTTCCTTTGATTTTACACCATATTCTTCATCTCATTCATCCATTTTTGGATCTACATTATTTCTCCATAATTTCTACCATCCAAATCAAGTGAAGAAGCAAGGAAGATTGGGTGATCACCAAAGGAAGAAGGGAGATTCAATTGGATCCATTTTAAAGGGAGTTTTCATTCCAATTTTGTGTTAATCCTTTAGTTTACCATGATTTGTAAGAATTCTAATGTCTATGTTATGGATCTTATGAAGATTGTAGGCTAATCTCCCTTGTGAGATTAGCAACATGAAGGTTGTTGGTTAATTTGTGGATCTATGTAATTAAATTCATATGTTGATGGGGATATTTGACTTTATATCATTGGTGTTTACATATCTTGAGATCTATGATGTTTTGTGTGTTTGATTGTTCTAATTATATGATTAGATTGAGAAATCAATTATGTGCTTAGGATAGTCAAGTGAATCATTATATCAAACACCTCATGTGCATTATAAATTGTAAAGTGATTGAGAAGTCCTTTATTATTTAGAACCCTTTGATAGAACATGTGATTAGTTAGATTGAGAAGACAATTAATTATATGAAGGGATTCTTTAATTGAACTTAGTACCTAGTTGGAATAGTTTAATTGAGAACCAACCTTTGAGCTATTTTGAGATTGTGCAAATGATCTACATCCTATTCATTTCGAAAGGAAGTTTAGGTGGTATATGTGTTGGCCCTTAGTCTTAACCGTTGATACATATGAGTTTAATGCATGAGTCCATGAGTTACCACTTCATTAGAGTTGTTAATCTCACTTCTACTCAATTTGGAAAAACCACTCATTCATCATTTTATCTTGTCATTTGATATTTGCTTGTCTACTTTCATTGGTTTTCATTTAATTACTTGTTCAATCAACCATCCATCTATGATTCGTTTCTATAAAATCGTGATAAACGTGATCTCGCTTAAGTGCTAGCATCGACCTCCCTGTGGTTCGATAAATTCTTGAATTGGTCAACCCGACTACAAGTTATGGCTAATCAAATGTGTTGTCTATGGTTTATTTGTGTTTGTGTGTTGTTGTTTTTATTATTCGTGTTTAGGTTTTGATTTGGTGGTTTTTTTGGGAGGTTGTGAGTCGTTTTGAATATGAGTGATGATGCATTATGGTGATAAGTGATGTCGAATCATGATTAAGGAACTCTACGCTTTCGAATTGTGATATGTTTTATTTAACTAATTCAATTAAAAGATGAATATGTTGTAATAAAACCTTTTAATCGAGCATAAACTTGTGAGAATTTGAGCCTCGACCATGTATACATGGTATATCTTTTCATGAGTGGATCGGTTGAGTTTTGATAAACTAAATACTTGCTCAAAGACTTTAGGAATGAATCCGATTAGTGGAGATCGATGAAATGATCTAAGGCCATCCTTGTCATGTATAGCCATTGCCAAATATTTCCTTACCTTTAAAATCATCCCTAGTTAACCACTTTGAGCCTATAAGCCTATTTATTGTGAAGATAGCACATTACAAGCTTTAATTACCCACATGAGCCTAAGATATATACCTTTTGTATGAGTAATAAAGAAGATGGTGGCTAGAAAGGTGTGATAAGATAACAAAAGAGAAAGTGGAAATGGTAAATAAGTAAGAAAAAGGATGAAAAGAGCAAAAAAGAAGAATGCACATGCAACCTCAAAACAAGAAATATGAGCAAAGCAACAATAATATGCTCAAGTACTTAAAAATTCAAAGAAGGAAGCATGAATCATAAGAAGCTCAAGAAATCCAAGGAAAGTTGATGAGTAGAGCTTGTGAGTACCAAAGACAAGAAAGGAAGAAAGAAAAGTGGAGAAGTTGAGGAAGTTGATCATCTCTTCGATTACCTACACTTGATTAGTTACTCTTACCTATATTTTTCCTACCCTACCAAAGAGCCTATCATTACATCCTTAATGAAAGACCTTTTTGTTCACTAATGGAAACTTTGGCGGTTTGTGAATGTAGTCCACGAGCAAGCTTATAGCGAGTCGAGCCAATCGATTGATGAGTGTTGATTTACCCCACTTTAAAGAGTGTTGAGAGACATTGATATCCTATGTTGGCTTGGACTTAAAAGGGACTATATTACACTTTATTCTCTTTTGATTGAACTTGTTAATTTCTCATGTTATGATTTTATTGATGTAGGATGCCTTAACATAGTTTGTAATTCTTATTATTATTGATGTGTTGTTACTTATGTTCGTTTAGTCTTTTTCTAGGTGAAAATCACTCTCCTTGGTTTATCATTTTTGTTGTGTGGGGACGCACAACACTTTAAGTTTGGGGGTGTGATGAGTGATATTTTCACCTAGATTTTAGTATCTTTTTATGTGAGTTTTCGTATATTTTTATCCGTATTTTATGTGTTATTTGGTTGTGTTTTGTGTTTTTATGAAAATATGTCTGAATGAGCTTAAACCTATAATTTTCACTTTTTATTTGATGCTAGATATGATAAGGAAGACGTAGAAAAAAGCGGATCTCAATTCGGAGTTGAAACGAAGGAGAACGAGCCAAAACAGTGAAGAAATACAGGAGTCAGCACCAACACGGGCCGTGTAGCCAACACGGCCCTGTAAGAGGTGGCCATGCGGCGACACCTATCCATTCAACACGGGCACCATAAGGCCGTGTCAAGTCGCACGAGTCGTGTTGGCAGCACGAGCCGTGTCATCAACACGGGCCTGTAAGCGATGGCCGTGCGGGAACATCCGTTCACGCAACACGGGCACCTTATGGCCGTGTGGCAGAGCACGACTCGTGCTGTGTAAAATCCTGAAAAAAAATCAGAATCCTTCTAGAAGCCTCCCAAGGGGTATAAATACCCAATACTTCAATATGTGAGGAAGATCCGAAATTCCACCCTTCCACACACACATCACACACCATTTCCTCCATTTTACACCATCACCTTCATCCATTCACCATCCTTTGGATCTACAATCATCCAACCATCAAAATCATCATCCAATTGAAGAAAAGAAGCAAGGAAGAGAGGAAGATAACAAGGGAAGGAAGAAAATCACCATTGAAGTGACATCAAGGGAGTTTCCATTCATTTCTTGTATTAAACCTCATAGTTTCATCATGTTTTGTAAGGATCTTAATGTCTATGTTCATTTCCTTCTTAATATGGTTGGTTAATCTCCCTTGTGAGATTAGCAACATGAGAGTTGTTGGATAATTTTGGGGATTTGTGTATTCAAATTAATATGTTGATTGGATCTATGATTTTCTATCATTGATTATTAATTGCTTGATTTGTATTGATGATTTGTGTGTTTAGTTGTTCTAAATATGTGATTAGATTGAGAAATCAATTATATGCTTAGGATAATTGAGTGAATCATTTCATCAAACACTTCATGTGCATTATAGATTGTGAAGAGATTGAGAATTCCTTCATAGTTTAGAACCCTTTGATAGAACATATCATTTATTAGATTGAGAAGTCAATAAATTATGTGAAGGGACTCTCATTTAAGCTTAGTACCTAGTTTGAATTGTTTAAGTGAGAACCAATCCATTGAGCTATTTGATATTCATATCATATCCATCTCGAGAGGGAGTTTAGGTGATCTTAGTGTTGGCCCTTAGTCTTCAATCCATGATACATATGAATTTGATACATAATTCTTAGAATTTTCACTTCTTAATTGTTGTTAATCTCACTTTTAATCAATTTGGTAAACCACTTTCCATCCATCCATCTTGTTGATTGATCATTACTTGCTTTGATCACTTGTCATTTAATTGTTTGCAACCAATCCTATTGATGATTCGTCTCTATAAAATTACAACAAACGTGAGATCGCTTAAGCACTAGTGCCTACCTCCCTTGGGTTCGATAATTTCTTGAATTGGTCATTCTCCACTAAACTATGGCTAATCAAATGGCGCCGTTGCCGGGGATTGTGTTTGATATGATGATATCTTGATGATGAAGTTCTTCTTGTAAAATTCACCCAAATTTTAAAATTTTCTCATGAGTTTGGTTGGATTTTGGTATGATTGGTTGTGTTGAAGTGCATGTGAATCCATATTTTTAAGGCAATTGTTGAGCTAATGGTGTTGTGTGAGTTTTGAGTATGAATGAAGGGTATTGGAAGCACGAATGGAGCTTGGAGCAAACGCTTTCCTTACCAAATGCCTATTGAGGGAGTACTCTACACCTTATCACTTCTAATTGATTTTGATTTGGATTGAATGGATTAGCATGCTACTTCATGTGTTATGTTTTTGGGATGTTTATTTTCATTATTTAGGATTTCCTTTTCAATCAAGGTTGGGATGATTGTGAGCTTACATTGTTATGGATGATTGAATATGTGCTTCATTTTCTAATGATGGTGATTGTTGTTTTTGCATGTTATGTGTTTTTGTTTTGTTTCTTGTTTGTTGAGTCTTTATTTTATGTTTTATGTGTTTTCTTATTTTTGTCTTGGTATATTTGGTGGTTTGTTTAGGGAGGTTATGAGTCATTTTTGAATATGAGTGATGATATATTGTGGTAGTAAGTGATGACAAGTTATGATTAAGAATCTCTACACTTTCGAATTATGACATGTTTTACTTAACTTGTTCAATTTTGAGATGGATGTGGTGTAATAAGTTTCTTAAGGTCCGAGCACAAGCTTGTGAGCGTTTGAGCCTCAACCGTGCATACATGGTATTTTTCTTCATGAGTGGATTGATTGAGTTTTGATAAGCTAGAACTTGCTCAAGGACTATAGGAATGAGCCCGATTTGTGGAGATTAGTGAAATGATCTAAGGTCATCCTTGTCATTTATAGTCATTACCATATATTTTCCTACCTTGAACATCATCCCTAGTCAACCACTTTGAGCCTATAAGCCTTTTTATTGTGAATATAGCACATTACAAGCCTTGATTACCCTCTTAAACCTTATATATATACCCTTTGTGTGGGTCATTGAGGAGATGGTAACTAGAAATATTTGATGAGGAAGAAAAAGAAAAGGAAATGGTAAACAAGTAAGAAAAAGGATGAAAAGAGCACAAACAAGAAGGAACATGCAACCTCATGACAAGAAAATGAGCAAAGTAACAATAATATGCTCAAGTACTTAAAAATCAAAGAAAAGAAGCACGAATCATAAGAAGCTCAAGAAATCAAAGGAAAGTTGATGAGTAGTGCTTGTGAGTACCAAAGACAAGAAAGAAAGAAAGAAAAGTGGAGAAGTTGGAGAAATTGGCCACTTCTTCGATTGCTTACACTTGTTTAAGTCACTATTACCATATTCTTCATACCTTACCAAAGAGCCTATCATTACATCCTTAATGAAAGACCTTTTTGATTACTAATGAAAACTTTGGTGGTTTGTGAATGTAGTCCACGAGCAAGCTTATAGCGAGTCGAGCCAATCGATTGATGAGTGTTGTTTTACCCTACTTTAAAGAGTGTTGAGTGAAATTGATATCTATGTGAGGCTTGGACTAAAAAGGGACTATATTACACTTTTATTCTCTTTAGATTGAACTTGTTAATTTTTCATGTTATGAGTTTAATGTTGTAGGATGCCTTAGCATAAATTGTGATTCTTATTATTATTAATGTGTTATTGCTTATGTTCGTTTAGTCTTTTCCTCGGTGAAAATGTCTCCCTCGGTTTATCATTTTCATTGTTCGGGGATGAACAATACTTTAAGTTTGGGGGTGTGATTGTCGTTATTTTCACCTAGATATTAGTGCCTTTTTATGTGTATTTTTCGTATTGTTTTATCCGTATTTTCGTGTATTTTGGTGGTGTTATGTGTTTTCATGGGAATGTGTGAGAATGATCTTAAACATATGTATAACAGGTAAAAATAGAGTAAAAATGAAGACGAGAGATCAAACAAGGAAGAAGGAACAAAAGTACAAGAACACGGCTGGCCGTGCTCGCAACACGACTCGTGTTGCAGCACACGGCCTGTGTACCAGACACGGGCCTGTAAGCTGCGGCCGTGCGGTAACATCTATTCATCCAACACGGCCATTCTTTGGCCGTGCGACACAGCTCGACTCGTGTTGCCGCACACGGCCCGTGTACCAAACACAGGCCTATAAGCGATGGCCGTGCGGGAGCATCCGTTTACTCAACACGGGCACCTTATGGCCGTGTTGCGCCACACGACTCGTGTCGTGTCAGGGATCAGAAAAAAGTCAGAATTCTTCTAGAAGATCTCCATGGGGTATAAATACCAATCCATTCAAAATTTTAAGACGAGATCCGATTTTCTACCTTTCTCACACACCTCACACACCTTTCTTTTGATTTTACACCATATTCTTCATCCCATTCATCCATTTTTGGATCTACATCATTTCTCCATAATTTCTACCATCCAAATCAAGTGAAGAAGCAAGGAAGATTGGGTGATCACCAAATGAAGAAGGGAGATTCAATTGGATCCATTTCCAAGGGAGTTTTCATTCCAATTTTGTGTTAATCCTTTAGTTTACCATAATTTGTAAGAATTCTAATGTCTATGTTATGAATCTTATGAAGATTGTAGGCTAATCTCCCTTGTGAGATTAGCAACATGAAGGTTGTTGGTTAATTTGTGGATCTATGTAATTAAATTCATATGTTGATGGGAATATTTGATTTTCTATCATTGGTGCTTACATATCTTGAGATCTATGATGTTTTGTGTGTTTGATTGTTCTAATTATATGATTAGATTGAGAAATCAATTATGTGCTTAGGATAGTCAAGTGAATCATTATATCAAACACCTCATGTGCATTATAAATTGTAAAGTGATTGAGAAGTCCTTTATTATTTAGAACCCTTTGATAGAACATGTGATTAGTTAGATTGAGAAGTCAATTAATTATATGAAGGGATTCTTTAATTGAACTTAGTACCTAGTTGGAATAGTTTAATTGAGAATCAACCTTTGAGCTATTTTGAGATTGTGCAAATGATCTACATCCTATTCATTTCGAGAGGAAGTTTAGGTGGTATATGTGTTGGCCCTTAGTCTTAACCCTTGATACATATGAGTTTAATGTATGAGTCCATGAGTTACCACTTCATTAGTGTTGTTAATCTCACTTCTACTCAATTTGGAAAAATCACTCATTCATCATTTTATCTTGTCATTTGATATTTGCTTGTCTACTTTCATTGGTTTTCATTTAATTACTTGTTCAATCAACCATCCATCTATGATTCATTTCTATAAAATTGTGATAAACATGATCTCACTTAAGTGCTAGCATCGACCTCCCTGTGGTTCGATAAATTCTTGAATTGATCAATCCGACTACAAGTTATGGCTAATCAAATGTGTTGTCTTTAGTTTATTTGTGTTTGTGTGTTGTTGTTTTTATTATTCGTGTTTAGGTTTTGATTTGGTGGTTTGTTTGGGAGGTTGTGAGTCGTTTTGAATATGAGTGATGATGCATTATGGTGATAAGTGATGTCGAATCATGATTAAGGAACTCTACACTTTCGAATTGTGATATGTTTTATTTAATAATTCAATTAAAAGATGAATATGTTGTAATAAGTCCTTTTAAGTCGAGCATAAACTTGTGAGAATTTGAGACTCGACCATGTATACATGGTATATCTTTTCATGAGTGGATCGGTTGAGTTTTGATAAACTAAATACTTGCTCAAAGACTTTAGGAATGAATCCGATTAGTGGAGATCGATGAAATGATCTAAGGTCATCCTTGTCATGTATAGCCATTGCCAAATATTTCCTTACCTTTAAAATCATTCCTAGTCAACCACTTTGAGCCTATAAGCCTATTTATTGTGAAGATAGCACATTACAAGCTTTAATTACCCACATGAGCCTAAGATATATACCTTTTGTGTGAGTAATAAAGAAGATGGTGGCTAGAAAGTTGTGATGAGATAACAAAAGAGAAAGAGGAAATGGTAAATAAGTAAGAAAAAGGATGAAAAGAGCACAAGAAAGAATGGACATGCAACTTCAAAACAAGAAAATGAGCAAAGCAACAATAATATGCTCAAGTACTTAAGAATCAAAGAAAAGAGGCATGAATCTATAAGAAGCTCAAGAAATCCAAGGAAGTGATGATTAGTGCTTGTGATCAATAAAGAAAAGAAAGGAAGAAAAAGAATGTGAAGGGATGGAAGAAAGTAGCTACCTCTTCGATTACTTACACTCGTTTAGTCACTTTTACCTATATTATTCCTACCCTACCAAAGAGCCCATCATTACATCCTTAATTAAAGACCTTTTTGATCATTGATTAAAATTTTAGTGGTTTGTGAATAGAGTCTACGAGCAAGTGTATGGTGATTCGAACCAATTAATTGAGGAGTGTTGATTTACCTTATTTAAAGAGTGTCGAGTGACATTGATAAACTTATGTGAGGTTTAGACTAAAAGGGACTATATTGCTCCTTATTTTCTTTTGATTGAACTTGTTAATTTCTCATATCATAAATCTAATGTTGTAGGATAGCTTAGCATAATTTGTAATTCTTGTTGCTAATGATGTGTTATTACTTGTGTTCGTTTAGTCTTTTTACTAGGTGAAAACTTCTCCCTCGGTTTATCATTTCATTGTTCGGGGACGAACAATACTTTAAGTTTGGGGGTGTGATTGTCGTTATTTTCACCTAGATTTTAGTGCCTTTTTGTGTGTATTTTTCGTATTGTTTTATCCGTATTCTCGTGTATTTTGGTGATGTTATGTGTTTTCATGGGAATGTGTGAGAATGATCTTAAACATATGTATAACAGGTGAAAATAGAGTAAAAATGAAGACGGGAGATCAAACAAGGAAGAATGAACAAAAGTCGGCTGGCCGTGCTCGCAACACGACTCGTGTTGCAGCACATGACCCGTGTACCAGACACGGGCCTGTAAGTGGCGGCCGTGCGGCGACATCTATTCATCCAACACGGCCACCCTTTGGCCGTGCGACACAGCTCGACTCGTGTTGCCGCACACGGCCCGTGTACCAAACACGGGCCTGTAAGCGATGGCCGTGCGGGAGCATCCATTCACGCAACATGGGCACCTTATGTCCGTGTTGCGCCACACGACTCGTGTCGTGTCAGGGATCAGAAAAAAAGTCAGAATTCTTCTAGAAGATCTCCATGGGGTATAAATACCAATCCATTCAACATTTGGAGATGAGATCCGATTTTCTACCTTTCTCACACACCTCACACACCTTTCCTTTGATTTTACACCATATTCTTCATCCCATTTATCCATTTTTGGATCTACATCATTTCTCCATAATTTCTACCATCCAAATCAAGTGAAGAAGCAAGGAAGATTGGGTGATCACCAAAGGAAGAAGGGAGATTCAATTGGATCCATTTCCAAGGGAGTTTTCATTCCAATTTTGTGTTAATCCTTTAGTTTACCATGATTTGTAAGAATTCTAATGTCTATGTTTTGGATCTTATGAAGATTGTAGGCTAATCTCCCTTGTGAGATTAGCAACATGAAGGTTGTTGGTTAATTTGTGGATCTATGTAATTAAATTCATATGTTGATGGGGATATTTGATTTTCTATCATTGGTGCTTACATATCTTGAGATCTATGATGTTTTGTGTGTTTGATTGTTCTAATTATATGATTAGATTGAGAAATCAATTATGTGCTTAGGATAGTCAAGTGAATCATTATATCAAACACCTCATGTGCATTATAAATTGTAAAGTGATTGAGAAGTCCTTTATTATTTAGAACCCTTTGATTTAGATTGAGAAGTCAATTAATTATATGAAGTGATTCTTTAATTGAACTTAGTACCTAGTTGGAATAGTTTAATTGAGAACCAACCTTTGAGCTATTTTGAGATTGTGCAAATGATCTACATCCTATTCATTTCGAGAGGAAGTTTAGGTGGTATATGTGTTGGCCCTTAGTCTTAACTCTTGATACATATGAGTTTAATGCATGAGTCCATGAGTTACCACTTCATTAGTATTGTTAATCTCACTTCTACTCAATTTGGAAAAACCACTCATTCATCATTTTATCTTGTCATTTGATATTTGCTTGTCTACTTTCATTGGTTTTCATTTAATTACTTGTTCCATCAACCATCCATCTATGATTCGTTTCTATAAAATCGTGATAAACGTGATCTCGCTTAAGTGCTAGCATCGACCTCCCTGTGGTTCGATAAATTCTTGAATTGGTCAACCCGACTACAAGTTATGGCTTATCAAAACACCTCAAGTATTTGTTTATCCTTGCAGTGGTGTCCGGATTCCTCATCCTGCTTGGAAATGAACAGGGTCAGTTTATCCTTGCAGTGGTATCTGTTTATCCTGCATGGTGAATAGGGTCAGAAATTCTAACCTGATTTTTTTTTACCTTCTGGCACTGAAGGGTTCAGTATCAGTGTTACGTTTCTGCACCAGATTTTTCCTCCTCAAACTGACCGATCTGATTCTCCACTGTTCCAGCGGGTCCTACATCATCTTCTTTCACGTCTTGATCAGGCTTTTTGGGCTGTACAACCTTCTCCAACTATTTTCCACTTTGCAATGTAATGGCGCTCACATTCTTAGGATTAACCTCCGTTTGTGATGGCAACTTTCCACTTTTTTGAGCCTGCATCTAGCCTACAGTTGTAGCCAATTGACTCATTTGATTTTCCTAGTTTTGGATGGATGTCTGAGCAGACACTTGGAATTTCAAATTATTGGCAACCATCTATTTCATCATTTCCTCAAATGAAGCTCCGGAGCTTGCCCCACCTTGTTGGTGATTTCCACCATCTCGAGGGTGATCTTGCTGCCTATTCACCAACCTCTGCTCTTGAAACTGCTGTTGCCCCATATTTCCTCCTTGTCCACTACCATACCTAAAATTAGGATGATCTCTCCAACCCTGACTGTAGGTTTGTGAGAAGGGATCATAAGATCGCTCCACGGCGTTTATTTGTTCCTCACTAGGTACAACCCTGCAATCAAGAGTAGAATGGTTATAAGTTAAGCAATTTTGACAAGATGGAGGATTTACCCCTCTTCCTTTAGCAAGATTCTCCACAGCAACTGTCAACTTATTCAAAGTTTCCTCCATCTTAGAATCATGGACCTCATTTACTTCTCTAACTGATAGATCACGTGTGCCAAACTGTTGGGTGTTGGCAGCCATGGTAGCAATCAAGCTCCTAGCAGCAGTAGGTGTCTTCATCATGAATGCTCTCCCGCTAGCCGCATCAAGCATGTTTCGATCCATGATTAACAACCCTTCAAAGAAGTATTGCAATAGCAACTGGTCGCTTATTTGATGTTGGGGGCATGCTGATGTGAGGCGTTTAAACCTTTCCCAATACTCATGTAAACTCTTCCCTTGCATCTGACAAGCCTCAGATATCTCCTTGCGTAAGACAGCAACTATAGAGGCCGGAAAGTAAGTGTGGAGAAAAAGTTTCTCCATCTCGGCCCACATATTTATCGAACCGGAAGGGAGATAATACAACCAATCCTTCGCCATGTCTTTCACCACAAAGGGAAATGCCTTAAGCTTGACTTGTTCCTCCGTCACTCCGGTTGGTTTCATGCTCATGCATACAACCACGAACTCCTTCAAGAACTTGTGTGGATTTTTACCTGAAAGACCATGAAAAGCAGGAAGTAAGTGAATTAATCCCAATTTTAATTCAAGTGTAGTGTTATCAGTAATCACAGGAAGGTTAATGCATAATGGCTGATGGACTACATCCGGATTTGCTAATTCATTTAAAGTTTTTTCTGAATTTACAGCCATGTTTTCCTCTCCCGACTCAAAACCTACAGTATCGTCCTCCTCTAAATCAGAAAATTCAGAATTCTCCTCTTCACGATAAAGTGGATCAGCTGCAAGTTCGAGTTAAGTGAGATTTTCAGTGGTTCCGTCAATGGACGAACTTGTTTTCTTCTTCTTCCGGGACTCTTTTCTCAATCTTGGGTCAGTTCTATCAATTTCTAGTATGTATTCAAGCTGTTTTGCACCAGAAGATTGAGTAATCATTCACAAAAAAAAATTAAAAAATAGAACACTACTGACACTGAAGGTTTCAGTGTCAGTGTTATTGAAAAATTCGAAAATTCTAGAAAATTTTCAGAAAATTCAGGAACCTGTAAAAATGCGGAAAAATATCATAAACACATAAATTTAACAAATTTTAATTTTACTCCCCGACAAACGGCGCCAAATTTGATAGGTTGTCGCCGGCCAACCAAAATAGAATTTATTTCTGACTCACTTTAATACTGAGTATAGCAACGAGTACGGGTTAAAACCAAGAGAGTATAATGAAATTTTAATTAAATTAAAGTGTTGAAAATAATAAAATAAATAGGGGATTTTGGATTGGTGACAATTTAACATAGCAATGACAATAAATCAACTCAACTTTTAATTGGCAAAGTAAACAAAATTTAATTATTAAATTAACCAAATGAGACAAACCTAATTTAGGATAACGATCCCCTCCCGCTTACTGAATTAATTAATTACAGGAATTAAATATCTAGCGTAGTGTGCAAATTCAAATCCCTAGATTGACGGTACGACCAATCAACCTGAATGTTCTTAAGTTCATCAATTAGGGTACGACTACTAAATTGAACTATTTACGAGTGACCCTATGGATTCGAACTCAAAAACACATTAAGACTCCAAATATAGAATTACTAGGCAACGAAATCCGTCTAGGAATCATACAACCTAGATCCCATTACACCTAGAGGGAATAGTCTCTATTTGCTACTTAATTCAATTCCTACAATAATTACGGATTGTAGATCATGGAATAACATTCAGCAGTTAAATAATTAATCTAGTTGATCAGGTTAAATTTACTATCAAACTACTTTAATTCAATTCAACGCATGTAATGGAATAAATTCACATAAAAGATTCAATATAAAAATCCTTCATAATTAATCTAACATTCAACGGGAGGTTCACGAAATCCTAAACTAGAAAAGGAGATTAGCCCCTCATGTTCATGACAAAAACAGAATTAAAAATAATAAAAATTAGGATGTGGGATTGTTCTTCATTGTTCTTCACTTCTGCCTCGGGAAGATTAACGCTGCTCCTCTTTTTTTCTCTTTCAGAAAATCACAATCTGATCGTGTCTGATGCCCCAAGAATAAATATATCTCTTCCTTATTTAACTTCTTATCCCCCAAGTAATCCTTCTTGATCTCTTTCCTTATCTTTATCTTCCAAAAATATCTCCTTTCCTTATTTTTTTCTTCTTGATTGTGCCTTCAACAGATTTGGAAGAGATCTGGTCCTTCAAATATGTGAAAGATATGCTGGCTGTTTATTTCCTTATTTGCTCCACTTAACAGCCTGTTTTCACATCAATTCATATAATTAAATAATTATTTCTTAAAGATAAAATAAGTAAATATTAGCACATAAATAATATATAATTCCATCAATTAGACTTGAATTTCCACCAAATAATCATGCTAATATATGACTTATCAGCCACAAGTAGTGTTGTACGGAGTATGCACACAAAAGTTCAATTAATTCATAAAAACCTTCTAAACCCTAGATCTACCAAAACGATTCTAGCCCATGATGTTGCGAAGAACAATCATGGGTGTTGGATAGATCTTACCCATATATCTTGAAAATATAAGATAAATTTGGAAACGATAAAAACACCCTAGATGTGGGTGTCGTCGCGTCCTTCTCCATCTTGAATCCTCCTCTTGGTTCTCCTCTTAATTCCACAGACGAATCTTCAAAGTGATGGATGGATGGAGGAAGGGATGGATATGATGTTGTAGGGGGGTAATCCCCCTTGTGGGGTAGTGTAGTATGATTGTGTTGTGGTCACATGAATAATGATATAAAATAGATATAGGTGTGAGAAGGGAATAAAATAAGGAAAGAAAAGATATGGGTGAATCATGGAAGATTATGTGATAAGGAGATTAATTGTGCTACAAAAAATAAGAATTATGGGCTAATTTTCAGAAATTTTAAGAAATTCTCGAAAATTCTCGCCTCTCGCCGGCAGCTGCGTGACCTCATAATTTTGAACATAACTTCCTCGCCCGATCTCTGATTTGAGTGATTCTTGGGCCAAAACGATCCTATCTTCTATGGCTTTCCAATCATTGTATCACAATATCAGTTATGAGCTCCACGCGAATACAAAAAATTATAAAAATTGAATGTGCATTTTTCAGCATTCCTCTAACTTTGCACTTTTGAACCTTTTTCTACCTAAAACATAATAAAACACCTCAAATGCACTTTTTACTCAAATATATTGAATATAATACACTTGTGCTAATATATAATAATAATTCACATCCAAAAGGTGTTAAATTGGACACTAAAATACGCTTATTTTCACTCTCATCAATCCCTCAAACTTACATGTTGCTCGTCCCGAGGTAACAAAATAAAAATAAAGTGAGAGAGTAAGAAAATTAGTGGGGAAACAAAGACTATAAAAAATACCCCATTCATAATACAACTGTCCTCAACTTAGTTCATGCAACTCTCATTAAATGTAATAATCAATTCATATCATACAAGATAAGACAATCACCACCAATCCAGATGCTCCATTAACACGTTCTTACGGGAGTATATATCACTCGCACTCAAGTGTAAAAGATGTACACTTATGGGTTAAGGTGTTTATGCTCAAATTCAATTCAAGTGCATGCGTAACCATAGGCTTGCCAAATATTTCAAACTCTCCACTACTTAAAAGTATGATTCGATAATGAGATCAAAAAGGACTTTTCTTTTGGATGTAATGTTGGCTCTTTGGTTAAGGTAGGAAATATATGGATAAGTGACTCAAAAATTTGGATCAATCAAGTAGCGATCCATCACGATCTTTCATTCTTCTTACTCACTTCAATTAAGCATAGCATCTTCCTCAACTTCTTCACTTTTCTTTTTCTTTTTCTTTTTTAAGCACAACATTTTTTTCCTTCTTTTTTTTCTATTCTCCTTTTTTTTCTCACGAGGTACCAGTTTCGAGCACTGCCTCGCGCATCCTCCATAGGGTACTAGATTTAAGCACTACCTTGGGCTGTTTGATTCCATAGAGTACTAGATTTAAGCACTACTCCATGATTTTCCTTAGATGCATTTTCAAGCTCAATCACTGCTTCAACACCAATTTCATTCACTCCCAAACTGTTATAAAACTCCATTAACACACTTTAAAAAGCCATTAATTCTCGTCATGATAGATAATTAAGGCTCAAACATAATTTGGTGGGGTTTAGGGTTTTAGGGTCAACGGACTAACTACGGATAAACATCATTCAGTAGGGAATTATTTGGCTAAGTAACTCATAAACTCGAGAATGGCCTAAAATCATCTCCCATTATCTAACACACATGTAGTTTCAAGTAAAACAAGAGGCAAGTTCTAGAATACACACACAAGAATGATATTCACCAGAAAAGAAATATCTTGTGATTCTATAACATGATCAGAGGCTCAAAATCTCACATGGTTTTTAACAAGTAATAGAGCACTTTTCGTGATAAGTAATATCTCACAAGTACATATAGAACTTCATATTATAATTTAGTACAAGTACACTTCCTTCATCAATTTCAAGAGCATATGAATTCAGGCATAATTCAAAATATAAGCTCACATGGATCACCAAAACCAAGTTCTCAATCCTTCCACTTCTACTAATTTAAAGCGCACATAAAAATTAGAATAAGGAAACGAGGGCACCTGATTTTTCTTCAACGTATGCACGAGCTCCTCGAGATGTTCAACTCAATCAGGTCAAGTCTCAGCGTAGAACTCGTCTTGCTACTCTAGTACCTTTTTCTATCATCAAAGCTCAAGCACAACTCATCATCACAGATTCATCAATAATAATATAGAAAATACCAGAAAAATCGAAAAGATAAAAAATTAAAAACTCGACCACTAATACTAGGAAACACCGAAATACACGAAACATTAGGTAAGTTGTAAAAAATCGACCTGCCAACACCAGTTAAAATATTAATATGCCACAAAAATAACCCCCTAACAAACAAACAACTAACGAAAGGAAAGATTATACCCTTAGTGCTCATAAGACGAGGTAAGTACATCACACCCCCAAACTTAGTAAAAACGTAAGTCAAAACTAAGTTTAAAAAGAGATGTAATTGCTGAAGCGTAAGCACCGCAAATATAATAACTCCTCACTCACACAAAAGAAACACGAAAGCAATAAAAACGGAAGGAAAAGCCCCTAACAAGCGCTCATATTTAACACCGGAGAGTCACGATGGTATGCAGGCTTTTGAACTACAGGATCAGAGGACGGTTTTCTCGCATCCTCACCTTCAAATACTTCATTTCCCTCTTCTTGTCTACACTCAGCACCTCACCTTTCTTGGTTACAAAAATATGATCCTTAAAATTTTGTTCCTCCCAAGGCTGTCTAGACTCCTCATTGTCAATCTTCAACTCAAATTCAGAGTCATCTGTCCTATTAAAATCAAGATTAAACAAGTTAGAAACCACATCTATGCTCTCGCATGATTGAATCTCCATGGGCATCTTTACTGCTTTTTTAATAGAGAAAACCACATCTTCATTATCTATCCGTAGTCTAAGCTATGTATTCTGCTCCTTTGATTGTACTGGAGTGTTCTGAACAATAGGTGTAGCATTCGACACAGAATTAGGAGAGAATCAATATTGCTAGACCTTAGTTTCACTAGAATGGTCTGGTCGAACGGGATGAGTTTGGTCGAACTGCGTGTCTGAAAATGGGATTAGTCTGTCCAGTTCAGAGATTATTGGTTCGACCATAAGTTTTGGTTGAACTGACGCTCTGTAACCTGAGCTCGATTTTTCAGCTTAATAGGTGCTGGTTCGATCGTAGTTCGACCAGAGAGGTCTGGTCGAACTGCAGAGCTTTGGAAGAATTGCGAGCCAAAAAATAGAGTATCATTTCTCTGTTCTTCCCCATGTTGTTCGACCATAGTTCGACCAAGATTTATGATCAAAATGCAGTCGAACTGGCTCGTTGTCTCTCTGTTTTCGCCCGTCGGCTTTATCGAACCTTCGTACTTTATTCCGGACCTTAACGTGATGGCTTTACACTCTTTAGGGTTCGTTATGTCTTAAGATGGGAATATTCCTTTCTCCAATGTTTGTGTCAACTGATTCACGTTCCCGGCCATTTGCCCCATCATCAAAGTAAGGTCCTTCAACTGCTTAGATAAATCTGCATGATTAGCATTCACAGTACCATCAAGATGATTAACCCTTGCATCATTCCTAGCCATGTATCGATTGAAAGTATCTTCAACACTAGCCTTCACTTCTTGCTGTTGCATACTAGGCCCCTTTGTGTCAACTCTGCAATCTGCTTCTGCTGGGACTCTAGTAGCTTGTTCATGTTAGTTAGACTAGAGACGATCTTATCATCCCTATTTGGCTTCAACACTTGATATTCAATCTGTGCTACCTTTCCAAGTACATATGATCTACTTACTCTTTCTGTAGGCCAGTCACGTGAATTCATAGAGATGTCTTCAAATAAATTTTTGGCTTCTACTGCTGTTTTAGATAACAGCGCTCCTCCTGATGATGCATCAATAAAAACACGATACTCACAATCTAATCTATAGTAGAAGATGCTTATGTACTGAGCCTTAGACATCCCATGCTATGGGCACCTCCTGAGCATATCTTTGAACCTGTCCCATGCCTCATGGAATTTCTCATCCTAATTCATAACAAATTGGGTAATGTTTTGCTTCATTCCTAAGATCCTTGAGGGTGGCATGTATATCTCCAAGAACTTCTGCTGCAGTTGGTCCCATATAGTGCAGTCTGTGGCATCAAGAGTCTCATACCAAGCTTCCGCCCTATCAATCAATGAAAACTTGAATAGGGCAATCCGCCTAACATTATCATTAGCTCCAGCATCCTTCTGAGTGTTTACATAACCAAGAAATCTTTTGAAATGCTGATATGGATCTTCAAAGCGACCTCCAGAAAATGAATTCTTCTTTACCATGTTGATAAGAGCGGGATGTATCTCAAAATCATCAACTTCCCCCTTGCTCCTATCAACCCCATGTTACCAATCCCATTGTTCAAGAAAAATTTCGCGGATTGCAATATTATCTGGATTCTGCCTTGCTCCGGCCATGTTAAGCTCAGTGTGTTATTCCTTCTTTTCCTTCCTCTCCTTTTCTTAGTGTACAAGTACCTCAGAAAAATTCAAGGTTAGATAGAAATTAAATAATCACAAATAAAAGTCTTAATAAAACTAGAAATAATAAAATCAATAATAGCAACCGTCCCCCACAACGGCGCCAAAAACTTGATGAGCGTTTTTTCGCAAGCAAAATTAATCTCCAAGTATTAAGGATATCAATTGGAGTTTAAGCAAGCGACTAAGTTAACTATCGAACCCAAAGGACGGCGTATTATCAATTTAATTATTATCTAAATTAATTAAGGCCAAAGACAATAATAGTTGAGTATTGGATTATTAAACTACTAAACAATTAATTAAAATAACAAATAAAATAATTAAACACTAGAAGAATACGAATGTGACTCAAGAATGGAGAATAGGTAGCCCTAGGGTAATCCGGTTTCACTCATTAATTTTTCTTTCGTGTATCAATGTCCGACTCTGCCTTGTGGAATATGAACGCATCAATAAGCCATGCAAATCTACTCTATAAACACAAATAAATATGCATGTAACACGTGTGAATAACCTTGGAGCAAGAGATATAACTTCACCCCCAGCTACCCCCAACTCCTCCACCATCTCCTCATCTTCGACTTAGTAGCTTTTATATGACTTGAGTTTGATTCCTTGATTTTTTTTACTATAGATCAATTGAAAACCAATCTGAATCGCACAAAAATATTAAATCTGGTTTGGTTTTCAGCATATGGTTCGGTTGCAGTTTTTTTTTTCATAATTGAGTAATCAGTATCAATTCAGCTTTGAGAAAAAAAGTCATCAAATAACCAAACCGATATATCATACGTATACTTAATTCAATGTATTAATAATGACATTATATAATCTAATGATTTCATTTCTCAAAACCCTAGCCCATTTTGAGTTGAAATATTTCCAATTCTCACTTCTCAATGCCATTCTTAGAGTAAGAGAGAAGTCTTATTCTCTATCTTCTCAAAATCTCAAATCATTCTTCTCGATCTATTTTGCCGTCAGAAGATCGAGTAATATGTGAGAGGAATGAGTCAAGTCATATTGTGCTTTGTCCATCAATCGACAATTAGTGATAGAGCGCCGCCAGTCCCAACTATAATCGATTATCAATATATTGTTCTTTAGAAATTGGGGTTTTATCATTGACTATTTGTATATTATGTTGCTTACAAATAGACAAAGTTGATTTTTTCTTGATGGGGTTCTTGACATTGTAGCTTTGGTCATATATGGATGGGTGTTTGTTTTATTGTTTACTATGTAAAACATAAATTGCATTATTTTTAGTTTGGTTGTAATTAAAAAAAAAATCTTAATTTTCTCAAGGATTTTGAGTTCAACATTTCATAGCATTACATTTATTTGTATTAGTGGAGAGAGGAAGAAAAAATTGAACTCATTTTAAATTGGATAAACAATTAATTTAATCTGAGGCAAAAACGGTTAAATCGATTTTATAGCCAAACTGAACCGAACTGACGATTTGGTTTGGTTGTACTTATTCGGGTTTTTAATTATACGGTTTTGATTCAATTTTACATTTAAAGAAATTTGATGTTTAATTATATCAAATTAATTTGGTTCGGAGCAAACCGTGATCCCCACCTCAATGTAATCTCTGATAACCCCTACCCGTGACACCAGCCCCTTCCACCCTCTCTCTTCTTTACCATCTGTCGACCCTTCCATATTCTAACAACATAAATATGATGTGTATATTTTTAACTAGGTTTTACATAATTAAACATTTTAGTAGTTTACTTCCTACGTCTAATGAAATCGTTTGCTATTTTTTTATTGTTTGTCCCAAAAAAAAATTGTTTATCTAAAAAAAATCAATATTATTCTATTTCAAAATTTCAAAGGTAACTTTTAAGTTTAAAATTATCATTTGTTTTTTTATGCGTAATTTATTTTATACTTTATTTATATATAAAAATATAAAATTATTTTCAAAAAGTTAATAAAATTAACTAAAAATTAATAATTTTTTAAATAGTGTGGAATATTAAAAGGTGAAGGGTTAGAGAGAGTGTAATATACTTATATAATTTGACAAAGTCTCTTGTGAGACGTTATTTAAATAAACGATTTGTGAGATGTTTTAAAGCATGTTTATTATTTAAATAAAGTATGTTTAATAGTTGTTAAATTATGTTTTCTAAAGTATGTTGAATTATGCATTAAAATATGATTTTAAAATGTTATAACATGATTTCTAATTGACATACTTTAACTACAAATAATCATATTTTATCTATACAATAAGCATACTTTAGTGATGGGTCAAACCGTCTCACGCCCGTCTCATAAATAACTCGTCTCATAAGAGAGATACTCATATAATTTTAATATTATTTATTAACTATAATTAAAATATTAACTTTTAAAATAAAGATAAATAAAATTTTATGAAGCAATAAATTTGAAATCAATGGATTTCGAATTTTATTTAAATTCACGATACGATAAATAAAGTAATTTAAATAGAGGAACTCTCTTGTGAAACGGATTTTTTGTGAGACGGGTTGATCCTTTAGTAAAGTATGTTTATTATATAGTTAAAGTATGCTTATTTATAGTTAAAGTATGTCAATAATAAATCATATTATAACAATCTAAAATCATACTTTAATTCATCATTTATCATATTTTAGAAAAATATATTTTAACAACCCTTAAGCATATTTTATTTATATAATAGACATATTTTAACACGTCTTACAAACCGTCTCATATATATAATGTCTCACAAGAGAATTTGCATTTAAATAAGCTGATGTGAAATTCTAAATTCTATTATTTTCAATTTATTTTGTATTTAAAATTGGTAAAAACTTGTGTGTTCGGGGACACCGTGCGCCCAGATATCCTTTAATATTAAATGATATATCCTTAAGTATAAGAATGTGTACAATTTATTTTCTGAAAAAAAAATTAATAAAAGTAAATACTCTTTAAAATAAAATATTGTACCCTTATTAACTAAAGTGTATATTTTTTAGGACAAAATATTGTACCGTTATGTGCACACAAGAGACAAACTCTTTAAAATTAGCAATCATGAAAGAAGCTTAGAACTTGTAAATGGAACAAATCATAGAGCGAAGAAATTTTGAAACAAAGAAAAAAGAAATGGAGGTTAAGGGAACACGTCATTCTATTACTTATAATATTAGTATAAAATAAAAATATGGTTGGTGATTGGTATTTAGTGCATGTTTAGTGATGGTGTTTCATGTAGCTAGGATTGATGTAGAGAGCAAACAATTATATGGAACAACATTATTATAATATGAGAAATAAAATTAAAAAAATTTACATAAGCATAAATTAGCATAATCAATTAAATCAGGTGTGTGTATTAGAAGAAACTGAGTATATATATATATATATATATATATATATATATATAGGTACCTCTTCCTATGGGTAAAATCGGTATACCGAAAATACAGATATCGTACCGAAAAATTTGGTATGGATTTTTCATACCAATATCGATACAAAAATTTCGGTATACCGATTTTCGGCGTACCGAAATTTCGGTAAAATTTAATTCTATACCGATACCGTACCGATAATTATCTATACCGATTTTTCGATAAATACCGATTTATAACGAAAATTTGACATACTATTTAATACTGAAGAATCGGTATGCCGAAAAAAAATTCAATATACCGAAAAAAAATTAATTAAAATACAATAAAATAAAATATTCTAACATATTTTATATTACAATCAATGAATAATATAATTATTTAGATGGTATTTATATCAACCACTAATTTATTAAAAATATTTATATAAATTTATTTATTTATTTTTATATATTTTAATATTAAGTGTAACATATCTTTACTTATAAGTGTTAGAATTTATTTTTACATTTAATAAAAAATATATTTATGAATAAATGTGATGCATAATTACACACATACTATTATAATTTAATGATAAAACTTATATTCCACCATAAGATAAAATTGTATTTACATAGAATTTTAAACTCAATACATAGATCATTTGTTCTTAAAATTAGATATATATAAACTTTAATAATAAGAAATTTACTAAAAAATATACTACAATATATAATTGAATTCTTAAAAAATAAATATAAAAATTTTCTGTATTTTCGGTACAGTATACCGATACTGAATATCGAAATACCAAAATTATTTTTGGTATACCAAAATACCAAAATTTTTAAAATACATTATCGATACCGTATCAAAATTTTCATTATGACAACCATACTGTACCGAAAATTTCAATATACCTAAAATTCAATATTTTTCTATAAATTTTGATATGACAAACTCGATATACCGAGTTTTCGGTATTTTTTTCCACCCCTCCCTATTGGAAAGTACTACTTTTCTAATGAAAGTAGTTATAGACCGATGAAAGAGTTATACTCTGTTGTATAAGAATAATAATAGTTTATTCCCTCGTTTATATGAATTAATTACTTCATTAATTTTTTATTAGTGAATAACATTTTCTGTATTATTATAAATATATAAATGAAATTGTTGCTTTTGCTCCATTCAGAATGTTCGAATTCATTTTTTGTTTATTGATTTTATTTTATGGATTAACTGACAAAGAAAAATTTTACATATTTAATTCAATTCCAATTTAATCTAGATTTGACAAAAAAAATTACAATCTTTAAATTTTGTTGCAAATTATACTCATCAGGCTAGATTGACAAAAAAAATTATAATCTTTAAATTTTGTAGCAAATTATATTCATCGGGCTGCTCGATCGCTGATGTAACTTGAACTATGCCATGTTGACCTAATTTGACTTATGTCACGTTAGCTTTCACGTCATTTTTTTGTTAATAGCACAAAAAATCACCCACTACAAAGGAAGTGATGAATAGCGACGGTTTTGGAGATGGTTTTTTATAATTTGAGATAGTTTTTGAGACGATTTCATGGCAGTCTACAATTTGTGCGTAGCTAAAAATATACTTCCTCTGTACCGGGTAAAGGGTTGTTTTTTTATTTTTGCACGTAAATTATGGAGTATTATCATTTAATGTGTAGTGGGTAGTTATATTAGTAGGAGTGTAGGCTCATATTTTAATTGTATTAGTGTGTGTGGATCTCATTTGTGTAAAAAATAAAATAAAACTTTTTGGGTGGGACGTCCAAAATGGCAAAAAGAGACTCTTTGGGTGGAACGAAGGGAATAGACGGTTTAAACCGAACCGGTTGCGATGACTAACATACCGTATCTAATTTTGATCTCTAATCAAAGCTTTTTTAGTGACCATCTTTATTTTAATTGCGAATTAATCAGAATCATTAAAATTTTAACAAAAAAAAACACAAGATTATTTTATTTTGTTTTTCAAATTTAACCCACATAATAGAATTTAAATATTTAAATATCAATTCGAGATCTAAATTATTTTTCCATCAATTTAGGGCTTGAAACATGTAAAACTATCAATTCAGAGCCTGAATTTATAATATATTATCTCATATTTTATCAATTTAGGGCCTAAATTCAGGCCCCACATTGATAAAAAAATAATTAAGGCCCCAAAAAGATAGTTTACCTATTTTTCAGGCTTTAGGTGGGTCTCACTTGACAAAAAGATAAATGCAAATTTTAACTTTGAAAAAATCAAAATGAAAAATGTAAACCTTAACGTGGTGAGTATTTAATATAATAATTTTAAAATTTCAAATTTTAATATTTATATTTATATTTTATTATGTGGGTACAATTTTAAAAAGAAATATAGTTGGTGGTTTTTTTTTTTTGTTAAAATCTAAAAAGTTCGTATTAAATCAAAATTAAAGTAAAGGAAAAATTGAAATAATACACTAAATTAAATATACAAAATCTTTATCAACACTTTAATATATTTGTTATCATTTCTACACATTTGCACATTTTATGATATTATTACCCTTCTATCACATCCACCCACCCAAGTTGGGTCACGGTATGGGTCACCCACACTGGCAACCGACGATGGCCGGCGGTGGGTATGGGTCACCCACACTGGCAGCGGCGACGGTGGGTGTGGGTCAGGTTGTTGGTCACTAACACTGGCAGCGGCGGCTGGCGGTGGGTGTGGGTCACCCACACCGGCGGCAGCGGTCGGCGGTGGGTTTGGGTCACGGAGTGGATCAGGGTGTGGGTCACCCATACAGGCGGCAGCAGCCGGCGGTGGGTGTGGGTCACCCACAAGGATAGTGGTCGGCGACGGTGGTTGCCAGCGGCAGTGGGTGTTTGGATGAGTGGGTTTACTTAGAAAATTTTTTAATTTTGGAGAGGGGTATACTGGTCTTTTAGGTAGATTTTGGTTAAAAAATAAAGAAATTTTTTGAGTTGTTGGTAATAATATTTGTATATGGAGAGTTGGATATATTTGTCTATTGGCACTTAAGTAAAGGTAGTGATTTTTTGTATAAGGAAGTTTACGTGATATAGATCAGCTACATCAATAATAGGGATGTCAAAAGTGGCCCGGCCCGCCCTGACCCGTCCTGGCTCGTGACATTTGGGACGGACTCGACTTGGCTCTTATTGAGAATGGGCGGGTTCGGATAACAGTGATGACCCGGTTTGGCCCGTTCAGACCCATTTGGACCCGTTTGCTCTATTAAATATTTACGTTATATAATATATTATGTGTATAATATGTATATTTTATTTATATTTTTGTATTATATACATTATTATTTATAAGATGTATTCGCTTAATTAATCAACTAAAGTAGAAAATACATTATATTACTATTTATATAATTACTATTTAAATTAAATAATATAAATTACATACTATTTATAATAATTATAAATACTTAAAATAAAATAAATAAATAAAATGGATCAAAAACGGGGACGGACCCGACCCGCCCTATATAGGACAAGGGGCAACCCGGACCTGCAACAAAATAATGTTTCCGGGTACTTAACTTCCCGGCCCATCCCAACCATTAACATCCCTAATCAATAACCTGGCAGCTAGATTGCAACAAACTTTAAATGTGGCGCTGAATTGGGATTAAATACCACAATAAACTAGAAATTGCAACCACCACAATGTTGAAATTGCTATTATACTATTTAAAATTATAAATAAATCTTAAAATGAAGATTTAATCTCAAAGTTATTTAATATATGAACCAAAACTTCTAGAAAATCAAGAGGTAAATTAAGGCGGAACAATAGGGTAATGAAATTATAATCATATAATTTTAAAGTTAATACTCTCTTATGTCCCTAAATGCACAAGATGTTTAAGGGTACGACAATTTATTTTAAATGGTATAAATTTTAATTAATAAAAATACAACATTTTGTCTTAAAGGGTATGTACTTTTATAAAAAAAAATTCCAAAAAATAAAGAGTACACGTCCTTATACTAAAAGATATACAACTTAATACTAAATAATATCTGAGCACACGAAAACACAAATTTTAGCAATACCAAATTCTAAAAATAGAATATTATGATAAAATAACACATGACACATCACATAATATTGTCTAAATTTCTAGATTTATAGTGACCTATAAAAATGGTAAGTAAGATACCGTAGATGAACTTGGTAAATAAATTTATTTAAAATCGTCCATTATATTTGAAATTTTTGAAAATCGTCCATCATGTTTACCAAGTTCAACAAAATCGTCTGTTTCAACAAGTCATTAGCAGGTTATTCTAAAAAATAAAAATAAAAAATATGTAATATATATATATACTATTTTAAAAAAATAGCCTCCACTAATAATTTATATTATACTCTCTCCGTCCGCCCGAAAGAGGACATTTTACTTTTATGCACGTTGATTAAGAAGTATTGTTATTTAATGTGTAGTGGGTAGTTGTATTAGTGGGAGTGTGGATCTCATATTTTAATTGTATTAGTGGGTGTGTGTGGATCTCATGTGTGTAAAAAATGAAGTGACCCTCTTTGGAACGGACGACCAAAATGGAAAAAAGACCCTGTTTCGAGCGGACGGAGGAAGTATCAATATTTAATTAAATTTGCTCCACTTTAGTAATGAGATTAATTTTGTTTGTTTGGTATACGGAAGTGAAAAATGAAAAGTGAGATAAAATTAGTTAAATAAAAATATGATATAGATTAATTGAGGTGAAAATTAATGGAATATATATATATATATATATATATATATATATATATATATATATATATATATATATATATATATATATATATATATATATATATATATATATATATATATATATATTTGTATGAAAAATAACTCTCAAATTTTAATTGATAACAATGAAATTTGTTGGTAATTTTAAAGTGTTGGTTGGTAAATTTTACTAATGTCGTTGGTTAATATTTTTATTGGCAATTTATATAATGATAAGGTTGGTATTCCATTATTAAATAACAACAAATAGATATTATTCTATTAGTAAAAAATTATAAAGCTGTCTTTCATTTCTAAAAGAAAAATATACTCCCTCCATTTTATCTAGAGAGGGTCTTTTACTTTTTGTACGCGGATTAAAAAGTATTATTATTTTTTCTTAATGTGTAGTGAGTATCTATTAGTAGGTATATTTGTGTCTTATGTATGTACACAAAGAAATATGTCTCTTTGGGTGGAATGTTCAAAATGAAAAAAATGAACTATTTAAATGGACGGAGAGAGTATTTTTTGTTGACAACCGGTAATTATGGGTGGAATTTAATCTATTAGGAAATTTCATAATTTTTATTTTTATTTTTATTATTATTATTATTATTATTACTATTAATATTATTATTATTATTATTATTATTATTATTATTATTATTATTATTATTATTATTATTATTATTTGTAATGATATGAGTTCTGTGAAAGGATGAGGAGTTGTAACTCCTTTTATAAAATTGATGGTTGAAAAGTAGAACTACTCAAAAAAAAATATTCAGACTAAGACTTGAAAAATGGGTAAATTATAAATTTGGGGTTTAAATTATTTTTTTATTGACTAGAGGCCTGAATTATATAAAATTATCAATTCAGGGCCTGATAGCCTTGTATAATTCAAGCCCATAGTCGATAGAAAAACTAATTCAGGTCCCAAATTAAAAATTTATCCATTTTTCAGGCTTTGAATCGATAAATCTCCAAAAAATTAATTAATTAAGAAAAAATAAAATGGTCTCACCAAGTGTTGCTCTTAACTTATTATTGTTACGGCCTTCATCCCACATATTTTTACTCGCATTCTATTTTGAGTCGTTCCATGTATTTTTACTCATTCTTAGGAGTGGGCAATTTTTTTCTGGTTTCTGGTATCCGAACCGATCCGAAAAAATATTATCCAAAAAATTTAATTTTTCGGGTAATTTCGGGTTCCGAATTTACAGAACCCAATTGTTAATTATCGGATCGAGTATCGAGTTTTAAAAATTACCCGAATTATCCAATCGGATTACCCGATTTTTTTTAATTTCTATTATATAATATAATATATACTAATATTAAGTAGGTTTCTATTACTCAATCATCGGTTCACGCCGCACATTCATTGAAGAGAAGTAGAGAATCCCTCAAATCTTCATTTCCCACAACTAGTGAAGAATCTCAATCTCCATTTATTCACATACAGTATATTATATGAAATAATGAAGAAATTAATATTTTTTTCAAAGAGTTTTATACAACAATTTACTAAATTTATAATATAATACATCTTAAAAATATATTTAATTTCATTAAATCACATTTTAATAAATAGTTTGACACAATATTATTATTCTAATATTAATTATAATATTATCATAAATTAATTTTTTTAATAAATTTTTTTAAGTATGATAAATATTAAATTTGTTGAGAGTAACAATATATAAGCAAGAAAAAATGTAATACTAATTTTATTACATGAAAATATAGGAAGAAATTAAAATAATAATAATAATAATTCGAGTTACCTGATCAGGTACCCGATTTTTTTGGATACCCAAAATATCGGGTACTTAAAATATCGATTCGGGTTCGGTAATACATTTTAAAACCCGAAATTTCGAGTACCCAAACCCTAAACCCGAATTACCCGAAACTCGGTCTGATACATATGGTAAAAAATACACTCTACTATCATACATATTTTTATACTTTATTCATCAATTCAAATAACTTTATTTACTTTTTACACTTTATTCATCAATCCCAACAATTTTATTTATTTTTAACACGTTATTCATCATTCTCAACAACTTTATTTACTTCTTCTCTTAAAATTAAAAATTTAACCATATTTTTCTCACATTATATGTTAAAAAAATACCACTTCTTAATTTTTGTGCTTTTACAAAAGAGTAAAAATATGCGGAATGGAGGTAGTATTAGTTATAAAGAGTGAATATTTTCATGCACTCATATCTATATTAGTATTATTTAATAATGTATACATACTTCTTAATAAATGTATTATTTCCTCTATCCAGATATCATTTGATTTTTGTACATAAAGTAATGAGTATTATTATTTTATTTGTAAGAGTGGTGGGCCAATAATTTTTTCCAAAAGAGGAAATGATACACCTTGAATCACGCCCCAATAATAAAAAAATGTTACACCAAAAGGAGGGAATACTTTTTCATATTCAACTCTTTATTAAAAAATTATTAATTTTTTTAAAAAAATATTACTAATAAATTATATTAATTTCTATTTATTACTTTATATATATATATATATATATATAATATTATTAATATATATATGTTGTGAATATAAATAAATTTAAAATCGTACACCATACACATGAAATAATTTTCCAATTACGAAAGAATATTTGTTTTATATTGAAGCGGCTCGAATTCTCTGTGTCATTTTGGTACATCATTTTCTATGATAACACTGTTAGATGGACAATGCATAGGAAAAAGAGAAACTATACCCTAAAGATTAAACTCTACGGGCAATGATTGAATTTATTTACAATCTTATGTGTCAATCATTTAACGTGTGGCTGTTGAGAGTGAAAATGAACATGTTTTAGTGTTCCATTTAACACCTATGAATTGTTGTCATATATTAGTATAAGTGTCTTATATTCAATATATGTGAGAAAAAGATGCATTTGAGGTGTTTTATTGTGTGAAAAAATGATCAAAAGTACAAAGATGGAAAAAATGTGCAACTTATGCAAGAATGCTGAAAACACACACGTCCAACTTGTGTAATTTTTCTGTATTTGTGTAGAAGTTCAAACTGAGTATACAATACACCGTTGGAAAGCCCGGGAAAAGATGGTCGCTTTGGTGTAATAATCATTTAAATCAAAGTTTGGATATGGAAGTTATGAACGAAACAGTGACACTGCGCAAAGTTGCTCGACCACTTGCTCGATCAATGGAGAGTTGCTCGACCAAGAAAACCAGAACAGTTTGGTATGTTGGATTGTATACTAAAAGCCTAGCTTTAGTATGAACAAAGTTATAACAATATTTGAAATCAGAATCATTGACCAAATGATTGCATGTCGATTCAATAGTCCATTTATTTTATACTGTATATAATATGGTGTGCGGCGTCGCACGGAAGATCATATTATCAGTTCCTTATAAAGTATAAACAGATGCTCACAATCGAGATAGACGGGGATAATCTATCGTGATGGTTGTAGTGTGATATGGTATTAGTTGGTCTTGACTATTAATTTAAGCTATTATTAAAAAGAAAAGAGTACAAAGGATGGAACATGAAAAAAGATATTTGTGCAATGAAGTAAACAGTAGCTTAGCCAAACAGGTGGTTTTAAAAGAATCACATAGGTGGCCCTCAACCAATTTTATTTTGTCTTCTTTTTAACTCCATGGCTGCAATAAGTTGCATCTAATCAACCGGCTCTATCCCTGTATTAAGTCTCATTTGAAGACGTGTATTTGGCTTCATGGTCGGTTGAAAAAAAAATTGTTACACCCCCTCTTCTATTTGACCTTACTACTTTCCAGAGTTGAAAACTCCTCGTAAGTAACAAGGTTATTGTAGTTCATCGTAGGTTCAACAAATTCATAGTTAGCTTGGAGAGAAGATTGATAAATAGAATTTTCGACACCCTTGCTCTTGTCCATCGCATGACCACAAGTATCATCCAAGACATCAAATTTATTAGAAAGCTCCAATGGAAGGGTTTCACGTAAATTAGGTGAGGCAGAATTAAATTGGGATGTATGGATAGCACACAAAGTCTCTTCAATAACAGTGTGAGATGCTATTAAATCATCCAAACTGGACTGATTTTCATCTACTAACCCAACATTCTCAATATGTAAATCCAGAACGAAGAGGAAGTCGTCTTAACCTTGTATGGGTTGAAAGCAGAGGACCATTTTTGATCTGATCTTGCCTATGCTCGAGCCAAAGTATCGTTTCTTCAGCAGAGCGGAGCGCTTTAAGTCATCATGGAGGAGCAGATTGAAAAAACCCTTTACCAAGAGCAGCAATAGACAATTTCAGGACACTCCACAAAATTTTTAGTTTAGAAATCAATGCATCAGAACCCAATGGAGGTTGTCCAGGATTAAGCAGACGAAAAGTGGGAAGGGGAGAGCAAGAACTTACTCTATTCTGGTAATAATCATCATCGATGGCAATAGAAATGAAATCCCCAGATCGAACAAAGGAAAAAACATCCATCACATCGTAGACATCACAAATCACCTCCGTGATTGTTGCCAGAACATGCCTAGGTAAAATCACAGCATTGATTGAAGGTCGCTCGCTAAGGAAATGAGGAGCAGAGTCGCACCGAGGAGTGGAGCATACTGCCTACTTGAAAGATAGTGGCGCTGATCTAGGGTTCTCCAACTGAAATTGCAACACCGATTTGGGAATTTCAGAGGGCAACCGAATGGTGGCTGCTAAGATGGCGTCAAAACAACAGGAGCATCGTTTCGATGAGGAAGTGACTCCGTATGGGTAGGTGGGTCAGAACTCTCCCGAAAATGGCCTGAAGATGCCATCAGATTTGAAGAAATCCTAGATAGAAGGAGGAGAGAAATTTAGAAAGAGAAAGAGAAACACCTTTTTTACATGAACAATTTATATTAGTTTGTCTTGACTATAAAATTACACTAGTGTACTTTGAGTGTATTGAGCAGGACGACATGAGGTTGTTCGATTTATATTGACTATATAAAAGAACTAGACCTTAATTATTATGGATGTTCGTACTCTTATTTCTTATATAATAACCTCGACACGTAATTTAGTATTTGTTTCTTTGATTCATCAATGGGTGAGATTTAATCGTAAATCAATATGTTCGATGAGTTGGGAAATGGTACTGTCTCTATGGTGTGTTGTTGATTGTAGAAGGAATCCATGTCCTAATAAACTAAGTTGATGATATCCCCTTGAGGAGCTCATAAGGATTATCATGTAAACCCTGCAGGTGAATTTGATCTGGCATGATAATAAGGTTGAGTGATACTACTCTTGGATAAGAGATTAATTAATTGAGTTGTTAGTAACTCATTTAATTAACGGGCATTGTATATCTTAAATACTGGGAGTTAAACAGGCTCATAATAAGAAGGAGCCCATAACATAATTTAGGATTAGGGTGGCAGTGCAATAATAATTCTTTAGTGGACTGATTTATTATTATTGGGTTTAAGTATAAGTTTTGGGCTAAACTTGGATGCTTAAGCCCAATGGAAGGCCCAACCCTAATTTCTCCTCATGGTCTCTACTGTAGCCTATAAATAAGTCATCCCAGCAGTCCAGTCACTGATGTAACTCACGCCAATTTCGAAAATAAGATGAGAGATCAGATTTCTCATCAAATAAGAGAGAACGTGAGAAATATGAGGGAGATTACGGATTGGGATCTCCTAGAGGATCGTCGCCCACACGACATCTAAACGAGGCATAGAAATATAGCAGAAGATCAAAAGGTTGTTTCTGCAGCTGATTCAGACTTCTCCTCCGGTCTTCGGTGAAAGGTAATTCTTTCTGTTAATTTCGTTGTGTTAGATGTATATGGAATCCAAACGAATTACGTAGACTATAAGATTCAATCACCATCAATTGGTATAAGAGTAGCGGTTTCTTGATTCTGCATGAAATGTTCGGATAATATGGTCGATATCGATGATTTTGATAATTTGGACGATATCAACGATTTTGAAAATTTAGTAGATATCGATGATTTCGATAATGTGGATAATATTGACGATTTTGATAATCTGGTCGATATCAATGGTTTTGAAAATTTGATAATCTGGAAGTTTAAAAATTTGATAATGTGGAAGTTTTCGAAATTTGATAATATGGAAGTTTTGAAATTTTGATATTCTGGAAGTTTCGAAAATTTGATAATCTGGAGATTTTCAAAAAATTGATAATTTGGAAGTTTCAAAAATTTGATAATTTGGAAGTTTTCAAAATTTTGATAATCTGGAAGTTTTTGAAAATTTGATAAATTGGAAGTTTCGAAAATTTGATAATCTGAAAGTTTCAAAATTTTGATAATCTAGAAGTTTTCAAAATTTTGATTATTTGGCTATAATAGTTGAAATTTTTAATTATTTTTTATTTTTATTATTGTTATATATACAGATGCATGTTTTATATGTTTTACTGTCTTATGTGTTATAATAGGAGCATGTTAAGTTGCTTATTTTATTTATGAATATTATATACATGTAAAAGAAATCCTCATGTTAAATAACTAAGTAGCAGAGGCGTTAATTTGTTATTCCCGCGGCCTCCATTATTGGTTTGTAATGTGATGCAAGTATACTTGCGCGTTGGCTATAGTGCCTTCCTCCTCATTGGATGAGTATATTTGCGGATCGCTGGTACAGATTTCTTTAAATAATTATTTCTTTGTAGTGTGATGCACATGAACTTACACGTTGGCTATAATGTCTTTCTCTCCTTCAGATGAGTTTATTTGTGCATCACTAGTACAAACTTATAATAGATGATTATAGGAAGTTATTTGGGCGCATGTGATCTTCTCCATCTGAAGGGGCACAAGCTTAGGTAATGGATTTAGTATCAAATAATGGTGTACCCTTAGACGCAATTAATTAGTATCCTCCCCATCAGAGTCACTGCTATTAGGGGTGGGCGGTATGGCATACCGAAGATTTTTGGTCATACCATATACCGTACCGAAATTTTCGGTATTTAAAAAATCATATCGTTACCTTACCTAAACTTTCGGTATACCTTAGTTCGGTATACCAATATTTCGATATAAGAAAATAGTATACCTTCAGCTTACCAATATTTCGGTATGCCATACCATACATAAAATATCGGTATATATCATCCTATTACATAGTTTGCTATACCGTTATACATCTAAAATTCAATAAATCTTATAAAAATCATGTACTAGAAAAGTGAAAGATAACTATAAAACATACTCTAATAAATAACAAATTCAAAAATATACGACAATCTACAAACGACCAAATTAAATAAGAGTAAGTCTCATGAAAACCGGGTTTACAGGTAAGCCTTATTTTTTAATATTACTCTTTAATATATAAAAAATAACTCTTTGAAGAGTAATAATTTTTACACAATAGAGTAATAATTCGTATATCTAAAAAGTAATTTTTCATGTACTTAAAGTAATCCATACATCGAGATTTCAAGAATTTGAAGAGTAATTTTTTAATTTAAAAAGTAACAATTCATGTGCTAAAGAGTAATTTTTTATGTACTAAACAGTAACCGAGTTTACATAATTAATATATCTAAACCCGTTTTACAAAGTGTTTGTCATTAAATAAATAGTACCTAAGAGATCTACACAAAAATATATTCATATACATAGAATTACTTAATTAAAAAATAAGTACTAATATCATGTAAGTCAATGATCTTTATCAATAATTTATAATTATGGAGAAATATACAGTAGGATTTTAGATTTAATCTTTAATAAAATAGTGTATATATATAATTTAATTAAAAATTATAATACATAAATAATAATTATAATTGTATGTATCATCTAATATGGTAATATCGTATCATATAACTCAAAAAATTGAATATTTTACGGTATTTCGGCATATACCAAAGTACCGCGGTATTGATTATTTATATACCTTTATCATACCAAAATTTTCAATACGGTATCATACCTTACCAAAAATTTCGGCATACCTAAAATTTTGGTAAAATCGGTATTTTTCGTTATGATAAGGGCGGTATACCAAAATTTCGGTATTTTTCCCCAGCCCTAACTGCTATTATTTTGCATGGTCAAAAAGGAGCCGACTATTAATTATTTGTCATAAGGTTAAATTGACAAACGAAATTAATGGGTAAAACCTTCTCTTGCGAATGTTAGGGTTTGTATACGTCCACATAATCGTGGCATGCAAATTCACGGTGCTTGAGATGTCGATGAATTTATTTTATATTGTTTTGAGGAAATTAATATAAATTTTAAATTCGAATCATTTGATCGGTGTATTTATTTACATGATTCTTTGTATTTTCAAATGGTTTTATTTCACTTATTGTTAATTAAAAAAAATCAAACTTATTGGTCCAAAATAGATGATTAAAAAATAATCTTGACTTTAATTCTTACTGCTTAGGAAAAAAATGTGCTCTCACTGATGAGCGTTTTTTCAATACACAATTAATCCCCAAGTATGAAGGATGTTATTATAATTTAGATAAGCGACCAAGTTAAATATCGAAACTCAAAGGACGGCGTATTATCAATTTAATTATTAACTAAATTAATTAAGACGAAAGGCAAATAAAATTGGGATTTAATTATTAACTACTAAACAATCAATTAAAATAGCAAATAAAATAAATTGAGAACTAGGAAAATACGAAAGTGAATCAAGTAGGAGAATAGGTAGCTCTAGGATAATTCAATTTCACTCATTAATTTTTATTTCGTGTATCAATGTCTGACTTTGCCTTGTGGAATATGGACGTATCACTAAGCCATGCATATTTACTCTATACACATAAGCAAATATGCGTATAACACGTGTGAATAACCTTGGAGCAAGAGATATAACTTCACCCCCCTTTTTAGGTACAATCAGTATCAATTATTTCCCTGGTCAATTGGTACTCTAACCCGATATAATCTCCCTTTGTAGGTACTATAAAATTACCCTCTTTATTCTACTTATCAACCCGAATCCAATTCAATTAATAAGTATTCATATAAGATAGTTCTAATGAAGCTTCGGAGTCCCCTCACTTAGAATCGTAACATGGAATCCTGCTCAGCAGTGAACGCACTCAATCAATAACCAAGATATGTATTCAGACTCTACATAACAGTTAATGATGCACAAAACAACTCTGAGTATGAATTAAAAATGCATAGTCTTATATAAAATAAATCCACAAGTAGTGTTGTATGGAGTATACACACGAAAGTTCAATTAATTCATAAAAACCTTCAAAACCCTAAATCTACCAAATAGGTTCTAACTCATAATATTGCGAAAAACAATCATGGGGATTGGATAGATCTTATTCATATGTCCAAAAAATACAAGATAAATTAGGAAACGAATAAAATCTTAGATGTGGGCAACATCGCGTCCTTCTCTGTCTTGAATCCTCCTCTTGGTTCTCATCTTGGTTTAGTAAACGAATTTTCAAAGTGATGGATGGATGGATGTGGTTGATGGATGAGGGGTGATCCCCCTTGTGGGGTGTAGGATGATTGTGTTGTCTCCACTCACATGAATAATGATGTAAAATATATATAAGTGTGAGAAGGGAATTAAATAAGGAAATAAAAGATATGGGTGAATCATGGAGGATTATGTGATAAGGAGATTAATTGTGCTCCAAGAAATAGGAAATTTTTGGAAAATTTTGAAAATTCTCGGAAATTCTCGCTGACAACTGCGCGACTTCACGATTTTGTGCATAACTTCCTCGTCCAAACTTTGATTTTAGTAATTCTTGCGCTCACTCGATCCTCTCTTCCTTGGCTTTCTAAATAAAAAGAATTTATAAAAAATCCAACATTTGAAGGTATAACAAGTCATGAAAAGTGACACAGTCGTGCTGAGTAGGAACAGCTTGTGCGGCGTCACCATTTCGATCATAACTTTCTCATTTGGACTCCGATTGAGGTGTTTCTTATGCCAAAACGATCCTCTCTTCTGTGGTTTTCCAACCATTTAAGTTCTAGTTTTGAGCTCCACAAGAATACAGAAAAATTACACAAGTTGGACGTGCTTTTTTCAGCATTCTTGCACAAGTTACACTTTTTCTCCAACTTTGCACTTTTGATCCTTTTTTACCTAAAACACAGTAAAACACTTTGAACGCACTTTTTTCTCACATATATTGAATATAAGATAAAGTGCTAATATATGACAAATATTTCTATCAAAAAGGTGCTAAATTGGACACCAAAACACGTTTATTCTCACTCTCATCACTCCCTAAGGATGTCATCTAATGCCTATTTAAGTCTCTAGTGGAGAGGTGAGGGGTTTATAGAAATATAATGGTAAATCTCATGCGACTCTTCGAATACTTGAATAAGTTAAAAGGCGGGAGGTCATGGTTGACTTGACAAATGAATTGAATTTCCTTGGAGTAGAAATTGAAGGGGAAACCTAGATCAATTTTGTTTTTCATAGTTTGCCTAGATGTTTTGAGCAAATAACACCTGAATTACAAGTGGTTGTATATGGTGGGAAACTTCTGATAAAATATGTGGCGAATGAAAGCCATTTTCATCAAGGCGTGAACAAGGTTAGTATCTTATTCACTAGTTGTTGAAGCATGATTAGTGATGGCTTCTACTGAGACATAGTGTGTTGATATCGGAATCACTAAATGTCTGCAATTGAGTGATGATGAGACTACTGTGGATATGTGTAATGCTAATAAAGTAGTTTGCAGTGGGAGTTGTATTTATCTTATGATATGAATAAACGTTTGATTTTGAGAGATTGTCTTTACGTACGTTTTCATAGAAAGAATTTGATTTCAGTTTCTATGTATTTACGGATGGATACTCCATTTTATTTAAATGACATGGTTATTATAATGAAAAATAGAGTTATAATCTGTTGTGGTATGTAAGTGGACAATTTGTACACTCTTAAATCATGTTTCTCTCACGATGTCACAAATAGTAATTAATAACGCGTCTTATAACCCTTATAAGAGGAAGGAACCTTCAGAAATTAGCTAAACATATTTTGGCATCTAAGAATAGGTCATTTTACTTGAGTAGGATTCAAAGGTTGATAGTCGATGAACCGATGGGTTTATTGGAAGTGGAAACTCTCTGACTTGCGAGTCTTGCTTGGAAGTAAAAATGATTAAAGGCGTTTTAAGGCAAAGGGGTGTAGAGTCAATGATATGTTAGAAATGGTTCATGCTGATTTAAGCGGTCCTAAGGTTGTCCAGGCAAGAGGTGGTTATGAATATTCGTCACTTTAATTGATGATTATTCTAGATAACGATATATTTATTTAATGCATCGCATGTCTAGTACTTTGATTAATTCAAGCAGTACATGGCTAATGCGGTGAAGCTCCATGAAAAATATATCAAGTCACTATGATCCGATCATAATGGTCAGTACCTCTTAGGATAGTTAGGAGCTATTTATCAGAGGTTGAGATTGATTCTCAAGTTGACTACACTGGGCAAACCCCAGCATAATGGTGTGGCGGAAAGAAGAAATATGACTCTTATGAAAATGATTAGATAGATGATGAGTTATTTGGAATTACTAAATTCTTTTTGGAATATCCTAGAAAAATAAAGAGTGGTTTATTTAATAGTCCAAAAGATTAGAGGGTGATTGTTAACACAAACACTAGATTTTTGGAAAAGGACTATGTAATAAATCACAAATCCATGTATAAGTTATTATAAAGGATGTGAGAGGGAAAATATAAAGTATAGTACTAATTTACAAGATGATATACCACAAGTAAATTGCATCTCGTGCCACGTTTGATACACAATTGCCTGTAGCACCTCGTCGTAGTGGGAGTATTGTTCGACAATCGAAAAAATTCATGTTTTTTGGGAGAGTCATCGGACTTAGTCCCATGTGAACATGAAATTGACCCATGGGTACGACAAAGCACTACAAGATAGAAATGTGAAATCTTAGCAAAGGGCAATGATTTTTGAAATAGAATCTATGGATTTTAAATCAGATTTGGGAACTTGTAGAACCACCAAATGGTGTAAAAGCCATTGGATGTATGTGGATCTACAAAATAAAAGAGGATCAGATGGTAATGTGGAAACCTTGGAAGCGAAGCTTATTGCGAAAAGGTACACTCAGAAAGAAGGGTTCGATAATGAGAAAACCTTTTCGCCGGTAGCTATGCTTATGTTGATCCGGATTCTTTTGTCTATTGATGCTTATATTGATTATGAGGTATATCATATAGATGTCAAGAGAGCTTTCTTGATTGGATGTCTTGAAAAAAATATCTATGTGAAGCAACCAGAGTGATTCATTGGAAGGGGCGAAGAGCATTTTGAGTGTAAGCTTAAGAGTGTCCATTTATGGACTAAAGCAAGCTTCAAGATCATGGAACATCCATTTTGATGAAAAAATTCATTCATATGGATTTAATCAATGCTCATATGGATCTTATGTGTTGAAAATAGTGATGGAACCGTGGTGGTATTTCTTGTATGCACGTAGATGGTATCTTGCTCATTGGAAACAATGAAAGAGTATTGTCAGGCGTATGGGTATGGTTGATAAACAGTTTGGAGTGAAGGACTTAAGAGAAGAAAAACATATTCTTGCAATCATGGTGATAAGGATCTCAAGAAAGGATGTTGCGCTTATCTCAAACTTCATGAATTGATACAATCCTTACTCATTTTAGCATGTGACTTTATCTAAGGAAATGTGTCTTAAGACACAAAAAGGAGATAAAGAAGATGAAGGTTGTTCCTTATGCATCAGCAAATAAGGAAGCTTAATCTATGGAATGCTATGCACGAGAAAGGATATCTGTTAATGCCGATGGCATAGTCAGTGGATATCAAGGTAACAAAGAACAAGAATGTTGAACTGTGATAAGACATATTTTGAAGTGCTTGAAAAGGACTAAAAATTATATGTGAGCTTATCGGACAGATTCATTACTTCTTTTGGGTTACATAGATTCAAATTTTCAAATCAGATAGGAACGGAAGTAAATCCACCTCAAGGATATGTGTTTATTTTGGGAAGTGGAGTCATAATATGGAAGAGTGTTATATAGAAATATATTTCGGACTCTACCATTGAAAAATGATAATGTTGGAGCCATTGTGGCAGCTAAAGTATTGGTATGGCTCAGAAACTTCATAATGGACCTGAAAGTGATTTCTAAGTTTGTTCAAGGTTATCACAATTTATTATGATCATAATGGTGCAGTTGCAAACTTGCAGGAATCATGAGCCCATAAAGCAATTAAACACATTGAGAGCTAATACTACCTGATATGAGAAATCGTATAATTAGGGGATGTTATTGTCGCCAAGATTGTATCGGAAGATAACCTAGTAAACACTTTTACAAGAACCTTAAGGCGAAAACTTTTGATGGTTGATTAGCCATAATATAGTGGGTAATGACCAATTCAAGAAATTATCAAACCCAAGGGAGGTAGGCACTAGTGCTTAAGCGATCTCACATTTGTTGTAATTTTATAGAGACGAATCATCAATAGGATTGGTTGCAAACAATTAAATGACAAGATCAAAATGATGAATGAATGGTTTTTCAAATTGAGTAGAAGTTAGATTAACAACACTAATGAAGTGGTAACTCATGGACTCATGCATTAAACTCATATGTATCAAGGGTTAAGACTAAGGGCCAACACATATACCACCTAAACTTCCTCTCGAAATGAATAGGATGTAGATCATTTGCACAATCTCAAAATAGCTCAAAGGTTGGTTCTCAATTAAACTATCCCAACTAGGTACTAAGTTCAATTAAAGAATCCCTTCATATAATTAATTGACTTCTCAATCTAACTAATCACATGTTATATCAAAGGGTTCTAAATAATAAAGGACTTCTCAATCACTTTACAATTTATAATGCACATGAGGTGTTTGATGAAATGATTCACTTGACTATCCTAAGAACATAATTGATTTCTCAATCTAATCATATAATTAGAACAATCAAACACACAAAACATCATAGATCTCAAGATATATAAGCACCAATGATAGAAAATCAAATATCCCCATCAACATATGAATTTAATTACATAGATCAACAAATTAACCAACAACCTTCATGTTGCTAATCTCACAAGGGAGATTAGCCTACAATCTTCATAAGATCCATAACATAGACATTAGAACTCTTACAAATCATGGTAAACTAAAGGATTAACACAAAATTGGAATGAAAACTCCCTTGGAAATGGATCCAATTGAATCTCCCTTCTTCCTTTGGTGATCACCCAATCTTCCTTGCTTCTTCACTTGATTTGGATGGTAGAAATTATGGAGAAATGATGTAGATCTAGAAATGGATGAATGGGATGAAGAGTATGGTGTAAAATCAAAGGAAAGGTGTGTGAGGTGTGTGGGAATAGTAGAAAATTGGATCTCCTCTCACATATTGAAGTATTGGGTATTTATACCCCTTGAGAGGCTTCTAGAAGGATTCTGATTTTTTTCCAAGATTTTACACAGCACGAGTCGTGCTCTGCCACACGGCCATAAGGTGGTCGTGTCGTGTGAACTGATGCTCCCGCACGGCCTTTTCTTACAGGGCCGTGTTGATGACACGGCTCATGCGACTGGACACGACCTTAAGTTGCCCGTGTTGAATGAACTGGTGTCGCCGCACGGCCACCTCTTACAGGGCCGTGTTGGCTACACGGCTCGTGTTGGTACTGGCTCCTGTATTTCTTCACTGTTTTGGCTCGTTCTCCTTCGTTTCAACTCTGAATTGAGATCCACTTTTTCCTACGTCTTCCTTATCATATCTAGCATCAAATAAAAAGTGAAAATTATAAGTTTAAGCTCATTCACATACATTTCCATTAAAACACAAAACACAACCAAATAGAACACAAATACAGATAAAAATATACGAAAACTCACATAAAAAGACACTAAAATCTAGGTGAAAATATCACTCATTACACCCCCAAACTTAAAGTGTTGTGCGTCCCCGCACAACGAAAATGATAAACCAAGGAGAGTGATTTTCACCTAGGAAAAGACTAAACGAACATAAGCAATAACACATTAATAATAATAAGAATTACAAACTATGCTAAGGCATCCTACAACATTAAACTCATAACATGAAAAATTAACAAGTTCAATCTAAAGAGAATAAAAGTGTAATATAGTCTCTTTTTGGTCCAAGCCTCACATAGGTTATAAATGTCACTCAACACTCTTTAAAGTAGGGTAAATCATCACTCATTAATCGATTGACTCGACTCGCTATAAGCTTGCTCGTGGACTACATTCACAAACCACCAAATTTCCATTAGTGATCAAAAAGGTCTTTAATTAAGGATGTAATGATAGGCTATTTGGTAGGGTAGGAAGAATATAGGTAATAGTGACTAAACAAGTGTAAGTAATCGAAGAGATGATCAACTTCCTCAACTTCTCCACTTTTCTTTCTTTCTTTCTTGTCTTTGGTACTCACAAGCTCTACTCATCAACTTTCCTTGGATTTCTTGAGCTTCTTATGATTCATGCTTCCTTCTTTGGATTTTTAAGTACTTGAGCATATTATTGTTGCTTTGCTCATATTTCTTGTTTTGAGGTTGCATGTGCATTCTTCATTTTGCTCTTTTCATCCTTTTTCTTATTTATTTACCATTTCTTTTTCTTCCTCATCAAATCTTTCTAGCCACCATCTCCTCAATCGCCCATACAAAGGGTATATATATAAGGTTTAAGAGGGTAATCAAGGCTTGTAATGTGCTATATTCACAATAAAAAGGCTTATAGGCTCAAAGTGGTTAACTAGGGATGATGTACATGGTAGGAAAATATATGGCAATGACTATGAATAACAAGGATGGCCTAAGATCATTTCACTAATCTCCACAATCGGGCTCGTTCCTATAGTCCTTGAGCAAGTTCTAGCTTATCAAACTCAATCGATCCACTCATGAAGGAAAGACCATGTATGCACGGTTGAGGCTCAAATGCTCACAAGCTTATGCTCGAACCTTAAGGAACTTATTACACCACATTCATCTCAAAATTGAACAAGTTAAGTAAAACATGTCACAATTCGAAAGTGTAGAGATTCTTAATCATAACTTGTCATCACTTACTACCACAACTTATCACCACTCATGTTCAAAAATGACTCACAATATCCCAAAACAAACCACCAAACATACCAAGATAAAAATAAGAAAACACACAAAACATAAAATAAAGACTCAACAAACACGAAACAAAACAAAAACACATAACATGTAAGAATAAAAATCACCATCATTGAAAAATGAAGCACACATTCAAATCATCCATAACAATGTAAGCTCACAATCATCCCAACCTTGATTGAAAAGGAAACCTCCCAAAAACATAACAAATGAAGTAGCATGCAAATCACATCAATCAAAATCAAATTATGTCAAGCAACTAAAAGTGATAAGGTGTAGAGTACTCCCTCAATAGGCATTTGGTAAGGAAAGCATTCGCTCCAAGCTCCATTTGTGCTTCCACTACACTTCATTCATACTCAAAACTCATACAACACCATTAGCTCTACAATTGCATTAAAAATATGGATTCACATGCACTTCAACACAACCAATCATACCAAAATCCAACCAAACTTATGAGAAAAATTTTAAAATTGGGTGTGAATTTTACAAGAAGACCTATCATCATCAATATATCATCATATCAAACACACTTAAGTGGTGAGTCACACCACGCACTCTCCCCCCAAACTTAAATCGAACTAAGAGGTGAGAATTAAGTTTGCAAAAAGTGGTCGGACTTACCCTTGTAGTTTCCATTGATGATCTTCTTGTGGAGAAGTAAACGCATCCACACGACTCAAGCTATGTTCACCATGCACTTTCCTCCCAAACTTGACTCGAGACAAGAGTCGAGAATTAAGTTTGCAACAAATGGTGACATTTTTACTCAAATCCATGAAGCACTTCTCCTTTCTTCAACATGCATTTTTCTCACAAGCACAATCCACCTACAAGACCAAAATCAATAAAAAGCATCAAAATAACAAAAGAATGGGTTGCCTCCCATTTAGCGCTAAGTTTAACGTCTTCAAGCCGGACGAAATTTCACGATCATTGGACCAACGAATGGTCCATCCCACTTTCTCCTCGCATCCTCACTTTGAACATTAGCTTGGCCTTCTTCTTGTCCACTAGCTCAACCTCACCATTCTTGCTTACAAGCATCAAATCGTCATTGAGAAGTGATTCTAGTGGACTTCCTCTTTCTCCTTTGTCAAGTTTCCAATCGAGCTCCGATGTTTTCATCCTATTAACATCACAAGAAGACAAATTAGCATTTGACAATTTCATATAATCATGAAGAAATGAATTTAAATTGTCAAAGAGAAGAGAATCATGATCATCGAAATCATCCGGAGGCCTTGTATGATGAGGCTTGATCCCTTTATCTTTCTTACACAAGAATGTGACATTCTCTCTATTTGAGCTCAAAGAAAGCTCTTCTCTCCCAACATCAATCTTTGCTCTCCCGGTGGCTAGAAACGGTCTTCTCAAAATAAGTGGAACTTTAGAGTCCGCTTTCACTTCCAAAACCATGAAATCAACCGGAAATGCTAACCCCTTCACTTTGACCTCAACGTCTTCAACAATCCCAAGTGGCTTCACAACCTTGCCATTTACTACTTCAAGATGGATTGTTGTTGGTTTTAGCTCTCCAAGTTCAAGGTCTTTAAACGTGGCATGAGACATCACGTTGACACTTGCCCCCAAGTCATACAATGCATCAAGGGTGCTTTTTCCTTCAAAATCACAAGGGATTATGAACTTCCCCGGATCACCAACCTTCGTAGGCCCCCCTTTTAGCATCGACTCACTTGTTTTGGGTTGCTCCTCTTTATTTTTCTCCTCATACTTCTTCTTGAGCGACTTCACAAATTCCTCAAACTCCTTCTTCTTCTCCTCCTTTACAAATATTTGTGGATAGGGAATAGGGAATGGAGTGATCGGGATACCCCAATAGTCACGTTTGTACTCTTCTTCTTTGACCTTCTCCTCTACTTTATTTTCCTCTTGCACCCTTTTCCACTTAGGTATCCATTTAGGCTTTTGCTCTTCTTTTATTTCTTCAACAACCTTACTTTCCACCAACCCTTCTTCAACCTTTCTTTCCTCTTCCGTTTCAACAAATAAACATTGAGCTTTCGGATTAACCTCGGTTGTAGCCGGAAACTTTTCTTTTTGTTGAGCACTCAATGAACTTGCCATTTGTCCAACATTGTACTCCAAAGCTTTGCATCTTCTATCACTATTTTCCTCAATAGCTTTTAATCTTCTTTCATTATTTTCCTCAATAGCTTTGAATCTTCTTTCATTAGCTTCATCTCTAGCTTTGCTTGATGCAATCAATTGTTCAAGTAGCTCATCGGTTGATGCTCTTCCCTCATTGTTCGGTGCCTTAGCTCCCGGTTGATATCCCGGAGGATACGCAACCGCATTGCTCGGATTAGAGTAAGAGAAGTTGCTTTGCCTTTGTTGTTGTTGTGGGTATGAGCTTCCACTACTTTGACCATTAAAGCCCCCTTGCCTTGGTGGATAGTTTTCTTGACTTTGGTTGAAACTACCTTGGAAATTATTTTGGTAATTTCCTTGGTAGTTTCTTCCTTGCATGTACGACACATCCTCAACACGTGGCATAGAGTTGGTCCATTGTTCACCATTCACAACATTCGGAGGTAGCACACCTTGCTCGACTTGTAGCCCCTCAACCATATTCGCTCCTTGATTGTTCACACTTTGATTCAAGCTCATTTGTTTAATGACTTCCGCCACTGTATTTTCCATGCTTGGCACTTGTGCTTCAACATTCACACTCTTCACACTCGAGTGTTGCCCTTGATCAAAACTTTTAAATCCATAGCATCCACTTACCCTCTCCGATGGCCATTGGTACACATTTGTAGCAATCTCTTCAAAAAATTTTATGGCCCTTTCCGGAGTCACTCCAAGTACGGATCCACCCGTCGAAGCATCAACAAGCACTCTTTGCCCATTCACAAGTCCTTGATAGAAAAATCCAACTTGTTGATTCTCCTGGAAACCATATTGTGGACACTTGCGTATCATCTCCTTAAACCTCTCCCACGCTTCATAAAAACTCTCTTGAGGCATTTGCTTGAATTGAGTGATCAAGCTCTTCATTTGAAGTGTCTTAGAAGGTGGAAAATACTTGTTCAAAAACATTTGTGCTAGCTCGTCCCATGTGTTGCACGTACCCGGAGTAAGAGTGGAGAGCCATGTTTGAGCTCTATCCCTCAACGAGAACGGAAATAACCTCACTTGATACAATCTTAACTCACCCCATTCATCTTCACGGTGTTAGCAATCTCCAAAAATTGGGCTAGATGAGCATTAGGATCTTCATTCGGAGTTCCACTAAATTGTTGCTCCCTCACCATAGAAATCAAGCCCATCTTAAATTCAAAGTTATTAGCATGGATTGGTGGCCCCATCATTTGTGGCATTGCTATTGGCATAAAGAAATCCCGAATTACCCTTTGATCATTTTGCATTCCATGTTGCACCGGAGGTGGTGGTGGTGGTACATATGCTTGTTGCGGAGGAGCATAAGCTTGTTGAAAGCCTTGTTGCCTTAGAACTTGTTGAACCATTTGTTGAAGAAAAGCTTGGTTGTTCATAGCTCCATGATTTTGATAGGCTTGTTGAGGAAAATTTGCATTGAATTGAGGTGCGTTGTCATGCACGTTCATATTGTGTCCTCCTTCCCATCATGCTCTATCTCCACGCGATTATCCTCTTGAAAGTTCTCCATTGAATTACTATTTTTGGTTTTGTTCTCCCTTCTCCTTCTCCTCAAAGTATGCTCAATCTCCAAATCAATAAGTTCTACTTGTTTCCCTTTGGGTCTTGTTTGCATATACCTTCAAAAATGAGAGAAGTTAGAACAAACTTTCACAAAGCAAATACAAGTAAACAAATAAAATAATAAAAAAAATATCTCTATTAAGATTACTCAAAACGATCCTTCGTCAAGCTACTAGCAACAGTTGCCTCCCCGGCAACGGCGCCATTTGATTAGTCATAATATAGTGGGTAATGACCAATTCAAGAAATTATCGAACCTAAGGGAGGTAGGCACTAGTGCTTAAGCGATCTCACGTTTGTTGTAATTTTATAGAGACTAATCATCAATAGGATTGGTTGCAAACAATTAAATGACAAGATCAAAATGATGAATGAATGGTTTTCCAAATTGAGTAAAAGTGAGATTAACAACACTAATGAAGTGGTAACTCATGGACTCATGCATTAAACTCATATGTATCAAGGGTTAAGACTAAGGGACAACACATATACCACCTAAACTTCCTCTCGAAATGAATAGGATGTAGATCATTTGCACAATCTCAAAATAGCTCAAAGGTTGGTTCTCAATTAAACTATTCCAACTAGGTACTAAGTTCAATTAAAGAATCCCTTCATATAATTAATTGACTTCTCAATCTAACTAATCACATGTTCTATCAAAGGGTTCTAAATAATAAAGGACTTCTCAATCACTTTACAATTTATAATGCACATGAGGTGTTTGATGAAATGATTCACTTGACTGTCCTAAGCACATAATTGATTTCTCAATCTAATCATATAATTAGAACAATCAAACACACAAAACATTATAGATCTCAAGATATATAAGCACCAATGATAGAAAATCAAATATCCCCATCAACATATGAATTTAATTACATAGATCCACAAATTAACCAACAACCTTCATGTTGCTAATCTCACAAGGGAGATTAGCCTACAATCTTCATAAGATCCATAACATAGACATTAGAACTCTTACAAATCATGGTAAACTAAAGGATTAACACAAAATTGGAATGAAAACTCCCTTGGAAATGGATCCAATTGAATCTCCCTTCTTCCTTTGGTGATCACCCAATCTTTCTTGCTTCTTCACTTGATTTGGATGGTAGAAATTATGGAGAAATGATGTAGATCTAGAAATGGATGAATGGGATGAAGAGTATGGTGTAAAATCAAAGGAAAGGTGTGTGAGGTGTGTGGGAATAGTAGAAAATTGGATCTCCTCTCACATATTGAAGTATTGGGTATTTATACCCCTTGAGAGGCTTCTAGAAGAATTCTGATTTTTTTCCAAGATTTTACACAGCACGAGTCGTGCTCTTCCACATGGCCATAAGGTGGTCGTGTCGTGTGAACTGATGCTCCCGCACGGCCTTTTCTTACAGGGCCGTGTTGATGACACGGCTCGTGCTGCTAACACGACTCGTGCGACTGGACACGACCTTAAGTTGCCCGTGTTGAATGAACTGGTGTCGCCGTATGGCCACCTCTTACAGGCCCGTGTTGGTACTGACTCCTGTATTTCTTCACTGTTTTGGCTCGTTCTTGTTGGCAATTGGATTGTGTGGTTCAACGTGATCCGTTAAGGAATTTAGGTAAACAAAATTAGCAGAAGCATAAAATGTGTTTACCGTACTTCTGGGTTGATGTAGATGATGAATCGCTGCAGAGAACTACCTCTGATCTTCTACTGTATGTCCCAAGTCGAATCCTGCTGTTGTGTGGGCAACAATCTGCAGGATTCTCTCAATCTGCTCCTGTTCTTTCTAACTGTCAAATGAGGCACTGACTTAGGGTTAACAGGAGCTGAGATGACTTATATAGTTGGGCTACAGCAGGGACCAGGAGGAGAAATTGGGCTGGGCCTCAATTGAATTTAATTAACCAAGCTTAGCCCAAAGCTTTTAATTAAATCCAATAATAATAATATAGTCCACTAAAATATTATTACTGCACTACCCGTCCAATCCCAAAATTATGTTCTGGGCTCCTTCTTATTATAAGCCCGACTGTCTCCTCATGTTTAAGATATACAATGCCCATTAATTAATTAAGTTACTGACCACTCAAATTAATTAATATCTCAACCGAGAGTAGTACCACTCAACCTTATTATCATGCCGAAAATTAATCCACTTGCAAGATTTACATGATAAACCTTATGAGCTCCTCAAGGGGACATCATCAACCTATGTCGGACATGGATTCCTTCTACAATCAACAGCACACCATAGATACAACACTATTTTCTAACTCACTGAGTTTGTTGATTTAATACTTATAAATCTCACCCATTGATGAATCAAAGAAATACATACTGCCCCACGTGTCGAGGTTATTGTATAGGGATTAAGAGCACAAACTTCCATAATAACAGAGATCAAGTTCTACTATATAGTCAGTATAAGAAGAACGATCTCAGGCGGTCCTGCTCAATTCACACAAGTGCACTAATGTGATTCTATAGCCAAGACAAGCTAATACCGAACCACACTACAACCATACCGATAGAGAGTCCCCGTCTATCTCAGTTGTGAGCATCTGTTTATACTTTATAAGAAAACCGATAATATGATCTTCCGCGTGTTGTCGCACAACATATTATCTACAGTATAAAGTAAATGGACTATTGCATCATGCATATAAAATAAATTATAAGATGCAATCATTTGATCAATGATTCTCATTTCAAATATTGTTATGACATTGTTCATACTAAAGCTAGACTTTTAGTATACAATCCAACAATCTCCCACTTATACTAAAAGACTATGCTGTCATGTCTTCTGCCATACATCTGATTCCTACTCCCACTTACACGACCATTAAAAGCTCTCGCCTTAAGGTCCTTATAAATGGTTTACTAGGTCATCATCCGATGCAATCTAGGAGACAACAACATTTCCCTCATCATACAATTTCTCTTAACAGGTAGTACTCGTGCTCCATGTGTTTAATTGCCTTATGGACTTGTGATTTCTTCAAGTTTGCAACTGCACTAATATCATCAATGTAAATTGTGATTACCTTGGGCAAACTTAGAAACACTTCAAAGTCCATCATGAAGTCTCTAGAGTCATATAGATACTTTGGCTGCCTCATAGGCTCCAATTTATCATCTTTCCATGATGGAGTCCGGAGTTTGAAATATATTTCTATATAACACTCCTCCACATTATGACTCTACTTCCTAAAATTAAACACATAACCTTTGAGGAGAATTTACTACCGTCCAATTTGACTAAAAAATCCGAATCTACGTAATCCACAAGAAGCAGTGAATCTGTCCAGTAAGTCCACATATAATTTCCAGTCCTTCTCAGGCACTTTATAAATGTCTTACCACAGTTCATCATTCTTGTTCCAGGTTACGTTGATACCCACTGTTCATGCATTCAGCAAAACAGATATCCAACATCGTTCATAGCATTCCTTAGATTAAGCTTCCTTATTTGCCGAAGTATAAGGAACCGCTTTCATCCTCTTTATCTTCTTCTTGTGTCTCAAAGACACATTCACTTAGATAAATTTACATGCTAAACGAGTATGGACTGTATCATTTTATGAAACTTGGGATAAGCATAATATCCTTTCTTGTGATCCGTATTACCGTGATCAAAAGGATATATTTTGTCTTTCTTAAGTCCTTCATCTCTACCGCTTTATTTACCATACCTATACGCCCGATAATACTCTTTCATTGTCTCCAATGAGCAAGATATTATCTACATGTAGTCCAAGAAATACCACCACGTTTCCGTCACTCTTTACAACACACAAGACTCGTCCGCTCATTGATTTAAATCCATGCCACTGGATTACCTAATCAAAACAGATGCTTCACGATCTTAAAGCTTGCTTTAGTCCATCGCTGGACAATTTTAAGCTTACTATCAAAATGCTATTAGTACTTTGTAATGAATCACTCTGGTTGCTTCGCATAGATGTTTTCCTCAAGACTTCCAATTAGGAAAGCTGTCTTTGACATCTATTTGCTATTCCTCATAGCAGCAATAAAAGAATCCGGATCAACATAAGCATAGCTACCAGCGAACATGTGTCCTCATAATCGAACCATTTCTTTCTGAGTACACCTTTTCGCAACAAGCTTTGCTTCCAAGGGTTTTCACCTTACTGTATGATCCTCTTTTATTTCCTATGACCACTTCCAATGGCTTTTACACTATTTAGTGGTCCTTCAAGTTCCCAGACTTAATTTAGAATCCGTAGATTCTATTTCAACATTCATTGCAACTTACTAAGATTTCGTATTTTCATCTTGCAGTGATGCGTCGTATCCGTGGGACAATACCATGTTCACTAGGGATCAAGTCTTATGACTTTCCCAAAACATATATTTATGGGTTGTCATACAACCCTCCCACTACGACAAGGCACTACATGTAATTGTGTATCAGACGTGACACGCGTTGCAGTTTACCTTGTGGTATACCCTCTTGTACACTTGGTACTTATACTTAGTGTTTTCCTCTCACTTCCTTTAGAACAACTTATACATGGGTTTGTGATTTATTACATAGTCCTTTTTCAAAAATCTAGTGTTTGTGTTGACAATCACCCTTCGATCTTTTGGACTAAATAAATCACCCTCCATTTTTCTAGGATATCCCATATACAGACAAATGTTTTACGAATTACTGTTTCTAGGGCATATCCATAAAATAAATTTTAATTATTCCAAATAATTCATCATCTATCTAATCATAACCATAAGAGCCTTATGGTTGGGGCATACCCTTCTATCCACCACACCATTCAGATTGGGGCATACCCGGTGTAGTCAACTTGAGATTTAATCTTAACTTCTGATCAATAGTTCCTAACTATCCCAAGAGATATTCGCCATCATGATTGAATCGTAATGACTTAATATATTTTCCATGACGCTTCACTGTACTAGCCTTACAATTCTTGAATTAATCAAAGAACTTAGACATGCAGTGCATCATATAAATATATTGGTTTCCAGAATAATCTTCGAATATTCATAACCACCTCTCGCCTGGATAATATTAGGTTCGCTTGAATCAGAATGAACTAATTTCAACATATATATCTTTGGCTCTACACCCCACAGCCTTGAAAAGGCAGTTAATTATTTTTTACTTCCAAGCAAGACTCGCAAGTCCGATAGTTTCCACTTCAGATAAACCTTACGGTCTATCGGCTATCAACTTTTGAATCCTACTCAAGAAAAATGAATTAGTTATAGACGCCAAATGTATGTTTAGTTCATTTCCGAAGGTTCCTTTCTCTTACTAATATTAGAAGATGCATTATTTAATTACTATTTATTGCATCTGTGGGATGTACATGATTCAAGAGTATATTTTTTATCCTCCAACGTACTTTAACGGATTATAGCCTCATTCCTCATTACTATGACCATGTCATTTAAATGAAATGAAGTATCCATCCGTTAATGCATAGAAACTGAAATTAAATTATTTCTATGAAACGTACGAAAAGACAATTTCTCATAATCAATCGTTTATTCTTATCATGAGATAAATAAACAACTCCCACTGCAATAGCCACTATCTTTGTAGTTTTACCATGTTATTAACAATCTTATCCTTACTCAGTGATAAACATTTAGTGATTCAAGTATCTACATACTTCGTGTCAGTAGATGCCATCACTAATCATGTTTAAACCATTAGTAAATAAGATATTAAACTTGTTCACATCATGATGAAAAATGGCTTTCTTTTGCCACATGTTTTGTTATAAGTTTTCCACCATATACAACCTCTCGTATTTCAGGTAGAACTTGCTCAAAACATCCTGGCAAATTGTGAAGAATAAATTGATTTAGGTTTCCCTTTCAATTTCTATTCCAAGCTTTTCCAATTCATTCATCAATTCAACCATGATCTTCTGCCTTTTAATTTACTCAAGTATCCGAAGAGTTACATGAGACCATCATATTTCTATGAACCTCTCATCTCTTCACTAGAGACTTTAATAGGCATCATGAGACGTCCTTTGTGAGAATACACATGTATTTTCTTAAGCAGTAATTATCAAAACCAAGATTCTTTCTAATCATCTAATTTGGACAAGTAAATGTAATGTCTTTTAGTTAACAATTAGTGAAATAAAACCATTCAAAATTCAGAGAATCACAAATAAATTTACCGATCAAATCTTCAAATTTTATTCTTTTATATTGATTCCCTCAAAACAATATAAAATAAAATTCACCGACATCTCAAGCACCGTGAGTCTGCAAGCCACGATAGTGTGGACGTTTACAAACCCGAACATTTACAAGAGAAGGTTTTACCCATTAATTTCATTTGTCAGCCTAACTTTATGACAAAATAATTAATAGTCGGTTCCTCTTTAGCCATGCAAATAAAAGTAGTGACTCCGATGGGGAGGATACTTATTATTTACATCTAAGTGTACACCATTATTTGACCCCAAGTCCGCGGCCCAAGCTTATGTGCCTTACAGATAGAGAAGTACACACGCGCTCGGATAACTTCCTACAGTCATCAATTACAAGTTTGTACCAGTAAATCGCATATAAACTCATCCGATAGGGAGGAAGGTCTATGCCAACGCGCAAGTTCATATGCATCATATTACAAACGTAATTATTTAATGAAGTCTGTTCCAGCAATCCATGAATAAAACTCATCCGATGGGGAGGATGGCTCTAATGCCGACGCGCAAGTCTATTCACATTGTTTAACAAACCAATAATGGAGGCCGCGGGAATTTATTACCAATCCCCTCTCCCACTTAGTTATTTAATTACCGAGGGTTTTTAACATGCATATAATATTCCAGAATAAAATATACAAATAAGATATGCTTCTATTAACAGCAATTTAAATAAATAAATCACATAGAACATGCCTATCACATATACAACAATAATTGACAATTAAATCAATTAATCAGTTATATAACATAATTAATTGTATAAATAGTGGATCAATTATTTGGGCCTCAAGAGCAACAAATAAGCACAAAATGAGCAGCAGATTAAATAATTAATCAAGCCCATTATCCATGGTATATAATCTTAGCCCAAAATCAAATTAAATCCACCAAGCCCACTAGCACAAAATTAGCTCCATTATAAATAACTAATTTAACATGCTTGGCCCATAACCCACAATTAATTAAAATTAATCAAGCCCAATGATCCAGCATGTGCACTGCCCAGCAGCCCAACACCATTTAATTAAAATTGAGCCCATGAGAACAGCCCAAAACCAAATTAAAACAAGGCCTAGCTGAGACACCTCACACATCAAGCCCATTGCCAGCTCAATAAAATTGGGTCCATCACAAAAAAGCAATATGTATAATAATATTTGGGCCCAGCAAATCAAGCCCAAAACCAATTAATACAGATTAAAAAATATGCGTCCAAACAGCCCAAAGCCCAATACCAATGTGGTGCCCTAAATACGTCCGCCGCTGAAGCTCCATCACCTCAGAGCAAAACCGGCGCATCCAGGTGTCGTTGCCGCCGGCGCCACCGCCCAGAGACCATCGGAACCGCACCGTCAGGGCACCGCGACCGGAATGCCACAAAGGTCAGACGCTGCCCAGAACCAGCAGATGGCTCTTCCAAAAACTGCCCAGATGTGCTCTAAGATTCCTGCCAGCCGTTCAGACACCACCAGCCTTCTGCTCCCGGCGGCCGCCAATGACAACCCACCGGAATCGTGCAGCCATGGATTCGCCTGGAAGGTTCAGCCTTAACGACAACCAACATCAGATTCCATCGCCGTCCAAAACAAGTTGTCGTTGACCACCGAGAGCAGCTTCCAATCGATGCCACGCTGCCTCCGATCATCAGTCGCTCCTTGCAGATTGACCAGATCGGAAAAGCATCTCCCTCTCGATGGAAATTGCTACTGATTCGCCTAATATGCTCGGATTCTGAGTCTGAACCACCCAGATCGCCGACGCATACAGGGCCTTCATCGGTGCCTCCGTCTGGCGTTTTCAGTCCGTGATTCCCAGGACGCACCGACGCATCGCCAAGAACCACCTTCGCCGTGAAGTCGCCGCCGTGGTTGCTGCCCACACCAGCGCCGCCATCACCGATCTTCCGTCATACAACAGATCGGCCGACCCCACCGCCTGCTCCCTCAATTGCCACGGTTACCCGAACGCAAGTCGGGAAGCACGCCCGGAAGCGGATTCACCATTGATCAGTCACACGCCGTTCAGTCGATCACCACTGATCTTCCCGACCAGCCTGCTCCGACGCTGTTTGACTGACTGATTGGCGTTCTTGTGTGCTAGATAGTCATTACTGCATTTTTTTCTTGTGTTCTATCATTTTCGTTCCCCCATCATCATCAGAACGGCGTGTGTGTGTTAAGATGTGGCCAGTGTGATAGTTGGGAGAAAGAAAGATGTGTACAGCAATAAACAATCAACAGTAATCACACAAATCATATTGGAGAACATGGTGAAAATTGAAAACAGTATAAAACTCTTCTGATTAAAACCAGATTAACTAAATAATCAAATAACCAGATTCATACATGCTATCAATTTGACCATCAATACACATAAGGCAAAACCTAACCTAAACGTCTCACGTTTCACCCCGAAACCATCGCTCTGATACCAATTATTGGCAATTGGATCGTGTGGTTCAACGTGATCCGTTAAGGAATTCAGGTAAACAAAATCAGCGGAAGCATAAAACGTGTTTACCGTACTTCTGGGTTGATGTAGAGGATGAATCGCTGTAGAGAACTACCTCTGATCTTCTACTGTATGTCCCAAGTCGAATCCTGCTGTTGTATGGGCAACAATCTGCAGGATTCTCTCAATCTGCTCCTGTTCTTTCTAACTGTCAAATGAGGCACTGACTTAGGGTTAACAGGAGCTGAGATGACTTATATAGTTGGGCTACAGCAGGGACTAGGAGGAGAAAATGGGCTGGGCCTCAATTGAATTTAATTAACCAAGCTTAGCCCAAAGCTTTTAATTAAATCTAATAATAATAATATAGTCCACTAAAATATTATTACTGCACTACCCGTCCAATCCCAAAATTATGTTCTGGGCTCCTTCTTATTATAAGCCCGACTGTCTTCCCATGTTTAAGATATACAATGCCCATTAATTAATTAAGTTACTGACCACTCAAATTAATTAATATCTCAACCGAGAGTAGTACCACTCAACCTTATTATCATGCCGGAAATTAATCCACTTGCAAGATTTACATGATAAACCTTATGAGCTCCTCAAGGGGACATCATCAACCTATGTCGGACATGGATTCCTTCTACAATCAACAGCATACCATAGATACAGCACTATTTCCCAACTCACCGAGTTTGTTGATTTAATACTTATAAATCTCACCCATTGATGAATCAAAGAAATACATACTGCCCCACGTGTCGAGATTATTGAATAGGGATTAAGAGCGCGAACTTCCATAATAACAGAGATCAAGTTCTACTATATAGTCAGTATAAGAAGAACGATCTCAGGCGGTCCTGCTCAATACACACAAGTGCACTAATGTGATTCTATAGCCAAGACAAGATAATACCGAACCACACTATAACCATACCGATAGAGAGTCCCCGTCTATCTCAGTTGTGAGCATCTGTTTATACTTTATAAGGAAACCGATAATATGATCTTCCGCGTGTTGTCGCACAACATATTATCTACAGTATAAAGTAAATGGACTATTGCATCATGCATATAAAATAAATTATAAGATGCAATCATTTGATCAATGATTCTCATTTCAAATATTGTTATGACATTGTTCATACTAAAGCTAGACTTTTAGTATACAATCCAACAGTTCTCCCTCGTTTCAACTCCGAATTGAGATCCGCTTTTTCCTACGTCTTCCTTATCATATCTAGCATCAAATAAAAAGTGAAAATTATAGGTTTAAGCTCATTCACACACATTTCCATAAAAACACAAAATACAACCAAATAGAACACAAATACGGATAAAAATATACGAAAACTCACATAAAAAGACACTAAAATCTAGGTGAAAATATCACTCATCACACCCCCAAACTTAAAGTGTTGTGCGTCCCCGCATAACGAAAATGATAAACCAAGGAGAGTGATTTTCACCTAGGAAAAGACTAAACGAACATAAGCAATAATACATTAATAATAATAAGAATTACAAACTATGCTAAGGCATCCTACAACATTAAACTCATAACATGAAAAATTAACAAGTTCAATCTAAAGAGAATAAAAGTGTAATATAGTCTCTTTTTGGTCCAAGCCTCACATAGGTTATAAATGTCACTCAACACTCTTTAAAGTAGGGTAAATCATCACTCATTAATCGATTGACTCGACTCGCTATAAGCTTGCTCGTGGACTACATTCACAAATCACCAAATTTCCATTAGTGATCAAAAAGGTCTTTAATTAAGGATGTAATGATAGGCTATTTGGTAGGGTAGGAAGAATATAGGTAATAGTGACTAAACAAGTGTAAGTAATCGAAGAGATGATCAACTTCCTCAACTTCTCCACTTTTCTTTCTTTCTTTCTTGTCTTTGGTACTCACAAGCTCTACTCATCAACTTTCCTTGGATTTCTTGAGCTTCTTATGATTCATGCTTCCTTCTTTGGATTTTTAAGTACTTGAGCATATTATTGTTGCTTTGCTCATATTTCTTGTTTTGAGGTTGCATGTGCATTCTTCATTTTGCTCTTTTCATCCTTTTTCTTATTTATTTACCATTTCTTTTTCTTCCTCATCAAATCTTTCTAGCCACCATCTCCTCAATCACCCATACAAAGGGTATATATATAAGGTTTAAGAGGGTAATCAAGGCTTGTAATGTGCTATATTCACAATAAAAAGGCTTATAGGCTCAAAGTGGTTAACTAGGGATGATGTACATGGTAGGAAAATATATGGCAATGACTATGAATAACAAGGATGGCCTAAGATCATTTCACTAATCTCCACAATCGGGCTCGTTCCTATAGTCCTTGAGCAAGTTCTAGCTTATCAAACTCAATCGATCCACTCATGAAGGAAAGACCATGTATGCACGGTTGAGGCTCAAATGCTCATAAGCTTATGCTCGAACCTTAAGGAACTTATTACACCACATTCATCTCAAAATTGAACAAGTTAAGTAAAACATGTCACAATTCGAAAGTGTAGAGATTCTTAATCTTAACTTGTCATCACTTACTACCACAACTTATCACCACTCATGTTCAAAAATGACTCACAACATCCCAAAACAAACCACCAAACATACCAAGACAAAAATAAGAAAACACACAAAACATAAAATAAAGACTAAACAAACACGAAACAAAACAAAAACACATAACATGTAAGAATAAAAATCACCATCATTGAAAAATGAAGCACACATTCAAATCATCCATAACAATGTAAGCTCACAATCATCCCAACCTTGATTGAAAAGGAAATCTCCCAAAAACATAACAAATGAAGTAGCATGTAAATCACATCAATTCAAATCAAATTATGTCAAGCAACTAAAAGTGATAAGGTGTAGAGTACTCCCTCAATAGGCATTTGGTAAGGAAAGCATTCGCTCCAAGCTCCATTTGTGCTTCCACTACACTTCATTCATACTCAAAACTCATACAACACCATTAGCTCCACAATTGCATTAAAAATATGGATTCACATGTACTTCAACACAACCAATCATACCAAAATCCAACCAAACTTATGAGAAAAATTTTAAAATTGGGTGTGAATTTTACAAGAAGACCTATCATCATCAATATATCATCATATCAAACACACTTAAGTGGTGAGTCACACCACGCACTCTCCCCCCAAACTTAAATCGAACTAAGAGGTGAGAATTAAGTTTGCAAAAAGTGGTGGGACTTACCCTTGTAGTTTCCATTGATGATCTTCTTATGGAGAAGTAAACGCATCCACACGACTCAAGCTATGTTCACCATGCACTTTCCTCCCAAACTTGACTCGAGACAAGAGTCGAGAATTAAGTTTGCAACAAATGGTGACATTTTTACTCAAATCCATGAAGCACTTCTCCTTTCTTCAACATGCATTTTTCTCACAAGCACAATCCACCTACAAGACCAAAATCAATAAAAAGCATCAAAATAACAAAAGAATGGGTTGCCTCCCATTTAGCGCTAAGTTTAACGTCTTCAAGCCGGACGGAATTTCACGATCATTGGACCAACGAATGGTCCATCCCACTTTCTCCTCGCATCCTCACTTTGAACATTAGCTTGGCCTTCTTCTTGTCCACTAGCTCAACCTCACCATTCTTGCTTACAAGCATCAAATCGTCATTGAGAAGTGATTCTAGTGGACTTCCTCTTTCTCCTTTGTCAAGTTTCCAATCGAGCTCCGATGTTTTCATCCTATTAACATCACAAGAAGACAAATTAGCATTTGAGAATTTCATATAATCATGAAGAAATGAATTTAAATTGTCAAAGAGAAGAGAATCATGATCATCGAAATCATCCGGAGGCCTTGTATGATGAGGCTTGATCCCTTTATCTTTCTTGCACAAGAATGTGACATTCTCTCTATTTGAGCTCAAAGAAAGCTCTTCTCTCCCAACATCAATCTTTGCTCTCCCGGTGGCTAGAAACGGTCTTCCCAAAATAAGTGGAACTTTAGGGTCCGCTTTCACTTCCAAAACCATGAAATCAACCGGAAATGCTAACCCCTTCACTTTGACCTCAACGTCTTCAACAATCCCAAGTGGCTTCACAACCTTGTCATTTACTACTTCAAGACGGATTGTTGTTGGTTTTAGCTCTCCAAGTTCAAGGTCTTTAAACGTGGCATGAGACATCACGTTGACACTTGCCCCCAAGTCACACAATGCATCAAGGGTGCTTTTTCCTTCAAAATCACAAGGGATTATGAACTTCCCCAGATCACCAACCTTCGTAGGCCCCCCTTTTAGCATCGACTCACTTGTTTCGGGTTGCTCCTCTTTCTTTTTCTCCTCATACTTCTTCTTGAGCGACTTCACAAATTCCTCAAACTCCTTCTTCTTCTCCTCCTTTACAAACATTTGTGGATAGGGAATAGGGAATGGAGTGATCGGGATACCCCAATAGTCACGTTTGTACTCTTCTTCTTTGACCTTCTCCTCTACTTTCTTTTCCTCTTGCACCCTTTTCCACTTAGGTATCCATTTAGGCTTTTGCTCTTCTTTTATTTCTTCAACAACCTTACTTTCCACCAACCCTTCTTCAACCTTTCTTTCTTCTTCCGTTTCAACAAATAAACATTGAGCTTTCGGATTAACCTCGGTTGTAGCCGAAAACTTTCCTTTTTGTTGAGCACTCAATGAACTTGCCATTTGTCCAACATTGTACTCCAAAGCTTTGCATCTTCTATCACTATTTTCCTCAATAGCTTTTAATCTTCTTTCATTATTTTCCTCAATAGCTTTGAATCTTCTTTCATTAGCTTCATCTCTAGCTTTGCTTGATGCAATCAATTGTTCAAGTAGCTCATCGGTTGATGTTCTTCCCTCATTGTTCGGTGCCTTAGCTCCCGGTTGATATCCCGAAGGATACGCAACCGCATTGCTCGGATTAGAGTAAGAGAAGTTGCTTTGCCTTTGTTGTTGTTGTGGGTATGAGCTTCCACTACTTTGACCATTAAAGCCCCCTTGCCTTGGTGGATAGTTTTCTTGACTTTGGTTGAAACTACCTTGGAAATTATTTTGGTAATTTCCTTGGTAGTTTCTTCCTTGCATGTACGACACATCCTCAACACGTGGCATAGAGTTGGTCCATTGTTTACCATTCACAACATTTGGAGGTAGCACACCTTGCTCGACTTGTAGCCCCTCACCCATATTCGCTCCTTGATTGTTCACACTTTGATTCAAGCTCATTTGTTTAATGACTTCCGCCACTATCTTTTCCATGCTTGGCACTTGTGCTTCAACATTCACACTCTTCACACTCGAGTGTTGCTCTTGATCAAAACTTTTAAATCCACAGCATCCACTTACCCTCTCCGATGGCCATTGGTACACATTTGTAGCAATCTCTTCAAAAATTTTTATGGCCCTTTCCGGAGTCACTCCAAGTACGGATCCACCCGCCAAAGCATCAACAAGCACTCTTTGCCCATTCACAAGTCCTTGATAGAAAAATCCAACTTGTTGATTCTCCGGGAAACCATGTTGTGGACACTTGCATATCATCTCCTTAAACCTCTCCCACGCTTCATAAAAACTCTCTTGAGGCATTTGCTTGAATTGAGTGATCAAGCTCTTCATTTGAAGTGTCTTAGAAGGTGGGAAATACTTGTTCAAAAATATTTGTGCTAGCTTGTCCCATGTGTTGCACGTACCCGGAGTAAGAGTGGAGAGCCATGTTCGAGCTCTATCCCTCAACGAGAATGGAAATAACCTCATCTTGATACAATCTTCACTCACCCCATTCATCTTCACGGTGTTAGCAATCTCCACAAATTGGGCTAGATGAGCATTAGGATCTTCATTCGTAGTTCCACTAAATTGTTGCTCTCTCACCATAGAAATCAAGCCCATCTTAAATTCAAAGTTATTAGCATGGATTGGTGGCCCCATCATTTGTGGCATTGCTATTGGCATAAAGAAATCTCGGATTACCCTTTGATCATTTTGCATTCCATGTTGCACCGGAGGTGGTGGTGGTGGTACATATGCTTGTTGCGGAGGAGCATAAGCTTGTTGAAAGCCTTGTTGCCTTAGAACTTGTTGCACCATTTGTTGAAGAAAAGCTTGGTTGTTCATAGCTCCATGATTTTGATAGGCTTGTTTAGGAAAATTTGCATTGAATTGAGGTGCGTTGTCATGCACGCTCATATTGTGTCCTCCTTCCCATCATGCTCTATCTCCACGCGATTATCCTCTTGAAAGTTCTCCATTGAATTACTATTTTTGGTTTTGTTCTCCCTTCTCCTTCTCCTCAAAGTATGCTCAATCTCCAAATCAATAAGTTCTACTTGTTTCCCTTTGGATCTTGTTTGCATATACCTTCAAAAATGAGAGAAGTTAGAACAAAGTTTCACAAAGCAAATACAAGTAAACAAATAAAATAATAAAAATAATGTCTCTATTAAGATTACTCAAAATGATCCTTCGTCAAGCTACTAGCAACCGTTGCCTCCCCGGCAACGGCGCCATTTGATTAGCCATAATATAGTGGGTAATGACCAATTCAAGAAATTATCGAACCCAAGGGAGGTAGGCACTAGTGCTTAAGCGATCTCACGTTTGTTGTAATTTTATAGAGACGAATCATCAATAGGATTGGTTGCAAACAATTAAATGACAAGATCAAAATGATGAATGAATGGTTTTCCAAATTAAGTAGAAGTGAGATTAACAACACTAATGAAGTGGTAACTCATGGACTCATGCATTAAACTCATATGTATCAAGGGTTAAGACTAAGGGCCAACACATATACCACCTAAACTTCCTCTCGAAATGAATAGGATGTAGATAATTTGCACAATCTCAAAATAGCTCAAAGGTTGGTTCTCAATTAAACTATTCCAACTAGGTACTAAGTTCAATTAAAGAATCCCTTCATATAATTAATTGACTTCTCAATCTAACTAATCACATGTTCTATCAAAGGGTTCTAAATAATAAAGGACTTCTCAATCACTTTACAATTTATAATGCACATGAGGTGTTTGATGAAATGATTCACTTGACTATCCTAAGCACATAATTGATTTCTCAATCTAATCATATAATTAGAACAATCAAACACACAAAACATCATAGATCTCAAGATATATAAGCACCAATGATAGAAAATCAAATATCCCCATCAACATATGAATTTAATTACATAGATCCACAAATTAACCAACAACCTTCATGTTGCTAATCTCACAAGGGAGATTAGCCTACAATCTTCATAAGATCCATAACATAGACATTAGAACTCTTACAAATCATGGTAAACTAAAGGATTAACACAAAATTGGAATGAAAACTCCCTTGGAAATGGATCCAATTGAATCTCCCTTCTTCCTTTGGTGATCACCCAATCTTCCTTGCTTCTTCACTTGATTTGGATGGTAGAAATTATGGAGAAATGATGTAGATTTAGAAATGGATGAATGGGATGAAGAGTATGGTGTAAAATCAAAGGAAAGGTGTGTGAGGTGTGTGAGAATAGTAGAAAATTGGATCTCCTCTCACATATTGAAGTATTGGGTATTTATACCCCTTGAGAGGCTTCTAGAAGGATTCTGATTTTTTTCTAGGATTTTACACAGCACGAGTCGTGCTCTGCCACACGGCCATAAGGTGGCCGTGTCGTGTGAACTGATGCTCCCGCACGGCCTATTCTTACAGGGCCGTGTTGATGACACGGCTCGTGCTGCTAACACGACTCGTGCGACTGGACACGACCTTAAGTTGCCCGTGTTGAATGAACTGGTGTCGCCGCACGGCCACCTTTTACAGGGCCGTGTTGGCTACATGGCCCGTGTTGGTACTGGCTCCTGTATTTATTCACTGTTTTGGCTCGTTCTCCCTCGTTTCAACTCCGAATTGAGATCCGCTTTTTCTTACGTCTTCCTTATCATATCTAGCATCAAATAAAAAGTGAAAATTATAGGTTTAAGCTCATTCACATACATTTCCATAAAAACACAAAACACAACCAAATAGAACACAAATACGGATAAAAATATACGAAAACTCACATAAAAAGATACTAAAATCTAGGTGAAAATATCACTCATCAATGGTCATGTAGAAGGCAAGGGAATCAGATGTATGGCAGTTAACATGACAGCATAGCCTTTTAGTATAAGTGGGAGATTGTTAAATGGTATACTAAAAGCCTATCTTTAGTATGAACAAAGTTATAACAATATTTGAAATGAATCATTGATCAAATGATTGCATGTCAATGAAATAGTCCGATTACTTTATATTGTAGATATATAGTGTGTGGCGTCGCTGGAAGATTATATTATCAGCTCCTTATAAAGTATAAACAGATACTCACAACTGAGATAGACGGGGACAATCTATCGGGATGGTTGTAATGTGATTTGGTATTAGTTTATCTTGACTATAAAATTACACTAGTGCACTTTGAATGATTGAGTAGGACCGCGTGTGGTTATTCGATTTATACTGACTATATAAAAAAACTAGACCTCAGTTATTATAGATGTTCGTACTCTTAAGCTTTAGTGTGAACAAAGTTATAGCAATATTTGAAATGAGAATCATTGATCAAATGATTGCATGTCAATGAAATAGTCCGTTTACTTTATATTGTAGATAATATGGTGTGCGACGTGGCTGGAAGATCATATTATCAGCTCCTTATAAAGTATAAACAGATGCTCACAACTGAGATAGACGGGGATAATCTACCAGGATGGTTGTAGTGTGATTTGGTATTAGTTTGTCTTGATTATAAAATTACACTAGTGCACTTTGAATATATTGAGTAGGACCACGTGAGGTTGTTCGATTTATACTAACTATATAAAAGAACTAGACCCCAGTTATTATGGATGTTCGTACTCTTAATCCCTATACAATAATCTCGATACGTAATTCAATATTTATTCTTTGATTCATCAATTGGTGAGATTTAATTGTAAATCAATATGCTCGGTGAGTTGGGAGATGGTACTGTTTCTATGGTGTGTTGTTGATTGTAGAAGGAATCTATATCCTAATAAATTAGGTTGATGATGTCCCCTTGAGGAGCTCATAAAGATTATAATATAAACCCTGCAGGTGGATTTGATCTGGCATAATAATAAGATTGAGTGGTAAAACTCTTGGATAAGAGATTAATTAATTGAGTTGCCAGTGACTCATTTAATTAATGGGCATTGTATATCTTAAACACAGAGAGTTAAACGGGCTCATAATAAGAAGGAGCTTATAACGTAATTTGGGATTAGGGTGGCAGTGCAATAATAATTCTTTAGTGGACTGATTTATTATCATTGGGCTTAAATATAATTTTGGGCTAAACTTGGATGCTTAAGCCCAATAGGAGGCCCAACCCTAATTTCTCCTCATGATCCTTACTGTAGCCTATAAATAAGTCATCCCAACAGTCCAGTCACTGATGTAACTCACGCCAATTTCAAAAATAAGATGAGAGAACAGATTTCTCATCAGATAAGAGAGAACGTGAGAAATATGAGGGAGATTGCGGACAATTGGGATCGCTTAGAGGATCGTCACCCACATGACGTCTAGACGAGGCATAGGAATACAGCAGAAGATCAAGAGATTGTTTCTGCAGCTGATTCAGACTTCTTCCCCGGTCTTCAGTGAAAGGTAATTCTTTCTGTTAATTTCGCTGCGTTAGATGTGCATGGAACCTAAACGGATTAATGTGCATGGAACCTGAACAGATTATGTAGACCATAAGATCTTATCACCATCATTATCGAGCAGCATCGCAAATTTCATGTTTCGTCGGTTTTACACCTCCAGTATGTGTATATGCATATTTTTATCGAAAAAACCCAGTAAAGGTCCATTAGGAGATTTTACAAGTATAAAAGGGATCCAGTTTACATCTGAAAAATGATAATATTGGAGCCATTGCAGCAGCTAAAGTATTGGTATGGCTCAGAAACTTCATAATGGACTTGGAAGTGATTTCTAAGTTTGTTCAAGGTTATCACAATTTATTATGATAATAATGGTGCAATTGCAAACTTGCAGGAATCATGAGCCCATAAGGCAATTAAACATATTGAGAGCTAATAGTACCTGATACGAGAAATCGTATAATTAGCGGATGTTGTTGTTGCCAAGATTGTATCGAAAGATAACCTAGTAAACACTTTTACAAGAACCTTAAGGCGAAAACTTTTGATGGTCATGTAGAAGGTAAGGGAATCAGATGTATGGCATTTAACATGACAGCATAGTCTTTTAGTATAAGTGGGAGATTGTTGGATGGTATACTAAAAGCCTAGCTTAAGTATGAACAAAGTTATAACAATATTTGAAATGAATCATTGATCAAATGATTGCATGTCAATGAAATAGTCCGATTACTTTATATTGTAGATATATGGTGTGTGGCATCGCTGGAAGATTATATTATCAGCTCCTTATAAAGTATAAACAGATGCTCACACCTGAGATAGACGGGGACAATCTATCGGGATGGTTGTAATGTGATTTGTTATTAGTTTGTCTTGACAATAAAATTACACTAGTACACTTTGAATGATTGAGTAGGACCGCGTGTGGTTATTCGATTTATACTGACTATATAAAAAAATAGACCTTAGTTATTATAGATGTTCGTACTCTTAAGCTTTAGTGTGAACAAAGTTATAACAATATTTGAAATGAGAATCCTTGATCAAATGATTGCATGTCAATGAAATAGTCCGTTTACTTTATATTGTAGATAACATGGTGTGCGATGTCGCTGGAAGATCATATTATCAGCTCCTTATAAAGTATAAACAGATGCTCACAACTGAGATAGATGGGGATAATCTATCAGGATGGTTGTAGTGTGATTTGGTATTAGTTTGTCTTGATTATAAAATTACACTAGTGCACTTTGAATATATTGAATAGGACCACGTGAGTTGTTCGATTTATACTGACTATATAAAAGAACTAGACCCCAATTATTATGGATGTTCGTACTCTTAATCCCTATACAATAATCTCGATACGTAATTCAATATTTATTCTTCGATTCATCAATTGGTGAGATTTAATTGTAAATCAATATGCTCGGTAAGTTGGGAGATGGTACTGTTCCTATGGTGTGCTGTTGATTGTAGAAAGAATCTGTATCCTAATAAATTAGGTTGATGATGTCCCCTTGAGGAGCTCATAAAGATTATAATATAAACCCTGCAGGTGGATTTGATCCGGCATAATAATAAGATTGAGTGGTAAAACTCTTGGATAAGAGATTAATTAATTGAGTTGCCAGTGACTCATTTAATTAATGGGCATTGTATATCTTAAACACAGAGAGTTAAACGGGCTCATAATAAGAAGGAGCTCATAACGTAATTTGGGATTAGGGTGGCAGTGAAATAATAATTCTTTAGTGAACTGATTTATTATCATTGGGCTTAAATATAATTTTGGGCTAAACTTGGATGCTTAAGCCCAATGGGAGGCCCAACCCTAATTTCTCCTCATGATCCTTACTGTAGCCTATAAATAAGTCATCCCAGCAGTCCAGTCACTGATGTAACTCACGTCAATTTCAAAAATAAGATGAGAGAACTGATTTCTCATCAGATAAGAGAGAATGTGAGAAATATGAGGGAGATTGCGGACAATTGGGATCGCTTAGAGGATCGTCGCCCACATGACGTCTAGAAGAGGCATAGGAATACAGCAGAAGATCAAGAGGTTATTTCTGCAGCTGATTCAGACTTCTTCGCCGGTCTTCAGTGAAAGGTAATTCTTTATGTTAATTCCGCTGCGTTAGATGTGCATGGAACCTGAACGGATTAATGTGCATGAAACCTGAATGGATTACGTAGACCATAAGATCTGATCACCATCATTATCGAGCAGCATCGCAAATTTCATGTTTCGTCAGTTTTACACCTCCAGTACGTGTATGTGCATATTTTTATCGAAAAAACCCAGTAAAGGTCCATTAGGAGATTTTACAAGTATAAAAGGGATGCAGTTTACATCTGAAAAGATGACACATCCATCCTATACCACCCCACAAGGGGGGATCATTCCCCAAACCATCATCCACATCCTTCCATCCATCTATCACTGTGAAGATTCATCTGTTGAATCAAGAGGAGAACCACGATAAGGATTAAAGATGGAGAAGGATGCGATGACGCCCACATCTAGGGTTATTATCGTTTCTTAATTTACCTTGTATTTTCCAAACATGTGGGTAAGATCTATACAACATCCATGATTGCTCTTTGCAATATCATGGGCTAGAGCATTTTTGGTAGTGCTAGGGTTTTGAAAGTTTTATGAATTAATTGAACTCTCATGTGTATCCTCAGTAAAACACTACTTGTGAATTTATTTTATATATAATTGTGTGTTTTTAACTCATATTTAGGGTCATTTTATGCACCTTCAACTGTTATATAGAGTTTGAATATATATCTTGATTGTTGATTGAGTGCGTTCACCGCTTTATGTTATGATTCTAAGTGATGGGACTCCGAAACTTCATTAGAACTGTCATACATGAATGTTTGTTAATTGAATTGAATTCGGGTTAATAGATAGGATTAAGAGGTAAATTTTATAGTACTATAAAGGGAGATCATATCGGGTTAGAGTATCAACTTAGAGAGAAATAATTGATACTGATAGTACCTAGAAAGGGGGTGGAATTATATCTCTTGATCCAAAGTTATTCACATGTGTTACACGCATGTTTACTTGTGTCTATAAAGTAAATATGTATGACTTAGTGATGCGTCTATAATCCACAAGGCAGAGTCGGACAGTACACTTAAGAGGAAAATTAATGAGTGAAACTAGATTATCCTAGAACTACCTATTCTCCTACTTGATACACTTTCGTATTTTTCTAGTTCCTAATTTATTTTATTTGTTATTTAAATTAATTGTTCAGTAGTTAATAATTCAATCCTCAATCTTACTACCTTTCGTCTTAATTAATTTAGTAAATAATTAAATTGATAATACGTCGTCCTTTGGGTTCAATATTTAACTTGATCGCTTGCCTAAGCTGCAATTGATATTCTTAATACTTGGGGATTAATTTTGGGTGCAATGAAAATGCTCATCAGTGGCATAAAAATAATGCACGAAAATAGTACAGAAAATCTGGTGTAATATCAAAGTATATATAAGGATTGGGTGATTCTGGGGTGAGTTTATAGATTAAAATGAGGGAGTGCATAGTTATTTCTTTTTTAAAAAATTATTATTTTATTTATTTAATGGTGGAGATTGAATTGTTAATTGATCTGACGATTATAATTGTCCAGGTTCATCGGTGCACCCGGTGCACCCTAGTTGGATTCATAAAGGTTTAGTGGATTTGTGGCAATACCGTCCAAACTTCTTAAAAATTTGATGATATTCTATATTTTAAAATGAGGCCATTGTAAAAAATATTCAAAATGAATAAGTAAAAATCATTGTCATCCATAAAGTAAATTATGTAACTTCCATACCCACACTACAAAAAACTGGCCGACAGTGACAGATTTTGTGACGGAAAACTGCCCGTCACCCGAACATGAACATGCGTCATAAAGTGTTTGTGATGGCCCCGTCACAATTAGTGACGGATTTTGTGACTGAAATCATTAGTGGCGACCTTATTGTCCCGTCACAATTAGTGATGGATTTTGTGACTGAAATCATTAGTGACGACCTTATTGCTCATGTGAGTTCTTGACGGCCTCAATCGGACCGGCTACCGCTAGCTAGCCCATTTACATTTTATTATATTTCTACCCCTTATACCTCCTTTTGAAATTAATTGTGTAGATTGGCTCCCAACCGGGTTTGACCCTGGGTGGGTGCCAAGCAAGAGTTCTTGTGAGCAAGTGTTGAACCAATTTGGCTAGATGTGTTTAGTGTTAGTCTTTAAGAAATATTGTATATATTCAATTAATTTGTATTAAAATAACATCAACCAACTTTTAAAATAAATATGGTGATAATATTGATTAATGTAATATATATTAATATGACTAATAATTATTAAAATATTATTTTTTATTTTTTTATTTATTTAAGAGAAATATTAAAATTTTCATAATTAAATTAAAAAATTCTTATAAATTTTAAATTCTCAATCTATAAATAATAACTAAATATATTATTTATTTATAGATGAAAAATAGGTTAATTTGCATTAAAATAAATAACATTCTTATAAATTTTCAACTTAATTCTCTTATAAGAAAATACATCATCTCTATATTTTTCTTAATTCAATCACAATATACTTTATTTTTATCAATTAAATACATTATCTTTTTTAATTCAATCATCAACTTATATATATATATATATATATATATATATATATATATATATATATATATATATATATATATATATATATATATATATATATATATATATATATATATAACGAATACGCTGTTACATATAACTTTTTAAAAATATGAGGTGTTGCAACGTGGTTAAATTTCGTATGTTTTTTATTTTTTTGTTTTAATATTACATATATAATCTTTCTAATTTTATTTATTTATTTATTATTATTATCATCATGTATATATTAAATCACACAATATATTAAAATCACCTTTAATCATATTTTTTTGATTGATTAAGGAAATAATCAATAAAATATATCCAATTTATTAATATTATTATTCATGTACATCTTCAAATTAAATACCACCTTTAATTATATTTTTTTACTGGAAATAGATTATTAAGTCAATCATATTTTTAATCATATATTTTTATTATTTGGCAAAGATTTTAAAATTAATATTACTATGTACAACACAATATATTCAATTATTTAAGTTTAAATAAATTCACAATAAATATTAAAAAATAATAATATTTTTTTAAAAAAAGTAACTCTTTTCTTATTATTATTTTAATTTTAAAATTAATATTATTATACACAACAATACAATATATTCAATTATTTAAGTTTAAATAAATTCACAATACATATTAAAAAATAATAATTTCTTAAAAAAATATATATAAGTTTAACCTTTTGTTTTATAATTAAATTAAATGGCATAATAATATACATGTGTAACGAGCAAGTACAATTTTAATTATTTTTTAAAACTGTAATTAGTGACGGACTATGTCCGTCACAAAGTCCGTCACAAATGAGACCCTTTTCATTCACTAATTAAAAAAATAAAATAAAATATTTTTGTGACGGAAAAAGTCCGTCACAAATGCCGTCACAAATATTGGGAGTGACGAAATTTTAAACGGTCAACTATTAGTCGTCACTATTTTTAAAATGCCGTCATAAAGTCCGTCGTTGTGACGGCAAATTTTCTGTTACAAAAATCCGTCACTATTGAATAACTTTTTTGTAGTGCCAATTGATCATTTTTGGACCAAAATATCCTCATCCTGTCTGAATGTTATGTCAGAATTTTGACACTGATTCCGACATACCCCACCCCTGTTGGAATGCTATGTCGGGATTCCGACATCGAATCCGACACTGAATCCGACATCATCGGATGTCGAATTCGATGTCGGAACCCCAACATAGCATTCCGACAGGGTTGGGGTATTTCATCGGATGTCAGATTCGGTGTTGGAACACCGACATAGCATTCCGACAAGGTGCAAGTATTTTGGTTCAAAAATGGTCAATTGATATGAAAATTATACAATTTACTTTACGGATGGCAATGATTTTTACTTTAAAAATGGGTAAATGGGGTTATTCTCCCTTTTAAAATTCAAACATTAGTGTATCTTTATTAAGCTAATTATTTTACTTAATTATTTAATTAATTAAACTTTTATTTTTTAATTAAATATTTCTTATTTTAAAATTATTAAGAGAAAATAAACAATTTAATCCATCAATTTTTATTTTTTAAGAAATAAAACCATGACTTATCGAATTTTCTAAAATTGGTTCGTTAATAAGAAAATTAAACAATTTAACTAATTACCGGCTAGAACAGGTTATCATGCCGGTTCTAACACCTAAGTGAATTTTTAACATAGCAATAAAAATAAAAATTTTACGTTCCCTAAGTTAGTCTATTTTTTTTAAATTAATCCATCATATTTTAAGATTTTGATAAGAGTTGGTTACTTATGTTCCCAGGTGCACAAGGTGTGTAAGGGTATAATATTTCATTTTAAAAGGTATATACACTTTAATTAATAAGAGTACAATATTTTGTTCTAAAGAATATATACACTTCCACTAATTTTATTTTTAAAAAAAATAAAAGGTGTATCCTCATACGAAATGATATACCATTTAATACTAAAGGGTATTTGGGCGCACGGTGCCCCGGAGCACACAAGTTTTAGCTCTTGATAATTGATATTTCAAATATGCATCAATTCATGAGGTACACTTTAAAATCTTATATATATATATATATATATAACACTTAATTAACTTCCAACATAAAATAAGACAATATCCTAACAAACAAGTCTTAGATGTCAATCGAGCGAAGCTGGGTTGTTCTAACAATTTGTTGTGCCTTAGCTATTTTAATTCAAAAGTAAGTTTAGAATACATTTTAGATCGTGATTTATTGTAATGTGTAGTGTTTTTATTAGAAAATGTGAATGGTTGTATGTGGAAGATTGATTGTCATAGAATCGTGATCACCTGAACAAGACAATTTCATTTTATTTTTTTAAAAAGGGCGTTATACTCTTGCATCGACTCAAATCTTTTCATAGCAGTATAATTCTAGACAATTTTCCTTGTCAAAATATTATACTGAAATATTTAAACCGAACAAAATGTTACTTATTTCAATTTTTATAACAACTAACACATATAACATATTTTATAATTTATTTATTATCTCATAAAACTAAATTACCTAAAAAGACAACTTCAAAAAAGTGACTTGATTAATTCATGCAAACAATGAATGCAAAGTTGGACAGACGAAATAATATTTTTAATTAGTTGATATTATGTGCATGCACACATGAAAATTACCTAAAAAGACAACTTCAAAAAGTTACTTGATTAACTCATGCAAACAATGAATGCAAAGTTGAACAGACGAAATAATATTTTTAATTAGTTGATATTATGTGCATTTGGATGCACACATGAATTGTATTAATTTTTATTTAATAGTTATGTGTTTTTTAATAAATATATAATTTTTTATATTCAGTTTTTCATTAAAAAAACTAACAGAAAATTCGCTTACAAAATGTATAATTTTTTTCATTAGTGTATATGTTTTTATCCATTAATATATACTTTCTGAAAGTGAATGTGCACCCTAATGCACTGGAGAATTTGTCAAGTTTAATAAACAAGTGATATCCGATCACAGGAAAATGAATTTCACCCCATTGACTATTTTATAAATAATTCTTAGGACGAAAAAATCTAATAACATTTTTTTATTAAAAGTGATAATTTGTAAGATAATTCTTATGAACAATTTGTAAGATACGAATAAAAAGAGATAATTATATATATATATATATATATATATATATATATATATATATATATATATATAATACTTGATCAATGAAAAATAATATCTACCAAATTGAATTATTTCATGAACATTTGTATATTACTAGATTAAAAATTGATGATATTTGTAATAAAAAGTTATACCTTATGAAAAAGTAACATCTAATTTGAATCAAGCTATTTAATGTAAAATATATATGTAGGATGAATAAAAATTCAAAATACTTTTAATTAAAAGTGATATTTGTTCAAAGAAATGTGATATCTTTCCAGTTATTATACAAACAATTTGTAGAATGAATAAAAAATAATTTTATTTAAAAAAAATTGCATATGATGAATAAAAGTTAATAATGAAAATTTAAGAATTTAATTATAATTTTAAAATTCAAAATTAATTTACAAGATCAATAAAAATTATAATTGACTATTAACTTCAATTTTTAAAATTATAAATGAATTACAGTAAAGAAAATAATTAAAATAGAGTTTTTTTTCTCAAATAAAGAGACATATGTTATTTCTAGTAATTATAAATCAAATTACAAAATACTCCTGTGACCCAAAATTTCACCCATTACCAATTACTACTTTTCTCCGTTGCTTTTTAATACTCTTTTCATTCTATACTTATTTTTATCGGCACTATAGATATGTAATTTCTTATTTTGGAAGAAGCGCGCGTCCAATATACCTTCATTTTCATTAACTCCGTCCAATACCTTAACCAAGCACTCCCTTGGTTGTTTTTCATGATTCAATGTCAAATAAGATGTGCTAAGTTCGAGTAAATGGTAAAGGCATATAATTCATCCCACTTGTGCCAAGTTCGAGAAATGGTAAGGGCATATAATTCATCCCACTCACTTGGGCCCTCTATAATAGGAGGCTAAATTGCAAAATTATAGCAGTCCACGCACGTGCCATATATTAAGCATTTAATTAAATATATGGTCTCTCTAAATACACATCTCTTTTTTATTAAATGCACACCCACATTATTATATTATTAAGATATATATTTTTATAAGGTCAAAATTATCCTTAATTTATTTAATACACACCCCACATATTTAAAATAAATTATATCTAATACCTATCTTATCTCATAACTAAATATCTTCATTCTCTATATCTGGTCATTTTTTACGTTTAGTGTTTAGTTCTTCATCGCGCCTTCAATTACTGCCCAGTAATCTTTCCTGTGGTTTTTTCTTCTCTTCTAATTTCAATCGTCTTTTATTAGTAGGATGAAATCATAAAATCGAATCAAATTTGATGTAGGAATTTGTGCAAAGAAAAATATGGCTTTACTAAACGTTTAGCGTCAACAAGTTTCATAGAATTTTTTTTTTAATAGAGACGTGAAGCATCATATGGTGGAAGAAAGATGGTTGGGGATTTTATGAATGCAAAGTGATGTACTTACCAGATGGTTCTTCGCAGAGTAAACATCAATATGAGTTTGCATCAAAATTTCAGTTGTTTCTTACATACTCTCTTCGTCCCATCCTAATGGTTACATATTTCCTTTTTGGGCGTCTCATCTTAATGGTTACATTTTCTTTTTTAGCATATGGGACTCACACAAATTAATTACTTCTCTCCCCATGGATCAACACATCACACTAATACACTTACCCACTTTACATTAAAATATTATTTCTCTAACTTCAATACACATTAAAATACTATACTCATTAATCCACGTGCAAAAAGCAAACGTAAATAAGGACGGGACGGAGGGAGTATTATTTTTCTGCAGAGTAAACAGTTGGCATCAACAAATGAACAACAGTTAGGGGTGTGTATAATTTTAATTTTGTAAGGGTATTTTTGAAAATTTGAGGGGTGTATACAATAAAATTAAGAAATTAAAAATTAAAAGAGGGTGTGTATTTAATAAAGAGTGTGTATATTTAATAAAAAGAGTGTGTATTTAACAACACTCATAAAAATATATAATGTAAATAAATAATATCTATGAAATGAATATGGTTAAATTTGTATTCAAAAAGGGACTATAAATAATTGTTACTTGGAGAAATACAAAATACCTCTTTTATTGTGGGACAAATTTTTTTTTTATTGTAGGACAAAATCATTGTTATTATAAAAATAACTTGTAATATATTTTTATTCAATTTAATAATGAAACAAAATTAACTTTATACTCTATTTAAAAATATATACTCTCTCTCCGTTCTGGGTAAAGAGATACATTTGCTTTTTGCACGTAAATTAAAGAGTATTATTATTTTATATAAAGTGGGTATCTGTATTAGAAAGATGTGATGGGTAGTGGTGGTCCATTGATGGGCCTTTTTTACTAAAATAGGAAAATAGTACAATTTAGATGGAACTCCCAATATAGTAAAATTGTGCTATTTAAGTAGAACGGAGGGAATATATAAACAGCGCCACCTATCCCCTATATTATTGAAAAAAGATTAAAAAACAAAAAATTGTGAAATAGAGAGAGCATGAATAATAGAAGTACCTAAATTTGGACAATAAACAAAAGATGAGTGATGTTTTTTTTGGGAAGAGTTGGTCTCTTGTGCATAGGAGGCACACCATGCGCTCATACACTTTAATACTCTCTTATCCCATTAAAACGTATGCGCTTTCTTTGAAATTTACAAAGGAAGCGCGTATGTTTCAATGGGACGAAGGTAGTATTAAATTGTATGCGCGCACGGTATATCTCCGGGGCACACAAATTTTTGCCTTTTTAGAAAATGAAAAGATATATATATTCCAATACTTCGAAAAAAAAAAAAAAACTCACCAATTTTACTTCTATTGTAATTTAATATCAACTTTACTTCTTCGTATCCGGACAATTTCCTATTTTACTTCGCCTTTAAAATTCATATGTTAGGTTGATTATCAGATTTTTGTTGTCGTATGTTTGTGATGAATTCTCAATTGACAGAGGAGTTCCCGTCACCTCCGGCGGTTTTGTCGTCATGCGATACGATGAGCCAGTGCGCTTTGGCACTGAACCTGTGAGATCTAGACAACAATGTCGATGGAGCGAGAAAGAGGACGCTCCTACATGCATAAGTGATAATAATTTTACTTTTTTTTTATCCATCTTCACTAAAAAGATCCGGTACAAGACTGTATCTAGCAAAGTTAACGAATCAACAAAATTTTGTTGAGATTATGAATAATTACACAACCAAAACTATGCCATAAAATACACCATTTCAAGAAATTTTCATGTTAACTACATTCGTGTATTTATTTTAAATTATATAAGCAAATATTTGTGAACACAACTTTGTAAGTTTTATTATAATTCATGAATAAAGTATAAAAAATAGGTAAGATGTAGTATAATGTATTTTTATCATTAATGAAATGAATAAAAATAATTGAACGACTCAAAATGGAAAAGGAGTAAAAATACATGAGATAAAAATATCAATGTTACTGTATAATTTCATCTTGCCGTTCATATAATATCATATTTTGTGGCTCATATAAATTTTACCCTTCTAGTTTACATTTTATTTTACACATGATTTATTATTTACCCTTAAAGTTTGTTTGATTCACTAAAGTTAATAGATTGAGTTATCATACTTACAAATGTAGATAAGAAATGAGCGTGAGAATTTCTCAAATTTCTTATTATATTGTAACAGACTTCTCCCTTAGGTCTACTGATCGAGCCCCTTTGCTTTTTACTTACGGTCTAAGAAGACAAATAAGCCCACATTATTTATGTGTAAACTCTTTGATTTAAAAAACTTTTTTAAGCTTATTGACTAACATTAAGTTATTGTGAATCAAACAATCTTAAACTTTAGTACTAATTAATTCTTAGATTATGAGTATCTCATCAATACATGATCAGAGATTCCCCTATTTCACTGTTGCACATAATACATACTCAAATTTAAAATGCAAATCTATCTCACACGAAACCAAAATATATCAGTCATTAAAATCAAAATGTTGAATCCTGCAATTTCCCCCCACAAAGTGGTGAAAACTCTGAATTCGACTCATTGAGTTACAAATGGTGTAACAGAAAATGGCAATTTAGAACGATATGGAAATGGCTATTTACCACACTGCTTCCAACCTTCATGAGAGAGTACGCTTGTTGAAAGATTCCACCGTCAGGTTCGCGGTGAAGGCAGGAATCGAATTCATCTTCCGGATAAATATATCAACCTGTGGCATGCATCAACAAACCATTATTTGAGATTCAGTACAACAGGTGAAAAGTCATCTGTTACGCACTAAGGCTTACTCTCAGCAAAAGAACACATGTTATAAGGGGAAAAATGGTGAATTAACTTGTGTATAGAAAGAAATGATAGTTTTAGTGAACACGTTATAGGGGAAAAAATGGTGAATTAACTTATGTATAGAAAGAAATGATAGTTTTAGTGAATATCAAATGTGCAATAAACATTTAAAATCAATATGCTAAGATGGCATTTCATATGAAGGGTAAAGGGGTCTTGCAGGTTGCAGCAGAGTCTGATATCCAAACAACATTCAAAGGCAAAAGGTTATTGCTTTAATGTGTTCACTTGGATCATGGCTCTGATAAAGTCAGTACTAAGAGATTATGACCCACGACGACAGTTGACGAAGTATTGGTGAATGTTGGGGGGAAACAATTTTATAGGCATTCATGTATTAAAACTTAAGACCCCTCAAAGAGACAGAAATAAAAGTCTGCAGACCCTATACGGCATTTGTTCAAGCTTCTGAGTTGTTCATTGCATTTCTATGTGCTTTTCAAGTTGTTTCAAGACTAAAATTTTTAGTTGTAGAATTGTTCTATGTTGGGTGGCTATGTCTACTATTTCACAGGTTTTGGAAAAATTCAGATGACCTATTAACTTTTTTTTGTTTTGGTGGGTGGTAGAGCAGGGAAACAACCAAAGATGCACTAAGGAATAGTGGTCTTTTTATTGTCTCAAGAATCTTTTCACAGAGAGTTAGTTCTCATATAATCCAATCAAGTTAAGTAATTTGTCCATTATATCTAGCAAAAGGTTTACAAAAACGTACATTGACAATAAATTTACTCCTATTTTATTAGGATAGACTTTAGTAGAAACGGGAAATTGCAGTACCACAGATTGCAAAATTAATATACTTCAACGGCTATGATATCCTGCAACCCTTGCAATAAAGGGTTAAATGCCTAAATCATCATCACCTTTACTTCGATTCAACTTTCAAGAAAACTAAACATTCGAGACTTTGGCAAACAAGATGCTACTTTAATGACAGCTTGCAACAAGAATCACCAGTCACATATGGGTATCCGAACAGTGACATGTAAGATGAAATTTAAAAAATTGTTCTGTTCTTCCCCTAAAATTGTTTTTCTTACACCTTAATTTCAGAATTTAAGGTTAAGTTGTCATCATCCTTTACTCAAATGCTACAAGATTTCTAAAGAGTTGCTCATGAACAGAGCCCGAAATCTTTCCATGTTAATTATACTTTCTTGTTAAACTAATTTGAAAGCAAAGAGACACAAGATTTCTAAAGAGTTGCTCATGAACAGAGCCCGAAATCTTTCCATGTCAATTATACTTTCTTGTTAAACTAATTTGAAAGCAAAGATGCCTCTGATTTTTCAAGTTTGTATCCACCCAGGCAAAGTCCTCAATTCATTTTGTTTTGACATTTGTGAACCCTTTGAGAGCTCTCCATTCTCCAACCACATCGCCAACTTCCCTTCATCAGCAGTCATACCACTGATGCTGTAGCTAATGCTTACAACAACTGAAAGAGACTCTGGAGGTTCATGTGTTCAAAGTGGATGGGTGGAGGTCCCCTTAGTTTTGCCAAAATAATATAGGTTTAGTTTTGCCAAAATAATATAGGTTTAAGATGTACGATGTCAGAGGAAAAAAATGAGTAAAACGACATCAGTTATGCCATGTTGGATTTCTTTATTAATCAACACACTCCAGGCAGCCAAAATCTAACCAGTGATTCAAATTGCAAGCTGTCATTTAAGTAATGTCTTTATTTGCTGAGCCTCAAATGTTAATCCTAAAACAGAAATATCACAGCAAAGATTGAGCTTGTTTTAGTAAAAGATAAGATTAACTGAGAGCTTCTACTTTCTGTTCAGTTTTAAATATAGCATTGGACAAAAAATGAGTTGTTATTTGTTAATCAACTGAAAATCTTTCCAAGTCCTTCCACCCACCATAAATGTTAAGCCTTAGTGGGACACTTGTTAACTTGTTAATTAATTCTAACTTGATATTACCACCGTCCCATATTGTATGATGGTTTCCTTATTTTATGTCCTGTAAGAGAAGCAGATCAAACTAAAAAGCATGTAATTTGATATAGAAGCATAGTGGAGGATGACCCAGCATGAATACTTGCAAATATCAGGCAATGCCGCAACAATTGAAATATCAGCAGAATAAATTAGAGCCAGTGGAACATTTAGGATTTAGAAAATAAGAAACAAAGAAGCAACAAAAAGTTAGAAGAATAATTAATCAGACCTGACGAGATATTTCAGGCTGTGAAGTGTAATCAGTTACCTGCCATTAATGAAAAAATAATAATAATAATAAGAACAAAACTACATTTTAGTTCAAGTTGAATATCACATTAATATGTGTAGCTGTTTACCCATATGGAGCTTCACAAGATCTCTCAATTTAGATATTCTTATTTCAACCGTGCAAATAAATATCATATTCACAAAAGTTGATAGATCAAATAAAAATACTTGTTCAGATTGGAAATTTGAAATCATGTACCACTGGGAAATATATCATGGTTTAAGAAACTATAATTTCTTATAATAAATACACCCCTTCTATGGAAATAATCTATCCAATGACTAGTGTTAGCACGCAGACTGTCATGAAAGAGTCATCAATACTGAGTTTGTGTTCGTGAACACAAACTCAGTACATTTCTAGTGATTTATTAATCCTCAACAAATGAGATAATAATATTTTCAGAACTAGACAAAATGATTGAGATGTACTCATCCGAAAGTGAGTCAATTTCATTGCCTGAAAGTTATACAACTAGCAGTATTGAGAATTAAGAGAAGGAAATGAATAGTGACATGTACAGCATATATTTTCTGGGTCTAGAGGTCAGATACCAACCCATTACTCAGCCACACCCAAAAATTCTCTAATATTTGCCTGCTTACCACAATATTTGTGTTCCCAGATTCATATTCAAATTGAAGCTTCTCATCTTCACTCATGGCATAGATAGAATGGAGAGTAAATCTTGTGACAGGAATCCCATCTGAGCGTTGATGGTCATCCATAACAATCTGAACCATAGTGAGAAGATGGCAAGACCATTAATTATCAAAAGAACACTAGATGTGTACCATAGCATGGCATTTGTCTTAATACAAAGCATGCATGTTAGTCAAAGACATTTCACACAAAAACAAAGTCACTAAGCAAGCTTAATATTACCAAAAAGATTTATGGGTCAGTTAATATGCTGGAATGTAATGGTCCTTCCATAGCTCATTGGTGCTTTTGATGCTTGGAGTCACCATTACATAGGAATTATTATTCCCAATAATTAACTATCGTGAAAAAAGTAGGAATTTCATTTCCATATTTCAGAGGAACCATATTTAATACTAACTAATAACAGCTATTTCATATTATAGTCTCATTTCGACAAGTAAAATTGTACTGGAAAAAAATTAATTTTCCTAATATTGATATTTAAATAAAATTTTCAAAATTGAATCAATCACCGACCTTTTTCTAAGAACATAACCTACCACATTTAATATTTTCAAATTCAATCTATCACATAGCACAAAGTGATAGAAGGTAAAAGATACAGAAGTGTAAGCGTTCCCAAGAATACCTATCATATGAAACTAGTGACTTGTGAGAAAAAATTACAGGCATCCTAACTAAACTAAACATTTTTACATACAAGCTGATCTATTATGTTTTGGTTTTTGTTAAAGAGGTATATACCAAACCAAGCACCCAAGACATAATAACATAATCAACAAAAATAATAATAATTAATAAAAAGAAAAATAATAATAATATTGGAACTAAAAGATAGATAAGGGATATGATACCTTGTAACCAAAAAGTTCACAGCACGCCCTTCTGAAAACAGAAATTCTTTCCGCAAAAACTGTCTTGTATCTGTTTTCATTCATGAACTAAGTTTCATACTGAAAAAGCTCAAGCCTGAATACAAGAAGTATGCCCACTCACCTCTCCTCACGTTTTTCAAGTGTTGCAATTTGCTCTTTCAACTGCTTAATCTTCCCAGCAATGTAGGAGTCAACATGAGTGCCAGCATCAGCTATAAGCGTAGTATTGCAAACAAGAACAAATAAAAACACATTCAAAACCATTAGAATCAATTGAATGCAGATTATATTATAACTTCATTGTAAATAGGCACTGAGCAGATAACAACATAATTAGGTGACGCCAAATATGATTGCTTTGAATTTTTATATAAGCTACATTTATAAAAGGAAACATTAAAAGCAGATAGACCAGATTATTCAAGGCTTTTAAGATATTTTTGCAACTCCAGCTTTTACTTGGTTGAAACAACCAACCACTAGAGGCTCAATTCAAGATTGACAACTAGAGCAAATTCAGCTTAGTTTCAAACGTTAAATACCGTTTGCCCAATCAAACGGAAAACTGATAGGAAGCAAAATTATGGTTCACGGTCGACAGGGGCGGGCTTAGGTCTACTATCCGTGGGCTGATCTATTTATTTTAATTATCTTATGTTTAGGGCTTGAGCCCATTATTCGTGGGTTGGGCTTGTTTATTATGTTTTTGTTTAGGTCCTTAGGGTTTTGGTTTCTTTCCTTTTTTGCCTTAGTGAGTAGTATTATTTAAGGTGTCATTAGGGTTTATGGATTCTTATCAAATTATTATTGGATTAAGAAGCCTGGAGGCTATTGGGCAAACGTAGTTTTCCGTTTGATTGGGCAAACGGTATTTACCGTTTGATTGTTTTTTTATTTTATTTTTCTGTTCTTATCAATTGGTCCGACCTACCGGATCCCGTTCCCGTCGAGATGACGACAACCCGTTCCACTGGAGGCAGATCAATGAAGGAGATATTGGAGACGAATGGTGCGAAATTGAAGGAGTTTGCGACGTCCTTGGCTTCGTTGTCAACGACAATTCTGCAACCATCGTTGGAGGAGCAATCGGCGGCGGATGTGACCCAAAGGAATGCAGCGGCGGCTGTCACATCCACGATGGCACCGCCTTTGTCGATCCGACGTGTAAGGGCCCGACTTGGCGCTTCTACCCTCATTTGAGGGCGAAGATCCGATCGGGTGGATAGCGAGGGCCGAGCAACAATTTGAATTGAGCGGTACCCCACCGGAAAGGAAGGTGGCAGCGGCTGGGGTTGCCATGGAAGGGTTTGCCTTCCACTGGTTGGCATGGATGAAGGAGAGGAAGCTGTAATGTCGTGGGGAGAATTCACGCAGGCACTGGTGGCGCGTTTCGACACGGTTTAAGGAGAGTAGGTACGAACGTCTGTCCGGAGTTAAGCAATCCAGAGAATTAGCTAGGGATGTTGAGGATAATCTTTCTATGCAAGATGGGGAACAAACCTTATGGAGTGACAACAGCCCCGGGCAACAAGTGAACAATTTTTCACAATCGGATACCAAAAATTCTGGTTTAGCAGTTAGCAATAACCAAAGAGGGTTCGTTGGCAATTCTTTAAGGTCTTTAGACCACGGCAGAGCACAGGGGTCGATTGGCAACTTCTCTAAGCCGGCTACGCACCCCCGGGGGACGAATTCAAGGATATCCGGGACAAATTTGGGGTTGTCAGGGCAGTCTACTGCCCGTTCTAGATTTACTCGGCTTCCACCGAGAGTCTTGGAGGACTTGAGAGCGAAATGGCTGTGCTTTAGGTGTAAGATACCCTCTACACCTTGGCATGACTGGCTATTCAAACAATTGAAGGTGTTGTTGGCTGAGGAGGACGAGGAATTGTTCCTCCAACAGTATGAGTATTGCGCGGTGACGGGGAAAAATTCATGGATGAACAAGAAGAGCTTTTTCAGGAGGAGCGGGGGTTACATGTTTACTCTATGGCGGTTACCTGACTGCAACCTTGAGGACAAGGTTGTTTCGAAGGAGAATGGAATTGATAGGAAGCAAAATTAGGGTTCACGGTCGACGGGGGCGGGCTTAGGTCCACTATCCGTGGGCTGATCTATTTACTTTAATTATCTTATGTTTAGGGCTTGAGCCCATTATTCGTGGGTTGGGCTTGTTTATTATGTTTTTGTTTAGGTCCTTAGGGTTTTGGTTTCTTTCCTTTTTTGTCTTAGTGAGTAGTATTATTTAAGGTGTGATTAGGGTTTATGGATTCTTATCAAATTATTATTGGATTAAGAAGCCTGGAGGCTATTGGGCAAATGGAGTTTTCCGTTTGATTGGGCAAACGGTATTTACCGTTTGATTTTTTTTTTTTTCTGTTCTTATCAGTTTGCTAAGATAATGAACAAGGTTGAATATTACTAAGCTAAGCTTGATTCGACAAAATCATTTAAAGCTAGTTTCAATTTAAAATAAAAAAAGTTCCACACAAATTACTAAAGTTATAAGAGAACTGAAATAAGCTTCACAGTAGCATGTTTTTCAATTTGATTTGGTAATGACACAACCTTTGATATTCTTCATTTTTCATGAGCTATAAGTAGGGGTGTCAATTCGTCCTATAGTGTGTTGTGTTTCATGTCGACCTGATAAGGCCAAACACAAACACGACACGATAAGGATGTGCACCATAGTTGTTAAAGGCGAGAGGCGCAAGGAGCCCTAGGCGCGCCTGAGGCGAGAGGCGCGTGCCTCTTGTACATTGTGCCAAAATATGGTTTTACAATATATATACACAAATATATCCAACTTACAACAATATTACCTAACTAAATAAAGGTAAAAATCACATAACATCACATAATGATACATAATAACTCATAATAGAATTATAACACTTAAAACATACACATAAATAAATTCAAAATTAAAGTCTTCCATACAAATAATTAGTAAGTTAATGAAAGTTTCTATAGATAAGCTACTAGCAAAGTAATTAGTCCTCATCCTCTTCCTCTTCCTCATCCTCATCCTCAAATTGATCTTTCTCATTAAATTCTTCCTCTTCATTCACATCACACTCAAGATCAACTTCAATATCTTCATCTACAAGCCTTAAAGATGAGGCTCTTACCCTCTTTCCTTTATCTATTTGATCATTTCTTTTAGTACTTGTTGGTGTAGCACTTGAAGTTGACGAAGTAGCAGTTTGGACTTTTTCTCTTCAATGTTTATTTTGAAAGTTCAAAGTTGAGACCCTAATTGTCTATCTATTACATTTTATAAGGCCCACTCCATTTTAAAGACAAAACGTGATAGCATAGTAATATTAGAATAGCAACTTTAAAAAAAAAAATTAGAGAAAGAGATAAGAGTAGGCATGTTTAAGAGGCGCGGGTGATGAAAAAGGTGAACAAAGGTGCTCACCTTTGGTACAAACACCTGGAATAGCAAAAAATTGGGAAATCTAGGCACACGCCCCTGAGCCTGAGCAGCCTGAGCGCCTGAGGCGCGCCTTTAACAACTATGATGTGCACAGACACGACACGAACACAAAAAATTTCGTGACAATAACATGATAAGAAAATTAAATTAATTTAATAATTAAAATTAATAATATAAAATAATTTAATAATAAAATATAGCACAATATGACACGATAAGAAAATAAAATTTAACACTATATGACATGAAATTACACGATAAGACTTACACTATATACATGATAATATATGTTATACGATCGTGTTACACGAACATCAGCATGAAATGGAATTTGTGTGTCCTTATTGTGTCGACTACACGAACACGATAAACCCAAACACTACCCTGCAATTTTCATGTGGTTTTGTATTGTGCTATCGTGTCATGTCTAAACTTTCTGCCCCTAGCAATAAGGGTAGGGAAGATGTCAGGAGAAATAGCAATGGCTTTTAGACATCCTATACATTATCAAATTATGGATACCATCTGCTGACTGCTGCAATTTTATCACCCCCTAAGTTGAACTCAAAGTTGGAGTGCATCAATTATCTCACTAACTTTAAATTGTTAGTTGTTTCAAACTTTCAATGGCGAAATACAATATAACAGTTTGTGACTTCTTAGTTTGCTAGTTAGTTTACCTTGTCTAACATTAAACAAAGATGTACTAAATACATTTTTGGACAAATTATACATATATATTTATATATTATATACACATATATGTATATACAAATATGTGTGTATGTGTGTGTGTATATATATATAATTCAAAAGCATCCAGACCAACTTTTACAGCTAATATGCAGGCGTAAAATATGTAAAAGAAATACTATATATATTCCATGAGTTCAGAGAAAGTATTCTTACATGACTGTTTCTTAAGTTCCTCAACAGCTAACAACTTTTCCTTTGTCTTCTGCAGTTCATTTTGCAAAGCCTCTATTGTTCGTTTTGCCTCGTTCTCAACAGCTAGGGTATTGACCATCCGCAAAACTTTTGTGTTGGCAGAAGAAAAATCACCGTGTCCTAGCTGCAAGCAAAATTACAAGACTTGATCATCACAAGACAGCAGAAAGGGGAAGAGAAATGTTTGCTTCACCCACTGCTTCAGTAACTGACTAATTAACAGTTTGATTCTTTTGTTTGTCGTAACAGAACAACCACTCCTCACAACTATCAATTTAAAGATTATTACTTAGATTATTATTGGCAATAATCCTACGAAGGACTGCAAGTTTAAACCACAGTAAATATATAAAAATTAAGTATATGTCGTCAATGATGCCAAAGCTATATTCCATTAAACATATGTAATTCAGGGAATATTCTTTTTAGTTTTAACAGGACATTTGGTGAGCAGAAAACAACTAACAATCATTAAGAAAAACCGCCAACAAATTTATCAAGTGGGAGCACTCATGGACTAATTGAATGCACACACACACAAAAAAATAATAATAATAATAATAATAAAAAAATAAAAAAAGAAAGAAAGAAAGACTTTATTACCTAAGTATCATATTGCAAGACAAAGAGAAGGAGCTTTCTAGAATTGATTAGTATAAGATAAACAAACCACAATTTAGGTTGCTTACAGAAATGCAGAAGCTTTCCATTTAAATTGTTTAAACAAGACTTTTAGCCTAAATTTCAAGACATAAAAAGTGAGAACACGGTGAGACCATTTCAGTTTTTCTATATCAGGTACCACTTTTCATCTATCCTACAACTCACTCATGAAATAGTTTGATTGGGCAGTTATCACTTTTCATTGATCATCTCTTTTTATTTAAAAAAAAAAAACTTCTTATTATCCATCTCACAAAACCCATTACATGAGACAATCTCACACAAGTTTTTGCCTTGTAATTCTAGCCAAACTCATAAATACTTGAACCTTTATGAATTAGTTAAAAGATTTTAAATTTTTACAATCATGCTGACCTTGAGAAGCATGAGAATTGAAGATGATGGAACACATACCTTAGACTCCAACAAGGATATATCAGAACGAAGGCGATCGCCTTCTCGCTCTAACATCTTTACTCGTCTAGCTTCATTTGTTAGTCTTTCATTCAGCAAATTCATCTCATTGCGCTGGAGACTATTAATTTCCTTCATTTCAGATAAGCTGTTCTCCAGTTCCTTGACATAGATTTCCTTCATGTCAAGGGATGTCTCAAGCTCCTGACACAATGTCGATCAATAACCATATAAAGCCTGTAGAAAACTTTAAATATACAAAAATTGGCTCCAACCTGTACAATAGCTCCACTGCCTAATCCAGTTTCACCTTCATGATTCCTATGTTCTTTTAATTCGTTGACAGTATTTTGTAAACGTTTCCTTTCCTCTGTTATCGAACCTAGCTACAATTAAGCAAAGAAGCAGTTCAAATAAAGCCCAAGTAGGACAACCAAAAAATTTAACTTTGATATGTTACTATAGGGTGCTTATTGAAAGCAAAAGTAAAATCAGAAATTTGGGTTTTAAATTCCAAATACCTATTTATTCTAGCATTTGAAATACTTCACAATTTAACCATTACTCTACTCTTACAGTCTTTTACAATATAATAATAATAATACAATTATACCCAATTTTCCAGCATTCATGCAAGCCTAACCTACACAATCTCATAAAGAAATAAGGATTTTCAATATTCATTGACCAGATACGGATCCTGTCCATTTCCTTTATGTAAATTTCTTAAAATTTAGAGAGAAATGCATTGAGTTGGTAACATTACTGTACTACTAATTTATTATTTCATCATGTGTCTCTTCTCTCTCCCTAAATTTTACAAGAAATTTACGAAAAGAAGTTGAGGATATACATTTCTCGTTTCCATTTATCAACACTTCCAACTCAGGATTTCCCTATCCTACTCAAGCCCAACCCAACCCTTAGATTACATCTGGAATGGGTTTGCATGAAGCATCAGAAATCTTAGACTATAAAATTCAAGGATATTATTTTTTGCTGAAATGTAGCACAATTCTGGAAATGAAGCCATGTTGTAGTTATGTATTATGAAAAGTTATACATGCAATGAGATGACATATTAGGTGAAAATGTAGGATAATAGGTAGAATTAAAGTATTACGACCATTTTATTTAACCATCTTAAAAGCCCCACATTTTATTTACAAATACGGAGATCATAACTTATAAGTTCTGACATAAAGCAAAGTGTTCAAATTCTGAATATCATGTATAGTGTTCGGAAACTATAAGTTCCTAAAATTATGTATATGGTTCGAAATGTGTATGTTACCAAGCATAAAATTAGTGAAAATGAATTAGCCATTCTCACATAGAAACTTGTAAGCACCGAACATAATGGTTGGTGTTAAGTGCGTATAAGGTCCAAATATAACAAATATGTTCAGTACTTATTAAGTTCCAAACTTATTCAAATTCATTTTCACAAGCTATATGTTTCGAGATATAACAAATATGTTCAGTACTTATAAGTTCCAAACTTATTCAAATTCATTTTCACAAGCTATATGTTTCGAGCAGTATGCATAATGTTCGGAATTTTCACCAATCCAAGTTCATTTTTAACAAGCTGTATAATATTCCAGAAATGGTTGGTGTTTATAATGCATTATGTTCGGAGCTTGTAAGTTCCAAATGGAAAATGAACTGTTTAGATGCTAATTCTGAACGTTATTTAATTTGTTGGAGGTTCAGTTAACAACTAGAAATATGAGTGTTAAGACTCACAAATTTGCTACAGTATTTTCCAGAAAAAGTTGAGAGGAAAAAAAGAGGAAAAGTTAAAAGTCATTATCAAGCAACACTTTTTTCATCATCTCATAAAAATATTAATAAAACAAATTATATAAGATTTATATAGACTACGAAGGTTTGTGCTATTACAAATTTCAACTAGATGAAAAGGTGTGTGAATTTTAAATTAGGTTTGATATGTAGGGTGTGTATGGAATAATTCGATTTCCTATTTAATTTTAAGATTAAGGTAATTTTGAGCATTCAAATATGTCTCTTTCTGTCATATAATAAGTTAGGAGTGTATACAGATGGAGAGGTGTGCGTATATAACTTCGCCCTTAAAGTAAATGGTAATTCATAGTAATCAATATTACAGATTTTCATTTAAAGGGGGTTAGTACGGACTTGTAGTTAGGGAGAAAATATAGAATTCGGCTTTTAAACTAAGAAACAAAGACGACATTTAATAACATTTATATTTATCAATGCCAAAATAAGAAGCCTGTTGCGGTAATACCTGAAATTGTTTATTAAGTTTTGGATCCTCAATTTTAGAATGAACTGTCCCTACGGGTGGACAGCAGGTTTTGAGTCTTATTTTTTTCTTTCTAGTAAATCATAAAATAATACTCCTCCTGCCACTTAGAAGGTATCCATTTGCTTTTTGCACGTGGATTAAAGAGTATTATTATTATATGTGTAGTGGGTAGTTGTATTAGAGGGAAGTGGTTGGCCATGTATGGGTCCCTTTTACTAATAAGAGAAAATAGATACCTTTGAAGTGGCCGCCCAAAATGGTAAAATGGATACCTTGTAAGTGGTCGGAGGTAGTATCATTATTGAGGTGTTCATTAGTGTAACTGATGGGCAGGATTCATCAAGTGAATTTTATTGATTTACTATCATCCACCTTGAGTCTATTAACTTTCAATTTTCGGATCTCAAATCCTAACCAGGAAAACTCAGTTCACACATAGGCTTAAAGACTTTATGCTGATATGCTGGCAGCAGGTTCTTAACACTATGAATAAGCTATATAAGAGATACTAATAAAAGGTTCATCTTTTTTTATTAATTATACTATACTCTATCATATTATACACCCTACGTCCCAGTATTTTATGCACACTTTTTACTTTCATCTATCCCAATATTTCTACACGCCCCAAATAAGAAAATAACAATCAATACCATAACTTCGCAATACACTTTGATTTCAATGTTGTCATCCCCCTTCCCCACCTAACACATAACATACTTTAAATTTTATTATTAGTACTCAAAAAAAAAAAAAAACTAAATTACCCCCAAAAAGTCAAAGTTGATTTATTTTAATATCCGTATTTATACTAAATAAACATGCACAAAAAAACTGAGGTGGAGGAAGTATTATATTAAACATGCACAAAAAAACTGAGGTGGAGGAAGTATTATGATATTATAGTATTATTTTGTTTTAACTTTTTTTCGGGTTCCTTATTAAAAAATATATTATAAATAAAACATAAGGTTTATGCCTTGGTCAAACGTTAAAAGTCCAAGCAGAATAATCAAATCAAATGATGAACCATGTGGACATATAGATTACCCTAGCATCAAATTACCAAATATACCACAGTAGTACTAACCATCAGTTCCAGCCTTTTGATTTCTGCCTGATATAACTCTGTTTTCTCTTTGAGCATCGCAACCTCAGTTTCTGCATTTTGTTTATCAAGAACGGCTTTATCATGAGCCTCTTGAACTTTTTTCATGTCAGCCTGGGTTTCGCCTGCTTTCATCATGCTATAAGCCACCTCCCTGTTTACACTCAACAAGACAGGTCAGAAGAAAGAGAGAGAAAGACACAAAGGAGATTAACGTGCTTCAAACTATAAAAATTTACACAGAAAATAGTAAGTGTCACATTAAGTATTTGTGAGCACTCAAACACTATAAGAGGAAAATTTTATCCTCTTACATAGGAGCAACATGAAGTAACCTGCTTTCCTTGGAAATGATATGTAAAAGATCAATATGGTAGAGGAGCAATATGAAAACCAAATATGTAACACAAATTCTAGAGAATGGGAAAATTAAGCAAAATAGGACTCAGATGCATACTTTTGTAAATCTGAAACTTTTTTAAGAATATCATCTGCAGATACCACACCAGGAAGTTCCTTAATCACTGATTTCCATATAGACAACTCCTCTTCCAACTTCTGCATGTTTGACTGTATGTCAGTTAGTTTAAGTAGATCCAACTCTGCCCTCTCCCGGCAGCTTTTTTCTTCATATAATTTTTCTTTCAATAACTCAATATCTTTATGAGAAGCTTTCAGTTTTCTAGCTTCACGCACTTCAGATTCCTGTAAAATATTGAGACAGGACCATTAAGCAATTCTTCTGGTGACATATTTAAGTTCCTGAGACAGGACCATTAAGCAAATTCGTAGATTAAACTAAAAAGGCATGTGTTTATATGAGTAGCACTGTCATAGACTCATGAACGGCATAGTATGGAGGAGAATGCTAAAGTTGAAGTACTTCCAGAAATCTAATGCATCAGAAAGCTGAAGTATGAAAAAAGCTTACATAATTCCTCAATTCTTCTTGCAAATGCTTCACCATCAAACTAGCATCCACAGAAGAAGAATTTGGGGGTATGTTAGAAAACTTTTTCTGCAACTCAAATTTCTCCTGTATGCTCTGGAAAAGTAAAACAATTGCATCATTGGAGTGCTTACCCACATTAAATAAAAGACAACTGAAATATTCAACATTACACAAAGTAAGTATTCATGCAGCAAAGGAAAATAAGAAGATCTGCAATGATGCTAAATAAAATTCATATAGTAGGAACTAATGGAGCAACAGTTTCATATCTCGTGCAAACATGATAACAGTATCATTGCCAGAATTGAAATCTACTTAATGAATTGCATATAGCAAGCATGATATCCCCATCTCTCATGAGTCAACAAACAACCATTTATAAAATGACGTTATTCTTTTTTTAAGGTCTTTTTTTCCCAAATTAATACATGTTGCCTTTATCCCCATCAGTCAACTATAAAAGCTTATGAGAAGTTTATTCTTATTTTTAATGTTGTTTCCATATACATATATGTTGCATTTTGATGTATTCTAGAGCATACACTTTAATAATGTTGAACAACAGAGATTCTCTCAAAGAACTGTCAAATGCAGATCAATAAAATTTACCATGAGCTAAATGAGCAGTTATATCATTCATGATAGTTACTAACAGCCTCTCAAGTGAATGAAGCTCAATCATTAGGCATGGGAATAATAGAAAATTAAATTGTTGATAATATAAGTATCAGCTGTGACATTCATATAGCTCATAAACTCAACATAGGAGAAACATTGAAAAGATTACTTCATCCAACTGCTTTTTGAGTTCTTCAAACTGCTCTTTCAGTAATGCTGATTCTTTTTCTGCATTTTTAGCTCTGCATTCCATTTTTTCAAGCTGAAAAATAAAATGACGAAATACTAAGCAACAAAACCATCATAAACAGTATTTACAGAGTAATAAAATTTTTAGAACTAACATCAGCACTTATTTTATAAACTGATAGCTTTGATTCACTTCTCATTTGAACAAGCTCACGTTGAAGACGACCCTTTTCCCTATCAACACTTTCTGATAGAGTACTTAGCTTTTCCTCCAAAAGGCTTGCTTTTTCTTCAGATTTGGCTGCTGATAACTCGGAGTTTTTGCGTAGATCCATCTCCTTCTGGAACTTCATCTTCAAAATGAAATAGCAATGGTTTTGGTTCACTTGAGAAACGAATGAAGTAAACACAACTAGAGATAAAGAGGCCATAAGGCCATCATAAATTCTAATAAAAAATTATGAAACACAAACAATTCCATCTGCAAATAAAACGAAGAAATTTCAAGTGGCAGGCAACAAATACTACATAACTTCTTCACAATAGCACATGACCAAATTTAGAAGATCAAAACAGGAATTGGTATCAGATTGTTGGGCCAGTTTGGAAGGTAGCCAGGATGAAAATATCTAGACAGAGTGAGGTAAGCAGTAAATATAAGTTTGGCAGGATGTGATAAAGATGAGATAGATTGATTGTTTGGAATGAAAGATAATTTAAAAGATAGAAAATATAATATACAATCATTTTCTCAGATATTAAATAGAAAACCCAGTAGCCCCCCCCCCCCCCCCCCAACAATGAAACGGGCACTTATCGAATCTAGCAGAGCAAAACTCTAGAGTACTTACTATTCCAGCAGTGCTCAACAACACCACAACAGCAAAAATGGCATCTGAAACAGCACATAACCTAGGTTATGTATATATGTTATACGGCAGGTTGTACCTCAGGCACAACTCGCACCTCAAGCTCCAACAAGGCCCTTGTGCCTTTTTGCGCCTCTCGCCTTTAACAACTATGATCAAACCCTAGAACTTTAAATAAACCCTAAGTCTCAATTTTGGTGAATAAATAAGGAATATACTTTTTTTGTATATATAGCTAAAGTTGCTATTTCAGTAACAAAAAAATCTCAAGAAATGTCTAGGCACAAATAGCCCCCTAGGCAGCAGCTAGTCCAACCTTGGAGGAACGTAACCTAAAAACATCACATAAGGTAAATGCACAGCAGTCCATGGCCATCTTGGACCACTCTTTGAAGCAGTGCAGGAAAATTATCTAATTAAGATTAAGATCACAGCATCTTGACACGGAAGAAAATATCTGATCCTCCCTGTACTACCTTAAGAAGAAAGATGGCGTAAAATGTATTGTCAGAACTATAAGCAAATTTCTGAGGGCCAGGCTTGAGCAGCAACAAGGTGAAACTCATATGAAAAGATTTAAATGAGGAAGTATACATCTCCACACTCTTGAAAAGACTCCAAACAGTGAAGAAAGAGAGCAGAAGGGAAAATATTAAATTTTGATAAATGAGGAAGGCGCATAAAAAATATAAAACAGCAAAGCAGAGAGGAAACAAAAACGGAGTATCAGGAATTTTCACATGTCTGAAAACTAATAAAGCAAGTTCCTCTATCTCAAAGAATAGTGTATTTTAAACATGATGCCAATTAAATTCAGATATCCACTGCATGGAAGTGGATCCTGCCAACCTGAAAATAGATAAAACTCTAAAAATTCAAGAGGTTGATACAAGAGCTCCTTGCAAATTCATGTCAACACCCCATCAATCCAAATGCGATCATGTCAAATTATATCCATAATATTGGCTGTTTATTATCCACAATCACTTCTTGCAATCAGTCTTCAAAATTCAGAAGTGCATAAAATACCACAAATTTATATTCTTCATAAGTATACCCGATAATAAAAAGCAAAAAATATCTAGATCAAAACAATATAATAGATTTAACTTAGTATACATGACTGCACCTCGAGCTCACTAAAGGACTGTATTTGTTTTTTGAGCCGTTCTTGATAAAATTCAACCTCCTTTTTTAATTGATCCTGCAACATCTGCTGATGTCCTTTGGCAGCAGCTAATTCTTGCTCAGCATCCAAGAATTTTTCTTGGATTATTTTCCTCTCAGATTCTGTAAGAAGTTAAGTTTGCGTTATCAACTTAATAGTTCTATCAAAAGATGATCCAACAGACACAAATACACAGTGCAACAAGCAAACAGAAGTTCGCAATTTAGAAAGATAACAGGCACACGGAGTAAAAATGGTCATGATTCACATTTCAGTCAAACCATATAGATTTATACATACATACACAATTTCACATCATCAGAGGAACAGCATACAAAAAGTACACTAAGTTAAATGTTCATTAATATCACATGGGAATACTAAATAAAGTACAAGGAAGTTATTTTTCTAAGAAAAAAACAAAAAATACTGAAGGTCTGATGTGAGGAGAATTTTCTACCACATTTGAATTATCCCTGATTAGTCAAGACTGCACAACAGCAACAAAACACAAATCATATGAGCTTCACTCTGCATCATTGGAAACAAGAAGAGTGAAACCTTCTCAAAAGTAACAACAAACCAAGAAATATTGAAAATGCTCATTAAGGTTGCAAGAGAATATCTGGTTCTCCTAATACAGACTACCATAGTGAAATGTTATAGGCAATTAAATCTAGTTCAAGTAATTTTGCAAGTGATTTCAAAGTTTTGCAAAGTAATCGTTAGTGCAATCTTACCAGCTTTGGAGAAATTTTCATTCAGTGCTTCACATTTAGCTTGATAATCATGCGCTTGCTTTTCTGCACTGCTTAGGGCATCAAAAAACTCTGATTTCACCTAAAGAAGTCAGTCTTGTCAGCAACGTAAAATACTAAAAAGTGTTTTGTGCACAAGTACCGAGATTCTAGAGTAAATAGAAGAAAAACAATGTGAAAGTACCGTGGTAATAGAGCAAAATCAATCAAATGAAAAATTCAACATTCAAATTAATTTACTAAAATTTAAGTCATTGTCTCCATTCACTGTGTAGTGTGGATGTTGAATATAGATGTTAAAATTAGGGGTGTAATTCGGATTATTGGATCGACCTGATTTGATAAGCCCGAATATGAAAACAATATGATAAGGATCCAAACTAACACAAACATGAACACAAAAACAACATGATAAGTTAATATTAAATAATTAAAATTAAATTAAATTATAACAATAAAATTCATCACCATAAGACATGATAACGATAGAATAAGAGAATAAATTTAATTTAAAATAAAATTTAGAGTTCAACTACAGTGCACCTGTGTCACCGGTGCACCTGGACGATTTTAACCGATAGATCAAACTTTAATACCATTATTTAAATTAAAAAATATTAAAAAAAACTACCCACTACCCCAAATTTTTTAGCTTATAAATCCTAGGGTGCACCACAAAATCACCCAAAAAATTAACACAATTATAACATGAAATTACATTATAAGACACCATAAAAATATATAAAAGTTCATAACTCATTGTTGCATCATTTGTACATGTTATATTTAATTTCTTAATGGATTACACAACGCAACACGAAATTTACTTGTCAAGTTGAAACGATAACAACACAAACACAATAAACCAAAAACACTGACCCTCATTTTTCGTGTAGTGTTCGTGTAGTGTCTAAAATTGTCAGCGCTAGTTAAAATTAAGGACATGAACTTTACCAGATGCAAATGTAATATACAGCATCAACACTATTGAGTAGGGATATAATAAACGAATAGCCCACAAGTTATATCATTTTCATATTACAACCAAACTCAAAACAATGTGCTAATAAAAGGTCATCCAACATGACTGGCATACTTGTACAGTTCCCCTTGTGAAATGGAGTTGATAGAAGAACTTAAAACAGTCTATAATATTATCATCAGAGCAAGTAAGAACAAAAATACCACAATAAGTTGTTATCAAACTGCGAGAAAATATAATAAAAAAATTTTTAAAAAAAACACAAATTCATAGCATCGGAAATGAAAGCATGGCATACCATCTGACGACATTGGTAGGTGCAGAGCATTTCATCGGAGGTAATGGGGATTGCATGACCGTGAGAATGTTCCGGCGCCTGAAGATCCTCGAAAACTAGTAATCTCCTATTGGAACTAGGGCTTTGACTAGTATTGTTAGCATCTTCCGGCGGGAGGAGTTCTGCCCGTCTCTTCTTCAGCGGCGGCGTTCTTAGGATCATTTTTTAAGTCTGCATTCCTCCGTATGCAAAATTTTCGCTGTAATACAATGAAAATTTTGCAATTGAAATTTTAATATTTTAAAATAATTAGAAGTAGTGCTGGAAATTTGTAGAATCTGCAGTAGCTTTAAAATCGCACGATTTCCATAAATACCTCCGCTGGAATATAATTCTTCAATGGATACCTAATTTAAATTACAAAGCAGTGATTAGAAAATCGGATCAGAGGCCAAACCGATCATCCTAACGGTTCACAGTTGGACCGATCTGAACGGACGGTTCAACCGAAAAAACAAAAATTACATATTTTTAAGTTTTAATAATATTTTATTATTTTATATATAATTTTTTTATTAATATACTTAGTGTAATGAAAAATAATGGATTGAAAGAGTAAAGTTAAATGTGAAAATAAAATGATTTTTGAATTTTAATTTATAATAATATTTTATTTAATTCTTTACTTTGAAATTGAAAGAAAATTAATTAAGAATATTAGAGTTGGAATAAAAATGAAAAGAAAATTGTTAATTCTTTTTATTTGTTGACTCTAATTTTAATTAATATTCATTCAAAAAAAATTATAATTATTTGGATACAATTGAATTTATTTCAAAATTAAATAATTATTGAGTGATAAATTATTTGTAATTAAATGTAGGAGTATATGTTTATAGAAAGGGATAATATCCCACATTGGTTAATTATAAGAGAAAAAAAAGTTTTGGACATTTATAAATAAAGACCCCCTTTTTTTTACAATATCAATATCCCACATTGAAAACTTATTAAAGAGAAGGGGTATTGTGATTCTATATAATGATCACTACTCCCTCCTTTGCATCCATCTTATCTTGAGATGTTGGCTAAAAAATTAGTAGACGGCTCGGATCTCAAATACGAAAAATTTCAAAAAAAATCAGCGATTTTCGGTTCGACCGATTTTCCCGGTTTGAACCAGTTCAATCAAATTTTTCCCGATTGGACATCAAATTCGGTTTTTAAGGTGCTTTTGGATCGATTTCTCGGTCGGTTCCCGGTTCAACCGGTTGAATTGGCCGGTCAGGTCCGGTTCTCTAATCATTGTTACAAAGTCGTTAGTACAATAATTTTAAAAATTTTTGGCAATAATTTTAATTTTAAAATTTCGAAGTATAATTAACCAATTGATAAAAAAACTAATTCATAATCAGCAGTATATCAAACAAAATAATTAAGAATTAAAAAAATAAAAATAATTATACCACAAAAAAGTATATTAACCCTAAGTGCATCGGTGTACTCGGTGTATTCCTTAAGTTTGTGTTACAATACATCCGAGTTTATTTTAGTAAATAAAAAGGCAAAAACTTAGTGTGCTCCCATCCACATTTCTGTCCCCACCTCATGGTCAGGCCGCATTTGGGCCAGAACGCTCTGTTCCCATGACTCCACCACCGGCTGATTCACCTGCGCCACTGCTGACTGCGACTCCAGATCCATCGAATGAAGCGGTGGCGGGGCCGTGCCATCGGCCACTCTGGCGGAGTTCACACTAAACGTCCAGAAAAGTCCAATTGACTGTGCGTGTGTCAGCGCATTGTCAGTGACGGCTTGCAAATCGTACGGGTACAGTTCCCCGGTGATATATTCCTTCACAAAATCCATACACGTCTCCGGTACCCAAGTCCAGATGCCGGCGTCATTCAAAACTTCTTCCATCAGAAGATTGTGATCGCGTCCTCAAATCTCGTATTTTTCAAAACCCTTTAATATAAGAACGTGTACTTTTTATTTCTTAAAAAAATTAATCAAACATTTATAATATTCATATTTCGATATACCATTTCAATGAATAAAGTATACCTTTTTTCATTAAAGTATATACCCTTTAAAACAAAATGGTATACCCTTACATACCTTATACACACGAGGACACAATAGACTAATTCAATAAAAATATAAGGGTAGGTCTTGCGTGAGACCATCTCACGTGAGACCATTTACACTTTTTAAATTGAATAGGACTACTGTGCAACAAGTGCACCTTAAAAACATAATACACATTTGTAAACGGGTTAGACATAAAAGGATAAAAAAAACCAATTTGCACCATAAAAATATAACATGCATTTGTAAACAGGTCAGACATAAAAGGAAAAAAAACTCAATTAGCTTCATTTCACGTTATCCACTCCACTCTCTCCTCTCCCAATCTCATCTACTCCGCTCTTTCCCTCTCTCTCTTATCTCCCAATTTACGTCTCCTCTCTCTTCTCTCCAAGATTTCCAGCCAGAAGCGATGAATAGTAACAAACTTCAGCATAATGTGAAGGCAACGAACTCCGGTAGCAGCAAGATCGACGGTGCGCGACCAGGCTCCCGCGCAAGGCGACCGACAGCAGATGGCTGGATCTACAGCGACGGCTTGGTGTGGTGAGTGGAACGGTGACGAACAGTAGAGAGGCGATGGTCGTGACACTCTTTCTAGTTGTGTGTAGCAGCGACGGGGGTCAAATTCTGCAGGACTGGTGGTTGGCGCCGCAGTCAAAGGGGCTGGTGGGTCGTTGTCGACAGTAGTGATGACTTTCGGTAGTCATGGTGGTTGGCGGTAGATGGCGAAGGTTAGCAACAATTTGTAGTAGATTTTTACAGTGTTGTGGTTAGATCCGATGTGGTGTAATGGTTTTTTTCGGCAAGCACGTGGCGGATTGCAGTTGAGAAGAAAATCTCACTGTTAAGCACTAATGTATTATTAAGTTGTATTACTTTTTTATAATACTGTTTACTTATTACTCCCTCCATCCCGTAGAAGTCGACACATTTTTTTCACATGAATGTTAAGGAATATAATAATTTAATGTACAGTGAAGTGAGAGAAATAATATTTAATATGTAGTGGATAGTTGTATTAGAGGTGTATGTGGGCCCATGAGTATAAATTAATTATTTTTTAGTGAGTCTCATTTACTAAAAAGGAAATGTGTCAACTTTTATAGTACAAACAAAAAAGAAAAGTGTGTCAATTTCTATGGGAGATGAGAGAAAGAATAATCAAGGGAAAAAGTTAGTGTAGAAAAAGTATCCATAGTGAATTTGTTTACTATGCTTCAGATATATGATCCCTTTATTGCCTCTAATCTTCGTTATTAGATATTGTATTTTTTGTAATTCAATAGTGTATAAGATTTTCTTAATAAGTGTATTATATTTTTTTAAAAAAATTATATTATTAGTTTTATACACTACTTTAAAAAAAGTGATACAATTATAAATACAATCATATATATTAATACTATTATTCTAAAAGTCAATTAATATCAATTTGAATTGAATAAAAATTTTTAATTAATTCCAAAAAAAATTGAACATTAGGAGAGAGAACGTGAAGAAGTCCTAGAAAATTGAGAGAGAGAGAGTATGAAGAAAAATAAGGGGAGAAAAAATTAGGAGATGGAGCATATGATAAAAGAAAGGAAATGAAATAGTGGGTCAAAATTATTTATATATAATGGGTTATGTAGTGTACCTTAAAAACTGTTGCACACTAGTAATTACCTTTTAAAATCACTCTCAATATAAAATGATATCACTCTCGCTATAAAATGTTAAATTGGGATTGTTATTACTAGGTGCATTGGAATCTCCTTAATTACTATGAGATACAAACATACAAAAATATTACTACTAACTACATAAATATATAGTGTTATTCCAATATTACCCTCCCAATGTGCTGCACATAAATATTTGTGTGCAGTATAAAAGTTCGTGTGCAGTAAAAAAAGTGTGTGCAGCAAATTTCATGTGCAGTAAAAAAGTATGTGCAGCAAAAAAAGTGGGTTTGGCGGCGATGGTCCGGCGGCGGCAGTGGGTGAGTGAGGGGTTTGTGGTTTAAAATGTATGAGATTATAATGAATTAAGGTTATATTTGGTATTTTACTTTAATACTTTGTATGTGAGAGTAATTTTTTGAATTCATTGTATCTCCTAGTAATTTAGGGTACAAAGTTTGTACCTAAGAGTAATTTTTCCAAATGTTATCACTTTTATTTATAGTATAAATAGTTTATGAAATAACATTATCATTTTTCATTAATTGAGTATTACTTTTAATTATAAATAGTTATCACTTTTTATTCATATCACATAAGTCCTTGAGTGAGACAGTCTCACACAAATCTTTGTCGCAAAGATTAGAATTCAAGTACCTCATAAGACGAATTATCCATAAACTCAATTAAATAATTTTAAAAGATTATATTTAGTTGTTATCAAATTTAAAAATTGAAAAATTAATTATTGAAGAAAATTTATCATGCTTAATTAATTTTAAAGGGCTGTTATCAAATTAGAAAATTTAAAAATTATTCATGAAATTTTCAAAATTTTATTATTTAATTTATATATTTTAATATTTAAAATGTAATAATTTAAAATTTATTATTCATTGAATTAATTTTTTAATTTAAATATTATAAAGTTATAAATGTGATAATAATTTTAAAAAGTAGTACTCTCTCCGTCCCGCCGAAAGGTCTACATTTTATTATATTGGGTGTTTCATTCATAGGTTTCCATTTTCTCCTTTTAGTAAAAAAAGCACACCACTACCCATCACATTTATCTAATATAACTATCTAATACATATAAAATAATAATAATACTCATTTATCCACGTGCAAAAAGTAAACAACCACCTATGCTCGGGACGGGGGGAGTAACATTTAATACTGATTAAAAAAAGGGATAATTAAAAAAATATCCATTTATTTAACTAAATTAACAATACAAACAATTGACAACTTTTATAACAATTCTAACAAATTGCACCCTAAAAGGTCCAAAATACCCTACCCCAAACAATCCTCACCCCTTCTTCACCCACATATCGCCGCCAGAAGGTCGTCGGCCGTTGCCACCAGCCGCCAGCAGGTCGCCGACTGCTGTCGCCGCCCATTGCCGTCGGTCACCGATACTCACCGACACCCATACTGATATGGAACACTCACCGTCACAACACCCATACTGACATAGGACACTCACCAACACCCATACTGAAATGGGATACTCACCGACACCCACCGACACTCACCGACACACATACCGACATGGGACACTCACTGACACCCATGTCGATACTCATATCAACATGGGACACATTGGGTATAATTTGTTGAATAGTAGGGGCAATAGAGTCCAAAAAATGCATATTGGTTAGATTTGTTATAAAAGTTATTTGTTGTTGGTATTGCTATTGTATAGGTGTATTTTAGACACAAATGACAATTGACACTTAAATAAAAGTGATAATTTTTCATTTGAGTTATGTTATGAATCAATGATTAGAGAACCGGACCGACCGGTTCAACCGATTGAACCGGGAACCGACCGAAAAACCAGTTCAAAAGTACCCTAAAAATTAGATTTGATGACTAATCGGGAAAAACCGGATTGAATCGGTTCAAACCGAAAAAATCGATTGAACCGATCAAATCGAAAATCGTCAGTTTTTTTAAATTTTTTGTATTTGAGATCCGAGTCGTCAACTAATTTTTTAGCCAACATCTCAAGATAAGATGGATGCAAAGGAGGGAGTAGTGATCATTATGTAGAATCATAATACCCCTTCTCTTTAAAAAGTTTCTAATGTGGGATATTGATGTTGTGAAAAAAAAGGGGGGTCTTTATTTATAGATGTCCAAAACCGCTTTTTCTCTTATAATTAACCAATGTGGGATATTATCCCTTTCTATAAACATATACTCCTACATTTAACTACAAGTAATTTATCACTCAATAATTATTTAATTTTGAAATAAATTCAATTGTATCCAAATAATTATAAATTTTTTTGAATGAATATTAATTAAAATTATAGTCAACAAATATAAAGAATTAACAATTTTCTTTTCATTTTTATTCCAATTCTAATATTCTTAATTAATTTTCTTTCAATTTCAAAGTAAATTTGAATTAAATAAGATATTATTATAAATTAAAATTCAAAAATCATTTTATTTTCACATTTAACTTTACTCTTTCAATCCATTATTTTTCATTACACTAAGTATGATAATAAAAAAATTATATGGAAAATAATAAAATATTATTAAAACTTAAAAATAAGTAATTTTTGTTTTTCCGGTTGAACCACCCAGTCAGACCGGTCCGACCGTGAACCATTAGGGTGACCAGTTTGGCCTCCGGTCTGGTTTTCTAATCATTGTTATAAATAATACTCCCTCCGTCCCACGTATTTTTACCCACTTTCCATTTTGGGGTATCCCACGTATTTTTACCCATTCCATTTTTGGCAAAAATACATAATATTTTATTACCTACTTTTTACAATCCCAACAACTTTAACTACTTTTTTACACTTTATTCATCATTCCCAACAACTTTATTCACTTTTTCTTTTTAAATTACTAATTTATCCCTACTTTTTCTTACATTATATATTAAAAAAATAAAACGTCTTAATCTCCGTGCCCGTACAAACGGGTAAAAATACCCGGGACGGAGGGAGTATTAAAGATTTGTATGAGATCGTCTTACGGATGACTTCCGTAAGAGGGATGAGAAGTGATATATATGATATCCAATTGATGAAAAGTGATAATAGTATTGTGAATTATTTTATAAACAATTTATAGTATAAATAAAAAGTGATAACATTTAAAATAAGTGACAACGACTTTAATAAAAAGTGATAACTAATTACGAAAGTGAATTTCACGAATAATTTATAGAGTTAATGATAAAATGTGATAATATTTTTAATGAAAGTGATATCAAATCAATGAAAAATGATAACTGACTAACCGAATTATTTCATGAATAATTAATAAGACGAATAAAAAGTGATAACATATTTAATAAAAAGTTATATATGATCAATGAAAAATAAGAATAGTCTAATTGCACTATTTTACGAACCATTCGTGAGATGAATAAAAAGTGGTAACAATTTCAATAAAAAAATACTCTCTCCGTCCCGCGTTAAGATTTATATTTTTCATTTTGGTTTGCCCCAAGTTAAGGTTTACATTTTCTTTTCTGTCAAGTTGGGCCCACACAAAATAAATAATTATTTCAGGTAGGGCCCTCACACAACACTAATATAACTACTCACTTTACATTAAACATTATTTCTCTCACCTCACTACACATTAAATATTATACCTATTAATCTATGTGCAAAAAGTAAACATAAACGTTAATTCAGGACAAAGGGAGTAATATTTAATCAATAAAAAGTGATAATCAATCAAATTAACAAACTATTTTATGATCAATTTGTGAAAAAAAAAAGTGATAACATTTACTCCATCTGTCCCATCCATAAGTCCTTATTTGCTTTTTTCACATGATTAAGAAGTATTATTATTTTATGTATAGCGGGTAGTTGTATTAATAGTGAGTGGTGGGCCATATGTGGAGTTCTTTTCCTAAAAGGGCAAAATAGAAGATCTGTAAATGAGACAATCAATATAGTAAAATGGAGACCTTTCAATGGAAGAGAGAGTATAATAAAAGGTAATACCTGATTATTAATATTTTTAAAATAAAAAATAAAATATATAATTTTTAATAATTAATAATATAAAATAATTTATAAAAAATAATAAAATCAATCATTTATAGGCAACCCTACGACCCGCCTCTCTAGTTTTCTTAATTATTATAATTTAATGACATCTATTTTGCAAGTTTTTTTAATGATGATGTGGCATGTTTAAATCCTTCCTTGATGACATGTTATTTTATCAATTTTTTTTACTTTTTAATTATTTTTTTAGTTTCCTTAATTAGTGAAGATCTTTGTTGTTGAATGTAATTATTTAATAAGATTATGATTTTTAAAGATTGGTTGACATTTAAATTTAACGCAAATTTATTTTAATTTAATAGCTATTAATTTTGTTTGTATATATTTGAATCAAATTTTTATTATTGTACTATTTTAGAGTTTTTTTATTTTTTATGTTGATGTGGCATGCTCTGTGACATGTATTTTATAATATATATATATATATATATATATATATATATATATTAAAAGTTTCCATAATTAATGAAATTTTTTTCTTTATTGTGATAAGTCAATAAAAAAATTTGCTAAATTCAAGTGATTAATTGCAATTTAAATTTAAAGCTAATATATTTTATATAGTGATATAATTCTATTATATGTATTTTTTTAAATAATTATTTTTATATGCTTCATCTAATCATCTCTCCATTTTTATATATTTTCTTATACTTAATTTAGTAAAACATGCATTGCAGCGGTAAATAATTCTTTTCAATGGAAGTAAAAGTTCGAGTGAACAAGAAATAGACAGAAAAAAAGTAAGAAGTCAAAGTCAAACAAAAAAATATTAATCTTCAACTCAATTAGTTAGTCTGAGACATTTTTTTTATATCATAATAATGTTTTTTTTTTATTATTAGTGATTCATGTATTTTTTATTCTTAAAATTATTTTAGTTCTTTAATTATTATTTAATATCTTTTGTTAAGTATATATAAAGATTCATCTTTTTATGTTCAATATATGAATTTTAATTTATGAATCTATAATCACATTTTATATATTTATATTTATTATATACAATTGTATTAGATTTAATTACATGTAAAAATTAAATAATTAAATTTATCATATTAAAATTTTTATAATATATTCTAAAATCCAATTAAAATTAAACAATTCAATTTCTTTAGTAAGAAGTGAATAAATATATACAATACATTTATTTAAATATTAATTCAATTATTATATAATATCGAGAGATAGTGTAATCAAGCTCAATATAATAAAATTTAAATGATATTCAAAGTTGAATACATTCTAATGAAGTTAGAATATTTATTTTAAAGTATTAATATAAAAGTTTTTAATGAAAATAAAAAAAAATTAATTAAATTGTGCGAAATAAAAGAAAGAAAAAAATGTTAATACATTTTTAATTATTAAAGATTATTTGTTGACATATCATATTTTTACATATTCCATTAATATTTCTTTCAACATTTTTTTTCCACATGGGTTTTCATCTAAATTTTAATAAAAATATGAAGTGAATTACTGGGATTTTATCTTACCTTAAATGTTTGTGATGCGTAATACTGCGAACGCTGAAGGTTTATTTTAAAATAATTTGTCCCGTGTACGTACTTGATTTTGCAAAGTCTCCGCTGTGTCTTGCGAGATGTTTATACTGTGACACATATTACTAATTTAATAATCATAGTTAATTGTGGACAATTTGGGGCCACATAAGTATTCAATTGGGGTAAAATTCTCTTACTTGTTTTATTTGGATGATTTTCTTTTTTAAAAGATAATTTCTTTTTTAGAAATAATAGTTAGCAGCTCATTTTCTAATAAAAGTATTATACTTTTTTTCATACAATATTAGTTAAACTTCCTTCGAAATTTGGCAGTTTGTCTGACTAATTTTTTACTCATTAAAATCGACAGGTCACTGTAATTAGACATAATTAACCTTTTTAATTTCATCCTTTCCTAAATATTATTTAAATTAATAAAGTTATAAGAATTTGAGATGTTATAGTATGGTACCAGAGTAGGCATATGATTCTGCATACTTGTTCTTATTTGTTTAAAAATTTTGCTGATGCATGACTATATGAAATGAGTATTTGATGGAGTTGTAAATAAAATAATCAAAATAAAGCTTCTTGCTACGCATCCACTGAGTATGACGCTCGCTATAATTGAGGTATGAATTATTTGGTTGTGGATTTTATTGTTGTGTGAATTTAAATACAAGTTTGATATTATGTGACACGGAATATAAAATATGGGGCATAAATATTTTTGTGCCAAGTTAGTCTTCCATTATGATTATAGAAATATGCTTCGTTAGATGAATGACTTAGCACAACAACAAGCTTACAAAGATTATCAGCGAGACCTACGACACAACTTGCCCATCCATATTGCGGTAATGCTACAGAAGTGGAGACAAGTCAAGGATGTTGGCTATGGAATCACGGATTACTAGGTCAGTGTGAAATTAATTAGCATTATACCGTGGGAATGGAGGCACGTGGCTGATCCATTATTGCCAACCTCCTACACCACACAGTTCAATCTCAGGTCCCGCAAGTAGACTATGTACACTTTACTATATTCCTATTTGAGAGGGTTGCCTGATGGAATCCACCCTCTCCTGAACTTTATGCGGACAGACTGAACGATGACCAAGAAGAATTAATGTAGGGTTATTTTTCGGATCCAGAACACAACGATGAGTTAAATGATGATATGGATGAAGAGGAGACAAAGGAAGACCCTGAGAAGGATCCGGATGAACTATTCTTGATAGCTCGATTGACATCGTGGGGCATGGTCGTGGCTGATAAATCACTTTGATTTTATGAATTTTCATTTATGAATAAATCTATGTTTCTATTTATTTTCCTTTAAAAATTAGCAACTTGATAATTACTAAATAAAGTTTGATTAAAAAAAATTATCGTCATTATGAATATTTATTTTCTATCCTTGTTATTAATACATGAACAATGGTTTGACCATCATTAAACTTTATTTAAAAATTTCACCATACTTAAGTAGAAATTAAAGTTGTGTATGTTGGTTGTTGAAGGATGCCTCCTAGAAGAGATACTAAAAATGCTTTCGATCAACTCGTGCAAGCACTCCACAACTCAACAGCCAACCCGAATGATCACGGTCGTGTAATTTAGGAGTTCGTGCTCATGCTCCACCCCTATTCATATACGAGGAAAAATGATTGAGGGCACTGGAGAGAACGTTTTGAATAATAAAATGTACTATTGAACAGCGTGTGCTATGTGCGTCCTACCAGCTGGTCGAGGATGCGGATCATTGGTGAGAAGGTTATTGGAGAATAAGCCTGGACAAGTAAGTGGAAGCTATCACATGAGAAGAATTCCAAACAATAGTGATGAAAAAGTATTATCCACAGTCTCATCGAGAGAAGATGGAGAACGAGTTCTTCCAACTGAAACAAGAAGAAATGTCATTGATCGACTACGAGAGAAAGTTTAATCAATTAAGTCAGTCAGCCCCATAGCTTGTGGACACTGATGAGAAATGGCTCAGATGTTTAGAATGGGTTACACCCAAACATGCGAAATATTATTTTCGGACATGCTGACATAGACTATGCTGAAACCTTCAGACTAGCTCAAAAGATAGTAGCAAGCTTGGACTTGGGGGTTTCCAACAGTAAACTAGTGGAGAACTTTGGTAAAAGAAAATTGGAGAACTCCAACCAGGGAAGAAACAACAACAAAAATAAGCAAGCAAGAGAGAATGCTAAGGCACATGCAAATGCTCAAAACCCTAGGCCTCTTTGCCCTAAGTGTGGAAAAAGTCATGGTGGAGAGTGTCTCAAGGGTCAAGAAAAGTGCTATAGGTGTCACGAGTTTGGACACAGGGTGCAAGATTGTACGAAACCACCCAACTATATACCTGAACAAAGAGGACAATCCACAGAGGGAAGACCGAGACAGGCTACCGGTGGAAGGGAGAGAGTGTTCGCAATGAACGAGTCCAAGGAGGACAAGGAATTTAGAGTCATGACATGTATGTTATCAGTGGGGAAATCCCAAGCCCTCGTAATTTTTGACACTGGTGCATCTCATTCTTTCATTTTGACACAAATTTGTCATAAGATTGGTTACAAAAATGTTGAGTGACGAGCCTCTTGAAATTAGCTTACCTTCGGGGGAGAGAATTCTCACACAATCTTTAATTGATCATGCGAACGTATGCATAGAAGATAACAATTTTAGTGTAATGCCATATGTCATAAACATGCATGGGTTTGACTTAATCCTAGGAATGAATTGGCTCATCAACATTCAAGCCAGTATTTGGTGTAAGGCATGAGAGATAATGTTGAAATTGAAAGGGTCCGAAAGGACAATTATTCACAAGATCAAGAGTGGAGTAATACCTAGAGTGCTGTCTACTGCAAGGGCAACTAAAATGCTTAAGAAAAAGTCTTGTCAAGGATTTCTGGTTAATATTGCAAGTGAGAATACTGTAAAAACGTCACCTAGTGACATATCGATGGTATGAGACTTCTTCGACATTTTTTCAGAAGATTTGCTAGGGATACCTCTTAATCGACAAGTTATTTTTTGATTAATAGATTTACTGCTAGGATCAACACCAGTTTCCAAGACACCTTATAGAATGGCACATATGGAGATGCAATAATTGAAGGTTCAACTGCAAGAGCTATTGAACTTGGGATTTATTCGCCCAAGCGTGTCGCCATGGGGGCCCTAGTTCTCTTCATTAAGAAGAAGGATGGCTCAATAAGAATGTGTATTAACTATCGTGAACTCAATCGTTTGAGGGTGAAGAAAAGTATCCTCTACCCAGAATTAAAGACTTGTTTGATCAAATCGAAGGGGATATCACTTTTTTCTAAGATTGATTTGAGGTTTGGATACCATTAGTTAAGAGTGGAGTATGACATCTCAAAGAAGGATTTTAGAACATGTTACAAGCATTACGAGTTTGTTGTGATGTCTTTTGGTTTAAACAATGCATATGCATGGTTCATGGAGCTGATGAATCAGGTGTTCCACCCGTACCTCGATAAATTTGTCATAGTTTTCATTGATGACATTTTAGTGTACTCCAAGAATGAAAAATAGCATGAAGAAATTTGAGAGTGGTCATTGAGACTCTTCATAAGGAAAAATTGTACTCAAAATTAAAAAAAATGTGAGTTTTGGTTGAGTCAAGTTACTTTTCTTGGACACGTTGTGACTGCACAAGGAATCTAAGTGGATCCAGCTAAGACTGAAGCAGTAAACTAATGGAAGACACCGTCGAATGTACAAGAAGTTTGAAGTTTTCTAGGTCTCGCAAGCTACTATCGAAGATTTATTGAAGGGTTCTCAAAGATAGTTGGTCATATGACTCGGTTAACTCGAAAGGGAGAGAAGTTTGTTTGGACTAAGGAGTATGAAGCAAGTTTCCAAAAGTTAAAGCACAACCTAACTTTGGTGCCGGTCTTAGCAATACCCGATCCTACTGAAAAATTTACTGTCTATAGTGATGCATCGAAACAAGGCCTTGGGTGTGTTGATGCAACATGGAAAGTTTGTCGCATATGCGTCTTGGCAGCTCAGACCACATAAAGTGAACTACCCTACTCATAACTTGGAATTAGCAACCGTGGTTCATGCCTTAAAAATCTGGCGGCACTACCTATATGGAGGAAAGTGTGTGATTTTCATAGATCACAAAAGCTTGAAGTATCTCTTTACTTAGAAGAAGAAGCTCAATATGAGACAATGGAGCTGGTTAGAGTTGGTGAAAGACTATGATTGTACGATCGAGTACCACTCAGGAAAAGCTAACATGGTGCCCGACGCATTGAGCGGAAAGACAAATGCAGAGATTAATGGCCTATTTACTGAACAAGAACAATTTATTAAACAATTTTCCAAGTTGTGGATCAAATTAGTGACACCACATTCTATCTAGAGAGCAGTCATTGTAACATTAGAGATCCAGTTGGCATTGAGAACCGTGATAAAGGAAGCACAAGAACAAAATTTTTTTACAATGAATGAAAAGAAAGAAAAATGAGGATGACGCCAATGGATTCAAGGTGGATGACGATGGAGTGTTGACGTATAATGGAAGGCTTTGTATTCCGATGGTTGAAGAGTTAAGAGAAATAATTTTAGGAGAAGCACATGGAGCTCCCTACACGACTCATCCAGGAGGGACGAAAATGTATCACGATTTGAAGGACAGATTTTGGTGGAGAAGCATAAAGCGAGATATTGGATACTATGTAGAGGGGTGTTTGACCTGCCAACAAGTCAAAGCCGAGCACCAACGATCAGCCGGGAAACTGAAGCCACTTGAGATTCCTGAGTGGAATTGGGAATAAATTGCCGTGACTATTGTGGTAGGATTGTCAAGGTCAACTAGAGGTAACCATGCCATTTGGCTCATTTCCTACTAATAAAGATGACTTTCAAGATGAAACAATTTGCCTAACTTTACATTCAAGAAATAGTAAAACTTGGCACACCAGTTTCTATAGTGTCGGATAGAGACATACGTTTCACGTTAAGATTTTGGGAAAGCCTACACAAGGCTATGGGAACAATGTATTTATAAGGGGTGCAAACATAAATGGGAAGGAAAGAGTATATAATTTTTAGATAAAATTTAATAATAAGAAATATACTAAAAAAATAGTACTCCCTCCATCCCGGTAAATTGCGCTCTATGTATAATATACTTTGCAATTCTATGATTGTATATTATCATGGAAATGGAAAGCTTTATCTCTTTCATAACCATTATACTTGCAAAAAGATAAGAAATGGTTTAAATGCCTTCTGGAATATAAATTTTTACTCACTTACAGCATAATAATACTTGACCAAATCATTGGGCTTCAATTACAATACAAGATACAAGGAAAGGACAACTCAATAATGTGGTCGACACACTTTCAGAAGAGAATAACAGGACATGAGTTGTCATGCTTTCAAATCTTGCAACCTCAATAGACAAACAAACAACAAGCAAATTATAAACAATAATCAATGGCTCAAGATCAGATATTGATGTAGCTAATTCCCTTTCAACACGTCATATTATTTTTACAGTGGGATACTTGGGAATAATGAAAAACTTTATGTTGGGCAGCACACATTCGTGAGGATATTCTATGGAAAAATACCAAACTTACTAAGGTTGAAAGGCATTTTCTAGTGGCCATAGGAAAAACCACACAATGCATGAAGAGGATTCTGTTTTGTCAAATAAGCAAACATGAAAACAACAACAATCCAGGTCAAGCATGGCAGGATACAACTATGAGTTTTATCAAACAACTCCCAAAGTCTGAGGGTTAGGATGTAATTTGGGTGGTGGTTGACAGGTGCTCAAAGTATTCCCGTTAAATGCATTGACTCATCTTATATCACATTCTAGTTTGGCTCAAGCATTCTTGAAAACATTCATATAAGTCCAGCAACATTTTATATTAAAAGAGTATTGTTAAATACACACCCTTTATTGAATGCACACTTCTTTTAATTTTTTATTTCTTAATTTCATTATATACACACCCCCTAAAAATTCAAAATTACCATTTTTAAAATTAAAATATACACATCCACTAACAAACCCCAATTCAATCTTATTAAAAAAAACTTCTCTTACACTTTTCAAACTTTAAGTTTTAACATGTCGTACTTGAAGAGGGAGATAAGTTTCTTTCTATAAACTGCAATCTAACCCTAATTCACGAGTTTAATTTGTTTTTTATGGTTGAATTCAATTATCTTACTGATAATAATTTCCTTCATCACTTAAATATGATAGATGTTTACCACTTTCTCTCTCTAAAACTATAGATTTCTTGTCTATGGGCTATCATAGTGGAGGAGAATTCCATGCAAGGAAGAAAATATGAGAGAGATTAAGGAGTGAGAACAATGGCATCAAATGTGTTCATATAATGGTAGAGTTGGTTGCCACTATGTTCATTGTGTCTAAATCAAACAAATAAATAATTACGTTTATTTAATTTGACAATACATTGATTTTGAGATTCTGAAATATAAAGAAGAAAAAAGCAATTGCGCTGAAAATTCTCGATGCAGAACGTCTAATTAAACTTTGTTTATACAAATCTCTATTTTGAAAATTTTTCAATATATAATTTCAGATTTAAAAAATTTGATTTACATTAGAAGAAAAAAATCAAGTGAGAATACTAGGGCAACAATTGAAAAGGCGTGATGAAGAAGAATTAAACGACAAAAGAGGAACATAATCGAAGAACGGGAATTTTAAGGATTTTACAAGATAAGATGTTGATAAAATGTTATTTAATTTAATTTAAAATATATAGGGTGTGTATTTAATGATTTGAAGGGTAATATAGATTTTTTAAATATATAATATATTAATAATATAATAATAGGGTGTGTATTCAATAAAAAAGGGTGAGCATTTAGTCCATGCCATATTAAAAACATGTCAAATTTCAGAAGTTACAGAGATAGCAGAAGGAGTAGAGACTACAAAATGACCGGAATACAATTTAATAACTCCTACCATTAAGGAAGTATAATTGCAAAATCAATCTTAAGGAAAGTGTAGAACCATTAAAATTTCTACTGAATAAATGTTCTCCAAAAGCTAGAAATTGACAATTTGGTACGAGAAATATCAGAAAGTAGTTATACAAGAAAGTCAAAGTCCTTTTTCCATCTCCTATTTTATTAGTCGAGAAAATATATGGCGCTAAGAGGTTTTGCGCGGGCTAAATGAGAATAAATCCTCCATAGTAAGAAGTCTTCCAATTCCTTTAATTGATGATCTACTTGATGAACTTGGGAAAAAAAGTGTTTTTAAGATTAATTTCAGGCTTGGGTTACAATTTATTGCTAGGAGCATTGAGAAAATAGCATTTGTCACTACACTATGGCCTTTATGATTTCCAGGTTATGCATTTTGGCCTAAGTGTTGCACAATCCACTTTTCAAGTACAAATTATTTGCATTTTTAGGCTAGTTATTAGACACCATGAGCCTTCTTTTTTTTACGATTTAATGTATTTAACAGCTACATGAAAGAGCAATACACTCAGTTGATTTAATGTATTTAACAGCTACATGAAAGAGCAATACACTTAGCTTATAAGGGTTATTCTATGGATATTGAAAGAGAGAAATGTCTGCTAAAGCTTGAAAGTGAGATTGGATATTTGAGATATATATGACATAATTAGTGATGGAGTTTTGCAGACCCAAACAAAATTAAGGCAATGAATGCAAAATGACCTATACAAGGCCATTTAGGGTTTTTTTAGATTGACCGGTACTATGGAAAATTCATCAGCACGATGAATCATCCTAAACCACTTAAGAGTTTGACAAAAAAAGGACAATTTCACTAGGATGACATAGCAGCCAAAACATTTTCTGAACCAAAGGAGGCCATGGTTAGAGTGCATTACAACTTTTCTTTTTTCACCAAGAACTTTACAGCGAAAGAAAACTGACGAGGATTGGAGTTGTACTATTGAAATTGAGGAGGCGAGTAGCATGAAGCTTCCACTATGTATTTGTTTATGTTAATATTTCAAACTCGGAAGTAAGCAAAACTGTAACGCCCCGGGTTACGCTATGTGGTTGAGACGCTACTAGATATACAATTTCCAAAATAATAATAGAGGGGTCGAGTATACACAGCGAAAATAATATAAAATCCCAAAAGCGATAACATAATAAAATAATGGTGATATAAAGATTATTTTACATACTAACGTCTACTTTCCCAAGTATAATGAAATATCCAAAATAAGTATGTTTAGATGATATATCTGAAATAAAGTACTAATAAAATACTGAAATATAAGGCATAATATAAAGTCAAAGTCCTCTAAAGGCTTGGGACATCTGCAAGGGTCTCTTCATCTTCTAAATATTGTTTTAAAAATCAATATGGGGTGAATGTCTAAAATACACTCAGTGGGTTAACTTAAATGATTGCACAGTTAAAAATAAATATGTATGCCAAATATATCGTAACATATAACATATGCCAATTTAATAAAATATTTCGTACATTGTCGTTCGATAACTTGTTGAAAATATTTTAGACCGAACCGTCATCCGATAACTTGTGTTAGTTGGTATATGTGCATCGAATCATCATTCGATATGAGTGTTAGTAGATTTGAAATATTTTTAGTACCGAACCTCGCCCGATAACTTGTGTTAGTTTATATATATGCACTGAGTCGTCACCCCGTACAAGTGTTAGCAGGAAAATATTTGTCATCGAACTAAAAGCACACATTGCACATAACATGACATATAGGTAACACATACCACATTTTAACATAGCAATAATGACATAAAAGTTGCACCCGGTGAAGAATGAAAGTTACCCCACCTTAAACTTTCAGAGAAATAGTAGATTGGACTAGACTTGCTCGTCGCTCTCAGGTATGCCTGCAAGGATATACTAAACTGAGTTCTGCTTATAATAATAATGCCTATACTTAAATTAAATTTCTAATATAATATAATAAAAAAACTAATTGTTAACTTAAGAAAATATAAATAGTTAATTCGTTAAATAAAAATGAATTAAAAATAAAATATTTATACTTAAAATAATAAATAGAAATACATATTTCTTTTAAAAGTTAAAATAGTAATTTAACGATCTTAGTTTACAACTCTAATTATAAGTCGTAACTTAAAAAAAATGAATACAACTGATATTAATTTTATTTAAAAAAATAAATATAAAATAAAGATTCTACACCTAAAATAATAATAGTAACAAAGTCATGGTTAATAGATACATAAAATATAAAAAGATATATATACACACACACATAATATAATATAAATTATAATTATAATGTTTAATATATAAAAATATATATTATACGCGCACACACATAATGTAAGTTTTCAAAATTATATATATATATATATATATATATATATATATATATATATATATATATATATATATATATATATATATTACTGCATACATACCTACTGCCGTGCAGTAAGGTTTAAATTTTATTCATTATATATATGGGTTTGCTCTTCTTCCTGCCCCCTGCTCATTTTTTCTAGCGACGGCTTCTACTCTTAGTCGCCTGACTTTTCCGCGTAGTGGGTGTTTTATAGGTTTGTTGCCCGAAGTTTTCGATGTCGGACAAGGCTGGAGATTTGCACTGCCCCTCTTTCTCTGTGCGGCGATCCCCAACGATGCAGCTTCCTTTCACAAATGTCGACTCATCCGATTTGAATTCTATGAATTCTCCAACGATGCAGCTTCTTTCGACGGGTCCTTCTCCGTCGCTCAACCTTCTTTCAGTTAAGTTTTTCAATACCTGGGCACTGCCTTCCCCCCCCCCCCCGCTCTATCCGATGGGCCCTGGTATCCAACAGCCTCTCAGAGGCTTTTTTTCATCACCAACGAGCCCCCTCTTTGCCGAATACTGCTTCGGTGTTCATCAGACAATGCCTAATAGCTTCTTGCCATCTCTATCTTAGTTACAGATTGTTGAGTCTGTTTTGATTAAAGATACATCGGCTTGTGTTTTTAAAAGTCTATTCTTATGATGCATCTTATGTTTTTGTTCATTTTCTTGATATTTAAGACCCCTGCTATGCCTTGTTTCTTTGTGTTATGGGTCTGCTGTTTGATGGATGATGCACCATGCATCTTGTATTTTGATCATCCTTTTTTCTTGGGGTCTCATTGTTGAGTAGACCATGGCTTTAATGATACTATGTGCGGCAATCCCAATGGGGATTCTTGCCATCTTAAGCCCATTTGCTGATCTTAAAGCCCGAGATCAGCCCTTATTGAGTTCACCAAGTACCGGTCCATTGGATGTCTAAACTTACTCATGCGATGAAATTAGCCAAGATTGCATTCTTCATCCGATTTTCTCACTTTCATGCCACTCATCGGCATTCCTCATGATTATAGTCGAGCTTCAATGCTTCACCTCTTTTTGTACTATTTAATCATGTTTTATTTTCTTTTTGAGCCACAAGTTTAGGCCCTTTTTTGCAAGCCACTCGTTTTGGCTTTTTTATTTTCATGTTCCCCTTCTCCCTTTCTCTTTGTCCCCCTTCTTATTTTCTTTTGCCTTTTTTATAATATTGCATAGTTTAACATATATGTATATATATATATCTATTTATTTATAAATTGCAATCAAGTCCCTGCGTTATATCTAATTCTCATTTAAACTTTACGCAAAACTTAAGTTTTCTTTCAATTTGATCCTACAAAAATTATACAACTCCGATTGAAAATCAGAAAGCACTTCTGGAGTCCTCGCAATGCGAGGATCACATGTATACCAATTTTTCATAAAAATAACGAAATTTAAATGGGACGCAATTTCGAACTCGAAGTGGGTTTCTTCGTAACTTTTTCATTTCACATCCAAACTCAAAACTAATTATATTTGTGATCCTCGTGAGGAGGGCTTCAAAATGACCTATAATATCAAAGCTATGTCACATCGAAACAAAATATACCATTAAAGGGTTAAAAACTTCACAGGAGCTTATCTAACTCATAACACAACCATATCATAAAAGAGTTATAAATAGAATCTACGCATCGAGATGATCATTTTTGTATATAACATATTGAGATTCGACTTCAAAAAAATAAGTTGAAAGAAGATACAGTGAAGTGAAGATGTATGAATATACGTGTGTGCGTGTTTATATATCTATATATCAGAGTATCTGCTTAAACAATGTATGGAAGAGTGTGGTACCTATCTGCTTAAATTATATGAGGAGAGTGTGGTACCTATCTGCTTAACCTATTTATGGGAAGAATGTGGTACCTCTAACTGGACGATTGCATGCATTCTCCCCAAACTATTCATAGTTATATTTTGCTATATAAGGAAAGTGAAAATAAATATATAGGATAATCTTTAGAAATTATAATCTACTGACATCCTATAGGTTTTTAGTAGGTAGATAGATTATTTTAGGTAGGTGGCACCAAGTTGTAGAAATTATTTACATATTTTATTCTATACATATAAATATGTGATTATTACAGATAGATACGTGTTTGTATAGCCTAATTATTAATAAATACATAGATTTAATATAATTATTAATAGATACATAAAGCTTAATTTATTTTACAGCATTACCCCTATTCACAACGTTTAATATTCAACGTGTATAGTTAATAATAGATCCGTTGAACACTAATGTGCACTAAATTAAATTAAAATAGGAAACAACTAATGTGCACTAATGTACAACAACAATTACCGGCTCTTTCTTAAACCTCCAGCAAGTAACTGCATGCACATTATGCTTGTTTTCTTCAATTTGATAGAAATACAGTGGAATAGAGATTTAAAAAAATATTTTAGGAACAACCTTTTTCTTCTATTTAATCAAGTAATTTTATCTCGTAAGAATGCACACTGATGTACATTACAATGTACTCTTCAATCGCGCTTTAAGGAGAGATTTTAGGAACTACCTTATCTTCTAGTTCTCACTCCAAATAGCATGATAATGTACAGTAAAGTCAAAGTATAATGAGTTTCTTTTTTTTTTTGGAAAGTTAATGGCGTATTCTTTCCTCTAACCAGATTGCACTCTGATGTACATCAGCGTATACTCTTCAATCGCGATTTGATATCTTTTATTTCTCTCTCCGAATTGCATGCTAATGTACAGTAACGTGAAAATTTAATGGGTTTCTTATTTTGGGAAATTTAATGGGAGCGTTTTTTCCTTTAGCAAAATTGCACACAATGTACACTTGTATTGTACTCATCACTCGAGATTTTAGGAGAGAATTCAGGCACAAATAGTTTTATTATTTCTCTCCCCGGTCACGTTCTTATATTTCTCTCCAGATGCACGCCAATGTACGAATTCGTCTTCGTTCTTCTTTTGGTGACAAGTTTCCTATTTAGTGTTAAATGTACAGTATAAACTGTACAATACATTCTCTTTGTTGATTAATTAATCAAAATTAAGATTGATTAAGTACATTGTGCACATGTGTGTATAAATTAAGATTTTATTCATTATCTCTCTCTCCGAAAATTAAATTCTAAACCCTAATATCACGTATTCCACTCAAACCCTAGCCTAACATGTCACGTTTAGCCATAGAACCTACGCTCTGATACTAATTGATGGCATTTGGATCTTTTGGTTAACGTGAACCGTTAGGGTTCCATGCAATTCTACAGCAACGAAAGCATAAGTGTAGAATTGTATTACCTTTCATCGGATTTGATGTAGAGGTTGAACAGTTAGATCCAAATGACCTTACGATCTTTTGTTGTATTCCTAAGCTACATCTTGATGTTGTGTGGGAAACGATCACCAAGACGTGTGAAGTGATTTACCGGACTGCTGAGATTGGCTATTTATAGGCTACAACAGGGACCAGGAGGAGAAATTAGGGTTTGGGCCTCCCATTGGGCTTAAGCATCAAAATTTAGCCCAAAACTTATACTTAAGTCCAATAATAATAAATCAGTTCATTAAAGAAATATTATTGCACTGCCACCCTAATCCCAAATTAAGTTATGGACTCATTCTTATTATGAGCCCATTAATCTCCCCGTGTTTAAGATTTAATGCCTATTAATTAATTAAGTTACTGACAACTCCATTAATTAATATATTTATCGAGAGTAGTACTACTCAACCTTATTATCATGCTGGAATAAATCCACCTGTATGGTTTACATGATAATCATTATGAGCTCCTCAAGGGGACATCATCAACTAGTTCCGTCAGGACACAGATTCCTTCTACAATCAACAGCACACCATAGAGACAGCACCATCTCCCAACTCATCGAGCATATTGATTTAACTATTAAATCTCACCCATTGATGAATCAAAGAAATAAATACTGGCTTACATGTCGATGTTATTGTATAAGGATTAAGAGTACGAACATCCATAATAACAAAGATCAAGTTCTATTATATAGTCAGTATAAATCAAACGATCTCAACGCGGTCCTACTCAATACACAAAGTGCACTAGTATAATTTTATAGTCAAGACAGACTAATACCAAATCATACTATAACCATACCAATAGATAGTCCCTGTCTATCTCGGTTGTGAACATCTGTTTATACTTTATAAGAAATCGATAATATGATCTTCCGTGTGATGCTGCACATCACATTATCTACAGTATAAAATAAATAGATTTTTGCAATAATATAATTGCAAACGTTTGATCACATGATTGTCATTTCAAATATTGTCAAAACATTGTTCATATAAAGAGCTAGACTTTAGTATACAATCTCACAGATGTATATTCATATCAATACTTAATCGTGTTTTTTTATTTACTGAGATTTTTGTCTCACTAGTTTATGCATTGTAGGTGAGCCTGTTGATGATTGAGTTTTATGATGTGATTGTGCAAGTTATGGAGCTCCTACAAGGTCTTGAGCAGATGTACATAGATGATGACCTGTTGGTTAGGTCGTGGGCTTATTTTGTTTCCGCTGATATTTTGTTATATAATATAATAAGTATTGTGATAAGTTTGTGTGGTTTGAGGTGGTGTCAGAAATCAGTTACGTATGTTGGACTGGTGTGATGGTTTCAGTTATAAATATATTATGTAAAAAAATACAGATTTTTATAATAATGATATTTATGTTCATTAGTATTTGAATTATAAGTTATGTAAGGTGGGTCGTGACAATAAGACATTTGTGCTAATATATGACAACGATATCCATCAAAAAGATGTTAAATTAGACACTAAAACACACTTATTTTTACTCTCATCAATCCTCCAAATTTACCCGTTGCTTGTCCCGAGACAACAAAATAAAAATAGAGAAAGAGTAAGAAAATTAGCAGGGACATAAGGACTATGACCAATACCCCCTTTAAAATATAACTGTCCTCAACTTAGGTCATGCAACTCTCATTACATGTAATAATGAATTCATAGCATACAAGATAAGACAATCACCATCAATTCAAATGCTCCATTGACATGTTCTCACGGGTAGTATATATCACTCGCACTCAGGTGTAAAAGATGTATACTTACGGGTTAAGGTGTTTACGATCGAATTCAATTTAAGTGCATGCTTAACCATAAGCTTGCCAAATATCTCAAACTCTCCACCACTAAAAGTATAATTCGATAATAGGATCAAAAAAGACTTTTCTTTTGGATGCAATGTCGGCTCTTTAGTTAAGGTAGGAAATATATGGATAAGTGACTCAAAAATTGGATCAATTAAGCCTGCAGTCTCTCTCGATCTTTCATTCTTTCTCTTAACTTCAATTAAGCACAACATTCTCCTCAACTCTTTTACTTTTCTCTTTCCTTTCAAGCACAATATTTTTTTCCTTCTTTTTTTCTTCTTTTTTTTTCTTCTTCTTTTTTTTCTCAAGGTACCAGTTTAGAGCACTACTTCGCACATACTCCACAGGATACTAGATTTAAGCACTACCCTAGGGTGTTTGATTCAATGGAGTACTAGATTTAAGCACTACTCCATGATATTCCTTTAGATACCTTTTCAAGCTCAATCACTATTTCAACACCAATTTCATTCATTCCCAAACTATTATATAACTCCATCAACACACTTTGAAAAGCCATTAATTCTCTTCTAGAATGACAATCAAGGCTAAAAAAAATTCGGATGCTCAAAGTGGTTATTTCTCGTAGGCTGCCAAAGAATAAGGTGTTTAGGCTCAATGGGGCTAACTGCGGATAAATATCATTGGTAGGGAATTATTTGGCTAAGTGACTCATAAATTAAAGGATGGCCTTAGATCATCTCTCAGCATCTAACACAAATATAGTTTCAAGCAAGACAAAAGGCAAGTTTTAGAATACACACACAAGAATGATACTCACCAGAAAAGAAATATCATGTGATTATGTAACATGCTCAACAAGACTCAAAATCTCACATGAGTTTTTAACAAGTAATAGAGCACCATTCATGGTAAGCAATATCTCACAAGTACACATAAAACTTCACACCACAATATAATTCAAATACAATTCCTTCATCAATTTCAAGAGCATATGAATTTCAAGCACAATTTAAAAATATAAGCTCATGTGGATCGCCTAAACCAAAAATTTAATCCTTCCACTCCATGATTTAAAAGCACATAAAAATTAGAATAAGGAAATGAGGGCACCCAAATTTTTCTTCAAAACGTATGCATGAGCTCCTCGAGCTGTTCAACTCGAACAGGTCAAAGCCTCAGTGTAGAACTCGTCTTGACACCCTTTTACCTTGTTCTATCAGTAAAACTCAAACTCACCTCATCATCATAGGATTCATCAATAATAAAATAGAAGACACCAGAGAAATCGAAAAATAGAAGAACTCGACCACTAACACTAGGGACACACAAAGCAACACACGAAATATTAGGTAAGTTGCAAAAAAATCAACATACCAACACTGGTTAAAATATTAATATGCCGCAAAAAATCAACCCCCTAACAAGCAAACAACCAATGAAATAAAAAATTATACCTTTAGTGCTCATAAGACGAGGTAAGTACATCACACGCCCCAAACTTAGTAAAAACGTAAGTCGAAACTAAGTTTGAAAAGATATATAATTGTCGAAACGTGAGCACCTCAAATATAATAAATTCTCACTCACACGAAATAAATAAAGTAATAAAACGAAAGGAAAACCCCCAATAGATGCTCATATTTAACATCGGAGTGTCACGACGGAATACCACTTTGTAGACTACTTGATCAGATGGCGGTCTTCTCGCATCCTCACCTTCAAGTACTTTCTTTCTCTCTTCTTGTCTACACTCAGCACCTCACCTTTCTTGGTCACAAAAATATGATTCTGATAATTTCCTTCCTCCCATGACTGTCTTGACTTCTCCTTGTCAATCTTCCACTCGAATTTAGAATCATCTGTCCTATTAAAATCAAGATTAAATAAGTTAGAAATCACATCTATGCTCTTACATGATTGAGTCTCCATGGGCATCTTCATTGCTTTATTAAGAGAAAAACCACATCTTCAATATCCATCCACAATCTAAGCTTTCTTTCTTGAACATCAATCATGGCTCCAGCTGTGGCAAGGAATGGCCGCCCTAAAATAAGAGAAATGTCATTAGGGATGTAACCAAACCAAACTGTTCGCGAACTATTCGAGTCTCGGTTTGATTAAATGTTCGTTTGAACTCGTTCGTTAACCTTAACGAGCCAAACCAAAATTAAATTTTGGGTTCGTATAGTTTATCAAATCAAACTCAAGCCTAAGTGTATTCGACTCGAAAGCTCGCAAACATATTCGTTTATAGGCTCGCTAATGGCTCGCAAACGCGTTCGTAAATTTTATAGTTATTCTTTAGAATTATATATTATTATTTATTTATTAATATTCAATAATTAAATATTTTATATTAAACCACACAAATATGATAATAACTTAAGTGATTATTTAAATATTTAAATACTTTTTACCTTTTATTATTATATTTTGTTAGTTTGTTTATTTAATATTATGAATAACATTAAATGTTTATAAACGAAACATTCTTTTAATATCCAGGCACAAAATTATTTAAATATTCATGAAAATATATTCATAAACAAGTTACTTTATGTGTTCGTGAACATGTTCGTGAGTCTTAACAAATAGTTTGAATTCGAGCTCGAGTTCGATAATTTTTTCTTGACGAGTTCGAGTTCGGGCTCGAGTTCGATAATTTCTTAACAAACGATCCTCAAATCTAGTAGTGTTCGACTCGACTTGGTTCGATTACATCCCTAAATGTCATCCTTGTCAACTTCCATCTCAAGTACTAGAAAATCCACGGGAAAGACCAACTTATCCACTTTCACCAAAACATCTTTAATCACTCCCATAGGGAAAGTCATGGATCTATCTGCTAACTGAAGAACAGTTGCTGTTGGACTACAGGAAATCATACATTTTGTGACGAAATTTTTTTAGATGAAAAAAGTTCATCATATTTTCAAAAGTAACGAATTTTACTTTCGTCACTAATATGTACCTTTTGGCAACGCATTTTATTGCTGTCATTATAAGTAATTTTATTCATCACTAATTAGTCTATTTTATGATGAAATTGATAAATGCATCACAATTTTTAAAATGATATTTTTATTGATTAAAATTTTAGAGGTTAATTTTTCAGTGACAAATATAAAGGATTAGTGACGACACTTACCGTTATGAATAAAATATATTTTCGTGACGATAATAATTTTATCAAGATTTACTTAAACTATTAGTGACATCATATATTTTGTCGCGAATCTCTAACTATCGTGATGATAATAGAAATCATCACATTATTATCATTAGAAAAAAATGAGTTGTACTTTAATTCAACAAATTATTTTCGTCATTATATGTGAAATTTAAAATTTATTTATCTTTTTATAAAAAAAAATTTTGTTTTATAAAAAAAGATGTAATTATCATTTTTATAATTCTTGACTTATTTTATTAAGAAGTATAATTTATAGGCATTAACATACATTGTACATGTAGTGTATATTTTAAATTATTTTATTTTTTTCCAAAGTATCTAATCAGTCATCGCCTTCAAATCCCACTATGAGGTGAAAAGAGAACGCCATACAATTTTTGGAAAGTAAAGTAAATGTAAAATCTTTAAATTTTGGAAAATCTTTTCCTACTATCAATTTGCTACATTTAAATCTTTTCCTCTAAATATTTTAAATAAGTCTTCGCCAGGATTCAGAAAATTTTTCCTGCTATCAATTTGCAGAAATCTTTTCCTGCTATCAATTTACTACATTTAAATTTTAGAAAAAAAAATATGAAAAAAAAGTAAAGTAATCAATCAAAAAGAAGGTATTTTCAGAAATCTTTTCCTGCTATCAATTTGCTACATTTAAATTTTAGAAAAGAAAATATGAAAAAAAAAGTAAAGTAATCAATCAAAAGGAAGGTAGTTAAATCGCTTTAGAGATAGGAAAAAAATGTTGAAAACTTATTGACAACTACAAAACCCAAGAACCCACTTCTTCCTTATTTCTTTTTGATTGGACAAAGTTAGTTGTTAGTATAGTTAGTAATTAGTTCTTTTTCACCAAGTCTTCATACACCCTTATTCTCCAAATCCTCCTTATAACTCCTCTCCTATTCGTTCCCAGTTGTTAGTATAGTTAGTAGTTAGTTCACCAATTCTCCATACACCCTTATTCTCCTAATCCTCCTTATAATTCCCCTCCTATTCGTTCCCAATGGGAATCGAACTCGAGTTACTCACTTGTGTGAGGAGCCCGGTGGCAAAGTGGGCTAGCCCACTTGGTTACTTCTTCCTCATTTCCTTTACAATCTTGAATTATAAGAATCATAAAAAACAAGAACCTTCGTATGCAAAACACAAACGGATACACCTTCTAATATCTGTATAAATCACACGCGAAATTTTTAAACATTGAAGAAATTAACAACTCATCTTTCTTGATAGTAAAAAAATAAAGAGTATACGTAAAAGAACCTGAAAAGATTAGGAGGAGAACCACCCAAAGATGTCCATAGCTTTTTGCCGCTCTAATGTTTCAGAATTTTAAGGTGATATCAGAGATTTAGGGAGAGAGTTTAAATTTTTAGAATGGAGAGAATGTTTTAGAATTGGCGCCTATTATTTCTACATTGGCGCTTCGCCGAGGTCTCTTATTTTATTTTAAGTCAATCAAATGCTCCTTCTTATTGTCATTTGTCAAGCTTACTTTTTTTTTTTTTAATTCTCTTAGATATTTCTGTTCTTAGTTATTTATTCTAAAAGGTGGGTGTGAGATCGTTACATTATAATACAATTTTATACTTTCGTAATTAGTTATTACTTTTTATCTGTCTCACATAAATCTTAAGTGAGACGGTATCACACAAATTTTTCCATAAACTTTATACTTTTTGTTTTCGTTCGTCCCATAATAAAATACTTTTTGTTTTCGTTTGGCCCATAATAAAATGTACTACTTAAAGATATCACATCAATTATACAATCTAAAAATACTTCCTAATTTTAAATTGCTATCATCACTAACACCTAACATATTTGTTTACTATTTTAAAAGTATCACATTACTTTTCAAAAATCAATAAAATTATTTAAAAAATTATTTTTTCTTAAAATTCATTATTTACAATAATGTAATTTAATTTGGAACGGAAGTATATAATTGAATTTTTACATTTATTGAGATCGAATTAATATTTTTTCCATTTATGTAGAGATTGATTAGTTTAATATTTCATTTTTTATTTATTTAAAGATTAATTATTAGAATTATATTATTTTAATAAATATTAATAAACGCAAATCTAGCACACATGATATAACGGCTTACATGAATGGACTCCATGAAAAAAATATAAAAAGTATAGTATTTTATTAAAAATGCTATTCATTAATTATTTGAACTATTTTTATTGTTGGTACAACATAAATAAAAAATTATAGTAATTTTTTTATTAAAATATGATACATGTTAAAAAAATATTTAAAATAAAAAAATCTCTTTTTCATTCTTTAATTGATATATATACAGAAAATTTAAAAAATATTTAAAAAATTAAAAAAAATATACTGTATAATGCATGAAATATAATGTGAAAATTGAAAATATATAACAACAATTTTAGAGTAATTTGTTTTCTACCATCAATCACTATGACACTAGCAAAAAGTGGCCAAATATATTACATAAAATTTTTAATTAATTACTTCTCCGTAACATACTTATTTTTATATTTTCCATTTTTCTCCGTCCATTTATTTTCACCATACAAAAATCACATAAATAAATTACCTTAAAAGTCATTTCTAATTAAAAAATATTATTATTAACTAATACACTTAATATCAAACTAGGCAATATTATTATTAAAAATAAAAGAAAAAGAGAATAAGGGAGAGATACAGAAATGAAAGCAGTAAAAAATGTTTTAAAGAAGCCAAATAAACTATGTTTGATCTTTAAAAGGAACCTAACAAGTGGCCCTTTGTAAAAACTTTACCAAATTATGTTTGATCTTTTCCTAATTCTATAGCGACCGGTAAGTTCATAAATAAATTACCTTATTACATAAATAAATTACCTTAAAAGTCATTTCTAATTTAAAAAATATTATTATTAACTAATACACTTAATATACCTAACATATTTTATGCTCTATTTATCACATAAATAAATTACCTTAAAAGTCATTTCTAATTTAAAAAATATTACTATTAACTAATACACTTAATATACCTAATATACTTTATGCTCTATTTTTTAAAGTATTTAAAATACCACAAAACACCTTAAAAGTTAATAAAATTAATCATGATCAACTTTTCTAAAATTTTGTATCAACAATGTTGTTGAAGTTATATATGAAACGGAGAAAGTATTATTTTTCATTAAAGATTTTACTATATTTTATTTATACTATGAATCTTTCATAAAATAATTCATTTGGATGTTTATTATTTCTCCTCAATAATATGAATTATTTTATTATTAAAATATTATCATTTCTTATTTGTTAAAAAAAATTATGAGATGATCTTTTAAAAAAAAATTTCTATTAATTTGTTAATTTTAATAATTTTTTTAAATTTTTATTTATTGGTAACTTTCAATTTATTTATTTATTTATTATTATTATTATTATTATTATTATTATTATTATTCTCAAAATTTTCAATATTATCATAAAAAATATTGAGAGATAATCCCACAAAATGAATTTAGTAAAACAGATAAAAAGTGATGATATTTATCTTATAGTGTCATTTTTATAGATTTTTTTTATGCTTGATGCTTCTTGCAAATTTAATTGTGTTGAAAACTTTTTTCATTATTTAAATTGATTATGTTTCAATGCTTTCATTATTTTAATTAATTAAGATTTAATTGCTGTTTTAAAAGCTTCTTTTTATATCTAATTATTTTTAGGCCTTTCATTTTTTTCTCTAATTTCTGGATGGTGGCTCATTTTGCAGGCTCACTTTCATCTATTGTCTTTTTTTTTTTTTTTCAGTTAATACATTTATTTTGGAAATTTGTACATATTACTTCATTGTGGTATTGGTTGATTCATGTTCCAAAAATAATTTTCAATTATTATATATTTTTGTGTTTGCATTTTTTAATTTATTCAATAAGATTTGCGTGTGCTGGATTTATTATGGTAAGCAAATCTCCTTTTAAGGAGCAGTGAATTAATATACCTAATTTATCTTTTTTATTTGATATTTTATACTCCCTCTGTACCATTTCAATATTTACGTTTGTTTTTTGCACGTTGATAAAGGAATATAATATTTTAATAGATAGTGTGTATAAATATATAATATTTAATGTAAAGTGGATAGGTGTATTAGTGTTGGATGATATATTAATTGTTTTAGGTGGATCTCATATTCCAAAAAGGAAAACGTAAACATTGAAATAAGACGCGTAAAATAGAAACGTAAACATTGAAATGGGACGGAAAGAATAATTATTAATGCATTAAAAATAAAAAAATCTTTTTTATATTATTTTAGAGCTAACTGGTCAAATCATAACCAGTTGTATTTGTCTGTTGAGTGATATTATTACAGCAATTACAGCAATGTGATTGATTTAGTTGATTGATGTATATGGAATTAAACATGAAGGAATCAAAGACTCTACCCTTCAGACAAAACTGACATTCTTTATTCTCCTATATTCAGGAGAAACTCTTTTTATATCTTAAATGACAAATTTAATCTTTACACGAATTATATTAGTGTAAAATCTATATTTTCGTGTAATAATATTTCGAGTAAAATAATAATATACAGGTAAAAAGAAATTTTAAAAGTCTTTATTCGAAAAAATTATTATACTCGAATTTTTTTTAAATTTCGAATAAAAAAAATTAACTCGAAAATATTGGTATAAAACCATTTAGTGTAAAACTAATTACTCGAAAATTGTGAAACATTATTACACGAAATCTACTAAAATTTCGTGTCAAATACTTGGAATATTCTAAAATTGTTGATTCAAAGTTTTTTTAACTCGAAATATAATATTGACTATTTTTTATTCATTCATATATATGAAATCTATTATTAACTTGAAATTCGCACATTCAGGTAATTACAAAGTGAATCCGAGTTAAAAAAAACATGAACTAAAAAATTACCTTCTCTAATTTTAAACTCGATTTATGTCAATATTTAACACGAATATTAAACTCGAAATAATAAAACACGAAAATTTAACACAAAATATTTTCGAATCAATTATTTTTAATACAAGGCAAAAACTTGTGTGCACCCGGGCGCACGGGGCATACTCTGTGCGCCTTTAGAATTTTGTGTTAAATTGTATACCCTTTAGTATAAAGACGTGTACCCTTTATTTCTTGAAGAAAAATAAAAAATGTTAATGAAAAGTGTATACTCTTTATAACAAAATGGTGTACCCTTATTAATTAAAGTGTATACCATTTAGAACAAAACAATGTACCTTACCCATAATACTAAATTCTAAAGGCGCACGGTGTGTCCCCGAGGGCACGCAAGACCAACTCTTAATACAATTCTACACAAAAAATCTAATACGATAATTGTTACGAAAATGTAACTATTTATCTATATCTATAAATATATAAAAGCAAACCTGAATTTCTATTTTAATCTTCATTTTTTTCTCTATATTTTTAATTTTACTAAATTTAATAACCATTCAATTTTAATTTTGACCGTCCATTTAATAGTTTTGATCTCAACATTTTACTCTATTATGCCAATAATAAATTTTTAAAATTTTAATTAACAATATAAATTTGATAAATATGGAAGATTTTTTGGCATATTCAACTGTGAATTAATATACTAATTTTAAATTAATATATCAATTAATATATTTTAATCTAGGGTAGGTCTTGCGTGAGATTGTCTCATGTGAGACCATTTTTCATTTTTTAAAATAGTTATCACTTTCGCTATAAAATGTTATCACCTTTTATTTACACTATAAATTGTTCATAAAAGAATATTATCACTTTTCATTAATTTATTATCACTTTTCTTCATAAAAGTTATCACTTTTTGGCCATCTCACGTAAGCTCTTAAGTGAGACGGTCTCACATAAGTCTTTGCCTTTAATTTAATATAAATCTATCTATATATAAATATAATATCAAATCTTTAAGCACTGTTTTTTTTGTAATTATTCCATATTTTCCTATATCGTTGATTGCTTTCAATCATGATCGTTTATTATTATTATGTATTTTATAACACCCATAAATTTACATGATAGTAATAGTGCTTATAATATAGAATAATAGAAATGATATTTATATAATCATTATTATAGTATTATTAATATTTATATATTATTATTATTATTACTATCATCATTATTATTATTATTATTATTATTATTATTATTATTATTATTATTATATACTAATCACACATATGGGAGTATAATGGATAAAGAATGAATGTTGTATGACCAAAAAGGAGGATACGTTTAAGGTTAAAACATCCAATGTATTTGGCTGGAGGGGGGTTCACCACGTCACCAAGAAACAAGCATACACAAACACGTAGTAATCCTACTTTGTAGGATTAATGAGTAGCCTATGTAAAACTTTACTATAAATAACCTCAACTACATATGGATTGAACACACACAAATATTCACAGACACCTCATAAGTATATATGTTGACTTGCACGTTGAAGTGAAGAGGTAAGTTTGTCGAAAAAGTTTTCAATTTTATCACTCTTATCACGTAGACTTTAAATATTAAATTCTCATGTTTCAAACTTCCGTCAACGAAAATAAAACCTTATAGTGTTATAGCTTAAAATGATTGTCTCTTTACGTAGATTCCAAATACTAAAATTAATTGTTGTTTCGATGTCTTTATTGTTAAATATTTTCTGTTAAAATGTCCATACATGATGTCTTACGTTATATATCATTTTGAAGCATTTTTCACAAGGAATAAAACCATATAATTTGTTTTAATTTTGGATGTAAAAAATAAAAAATAAAAATTATTACAATAAATTTCTTTTAAAATAAGAATAATAACGAAATAAACTTATTAATCATTCATTGTTAAATACCAACTTATACTATTCCTAAATCACTTTATACTTCTTAATTTTAAAATTTAATACCAACTTATACTATTCCTAAATCACTTTATACTTCTTAATTTTAAAATTTAAAACATTCTGTACGTATTAAAGTTGATTTCTATTTAACTCTTATTTTATTCTCGTTTTTTTTATATTTATTTATGTTAAGTATAGTTACAATTATTAGTAATCATAATCGGATTAAAATTAAAATGTAAAATTTTTATTTATTTTAAGAAAATCCATATAGCTAATTTTATTAAACATTCTAAACTTAGTCTAGCAAATTCTTTCAGGTTTTCAAGATATCAGTTATCATTCATAATTTTCTACTCACTTTAAGGTATGGGTAACTTCTACTCTTCACCGAGTATTATTACATTCCATGTTTATGATTGCTATTGCTAATGTGTGTACGTAATGGACATGTATATACAATTGGAAAATATTTCCACATTTGCAGCTCGATACTAATTGACATATTACCGGACTCAGCCGGAGCCGGTGCTAATTGACATATTGGCGGACTTTGAGCCGTCGTTGACACATATTTATCGACTGTCACGTTATATTATTTTATACATTTATCTTACTTATATATATTAGCAAATGCAATCATTGATGTTTCCCTACTGAGTGTATTTTAGACGCTCACCCTATTATTTTGAATTTCAGATTCTACAGAAAGTGAAGAAGCGTGACTTAAGTGGAATTTTAATCTTGGCAATATTTGCATGTTTTGTAAAATAAACTACTTGCTGTTGTAGCTCTTGTCCTGGAACATCATGTTACGACTTCCGCTTATGTACTACTTTCAGTGACGCCCATGTTCTAGGGCAATTCATTTATTTATTTTACTATTTATTTATTTGTCTTTCTATTTATAAAAAAAATGAGGATATCCTATTTAAAGAATTTAGGGCGTTACAAGTGGTATCAGAGCCAGGTTTACAATCTAGGTAAACATCCGATAAAAATATATGTCTTTATATGTTCCTACTTTGAAGATATTTGCATTGTTCTATTTTGACCTTGAGTGTATTATGTAAGGGGGGTTATGTTATTTGATCTAATTATTTTTTATAGATGGATAATGTTCTACGACAGTGGAGACTAGATAGGGTGCGTCTTACCGGGCGTTCGGAGGAGGATGATGTTGGTCATCACCTCGTACATGCCGTTCTTCTTCAGCGGGGTTTGATTGCACGCGGAGCCCCATATAGGGACATGGAGTTCAGTCTCTACGTTGCAAACTCACTTCCAGAAAACTGAAAGGTGCGTGCAAATGCCTTGATTGCTCAGATGATGTATCTACCTCTGGATGAGAGTTTGGTTATGATCGATTACCGAGGACTCATTTCCATATTGTTGACTGAGTGGATGTATTCTGATTTGCCTCCACCTGCTCCCACTGGAGTAGTGATACAGGAGCTAGATACGGTGGTACCTGAGATGGAGCCAGAAGTGGAGGAGGATTACCTGGTTGATGAGACAGCATTGCCGAATGGACACACCCCGATATTGTTGGATTGTATACTAAAAGTCTAGCTTTAGTATGAACAATGTCATAACAATATTTGAAATGAGAATCATTGATCAAATGATTGCATCTTATAATTTATTTTATATGCATGATGCAATAGTCCATTTACTTTATACTGTAGATAATATGTTGTGCGACAACACGAGGAAGATCATATTATCGGTTTCCTTATAAAGTATAAACAGATGCTCACAACTGAGATAGACGGGGACTCTCTATCAGTATGGTTGTAGTATGGTTTGGTATTAGCTTGTCTTGGCTATAGAATCACATTAGTGCACTTGTGTGTATTGAGCAGGACCGCCTGAGATCGTTCTTCTTATACTGACTATATAGTAGAACTTGATCTCTGTTATTATGGAAGTTCGTGCTCTTAATCCCTATACAATAACCTCGACACGTAGGGCAGTATGTATTTCTTTGATTCATCAATGGGTGAGATTTATAAGTATTAAATCAACAAACTCGGTGAGTTGGGAAGTAGTGCTGTATCTATGGTGTGCTGTTGATTGTAGAAGGAATCCATGTCCGTTATAGGTTGATGATGTCCCCTTGAGGAGCTCATAAGGTTTATCATGTAAATCTTGCAAGTGGATTAATTTTCGACATGATAATAAGGTTGAGTGGTACTACTCTCGGATGAGATATTAATTAATTTGAGTTGTCAGTAACTTAATTAATTAATGGACATTGTTTTTCTTAAACATGGGGAGACAATCGGGCTTATAATAAGAAGGAGCCCAGAACATAATTTTGGGATTGGACGGGTAGTGCAGTAATAATATTTTAGTGGACTATATTATTATTATTGGATTTAATTAAAAGCTTTGGGCTGAGCTTGGTTAATTAAATTCAATTGAGGCCCAGCTCAATTTCTCCTCCTGGTCCCTGCTGTAGCCCAAATATATAAGTGAACTCAGCTTCCTGGAACCCTCAGATTATTCCTGCGCCTCTTTTGGGGAGAGAAGGGAAGAGAAGCAGATTGAGAGATCCTGCAGACTGTTGCCTACACAACAGCAGGATCACACTTGGGACATACAGTAGAAGATCAGAGGTAGTTCTCTGCAGTTCATCCTCTACACCAACCCAGAAGTACGGTAAACGGTTTAATTGCTTCCGCTGCTTATTGTTTATCTTTTATCCTAACGATCACATTTGAACCACACGATCCAATTGCCAACAATTGGTATCAGAGCGTTGGTTTCGTGGTGAAACGTGAGACGTTAGATTGGGGTTGTTTGTGATTATTTGATTAATTGTTTTAATCTGATTTTAATCACATGTTCATTGCACTTTTTCGTGTGTTCTAACTGTAGTCAGAAATTGACTTGTTTATTTGATTTGATGTGTATTTTTATTATGTACACTGTTCACGATTATACTGGACATTCATACACACATCATATCAATCTCTGTCGTCAATGGTATACTCTATATCACACACTCTCACCCTGCACGGTGGGTAAGCATCCGATGAGACGGCGGCGAGTGGTGATTCGAAATTGATGCGGCGTCGACGACTTCACGGCGAGGCATTTCTGGGCGACGCGTCGGCGTGACCTGGAGTCTCACGGACTGACGGCGGCGCTGAAGGTAACGCGGGACTGACCGGTGCTGACAATCGACTGGATGGATGGCGAGTCGAAACCAGTGCGCGTCTGGTCCGGGCGAACCCACTTCTGGGCGAGCCTCACGGCAATCGTTAGGGGACAGTGGGCGGTGGTGGCCTTGGGCTACGCGATCTGTGGCGGGTCCCGTCTTATCGACAAAGCGTGGAAATCGGCAGTGGGTAGCGGATCCCGTCCGGAGGGCTGTCTTGTCGTCAATCGATCGCGACTCCTACCGGCTGGGAACTGCACGGCGGCGATCAGATCGGCGTGGATCTGGTGGCTGGTGATAGCTAGGCGGCGTAATCGAGGAGGCGGCGGCGCTGTAGAAATGCATGCCGACTGGTGGTGCGATGGTGATGCTTCAAGTCTGGGAGCTGTCCGCGGTGGGCTGACGGTGGAATTCCGGTGTGCTTGCGGGAGTTGTCGGTCGAGCAGGATGGCTACTGGCGCGGCCGCCGGCAGCAGTGGCGGCTGTTGAAGCGCCGGTGTGTACTGACCTATGGTGGCTTCAGTCGTGGCTGGATGCTGCTTGGCGGCGGGCTCACGGCGAGATTCCGGTGGACTGTTGGCGGCACCGGCGGCAGGTTACGCCGGTAGTCGCCTGAGAGGATGAGGAGCTTCAGCGGCGGAAGGAATTAGGGCAGCAGCCTGGTGTTTGGGCTTGGGCTCAATTTTTAATTTCTGTATTAATTGGTTTTGGGCTTGGTTTGCTGGGCTCAAATTTTAATTAAAATGGATATGGGCTGTTGGACCTTAATTGCTAATGGGCTGCCACAGTTGGGCCTTTCATTTTTAATTAAATGGTTTTGGGCTGTTGTCAAATGGCCCAATTTTAATTAAATGGTAATGGGCTGCTGGGCCATTTATTATTGCTGATTTAATTAATTGTGGGATTGATGTTGGACCAAGGTTAAATATTGGGCTAGACCTTAATAAAAAAAAAATTGGCAAGATAAATGGGCTTAATTATTTTAATAATGGGCTGCTCATTTTATGCTAATAATGTTTGGGTCGGCTGGGCCTATTTAATTGATCCAACATTTTATGCAATTAATTATGTTATATAACTGATTAATTGATTTAATTGTCAATTATTGTTGTATATGTTAAAGGCATGTTCTATGTGATTTATTTATTTAAATTGCTGTTAATAGAAGCATGTCTTAGTTGTATATTTTATTCTGAAATATTATATGCATATTAAAAACCCTCGGTAATTAAATAACTAAGTGGGAGAGGGGATTGGTAATATATTCCCGCGGCCTCCATTATTGGTTTGTAAGTGATGTGAGTAAACTTGCGTGTTGGCAATAGGCCTTCCTCCCTAACGGATGAGTTTATTCACGGATCGCTGGTACAGACTTCATTAAATAATTATTATTTGTAATGTGGCACACAAACTTGCGTGTTGGCATTGGCCTTCCTCCCTAACGGATGAGTTTGTGTGCGGTTCACTAGTACAAACTAATAATAGATGATTGTAGGAAGCTATCCGAGCGCGTGTGTACTTCTCCAACTGTAAGGCACACAAGATCGCGCAGTGGACTTGGGATCAAATAATGGTGTACACTTAGGTGTAAATAATTAGTATCCTCCCCAACGGAGTCACTGCTATTATTTGCATGGCTAAAGAGAAACCGACTATTAATTATTTTGTCATAAAGTTAGGTTGACAAATGAAATTAATGGGTAAAACCTTCTCTTGTAAATGTTCGGGTTTGTAAACGTCCACCCTAACGTGGCTTGCAGACTCACGGTGCTTGAGATGTCGGTGAATTTTAATTTTATATTGTTTTGAGGGAATCAATATAAAAGGATAAAATTCGAAGATTTGATCGGAATATTTATTTGTGATTCTCTAAATTTCAAATTGTTTTATTTCACTAATTATTAACTAAAAGACATTATATTTACTTGTCCAAATTAAATGATTAGAAAAGAATCTTGGTTTTGAAAATTACTGCTTAAAAAATACATGTGTATTCTCACAAAGGACGTCTCATGATGCCTATTAAAGTCTCTAGTGAAGAGATGAGAGGTTCATAGAAATATGATGATCTCATGTAACTCTTCGGATACTTGAGTAAATTAAAAGGCAGAAGATCATGGTTCAATTGATGAATGAATTGGAAAAGCTTGGAATAGAAATTGAAAGGGAAACCTAAATCAATTTATTCTTCACAATTTGTCTGGATGTTTTGAGCAAGTTCTACCTGAAATACGAAAGGTTGTATATGGTGGGAAACTTCTAACAAAACATGTGGCAAAAGAAAGCCAATTTTCATCATGATGTGAACAAGTTTAATATCTTATTTACTAAAGGTTTAAACATGATTAGTGATGGCATCTACTGACACGAAGTATGTAGATACTGGAATCACTAAATGTTTATCACTAAGTAAGGATAAGATTGTTAATAACATGGGTAAAACTACAAAGGTAGTGGCTATTGCAGTGGGAGTTGTTTATTTATCTCATGATAAGAATAAATGATTGATTATGAGAAACTATCTTTACGTACGTTTCATAGAAAGAATTTAATTTCGATTTCTATGCATTAACGGATGGATACTTCATTTCATTTAAATGACATGGTCATAGTAATGAGGAATGAGGCTATAATCCGATAAAGTACGTTGGTGGATAAAAAGTATACTCTTGAATCATGTACATCCCACAGATACAATAAATAGTAATTAAATAATGCATCTTCTAATATTAGTAAGAGAAAGGAACCTTCGGAAATGAACTAAACATACATTTGGCGTCTATGACTAATTCATTTTACTTAAGTAGGATTCAAAAGTTGATAGCCGATAGACCGTAAGGTTTATCTGAAGTGGAAACTATCGGACTTGCGAGTCTTGCTTGGAAGTAAAATTGATTAACTGTCTTTTCAAGGCTGTGGGGTGTAGAGCCAAAGATATATATGTTGGAATTAGTTCATTCTGATTCAAGCGAACCTAATATTATCCAGACGAGAGGTGGTTATGAATATTCGAAGATTATTCTGGAAACCAATATATTTATATGACGCACTGCATGTCTAAGTTCTTTGATTAATTCAAGAATTGTAAGGCTGGTACAGTGAAGCGTCATGGAAAATATATTAAGTCATTACGATTCAGTCATGATGGCGAATACCTCTTGGGATAGTTAGGAGCTATTGATTAGAAGTTGAGATTAAATCTCAAGTTGACTACACCGGGTATGCCCCAGCTGAATGGTGTGGTGGGTAGAAGGTATTAGACTCTTATGGTTATAATTAGATAGATGATGAATTATTTGGAATAATTAAAATTTATTTTATGGATATGCCCTAGACACAGTAATTCGTGAAACGTTTGTCTGTATATGGGATATTCTAGAAAAATGGATAGTGATTTATTTAGTCCAAAAGATCGAAGGGTAATTGTTAACACAATAACCAGATTTTTGGAAAAGGACTATGTAATAAATCACAAGCCCATGTATAAGTTGTTCTAAAGGAAGTGAGAGGAAAACACTAAGTATAAGTACCAAGTGTACAAGAGGATATACCACAAGGTAAACTGCAACGCGTGTCACGTCTGATACACAATTATATGTAGTGCCTTGTCGTAGTGGGAGGATTGTATGACAACCCATAAATATATGTTTTTGGGAGAGTCGTGAGACTTGATCCCTAGTAAACATGGTATTGTCCCACGAATACAACGTAGCACTACAAGATTAAAATGCGGAATCTTAGTAAGTTGCAATGAATGTTGAAATAGAATCTACGGATTCTAAATTAAGTTTGGGGACTTGAATGACCACTAATTGGTGTAAAAGCCATTGCAAGTGGTCAATGGAAATAAAAGAGGATCATACGGAAAGGTGAAAATCTTGGAAGCAAAGCTTGTTGCGAAAAGATGTACTCAGAAAGAAATGGTTCGATTATGAGGAAACATGTTCGCTGGTAGCTATGCTTAAATTGATCCGGATTCTTTTATTTATTGCTGCTCATATTGAATTATGAGGGACAACAAATAGATGTCAAGACAGCTTTCCTGATTGGAAGTCTTGAGGAAAACATCTATGTGAAGCAACCAGAGTTATTCATTGCAAAATACTAATAGCATTTTGATAGTAAGCTTAAAAATTGTTCAGCGATGGACTAAAGCAAGCTTTGAGATAGTGAAGCATCTGTTTTGATTAGGTAATCCAATGGCATGGATTTAAATCAATGAGCGGATGAGTCTTGTGTGTTGTAAAGAGTGACGGAAACGTGGTGGTATTTCTTGTACTATACGTAGATAGTATCTTGCTCATTGGAGACAATGAAAGAGTATTATCGGGCGTATGGGTGCGGTTAATAAAGCCGTAAAGATGAAGGACTTAAGAAAGGCAAAATACATCCTTTTGATCACGGTAACACGGATCACAAGAAAGGATATTATGCTTATCTCAAGTTTCATAAAATGATACAGTCCATACTCGTTTAGCATGTAAATTTATCTAAGTGAATGTGTCTTTGAGACACAAGAAGAAGATAAAGAGGATGAAAGCGGTTCCTTATGCTTCGGCGAATAAGAAAGCTTAATCTAAGGAATGCTACGAACGATGTTGGATATCTGTTTTGCTGAATGCATGAACAGTGGGTATAAACGTAACCCGGAACAAGAATAATGAACTGTGGTAAGACATTTATAAAGTGCCTGAGAAGGACTGGAAATTATATGTGGACTTACTGGACAGATTCACTGCTTCTTGTGGATTACGTAGATTCGGATTTTTTAGTCAAATTGGACGGTAGTAAATTCTCCTCAAAGGTTATGTGTTTAATTTTAGGAAGTAGAGTCATAATGTGGAGGAGTGTTATATAGAAATATATTTCAGACTCCGGACTCCATCATGGAAAGATGATGAATTGGAGCCTATGAGGCAGCCAAAGTATCTATATGACTCTAGAGACTTCATGATGGACTTTGAAGTGTTTCTAAGTTTGCCCAAGGTAATCACAATTTACATTGATGATATTGGTGCAGTTGCAAAATTGAAGAAATCACAAGTCCATAAGGCAATTAAACACATGGAGCGCGAGTACCACCTGTTACGAGAAATCGTATGATGAGGGGAAGGTTGTTGTCGCCTAGACTGCATCGGATGATGACCTAGTAAACCATTTACAAGGACCTTAAGGCGAGAGCTTTTAATGATCGTGTAAGTGGGAGTAGGAATCAGATGTATGGCAGAAGACATGACAACATAGTCTTTTAGTATAAGTGGGAGATTGTTGGATTGTATACTAAAAGTCTAGCTTTAGTATGAACAATGTCATAACAATATTTGAAATGAGAATCATTGATCAAATGATTGCATCTTATAATTTATTTTATATGCATGATGCAATAGTCCATTTACTTTATACTGTAGATAATATGTTGTGCGACAACACGCGGAAGATCATATTATCGGTTTCCTTATAAAGTATAAACAGATGCTCACAACTGAGATAGACGGGGACTCTCTATCGGTATGGTTGTAGTGTGGTTTGGTATTAGCTTGTCTTGGCTATAGAATCACATTAGTGCACTTGTGTGTATTGAGCAGGACCGCCTGAGATCGTTCTTCTTATACTGACTATATAGTAGAACTTGATCTCTGTTATTATGGAAGTTCGTGCTCTTAATCCCTATACAATAACCTCGACACGTAGGGCAGTATGTATTTCTTTGATTCATCAATGGGTGAGATTCATAAGTATTAAATCAACAAACTCGGTGAGTTGGGAAGTAGTGCTGTATCTATGGTGTGCTGTTGATTGTAGAAGGAATCCATGTCCGTTATAGGTTGATGATGTCCCCTTGAGGAGCTCATAAGGTTTATCATGTAAATCTTGCAAGTGGATTAATTTCCGGCATGATAATAAGGTTGAGTGGTACTACTCTCGGATGAGATATTAATTAATTTGAGTTGTCAGTAACTTAATTAATTAATGGACATTGTTTTTCTTAAACATGGGGAGACAATCGGGCTTATAATAAGAAGGAGCCCAGAACATAATTTTGGGATTGGACGGGTAGTGCAGTAATAATATTTTAGTGGACTATATTATTATTATTGGATTTAATTAAAAGCTTTGGGCTGAGCTTGTTTAATTAAATTCAATTGAGGCCCAGCCCAATTTCTCCTCCTGGTCCCTGCTGTAGCCCAAATATATAAGTGAACTCAGCTTCCTGGAACCCTCAGATTATTCCTGCGCCTCTTTTGGGGAGAGAAGGGAAGAGAAGCAGATTGAGAGATCCTGCAGACTGTTGCCCACACAACAGCAGGATCACACTTGGGACATACAGTAGAAGATCAGAGGTAGTTCTCTGCAGTTCATCCTCTACACCAACCCAGAAGTACGGTAAACGGTTTAATTGCTTCCGCTGCTTATTGTTTATCTTTTATCCTAACGATCACGTTTGAACCACACGATCCAATTGCCAACAGATATATCACGAGTTCTTACCATAGACGCTAGACAGTATATGGGTAGTAGAATTTCATAAAACTATCTACTTATCTTTATAAAAAAAAAATAGACCTAAGTAGTTTACTTACTAGGATGACTGATATGTATATGACTATTTTGAATGACCTCTATGATGCCTATTTAGACCTAAGTAATTTACTCACTAGGATGACTGTTATGTATATGACTATTTTGTATGACTTCTATGATGCCTATTAATATATATAATGGTGCAAAGTCACCAATTTTGGTATACCTTGATTAATTTATCTTAATTGTCACTTAGTTTTTATAATATGAATTTCATTTTGTACATGATAAGTTATTTATATATACGCATTGATATAGATCATGAGACGTGGAACCTCACGAAACAATCAATCCCAAGAGGAGGCGCAAAACCCACAAACTAACCCTGGTGACGATCTAATAACTGTACTAAGAGGTTTAGCTGAACACATTACAAGGAATTCCGCACCGCCACCACAATGCCCTGAACCTCGACATGATACTGTAATAGAACAATTCAGACGATTTAACCCTCCAACATTTAATGGTAAAGGAGATCCAACTGAAGCGGAGATGTGGATTAGATCCATGGAACGTATTTTTAACCACATGGAATTAAGGGATGGCCAGAAGGTTTCTTGCGCTATGTTTCAGCTAGTCAATGAAGCTGATTACTGGTGGGAATCCAACTGTAGAACCAAATCAACCGATCAGATAAGTAACCTCACCTGGGGAGAATTTAAGGAGATGTTGATCCAAAACTACATGCCTCAATCGTATCAAGACCATAAGGAGAATGAATTCCTCTATCTAAAATAAGGATCCATGTCGGTACTGGAGTATGAATGGAAATTTAATCAACTCTCAAGGTACGCACCACATTTGGTCGAAAATGAAGGCAAGAAAGCAAGGCGTTTTGAGAAAGGATTACGCCCAGAGATTAGCACAATTCTTGCTGGACAAGGAGAAAGAACATTTGCCGAAACTTTTGCTAGAGCCCAAGATATCGAATCCCGCATGCACATTGAAGAGAAAAGTGTTACTATGCCTGCTAAAAGAAAATGGGTAGAAAGAGATTTCAAGAAAGGAGCCAATAGTAATCAGGGGAGGCAGTTCAAAGCAAGGAAGAATCCAATCCCAAGTACGCAAAACGTCACTCCAAGCTGCCCAAAATGTGGGAAGAAACACTTTGGGGAATGTCTTTATGGATCTGGAATTTGCTATCGATGCAAAGTGCCAGGGCACACTCTCTCAAACTGTCCAAAGAATAATGCAAGAGAAGGAAAGACAGCAGGGACCACTCGTGTTTTTGCTCTGACGCAGTCTGAAACTGCAGATGAACCCAACATGATGACAGGTATGATAACAATTTATGGTATACCTATACTAATATTATTTGACACTGGAGCCACACATTCTTTTATATCTATTGAACTTTATAAAAGAATGGATGGTAAGTGTATCACAGTAGATAATGATAATCTTGAAGTGTCCATTCCATCGGGTGAATCCATACAAACTGAACTATTATGTAGAAATTTGGAGTTGCAATTCGATGGAAAAATCCTGTTAGCAAATCTACATGTGATAAGAATGAAAGACTTCGATATTATCTTAGGAATGGATTGGCTTAGAGCTAATCATGTGAATATCCAATGTCATGAAAAGGAAGTCATTTTCCATATGCCCGACAACGATGAATTTACCTTTCGAGGCACAAAATGCGGGTATATGCCAAGAATAATATCAGCTATGAAAGTAGTTAAAATGCTGAGAAAAGGCAACTGTCAAGTTTATTTGGTCAATATTGTGGATTCAAATAAATCAGAGGATATTGATAGTATACCTATCGTAAAGGAATACAAGGATGTATTTCCTGAAGATCTACCTGGGTTACCTCCAGAACGACAAGTGGAATTTACCATTGATTTAGTCCCAGCAGCAGCACCTGTATCTAAAGCACCCTACAGAATGGCACTAAAGGAGTTGCAAGAATTGAAAGTGCAATTGCGGGAATTGTTGGACAAGGGTTTTATCCGACCCAGTGTTTCCCCATAGGGAGCACCAGTATTGTTCGTAAAGAAGAAAGATGGAACATACAGATTATGCATTGACTACAGAGAACTTAACAAGCTCACCATCAAGAACAAGTACCCATTGCCAAGAATTGAAGATCTTTTTGATCAACTAAAGGGTGCCAGCGTATTCTCAAAAATTGACCTATGGTCTGGATATCACCAAGTAAAAATCAAGGATAGTGATATCCCAAAGACAGCTTTTCGAACACGTTATGGACATTACGAGTTCGTTGTAATGCCTTTTGGGCTAAGCAACGTACCCACAGTATTCATGGACTGATGGGCGTTTTCTCAATACACAATTTATCCCCAAGTATGAAGGATATCAATTGTAGTTTCGAAGGTGACCAAGTTAAATATCGAATCCACGGGACGGTTAAATATCAATTTAATAACGTTCTAGTAGATTATGACTATTTGGAATTAAACAGTTGGTTTAAGTAACAATTTGAATAGCTAATAAATAACAAAAACAAGTAAATAATAGTGGTGATCAGTTAAGATAATAGGTAGTTCGTCAGGCCATCCAGTTTTCTTTGTTAATTCGTATTTTCGTGTGTCGATGTCCGACTCTGCCTTGTGATTTATGGACGCATCACTAGACCATGTGAATCTATTCTATAGACACAAATAGATAAGCTTTTGACACGTGTGAGTATCCTCAGAGCAAGACGTATGATCCACCTCCCTTTCTAGGTACTATCATAATCAATTATTTCCCGTGCACTTAGTACTCTAACCCGATTTGATCTTTCTTTTTAGGTACTATAAAGTCATACTCTTTATCCTACTTGTCAATCCGAATTCAATTCAATTAACAAACATTCATATAAGACAGTTCTTATAAGACTTCGGAATCCCTTCACTTAGAATTATAACAATAAACCCTGCTCAACAGTGAACGCACTTAATCAATAACCATGTTATGTATTCAGACTCTACACAACGATTAATGATGCACAAAACAACTATGAGTATGGATTAAAAACGTACAATCTTATATAAAATAAACCACAAGTAGTGTTGTACGGAGTATACACACGAAATACAAATTAACTCATGAAACCTTCATAACCCTAGAACTACCGAGGTGGCTCTAGCCCATGATTGATCTAAGAACAATCATGGTTAGATGGACCAATCTTACTTGAATCTCCAGCTGAATCTCTATCACAGCCCTCGGGAAGGATCACTAATCTCTTTTCTTCACTCCTCTCTTGTATCACGACGTCTCTCTCTCATTGTTGTCTGCATGAGCCTTTTTTTATACTTGTAATCACGTCTCTAGGGCTTGGAATGGGCTTTTCAAGTGATCTCACACATTTTGGCCTCAAAAATCTGGATAAGGTAAGTTTCCGCGTTTTGGTTCGACCTCGTCAACAGGTCGAACCACTGGCCAACAAGTCGAACCCCAGGTCGAACCCTGTTACTGGACACATTCTGTGTTTGGTTCAACCTCGAACATAGGTCGAACCACTCAGGTCTTGGTCGAACCCCAGGTCGAACCACGCTGCTGGATAATTTCCGCTCCTGGTTCGACCAACTGGCATGTCGAACCCCCAACGTCGTGGTCGAACCCATCTTCTCGCGAACTGGTTCGACCATGGTTCGACCTGATAAATAGGTTGAACCCCTGGAGTCGTGGTCGAACCCATCTTCTGCTGTTCTACAATGCTGGTTCAACCAATAGGAGAGGTCGAACCCTCCTCCATTAGGTCGAACCCTACTCTTTCCTTGGCGGTTCGCGTGGTCTCGACTTCGTCTCTTCGATTCTTGGCACTTTCACTCCATTTTTGCTATGAAAACCACTTAAATAGCTCCACTAACACCTGATTCATGCTAATTCACAATATATATAGGTTTTCCACCTATTTCCACCTCAAAACTCTCCAAAACTAGCACAAAACATGGTGCTAAACTTGTGAATTTACACACTCATCAAACCCCCAAACTTACATGTTGCTCGTTCCGAGGCAACCAAATCAAACCACAGGAGTTGTGTATAATTCACCAAAGATCAAGTACAATATACATCACACATGCAACTTCATTCAATCAAACAAGTATTAATTGCTTCATATATATCACTCATGCAAAACCAATCCAATCACACACCATTCGGAGTACTAAGTAATTTCGCTCACAAGATAAGTATTTATTCTCCTTCACTCAAGTGCGTGAGGCACTATATAGGTTAATATAAACACTCATATCAATCCATATTCACACGTAACCATAACCTTGACAAAGGTCTCAAAAATCAACTTATAATCGACTCTTCACTAGGATCACAAAGGACTTGTTTTTCGGTTATAATGTTGGCTCTTTGGAAAAACGTAGGAAAATTTGGACTTAGTGACTTAAGACACTAGTAGAGAGTTACCTTGGAGGTTCTCGATTTCTTCTTCTTACAGCAAGTTCTCCTCTAATGTCGTCTCTTGAACTTGTAAAATTCCTGAATTTCCTTCTTTTCATGGCATCAACATCATCTTCTTAAACAATTCGGGTACCGGTTTTAGGCACTACCCTTCTCGTATATATAGGTCATCAGCTGCTAAGCTACATACAACACATATAAACAGTCGGGGTACTAGTTTCGGGCACTACCCCTAAACAAGATTTGACCATATTCTTTTCATCCAATCATGTTCTATCCTCCTTTTCTTCTTGCAACACTTACTCACCTCCACTCTCTCTACCAATGAATAGGTTGATCAAAGCTCAAGTAAAGGTTTATAAGATTATTTACTTCGGCTACCAAAGAAAAGGCTTTTAACGTCTCAGCAGGGCATCCAAAGATAAATAAGATCATTAGGAAGGATAAATTTGGCTAAGTAGCTTAATCACAAAATAATGGCCTAAGATCATGTCCTAGCAATTTATCAATCATAAGTCTCACACAAGACTCCAAGCCAAGTTCTAGAATACGTTCATATGAATGATCCTCTCAAGAATAAAATAATCATGATCAAGCATGATTAAAAAGCTCAAATCCTCACATAGGTAATCCTAGTACTCCTCATAGCACATAATTAAGATCAATTCCACAAGAACTCAATATACTTATCAACTAAACATGCTTTTCATCAATAGAAATTAACACATGAACATATGAATGCACAAGAAATCAATAAGCCTATACCCAATTAATCATACAAGATATCACTTTACATTCCACTCACGCATGAATCACACCCCATCCTAAAGATAAAATAAAAATAATGGAATCAAGATGAATTGGAGGAAACCAAAGAAAACCTGAAAAACTACTCCTCCGGAGCATCATCACCCTCATCATCATCATCCTCATCATCCAGCCTCCGCTCCACAATCCGGTGTAGATCACCGATGTGCCTATCCAAATAATCAACTCGATCACCCAACCTACCAACTTTCTCATTCAAGGCCGTATACTTCTCATTCAGTGTAGCATAGTTGGCGTTAGCAAGTGCGAGCTGTCGGTTTGTCTCCTGCTGCTAGCAACAATTGTGATCAGCTGCTCTTGAATAAGGTGGAGCTACTCCCGTATATCAATCGGGATAGCCCGCTGCTGACGCGGTGCTGACTCATGCTGAGGTTCGTCGGGCTGCTCCTCTTCCGGAATCTCCATCTCTGGCTGCTCATCTTCCCGATGCTCGAACTCAGGTTGCTGTGGCCATTGAAGTGGCTGGTGTGGTGGCGGATGGTACTCTCCCTGTTCCACAATTTGCTGTAGCTCCTCCAACCTACCTTCGGCACACAACCTAGCCACGGCTCTCCAATCCCCATTAGTCTTCACAGTCACGGACAGAGCAGTGTGTCCTAGGGAGTTCATCAACAAATTCATCGCCTCTCGGACAGTGGTCATGTTGCTCATGTCAAAGGGAAACATAAAGTCGAATGGCTTTGGTCCTCTCGTGAAGAACCAATCACCATCTCTAAAATGTGCGAATCCTCCCTTTACACATGTGAGCATCACCAAGTCGGGCTCTCCTCTAACAAGTGTAATGCCGGTGAAGTCCATATTATAGTGCTCAGCTACAATCGTCAGTAACCCTCCAATGTTCACCTTCGGAAATCCAATGGTCCTGAATCGATACAGCTGCGTGATGAAATATGTTCCCACATTGAACTTCACCCCATTCATCATACACCATAGGGCATAAAGCTCTCCTCTAGATACACAGCCACCCTCCGAACGAGCAAACAGTGTATTTCTGAGCACTGGATCCATATATTTCAACACGGGATTCTTGATCGAGGTCGCACGAGCCTGCCTAATCTTATAATCTCTAATCTCTCCAGTTATCTCCCTCCAAAACCTATTAGCGTTGAAGTGTCCATTCTCCACTCGAGAAATCTCTAGAGGCGTCTGAAAAAGCTGATTAAAATCCTCAGCCGTCCATCTCCTTCGGACTCCTCCTAACTGAAATGAGCACTGATACGGGTAGCTAAGTGGGTCCTTCTCCATCTCAAATGAGCAAACTACCTCCGCTGTAACGTGGAAGTAAGTCGGCTTCTTCAACTCCATAAATCTACGGATCCCCACTCGATCGAACAACATCGTCATTTCATCCCTAATGCTCATAAGTATCATGGCCTCATCATCTTGGTATCTTGTCCGAGCTATCTTATCTGAGACTTCTTCCTACTTTTCTTTAATCTCGTCCCAGTTTTGCATTTGAATTCTAAAGTTTTCGGGTAAACACTCTTGTATCCTCAGTTTCCTCGTCATTGTGTCTACATTCGAAGGCCTGTCCTGTCTCTTCTTCGATCTTGCTTCATCTACCTTGCCCTTCCCTTTATTCGATCCTTGTCCCTTTCCTGAAAATAACTATTTCAACACAACCAACAAGACAAGAATACAAGTATATGACTAGCATATCCTATACTCTACTCAAGACTTCAAGCATCCATGCTTAATCAACTCAACTAACATCTCAACACCACTTGCTCATCCATCATGCTCAAAACATCATCAACCACACTCTCTTCAATCTTCAAATTATCAACAACAAGCATGCATCAACCAATTCAAGCCATTCAACATAAATTTCAACAATTGAACTTCATGAACAACTCAAACTATCAACAATTCGAACCTAGTTAACATGCTCATTCCTCTAGATGAATCATATCCTTGATCAATCCACATAAAACTCAAGTTCTATCCATAATCAAGCAATCTCAAACCAATAAACATAAATTCATATGGATCAACTCAAAAATATCAATTATCACCATGAATTTCAACCAAAATCAATATCAATCAACTTACCCCCAACAAATTTCTTGCAATAAACTTCAATCCTAAGGTAATTGATTTGAAAGAACGTACCTTTCGTCTTGCCCATGGTTAAAAATCGATAATTTGCACACAACACTAAAAAACGCGACTGAAGCCCTAATTTGCGACAAAAATCGCCCAAATCCGTGCTCAATTCAAGAATTAAGAGTGTAATGTTGTGTAATCGGTGCAAAATCAAGTGTAACTGACGAATTTGTGCAAGGGTGTTACGGTTCGTGGAAGGTTCGAGGTTTGGTGAACAAAAATATGATCGAACCCTTCTTAAAAACTCAACTTAAAATGCTTACCTGACGGGGTTCGACCTCGAGTTCGACCCACAGAACAGGTTGAACCTCGAGTGACGAGGTTGAACCTATCTTCTGGACAATTTTCCTTTTAGGTTCGACCTAGGTTCGACCTTCTGAACAGGTCGAACCACTCTTGTGACAGGTCGAACCTACCTTCTGGATAATTTCTCCTCGTGATTCGACCTGGGTTTGACCTTCGAAATAGGTCAAACCATTGGTGTCGTGGTCGAACCTATCACCTGAAAAACAGAGTGCTCTGAACGGACTGGTTCGACCTTTTGATCAGGTCGAACCTTAACGGCTCAGGTCGAACCACTCTACTGTAAGATTTAAGTCTCGGGTTCGGCCTTGGTTCGACCTGTTAAACAGGTCGAACCTAGAATGATCAGGTCGAACCTCCTCACTGGATGATTTTCTTCGTGGGTTCGACTTCCTCTGCTTGGTTCGACCTCCTGGCACTGGTCGAACCTCTCACGGCTTTGGTCGAACCACCCTTTTAAACTTCAAAACTGAGTGTTCTTCAATCCCTATACACTTCAAACTTCAATACGAATCATTAGGTACAAACTAAAGCACAACTTCATCCAAAATTTGTTCCACAAAATATCATTCATGAGTAACTCCATAAAAGAAAACACAACCAAAACCCACTAACATTAGGCAAGTTGTAAAAAATCGTCACATCAAAATCGATTAAAATTTTAATATGGCGCAAAAACCAACTCCCCTAACAAACATCACAAAGAAAAGATTATACTATCAGTGCTTATCAAGGTAAGTACATCACACCCCCCCAAACTTAGTAAAAATAATAGTTGAAACTAAGTTTGCAAAGAGATGTAATTGCCGATAAGGAAGCACTTCAAACATAAAAATTTCTTACGCACACAAATGAAATAAAGCATTAAAACAGGAGGGAAAGCCCCCAACAGACACTCATGTTTAACATCGTAGAGTCACGACGGTACCAAATCAGATCAAGGTATCCACAAAGATGACACCAACATCATCCGGCGACCTATAATGCTTCAAGCGATGTCCATTCACCGTAAAAATATCTCCATCCTTGTCAACAAGGTCAAAACTCCCCCCCTCCTAAGACTCGATGAATCATGAACGGTCCAGTCCACTTTGATTTCAACTTGCCTGCAAAAAGCTTTAAACGAGAGTTAAAAAGTAATACCTCATCTCCTTGCTAGAACTCCTTGTACGAGATCTTCGAATCATGCCACCTCTTAATCCTCTCCTTATAGATCTCTGAATTCTTGTACGCATGACTCCGAAACTCATCCAAAAGATTGATGTGAGCAATCCTCAACTCCTTCACATATTTGAGAGTCAAGTTCAAGCTACGCAAAGCCCAAAACGCTTTGTGTTGAATTTCTACAGGTAAGTGGCACGGCTTCCCATAGACAATCTGATACGGTGACATATCTAACACCGTCTTGTACGCGGTTCGGAACCCCACACGATATCATCGAGCTTCAAGGCCCAATCCTTTCTATTGGTTCCGACCACCTTCTCCAAAATCTGTTTGACTTGACGGTTAGAGACCTCCGCTTGCCCGTTTGCTTGAGGATGATAGGGTGTAGTGACCCTATGCTTAATACCATACCCTTTAAGCACCTTCTCAAGAAACTTATTTACGAAATGCGTACCTCCATCACTAACAAGTGCTCTAGGGACTCCAAAACGGGTAAAGATATGCTTCTTCAAGAAAGATATAACAGTTTTTGAGTCATTCAAGCGAGTAGGAATCGCTTCCACCACTTAGAAACATAATCCACCGCAAGTAGAATGTAGAGAAATCCATTCGATGGGTGAAAAGGCCCCATAAAATCGATACCCCACACATCAAAAATCTCGACCACTATGCTTGGCTGAAGTGGCATCTCGTCTCTCCTACCGATGTTCCTATACGTTGACATCTATCGCAAGACGCCACATAGGTCTCACAATCCTTGAACAAGGTAGGCCAATAAAGAGCGGACTGAAGTACCTTGGCTGCTGTCTTGTAAGCGCCGAAGTGTCCCCCGTTAGGTTGTGCATGGCAAAACTCGAGAACACTCTCCATCTCCATCTCGGGCACACACCTACGGATGATAGAATCCGTGCAAATCTTGTACACAAACAGATCATACCATATGAAGGTCTCAACATCCTTTTTGAATTTAGCAAGTTGATATCGGTTGAGATCCCTTGGAATTTCTCCCACAGCAATATAATTCACATAATCCGCATACCATGGATCAACTCCCTGCGCAGCAACCACACACGCTCGCTCAGCCCCTCAACAAACACGGCCATAATCTTTTCATCCGGGAACATTTCCTCAATATACTCGAAAGAATTATCGCAATGTTCCCTAGTCTCCAACCTCAAAAGATGATCCGCAAGCACATTATCAGAATCTTTCTTATCCTGGATCTCCATGTCAAACTCTTGAAGTAGAAGAATCCACCTTATGATCCTAGGCTTCGTCTCCTTCTTTTTCATCAAGTACCGAATCACAGAATGATCTGTGTACAATATAGTCTTCATGCCAACCAAATACTGACGAAACTTATCGAATGCGTACACAACAGCCAAAAACTCCTTTTCAATCACTGTGTAATTCTTTTGTGCCGTATCGAAAGTCTTACTTGCGTAGTAAATGGCGCAGAACTTCTTTTCCTTCAGTTGCCCAAGCACCACCCCAAGTGCTACATCACTTGCATCACACATTAGTACGAACGGTTGAGTCCAATCTGGTGTGATCAAGATAGGTGCAGTGATAAGCGCCTCCTTTAAAACTTGAAAAGCTGTTAGACATTCATCATTAAACACAAAAGGAACATCTTTTTTAAGTAAGTGAGATAAGGGCTTAGAGTATTTTGAGAAGTCTTTTATGAATCTCCTGTAAAAATTGGCGTATCCAAGGAAAGACCGCACTCCTCTTTAATTGGTCGCTGGTGGAAGCTTCTCAATCGCCAGTACTTTAGCACGATCTACCTGCAACCCTTTGGCAGAAACATGATGCCCAAGAACAATCCCATCCTTTACCATGAAGTGACACTTCTCCCAATTCAAAACAAGATTAGTCACTTGGCATCTCTTCAAAACAGTAGCTAGGTTAGACAACCCATCGAATATTGCCATCATGCATCTCTGAAAAGTAGCAGGCGCATTACATAGCCCAAATGGCATTTTCCGAAAAGCAAAGGTCCCGTAGGAGCAAGTAAAAGTGGTCTTTTCTTGATCCTCGGGGGCAATCATAATTTGGTTGTACCCCGAGTACCCATCCAAAAAATAATAAAACTCATACCCTGCAAGACGATCTAACATTTGATCCATGAAAGGAAGAGAAAAATGATCCTTACACGTGTTCTCATTCAACTTCCTATAATCAACACATGTACGCCATCCCGTAGGAATCCTTGTGGCTATCGCTTCTCCATCCTCAGCTTTTACTACAGTCATACCCCCCTTTTTAGCAACTACATGCAATGGACTCATATGGGGACTATCACTAATAGGATATATGATTCCGGCATCCAACCACGTAAGGATTTGCTTCCTAATTACCTCTTAAATTGCGGGATTAACCCTCCGCTGATTCTGAACACTTGCCTTCGCCTCATCTAACAATCTTATCCTATGCATACAATACGAAAGACTAATTCCTTTCAAATCCTCAAGAGACCAACCAATCGCAGATTTGTACTTCCTAAGAACATTCAATAACTCCTCAAGTTGATCATCATCAAGAGAAGAAGATACAATTACCAGATATTTTTCATTGTCGCCAAGAAAGGCGTACTTCAAGTGTTCCGACAAAGGTTTCAACTCCTCTTTCCTCACTTCCATCGGAGAGCTCTCGTTATCCAATGGCAAGTACTTTCTCATCCACTTGACTTCTTCCACCTTAGCTCTTTCCAATTCAAACCTGTCATCACCCAAAGCAAGTAAGTTTTCAAGAAATTCAATACATACCTCGTTTGAGAGTCCGTCAAGCTCCGTAGTGGGATAAGTAAGAGACTCCATCAAACATGTTTCTAGAGGATTCTTCGACAAGATTAGAGACATATCCTCTTTCACAATCTCCTCCACTACGTCAATACTATAACACTGCGACTCCATGGGCATCTTCATTGCTTTGTCCAAGTTGAAAAGAACTTCTTCTTTATCCATCCGCAATCTAAGCTCTCCTTTCTGAACATCAATCATAGCTCCAGCAGTCGCAAGGAAGGGTCTTCCCAAGATTAAAGGGATATTATCCTTGTCTTCTTCCATCTCTAGCACAAGAAAGTCCACAGGAAAGACTAGCTTCTCCACTTTGACGAGGACGTCTTCAATTATACCCTTTGGAAAAGTCATCGACCTGTCCGCCAATTGGAGAACTACTGTTGTAGGAGTAAGCTCCCCCAAACCAAGCCTCTGAAATATGGACAAAGGCATCAAATTGATGCTTGCCCCTAGATCACACAAAGCTCGCCGTGCCGGCTCCTTTCCGATTTCACATAGAATAGTGAAGCTCCCTGGATCCTTCATCTTTTGCGGTAGCTTCCTTTGGATGATTGAGCTGCAATTCTCAGATAAATTCACCGTTTCAATTCTGGTTAAGCTCCGCTTCTTTAACAATATGTCTTTTAGAAATTGGACATAGTACGACATCTCTATGATTGCCTCTGAGAAAGGAATGCTCAAGCTTATTTTGTTCATTATCTCTGAAAACTTCTTGAATTTATCTTCCAATCCCTTCTTCAAAAGCTTGTAAGGAAACAGCGGAGGTATCTTTTTTTTGGGAATCCCCCATTCATCACGATCAACCTTCTCCGCTTTTTCCTTTTCGGCTCTCAAACGCTTGGCTCTCTCCCACTTTTTCTCAGCTATTATCTTAGTATTTTTTTCATCCCGAACCACTGGAGTAGCATCAACATCATCGAGAGTGTTCGGAGTGGCAAAAGGCATTTTCTGGTGGGGTTCGACTAGGGTTCGACCTATGGAACAGGTCGAACCATGTACGTACTGGTCGAACCTTGCTTCTGGATAACGGCTCTCTTTTTGAATTTGAGGTTCGACCTGGGTTCGACCTGTGGAATAGGTCGAACCATTGGTACCTAGGTCAAACCGGCCTACTGTACTTCTTCCACCATCAGGTTCGACCAAAGTTTGACCTGTTTGATAGGTTGAACCATTACTATCGTGGTCGAACCGTTGCTGTGACAAAACAGAGTGCTCCAAGTGGTTGGATTCGACCAAGGTTCAACCTGTAGGCCAAGTCGAACCATGTGCATTTTGGTCGAACCTATGCTGCAATATCTCCTGATCGTGTCCAGTGTGTTGGTTCGACCTCCCCTGTATGGTTCGACCTTCAATATTGGTCGAACCAGGGTCGAACCTGGCCCTAGACATATCCAAATTTGATTTCGGCCTCATAGGTCCCTCGTATTGCGTACCCAACCTCAATGTGATGGCTTTGCAGGACCTTGGATTCTCAATACTTTAAGACGGAAACTTCTCTTTCTCAAGAGTTTGAGTTAGCTTGTTAACATTCCTTGCCATCTCCCCCATCAGCAATGTAAGGTCTTTCACCTGCTTAGATATAACCTCATGGTTTGCGTCTATTTTCTTTTCAAGTTTGTCCTCAAGGCGGTTCACTCTTTCATCATTCTTGGTCATATACCTGTTCACAGTATCCTCAAGACCCGATTTCCCCTCTTCCACCTTAGCACCCGGATCAACACCCATAGGAGGTAGAATCGCATTATTCGGGTTGCTCCACGAGAATTCCAGCCTAGGCTGTTAATAACCACCCGGGGGACCACGATTATTAAAGTTTCCTCGATAGTTTCCTTGGTAATTCCAGTTTCCTTGGTCTGGATACCTAGTCCCTTGAATACTCTGACACATGGCATAGTGTGCCTCTTCCAACTCCTCTTGGTTTGGTCCCTCATTCTTTAACTCCTGCTGCATGATTGGTACGCGCTGAGATAATTCGCTGATTTGCTTCTGTTGGGATTCAAATAGCTTGCTGATATTGGACAAGCTAGAGATAATCTCATCCTCTCTACTTGTTTTAACCATTGCTTGTTCAACCTTAGCTACCTTACCAAGGACATAAGTACCTCTAACTCGATCAGTTGGCCAATCCCTCGAATTCATCGAAATATCTTCAAACAACTTCTCGGCCTCTACAGATGACTTTGTAAGCAATGCTCCATTAGAAGAAGCATCCAATAACACTCGAGAATCACAGTCTAAACCATTGTAGAATATACTGATATATTGAGCTTTAGATAGCCCATGTTGAGGACACTTCCTAAGCATGTCCTTGAATCTATCCCATGCTTCGTGAAATTTTTCTCCTCCACTCATAGCGAATTGGTTAATGTCTTGCTTCATTTTAAACACCTTTGAAGGTGGCATGTACCTCTCCAAGAACCTTAACTTCAGTTGCTCCCAAGTGGTTCACTCAGCTGCGTTGATGGTGTCGTACCAATCTCTCGCCTTTTCAGTAAGCGAGAATTTGAACAAGAGGATCTTCCTAGCATCTTCATGTTCTCCTGTGTCTTTTTGAGTACTTGCGTAGCCCAAGAACTTATTCAGATGCTGCTGCAGATCCTCGAAAGATCCTCCTGAAAAGGAGTTCCTTTCTATCATGCTAATAAGAGCGGGATGAAGATTGAACGCTGAATTAGTTCCCCTTGCTCCTAGAAGCCCAAAATTTCCAGCCCCATTGTTTCTGAATACCTCTCGGATGGCTAGATTATCCGGATTCACTGCCATGTTGACTGTCTCTACTCCCGAATTAAGTTCAGTTGTAGCTTCAATCGTTTGCGAACTCTGCTCGTCAACTTCAACTCCAAAATTCAGAGCTTCAGTTGGATCAATAGTCTTTGCTTGCTCTTCTTCTTCTTCTTTCTTGACGACGCTCCGATTTCAGAATTATAGGGTTCAAGTTCACCTTTCTTTGATCTCGTGAGCATACACCTAAAAAGAACTAGAATTAAAATAGCAAAACAAGTTAAATAGCCCTAACAAACTAGAAATAACAAAAAGATATTTTAAGCCGTCCCCGGCAACGGCGCCAAAAACTTGATGGGCGTTTTCTCAACACACAATTTATCCCCAAGTATGAAGGATATCAATTGTAGTTTCGAAGGTGACCAAGTTAAATATCGAATCCATGAGACGGTTAAATATCAATTTAATTACGTTCTAGTAGATTATGACTATTTGGAATTAAACAGTTGGTTTAAGTAACAATTTGAATAGCTAATAAATAACAAAAACAAGTAAATAATAGTGGTGATCAGTTAAGATAATAGGTAGTTCGTCAGGCCATCCAGTTTTCTTTGTTAATTCGTACTTTCATGTGTCGATGTCCGACTCTGCCTTGTGGTTTATGGATGCATCACTAGACCATGCGAATCTATTCTATAGACACAAATAGATAAGCTTTTGACACGTGTGAGTATCCTCAGAGCAAGACGTATGATCCACCTCCCTTTCTAGGTACTATCATAATCAATTATTTTCCGTGCACTTAGTACTCTAACCCGATTTGATCTCCCTTTTTAGGTACTATAAAGTCATACTCTTTATCCTACTTGTCAACCCGAATTTAATTCAATTAACAAACATTCATATAAGATAGCTCTTATAAGACTTCGGAATCCCTTCACTTAGAATTATAACAATAAACCCTGCTCAACAGTGAACGCACTCAATCAATAACCATGTTATGTATTCAGAATCTACACAACAATTAATGATGCACAAAACAACTATGAGTATGGATTAAAAACGTGCAATCTTATATAAAATAAACCACAAGTAGTGTTGTACGGAGTATATACACGAAATACAAATTAACTCATGAAACCTTCATAACTCTAGAACTACCGAAGTGGCTCTAGCCCATGATTGATCTAAGAACAATCATGGTTAGATGGACCAATCTTACTTGAATCTCCAGCTGAATCTCTGTCACAGTCCTCCGGAAGGATCACTAATCTCTTTTCTTCACTCCTCTCTTGTATCCCGACGTCTCTCTCTCGTTGTTGTCTGCATGAGCCTTCTTTTATACTTGTAATCACGTCTCTAGGGCTTGGAATGGGCTTTTCAAGTGATCTCACGCGTTTTGGCCTCAAAAATCCGGATAAGGTAAGTTTCCGCATTTTGGTTCGACCTCGTCAACAGGTCGAACCACTGGCCAACAAGTCGAACCCCAGGTCGAACCCTGTTACTGGACACATTCTGCATTTGGTTCGACCTCGAACACAGGTCGAACCACTCAGGTCTTGGTCGAACCCCCAGGTCGAACCACGCTACTGGACAATTTCCGCTCATGGTTCGACCTGATGAACAGGTCGAACCCCTGGAGTCGTGGTCGAACCCATCTTCTGCTGTTCTACAATGCTGGTTCGACCAATAGGAGAGGTCGAAACCTCCTCCATTAGGTTGAACCCTACTCTTTCCTTGGCGGTTCGCGTGGTCTCGACTTCGTCTCTTCTATTCTTGGCACTTCCACTCCGTTTTTGCTATGAAAACCACTTAAATAGCTCCACTAACACCTGATTCATACTAATTCACAATATATATAGGTTTTCCACCTATTTCCACCTCAAAACTCTCCAAAACTAGCACAAAATATGTTGCTAGACTTGTGAATTTACACACTCATCATGGACCTAATGAATCGAGTATTCCACTCATATTTGGATCAATTTGTAATCGTATTTATTGACGATATACTGGTGTACTCTAAGGATCAAATGCAACATGAAGAACACCTTAGAACTATCATAGAGTTACTGAGAAGAGAAAGATTGTATGCAAAATTCAAGAAATGTGAGTTTTGGCTAGATCGAGTTAACTTTCTTGGCATATCATCTCAGCTCATGGAATTGAAGTAGATTCAATAAAAGTGGAAGCTATCAAGGGATGGAACGCCCCAACAAATGTAAATAAAGTACGAAGTTTCCTAGGGTTGGCAGGATACTATAGAAGGTTCATTGAAGGATTCTCAAAAATTGCAAGGCCACTGACCCAATTAACACTCAAAGGAGTAAAGTTCCAGTGGATAAAAGAATGTGAAGACAGCTTCCAAGAGTTGAAGAAAAGGCTTACAACTGCCCCTGTACTAACTATTCCAGATGGCACGGAAGGATTTGTGATCTATAGCGATGCCTCGAAGCAAGGTTTAGGATGCGTGCTAATGCAGAAGGGAAATGTGACGCCTATGCCTCAAGACAACTAAGAACACATGAACAAAACTACCCCACTCACGATCTAGAGTTGGCTGCTGTAGTTTATGCTTTAAAAATTTGGCGACACTATTTGTATGGAAGTAAGTGTGAGATTTACACCGACCACAAAAGCCTAAAATATTTCTTTGAGCAGAAGGAGTTGAATATGAGACAAAGGAGATGGTTGGAGTTAGTGAAAGACTATGATTACACAATATTGTACCATCCAGGGAAAGCAAACGTGGTGGCTGATGCCTTAAGCAGAAAAAATAAAGGAGAGTTAGCATACTCTATAACAACTCAAAAACCACTGGTGGATGAGTTTTCTCGGATGAATCTAGAAGTTATAATACCTCCAAGTAGTATTAAGGCAATGATCAATGCAACTATAGTTAAGCCCTCATTAAGGGATAGGGTGATAAAAGCTCAGGAGGAAGACGAGTTCTTTACAAAGATAAAAGAACGCATCAAGTCTGGAGAAGGAAAGGGATTTTTTCTAACTAATGAAGGAACATTGGTTTATGGAAAAAGATTATGCGTACCTAAAAATGAGGAATTTGTGAGAGAAATTTTAGCTGAAGCTCACAATACTCCGTATGTTGTGCATCCAGGAGGTACCAAGATGTATCATGACTTGAAAAAGATTTTCTGGTGGAAGAACATGAAGAAGGATATTGCATCATTCGTGCAAAAATGCATGACATGTCAGCAGGTAAAAGCAGAACACCAATGACCCTCAGGGCTTCTGATGCCACTCGAGATTCCTGAATAGAAATGGGAACACATCACGATGGACTTTGTCGTTGGCCTACCAAAATCAGCACGAGGAAATCAAGCTATATGGGTTGTAGTTGATCGCTTAACAAAGTCAGCACATTTTCTGCCTATCAAAATTACCTACGGATTGGATCGACTTGCACAAATATATATAGAAGAGATCGTCAGACTACATGGAGTACCAGTTTCTATCGTCTCAGATAGGGATCCAAGATTCACGTCAAAATTTTGGTATAGCTTACAAAATGCAATGGGAACGAAGCTGAATTTCAGCACAGCTTTTCATCCTCAGACTGACGAACAATCTGAAAGAACCATACAACCTTAGAAGACATGCTGAGAGCATGCATACTGGATTTTGGCGGAAACTGGAAAAAATACTTGCCATTAATTGAGTTTGCTTATAACAACAGCTTTCAAGCTACAATCGGCATGGCCCCTTATGAAGCACTTTATGGCAGAAAATGCAGATCACCTCTATATTGGGATGAAGTTGGAGAAAAGAAAATTTTGGGGCCAGAATTAATAGAAAAAAGTTGAGGCAATCAAGAAAATCAGAGGAAGGATTGTAACAGCTCAGAATAGGCAAAAATCTTATGCAGATAAAAGACGAAAGGACCTGGAATTCCAAGAAGGAGATAAAGTTTTTCTCAAAGTTTCACCAATGAAAGGAATTTCTCGTTTTGGAAAGAGAGGAAAGCTCAAGCCGAGATTCATTGGACCAAATGAAATATTGGAAAAAATTAGCAAATTAGCTTATCGATTGGCATTACCTCCGGAGCTGGCAGGAGTACAAGACGTGTTCCATATATCAATGCTACGAAAATACATGTTCGACCCAAGCCACGTGGTCAACAAAGAAACAATACCTGTTGGCGATGATCTCGCTTACGAAGAATTTCCTATAGCTATTCTTGATAGAAAAATTCACAAGTTAAGAAACCGCGACATCACTCTAGTCAAAGTACAATAGAGTGGACACAATCAAGAGGAAGCAACATGGGAACAAGAAGAGGATGTGCGAGAGAAATACCCAAATCTCCCTACGTTTGGTAAGTAGAATTTCGATGATGAAATTTATTTTTAGTAGGGGAGGATATAACACCCGTAAATTTACATGATAGTAATAGTACTTATAATATAGAATAATAGAAATGATATTTATATAATCATTATTATAGTATTATTAATATTTATATATTATTATTATTACTATCATTATTATTATTATTATTATTATTATTATTATTATTATTATTATTATATACTAATCACACATATGGGAGTATAATGGATAAAGAATGAATGTTGTATGACCAAAAAAGAGGATACGTTTAAGGTTAAAACATCCAATGTATTTGGTTGGAGGGGGATTCACCACGTCACCAAGAAACAAGCATACACAAACACGTAGTAATCCTACTTTGTAGGATTAATGAGTAGCCTATGTAAAACTTTACTATAAATAGCCTCAACTACATATGGATTGAACACACACAAATATTCACAGACACCTCATAAGTATATATGTTGACTTGCACGTTGAAGTGAAGAGGTAAGTTTGTCGAAAAAGTTTTCAATTTTATCACTCTTATCACGTAGACTTTAAATATTAAATTCTCATGTTTCAAACTTCCGTCAACGAAAATAAAACCTTATAGTGTTATATCTTAAAATGATTGTCTATTTACGTAGATTCAAAATACTAAAATTATTTGTTGTTTCGATGTCTTATTGTTAAATATTTTCTATTAAAATGTCCATACATGATGTCTTACATTATATAACATTTTGAAGCATTTTTCACAAGGAATAAAACCATATAATTTGTTTTAATTTTGAACGTAAAAAAAAAAAACAAAAATTATTACAATAAATTTCTTTTAAAATAAGAATAATAACGAAATAAACTTATTAATCATTCATTGTTAAATGCCAACTTATACTATTCCTAAATCACTTTATACTTCCTAATTTTAAAATTTAAAACATTCTGTACGTATTAAAGTTGATCTCTATTTAGCTCTTATTTTATTCTTGTTTTTTTATATTTATTTATGTTAAGTATAGTTACAATTATTAGTAATCATAATCGGATTAAAATTAAAATATATAATTTTTATTTATTTTAAGAAAATCCATATAGCTAATTTTATTAAACATTCTAAACTTAGTCTAGCAAATTCTTTCAGGTTTTCAAGATATCAGTTATCATTCATAATTTTCTACTTACTTTAAGGTAGGGGTAACTTCTACTCTTCACCGAGTATTATTACATTCCATGTTTATGATTGATATTGCTAATGTATGTATGTAATGGACATGTATATACAATTGAAAAATATTTCCACATTTGCAGCTCGATACTAATTGACATATTACCGGACTCAGCCGGAGCCGGTGCTAATTGACATATTGGTGGACTTTAAGCCGTTGTTGACACATATTTATCGACTGTCACGTTATATTATTTTATACATTTATCTTACTTATATATATTAGCAAATGCAATCATTGATGTTTCCCTACTAAGTGTATTTTAGACGCTCACCCTATTATTTTGAATTTAAGATTCTACAGAAAGTGAAGAAGCGTGACTTAAGTGGAATTTTAATCTTGGCAATATTTGCATGTTTTGTGAAATAAACTACTTGCTGTTGTTGCTCTTGTCCTGGAACATCATGTTACGACTTCCGCTTATGTACTACTTTCAGTGACGCCCATGTTCTAGGGCAATTCTTTTATTTATTTTACTATTTATTTTTTTGTCTTTCTATTTATAAAAAAAATATGAGAATATCCTATTTAAAGAATTTAGGGCGTTACATATTTACATTTTCATTAACTAAACAAATTTTTAATTTTTTTTTCATTTTCTGGTTCCTTTTCTTTTTCATCTATTCTATAAATTATATTTTTATACTCCCTCCGTCCACTGTCAATTTATTCATTTTATCATTTTGGGTCGTCCACTCTTAATCTATTCGTTTATACTTTTAGACACATGGGACCCACTCACCCACAAATACAATTAAAATATGGGACCTACACACCCTACTAATACAACTACATACTACACATTAAGTAATAATACTCCTTAATCCACGCGCAAAAAGCAAACGGATAGATTGAGGATGGACGGAGGGTGTACTATTTTTAACTTCTAATCTACATTTATTTGATCCCAAGTGCAGGTTCAATCATTCTCATTCTAGGTATCATTCTTCTTTTTATTTTTGTTATCTTTTTTTTTTCTTCGATTTTTTTTTGTGTGTATGTGTGTGTGTTTATAGTTTTATAAACCCTATTTTTATCTTAATTTTATCTTCTATAATTTTATTTGATTTTATTTTTAAGTTAAATCATTCTCAAATTTGATCTTATGTGAATATTAATCATTCTTATTTGGAGTATCATTCTTCTTTTTTTGTTTTTGTTATATTATTTTTTTCTCTCTTTCAATTTTGCATGTGTTTTTCTTTATAATTTTACAAACCTTATTTTTATACTTTAATTATTCTATCTTTTATATTTTTATTTAATCTTATTTTTAGGTTCAATTATTCTTATTTGAAGTATAACTTTTTTTCGTTTTTCTTATGATTTATGTTTATTTTATTCATTTTTTGAATTTTCTTTATATTCTATAAACAGTATTTTTATAATTTTTTAAAATCTTATTGTTCTTATTTTAATTTGTTCTTATATGCAACTTCAATTATTAAAAAAAGTAACCAATGTTTGGAGTGATGAGTTTGTACAATCCAAAATTAATTTTAATTAGAATGTTATCTTTATAATTTTATAAACCCTATACACATTAAACCTTATGATTAATTTTATCTTCTATACTTTTATTTAATCTAATTTTTAGATTCAATCATTCTCATTTGAAGTATCATTCTTTTTTTTTTAGTTTATCTTATGATTTATGTTTTTTCTCTTTGTTTTTTGTATTTTTTTTATTTTCCATTAACCTTATTTTATAATTTTTTTTAACCTTGTGTTCTTATTTTTATTTGATCTTATTTTTTTCCGTTTATCTTATGATTTATATTTTTTGAGAAAAAGGGCGTACCTTTGTATGTGACGGAGGTAGTATCACTTTTTATGAATCATACAAATTGATCATAAAATGAATAAATTAGACGATTATCACTTTTTTCTTTATCATGTACGTATCACATTTTATTAAACATATTATCATATTTTATTTTAATGAATTGTTCGTGAAATAATTCAATTAGAGTAATATCACTTTCTTTGATTAGAAATCACTTTTCATTAAAGATGTTATCACTTTTTAATATTCCAGTAATTTTTCGTGAAATATATATTTTTAATTAGTTATCATTTTTTTAGTAAAAATATTATCACTTTTATTTTAAAATATTATTACTTTTCATTTATATTCATGAAATAGTTCACAGCACTATTATCATTTATTTCAATTGTGTATCACATTTTATAAATTTATAATATTTAAACTAAAAAATAAATTAAATGGATGATAAATTTAAATTTATAAAATATTAAATAAAAAAATATATTAAAAAAGTTATAGAAATATATGGGAAAACAACTAATTAATTTACATTTATAATTAATTTTTTAATTTTTTAATTTAACTACAACCAAACAAGGTTCTTTAAAATATGATTAATGGGTTAATAGATGATCTGTCTCACATAAAAAGATCTGTGAGACTGTCTCATCCAAATCTTTGCATTTAGTAAAATACGAGTGATATTTTTGGCATATTTTATTAATTATCAAATCTATCTCCGTCCGCTTCAAAGAGTCTCATTTTTCCATTTTGGGTGTCCGCCCCTAATGTGGTGTTTGATTTGGGTTTAAGTTGATTTAATAAATCGGTGAATAGTGTTATTCTATATTTGTTATTTTTTTTAGGTTTAAGTAGGGCATGTTTAAACTTTATGTCAAATCAAGTATTAATTGAGGTGAGAGAAGATGAAAGAGAAAGAAAGAAATAATATTAATTGAGGAGAGATAATGTAGGGTAGGGGTGGATAAATGTTAATAGGGTATGTAGGTGTAATATAGGAGAGATTTAAGGAGATTTATTAAATCTAAATCCGGATAATTAAACCGGAATCAAAAATCACCTAAGGGTCTAATTTCTCATTTTATACACATGAGACCCACACAAACCTACCAATACAATTAAAATATGGGGCGCACACACACACTAATATAACTATCCATTATAAATTAAATAATAATACTCCTTAATTCACGTGTAAAAGTAAATGCATCCATTTGGGGCAGATCATCAAATAGACGTTTAAGATTAAAAGTGAATAAAAACTATATACATTAATTAAATTATTTAAACGGATACGATATCTCTACCTAACATGTACGTTGTCATTCCTAGGTATGACACATTAATAATTATGCCGATGTTTTGAAATATTTAATAATTATTAATCATATAATATAGTTCAATATCTCTGAATTTTGTAGTTAATAAATACTCCCTCAGTCCCAGGTAATGAGGGCTAGAAACATTATGTTTAACATAAGGTCTCTGGCTCTCATTACTTAGGACGGAGGGAGTATGTATATTTAATATATCATGTTTCGCGGTGGTTAACAATTACATTTGCTTCTTACACAGTGATTAAGAAATATAATATTTTAATATATAGTGGATAGTTATATTAAAATGATAAGTGGGTCATATGTATATGGTTTAATCATTTTGTGTGAGTTTCATATACCAAAAAGGGTAATGAAACTATTAGGAACTAATCCCCAAATTGGAATTATGTAACAATAAGGTCAGGAGGACAGAGGAAATATAAGAAAGAAAATCAATTAAAGATAAAAAAATATTTATAATTATTTTTGTGCAAAACACATATGGGATAATTATAAATATAAATAAAAAATACTACAACAAACTTCAAACCAGGCCAAAATCGGATGAGAGAAGCTCTAACATCTTATATATACTAATTACGAATACAATGCTATAAATAACTTTTTAAAAGTATGAGGTGTCGCGACGTAGTTAATTGTTGTATTTTTTATTTTAATTTCATATATATAATCTTTATACTTTTATTCATTTATTTATTATTGTTATTATTATTTTATTGTTCACGTATATCTATAAATTAAATACCAAATTTAATTATATATTTTTTGATTAGTTAGGAATAAATAATTAAATCAATCAATAAAAATATATCCAACTTATTATTATTATTATTATTATTCATGTATATCTTCAAATTAAACTCCAGTTTTAATCATATTTTTTTATGGGAGGATTACTACTAGGTACACAAAAAAACCCTAAATTACTATGAGATACAAACATACAAAAGTATTACTACTAGGTATAAAAATATATAGTGATATTCCAATATTACCCCTATTAATGTGCTGCACATAAATATTGTGTGCAGCAAAAGTTCATGTGCAGCAAAGTGTGTGCAGCAAAAAAAGTGTGTGCAGGAAAAAAAAAGTGTGTGCAGCAAAAAAATGTGGTGGTCCGGCGGCGGCGGTCCGGCAGCTTTTCCGGCGGCGACAGTTTTTCCGGCGACCAGTTTTTTTTTTTTCTTTTTTTTTTTGGACGAACAATTTTTCCGGCGACCGGCTGCCGGAGCTCCGGCGGCGGCGGCGCGGCAGCTTTCTGGAGACCAGTTTTTTTTTTTTTTCCTGACGAACAGATTTTCCGGCGACCGGCCGCCGGAGCTCCGCCGGCGGCGGCGGCGGCGGTCCGGCAGCGGCAGCGGTGGTCCGGTGGTGGGTGGAGGTTGGGGTTAGTGTTTTAAAGGTATATGGGTTTAGGGGTATATTTGGTATTTTACTTTAATATTTTGTATTAAATAATAATTATTTTAAATCAATGTATCTAGTAGTAATTAGGGGTACAAAGTGTGTACCTATCAGTAATTATTTCTTTTTTATTAATTAGAAATAATAATAATTATTATTATTATTGTTATTATTATTAATTAATATCTTCAAATTAAACAACAGCCTTAACCCACTTATTTTTATTTTTTTATTTTATTGAGTATATCATCATTATTAAATTATGGGTAGGTCTTGCGTGAGACCGTCTCACATGAGATTATTTTTCACTTTTTAAAATAATTAGATTTAAAACGTGCATTGCACGTTAGTACTTTGTAATATATACACTTGTTAATTGTGTATGAAATTAAAATATAATACTTATTACGCCCTATAAACAAATTCACACTTTTTTATTTTTAACTATTACTCATTTACAACTCACATAACGTACTTTATAATTTATTTATCTATTTATTTATTATTACTTAAAAACACCTAACTATTTTAAAAGTAAATCAAAAGACAATTTTTTCTTAAACTCTATACCTACCGTAACCGTGAACTTCTTTTTGGAATAGAAGTAGTATGTATTTAATAGTTGTATAGTTTTTTTTTTCTCTTTCTCATTTCATCGTTCATTTCTATATTCCACATTTTTCATTGAAATAAAAAATATTTTTTAGTATAAAATTTAAAAAAAATTATTAAAAAGAATTATAACATTTTGATTTTTAAACTAAAAATTAATAAAATTTATTAGATAAAAGATTTTAAATATTAAAACAAAAAAATACCAAAATTAATAAAAAGGTCGTTTTATACGGTAAAATCATCATTATAATGAATGACTTTACGATGTTACTTTTATAGTTGATGACTTTACTACGTGTTATACAAAGTCATCATTATAAATAGACTTTACTTATCTTTGAAAAGATTTTTAGTTGTTATATAGTTTAATAAATATTTTTGAAATCATACATTTTATTAAATTTTTTTCCATATCTTACTAATTAATATTAATTAATTAATTATTATTTTAGGTAAAACGGTAATCAATGAAATATATAAAATATGGTAAAGAATTGTGTGAGACCATCTCATATAAGGGCTTACGTAGTACAGACAAAAAGTGATACATTTTATAAAGAAAAGTTACACTAAACTAATGAAAGATGATAATATTATTTTATGAACAATTTATAGTATAAATGAAAGTAATAACATTTTAAAGTAAAAATGATAAAAAAAATTATTGTAAAATTGTCTCACACGCAAGATTTATCCATAAAAAATATATAGTGGTTCAAAAATGTTTTGCAATTTTTGTAGAAGATGCAAAATAGTTAATTATTTATAAAATTTTATATTAACAAAATATTAATAATTTTCGTAATTAGTTGTTATAAAGCTTTCAAAGTATAATAAAATAGAAGATGTCAAATAATAAAAAGGTTCGTGCATTTAATAATAAAAAATAAAACAAAACAAAACTTTCAAACTTATTATTAGTTATAATACTAAGTTCTTGTTCATACTAATTGAAGTGAATATTTAAAGATATTAATGTGGATACATTGAATGTTTGAAATAAAATGAAATTTGATTTTTTAAAAATTTGTTTCATTATTTTATTATTTAATATGGAATTATATGTTATATATCAAAATCTTTAAATATAATGTTTCATCTCTTGCTTAATTGATTAAAAGTTAATATAATATGGTAAATATAAAGATACATATATTATTATTATTTAAAAAAAGATAATCAAAAAAATTAAAGTAATGCAATAAAACGTCTTGTTTAAGGGTAGGTCTTGTGTGAGACCGTCTCACGTGAAACCATTTTTCACTTTTTAAAATAATTATCACTTTCGCTATAAATCGTTATTACTCTCGCTATAAAATATTATCACTTTTTATTTACACTATTAGCTGTTCATGAAAGAGCATTATCACTTTTACTGATTTATTATCACTTTCCTTCATAAAAGTTATCACTTTCTGACCGTCTCATGTCACTTTCACATAAGTCTTTAAGAGACGATTTCACACAAGTCTTTACTCTTGCTTAATTGATTCCAAGTTAATATAATATGGTAAATATAAAAATACATATATTATTATTTTAAAAAAAACTAAATTATAAAATTTAAAGTAATGCAATAAAATGTCTATATGTTTTAAGATGATTTAATTTCTTCACAAAACCCACCCCAATGTAGTATAGTAATATTTAATTTATGTATTCATATTACTTTTTCTGAATTCATTGTTTTTTAAAGTTAAAAGGGCGTGTGTATTATATTATAGTTAAATATAACTAATAAATTATAAACATAAATCATTTCTTTAACTTACTCATAGATAATAAAATATATATAATTAAAAAATTAAACTTTGCGCACGTTAATATATTATTGTTATTATGATGATTAATAAATGATTGGTTATTTAATTATAATAATGTTAATAATAAATTTCTATTAAAGAGAATAAAACTATTTTTTTATCTTTTTATTGTAGGTATTTAGATGTACCTCCTTATTATACTCTTAATTTAATTAGTAATTTGAACAAAATTATAATATAAATTTCAGAACAATAATATTACCGTAATTTTAATATTTGTTAGAGACATTTACATTTATATATTTTTTTAAATGTATTATTTAAACAAATTATTATTAATTTAATAATTTTATTTTTATTAATTATGAACCTTAAAATTCACTCTCTTAAACTTTTCAATTATTATATCACAGGGCTAATTATTTAATTTTTTGAATTTTTTAATACAATATATTATATCAAATAATACGAAAATTACATTAAAAAAACAAATAAAAGAAATATAACTAATAAAATTACATATGGTTCATCAACTACGGCAAAAAAAACAAACTTTTTATGGATGCAATCACCAAACAAGCACATTGGATGAATAGGTATAGAGGTGTATGAGAAAAACAAAAATTACACAACTCTTTCGTTTTGCAATCTGATTCGAAAATGCCCCGCTTCCTCTTCATTTCAATTTTGTCTGCTTATTTCAATTAAATTTGTGAAATTCTCCTTTCCATTAGATACACTGTAGTCGTCGTTTCCTTTTATGATGCCGTATCTGACTACATCTTGATTTCCCTCTCATCTAACCGAGTAGCTGTGAAGCTCTTCATTACTATTGAATTCGTTCTTGAATTGCACCTCCGATGACCCATTATCATCGTTGAAGGCAACTCCACAATTTATAATGTTTAATTTGTCTTTTCATATTATTTGAATTTATGAATTCATTAATGTGATCATATAAAAAGGTTAATAATAATAATATTATTAATAATAATAAGTATAAAATTGATTTAATATTGATTATGATAAATATGAAGAGTCATTATTTATTAAGATATAATGAATATAAATAATTTAATTATTAGTATTATATATCATTAATAGATGAAAAGGTATAAGATGTGTAATTAAAAAAATAAGAAGGGATATAATTGAAAAAAAAGTTTCTCATATCCTTCTCACTTTGAATATATTAAGATTAAAGATAATTAATAAGATTAAAAAAAGTTATGTTTTTATGAAGATTAATTATTAAAATAAAGGATATGAAAAATGAAAAGACATGAACATGTTTATTTCATAATTAATAATATCACTTTTAATATATTATGAATTTTAATATGATAAATAGAGGTAAAAATATAATAAAGAAATTTAGGTAGGGATAAAATGGGGAAAAAATGTTAACACCTACTAAGGCACTTTTAATATATTATGATTATGATTATGATTATTACTTTTGTTATAAAACGTTGTTACTTTTGTTATAAAATTTTATCACTTTTTATTTATACTATAAAGTGTTCATGAAATAACATTATCACTTTTTGTTAATTTATTATCACTTTTTCTATATAATAGTTATCACTTTCTGCCCGTCTCACGTAAGGGCTTACGTAAGACGGTCTTACACAAGTCTTTGCCTTAAATTATTATTACAATATGCATTTAATATTGAATTTAATTAATTTTCTTATAAAATATGATGCATCCACATATTATGCTGGAATATGTACTCATATTCATACAGATACATAATAATACTATTAAAACAAAAAAATAAAAATAAAAAAATTAACCAACAATTCTATTTTATGTAAAAATTTATTTTTATATATTATATATAAATAATTAGCCGATTATATAAAATACATAAATTCAAATAAATAAATAGATAAATAAATATATATATATATATATATTATACATAAAATAAAAATAAATTAACTAGTTTAATATATATGTGATAGGTAATACCTAGTTTAACATTAATTTGACTCGTCACAAATTATTTTTATCACGAAAATTTTACATGATTTTCTGAATTTAACTCGAATTTGACATAAAAACTACCACGAAATTTGACTCGAATTTTAGCACATTTTTTACACGAATTTTCTGAATTATTTACTCAAAAATATTACCTGAAAATTGAACACTCAAATATACACGAAAATTAACTAGGAAACGTTTATTGAATCAGATTTACTTGTTACTCAAATATATTGACACGAAAATGTAACACGAAATCTAACTCGAATTAAATTATTTTTTACACGAAAAGGCGAATTATTAAAATTAGCAAGACTACTGAACAAATTTAAACACGAAATATTCACTCGATTCTAATTATTTTTAACACAATTTTGTTAAATAAATATCTGAATTTATGACACGAAAAATTAAACACGAAGTTTGACACGAAAAATTATGAATACTCGAAAAATAAATCAAATGTTTTAATAGAAATGTTACTTGATAATTGAACTCATATGTAACACCCCAATATTCATAATCTATATTTTCGTAAATTTTAATTTTTAATAGAACTGTATATTTTTATATATATATATTATATAATTATTATAATATTAATAATATTTATTGGTGCAAGTGTGCAAGTGGGAGTAAACACGTGTGTGTGCAAATGGAATTTTAGATAAGTTTGTAAATTTGGATACGATTTAACTGTAGAAGATATTTTTAACATTATCATATATTTGTATATATATGGAAGCAACCGTTTTCAAACTATAAAAATTGGAGGTAGCTTCTTCTACAAATTCATTTAGTAATAATCTTTCTTCTTGTTTTTATGTATACAAGTATATAAAAAATAGGGGTTTATATATATATATATATATATATATATATATATATATATATATAAACCATCATCACAGATATATATATACACGCTATATATATATACACACACTTATGTTTTGAAAATTTTCCATTCTTTATCAAATCTTATCATGTTATTTACGAAAATGTTCGTCTCGAAGCGTAGATTCCAAATATGTAATTATTTTATAAAATAGACGTCAGTTTGAGCTAGAAAAGCTCCGTCAAAGTTTCAACCCCTTTAATGGCAGATTTTATTTCAGTGTGTGTTAGGTTTGATATTATAGTCCGTTTTGAAGCTCTCCTCACGAGGATCACAAAGGTATAATTAGTTTTGAGTTTTGACGTAAAATAAAGAAGTTGGATAAAAACCTACTTTACGGTGAAAATTGGTGTTTTCTAAACTTCAATATTTTGATATAAAATTAGTACTGATGTGATCCTCATCTCACGAGAATTCCAACGGTGTTTTCGGAATTTCAAACGGAGTTGTATAACTCAAGTTGGGTCATTTTGAAACAAATTGGGTCATTTTGTAATAAATTTAAAGTTTTGGGTAAATTTAAATAATAATTTAATAGAATGCAGGGACTTGATTGTAATTTATAAAAATAAAATAAAAACGTGTGCATGCATATGCATAACAACATGTTTGATTACTTTCTTTCTTTCTTTCTTTATTTATTTATTTATTTATTTATTTACTTATTTAGTATTTTATTTATTATTTATTATTTATCTTATTTTATTAATTTAATTCCTTTTCAATATTAATTATAATTTACTATTATTATTATTATTATTATTATTATTATTTTTACTTATTATTTATTTTATTCATTTCATTCAATTTTATTATTTATTTAATATTTTATATTTATTTATTTATTTAATTTAATTTTTTATATTATTTAGTATTTTATTTATTATTTATCTTATTTTATTCTATTAATTTAATTCCTTTTCAATATTAATTATAATTTACTATTATTATTATTTTATTTACTTATTATTTATTTTATTTCATTTCTTTCTATTTTATTATTTATTTATTTAATTATTTATTTAATTTAACTTTTTATATTAAATATTAATATAATTTTGTCACTATTATTAATTTAGATGTAAAATCTTTATTTTATATCTATTTTTTTTATAAACATTAATGTCATTTGAATTTATATTTTAATGTTACAACTTATTACTAAAGTAGAAAACTATAATTGTTAAATTAATATTTTTAAATTATATATTTCTATTTTAGTAATTTATTAGATTAATAATTAGTGTATTATTAATTATAATATAACAATAATTAGTTTGTTTAATTAATTATTTTTAGAAATTAGTTTTAATAATAGGTATTATTATTAGAAGTAGAACTCAGTTTAGTATACCTTTGCAGGCATACCTGAGACTCACGAGCAATCTTAGTCCACTTTACACGTTTCCAATAAGTTTAAGGTGGGGGTAACTTTCACTCTTTACCGAGTGCTACATTTTATGTCATGATTGCTATGTTAAGATGTGATATATGTTACTGATATGTCATGTTATGTGTCATGTGTGCTTTTAGTTCGATGACAAATATTTTCTACTAACACTTGTACGGGGTGACGACTCAGTACACATATACCAACTAACACAAGTTACTGACTACGTCAGTTCAGTACTAAAATATATTTCAAGTATGCTAACATTGTACTGGGGTGACGGCCTGGTGCACATATACCAACTAACACAAGTTATCGGATGACGATTCGGTCTAAAATATTTTCATTGAGTTATCGAACGACAATATGCAAATTATTTTATTAAATGGCATATGTTACATCTTATGGTATATTTGGCATGCATATTTATTTTTAACTGTGCAATCATTTGAGTTAACCCACTGAGTGTATTTTAGGCGCTCACCCCTTATTGATTTTCAAAACAAGGGTTAGAAGATGAAGAGGTTCTTGCAGTTGTCTCAAGCCCATAGAAGACTTTATATTGTATCTTATATTTGGTATTTTATTAGAACTTTATTTCAGATACATCATCTGAACGAACTTATTTTGGATATTTTTCTCTACTCGGGTGAGTAGACATTAATATGTAATAATCTCTATGCAACTTTTACTTTATTATATTATCGCTTTGGGGGATATTTATATTATTTTCGTTGTGCATTCTCGACCCCTTTATTATTATATTGGGATATGTATATCTAGTAGCGTCCCAACCCCATAGCGTAACCCGGGGCGTTACAGCGTGGTATCAGAGCAGTCTATCTAAGACTTGCTCAAGTACCTAACTTAGAATTTTATACTGTACCCTCGGATTGACTATTCTATAACTATGACCTGACTACACTATAGGATTTTTATGTGTGTTCAATTTATGTACTAGTATATAATATTAGTAATATTTTGGCCAGATCATGAGTCGGAGGAGACCACAAAACCTACATACTAATGAGAATCTTGAGAACGTTCATGGTGACCCAGGAGATGATTTAGTGACAATCCTTCGGGGATTGGCTCAACAATTTCAAGCAAATTCTGCACGACCACCACCACCACCAGAACCTATTCCTAGAAATGAACCAGCCTCAGTAATCGAATAGTTTCGACGATTCAATCCATCAACATTCAACGGAACGGAGGACCCTGCGGAAGCTGAAAAATGGTTGAGGTCGTTGGATAAAATTTTCACCTATCTCGAATGCAATAATGCACAGAAGATTTCGTGCGCTGTCTTCCAGTTCATGGGTGAAGCTGATTTCTGGTGGGAGGCTTACGGACGTACCAGGACACCTGAGCAAAAAGCTAGGATGACATGGGAAGACTTCAAGGAGGTGATCATTCAAAACTACATGCCACAGTCGTATCGAGATGACAAGGAAAGTGAATTTCTGCACTTGAAACAAGGAACAATGAGTGTTCTTGAGTATGAAAGAGAATTCAATCGACTCTCCAGATTTGCCACGCATCTTTTCAACACAGAGGAGAAGAAAGCTAGACAATTTGAAAAGAGATTGCGATCCGAGATCAGCACTATCTTGGCTGGTCAAGGAATGATGACTTTTGCAGAAGCATTTTCCAGAGCTCAAGAAATTGAGACTCGACAGAAGAACAACAGTAACCAGAATAAGAAGGCAATTGAGATACCTGCAAAGCGCAAGTGGGGAGGACCGGTGATTGGAAAGAGAAACCCTAAAATTCAAAACAAGCAAATAAAAATCGGAGGAGGATCAGGACCACAGCCACTTGAAACAAATTCTCCTTGCCCAAAATATGGAAAGAATCACCTTGGAGCATGCTTGTATGAAACCGGAATATGTTATCGATGCCGCCAACCAGGACACACCATACTAGAATGCCCAAAATTTAAAGCATCAGGAGGATCAAGTGCTAGACCGGCACGTGCATATGCTATGACACAGCAAGAAGCTGAGGATAAACCAGAAACAATGGCAGGTATGCTATCAGTATTTGGCACTCATGCTCTTATACTTTTTGATACGGGAGCCACTCATTCATTCATATCTGCTAAGATGTATAAGAAAGTAGAAAATAATTGTGAAGAGTTTGGAAAATCAACTCTTGAGGTTAGTATACCTTTGGGTAACTCCATTCGAACCATGAAGCTGTGCAAGAATGTGAAAATAGAGATAAATGACAGAGTCCTACTTGCAGACCTTCACGTAATTGAGATGAAAGATTTTGATGTAATTTTAGGAATGGATTGGCTTAGAGCTAATCATGCAGTGATAAGATGTCGTGAAAAAGAAGTACAGTTTCAACTCCCAGGAGATAAGAAGTTTACATTTCACCGGGCAAAAGCTGGAGAAGTACCGCGAGTTATATCTGCAATTAAAGCAATCAAAATGATGAAGAAAGATGGATGTCAAGCATTCTTAGTGAGTATTGTGGAAAGTGAAGGTGGAAAGATGAGCATAAAGGATGTTCCTATTGTACTGGAATACGATGATGTATTTCTAGAGGACTTACCAGGATTGCCACCTGAAAGACAAGTGGAATTCACAATCGATCTAGTACCGGGAGCAGCACCAGTCTCAAAAGCACCTTATCGAATGGCACCAAAGGAGTTACAAGAACTAAAGATCCAATTACAAGAACTCTTGGAATGGGGTTTCATACACCCTAGTGTTTCACCCTGGGGAGCACCTGTTTTGTTCGTAAAGAAGAAAGATGGTTCGTTTAGAATGTGTATCGATTATCGAGAACTGAATAAACTTACCATCAAGAATAAATATCCCATGCCAAGGATTAAGGACTTATTTGATTAGCTGGGCGGTGCTAGTGTGTTTTCCAAGATAGATCTGAGGTCTGGATATCATCAGGTGCGAATCAAGCAGAGCGACACTTCAAAGACTGCTTTTAGAACACGTTATGGACATTATGAGTTCGTAGTAATGCCTTTTGGTCTCAGCAATGCACCAGCAATTTTTATGGATTTAATGAATCGTGTTTTTCACTCGTACTTGGATAAATTCGTGATCGTGTTCATTGATGATATCTTAGTGTATTCTAGAGATCGGGAACAACATGAAGAACATCTGAGAATCGTTCTAGAGATACTAAGAAAGAAAAAGTTGTATGTCAAATTCAAGAAATGTGAGTTTTGGTTAGACAAAATTGTCTTTCTTGGACACATCGTGTCAGCTCGAGGAATTGAGGTGGATCCGGCCAAGGTGGAAGCAGTAGAGAAATGGAAGACACCTACAAATGTGGGAGAAGTACGAAGTTTCATTGGATTGGCTGGATATTATAGAAGATTTATTGAGGGATTTTCGAAGATTGCAGGGCCCTTGACGAAATTAACTCGCAAGGAAGTTAAGTTCTGTTGGACGGAAGAATGTGAAAATAGTTTCAACCTTCTTAAACAGAAATTAGTCACTGCACCTGTACTGACAATTCCTGATGGGACAGAAGAATTTGTCATCTATAGTGATGCTTCAAAGCAAGGATTGGGATGTGTTCTGATGCAACGTAATAAAGTAGTTGCTTTTGCGTCTAGACAACTCAAGATCCATGAACAGAACTATCCAACTCATGATTTAGAATTGGCAGCTGTGGTGCATGCTTTGAAAATTTGGAGACACTATCTGTATGGAGCAAAATGTCAAATTTATACGGATCACAAGAGCTTGAAGTACTTTTTCGAACAGAAGGAATTAAACATGAGGCAAAGGAGATGGTTGGAATTAGTCAAGGATTATGATTGTACAATACTGTACCATCCAGGGAAGGTAAATGTGGTAGCAGATGCTCTAAGCTGAAAAGGAAAAGGGGAATTAGCATGTTCTATAACAAACCAAGAATTATTGGTGGCTGAGTTCTCTCGGATGAATTTGGAAGTCGTGAGACCTCCAAGAAGCATTGAAGCAGTATTAACTGCGTTAATGATTAAACCTTCCTTAAGAGATAGAGTCAAGAAACTTCAAGACGAAGACAGAATTCTCAGAAAAATTAAGGAACGCGTGAAGATTGGGGAAGGAATGGAATTTGCTCTCATAGACGATGGAACACTCGTATTTGGAAAAAGATTATGTGTTCCTAAAAATGAGGATCTTATTAGAGAAATTTTAACAGAAGCTCATGGTACTCCATACGCGGTACATCCAGGAGGTACCAAGATGTATCAAGACTTGAAGAATGCATTTTAGTGGAGAAATATGAAGAGGGATATAGGCCTGTTTATCCAAAGGTGTATGACTTGTCAGCAAGTGAAAGCAGAACATCAACGACCCTCAGGACTCTTAAAGCCATTAGAAATTCCTGAGTGGAAATGGGAGCATATCACAATGGATTTCGTTACTGGTTTACCAAGATCAGTGCGAGGAAATCAAGCTATATGGGTGATAGTGGATCATTTGACCAAGTCTGCGCATTTTCTTCCAGTGAAAATGACTCATGGAATGGATAAGCTTGCACAAATTTATCTAGAAGAAGTTGTCAGATTGCACGGTGTACCAGTTTCTATAGTTTCTGATCGAGATCCAAGATTTACATAAAAAATTTGGCACAGTTTACAAAACGCAATGGGCACGAAGCTAAAGTTTAGCACGGTATTTCATCCGCAAACAGATGGCCAGTCTGAAAGGACTATTCAAACATTGGAAGACATGTTGAGGGCATGCGTCCTAGATTTTGGGGAAAGTTGGGAAAGATACATACCACTTATAGAGTTTGCTTATAACAACAGTTTTCAAGCCACAATAGGCATGACTCCTTACGAGGCACTCTACGGAAGGAAGTGTAGATCTCCTCTTTATTGGGATGAAGTTGGTAAAAAGAAAGTTCTAGGACCAGAGATAGTAGAAAAGACAGTTGAAGCGATTGAAAAGATCAAAAGAAGAATTTTGACTGCGCAAAACCGACAGAAGTCTTACGCTGATAAGAGATGCAAAGATTTGCAGTTCCAGGAAGGAGATAAAGTTTTTCTCAAAGTCTCACCAATGAAAGGAATTTCTCGCTTTGGAAGGAAAGGAAAACTCAAGCCAATATACATTGGGCCTTACGAGATTTTGGAGCGAATTGGCGAATTGGCGTACAAGTTAGCTTTACCATCTGAGCTAGCTGGAGTGCATGATGTGTTTCATGTGTCCATGCTACGGAAATATGTGTTTGATCCAAGCCATGCTGTTAACCACGAGGTTATAGAAATTGACGACAACTTAGCGTACGAGGAATTTCCTATAGCTATTCTTCATAGGAAGGTTCATAAGCTAAGGAATCGTGAAGTTACTTTAGTTAAAGTTCAATGGAGCCAACACAATACAGAAGAAGAGACATGGGAACATGAAGACGACATACGAAATAAATATCCGAATCTATTCATATCTGGTAAATGAAATTTCGAGGACGAAATTATTTTTCGGGGGGATAGATTGTAACACCCCAATATTCATAATCTATATTTTCGTAAATTTTAATTTTTAATAGAACTGTATATTTTTTTATATATATATTATATAATTATTATAATATTAATTATATTTATTGGTGCAAGTGTGCAAGTGGGAGTAAACACGTGTGTGTGTGCAAGTGGGATTTTAGATAAGTTTGTAAATTTGGATAAGATTTAACTGTAGAAGATATTTTTAACATTATCATATATTTGTATATATATGGAAGCAACCGTTTTCAAACTATAAAAATTGGAGGTAGCTTCTTCTACAAATTCATTTAGTAATAATCTTTCTTCTTGTTTTTATGTATACAAGTATATAAAGAATAGGGGTTTATATATATATATACACACACTTATGTTTTGAAAAATTTCCATTCTTTATCAAATCTTATTATGTTATATACGAAAATATTCGTCTCGAAGCGTAGATTCCAAATATGTAATTATTTATAAAATAGACGTCAGTTTGAGCTAGAAAAGCCACGTCAAAGTTTCAACCCTTTAATGACAGATTTTATTTCGGTGTGTGTTAGGTTTGATATTATAGTCCGTTTTGAAGCTCTCCTCACGAGGATCACAAAGGTATAATTAGTTTTGAGTTTTGACGTAAAATGAAGAAGTTGGGTAAAAACCCACTTTACGGTGAAAATTGGTGTTTTCTAAACTTCAATATTTTGATACAAAATTAGTACTGATATGATCCTCATCTCACGAGGATTCTAACGGTGTTTTCAGAATTTCAAACGGAGTTGTATAACTCAAGTTTGGTCATTTTGAAACAAGTTGGGTCATTTTGTAATAAGTTTAAAGTTTTGGGTAAGTTTAAATAATAATTTAATAGAATGCAGGGACTTGATTGTAATTTATAAAAATAAAATAAAAACGTGTGCATGCATATGCATAACAACATGTTTGATTACTTTCTTTCTTTATTTCTTTATTTATTTATTTATTTATTTATGTTATTTTGTATTTTATTTATTATTTATTATTTATCTTATTTTATTAATTTAATTCCTTTTCAATATTAATTATAATTTACTATTTTTAATATTATTATTATTATTTTTACTTATTATTTATTTTATTCATTTCATTCTATTTTATTATTTATTTAATATTTTATATTTATTTATTTATTTTATTTAACTTTTTATATTATTTAGTATTTTATTTATTATTTATCTTATTTTATTCTATTAATTTAATTCCTTTTCAATATTAATTATAATTTAATATTATTATTATTATTTTATTTACTTATTATTTGTTTTATTTCATTTCTTTCTATTTTATTATTTATTTATTTAATTATTTATTTAATTTAACTTTTTATATTAAATATTAATATAATTTTGTCACTATTATTAATTTAGATGTAAAATCTTTATTTTATATCCATTTTTTTATAAACATTAATGTCATTTGAATTTATATTTTAATGTTACAACTTATTACTAAAGTAGAAAACTATAATTGTTAAATTAATAATTTTAAATTATATATTTCTATTTTAGTATTTTATTAGATTAATAATTTGTGTATTATTAATTATTATATAACAATAATTAGTTTGTTTAATTAATTATTTTTAGAAATTAGTTTTAATAATATGTATTATTATTAGAAGTAGAACTCAGTTTAGTATACTTTTGCAGGCATACCTGAGACTCACGAGCAATCCTAGTCCACTTTACACGTTTCCAATAAGTTTAAGGTGGGGGTAACTTTCACTCTTTACCGAGTGCTATATTTTTATGTCATGATTGCTATGTTAAGATGTGATATGTGTTACTGATATGTCATGTTATGTGTCATGTGTGCTTTTAGTTCGATGACAAATATTTTCTACTAACACTTGTACGGGGTGACGACTCAGTATACATATACCAACTAACACAAGTTACTGACTACGTCGGTTCAGTACTAAAATATATTTCAAGTATGCTAACATTGTACTGGGGTGATGGCCTGGTGCACATATACCAACTAACACAAGTTATCGGATGACGATTCGGTCTAAAATATTTTCATTGAGTTATCGAACGACAATATGCAAATTATTTTATTAAATGGCATATGTTACATCTTATGGTATATTTGGCATGCATATTTATTTTTAACTGTGCAATCATTTGAGTTAACCCACTGAGTGTATTTTAGGCGCTCACCCCTTATTGATTTTCAGAACAAGGGTTAGAAGATGAAGAGGTTCTTGCAGTTGTCCCAAGCCCATAGAAGACTTTATATTGTATCTTATATTTGGTATTTTGTTAGAACTTTATTTCAGATACATCATCTGAACGAACTTATTTTGGATATTTTACTCTACTCAGGTGAGTAGACATTAATATGTAATAATCTCTATGCAACTTTTACTTTATTATATTATCGCTTTGGGGGATATTTATATTATTTCCGCTGTGCATTCTTGACCCCTTTATTATTATATTGGGATATGTATATCTAGTAGCATCCCAACCCCATAGCGTAACCCGGGGCGTTACATCATATGTCTCGAAAAACAGAAAATGGAATTTTTAATTTTTTTAATTCACTTGAAATCCGTGTTACTCGAATTTTATATTAGATATTGTACTCCAAAATTTATGATCCAGTTTTCTTGTTTATATTTACTCGAAAAATTATCTCGAATTTTAACACGAATTTTTACTCGAATTTTTTACTATAATAAATTTTAATTTTTTTTATTGTTCAATATAGGTTACTCGAATGATCACTCGATCGATTACTCGAATTTTCGTGTTAAGGAGATTTTGGTCATTTCAGACAAAATAAGATAAGTAGTTAAACTTGGAATAGTAAAGTATATCGCTATTCACTGCAGGCACTGTTGCAATTATCCCATTAAACATAAGGTAAAATAATACAGTGTTCTACAGAGAATATAGAATTATTTGTTGTTCTATTTTTAAACCCAAAATTACCAAAATACCCATTATTCGAATATTCGAGTAAATACATTTCGAGTAATATGTCGAGTAAACTAAATAAATGTATAAAGTTTTGAGTAAATATTCGAGTAAAATTAAATTCGAGTAAACGAGTATTTGTGAGTAATAAAATTGAGTTATCATTTTGAGTTTTTTTTAATATTCTATTCACCAAAATTATCATTACTCCAATATTGAAAACATACTAGTAATAATTCGAGTAATAATAGCAAATATGAGTAAGGCTATATGAGTAAGCAAATTTGAGTAATAGTCAATTTTAAGTAAAGCAAATACCAAGGATATTTCGAGTAGGTAAGGGAAATTTGAGTAAGACAATCTTGAGTAAAAGTAATTGTGGCAAATTCAAAATTTAAGTAAGCAAGACAATTCGAGTGAGAGGCTAATTGGAGTGAGAGAAAATTCTGAATAAGACAAAATCCAATAAGACAAATTAAGAATTAATAATTTCGAGTAATGAAGACTTATGAGTAATGTGATATTCGAGTAAAACTGATGAGTTAAAATTTTAAAATTATTATTAAAAAAATATATACTCAAATAAAATAATTATTTGTAATTCGATTATCCATTTTTCGAAGAATTCTTTATTCAAAGTTTAATAGATGGATTCACCATAGGAAGGCTAGACAAATTCTTCAGCTTCAAGAAGAAAAAGCATAACATCATATATAAGGTGACCGAAGGGGAAATTGCCATCCTAATGGAGCTCACGAGAAATGTGATGGAAATGTAACTAGTTCCCGTTGATGAAATCAAAAGGGAACTCAGTAAACTCAAGGAAGGAATGGCTAAAACCATGTCTTGGATCCATATCGGTGCAATTTGTATCCTTATCAAAGCAACGTTCAAAGAAGGTATTGATACACCAATCGATATTGCAATCTTTGATAAAATGATCAAGAATACAAGAGAGGAATGCCTGGGAGGAATCTCAGGAAACCTGTATGCAGGCAAGGTGGCATCCTACATATACCCGAGGATTGCCTATAATCTGGCAGGTAAAGACTTCAGTAGGGCACTTACCTTTCATCAAGATTTCAAAAATAAAGATTTGATGAAAGAAGGAAATAGGCTTTACTCGATCAATTACAGTATCTCGTATGCTCTGTCCAATACTCATCATTCAGATTTATTCCAAATAAAGGAGTACATTGAGATGCCAGAAGTGTTTGAAAGGGTTGCATGCGCAACCAGGCCAGAAATAATGGAGTTATCGCCAATCCATGACATGTATTTTTGCGAATCAAGGACAAGTCGATCTGGAGTAGGCAAGACAGCCTCAGATTTGAACAAAGAAGGATTTTTTTTCCAAGAAGATAGGATGATCAGTGAAAAATTGAGAAAGAAACCGATCGTGGAGGCAATCGAGGAGCCGAAAAAGTTCACAACTAAAGGTGAACTGAAATGCCCAGAAGGATGGAGAGGAGTCGAAGTAATATTTGATATCACTAAAAAGGAAAACTCTATTCCTTGTGATGTCCTGTATTATTTTCAACAACCAACAACTGGAGATACCAAGGGTAGCTCAAACTTGGTGATCTTGAGCTGATAATCGAGGGAGTTGCAGGAAGATTCCCAGAGTAACTAGTACTGGGATTGGAGTTTCTCGAGGATCACAAACCTTGGGAATGACTACAAGATGGAATGGAGTTTACGGTCAAGGGGAAAAGATACAAGGTTTACTAGTAGAGGCTCGGGCTTATAAGCTCTAATCCGCCCATGGCCACAAGTCTATTCTCAATATATACCACTGTAGCGATGATATATAAAGAGCACCATGCAGAGTATTTTGCGGCATATATAGATTCAGGAGCCGGCATCTGTACAGTAAAGGTAGGAGTATTTTCTAAAGACTCAGGCGAAGATTTGCCAATGGTATTAGGAAAAGATTTCTCTCAAAGGGTGCTGATCCTTAATAAAGGAATCAAGCAGGCAGAAATTATGATCGGAGGAGCAGATCGTACCCCATGGTATAAGGTGAAAACTCCACCGATATATTTTCACGACAACGGAGCGGATATTATATTATGAAACAACTTCCTACAGACATTCCAGCATTTTACCTAAGAAAATGCAACAAGAAGACTTATCTTCACAACACTTTATGAACATAAGATCATCGCACCAAGATTGCATAATGCATTTCAGAGAAAAATGTTAATCAAATTTCGCAGCAAGCATGGTGATGAAGGAAAAATTAGCCATCCAAAGATGAATGATCGAAGGAAATATGGCGAAGTAGTCCTTCAAATAAGAATCGAGACCAGAGGAGGATGGAAGATGGAGAAACTAAGGGAAGATACAATCCACCTTCTCAAAGCAAGCTTGGGAGAAAGCTTACAGAGAGACGTCACAATCGAAGAACAAACATCTTTGGAGGACGTCAAGAAGAAGATACAGAGGAACTTCAATGGGGATCCTCTAGCCTGGTAGGACAAAAAACGAACTTAAAGCTTTACTCAAAGTAAAAGAAGGAAATGAGCATGAGTTTGTGAGATACAAGCCTATCCTGATGAACCAAGAGGATCGAAAGGATATGCAGCTAATACTCAGGGAACATCTGGACCTTAAGTTGATATTACCAGGAGTATCTCCATAGAGCAGTCCAGGATTTCTAGTTCGAAATCATGGAGAAGTCAAGCAGGGGAAGCCGAGACTTGTGATCAACTGCAAAAGAATCAACAACATCTTGGAGTTCGATGGATACTATATACCAAGTAGGGAACACTTGGTTAACTGTATCAAGAATGCCAAGTTATTCCCCAAGTTTGATTGCAAATCTGGGTTCTACCAGATTATGATGGAAGAAGGAAGCAAGAAGTTTACAGCCTTCTCCACACCACAAGACCATTATATCTGGAATGTCATGCCTATGGGCTTGGCGAACACACCCCAGATATACCAAAGGAAGATGGATAATTTGTTCAAAGATTATTTCTCATTCATGTTCGTTTATGTGGATGACATCCTCTTAGCCTCAAAGAACATGAAGGAGCATTTGGCGCATTTGGAAGTATTTTCAGAAGTATGCCATAAAGAAGGATTGTTGCTTTCTGAAAAGAAAGCAATAATTGCAACAAGACAGATCGAGTTTTTTGGAGTCGAGATCGATGAGTCTGGAATTATTCTACAACCTCATATTGTAGAAAAGGTTCAAGGATTTCCCAAAGATCTCAAAGACAAGAAGCAACTCCAAAGCTTCTTAGGAGTGGTCAACTTCGCTAGAATGTTCATTAACAATCTAGCACAATACAGGAAGGTGTTTAGTCCTTATTGAAAAAGGATGCGGAGTTCAAATGGGAGGAATCACACTGAGCAATGGTTAAACAATTAAAGGAGGTTTGCAAGAAGCTCCCCAAGTTAGCAATACCAAATGACAAGGATGAACTGGTACTCTACACAGATGCCAGTGACCATTGGTAGGCAGCGGTCCTAACTAAGTTCACGCCCGAAGGAGAAGTGCCATGCAGATACTGTAGCGGACTCTTTGCGGAGAATGAAACGAAGAGGTGGCACATCAATAAAAAAGAGTTCTTTGCGGTTCGAAAGTGATGAGCATTTTCTCAACACACAAGATTAATCCCCAAGTATAAGGATATCAATTGTAGTCTCGATAGGCGACCAAGTGATTATCGAACCCTAGTGACGAATTAGTATCGATTCAATTATATTCTAGTCAACGAAGATTATGTTGGCAAATTTGACTTGGTTTGACTATAAACTAAATAACAGAAATTGAAATAGCAAAGTAATTAGGAAAGCAATAGAGAATTTCGGTGGTGATCGAGTAAGTAGTAGAGTAGTTCTTTAGGTAATCCAGTTTTATTCGTTAATTTCCTTCCCATGTGTTGGTGTCCAACTCTGCCTTGTAGTTTATGGACGCATCACTAAACCATGCAAGCGTACTCTATAGACATAAGTAAGCAAGCGTATGACACGTGTGAATATCCTTGGAGCAAGACGTATACTTTACCCTCCTTTCTAAGTACTATTATAATCAATTATTTCCCGTGCACTTAGTACTCTAATCCGATTTGATCTCCCTTTTTAGGTACTATAAAGTTATACTCTTTATCCTACTTATTAACCCTAATATGATTCAATTAACAAGTATCCATATAAGATAGTTCTAATAAGACTTCGGAATCCCTTCACTTAGAATTATAACATATAATTCTTCTAATCGGTGAACGCACTCAATCAATAACCAAGAGATGTATTCAAACTCTACATGATAATGATGCACAAACCGGTCGTGAGTATGAATTGAAAAGGCACAATCTTATATAAAATAAACCACAAGTAGTGTTGTACGGAGTTTACACATGGAAATTCGATTAACTCATAAAACCTTCATAACCCTAGAACTACCAAGATGGTTCTAGCCCATGATTGATCTAGGAACAATCATGGCTAGTTAGTATGATCTTACTTGACTCGCCAGACGAACCTCTCTCACGACCCCTTCAGATGATGGTAAGGCTTGGTGGATGAAAGAAGATGTGTTGTCTTGTGTTGTGTTCTTTTTCTCCTGCGGAAGCCCTTCTTTTATACACATAGGATCTCCTTATGGGCTTAGGATGGGCCTTTGCTTGAAGCACACATCAAATTTGGTGAAGGGCATTCGGAATTACCATAAATAGCATTCAGCGATACGTCGTTTCACCTCAGCATCCAAGTCGAACAAGAAGCCCCTGGTCGAACAAACATTCTGGACAATTTTGGCAATTTGCTCGACCAAACCGCTCTTGCTCGACCAGTTTGATCTTGGTCGAGCAACTCCTCCAAGTCGAACGAGCTCACTGGATGTTTTTTGCATTTTGCTCGACTTCCTCTCATCTGTTCGACCAAGATAATATTGGTTGAGCAGATTCTCCAAGTCGAACTAGCTCACTGGACAGGCTCTGGCAATCTACTCAACTAGTCACCTCCCGTTTGACCACCTATTAAAAGTCGAACAAGCCATCTTTGGTCAAACAACACCTTAATCTCGCCTCCAAAATCGAGTCTTCCAATTCCGAGCCTTTTTCACCTATTTTCCTATACAAATATGCTCAAATAGCCCTTGTACCCTCTGATTCGTGCCTTTCCCATAAACGTACAATTCATCTCAATAAAAGACCAAATAGTACTCCATTTCCACACAAATCAAGGCCCAAACACATGAGAATTTACACTCTCATCAAACCCCTAAACTTACATGTTGCTCATCCCGAGGCAACGAAATTAAAATCGATAGTGTAATCGCCAGGTACAACATATAAAATACATGCAATTATATTAACTTAGAACACGCAACTATCATACCTTTCATTCACTCAAAAACATCAATCAATCACAATACTTCTACGAGTGCTAAGTCAACTAGCTCACAGGTAAGTATTTACTCTCTCACTCAAGTGTAAAAGCTATACACCTTATGGTTGATATCAGCACTCACTTTCAATTTATGTACTCGCGTAACCATAAGCTTGACAAAGGTCTCAAAACTCCATCCATAATCGACTCAATACTAGGATCACAAAGGACTTGCTTAAAGGATGTAACGTTGGCTCTTTGGTAAAGGTGGAAGAATATAGGAAAATGACTAACTTTACTAGTAAAGAGTTACCTTGGTATATTACTTTCAGTTGCTCCCTCTTCACTACTCTATCAATGATCTAGATCATAGACCATTCCTCCATCTTTACTTGGCTCAACTCTTTCTCTGTAGTATCACGCCAATTCCGGAGTTCTACAAATATAAGGATACCAGTTTCAGGCACTACCCTCTCTAGCATTCGGGATACCAGTTTCAGGCACTATCCCTCAAAAGATCTAACTTCTTGTCTCTCGAGCTTACTTTCATCAAATCTCTCATCCACTTTAAAACTTCCTGGAGCATTCGTCTACTGATGCCGTTTTCTTTGCACGCAAAATTAATCCCCAAGTATTAAGGATATCAATTGCAGCTTAAGCAAGCGACCAAGTGAATATCGAACCCAAAGGACGACGTATTATCAATTTAATTATTATCTAAATTAATTAAGACAAGTTGGCAATTAAGTTTGAGGTTTAGGATGATTAAACTAATAAACAAGTAATTAAAATAACAAATAAAATAAATATCACTTGAAGAATACGAAAGTGGATCAAGTAAGAGAATAGGTAGCTCTAGGATAATCCAGTTTCACTACTTAACTTCTCTTCCATGTGTCAATGTCCGACTCTGCCTTGTGGAATATGGACGCATCACTAAACCATGCATATCTACTCTATAGACACAAGTAAACATGCGTGTAACACGTGTGAATAACCTAGGAGCAAGAGATATAATTTCACCCCCCTTTCTAGGTACTATCAGTATCAATTATTTCCCCCTAGGATTGGTACTCTAACCCAATATGATCTCCCTTTATAGGTACTATAAAATTATCCTTTTTATTCTACTTAGTAACCCGAATTCAATTCAATTAATAAGTATCTATATATGATAGTTCTAATAAGACTTCGGAATCCCTTCACTTAGAATTATAACATAAAATCCTGCTCAACAGTGAACGCACTCAACCAATAACCATGTTATGTATTCAGACTCTACACAACGATTATTGATGCACAAAACGACTATGAGTATGGATTAATAAAGCACAATCATATATAAACTATATCCACAAGTAGTGTTGTACGGAGTGTATACACGGAAGTTCAATTAACTAGATAAAACTTTCACAACCCTAGTTCTACCAAAAAGGCTTTAGCCCATAGTGTTGTAGGAAACACACATGGTTGTTGGATAGATCTTACCCGGATGTCCAGAAAATACAAGATAAATTAGGAAACGAATAAACCCTAGATGTGGTGTCATCGCGTCCTCGCTCTTGAATTCTCCTCTTAGTTCTCCCCTTGATTCCACAAACGAATCTTCAAAGTGATGGATAGATGGAGAAAAGGATGATGGTTGGGGGTGATCCCCCCTTGTGGGGTGTTGTATGTTGTGGCCTCTCTTCTCCTCTCTTGTATTGTGTTGTGTTCCTCCTCTTTTTGGGGCTGTATAGACCTCCTTTTATACTTGTAATCACGTCTCCTAGGCTTGGAATGGGATTTTCAAGTGATCACACGCGTTTAGGCCTCGAAAATATGGATTTGGTAAGTTCCCGAAGTGCGGTTCGACCTCCCAAACAGGTCGAACCAACCCCTACAGATCGAACCATGCATGTCGTGGTCGAACCAGCTATTTTTCCGTTGGGTTCGACCTCGGTTCTACCTCAAGCAGGTCAAACCGATTTGCGCAGTCTCTCCGTTTCGCGTATAACTTTCACATCTGACCTCTGAATTGAGTGATTATTGTGCTCACGCGATCCTCTCTTCCTTGAATTTCTATCCATAAAAAGAAATCACAAAAACTCCAAGAATGTAATATGTAACAGGCCATGGAAAGTAGCACTGCAATTCTGTTCGGCACAGCTCGCGCGGCGTCACCACTTTGCTCATAACTTCCTCGTTCGGACTTCAATGATGGTGTTCTTTATGCCAAAACGACCCTCTCTTCAGTGGCTTTCCAACCATATATACACCAACAGTTTTGAGCTCCACAACAATACAGAATAATTATGAAAGTTGGACGTACGTTTTCAGCATTCTTGCACAAATTGCACCTTTTCTCCAACTTTGCACTTTTCATCCTTTTTTCCACCTAAAACACAACAAAACACCTCAAGTGCACATAATTCTCACATATATCGAATATAAGACACTTGTGCTCATATTTGACTACAATATCAATCAAAAAGGTGTTAAATTGGATATTAAAATACGTTTATTTTCACTCTCATCAATCCCCCAAACTTACCCGTTGCTCGTCCCGAGGCAACAAAATAAAGATAAAGAGAAAGAGTAAGAAAATTAGAGGGGAAACAAGGACTATGACCAATACCCCATTCAAAATACAATTGTAATCAACTTAGGTCATGCAACTCTTATCAATTCAAAGCTACAAGTTAAGACAATCACCACCAATTCAAATACTCCATTGACATGTTCTCACGGGAAGTATATATATGATCTCTCACTCAAGTGTAAAATATGTACACTTATGGGTTAAAGTGTTTACGCTCAAATTCAATTCAAGTGCATGCGTAACCATAAGCTTGCCAAACGTCTCAAACTTTCTACCACTAAAATTATGATTCGACAATGGGATCAAAAAGGATTTTTCTTTTGGATGTAATGTTGGCTCTTTGGTAAGGGTAGGAAACATATGGATAAAGTGACTCAATTAGTAGAGAATTAAAACCGGAGATCTTATGTACTACAGATTTTTACACTTCAAGGCTATCCAGCTTCATGCTCTTCTAATTTTCTTTTCTCTCCTTTCCTTCAAGCTCAACATACTTTTTCTTTTCTTCAAGCACATCCTTTTTCTCTCGAGGTACCAGTTTCGGGCACTATCTCTAACATCTTGGGGTACCAGTTTCGGGCACTACCCCTAAGCAACTTATTTTTAAGCTCATATTTTTGTTTTTGCTCATAATCACTTGTACAGCTCCAAATATTTTATTCCTTCTAAACTCCATGAAAATCAATTCACACACTTTGACAGCATTTAATTCTCCACTAAATATAGGAATTTAAGGCTCAAATAGAATATCAAAGTGGCTATCTTCGTAGGTTACCAAAGAAATAAAATGTTTAGGCTCAACGGGGCTAACTACGGATATATAATTATTTGGTAGGGAATTATTTGGCTAAGTGACTCATAAATTCAAGGATGGCCTTAGATCATCTCCTATCATCTAACACACATGTAGTTTCAAGTAAGACAAGTGGCAAGTTCTAGAATACACACACAAGAACGATACTCACCAGAAAAGAAATATCATGTGATTATGTACATGATCAACGAGGCTCAAAATCTCACATGAGGTTTTAACAAGTAACAGAGCACTTTTCATGGTAAGCAATATCCCACAAGTACACATAGAACTTCATATCACAATATAACTCAAGTACACTTCCTTCATCAATTTCAAGAGCATATGAATTTCAAAGATAATTTTAACAATATAAGCTCACATGGATCACCACCATAAACTCATTCCTTCCACTCCATGAATTAAAAGCACATATAAAAATTAGAAAAAGGAAACGAGGGCACCTGATTTCTCCTTCAATGAATGCACGAGCTCCTCGAGTCAAAGCCTCAATGTAGAACTCATCTTGCCACTCTTTTACCTTTTCTATCATCAAAGCTCAAACAAACTCATCATCACAGGATTCATCAATAATAAAATAGGAGAACTATAAGAAAGAATTAATTGACTATGTAATCGACTCCACACACTAGAAACACCACTGAACACTAGGCAAATTACAAAAATTGACACATCAAAATCGATTAAAGTTTCAACATACCGCAAAAAATCAACTTCCCTAGCAAACATTACAAAGAAAATATTATATTCTTGGTGCTTCAATGAGGTAAGTACATCACACCCCCCAAACTTAGTAAAAACGTAAGTCGAAACTAAGTTTGAAAAGAGATGTAATTGTCGATTAGTAAGCACCTTAAATATAAAAACTTCTTACTCACACGAAAGAAATAAAGCAATAAAACGGAAGGGCAAGCCCCCAACAGACGCTCATGTTTAACGTCGGAGAGTCACGACGGATTATCGCTTTGTAGACTACTTGATCGGAGGATCGTCTTATCGCATCCTCACCTTCAAATACTTTATTTCCCTCTTCTTGTCTACACTCAACACCTCACCTTTCATGGTCACAAGTATATGATCATTGAAATTTCCTTCCTCCCATGGCTGTCTAGACTCCTCCTTGTCAACCTTCCACTTAAATTCAGAATCACCTGTCTTAGAAAAATCAAGATTAAACAAGTTAGAAACCATATCAATGCTCTTGCACGATTGAGTCTCCATGGGCATCTTCATTGCATGATCAAGAGAGAAAACCATATCTTCATTATCCATCTGCAGTCTAAGCTTCTCCGCTCTCAACTTCTTTGCTCTTTCCCACTTCTTCTCCATTGTAAGCTCAGTATTCTGCTCATGTAATGGTACTGGAGTAGCATCAACATCATGCGGAGCATTCGGCGCAACAATAGGCATGTTTCGGATCGGTTCGACTAGGGTTTGACCTGTTGGAGAGGTCAAACCAGGCACGTAGTGGTCGAACCGATCATCTGGAAGGCTGTTATAACTTTGAAGTCGTGGTTCGACCTGGGTTCGACCTTCAGGATAGGTCGAACCGCTTTCCCTCAGGTCGAACCGGCTTACTGTACTATTTTTGCCTCCCAATTCGACCAAGGTTCGACCAGATGGTTTGGTCGAACCATGTCCGTCATGGTCGAACCGTTGTTGTGACAAAATAGGGTGCTCCGAACATTGAGGTTCGACGTGGGTTCGACCTTCAGAACAGGTCGAACCACCCTTGCTTTGGTCGAACCGATAATCTAGAAAAACAGAGTGCTCCGCATGGTATGGTTCGACCATGGTTCGACCTGTAGGCCAGGTCAAACCAGAGGCTAGTTGGTCGAATCGCTGCCTGGATATGTCTGTTTTTTATTTCGGCCTCATCGGTCCTTCGTACTGTATTCCAGACCTCAATGTGATGGCATTATTCTCCAATGTTTGTGTCAATTGATTCACATTCGCGGTCATCTGCGCCATCATCAAGGTAAGCTCCTTTAACTGCTTAGACAAATCTGCACGATCAACATTCATGGTATCCTCAAGATGGTCAATCCTTGCATCATTCTCAGCCATGTATCGATGGAAGGTATCTTCAACACTCTTCACTTCTTGCTGTTGCCTACTAGGCCCCCTTTGTGTCAACTCTGTGATCTGTCTTTACTGTGATTCTAATAGCTTGTTGATGTTCGCTAGACTAGAGACGATCTCATCATTCCTATTTGGCTACATCACTAGATGTTCAACCTGCGCTACCTTGCCAAGTACATATGATCCTCTATCTCTCTCTATTGGCCAGTCACGTGAATTCATAGAGATGTCTTCAAACAACTTTTCCGCTTCAAGTGCTGTCCTTGATAACAGCGCTCCTCCTGATGATGCATCAATAAAAATACGCGACTCACAATCCAATCCATAGTAGAAGATGCTTATGTATTAAGCCTTCGGCATTCCATGTTGTGGACACCTCCTGAGCATGTCTTTAAACCTGTCCCACGCCTCATAAAATTTTTCACCCTGATTCATAACAAATCGAGTGATCTCTTGCTTCATCCTTAAGATCCTTGAGGGTGGCATGTATCTCTTCAAGAACTTCTTCTGCAGTTGGTCCCATGTAGTGCAATCTGTGGCATCAAGAGTCTCATACCAAGCTTCCGCCTTATCAATCAAAGAGAACTTGAATAAGGCGATCCGCCTAGCATTATCATTAGCTCCAGCTCCCTTCTGAGTATTTGCATAACCAATAAATTTTCGGAGATGCTGATATGGATCTTCAAAACAACCTCCAGAAAAGGGATTCTTCTCTACCATGTTAATAAGAGCGGGATTTATCTCAAAATCATCATCTTCCCCCCTTGCTCCTATCAACCCCATGTTGACATTCCCAAAGTTCGTGAAAATTTCACGTATAGCAACATTATCCGGATTCTGCCTTGCTCCGGCCATGTTTAGATCAATGTGTTATTTGCTCCTTTCCTTCCTCTCCTTTTTTCAAGTGCACAAGTAACTCGGAAAAATTCAAGGTTAGATAGAAATAAATAATCACAAATAAAAAATATATATATATCTTAATCAAACAAGAAATAATAAAATCAATAATAACAGCCGTCCCCGGCAACGGCGCCAAGTACTTGATGCGCGTTTTCTTTGCACACAAAATTAATCCCCAAGTATTAAGGATATCAATTGCAGCTTAAGCAATCGACCAAGTGAATATCGAACCCAAAGGACGGCGTATTATCAATTTAATTATTATCTAAATTAATTAAGACAAGTTGGCAATTAAGTTTGAGGTTTAGGATGATTAAACTAATAAACAAGTAATTAAAATAACAAATAAAATAAATATCACTTGAAGAATACGAAAGTGGATCAAGTAGGAGAATAGGTAGCTCTAGGATAATCCAGTTTCACTAATTAACTTCTCTTCCATGTGTCAATATCCGACTCTACCTTGTGGAATATGGACGCATCACTAAACCATGCATATCTACTCTATAGACACAAGTAAACATGCGTGTAACACGTGTGAATAACCTCGGAGCAAGAGATATAATTTCACCCCCCTTTCTTGGTACTATCAGTATCAATTATTTCCCCCTAGGATTGCTACTCTAACCCGATATGATCTCCCTTTATAGGTACTATAAAATTATCCTCTTTATCCTACTTATTAACCTGAATTCAATTCAATTAATAAGTATCTATATATGATAGTTCTAATAAGACTTCGGAATCTCTTCACTTAGAATTATAATATAAAACCCTACTCAACAGTGAACGCACTCAACCAATAACCATGTTATGTATTCAGACTCTACATAACGATTATTGATTCACAAAACGACTATGAGTATGGATTAATAAAGTACAATCATATATAAACTATATCCACAAGTAGTGTTGTACGGAGTGTATACACGGAAGTTCAATTAACTAGATAAAACCTTCACAACCCTAGTTCTACCAAAAAGGCTCTAGCCCATGGTGTTGTAGGAAACACACATGGGTGTTGGATAGATCTTACCCGGATGTTCAGAAAATACAAGATAAATTAGGAAACGAATAAACCCTAGATGTGGCGGCATCGCGTCCTCTCTCTTGAATTCTCCTCTTAGTTCTCCCCTTGATTCCACAAACGAATCTTCAAAGTGATGGATGGATGGAGAAAAGGATGATGGTTGGGGGGTGATCCCCCCTTGTGGGGTGTTGTATGTTGTGGCCTCTCTTCTCCTCTCTTGTATTGTGTTGTGTTCCTCCTCTTTTTGGGGCTGTATAGACCTCCTTTTATACTTGTAATCACGTCTCCTAGGCTTGGAATGGGCTTTTCAAGTGATCACACGTGTTTAGGCCTCGAAAATACAGATTTGGTAAATTCCCGAAGCGCGGTTCGACCTCCCAAACAGGTCGAACCACCCCTACAGGTCGAACCATGCATGTCGTGGTCGAACTAGCTATTTTTCCGTTGGTTTCGACCTCGGTTCGACCTCAAGCAGGTTGAACCGATTTGCGCAATCTCTCCATTTCGCGTATAACTTTCACATCCGACCTCCGAATTGAGTGATTATTTCACTCACGCGATCCTCTCTTCCTTGGCTTTCTATCCATAAAAGGAAATTACAAAAACTCCATGAATTGAATATGTAACAGGCCATGGAAAGTAGCACTGCAATTCTGTTCGACACAGCTCGCGCGGTGTCACCACTTTGCTCATAACTTCCTCGTTCGGACTTCAATGATGGGGTTCTTTATGCCAAAACAACCCTCTCTTCAGTGGCTTTCCAACCATATATCACACCAATAGTTTCGAGCTCCATAACAATACAGAATAATTATGAAATTTGGATGTGCATTTTCAGCATTCTTGCACAAATTGCACCTTTTCTCCAACTTTGCACTTTTCATCCTTTTTCCACCTAAAACACAACAAAACACCTCAAGTGCACATAATTCTCACATATATGAAATATAAGACACTTGTGCTCATATAAGACTACAATATCAATCAAAAAGGTGTTAAATTAGATATTAAAACACGCTTATTTTCACTCTCATCATCTACCTTCACTCTTAACTAGTAATTGGTGTTTAAGGCTCAAAAGGTAAATGGCTCATTATCAAGGCTTGCTAAAGAAAAGCTTAAAGGCTCAAAAGGGCTTGCAAAGATAATTACAAAATAGGGTCAGATAAATTTGGCTAAGTAACTCGATTAATAATAATAGCCTAAGGTCACTTCCTAATATCTATCAATTATAGATTTCACACAAGACTCCAAGTCATGTTCTAGAATACGAGTACACAAACGTCTCTCAAGAATAAACAAACATGCATATAGCACGATCAAAAGGCTCAAATCCTCACAAGGTTAATAGAATCCTAAACCACTCTTCAAAGCATGCAATCAACATCAATTTCTTATGAACTACAAGTACAAATAGAACATGCTTGCCATTAACAAATTATCATGCATCAATAAGAACCCATTCATAACATGAATTCATCCCAAGCATATCACATTCATCATCAAATACAGACCACCCACGCAAGAATCACCACTACACCCAAACACTCAAACCAGCACAGTTACGAAGTGGTGCTCGAGAAAGGATGACGAAAGTGGGTGTGTCGAATGGATGAAATACCTTTTTTTAAAATTGCTCCCAGCCTCCGTTCGACCTCCGCTCGATTTATTAGGCTTAGTCGAACAACTTTTCTAAGTCGAACAACCCAGATCTGGCTTTTAAAATCGCCTAACTCGATTTCTGTTCGATTTGAATTTCTTGGTCGAACGGCACATGGAAGTCGAGCAACGCGTGTAGTTGAGCCCCTATTTTTCTTGACTTGTTTGACCTCCATTCGACCACCATGTCATGGTCGAACAACCCCTGCTAAGTCGAACAAACTCTCTGGACAATTTTGGCATTTTGTTCGACCACCGTTTGACCTGAATTACTCGGTCGAACAGGTGCTGGAAGTCGAGTAACTTGCCTCATCGCACCCGCTGTTCTTCTCTGTCTTGCTCGATCTTTGTTCGATCTCATACCCCTGGTCGAGCAACCACTGATTAGTCGAACAAACTCTCTGGAAGTTTTTTACTATTTGCTCGACCAGGGCTCGACTCCAGCTTCTTGGTCGAGCTAGAAGGATTAAGTCAAACAGCCCTTCCGGAAGATTTTTACACTTTTTCGACCATTGCTCAACCAAAATTCCTGGTCGAACAACCTCTGGTAAGTCGAACAACTTCGCGATCTTCCTCAATTTCGTACCCTTCTCGTTTCTTCCTACAAAATTCAACTCAAGGACAACATCAAGCATCAAGATATTAAAAAATTAAGCTAGAGATCCATATAACATCCAGTGTAACTCTGCAATCACATAAAAAACAACTCTCACTAAACACTAGGCAAATTGCAAAAAAAATCGATGCATCAAAACCGGCTAAAATTTTAATATACTATAAAAAACTAACTCCCCTAGCAAACATTACAAAGAAAAGATCATACTCTCCGTGCTATAATGAGGTAAGTATATCACACCCCCCGAAACTTAGTAGAAACTATAGTCGAAACTAAGTTTGTAAAGAGATGTAATTTTCGAATAATAAGCACTTCGAATATGAAAATTTCTTACGCACACTAATGAAATCAAAGCAATAAAATGGGAGGGAAAGCCCCCAACAAGCGCTCATGTTTAACGTCGGAGAGTCAAGACAGTACCAATTTAGCGCAAGGTATCCTCAAAGACAATGCAAACATCATCCGGCGACTTGTAATGCTTCAACCGATGCCCATTCGCCGCAATAATGTCCCTATCTTTGTCCATAAGCTTAAAACTCCCCCCTTCGCAGGCTCTATGGATAATGAACAACCCCATCCACTTCGATTTCAATTTTCCTGCGAAGAGCTTCAAGCGAGAATTAAAAAGTAATAACTCATTACCTTGCTTGAACTCCTTGTAAGAGATCTTCGAATCATGCCACTTCTTCATTCTCTCTTTAAAAATCTCTGAGTTCTTATAAGCACGATTCCTAAACTCATCCAGTTGATTGATATGAGTTATCCTCAACTCCCTTTGATCATTTAAGGACAAATTCAGGCTTCTCAATGCCCAAAAAGCTTTATGTTGAATCTCTACGGGCAAGTGGCATGGCTTCCCATAGACAATTTGATACAATGACATATCCAACACCGTCTTGTAAGAAGTCCAGAACCCCCACAAAACATCTTCGAGTTCATAGCCCAATCCTTCCTATTGGTTCCGACTACCTTCTCCAAGATTTGCTTCACTTGGTGGTTGGAGACTTTTGCTTGCCCATTCGCTTGAGGGTGATAGGATGTAGTGACCCTATTCTTCACTCCATAATCCTTAAGCACCTTTTCAAGAAGCTTGTTGACGAAGTGAGAACCTCCATCACTCACTAATGCTTTAGAAACTCCATAATGGGCAAAGATATGTTTCTTCAAGAAGGATAAAATAGTCCGTGAATCATTCACGCGAGTGGGAATGGCTTCCACCCACTTAGAAACATAGTCCACTACTAAAAGGATGTAGAGAAATCCATTAGATGGGGGAAAAGGTCCCATGAAATTGATCCTCATACATCGAAGATCTCGACAACAATGCTCGGTTGAAATGGCATCTCATCTCATCGACTTATGTTTCCCATCTTTTGACATCTATCACACAATGCCATATAGGTTTCACAGTCCTTAAACAAGGTAGGCCAATAGAGAGCTGACTGAAGTACCTTTGCTGCCGTCTTTTGTGCCCCGAAGTGCTCCCGTTAGGTTGTGCATGGAAAAACTCAAGAATACTCTCCATCTCCATCTCCGGCACACACCTACGGACTATGGAATCCGTACATATCTTGTAGACAAACGAATCATACCATATAAAGGTCTCAACATCTCGCTTGAACTTTGTAAGTTGGTATCGGTTGAGATCTCTTGGGATTTCTCCTACAGCAATGTAGTTTACATAATCCGCATACCATGGATCCATCCCTTGGGCAGCTACTACACATGCTTTTTCAGCTCCTTCAACAAGCACCGCCATGATCTTCTCATCAGGGAACATCTCTTCTATGTAGTCAAACGAATCATCACAATGTTCCCTTGTCTCCAACCTTGATAGGTGATCCGCCAAGATGTTCTCTGTACCTTTCTTATCTCGGATCTTCATATCAAACTCCTGCAGAAGAAGAATCCATCTAATGATCATTGGCTTCGTCTCCTTCTTCTCCATCAAGTACCGAATCGCAGAGTGATCCGTGTACACTATCGTCTTCATGCCAACCAAGTATTGTCAAAACTTATTGAATGCGTACACCACAACAATAAACTCCTTTTTAGTCACCGTGTAGTTCTTTTGTGCCGCATCGAAAGTCTTACTCGCATCGTAAATGGCACAAAACTTCTTATCCTTCAACTACCCAAGCACCACTCCAAGTGCTAAATCACTCGCATCATACATTAGTACGGACGGCTGAGTCCAATCCGGTGTGATCAAGATAGGTGCAGTAATAAGCGTCTCCTTCAAAACCTGAAAAGCTGCTAGACACTCCTCATCAAACATGAAGGGCACATCCTTTTCAAGTAAATGAGATAAGGGCTTGGAGTATTTCGAGAAGTCTTTTATGAATCTTCTATAAAAACCTGCGTGTTCAAGGAAAGACCGCACTCCTTTCTCATTTGTAGGTGGTGGAAGCTTCTCGATCGCCACCACCTTTGCTCTGTCCACCTGCAATCCCTTGGCCGAGATATGATGGCCAAAAACAATCCCATATCTTATCATGAAGTGGCACTTCTCCCAATTCAAGACAAGATTAGTATCTTGGCATCTCTCCATGATCTTTTCTATCAATACATCAAATATGGCCATCATGCAATGTTGAAATGTAGCAGGTGCATTACACAATCCAAAAGGCATCTTTCTAAAGGCAAATATTCCATACGGGAAAGTGAAAGTAGTCTTCTCTTGATCCTCGAGTGCAATCATGATTTGATTATAACCCGAGTATCCATCCAAGAAGCAATAATACTCATACCCCGCAAGATGATCAAACATTTGATCCATGAAAGGAAAGGAAAAATGGTCTTTGCATGTATTTTCATTCAACTTTCTGTAGTCCATACACACACGTCTTCCTGTAGGAATCTTAGTGGCTAATGTCTCACCATCTTCGGCTTTCACTATAGTCATGCCCCCTTTTTAGCAACAACATACAATGGACTCACATTGGGACTATCACTAATAGGATATATAATTCTTGCATCTAGCCACGTTAGGATTTTCTTCCTAATCACTTCTTGAATAGCGGGATTCACTCTCTGCTGATTCTGAATGCTACTCTTGGATTCATCTAATAATCTTATTCGATGCATGCAATACGAAGGACTAATACCTTTCAAATCGTCAAAAGACCAACCAATCGCAGACTTATATTTCCTAAGTATATCCAACAATTCCTCAAGTTGATCATCATCAAAAGAAGAAGATACAATTACCGGATATTTTCCGTTATCACCAAGATAAGCATACTTCAAGTGTTTCGGTAGTGGTTTCAACTCCTCTTTCTTCTCTTCTTGAGGTGTACTCTCTCTGTCCAAAGGTAAGTACTTCCTTGTCCGCTTCACCTCCTCAACCTTTGTTCTTTGCGATTCATACCTGTCATCACCCAAAGCAAGCAAGTTTTCAAGAAATTCAATACATACCTCATTGGAGAGATCATCTAACTCCGTGGTGGGAAAAGTAAGAGACTCCATCAAGCATGTCTCAAGAGGATCCTTAGACAGAATCAAAGACATGTCATCATTCACAATCTCCTTCACTACAACAATGCTGTGGCATTGCATCTCCATCGGCATCTTCATTGCTTTATCCAAATTAAACAGGGCTTCTTCTTTATCCATCCTCAACCATAGCTCACCCTTTTGCACATCTATCATAGCTCCAGCGGTCACAAGGAATGGCCTCCCTAAGATCAAGTGAGCATTATCCTTGTCGTCTTCCATCTCTAGCACCAGAAAATCCACAGGAAAGACAAGCTTTTCAACTTTGACTAGGACGTCTTTGATAATGCCTTTCGGAAACATCATAGACCTGTCCGCTAGCTATAGAACCACCAATGTGGGAGTTAACTAAAACCAAGCCTTTTAAAAGTGGACAACAGCATCAAATTGATGCTTGCCCATAGATCACACAAGGCTCGACGTGCCGGCCCCTTTCCAATTTCACATAAGATGGTGAAGCTTTCTGGATCCTTTAGCTTAGCTGGCAGCTTCCTTTGTATAATCGAGCTGCAATTCTCAGACAAACTCACCATTTTGATTCCGTTCAAGCTTCTTTTCTTCAAAAGAATATCCTTTAGAAAGCGGGCATAATACGGCATCCCTAGAATTGCTTCAGAGAAGGGAATGTTCAATCTTATTTTGTTTATTATCTCTGAAAACTTCTTGAACTTTTCCTCTAACCCCTTCTTCATGAGCTTGAGAGGAAAAGGCGGAGGTATCTTTGTTTTGGAAATTCCCCAATCATCACGTTCAACCTTTTCTACTTTTTCTTTCTCGGCTCTCAACCTCTTGGCTCTTTCCCATTTCTTTTTTACCACTATAAGCTTGGTATCGAATCAGACGTTGAACTGTTCTGCTCGATCTTCGTTCGACCAGGGTGATTTGGTCGAACAACCTGGTGTTGGTCGAGCAGCCTGTCTGATCGCATACTCTGGTCCAGAACATCTTGCTCAACCTCTGTTTGACCAATATGGTGTGGTCAAATAGATTGGTTCTGGTTGAACAAGTTATCGGTTCGCGAGCTCTCGTCGCACTGCTTTCATTCGACCAAGATGGTCAGGTCGAATGGCATAGTGTTGGTCGAATGCTTGGTCAGAAAATAGAGTATCAGAATTCTGTGTTTTTCTGAAGTTGTTCGACCTCTGCTCGACCAGTTGGTTTGGTCGAGCAACTCTAATCTGGTCAAGCAACTCCCCTGTTTTCTTCAGTTTGACTTGCAGGCAGCATCTGACCCTCATATCGTGTTCCCGACCTCAATGTGATGGCATGGCAAGACTTTGGATTTTCAATACTTTGAGATGGAAAATTCCCCTTCTCAATAGTTTGAGTCAATTTATTTACATTCCCAGCCATTTCCCCCATCAACAACGTGAGGTCTTTCACTTGTGCAGACAAATCCTTATGATTATCGTCAATCTTCTTCTCTAACTTGGACTCGAGACGGTCTACTCTTGCATCATTCCTCGCCATGTACCTATTCACATTATCCTCAAAACCTGGCTTTCCTTCTTCCACTTTAGCTCCCGGATCAACACCAATAAGAGGCTGCATCGCATTGTTCGGATTGCTCCATGAAAACTCTGACCTCCTCGGTTGTTGATAATTACCCAGGGGACCACGGTTGTTGTAATTAACCTAATAATTCCGGTTTCCTTGATTCGGGTACCTAGTTCCTTGAATACTTTTACCCATGGCGTAGTTTGCCTCCTCTATCTCCTCTTAGCTTGCTCTTTCATAGCCACCATCCTACTGCATTATTGGTACTCTCTGGGATAAATCAGTGATCTACTTTTGTTGAGACTCTAGTAGCTTACTAATGTTAGCCAAGCTAGAGACGATCTCATCATCTCTCCCCGACTTCACCATCGTGTGTTCCACCTGTGCTACTTTTCCAAGGACATAAGTGCCTCGCACTCTATCAGTCGGCCAATCTCTTGAATTTATCGAAATATCCTCAAATAGCTTCTCGGCCTCTATGGATGACTTCGTAAGCAATGCTCTATTGAATGAAGCATCAAGCAATACTCGAGAATCGCAGTCCAATCCATTGTAGAATATACTGATATATTGAGCCTTAGATAGCCCATGTTGAGGACACTTACGAAGCATGTCCTTGAATCTGTCCCAAGCTTCATGAAACTTCTCATTCCCATGGATAGAAAATTGGTTGATTTCTTGCTTCATCTTGAACACCTTAGAAGGTGACATGTATCGCTCCAAGAATTTCACTTTCAACTTCTCCCACGTATCACGTTCAACAGCATCAAGATTATCGTACCAATCTCTCGCCTTTTCATTCAACGAGAACTTAAACAATATGATCTTCCTCGCATCTTCATGAGCTCCTACATCTTTTTGTGTATTAGCATACCCAAGGAAATTATTAAGATGTTGTTGAGGATCTTCGAATGTTCCCCCAGAGAAGGGACTCCTTTCAATCATGGTTATAAGAGCAGGGTGTAAATCAAAATCGGCTCCGGTCCCTCTCGCTCCTAACAATCCAGCATTGCCCCCTCCGTTGTTCTTAAAGATTTCACGGATGGCAAGTGTATCAAGATTCGCTGCCATGTTGATTGTTTCTACTTCCAAATTATCTTCTGTTGCAGCTTCAATCGTTTGCGAATTTAGCATATCAACTTCAACTCCAAAATTAAGAGCTTCAGTTGGATCAACGTTCTTGTTCTTACTCTTCTTCTTCTTTTTCTTCCTCGACGACGCTCCAATCTCTGGATTATATGGTTCTAATTCACCTTTCTTTGATCTTGTGAGCATACACCTCAGAAGAATAAGTGTTAGAAATCGAAAACAAGAATAAAATAATCTCAATTAAACTAAATATAATCAAAAGATATTTAATGCCATCCCCGGCAACGGCGCCAAAAACTTGATGATCATTTTCTCAACATGCAAGATTAATCCCCAAGTATAAGGATATCAATTGTAGTCTCGATAGGCGACCAAGTGATTATCGAATCCTAGGGACGGATTAGTATCGATTCAATTATATTCTAGTCAACGAAGATTATGTTGGCAAATTTGAGTTGGTTTGACTATAAAACTAAATAACAGAAATTGAAATAGCAAAGTAATTAGGCAAGCAATAGAGAATTTTGGTGGTGATCGAGTAAGTAGTAAAGTAGTTCTTCAGGTAATCCAGTTTCATTCGTTAATTTCCTTCCCATGTGTTAGTGTCCGACTCTACCTTGTAGTTTATAGAAGCATCATTAAACCATGTAAGTGCACTCTATAGACACAAGTAAGCAAGCGTATGACACGTGTGAATATCCTTGGAGCAAGACGTATACTTCACCACCCTTTCTAGGTACTATCATAATCAATTATTTCCCGTGCACTTAGTACTCTAACCCGATTTGATCTCCCTTTTTAGGTACTATAAGTATCCATATAAGATAGTTCTAATAAGACTTCAAAATTCCTTCACTTAGAATTATAATATATGATTCTGCTCATCGGTAGACGCACTCAATCAATAACCAAGAGATGTATTCAGACTCTACATGATAGTTAATGATGCACAAAACGACCGTGAGTATGAATTGAAAAGGCACCATCTTATATAAAATAAACCACAAGTAGTGTTGTACGGAGTTTACACATGGAAATTCGATTAACTCATAAAACCTTCATAACCCTAGAACTACCAAGGTGGTTCTAGCCCATGATTGATCTAGGAACAATCATGGCTAGTTGGTATGATCTTACTTGACTCGCCAGACGAACCTCTCTCATGATCCCTTTGGATGATGGTAGGGCTTGGTGGATGAAGGAAGATGTGTTGTCTTGTGTTGTGTTCTTTTTCTTCTGCGGAAGCCCTTCTTTTATACACATAGGATCTTCTTATGGGCTTAGGATGGGCCTTTGCTTGAAGCACACGTCAAATTTGATGAAAGACATCCGGAATTACCATAAATAGCATTCAGCGACACGTCGTTCGACCTCAGCATCCAAGTCGAATAAGAAGCCCCTGGTCGAACAAACATTCTGGACAACTTTGGCAATTTGCTCGACCAAACCGCTCTTGCTCAACCATTTTGATCTTGGTCGAGCAACTCCTCTAAGTCGAACGAGCTCACTGGACGTTTTATGCATTTTGCTCGACTTCCTCTCATCTGTTCGACCAAGATAATATTGGTCGAGCAGATTCTCCAAGTCGAACTGGCTCACAGTACGGGCTCTGGCAATTTACTCGACTTGTCATCTCCCGTTCGACCATCTATTGAAAGTCGAACAAGCCAGCTTTGGTCGAACAACACCTTAATCTCGCCTCCAAAATCGTGTCTTCCAATTTCGAGCCTTTTTTACCTGTTTTCCTATACAAATATGCTCAAATAGCCCTTGTACCCTCTGATTTTAGTTCTACATTCCTTGGACTTATTCTATATAATTACTTACATACTTATATCTGTAATAAGAATTTTCAAATGGAATTAATTAATAATAACTACGAATTTATACTAATTACAATTATTCATTATAATTAGTATAAATAAAAAATATGATATTAAAAAAAAGAACATGTACAAATAGTAAATCGAGGACATGCCTTTCCCATAAACGTACCAATTCGTCTCAATAAAAGACCAAATAGTACTCCATTTCCACATAAATCAAGGCCCAAAACATGCAAATTTACACTCTCATCAGAAAGGCACTCAAAAAATGGCCGCTATTTCTTCTCGCTAAGAAATTCATCCTTAAAATTGATAACACAAGCGTCAAAGCCTTTTTGAAAAATAAAATTGAATCTAAACCAGAAAAGGCTAGACTATTAAGGTGGCAAGTAGAATGTCAATATTATGATTTTAATATTGTCATTATTAAATCTATTGATAATATTTTGGTAAATTTCCTGACGAGAGATGGAAGGAGCTGAAATAGACTCCATCCTAACTGGATCAAAGCACCTGATGGACAATCTTGAGTTGCTCCAAAGGGAATTCGAGAATTTGCCACTCAATGCAAAGCGTGCTGGAAGAATACAAGAAAGTGATCAGAACAAAGTGTCTAATCGCATACGAGATTGTATTTGCAACAATGCGAGTCTATTCGAGTCATTACGAGAGCCACTCCTCCAGGCTGTTGATGGCAATAGCTAGGGGTGTGCATCGGTCGATTCGGTTAACCAAACTGATCGAATTTCTAAAATTGAAAACCGAACCGAAATATTTTATAAAACCAAAATCAAATCGAAATGTTTCAAAACTGATGCAAACCAAACCGATTATTTATGTCGGTTATTTCGATTAATCGAAAACTGATTTTTTATTTTTTATTTTTTTTATAATTAATTTTTTATATCATTTTATTACATTTTCATTACTTAAAAGAAATATCTTTAATTTATGTACACTATAATAATAATAATATTATATATATATATAGGAAATGTATATTTAATTTTATTTTTTTATAATAAAAGTGTATAAGATCTAAAGAAAACATGTAGAATAAATGAAATTATTTAAGTTTGAAGTAAATTTTGATATTAAAAATTAAATAATACTTTATTTAAGATAAAAAAAGAAATTTAATTATTGGTAATTAATATATATATATATATATATATAATTAATAAAAAGTTCGGTTCGGTTTTTTGTTAATCGAACTTTCAAATTTCAAAACCGAAAATCGAAGTTTTTTATTTAAAAAACCATAAATCGAACTGTAAAACAAAAACCGAACCAAATTATTTAATTCGGTTCGGTTTGGCCAGTTTATTAGGTTTTGTCCAAAGTTTGCACACCCCTAGCAATAGCAATCGACAAAAGGAGAGTAGTCGAGAACGGGGCTCTAAACCCAGAGCAAGGGATTCAAGTACCCTTAGCACGAGTCCTAGATTAGAACCTCCAAAAGAAGAACTGGTCCAAGGAGAAATCAGAGACCTGGAGTCACATCTAGAGTCGACGAGTCAACCCAGCACCTCTGGGGTTAAAGAGGGAGAGATCAACCTTAGGCCTATGACGGGCACTGCTAAGATTGGTATTAACTTAGTTAAATTCTCTTATTGGCAGGAATACCAAGCCAGCTGGGAGAAGTTAAATACCAGATAAGGAATCCAATCGGAGAAATGCCGGGTGGACGTAGTGGGAGAATATCCCCGAGTTTGGATGCGAGAAGGCTCAAATCCAAATAACGTAAAACAGTGGTATGATTTTGGGGCGTTAGCCTCAATATATACTGTTGCACCAAGCTTCCCAGAGCTTTCAAAGCTCCCAGAATGGCTGGGAAAAACAGTTTTCAAAGCATGGGAAAACAACTCGACTCTATCCAGAGGAGACATATTGGAGCTTTACTTCACTAGTGCGGCTCCAGAACCAGTAGGGAAAGGCAACCACGAGGTCTTTCATTTCATTAAGCTGAGAAGACCCGACATTTCAGCATCAAACAAAATCAAGGAGTCTTCTGGAAAGGAACCAGGCTTGGTTTCTACATTTTCTGAAGAATAAATCTCTACGCGCAGAGCGAGTGGTTTGTTTGCCTGCATTAAGGCAATGGTCGAGGTGAAGTTCCCATTCAAGTTCGAACACAAATCTTTGAATGGGTCTTTTCTGTTAAACACTTTAACAGGGAAGAAGACATGATTTGCTGAGAAGGCCTTCCAAGAAAAACTAGACCTTCTTTGGAGAAACAAGATTCCGGTGAGTAAACAAACTCATCGGAGATATTATAACATGATCCATTTTGGGCAATGGACGAACAAGGTATGCTCGAGCTGTTCCACCCAAACAGAGCCAGAGTTTGGAAAATGAATAAGGCTGGGGATAGGGATGATCAGACCTGCTGATCCACCTCCAGCAAAAGAGACACGTGGAAAGAAGAGGGTAAAATCTCTTCAAATTACCCAAGAGCCAGGAGAGTCATCGGGCACCAAAGAAGATAAATGACTCTTCAAAAAAGTAAGAGCTAGATGACCTTTCGGAAGGGGTAAGAGACATGTGACTGACAAGAAGGATGGCCCACAAGAAGGCATCCAATAAAGAAAAGGGACCAGCCAGATGCAAAAGTTGGAATCCAATGGGAATGACGTAAACAGTGACGCCAGCACAATGAGGTAAGCAGTGACGTCAGCCAAAGTAAAGAGGCTTTGAAATCCGGATTTCACATCCGAAAGTCTCTATAAATAGCAGAACTGAGAAAGCAGAAGGCATCAATCATTCCCCTCTGTTTTCTCTTATACAATAAACATATATCTTTCTTTCTTTTCTTATATGAGTGTTTCCATTTCAGCTACCATAAGTAGCTAGGGGAGTCTTCTCCTTTTGCTTAAGTAGTATGAGTGTGTAATAATATTTTCATTTCATAAATAAATAATCTTGGGCTACTGCCCGAATTATGTAACCTTTCATTATATTCTGCAACCTTAATCTCCATATTTTCCGACGAGAAACAGTAGCAACATCCTGTACACCCGGTGTAGGAAACGAACCAGGGTCGTGCTGATGTCCGCTGAAGGAATGAGATTGAACCATCACACTGCGAGGTGCGTGGTTGGTTGTGAGGAGCAGCTGTAAAACCTCCCGGATACCCGGTGGATTGACGGTCGAAAAAGGTACTGTTACTATTTTTAGTTGGTTAATTACGAGATTAATGTTGTCTAATTAATGTACGGAAGTATGATGAGCCTGATATGGTCGTAATGGACTATGTCTATTTTGAGGAAAAGAAAAATGATAAAATTAAGTTAAAATAAGTTTAAACCGACAAGAATGTCATGCTGGCAGCCACGTAGGCCACCATTATGGTAGCCGACAAGGTTACTGACACAAGAATATTAAAGTCCAAAAAAATTACTATTTATAGGAGAGAGAAAAAGGATATTAAAGTCCAGAAAAATTATTATTCACAGGAAAGAAAAAAAGTATTGGTATTAATTTAAAACTTCAAATTTTGGGTATTTTTAAGTTTTCTCTCAAATTTATTTGGTAGGGATTCGGTAATGTGCTGCACAACCTAGCTAGCGCGCCTTTTTCAAAATTTCTGATAAACCCCTTTGGCTAATTTGGTAGGGTTTATTCCTCAAGCATCGCCCCGCAATCCCGCGTTTCGTAAAACCATAATCGTCTATGGAGCCTATCGTCGATTCACTCTGGAGCAGTTTTCGACGGGTACCGCCGGTTGCAATTCCTGCAATGCTGGACTGCATACTGGCTTCGACTGGCGCATCTCAATCCTTACTTTTTTACAATCTTCTCGACGGATTTCCCAACCTCGCTGCGGTAAGTTTCTCTAAAATTGTACTCCTATTTTTCCTCGTATATGCTGATAAATCGATGGACAACTTGCTTGCAGTTCAGTTGAAAACTTGAGAAGTTCTGTTTGACCTATTTCTTGATCAAATTCATCTGAGAAGTATATTCATAAGGAGTAGTCTATTACTTTTGTTTAGTTAGGGTCCTTTTCTTTTTCCCTGTTATTTTTTTAATTGGTGATGGAACAATCTAGACCAAAAAGAAGAAATGCACTAAGTCGAATGGCAACCCAAAAAAAAAAAAAAAAAAATTGAATGGTTTAATCAGCATTTAATTTTGGTGACTACTTGGACAATGTGGAAAGAATTGTGAATGCAGGCAGTTATTTGGGTGCTACTGAAAGTTTATATTTAGGTTGTAGATTTATAGGTATTGATTTAAAGAGTTACCTTTATCCTCAACTGTGGTTGTTAAGTTCTCCTCTTAATTCTGTCTTCCCCCTTCTTTAGCCTAATCTGTTTCCCACATTTGAATCCACTTGCAAGAGACTCCTAAATTCTTTAGCTATTTGGGAAGTTCATTCGTTGCTTGGGAGGATAAATTTAGGTTTATAACTAATTGTTTGGTTGATTGGTAATAATCTCTTGAAAATTCATAGATCATGTGGGAATCAACTATGAGACACTACTGTGGCTATAATCATCAAATAGTACTACCACACACAGTCACAGACAACATGATTGCATAAAGCACATGGAAGTAGGCTGTCATCTAATCAAGGGAAAATTTGATAGTGGTATCATCTGTACCCCAAATGATTTTGTTCTGAGGTTAATTCGATGGGTACATACGTGAACTATGCCATTTATTTATATTTTATATATTTTTTTAAAAGGAACTCTGGTCTTTCTGTATTGTAACTTTTATCAACGATTATCGATGTATGTTTCTTAGCAGAAAATATAAAATAAAATCAGCTTGGATGGCAGTTTGAATCTTCTACCTTTTTGTAAAAATGTGTATTTATTTTGTGCACTATTCAGTGTAACGCGAATTCTTGTTTTATATGGAACATTTGGAATGGTTGTTTCATTTTTTATTCTTATGCTTGCCTTTGGTTTTATAAAATCTGCTATTCTCATTCCAAAATCCAAGAGTAAAAGATTTTCTCACAATTATCATGGTTCTTCATTTTCTAAAAGAATTTATAGAATCACTTGGTCATGTGTGGATATTATTTCTAGAGTCATCATGGAAAGTTACTCCCTTGTGCATGTAATATTGCTTTAGTGAAGTGTTTTTTTGAGAAGATTTTCCAAGAAAACGAGCATTTCAATTATTTGAAGTGGTTTTTTTGGCAGTGTCGTTGACTCCATAGTGACATTTAATTGGGTATATGATATTTTTTAATTAATTGACTAATATGATGAATTTTGAAGTCTTCTTTCAATGTGAATGAAATTTTGTTTGTCAGCTGATTCTTAATGACAAGTGTTTTACTAATTTATGTATGAAGTGCTATATGTAGGTAATTGTGCAGAAAAGCTTAACCTTGGACATGGAATGTCACAACTTTGTTGCAGCCTATGTTGCTGCCCTTTCTCACCTCATAGAGAAGTCTGGTCAGTGCTGTACTGTTGTCTAAACTCTGCCTTTGTTTGCTGATATTTTTAATTTTTAATTTTTAATTCTAATGGGAACTCTTCAATCTTTGCTTGTGGAAATATATATACTCTCTAATGCATAATGCTTGATATTCTTGAAGGAGGCGTTTAATTTCTTTCTAGGTTGCGTCAAAACTAGAAAATTTTGAATTGTGGAATTTACTTTCTGTAGTTTGTAAGCTTCGGCTTGATGTGTGAATTCTTTTGTTTGATTGTTGTTTAGAGAAATTTCCGTGCAGGTCCAGATCACATGCATGTATTTGTTTGGAAAATGTGGATTCCTTTGTTGAAATTGGTCCATCCATATGACTTTGAGCTATTTTGTGAGGTAATCCAGCTTTCCTTCATTGCATCAAACATTCTAACTTTGCCTACAATATTTTTATCTGCAGCTTAATGTGTTTCTCCCTGTTTTGCATCCAGGTTGCTAGTTTGTTCCTTAATGTCGTGACAGTGACAAATAGTTGGGAGGTTCTTGAAGCTACCATGGTGCCACTTCTATTACGATCAATTGGTCTATCAATGGGAATGGATCAAAGTGAACGGTGTGCAATATACAAATGGAGTAAAAGTTCAATTTTTAATAGCTCAGTGGACAATAAAGCGAGCCAAAAATTTGTTGAAGATTTTCATGGTAAATCAAAAGACAAGTATACATCAGAAGATGCTTTAGCATGCAGCTCTTGTGATCTTCCGTTACCTATATCTTGTAATATATTAAATCTGACATTGGAGGCTGCTCTTCAGAGCAAATTTGGAGTTAATTCTGAATCAACTTTAGCAAATGGGTCCCTGGCAAATAAAATTGTTGGAAATTTGCTTTGGGACCTTTCTGGTTTGAGTCTTCAAATGCTTTCAGAAACTTCGGAACATCGGTCTATTGCAATTAGATTTCTTCTTCCATATATATTTAAAGCATTTGCACGTCAATGTACTTTCCAAGTTGCTGTTCCCGGGTTGTCTCATGTTTTAACTAGGTATATAAAATTTTATTTGTAAGACAATAAAATCTACATCATCTGATCATATATTTCTTAATCACCAGCCTTTTGAACTGAAAAAATGTTTTGTTGGATTTACAGGAAGGAATTCTTTATGAAAATATGGAAGTATTGTAAACTACTGTTTTCTCTTGGGTCTTTGGAGAGGAAAGATGCTTATGATATACTTTCCTTGTGCTTATCCTGGCCATCACCAATGGATGGAATTGAAGATTTAAATGTAGATGAAAGAGAGGGGACGTTTGATTTAAGAGCTGACCAAGAATTTTGGGATGAATTAAAGATAGGCTTGGTAAATGTGTCTAATAAAAGATAATCATTTAGAAAATGTACTTATTTTAATTTTACTTTTGAATATATTATTTTTATTAACATTTTTTGTGCGTTAATTTTTTAAGCTTGATAAGGAGAATTTAGTAAGGAAGCAATCTTTGCATATATTGAAAACAACATTAAACTTGAAGAAAGGAAGGACATGCAATTCTGGTATTTTGGAGGAAGTATCTGATGAGAGAGGTCCTGATTCTCGTATGCTGAGCAAAAGAGGGAGGTGGGCTGATGAAGAAGCCCAGTCATTGGGTGTTGGGAGGGTATGCAATTACTCTAAATTGAACTCAACTGTTTGTTATAGGTGGGATGCGTTTGTTTTTCTGTATGAAATGCTTGAAGAGTATGGTACCCATTTGGTCGAAGCAGCTTGGAATCACCAGGTCTGCTGTCTCTTTTTACTTATTAATGGAGTGATTTTATCTTCCTTTATTATATAGAGTGAGCAATTATTTCCGGATATTTGTTTTATGGAAGTAGACTCATCCCATTAGGTTTATTTGAAATGTCAGAGCTCCTGCTTCTCTGTCTGAGCCTTAGTCATAACTTTTCAATTTCCGCTGAGCTGATATGAAGTCTACTGCAACAAATATTTTTTTCCTGTCTAGAAGTTAGGATAATTGATATGCATTTTTTTTATGTAAAAAAGTTGCATAATGGTCAAGAAAAACTAAAAGGTTATTAAAAAAAAAAACTATATTGAGTTCAACCTGGCTAATTTTCTATGGTTGCCAGGGTCATCATCTTCTTTGTAGTTCACATTCGCGCATTCAGATTTCTGTTCCCTTATTGGTAGCATTGTGATGCCATTATTCATACGACTATCTTATCGTTCTTATGAATATGCCATAATTTGCTAAAATAACCAAGGCTTAATTTACTGACTCTAAGATGTTAGATGGCTAATTACTAAAGTTCAGAACTATTATTTTAAACTTTTCTTGCCTTTTGACTTATTATGTGCAGTAAATGTACTAGTTCTTCTTGTTGACAATCTCTATGATTAACAGGATGGTGTTTATTATTGTCTTGTTTAACATCCTTTTTCCATCTAACTTTGGCAGATTGTGATTTTGCTTCGTTCTTCATTTCCATCAGAAGATTCAGTGTTTTCTGTTAATGAAGATCTCTATTATAATCGGATGGCGACAGCTGAGCAAATTTTCGAATGGTTAGCAATCTTATGGGAACGTGGCTTTTGCCATGATAATCCTCAAGGTAGAGTCTGTTGTCACAACTATAGTGATATTCTGATATTTGCAATCACATTTTTCTCACTGGTCTATGTTTGTATGTGTGGTTTTTCTTCTCAAGTTATAGTACTTTCATTTTATACTGCAGTTCGATGCCTTGTTATGAAGTCATTTTTGACAATTGAATGGGAAAACTTTGGATGCTCTGCGGAAGTAGTGCCAAGAGATTTCATACTTGGTCCACTAATACTGGGGTTAAATGATCCAGTGCACCATAAAGAATTTGGTTTGTTAATATTTCAAATCATAATTTGCAAATTTCATAGTCAATCAAGTATCTGTTGGTTGTTTTCACAGTTAATAAAATTTTTCTCTCCTTATCATAGGTGTGAAAGAAATATACTCTTCATCAACAATTGAAGCTGTAGCTAGATTTCTATGCCTTTATGCTAGCTATATGGAAGGGAGGTACGCTATACAATGAAATGGTGCCATATTTTTTCAGAGTGAGTTGTATATGAAAATTATGGGTGTTGGTGTCTAACAACTTCTATTGCTTTAAATAGGGTTGTGCTGAATTAAACTTCTTCAGAACCAAATCTTTTAGCCGTGGTTTCACAAATCACTAATTGCTAAAAATTAAGTTATTGCAGATGGCCTATGGAATTATCATTGGCCAAATGAATAGATTTTTGGATTAATAATTTTATCCAATGCTGATTTCTTTAGGAGCTCTATTGTGCACTGAAATTTTTTCTCTGATTTGTATAACTTATACTATATATGTTTGGGTCAAAAGGAAAATAATTATAAGAGATGAAGAGAGTACGAAATACAAGAAAAGTTGGCTTGATCCTCTCATCATTGATGAGATTAAGAAATAAAGGTACTATATTTGTTATAATCACTCAAGAATTGAAGGAAGCTGTTCTACTACTTTGCCTATTCTGATGTTGAATGTACTAGAACGAATAATAAATTCCAATTTGGAAAAACTTAAAAGCTTATTACTAAACATAATTTTTCCTGCTGTTACATTTTGTGCATACAATTTAATGCTTTTAATCTGTGGACATGCTTATATTACTTATTTCTAAAATATTTTTCTTATTTTGTGGTTTCTTCATTTTGATTACAGGCAGAAAATATTGTTATTGGTTGATTTATCATCTATTTCAAAAATGCATTCCTTTGGACGAGCTGGGTTCATGTGCCTTGTGGAGTGCATTGCTTCTGCTGCCTGTGGTGTTGGGAAACATAATAGTATTAATGAAATTGCGCACTTTATTGATGCTTCTTCTGATCAGATTACTGTGCCTGACTCTTTTCAAATTGATAGAGTTAACTTATTGGATGTTTTACGATTTATTCTCGACTGCAGCAAACAACACTTTAATCGTAATTACCGTTATCAAGGTATTCACTGAGTCTTTTGTATTCTTTTAACACTGAATGGTGAATATGTAAAACTTGTATCTGAAGTTACTATTACTTTTAGTTTGTGAAAGGATTTTGGCAGCTGCTGCTTCAGTGATGACTGCAAGTGATGTTCCTATGGAGAACCTTTTACACTTTATTTATTGTATCCCTCGTGAATACACTGATTATGTTGGTATGTCTAAAAATTTTACTGGATTTGGACTTTTTAAATAAGTAAATACTAATGTATTACCTTCTCTTTTTCTTGATTTTGTGCTGTATTATAGGTTTACTGAGAGGTGTTGTTCAGAAATGGCTCTGTAGTCATGATTCACAGCTTATAAAGGCTATTGATGGATTTCCTAGGAACTTTATCTGTTATCAGCATCAACTAGATTCTCATTTCACATTTGACGATGAAGAACTAGAGGCATGGGTATCCGAAGCAAGACGTTGGGCACGAGTTCTTTTTCTTGTAGTCGGCGACGAGGATCACTTTAATCCAATCCTTAAGGTTTTTCTAACATGCATATTTGTTTGAGCATGACTGAAAATAAACTGCAATCACATGTTAATGATACTCCCTCCGTCCCTCTATTTACTTCAAACTTTCTATTTTTGTCCATCCCAAAGCTTATGCACACTTTTAAAAATAGCAATCCATACAATATTACCACCCTTATACTACAAAATTACCACCTACTTTTTATATTTAACCTAACAACACCACTTTTCTCGTTAAATTACCCAAAATATCCCTACTTTTTCTTACTTTATACACCCCGAAAGCAACTTTTCTTAAACTCCACGCACAAAAATACGTGGGCAAATCGGTGGGATGGAGTACTTTTTTTGCACTTCAATGAATCTTTCTGCAGTTTAGAGTAACATAGACTCCAATGTTTGTTCTCCTTTTACTAGTATAATACTTGTGTGAGATGATTTATATTTTATGTTGACCAAATTAATTATTTTGTCCAGTTCTTGTATAACCATAGCAACCCGAAACCAAGTATTTTGATGTTAGTTACATGCTCAACAATTATGTGCAAGTAGTAAATATAACTTATTGAAAACAAGTTCAAACAAAATTATATTGAAACAGTTGTAACTTGTAAACATCTTGGACATTTAGCTTTGAATGATGCTACAAGTAACTCATGGCATTTGTCATTGTGTTCAAGGACATATTAACTTTTTAATCAATTACATCAGTTTTATGTGTATTGTTTTACATTACTTTAGCATGTATGTATGTGTGTGTGTGTGTGTGTATGTATATATATATATATAGGGTGTATAGTAACAATCTGCTCTGTGTGATGTAATTACTCTAGAAACTAGTCTACTTTAGTTATAGGTTAATGTATATATTATGAAATGCCCATTAGTGGCTTAAAGATGTCTGTTAAAGCATGTGTAGGAGGAGATGCCGAATGGTTAGTGACGTAATGGGTGGCATTTGATTAAGAACGAAATAAGATTTCACCCTCTTTTCTTGCACTAATATTGAAGTATATCATATTTGTAGAATAAATGGGTTATCCTCATCAGTAACTTTTATCTCTGCACTAATAGTGAAGTAAGATTTCGTGTATTTTTGTGCGCGGAGTTTAAGAAAAGTTATTTTTTTATGTATATAGAAAGAGAAATGAGGAATATTTTTGGTAATTTAATGAAAAAAGGTGTAAAGTTTTTGGGATGTGTGCAAAAAGTGGGAATTATGTTGCAATGTGTGTAAAAGGTGGGTATTATTGAAATGTATTTTTTACCATTTTTAAAAAAAGAAAGTGTGAAATACTTCGTGGGACGGAGGGAGTTATATTTATAATTTGTAATGCAAATGGGTTAACCTCATTAGTAGCTTTTGTGTAACTTCAAATATGAATCATTTTACGAGTGCATCTAATTGTGTATTGAATTTTTATTTGCATAAAATACAAAATTTTCTGAGATCACGATGATCCTTTATATTAACTAACTTATTATATTAGGGGAAAATATGAATATACTATGAATTGTATAAAGAGAATAGAATTTTCATGATTGTTTTTCTTGGGATTATAAGTGTCTTGTACTATGTTTTATGAAGGAAGAAAATAGTTTTTGTTATGATTGGATAATTGAATGATGGATTGGAAGCTTCTCCACAATCATGCTTGAGTATTTTACTATTGACTTTGTAGAGATAGGATTCTGTTAGGCACATAAGCTAGGGAGCCCTAACTTCACCCAAAACCATTGATGAAGGTGAAGGGTTGACCCCCCACTTATATGCCCTTCCACACGTGTGTGGAACCGATGTGGGATATCGTAACAATCCATCCCCCTTCGAATCGGATGTCCACGGACGGCACACTGCGGGTGGCAACCCACGCCTCAAGGCCCACAACTCCGGGTGGCAACCCATGGGCCCACCATCGGGTAGCCCCTTCCCGTGGCCCGTCCGGATCTGGTGGGGGGGGGCAAAATTGTTAGGCACATAACCATGGTTTTGGGTGAAGTTAGGTCTCCCTGGCTTATGTGCCTAACAATTTGGTCCGACCTGCCGGATCCGGACGGGCCACGGGAAGTGGCTACCTGATGGTGGGCCCATGGGTTGCTACCCCGGATGTGGGCCAGAGGGGGGTTGCCACCCGGAGTTGTGGGCCTTGAGGCGTGGATTGCCACCCGCAGTGTGATATCTGTGGACGTCCGGTTCGAAGGGGGATGGATTGTAACGATATCCCGCATCGGTTCCACACACAAGTGTGGAAGGGCATATAAGTGGGGGTCAACCCTTCACCTTCAGCCATGGTTTTGGGTGAAGTTAGGGCTCCCTAGCTTATATGCCTAACAGATTCTATGGGTATGATTATTCAAATGCAAGTTTGTCTGCATGCCTGGTAAGTAAAAGGAGAATATTTGATGTGAAAAAGGAGCAAGTTCTAGAGTGTTGGGATAGAATTAAGTTTAAGCAGCATATGAGGTTATATGTCACCAAGAATTCAGGCATCGTGTATCCCAATTTGATTGAGATTGATGCCTTTGCCTAGTTTTTTTAATTCCCTTTGGAATATCTAGTCCACTAATTGTATGTATTTTGATTTGCATTTAATAAAACAGTTTGTTTCTTATAAAAAAATATAATGGGATATACCAACTTGGATCTTTAGTACAAAATAGAGTACAGAGTAATTTTTTGGGACATCTTTCATGCTCCTACTCTTGGCATCTTTTCTGTAGTTGCATTTATTTTTCTTAGCTTGTAGCCTGCAGGTTCAATGTGGAATTTCAGTTTTTTCATAAATTTTAAGCACTCTAAATAATGATTATGGATTCTTTCATCATGTTCATTGTTAACACTCAAGGAAATAAATCAAACGAAGAATCGTTTGCCCAATAGCCAAACGTGGCTCCTTATTCCAATATAATTCTTGTCTGCCCTAGAACAGATTACAATCCCTAATTTATAATAATAACACAGACCTTAGGCCCAAGGCCCGCCAAACGATACTAACAATATTAAGAATAAAGTACTTAACACAAATAGATATTGGACCACCACTAGTCGGTCCTACCCCGCCGTCGGTAGACCAGCAGCGGCCCCGGCACCGGCGCCGCCTCTGCCGCACGCGACTCTCTAACAATTCCTTCCCCCTCCAAACCGACCTTGTCCCCAAGGTCGAACCAAGGAAACTGACGCTGAAATTCCTCCAAGTTCATCCAGTTCGCATCGTCCTCGGGTAGCACATTCCACTTCACCAAAAGCTGCTCAACATCCACTCCTCCTTCTCGACTAGAACGCCGAGCCAGCACCCTCTCTGGTTCAAACACAGCCACCTCGGGCAGCTCTATCGTTTCTGGCAGCGTGGCTTCGACAGGATGGTCTCCCACCACGCGTTTGAGGAGCGAAACATGAAACACCGGATGGATGCGACTGCTGGGGGGAAGCTCGAGACGATAGGCAGTCTGCCCCACCTTCGCCTCGATCAAGAATGGCCCATAGAATTTAGCGGACAGCTTGTGATGGCCGCCCCTCGCCAAGGACCGCTGCCGGTGAGCCCTCACCTTCAAAAAGACTCGATCACCAATCTCAAAACTCACATCACGTCGATGGCGGTTTGCTGAGCGAGTCATGCAGTCCCGAGCTCGCTCCAGGTTCCTCCGCAACGTTGCCAACATAACAGTCCGACTTTCGAGGACCTCCGCCACGGCCGCCACTTTACACTCGCCCGGTAAATACCTCCGGAGAGACGGAGGTGGCCGACCATACACAACCTCGAAAGGCGAGATTTTGGCAGCCGTCTGGTAGGAGGTGTTGTACCAATACTCTGCCCACGAAAGCCAACTCACCCATCGCCTCGGATGCTCGCCTGCAAAACAACGTAAATAGGTTTCCAATACCCGATTTAAAACCTCCGTCTGTCCATCGGTCTCCAGATGGTAGGCGGAGCTAAACTTCAGTTGGGTTCCGGATAGCTTAAAGAGCTCTTTCCAAAAATGACTCACGAACAAGGGATCGCGATCGCTAACAATTGTTGACGGAATGCCGTGAAGGCGCACCACCTCCCTCGCGAAAACCTCGGCCACACCCCGGGCGGTCAACTGCCCCTTCATAGCTACAAAATGTCCATATTTTGATAGTCGATCAACCACCACCATAACAGTCGAGTACCCTTGAGATTTGGGCAACGCGGTGATGAAGTCCATGGACAAATCTTCCCAAATCAGAGTCGGAATAGGAAGTGGTTGCAGCAACCCAGCAGGCGACATGGCCTCATATTTGGCCTTCTGACAAACCAAACAGCGAGCCACAAACTCCTTAACGGTACGGAACATTCCACGCCAATACACGCTGGCAGCCAAGCGTCTGTAGGTTCGCAAGGCCCCAGCATGGCCACCCATAGGAGTGTCGTGGAACTCATGGAGCAGTTTCGGAACCCATTCCGAATCAGCCGCCAACACAAGCCTTCCCTTGAAGAAAAGCTTTCCCCCGACTAGATTGAACCCTACACGACTCGTCGGATCCCGTTGCAGGTCCCTCACCACACCCTGTATGAACTCATCCGCCAACTGCTCGGACATAATATCCGCCATCTCACCCCAGCTTGAACTACTGAGTGCTAACAAAGTACCATCGTTCTCCCGGCGAGACAATGAATCGGCAGCCGAATTGGCCACACCCGGCTTGTATTCGATCTCAAAATCATAGCCAAGCAGTTTTGCCACCCATATCTGCTGTGAAGGAGTAGCAATTTTCTGGGACAACAAATGCTTCAGACTATTGTGATCAGTGCGAACCGTGAACTGTCTACCCACAAGATACGGTCTCCAGTGTTGGACCGCCAGAACCAGCCCCATCATTTCCCTCTCATATGCTGATTTAGTAATCGTCCGATCAGCCAGCGACTTACTAAAATAGGCAATGGGTTTCCCTTCCTGCATCAACACCGCCCCTAAGCCAGTTCCAGAGGCATCACATTCAATAACAAACCGTTTGGTGAAGTCAGGCATAGCAAGCACTGGAGCCGAAGTCAGCGCCTCCTTTAGCGACCGGAATGCCGCCTCTGCCGCCTCCAACCAAGTAAAATCGGGAGGAGCTGACTTCTTGAGCAGAGCAGTCAATGGCCTCGCTATCAACCCATATCCGGCAACAAATCTGCGGTAATACCCCGTTAACCCCAAGAACCCTCTCACTTCTCGCACGCTGCGAGGCCGAGGCCAGTCCACTACCGCCTGTACTTTAGCAGGGTCCATCTCCACACCAGCTGCTGAAATATTATGCCCCAGATACTCTACTTTCAAACATCCAAAAGAACACTTCTTGCGGTTGGCTTTATATTCATTGTCCTTCAAGATTTGAAGAACCTCACTTAAGTGTTCCGCATGCTGTTGCCACGAACGACTGTAAACGAGGATGTCATCAAAGAAAACCAAAACAAATCTCCTCAAATAAGGCCGAAATAAGTCGTTCATTGCAGACTGGAACGTTGCTGGCGCGTTGGTTAAACCAAACGGCATTACCAAGAACTCATAGTGTCCGCTGTGGGTACGGAAAGCTGTCTTCGGAATATCTCTTTCCGCCACCCGAATTTGGTGGTAACCAGACCGCAAATCAATTTTCGAGAACAGCACCGCACCGGATAGCTCATCTAACATCTCTTGGATGACTGGAATTGGATATTTATTCAATACCGTTGCCTTATTCAGCTCCCGGTAGTCCACACAAAACCTCCAACTCCCATCTTTCTTCTTGACGAGTAGCACCGGGCTGGAAAAAGGGCTCGAACTCGGCTGAATTACTCGGGCTAACAACATATCTGCTACTAACCTCTCTATCTCGTCTTTTTGTACATAGCTGTAGCGGTAGGGCCTAACAGAGACAGGACCTGCACCAGGAAGCAAATCGATGCGGTGTTCTGTCCCCCTGGACGGCGGCAGCCCCACCGGATCTCCAAATACTTCTTCAAACCGCTGAAGCAGGGTGTCCAACTCGCCACTCCACGACTCCCTGCGCGGCTGCTTTGATAGAGAGGGTGGACCAGCCTCCATCACCAAAACAAACAGCTCCCCATCCTGGATCTGCATAAGCTCACGGATTCCAATGGGGCTGCGACACAGAGCAGGATCCCCCGTCAATGTCACCCGTTCTCCCTTGGATCGAAAGGACATGGTCAATTCTGCCCAATTCATTGCCACTTCTCCCAAGGTGGCCAGCCAAGCAACGCCTAGAATGACATCCACACTTCCCAACGGAAATACATGATAGTCAGCCACTATCGAATTGCTCCCAACCCAGACCTCCAGATTGCGGCATTTCCCTTCCGACTCCTGGCGCCGCCCATCCCCCAGTTGCACGCTGAAACAACTAGACTTGTCGGGCAACAAATTAACCTTACTAGCAAGGGAGCTAGAAATGAAATTGTGACTAGCCCCGCTATCAACCAGTATGGTTATAGGCTGCCCAAGCAACATCCCGCCAAAACGTAAAGTGCACGGGCTAGTGATGCCTGCCATGGAGTAAATCGGCAGGACCACGTCGCCTTTCTCCTCTTCCACTACAACCATCGCCTGCTCCTCATCCCGACGCTCCCCTGGTTCCTCCTCGAGACATGACATATCAATCGCCTCGTCCTCCTCAGCTATCAATACATTCAACTGCCGCAACATAGGGCACTGATGCCCTGGCCTCCAAGTCCTCTTACAGCGATAGCACAATCCTCTCGCACGGAGGTCATTCATTTCCTGCGGCGACATTCGGGTGAATCGAGGAGGACCTGATGATGGGCCCGATGGCTGACCCGACGAAACTCCCCTCCCTGACTGGTCCCGAATGGCGGGTCTCGCCGCCGACGAAGCCACTGACCCTGTCGGTGAGCTGCTGTACCGAGGGCCCGGGCTGTACGTCGAGGCTGCTGGAGCTGTGGAGCGAGCAAATTGAGGCGGCCGGCTGTAAGAGTTTCCAAGGGGTTTCTGAAAACGCCCCTCGCGTGGCCCTCCCAAGCTGACCTCCACGTCTCTAGCCAATTCCATTGCTGTCTCCAGATCTGTCGGCCTGAGGAGTCGTAAAGAATTACGAATCTCATCCGACAGTCCCGTCATAAAGTACCCTAAATAATGCTTATCGCTGAGGCCGGGAACCTGGCTTGCCAACTGCACAAAAACTGTTATGTATCCTTCCACCGACTCCGTCTGCCGGAGCGCCGACAATCGTTCAAAGGGACTCCCAACAAATCGAGAGTCGTATCGGCTTATCAAGGCCTCCGCAAATCCCTCCCAGGTCATGTCGGGTTTCCTGGTCCTTATCCATGTGAACCAATAGAGGGCTGAATCCTCCATTACCACCATAGCAGCGTCTAATTTCGACTCGGCCGGCGTCAGGCTCAACTTAAATTGCTGGTTGGCCCTAGCCAACCATCCGATGGGATCGGTACCAGCAAAAGGCGGAAGAGAGGGTGAAATCGGCTGCTTGTCCTTTCCAATCGCGGCGACCATGGTCGGCGCCGGATGGGTCGAGTCAACCTCGTCGACCCCTGGCCGCCGGTCAGTCGTTTCCCTCGCTGCGCTGCTCTCGGCGAGTGCCGCTCCGGAGGAGGCGCGGGCGGTTGCGATCGACAGGCCCGCCACTGAGGCGTTAAGGCCGGCAATCGCCTTAGTGATCTCCTTCAATTGCTCCAGGATGTTGGTCTGCTCTCTCCTGACTGTCCCCAATTCGTCCGCCATAGCAGTTTGCTTATTCTCCAATTCCTCAAGCCTTTGTTCGCGAGTGAACGTCATCCGGGTGAGTGATCCGGCAGGTCGGACCAATTTGTTAACACTCAAGGAAATAAATCAAACGAAGAATCGTTTGCCCAATAGCCAAACGTGGCTCCTTATTCCAATATAATTCTTGTCTGCCCTAGAACAGATTACAATCCCTAATTTATAATAATAACACAGACCTTAGGCCCAAGGCCCGCCAAACGATACTAACAATATTAAGAATAAAGTACTTAACACAAATAGATATTGGACCACCACTAGTCGGTCCTACCCCGCCGTCGGTAGACCAGCAGCGGCCCCGGCACCGGCGCCGCCTCTGCCGCACGCGACTCTCTAACATTCATCAAACTGTATAAAAATCTGTGGGAAGTTTTAGAATTATACAAATGTGTTTAAAGCTTTATAGGAGGCATCAGAATACTCTAAAAAGCTTTGAAACCTGTAAAAAGTTATATTTTTTCTTTATTCTGCCACTTTGAGTTTTCAGCAAAATCTTGTTTTTATTAGAGTTTGAGAATTGCTCTAGATCTCACCATAATTGTTGCCAACACTTTTGATTTTTGAATCATATTGACAATGGGAGCACCCAAACTACTTTTTCATAACAGAGATTTAGGGGTATTTGGTTTCTTGGGGTAATTGGAATGAGAAAAAGTTTAATAGGTGTGAGGAATGACTTTCATTCCTCCCCTAAGTAGAGGATTGAGGATTCCCATTTCCCTCAAAATGGGGAATCAAATCACTGCTTTTCACTCCTCCCTTTAACAGACACACACTATTATTACCTTTTCATTCCTCCTTCCCAAACCTCACAACCAAGCACCATATTTCATCCCTTCCTCATTCTTTCTACCTAAAACCTCCTGCCCAAAAACCCTCTTTAGAAATAATTCTGTTCATCAGTCTCATAAGAAGCATCCAAGCATGTTTTATGGTAGATGTTGCCATGTGGGTACACACCATTTTCTTGGTTGGTTCTAACTTTATTGAATTAGATGTAATTGTTTTTCTTGTGACTTGAATTATTCTTACCAGTGTTAACCCAATTATGCAGTTCATTCAGGATCATGGGGATATTGTCTACAAAACAAATAACCATTTGGATTGGGTGGCTGTGAAATTTCTAGTTATTGTTTGTAGTTTGGTTGAGGAACTACAAATAATCCAAGAGAGAACTACTTGTCGAGTTACAAGAGGAATGAGTAAAGATCTCGACATGCCTAGAATTGCAGACAACCTATTGGAAGAATCAATCATCTCTGACAAGTTTACAGTAGTATTGTCCTCATTACTGGTACTGATTGCACATGTATTGTTATGCTTTTTCGCTTTAAATGATAGTTTCATAGTTTTTTTCAAATGCTTCAACAGGATAAACTGGTTTCATTTACCAGATCATCATGTTCTGTCTTTGGGTGTGATGTGGGTACAGAAAACATTATTCTGCCTGGTTCTATCAGAGGGAGACTAGGAGGCCCAAGTCAGCGGCGCTTGCCCACGTCTCTGTGTACTTCTGTTTTGGAAGCTGTATGGTCATTCATATTTTTTTCTCTGAACTCTTTGCCAATTTTCATTTTTTCTTTTATTAATTAGTCGTTGTCTTCACATGCTCTAATTGTCATATCTTACTCGATTCTTTACTTACTGTAGTTAATTTAATTAATTATTGGCAATTTTTTTTGAAGTAGCCTGATGGTACCAAGCGTTCATTATATATTGCTAGAAATTGATTATGCTTGTTGCAAGTTGAGAGTTTGAAAAAAGTTTAATTTATGTGGGCAATAAGGTATAAATGCTATTTGGAATATGAGCATGTCTTCTGAGCATGGTCTCCTGTAAAAAGTTTAAGCTGTTGACATCAGGGCATTCTTTTCAGTTTAATGCTTGCTACATTGAACTTGTACATATCTATTTTAGCTGCTGAAGATTCTTCCTGTTTCTTTGCTTTCTTTTTACTGTATTTATGAACTCAAGGGAAGTAAAAAATTTTTTTTAGCGAGCGTAAGGAATTAGCCAAACCATAAAAAAAGGTTATGAAAAATAGTTATTTTTTTGTTTCCATGAGTATATCTTCTAAAGCCTAACTGAAAAACTTAACTTGCTGTTAGAGCCAGAAAGTCTATACAGTTAAATACTTTATTCCTTGCACTCCAACTATGGCGAAGGGATGAAAATCTTATATGTTTAATCACTGTGATTCTTTACCTTATTTTCTCTTGTAAATTAGCCATATGCCTGCAGAAGGAGACATATTTGGTACAATCCACTTAATGAAGTCACATGATCTATGTGTTAGAGAAAAAGGAACATAAACTTAGATAGATGAATAATTTCTGAAAGATATTAATATTGAAAATAAAGGCTGGAATATAAGTAGAGTGTTTATTCGAACACGAGACTCAACAAGTTGAATGTTCACATTCATGAGGTGTAATAATATAGCATGTCTTGTTTTTTTATTGGCAATTGAGTTCACTTGGTTGGTTCTGATATAAGAAAAGGTTTTTCTAATTGATGCCAAGTGCCAACATATGAAAGTTGCGATTCTCTCATAGGTTGCGTAATGCAAGATGTTTGTTCTACTTTTGGTTTAAACTTCAACATTCTAAGGTATTCAATTTGGAAAAGTTAAGATGGAAATACCATATATTTATATGTATGTATGTTGTTTTCAAGATAAATTATGTAAGATTCCTGTTTTTGCTGCATGCATCTGTGAGAATTAATTTTGTTGAAGTTGATATAAAATGAAGTTATGTTATCCCTTTCTGAATGCCTTCATTTTGTGGGACTATTGTCTATTGCTTATTGTGCTACACTTTAAATCTGTTTGGACTTCAGAGTACACTGAACTAATTTATTCTATACTTATCTTACTTGTGCTGATTATTTCCAAAATACTTGCCATAGATACTACACAGATTCTAAAGACTTGCATTTTCATTTTTTATTTGGAATCAGATAACATGTGTAAAGGCGCTTGCATCTGTCTTAAGGTGGTGTGCTCAGTTTAAAACGCTTGGTCTGATCAATTCTGTTGAACTTTTCCTCTGGAAATTCTGCTGGGAAACCATCACAGCGACTGCACCTAAATCTGAGGTCTTCTAGAACTGGAGAAATTGTTGTCTAGAAATGATAAATGCTCGTAATTAATACTTATTTGTTTTTAATTTTTTTTCTTTAAAATATTATTTGTTGAGCTGGTTTGTTGTCATTATCATTGTAATGCAGGTTCAAGCTGAAATACGCATAGCTGCTTATGAAGCTTGTGCATACGCTTTAAAGGAGTTGGTGTCTTTTTTCTCTCCATTGACGTTGGATCTCACGGACAATGAGAATCCGTTTCCATTAGAAACTGATGGCAGTACTGTGTTAGACATTATTGTTTGTACCTTTATCAATAACATCAATATCATTATTGATGGGAGTAACTTGGCAAGGTCTCGTCGGGCAGTTTTGATGAACTTGAAGGTGATTCTATTACTTTTACAAAATTCCAAACAATATATTTGATTTTCTGCACTATTTATATTATTCTTTTAGAATAGGCATTCTGTATTTGACAATGTTTTGTTAAACACTTGCAAACTGTGTGGGAACTATCATGTATAGAAATACTTTCAAAATTCTTGTACACCCGGAAAATGGCTACTATTTTATTTGTGATACAAGAAATTCAGTTTCACGAAGTTGCTTTCCTCATTGGTTTACACCCTTTTCCTTGTTAAGACTTGATTATAAAAGTCTTAAATTTTGACCTTCATTCATTTCTTCTACTCCCCCTATCAACACTCTTTGATGAGGGCTTCTTCTATCTTTTGAATGTCTGCACTTCAAATCTTCCATAATATTTTTTGCTTCCTTTATTTGAGTATTTCATGGATATAGTTCATCTTCCTGTTGCCACATGTCAGGCCATTAGGAACATTGTGTTATTAGCATTTACTTGGATTGTAGAAGAAAAAATTCCAGATAGGAGCACCTTCAATTAGTTATAACTTATAACCATACCTGCTTTAGTTATATATCAAATTGACCTGAATGGTTATTTTGGAATTGGTATTTTTAGAGCATTAAATATTGTTACCATTGGAGTGTAGAGCCTGATGAACTGTAGAACTTGCAGTGATGGATCCTCTCCAATTGGTGAAGGAGATAGATAAAAGGGGTATGAATCCCCATATCCAACTGCCTAAAGGGATGGATGTAAGAGGTTGAATTCCCATATCCAGAAACACCCATAACATACCCACTACAAATAAAATATTATACTTCTTAATCAACCTGAAAAAAGCGAACAGATTCATATCAAGGGGACATGAGTAGTATCATAGTTGTTAAAGGCGCGCCTCAGGCATGCCTTAGGCAAGGCGAGGCCCTGATCGCCTGGGTTTCTTGGTTTTTTGGGGTTTCGGTTGATGTTCAAAAAACCCTTGCCTTTGTGCGCCTTTTGCGCCTTTTATGATGAAAAAGGCGCGCCTCGGGTACATTTCCAAATTTTGGATTTTATTTTATTTTTTCATGAAGAGTAAGAATTTAATGAATACAATGATCAATTTGCTGGTGAAGAAGAGAATGAAGATTATAAGGAGGACCATAGACCATGATAATTATGATTTTTATCTCATTGGTGATTATTTGAGTCTCTGACATTTGATATTTTTTAAACTTAAAAGATTCTGCTTATTTGCTTTTTGTGATTGTCTATTTGTGTTGTGTACTTGAATTGTGAAGTTCATTATGACATTGTGCACGGGTTTTTAATTTGTGATTATGTTATTTATGAGTTATTATGTATTATTATTTGTTTTTTTTTTTTTTTAATTTTTACCTTTATTTAGTTGGACAATTATGTGTTGAGTTGGATATATTAATGTATATATGTTCTAAAGTTTCCTTTACCTCAGGTGCACGCCTCATGCTCCAACAGGGCCTTTGCGCCTTTTTGCACCTCTTTCCTTTAACAACTATGAGTAGTATTTTTTTTTTGTTCTAACTCAGATCTCTGATAATCTAATTTTTAAATGACATTGACGGTTGAGAACTGGAACTTTTTTTTTTTTGAACATGGGAGTCATACATATCTTGGTTTGGCTGAAGAGCAAGGCAGTTTTATAAATTTTATTTACTAATTTCATATATTTTCTACCAACTAAGTTGAATTGACGTTTCACCTTAAACTATGCAGTTGTTGACAATTGATGATGTTTTGGTGAATTAGTAATCCTAAGTGCTACACTTTGTCTTTTCAGTGGAGCTGCTTAGAATCTCTACTGTCGGTTCCAAATCATGCAATTTGCAATGGAATTAATTTGAAGACGTCGTCATTTTTCTTCTCAAAAAAAATTCTTACACATATTTTTGGTGATCTTGTTGGAAGGTAAGATGCCATGTACTTTGATTTTATATTAATCATTTGATGTACTTAGAAGCATAATAGCTTTAAGGTATGATGCAGTCAATTCAGAAACTTGTCTTATGTGTGTCAGACATTCAGAGATGGATACGCCTTACACATGAAAGTGTATTTAACATATTATCTAAGAAGTGCAATCTCATTGGACTCATTTATTATATTTTAGAATAAACTGGTGTACGTTATTACATTTTCCTTTTTTTTTTTTGGGGGGGGGGGGGGAGGGGGGGGGGTTGCTGGGTGGGGGGAACAATTACATTTGTAATTGGAAGAATCATAAAATCAAGAGGGCGAAGGACTGCACACTTTTCAGTTTTCATGAAAATGTAGGATATTTTGGATAGAGTAACGCACTAACTTAGTCACTCCTTTTCTTTTTCAGTTTTATTTACTTAAGAAAATTTAAAAACTAATTAATATACCTGTGCAATGTGTTGTGGTCTGATAACATGCATATTTGTTAGTTAATATTTATGCGATAAAATTTAGGCAACCGAATAATATAAGTAAATTCACAATAGATAGATATTCTCTTTTGTGGTTTTTAGTTTGCAACTTTGCGCACATATTGTAATGAATGCAGGCATGGAGTAAATTTCTGACGCTTGTTCTAACTGTATTTGTATCCTAAATTTGTTTTTTTTTCTTTTTTTCTCTTTCTATGTTGTGTGCTTGTTGATATATGCAGAATTGGCATGTGGTGAGTTTTCATTTTTTTAAGGTTATTGTATCATGGAATATAGCCTGGATATCTTGGAAAATAATTATATAATCCTGGATATCTTGGAAATAATAAACTTGGACATGATTAGTAGAAGTTGTCATGGTCAATACGGTGATGGTGATAGAGTTTAATTCTTATTTTGTGAATGCTTGTGTGTGTATATATTATGAAAGGCGTTATTGATGATGAACTCTCAATTCATTTTCAATTTTCTTTTTAATTATCTTATAAGGTCTTTTTTTTTTCCAACGACATACCATGATATAAATCTAAAATAGTTTTTTTGACTCTGTCCTGCATTGCATGCGCTGCATTTATGATAGTATATGTTATCAGAGCATTATCAGATAGTCAGTAGTGTATCATAGCTTCTCATCAATTCAGGGAACTGTTGATTAAAAGCCCCTTCCCAATCATTTCATGTGCAAGTTTTGGTTTGGAGTTGTTTTTTTTTTTTTACCTACAAGGTTAAAGTGAGAAATGTAGATCTTTCCCCATTTAGTTCCTTTTTACTTGTTCTTTTCATTTCATGTCTGTCCCACTTTTTCTGTTAATAGAATGTTTAAATCATAGTTGTTAGAGGCGCACCTTTGAGGGGCTAGCACCTACTAATTCCTATTTCAGGCAATGTTCAAGAGGCAAATGCTTCCGTGTGCTCTCTTTCATCATCTCAGCTGTGCCTCTCATATATTTGTGACATTCCTTGATTTTTCTAAGGATTTTAAAGAGTTGCATATTTTTTTTTTTTTAAGTTTCTTAACCTCAAAATAAATCCCAGCGGTGGGGGGTGGGGTGGGTGTAGCCACGTTTAGCTTGGGTTTTAGTTGAAATTTGTGTCAGGGTTGCATAGACAACATATCCTTCACTCTTCAACCAATAGCAGCGCCACCCACTCCAACAACTGCTGTTAATCATTCAAACTTGATAACTTCTTGAAACTTGAAGAATTTGTGTTACAATACATACCGAAATTTTATATGAAAGATAATGATGTGTTTTATGTTTTTTACAGCTCCTCTATTCTAAATGCATATTTGGTGCCAAAAGGTTATAATTTATCAAGCGGCTGTTAGCTTAATGTGTACTATCAATAGTCACAAAATTATATAAATAGCACAAAAGTTTGAACCCAAGTAGAAGTAGGGGAGGGGATTAGGAAGGTATTGTTTTAACAAGAGCTTGTTTTCTACACACTCATTATTGCCTTTCTGGTTGAGTTTGCAGTCTTGAAAATGCTGGGGAAGTTTCTGTGTTGCCTATACTTAGGTCAGTCAGATCAATCATGGAGCTGTTTGATTTAAGTAAATTGAAACCACCAATTTCCTCCTGTGGTGGGATTACAACTGAGGTATGCTGAATGCTTCATTTATTTCAAGCATGCTGTATTTGTGCTTGTGACAGTAGGACATAATTACATATGTTAATTACTAATCTTCTTAGAGAACTATTTTTTCTTAAATTATCTGTTAACTAGACTATACTAGAAAGGAATCGTATCTTTCAATAGTATATTGTTCGATTTAGTTGGAATAGAAAAATTGAGTAATGTAATGAATGAAATATCAAAACAAATAAGCTCCTTTAATTTTCTCCTTTTTATTTAAAAAAAATATCAAGGAAACTGTGATCACAGGTTATTTCAATGGTCTAAAATTGTTGGTCTTTTCGGAGGCTGCTCGTGGATGGTGTAATGCACCTTATTATTTCTCACGGTGATACCGGAAAATTGGAGATTTAGGAGGTAACACAAGAGAACACTCGGATACAATTCCTTACTCAATGGAATCCACCACAAGTTCGGAATAAACTCGTCTTTAGGAATCCACCAAAAGACTTAGAGAAAATTAGATGAAATCCATCTTCTAGACAAGAGTAAACACTCTCAAATAATTTATATTCTCACAATTTTCTGAATCAAATACAATGGAATGAGGCTCTATTTATAGGAGCCATTTCAAGAAACTAGAAGCATCCAAACATTAATAACTTGAATCTTTACTTAATAGATTCATTTGACCATCTTAAATGATTCTTTGACCCCTAAAACCCATGCATAACATTAATATAATAGTTAATATAGTAAATATGCTGACTTGACCAAGAATTGATAGTTGGAAAGGCACCAAAACACTTCAAATGCATGAATTGGCAGATTCTCGGCAGAATCTGCCACCTTCCAGAAAAAACGAGCATAACTCCTTGTAGAAAATTCCAATTGGAAACTAGACTGATAGGGCTTTCTATCCATATGTTTTTTACTATCTAATTCACTCCCGATCAGCCCCAGTAATTTTTCAAACATACCCCATGTGTGCTGGAATATTTTCCGCATCACACGGGTCTTAAAGTTGAAGGCAGGTCCTTCTACAAATTTTTTTGAAACGCATTGAGGTATCTGCAACATATGATGAGTGAATGCCCCTCCATGCATGGGAAGTCTGAGTTTCTGCTTACTTTCTTGTAAAGTATTTACACTTAAGAACAGCTTCATAATACATAAATAGTAGGGACCTCAATAGTTAGTTGACATGATCTTTTTCGATCCATAAAATGAGAGAAAAGAAGGGAGAGGGGCAAGTGAGTAAAGGGCATTCAAGTTGACATTTAACTTTATAATTATGCAAATAGAACACAGGAGTGAACAAAAATATGCTCCTGAGTTTTGTATGTAAAAATGTCAGCCATATAATTCCTCTTTGTTCTTCTTAAGTTATATTGCTTGGATAACTACCAATAAAATTCTTTCCTCTCTTTAGATGATGTGGCTTTTGGTTCATTCTTCATGGGTATTGCATACTAGCTGCAACAAAAGGAGGGTGGCTCCTATTGCTGCACTTTTATCATCTGTGCTGCATTCTTCAGTGTTTGGCGATTGCCATATGCATGAGTTTGACAATTGTCCTGGACCCTTGAAGTGGGTATGAGTTACTTCTACACTCTGTTAAATATGTTTTACACAACTTGTTCAACATGCTGATGTTTTTATCATAAAATTTTCAGTTTATTCAGAAAATTCTCGAGGAAGGCACAAAAAGCCCGCGCACCATTCGTCTTGCTGCATTACATTTATGTGGGCTTTGGTTAGCTCATCCAAATATTTTGCAGTACTATATTAAAGAACTGAAGCTGTTAACATTTTATGGTTCAGGTATGCTACTGGGCTTTCAGTTTTCTAATTTCTGTACAATTGAATTGGAGAGAATATCTTGATTAAGTGATCATATTGTAATTCATATTGCCAAGTTAACTATTTTCTATGGTTTTGGAAACCCTCTTGGGCTATTTTATTTTTCTTTCTTAATGTGTAGTTGCGTTTGATGAGGATTTTGAAGCTGAGCTGACTGAAAATAATGATGTAAGGTTTGAAGTATCAGCTCTATCCCGAAGCCTAGAACCTGAGTTGACTGATGTAAGTTACTAACATTGATGTACAGATGCTGTCTTAATATGTTTCATGCTTGCTTAATGTTTCTCTTGTATTAATAATTGCAAAAATTGAGAGAAAAATGTTCAATTCCTGATTAATTGCAATCAGAGAAATTAGAATGCCTAATGATCATCTCATCTAAAAGCTAGATGACTGGTTGCTTAATATGGTGTTAAATATAGGACAAGGAAAGCTTGTATTGAGCTAAAATCTCCGCCTCTGGCGGAAGCGTAAATGTACATCATGTGAAGCTTGTCGCAATGTCACTCAAACTAGAGATATTATCTTTCTTATAAGCCTTGGTGAACATGCTAGCAAGTATTTTACTAGTAACAAGTAACAACATTTTCATGAAATGGCTTATATTTCTTCTTTTCATGGAAGACATTTACATGGTTACTTGCAATACAAATTGCTGCTTGATTATGACAATTCACCAAATCATTTTAGTTCCCTTAGCCAATATTATTTCACTAATGGTATCTGATATGTCTTGATGTTTGATTTTAGCAACTTAGCAGCCCAGTCACAAAAGCCCACTTTTTACTCTCCAAGTTACTAAATTACCTCCGAGAAAAGTATAATTACCAACTGATTTAATACCTGAAAACTAGCTTATTTTCAGGGAGATCTCTTTATATATCTCAGAATATTATGATTCGCCCTGTTTGTGGTTCTTAAAATTTTCCATAGACTGGCTAATGGATCCCATGACGTGTAACATCCAATCCATTCACTGTTCTCAATAGTCTTCATTCTATTTCACAGGTCTAGGTTCCATAATTATATTGGAACATCTACTAGTTTGTACCTTTAAACCAACAAGCATTTTAATCCGTGCGTTGCACGAGAATAAATTTTATAAAATAAAATTATATAAATATAGATATAGATTTTTTTGTAATATATATATATATATATATATATATATATATATATATATATATATATATATATCGTGGACACATAAACACATATAATTACGTATTTCCTCCGTCCTATCCTAATAATTACATATTTTTAAATTGGGTGTTTCATTCTAATGGTTACATTTTTGTTTGTGTATAAGACCCACACAATTAAGTAATTAAAATATCTCAATGAGACTCATCCACCACATTAATACAAACATCCATTATACATTAAAATATTATTTATCTCACCTCAATACATGTTAAAATACTAAATTTCTTATTCCCCGTGCAAAAAGCAAATATAACTATTAGAATGAGATGAAGGGAATACATATGTATTAGGTTTTTATTGTGATGATATGTATATTTAGTTTAGTTTTTATGTGTAATGAATTAAATAATATTTAGTTAAATCGACATTATTTTTTCATGTATAATAAATTAATGTAATTATAAAAAACCAACAATTTAAATTTTTTATTTATATTTATATTTCATTACGTAATCATATGTTATAAACAATCCCAAATAAAGTTTTAATTACTTGACCTTATTTTCAAATACAACCCAAATTTAAAAAATATGTGAAATTGAAGAGAGATTTAAGGAAATAAGTGTTAAAAAATGTGATATTGAAGCACCTAAATGTATTTATTTAAGGAAATAAGAATAAAATGAGTGGTGAGAAATTGAAGAGAAATTGAGAAGAGGTGAGAAATTGAAAAGAGATTTTGACCCAAAATTTTGAGCGGGAAAAAAAAGTTGACTTTAGGTGCTTTTATATATATATAGATATAGATATAGATTTCTTATAAAAGATCAGTCTCATATTTTCTTTGAGTTTATATTTCACCACGTTTACCACGTTCAACCTTAAAAACAAGGAAACACGACAAATTATTTCTGCAATTTCTCTTCTTGTTCAGTCTTATCAGTACCAGCACATATCTAATTGTATCAGTACTAGTTTTGTTTGTATTCAATATTCATGCAAGGATTCCTCCTCTCTATATTCTTTCTAGTTTAATTCATGTACAAAAATAAAAAATAAAAGATTTGTGTTACAATGTTGAATGAACTATGCCATTCCAAGACTGGCTGCTCAAGTTCACTTAAAAATTGTTGTGCACCAATTATGTGCAAGTTTTTTCAAGCCATTCTGTAGGAATTTGGTTCAAACATTTTGTATTTCTAGTTTTTAAATCAAAATCTAGTTTCTGACTAAATAAAATTCTTATGCTTTGTGTGATCAGGTGTTCATCAATACAGAGTTGTATGCACGTGTATCTGTTGCTGTCTTGTTTTCCAAACTTGCGGACATGGCTTATCAAAATAAATTTACTTCTAGCAACGAGGACTGCCAGGATCTTACTTCACCTGGCAAAATGTTTTTGCTAGAACTTCTCAATACTGTGGTATGCTTTTTTTTTAATGTGCTCTAAGTCATCAAGAAACCCTCAGACTCCTAACTGTTTACTTGCCAAAGTGAGGGAGGCAAATGTCCCTTATGAGAAATCTTGTTTGTGTCTAGTCGTGTAAATATTACAGAATTAGATTTGTCAAAAAATAGATCCATGTCTTTACTCTCTAGATTAACCTGTATATTTGTTTTTCAAGTTTCAAGTCATGCATATCTGCTAAATTGTATGTTGTAAATATGGAAGAGTTTCCAATTAACAAGACTGGAACGTCAACATTGGTAGCCATTGTTGTATATGGTAGAATCAGCCACATGGCAGATATGGAAAGTAGAAGAGTATAAAAGAGACATAATTTTTTCCATATACATATTTGCTCCTGTTGCTGTATTGCTATTTTATTCATCTAGCTGTGTTGGCTCATTTTTGGATATGTAGTTTACAATATTAAGTTGCAGTACAGGAAATATAACTTACTACTAAGACATCCATTTACTTAGAGACTGTCTGGGTCTTGAATCCTGCACTACCTTAGAGAACATGTTTAAGTTTGCGTGCGCACTCACACACACAGGAATATGTAATAATTAATATGAACATGTATTAAATACACACTAATATTTTTTTTAATATATTACTCTTTCCGTCCCACATTATATTGCCCCGATACTAGATTACGGAGTTTAAGAAAAATTATTTTTTTGACTAACTTTGTTGACTTTTTGGAGGGTATTCTAGTCTTTTTAGGTAATAAATACTACCTCCGTCCCATCCAAAAAGTTACACATTACCATTTTGGGCGTCCCATTTCAATGGTTACATTCCCTTTTTTGTAGATGGGACCCACATAAAACTATTAATATATCTCAATGGGTCCCACACACAACACTAATACAACTACCCACTATACATTAAAATATATATCTCTCAACCCACTACACATTAAAGTAATATATTCCTTAATCTTCTTGCGAAAAGTAAATGTAACTTTTCTGATGGGATGAAGGGAGTAAATTATAAAGTATGTTATGTGTTTTAGGTTGGAGTAGTAAATTTGAAATTAAGATGTATTTTGAGGTTATGGGATTGATGTGATGTTTCCTTTTTAAGGTGGTGAAGTTTATTGTGCGACTGATGAAAATGGTAAGTGTGAAATTTATTGTGGGACGGAAGGAGTATATATTATGACTTAAGTTGAATTACATGGCTAAAGCCCATCAAGCTAGTGTAGATCTTACCTTATTTGCTTGTGAGAACCTTGGGAAAGGTATCTCTTAATGCACAATAAGCCTGCCTTCAGTTTTTCTTGATAGGTTGCTTATCTTTTACTATATGCATGTTCTAAAATGTAGTTATATTATGACTATTGGTGGCACTTTTTTTTTACTTTTTATATTATTTTTATGATTAATAGAGTGATTTCAACGTAACTTTGTGGCCCGAAGGGCCCTACTTTAATATATTTCTGGGCCTTTTTATACTTGGCTGAAAGTTTGACAAGGATTACCTGATCTTTAGAGAAACCAATTCCCAAAGATATGGGTTACACATTTCTGTCTCAGTTGTTTTGGCTCTTCACAGCTGGTGGGAATAAACTTATATTTGTAGAATACTATTTTAACATTATATATATATATATATATATATATATATACACTTATTTTTCAATTATAAATCATCTAGCATAATTAATTTAATTCTTGTATGCACCTGCACTGCACAGTATAAATAACAAACTAGCATTTATATACTTTTGGTGTAAGAAGTTTTATATTTTTTATATTATGAAAAGCTTAATCCTCAATTATTTCAATCAAAAGTAATCTGGGGGAAACTCAACTGTATGTGCAGCTTAATGAGTTATGAGAATGATGCAAAAAATGATTTTGCAACTCAATGACAATAAAATATTAGCTCAAGTATGAGAGATAACAACTTAAAATCTCAACTTGACAACTTACTTGCTAACTTCCTAGAAACTGGTTAATTCTGTTCTCTGATATTAGTTAATATGCAATGCAAATTGACAATCCACCATTCCAGTGTCTCTAATGAGTCTTGAGCCTCTTTATTGGATCGGGCAACTTTAAGCCTGAGGGGATGACCAAGCAAACCTAGATATTTGATCTAAAGTTCATTTTTTAAGGGGCTTCTTAGTTGGGGGTAATAGGTGTGGGCTATGGGAATGAAGATATGTTAATTCCTGTTCTTCATGGTTGGTGAAGGGTAATGAGAATTAAAACTCTTCAATCATTCCTCTTGTTTCGTTAACTACTCCACACCCTTAACTATCTTCTTTCCCATTGTGATTCATTTCCTGAGTGATACCCATTACCATTCAAATTCCAAAATTTGAACCAAACGACACCCAAAATGTTCATCATCCCCTGTAAGGTTGTAACAATTCAATTAGTATGTGATATTAAGAATTTAGGATGACATTTGTTGGATTTATTATTAAGTCCATAATGAGAATTCCTTGTTTGAAAATATTCCTTCTGTCGAATGTGAACAAAAACCTTCATATTATTATGCCTGCAGTCCTGACTAAATTTTGAGCACCCTACACAGTTTACTGTAAAATATTTGGCACTATACTATGTCTTTAAACAGCTTCATCATCTAAAATGCTCTTATGACTAGATCAATTGTTTCACCTGAACACGAGAAGGGCAACCCATTCATTAATTGATGGCTGATTTGTTTGCAGGAAACTGACAAAGATCTGTCTAAGGAGTTGTATAAAAAGTATAGCGCGGTTAGTTCCTGGTCAATTTCAGATAAATATTATGAGCTTGTGGCAGGCATAAGAATGTGCATTCTCACAAATTGTTGATGTAGGTATTATTTTGTGTTTGCAGATTCATAGACGGAAAGTTCGTGCATGGCAGATGATATGTGCATTATCACGATTTGTTGATTTAGATATTGTTGAGAGAGTAACTTCTACCTTGCACGTATTAATTTATGTGGGTACTTCTACCTATAAACTTATGAACTAGTTGATGCTCTCAAATTGACCATCCATTTTCATTCTGAGTTTGTTAAACTCATACATAAATGCTCTAGATGCTCCTTTAGTGAGAGGACATGTTGTGTGTGGGCCTTGACTTGATTGGATTTGCAGATAATACACACGTAATGCCTAAAATGTAAATATATTTTTGTATATGAAAGTAGGATAGTCAACCCGAAATAGAAAATGTTGGATTTCCCTGTAAAAAATATTTTCCAGATGTGCACTATGGTGTACCATGCCCCCAATTTTATTATGTTTTTGCCTCTCTATAAAAGGAAATTTTTGAAAAAAAGGCTGCTGGCACATCATGAAAGTGATTATTATTATTATTAATAATTTTTTTTTTACCAAAGTTTCAAATGTTAACAATTTCAAACCTGCTTTTACTGCATATCAAAATATTCTTATTTCAGTGATCTTTGATTTCATAATTTGTCATCTCTGTTGAATGTATATAAGTGATTTGATTATGTGTGATTTGAAATTTTTTTTTTTAAATGAATGTGAATGTGTTTAGATCTATTTCATAACCCATCTCCTAATACAGAATTGACACAAAAATTGACTAATATGCTAACCGTGTATTGCACGAGGAATCTGTTGTTAATAAAACAACTCAATTTCATTACAGATAATCTTTGTCTATGGTATACGTGACATACTTGGGAACACTGACGTATGATGTTGTTTATAAGTGGAGAATGCATCTGTCCCCAGAGCAGCGAACCATATTCTGAAATTTAATGTTGCTCAAAATGAAGTTTTAGCCCTTGAAAGTGCTGCATTGATGCCTTTTGTTTTTAAAGTAATTTCCCACAAAAATATGTTTCTCTTGACTGAAGTACTTTTTGGGTAAAATTGCATTGTTATTTGTTAGGGCAGAAAATCATAGAAAAACTTTCTGTTGCTTCTGTTCTCGCTCGCTCTCTCTCCCCAGCCCCTCTCCCTGTGCAGTTTCCTACTGCCATTTCTTTCTTATCAATATGTACTTACTAAGATTTCCATCCACAATTGCACATAGAATTATCAGGTCGTAGTAGGAAAATTGCTGACTGCTGATCAAGGAACATATTTCCAACTTTGAAAACTTGTTTCTGTCTTATTCACAAATTTTCTTTCCTGTCATGGAGGTGTAAATTTTAGAGATTCTCACTTTAGTTTTCTGAATTATTTTCAATCTGTCGTTGATTTTATGGGAAAAATTTTTCAATTTCAAAGTCTAATCTGATTTTATTTATGAAAGGAGGATTGCTGATAATTAATATTAATTTCAATAACTAATTCCTGTTATTTGTATTTTGTATAATTTTCAATGAACAAACTACATGTACATGTTCCTATAAAATGATAGCTGGGGTAGGTTAAACTTTTTGCCTTGTGCTGACGAACGGAGTGATGTACTGCCCATTTTCATGTTTATTCAACGATATATTGTGGTTTATCGTTTGGCAATTTTGCAACACCTAATTATTGGGATTTTTATTGAAGAATTTTTTTAAATCCTTTCAGAGAACTCTTATGCTTGATATTTTTTGATGAAAGAATTGTTACAATCTTAGTGCATATGTTTTTCTATATTACATCAGTTTCTACTATTTCAATTGTTTATATACTGATATATCTTCTCCTGTGTTTGTAGAGGAACAACTTACCTTCAGTTCGGCAGTATATGGAAACTTTTGCTATCTACATATATTTGAAATATCCTTCATTGGTACGAAATGAACCTTATGCTTTACTAATTCTTTTCACTTCCCTTTGCTGTAATCTTCTGTAATATGTTGTTGGACACTTGTATAGGTGAATATTTTATTTTGAATGCATGACTACATTTTTTCTTTTTCCCCATGCATACTTTTTCTATTTGTTGTTTTTCTTCCGTAGTTTTGATAATTGTGTTTGTAGATTTGGAATTCAACTAGTTCAAGAGAATGATTCCTTGTCTGAATTTCGTCCTATGATAAGGCAATACTGGTGCTATAGATTTTTGTTTGATTAGGCACTTCAGCAGATAGATGCTAGTATTGTGTGTTTATTTCTCAGATTACTAGAAAAATTTCTGACCTCACTAGTAGCTAAGACTGAAAGCTTTTATATGTGAAAACCTCTGCTCGTTATAAATTTTAAATACACTAGTGGGAAAATTTGGATTAGGCAGCTCTGATCAGTGATGCCTGAACCCCAAATGTGGTGAAAAAAAAAGGCATGAATTGTAAACAAGTAAGCTAAAGTCAGCCAAAGCTTCATTAACAGTTTTCGGGAAAATATTGAGATATGAAATGCAACAAAAGATTGAGAAGAAATGAAGAAATGATTATATGAAACAAATGAGGAAATTGGATAAGTGCATGAACGTTTACCTTTGTGAAAGGTAATGGGAAAATTAATCACTTAAAAGAAAAATTTGTTGACGAAGATATTGGCTGATCAAGACGTGAAGGTGGTAGTGTAGGAACCAAATCAGCAGTAGTGGGAATGGAAGTTTCGGATGACGAGAGTATGTGTGTGTGAGATAGGATGTCTACTGGATGAAGATGGAGGAACAACAGAAAGAGGAATAGTGTATATCAGAAAGTCTGTATCTTCCTCCTCGGTGGGAGGATCAGAGAAAGGTGTAATTTCCATTAAAGACAATATCAGTAGACACAAGGTGCTTGTTGAGACTAGGGTTGAAAGACCGATACCTCTTTTGTACCCTTGAATAACCCAAGAACGCACTTCGAAGATTTCGGGTCTAGTTTCGTGACATGTGGCTAAACATCCCTGACAAAACTTGAATAACTGAATATCTTGTGATCAATAGAAAACTGAGAGTGAGATTGAAGAAGAACATGAATTGGCGTCTCTCCTTGAAAAATGGAAGAGGGCATGCGATTGATGAGAAAGCAACAATGGACATTGCATTAGCCCAAAAGGTTTTCGGAATATGCATGGAAAATAGTAAGGCTTTAGCAGTTTCAAGAAGATGCCTATTTTTTCGTGTAGCCACACCATTTTGAGATGATGTGTCAACACAAGATGTTTGGTGAATGATGCCATTATTGATATGGAGCAACTACCAAGCTTTGTTGGTCAGGGTAGAGTCATAAGGTATACTATATTCACTAGTCTTTGTGTGGTTTCAAACAGAGTTCTCATGGTTTGGTACATTTACTCGTGCTTTCAAGAAGTTTGATATGAAGCAAAGTAAGTTTGAACTCTGTTTTCTATATTGTTCTGATGGTGGCATTATTCTGGCAGCTTTCACCAGTTACCAAGCTTACATCTATTCGCCTCATGATTTCATTTCCAGTCACTTATCACTGGCTTTTAGACCAGTTAGAAATCAAGAATGCCTTTCTCCATGGTGATCTTGTTAATACTATTTATTTGGAGCAACCACCAGACTTTGAATCTATACCATATATATTCCTAGCATTAGTGAAAGTCTTAATGTTTCTTCTGAGGTTTTAGTGTAGATTGGTTCACAGGTGGTTGAGTCAATATCACTACTATCTCCTGACTTTGTTAACTTCTTAACTCTCTATTATTTCGTATTAACTTATACCATGTAAGACAATGAAAAGGGGAAAAAACTTAATTACACTGCCTATGAGAGGAAAAAAAAAAAAAGGTAAGAATAAGAAGAATAGGTATGAAGCATTAAGGCCAGAAATTTACAATTTCATATAGTTAGAATCAAACAGCATGATTGTCTCCTAGTTGCAGCTGGCAATATACATTTAAATGATCATTTTACAACCAATAACTCAGTTAGTTGCAGCCTTAATCCATGGTTTGTCGCAGTCTTGAGGATTTGGAAGAGTTCATAGACGAGGTGTGAGATTGTTAATTGTTGAAGGTTACTTGATAGGTCTCTAATTATAGAAGTTTAATGTTTTCTAATGTTTGGCATTATATTGTTTTTAAGCTAGATTCCTCAACCCTTCGTACTTTTTCCATACTATAACTATAATAATATAATTTATTTTCCATTAAAAAAGTTTTTTTTATGAAGTTACTAAACATCTATACTTGCTGAGAAAGTACATCCATTGCATAAAAATGTAGCTAACTATTTGTTTCTCAATCCGACTTCAACTTAGACTTTGAGATTTATCATATTAGAAAATTTCTTTAATTTTTTTGAACTTAATTTCCTATCATGATTAGCTTTCTTATATTGAGAAATAAGATGATTTCAGGACAAAAGGATTGATTGTATAAGATAACTAAATTATTAAATGACTGCAAGGTAATTATTAAAACTAGGGAGGTAATAAAAATCTGAATTATTTTTTACTAAAAAAGTCTAAAGCTTAGGAGGTGTTAGTTATTGCTCCATAGTTGCTGAGGCTTCTCTAGGTCACACAATGTATAGCCCAGTGATCTATTCTATTCAATTGCTGTCTTTAATATCTTTTTTCGATTATACTGAGGACCTTTTCCTTTGTTCACTTCACAGGTGGTGCAACAATTGGTTTCTCTGCTTAGGAGTTACGATTTGCGGCCTCAGGTATTGTTTTTTTTGTTTCATTCTTGATTTAACTTTTGTGGAACCATCATAGCATAATTCTCCTTGGTATTTGGTATGAATTTTGGTTTTAACTACTTTTTATTTTTTCTGAATTTGAAAATCAAAGGCTAAGTCTAGCATTCGTAATGCAACAACTTAACCTGGGTGTTGCTCCTTGTTTCCGCTACAACTTACAAACTCTTTTTACTTGCTAAGATAATATAGTGAATGAATTGGGTGAAGAGAGTTCCAAGCGTAGTCAAATTAAATTTATCGCTTATTATATATAAATACGTGGCAAATTTTTTATTGAATATTAACTAATTATTTATTTTTGGGGGAATTCAATAGATTAATTTTTAAAATAATGAGCATATAATTGATAATTATCATTATTTATTTTGGTCTATTTAAGTTATACAGACCCAAGAAGAGGCCTCCAACCCAAAAATGTCAAAGCCAAACTCATTGGATGAGATAAAACCAAATCAGGATATTACTTATAATTAAATCAAATCTGAATCAACAAAAACAATAGTTCAATGGAGAATAAAAATAGATGAATATTCTCAAATTCCAAGGAATATATACTCATTCCTTCAACTATAGTAAGCCTCTTTAGTCATTCAATCTTGGTGGAGTTCCATTCAGCTCTGAAAGGTGGCCATGCCAGGGCCTACCATAGTAATTGTTAGATTTCTGGCTGAGTGTTTGGTATGTCACGTAATAATGCGATATACGTGCCCCGGTTGACTGCTCCAACCTCTGCCAATTCCGGAGGCTATATGGGAGGATGTGAGTGGATATTATCAAATCCTAGTTGTGATTCATTGGCTGTCAAAGGCTGCTCATTTTATGGGCCTTAGCCGTCGGTTTACAACTCGAGGGCAGTGTTGTTTGCCCGAGAGATTTGTGCGGTTGCATGGTCTTCCTCAGTTACGGATGAGCTTGGCTTACCACCCGGAGATGGATGGTCAATTTGAGGTTTTGAATAGATGCTTGGAAACTTATTTACGATGTTGGCCTTGGGATGTACTCCTTTTGAAGTTGTATATAGTCGCAAACCTCCTACCTTGACTCAATGTTGCCAGTTGGGGAGTGCACGGTTTGGTACAATATGGATTTTTGAAAAAATGTCCTTATCGAAAGTTCGGTACGAATTAAAAATAGGATATCCAGTATAGTACTGAAATTGGGCACGGTGCCGGTTTAATTTTCTCATAATTCGGTACAATTCAGTACAGATTTTGGTTGTATTTGGATCAAAACGGTTTAGTGAAATGGATTTACCATCTATGCATTTAAAAAGTAGTTAAATTATCATATTATTTTAATGTATTATTTTTAGAATAGGATGCAAATATTGATGTTATAATTTATAATTAGTGATTTCATATTTACATAAAATAAATTAAAATATTAAATACGATAAAAAATAACTTATAGCTTTTATTATTTACAAATACCTACTGAAGTTGAAAAAAAAAAAAGAAAATATGTATTTTAATAAAAGAACTATGAATATAATTTTTTCAAAATATATTTCATTAATCATATAGAAGTTGATTTGGTTATTAAATATGTGAAGTGTGAACTTATGATAAGTTGAAAAAAGTCTTATGAATATCACTATATCACTAAAAAAATTGAAAAAAACATTTGAATTATAACAAATTAAGATTAAGATAAAAAAAAGTACAGTATTATATTCTTTTTATTTTAGGTAGAGTACCCTTCATCTATTATTGTATCATATTACGTAGTTAATTAATGAAAATATATTAATAGGAGTGCTATTATATTTTTGTAACATAATTGACAATACTCATGGGAGGTGCTACCATTCTTGACAATACTCAACCTCATTATGGTCAGGGTACCATTTATGTCCTCCCTATTAATTCATTCTTTGAATCCTTTAACTACTGCTGGAAATTATGCCACTGGTGGGTGGCGCCTATGGCCTGATTCCCAAGCTACTAACTTAAAATTGTGACATAGAGTGCGCCAACCCCATATTTAGGTAGTATATAATTATGATTCCTAGAGAATGGTTTTATTCCAGCGAAATTGTCTTGTTTCCTTGATCTCTTTATGATTAATGATCCTGACTCTTATCATCTTTGATTCGTTATTGGGCCTTTGATGAGGTATAATTTTACTATATTGTATTGCATGTACTCTGCATGATCTTGTAGTTTCCATTATTATTTACACAAGAATTATTGTTTATGCATGGTTCTTTTCTTGCATGGTTCTTTTCTTGATGCAGGCTATGACATCATATGTATTTATAGCAGCTAATGTTATTCTACATGCAAAAAAAGAGACTCAATTTGAACACCTGAATGAATTACTTCCTCCTATAGTCCCATTATTAACCTCTCATCATCACACTTTGCGTGGATTTACACAGGTTTGTCTCTGTATAATGAACAATGATTTACATGAGATGTTGAATATGGTGTTATGTAACATATATGATAACTTGCAGATATTGGTATATCATGTTCTTGAAAAGTTGTCACTAAATCCAAGTCCCTCTACTAGTGCGTGCAAGTCTTTGGAGGAAAGGTGCTTTGTGGATTTGAGAAATTATTTGGCACATAACTCAGATTGTGCAAGGTATGTGTTACTAATTATCTTATGTGAATAAAAGAGAAATCATTGATTTGATCGATTTTTTTTTGTTAATATTACTGATTAAGATATATTTTAACATCTTGTTCAGCTTATTATAATTTTATTGCAAAAAGGAAAAGTTCCCGAGTTATCATCCCCTTTGAATCATCATCCCTTTTATAATAGAAAATGAAGCAATTCTTAGTTCTTCCAGAAAATGCAGAAATAACTGCAAAATAATCATACAAGTTTGTTTCCTTAAATTGTAACCAACAGAGAGTTTCTAGTAGCACATGTTGAGAAATAACTTTTTTGTGAGAAAAAAAGATTTTATTAAAAGATTATTGGGATGAGGAATGCCTTGCATTAGTGCAAACAAAAACTGTTACAAAGCATAGCACCAACTTCAATGTCAGAAATGTAAAGACTTCTAAAAATTACTGTCATGATATCCGACATATGCTCCACACAAATGTGTGGAATGACATAAGTGAGGGCCAACCCACACCTAGGTTAAGTTAGGTCCCTAGCTTATATTTCTAACAATTTGGTCCGACCTGCCGAATCTAGACAAGCCGTAGGTAGGGTAGCCCAATGGTAGGCCCATGGGTTGCCACCTTGTGGGCCAAAGGGGTTTGCCAACCGGAGTTGTTGGCCTTGGAGTTTGGTTTGCCACCTGAAGTGTGCCGTACTTGGATGTTTAGTTTTAAGGGGGATGGATTGCTATGATATCCCACAGTGATTCTTATGAAAGTGTGGAAGGGCATATGAGTGGGGGTAATGCTTTATCTTTGACCATGGTTTTGGGTTAAGTTAGGAATCCCTAGCTTATACGCCTAACGATTTGGTCGGAGCTGTAAGATCCAAGCGGATGGCGGAAAAGGGCTACCCGATTGTGGGCTCAAGGGTTGCCATCCCGAATGTGAGCCTAAGTGGGTTTGCCACTCGGAGTTGTGGGCCTTAGCATGTGGGCTGCCACCGGGAGTGTGTTGTCCGTGGTCGTTTGATTTGAAGGTGGATGGATTGTTACGATATCACACACCGGTTCTAACGAAAGTGTGGAATGACGTATAAGTAGGGGCCACCCTTCACCATGATTTTGGGTTAAGTTAGGACCCCCTGGATTAAATGCCTAACAACCAATAGAATTCGGACGGGCAACAAAGGGGCTACCTGATGGTAAGCCCAAGGGGGTTGCCACATGGAGTTGTGGGCGTTGGCATGTGGGTTGCCACCAGAAGTGTCCCATCCGCATATTTCTGGTTCAAAGGGTGACTCATTGTTACGATATCCCACATCAATTCCACATGAAAGTGTGGAATGACACAAATTATGGGAGAAGTTATGACCCCCCCCCCCACACACACATATGCCTAACAATTCCCTAACTTATATGTCATTCCACATTTTCTTGTGGAACTAATGTTGGATATTGCAGCAATCCATCTCTCTTCGAAGCGAGCATCCACAGACATCAATCTCCGGGTGGCAACCTCATGCCTAGACCCACAACTCCAGATCTCAACTTGATAGAGAGAGAAGAAGACATAAGTTTAGGATTAATTTATTTTAGTACTTTGATTTCAAGTCAATTATTTCCTTGTTTAGATATTTTAGTTTCCTAATTTCTTACTACCTTAGTTTCCATTTTCTGCCATATTAGTAATTAGGTTTAGGGTTTTGTTTATGGGACTTCAGCCTATATAAACTCCTATGTTACTAGGGTTTGATTATCAAGAAGAAATTATCTGTTTTGCAACCTTATTCGTTTGTGGCAGAGTTCATCTCTTTGGCCCTCTTGAGGGATTTATTTGTTTCGTGATCATCTTAACTCTATCACAACCCCTAGGCCCACCATTGAGTAGCATCTTTTCGCAGCCCGTCTGGATCTGGCAAATAGGACCAAATAGTTAGGCATATCAGCTAGGGAGCCCTAACTTAACCAAAAATCATGGTCAAAGGTGTATGGTTGACTCACTTATATGCCCTTCCACATTTGTAGAACCGATGTGGGATATCATAACAACAATTCCTTGACCAAATACCCAAAGAGCAACTCTAATTTCTTCAGATTTAATGGACCAATATACTGCTGGAACTGTAATTTTCACAGTATTTGCCCTTGATGTTAATGAGGCTCCCCAGATTAGTCTGAATTGAATCTGAGGCAGACTGGTGTTGTCCAGACAGTCCAGTGCAGACCCAACTCCTTGAGTTCTTTGTTCTAAAGGCTTAGGGCGAACTGCATGAGTAATTGATTAAGATCTTCAGTATTACATCTACCCCAGACACACCAATTTTGGGAGAAGGGACATTCTGGAAATGTTTTTATAGAAAATGACATGTGGGTAACTCCCCAAAACTATTAACCTACCCTAAAAAAATCTGGACCTTCTTAGGAATTTCGAACATTCTAGGTTGCTTTGAGCCAAGGGAAAGTAGAGGAAATTGTTGTCTGATAAGAAAGATGAAGAAAATCATTTAACATGAAGGATCTGTAAGAGAGTAAGGTCCATGACCTAAAGTCTTCTTCCAAGACACAGCCCAACATCATCTAGCTTTTCCATAAGTTGATAACATTTATCCAATTCACTATCCCTCAAGTTTCTGAAGAAGTGCAAATTCCATGTAATGGGGGAAGAAAAAAATTGGCTCCTCAAGTTTCTGAAGAAGTGCAAATTCCATGTAATGGGGGAAGAAAAAAATTGGCTTGTTATGAACCAAAGAAAGATAATATAAAGATGTGAAGTTGCAAGAAATAGGGTACTCAGTCAACCAAACATCCTCCTATACACACTCTTTTACCTTTACTCACTTGAGCTTTTACCAATCATTCGGGTAAACTTGGGAGCTTTTACCAATCATTCGGGTAAACTTGGGAAGATGAATTTCCAAGGGCTTCTGAAAGTGCTCCTGATACCAAGTTTGCACAGTTGCACCCCAGTTGCTATCTTGAAGATCATATTCCCAGTACCACAAACTATCTGATTCTGATTAAAACTGTCACCATCACTTGCCCAGTAATGCTTTGTCCCTGAAAGAGGTATTTCCAATATACAGACCACCAGTGAGTCAGCTCAAGGTGTCTTTACTCATCATCAAGCCTTTTACAAGAGGCAGACGTTACATCTTGTTGATCAATCTGCACATACCATCTGCCACTAAGTTAAACAAAAATGGTGAGACAGGATTTTTTATCGGGGACCTCTGGATCCCTCAGAGGTCCCTTCTTTCTATCTCACATTGATCAAATTAGAGAAGCTGACTGATTTTAAGCAACCATCGATACGCTACCTATCCCTGAAGCCTTTTCGACTGAGGACATGGTCAAGGAATTCCCAATCAACATGGTTGTAGGCCTTCATAAAATAAATCTTGGAAACCAGTCTTACCCCGTACCTGTTCCACCATCTCATTGGTGATAAATGCTGAATCTAGAATAAGTTTTCCCTCGAGGAAGACATCCTATAGTTGTGTAATTATCAAACTTGTAGAGATTCAGTCCCCTATATTTTGGCTGATTAATAGTATAATATAACCTATTATAGCAAAATATTTCAGTAAGGATGTTACAAGTGCTGCGAGAGTTTATGGGGATTTTTTACATTTTTATAAAATAAGAGGTCTATGAAATATACCCTGTAATATGTCATATGTAACTGATTTTTAGGAGTTATCATGTCATATTAAGTGGGAAGTAAAGCCACCGCGAAATATGTTGGATGGTATTTCAATAATGGTCCGCTTGGAACTTGGATGTGGCAATGTGCAAATAAGTTGTTTTGTTTTGTTATGTTTCCTTTTTTTGTTTGTTTTTATTTTTTTATTGAAAGCGTTTTCAAGGACAAACATGTGAACAAGGATTTTGATATTTTGTAATCTTTATCAATTGTTCATGCAGGTTAAGAGCTTCAATGGATAATCATCTTGATTCTTTTGATCCAGTGGAGTCTGTATTACCATCTAAGAGTTTTACTAATAGGGTGGAGGTCGGTTGTTAATAATATTCATTACCTGCTTCTGAGATTAAAAATGTGAAAGCGGGCACTTTCTTGATCAAATGGTATTCGGTCTTGATTTAAATTCTTTTCAGAGTAAACCTACTGTCATTACCATCTGGATTTTTACCCTATATTATGGTGCCCTGAGTCTGCTTCATTTTACTACAGATCACTGGCATATAAATTTCTTTTAGATGCAAATGTTGCTTCTAGAATCTTTTCTATGCAGAGAGTGTTATGATATGTTAATTGTTATAGGTCGTATTAATCTTGTCAAGGAAGAATACTTTAACACCTGAAAGGATAACCGAAAGTTCTATTTACTGTGTTTGTGATTGATTATTTTCCATATTGATGAAAAATACTTTCTGCCAAGAATTAGTTAGAAACCCAGTAACATTTTTCTTTAAAAAATAAAAAGACCATCTTTATTGCATGAGGTTTGTTCCTTCTGGTGTTAGGACCATTGATCAACTGGTCAAGGAAAATGTAATGTCATTCATCTTCAGTTAGCTTGTTATTGTTATCTTATTCCTAACCCTCCATTTTGTGGGATTTTTGTAGGGACAAGAATTTGAGTGCGTTCCCACGACGCTTATGGATCGAGTAATTGATTTTCTGAATGTAAGCAGCTAGATACTTAGTTCTACATTTTTTCCCACTCATATATTTGCTGCTCTAATTAATTCTTACAGGATACTAGAGAAAATCTTAGATCATCAATGGCTAAAGACGCAGCTGAAATCAATAATGATGGCGTCCAAATTAATGAAGGTCCTAAATATGATGAAATGTTGAATTCCAAAGGACAATCAGCGACCCAGGTTGAGAAGGAATTAATATATGACTTTCAAAGAAAAATATCCTTCTCCAAGAATGAGCAGCAAGGGACAGTGTCTAGAGTTTCTTTGACAAAAGGAGCATCCCATGAGCCACTTCTGGGTATGTAAACTCAACACTGATTATGTCTTGGTCTTGCATGTAGGATCTATTAAACTCTTTTGCGGGTATAACAGTCTGCTACTTGTTTAGTTCAAGACAAATTAGTCATACCAATTGAACGATTAGTTCTAAATGTGCATCCTTCATAGTTAGTCATATTGAATATGTATATATATATATATATATATATATATATATATATATATATATATATATATATATGCCCTCATTATGAATAATGAAATTAACGTATTAACACTGTAGATGTGTCCTTAAAATACAAACTCTACTGCCAACAGTCTATATTTAATTACTACACTTTGTTAATTTTAATTACCTACCTAGTCATTGACATATCGACCTAAATAAAAGGAAAAATGAAGAGAAGTTCACACATTGAGTTTTTCTTATAATTCTCATGGAAATTCCTGTTTATTTCCATTGGTTGTATATAAAACCATTTTAACTATCAAAAGTATAGTGTATATTTTTCAAACCAATCCGAAGCCTTAAGAAAAGAACCTAACAGACTTTGACATTGAGAAAGTAAACTCATATTTCGCTTCGGCAATATTTTTCAAACCAATCCGAAGCCTTAAGAAAAGAACCTAACAGACTTTGACATTGAGAAAGTAAACTCATATTTCGCTTCGGCAAGTTTTGGACTTATGAAATGGTTGGCAGGTAATCTCTCAGATTTTATTTATTTACTTTTCCTCCCCATCACCATATTGCTTACTAATCTCGTATTCTCGTTGCAAACTTTTCCGGTAATCCTCAATGAAATAGATGACTGATTTAAAAATGATACTTCCTCTGTCCTGATATTTACTTCACACTTTTCCAACTCTATTGTACCAAAACTTCTGCACACTTCTAAAATTAGCAATCCACACAAAAGCAATATTAACATCCTTACAATACCTCAATACTACAAAATTGCTGCCTACTTTTTACACATAACCCAAAAACTTTATACACATTTCTTATTAAATTACAAAAAATACCCTCATTTATCTCACATTATACACCTAAAAAGCAGCTTTTCTTAATCTCTGCAACCAAAAATACTTGAGGGAGTACAAAATTTAACATTTTTTTTTCTTCCAAATGCAGATATAGAAAATGAAAATCAGCTTTTTGATCACTTACTACATTCAAGGGGAATGATTATTGAGAAGTTAAAAGGGAGCAGGCAGCAAATTATCGTTGTAGCATCCCTTATAGATCGGATACCTAATCTGGCTGGATTGGCACGGACATGTGAGGTGTGTTCCTACATGCGAGTCTTGTGTTTTGCATCGATTCTCTTTTCCAAATTTTCGCTACTCTACTTAGTATGCTACCTTAAATTCAACTTTAATGTAATCTACTTTTGCCAGGTATTTAGAGCAGCTGGTCTAGCTGTTGCAAATAAAAATGTATTAAACGACAAGCAGTTTCAACTTATCAGGTTTTGGAAACTGACTTTTTTTCTTAGGTTGATTATTAGTATATTTACTAAAGTAAGCTATGCTAATTTACACTAAACGAGTCTTTGGCTACCATATTTGGCTGTCGACTTGTGTAATCTCTGTGGTGGTTTAAATGCGATAACCAGTTTTCCAATTTTTTTAGTGGATTTTATTTCTTTGCTCCCTGAAATTTTCTTTGGAGGGAATGTGAACTGATTTCATAAATGTGCAATTTTCAAGAATGCCACATTTGTTTGGGTGTTTTTTTTACCTGACTTAATTAAGGTTTGTGAAGGATCCATGCCTAATTGCCTATGGACCATCACTAACAAATTGTACGACATTAATGAAACTGAAGTCTGTTTTCCTACTAATCCTCTGTTTTTATCAGTGTAACAGCAGATAAGTGGGTTCCTGTTGTGGAAGTTCCCGTTGGAAATATGAAAATATTCTTGGAGAAAAAGAAAGCAGAAGGTTTTGCTATATTAGGCTTGGAGCAAACTGCAAACAGTGTCCCCCTGGACCAATACATATTTCCGACAAAGACGGTACGTCGAGATGCATGATTTGGATAGCTTGTGTGATCGTTGCATGCTGTTACAATACAGATAATTCCTAAATTCCTAATCATGCATAGCCGGACATAGACATGCACAAAATAACTGGAACAAACGGTTCGAACAGGGAACCTGCCAAAATAGAACTGAAACCGGATATATTCTGGTTCGGTTCCGATTCGAACCTTCGGTTCCTTTATTTTATTTAATTAATTTTTTTTATTGTTTAATGCTGAAAAAAAAATGGAATTGTTTCGAAACCGAACCGAAACCTTCATATCCTTGGTTTGGTTCCGGTTCTTCATTTTCGGGAACCGGAACCGGCGGTTCCGAACCGGGTGCATGTCTAGCTGGACATTATACTTGATCTCAATATATAGTGAGATGATGTAGTTGGCTTGAATTAAGTTAGTGAGTGATGTGGTGGTTTGACAGGTACTGGTTCTTGGTCGTGAAAAGGATGGAATACCAGTTGAAATAATCCACATGTTGGATGGTTGCATCGAGATTCCACAGTTAGGCGTTGTTAGATCGCTTAATGTTCATGTGAGTGGTGCCATTGCCCTCTGGGAGTACACTCGCCAACAAAGGCTGCTCTGAAATTTCTCTACCCTCTTTTTTCTCCAATAATACTCCTTCCTTTTATTCCCTACTACACCCTATCATTGTTGTCATTTGGGTTTCAACATTTTATTTAATTCCCCCATATTATTATCAAATAAATATATGTGATTTTAATTTATTAATTAATTACAGTTTTTATCAGTATTTATTTTCTTACATAAAAAAAAGTATATTTTGAAAATGAATTATTGCTATGAGATACACTCTTGTGAACTTTATTACTTAGAACTTGGAAGCACTCCTCTTTAAAAGAATTAAAATATAATGAAATTTTAATTAGTATTCCTAAGATACACATAATATTCTAATTCTGGTCCAACCATTACCACTATTTTTTGGATTTCTTTTATCATTTCAAAATTTTACCCATAGCTTTTTTTATTCTTTGTTTCTTCATTTTTTTTTTCTATATAATTATTATTTTCAATTTACTAAAATTAATTGACTATTCAAGTGCCGATGCCTAATTGTACACATACAATGATTATGTATAGAAATTTAATACATATGTACAATAAATTATGGATAGTGTAGAATTTTTACGGTATGTCCAATAATTATGGGGAAAAAATCACTGTACCTTAATAAAAATATTAATTTTCTTTTCTATCTTAAATATAACATTATATTTTTTATACTCGAATTGATCAAAATGCCATTTACTCGAATATTCAAGTAATATATCTGAGTAAAGCAATAAAAATAAAAAATCATAAAAATACATTACTCAAAATACTTTACTCGAATATAATAATTTTACTCGAATACATTACTCGAGGGAACATTTTACTCAAAATTTCGATTACATTACTCGAATTCATTATTTTAGTCGAAAATTACATTAATCACTCACATTACTAAAAAATTACATTACTCATTCATATTAATCGAAATTACATTACTCACTTACATTATTCACATTATTCGAAATTACAATACTCATTCATATTACTCGAAATTACATTATTCACTCACATTACTTACTCATATAACTCGAAAATTACATTACTCACTCATATTACTCGAAAATTATATTATTTACATTGGTTGGATTGTTTTCAAGCTTAGCAGTGATGAGGAAGAAAAAGAATCATATGTGAAGGACCCTATGGTCCCCCCGGAAACTACCTCATGCTCAGGTTGCTTCCCAAGAACTATCGTTCGAAGAAAAAGAAACAGGAAGAGAGCAGCTTCCGAGACGTCAAAAGGTAAGAGAGGAACCAATAAGTGTCAAGCTGGGAACCCTAGGACAGTTAGTGCAGATGGTGACAGGATGCTTATCTCTAACCAGGGCCCCATTCTCATGGATGTAGCAAAGAAAGGAGGAATTGTAATGATGGAGCAGAACGAACAACTTTACAGAAAGAGAATGAGAGAATTCAATTAATATTATTTGTCGGAGGCTGAATCATCATGAGTTTGCTCAACTGGAACGTGCGTGGGATGGGGAGCATGGCCGCCCACAAAGCATTGAAACGACTTGTGCAAAAACATGATGTTGTAATAGCTAGAATGATGGAAACTAAACAGGCTTAATATAATCTGGAAATAGTAACAAGGTGTTTCAAGGTTGGAAATTTGAGCACAATTGTAGACAAAGTGGGGCTGGTAGGGTATTAGTCACTTGGAATCCTAATAGAATCCAAGTATGGGAATTCACATTTAATGAACAATCAATTCCTGTTGTTGTAACTTGTCTGATTTCCTTAAAGAAGTTTATCATTACCTTTGTGTATGCTTATAACTTTTACTCTTGAAGAAGAAGCTTGTGGGATCATCTGGAATTATTGTTTCATGATAAATCTCTTCATTGGTTAGTCGCTGGAGACTTTAACGCCAATAGATATCCTGCGGAGAGATTAGGCCACTCAAACAACCCGGCTATGAACGAATTCTCATATACCTGTGACATTTTGGGCCTCTAAGATACCCTCAATAAAGGCTGCTTCTTTCACCTGGACCAATGGTCATACTTAGAGTAAGATTGATAGAGTAATGTGTTGTTAACTTTGGAGGAGCCAAGGATGGGCGGTGGAAACTGAATTTCTCCCACAAGGGAGCTCCTCTGACCATTGTCCTGCCATCACTAAGTTCCTCCAACAACAGACCCCATCTCCTAGACCATTCAGATTCTTGAATAGCTGGAGTCAACATCCAGATTTTCTGAATATTGTACATAACAATTGGAATCCAGTGGTGGAGGGAACGAGGCAATTCGAATTATGCAAAATGATTGAAACAACCTCTTAAGATACTCAACAGGAATGAATTCAGCCATATATCTGAAAGGCTATCCAGAGAAAAGGAAGAGTTGGAGAGATTACAAAAGAATTGTATGGATGAAATGCACAATGAATCAGACTGGGGCAAATTAAAAGAGTCTTTTTATAGAGTGAAACACTTGGAAACCTGTGAAAATAATTTCATTGCTCAGATGTTGAAGAATAAATACATCAGGTCCCAAGACAAAAGCTCAGCATACATCTTTTCCCTGATCAAAAGGAATGCATCCAGGAACTTCATCAATTCAGTTCATTTGGAAAATGGACAGACCAACACTCGTGAGGATATGTTAATGAGCTTGTTAACTACTTCAGGTATTATTGGAACAGAATCTGAGACTAGTGCTAATGTTCAAGAGGAAGTTGTGTGAATGGGACCCTATTGAATTCGGAAGCTGGACAGAAGTTAATCGAACAGGTCACAAATGAGGACATTGTACAAGCTTTGAGAAAGATCAACAAAAACAAGGCTCCAGGCCCCGATGAGTACACCGCTGGATTCTTTCTGGAAGCTTCGAATGTGGTTGGTAAGAAAGTGCTACCTTGAGGAAACGCGCAGAAGTGGAAATCCAATTGGGGTGTATTTAGAAATTTGATGGGATCCGTATAACAATTTATCATAATTAATCTTATTTTATTATTTATATAAAGATATTTACGTCTTTTCACATAAATATATTTTTAATCTATAAATTAATAGGGTTTGTTTAGTATTTATGGGGGTGTAAATAACCGCCCTTTTTTTGTCTATCTTGCTGTAATACTATCTACAAAATCATATCCAAAATAATAACTCAGAGACTGAAGAAATGGCTTCCCGATACCATCGATCCAGCTCAGAGTGGATTCATTAAGGAAGAAATATGAAAGACAATGTCTTCATAGCCCAGGAAGTATTCCTCAGATACGACTGCAAAGCCACTAACATCTCCCCTCGGTTGGTAGTAAAAGTGGATATCAAGAAAGCGTATGACATTATCAATTAGAAATTCCTGATAAGACTCCTTAAATTGATGGAATTTCCACAGAAGTTCGTTAATTGGATTGATAAATGTATTACAACCCCTTCTTACTCTCTCATTATTAATGGACATCTGGAAGGCTTCTTCAAGGATAAAAGGGGTTTGAGGCAAGGGGACCTGATATCATCACTTCTTTTTGCCATTTGCATGGAGTACTTGTCTAGGTTGCTTTTGAAAAAATCAAGAAATAAGAATTTGAGATACAATTCTAAACTATGTGCTAGGAACAAGGTCACTCACTTGATTTTGGCAGATGATCTCCTTGTTCTGGGCCATGGAGATTTGATCACAGCCAGAACCATCAAGAATGTTCTAGATGAATTTGGTAATGCATTTGGGTTGAAGGTCAACACCTAGAAGTCCAACCTGTTCTTAGTGGGAATCTCAACAAATCAGTTGACTGAGATAAAGAGGGTGCTTTAATTCCTTTCCGGCTGGGGTCCTCCCTCTCAAATATTTAGGAATTTCGGTGGGAAACAAGAGACTGGCATTTGACAAGTTCTTGCCCCTGGTTAACAAAATTACCCATATCTTAGCGAGTTGGTCTTCAAAGCTCCTCTCATTTGCAGGTCAACTGGAATTGATATCGTCAGGGGTTTATGGTATTCTTACATTCTGGTTCATAAAGGTAAAGTTCCCATGAATGTACTAAACAGGATAGAAAGAATAATCAGACATTTTCTTTGGGGCTCTCCAAATAGTTTGGTTGGATGGGAGGATGTTGTGAAATCGAAAGATGTAGGAGGACTTGGCTTAAGGATTTGCATGATTGGAATGCTGCTTTATTAGCAAGAAATTTATGGGACATCCAGAGAGAAGCAAGATCAATGTGGATTTGTTACGTACATTCAATCTATCTCAAATACAACCCAATTGACAATATCACTCCAGGCCAGTACTCTTCTTTCATGTGGAGAACAATGATCAGGTTGTTGGACAGACTGAAAACCATCGTTGGAGAGGAACATACATATCAAGAAATATTGGATCAATTCGTTAAAAATGGAAAATTCAAGATCTGCCAAATGTACTATACATTGAGAAGAGATGAGTTGAACTACCAACATTTATTTATAAGAATATCTGGCACAAGTATATTTTGGGGAAGCACAGTTTCAGATTGTGGATAGTGCATAAACAAAGGCTGCTTACAAAAGATAGGATTCGAGAAGAATTGGAAGACAGGCATTGTGGATTCTGTGTGGGTATTCTGGAAACGCATGAACATCTATTCTTTGAATGCTCATTCACAGTATAGTTATGGAAGAAGATTAGAGAATGTCTAGGATGGAATTCTCAGATCACCACTCTGGCAGCTGCTTTCAGGAAACTCTTCAGAGATACTAGGAATCACCCTAATGCTCGGAGATTACATAAGAATTTTAGGCGTAATTCAAAAATATAAGCTCACATGGATCACAACCTTAAACTCAATCCTTCCACTCCCATGAATTAAAAGCACATAGAATTAGAATATATAAGAAAACGAGAGCACTTGATTTCTCCTTCAAAACGTATGCACGAGCTCCTCGAGTTGTTCAACTCGTTCAGGTCAAAGTCTCAGCGTAGAACTCGTCTTGCCCTCTAGTACCTTTTCTATCATCAAAACTGAAACACATTTCATTATCACATTATTCATCATTAATAAAAGAGGAGACACCATAAAAATAAAAAAATAAAAAATATCAAAAAGATAAAAAAAAAATCGACCACAGACATTAAAAAACACACAAAAATAATACACATAACATTAGGTAAGTTGCAAAAAATTGACATACCAACACCTATTAAAGTATTAATACGTTGCAAAAAATAACCTCCTAATAAAAGGCACAAAGGAAAAATTATACTCTCAATGCTCATAAGATGAGGTAAGTACATCACAACCCCTCCCCCCAAATTTAATAAAAACGTAAGTTGAAACTAAATTTGAAAAGAGATGTAATTTTCGAAGCTTGAGCACCTTAAATATAATAATTTCTTACTCATACAAAAGAAATAAAGTAATAAAATGAAAAGGCAAACCCCCAACAGAAGCTCATGTTTAATGTCGGAGAGTCACGACGTTATGCAGTTTTTTTACTACTGGATCAGAGGGCGGCCATCTCGCATCCTCACCTTCAAATACTTCATTTTTCTTTTCTTGTCTACACTTAGCATCTCACCTTTCTTAGCCATAAAAATATGATCCTTGGAATTTTCTTCCTCCCATGGCTGTCTAGACTCCTCCTTGTCAATCTTCCACTCAAATTCAAAGTCATATGTCCTATTAAAATCAAGATTTAACAAGTTAGAAACCACATCTATGCTCTCGCATGATTGAGTCTCCATGGCCATCTTTATTTATTTATTGCTCGACTCGAATGGCTGGTTGAACGGACCTTCTGGGCCTGATTGTGTAGTCTCATGGTTTCGAACATAACTTTTGCATTCGAACTCTGGTTGAGGTGATTCTTGCGCTAAAATTATCCTCTCTTCCGTGGCTTTCCATTAGACTCCCGAATGAGCTTTTTCGAGCTCCATTCAACCAAAAAAATTGGTTGAATGGGACACCTGTTTGCACGTTGTAATTGTACAGACCCATCTTAAAATGTTCGACAAACATTCTTTATCGAACGGACTTGATTTTGATCGAATGGGGTCCCTGTTTGCTCTTTGTAATGATACCGACCCATTTGTGGCTGTTCGACCTCCGTTCAACCAGTATGCTTGGTTGAACGATGGTCGAACAGGGTCCCTACGACTCTATTTTCAGCTGCTGGCATCATTGGACCATCGTACTTCATTCCAGACCACAACATGATGGATTTACACTCTTTCATATTCGTTATGCCTTGAGACAAAAATTTTCCTTTCTCCAATGTCTGTGTCAGCTGATTCACATTTCTGGCCATCTGCCCCATCAATAAAGTAAGGTCCTTCAACTGCTTAGATAAATCTACATGATTAGCATTCAAACTAGTTTCAATGTGGTCAACTCTTGCATCATTCCTTGCCATGTATCGATTGAAGGTATCTTCAACACTAACATTCACTTCTTATTATTGCATACTAGGCCCCCTTTATGCCAACTCTGTAATATGTCTCTGTTGAGATTCTAGTAGCTTATTGATGTTAGCTAGACTAGAAACTATCTCATCAGTCCTGTTCGGCTTCACCACTTGATGTTCAACTTGTGCAACCTTACCTAGCACATACGATCCTCTAATCCTTTCTGTAGGCCTGTCATGGGAATTTATAGAAATGTCTTCAAACAACTTTTCTACTTCTATTGCTGTTTTAGTTAACAGTGCTCCTCCTGATGACACATCACTAAGTACACGCGACTCACAATCTAATCTATAGTAGAAAAATGCTTATGCACTGAGCCTTAGTCATCCCATGCTATGGGCACCGCCTGAGCATGTCTTTAAACCTGTCCCATGCCTCATGAAAATTTTCACCCTGATTCATAACAAATTGGGTGATGTCTTGCTTCATTCTGAAGACCTTTGAGGGTGGCATGTATCTCTCCAAGAACTTTTGCTGCAGTTGGTCCCATATAATGAAATCTGTGGCATTAAGAGTCACATACCAAGCTTCTGCCCTATCAATCAAAGACAACTTGAATATGGCAATCAACCTAGCATTATCATTACCTCCAGCACCCTTCTAAGTGTTTGCGTAACCAAGAAATCTTTTGAGATACTGATATAGATTTTCAAAGGAACTCCCAGAAAAGGGATACTTCTCCACCATGTTGATAAGAGCGGGATGTATCTCAAAATTATCATCTGCCCCATTGCTCCTATCAACCCCATGTTTCCAATCCCATTATTTTTAAAGACTTCACGAATTGGGATATTATCTGGATTATGCCATGCTTCGGCCATGTTCAGCTCAATGTGTTATTCCTTCCTTTCTTTCCTCTCTTTTTCCTAGTGTACAAGTATCACAACGAAATTCAAGGTTAGATAAAAATAAATAATCACAAATAAAAGTATTAAGGATATCAATTGCAGCTTAGGCAAGCGAAAAAACTTGATGAGCATTTTCTTTGCACGCAAAATTAATCCCCAAGAATTAAGGATATCAATTGCAGCTTAGGCAAGCAACCAAGTTAAATATCAAACCCAAAGGGTGGTGTATTATAGATTTAATTATTTACTAAATTAATTAAGACAATGAAATAAGTTTAAGTATTGAATTGTTAAACTACTAAGAAAAATTATTAAATAACTAAAATAAAATATCATTGGAAGAATACGAAAATGTCTAAAGAATTGAGAATAGTTAGCTCTAGGGCAATTCGATTTTACTATTTAACTTCCCTCTCAAGTGTGATGGCCGACTCTGCCTTGTGGACTATGGAAATATCACTAAATCATGCAAATCTACTCCATAGACACAAGTAAATATACGTGTAACACGATAACCTCGGAGCAAGAGACGTAATTTCACCCCCCCTTTCTAAAGTACTATCAGTATCAATTATTTCCTCGCGCGTCTGGTACTCTAACCCAATATGATCTCCCTTTATAGGTACTATAAAATTATCCTTTACTAATCTGAATTCAATTCAATTAATAAATATTCATATATGATAGTTCTAATGAAGCTTGAGAGTCCCCTCACTTAGAATCATAGCATAAAACCCTGTTCAGCGGTGAATGCACTCAATCGACAACCAAGATATATATTCAGACTCTATATAACAGTTGAAGATGCACAAAATAACCGTGAATATGGATTAAAAATGCACAATCATATATAAAATCAATCCACAAGTAGTGTTGTCAGAGAACACACAAGAGAGTTTAATTAATTTATAAGAGACCTTCAAAGTACCCTAGACTACCAAAATAGTTCTAGACCATGATGCTGCGAAGAACAAAAATGAGGGTTGGATAAATCTTACCCATAGTCTGAAAAATTAGAAAATACTCCCTCCGTCCCGTAATACCCTTCACATTACTGTTCCACATTTTTTAAGAAAAATTACTTTTTTACTTTTTCAAAGTACTTTTTCAGGGGTAAAATCGTTCATGACATTGATATATGGTTTGAATTAACTTTATCATTAAAGTTAACCCAAAAACTAATCTGCCTTTAGAAAAATCCCAAAAATATAAAAAAAATTAAACTTTTTTTACAGAATACAGAAATATTAAAAAATTACAGATAATTTACAGAAATTACAAAAAATACAGAAAATAAAAATTTAAAAAAAAATCCCAAAAATTTTAAAAACGTTACAGAAATTACACAAACTATACAAAAATTACAAAAAAAATAGAAATTACAAAAAAAATTATAGAAAAACATAAAAAAAATCTAGAAATTTTAAAAGATATAGAAATCACACAAAAATTACATAAAATAGAAATCACAAAAAATTACAGAAATTATAAACAAACAAAAAAATTACAAAAAAAAATCTCTGTAATTTTAAAAAACTACAAAAATTGCAGAAATTAAAAAGGAAATTACAGGAAACAAAAATTTAAAATTTATAGAAATTAAAAAAAGATATTACAGGAAACAGAAATAATAAAAAAAATCCAAGAAAAAATACAAAAATTGCAAAAATTACATTAATAATGTTATGGAATTTTTGTTCACTATGCTCTCAGAAAATACATCATCATAGAGCATGGTCTCCTAAAAGTTTTTTTAAATTTATTGGTGACTACTACTATATCAAAGATATATCCATAGTCTCTTAAATAGGTAAAAATACCTAATGGTGACTCTGAACAACAGCAATGGAGCCTATGGTGATTCAATATACTTCTTCATAAGAAGAGGTTCATCAAGTATGATCATCAGTGGACAGCAACAACAATGGATCCTTAGCCCTTGGAATAAATTCTTCGTAGGGCTAATTTAACCCTACATTTAATCCAATAATAATTTAACATCATCAATCTTTTCTTTACTAAACGAAAGTTTTCTATAGTTGACGTGTTGCCTCAACAGAGAATGAAAACTTTTTATGGCTGAGGTGTCGTCTTCATAGAGAAAGAAAGCTGATGTTTCCAACTCTCATGAATTTCAATTTTTTTATTTCCTTCCTCAATTCCTTTTGCGCTTATTTGCGATGTTTTTTCCCATTAATTACCTTCATTAAGATTTTTTCCCCATTATTACCTTCATTAAGATAGAGGTTTAATAATCTCAAAAATTAATTGAAAATGTTTCTTTTGAGGAAAACGTGCCAATTAATATTGAGAACGGAGGATTTTTCTTAATAATCTCAACAATCAATTGAAAACGTTTCTTTGAGGATGACGAACGTGAAGCAACAGCGACTATGAATGTCTCAACCAACTGTTGAGAAAGCGAGTTTAGGTTAAAGATAAAGAGAAAGCGAGAAACAACACATAAACACAGAAGCGGGCGGTTTAAGGGCACGACATCATTAGGTGATTTTTAAACAATTGAATCATTTGGATTTGCTGTAGGTTTCTGCCACCAAAACTTATATGGTTTTTTTAGTTTTTATATTTTTTATATATTTTCTTAAATTTAATTTGAATTTGTTAAGGTTTTGTTCTTTCATTATATCAAAACATTATGATTAATTAAGAACCTAAGATTCACTATTTTACACAAGGCATTCAAAGCATATATCACGATCGTTATTGTCAATGGATTCTGGCTCTGGAGCAGCATCACTGATCTCACCCGATGTTCTTTTATTTTTTCTCAACCTATGATCCGTCATTTTGAGTTTTCTGTGGAATTTAGAAGGTAGGTTATGATGAAATGTTTGTTGTCGATTGAACAAAAAAGTGATGGTGTTACCATATGTGCACATGTGTGTGCCTCAAAAACACATTCACTGAAATAAAATCTGTATAATTGCAGTTGAAACGAGACTCCAAGCGCCCTTAATTCTTTGTAGCTTATATTAGGTAAGATTTTTTTTCCTTCTCTAATATATATCTGAAAATCGAAGATTTTATTTTATTATTATTCTACACATGAATATTAAAAGATTTCATTCCGTGGAAATCTACCATTCCGTAGCTGGCAAGGGTGTATTTCTCGACATCATATCTGATAGCTCTTCGGCACTACTACCATATCGTGTAATGTATAAATGAGGTAAATGATTTCTTGCACTTGCTACACATTGATTACTTTATTTTTAGAATTTAATTACATTACATTGATTCATGGAGTATCCTAAAACTAATCTTTTATGTAATATTAAAAAATATTAAAAAATTATCCTACACATGTGCATCCCAAACCATCTTGATTGATGTATGAATTAAGCTTACTTCATTTCTGCTAATGATTGCCTTTAAAAAATCTGTGGAAAAAGGACTTGATAGTTTTTTATGCCCTTCACAAAATCAAACTCTAGATTTCATTAACTATTTGGAAATACATTTTTTGAATTTAGATTGACGTTATATTAGGAGATATTATGATCAATTACGAGACCTAAGATTCACTTTTTTATAGAAGGCATCTAAATCTAATATGAAGATAGTCTCTGATATATCTTATATTATTACTAATTAAACAGTCCCACCCAAATTTAAGGAGATGATGCGAGAAACCATCACTCCAAGAGAGTTAACAGCCACTATTTAAACCACGTATCACTCTCACCTTTATCTCAAGGTTACAGACTCCTGCGTCAAGGTATACAATTTGAAAAAAATTTAATGTATTATTCCATGGTACTTGAATGTATTCTTCAAATTATAAGATGGTTGACATGAATGATGCAAGGCTACATACCTTAGCAAGTCGATCAGTGATTGCATACATTCGAATTGTAACATCCACTTGCAGCTTCGTTTCTAGGTAATCTTTATCATTAGGCTTTATACATCCTAATTTCAAAGCATATACTTAGTTGGGAAATATTGTCAATTTATGATGTTCCCTATAGTTGCATCTTTAATCATATTTAAGTTTAAAATTTAAGTACATTTTCTTATGAAGATTAGTTTTCTTGGTTATGCTTAATTCATGTCTATATAGATAAGAGATGTTTTGCCTCTCATCAAGTGTAAATATTGTAATGAAAGTATTCCTATAAAAAGAGAAGGTGAAATCTATTAGGAGGACAAGAATGAGGCTCTTGACTACCTTACAAAATGGAGCTTGGATATTCCTATTCTTTTTTTTATGGAAAATTTTAAGCTCTAATAAAAAATTATTATAAAGATTGTAAATTTACATTATATTTGTTCGTAGTAATATTCAAATAATTACTTTTAAATAAACAATACTCTTTTCGTTTCAAAATACTTACTACATTTTTTTTTCCTGTCAGCCCTAATACAAAATTTTTATAAATATTGTAAATTTATATTATATTTATTCTCAGTAATATTGAATAATTACTCTTAAATAAAAGATACTCCTTCCATCTCAAAATACTTACACTTTTTTTTTCGTCCCAAAAGATTTGTACATCCAAAAAATGGAAATAATACATAATATCAACACTTTTGCAGTAGCACTATACTATTACAAAAATATCACAATGTAATTAAAGTCAACTACATTATACATTGATTTAAATAAGTTATCCAATAAAAACTTACTTTTTCTTAAATCATTATACAAAAGGTTTTTTTAAATCATTATTTAAATGTCACAAAATATGTGTATTTATTTTGAGTGAAGGAAGGAATATTTTTATCAAACACTATTCAAAGATTTAATTTTATTACATTAAATTAATAATATATAATATATTTATAAAAAAAAAGTAAGAACTTAATTACCCCGCGTATTGTGCGGGTGACATGCTAGTACAGTCATATAACCAAGCATCATTAGCCACAAATGCTTCACAGGGCCATATAAACACATGTATCATCAATTTAGTGCATCACAGGGCCACATAAATGCCTCACAGGACCACATAAATAAATACATTATCAACTCAAAAGAAAAACTTCCAAACAACAAGATAACCATACTTAACAAAGACAATCGGATCAATCACATATATAAAATTTTTACAAGAATTAAAGGGTTTTTCACTTGCGACATTGTTAATAGAATGGGGCAGAACAATATTTGCATTAGGACAACCACAATATCTTTTCAAATTCGTTGTTTTTTATATTTTCCATTAAAAAGGCATTTAAAAGGACCGAGGGATAAGTAATTCGACTCATTCACATCCAGATCATGAATGTTTGGAATCCATATTATGCAAGGAGATATTGCTTTTGTCAATTCGAACTAGGTAATCTAGTATCCTTATACATGAAGATAATCAATTCGGTCGTTGTGGTCGGACTCTATTATCAGTTCTTTAAAAAAAAGATTTATCGGACTATGGAGTGAATGATTTGATGAATGAATATTCTATTTTTTCTTCAATGTAGAACCCCAAAACAAAAAGATCTACTCTTTACTCAAGTTCCCTAAGCAAGATTTCATCGATTCCGCCTTTTATTAATATTATTTAGATTTTATTAATTCGTGTTATTCAACATAAATGAAATGTGCAATTCTTGAGTAGTAAATAGAATTTGGGTTCGAATTCCATAGAATATTTTCTATAATATAGATGGGATTGTCTATCATTATACACAAATGAAAAACTTTCTCAAGATCCACTTGAAATTTTCAAAATAGCTTGGTTGAGCTTGTCGAATTTCATTTGTAAAGTCATCCATAGCGGGACATATCTCATTTCAAGATTTATTGACTGACTTGACCGGGATCCTATTTCCAGCCTACTTCGAGTCTATTTCATTTGGGTGGATTCAAAGAAAAAGAAGATTTTTTTCTAACTTACTTATTTTCTTTTTTCTTATATCAAAAACGCAATCAAAATGCAATTATCTCCAAGAACAAAATGTCTGTTAAACATTTGTTCAATAGTTATCACATAACAAAGCATCAAATTTGTTACTTGAAGTATAATCTGTACAGATTGACTTTAAATTCAACATAGTGATTAGTCTTATTAGTCAACTGCATAGCATAGGAACTGGGCTTCTTATCTTCAAATGAATTCGTTACCCCCACATAAAAATATAGTAAATGTGCATTCAAATCAACTAATAACATTAAGATAAAAAGTAAAGACAATCTTTTTATTTTTTCCTAGATTATTATCCATTAAAAAGTTAAATACAAAATGGAATTGATTAAACCTAAGAAATCAGCGAGAAGAGAAGTTGAAAAGCAGCAAATCAAAAATCACATAATGTAATATGCCTCACAGGGCCACATACCAAGCATAAGACCATGAGTTATGGATGTACCAAATAAGCAAGTTCCGGAAAGCTCCCCTTCAAACACCGCGCCGAAGGTGGATCAGGCCAGATCTAGGGAGTCGAGAAACACCTTATTGAAGGTGGTTCTGGAGAGCTCCTTTCAAACTCGCGACCTTCGACCACATAATTCAACAATGGGGAGTCGGGAACTACCTTGTCAAAGGTGGATCCGGCCAGATCTAGCTCCCGAACCGATTTCTGGCTACATAGCGCAAGTAGTGAATCCCAACCTCCAACTCGCCCCAAGTCATCTCGGATCTCGACACATAGAACTGATTTTAAGCTCTAAATCAAGATTTGGTTGAGATGGGTGTGGATCGGACAGATATAGAGTATATAGGTTCAAATGGAACATCACAGTTATAAGCGAGAAAGAAATCTGGAGGGTTAGATTGACGAAAGATATGAGCGAGAGAAGAGGCTGGGGTCACCCTTTTAATGTGAGAAGTAATCGGCGACCATGGTGAAGAACTAGGGTTTGCTCTTTGGATTCGCCACAGAGAGAACGAGATAGATGAATGAGCCAGGTTTGGCTGTAATGTGAAATGGGTTAGAACTTAGAAGGTGTAATGGGTTTGGATTAGTTATGTTAATTGATTAGGATTATTTAGCCCAAATCCAAATAATTAATATTAAATATTGAGTTTAGGGGTAATAAACTTAAATGGCAGTTTTAAAATTATTGAATATAAGTGGAGGATATAATGGTAAAATATTTTTACTATTTTTGGGGTGTGAAGGGTATTGTGGGACGGACAAATGCAGAAAGTGTGAAGGGTATTGTTGGATGGAGGGAGTAGAAGAAAAGAATTAAGAAAACCCTTGGTGTAGCGATCTCCTTTCTTCTTTCTTCCGTCTCTTCAAATCCTCTTGGTTCTACAGACGAATCTTCATAGTGATGGATGGATGGATGAAGGGATGGATGTGGATGATGGTGTATGGTGTGGGGGTGATCCCCCTTGTGGGGTGGTGTAGGATGATTGTCTCACATGAATGATGTCGTAAAATATATATAGGTATGAGAAGGGCATCAAATAAGAAAATAAAATATCTAAAAAGATATGGTGGAATCATGGAGGATTATGTGATAAGAAAATTAATTGTGCTCCAAGAAATAGGAAAGATGGGCTAATTTTTGAAAATTCTCGTCGACAGCTGCACGACCTCATGATTTTGAGTATAACTTCCTTGTCTGAACTCCGATTTGAGTGATTCATGCACCAAAACGATCATCTCTTCCGTAAATTAAAACCATGTTTCACACCACCAGCTTTAAGCTACACACAAACATAGAAAAATTATGCAATGTGAGCGTGCGTTTTTCAACATTCTTCTAACTTTGCACTTTAATCCCTTTTCCACCTAAAATACAATGAAACACCTCAAATGTAACTTTTACTCAAACATATTGAATATAAGACACTTGTACTAATATATGATAATAATTTCCATCAAAAAGGTTTTAAATTGGACACTAAAATATATTTTTTTTCACTCTCATCAATGGTGGTAACCATAAATCAGATCTGGATGGAGAGGAATGTCCAACAGTTTGGAAGTAGTTTGAGTGCAAAGTTGGTCAGTGGTTGCAGAAAAGGTCAAGTCTCCAATTGTTAATCTGTATCTCACAGATGAAAGTAGGGTAAACGGGTGATAGGTGGGAAGTTTTTCTTCTATGAACAACAAGTATATACTTTTTCAGTGTTATTCTCTTTTTTGTATAAATTTTGCGCAAAAGCTCCTATGTTCTTGGGCGCACGGATTTAGACCCGTGCGCCCAAACCAAACCCTGCCCGTATTATCAACCCAACCTGGAATATTTAAAGAAAAAAACCAGTTCATTCTAGGGTTCACATGAACAGTTCTCACGTCGTTCTCTCATTCTCTCCCATGCCCGGTTTCTCTCCCCTTTTCCTTCTCAATTGATTTTTCGGCTGCTGCTCACCGCCAATTAATGATGGTATTTTTGGTGGAGATCGCGAGTGTTATGACGGTTCGCAACGTATCAATTGGCTGACATTTGGAAATAGTTGTTGAAAGTTTCGGCAATCGTCAAATACCCCATTATCACTTTTTGCTGACCGATTTCATCTAGCTCTGTCCAGGTAAAAAAATTCCATCTATCTAGTGTTCGAATTATTATATAGTAGTTTTAACTTTTAATTACTTGTGAGAGATCGTGGAATGTCGTGAAACGATCTCATACCCTATCCTTTGAGAGTAAATAGCGTTTTCTAGTGTAAGAATACTTCTTATTTTTTCTGTCTCGGTAATTCTTGATACAAAAGTCAATTCCTTATTGAAATCTAATCATGGTTGACATCGGTTGACAAAACATAGACATTTTCTATGGATTTTTGCTTGTTTGATTGAATATTATGTTTTTCTCTTGAAATTGGTCCTGATATTCTAAGCTTTCTCTTCTGAATTGACACTTGGAAGTCTCCACTGCTATGATGTTGTTTGAATAATTCATTGTATGTTAGTTGTTGTTAGTAATTTGCATTGAATGGGGGTAATTCTTTCTTCTAAGATTTAGGATTTTTCATGTGGAATACTTACACTAATGCATGAGTGTGCTCTAGGCTTGAGGATGAATGTAGGGAAAAGATTAGTTCTTTTTTTGTTGTGCTCTGGGCTTGAGGATGAATGTAGGGGAAAGATTAGTTCTTTTTTTGTTGTGGCTTTCCATGGTTTTGGTACATCTATGAGTTATTACTATGAGAACTCTATCAATTATGCCAACTTCTTAAGGTTATCTTAATTATTTCACATACCTAGTTTGTTCCATAAGCTTGAATTAATAAGGCCATATTTTATCGAATTTGTAGAGCTTTCATGGTAGTACAATATTCCTATAACTTACATTACAAGTCTTTCGAATTTCCATTTCAGGAAACCTTGTGAACCGAAGGTAGTCGTACCTAGGAAAATCCTATGTTCTTAACATATCCTTATTTTGCGCATTTTCTTTCAGAAACTAGTTGGGTGCAGAAATATTCAATACATTTCTGATAGAAGGGCTCAATTCGTTCATGATGCATCTATACCTTAAACTATTTCCATTTTTTTTGTCCATTTATTGTTGAATGAGTTCTTAATTAAGAGGGGCTCCTTGTGTGGTGGGTTAAAAAGTCTAACCCTTGTTGGTTGGTTGAGCTACCATGATTAACCTCCTTCACATGCTGTCGGGCCGGCGTGCGCTGGCGCCTGGGGTGGGCGAACCACCTTTTTGTACATTGTAGAAGAAGGTTAGGATTGGGCTTTGATCTAATATTAGTTGTCATAGTAATTAATTCTAATTAATTTCAACTTGAATTTTATTACCTTCTTTTCTGTTTCACATTCACTCTGTATTATTTGTGCATGCAGTAGAACTTTATCTATATGAACTCAAAATTCCAATTCAGTTTTTGTCTGTAATCAATTACTTATGTTGTGTGAAAAAAAATGAATGTTAGAAGTTCAGTTTTCGTCTCCCTCTGTAGTCTTCCAGAAATTTCTATCAATATTTAATGGTTACATTAAAATACAAAGTATAACAATAAGAGTAAATAAGCTTAGTTGCTCCTAACCATAAAAGAACCACTTAGAGCAACTAGATAATATAATTTTGTACTATGAGTATGGATGGAGCTCTTGCTGTACATGATTTACATAATGGAATCAATTATGCAAGTCTATAAACTTGAGTCAAGGTATAGGAAACTAAATGTGCAAATATTTATTTGATCCTACACTTCTTGTCTTCTAGAACACAAAGCTCAAATAGGCATAAAACTATGGATAGAGCAGAATTTGAGATGCCACCCCATGAAAGTGAGAGCAATAGTTCTTTGAGAGTAATATTCATATTCAGCCTCCAAAGAGAAAGTCTAATATGATAGGTGGAGCGAACAAAAATATAAATCATGGTTGTGGTAGGTCTAATCTAATTAAGAAGTCAGCAAAGGATAATCCTACTACATCTACAACAAAGGATAATCCTACTACATCTACAACAAGGTTAATTTTTCTTATTTGAAGTCTTTTTAATAATTTGGTATGATATTTGCTTTTCTAACTTAAACTTATATTTGTACTCTTTTTTTTTACAGGTATTTAATCTGCCAATGCCGGCCAAAAAGTCTTATTTCTGTTATTAAGTCCTTGAACCAGAAACAACAAGATAATATTAAGGAAATCGGCTTTAGAGGTTTGTTAGAATTAAATTTGCTTGGAGGTGACAACCATAAGATGCTCACATGGTTGGTTGAGAATTTTAATGACGGTAGTAGGAAGTTAACTGTGGATAATTTTCACAGCTTTTCTATTACTACTGATGACATTTATGATGTCTTGATGATTCCTATAAATGAGGGTGTTGATGTCACTACATATCCTAGGCATGTAATTGATGTGATCGGATCTTATAGTCTATGCAATCCGTTTAGGTTCCATGTACATCTAACGCAGCGGAATTACATAAAGTTTTACCTTTCACCGAAGACTGGCGAAGAAGTCTGAATAGTCTAAGAATTAGAAAAGATAGGTTAATTTTCGAAAATTCTCGCCGGCAGCTGCGTGACCTCACAATTTTGAGCATGACTTCCTCATCCAAACTTCGATTTGAGTAATTTTTACATCAAAATTATCCTCTCTTCCGTGGCTTTCCAACCATGTATAACACTACTAGTTTTGAGTTCCACATAAACACAGAAAAATTATGGAAGTTGAGCATGCGTTTCAGCATTCCTCTAACTTTGTACTTTAGATCATTTTTCCACCTCTTGATCTTTAGTTGTATTCCTATGCCTCGACTAGACATCGTGTCGGAGATGATCCTCTAGGCGATCCCAATCCATAGTCTCCCTCGAATTTTTCGCGTTCTCCCTTATCTGATGAGAAATCTGATTTCTCATCTAAAGATTGACTTAGGCGTGAAATGATGATGACTGGGACTGTTGGGATGGCTTATTTATAGGCTACAGCAGGGACCAGGAGTATAAATTAGGGTTGGGCCCTCCTATTGGACTTAAGCATCCAAGTTTAGTCCAAAACATATACTTAAGCCTAATAATAATAAATCAGTCCACTAAAGAATAATTATTGCACTGCCACCCTAATCCCAAATTACGTTATGAGCTTCTTCTTATTATGAGCCCGTTTAACTCCTCGTGTTTAAGATATACAATGCCCATTAATTAAATGAGTTACTGACAGCTCAATTAATTAATATCTTTTCCAAGAGTAGTACCACTCAACCTTATTATCATGCTGGATCAAATCAACCTGCAGGGTTTACATGATAATCCTTATGAGCTCCTCAAGGGGACATCATCAGCCTAATTTATTAGGACACGGATTTCTTCTACAATCAACAGCATACCATAGAGACAGTACCACCTCCCAACTCACCGAGCATATTGATTTACAATTAAATCTCACCCATTGATGAATCAAAGAAATAAATACTGAATTATGTGTCGAGGTTGCTGTATAGGGATTAAGAGTACGAACATCCATAATAACTGAGGTCTAGTTCTGTTATATAGTCAGTATAAATTGAACAACCTCACGCGGTCCTGCTCAATACACATAAAGTGCACTAGTTTAATTTTATAGTCAAGACAAACTAATTCCAAATCACACTTCAACCATCCCGATAGATTGTCCCCGTCTATCTCGATTGTGAGCATCTGTTTATACTTTATAAGGAGCTGATAATATGATCTTCTGTGCGACGCCGCACACCATATTATCTACAATATAGTAAATAGACTATTGCATCGACATGAATCATTTGATCAATGATTCTCATTTCAAATATTGTTATAACATTGTCCATACTAAAGTTAGGCTTTTAGTATACAATCCAATAGTCATGACTCCACATCTTGAATATCTAAGGGATAGATTAATGTTTCTGTTAAGATGTTGCGTAATGTTCTGATTAAAAATTTTTTTGAGGGAGGTTTTGATTTCCAACGGATATTTGTTTTGTATTATCTTGCTTCATTCCTAGTTCCTGCATCTAACAGTTACTTAGGACGGGTGTTCTTAAGTCTTTAGAGTCAATACAAATGATACCCAAATTGGATTGGTGTAAGTTTGTATTGGAAGAGCTTTGTAAGTTAAAAATTTTAAGATTCAACCTATTGAATGCATTGGTAGTTGTGTTTTGTTGGTGCAAATAGTTTATTTTCATAGGATGATATGGAGGGGAGTTCTAGAGCCTATGTCCTTACCTTTGATTAAGCATTGGCCTGACAAGAAGGTAGCTATTAGATATAAATAAGAGTTAGAGGCTGGAGGTTATGGCTTAGCAGAACTGTTTGTTGGTGTTTATCCATTAACAGTTAATGGAGTGATGAAAACAGAGAAAGATTTTACGTTTCCCTGTATGAATGTTTTTTCAATGGGAGCATCTGATGTAAATGATACACAAAATAAAATGTGAAAAAAAGGTAAAAAAATAAAATACGTAGAAAAAAATGTGAAAAAAATGTGCAAACAAAATTTTGCAAAAAAAATTCACCGGAACTTAAAATGTGCAAAAATAAATTGTGCAAAAAAAATTCGCCGGACTGCCGCCTGACTTCCGCTGGAACTTAAAATGTGCAAAAATAAATTGTGCAAAAAAAATTGCCGGACCGTTGCCTGACCTCCAACTCCGGCTGCGGAACCACCGCCGAAACTTAAAATGTGCAAACAAAATGTGCAAAAATAAATTGTGCAAAAAAAAATCGCCGGACCGCCGCCTGACCACCACCTCCGGCTGCCGGACCTCCGCCGGAACTTAAAATGTTTAAACAAAATATGCAAACACATAGGGGTATTTATGATATCACAATCATAATTGTGTAGTTATGAGTATTAGTGCTTTGATTGATGTAGTTTATAGCAATTATGCATTATTTTATGTATCCAATAGTAAGTAACCCTTGATTTTTTTTTAAATAAAAAAAATGCAAAGTGTATTATGTGTGTTAAAATGAGGATGATATTTTTATAAATAAAGCTTATTCTGTGTGTCATTTCAATCTTTAAATATTTCTAATTTAAGCGTCTCATTTCAATTTTTCATATTTTTATTTTAGGTATATTGGGACCACACAAAATAATTATTATATTATTATAGAGCTTCACACATAATACTTGTATAACTACTTAATATTAAAATATTGCTCTACATAAAATAAATAAATAAAGATTGAAATGGGGGTGGAGTATATTATTTTCTAATTCTGAAAATTGATCTTATGCCATCAAAGCAAAAGCTATGATTTGTGTGGGAATTAATCCTAAATAAAGTAAATTTTAATAAATATAAGAATTGGGCCATATTGCAAACACTTGGGAGATTCACACTGGTTTGTTGAGAATTTTTGGCAATAACATTCTTTGTGCAACATTTTGACAGTTTAAAACAAATATTAAAGACCGTTGGACAAAGGTGAAGATATCGGATAAGTATCGTGACAGATCCCAGACCATCAAGCTGGTTTGTTGAGAAGTTTTGGCAATATTCTTTTTGCTACATATCAATTGAAAAAGTGATTAAGGCAATATCAAGGGGCGCTAGTTTGTTGAAAAGTATTGACAATAACATTCTTTTTTCAGAACCACTTGTGTAAACTGAGTTCCTGCTGTCCCCCTTCCAATTCTATGTACCATATGTATTGTTAGGATGTTTAAATTATAGGGACCACAGGGTTTACAAGATTTATAATTTAAACCCGATTTACAAGAGACAAACTTTTCTTTTCTATACATATTAATAAAAAGTAAGTGGGATAATTTTGAAGTAATATAATGGCTTAACGACTTTGCTTATTTATTTGTTTATTGAGATATTAACGAGAATTGTTTTCAAAATTAACAACAAAGATTAGTGTGAAATCGTCTCACGTAAATCCTTACGTACGTGAGATGAACAAAAAGTGATAATTTTTATAATGAAAATTGATAATACTATTTGATGAACAATTTATAGTATAAATGAAAAGTGACAACATTTTATAGTAAAATGATAACGTGATAACAATTTTATTATTATTTAAAAAGTAATTTTTTATATACTAAAGAGTAATTTTAAAAAATAGTGTATAAACCTAGTTTACATGAGACCCACCCATATTTTTTATCCAAATTTTTAAGAAAAAGTATTAAAATGCTAATTTTAATATATATATATATATATATATATATATATATATATATATATATATAAATCTTTACGACAAATGAATCATTTACATGATATATTTTTATCCTAATTTTAAGGAAAATATTAAAATACTCAAAATATATAAAAATTTTTACGACTCCATTAAAGTAAATGAATCATCATTTACATATTTATGAGTATTTATATTTTGGGTAGGTCTTGAGAGTATCTCACGGATCCTCATATATATGAGTATTAGCTTGTAACCTGTGTAATACGCGGGCTCATTAAATTTTAATTATAAAAATAATAATATTATTTTAAAATAAAAAATTTACTAGTATAAATTAATTATTTATTAATTTATATTATTTTTATTTACACTAATAAAACAGAATAAAATTTTATCGATAGTTTTATAGCAATAAAAAAAATAAAACTTAAATCGAACATAACACTATTTTATTTACAAAATATAATATAATGAAATTATTATACAACATAGGAGTAATTTTTATCGAACAAAACGTTTCAATAAATTAATCACACACAAATATAGAATATATGTAACAAAATGTCACAATCCAAGATATAGAGGTATTAGCATAAATTTTTTGAAATACATATCAAAAATGTCACTTTTAAATACGACATTAAAGATTTTAGTTAAATAAAATAAAAAATAATTTATTATTTAAAAATTTTAGCTCTAATTTTAATCAAAACCAATTAATATATGACAAATAGATTCTTTTGCATTATATGAACACATCTCTAATTTTTATGATATAATTAAAAAAATTATAAATTTTATTAGTAAAAAATAATTAAGTAATAAAAAAAACTGTCATGAAAAATTAATTAAGTAATGAAAAGAAAATCATAATCATACATTTAAGTCCCTATAATATCGGTTACAAATGATAAATGTATAATGAATAAATCTATTAAATAAATTTAAAAATTTTAAGAAATTGACACCTAAGCCTAGAATCACTCACAAGATTACAACATAGGAAAGTTAAAAATCTCCTTTAATTTACTAGGAGATTTATATTTTGGGTAGGTATCGGGTGAGAGTATCTCACAGATCATATTACGTGAGACAGATTATTCATTAACTAAATAAATACAGTATGTTTTATATATTAAATAAAAAGAGAATTAAAAAAAAAAGGTCTTGGCTTCAATAATTAAAATATGTTTTATATATATTAAATAAAAAGAGAATTAAAATAAAAAGGTCTTGGCTTCAATAATTAAAATATACTTTAACGAACAATTTCAATTTTTGGCAACCTCCAGGAGCAATCTGCATTCACGATGTTTTTAACTAAAATTTTCCCTTTTAATAAAAATAATATTGTATGTAATTAGTTTTAATTAATTAATTTATTTATTTATTATTATTATTATTATTATTATTATTATTATTATTATTATTATCTGTTCATTACATAATTTAACAGCCTTATTATCACTTTATTATAATCAGGTATCACTTTATATTAAAATATTTTCACTTTTTATTTATCCTATGAATTCTTCATAAAATAATTAACTTAAATGGTTATCACTATTTCTTTATTATGTGTAACTTTTTATTAACCATGTTATTACTTTTTAATCCAATGAATTGTTTGTAAAATAATTTAATTAGATTGATATCACTTTTCTTTGATTAGAAACTACTTTTTAATAAAAATGTTATCACTTTTTATTATTCCAGTAAATTGTTCATGAAATACACTTTTTTAAATAGTTATCACTTTTTTACAAAAGTTGTTATTACTTTTTCTTTTAAAATGTTTTCACTTTTCATTCATATTATAGAAAACAATGAAGTTATCACTTTTCATCAATTGAGTATCACATTGTATAAATTAATAATTTTAAATTAAAAATAAATTAAATGAATAATTTTTTTAAAATTAATAAAATTTAAATATTAAAAAATAAAATTAAAAGAAAAAAATATAATAATATATTAATATATATAATATGAAAGACCTAATTAATTTCTCAAATTTCTAATTTGATTATAACCTAACAGGGCACTTTAAAATATACTTAATTAGTATTTAACATGTGCGTTGCATGGGGAATGATGCTATCATTTTAATTTTATTTATTATATTATAATATTAATTTGTAATTATTAATTATATTATTAATTAATTATTTTATTTATAAACATTGAAATTTGATTCATTATTTATTATATATGAAAAATATAAATGAAATTATATAATAATTATTATTATAATATAGTTGCACAATAATTATAAATATTTATAGAAATTGAATAAATAATTAAATTCTCGTAAATGTAATATTAAAATTGAATTATTATATTTAATTTGACGTAAATAAAATATATTAAGTTGAATTATTTAATAATATAAGTATGTAGTTATTTCATATTTATTGCAATAGTAATTTTGAGTAATATATAAATTTTGCCCTAATTGGATTCAATCATTTTATTACTTTCATTACGACTTGAAATATATCAGATTAATTTGTTAATAATGAACACAATAATTACTTAAAAGTGGTAAATAATTAATAATTGGGATTTAAAATATAAATTAAAATTTCAGAATGAAATACCAAATTTAGAATAAATAATAGCAAAATATGAGAAAATTTAAATCATCTAAAATATAATTTAATTAGTAGTTGTTTATTTGAGCAATTAGGGAATCCGCCATATCTTCTTCATCGTTGTTAAAACTCTCACTGGTGGATGAACCATCTTCAAAAGCTAATATTTAATTCAAGGTTAGAGGGCCTGATTGCTGTGTATTGATGAAATTGGAGCTTAAATTGATGACCAGTTGTATAAATTGGACCAAGATCCTCCTCAACAACGTAATTTGAGAAGGTGTAAACATTTTCTTATTTGATCGGTTGAATACATCTCAACACAGCGGATTTGTACTTAGCGTACACTTTTATTTTCGAGCACTATGAAAAAAGCACGTAGATAATCAAATATTAAACTCCTTTGTTGAAAAAGAATAACATAGAATTTGAAACATTAAGTAAGTAAATACAAAATAAAAATAGAACCAATTATTGTTGCACGTAAAGGTAAAGAATACCTCATTATCCATTAGAACCATTCCAACAACTGAGACATCAGTTGAATTTTTCTTCTCAGCCATTGTCCAAAAGCGTATGACCCTTGCACTAATTTTCCACAATTCTCTCTTTGGGATGATTTCGGCTATAGTGGAAACTAAGTTTGACATGACTTGAATATGAAATATTGAATTTGTATTATTGAATTATTATTGATTAGGTGATGTTATAGAAACATAAGCAAGATTATAAATGTGTGGTGAGATATTAGGATTAGGGAATTTAATAAGTGGCAATTAAATATTTTTAGCTTAAATTAAGTGAGTTATAATTGATAAGTAATAATAATATCCAAATCAAGGAGTGAAAAAAATAATTCTAATGTAAGATAATTAGCAATTAGCAACAATTATTTTAAAAAACAAGGAGTGAAAAGAGCAATCATAATTAAAGATAATTATTAATCATGTACTATGGTAATAAATAGATTATCATCTTTAATTAGAAATAAATAGATTATCATCTTTAATTAGAAAATGTAATAAGTGGCAATTAAATACTATTAGCTTAAATTATGTTAGTTATAATTGATAAGTAATAATTATTTACAAATCAAGGAGTGAAAAAATCCATTCTAATGTAAGAGAATTAGCAATTAGAAATAATTATTTTCTAATCAAGGAGTGAAAAATGCCTTAATCAAATTCACTTTGGCTTTTGGAGCTTTAAGCTTTGCCACAATACATGAGAGACTATTAAACATGGAGTATAATTAATTATTGATGGTGTCAATTAATTGATTTTGCACAATATGAGATTTTTAAAATAATTTTTACATGAATGGCTTTTTGAGTAGAAAAAATATATATGCATGCATTATTCATTAAAGCATATTTGATATATAAATTAATAAAGTATAGTAAAAATTTTTTATTACATGATATATAAGTGAAGTATAATACATGATCCTACATTATTATGTACTCTATTATAAATATATATAAAATTTGGGATTGTAATAGTTTGAAATTAAAAAAAAAAATGTTTGGGCACCAATGTAGGCCCTTAAATTGATGGCCAACCAACCTAAAATTATTTCTTGCCACATGAGGAAAGATCAACATTTCTCTCTCTCCACTTTATTTTTTTTGTCATTTGGTATGTTAAATTTTTGGGATTTCATTTTAGACTTAGCATCATTATTTTTTCTATAAGAATTATTTATCCGAATATATGACATTATCTTTTGTAAAGGTGCTGACTTCATAGCCTTGGCATACTCTAAAATATATACTTTATCTAGTGCTAGAACTGGAAGCTACTTTGAAATTTCTCAAAGAAAGTAGTTTGATTCAGAAACAATATTTTTAGTTTGAAGTCCTCTAATTAGGTTGTAATCATATTCTAGATTAACTAAACTATGTATACAACTTCAAACAAACAATATATACCTGAAACTCAATTAGAAACGCTCGAGATCCATCAATGATCACCGTTACATCCAACCCTACTAGGTAGTCTGAATTAGAGTACTACTCAGCCAAATATATCTCACTGGGATTTAGAAGTCCTTGCAATCCTGAGTGTGACATTTTGAAAACGCCAAGCTGAAATAAAATTAATATTCCAAAGTCAAGACATAGTATTTACAAAACTATTATAACTATGGCATCATAAACTATAAGGTCTAGCTATTTCTTGCAGAATCAAAATCACTGAAAATTCTTGTAACAAACATTACATAGTTATCATGCTTCTGTCATTGGTTTACATGTTAAGTTACCTTTTGAAATTATAATCAATGTTGCATTAGTATACCCACTCGACTCCAATACTGTTGGATTGTATACTAAAAGTCTAGATTTTTGTATGAACAATGTTATAACAATTTATTTGAAATAAAAATCATATGATCAAATGATTGTGTCTTATAATTTATTTATATGTCCGATGCAATAGTCCACTTACTTTATACTGTAGATAATATATTGTGCGACAACACGCGAAATATCATATTATCGGTTTCATTATAATGTATAAACAAATGCTCACAACCGAGATAAATGGGGACTTTCTATCGGAATGGTTGTAGTGTGATTTGGTATTAGCTTGTCTTGGCTATAGAATCACATTAGTGCACTTTGTGTGTATTGAACAGGACCGCTTGAGATCGTTCGACTTATACTGACTTATAGAAGAACTTGATCTCTGTTATTATGGATGTTCGTGCTCTTAATCTCTGTACAATAACTTCAACACGTAGGGTAGTATGTATTTCTTTGATTCATTAATGGGTGAGATTTACATGTAATTAAATCAACAAACTCGGTGAGTTGGAAAATAGTGTTGTCTCTATGGTGTGATGTTGATTGTAAAAGGAATCCGTGTCCGTTATAGGTTGATGATGTCCCCTTGAGGAGCTCATAAGGATTATCATGTAAACCCTACAAGTGGATTTATTCGGGCATGATAATAAGGTTGAGTGGTACTACTCTCGGATGAGATATTAATTAATGAAGTTGTCAGTAACTTAATTAATTAATGAGCATTGTATATCTCAAACATGGGGAGACTAACGGGCTCATAATAAGAAGGTGTCCATAACGTAATTATGAAATTAGAAAAGGTAGTACAGTAATAATATTTTAGTGGTATATATTATTATTATTGGACTTAAGTATAAGCTTTGGCCTAAGCTTAGATACTTAAGCCCAACAGAGGCCCAACTCTAATTTCTCCTCCTGGTCCCTGCTGTAGCCCATATATAAGTCATCTCAACTGTTCAGAAACATTAATCTAAGAGATTAATCACGCCTAACACTGTGAGGAGGGAGATAGAACAGCAGATTGAGAAGATCTCGAAGATCGTCGTCCACACGACGTCTTGGGAATATAGCAAGACCGGAAGGTTGTTTACTGCTGCTGTCCGCCAACTTGCACAATTTTTATAAAATTTTACAGACATCATAATTCGACTTTTCATATACTGACGGAAAGCCAATGAAGAGAGAATTATTTTGGCATGTAGATCACTCAAATCCGATCTCGGATGAGAGAGTTATGCCCAAAACGGTGAGGTTGCACAGGCTGCCGGCGAGAATCCATTTTCTTCAATATACCCTGGTGAAAGGTAATACGTTTCTTTGGTTTTTTGCTTCCGCTGAATTAGAAACGTATGGAACCCTAACGGTTCACGTTAACCAAATGATCGAACACCAACAATTAGAGCTTTGGTTTCATGGTGAAGCGTGACATGTTAGGCTAGGGTTTATGTGTGTACATGATATTAGGGTTTTAAAATCTTATTTCATAGTGAACACTCTAATTGTACATGGACACACGTACACTGCACGGATATACGACGTGGCTTTTCGTCGAAAGCGACACGGTGGTGACATGGTGGGGTTGTTTCTTGACGGCGTGAGTATTTGGAGTTGGTGTTACATGGCGGTGCGAAAAGGCCAAGAGACCACGTTATTTCTGCACGAGCGCTGGGTCAATTGCTATAGGGGCCGAAAGTCGGGATGTCTGTATGGAAATCCTACCAGTTCATGAGACTAGGATGGCGGGTTTTAGGTCGTGTGACAGCGGTGCTTTGCTGGCTATCGGTAAGCGTAGTTGCAGCGGCGGCCATGTGGTTTTGCGGTGTTAATTCACGGTAGTGTACAACACGACTACAATTGTTGAACGATAAGAGGTCGTTGGTGACTAGCGGTTGACTAGCGCGACCTCGATAGGAAGCAGTCGGTGAACCGGCGATCGTAGCACGAATACTTGGCTGGCAAGGCATGAAGCGCGAAGCTTGGATGAAGTCGGGGCAACGTTGGAACCTATATGCTGGGCGAGGCACGTCAATTGTGTGCCGCCTGGTGAAGGTTGATTGGCAGCATGCAGGCGTGTCGAGGTGAGGCTGTTGCGTTGTTCCGAATGAGTCTCGCAAGTTCCCAGGCGGGTATCGCGAATTTCCAATCAAGCCTACTGCGTTGTTCCGAAAGAGCAGAGTGGCATTAAGCACAAGTTTGGGCGAATTGGGCTGTGTTCTGGGCGAGTTGGATGAGAATTCTAGGCGAGTTGAGGATAGTTCTGGGCGAATTGATGAGTTTTCCGGTCGAGTCAACCAGAATTCAGGGCGAGTCTGGCGGCATTTTGGGCGAGAAAAAATTCAGGGTGAATCGGTAGCATTCAGGGCGAGTCAGGCAGAAGTTTTGGGCGAGTCGACCAAAATTCTAGGCGATTCGATGAATGTTTTGGGCGAGTCGTTGAGAGTTCTGGGCACGACATTCTGGGCGAGTTGGACAACATTTTGGACGAGTCAAGCAGAGTGCCAGCGTGTGGTCTGATCAGGCTCAGTCGGTCATTGATGTCGTGTAATTTAATTCCTAATATATAAATATCATAATTGATTTAATTGTCTATTACTATTATATATGGTAGTATGTCGATATCGAGAATTTCGATAATCTGATCGATATCGATGATTTCGATAATCTGAAATTTTAAAAATTTGATAATCTGGTCAATATCGATGATTTTAAGATTCTGGACGATATCGATGGTCGATATCGATAGTTTCAAAAAATTGATAATCTAAAATTTTTGAAAGTTTGATAATCTGGAGATCTTTACCGAAATTCGTGCTTGGAGGCGAACAATCAAATTCGCTGATATATAACTGTTATAATTTGATTTAATTATCTGATTATTGTTATATATGTATGCATGATTCTCTGTGATTTACTGCCTTATGTGTTGTAATAGGAGCATGCTAGGATTGCGTATTTTATTTTGAATATTATATGCATGTAAAAACCCTTGGTGGGAGAGGGAATTGATTAATAATTCCCGCGGCCTCCATTATTGGTTTGTTAGCAATGTGAATAAACTTACATGTCAGCATTAGAGCCTTCCTCCCCATCGAATGAGTTTATTCATGGATTGTTGGTACAGACTTCATTAAATAATTATGTTTATAATGTGATGCACATGAACTTGCACGTTGGCAGAGACCTTCCTCCCTATCGGATGAGCTTATATGCGGTTCACTGGTACAAACTTATAATTGATGACTGTAGAAAGTTATCCAAGCACGTGTGTACTTCTCCATCTGTAAGGCACATAAGCTTGTGCAATGGACTTGAGGTCAAATAATGGTGTACACTTAGATGCAAATAATAAGTATCCTCCCAATCAGAGTCACTGTTTTTATTTGCATGGCCAAAGAGGAACCAACTATTAATTATTTTGTCATGAGGTTAGGTTGACAAATAAAATTAATGGGTAAAACCTTCTCTTGTAAATGTTCGGGTTTGTAAACGTTCACACTATCGTGGCTTGCATACTCACGGCGCTTTAAATGTCGGTGAATTTTTATTTTATATTATTTTGTGGGACTCAATATAAATGGATAAATTCGAAGATTTGATCCGCGTATTTATTTATGATTCTCTGAATTTTTAAAATGGTTTTGTCTCACTTATTGTTTATTAAAAGAAACATATTTACTAGTCCAAAATTAGATGATTAGAAAAGAGTTTTGGTTTCGAATTTTACTACTTAGGAAAATAAAATGTGTTCTCACTAAGGATGTTTTGTGATGCCTATTAAAGTCTCTTGTGAAGAGGTGAGAGGTTCATAGAAATATGATGGTCTCATGCGACTTTTCAGATACTTGAGTAAGTTATAAAGGCAAGAGGTTATGGATAAGTTGATGAATGAATTGGGAATGCTTGGAGTAGAAATTGAAGGGGAAACCTAGATCAATTTATCCTCCATAATTTGTCTGGATGTTTTGAGCTAGTTCTACCTGAAATACGAGAGGTTGTATATGGTGGGGAACTTCTAACAAAACATGTGGCGAAGAAAAGCCATTTTCATCATGATGTGAACAAGGTTAGTATCTCATTCACTAGTTGTTGAAGCATGATTAGTGATGGCATTTACTGACACGTTGTCTGTAGATACCGGAGTCACTAAAAGCCTGCAACTAAGTGATGATGAGATTGTAATATACATGGGTAAAACTACGAAAGTAGTGACAGTTGCAGTGGGAGTTGTTTATTTATCTTACGATATGAATAAATATTTTGATTTTGTGAAATTTTCTTTACGTACATTTTCATAGAAAGAATTTCATTTCAAGTTTCTATGCATTTACGGATGGATACTCCATTTCATCTAAATGACATGCTCATAGTGATGAGGGATGGAGCTATAATCTATTGTTGTACGTTGGTGATAATTTGTATACTCATAAATCATGTTTATCCCACGGATGTAACAAATTAAAATTAATTACGTGTCTTCTAATCCTAAAAAGAGAAAGACTCTTATGGAAATGGTTAGATAGATGATGAGTTATTTGGAATTATTAAATTCATTTTATGGGTATAACCTAGAAACAATAATTCGTATGAATGTTTGTCTGTTTGTGGGATATCCTAGAAAAATAAAGGGTGATTTATTTAGTTCAAAAGATCGAAGGATGATTATTAACACAAACACTAAATTTTTGGAAAATGACTATGTATTAAGTCATAAACTCATGTATAAATTGTTCTAAAGAAATTAAGAGGGAAAAATACAAAGTATTAGTACCAAATATACAAGAGGATATACCACAAGGTAAACTACAACGTGTGTCACGTCTGATACACAATTGCGTGTAGTGCCTTGTCGTAGTGGGAGGGTTGTTCGACAACCTGTAAGATATATGTTTTGGGAGAGTCGTGAGACTTGGTCCCTAGTAAACATGGAATGGACCCACGGATACGACGAAGCACTACAAGATATAAATGCCGAATCTTAGCAAAGTGCAATGATTTCTGAAATAGAATCGATGGATTCTAAATCAAGTCTGGAGCTTGTAGGACCACTAAATGGTGTAAAAGCCATTGGAAGTAGTTATACAAAATAAAAGAGGATCATACGGTAAGGTGAAAACCTTGGAAGTAAAGCTGTTGCGAAAAGGCACACTCAGAAAGAAAAAGTTTGATTATGAGGAAACATGTTAGCCTATAGCTATGCCTAAGTCGATCCGGACTCTTTTATCTGTTGCTGTTCATATTGAATATGAGGTACAGCAAATAGATGTCAAGACAGCTTTCCTGATTGGAAATTCTTGAGAAAAACATCTATTTGAAGCAACCAGAGTGATTCATTACAAAGGGCTAAGAGCATTTTGATTGTAAGCTTAAAGGTGTCCATCTATGGACTAAAGCAAGCTTCAAGATCATGAAACATCCGTTTTGATTAGAAAATCCTGGCATATGGATTTATTCAATGCACCGATGTGTCTTGTGTATTGAAAAGAATGACGGAAACGTGGTGGTATTTCTTCACTGTACGTAGATGATATATTGCTCATTGGAGATAATGAAAGAGTATTGTCGGGCATAAGGGTATGGTTGATAAAGCGGTATGAAATGAAGGAATTAAGAAAAGCAAAATATATCCTTTTGATCACGGTAATACGGATCACAAGAAAGGATGTTATGCTTGTCTTAAGCTTCATGAAATGATGCAATCCTTACTCGTTTTAGCATGTGACTTTATCTAAGGAAATGTGTCTTGACACAAAAAAAGATAAAGGAGATGAAATCGGTTCCTTATGCTTCGACAAATAATGAAGCTTAATCTATGGAATGTTATGCACGAGAACAAATATCTATATTGCCAATGGCATTGGGTATCAAGTTAACCCAAAAACAAGAATGTTGAATTGTGGTAAGACATATACTTATGTACCTGAAAATGACTAGAAATTATATGTGGACTTACCGTTCAGATTCACTGCTTCTTGTGGATTACGTAGATTCGAATTTTTCAAATCAGATAGGGACGGCAGTAAATCCACCTCAAAGGTTATGTGTTTAATTTTAGAAAGTTGAGTCATAATATGGAGGAGTATTATATAGAAATATATTTCGGACTCCGGACTCCACCATGGGAAGATGATAAATTGGAGCCTATGAGGTAGCCAAAGTATTTGTATGACTCTAGAAACTTCATGATGGACTTTGAAGTGTTTCTAAGTTTGCCCAAGGTTATCATAATTTATTTTGATGATAATGGTGCAGTTGCAAACTTGAAGGAATCACGAGCCCATAAGGCAATTAAACCATGGAGCGCGAGTACCACCTGTTACGAGAAATCGTATGATGAGGAGAAGGTTGTTGTCGCTAGATTGCATCGGATGATAACCTAGTAGATCCATTTACAAGGACCTTAAGGCGAGAACTTTTGATGGTCGTGTAGTGGGAGTGTGAATCAGATGTATGGCGGAAGACATGACAGCATAGTCTTTTAGTATAAGTGGGAGATTGTTGGATTGTATACTAAAAGTCTAGATTTTTGTATGAACAATGTTATAACAATTTATTTGAAATGAGAATCATATGATCAAATGATTGCGTCTTATAATTTATTTACATGTCCGTTGCAATAGTTCACTTACTTTATACTGTAGATAATATGTTGTGCGACAACACGCGGAAGATCATATTATCGGTTTCATTATAAAGTATAAACAGATGCTCACAACTGAGATAGACAGGGACTCTCTAACGGGATGGTTGTAGTTTGATTTGTTATTAGCTTGTCTTGGCTATAGAATCACATTAGTGCACTTTGTGTGTATTGAGCAGGACCGCTTAAGATCGTTTGACTTATACTGACTTATAGAAGAACTTGATCTCTGTTATTATGGATGTTCGTATTCTTAATCCCTATACAATAACTTCGACACGTAGGACAATATGTATTTCTTTGATTCATCAATGGGTGAGATTTACATGTAATTAAATCAACAAACTCGGTGATTTGGGAAATAGTGTTGTCTCTATGGTGTGCTGTTGATTGTAGAAAGAATCCGTGTCCGTTATAGGTTGATGATGTCCCCTTGAGGAGCTCATAAGAATTATCATGTAAACCCTGCAGGTGGATTTATTCCGGCATGACAATGGGGTTGAGTGGTACTACTCACGGATGAGATATTAATTAATGGAGTTGTCAGTAACTTAATTAATTAATGGGAATTGTATATCTCAAATATGGGGAGACTAACGGGCTCATAATAAGGAGTCCATAACGTAATTATGGGATTAGAACGATAGTGCAGTAATAATATTTTAGTTGTATATATTATTATTATTGAACTTAAGTATAAGCTTTGGCCTAAGCTTGGATACTTAAGCCCAATGGAGGCCCACACTACTAGAAAACTGTGAATAGATATCGGTGATTCACCGGTATCTATTCAGTATTTCCACCGTTATTAATGGAGGTGTTATTAAAGGTCCCTGAATATATATAGGTGAATCACCAATATCTATTTTATGAATAGATATCGGTGAATCACCGATATCTATTTAATATTCCACCGTTATTAATGGAGGTGTTATTAAAAGTTTCGTAAATAAATATCGGTGAATCATCGATATCTATTCCATAAATACATATCGGTGATTCACCGATATCTATTCAATATTCCACCGTTATGAATGGAGGTGTTATTAAAGGTATTCTAAATAGATATCGGTGAATCACCGATATCTATTTACAAAATAGATATCACCGATATCTATTCAATATTCAACCATTATGAATGGATGTGTTATTAAAGGTATCCTAAATAAATATCGGTGAATCACCGATATCTATTATTACATTAGATATTAGAAATTCACCGATATCTATACCTAATTCTACTGTTATTAATGGAGGTGTTATTAAAAGTCCCCTAAATAGATATCGATGACTAACCGATATCTATTAAGTACATAGACATCGGCAAATCACCGATATCTATTTTAAATTCACCGATATATATATAAAGGTGATATTAAAGATGTTGAACAATAGATAACGGTTATTCACCAATATATTTTCTTGGCATACATATCATTATTCCATCGATATTTTTTTAAAATTTCATCGATATAAATTAGTTGATATTAAAAATATAAAATAATAGATATCAATGAATCACCAATATCTTTTTATTTTATTGCATTTTTTAATTTATTTAATTTAATATACACACACACATAATATATATATATATATATATATATATATATATATATATATATATATATATATATATAATTCAATAATAAACTTATCAAAACCAACTAAACTTTCATTCATTAACTATTTCAAGTACACAACTAATATGAATATTCAAATTCTATTTCAGATAAACAAAGTACATATAACAAGCTAAAACTAGCTAGTTACCAATCAAAAAGGTATGAACAAATTATCCATCAAACATGCTACAAAGATATAATTAAAAGGAAAATAAAAAACTAGTAGTTGCAGCTTCGTCTTGAGAGAAAGTAGAGTAGCAACCAGCCCTGTATTGAGTCAACAACTATCAATTACTTTGTACTTATCAAAAGCCTCTCAGAGACTTACATCATCTATGCTGAAAGAAAGTCTTGCAAAGGCTGCAAGATTCAAGCACACTAAACCTCAGAAATCCTCAACCAAACTTAAGAATCATAGTAATTAAATAAGGAGGAGTAGTTTTGAAACTAACAAATATGAAACTTAATTTAGATAGAAATAAGTAGAAAATTTTAAACATTTCATGTAGCTTTATGATAACATGGACTTAGAGATTGACGAAACTAAAATCACTTCCTAAACATCAACATATAATTGAATCAAGCCCCTTATAACATCAAATTCAAATAATTAGGCTGACCATAATACATTCAAATGATATTTACAAAACCCACATCCTAATTTTCTAACCCATAAATTTAATCTACTACGATTTCTTCCCCTTATTTTTTAACAGTTTACAAAGCTAGCTAACAAAATTTGAGGAACTGAATAATCCTTGAAACAACAAAGTACACATAAACACTACATGGATTATCCCAATCAAAAGCATATAGGACTACAAAAATCTGTAACACTCTTTTCTAACTTCTTAAGCATCAAAATTAAGACAAAACCTTTCCATTGCGCATGTTTTATTTTCTCATAATTAAATCAACAATACGGAAAAAGAGCTGAATATATGGAATCATGATCTATGTAACCAACATTCAAATGTAAATTCATACCATTAATCCCATAAACAGTTGCTGAAATTGAAACATAAAGACAAACTCTAAAACAGGAAAAGAGAGGCACCCTTGTTGGAAGAATTGTTGCCATAGTAGAAACCTACAATGATATAAGAGAAGCACAACAAAGATGAAACATGAAGAGTTCCCTATTAAGGATAGGAAAAAGAAATATGCTAAAAATCAGAACATAACAACTGCAGCTTCATTACATTTCAGCCTTATATTCTCGTCTAGTGGGAGAGACAGCAGCAAAAATTCAAGAAATTCGCAGCATCAAAAAGTAAAACAGACCGATACTAGTGAAGAAATACTAGAATTTACCTGCCAAGGTCTATTTTAATCCCAATTCTACTCGTACTTGATTTCACGAAAATGCAAAAAAAAAAAAAATCACATAAAATTTGAGGGGAAAAAAATCATGCTACTTAACAAAATAAAGGTAGAATGAGTGAGAGAGCTTACAAGAATTTTCATGTGCTACAAGCCCTACAAACAAACATGAATAAATCAAAAGAGTTCTAATGATTTTGTAATATCATGCTTCCCCGTGCCTTTAATTTATTATCAATAATCAGACTTATAACTATTCACATTATGGTCAAAATATCACAAAAATTCAAATTAGGAAGAGATATTGAACCTTCTCAATGATGTATTCAGAAAGGGAGAAGACAAATCCCACAAGAACTGATCGTGACGGGACTTCCTACAGTGATTGGCAGCGACAAGTCGGGCTTCAATCAAAGTTGGGCTCCACCAAATGGAAGGGACTACAACACAAAGAATTGATGTGAATTTAATCATATAAAGTACATAAGGTGAATAAACCCCAATAATACTTAATGTAATCCCTTTTAATACTTAATGTTAACCTCATTTCAGAAGGATTTGTCCCACTTAAAAAGGGTCTACTTTGTTGATGATAATAGAGTAGATAAATGGTTGGCTGATTTCTTAATATATGAAGTACCACTTAAGAATTTCCATGGTGATGTTCAGAAAATGGTCAAACAGAAGTAAAAGTCAGAAACTTAGGAGGGGTATGTACCACACAAAAGGGAATTTCTGTGACAATAAATTGTCTATATTAGTATCTTACTAACTTTTGACAGAACATATTCTTACTTATTTGTGGACTCAAAGTTTAATGATAAAAGGTCACTCAAATTCAAGAAACGTTACTACACCATGCATTTATTTATAATTACTTGGATATTTATAATTTTCACCATCTTTACCAAAGAGTTGTTCAAGTTATCTTTCTTGATCAGTGATGGAACACTGGAAATAAAATTCCTATGCTTGTACACACACAAAAACTCAATTTTTCAACCTACCAACTCAATCAGTATGAGACTTCAATTACTATACGAAAACACAACAGATAGACACTTCTAATTCACAGCTTGGTAAAACTAAAAATAAATTTCCCAAATTTTCTAGACGTCAAATCACTTAAAACTAATACAACAAGAACAAGCCTATCTAATCCGTCATATTCTCAAAATGAAGAATCCATACCTTTCTAGAACAAGATCAGATAGTTTAATACCTTATTATAGAACACACAAAAATTACACTTACCTAGAATTAACAGCATCATTAAGAAACTCTTGAATTTCCTCAAGATCACATGATGTGATAGTAGTGGCAAATTGGAAAAATCCAGGTTCTTCTTGAAATGATCCATAAAGATACTGCATAACATGATTAAGTGGTGAATAAACATTATTATATGTCTTGATCTGCTAAATGAAAGTTCAAAGAAAAACTGTAACAGAGAGTAAGAATGAATACTATAATAAATTTGCAATTATGCATGTATTGAGTTTTAACTGTTGATTCATGAAAGACTACTAATTTTACGTCTTGACAGTCAGTGACTTAGTGTAAAAAAATTAAAGATTAATTTGAAGACAGAGTAGTCATAATCTCTCTCTTTTCATCATTTCATTTAATATGCAAGAAATCAGCTTCTTAATTTTTGACTAATTATCATTTTGAATAATTAATGGGTAGACAAATTGAGTATTTTTTCACCAAAATTATCACGATTCACGCCACCGCCAGCCATAAAGATTGTCTTTAGAGATAGTTCTATTTTAACAGACCTAAGTGTTCCCCACACGCTTGGATGATTGGTCCTTTACATTTTAAATTTTTAATAACGTAAATCATTCAAGATTTAGCATTCATGGCAAAGATCAATGTAAATTAACATGTCCAGAGAATAGGAGCTTAAACAATTACCTTCAGATTCTAAAACTTGAGCTCTCTTTTTGCGCTCTTCTTCAGCTCTTCTAGAAGTTTGAGACAGTAAAAGACGTCGGGTACTTTAACAGCCTTATTCATAGCATCGATGACTTTTGGAGGCAAGCGTTTTTGAGGGAACGAGTTCATGGGACCTTAAAAGATCGTTTAGTTGTTAGCTAATGAGTTTTGAGCAGAAAATACCAACAGCTCCAAATTGAATAAACAAAACGTGCCTTCAACTATATCAGTTAGGGTCAGGCATCTTGACTTTTGCATCACTTGGAGTGTCTGAGTTAGTGCCTCCATCGACGTAGGCTGCAACTGGCAATCAGTTTTTCCTATAACAGCTGCAAAAACTGACATGAGCAACTAACCACCACATATAAACCCATCAGTAAGAAATCGTATCATTAGACTACATGCTTGCTTAACTTACATTTCAAAATAGTAGTAGGTAGGCTTAGTTATTAGTTTCATACGCAGGCCATCACGCAACATAACTTATAGAAGGAGAAAAAATTATATAATTTCCCAGGCTTGTAAATTTAACCCCAATGAGGAAGCAAGTAATTCAGCAGCCACAAGAGAATCACCTTATTTTTCTATATGGTTTGCAGTTCCAGTGACATTGGCAAGCTCGGCCTCCAACTCTTTTTTCTTAAACATCACAGAACATGTAAGTAAGATAATTTTTCACAAGGATCAGATAAACATCACAGAACACTTAACTTTAAGATGATTTTTCACAAGGATCAAATTAGCAGAAGAGGAAAATCAAACACAAAAACTGAAATTGGCATAATAAATTAGCAAGATATGGATATATTTCTAGTAAAAGATATACACTAACAGTACATCAAGTGCCTTGCTGATTGCAAATGCTAAACAGAAGTACAAAATAATCCTTTATTAACATTCATGTAACATCATACACGTAAAAAATCATGATTGATACACAACTAATTCAGATATACAGTACTGAAACACGAAAAAATGCATACTTGCCATAATACCCATAAATAATTGCATGGAATAGAAATATTGATACCTTAAATATTATCAGGCAATATAAGATGCTCGCTGATTCAGTGTCATGCAGCTGCTACAGCACCCTAGCTAAACTAAATAATGTTGAAACTTTATTTCATATATGGTCAAGACGATGAAATGATTGCAAGTCCTTATATTAACGGATGACTAAGATGTCATCAACAGGATACCGCGTGCTATTAATTAAATTAACTATATGATTAGAACTCAGTTGCTCTCCATGAGCATTTGTCTGAGCTGATTTTGAAATGGATCCTCTTCCCACATCAAAAAAGCTACACCATATGCCATCGCCAAGAGCCTCCCCCCTAAAGGCCTCACCTACAAGCTGGAAAATACAAAATTTCAACCCCATAAACCAATTAATTAATTTTCCCCATCAAGTAGAGTATAAAATTGCAGTAGTATTGAAGAATGTGTACTAACCTCAAATTATCTCATTTAAAAATGGAGCACACCAATATTGTTAAGCAGTAAAATACAACTCTGTTTATGCAATTTATCATAGAAAAGATGATTACATACCTGAATTGTCCCATAGCCAAAAGAAAGAATCAGATAGAGGGCGTAAAAAATGACAGACGAATCCACAATTTCGTAGTTGTATAGTTCCCCAAAGAAACGCATAAATGCAACGCCCTGTTTGCTGCATTCCATACTCATTCAGCTCTAATCCTTCTCTAATTTCCTCCAAAACCTGAAAGAATAAAGAGAACTCAGTATGAGCCTTACCAAAGAAATAGAGAGAACTGCTCAGTATGAGCCTTACCAAAGAATAAAGAGAACTGCTCAGTATTGCCCAGGAATTGTTTTATGTGAATCGCCATCAACGCGGACCATCTTCCCCATGGGCTTGAATAAAATAAACTCTTGCCTTAGTATCTAAACATGTATCACTTTGAATAAACCATCTACAAATTATAGTGAGAACACTCAAAATCAACCCTACAATGATGTCTTCTAACACAAATGCAGAAAGTTGGTTCCACCCCACCAAAATAACATCATTTACATGAAGCTTTGATTCAAGTAATGAAAGAACAATGTAGTGTAACAGAAGAATGAAAAGAACAACAGCCTTTCATCCCATATGACATTCTAAACCTCTTTCTTTCTCCAAAGAAAAATTAGCATTGTAAGGAAAGGATTAATGTCTAAAACAGCTTTAAGACTTGGTGAATTAAGTGAAGAGGAGGTAGATTCCATCAAAGTAAGTGCTAGTTTCTCCAGCTTTGTTCTTCTTCTTGATGTCGTAAGCAAGTGGAATCACACCTCAGTTGAAAACCTCCACCTCCACGTACATTCTACCATCATTCACTAGTACTAGTAATTACACTTCCCAATTTCAATAATCAATTATTTTAAAAAAAAAAACCAGTAAAATCAATTAAAAAAATTCATTCAAGGCCAGCCAATAATGACTAAGCTTACACACCTCTTCATACTTTTGCGTCAAGGCGAGTCGCTCGTCCTCCGATATGTCGGGCCGGAGTACGACCACAGATTCGAACTTGCGGCGGCCCAGACTGCGGTTCCTCTTTATCCTCCGTGTCCGCGACCCAACCCGGAAATTGTCGGTGGCGAATCGCCATCGATGCGGAACGTCCTCAGCACATGGGAGTAAACTCCTGAGCAATTTTGTTCGCAGCTGGAGGTGTGGCGGTTAAGCGATTTCGCTGGGGGGAATCAAGAATTCGTCACATTCTTATATGATTTTGGGAATTAGGGCTCGAACGAGTGGGCTTGCAAGCGAGAGGGGTGGCGTCGCGAGAGGGGAACGGGGAACGTGGAGCGGGAGTGCTGCCGGCGGCGAGAGGGGGTGGCGGTTCTTCGATTTCGCCGGCGGGGTTCAAGAATTCGTCACAATCTGGCACGAATTTGGGAATTAGGGCTTCGTTCAGTTCATGTATTTGATTTTTGTAGTTGTGACTTTTAATTGAATTTTGAAAATGAAGTTGGGGATAGATTTAGGTTATAAACTCAAACACGATTTTTGCATAAAAAATATTTTTTTTATAAATTTGTTTAAAAAATAATACTCATATTATTAATTAATGAATTAATATCAGTGAAAAGATATAGGTTATGATAACCGATCATATAAATATTACTAAAAGATATCAATAGGCAATCACCGATATTTATTAGAATAAACCAAACATAATAAATAATAGATATCAGTAAGCAAGTTAATAGATATCACTTTTACAAATAACTGATATCTATTCACAGATTTCTAGTAGTGTCAACTCTAATTTCTCCTTCTGGTCCATGCTGTAACCCATATAAAAGTCATCTCAACTGTCCGAAAACCCTAATCTAAGATATTAATCACGCCTAACACTGTGAGGAGGGAGACAGAACAGCAGATTCAGAAGATCTCGAAGATCGTCGCCCATACGACGTTGAGATTGGATTTGGGAATACAGCAGAAGACCGGAAGATTGTTTGCTACTGTTGTCCGCCAACTTGCACGATTTTTATAAAATCGTACAGACCTCAGAATTCGACTTTGATATACTGACAGAAAGCCACTGAAGAGAGGATCGTTTTGGCGTGTAGATCACTCAAATCCGATGTCGAATGAGAGAGTTATACCCAAAACGGTGAGGCTGTACAGGCTGCCGGCGAGAATCCATCTTCTTCAACATACCCTGGTGAAAGGTAATACGTTTCTTTGGTTTCTTGCTTCCGCTAAATTAGAATGGAATCCTAACGGTTCACGTTAATCAAATGATCGAACGCCAACAAATACATGATGATTATCATGTAATTTTAATAAAATGGTAAAATAAAGCAATTAATAGTTGAATTAGAATTTAATAGAATAAACTCAAAAGTAAAAAAGCGGGGCTGAAAGGTTAAGATTTCATGATGCAAGCTATGATTTTTTTTGTTGAAAACCGTAAAAGGAAAAATATATATACATAATAGAAACACACCCTTAAACATCAAAAGTTATCTTGGTATAAGATTTTTTCATTCTTGTATTCAAAATTTTATATCTCTACTTTATCAGTGGAGCACTGTTCTTTTACTACTTTCATTATATCTTATACTTTTACTCTTTAACAGGATAATTTGTAATAGGTGTGAGTATCAGGTGCTTTTGAATAACATGTTTTTTAATAATAAAAAAGGGAGTAGTACTTGAAAAACAAAGCCTCTTCTGCCGTCTGTTAGGCAAAGGAAATTCAATTTTACGATCAAGTCTTCATGGACGAAGAAGAGCATGATCCAATGTGTCAGCTCTATTAGTTCTGTATCTAAAAACTGAAAAAGTATGCATATAAATCATCAACCCCTAATTTAATTATGTATCTTGACAGCAGTAGGAGCATTGTCAAGAAAGATTTTGATTTCTGCAAAGGAAGAAATGGAGCCCAGCGGAAAGATCCTGATACATCGCCAACATGTTTATTCAAAATTTGCACACATCAGGAAGAAAGGCTTAGAGCCTGAAAGAAGAAACTAACTATTGATAAACAGTAGATCGAAGATTGCAGTTACGTATTTTAAATAAATAAATAGAACAGAAAAAAAATAACATTTGTATTCTTGTATAAATCAGAAGTGGATTGAGTGCCTCGAAAAATTTACCACATGTGGTGGTTGGAGAATCAGGGTGCATACTTTTGAATCGTGGAGAAGACATCCCACTGGCTGCTGCTGCAACAGCAGGACCACCGATATCATTCTCCAATGCATTCAAGGCCGATTCAAAGCGAGCCTCATTTTCCATCTTTTCAGATAGCGATAATTTTGACCTCATGTTAGCACGCTAAGAAAATATTTAATCCATCCAATGCCCAATTAAAATAAACTCAAAAGTAAAAAAGTGGGGCTGAAACATAAAGGCACCCTTTACTTGAGAAGTATAATTATTAAATATGGAGTATAATTAATTATTAATGGAGTCAATTAACTGAATTTGCACAACTTGGGTTTTTTAAAACAGTTTTACATGATTGGGTTTTTTAGTAGAAAAAATATATATGCATGCATGATTCATTAAAGTGTATTTGATATATAAATTAATAAACTATAGTATTTTTTTTAATTACATGATATTTAAGTGAAGTATAATACATGATCCTAAATTATTAGTGATGACAAACAATAAAGAATGCAAAACTTACATTTTAAAAGTCATCTTCAGTGGTGATACAACCTGTAAAAGGGATAGAATTCAAGAACAAATTGAAGGAAGTAGGATGAATTAAAAAAAATACAAATTAGCATTTTCAGTGGCTACTCACACCCCTCAAGAGGGCTTAACTTTCATCCTACCCAATAGAACACAACCTTTTTATCACCTGATGGAACATCAAGGATGTAGTGGCAGCCTTTAGGTTGGATTTCAATAGCAAATTGCACTTCATTATTCCTTGAGAAAGTGGAAGAAAAAAAATAAGATCCATAGAAGGCGAAACTAAGGAATAATATCCGTTTTTTGTATTCTTGGTTATGAATTACCTTTCACCACAATGGGGATATTCAAAGGCAGATAACAATATCTGTAAAGGGCACGAAAAATTACACATTGAACCATATATAATGAAATGATGAATTTTATAAATACATGACTGGGTAAGTAATTTTAGTAAGTGTATATGCCCGTTTTTTAATTGAGCCGCTGGGTTTAGTGTTTTAAAGGTGGGGAATAGGAATAGAGGGGAAATCCTTTTCTTCGATTATGCTTGGACTCCCTATTAATTAATGATTCCCTTACTGTCATAATTACTCCCCCGCATCACACTCATCAATCAAAGTCATTAAATATTTAAGAATATAAATTACAGTAATCATTAAAAAATTTAAACCAGGCACCCCTTGAATCTTATCAAGAAATACAGACTTAAATCACAATTTGAAGATAGATATGCAACAGTTAAGCTGAAAATGGCTCAATGTTAGAAGAACATACCTTTCTGAAATGTGGAATAAGAGTCATAAGAAACTGAGTTATCCCCTTCCAACAAATACCTAATCAGAAAAGGGCATAAAGAGATAAACAACAACCACATTGTTCCCAACATTATGCAGCAAGAGAAGAATAATTTTTTTGTAAAAGAAATCGACTTGGCATTGCACATGAAACCACCAAACATGTAAAATAAGACCCTCACAGTTGCAGACTTCATTGTTGTAGCTTCAGAACTCATTCTCATACACATAAAGGCACCCTTTACTTGAGAAGTTCACAAATATGAATATGCAGCACCAAATTTCTAAGAGGCAATAAATAAATTATTTACAATATACCAATGCTATCACATGCAATGCAGACCATTAATAACAATTAAAAAGATTATAAAGAGAAATCACAAAACATTCAAGTGAGAAAAAACAAAAATAAAAACAAAATAAATTCAAGAATCACCTTTCTTATAATCCAAAGCTGCAAGAAACCTCAAAATATATCGAATAATAACCTCAAGAATGACCCATCAATCCACATAAAATAGATTTATTCAATCTTCAGTTAAATCTGCCATCAAGATTCAAGAGAAAAAGATTTAAATCAACAATTCACACGACTGGATATTAAATGAACAATGAAGATTAAACCTCGACGATCTAGAAGTTGTGGAGGTCTGGAACTGGATTTCCCCAAACCTGATGAGAAAAAAAAAGTAAGAAAAAAAACTCAATTGAAGAATAACCCCCACGAATCGAAACTCGCTTCGCCATAATCGATGATCCCAACCCAGATCGAGATCGAAACATACCCCCAAATGAAGAATAACTCTCCATTAATCGAAACTCACTTCGCCATAAGCGGCGACTCCAACCCCTATCGAGAACAAAATCCTTTCGCCATGGCTCCTATTCGAAATTCTCCTTCTCAAACAGCACGCCTATGGAACACAAAGCGAACGAAATCAGTGATTTTGAGAGAGTGAGGAGATTAGAGAGATTGGAGAGAGAGAGAAACAGGCCAACTAAAGAAAGAGAAGAGAAAATGGAGAGTGTGAAAATACGGAAGAAAAATAACGCAAAAGAAAAAAATTTTAAAAAAATAAGAAAGGAAAGTGTTTAGAATAATCTCACCATGCCATGTCATCATCAAAGAAAGCCAACCACCCCACGTCAGCTGAAGAAAACTGTCATTTAGATATTTTAAGATAGGCTAAAGGATGTTCCGTCTCACATAAGGAGATCCGTGAGACGCTCCCACCCAAGTTTTTGTCTTATATATTTATGAGTTGGTTAAAATTTTTAAATCGAATCACAAATCTAAGTTATAAAAAAATCTTTACAACTCGATTAAAGTAAATAAATCATTTACATATTTATGAGTTAGTTAAAACTATATCATCAAGTTAGGAAAAATTTTGTCATTTTGGATATTTGAGCATTAAATATTTACTACTAAATATGAAAGTATAAAAATTGTTTGTTAACACGTTGAAAAATTTACCACACGTTCAGAGAAGAAAAGGTTCTCTGCTTAATATATACTAGAATTTTAAGCGTGCGATGCACGTTACACGCACATCGTACTCTGTGACATGCATTTTTATCTTTTTTAATTTAATTAAGTCTATAAAATAATTAAATACCTAATCCAATTGCATAATAATATATTATTCATAGTTAGATTATATTAGAAGGCTTTTATGTGAATGTGTTTGTATATGTATTTATGATTTTGTGAATTATCAATGTTGTAGTGTTTGGTGTAAATGTCAAAGGGGTATTTTAGTAATTTAGTGATAAATACTCATTTCTTTCACCAGTTATATTATAATTGGGCCATAAATCGAATCGGTGGAGTCATCGGTTCAAGGTTCAACCAATCGAACCAATTAAAGATTAAAAATCGCATATTTTTATTTATAATTTACTACATAATATTATATGAATCAATTTTCATAAAAAAATGTATAATCACCTAAATAATTTTTTAATGTTTTAAAATTAAACAAAAAATTTCATAGTCCACAAGACCACAATTCATAATTGATAGTACATTAGCTTAATACTATAAATCATAATTTTATTTTATTTTAAAACTATTATCATAATATATTAAAAGTGAGAAGTCTTTGGAAAAATATTTCTTCCCATTATGCCCAGCCTATATTTTTTATTTACCTCTTTAACCCTATTTAAATAGTATATTACTAACCTAATATGTTAATTATGTTGAATATTAATTAATGGAATATTTATTACTGATTATAGTTTCAATGTATAATGTAAGTTTTAACCTTTCCATCACATTTGAAACGACTCATTTTCAATTATTAAGAAGGGTGGGCTCAGGGCAGATTCTGCAATGGAGATGAAACGTTGTTGACATTTTAGTTTTTTAGTTTTATAAGAAGGTTAAATTATTAACAAACGGAGAAAGGGGAACTGCAGCAATGATCTACTGTACAAAATCCAATTTCATGATCTTATTACTTCAATCAGGTTCACTACTTTGCATTTAGATACATATCCGTAGGCTGAATCAATTTCATAGAAATGAAGAAAGTAGAGGGAAATTCTGAGCGCCACGACGGCGCAGATTCGATCAAGAATGAGAAGTTTTAAAAGAATATACAGAGATTAAGACGCAGAGGTGGTTTATCATTGGAAGGATTCACAAATGCTGAAAGATGGATTGATAGTTACAACTCTTTCCTTGATCAGTATGTTTCTCAACTCTCTTTTCTGATGTAGAAATTTTTAAATTGGGTGTGCTTTTTGGTTGTTTATCATTGGAAGGATTCACAAATGCTGAAAGATGGATTGATAATTACAACTCTTTCCTTGAGCAGTATATTTCTCAACTCTCTTTTCTGATGTAGAAAATTTTAAATTGGGTGTGCTCCTTGGTATAAATTATACAACAACCTGAAAGTTAAGTCCCTAAAAGTGAATATAATCATGTGATTAGATTTTATTCGATGAATATTACCATGTTTCATTTTTATCAACTTTTTAGAGCTATTAGTATCATTTTGTCCAATGTTGTGGATTGGAAAAAGATATGAATAGGTGGAGAAATTTGTTTTAATGATGAATTTGAGTTTGTTTCAATTATCTGCAATTTTCAGGTGAATAAGTCGGCTGGGCTACTGTTCGTTTCCCAGTTCTTCCCCAATTATCAATGGACCCATACTAAAAAACTTGGTATTGCTTTTAAGTCGAAATAGAGGTTAAGAAAATATTAATGAAGTTGAGATCTATTCATTCATTATACCCATTTTACAATCATTCTTTGAGGTGCATGAGGCATAATTTGGACATTTTGATGCGCTCTAGAATCATGAAATATTTGTCCAATGTCACATGGGTATTTTCAAGATTTTTCTTAAAGTCAAAAGAGAGAGTTAACATTTCTCTACGATAAAAGGTTATGAAATAGGAACTTAGAGTATTAGAGTTGAATGTTTGATTGACATTGGCCGGGTCAAGAAATGAATTGGAACAGGGCAGCTGATGCATGATCTGATGTAGTCTCACTCATATTGATCATATTTAATACTTAGATGATCCAAATTTTGTTTTCTTATTATAAAACCAATTTGACATTCTTAAATGGTTTTCACTCCCCCGTTAGACCTAAAGTAAAGAATTTCTCGACCTATAGATACTATTTTATGATGATGGAAAATGTTAAAAAAAAAGAATAAAAGTAAACAACTTTAACATGTCTTTGAGTAATTAAGTTGGTGTTTAGGTTTACCTTTACCAAAACCAAAATAATTCTAGAGCAGTTAGAGTGCTTTATTGCCTCCTCTCTCAGTCCCCAAGTCGTCTCCCATAAGGTCATATTTTAATAAAAATAAATAAATAAATAAATAAATAAGTACACCAGTACGTAATTAGTTATGGTATTTTTTTTCTGTGACATGATAGTTTTATAATCTGGTGATGGCGTCCAGTTCTGATATTTAAAGAATTCATAGATACGAGGAGTATATTGAATATATATTCCCAGAAGAACACAGACAACTAATCTTGAGATTTTGGAAGCAACATACAATTAGAAGAAGTTGAAGGTTAGCTCTGATGAGATTAATGGGGATAACATGTTGTTGTGGCTCATAGATTTTATTTATGTTTATAGTTACACTGTATGTACGAGCTCAAGTGTCTACAATACTGTCGTAAAGAAATGTTATATCTGAAGCTGCTGAAAAGTAAGGGTTTATATGGCCATTCATTTCTTTGAGCAGCCAGTTAATTTGTTTAAGTTGTAGAATGAACATTTCATTCTAGCCTTGACACATGTGTTTGATTGTATACTAAAAGTCTAGCTTTAGTATAAATAATATTTTAACAATATTTGAAATGAGAATCATTGATCAAATGATTGCATCTTATAATTTATTTATATGTCTATGCAATAGTCATTTACTTTATATTGTAGATAATATGTTATTCTTATAAAGTATAAACAGAGGCTCACAACCGAGATAAATGGGGACTATCTATCAGGATGGTTGTACTGTGATTTGGTATTAGTTTGTCTTGACTATAAAATCACATTAGTGCACTTTTTGTGTATTGAGAAGGACCGCTTGAGATCGTTCGACTTATACTGAATATATAGGAGAACTTGATCTCAGTTATTATGGATGTTCGAGCTCTTAATCCCTATACAATAGCCTCGACACGTAAGCCAGTATGTATCTCTTTGCTTTATCAATGGGTAAGATTTAAATATTAAATCAACAAGCTCGGTAAGTTGGGAAATAGTACTGTCTCTATGGTGTGCTGTTGATTGTAGAAGGAATCTGTGTCCTATTAAATAGGTTGATGATGTCCCCTTGAGGAGCTCATAAAGATTATCATGTAAACCCTGCAGGTGAATTTATTCCGGCATGATAACAAGATTGAGTGGTATTATTCTCGAATGAGATATTAATTAATGGAGTTGTGAGTAACTTAATTAATTAATGGGCATTGTATATCTTAAACATGGGGAGACTGTCGGGCTCATAATAAGAAGGAGCCCATAACGTAATTTGAGATTAGAGCGGCAGTGCAGTAATAATATTTTAGTGGACTATATTATTATTATTGGTCTTAAGTATAAGTTTTAGGCTAAACTTGGATACTTAAGCCCAATGGAGGCTCAACTCTAATTTCTCCTCCTGGTCCCTGCTGTAGCCCATATATAAGTCATCTCAGCTGTCCTAAACCCATTCTCTACGCCTAATACACGTGAAATAGAGGGAGAGAATAGCAGATTGAAAGGATCTTGAAGATCGTCGCCCACATGATGTCAAGATTGAACTTGGGAATACAACAGAAGATCACGAGGTCATTTACTGCTACTGTTCGATCTCTATGCATGCTCAACTTTCATAATTTTTTTGTATTCTTGTGGAACTCAAAACTGGTATTGTGATACACAGTTGGAAAGTCATGCAAGATAAGATCATTTTGGTGCAAAGATCACTCAAATCAGAGTTTAGGTGAGGAAGTTATGCTCAAATTCGTGAGATCGCGCTGCTGCCCGGCGAGAATTTTCTCTTATTCAACATACCCTGGTAAAAGGTAATGCAAATTTATATTCTTGCTTCCGTTGATATAAAATTTCATGGAACTATAACGGTTCACATTAACTAAACGATTGAATACCAACAATAGGAACCAATGAAAATTTATCTTCTACCAAGTTGAAGTTCATTTGATAAATTTTAAGTAAAGGACATGATATTAGACTGTGTTACTAATATAGGCCACAAGTTTTTAAGAGGTACCATAAATGTAGAAGTTCTACCAAAACTGGAAAGGCAAATATATAATATTGACTCACTACAGAAGGTTTTCGTCTCCAATTATTTGTTTTTTTACATGTTTTTTGTTCAAAAGATGTATGAATTCTTATTAATTTCACACCACATATTTATTCTCTGCCAAATACTACATGGGTATATATTGTTGTGTACCTCCCCCCACCCCACCCCCAACCCAATTTCTTTGGGTAATGAAGTTTGTCTGTCATCTGCGATAAAGCATCCCAAAATGCAAGTCTAAACATCTAGACTTAGAGCCATTGTTCTAACCGTGACACAAATATATATCTTAGAGCAACATTGTTAAGTTTAGGATTTATCAGTGTTAAATATAATAGGGTGAGCATATTGTAATTTTTTTTAATAGAGGTAAAATTTATGTTACAATCCATAACATGCGAATTTCCCTTAATTTGTATCATTTAAAGTATTAAAAAAGATTAAAAAATAAAAAATAAAAAAAGAACTCAAAGTCACTTTCATTATAATCATCATGTTGAAATTTATGATTATCGATTTTTTTGGGCTAATTACATAAAAAGTCCCAACCTTTACGCCGATTGCAGATTAGTCCAAACTTTTCAATATTTACAAATAAGTATTCGACATTAAGCTCGCTTTTCAAATTAAGCTACCGGAGAGCTAAAGGCTTGCCCGGTGATGATTTGTCGATTTTTTATCCACATCAGCTTCCACCTGTAAAAAAATAATACTAATAAAAATCAAACGACTATTGTTCAATGTCCCATGGCACCACCGTTAGAATCCCGGATCTCAGCGACCCATTGGCTCCTCCTTCAACGCCACCGCCGCGATAGCTCTGTAATCATTTTTCTTATCGCTTTACGTTCTCATGGGTGAGCAACCCCATATCTAAACTGGTATTGCCCTACCAAAACCAGAATCCCAGTTCCAAATCGAAACCCTAAATACTCAACAAGATATTAAGCCCTAATCTTCACCGCTCAAATCTTCGCCCAATCATGACTCCAATATCCAGATTTCTCACCCTCAACCCACCCCTGAGGCTTCCAACGCCATCGCCACAAAGATCTCCCATCAACCGCAAAATTCTTCCAATTCGACCTCCAAAAATCCGCGGACTTTCCAATAGCACCACCACGCGGAGAACCAAACTACTATCGATGATTCCTCTGAATCCGCATCAGCCCTCATCTCTTCCTCCCCTATAACGACACCTGCCACCCCTTCTACCGCGCACACTGTCAAGAACCAGTGGCGCAGCGCCTCTCAAGGGAATTGAATTATGGGAGAAGACAAATAAATATGGGATGAGAATTTAGAAGAACGGGGTGACAGCTATGGCAGCTTCCATGGTGATGGTGGTACACGTTGAGTTAAATAGAAAGAAATGAGAGAAATTTTAAGAGAGAAAATGTAAGGTGGCACTAAAAAAATACAATATAAATGACACGTCAGTCACTAGGCAGGCCACCAGCTGTCTAGTGGCTTGATTTGAAAAATGGATTTAAGGTCGAGTATTTATTTGTAAATATTGAAAAGTTTGGACTAATCAGCAATCGGTGAAAAGGTTGAGACTTTTCATGTAATTAACCCATTTTTTTAATCTAAATTATGCTAAAAAGTATGACATGCAATGCCCTTCCAAAAAAATTACTTCCAAAAGAAAAAAAGTCCAATACATTTAATCTCTAAATTTAATTCCAAAGAAAATTTTGCTGTAATTCATTATAATTAAAAATAGATTTTTCGGATTAAATAAGCTCAATAAATTAAAATATATATGGAAAAACAAATAAAATAAAGAGTCCGCATATATTAAAATACAAGACCTTCTCCCAAAATATCAAATCACACCACTTCACATTTTTAATCCTCATAAATACTAAATTAGCATTTTAAACCACTTTAAAATGTCAATTTAACTAAAAGTTGAAACTCCATATTTTAAAATTCTATTTAAGAAAATATTATATTTTGCTTTAATAGTAAGAATATATTGAAAATTGAGATTTTAAAAATAAAAAGATTTAAAAAAAAAAGAGATAAAGAATCACAAATAAAACCAATTATAAAGATGACGTGCATGCAACGTGCATCGCACGTCTTGAAAACTAGTGTTTTAAAAATAGGCAAAAATATAAATGAAATATCATAAAAATTTAAAATAAAAAATAAAAGGGTTCAATCATTTTTATTTTTTTCGGAATGATTAGTTCAATCCGTTTTAACTCTTACTTTTCACACTTAACCTAACATTTTTATATATGTATTTTTCTAAATAAATTACTCAAAATATTCATCATTTATCTTATTTTACACACACACACACACACACACATATATATATTCAATCTATGTGCACAAAAATACTTATATAAATTATTGAGACAAATGAAGTATTATATTACAAATATATAAAAATATTTTATTTAAATTAAAAATTCCTCAATAATTCTTATTTATTCAATCTTCAATTTCATTGTGATTAACATTGTCGATTAATACTCCACTAATTATCATTCTGATTAGAACTAGCTACCTTTTTTTTAAGGTGTAATGGAAAGTTCTTTTTTTTTTTAAATTATTCAATTAAAAGTGTACATTAATAGCGCATTAATTAATCTAATAATTTAAATAATTTGAGTGCATCTAATGAAAGAGTTAGGCTCCAAGCATAAAACATTATTCACTTAATTAGAATCATTTATTTGTATCTACAAACACCTTTTGTATCTTACCATGCATAACAATGCATGTATTAGATGAAATATAAGATAGACAACATTAAAAAAAAATCCTTAATGGAATTACAAGTATAACATCATTTACAACCTTTAGATTGTAGATGGAATAAATATGTCATTTCTATTGGTCATCAAAACCCACAACATAGGAAAATGTTATTTTATTTTATTTTTAAATTAAAAATACACCATTACGACAATATAATTTCTCTTAAATATAACAAACTACAATTTAACTAATAATAGTACAATTTTTAGCAGCAAATGGCAGAAGGTGGTAGAGAGGGTTTCACCCTCACTTTTCCAGACATTCAATAACCATTGATTGCTCTAGAAATTCAAATAATGGTTCTAACTAAACTAAATATATATAGCAAAGGAAAACAAAGTAATCTCTTTCTATGATTCGAAATTTTCATACGAGTAAAGTGTATCATAGATCGAGCCTCGACTGAAAAATAGCCAAGTCTTATGACTTTATACGGCAGCAACATAAAATTAATGAAGTGCAACAATTTACAACAGAATTATAAGTTGCTCTGAAATTCACCAGGCGTTAATCTTTTCTTGATGTTAATATCACAATACATCATTCAATTTGATGGTCTCTAGCAGGCTGCAAAAAGCTGCCAGATACTGAAAGCCACTGATGAGTGTGTAAATTCACGTAATTTGAGCTCTGATTCTTGTAATATTGATGTATGATTTGATCCTAAGTGAAGATAAATTGAGATATGTAGTGGGAAGTCACGAATCAGGTGCGTATGAGGCCGTTTGAGAGGATTTTTGAAGGAAAACGTGATAGAAGTGATCAGAACCAGAAAATGGATGTTTTAGGCATCCGGTTCGACCAAATAGGGGGTGGTTTGACCAGCACCAATGGTCGAACCATGCACTGGAAGTCAGCAGAAGAGCAGTTCGACCACGACATTGTGGTTCGACCAGGCGTGTTGGTCGAACCGTGGTCGAACCAAAAGCCTAAAGAGAATCAGTTGTGGTTCGACCACAAAGCTTCTGGTTTGACCAGCTGTTCGAGGCAAACCAGCCACCTGCCAGTTCATTACAGGCCGGTTCGACCAGGCCATGTGTGGTTCGACCAAGGGTGTTGGTCGAACCAATACACGAGAAACTTCCAGATTCATATTTTTATACCTTCAGTACATGTTTTTACTCAAAAAGCCCATCCAAAGTCCATAAAGAGAGCTAAAGTTATAAAAGGAAGACCCTACGTAGCTGAAAAATACGTCATTCACCACTTTCATTCTACACAGCATCCAAAACCCTACGGAGCTATGGAGAGAGTTTCTTCTATCGAATCAAGTGAAACCAAATGAAGATTCAAGACGGAGAGAGACGCGACGGCTCCTGCATCTAGGGTTTACTTCGCATCTTAATTTATCTTGTAATTTTCAAAACTATGGGTAAGATCTATTCAACCACCATGATTGTTCTTCGATCAATCATGGGTTAGAACTGCCTTGGTAGTTCTAGGGTTTATGAAGGTTTTATGAGTTAATTGAACTTCCGTGTGTATACTCCGTACAACACTACTTGTGGTTTATTTTATATAAGATTATGCATTTTAAATTCATACTCAGAGTTGTTTTGTGCATCATTAATTGTTATGTAAAGTCTGAATACATATCTTGATTATTGATTGAGTGCGTTCACTGCTGAGCAGAATTACATGTTATGATTCTAAGTGAGGGGACTCCGAAGTCTCATTAGAACTGTCTTATATAAATATTTATTAATTAAATCTGATTCGGGTTAATAAGTAGGACAAAGGGAATTATTTCATAGTACCTATAAAGGGAGAACATATCGGGTTAGAGTACTTAGTGCACGAGAAATAATTGATACTGATAGTACCTAGAAAGGGGGGTGAATTATATCTCTTGCTCCAAGGATATTCACATGTATCACACACTTATTTACTTGTGTCTATAGAGTAGATTTTCATGGTTAAGTGATGCGTCCATACACCACAAGGCAGAGTCGGACATTGATACACGGAAGGAAAGTTAATGAGTAAAACTGGATGGCCCGAAGAACTACCTATATTCTCACTTATTCACTTTTGTTTATTCTCTACTGTTTATTTATTTTAATTGCTATTTTAATTATTTGTTTATTAGTTACTTAATTTATTGTCAACCTAGTCTTAATAAGTTAGATTATAATTAAATTGATAATAATACGTCCTTCGGGTTCGATAATCACTTGGTCGCTTATCAAAACTACAATAGCATCCTTAACATTTGGGGATTAATATTTTGTGTTGAGAAAACGCGCATCAGACATCACCAAAGAAGTGAACAGCTCGAAGTCTATTATATTCAAGAGACGCCATCCCAACCCTAGTTTCAGATAACTGCAAATTAATACAGCGAATAATTCAGACAGAGCTACATGTGATTATACTTAACGATGAGTATTTGCAATATGAAGAAATGAACACAAATCTTTAGTTGTGCTAAGCAACTATACCTTGTGATCGATGACACTATTGCAAGGTCTTAGGTTATATATATAGGTGATAAGCATATAATATAGAAATCCAAGAGTTGCATCAAATAAAAGATTTAAGAGTTGCATTAAGTAAAATAAATGGTATTAAATTGAAAAACCAAGAGTTGTATGAATTAGAAATTCAAAGAGGTGAGTTTGAATGGGTAGAAAAATTAAACTAATAAATTTAATGTTAAATGGTTAATTATTAAAATAACTTTTAAGATATTATGATAAAATATTATACATGCACGACTTCAGATTAATTCTATATAATTAATTAAATTACCTATGATATATACTAAAGTATATTTATAATATATATATATATATATATATATATATATATATACTAATTAAAATTTTATTACCATATTAACTATCTAAGTAAGAGTTAGTCTCTTGTGTCCCCAGGTGCACAAGATGTCTAAGGGTACAACATTTTGTTGTAAATGGTATACATTTTAATTAATAAAGGTACACCATTTTATTCTAAAGGATATACACTTTCATTGATTTTTTTTCAGAAAATAAAGGATACACATTCTTATACTAAAGGGTACAGCAGTTAATACTAAAGGGTATTTGGGCGCACGTGCCCCCAAGGGCAAGCAAGTTTTTGCCTCTAAGTAAATGTAACAAACTTATAATTAATGGGAAAGGGTAAAAATGTGTAATTAAAAAGAATAGGTAGAGATATAATTGGAAAAATAGTTTCTCAATTCCTTCACACTTTTAATATATTACGAATTTCAAATAACACTTTGAATAACGATTTGAAAATAACTCCAATACAAATATCAAAATTAAATCCATAATGAAATTTATTAATTTGAAATCTTGAAAATTTTGAATTTTTAAATACATGATTTAATGATGGATGGATAAGGATATGAGGGAATGATTTATAAATTACTCCTCAAATCTCATTTTGACACCACTCAAGTAATTTAATGAGGGATGGATAAAAAAAAAGATTTGAGGGAATCACTCTCATTCAAACCCAACCAATGGATGAATAAGGAAAAATTTGAGGAAAAATTTATAAATCACTCAAATTCCTTCAAACGCAACCCAAACACAACCCACGTGATTTAATGATGGATGGATGAAGAAAAATTTGAGGGAAGGACCAAAGACAAAAATTTGTGACAGAAAAAATTACCAGGATAAATAATGATAATATTTTTTTAAGAATAATATTAGAATTAATGAAAATGTAATAAATTATTTTATGAACAATTTATAATTTAATAAAAAGATATAACATTTTTAATATAAATTTAATAAAAAAAATATTCATGTTTACTTAAGAAAATTTAAAAATTATATCACATGAGGGTCGTGATCCTACACAATTGTTGCATCTTCACATAATGATAATTTTGTTGTGAAATATTTTAAATTTGAAATACCAATTAATTAATTTGATGATTGTTTTAGATCAATTTCGATATATCTATTCAAGTTGTATGTCAATTGTCGTTTTTATCCCTTGAAGTGGAAAACTAATGCTTATATACTTGAAGTATATAATGAGGATATTTTGGGCTAAAAGTCCCTCCATTCAGTGCTTTTAAAGAACATGTCTTCTTACAATTATATCAAGCCTGATATGCACTTATGATGAACTTGCTAGCAAGATATTATAACGCTTTGATAAAGAGAAATTACTTAGAATTAGACGTATCCTCAAGTATCTCGTAGATACATAAATATATTGGTTTATTTATAAGAAACTAACGTGACATTGGCATATTAATTTGAATGTTAATTAAATGATCCCTATAATGTTGAAGTTTCAAACTAGTGTTAGCATAAGATTGTTGATATAATAATTGATATCCCATGGGGCATTATGAAATATGCATTTTCCCAATCTTTTAGAGGACAATAAATTCAGTGTTGCGTAGATGAGCAATTAATATATTATGTGAGACATGAAAAATTTATTTTATATGCTACAGAAGAGAAATGAGATATTATACACAGTATTTGCTTATGTAAAGATATAAATTATTTATCGTTATTTTGTTTACTCCCAAATTATATTTTAGTATGTGCTTGTAGCATTGTATTATGTAGACCCAAAAGATTGTCGTCTTCAAGGGGAGTAACGATTCCAAGTAAATTTTAAATTTTTGATCTTGAATATCAACATTTATATTCCAATGTATCCCTGTTTTCAAGGAGAGCGGTATTTCTAAACAATCCAGAAGATTAAGTTTTTCCCTTTACTAAGTTTTTCCTACTGGGTTTTCTTAGTCTAAGGTTTTTAATGAGGCAACACATCAAAATCATAAGACCTGTACTCTTTTTCTCTTAACTAAGTTTTTTCCTAAGAGATTTTCTTAGTTGAAGGTGTTGAAGGGTTTTAATGAGACAGACAAGCTAAATATCTTGGGAAGAAACAAAATCTAGATAATCCTGAAGGTTAGGTCCTGAAGACCAAGCTGTACTCTTTTCTTTAACTAATTTTTTTTCCACGAGGTTTCCTTAGTTGAAAGTTTTTAATGAGGCAGCTATTGTGAATAAGAAATGTACTATTTTCCTCGACTGATTTTTCCCACGGGATTTTCTAGCTAGATTTTTAACATGGCATGCATATAACTTCGTAATGTCCAAGGGGAAGTGTTGTGAAATATTTTATATGGATATTACTCCTTATATCATTAGAATATGAAGAGAATTTATTTAGCATTGTACCTTTCTCTTCTCTATATAAAGAGTGAGAATATTAGGGTTTTGGAAAAATTCATATCAACGCCCTTAATGAAATCTCTCTTTCTCTCTACTTCTGTATTATTCTCTTCTTCTTTATGTTTATCTTATTCTTATCAAATAATTTACAACAAATTTAATTAAAAAACATTTTTAAGAGTATAGTACTATTATAAAACAAGTTGTCAAATTTAAAGAATGAAAAGATAGATGGGTGGATGTAAGAGCCGTCAAAAGAGTTAGACCCGTGGGTTGGCCTGCCCCACCTCTATAAAAGGTGGGTTGGATTATAAAATTTGCTGCTCGTTTGGAGGCGAGTCTAAATGGACTGACCCAAACGGGGGCGGGCCAAGGCAGGTTAAACCCAAACGGGGGCAGGTTGGCCCGTTTGGGCACGCTATGATTTTTTATTTATTTATTTTGGCTAATGGTCTAATATTTAATATTCCAAATATTTGTAGTTCTATTTTTTATTATTTTTTGAAATAATGAATTAAATCGTAAGATGAATATTCTAAGTATTTTGTAACGTAGATTAGTATACAAAATTCATAAATAATTTTAAGTCATAGTATATTTCTTGATTTGAATTTATTTTAAATTTTTGAAATTGTAATATATAAATGTATGTATAAGGATTAGAAGTTAATGCAAATGGTAAACATTTAAGACATCTAATCCTTTGAGGATTGAGAGAAAATAATTGATCAACATGAAGATTGAGATGTTTATATTATGATGTTTTGATAGGTGGTCAAACACCTAACTCACCACACAACACACAAGACAAGGCTGAAGTCCCTCAGGTCTGCCTTGCCAATGTCGGGCTCTGCCTTGCCAAGCTCTCATTGCCAGAGGTGAGCTTGGCCTCTCCAAGCTCTCCACGCCAGAGGTGAGTCGGCCTTCCAAGCTCTCCACGCCAGAGGTGAGTCGGCTTCCTCTCCAAGCTCTCTACGCCAGAGGTGAGTCGGCCTCCTCTCCAAGCTTCCACGACAGAGGTGAGTTGGCTTCTCCAAGCTTTCCATGTGCTCAGCCCTTCCGAGCTCTCCTTGCTAAAGCCGAACCCTGTCTTGTCGAGGTCTTCCAAAGCTGGAGTCCTTAGGATGATTAGTGGATGACTTGTCAAGTCATCTGTCACATCATTGTCAGGCTTTTCCATCTCCCAAAGCAACCTTTCACAACTCCAAAGGTTAAGAGCAAGATTCGTATCTCCCGCATTTAATGCCCACTTGCTACTAGCCTATAGCATCTATTGCTAGAATAGTAGCCTCACCCCACTTGTATAATAGGAGAGTTCCATCCTCATCCTCAGGATCATCTTCAACCTCAAGCCAAACCTCACCTGCATATTTACCATCATCACCACTGTAAAGGAGAATTATCTCCCTCCACCACAAAAAAAAAACACAGAAAGAAACAAACTCTCTACTTTAACTCCCACAAACGTGGGAGGAATTCTCGTGTTCTTCTTCCTTTTACCTTTTCCATATTATGTTAGATTAGTCCGATTAAACTATATAATAGCCATATTAAATACTCACCTCACCCATTAAAAATCGACTATCTACAGATGTTATTGTAGGCACTTGAATTTTATTGCCTATTAAAGAAAAATATGTGGTAAATTAATGTAATAATTATCAATTAAATATTTATTTATTAAGGAATTTAAATAAATAAATTAGTGAATAATTGATAATTAGGACTGATCTAGTCAAATAAGCCCAAGCCTGCAGAATCAGATCAAATCAATATTGACCAATCAAATTGCAAGGATGGAAAGGCCCAAGCCCGCAGAATTAGGTCAAATCAGCCATTGACCAATCAAATTGCGAGTTATTTATGGGGCGTCCTCACCTTTCACCTATATAAGGAGCACTCTTCCATTCATTGAAGACAGACTAAAACATCTGAAGACGTAGACGCTTCTGAAGAGATCAAGAATATGAGCAGTGCTCCCTTTACATCTTCAAGCATCTTCAAGTCAAGAACAACCTCCGATTAGAGATCAAGGTGCTAAGCCCCTCCGATCCGGCGTGCTTCCAGCCATCCGCCTCCGATCAGAGATTAAGGTGTCAAGCCCCTCCGATCCGACGTTCTTCCAACCATCTGCCTCCGATCAGAGATCAAGGTGCCAAGCCCCTCCGATCCGGCATTCTTCAAGTCAACAACCTTTTATCAGAGATCATAGTTCTACACCCCTCCGATCCAGTGTTGGTCAGAAACAACACTCGACCTGAGATCAAGGTGCTAAGCCCCTCAGATTCGACGTTTCTTCTAGTCAGACTCATCCAACAGTCTTTGTGAAGTCAATGATGTTCTACCAAATTGAACGGCGTTCTTCATATGAAGTCTTCAAGCAACGTTCAATCCAAACAAAAGGCTCGACGCCTCCGGATCAACGTCAAGACTACACATCCGAGCTCGGACAAGCTTTATCCAAAGATCCAGCTCAACACACAGCTGTCAACACAGTCAGCGCAGACAACACACACACACACAAAAGTCAAAGTCAAAGCTGAATTGGTTCGAGAGAAGAATCAGATGATTGATTGAGATTGTAACCCGATTACATATCTTCTAAATTAAATCCGTCTGGACTATCCTTGTACTCATTTGTATTTATTTCATTATAAATACAAAATTTGTTGTTACAATTATGATTGATGAGTTTTGAAGAGACTTTATAATTATGTTTTGAGCATTGTGATTGGCCTTTAGAACTAGTAAATTTTTTGTGATTTAATTTGTGTTATTTGAGAATAACAAGTCTTACGTTGTTTTATTTATATATATAATTAGTAAAATTTATGGTATTTGATTAATGATATTTGTTTATATTTAATTGTTTATGAGACTATTTTGTAGAATCTATATTTATATTTTAATTAATTATCTAATAATTGACATAATAGTATTTTGTAAGAGCTTCTATTATTTTGATATTTTATTTTCAAATAATGATAATTATAATAACATCACAAAAAAAAGAAAGACGAGTTGACCCGCCATAACCCGCAATCCACTTCTAAATGAGTTGGGCCGCATATTTCTAACTCGCAACCCATCTAAGCTAGCCCTGCCTAAGCCCATCAAATGGCGGGTTGAGTCCATGTTTTGGATCTTCTCAAGCTCTCTTTCAAACATACATGGAACACGAACTTGCCCGTTCTTACAGCTTTATGATAGTACCCATTTGCCATTCACACTCGTCCACCCAACCACAGTAGACTAATACTCCCTCCGTCCCAGAAAACTTTTCACGTTTACTGTTCCACGTTGTTTAAGAAAAGTTATTTTTTGACTTTTTCAACTCAATTTTTCAGGGTATTATTGTCCATGACATTGATATTTGGTTTGAGTTAACTTTATCATTAAAATTAACCCAAATACTAATCTGTCTTTAAAAAATCCCAAAATTTAAAAAAATTATCAAAAATATCAAATATTTCTGCATGACAGAAATTTAAAAAATGAAAATCCAAAAATCTTAAAAATTTATACAGAAATTATAAAAAATTCAAAAGTTAAAAAAAAGGTAAAGATAACAGAAAATAAAAAATAAATTCTAAAAATTATAAAACATTACATAAATTACAAAAAAATTTAGAAATTAGAGTCATTAACAAAAAAAAATTATAGAAAAACATAAATTAAAAAAAATTCTAGAAATTTTAAAAAATACAGAAAACATAAACTACACAAAAATTACAAAAAAAAATTAGAAATTACAGAAATTATAAAAAAATTATAGAAAAACATAAATTACACAAAAATTACCAAAAAAAATCTCTGAAATTTTAAAAAATTAAAGAAATTATTAAGAGATATTTTAGGAAACAAAAATTTAAAAAAAAATTACAAGAAATTTTTTTTATAAAAATATAGTAATTACATAAATTAAAAAAAGAGAAGAAATTGTAAAAATGACCAAAATTAACGTTTTGTTCAATTCACTTTGTTCTCAGAATAAACTTCATCACCGAGCATGGTCTCCTAAAAGGTTTCTTAAGCTTATTGGTGACAATTAGTATATCAAAGATATATTCATACTCTCCTAGATAAGTAAGAATACTTATTGGTGACAATTAGTATATCAAAGATATATCCATAGTCTCCTAAATAAGTAAAAATACCTAATGGTGACTAAATATACTTATTCAAAAGAACAAGTTCATCAAGTATGATCATCAGTGAACAACAGCAGCAATGGAGCCTTAGCCCTCGGAATATATACGTCATAGGGCTAATTTAACCCTACATTTAACCCCAAAAAAGTTTAACATCATCAATAGAGTCATGTAACCAAGCATCATTAGCCACCAAATGCCTCACAGGGCCACATGAACACATGTATCATCAATTCAGTGCATCACAAACCAAGTAAAACCCTAATCGAGCATCATCAGCCACCAAAAATACCTCACAGGGCCACAAAAATGCCTCATGAGGCCACATAACACACAAGTATCTTCAATTCAATGCATCACAGTGAAAAGTAAAGACAAAAAACGAGCATCATCAGTCATCAACATGCCTCACAGGGCCGCATACCAAGCATAGCAGTTTATAAGAATATAGTTAGGGATGTACCAACAAGTAGTTCCGGCGAGCTCCCCTACGCTCCAATATGTCAAAGGTAGATCTGGCCAAATCTAGAGGAGTCGGAAAAAAATGTCTTGAAGGTGTTTCTAGAGCGTTTTCCTTCAAACTCACGACCATCGATCACATAATCTAATAATAGGGCATCGGGAACCACTGTGTTAGAGGTGGATCCGGCCAGATCTAGCTCCCAAAATGATTTCTGGCAACATAGGTGAACCCCAACCTCCAACTCGCCCCAAGTCTTCTCGGATCACAACACCAAGAATCGATTTCAAGCTCAAAATCAAGATTTGGTTGAGATGGGTGTGAATCAGACAGATTTAAGTTCAAATGGAACATCACAATTATAAGAGAGAAAGAAAACGGGAGGGTTAGATCGACGGAAGATAGGAGCGAGAGAAGGTTGCTAAGGTCACCCTTCTCATCGGAGAAGTGATCGGCGACCATGGTGAAGAACTAGGGTTTTTCCTTTGGAAGCTGCAGAGAGAACGAGAGAGACGTGAATGAGGTGACTTTGGCTTAAATGTTAAATGAGTTAGAAAGTTTAATGTGTTATGATTGATCGATTAATTAATTGGATTATTTGGCCCAAATCCAAACAATTAAACTTAATTGTTGGCCTAATATAGTTGGGCCAGTTGAAATTATTGGGTAATTGAAGGATAGAATGGTAATTTTTTTTATTATAAATGAGACATGAAAAGTATTGTGGAACGTCTAAATTGTGGGCCTAATATAATTGGGCCAGTTGAAATTATTGGGTAATGAAATTATTGGGTAATCAAATGATAGAATAGTATTTTTTTTTTATTATAAATGAGATGTGAAAAGTATCGTGGAACGTCCAAATGTAAAAAGTGTGAAAAGCGATACAGAAGGGAGAGAGTATTACTCATGCTCTTACTCCGCAGTACATTCACTACAACATCAACCCGAATTAATTTACTTTTAATATGGCTTCTACTGTACACATCCCACTATATAATTCTAGTGAGAGAATACATGGACAAATACTGTCGGTTTCAACCAGGCAAAGACCATCCCACCCCATCTTTTTCTCCGTAGTTTTCCTCTCCTTTTCTTTTATCATTTTGTTTAAAAAAAAATTGCACCAAATAAATAATTTTCTCATAATAATAGCCAAGATACTGAAAATTTGCAGCTCAATTTGTTTGAAGGAGCTCGTGATTATGATTGGAGGATAAATATGGTAATTTCTTTTATCATTTTGTTTAAAAAGAAAAAAATTTGCTCCAAATAAATGATTTTCACATAATAATAGCCAAGATACTGAAAATTTGAAAATTTGCAACTCAATTTGTTTGTAGAAGCTCGTGATTATGATTGGAGGATAAATATGGTAACAGGCGGATTTTTCTAGGGTTTCGGCGGCGCGCGGCTGAGGAACTCAATCTTTAATTTGGCATGTGATTGAATTCTAAAGATTTTGTTGTCCTGTGGTATATTTTGGTGCTAGATTTTGTTGTCCTATAAATATGTGCATACAGTTGTCTCGATATGTATTCATTCATACAGCAAAAAATTGACGCACGTGCTCGTATATGTATTGAAGGTGTTGAATTTTACTTGGTTCTTTTATATGCTCCGTTTTTACAGTATGCAGTTTGTTAGATTTCTTCATATGCTGGGTTTTAGTTTGATCCACGAGTTTTTATGTTGTGTTGCCTTAACTGGTTGACTAAGTTGACTTGTTTGACGGTAAAGTCTCAAATTATGATGTTTATTGTTTTGGAAAAGTTGATTTCATGAGTTGCTATGGAGCATCGATCATTTGGTGGAATTTACAAGTTCTGAGGTTGTAAAACTATTATTATTTCTTTTTAAATGATGCAAAATATCAGTGATGCGGTTCGTACTTAAATTCATGTTTTGTTTCAGTATAGTGATGTTTATGTTCATGTGTTTTGTTGAGAAGTTTTGTCTATAGCATTCTTTTCGCTGCATATGAAGTAGTTTGTATATCTATATTTATCTGGGTTTTGATTGATAAATTCTCTTTTGTTATTTAGCATAAGCTGGTCTCACAATTGAGAAGAATTGAACATCAAAGTTCAGATATTGGGGCTACTTAGGTTTTGAGTTGGTTTTCCATGGCACATGTAGCAGCAAATCGTTTTGCTGGAGGGCCACCACCCCCAGGTGCAAGTCATTGATTTAAAGACTTATCCTCATGGAAATTGGCTCGTTTCAAATTGGTGGTTATTCCTATGGGTTGTCCTATTTCCATCTTAATATATATGCATGTGATTCTAATTTTAATTGTTGCACGTCATGTTCTTCCCTTTTCCTTCTCAACCTGCTGTAAAGTCCTTACTTACAGAGGCTAATGTAGTTTTATTTGTATCATTGGTTGCTGCGAAGTTGATTATCTGTTCTTTGCTAATTCTGTAGCGCGTCTACTGCGCAAATCTTCTTTTATGTTAAGAGGAGAGCTTCACTGTTTCATTGTCAATGAATAGTATCTGAAGTAGTATTAGATAAGTGCAGTGGGCCGTATTGATACATGAATTAAGTCCTATTGTGTTGACTATGTTATGAAATGGTTGGAAGACAATAACATGTAAAATGTTAGAACATTTCATCAGGGATTATATTCTGATAAATCAAAAATTGACTGTATTGAAAGAGTTGGAAGACAATAACATGTAAAATGTTAGAACATCACATCAGGGATTATATTCTGATATATCAAAAATTGACTGTATTGAAAGACAATTTTCTTTCTCCATCTGTTTCTCATTGGCTTCAAAGCTCATTTTTACTTATCATTAGCCTTATGCATCTACTTTGTATCCCCAGGTTTAATATTGCCTGATTTTCTAATACAGGGTCGCCAAATGAAGCTTTGTACAAAGAACTTTGGCATGCTTGTGCTGGGCCACTTGTTACTGTTCCACGTGAAGGCGAACGAGTTTATTACTTCCCACAAGGTCACATGGAACAGGTTCTTTTTGTGTCCCCTCCTTATCCAGTTCATTGTATGAATTTCATTACTTCACCCATTGTTTCTTTTCTTTTATGATGTTTTATTATAAGATCCTTTTATGGCATCATTAGTTTAAGTTTTACTATGGAGTTCATCTGTATTTTATTGCTCCATCATTATAGCATCCAACTCATTGGTCAAATTATTTGCCCGTTGCTATATCAGTTTTATCATACCCACTATAATTTCCTAAGCAGCTTCATCTGTGTCGCCTGTTTTCTAGCTTGAAGCATCTACGCATCAAGGATTAGATCAGCAACTCCCTTTGTTCAACTTGCCCAGTAAAATTCTTTGCAAAGTGATGAATGTTCAGCTTCGGGTATGATTCCTTGTAATATGTGTCAAAGTTTTGTGGACTTATTCTTTTAGGTGCCTTTGCACGCCATAAATTCTATTTTATTTTTATTTAATTTAATGTTGTTTGGTTTAATTAAGATTGTGATCTTAAATTTCAGGCTGAACCAGACACAGATGAGGTGTATGCACAAATAACACTGATTCCTGAGCAAGATGTAAATTCTGATATCCAATCTAGTAGTAAATTTGTTTCATGTTGATCTGGGCTCAGAATTCAGTTCACTCATAAAATCAAGTTTAGTTGTTTTCATCCACACAAACCCTAGTTCTCCTGTTTTCTGGAATGCCCAAACTCTGGTTTTGGTGGGAGGATATTAGAGAAACCTGGATTAGTCTGGTAAATAGTATGAAGTTCTTATTTGTCTAATGATACCAGTTTAGGGTGGCTGGGCCTATATGAATATTAATTGTTGACACCTATCTGTTCGAGTCCTGTGATAGGCTGGGGCTGGATGTAATTTCTTTTGTTCTCTTTTATTTATTTATCAAGGAGTGTAGTCGCTGGAGTGGTTTGCTCATATTAATACACAACTCATTTATTCTCTTTTTGATTACACAGAGCATGTCAAAATTCTTAAGAACTTAGACTTGGTTGAGTCTAATGAAAGAAAAGCAGAAGCAATTTAAGAAACTAACTATTCGTTAATTATGTCTATGCTCTATCCCTTAATATAACTTCCAGTATATATGCTAAGTCGCGTTTTCTGGTTTTATTTGTTGGTCAGCAAAGTGAGATCACAAGTCCAGATCCTCCTCTACCAGAGCCTCAAAGGTGCACTGTTCATTCATTTTGTAAGACTCTTACTGCTTCTGATACCAGCACACATGGTGGATTCTCGGTGTTACGAAGACATGCTGATGATTGTTTACCCCCGTTGGTGAGAACATAATGTTTCTTAATAATATGCTCCACAGTACACCCTTTTCTTTTTCTAAAAGGAGTTAAAATTTGTATGTGAATTGCAGGATATGACTCAACAACCGCCCTGGCAGGAACTGGTAGCTTCTGATCTTCATGGCAATGAATGGCATTTCCGTCACATTTTCCGAGGTTACAAATCCAACTGATGAAAAAAAATTCTGTCTTATTTTAGGGTACTAATTTGGCCCTGGCTCATTTTATCCAATTAGTAGCAGAAAGCTTATATGGTTCATGAGCCCCGTGGTTGTCGATGTAGCACATGTTATTAAAATTATGAAAGACGAGTCAATTCACTTCAGAGTTTAGAGAATACCTGAATAATTCTGAACCAAATAAAAGAAGGAAAAAATATTTGTGTCAGAAATATAAATATTACCTGGCATATTGGTAATGAACATTCTATACTACCCTTGGGGATTCTGCTCCACAGTGTCCTGTAAACTGATGCTGATCTAGCCTTTCATAAATCTTTGTTATAAGTTATCCTCACCTCTTCAAATTATATTGCATAGGGATGAAGAGTTTAGAAATGACAAGCAGCTTTTTATGATTTTTTAAAATTAAACTTGTTTAACTCTTCATATTTAACATTATATTGTATTAGGGAAAACCCTAATGAATTAATGTTTATAAAAAAATTATTGCATTAAATTGAGAACTTGGAATCCTTTTTTTTTTTGAGGGGTGGGGGTGGAGGGGGGTTCCTGCCCCCCAAGAGCCTGAAGCTATCCCTGCATTAGAGTGCGCTTGTAATTTTGGAGCTCTTATTCTTCAGTACAATCCACTGTGGATTACATTAATTTCAGGACAACCGAGGCGTCACTTGTTGACAACTGGATGGAGTGTGTTTGTTAGTGCAAAAAAATTGAATTCTGGAGATGCATTCATCTTCCTAAGGTACTTCCACACGAATAGTATCTATGCATCAATACTACTGGCAACTGCTTCTACAGTTATATATTCTCTTTATATATGGCAGAGGAGAAAATGGGGAGCTTCGAGTTGGCGTACGCCGGTTTATGAGACAACCAAACAATATGCCATCTTCTGTTATATCAAGTCACAGTATGCATCTTGGGGTTCTTGCTACTGCATCACATGCCATTTCCACTAGAACCTTGTTTGCAGTTTTCTATAAACCAAGGTTCTTTACTTATCCTTTTCATTTTATTGTTATCATTTACTCCCTCCGTCCGAATAGATTGTTCACATTTCCTCATTAGCCCGTCTCATTAGACTCAATTCACATTCAAAAAACAGTAAAATCTTCAATACAGATAACCTCTAAATCTTAATTTTACACTTGCCACGTTTTTGATCACTTCTAAAATCTAGCCGTGTAACTGTTTACTTATGGGACTGTGGAGAAGGTTGTAAAGTGTAGCTCAGATAGATGTCACCATTTCAACTCTTTTTGGTCTTTCTGTATGCTTAGACCACCTCTCCGGTGGTTACTTGGAAGAAACTTCATCGAAGTTTCTATCATATCTATGCAGGACTAGTCGATCTGAATTTATAGCAAGTGTAAACAAGTATCTTGAAGCTCAAAATCACAAGCTGTCAGTGGGGATGAGATTTAAGATGAGATTTGAATGTGAAGAAGTGCCTGAAAGAAGGTATTTAACTACTTGATTGAATGTCCAGTATTATAGTATTAAGTACAACGTATTTTAGAAGTTTATTTCAGCACAATAATCTTTATTACATGCTAATACAGGTTCAGTGGGACTATCGTTGGTGTTGGCAATAATGCTTCATCTCGGTGGCCTGATTCAGAATGGAGATCTCTCAAGGTAATATTCTCTCACCTGCAGGTTTCTCTGAGCTCCATGATTCATTTGTAAGCTTATGTTTCATTTGTAGAACCCTTGCCATTTATATAAACACACTTTTTCGAAGATGGCAATAAAAAATTCTTTTAGCATTGCCTTTGTAAGACTCGTACATTTGTATCAAATGGATTCTGTATCTGGGCAAGCAACTATAAAGACTCATATATATTAAGTTCTGAATTTGATTACCAATAAATGCTGAAACTCGTACTACTCTATGTATACCAGGTCCAATGGGATGAACCCTCCTCAATATTGCGCCCAGATAGAGTATCAGCATGGGAAATAGAACCTCTAGTTGCATCAACTCCTTCAAACTCACAAACTCCACAAAGGAATAAGCGCACACGACCACCTGCCTTACCTCCACCGATGCAAGATCTATCTTCACTTTGTATTACCTCATTCTCTAATAATGTTAAACAGTTATCCATTTGTTTATAGCCTTCTCTAAGGAATGACATTTGTCCTGATAGGTATGTGGAAATCACCTGCTGACTCCCCTTCCGCATTCCCAACACGTGTGTATAAATCACCTAAGATCAGCGATGGCTCCATAATCAGTGCTAGGAGGTATGGTGAAAATTTTCTGCCAGTGTTGAGCAATTCTATGTACCAGCCTAGTCAAATAGAAACTGCAGCAGAGTCATTTACTCCTGTCAGTGAAAAACGACAGGCAAATGGCTGCAGGCTGTTTGGTATTGAGTTGCTTGATCATTCATCTGTTGAAGACGCATCACATGCAGTTCAGTCTGGAGCACCTCTGGATGATTCTCATGTTCCTCCAGATGCTGAATATGAACAGCACTCTGAGCCATCAAAATCTGATGTTCCATCAGTCAGTTGTGATCCTGATAAGTCATGCTTGAGATCCCCCCATGATCCACACAGTAGGCAAATCCGAAGCTGCACCAAGGTGATTTTAACTCAGTACTGTGTTCTTTTAATCTCACTAGATTTTGGAGAATGATCAGATCTAACTCAGACTTTATAGCAGTGTGTTTTTAATTTCGAAACCTTGCATATTGAATATTTGTGTGTTCAGCTCGCTAGGGGGGATTTTTTGGGCTTGCATGTATCTTATTATTTCTACTTGGAACTTTTACTTTTTTTTTCTGGAAGTAAATTTTCTCAGAAATCTTCCCATTATTTTCATTTATCTGTATAGCTGTGGTTCTAGACAGTGATAGTTAATTGTTTATTGATGCTGTATTCACTCATTCATTTTGCTTTTTGGTCTGCAATGCATTGAATCTAGTTGAGAATATTATGCATACTTGCATAACATAAAACTGCCTAAAATTTGGATGATAAAAATTTCCATAACATAAAACTGCCTTGTGAAATTTGGATGATAAAAATTTCCTTTTCTTTTGGTTCTTTATTTAGTTCAATATCTTTTAATCTCCTTTTAGAAAACATATATTGTGTAATGCGTGGATAATGAATGCTCATAACCTTGATTAGGTTCACATGCAAGGGATTGCTGTTGGGAGAGCAGTTGACCTTACCAGGTTTGATTGCTATGACGATCTGCTCAAGAAATTGGAAGAGATGTTTGAAATTGTTGGTGAACTCTCTGGGTCAACCAAGAAATGGCAGGTTGTCTACACCGATGATGAGGATGACACGATGATGGTTGGAGATGACCCTTGGCAGTTAAGTCATTTCTTTTTCTGTTTTATTATAGTGCATTCTTATATTACAGTTTCACTGTGTGTAGCTTTTCTTCTTAGATCTGTATTTAGGCATGAATTTTTTTTCCTTGTGCACTCTATAAACATTGGAAAAATAAGTTCCACTAGTCAAGATAGTTGTGATAGTACTCCCTCCATCCTGAAAATACTTGCAAACTTTTTTTTTTGGTCTGTCCCCAATTAATTTGCACACCCCAAAAATGGTAACAACACAATATCAATACCCTTGCATTACCATAGTATTACAAAAATGTGCCCACTTTTTACACACAATTTAGTAAAAGTCTAACTATATCATACATTTTATTCAATTAAATTACCTAAAAAACCCCATAATTTTTCTTGCATCATTACCCGAAAGGTCATTTTTCTTGAACTCCGTGCAAGTCAAATGTGCAAATGTTTCTGGGATGGAGGGAGTATTATTTATTTCAAAATTGCAATTGGCTGAACTTGCAGATTTGAGTTAATGATTCCATTATCATCTAAATCTTTTTTCTTAAGAGAATCATTGCTATGAACATTGTCCTTCTATTCCTGTTGCAGTATTTTGAGGCTTGATTCTTTCCAAATGTCGAATTGTTACTCGTTCAAATTCACCTCTGAAAAAGTTCTTTTCTGACTATCTGCATCATTAGGCATTACTTTGTGGGACATTGTTTGCACTTGCATTTCACAGTATCTGTAAAGGAAGACCTGTTTGAGGAAGATGCTAACATTATATTGTACGACTTTGAAAAACGGTTTTTAGTGAATTTTGCACCATGGTGAAGAAGATATACATTTACACACCAGAAGAAGCCAAGAGGCTGTCTCCTAAGATAAAGCTACCTCTGGCAGGAGCTGAATCAGGCAACGTCCTTTCAGATGCAGCTGTTGGTGCTGAAGAACAATCCTCAACCGTTGGATCCGGTTATTGACGGAATCCTGCTTAGCTTCAATAAGGTTAAAAGTGCTTCTGTGAAGGGTTATGGTCGAATGCTACTATTGACTTGCAATTTTGTTTTCAAGCGGCCAGGGGAAACAGGCAGGTTAAAAATAATGAAAATAATAATAATAATACAAATAATTTTGGAGGAACGTGCATGCTGTAAGGATTAAGATTGCATTATAATATTATTATATGTTCTCTGAGTTGTTTTTTTAGAGGAATCCTATGATACTTGGCTTGTTTGGATCCCAGTTAGGTTCAAGAGAGTTTCTCTTGTTATTTGTTTATGTTTTTCTTGTGGGTGCTAGTAAGTTTATTTATTGATGGCTTTATGTATATATAATCAATTAAATGGCCTCTTTTCTCTTCTGATCTCATACTTGCACTTTATTTTAGCCTAGTCGTGACATTCTGATTAGTTCCCCTTGAATATTTGCATAAAATGTACTAGTTTTTTGTTTTGAAGGAAATTCTACATCAGTCTCAGTAATTTTTGCAGACTTTACAAAGTGTGTAAAAAGTACTAGGACGGAGGGAGTACATAATAGTGTGCCTTTGTTTAAAGTAAATGATGGGTTTCTACTTGTGGTTTTAATCCCTAGGATGCATCCAGGGTTTAAAATATTCCGAAATATTTTCGATATTTTCACGATATATCCATTTTTGGAGAGTATCGATATTAGTGAAAAAGATATTTCTTTTCTGATATCGAGGAAATATCGGGAAATATCGAAAAATATTGGTGGAAATATCGATATCCATTTGTTACAGTTTAAATTTTTTTGGATGTTGAGATATATCGAGGAAATATTTATAAAATATCGATTAAATATCGAAGATATATCGAAAATATCAAAAAATTATCTATAATTTTAAGAAATTTTAATAATTTTTTATGTTACTTTTATTTATCAACTAAATATATTTTTTTAGTCATTAATTTGTTCAATATAAAAAAATAAAATAAAAATGGAGCAGTACTTGCGTGAAATCATCTCTGAGACTGTTTTATGTTTTCTTAATTAATTATTTTTTTTATATTAAAATAGTTATCATTTTTCGTTAAAAAATATTATAACTAGTAAATATGAAGGGTTTACGTAAACAGTATACTCTGATTAAAAATACAATTATTTTGGAACAGTTGGATAAGATAGAATAATATATTACTAACACATTCAGAACAAGGTTAAAAAATTTATATAATTCGATTAGTTGATACCAATATTATTTAGATCAAGACAACCTGACATGTTTTACATTTGAACTTCATAGATCATCGTTTTGATATTAGTTATTATGTGTTAAACAATTGATAATAATTATTGTATGATTTCAGACTATTTAAATATGTTGTTATTGATCTACTTATCATATAATATTTAAGTTTTATTTTGATTATAAATTGTATTTATTTATTAAAATTAGTTATAATATATTGCAAAATTAAATAATCAATTTTCATCTTTTTTCTCACACATTTCCATAATTTTCTCACATCTTTAAAACCCTATATATATATATATATATATATATATATATAGGGTTTATTATTAGGAGATACACAATTTTAAGCATATTTACTCTTAAATACAATGATAAAAAGAAATTACTATCAGATGCACAAATTTAGTATGAAGAGACAAAATTACCCTTCAAAAATTTAGTTTTTTTCACGGTTTTACTACGCGAGCCCTTCTACGCTACCTCCGCAGGTAGATTCGCTTGCAAGTCTGGAGCTACGTCGTTTGCGCTGCCCACGACTCCGACGTGATTCGTCCAGCTCGTCGCTCCGACCATCGATGTTGCTGACCTCCATAGCCGGCAGATCTAGCGTCATCTGAAGTTCTCCGCAGCTGCTCTGATTTTTGGTCGACATTCTGATGCGGCCACAATTTGTCTTCGCCGCTCGCCACCGTGGGTTCTTCGCCACTGTTTATTGGCAGCAGCTGGGTCCTCTCTCTCAAACAGTCGCGGTGCTGTTGCGCTTTCGATTTCAGCCTCCTAGCGATGGCCCCGGGCTCTGATTCTAACGATAACATAGAAAAATCAAAAGGCAATTCGGATCTCATTTTTCGATTTATACATTCTCCGGTTGACTTCCTTCTTCCCATTTTTCACGGCACGGTCAAACGCTTTAACCATTGCTTCCCCCAACGAACACACGCTGTTTTTAGAGGATGATCTCCAACAGGTGCTTCTCCTTTTCAATTCTTCTTCTAATTTACAGGCTACTTTTTTTTGTTACTATTTACTCCTCTGATGGTTGCCTCATTACGAATTTGATTTTAATTAGAGAAACCGAATGTCTACCCTGTAATTTGAAAAGGATAGTGGTGGAAAGGGTGAAATTCTTATACATTTTGGATTTAATTTGTGTGCGTTGGTGTATTGGATTCCAGATTTGATTTCTTTAATTGGTTGTTTATCCCTTTTCTATTTTTGGCAATTGAGAAACGTGGAATATTATCATTCTACTTTATCTGGATTACAGTTTCATTGATTTAGTTTAACTCGGGAAATAGAATTGGTTCCCTTTAATCTACGCAGTAAATCTTTAACTTTTTGGACTTTCCATGGAATGTTAAAATTGAGTCATGTAAAGGATTATACTACTATGTTACTTAACTTAGTGAAGTATATATGCAGGATTATAATTTGATTTTCAACTCGTGGCAACTCTGCTGTTATTGTTTTTGTTTGTCTAGTTTCTTTATATCTGACTTCGTAGGCAAAGGTGGTATTTACGAATTTATTTTTTTATTTTGGCTTTAGAGGAAGTATCCAAAATTTTAACTCCTACAGCGTGCATCGAATCACTTGTTGAATGAGCGATGCTATTGTTCTTTTATTCTTGATTTTATGAACCAGCAAATGCATAGGTCCATGCCTGCACTAGAAAAATATAAAGAAATGGAAAAAGAAGAATAGATTTAAAGTTTTTTATCTGCATAAATCAAATTGGATGTTGCATCTTTCTTGACAATGCTCTGCATCTTGATTTTAATGTTTATATTATTTATAGTTGTTGTCTGTTTAGCTGTTCACGGCCCATCTTGTCTGTTTTTGTAGAGAGAAAATAATAGCCTATATACTAGTGATGGTTCTGTGGACATAAAGGGGAAACCTGTTTTGAAGAGCAACACGGGAAATTGGAAAGCCTGTCCTTTCTTCTATTGCACTTACTTATTAGTCTCATTCCTCAGTTTTTTAACCTCTTATGTTTATTACAGGGACTGAATGTTGTGAGCGTTTAGCTTACTATGGGATTGCGACTAATCTTGTCAGCTATCTCACCAAAAAATTACATGAAGGACATGTGTCAGCAGCTAGAAATGTGACCACATGGCAAGGCACCTGCTATCTAACTCCCCTTATTGGAGCTGTTCTGGCAGATGCTTACTGGGGAAGATATTGGACGATTGCTGCATTTTCAACAATTTACTTTATTGTGAGCTCCTAACTTATTTTCATTATTTCAGCTATTTTGAGCTATAAATAGAATTTTCTTTGGCTTATCCTTTTTGTGCTTAAGTTAATGAGAGAATGTGCTTAATCGAACACAATTTTATAAATATATTTGAAGTTTGCACCTGGTTTTGCAAACAGTCCTTTAATCCGTTTCTGCATTCTTTATTTAACTAAGTAAGAAGTTGAAGTATTATTGTGAAATCTACAAATTTTATTTCTCCTCAATTAAATTTAAACCCTGAAAGGTACTTCAATCTCATTATAATTTGAAGTTTTTTGGTTTTAAAAGTGAAACCTTTTCTGCCTTAAAATTTTTCTTTACTTCGGTGCACCTTTCATCTTATGTTGGCTGTTGGCATACAAAAATTTTCACATATCTTTTTTACAATGTGAAACTAGTCTAGCTCTTTCCTTGAACTGGTATAAGTTTGTTATCTAGGCATTTCTAGCACATGTTGTTGTTTATTACATGTCACTGTCATTCGAAAGAGAATGAGAAGTTGAGCAATGAGGTTCTAGACACCACTAAAAGGCATCAGGAGGATTATTAATTTAATTCCTTATCCTTATATTATGATTTATTTCTTATTCTGCTTTTAATAAATCCCATGAGCTGTTTTTAAAGGGACCTTTTATTTAGACCTATACCTATAAATATTATGGTAACAGTAATTAGGTTTCATTGACAAATTATTATTGACTGCCGTGACAAATTATTTTTGTTGGGTTTTCTTGTGTTCTTTGTGCGCTATTCCCTTGCTTTTAACAAGGCAGCTTATGGAAATTTCTTGCATTTTTCTTGGGTTTTCTTGTGTTCTTCGTACGTTATCTGGGAATACTTCTCTAAATTTACTGCCTTACTGGTCTATATTATTTACCTATGCACTTGCCGAATTTTCGTAACTCAGCCATTATATTTACTCTATATAAATCTTTTTTAGAATTACTCTTATTGTTAATTCTTTTATTTCAAGTATGTACTTTGTATATGTTTCTTGTTTGGCTTACTTTATTCTTGTGTAGGGGATGTCCACGTTGATGCTGTCTGCAACTATACCAGCTTTTAAGCATCCTGAATACATTGACTCTGTATGCCCCTCGGCTACACCTGCTCAGCATGGAATATTTTTCCTGGGGCTTTATCTTATTGCTCTTGGAACCGGAGGAATCAAACCATGTGTCTCATCTTTTAGGGCTGACCAGTTTGATGATACGGATCCTGAATAAAGAGTCGAGAAGGGTTCTTTTTTCAATTGATTTTATTTTTCTATCAACATTGGTGCCTTCATATCAAGTAGTTTGATCGTTTGGATTCAATGCTGACTAGGGCTTAGGTTTTGGCATTCCTGCTGTATTTATGGGAATTGTCATGGATATGGTTCATTATTTGCTATGAATATTCCTTACAACGCCCCCTTTTCTTGTGGACATTTTCATTTTTGTATTTTTTTTCTTTTACACATATTTTTACTCATTTTTTTCTTTCCATTTTTTTTATACATTTTAGTGCTCAATATTTTTGCACATTCCTACACAATTTTTTTGCACATTTCCTTTTTTGCACGAAATAGCCTTGATGTCAAAAAATGAGCATATACCTTCTACTGGTGTTGAACAATGCTTGAAATTGAATAGCAAAAAAATTATAAAAAATAAATCTGATAAAAATAATGCAAAGATATTGTGCAAAAAATGTGCAAAACAAAATGTGCAAAAAAATTGTGCAAAAACAAAGTTGTGCAAACAAAATATGCAAAAAAAAAAAATTTGTGCAAAAACAAAATGCACAAACAAAAATTTGCAAAGCAAAATGTGAAAAAAAAAATTGTGCAAAAACAAAATTGTGGAAAACCCTACCCCTCACACACATACCCACTGCCGGACCACAGCCGGACCGCCGACGGCCGGTCACCAAACTTTCATCGGCCGATCGCCGGACCTTCGCCTGATCTCCGTCGGAACTTAAAATGTGCAAACAAAATGTGTAAAAACAAATTTGTGCAAACACATAGGGGTATTTATGGTATTACAATCATAATTGTGTAGTTATGAGTATTAGTGCTTTGAATCATGTAGTTTATAGCATACGGAGTTTAAGAAAAATCACTTTTTGACTTACTTTTAAGGGTAGTATGGTATTTTTGGGTAATAAATAAATAATAAAGTATGTTATGTGTGTTAAAAAGGTGATGACAATTTTGAAATTAAAGTATGTTAGAGAGATATTAGTTTGTTGTTTTTTCCTTTTATGGAAGTGTGAAGTTGAATTTGGGACGGGCCAAAATGGAAAGTGTGAAGTTGAAGTTGGGACGAAGGGAGTACATTATTAACGTGTTGCTCGCATGCTTAAGAGGGATCATGTCTTCATCACTACTGGGTGTCTGTGTATGATTATATCTAAGATTGTTGCTACTGATCTTTTAAGAAGGATTTGATTTGCTCTCTATGACATATTAATCCTATATTGGTGGTTTTGAAATCCCCACTTGGGATGTTAAAACATCTTAATCTTTATTATTCAATTTCACTCGTACTAGCCCCTAGTTTTGTTGAGATTCTTCAATTTTAACTTTTATAGACTAGTTTATTTTGATTTCTGTTTACTTTTTCTTAATCGATCGATTGGTATTTGTGATATTCTCCCACTGTCCACTTCTAAGGTGTCTATTTTATTATTTTTGACGTCCGCTTTAAAGGTACCCATTTCCCCGTAAAAAAGTACACAATATGGTACACCACTTCCTTTTAATACAACTACTCACTTTACATGTAATAATAATACTCCTTAATCTACATGTAAAAAGCAAACAGATACTTTAGAATAGGACGGAGGGAGTATTTTTTTTTAGAATTGGTATTTGCAAATATTTAATTATAGTATAAATATTCGTATTAATTTTATATATAATATATAATTTTTTTTAAGTGCATGTGTTTATAAAATTATTTTAAATACTTCCTCCGTCCGCTTCTAAGTTATCCATTTCATTATTTCTGGCGTCCGTTTCAAAGGTATCAATTTCTTCTATTCAGTAAAAAAGTACACAATATGACCCACCACTCTCCTCTAATATAACTACTCATTTTATCTATAATAATAACACTCCTTAATCCATGTGCAAAAAGCAAATAAAAACATTAGAACTGTCCACGTGCAAAAAGCAAATAGATACCTTCGAACCGGACAGGAAATATTAATTTACGGCGGAGTTTTGGGTGAGACTTGGATTCTGTTCGTGAGACAAATATTCTTCCTATCAATAAATAAATTTAAAAAACGAGCTGGAAGGCTTTGACAAAAGATTCCTTTTCCCGTGTTAAACATTCATTCTTTTTTATTTTTTATTTATTTATTTTTTATCTCGTTCATTTTTTAAAATTTCAATTATACTTATTTTTAATCAAATTTTAAATATTTTAATTCATTATCTATTTGAATGTACTGGTGTTGTGAGGTAAAAAATATGACAAAAACTTGTGTGAGACCGTTTCACATTGGGATCTATTCGAGATTGATGGAAAGTGTTAACTTTTATAATAGAAAGTGATATTAAATTAATGAAAAATGATAATGCTATTTCACGAACAATTTATATTATTACAAATAAAAAGTGATAACATTTTATAGCGAAAGTAATAACTATTTTAAAGTGTGAAATTGTCTCACGTAAGACGGTCTTACGCAAGACCTATCCAAAAAATGTTATTAAATTTTTTAAAATAAAATGTAAAATAAATATTTAATAAAAATTAAAGAAAATAAAATTAAACACATTTTTAAACGAAATAATTTAATTAAATGAAAATTACTTTTTGTTGAATGGATATCACTATTTAAGTAAAACACAAATTACTCTATGCACTCAAGTGCACCGTGTATCAACTTTTTGAAATTTATACATTTATGAATACAAATATACACACTAATGAATAAAAATGTATTTACTTTGTTAGTGAATATTCTGTTTACTTTTTTAGTGGAAAAATGTAAAAAAAAAAATATTCACTCCGTCTCATTTCAGATGACACACTGTCCATTTTGGGCTGTCTCACAAAAGTTTGCACATTTCCATAAAAAGCAAAAAGTAAAAAATAACCACCATTTTCCATACACTTTATTTACAAAAAAATCATCTCTACCTGATATACTTTATCATTTATTTATTACAAAAAAAATACCATTATACCCCTAAAAGTCATCACTTCCTTAATCTCCATGTCGAAAATGGGCTTCCCAACCCGCAATAGGGCCCCCGGCCCTCAAGGGCACGTGTCGTTGGCCAAGCCCCCGCGGCGGACGAGCCGCGTGGGTTGCCCTGAAGTACAATTTCCATCGAACGTCGGGTAGAATCTTTTGCAAACGACTTAAATACGCGATGGGGTATTATAAGCGGCAGAGTAGCTTGTTACCACGATCCACTGAGATTCAGTCCTTTGTCGCTCAAATTCTCACAATCTAGATATCTAACTCTATTCTTTTCAAAAGACTAAGACAAAATACCCTTACAAACTATTTACAGAGGTCCAACATTAACACACAGAGGGTTCTCCGTGCCGGAATTGGGAGTGCAATTTTTTGGGGGTTGGAGGGAGTATATACTAATTATTAAGAAATATATACTATTGAATAAAAATATATACACATATGGATTCAAGTGTGCACCTGGATGCACATGATATCAACTTTTATTAAAATTGTTATCACTTTTTGTTCATCTTATAAATTATTCACATATAAAATAGTTTAAAAAAGTGATGGATGTAGTTTTTCCTTTATAAGGTATTACTTTTAATAAAAATATGTAACCAATTTTTACCCTTCTACTCCCTCCGTCCACCTGAAAGAGTGTCTTTTACTTTTGTGCACGTTGATTAACGAGTATTATTATTTAATGTGTAGTGGTAATAGTATGAGTGTGGACCCCATATTTTAGTTGTATTAGTGTGTGTGTGTGGGTCCCATGCGTGTAAAAAAGAAAATGACCCTCTTTGAAACGGACGACCAAATTGGAAAAAAGACTCTCTTTCGAGCGGACGAAGGGAGTATTATTTATTTAAATAAAAATATAACTTTTTTTATAATCAAGAATCATTTTAATATTAAAAATATTATTACTTTTCATCTTTCATATAAATTATATATAAATGAAATAATTTAATGGATGGCTATCATTTTTCATTAATCAATTATCATTTTATATTAAAAATATTATCATTTTTTTGTCATATTAATTGTCATAGTTCAATCTAATAATCAATTTTCCTTGATTAGATATTACTTTTTATTAAAAATATTTCATATTTTATTTTTAACACTTTTATATGTTCTACGAATTGTTTATAAAATAATTAAATTAAACGATTATCATTTTTTTTAATTCAGTATCGATTTTTATTAAAAATATTATCACTTTTTATTGAACGGACACCACATTTTCTTGATCTTATATCACTTTTTATAAAACATATTCTCACTTTTTATGTGTCATATGAAATGTTCATGAAATTGTTTAACTGGACAAATATCATTTTTCTTGATTAGGTATCATTTTTTTTATTAAAAATATTATAACTTTTTATCTGTCAAACATATTGTTATGAAATACTAATTTTATTAGATGAGTGCCACCTATCTTTGATTAATTATCACTTTTTATTAAAAATATTACTCATAATTTTTTATCGTGCTTATAATTATCTATTTGTTTTTTGCACGTGAACTAAGGAGCATTATTATTATATGTAAAGTGGGTAGTTGTATTAGAGGAAAGTGGTTGGTCATATTATGTACTTTTTTACTAAATAGGAAAAATGGATATCTTTGAATAGGACACCAAAAATAGTAAAATGGATACCTTAGAAGCGGACGGAGGGAGTATAAAATAGCTTAACGAGATGGTATCACTTTTTCTTGATCAGATATCATGTCTTACATTAAAATCTTAAGAAATACTCCCTCCGTCCAACTGAAACGTATGCATTTTTCTATTTTGGTCCGTTCCAATATAAAGTGTGCATTTTTCTTTTTAGTAAAAGGGCCCCACACAAATTAATTATTTCTATCTTTATGGGCCCACACATCACATTAATACACTTACTCATTTTATATTAAATTATTATTTCTCTCACCTTACAATACATTAAAATATTATATCTCTTAATCTAGGTGCATAAAGAAAACGCGTACGTTTCAACAGGATGAAGGGAGATTAATAAATGAGAAATCACTAATAGATACATACTTTTAACATAAATTACTATGAGATACAAGGAATTCAAATAATTACTCTCACATACAAACTATTAAAGTAAAATACTAAATATAACCTTATAATCTCTTACACTTTTAAACCATCAATCCTACCCCTCACTCACCCACCCGCCGTTGACCGGCGTTGACCGCCGGCGGACAGTCGTTGATCGGTGGCCGAACAGCCGTTGACCGGCGTTGACCGTCGACCGGACAGCCGTTGACCGCCGCCTATTGCCGGAATTTAAAATGTGCAAACAAAATATGCAAAAACAAAATTGTGCAAAACAAATTGTGCAAAATCAAATTATGCAAAACCAAATTGTGCAAACACATAGGGGTATTTATGGTATCACAATCATAATTGTGTAGTTATAAGTAATAGTACTTTGAGTCATGTAGTTTACAGCAATTAGACATTATTTTATTTTATGTATTGACCCTTAATAAATTTAGGCAGTAACTTCAGAAGAGTTTTTTTTTAAAAAAAAATTTCGTCGAACAGGATCTTTTAGCAAATATGGGTTAAAAAGAGTAAAATTTTTCTTTCATCTTCCTCTCACTTCATATCCCTCGTGTTGCAGTCAATTAAAGAATCACTACCCCATAAATTACTCTCCATTAATCACTCTTTCAGTCTTTCTCTATTGACTAAGAATCACTTCTCCTCATAAACTACTCTCCATTAGTCCATAATTCTCTATTCTCAATCTTCTCTCTCTCCTAAATGTCTTCCACAACACTTCCTAAACATTCATTGCCCCAAAATCTCAATCAATATTCTTCCTCCTCTTTCTCACCTTCTCCGCCATGATCTCCTCGGCGAACGACCTGAAACTCCATGTCGATTTTGGGGCCGTGGGAGACAATAGGGAACCCATGTGTCGGTGCAAACAAGCAGTTCCAAGCTGCTACTTTCTTCTCTTAGAGTAGCTTCGTTTTGCCATGCCTGGTGCTAATGTTGGTACGTTTGTTTTCAAGGCGCCACTCCAGAATGGTACAATGGACTTCATCCTCTATCTTATGGCATGAAAGATGGAGGTTTCGTATTAGCAAGAATGGTGAGACTAATTACTTGCCAAATTGCCATCATTTTTTTTATGATGATTTGTGACAAAAAAATTTCTTGTCTATCTCCCAATTGGATAATTTTTAATCCAATTTATAAATTGTACTTTATTGGAATATAAAAATGACAATGTTGAATTTTTAAATGTTGTGGGCGAGGTGGATTTCATTTTTTTTTAAGGATGAATTATATATTGTTGTATTCTCTTTTCTATAAATTGAGTTACTCTTTATAATCAATTGGGTTACTATTAATAAATTTTTGGATTCCTCTTTATGTTGATTTGTTAATGTTTTATTCTGTTTCGTCAATAACTTTCTACATTACTATTTTCTTTTAATTGAAATACTCTTTATAATAAATTAAGTTATTATGAACAAAATTTTGAATTACTATATTGATTTGTTTATATTTTATTTGGATAGTGAACAAGGTTACTTTTTTTCTATTGATTAGATTACTCTATATGATGAATTGAGCTATTTTTTATAACAAATTGGATTACCTTTTGATTTAAGACTCTAATTTTCTGAAAATCAAAAGGTGCAGTAATAAGAAAGAGAAAATTTTATGTTAATAATGTCAATAAATATGAAGTGGGTTCGTGTATTGGAGTGAGAGAAAGACATGAGGTGGTGTGTTAGTTTGTACGAGAGAGACGGTAAAGTGTGTAGTGTGTTGATGTGATGTGAGAGATGATTAATTCACAGAGACAATAAAGGTGTAGGATTTTAGCAAGTGAGGAAGAGAGAGAGACTTGTGGTGTGACGTGAGGTGGCATATGTGTAATATCCCGATATTTTTATGTAATTTTAAATCATGATAATTATTTTTTATTTAACAACATTGATATTTTAGTTATTTTAAAAGAGTTTAACTTTAAATCCCTTTTTAATTTATGTTTATAGAATAAAAATGAGCCTAAGCCTAAGTTCAAAATCTCAAGCCCAATTTATTTATTTATATATAAAAGAGAAAGGGCATCGTTTTTTTTATCATTCTGTCCACCACCGATAAAAGTTAGGGTTTAAAAAAAGAAAGAACATGATAAAATTTTCTTCAATTTCTCTCCATTTCAAAATGCATATGCAAAACCCAGATGTTTCAATCATCAAACGTCCATGGAAACGAGATTTTCAGATTTCAACCCTATTACACATTCTAGATAACTCATTCTTAAAATTTCAAAATTATATCTATTTATTTCCAATGGATACGAAATTTTGATATGTTGTGTAATACTGCATTTTTGGCTTGTATTTAAAATTTCATGATTTTTGGAATCATATTTTGTTTTATACGAATTTTATACATATGCATACAATATTTGAAATTTTATGGATACATGATTAGAAAATTTGATTTATATAATTATACATTTTCAAATTCTCTGAATTTTGGATATGTTATAAATATTACTCCCTCCATCCGCCAGAAAAGTATACATTTTTCTATTTTGGGCGTCCGCACCAAAGGTATACATTTCCCTTTTTACACACATGGAACCCACATACATCATTAATACATTTAATATATGGGACCCGCACACCCCACTAATATAACTACCTACTACACATTAAATAATAATACTCCTTAACCCACGTGCATAAAATAAATGTATACCTTAAGGACGGATGGCGGGAGTAAATGATTTCACGTTATTTGAAAGTTTCATGTAAAAAACATAATGGTTAATTGCAAAATAAACCACAAACTTTACTCCTATAGCAAATTAATCCTCACTTTTGAGAAATTGCAAAAAAAACCCACAACCTTTAAGTATTGTTGCAAAATGAATTTTTTGCAACAATACTTAAAAGTGGTGATTTTTTTTGTAATTTCTCAAAAGTGAGGATTAATTTGCAATAGGAGTAAAGTTCTTGGTTTTTTTTGCAATTAATCCAAAATATAATTATCTATTTTATATTAACTTTTCAATGTTTCTGATCATACTGTCAAATATGTTCTGTTTTCTGTTTAGAAATTATAAAAACATATTTAAAGGGCTCTAAAAATCCTTATTTTCGTATATGTTATACTTTATGGTGTTTTTGGTAATGTATGATAATTTTATGTTGTTTGGAGTAATGTATTATTTAATGCGAATTTTACAATATTAGTACATTCAGTTTAGATCATGAACGTACTAATTTGAAATTACAAATAAAATATTTAAAGATCTTCAAATATTATTATATTTTTATATATTTTATATTATAAGTTTTATGATGTACAATAAAAATATCCTATTGAAGAAATAAGTAAATAATTTTAAATTAAATTTATACTAACTTTTGTACATGAACTGTTATGAATTATGTTTTCATTTTTGCTATCTCAAAATAATTTTTAATGACCTCAAATTATTATAATTTTATTATATGTCATAAATTATGTAGTTTTAAGTTATAGGTAATATTTGTAATAATTTTGAGAATATGTATTATTTTATAATGATTTTATATCACAACAATATTTAATTTGTTCTAACTTCTTTCTAATTTGAAATTATGAAAAAATATTTTAAGGAATCCAAATATTCTAATTTTTATATGTATCATATATTTTAATATTTAAAGTCTATTATTATATAATTATTACATTCATATGTGTTATATAATATTTATAGTAAATACTTGATTACTGCTTAAACAATTTCAAGAATAATTTATCTTTAATTTTTTAAAATATAAAATTTATATTTAATGATATCCTTAAAAATCATTATTTTCATATAAGTATTATATTATTGTATATATATCATATTTCATATGATTTCGTTGTTTAAATTTATATATATTAAATTATTATCAGTGTGTACGAGAAATTCCAACTTTTACTACAATCACTTTCAAAATTCAAAACATATAGTTGTACACCTTATTATTTTATTAAATTTGGATATGTTCTTCCAATCACATAAGATTACATGTGTATTAAATTTCGGACTGATCTTATTTTTATTTTATTGGTTATAAGTTATTTACACATAGTTAACAAAATCATTCATACTAAATCATAATGCTTCCTTTTGTTTCAAATATCAAGTTTCATTTCCACACTAAGTAAAGATCCAAATTTATCATCTTATCTCTATTTTAAGTTTATAAGTTAATCTAAGATAAATATAGTTTCATGATAGATGAAGAGTAATTACAAAGACAAGGATTTTCATCTGCATTCAAATACATCCATTCATCATAGACATTCATTCCAGGTGGGGAAATGTAAACTTTGTCTATTGTATGTGCTTATGTATTTATGTTGATAAGTTATTACTTACAAACAAAGACATAGGGTATTACTCGTAATATTGTTCACGGACATAGATTATTCGTAATATTGTTCACAGACAAGTAGCAAGGGACCATGACATGGGCCCGGGATTAATAGAAAGATCATCGGGAATACTTGGATTGTAAAAGGTCCTTGGAAAGCCCGCCGTGATAGTATATTTATTTAAGTTAGGACACTTTCAAGTGTCGGGATTTTAAAGTAGTCCTCGGGTAACGCCCACCGTACTTCATGATCAATAATTCACGGACATGTCAATAGATAAGATATACGTGTTGGTTGTGATTTATTGATGTTTATACGTGAGTTATATATTGTAGACAAATATTTTCCCACTGAGTCGTGATTTGCTCATCCCATTCATTTACGTTTTTAGACTAAGAAGACAGAGCACGGAGAGAGGCAATGGGTGATAAAGTAGGCAAAAACTTGTGTGCACCCGGGCGCACGGACCACATTCAGTGCGCCTTTAGAATTTTGTGTTAAATTGTATATCCTTTAGTATAAAGATGTATACCCTTTATTTTCTAAAGAAAAATAAAAAAAATATTAATGAAAAGTGTATACCCTTTACAACAAAATGGTGTACCCTTATTAATTAAAGTGTATACCCTTTAGAACAAAACGATATACCCTTACCCATAATAATAAATTCTAAAGGCGCACGGTGTGCCCCGGGGGCACGAGAGCCTCACTCGATAAAGTAATTAATTGGTATATATATGGATTTATCATCCTACTCATTAACATGTTTATCATGATAAATTGATTTTATAGTTATTTAATAGTTAAAGCTTACTAATTATTTATATTTCATTAGAGGTGATTCAAATTAATGAGAATCTTTTAATTTATTTACTTCTACTTTAAATAAAGTGCTTAATGTTCACTTGCATGATTATTTATTTTTGAAAGAAAGTTCTCATTTTAACTATTCTATGAAATATGATTCATTTTAATTATTGTTCTTTTAATTTTAAATTCCGTTACAAACAATTTTATATTTCTGTAAAATTTGTCAGTATATTTTAATTAAATCTTATTGGATTTAAAATTTTCATTTAAAAGGTTATTTACATTTTTATGATAAAATGAGTCATTACAATATGGATGAGTGTTAAGTGGGAGGACCGGTCCCATTAAAAAATCAATTGGATCCGGTTCTACCAATATTTGGTAGGACCGGTCCCATGAATGTGGCTCTCATAAGTTTAATAAAAAATATGTTTAATTAAATTTATTTTCAATCATATTAAATACTAATACATATAAATAATTAAATTTGAATGAAAATTTTATACTTCATATCAAAAATTAAATTTATAGTCATCAAATACGATTAAATTAAGGCTAAAACTTGTGTGCCCCCGGGGACACGCCCCCAAATCCGCTATTTTTTTTAAAGTTGTACTATTTACTAATAAATGTTATAACCTTCGGTATAAGAACGCGTACCCATTATTTTCTGAAAAAAATTAATTAATTTTTTAATCAAACATTTATATTATTTATATTTCAGCCGATCTTTTCATTGAAAAAATTATACCCTTATTAATTAAAGTGTATACCTTTTAGAATAAAATATTATATCCTTACACACTTTGTGCACCTGGGACACAAGAGACTAACTCTTAAATTAATAACTGAATTTGAATTAAGAAATTGTAGGGTTGAACTTAAATTAAAAAATAAAAAAATTCTATGGTATGTAATGTTCGAATATGTGAAAAAAAAAGAGTTAATATCTTGTGTGTCCGGATATATGGAGTTGACCTATGTGTCCAACTCGATTTATTTATTAAACGGGTGTGGGGTGTAGGATGATTGTGTTGTTCTTCAATCCAATTCAATGAATAATGATGTGATCTACATCCCCTTTTATACTTGTAAGCTCTTCTTATGAACCTAGGATGAACTTTTTCTTGGAAAACACGAAAATACACGCAAACATACACTAGGGGTGTAAAAACACGCACAAATTCGGAAATTCTCGCTGGCAGCTGGACGACTTCACGATTTTGAGCGTAACTTCCACATCTGACCTCTGATTTGAGTAATTCTTATGCTCACGTGATCCTCTCTTCCTTGGCTTTCTATTCATATGAAGAATCACAGAATTCTATAATTTGAATGTATAAAAAGTCATGCAAAGTGGAACAATCGTGCTGAACAGGAACAGCTTGCGTGACGTCACCATTTGGATCATAATTTTATCGTTTGAATTCCGATTGAGGTGTTCCTTATGCCAAAATGATCATCTCTTCTGTGTTTTTCAACTATATATCACACTTTTAATTCAAAGCTTCACACGAATACAGAAAAATTACACAAGTTGGACGTGCATTTTTCAGCATCCTTGCACAAATTGCACATTTTCTCCAACTTTGCACTTTTGATCATTTTTCCACCTAAAACACAATAAAACACCTCAAGTGCACCTTTTTCTCAAATATATTTAATATAAGATACTTGTGCAAATATATAACAACAATTCTCATAAAAAAGGTGTTAAATTAGACACTAAAACATGCTTATTTTTACTCTCATCAAAGCCTTCAGAGCTACAAGCTGTGAAGACTCAAATGATGACTCAATTAAAGATTGTAATATGAAGATCTACTGTATCAAAACCTCCAGAGTTGCAAACTGATAAGGTTGAAGACTTTACAAGAAGTATGCCCAAAGGCTCCTCAAAGACAAACCATATGGTGGAGATTATTATCAATAAGTTATTGCAGGGCTATAAAGATGGTGATGATGACTCTGTCTGGTCAACTCCTCGCTCCACGCCAAGCTCACCATATGCCTCAACTGAAGTTGCAGTGATGACAACAAGTTTCATAACTCTTAAAGAGCAAATATCGAGTATCATGAAAGCTATTGAAGGACTCGCCAAACATATGGAAGCCATCAAGACTTAAAGATCTCCCAACTTATGAAGAAAATGGAGAATTCGGAGGCAAGTCATGCAAATGAAAAATAAGTCGAGGATGTACACGAAGAGGAGGATTCCGCGAAACAACATCCATCTGAAACGAATCAAGTTGAAGAAGATATATAAGTTTCAGCTGACAAGATACTTCCTATCAACCAACTAAAAAATATCGTGATAGAGACGATAAAAGACAAGTTTGAAGGGAGTTCTAAATCTTTAGTTGCCTACAAAAAGCCATATATAAAGAGAATTGACAACTTGAAGATGCCAGCTGATTACCAACCTCCCAGGTTCCAATAATTCGATGGCAAAGGCAACCCAAGATAGCATGCGGCACACTTCGTCGAGACGTGCAATAATACTGGGACTTACGGAGATCACATGGTGAGACAATTTATCCGATCTCTAAAAGAAAATGTCTTTGATTGGTACATTGACTTGGAAGCAAACACCATCGATAGTTGGGGGCAAATGGAAAAGGTATTCCTCAACCGTTTCTATAGCACACGAAGAACTGTTAGCATGATGGAGCTAACAAATACTTATCAAAGAGATGAAGAATATGTCATCAATTACACCAATAGATGGAGGAGCCTCAACCTCAATTGCAAAGAAAAGCTGTTAGAAACTTCAACTATTGAAATGTGCATTCAAGAGATGCAATGGAATCTTAGCTACATACTCCAAGAAATTCGGCCTAAAACTTTTGAAGAGTTGGCTACAAGAGCTCATGATATGGATTTGAGTCTGACATCAAATGACATCGAATGGCCCTCTATCCAAGACTCTTACGAGTTTGAAGACATGTCATTCGATGAGCCCATGGAGGAAGAATCACAAATAAAAACTGCGGTGTCTATAAAGATACATAGACATAAAATTGAAATAAGGGAAAATAATGCATCCCAAGATCGGGAACAATGAACTGTTGACATACTCAAGTCAAAGCTCCCCGACACGAGCGAAAACTGTCCACACAATACTCATTGGTACGAGTTTAAACTATCTAAAAATTTCAAGTTATGCTCCTTGATACGAGCTTAAACTATCTACACTTTACGCTCCTTGATATGAGCTAAAACTATCCACACATACTCCTTGACACGAGTATAAATTGTCTACACCTCAAATCAAATATTCTTGAGAAAAGATGAAACTCTCTACAAGTTATGCTTCTCGACATGAGCTAAAATTATATACATTACGCTCCTTGATATGAGCTAAAACTATCTAAAATCTACACAAGTTATGCTCCTCGACACGAGCGAAAATCGTCCACACAATACTCCTTGGTACGAGTTTAAACTATCTAAAAAATCTCAAGTTATGCTCCTTGATACGAGCTTAAACTATCTATATATTATGCTCCTTAATATTAGCTAAAACTATCTACACACAATACTCCTTGATATGAGTGAAAAATATCCACACAAGACTCCCTGACACGAGTATAAACTGTCTACAAGTTCAAATTCAAGACTCATGGACACGAGTATAAATTGTCAGCAAATTCAAATTCAACGCTCCATGACACACGATTTTAAACTGCATGTTACTCCTGGCCCGCATGAGTATAAAATATGTACAATACCCCACAAATTAAATCATGTCCCTTTGAACTACATTGTGACTTGATCCTCTGCAAGGAGGTACGTAGGCAGCTTAACACTCTATTAAGTTCAGTCATAATTCAGGCTATTTGTATAAAGTTGGTGAGGAAAGCAATAAAATTCAGTCATGTTGATCAAGAATTGAGTATCGCAATTTGTTCACTTCAACACAAAGACGTCCGTGAACAAAATAAGAGTGGGCATTTGTAAACATCTGAATTTTATTGCCTATTAAATAAAAATATGTGGGAAATTACATATTAAAAATTAATTAATTATTTATTTATTAAAGAATTTAAATAAATTAATTCCTAAAATAAATGAGTAAATAATTGATAATTGGAACAGATCCAGTCAGATAAGTCCAAATCAAGTAGGCTTGAAAATCAAAGCCCTACTCCTTGGATGTGATCAAATCAAATCAAAATAAAATTTGGAATAAAATCAAGACCAGATTTGATACAGATCAAATCTGGATCAACCAATCAAATTGCAAGGAGAGTAAGGCCCAAGCCCATAGAATTAGGTCAAATCAGCCCTGGACCAATCAAACTGCGAGTTATTTATGGGGCATCCTCACCCTTCACCTATATAAAGAGCCCTTCTTCATTCATTCCAGACACCAAGAGCGATTATCTACGAAGATCAAAGACTTCAGAGTTGTATGATTAGTTCTTCGATTTCTTCAATGAGAGTCAACTCAAGAACGTAATACATTTGGGATTTAGGTTCTAAACCGCTCGCATCAAGTGTTCTTAAGTCAAGTTCTTTGGTAAATGGCCTATAATCTGGGATTCAGGTGCTAAACTGCCCGAATTTAAGCCATCTTAAGTTGGTGTTCTTCAAAGAACGACCTATAATCTGGGACTCAGGTACTAAACCGTCCGGATTTAAGCCTGCTTAAGTCGAACGACATATAATCTGGGACTCAGATGCTAAACCATCCAAATTTAAGCGTTCTTAAGTTAAGTTCTTCGGCATTCTTCATGAAGTTAACAAAGTTCTAATATATTGAACAACATTCTTCACTGGAAATCTTCAAGGATCAACATTTAATCCGAATAAAGGCGTAGCCTCCAGATTAACTTTATAAATCCACAAAGTCGAGTCTGGACAAGCTTCATCTAAATATCCAGCTCAACACACTCCAGTCAAAGTTATGTCAAGACAATGCAAGTCAAAGTCAAGTCAAGCCAAATTGGTTCGAGAGAAGAATCAGAAGATTGATTGAGATTGTAACTCGTTACATTATCTTTTAAATTAAATTCGTCTGAAATTATCTTTGTTCACCTTTTTGTGTTTATTTTATCATAAATACAAAATTTATTGTTACAAATTTATCTTCATCAGGCATCATTTTGTATTAAAAATATTATATTTTTTAATATTATTAATTAATTAAAAAATAATATATGAATGTCTAATTTTTTAAGATTTTATGTAAATGTGATACATAATCAAAAAAATCATATTTCATTAGTCAAGTAATTACTTTTAATAAAAAATATTATCACCTATTATTATTATTAATTGTTTATTAGATAGTTAACCTGTTCTATTATCACTTTATCTTGTTTGAGTGTCACTTTTTATTCATTCTACAAATTGTTCATAAAATAATTTAATTGAACGATTATCACTTTTTCTTTATCATGTATCATTTTTTATTTATAATGTTATCATTTTTTATTATTTAAGTGATTTGTTCGTAAAATAACTCAATTTGATGGATATCATTTTTCTTTGATTATTGAATCACTTTTTTTTTTATTAAAACTGTTATCACTTTTTATTATTTTAGTAAATTGTTCGTGAAATGCACTTTCTTAATTAGTTATCACTTTTTGTAAAATATACTATCACTTTTCTTCTTAAATGTTATCACTTTTTATTTACACTATAAATAATTCAAAGCACAGTAATCGATTTTCATCAATTGTGTATTACGTTTAAATTAAATTATAAATTGAATTAATAACAAAATATTATTACATTTTTAAATAATAAATAAAAAATAAATGTATATAAAAATATATAAGCTAATTAATTTGTTTCTATAATTAAATTTTTAATTTTCAAATTTAATAATAACCAAACATCACCTTTAAAGTTACTTAAGCTTAATTAATTTACTTCTATAATTACTTTTTCGATATTCTATTTTGAAAATAATTAAATAATCCCATAAAATTATATAATTGTATTAATAGATAATCCGTTTCAAAATATGTAAGAGGATCTGTGTAATGACCCAATTTCGGATAGAAAATTTCCATGACATACTGTTACTAATAAAATTCTATAAAAGAAAATATAAATGTTCATAAACAAAAATTTTTGTGGCTTACAAATTATTCTATTAATAAACTTGTTGTTCTTTTTAAAATATCAATAACGTATCTAAATTTCTAAAATAATGAAGTAACTTCTATGATTTACTTTGGAAAGGAAAATAATTTCTCCACTTACCACAAGTATAAATAGGGGACTCAATTGTATATTTTAACGCCCCAAATTAGCAAACGAATTAACTTTGAGCTAAAAGAAAATTTTATATATGATGAATAAATAAATACATAAAATGATTAAATAATATCTATGCACATTTTTCTTAAACTTGGGTACGTATTAATCTATTCTAAAATTCTTGTTTAACATGATCTGTTGTCTATCCACTTAATTAAAATACCGTATCCTTTAACCATGGAAGGGAAACTTATATAGATTTATAGTAGTTTGAAGATTTCTTTTACACCATCAGCAGGGAAATCTAACGTGTCATCTTACCTTAAACCTTAAGATAGATAATTAAAATAATAATCAAACATAAAAGAAATATATAGACAATTAAACCAAAATGAAACAAAACCTATTGTCACGACAAGACAACGATTTTAGGAAATAAATAAAATCTTTGATATGCTATCCACATGAAAACCAGAATCCTCCAAAATTTAAACAGAACTTATGCAAACACCAGATATCATCTTGCAAATTTTTTTAAATAAAATATTTTGGCTTATTTCATATAAAAATAATAATGTGCTCTTGGATTCCACCGGTCATACCTCGTCTTGCTCCTCAACCTGTGAGAAATAATATTTTTTGAAGGGGTGATATCTCGTCTTGCTCCTCAACCTGTGAAAAAATAATTTCGTCTACCATAATATGCACACATTTTCACACAAACATAATCATACACCATGAATTTTCTGTGACTGTGATGATCGATCATGGAACTTGCGGGCGTTACCCGAGGACCAATTAAGAATCCCGACACCTGAAAGTGCCCTGGTTCAGGACCATTTAAGAATCCCGACACCTGAAAGTGCCCTAGTTCATATGACGTGATATTACTACGAGAGTACTCTATGACTATGTGACTGTGAAATGACTGTGAAATAATCAATAAATGTAAACAAGTAAGCACATATAGTAGACAAAAAGGTTTTAAGATTCCCCACCCAAAAGTTTCGCAAACACTGAATGGATGAGATGCACGCTCTAATCCTACTCCTCACAATATTTGTCACCTAACCATAATAATTAAAGTACGTAATAAATAATATGATAATAGTTAAAAATAAAATATGATACTTATAGTATCAACAAGAGCGTAACGGAAACCTAATAGTTGGTTGATGATTATGGTCCACAAGGAAAAGGGAGAAAATTCCAGAATTATGAAAAGTGATCGAAAAAGGTTTAGTGTGGAAACAAGTTCTGCAGATTTTTACAATATACACATAAGAAGGGAAACGTTTTCAATAATGGGTGTATATGAATATCACTACTAGCAACCCCAATAAAAATTTAATAAACAAAAAAAAAATAAACTTTTAAAAGCAACAATGTATTCCCATGAAATCTTAACCTACACCTTCGTACCATCTCTACATCTTTAAATAAAAGTAATGAGTATTGTACCCTTGATACCACTGCAAAAAGTAGACAGTGCGTCAACACATCCGTAGGGAAGCAAGTTGGTTTCGATGAAAGTCCTACGACAAATGAGAATTTGAGGCGAAGAAGAATAGTGTGCTCCCTTTTATCTTAGTTTTTCTTTTCGAAGTAGTGTGGTTTGAAATGAACGTGAGAGAGCATAATAAAGTCCCACGCAAATCCTGATACATCTTTGTATTTCCTGGATGAGCAGTGTAGGGTATAAAATGAGCTTCCTCTAAAATTGTTCTTTTTATTTCATTATTTTCAGGAACACAAATTCTCCCTTCATAATACAATATCCCATCCTTGGAAACAACGAACCCTTTGTCATCTCCTTGCAATGTTCTTTCTTTCAGTTTGGCTAAGAACTCATCCTTCCTTTGTCCTTCCTTTATCATATCCTTCAAAATAGGTTGCACGACCATATTTGCCAAAACTGCCTTTATGTGTCTAGGCCTATCAACCATTTCAATTCTCATCTTATCAAACTCTCTCACCAACTGTTGTTGCTCTGTGCGCAGGCTAGCTAACTTGCTACTAGTCTTACTACTCAAAGCATCTGCAACTACATTTGCTTTACCAGGATGGTAGTGTATAGTGCAGTCATAGTCCTTCACCAATTCCAACCATCGCCTCTGTCTCATATGTAGCTCTCTCTGAGTGAAGAGATATTTCAAACTTTTATGGTCTGAATAGATCTCACACCTCCCTCCATATAAGTAATGCCGCCAAATCTTCAAAGCATGCACCACTGCAGCCAATTCTAAATCATGAGTCGGGTAGTTCACCTCATGGGATTTCAATTGTTGTGAAGCATAGGCTACCACCTTATCTTGTTGCATCAAAACACAACCCAAATCTTGCTTGGATGCATCACTATAAATCACAAAGTCTTGAGTAGGATCAGGGATCGTCAAAATTGGTGATGAAGTGAGCCTTTTATTAAGTTCTTGAAAGTTGTTCTCACACTTCTCATTCCACATGAACTTCTCTCCCTTTCGAGTGAGTCGTGTCATTGGCGCTGCTATCTTTGAAAAGCCCTCTATGAATCTCCGATAGTAGCCAGTCAACCCTAAGAAGCTACGCACCTCGTGTGCATTCTTAGGTGTATTCCATTGATTAACTGTTTCTACCTTTGCTGGATCAACTTCGATTCTATGAGCCGTAACAACATGACCCAAAAACATAACTTTATCAATCCAGAACTCACATTTCTTGAATTTTGCACAGAGTTTTTCCTTCCGTAGTGTTTCCAATACTAGTCTCAAATGTTCTTCATGCTGTTCTTTATCTCTCGAGTACACCAAAATATTATCTATGAACACAATGACGAACTTATCAAAAAACTGGTGGAACACCCTATATCCATAAATACTGCTGGCGCATTACTTAACTCGAAAGGCATTACTAAGAATTCATAATGACCATAATGGGTCCTGAATGCTGTCTTTGGAATATTAGCCTCTTTAATTCTCAACTGATGGTACCCGATCTCAAGTCGATCTTTGAGAAAACTCCAGCTCCTCTCAACTGATCAAACAAGTCTTCTATCCTTGGCAATGGGTACTTGTTCTTGATGGTGAGCTTATTCAACTCTTTGTAATCTATGCACATTCATAATGTTCCATCCTTCTTCTTTACAAAGAGGACCGGTGCACCCCACGGTGAAACACTGGGTTGGATGAAACCCAAATCTAACAACTCCCGATTCTGAACTTTCAACTCTTGTAACTCCTTCGGCGCCATCTGGTAGAGAGCCTTGATACTGGGGCAGCTCCAGGTATTAGGTCGATAGTAAACTCCAATTGCCCCTCAGGTGGAACTCCTGGCAAATCTTCTAGAAAAACATTTTCATACTCTTGTACGATGGGCACATCTACAACTGTAACTTCTGTGTTCTGATTTCCCAATAAGCTAACTAAGTAGCCTTGGGAGTTTCATTTCCTCAATATTTTCATCGCCTTCATCGCAGACACTATACGGGGTGCAGTTCTAGCCTTCATTCCATGAAAGATAATATGTTCCATGTTAGGTGGATGCAAGGTTATCTCTCTCTCTCCACATTTAATGTCTACATTATACTTACTGAGCCAATCCATACCCAAGATCACATCAAAATAATTCATCTTCAACACATGTAAATCAGCTTCAAGATCTCTCTCATTAATGTTGATGCACACTCCTTTGACCATTGAATTAGTAGTAATAGTCTCTCCCGAAGGAATACTAATTTCAAGTGACTCATCTACCCTTATGTTCTCGCTACCAGTTAGAGCATAGAATTTTACAGATATAAAAGAATGTGTAGCTCCAGTGTAAAATAGTACTAAAGCTGGTACATTAAGAATTGTTAACATACCTGTCATTGTGTCGGGATCCTTCTCATCTTCTTCCGTAGTAAGAGCATACATTCATGCATTCCCACCTGACAGTCCATTCCGTGCTCCTGAACTATTGTTTGCTAAGGGATAATTCTGAACCATGTGACCGGGCTTCTTACACCTATAACATTTGTTTTGGCCGGCAAGACACTCACCAAGATGATTCTTCCCATAAGTTCTGCAAGCTGGCTTGTCCAAGTGGTTTGACCATCAACCTCTCTACCCTTAGACTATTTATTCTGATTGTACCTCTGATTATGGTTCCCTTGCCTGGCATGTCCTGAACCATGCCACTTTCTCTTCCCAGAGTTAGCCTCAACTGGATTCTGCTTTGATGCATCAAACTCCTTGCTGGTCATCACATCATCAGCACGCCGAAAGGCCTCAGCATAAGTCATCTCTCCACTGCCTGCCAGATTCGTACGTATATCCTCACGTAGCCCCCACCTGAACAACTGAACTCTCTTCTCATCTGTATCCACTAACTGAGTAGCAAATTTGCTCATCTGATTGAATTTCCTCTCGTACTTGATCACAGACATGTTTCCCTGTTTCAGATTAAGAAACTCAATGGCCATACGGGTATGATACAATGGGGGAATAAACTTCTCAATCATCATAGCTTTGAACCCATCCCACGTCAGAGCATTCCGTTCTTCCACTGGCCTAGCTCTCCAATAAGCAGCCCACCAATGGTATGCATCTTCCTTCAACTGAAATCTAGTACAAGTCACACGCTCTGCATCAGGGCAATTTATCAACTCCAGAATTCGCTCAATGTTGTCAATCCATTCCTCAACTACTTCGGGGCTCTCTCGTCCATTGAATATTGGGGGCTTATGCCTGCGAAATTGCTCCACAATCCTAGCCTGGTTGTTTTCTTGGTGTTGTGCCATGTATGCATCCATGAACTCATCAAAGCGATCAGGCCCACCATCAGTAGGGGCATGAGCATGATGATCTTGCCCACCATCAGCAGGGGCAGGACCATGGGGAGCTGGTGGAGGAGGATCTTGTGGAGCTAGAGGGCATGGGGAGCTGGTGGATTAGGAGCTCGTGGAGCTGGAGGAGGTGCGTGATCATCTCGTGCATTACGTGTTCGATTTGGGCGCGTTCCATGAGTAGCCATGTCCCTGGAGACGGAGCAACAATGTCTTTAAGAGATGTATACACATCAAGACGTCGTGTACGAAATATAAAATAAAAATAATAATCGTCATATATATCCATAAGAAAATATTCAATGTCTATGTGAGAAAGCTTCTATGGAGAAATATAATGTCTATTGTTCATGTAGGTTCGTAGTACTAAAGGGCATGCATGCATCACAATTTATAAATGAGAAAAATTTCATGAAAGATTTCTATGAACATATATGTGACAATGTAAATGGTAAAATACATCTTGGAGTCGACGTGGTATGACTGGAGTGGATGCTCGAAACTTTTAAATAAATTTTATTTGAAAATTAAAATATTTTACATTTAAAAGACAAGTCTACAGAATCATAGACCTACTCTGATACCACTTATGTAACAACCCAATTTCGGATAGAAAATTTCCATGACATACTGTTACTAATAAAATTCTATAAAAGAAAATATAAATATTCATAAACAAAAATATTTTGACTTTGCAAATTATTCTATTAATAAACTTGTTGTTCTTTTTAAAATATCAATGAAGTATCTAAATTTCTAAAATAATGAAGTAACTTTTATGATTTACTTTGGAAAGGAAAATAATTTTTTCATTTTCCACAAGTATAAATAGGGGACTCAATTGTGTATTTTAACACCCCATATTAGCAAAACGAATTAATTTAAGCTAAAAGAAAATTTTATATATGATAAATAAATAAATACATAAAATGATTAAATAATATCTATGCACATTTTTCTTAAACTTGGGTAAGTATTAATCTATTCTAAAATTCTTGTTTAACATGATCGGTTGTCTATCCACTTAATTAAAATACCGTATCCTTTAATCATGGAAGGAAACTTATATAGATTTATACTAGTTTGAAGATTTCTTTTATACTACCTTAAACCTTAAGATAGATAATGAAAATAATAATCAAACATAAAAGAAATATAGGCAATTAAACCAAAATGAAACAAAACCTATTATCACGACAAAGGCAACGATTTTAGGAAATAAATAAAATCTTTGATATGCTATCCACATGAAAACTAGAATCCTCCAAAATTTAAACAGAACTTATGCAAACACTTAAATACGGCAGTCATAAAGATATTCCAGATATCATCTTGCAATTTTTTTTAAATAAAATATTTTGGCTTATTTCATATAAAAATAATAATGAGGTATACCTCAGTGGGAAAAATAATTTCGTCTACCATAATATGCACACATATTCATATAAACAGAATCATAAATCATGAATTTTCTGTGACTGTGATGATTGATCATGGAACTTGCGGGCGTTACCCGAGGACCACTTAAGAATCCCGACACCTGAAAGTGCCCGGTTCATATGACTGTGATAGTACTAGGAGAGTACTATGACTGTGGGACTGTGAAATAATCAATAAATGTAAACAAATAAGCACATATAGTAAACAAAAAGGTTTTAGGATTCCCCACCCGAAAGTTTCGCAAACATGAGATGCACGCTCTAATCCTACTCCTCACAATATTTGTCACCTAACCATAACAATTAAAGTACGTATATAAATAATATGATAATAGTTAAAAATAAAATATGATACTTATAGTATCAACAAGAGCGTAACGGAAACCTAAAAGATGGTTGTTGATTATGGTCCACAAGGAAAAGGGAGAAAATTTCAGAATTATGAAAACTGATCGAAAAAGGTTTAGTGTGGAAACAAGTTCTGCAGATTTTTACAATATACGCATAAGAAGGGATACGTTTTCAATAATGGGTGTATATGGATATCACCACTAGCAACCCCAATCAAAATTTAATAAAAAAAAACTTTTAAAAGCAACGATGTATTCCCATGAAATCTTAACCTACACCTTCATACCATCTCTACATCGTTAAATAAAAGTAATGAGTATTGTACCCTTGATACCACTGCGAAAAGTAGACAGTGCGTCAACACATCCGTAGGGAAGCAACTTGGTTTCAATGAAAGTCCTACGGCAAATGAGAATTTGAGGCGAAGAAGAATAGTGTGCTCCCTTTTATCTTACTTTTTCTTTTCGAAGTAGTGTGGTTCATTTCGTAGGGAAGCAACTTGGTTTCAATGAAAGTCCTACGGCAAATGAGAATTTGAGGCGAAGAAGAATAGTGTGCTCCCTTTTATCTTACTTTTTCTTTTCGAAGTAGTGTGGTTTGAAATGAACGTGAGAGAGCATAATGAATAGAGAGTATAAATATTTAACTTGACAATGCACGTTCTGGAATCAGTTAGGAAGATTATGGAACAGAAAGGGATTTAACGGGAGGTGCAGTAACCTGCGACTGTTGGAGATATTTGTGGGAATGTGAGATTTGTTTTTTTTCTTGAAACATATAATCCAATTTGAATTGGACTCATCAACATTCCTAACGATAATATACTTAAATTATAATTAATAAAAAATGAATATTTTAAATATACATTTACATACTGTTATCACAATCTCGTTTAAGTCTATGCCTAATACTTAGCCTCATGATACATCTTTATCTTGTTTTACTTGTTAATGGACAATTATGATATTGTAAGGATTATAATAATATTAAAATATGGATAATAAATAAAGTTGACCAAAATAGAGAGAAAAGAAATAGATAGACTAAAAAATGGCTAAAACTAGCGTGTTCTTGGAGCACCATATCTAAAAAATGGTTAAAACTAGCGTGTTCTTAGAACACCATATCCTCAAATACCACGTTTTTCGAAAGTTGTATCTTTTAAAATTAAATGTTAATATCCCTTCGATCCGGGCAAAGGTCTACATTTTCTTTTTGCGCGTAGATTAAAGAATATTATTAATTTATTTCAAAAGTTGTATTCTTTAATATTAAATGTTAAACTCCCTTCGACCCGTGCAAAGATCTTCATTTTCTTTTTGAGCGTAGATTATGAAATATTATTAATTTCGACCAGGGCAAAGGTCCTCATTTTCTTTTTGCGCGTAGATTAAAGAGTATTATTAATTTATTTGTAGTGGGTATTTGTATTAGTAGTGATGAGTGGACCATATATGGAGGAGCCCTTTTAAGTGAAAAATGTGAACCTTAGATTGAGACAACTAATATAGTAAAATGAGAATCATTCAGTGGACGAAGGAAGTACCATTTAGTATAAGAATTTATACAATTGATTTTATGAGAAAAAAATTAATTTTTTTATCAAATACTTATACCATTTGTACTTCAATCAACTTTTTCAATGAAAAAATATACTCTTATTAATTAAAATACACCATTTAAAACAATATTATACATTTTAACACCTTGTATGCCGGGCACAAGAGAACAATTCATAACCAATATCTTTTTGTATCCATTAAAAAATACACATAAACTGCATCATACAAAATCAGCACACAATTTTTTTTGTATATATCTTCCTTTTAAAACATATGCAAGTTATACTTCAATTCCTAATTCCTTCATAAGACTGTAGCCAAAATGCCGATACACTTAATCTGTATATTTAAAAAAGTTTGTGCCCTGATACTGATATAAAAAACATGACAAAATGATAACTTTAAAATTTTTATCTTTTTAAGAGTTTAAAATGCAACAGACTGTACGTATATCTAACTTAAGAGCTACTCTGATATATCACCTTTGTCAGGTTCCCATCGGCCTCTTTCATCAGTAGCTTCTTCAATTCGATTCTCAGTAGCAATGGACCCCGTTGACTCATGGCTCTGAATCCTACTTGTGTGTCTTCTTCTTTCTGATTCCTTCACGATGGATCTAATTGCCTCATGGCACTGAATCCTACTTTTGCCTCTCTTTCTTACTGATGTCTTCAGCTGATCGTATATATGTTTCTTGGGTTCAGCTTGCTCCAATATACTTCCATCTGTTTCGGAGCAGTATTTGGAGCTAGATTCTGCATCTCTGTGGATTCGACCAGAACTACACGGGCTTACACTGTCATGCTCAACTTCTCCATTCCCTCTGACCAAATGATCCTTAATGCTACTAATCTTTCGTCTCTTCAACTTTTTATGTTCATATTCCTCTGACGCACCAGACCTTGAAGATTCCTCTCTGTAAATATTAAACGCACCCTGTCTCTCCCCATCACCCCAATCAACAATTAAGTTGCTGTCGTACCTAGCATGTCCAATTTCCCAAAGATCATCAGGAGACTCAGATTTTTTTTCTGAACCATCACTACGATAACTTCTCACCCTGCGCCTTGTGTCTCTACTTGAATGTCCATGATGATAGAATTTGTCCTTTTGGGTTCTCGCAGAATCATGATCAATGGTCTCACGTCTATACAGATCTCTGAAATTCGATGAATCTCCATATTGTTTCTCACAGAGATCTTCTGAATGCTTTTTATCAGAAATCTTACGGTGGCATCGAGTTTCACTGGTTCCAACATCTTCATCAGCACGATCTCTTGAACTCCTTGAACAGTCAGCTTCTCTTGATTGAGGCCTGCGCCGCATAAGTTTGCAAATAAAACAATCAGAACTTTCTTATTTTGACAATAAATTAAGTTTGGGCATGTATGGTCCCTACATTTTTTTGAATAAGCAAATCTAGACTACATAAAAGATTACCTCAGAAAGCAACAAGTAGGGTATTTTTCATGAGGTGCACTCACCCAATTTACAGGAATTACCCATCTGACTATGAGTCAACAATTGCAAATATTATGCCATGAGGTTTGTCTATATTATGCATTTGGCCCTCCACATAAAGGTTAAGCAGAAACTAATTGCATGCAAAGCTGATATTGGCACGTAATAGAAAAACAGCCAGAACATAAATGTTCATAAGTCAATATATTAATCTCTTGTTTTCTCTTTTGAGACATTCACCACACACCTTTTCAGAACTTTCAACCCTAATTAAATAATTACCCAATCCTAAACCCTTTTGAGACATTCTTGTGCTTGCTATTGAATAATTACCCAATCCTAAACCCTAATTATACATATAAAAACCTAATGCTGAATAGCAATGAAGTTCTATTCCAAACGCCCAACTTTTTCATAGAGAATAAAAGAAAAAATTGACCACCAGAGATTTCTATTAAATTTGCTCATGTTTCCCCAGTCAAAATTTTGAGTTCAGAACATAACTTTTCTGTTGTATTAAAATATTGGCTATTGACTATCACTGAGTGCTTAAGTTTAGCCACAAGGGTGGATGTGCCACTCAAATCACAGAACAAGGAGAACTTAAACCATCCCACCCCTAAACAAACGCGATCACAAACATAGAAACTTAGGGAAACAGATATGGCTAAGCAAAATTGGCCATTGTCCTAGTACAAATCATGGTAAAATTTTAAGCACACCTGTTGGCATCATCTGTCAAAGCTCTTCTGGAATTCCTCAATAACCTTGGGCTTCCTCTATCAATCTTTTTTTCATATAATAAATCATCAGAAGAACCAAACAAAGCTGCCATCTTTTTCAGCCAGTATCTTGGAGGTGGTTTATCCCAATCAGCCCATTCATAGTCACCACCAGGGTTCCGGAAGCAGTGGATAAAATTGCAGGCCACTCCACGAGAACATGCCTGGACGAGATGCAGATATCATAATTTATACATGAGAATAGTTCAGGTAGATAATTTACACACACAGGGAATATAACTGCGTAGGTAGCAGCACATCTCCCAGGGAAGAGAATGTTTGTTCTAGTATGAAAACAGGTACGTTCAGGAAATATAATGCAACTTTACCTGAAGTTTTGATTTCATATACTCTCCACATATAGCAACCTTCCATCTTGTTACCCCCACAAACTCACACTGAAGCTGTCATATCAATTGAGGAAACCATAAAAAAGACTGATGCATGGTAAGAAATACTGCATTGTGTAGAGCATATTGATTTTACGAGCATGCTTGAATATGATAGTGTTAAATAACCACCTAAACAAATAGCTTCAGATATTAAAGAGTGGTATCCTTCAGCTGTCCTTTGCAGGCTAAAGAAATGAGAACTTTCAATTATATAGTTATAATTCTCAATTTGCTTATTTCCAGAAAATTTCGATTGTGTTGCAGGAGAAAGATGAAAAAATTATGCTAGGGTCAAAACTTATTACTTACTCCTTACCAGCTATAGTTTCACTTTTACAGTTTTGCTGAAGATACGAATTTTAAGGAATGTTGCTTTTTAGATCAACTTTTTTACTTTTTGAGGATATTGTAGTTGTTTAAGGTAATGAATTGAAGTATGTTATGTGTGTTAGTCAGAGATGGCATTTTTGTAAATAAAATGTGTTGAGGCCCTTGAGGGGTTATTTGTTTGAGTATTTTTACTAAATTTGGGGTGTGAAACTGTTAGTGGGTGGGATATCCAAAAGAGGAACGTGTGAAGCTTTAGCTGGGACTGAGGAAGTATTATTATTAGTATCAGTATTCTTATTGTTAGTTTCAAAATTGATATCAGAAGTCTCTAAGTATTCATGTTATTCTAATTTAGTGTTGTTTGATATCAAGTTGGCCTAGGACCTGCCAGTGTAAGACTATAGGTAATAGTTTAATCTAGGGTTTCATTATGAGTTAAGTGATACTTGGGAATTAGCATTACAGCCTTTGAGGAGTGGGACAAGAGTGGCTCTTGTTTTTCTTTCTGAATCTTTTCTGCACATTAGGGTTGTGTGCGTGATTCAGTCCCCAACTCTAACATACTGCCTGCACATTGTTCTCTATCCCATTCCCGCTAATTTAAGAAAAAAAATATATTGTTTTCATATTTCATCAAATTTAGTTATCTGGCATCTCTTTAACATGAGATGCCTATCTTATATTTGTTACCATTTCCACAACTAACCCTTATTTCCTATGATGTAAGATGACTCAAGCGGGGTATTAATATCTCCTTTTAGAATGGCAACATGCACTTTCATGATTCACACTTCTACATAGACTGATAGACTATAAATAAATTCAATCAGTACAATTTGTGTTGACGTTGTCTTTAATGAGGATGGAGAAAATTATCATAATCTAGTAACCAGGTTTTTCACCTAACTCTGCATTCTCACATGTAACAAAAGTTTTCAATTCCCTTATTCTTAATTCACTATCATAAACATTTTATCAGCTTGGGGAAGGATGCAAACAAATGGTCTATAAACACGGCATGATCACATGACAATTAGGCAACATGGAGAAAGTACCTGTTTTCCTGCAAAGTATCGAAGATTGGCTGATTGATAAGACACAACAGCAGATTCCAAAGACTTATAGTGTACATACACATTTCCTCGTAAATGAGATGAACCATTTCTGCACACCTGACACATGTTTTCAGTAATTTTAATAATTAAACTGGAAATAGACAGTGTAAGAAGAATTGCAATTACCCTATAAGTGTATAACTACTTTCCAACATAAGGTAACAGACAAGTAGCATGGAAGTCTTAATTCCATGTTTTGAATTGTTTTAACAATGGACCATTGAAGGAAAAAAAGGAAACAACAGCTGCCCTTTAGAAAGGCCACTTTTACAGCTCATCACCTGAAACAAATTCCGGCACCGCCCAAAATAACAAATTGAAAACAATTAAGTTATAATATAAAGAGAATGTGGAAAATAGTACCCCTCCTCTAACATGTATTCCAGCTAAAATCCAGACTGGAGAAAACAGGCAATAGGTACCAAATTTCTGTAAAACAAACAACTACCTTGAAATTTACTATCTCCCCAAATTTCAAGAATTCTGTATGTACATCCTCATAGAACTCTTCATAAGCACGTTCCACCTCTTCATCTGTGTACTGGTATGCAGAGAAACATGAAAAAGTTGATCATAGTGAGCAGAAGCCTTACTGAATGAATATGCACTCAAATGACAAACCCAATAAAACTGGCATATATCATAAGAATCCTCAACTAAAGCAAGCTAAGAATTCAGTAAAATTTTACTGTTATCACAATTTTTATTTTTATATTTTTTTGGTAAGAGTACAGATATCCTCTATATTAACAATATTAGGTATTTATCAAGAGACCTAAGCACATATCATGAAAAGTTCATAAAATTTTAGAGGATTTTGATCCAGCAGGCCATCAAAACCTCTTCATCTGTATGCTGGCATAAAGAGAGACAAAAAAAGGTTGATCATGGTTCATACAAATGAAGACTAAGTAGAAGCATTACTGAACGAGAAAGGCACTCAAATGACAAAACCCCAAAAAATTTGGCATGTGACATAAGAAGTACCCCTCACTATGTGTATGCCAGGAATTCAGCAAGATTTTACTGTTTTCACTTTTTTTTCTTGTTCTTTTTATTTTGTGTTTCTGTATAAGAGTAATGAAATCCTATACGTTAACCATATTTCTGTATTTATCATGAGAGCACATATCATGAAAAGTTCATAAAAATAAAGAGGATTTTGATCCAGCGGTCAGTCCACCACAACCTTTATGTATGTTTCTAATTCTATTTCCATTATTGATATCTTCCAGACAGGTATCAGGGATAATTAAATAGGGATTAGAGTGATATTATTGATAATTGAACTAAAGAAAGACAAACTAGACTTAGAGAGGAGACACCATTTCTACCAAATATAATATCAAGACTAAACTAGACAAAACTCAACACGACAAACTTCAAATCCTATATATAATTCACCCTTGCTATGTTGCCAATATTAACCCTAATTAATACAATTACTAAGTTGACCTCTCAGTGAGCTCAAATTTACTCTCCCTAAAGAAGACACCATGTCCTCAAGGTGGAAATCTGGAATTGGTTGTCGAATCAACTGTCTTCTCCTCTGCATCACTGTCATCATCACAAATCCACAGAGCCTGTAAGGCACAGTCTTTATAAAAGTGTCTGGTAGAACTTTTAATTGCACCTGATACACAATACGATGGCCAACTCACTCTGTATCTCAATTTCCTTAAGGTGTTTGAAAGTGGTAGTTAGACACACTGCAAGAGTCCAGTCTGTCGGTATTTCTTGTTGAAGCCCCAAAAACTGACTTTTTTTATGTACTACCCAATGTAATCAAAAGCACAAAAGACACACTCAAACTGCAACCCCCCCCCCCCCCCCCCCAACACAAAAAAAAACTAGCAATTCACCACCCAGACATTCAAGTTAAGACTCAAATTGGACCTGCACTACCAAAACACAGTTTTACACCATTGGTTGCCCCCATCCCCTGTTTCTCCTCTATCATGTCCAAATCCTGAAGATTTTGTCCAAAATCCCTCATGCTGCCTCGCTCTGGTCTAGCCTTCTTCTTGTCCAATCCTTAGCTGGTTTATAAAACCCTTATCTGGCTGCTCTGTAACTCCACACCTCAACTTGTCGGACAACACCCATCTATAATCAACTTGCACAGAAAAGTGCACCAAAAAATGACTGTAGAACATTACTAGAACTCCTTTCCCTTTGCACACACCAAGTCGGTGTTGTTTAGCCCAAAGCCAATTTCCCAGCACCTTGTACGTTCTAGGGTGGTGCCAAATCTTCAAATCACGAGCCTGCAACTGCCACCTCCAACAACGCCATCAGATTTGTCATCACTCGTAGCAGCCATCCCTCCTTGGCCAATCCAGAGCCTTGCACACTCTAGGTTGACATCAGAACCATGCCCCAATGCAGCTTCTTCGGGTTTGGCCATATGTTGCTCACATGGTTCTCCATCACAAACAGTGGGTTCTGCTCCACCATATGCTTCTTCCACTGCATCATCACTGGCTGCCACTAAGTCAATGGTGTGTTGGTCTGGAGTTACATCAATTTCAATAACCTGGCCTCAAGGGATGAGAAATACTGTAGAAATGGGCGATGAACTGCTCATAAATAGTGGTTTTGTTCTATTTGACTTCTTCCAATTATTTTTCTAAATCATCTTTCTTTGCCAGCATCAGTCCTAGAAATTGCTGTGATACCAATTTGATGGCACTGGGTACAATAAAATAGGGTCTAGGCCAAAAACAAGGGCATTACTATTCATAAATGAACTAAAGGAATAATAATAAACTCACAATTCTAGTGGTGAGCTGATCTCTCCCAAAACTAAATAATCAACACCAACTTAGACAAGCTCAACACGCCTCCCCCACTCTTTAAACTCCCATTTAAATTAACCTCTTGCTAAGTTTCCCATGATTAATCCTCATAAACTTACTAAGTATCACTCTTATTGAGCCCAACACTTCCCTTCCTAAAACTAAAAATTGTGTCATGCTATTAAAACTATAACATATACGAACCCAATAACTAACAGTATTTATCTTTTCTATTAAAGGATATTTGGGAGTATGAACACTTTCTCGATATTATCGACTTATTGTGATGGTATCACTTTAATTATTCATTAAAAAATGTTAAGTCTAACATTGTAAATAATTTATACACCTAGATAAAGAAGTATATCAATTTTTTATTTGTAACTAGATTCTCAACTACAATATTTGATATTAGTATATATATTAATGAGTTAAACAAATATTATTATTATTCCTGATAATTAATTCCTTGTTTAAGTTTTTCAAGGATAACTTTCTTACCTCTTATGTGTTCTACACAAATAAAGCCTGATGGAGCATTATCAAGTATTCAAATGATTCATGTACACAAATATTGTTACTAGACTGCAAAACTGCATGCCACATAAGAACTTCATGTTGCAGATGTTACATAAATAATTGCAGTTTTCTATTTAACATTACCAAATAATTCTAAGAATTTCACATATGAAGTGAACTAGTAGTGAAGCCACACTAAAGAAAAACAGAAGTAGATGAGAGGAATCCAAAAAAGATTCTTAAGCTGAAAAGGAATATTTAATACCATATTGCATTACTAGGATATATGAAAAATGACTCGATACAATCCAAAAACATCAAACAAAGCTGCATCTCACAGATCTTCCACTAAAAAATGCATATCACGGTAGTCCTTATGCATTTGAAAAGTTATAAAACATGGTGCATCCTACCATTCACTTTAACATTTTAGCCCTTTAAGATTATATGCAAAGGAAGATAGAAGTAGAGAACAGGGCATGTTAAACGAATTACTTTTAAAATGTTTTCTTTGGATGGAATTCCTAGATTTTGCTCAAACAGACAGCAAACCTAGATTTAAAGGTTAGTGAGAAATACTCTAGCTATTATTTACATATGATTCGTACAACATGCAGTGATACGCAAAATAACAGTCAAGGTATGGTATGCACTTACAGCGACAGGCTGGATGATGCAACTCTTCTATAAGGCATACAGATAAGATCCAGAAGTTTTCAAAATACCAAACCTTAAGAGGTAACATCTATGGGCAGGAGATCCCAAAATCCAGGAAACAGAAGCTCACTGTTAAACTAGTTGTAGTTATGGAAGCAATCAGTGTACAAAAAAAACACATATCATAAATAAGGAATCTCAAAAACATCACGAAATCAGCTTTGATTGCCAAGAAAAGAATTTCAGGCATGTAAATAGGCAGGCTTTTTCCTATCCACCAGGAAACACATAGGAGTGTGAGGCAAGCCCACATCAGCATGGCCAAATATCACATGCACCACAAAGAAGATGCTTATAATAAGAAAACCCATAATTGAAGAGAAATATGTAGATGAATCAAAACATGATACTGTATGCAAATAAGATGACATCTCAAACATTTTGGTGTACCTTGGTACAAGTCATGGTGAAGCACATTGAATGCAAAAAGAGACACATACACACACCAATGTTCATTCATCTTGGTGAAACTCCACAAGCCCAGATACATGCACCTAATTCAGACAATCATTTTAAATTTCTAATGACCAAATAATTTTGGATCAATTACTTCTTTCATAAAAATCTATGATAACGAATTATATGTCATGAAAAATGTTTGACATGGATTAAGGGATGGCAAGAACAGATAACTTGAAACCAAATAAAACAGCACAATATTGCACTAAATGACAGGATTTGAAAAGAAAAAAAGAATAAGAAAGCACAAAAGCAGAGAAATTAAAACTAATACTCCTTATAACCCAAGTATGTAGGTAGCAATACCATCCTCAACAATTTTCACTGCCATATTTGCTTACACACATTTCAGATATCAACAATATTGTCGCCTGCATAGTGAAGCAACATTTTAAGACAAAATATGGCAATTGGATCAATGATCAGTATCATGGATAGTATCCTCTTCTTCTCTCAAGAAGACAAAAGTCCAAATATACATATATATAAAGAACAAGGAACCAAAGAAAACGTGGAAAGTTATTGAGGTATGGAATAACAAAGTGACAACAAATGAACCAAAATTGTAAACTTTATATAAGGTTTGTCAGGACATAGATTTCAAGTAAAAAATCAATCTGCCAGAAGCATATAAGGAATTTCATAATCATCAATAACATTACTTAGATCAGGATACGATAGTCACATGAAGATCTCATTAACAGACCTCAAGACCCTCATCTTGCTCCCACGCTAGGCCAGGACCATTGTACATGTTTTTTATAAGCAAAGTGCAGGACTTATCAGGGTAAAAATGGATCCTGCTACACCGTGAACCAAATCTACATGCCCCTGTTTTCAGGTGGAAAGGACAATGAGCTTTATCCTGCCAAAAATTTACCAGGAGATTAGATTTAGCATATCCCAAAAAGGAGACACACGATTGAATTCACCATCACTTTCTCAATTCACAGTATTAGTAACATTCTAATGACTAATATGTGCTAATAATTCCACATAGGATATTCAGAAAGAGATAGAATAGAAAGCTATACCTGCTCTGTACCGAAGTTTGGAGTTTCTTGAGCAACATTTTCTAGAAGCTCTTGAGCTGAAAGAGAAGATGCATTTTTATAGTCTTCAAAAACTTCAGATTGAGGAGGAAGAGGGTTTGATGTGGGCCTATTGGGATCCTACACAATTAAAGGAATGTTTAAATATACACTAATGGTGACCATTGAAAGATCATCATAAAAAAAAGGAAGTTAAACCTCTTTCACAATTAGTTGGCCAACGTCTTTCTTTTTCACTCTGATTTTTTTCTTCTTCACTATAATCTCATTGCCCTGCCAAATAATTTCAGGAGGTCCTTCTTCAACATATTCCCATCCATCTTCATCCACATCAGCCTGAATGACGGAACCATGATAAATTTCAAACAAAATAAAAATTCATATGTGCAGGGCTGAAAGCAGTTAAATACATGATGTGACAGAGATTCAGCCAAATAATGCAACAGTTCAAAAATTATAGCATACATGAGGACATACCTCTTGATCTATGTGGTGGTCATCAAATATTCTTTAGGAATCTGTCTAAGGAGATTACTGGGTCTAAGACCCACTCCATATTCAAGAGGATAATTTTTGTGCTCTTATGATGCATGTAGACTAAATGTTCTCCCATTTTGTTAGTTATAAAATAAAATGAGTTAAAAGAAATAAAAGTTCTATATAAATTTGTAACTTTCATCATGCTTAAGTCAACATATGAACAATACAATGCTTAGAGTATTTGCTCATTTTTAACAATAAAGCACTTTATAAAGAAACTTAGGATTAATTGGTATTTAGTATCCCATTGCTTTACATGTTATGATGTATACATATTATTGATTAGCTCTAATATATATTTTGATTAGCTCTAATATATATTTTGTGTGATGAACACAATTCTCAAATCTTTCTCGACCAACTCGTAATTTAATTATAAATAGCTGCATTTCCCACTGTTTTTCTTTAAGATTATTCTTGTTTTGCTATTGGTGTTGAATAGCACCTGTCTACGCCAGGTTGCATGCAGCATTATGTAGGATAAATTTCTTTTCAGTCTGTCCATTAAGCTCAGACAAGCACATCAGTTTTATGGTTTGGGATTATATACCAGTAGAATTCCTCCTTTTCTAATCTGACTCTTCTTCCTTACCCACATCAAGATTTATCCATTTGCAGTCCCTAAGCGTAACACAACAGTTTGTAACGTAAATCACCAAATAAATCATATTCATGCCCCAAAACTCATTTTACAAGCCATGGGTTCTCTTCAGTAAGAAATAATTTATTTATTACTGGAATTCAAAAAATGCCTCCTGTCACAAAAATTAACCTAATCCTTCTGATTCCATTCATGCATCTCAGACACACAATCTTCACAAGTTCAAGAGTCTGATAAAACTAGTATAATTTAAGATTGATCGAACAATACACAAATAGCGTTGCACCTTCATTTTAAAGTCCATCATTCATTCAACCAACATGTTTTAAAAAATGCATAGACAAACATTACGTACAGATACAGTGTAAAACACTACCTGATTTCGTGCTGATTGAAGTTCTGCCTCCTCCTCAGATCTTCGTCTTATCTCTGCCTCCTCTCTTTCTTCATGAGCTTTCCTTTTCTCCGATTCTTCTCGAATCTTCCTCTCCTTCTCCTCGAACTCTCTCCTATCTCTTTCCAATCTCAATTTTTCCTGCTCCTCCTCAGCTTGCAGCCTCAGCTGCTCCTCCGGGTCATTGAGTCGAGCTTCCTCCTGTCGCCGCACCGTCTCAGCCATTTCCTTCCTCTTTTTCTTTCTCTTCTCCAACTTTGCCATCTTCCGCCTCTCCTTGCGACTTGCCACCGCAAAAAACGTCCCCTCCTTATTAGCGTCATTATTATCTTCTATTGCGTCTTCCTTTTCTTCTGCCAACTCGTTAATCATGCTTTCCTTTTCAGTCATGGTTAGGTTTTTTGATCTAGAGAGTTTCAGGAGATTTGACAGGGCTTTTCTACAAAGGGGGGTTTTACAGGCAAGAGAAGCAGCATCACAGCTCATTCGCTGCACGAATTGATAATGGTGCAAAACATTGCTTTACCTACCAAATTAAGAAACGAAGCACAGTCGGTGAACGAGATTAATTCATGCAGGAAAGATGACAGGTAATGAGTAATAGATTCAATTGGGTTTTTGAGAAATGGATTCCAGATCGCCGCTAGGGATTTTGTAAAGACTCACTCTCTCGATTGTATATATCTCACTTAGAGCGCGTTTATTTTCTTCTTTCAGTTTAGACAACCAAGACAACTTAACATTTAACTTAACATACTTTAGTTATATGTTAACTTTTATTTATGGTACATCACATTTACATTGTAGGTTTGGTTTTGGAAGTTTACTTTTTTACCCTTCATATTTACTTTAATTATTCATATTTACTTTGTGATTTTTTTTTATTCATGTTCTTCTATGTTCAATTTTTTTATGTTTAATTTTTATGCATTTTTTTGTATAAATAAACATACAAAATCCAGCCACACCATCTATTTACAAGTATGAAAATGCTTTAATATTTTAGATAACATATTGTTTACAATTCTAAAAATTAGCTAATTTAATAAATAGAATATAGTATGTAAGAGAGATGATGAGATATTTACATTTCTAAGAAAAATAATAATAAGCATAGAAAATACATAAATAGCTCAATTATTCTAGAATTATCAAGGTAAGAAATGTGGCAAGGCTACACTATAATATTTCATTAGTTTCATTAGTTACTATAAATATGAGGCAAGTCATTTGTGAATCTGCACAAACAAATTTTGTGAGATGCTTTAATTATCAAAAGTATCCTATAATAATAATAATAATAATAATAATAATAATAATAATAAATCAATGAAAGGGTAAGTCTAATTTAATGATAAAAAAAAGAAAAAAAAAACTTAACAGTAACAAAAATAAATAGAAACACAAATACCCATTAAAATTAATAATATTCCTAGAAAATTTCATCTAAACAAGCATCCACATATTGCACACATATTACTTTTTGCATAAACAAGTCAAACTTAAAATAAGTATAAGGGCAGCCAATCTAACTCATTTTTCTTCCAACAAAATCAATAATATTCCTAGAAAGTTTCATCTAAACAAGCATTCACATATTGCACACATATTACTTCTAAGTTTTGCATAAACTAGTCAAACTTAAAATAAGTATCCATATATTGGACCAAAACATATTCCTTACTAAGTTTGAAATACAAAGGCCAATGGCCAATCTAACTCATTTTTCTTCCAATGCATCTTACAACCTCCTTGTTCCAGAATTACAAGATAACCATTTATACCTTTCTGACCTTTCATCCCTCTTCAATTATCTTTCCCATACTGTGATAAATGGATTCTCTTCACTGCCTGTACTCTATTTGGAGTGGTGACACCATGGAGACACTACTTTCACCTTGAGTACTGTTAGTGACATCCTATAAAGATGAAATTAACCCCCAAAATTCATCAATAATTTGAATGACTTACCATCAAATTTTCAAAAAATAATGTTTAGTATTTTCTTCTGCACTAGTATATGTCTGCATTATCACTTTCCAAATTTCCTTCAAACTCAAACCTCAAAAGATCTAAATGTTGCAAAAAATAAAATAAAATAAAATTAGGATTCATATTTAGAAAAACATTATACAAATCGCAATCTAAATGGAAAGAAAAAAAAAGACTTACACAAAATCGAGGAGAATGGAGAAATTGTTGCTATGGAAAGAAAAAAAGACTTACACAAAATCGAGGAGAATGGAGAAATCATTGCTACAGTCGTCTGCCGACGAGTGTCTACAACACCAGATATTTCTCCGTTCAAGGCAGAGAGTGGCACCTAGATTGGAGTGACACCGACCCGCTGTGAAGAAGAAAAATGAGGGTACATAAGTCATTTTCTCTCCTAAACCCCACAGAACAAGAATTAACTCAGGACCTTCTTTAGGATTTTTATGTCAAGTGAACAGTATATTTTTTATCAATTAACTCGGACCCAACTGATAACCCTTCAAAATTAAATAAAATAGTAAATAGAAACTAACCCATGAAAATCACCCTAAACATGGTATAACAATAGAAGTAAACGCGCTCTAAAGGAATGTAAAAATTAAAGCGTGACACACAAATTGAAAATTAATAAAGATTTAAATGGGACATGAGAGAGTACTTTTTTTATTAGTAGTAATTAAAAATTATTAGTAGTAATTAAAAATAGGAAAATTTTCAAGAATGCCACTTTTAATACATTTTTTTTAAAAATGCCACCCACAATAATTGTTTTTGAAATATGCCACTTTTTAATTTTTTTTGACCCAAATACCCCTTTACTCATTAAACCTCATTCTCTCTTCTCTCTATTGTTCATTTTGTCACATTCTCTCTTCTTACTCTATCATTCATTCTTCAAAGATTTTAAAGATTTGAGAAGGCAACCACACGATGGAAGCAACAATGGCACAATGCAACCCAAAATGAATTTAGATCACACAAAATGCCGCGTACAGGGTCACACAAAAAGTCGCGTACAAGAACGCACAGTTGGTCGCGTACAGGGTCGCACAAAAGGTCGCATACAGGGTCACACAGTTGGTCGCACGGTATTGTGCAACCTTTTTTGTGACTGTTTGTGTGACCAATCATACGACTATATATTTCTACATATAGTAGCATAAGTGTCACATGCAGGATCGCACAAGAGGTCGCTGCAGGGTCGCACATAAGGTTGCATTGATGGTCGCTTATGTTGTCTAGTAAGTAGTTTCATAATTGGTTTCACAAGAAGTTGCTTATACTTGAAGTGTATAGTCGCATAATAAGTTGCACCAACAGTCGCAGGTAAGGTCGCTTATGTGGTTGCATGCAGGTTTGCATGTGGTCTCATAAGCATTTGCGTGATTGTTCATGTAACTACATTTGTAACAAAAGCTGCGACTAAATTATTTATAATAGAAGCCCATAATCACATAGTTGAAACATATAGTATAAGAAAAAATATTACAATCCTCAATTTGAAAGCTCGTAAAACAATGATTAAAGCAACTTCGAATGCTTAAAAAGTCAATGGTCCAAACAAAAATAACTAAATTTACAATGATTTGAGTACACAACTCAACAAAAATCTAAGCTAGCATGTTTAGCAAACTGCATTGTTGTAAGTACATCTAATAACTAAATAATTGAAGTACTACTAATTACAGTGTTACGAGTTCATTTGAGAATAGCTCCACACAAAATCGCTTCCTCCACTCCATTATCACCTTACTTTTGTCTTTTCACTTTCATTTTCTATTTGTTTCATTTGATGTATGCCAATTTATCCACTCAATGTGCTCATTAATAGGCCCATCAAGATTGATCCTTTTATTTTGGTCACGATCTTCTTCTTCGGATTCAAAGAAATCATGCTCGCTCACAAAATAACTGGTGGGTGCATCAAATTCAAACTGAATGCCACCACCAATATCATCACGATTCTCATGTAGAATTGTGTTCCTTGATGAATTAGCCAAAATCTGATTAGGAGAAACTACTGAAGTTCTACTTGCCATAATAATTTCCAAACAAAAGGGCAATGACGTACAATGGTTTCCAAACAAAAGGGCAATGACAATGGATCTTTCTTATTCATCATCAACAATAGTTGCACGTCATATAACTCATTTGCAAGACAAGGAGGCATGATTCCATTTGATTTATAGCCAAACCAATATGACATCTTAATGTCATGATTTTCTTTGTTAACTTTGGTCATATCAAACATTTTGTCTAATAATTGTTCATAATTTGTGTCATATCTGCCCACACAATTTTTGACTTGGTTTTCTCTCCATCATATTTCCATTGACCGGAATCATGTAGTCATTTTCCATCCCAAAGGCATAGAATAGGAATCTTATCTGAAATTTGAAATATATATTTAATATTAAAAAAATGTTAAAAATTATATATACGTTATTTGCGTGCAACCTGATTTGTTTATATGCTTGACAAATCATGTGTACGCGACTAACTACTCACGCGACTAATCAAGCGACCATTCATGCGACTACACATGTGACCATGCACGCGACTAACCAAGCGACCATGCACGCGACTACTCACGCGACCATGCACGACTACTCATGCAACTATGCACACTATTACACATGCGACCATAAACGCGACTAATCAAGCGACTATGCATGTGTGCGACTATTCATGTGACTGATCAAGCGACCACTCACGCGACTTCTCATACGACCATACACGCGACTAACTAAGCGACATGCACGTGTCTAACTACTCACGCGACTAATCAAACAACCATGCACGTGACCATTCATGCGACCATGCACATGATCAACCACGCAACTAACTACGCGACTGTTCAGCAACCATTTGTGCGACCTTACGCGCAACCTGTCAAGAAAATTGTGATTTCTATACCTCAAAGTTTAGATTTTTACCAAAATATTCACAATATGTGTGTTAATCAATATTCTAAATATCTCGGGTGATGTAAAAATTCTTATTCATCTAATCAAACACCAAAATAACATCATTCCAACATAATTCACATGTTTATTTTCACAAAACCCTAAATTTAGTTTATGAAAACAAATTGTAAGATTTACTAACCTAGATTCATATTGGGTGTTGTGCCATTTTTGCTTTCCTCGTATGGTTGCCTTCTAAATCTTTAAAATTTTTTAAGAAGAATGATAGAGTGAGAAGAGAGAATGAGACAAAATGAACAATAGTGAGAGAAGGGAGAATGAACTTTATGTCAGTGAATGGGTATTTGGGTCCAAAAAAATTAGAAAGTGGCATTTTTAAAAAAATATTATTGTGTGTGTCATTTTTAAAAAAAGATGTATTGAAAGTGGCATTGTTAGAAATTTCCCTTAAAAATTTTACGTTACCCTCTAAACTCAATATAGTTAGTCTTAGAGTAAGATTTTTCTTGTATAATAAACATAATTCTTCATAGGGTGCGGCTATTTACACCCCTAATTCTTCTGAATAGACCCCATTAATTGTTAAATTTAATTTTTTAAAGATGATTGGTCTAAAATATCCTTACATTAACAAACATAGTATTATTTATCTTTATTATTCACATCCATTATTTCTTTAACCTAATTAATTCACTTCATCCTAATTAATATGAATCTATTTGTATACATCAACATCCCTGCGAGTACATTGGTTAATTTGGGGATTAGGTACTATGTTGGGATGCAGAATTGAGATGTAATTTTTTCCTGAATTCTGTGAACGATTGAAGTAGTCATGTAATTCAATTACATGCTTGTCCAAAAAATTTCCGACTCCTTCTACTTAATTGCTTTTACTGTGTAATTGGTAAATGAATGGAGGACAATGATTCCATGGTTAACATCGAATATTTTCGTCATTCAGCATGTCGCTTGAAAAACTCTCTGGTGGGACCTAGCGGCTTTGCCATTAACGCTGCTTAATTTCTTCTTTCTCTGATAATAAAACGATTCAAAACCCAAGAACATTTAATTTCTCAAACCTAATTTAATATTACCACAGATCTGTTGTTGGAATGTTTTAAAAGATTTGAAAGAGAGATTTATTGTTGACGTGTGTTAAGATTTGAGGTTTTCATGTGCAGAGATCTGCAAGCCCAATCAGAATGAAAAATGGGATTGGGGAATTGGGGATATCCTTTTTTAAGAAAAGGGTAGAATTGTATATTATTAGATTAAAAATTTTAATTTTTATTTATTTATGGAGATAATCTAATTAATGGGGTATATATAGAAAAAAAGGGTGCAAATAGCCGTGCCCTTCTTCATAACATACGATTTTTCTTGTACAATAAACATAATTCTTCATAACAGGTGTATTTATTTATGAGTTGGACTCCTGTGCCCCCGGGACACACCGTGCCCCCATGGAAACACAAGAGTTTTAACACTAAAATTCTTGTGTTTTCATGGGGCACGGCTAAAACTCTTGTGTTCTCATGGGCACGGTGTGTCCCGGGGCACAAGAGTTTTTGCCTTTATTTATATATATATATATATATATATATATATACTATACATTTTAGTAATACGATTTAGAAAAGTATTCTTTAATTAACAATAAGCATACATATTTACATAATTGTCATACATTATGTAATGATTTTGGTGAGATTGTCTCACGAATTCCTTATGGAAGACGGATTATCCATTAACTGAACTAAATTATTCCAAAGGGGGTCTTATTTCATTGTTATTAAATTAAAAAATTAAAAACTTAGTTATAGAGTAAAATTAATTGAGACTAAATAAATTTAAAAGGTCTTGTTTGATTGATATCACATTAAAAAAATTAAAAATTAATTATGAAAGGGAAATTAATTATACCTTATATATATATATATATATGTATATATTTCTACGTATTTCTTATTTATTTATTTTTTTGTTATTTTAAAATGTATAATTTAAAATTTATTATTCATTTAGTTTATTTTTTAATTATAAATTTTTAATATTTGATAACATTTTTAAGGGATTATTACTGATAGATACGTTTATATATAACCTAATTACTAATAAATACATTGATCTAATATAATTACTTATGAATACATAACGTCATTTTCTTTTTCCAGCTTTACCCTTATTTACAATATTGAATATTCAATGTTTTCACTTAACACTAGTTTCATTGAATACTAATGTACACTAAATTAGATAAAAATAATGGGTGAGAGATTTATGGAGAAATTTAAGAATAATTATAACAACCCTTTCATCAATTTAATTAATCGTATATTTTATGTTTCTCTCTCAAGAATACACACTAATGTACATGTGTATTTTCTGTTTCTCTCTCAATGATGCACGTAATGTATATTCGTAGGGTTCTCCAATTTAATTGCGTATTTTCTATTTCTCTCTAAAAATGCACACTAATGTGCTTAACAATAGTTTCAATCGTGTATTTTCCATTTCTCTCTCAAAGATGCACACTGATATACATTCGTAGGGTTTTTCTATTTGATCACGTATTTTCTGTTTCTCTCTAAAAAATGCACAATAATGTACATTAGTAGGGTTCTTCAATTTATTCGTGTATTTTCAGTTTCTCTCTCAATAGAATGCACAATAATGTACATTCATATAAATAACGTATTTTTGTTCCCATCTTAATAATGTACACTAATATACGGATATTTATAGGTATTATGGGAAAAGTAAAATATAATTTCATATTTATCAGTAATTTTCTAAAGTGAATGTATCGCTTAATAATTCTTAAATAAGTTTTGTATCTACTATTTATTGACCCCATTTTTAAAAAGTAGTACTAATATTTATTTTAGAGGCACTCTCTTGTGAGACGGGTGTGAGAGGGTCAACACATCATTAAAGTATATTTATTGTATAGATAAAATATGATTATTTGTAGTTAAAGTATGCTAATAATAATTCATATTATAACACGCTAAAATCATACTTTAATGCATAATCAAATATACTTTAGAAAACATAATGGAATTATTACTATCTACTGCAATATATATACTAAAATTACTAACAGATACAAAGTATATATTTTATTACTATTAGGTACAAAAATAGGTAATGAAATGTCTCAACTACCCCTTTATAAATATCGCTGAATACAACTGTATTGAGTACATGATCGTTGTCATTTTCACCTAGATTTTAGTGTCTTCGTTTGTGGATTTTAGAATATTTTCATCCGTATTTGTGTGACTTTTGGTGGAGTTTATGTAATTATGAGAAATGTGGTATGGATTGATAGAAATGTGTAAATAAGCTTAAAAATGTGCAAAACAGGTTAAGAAATGGAGAAAAATGGAGTCGGGAGCATCAGAACGCAGAGCTTGCCCAAGAGAAGGCTGTGTTTTGGTGCTCGAGCCGTGTGCCAGCGCACACCCCGTGTGTGGAACACGGACCTATTTGATGAAGCCGTGCACAGTCGTCAGAAATCGATACACGCCCATGAGAGAGACCGTGCGTTGCTGCACGAGCCGTGTTCGGAAACAAGCAGAACATGCCAAACTATGTATGCACTACACGAGCCGTGCACTGCTACACGGCCCGTGTAGGTGTAAAAGATAGATTAAATTCAGAATATTCCGGAAGCTTCTAAAAGGTCCCTAAGTGATATAAAAGGCTGACTTGTGCGAAATTTGAAGGGAAGATCAGAATCAGAGCAGTTACATACACTCCACACCACATTTTCACACACTAGATCCATTTGATTCATCTCCATACATTTGATCCATCCATTTCACTTGATCTTCAACAATCCATCCATCAATCCATTCTTCCACCACTTGAGAAGAGGAAAGCATCAATGATTGAAGAAGATAGCATTTTGGAGAGAATGAAGGTTATCTCCACAAAAGGGAAGCCAATCCACTTTTCAATTGTTGATTTTCTTCTTATTTTGGCTCAAATGGAGCAAGCCTTTGAACGTATTGATCTAAACACAATGTATAGTGGCTAGTCCTATAGTAGGGCTAATCATATGATTGGTTGAGAAGAATGCTAGATATGTAGGATTTTAGATATTGAATTGAGTTAATTTGGACTTCCTTTTATGATTGATGATTCATGCTTTATTCTTCTACTTGTGTGATTAAATTTGTAGTTCAATATGTTAGGATGGCCATTCCAATGTCTTGACTTAGGATTTAATTGAATCATTTAGGTGAATGGACATGCATGTTAGTGTGAGGGGAGGTAAGTCATACCCTTCTTATGCTTAGAACACTTATAAAGGGACACTTAAGAAATTGAGTGAAAAGAACCAACTTATGATCGTACCTTAAGGGAATTGAGAGTAAGACAATCTTAAGAGATTTAGACTTGTTAAAGAGTCGAGAACCTAATCACCTTGGTCATAGGGGTTAGGGGTAAAAACGTGATTGCTTTTAGTCCATAATTAATGAAGTTCAATGTTAAGAGTCATGCATATCTAGCTAGTTTCTTAACCATGATTATGATTAGCCTTGCTCTCTTCTTAAGTGCATTCTATCCACAATTCCATTCATCTTGTTACTCATTTGATCTTAGATAAATTTAATTGTTAATTGATTTCTTAGTTAATTGATTAGAATAACAATACCAAACCTTCAATCTTGTCACTCTTACAAAGCATAAATCAATGACAAATCCAGATATAACCATGAGTTTACTTTCCCTTGGGACAACATACTTATAAATTTTTTTACTTAGTCACACGTGTACAACAACGATAGAGTCTCTTACTCTAAAACATTTTACTAAAAATGCGACTAAGAACATAGCGCCGCTTGCCCGGGAAATGTTAAACTTTTGGTTGTAACGAGTTTGAATTTGATTAGTTTTGATAAGAGTATTTCTTTTATTTGTTTATGTGTTTACTTGTCTTGGTTACTTGGAGAACTAAGATGGAAATTCTTGTAGGTACATGCGAACTCGTTCAAGGTCTCAATTTATTGAACCTTTGAACTTGGAATTGGAAGCTACCTTAAGAAGACAAAGAAGAGGAATGTTAGAGCCTACGGAGGAAGTTATGGAAAACGTAAGGGATATTGCAAATATGGTTGATGAAGAAGGTAATATGAGGAATTTTCAAGGAGGTAATGTTCGAGGAGGAAATATTAATCCAGAGTTTGTGCCACAAGCTTACGCGCAACAAATGCATTTACAAAATCAACAATTGCAAGCGATTATTCAAAACTTGATGGCACAACAAGAAGCTAGAGATAACCAACAAGCCCCTCTGGTAGTGCAAAATCAACCTCGGGGCCATGGACATAATGGAGCGGGGATGAACATCCGAGATCATTTCCAACCTTAGTTTGGGAATTATGCGATGGGGCCGCCGTTAAATGTTAATAATTTTGAGATCAAGACGGGAGTGATCAATATGGTGCAAGCAAATCAATTTGGAGATGGAGTTATGGAAGATCCAAATCCTCACCTATCTCAATTCATGGAGTTAGCTAATGCCATAAAGATCAATGGAGTGAGTGACGATATTGTCAAGATGAAGCTCTTTTCCTTTTCATTAAGGGATAGAGCTAAGGCTTGGTTTCATACTATACCTCCGGGATCCTATAATACATGGAGAGAGTTGGCTCAAAGGTTCCTAAGCAAGTATTTCCCACCATCAAAGATGTTGCACCTAAAAGGTCAAATATTACAGTTTAAGCAAATGCCTCTTGAAACTTTTAGTGAGGTTTGGGATCAGTTCAAAGAAATGCTAAGGAAATATCCACAACATGGATTTTCCAAAGATCAACAAGTAAGATTTTTCTATGCCGGTTTGAATGGAAGTGAGAGGATGCTTGTTGATACTTCGGCGGGAGGTTCGATATTGGGGCAAACTCCGGAAAGAGCTATTGCTATATATGAAGAGATTGCTTTGAATACGAGTCAATGGCCTATAGATAGAGTTGCAGGCATGTATAAAAGGGAGAGAATAGCTAAGATGGAAGAAGTGTGCTTGCAACAAGTGAAAAAAGTGGAGGTACCTAAGTAGGATGTAACCGATAAGGCAATCACGGAGATACTTAAGAGAATGAACGCTAATTTGCAAGTGTCTCCGAATTCTTTGTCCAAGTCTATGGTGAATCAACAAGTGCTTGCAAATCCTCAACAAGGTGTGCCACTATCTTTGATGAATCAACAAGTATTTCCTAATCCTCAACAAGGCATGTCTATGCCTAATATGGGTCAATCTTCTCAAAGTTGTCAAATGCCTACATCTATGCCTCAACAAGGTATGTCCTCTAATTTTGGAATTCAAGATACTTGGTGTCCACCCGAGATGTCACTTGAGGAAGTTGCCTTCATGCAAGGAAGGAACTTCCAAGAAAATTATGGTGGTAACTTTGGTAATCATGGAGGGGATATCCACAAAGTCAAGGAGGATGGGGGCAATGTAACTTTCAAGGAAATTTCAATCAACCTCGTAGGTATAAGAATTTATCATATGGGAATCAAGAAAATGCCCTTACTCTTCCACCGGACACTAATCTGGGGGAGAAAGCTCAAAATGGTGAAGGAAAGCCAACAATGGAGGATCAAATGGCCAAGATATTTGATTTTATGAAACAAGAAAAAGAGGTGAATGATAAAAGATTTGACTTTATAAAGAAAGAGAAAGAGCTGAGTGATAATAGATTCAAAGCTTTGAAAACACAAATGAGTCAAATGGCAAGTGAAAGAGGGGATGTTCATCGTCAATGGAAGTTTCCATCTACGATCATTACTAACCCGAAGGAGCAATGCATGCAATTGAGCTTCGTAGTGGAACAAAATACGAAGGGCCTTCTATGCCGACGGAAGTAGAGGAAGTAGAGTGTGAACTTGAGCCTATGGAAAGAGTGGATGAAGAAGGGAAAGAGGAAGAAGTTGAGATTGTTGAAAAAGATGAAAGTACCCCTATACTTGAAGAAGAAAAGATGAAGTCTCCAAAGAAATGGGAAAGATGTAGAGAAGCATAACGTAAAGAGAGAGAAGAGAAGTTTGAAAGGGATGAATGGGGGATTCCTAAGTTGCCCGTTGCAATTCCGTTTCCACAAAGATGCTTGAAAAAGGGATTAGAAGAGAAATTTGCCAAGTTTGTTGAGATGTTGAAGAAGATACATGTGAATATTCCTTTTGCGGATGCTTTGCTTCAAATGCCCAACTACTCCAAGTTTTTGAAGGATATCTTGTCGAAGAAAAGAAGCTTGAGAGAGTTTGAAATGGTGTATTTAACAGAGGAGTATAGTGCGATCTTACAAAAGAAACTTCCCCCTAAATTGAAAGATCCGGAGAGTTTCACTATTCCATGTGAGATAGGAGAGCATGAAAACTACAAAGCTTTATGTGATTTGGGGGCTAGCATTAACTTGATGCCCTTGTAAATTTTCAAAAAGTTGGGTATTGGTAAGGTCAAACCGTTGTCGGTCACACTTCAATTAGCCGACCGGTCATTGACACATCCAAAAGGAATTATGGAAGATGTGTTGATCAAAGTTGACAAGTTTATGTTTCCCGTTGATTTTGTGGTACTTGATATGGATGAAGATGCTAATGTCCCGTTGATACTTGGGCATCCGTTTCTTGCCACGGGAAAAGCATTGATAGATGTGGAGAAAGGGGAGTTAACTTTAAGGGTGAATGAGGAAGAAGTGATATTTTCACTAAGAGAGGCTATGAGGTATCGTCGGAACAAGGAGGAATGTAGAAGATTGGAGGTTGTGGACAACTGCTGAGAGTGAAAATAAGCGTATTTTAGTATCCAATTTAACACTTTTTTTATGGAAATTGATGTTATATATTAACACAAGAGTCTTACATTCAATATATGTGAGAAAAAGGTGCACTTGAGGTATTTTGTTGTGTTTTAGGTGGAAAAAGGATCAAAAGTGCCAAGTTGGAGTAAAGGAGCAATTTGTGCAAGGATGCTGAAAAACGCATGTCCAACTTGTGTAATTTTTCTATGTTCATGTGGAGCTTTAAATTGGAAGTACGATACATGGTTAGAAAGCTACAGAAGAGAGGGTCGTTTTGGCATAAGGAACACCTCAATCGAAATTCAAACGAGAAAGTTATGATCCAAATGGTGACGTCGCGTAAGCTGTTCCTATTCAGCACGACTGTTCTACTTTGCGTGACTTGTTATACTTTCAAATATTGGACTTTTGGTGAGATATTTATATGTATAGAAAGCCAAGGAAAAGAGTATCACGTGAGAGCAAGAATCACTCAAATCGGAGTTTTGAAGAGGAAGTTATGCTCAAAATCGTGAAGTCGCGTAGCTGCAAGCGAGAATTTTCGAGAATTTCTGAATTTGTCGTGTTTTTACACCACTCAATGTGTGTCGCGTGTTTTACATCCCATTGCATGTATTTTTGTGTTTTCCAAGAAAAATTCATTCCTAGGTCTATAAGGAGCGCTTACAAGTATAAAAGGGGATGTGGATCACATCATTATTCATTGAATTGAATTGGAGAGAGCCACAAATCCATCCTACACCCCACTAGGGGGGATCACCTCCCAACCATCATCCACATCCTTTTCTCCATCCATCCATTACTTTGAAGATTCATCTGTGGAATCAAGAGGAGGACTAAGAGGAGAATTCAAGATGGAGAAGAACGCGATGATGCTACATCTAGGGTTTATTTTATTTCCTAATTTATCTTGTAATTTTCCAGACATCCGGGTAAGATCTATCCAACACTCATGATTGTTCTTCGTAACATTATGGGCTAGAGCCTTTTTGGTAGAACTAGAGTTGTGAAGGTTTTTACGAATTAATTGAATTTTCATATGTAAACTCCGTACAACACTACTCGTGGATTGATTTTATATATGATTGTGCTTTCTTAATCCATATTCACGGTCGTTTATGCATCTTCAATTGGTATATAGAGTCTGAATATATATCTTGGTTGTAGATTGAGTGCGTTCACCGCTGAACAGGATTCCATGTTATGATTCTAAGTGAGGGACTCTGAAGCTTCATTAGAACTATTATATATGAATACTTATTAATTGAATTGAATTCGGGTTATTAAGTAGGATAAAGAGGATAATTTTATAGTACCTGTAAAGGGAGATCATATCGGGTTAGAGTACCAATTGGCCAGGGAAATAATTGATACTGATAGTATCTAGAAAGGGGGATGGAATTATATCTCTTGCTCCGAGGTTATTCACACGTGTTACACGCATATTTACTTATGTCTGTAGAGTAGATATGCATGGTTTAGTGATACGTCCATATTCCACAAGGCAGAGTCAGACATCAACACACGAAAGAGAAATTATTGAGTGAAACTGGATTTCCCTAGAGCTACCTATTCTCCTACTTGATCCACTTTCGTATTCTTCTAAGTGACTTTATTTTATTTGTTATTTTAATTAATTGTTTATTAGTTAATAATTAAATCCTCAAACATTATTGCCTTATCTTAATTAATTTAGTAAATAATTAAATTGATAATGCACCGTCCTTTGGGTTCGATAATCACTTGGTCGCTTGCTTAAGCTGCAATTGATATCCTTAATACTTGGGGATTAATTTTGCGTGCAAAGAAAATGCACATCAAGTTCTTGGCGCCGTTGCCGGGGACATCTGTTTTTATTGATTTTATTATTTCTAGTTGATTAAGACTTTTATTGTGATTATTTATTTGTATCTAATCTTAAATATTTCTGAGGTACTTGTGCACTAGGAAAAGGAAAGGAAGGAAAGGAAGAACACACTGATCTAAATATGGCCAGAGCAAGATAGAATCCGGATAATGTTGCTGATGAGTGATATTTTCACCTAGATTTTAGTATCTTTTTATGTGAGTTTTCGTATATTTTTATCCGTATTTTATGTGTTATTTGGTTGTGTTTTGTGTTTTTATGGAAATGTGTGTGAATGAGCTTAAACCTATAATTTTCACTTTTTATTTGATGCTAGATATGATAAGGAAGACGTAGGAAAAAGCGGATCTCAATTCAGAGTTGAAATGAGGGAGAACGAGCCAAAACAGTGAAGAAATACAGGAGCCAGCACCAACACGGGCCGTGTAGCCAACACGGCCCTGTAAGAGGTGGCCGTGCGGCGACACCAATTCGTTCAACACGGGCAACTTAAGGCCGTGTCCAGTCGCACGAGTCGTGTTGGTAGCACGAGCCATTTCATCAACACGGCCCTGTAAGAAAAGGCCGTGCGGGAGCATCAGTTCACACGACACGGCCACCTTATGGCCGTGTGGCAGAGCACGACTCGTGCTGTGTAAAATCCTGGAAAAAAATCAGAATCCTTCTAGAAGTCTCCCAAGGGGTATAAATACCCAATATTTCAATATGTGAGAAAGATCCGATTTTCCACCTTTCACACACACCTCACACACCATTTCCTCAATTCTTCACCTTCACCTTCATCCATTCTTCATCTTTTGGATCTACCTTCATCCAACCATCACATCCTCCATCCAAGTAGTAGAGAAGCAAGGAAGAGAGGTGAATTGCAAGGGGAAGAAGAAAAATCACCATTGGAGACATCCAAGGGAGTTTTCATCTAAACTTTATATTGAAACCTATTGTTTATCATGTTTTGTAAGGAATTTAATGTCTATGTTAATTTTCTTATGGATATGAGAGGCTAATCTCCCTTGTGAGATTAGCAATATGAATTGTGCTGGATAATTTTTGGTATTTTGCAATTGAATGATTATGTTGATTGGGTTAATTGATTTTCTATCATTGATGCTTTAGATCTTGAGGTTTATGATGATTTGTGTGTTTAATTATTTTAAGCATGTGATTAGATTGAGAAGTCAATTACATATTTAGGATAATTAAGTGAATCATTTCATCAAACACTTCATGTGCATTATAGATTGTGAAGAGATTGAGAAGTCCTTCATAGTTTAGAACCCTTTGATAGAACATATCATTTATTAGATTGAGAAGTCAATAGATTATGTGAAGGGACTCTCATTTCAAGCTTAGTACCTAGTTGGAATTGTTTGAGTGAGAACCAATCCAATGAATGTCATTCCATATCCTATTCATTCCGAGAGGGAGTTTAGGTGATCTTAGTGTTGGCCCTTAGCCTTTTTCCCATGACACATATGAATTCATTGCATGATACCTAGATTTTCCATGCTTTAAGTATTGTTAATCTCATCTCTATCTACTTGGCTCATTCATCCATCTCCCATTCATCTATCCATTTATTTTATTGTCATTTCTTGATTATCTCCCCTTCTCATTCATCTCTATAATACTATGACAAACACGAGATCGCTTAGACCCCTAGTACCTTCCTCCCTGTGGTTCGATAATTTCTTTAATTGCTCATGCCCACTATATTATGGCTAATCAGTTGCCATACGTGAAATTTTCACGAACTATGGGATTGACAACATGGGTTTGATAGGAGCAAGGGGGGAAGATGATGATTTTGAGATACATCCCGCTCTTATTAACATTGTAGAGAAGAATTCATTTTCTGGAGGTTATTTTGAAGATCCATATCAGCATCTCAAAAGATTCCTTGGTTATGCAAACACTCAAAAGGGTACTGGAACTAATGATAATGCTAGGCGGATTGCCCTATTCAAGTTCTCTTTGATTGATAAGGCAGAAGCTTGGTATGAAACTCTTGATGCCACAGATTGCACTACATGGGACTAACTGCAGCAAAAATTCTTAGAGAGATACATGCCACCCTCAAGGATCTTAAGAATGAGGCAAGACATTACCCAATTTGTTATGAATCAGGGTGAGAAATTTCATGAGGCGTGGGACAGGTTTAAAGACATGCTCAGGAGGTGCCCACAGCATGAAATGTCTAAGGCTGAGTACATAAGCATCTTTTACTATGGATTGGATTGTGAGTCTCGTATTTTTATTGATGCATCATTAGGTGGAGCGCTGTTATCTAAAACAGCAATCAAAGCACAGAAGTTGTTTGAAGATATCTCTATGAATTCACGTGACTGTCTTGTAGAGAGAGATAGATGATCATATGTACTTGGCAAGGTGGCACATGTTGAACATCAAGTGGTGAAGCTGAATAGGGATGATGATATCGTCTCTAATCTAGCTAACATCAACAAGCTACTAGAGTCCCAGCAGAAGCAGATTACAGAGTTAACACTAAAGGGGCCTAGTTTGAAGTAGCACGAAGTGATGAGTGTTTAAGATACCTTCAATCGATACATGGCTGAGAATGATGCAAGGGTTGACCACATCGAAGCTAGAATGAATGTTGATCATACAGATTTATCTAAGCAGTTGAAGGACCTAACTTTGATTATGGGGCAGATGACCACGAACGTGAATCAATTAACACAAACATGGGAGAATAATGCCATCACATTGAGATTCGGGACACCGTACGAAGGTCCGATGAAGCCGGTGATCGAAAACGATAAAAACAGGAGAACTGTTCGACCAACACCATCTGTTCGACCAGAGTATTCTAGTCGAACAGAGGTCGAACAACCTTCGGAGAAACAGAATCTCGATGCTCTATTTTATGCCCCGCTATTTGACCAGAGCACTTCCATTCGACCAGACCATCTTGGTCGAATGGTGGTCGAACAACTCCTGGAGAACGGGAGCTCACGATTAGTAAAGTTGCTCGACCAGGCACCTTCTGTTCGACTAGACCACTTTGGTCGAACAGTGGTCGAACAACTTCAAGAACCTTTCATTTTGATACCGGATGCTATACCTGTTGTTCAAAGTACTCCAGTACCATTACATGAGCATAATACTGAGCTTATAGCGGAGAAGAAGTGGGAAAGAGCAAGGAGGTTGAGAGCCAAGAAGCTTAGATTGCAGATGGATAATGAAGATGTGGTTTTCTCTCTTGATCATGCAATGAAGATGCCTATGGAGACTCAATCATGCAATAGCATAGATGTATTTTCTAACTTGTTTAATCTTGATTTTTCTAAGACAGATGATTCTGAATGTAAGTGGAAGATTGGCAAGGAGGTATCTAGACAGCCATGGGAGGAAGGAAATTCTGAGAATCATATTTTTGTGACCAAGAAAGATGAGGTGTTGAGTGTAGACATGAAGAGGGAAAGAAAGTATTTGAAGGTGAGGATGCGAGAAGACCGTCCTCTGATCCAGTAGTCTATAAAGGTTACATCCGTCGTGACTCTCCGACGTTAAACATGAGCGCCTATTGGGGGCTTGCCCTTCTATTTTAATGCTTTATTTATTTCGTGTGAGTAAGAATTTTTTATATTTAAGGTGCTTACTAATCGGCAATTATGTCTCTTTGCAAACTTAGTTTCAACTTACGTTTTTATTAAGTTTGGGGTGTGATGTTATTACCTCATTGAAGCACCAAGAGTATAATCTTTTCTTTGTAATGTTTGCTAGGGGAGTTGATTTTTTGCGGTATGTTGAAACTTTAATTGGTTTTGACATGTCGATTTTTTACAATTTGCCTAGTGTTCAGTGGTGTTTCTAGTGTGTGGAGTCGATTAGATAATCAATTGAGTATTTCTTATAGTTCTCCTATTTTATTAATGATGAATCCTATGATGATGAGATTTGTTGAGCTTTGATGATAGAAAAGGGTAACTAGGTGGCAAGATGAGTTCTACATTGAGGCTTTGACTCGAGAGCTCATGCGTTTTGAAGGAAAAATCAGGTGCCCTCATTTTCTTATTCTAATTTTTATATGTGCTTTTAATTAGTATGGGTGGAAGGATTGAGTTTATATTTTGGTGATTCATGTGAGCTTATACTTTTGAATTGTGCTAAAATTCATATGCTTTTGAAATTGATAAAGGAATTGTACTTGAATTATATTGTGATATGAAGTTCTATGTGTACTTGTGGGATATTGCTTACCATGAAAAGTGCTCTATTACTTGTTAAAACCCCATGTGAGATTTTGAGCCTCATTGATCATGTACATAATCACATGATATTTCTTTTCTGGTGAGTATCGTTCTTGTGTGTGTATTCTAGAACTTGCCTCTTGTCTTACTTGAAACTACATGTGTGTTAGATGATGGGAGATAATTTTAGGCCATCCATGAAATTATGAGTCACTTTGCCAAATAATTTCCTACCAAATAATTATATATCCGTAGTTAGCCCTTTTGAGCCTAAAAGCCTTATTTCTTTGGCAACCTACGAAGATAGCCACTTTGATATCCTATTTGAGCCTTAAATTCCTATATTTAGTGGAGAAGTAAATGCTGTCAAAGTGTGTGAATTGATTTTCATGGAGTTTGGAAGGAATAAAATATTTGGAGCTGTACAAGTGATTATGAGCTGAAAAATATGAGTTGAAAAATAAGTTGCTTAGGGATAGTGCCCGAAACTGGTATCCCGAGATGTTAGAGGTAGTACCCGAAACTGGTAACTCGAGAAAAAAGAAAGGAAAGAAAAAGTATGTTGAGCTTGAAGGTAAGGAGAGAAAAGAAAATTAGAAGAGCATGAAGCTGGATAGCCTTGAAGTGTAAAAATCTGCAGTACAAAAGATCTCTAGTTTTAATTCTCTACTAATTGAGTTACTTTATCCATATATTTCCTACCCTTACCAAAGAGCCGACATTACATCCTATGAAAAGTTCTTTTTGATCCCATTGTCGAATCATACTTTTAGTGGTGGAGAGTTTGAGACATTTGGCAAGCTTATGGTTACGCATGCACTTGAATTGAATTTGAGCGTAAACACCTTATCCTATAAGTGTACATCTTTTACACTTGAGTGTGAGTGATATATATTTCCGGTGAGAACATGTGGATGAAGCATTTGAATTGGTGGTGATTGTCTTAACTTGTATGCTATGAATTGATTATTACATGTAATGAGAGTTACATGACCTAAGTTGAGGACAATTATATTTTGAATATGATATGAGTCATAGTCCTTGTTTCTCCGCTAATTTTCATACTCTCTCTCTCTTTAATTTTATTTTATTGCCACGAGAGGAGCAACGAGTAAGTTTGGGGGTTTGTTGAGAGTGAAAATAAGCGTGTTTTAGTGTCCAATTTAACACATTTTTTTATGGGAATTGATGTTATATATTAGCACAAGAGTCTTATGTTCAATATATGTGAGAAAAAGGTGCACTTGATGTATTTTGCTGTGTTTTAGGTGGAAAAAGGATCAAAAGTACCAAGTTGGAGTAAATGTGCAACTTGTGCAAGGATGCTGAAAAACGCACGTCCAATTTGTGTAATTTCTCTATGTTCTTGTGGAGCATTAAATTGGAAGTGTGATACATGGTTGGAAAGCTACAGAAGAGAGGGTCTTTTTGGCATAAGGAACACCTCAATCGAAATTCAAACGAGAAAGTTATGATCCAAATGGTGATGTCGTGCAAGCTGTTCCTGTTCAGCACGACTGTTCCACTTTGCATAACTTGTTATACTTTCAAATATTGGACTTTCAATAAGATATATATATATATATATATATATATATAAACAAGGAAGAGAGGATCACGTGAGCGTAAGAATCACTCAAATCGGAGTTTTGAAGAGGAAGTTATGCTCAAAATCGTGAAGTCGCGCAGCTGCCAATGAGAATTTCTGAATTTGTGCGTGTTTTTACACCACTCAGTGTATATCGCGTGTTTTACATCCCATTGCATGTATTTTCATGTTTTCCAAGAAAAAGCCCTTCATAAGTCTATAAGTAAAACTTACAAGTATAAAAGGGGATGTGGATCACACCATTATTCATTGAATTGAATTGGAGAGAGCCACAAATCCATCCTATACCCCACAAGGGGGGGTCACCCTCCAACCATCATCCACATCCTTTCCTCCATCCATCCATCACTTTGAAGATTCGTCTGTGGAATCAAGAGGAGAACTAAGAGGAGAATTCAAGATGGAGAAGGACGCGACGATGCTACATCTAAGGTTTATTTCGTTTTCTAATTTATCTTGTAATTTTTCAGACATCCGGGTAAGATCTATTCAACACTCATGATTGTTCTTCGTAATATTATGGGCTAGAGCCTTTTTGGTAGAACTAGGGTTGTGAAGGTTTTTACAAATTAATTGAACTTTCGTGTGTAAACTCTGTACAACACTACTTGTGGATTGATTTTATATATGATTGTGCTTTCTTAATCCATATTCACGGTCGTTTTGTTCATCTTCAATTGATATATAGAGTCTGAATATATATTTTGGTTGTAGATTGAGTACGTACACCGCTGAATAGGATTCCATGTTATGATTCTAAGTGAGGGGACTCCGAAGCTTCATTAGAACTATAATATATGAATACTTATTAATTGAATTGAATTCGGGTTATTAAGTAGGATAAAAAAGATAATTTTATAGTACCTATAAAGAGAGATCATATCGGGTTAGAGTACTAATTGGCCAGGGAAATAATTGATACTGATAGTACCTAGAAAGGGGGGTAGAATTATATCTCTTGCTCTGAGGTTATTCACACGTGTTACACGCATGTTTACTTGTGTCTATAGAGTAGATATGCATGGTTTAGTGATGCATCCATATTCCACAAGGCAGAGTTGGACAACAACACACGAAAGGGAAATTAATGAGTGCTGGATTTCCCTAGAGCTACCTATTCTCCTACTTGATCCACTTTCGTATTCTTCTAAGTGACTTTATTTTATTTGTTATTTTAATTAATTGTTTATTAGTTAATAATTAAATCCTCAAACATTATTGCCTTGTCTTAATTAATTTAGTAAATAATTAAATTGATAATACGCTGTCCTTTGGGTTCGATAATCACTTGGTCGCTTGCTTAAGCTGCAATTGATATCCTTAATACTTGGAGATTAATTTTGCGTGCAAAGAAAATGCGCATCAACAACATTGTTAAAGAGCATATGTATCACCATCACTCCAAGGATCCATTGGAAATTATCATAAGCCACTCTTACTCTATTGAATCTATACAAGTGAGGAAGCAAAGGAAGCAAAAGTGGAGAGACTCAATGAAGAATCAAAATAAGAAGTGCAAGAGAAGAAGAAGGTAGAGTTGAAACCATTACCGGAGCATTTGAAGTATGCTTACTTGGAAGAGAATGAGATGTGTCCGGCAATTGTATCTTCTTTCCTTAATGATTTAGAATTGGAAAAGTTGTTAAGAGTTTCGAGGGAGCATAAATCTTCTATTGGTTGGAGTATAAAAGATTTGAAAGGTATTAGTCCATCTATGTGTATGCATAAGATTCATTTGATTGATGATGATAAGTCTTGTATGCAAAATCAACGTAGATTAAATCCTATAATGCAAGAAGTGGTGAGAAAGGAGGTATTAAAATGGCTTGATGCGGGAATAATCTTTCCAATTAGTGATAGTCAATATGTAAGTCCTTTACATATAGTGGCAAAAAAGGATGGTATGACAATTGTTCGATCCGATACAAATGAAACAATTTCCACTAGAATTATCACGGGTTGGAGAGTATGTATTGATTATCATAAATTGAATGAAAATACTCGTAAAGATTATTTCCCATTGCTATTCATAGACCAAATGTTGGATCGACTTGCGGGACATGAGTACCATTGTTTTCTTGATGGGTACTCCGAGTACAATCAAATATTGATTGCCCCGGAAGACCAAGAGAAGACAACTTTCACATATCCTTATGGTACGTTTGCATTTAGAATGATGCCTTTTGTCTATGTAATGTCCCTGCCACTTTTCAGCGTTATGATGTCTATCTTCGATGGTTTAATTGAAAATATTATGGAGGTGTTTATGGACGATTTTTCCATGTATGGTTCCTCTTATGATATTTGCTTGACTAATCTCACTATTATGTTGTAGAGGTGTGAAGATTGGAAAAAATGCCACTTTATGGTGACCGATGGTATAGTCTTAGGGCATCATATTTCAGTTTAAAAGTGGATAGAGCTAAAATGATAGCCATAGAATGACTTCCCTCTCCTACTAGTGAGAAGGGGGTGAGATCGTTCTTAGGTCATGCGGGCTTTCATAGACGCTTCATTAAGGATTTTTCCAAAATTGCTAAACCTCTTTGTAAACTACTTGAAAAAGATTGTCCATTTAACTTCAATGATGAATGCTTTGTCTCATTTCAGGTGCTCAAGGATGCTCTCACTTCATCTCCAATACTCGTTACCCCGGATTGTAGCTTACAATTTGAATTACATTGTGATGCTAGCGATCAATCCATAGGAGTAGTGTTGGGGCAAATGTGGGGAAAAAAATTTAGAGCAATCTATTACGCCTCAAAGACATTGAATTCGTGCCAAGTTAATTACACCACAACGGAAAAGGAATTTTTAGCCATCGTGTATGCTTTTGAGAAGTTTTAGCCATACTTGGTTGGAACACAAACTATTGTCTACACGGATCACGCGGCCATAAAATACCTAATGAGTAAGAAAGATGTTAAACCTCATTTAATCCATTGGGTGTTGCTTTTGTAGGAATTTGATGTGATTATCAAAGATAAGAAGGGCATGGAAAATGTGATTGCAGATCATTTTTCTAGATTGGAGAATAGAGGGGAGAATGAAGACATGAAGCCGATTGGGAATGAGTTCCCGGATGAGGAAATTTTGCAAGTTGAAGTTGAGCAAGTGTGTGCTCTCATGGTGAATGTGCCGTCTTGGTATGCCGATTATGTCAACTTTCTTGTGTGTGGAATCAAGCTCACATTGCTTAATGATTATAAGATAAAAAGGTTTTATGTTGAAGTGAAGAAGTGCTTGTGGGATGAGCCCTTTTTGTTTAAAATTTGCAATGATGGAGTTATAAGGAGGTGTGTGGCCGATGAAGAAGTCATGGGGATTCTTGAGCTATGTCAATCGTTTTTGTGTGGGGGTCACTTTGGTCATCAAAAGACGGGGGCTAAGGTCTTACAATCGGGTTTCTATTGGCCTACATTGTTTAAGGATGCAAAGAAGTTTGTGGCTAAATGTGATAGATGCCAAAGAGTAGGGGAATAGGTAAGCGAGATGAGATGCCCATGAGTTTAAGAATTGATGTGGAAATATTTGATGTATGGGGCATTGATTTTATGGGACCATTTTCCTCATCTAAAGGATATGTGTACATCTTGTTAGACATGGATTATGTGTCAAAGTGGGTGGAGGCAATCCCCACTAAGACAAATGATGCCTTGATTGTTCAAAGGTTCTTGAAGAAGAATATCTTTGCTAGGTTTGGAGTTCCACGCGCATTGGTAAGTGATGAAGGATCCCATTTTATGAATAAATTGATGGAGGGATTGTTGAAAAGATATGGAGTGAAGCATCGAGTGGCTACACCTTACCACCCTCAAGAAAATGATTTGGCGGAGGTTTCCAACCGTCAAATAAAGTTAGTGTTGGAGAAGACAATCAATGGAGGGCGGAAGGATTGGTCGGAGAAGCTTGACGATGCCTTATGGGCTTATCGAACATCTTTTAAAACTATCCTTGGTGTGTCACCGTATCAAATGGTCTATGGTAAAGCTTGCCATCTTCCCGTGGAGTTGGAACACCGTGTATTGTGGGCTATAAAACGCCTTAATATGGATGAAAGGGAGAGTGGTCAAGAAAGGTTGTTGAAGTTGGTTGAGTTAGAGGAGTTTAGAGGAAGAGCATTTGATAACTCAATCATTTACAAGGAGAATATGAAGAGATGGCATGATATCAAGGTAAAGGAGAAGACGTTTGCTCCCAGGGACAAAGTTCTTGTGTTCAACTCGAGGCTTAAGTTGTTCCCCAGAAAGCTTAAGTCTAAATGGATGGGACCATATGAAGTGCTTGAGGTGTTAAGTGGACATACATTGAAGCTTAAGGGTCCTAATAATGAGTTTGTGGTAAATGGTCATCGGGTGAAACATTACCTATCTCCTTCTCAAAAGTAGATAGTGTATGTGGATACCCTCTCTTCTTAAACTTCTTTGATTGTTTAGTAGTATAGATTTTATTTTTCTTTTGTTTTTATTATTTTCTTGTAGATTCGATATGTAGGTGGTGAAGCTCATGGAAAAAAGTACATATAATGAAAGACAAGGGTGCTAAAGGTGAAATGATGATGTATGCCACACCACTCTTTACAAACTTAAATTTTAACACGTGTTAATTTAAATTTGGGGGGTGCGTGGTGGTCATACTTGGATTTTAGAAAATGCACATGAGTCATCATGAGGTAAGTTCATGAAGAGCATCGGTGGAAACGATAAAGGTACGTTTCAACACTTTTTGCAAACTTAATTCTCAACTTGTTTCGATTTAAGTTTGGGGAGAGAGTGCGTGGTGTCTCACCATTTATTTATGCTTGAATGTGTGATGAATCATGTGTGTTTATGTTATATTGTCTTATGGCAAAATGGGTCAATTTTGAACTTTTTCTCATGAGTTAGGATTGTTTTGGTATGTTTGGTGGTGATAAAGTACATGATAATCCTTTATTTGATTATAATTGTGGTGTTAATGATTTAAAGTATTTTTGAGCATGAATAGGGTATACGAGGAGTGCAAAAATAGGGCAAGATAAGGTGTGAAGTGTGAAAATTGGAAAAACAGGGGAAATTGCTGCACGAGCCGTGTTCAGTACACGGCCCTGTAAGGATTGGCCGTGTACTGACATCAGAAGAGGCTACTCGCCCAGGGTCAAGGGCGAGCACCGAGCTCGAGCCGTGCAGAGAACAGAAACACGGGCCGTGTGCGGAGCACGGCCCTGTAACACGTAGCCATGCTCAAACGTCAGAAAATGCTACACGGCCACGACTGTGGCCGTGTAGCGGAACACGGGCCATGTAGCGTTCAAATTCAGTTTTAAAAGCCCAATTTCAGGACACTCCGTACGCACTTCCACACACGACCTTCACTTCGTACACCCCGAATACACTTCAATCTCTACCATTGTTCATAGATCTTCATCATCAAGGTTAGTTTTGAGTAATTGTTGGTGAGATTCTTCAATCTTGTACACCAAGAACACTTCTCCAAATCAAAAGTGAAGGTATGAATTCTATGAACCCTAACTTTCGAATTTTTTTCTAGAGTTTGATAGAAATTGAGCAAATCAATGTATGGGCTTTGTGATATAAGGAGTTTGGAATGTTTTAATGATTGTTGAACATACATGTGCCAATTTAATTGTTGAATTGAGAATGGAATTAGGGTTCATGAGAAAGTTGAATTAGGGGATTTGTGAGAATGATGAAATTTGGATGCATATGTTGTGCAAATTGAATTATCATGCTTGTAGAATGCTTATATTGTAGTCAAATAAATTTAGGTGTTGAGGATTTGGACATTAGGCAATGTGAATTTTAATTTGAAAGTTTATTGAAAAGTTTTACATGCCAAGTGTTCGATGAAATGTCTAAGTGAAAATTTTGGCTAAATTTGAGATTATATGTTCATAGTGATTAGTGATGGTTTATTTTGGAACCTATTTGTGCAAGTATGATATAGTTGAGGTATAAGCTCATGGATAATTGAAAGGAGTGATAGTGAAATGAATGTTTTTATGAAGCTTGAAGTATAATGATATGAATGTATAATGTTAATGCATAGTATAGTTTACACTTAGTTGAATAACTAGTGTGGAATCTAAACTTAATGTATTAACTATTTTAATGATGAATTAGAATATGATTTGAGCATTGTTGTAAATTGTAGATAGCCGAGAGGAGAGTGAGACCAAGGAATAAAGATTTCATTGTCATTTCTGATCCAGGAGAATTGGCTAATCTCGGTGCTCAACTAATGAAAGATGGGGTCCATCCGGACTACTTTGGAGTAGAATTTGAAGAGTATTGGGGAAATTATGTGCGTCGTTGGCAAACACTCGCTCCTAAGATTAAGCCAACCCGATTCCAAGACACAACAACAATGGAAGGGTTAGGAGTAGAGAAAGACTTGAGGAAGTTGTTTAGGTTTTCACAAATGGAAGCATTTTTCAATAAAAGGCCCCCTACTTACTACCATCTAATTGCTGAGTTCATGAGTACGTTTCAAGTGAAGAAGGATAGGAATTCTTTTCCTATTTCAGTCACGTTCCAATTGGACAATGTGATGAGAAGAGAGATCCCTCTTCATGTTTTGAATGGATTCTTTGGATGCCCACCATGTTGAGGCCATCAGAGCTTTTATGAAGGAGGTGGTTTTAATCAGCAAGAATGGTGGAAAAGTTTGGTAAATGATGGATAGAGCAAGCAGGATATGTTCCCAGTGCCTCGAAAGGAACTGTAATAAGAAATCCAGTCATGAGGTACCTAGAGAAGATTGTCTCGAACACCATCTTAGGGAGATTTGAGAGTGGAGCAGTGGGAGAGAAGCAACTATACATCATGTTCTGTATATATAATGAGCTACCACTGAACGTTGCAGCGCATTTTGTGCAGCATGCGGAGAGAGTTGCTAAGAGAAAAACTTCTCAGGGCTTGATGTTAGGAGGTATAATTACTATGATCGCTCAAGGCTTGGGAATAAATCTTGAGGGAATGGAAAACAGGATGGTGAGTGAAGGATTGAATTATCAGCAGTTGATGAGGATGAAATTTTTGTCTATAGCCAGGAAACAGTATTGTTTAAGGCAAGAAAAAGGGGCTCCATTTCCTTTGCCAGCTCCAGAGCTCACTACAGTATACACTCGAAGGAAGTATGCTAATTTGGCAATGGCTAGTTTGAATCACTCCAGGGTCATGAGAGCATTTTATAGAAAAAACAGAGAGGAAGTGGAAGAGGTTCTAAGACAAATGAGGGTTAAAGAGAACCCTGAGCTAGCCAACCTGAGAGCGGAACCAGTACCGATGGAAGAAGATGAGCAGGATGCACCATATCAGCAGGTAGAGTTTGAAGAGCAAGCCCCTGAGCCACCGCAGTTTGAGGAGGAAGAGCAACAACAGTAGCCACCAATGGGCCCCGAACATGGTAATGATCGATGGAATTACAAGATGGATGAAGTGAGAGAGATGAGGCATGTGCAGCAGATGTATGGAGCACAGATGAGGGAGATCCGAGAGGTACAACAGGAGCACGGGATGCATATTCAAGAACTTCGAGCTGGACAACATCGTAGGAAGTACTACGAGGAGCAGTCTCGGGTGCACTCCAACAACATGGAAGAGATGATGACGATGATGTTCAACTTCCAGTTTCCAGCATCGCCTCGTGCTTACATACCATGGAATGCCTATCATCCACCTCCACCTCCAGAGCCATGAGGGAGTCATTTTAGTGCTTATCACTTCTAGCAGTTCATTTGAAGAATTTTAGACTTGATTTGATTCGTTAGATTTGGATTGGATTGTACTTTAATTGTTTTATTTTTGGGAGGTTTTACTTTGGGATTTTATTTTCAGTTTTATGCATTTTACTTTTCTTTATTTTTGGTATTTTAGTTTGATTTTCATAATTTGGATGTGATGGGAATTTGATCTTACTTGTTATGGATGTGAATTGATGTGTTTTAATTCTTGAGATGGATGATTTTGGTCATGCATGTTATGTGTTTTTGTAATGTTTCTTGTTTGGTGAGTCTTTATTATTGTATTATGTTTGTTTTGTTTTTATTCTTGTAGGGATGGATTGGTGGTATATTTTAGGAAGGTGTTGAGTGTTTTTAAATGTGAGCTATAATGCATTGTTTGTGATATGTAATGGCAAGCAAAATAAGGTTTTTTACTAATTAAAATTGTGACATGAATTACATAAATTGTTCAATTTTGAGAAGTATGGAGGGTAATTATGTTTTTTTTATCCAAGCAAAAACTTGTGAGAGTTGAACCTCAACTGTGTCTCCATGGTTAATTACTGATGAGAGAACCGGTTGCAAATAGACAAACTAGAACTTGCTCTTGGACTATAGGAACGAAGCCCGAATGGTTGAAATTTGTGATATGATCTTAGGCCATCCTTGTTAAATAAAGTCATAGCCATAAAATTCCTTGCCTAAACATTATCCCTAGTTAGCCAATTTGAACTTATAAGCATTTTCTTTATGATTTAAGCACAATACAAGCCTTGAAAACCCACTTGAGCCTTATATATGTAACCTATGTGTGGGTAATTGAGGATGATGATGGTCTACAAGGAAAGATGTGGAAAAATGTGCAAGTCAATGGAAGAAAGGTTGAATCAAGAAAAAATGATGAAAGAACTCAAGTTAAAAGCAAATGCAACTTCAACAAAAAGTGGAAAAGGAGCAAAATCATAAAATATGCTCAAGGAATACAAAAGTCAAAGAAAAGAAGTATGTCATTCAAAAGAAGCTCAATGTATCCATGGTATGTTGATATTTAGTGCTTTTGAACAATTGACAAAAGGGAGGAAGTTTGAAAGTGAAGAAGTTGGAGAAAAGAATCATCTCTTCGATTATCTACACTTGGATAGTCACTATTACCCAAAAGTTTCCTACCCTACCAAAGAGCCTAAACATTACATCCAAAGGTAAAGACCTATTTGATCACTTATTGAAGCTAGGGTGGCTTGTGAACATAGTCCATGAGCAAGCTTATGGTGAGTCGGTTCTAACTGGTTGATGAGTGTTGTCTAAAACCCTACTCCATAGAGTGTTGAGTGAATTTGATATCCTATGAGAGGCTTGGATTGAAAGGGGTTTGATTACTCTTTTGTCATTCAAAAGATTGAACTTGTTAATCTTTCATGTTGTAGGAATGCTTAATTTGATTTTGTAGTCCTTATTACTTGTGATGTGTTGTGGTTTATGTTCGTTAGGTGTTTTTCTAGGTGAAAATTACTCCTCTTTTTTTAATCATTTTTTGTTGTTCGAGGATGAACAACACTCTAAGTTTGAGGGGTTGATCGTTGTCATTTTCACCTAGATTTTAGTGTCTTTGTTTGTGGATTTTCGAATGTTTTCATCCGTATTTGTGTGACTTTTGGTGGAGTTTATGTAATTATGAGAAATATGGTATGGATTGATAGAAATGTGTAAATGAGCTTAAAAATGTGCAAAATAGGTTAAGAAATGGAAAAAAATAGAGTCGGGAGCAAAACGGAGAAGGAAGAACAAGGCACGCTCGGACACGCCCTGTGTTCAGAACATGAGCCTATCCGAGGTGGCCGTGTTCAAGCATCAGAACGTAGAGCTCCCCAGGAGAAGGCCGTGTTCTAGCCACGAGCCGGGCGCCAGCGCACACCCCGTGTGTAGAACATGGGCCTGTTTGAGGAAGCCGTGCACAGTTCTTCAGAAATCACTACACGCCCATGAGAGAGGCCATGCGTTGCCGCATGAGCTGTGTTCGGGAATAAGTAGAACACGTCAAACTATGTGTGCACTACACGAGCCGTGCGCTACTACACGGCCCGTGTAGGTGCAAAAGACAGATTAAAATTCAAAATGTTCCGGAAGCTTCTAGAAGGTCCCTAAGTGACATAAAAGGCTGACTTGTGCGAAATTTGAAAGGGAGATCAGAATCAGAGTAGTTACATACACTCTGTTAGATTGTATACTAAAAGTCTAGCTTTTGTATTGAACAATGTTTTAACAATTTTATTTGAAATGAGAATCATTTGATCAAACGTTTTGCATATTATAAATTGTTTATTTATATGTTTGTGCAAAAGTCCATTTACTTTATACTGTAGATAATATATTGTGCGACAACACACGGAAGATCATATTATCGGTTTCCTTATAAAGTATAAACAGATGCTCATAACCGAGATAGACGGGGACTATCTATCGGGATGGTTGTAGTGTGATTTGGTATTAGATTGTCTTGACTATAGAATCACATTAGTGCACCTTGTGTGTATTGAGCAGGACCGCATGAGATCGTTCAACTTGTGCTGTCTATATAGGAGAACTTGATCTCAGTTATTATGGATGTTCATGCTCTTAATCCCTATACAATAACCTCGACACGTAAGGCAGTATATATTTCTTTGATTCATCAATGAGTGAGATTTACATGTATTAAATCAACAAACTCGGTGAGTTGGGAAATAGTATTGTCTCTATGATGTGCTGTTGATTGTAGAAGGAATTCATGTCCGACTTAGGTTGATGATGTCCCCTTGAGGAGCTCATAAGGTTTATCATGTAAATCTTGCAAGTGGATTAATTCCGGCATAATAATAAGGTTGAGTGGTACTACTCTCGGATGAGATATTAATTAATGGAGTTGTCAGTAACTTAATTAATTAATGGACATTGTATATCTTAAACATGGGGAGACTGTCGGGCTCATAATAAGAATGAGCCCAAAACATAATTTTGGGATTGGATGGGTAGTGAAGTAATAATATTTTAGTAGACTATATTATTATTATTGGATTTAATTATAAGCTTTGGGCAAAGCTTGGTTAATTAAATTCAATTGAGGCTCAATCCAATTTCTCCTCTTGGTCCCTGCTGTAGCCCAAGTATAAAAGTCATCTCAGCTCCCTTCAACCCTAAGTGTGTGCCACTATTGACGTGAAAGAGAGGAGAAGGAGCAGATTGAGTGGATTCTGGAGACTGTTGCCCACACAACACCAGAATTGACTTTGGGTCATACAGCAGAAGATCAAGAGGTGGTTCACTACTGTTCATCCTCTATATCAACCTAGAAGAAATGTAAACTTTTATTTTGCTTCCGCTGTAATTGTTTACTTGAGTTCCTAATGGATCACGCTAAGCCAAACGATCTAATAGCCAACACACTCCACACCACATTTTCACACACTAGATCTATTTGATTCATCTCCATATATTTGATCCATCCATTTCACTTGATCTTCAACAATCCATCCATCAATCCATCCTTCCACCACTTGAGAAGAGGAAAGCATCAATGATTGAAGAAGATAGCATTTTGAAGAGAAGGAAGGTTATCTCCACAAAAGGGAAGCCAATCCACTTTTCAATTATTGATTTTCTTCTTATTTTGGCTCAAATGGAGAAAGCTTTTGAGTGTATTGATCTAAACACAATGTGTAGTGGCTAGTCCTATAGTAGGGCTAATCATATGATTGGTTGAGAAGAATGCTAGATATGTAGGATTTTAGATATTGAATTGAGTTAATTTTGGATTTCCTTTTATGATTGATGATTCATGCTTTATTCTTCTACTTGTGTGATTAAATTACTAGTTCAATATGTTAGGATGACCATTCCAATGTCTTGACTTAGGATTTAATTGAATCATTTAGGTGAATGGACATGCATGTTAGTGTGAGGGGAGGTAAGCCATACCCTTCTTATGCTTAGAGCACTTATAAAGGGACACTTAAGAAATTGAGTGAAAAGAACCAACTTATGATCATAGTACCTTAAGAGAATTGAGAGTAAGACAATCTTAAGAGATTTAGACTTGTTAAAGAGTCGAGAACCTAATCACCTTGGCCATAGGGGGTTAGGGGTAAAAATGTGATTGCTTTTAGTCCATAATTAATGAAGTTCAATATTAAGAGTCATGCATATCTAGCTAGTTTCTTAACCATGATTATGATTACCCTTGCTCTCTTCTTAAGTGCATTCTATCCACATTCCAATCATCTTGTTACTCATTTGATCTTAGATAAATTTAGTTGTTAATTGATTTTTTAGTTAATTGATTAGAATAACAAGTAGTCTAAATACCAAACATTCAATCTTGTCACTCTTACAAAACATAAATCAATGATAAATCTGGATATAACCATGAGTTTACTTTCCCTTGGGACGACATACTTATAAATTTTGTTACTTGGTCACACGTGTACAACAACGATAGAGTCTCTTACTCTAAAACATTTTACTAAAAATGCGACTAAGTACAGTACACTATTTTTACTGAATTATAAATCATGATTTTTTAATATATGAATTCTCAATCATCAATAGTTTTGAAATCACGACATCCAAATTCATGAATTCTGAATACTTATTTAAATATTTCTAAATACGTGCAAATTTCTTATTATAATATAATCAGATAAAAAAATTTATCTAAATATTTTGAATACTTATCTAATGCAAATTTCTTATCGTAATCTAATCTGGTATTATCTTATATAATTTGGATACCAAAATATCTTTAAATTTGGATACCAAATATATTTAAATATTGTGAATACTTATCTAAATATTTTGAATTCTAATTATTTATGAATACTGCAGATTTCTATAATCTAATATGATACCAATTATATCTAAATATTTGAATACTTATCTAAATATTTCTGAATACATCACATTTTTTATCGTAATATAATCTGGATACCAAAATATATATAAATATTCTAAATATTTATCTAAATATTTTATGTAAATATTTTTTAATAGAATTTTTTTATCGTAATATAATCTGAATACCAAAATATATGTAAATATTTCTGAATACATTATGAAGATTTCTTATCGTAATTTAATCTGATACATTGTAGTAATATCTTTAATTAATTAATTAATTTTGAATACAATACAATTAAATCTATTTTTTTAATGTTTGACCCACAATTGACTAATCCCCAACCTATCTCCTATTTTCATGGAGAGATTAATGGTTAATTAATTTTGAATATAATAAAATTTAGGTTAAAAGTGGTATTTGATTAATATAATTTGGATATTGTACCTAGTAGTAATAAAGGGTAACATAATGTACCTATAAGTAACGAACCCAAACATAATTTAACAACCAGGATTTTATCTATACAATAAACATACTCCCTCCATCCCGTTCAAAGAGATGCATTTACTGTAACTTTTGTGAGAGCTTTATGCAGTCAAACGATGCAGTTTGACCGAGATAGAGGGAGTACTTTAGTGATGGGTCGACCTGTCTCACAAATAACCCATTATTTTAATATAAAAAAATTCTGACAAAATAAAAGTGAGTACATTTCATTTAAATTATGTTATGAATAATTTATAATGTTAAAGAGTTATGTGAGACCGTCTTTCAGGTGACTTGATGAGCGTTTTCTTTGCACGCAAAATTAATCCCCAAGTATTAAGGATATCAATTCACTACTAAAAAATAGGGATTTGGTATCAGTAAATTTAGTATCACTTAAACAATTGATACAAATTATTATCTTTTGTAGCAAATTTATTCGCTCAGAAACCAAATTCATGAAACTAATATAATCATCATCTGAAATTTTTTTATGGATACTATTTAATTTACAGTATCAATTGCTTTATCTATACAATTTTAATTTATCATCATATCTTTTCATTAGATACAATTTTTTACTTTTAGTATCACCATCTTTTGTTATTATTGTAAATATAATATAATTTTTCTATTTGTAGTAAATCATTTTTGATGCAATTATTTGTATCCAAAATTTTTAGATGCCAATATGGGTGCTGTGATTGTTTTAAGTACATTCCATATATAGTTTTGGTGTCGAAATATATCGGATACTAATTTTAGTAGCGGAAGTTTTAGTTGCTTTTGAGTTTTTTCTATTAATATCAAAATTATTGCTACTACTTTTAGTTAAAACATATTAATCTTATGGATGGAGTGTAATTTTGTATCAAAGCATTAGATACTAAGATTTTAATGAAAAAATAAAAAAATTACATAAGTAATCAGGGTTAGCCAGAATGGCCAAAATTAGGGCAAACCTTCCTCTTTCAGCGAAGAAATCAGTGATATATGGTTAGAAACTATTCAAGTGATATATGGTTAGAAAGCCACGGAAGATAGGATCATTTTGGCTCAAGAAACACCTCAATCGGAGTTCAGATAAGGATGTTATGATGAAAACGGTGAAGTCGCGCAAGCTGTGCCTACCCATCACGACCCGTGCCACTTTCTCATGACTCGTGCCCTTCAAATATTAGAGTTTTTTTATACAGATAGAAAGCCAAGGAAGAGAAGATCGCGTGAGTGTAAAAATTACTTCAATCGGTGTTTGGATGAAGAAGTTATGAGCAAAACCGTGAGGTCGCGCAAGCTACTAACGGGTGGTACGACCCATGCGGATGTGCGGCACGAGTGGGCGACACGACCCTTGTCATGGGAGGCACGACTCGTGCCATGGCTGACAGTAATGTTGGATTGTATGGACCTGTAATCACTTCAGAGAATTTTGAGTTGTCATTCGGACTGATCCGGATGGTGGAGAGACATCAATTCAGTGGGGAACCATTAGAAAATCCCAATGAACATCTGCAGCTATTTGATGAGTATGCTAGGACATAGAAGCAGCGAGGAGTTCCTGAAGATACTGTAAGAATGAGGCTTTTTCCATTCTCACTGACAGAAAAAGCCAAGGAGTGTTATAAGGACTTACCCGCAGGCTGTTGTGCTACTTGGGAGAACTTAGCAAATAAGTTTCTCAACAAATATTCCCCTCCAACCAAGAGCTTCTATGTGAAGAAAATGATCACTTTGTTTAAGCAAAGACCCTTGGAGAGTTTCTATGAAGTATGGGAGAGATTCAAGGAGCTGTTGCGCTGTAGTCCCCAACATGGATTTTCAAAAGACACCTACTTAGGCTTGTTCTATCAATGTTTAAGAGGTGACTCACGAGTGTTGGTGGATGCAACAGCAGGTGGATCAATCTTTAGGAAGTCTGCAAATGAAGTGGAAGAGATCTTTGAGGAGATGGCAGCAAATACTTATGATTGGTCATCTGAAATAACTGATGGGGTAGGAGTAACTTTTGACAAGGTTGCTAAAGTAAAAACTTGATACATGTTTTCTTTGCACGCAAAATTAATCCCCAAGTATAAAGGATATCAGTTGCAGCTTAAGCAAGCGACCAAGTTAAATATCGAACCAAAAGGACGGTGCATTATCAATTTAATTATATACTAATTAATTAAGACGAATGGCAATAAAAGTTGGGATTTAATTATCAACTACTAAACAATTAATTTAAATAACAAATAAAATAAATAACAAACTAGGAAAATACAAAAGTGACTCAAGTAGGAGAATAGGTAGCTCTAGGATAATCCATTTTCACTTATTAATCTCCCTTTCGTGTATCAATGTCCGACTCTGCCTTGTAGAATATGGACGCATCACTAAGCCATGCAAATCTACTCTATAGACAGTAAATATGCGTGTAACACATGTGAATAACCTTGGAGCAAGAGATATAATTCACCCCCTTTCTAGGTACTATCAGTATTAATTATTTCCTCGCGCGTTTGGTACTCTAACCCGATATGATCTCCTTTTATAGGTACTATAAAATTATCCTCTTTATCCTACTTATCAATTCGAATCCAATTCAATTAATAAGTATCTACATATGATAGTTCTAATGAAGCTTTGGAGTCCCCTCGCTTAGAATCATAACATGGAATCCTGTTCAGCAGTGAACGCGCTCAATCAACAACCAAGATATATATTCAGACTTTATATAACAATTAAAGATGCACAAAACGACTTTGAATATGGATTAAAATACATAATCATATATAAATAATTCCACAAGTAGTGTTGTACGGAGTATATACATGAAAGTTCAATTAATTCATAAAAACCTTCAAAATCCTAGATCTACCAAAATGGTTCTAGCCTATGATGTTACGAAGAACAATCATGGGGGTTGGATAGATCTTACCCATATGTCTGGAAACTACAAGATAAATTAGGAAATGAATAAAACCCTAGATGTGGGCGTCGTCGCGTCCTTCTTCGTCTTGAATCCTCCTCTTGGTTTTCCTCTTGATTCAGCAAACGAATCTTCAAAGTGATGGATGGATGGAGGAAATGATGTGGATGATGGTTGGGGGGTGATCCACCCTTGTGGGGTGAAGGATGAATGTGTCGTTGTTCTCCTATTTCTTGGTGTGATCTACATCCCCTTTTATACTTGTAAGCTCTCCTTATGGACCTTGAATAGGCTTTTTCTTGGAAAACACGAACATACACGCACCGGGGGTGTAAAAATATAGATCTGGAGCTGTCCCACATGGTGGTTCGACCTATGGGCTTGGTCGAACCATGGTCGAATCAATATCGACGATTTAATGCAGCTTCAGGCATTTGGTTCGACCATGGTTCGACCTTCATGGATGGTCAAACCATATCATCGAGGTCGAACCAGCTTGCGCAGTCTTATCGTTTCGTGTATAACTTCCACATCCGAGCTTTGATTTGAGTTATTCTCATGCTCACATGATCCTCTCTTCTTTGGATTTCTATAAATATAACGAACTCATAGAAACTCCAATAATTGAATGTGTAACAAGTCATGCAAAGTGACACAACCGTGCTGAGCAGGAACAGCTTGCGCGGCGTCACCATTTTGATAATAAATTTTTCATTTGGATCCCGATTGAGGTGTTTCTTATGTCAAAATGACCCTCTCTTCTGTGGCTTTCTAATATGTATCAAACTTCTAGTTTTGAGCCTCCACACAAACACAGAAAAATTACACAAGTTGGACGTGCGTTTTTTTAGCATTCTTGCACAAGTTGCACCTTTTCTCCAACTTTGCACTTTTGATCCTTTTTCCACCTAAAATATAATAAAACACCTCAAAAGAACCTTTTTTCTCACATATAGAAAATATAAAATACTTGTGCTAATATATAACAACAATTCTCATCAAAAGATGTTAAATTGGATACTTAAACACACTTATTTTCACTCTCATTAGTGGAGCATCAAATTCAAGAGAATGAGATGTCAAAATTGAAGAACCAACTCATAGAGTTGCACAAGAAACTTGATCTTCTCACATAGGGAAACAACAAGAGGGAGAATGTGATGATGGTGAGAGAAGAAGAGAAAATAGAGGATGTCGATTATGCTATAGGGTAGAATTTTCAAGGAGAGTACAGAAACAGACAAAATTTCAGACCTACCAATTTCCAAGGTGGTTTGAACTTCAACAATCAGATGAGGAATGATAATCTGTTGTACTCTGACTTGAACACTGCAGTCGGGTACCCTCTAAGTTTTGATCCAGCCCATAAGCCTGCTGAAGGAAGAGCATCCATGGATGATGAGATGAAATTGTGGATGAAGCAGCAGAGAGATCAGATGAATATGATACTCAAGCTGATGGTAACTAGTCAAGAGCAAACTGATATAAGGCAGAAAGAGACTGAAAATAATCAGAAGGAAACTGACACTGCTATTGGACAGTTGAGTGCTGCAATTGAGAGCTTAAAATTATTTAGGCTCTTGTCGGGCCTGGTGGGGGAGGGAGAGGGGGAGGAGGACCGTTGACATCTCTTTCCACTTCGGCAATAAATTTAGTCAGTAGAGGTAGCCTTGGATGAGTGTGTAGTAGATGTTGAAAGTTAGTGGCTAAAGCAGGGTGTTGAAGAATTTTTTTAATGAGCTCCTCTACCTCTTCTTGGAAGTAGTTGTTGTACAAACATTGACCACAGTTGGAACATCCGTGTGAATTGCTATCCATTTATGGTAGTATAGGGGTAAAAAGGTTTGAATAGTGGAAGTTGTTGAGGCTATAGGAAAGTGCATTTGGTTTATGTACACATTACCTATTTATAATGAGAAGAATTGGTGCTTGTGTAGTATTATAATATTGTGGGTGAATGCCACATATCATGGCTACGTGTTAATAGTAAAATGTCATGATGTTTGATGGGTTGACAACACATTGAATGGGGATAAGGCAGGGATGTATGCTTTTGGTAATATGTAGAGTAAAATTTTTTTTTTGGTGAAAAGTAACGGGTTCCAGCTGTTGAAGAAGAAGCAAATTATTCTACGTAAATAGATGATAAGATTTCCATAAAAAGACAAAAAATATGCAATGTACTTACTAAATTCTACTGCTGGTATTTATCTATATAATATTTATACCCTTGTAATTGGCTACATGTGTACTGGGGATGATCATTGTATTCAACCCACTATGTTTAATTAAGTTTTTTTCCTAGCATTTTAATAGTGATTTTCGTAAATGCATGAATTTCTTGAAGAAAATGGGGATGACCTTGTAAAATTATATGACATTGAAATATCACTGTAGTTTTTCATATAATTGAATATGGGCATAAATTAATTGAGTGAAGCTATTTTTCTAATTACCAATGGGATGCAATGCACAAAAACATAAATAATCTGTAAGCTTATTGTTTATAATAGATTTAAACCACGGTGAATGCATTTGTAAAATATTGGATTTGAAAAAGATGATAAGTACGTTAGTGCAAGATTCAGTGATCTAAACGTACTATTCAGGATAACTGAATATAGCTACACCTTGCATCTTAATAAATTCTCTATTTTTATTTCAGTTTCAATATATCGTGAATATTGAGTTCTACATTAGACCAACTTCTATAAGGTGTACCCGTAAGGACTCAAATCTCAAGAGAAAATCATGGCATTATTAATATTAAAATCATAAGATAAAAGGCATGAGAATGTGTAACATGGAAATTTTTTTATGTAGTTGGCGAACAGGTTGTGCTAATATAAAGGAAATTTGGGGTAGGAAATGTTGCAGCTAAGCAAAACTGTGAGTGTAATTATATACAAGGGTTATTAGATCAGAAAAGAACAAGCCTAAAGCATCATTATGTTAACTAAATATTATTCTAAATGGTGCACAATTTTGTTAGATTAAGCAAATTTAAAGCAGTTATCAATAATAGTAATACAATTGCATGCTCAACATCAAAGTTGATGAATTTGTTTATGCAAAGTTGTACCGAAAATATAACAATCTGTAGTTGCATAAAATAACTTTTAGTGTGTGGAAATAGTAATATGTGATATATGTGAAGTTGTATCCTGTGTGTGGTATATTGAAAAATATTATGTTTTGAAGTAGAGTAACCAGAGTGAGTGAAGTGTTTTAGTACCCTACATTTCGGTGTATAAGCAAGTTAAAAAAGAGAAAACGTGTTGTTATGCGAGTGCACGTACAGTGCTACCTGTGAAATTATTATAAAACTATATTTATATGTAGGTGTCATGTCTCTAATTAAATTATGCAGAACGCAACATCCAAAAGTGAAAAATAGAAACTATTTCTCAAAACCGATATATATATATATATATATATATATTTGAGTTGTAGTAATTTGACTTGTAATACATAATAGTGCAACTAATAGAAGGTTGCATAACTGGTAGGACTGCTACAAATAGGCATGCTAAGTATGTCTGACCTAGCTGTTGGACCTTTGGGAAAACGTGTGGCCTCCTATTTAAGTTTAGCAAAGTGTAGAGTTTTTTTTAATCTTATACGGCTACTACGTAGGGAAATGATAGAAGCTACTGGTAACATAGCCCATTAGTCCTGTATTTAGGGTTGTCAAAAGAGGGCATATAATATTCATATAAGTAGTTTTGTAGTTACCTAGGTAGTTAGAAAAAAAACAGCTTACTCGATGCAGTGATGCTGCCTTTTACGAGATAAGGATGGCGAATCAGTTGTTGGCTCAATGGGAGATGGGGTATCAAAGGATGGTACAGTCTGTGTCTGGCTAGTTATTGTTGTAGTGACAGTACCGGGTGCAGATATTTCCACAGAAGTTGAGGCGTCGGTACTTGGCATGAAGCCAAGTAGAATATATCGAATGGACTGCTACCTACGGTGCGTGGAAATCGATCTTCTCACAAAGAATAACAATTGCTGGCCTCTTAATTTGTTGTTTAGGTGGATAAGGTGGATCTTCTCTGGCTATATATAGGGAAAGAGTTAAACATGTAATATAAATGTGTAAATAAGTTTAAAGATAAGTACTCCCTCCATCCCGTTTCAATGTTTACGTTTCTGTTTTGCACGTCTCATTTCAATGCCTATGTTTTCCTTTTTAGGAATATGGGACCAACCTAAAAAAATTAATATATCATCCAACACTGATACACCTATCTACTTCACATCAAATATTATATTTTTCCACCCATTATCTATTAAAATATAATACTTTTCAATCAACGTACAAAAAGCAAACGTAAATATTGAAACGGGACAGAGGGAGTAATGGATAAGGGTACCATTTTATCTAAATCAATAACTTCTTCAGCATATTTCTCCAACAACGATGAAGCCTCCTGGTGTTCTACGATTGCAATTAAGTTGCCTGTGTTTTCCGCCAATTCAACGTGAAAAGAGAGCTTGGTAGAACAAATATTGTTATAACTTATGACTTGTAAGTTATGTTTATTATGTTCTGGGGTGATGTAATATAGTGCACATTTGAGCTTACATATACTGGTTTTGGGCTTGGATGTTCTTTTTTGGTGTATTGACAGGTAAATGGGATTTCCAATAGTTCACTGCCGGGGATGCCACATGCTGGACACATCAACAAGTACAACTATTGTCTTACGTTCCTGATATGCAAGGTTCTCTGTGTCCAGAAAGACTTTACCTGCAATGGAAAAAAACTTTTAATCGCTATTGAATACTTTTATGAAATGTATAGATAAAATTTTTAAGTGAACATTAACTTATGTTTTAATCCAGTTGTTTGCTTTCAATGTATTGTTTGTTTTTTGCAGCCTGTCAATGCATAGTGCAACATGTGTGTAATATCGTTAGCATCTGTTAATAAATATGAAGCAAGTTTTGAAATATGTGGCACCGAAGGAATTTCATGGTGTGTATGCATATGAGGGTATAAATATTTCAATAAAATAATGTACAACTTGTAGGGTAACATATGGAAATTAGGATAACTTACTACACAAGTTGTAGACCGCCGGAATGTTTATGTGATCGCCGCATTTTTTTTGGCTTTATTGAATAGATGCTGTAATTAGTGGTTATATGGTTTGTTTAACTATTTTTAAATTATTATTCACTGTATTTTTGTTAATGCAACGATTTTGTGCTATATTTTTTCCAAGTAAGAAACGTTAATATGGATCACTGTAGGTCACTGTATTTTCTCTTGTATCGCTGAGTTAATTAGGCATTTAACTATGACGCTGTATTTGTTAAAAATCAATTTGGGTAAATATAATGTTAATTGTAATACCAGTCTGTGAGTTTTGCTTTTTGGGGAATTGGCGGGATAATTAAAATAGTGCTTCCTGGAAGAGTCCCAACAGAGATTCCTGCAGGAGGAAAGTGTTTAATATAAATTGAGGTATGAGGTACCATATATTGTTACATGTACAATTAGGGGGCTGTGACCTGAATATGTAGACAATGGAAGTCTCATGCAAAGAATGATTGGCATGTTTTGAGTGTTATTGGCTAATTCTGGGCCTTCATTCAGTAAGAAATCATCCCACAGCATAAGCAACGTTGGCCATTTCCTACAGTAAACAAAGCGTAAAAAGTTATGTACATTTATGCAACTGGAAACGTGATATATTGTATGTGGGCATAAGTATACAGAGTAGTAAAACTCACTCTTGGTTCACGATGACAAAGTCTTGTACATACTCTTTTTAACGTATCTACGTGGCAGCGTATGTATGACAGAGCACAACATATATATTTTTATGTAAGAATAAATATGTTGATAGTTAGAATACTAAAAGTTGAACAAATATGTACTGCAAGTGGGCAAAGTAGTTGTTTGTACGTTGCACATAAATAAAGAACATATAATATTGTTTTTACTCAATAATGTGCGGTGTTACTAGAGTTATAATTTACATTTTGTAAGGGTAAATTAAGTGGAGTAACTTGTTTTAGCACGTCAGTATCATGCAGAGCATATTGTAGTAGTAAATTATGTGATTTCAGTATTGGTAGATGCAAATGATGTGTAATGCTAGACAAAAATATTGTAAATATATATCGAGAAAAGAAACGTGGCTGATCTTGGCGTCTCTTGTATCAGCATAGCAGTGGAAATGAGCAAATGGGGTAATGTTGTAGAGGTTATTAATTGGGAGCTTGTGTTGTTCCTCGACAGAGTTGATATATGTGCTAAAATTTAGAATAACTTCGTATTTTTAGACGCACATTGAAGGAGTGCTTGTAGAAAGGTGCCTTATTCTAGAATTCCCAATGTAGTAGGTATTGCCAACATCAAATAGTGTGTCTGTTCTGTTGACGTTGTTTCCATAGGTAATTCCTTGAATACTGTCATTCTAGCATAGAGTTTCCAATATTTGTTAATTACTAATGGAAATTTTTTGAATGGTAAATAATAAAGAGCTAACCTTGTCATCAACAAATACAAGCCTCTGTTGCACTCCACCCAGTACTTGGCGCCTCGGAGTTTTTCAGTGACAATTACCTTAGCAATCCAATTTTTTATATCTGTGTGTAACTGGCTAAGGGGAGAATACCGGTCTTTCATTTACCTACATGTAATGTTTATAAATGAGTTAGATGGGGGAGTTTTTTTTTAATAAATTTACCATCAAAATATTTTTGCACGCGACTAAATTAAGTTATCAAATTAAGTGTCGTTGATTTTTTAATAAGTAGTTGGGTAAATTAAAAGTGTGAATTATATTTAGGGTGGATAGAAATTACGCAATTATAGTAATTAACAGCTCGTAGGTTGTGTTATTTTTATATAGTACTTCAATAATGGTAGTATAATACTTCTATTTTTATATAACTATAATTGTGTATAAATAATAATTTAAAGAGGTGTAAAATTTAATTTTTGATGTGTGCAAAATTTTAAAAGTTGTAGTTACCGTAGTTTTTATTGGATTCAGGTAAAATGTAGGAGCCGAACGTTGAAGTGGTAGGAGCCTTTAAATGAAGTACCTGCAACATAAAAATATTATGTAGTTAGAGTTGTATGAAAGATGTCTATTTTATAAAACATGCCATAAATAAAAATCTGTACTTTTAACTTTTCAAGTAAATTTTGTAGTCTACAAGTATTATTTATGTATGTCATGTATTCAATTTGAATACGTGTTGTAATATTTGCGGTTTTGTTTTGTACGGGGAAATTAGAAGGCGGACGTACAACTAAAGGGGATTTTTCATAGAAGCAATTACAAATAAGTGTTATGTATTTAGTTTTGTATGATAGAAACTTACCCTAAAAATCATGACAGAAGCATTAGAATGTGTACTCGACTGTTTAACTGAATTCTGTTTAGTGGACATGCACAGTTTAACTGCAGTAATAATGTTGTAGTTATGGTGCTAACTGCTTGGGAAACTTGAGATGATGTTAGTTTTCCTTGGAGACGTCTAATATTTCCTTATACACTATGTTTTTTGTGTAATTGATTGGTTGCATAAAGGGGAGTGATGGTCTAATTAATACCCTTAGGTTGTTTGCTTTTTTTGCTCTCGAGAAGGCGACATATAGCAGACCATGTGAGAAAACAGGCTCTTTTAAGTATATGCCTACAAAGTCTAACGTTTACCCTTGCGCTTTATTGATTGTCATTGCATAACACAATCGGATAAGAAACTGTTTCCTTTTAAATGAAATAGAGGAGAAGTTGTCTAATGGGGCCTCTAATGTTATGCGTGGTATGAAAACAGCCTTTCCGATGTGTGTACCGAAAGAGATTACTACGTAGATAATATTTTCCCAAAAACCTTTGCACAGTAGGCGAGTACCGTTGCACAGGCCTTCATTTGGGTTAATGTTTCTTAGCAACATTATGGGAGCATTAAGCTTCAGGGTTAGTTTGTGTGGAGGTAGGACCTGTAGTGTTAAAGAGTGGAACAACTCTTGGTGCTCTGGAGCAACATAAGCAGACATACTTATATCATAACTGTAATATGTTACTTCATCTTCGTGTGCTCTGCTGATTAAAATATCATTTATTTCGTGAACAGAATCATTTTTAGTGGTCAAAATAGCTCGATTTACAAAGGAGGAGCAGTCGGTAGCTAGGTAGCAATATTTGGGAAAACCGCAGTTATCGGGGTGTCTATAGATTCAAAGTCATCATAGAAAGGAATGTTGCAAGGGTTGGGGACATGTATTTCGCATTGGTCATTTGTGTTCCCAGCGCCGTCACCGATGTTTTGTATATATGCTGAAAATTCAGCAACTTTTTGTGCACACATGTTTTTTGTTAGCCTAATTTTTTCAAATGTGTTCCACAATGGTGACATTGTAATTGAGGAATTTATGGTGTTTCTCTTTGAACCATGTGCAAGAACAGGTAGTGTTTGATGAAAGTCACCTCCGAAGACAATAATTTTGCCGCCAAAGTGAAAAGGTGAATCCATGATGTCTTTAAGCATTTCGTCGAATTTTTCAATGGTGTTACATTTGGCCATAGTAGCTTCATCCCAAATGATCAGTTTAGCCGCTCAAATAACATGTACAACTGCGCTTTGCTTATTTATGTTACATGTTGAAATACTAGTTTCATCTATTGGGATTTTAAATCTGGAGTGAGAGGTTCGACCTCCTGGGAGCAAAGACGCTGTAATGCCAGAAGTTACCGTAGCAAGTACAATATTGCCTACTGATATGATAGTTGCAATTATTGCTTTATACAAGAATATTTTCCTGCTGCCTCCTGGGCCGTCGACAAAGAATACTTTTAGTATATTATTGTTGACATGGTGTAAAATTTTGTCATAGGTGTACTGTTGCTTGTTTGTCAGTTTGTTGCAGGCTGTTAGGTCATCAGCAGAAACATTAATGGCTAGTTCATTATGCATTTCTTTTGTTAGAGATTCGTCCGAGGTGGGTAAACCTCAGATATCTGTTAAGAAGTAATCGGAAAAATTTTTCCCTATTGAGTGAAAATGTTCGGTTATGTTTTCTAATGCTTTGGCTTTATTCGTAGATGGGCCCCCGTCGTTGCTACGGTTGAAATCTTCTGAAAGAGCATCTTGGAACTGTGACCATAAAAGAGTAGGAGTTAGGGGGTTGCAGTGTACAAGGATGACAACAAATAATTGTCTTAATGCGCGGGGCATAAGATACGCTGAGGCATCTGCGATGCACATTTCTACCGTATTATCTTCTTCAAGGATTTTTAAGGCATGCGCTGCTTCTCTATATGTGTTGTATGTCACTGATGCGCGTTTTCTTTGCACGTAAAATTAATCCCCAAGTATTAAGGATATCAATTGCAGCTTAAACAAGCGACCAAGTGAATATCGAACCCAAAGGACGGCGTATTATCAATTTAATTATTATCTAAATTAATTAAGACAAGTTGGCAATTAAGTTTGAAGTTTAGGATGATTAAACTAATAAACAAGTAATTAAAATAATAAATAAAATAAATATCACTTGAAGAATACGAAAGTGGATCAAGTAGGAGAATAGGTAGCTCTAGGATAACCCAGTTTCACTACTTAACTTCTCTTCCATGTGTCAATGTCCGACTCTGTCTTGTGGAATATGGACGCATCACTAAACCATGCATATCTACTCTATAGACACAAGTAAACATGCGTGTAACACGTGTGAATAACCTCAGAGCAAGAGACGTAATTTTATCCCCCTTTCTAGGTACTATCAGTATCAATTATTTCCCCCTAGGATTGGTACTCTAACCCGATATGATCTCCCTTTATAGGTACTATAAAATTATCCTCTTTATCCTACTTATTAACCCGAATTCAATTCAATTAATAAGTATTCATATATGATAGTTCTAATGAAGCTTCGGAGTCCCCTCACTTAGAATCATAACATGGAATCCTGCTCAGCAGTGAACGCACTCAATCAATAACCAAGATATGTATTCAAACTCTACATAACAGTTAATGATGCACAAAACGACCGTGAGTATGAATTAAAAAAGGCACAATCATATATAAAATAAATCCACAAGTAGTGTTGTACGGAGTGTACACATGAAAGTTCAATTAATTCGTAAAACCTTCACAACCCTAGTTCTACCAAAAAAGCTCTAGCCCATGATGTTACGAAGAACAATCATGGGTGTTGGATAGATCTTACCCGGATGTCTGGAAAATACAAGATAAATTAGAAAACAAATAAAACCCTAGATGTGGGCGTCGTCGCGTCCTTCTCCGTCTTGAATTCTCCTCTTGGTTCTCCTCTTGATTCCACAAACGAATCTTCAAAGTGATGGATGGATGGAGAAAAGGATGATGGTTGGGGGGTGATCCCCCCTTGTGGGGTGTTGTATGTTGTGGCCTCTCTTCTCCTCTCTTGTATTGTGTTGTGTTCCTCCTCTTTTTTGGGGCTGTATAGACCTCCTTTTTATACTTGTCAGCTCTCCTTGTAGGACTTGGAAAGGAACCAAATTTAGGCATATGTCAAATTTGGTAAGAGACATGCGTTAAATTTGGTAAAAAAGATCTGGATAAATAAGGTAGTTTTCGGAAATTCTCGAAAATTCTCGCCAACAGCTGCGCGACTTCACGATTCTGAGCATAACTTCCTCGTTCGACCTCCAATTTGAGTGATTTTTACGTTCACATGATCCTATTTTCCTTGGCTTTCTCTGAATGTAAAGATCTCACCAAAACTCTAATGTTTGAAGGTGTAACAAGCCATGGAAAGTAGCACTGCAATTCTGTTCGGCACAGCTCGCGCGGTGTCACCACTTTGATCATAACTTCCTCGTTCGGACTTCAATGATGGTGTTCTTTACGCCAAACGACCCTCTCTTCAGTGGCTTTCAAACCATATATCACACAACATTTTCGAGCTCCACAACAATACATAATAATTATGAAAGTTGGATGTTCGTTTTCAGCATTCTTGCACAAATTGCACCTTTTCTCCAACTTTGCACTTTTCATCCTTTTTCCACCTAAAACACAACAAAACACCTCAAGTGCACATAATTCTCACATATATCGAATATAAGACACTTGTGCTCATATAAGACTACAATATCAATCAAAAAGGTGTTAAATTGGATATTAAAATTCGCTTATTTTCACTCTCATCAATCCCCCAAACTTACCCGTTGCTCGTCCCGAGGCAACAAAATAAAGATAAAGAGAAAGAGAGTATGAAAATTAGCGGGGAAACAAGGACTATGACCAATACCCATTCAAAATACAATTGTCCTCAACTTAGGTCATGCAACTCTCATTATATGTAATAATCAATTCATAGCATACAAGTTAAGACAATCACCACCAATTCAAATGCTCCATCAACATGTTCTCATGGGAAGTATATATATGATCTCTCACTCAAGTGTAAAATATGTACACTTATTGGTTAAAGTATTTACGCTCAAATTCAATTCAAGTGCATACGTAACCATAAGCTTGTCAAACGTCTCAAACTTTCTACCATTAAAATTATGATTCGACAATGGGATCAAAAATGACTTTTCTTTTGGATGTAATGTTGGCTCTTTGATAAGGGTAGTAAACATATGGATAAAGTGACTCAATTAGCAGAGAATTAAAACTGGAGATCTTTTGTACTGCAGATTCTTACACTTCAAGGCTATCCAGCTTCATGCTCTTCTAATTTTCTTTTCTCTCCTTTCCTTCAAGCTCAACATACTTTTTCTTGTCTCAAGCACATCCTTTTTCTCTCGAGGTACCAGTTTCGGGCACTACCTCACGCATCCTCCATAGGGTACTAGATTTAAGCACTACCCTAGGGTTTTTGATTCCATGGAGTACTAGATTTAAGCACTAATACATGCTTCTCCTTAGATGCATTATCATAATCCATCACTATTAATTTCAACACCAATTTCATTCCTTCCCAAATTGTTATCAAGCACCATTAACACACTTTTACAACATTTAATTCTCCATTAAATATAGGAATTTAAGGCTCAAATAGGATATCAAAGTGGCTATCTTCGTAGGTTGCCAAAGAAATAAGGCTTTTAGTCTCAACGGGGCTAACTACGGATATATAATTATTTGGTTGGGAATTATTTGGCTAAGTGACTCATAAATTCAAGGATGGCCTAAAATCATCTCCCATCATCTAACACACATGTAGTTTCAAGTAAGACAAGAGGCAAGTTCTAGAATACATACACAAGAACGATACTCACCAGAAAAGAAATATCAAGTGATTATGTACATGATCAACGAGGCTCAAAATCTCACATGGGTTTTTAACAAGTAACAGAGCACTTTTCATGGTAAGCAATATCCCACAAGTATACATAGAACTTCATACCACAATATAACCAAGTACACTTCCTTCATCAATTTCAAGAACATATGAATTCCAAGACAATTTAAAAATAAGCTCACATGGATCACCACCATAAACACAATCCTTCCACTCCTATGAATTAAAAGCACATATAAAAATTAGAAAAAGGAAACGAGGGCACCTGATTTCTCCTTCAATGAATGCACGAGCTCCTCGAGTTGAAACCTCAATGTAGAACTCGTCTTGCCACCTAGTTACCCTTTTCTATCATCAAAGCTCAAGCATACTCATCATCACAGATTCATCAATAATAAAATAGGAGAACTATAAGAAAGAATTAATTGACTATCTAATCGACTCCACACACTAGAAACACCACTGAACACTAGGCAAATTGCAAAAAATCGACACAACAAAATCGATTAAAGTTTCAACATACCGCAAAAAATCAACTCTCTTAGCAAACATTACAAAGAAAAGATTATACTCCTGGTGCTTCAATGAGGTAATAACATCACACCCCCCAAACTTAGTAAAAACGTAAATCGAAACTAAGTTTGAAAAGAGATGTAATTGCCGATTAGTAAGCACTTTAAATATAAAAATTTCTTACTCACATGAAAGAAATAAAGCAATAAAACGGAAGGGTAAGCCCCCAACAGGCGCTCATGTTTAACGTCGTAGAGTCACAACGGTAGAGGACGGTCTTCTCACATCCTCACCTTCAAATACTTTCTTTTCCTCTTCTTGTCTACACTCAACACCTCACCTTTCTTGGTCACAAAAATATAATCATTGAAATTTCCTTCCTCCCATGGCTGTCTAGACTCCTCCTTGTCAACCTTCCACTTAAATTCAGAATCACCTGTCTTAGAAAAATCTAGATTAAACAAGTTAGAAACCATATCAATGCTCTTGCACGATTGAGTCTCCATGGGCATCTTCATTGCATGATCAAGAGAGAAAACCACATCTTCACTATCCATCTGCAGTCTAAGCTTCTCCGCTCTCAACTTCTTTGCTCTTTCCCACTTATTCTCCATTGTAAGCTCAGTATTCTGCTCATGTAATAGTACTGGAGTAACATCAACATCATGCGGAGCATTCGGCATAGCAATAGGCATGTTTCGGATTGGTTCGACTAGGGTTTGACCTGTTGGAGAGGTCGAACCTGGCACGTAGTGGTCGAACCGATCATCTGGAAGGCTGTTCTCACTTTGAAGTCGTGGTTCGACCTGGGTTCGACCTTCAGGACAGGTCGAACCGCTTTTCCTCAGGTCGAACCGGCTTACTGTACTATTTCTGCCTCCCAGTTTGACCAAGGTTCGACCAGATGCTTTGGTCGAACCATGTCCGTCGTGGTCGAACCGTTGTTGTGACAAAATAGGGTGCTCTGGACATTGAGGTTCGACGTAGGTTCGACCTTCAAAATAGGTCGAACCACCCTTGCTTTGGTCGAACCGATAATCTGGAAAAACAGAGTGCTCCGCATGGTATGGTTCGATCATGGTTCGACCTGTAGGCCAGGTCGAACCAGAGACTGGTTGGTCGAATCGCTGCCTAGATATGTCCGTTTTTTATTTCGACCTCATCGGTCCTTCGTACTGTGTTCCAGACCTCAATGTGATGGCATTATTCTCCAATGTTTGTGTCAATTGATTTACATTCGCGGTCATCTGCCCCATCATCAAGGTAAGGTCCTTCAACTACTTAGACAAATCTGCACGATCAACATTCATGGTATCCTCAAGATGATCAATCCTTGCATCATTCTCAGCCATGTATCGATGGAAGGTATCTTCAACACTCTTTACTTCTTGCTGCTGCCTACTAGGCCCCCTTTGTGTCAACTCTGTGATCTGCCTTTGCTGGGATTCTAATAGCTTGTTGATGTTTGTTAGACTAGAGACGATCTCATCATCCCTATTCGGCTTCACCACTTGATGTTCAACCTGCTCCACCTTGCCAAGTACATATGATCCTCTATCTCTCTCTATTGGCCAGTCACGTAAATTCATAGAGATGTCTTCAAATAACTTTTTTTCTTCAAGTGCTGTCTTTGATAACAGCGCTCCTCCTGATGATGCATCAATAAAAACACGCAACTCACAATCCAATCCATAGTAGAAGATGCTTATGTATTCAGCCTTTGGCATTCCATGCTGTGGACACCTCCTGAGCATGTCTTTAAACCTGTCCCACGCCTCATAAAATTTCTCACCCTGATTCATAACAAATCGAGTGATCTCTTGCCTCATCCTTAAGATCCTTGAGGATGGCATGTATCTCTCCAAGAACTTTTGCTGCAGTTGGTCCCATGTATTGCAATCGGCTGGATCAAGGGTCTCATACCAAGCTTCCGCCTTATTAATTAAAGAGAACTTGAATAAGGCGATCCGCCTAGCATTATCATTCGCTCCACTGCCCTTTTGAGTGTTTGCATAACCAAGAAATCTTCGGAGATGCTGATATGGATCTTCAAAATAACCTCCAGAAAAGGGATTCTTCTCTACCATGTTAATAAGAGCGGGATGTATCTCAAAATCATCATCTTCCCCCCTTGCTCCTATCAACCCCATGTTGACATTCCCAAAGTTCGTGAAAATTTCACGAATGGAAACATTATCCGGATTCTGCCTTGTTCCGGCCACGTTCAGCTCAATGTGTTATTTGCTCCTTTCCTTCCTCTCTTTTTTTTCAAGTGCACAAGTAACTCAGAAAAATTCAAGGTAAGATAGAAATAAATAATCACAAATAAAAGAAAAAAAATATCTTAATCAAACTAGAAATAATAAAAACAATAATAACAGCCGTCCCCGGCAACGGCGCCAAGAACTTGATGCGCATTTTCTTTGCACGCAAAATTAATCCCCAAGTATTAAGGATATCAATTGCAGCTTAAGCAAGCGACCAAGTGAATATCGAACCCAAAGGACGGCGTATTATCAATTTAATTATTATCTAAATTAATTAAGACAAGTTGGCAATTAAGTTTGAAGTTTAGGATGATTAAACTAATAAACAAGTAATTAAAATAACAAATAAAATAAATATCACTTGAAGAATACGAAAGTGGATCAAGTAGGAGAATAGGTAGCTCTAGGATAATCCAGTTTCACTACTTAACTTCTCTTCCATGTGTCAATGTCCGACTCTACCTTGTGGAATATGGACGCATCACTAAACCATGCATATCTACTCTATAGACACAAGTAAACATGCGTGTAACACGTGTGAATAACCTCGGAGCAAGAGACGTAATTTTACCCCCCTTTCTAGGTACTATCAGTATCAATTATTTCCCTCTAGGATTGGTACTCTAACCCGATATGATCTCGTACTATAAAATTATCCTCTTTATCCTACTTATTAACCCGAATTCAATTCAATTAATAAGTATTCATATATGATAGTTCTAATGAAGCTTCGGAGTCCCCTCACTTAGAATCATAACATGGAATCTTGCTCAGCAGTGAACGCACTCAATCAATAACCAAGATATGTATTCAGACTCTACATAACAGTTAATGATGCACAAAATGACCGTGAGTATGAATTAAAAAGGCACAATCATATATAAAATAAATCCACAAGTAGTGTTGTACGGAGTGTACACATGGAAGTTAAATTAATTCGTAAAACCTTCACAACCCTAGTTCTACCAAAAAGGCTCTAGCCCATGATGTTACGAAGAACAATTATGGGTATTGGATAGATCTTACCCGGATGTCTGGAAAATACAAGATAAATTAGGAAACAAATAAAACCCTAGATGTGGGCGTCGTCTCGTCCTTCTCTGTCTTAAATTCTCCTCTTGGTTCTCCTCTTGATTCCACAAACAAATCTTCAAAGTGATGGATGGATGGAGAAAAGGATGATGGTTGGGGGGTGATCCCCCCTTGTGGGGTGTTGTATGTTGTGGCCTCTCTTCTCCTCTCTTGTATTGTGTTGTGTTCCTCCTCTTTTTTGGGCTGTATAGACCTCCTTTTTATACTTGTCAGCTCTCCTTGTAGGACTTGGAAAGGACCCAAATTTAGGCATATGTCAAATTTGGTAAGAGACATGCGTTAAATTTGATAAAAGAGATCTGGATAAATAAGGTAGTTTTCGGAAATTCTCGAAAATTCTCGCCAACAGCTGCGCGACTTCACGATTCTGAGCATAACTTCCTCGTTCAACCTCCAATTTGAGTGATTTTTGCGTTCACATGATCCTCTTTTCCTTGGCTTTCTCTGAATATAAAGATCTCACCAAAACTCTAACGTTTGAAGGTGTAACAAGCCATGGAAAATAGCACTGCAATTCTGTTCGGCACAGCTCGCGCGGCGTCACCACTTTGCTCATAACTTCCTCGTTCGGACTTCAATGATGGTGTTCTTTACTCCAAAACGACCCTCTCTTCAGTGGCTTTCAAACTATCACACCAACAGTTTCGAGCTCCACAACAATACAGAATAATTATGAAAGTTGAATGTTCGTTTTCAGCATTCTTGCACAAATTGCACCTTTTCTCCAACTTTGCACTTTTCATCCTTTTTCCACCTAAAACACAACAAAACACCTCAAGTGCACATAATTCTCACATATATCGAATATAAGACACTTGTGCTCATATAAGACTACAATATCAATAAAAAAGGTGTTAAATTGAATATTAAAACACTCTTTTTTCACTCTCATCAGTTACACCGTTCACTGTTCGCAAATTTTGAAATGAAGTTGGGCCATGAATGTGAATAAGCAGTAACCTAAGGTAAAATCTTTCCTCATCAGTTGGTTTGCAGGAAGTAATTCGACCTATTACTTGTCTTTATTTACGGGGTTGCCATTCTTTCAAGACGCTGTGCCACGTGAAATATTCAGGGAATTCAACGTAGAGACAGTTGAGGCTTTTAGCTTAGGCATCATGTTGATTCATGTGGAAAAATTGAGTAAGCGTGGTTTTTTTGCGGATGGATTTGATGCAATGCTGAGCAATGTTTGGTCAGCTTGAAAGGAAACTATATGCTCATTTTCTAAATGGACCGGCAAGAAGATTATAGGTGGGTATATTTGGTTAAGTTCGAATTTAAAAATGAGCCACATTGCCTCTGGAGGTGAGATCCACCTAGCGTTTTAAAAGTTGGTAATTTCATTGGTGTCCCCATTATTCTAGTTTAATGTTAATGCGTAAGAGATTTTGTCATGATCTTTGTATATATATTTATACAGATACTTTATGGCATGAACAGTGGAGCAGATTTCAACATTTATGTGGCAGCTAAATTTGCATAACAAGTATGGGTTAAAAGGAACAACCCATCGGCTATCAAGATTTGAGCCTCTGATTGATATCGTGCGGCCATCTCTCGTTCTACGATATATAGGGTAAGCATCTGAGCCGTATGTAGTCATCTCTGAGAAATCTTTAGGATAGCTAAATTTGCAGAAACCTTTTTTCATACAGGAGCATGTTAAGTTTAATGAGCCACAAGGACCGTGTATCATGTGATTTGCAACAAATGAAAATAAGTATGGATGTGTGTTTTTATTGGGGAGTTCTATACATACTATCCTGTCAAATGCTTCGGGTGAGTACATTTTTGACTGCTTATCTAGAATGAGTAAAAAGTGGGCATGAGGCAGTCCTCATTCTGGAATTCTACGACGTACGTATAAGCAATAACGTTGCCATTTTTTTTTAATCAGTGTGTCTTTCAACAGTTGGAGCTTTGTATGGAAAACACAAGCTATAACATCAGGCCTATTTTGTACCTCATCAGTCGACAAGCATAAGCATCTCACCTCTGGCCAATTTGGGTTTGCTGTCATGGTCAAGAAAATGTCAGGTTTCCCATAGCGCTGAACTAATGATTAAGCATCCATGTATCTTTTACGCATGTCTCTGGGCCAGCCAATAAATGAGGATGGCAAGATTGTGCGCATGCCAATATCTGATCCAAGCTCAGACCCTTGAGTAATACCATCTAGGACACATTTGTATGCATCATTACATAAACATTTTTGTATTTCGGCCGATCTAAAAAAATCTAATCTCGCAGTTTTAATTTTGATGTACATTTCCACTACGTACTACTGTAGTAGTCTTCCCGTATGTAGCAAGAATGATTCGTCGTCCTCTCTTATTTGTAACATATAGCAGTAATATTCGCGGCAGGAGACGTGTGTTTTACTGCTGGTTCTGTGGGAGGCACCTGAATAAAAAATATAACGAATGTGTACTACTATGGTATAATGAAGATAATAAAAAGAAAGAAGTTATATAAGCAAAGGTGAAACGTACGTTGCTTTTCAGAGTCAATGAAATCAGCTGCGTTTCTGGAGCTTTGGATGTTGGCTGTGGATGTGCGGCAGAAGGTTTGAGTTGAGTCCATCTGTTGTTGCATTTGGGTTCTCCTTTTAATTGTGCGACTCTAACCAGGTTCTCTGTGTGGGAAAATGAGTGGATATTATATTGGATCGTAACAACCAAAGTAGTGTTTAATAATCTGAGATATGCTACTTTTGAGGTAGACCTGTATTTGCTGGCTTGATTGTTGGCATTCGTCCACAGGGTCTAACCATATTGCAGCAATTTCTGATGTCGTAGGCCTACTGTAGGTCTGGTCCTTGTGTACAGGGTCAGCTTCCAGGCAGATTTTGTACTCATTTAAGTTTCCCGGAGTGTTTAGGCTTTTAAAAAAAATAGCGTATTGGTTCGCCTAAGAACTTGCATCAACTCTTCCACAAGAGCTTCTTTAAATTTTGAACTAACAGATAATCAGTTTATTGTTTCATGATCTGTGTCAAAAAAGTATAGCTGCAGATTCCTCGGGGGTTCATTTTTCGATGGTATTAGTTGGTTTAGAAAATGATAAACCTGTCCTTGGATCCTAAAAGTGTACACTCCGTCTGTTCTCTTTACCAAAGACTTGTCGGAGTGAACTCCAAGAGATGTGAAAGCGAACATATTATTGTAGCTTCGAATGCAATCTTGGAATTCTTTTGAAAGGTCATTGTGCCCTAGGTATAGATCTTTCAGTTTAGAAGGCATCTTACTTTGTTGTAGGAGAATTTCTCCCGATGAACAACAGAATGAAGACGGTTCTAAATACAAGCATTTCGCTAAACAATATTTGCAGTCAAGTACGTCAGGAAGAATGTCGGGGTTGTTGCTTAGTTGAGATAAATGGTCTTTGTCTACAGGTTGAAGCAACTCGTCACGATTGCATCGATGGCTGCGCTTCGCTTCCATTCGATGTTCTGCTTAAAGGTATTTTTTTTTTGTGGCTGGCGACATCATGTGAGGTTTTCTGTAAGAAGCTTTTTTGAGGCATTAATTAGAGCAATAACGTAAGACAAATAGAACGTGAGAGCGTACACTGGCTTTCACCGGTGTATAACATGCTCTAGCATAGGTGCAGCTGCATGTAAGAATAGTGATAATGCACGTGCACTAAGCATAGACGCGTGTGCATTAAAACCAATTAAAACCATGTGGTCGCATACACAGAAATTCTGTCAAAATAAATAGGTATATGCAACGTAAGGCGCACTATAAATAGTAGAGTTAAGGCAGTTTATGTTGTTGAAATTACTGTGGAAACCATTTTCAATCTTAGTGTCAAATGTGAGGACCTTTTTTGGACATTCCATGGAGATGTGGGCTTCCAGTGAATGTTACGCTGAGTCTTAAATTATTTGTACTGTAATACTACTGGGGTAATGTGGAAGTTACTTTGAAAGGGTTGCTATTAAATTCAGATGTGTTATGAAGAAGAGTAAATAAACCATTTCAATTGGTTGTTTTTATGTGGAGAATTTCGAATGTAAATTAAAAAATGAATGGGAAAACTGTGTTAGGTAAGGAGAGCGTATGTTTGAAATCTATATGTATGTATGCATCAACGCATGGTTTCCCATTTTGGGAAATTTCTGATATATATATATTATTTTATCTGTAGCATTATTTCATATCACATTAATTTATGTTATTCATTTATAGGTCAAAGATATTGTAAATTTGGTATTTTTTCATAGAATGTCAAAATGCAAACTTTTATGCTTGGTAATTATCTATGTGTAGCCTCGGGCGATATAAATATTTGCTTGTGCCTCGTAGTCATCCTAATAATCAAAACTGCAGACATACATAGAATGGTGATTTGTAAAATGCATAGTGTTTTACCCGAGAATTGATTGAGTAAATGTTAAGTTATATGGTGATGCGTATGTATGTGCTTTATCTTGAAATTATCAGTGCATATTTTTAGAGTGGAGGGATGCACAAAGGGAAGGCATTCGCGCAAAATGTTATACCCTAAATTGAACTAATTATATCACAAGAATGTTGTGCAGCAATTTTTAAAGTACAAGTACATGTGCACTCATGTTATAAGTATGGATTATTGTTTATGAACCTTAAGAAATCACTTAGTATTCTGACTTGTATCAAAGAGCTTATGAAGTTCACTCAGATACAAAAATGGAGGTTTTATGGCGAGTAACATACCTTTTTTACTTAGGAGACAGTAAGATACATGAAAGCATGGATTATACGATGCCATGGATATCGGGCACCATTTTAGAACGACCAATTTGTTGCGGGAATTATGGGATAAAATTAGAGTTGTGAAATAAATCACCTTCAATTTCACAAGCATGAAATGACGTTAATATTAGTGGGGAACATAAGAGTTTACATTTTGAAGGCAAGGGTAAGGTAAATGTGACAAAAGAATGAGAGCGTAATAGGTTATAATTTGCAACTATACACAGTTCATCCAAAAGAATTACTAACAAAGGTTTTATTGTTACTACTTCCTACTCTAACACAAAAATACATAAGCACTAAAATGCCAAAAAGCAAGAAAACAACAAAAAAGAAAATTCACAAACAAAGTATACAATGGGAATGTGAGATCCATAACAGAAAGCAAAATAAATTAGGGATGAAGTTTTTTTTGGAGTCTACCACTGCATATAATCAAATTTAGAGCCCAATAATCCAATAAAAAAACCATACTATAAGCCTCATAACAAAGGTGGTTAACCATAGGTTCAAAAATTAACTAAATAATAAATAAGAAATGCACACGTATTCATTCAGTGTCTCGTAATTACCATTTTCTTACAAAGGATATGTGCAGTCTTAAATGAGATTAAAAGAGTATTTTGCAACCATAACAGATAAAATTAATTTAAATTTAATGACATACAATAATAAAAACTACTTTTTAAGATAGAATGTGCACAACTAATTATGTAATTATAACCCAGGTAGCAGTGCTTGGCTTAGGTAATTTTCCACATTTCTACTACGTCCAAATCCAGGGCTTGATTTTATTTCCTCTCTATATCCCTTAACAGGAGGCGAAGGGCAATCTTATAGGTTGTGATCTGCAGTGTTATGTTGATGAGTCACTAAAATATGATCACCTTTTCACATCACAAGTCATCAATAATTAGCCAACCAAACCACCACATTATGTATGGCATCACATCACAATTCAATCACCTTTACCTGCTGCAAAAGTATTACTAATGGGAAAAAAAAACAGGAACAACAAAAATTCAGAAGGGGTCTGTGACAAAATCTACAATGCAACAAGCATTTTCAAATCAAGATCTCAATTCAAGTTTCCAATCATCACCCACTAGTTTAGCAATAGAGTGTAAACAAAGTGATCCCTGTTAATTTCAACAATTTTCCTACCCAGAAAAACCAATAAATCAACCTCACTCTCTTTAGGAGCTGATGACAGAGAAAGACAGGTCGAAGATGAACCGGCTTTACTAACTAATAAACATCTTAGATTTGTAAAGGTAGATAATGTTTACTTGACTGATCATGAAGGTAATTTTTCTGATTACATAAGCAAAGTGAAGAGAAGGATGATAAAAAGTGCAAATAATCAATAAAAACGTCACATGTATTCATGCAGCTTCTCATAATTACAAGTTGAGATCTACTGATAACCACTGCAATGAAACTTCACTAATTACTCGTATAAAAACTGGAAAAGAAGCTCATGTTCAAAGCAACCAATTCTGCATATGTAAATGGTAAAGGCAACTAGAAAATAAATTACCAAGACAATTACAATTTCATGTTACTACAACCGAGCGACCGCTTTACATCTTGTACGTCACCAACGTTAATGAATACATCAGAATTCAATTCATACATCAGTCATCTAAGAAGAAAAGGGGCTAAAGTTGGTTACAGTTTATGGTGAATGACCGCGTAAAGATTGGAGGGGCATAGCTTTCAAACTAATAATTCCTATGAGGGTATGGGTTATCTTAGGTCGCCATGTTTTTTTCTGTATTTTTTTCCACCGGTTTTGATAGGGCCAAATGCCAAAGCATTTACACATGCTAGATATCTATAGAATATACCTTACTAATTTCCGATTTAAAAACTTCAACAACATGAATCACAAGTTTATTTAACAAATAACATATGGAATATAAAACAAGTTCCAATGCCGGACAACTCATGAAAGCATTTAGAGAGATGACCATTAAATATTAAATTCATCTCAAAGTCAAACACTAAGTTACTAAATGATTGCCTGACCCAAAAAATCTTTTTCAATATATGCACACACAAGAGAGAGAAAACGTAGTCCTCCTTATTTCCTTTTCCCAATCTTGCATTCCCACAAGGGTGATATGGGAGACATAGGGGTCCCTAAAATACATATGAAATACAATAGGCAGTTTCTCTATGATGGACTTCCAAAATCCACCCTAGAATCAAGCAAGCGACATGCATTCAGGCTATCTTAATATTGAGCTAATTAAAAAAATGAAGTAGATATATTAACATGTGAATTACGATGTCCAAAAACTACATCATGATCACTGTATGTTTCACTTTATGTATTTGTAAATTAAAAAGAAAAATTATTGAACCGCACCATCAATTCAACAACCTAGACGGCCAACCATGATTTTCTAAGCTTTCAACAAGCTTCTCAGACCTTCAACTGCAAATTTTATAAATCATGATCCTTATTAATCCTTGTCTTCTAAGATTAATTTAATAAATATAATTTAAATAAATTAATTGTACTCGAAAATATGTTATTCTTTTTGTGTGATTTATTATAGGGGATGATTCTTAATTCTACCATGTGAAATTCTATTATATATATACTTGTGTTTATTTAGTTTCTTAAATGCTTATGCGATCTCATTTAAAGGAAAATTAATAATTAAATAAGATAAAAATAATTAAAAAGATTAGGGCTTATTTGATTATGTGAAACAAGGTCAATGATTATACATACGTTCATTTCTTTAAATAAATTAGGTTGGAATTATTTTTGATCATGAGATCAAGTATTAAATGAATTATTAACAAATATTGACATGACATTCATACTGCTCCTCCTTTTACATTCAATTTATTTTACTTCTCTTTTTTTAATATTTATTTCGTGTACATACACAGCAAATCCAAGTTCAATACTCTAGTCTTGAACAGTTTGCAATTTAAGAATTTCAAAAAAGATGGGAACCATTTTTATTTGCACTTGGGAGCATCATAAAAGTTGCATAAATTAATTTTTTTTGTGTATATTGCATAAATTAATTTATTATCGACCCAACTGGCTCGATAATAGATTGGATAAAATTAATGAAAATTTCAATATATACCGTTCCCACATGCCTATAACCTATTGGCTATAACTAATACAAAGCAAATAAAAGCGACATAAAACATAGTTTCACCATGAGTATGGCGTAGTAATGAAGCAAATAATAAAATTTAAGAAGGGTTGAAATTCAAGATCTCATAATAATTTCATAACATAACATCCTTGTCAAGTGAAACAAAAAATACCAAAGATTTGAGGAGTCGATAGGGAAGACGCCTCCATCTCTTACTCTCAGACGAACCACAGGATTTCGACTGTCATGAAGGACTTAACACACAATGATGAAAGTAAAATTTGCTTTTTTTGGTTCAAAGTCAAGACCAATATAACAACGTTCTCTACATTGTAATAGGATAAAATTCAACATACTGCCATATTTGAAAAGCAAAGTAGAGCGAAGAAACAGAATTAGAAAGTTGAGTTGGAAAACATGGAGAGATTTAACGTATGTGGTGAATTACTAAAGAGAAGAACACTTAACATGTAGAGAATTGGGACAGAGATCAACATTTTTGTTGTAGCCTTGTTTAGGTCAATAACAGACAATTAAACTAAATAATATTCAATTCATCCTTGCTCCAATCATGTGTTGTGTATAGATTGTAAGCAATGTATAGCAGTTCAAGCGCTTGTACAAGGCTGTTTAAGAACTCCGTGGCACATGATTATGAGTCATGACTAAAACCTAAAGCAACCAAGCGACCTATCTCCAGCTAGAGGGAGCAGCCATTTTAGAGAATTTATCTCCCCTTAGTAAACGGACATACACGCGCACACACACACACATACACCTGTTTCAAATGAGCACATCATTTATGACATACAATTGACATGGAGAAGGGGACTGCATCATTGGATGTGGCCAGCAAGGTCGACAATTCCATTACAGCCACCCACCCATGTACAGACCCCTCTCCTACATGGGCAAGAAAGCCAAGAAGGAGCTAATTATATACAGCAGGCTGCACTTCGAGCGAAGAAGAATTCATGTTTCAACTCACAACAATAACAATATTTACTAATATAAAATAATCTATGAAACAGAATGAACCTGAGTTAGAATAAGCAAATAATGGTTAAACCTTCTAGTTGAGTCATAATGCCAAACTTGGGCCACACATAAACATCTATAAAGAAACTATGTTATGATTCTTAAAGTCTGTTGAGAAAAAACAAGGAATCATCAAGAGTGTTTGTAAGACGTTGATTACTGCAACTTCCTTAAAACAAAGTTTCATGTCACTTTCCTTATCCCTTCTTGTCCTTTTACAATATGAAGTAAAATCCTCTGTTATAAACTGTGAGAAATGATCTCTTTCCCTCTCCTGCATAAACAAAAGAATGATTTCTTTACAAAGAAAGTAATTGGAAAGTATCCTTGTGAGTTCAAACATTGAACTGTGTAAATAGTTATTCCAGAAGCAGTAGATGAAGTCTCGTTAACAATAGATAGTAGAAGTTTAAAAAATTACTACCCAAACTGCAGTAAAAAAACATAAAAAAGAGCGTAACAAATTACCTTTAGCAAAATGTCTTCATGTATGACCTTCACATATAAATCAAATGCACATTTGTTCAGTCTTTAGGGTTATCCATGATTGGCGTACAACCTATCACGAAAATATGACATGTCAATTCATATGAGAGAAAATTTTCATGAATATATAACAATTCAACACAATTTTTAGAGTATAGATCTTTTAATTTTATTATGCAAGTATGACACATTTCTTATATTGGAAATAAAGATAAGGCTTGCATGTGCACCAATAGATAATAATGAGCTTTTTTCAGATTTTCATGATTTAACTATTTCTATGAAAGATAAAAAAGGTTGACCAACTTGGATCGGGCACTACGTATATCAAGAGTTGGACTTCACAACTTTTCACATATTAAAAGCAATTAAAAACATGTCACATTAAAAATGGTAAATTTTAATTCCAATTAATTTGCAATGTTGATTACATCCCCTTTACTCTATCAAATTCTAATCACCAGTTACTTGTATCAAAACTGGGAGAAAGGCTCATATTCAGACAAACCAGTTTTGCATATGTAAGTGCTAAAGGCAGCCGGAAAATAAATGATCAAGACCATCACAATTTTATGTTACTACAGCCGAGCGATCGTATTTCATCTTATAAGCCACACATGTTAATAAATACATCAGAATTCAATTCATACAGCTATTATCCAAGAGAGAAAGGGGTCTAACTTGGTTACAGTTTATGGTGAATGGCCTGTAAAGATTGGAGGGACATAGCTTTCAAAATAATAATTCCTATGAGGGTATGGATTATCCTAGATACCAGCATTTTTTTCTTTACTTTTGTGTTTCGGTTCTGGCAGGAACAGATGCCAAAGCATTTAGTCAAGATGAATATCTATCGAATATACCTTAGTGACTTCCGATTTAAAAGCTCCCACTACACGCAGCACAAGTTTATTTAACAAATAACGTATGAAATATAGAATAACTTCCAATGTCTGGTAAGATAAGAATATTAATGTACCCACAGTTCCATTTGAAGTCTCCTTAACAATAGATAGCAGAAGTTTATAAAATTACTACTCCAACGGCAGTAAAAAATATAAAAAAGAGCGTAACAAATTACCTTTAGCAAAATGTCTTCATGTATGAGCTTCGTATATAAATCAAATGCACCTTTGTTCAGTCTTCAGGGTTTTCCACGATCGGCCTTAAAACCTGTCACAAAAATGCAACATGTCAATCTATATGAGAGCAAATTTTCATGAATATATAACAATTCAACACAATTTTTAAAGTACAGATCTTTTAATTTTATTATGCAGGTATGACACATTTCTTATATTGGCAATAAAGATAAGACTTGCATATGCACCAACAGATGATAATGAGCTGTTTTCAAATTTTCATGATTTAACTATTTCTATGAAAGTTAATAAAGGTTGACCAACTCAGATCGGAAACTACGTATTTCAAGAGTTGGACTTCACAACTTTTGACAGATTTAAAGCAATCAAAAACATGTCACATTACAAATGGTAGATTTCAATTCCAATTAATTTGCAATGTTGATTACATCCCCTTCAATTCTATTAAATTCTAAATTAATCATTGTTTCTAAAGTTGCAACAAATTTGTTCAACTGCAAAAAAAAAAATTAAGTGATTATAAATTGATTCTAAGTTGTACCAAAAATAAATAACCTGGTTAGTTAAACCACGTCTGCTTTAAAGCGTATTAAACATCGTTTGCTAAACAAGAGAGAAAAAATAAAGTACTCATCTGAAACTCTTAGTATTCTCCACTAAATTTAAATGCCCCAACTAATCTTACCATGCCCGAATCTTATGCTTCAATCACTATAGACACTGGCTGAAATTGAAAAATATATTTGATATATAATTTTAAATTGGGAACATATGCTACATAAAGTTTACATGTAGGAAGTCCTGAATAAATTCAGAAATATAACCCTAAAAAAAGGGACAGGAAGAAATTAGCATCTTAGTTTTTACTCAAGACAACTGGTAGAGATAAGGTACTTTCCAGCTGATTATTGGAAAAGCTGAATTAGTTTAAATAAACATTATATGAAATCAAGCTCAAAGCTCTTATCCTAGTAAATTATGTCAATCTTAGAAAGGGAACAACCAATTTAAATATAATTTTCTTGACTCATTCTACAATTAAAATTTTGCATCTCAATAATGAAATATTACAACTAACATAACCGAATAATTGTTCATATCATGAACAAAGAGGCGCCATACAGTTAGCTTCACCACATGGAATGAAATTATATCAGCTCTATAAAAAGATAAAAATGGAGCATAACGGTAGAAATCACTTGGCAGGCGAGGTGGCCATGGTAGTAGAATGCATATAGGGAAAAATTGAAACATCAAAACACAATCAAAACAAACCAAGCCGTGTTCGTTTCGGGAAGAGAAAATAATTTTAGTGCTAAAAAATGCCTCACTTGCGAGGAATAGAAAATGATATACATCACAAACAATGAATCACTGAAATAATAGTTGTCTGGGAAAGATGATCGGGAAAACTTGGCTAATTAAAAAGTTCATGCAAGATTCAAAGACAACAAAATAACCAATATTTTGGAGTTTCATTTTCTAATGGAAATTTTCAAGTTGGAGCACATTAGATTGAAAATAGCCTCCAAAGAAGTCTCTGTATGACTATTGTTAAAGTTACAACTACCAAAAATATGGGAATTTGAAATGGGCAATTCGTCAAACACTTGGCAGGCTAGGTGGGCATGCTGGTAGAATACATATAGGGGAAAATTTAAACATCCAAACATAATCAAAACAAACCAAGCCGTGTGCGTATGGGAAGCAGAAATAATTTAAGTGCAGTAGAAAACAAACATAAGTAATCATGAATCAGCTATGCTATCGTCAAGAACACACAAAATAATAATAATGACTCAGCTATGCCATCGTTAAGAACAAACACAAAATACAAAGGGGAAATTGATTAGTCGTAATATAGTTGGAATGACCAATTAAAGAATTTATCGAACCACAGGGAAGAAGGTACTAGAGTTTAAGCGATCTCAAGTTTATCGTGATTTTATAAGGACAACGGAATAGGGAGGATATGATGCAAATAAATGCAATTACACTAATGCAAGAAATAAATGATAAAACGAATGAAAAATGAATGGGTTCCAAATGATGCAAGGATGAGATTAACTACAATCATGACATAGACAATAAAGAAATTATGTAATTAATTCTAATCTCTCATGGACAAGGCATAGAAGCGATCACTAAATCCACCTAAACTCTCTCTTGTGATGGATAGGATGTAGGCCCTCAACAAGGCTCCCAAAAGCACTTAAGATCTATACCATAGCGAACACCTCCCACTAGGTACTAACTACTCTACGAGTTCCCTAATTAGGTATTAAATCGTAAGCAATATTCCCTTTTAAGGTACTATGAATTCACTAATGGTTTGGGTCTTCTCATCTAATCAACCAACCTCTCGATTATGCTAATCAAATGTTCCATCAAAGGGTTCTACATCTAGAAGGATATCTCTATCTCATTCTAAGTTAATGCACATGAAGTGTATGATGAAATGATTCAATGAACTATCCTAAATACATAATTGATTTCTCAGTCTAATCACATGCCCATGACAATTAATCACACATATCATACATATACATCAAACAATCAACATTCAATGATAGAAATACACAAATGCCCAATTAAGATTAAAATCAAATTGCATAAAAACTAAATTATCCAACACCAATCATGGAGCTAATCTCACAAAGGAGATTAGTCTCTCATAGTCACAAGAAATTCAACATAGACAAAATCCTTACAAACCATGATCAATCTATAAAGAAATACACAAAAATTAGAATTAGATTCCCCCTTTGAAGGTCTTCAATGGAGATCTTCTTCTTCTTCTTGTGATCTCACTCTCCCTTACTTCCTTGATCACTTAGATGGTGGATTTGATGGAGGGGATCAAGTATGGATGGATGGATGAAGAATGGATGAAGATGATGGTGCAAAATGGAGAAAATGGCGTGTGAGCAGCTGAAATTTCGTGTATATCTTTTCAAAAGTTGAATGGATGGGTATTTTTACTCATTGGGGGGCTTTCTAGAAGAAATCTGATTTTTTTACTGATCAGGTACCTACACAACTCATGTGCTGCAACACGCCTCAAGTCGTGTCAAGATTTCTGGGTCAATGCGAACTTACGACAGCACACGAGTCATGTGCTGCAACATGGCCAAGGGATGGTCGTGTTGTGCATTCTGATGTCGTCACACGGCCATCTTTTATAGGCCCATTTGCAGTGCACGGCTCGTGTAGCACGACATGACTTATGTACTTGAAACGGCTGGCCGTGTTCTTGCTGCCCGATTTTCTTTTTCTATTTTTCCTCTCCCTTCTCTATTTTTGCTCTGATTTCACCTGTTTTACATACGATTAAGTTCATTCACACTCAATTCCATAAAAACACATAACTTCACCAAATAACATATATATAAGGATAAAAATATATGAAAACACACATAAAAAGACACTAAAATTTGGGTGAAAATATCACTCATCACACCCCAAACTTTAAGTGTTGTTCGTCCCCAAACAACGAAAATGATAAACCAAGAGGAGTGATTTTCACCTAGGAACAAACTAAATGAACACAAGTAATAACACATCAATAGCAATAAGGATTACAAACTATGCTAAGGCATCCTACATCAATAAAACCATAACATGCAAATATTAACAAGTTCAATCAAAAGAGAATAAAAGTGTAATATAGTCCCCTTTTAGTCCAAGCCTCTCAATGGATATCAATTTCACTCAACACTCTTTAAAGTGGGGTAAATCAACACTCATCAATCGATTGGCTCTACTCGCTATAAGCTTGCTCATGGACTATATTCACAATCCACCAAAGTTTCCATTAGTGATCAAAAAGGTCTTTTCATTTGGATTTAATGATAGGCTTTTTGGTAGGGTAGGAAGAATATAAGTAAGAGTGACTAATCATGTGTAAGCAATCGAAGAGGTATCTATTTTCTTCCATACTTTCACTTATCTTTCTTTCCTTCTCAACTTTGGTAATCACAAGCACTAATCATTAACTTTCTCGAATTGAGCTTCTTTATAAATCATGCTTCCTTCTTTGAATTTATATTTTCTTGAGCATCTTGTTGTTGCTTTACTCATTTTTCTTGTTTTCAGGTTGCATGTTCACTCTTTGTTTATGCTCTTTCATCATTTTTCTTAATTGTTTACCATTTTCTTTCTTCTTTTGCTTTCTTATCAAACCTTTCTAGCTACCATCTTCTTAATCACTCACACAAAAGGGTGAATATATAAGGCTCACGTGGGTAATTAATACTTGTAATGTGCTAAATTCACAATAAAAAGGCTTTATGGCTCAAAGTGGTTGACTAGGGATGATGTTCATGGTAGGGAAATATATGGCAATGACTATGAATAACAAGAATGGCCTTAGATCATGTCACTAACCTCCACTAATCAGGCTCGTTCCCATAGTCCTTGAGCAAGTTCTAGTTTATTAAACACAACCAATCCACTCATGAAAATAAATACCATGCATGCACGGTTGAGGCTCAAATACTCACAAGCTTGTGCATTGGACCTTAAAGAACTTATTACACCACATTCATCTCAAAATTGAACAAGTTAAGTAAAACATGTCACAATTCAAAAGTGTAGAGATTCTTAATCATAACTTGTCATCACTTATCAACACAACATATCATCACTCATGTTCAAAAATGACTCACGACATCCCAAAAACAATCCTAAACGAGAATAAAAATACACACCAAACAAAAAAGAAAAGACTCAATAAACAAGACACAAATAAAAACACATAACATGCAAAAACAAAAATCACCATCATTAACAATAAATCACATATTCTATATCATCCATGATCAAGTAAGCTAACAAAAATCCCCATATTTGATTTAAAAGAAAATCCTAAATTACAAAAGTAAACATCCCAAAAACATAACACATGAAGCAACATGCTAATCACACCAATCCAAATCAAAATAAATTCATGTCAAGCAACTAGAAGTGGTAGAGTATAGAGTGAACTCCCTCAATAGGCATTTGGTAGTGGAAATGGTTTGCACTAGCTTCCGAATTGAATACACAACGAATCTCGACTTGATTTTTGGGCTCAATTTGTGCTTCCACTACACTTAATTCATGCTCAACAGCTCATCAAAAATATTAGCTCAACAATATCATTAAAAATATGGATTATCATGTACTTCAACACAACCAAACGTACCAAAATCAATCCAAAACTCATGAGAAAAATTTTAAAATTAGCCCAAAAACACGAAAAGTATATGCCTTCAAGAAAAAGTATGTCACACCACGCCATATCCCCCCAAACTTAAATTAAAACAAGAGTTTCGAGCTAAGTTTGCAAAAAGTGATATGACGTACCTACACACTTCAAATCAAGAACTTCCTGTATCTTCAATACACATTCTTCCACGAGCACAATCAACCTACATACCAAAATTGCAAAATAAAATCAAATCCACAATCATTATTGAAAATAAGAAATAAAGCAATAAAAATAATGATGAGTTGCCTCCCATCTAGCACTAAGTTTAATGTCTTCAAGCCGGACGATAGTATTTAGCTCATGGTGGTCTAGAATAGTCCTTAGGCACTGTCATAGGTTTCTTCTTGAAGTAGTGCCTTGTGCTCTCATGTTCCACCACTAGAACGTTTCCCTTCTTGTTAAATAGCTCAAGCAATTGTTCTCCGAAGGCGTTCTTCACAAGGAATGACCCTTTCCACTTGTTCCACTTCTTCCATGGGGCTTTATGTGCATTTTGAACTTCAACCACATCCCTCGGTAAGAATTCGGGCATTGACAAGTGTTGATGCCCTCTTGAAACCTTTTTCCTACAACCACCAAACAAATTTTTATTAATAAAATCATGGAAGTTCTTAAGAGAATTTGAAATTTCAATAGAATGAGAAGGTTTTGGCTTGTGGGGAGTAGAATCCATGATCTTAGTTTCCGGAGGCTTCTTTTCTTCCATAAGGGCGTGAATCTATTCTTGATTTTGAATCTTGACTTTCTCTACCATCTCTTCAAGAGACTCGACAAATCTATCGAATTCCCCCTTCAACTCTTCTTTCAACTCTTTGGCTTTCACCCACTTAGGTACCTTTTTTTCTTTTTTCCTTCATAACCTCATCAACCCCCAAACTACCCTCTTTACTATCCTTAATGGCCATGCATAGATTTATTGTTTCGGAGGTAGAAGGCTTGTTGTTCTTTTCTTGAAGTCTCTCCACGATGGGCACAACTTGACTAATTTGGTGCTCAATGGAATCCAATCTAGCACCAAATTCTACAATTACATTTATCACCATTTCACGCTAATTTCCTATTCGATCTATCCACGCTTCATTAGACTTCCTCTCATATTCCAAGCGCTCCATAATCTTTTCAATCAACTCATCTCTAAGCCTTTCTTTTTATTCACTTTGGGTAGAATAAGATGTGTTGGAGTCTTGAAAATCTCCCCATAGTTGTGGTTGATTTCCTTATTGATTTCTAGAAAAATTTCCTTGAAACACATCTTCCACAACTTGAGGGTATACTTATTGATGCATTTGATGAGGGACTCAAAAATTCTTATAACTTTGTTGTTGGAATTGTATATTAGGCACTTGTGCTCCAAAATTCGGTTGCAAATTAGGCTCACAATTTGGCATTTGAAATCCTTGAAAATTTCCTTGTGTGTTCATAGTGGGATGAGCACTTCTATTCACCATATCTCGAAAAATATCCATGTAGCTCATATTTTTGTTCTTGTTCTCCATCTTCTTACTTCTCAAGGTATGCACTTACAAGAGAAAGAAAAATTTGAACAAAATTTTCCAAAGAAAATATAAGATGCAAAAAATATAATAATTTTCTTATTAAGACCACTCTAAACAATCATTCGTCAAACTACTAGCGACCGTTACCTCCCCGGCAACGACGCCATTTGATTGGTCATAATATAGTCGGGATGACCAATTAAAGAATTAATCGAATCACAGGGAGGAAGATACTAGAGTTTAAGCGATCTCAAGTTTATCATGATTTATAAGAACGACGGAATAGGGAGGATATGATACAAATAAATGCAATTACACTAATACAAGAAATAAATGATAAAACGAATGAAAGATGATTGGGTTCCAAATGATGCAAGGATGAGATTAACTACAATCATGGCATAGACAATAAAGAAATTATGCAATTAATTCTAATCTCTCATGGACAAGGTATAGAAACGATCACTAAATCCACCTAAACTCTCTCTTGAGATGGATAGGATGTAGGCCCTCAACAAGGCTCCCAAAAGCACTTAAGATCTACTCCCTCCATCCCAGGCTAAGAGGGTCATTTTTCTATTTTGGTCGTCCCACTCAAAGAGTCACATTTCCTTTTTTATACATATGGGACCAATACACCCCCTCTAATATAATTAAAATATAGGACCCACACTTCCACTAATACAACTACCCACTACATATTAAATAATAATACTCCTTAACCTACGTACAAAAAGCAAATGATCCTCTTACACTGGGACGGAGGGAGTATACCATAGCGAACACCTCCCACTAGATACTAACTACTCTACGAGTTCCCTAATTAGGTACTAAATCGTAAGCAATATTCCCTTTTAAGGTACTATGAATTCACTAATGGTTTGGGTCTTCTCATCTAATCAACCAACCTCTCGATTAGGCTAATCAAATGTTCCATCAAAGGGTTCTAAATCTAGAAGGATATCTCTATCTCATTCTAAATTAATGCACATGAAGTGTATGATAAAATGATTCAATGAACTATCCTAAACATATAATTGATTTCTCAATCTAATCACATGCCTATTATAATTAATCACACATATCATATATATACATCAAGCAATCAACATTCAATGATAGAAATACACAAATGCTCAATTAAGATTAAAATCAAATTGCATAAAAATTAAATTATCCAACACCAATCATGGAACTAATCTCACAAAGGATATTAGCCTCTCATAGTCACAAGAAATTCAATATAGACATTAAAATCCTTACAAACCATGATCAATCTATAAAGAAATGCACAAAAATTAGAATTAGATTCCCCCTTTGAAGGTCTTCAATGGAGATCTTCTTCTTCTTGTGATCTCACTCTCCCTTACTTCCTTGATCACTTGGATGGTGGATTTGATGGAGGGGATCAAGAATAGATGGATGGAAGAAGAATGGATGATGGTGTAAAATGGAGAAAATGGTGTGTGAGGTGTGTGAGCAGCTGAAATTTCGTGTATATCTTTTCAAACGTTGAATGGATGGGTATTTGATATTTTTTACTGATCAGGCTCCTACACGACTTGTGTGCTGCAACATGCCTCGAGTCGTGTCAGGGTTTCTAGGTCAACGCGAACTTACGATGGCACACGATTCGTGTGCTACAACACGGCCAAAGGATGGTCATGTTGTGCATTCTGATGTCATCGCACGACCATCTCTTACAGTCCCTGTCACGCCTCGACCCCAGACAGAACGCGACAACCGCCACGTTAACCAAAAATTTAGCGGAATGGGTGCACTTCACTCCACAAAGTTTATAGAAAATGTAAGGCTAGCTATCAAGTACCAGTAGAACTGAACAACTGATAACAATGGGTACAACCTGAGGACACCATCTCATAAAGTATCAACAAGGATTTACAAAGGTACAAAATACAACGATGTAACTTAGTTTTAAAGAAAATATACATGAACGATATAACATCGCGAGGGTACAAAAAGAACATCAAGGGGGTCACCAAATATAAACTATACAATCTCGTCAATGAATCCGTCAATTTACATAAAAGAGAAAGTACCCAAAACACTGATTGGATGATGAGAAAACGATAGGCAAACCTCCAACCAAAACGATATCAACAGCCTGAAAAGGAAAAAATGATGGGGGTGAGCAAAACCACTAGCTCAGTGAGGTGATAAGCCGGTCACCCCGACCCTTATACGAAGCATGTATTCCCACTCACGGTTCATAATATCAAATCCAATATTTCGTCTCACAATAACTATTTCTCACTCAATATACATATTAATGAAAATAAAAACCTTAGTGCACATTTACGAATAACACAATTAGTTCAAACAATATGTTATCACATAAAAGACGCGTGGGTAGTCAATATCCTCCTCGAACTGAGCTCTCCGTCGAGAGACAGTCCAAGCCCGTCACTGTTACTCTAGATAAAATGCACATTAATATTCTTTCTCAACACGCCAAGTGCTAAAGTTCACAATTCAATATCGACGTGAATACTTGAAATGATCAAACATATAAACATATATGACATGCATGTCCCACACCGGTGGCGTTGGCTGAGCCTATAATAGACTGATCCATCTAACGATCACCCTCCAGAGTATCAGTATTTGGCAAATGGACAGGTGCCCCATTAGATCTAACTCACTCGGGTTTGCCAAGCCACGGGCAACTTGGTTGTCACTCTAACTCACCCGAATCGCGACAATTCGGGCTACATAATCAATGTCGCTCCAACTCACCCAAACCATGACCAATTCGGGCTACTTAACCTTGGTACCAGGCATACATATGCATATGCATCATAAGATGAATAACGACTCAAGTTAGAGTCTTAATTGGCACACAAGAATAACCCGAAATCAATTCTCAAATAATTCACAATAAATGCTATCAGATATCGAGCCGGCAAGGCTCTTCAACATAAGTTAAAATCAATAATACTCATAAAATGGCTTACAGGACTCTAACCAGAGCAATCGAGCCAATCAGGCTCTTTACCACATAACACAATACCAAATAATTTTCTTATCAATTAACTAGAACTAAAATAAATGCACATTTATCGAGGGTCCACACTTCCCACAAGAGAAGGCGTTCCCCAATTATCAACTCACAAGGAAGTGATTAACTCTCTCCAGAATCTGAAGTTGGTCCCTTACCATTCGTCGATAGTTCTTTACCTAGAAAGGAGATGAACAATTAAAGACAAATCAAATATAACTAACTATTAGTGGTAACATCCCTTTCATTGCTAAAAACAAATCCTAATCGAGTTCGAACGAGTCGATATTAAATAAAAATGGCATATAACTCCTTAACATCAGTTTCCAATCCCACATAACCCGTTTCAATACATTAACTAGACGAAACGATAGAAAATAAGTTTGAATTCGACATAAAAATTCTGAAAATTTTCAGCTAGCGGCAGTTTACGAGAAAAATCATAACTAATTGTAGAATAATCGGATTGAGGCGTTTCAAGTGGCTACGAAAAGCTAACGAGTTCAGCTACGTACAAAAATTAAGTTTACAAACTTTTGAGGGCAATAGATATGTCAAAATCAGTTCGAACAGTCTGCGAATTACCCACATACCAAAAAGAAAAACCCCACAAAATTACAAAACCATGGAAGAAGGAATCTTAATTCACACACCACTTACCTCAAAACAACTTAGAAACCACCTAGGATGAGGGTTGTAAGGGAAAATTTGATCAACAAGGGTTTCTCCTCTTCACTCTCTTCTTTCCCCTCTTTTGTTTTTCTTTTCCCGTTCTTCTCTCTCTTTTTTTTTAACTTTAACCTTAATAATTATATATCAGGCCATTTAAGTGGGCTGAAACTTTGGGCCACAAAATAAATAAATAAATAAGTTTGGGCTTTCTAAAAAAAATCTAGTTGGGCTAAGATAGGGCTTGCCTTTTGGGCCATAAAAATAAATAAATAGATTTGGGCTTTCTAAAAAAAATCTAGTTGGGCTAAGATATTATAAAGTATCCCCTCCTCTAAAAAGTTTCGTCCTCGAAATATAAACATACCTAGAGATGAAAAGAGATTTGGATGGTGTTGATGCATGACTGACTCTGGTTCCCATGTTTCTTCTTCAATTTGATCACTTCTCCATAGAACTCTCACCATAGGAATGGATTTGTTACGAAGTATTTTCTCTCGACGATCTACAATTTGAACAGGTTGTACTTCGTACGATAGATTTTCCTTTAATACAACTGGGGGATATTTGAGCATGTGCGAAGGATCTGGTTTATATTTTCTAAGCATAGAGACATGGAAGACATCATGAATCTTCGACAATTCCGATGGTAGCTCAAGTCGATACGCGACACGACCAATCCTTTGCACGATCGTAAACGGGCCAATATACTTTGGACTCAACTTTCCTCGACGGCGGAATCGCAACACGCCCTTCCATGGAGAAAGTTTCAGAAAAACTTTGTCTCCTTCATTAAACTCCAAATCGCGCCTCCTATTATCTGCGTAGCTTTTCTGTCGATCTTGCGCTGCCTTAAGTCTGTCTCGAATAAGTTGTATTTTTGCCTTCGCATCTTTGATAAGCTTTACTTGTTCGATTTGTCTCTTGCCAACCTCATCCCAAAAGAGAGGTGTTCGACACTTTCGGCCATACAGAGCTTCGTACGGGGGCATTCCCATGCTTGAATGATAACTGTTGTTATAAGCGAAGTCCACCAAAGTCACGTACTTATCCCAGCAACCTCCCAAATTCAACACCACTGCACGTAGCATGTCTTCTAGTGTCTGTATAGTTCTCTCTGACTGTCCATCAGTCTGTGGATGAAATGAGGTACAGAATAGTAATTTTTTACCTAGTGCTTTCTGCAGACTAGGCCAAAAAGGGAAGTGAATCTTAGATCACGATCAGATATGATTGACACTGGTACTCCGTGCAATCTCACGATCTCATCGACATATAACTTGGCAAGTTTCTCTAAAGATTCGTTGGTATGTACTGGAAGGAAATGTGCCGATTTTGTCAGACGATCGACAATGACCCAAATTGAGTCATGACCCTTTTGGGTTCGAGGTAAACCAGAAACAAAATCCATTGTGACGTTTTCCCATTTCCACTCAGGAATAGGTAGTGGTTGAAGCATACCGGCTGGTTTTTGGTGTTCCGCTTTAATCTGTTGGCATGATAAGCACTTTGATACAAATTCAGCAATGTCCCATTTCATACCTGGCCACCAATAATGCTCCCGAAGTGTTCTGTACATTTTGGTACTACCAGGATGCATAGCATAGGCTGAAGAATGGGCTTCCTCAAGAATAGCTCTACGAACATCAAGTTCTGATGGAACACAAACATGATTTTTAAAAGTAAGAAGTCCATCATCCCGAATTTGAAATTCTGTTTTTTTTCCTTGATTTAGCTTCGCCATCTTCTATTGTAAATGAACATCGTGTGATTGTCTTTCTCGAATTTGCTCGAACAAGGTAGGTCTAACCTCGAATTTGGCGATTAAGGCAGAATCATTAGACTTTTCACAATCGAGCAAAATATGTAAAGATTTAAATTGCTCCAACATAGGAAGATAAAAAGATTGAATCGAAGCAAGTGAGGTAGAAGACTTTCTACTCTGAGCATCTGCAACAACGTTCGCCTTGCCAGGATGATAATCGATGACTAAGTCATAGTCACTAATCAACTCCATCCATCGCCTTTGCCTGAGGTTGAGCTCCTTTTGCGTGGTGATATACTTTAAGCTCTTGTGATCAGTGAAAACCTGACAAGTTGCACCATACAGATAGTGCCTCCAGATCTTCAATGCAAAGACGATTACAGCCAACTCTAAATCATGTGTAGGATAATTTTCTTCGTTCTTCTTCAATTGCCTTGAAGCGTAGGCAATAACCTTTCCTTCTTGCATGAGAACGCATCCTAATCCTTGTCTCGAGGCGTTGCTATAAATGGTAAATTCTCCAATCGCTGGGTCTGGCAAAGCAAGAATAGGAGCTGAAACGAGTCGTCTTTTCAATTCTTGAAATGCTTCCTCGCATTCTTCTCTGAGTCAATTTAGTCAAAGATGAAGCCAATAACGAAAAGTCTTTCACAAACCGTCGATAATATCCAGCTAATCCCAGAAAACTACGAATCTCTGTCACATTCTTTGGACACTCCCAATCTAGTATAGCTTGAATCTTCACTGGATCGATGTAGATTCCTTCTTTAGAAATGTGATGACCCAAAAAGGTTACCTCACGAAGCCAAAATTCACACTTCGAGAATTTAGCATAAAGCTGATTTTCTCTGAGAATGTTCAGAGCAATTCTTAGATGATGAGAATGCTCGTCGTCCGATTTAGAATAAATAAGAATGTCATCAATGAAGATGATGACAAACTTATCTAAGTACGGCCGAAAGACCCAATTCATAAGATCCATAAAAGCTGCAGAAGCATTTGTGAGTCCAAAAGGCATAACACAGAATTCAAAATGATCGTATCTGGTTCGAAAAGCAGACTTAGGGATATCAGATTCCCTAATCTTAAGTTGGTGATAGCCAGATCGCAAATCAATTTTTGAGAACACAATTGCTCCTTGCAATTGATCAAACAGATCATCGATTCTTGGAAGAGGATATTTGTTCTTGATTGTCACCTTGTTCAATTGACGGTAGTCGACACATAGGTGAAGTGATCCATCTTTCTTCTAGACAAAAAGAACTGGAGCACCCCACGGAGATGTGCTGGGTCGTATGAACCCCTTCTCCAATAATTCCCCAAGTTGTGTCTGGAGTTCCTTGAGCTCAGCAGGCGACATTCGATATGGAGTAATCGATATAGGTGTGATTCTAGGAAGTACGTCAATGGAAAAATCAATCTCTCGATTCGGAGGTTGTCCTGGCAAGTCTTCGGGAAAGACATCAGGAAATTCATTCACGATCGGGATGTCATCTAGTTTAGTTTCAGAAAGAGAAGTATTGATGACAAATGCCAAGAATGCCTCACAACCCTTACTCATTAATTTATGCACAGTCAACATTGAAATAAAATAGAGGGATCTCGTTTGAAGTTTACCTTCAAAATCAACTTATGAGAATCCTGGTCTACGAAAAATAACATGCTTCTCGTGGCAATCGAGAATTGCATGATGAGAAGAAAGCCAATCCATGCCAAGAATAACATCAAGATCAATCAAAGGCAATGGTAACAATTCAGCCTCTAAAATGACATCTTTGATCTTCAATGGACAACCAAGGAATACCGAATCACGAATTAGACGCTCTCCAAGAGGGGGTATGAACGATGATTCCAGGTGACAAATGAGAGATAGGATAATCTAAGATCGCAGTAAGATCATCTCGGATATAAGACCTATCAGAACCTGGGTCAAATAAAGTGTAGACCTGATGGTCTCCCACAAACACATGGCCTAAAGAAGTAATATTAGGTGAGATTGTGATTTAAAAATTCAGAAAGATAGAATTTCTTACGAATATTTTATTCTTAATCAAGTGGCATAACAAGGCGGGGTTAGATCTAGCATGTGAAAATACTCAGATTATAAATTACCTGTCACAACCTTCGGATCTGAGCGAGCCTCTTCCTGGGAAATATGAAATACTCTAGTTTGCTTCCTTCCTTGCATAGGTGATTGAGTACTAGGGCCGCTTGAGGCATCAGACACTCTAGTAGCTGCAGATCGAGTATCTCTGGGTGTAGAATATGCTAGTTTACCACGAAGCTGACCAGAACACTGACTGCTCGCTCCCATAAGCTGAGGACAAGAACTTCACATATGCCCCGGCTGTCGACACTGAAAACATACTTGAGGAGCCTTACAGGGGCCGTCGTGATATTTTAAGCAATTCTGACACTTGCGATTTTCACCAACCGATCCCGAGACATTGCTCCCGCCTCTACTAAACTGCTCCCGAGGTTGAGGAAAACTAATAGATACCAAACTTGGTGCTCCACGCGAAGATCCCACACCCCTATAAACCTTCGATGCATTCTCTGGAAATGCGCTTCCCTGCCTTTTCTTTTGAGATCGTTCTGCAAGCTTATGTCTCGCCTGAACTAAACTTTCTACCCTCAGGGCTTCTTCTATGAGATCGTCAAGACTCTCGTACTTGTCTCCGGACTTGATGCGATCTCGAATATTTAAATTAAGACCATCTTCAAATCTCTTGCATAAGTCTCTCGTCGTATAAGATTCAAGAGCGAATTCTCACAATTCCAAAAATTTGCTTTCGTACTCCACGACCGACATAATGCCTTGAAAGAGGTTGAAGAACTCCTTTCTCTTCTGATCCTTGATGTACTGAGAGAAGTATCGATCTTTGAATCGTTCCACAAAGATAGCCCACATAATAGTAACCGAAGATGTCTCTTTTAGATTCTGCCACCATCGTCGTGCATCTGGGCCTAACAGCTTGGTCGCAATGACCACACGATAACATTCTTCAATCATCAAGGTGTCAAAGGTCTCTGTAATCTCCTTTAACCATGCCCCCGCTTTAGAAGCATCTCTTGCACCGTCAAATTTCGAAGTCCCCATGTTTTTAACTGCTGATGTGCTGTCGCCGGCACCCAAAAATAATACTTATAAAATTTTCGAATAAATCCACTAAAATATAGTTGGATGAGTACGGGTCGAACCCAAGGGAGTAATTGAATTTAAATTGAATTTATGTGTTTTCAAATGAGTAACCGGAGGGGGGGTTTGGATTGAATTAACAACTAATAAACATGAAAATAATTAATTAAAATAACAAACATAAAATTAAATAATAGAACAAATAAAATAACAACCTAGTCCAAGGATTTGATCCCCTCCCATATCCTAATTCATAAAATCGCAATAATTAAACATGCAAACAATTATACAAACTCAAATCTCTAAGCTAATGGTACGACCAAATTAACCCGAATGTTCTTAAGATCATCAATTAGGGTACGACCACTAAATTGAACTATTTATGAGTGACCCTATGGATTCGAACTCGCAAATGCATTAAGACTCCAAACATAGAATTACTAGGCTACGAAAACTGGCTAGGAATCATACAACCTAGATCCTATTACACCTAGAGGGAATTATCTCTATTTGCTACTTAATTCACTCCTCACAACAATTACGGATTGTGGATCACGAAATAGCGTTAAACAATTAAATAATTAAATTAGATGGCCAGACTAAAATAATTATCAAAGTGCTATTAAGAACATCAAAGCATGTAATAGAATAAATTTATATAAAAGTTGGCAATATAAAATTCAAAACAATTAAAATAAATAATTCATGGGAGGTTCACAACCCTTGGACTAGAAACGAAATTACATAATCAAAATTAAATTCAAAATAAATTAGGACATAAAACTGTGTTCTTCATTGTGGAACTCCTTCTCTAATCTGCGTTCCCCAATCTGTCTTCTCCTTCCGCCTTCCCGGATGATGTTGCGTATGTGATGATGATCCCAGAAATAAATAAAATATCTTCCATAAATATATGTGTCTTGATCCCTAAGTAATCTGCTTGATCTCTTTCCTTATCTGTTTCTTCCAAAAATATCTCCAGAATCTCTTCTTTTCTTGTTGACTAATCCATCGTGACTTTTCCACATGATACGGGCCTGATTTTAGCTGACTTAATCGAAGGAACATGAGAAAATATTTGAAAATTTTCCAGCTGAACTTTCCTTAAATATTCTGAATTTTCGTCAGTCCCTTCTGACACTGAGGGGGTCAGTGTCAGCCTGCCTGGCCGCACGAATTTCCTGCACAAAACAGCCCGTTTCTCATCAATTTTACAACATAAAGGCCTCAAATAACCATAGACAAGATAAGTCAATTTAGCACCCTAATAAGCATATAAGTTAATCAAATAAACATGAATTTCAACTAAATAATTATGCTAAATTATGACTTATCAAATCTCCCCACACCCAAACCTTTGCTTGTCCTCAAGCAAAACAAGACCAAGACAAAGTATAGGAAAAATGACAATCATTTACAAGTGATAGCAAAACAATGACACTTCCAAGAGAGATCAAACAAGATACACCAAATACAAATGAGTGGTAGAATGTCTCACAAATATTTGCAACTTATGTAAGATAAAGAAGTTAAGAATTCATGGCCTCACAATGGTTTCACTCAATAACGCTCAAGTATATAAGTGGGTAGCAAAACACTCAAAATTAAACAAGACAAGACATTACCATAAGCTTGCTCCCAAATCAAATCTCCACCAAGTTCAATAAGCATTGCGCAAATATCAAAAGGACTTTTAAATGGTTGTAATGGGGTTTGGGATAAAGTAGGATGAAAAGGATTAGAAAGGCTAAATTTACCACTTTGCAAATGTGTACATCAAGAAAGAACATCAAAATGATGCATCATGCCATTCTCAATTTCTTCCACATCCACTCCTTCATTTACTTTTGATAAATTTCTGATTTTTATCATCACATCCAACTACCCATATCTGTTTCTTTCAAATTCGTAAAAACAGAGGCAACACTGAAGGGTTCAGTGTCTTTACAGAAAAATTCTGCACAAATTTCAGCATCGTGTTTGCTCATTCTTTCCGCCTCCAAATTTTTTTCTTAATGATAATCATTTTTTTTTTCAATCTTCCATTCTTTTTTTTCTTTTCCCTTTTTTTCTTTCCTTTCTCCATTTTTTTTCTTCTTTTTCTCAACCATCATCTCCCCTTCATCATAAATTCAACAACCAAAAATATTTTTCAATGAATTCCACAATATGCAAAATAGTAAGGGGTTCAATCGGAAGAGTTCAAGAAAGAAAATGGAATATGGCTATTTTATATGTTCATTCATCAAAGAAAAGACTAGGCTCAAAGTGGCTCTCCTAAAAGATTTATATGATTAGGTAGGTAAAAAGAAGGCCAAAATACGGCTTGCCTAGGTGCCTTTATCATTTAATTACACATGCTCAAATGTAAGATCTCAAAATGTATTCAAAGAGCAAGTTCTAGAATGTACATATCAAGTCCAATTTGCACTCAATCAAGAAAAATATAGAGCTTATATAGATGATAGCTCTTCAAGGCTCAAAGCTCACAAGAATATGGATCATTTGCCATGAATTCTCAAACAAAAATTATTCCACATTCGTCACAAAAATAACAAGACAAATCCAACAACTCACAAGCAAAGGTACATCAAATCCAACTCTCTTGTCATGCAAAAAATTTCACATATCAAAGCACAATTTCACCATAAATCCAATACCAACTTCTCATGTGCACAAATGTAAAAATATGATTTCAAATGAAATACTATATGCACATCTAATTAAAATAAAATTACAACTTCAAATACCACTCAATACACCAAACCTACCCACACCTAATCGTTTGCTTGCCCTCAAGCAAACAAACACAATAAAATTCAAAGGTAAATCAAGTGCAAGAGTGGAAAGAAGTCACCGGGTTAAGCTTCATTTTATTGACCACAAGTAGGAATTTTTCTCTTTTCTCCAAAAATGTCATCAACATAACATGAAAATTTGCACACACCAAAAGAACAAGGTTATTTATTAAGAAAATAAAATTAAAAATAAAAATAAGAACCTATGTTGGGTTGCCTCCCAACAAGCGCCTTTTCTTAACATCGTTGGCTCGACGTTCACTTCCCTTTCACGTGATTGGAGTAAAATGTTCAAACCAATATAATGATCTTACTGGTTTGCGAGAAGTGTTCTCTCCCTTCAAAATTATATGGTTCTTGGTCAGCCTTAACATGTCAAGCTCCACAGAAAATTGTTTGATCGCCTCAAGAAAAGTATCTTTGATCTCATCAATGCGAAACACTTCAACCGTCTCATTTTCATGAGGGATATCAACAACTTTTTCCAACCTGAAATGAGAAGAAAAAGTATCAGAACTGATGGACATTAATTCGGATGATATTACCTCATTTTCGTTTTCATCAGAACTGACACTGAAGGCATCAGTGTCAGTTTCCTGAACAAAATCTGTAGAATTTTCAGCATACTTATCCTCCTCAATTTCGGTCTCTATCTCAAAATTCTTGTCTTTGGTGGCCTCCTCATGATATTCCACTTGGTTTACACTTTGTTGTGCCACCATACGTTCAACCTCGGTCCTTAATTTGTTACATCGGCGCTCCAAACTCCAAAGACTCAATTGAGTTTTTTGTTGAAATAACAAATTACTAATTTCCATCCAGTTCAACAAGGACTCTAATGAAGCATTCGAACTTTGTTCATCTCCATTAAATCCATCATCTTCATAATAGCATTCACTATCATTGAAGGATTGAGGTCTATACTCATAGTAGTAACGCCTTTGATATTCGTAAGGTTGATTATGATAGTGGTCCACATATCGGGAATGATGAGGATTACGCCACCCTTGATTGTAAGTGTTGACATATGGTTGATCATTTCAATGCCTTTGTTGATTAGCACTCCAATATTCATCTCTTTTTCTCACCGCTAATCTATCAATCAAGGATGGACAATCATGAGTGGTATGGAGTGTGGTTGCACAAACTCTACATGGTTGAATATTCCGACCATAATAACCATGATATTGATCCATTAGAAGCAAACCTACAAGGGGAGAAAGTGATTAAACTCAAAAAATAGAAAAATAAAAAATAGGGCAGACCTGACACTGAAGAGTTCAGTGTCAGTGCACTGCTGGAAAATTCGAAAATTAAAAATAAAAATACAAAAAATTCAACCAAATTCGGGATTACTCCCCGGCAACGGCGCCAAAATTTGATGTGTTGTCGCCGGCACCCAAAAATAATACTTATAAAATTTCCGAACAAATCCACTAAAATATAGTAGGATGAGTACGGGTCGAACCCAAGGGAGTAATTGAATTTAAATTGAATTTATGTGTTTTCAAATGAGTAACCGGAGGGGGGGTTTGGATTGAATTAACAACTAATAAACATGAAAATAATTAATTAAAATAACAAACATAAAATTAAATAATAGAACAAATAAAATAACAACCTAGTCCAAGGATTTGATCCCCTCCCATATCCTAATTCATAAAATTGCAAGAATTAAACATGCAAACAATTATACAAACTCAAATCCCTAGGCTAATGGTACGACCAAATTAACCCGAATGTTCTTAAGATCATCAATTAGGGTACGACCACTAAATTGAACTATTTACGAGTGACCCTATGGATTCGAACTCGCAAATGCATTAAGACTCCAAACATAGAATTACTAGGCTACGAAAACCGGCTAGGAATCATACAACCTAGATCCTATTACACCTAGAGGGAATTATCTCTATTTGCTACTTAATTCACTCCTCACAATAATTACGGATTGTGGATCACGAAATAGCATTAAACAATTAAATAATTAAATTAGATGGCCAGACTAAAATAATTATCAAAGTGCTATTAAGAACATCAAAGCATGTAATAGAATAAATTTATATAAAAGTTGGCAATATAAAATTCAAAACAATTAAAATAAATAATTCATGGGAGGTTCACAACCCTCGGACTAGAAACAAAATTACATAATCAAAATTAAATTCAAAATAAATTAGAACATAAAACCGTGTTCTTCATGGTGGAACTCCTTCTCTAATCTGCGTTCCCCAATCTGTCTTCTCCTTCCGCCTTCCCGGATGATGTTGCGTATGTGATGATGATCCCAGAAATAAATAAAATATCTTCCATAAATATATGTGTCTTGATCCCTAAGTAATCTGCTTGATCTCTTTCCTTATCTGTTTCTTCCAAAAATATCTCCAAAATCTCTTCTTTTCTTGTTGACTAATCCATCGTGACTTTTCCACATGATACGGGCCTGATTTTAGCTGACTTAATCGCATGAACATGAGAAAATATTTGAGAATTTTCCAGCTGGACTTTATTTAAATATTCTGAATTTTCGTCAGTCCCTTCTGACACTGAGGGGGTCAGTGTCAGCCTACCTGACCGCACGAATTTCCTGCACAAAACAGCCTGTTTCTCATCAATTTTACAACATAAAGGCCTCAAATAACCATAGACAAGATAAGTCAATTTAGCACCCTAATAAGCATATAAGTTAATCAAATAAACATAAATTTCAACCAAATAATTATGCTAAATTATGACTTATCAACTGCTTTCACCAATTCAGGTATAAAAAGTGCACCTCGAGAAGTAGAACCTCATAAAGCCATTTCTGGAGTAAAAACTGGTACATTAGTTGTAGGTCGAATCGGTTCATTAGCACGAAGAACCTCTTCAGTGACAGTCGTAGTCGTATGAGCCATTGTAGGTGGTGGAACACCATGTATTCGAATATGATCATAATACAATTGGTACTGCTCCAATGTCATCATGTGCTCAACCCGCAATTGGGCCCGTGGTTGCTCTACCTGGGAAACCGGCACCCTATGATCAGAATTGATAGGGTCCGTAACTGTTGGAGGAATGGCATGATCAGAAGAAACATATCCTCGAGGTCCACGAGGAACAGAAGAGAGTAGAGGACTCGGAGGATCACGAGGAGCGTGTCCTCGACCTTGACCTCGACGACGAACTGGAGGTGCCATAATGACTAAAAGAAAGAAAGGAAAGAAAATGCAAGGTCAACATCAAGGCAATACAATACCTTAGGATGACATAGAAACAAAGTTGGACCCATTGGCTCGACTCAAAAAGAATGAGAATCATAAAACCAGGCTCTGATACCAATAAAGTTGTCACGCCCCGACCCCAGACAGAACGCGACAACCGCCACGTTAACCATAAATTTAGTGGAATAGGTGCACTCCACTCCACAAAGTTTATAGAAAACGTAAGGCTTGCTATCAAGTACCTGCAGAACTGAACAACTGATAACAACGGGTACAACCTGAGGACATCATCTCATAAAGTATCAACAAGGATTTACAAAGGTACAAAATACAACGATGTAACTTAGTTTTAAAGAAAATATACATGAATGATATAACATCGCGAGGGTACAAAAAGAACATCAAGGGGGTCACCAAATATAAACTATACAATCTCGCCAATAAATCCGTCAATTTACATAAAAGAGAAAGTACCCAAAACACTGATTGGATGACGAGCAAACGATAGGCAAACCTCCAACCAAAACGATATCAACAGCCTGAAAAGGAAAGAATGATGGGGGTGAGCAAAACCACTAGCTCAGTGAGGTGATAAGCCGGTCACCCCGACCCTTATACGAAGCATGTATTCCCACTCGCGATTCATAGCATCAAATCCAACATTTCGTCCCACAATAACTATTTCTCACTCAATATACATATTAATGAAAATAAAAATCTTAGTGCACATTTACGAATAATACAATTAGTTCAAATAATATGTTATCACATAAAAGACGCATGGGTAGTCAATATCCTCCTCGAACTGAGCTCTCCGTCGAGAGACAGTTCAAGCCCATTACCGTTACTCTAGATAAAATGCACATTAATATTCTTTCTCAACACGCCAAGTGCTAAAGTTCACAATTCAATATCGACGTGAATACTTGAAATGATCAAACATATAAACATATATGACATGTATGTCCCACACCGGTGACGGTGACTGAGCCTATAATAGGCTGATCCATCTAACGATCACCCTTCAGAGTATCAGTATTTGGCAAATGGACAGGTGCCCCGTTAGATCTAACTCACCCGGGTTTGCCAAGCCACGGCCAACTTGGTTGTCACTCTAACTCACCCGAACCGCGACAATTCGGGCTACTTAATCAATGTCGCTCCAACTCACCCAAACCGTGATCAATTCGGGCTACTTAACCTTGGTACCAGGCATACATATGCATATGCATCATAAGATGAATAACGACTCAAGTTAGAGTCTTAATTGGCACACAAGAATAACCCGAAATCAATTCTCAAATAATTCACAATAAATGCTATCAGATATCGAGCCGGCAAGGCTCTTCAACATAAGTAAATCAATAATACTCATAAAATGGCTAACAGGACTCTAACCAGAGCAATCGAGCCAATCAGGCTCTTTACCACATAACACAATACCAAATAATTTTCTTATCAATTAACTAAAACTAAAATAAATGCACATTTATCGAGGGTCCACACTTCCCACAAGAGAAGGCGTTCCCGAATTATCAACTCACAAGGAAGTGATTAACTCTCTCTGGAATCTAAAGTCGGTCCCTTGCCCTTCGTTGATGGTTCTTTACCTAGAAAGGAGATGAGCAATTAAAGACAAATCAAATATAACTAACTATTAGCGGTAATATCCCTTTCATTGCTAAAAACAAATCCTAATCGAGTTCAAACGAGTCGATATTAAATAAAAATGGCATGTAACTCCTTAACATCAGTTCCCAATCCCACATAACCCATTTCATTACATTAACTAAACGAAACGATAGAAAATAAGTTTGAATTCGACATAAAAATTCTGAAATTTTCCAGCTAGCGGCAGTTTACGAGAAAAATCATAACTAATTGTACAATAATTGGATTGAGGCGTTTCAAGTGGCTACGAAAAGCTAACGAGTTCAGATACGTACAGAAATTAAGTTTGCAAACTTTCGAGGGCAATAGCTATGTCAAAATCAGTTTGAACAGTCTGCGAATTACCCACATACCAAAAAGAAAAACCCCACAAAATTACAAATCCATGGAAGAAGGAAGCTTAATTCACACACCACTTACCTCAAAAAAACTTAGAAACCACCTAGGATGAGGGTTGTATGGGAGAATTTGATCAACAAGGGTTTCTCCTCTTCACTCTCTTCTTTCCCCTCTTTTGTTTTTCTTCTCCCGTTCTTCTCTCTCTTTTTTTTTAACTTTAACCTTAATAATTATATTTCAGGCCATTTAAGTGGGCTGAAACTTTGGGCCACAAAATAAATAAATAAATAAATAAGTTTGGGCTTTCTAAAAAAAATCTAGTTGGACTAAGATAGGGCTGGTCTTTTAGGCCATAAAAATAAATAAATAGGTTTTGGGCTTTCTAAAAAAAAATCTAGTTGGGCTAAGATATTATAGGCCCCTTTGCAGTGCATGGCTCGTGTAGCACGACACGGCTCATGTACTTGAAATGGCTGGCCGTGTTCTTGCTGCCCTGTTTTCTTCTTCCTTCTTTTGTCTCCCTTCTCCATTTTTGCTCCGATTTCACATGTTTTACATACGATTAAGTTCATTCACACTTAATTCTATAAAAACACATAACTCCATCAAATAGCACATAAATACGGATAAAAATATACGAAAACACACATAAAAAGACACTAAAATTTAGGTGAAAATATCACTCATCAGAAATCTAGGGGCGACGGAATAAAATAGAAGGGAGGAATAAATTACTTGGAAATGAGACAATGTTACGCACACGGGAAGGGAATGAGAGCTCTGTGCAAGTTGCATCGAAAAAGATGAAATTGCGTGAATGAGATATGCTGCCACTGCCGGAGGAGACGACGAGCCTCAGAGCCGGGTGACTGACTACCACACAAGGAAGACGAAGCAACTGGGTGCCCTTACTGGTGGAGTCGCAGTCCGAAGTGAGAACGAAGATGGCGTACAGCGAATTCAAGCGACGGAGTTGGCAATACAGAATAAGAAACGCAGTAGAATTATGGTAGTGAAAATCGGTGGGAGATAAGTGTGAAAGAGTGAAAGAAAGAAATAACAGTCCACAGAGTAAGACACATGGTTGAAGGAAGGGATGCGATCAGTATACGTGTGTTGATCTTGTGTAGAGGGGGAACGGATTATTAGCATTTCACGGGGCAGCTATGTGGAACGAAAGAGAGTAAAAGTGAATGGTGGAAGGAGGATAGGTGCCAGTGGAACATGCAAGATCGTAACACGTGTACATTGTAGAATATTAGAAAGGAGACGATATCAACCGGCAACCTTGAGTTTATGGAACCAAATAGGGAAACTCGCTCTTTTCTTTTGTGTGTATATATATATATATATATATATATATAAAGTAAATGGGTAATCGGGTATTTTTTAAGGGGGCGGCTATTTGCACCCCCCAAACTTACTAAACAAACCCCAAAAACAGTTTAATTAATTTTTTTTAATTAATAAGACCAAAATGCCCTTATTACTAAATACACCCCAAAATTATTATTCATCCTCCTAAATAAATCATCTCCATCTATTTCCAACTAGGGCTTCTTTCTCCATCTCCGGTGCTGGCACGATCGCCTGTGGCTTTAATCCATCCAAAATTTGATCTATTACCTCCTCCGACACCTTTTTACATCTCTCATCATGTCATTTTAACCAAATACCAAACATATATATGATAAGAGGTAATTAATTCAATTCCTACTGCGCATACCTGAAGAGTTGCCAGAAGAAGTTTTCTGTCAAAGCCAAGAACCATCTCCTGGAAACTAGAATAAGGTTCCTACAAGAATAAATTCTTAATTACACGTATTAATTGTAGTAAACTGCAATGAGATACATACTTGCAAGTGATGATCTGAATTAGGAAAGAAGGCATGAATGATAAGGCTGTGATTGTGGTTGTGGTTTTGGATAAAGAACATAGTTCCATGGATCAGCCTGTAAACATCTCCACTATGCAAATCACTTTGCTTAATATCATCAGCTTCCTCAGCCCAACTTAATTTCCAATCCCTTTTTAACACCACCAACAATTCAAACCAAAGAAATAATGTACAACAAATGAATGCAGAGGCAGAGACACATACTAGAGTAGACGTAGAGAATCATATCAGCATTCAAGATGACGGGAAGAAACGTGGAATTGGGTTGGAAGGTGAAGAAGGGAAGAAGATAGGTGGCGTTGGTGCCATCATTGATCTCATGAACAGCTGAGATCTCTTCATGGGATGAATAATAAATTTGAGGGTATGTTTAATAATGGGGTATTTTAGTTTTATTAATTTTAAAAAGATTAATTAAAAAAATTTTGGGGTTTGTTCAGTAAAATTGACAGCCCTATATATTCAGAGGGTTATAACAGAGGATAACCCCCATCAACACATACTTCCTCCATCCCTTGATATGTATCCATTTTGCCATTTTGGTCCGTCCCATTACAAAATATTCATTTTCTTTTTTAGATTGATGTGATCACACATAACCCTACACTCAATACTAATACAACTACCCACTATATTTTAAAATATTATTTCTCTCGCCTCAAAATATATGTAAATTATTATACTTCTTATTCCAGTTGTAAAAATCAAATGATTACGTTTAAAGGGTTTTAAGGGGACGGAGAGAGTAAAGTAAACGACGCGATATTATAACATTATTTCTTTTCCGTCTCTTTTTGTAAATGTGTGGCAGAATCTGGAGATTGTGGAGAAAGTGAAGAAGCATGACCACAGCGCCACCCCCACTGCCATCGGCCAGTAACCCTAAGAACGTTGTAGGAGGCGGCACCGACGCTGTCCTCAAGACTGTTCTGATAACGGGGGTTAGCCGTGGCCTTGGCAAAGCCCTAGCACTGGAAATGGCCAAGCGCGGCCACTCGGTAATCGGCTGCGCGCGCTCCGCCGACAAGCTTTCCTCTCTTCACTCGGAGCTCGTCGCTGCTTCCGAAGGAAAGAATAACAGCACCAAGCACTTCATTATGAATGTTGATGTGGTAATTCATCTCCAATATAATATTTTCCGGTCTCCTCGTTTTTTCTAATTCTCTTTTGCGTAAATTTTATTAGCTCTGATCGAAAATATATATATTTTTTCGGGAGCTGCTGTAAAATTAGAGGGCTAATCATAGTGTTGAGGAGTTGGCGCGAGTCGTGGTGGAAAAGAAGGTTGTTCCTGATATTATAGGTACATGGATGTATCAGCAATTTCTGTGTGATTAAGATAGTGTTTATTTTATTGGTTGAATTTGTTTGGTGGTTAAAGTAGCAATGGTTTTAGAGAAGATCTTTTAGTGTTGTGTTGCTGTAGAATTGATTGTCTGCCTTTTATGATATTTAGCACGCTAAAGCTCTGCTTCACTTCGGGTGAAATCATTCATCTATCTTATAAAGATGCATCTTTTTAGCACACTGATAGTTACCTAATGGTATTATTAATAAATGTGAAGCAATGTATTGAATCCTTGGGTACAATCTTAGGAGAGCAAGTTGGAAGTATACCCCTATTATAACATTTCGAAGTGCAATTAAAACTGAGTGAAGGTAGCTTGACTGATATTTTAATCATATGAATTATGATGGACTGGGTGGTCCTACCTTGTTTACAAAGAGTAGAGTAACTGCAATCATTGCATGAATTCTCTTCATTTTCCTATCTAAAACAATCTAGTGTTATTTGCATAGTATAAAAAACATCAGAATCCAAGTAAGATGCCTGTATTCATGGAGTAGAAATCAGTTTGTAACCAAGCTCTGTGGTATACTGGTATTAGCTTCTCAATCTAACAAACTGAATGAAACAGTCTAAAAACCCCTCACTGATTACAAAAGAACCAAAATTAGAAAAGGGAAAACACGTAAAGTTATGCTGTGTACTTAAGTGATGAGCTGTTGACATGTTAGAGCTGATAAATTTTACATCCCCTATGCGCTTGAGTATTGCAATGCAAGTTTATAATGAACAAAATATATGTTAACAGTATATAAGGTGTTTTGCTAATTGTAGAAATATTGTAAAGCCCCAATACGTTTGATTAAAAATTGCAAGACACTGATTAATATTTATAGAAAAAGGGAATTCTTTCCTGTTTTGGTTTGTGGCATATTTACATTCCTTGGCAAGAAGTATAGGATTTTCCACAAATCAAGATGTTGTGTTACAGAAGCCCGGACATTTATGCCAAAAAGTGGTATTACTAACAGTATGAGAACAAAATGCTGAAGCACAAAAAAGTGAAATGGTTTGAAGAAACTGCAGTGTATAAAGTCTCCCAATTAGCTTTCCAGTGGCTAATACATTCTCATTCTCCACGTCCTGCTACAAGTCATAGACAGGATAGATAACAAATTTGAGCTTATAACATTGTGCTGACTTAGCTTAGTTAGCTATAGATTTTTTATTTTGCAACTAAACCTTAGGTAAGTTCCTTAGGGACCTGCCTCTGCTGCCAACCTCGGGGATTACTACATATTCACAATACCTTGCCCAGGAGGCATCATGAGTAGTTGCAGCTGTGGGGATTAGAATTTATAATTCAGGTCAATGAGGCCTTTTTGTCACCTCCTCACCTACTGGACCAGCTACATGGGGTAGCAATGGATTATAAGTAGTATTTGAGACATGAGATGGATAATATATTTGTGAGTTTGATTTGATGTTTAAAGGCACTTTCGTGTGTTGTCTCATTAGGGACATGGACTGAACTGGGATTGTGAATATGGGTGATTTCAATCATGATTGCATGGTTTGTGCACCTATGCTTACTAGAGCCAGTGTTCTAATTTTCTAAATCCAAGAGCCCTGTGCTATGTACTCTAGCATAGTCACATCATGTTATAGATGTTTTTTCACTGTTCTAGCACCGTATTCAGCAAATGTGCAAAGTTAAGTGGTGGATCAAATGAACACTCCCTTTTTACTTTTTAGCCATTTACTTTGCAATTTCTTGTTATATGATTGTTGTCATGTCCGACTAGGGTGAATTTCTACTTGTAAATTTTGTTTTAAAGCTGATACCAAGTGAAGATGTCTGCATGGTAGCAATTTGAGTGCTCTTCTGTAGTAATTTGAGTGCTCTTCTGATCTCTCTACTTCTTGGTCTAGTCAAGTAGCCATACAACTTAAAACATTTTCTATTTTCATTTCCAGGGCTCCTTACGGTGGTCGCAAACTAACCTTACCTTGTCCTCTTGGTGTATCTACGTTTACCACTGTCAATACTAATTCCCTATGGACCCTATCCCTGGTGAACCTCTGCCTTTGCGACCCCTAACAAATTGAGGCGCTATAGCTATCATTAACGTGTCCTCAATAGACCTAGGAAAATAACTTGTACTCTCCATTCTTTCTACTTCAATAACCATGGAGTTAGTCTTGTCACACTTCACAGTAGGAAGAGGCCTCATGAGTAGAATCTGATTACGCACAGGACCATAGGATTTGTCCTAACCCATCAACAACTGTAATTTTTGAGTGCTCATTTCATTTTCTGCTGGCATCTGTTCAGTATCATGTGCACAAGCTGGCATATGAATCTAAGCAGTGAAGTACCATGCTCATCCCGCAGCTTTTTGAGTTTTGCCAAGAAAACCACTGTAGATGTTTTGCCTTGGCTAATATCCAAGATTTCCTTTTGGCTTTTGCACCTGATAGAGGCAAAGACCATCACATTCCACAATTCTCTGAGTAAGTTTTCTCCATATCTCCTTAGAGGAAGTCAGAAGCATCAACTATTTCTTTAGACATGGAATTCAGGATCTATCTGTGATGTGATACAGTCAGCTTTTTCCTTTTGATGGAACTCTGGTGTGTTCTCATTGGGCATCTGTATTTTATCGTTTATGAACCCTAACTAATTTGGTCTTTTTTCCTAGGACAATTTTCATAGTTCGACTGCAGATAAGGAAATTGTAACTTGATAGTGGATTTGTGTCAATTCTTAATCCAGGATGATAGGAGCTTTGGGTATTTAATGGATCATCGTCACAAGCGCAAATTGAATAGATCTAAAATTTCCGTTGTAGGGGGTAAATGTTGGAAAAGCACTGTCGCCTGGGGATAGGGGTTCCATTGACAAAAATTTCTAGAATCTGATACCTCAGGATCGTATATGTTCTGGAGACCATGTAAAATCTAAGAGTATCCAAGTAAGATTTTTGCATTTAGGGAGTAGAATATCAATATTTGACCAAGCTCTGTAAGATGAGCTTCTCAATCTTATTAAATGAAGTAGTAACGAGAAGAATATTTATTTATGCATGTACTAAAAATAGATGATGAAAAATATGTAATGCTATGCTGTATATTTTATTGATGATTTGGAGCTGATGCATTTTACAGAAAGGCTCTTGATCAGAGGTTTAGTGTTATTTCCTTGCACAGATACAAGAAACCTTGTAATTGCGAATTTCTTAGGTTATGCCTTACCTCCGTTCCACAAAAGTTTGCATGTCTCTTCCGGCACGGAGATTAAGAAAAGTGATAACTTTTAGGGGTATCATGGTATTTTTTGTAATAAATAAATGATAAAGTATGTTAGGTGTGTTAGGTAAGGGTGGTTTTTTTGTAAATAAAGTGTATGGGGAAGGGTGATTGTATTTGACTTTTTGCTTTTTTAGGAATGTGTAAACTTTTGTGGGACAACACAAAATAGAAAGTGTGCCATCTGAAATGGGACGGAGGGAGTATAAATTTCTAGCGTCGGTCAAAGATAGAAAAGAAAAGGACAAGACCATTGGTTGAGAGCACAGATTCTCTGTTTCCTGATTTCTTTTTTCTTAGAACTAGGAATAAATTCTATTTATGTCTTAAACAGTACAATTGTTGGATTAGCACCTATTTCTGAGCTCTGACAGCTTGATGAAGAATTTGATCCATTAACACAAATAAAGAGTAAGTGTAGAATTTGGTTTATGTTATTATTATTTTCATCATCTGTTGTGTTACTAGAGAAATGAATAACCAGTAGATATACATTGGTGCTTAGGAAGAAATACAAAAATGCTGAAAATTGGAAGAAATGTAATAAGAAAAACAGCGACTAACTATATCCTACAGTATATTTAATACTAAAACTAGCTTTTGATGATGCTATTGGCGCTTTATATTTTATAAGCCCGCTAACATTATAAAGTCTTTGTTTTCTTTAATTTAAATGAGATTGCATTTATGTTGCTGAATATGAAATGAAAAGTATAGTGGAATTATGCTATGATTCATAAGTGCTGGTTTTATTCAATTTTCAGTTTTGTTGCATTTTTTAGTTAAATGGTTTTTCTGTTATGAGATTTAATGCATGAAAATTTCCAGTAAACAATGCTGGGACAATAAATCGGAATAATAAAATATGGGAGGTCCCAGAAGATGAAATAGATGCCGTCATTGATACAAATGTCAAGGGGACAACAAATATACTACGCCACTTCATTCCAGTTATGATTGGGAAGAAACATGGTATAATTGTCAACATGTCATCTGGATGGGGAAGATCTGCCGCTGCACAGGTAACATATGATCAGATGTCTATTTGTATCGTGATCTTTTGTTTTTGGGGCAAGATACATGTCATTTCATATAAAATATAAATGTGCTATCTTTTACTAGCTATAGCTTGCGAAATATAGGTGCCATTTTAGCTGTTGATTCGGTATTATTGCTCTGTTATTTTCATGTTGAAAGTGTTACTTAGCAAAATAGTTATCTAAGAGCTCCATCGACAAACCACTGAGTGAGGTAAGGATTATAGAACACATAATTAGGTTATAAAGAAATTATTTGAAGGTGGTCTAGATCCATAGTTATTAAAGGTGTGCCTTGGCCAAGCTGTTGCTCTTGCGCCTTGTAATCATTGGTGCCAAGGGGCTAATCCTAAGGCACATGCCTTTGTGCTCCTTGAGCGCGCCTCAGGAGCTCCTTGGCCAAGGGTTTAGCTCTTGAGCCTTGAAATCATGGTGTCAAGGTGCTAATCCCAAGGCATGGCCCACTTTGCACGGCTGCGCCTTGGGCTCACCTTGAGAATTATGCTTTTTTTCAGTTTTCTTTTTTTTAAATTATTGAAATAGAAACTTTATCAATAAATGAAAATATGTATGTATACCTTATTTATTCACCAAAATTTTATTAATTAGGGTTTATAAAATAGTTATAGAGTTTGATGGACACTCTTCGCTCCTCCGCAACCACAAGCCACTGACTATGGCTCTTGCCACCATCCTTCAACTTCCTCAGGCCACTCATCAGCTGTGCCACCCAATTAGGACTTTGATGTTGATGAGAGGGTGATTTTTAGATTAGTTTGGTTGTTTTATTCCAAATATGATGGATTGTTTTTTATTATGTGCTTAATTTTTCTGTATGTGTCATATTTGTGTAAGTTGTTATATTATGTGTTGATACACTTCATTTTATTAGGTATTTATATTTTATATGTTATGTTTTATTGTATATGTTGTACTTATTTAATCTTTATACAAAAGGCACATGCCCCGTGCTGCCTCAGGCATTAGTGCCTTTGATAACCATATTTAAATCTGACATGTGAAATGACTAATATTCCTCATCACCTAGATTTTGAGTACCCTGTTTCTTATGGGCTTTATTGTGAAATACAAGGTGGCCCCTTATTGTGCTTCAAAATGGGCGGTGGAGGGTTTGACAAAATCGGTTGCCAAGGAGTTGCCTCATGGGTTGGCTGCTGTTGCGCTGAGCCCTGGTGTAGTTAATACTGAGATGCTTAGATCATGTTTTGGCAGTTCAGCTGCTCAATATCCAACTCCTGAAGCATGGTAATACCCCCACTCCTCCCCCTCTTGTCGTGTTGTGAGTAAATGTAGTGCTGCCAAATTGGGTATATGTGATTTTGCTAATTTTTTTTGGTTAGTAATATATCTAAGTTCTTGTGTCTCAAAAAAAAATAAAAAAAAATGAACAGGGCTCCTAGGGCAGCCACACTGATACTCCATCTGACAATGGCGGACAATGGTGCGTCCTTGACGGTGTGATGATGGAGTATTTGGTTACTTCATTGAACACGAGTCCTCCGTCAGCTCAAGACGGTGCGATGATGGTGTTTTTTGCTACTCCATTGAACAAGAGTCCGTCTGCTACTTGAGCTGTAAACTTAAATTGATTTATATCCGTTTGAATCACGTACATTTTATTGTAGATTATGTTATTTAATTCTGCTGCTTAGGATTACAATTCTTTTTAGGCAAGTGCACCCTTCTAATGTTCAATTCTCTCATGTGAATTAGAGCCTTTATGGTGATTGGTGTGGAGAATCCTAATTATCCCTAGTGATTCTCTACTTGTTATATTCTGTGCCAAATATATTTTGCTGACATGAATTAAAAGAACACATTCAAATTCTGTACGAGATACTATATACCATAATCAAAATATATTTTGGATCTGAAATTTGATTTTCATGTACGCAATAGGCAAATTATCCGTGTATTGTGCATCCACTTTAAGAAAATTATACACTTATGAGTTATGATTAAAAACATATATAGTAATAAATAAAAAAAATATACACTTAGCGAATTTTCTTTTAGTTTTTTAAAAGCAAAACTAAATGAAAAATAAGCTATACAATTATTAATATATATATATATATATATATATATACACTATTGAATAAATATTTATACATATGAATGCATGTGTGCACGCGGCTGCAATGGGGAGAAAAAAGAAAGACTATTTGAGGAACAACTCATGACTACTTATAGTTTGACTATCGTTTATATGTGTCATATTGTGCATCAGCATGCAATTCTGGCGAGCTTGAACATTACATACTGTTAGGAGATGTTTGCTCTGAGTTTGAAATTCATGAATAGAGATAATTTATGCTTATTTTGAGATTTGATAAAGTAAATTTTAATTTTGTATCAAATCAGTTTTTAATTCAGTAGATTTTAGTTGTATTTTTATTCTGGGCGGGTCTTGTGTGGGACTGTCTAACGTGAGACTATTTTTCACTTTTTAAAATAATTGTCACTTTCGCTGTAACACTTTTCATTTATATTATAAATTATTTATGAAATAGTATTATTATTTTTCATTAATTTAATATCACTTTTTATCCGCATCATGTAAGCCTTTACATGAGACGATCTCACATAGGTTTTTGCCTTTTATCTTTTTGTTTTAAATTTAAATTGATGGCGGTGTAATATTTTAGAACTTTTAGGAATATTAGTTTTAGTATATAATTCACTTGTCAAAAAGTAAGATTAATCAAAATGATAAAATGTATATATTTATTAATTAGGATAATACTTTGTCCACCTCGGTTGAGCTTTCACAGATATTGTAGATATGAAGTTTAAGGAATACCTTTTTTTTAAATCAATTTTATTGATTTTTAAGAGTTTTGTAATTTTTTTAGTAATAAACAAATTATAAGTTATATGAGCATGACATATTTGAAAATTAAGTGTTTTAAAAAGTTGCAAATTCTGAGCCAAACAAAATAAAAAGGCTTTGCATAGTCTACTTCTAGGATGATCTATCTTTGATTAATGTTTTTATAACCGGACTGGTGACTGAATCGGTGACCTCAACGATTCGAAGTTCAACCGGTCGGATTGGTCGGACCAGCGGTTCAACCGAAAAAATAAAAAATTGCATATTGTTAATAATATTTAATTATTTAAAATATTATTTTACTATCTCCTAGCCCAATTTTACTTTAGAAGTGATGGTCCATGATAAGAAAATAATTTTAAAGCCCAAATCATTGTGATATAAGTTGATTTTAGAAAAATGGAGATCACTGATAAGTCGAATGTTAAATTTGGGAGATTAGTAATATTGCTTTTAAAATTTTATTAATAAAAATATTTTAGAAAGGAAATTAGGGCACCAGATATCCACTCTCTCATGCCCTAAAGTTGAATCTAATCATGCGCCTCTCTCATTCACGACATTATCCGCCTCTGTCTTATCCTCACGGCGTTACCAATCCCATCTTTCTCTCAGACTCACTTACGACTCCCACCACCACCCGCCTACAACATCACCTCTCTCAAACTCTCACTTACGTGACCCGCCGCCACAACCTACAGCATCGCGGTCTACACCAGTCACCGCTGCCAATACCCACCTATTTTTCACCCACATCACGCCAGCCGCTTGCTACTCGAGTGAAACCACCATCTCAATTTTAGGTTTTTGTATAGGTTTTAATTTTCTCATATCTCAATTTTTTTTTTATGAAATAAGAAAGAAAGTGAGTTGTGATTTTTTACTTCTTCTCCTCCTGGACACGTTCAACAGCGATAAAAAAAAAAGACAAAACTGGCGGTTTCTGGTTTGAACAATTTTACCGGTTTGCCTGGTTCTGATCGGTCCAAATCAGTTTTATTCGATTAACGGTACCGGCACCGATTCCCAGTTGAACCGGTCGAACCGGCCGGTCCAGTCCAGTTTTGAAAACACTGATTAAAAAAATCACATATTCTTTTGATGGCTAAGAAAGTGTTGATCGGTTTGGATAGCAACAACCAGCCTTCTATCCCGATGAACAATTTGTATAGGATTCTAACCTCAGTTAATGTGATATCAAATGAGGAAATATTATAAAATCAAGAAGAAAATTAAAAGATTTCATTTAGGAATCATTTTATAAGTGAGACAAGATAAGAGTACTATTAGCATGAAGTTTGTTAAGATTAACATGTGATGTATATTTATAGGGTAAGTATTATGTGACAAGTTTTTTTTTTTAATTAGAGTATAATTTTTTATTAAAACTATTTATCACTTTTCTGCTACCACATGAATTGATCATGAAATAGTTTAACCGTAAGATTATCAATCTTCATCGATCAAATATCATGCATGTTTTATCAATAGGCAAAGACTTTGTGAGAACGTCTCACATAAAAGCTTACATGAGACGGATAAAAATTGATAATTTTTATAATGAAAAGTGATACTCAGTTAATGAAAAGTGATAATATTATTTCATGAATAATTTATAGTATAAATAAAGAGTAATAACATTTTATAGCGAAAGTAATAACTAATTTAAAGTGTAAAATGGTCTCACATGAGACAGTCTAACGCAAGACTTACCCTTATTAATAATCTCTCGATCCCAGTGTATTGCGAACTATTCCTTTTGCTTGTAAATTAAAAAATATATATAATTTTATATCAATTTTATCGACCTTTCTAGGCAGTCTAATTTTGATAGGTAATAAATGACAATTTTAAAATTTAAGTGTATTATGGGATTATAGTGTTTCAATTTTATAATGAGTTGATATTTGGTGCACTTAGTTTCATGATTTTACAATTGTGCACCGGTCAACCCATTTTCAAATGGGTCATATAAAACCTAAAACTAAGTGTAAAAAATTTCATTCTAAAATTGCTTGATCCAGCGGCGATTCTCTCTCAATCCACGACGATTTTCTCTCAGTCCACCGCCGTGTTCTGCCGATTTCGCTGTCAGGATTCGTCGCGCCACTGTCGATTTCGTGGCGCTGACAGATTCCGCCGCTGCCTACGGTTTCCGTCACCGCCGTGTTCATTCCCTACAGTGTGTTTTATTTTCTTCTTCGCTGCTTTTTTATCAGTGTTGAAGCCAATCAAGGATTCAATCGGTTTCTCCTATTGTGAGGTGTGATTTCATCTCTTTGTTATCCTATATACAGTTGTGCTTCTTGTAATTGTGTCTTCTCGCATTTTCTCCATTTCCCTTATTTTTTATCTGTAGATATTTTTTCGTCAGATCTGAATTGTGCTCAAGAAAACATCATTCTAATTATCTAATCATTTGCTTAATTGGGTTATATACTTATCATAGCTAGTGCAACTAGTGCTGTCAATCGAAGCTCAATATAACATTACTTTTGATCAAATTAAAGCAAGATTATATAAACGTAATTTGATGTTGTTCAATAATCTACACAAAAATATTGATTTAATTAGGTAGAATAATCATTTTTTAATACAAAAATTAGGTTCAATTTCAATTTTTATACATTTTGGTTCAGAAAAAAAAAATACACATCCCTACAAAATTTAGAGATTTACTTTGTATGTAAAATATATACAGTAGCTAGGTTTTGCTATGGGGGATGAATTGCATTATAGTCTGTTATCATTTTAATTGTATATGTTTTCTCCGTTAACTTTATATAGGTATAGTTTGAATTGTACATGTGCAGAATAAGTATGGTGGATTATTTTAATTGTATATATTTTTTCTGTTAACTGTATATATGTATGTTCTGAATCGTACGTGGTCATGATGCTCATCTTGGTAGCGTTGTGTATTCGATGTGATGGATTATTCTTTAATGTATATATTTTCTCCGTTAATTGTGTATAGGTATGGTTTGAATTGTACATGGGCATTATTTGTATGGTGGATTATTTTAATTGCATATGTTTTCTCTGTTAATTATATGTAGGTATGTTCTGAATTGTATGTGGGCATGATGGGCATGTTGGTAGCATTGTGCATTAGATATAACAGATTTTTCTTTACTCTATATGTTTTCCTCGTTAATTGTATATGAATATGTTTTGAATTGTACATGGGCATGATGAGTATGGTGGATTATTTTAACTGTATATGTTTTCTCCGTTAATTGTATATAAATATGGTCTGAATTGTACATGGACATGATGGGCATATTGGTAGCATTGTGCATTCAATGTGATGGATTTTTCTTTACTATATATGTATTCCTCATTAATAGTATAGAAATAACCAATTCTGTTTATTATATGCAGATTTTATTCAAATTTCATGATCTAGTGAAGATGAGAAAAGTAGGGAATATAAGAAAGTCACAGATTTACTAGTTGGATTAAAAAGAGACACACTTGAGGAGATAGATAGGATGCCGCAGCAGCTGTACAAGCAGTTCGTGGAGGTGGAGGGTGGACGGGGTTTGAGTCGATGGCGCACAGGGGGTTCTTCGTGATCCAGATAAAAGTGATGAATAAGGATGTGTAGTTTAAGTTCAGCAGGATGCGGTGGGCATAGATTCTGGGGTGCCTTTACTCTTACGTAAGCAGGCAGCAGCTGCATGGGTTCGCGTATGACCCTAGGCTGGCCATACCCATCACGTCTCTTCTAGAACAACTCACACTTCCCTTTAACTCTTTTACTGCTTAGATGTAATGTAACTGCCTTGTACTTGGTCTATTTCCCATTCTCTTTGTGTTTTATCCTTATGTAACCCCTGATTCCAACCATGCAATCAGTTGCTACTTTGCAATATGAATGGAGTAATATTGAACCTGTTTAGTTAATTAATTAATTAGATTTAGCTAGTGTGAATAAATTAAATATTGGAGAATTAATATCCAATAAATTAATTGCATAGCATGTTTATCATATCGTGTATACACAAATCCTTTAATTAAACTCAACTATGTTAATCCTATACAACCAAATATATAATCTTATGTTGCCTAATACATAATTTATTAATTTATACTATGTAATGTAACCACACTTAGAATTGTAGGTGAGGAAGGGGAAGAGAACATCTTAAACTAGGTCGGGTCCCATTTGAAAAGGATCTACATATTGCCTTTTTCGCTAATCTCTTACTCCTCCTAGAAGCCTGTATGGATCACACATCGATTGTAGCATTATTTCACTCTAACCATGAGGATGAGATGTACAATCCTCTTGAATATGAATCGCAACTCCTCATTAGCCTCAATGCCAATTCTTCTGCATAACAAAAGAATACAGGTCCTTATGGATATTGTGGAACTAGACAAAATATTAAACAGACTTTCAAGCAATATTCTTATTCTTCATTATAAATGCCTAAACATCATAACACAAAATATTAATAAAGAATAATCAACTTTCATATGTTAAGAAAAATACATACAGAAGAACCATATTTTCAATACAAAAGGAGGTTGTTTACAACATAGTAAGAGTAAGCATAAAGAATACTTATTATTATGTTTGAAAGTCACAGAGCAACGAATTCTGTTTGCAAGTCTCACCCAAAACACAATAGATCTAGTTCAGAAACATAAAATTGGAGGAGTAGCAAACGTAAACATTTGGTATGACACATATGAATAGACAAAGAGGATGACTGAACAAGAAACCCCACTATATTATACAACCCAACCAGAGTTCTCTAAAACTTCAACAATAACTCAAACAGAACATTCGAGTCTTAACTCCCGTAAGAAAAGACAAAACACTCCATGTTATGTCTATCAAGGAGAATTTCTAGAGATTAATTAGGTACTAGAAGTGTCTATTTATCTTATTCATGGTGAAAACATTAAAAAGTGATGAAATGAACATGTAAGGCAAAGCCCTGTTGAAAATCTGCAACTAAATATTTTCATTCTTAGATCTCATGCACTATATAATTTTCAATAACTTGAGATAAAATTTACATGAAGAAATATTGAACGTAAATCGCATAGATTTTCACATCAGCAACCACTTTGCTGCTAAAGCTGCATTAGCATACCTTCCTATTTCATCTTTACTTTTAAAGAAATACACCACTCTCTTACTCTCCATTTTCATCCTCATACCTTCCATTCAATATTTCTCCATTATGTAGTCTACTGTTCTATTCTTCCATCACCAACTCTTCACGCCATAAGGTACCTTTCAATTCAAACAAGTAATGAATCAAAAAGATGAGAACTGACGTAGAAGAGTAAGGGGGAAACACCGATTGAATATATTGAGAATTGAAGAGTAAGGTGTAATCGTATCTTTAAGAGGGGAAACACAGATTGACCAGAAATAGGGATGGAGGGTTTAACCATACACGAACACACTGGAGTGGAAAAAACATACAAAATCACCGCAAAAAATCACCGATTGAACAAAAACGTAAAAAACAATTAGAAAGTGAAACTAAAAAAAAAAGTAGACAAATATTTACCGTGGATAATCGAAGAACAGATGAGACCGAAATACTTCCACCGTGATTTTACAAAAGATAGAGATGAAGAGAGATATAGAGAGTGCGGGAGAAGGCTAAGGTTACCAGAGAGAAAAGAAAGGAAGAAGAATGAGAGTGGCGTGAGGAGTTAGGGTTTCAGAGAGAAAGAGAGAGGCGGGACGAAGGGTTTGTGACGGATCTGAAGAATAAAAACGGGTTCAAAATAGCATATATACTACGGGTCATAAAAACGGGTGGGATTTGGGTGCAACCTTGCACCCAGTTGCATACTATAAATAGCCTTTTATAATTTTTAGATTGTTCACAATGTGATAGGGCAGAAAAAATTAAAATTGTTCACATTGTATTTTTTATTTGTCTTAGATAACTTTCAAAGATGTTGCATAATTAATAAATTGGTAGGATCCATATATTTGGATGATAATACTACACAAAGAGTTATAGTGTTTGGAATTTAGGCAAAGTTTTGTGTAAATTGAATTCACATAATTAATTATGTAAAACTAGTGGTATATATTGTATTATACCCTTTAGGGTTTGATATTTATTCTCATAGTATATAATATTTAAAGATATAATTACCATTATAATTTTTAAATTGAAAGGGTTTAAATGAAATACGATTCACATATGTGACATTAATTCACACATGTAGGTTCCAAAATCCTATATGGTGTTTAACGATACGATGTTTGTTTCCGATTTTGAAAATCGAGAATGAACTTCAAAATCCACACAAAACCACCCCTATATACATTTACAAATCTTACAAAACCACACCTATATATTCTTTCTCATTTAATATTCTTTCTCTTTTTATCTCTCTTCTCTCTTCTCTTTTTTTTATATAAATTAACACTTTTATATACATTGATTTGATATAAAGTTAAAACATATAATACTAAAAATCCAAAACAAACATATATACAGTTCATTAAATTTTCAAAACCCAAAAACTCAATTATATTCTTAAACCAAACATCACGATCTATATGTAAGAAAATTGTTCATATGAAATAATGTGCGTAGCTTATCTTGACTAGGGATGACAATTTGGCCCGTCCCGCGCTCACCCCGCCCTGTCCCGCCACGTTAGGGCCGAACCCACCCCGCCCCAGATAGAGAACGGGTCAGGGCAGCCCCGCCCCGCACACGGGGCAGGGCGGGTACGGGTACAAGCGTCGCCCCGCACCGCCCTGCACAAAAAAATAATTTTTTTATTTATAATATTTATTAAAAAATATAATTTATTGATATATATATTAAATATTATATATACACATTTAGTTATTTTAAATAAAAAAATCATGGTAATTATATATAAGTTATTATTAAATATTTTATTACAATATTATATACTCCATATTATTAAATATATGGTGTAATAACAATTTTTTTAAGATTAAAATAAAGTTTAATTATTTAATTTAAATTTAAATTTACTTTATTTTATTTTAATTTAATTTTTTTATTTGAATGTATTATAATTTATAAAAAAATTAAAATTAAAAAAAAAAGAGAACAGGGCGGGGCGGACATGCCCCGTGTAGGGGCGGGCATGGGGCGGAGAGGGGCAGTGGAACAGGAGTGCGGGGCCGGGCGGGACATCTAGATACCCGCCTTACCCCGCCCATTGCCATCCCTAATCTTGACAATATTCTTTCTTTTAATACTCACAATTGCAAAAATGTCTTAAGCACTTTTGGTATTGACCTTCATATAAAGATACTACATAAAAAGACAAATGATTTTGGACATCCCATAAACCATTATCCACTCATTATCTTGAGGGGGAAAGGGTCCAAAGGGATATTTAATTAATTTTTTTCTACCAAATATAAAACTAAAAAATTTAGCTAAGGTTTCATTCCCACATGTAGAAGAAAATCAGCATTCATGCTTCTAACATCAATTTAGTTAAAGCCTGATAAAGATTAAATAAATTATCATTCAACAAGAATATGTCTTGAGACATGAAATAGCACTTAAATTATGAAAGATTAATGGCAAGAAAAATCATAAACTTCACTCATATTGCAAAATGCAAAATGCAAAAAAAAAAAAAAAAACTCACCTTTAAACATTACTGCAAAATGCATTCAATGTGTGATATATTTTCTCAAAGGTGAGATTATAGGTTGGGTTCTTTTTTGAGAAATTGGGTGCGTTTGCAACAATACTTAAAAGTGGTATTCTTTTATGTAATTTCTAAAAGGTTGAGATTATGCAAATAAGATAAAGTTTGTGTTTTTCTTCCAATTGACCAAGAATTAATGAAATAATATCAATTCTTATAAAGAATAAGGGAGAAATGCAAAAATACCCATTTATTTATAGTACAAAATGAATTAAAAGTTTTTTTATCCCATAACTATTTGAAATTTAAAATTCTATACCAAAAAAGATATTTGTATCAATTTAGTACCATAACTATGACTTTTAGTTAAATTTTGCCCAATTTTTACCGAAAACCTAATTTTTTACCAGAAAATGGTCACGCGCGACGCACGTGACTGTTCAAATTAGGGAAAACCGGCGACCATCCTGAGTTGTCAGTGACTTGTCACTCCAATTAAATTTGAGCCAATGAAATTAACATGTAATATATGATTTAAATAACATACATATATATTAAGTTTGCCACATCATATTTTACATAAAAAAATTAAAAATTACATTAATTAAAATTTTAAAAATTAACAAAAAAATTAGAAAGAGAAAACAATTTATTAATACAAAAATTTTTTTAAAAAAAGAGTGATTAATGTTGGATATTGAAGAACAGAATGAACCCTAATCTTTTCCACCCCTACGCCATCAACGATGTTCGCCGTCTGACCATCTCGGATCTCCTTGCACGATGCTTCTCTCCCCGACGGCTTTCCGTGGAGCAGCATATTCTCACCAGTTCTGGCTAGCTCATTTCTTCATCGATTTTTAACTTCTTCGACGGCTTCCCAGCGTCATCCGACAAAGGCGCCTCCGGCGGTCATACTCCACCGACGGGAGGTCCCTGGATCTACCCTCTTCGGCCTGTCCTTTTTCCTCTTCACAATCGGCCCCATGTTTGTGCCAGATTTTTCTTTCTCTCCACTCTCTGCCCGTCGACACCGGCACTACCATTATAGTCGCGATTGGGTTGGAAAACCTCGATCTAGTTTATCCCCTGTTGTTATCCTTGGATAATTGAATTGAAAGATAAATTAGTTAGGGTTCTTAAAACTAGAAGATGAATGAATAGGATTAGTTTCTGGGGATTTCATTTTAACGTAATTCATTTTTTTTTTCTTTTAAAGGTCTGGAATCAGAAATTTTAGTTTTTTAATATTATTTTATTACTTTTTTGTATAATATTTGATTTTTTTATTGAATTTCCAATGTGGACAGTGATTAATTATTATTTTTTATTTTATTTTTATATTTGGATATGATGTGTCATAATGATTGGATGAATTTCAATTGAAATAGCCACATCAGCAAATTTGGCTGGATTCCTAAAAATTAGAAAATCATGTGCTAGTCACATGATATTTTTTGGCTAAATTCTAGAGTTCCGACAAAAAATTGGGTAATATTGAACGTAATCTTAGAGTTATGGTACAAAATTGATACAAATATCTTTTTTTGGATAGAATATAAAGTTTCAAATAATTATGGGACAAAAAAACTTTTAACTCGTACAAAATCATTGCTAACATAAAAATAACTTGTAATCATTTTTATTTTTAATCGATTTAATGTAATGGGATAAAATTACCCTTTGACCATATTTAAAAAAGTCAAAATAAAATAACATCACCCACCTCTTACATCATATGTTAGTTGCCGGTGGGAGACCGACTAGAATCAACACTCGGACTGATGGACCGATGGATTCGGTTGGGTCGTCGGTGGAGGACTGACTGGAACGGACACTCGAACCGATGGATATCGATCGGGTTGTCGGTGGGGGACCAACTAGAACCAAAACTAGGATCTATGGATATCGATCAGATTGTTGATGGGGGACCAACTCGAACCGACACTTGGACCGACCGATGTCGATCGGATTGTTGGTAGGGACTTGACTGGAATTGACACTCAAACTGATGGATACCGGTCGATTTGTCGGTGGACAATTGACTAGAATTGATACTCGAACCAGTTAAAGAATTTAAGGCCAAGTCAAATTCAAATGGTATTTTGTAAAAAAAGTCATTTTGGAAGTTTTAATTACGAATTGAGTATTATCACATGTTAAATTGTTGTTGGCAAAGATTTCCACTTGATCAGATTAGATAATTTTGCCTATTGGCTCAAAGAATAACATAAAATAAGATAACTACAAGTTGGAATCACAAGAGGTCAATTCTTGCATGATGAGAGGATCGATGTTGTTGACGGTCGATTTTTCTTGGAATATATTGTGGAAAATATGGATATGAATAAAACAGTAAATGCAATTGGACAAATCAAACATTTGTAATTTTCTCTGGCCCGTGAGCTTGAGAACTTTAGTATTAATTAATGTTTGTATTTGTGGTTTCATGGAGGAACTTACGATGAAGAAAATGCAAAGAGGAATATATTTTGGGTATTGTGAATACATGAGGAGGAAGATCCTCTATTTGTTTGTTGTGCATCCCTCTTTTAAGGGAATAATACATTGGTGGTTCCTCCTTTAACTCTAATGGGCAGCTACCATGTGTTGGGGGAGAGAATCATTTTGTTAGTTGATTGATGCCAATTACTTTAAAGATTTTTCATTAGATGAGAGAACATCACATTCTCTTAGAGGTGAGAGTGACATTTTTCTCCATGCTACGTGTGTGTAGCTTCTTTCACTGGGCTGACCGAGCCTTTTTCGTATTAGGCTGAAGATGAGGGACAGACCCCACCCAGTTTGTGGGAGTTGTCCTCGGGTTGGCTGAGGTGTCTTCGGTTTACACTTTATTTAATGTTTGATTTAGGTTTATTGTTCCAAATTTAGATTTAATAAATCTCCTTAAATTTTCTCCATATACACCTACAAACCCAATTAACACTTACTCATCCCCTATCATACATTATCTCTCCCCAATTAATATTTTTTCTTTCTTTCTCTTTCCTCTTTCATCTTATCTCTCACCTCAATTAATACTTGATTTGGCATAAAGTTTAATCATATCCTACTGAAACCCAAAATAAACATAACATCCAATTAACTTCTTTTGTCATATCTTCTTCTTGGCTTAGACCTTGGGATGGAGGTTCAGCCTCGGTAGTGAGAGGCAGATCTTGCCTCGATGTTTAAAGGAGTGGATTTTGGCTTCTCTCTTGGGGGTAGGTCTTGTTGGATTGTATACTAAAAGTCTAGCTTTTTGTATGAACAATGTTTTAACAATATTTGAAATGAGAATCATGTGATCAAACGTTTGCAATAATATTATTGCAAAAGTCCATTTACTTTATACTGTAGATAACGTGGTGTGCGGCATCACACGGAAGATCATATTATCGGCTCCTTATAAAGTATAAACAGATGTTCACAACCGAGATAGACGGGGACTATCTATCAGTATGGTTGTAGTGTGATTTGGCATTAGTCTGTCTTAACTATAAAATTGCACTAGTACACTTTGTGTATTGAACAGGACCGCATTGAGATCGTTCAGTTTATACTGACTATATAATAGAACTTGATCTCTGTTATTATGGATGTTCGTACTCTTAATCCCTATACAATAACCTCGACACGTAAGCCAGTATTTATTTCTTTAATTCATCAATGGGTGAGATTTAATGGTTAAATCAATATGCTCGGTGAGTTGGGAGATGGTGCTGTCTCTATGGTATGCTGTTGATTGCAGAAGGAATTCGTGTCCTAACGGAATTGGTTGATGATGTCCCCTTGAGGAGCTCATAATGATTATCATGTAAACCCTGCAGGTGGATTTATTCCGGCATGATAATAAGATTGAGTGGTACTACTCTTGGTAAATATATTAATTAATGGAGTTGTCAGTAACTTAATTAATTAATGGGCATTGAATCTTAAACACGGGGAGATTAACGGGCTCATAATAAGAAGGAGCCCATAAATGTAATTTTGGATTAGGGTGGCAATGCAATAATATTTCTTTAGTAGAATAATTTATTATTATTGGATTTAAGTATAAGTTTTGGGCTAAATTTGGATGCTTAACCCCAATGGGAGGCTCAAACCCTAATTTTTTCTCCTGTTCCCTGTTGTAGCCTATATAATAGCCAATCTCAGCAGTTTGGAAAACTAATTCACACCCAAAAACACATGAGAAACAGTTGGACTGTAGATTGAGTTCGTCTGGTAGATCGTTGCCCACACAACGTCGAGACGTGGCTTAGGAATACAACAGAAGATCGGAAGGTCGTTTGCTGTTTCTGTCCATTGACTTCACAGATTTTTATAAAATCATGTGTAATTCCAAACTGCATGTGTTATATACCTTTGGAAAGCTACGGAAGAGATGATATGTTTGGCGCGTAGATCACTCAAATCGAATATCAGATGAGAGAGTGATGCTCAAAATGGTGAGGCTGCGCAGGCTGCCGGCGAGAATCTTTCTTCTTCAACATACCCTGGTGAAAGGTAATACGTTTATATGATTTCTTGCTTCCACTGATTTAGAAACGCATGGAACCCTAACGGTTCACGTTAACCAAAAGATCCAAATACCAACAGGTCTATCTCCTCTAGCGCATGAATGTCTTACCTCATATAGGTGTAGAAACCTCCTCGTTCTTCAATTAGAACGAAAGCCTTTGTCAGTGAAGTAATGTCTTTTGGAAACATAATTTCCTTACTAAATAAAGTTTGTCATAGCCATTTCAATTTTTTTAACAACTTCAAGACCATTTATACACCATCATCACATGGACGTGGGTACATTAATGATCACCGAGTTCACATGACATTTCTATCTTCCATTGAGAGAAAGTGGGTAGTGTTCATAGCAGGTTGGAATTGAATGAGCTTTGGAGATTCCAGGAAAATGGGCATACCAAGATAGCGAAAAGGGAAGGAACCTTCCGGGGTTCATGTGTTAGGAAATTTATATTTCCTATATAAAGTAATTGTGGGCAATATATTAATATTCAATTATATTAGCTATTCAAAAATTATATAGAGATTTAATTAAGTGATTACATTAAAGTAAAAATTCATTGGCTACATTATTTGATATGGGCTAATGAGTAGATACCCAATACTAGTAATTAAGTGATTATGGATGGCATGATTAAGTAGTATATAAAGTTATCCTATGTTATGGTCCACAATACACTAAGTCAAACACAATTCTCTCTTCTCCTTATTGGAAGATATTATACCGGTCCTGAAGGAATTAAAAGGCTTAGTTGAGGAAGTCCTAATATCTATCGATTTTAGTTTGGATTTAGCCCAAGAAGATCAATGGATGCAAGAATTCTTCTACTTCATTAATCTTTTCGGAACTCATTAATCATGTTAGGATTTAAAGATTTTGGATCTAAAAATATTATATACAACAAGTGGTATCAGAAACACCCTAATTTTGATTATCTGGGATATGTAAAATTGAGTTTGGATCCAAATATTTATTATTTGAATCATGATGTGAAATCATATTTTTAAATCTGATGATTATTTGGCAATTATTCATTTCGTTAATTGATGTTTAATTGATACTGTTGTGTCACTTAAAAGTGTTTTAGTTGTTGAATTTCACAAATCGAATTTTTGATTTTAGTTGAAAACTCTTATATTGATCCACTAACAATTTTTTAATCCATGGCTGAGGAGTGAAAATTCTGATAGTGACGTGTTCAAGTAATCAAAATCCATAAAAATTGTTTATTAATTTAAATTGCAGCTTTTAGATAAAATTTTATTAATGATCACTATTCTCGATTTTTGTGGCTATTAAAATAGAAAATCCAAGCTTCGATTTTTGTATCAGACTATTTTTATTGGATCTTAAGTGTTGACCCACTTTGGTTAATTTAATATGTGAGATTTATTATTAAATCTAACAATCCAGTTTTTGAATTATGCAATTTAAAATTGGTGATAATATATTCCGAGACAATTTTTAAGTATCATTTGGTTACAGATGTCGGTTTTTCAAAGAATGGTATATTTTAAAAAGTCAAGAGTTTTGGCCAGTTGCTGTTTTTGAGATATTTGAAAAATTGTGGCACGCTAACTCGAACTTTTTTTTCTCTCGCCGTGTTTATAATTCGGTGATTTTGGGCATGCATTGATTGCTATTTTTAATATGAAAATCATCACCAGCTTTATATTATTCATTTTAAAAATTATTACAATTAGATACACTTTTTGTATATATAATTAATTTTAGATATATTATCCAAAATCAATAACTTTTAGGTACAAAATAAAAGATTGAAATACCCACTATATCCTTAATTAAAATAAATCTCATAAACAGTTAATATTTAAGATTTCCACACGATTTCCTGCTTATATTTTACGCGATCAATTTCTAGATACTGACCGCCTGACCTCCACTTCCTCATCTCTTCCACCCGATCTGGATACCCCCTCCTACCTCCTTATCTTCCTCCTTACCATATCTAGATACCACCATTCTCGCCGGCACTACACCTGCACCTGCTACATCATCGTCATCTAAAATTTCCCCTCTATCGGCAGATCACCGTTGGAATATCCACCAGCTATGACGAGGATTATTCACTATATTTTCCGTCAACATCGTCACTGGACGCCATGATCTCTAGCCCAAGAAACGCGGTGTCGGGTTTCTTCGCAGATTACCGGATCCTCGACGGCATGGTGGCATTGCATCTGCGGCCGCTAGTTGTTCTGGCAGTAGAGGGGCAAAGGAATCGGTGCAGCAGGAGTGCTGGATTAGGGTACACGGCGAGGGAATGAGTGTAATAATGTTGGATCAACATTATGGAGAAGAAAATTAGTGATTTGAACATTAATTGGTAATTGACTTATTTTAAATTTGGGATATGATGTAGCAGTGCAAAAGTTTTTTCCTAGTTAGTGTAGTTTTATTATTTAATTTTGGTGCAATTAGATTTTTGTGTGGGCTTGGGTAATTAACTAATTTTGATTCTCACATAAACAATTTGCATTTGTTGCAGAAATATGGCTAAACAATTATGCACACAAATATGCATTTCGTGCAGAAAAATTAACTACCTAAAATATATACTCCCTCCGTCCCTCAAAGTATTTCACACTTTCCTTTTTCATCCGTCCCTCAAAGTATTTCACACTTTACTTTTACTAAATTTGGTAAAAAATACATTATACTAATACTCACTTTTTACACATATCCCAATATAATACTTACTTTTTCACATCTCCCAAAAACTTTACACACTTTTTCCACATCTCTCAATAACTTTACACACCTTTTTCATTAAATCAACTAAAATATATATTCTCTTTCTTACTTTATACATAAAAATACAAAATTTTCTTAAACTCCGCGCACACCAATACGCGAAATACTTCCCGGGACGGAGGGAGTATATATACATCTAAGCAGAATTTGTATTTCGTGCAGAAAAATCAACTAGAACCCCAAAAAACTGCATTTCTTAACCAGAATTTGCATTATGTGCAGAAAAATCTACATTTTGTGTAATTTCGTGCAGTTGTGGGATTTGGGGGAAAATACCATTAATTGCGAGAATTTGGAGAGAAATCGAATTTGGAAAAAAATATGCATTTCATGCATTTAATCAAAATAAGAGTAAATTTGACAATCGATAATGAAATAATGTAGTTAAGAGTAATATTTTTAGGATTGTGTATCTAATAGTTAATTTTACATATATAGTGTATCTTAGAGTAACTATCTCTTAATTTTATTGATGAATTTATAGAGATTTAATTTGTGAATCTCATTCAAAACTCATAATGAACTTATTTAAAATGGGAAGACATTTTAATCTCATTAAATTAAATTTAATATTTTTAAAATTATTATTTAATTGGTCTAGTAATTTTTTAATCTATTCAATTAAAACATCATGTTGTCATAGCAATCTCTTTATGGAGAAAAACTTTATTGAAATTACATATGTGGGTGTGAAATTGTTTATGGATCTTACCTTCGGCCTATAGGTAGACACAATTTGTCCATAATAACGCACATATGATAATAAGTATATGAGAATTTTTAAATTGTTCATGTGAACATTATTCGGTCCATAGATAGATTTTTGTTTGACAGAACTTATTATTAATGATTAGTTGTTGCACCAAGATTACCACTGTAATTAATTTTTGTTCATAAATGAGGTTAATGTTATACTTGGTGTCTTGAGATGGGTCCCTAATTTGTTTTACTTATTCGTGCATAATTTGCTTTATGACATGAATATTTTGTGAGTATACTTAATTTGTTCTCTATTTAGTTTCTGTTGCTATAGCTCCAAACGTTACTCAGCAAATCAATAACATCTCATTGCTTAATGGGACAAACTTCAAGATCAAGAAAGAAACCTTTGAAATTGTTCTTGGTTGTATGGATTTGGATCTGGCCATTTGGTCTGATCGACCCACTACTACTGCTGAAAACTCAAATGAGGCTAAAATTGAGAAGTGAGATAGGTCAAATCGAATATGCATGATGATCATGATGCACTACATTTCGGAGGCGTTTCGGGGCTCAATTGCTGAGAGCGAAAAGGCCAAATTATTTCTTGAGGCTATTGAGAAGTACTTTGCCAAAAATGAAAAGGTGGAGGCAAGTAGTCTTTTGGCTACGCTTGTCTCCATGCAGTACAAAGGCAAAAGGAACATAGGGGAGTACATCATGGATATGTTTAATCTCGCATCAAAACTTAAGGCACTAAAGTTAGATATTTCTGATGACTTACTCATGCACTTGGCTTTGATCTCACTCCCGGCACACCATGGACAATTCAAAGTGAGTTATGATACTCTAAAGGAAAAAATGGTCCCTTAATGAGCTTATATCTTACTATGTGCAAGAGGAAGAGAGAATGCAGAGAGATTGGATTGAAAGTGCTTACTTGACTCTAAGGAAAATCAACCTAAGGATTCTGTTGTTGCTGCTTCATAGCAGAAGAAGCAAAAGATTGAATCTAAGGAAAATAAATAATACTTCTGTAAGAAGCTGGATCATTTAAAGAAAAATTACTCCAAGTATGCTTCATGGCATGTTAAGAAGGGTATACCTCTTATTTTGATTTGTTCTGAGGTTAATTTATCCTTTGTACCTAAAGATACTTGGTGGGTAGATTCTGGTGCTACTACTCACATAAGTATGTCTTTACAGGGTTGTCTGTGGAGCCGGCTGTCAAATGATGCTGAAAGATTCATCTTTGTAGGCTATGACAATAATGTTTTAGTAGAAGCTATTGTAACCTTTAGATTGCATTTAAAGAGTGGCTGTTATTTAAACTTTTTTGAGACATTTGTTGTGCCATCTTTTAGACGAAATTTGGTTTCTATTTCTGCTTTGGATAAACTAGGATTTTCTTAGTCTTTTAGAAATAATAAAGTATGTCTCTATCAAAATTCCAATTTTATTGGTGATGGCCATTTAATTGATAATCTTTACATGCTTGATCCTATAAATTCCAATAATATCATTCTACAAATATATTCAAGAAATACAAAGAGAAAATTTTCAGAGGATTCTGCCATTTTGTGGCACAAGCGCTTAGGCCGTATTTCTAAATAAAGAATTGAAAGGCTTGTGTTTAATGGAATCCCTTAGATCTTGTAGACTTTCAAGTCTGTGTTGAATGTATAAAAGGGAAATAAACTAATATGAGAAAATTAAGAGCCGAACGAGCCAAAGATGTCTTAGAACTTATTCACACTGATATATGTGGTCTATTCCCTACAACATCTTGGAATGGGCAATGTTACTTCATCAAGTTCATAGACGACTACTCTCATTTTAGCTACTATATCTGATTAATGAGAAATCTCAGTCATGGACGTTTTCAAGCACTTCAAAGTTGAAGTTAAACTTCAACTAGTTAAGAAAATTAAGGCTGTCAAATCTAAACGTGGAGGTGAATACTGCAGTCGTTTTGAAGGATCAGGAGAACAACTTCCAGGATCCTTCGCACTTTTCCTTAAACAATGCGGGATTTTCCACAATACACTATGCTAGGTTTTCCTCGCATGAATGATGTTGCTGAAAGACGGAATCAAACTCTTAAGGATATGGTATGAGTATGATAATTCATTCTTCCTTGCCAGAGTTTTTTTGGGGAGAAGCCTTGAAAACAAAACAGTATACATTCTCAATAGAGTAACAAGTAAAGAAATTTCCAAAACCTCTTATGAACTTTGGAAAGGTAAGAAACCTAGCATTAGACACTTGCACATTTGGGGTTGTCCAGCTAAAGCGTGGCCTTATAAATTGCATGAAGGAAAACTGGAATCAAGAACGATAAGTTGTTGTTTTGTTGGTTACTCTGAGCATTGACGGGGTATAAGTTTTACCATCCCACATCAAGTACTTTTTTCAAGACGGGAAATGCCAAATTCCTTGAAGATATTGAGTTTGGGAGGAAAGAGGTTATGAGGAAGGTTGTCTTTGAGGAAGATCATGGAGTTGACGATGATTTGATTACTTTACCAATCATTGCTCAAGAAACAACTCCAAAACTCATATGGAAATTATTATTCCAAATCAAGACGACATTGAACTCCTTTTTCATTAGTTGTAGTACAAACTCAACAACCTCAAGAAGTGCCATTAAGGAGATCCACTAGAGAGAGGAAAAATGCTATTTCAGATGATTACATAATATTTTTACAAGAGCATGAGAATGGCATTGGTTTGACCAAAGATGACCTCGTCGCTTTTGGTCAAGCCATGCGTAGTTCTAACTCTCAGAGGTGGATTGACGCCATGAAAGATGAGATGAAGTCTATGAGTGACAATGACGTTTGAGATCTTTCCAAATTGCCTGAAGTTGTGAAACCTATTGGTTGTAAATAGATATTTAAACCAAAAAGGATTCAAAAGACAATATCGAAAGATAAAAGACTCGTCTAGCTACTAAAGGCTTTACTCAAAAGGAAGGCGTTGACTACAAAGAGACTTTTTCTTCAGTTTCTTCGAAAGACTCTTTTAGAACTATCATGGCACTTGTAGTTCATTTTGACTTGGAGCTACACCAGATGAATGTAAAGACTGTTTTTCTCAATGGAGACATTGATGAAATAATTTATACAGCATAACCTGAGCACTTTGTCTTCGAAGATGCAAAGTCTACAGTGTGCAAATTAAAGAAATTCATCTATGGTTTCAAGCAGGCATCCCGTCAATGGTATCACAAGTTTCATCAAGTTATAAACTCTTTTGGTTTTGAGGTATGATGATTGTGTATACTTCAAGTTCAATTGGAGCAAGTATTTCTTCTTGGTTTTGTATGCTGATGATATTCTTCTTGCAAGTAATGATATAGGTTTATTGCTTAAAACTAAAAGATTTCTTGTGAAGAAATTCGAAATGAAAGATCTTGGTGAAACCTTTTTTTGTATTAGGAATCCAAATACTTAGAGATCGTTCTCGAAGTATCCTTGGATTATCGCAAAGGAGTTATATCAATATGATTTTAGGAAGATTCAGAATGAAAGGAAGCATACCACTAGATAACCCTGTGGCTAAGGGAGAAAAATTCAGTCTTAAGCAGTGCCGCAACAATGATCATGAAAAAAATGAGATGCAAAATATTCCTTAAGTGTCAACAGTAGAAAGTCTTGTGTACGCTCAAGTTTGAACTCGTCCCGACATAGCATTTATAGTGGGAGTTTTGGAGAGATATTTGAGCAATCTAGGAGAGAAACACTAAAAAGCGGCCAAACGCGTAATGCGTTATTTAAAGAGAACAATGAATTATATGCCCACTTATTGGAGGTTCGAGAATTTGGAGATCGTTGGATACTCTGACTCCGATTTTGCTTGATGTCACGATACCAAGCGTTCCACATCGGGTTATTTGTTTACGTTGGTTGGAGGAGCTATTTCATGGAAGTCTGCCAAACAGAATCTTGTATTTTTTCCACCATGGATGCAGAGTTCATAACTTTTAAGAAACATAACTTTATCACTGGGCTACATGTGCTTGACGATATCGAAAGACCATTGAAGATGTATTGTGACAATAGTTCAGCAGTCCTATACTCCAATAACAACAGAAGTGCTACCAAATCAAAGTTCACATTGATATTAAGTACCTTGTTGTTAAGGAGAGAATTCAGAATAAACAAATTACCATTTAACACATAAGAACATATAGCATGCTAGCAAATCCACTAACTAAGGCATTAACCCCGAAGGTATTTCATGAGCATACTACTCATTTGGGTGTTATTTCTGATGTTACCTTAGTTTAGTGGGAGTTTATGTCCTATAAATTGAACTTCAGATTTTAAAACATTAATTCAGAATTCTATAAAATAAAGTTGATAACCTTATGATTTATTCTGAATTCACTTAAATAAAATTTTCATTTTGTGATATTTGCATTGTGGATTGATCTCACTAAAGATTAAAATTGGACCAGTTGGAAATAGACATTTTATTAATCAAATTAAAATGTAATTTCCATGCTATTCACCATATTTGATCTATGTCATTAAGCATATTAATATGGTCATTGTCAGGGTTTAACCATGATTTGTAATGTGGTGAATGTCGCGGTAATTTCATTATTTGTACATGAGATGGACCAGATAGTTGAACGTAGTTTAAATGAATAGCATAAAGTTATGCACTAAGGACTCTTAATATAAATGTCTTCGGAAAGTAATATATAGCCCAAGTGGAAGATTATAATAAAATTTATATTTCTTATATAATCTACTTGTGGGCAATATATTAAAATTCAATTATATTAGTTAATCAAACAATATATTGGGCTTAATTAAGTGATTAAATTGAAGTAAATGTCCATGAGTTACATTATTTAATATGGGTCAATAAGTAGATACCCAATACTAGTACAACGTAATTAGGTGATTATGAGTGACCTGATTAAGTAGTATATAAAGTTACCCTAGGTTATGGTCCCCAATACACTAAGCCGTACACAATTCTCTCTTCTCCCCATCGGAAGAGATTATGACAGTCCTAAAGGAATTAAGAGGCTTAGTTGAGGAAGGCCTAATACTTGCTGATCTTCAGTTTGGTTTCTGCCCGAAAAGATCAATGGATCCAAGTCTTCTTCTTCTTCTTCTTCTTCTTCTTCTTCTTCTTCTTCTTCTTCTTCTTCTTCTTCTTCTTCTTCTTCTTCTTGGATCTCGTTAATCATGTTAGGTTTAAGGAATTTGGATCTAAAAGTATTATATCCAACATCATGAATAACACGTACTCCCTCTGTCTCAAGTTAAACTTCATATTTTTTGTTGTCATCCGTCCCACGTCAAACTTCACCACCCAAAAAAGCAAATATTACATCAATCTCCACTCCTAAAAGTACATATTAATTACAAATTTACCATTCCCACCTAACATATATAACATACTTTATAATTAATTGATTACCTAATTACACTACATTACCCTCCAAAAGTCAATAAAGTTGGTCAAAAAATATATATATTTAAACTCCATATCTACATTAACAGTGAAAAATAAGTTGGGACAGAGAGAGTATCATAATTTAATAAGCGACATGTTTACAAAAATAAAGTTTGGATTTAGTATTGTTAAAGATCTAACCAGAAAGTCTCCTATACTTGCTTGATACCAATGATTGATGCTCCATCTCCCTTGCATGACAGCATTATGTTATCTATGTAGAATAGGAAGTTAGGGAATAAAAGATTTCTCCCTATAGACATGCATACGTTTGTCGTGAATCAAGCGATTGATCCAAACCCCAAGGGTCTCTTGAGCAATGCAAATAATAAGCCGAGCAATGCAAATAATAAGCCTACCGGACCCTTCTTCCACAATCATGAGGAGAACCCAATATGAGGATCGAAACTTTAGCTGAACCAAAGATGAATTTAAACAAGTGAATGAACCAAAGCCTTTTTAATGTTAATACCTTTAGACGTTATTGATGTTGTTAAAGCATTCAGAGGTCGTAGCTATGGAATGATGTATCTTCCGCTAGGAATAAACCCATATTGGTTCTTAGATAAATGAGTACTGAATAGGACCAATAAGGGTAGCAAATCTTGAAAAGAAAGTTGCATTTATTAATAGGTCAGAAATCTTCCACATTCTTGGCTCCCTATATTTTAACAAAATTTGAGTTGAGACCTTTAGGAATATGTGAGAAGAAAATTATTGCAATGAGATCTTAGTTAATAATAACTCAAGCCTTGTGATAGAAAATTCTCCAAACTATCGATCAAACATGTTGGTCTTTATTTCCTCATCTGAGGGGATGGCATTGAGAATATTGTAATCATTGTCCCCACAATGGGAAGGCTAGTATCCCTCAGAGCACCAAAGAGATTCTCAAAAAAATGTTTAGGGTTAATAAAAAAAATTCCATTAAATTTATCAAAATTTTAAGGGTTAATTACGTTAAAAGTCCCAACTTTTTCGCCGATTGCGAATTAGTCCAAACTTTTTAATATTTACAAATAAATACTCAACCTTTAACCCATTTTTCAAATTAAGCCACCGGGCAGCTGGAGGCCTGCCCGGGACATTGACGTGTCATTTTGATTTTTTCATTATATCCACGTGTCAAATTAATAAATAAAAAGTTTCATATTAAAGCAAAAAAACCCACCATCACCACTCACCAGTAAAGCAACCAGATCTGATTTTCCAAACTTGAGTTCACATCCATTATTTCCCAAAAACCACCGCGACCACCTGCCGCCGACGCTAAGAAGTTTGCCTCCCCCAAAGAAGTGATCTCCCTGTTGGAAATTTTATAATTTCCAATATAATCTAATTGTGGACAATATATTATTATGCAATTATATTAGCTATTCAATTATTTTATGGACTTAATTAAAGTGATCCAATTAAGGTTAAAAGTCCATGGGCTATAATAATAATTAATATGGGCCAAATGAGTAGATACCCAATACTACGTGATTAGGTGATTATGGGTGGTCTAGTCAAGTAGTATATAAAGGCTCCCAGGTTATGGTCCCCAATATACTAAGCCGCACATGGTCTTCCCTTCTCCCCATCGGGAGGGATTACTACGGTCCCCATAAGGAATTAGGAGGCTTAGTTGAGGAAGGTCATATAACCACTGATCCTGAGTTCGTGTTCAGCCTAGAGACTCATTGGATCAGGTACGCTTCCGCTTTACAGTTTAAATCTCGTTAATCATAATAGGGTTAAGGTTAATGGATTAATTTCCAACAAGTGGTATCAGAGCCACCCTTTTATGATTCTCTGAGATCCGTAATATTAATATTTGGATATTAAGAATGTGGATTAATTTTCGTAATTTTCTTTATTACGGATTCGGATTTCCACATGTTAAATCAATTGAGTTATGAACACTGTTTTTTCGTTGTTGAGTCATTGACAAAAGGTGTTCTGCGTATTATGTGGCAATGTTACTGGCATGAATTTCTAGTTAACTTTTGTATACATGTGGCTATGGATCCGGTTGGTGTATAGTTTATACATGCGATTTATTTGATTAATTTGACAATCAATTGCAACATGAAATTGGATTTTTCACTTGCAAAACTTATTGCTGATTGCTATTGGGATAGAATCATGTTTTAGAATATTTTGGATTTATATCAACATGTGTAATGGGATTTATTAAATTTTGGTCTGATTTGATAGTCACTGTATTGGGCAGAATACATCATTATTTCATTAATCCTGCGTGTATTCGAATTATTTAAGAAAGGATTTTAGGCTAATTTAGTTTCTCCTAAATTAGGATTCAAAATCCATTAAATTAAGAAATCTTTTATTATGGTATGAATCATCTAAAGTTTCCATTTAATTTATTGAATTAAATTAATAAAATTGGGGAGACATTATTTTTTAATGTCGTTCAATTAAACGTAATATTTTTTTTTAAATATTTGTTTAATTGGTCTAGTAATTTTTCAATCTAGTCAATCAAAGCACCATGTTGCCACAGCAATATCGTGTGTGGAGAAAAGCTTTATTGAAATTACATAGATGGGTGTGGTATTATTTATGTGTTCTGTGTTCGGCCCACAGGTAGACACAGTTTGACAGAATAATAACACACATGTGATAATAAGTATGTGATAATTATTTGGATTGTTCATGTAAACATTAGTCGGTCTACAGATAGACTCTTGTTTGACAGAACTTATTGTCAATACTTGATTATTACACCAAGATTACCCCTGCAGTTAATTTTTGTCCACAGACGAGGTTAATGTTGCACAAGGTGTCTTGTGATGGGTCCCCAATTAATAATGTTGTATGAGTGTATCTTCATGCGGGTATTGATCGGCCCACAGGTAGATTAATATTTGGCAGAAATACACAAGTACCTGTGGTGGTAAATACGTGACAATTATTTGGTTTGACATGTGAGTAATAAGTCGGCCCACAGGAAGGCTATTGCTTGACAGTTTTATTGTCAGTATTTGACTACTGCATGAGAGCATCATTTAAATTAGTATTTTTTTGTCCAAAGACTTGATACTAATGTTATGCTCGAATCTTTAAGATGATTCTAATTTATTTAAATTTTGAAAGATTATAAAGTTTAATGCGAGCATGAAAAATTATTTTACATTAATTCTCTGTATAATTAAGAAGTCTGCTAATTAAGTTTTCCATATATCAACAACAAAATCATACTTGATGAGTGAACTTCCACAATAAGGATGAGACTAATAAGTCAAACTTAATCTCAATAAAGAATAAGGGCAATACAAGAAAACCCATTAAGAAAGCTGCTAAAGACAAAAATAGTACTCCACAACATATGATTACTAATTGGAGAAATTATAAAGATTGCAGCTTTATGGTCTCAATAAGTTCCAACCAAAGTAGTTGTGAGAACTCTTTGAGTTTCACATATGGTGATATCCAACCAAAGCTAGATCATTGGGATCTACTAAAGAAAATTGGACTCAAATAAATGTAAGCTACTTTATTGGTTATGAATAAAAATAAAAGTTTATGATCCAATTAATCGGATCATATTTGAGACGGGTAATACGGTATTCTGTGAGGATGTTGATTTGGGGGAAGAATAATATTAGAGACATTGTCTTTGAGGGGGAGTCAATACGGTCCCTACTTAAACTTTTAGAAATTATGTAAATTCAGAATATCAATGGGACAATGTCAATAATATTTAAGGTATAATAAAATCAACAACCTCAAGAATTAATGTCACTAAGAAAACCACTAGAGTTGGGAGAAAATCAATTCGGATAATTATGTAGTTTCTCCTAAATAAAGAGGACACTATGGAATTAATGGTAGAACATTCAAACAATGTTCATCAAACCATGTAAGGTCCAAATACTCGAAAGTGGGTTAATGCCATAAGTTATGAGTATAAATCAATACAAGATTATTAGGTTTGCATCTTGATAAAGGATTATACTCTAAAGGGAAGGAATGCATTGTTTTAAGATAATCGTGACATTAATAGCACATTTAGATATTGAATTAAATTAGATGGATGTATAGTAATTGTTCTTTGATGGTAACATTGAAATGATCTCAATGATTTTAAGAATTAAAAGAAATCCATCTATACATTCAAGTAAGTTTTTCCGTAAAGGAATCACAAGTATCATCATGAATTAATTGTCTCATTTGGTTTTGAGACAAATGTAGATAATTATGTGATTCAGTGGGAGAATGTTTAAACTAAGGGAGACAAGTGGAGTCTCAATAAGGTGCCCTAAAGTTAAATTAAAGATTTAAGAAATGTATAAACATTCTATATGTTTTGATTGTTGGAAGTTATTGTATGATGAGGTCTCTACAAGATTTAATTTGGCTTCTATTGTTGGTGTATTAAGTAGACATTTAAGTTACTCTAGTATGGATCTTTACAGAGAACTAAGGATAACATGCTTTAACATTAGAGATAATCAGATTAGTAGGAGATCATAAAGTAGTCTGATTATGAGTTTGTTGGATGCCAATACGATATAAGATCCACTTCAGGCTACATCTTCTGTTGGTCTGGAGAGCTATACAAGTAAAAATATTAAGCAAACATTGTAGCTCATTAAGCATGACAACAGAAATAGTAGCATACTAAATGACATTCAAACATGAAATAAAGGTTGCGAAACTTTGTCACATAAAGTTGATTGTGACAGTTAGTTCGCAGTAAAGTATTAGCAATAAGAGTTCTTATAAGTCAAGCATATTGACATAGAATTCTTGGTTGTTAAAGAAAGTGTTCTTATGGATAAATTTTGGTAGATCATACTATGATAGACTCTAAATACGGATCCGCCAATCATGTATTCAACGCCCTGTAATTTTTATGAGCTCGCTACTCATATGGGTGTTATATGGTTTTAGAATACATTGGTTTAGTGGGAGTCTATATTTATTGCTCTTTAAAGTTTCAAAACACTTTGATTTGGATAATTCAGTTTTCTGCAGAATAAAGTTTATGGCTTTGAATTCATTGTGAATTCACTTAAGTAATTTCATTTTTGTAATATTTTACATTATGGATTGATCTCACTAAAGTTTAAAGTAGGACCAGTTGGAAATAGACATGATGTTGATCACATTTGACATGTAATTTCCATGCTACTCACCATATTTGATCTATGTCATTGAGTATATTGATATTGGTGATTGTCGGGGTTTAATCACGATTTATAATGTGGTGAAGGCCGCGGTAGTTCCATATTAGTATGTGAGATGGACCAGATTGTTAAGTATAGCCTGAAGAGGAATAGCATAAAGTTGCGCAACTAAGGATTCTTGATATAATTGCTTTGGGAAAATATATAGCCCAAGTGGGAGATTGTTGGAAATTTTATAATTTCCAATATAATCTAATTGTGGACAATATATTATTATGCAATTATATTAGCTATTCAATTATTTTATGGACTTAATTAAAGTGATCCAATTAAGGTTAAAAGTCCATGGACTATAATAATAATTAATATGGGCCAAATGAGTAGATACCCAATACTACGTGATTAGGTGATTATGGGTGGTCTAGTCAAGTAGTATATAAAGGCTCCCAGGTTATGGTCCCCAATATACTAAGACGCACATGGTCTTCCCTTCTTCCCATCGGGAGGGATTACTACGGTCCCCATAAGGAATTAGGAGGCTTAGTTGAGGAAGGTCATATAACCACTGATCCTGAGTTCGTGTTCAGCCTAGAGACTCATTGGATCAGGTACGCTTCCGCTTTACAGTTTAAATCTCGTTAATCATAATAGGGTTAAGGTTAATGGATTAATTTCCAACACTCCCTTCCTCAAAGTCGATGGCACCATTGAGTGCCTCCTAGTTCGCCCAATGTACCCCATCGCCGGCAGACTCCACCACTGGCGTTGCCTTGATACTGATCGGATCATCGGGAATGAAGTCTTCGGCATGGTTTAAAGATGCGTTCGTGGGTGGGAGAGATTGTGGTGCCACGAAAAGGGGAGAAATTCTATATGTTTATAATCTAATATCGAATGGCAATTTGGACAAAGCTTTGTTCGAATTGAGGATGTTATATCCATGGCCGCATAGGTTGGAGGTGGTGGCGATGGGGCGGCGGCCGAGAAGGAGATGGTATGGGGTTTGAGGTAGGAGAGATTGTGGGGCGGGCGAAGGATAAGAAAATGGGGAACTTCATGGGGTTTGTATTAAAGGCCCGTGGGGCGGCGTTCCTGTTCCTGGCGGTGATGTGGGTGGCAAACATGGTGATGTTGGGCGTTTCCAATGACTTGGAGTTGTATGATTTTGTGCTAGGGAATTTGGTCGTTGGGTGCATCGCCATTCACGGCTGCGAGGTACAACTTGATTTGCATATGGTACATCTCTGATGCCCACAAGTTTTGAGGATTAGATTTGGTTGCCATGGTGGTGGTTCCTTAATGAAATTTTTTTATTTATTATTTTTGACAAGTGGATACTTATTTCCGACACGTGTATACAATGTGGAAGTCAAAACGACACGTTAGCATCTCGGGCAGACCTCCAGCTGCCCGGTGACTTGATTTGAAAAATGGGCTAAAGGTTGAATATTTATTTGTAAATATTAAAAAGTTTGGACTAATCCGCAATCGGCTAAAAGGTTGAAACTTTTAACGTAATTAACCCATTTTTTAAATTAGTTTATACGTTTTCGAATTTTTTAATTTGATCCATTAAATTTCCAAAATTCTACTTCATCCGTCCTAACTTCAACTTCAAACTTTCCGTTTTGGTCCGTCCCAAATTCAATTTCACACTTCCATAAAAGAAAAAAGCAACAAACTAATATCCCTCTAACATACTTTAATTTCAAATTTGTCATCACCTTTTTAACACACATAACATACTTTATCATTTATTTATTATCCAAAAATACCATACTACCCTCAAAAGTAAGTTAAAAAGTGAATTTTCTTAAACTCCGTATCTACATTAAATATAAATTTAAATTTGGGACGGAGGGAGTAATATTTTAGTTCATTTATCAGCTGGTCACCTATTAATGCCACACGGTGGCGAGAAAAGTGAATTTTTATTTCTTTTAAGAGTACGACTGCTATGAGACCGGTCCAATCAAATAATTGATTGAACCGGATCCCCTTTTATAACTAGCACCCCAATATGCCTAATCTCTCTCCAATAATTCTCTGCTTCCACGCCAATCTGCCTTATCTCTCTTCAATAACTCTCTTCTTTCAATTGGCTCCCCAATCTCCCTTATCTCTTTCCAATAATTCTCTGTCCGTAATCTCACAAGTCACAACCGTAGAACTTCACTGACATCCCAAGTCAGGAATTCGGGGCTTGCAGATAAGGTGGTTCCAGGGGAGGACGGAGAAGGAGGAGGAGAGAGAAGGATCAAATGTTGTCGATGGGGCTTTTGCGGCATTTTCCGGAGGCATTGAATCCAGGAAAGTAGGATCCCGGTGTCCAAAACCATTTGCTGAGTCTGTGGCGGCGTGCCGATGGGGAGAGAAACAATTAGAGGCATTGAATACTTGAAGGAAGATTGGAAGTTGTATCCTAACAGCAGCACGACAATCTTCTTCACGGCGAGCGATTAGAGAAACTTGGCTCTAGAAGCAGAGGTCTCTGATAGAGGCGATGAGATGAGGGGGGAGGAGAGAGAAAGGGTGTCCTGTTGCATAGAGAGGTGGAAAAAGGCCATTACTGAGTGGTTTGAGGTTTTTACTATTGTTATTATTAATTGGTGGAACAAATGGAGGATAAGTGTGAATTACACTTAACATATTTATCTTAGTGCTTCTTGCAGTTGAAAATTGGGTTGGATTTTATCTTATGATCTATTTGATATTTATGTTATGCTGGATTTCAATTTGATTAGATTCCTGCTAGGTCCCAACTTCAAATATAAACACGATCTTTTGATATTTCATTTATCAAATTCTTATTAATTGGTAAGGGAATCGATTCTTCTATCATGAATTCCAAATAATTAATTTTTCACGATATATGGCTATATTTTTAGAAAGTCGGAGTTTCAAATAAAGAGTAACACAATTTATTATAAAGAGTAATTCAATTAATTTTAAAGAGTAACTCAATTATTTTTATAGAGTGATCTAGCAAATAACAATGTATAAATTGCATTCAATTTAATTAATTTAAAGAGTGATCCGATTAAATTTAAAAAGTGATCTAATTAATTCCTAAGAGTAACCTAATTATTTTATAGAGCGATTTAACAATGCATAATTGCATTTAATTTAATTAATTTCAAAGAGCGGTCCAATTAATTTCAAAAAGTGATCTAGTTACTTTCATTGAGTAACCTAATTATTTTTATATAGTGATCTAACAACGTATAGATTACATACAATTTAATTAATTTCAAAGGGTGATCTAATAAATTTAAAGAGTGGTCTAATTAATACCAAAGAGTATCATAATTATTAAGACAGCTTTGTTATTCACATTTGACTCAAATGAAAAAAATTATGATCAACACAAATATAAATAGGTCCATGTTCTCATATATTTTTACATTCATGCGCAGCTGCATCATGAATCAGTGTTCTCTTTAAAGCCGACAGAATTACTGTTATTCAAATTTTAAAAGGATACTGTTTCATATCTTTTTACCTTATTAAGTGAGTATTAAATTCTCTTTTTTGAACTTTTAAGATGTGATATATTCAAATTTTAAAAGGATACTGTTTCATATCTTTTTACCTTATTAAGTGAGTATTAAATTCTCTTTTTTGAACTTTTAAGATGTGATATTAGAGAAACAATGCATTACTTTACTCACCTAAACAGAGTCCAAACTGCACCGTCTCCTTCCACCCCAACCCCTCCCCCACCTCCCAAAGCTCTCTATAAATTTCAGCTTCATGCCACATTCCCACTTCCCTTCCTTTCAGCACAACACGAGTAACAATTATACCTGAAATATGTGTTTTCCCTTTTTATCTCTCATGCCTCGCTATCCATAAACAATTCTCGTACACACCTTATATATCTGTTGACACTAAATTTACCAACTGATTGTTGCAGCGGAGGAGTGAAAAAAAGAAAAAGAAAATAGGATCTTTTTATTTTAATTATAAAATCCTGTTAAAGAAGGAAGAAGATGAGGATTGTGAAGTCTGTTGATTCTTCAGAGTGCCCTAGTATATGTGAATTCTTGGTTGTGGAAGCTTATCCCCGCCATCTCTCCGGTTTGTTGGGCCAGAACTGCCTACGCTAGAAATCACTCCGCCTGGCCAAGCCACAACAATGCTCTTCACCGACATTGCTGGAGCTCGCCGCTGATGGCCGCCGTCTCAGACAGTCGCCAGATCTAGTTATTAAAAAAAGGACGGTGGAGAAATGATATGACAAAAAAAGATGGAGAGAGAGGACACAGAGGAAGAAGAAAGAAAGGAGGACGTGGGAGACAGAGGACGTGGAGAGAGAAAGAGAGAGAAAGAGGAAAGAGAGAAGGAGGTAGTGAGAGACAAATGACGTGGAGAGAGAAAGAGGATGCGATCTGGACACATTTAACTTTCTTTTTTTTTACCCATCTCTATTAAAAAGATCAGGTTCCACATATTGAAAAAAAAAAAGTTGCCTCCCCCCAAAAAAAATTATGCAAAATTATATAAAAATGTACTCCCTCCGTCCCATAGTTATGTTCACCGTTACTGTAGATACGGAGTTTAAGAAAAGTTGTTTTTTGACCAACTTTATTGACTTTTTAGGGGTATTATGGTATTTTTAGGTAATAAATAAATTATAAAGTAAGTTATGTGTGTTAGGTGTGAGTGATATTTTTGAAATTAAGATAACTTTTGAGGTTGTTGGTTAATGTGAACTTTCCATTTTTGGGTGGTGAACATAAGTGTGGGACGGACGAAAACGGAAAGTGTGAACATAAGTATGGGACGGAGGGAGTATTTGCCTTCTTTTAATTGCCGCTTTAGAAATTAATCCATAATATTCCAAAATTTTGAAATTGATCTATTAAATTATAAAATTTAACAAAATAATAATACTATGTTATGAAGGATTAAAAACCCCTCAATTAATATACTACTATTATTAAATCCTGCATAATACGTTAGGTCGAAATATTAAAAAAAAAATACTTGTCAAAATTTTTATTCCTTTTTTACTATCAATTTGAAATACAATAAATTAAAAAATAATAATATTAAATAAATTTTTTATATAAAAAATATACTTTAAAAATTTTTTCCTACTAACGACTTACATTTAATCCTAAAGTTTGAAAAAAAAAAGTTTATGTTTAATTTTAAGAAATTAAGAAAATAATTTTTTTCAAGTACACGTAATAATTCATATTAATATTCAATTATTTAAAACACTTGAAGGGTCACTTACTTTGTGATAAATAAAATAATGCATAATTGCTATAAACTACATGACTCAAAGAACTAATACTCATAATTACACAATTATAGATCGTGATACCATAAATACCCAAATATTTTGCATAAGTTTTTTTTCACTTTTTTTTGCACAATTTCTTTTGCACATTTTGTTTTGTACATTTTTTTTTTTACAATTTTTTTTGCACATTTTTTTTCACATTTTCTTTTACCAAAACAGTGATAATAACAATAGATTGAGGGAAATGAAAAGCGCATATGATATCCCAACATCCAGTCAGTCATACACGTGCTATCTGTATATGGTTTCTCAATGTCATGCATGATACACATATTATTCCAATAGTAGCAGCAATTTTCAATTTCAGTTGTAAACTTTAACTTTTTGATATTGTTTTTCTCTAATGGCCGAAAAACCAAAAAGAAACCTAAAGAAGAATGACATTGGAGGTGTCAACACAAAAGGCACTATGAAAGAAAGAAGATTACACTATTTATTGAACCAAATTTTGATTTTAATTTTTTCTTCAAGCGTTTTGTTAAGAAAGAACACAAAACTATGTATTTAGTCAATAAATTAAAAATAAAGGCTAGGTTGAATGGAAACTACTGGAAACAAGAGAGTCAACTATGTATTTAAGAATGTGAATTCTAAGAAGAAATAGGCTAGATTACTACATTATTATTATCCGTAAAAAAAGGCCACAAGGCTCACTTGCAAACACAATACCATACTAAAATATGTCTCGAGAACTCGTAGTATATGAGATTGACAAAACTGAAACCATTCATAAATATCCAATATCCAATTTAAAGCTCAGAATTAAGAGTAAACACTATAATAATAATCCAATATCCAATTCACAGCCCAGACAGACAGACTTGAGAGTAAACACCATAATAATATTAAGAACATAGCCAACCCACAGTTAAAAAGCAAAAAGCTAATATAATAAGGATTTACAAGCCACAGTTAAAAAGTAAAATAATACTAATAGTAATAAAGGGAGGGGAAGGGGGAAAAGAGAATTGATGGATGAATCAATCATCATAGATAATAGTCATAGTCATGTGGTATTGGGAGCTTGAAATTTCTCTTCATTCATCCACTCGAAAAGACAGCGAGGATGGAACCTGTGGTATAACTTTTTCCATTACAAGCCACACCAAGTTATATGAACAGTAAGCATATGGTTAAATAGAATATCAACCTCATAAGGAAAATCCAGCAACAAGGCCAAAGGCATGAATCATAAAATCTAATTACTTGGAGTCTAAGACAAAATACAATGAGGCAAACCCAATCATGCGTGGATCATGTTGCAACGAGCAGCAAACTTACCTGGAGTGAAAGATGGGAAAACTTCTTCCATTTGAACCAAATCAATTGATGCAGCAAGGAATTTGAGGAAGAGAGTGAACTGATGAAATCCAGGACTGGTCCAGATGGGAGCTAGACATCCCACCAGAATCGTCTAAGAAGCACACCAGTTTGCAGAGGATCGGATGGCAGCTGCACCAGTTGACACCGGCAGCCGTTGAAATCTTAAAATTGCACCAGACGAGGATGCTGGATGAGTGAACGGAGCCGAATCGCAGTAGGAGTAAAGCCCACATTGCAATTTCCATGAACTGTTCAAATGCCGAGAGCAGGATCGATGCCACAGATCAATTTGAGAATGAACTCATCGGCACCAGGTACGCCCACTGCCGCTGGAGGAGCGCGAGGAGGGCGGTGGGACTGAAGCCCCCAGCAATTGTTCTTAGCCTTATTTTTGGTATCAAAATAATTTTAGAGTAAAAGACTCTATCGTTGTTGTACACGTGTGACCAAGTAATAAAATTTATAAGTATGTCGTCCCAAGAAAAAATAAACTCATAGTTGTATCCGGATTTGTCATCAATTATGCTTTGTAAGAGTGATAAGATTGAAGGTTTGATTTTATACTAATGCTTACTCTAACCAATTACTGAAGAATCAATTAACAACTAATAGTATCAAATATCAAGCAAGTAACAAGATGAATGGAATGGGGTAGAATATATTTAAGAAAGAGAGAAAGACTAAATCATACTCATGGTTAAGAAACTAGCTAGATATGCATGACCTTTAACATTGAACTTCATGGATTAAAAGCAATCACGTTGTTACCACTAACTCCTATGGCCAAGGTGATTAAGTTCTCGACTTTTTAACAAGTCTAAATCTCCTAAGATTGTTCTTACTCTCAATTCCCTTAAGGTACTATGATCATAAGTTTGGTTCTTTTCACTCAATTTCTTAAGTGTCCCTTTATAAGTGTTCTAAGCATAAGAAGGGTATGACTTACCTCCCCTCACACTAGCATACATGCTCATCTTAATACATGATTCAATTAAACACCTAATCATACTATTGGAATGGTCATCCTAATACCATGAAAAGAGAATTTAATCACAATGAAACATGATTCATTAATCATAAAAGGAAATCCAAAATTAACTCAATTCAACATCTTAAATCCTACATATCTAACATTCTCCTCAACCACTCATATGATTAGCCCTACTATAGGACTAGCCACTACACATTGTGTTTAGATCAATACATTCAAGGGCTTGCTCCATTTGAGCCAAAATATGAAGAAAATCAATAATTGAAAAGTAGATTGGCTTCTCTTTTGTGAAGATGGCCTTCCTTCTTTCCAACATGTTCAATTCTTCAATCTATGATGATCTTCTTTTCTCAAATTGATAGAAATGTAGAATGGTGGATGAATTTGGTAAGGACCAATGGATTGGGTGGATGATAATGATGGAAAATGGATGATCGAGAGTGTGTGTGTGAAATTGTGGTGAGTAATTGTGTGTTCTCTCTTGGTAACTGCTCCTAATGTTATTCTCCCCTCCAATTTCGCACAAATTAGCCATTTATATCACTTAATGACCTTTTAGAAGATTCTGGAATATTCTGAAATTCACACTGCTTTTTACACCTACACTGACCGTGTAGCAGCACACGGCTCGTGTAGCGTACACACAGTTCGGCATGTTTGTGTGCTGACAGAACACGGCTCGTGTAGCGTACACGGCCTCGGGCATTGGCGTGTAGTATTTTCTGACATCTGAATACGGCAAATCCTTACAGGCTCATGTTCAGCACACGGGGCGTGTGTCTGCACATGGGTCGTGCACCCGACACGGCTGGGCGTGTCCGTGCGTATCCTATTCGCCTTTTTGTTTTTAGCTCCCGATTCTATTTTTCTCTATTTTTCACCTGTTTTACACATATTTAAGCTCATTTACCCACTTTTAATAATCTATACCACACTTCTCCTAATTAACATAAAACTCCACCAAAGTTACACAAATACGGATAAAAATATTCAAAAATCCACAAGTAAAGATACTAAAATTTAGATGAAAATAACAACGATCAGCAATGTTACCAGACGGCGGCTGACGGGTTGCAGCGGGGGCCTTCGGTAGTCCGCGACTAGCAAGGATGACCGGCAAGCGATGGAATCCTAGGCAACGAAGATCTAAATTCAATGCGGGGCCTAAATAGATTGAAACTAGGCCGTTGCGAGAAGCCGTTGGGTAGAGCTCTCGAAGGTCAGAAATAGACAGATCTGGATATGAGAAACTCAGATGCGAGAGGGATCCAAACTAGCATTGCTGTAATGATTGTTGGGCAATTGGATCGTGCGGTCCAACGTGATCCGTTAGGATTAACAGGCAAACAAAATCAGCGGAAGCAATAATGTGTTTACCGTACTTCAGGGTTGATGTAGAGTCTGAATCACTGCAGAAGAACACCTCTTGATCTTCTGCTGTATGTCCCAAGTCAACTCTGGTGTTGGGTGGTCAACAATCCCCAGAGTTCTCTCAATCTGCTTCTCTCTAACTCACGTCAAAAGAGGCGCAGGAAGTTAGGTTTCCAGAAGCTGAGATGACTATATATATTGGGCTACAGCAGGGACCAGGAGGAGAAATTGGGCTGGGCCTCAATTGAACTTAATTAACCAAGCTTAGCCCAAAGCTTTTAATTAAATCCAATAATAATAATATAGTCCACTAAAATATTATTATTGCACTACCCGTCCAATCCCAAAATTATGTTCTGGGCTCCTTCTTATTATAAGTCCGATAGTCTCCCCATGTTTAAGATATTCAATGTCCATTAATTAATTAAGTTACTGACAACTCAAATTAATTAATATCTCATCCGAGAGTAGTACCACTCAACCTTTTTATCATGCCGGAAATTAATCCACTTGCAAGATTTACATGATAAACCTTATGAGCTCCTCAAGGGGACATCATCAACCTATGACGGACATGGATTCCTTCTACAATCAACAGCACACCATAGATACAGCACTATTTCCCAACTCACCGAGTTTGTTGATTTAATACATATAAATCTCACCCATTGATGAATCAAAGAAATACATACTGCCCTACGTGTCGAGGTTATTGTATAGGGATTAAGAGCACAAACTTCCATAATAACAGAGATCAAGTTCTACTATATAGTCAGTATAAGACGAACGATCTCAGGCGGTCCTACTCAATACACATAGCAGTGTACTAATGTGGTTCTATAGTCAAGACAAACTAATACCAAACCACACTACAACCATACCAATAGATAGTCCCCATCTATCTCGGTTGTGAGCATCTGTTTATACTTTATAAGGAAACCGATAATATGATCTTCCGCGTGTTGTCGCACAACATATTATCTACAGTATAAAGTAAATGGACTATTGCACCATTCATATAAATAAATTATAAGATGCAATCATTTGATCAATGATTCTCATTTCAAATATTGTTATAACATTGTTCATACCAAAGCTAGACTTTTAGTATACAATCCAACAATCTCCCACTTATACTAAAAGACTATGCTGTCTTGTTTTCTGCCATACATCTGATTCCTACTCCCACTACACGACCATTAAAAGCTCTCGCCTTAATGTCCTTGTAAATGGTTTTACTAGGTCATGATCCGATGCAATCTAGGCGACAACAACCTTCCCCTCAGCATACGATTTCTCGTAGCAGGTGGTACTCGCGCTCCATGTGTTTAATTGCCTTATGGACTCGTGATTCCTTCAAGTTTGCAACTGCACCAATATCATCAATGTAAATTGTGATTACCTTGGGCAAACTTAGAAACACTTCAAAGTCCATCATGAAGTCTCTAGAGTCATATAGATACTTTGGCTGCCTTATAGGCTCCAATTTATCATCTTTCCATGATGGAGTCCGGAGTCTGAAATATATTTCTATATAACACTCCTCCACATTATGACTCTACTTCCTCAAATTAAACACATAACCTTTGAGGTGAATTTACTGCCGTCCAATCTGACTAAAAAATCTGAATCTACGTAATTCACAAGAAGCAGTGAATCTGCTCAGTAAGTCAACATATGATTTCTAGTCCTTCTCAGGCACTTCATATGTGTCTTACCACAGTTCATCATTCTTGTTCTGGGTTACGTTGATACCCACTGTTCATGTATCCAGCAAAACAGATATCCAACTTCGTTCATAGCATTCCTTAGATTAAGCTTCCTTATTCGCCGAAGCATAAGGAACCGCTTTCATCTCCTTTATCTTCTTTTTGTATCTTAAAGACACATTTACTTAGATAAATTCACATGCTAAACGAGTATGGATTGTATCATTTATGGAACTTGAGATAAGCATAACATCCTTTCTTGTGATCCGTATAACCGTGATAAAAAAAAAATGTATTTTGCCTTTCTTAAGTCCTTCATCTCTACTGCCTTTTTAACCATACCCATACGCCCGATAATACTCTTTCATTGTCTCCAATGAGCAAGATACTATCTACATATAGTACAAGAAATACCACCACGTTTCCGTCACTCTTTACCACACACAAGACTCATCTGCTCATTGAATTAAATCCATGCCACTGGATTACCTAATCAAAACAGATGCTTCATGATTTCAAAGCTTGCTTTAGTCCATCGCTGGACACTTTTAAGCTTATTATCAAAATGCTATTAGTACTTTGCAATGAATCACTCTGGTTGCTTCACATAGATGTTTTCTTCAAGACTTCCAATCAGGAAAGCTGTCTTGACATCTATTTGCTGTTCCTCATAATTCAATATGAGCAGCAATACATAAAAGAATCCGGATCAATTTAAGCATAGCTACCAGCGAATATGTTTCCTCATAATCGAACCATTTCTTTCTGAGTGCACTTTTTCGCAACAAGCTTTGCTTCCAAGGTTTTCACCTTATTGTATGATCCTCTTTTATTTCCTATGACCACTTCCAATGGCTTTTACACCATTTAGTGGTCTTATAAGCTCCCAGACTTAATTTAGAATCCGTAGATTCTATTTCAACATTCAATGCAACTTACTAAGATTCCGCATTTTCATCTTGTAGTGCTACGTCGTATCCGTGGGACAATACCATGTTTACTAGGGATCAAGTCTCACGACTCTCCCAAAACATATATCTATCGGGTTGTCGAACAACCCTCCCACTACGACTGGGCACTACATGTAATTGTGTATCAGACGTGACACGTGTTGCAGTTTACTTTGTGGTATATCCTCTTGTACACTTGGTACTTTTACTTAGTGTTTTCCTCTCACTTCCTTTAGAACAACTTATACATGGGTTTGTGATTTATTACATAGTCCTTTTTCCAAAATCTAGTTATTGTGTTAACAATTACCCTACGATCTTTTGGACTAAATAAATCACCCTTCATTTTTCTAGGCTGTCCCTCAAACAGATAAAACGTTTTACGAATTACTGTTTCTAGGGCATATCCATAAAATGAATTTAATTATTCTTAATAATTCTTCATCTATCTAATCATTACCATAAGAGCCTTATTCCTTCTATCCACCACACCATTCAGCTGGGGATCGCCCGGTGTAGACTACTTGAGATTTAATCTCAACTTCTGATTAGCAGCTCCTAACTATCCTAAGAGGTACTCGCCATCACGATTTAATCGTAATGACTTAATATATTTTCCATGACGCTTCACTGTACCAATCTTGCAATTCTTGAATTAATCAAAGAATTTAGACATGCAGTGCATCAAATAAATATATCGGTATCTAGAATAATCTTCGAATATTCTTAACCACCTCTCGCCTGGATAATATTAGGTCCGCTTGAATCAGAATGAACTAATTCCAACATATGTATCTTTGGCTCTACACCCCACGGCCTTTAAAAGGCAGTTATTCATTTTTACTTCCAAGTAAGATTCGCAAGTCAGATAGTTTCCACTTCAGATAAACCTTACGGTCTATCAGCTATCAACTTTTGAATCCTACTCAAGTAAAATGAAATAATCTTAGACGCCAAATATATGTTTAGTTCATCTCCGAAGGTTCATTTCTCTTACTAATATTAGAAGATGCATTATTAATTATTATTTATTGCATCTGTGGGATGAACATGATTTAAGAGTATACTTATTATCCACCAACGTACTTTAACGGATTAAAGCCCCATTCCTCATCATTATGACCATGTCATATAGATGAAATGAAGTATCCATCCGTTAATGCATAGAAACCGAAATTAAATTCTTTCTATGAAAACGTACGTAAAGACAATTTCTCATAATCAAATTGTTTATTCCTATCATAAGATAGATAAATAACTCCCACTGCAATAGCCACTACCTTTGTAGTTTTACCCATGTCTTAATAATCTTATCCTCATCAAGTGATAAACATTCAGTGATTCCAGTATCTACGCACTTCGTGTCAATAGATACCATCACTAATCATGTTTAAACAACTAGTGAATATTAAACTTGTTCATTTTATGATGAAAATGGTTTTTCTTTGCCACATGTTTTGTCAGAAGTCTCCCACCATATACATCCTCTAGTATTTCAGGTAGAACTTTCTCAAAACATCAAGGCTAAACATGGAGAATAAAATTGATCTAGGTTTCCCTTTCAATTTATACTCCAAGCTTTTCCAATTCATTCATCAAATTCTATCATGATCTTGCGCCTTTTAAATTACTCAAGTATCTGAAGAGTTACATGAGTTCATCATATTTCTATGATCCTCTCATCTCTTCACTAAAGACTTTAATAGGCATCATGAGCCGTCCTTTGAGAGAACACATGTATTTTCTTAAGCAGTAAATTTTAAAATTAAGATTCTTTTCTAATCAGTTAATATGGACAAGTAAATATAATTTCTTTTAGTTAACAATTAGTGAGATAATACCATTCGAAATTCAGAGAATCACAAATAAATATTCAGATCAAATATTCGAATTTTATCCTTTTATATTGATTCCCTCAAAACAATATAAAAATAAAATTCACCGACATCTCAAGCACCGTGAGTTTGCAAGCCACGTTAGTGTGGACGTTTACAAACCCGAACATTTACAAGAGAAGGTTTTACCCATTAATTTCATTTGTCAACCTAACTTTATGACAAAATAATTAATAGTCGGTTCCTCTTTAGCCATGCAAATAATAGCAGTGACTCCGTTGGGGAGGATACTAATTATTTACACCTAAGTGTATACCATTATTTGATCCCAAGTCCACTGCGCGAGCTTGTGTGCCTTACAGTTAGAGAAGTACACACGCGCTCGGGTAGCTTCCTACAATCATCAATTATTAGTTTGTACCAGTGAACCGCACACAAACTCATCCGTTAGGGAGGAAGGCCAATGCCAACACGCAAGTTTGTGTGCCACATTACAAACAATAATTATTAATGAAGTCTGTACCAGTGATCCATGAATAAACTCATCCGTTAGGGAGGAAGGCCAATGCCAACACGCAAGTTTACTCACATCACTTACAAACCAATAATGGAGGCTGCGGGAATTAATTATATCAATCCCCTCTCCCACTTAGTTATTTAATTACCGAGGGTTTTTAACATGCATATAATATTAACAAATAAAATATACAACAAAGCATGCTTTACACATATATAACAATTAATCGTCATGATAAACAATTAAATCAATTATATAAACAATTAATAGCTAAGTAAAATTGGATCAAAATTGGGCCCACCTATTCCAAATAAAATTAGCAAAAAATGAGCAGCCATTTTAAAAAAAAAAAATAAAGCCCATTAACCCGCCAATTTATTTCCTTGGAACAAGCCCAAAATTTCATGGCCCAACACCACAAACAACTAATAATTATAAGCCCAGCTGTCTAAATTAATTAAATTACAACCAGTAAGCCCAATACAAAAAAAACAGGCCCAACAGCAATTAATTAAAAAAAAACAGCCCAGCCTAATCTCCTGAAACCCTAGCTTCTGCTAGCCGTCACTGCCGTCAGCTTTCAAAAGCCACCGGCGCCACCCAGCTAACGCCGCCTCCGGCGGCGCCGCCGACAATCCACCGGTAACTCGCCGTTACCCCCCCGGCGACCAGATTCCAGCCACGAAACGCCGCTGACAGCGCGACGAACTCCGCCAGGAGGCAAACACCGTCACCACCGCAGCCGACGATCCGTCCTTAGCCTGCCGCCGACAGACCCAGCAAATCGTCGACCAGTCCATTTTCCGAGCTCCACAGCCTGCCGCCGACAGACCCAGCAAATCGTCGACCAGTCCGTTTTCCGAGCTCCACAGCCACGCACGCCTGCTACCGCCGGTAACACTCACGCCGTCCAGTCGCGCATGCAACCCAGCGCGACACCGGTGAGTCATGACGCAGGCCAGCGCCGCACGATCTTCCCTCCGCAAGCGCCGTCGCCGACGATCGCCAACAGTAGCCCACTGGATCCGCACCGACACCACCAGACGTCGATTGTCGGCGCCGGTCAGTGCCGCATCTCCTCCAGCGCCGCCGTCTAGATCGTGATCCATCAGGTTACGCCGACGAGTCGCTCAGCCACGCGCGCCCGCCTCGAAGTCATCGCCGCCCTGCAGCGCACTGCTCCGATCTGAATAGCCTCGACTCGCCTCGCCGTGAAGACGACGCCGCCGTCATCGCAGCGCATTGGGACAGTCTCCCTGTCACCCCTCCTTCTACGATATTCCCTCTGCCGCCAAACCCGCCGGTCTGCCTCGAATCCGCCGTGATTTGGGCCTGTCGAGAAAAAAAACCGGCGACTGTCTGAAGGCTGTCTGTTTCGGTCGCCGCCGCCAGCCGCCGTCAGAAGCAGTCGCCTCCGCCACCGCAACGAGAGAGAGAGAGACTGGAAAGGGGGGGGGGGGAAAGAGAGAGAGGGGGCGACCGCGTGTGTGGAAGGGCAGGGTTGGTTGTCTCGAAGTGTGTGCCACAATTAATTAACAAATAATCAAATAATATTACACACCATTCAAACAATCAAGCCTGACAGTTCACATACACCATGTGAAAAATTCAGATTAAAACAAATAATCAATTAATCACATAAATCTTTACAAATCAGTTTCATAATTACATGATTAAATCCAGATTATACCATATAATCAAATAATCACAAAAACCCCAACCATACGTCTCACGTTTCACCACGAAACCAACGCTCTGATACCAATTGTTGGGCAATTGGATCGTGCGGTCCAACGTGATCCGTTAGGATTAACAGGCAAACAAAATCAGCGGAAGCAATAATGTGTTTACCGTACTTCAGGGTTGATGTAGAGTCTGAATCACTGCAGAAGAACACCTCTTGATCTTCTGCTGTATGTCCCAAGTCAACTCTGGTGTTGGGTGGTCAACAATCCCCAGAGTTCTCTCAATCTGCTTCTCTCTAACTCACGTCAAAAGAGGCGCAGGAAGTTAGGTTTCCAGAAGCTGAGATGACTATATATATTGGGCTACAGCAGGGACCAGGAGGAGAAATTGGGCTGGGCCTCAATTGAACTTAATTAACCAAGCTTAGCCCAAAGCTTTTAATTAAATCCAATAATAATAATATAGTCCACTAAAATATTATTATTGCACTACCCGTCCAATCCCAAAATTATGTTCTGGGCTCCTTCTTATTATAAGTCCGATAGTCTCCCCATGTTTAAGATATTCAATGTCCATTAATTAATTAAGTTACTGACAACTCAAATTAATTAATATCTCATCCGAGAGTAGTACCACTCAACCTTTTTATCATGCCGGAAATTAATCCACTTGCAAGATTTACATGATAAACCTTATGAGCTCCTCAAGGGGACATCATCAACCTATGACGGACATGGATTCCTTCTACAATCAACAGCACACCATAGATACAGCACTATTTCCCAACTCACCGAGTTTGTTGATTTAATACATATAAATCTCACCCATTGATGAATCAAAGAAATACATACTGCCCTACGTGTCGAGGTTATTGTATAGGGATTAAGAGCACAAACTTCCATAATAACAGAGATCAAGTTCTACTATATAGTCAGTATAAGACGAACGATCTCAGGCGGTCCTACTCAATACACATAGCAGTGTACTAATGTGGTTCTATAGTCAAGACAAACTAATACCAAACCACACTACAACCATACCAATAGATAGTCCCCATCTATCTCGGTTGTGAGCATCTGTTTATACTTTATAAGGAAACCGATAATATGATCTTCCGCGTGTTGTCGCACAACATATTATCTACAGTATAAAGTAAATGGACTATTGCACCATTCATATAAATAAATTATAAGATGCAATCATTTGATCAATGATTCTCATTTCAAATATTGTTATAACATTGTTCATACCAAAGCTAGACTTTTAGTATACAATCCAACAATGATGACATGCGGCACCGATTAGGGATGAAGGGACAAAAGGGGACAAGGGGCAGGTACCTACACCAGAAAAGCGCAGCCGGCTATGCCGGAAATCTGCCCCCAATCGGAGAAGGTACACAAGGATTAGAGAGAATTAGGAGAGAAAGAGTAGAGATATGAAGGTTAATTTAGTCTTCCTGCAACTAGTTTGTGTAGCTGACGGTAATTCTTTTTTTCCTTTGTATTCTTATGTAAATATGCTCTAACTTGTGTATCTAAGAGTAATAAATCCTTAATTTAAACATAAAGAAAACTTATGTTCAAGATCATAGAATAATTTATATTATTGGAAAAGATAAAATCTGAGTGATTCAAACCACTTACATAATCAAGGAAGAACTATATGTGTTGTCAAGATTTAACTGAATCACTGTGCAAAGTTAAAATTTACATAATCAAAGAAGAATCACTGTGGAAAGTTAAAATTTTCGCATCAAATAAAATTTAATCAGAAACAAATTAGGGAAGATCGTACACGAGATTGTTTCACAAATCTCATTCTGTGAGACGGGTCTATTTTATCCAATTATATTGATCTGCGAATTTGGCTGGGTACTCAATGCTATTAATTAACCCACAGACTTATGTTTTCTATATACTTGATATTCTTAATTATTATTATTATTTTTTTTAATCATTCTTCATTTTTATTTTCTATTTTTATTATTGCTTAATGTATATTACTCCCTCCTTCCCAAATTCATCTTCACATTTAGTGTAGATACAGAGTTTAAGAAAAATCACTTTTTGAATTATATGGGGATAGTATAGTATTTTTGGGTAATAAATAAATGATAAAACATGTTATGTATGTTAAAAAGACGATGATAATTTTGAAAATATGTTAGAGTGATATTAATTAATTGCTTTTTCCTTTAATGAAAGTCTGAAGTTGAATGTGGGACAGAGCAAAATGAAAAGTGTGAAGTTAAAGTTGAAATGAATGAAGAAAGTATTACTCCCTCCGTCCCATTACTATTGCTACTTTTACTGTAGATTTATGTGAGAGCTTTTTGCAGTCAAAAGTAGCAATAGTGATGGGACGGAGGGAGTATTTATTAGTGTAAGAACAAATTTTGCATTTATTGAATAATAAACACAAAAGAAATTAAAAGATAATCTAAGATGGATTGAACTTGAGAATTGAGTAAACATCTTCTATCTGTCCTCTGATTCATCTCTTGAGTTGACTTATTTACTTCTTTTAACTTTTCGAGCCGGATCTTCGAATGAAGTTTGTCCAAGCTCTGATTTGGTGGCTTTACAATATTTATCTGGAGGCGTCAAGCCTTCGTTCGAATCGAACATTGACTTGAAGATTTGTTATGAATTACGCCGCTCAATTTGGTAGAACGCTGACTTCACGGAGACTACTGGATGAATTTGATATGAAGAATGCCGGATCGGAGAGGCTTAGCACTTTGGTCTCTGATCTGAGACTGTTCTTGACTTGAATATAACTTGAACCTTGACTTGAAAATCTCGAATGTTCTTGACTTGAAGATCTTTGAACTTGACTTGAACTTCACTTAACTTGATCTTGACTTCACTTGATCTTCACTTGATCTTGAACTTGATCTTGACTTTACTTGATCTTCAGAATTCTCCAGGTCTTTAGGATTTTCAGTGTGATTGGAATGAGAACTAAGACCCCTATTTATAGGTCTAGGAAATAACCACTTGTGAGATATTTTCTTCTTAAAAATATATGTTGGGCTTTTCCCATTTAATCAAGCCCGTTGAATTGTATATGGCATATTTAATTTAAATAAGTCTGCTGGACTGGATTTGGGCCCATTTAATTTAATCAAACCTGCCGGGCTGGATTTGATTTGTTGGGTTTGTTGACTTGAGTCAGACCCACTTGAACTTGAACTGAGCCATTTGACTTGAGTTGAGCCCTTTTAATTTGAATTTGGGCTCAAAATAATTATATTAATTATTAATTATTTATTTAAGGAATTAATTTATTTAAATTCCTTAATAAATAAATATTTAATCAATATTTAATATATTTCCCTTTGCATTTATATTTATTAGGCAATAAAATTTAATTACCTAAAATTATAATAATTCTATAATTAGAAAAATCATTTATTAGTTTAATTTAATTATTATTTAATAAAGGATTAATTGTTGGGAGGTACACATTATTAATCCCAATTACTCTTAAATACATACACTATAAAATATTATTATCAGATACATAAAAGTATAACTATATACCTGATATACCCCTAATTATAAATGTAATCTTACCTAATATATTTAATAATTTTCCAAAATTATCTTATTATCATTTACCATACAATTGAACATAAATAAATTCAAAATCATAATCTTCTTTCATTATCTCAAATAATTCTATTTTTATTAGTTAAACGATTCTATTATCCACTTATTATAACCATTATCACACTAAATTAATTAGAAGAATGAAGTATGAATTTTTCTAAAAATATGAGAAATCATATATCCATATAATACTAACTTTCACTCCAATACTAACTTAAGTTTATGCATTGTTTTGATGATTTTGCTGTATTTAATATTTATGTTCACAAAATATTTTTTTTTGCTTCACACAAACTTTGATGCTGCACATAATTTTTTGTTGCGTCTAATATTTATATTCTCAAAGAATTTTTTTGCTGCACACAAACTTTTATGTTGCACATAATATTTTGTTGCACATAACACTTACTATTCACATAACATTTATGTTCAGCATTTTTTTTTATTCACATGACATTTACATTGCATAAATTATTAGTAATTCACATAATATTTATGTTGCACAAAACATTAATGATTTACGTGACATGTACACTACATATAGAATTTTTTTCACATAATAATTATGCTGCACATAATATTTATGCACACAAATTTTTATGTTACACATAACATTGAACATAATATAATTATGTTGCACAGACCAAAAGAAATATCCTGTCAAAGATTTGTGTGCTGCAGTGGTGTATCAAATAAGGTAATGAGAAATAGATTTTACGTTAGAAATTGTAATTTTAGTAAGTAATGAGAAATAGATTTTACGTTAGAAATTGTAATTTTAGTAAGTGGCGCAAGAGGCACAAGAAACATCCCCAATTTAATCCGCTTATTTAATTAAAGGATAATTTTGACTTTTGTTTGAATAAATTTGTAGTTGATACTAATATTTAATGGGGCATGTATCTCATAATAATTACATGTTATATTTTGTAGTTACCGGTAAGTATCCTTTTAATAAATATAACACACGTAGCAATTTTTAATAATATTTTAAAATGAATTGTTTTGCTTAATTAATTTATTATTATTAAAAGTAACTTATATATTTATTATATAATAAAAAAAAATTATAACTTTTTTACAATTATATATAACTTTTTATTAAAAATATTATTCTCTTCATCCCAAGAATACATGCACGTATTTGGTGACACGGAGTTTAAAAAAAAGTAACTTTATGTTGTGATGATATAAGAAAGAAAAGTGATATTTTGGATAAATAAATAGAATAGTGTATGGAATTATTGATTTTGACTAAACTGTGTGTAAAGAAATGTGAAATTTCTGTAATATTGAAGTATTGTAAGGTTATTGATATTGTATATTGTTTCAATTTTTAGGATGTGTCAGTATTTTTGGAACGAACCAAAATAGAAAGTATGCAAGTATACTTGGGACGGAGGGAGTATCACATTTTATATGTCTTAGAAACTGTTTATAAAATTATTCGATTATATGATTAATTATAATTCTTCATTAATCAAATATTACTTTTTATTAAAAAATATTATCACTATTTGTCGTACGAAGTATTCATAAAATTGTTCGATTATATGGTATCACTTTTCATTAAGTAAATATCACTTTTTAATAAAAATGCTATAACTTTTATTTGTCTTACAAATTATTGTCAACTTTTGGGAACTGCAAAAAAAAAAAAAACCAAAACCTAAGAAGTTTGTAAAAAACTAATCAGGAAAGCTAGGTGTTACCCGATTGCTGACGTGGTTATTGGCTAACATATGCCACGTCAGCTTCCACGTTATTTTTTGTTAATTACACGTAAAACCTCACTTTTGCTTTAGTTGCAATGTAATCCTAACCTTTATTATTTTTTTAAAAAAACTAGATTATATATATATATATATATATATATATATATATATATATATATATATATATATATTTCAAATTGTACCAATGAAACGACCTAATTTTTTATAAAAATATTAAATAACCTTTTAAGAGAAATATTTTTAGATTCAATAATAATAAATTAAAAGAGACTGACAAATTTTACAGAAATATAATATTATTTGTAGCGGAATTAAATTAAAAGTACAACAATTAAAAATGAATCATATTTCATAGCGTAGTTAAAATAAGAACTTGAGACACTCTCTTGTGAGACGGGTTATTGGAGAGACGGATGTAAGACGGGTCGACAAAACACAAAAGTATACTTGTTGTAGAGATAAAATATGCTTATTTGTTGTTAAAGTATGTCAATAATAAATCATATTATAACACGTTAAAATTATACTTTAATACATAATCTAATATACTTTAGAAAATATATTTTAACAATTATTAAACATACTTATCCAAATAATAGACATTCTTTAACATGTCTCACAAACCGTCTCACGTAAATAGCGTTTCACAAGAGACTTTGTCTAAGAACTTTTTTTTGAAAAATAAAATAATCATGCAATTGAATATTAAACACTTTATTTCAAGTAAAAATAAACAATGAAAAGGTTTTCGTTAAATTAAATTACTTTCCATGAAATATAAATAAACAGAAAGCTTTGACTATTGAATAATTATAAAACAGTTCATCACGATAAACATGTTAATGAATGTAAGGAATGTGATGATAAACTCAAATAAATATCAATTAATTACTTTATCACCCATCGCCTCTCTCCATATCCCATCTCCTTTAATCTGTAAAATATTTAAATGATGGGGTGAGCAAACCACAACTCAGTGGGAAAATATTTGTCTACTATATATAACTCATGCATAAACATCAATAAATCATAAACAACACGTATATCTTATCTGTGAACATGTCTGTGAATGATCGATCATGAAGTACGGCGGGTGTTACTCGAGGATTACTGTAAATCCCAACACCTGAAAGTACCCTGACTTAAATAGTTGTACTAGCACGGCAGGCCTTCCAAGGACCTTTTACAATCCAAGTATTCCCGAGAACCTTTTAAAAGTCCCGGACCCATGTCACGGTCCCTGGCTACATATCTGTGAACAGTATTACGAATACTCTATGTCCGTGAACAGTATTTCGAGTAATACTCTATATATGTGACGCAAGTAGTAACTTATCAACGTAAACACATAAGCATATACGATAGACAACATTTAGATTTTCTCACCTGGAATGAACGTTGATGATGAATGTATGTATTTGAATGCAGATGAAAATCCTTGTCTTTAAGTGGACTAAAATGAAACTTTTGATATTTGAAACAAAAGGAAGCATTATGATGTAGTATGAATGATTTTGTTAATTATTTGTAAATTATTTATAACCAATAAAATAAAAATAAGATCTGTTTGAAATTTAATATACATGTAATCTTCTATGATTGGAAGAACATATCCAAATTTAATAAAATAATAAGATGTACATCTATATGTTTTAGATTTTCAAAGTGATTGTAATAAAAGATGAAATTTCTCGTATGCACTAATAATAATTTAATATATTTAATTTTAAACGATGAAATCATATGAAATATAATACATATAGTAATAGTAATATATAACTTATACGAAGATAATGATTTATAAGGATCAGCTTAAGCAGTAACTAAATATTTATTATAAATATGATATAACACGTATGAATGTGAAAATTATAAAGTAGATTTAAAATATTAAAATATATGACATATATAAAAATAAGAATATTTGAATTCCATAAAATATTTATTTCATAATTTAAAATCAGAAAGAAGAAGTTGGAACGAATCATATAGTGCTGTGATATAAAATCAATGAAAAATCATATATATTCTCAAAATTATTAAATGTATTACTGAGAACTTTAAACTACATAATGTATGACATATAATAAAATTTATAATAACTTGAGGTCATTAAAGTGGTTTTGAGATAGTATAAATGAAAACATAACACATAACCGTTCATGTACAAAAGTCAGAATAAATTTAATTTAAAATTATTTACTCATTTATTCAATATGATATTTTTATTGTGCATCATAAAACTTATAATATAAAACATATAAGAATATAATAATATTTGAAGATCTTTAAGTATTTTATTTGTAATTTCAAATTAGTAGTGAGTTTATGATCTAAACTGAATGTACTAATATTGTAAAATTTGTATTAAATAATTCAATACTCCAAATAATATTAAATTATCATAAATTATCAGAAACACCATAAAGTATAATATATACAAAAATAAGAATTTTTAAAGCCCTTCAAATATGCTTTTATTATTATTTCTAAATAGAAAACCGAACATATTTGACAGCATGATCAGAAACATTTTAATTATATTTTTGGCATGAATTTAAAGAACATCAAATAATTCATGATTTATAGCATATATCCAAAATTAGGAGTATTTGAAAAGTTATAACTATATAAATCGAATTTTCTAATCACATATCCATAAAATTTCAAATTTTACAGGCATATGTATAAAATTCGTATAAAATAAAATATGAGTCAAAATATCATGAAATTTTAAATACAAGTAAAAAACTCACACCATATCAAAATTTCGTATCCATTGGAAATAAATAGATATAGTTTTGAAATTTTAAGAATGAGTTACCTTTAATTTGTAATAGGGTTGAAATCTAAAAATATCTTTCCATGGATGTTTGATGATTGAAACATCTGGGTTTGGCATGCGCCGTTGTAGAATGGAGAGAAACTGAAAAAAAGTTTATCCCTGTTTTTTCTTTTCTTAAACCCTAACTTTTATCGGTGGTGGACAGAATGATAAAAGAATAAACGATCCCCTTTCTCTTTTATATATAAATAAATTGGGCTTGAGATTTTTGACTTGGGCTTAGGCTCATTTTTACTCTATAAACTTAAATTAAAAAAGGATTAAAATTAAACTCTTTTAAAATAACTTAAAGTTTTATGTCATTAAATAAAAATAATTATCATAATTTAAAAATACATAAAAATATCGGGATATTACAACCAATATAGTTAAATTTAAATATTTATAATAATAAAATTTTAAAAATATAGTTTAAAATAATAAAGTTCTAAGTTAATAATTTTTATTATAAAAACAAATTAATTATTTCTAACATTTAAATGGTAATAAATAAATAACATTTATAATAAAAATTAATTACTTAAATATTTTTGTTATATGTATTTATTTATAGTAATATTTTTTTTTAATTAGGTAAATTAAATATATGTATTAAATTAGAATTTTATTATTTTATATAATAATTTTTAAAAATTCAAATTTAAATATAAATATTTTATGTCGGTGCAATTTTCAAAAACATACTCCATTCGTCAGCTCAATAGATATATATTTACTTTTTGCACGTGTATTAAGGAGTATTATTTAAAATATAGTAGGTAGTTGTATTAGTGAGGTGTGTGAGACCCATATAAATGTATTAGTGATGTGTGTGGGTCCCATGTATTAAAAAGGAAAATGTATACCTTTGGTACGGACACCCAAAGTAGCAAATTGTATACCTTTTCGGCGGATGGAGAGAGTATAAATTAGTATTCTTTTTTGCTAAAATTTCAAATGTTATGATTAAATCGCAACTAAAGTAAATGTGAGATTTTTTAATGCAACTAAAATGATGTGATATAGGTCAACCACATCAATATTCGGATAGCATCGCAGCACAATTGGGTATGATTTGCAACAAACTTCAAAGGTTGTGGTCTTTTGTTTTTTTGTTTTTTTTTTCTTTCAAATTCTCAAAAGATAGGATTAAATTATCATTGAAGTAAAGATAGATTTTAATTTTTTTCCATTAACCCTTAAATAAATAATTAAACCAAATTAACTACAGTTTGCTAAGTAAACTATTTTCTATGAAGAGAAATCTAGAGTTGACACGTAAAAAGAAACTCTCCTTTAAGAAAAATTAATTTTTAACTAAATATAATGATGAAACTTGATAATTTTAAGTAATAAAAAGATATTTTTGAAAGTAAGAGAAATTTTGAGACTATAAGATTGATATATTTTTTTCTCTTTAGAATAATGTTATATCACGTGAAGGTAATTATAAAATTAATAAAATAATTTAGTGGAGCGAATTAGTTAAACATGGTCCAACAAGATTGATTTAGGTAGTTAAACATGGTCCAACAAGATTGATTTAGGTTCTTAAAACTACAAGTTAACAAGATGAGCAACGGCTGAACCTAAGATGCAGAAATTGACATTAAGAATCCATTTGTATTTCCAAAGTCATCGAAACGATACAAGCAAGAGAAGAGAGCCGTTTATGCAGCAACCTGCTAGCAAGGAAGGAGTAGCTGCCGTTCATGGACGATGGCCATGAAATTGCATTGGGCGAAAGCACTACCTTTCAATAAAGTGAATGATTGAAGACCAATCACAGAAGCCATACAAGACTGGGTATATGCACAATGAGATAATTCAGACTTCGATAAGAAAAAGCGGGAAGCTCATGGCTTTCTTAAAGTCGATCAAGTATCTAAAACTAGTTCTTCGTCCTATTTCACATAATCGAGCCAAAATGCTCCCTTTTATTCAAGCACCACTGTCCCAATGGCCTACTCGTTTTCTACTTATACGTATAAGGTATTTACAACTCATAAAGGCAGACATAGAGAGTAGTATCTTTCATATGATTGTTTCATCTTTGATAGTGGAGTTCTTCAATATAACCATGATCCTAGATCTAATATAAAAGCCTTCATCCGTTCTGTCTGCTTCTTCGACACTCTGAGACCACCCATTAAACTTGATCATTAACAAAATCTAGAGCTAGCAAGTTTTATGCCATCCATTTTAATTTTTATATAGTGCACTGAGAAACCAATAAGTCAGTCAAGAGAGAGATAAGGGGGCTTACATCTTTATTTGCGATAATCACACCCTTTCCGATCTTTGCATTCTTATCAATTATACAGTTGCTTCAAAGCAAACACATATATGAGTTAACTAAAGTAGACTAAAAGGTCAAAATTTAAGATAGCAATTCAAGTTCACAAAGTGTTGGTGAATCTATGATCATGAGAGTAAAGCAAGCCCTCTTACCTTTCAAAATAGCAAGCGTGAATCAGATAAATTGACATTTGTCAAGCATATTAAAATGGAGAGGGGGTATAATCAAGAAATTTAATATGTTTTCTAAAAAGATAAGGTGTCTTAAGAAGTATTAAGAGCACAACATTAGTTGCAAGTCAAAGCCTACCTGATTTTGGTATTGTGTCCAACACCAATGGGAACCTTTCCTTGAGCAAGCAAAGCCGCAATTTCAGATTCTGTTTGATAATAGTCAGCACCCATCATCATGGTATCCTGAAAGACAAATAGTTATATTTCACCATTGTACTACACAAGTTAGCAACAGAGGGAGGGGCCAAATAAATACTTAAGAAATGTATAATCTACCTTAAACTCAACGCTATAGTCCAAGCGTGATCTTACACCTACAATTGAGTGCTCAATGCTACACTCCCGCAAGAAACAACCGTGGGATATTATTGCATCTATAATCTGACAGTATCCTAGCATTAGATAAACCTTGACAAGAAGCTATAAGCACTACAACAATATAACGAAGATTATCATCATACCTTGCATTTTTCAACTTTAGTAGGTGGCAAGAATCTTGGAGATGTATAGAAAGGAGTCTTCGGGTCATAAAAATCAAACCTAGGAGGCTAAAACGAAAACATGAGCCAAATTTAGCTTTCATAACCCACAGCATTCAGTTGACATTTATTTTGCATATGAACTATGAAATATGCAGTTTCCCATAAAATTTTCTTTTTCAATCTATCTGAGCATAGTGTGAGACAGATAGTTGTCCTGCTCTGTGAGTGCCAAGTTGGCATCGAAGAATGACTTTATGGTTCCAATGTCCTCCCAATAGTCGCTAAATAAATATGCATGATAAGAGCATGCATCAAGAAACTCAGCGCAGAAGACAAATTGAAGTTACTTAAAAAAATGCACTAACCTACACATTGTGATCTTTCACAGCTGCAGGAATGATCTCTGAGCCAAAGTCATTGCACGAGGGATACGTTCGCTTGAGAAGCCTTAGTAGGACATAAGTTCTGAACACGTAAACACCTATCAATGCAATATAGGGAAAGTTTACAGCCTCTTGACTAGAAAGGCTAAGAACGGAGGTGTCAACTCTCTGTAGAGCATTATCAGATGGAGCAGGAGATGTGGAAATTAACAACTGATTATACATATTGCAGTATGAATATACAGGTAGCCAGAGGACGATACTCCTACCATAGATTTCAGATCTGGGCCCTTTGGTTTCTCAGCAAAATGAATGATCTGGCCCTTTTCATCAATTTTCATCAACCCATAATCAAAGGCTCGACTGTATTGAGTGAAAAAAAATTAAATAAGTTCACTACACCATCAGGAACACATTAAAAAGAATTAATTCGATACTGCAAAATGCTATATCATCGGAGTACATAAAAAAACTTATTTAGTGATACTCACATTTTCATTTTTCTTGACCAATTTATTATAAGGATAATATAATGATTGATTCCTAGAAGAAAATAAAAGTTCAAATGACAAATCAAATACATACCTATCATCCATTGGTACACACGATAACATAATGTCTGCATTTGTATCTATGTATTTCTGCAAAGACGTTGTCCATCAATAATAAAGTCTTAAGAAAAAAATACTGATATATTTCAAAACACTACTATAGTACCTGAACAAAGTCCATGTAATCCATTCTGTAAAGGTGGCCACCCAACAAAATTACTATGTTCTCAATACTTTTATTTTTTACAGCCTATAAACACACTGAGATGCATTAAAATAAGTCCTCATTTATACTAAATAAATATTTCAACTACTCACTTCAAAAACCCATATAAATTGTCGAACAGCATCTGCTGTTCCTTGAAACCATCTCTTTCCTGCATCACCTGGTGTTTGAGTGGCAGCTAGAACCTGGGTCCATAACATACATGCTTTCAAGTGGCAACAGAATTTGTGGGATGTAAAAAAAGAAATGAAAACAAAGAATTGAAGCTAATAAATAGGAGGATGGAGCGTTTGATCTATCTAGTGTAGTGACATCATTCAATGATAGTAAATTCAAACCTTTTAGAAAGATTTTATGTCAATTCAAAACAAACACTAGAAATTATAGGAAAACATCTCAGCAGCGACTCAATGGCATATAAACATCTCACCTCTACAAAACCATCCCCGAAACTCAAACCATTTCCAAAGTTATAGGTTCGAGCAAGGTGTCTTTTGAGAGAGAAAGAGTTCAACTGAGTCAATATGAAAATCTTTCTTATCCCACTATTGATGCAATTGCTCATTGGGACATCAATTAACCTATAACAACCACCAATTGGCACCTGTGCACAATATAAGTTTTTTAACCTCAAGAAAAAGTTGGGAAACTAGAAGTGTTTAACTATAACCATAGCCACTATTCTGATATTTAAAAGCAATAAATATAAAGTTGAATCAGAACAACACATTCTCAGCAGCCCATTATTTTTCAACCACATAGACGTAGAGGTAACAGTCAAGAGCAAACTTGAACCATGTACTGTACCACATATGAAAACAATGAACAACATAGTAAAGGAGGAAAACACACACACTAAACATACATATGGTAAAAATGGAAAACTACTAGACATATTTTCTTATAACTGGTTTAGCTCTTCTGCTTGTAAGAGGAACAAGGCGAGTACCAGCCCCACAACCCAAAATTATTGAAGCAACTATTGCTGGATCTGCCTTTGGATGCTCTTCATAAAACGATGAAGATTCAAGTGCATGCAAATTATCATTTCAATCAATGTTCATATCAGAAAAAATAAAAAATGAAAAGTTATGCCCAAGATCATCAAACTACCGCCATTTCTTTATTTAAATCATGTGTAAGAACAGAGAATGCAACTCCAGGTTTGGACTTTCTTGTTCCATTTACACACAAATTCATCCAAGGTCGAATTCCAAAAGCCTTATCTTTCAAAGTCCCCCTGATTCTCTCTCCATAAAAGCCATTTTCTCCAATTTCGAGCAGCTTCTTAGCTTTAATGGCGGCACAACAGGAATCCATCTTAATAAAATCGATGCAGAATCGAATGATTCACCTAAACATTCTAAAATTGGATCTTGGAAACCACCAAAAATTTCAAAAAGCAAAACTACTTTTACTAGAAAGTTTGAAATCTTGAAGAAAGGAGAGGAAAAAGTTAACTTTCAGCACTCAATTTTTAATTTTTAGTGGTGAAACAATAAGATCAATGGAACCCAAATTGGTGACCGCCATCTAACAAAACAAGAAGAAAATCGAGATCAGCAAAATCTTGGAATGCAGAAGATTATGAAGTGTAATTATTTAATAATTAAGATTTCGTGAAAAATGGTAAAAGTAAAGTAACGCACGTGAGGATCAAGAGAAATCACTAATTGAAAAAGTGTCAAATGTTAGTCAACAAAAGGGCAGTGAAGTAAACATGGTTTGATTGCTTAATCACGATTTAGAACGATGGACAAGACTAGCGATGGAAGTCGGCCTGCGCTGAGATCAGAGTAATTCCTCGAGAAAATGATAAACATACGTGTAAACATAGTTTAAAGGGGTCTTCGTTTAAAAGGCCTAGTCGACATTAAATCTTATTTAAAAAGCCTAAGGTCATAAAATTTTGTGTAAATGGCCTTCATTTTAAAAAATAAGGTTTTTACTTAATTATTAATAATAGAGACTTTTAAGAAAATAATAAAAGTTTGGGACTTTTTTGTTAAATAAAAAAAAATAGGGAATTTTACTAAATTATTAATATTTTATGGATTTTTGAAAATTAGCATTTATGCACATGACGGTAACCATTTCGTTATATCAACTTGTATGTTGTTATTCAAAATTCGAGTTATCGGAGTGTCGTTTCAGTCAAAATTTCTCATATTTACCTCATTATACACCATTCGATTTATTTTTTTAGTGAATAGTCAATTTAGCATTGTTTGGCTCCATAATGGAATCATTCGTTATAATGACTTGCACGCCGTTATTAAAAATTCGATCGATTTTAGGGGCCTTTCATTCACTTGGATCTCCACATACAATATCAAAACATAATATTCTAATAAATTAACAAATGGATGTTGATATTCAGTCACATATGAAGTATCTCATACATGTTAAATAAACACAAGTATATAAAGTATACAGTTTGAATGCGAAGTATTACAAATATGAAGTATCCCACTTAAATTTTTGAATGGGATTGTAGAAATATTATGAAATAAAGGCATGTGTTTAACATGAGATCCAAACGCACAACTTAATTGTCATGTACAAAAATATGCGTGTTTATGCCCATAACGGAATCATTCTGTTATACCCACTTATATGTCGTTATTCAAAATTCGAGATATTTCGGGGTCGCCTCAGTCAAAATTTCTCACTTTTACCATCATTGTATGCTATTTGATTGATTTCTATAGTAAATAGTAAATTAAGCATTGTTTGACCCCATAACGAAATCATGCCGTTATAATGACTTGCACGCCGTTATTCAAAATTCGATCGATTTTAGAGGCCTTACATTCGTTCGGATCTCCACATACAATGTCAAAACATAATATTCTAATAAATTAACAAATGAATGCTGACATTCAGTCACATATGAAGTATCTCATACATGTTAAATAAACACAAGTATATAAAATATACAGTTTAGATGCGAATGATTACAAATATGAAGTATTACACTTGGATTTTTTAATGAGCTTGTAGAAATATTATGAAATCAAGGCAAGTATTTAATATGATCGTCCAAACACACAACTTAATTGTCATGTACAAAAATATGCATATTTATGCCCATAACGGAATCATTATGTTATACCCACTTGTATGTTGTTATTCAAAATTCGAGTTATCTCGGGGTCATCTCAGTCAAAATTTCTCACTTTTACCATCATTGTATAATTGATTTCTATAGTGAATAGTAAATTAAGCATTGTTTGACCCCATAATGGAATCATTCCGTTATAACGACTTGCACGCCATTATTCAAAAATCGATCGATTTTAGGGGCCTTTCATTATCTTGGATCTCCACATACAATGTCAAAACATAATATTCTAATACACTAACAAATAGATGTTGATATTCAGTTACATATGAAGTATCTCATACATGTTAAATAAAACAAGTATATAAGTATACAGTTTGGATGCGAACCATTACAAATATGAATTATCCCCTTGAATTTTTGAATGGGCTTGTAGAAATATTATAAAATCTAGGCAAGTGTTTAATATGAGGTCCAAACGCACAACTTAATTGGCATTTATGAAAATATGCGTATTTATGCCCATAACGGAATCATTCTGTTATGCCCACTTGTATGTCATTATTCAAAATTCGAGTTATCACATGGTCGTCTAAGTAAAAATTTCTCACTTTTACCATCATTGTATGCTATTTGATTGATTTCTATAGTGAATAGTAAATTTAGTATTGTTTGACCCCATAATGGAATTATTCCGTTATAACGACATGCACGCCGTTGTTCGAAATTCGATCGATTTTAGGGGCCTTTCATTCGCTTGGATCTCCACATACAATGTCAAAACATAATATTTGGATAAACTAACTAATGGATATTGACAGTGAGTCATATATGAATTATTTCCTACATGTCATATAAATAAGTGTATAAAGTATAAATATTTGGATGCGAAAAATTATAAATATGAAGTATCTTACTTGAATTTTCGAATGAGCTTGTAGTAATATGATGAAATCAAGGTTGATGTTTAAAATGAGGTCCAAAATCACTACTTCATTGGTATGTACAATAATATGTACATTTATGCCAATAACGGAATCATTTCTGTTATAATGACTTGCACGCCTCTATCTAAAATTCGAGTTATCCCGAAGTCGTCTCAGTCAAAATTTCTTACTTTTAACTTCAATCTACACCATTTGAGTTGTTTCTCTAGTGGATAGCCGATTTAACATTGTTTGACCACATAACGGAATCATTCCGTTATAACTACTTGCACTATGTTATTCGAAATTCGAGTTATTTTAGGGGCGTTGGACTTGCTTGGATCTTCATATGTAGATGTAAAGCCTAATATTATCATAATGTAACAAAAAAATACTGATATTAACTCACTGATGGAATATCCTATAAAAATTCTAAGTAGCATGTGATAACACAACAATTTTGCATATGAACCAAAAGAACAATTTAAGTCTTTTTTTTCCTTATCTTTTAAACAATACAGCTACTATATAGTCTTTTTCTCCAAGATCTTTTCCCCTAAATATCCAAAAGAAATATATTCAATTATAATATTTCAACAAAATATTAACACAGATTAATGCATTTTTATATATTAATGTAAAACTAAAATTACATCTGGTTATGCTTTTCAAATTATGTGAGTGTTGCAAATAGTTTTAAATTAATAGGTAGCAACAGCTAGGAAATAATTCAAGCTCCTAACTCCTTCAAGTCCCTAATTTACAAGCATCAAGCTAATTAATCCAAATTCCAAACAAACACAAAAACAAAAATCACAAGAACAAGAATAAGAAAAATACACAAAAATAAAATAATAAAAGCAGTTTATTCAAAGCTTAAGGTACTTATTTTCTTAGTAAGGATTTATGCATCTCATCACTTCCACCATTTTTAGCCTAAATTTCATGCATCAATGCATCACATCTTCTCCCATAACAACAAGTTCTCAACTTATAACACAATGAAACACATAAAACATAAAAAATTTCACGTAGACTTTTCATTAAACAATTGGTGTGCGCAATTTTTCAATTTTTAAGATTCATCATTCTTGCTTTCATTCAACCTCATTCTTTCAACAATAAGCCCAAAATCATGCATCATTGTACCACACTTTTCTCTCATAAACAATTATTGCTCAATTAAAATCACCATGAAGCATTTTAAAGCAAAAAATTTCTCTTAGCTATTTCATCAAACACCTTGCATACATTCTCAAGGCATAAGAATATAATTCATATTTGCAATGCAATTTTCACCAAATTTTAAAGCAAACCTAACCAATCGTACAACTCTTACTTGAACACTTCAAACACTTACTCCACATTTACGAACCTAAGCAAAACAAGACAAGAAAATTCCACACCATGCACAAATGAAACTATAGCAACTTGCAGTGGTGCCCTAGAAAAAATATATTCAAACCCCATTTCATCTAACTAAAACTGAACCGAAGTAGGAGTTTAGAAACACATACCTTGCTTGTTTCCAACGAATGCTTAAATCTTATTTTTAGAATATGCACTCTTTAATTGATCTTTATGTAAAATACAATTCCACTTGAATTCTACAGTTTTAAGAATATATGATTCGCGTTATATGGCAAAATTCGACTGAAATGAACGAAAAAAAGGCCAAAATACCCGCACAAAATACAGATCATAAGCGAGAGAGAAGATGATAGATTTTTCACGCTCCAAAACTTGAGAGGAGAAAAGTGCGATGTTGGGCATAAAATTTTTGGCATAGAGTTTCCAAGCTTGTTTCTTCTTGATTTTAAAAGATTTGGGGCAAATATAAATTAAAAAAAAGTTTAACTCTCAATTGTAAATAATAATTTATATTTTTTCTTTTTTTCAATTAATAATGTAATGCCATTTTGGTCAAAGGCCATTTATTTAGATAAAGTTTTAACTAGATTGACCCATTACAACTAATTTTCCTAGTTTAAATTAAAGGAGAACCACAACTTTATATAGTATAAACTCAATTAAAAAAAACTATCTCTAAGAAAATTATTCCCTCTGTTTTGGGTATTTTTACCTATTTACATGGGCACAAAAATTAAAAAGTACTCCATTCGTCCCGTTTCAAACTTTATGTTTGCTTTTTGCACATAAATTAGGGAATGTAGTATTTTAATGTGTAGTGAGGTGAGAGAAATAATATTTTAATGTAAAGTGGGTAGGTGTATTAGTGTGAAGTGTGGGGTTATGGAGAGAGAAAAAGTTAATTTGTGTGGTCTCATCTACCAAAAAGAGAAATGTAAAGATTAAAATGGGACGGAGAGAATATTGTTTTTTAATATATACTATAATGTAAGAAAAAATATAGATAAATTGATAATTTTAACAGAAAAAGTAAATAAATTTGTTGAGAATGATGAATAAAATGTTAAAAAGTAGTAAATAAAGTTGTTGAAATTGTCTCATCTACCAAAAAGGGAAATGTAAAGATTGAAATGAGACGGAGGGAGTATTGTTTTTTAATATATACTATAATGTAAGAAAAAATAGAGATAAATTGATAATTTTAACAGAAAAAGTAAATAAATTTGTTGAGAATGATGAATAAAATGTTAAAAAGTAATAAATAAAGTTGTTGGAATTGATGAATAAAGTGAAAAAAAATATGTAAGATATATGGTGTATTTTAATAGAATATGGAGCAGGAGCTTTTACCTACCTAAAATTGAAAAATGAGTAAAAATACGTGAAGTTGGAAGAAAGATTTGAATTTTAATTTAACGGGCGATCAGAGTAGCCGCCGCAGCTAGAGGGGAGAAGACTGGAGGGTTTTTAATTCTTACGCTAATTTTGTTAATTATTCTTGTATTTTCCATTCTCTCACGTAAATACTTTGTGGAACGAAAACTAACGTACAATAATTTTCATCTAAATACATGTAAAATTATATTTTTGTCTTCTAAGTTATTTAATAAATAAAATGTCAATATTAAAATTAAATGATTTCTAAATACAATAAATTAAAAAGATGAGAAATTGAAAATAAAAATAGAATTAGATAGATAGATGTTATCACTTTTTATTTATCGTATAAAATATTCATAAAATAATTTAATTAGATAAACATAACTTTTCTTATCACTTTTTAGTCTGACAAATTTTGAAATAATTTAAATGAATGGATATCATTTTTATTTGAAATTTTATTACTTTTTGTGACAGTTGTTACTTGCTTTTTTTTTTTTTTTTACCTTATTATTTAAGATGAGATTAGGTTTGACATAGTATACTCATTTTCACGTTAGTAATGCTCTGGGAATATTATTTTCAAATTCAAGTGCTAGCACATCTCTTATCAACAACACCCACGATCTTCTCAACAACCTTTCCAATTAACAGGAGAGAGATATTCTTGTGAGTTCACTCCCTATACATATGTAATTAATCGTGAGTATCGTCCTCCAAGTACTTCAACAATTATTTCTTCCCATACTTTCCTCTCCGATAGAAGTTAGGCGTTCCTTCCATGATACTTTCTGTATTCCCTCTTCGAATTGGCATAGTCACCATTGTCAGCGGTAAACATCTCTTAAGTTTCCTTTATTCGTTAAGTGACAGTAGGGTTTTCTTTTGTTATGTTGATTCTTGCAAGTATCAGTTTATAAAAATATATATATATGTATGCATATATAGAGGAATTTTCTCTTATTTTGTTGTTAGGTGTTAGATCATGATTCAATTGTGCAGAATGTATATTTTCTCTACTATTCAAATTAGAGATGCCTCAAATTGTTTTTTTTCGGTTTTATAAAAAAAAGAGGGGGAGGAAAATTCTTGGTTGAAATAAATTATAAATATGTTGAGCATGTATTATTTTATTTTCAAATGTACTATACGTAATCTCTTTGCAACTACAGGGATATTAATAATCATATTAATACAAAATTTTGTAGAGTTTCAGTCTCTATTATTCGTGGACACCCATATTTTAAATCATGCTAATAGGTTATAGCTGGGGGTTTTATGATAATATAATTAGGGATTTTCACTAAACCCACATGTAGATATGACATTATTATTACTAATATTTATTATTATTATGATTATAGACTTGTATGGTTTAAGTGGGAGATATTAGTTGGGAACTGTCATCGTACGAATCTTAGACAAAAGCCAAGTACATTAGTTGTTGGTTCTCACTCATCCTTGTCTCCATTGGACCCTATTAATTTTCAAACACTACTGATCCTTAAGCATTCAAGTAGTTGTTCATTTTTTTTCCTTTCCTACTGATCCTTAAGCATTCAAGTAGTTGTTCATTTTTTTTCCTTTCCTAGAGCATTACTTACGGTGGAATCTAAATTATATTTGAAGTTATGTTTAGCAGATCAATTATTAATTCTCAATATATCGTATTTGGTTGACAATTAGGTGGCGTAAATTGTGACGAATAGAACTAAGGGCGTGCATCATATCCATTCAGTGTTTGCAAAACTTGAGGTGGGGAATTCTAAACCTTTTTGTCTACTGTATGTGCTTACGTATTTACATTTAATGAATTATTTGACAGTCCCACAGTCATAGAGTACTCTTGTAGTACTATCACAGTTATATGAACCAGGGCACTTTCAGGTGTGTCGGGATTCTTAATTGGTCCTCGGGTAATGCCCGCAGGGTTCCATGATCGATCATCACAGTCACAGAAAATTTCATGGTGTATGATTACGTTGATGTGAATGTGTGTGCATATTATGATAGACGAATATTTTTTTTCTCACTGAGTCATTGTTTACTCACCCCCTTCAAAAAACATTATATGTGTGTGCATATTATGATAGACGAATATTTTTTTTCTCACTGAGTCATTGTTTACTCACCCCTTCAAAAAACATTATTTCTCACAGGTTGAGGAGCAAGACGAGGTACGACCGGTGGAGTCCAAGAGCTCATTATTATTTTTATATGAAATAAGCCCAAATGTTTTCTTTAAAAAAATTTGCAAGATGATATTTGGAATTTATGACTGCCGTATTTAAGTGTTTGCATAAGTTCTGTTTAAATTTTGGAGGATTCTGGTTTTCATGTGGATAGCATATCAAAGATTTTATTTATTTCCTAAAATCGTTGCCTTGTCATGACAATAGGTTTGTTTCATTTTGGTTTAATTGCCTCTATTTTTTTTATGCTTGATTATTATTTTAATTATCTATCTTAAGGTTTAAGGTAAGATGACATGTTAGATTTTCCTGCTGATGGTGTGTAAAAAAAATCTTCAAACTAGTATAAATCTATATAAGTTTCCTTCCATGGTTAAAGGATACGGTATTTTAATTAATTGATAGACAACAGATCATGTTAAACAAGGATTTTAGAATAGATTAATGCGTACCCAAGTTTAAGAAAAATGTGCATAGATATTATTTAATCATTTTGTGTATTTATTTATTCATCATATATAAAAATTTTCTTTTAGCTTAAATTAATTCCTTTTGCTAATATGGGGTGTTAAAATACACAATTGAGTCCCCTATTTATACTTGTGGCAAGTGGAGAAATTATTTTCCTTTCCAAAGTAAATCATAGAAGTTACTTCATTATTTTAGAAATTTAGATACTTCATTGACATTTTAAAAAGAACAACAAGTTTATTAAATTGAATAATTTGCAAAGCCACAAATATTTTTGTTTATGAACATTTATATTTTCTTTTATAGAATTTTATTAGTAACAGTATGTCATGGAAATTTTCTATCCGAAATTGGGTCGTTACACTTTTTTATTAGACTTATTTATTTGTGAAATAATTTAATTAAATGAATATTACCTTTTTACTTGATAAGGTATTATTTTTAAATAATTTTTATCAATAATAAGTTTTAATAATTATATAATTAAAAAAAACTATTTTGAAAATCAAAATTAAATAAAAAAGAAAATACTGAGACTTTCACCATAATGAGAGCTGGTGATGCAAGCCAACTATTAATTAGCATGTTGATGTTTATTCGGCGCCAATTTACTATATATAGCAGTACGGGTCTTTGTCAATTATTTTTATTTATTTTTAGAGAGATAAACTATTATCTATCAAAATATAAAAGATTACTCATTTCTACATTAATATAAAAAATCATAATATTTTAGATTCGAATATTGATACTCCCTCCGTCCCTCAGAAAGATACGCACTTCCTTTGTAATTTACAAAGGAAGAGCGTACCTTTTTAAGGTACGAAGGTAGTATTTAAAAGGAGTGAGGCTTGCGTGCGCCCGGGTGCACGCCGTGGGCCTTTAGAATTTAATATTATGGATAAGGGTACATTATTTTGTTCTAAAGAGTATATACTTTAATTAATAAGGGTACACCATTTGTTCTAAAGGGTATACACTTTTCATTATATTTTTTATTTTTCTTCAGAAAATAAAGGGTATACATCTTTATACTAAAGGGTATACAATTTAACACAAAATTCTAAAGGCACACGGAGTGTGCTTCCATGCGCCCTGGCACACACAAGTTTTTGCCTTGTAAAATAAAGGGTACACATCTTTATACTAAAGAGTATACAATTTAGCACAAAATTGTAAAGGCACACGGAATGTGCTCCCATGTACCTGGGCACACACAAGCTTTTTGCCATTTAAAAGTATAATAATAATTCAGCTCTCTAAAAAGCAATTTTTTATATATTAAAAAAATTCGATAAAATTAGGACTTAAAAGGTGAATTAGATTTACACAAGTGTATATTTAAAGGAGCATTCTCTTGTGAGACAAATATATATTTGAGACAAGTTATGAGACGAGTATGTTTATTACAGAGGTAAAGTATGCTTATTGATAGTTAAAATATATTTTTGTAAAGCATAATAAATGACGCATTAAAGTATAATTTTATATTGTTATAACAATAAGCATATTTTATTTATATAATCGTCATATCTTATAAGTACTATCTAACATAATCGTTGCTAAACCGCTCTCATTTGCTGGAAAACTTGAACTGATAACTTCGTGCTCTATGGAGTTCTTTTCTTTTGGTTTGCTGTTGTTAAGATCCCAGAGGGGTGCTTAGATGTGTGGAGAGGATGATTGGGGATCTCGAAAAGGACTCGTGGGTTGGACCAACATTACGACTCCTAAGTCAGATAGAGGATTAGGGCTGAAAAACCTTGCTTAGTAAGGCGATTTGGGATGTCCACCTCAATAAGGAGTCATTGTGGGTTCGCTAGATCTACTCGATTTATCTCAAAGGGAATAGTTGCTGGGTGGCTAACGCTAGTACATCAGCATCCTATTCTTGGCGAACCCTTATGGCTATTCGCGGAAGAATTATGATATGTATCTGCCTGGATGATGATGTGAAGGTGGTGATGAACAAATGTGTTAAAAGGAGATAGCCTTGTTGCATCTAATGTGTAACATATTTATCTTCCTAAAGTCCCTAATGATAACAGATTCATCTTTTCTTGAATTTGGCACAAGTGGATTCCAAGGAAGTACAACATCTGCCTTTGGCTTCTAGTAAAAAATAGATTGCTTACTAAAAACTAAGTTTGGGATCCTGATGGAGACAGATATTGCAGCTTTTGCATTGGTCAAACAGAGTCTATCGAGCATCTATTCTTTAGATGTCCTTTTGTTTCAGTAGTATGGAAGGATGTTCGAAGATGGGTTGGGTGGAATAGAAACATTCAATCCGTTCAAACAGACTGAGCTCGGCTCGAGTTGGGTTGATTCTGCCTCACTTTTTCCATTTTTGGCTCCCGACTCCGTTTTGCTCCGTTTTCACCTGTTTTTCATACGTTTAAGCTCATTTTCACACATTTCCATAATAACATAAAATACCACCAAAATATACACAAATACGGATAAAATAATACGAAAATCAACATAAAAAGACACTAAAATTTAGGTAAAAATAGCGACGACAGGATCAATTGGTTACACAAAGATAGGGCCGTTTCCAATAATAGCAGGAATGTTATTCTTTCGGTGGCTCTGGATTCTCTACTGCTCGTTTGACATACCAAATCATTCAAGAGGTTGCTAGACTTGATGTGCTTTTCTAATTTATTGTGATCTCGTTGATTTGTAAACTCTTATCTAATAGTCAGAATAACATTTACAGTTTTCAGAAGTATTATCTCACATATATCTGAAAATTTGATTAACATTTATAGTTTTTAGAAGTACTATCTCACATAAGTATTGTCATATTTAAATTATGTGTTAATTATGTGAAAAATCCTAATCTTTTCGACAATTGTGGATTAGTCCAAGTTTTTTAATATTAATAAATAAGTACTCAACCTTAAGTCCATTTTCCAAATCAAACCACCGGGCAGCTGGAGGCCTGAATGGCTGGTGTGCCATTTATATTGTGTTTTTTAAATGCCACATCACCGCCAACTAAAAGAAAACAATTTTAAAAAAAGAGTTATGCCACCTCACACATATTTTCTCTCTCTTAAACCTTTTCTCTTTCTTTCTGTGCGACTCCATGTGTACCACCATTTAACCAAAAACTGTGTTCTTTTGGATTATGTGAAGAAAACCCTGGCTCATCCTCGTTGCAGCTTATTTCTCTCTACATCGATCAAGGCTGCTTTCCTCTAATAGCTAAGAAGATGAATTCCTTTCCATTAATTCATAAGATCCAGTTGTAACACAATCAGCAACGTTGTCATGACCATGCCTCGTGTCGGATTGCTCACACTAGCATTTCACAATTATCCACAAAATTGGTTGATTCTGATGGCTCGTTTATCTCATTACAGAAGCTGATTTCTCTGCCAGTGGTTAATGTATCATCACTAGTATTCGTCTCCGAAAAACCACCATCACCATGGGTGTTCTCCCAAAATTCAATTTCCTTCTCTGGTTCTTTTTCAAGATCTTACAGGACTCCATCTCTGTATCTACTCTTTATCTAGCTCCCTATAAATTCACGCCTTTCTTGCTTCTTTCTCCCGAATTTCATCTTCTCTTTCTTATTTTTTCAATTTTTATTTTTGCTGGATTAATCAATATTTATATGGGGGGAAGTGATTCTGTACTCACCGGAGATGAAGGTTCATCCAGTACCGAGGACGCACAACATCGCACTGCGATACGATGTTACTTCGGTGCTAGCTCACGCGAGCAGCTGCCGCCAGAAGAAGCTTCGGCGGCTGCCGAAATAGCCCCAATCCAAACCGACACTGAGATATTGCCGACGCCGGAGACACCTCGGAATCAGAGAATCCGAATTAGGTTTCTGGCAGTAAGTTCTTCGTCTGCAGCGTAGAATCGGCTAGTATGTCAGACAGGATGTTGTTGTAATCCACGAGATTCGAGAGATAATCCATGGCGTTGAACGTCAGGTTGTAAATTCTGGCACCGGCGACCGATGATTTCGACAAATCCTTTTGGATTAGTGTTTTGAAGTCATTCAATGTCGATCGGACGAACTCTCCAAGCTTCACGAGTGACGTAAGCGCTTGCGATTTGATGGCTGCGGTTGATTCGGAGGCGAAGATGGCTTCGATTGCCGGCTAGTGGTTGGAGATTCCGGCGTACATAAACAGAAGGCGGAAGATTTTCTCCAGCAATTACTTGCTCCATTTCGCCACATTTTTTGGAAATGCGAACAAAACCATGGCTAATTCTTTAGTGATTTCTGTAAAAACAGATCCTCTGATCGAATCGGAGCTTTGGAAGACGTGATTGTAGAGAATTCTCTCTCCATTGAACAGAGTCTCAACTGCAGTTCTCACGCCGTTGATCTGCGAAGAAGTCAATTTCTCCACGCCAAGCTTTGTTGACTTGCCATTTACATTAACAAGTCAGGATTAGGGCAGCTCTCTTGCAGCCCCGTGGCTTGATTTGAAAAACGATTTTAAGGTCGAGAACTTATTTATAAATACTAAAAAGTTTGGGCTAATTCGCACTTCGTAAAAAGGTTGAGACTTTTAAGAATAATTAACCCTTAAATTATTGAATGTGTATGTTTTTTTAATCCTTAAGAATATTTTTATCAATTCAAGACCTGAAAAATAGGTAAACTATTAATCCAGGACCTGAATTATTTTTTCTATCAATTCGGGGCCTGAAATATGTATAACTATCAGTTCGGGGCCTGAATTTAGGCCCTAAATTGATAAAATAGGAGATAATTAATATTTGATAAATTCATGCCCTGAATTGATAGTTTTACATATTTCAGGTCCTAAATTGATAGAAAAAATAACTCTAGTCCTGAATTGATACTTTACCCATTTTTCAAGCCTTGGATTGATATTATATTCAAATAAGTTATTTTTATAAATCTCATGTATTATAAAGTATAGATATCTATTTTTTTAATTAATAAGTATATTTCTTTGTTTTATTTTTAAATAAGTTGTTACTATGAATCTCATGTTTTCTTGATCGTAATTTTGCTTACATGTTTATAGAGCAAGAATACTCTACCGTTGTACACAACGAGTGACTAAGAAATAAAAATATCGAACCCAAGGGAGGAACGTGCTAGAGTTTAAACGATCTCAAATTTATCGTGATTTTATTAGGACGATCGAAAGGGGGGATGGATAATCATGCGTATGCATGCAATTAAAACAATACAAGAAATAAATGATAAAATGAATGCAAGAATAAATGGACTGGTTCCAAATGATGTAAGGATGAGATTAACAACAATCATAGTATAGATAATCACGAAGTTAATTCAATTAATCTAATCTCTCATGGATATAGCATAGAAGCAATAATGTATCATATGCTCTCTCTCGAGTTACTTAAGTTGTAAGTCCTTAACAAGGCTCCCAAAAGCACATAGGATCGATATCATAGTGAACACCTCCCAATAGATACTAATTACTCTACGAGTTCCCTAATTAGGTACTAAATTGATGCGCATTTTCTTTACACGTAAAATTAATCCTCAAGTATTAAGGATATCAATTGCAGCTTAGCAAGCGACCAAGTGAATATCGAACCCAAGGGACGACGTATTATCAATTTAATTATTACTAAATTAATTAAGACAAGACAATAAGATTTTGAAGTTGATTATCTAAAAACTAATATGCTGAAAATTAAATAACAAATAAAATAAATTCAACACTAGAAGAATACGAAAGTGGATCAAGTAGGAGAATAGGTAGCTCTAGGATAATCAAGTTTCACTCATTAATCTCCCTTTCGTGTGTTGATGTCCGACTCTACCTTGTAGAATATGGACGCATCACTAAGTCATGCATATTTACTCTATAGACATAAGTAAACATGCGTGTAACACGTGTGAATAACCTCGGAGAAAGAAATATAATTCCATCCCCTTTTCTAGGTACTATCAGTATCAATTATTTTCCCCTAGGATTGGTACTCTAACCTGATATGATCTCCCTTTATAGGTGCTGCGAAGTTATTCTCTTTATCCTACTTAATAACCCGAATTTAATTCAATTAATAAGTATTCATATATGATAGTTCTAATGAAACTTCGGTGTCCCCTCACTTAGAATCATAACATGTAATCCTGCTCAGCAGTGAACGCACTCAATCAATAACGAAGATATGTATTCAGACTCTACATAACAGTTAATGATGCACAAAACGACCGTTAGTATGAATTAAAAAGGTACAATCATATATAAAATAAATCCACAAGTAGTGTTGTACGGAGTTTACACACGAAAGTTTAATTAATTGGTAAAAACTTTCACAATCCTAGTTCAACCAAAAAGGCTCTAGCCCATGGTGTTTCAAAGAACAATCATGGGGGGTTGGATAGATCTTACTCGGATGTTCGAAAAATACAAGATAAATTAAGAAAATATAACACCCTAGATATGGTTGTTGTCGCGTCCTTCTCCATCTTGAATCCTCCTCTTGGTTCTCCTCTTGATTCCACAAACGAATCTTCAAAGTGACGGATGGATGGAGAAAAGGATGTGGATGATGGTTGGGGGGTGAATCCCCTTGTGGGGTGTTGTGTTGTTGTGGCCTCTCCTCTATTTGATTGTATCTTGTGTGTTCCTCACATGAATAATGATATGACATATATATAGGTGTGAGAAGGAAATTAAATAAAGAAATAAATATATATGGGTGAATCATGGAGGATTATGTGATAAGGAGATAAATTAGGTAATTTTCAGAAATTCTCAAAAATTCTAGCTGGCAGCTGCGCGACTTCACGATTTTGAGCATAACTTATTCCTCCGATCTTCAATTTTAGTGATTCTTGAGCTCACGCGATTCTCTTTTCCTTGGCTTTCTCTGAATATAAAAATATAACAAAAACTCCAAGAAATGAAGGTTTAACAAGCCATGAAATGTAGCACAGCCTTTCTGTTCGGCACAGCTCGCGCGACGTCACCCTCTTGATCATAACTCTCTCGTTTGGAATCCAATTGGGGTGTTCTTCGTACCAAAAAGACCCTCTCTTCAGTGGATTTCCATTCATGTATTACATCAATAGTTTTGATCTCCATAACAACACAAAAAATTACGAAAATTGGACGTGCGTTTTTCAGCATCCTTGCACAAATTGCACCTTTTCTCCAACCTTGCACTTTTGATAATTTTTTCACCTAAAATACAACAAAATATCTCAAGTGCACCTTTTTCTCATATATATTGAATATAAGACCATTGTGCTAATATATAACAAGAATTTTCATAAAAAGGTGTTAAATTGGACACTCAAACGCACTAATTTCCACTCTCATCAATCCCCCAAACTTACCCGTTGCTCGTCCCGAGGCAATAAAATAAAAATAAAGCGAGAGAGAGTAAGAAAATTAGCGGGGAAACAAGGACTATGATCAATACTCCATTCAAAATACAATTGTCCTCAACTTAGGTCATGCAACTCTCATTACATGTAATAATCAATTCATAGCATACAAGTTAAGATAATCACCACCAATTCAAATACTCCATTGACATATTCTCACGGGAAGTATATATCACTCGCACTCAAGTATAAAATATGTACACTTATGGGTTAAGGTGCTTACGCTCAGATTCAATTCAAGTGCATGCGTAACCATAAGCTTGCCAAACGTCTCAAACTCTTTACCACTAAAAGTATGATTCGACAATGGGATCAAAAAGAACTTTTCTTTTGGATGTAATATTGTCTCTTTGGTAAGGGTATGAAACATATGGATAAAGTAACTCAATTAGTAGAGAATTAAAACAGGAGATTTTTTGTACAGCAGATTTTTACACTTCAAGGCTATCCAGCTTCATGATCTTCTAATTTTCTTTTCTCTCCTTTCTTTCAAGCTCAACATACTTTTTCTTTCCTTTCTTTTTTTCTCGAGGTACCAGTTTCGGGCACTACCCCTAAGCAACTTATTTTTCAGCTCATATTTTTTTTAGCTCATAATCACTTGTACAACTCCAAATATTCTATTCCTTCTAAACTCCATGAAAATCAATTCACACACTTTGACATCATTTAATTCTACACTAAATATAGGAATTTAAGGCTCAAATAGGATATCAAAGTGGCTATCTTCGTAGGTTGCCAAAGAAATAAGGCTTTTAGACTCAACGGGGCTAACTACGGATATATAATTATTTGGTAGGAAATTATTTGACAAAGTGACTCATAAATTCAAGGATGGCCTTAAATCATCTCCCATCATCTAACACACATGTAGTTTCAAGTAAGACAAGAGGCAAGTTCTAGAATATACGCACAAGAATGATACTCACCAGAAAAGAAATATCATGTGATTATGTACATGATCAACGAGGCTTAAAATCTCACATGGATTTTTAACAAGTAATAGAGCACTTTCATGGTAAGTAATATCACACAAGTACAGATAGAACTTCATATCACAATATAACTCAAGTACACTTCCTTTTTCAATTTCAAGAGCATATGAATTTCAAAGACAATTTTAGCAATATAAGCTCACATGAATCACCACCATAAACAAAATCCTTCACTCCATAAATTAAAAGCACACATAAAAATTAGAATAAGAAAATGAGGGCACCTTATTTTTTTCCTATGTATGCACGAGCTCATCGAGTCAAAGCCTCAATGTAGAACTCGTCTTGCCACTCTTTTACCTTTTTCTATCATCAAAGCTCAAATAAACTCATCAGTACATGATTCATCAATAATAAAATAGGAGAACTCTAAGAACGACTCAATTGACTATCTAATCAACTCCACACACTAGAAACACCACTGAACACTAGACAAATTGCAAAAATTGACACATCAAAATCGAGTAAAGTTTTAACATACCACAAAAAATCAACTCCCCTAGCAAACATTACAAAGAAAAGATTATACTCTTGGTGCTTTAATGAGGTAAGAACATCACACCCCCCAAACTTAGTAAAAACATAAGTTGAAACTAAGTTTGCAAAAAGATGTAATTGCCGATTAGTAAGTACCATAAATATAAAAATTTCTCACTCACGCGAAAGAAATAAAGCAATAAAATGGAAGGATAAGCCCCCAACAGACGCTCATATTTATCGTCGGAGAGTCACGACGGATGTAACATTTTAAACTACTTGATTGGAGGACGGTCTTGTCGCATCCTCACCTTCAAATACTTTCTTTCCCTCTTCTTATCTACACTCAACACCTCACCTTTTTTGGTCACAAAAATATGATCATTGGAATTTCTTTCCTCCCATGTCTGTCTAGACACCTCCTTGTCAATCTTCTACTTAAATTCAGAATCATTTGTCTTAGAAAAATCAAGTTTAAACAAGTTAAAAACCACATCTATGCTCTTGCATGATTGAATCTCCATGGGCATCTTCATTGCTTGAAGGTTCGACTCAAATGGTTGGTCGAACAACTTTCTTGGGCATGATTGCGCAGTCTCACGGTTTAGAGCATAACTTTCGCATCCGACCTCTGATTGAGGTGATTCACGCCCGAAAATGATCCTCTCTTCCGTGGCTTTCCGTTCGACTATCTTTGGAGCTGATTCGACCAGGATTCGACCTGTAGGTCTGGTCAAATTGAAGTCTTCCTAGTCAAATTGACCTTCTGTATGAATTTTGTCCTCCGATTCGACCTCGATTCGACCTGAGGGCCAGGTTGAATTGAAGAGGTCTTGGTCAAATCGAGCTTCTGATGAAATAGGGTGCTCCGGAGGGTAGGATTTGACCTCAATTCGACCAGAGGGTCTGGTTGAATTGAAGTGTTTCTGGTCGAATCGAGGCTCTGTTGCTTCCAAATCACGTCCAGGTGCCTCATTCGACCTATCCTGTTGAATTCGACCTAATGTGTTGGTCGAATTGGGATCGAATTGAGCTCCCGACATCTCTAATTTCAATTTCGGCCTCATCGATCCCTCTTACTGTGTTCCAGACCTCAATGTGATGTGTGTCAAGTGATTCACATTCGTGGCCATCTGCCCCGTCATCAAGGTAAGGTCCTTCAACTGCTTAGATAAATCGGTATGGTTTGCATCAGTTTTTGCCTCTAGCTTGGCCCTTAGACGATCAACCCTTACATCATTCTCAGCCATGTATCGATTGAAGGTATCTTCAACACTTTTCACTTCTTGCTGCTGCTTCATACTAGGCCCCCCTTGTGTCAACTTTGTAATCTGCCTCTGCTGGGACTCTAGTAGCTTGTTGATGTTAGCTAGACTAGAGACGATCTCTCATCATCCCTATTCGGCTTCACCACTTGATGTTCAACCTGCGCTACCTTTCCAAGTACATATGATCCTCTATCTCTCTCTACAGGCCAGTCACGTGAATTCATAGAGATGTCTTCAAACAACCTTTGTGCTTCAAGTGTTGTCTTAGATAACAGAGCTCCTCCTGATGATGCATCAATAAAAATACGTGACTCACAATCTAATCCATAGTTGAAGATACTTATGTATTCAGCCTTAGACATTCCATGTTGTGGGCACCTCCTGAGCATGTCTTTAAACCTGTCCCATGCCACATAAAATTTCTCACCCTGATTCATAACAAATTTGGTGATTTCTTGCCTCATTCTTAAGATCCTTGAGGGTGGCATGTATCTCTCCAAAAACTTCTGCTGCAGTTGGTCCCATGTAGTACAGTCAGCTGCATCAAGAGTCTCATACCATGCTTCTGCCTTATCAATCAAAGAGAACTTGAATAAGGCAATTCACCTAGCATCATCATTAGCTCCATCACCTTTCTGAGTATTTGCATAACCAAAAATTTTCGGAGATGCTGATATGGATCTTCAAAGAAACCTCCAGAAAAGGAATTCTTCTCTACCATGTTAATAAGAGCGGGATGTATCTCAAAATCATCATCTTCCCCCTTGCTCCTATCAACCCCATGTTACCAATTCCATAGTTCGTGAAAATTTCGCGTATGGCAACATTATCCGGATTCTGCCTTGCTCCGGCCATGTTTAGCTCAATGTGTTATTCTTCCTTTCCTTCCTCTCCTTTCCCTAGTGCACAAGTACCTCAGAAAAATTTAAGGTTAGATAGAAATAAATAATAACAAATAAAAGTCTTAATCAACTAGAAATAATAAACTAATAATTACAGCCATCCCCGGCAACGGCGCCATGAACTTGATGCGCATTTTTTTGCATGTAAAATTAATTCCCAAGTATTAAGGATATCAATTGCAACTTAGCAAGCGACCAAGTGAATATCGAACTCAAGGGACGACATATTATCAATTTAATTATTTACTAAATTAATTAAGACAAGACAATAAGATTTTGAGGTTGATTATCTAAAAACTAATATGCTGAAAATTAAATAACAAATAAAATAAATTTAACACTAGAAGAATACGAAAGTGGATCAAGTAGAAGAATAGGTAGCTCTAGGATAATCCAGTTTCACTCATTAATCTCCCTTTCGTGTGTTGATGTCTGACTCTGCCTTTTAGAATATTGACGCATCACTAAGCCATGCATATTTACTCTATAGACACAAGTAAACATGCGTGTAACACGTGTGAATAATCCTGGAGTAAGAGATATAATTCCACCCCCCTTTCTATGTACTATCAGTATCAATTATTTCTCCCTATGATTGGTACTCTAACCCAATATGATCTCCCTTTATAGGTACTATGAAGTTATCCTCTTTATCATACTTAATAACCCGAATTCAATCCAATTAATAAGTATTCATATATGATAGTTCTAATGAAGCTTCGGAGTCCCCTCACTTATAATCATAACATATAATCCTGCTCAGCAGTGAACGCACTCAATCAATAACCAACATATGTATTCAGACTCTACATAACAGTTAATGATGCACAAAACGATCGTGAGTATGAATTAAAAAGGCACAATCATATATAAAATAAATCTACAAGTAGTGTTGTACGGAGTTTACACACGAAAGTTCAATTAATTGGTAAAAACCTTCACAATCCTAGTTCTACCAAAAAGGCTCTAGCCCATAATGTTTCGAAGAATAATCATAGGGGTTGGATAGATCTTACCCAGATGTTCGGAAAATACAAGATAAATTAGGAAAAGATAACACCCTAGATGTGGTTGTCGTCGCGTCCTTCTCCGTCTTGAATCCTCCTCTTGGTTGTCCTCTTGATTCCACAAACGAATCTTCAAAGTGACGGATGGATGGAGGAAAGGATGTGGATGATGGTTAGGGGGTGAACCTCCCTTGTGGGGTGTTGTGTTGTTGTGGTCTCTCCTCTATTCAATTGTATCTTGTGTGTTCCTCACATGAATAATGATGTGACATGTATATAGGTGTGAGAAGGAAATTAAATAAGGAATGAAATATATATGGGTGAATCATGGAGGATTATGTGATAAGGAGATAAATTAGGTAATTTTCGAAAATTCTCACTGGCAGCTGCGCGATTTCACAATTTTGGGCATAACTTATTCCTCCGATCTTCGATTTTAATGATTCTTGAGCTTACGCAATTCTATTTTCCTTGGAGTTCTTTGAATATAAAGATCAAATAAAAACTCCATGAAAAGAAGGTTTAACAAGCCATGCAATGTAGCACAGCTGTTCTGTTCGGCACAGCTCGCGCGACGTCACCATCTTGATCATAACTCTCTCGTTTGGAATCAAATTGGGGTGTTCTTCATACCAAAACGACCCTATCTTCAGTGGATTTCCAACCATGTATTATATCAATAGTTTTTATCTTCAAAACAATACAAAAAAATTACAAAATTGGACGTGCATTTTTCAGCATCCTTGCACAAATTGCACATTTTCTCCAACCTTGCACTTTTGATCCTTTTTCCACCTAAAACACAACAAAACATCTCAAGTACACATTCTTCTCATATTTATTGAATATAAGACTATTGTGCTAATATATAACAAGAATTTCCATAAAAAGGTGTTAAATTTGACATTCAAACACGATAATTTCCACTCTCATCATAAATCATAGGCAATATTCCCTTTTAAGGTACTATGAATTCACTAATGGTTTGGGTCTCCTCACCTAATTAACTAATCTCTCGATTAAGCTAATCAAATGGTTCTAAATCTAGAAGGATATCTCTATCTCATTCTAAATTAATGCACATGAAGTGTATGACAAAATGATTCAATAAACTATCCTAAACACATAATTGATTTCTCAATCTAATCACATGCTCATAACAATTAATCACACAAATCAACCATATAAATCAAGCAATTAACATCAATGATAGAAATAATACAAATGCCCAATCATGATCAAAACTAAATTGCATAAAAACTAAATTATCTAATATCAATTATGGAGCTAATATCACAAAAGAGATTAGCCTATCATAATTTTTAGAGAAAACAACATAGACAATTATATCTACAAATCCCATGATAAAACTATAAAAAAGTTCACAAAAATTAGAAATAGATTTCCCCTTTGAATGTCTTCAATGGAGATCTCATTCTTATTCTTGTAATCTTCAATCCCCATTGCTTCCTTGATCACTTGGATGATGGATTTGATGGATGGATTCAAGGATAGGTGAATGGAATGGAGGGTAAAGCATGTGAAAAATGGTGTGAATTAGGTGTAGATTTGATCCAGAATTGATTCCTCTATAAAAATCACGCAAATGATGTATTTATATACCTGGAACCTTCTAAAATACCAGCTGGATCAAATCCAACATTTTATCGAACTCGACTCGAGCTGGTGCAGCTCGAGTCGAGTCATGTTTTCTCGGTGGCTGTCGGCATTTTACGAAGTTCGACTCGAGCTCAGAACTCGAGTTGAAGAGAAAGTTGAGCAGGTGTCTCTGATGTGTACAGTCGACGATAAAAGTCGACCTGCGCAGCAACTTGACCTGAGCTTTCTTGACCAGCTCGACTCGAGCCCTCAACTCGACCTGAGTCTGGTTGAGTTCTGTCTTCATTTTTCATTTTTTGCTCTCTACTCCATTTTGCTCCGTGTTCACCTGTTTTTCATACGTTTAAACTCATTTTCACATATTTTCATAATAACACAAAACACCACCAAAATATACATAAAATACAGATAAAATAATACGAAAATACACATAAAAGGCACTAAAATCTATGTGAAAATAGCGACAATCAATCCAATGTATTATAAAGATTAAAGTAGGGCACTCTTTTATCATACGAGTATATGTGAGACGTGTACTGTGAATTGAATCGACCCATTATTAAAGTACGATTATTAATAATTAAAATATATTTTTAATGAATCGTACTATAACACTTTAAAATTATACTTTAAAATATTTTCATTATACTTTAAAAAATATATATTTTACTATCAATAAACATAATTTACCCATATAACATTAATACTTTAACATGTTTCACAAATCTTCTCTCATAAGTACCGTCTCATAAGAAATTTTTTATATAAAGTATAGCTTTATTAATTCTGTAGTGCATTTTAATAAAGCTTTTATTTCAATATATAATAAAAAATTTACTAAAACAAGGTTTAGCCTTTTATGATATTAATTTATTTTCAAAATAAATTTTCTTATTAGATTAAAAAATTAAAATTTGATTATGTAATTTACAAAATATTGGGTTAATTAAAAATTAAATTAGTTAATCAACGTTGTTGATAGCGAGTTCTTCAGGGTGCTGTAATAATTGTTGGATTGTATACTAAAAGTCTATCTTTTGTATGAACAATGTTATAACAATTTATTTGAAATGAGAATCATATGATCAAATGATTACGTCTTATAATTTATTTATATGTTCGATGCAATAGTCCACTTACTTTATACTGTAGATAATATGTTGTGCGACAACACGCGAAAGATCATATTATCAGTTTCCTTATAAAGTATAATCAGATGCTCACAAATGAGATAGACGCGGACTCTCTATCGGAATGGTTGAAGTGTGATTTGGTGTTAGTATTGAGCAGGACTGCTTGAGATCGTTTGATTTATACTGACTATATAAGAGAACTTGATCTCAGTTATTATGGATGTCCGTGCTCTTAATCCCTATATAGTAACCTCGACACATAAGGCAGTATGTATTTCTTTGATTCATCAATGGGGAGATTTACATGTAATTAAATCAATAAACTCAGTGAGTTGGGAAATAGTGCTGTCTCTATGGTGTGTTGTTGATTGTAGAAGGAATCCATGTCCGAAATAGGTTGATGATGTCCCCTTGAGGAGCTCATAAGGATTATCATGTAAACCCAACTGGTGAATTTATTCCGGCATGATAATGAGGTTGAGTGGTTACTCTCGAATGAGATATTAATTAATGGAGTTGTCAGTAACTTAATTAATTAATGGGCATTGTATATCTTAAACGCGGAGAGACTAACGGGCTCATAATAAGAAGGAGCTCATAACGTAATTATGGGATTAGAAAAGTAGTGCAGTAATAATATTTTACTGGTATATATTATTATTATTGGACTTAAGTATAAGCTTTGGGCTAAGCTTGGATACTTAAGCCCAATGGAGACCCAACTCTAATTTCTCCTCCTGGTCCCTACTGTAGCCCATATATAAGTCATCTCAGCTGTCTGGAAACTCTAACTAAAAAGTAATTCACGCCTAATGCTATGAGGAGGGTGAGGGAACAACAGATTGAGAAAATCTTGATGAACGTCGCCCACACGACGTCAAGATTGGACGATACAGCAGATGATCGAAAGGTTGTTTGCTGCTAAAATCGTGTGGAATCCCAAAATTGGATGTGTGATACACCGTTGGAAAGCCACTAAAGAGATGATTGTTTTAGCACATAGATCACTCAATTCGGAGATCATATGAGAGAGTTATGCCCAAAAGGTGAGGCTGCACAGGCTGCCGGCGAGAATCTTTTTTCTTCAATATACCCTGGTGAAAGGTAATACGTTTCTATGTTTTCATGCTTTCGCTGATTATAGAATCATATGAAACCCTAATGGTTCATGTTAACCAAATAATCGAACGCCAACAATTGGTATCAGAGCTTTAGTTTTGTGGTGAAGCATGAAATGTTAGGCTAAGGTTTGTGTAGCAAACGTGAACTAGGGTTTAGAAATTATTATTTCTTGTTGAATACTCTATCCGGATACGTTGGTGTGATTGTCACCGATGAACGTTCGACGGTGATGATGGTTGATAATGGCACGAGTTGAGTCATCGACACGGGTCGTATTTTGGTGGATGACGATGCACAGGTGGCACACGGCTGGACAGCGGGCAGGCCGCGTTGGGAAGGTGCATGAGTCGTGCTAGTAGATGGCTCGAGTCGTGCCACCAGAAGCACGGCGTCGGCATTTGTGCACCTATGCGATCGTACGTGCGATGGAGCTTCAAAGGCATTTCGCATGACTGAAAGTTGTAGTTGGCATGAACAATGTGGACGGCCAGCACGAGTCGTGCCTACGGGAATTTGACGCAGGCGAGGCATGGGTGTACGACACAGTAGGCACGAGCGTGGCACAGGCAGGCAGCACGAGTTGTGCCAGTGGCTGGCACGAGTCATGTCTGTTGGTGCTTGGATCGTTTGGTTAACAGACCCGTTAGGGTTCTATACATTTCTAATAACAGCAGAAGCAAGAAATCATAGAAACTATTACCGTTCACCAGGGTATGTAGAAGATGAAGGATTCTCACTGGCAGACTGTGCAGTCCCACGAGAATGGCCATAATTTCCTCGTCTGATGGTGGACAGCAGCAGCAAACTACCTTCTGATCTTCTGCCGTATGTCCCAAGTCCGATCTCGACGTCGTGTGGGCGACGATCTACGAGACCTCCTCAATCTGCTCTCAACCCTCATCACACGTGAATAATGAATTAGATTAGGGTTCCAGATAAGCTGAGGTGACTTATATACATGGGCTACAGCAGGGACCAGGAGGAGAAATTGGGTTGGGCCTCCATTGGGCTTAAGTATCCAAGCTTAGTCCAAAGCTTATACTTAAGTCCAATAATAATAATATATTTCACTAAAATATTATTACTGCACTGCCTTTCCAATTCTAAAATTACGTTTTGGGCTCCTTCTTATTATGAGCCCGTTAGTCTCCCCATGTTTAAGATATACAATATCCATTAATTAATTTAAGTTACTGACAACTCAATTAATTAATATCTCATCCAAGAGTAGTACCACTCAACCTCATTATCATGCCGGAATAAATCCACCTGCAGGGTTTACATGATAATCCTTATGAGCTGCTCAAGGGGACATCATCAACCTATGACGGATACAATTAACAGCACACCATAGAGACAGCACTACTTCCCAACTTATCGAGTTTGTTGATTTACTTACATGTAAATCTCACTCATTGATGAATCAAAGAAATACATACTGCCCTACGTGTCGAGGTTATTGTATAGGGATTAAGAGCACAAACATCCATAATAACAGAGATCAAGTTCTCCTATAAGTCAGTATAAGACGAACGATATCAAGCGGTCCTGCTCAATACACACAAGTGCACTAATGTGATTCTATAACCAAGACAAGCTAATATCAAACCACACTACAACCATCCCGATAGAGAGTCCCCGTCTATCTCGGTTGTGAGCATCTGTTTATACTTTATAAGGAAACAGATAATATGATCTTCCGCGTGTTGTCGCACAACATATTATCTACAGTATAAAGTAAGTAGACTATTGCATCGAACATATAAATAAATTATAAGATACAATCATTTGATCATATGATTCTCTTTTCAAATAAATTGTTATAAGATTGTTCATACAAAAAAGCTAGACTTTTAGTATACAATCCAACAATCTCCCACTTATACTAAAAGACTATGCTATCATGTCTTCTGCCATACATCTGATTCCCACTCCTACTACACGACCATCAAAAGCTTTCGCTTTAAGGTCCTTGTAAATGGATTTACTAGGTTATCATCCGATGCAATCTAGGCGACAACAACCTTCCCCTCATCATACAATTTCTCGTAACAGGTGGTACTCGCGCTCCATGTGTTTAATTGCCTTATGGACTCGTGATTCCTTCAAGTTTGCAACTGCACCAATATCATTAATTTAAATTATGACAATCTTGGGCAAACTTAGAAATACTTCAAAGTCCATCATGAAGTTTCTAGAGTCATATAGATACTTTGGCTGCCTTATAGGCTCCAATTTATCATCTTTCCATGATGGAGTCCGGAGTTCGAAATATATTTCTATATAACACTCCTCCATATTATGGCTCTACTTCCTAAAATTAAACACATAACCTTGAGGTGGATTTACTGCCATCCTATCTGATTTGAAAAATCCGAATCTACGTAACTCATAAGAAGCAGTGAATCTGTCTGGTAAGCCTACATATAATTTCTAGTCCTTTTCAGGTACATAAATATATGTCTTACCACAGTTCAACATTCTTATTTCGAGTTACCTTGATACTCACTGTCTATGCAATTGGCAATACAGTTATCCATTCTCGTGCATAGCATTCCTTAGATTAAGCTTCCTTATTCGCCGAAGCATAAGGAACCGCTTTCATCACCTTTATCTCTTTTTGTGTCTCAAGACACATTCACTTAGATAAATTCACATGCTAAATGAGTAAGGATCGTATCATTTTGCTAAACTTGAGCTAAGCCTAACATCCTTTCTTGTGATTTGTATTACCGTGAACAAAAGGATATTTTTGCTCTTCTTAAGTCTTTCATTTCATGCTGCTTTATTAACCATACCCATACGCCCGACAATACTCTTTCATTGTCTCCAATGAGCAATATATCATCTACGTATAGTACAAGAAATATCACCACATTTCCAGTCACTCTTTTCAATACATAAGACATATCCGAGCATTGATAAAATCCAGATCACTGGATTTCTTCATCAAAACGGATGTTCTATAATTTTGAAGCTTGCTTTAGTCCATTGATGGACACTTTTAAGCTTACTATCAAAATGCTCTTAGCTCTTTGCAATGAATCACTCTGGTTGCTTAACATAGACGTTTTCCTCAAGACTTCCATTCAGGAAAGCTGTCTTGACATCTATTTGCTATCCCTCATATTCCATATGAGTAGCAACAGGTAAAAGAGTCCGGATCGACTTAGGCATAGCTACTGGCGAATAGGTTTTCTCATAATCAAACCCTTTCTTTCTGAGTATACCTTTTCGCAATAAGCTTTGCTTCCAAGGTTTTTACCTTACCATATGATCCTCTTTTATTTCGTGTGACCACTTCCAATGGCTTTTACACTATTTAGTGGTCCTACAAGCAGCCAGATCTAATTTAGAATCTATCGATTCTATTTCAGAAACCATAGCACTTTGCTAAGATTCACATTTCAATTTTGTAGTGCTTCGTCATATCGTGGGTCAACTCCATGTTTACTAGGTACCAAGTCTTACGACTCTCCCATAACATATACCTTTCAGGTTATCGAACAACCCTCCCACTACGACAATGTACTACATGCAATTGTGTATCAGACGTGACACGCATTGCAGTTTACCTTATGGTATATCCTCTTGTACACTTGGTACTAATACTTTGTGTTTTCCCTCTCACTTCCTTTAGAACAATTTATACATGGCTTTATGATTTAATACATATCCCTTTTCCAAAAATCTAGTGTTTTTGTTATCAATCACCCTTCGATATTTTGGACTAAATAAATCATTACTCTTTATTTTTCTAGGACATCCCACAAACAGACAAACATTCATACGAATTACTGTTTCTAGGGCATATCCATAAAATGAATTTAATAATTCCAAATAACTCATCATCTATCTAACCAATTCCATAAGAGTCTTTCTCTTATTAGGATTAGAAGATGTGTTATTAATTACTATTTGTTGCATCCGTGGGATGACCATAATTTAAGAGTGAAAAATTGTCGCTGACGTACAACAACAGATTATAGCTCCATCCTTCATTACTATGATCATGTCATTTAAATGAAATGGAGTATCCATCCGTAAATGCATAGAAACTGAAATGAAATTCTTTCTATGAAAACGTACGTAAAGATAATTTCTCATAATCAAACATTTATTCATATCGTAAGATAAATAAACAACTCCCACTGTAATATTTTCTACTCTCGTAGTTTTACCCATGTATATTATAATTTCATCATCATTTAGTTGCAAGCTTTTAGTGATTTCGGTATCTATACACAACGTGTCAGTAAATGCCATCACTAATCATGCTTCAACGACTAGTGAATGAGATATTCACCTTGTTCACATGTTGATGAAATTGAATTTCCTTCGCCACATGTTTTGTCAGAAGTTCTCCACCATATACAACCTCTCGTATTTCAGGTAGAACTTGTTCGAAACATCCAGGCAAATTATGAAGAATAAATTGATCTAGGTTTCCCTTTTAATTTCTATTCCAAGTATTCCCATTTCATTCATCTACTTATCCATGACCTCTTACCTTTACAACTTACTCAAGTATCTGAAGAGTCGCATGAGACCATCATATTTCTATGAACCTCTCACCTCTTCACTAGAGACTTTAAAAGGCATCATGGGATATCCTTAGTGAGAACACACTTATATTTTCCTGAGCAGTAATATTCAAAACCAAGATTCTTTTCTAATCATCTAATTTTGGACCAGTAAATATAATTTCTTTCAGTAAATAATAAGCGAGATAAAACTATTTGAAATTACAGAGAATTACAAATAAATACACCGATTAAATCTTCGAATTTTATCCATTTATATTGGTTCCCTCAAAATAATATAAAAATAAAATTCACCGACATATCAAGCACCTTGAGTCTGCAAGCCATGATCGTGTGGACGTTTACAAATCCGAACATTTACAAGAGAAGTTTTTTTCCATTAATTTTATTTGTCAACCTAACTTTATGACAAAATAATTAATAGTCGGTTCCTCTTTAGCCATGCAAATAAAAGCAGTGACCCCGATGGGGAGGATACTTATTATTTGCATCTAAGTGTACACCATTATTTGACCCCAAGTCCATTGCGCAAGCTTATGTGCCTTACAGATGGAGAAGTACACACATGCTTGGATAACTTCCTACAGTCATCAATTATAAGTTTGTACCAGTGAACCGCATATAAGCTCATCCGATAGGGAGGAAGGTCTATGCCAACGTGCAAGTTCATATGCATCACATTACAAACATAATTATTTAATGAAGTCTGTTCCAGCAATCCATGAATAAACTCATCCGATGGGGAGGAAGGCTCTAATGCCGATGCACAAGTTTACTCACATTGCTAACAAACTAATAATGGAGGCTGCAGGAATTTATTACAAATTCCCTCTCCCACTTAGTTATTTAACACCGAGGGTTTTTTACATGCATATAATATTCAGAATAACATACGCAACCTAGCATGCTCCTATTACAGCAGCAAATAAGGCAGTAAATCAAGTAGAACATGCGTCCAATCAAAATATATAATAATAATTGACAAATAAAATAATTATGTCAATTATATATAAGGATTAAAAGAAATTGCCTAATATAGAATCGACTAGATCAACCCATAAAAACAATTATGGAAATAGCTTGCCCAACAAGTTGGAAAACAAAACTTGGGCCCCAAGCTATCAAACCCGATCCACACGGCCCAACAGCAACAACAAAACCGTTGCGTGAAATAACCCACTCTAGCCACATTAATGCCCGCCGGAACGTCAGCCCATCATCGAAAACCATCACATAACCTTGCACAGCCACATACGTCCTCTCCTGCCGAGAACACGCTGCCAGCCTGAAGCTGTCGTGATTATCAGCCACTACCAGCCATTGATACCAGCGATTGCCGGTGAACTATCACACGCCGGCACTCCATCGATCAGCCACCTGATGGCCTATCGGAAAACTGCTGTCCGCCAGAGAATTGTCGCCCAGCCTGAATCTGTCGCAAATCCTCCTATAGCTAATCCACGATTTAACATCTACCGACCTGCTACTAACCAAGTTCCGGCAACTCACCGTACAAGCTGTGGAGTAGCACGCTTCCCAGCAGTGCCGGAGCTAAGAAGCCATCGCCATGCGAAGCTGCTGCCAGCCACGCAACCATCAGCCATGCTTCCCCACTGCCGGTACCACATGCCATCTCGCCATGCCAGCGCCGAAGGAACCATTGATGTCTCCTAGCCTTGGTATTCGCTAGCTAAAATTGCAGACCTGGTGGGAAATCATCCAGCCTCGATTGGAATTTCATGAGGACTCGCCTAAAATACTAACAGACCCGATCATAATGTGTGCAGGCTTGATCGGAAACAACCGCTGACTAACTCGAAAAAATGATGCTAGTCGCTCGGAACCTTTCACGAAATGCCCCAGCACCCACCGATGCCGCCATCACCGGCTGATTTATGGCCAGACTTTGTCTTGCCATACAGCTCATGGCCATCGGAAACATAAGCCTTCGCCACTGCTGTTTCTCTATTTCGTCGCCGACCCAACACGATAGCTGGCTTGCTTACGCCAGCCACCGTCCAGCCGCGCCAACTTCTGTCGTTGCAATTGAGTTTTCGCCCGCTAGGCCTGCCAATCGAAAATCACGCTGACATCTCGTCCCCAGCGATGAGCAGACCCGCTCGGAGAACTTCGCTATTCTGATCGAAATGACACCTGGGCCTTCGATCGCGACTTCACCCGGCCCGTCGTGAAAAACCCTGCCGGAAATGCGCTAACAGCGAGAGCATCCTGTTCGCAAGTGCCTGCGATGCCCGCCAGTGATGCCGGCATTGGCTGGAGCCGTCCAGCCACACCATCACCGCAACCAGGCCTCTTCGCATTATATTAGCAGCAGTCCAGCTACCATCCGACACCACCAAGTCTCTTTTCCTTTCACCATCCCCGTACAGTTCATGTTACATCAACTGCCAGCCCCTTTCTGTACATGGTTTGCTCAACCATTCCACGCTTATCCATCGTCGTGTGGTGATTTTGTGTGATGGAGTGGAGCAATTAAGGTTTGGCAGCCGTGAGAACAACTTAGGGAACAACTTAGGGTTTTACAGCCGTGAATATAAAACAAAGGGTATATACAGATTGTTCAAAACATCACAACCCTATCATGCAATCAATATTCAAGAATAATTCACATAATCCACATTAAACCCTAGCCTAACGTGTCATGCTTCACCACGAAACCAAAGCTCTGATACCACTTGTTGGTGCTTGGATCGTTTGGTTAACGTGACCCGTTAGCGTTCTATACATTTCTAATAATAGCAGAAGCAAGAAATTATAGAAACGATTACCGTTCACCAGGGTATGCAGAAGATGAAGGATTCTCGCTGGCAGACTGTGCAGTACCACGAGAATGGCCATAATTTCCTTGTCTGATGTCAGAATTGAATGATATTTGTGCTAAGACGATCCTCTCTTCAACGGCTTTCCGTCAGTATATTGATCATCAAATTCTGAGTATTGTACGATTTTATATAAATTTTGCAAGGTGGCAGACAGCAGCAGCAAACTACCTTCTGATCTTCTACCGTATGTCCCAAGTCCGATCTCGACGTCGTGTGGGCGACGATCTACGAGACCTCCTCAATCTGCTCTCAACCCTCATCAAACGTGAATAATGAATTAGATTAGGGTTCCAGATAAGCTGAGGTGACTTATATACATGGGCTACAGCAGGGACCAGGAGGAGAAATTGGGTTGGGCCTCCATTTGGCTTAAGTATCCAAGCTTAGCCCAAAGCTTATACTTAAGTCCAATAATAATAATATATTCCACAAAAATATTATTACTGCACTGTATTTCCAATCCCAAAATTACGTTTTGGGCTCCTTCTTATTATGAGCTCGTTAGTCTCCCCATGTTTAAGATATACAATGTCCATTAATTAATTTAAGTTACTGACAACTCAATTAATTAATATCTCATCCAAGAGTAGTACCACTCAACCTCATTATCATGCCGGAATAAATCCACCTGCAGAGTTTACATGATAATCCTTATGAGCTCCTCAAGGGGACATCATCAACTTATGACGGACACGGATTCCTTCTACAATCAACAACACAGCATAGAGACAGCACTACTTCCCAACTCATCGAGTTTGTTGATTTAATTACATGTAAATCTCACTCATTGATGAATCAAAGAAATACATACTGCCCTACGTGTCGAGGTTATTGTATAGGGATTAAGAACACGAACATCCATAATAACAGAGATCAAGTTCTCCTATAAGTCAGTATAATCAAACGATCTCAAACGGTCCTACTCAATACACACAAGTGCACTAATGTGATTCTATAGCCAAGACAAGCTAATACCAAACCACACTACAACCATCCCGATAGAAAGTCCCCGTCTATCTCGGTTGTGAGCATCTGTTTATACTTTATAAGAAAACTGATAATATGATCTTCCGCGTGTTGTCGTACAACATATTATCTACAGTATAAAGTAAGTGGACTATTGCATCGAACATATAAATAAATTATAAGATACAATCATTTGATCATATGATTCTCATTTCAAATAAATTGCTATAAGATTGTTCATACAAAAAAGCTAGACTTTTAGAATACAATCCAACAATGTCGGCATAGAGCGGCGCTGGTCCATTTTGGAGATGGCATGATACGCTCAGGTTGGCGAGGTGACAGCGGGTTTGGCCGGAATGACAAACCAGCAGACAGTTGGCATGATTGGCTGGTGTTAGTGCACTTCAGGAATGGGATTCGTGGTGGGACAGACGTCAATGGGAAGGGGCACGATGGTGGCTGTCGGCCGACATGATCTGTGTAGGTAGCCAGCACGAGTTGTGCCAGTATATTTTTAAGGAGCGTGCGTAGGCAACACGGCAGTGCTAGTCGGTGCAAGTGGGATTCAACCACGACAGTCCAGTTCGACTAGACCCCTTGGTCGAACTAAAGCCATTTTGGTCGAATCAGAAGCCTAAAGTGCGAATTATCATCTATCTTGATTCGATCAGGGTTCGACCAAGCCCCTAGGTCGAACCCTAGGTCGAACTCCATGCCTGGGACGCGTCCGGATCCAATTTTTACACCACAAGTGCGTGTTTCTGCGTGTTTTTCAAGAAAAAGTCCATCCAAGATCCATAAGGAGAGCTTACAAGTATAAAAGGGATGTAAATCATATCATTAATCATTATTAAGGGATACAACACAACACAATCATCCTACATCCACAAGGGGGGTTCACCCCCAACCATCATCCACATCCTTTCCCCCATCCATCCATCAGTTTGAAGATTCGTCTGTGGAATCAAGAGGAGAACCAAAAGGAGGATTCAAGATGAAGAAGGAAGCGACGACGCCCACATCTAGGGTTTTCTTCGTTTCCTAATTTATCTTATATTTTTTGGACATATGGGTAAGATCTATCCAACCCCCATGATTGTTCTTCGTAACATTATGGGCTAGAGCCTTTTTAGTAGAACTAGGGTTGTGAAGGTTTTTATGAATTAATTGAACTTTTGTGTGTAAACTCTGTACAATATTACTTGTGGATTTATTTTATATATGATTGTGCCTTTTAAATTCATACTCACGGTGATTTTGTGCATCATTAACTATTATGTAGAGTCTGAATACATATCTTGGTTATTGATTGAACGCGTTCACTGCTGAGCAGGATTACATATTATGATTCTAAGAGAGGGGACTCCGAAGCTTCATTAGAACTATCATATATGAATACTTATTAATTGAATTGAATTCGGGTTATTAAGTAGGATAAAGAGGATAACTTCATAGTACCTATAAAGGGAGATCATATCGGGTTAGAGCACCAATTAGCCAGGGAAATAATTAATACTGATTATACCTAGAAAGGGGAGTGGAATTATATATCTTGCTCCAAGGCTATTCACACGTGTTACACGCATGTTTACTTGTGTCTATAATGTAAATATGCATGGTTTAATGATGCGTCCATATTCCACAGGGCATAGTCGGAAATCAACATACAAAAGGGAAATTAATGAGTGAAACTGAATTACCCTAGAGATAACTATTCTCCTACTTGATCCACTTTTGTATTCTTCTAAGTGACTTTATTTTATTTATTATTTTAATTAATTGTTAATTAGTTAATAATTAAATCCTCAAACATTATTGCCTTGTCTTAATTAATTTACTAAATAATTTAATTGATAATACTACGTCATTTGGGTTCGATAATCACTTGGTCGCTTGCTTAAGCTGTAATTGATATCCTTAATACTTGGGGATTAATTTTGCGTGCAAAGAAAACGCGCATCAAGTTCTTGGCGCCATTGCCGGGGATGACTGTTATTATTAATTTATTATTTCTAGTTTAATTTAGACTTATATTTATGATTATTTATTTCTATCTAACCTTGAATTTTTCTGAGGTACTTGTGCATTAGAAAAAGTAGAGAAAGGAAAGGAACGAATAACACACTAAGCTAAACATGGCCGGAGCAAGGCAGAATCCGGATAATGATGCCATACGTGAAAGTTTCACGAACTATGGAATTGGTAACATTGGGTTGATAGGAGTAAGGGGGAAGATGATGATTTTGAGATACATCCCGCTCTTATTAACATGGTAGAGAAGAATTCATTTTCTGGAGGTTGCTTTGAACATCCATATCATCACCTCAAAAGATTCCTTGATTATGCAAACACTCAAAATGGAGCTGGAGTTAATGATAATGTTAGGTGGTTCGCCTTATTCAAGTTCTCTTTAATTAATAAGGCGGAAGCTTGGTATGGAACGCTTGATGTTGCCGACTGCACTACATGGGACCAACTGCAGTAGAAGTTCTTAGAGAGATACATGCCACCCTCAAGGATCTTAAGAATGAGGCAAGAGATCACTCAGTTTGTGATGAATCAGGATGAGAAGTTCCATGAGGCGTGGGACAGGTTTAAAGACATGCTCAGGAGGTGCCTACAGCATGGAATGTTTAAGACTGAATACATAATCATCTTCTACTATGGATTGGATTGTGAGTCGCTTATTTTTATTGATGCATCATCAGAAGGAGCGTTGTTATCTAAGACAACACTTGAAGCAGATAAGTTATTCAAAGACATCTCTATAAATTCACATGACTAGACTGTAGAAAGAGATAGAGGATCATATGTACATGACAAGGTGGCGCAGGTTGAACATCAAATGGTGAAGCCGAATAGGAATGATGAGATCGTCTCTAGTTTAGCTAACATCAACAAGCTACTAGAGTCCCAGCAGAGGTAGATTACAGAATTGACACAAAGGGAGCCTAGTATGAAGCAGCTCGAAGTGAAGAGTGTTGAAGATACCTTCAATCAATACATTGCTAAGATTGATGCATCGTCTTGAGGATACCATGAACGTTGATCATGCAAATTTATCTAAGCAGTTGAAGGACCTTACCTTAATTATGGGGCAGATGGTCGTGAATGTGAATCAATTGACACAGACGTTGGGGAATAATGCCATCACATTGAGGCCTGGAATGCAGTATAAGGGACAAATGATGCCAGAATCAAATTTAGAAATGTCAGGAGCCCGATTCGACCTCGATTTGAACAACACATCAGGTCAAACCGAACAGAGGAGGTCGAACCAGGCACCTGGGCAATATTCAGAAGAAGTAGAGGGCCAGTTCGACCAAAAATAGGTCGATTCGACCAGAAGCTCTAGTCGAACTCAGGTTGAATGCCACTGTTCAGGACACTCTATTTTGTCTGATGCCCGATTCAACCGCGACCACTACCATTCGACAAGCCCTGTAGGTCGAACCGTGGTTGAACCATCCTGTTCGGTAGAGAACGCAATTTCTGAAGCTCGGTTCGACCACTACACACCTAGTTTGACTAGAACTCATGGTCGAACCAAGGTCAAACCGCCTCGTTTGACACCATTTTTCGTGCGAGATGCTTTATTTGATGTTGATGCTACTCCAGTGCCATCCCAAGAACAGAACACTGAGCTTATAGTAGAAAAGAAGTGGGAAAGAGCAAAGAGGTTGAGAGCCGAGAAGCTTAGACTGCAGATGGATAATGAAGATGTAGTTTTCTTTCTTGATCATGCAATGAAGATGCCCATGGAAATTCAATCTTGAAAGAGCATAGATGTGATTTCTAACTTGTTTAATCTTGATTTTTCTATGACAGATGATTCTGAATTTAAGTGGAAGATTGACAAGGAGGTGTCTAGACAGCCATGGGAGGAACAAAATTCTGAGGATCATATTTTTGTTACCAAGAAGGGTGAGGTGCTGAGTGTAGATAAGAAGAGGGAAAGAAAGTATTTGAAGATGAGGATGCGAGAAGACCATCCTCTAATCTAGTAGTTCAAAAGGTTATATCCGTCGTGACTCTCCGACGTTAAACATGAGCGCCTGTTGGGGGCTTGCCCTTCCATTTTAATGCTTTATTTATTTCGTGTGAGTAAGGAATTTTTATATTTAAGGTGTTTACTAATCAAAAATTACATCTCTTTGCAAACTTAGTTTCAACTTACGTTTTTACTAAGTTTGGGGGGTATGATGTTATTACCTCATTGAAGCACCTAGAGTATAATCTTTTCTTTGTAATGTTTGCTAGGGGAGTTAATTTTTTGCGGTATGTTAAAACTTTAATCGGTTTTGATATGTCAATTTTTGCAATTTGCCTAGTGTTCAGTGGTGTTTCTAGTGTGTGGAGTCGACTAGATAGTCAATTGATTCTTTCTTCTAGTTATCCTATTTTATTATTGATGAATCCTATGATGATGAGTTTGTTTGAGCTTTGATGATAGAAAAAGATATAAGAGTGGCAAGATGACCGAGTTGAACAACTCGAGGAGCTCGTGAATGCATTGAAGATATATCAGGTGCCCTCATTTCCTTTTTCTAATTTTTTTGTGTGATTTTAAATTCATGGAGTGGAATGATTGAGTTTATATTTTTGGTGATCTATGTGATCTTATATTGTTTAAATTATGCCTAAAATTCATATGCTCTTGAAATTGATGAAGGAAGTGTACTTGAGTTATATTGTGATATGAAGTTCTATGTGTACTTGTGGGATATTACTTACCATGAAAGATGCTATGTTACTTGTTAAAAACCCATGTGAGATTTTGAGCCTCGTTGATCATGTACATAATCACATGATGTTTCTTTTTTGGTGGGTATCGTTCCTGTGCGTGTATTCTAGAACTTGTCTCTTGTCTTACTTGAAACTACATGTGTGTTAGATATTGGGAGATGATTTTAGACCATCTTTGATATTATGAGTCACTTTGCCAAATAATTTGCTACCAAATATTATATATCCGTAGTTAGCCCTTTTGAGCCTAAAAGCCTTATTTCTTTGGCAACCCACAAAGATAGCCACTTTGATATTCTATTTGAGCCTTAAATTCCTATATTTAGTGGAGAATTAATGCTGTCAAAGTGTGTGAATTGATTTTCATGGAGTTTGAAAGGAATAAAATATCAAGTGTTTATGAGCTTAAAAATAAGTTGCTTAGGGGTAGTGCCCGAAATTGGTACCTCAAGAAAGGAAAAAAAAAAAGAAAAGAAGGAAAAAATGTTGAGCCCGAAGAAAAAAGAGAGAGAAGAAAATTAGAAGAGCATGAAGCTGGATAGCCTTGAAGTATAAAAAATATGTAGTACAAAAGATCTCCGGTTTTAATTCTCTACTAATTAAGTCACTTATCCATATGTTTCCTACCCTTACCAAAGAGCCAACATTACATGCAAAAGAAAAGTCATTTTTGATCTCTTTATCGAATCATAATAATAGTGGTGGAGAGTTTGAGACTTTTGGTAAGCTTATGGTTACGGATGCACTTGAATTGAATTTGAGCGTAAATACTTTAACCCATAAATGTACATTTTTTATACTTGAGTGAGATATATACTTCCCGTGAGAACATATAAATGGAGCATTTGAATTGGTGGTGATTGTCTTATCTTGTATGCTATGAATTGATTATTACATGTAACGAGAGTTGCATGACCTAAGTTGAGGACAATTGTATTTAAATGGAGTATGTGTTATAGTCCTTGTTTCTCCGCTAATTTTCTTACTCTCTCTCTTTATTTTTATTTTGTTGCCTCGGGATGAGCAACGGGTAAGTTTGGGGGATTGATGAGAGTGGATATTAGCGTGTTTTAGTGTCCAATTGAACACCTTCTTGATTGGAATTGATGTTACATATTAGCACAAGAATCTTATATTCAATATATGTGAGAAAAAGGTGCACTTGAGGTTTTTTATTGTGTTTTAGGTGAAAAAAGGATCAAAAGTGCAAAGTTGGAAAAAAGGTGCAACTTGTGCAATGAATGCTGAAAAATGCACGTCCAACTTGTGCAATTTTTTTTGTTTGTGTGGAGATCAAAACAGGTGTTGTGATACATGGTTGTAAAGAAACTGAAAAGAGAATCGTTTTGGCGTAAAGAACACCTCAATTGAGTTCCAAACGAGGAAGTTATGAGCAAAATGCTGACATCGCCAGAGCTGTGCCGAACAGAATGGATGTTTTGCTTTCCATGGCTTTTTACAGATTCAAATCTTAGAGTTTTTATGATTTCTTTATATGGATAGAAATCTAAAGAAGAGAGAATCATGTGAGCGCAAGAATCACTCAAATTGGAGCTCGGATGTAGAAGTTATACGCGAAACAGTGAGACGGCACAAGTGGAATTCTACCACGACAGTCCAGTTCGACCAGACCCCTTGGTCGAACTAAAGCCATTTTGGTCGAATTAGAAGCCTGAAGTGCGAATTATCGCCGATCTCAATTCGACCAGGGTTCGACCAAGCCCCTAGGTCGAACTCCATGCTTGGGACGCGTCTGGATCCAATTTTTATACCCCAAGTGCGTGTTTCTGCGTGTTTTTCAAGAAAAAGTCCATCCAAGGTCCATAAGGAGAGCTTACAAGTATAAAAGGGGATGTAGATCATATCATTAATCATTATTGAGGGATACAACACAACACAATCATCCTACACCCCACAAGGGGGGTTCACCCCCCAACCATCATCCACATCCTTTCCTCCATCCATCTATCACTTTGAAGATTCATCTGTGGAATCAAGAGGAGAACCAAGAGGAGGATTCAAGATGGAGAAGGACGCGACGACGCCCATATCTAGGGTTCCTCCATTTCATAATTTATCTTGTATTTTTCGGACATATGGGTAAGATCTATCCAACCTCCATGATTGTTCTTCGTAACATCATGGGCTAGAGCCTTTTTGGTAGAACTTGGGTTGTGAAGGTTTTTACGAATTAATTAAACTTTTGTGTGTAAACTCCGTACAACACTACTTGTGGATTTATTTTATATATGATTGTATCTTTTAAATTCATACTCACGATCATTTTGTGCATCATTAACGGTGATGTAGAGTCTGAATACATATCTTGGTTATTGATTGAGTGCGTTCACTGCTAAGCAGGATTACATGTTATGATTCTAAGTGAGGGGGCTCTGAAGCTTCATTAGAACTATCATATATGAATACTTATTAATTGAATTGAATTCGGGTTTTTAAGTAGGATAAAGAGAATAACTTCATAGTACCTATAAAGGGAGATCATATCGGGTTAGAGCACCAATTGGCCAGGGAAATAATTGATACTGATAGTACCTAGAAAGGGGGATGAAATTATATCTCTTGCTCTGAGGTTATTCACACGTGTTACACACATGCTTACTTATGTCTATAGAGTATATATGCATGGTTTAGTGATGCGTCCATATTCCACAAGGCAAAGTCGGATATCAACACACGAAAGGGAAATTAATGAGTGAAATTAGATTACCCTAGAGCTGCCTATTCTCCTACTTGATCCACTTTCGTATTCTTATAAGTGACTTTATTTTATTTATTATTTTAATTAATTATTTATTAGTTAATAATTAAATCCTCAAACATTATTGCCTTGTCTTAATTAATTTAGTAAATAATTAAATTGATAATACGCCTTCCTTTGGGTTTGATAATCACTTGGTCCCTTGCTTAAGCTGCAATTGATATCCTTAATACTTGGGGATTAATTTTTCATGCAAAGAAAACATGCATCTTAGATACCGAAATCACTAAAAGCCTGTATCTAAGTGATGATGAGATTATTGAGTACATGGGTAAGCTACTAAAGTAGTAATTGTTGTAGTGGGAGTTATTTATTTATCTTTTGATAGGAATAAACATTTGATTATGAGAAATTATCTTTCACGTACACTTTCATAGAAAGAATTTCGTTTCAGTTTCTATGCATTAACGAATAGATACTTTATCACATTTAAATGACATTTTCATTATAATGAGGGATGGAACTATAATCTGTTATGGTACGTTGGTAGATAATTTATAAACTCTTAAATAATGTTTATCCAACTGTGCAATAAATAGTATTAATAATTCATCTTCTAATCTTAGTAAGAAAAAGGAACCTTCGGAGATGAACTAAACATACTCTTGGCATCCAAGACTAATTTATATTAACTTGAGTAGAATTAAAAGGTAGATAGCCTTTGGACTGTTGGGTTTATTGGAAGTGGAAACTATCTGACTTGCGAGTCTTACTTGAAAGTGAAAATGATTAAAAGCCTTTTAAGGCAAAGGGGTATAGAGCCATGCAAAGATATGTTGGAATTGGTTCTTTCTGATTTAAGCGATCCTAAGACTATCCCGACGAGAGGTGGTTATTACAATTTAATCGTGGTGGCGAGGATCTCTTAGGATAACTTATGAGCTATTTATGAGATGATGAGATTAAATCTCAAGTTTTCTACACCGAGCATACCCCAGCTGAATGGTGTGGCGGATAGAAGGAATAAGACTCTTATGGAAATGGTTAGATAGATGATGAATTATTTGGAATTACAAATTTCATTTTGGGAAATCCTAGAAAGATGAAGGGTGATTGTTAATACAAATACTAGATTTTTGGAAAAGGACTATGTAATAAATTACATACCCATGTATAAGTTGTCTAAAGGAAAACATAAAAGTATTAGTACCAATTGTACCAGAGGATATACTACAAGATAAACTACATCGCGTGTCATATTTGATACATAATTACATGTAGTGCCTTGTCGTAGTGAGAGGGTTGTTTAACAACCAGAAAGATTTATGTTTTGGGAGAGTCGTGAGATTTGGCCCCTAGTAAACATGGAATTGACCCACGGATATGACGAAGCACTACAAGATAAAAATGTGATATCTTAGCAAGTTGCAATGAATTTTGAAATAGGATCTATGGATTATGAATCAAATTTGGGAACTTGTATGATCACTAAATGGTGTAAAGGCCATTGAAAGTGATCATACGAAATAAAAGATGATCATATGGTAAGGTGAAAACCTTGGAAGCAAAGCTTGTTGTGAAAAGGTATACTCATAAAGAAAGGGTTCGATTATGAGAAAAACTGTTCGCTGTTAGCTATGTCTTTGTCAATCCGAATTCTTTTATATTTTGCTGCTCATATTAAATTATGAGGAATAGCAAATAGATGTCAAGGCATCTTTTCTAATTGGAAGTCTTGAGGAAAACATTTATGAGAAGCAATTAGAGTGATTCATTGCAAAGAACTAAGATCATTTTGATAGTAAGCTTAAAAGTATTCATCGATGGACTAAAGCAAACTTCAAGATCATCGAACATCTATTTTGATGAGGAAATCCAGCCATATGGATTTAATCAATGCTCGGATGGGTCTTGTGTATTGAAATGAGTGACGAAAATGTGATGGTATTTCTTGTACTATACGTAGATGGTATCTTGCTCATTGGAGACAATAAAAGAGTATTGTCAGGCGTATGGGTATAGCCCATAAAGCGGTATGAAATGAAGGACTTAAGATAAGCAAGAAATATTCTTGCGATTATCTCAAGCTTCATGAATTGATACAATTCTTTCTCGTTTTAGCATGTGACTTTATCTAAGGAAATGTGTCTTAGGATACAGAAGAAGATAAAGGTGATGAAGGCAATTCCTTATGCTTCGGCGAATAAGGAAGCTAAATATAAGGATTGCTATGCATGAGAACGGATACCTGTATTGCTAATGGCATGGTCAGTGGGTATCAAGGTAACCCGAAACAAGAATGTTGAACTGTGGAAAGACATATACTTATGTACCTGAAAAGGGCCTGAAACTATATGTGGACTTACCGGACAAATTCACTGCTTCTTGTGGGTTACATAGATTTGTATTTTTCAAATCAGATAGGGACGACAGTAAATCCACCTCAATGTTATGTGTTTAATTTTAGGAAGTAGAGCCATAATATGAAGAAGTGTCATATAGAAATATATTTCGGACTCCGCCATGGAATGTTGATAAATTGGAGCCTCTGAGGCAACCAAAGTATTTATATGACTCTAGAAACTTCATGATGGACATCGAAGTATTTCTAAGTTTGCCCAAGGTTATCACAATTTATTGTGATAATAATGGTGCAGTTGCAAACTTGAAGGAATCACGAGCCCATAAGCAATTAAACATATGGAGCTGACCACCTGTTACGAGTAATCGTATGATGAGGGAAAGGTTATTGTCGCCTAGATTGCATCGGATGATAATCTAGTAAATCCTTTTACAAGGACCTTAAGGCAAAAGCTTTTGATGGTCGTGTAGTGGGAGTGAGAATCAGATGTATGACAGAAGAAATGACAACATAGTCTTTTAGTATAAGTGAGAGATTGTTGGATTGTATACTAAAATTCTAGCTTTTTGTATGAACAATGTTATAACAATTTATTTGAAATGAGAATCATATGATCAAATGATTACGTCTTATAATTTATTTATATGTTCGATGCAATAGTCCACTTACTTTATACTGTAGATAATATGTTGTGCAACAACACACGGAAGATCATATTATCGGTTTCCGTATTAAGTATAATCAGATGCTCACAACCGATATAGACGGGAACTCTCTATCGAGATGGTTGTAGTGTGATTTGGTATTAATTTTTCTTGACTATAGAATCACATTAGTGCACTTTGTGTGTATTGAGCAGGACCGTTTTAGATCGTTCGATTTTTACTGACTATATAGGAGAACTTGATCTCAGTTGTTATGGATGTTCGTGCTCTTAATCCTTATACAGTAACCTCGACACATAAGGCAGTATGTATTTCTTTGATTCATCAATGGGTGAGATTTACATGTAATTAAATCAATAAACTCGGTGAGTTAGGAAATAGTGTTGTCACTATGGTGTGCTGTTGATTGTAAAAGGAATCCGTGTCCGTTATAGGTTGATGATATCCCCTTGAGGAGCTCATAAGGATTATCATGTAAACCCTACAGGTGAATTTATTCTGACATAATAATGAGGTTGAGTGGTACTACTCTCGGATGAGATAATAATTAATGGAGTTGTTAGTAACTTAATAAATTAATGGGCATTGTATATCTGAAACGCGGGGAGACTAATGGGCTCATAATAAGAAGCCAATAACGTAATTATGGGATTAGAACAATAGTGCAGTAATAATATTTTAGTGGTATATATTATTATTGTTGGACTTAATTATAAGCTTTGGGCTAAGCTTAGATACTTAAGCCCAATGAAGACCCAACTCTAATTTCTCCTTCTGGTCCCTACTGTAGCCCATATATAAGTCATCTCAGCTATCCAGAAACCCTAACTGAAAAGTAATACACACCAAACGCTGTGAGGAGAGTGAGGGAACAGCAAATTGAGAAGATCTTGAGGATTGTCGCCCACACGACGTCAAGACTGGACTTGGGAATACAATAGAAGATCGGAAGGTTATTTGCTGTTGCTGTTCGTCAAATTCCATGATTTTTCTAAAATCGTGTGGAACTCCAAACTAGACATCTGATATACCATTGGAAAGCCACTGAAGAGATGATCATTTTGGCATATAGATCACTCAAATCGGAGATCATGTGAGAGAGTTATGCCCAAAACGGTGAGGCTGCGCAGGCTGCTGGTGAGAATCTTTCTTCTTCAACATACCCTGGTGAAAGGTAATACGTTTCTATGTTTTCTTACTTCTGCTGATTATAGAATCGTATGGAACCCTAACAATTCATGTTAACCAAACGATCGAATGCCAACAATAATTATGTGGCTATGATGTGAGCTCGACAAATCAAACATAATAATAACTAGAGGGGGCAAGAATTCCTCCCAACTATTTCTCTCAAAGAGGGAAGAATATCGCTTCTTATTTACTATTTTTTCCTTTTCTATTACAATTGGGGATGATGTGGGGAGTACAGTGTAAGTATGGCAAATAGAGTGGATGATTGTTCATGTCTAAGCTCACTCTTATATAAGAGGAGTGAGGCTGGAGTAATTAATGCAGTTGGGACCCAAGCATTAATCACCTTCAGGGTCTGAGTGGGCCCGAGATGGGTCCTTCTGGAGCGTGAAGGGCACGCATGTTTTAAGTTTATACGTTGGAGGCAGTTTCATAATACTTGTGGCTGCCCCTTGCACACCGCTACTGGTATGTGCAGGTGGGGCCATCCAAGTGGCTTGCCTTGTGGGCTGAGCATATCTGGGCCTTCCTCTTATTGGGCCTCTTCTTAGGCTATTTTTTGGGCCGGGCAGATAACGCCTATCACATTAGCCCTCGAACTTTGCTTCAGAACGGGACCGTACCATAGGGAATGCCTAATCCTATTGCTGACATCAGCTCTATTTTATGAGGGACATGTCACTTTGGTGTGTTGGAATATTTAACTTCTGACGGCACTGCAATAGCAATCCCATCAGTTTTGAGGCATCATGTCGTTCGCCATTTTTGAAGCGTTGTTTTCCTCTATTAAATCGTTGGTCATTTCATTTGGGGGGTTCTTTATTGCTTTTCTCTTCTCTTGGCAGGTACACATACATTTTCTTACCTCTCTCTCTTTTCTTTTGCATATTTATGATGAGTGGGTGGTAAGAGATGGTTTGTTGGCCCAATCTGGAGATTCCGATGAACGGGGCTCGAGTGACGCTCATGTTCTCTTTGTTTGATGGGCGAAGGCACGCTGGGGCTTCATGGAGAATGGGATGCTTCCTCTGCTCTAGTTTGTGTTGACACCGCTAAGTCGTCTCGGCCACCCTAAAAGAAAAAGAAGAGGGTTGTCAATCATTCAGAATTCCTAGCCCATACTCTTGCCTCTACTGTTTCTGAAGTTGATGTGGACCTGGCCTAGGTACAATACGTGGCTCACAGGGTGGAGTTTCATCGTCTGGCCAATGGTGAGAAAGCCAATTATCCACTGGAGGGCTGTGTGACTATTAACTCGCAGATGTTAGAGGTTGTGTTACGGCTTCCCCTCCAATGATGTTTTGCCCGGCTGTTAGCTCACTTAAAATTGGGCCTAAACTAGTTGTCTTCCAATGCATCAGCCATTCTGGTGGATTTTTCTTTACACTTTCGGAGTAAAAAGTAAACCTATTTATCTCCGCTGGAATTTGACTAACTATGCTCACCGGTGGCGGAGTATCAGTCATTAAGGTTTTATCTCCTGAATAAGAGATCCACCAGAGCTTTCATTACCGACAAGCCCTTATCCATCAAGGGTTGGAAGAAGGGTTGGTTTTGGGCGTCCTGTAATTAAGGATCACCCGGCATCTACGTGTTCACGACTTTCCAGATTGGCTGAGATTGTGAGTTCACTTATTTTTACTCTTTCTCAGATTAATGACCTTGACTTTTTTTACTTTGTAGGGTTGAAGCCACCCGGGGTGAAAGAGCTGAAATCAGATTTTGTGAAGCTTGTAGCGGAGTTGGCTGCCTTGCCTACTAAGGAACGAGATCATAGTGTTATGGTGACTCCGAAGAGGTTGCTCACGATGGTGAATTCGACAAAGTTTGTGGAAAGTGGAGTATGTCCTTGGGAGACTGTGCCATTAGGCAGCAATGGCATTGGGGGCCAGAGTGCGGTGATCGAGGTTCGTGAGGTCTTAAAGACTGATGGCTCACACCTGAGGGTATCCGTCAAGGGACCTTTCTATCAAGGCGACTTGGTGGTTTTTTATGCCGATCGGGTTGAGTGGGCGAAGGTAATATGCAACGAGCTTGGCTCCATGAATCCTGCTCCGCTTGATGGGGAGTGGTCCTCCAAACCCCCAAGCACTTTTTCTATGATCGTTATCCCAGATAAGGCGAGTCTCAAAGAAGCTGGTGATAGGGATGCGAGTGTTGGAGGATACACAGTTCCTCCGAACGTGATGGTATCAAACCATGTGGGTGCTGATCATCACTCTGCGCATAAGGCAGTGAAGAGGATCCAAAGGAGGATCTCGAGTTGAAGAATGCTTCGGAACAGATGAAAAGTGATCCAGAGCCTAAAAACTATGACATGATGTTTGGGCCTGCTAGAAGAGTTGTTTCTCTGGTCGGTCCTGAGAAAGAAGTTGACCCCAGTTTCCCACCAATCTATTCCCCGAGCGATTCCTATCATTCCCCTAGTTAATCCAAATCCTCGAGGTATTGCTGAGCCTGTTGATTCTAGTGTGGCCGATAGAGAGGCTGAGAAGCTGGCCGCTGAGAGAGCCCGCGAGCGTGGAAAGGCAATCGAGGATGAGCCTGATTTGGAAGAGTTGGGTAATTTGGGCTTTTATCAAGGTGTTTCTCGCCCTTTCAACCAACATGCCCTGCTAATCATCAATCCGAGTTCTCTCCCTCGCAATCCTTCTGGTCTGGCTATTATGGCCGGTGCTGGTGCTGCTGCTGCTTCTCTCTCAACCTCCATGCACGTCTTGGATCAATATCGTCTATATACCAATCAGGTGGTTAAGGGTTTTGAGGGTTTCTCGATTGACTTGGAGGAGAGATTAACTTTTCTGGAGACTGAAAATGCTGAGTTGGCCTCCCTTGTCGATTATCAGAAGAAACGCCTAGAGATTCTGAACTTTGAATTGAGGATGGAACAGGAAACTCTGGAATCTATTAGGATAACTTTTACAGAGGCAGAAATTTCCAGAGACGCTGCTCGATCGAAGCTGCGAAGGCCCGAGCCCGATTGATAGAAGTAGAGGCTCATGTCAGAGCTTTGGAAGAACGCATTATCCATCATCGATCTGCTGAAGAGAGGGCTGCCCAAGCCGAGGTGCAGCTGAAGAAAATGGAGGATAAGATGGCCGGTATCCTCCAATCTCTTAGTGGTCGATGGAAAGGCTGACATTCCCTCTTCAGTTTTACATGTTGACTCTATATCTTGTTCTGATCCCCTACGTGGGTAAAAACTTCACACTCATTGATGGTTTGTAATTATGAATTCTGGACTTCTTTTTTCCCTTTTCTTGCTATTGTTGGGTAGTTGTTTTGGACAATATTTCGTGCCATTATAATCTATGAAATATTGATCCGTTGGTTGCTAATTTGTGACTGCTGATATATGTTGGCTTGTGCTTATCAATTGTTGTGTATTCTTGCCTTGCATGCCGATCATGTGAGTGTCTGTACTCCTATCTGAAACTCTTTTTGTGTGCCGCGCCGATATTTTCATTTCTCGTGTTTAAATACCAATCGATTCGGTACCATCCATTTTGAGATCCCATAATCAATTTCTTTTATTCTTGATACTTCCTGATTCCCATTACTTCTTTTTCCGATAGCCCTGAGTCCTTTATCCCGAAATTGGTTCTAATACCCCTGTTTTTCTCAAAATTCTCGAGTGCCTTTCTGTCGCCTTTGTTCTTTCTTTCCGATACCGAAATTTGTCCGAAGTTTTATCCCTTTATTTTGATATCGATACTTCTCCCAACAATCATTTCTAAGTTATTCCGTTGTGTTGATCCATTCCTCCCGAGGTTCATCCTTGTGTGCCAATGCCAAATATTTTACTCCCCGAAACTTGCTCTTTTATCTGGTACCGATACTTCCATTGTTCCCATATATTTCATATTCCAACCTTTGTTCCTTTTTCCAATACCAATATTTGTCTTAGAACTTATTCCTTTTACTCCGATGTAGACCTTAATTACAATGTTATTCTCATATACCAGTGTATCATTTCGAATTTATTCCGTTAATCCTATACCAATGTTCCTCCCAAATTCATATCCCCTTTTCGTGATGTCTCTGCCTTCTCCCAAGATTTGTTTTCCTTTAGGTATGCCACTTCCAGGGTTTTTTGGTTTGATTCCCCTTTTAACCATTGATGTTCCTTATTCCCCATATTTGTAGTTTATGTTATGACATTCTTTCTTTTGGTGTTCCCGTTTACATTGTGCCAATTTCCCATACTATTAAGACTCAAGTTTAATGATTCATATTTCATGAAGTAAATATCCATAACTACATAACAAGAATTTACATACAATTTTCCCCTTTGATGTAGCCAACAAACCCATTACTCGTCTGGCCCAGTGCCTTGATTCTATTCAAGTATGGCCTAATGCTTTGATTATAAGTAGTAAGAGGTTGCATCACCAACCTCATTTGTCACACTGTCTGGCTCATTAGTAGTACTTCTTTAGGTGTTGGACGTTCCATGGATGTGGCACCTTCTTTCCGTCTACCTCATCTAGCTCATACATCCCTTTTTCCAATACTCTTCTAATCACATATGGGCCTTCCCAATTCTGTCCACTACCTTGTGCAGTTGGGCCCAACACCTTTCAGAGTACCAAGTCACCTCCTTTAAATTGTCTTAGTTTCACCCTCGAATTGTAGAATCGTTCGGCTCTCTATTTTTATATTGTGTTATGCATTTCTGCATTCAGCCTCCTTTCTTCTAGCAAATCCAACCTCCCTTAGACCAGTTTGTCATTTTCTTCCTCTCTATGGAAAGCAATCCTCGGGCTGGGCTCTCCGATCTCTACTGGGATCACCGCATCTATATCAAAAGCCATTGAAAAGGGTGTCTCATTAGTGGAGGTTCTTGTCATCGTTCGGTACGACCACAGAATCCCAGGAAATTCCTTTGGCCAATTCTCATCTAGCTTTTCCAGCTTAGCCTTCAAGGTGTGCTTGATTATCTTGTTGATCGCTTCGACCTGGCCGTTGGACTGAGGATGGTAAGGTGTTGAGAACCACTTTTTGATGTTGTAGTCTTCACAGAGCTTCCTCAACTTGGCGTTATCAAATTATTTGCCATTGTCTATGACAATCACGTAAGGTATACCAAAACGACACACAATATTTTCCCAGATAAACTTTTCTACCCGAGCCTCGGTAATGGTCGCCAGGGCTTCTGCCTCTGCCTACTTTGTAAAATAGTCCACAATTACTATGGCAAACTTAACTCCCCCTTTGCTAATGGGTTGTGGATCTATCAGATCAATTCCCCATTTGGCAAAAGGCCAAGGGCTAAAGACAGAGGTTAGTTTCTCTGAAGGCATTCTTTTAATCGATGCTAACCTCATGCAAGTAGCACAAACTCATGCATGCTGAGTAACATTATTTTTTAGTGTCGGCTAGAAATATCCCTGTCTGATCACCTTATGTGCCAAAACAATTCCACTAGTATGGTTCCCACATATATCTTCGTGTATCTCGGCTAGCACGTAACTCGTCTCTTATGGATTCAGGCATTTCAGGAGCGGGGATGAATACCCTCTTTTATATAGCTTCTTTTCGATCAACAAATGTGTTGCCGATCTGAGTCTTATCTGACAGGATTTGTCCTTGTCCGAAGGAATTTCGCCATTTCCAGATATTCTTTGATCAGAGTCATCCATGACTCTTCGGGTGGTTGGTCGCTTAGGACCCATACGCTGATATCCGATGGTTTTTCCTACTTCACGATGTTGATATTGTTAGATCTTTCGCGTTTGATGTTGTAGCCAATTTGGCCAGCGCATCTGCCCCTATATTTTCCCTCCTATCAAAGCACTTTAGGAACACATGTTTGAACTTTTGTAGCATACCTGCCGCTAGTCCTCGGTAGTAGTTCATCTGATCATCTTTGGCTTCATACTCTCTACGTATCTGATTCACCACCAACTGAGAATTATTGTATACTAACAACTCATCAGGCCCCATAGCCAGTGCCATTCTCAATCCATCCTGTAAGGCTTCGTACTCCGCTTTGTTATTGGTAGCCTGGAAACCAAACCTGACTGTGGTTGAGAATGTCTCTCTAAATGAGGTCTGGATGATGACCCCTGCTCCCAATGCCGATGTGGTAGCGGACCCATCCACATGCATGGTCCAAGGTTTTCTCTTTTCTTCATTGATTGGCATGGGGAAGGTTAGTTCCACTATAAAATGTGCCATGACTTGACCCTTGACTGCATTCCTCGGTAGGTATACGATATCAAATTGCCCTAACTCTACAGACCATTTAAGGAATTTCCCAACTGCGTCTGGCCTCTGGAGCACTTGTCTCAAAGGGAACATTGTCAGCACTTCAATGGTATGTTCCATGAAGTAAGGCCTTAGTTTTCTCGAGCTCATAACTAGAGCATATGCCACTTTCTCCATCATCGGATATCTGAGCTCTGCGTCTGTTGAGAGTGAAATTTCACGTGATTTAGGTCTCACATTACACCGTTTTTGATAGAATGTGGCCATAATTTTGTGTAGAATTGAGTGGTTTTCATATCATGCATAATTAAGATGCTACTAAGGTGTTTTGTTGAGTTTTGAAGAGTAAAACAGGATCAAAAGTTAAAAGTTGGAATGAAGAGTGAAAGTGTGAAGGAATGGTGAAAAACACACGTCCACTTGAATAATTTTTCTATATTCGTGTAGAAGTCCAAATTGATCATGTGATATATGGTTGGAAAGCCACGGAAGAGAGGATCGTTTTGGCATAAAAATAACTTAAATTGGAGTCCGTATGAAGAAGTTATGCTCGAAACGGTGAGACTGCGCAGCTGCCAACGGGAATTTCCGAAAATTTCTGAAAATTAGCCAATTTTAGCTATTTCTTGAAGCACAATTCTTTCCTTATCTCATTCCCTTTCTTGGAGCACAATTCTTTCCTTATCTCATTCCCTTCTCACACCTATATATATCTCACATCATTATTCATAAGAGACACCACCCTCCACAAGGGGATCACCCCCTACCATCCATCATCTACCACCATCCACATCTATCCCATCATCCATCCACATCGAAGGAGATTCAAGGGTTATTCAAGAGGAAGATCAGTCAATTGGAGAGACGGAGAAGGAATCTGAGACAACTCCAACACTAGGGTTTTTCTATTCCTTTCTTTAATTTTCTTTTGTCTTGATTTGTGGTATGAATTGCATAGCCATGAGTGTTGTTTGTAACCTCATAGGCTAATTTCTTATACAGTTTTAGGGTTTGATTGTTTGATTTGATTGATTTGGGAACCTAGACCAAAGATTGGGATTTTATGCAGTTGATCTTTTGATTTTACTTATTTTATTAAGACATGCTTTTCTGATTTGTAACGTCTTCATAATATATTCATGACATCCGCTATAATGCTTGAATTATTGTGTTAGCCTGTGTGCGTTCATAATTGGTATTGTCTATTTGTTAGGAATTGAAGTAGTTCCGCTATAAACATTTTAATTCCATGAACTGGTAAATCAAATACTGGAATTGTTTAGTGGAACAATGTAATTAGACATTCAAGTAGGAAGTGAATAGAACCTTGTAGTAATTTCAGAGAATATCTTGTTAGTCGGGCTTACCATCCGGAGGTATTGTTGCTTGCTTTGATTAGTATCTAGGAATAAGGCTTGGTAATATTCACGCACCTTAGGATTTAAATTAGATTATACTGTTAGCTTTGAATCGGATCATATCCGGTGGGAAAACAGGGTTATGCGGTGTATTTTCATTGAAACTGCATGAATGAACAATTAGAGGTCTAGAAACCCGAATTAATTGGTCTATACCTGATACCTTAGAACTGTTGATTTTCTCTTGAATTAATCTTAAATCTTTCTTCTGTGATTTATTTTATTAGTTATTTAATTTTCTGTTATTTAGATAATAATTAAATTCACAACTCCTGGATATCGGTTACTTGATTCTGATTAATTTAGTAATTTTAGGAAATAAATAATTAGCTGTCCTTTTGGGTTCGATAATTTAACTTGGGTGCTTGCTGCTACAATTGATATCCTTACACTTGAGGATTTAATTATAGTGCGCAGAAAAAGCCTATCAAATTTTTGGCGCCGTTGCCGGGGACGGCTTAATTATTTATTTTTCTTTTATTGCTAGTTTAATTAGGACTTTTTATTGCATTTTTTTATTTTTCTTATTTGGATATATCCTGACTATAAATTATTTTTGAGGTACTGAGATGGACGAAATATTGAAAAGATATGGAAATCAGAATGTTATGGATCCTTCTCCATGCATAGACAAAATATTGAAACGCTATGAAAATCATAATGCTATGGTTCCTTCTCCATATTACATGGATGAGAGGAATTATGGTTATGATTCTTTAGTGAATCAAAGTCATTCTCAGTACTACAGTCAAGTCAGATATGAAGATGAATGGTCTTGTGCTTACAATAAAAATTTATATCAACCTTATCAAGAGAACACTTATTCTGGATCGATCGGAGTTTCCCAAGAATTACAAGACGCGTTTGATACTTCCATCAAGAAGCATGAAGAAAACATGGGAATATTGGAAGCTCTAGAAAGAAAGATGAAAGTTCAATCGCAGGAGAGGGAAGTTGCATCGCAGGAGTTTGATCAAAGAACGAGAGACATAAACAATCTTCTTGCGAACATCACTTCAAGTTTAAATTCTCAAGGTCAACAAGAGGAAAGAATGGATGAAGAGGAGTTTGAGGAAGATATTGTTGTTCCATTGTGCCCTGGAATGCAATTTGAAGGTCCTATGCTGTCGTTTGAGGAAATAGAACTCGAAGAGGAGTCCACTCGATTAAGTCAAGTGGTTCCACTTGAATTGAGCTATCAATTGGAGTCAATTGTTGAGGAAGAAAAGAATGAAGAAGCGCAAAGCCATGAAGCAACCGAAAAGAACTTGAAGAATGAAATGAGCATTTCTAAACCTTTAAACTCTTTAAGTTGCATTGAATTTGATGATATTGTTTCTATTGACTTTTTTTTACCTAATGATTCCTCACATATTTTTAGGGATAAAAAGAAGTTAGAAGAGAGGTTGGGAATTTTCGTCGGAAGAAGGAATAAGTGGTGGAGTAGAATGAAGAGGTTGATAAAATTTGATCTTAACATGGTTGGCAAAGTCAAGATAAATTTTAAGATTGCCAACGAGGCCATCCCTTGCCATAAGTATTGGATTGATGAAGAAGCACAACGATTAGAATACGATGGAAAGGATGAAAGATATCCATGGCCATTCCGATGAGCTTGAGGTATTACGTCGTGACTCTCCGACGTTAAACATGAGCGCCTGTTGGGGGCTGTCCCTCCCGGTTTAATTGCTTTTCTATGTCTGTGTTGGTGTAGTAATTTTATTAGGTATTGCTCGACTACGGTATATACTTCTTTGCAAACTTAGTTTCTCACTTTGTTTGATCTAAGTTTGGGGGGAGGTTACGTACATACCTTGTCTTGTAGTACCAAGTAAAATTTTTGCATTGTGTTGTTGCCTGGAGGGTCGATTTTTTGCGGATTTTTAATATTTTCAATTTATTTGATGATGTTGAGGGTTCGATTTTTTGCGATTTTCCAGGTTTCGTGTTGTTTTTGTTTGTGTTTATTTGTTTTGTGTTAATACTAGTGTTGGTATAGTTGATTTTTGGTTCTCTATGATGATTTTCTGATTTTTCTTGGCACTTGATGGTATTTTTGTATGATTGTACTTGAGAAGCATTTTGATGTTGTACTTTGATATTGAGATGCTTGAAATCTGATTATGTGCAAGGAAGATTAGCTATGTAGCTATATTAGGAGTGCTCATTCATTCCCACAGCCATGTGAGATTTTGAGCCTTTTGAAATCATGACAAATTGCATGATTCAGTTTATTCTTGTGAGTATCGTTCATACACATGTATTCTAGAACTTGGCTTTATATCTTGCTTGAAGCTACGTGTTCGATTAGACAATAGGAGATGATCTTAGGCCATCTTTGTTATTTATTAGTCACTAGCCAAATTATTATCCTACCTACTGAAATTATCCGTAGTTAACCCTTTTGAGCCTAAAAGCCTTATTTTTGTGGATGCCTACGTGATTAGCCAATTGATCCATTTGCTAGCCTTAAAAATTCCTACCTAGTAGAGAGTTGAAGGAGTCAAGTTGGTATCTTGTGAAAAAACATAAAAGGAGAATAAGTTGGAAGTGATGAAAATTGTTGAAAGAGTGGTTAAATTGTTGCATAAAGGGGTAGTGCCCGAAACTGGTACCCCATGAAAAGGGTAGTGCCCGGAACTGGTACCCTTATTTGAGGAAAAAAAAAGAAGAAGAAAAAAGAGGAAAAGAAAAAAAATTCAAGTAAGGATGTGGTGTTCAAAAGTGAAGGAGGAATCAAATTGCAAGAAGCATTGAAGAGCGTTGAAGAAGAAAGAAGAAAGTAAAGCTGTTTGTTGAAAAGTTGTAAGTCTTCTTTGATTCTCTACTAGTGATTGAGTCACGATATCCATATATTTCTTACCTTTACCAAAGAGCCAACATTACAACCTAATGCAAGACCTTTGTGATCCTATTGTTGAAATTATTCCTTTAGTCGAGAGTTGAGATGATGCCAAGCTTATGGTTACGCGTGTGTTTGAATTGATTATGAGTGTAAACACCATACCCTAAAGTGTATATCTCGCACTTGAGTGTTGAGCGTATATACTACCCGTGAGAATGAGTGGATGAGCATTTCGAATAAGTGAAGTAGTTGATTTGAATTGTATGTTCTTAGATGGATGGTTATCTTAGTATTTGAGGTATGATTTTTGAATTGTTAAATTTTCTTGGATGTGAAGCCGTGAAATTTCCTCTCAATTACTCTATTGGTTTTCTATGATGTTGCCTCGGGACGAACAACAGGTAAGTTTGGGGGTTGTCCCTCAGTGATTGGCTCACGAAATACACTAGTTTTTTATTCTTCTCCTCCGTTCTGACCAGTACTGAATTGATTGCCATCTTCGAAACAACCAAGTATATTTGTAATGTTTCACCCGGAGAAGGCTTAGAGAGAATCTTGGGATCCGACAGTTCCTTTTTTATTTTGGCGAATGCCTTTTCGCATTCCTCGGTCCACTCAAACTTGACCTTCTTTATGACGTCGAAGAATGTCTTGCACTTGTCCGACGCTTTCAACATGAATCTATTCAATGCAGCCAATCTTCCCGCCAGATTTTAGATTTTCTTCAGATTCCACAGCGGTTCCATCTTTATGATCGCTTCCACTTTTTCTGAATTCATCTCTATCCCTCTTGAGCTAACTAAGTATCCGAGGAAGCTTCCTTTGCTCACTCCAAACATGCACTTCTTCGGATTTAGCTTCATTCCATAATGCTGGAAGATTCCAAATACTCTCTTCAGATGATCGAAATGATCCATCTTCTTCAGGCTTTTCACCACGATATCATCCACGTATACCTCCACTATCCTTCCAATCTCACCCTCAAACATCTTGTTTACCAACCTTTGATAGGTCGCTCCTGCATTCCTCAGTCCGAATGCATGTTATTCCATATACTCCACTTCCCACGAAAAAAGATGTGTTCGCCTTGTCTTCCGGATGCATCTGGATCTGGTGATATTCCTAGAATGCATCCATCACTACAACATAAGTGTCCTTATGTAACACCCACAAAATGTTACTTAATAATCAAAAAATATTATTATAGATCATAAGTAACAATTTTCGGTGTCGCTGTTGCCCTGTAACCTAAAGTCTAATGTTACACTTTTTTATCTTATGGTAACACCGCAAACAATTTTAACACTTTATTGTAACACTTTAAATAATATTACTTATACAATTATGTAACATTTAATTTTCTAATGTAACATTATTTTATTAACACTTTTCAATTTAATGTACCATTATTTACATTATTTTAGTAACACTTTTAAATATAATATAACATTAACTACTTTATTTTGATAACACTTTTACATATAAAGTAACATTAGTTACATTATTTTGATAACACTTTTGTATTTATTGTAATATTAATTATATATTAATTGTATCATTTTAAAAAATAAATATAACACTTTTGTAAAACCATTATGTAACACTTGTGTTAACATTTTTAATTTTATGAAATATTTATTAATTGTTATTATTTTATGTATTTAATATATTTTATATTGATTATTTTATAATTAATTATAATAATTATTATTATTTTAATTAATATTATTATTCTAAAAATGATAATATATTCAGGAGTAATCTTTATAGTATACAATACATTGAAGGCATAACTATACATTATCAAAAACTAGCTCCAATAACATAATTCAGTTGATAAGAAAAAGCAAGAAGCTCATAGCTTCCTTGAAGTTGATAAAGTCTTAAACTAGTTATTGGTCCTACTTGACAATGTCGAGCCAAAGTGCTATCATTTAATCTAGTTCCACTATCGCAATGGCCTACTCCATTGTTCCATCTTTGATAATACGAGTCTTCAATATAATCGTGATCCCAAATCTAATGTAAAAGCCTTCATACATTTTGTCTGCTTCTTTTGACACTCTGAGACCACCCAATAAACTTGATCAGTAACAAAAACCAGAGCTAGTAAGTTTTATGCCATTTATTTTAATTTGTATATAATTCATTGAGAAAGCAATAAGTTAGATAAGAGAGTGATAAAGGGGCTTACATCTTTATTTGCGATGATAACGCCCTTTCTAATCTTTGCATTCTTGTGTATTATACAAATTCTACAAAGCAAAGCACATATATGAGTGAACAAAAGCTAACTAAAAGGTAAAAATCAAAGGCTTTATTTCAAGTTTATTAAGTGTTGGCAAATCTATGATCGTGAAAGCAAATCAACCTCTCTTACCATTCAAAATAGCAAGTGTGAATAAGATAAACAGACACATGTCTAGTATATTAAAATGGAGAGGGGGTATAATAAAAAAATTTAATGTTTCCTAAAAAGATAAGGTGTCTTAAGAAGTAAAAAGAGCACAACATTAGTTGCAAGTCAAAGCCTACCTTATTTTGGTATTGCGTCCAACACCAATAGGAATCTTTCCTTGAGTGAGCACAACCGCAATTTCAGATTCTGTTTGATACTAGTCAGCACCCATTATCGTTGTATATCCTAAAAGACAGATAGCTTCATTAGACCATTGTACTACAGCAAGTTAGCAAGAGAGAGAGAGATGGGCCAAATAAGTATTTAAGAAATGTATAATCTACCTTAAACTCAACACCTTAGTCCAAGCCTGATCTAACACTTACAATCGAATGCTCTATGCTACACTCATGTAAGAAGCAACCGTTGAATATTATTGCATCTACAATCTGAAAGTATCTTAGCATTTGATAAACCTTGACAAGAAGATGTAAGCACTACAATAATATAACGAAGATTATAATTATACCTCGCATTTTTCTTTTCAACACCATATTCTAAAAATTGTTATCATCATGTGCAACTACTTGCAAAGATTCTGGAGCCACTAAACCAACAACAAGTATGAAACAACATGCATAGCAATGAGGGAATTATAAAATAGCAGACATCAAACCTCAAATTTCACCATTTCTAATTATGCAACACAATGAAGGAAAAAAAGAAAATTACTACTGCTGCAACCACAATCAAAACCAAGAACACACCCACAAAATCATAGGAACTAGCTCTAATAATTAGCAACCAGCGAATGGCTAGAGATAAGTATGAAAGAAACTTTAATTCCTAAAATCTAAGTACTTGTAAAACAATATAAAGATGTAATATTATTTAAACTTCATGTACCATAAACTGAAATAAACTAAAAAAATTAAAATGAGGTCCAATAAGTAGTCTTCATCTTGCATATATTTTCCCGTCACACATCATTATTGTCAATGTCATCATCCTAGCTGTATTCAGCAGGTTAAAATATGTTGTAAATATTAATTCACACAAGTTAAAATATCTTACTAGAACCGCAATCAACAAACAACAACAAAAAAATCCCCTTGCAATTAATTAACTATGTACGATGCTTACCACATTTATCATTCAGATGGTCCTCCATGGGAATCGATCAGTTCATTTATGTTCATAGCTATATCATTTCCAATCCTTTTTGGAGCTGAACCTATTTCTTCTTCCAAATCATCATCATCCAAGCTTTCACTTCCTCATCTTCATCAATCAAACAAAACTTATCACCGCCCTTTACCTTATTAAATGCAATCTTAAATAGCTTGATTTATGCCTTTCTGAATTCTCCTTTCGATTTTGAAACGACAAATTATGTCTGACATGGATGGGGCGTTCAAGACCAGTCAATTTTGGTGCATGTATTTTTGTCTAGTTTGTTCTTTCATCCTAACATACGCGGCGACTGCAAGTGATCCAGGTGTTTCCTTCTGCCTCTTCTTTGTTGGGCTGTTCCTTTCACCATCCTTCTCTTGTCGAGCTATCGCTTTACTGGCCCTATTAAAAGATTCAGGACATGAAAACAGTTCCCCATCTTGTTTTGAATGTTCTGTCTGATGCAGTCCTGTTGGAACCTGATTCTTTTTAACCCCTTTTCCTTCCCCTGCTGCTCCTACTTTTAACCAACTTGAGTGTGCATTTTTATCAAGCTTGACAATGACAAGGTAGACGATTTTGGTTTGAGAACACAATCAGGTACTTTGTTGGCCATAATCTGAAATAAAATCTAATGATTACTTGATAAATAATAAATGAGCATACTGATGTAATAATTGATAAAGTAAATGTGCATAACCTTCTTTGAATGACATGACCTTTAAGTTTTAATGATATTCTCTAGCTCATTGTCATCATGTTCTTGATTTAACTTCTGCACATCAACATCTTCTTCGGGTACTTACTCGGTATCATTCGTAATATTTTGATTCCTCTTATTCATCTTTTGTTTCTTGGGCTTTGTGAATTGTGTGACACCATGGGCAAGGGCTTTAACCCTAATTCCTTCACCCTTTTTTATTTTCTTCAATCATTTTCGACCTCTTCTTCTCATATTCTTCCATGTTGATCTATGCTATTCTGAAATAGCAAAGTGTAGGGTAGAATTAAGATTATCATCTAGAAGAAAAGGCATTTAAAATCTGCAATGGCTTCTAACAACTCTTCTCTCTTAAATATCAAAACAATAGTATATCAAGTTTGATTGCTTGAAGTTCTAAGTATTCAAATTTTTGTAAAACATGTATCTAAGTGTAGAGAAAATGCAGAAAACTTGAGAAAGGCAACTAGCTAAGTGGAAACCCTCAAAATGTACTCATGGTGATATTTCAATGTAAAAGCATTGAAGTAATAGTCAGCAAGATGGACAAAATGATGGATTGTTAGACCCACAAGAAGACAGAAATTAAGGCATAGGGTAGAAGCCACTGAGTGTACAGTATAAAATCGTTTTAAGTGGTCAAAATATTTCAGTACTATTGCTCTGTATTTTTTAACAACATACCAATTTGCAGTAACCTACTATGCTAATGCATATTAAGATTAACATCAAGAAGAAAAGGCATTTAAAATTAAACGATAAAAAAGAAATATTAGAATACTGCAAGATCATTGAATATGAACACTAATTTTAAATCTGCAATGCATTCTAAAAACTCATATGTCATAAATATCAAAACAACAATATATCAAGTTTGATAACATGAAGTTTAACGTATTAAATTTTTTTGTAAAACTTGTATCTAAGTGTAGAGAAAATGCATAAGATGTTTTAAACCTGAGAAAGACGACAAGTTAAGTGGAAATCCTCAACTGTAATCGGGTGAACCTTCAACGAAAGAGCCTGAAATTAAGAGTCAGCGAGATGGACAAAAGGATAGATTTTAAGACTCATAAGAAGGCACACAGTAAGATACAATACACAAGCCATTGAGTGTACAATATAGTGCATAAAGTGGTCAATAAAGTTTAGTACTTTTGCTTTTTTTTCCTAACAAAACAACATGCCAATTTTGCAGTAACTGTTGTATGCTAATGCATATCAAGAATATTATCAAGAAGAAAAGGCATTTTCAAAATACATCAAATCTGTAATGGCTTCAAAAAAACTCTTGTCTTAAATATCAACTACTTGATAGCTTCCATTTCTGACATATTCGATCTAATGTTACAGCATATAAGTTTTATATTCATCTCATTTATAACAGTCAAGTTGAGTAAACTAATCTCCATTGTGCCTACTTGACATGGGAAAATGGATTAACTGCATAAATCGAATATTCAATTTATAAAGATGTGAGGGAAGTTATGATCGATTATCCACATAGAGGACAACATAAAAGAAATTTTAACATGATCGTGTCAAAACACACAGTGAAGGAATAATTATTTATCAAGAGTCTACATCCTAATCCACTCTTATGGGGATAAGTCTCATCCTAATTGTTCTGGCATACTCCAAAACGTTCTTCAAATGCAAGCAGGGAATTTAAACACATTAGCATGCCTTCTAGAGTCTGCTGCAAATACTCAGTTGGGCTCAGTATAATTGAGTAACACATGACGCTAAATCACTGTGAATCATAATTTGGAAGCATAAGCCACAAAAAAGAATTAAAAAAATTACTGCTAATCTTGGCCTACAACCATGATTCATAGCTACAGGGGAATTGGTTGGCTATCAACAAGTTGCTCGGGCCAAGGAATATACACTACAATAACACTCATTTGTTTCAAGGCAAATTGCATCATTTATTTCACAAGACTACAACTACTCGTGCAATCAACGACTATATTATATTGGTTTGGGCACATAGCTCTAAGAAATTGCATATGTTTACTAACCTTTAACGGATGCTAGACCAACGGAAACTGGGGTTATAGAGCTAAAATAGTGAACAGCTGTTAAAAGCCTGTTGAGAGCATCTGAGTTGCAGATACCCTAAACACCATGAACATCCTAAAAATGCCTAGGTAATGAAGTTTTATAGTACACCATCCCTAAATCTTTAGTGTCGTCCAAATGAAAAACACAAAATAGCAGATATAAAATACACAATGTACCTAACCTTTATTCAAAAAATGCCCACTGCGGACGGCTCGTTTACATCATCGGTGATGCGTTGGTTGCCCTTGATAAATGGGCCGACGGATGATGGGTCCGAGTTCCCTTTATATATGTGTTCCCTTTCCATAAGACTACAACTACTCGTACAATCCGTGAAGTGAATTCAAATGGCATATGAATGGTAGTGAAATGAAATTCACATCTAAATACCTAATTAAATGGGTAGCGAACTGAATTCCAACTTTGATAGGTCTCTCACAAAATTTGCTCTGATTAATTGGGAGGAACCCGCCCAAAACACCATTCCAAGGTGAATTGTTATGAGGAGCCCGCTCAAAATTTTGAGTAATCGCGCGCTCCACTTCTTGTGGATGAACACTAGTATTGAAATTTTTGACAATTTAGGAATTACTTGCTATACATATTAAAGTTAAAAATGAACATGTCACACCCCAATTTTAATAAATAGGTTTTATGCATAAAATTCTTTAATAAAACTCCTTCAAAGAAGGGTATGACCAAAAACTTGATAAATAAATAATAACTAAAACGGTTTTAAATCATTGGAAATCATCACTAGTATATCAAATAAGAAAGAAAATCCTTAATTATTCACAAGGTTAAGTAGGCAAGTGAGGTATATGTACTAGTAATTAATTCTAACCATATGAGATCATTACAATGCCTTGTAAAATGATATCATCAAGTTATTTGCAAGTAATTGAATGTGACTCCACAAGAGAATATACATGCTTCTAAATAAACAATAACTAATTAAATACCATAATCTGACCTTTTAGAATCATAAACTCAAAATATCCAACCATTCAATTGAAATCATATAAGAAAACTAGTTTAATAAATCTATCAACTTAAATAAAAAATTTTAACTAACCCAAATTGTAACAACCTCATAAAAAAATGCATAGAAATCTGCAAACGTAATATTTCCAAAAACTTAATTCATAACTGATATTTAATTATAAAAATTTAAATTTATTAAATCGCAATTTTCTCCCTTTTGCCACCACACCCTCCCCTCGTACGCCGCCACGCTAATCTGAAAGAGGGAAATAGATTGGGGTGAGCAACCACAAGCTCAGTGAAGATTTTAAACATGCTTATATAAATCAAGTAAAATCATGTGCGAGAGTCAAATTTTCACTTACAATACAATCCTGTCATGTCTTACGATATCGCGATTCGTTTCGTATTAAGAGTAAGGCACCATGAAGGTCCAAACTTGCAATTAGAGTAAGGCACTAAAAAAAGTCCAAACTTGCATAAGAGTAAGGCACTAAAAAAGTCCAAACTTGCATAAGAGTAAGACACTAAAGAAGTCCAAACTTGCATAAGAGTAAGGCACCAAAAAAAGTCCAAACTTGCATAAGAGTAAGGCACCCCTAGGGTCCAAACTTGCATGAACATAAAATTCACATATTCCATTTAAACTTAACTTTCACATACAAGATAGCTCAACATATGTAAGATGAGAAAAACCCCACCTTAAATCTCTTGAGATAAGAATCGAACCCTACGCGTCTCGATCCGAACCTTTTGCGAAACCTATATACAGATGACTATTTGTTAACGTAATATCATTATTATCGAAGAAACTAAATCTGCAAGGTTAAGTAAGAGCTGCAGACTAACGATATTAGGGTTAGGGCTCACTGTTAGAATTAGAAAAGAAAGAGAAAAGAATTCAGTTTGGCTTCCATGATGAACGCAGGAATAGGAAGGAAAGAAAAGAAAAGGAAAAGAAAAGAGGGAGAACTTTACCTTTCTCGGTGTTTGCTGAATACGTGAAGCGAAAATATTTTGAAAGAGTTGAGTGTAGAATGGATCCTATTTGTTACGGCTGATGGGATTAACAGTGCGTATCCCTTCAAAGGCTTTTAACAAACTTTTCCTAAAATAAGGGGGCTGATAAGAGGAAAAGGTCATCTTTCCTAAAGGATAACAAGCTAACGATGATTTCTTGAGAAGTAAGAAATTCAAATTCTACTTCTTTTTTTTCTTTTAACTCACGGCTAATTAAATACAGAATGGGCTGGGCTTTTTTTAAGTTGGGCCGTGATAAGAATATGTAGGTAACTTGCGGGATGTTACAGAACCAATATTGTGTATTAATCAATCGTATATAAGTGAGATTTAACATACATAGTGAATGAGGTTCAAATCCACTTATGTTAGATTTCTTGTCATTTTTTATTTGTTTGTTTTTAATGGTTACTTTCCTTGAGTTATTTATTACTTCTTCTTTTGAACTTCATATCCTATATATTTCTTTAAATCATTTAAAATAATTATAATTTTTTTTATTCTTTCCTTGTAATAGTTAATTTTCTTAAATTTATAGTACTCCCTTCGTTTGGTTATAAGGTGTCGCTTTTTGCATGTGGATTAAGGAGTATTATTATTATATGTAAAGTTGATAGTTGTATTAGAGGAAACTGGTGGACATATTGTGTATTTTTTTTACTAAATAGGAAAAATAGAAACTTTTGAATCAGACGCCAAAAATAGTAAAATTGATACCTTAGAAACGGACAGGAGAGTATTATACTTTTTCCTTTCATGGTTAATTTCCTTAATTTTTAAATCTTTCTTTCTAATGGTTAATTTCCTTAAACTTTAAATCATTTAAATGATTATTACACTTGATTCTTTCCTTGTAATAGTTAATTTTCTTAAATTCATATTATGTAGTACTCCCTCCTTAAAAGGGTCTTTTACTTTTTCGCACATAAATTAAGAAGTATTATTATTTAATGTGTACTGAGTAATTATATTAGTGGGAGTGTGGACTCCATATTTTAATTGCATTAGTGGGTGTGTGGGTCTCATGTGTATAAAAATGAAAAGGAACTCTTTAGGTGGGACGACCAAAATGGAAAAAAAACTCTCTTTAAAGGGGACGGAGAGAGTATTACTTATTACTTTCTCCTACGTCGTTTCCTACTTCTTTAGTAGCTATGGTTGGAAATCTGATTTTTGCATATTAATTAATGAGTATTAATATTTAATGTGTAGTAGGTAGTTGTATTAGTGAGTGTGTGAGTTTCATATTTTAATTATATCAGTAGGCGTATTTGAATCTTATGTGTGCATAAAGGGAAATATAACTCTTTGAGGGTGAATGCCCCAGATAACAAAATTTATTCCTTACCGGCCAGCGGAGGGAATATTATTTAACTATATAATAGTGGGTGTGTATGTGTCTCATGTGTATAAAAAAGAAAATGAGACCCTTGAGAGCAGACGCCCAAAATGAAAAAAAATGAGGCTTTTTGTTGGCAGACGGAGGGAATAATTCTTTAAGTATTTTAAAATGATATCTACACTTCTTTTTTCTTTTATTTCATAATTTCCTTAATTTTTTATTATTTATAACTTATTTGTTTTTACCTACCCATATTATATACTCCCTCCGTCTCATTATAAAAGTTACTTTTATTATTTGTACGGAAATTAAAGAATATAATATTTTAATGTATAGTGGGTTGAGAGATATAATAATTTAATGTATAGTAGATAGTTGTATTAGTTTTGTGTGTGGGCCCTATGAAGATAAAGTGATTGTTTTGTGTGGGTCCTATCTACCAAATAAGGAAACGTAACTCTTGTAGCGAAACACCCAAATTAGTAAAATATAACTACTGTGGCGGGACGGAAGGAGTATTTCTTTAAATCTTTCAAAATGATTACTACACTTATGATTAATTTCCTCAAAATTTTATTATGTATTACTTATTATTTTTTTAACTATGTATCCAAATATATTTTCCTTTTAATGATTAATTTTTTAAATTTTTATTATTTATAACTAATTATTTTTTTTTACTAAATATACTATTAGCTTATTTTATTTAATTTTATTTATTGAGAGGAAATTTTCAACATTGATAAATATCAAGATTTTTTTTCGATCAACAATATTTCAAGTTAGATTTTTTTTATTGACTATGCTATTAATTGAGAAATAACATACAGATGGGTTTGATTGTACTGAACTTTTAATACTTTTGCACTCTAAATTATTAGAGCAACTCCAATAGCTTATTTAAATTTTGGAGAGAATTTTGTTAATTTAAAAAATGATATTTTTAAAAGTCTTCCAATACATTCTTTATATTTGAATTGTATTCTCTCTATTCCCAATATTAATTAATTACACATATTTTCTATACATTTTCTTTATTTTATTTTTATTATTAATACAATATAAAATTTACTTTAACTCTTCATTCCATATTATTTAATTAACAAAAGCATTGGAAATAATGAATCATTAATGCATTTAATTTTAAAGAACTTGATTTGGTTATCTAAATTTGTAGAATGAAATTTGTTATGTAAAATTAAAAGTTAAAATAGATAACTTGTTGGAGTGATGTTTTAGTTGAATTTTTTGAAAATATACATAATTTTCTAGTTTAGAGAATCTCTTGGAGATGCTCTTAAGTTTATACTCCCTCCATTTTCAACCACCCTTCCAATTACTATACCATTTTATTTAAGAAAAAATATACTTTTTATAAATTTTATTAACTTTAAAGATTGTTGTAGTATTTTTAGGTAATAAAAAAAATAAAATAATGATATGTGTGTGATAAAGGAGTGATAAATTAAAAATTAAAATAATTTTTGAATTATTATTGGATAAAGTAACGTTTCGGTTTTGAGAGGTTGGAAGATGGTGTGGAACTAAGGGTAGTATTTAAGATTGCTACATAATCTTAAATTATTAAAAAAATAAATTTTTATTTATTATTCAATTTTATATTAATTTATATTTTAAAATAATAAAAAATAATAATGTAAGTTTTAAAAAATGATTCTAGCATGATGGAAGTATGAAATTGGGCTATACAATGAATACATTTTAATAGAAAAATGAAACTCAAATTAATGGAAAGTTACGAATTATTTTCAAGAACATTTTTGTAGGTGTTAAATAAAAGTGAATTTTAATTATTTTTATTTGAATAAGGAAAATACTTTTAAATATAATAATTACTAATTAAATTAAATATTGAAAAAGTGGCATTCATAAGATGATAGACATCAATAACTTAATACAGTATATTTTTTTCTTAAAATGGAATGCGATTTCATTTCACCAACACAATATTCCCTCCACCTACTCTGAAACCAGTGCTGGAAAATATTAAAAAAAAAACGTAAAATTGAAGAAGCACGCATAGGAGATTTCTTCTCTCCATTTCTTTACCTAATGTCTACAACCAATTAACATTACCCACCCAAGATATCTTCTCTTGTTAGGGAAAATGTAAGTCCAACAGAAGCCTGAAATGTTATCTCTCAAGAATTGGGTTAACAACGTGGATAATGGATAATGTTATCTCTCAAGAATTGATAATAGATGGATTGATATAGTGGGGATGGGGACGCCGAATTGGGGAGGGTTACTCCCCTGTGACGTATTGAAGCCGACCAACCATCTGATGAAGGCTGATTTAACATAGCAATTAAGATGATTCCCGACTGATGGTTACTTTATCCAAGTGAGCCGATGAAGCTGCAAATAGTTAGGTATGGTATTCTACTCGAATGTTATCTAATCAAGAGGGGTTTGCAATTTGGAGCAAACTCAAATCCTTAAATGTAATCAAAATTAAAATTGCATGTGATAATTAGATTTTGGTCCATGTAGCTTTTGTAGCTAATTTTTATGAGGGAGCATAGTCAGCTTAATATTTACAACGACTATTGGGCATAAAGAGAATATAGTTTAATTGCAATTGGGAAACCAAAAAACAGAGTTAGATAACTGTGGAGTTTCTGTAGATGAGCTTTAATTGTATTTTAATTGTAGTTCTAGCTTGAAATTTTATTGTGTGGTTATTGTGGTAATGTAATAATGCATTTACTGAATACTGAGATACTAATTTGAGTAATGAGGAATCTTAAAAATGCACAGTTAATCTCATAAGGACTTCAACCTTGCAGCAAAAGATTGATGCAGAGATGGGAACTGTTCTAGAACACATATTGGGAATAGAGTTTAATTGGAGTTAAAAACCAAATAACATAGTATGTTATTCTTTGATTTCACTGCAGCTGACACAGTCCTTAATCTGCAGATTAAGATGTTATAAGAAAAGGCTAAGCATGACAACGAGCCATAGAACAGTCTTACCCTGAATGAAAGTGGAGGTATATGGAATCTCATAATTATCTTTACTTTAATTGTGTTTAAAGGATTGTGCCTTTTGTGTAGAGGTGAGAGCCGTATGAATTCATATCTTCTAATATTTTACTAAACCATATGAATTACTCACCATGCCAGGAAATTAAATTTGATTCATGTATGGAAAAACATTTTTATTAAAATCGGGGAGTTGTAGCTCCATCTGTAACTTTACTTGTTTTGGTCATTGTGATGATGAATTGCTGCGTAATGAATGTCCAACTACTAAATTTGAGGTAGGAAGCAGAAAACTGCACAGTTAATTACAAATTTCTTAATGTTCTGCCTACGTTATGATGCTACATATTTTAAGTTGGTTCATATTTTCATTGTTGTCCGTTTATCAATTTTAAAAAAAGAGCATCATCATTCTTGCTTCTTATTGCAGTTGGTATTCCTTTCTTGATGTCTTACACTATTTATCATATTATTAGACTTGTAGTTCACTTTTCTCTTACTATAAATTCTGTGTGAGTCATCATGTGTGCATATTGCACATAGTGTCTATGGATAGATAGATCTTTATATATATGATGGAAGTTAAACAATGCAACGTATCATCTGGTTGTTTTAATATGTTTATACCTTGATACTTATTGATATGCATGGACTTTACTTAATAGTTGGCTGATGTTTTTTATTATAAAAGATGTATTATTATAGCTATCTGTATTGAGTTATATGTTATATTTGACTATTAGTCACTGGTCTAATTTGAATGTATGTATAATAATCGGATGTCACCCAAAAGTATGAATTCAGTACAGTTGTGGAAAGATGCAGAATCCAATGAGTTATTTGTAAGCACCAAAACTCAATCAGGTACAATATCCCCTCTTAATGGCTCTAGTTTTTATTTGTTATATTAGAAACTAAATCAGGTATAACTGTAACACCCATGAAATTTTTTTAAATAACTTATTTCATTTTATATTTTAGCCCTTTTTCTAGAAAACCCAATCTTATTCCCAAACCGCGTGAATTAGAGGTGAGAAATTAAATTCACAAAATTTCCTTATTTTAGAAGATCTCCTCTTCATACAAAGATCAAATCATATTTTCTAATCTTCAAAGAATATTTTTCCTGCAATCCATCCTAAATTAGCTCTTGTAATTGGAGAAATTATGAAATCTCTTTCAAATCAATCTGCTCCTTTTTCAAATCAATCTACTCCTTCTAAGGCTTGCTTTCACAGGTATATATATATATATATATGCTTAGTAAACCCCCTTTCTTCCTTCACACCCAAAATAATTCCATCGCCGTAACCAAGAAGGGAAGAGGTAACAATTCAATAATCTCAAGTTCTTTCTGGCTCCTTGTCATGATTGTTTCTAATTATTCATTCCTTAAAATTCCTTCCTTCACTTTTACGAAATTATTCTATCTTTGAATTTTTACACACTTTATTTCAATTACTTTGATTCAAAATCTTGTGTTTCCTCCAAATATGAATCCATTTCTACTATTTTTAATTAAATATTATATAGTTTAATTTAACTTTGTATCCATGAACGTCAGATTAATTTCGCATTACTTATTTAATTATTAGGCTTCGAAGAAGAGTCGGAGCACGACGTTTAGTACGTGTTTAAACTTCGTAAGAGATTTAAGGTGGGGATTCTCTCATCCTATATGTGTTACATTATTTCGTATGTGATAGTTGAAATTACTTGGAATATGTGAATGGAATTTATTACACGGGTAAGGGTTGTAATGGTGCCTTACTATTACATGGGTATGGGCTGTAAATAAGTGCCATATTATAGCATGGGTAAGGGCCGTGAAGGGGTGCCTTACCAACGAATCGATATCGTCTTATATGAATAATGGGCCGAAAGGTGCCTTATTTGACATGACAGGATTATTGACATGAAAGGATTGTATTGTAAGTGAAATTGATTATTGCACATGGATTAATTGACATGTATAAGTATGATAAAATCTTCACTGAGCTTGTGGTTGCTCACCCCAATTTATCCCCCCCTTTCAGGTTAGCGTGGCGGTAGCGTACGAGCGGGGAGCGTTGGCAAGAGGAGAAATAATAAAATTCATATAAGTTGCAATTTATGTTTTTTTTTATTTTTATTTTCATATGAGCATGGAGAAGTCACATTAGAATTCATTGTTTTTTTTTTTACGTGTTGAAAACAATTTCATAAATTGAAGTTTGTTGAAATAATACAATGACATGTTGGAATGGTTATTGATAGTAGATTTTTTTTTATTTTTGGTAGGATGAGAATTTGAAATAGTCCACTGAAACTTCTACTTACTATTGCAGTGTCTGTACATTCATTTCTTCGTACTTGATAACTAGTGTTATATACTGATGCATTGGACAAAGTACTGAGTACTGGTAGTTGATTGCTTTGGGTGTACAACTCTTTTACTGGAGAATTGAGGACCTAGTAAAGCATCTGCCATATCTGATTTAGAGGCTTTCAAGCAGAATATAACCATGTTCGCTTTATAGTGTTAATATGACTAGGAAGGTTGAATTTGATGCTTTATTACTTTAAAATTTTTGCAGAAACTTTTATAACCTAAACCTTATTATTTTTTTTTGAATGCATTAATTAATTATTTAAAGGTTGTTTGAAACTTATGGGACTTGTCCCCTATTATAAATCTTTTGTCTTGGATACTTATTTATTTAGTTAATAAAAAATTAAAGTATTTTTATCATGCCCTATTTAATGCTCTATTTGTGAAATAAAAAGTGAATTTCTTTATTTATGAAAATTGGGGTGTGACAGAATGGTATCAGAGCAGGTATACGGTTCTGTATACTTGCAAAAAAAAAATCGCATATATGTGATTTACGTGGCTTGCATGATATGATTTTGCTATTGAAAAAAAAAAATTAAATTAAAGTCTCTTGCTACGCATCCACCGAGTACGACGCCCGCTTCAAATGAGGTATGAAAGTATTTACATTATTATACAAGATCAGTTTTAAATTCAGAATTTACCATTTCATGTTGATGCGAGATTTGATCCAATATGTACGCTATAATACTTAAATTGATTATATGCACATGTATGCCATAGAAGTATAATTGTTTATATGCCTCAATGTGTTAGCAAATGATAAGATACTTCATGAAGATACTATGATTAATTAGCTTTATGGACGACATTTGCAACAAAGCTAAAGTTATTTACGTTGGAATTGAAGGATGCCTCCAAGAAGGGACGTTCAAAATCCCCATAATGCTCCAAATGCTGACCCTGATGCTCACATGAAATTAGTGCGTGAGTTTCGTGCAAACCACCCACCCTTTTTCAAAGGTAATGAAGGACCTGAGTACGTGGAAGAATGGCTTCGATCGCTTGAGAGGACCTTTCGCTTCTTAAAGTGCACTGATGAACAGCGGGTGCTCTGCGCATCCAACCAACTGGCTGAGGATGCGGACCATTGGTGGGACGCATATTGGGCTATGAGGCCAAACGAGAATCGAGAAGCTATCACCTGGGATGGGTTTAGAAATATAGTACTGGATAATTATTACCCACAGGTTCACCGAGAAAGGATGGAGCATGAATTTTACAATCTTAGACAAGGGAACATGACGGTGATCGAGTATGAGCGAAAATTTAATCAACTACGCCGATCGGCACCGCAGTTGGTCGACACTGAAGAGAAGCAAGCCAAAAAGTTCCTGAATGGACTGCACCAGGACATACAAGAGAAAATGTCTACATTACCTGATATGAGCTACGCCGACACATTTATGAGAGCCCAAAAGGTTGAAGCCTGCCTAGAAAAGGGACGATCAATGGAGACCCTCCGAAAAAGAGAAAGAGAAAACTTCGACCAAAGCGATAGCGATGACAATAACGAGCAAGACGAGGTGGAAGAAAACCCAAACTTAGATACTCAACAAGCTTCTAGACCCGCTTGTGTTAAGTGCGGAAGAAACCATGGTGGACAATGCTTGTATGGAAAAGGAGTGTGCTACTACTGTCGCGACCCAGGCCATAAAGCTCAACAATGTCCAAAGCGAACTGCTCGTGAATTTGGAGAAAAAGAAGGACGACAAGCGAAGTATTCACGTTTTAGCGGGAGTGGTAAGTTGTTTAGAATTTCGAGGACGAAATTTTAATAAGTAGGGTAGAATGTAACACCCATGAAATTTTTTTAAATAACTTATTTCATTTTATATTTTAGCCCTTTTTCTAGAAAACCCAATCTTATTCCCAAACCGCGTGAATTAGAGGTGAGAAATTAAATTCACAAAATTTTCTTATTTTAGAAGATCTCCTCTTCATACAAAGATCAAATCATATTTTCTAATCTTCAAAGAATATTTTTCCTCCAATCCATCCTAAATTAGCTCTTGTAATTGGAGAAATTATGAAATCTCTTTCAAATCAATCTGCTCCTTTTTCAAATCAATCTACTCCTTCTAAGGCTTGCTTTCACAGGTATATATATATATATATATATATATATGCTTAGTAAACCCCCTTTCTTCCTTCACACCCAAAATAATTCCATCGCCGTAACCAAGAAGGGAAGAGGTAACAATTCAATAATCTCAAGTTCTTTCTGGCTCCTTGTCATGATTGTTTCTAATTATTCATTCCTTAAAATTCCTTCCTTCACTTTTACGAAATTATTCTATCTTTGAATTTTTACACACTTTATTTCAATTACTTTGATTCAAAATCTTGTGTTTCCTCCAAATATGAATCCATTTCTACTATTTTTAATTAAATATTATATAGTTTAATTTAACTTTGTATCCATGAACGTCAGATTAATTTCGCATTACTTATTTAATTATTAGGCTTCGAAGAAGAGTCGGAGCACGACGTTTAGTACGTGTTTAAACTTCGTAAGAGATTTAAGGTGGGGATTCTCTCATCCTATATGTGTTACATTATTTCGTATGTGATAGTTGAAATTACTTGGAATATGTGAATGGAATTTATTACACGGGTAAGGGCTGTAATGGTGCCTTACTATTACATGGGTATGAGTTGTAAATAAGTGCCATATTATAGCATGGGTAAGGGCCGTGAAGGGGTGCCTTACCAACGAATCGATATCGTCTTATATGAATAATGGGCCGAAAGGTGCCTTATTTGACATGACAGGATTATTGACATGAAAGGATTGTATTGTAAGTGAAATTGATTATTGCACATGGATTAATTGACATGTATAAGTATGATAAAATCTTCACTGAGCTTGTGGTTGCTCACCCCAATTTATCCCCCCCTTTCAGGTTAGCGTGGCGGTAGCGTACGAGCGGGGAGCGTTGGCAAGAGGAGAAATAATAAAATTCATATAAGTTGCAATTTATGTTTTTTTTTATTTTTATTTTCATATGAGCATGGAGAAGTCACATTAGAATTCATTGTTTTTTTTTTTACGTGTTGAAAACAATTTCATAAATTGAAGTTTGTTGAAATAATACAATGACATGTTGGAATGGTTATTGATAGTAGATTTTTTTTTATTTTTGGTAGGATGAGAATTTGAAATAGTCCACTGAAACTTCTACTTACTATTGCAGTGTCTGTACATTCATTTCTTCGTACTTGATAACTAGTGTTATATACTGATGCATTGGACAAAGTACTGGGTACTAGTAGTTGATTGCTTTGGGTGTACAACTCTTTTACTGGAGAATTGAGGACCTAGTAAAGCATCTGCCATATCTGATTTAGAGGCTTTCAAGCAGAATATAACCATGTTCGCTTTATAGTGTTAATATGACTAGGAAGGTTGAATTTGATGCTTTATTACTTTAAAATTTTTGCAGAAACTTTTATAACCTAAACCTTATTATTTTTTTTTGAATGCATTAATTAATTATTTAAAGGTTGTTTGAAACTTATGGGACTTGTCCCCTATTATAAATCTTTTGTCTTGGATACTTATTTATTTAGTTAATAAAAAATTAAAGTATTTTTATCATGCCCTATTTAATGCTCTATTTGTGAAATAAAAAGTGAATTTCTTTATTTATGAAAATTGGGGTGTGACAATAACTTTCCCTGTTTAGGGCTAAATTGTGTTTGATATATTGTCATGAGTTGCTGCCACTATACTGATCGTAGTCTTTTTCCTTGTCGCTGCATAAAAATGAATTGTTTACATGAGTTATCTATACATAATAAATGACATGTGCATTCGTTGCACTCCCTGTTTTTATTTTAACTTTTTTTGTGTTGGAGAATGTGTGCTTTCCTATAGGGAGGGTTTTCACCAGTGCATTCACACATCTCTCAATCTGGCATTAAAGAAAAACAAAACCCAGCATGTAGGAGAAATGGGTAATACTTAAAAAATAGCAGCACATCTCATACTACATGAGATCAAACTTAGAGATGGTCACAACCTGACCAAGTTGAAAATAATCCACGATATGAAAATACCAATATCAACCAACAAATATGACTATACTAAAACATATATGATAGCTATAAGATCTTTTAATTAGTTTTGGCCTCTACATGCTCACTTTATGGGAGCGTTATCTTATCAATACACTGATAATTGTGTCGATATGGTTTATTTTCTACAACAGCTCCCAATATATTGTTGATACATGGAAAAAGTTTCTACATTGAAGTAGACTTTTGGTGTTAATATTGATTGCGAGCATGCATTATCAATTGGAAGAAGGCCTAAGCAATAACAAGGTCAACTCAGCATTTAATTACTAAAATTATGTCCACTGATATTATGCAAAAGAAACTTTTGTTTGTTTCTTTTTTAACTATTGTGTTCTAACACTATTGTTGAGTTTTGCAAAGTCAGATGCTCTTCCTTCTGAATGCTTGTAATATTTGTAGTCCGTTGAGTTTTGCAACCTTCAAGCCTTTTCTATTGTTGAGAATACTACTGCAGATTGTCCCTAGTCTCTTTTGCTCTCTCTCTCTCTCTCTCTCTCTCTCTCTCTCTCTCTCTCTCTCTCTCTCTTTATCTCTCTTTCGTTTAGACTTATTTTTTCTCAATTTTATGTTTGTTGATGGGTGGGGGTAGGATCTTAATCCTATTGGTTTTTGCTGATCATGCTCTTACCAGTGTTGCAAGTGTTCTGGCTGTTCTATTGGAAAGTTACTTAGGCTGCTTTTGCTAGACTTTGGGTTCTGTTAGATGTTGTAGCATAGCTGCTGGTTTGTTTGGTGTTGTGGTGTGTTGTTGATGCTGAAAGTGTTGTGCATGCTATATATATGTTCAGATTTGATGGTTGTTCTGTTGGACAGTCCCTTACCAGTGTTACGTATTTGTTGTGCATGCTATATGTATGTTTAAATTTTTTGTTCTCTTCGAGCAGCTAATGGGAGTTAACTTTATTGCTGTATTTTTCTTGTTTCTGGCTCTTTGTTGGGAATGCTCTAAGGCGGAGTTTTGTCCACTTTGATATGTTCCTCTGGTTTTCTTCAATTTTTACAACATGCTGCCACTACATTCTAGCTAAAATGAAGTTTGGTTGCCATCTTCTGTGCAGGTCATGTTGATGGGATTTGAAGAGTGTTTACCCGCTAGATAATTAGAAGTATGTTGTCCCTAATGTAATTATACTGATGTATGATTAAGTAAACTTGTTTTTTGATTGTATTTTGGTAAACTTGCTTGATAGAATTCATTCTTTTTAATGGCAAGTTTTAGATTGTAGTTATCCTCAGTTTTACTTGAATCTACTTTTTTACATTGTCCATTTGTGCTTCGGATTACATTGTACTTTGTACAGCAACTTTCCAAATATATATTTGCCATTTTGAGATATAATATGTGGAAGAGATTGTGTTCCCATTAACCATGTAAAGTGTGAAAATTAAGGCTTGTTGTCGATATTCTTGGGAAGATGAGCGTTGGTAGAGATGGAGACAGAAATACTATTTTTCGTTTGTTTATTAATTTTAATGCACAACTGATTGTACGTATTGTTTCATCTTGATAACAACTACAAGAAGCTCCCTATCTAATTATCTTAGTAGAAAATTAAGCATTATTTGACTTTTCACCATTTCATGAAAATATTAAATTATTTTTCTAAATAAAAAAATAATAATAACTTACCAAATATATTTAAATTGCTTTGTTTTAATTAATGCATTATCCTTGATTTAATAACAATATTGAGATGGATTTAATAATTTTTAACGCTTTGGATTATTAAATCATCATCACTTTTCTTTTGCATAATTAAAATAAATTTCTTTTTTACTAAATAAAATTAAACTTGTTTATACAAAGTAAAATTTATTACAAATAAAAACTAAAACTATAAAAACTTTACATATTAAAATACAAAAAAAAATGTATAGGTCATACATATTATATAATTTTACCTAACAATTTATATTTTTTGGTTAAAAATAATAATTAAATTATATATAATTTTTTTAATTAATTGTTCTAAAAGTGTAACATTAAAGTGTGACATAAATATAGTATAATAAATTGTTTTAAAAGTGTAGTTTAAAAATGTTTCTTACGTAAAAGTGTTATAAAATGATGATGTTATTTGTATGAAAGTGTTACATGAGAAGTGTAACTTATGTGATAATGTTACATGCATGTGTTATATATTAAAAATATGTTACTTCCAAATGTTACTTATATAAAATGTGTTAAAAATGTGTTACATATTATAATAACTTTGAAAGTGTTACAAATTAGTGTTAAATAAAAAAGTATAACTTTGACGTGTTACGTAATGTCACTTATATTGTGGTGCATGAAGCTCATAACTTTGTGTTCCGCCGTGGCATCTACAATCTGATCAATTGATGGGAGAGGGTAACTATCCTTAGGGAACGCCTTGTTTAGATCTGTGAAGTCAATGCACAATCTCCACGATCCCTCTTTCTTTTTCACCATCACCGGATTTTGCACCCTTATAGGGTATTTGCATTTGCTGACCCTTCCGCTCGCCAACAACTTGTGTACTTCCGATTCCATGGTCACATTCTTCTCTGGGCTAAACTTTCTCATCTTCTGATGGAAAGGTGGAATGCTGGGATCGATGTTCAGTGTGTGACAAGTATATTTAGGATGTACTCCCGGTATTTCGTTCGGATTCCAGGCGAATACGTCCAAATTTTCCTTTAATAGTTGAATTAGTTCTACCTTGAACTCCTCTTCCCATTCAGTCCCGACTTTTACCTTGATATCAGCTTTTTCGGGTCTAGCTGAACTGTTTCTGTCTTTCCAGCCATCGAGGCTACTTCTCGTATTCTCATCCTAGGATCTTAGTCAGGTGTCAACGGTTTTCGCCTTCGGCTCCTTCACTGCTTTCTCCCCCTTTTTGTTTCTTGATCTATCGGATTAGGCTGTACTTCGGCTATCACCGGGAGGTCATTATCTCTCTGCTCTCCTTCTTCCCTTCTTTCATCCACTTCCATGACCGTGTCTGGTTCGTTCTCCTCTTTTCTCTTCCTTGTCGCCCATTAATTTCCATCGGTACTTCCACTTTCTCTTCGCCTTCCATAATGTCCTCAAAAGCCAAAATCTCATAGTCTATGTCGTGGTAGCTCAGGCCTTCTACCTTCTCTACAAAAGAACATTCCATTGCCTTTCTTTGATTTTCGATTGCCTTTCTTTGATTTTCAATCACTGTTGCGACCCTTCCATTTGTCGTGACGAATTTGAGGCATTAATGTAAGGTGGATGGGATGGCTCCAAACGCTTGAATCAATGGGCGTCCAAGAATGCAGTTGTACGTGGGGTTTGGTCCACTACCTTGAATGTCAGTTGTTTTTGCATCCGGATCTTTCCATCTGATCCTTCTAACTATACAGATAGATCCACCTCTATAGTTGGCCTGGTTAAAGCATTACCGAAGCCTTTAATTTCATTGCCACAAGGTCTCACCTTGTGGTGACTTTCTCCTCCCAGGTTTTCGAACACCTCCTTGAAGATTATATTGGCATACGCACCGGTGTCTACACGACACCTATGCACTTTCACTCCAGATAATACGGGCGAAATGACTAAAGGATCGGAATGCAAAGTACTTACCCCATAGAAGTCCGCTTTTGTAAAGATGATGTCGGCCTCTGTTATCCCTTCGCCTTCGATGCCAAGGACCAAACTTTGGGGATTTGCTGGCTCAAATCTCTCAACTCTGCTTTCCTTCTTCTTTTTGATGCAGTGGTGAGTGCCTGCGAGGTTTCGATATAAAGGATCTCCTCTGCAGGTTCCATCATGTGTATCTCTCCTGGTCTGTCGCCTCTCGAACCCTGTCCTCCGATTCTATCAAACACAGGCGGTCGGCCTGGAAACGGAGGGGGCAGAAGTATAGCTCCTTTAATCCTTCCTCTATCATGGGGACCTCTATCTACCCGGAGGAGGAAGAATATTAGCATCCCTTCGATACACCCTCGGCCGCAGTACCTGCAGTATTTCTCTCAGTCTTCCCTCCTTGAACAACTTCCATAACTCAGTGATCAGATCTCGGCATTAATCAGTATTATGACCATGCGTTAAATGATACATGCAGTACTTCCGAGGATTAACAAGTTCCAAAGTCCGCAAGACAGGTCTCGGGGGCCGAAGGACCTGTTGGTCTTTCACATAGTAGAAGACCTCGACTACATTCAGATTAGTGCCTGACTTCAGCTCCTCGTACATCTGTTGTATCTCGGTATACTCTGTAAGGGTTTGAAAGTGGCAGATGCCTTATACTCCTTTACTTCTCCAGTGTTCACCTTCTTTCTGCTCAGTTCTGCCAAAATGCTTTGGCCACTTGCCTTTTTTGTCATTTTGGAGATGTCATCGGCCTGGATGTATCGTTCGACATCACAGTAAAAGCTGCATAAAATGCTAGCGGTTTGAGTTGCATAACCTTCCAAAGGCTGATTTCCGGATGTAATGCTCCCATCACCGTGATGAGACACGCTTCATCTCCCATGACTTCTCCCATCGACCTTTGTTCGTTGAATCTTCTCAGAAAATTTCTCAAGCTTTCTGTAGACCCTTGGTGAATGTTGGCAAGTTTATGCTTCGGCTCCTTTGGGGCTCCGAGGTAGGAGTATTGCATTAAGAATGCCTCCATCAGTTCAGCCCAATCATTGATGGACGCCGCTAGAATTGCTCTGAACCACGCATGAGCTTTGTTTCCGAGGGAGAGAGGGAACATTCGGCATAGTGTGACTTCGTTCGAACCTTGGGCTCTCATCCACATCTGATATTTTTCAATGTGGGAATAAGGATCGTAATCGCAATCGAAAACCAAACTTGGTGGAAATTTGACTCCGTGTTTCCTAGGTGCATTGCTGAATTCTGCCGGAAAGAGTGAAGGTGCTACCGCCAACTGGAAGGCTCCGCCCGTTCCCGACATCTTCCTCTCCAGATCTGCTAAATGCTTGCTTACTTCATCGTTCACCTGGGCTTGCGGATTCCTTACTGGGACATTCGGAAATGCTCCCTCATTTTCTGACCACTTCCGAATAAGGCCTCCTGCTCCTTCGAGTTCTTGGTTGAAATTGATCCGCTGTAAAGAGGCTTTCCCACGTGAGATCTTGGCTCTCCTGCGAGTATTGCGTTGGTGACGCGTAAGAACCTTGATCCCTTTGTCTCTGGCCCCGATTACGCCTCCTTTTTTACTATTCCTCTGGTGAACAGGGGATGGGGAGGGGTTTGGATGACGGTGCCTTCTCTGAGATATGTATGGTGTTCTCCTGGGACCTTCCTCTTCCATGGGTACTTCCCGGGTTGGTAGGAGACCTCTCCTTTGACCTTGGGGGTGATTCCGAGGGGTTTGTTCCTCTCATGTTACCTCTCTAGGTGGGGGGTGACCTGCTTCATGACCCCTCCTAGATCTCGATGATCTTTGAGCCTCCTCTTCCCTCGGCACCTCTCTAGGAGGAGGGTTCCTTGCATTTTGACTCCTTCCAGGTTGTGGTTGCCTCCAAGCTTCTGCCTCCGGGCGACGGAAGTACTCGCTATGTCCTCCTTGTTGTGAAGTTTCGTTCACGCTTTTCTCTCCTCTTGCATTCCTCTTTCGTATAAAGTTGATAGTTTCTCTTACATCACCACCACTGTTCACCGTGCGCTTTTCCTTCCTGGCATGTCTCCTTCTCTCTAGATCCTCCCTCAAATCACTTTGGATTCCCCTGTTGACGCCACTAAAACTCAACCTTCTCAGCTGAATCGGGGGAGCTTCCGTGGTGTACTCGTCGATGACCCTCCTTATCTTCTCATTCATTTTTTTTGTTTTCTCTGGGTCCCCAAGATTAGGGACATGAATGGATCTCCCTGGTGTTGCTGTTCCGATAGCTAGTGCGCTAATTTGGACGTTATTCTTGTTTCTTGTTACGTTCCTTTGGGCTCTGGAATACTCTTCCATTTCTTCATTCCTGGGGGTTGTCATACCCTCTGCTCCCATCTCTCAACCAGAAAAACAGAGTAGGAAAGCTAGAATGTAGCGTTTCCCACAGACGGCGTAACTGTTGATAGGTGTTCTTAGCTTGTTAATTTTAGGATTAAGGAGGTAGATGGGGTTATGTAACTGAGCTAAGAACGAATACAATCAAACACAACAAATAAGCAAGTATGTGAGAGATGGGAAATCTAACCAAAGTCCTTAACAAATTTTATTACTCTCCTCTAGAATAACACTTATAAACCCTCCAATTACAAGTGTAATGTCTAATGTGAGAATGAGTAACCTGCTTCTCTCTGGTGAGAGAAGCTATTTATACTACTACCATAACCCTAATGATCGTCCAATCCTATGGTGCCACCTGGATGAAGACAAGAAACCATAAATGGAGGCTGCTGGTACATCGACGACTTTTGGGAGCTGGTGCAGGGAGCCACCAGAAGTCTTGCAAAGTGTAGCAGGTTTCCTCTGTCCTTTGCTTAGTTCCCATTAGTGAACGAAGAGGGACGTGCCTGTCGTGTGTTGTCTTCTAGTTGAGAGTGCTGCCCTAGACATCCCTTCTTACCATTATCCTTGTCCTTTAGCCTGCCGCCACTAGCCATTCTCACAATCGTATCTGTACTTTGCCCAATAGTTCTGATAATCCTTCCAGTCGTCGGATGGGTCAGTTTCTGAGACTATGCTGTTTGTCCGAGCTCCTGGATGTCTTCTTCAAAGCCGGGGAGTTCTGTCGAGGTGCCTAGGTCACCTATCTTCTTAGTGGGTTTCCTGCCTTTCAGTCCTTTCTTAACCTCGTCTTCCTGGGTTCCTCGGCCCCCTGATGATGGGCTTATCTCTTGGGCTTCTTCTCGGTTCTTCCTCGAGTTGTGTCTCTTGGGCCTGTGCCATCTACTTGGGCCGGCTTCATCTCACGATTTACCATTCATGCTTGTTCCTGGATCTCTTCGTGGTTGGGCCTCTTGTTCGTGGTAGATACGCTTGTTGGGCTTCCGGCCCATTTGGCATGGGGGATATAATACCCATAACAAGGTCAAATAGACCAAAAAATAGATCGAATATATTTACGTCAATATATTTTTAAACCCAAAAAACATATAATAAATTGAATAGCGTAAAAATTTTTGGTCAAATAAACAAAAAATAGGTCGAATAGATATTCATAGTATTCTCATCGACATATATTAAAAAACCAAAAAATATAGACTAAAAAGAGTAAAAAAATTGGACAAATAAACAAAGAATAGGCCGAATAGACAAAAAAAAAGGTCGAATAAAGATTTATAATTTTCTCATTGACAGAAACTAAAACAAAAAATATATGGATTGAATAAATAAAAGAGGCTTACTATTAGAATCACCGAATTTACCCATAAATAAAATCTCTAATTAAAAAGACATAAATAACATTATCTAAATTATATAATTAAGATTTCGATATGTTTGCTCACACCAACCGTACAATACACCATGTTTGCTCACTCCAACTTAACATATACACTCATGTTCGCTTATTCCATCCGAACATAGTATAACTATGGGTATCCGTATATCCACATTTAATTATTTTGAGCATCCATTTCAAAGGTACCGTTTTCCTTTTTCGTAAAAGGACCCCACATATGGTCCACTACTTATTACTAATAATACAACTACTAACTACACATAAAATAATAATATTCCTTAATTCACGTTAAAAATAACAAATAGCTACCTTTAGAGTCGACGGAGTGAGTATAAATATTCCACAAGTCAGTCAATGTTATTTAAATGCAATTTTTTGTGTGAGACCGCTTGTTTTTACTTGGTAGGTACTCCCTCCGTTCCGTCCTTATAGTTACATTTATTTTTTGCACGTGGATTAATGAGTATAGTATTTTAATGTGTATTGAGGTGAGAGAAATAATATTTTAATGTAAAGTGGGTATGTGTATTAGTGTGATTTGTGGGGTTATAGAGAGAGAAAAAGTTAATTTGGTTGGGTCTCATATGCTAAAAAAGGAAATGTAACCATTGGGATGGGACGCCCAAAAAGGAAATATGTAACCATTAGGATTGGACGGAGGAAGTACGTCTTTTGTAGTATAACGAAATTTTTATTGAAATAATTTAATTGGATTTATATTTTTTTTACGAGTATCATTAAGTACTCTCTCCGTCCATAATAAGATTTACATACCGTAGTCACATAGTACTAGAAAAATTATTTTAACTTGTTTTTAGAGGTAATTCGTTATTTTTAGGTAATAAATATATTATTAAATAATTTATGTGAGTTGTAAAGAAGTGATAATTTTAAAATTAAAGTGTGTTATGAGAGCTATTGTATTGTATGAGTATGTTATTTTTCTTTCTCATAGTGTGAACTTATTTATGGTCTACCCCACCATTATTTATGAGATGAAAGAAAATAATGATTGTAAATTTATGTATGGTAAAAAACCTGGTTACTTTTTATGTTATGTGTTCTGCACATTTTAATTTGGTGGTCAAATTCAGTAGGAGGTGTATGAATCGATCACTCCACTCACAAAAGACAAGATTTTATTTTATAATAATAAAATAAATTTTATTGATTACTCTTTAATATATTAAAAGTTACATTTTAAAGAGACGTATTATTATGAATAAAAAATATTATTGTTCAAAGAGTAATTTTTATGTACTAAAAAATAATTTTTATAAAAAAGAGGTTCACCCGATTCACACCAGACTCGCGTTATATTTTTTTTTAGGATTAATTCCTAAAAAATTCACCACCTTATTGGGGTTTTCAAATTTATAACGATATTTTATTTTTGTCAATTCAATGCACAATTTATTTAATATTTTCAATTCTATCGTAACCTTTTATTTTTGTCAGTTCAATACGCGATCTATTTAATATTTTTAATTCTATCACAATTTTAATTTTTACAATTTGATACACCACTTATTTCATATTTCATGTCAACTTATTATTATTATTATTAAAAGTTAAATCACAAGAACACTTATTTTATAAGATTAATATTTTTTTCCTGTTATTTATGAAAATAAGTATTAAATTTCATTTGTATAATATTTTTATTATACTTGTGAATTTACTATTTTTGACGTGATGGAAATCTGAAACAAATTAAAAAATAATTAAAATATCTTAATTAAGTATTTTTTATTATCGACTAAATAATTAGTACATACACACATTATTCATTGAAAATAAGAGTATTAATTTCATTAATTATTAATTAAGCACGTTGTTCTACTTTTATCGTAATAATAATAATAATAATAATAATAATAATAATAATAATAATAATAAATGGTGTATCAAATTGAAAAAAAAAAGTCATGATAAAACTGAAAATATTAAATAAATTGTGTATTGAATTGACAAAAATAAAAGGTCGTGATAGAATTAAAAATATAAAATAGATCGTGTAATTGACAAAAATAAAAAGTCGTGATAGATTTGAAAATCTCCAATAAGGTAGTGAATTTTTTAGGAATTAACCCCTTTTTTTATCATTTTGCAAAAATACTCCGCACTTGAAAAATTATACTCTTTCGTTCCATAAATATATTTGTATTTACTATTTTTGTATTTCACATAAACAAGTTCACATCCTCAAATAAGAAATTAGCAACAAACCAACAACTCATTTATAATTCACATAACTTACTTTATAATTTATCTAAAAATATCAAACAATCTCCTAAAAGCAAATATTTTTTTTTCTAAAACTTCATAACAAATCAAAAAGTAACTTTTTAAGAACTCGTATATATATAGTAACTGCGTGCGAATTTCTTTATGAGATGGAGGGAGTATTAAGTGTTCTGCACATTTTAATTTGGTAATCAAATTTAGTAGGAGGCGTATGAATCGATCACTCCACTCCACTCCACTCCACTCCACTCCACTCACACAGGACAATATTTTATTATTTCATCATAATAAAAGGAATTTTATTAATATGTGAATTTACTTGTATGCATATTAATATTAATATTTACACTAGTAAATTCACTTTCGGCAAATGCGAGTTAAATTAGCAAAACTGATAACCATATTAAAACTTCTGAAAAAATAGTGCGCGTAATGTTAATACCAATTCATCCCACAACCTACAAATGGTGTAAAAAACAAGGATTATGTTTGTTTTCCTACAGCATTAGATTATGTTTGTTTTCCTACAACCAAGTTCATCAACACAACTATCCGTTAAGCGGAATTGGCTTTACAGCACTTAGAATTCTTCTGTAGGCAGTTTTTACTCGTTCTTTAAGCCCTTCATTCTGACATTCGATTTCACCACTTTGTTTATCAAGATATGCTGTGATCCCATCCACGTTGATCAATACCTTCCCTTCCTCATATTTCACATCACCAAACAGAGACACAAGCAGCGCGTGCATTATTTTATCCACTTTCTTCGTTACCTCTTCATCGTTAAATTCGTTGCCAGATTCAACGACGAGCTTGGGCAAGTCCCGAGTGGCATTCAAAATGAGAGCCACCACCGAGTCAGAGACCATGTCGCTGATTGGATCTGCTGCCCACTGCAGTGAAACATGATTCTCCGACTCCTGTTTCACCGTAACCCTATCATGAACCTTTACAATTGGTAGACCGGATTCCTCATCATCTTCCACACTCTGGTAAATTTGCTTCAGCCTGTGTTTTATAACAGCAAAAGCACCCGAATATGGAATCGTGATCCTCTGAATAACATTACCAGTGGAAAGTTGAGAGAAGATGTGGAGATCCTCAGGAGCCATTATCTGATAGGTGAAGCCCTTCTTCACGAGCAACCCACTCATGGCTTCACCAACAGCAGGTGTCTTCTCTGCTAGCTTACCAATAGCTTTTGCCATTTTCTGGGAGTTGAAGCGCATTTCTACTGACTGGCAGTTTTTTGGGGTGAGGATTTTGGTGTTACCATCAGCAAACACGGAGAGGAGCTTCTGTTTGAGCCTTCCCATCTCATTTGCTTCGCCATGCACCAGTATAATGTTGGGTGGCATAAGCTCTGACAGAAACGTGCTCGTTTGACTGTAATCTGCGTGAGCTGAGAAGGAAATGTAGTGAACTTTCATGTTAAGAGGAGCAGTTAAACCACTTGCAAGTGTAACCTCTTTGGGCTCATTAATAATGGTCTTGGCCAGTGTCCCTTCCACAACATACCCAGGTAGGATGCAAGAATTTTTCTTATCCGAGCACCATTTGTCAAACAGCTGTCTTGAAAGTCCACTCTGGAGTCCACCAGGGGTCGCCATCACCACCGCAGGTCCCACATCACGGAACTCATCGAGACTTTTCAATGGAGATATGTGTTTGAAGTCAAAGGGATTCTTAGTGGCATATTGGTTACGGATTCTCTCATTCATAGAATTGATGTAAGTCTGGTAAACTGCCATACACCTTTTGGCAAGTGGAGAAGCATAATATATGGGGACATTTTGGAGTTCAGGATGGCTGGTCCAAAATTCATCCAGGATCAGTAGTAATTCTTGTGCTCGGCCAAGGGCAAAAGCAGGAATTAGAACACGGCCACCTTGAGATACTGTATTATAAATGGCATCAGTAAACTGCTTCTCCCGTGAGTGGCGTGGTTGATGGTTTTGAACACCATAGGTTGATTCAATGATGCAAACATCTGGTGAGAACTGGGGTAGCTCAGCAGCACGAAGATGTCTGTCTTCTTCACGTGAATAATCTCCAGTGTAGAGGACACGAACACCAGCTATGTCAACCATAAACATGGCAGCACCGAGCACGTGACCTGCAGTATAACACCAAAAGCGTATCCCATTGACCTCTAGAGTCTGATGGAAGTCAATAACCTGTACAAAAGCAGTATATATTAATCACTGTAGTTAGTTTCACTGGTCTATTATTTATTACAAATATAACTTATAACAAAGGCTAATTAGTTAAAACCCATCAGATTTTCCTGGCAAGTAGTAGCAACAAAGATTTGGTTGAAGGAGATAGTATAGCTACACGCATCAGAGAAGTACTCGAGCACAAAAAAATATTCCCACTTTTCAAATTCCAGGTTTATAGAAATTATGTTTAGGCTATGCAGGCAGGACTTTAATTTATATATCTTTGCTTCGTAGGACAATGAAATGTTATATTTTAACGTCTACCCATAACTTTAAATACACGAAAGCAAATACATGGAAGCAAATACACGAAAACCCACAACTTTAAATTATTGAGCATAAAAAATGAACCCTATAGTAGCCCAGTTCTATCAAACAATTCAGGACAATATCAGGAAATATACAACTCCTACTCCAGAGAGAAAGGGCAAATTAGCAGATTCACCATTGGGTATCTTCTTCGTTTATATTTCAGTTGATACCATATAAAGTAAAAAATTACCAATTTGGCATTCAATGGTACAAACCAAACCAAACCAAACCAAAACAGGGTGGAGCTTGAATGAATGTCTCAAAGAGTGTTATTTTTCAACTTTTTCCCAAATTTAGCTCTTCTTACTTCTTAATTAAGCTAAAATCATATGACTACAAGGAAACATAAAAATGGAGAGAAATCGCTAACAATACAAATCCATCAAAAGCAAAAATTAAAGATTCCAATGTTAGTCACATAATTGAGGTAAGAAAACTAACCATTAAAACAAAATGGCTCTTAGGGATCAGTTACTGAAGCTATATCATAGTTTCAACATACAGAGGCAGAAATTCCAAAATAATTTTAATTAACAAACTTATAGATGTATTTCCTCAAATATCAAAGATATTACCACCATAAATTTAAGGAAGATAAATTTATTTTTTTGAAAGTAATGTAGAGGTTGCATTAAAGCAACTGAGATAAAATTAGAGAGAAGCCAAAGATGAAATAGAAAAAAAGGGTAAAGCATGAAATGTAAACTGACCTCAATCTTTTCCATGGACTTATTAATGTGTTCTTCATCAAATAACATATCTTCAACAGAGACCTTACTAACTTTCACATAATCTGATAGCAGCAACTTGTAAATGGCTTTAGTAGCATGAGTCATAAAAACACGTCCTTTAAATTTTGTCTTGAGACAAAAAAAAAAAAAAAGGTGAGGGACGACAACAACAAAGCAGATCTAGTAAATTATACATTATAGTAAGCTCATGATAAGACCAACCTTTTCCAGAAAATATGGAAGTGAAGCAGCATGGTCCAAGTGAAAGCTGCACAGGCAAATCATATGTGCAGTTTGTGAATGAAAGATAGAAATGCCAGATTCATAGTTGGAAGGGCAAAATGAATGCGACATAGGTGAAGGCAGATAAAAAAATGAAGTGAAGAAAGGGTGAAGATCTCTAAAGACATGGTAAGTGTATGGACCCATCCATTAAAAAATAAAATTATTCAGGATTCCATCCAAATGATCCCACTAAACTGATTAACTGAAGCAAATCCCTAAGATACACATTGTCTTTGCTCCCTCAAGAACTTTCTTATAAATCAGCCTTTATATGCAAACGAAGAAACATGGATGGAAAACCTCAGCAGACAGCGTCTTAATATAAGTGAATTCAAAGTAAAAGTTAAGAATTAGAAAGAACACAACTTCAGAACACTGCCTGCTATTTTTTCTATGAATAAATATCTTCACAGCGTTGCAGGCTTGCAGCAGGACAAAAAATAGCAAGCTTGATTTCAAATTCAGAGCAGGATAAATAACATCATAGTCTCAATCCAAATGCATAGCTCAATGGCAATCTGAACTAAATAATCTATAATCTGTAGTCTCTTGGACACAACTCAAATGAGGTCACCTTTTCCTGACATTAGACACATCCTAGTAATAATAGTAACCCATTTCAATGCATAAATAAGACAAATTTATGAACCCTGCACAAGCTACTGGATAGTACAGAGTTTCTGCAGGTATTCGGAAAGTGGAGGGACAAGAAAGCGGGGGCAGGGTTACAAAACTAATCATAAAAGAACATTACGGAAACACAAAAAATGAGATTATAATAATAGGAAGCAAAAAAAATGAAATGAAAATTATCATCATCATAATCAGTATATGAATAACTACAAACGTACTGAGTAATAAGAAGGACGTCAATATTTTCAGGCTCAATTTCATCGAAGTAAGGCAAAGCAGCCATGCCAGAGAAAGCAGGATGAATTCCGCAGTCAAACTAAGCAAAGGAAAACGATAATAGCCCGTTAAATAATGGAAATCCCATTGAAAAAAAATACAAATAACATAATTATATGATACATATATCAATAAAGAAACAAAGAAAAGAGTATTTGGTACCATAACAGTTTTGCCTTTGTATGTCATGTAAACACAGGAACGGCCAACTTCATTGCCGGCGCCGAGGGGTGTTATGATAAGCTCATCCCCTTCATCACTCGAACTCAATCTTCTGCTGCTATTACTTCTCTTTAAACTGTTAATTGAAGCCGCCATTGATGTACTGTTATTGAATCCACCAACTATCAAATTACTTCCTGCAAAATCACATACACGTTCACCTTAAGACCCTAACATCGCAAAAGCCCTAAAGTAGCAAAGTCCATACCTTACTGGGGCGGCGCCGCCGCAGCTCCGTTGACCCACGCTTCCCCTCTTCTTCACTCCCTGGATGCGGGACGAGCAGAGTATTTTTTTGTGAAAAAAGGTAAGTGTATTAATGTCAACCAAAAAATGATATTAAAATTTAAATATAATATCCTACACAGCAGAAACCCTAAAACTGTAATGAAATATTAAAATTTAAAAAAAAAAAAGAATGACCACAGTGGGAGTCGAAATCACGACCTTCTGATCCGAAGTCAGACGCGCTAATCCACTGCGTTATGCGGTGAGCTGAAAGAAATTCATGATTAATTTATTTAAGTCAAAGAATAAGGCTACAATTACCACTTTATTAGTGCCAATATCTAAAACTAACCACGATGAAGAAAAAAAAATTAATACCGACAATCATGTAATTTAATAAAAAAGACTTGTGTGAAACCGTCTTATGAATCTCATTCCGTGAGACGGATAAGCCCTACTCATCATACTTAATTAAAATAGAAAAGGCGCTGATTTTTAATTGTATGTTACCTTAATGCCCTTCATCCCAAATCATTTGACACGTGATCCTTTGAATAATATGCTCATCTTCCAATCTTAATTATAAGTTTTTACGCATTTTGTCTGTTTCCTTTTTCTTTATTTAAGTAACTGTAACAACAAAATTTGTATTTATTAAAATAATAAACACAAAAGAAATTACAAAATAATCCGATATGGATTGAAGTTGAGAATTTAAGTGAACAGCTTCTATTTATCCTCTGATTCCTCTCTTAAGTTGATTTCTTGACTTTTTCAACTTTCGGAGCCGGATCTTCGGATGAAGCTTGTCCGAGCTCGGGGTTGTCTTGAAGCTTTAAAACGTTTATCCGGAGGCGTCGAGCCTTTGTTCGGATCAAACGTTGACTTGAATCTTTGTCGTGAAGTATGCCGCTCAATTTGGTAGAACGTTGACTTCACGGAGACTGCTGGATGAATTTGATAAAGAACACCGGATCGAAGAGGCTTAGCACCTTGGTCTTTGATCGGATGTGATTCTTGACTTGAATATATTTTGAACTTGACTTGAAGATCTTGAGCTTGGGCTTGGATCTTGATCTTGCTCTTCACTTGAATCTTCGCTTGATCTTGATCTTCAGAATTCTTCACTTGTACTTGACTTGATCGAACTTGATTTTCACTTGAATCTTCAGAATTCTGCAGGTCTTCAGGATTTTCAGAGTGAATGGAATGAGGACTGAAGGTCCTTATTTATAGGTAGAGAAAATAACCACTTGAGAGATATTTTCTCTTTGAAAAGATATGTTGGGCTTTTCTCCTTTAATTAAGCCTGCTGGACTGGATACGGGCTTATTTAATTTAACTAGACCTGCTGGATTTGATTTGCTGGGCTTGCTTGACTTGAATCAGGCCCGCATGATTTATTTCCTGGGCTTACTGATTTGGGCCAGGCTCACATAATTTATTTCTTGGGTTTACTGATTTGGGTCAGGCCCTCTTGATTTGAATCGAGCCCACTTGACTTGAATTGAGCCCACTCGACTTGAATTTGGGCTCAAATAATTATATTAATGATCAATTATTTATTTATTTATTTCAAGAATTAATTTATTTAAATTCCTTAATAAATAAATATTTAATCAATATTTCATATATTCTCCTTTGCATTTATTTTATTTAGGCAATAAATTTTAATTGCCTACAAATGCCCCCTTGCACTTTGCTCACGAAAATTTGTCATTGAAGTGGACAAATTGCAACAATATTTGCATATGCTTTAGAGACCCATTATTTTCATTGAGCTTTTTATTTTACTATTTCTGGCCCAATAAACAAACGAACCTCAAAATTTAGTAGACAATGCAGTTGCAAAATATATCTCATAGAGCTGAAAATCAAATATCCACAAATCCTTATCAACTCAATTCTTAGACCCCAAGAAATAACTTCACATTATTTTGAAGATAAATACAAATATTTATCTAATATTCACAAAAGTTATCCAAATTTTCCCAAAACTCCAAGAAATAACTTCACATTATTTTGAAGATAAATACAAATATTTATCTAATATTCACAGAATTATCCAAAATTTCCCAAGACTATATAAGAACAACTCCCGTTTCCACTTTTTCACTTCAAAGTTTCGACTAACAACACTATCCTCCTTTGCAGATTCTCTTCTTAGTTTCAAGGCTACTGCAAGAGGAACTCCTGCTACTGCTTTCATCAACTACCAAAGTAACAATTCTCTTCTCTCACATTATCTCTTCTTTTCTTGTTCTTTTCCTTTTTCCTTTCTTTCTTTTCTTTTGCTGCTGTATGATTTTTTTACTTCTTCATCCAACAATCAATCTAATCTCATGCACGCTCTTTCTTTACGGATTTCTTATGTCAATCCCAAAGTTTAAACAACTTTCATACCAACCTGTATATTTATGATCCTCCTACCTACCTCGTTATTCTCTTTCCTCGAAGACATTGTTAACGAGCCTCCATGGAGTCAAACCAACATTGTCGAGGTGGAGAGCAATCGACGGCGGACCACCCATGGTGGTTGCTTGTCGGGCTCACACCGTGAGGTGGAGAGCAGTCAATGGTAGATTACCCATTGTAGTTGCTTATTGGGCTCACATCTCCGATGACGTTGGGATAGAGAGTAGTCAATGGCGGACCACCCATGGTGGTTGCTTGTTGGGCTCACATCTCTGTCGATGCTTTGGCGACGAAGCAACAATCCACGACCTTGGCTGCGTGTGGTTGGAATGACGACAAACAACGGCCGATTGAGACTGGGCTTGGCCATGTTCTTGGCGACGGGAGTGTTTTAGATCATTGCCAGTGGCGGCAATTTTGGTGATAGGCAGCGACAGCGATGATGTTTCAGACTCATGCCAGCGGCGGCGATCGGCGGGAGGTGAGGCTCTGCGTCGGACCTTCGCATTTTTCGACAGCGACATCCCGCGATGTTGTTTCTGTGGTGACTGCTCGTTGGGTTCGTGCCTTCGACAGCATCAAAATGAAGAGCAGAGAGTCAGCATCCGATGATGGTAGTGGTGTGTCTGGCAGTCAGATCTGGCGAGGCATAGACCGTTCGCAACTTGGCATTTGGGCTAAGCGGTGGACGGCGGTCGAGCAGCAGCCGTTGGCGGTCCTGATGCAATCGGCGCGCAATGGTGATAAGGCAACACAGCGACGACAGTGTCTCCGTTGGAATGAAACTGATGGCGGCGGTCGCTTGTTCGCGATGGCGGAGATGCTTTTTTTTTGGCGAAGCTCAAGGTCGTGGCGAGTGGGCAACGCATTGGCGGTGGCGACTGATCTGATGCCGGCGGTGGCTTGGATTCGTCGGCGATCAAGCAATGGATGGCGAGCGGATCCAGGCGCGAGCAACGATGGCTGGAGCGGTGTGCTGGTTGCGGCGGTTGTGGGGGAAGTAGGGGGCGAGGATGCAGTCGGCGGCGCACTTGCGGCGTTGGTATTTGTAGGCGGCGCAGGCTTGGGTTGCGGTACGGCGGGGTGTGGCAGCAAGCTTTGGGAGCAGCAAGCTTTGGCAGCAAGCTTTGGGAAAAGGGGTGCTCAATTTTGACTCTTCAAGCCAATTTTGACTCCCTTTTAATGGGCTCAATTCTTGATTCCCCTTCAGCCCAACAACCTTTATTTAATTTGGGCCCATTGTTTTAAACTTGGGTCCAAAATTTTAATGCACAACCACTTGGGCTTTTAATACTTTATTTTCCTATGTTTAATCTACAACTTTGGATTCAACAATTAATTGATCCCATGAATTGGTTTTGGGCCTTTTAATCCATAAATTTAAATTATACACATCTTCTCAACTTCTCATCTCTAATATTCCTTTGTTTATTTGACAGCTAACTCAACTTTCAGCATGGTTTTCTTCAAAACTGTAACGGGAAAGTCCGGCGCAAGCTACTTGATTATTCTTGAAGATGCACATCAACCCTTGCCCCAAGGAACTCGTCTTTTACCCGGGCAATCTTTGCTAGGGAACTGTGCTTATGTTCCCCCAAGAAGCAAAAATGAATTTTTCTTGGCATGTTGGTCTCATGAATCTTCTTCAAGTAAAAATAACATAAGTTGGACCTTGAAGGGAGCTGACATTGAGCCAGAAATCAATTCAACATCTTTACCCTCTTTGGGACGCCGCATTGCAAAAGGAAAAGCATCCTGGGGGGAACCCATCAAGTTTCTTGGAGACTTTCACTACATCAAGGGTTACTGGGAATGGACTGAAGATATTTTAAGCCGATGCGGATCCATTCTTCGAAACACAAAGCTTTATGATGCTGTCTTTGCATCCCTCTTTACCTATGATTACAGCTGTGAAATCATGAAGGCCTTCTGTGAAGCTTGGTGTTCCTCCACCAATACTTTACTTACTAAATTCGGAGAGATGTCACTTTCTTTATGGGACTTATACAACTTGATGGGACTACCCATAGCGGGTTATGTGTATGATGAAATCGTACCCTGTGCAGAAGAATTGCTTTCCACGAAGATTGGTTTACGTATCCCGCGCAGCTGTAGATCTTTACTTGGCGCCTATCACATACTTTGCAAAGGCGTTAACAGAAGAACTGTAACCATAGACAAGTGGGTAGATTTTTGGTCTAAAAAGGCTATAACATACCTTGAACCCCCTACACGTATTGAAAGAAAGATGACTTCTCGGCCTAAGAAAACTTATAACCTGACTGGCGTTATTTCAAGTCACCAACCATGGACGTCTGCTGAGATAGATCAATTTAAAAAGTTGGGCATTTCTCAAACTGATCAAGAAGAGACCTATCTAGCTGCCCACTTAGCTTGCTGGCTTTGTGCGTTTGCACTTTCGGGTGGCGAGGTAGGCTTGATACGACCAAGCACCTTTAAAGTGGCAAGCTTAATGGCTGCAGGAAAAAAAGTGAGTCTTGCTATTCCAGTTTTGGCAAACATTTACCATGGCTTGAATGCGATTTCAAACTCATCGAGTTTATCTGAAATTAAATCAACCTTTCCGATCTATTTCGTTCATGCTTGGCTGGCTCACTACTTCAAAACTCATTTTCCGGTTGGAAGTAAGATAGCATATCCTCGAATGGTGACATACTCTGGAGAGCAGGGAGCAAGATACTTCGATGCTGAAGATGCTCGCAAATGAATCCACACAGCTAATAATGCCTTATGGACTTGCAATATTTTTTCAAAAGACAAAGCGATCCATTACACGGATGATGGAAATAAGAAATGGGATAATTGGGCTCATCTGGTGGCTATCCGTACTAGCTATCTCACTTTGCGGCAGGGTAGTCATTTTGTGATGGAGCCTTATTCCCCTCACAGGTTTGCTCGTCAATTTGGCTTCCTACAAGATGTTCCTAAGATGCTTAGAACCAACCTTCGGAAAGCATCTTTAGAAGAAGGATTCAACCATTGGAGACATTGCACTTCGTATAACTCCACCTCCGAATCTTACTTTCCATGTGCAACCCCAGCTCCTAAAAACTACTCCACTACTGAATATAAGGAGTGGTGGAAGCAAGTCCACGGAACTTACTTATCTGATCATATCAAGGCTTTGACCACCCTAGTTTCAGAACCTCTGGAGGAAGAAGTGGACATCATTAATGACCTTGATGATGATAATCAAGAAGTTCAGGATATTTCTCCGGTGCATGATGAAGTTTTACAATCTACAGTACATAAAAGGAAGAAAAGTTCCCCTCATTCTACAGAAAGTCGTAGCGCCTCTAATGAACGCCATTGGAAGAGAAAGAAATCTGTTGTTCATACTGAAAACAAGATAATGAGGTTTCTTTCATTCTCTCTCCTCTTTTCCTTTTTCCTTTATTTTTTTCTTACAAAGCTTTCTTTTATTATCGAAGGTTGCGCTGAAAATTTCTGGCTCTAAAGCTGCTGAAGGAACTGAATTAATTACTGCTGTTACTTCAAAAACTTTGACAGATGAGGTTTCCCCCTTTCCCTTATCTTATTTTCATTGTATATCCTCATTTTTATACTAACGTATTTCTCCTCTTATCAGATCTTGGGCATCTCTTCAAATTCTAGTAGCGGTGACGACTCTGATGAGAGTGATGATTCTACTGAAAGTGATGCATCGACCACAGGGGTGAATTCTTCAAAGGCATGTCCCATGATCTCAGAATTTATATCTAAGAAGATTACTCGTGATCTCAAAGGGAAATTTGCTCGGAGTGCATGGAGTAAAATAAGAAGAAAATTCAAACGGACTCCTCTTGAGTTTTTATCAACTCTGAGACAAGAAATATTTTCCTTAATAAATGAAGTGAAGGCTCTTAGAATCGACTGTTCTCCTTTAGAGGTAGCCCTAGAACCTCTATTTGACAAGGCTGATACTTATACTGCGGCAAAATTGAAGTCTGATGAAGCGGCATCCACGGGAAATCATGCAAAATGCTTGACCGATGTCAAGGGTCGCCTTCAGAATTGCAGAGACACTCACATGACAGAGACAAAAAAACTAAAAACTACTTGGGAAGAGTTGGAGTCGATAGGCAAAGAAATAACTAATCTGCAGCAGGGAGAGAAAACTTTGTCTGAAGCAGCTGATCGTCTCCAACAAACTCTCTGTCGTGCCAAGAAGGAAGTTGAGCTCATAGAAGAAGAGATCCTTATGCTTGACAATGCAACCGTCTTGAAAGAATCATCATCTGAAGATGAGAAAGCAGCTCTGAAGTCTGTTTTACAAAGCATACTCTCTGATAACTTTCTTGTTTAGCATAGGACTGCTTTTCTTTTAATTTGCTCCCTTAGTTATTTATTTGCTTTCCCCTTTTATGTTTTTGAACATCTAATGATATTATCACTAAAGTCCATTCTCTTCCTTACTTCTCCTTTATGTTACATCATTAATTTGTTTTCTTGTCTTTCATATTTATTTGCTGCCTTCATGCTCCAATTTATTGTTTGCCCCATAAACTTGATATGAATAAACCAAAGACATGACTGAACTTAGCAAAGTGCTAAGCTGCCTACGTACCTCTTCGCAGAGGATCAAGTCATTACGTAGTTCAAAGGGACATGATTTGATTTGGATGGGGGGGTGCCGTGCACAGTTTATACTCATGCGGGCCAGGAGTGACTATTCTTTAACCACTTTAGACAAAGTAGGATATTTAATGCTTTAACCACTTAAAATATCTGAGTGGGGTGAATTAACAGTTTAACCACGTATAATTACCTTTGGTGGGTGTCGTGCACAGTTTATACTCATGTGGACCAGGAGTTTGTCATACACAGTTTATACTCGTGCGGACCAGGAGTTCGTCGTACACAGTTTATACTCATGCGGACCAGGAGTAACATGCAGTTTAGGCTCATGCGTCAAGGAGCATTCCTTGGATTTGATTACGCATAGTAGCGTTTCAGGAATTTGCCATTTATGGGGCCGATTCCTACACCATCTTCAGATATCAACTTGTATGCACCATTTGTATACACTTCTTTCACAACATGTGGGCCATCCCACTTGGGCAAGAATTTATTTCCAACTCGGTGAGTGATGACAATAGGCCTTCTTACAGCAAGGACTAAGTCTCCAACTTGAAAAGAACGTATCTTTACTTTCTTGTTAAACGTTCTGGAGAGGCGAGCTTGGTAGCACTCAAGTCTTTGTTGTGCTTTTAACCTCTTTTCATCAAGTGCCTCTAATTCTTCGAGACGCAGTTGTGCGTTCTCTTCTTCAGTTAAACCTTCTTGTATGGCTATTCTCAAAGATGGTATTTGCTTCTCCAGGGGCACCACAGCTTCAACCCCATATACAAGAGAGTACGGAGTAGCTTGAGTAGGCGTTCTATAAGTAGTTCGATACGCCCATAAAGCTTCATGAATCCTTTCATGCCAGTCTCGCTTTGACTTGGAGACCACCTTCTTTAACAGATTACACAGTGTTTTGTTGAAGGCTTCGGCAAGCCCATTAGCTGCTGCATTATACATAGAAGATTTTCTTTGCTTGAAGTCAAACTTCTCACAAAGCTTATCAATCAAAGAGTTACTGAATGGCCTCCCATTGTCTGTGATAATGTATCGAGGCACTCCATATCTATATATAATGTTGATGCGGATGAAATCAGCCACATTTTCTTTCTTCACTTCCCTCAAGGGTACAACTTCCGCCCATTTGGAAAAGTAATCAGTGGTAGCCAGAATATAAAGATGACCTCCGGAAGACTTCGTTAATGGCCCCACCACATCTAAGCCCCATGCATCAAATGGCCACGAAGAAACTGTTGGATGTAATGGTTCGGGAGGCTGATGAATGAGATTTACATGAAACTGGCATAGCTGACATCTTTGTGCATAATCCATGCAATCCTTCACCATAGAAGGCCAGTAATATCCCATCCTCTTGATTCTGAAATGTAACTTGGGTCCAGACTGATGGGCGCCACATATTCCAGAATGAGCTTCCTCCATAGCTTGAAGAGCTTCTTCATCACTTAAGCATCTTAAGAGAATACCATCAAACGATCTTCTATAGAGTGTATCTTTGTAATAGAAGAATCGTGGTGCTCTACGTCGGACATCAACCTTTAGGTGTGGATCATTGGGAAGCTTATCATTCTTCAAGTAATCCACGAACGGTTGACGACAGTCTTCTTTTTCAATATCAAAAACCTCTATGGCGCAATACTCAACTTCTTCACCATCTTCATCTTCGAAGAAGGGAGGTACCACCCAACTTTTGCAGATCGGTACTTGAAAAAGTGCTTCAGGCATTGCTATGGTTAATGCTAGCTTTGCCAAAGCATCGGCTTGCTTGTTCTTGCTCCTTGGTAAATGTTCAATCTCTACGTCTCCAAGCCAATTCATAAGCCTCTGAGCATAGTTATAATATGGAAGTAGTTCAGCTTTCTTAACCTCATACAAGCCAAGCAGCTGGTTGATTATCAACAACGAATCTCCATATACCTTAAGGTGTCGCTGCTTTACATCCACTGCCATCTCCAAACCAAGTATAAGAGCTTGATATTCAGCTACATTGTTAGAGCAATTTTCAGTTAGACTGAATGAATACGGCAGAACTCCTCCATCTGAGGTTACAAATACTACTCCTGCGCCGGCTCCTTCTCTGTAAGCAGCTCCATCGAAATACATCTTCCAAGGAGGAGTGATTTCAATAGCCAATATATCTTCATCGGGAAAATCATCAGACAATTCCCATTCGGCAGGCATGGGATGATCAGCCAAGAAATCTGCCAGCACTTGCCCTTTCACCGCTTTTTGAGGGACGTAGATAATTTTAAATTGCTGCAATTGGAGATACCACCTTACGAGCCTATCAGAGAGCACTGGCTTTGATATTACGAACTTTAATGGGTTGGCCTTCGAGACCAAGTAAACAGTATGAGCTTGAAAGTAATGCCTTAACTTCTGAATCGCAAATATGAGAGCAAGACAGAGCTTCTCAATTGGTGAGTACTTTAACTCATTTGGAGTCATTGTTCTACTCAAATAGTACAACGCACACTCCTTTCCTTCATCATTATTTTGTGCAAGCAAGGCTCCAACTGATTTTTCTTGAGCAGATATGTAGAGAATTAATGGACGTCCGGCTATTGGAGCAACCAACACTGGCGGCTTCATCAAATATGCTTTAATGCTGTTAAATGCATTAGTGCAAGCTTCATCCCATTCAAATGGGCTACCTTTTTTCATAAGATGGCTAAATGGTTGGCATCGGCCAGCCAAATTTGCTATGAATCTTCTTAAGTACGCCAGCTTACCTTGCAAACTCTTGAGCTCATGTATGTTTCGGGGCACCTGCATCTTCATTATCGCATCAATCTTTGCTTTATCAATCTCAATGCCACGATGTCGGACAATGAATCCAAGGAACTTACCAGAAGAGACTCCGAATGCGCATTTAAGCGGGTTCATCTTGAGTTGGAATTTTCTGAGACGCTCAAATATTTGCCTTAGATCCTTAAGATGATCCTTTTTCTTCTTTGATTTCACTACAATGTCATCCACATAACATTCGACATTCTTATGAAGCATGTCATCGAATATCCTTTACATAGCTCGTTGATACGTAGCGCCAGCATTCCTCAAGCCAAACGGCATAACATTATAGCAGTATATTCCTTTAGGGGTGCGGAAGGCTGTTTTCTCTTGATCTTCCGGAGCTAGGCTAATTTGATTGTAACCAGATGATCCATCCATAAATGAAAGCACTTCATGCCCGGTCGTTGCATCAATCATAAGTTCTGTGATTGGTAGAGGAAAATCATCTTTTGGGCATGCTAAGTTCAAGTCACGGAAGTCAACACACACTCTAAGCTGCCCATTTGTCTTCCTTACTGGCACAATGTTAGAGAGCCAAGTGGGATACCTGACTTCTCGTATCTTTCCCATTTCAAGGAGCTTATTAACCTCAGCTTCAATCAATGGAACCAGCTCTGGTCGAAATCGACGCTTCATCTGCTTAACTGGCTTGACTCCTTCCTTTACTGCTAGATGATGGTCTGCCACTTTTGGATCTAATCCGGGCATCTCCTTGAATGACCAGGCGAACACGTCTCTAAATTCTTGAAGAAGCTCAATGTAAGCTTTTTCTTCCTCAGATGTCAACAAAGCACTTATATAGGTTGGACGTAGATCATTAGCATCACCTAAATTAATCTCCTTCAATTGATCAACAGTAGATTTAATACCCTCCTCAAATTCTGGGGGAGCATCATCGGCATCCTCCTCTTCAGTTGAGGTTTCTTCTTGTATAGTGACATGATTTACTACAGCAACGTCCTCCAGAAATTCTTGCCTTTGAAAATGTGGATTAGACATAACTTGTTCATTTTCTCCCACTTTAACAATGCTCTCCACTACATAACCATCTCTCCTCATTTCGAGATTCTTGCCTCGTAGATCTCTTTCTGCATTGTGTAGATTTGTTTGTATGATAACGGAATGAATAGTATCTGATGAACCTACACTTTTCCGATCATCTTCTTCACTTTGGGTGAAGATTATTGTTTGCTTCTTAGCTTTCAACATCGTGTCACATGATATAGTCAGGAAATGTCGTCTTTTCATGCGAGATGGGATTCGACTACGTATTTTTGGGAACCTTGGGAACTTAGAAGTCCTTTTAGCTCCAACTGGTTTGAGTCTTTTGAATACTGAGATTCTTTCTGCCTTTCTATCCTCTTCGTGAGACTCTTCTTCTTCAGAAAGAATTTCATCTTCCGTGATGTAGTTCGTGTTTGCCCTTTTGATCGCAATGCGAACAGGTTTCTGTGGAACATATCCCAACCCTGTCCTAATATACTTGGAAGTGCGACCATTACTCTTCAATGTCTCTTGAGTGGTATTAAATTCACTAGGAGTCTTACGAGACTGTTCATTCATCATAGCTTTTTCTTGAGGGTTATAACCAGCTTTCATAAGAAGTTTGTAAGCTTGTGGGCTATATGATTTGGAAACTGCCGCCTCGAATACATCTCCATGCTCAGTTTTAGCTCCTTGAATTGGGCGAGTGAACCCTTTGAGTGGAGGAGGAAAGGGCTTCTTAGTGTCAACCTTAGTTAGAGGTAGTGTCAACCCTTCTACAGTCTTGATCAACTGTTTACCTTCAATAGACTTTGTGGATGAAACATCATCTGCATTCTCTCTTTCTTGTTTATCATCACCTTTCTCTTGCGATGAACTTCCTTCGGGCTTAACAACCTTGCTACTCTTTAGAAAATATCTAGCATCTGCAAAATATGACTCAGCTTCTGTGAATGGCCTTTCGTCGCCAAGCACCCTTTTTATGTTGCCTCCATCGCAGTATTTGAAGCATTGATGTAGCGTAGAAGGAATCACTCCATTTTCGTGCAACCATGGGCGTCCCAAGAGCATGTTATATGATGTTTTAGCATCAATGACATGAAACAGAACTGTTGAGACCATCTCATCTATCATTAAGTCCAAGACCGTTGTACCAAGTGTTCTCTGGCCTTCTTGATTGAACCCATGAATTGTCAATCGACTACTGCCGAGCTCGTTGGTAGGAATTCCTAACTTCTTAAGTGTGGATAGGGGTAAGATATTGACAGCTGAACCTCCATCAATTAATATTCGATTAACTCTTTGCTCTTGAGTATAACCAGTTACGAATAAAGGTCGGTTATGAAGTTGTGAACCGAGCAGTAAGTCTTCCTCTGTGAAGGTTATTTTTATAACATGGGTCTCACTTTCATTCCCAGATTCACCCTTAGGTAGCTGAGCTTCGCTTGCCATATGACATGAATAATCACCGCCTGCAGAAATAGAGTTCACAGTTGCATCTTCATCTAGAAAGATCTTCCCTTGCTCAACCAATCGCATAACTTTGTCTTTAAAGACAAAGCAATCTTTAATAGAATGACCCACCAGTCTATGATACTTGCAATATTTTGGATTGTCAGTTTGTCCCGCCTCTTCTGGTCGCTTCATTTCAGGAAGCTCGATAAGTTTATCTTTGAACAGATCATCAAATATGCCTGGGACATCTGAATCAAGGAATGGGTACTTCCTTTCTTGCATCTCTTTCAAGGTCAATCTTCTTTGCCCCATTTCTTGGGGATCATTCCTCACTTTATCATCCTTTTCGTTCTCATTCCTTCAAAATTTGACAGCTGGTGCATTTGTCGCCATGGACTCCTTTTCAGAAGATTTGTTGTAGGGTTTGCCCCCTTTTCTGGCCTCTTGCTTTTCTTTATACTTATAGGAGCCGGGAATCGGTGGTTCAACCACTCCACTTATCCCCATGCTTAGCTCCATGTCATGAGCTCTTGTGGCTAAATCCTCAAAGGTTTTAGGCTTAATCCCTTGAAGTATGTAACGAAGGCTCCATTGCATTCCTGCTATGCACATCTCAATGCCAGAAACTTCAGACAATCGATCTTTACAATTTAGGCTCAAATTTCTCCATCGATTAATGTACTCAATTACTGGCTCTTCTTTTAACTGACGAGTGTTAGTCAACTCTATCATGCTAACCGTTCTCCTAGTGCTATAGAAGCGATTAAGGAATTGATATTCCATCTGATCCCAACTGTCTATAGAATCAGCCTCCAGGTCGGTGTACCATTCAAAAGCATTTCCCTTTAAAGAACGAACAAATTGTCTCACCATATGATCTCCGTCAGTTCCAGCATCATTGCATGTTTCAATGAAATGTGCTATATGTTGCCTTGGATTACCTTTTCCATCAAACTGTTGGAACTTAGGGGGTTGATAGTTCGATGGCATCTTCAAGTTGTCAATCCTTCTAGTAAAAGGTTTAGCATACATGAATGAAGGTTTGGAACTCTCTTCAAGTTGGTCCTTCATTGTCCCAAGTATAATACTTTTTAGCTGGCTAATAGGAACCATTCCATCATGGGAAATGTTCAATTCTTCTTCAATCACCTTCTTCCCCGTCGACTGGCGTTTCGCGGAATTATTTACTTCATTTTCAGCATCTTCTTCTTGCTTTTCGTTCGCATGGCTAGTTTCAGCACCAGCCATTTTCTCCATCAGTTTGAAAATCAAACTACTTTGCTCTTGGTTCTGTTTGGCAAGTGCAGCAACGGATTCAGTTAAGCTTGCCAATTGTTCTTCGACAGACGAAGTGTTTATTGCCATCGTCGAGGCTATGGATGAATCAGACGATGAGCTTTCTTCAAGTATAGGAGTTGAGCTAGCTGAGTCGTTTTCCTTATCTTTATCATCATATGGTATCACTCCAGAGGTAACTCCAACTGAAGAATTTATCTCTGAAGAGGCTTCAGATCGTGCCATCTTTGACATGCTTCTAGTTGTCACATTAACGTCTTCAACTTGTAATTCTGAAGACTTGAAGACGGAAGCTGATCTGTTGACTTTGACTCTTAGTGGAACCATCTTACTTTGCTCGAAGAGGAGATGAGAGATAGAAACGGTCCCACTGGGCATGCCAAAATTTGTAACAACAAAATTTGTATTTATTAAAATAATAAACACAAAAGAAATTACAAAATAATCCGATATGGATTGAAGTTGAGAATTTAAGTGAACAGCTTCTATTTATCCTCTGATTCCTCTCTTAAGTTGATTTCTTGACTTTTTCAACTTTTGGAGCCGGATCTTCGGATGAAGCTTGTCCGAGCTCGGGGTTGTCTTGAAGCTTTAAAACATTTATCCGGAGGCGTCGAGCCTTTGTTCGGATCAAACGTTGACTTGAATCTTTGTCGTGAAGTATGCCGCTCAATTTGGTAGAACGTTGACTTCACGGAGACTGCTGGATGAATTTGATAAAGAACACCGGATCGAAGAGGCTTAGCACCTTGGTCTTTGATCGGATGTGATTCTTGACTTGAATATATTTTGAACTTGACTTGAAGATCTTGAGCTTGGGCTTGGATCTTGATCTTGCTCTTCACTTGAATCTTCGCTTGATCTTGATCTTCAGAATTCTTCACTTGCACTTGACTTGATCGAACTTGATTTTCACTTGAATCTTCAGAATTCTGCAGGTCTTCAGGATTTTCAGAGTGAATGGAATGAGGACTGAAGGTCCTTATTTATAGGTAGAGAAAATAACCACTTGAGAGATATTTTCTCTTTGAAAAGATATGTTGGGCTTTTCTCCTTTAATTAAGCCTGCTGGACTGGATACGGGCTTATTTAATTTAACTAGACCTGCTGGATTTGATTTGCTGGGCTTGCTTGACTTGAATCAGGCCCGCATGATTTATTTTCTGGGCTTACTGATTTGGGCCAGGCTCACATAATTTATTTATTGGGTTTACTGATTTGGGTCAGGCCCTCTTGATTTGAATCGAGCCCACTTGACTTGAATTGAGCCCACTCGACTTGAATTTGGGCTCAAATAATTATATTAATTATCAATTATTTATTTATTTATTTCAAGAATTAATTTATTTAAATTCCTTAATAAATAAATATTTAATCAATATTTCATATATTCTCCTTTGCATTTATTTTATTTAGGCAATAAATTTTAATTGCCTACAGTAACCTTTTATTTCATTTTTATTTTTAATTACATTAATTACTTAATTTACATTGGATTTATTACTCTCAGATACACACTTTTAAGCATATTTACTATTAGATACATGGAATTTAAATAATTACTCTCATATACAAAATATTAAAGTAAAATAACAAATATAACCTTATACTCCATACACTTTTAAACCAACAACCCTACTCCTCACCCACCCACCGGCGTTGACCGGTCGTTGACCAGCATTGACCGATCTTTGACCGACGTTGTCCCACGTTGATCGACCATTGACCGACTATTGACCGCCGCTAGCCGCCGCCGCCTGCTGCCGGAATTTAAAATGTGCAAACAAAATTTGCAAAAATAAAATTGTGCAAAACAATTGTGCAGAACCAAATTGTGCAGAATCAAATTTTGCAGAACAATTGTGCAGATACATAGGGATATTTATAGTATCACAATTATAATTGTGTAGTTATGAGTAACAGTGCTTTGAGTCATGTAGTTTATAGCAATTATGCATTTTTTTGTGTACCTTCTAGTAAGTGACCCATTTACATTTTATAAAAAATTTTTACTAAAAAATATAAAATAAATATTCAGCAAAAATTAAATTTATCAAATTATTAATATATTTCTCTAATGTAACAATTCAATCGATGTTTAGATTATAATAAGATATAGTACTATAAATTAGTCAAACATAAAACAATTTAGGGAATGATTATCACTTTCCTTTTGTTGCACATAAGTTTTTATTAAAAATATTTATAACTTTTTATTCGTACTATAATCTTTAAGTCAATTCAATTAAAAGAATATAACTTTTTTTCTGATCAAATAACACATTTATTAAAAATATTATCATTTTTATTTATATTACGAATCTTGAAATAATTCAATTTAACGAGTATCATATTAAATTATAAGATATCACTTTTTATTAGAAATATTATCACTTTTATAAGTTTTATTATGAATTCTTAATAAAATGGAGTATTATTTTAATTAGATGTTTATTACTTTTCTATAATCATACATCACTTTTTATTTAAAATGTTATCACTGCTTGTTCATCATACGAATCTTAAAATAATTCAATTTGACGAGTATCACTTTTGCTTGATCATATATCACTTTTTATTAGAAATATTATAACATTTTATTAGCCCTATAAATTATTATAATAAGTAGTTTAATTGAATAATTATCACTTTTTCTTAATCAGATAGTATCATTTTTTGTTAAAAATATTATCATATTTTTATTCGTCATACGAATTGTTTATAAAATAATTGACAAAAACTTGTGTGCACCCGGGCGCACGGGGCACACTCCGCGCGCCTTTAGAATTTTTTATTAAATTGTATACCTTTTAGTATAAAGATGTGTACCCTTTTTTTCTGAAAAAAAATAAAAAAAAATAATGAAAAGTGTATACCCTTTAGAAAAAATAGTGTACCCTTATTAATTAAAGTGTATACCATTTAGAACAAAATAATGTACCCTTACCTATAATATTAAATTCTAAAGGCGCACGGTGTGTCCCCGGTACGTAAAACCAACTCAAAATAATTTAAGGCAAAGACTTGTGTGAGATCGTCTAACATAATGCTTTTCTTGAAATGGATAAAATGTGAGAGGCGCTTGGGGTGGGCGAAATCACCTTTTGCACAAAAAAGTGATAACATCTTAATAGAAAAGTGATACTTAATTGATGAAAAGTGATAACGGTACAGTAAACTATTTCATGAATAATTTATAGTATAATTAAAATGTAATACAATATATTAAAAAGAGTGATAACATTTTTAAATGGAAGTGATAACTAATTACAAAAATATAAAATGATTTCACTATAAGACGGTATCATATAAGTCTCATAATTTAATTAGATGAATATCACCTTTCTTTTTTATCACTTATAACTTTTTATTAAAAAATTTATATAAATTTTTTTATCAATCTATAAATATATCATTTAAAAAATTATCAAAAATTAAAATATAATTCTGCATATATAGTAAATTAAATTACTACCATTAAAATAGATTTGAGCGAATTTATCCTTAGCGGTAGGAATAATGGCATTTTCGTAATTTGACTTAATATACATGTTAGAATATTTAAACCTTCAGCGCCGACCCGCGAATTTATTAATTGAATTTTATTGAATGGGTAAATTGAGATCCGTCTCACGATATAAGATTCGTGAGACGGTCTCATCCAAGACCTACCCTAACTTAATTGTATTTAATAACCTATAGTCACTTTTTGACAATACTAACCCTCCTTGCATTTTATCAAAATTACCAGTTGGGTGGTTATACCTTACTCACCCTACCCAGCTAAAATTAATCAGGTCAAACTCACGATCTCTCTCCTTGTTGCGTCTCCTTCAGCTGAGTTATAGGCTCCACAATTGCAGCAGAAGGAATTCAATTCAACTCTACCCTATTCTGCTGAAATTAATTAAGTCAAACTCTCATTCTCTCTCCTTCCTTCGTCTCCTTTCTTTGGGCAGTAGCCTTTCACAATTGGAGCAGAAAGAATTCAATTCAACTCCTCGTTTCATCTTCACCCTAAAATCTGTTCGACACCCGATCCGGAAAGAAGAGGTAAGAGCTGCTCCAAAATCGTGAATTCTCCAAATTTCACTTGCCGATTGATCCCCACAGCCGAAAGGAAGAGGGAATTGCAGGTAAAAGTTCTCTCTTGCATCATTTCAGCAAAGTTCATCCTACACTTACAGTGGTACTTTCGCACTCGACTTTCGACGAGGAACCCACCGCAATGAATATGGGCTATGTGTGAAAATCACAATGTTGACGATGAGTAACGATGATATCAGTTCCTAAATATAGTTGGGCATGTAGAATTTCAGTCTTTCCATTTGATTTTCAAATTTTAAATGAAACAAAAAAAAGGAAGAAGAAATTGAATTAGAAGAAACAGAAATGTGTGGGAGGAGAGAGAATATGGATTACGTGAGTTTCTAGGGGGTGGGGGACTATAACTGGCATTGGGGTGGAAAATTTAACTTAAGGGTATTAGAGTCAAGAAAAGTGCCATTGGATAAATTTAATTACTTTTTAATAGAAGTGTCGATATTAATTTTCAACTGTAAAATTTGTATATAAAAAAAGCCGTTAAAGGTGTTTACGACATGAATGTTAAGCAATAAAGTTGGTGTGTGGGGTGGAATGGGCAATTGTTTTACCCAGAACATGAAACATGTAAACTGAAAATAAGAAAAAATCATATGGATGATATACACAAAACTAACAAACGGTTCATGTTCTAATTATGATGCTAACAAACTAGACTCAATATTATGTATTTTGCAATGAAAATTAAAGTAAGATCATTTCAGAAATTCTCTATGTCTAAAATTGAGACACAATCATAAATCCTAACATATTATTTTGAATAATTCTTGAATTTAAATACAGGAAAAATAGCTAGTACACGGAATTGTGCTAATGCTATAAATCCAAGAACTACTATAGCAGTAGGAGCCCAAGTCATGTCATTGGACCTTACTCAAACACCCTAATTCTATCTAATTGTCCAAGAACTACGTCAACCCAATAACCCAAGACCTACTTCAACACTAGGAGCCAAAGCCAATTTTCTTACAGCTTAATCAACAACCAATGGTAAAAACTCATTTCACACCATGTAAAAATAAAGAATACACTTTAGTTCCCTCCACCATCTATTCCCACAAATTAAATCACGTAAACATTTCATTAGCAATGCATAAGAGTAAAAAGTCTTAAATCATATATTAATGGCAATTTAGGTTTGAGCAATAAGAATAACAGAACGAACATTAATGTTGAAATTGGGAAGTAGCTTTTGGGAATTCTGCAGATGTCTATTTGGGCACGAGAAATCCATAAGACAGCGCACACTGAAGATTGGGGAAGATGCAGATGGCGACCTCTTCCTGTACAATGTAATGCTGTCAGCCAATATGCCTAAATTTTACTATTCAATACATTCTTTTATCTTTAAAAAATTTTAGATTCACCAAGCGATGCTAATACCTACTAAACATTCATAAACTAAATGTTAAATCAATGTCGAAATTTCAACAGGCTCAACAAAAACGTCAGAATATGATTCTCACCACAAAATTTTAAATCGATTAAGAACCCTATAGGTCATTGAATCATTTATTTCCTTTTATCACGCCATAAATTACTCTGTCAAATGAGAGCATGTAAAACCTAAAACAACCATAGAATGTACCTTAACGGTGACTTCGGGAAATACCTTTTTGTGAACCTGAAATCTAGGAGAGTAAAATCGGAATGCAAGTGCAACGGAGATGAAAGAAGCCCACTTTCTCACAAAGATGAACATGACTGTTGTCTTCAGTAATTTCACGCTCTGTTATGACGAAGAGAGCCATGTTGTTGTTGACGATGTATGCGGCCTTCAGTTCGTAAATGGCGGAGTCAGTTCGTAAAAGCCGTATTGGTATTTGGGCATGAAGAGTGGAAGAACAATTTAGAATTTTGGTATTTTGGAAGAAGAATTTTTTAGTTTAGAATTTTAAATTTGAATTTAAAAGAGTGGAAGAAGAATTGCGAACGGTTGAGGAAGGAAGGAAAAGAACGTGGAGATAGGAGGCTTACGTGTGTGTGGGGTGGAAGGGTTAATCGTTGTCATTTTTACCTAGATTTTAATATCTTTATTTGTGGATTTTCGTATATTTTTATCCGTATTTGTGTAACTTTTGGTAGAGTTTTGTGTTAATTAGGAGAGATGTGTACAGGCTAATAAATGTGTGAAAATAAGCTTAAATGCATGTGAAACAGGTCAAAAATGGAGCAAAACAGAGTCGAGAGCTGAAATGGGCTGAAAACACCCAACTCGAGTTGCATGGTCTTACTCGATTTGCAACTCGAGTCGAGTTGAAGCTCGAGCAAATGCAGGAATTATCCAGTAGCTCAACTCGAGTTGCAAGGTCCAACTCGACTTGCAACTCGAGTCGAGTTAGGTGCCGAGAAAAGTTTAGCTTCTGACACGAGTAGACAGACGAGAGCTCGTGTTATCTTACTCGAGTCGAGCTGGGATCAGGGCAAGTCGAGCAGCAAGTCGAGCTGGAGTAGAGAAGGTATCCAGAGAGCCAACTTGAGTTGCAAGTCTCAACTCGACTTGCAACTCGAGTCAAGCTGGGATCAGGGCAAGTCGAGCAGCAAGTCGAGCTGGAGCAGAGAAGGTATCTAGAGAGCCAACTCGAGTTGCAAGCCTCAACTCGACTTGCAACTCGAGTCGAGCTAGGGTCAAAAAACTGTCCAGTTTGCAGAGCCACGCAACTCGACTTGACAGTCAGTAGCTCGAGTTGGCTACTCGAGCCGAGCTGGGTAAAAAGCAGAAAAAAGTCAAAAAATTCCAAAAGCTTCTAGAAGGTCCCTAGGCGGTATAAATGTACAATTGTTGTGAAAATTACAAGGGGGCCTCATTTGACAGTTATTTTGGAGATCAACACACACACTTTCTCACCACCATTTCACACACTCCATCTGATCCATCTCTTCCACCCTTCAATTCATCCATCCACTCAACTTGATCTTCATCAATCCATCACCCAATCCATCCATCCACCATTTGAGAAGAGGAAAGCTTTAAGGATTGAAGGAGTTAGCATATTGAAGAGAAGGAAGGTTTCTCCATGAAAGGGAAGCCAATCTACTTTTCATTTGTTGATTTTCTTCTTATTTTGGCTCAAATGGAGCAAAGCTTGATTTGTAATGATATAATCACAATATGTAGTGGCTAGTCCTATAGTAGGGCTAATCATATGATTGGTTGAGAAGAATGCTAGATATGTAGGATTTGAGATGTTGAATTGAGTTAATTTTGGACATCCTTTTATAATTAATGATTCATGTTTCATTTCAATATTTGTGTGATTAAATTCTCTTTTCATGGTATTAGGATGGCCATTCCAATAATATTATGAGTGGTTTAATTGAATCATATATTAAGATGTGCATACATGTTAGTGTGAGGGGAGGTAAGTCATACCCTTCTTGTGCTTAGAACATTCATAGGGGGACACTTAAGAAATTGAGTGAAAAGAACCAATTTATGAAAATAGTACCTTAAGGGAATTGAGAGTAAGACAATCCTAGGAGATTTAGACTTGTAAGAGAGTCAAGAACCTAGTTGCCTTGGCCATAGAGATTAGGGGAAAAATTGTGATTGCTTTTAGTCCACAAATTAATGAAGTTCACCATCAAGAGTTATGCATATCTAGCTAGAGTCTTAACTATGATTATGATTAGCCTTGCTCTCTTCTCAAGTGAATTCTACCTCCATTCCATTAATCATTTATGTGTTGTTTGATCCATTACTTGTTTAGTTCAAATTCGTAGTTAATTAATTAGAATAATTAGTAACTTAAACAATCAAACCTTCAATCTATCATTCTTACAAAGCATAAATCAATGGAGAATTCAGATACAACCTAGAGTTAAGTTTCCCTTGGGACGACATTATTATAAATTTTATACTTGGTCACGCGTTTACTCGACGATATAGTCTCTTACTCTTACACATTTTTACTAGAAATGCGACTAAGAACAAGGGTGTCAAGGGAGGTTGGGGTGGGGTTGGGTAAATCTGCAGATGGGGTGGGGAAACTTGAATTGAATTAAGGGCGTTAGAGTCAAGAAAGATACAATTGGGTATATATAATAAGTTTGTAATAAAAGTGTCGATATTAATTTTCAACTATAAAATTTGTATAGAAAAAAAATCTCCACTATCAATTATCAAACAAAAATTAAGAATTTATATATACTCCCCCACTCTCTCTCTCTCTCTCCAAAAGAAAATAACATATTTTCCTTTTTGAGTTATCTGTTTAGTGTGAAAATTTGCATGATTTAGGGTCGGATTTAAAATTGTTTTGTGGAATTTATGTTCATATTTTAGACCTAAATGGTTAATTTTCAAATATTTAAGATATTTGTGCATTTTAGGTTTTATTTTGTGTTTTTAGGTGGAAAAATGATAAAAAGTGCAAAGTTGGGTGAAAGAATGCTGAAAAACGCATGTCCTCTTTGGAAGATCAAACTAGTCAAGTGATATATGGTTGGAAAGACACGGAAGAGAAGGTCATTTCGGCTTAAGAAACACCTCAATAGAAGTTCAGATAAGTAAGTTATGATCAAAACAGTAAAGTCGCGCAAGCTGTGCCGACCCAGCACGACCCGTGCCACTTTTGCATGACTCATACCCTTCAAATATTAGATTTTTATGAGTTATTTATATGGATAGAAATCAAAGGAAGAGAGAATCGTGTGAGAGCTATATTCACCTCTATCGGAGAACGAATGAAGAAGTTATGGTCAAAACTGTAAGGTTGCACAATCTGCCGATGAGTGGCACGACCCATGCGGACGTGCGACACGAATGGGCGGCATGACCCTTGCCATGGCCGGCATGACCCGTGCCATGGCTGGCACAACTCGTGCCATGTCCCAGCATGTCCAAATTGCATTTTTTGGCCCGTTAGTGTTTTTGACGTAAAAAAGCCACTTTTGAGAAGGAGTTCGAATTTTATCAGTCCTCACCTATAAAAGGAGCCCTTGGGAGTCCCAAAAGAATAACTCTCCATAACTCTTCATAATTCCATATCCTTTTTCCTGCCATAATACTGAAATCAAGATCTACCATCCCATCCACCCATCCCGGAGAGTTCATCTGTGTTGCTTACTTGAGAAGAAGAACAGAGAAGGTTCAGAATCATTGAGGAAAGAAAGGAGACTCACGCCACATCTAGGGTTTTTCTTATTCTTTCTTTCTTAACTTTGAATAATAGACTCATGGATTTGTTTTCATCTTTAACCATGAGTGTTTCTTGTAACACCATGGGCTAGTACTTCTTTGGATAGTCCTAAAATTTTGAAGGTTTGAATTGGATTGAATTGATGACCTAGACTAGGTTATGAATTTCTGCAGTATATTTATTCTTTTATTAATATTTTGATTAAGACTTATATTTTTATCTTTTATGATCTGTCGTCATTCATGAAAATGTCATTGTCTTATGCATGCTTATGATTGTTGCTTGTGTCATAGAGGGATTATATTTGTATATCTGTTATGGGTAAAGGGGATCAAACCTTATAATCTTTATTCATTAGAATAATTAATATTGGACACTTTATATATCTATTAATTACCATTTTAGAGGATTTTGTTTCTTAGATTGTTAGGTGGGAATTGCAGTTTATTTTTTAAGTACCTATAAAGGGAAAGTCTAGTGCTATAGCCTTTAATGAAATTTTACATGAAGTACCTAGAAAAGGAGTAGGAATTATTCTTCTGCATCTAAGGGTTTGAACTAGGTTCATGTGTTAAGTTTACTTTAGGAAAGAGATTTAACATAATTAAGTGATTGCTTACATAAAATCTGTAGGAATTCTAACTGATTGTCTAGTGATTTAATTTGACCAATTTAAATTGGATTTCCTAGAGCTATCTTGTCTTCTCTCTTGACTACTTGTATATTATTTTTACTTGCTATTCTATTATTTTTATTATTTATTTTTCTGCATCTTTAGTATAATTAATTCTCTTAAAATCCAGATTTATCTTAAATTAGAGTAGTCATAAATAGAGTTTAATAGTGAGTCTAGAATTATCCTCTGGGTTCGATATTACACTTGGTCACATGCTAAATTTCAATTGATTCACTACACTTGGGAATATACTTTAGTTCACGCAAATCGTTGAACAAGTTTTTCGTGTCGTTGCCGGGGATAATTTTAGATTTATATTTAATTCTTTTATGATTAATTTAGTGTAGGACGTTAAACTTTATTTTATTTGTTTTAATTGTATTTTTGTGCATTCTCGACATTCTGCTCGAGCATAGGAAAAATCAGCTAAGATGGCTGATATAGACAGACAGAACAGCAGGTCTCGTGGACTATGTGGGACTGATACAAGTTAAAGCACACCACTAATGCTGGACCTGCAATCACTGGAGAGAATTTTGAGTTGTCATTCGGACTGATTCGGATGGTGGAGAGACAACAGTTTAGTGAGGGTCCACTAGAAAATCTCGCTGAACATCTGTAGCTGTTTGATGAGTATGCTAGGACACAGAAGCAACAAGAAATTCCTGATGATTCAGTTAGGATGAGGCTTTTTCCATTCTCACAGATGGAAAATACCAAGAAGTGGTATAAGAACTTACTCGCAGACTGTTGTGCTACTTGGGAGGACTTAGCAAATAAATTTCTCAACAAATATTTCCCTCAAACCAATAGCTTTTATGTGAAGAAGATGATAGTTCAAGAAAAGACCCTTTGAGATTTTCTATGAGGCATGAGAGAGATTCAAGGGGCTGTTGCGTTGTAGTCCCCAACATGGATTTTCAAAGGATAGTTACTTAGGCTTTTTCTATCAAGGTCTAAAGGGTGTTCAAGAGTGTTAGTGGATGAAACAATAGATGGATCAATTTTTAAGAAGTCTACGGATGAAGCTGAAGAGATCTTTGAGGAGATGGCAACAAATACTTATGATTGGTCATTCGAAATAACTGATAGGAGAGGAACAACTTTTGATAAGATTGCTAAAGTCGAGCATCAGATTCAAGAGAATGATATGTCAGAACTGAAGAACCAACTCACAAAGCTGCACAAGAAACTTGATCTTCTTACACAAGGAAAAAGATCTGGAGAGAATGTAATGATGGTGAGAGAAGAAGAGCAGATAGAGGATGTCGATTATGTTATGGGATAAGAGTTTTCAAGGAGATTACAGAAACAAATAGAATTTCAGACCTACCAATTTCCAAGGTGTTTCGAACTTCAACAAATAGAGAAGGAATGATAATCTGTCGTACTCTGACCCGAACACTACAGTCGGGTACCATCTAAGTTTTGATCTAGCCCATAAGCCTATTGAAGAGAGAGCATCCATTGATAATGAGTTGAAGCTATGGATGAAGCAATAAGAAGATCACATGAAGCAACAAGGAGAGCTGATGAAACTGCAGGGTGATCACATGAAACAACAGGGTGATCAAATGATCATGATACTCAAGTTGATGATGACTAATCAAGAGCTAGTTGAGAAAAAGCAGAAGGAGACTGATATAGCTTTGGGATAATTGAGTGCTGCAATTATGAAGCTACAACAGCAAGGGAAAATTCCTTCAGAGCCGGAATTAAATTCAAAAGAGAGCTGCATGGCTATAACTTTGAGGAGTGGGACACAGTATGAAGGATCGAAGATGCTGGAAGGTAAACAGAAAATCGATGGTGAGCGCCCCTTCAGATTTTTCGACAAGTTCTGTTCCTCCACACCATGACACTGTGGACTCTGAAAAAGAGATAGAGAAGTTTCATGTAACTAAAAAGAAGTGGCAAAGAGAAAAAAGGGATAGAGAGGATAGAGTGAAGGAGAAATAATTCAAATGTGATTACTGGGTATTTCTATTACTCCTTATTATCTCCCTTATCCACAAAAATTTCTGAAGGAGGAGAAGAAAGAAGAGTTCAAGTAGTACATTAAGTTTCTAAGATCAAAGTACGAGGTGATGAAGAATAAGACAGTGTCTGAAAAGCCTTCTGAAAAGTTGAGTGATCCGGGGAAATTCATAATCCCTTGTGAGAATGAAAGGAAGAAGGAAATGAATGCACTGTGTGATTTGAGATCTACTGTGAATATCATGCCTCATGTAGTTTTTGAGGAACTTAAAGGAGGAGAGTTAAAACCAATATCTAGGCAATTTTGTGTTGCTAGTGGTGACATAATAAAACCCTTAGGGGTTGTTGAAGATGTTGTTGGATTGTATACTAAAAGTCTAGCTTTTTGTATGAACAATACATTAACAATTAATTTGAAATGAGAATCATATGATCAAATGATTCCGTCTTATAATTTATTTATATATTTGATGCAATAGTCCACTTACTTTATACTGTAGATAATATGTTGTGCGACAACACGCACAAGATCATATTATAAAAGTATAAACAGATGCTCACAACCGAGATAGACGGGGACTCTCTATCGGGATAGTTGTAGTGTGATTTGGTATTGGCTTGTCTTGGCTATAGAATCACATTAGTGCACTTTGTGTGTATTGGGCAGGACCACTTGAGATCGTTCGACTTATACTGACTTATAGAAGAACTTGATCTCAGTTATTATGGATGTTCGTACTCTTAATCCCTATACAATAACCTTGACACGTAGAGCAGTATGTATTTCTTTGATTCATCAATGGGTGAGATTTACATGTAATTAAATCAACAAACTCGGTGAGTTGGGAAGTAGTGTTGTCTCTATTGTGTGTTGTTGATTGTAGAAGGAATCCGTGTCCGTCATATGTTGATGATGTCCCCTTGAGGAGCTCATAAGGATTATCATATAAACCCTGCAGGTGGATTTATTCCAGCATGATAATGAGGTTGAATTGTACTACTCTCAGATTAGATATTAATTAATGGAGTTGTCAGTAACTTAATTAATTAATGGACGTTGTATATCTTAAACACGGGGAGACTAATGGGCTCATAATAAGAAGGAGCCTATAACGTAATTATGAGATTTGAACGGTAGTGCAGTAATAATATTTTAGTAGAATATATTATTATTATTGGATTTAAGTATAAGCATTGGGCTAAGCTTGGATACTTAAGCCCAATGGAGGCCCAACTCTAATTTCTCCTCCTGGTCCCTATTGTAGCCAATAAATAAGTCATCTCAGCAATCTGAAAACCCTAATCTATAAAATTAATCATGCCTAACACTGTAAGGAGGGTGAGGGAATAGCAGAATGAAAAGATCTCGAGGATCATCACCCACACGACGTCGAGATTGGACTTGAGAATACAACAGAAGACTGAAAGGTTATTTGCTGCTGCTGTCCGCCACCTTCTATGATTTTTATCAAATCATATAGACTCCAGAACAGGATGTATGATATACAACAGAAATCCATGGAAGAGAGGATCATTTTGGCACGTAGATCACTCAAATCCGACATCGGATGAGAGAGTTATGCCCAAAATGGTGAGGCTGCGCAGGCTGGTGGCGAGAATTCATCGTCTTCAACATACCCTGGTAAAAGGTAATACGTTTCTTATTTACTTACTTCCGCTTCTTGTTAGAAATGTATGGAACCCTAACGGTTCACGTTAATCAAATGATCGAATGCCAGCAATTTTTTTCTGGTGAGTATCGTTCTTGTGTGTGTATTCTAGAACTTGCCTCTTGTCTTACTTGAAACTACATGTGTATTAGATGATCGGAGATGATTTAAGGTCATCCTTGAATTTATAATTCACATAGCCAAATAATTTTCTACCAAATGGTTTTTCAAAGTGAGTTGATGGAGTTTGATAACAGTTTGGGAAGGAATGAAATTGGTGTTGAAACAGTGACTGAGCTATTGCATCTAAAGAAAATCATGGAGTAGTGCTTAAATCTAATACTCCACGGAATCAAACACCATAGGGTAGTGCTTAAATCTAGTACCCTATGGAGGATGTGCGTGGTAGTGCCCGAAACTAGTACCTCGAGAGAAAAGAAAAGGAGAAGAAAAGAAAAAAAAAGAAGGAAAAAAATGTTGTGCTGGAAAAAGAAGAAGTGAAGGAGTTGAGGAGGATTTGTGCTTAATTTAAGTGAGTATGAAGAATGGAAGATCATGATGGATCGCGACTAGAATTGATCCGAGTTTTGAGTCACTTATCCATATATTTCTTACCTTAACCAAAGAGCCAATATTACATCCAAAACAAAAGTCCTTTTTGATCCTATTGTCGAATCATACTTTTAGTGGTGGAGAGTTTGAGACTTTTGGCAAGCTTATGGTTACGCATGCACTTGAATTGAATTTGAGCGTAAACACCTTAACCCATAAGTATACATCTTTTACACTTGAGTGCGAGTGATATATACTTTCCGTGAGAATATGTCAATGGAACATTTGAATTGGTGGTGATTGTCTTAACTAGTATGCTATGAATTGATTATTACATATAATGAAAGTTGCATGACCAAAGTTGAGAAAAATTATATTTTGAAAGGGGTATTGGTCATAGTCCTTATTTACTTGCTAATTTTCTTACTCTCTTTCTCTTTATTTTTATTTTTTGCCTCGGGACGAGCAACGGGTAAGTTTGGGGGATTTATGAGAGTGAAAATAATCGTGTTTTAGTGACCAATCTAACACCTTTTTGATGAAAATTATTATTATATATTAGCACAAGTGTCTTATATTCAATATATGTAATAAAAAGGTGCACTTGAGGTGTTTTATTATATTTTAGGTGGAAAATGGATCAAAAGTGCAAAGTTAGGGAAAAGGTGCAACTTGTGTATGAATGCGGAAAAACTCACGTCCAATTTGTGTAATTTTTATGTATTCGTGTAGAGCTTTGAATTAGAAGTGTCATACATGGTTGGAAAGCCACAGAAGAGAAGCTCGCTTTGGCGTAAAGAACGCCTCAATCGAAGTTCAAATGAGAAAGTTATGATCAAAGTGGTAATATGGTGCAAGCTGTGCTGAACAGAACGGTTGTGCCTCTTTGCATGACTTGTTACATATTCAAATATTAGAGTCTCTGTGAGTTCTTTATATGGATAGAAAGCCAAGGAAGAGAGGATCGCGTGAGCAGAGAATCACTCAAATCAGAGCTCAGATGTGGAGGTTATGCATGAAACGGTGAGATTGCGCATGCAGCTTGACCTCCCGTTCGACCAAGAAGATCCGTTCGACTTTCCGTTCGACCAGAACCACTTTGGTCAAACGGAGACATGCAGATCTATTTTTGATGAGATTTTCACCCCCTATGCATGTATTTTCGTATTTTCCAAAAAAAGTCCATCCTAGGTCCATAAGGAGAGATTACAAGTATAAAAGGGGATGTACATAGATCACATCATTATTCCTTGGATTGGAGAGAACCACAACACAATACTACACCCCACAAGGGGGATCACCCCCATCATCCACATCCTTTCCTTCATCCATCCATCACTTTGAAGATTTATTTGTGGAATCAAGAGGAGAACCAAGAGGAAGATTCAAGACAGAGAAGGACGCGACGATACCCACATCTAGGATTTCCTTCATTTTCTAATTTATCTTGTATTTTTTGTACATATGGATAAGATCTATCCAACCCCCATGAACGTTCTTCGAAACATCATGGGCTAGAACCGTTTTGGTAGATCTAGGGTTTATGAAGGTTTTACGAGTTAATTGAACTTTCATGTGTATACTCCGTACAACACTACTTGTGGATTTATTTTATATAAGACTATGCGTTTTTAATTCATACTCAGAGTCATTTTGTGCATCATTAACTATTATGTAGAGTCTGAATACATATCTTGGTTATTGACTGAGTGCGTTCACTGCTGAGCAGGATTCCATGTTATGATTCTAAGTGAGGGGACTCCGAAGCTTCATTAGAACTATCTTATATGAATACTTATTAATTGAATTGGATTCGGGTTGATAAGTAGGATAATGAGGTTAATTTTATAGTACCTATAAAGGGAGATCATATCGGGTTAGAGTACCAATCCTAGGGGAAAATAATTGATACTGATAGTACCTAAAAAGAGGGGTGAAATTATATCTATTGCTCCAAGATTATTCACACGATTTACACGCATATATATTTGTGTCTATAGAGTAGATTTGCATGGCTTAGTGATGCGTTCATATTCCACAAGGCAGAGTCGGACATTGATACACAAAAGGGAGACTAATAAGTGAAGCTGGATTATCCTAGAGCTACATATTCTCATACTTGATCCACTTTCGTAATTCTTTTAGTGTTTATTTTATTTTAATTGTTATTTTATATTTTTTTAGTAGATTAATAATTCAAACCTCAAACTTAATTGCCATCTTGTTTTAATTAATTTAGCTAATAATTAAATTAATAAAACGTCGTCCTTTGGATTTAATAATTTAACTTGGTCGCTTGCTTAAGCTGCAACTGATATCTTTAATACTTGGGGATTTATTTTGCGTGCAAAGAAAACGCGCATCTGTAGTGCCAAAAATTGGTACCTCAAGAAAAGGAAAGAAAATAAAAAGGAAAAAAAGAAATGTATATGTTGTGTGTGGAAGAGAAAAATTGAAGAGGTTAGAAGGATGATGTGCTTGAATTGAAGTGATGAAGAAGGATGAAAGATCATGATGGATCGCGACTTTATTGATTCAAGTTTTTGAGTCAGTTATCTATATATTTCTTACCTTAACCAAAGAGCCAACATTACATTCAAAATAAAATTCCTTTTTGATCCTATTTTTGAATTATACTTTTAGTGGTGGAGAGTTTGAGATATTTGGCAAGCTTATGGTTATACATGTACTTGAATTGAATCTGAGCATAAACCCCATACCCATAAGTGTACATCTTTTACACTTGAGTGCGAGTGATATACTTCCCATGAGAACAAGTTAATGGAGCATTTTAATTAGTAGTAATTGTCTTAACTTGTATGCTATGAATAAATTATTGCATGTAATTAGAGTTGCGTGACTGGAGTTGATTACAATTGTATTTTGAATCGCCTAGTTGAGATATTCTTTAATTCCATTTGATTTTCACACTATCTTTCTTCTTCTTTGTTTGATTTTGTTATTCAGGGACAAACAACATCTTAGGTTTGGAAGGTGTGTTTAGTGTCAAAATTTGCATATTTTAGGGTTTGATTTAACACCATTTTGTGGAATTTATGTTTGTATTTTAGTACTAAATGATTAATTTTCATATATTTAAGATTATTTGTGCATTTGAGGTGTTATTTCGTATTTTTAGATGGAAAATGATCAAAAGTGCAAAGTTGGAATGAAGAATGAAATCGTAAAAGAATGCTGAAAATCACATGTCCTCTTTGCATAATTTTTTTGTATCTTTATATAAGCCCAAACTAGTCAGATTATATATGGTTGAAAATCCATGGAGGAGAAGGTCATTCTGTCTTAAGAAACACCTCAATCAAAGTTCAGATAAGTAAGTTATGATCAAAACGGTGAAGTCGCGCAAGCTGTGCCGACCCAGCACAACCCGTGCCACTTTTGCACGACTCGTACCCTTCAAATATTAGAATTTTTAGGAGTTATTTATATGGATAAAATGCTAAGGAAGAAAGGAACATTTGAGCACAAAAGTCACCTCAATCAGAGTATGGATGAAGAAGTTATGGTCAAAACCATGAGGCTGCGCAATCTGCTGATGAGTGGCACGACCCATGCGGACGTGCGGCACGAGTGTGTGGCATGACCCTTACCATGGCCGGCACGACCCTTTCCATATCTGACATGACCCGTTCCATGGCTGGCATGACTCGTGCCATGTCCCAGCGTGCCCAAATTATATATTTTTGGTCCGTTCGTATTTTTGACGTGAAAAAGCCCACTTTTGAAAATGAGTTTGAATTTTATAAGTCCTCACTTATAAAAAGAGCCCTTGGGAGTCCTAAAAGAATAATTGTCCATAACTCTTCATAATTCCATACCATTTCCCTGACACAATACCGAAATAAAGTTCCACCATCCCATCCACCCATCCCTGAGAGTTCATCTGTGTTGCTTACTTGAGAAGGAGAACGGAGAAGCTTTAGAATCACTGAGAAAAAAAAGAAGAATCACGTCACATCTATGGTTTTCTTATTCTTTATTTCCTAACTTTAAATAATGGACTCATGGATTTGTTTTCATCTTTAACCATGGTTTTTCTCATTGAATTGATGACTTAGACTAGGTTATGGATTTCTGCAGTATATTTATTCCTTTATTAATGTTTTGATTAAGACTTATATATTTATCTTTTATGATCTGTCCTCATTCATGAATATATCATTGTCTTATGCATACTTATGATTGTTGCTTGTGTCATAGAGGGATTATATTTGTCTATCTGTTATGGGTATAGGGGATCAAACCATATAACCTTTATTCATTAGAATAATTAATATTGGACACTTAATATATCTGTTGATTTACTATTCTAGAGGATTTGATTTCTTAGATTGTTAGGTGGGAATTGAACTTTATTTCTTAAGTACCTATAAAGGGAAAGTCTAGTGCTCTGGCCTTTAATGGAATTTTGTATGAAGTACCTAGAAAGGGAGTCGGAATTATTCTTCTGCATCTAAGGGTTTGAACCAGGTTCATGTGTTAAGTTTACTTTAGAAAAGAGATTTAACATAATTAAGTGATTGTTTTCATAAAATCTGCATGAATTCTAAATGATTGTCTAGTGATTTAATTTGACCAATTTAAATTGAATTTTCTAGAGCTATCTTGTCTTTTTTTAATAAAACATTCGTATTATTTTTACTTGATATTCTATAATTTTTAGTATTTATTTTTCTGCATCTTTAGTTTAATTAATTCTCTCAAAAATCCAGATTTGTCTTAAACTAGAGTAGTTATAAATAGACTTTGATAGTAATTCTTGAATTATCCTCTGGGCTAGATATTACACTTAGTCACACGCTGAACTGCAATTGATTTTCTATACTTGGGGATACACTTTAGTGCATGCAAATCAATGAACATTATCCCACAAAAACTAACACATTTTCTTATTAAGTACATGAAACCTACAAAAAATAAATTATTATATTCGAATGGGATCCATATACACTACACACACTACTAATACAATAACTCACTATACACTAAAATATTATATCTTCAATCCAATACACATTAAATTATTATACTCCTTTAATCTATGTGCCCAAAAAAAAGGGTGTGAATTTTTTTGGGACAGAGGGAGTATATATCTTATCTTAAGTATACTATAGCATAACTTTTTTCTGCCTACATGTTGTCTCCCGAGCTCTTCAAAGTAACGTGTAATTTTAATGTATGAATATCTTTGTTCTCTATACACATAGGCTAAAACTTAGGTGCCCCCGGGGACACCATGCCCCCAAATCGCGCATTTTTCGAAAATTATATCATTTACTATTAAATTGTATACCCTTTAGAATTTATGAATGGCCAAATTCTTGGAAGCATCATCAGAATATGGCACTTCTTCCTCGAAATTAATATTGGAATCTTTTATTTTCATTTCATCCTCCATGGATAGATCATTAAACACATCTTTCAGACTTACATACTTGTCTTCATCAGATATTTTAGTCATAAAGAAAGTGATTAGCTAATGTGACTGTGGGAACACAAATTATTAAGAATTATTTAAAATTTATCTTAAATAAATAATAAAAATTAATTAATTAATATTTCAATTAATATTTTTATTTAAAGTTATATAATTTTTTTATCACATATTAATATAATATATATTTAGATAAATAATAATCAATTGAAATATTTTAATAATTTTATTTTAATTTATAATTATAAAATATTTGACGTTTATTTTACATAGATAATCAATATATATATAAAACAAGGAATGAATTAAAATATTATTACTCTTATAAAATTAATTTAAAAATGTTTGACTTACATTATGAATAAAAAATAAAATAAATGAGTTACTTACTCTTAGGTACACAACTTATATCAAATTTACTATGAGATACACTACCCTAAAACTTTTATTCCAAACTACACTATTTCAATATGACTTACCAAATTTGCCCCCAATTCTGAATTTGCCACAAAAGCCTCTGAATGTCAATTTCCCTAATTATTTCCTTTCTTCCCCCAAATTTCGCTGCACATAGTGTAGTTTTTGTCACAAAATAAGTAGATTTTTAGTGCAGAAATTAATATGTCCAGAATTTAATATAAATAAAATTAGTTTTTAGAATTCATAAAAATTGTAGTGTGCAACAATTATAAGTGCAGAGTTAGTTATAGAATTTTGAATGCAGAAAAGTAGTATGTGCAGAATTTTATGTGTAAAATTAATTGTAAAATCACAAAAATAGTTGTCTGCAAAAATTTGTGTACTACCTAACTCATTCGTCTCTACACATAGTGCAGTTTTTGTCATAAAATATGTAGATTTTTAGTGCAGAAATTAATATGTCTAGAATTTAATATAGGGGTGGCTATTTGTACCCCCAAATTTACTAAACATACCCCAAAAATAATTTAAATTAAAATATTTTAATTAATATGAATTAAATACCCTTATGTAATAATATATTCATAAATACATTACTAAATGTGCCCTAAAATTACTATACATACCCCACTTTAATTATAAACCTAATTTTCAACATATGATAATATGAGGAGAAGAAGTATGCTATAATTCCCAAAAGAATATACACATCATTCCAATGAGATAATTTTAAAACTAATAAGTCTTTAAAATTTTAGCCACGATTAAACTGATGCGTCAGAAAATTGCATAATTGAGCTTCTACAGTGAAGAATCTTTGTATTATCCAATTAACACTCTAGAAAAAAAAAGGTTAACTAGATTCTGAACTCAAATAATCCAATAAATTCGATAGCGGTGGATTCTGGCGATCTGTCGGCCGCCATTAAGGATCAAAAGCCATGGCTGGAGAATCTTCTGCACAAACACGGGGCAATTCTGTTTCATGGGTTTGGTGGTTTAGCAGTCGTGTTTATATGGCTAATGAATCGTCACCCGATGAGAAAATCCATTTCCATCCCAAAATGGCTCATGCACGTGTTTTAATTTCATTTTAATTTTATGTCTGAATTGTTCAAGTTAATTAATGATTACCTTTAATGGTGATGCAATCTAGTGAGTACCCTACAAAGTTGTTTTTATTTTGTGAATTAGAAGCTGCAAGTAGGGGAGAAACCCCCATAGCTCTGAGTCATGTGGTGTACGATAGAATGAAAGAGAAGCATCCCGATTTTGTGGATAAACTGGATAAACATGGTCTGATATACACACGAGTTATGGAAGCAGAAGATGATCCCAACTCCAATTAAATTATGTGACAATAAATCCCCTTTTAAACTAGATTTATAATTAAAGTGGGGGTATGTTTAGTAATTTTGGGGTAAAATTAGTAATGTACTTATGAATGTATTATTATATAAGGGTATTTAAATCATATTAATTAAAACATTTTAATTTAAATTATTTTTGGGGTATGTTTAGTAAATTCGGAATAGCCGCCCTCTTTACTATATATAAAATTAGTTGTAGAATTCATAAAAATTATTGTGTGCAACAGTTGTAGATAGCGATAATTAACCCTCCATTTGAGTAATTCTAATGTGGCTGTTAAAGGATGGTTATCATCACTAATCTAACATAAGATTGGATAATGGCTCAATAGTTCCTCTCGACCTATTATGCCTGTGAGAGGGAAAATGTAGTATCTTATTTTCAGGAGTGAACTCCTTTTTATCATGAGGCTGTCTCGGTACATATATCAGGATCTTTTGATAGGTCACATCGTATTTATTATAAGTACTGTAGCCATTAAATGCTATAGCCACATGAGGCTATTAAAGAGATCATTTAGGATTATTCTACACCCTAGATATCCTAGGAGATATCTAGGGGGTGCGTAGGTTGTCAGATCAAGTGGGATGACTAGAGCTAGTAAATGGACGAAGAGGGAGAGGGTCCCAATGGCTCGTATCGCCTTTGAGCGATTGGAGTGCATGTTCCCATATGCTCACCCTCTCTTTTAGGCTTTTACTCCTATAGGCGGGGCCCCACAGGCAGTCTTTGGGTTCGACTCCTCGTGGGCTATTGAGAGTGGAAATTAGCGTGTTTGAGTGTCCAATTTAATACCTTTTTTATTAGAATTGTTGTTATATATTAGCACAAGTGTCTTATATTCAATATACGTGAAAAAAGGTGCACTTGAGGTGTTTTATTGTATTTTAGGTAGAAAAAGGATCAAAAGGCAAAGTTGGAGAAAATGTGCAATTTGTGCAAGGAATGCTGAAAAATACACGTCCAACTTATGCACTTTTTTTATATTCGTGTGGAGATCAAAACTAGTTGTGTGATACATGGTTGGAAAGCTACTCAAAAGAGGATCGTTTTGGCATAAAGAACACCTCAATCGAATTCCAAACGAGGAAGTTATTGACAAAGTGGTGACATCGCACGAGCTGTGCCGAATAGAATGGATGTTTTACATTCCATGGCTTGTTACAGATTCAATTCATAGATTTTTTGTGAGTTCTTTATATAAATAGAAAGCCAAGGAAGAGAGGATCGCGTGAGCACAAGAATCACTCAAATCGGAGTCCGGATGTGGAAGTTATACGTGAAACGGTGAGACTGCGCGCTGCAGTTTGACCAGGGTTCGACCTCCTCTGTTCGGTTCTACCACTGGTCGTGGTCGAACTCGAAGCCTGGACAGCAAAAAATTGGGATTTTTACTCCCTGTTCGTGTATTTTCATACTTTCCATGAAAAAGCCCATCATAGGTCCATAAGGAGAGCTTTCAAGTATAAAAGGGGATGTAGATCACACCAAGAAAAGGGAAGAGAATAGAGAGAAACACAACACAATCATCCTACACGCCACAAGGGGGGTTCACCCCCCAACCATCATCTACATCCTTTCCTCTATCCATCCATCACTTTGAAGATTCGTCTATGGAATCAAAAGGAGAACCAAGAGGAGAATTCAAGATGGAGAAGGACGCGACGCCGCCCATATTTAAGATTTTATTCGTTTCCTAATTTATCTTGTATTTTTCGAACATCTGGGTAAGATCTATCCAACACCCATGATTGTTCTTCGTAACATCATGGGCTAGAGCCTTTTTGGTAGAACTATGGTTGTGAAGGATTTTACCAATTAATTGAACTTTCATGTGTAAACTCCGTATAACACTACCTGTGGATTTATTTTATATATGATTGTGCCTTTTTAATTCATACTAACGGTCATTTTGTGCATCATTAACTGTTATGTAGAGTCTGAATAGATATCTTGGTTATTGATTGAGTGCGTTCACTGCTGAGCAGGATTCCATGTTATGATTCTAAGTGAGGGGACTCCGAAGCTTCATTAGAACTATCATATATGAATACTTATTAATTGAATTGAATTCGGGTTATTGATGAGTGTATAAATTCACAAGTTTGGCATCATGTTTTGTGCTAGTTTTGGAGAGTTTTGAGGTGGAAATAGGTGGAAAACCTATACATATTGTGAATTAGCATGAATCAGGTGTTAGTGGACTATTTAAGTGGTTTTTATAGCAAAAATGGAGTTGAAGTGCCAAGAATCAAAGAGACGAAGTCGAGATCACGCGAACCACCAAGGAAAGAGTAGGGTTCGACCTAATGGAGGAGGGTTCGACCTCTCCTACAGGTCGAACCAGTGTTGTAAAAAGTGCAGAAGGAGGGTTCGACCACGACTCAAGGGGTTCGACCTGTTCATCAGGTCGAACCATGGTCGAACCAGTTCGCGAGAAGATGGGTTCGACCACGACGTTGGGGTTCGACCTGACAGTTGGTCGAACCAGGAGCGGAAATTGTCCAGTGGTGAGGTTCGACCTGGGGTTCGACCAAAGAGGGAATGGTTCGACCTGTACAGTTGGTCGAACCAAGTGCAGAATATGTTCAGTAGTAGGGTTCGACCTGTGGTTCGACTTGTGGCCGGTGGTTCGACCTGTTTGACGAGGTCGAACCAAAATGCGGAAACTTACCTTATCCGAATTTTCGAGGCCAAAACGCGTGGGATCACTTGAAAAGCCCATTCCAAGCCCTAGAGACGTGATTACAAGGATAAAAGGAGGCTCATGCAGTCAAGAAAACAACAACGACGACGCGAGGAGCTTAAGATCGTGAATCATAAGAGGAGACAAGGGAAGAGATTGGTGATCCATCCGGAGGGCGGTGAAAGAGGTGTAGCTGGAGATTCAAGTAAGATTGGTCCAACTAACCATGATTGTTCTTAGATCAATCATGGGCTAGAGCCACTTCGGTAGTTCTAGGGTTATGAAGGTTTCATGAGTTAACTTGTATTTCGTGTGTATACTCCGTACAACACTACTTGTGGTTTATTTTATATAAGATTGCACATTTTTAATCCATACTCATAGTTGTTTTGTTCATCAATAATCGTTGTGTAGATTCTGAATGCATATCATGGTTATTGGTTGATTGCGTTCACTAATGAGCAGGGTTTATGGTTATAATTCTAAGTGAAGGAATTTTGAGGTTTTATTAGAACCGTCTTATATGAATGTTTGTTAATTGAATTGAATTCGGGTTAACAAGTAGGATTAAGAGTATAGCTTTATAGTACCTAAAAAGGGAGATCAAATCGGGTTAGAGTACTAAGTGCACGGGAAATAATTGATTATGATAGTACCTAGAAAGGGAGGTAAAGTATACGTCTTGCTCTTAGGATATTTACACGTGTCAAAAGCTTATCTATTTGTGTCTATAGAATAGATTTGTATGGTCTAGCGATGCGTCCATAAACCACAAGGTAGAGTCGGACATCGACACACGAAAGTATGAATTAACGAATGAAACTGGATGGCTTGACGAACTACCTATTATCTTATTTGATCACAACTACTATTTTCTTGTTCTTGTTATTTAATTGCTATTTCAATTATTACTTAATTTACAAACCAAAATTACAATTCTCAACATAGTCATAATTGCTAGAAAATAACTAAAGTGATATTTATCCGTCCTGTGGATTCGATATTTAACTTGGTCACCTTCGAAACTACAATTGATATCCTTCATACTTGGGGATTAATTGTGTGTTGAGAAAATGCTCATCAAGTTTTTGGTGCCGTTGCCGGGGACGGCTTAAAATATCTTTTTGTTATTTCTAGTTTGTTAAGGCTATTTTTCTTGTTTTGTTGTTTTAATTCTAGTTCTTTTTAGGTGCATGCTCACGAGATCAAAGAAAGGTGAACTTGAACCCAACAATCCTGAAATCGGAGCATCATCAAGAAAGAAGAAGAAGAAGAAGAGCAAGGCAAAGACTATTGATCCAACTGAAGCTCTGAATTTTGGAGTTGAAGTTGACGAGCAGAATTCGCAGATGATTGAAGCTACAACTGAAGTTAATTCGGGAGTAAGGACAGTTAACATGGCAGCGAATCCAGATAATCTAGCCATCCGACAGGTTTTCAGAAATAATGGGGCTGGAAATTTTGGGCTTCTAGGAGCAAGGGGAACTAATTCAGCTTTCGATCTTCATCCCACTCTTATTAGCATGATAGAAAGGAACTCCTTTTCAAGAGGGTCTTTCGAGGATCCGCAGCAGCATCTGAACAAGTTCTTGGGCTATGCAAGTACTTAAAAAGACGCACGAGAACATGAAGATGCAAGGAAGATCCTTTTGTTCAAATTCTCGCTTACTGAAAAGGCGAGAGATTGGTACGACACTATCAACGCAGCTGAGTGCACCACTTGGGAGCAACTGAAGTTAAGGTTCTTGGAGAGGTACATGTCACCTTCAAAGGTGTTTAAGATGAAGCAAGACATTAACCAATTCGCTATGGGTGGAGGAGAAAAATTTCATGAAGCATGGGATAGATTCAAGGACATGCTTAGGAAGTGTCCTCAACATGGGCTATCTAAAGCTCAATATATCAGTATATTCTACAATGGATTGGATTGTGATTAACGAGTGTTATTGGATGCTTCCTCTAATGGAGCATTGCTTACAAAGTCATCCGTAGAGGCCGAAAAGTTATTTGAAGATATTTCGATGAATTCGAGGGATTGGCCAACTGATAGAGTTAGAGGTACTTATGTCCTTGGTGAGGTAGCTAAGGTTGAACAAGCAATGGTTAAAACAAGTAGAGAGGATGAGATCGTCTCTAGCTTGTCCAATATCAACAAGCTACTTGAATCCCAACTGAAGCAAATCAGCGAATTATCTCAGCGCGTACCAATCATGCAGCAGGAGTTAAAGAATGAGGGACCAATCCAAGAGGAGTTGGAAGAGGCACACTATGCCATGGGTCAAAGTATTCAAGGGACTAGGTATCCAGATCAAGAAAACCAGAATTACTAAGGGAACTATCAAGGAAACTTTAATAATCGTGGTCCCCCTAGTGGTTATCAACAGCCTAGGAGGCCGGAGTTCTCATGGAGTAATCCGAATAATGCGATTCAACCTCCGATGGGTGTTGAACCGGGTGCTAAGGTGGAAGAAGGGAAACCGGGTCTTGAGGATACTGTGAACAGGTATATGGCCAAGAATAATGAAAGAGTTAACCGCCTTGAGGCCAAACTTGAAAAGAAAATCGATGCAAACCATGAGGTTATATCTAAGCAGGTGAAGGACCTTACGTTACTGATGGGGGAGATGGCAGGAAGTGTTAACAAGCTTACTCAAACTCTTGAAAAGGGGAAGTTCCCATCTCAAAGTATTGAGAATCCAAGGTCCTGCAACGCCATCACATTAAGGTCGGGAACGCAGTACGAGGGACCTATGAGGCCGGAATCAAATTTGGACATGTCTAGGGCGAGGTTCGAACATGGTTCGATCAACATTGAAGGTCGAACCATACAGGGGAGGTCGAACCAACAAACTGGACATGATCAGGAGAGATTGCAGCATCGGTTCGACCAAACTGCAGATGGTTTGACTTGTCCCACAGGTCGAACCATGGTCGAACCCGACAACTCGGAGCACTCTGTTTTTTCAGAACACCGGTTCGACACTACACCAAAAAAGCACTAAGACAACAGAAATATACAACATAGATCAGAAATATGTGTTATCGTATACCTTATATGTGTAGTCTTAAATATATATGTTGTCTTACATTTTTTTTCACACACAAGGACAACACATATTATCTGGTGTTGTCTTATTGTGTTGTCGTATATACCACTTTTCAAATGAATTCATTGTAAGACAACATATATGATACCATATGTTGACGTAAAATTTTTCACGCACAAAGACAACATATATTCATCAATGTTGTCTTAAATTATCTTAATATTTTATTTTAAAAATACATATATGATTTTTTAAATATATTTTAAATATAAAAATTAGGATCTGAATTCTAGTCAAATCCTTCTTCCCAACAAAAAGGGTCATCTGCCAATGACCATTTTATCTCCTTTCGGATCTGAATTCTCATATTTTTCTTCACTTCTTGGTCTCGCCGGCTCCCTTCTGGCACCGCCTAGGGTTTCGGCCGTTTACTTACGCCGCCGCCTAGGGTTTTCCAGATCTTACTTCGCTTTGGGCAGCAGCCCTTCCCGCCGCCGCCTGATTTTGCTACCGGTCACGGATCTTGTCCTATTGGCGGCCATCCGCGACAATCAGCCGCCGGACCGCCATCGTTCAATTTAAGGGTTGCCTCTTCGTCGTCGATCCTCAAGATGTTCGCGATGGAGGATCCCTACTTCTCTGACCCTGCTGTCGGCCGTGCAGATTTGGGCGGCGTCGCCGCCGCTCATTCGACGCGGTTTCTCGAACGGGTGCAGCCGACCCCATCTATGATTATTGGCGTGTCTATGATGTTGCTGCACAGCATGTTGTTAGTGGGGCAATGGAAGGAATCAACGGTATGTGGTCGTCTATATTCAATTATTCTCTTCTCCTTAAGTTTATTGTATACTTGTAGAACCTCTTGTGACAATTGGAAAGCAAAAGTTTTTCCGAAAGAGAATTACCATATAACAAATAAAATTAATTCTGCATGACAGGACTGTATTATATTCCTTTGGAATGTTTACTTATTGCCTCCTGTAAAATTTGTAAAGAGTATATAGTAACATAACATCTATGCATGGTGGATACCACAAACTTTGTAATGCTTGTGAAAGTGGTGTTGGATAATTGTTGTGTTATCCCCAATCCATGCTCTCTCCCTTATTGCAGAAGGAGAAGGTGAAACTTTGCTTTCTTTGATGTGGTACCCATAGTCCATTATATAATGCCATCCCTCTATTTGACCAATTTATGTAGCTGTAAATGGGCGTATACTTTTTTTTATCTTTGCACAAAATAGCAATGATCTCTTGCTATGTATTCCTTACTGTTTATTTAAAATGAAGTTACTATTTTTGTTCAGTATGCTTTGATTTTGAAACACTTCCACTAGACCCAACACATGATCAGTCATAAATTACCTCAAAGCTGGATTTGAATTACTCTTTTTCTTAGTGGTTGTAGTGATTATCGTATCCTCTGTTATTTGTGATGACTTTAAATATAGCCATCCTCAACTATGAGCATCATTTCGCAGATGTAATTATTAAGTGGAAGAATTGATGAGAAATCACTTATCAAAAAGTATGAAAATGAATTTCGCTGTTTAAAGGAAGAATTGGAACAATTGAAAAGGGGCATAGTTCCAGTTCCACAGATGAAAGACAGTGCAGATGGCGACATTCTACTCTTAAAACAGAAGGTGATTTTTTCTGAAATCAAGGTTTATATCTGCAATTGTATCATTTTTATTCTCTTGATTACGGATTACTGTTTTATTGTTGCATTACTCAATCAGAAGAGTAGTTTAATTTGTTGCGTTTTGTATTATATTCTTTCTTTATTCATGTATCCTTGCAATCTCTACGTGATCACTAGTGATATGATATGTTTTGTCTTGCAGGAGGAACTTTATTTAGTTATGCTTGCGCATTAGTATAAAAAATAATAATTAAGCCATATCTCCTATTTCCTTTTATGACCAACTCATCTCCTCTGCTGCGAAAATTACAGCTTCTAACCCCATACTCAATCATATATAACATTACCCACTGTGCTTGCAAGGGTCTTCCATTCTTCATTGAAATGATGTAGCCTTGTATTTTCTGCTAGGCCTTTCTCATGTGAATAATACTAGCTAGCATTGGATCATGTTCCGATCCATGATTTTTCACTCAAGAATCATGGCTTCAAGATATACTCCTTCAACCTGTTGAAGTGATTTCTTGTTTGTTCATGTGATTTAGATATTATGGTTGTGTTTGGTTTCTTTATCAAGATGATAATTACCTTCTTACAATCATATGTTTCACACGATTTTGATCTCAACTTTGAATTATTGATTATTTGTTTACTATTCCATTTCATATAAAAATTCTCAAGTTTGTTCTTCAATTATTTCATCTGTGAGGCTAGAAGCCATATGTGAATCTCAACTTATATAAAAGTGGTTATTATTTATTAATTTGTTATATCACTTTGTGGGTGGGTCTAATCCTAAAGCTAGAAGATGGTCAAGTGCGACTGCAGTCAAGGTTGGAACAAGAGAAAGAAGCTAAAGCTGCTTTAATGAGCAGAATACAGAGACTTACAAAATTAATTCTTGTATCTACAAAAGCTTCTCAATCACCAAAATTTTCCAACCGTCCAGGACAGAGGAGAAGACATTCATTTGGAGAAGAAGAGGTACTGTGTAATTTTCAGTTTGCAATCCCCAGGGTCCCAATAATTTCCCTTTCCCTTTTTTTAGTCTTTCTTTCTTTCTCTGCTGAGGTATTCTATAGTGCTTATATGCTTTTTCTATTTGATGTGGCAGCTTGCTTATCTTCCACATAGAAGGCGTGACCTGGTATTGGATGATGAAAATATGGACATGTATGTTTCTCTTGATGGCAATATTGATACTGTTGATGAGAAATTGAGGGATGAGAAAAGAACCAAGAAGAATAGACTGCTTAGCTGGTTAAAGCCTCGGGTGTGTAAGATATCGTTTACTGCTACTACTAGCATCTCTTGTTTTCTCGTTCGACATTCAGTTCTCTTTTTCTATCACTTGTTAACATATGTGGTTTTTTAACTAAGTTCACTTAAACTTTATCGATTTCTAGAAAAGAGAGAGTGGTATCGGGGCATTGGCAAGCTCTAGTGACAAATCAAGTGGAGTCAAATCATCGAGTAGTCCTTCAACACCTCAACTGTTTTCAAGATTTTTAGCCTCATGGTAGGTGTTTTAACTTCTCATGATAAAGATTATGGTTGTGTTTGGATAGGCACATACAGTTGAAAGAAGAGGCGTCAGAGCTAAAGGGGAATGATCATGACTTGTTGATGTATTTGGATTTTCATTAATTGTCTAGACTTGGATCCATAGTTTAGATTTGAGAGGGATATTTGATATTTAGCATGTTTTGGATTATTTAGAATGTTTTAATACATTTTGAATTTTATTATTTTGTTTATAAATTAATTATAAAATATTTTGTATAATAATTAATTGGTTCGACAATACGTATAAAATGTAGACGCTATGAATAATTTAATAATACTACATTAATAGAAAATACATATATATGTTGTCTTAATCAAATAAGACAACATATATAACCTATTGTCTTAAAATAAATTAAAAAGAAGTACAACAACAACACATAAAGATGCACAACGACAACACATAAATATATGTTGTCGTTGTGCGTCTTTTTTTTTTTTATAAAAAAGGCGCACAATGACAACACATAATATGTGTTGTCGTTGTGCGTCTTTTCAAATGCCCTACGACAACAGGGGCTTCAACAATAGAGATTTTTACTAAAAAGAAGCTAACGGACAACACATTATATGGCTGTCTTAATGTATTTTTGGTATAGTGCGACCAAACCAATCTTGGTTCGACCTATCCAACAGGTCGAACCCAGGTCGAACCGCACCACTTGGAGCACTCTGTTTTGTCACAGCAATGGTTCGACCACGATGGTCATGGTTCGACCTATCAAATAGGTCGAACCTTGGTCGAACCGGATGGCAGAAGGAGTACAGTAGGCCGGTTCGACCTAGGTACCCATGGTTTGACCTATTTCACAGGTCGAACCCAGGTCGAACCTCAAATTCAAAAAGAGAGCCATTGTCCAGAAGGCGACCAGTACGTACATGGTTCGACCTGTTCCACAGGTCGAACCCTGGTCGAACCCCACCAGAAATTGCCTGTTGCCACTCCGAACACTCTCGATGATGTTGATGCTACTCCAGTGGTTCGGAAAGAGCAAAGTACAGAGATAATAGTTGAGAAAAAATGGGAGAGAGCCAAGCGTTTGAGAGCCGAAAAGGAGAAAGCGGAGAAGGTTGATCGTGATGAATGGGGAATTCCCAAAACAAAGATACCTCCGCCGTTTCCTTACAAGCTTGTGAAAAAGGGATTGGAAGAGAAGTTCAAGAAGTTTTCAGAGATAATGAACAAAATAAGCTTGAGCATTTCTTTCTCAGAGGCAATCATGGAGATGCCGTACTATGCCCGATTTCTAAAGGACATATTGTTGAAGAAGCGAAGCTGAACCGGAATTGAAACGGTGAATTTATCTGAGAATTGCAGCTCAATCATCCAAAGGAAGCTGCCGCAAAAGATGAAGGATCCGGGGAGCTTCACTATTCTATGTGAAATCGGAAAGGGGCCAGCACGGCGAGCTTTGTGCGATCTAGGGGCGAGCATAAATTTGATGCCTTTGTCCATCTTTCAAAGGCTTGGTTTGGGGGAGTTGACCCCTACAACAGTGGTTCTCCAATTGGCGGACAGGTCGATGACATTTCCAAAAGGTATAATTGAAGACGTTCTCGTCAAAGTAGAGAAGCTAGTCTTTCCTGTGGACTTTCTTATGCTAGAGATGGAAGAAGAAAAGGATAATATCCCTTTAATCTTGGGGAGACCTTTCCTTGCTACTGCTGGAGCTATGATTGATGTTTAGAAAGGAGAGCTTAGATTGCGGATGGACAAAGAAGAAGTTCTTTTCAACTTAGACAAAGCAATGAAGATGCCCATGGAGTCGCAGTGTCATAGTATTTACGTGGTGGAGGAGATTGTGAAGAAGGACATGTCTCTAATCTTGTCAAAGAATCCTCTTGAGACATGTTTGATGGAATCTCTTACTTATCCCACTACGGAGCTTGACGGACTCTCCAACGAGGTATGTATTGACTTTCTTGAAAACTTACTTGCTTTGGGTGATGAAAGGTTTGAATTGGGAAGAACTAAGGTGGAAGAAGTCAAGTGGACTGGAAAGTACTTGCTTTGGATAACGAGAGCCCTCCGATGGAAGTGAGAAAAGAGGAGTTGAAACTTTTGCCGGAACACTTGAAGTACGCCTTTCTTGGCGACAATGAAAAATATCCGGTAATTGTATCTTCTTCTCTTGATGATGATCAACTTGAGGAGTTATTGAACATTCTTAGGAAGTATAAATCTGCGATTGGTTGGTCTCTTTAGGATTTGAAAGGAATTAGTCCTTCGTATTGCATACATAGGATAAGATTGTTAGACGAGGCAAAGGCAAGTGTTCAGAATCAGTGGATGGTTAATCCCGCGATTCATGAGGTAATTAGGAAGCAAATCCTTACGTGGTTGGATGCTGGAATCATATATCCTATTAGTGATAGTCCCCATGTGAGTCCATTGCATGTAGTTGCTAAAAAGGGGGGTATGACTGTCGTAAAAGCTGAGGATGGAGAAGGGATAGCCATAAGGATTCCTGCGGGGTGGCGTACATGTGTAGATTATAGGAAGTTGAATGAAAACACGTGTAAGGATCATTTTCCTCTTCCTTTCATGGATCAAATGTTAGATCGTCTTGCAGGGTATGAGTTTTATTGTTTCTTGGATGGATACTTGGGGTACAACCAAATTATGATTGCCTCCGAGGATCAAGAAAAGACCACTTTTACTTGCCCCTACGGGACCTTTGCTTTTCGAAAAATGCGATTTGGGTTATGTAATGCGCCTGCTACTTTTCAGAGATGCATGAGGCAATATTCGATGGGTTGATAGAGAAGATCACGGAGGTGTTCATGGATGATTTTTCTGTTTTTGGTTCCTCATTTGATATTTGTTTGTCTAACCTAGCTACTGTTTTGAAGAGATGCCAAGTGACTAATCTTTTCTTGAATTGGGAGAAGTGCCACTTCATGGTGAAGGATGGGATTGTTCTTGGGCATCATGTCTCGGCTAAAGGGTTGCAGGTAGATCGTGCTAAAGTGGTGGCGATTGAGAAGCTTTCACCACCGACCAATGAAAGAGGAGTGCGGTCCTTCCTTGGACACGCCGGTTTTTACAGGAGATTTATAAAAGACTTCTCAAAATACTCTAAGCCCTTATCTCGCTTACTTGAAAAGGATGTTCCTTTTGTGTTTGATGATGATTATCTAACAGCTTTTCAAGTTTTAAAGGAGGCGCTTATTTCTACACCTATCTTGATCACACCGGATTGGACTCAACCGTTTGTACTAATGTGTGATGCAAGTGATGTAGCACTTGGAGTGATGTAGCAAGTAAGACTTTCGATGCGGCACAAAAGAATTACACGGTGACTGAAAAGGAGTTTTTGGCGGTTATGTACGCATTCAACAAGTTTCGTCAGTATTTGGTTGGCATGAAGACTATTGTGTACACGGATCATTCTGCGATTCGGTACTTGATGGAAAAGAAGGAGACGAAGCCTAGGATAATAAGGTGGATTCTTTTACTTCAGGAGTTTGACATGGAGATCCGGGATAAGAAAGGTTCTGATAATGTGTTAGCGGATCATCTTTCGAGGTTGGAGACTAGGGAACATTGTGATAATTCTTTCGAGTATATTGAGGAAATGTTTTCGGATGAAAAGATCATGGCTGTGTTTATTGAAGGGGCTGAGCGAGCGTGTGTAGTTGCTGTGCAGAGAGTTGATCCATGGTATGCGGATTATGTTAATTATATTGCTGTGGGAGAAATTCCAAGGGATCTCAACCGATATCAACTTGCTAAATTCAAAAGGGATGTTGAGACTTTCATATGGTATGATCCGTTTGTGTACAAAATTTGTACGGATTCTATCATCCATAGGTGTGTGCCCGAGATGGAGATGGAGAGTTTTCTCGAGTTTTGCCATGCACAACCTAACGGGGGGCACTTCGGCGCTCAAAAGACAGCAGCCAAGGTACTTCAGTCCGCTCTTTATTGGCCTACCTTGTTCAAGGATTGTGAGACCTATGTGGCGTCTTGCGATAGATGTCAATGCATGGGGAACATCGGTAGGAGAGACGAGATGCCGCTTCAATCAAGCATAGTGGTCGAGATTTTTGATGTGTGGGGTATCGATTTTATGGGGCCTTTTCCCCCATCTAATGGATTTCTCTACATTCTACTTGCGGTGAATTATGTTTCTAAATGGGTGGAAGCGATTCCTACTCGCTTAAATGATTCAAAAACTGTTATATCTTTCTTGAAGAAGCATATCTTTGCCCATTTTGGAGTCCCTAGAGCACTTGTTAGTGATGAAGGTACGGATTTCGTAAATAAATTTCTTGAGAAGGTGCTTAAAGGGTATGGTGTTAAGCATAGGGTCACTACACCCTATCATCCTCAAGCGAATGGACAAGCGGAGGTCTCTAACCGTCAAGTCAAACAGATTTTGGAGAAGGTGGTCGGAACCAATAGAAAGGATTGGGCTTTGAAGCTCGATGATGTCGTGTGGGGGTTCCGGACCGCGTACAAGACGGTGTTAGATATGTCACCATATCAGATTGTCTATGGGAAGCCATGCCACTTACCTGTAGAGATTCAACACAAAGCGTTTTGGGCTTTGCGAAGCTTGAACTTGACTCTCAAGGATGTGAAGGAGTTGAGGATTACTCACATCAATCTTTTGGATGAGTTTCGGAGTCGTGCGTACAAGAATTCAGAGATCTATAAGGAAAGGATTAAGAGGTGGCATGATTCGAATATCTCGTACAAGGAGTTCAAGCAAGGAGATCAGGTATTACTTTTTAACTCTCATTTAAAGCTTTTTGCAGGCAAGTTGAGGTCTAAGTGGACGGGACCGTTCATGATTCATCGAGTCTTAGGAGGGGGAGTTTTGAGCTTATTGACAAGGATGGAGATATTTTTGCGGCGAATGGACATCGCTTGAAGCATTACAAGTCGCCGGATGATGTTTGTGTCATCTTTGTGGATACCTTGATCTGATTTGGTACCGTCGTGACTCTCCGACGTTAAATTTGAGCGCTTGTTGGGGGCTTTTCCTCCCGTTTTATTATTTTATTTCTTTCGTGTGAGTAAGAAATTTTTATATTTGAAGTGCTTACTTATCGACAATTACATCTCTTTGCAAACTTAGTTTCACCTATGGTTTTTACTAAGTTTGGGGGGTGTGATGTACTTACCTCAATAAGCACCGATAGTATAATCTTTTCTTTGTGATGTTTGTTAGAGGAGTTGGTTTTTGCGCCATATTTAAAATTTTATTCGATTTTGATGTGATGATTTTTTACAACTTGCCTAATGTTTAGTGGGTTTTGGTTGTGTTTTCTTTTACGGAGTTACTCATGAATGATATTTTGTGGAACAAATTTTGGATGAAGTTGTGCTCTAGTTGGTACCTAATGATTCGTATTGAAGTTTGAAGTATATAGGGATTGAAGAACACTCAGTTTGGAAGCTTAAAAGGGTAGTTCGACCAAAGCCAGGAGAGGTTCGACCAGTGCCAGGAGGTCGAACCGAGCAGAGGAAGTCGAACCGACACAGAAAATCATCCAGTGAGGTGGTTCGACCTGATCATTCTTGGTTCGATCTGTCTAACAGGTCGAACCAAGGTCGAACCCGGTGACTTAAAATTTACAGTATGGTGGTTCGACCTGAGCCGTTATGGTTTGACCTGATCAGAAGGTCGAACCTGAGATCGAACCAGTCCGTTCAGAGCACTCTATTTTTCAGGTGATAAGTTCGACCAAAAAAAGAGTGGTTTGACCTGTCTAACAGGTCGAACCACGAGGAGCAGTTGTCCAGAAGGTAGGTTCGACCTCGTCACAAGATTGGTTCGACCTGTTCAGAAGGTCGAACCTAGGCCGAACCAAAAGGTAAGTTTTTCCAGGAGATAGGTTCGACCTCGTCGCTCGAGGTTCGACCTGTTCCGCAGGTCGAACCCGAGGTCGAACCCAGTTAGGTACGCATTTTAAGTTGGATTTTCAGAAGGGTTCGATCATTCTTTTTGTTCACCAAACCTCGAACCCTCCCCGAACCTTAACACCCTTGCACAAATTCATCAATTACACTTGATTTTGCACCGATTACACAACATTACACTCTTAATTCTTGAATTGGGCGTGGATTTGGGTAATTTTTGTCGCAAATTAGGGATTCAGTCGCGCATTTTGAGTGTTGTGTGCCAATTGTCGATTGTTAACCATGGGCAAGACTAAAGGTACGTTTTTTTCAACTCAATTACCTTAGGATTGAAGTTTATTGCAAGAAATGTGTTGTGGGTAAGTTGATTAATGTTGATTTTGGTTGAAATTCATGGTGATAATGGATATTGTTGAGTTGATTCATATGAATTCATGTTTATTGGTTTGAGATTGCTTGATTATGGATAGCACTTGAGTTTTATGTGGATTGATCAAGGATATGATGCATCTAGATGAATGAGCATGTTAGTTAGGTTTGAATTGTTGATAATTGGAGTTATTCATGAAGTTCAATTGTTGAAATTCTTGTTGAATAGCTTGAATTGGTTGATGCATGCTTGTTGTTTATAATTTGAAGATTAAAGGTAGTGTGATTGAAGATGTTTTGAGCATGTTAATTAAGCAAGTGATGTTGAGATGATAGTTGGGTTGATTAAGCATGGATGCTTGAAGTCTTGAGTAGAGTATATGATATGCTAGTCATATACTTGTGTTCTTGTCTTGTTGGTTGTATTGAAGTAGATGTTTTCAGGAAAGAGACAAGGATCAAGTAAAGGGAAAGGTAAGGCGGATGAAGCAAGATCGAAGAAGAGGAATGACAGGCCTTCGAATGTGGACACAGTGACAAGGAAGCTGAGGCTACAAGATCGTTTACTCGAGAACTTCAAAATTCAAATGCAAAACTGGGATGAGATTAAAGAAAAGTGGGAAGAAGTCTCGGACAAGATAGCTCGTACTCGATACCAAGATGATGAGGCGATGAGGATAATGAGAATCGGGAATGACATTTTCTGGATGTTCGATCAAGTGGGTATCCGGAGGTTTATGGAGTTAAAGAGGTCGACGTATTTCCATGTTACAGTGGAAGTAGTCTGCTCATTCGAGATGGTGAAGGACTCGCTTGGGTACCCGTATCAGTGTACGTTTCAGCTTGGTGGAGTGAGTAGGAGATGGACGTCTGAGGATTTTAATGAGCTGTTTGAGACGCCTTTGGGGATCTCTCACTTGGAGAATGGTGCGTTCAATGCTAATAGGTTTTAAAGAGAGATTACAGGGGAGATTGGAGATTATAAGATTAGGCAGGCTCGTGTTTCCTCAATAAAGAATCCAGTTTTGATGTACATGGATCGTGTCTTGAGCAACACGTTGTTCGCCCGCTTAGAGGGAAGTGTTGTGTCTAGAGGAGAGCTTTATGCTTTGTGGTGTATGCTTCATGGGGTGTGATGAGCGTTTTCTCAACACACAATTAATCCCCAAGTATGAAGGATATCAATTGTAGTTTCGAAAGGTGACCAAGTGAATATCGAACCCAAGGGACGGCGTATTATCAATTAAATTATTATCTAAATTAATTAAGACAAAGCAATAAGAGTTTGATGTTTGATTATAACTAAAATACTAAATTAAATAACAAATTAAATAAACTATCACTCGAAGAATACGTAGGTGGATCAAGTAGGAGAATAGGTAGCTCTAGGATAATCCAGTTTTACTCATTAACTTCCCTTCCATGTGTCAATGTCCGACTCTGCCTTGTGGAATATGGACGCATCACTAAACCATGCATATCTACTCTATAGACACAAGTAAACATGCGTGTAACACGTGTGAATAATCTCGGAGCAAGAGATATAATTTCACCCCCCTTTCTAGGTACTATCAGTATCAATTATTTCCCCCTAGGATTGGTACTCTAACCCGATATGATCTCCCTTTATAGGTACTATGAAATTATCCTCTTTATCCTACTTATTAACCCGAATTCAATTCAATTAATAAGTATTCATATATGATAGTTCTAATGAAGCTTCGGAGTCCCCTCACTTAGAATCATAACATGGAATCCTGTTCAGCGGTGAACGCACTCAATCTACAACCAAGATATATATTCAGACTCTATATACCAATTGAAGATGCACAAAACGACCGTGAATATGGATTAAGAAAGCACAATCATATATAAAATAATCCACAAGTAGTGTTGTACGGAGTGTATACACGGAAGTTCAATTAACTAGATAAAACCATCAAAACTCCTAGATCTACCGAAAAAGGCTCTAGCCCATGATGTTTTGAAGAACAATCATGGGTGTTGGATAGATCTTACCCGGATGTCCGGAAAATACAAGATAAATTAGGAAACGAATAAACCCTTGATATGGCGTCTTCATGCCCTTCTCCATCTTGAATCCTCCTCTTGGTTCTCCTCTTGATTCCATAAACGAATCTTCAAAGTGATGGATAGATGGAGGAAAGGAAGTGGATGATGGATGGGGGGTGATTCCCCCTTGTGGGGTGTTGTATGGTTGTGGCCTCTCCTCGGTGATTGGTGACGTTTTTCTTGACTGCATGAGCCTCCTTTTATACTTGTAATCACGTCTCTAGGGCTTGGAATGGGCTTTTCAAGTGATCCCACGCGTTTTGGCCTCGAAAATACGTAAGTTCCCGCACGTAGGTTCGACCACGTCAAACAGGTCGAACCCCTAGCCACAGGTCGAACCCCAGGTCGAACCCTGCTACTGGATTTGCGCAGTCTCTCCGTTTCGCGTATAACTTTCACATCCGACCTCCGAATTAAGTGATTTTTGCGCTCACGCGATCCTCTCTTCCTTGGCTTTCTCTGAATATAAAGATGTCACCAAAAATCCAAGAATTGAATCTGTAACAAGCCATGGAAAGTAGCACATCAGTTCTGTTCGGCACAGCTCGCGCGGCGTCACCACTTTGCTCATAACTTCCTCGTTCGGACTCCGAATGGGATGTTCTTTACGCCAAAACGACCCTCTCTTCAGTGGCTTTCCAACCTTGTATCACACTTCCCGTTTAGAGCTCCAAATCAATACAGAATAATTACACAAGTTGGATGTGCATTTATCAGCATTCTTGCACAAATTGCACCTTTTCTCAAACTTGGCTCTTTTCATCCTTTTTCCACCTAAAACACAACAAAACACCTCAAGTGCACCTTTTTCTCACATAATAATGAATATAAGACATTTGTGCTCATATAAGACTACAATATCAATCAAAAAGGTGTTAAATTGGACACTAAAACACGCTTATTTTCACTCTCATCAATCCCCCAAACTTACCCGTTGCTCGTCCCGAGGCAACAAAATAAAAATAAACAGAAAGAGAGTATGAAAATTAGCGGGGAAACAAGGACTATGACAAATACCCCTCTTCAAAATACAATTGTCCTCAACTTAGGTCATGCAACTCTTATTACATGTAATAATCAATTCGTAGCATACAAGTTAAGACAATCACCACCAATTCAAATGCTCCATCAACATGTTCTCACGGGAAGTATATATCACTCACACTCAAGTGTAAAAGATGTACACTTATGGGTTAAGGTGTTTACACTCAGATTCAATTCAAGTGCATGCGTAACTATAAGCTTGCCAAACGTCTCAAACTCTCCACCACTTAAAAGTATGATTCGACAATGAAATCAAAAAGGACTTTTCTTTTGGATGTAATGTTGGCTCTTTGGTTAAGGTAGGAAATATATGGACAATGTGACTCAAATAGTGGAGAACTAAAGCTGATTGATCACTTCAACTTTCATCATCTCTTTCTTTTCAATGCAGACGATTTTCATTCCTTCTTCACCTTCAAGCACAATTATTTTTCTTTTCTCAAGCTCATCCGTTTTGTCCTTCTCTTTTTCTGCTTTTTCTCTTGAGGTACCAGTTTCAGGCACTACCTCACGCATCCTCCATAGGGTACTAGATTTAAGCACTACCCTAGGGTATTTGATTCAATGGAGTACTAGATTTAAGCACTACTCCATGCTTCTCCTTAAATGCATTATCAAGATCCATCACTAATTCAATACCAATTTCATTCCTTCCCAAGCTGTTCGTTATCAAGCTCTATCAACACACTTTGAAAAGCCATTAATTCTCCACTAATAAGACAATCAAGGCTCAAAAAATTAAGATGCTCAAAGTGGTTATCTTCGTAGGCTGCCAAAGAATGAGGTTTTTAGGCTCAACGGGGCTAACTACGGATAAACAATCATATGGTATAGGGAATTATTTGGCTAAGTGACTTATAAATTCAAAGATGGCCTAAAATCATCTCCCATTATCTATCACACATGTAGTTTCAAGTAAGACAAGAGGCAAGTTCTTGAATACACACACAAGAACGATACTCACCAGAAAGAAATATCATGTGATTATGTAACATGATCAACAAGGCTCAAAATCTCACATGGGTTTTAACAAGTAACAGAGCACTTTTCATGGTAGGTAATATCCCACAAGTACACATAGAACTTCATATCACAATATAACTCAAGTACACTTCCTTCATCAATTTCAAAGGCATATGAATTTCAAAGATAATTTTAACAATAAGCTCACATGGATCACCACCATAAACACAATCCTTCCACTCCTATGAATTAAAAGCACATATAAAAATTAGAAAAAGGAAACGAGGGCACCTGATTTTTCTTCAACGTATGCACGAGCTCCTCGAATCAAAGCCTCAATGTAGAACTCGTCTTGCCACCTAGTTACCCTTTTTCTATCATCAAAGCTCAAACAAACTCATCATCACAAGATTCATCAATAATAAAATAGGAGAACTATACGAAAGAATTAATTGACTATCTAATCGACTCCACACACACTAGAAACACCACTGAACACTAGGCAAATTGCAAAAAATCGACATATCAAAACCGATTAAAGTTTCAATATACCGCAAAAAATCAACTCCCCTAGCAAACATTACAAAGAAAAGATTATATTCTTAGTGCTTTAATGAGGTAATAACATCACACCCCCCCAAACTTAGTAAAAACGTAAGTCGAAACTAAGTTTGAAAAGAGATGTAATTGCCGAATAGGAAGCACCTCAAATATAAAAATTTCTTACTCACACGAAAGAAATAAAGCAATAAAACGGAAGGGCAAGCCCCCAACAGGCGCCATGTTTAACGTCGAAGAGTCACGACGGATTACCACTTTGAAGACTACTTGATTAGAGGACGGTCTCCTCGCATCCTCACCTTCAAATACTTTCTTTCCCTCTTCTTGTCTACACTCAACACCTCACCTTTCTTGGTCACAAAAATATGATCATTGAAATTTTCTTCCTCCCATGGCTGTCTAGACTCCTCCTTGTCAACCTTCCACTTAAATTCAGAATCACCTGTCTTAGAAAAATCAAGATTAAACAAGTTAGAAATCATATCAATGCTTTTGCATGATTGAGTCTCCATAGGCGTCTTCATTGCATGATCAAGAGAGAAAATCACATCTTCATTATCCATTCGCAGTCTAAGCTTTCCTTCCTTAACATCTATCATAGCTCCAGCTGTGGCAAGGAACGGTCGTCCCAAAATAAGGGAAATATCACCCTTATCATCTTCCATGTCAAGTACAAGAAAATCCATGGGAAAAACTAACTTATCCACTCTCACTAAAACATCTTCAATTAAACCCTTCGGACAAGTCATGGATCTATCCGCCAATTGAAGAGCAATATTCGTGGGTGTTAACTCCCCCAAACCAAACCTTTTAAATATGGACAAAGGCATCAAGTTAACGCTTGCCCCCAAATCACACAAGGCTTTATGCGCCGACCCTTTTCCAATGTCACAAAGAATGGTGAAGCTTCCCGGATCCTTTAACTTTGTAGGCAACTTTCTTTGAAGGATCGAGCTGCAATTCTCTGATAGGTTCACCGTCTCCACTCCGTTCAAGCTTCTCTTCTTTGATATAATATTCTTGAGGAATCGGGCATAGTATGGCATCTCCATGATTGCTTCAGAGAAAGGAATGTTCAAGCTTACTTTGCTCATGACATCGTGAAACCTCTTGAACTTTTCTTCCAATCCCTTCTCGGCCAATCTCGAAGGAAACGGAGGAGGTATCTTGGTCTTTGGTCTTCCCCATTCATCACATTCAACCTCCTTCGCTTTATCCTTCTTGGCTCTCAATGTCTTTGCTTCTTCCCACTTCTTCTCCATTGTAAGCTCAGTATTCTGCTCATGTAATGGTACTGGAGTAGCATCAACATCATGCGGAGCATTCAGCACAGAAATGGGCAACTTCTGGATGGGTTCGACCAGGGTTCGACCTGTGGAATAGGTCGAACCAGGCACGTACTGGTCGAACCTACCTTCTGGACAACGGCTCTTTTTTTGAATTTGAGGTTCGACCTGGGTTCGACCAGTGTTAGAGGTCGAACCAGGTACGTAATGGTCGAACCTATCTCCTGGAAGACTGCTCTCCTTCTGCTCTTGAGGTTCGACTAGGGTTCGACCAGTGTTAGAGGTCGAACCACTGCCACCTAGGTCGAACCAGCCTACTGTATAGTTTATATCCTCCGGTTCGACCTGGGTTCGACCTACTGGGTTGGTCGAACCATTACGGTCGTGGTCGAACTGTTGCTGCGACAAAACAGAGCACTTCGGATGAAGAGGTTCGACCATGGTTCGACCTGCAGAATAGGTCGAACCCTCTGGGTTTTGGTCGAACCGGTGTTCTGGAAAAACAGAGTGCTCCGCATGGTATGGTTCGACCATGGTTCGACCTGAATGCCAGGTCGAACCTTCTGGGTGTTGGTCGAATCGAGGATTAGCTATGTCCAAATTTGATCTCGGGCTCGTCATTCCCTCGTACTGCGTTCCAGACCTTAACGTGATGGTTTTATCTTCCAATTTTTGTGCCAATTGATTCATGTTCGTGGTCATCTGCCCCATCATCAAGGTAAGCTCCTTCAACTGCTTAGATAAATCTACATGATCGACATTCATGGTATCCTCAAGATGATCAATCCTTGCATCATTCTTAGCTATATATCGATGGAAGGTATCTTCAACACTCTTCACTTCTTGCTGCTTCATACTAGGCCCCCTTTGTGTCAACTCTGTGATTTGCCTTTGCTGGGACTCTAGTAGCTTGTTGATGTTAGCTAGACTAGAGACGATCTCATCATCCCTATTCGGCCTCACCACTTGATGTTCAATTTGCGCCACCTTACCAAGTACATATGATCCTCTATCTCTCTCTGCTGGCCAGTCACGTGTATTCATAGAGATGTCTTCGAACAACTTTTCTGCTTCAAGTGTTGTCTTAGATAACAGCGCTCCTCCTGATGATGCATCAATAAAAACACGCGACTCACAATCCAATCCATAATAGAAGATGCTTAAGTATTCATCCTTAGACATTCCATGCTGTGGACACCTCCTGAGCATGTCTTTAAATCTGTCCCACGCCTCATAAAATTTCTCACCCTGATTCATAACAAATCGAGTGATCTCTTGCCTCATTCTTAAGATCCTTGAGGGTGACATGTATCTTTCCAAGAACTTCTGCTGCAGTTGGTCCCATGTAGTGCATTCTGTGGCATCAAGAGTCTCATACCAAGCTTCTGCCTTATCAATCAATGAGAACTTGAATAGGGCGATCCGTCTAGCATTATCATTAGTTACAGCTCCTTTTTGAGTGTTTGCATAACCAAGAAATCTTCGGAGATGCTGATATGGATCTTCAAAACAACCTCCAGAAAAGGGATTCTTCTCTACCATGTTAATAAGAGCGGGATGTATCTCAAAATCATCATCTTCCCCCCTTGCTCCTATCAACCCCATGTTGACATTCCCAAAGTTCGTGAAAATTTCACGAATGGCAACATTATCCGGATTCTGCCTTGCTCCGGCCATGTTTAGCTCAATGCGATATTCCTTCTTTTCCTTCCTCTCCTTTTTCAAGCACACAAGTAACTCGGAAAAATTCAAGGTTAGATAGAAAATAAATAATCACAAATAAAAGAAGAAAAAAAAATATCTTAATCAACTAGAAATAATAAAATCAATAATTACAGCCGTCCCCGGCAACGGCGCCAAGAACTTGATGAGCGTTTTCTCAACACACAATTAATCCCCAAGTATGAAGGATATCAATTGTAGTTTCGAAAGGTGACCAAGTGAATATCGAACCCAAGGGACGGCGTATTATCAATTAAATTATTATCTAAATTAATTAAGACAAAGCAATAAGAGTTTGATGTTTGATTATAACTAAAATACTAAATTAAATAACAAATTAAATAAACTATCACTCGAAGAATACGTAGGTGGATCAAGTAGGAGAATAGGTAGCTCTAGGATAATCCAGTTTTACTCATTAACTTCCCTTCCATGTGTCAATGTCCGACTCTGCCTTGTGGAATATGGACGCATCACTAAACCATGCATATCTACTCTATAGACACAAGTAAACATGCGTGTAACACGTGTGAAAAATCTCGGAGCAAGAGATATAATTTCACCCCCTTTCTAGGTACTATCAGTATCAATTATTTCCCCCTAGGATTGGTACTCTAACCCGATATGATCTCCCTTTATAGGTACTATGAAATTATCCTCTTTATCCTACTTATTAACCCGAATTCAATTCAATTAATAAGTATTCATATATGATAGTTCTAATGAAGCTTCGGAGTCCCCTCACTTAGAATCATAACATGGAATCCTGTTCAGCGGTGAACGCACTCAATCTACAACCAAGATATATATTCAGACTCTATATACCAATTGAAGATGCACAAAACGACCGTGAATATGGATTAAGAAAGCACAATCATATATAAAATAATCCACAAGTAGTGTTGTACGGAGTGTATACACGGAAGTTCAATTAACTAGATAAAACCATCAAAACTCCTAGATCTACCGAAAAAGGCTCTAGCCCATGATGTTTTGAAGAACAATCATGGGTGTTGGATAGATCTTACCCGGATGTCCGGAAAATACAAGATAAATTAGGAAACGAATAAACCCTTGATATGGCGTCTTCATGCCCTTCTCCATCTTGAATCCTCCTCTTGGTTCTCCTCTTGATTCCATAAACGAATCTTCAAAGTGATGGATAGATGGAGGAAAGGAAGTGGATGATGGATGGGGGGTGATTCCCCCTTGTGGGGTGTTGTATGGTTGTGGCCTCTCCTCGGTGATTGGTGACGTTTTTCTTGACTGCATGAGCCTCCTTTTATACTTGTAATCACGTCTCTAGGGCTTGGAATGGGCTTTTCAAGTGATCCCACGCGTTTTGGCCTCGAAAATACGTAAGTTCCCGCACGTAGGTTCGACCACGTCAAACAGGTCGAACCCCTAGCCACAGGTCGAACCCCAGGTCGAACCCTGCTACTGGATTTGCGCAGTCTCTCCGTTTCGCGTATAACTTTCACATCCGACCTCCGAATTAAGTGATTTTTGCGCTCACGCGATCCTCTCTTCCTTGGCTTTCTCTGAATATAAAGATGTCACCAAAAATCCAAGAATTGAATCTGTAACAAGCCATGGAAAGTAGCACATCAGTTCTGTTCGGCACAGCTCGCGCGGCGTCACCACTTTGCTCATAACTTCCTCGTTCGGACTCCGAATGGGATGTTCTTTACGCCAAAACGACCCTCTCTTCAGTGGCTTTCCAACCTTGTATCACACTTCCCGTTTAGAGCTCCAAATCAATACAGAATAATTACACAAGTTGGATGTGCATTTATCAGCATTCTTGCACAAATTGCACCTTTTCTCAAACTTGGCTCTTTTCATCCTTTTTCCACCTAAAACACAACAAAACACCTCAAGTGCACCTTTTTCTCACATAATAATGAATATAAGACATTTGTGCTCATATAAGACTACAATATCAATCAAAAAGGTGTTAAATTGGACACTAAAACACGCTTATTTTCACTCTCATCAGGGTGCAGTTTAATGTTGGAGCGTATTTCATTGCACAACTACATTGATTCGGGACCATTGGGTTTCAAAAGGTGAATATTGGAGGGTTACTGACGATCGTGGCTGAGCATTATAATTTGGATTTCACCGGCATCACACCAGTTAGAGGAGAGCCCGATTTGGCGATGTTTACGTGCGTGAAGGAAGGATTTACACATTTCAGAAATGGAGATTGGTTCTTCACGAGGGGACTCAAGCCCTTCGAATTCATGTTTCCCTTCGACGTGAGTAACTTGACAACTATTCAGGTTGCGAGGAACAAGTTGTTGGATTCTCTTGGACACAACGCCTTATCCGTGGCAGCGAGGTCGGGTGGTGATTAGAGGACTGTATCGCAGATGTGTGCGGATGGTAGGATGGCGGAGTTACAGTAGATTGTTGATCAAGGAGAGTTCCATCCACCACAGCAGCCCGAAAACGAGGAGTATCAAGAAGAGGAGCAGCAGGATGAGGAGATGCCGATGCAGCACGACGCACATCAGCATGAGCCAGCACCGCAGCAGCAGCGGGCTGTCCCGAATGATACACGGGAGCAGCTCCGCCTTATTCATGAGCAGCTGGTCACGATCGTTGCTAGCCAGCAGGAGACAAACCGACAGCTCGCACTCGCCAACGCCAACTATGCTACGTTGAATGAGAGGTATACAGCCTTGAATGAGAAAGTTGGTAGGTTGGGTGATCGAGTTGATTACTTGGATAGACACATCGGTGATTTACACCGGATTGTGGAACGGAGGCTTGATGATGAGGATGATGATGATGAGGATGATGATGCTCCGGAGGAGTAGTTTTTCAGGTTTTCTTTGGTTTTCTCTGATTCATCTTGATTCCCTTATTCTTCTTTTTATCTTAAGAGGTTGGGGTGTGATTCATGCGTGAGTGGAATGTATAAGTGATATCTTGTATGATTGATTGGGTATAAGCTTATTGATTTTTGTGCATTCATATGTTCATGTGTTAATTTCTATTGATGAAAAGCATGTATAATTGATAAGTATATTGAGTTCTTGTGAAATTGATCTTAATTATGTGCTATGAGGAGTACTTAGGATTCTAATTACGTATGTGAGGATTTGAGCTTTGATAATTATGCTTGATCATGATTATTTTATTCTTGAGAGGATCATTCATATGAACGTATTCTAGAACTTGGCTTGGAGTCTTGTGTGAGACTTATGATTGATAAATTGCTAGGACATGATCTTAGGCCATTATTTTGTGATTAAGTTACTTAACCGAATTTATTCTACCTAATGATTTTATTAGTTTTTGGATGCCCCATTGAGCCATTAAAGCTTTTTCTTTGGTAGCCGAAGTAAATAACCTTATAAACCTTTACTTGAGCCTTGATTAACCTATTCATTGGTAGAGAGAGTTGAGGTGAGTAAGTGTTGCAAGAAGAAAAAGGAAGATAGAATATGGTTGGATGAAAAGAATATGGTTAAATCTTATTTAGGGGTAGTGCCCGAAACTGGTACCCCGATTGTTTTTATACATGGTGCATGAAGCTTAGCAGCTGACGGCCTATACATGAGAAGAAGGGTAGTGCCTGAAACCGGTACCCGAATTGTTTAAAAAGATGATGTTGATGCCATGAAAAAAAGGAAAAATTCAGGAATTTTACAAGTTCAAGAGATGACATTGGAGGAGAACTTGCTGTAAGAAGAAGAAATCGAGAACCTCCAAGGTAACTCTCTACTAGTGTCTTAAGTCAAAGAGTTGATTATAAGTTGATTTTTGAGACCTTTGCCAAGCTTATGATTACGCGTGAATATGGATTGATATGAGTGTTTATATTAACCTATAAAGTGCCTAACGCACTTGAGTGAAAGAGAATAAATACTTATCTTGTGAGTGAAATTACTTAGTACTCCGAATGGTGTGTGATTGGATTGGTTTTGCATGAGTGATATATATGAAGCAATTAATACTTGTTTGATTGAATGAAGTTGCATGTGTGATATGTGTTGTACTTGATCTTGGTGAATTATACACGACTCCTGTGGTTTGATTTGGTTGCCTCGGGACGAGCAACATGTAAGTTTGGGGGTTTGATGAGTGTGTAAATTCACAAGTTTGGCATCATGTTTTGTGCTAGTTTTGGAGAGTTTTGAGGTGGAAATAGATGGAAAACCTATACATATTGTGAATTAGCATGAATCAGGTGTTAGTGGACTATTTAAGTGGTTTTTATAGCAAAAATGAAGTGGAAGTGCCAAGAATCGAAGAGACAAAGTCGAGATCACGCGAACCACCAAGAAAAGAGTAGGGTTCGACCTGATGGAGGAGGGTTCGACCTCTCCTACAAGTCGAACCAGTGTTGCAAAAAGTGCAGAAGGAGGGTTCGACCACGACTCAAGGGGTTCGACCTGTTCATCAGGTCGAACCATGGTCGAACCAGTTCGCGAGAAGATGGGTTCGACCACGACGTTGGGGTTCGACCTTACAGTTGGTCGAACCAGGAGCGGAAATTGTCCAGAGGTGAGGTTCGACCTGGAGTTCTACCAAAGAGGGAGTGGTTCGACCTGTACAATTGGTCGAACCAAGTGCAGAGTGTGTCCAGTAACAGGGTTCGACCTGTGGTTCGACTTGTGGCCGGTGGTTCGACCTGTTTGATGAGGTCGAACCAAAATGCGGAAACTTACCTTATCTGGATTTTCGAGGCCAAAACGCGTGGGATCACTTGAAAAGCCCATTCCAAGCCCTAAAGACATGATTACAAGGATAAAATGAGGCTCATGCAGTCAAGAAAACAACAACGACGATGCGAGGAGCTTAAGATCATGAATCATAAGAGGAGACAAGGGAAGAGATTGGTGATCCATCCGGAGGGCGGTGACAGAGGTGTAGCTGGAGATTCAAGTAAGATTGGTCCAACTAACCATGATTGTTCTTAGATCAATCATGGGCTAGAGCCACTTCGGTAGTTCTAGGGTTATGAAGGTTTCATGAGTTAATTTGTATTTCGTGTGTATACTCCGTACAACACTACTTGTGGTTTATTTTATATAAGATTGCACGTTTTTAATCCATACTCATAGTTGTTTTGTGCATCAATAATCATTGTGTAGAGTCTGAATGCATAACATGGTTATTGGTTGAGTGCGTTCACTAATGAGCAGGGTTTATGATTATAATTCTAAGTGAAGGAATTCTGAGGTTTTATTAGAACCGTCTTATATGAATGTTTGTTAACAAGTAGGATTAAGAGTATAGCTTTATAGTACCTAAAAAGAGAGATCAAATCGGGTTAGAGTACTAAGTGCACGGGAAATAATTGATTATGATAGTACCTAGAAAGGGAGGTAAAGTATACGTCTTGCTCTAAGGATATTTACACGTGTCAAAAGCTTATCTATTTGTGTCTATAGAATAAATTTGTATGGTCTAGCGATGCGTCCATAAACCACAAGGCAGAGTCGGACATCGACACACGAAAGTATGAATTAACGAATGAAACTGGATGGCTTGACGAACTACCTATTATCTTATTTGATCACAACTATTATTTTCTTGTTCTTGTTATTTAATTGCTATTTCAATTATTACATAATTTACAAACCAAAATTACAATTCTCAACATAGTCATAATTGCTAGAAAATAACTAAAGTGATATTTATCCGTCCTGTGGATTCGATATTTAACTTGGTCACCTTCGAAACTACAATTGATATCCTTCATACTTGGGGATTAATTGTGTGTTGAGAAAATGCTCATCAGTTATTAAGTAGAATAAAGAGAATAATTTTATAGTACCTATAAAGGGAGATCATATCGGGTTAGAGTACCAATTGGCCAGGGAAATAATTGATACTGATAGTACCTAGAAAGGGGGGTGGAATTATGTCTCTTGCTCCGAGGTTATTCACACGTGTTACACGCATGTTTACTTATGTCTATAGAGGAGATATGCATGGTTTAGTGATACGTCCATATTCCACAAGGCAGAGTCGGACATCAACACACGGAAGGGAAGTTAAGTAGTAAAACTGGATTGCCCTAGAGCTACCTGTTCTCCTACTTGATCCACTTTCTTATTCTTCGAGTGATATTTTATTTAATTTGTTATTTTACTTAATTGTTTATTAGTTAATAATTAAATCCTAAAACTATATTGCCACTTCGTCTTAATTAATTTAGTAAATAATTAAATTGATAATACGTCGTACTTTAGGTTCGATAATTCACTTGGTCGCTTGCTTAAGCTGCAATTGATATCCTTAATACTTGGAGATTAATTTTGCGTGCAAAGAAAACGCGCATCAAGTTCTTGGCGCCGTTGCAGGGGACGTCTGTTATTATTGATTTTATTATTTCTAGTTGATTAAGACTTTTATTTATGATTATTTATTTCTATATAACCTTAAATTTTTCTGAGATACTTGTGCACTGGGAAAAGGAGAGGAAGGAAGAAGTAACACACAGAGCTAAACATGGCCGGAGCAAGGCAGAATCCAGATAATGTTGCCATATGTGAAATTTTCACGAACTTTGAAATTGGTAACATGGGATTGATAGGAGCAAGGGGGGAAGATGATGATTTTGAGATACATCCCGCTCTTATTAACATGGTAGAGAAGAATCCCTTTTCTGGAGGTTGTTTTGAAGATCCATATCAGCATCTCAAAAGATTCCTTGGTTATGCAAACACTCAAAAGGGTTCTGGTGCTAATGATAATGCTAGACGAATCGCCATATTCAAGTTTTCTTTGACTGATAGGGTAGAAGCTTGGTATGAAACTCTTGATGCCACAGATTGCACTACATGGGACCAACTACAGCAGAAGTTTTTGGAGGGATACATGAACCCTCAAGGATCTTAAGAATGAAGTAAGGGATTACCCAATTTATTATGAATCAGGGTGAGAAATTTTATGAGGCATGGGATAGGTTTAAAGACATGCTCAGGAGGTGCCCACAACATGGAATATCTAAGGCTGAGTACATAAGCATCTTCTACTATGGATTGGATTGTGAGTCGCGTGTTTTTTCTTATGCATCATCAGGTGGAGCGCTGTTATCAAATACAACACTTGAAGCAGAAAAGTTGTTTGAAGACATCTCTATGAATTTCGTGACTGGCCTACGAAGAGAGTAAGAGGATCTTATGTACTTGACAAGGTAGCACAGGTTGAACATCAAAGAGAGAAGCCGAATAGGGATGATGAGATCGTCTCTAGTCTAGCTAACATCAACAAGCTACTAGAGTCCTAGTAGAAGCAGATTACAGAGTTGACACTAAGGGGGCCTGGTCTGAAGCAGCATGAAGTGAGGAGTGTTGAAGATACCTTCAATCGATACATGGCTGAGAACGATGCAAGGGTTGACCACATCGAAGCTACCATGAATGTTAATCATTCAGATTTATCTAAGCAGTTGAAGGACCTTACTTTGATTATGGGGCAAATGACCGCAAATGTGAATCAATTTACACAAACATTGGAGAATAATGCCATCACATTGAAGTCCAAAACGCAGTACGAGGGACCAATGAGGCTGGAATTGAAATCAGAAACATCGAGAGCTCGATTCGACCCCAATTCAATCAACATGGTTGGTCGAACTGAATAGGGGAGGTCGAACAGGGCACCTGGGCGACGTCCTGAGGAGTCAAAAGGTCAGTTCGACCAAAAATAGGTGGGTTAGACAAAAGCCTCTGGTCAAACTGAGGTCGAACACCACTTTCCAGAGCACTCTATTTTGTCTGAAGCCCGATTTGACCACGATCACTTGGATTCGACCAACTCTGTTGGTCGAACCATGGTCGAACCAGCCTGTAAGGGGGAGAATGAACTTTCAGATGTTCAGTTTGACCACCTACCCAGGTCGAACTCAGGTCGAACCCTATCGTCCAGTATCGTTTTCCACACCGAATGCTTTTCATGATGTTGATGCTACTCCAATACCATCCAAAGTGCAAAATACTGAGCTTATAGTTGAAAATAAATGGGAAAGAATAAATACATTGAGAGCCGAGAAGCTTAGACTGCAGATGGATAATGAAGATGTGGTTTTCCCTCTTGATCAAGCAATGAAGATGCCCATGGAGACTCAATCGTGCAAGAGCATAGATGTGATTTCTAACTTGTTTAATCTTGATTTTTCTAAGACAGATGATTCTGAATTTAAGTGGAAGATTGACAAGGAGGTGTCTAGACAACCATGGGAGGAAGAAAATTCTGAGGATTATATTCTTGTTACCAAGAAAAGTGAGGTGTTGAGTGTAGACAAGAAGAGGGAAAGAAAGTATTTGAAGGTGAGGATGCGAGAAGACCGTCCTCTACCATCGTGACTCTTCGACATTAAATATGAGCACCTATTGGGGGCTTTCCCTTCTGTTTTATTGCTTTATTTCTTTCGTGTGAGTAAGAAATTTTTATATTTAAGGTGCTTACTAATCGGCAATTACATTTCTTTGCAAACTTAGTTTCAACTTATGTTTTTATTAAGTTTGGGGGTGTGATGTTATTACCTCATTGCAACACCAAGAGTATAATATTTTCTTTGTAATGTTTGCTAGGGGAGTTGATTTTTACGGTGTGTTGAAACTTTAATTGGTTTTGATGTGTTGATTTTTTTGCAATTTGCCTAGTGTTCAGTGGTGTTTCTAATGTGTGGAGTCGATTAGATTGTCAATTAAGTCTTTCTTATAGTTCTCCTATTTTATTATTGATGAATCTGTGATGATGAGGTGTGCTTGAGCTTTGATGATAGAAACAGATAAATTGAGGCTTTGACCTGACCGAGTTTAACAACTCGAGGAGCTCGTGCATATATACGTTGAAGAAAAATCAGGTGCCCTCGTTTTCTTATTCTAATTTTTAATGTGTGCTTTTAATTCATGAGAGTGGAAGGATTAAGTTTAAGGTGGTGATCCATGTGAGCTTAATTTTAAATTGTGCCTAAAATTCATATGCTTTTGAAATTGATTAAGGAAGTGTACTTGAGTTATATTGTGATATGAAGTTCTTTGTGTACTTGTGGGATATTGCTTACCATGAAAGATGCTCTATTACTTGTTAAATACCCATGTGAGATTTTGAGCCTTGTTATTCTTGTACATAAACACATGATATTTCTTTCTGGTGAGTATCGTTCTTGTGTATGTATTCTAGAACTTGCCTCTTATCTTACTTGAAACTATGTGTGTGTTAGGTGATGGGAGATGATCTAAGGCCATTCTTGAATTTATGAGTCACTTTGCCGAATAATTTCCTGCCAAATAATTATATAATCTATAGTTAGCCTTTTTGAGCCTGAAAGCCTTATTTCTTTGGTAACCTACGAAGATAGCCACTTTGATATCCTATTTGAGCCTTAAATTCCTATATTTAATGGAGAATTAAATGCTGTCAAAGTGTGTGAATTGATTTTCATGGAGTTTGGAAGGAATAAAATATTTGGAGCTGTACAAGTGATTATGAGCTAAAGAATATAAGCTGAAGAATAAGTTGCTTAGGGGTAGTGCCTAAAACTGGTACCCTGAGATGTTAGAGGTAGTGCCCGAAACTGGTACCTCGAGAAAAAAGAAAGGAAAAAATGAGAAGGAAAAATTGTTGAGCATGAAGGAAAGGAAAGAAAAGAAAATTAGAAGAGCATGAAGCTGGATAGCCTTGAAGTGTAAAAATCTGCAGTACAAAAGATCTCTGGTTTTAATTCTCTACTAATTGAGTCACTTTATCCATATATTTCCTACCCTTACCAAAGAGCCAACATTACATCCAAAAGGAAAGTCATTTTTGATCCCATTGTCGAATCATACTGTAACAACAAATATTGTATTTATAATAAAATAAACACAAAATAATTACAATGATAATCCAGAAGGATTAAACTTGAAAATTAAGGAAACACTCTCTATCTATCCTCTGATTCTTCTCTCGAACCAATTTGGACTTTGACTTTGACTTGTTGTGTGTTGCGCTGACTATGTTGACTGCGCTGACTATGTGTGTTGAGTCGGATCTTCAGTTGAAGCTTGTCCGAACTCGAATTTGGGACCTTATAACGTTAATCCAGAAGCGTCGAGCCTTTGTTTGGATTAAACGTACTTGATCCGAAGAACACTCGATCTGGGGGGCTTAGCACCTTAATCCCGGGTCGTATGCTATTCTTGGCGCGAAGAACACCGAAGAACTCAGTATATGAAGAACGCTTGATTTGGGGGGCTCCGCACCTTAATCCCGAATCGTTTGCCGTTCTTGACTTGAAGATGCTTGAAGATCTCAAGGGAGCGCTGCTCGTGTTCTTGATCTCTTCAGAGCGTTTATGTCTTCAAGTATTTGAGTGTGTGTGTGGAATGAATGGAGGAGGACTCCTTATATAGGTGAAGGAATGAGCATGCCCCATAAATAACTTGCAATCTGATTGGTCTATGACAGATTTGGCCTGGTTCTGCGGGCTTGGGCCGTTCCAAATATATCACAGCCTGATTGGTCACTGCTTATTTTGACCTGATTCTGGAACCTTCCATGCTTTACTTAACTTAGGGCTCAAGTTTTACTTAATTTAAACCCTACTTAATTTGTTGGGTATTAAATTAATTATCAATTATTTATTAATCTATTTTAGGAATTAATTTATTAAATCTCCAAAATAAAATATAATAAATTAAAATTGATATTTAATCAATAAAATCCACGTGTCGCCATTTGATTGGACCGTGAATTTTAACTGCTTACAAATGCCCCCTTGCGATTTGTTCACGGACAGAATGTCTTGTTGTGAAGGAATCGCAAAAGATTTGTTTCTTGTTCACCAAGATTTCATGAATCTTACCCAAAATTATCAAAGTTATTTGTAGTAAAGAATCTCCTACAATTTTGTAGAGCTTGCGCACCTCACAATAATCTCCATAATTATCCATGAGTTCACAAGTAATTCCCATAATTATCCACAAATAATTTCCATAATTATCCATGAGTCCACAAGTAATTTCCATAATTATCCATGAATCCACTACTATATAAGGGTACTTCATGAACTCAATTTTTTTATCAAAGCTATTCAACAAACAAGATAATCACTTCAATTCTTGGTTCTTCCTTCTCTTATTTGAATTTTCCTCTTTCTTTCCAAAGTGTAACATGAAGTGTTTCTAAATTTTTTTCTCTTCTTCAGCATTGGTCCAAGAGGCTGTCAAGACAAAACACTCAATCAAAACACATCATCTAAAGAATTCAATTTACAAGTGTAAGCTTTCAATTACTTAATTTGCTCTTTTTTTGAACTGTTTATTCGTCTTGTTTGCTTGTTGCTCCTGCCTTCGACCAAGAACTTAGTAACATGCTTGTCCTCGCCCCTCTTTCTCTTCCGAGAAATCATCGGTGAGCCTCATCCTCACCCCTCTTTCTCTTCTGAGAAATCGACAGCGAGCCTTGTCCTCGCCCCTTTTTCTCGTCTGAGAAAATCTACGGCGAGCCTCGTCCTTGCCATTCTTTCTCTTCTGAGAAATTGACAGCGAGCCTTGTCCTCGCCCCTCTTTCTCATCTGAGAAAATTCATGGGCGAGCCTCGTCCTTACTATTCTTTCTCTTCTGAGAAATCGACAGCGAGCCTTATCCTAGCCCCTTCTTTCTCGTCTGAGAAAATTCATGGGCGAGCATCGTCCTTGCTATTCTTTCTCTTCTGAGAAATCGGCAGCGAGCCTTGCCCTCGCCCCTTCTTTCTCTTCTGAGAAAATTCATGGGCGAACATCGTCCTTGCTATTTTTTCTCTTCTGAGAAATCGACAGCGAGCCTTGCCCTCGCCTCTCTTTCTCGTCTGAGAAAATTCATGGGCGAGCATCGCCCTTGCTATTCTTTCTCTTCTGAGAAATCGACAGCGAGCCTTGCCCTCGCCCCTCTTTCTCATCTGAGAAAATCTACGGCGAGCCTCGTCCTTGCTATTATTTTTCTTCTGAAAAATCGATAGCGAGCCTTGTCCTCGCCCCTCTTTCTCGTCTGAGAAAATCTACGGCGAGCCTCGTCCTTGCTATTCTTTCTCTTCTGAGAAATCGACAACGAGTCTTAATTTTTTCAAACGGCAGTTCGACGTGTGTTTCGCCACCACATTAGTGTTCGAGTGAGCATCATGCTCTAGTAGTTGGTTCCCTTCGGGTCCCGTGTTTTCCATAAGTATTTGTCGACCACCAGTGGCTGCCATTCTGTTACATCAGCGTGCGACAACTGTCGGCGTTTGAGAATTGTAAGGGGACGATGGCTAAGCTCTGCTTCCAATAATGGCAGCATGGAATCCTCGATGAGGGATTGATGACTGAATCGCGACTGGAAGCGGCGACGCTCAGGAGCTGGTGGTAGTATACTCTTCCATGCGACAGCTTGAAGTCTGCTTCCAACGGTGGTAGCACGCAATCCTCGATGAGGGATCAGCGGCTGAATCGCGATGGGAAATGGCGACGGTGGTGCTTTGCTTTCCAGCGATGGCTTACTGTGGCGGCTGCTTGCTGCGTGCTTCAATGGTTTTGCAAGGATGCGAGTTTACCTGCTGTTTATGCTCATGTTTACGGAGAGGGGTGATGGGTGCCAATCGGAAGTGGATTCGACCGTGTGGTATCTTCTGGTGACGGCAGCGCACGATTCTCGATCCATTCACAAAAATTTGTAATACTTGAATGACATTATAAAATAAACAATCTCCAATCAATCCTCTGATTCTTCTCTCGAACCAATTTGACTTGACTTTGACTTGTTGACTGGAATGTGTGTTGACAGCGCTGAATGTGTTGACGGCGCTGTGTGCTGAGCCGGATCTTTGGATGAAGCTTGTCCACGCTCGAATGTGTAGTCTTGACGTTGATCCGGAAGTGTCGAGCCTTTATTCGGATATTTATAATACTTGAATATGAGGATGCCCCATAAATAACTCGCAGTCTGATTGGCACGCCCAGTGGGGTGAACAAATTTTGGCACGCCCAGTGGGCTTGGTAGCTTGATACGAGCTAAAAATGTCTACACAATACTCCTTGATACGAGTTTAAACTATCTAAAATCCTCAAGTCATGCTCCTTGATATGAGCTTAAAATTTCTAAAATCCTCAAGTCAAAGCTCCTTGGCACGAGCGAAAACTGTCTACATTACACTCCTTGATACGAGCTCAAACTATCTGAAATCTCTCAAGTCCACACAACGCTCCTTGATATGAGCTAAAACTATCTACATGTTATGCTCCTTGACACGAGCTTAAACTGTGTAACTCAAATCATATCTCCTTGAGAAGAGACTAAACTCTTTACACAAGGCTCCTTGATACGAGTATGAACTGTCTACAAGTTCAAATTCAAAACTCATTGACAAATTTTGGCACACCCAATGGGACAGTCTCTACCTCTCATCTCTTTTCTCAACAAGCACAAACATACAAAGTATGACTCCTCTTAGGATTGCGATAAAAAGGTCATCTACCTCAAAGCCTTTAGAGCTACAAGCTGTGAAGACGCAAGTTATGACTCCGCTAAAGATTGCGATACGAAGGACTACTGTATCAAAGCCTCCAGAGTTGCAAACTGAAAAGGTTGGAGTCATTACAAGAAGTATTCCCGAAGGCTCCATAGAGGCAAACCGTATGGTGGGGATTACTCTCAATAAGCCATTGCACAGCGACAAAGATGGTGAAGATGATTCTATCTGCTCAACTCCTCGCTCCACGCCAAGCTTATCATCTACCTCAACTGAAGCTGCAGTGATGACGACAAGTGCTATGACCATTGAGGATCAACTCACAAGTATGATGAAAGCCATTGAAGGACTCAACAAGCACATGGAAGCTCAAGATTTAAAAATTTGCGAACTTATGAAGAAAATAGAGAATGCGGAGACAAGCCGTACAAATAAGAAACAAGTTGAGGATGAAAATGAGCAGGAAGACTGGACGAAATATCATTCACCTGAAAAGAAACAAGTTGAGAAAAAAGTGAAAGTTTCAGCTGACGACACGCTTCATATTAACCAACTAAAGAACATCATGATAAATACGATAAAAGACAAGTTTGAAGGAAGCTCAAAATCTTCTTCAACATTCGCCAAACCATATACAAAGAGGATTGACAACTTGAGGATGCCAACTGACTACCAACCTCCCAAGTTTCAATAATTCGATGGCAAAGGCAATCCAAGACAACATGTGGCGCATTTCATCGAGACATGCAATGATGCTGGGACCTACGAAGATCACATGGTGAGACAATTTGTCCGATCTCTAAAAGGAAATGCCTTTGATTGGTACATCGACTTGGAAGCCAACTCCATTGACAGTTGGGGGAAAATGGAAAAAGTATTCCTCAACCACTTCTATAGCACACGAAGAATTGTTAGCATGATGGAGCTAACAAATACTCGTCAAAGGGATGAAGAATATGTCATCGACTACATCAACAGATGGAGGAGCCTAAGCCTAAATTGTAAAGAAAAGCTGTCAAAAATTTCAGCTATAGAAATGTGCATTCAAGGGATGCAATGGAATCTTAGCTACATACTACAAGGAATTCGGCCTAAAACTTTTGAAGTGTTGGCTTCAAGAGCTCACGACATGGAGTTGAGTTTGACATCAAATGACATCAAATGGCCCTCTATTCAAGACTTTTACGAGTTTGAATACATGTCCTTCAATGAGCCCTTGGAAGAGGAACCACAAACAAAGGCTGCAGTTTCTATAAAGATTAATAGAAATGAAGTTGAAGCAAGAGAAAATAGTGCATCCTAAGATTGGGGGCAATAAACTATTGATAAATCAAGACAAAGCTCCTTGACACGAGCTAAAACTATCTGCATTACGCTCCTTGATGCGAGCTTAAACTGTCTAAAATCTACCAAGTCAAAGCTCCCTGACACGAGCAAAAACTGTCTACATCATGCTCCTTGATATGAGCTAAAACTATCTATATATGAGGCTCCTTGACACGAGATAAAACTGTCTGCATTACGCTCCTTGATATGAGCTAAAACTATCTAAAATCCCCCATACACAATGCTCCTTGATACGAGCTAAAACTGTCTGCATTATGCTCCTTGATACGAGCTAAAATCCCCCATACACAATGCTCCTTGATACGAGCTAAAACTATCTATATATGAGGCTCCTTGACACGAGATAAAACTGTCTGCATTACGCTCCTTGATATGAGCTAAAACTATCTAAAATCCCCCATACACAATGCTCCTTGTAACAACAAATATTGTATTTATAATAAAATGAATACAAATTGAATTACAAAGATAATTCGGATGGATTGAACTTAATAATTTAGAAAATAATCTCTATCGATCCTCTGATTCTTCTCTCTCGAACCAACTTGGACTTTAACTAATTGTGTTGACTGGAGTGTACGCTGACTGTGTTGACAGCGTGTGTGGAGTGTACGCTGACTGTGTTGATAGCGTGTGTGGAGTCGGATCTTCAATTGAAGCTTGTCCGAGCTCGAATTTAGGACTTTGTAACGTTTATCCAGAGGCGTCGAGCCTTTGTTTAGATTAAACGTATTTGATGTGAAAACACTCGATCTGGGGGGCTCAGTACCTTAATCCCGGGTCGTATGCTGTTCTTGGCGCGAAGAACACCGAAGAACTCAGTATATGAAGAACGCTTGATTTGGGGGGCTCCGCACCTTAATCCCGAATCGTTTGCCGTTCTTGACTTGAAGATGCTTGAAGATCTCAAGGGAGCGCTGCTCGTGTTCTTGATCTCTTCAGAGCGTTTATGTCTTCAAGTATTTGAGTGTGTCTGGAATGAATGGAGGAGGACTCCTTATATAGGTGAAATATGAGGATGCCCCATAAATAACTCGCAGTCTGATTGGTCCGTTTTGACCTAATTATGCGGGCTTGGGCCTTTCACTTGCTTAGGCCTCAAGTCAGACTTATTTGTCTTGGACTTGCCTTATTTAATTTAAACCTCTTAAATTTATTGGGTTTTAAATTAATTATCAATTATTTATTAATCTATTTTAGGAATTAATTTATTTAAATTCCTTAATAAATAAATAATTAATTGATAATTATTGCATTAATTTGCCACATATTTTCCTTTAATGGGCAATAAAATTCAAGTGCCTACAAATGCCCCCTCGTATTTTGTTCACGGACGCCTTTGTGTTGAGGTGAAAAAATTGCGACAATATATTTCTTGATCAACGTGATTGAATTTTATTGCTTGCCTCTCCAATTTGATATGAATAGCCTAAATTATGACTGAACTTAGCAGAGTGTTAAGTTGCCTACGTACCTCTTTGAAGAGGATCAAGTCAAAACGTAGTTCAAGGGACATGATTTGATTTGAATGGGGGTGCCGTACACAGTTTATACTCATGTGGACCAGGAGTAACATGCAGTTTAGGCTCGTGTGTTATGGAGCGTTGAACTTGAATTTGCTGACAGTTTATACTCGTGTCAATGAGTCTTCAATTTGAACTTGTAGACAATTTATACTCATGTCAAAGAGCCTTGTGTGAATATTTTTCACTCATGTCGAGGAGCTTTGTGTGTAGAGAATTTATTCTCTTCTCAAGGAGATTTTATTTGATGTGTAGATAGTTTATACTCATATCAAGGAGTATCGAACATGTAGAGAGTGTTGTCTCTTCTCAAGGAGATATGATTTGATGTGTGGACAGTTTATACTCATATCAAGGAGTATAGTATGGATAGTTTTTGCTCGTATCGAGGAGCCTTAAATTTGATTTGTGTTAGATAGTTTAAGCTCGTATCAAAGAGCATGACTTGAGGATTTTAGATAGTTTAAGGTCATATCAAGGAGCGTAATGCAGACAGTTTTAGCTCGTATCAAGGAGCATTGTGTATGGGGACTTTTAGATAGTTTAAGCTCATATCAATGAGCGTCATGCAGACAGTTTTAGCTCATGTCAAGGAGATTTGACTTGAAAGATTTTATATAGTTTAAGCTCGTATCAAGGAGCGTAATGCAGACAGTTTTAGCTCATGTCAAGGAGATTTGACTTGAAAGATTTTAGATAGTTTAAGCTCGTATCAAGGAGCGTAATGCAGACAGTTTTAGCACATATCAAGGAGCTTTGTCTTGATTTATCAACAGTTTATTGCCCCCCAATCTTGGGATGCACTATTTTCTCTTGCTTCAACTTCATTTCTATTAATCTTTATAGAAACTGCTGCCTTTGTTTGTGGTTCCTCTTCCAAGGGCTCATCGAAGGACATGTATTCAAACTCGAAAGAGTCTTGAATAGAGGGCCATTCGATGTCATTTGATGTCAGGCTTAACTCCATGTCGTGAGCTCTTGAAGCCAACTCTTCAAAAGTTTTAGGTCGAATTCCTTGGAGTATGTAGCTAAGATTCCATTGCATCCCTTGAATGCACATTTCTATAGCTGAAGTTTTTGATAGCTTTTCTTTGCAGTTGAGACTTAGGCTCCTCCATCTATTAATATAATCGATGACATATTCTTCATCTCTTTGACAAGTATTTGTTAGCTCCATCATGCTAATAGTTCTTCGTGTGCTGTAGAAACGATTGAGGAATTCTCTTTTCATTTGCCCCCAACTATCTATAGAGTTAGCTTCCAAATCGATGTACCAATCAAAGGCATTTCCTTTTACAGATCGGACGAATTGCCTCACCATGTGATCCCCATAGGTCCCGGCATCATTGCATGTCTCGACGAAGTGTGCCACATGTTGTCTTGGATTGCCTTTAACATCAAATTGTTGAAACTTGGGAGGTTGGTAGTTAGTTGGCATGCCCAAGTTATCAATCCTCTTTGTACATGGCTTGGCCTAGATTGAAGAAGATTTGGAGCTCCTTTCAAACTTATCTTTAATCGTATTTATCATGATATTCTTTAGTTGGTTGATAGGAAGCGTTCCGTCAGTTGAAACTTGTATCTTATCCTCAGCTGGCTTTTCTTCAGGTGAATGATGTTTCGTCGAGTCTTTCTCCTCATGTTCATCCTCAACTTGTTTCTTATTTGCATGACTTGTCTCCGCATTATCCATTTTCTTCATAAGTACAGAGATCTTTGCGTCTTGAGCTTCCATGTGCTTGTTGAGTCCTTCAATGGCTCTCATCATACTTGCAAGTTGATCCTTAATGGTCATAGCACTTGTCGTCATCACTGCAACTTCAGTTGAGGCAGGTGGTGAGCTTGGCGTGGAGCGAGGAGTTGAGCAGATAGAGTCATCTTCACTATTCTTGTCTCCGTGCAATAGTTTGTTAAGAGCAATCCCAACCACATAGTTTGTCTCTGAGAAGGCTTCAGACATACTTCTTGTAACGAGTTCAGCATTTTCAATTTGCAACTCTTGAGGCTTTGATGCAGTTTGCCTTCGTATCGCAATCTTTAGCGGAGTCATAACTTGCATCTTCGCAGCTTGTAGCTCTAAAGGCTTTGAGGTAGATGACCTTTTTATCGCGATCCTAAGAGGAGTCATACTTTGTATCTTCGAGCTTGTTGAGAGAAGAGATGAGAGGTAGAGACTGTCCCACTGGGCGTGCCAAAATTTGTAACAACAAATATTGTATTTATAATAAAATAAACACAAAAGAATTACAATGATAATCCAGACGGATTGAACTTGAAAATTTAGGAACAATCTCTATTAATCCTCTGATTCTTCTCTCGAACCAATTTGGACTTTGACTTGTGTTGACCGCGCTGACCGCGTTGACTGTGTGTTTTGAGTCGGATCTTCAGTTGAAGCTTGTCCGAACTCGGATTTGGGATCTTATAACGTTTATCCAGAGGCGTCGAGCCTTTGTTTGGATTAATTGTACTTGATTCGAAGAACACTCGATCTGGGGGGCTTAGTACCTTAATCCCAGGTCGTATGCTGTTCTTGGCGCGAAGAACACCGAAGAACTTAGTTTATGAAGAACGCTTGATTTGGGGGGCTCCGCACCTTAATCCCGAATCGTTTGCCATTCTTGACTTGAAGATGCTTGAAGATCTTGAGGAGCGTTGCTCGTGTTTCAATCTCTTCAAAGCGTTTGTGTCTTCAGATGCTTCAGTGTGTGTTGAGTCGGATCTTCAGTTGAAGCTTGTCTGAACTCGGATTTAGGACCCTATAACGTTAATCCAGAGGCGTCGAGCCTTTGTTTGGATTAAACGTACTTGATCCGAAGAACACTCGATCTGGAGGGCTTAGCACCTTAATCCCGGGTCGTATGCTGTTCTTGGCGCGAAGAACACATAAGAACTCAGTATATGAAGAACGCTTGATTTGGGGGGCTCCGCACCTTAATCCCGAATCGTTTGCCGTTCTTGACTTGAAGATGCTTGAAGATCTCAAGGGAGCACTGCTCGTGTTCTTGATCTCTTCAGAGCGTTTATGTCTTCAAGTATTTGAGTGTGTCTGGAATGAATGGAGGACTCCTTATATAGGTGAAATATGAAGATGCCCCATAAATAACTCGCAGTCTGATTGGTCCGTTTTGACCTAATTATGCGGGCTTGGGCCTTTCACTTGCTTAGGCCTCAAGTCAGACTTATTTGTCTTGGACTTGCCTTATTTAATTTAAACCCTCTTAAATTTATTGGGTTTTAAATTAATTATCAATTATTTATTAATCTATTTTAGGAATTAATTTATTTAAATTCCTTAATAAATAAATAATTAATTGATAATTATTGCATTAATTTGCCACATATTTTCCTTTAATGGGCAATAAAATTCAAGTGCCTACAAATGCCCCCTCGCATTTTGTTCACGGACACCTTTGTGTTGAGGTGAACAAATTGCGACAATATATTTCTTGATCAACGTGATTGAATTTTATTGCTTGCCTCTCCAATTTGATATGAATAGCCTAAATTATGACTGAACTTAGCAGAGTGTTAAGTTGCCTACGTACCTCTTTGAAGAGGATCAAGTCAAAACGTAGTTCAAGGGACATGATTTGATTTGAATGGGGGTGCCGTACACAGCTTATACTCATGCGGGCCAGGAGTAACATGCAGTTTAGGCTCGTGTGTTATGGAGCGTTGAACTTGAATTTGCTGACAGTTTATACTCGTGTCAATGAGTCTTCAATTTGAACTTGTAGATAATTTATACTCATGTCAAAGAGCCTTGTGTGAATATTTTTCACTCATGTCGAGGAGCTTTGTGTGTAGAGAATTTATTCTCTTCTTAAGGAGATTTTATTTGATGTGTAGATAGTTTATACTCATATCAAGGAGTATCGAACATGTAGAGAGTGTTGTCTCTTCTCAAGGAGATATGATTTGATGTGTGGACAGTTTATACTCATATCAAGGAGTATAGTATGGATAGTTTTCGCTCGTATCGAGGAGCCTTGAATTTGATTTGTGTTAGATAATTTAAGCTCGTATCAAAGAGCATGACTTGAGGATTTTAGATAGTTTAAGCTCATATCAAGGAGCGTGACTTGTAGATAGTTTTAGCTCGTGTCAAGGAGCGTGATGTAGACAGTTTTCGCACGTGTCAGGGAGATTCGACTTGGGAGATTTTAGATAGTTTAAGCTCGTATCAAGGAGCGTAATGCAGACAGTTTTAGCTCGTGTCATGGAGCTTTGTCTTGATTTATCAACAGTTTATTGCCCCCAATCTTGGGATGCACTATTTTCTCTTACTTCAACTTCATTTCTATTAATCTTTATAGAAACGACAGCCTTTGTTTGTGGTTCCTCTTCTAAGGGCTCATCGAAGGACATGACTTGAATAGAAGGCCATTCGATGTCATTTGATGTCAGGCTTAACTCCATGTCGTGAGCTCTTGAAGCCAACTCTTCAAAAGTTTTAGGTCGAATTCCTTGGAGCATGTAGCTAAGATTCTATTGCATCCCTTGAATGCACATTTCTATAGCTGAAGTTTTTAACAGCTTTTCTTTACAAATTAGGCTTAGGCTTCTCCATCTGTTGATGTAGTCGATGACATATTCTTCATCCCTTTGACGAGTATTTGTTAGCTCCATCATGCTAACAATTCTTCGTGTGCTATAGAAGTGGTTGAGGAATACTTTTTCCATTTGCCCCCAACTGTCAATGGAGTTGGCTTCCAAGTCGATATACCAATCAAAGGCATTTCCTCTTAAAGATCGGACGAATTGTCTCACCATGTGATCTCCGTTGGTCCCAGCATCATTGCATGTCTCGACGAAGTGCACCACATGTTGTCTCGGATTGCCTTTGCCGTCAAATTGTTGAAACTTGGGAGGTTGGTAGTCAGTTGGCATCCTCAAGTTGTCAATCCTCTTTGTATATGGCTTGGCGTATCTAGAAGAAGATTTTGAGCTTCCTTCAAACTTGTCTTTTATCGTTTCTAAAACGATGTTCTTCAGTTGGTTCACAGGAATCATTTTGTCAGTTGAAATTTGTATTTCTTCTTCAACTGGCTTCTTTTCAAGAGTATGGTGTTTCGCTGAGTCTTCTTTCTCGTGCTCATCCCCAACTTGTTTCTCATTTGTATGACTTGTCTCCACATTCTCCATTTTCTTCATAAGTATGGAGATTTTTACGTCTTGAGCTTCCATGTGCTTGTTGAGTCCTTCAATGGCTCTTATCATACTTTCGAGTTGTTCCTCAATGGTCATAGCACTTGTCGTCATCACTGCAGCTTCAGTTGAGGTAGATGGTGAGCTTGGTATTGAGTGAGGAGTTGAGTAGGTAGAATCATCTTCACTATTCTTGTCTCCGTGCAATGGTTTGTTAAGAGCAATCCCAACCACATGGTTTGTCTCTGAGGAGGCTTCAGACATACTTCTTGTAACGAGTTCAGCATTTTCAATTTGCAACTCTTGAGGCTTTGATGCAGTTTGCCTTCATATCGCAATCTTTAGCGGAGTCATAACTTGCATCTTCGCAGCTTGTAGCTCTAAAGGCTTTGAGGTAGATGACCTTTTTATCGCGATCCTAAGAGGAGTCATACTTTGTATCTTCGAGCTTGTTGAGAGAAGAGATGAGAGGTAGAGACTGTCCCACTGGGCGTGCCAAAATTTGTAACAATAAATATTGTATTTATAATAAAATAAACACAAAAGAATTACAATGATAATCCAGACGGATTGAACTTGAAAATTTAGGAACTTGAACTTGAAAATTTAGGAACAATCTCTATTAATCCTCTGATTCTTCTCTCGAACCAATTTGGACTATGACTTGTGTTGACCGCGCTGATCGCGTTGACTGTGTGTTTTGAGTCAGATCTTCAGTTGAAGCTTGTCCGAACTCGGATTTGGGATCTTATAACGTTTATCCAGAGGCGTCGAGCCTTTGTTTGGATTAAATGTACTTGATTCGAAGAACACTCGATCTGGGGGGCTTAGCACCTTAATCCCGGGTCGTATGCTGTTCTTGGCGCGAAGAACACCGAAGAACTTAGTTTATGAAGAACGCTTGATTTGGGGGGCTCCGTACCTTAATCCCGAATCGCTTGTCGTTCTTGACTTGAAGATGCTTGAAGATCTCAAGGGAGCACTGCTCGTATTCTTGATCTCTTCAGAGCGTTTATGTCTTCAAGTATTTAGTGTCTATCTGGAATGAATGGAAGAGGACTCCTTATATAGGTGAGGAATGAGCATGCCCCATAAATAACTTGCAATCTGATTGGTCCATGACAGATTTGACCCAATTCTGCGGGCTTGGGCCATTCCAAATATAACACAGCTTGAATAGTCATTGCTTAATTTGACCTGATTCTGGAACCTTCCAGACTTTATTTGACTTGGGAGTCAAGTTTTACTTAATTTAAACCATACTTAATTTGTTGGGCTTTAAATTAATTATCAATTATTTATTAATCTATTTTAGGAATTTATTTATTTAAATCCCTTAATAAATAAATAATTAATTGATAATTATTGCATTAATTTGCCACATATTTTCCTTTAATAGGCAATAAAATTCAAGTGCCTACAAATGCCCCCTCGCATTTTGTTCACGGACGCCTTTGTGTTGAAGTGAACAAATTGCGACAATCCATTTCTTGATCAACATGATTGAATTTTATTGCTTGCCTCTCCAATTTGATATGAATAGCCTGAATTATGACTGAACTTAGCATGGTGCTAAGTTGCCTACGTACCTCTTTGAAGAGGATCAAGTCAAAACGTAATTCAAAGAGACATGATTTGATTTGAATGGGGGGGCCGTACACATTTTATACTCATGCGGGCCAGGAGTAACATGCAGTTTAGGCTCGTGCGTCATGGAGCGTTGGATTTGAATTTGCTGGCAGTTTATACTCGTATCAATGAGTCTTGAATTTGAACTTGTAGACAGTTTATACTTGTATCAAGGAGCCTTGTGTGGACATTTTTCACTCGTGTCGAGGAGTATTGTATGAAAAGTTTTCGCTCGTGCCGAGGAGCTTTATGTGTAGAGAGTTTATTCTCTTCCCAAGGAGATTTGATTTGATGTGTAGATAGTTTATACTCATATCAAGGAGTATCGAACATGTAGAGAGTTTTGTATCTTCTCAAGGAGATATGATTTGATGTGTGGACAGTTTATACTCATATCAAGGAGTATAGTGTGGATAGTTTTTGCTCGTATCGAGGAGCCTTGAATTTGATTTGTGTTAAATAGTTTAGGCTCGTATCAAGGAGCATGACTTGAGGATTTTAGATAGTTTAAGCTCACATCAAGGAGCGTGACTTGTAGATAATTTTAGCTCGTGTCAAGGAGCGTGATGTAGACAGTTTTCGCTCATGTCATGGAGCGTGATGTAGACAGTTTTCGCTCGTGTCAGGGAGATTTGACTTGAAAGATTTTAGATAGTTTAAGCTCGTATCAAGGAGCGTAATGCAGACAGTTTTAGCTCATGTCAAGGAGATTTGACTTGAAAGATTTTAGATAGTTTAAGCTCGTATCAAGGAGCGTAATGCAGACAGTTTTAGCTCATGTCAAGGAGATTTGACTTGAAAGATTTTAGATAGTTTAAGCTCGTATCAAGGAGCGTAATGCAGACAGTTTTAGCTCATGTCAAGGAGATTTGACTTGAAAGATTTTAGATAGTTTAAGCTCGTATCAAGGAGCATAATGCAGACAGTTTTAGCTCGTGTCAAGGAGCTTTAAGCTCATATTAAGGAGCGTCATATATAGATAGTTTTAGCTCATATCAAGGAGCATGATGTAGACAGTTTTCGATCGTGTCAGGGAGCTTTGACTTGGGAGATTTTAGATAGTTTAAGCTCGTATCAAGGAGCATTGTGTGTAGATAGTTTTAGCTCATACCAAGGAGCGTAACTTGAGAATTTTAGATAGTTTAAACTCGTATCAAGGAGTATTTTATGGACATTTTAGCTCGTGTCGAGGAGCGTAACATGTAGAGAGTTTCGTCTCTTCTCAAGGAGATTTAATTTGAGTTAGACAGTTTAAGCTCGTATCAAGGAGCATGATTTTGGAATTTTTAGATTGTTTAAACTCGTATCAGGGAGTATTGCTTGTAGATAGTTTTAGCTCATATCAAGGAGCATAATACAGACAGTTTTAGCTCGTGTCAAGGAGCTTTGTCTTGATTTATCAACAGTTTATTGCCCCCAATCTTGGGATGCACTATTTTCTCTTGCTTCAACTTCATTTCTGTTAATCTTTATAGAAACTGCAGCCTTTGTTTGTGGTTCCTCTTCCAAGGGCTCATCGAAGGACATATATTCAAACTCGTAAGAGTCTTGAATAGAGGGCCATTTGATGTCATTTGATGTCAGGCTTAACTCCATGTCGTGAGCTCTTGAAGCCAACTCTTCAAAAGTTTTAGGCCGAATTCCTTGGAGTATGTAGCTAAGATTCCATTGCATCCCTTGAATGCACATTTCTATAGCTGAAGTTTTTGATAGCTTTTCTTTGCAATTGAGGCTTAGACTCCTCCATCTATTGATGTAGTTGATGATATATTCTTTATCCCTTTGACGAGTATTTGTTAGCTCCATCATGCTAACAATTCTTCGTGTGCTATAGAAGCGGTTGAGGAATACTTTTTCCATTTGCCCCCAACTGTCAATGGAGTTGACTTCCAAGTCGATGTACCAATCAAAGGCATTTCCTCTTAAAGATTGGACGAATTGTCTCACCATGTGATCTCCGTTGGTCCCAGCATCATTGCATGTCTCGACGAAGTGCGCCACATGTTGTCTCGGATTGCCTTTGCCGTCAAATTGTTGAAACTTGGGAGGTTGGTAGTCAGTTGGCATCCCCAAGTTGTCAATCCTCTTTGTATATGGCTTGGCGTATCTTGAAGAAGATTTTGAGCTTCCTTCAAACTTGTCTTTTATCGTCTCTAAAATGATGTTCTTCAGTTGGTTCACAGGAAGCATTTTGTCAGTTGAAATTTGTATTTCTTCTTCAACTGGCTTCTTTTTAAGAGGATGGTGTTTCGCTGAGTCTTCTTTCTCGTGCTCATCCCCAACTTGTTTCTCATTTGCATGACTTGTCTCCACATTCTCCATTTTCTTCATAAGTATGGAGATTTTTACGTCTTGAGCTTCCATGTATTTGTTGAGTCCTTCAATGGCTCTTATCATACTTGCGAGTTGTTCCTCAATGGTCATAGCATTTGTTGTCATCACTGCAGCTGCAGCTGAGGTAGATGGTGAGCTTGGTATTGAGTGAGGAGTTGAGTAGGTAGAATCATCTTCACTATTTTTGTCTCCGTGCAATGGTTTGTTAAGAGCAATCCCAACCACATGGTTTGTCTCTGAGGAGGCTTCAGACATACTTCTTGTAACGAGTTCAGCATTTTCAATTTGCAACTCTTGAGGCTTTGATGCAGTTTGCCTTCGTATCGCAATCTTTAGCGGAGTCATAACTTGCATCTTCGCAGCTTGTAGCTCTAAAGGCTTTGAGGTAGATGACCTTTTTATCGCAATCCTAAGAGGAGTCAAACTTTGTATTTTCGAGCTTGTTGAGAGAAGAGATGAGAGGTAGAGACTGTCCCACTGGGCGTGCCAAAATTTGTAACAATAAATTTTTGTATTGATAATGAAATAAACACAAAAAAAAATTACAATAATAATCCAGACGGATTGAACTTGAAAATTAAGGAAACACTCTCTATCTATCCTCTGATTCTTCTCTCGAACCAATTTGACTTTGACTTTGACTTGGCTTGTTGACTTGACCGCGTGTGTTGAGTCGGATCTTCAGTTGAAGCTTGTCCGAACTCGGATTTGGGATCTTATAACGTTTATCTAGAGGCGTCGAGCCTTTGTTTGGATTAAACGTACTTGATCCTAAGAACACTCGATCTGGGGGGCTTAGCACCTTAATCCCGGGTCGTATGCTGTTCTTGGCGCGAAGAACACCGAAGAACTTAGTTTATGAAGAACGCTTGATTTGGGGGGCTCCGCACCTTAATCCCGAATCGCTTGCCGTTCTTGACTTGAAGATGCTTGAAGATCTCAAGGGAGCACTGCTCGTATTCTTGATCTCTTCAGAGCGTTTATGTCTTCAAGTATTTAGTGTCTGTCTGGAATGAATGGAAGAGGACTCCTTATATAGGTGAGGAATGAGCATGCCCCATAAATAACTTGCAATCTGATTGGTCCATGACAGATTTGACCGAATTCTACGGGCTTGGGCCATTCCAAATATAACACAGCTTGAATGGTCATTGCTTAATTTGACCTGATTCTGGAACCTTCCAGACTTTATTTGACTTGGGAGTCAAGTTTTACTTAATTTAAACCATACTTAATTTGTTGGGCTTTAAATTAATTATCAATTATTTATTAATCTATTTTAGGAATTTATTTATTTAAACCCCTTAATAAATAAATAATTAATTGATAATTATTGCATTAATTTACTACATATTTTCCTTTAATAGGTAATAAAATTCAAGTGCCTACACATACTTATAGTGGTGGAGAGTTTGAGACTTTTGGCAAGCTTATGATTACGCATGCACTTGAATTGAATTTGAGCATTAAACACCTTAACCCATAAGTGTACATCTATTACACCTGAGTGCAAGTGATATATACTTCATGTGAGAACATGTCAATGGAGCATTTGAATTGGTGGTGATTGTCTTAACTTGTATGCTATGAATTGATTATTACATGTAATGAAAGTTGCATGACCTAAGTTGAGGACAATTGAATTGTGAATGGGGTATTTGTCATGGTCCTTGTTTCCTCGCTAATTTTCTTACTCTCTCTCTTAATTTTTATTTTGTTGCCTCGGGACTAGCAACGGGTAAGTTTGGGGATTGTTGAGAGTGGAAATTAGCGTGTTTGAGTGTCCAATTTAATACCTTTTTAATGAGAATTGTTGTTATATATTAGCACAAGTGTCTTATATTCAATATATGTGAGAAAAAGGTGAACTTGAGGTGTTTTATTGTGTTTTAGGTGAAAAAAGGATCAAAAGTGCAAAGTTGGAAAAAATGTACAATTTGTGCAAGGAATGCTGAAAAACACACGTCCAACTTATGTGCTTTTTCTGTATTCTTATTGATGAGTGTGTAAATTCACAAGTTTGACATCATATTTTGTGCTAGTTTTGGAGAGTTTTGAGGTGGAAATAGGTGGAAAACCTATATATATTGTGAATTAGCATGAATCAGGTGTTAGTGGAGCTATTTAAGTGGTTTACATAGCAAAATTGGAGTGGAAGTGCTAATAATCGAAGAGACGAAGTCGAGACCACGCGAACCGCCAAGGAGTGAGATGGGTTCGACCTGTTGGAGGAGGGTTCGACCTCTCCAGCAGGTCAAACCAGCGATGAAAGAGTGCAGGAAGTGGGTTCGACCACGACTCAAATGGTTCGACCTGTCTATCAGGTCGAACCATGGTCGAACCAGTTCACGAGTGATGGGTGTTTTCTCAACACACAATTAATCCCCAAGTATGAAGGATATCAATTGTAGTCTCGAAAGGTGACCAAGTGAATATTGAACCCAAGGGATGGCGTATTATTAATTTAATTTTTATCTAAATTAATTAAGACAAGGCAATAAGATTTGATGGATTTAATTAACATCTACTAAACAAATAATTAAAATAACAAATAAAATAAAGTATCACTTGAAGAATACGAAAGTGGATCAAGTAGGAGAATAGGTAGCTATAGGATAATCAAGTTTTACTCATTAACTTTCCTTCCATGTGTCAATGTCCGACTCTACCTTGTGGAATATGGACGCATCACTAAACCATGCATATCTACTCTATAGACACAAGTAAACATGTGTGTAACACGTGTGAATAACCTCGGAGCAAGATATATAATCCACCCCCCTTTCTAGGTACTATCAGTATCATTTATTTTTCCCTAGGATTGGTATTCTAACCTGATATGATCTCCCTTTATAGGTACTATGAAATTATCCTCTTTATCATACTTATTAACCCGAATTCAATTCAATTAATAAGTATTCATATAAGATAGTTCTAATAAGACTTCGAAATCCCTTCACTTAGAATTATAACTTAAAACCCTGCTCAACAGTGAACGCACTCAACCAATAACCATGTTATGTATTCAGACTCTACACAACGATTATTGATGCATAAAACGACTATGAGTATGGATTAAAAAGGCACAATCTTATATAAAATAAATCACAAGTAGTTGTGTACGGAGTCTATACATGGAAGTTCAATTAACTAGATAAAACCTTCACAACCCTAGTTCTACCAAAAAAGCTCTAGCCCATGGTGTTGTAGGAAACACACATGGGTGTTGGATAGATCTTACCCGGATGTCCGAAAAATATAAGATAAATTAGGAAACGAATAAACCCTAGATGTGGCGCCATCGCGTCCTTCTCGCTCTTGAATTATCCTCTTAGTTCTCCCCTTGATTCCACAAACGAATCTTCAAAGTGATGGATGGATGGAGAAAAGGATGATGGTTGGGGGGTGATATCTTGTGGCCTCTCTTCTCCTCTCTTGTTGTTGTGTTGTGTTCCTTCTCCTTTTTTATGATGTGATCTACACCCCTTTTTATACTTGTGAGCTCTCCTTGTAGGTCTTGGAAAGGACCCAAATTTAGGCATATGTCAAATTTGGTAAGAGACATGCGTTAAATTTTGTAAAAGAGATCCGGATAAATAAGGTAGTTTTCGGAAATTCTCAGAAATTCTCGCTAACAGCTGCGCGACTTCACGATTCTGAGCGTAACTTCCTCCTCTGACCTCCAATTTGAGTGATTTTTGCTCTCACATGATCCTCTTTTCCTTGGCTTTCTCAGAATATAAAGATATCACAAAAACTCCAAGAATTGAATCTGTAACAAGCCATGGAAAGTAGCACATCAGTTCTGTTCGGCACAGCTCGCGCGACGTCACCACTTTGCTCATAACTTTCTCGTTCGGAATCTGATTGGGATGTTCTTTACACCAAAACGACCCTCTCTTCTGTAGCTTTCCAACCATATATCAAATATCCAATTCAGAGCTCCACATCAATACAGAATAATTATACAATTTGGACGTGCATTTATCAGCATTCTTGCACAAATTGCACCTTTTCTCAAACTTGGCTCTTTTGATCCTTTTTCTACCTAAAACATAATAAAACACCTCAAGTACACATAATTCTCACATATATCGAATATAAGATACTTTTGCTCATATAAGACTACAATATCAATCAAAAAGGTGTTAAATTGGATATTAAAACACGCTTATTTTCACTCTCATCAATCCCCCAAACTTACCCGTTGCTCGTCCCGAGGCAACAAAATAAAGATAAAGAGAAAGAGAGTATGAAAATTAGCGGAGAAACAAGGACTATGACCAATACCCCATTCAAAATACAATTGTCATCAACTTAGGTCATGCAACTCTTATCACGTGTAATAATCAATTCAAAGCATACAAGTTAAGACAATCACCACCAATTCATATGCTCCATTGACATGTTCTCACGAAAAGTATATATCACTCGTACTCAAGTGTAAAAGATGTACACTTATGGGTTAAGGTGTTTACGCTCAGATTCAATTCAAGTGCATGCATAACCATAAGCTTGTCAAACGTCTCAAGCTCTTCACCACTAAAAGTATGATTCGACAATGGATCAAAAAGGACTTTTCTTTTGGATGTAATGTTGGCTCTTTGGTAAGGGTAGAAAATATATGGATAAAGTGACTCAATTAGTAGAGAATTAAAACCGGAGATCTTATGTACTGCAGATTTTTACACTTCAAGGCTATACAGCTTCATGCTCTTCTAATTTTCTTCTCTCCTTTCCTTCAAGCTCAACATACTTTTTCTTGTCTCAAGCACATCTTTTTTTTTCCCGAGGTACCAGTTTCGGGCACTACCTCATGCATCCTCCATAGGGTACTAGATTTAAGCACTACCCTAAGGTTTTTGATTCCATGGAGTACTAGATTTAAGCACTACTCCATGCTTCTCCTTAGATGCATTATCATAATCCATCACTATTAATTTCAACACCAATTTCATTCCTTCCCAAATTGTTATGAAGCACTATTAACACACTTTGACAGCATTTAATTCTCCACTAAATATAGGAATTTAAGGCTCAAATAGGATATCAAAGTGGCTATCTTCGTAGGTTGCCAAAGAAATAAGGCTTTTAGGCTCAACGGGGCTAACTACGAATATATAATTATTTGGTAGGAAATTATTTGGCTAAGTGACACATAAATTCAAGGATGGCCTTAGATCATCTCCCATCATCTAACACACATGTAGTTTCAAGTAAGACAAGAGGCAAGTTCTAGAATACACACACAAGAACGATACTCACCAGAAAAGAAAATATCATGTGATTATGTATCATGATCAACGAGGCTCAAAATCTCACATGGGTTTTTAACAAGTAACAGAGCACTTTTCATTGTAGGTAATATCCCACAAGTACACATAGAACTTCATATCACAATATAACTCAAGTACACTTCCTTCATCAATTTCAAGAGCATATGAATTTCAAAGATAATTTTAACAATATAAGCTCACATGGATCACCACCATAAACTCAATCCTTCCACTCCATGAATTAAAAGCACATATAAAAATTAGAAAAAAGAAACGAGGGCACCTGATTTTTCTTCAACGTACGCACGAGCTCCTCGAGTCAAAGCCTCAATGTAGAACTCGTCTTGCCACTCTTTTACCTTTTTCTATCATCAAAGCTCAAACAAACTCATCATCACAGGATTCATTAATAATAAAATAGGAGAACTATAAGAAATAATTAATTGACTAAGTAATCTACTCCACACACTAGAAACACCACTGAACACTAGGAAAATTGTAAAAAATTGACACATCAAAACCGATTAAAGTTTCAATATACCGCAAAAAATCAACTCCCCTAGCAAACATTACAAGAAAATATTATATTCTTGGTGCTTCAATAAGGTAAGTACATCACACCCCCCCCCCCCCCCCAAACTTAGTAAAAACGTAAGTTGAAACTAAGTTTGCAAAGATGTAATTGTCAAATAATAAGCACCTTAAATATAAAAATTTCTTACTCACACGAAAGAAATAAAGCAATAAAATGGAAAGGCAAGCCCCAAACAGGCGCTCATGTTTAACGTCGGAGAGTCGCGACGGATTACCGCTTTGTAGACTACTTGATCGGAGGACCGTCTTGTCGCATCCTCACCTTCAAATACTTTCTTTTTCTCTTCTTGTCTACACTCAACACCTCACCTTTCTTGGTCACAAGTATATGATCATTGAAATTTCCTTCCTCCCATAGCTGTCTAGACACCCCCTTGTCAATCTTCCACTTAAATTCAGAATCACCTGTCTTAGAAAAATCAAGAGTAAACAAGTTAGAAACCATATCAATGCTCTTGCACGATTGAGTCTCCATGGGCATCTTCATTGCATGATCAAGAGAGAAAACTACATCTTCATTATCCATATGCAGTCTAAGCTTCTCCGCTCTCAACTTCTTTACTCTTTCCCACTTCTTCTCCATTGTAAGCTCAGTATTCTGCTCATGTAATGGTACTGGAGTAGCATCAACATCATGCGGAGCATTCGGCGCAAAAACGGGTGCGTTCTGAGAGGATTCGACCTGGGTTCGGCCAGGGGTACTGGTCGAACCAAGTACATAGTGGTCGAACCAAGCTCCTGGAAGTCCATTCTCACCTTGCAATTTGGGTTCGACCTGGTTCGACCTGTTCAACAGGTCAAACCAGGCACGTAGTGGTCGAATCACTCTTCTGAAACTTGATTCTCTCTCTAATTATGTGATTCGACCTGGGTTCGACCTTGTGACCAGGTCGAACCACTTCCCCCGAAGTCGAATCTGCTCTCTGCATGGTCTTTGGCCTCCAGTTCGACCTGGGTTCGACCAGTAGGTGTGGTCGAACCATGAGTGACGTGCTCGAATCGATGATGATCTGAAATAGAGTGTTTTGTTTGATGCGGTTCAACCAGGGTTTGACTTGGTATCCAGGTCGAACCAATAAGGCTGTGGTCGAACCGGTCTTCTGGAAAAATAGAGTGCTCAGAATGGTCGGGTTCGACCAAGGTTTGACCTGTTAGCCAGGTCGAATCAGATGGAGCTTGGTCGAACCAATGCTGAGTCTTCTCCTGATCGTGTCCAGTGCTCCGATTCGACCTACCCTGCATGGTTCGACCTCTTGTGTTGGTCGAATCAGGGTTGAATCAAGCTCCTTTGGCTTCAGATTTCGATTTCGGCTCCGTCATTCCTTCATACTGTGTTCCAGACCTTAACGTGATGGCTTTATCTTTCAATTTTTGGGTCAATTGATTCACGTTCTCGGTCATCTGCCCCATAATCAAAGTAAGCTCCTTCATCTGCTTAGATAAATCTGCATGATCAACATTCATTCTAGCTTCGATGTGGTAAATCCTTGCATCGTTCTCAGCCATGTATCGATTGAAGGTATCTTCATCACTCTTCACTTCTTGCTGCTTCATATTAGGCCCCCTTTGTGTCAACTCTGTGATCTGCCTCTGCTGGAACTCTAGTAGCTTGTTGATGTTAGCTAGACTAGAGACGATCTCATCATCCCTATTCGGCTTCACCACTTGATGTTCAACCTGCGCTACCTCGCCAAGTACATATGATCCTCTATCTCTCTCTGCTGGCCAGTCACGTAAATTCATAGAGATGTCTTCAAATAACTTTTCTGCGTCAAGTGCTATCTTTGATAACAGCGCTCCTCCTGATGATGCATCAATAAAAACACGCGTCTCACAATCCAATCCATAGTAGAAGATGCTTATGTATTCAGCCTTAGACATTCCATGCTGTGGACACCTCCTGAGCATGTCTTTAAACCTATCCCACGCCTCATCAAATTTCTCACCCTGATTCATAACAAATCGGGTGATCTCTTGCCTCATCCTTAAGATCCTTGAGGGTGGCATGTATCTCTCCAAGAACTTTTGCTGCAGTTGGTCCCATGTAGTGCAATCTGTGGCATCAAGAGTCTCATACCAAGCTTCCGCCTTATTAATTAAAGAGAACTTGAATAAGGCGATCCGCCTAGCATTATCATTCGCTCCACTGCCCTTTTGAGTGTTTGCATAACCAAGAAATCTTCGGAGATGCTGATATGGATCTTCAAAACAACCTCCAGAAAAGGGATTCTTCTCTACCATGTTAATAAGATCGGGATTTATCTCAAAATCATCATCTTCCCCCCTTGCTCCTATCAACCCCATGTTGACATTCCCAAAGTTCGTGAAAATTTCACGTATGGCAACATTATCCGGATTCTGCCTTGCTTTGGCCATGTGTAGATCAATGTGTTATTCCTTCTTTTCCTTTTTCTCCTTTTACAAGCGCACAAGTAACTCGGAAAAATTTAAGGTTAGATAGAAATAAATAATCACAAATAAAAGAAAAAGAAAAAAAAACCTTAATCAACTAGAAATAATAAAATCAATAATAACAGTCGTCCCCTGCAACGGCGCCAAGAACTTGATGGGTGTTTTTTCAACACACAATTAATCCCCAAGTATGAAGAATATCAATTGTAGTCTTGAAAGGTGACCAAGTGAATATCGAACCCAAGGAACGACGTATTATTAATTTAATTATTATCTAAATTAATTAAGACAAGGCAATAAGATTTGATGGATTTAATTAACATCTACTAAACAAATAATTAAAATAATAAATAAAATAAAGTATCACTTGAAGAATACGAAAGTGGATCAAGTAGGAGAATAGGTAGCTCTAGGATAATCCAGTTTACTCATTAACTTCCCTTCCATGTGTCAATGTCCGACTCTGCCTTGTGGAATATGGACGCATCACTAAACCATGCATATCTACTCTATAGACACAAGTAAGCATGCGTGTAACACGTGTGAATAACCTCGGAGCAAGAGATATAATCCACCCCCCTTTCTAGGTACTATCAGTATCAATTATTTCCCCCTAGGATTGGTACTCTAACCCGATATGATCTCCCTTTATAGGTACTATGAAATTATCCTCTTTATCCTACTTATTAACCCGAATTCAATTCAATTAATAAGTATTCATATAAGATAGTTCTAATAAGACTTCGGAATCCCTTCACTTAGAATTATAACTTAAAACCCTGCTCAACAGTGAACGCACTCAACCAATAACCATGTTATGTATTCAGACTCTACACAACGATTATTGATGCACAAAACGACTATCGGTATGGATTAAAAAGGCACAATCTTGTATAAAATAAATCACAAGTAGTGTTGTATGGAGTGTATACATGGAAGTTCAATTAACTAGATAAAACCTTCACAACCCTAGTTCTACCAAAAAGGGTATAGCCCATGGTGTTGTAGGAAACACACATGGGTGTTGGATAGATCTTACCCGGATGTCCGAAAAATACAAGATAAATTAGGAAATGAATAAACCCTAGATGTGGCGTCATCACGTCCTTCTCGCTCTTGAATTCTCCTCTTAGTTCTTCCCTTGATTCCACAAACGAATCTTCAAAGTGATGGATGGATGGAGAAAAGGATGATGGTTGGGGGGTGATCCCCCCTTGTGGGGTGTTGTATGTTGTGGCTTCTCTTCTCCTCTCTTGTTGTTGTGTTGTGTTCCTCCTCATTTTTTATGATGTGATCTACACCCCTTTTTATACTTGTGAGCTCTCCTGTAGGTCTTAGAAAGGACCCAAATTTAGGCATATGTCAAATTTGGTAAGAGACATGCGTTAAATTTTGTAAAAGAGATCCGGATAAATAAGGTAGTTTTCGGAAATTCTCAGAAATTCTCGCCAACAGCTGCGCGACTTCACGATTCTGAGCATAACTTCGTCCAACCTCCAATTTGAGTGATATTTGCACTCACATGATCCTCTTTTCCTTGGCTTTCTCTGAATATATCACCAAAACTCCAAGAATTGAATCTGTAACAAGCTATGGAAAGTAGCACATCAGTTCTGTTCGGCACAGCTCGCGCGACGTCACCACTTTGCTCATAACTTTCTCGTTCGGAATCTGATTGGGATATTCTTTACATCAAAACGACCCTCTCTTCTGTAGCTTTTCAACCATATATCACAAATCCAATTCAGAGCTCCACATCAATACAAAATAATTATACAAGTTGGATGTGCATCAATAATCGTTGTGTAAAGTGCACAATAAAACACCTCAAGTGTACATAATTCTCACATATATCGAATATAATTCATTTGTGCTCATATAAGACTACAATATCAATCAAAAAGGTGTTAAATTGGATATTAAAACACGCTTATTTTCACTCTCATCAGTGAGAAAGTGGATTCGACCACGACGTTGGGGGTTCGACCTGACGGTTGGTCGAATCGGGAGCAGAAATTGTCCAGTAGCGTGGTTCGACCTGTGGTTCGACCAAGACGGAGTGGTTCGACCTGTTCAAGAAGTCGAACCAGGTGCAGAATACTTCCAGTAGGTGGGTTCGACCTGTGGTTCGACCTGCGGCCAGTGGTTCGACCTGTCTGCTGAGGTTGAACCATCGTGTGGGAACTTACCTTATCCGGATTTTCGAGGCCAAAATGCATGGGATCACTTGAAAAGCCCATTCCAAGCCCTAGAGACGTGATTACAAGTATAAAAGGAGGCTCATGCAGTCAAGGAAGATATACCGATCACGATAACAATCACCAACAACACAATACAAGAGAGTTTAGCTGGAGATTCAAGTAAGATTGGTCCATCTAACCATGATTGTTCCTAGATCAATCATGGGCTAGAGCCACTTCGGTAGTTCTAGGGTTATGAAGGTTTCATGAGTTGATTTGTATTTCGTGTGTATACTCCGTACAACACAACTTGTGGTTTAGTTTATATAAGATTGTGCATTTTTAATCCGTACTCAAAGTTGTTTTGTGCATCAATAATCGTTGTGTAAAGTCTGAATGTATAATATGGTTATTGATTGAGTGCGTTCACTAATGAGCAGGGTTTATTGTTATAATTCTAAGTGAAGGGATTCCGAGGTTTTATTAGAACCGTCTTATATGAATATTTGTTAATTGAATTGAATTCGGGTTAACAAGTAGGATTAAGAGTATAACTTTATAGTACCTAAAAAGGGAGATCAAATCGGGTTAGAGTACTAAGTGCATGGAAAATAATTGATTATGATAGTACCTAGAAAGGGAGGTCAAGTATACGTCTTGCTCTGAGGATACTCACACGTGTCAAAAACTTATCTATTTATGTCTATAGAATAGATTTGCATGGTCTAGCGATGCATCCATATTCCACAAGGCAGAGTCGGACATCGACACACGAAAGTATGAATTAACGAATGAAACTGGATGGCCTGACGAGCTACCTAACATCTTATTTGATTACAACAACTCTTCTCTTGTTCTTGTTATTTATTTGCTATTTGAATTGTTACTTAGTTTACAAACCAACAATAACAATTCTCAACATAGTCATAATTGCTAGAAATTAACTAAAGTAATATTTATCCGTCCAGTGGATTCGATATTTAACTTGGTCACCTTCGAAACTACAATTGATATCCTTCATACTTGGGGATTAAAATTGTGTGTTGAGAAAACAACCATCAAGTTTTTGGCGCATTTGTCGGGGACGGCGTAAAATATCTTTTTGTTATTTCTAGTTTATTAGGGCTATTTATCTTATTTTGCTATTTTAATTCTAGTTCTTTTTAGGTGTATGCTCACGAGAAGAAATGTGAACTTGAACCCTATAATCCTGAGATCGGAGCATCGTCAAGAAAGAAGAAGAAGAAGAAGAAGAAGAAGAGCAAGGCAAAGACTATTGATCCAACTGAAGCTCTGAATTTTGGAGTTGAAGTTGACGAGCAGATTTCGCAGACGATTGAAGCTACAATTGAAGTTAATTCGGGAGTAGAGACAGTCAACATGGCAGCGAATCCAGATAATCTAGCCATCCGAGAGGTTTTCAGAAATAATGGGGCTAGAAATTTTGGGCTTCTAGGAGCGAGGGGAACTAATTCAGCTTTCGATCTTCATCCCGCTCTTATTAGCATGACAGAAAGGAACTCCTTTTCAGGAGGGTCTTTCGAGGATCCGCAGCAGCATCTGAATAAGTTCTTGGGCTATGCAAGTACTCAAAAAGACACAGGAGAACATGAAGATGCTAGGAAGATCCTCTTGTTCAAATTCTCGCTTACTGAAAAGGCGAGAGATTGGTACGACACTATCAACGCAGCTGAGTGCCCCACTTGGGAGCAACTGAAGTTAAGGTTCTTGGAGAGGTACATGCCACCTTCAAAGGTGTTTAAGATGAAGTAAGACATTAACCAATTTGCTATCGGTGGAGGTGAGAAATTTCATGAAGCATGGGATAGATTCAAGGACATGCTTAGGAAGTGTCCTCAACATGGGCTATCTAAAGCTCAATATATCAGTATATTCTACAATGGATTGGACTGTGATTCATGAGTGTTATTGGATGCTTCTTCTAATGGAGCATTGCTTACAAAGTCATCCGTAGACGCCGAGAAGTTGTTTGAAGATATTTCGATGAATTCGAGGGATTGACCAACTGATAGAGTTAGAGGTACTTATGTCCTTGGGAAGGTAGCTCAGGTTGAACAAGCAATGGTGAAAACAAGTAGAGAGGATGAGATCGTCTCTAGCTTGTCCAAAATCAACAAACTACTTGAATCCCAACAGAAGCAAATCAGCGAATTATCTCAGCGCGTACCAATTATGCAGCATGAGTTGAAGAATGATGGACCAATCCAAGAGGAGTTGGAAGAGGCACACTATGCCATGAGTCAAAGTATTCAAGGGACTAGGTATCCAGATCAAGAAAACTGGAACTACCAAGGGAATTATCAAGGAAACTTTAATAATCATGGTCCCCCAGGTTGTTATCAACAGCCTAGGAGGCCGGAGTTCTCATGGAGCAATCCGAATAATGCGATTCAACCTCCGATGGATGTTGATCCGGGTGCTAAGGTGGAAGAAGGGAAACCGGGTTTTGAGGATACTGTGAACAGGTATATGGCCAAGAATGATGAAAGAGTGAACCGCCTTGAGGCCAAACTTGAAAAGAAAATTGATGCAAACCATGAGGTTATATCTAAGCAGGTGAAGGACCTTACATTGCTGATGGGGGAGATGGCAGGAAGTGTTAACAAGCTTACTCAAACTATTGAGAAGGGAAAGTTCCCGTCTCAAAGTATTGAGAATCCAAGGTCCTGCAACGCCATCACATTGAGGTCGGGAACGCTGTACGAGGGACCTATGAGGCCGAAATCAAATTTGGACATGTCTAGGGCAAGATTCGACCATGGTTCGACCAACATTGAAGGTCAAACCATACAGGAGAGGTCGAACCAACGCACTAGACACGATCAGGAGGCATCGCAGTATCGGTTTGACCAAACTACAGATGGTTCGACCTAGCATACAGGTCGAACCATGGTCGAACCTGACAATTCGGAGCACTCTATTTTTCCAGAACACCGGTTCGACCAAATCGATGATGGTTTGATCTATCCAATAGGTCGAACCCAGGTCGAACCGCACAACTTGGAGCACTCGATTTTTTCGCAGCAACGGTTCGACCACGATGGACATGGTTCGACCTATCCAACAGGTCGAACCTTGGTCGAACCGAAGGGCGGAAGGAGTAAAGTAGGTCGGTTCAACCTAGGTGCCCGTGGTTCGACCTACTCAACAGGTCGAACCCAGGTCGAACCTCAAATTCAAAAAGAGAGCCATTGTCCAGAAGGTAGGTTCGACCATTACGTGCCTAGTTCGACCTGTTCCACATGTCGAACCCTGGTCGAACCCCTCTAGAAGTTGCCTGTTGCTACTCCGAACACTCTCGATGATGTTGATGCTACTCCAGTGGTTCGGAAAGAGCAAAGTACAGAGATAATAGCTGAGAAAAAGTGGGAGAGAGCCAAGCGATTGAGAGCTGAAAAGGAGAAAGCGGAGAAGGTTGATCGTGATGAATGGGGGATTCCCAAAACAAAGATACCTCCGCCGTTTCCTTACAAGCTTGTGAAGAAGGGATTGGAAGAGAAGTTCAAGAAGTTTTCAGAGATAATAAATAAGATAAGCTTGAGCATTCCTTTCTCAGAGGCAATAATAGAGATGCCGTACTATGCCCGATTTCTTAAAGACATATTGTTGAAGAAGTGGAGCTTAACCAGAATTGAAATGGTCAATTTATCTGAGAATTTCAGCTCAATCATTCAAAGAAAGCTGCTGCAAAAAATGAAAGATCCGGGGAGCTTCACTATTCTATGTGAGATCGGAAAGGGGCCGGCACGGCGAGCTTTATGCGATCTAGGGGCAAGCATCAATTTGATGCCGTTGTCCATCTTTCAAAGGCTTGGTTTGGGGGAGTTGACCCCTACAACAGTGGTTCTCCAATTGGCGGACAGGTCGATGATGTTTCCAAAAGGTATAATTGAAGACGTTCTCGTCAAAGTGGAGAAACTAGTATTTCCTGTGGACTTTCTTGTGCTAGAGATGGAAGATGACAAGGATAATATCCCTTTAATCTTGGGGAGACCTTTCCTTGCTACTGTTGGAGCTGTGATTGATGTTCAAAAAGGAGATCTTAGATTGCGGATGGATAAAGAAGAAGTTCTTTTCAACTTGGACAAAGCAATGAAGATGCCCATGGAGTCTCAGTGTTATAGTATTGACGTGGTGGAGGAGATTGTGAAGGAGGATATGTCTCTGATCCTGTCAAAGGATCCTCTTGAGACATGTTTGATGGAGTCTCTTACTTATCCCACTACGGAGCTTGACGGACTCTCCAACGAGGTATGTATTGAATATCTTGAGAACTTACTTGCTTTGGGGGATGCTAGGTATGCATTGGTGAAAGCTAATGCTGAAGAAGCGAAAGGGTCTAGGAAGTACTTGCCGTTGGAGAGAGAGAGCACTCCGATGGAAGAAAAGAAAGAGGAGGTAAAACTGTTACCGGAACACTTGACGTATGCTTATCTTGGTGACAATGAAAAAGAACCATCAGGTGATTCGGAATTCAAGAGGAAGATTGACCCGGAAGAGTCTACACGGCCATGGGATGAAGGTAATTCTAATGATCATATTTTTGTGAGCGAGAAATGTGTCGTGCTGACTGTAGACAAAGGAAGAGAAGATGATGCCTACTTGAAGCCTCCTAACTTACCACCGGATACCAACAAATTTGAAAGTCCTTACTCTCGTTCTTATCCTGACTTTGATCTTGATGGACATAGGAGTTATTCCAAAATTGAGTGGAAGATTGACAGGAATGAGAAGAGAAAGTTTGAGAAAGGAGATTCTACTGATCGTATGGTGCATAAGAATGGTAAGGTGGAAAGTGTGGATGATAAGAGGGGGAGAAAGTATTGGAAGGTGAGGATGCGATATGATCATCCTCTGATCAAGTAGTCTTCTTAGCGGTAATCCGTCGTGACTCTTCGACGTTAAACATGAGCACCTGTTGGGGGCTTTCCCTCCCGTTTTAATGCTTTATTTCTTTCGTGTGAGTAAGAAATTTTTATATTTGGGTGCTTACTTATCGGCAATTACATCTCTTTGCAAACTTAATTTCGACTGTAGTTTCTACTAAGTTTGGGGGGGTGTGATGTACTTACCTCAATAAGCACCGATAGTATAATCTTTTCTTTGTGACGTTTGTTAAGGGAGTTGGTTTTTGCGCCATATTTAAAATTTTAATCGATTTTGATGTGACGATTTTTTACAACTTGCCTAATGTTTAGTGGGTTTTGGTTGTGTTTTCTTTTACGGAGTTACTCAAGATTGATAAGTTTTTGAAGAACCAATTCTTGATGAAGTTGTGCTCTAGTTGGTACCTAATGATTCGTATTGAAGTTTGAAGTGTGTAGGGATTGAAGAACACTCAGTTTTGAAGCTTAGAAGGGTGGTTCGACCAAAGCCAGGGTAGGTTCAACCAGTGCCAGGAGATCGAACTCATCTGAACCATGGTGCAAAAGTTGTCCAGATAGGTGGTTCGACCTCATGCAAGATGGTTCGACCAGATCAACAGGTCGAACCAAGGTCGAACCAGTGATAGCAGAATTCTAGAAGTGCGGTTCGACCACGACGTTCTTGGTTTGACCTATTCAGCAAGTCAAACCTAGGTCGAACCGGTGATCTGAAACATACAGAAGGATGGTTCGACCTGATGCGTTTTGGTTCGACCTGTTCCAGTAGGTCGAACCCAAGCCGAACCGAAAGAGAAGGTGTTCAGATGTTGATTCGACCACGATGAAGTTGATTCGACCTCTTCCACAGGTCGAATCAAGGTCGAACCAAGCCAGGAAAGTGTGTTCTTAATCCCATCCTTCTATGATGCATGAGTTGGGCTGTAGAGAAGCTTGTATGATTTGATTTGGTTTATGGGCTGTTGATTTTGTGCATTCACATGTTCATGTGTTAATTTCTATTAAAGGGAGCATGGTTAGTTGATAAGTATGTGGAGTTCTTGTGAAATTGATCTTAATTATGTGCTATGAGGAGTACTTAGGATTCTATTTACCTATGTGAGAATTTGAGCCTTGATAATCATGCTTGATCATGATTATTTTATTCTTGAGAGGATCATTCATATGAACGTATTCTAGAACTTGGCTTGGAGTCTTGTGTGAGACTTATGATTGATAAATTGCTAGGACATGATCTTAGGCCATTATTTTGTGATTAAGTTACTTAGCCAAATTTTGTCCTTCCTAATGATCTTATTAACCTTTGGATGCCCCGTTGAGCCGTTAAAAAACCTTTTCTTTGGTAGCCGAAGTAAATAACCTTATAAACCTTTACTTGAGCCTTGATTAACCTATTCATTGGTAGAGAGAGTTGAGGTGAGTAAGTGTTGCAAGAAGAAAAAAGAAGAGAGAATATGGTTGGATGAAAAAAATATGGTTAAATCTTGTTTAGGGGTAGTGCCTGGAACTGGTACCCCGATTGCTTATAAAATGAAGTTTTAAGCTTAAGAGCAGCTGTTTGATAAAGAGAAGAAGGGTAGTGCATTAAACTGGTACCCGAATTATCTAAAGAGATGATGTTGATGCACGGAAAAGAAGGAAAATCCATGAAAAGAAGAGGAGAAGTTGGCGGAGATATTGCAGCAAGAAGAAGAAATCGAGAACCTCTAAGATAACTCTCTACTAGTGTTTTAAGTTACTTATCTAAATTTTCCTATCTTTTTCCAAAGAGCCAACATTACAATCCAAAAACAAGTCCTTTGTGATCCTAGTGAAGAGTTGATTATAAGTTGATTTTTGAGACCTTTGCCAAGCTTATGGTTACGCGTGAATATGGATTGATAAGAGTGTTTATATTAACCTATATAGTGCCTCATGCACTTGAGTGAAAGAGAATAAATACTTATCTTGTGAGCTAAATTACTTAGTACTCCGAATGGTGTGTGATTGGATTGGTTTTGCATGAGTGATATATATGAAGCAATTAATACTTGTTTGATTTAATGAAGTTGCATGTGTGATATGTGTTGTACTTGATCTTGGTGAATTATACACGACTCCTGTGGTTTGATTTGGTTGCCTCGGGACGAGCAACATGTAAGTTTGGGGGTTTGATGAGTGTGTAAATTCACAAGTTTGGCATCATGTTTTGTGCTAGTTTTGGAGAGTTTTGAGGTGGAAATAGGTGGAAAACCTATATATATTGTGAATTAGCATGAATCAGGTGTTAGTGGAGCTATTTAATGGTTTTCATAGCAAAATCGGAGTAGAAGTGCCAAGAATCGAATAGACGAAGTCGAGACCACGCGAACCGCCAAGGAGTGAGGTGGGTTCGACCTGTTGGAGGAGGGTTTGACCTCTCCAGCAGGTCGAACCAGTGATGAAAGAGTGCAGGAAGTGGGTTCAACCACGACTCAAATGGTTCGACCTGTCTATCAGGTCGAACCATGGTCGAACCAGTTCGCGAGAAAGTGGATTCGACCACGATGTTGGGGGTTCTACCTGACGATTGGTCGAATCGGGAGTATAAATTGTCCAGTAGCGTGGTTCAACCTGTGGTTCAACCAAGACGGAGTGGTTCGACCTGTTCAAGAAGTTGAACCAGGTGCAGAATACTTCCAGTAGTTGGGTTCGACCTGTGGTTCGACATGCGGCCAGTGGTTCGACCTATTTGCTGAGGTCGAACCATCGTGCGGGAACTTACCTTATCCGGATTTTCGAGGCCAAAACGCATGGGATCACTTGAAAAGCCCATTGCAAGCCCTAGAGACCTGATTACAAGTATAAAAGGAGGCTCATGCAGTCAAGGAAGACATACCGATCACGATCACCAATCACCAACAACACAATACAAGAATGTTTAGCTGGAGATTCAAGTAAGATTGGTCCATCTAACCATGATTGTTCCTAGATCAATCATGGGCTAGAGCCACTTCGGTAGTTCTAGGGTTATGAAGGTTTCATGAGTTGATTTGTATTTCGTGTGTATACTCCGTACAACACTACTTGTGGTTTAGTTTATATAAGATTGTGCATTTTTAATCCATACTCATAGTTGTTTTGTGCATCAATAATCGTTGTGTAGAGTCTGAATGCATAACATGGTTATTGATTGAGTGCGTTCACTAATGAGCAGGGTTTATTGTTATAATTCTAAGTGAAGGGATTCCGAGGTTTTATTAGAACCGTCTTATATGAATGTTTGTTAATTGAATTGAATTCGGGTTAACAAGTAGGATTAAGAGTATAACTTTATAGTACCTAAAAAGGGAGATCAAATCAGGTTAGAGTACTAAGTGAACGGGAAATAATTGATTATGATAGTACCTAGAAAGGGAGATAAAGTATACGTCTTGCTCTGAGGATACTCACACGTGTCAAAAGCTTATCTATTTGTGTCTATAGAATAGGTTTGCATGGTCTAGCGATGCATCCATACTCCACAAGGTAAAGTCGGACATCGACATACGAAAGTATAAATTAACGAATGAAACTGGATGGCCTGACGAGCTACCTAACATCTTATTTGATCACAACAACTCTTCTCTTGTTCTTATTATTTATTTGCTATTTGAATTGTTACTTAGTTTACAAACCAACAATTACAATTCTCAATATAGTCATAATTGCTAGAAAATAACTAAAGTAATATTTATCCGTCCCGTGGATTCGATATTTAACTTGGTCACCTTCGAAACTACAATTGATATCCTTCATACTTGGGGATTAAAATTGTGTGTTGAGAAAACAACCATCACTTGTGGAGATCAAAATTGATTGTGTGATACATGATTGAAAAGCCACTCAAAAGAGGATCGTTTTGGCATAAAGAACAACTCAATCGGATTCCAAACTAGGAAGTTATTGTCAAAGTGGTGACGTCGCGCGAGCTGTGTCGAACAGAAGGGATGTTCTACATTCCATGGCTTGTTACAGATTCAATTCTTGGAGTTTTTGTGAGTCCTTTATATAGAAAGCCAAGGAAGAGATGATCGCGTGAGCACAAGAATCACTCAAATCGGAGGTCGGATGTGGAAGTTATACGCGAAACGGTGAGATTCCGCACTACAGTTCGACCAGAGTTCGACCTCCTCTGTTCGGTTCGACCACTGGTCGTGGTTGAACTCGAAGCCTGGACCGCGAAAAATTGGGATTTTTACTCCCTGTTTGTGAATTTTCGTTCTTTCCAAGAAAAAGCTCATCCTAAGTCCATAAGGATAGCTTCCAAGTATAAAAGGGGATGTAGATCAAACCAAGAAAATAGAAGAGAATAGTGAGAAACACAACACAACCATCCTACACCCCCCAACCATCATCTACATCCTTTCCTCCATCCATCCATCACTTTGAAGATTCGTCTATGGAATCAAGAGGAGAACCAAGAGGAGAATTCAAGATGAAGAAGGACACGACGACGCCCGTATCTAGTGTTTTATTCGTTTCCTAATTTATCTTGTATTTTCTGAATATCCGGGTAAGATCTATCCAACACCTATGATTGTTCTTCGTAACATCATGGGCTAGAGCCTTTTTGGTAGAACTAGGGTTGTGAAGATTTTTACCAATTAATTGAACTTTCGTGTGTAAACTCCGTACAACACTACATGTGAATTTATTTTATATATGATTGTGCCTTTTTAATTCATACTCACGGTCATTTTGTACATCATTAACTGTTATGTAGAGTCTGAATACATATCTTGGTTATTGATTGAGTGAGTTCACTGCTGAGCAGGATTCCATGTTATGATACTAAGTGAGGGGACTCCGAAACTTCATTAGAACTATCATATATGAATACTTATTAATTGAATTGAATTCGGGTTATTAAGTAAGATAAAGAGGATAATTTCAAAGTACCTATAAAGGAGATCATATCGGGTTAGAGTACCAATTGGCCACTAAAATAATTGATACTGATAGTACCTAGAAAGGGGGGTGGAATTATGTCTCTTACTCCGAGGTTATTCAAACGTGTTACACGCATGTTTACTTGTGTCTATAGAGTAGATATGCATGGTTTAGTGATGCGTTTTCCACAAGGCAGAGTCAGACATAACACACGGAAAGGAAGTTAAGCAGTAAAACTTGATTATCCTAGAGCTACCTATTCTCTTACTTGATCCACTTTCGTATTCTTCGAGTGATATTTTATTTAATTTGTTATTTTACTTAATTGTTTATTAGTTAATAATTAAATCCTAAAACTATATTGCCACTTCATCTTAATTAGTTTAGTAAATAATTAAATTAATAATATGCCGTCCTTAGGTTCGATAATTCACTTGGTCGCTTGTTTAAGCTGCAATTGATATCCTTAATACTTGAGAATTAATTTTGCGTGCAAAGAAAATGCGCATCATGGGCCACTAGGGCATGGTCATTATTAGTGAGCCCAGCGTAGTGGGCCCTTCCACATTAGCCCCTAGGCTTCGGCTTCATGGGCTTGTAAAGTAATGGCGGAGCCTACTTGTACGTGCGAGAAACTTTCACATCAGTTTTGAATTTTAAAATTTTCTGACGTGAAGCTTTGGGAAATGGGTTTTACATTTAAAATGTCGCTTAATCATTGCACCCGTTGAATAGGATGGCATACCCTAGTTGCATTTCCCCAGAAGGTCGTGTCGATTGGCTGGCGCTGCCTCTGGCTATATAAAAGGGAACATTTCTTCTTCGCAAACCCTTATCCCCTTTCAAATTTTATTTGCTTCCTCTTTGTTTTTCGTTGCCATGCTTTCTCCGCGGAATAGTAAATTGGTGCATGAAGAGAATTGGTCATTCCAATCCCGATTGCAATGTGGGTCTGAGTCGAGTTGTGAGCGGAGGAGAAGGCGTATCGCAGTCTACTGAGCAGGCTTGTCATGAGCTGTGTAGTGAAGGCGAGGTTTTCTCTATCCTGCGTCATCTCACAACTGCATCTCGCCCTTGCCGCCAGCTAATCCACCAACAACGGAGGATGTACCCGATCCGATGAATATTTAGGCACACATCATGTCGCACGATGGAGTTCACAATGCGATGAAGGCTCATTTCCTAGAGAGAAAGATACCTCTTGCCCAATTTGAGAAATTGACTCTCAAATACGCAGCTCCTGGTGATATCTTCATTAAGTCAAAGCCGTAGGAGCGTGCGAGTAAGATGCCAAAGGGTCTCGTGGCCGTTAACAGCCTAATGTTAGACCTAGGGTTCCGCTATCCTATTTACCCTTGTTTGGGTAATTTACTACATTATAGGCGGTTGGCCCCAGCCCAGTTGATGTCGAATTCGTGGGCTTCTGTAATCGGGAATATCATTCTTTTTTCGCAAAAGGGGCTTCCGCCAATTGACTCCCAAGGAGATCGAGTATTTTTTCTGACCTTCCGAAAAACCCTCCGCTAGGGGTTTTTATCGCCTCAATGTGAAGAGTAAGATGTCCCTTTCTGGGAAATCATTCTCTACAAAAAAACTGGAAGGAATAGTGGTTCTGTGCGTCGGGCCAATGGAGGCCCGCCCAGATTGATGTTTCTTCGGAGTTTTAGATTCTTTGCTCACGTGAGTTTTAAATTCTGTACCTTTTGTACTCATCTCACTCTATCGTGTGCTCTGGTCACATTACTCCAGCACGGCTATAACCCCTTTTTTCTGTTTTCTTCTTAGATCGGGATAAATGTGCTAGAGACCCCATTTTTGAGGAATTTTTAGGTCTAGTTGAGCCCATCAATAAGATGAGCTCAGATGAGAAGAGCACTGACATAATCACAGACGAGAACCTCATCAAGTACGGGCTTATGCTGGATCTCCGGGCTCCCATGCCCTTATCTCTTGTGACTGTGCCAGCCCATACCTAGCCGAGTGCCGAGCCATCAAGGGTTCTGAATACCGCACAAGATCTCCCCATTGGTCGGATGACCTATCCTGACGGGTCTTCTAACCAGCCGGTCCATTCCGCCGGGTAATAGACGACGCCGCCAGGTCCTTCAGTAGAGGTCGTGGAGGTCGATGATGTCTCACTTGTCGAGTCAAGCCCCCAAGCTCCGCCAGTAGACGCTCACATCTCGGGTCCTGAGTGTTGGATTATATACTAAAAATCTAGCTTTAGTATGAAAAATATTATAACAATTTATTTGAAATGAGAATCATATGATCAAATGATTGCGTCTTATAATTTATTTATATGTTCGATGCAATAGTCCACTTACTCTATATTGTAGATAATATGTTGTGCGACAACACGTGGAAGATCATATTTTCGATTTCCTTATAAAGTATAAACAGATGCTCACAACTGAGATAGACGGGGACTCTTTATAGGGATGGTTGTAGTGTGATTTGATATTAGTTTGTCTTGACTATAGAATCACATTAGTGCACTTGTGTGTATTGAGCAGGACCACTTGAGATCATTCGACTTGTATTGTCTATATAGAAGAACTTGATCTCAGTTATTATGGATGTTCGTGCTCTTAATCCCTATACAATAAACTCGACACATAGGGCGGTATGTATTTCTTTGATTCATCAATGTGTGAAATTTACATGTAATTAAATCAACAAACTCGGTGAGTTGGGAAGTAGTGCTGTCTCTATGGTGTGCTGTTGATTGTAGAAGGAATCCGTGTCCGTTATAGGTTGATGATGTCCCCTTGAGGAGCTCATAAGGATTATCATGTAAACCCTGTAGGTAGATTTATTCAGGTATGATAATGAGGTTGAGTGGTACTGCTCTCGGATGAGATATTAATTAATGGAGTTGTCAGTAACTTAATTAATTAATAGGCATTGTATATCTTAAACATGGGGAGACTAACGGCTCATAATAAGAAGGAGCCCATAACGTAATTATGGGATTAGAACGGTAGTACAGTAATAATATTTTAGTGGTATATATTATTATTATTGGATTTAAGTATAAGCTTTGGGCTAAGCTTGGATACTTAAGCCCAATGGAGGCCCAACTCTAATTTCTCCTCCTAGTCACTGCTGTAGCCCATATATAAGTCATCTTAGCTGTCCAGAAATCATAATCTACGAGATTAATCATGCCTAACATACGTGAGATAGAGAGAGAACAACAAATTGAGAAGATCTCGAGGATCGTCGCCCACACGACGTCGAGATTGGACTTGGGAATACAACACAAGACTGGAAGGTTGTTTGCTGCTGCTGTCTGCCACCTTCTATAATTTTTATAAAATACTACAGACTTCAGAACAGGACGTGTGATATACTGACGGAAAGCCACGGAAGAGAGGATCATTTTTGCGCATAGATCACTCAAATCCGATATTGGATGAGAGAGTTATGCCCAAAACTGTGACGCTGCGCAGGCTGGTGGCGAGAATTCATGGCCTTCAACATACCCTGGTGAAAGGTAATACGTTTCTTGTTTACTTGCTTCTGCTGCTTGTTAGAAATGTATGGAACCCTAACGGTTCATGTTAACTAAATGATCGAACGCCAACAATTGGTATCAGAGCTTCGGTTTCGTGGTGAAGCGTGACACGTTAGGCTAGGGTTTGATGTGAATTATGTGAATTGTTTTGAATAAGAATCACATGAATGAAAGGGTTTGTTTTGGTTTATTGAGTAATCGATGAAAATCCGTGTGAGAAACCTTTTGTGATTTATCGATATATGTTCGTGTATAATCATCAAAACCCTGGTGAAAGTTCTTAACACCGATCTGGAGAACCCTAAATTTCTCTCTCGATTATACCATGATGATCCGTATGGCCGGCTGATGTGGGTGAATGACTCGCGATCACAACTGTACACTTGGGAGTTTTCCATGGCCGACGGCAGGAGTTGCGTGATCAGCTGCAACGTTGGATGGCAGAGATGTGATGATCTCGACATATTGATTGTCATACCTCCTTCCCATTTCCAAGCATGAAAACTGGCAGCAAGGTGGCTGGATGAGTCGAAGTAATGATGTCTTGAAAGCATCAGGTCTGCACTGATGGAGTGGAACGGAACTGGAGATGAGACCTTCACAGCCGGCAGCGTAACTTTCTCGTGCGTGTTCAGAAGCGCTATTGGAACTCCGGCGTAATCATGACGAAGCAGGCCTGATCTGGGTTGATAGCAGAGGGACCGGAAGCCACTGTCGGCATGACTGCCGGAAGTGGACGGTGCGAGTGACTGCAGGAAGTGGCCCTGGCATTTGCGGACTGTGTTGCCGGTGAGAAGCTGCTCGCAAGAATGGAACAGTAGCGTGCTGGTGGCGGCAGAATCACAGGCGAGGCTCCACGGCAGCGAGGGTTGGCAGGCACGCCACGGCTGGAGCCTGTCGTTGCTGGTGACATTTCATGAGATGGCAGCGCGGGTGAAGAAACGACATGGCGACGGACAAGGAGTGGCCATCTGCTGGTGGAAGCGTCGAGTGATGTTTCTGTAACAGCTGGGTCTTAGGAAGCGGCCTATTTTTCGTGGGTTCATTCTGAACGAAGGGACGGTGGCAAACATCATGACTGGTAGTCACTGTAGGCAAGGCTGTCGGTAGCAGACGGCGCATTTTGTTCTGATAATAGCGACGATGGGTTTAATCACCTGTACCTCCAGCGGAAGGTACCGATGGCTGAAGTGATTGTCTTCCGGGGTAGTTTATTTCTGATGACTATAGATGCATGCATGAAAGGGTTCGACCTGTATAGATAGGTTCGACATGCACAAAGAGGTCGAACCATGGTCGAACCAGTTCATCAGGAGGTAGGTTCGACCACGACATTAATGGTTCGACCTGTTTAGAAGGTCGAACCATGGTCGAACCGAAACGCCAGGAGATGGGTTCGACCACGACACTAGTGGTTCGACATGATTAAACTGATCGAACCAAGGTCGAACCAATGCTGATAATGTTCAAATAGAGTGTTTAGCTTTGTCAATCACTTGGATGAGCTGATATACATGTGGATAGTGTTCATTGGAGACTAAAGGATGATCACAACGTGTTGCATGGCAGCTGGAAGCTTAAAGGAACGATTGGAACTAACTCAACAACATAACTGCCATAACTATCAGTTTAGGCAGTTATGATCAGCTGATAGGTGAGGCGGTTTTAAGAGCAGTTATCAAGCTACATGGAACCGGCTAGATGGTTGTATCTCATCTACTAAGTGAGGGCTATCAAGTGGAGGTTTAACCGGATCAAAAGGTTGAAGGAGTAGCATGATATAAGGGCTCAAAGTTACCTTGTTGAGAGAGTACAACACTTAGGGTTTTCATAGTTTCACAAAAGTTCCTTTCTGGTTTTGTTCTTCGATTCAATCTGTTCTTAGGTGTATTGTATCATCAAAAATAAAGTTTCTTCTCCCCAAAGTGGATGTAGGTTATTCATAACCGAACCACTATACATCTTTGTGCAAAACTTTACATTTTGTTTTAAGTTTCCATATCAAAGTGTGTGTTTCTTGAGTGTTTGAGAGGTATTGTGTGATCGAATCACGTCAATTTCCAACTGGCGATACTATTTGATAATGCGCCAAAAAAGTGAGCAGTTTCCGACGATGGGCTGACATTCAGCGGGCAGCTGCTGGGATGGTGCGGCGGCTACATGTGTTCAACTGGGAGCAGACTGATGTTGACTGACTGATGGTGGGATTTTTTATGTTTTCTGGCATGCAGTTTCATCGGAGGGCAGTGGCCAAGGCGCTATTATTCAACTGCTATAGTTGCCATTTTTCTCGGCGGTTTGCAATTGCTGTGAAACCGTGAGGAGGTTGGCTTGGAGCCTAAGAAAAACTTTCTTCTTGTGCAAGTTACGTGATTAGTTGCCTAATTGGAGTGTTGGCCAAGTCAATATTTTTCTTTTGGCATTTTTTTAATTTCTTATATATAATTGTTATAATTGTTTTATTTCTCAATTATTATTATATATTTGGATTGTATGTGCTATGTGATTTACTGCCTAATTTGCCGTAATAATAGCATGTTTATTTGCATAATTGTATATACTTGAATATTATATGCATGTAAAAACCCTCGGTGTTAAATAACTAAGTGGGAGAGGGGATTGGTTATAAATTCCCACGGCCTCCATTATTGATTTGTAAGTGATGTGAGTAAACTTGCGTGTTGGCATAGACCTTCCTCCCCATCGGATGACTTTATTCATGGATCATTGGTACAGACTTCATTAAATAATTATTGTTTGTAATGTGATGCACATGAACTTGCGTGTTGGCATAGACCTTCCTCCCCATCGGATGAGTTTATTTGCGGATCACTGTACAAACTTATAATTGATGACTGTGTGAAGTTATCCGAGCGCGTGTGTACTTCTCCATCTGTAAAGCACATAAGCTTGGGCCACGGTCTTGGGTCAAATAATGGTGTACACTTAGATGTAAATAATAAGTATCCTCCCCATCGGAGTCACTGCTTTTATTTGCATGGCTAAAAAGGAACCGACTATTAATTATTTTGTCATGAAGTTAGATTGACAAATGAAATTAATGGGTAAAACGTTCTCTTGTAAATGTTTGGATTTGTGAACGTCCACACTATCGTGGCTTGCAGACTCATGATGCTTGAGATGTCGGTGAATTTTATTTTATATTATTTTTAGGGAATCAATATAAATGGATAAAATTCAAAGATTTGATCGGTGTATTTATTTATGATTCTCTGCAATTTCAAATGGTTTCATTTAACTTATTGCTAACTAAAAGAAAACATATTTACTGGTCCAAAATTAGATGATTAGAAAAGAATCTTGTTTTTGAATTTTACTACTTAGGAAAATATAAGTGTGTTCTTACTAAGGATGTCACATGATGCCTTTTGAACTCTCTAGTGAAGAGGTGAGAGGTTCATAGAAATATGATGATCTCAAGCAACTCTTCGGATACTTGAATAAGGTTGATAGGCAGGAGGTCATGGATAAGTTGATGAATGAATTGGGAATGCTTGGAGTACAAATTGAAAGGGAAACCTAGATCAATTTATTCTTCATAATTTGCCTGGATATTTTGAGCGAGTTCTACCTGAAATACGAGAGGTTGTATATGGTGGGGAACTTCTGACAAAACATGTGGCGAAGGAAATCCAATTTCATCAAGATGTGAACAAGTTTAGTATCTCATTCACTAGTTATTGAAACATGATTAGTGATGGCGCCTACTGACACATTGTGTGTAGATACCGGAATCACTAAAAGTAAGTAACTAAGTGATGATGAGATTATTATAGACATGGGTAAAACTACGGGAGTAGTGGATGTTGCAGTGGGAGTTGTTTATTTATCTTACGATATGAATAAACGCTTGTTTTTTAGAAATTGTCTTTACGTACGTTTTTCATAGAAATAATTTCATTCCAGTTTCTATGTATTTACGGATGGATGCTCCATTTCATTTAAATGATATGGTCATAGTAATGAGGAATGGAGTTATAATCTGTTGTTGTACGTTGGTGACAATTTGTATACTCTTAAATCATGTTTATCCCATGGATGCAACAAATTGAAATTAATAACGCGTCTTCTAATTATAATAAGAGAAAGACTCTTATGGAAATGGTTAGATGGATGATGAGTTATTTTGAATTATTAAATTCATTTTATGGATATGCCCTAGAAACAGTAATTCGTGTGAATGTTTATCTGTTTGTGGGATATCCTAAAAAAATGAAGGATGATTTATTTAGTTCAAAAGATCGAAGGGTGATTGTTAACACAAACAACAGATTTTTAGAAAAGGACTATGTAATAAATCATATACCCATGTATAAGTTGTTCTAAAGGATGTGAGAAGAAAACACAAAGTATTAGTACCAAGTGTACAAGAGGATATACCACAAGGTAAACTGCAACGCATGTCAAGTCTGATACACAATTGCGTGTAGTGCCTTGTCGTAGTGGGAGGGTTGTTCGACAACCTGTAAGATATATGTTTTGGGAGAGTCATGAGACTTGGTCCCTAGTAAACATGGAATAAACCAACGGATACGACGAAGAGCTACAAGATCAAAATGCGATATCTTAGCAAGTGCAATGAATATTAAAATAGAATCGATGAATTCTAAATTAGATCTAGCTGCTTGTAGTACCACTAAATGGTGTAAAAGCCATTGGAAGTGGTCATACGAAATAAAAGAGGATCATACGGTAAGGTGAAAATCTTGGAAGCAAAGCTTGTTGCGAAAAGGTATAATCAGAAAGAAAAGGTTCGATTATGAGGAAACCTATTTGCCGATAGCTATGCCTATGTTGATCCAGACTCTTTTATTTGTTGCTACTCATATGAAATATGAGGAATAGCAAATAGATGTCAAGACAGCTTTCCTGATTAGAAGTCTTAAGGAAAACATCTATGTCAAGCAACTAGAATGATTCATTGCAAAGGGCTAAGAGCATTTTATGATTGTAAGCTTAAAAGTGTACATCGATGGACTAAAGCAAGCTTCAAGATCATGAAATATCCATTTTGATGAGGAAATCTAGACATATGGATTTATTCAATACGCGGATGTGTCTTATGTATTGAAAAGAGTGATCGAAATGTGGTGGTATTTATTAAATGTGGTTTGGTCTTGATGATTTTTTAATTTCTTATCATTGGATTTTCTATACCATGAATTATATGGGTGACATGTGTTCTTAACCTTATTTCTAGGTTAAAATGATTTAGAGTAAGAGAACACTATCGTTGTTGTAAACCGTAGTGACTAAGTACAAAATTTATAGAATATTATCCCAAGGAAAAAGTAAAATCAAGGTGTATCCGGATTTACCTTTAATCATGCTTTGTAAAAGTGATAGAATTTTGGTTTTGATTTTAGACTATCAATTATGCTAAGCAATTAACTAGAAAAGCAAGTAATAACTACGATTATCAAGGATCAAGTATGTGACAAGGTGGAATGGAATGAGTGAAATATATCTTAGAAAGAATGCAAGGCTAACCACAATTAAAATCAGGAAAAAACCTAAACTTGTAAGAATTTAATAGTAAACATCATCAACAATGGACTAGAAGCAATTACAATTGTACCTCTAATCCCTATGGTCAAGGTGACTAGGTTCTTATCCCTTTTACAAGATTAAAATCCCCTTAAATTGTTCTTATTATCAATTCCCAAGAAGGTACTATGATTCTAAGTTTTGTTCTTCTCATTCAATTACTCAATGTCCTCTTATAAGTGTTCTAAGCATAAGAAGGGTATGGCTTACCTCCCCTCACACTAACATGCTTGTTCATTTCACTAATTGATTCAATTTATCCCTAACACATAATATTGGAATGGTCATCCTAACATGATGTGTATAGAAATCAATCATACAATTAATAAAATAAATCATGAATCACAATTTATAAGAAAAAATTCATCATCAATTTAATTAACTACTAAAAATCCAACAAATCTAGATTATCCTCAATTCATCATGTGGCTAGCCTCAAAAGAGGTCTAGCAACCAATAATCATCTTACAAACCTTACAAAGTTCATAAAATTCCATTGCTAACTTCAAATCAAAGGAAATACAAAATGAAAATTGAAGCTCTTCCCTTGTAGATGAGGGTTGATCTCCTTCCTCCAACAGCATTCCAAACATATAAGCCTCTAATCTCTCTAAGGATGGTATGGGTGAAGGATGTATGGAGTGAATTATGGATTGAAAGTAATATGGATGAATTTGGTGGATTTTGGATGTACGAGAGAGTATGTGAGAAGAAATAGTGTGGAAGTGTGTGCTGGATCTTAGAAACTACTCTCAAATGGCTCTCTCTCACAAATCACGCTAAAATTAGGCATTTATATTCCTTGGAATCTCCTAGAACACGTGCACACTTATTCTGGATATTTTGCCCGACTCGACTCGAGCTGCGCTACTCGACTCGAGTAGGCACACTTTTATCGGCATGTTCTGAATGTTGACAGAGCTCGACCCGTGTGCTGCGCATGACCTCGGCATGGGCGAGTAGCTGTTTCTGATGCTTGCGCATGGCCACTGTTACAGGCCGTGCACGGCGCACAAGCTCGACTCGAGCTTCAGAGCTTGAGTCGAGTGTGGTCGAGTTTTGTCCACCTTCTTCATTTCAGCTCCCGACTTCGTTTTGCTCTATTTTTGACCTGTTTTACGTACATTTAAGCTTATTTCCACACATTTACCAATCTATAGCACACTTCTCCTAATTAACATAAATCTTCACGAAAAGATACACCAATACAGATAAAAATATACGAAAATCCACAAATAAAGACACTAAAATTTAGGTGAAAATGACGACGATCAACATGGTTTGTTAATTTTTGGATAATATGTTAATTTAATGGGTTGTTGATTAATTTGTTGCTTATGTTAATAAGTGTCGTTATATTAATTCATGTAGATATTACTTGGAGTGCGAAAGAAATGACTCTCCATAACATTAGAATTAGCATGAGAGAATATAGGGTTTAGGTTCGTTTGGGGTGTGACAAAAATAACTTTCCATAGTATTTTTTTAACTTGATGAGAGGAACCAATTCGCACTTTTTATAGCACAAAGAAAGGGAAGATTAGCTCTAGATTGTACCTTTTAAGAGTGGTTTAGTAGTTAATTAGTACCTAGAGGGAGGTATCGAGGTGTCTAGTGGTGGGCTTTGTTCCTAGGTGCTTTTGGGAGTCTAATAGAAGCCCTACCTTAGTATCCGGAAAGGAAGCTTTGGATACATGTATGATCTCCTCTAATGTAATATTTATCTCATCTATTCCTTTTGCATGGTAAAATGAATCCAAAAGTACTTTATTGTTGCTAGTCTCATTTCTTACCATTTGCCCTTTAACACAATTAATTCTCCATTTTATTTTCTCCAATTTTATTTTGTTTCATTTGTTGAGTTATTTGTTTATCATTATCTTGGTTCGTCCTTATAATAATATAAATACACAAGCTCACATGTTTTTTCAATATAAACATAAACATCCTAGGGTTTGATATTTTTTTCATATGAGTATTTGTTTATAACAACCTCGTGGGATGAAAAATACGCAAACAACTACAAGCAAGTATTTCTTTCCTCAGTCCCAAGTTAAATTTCACACTTTCTATTTTTTCTCCATCCCACATTTACCCAAAAAAGAAAACATCACATCAATCCTCAACCTTAAAAGTAAATCTTAATTACAAATTTATCATTTTATTTAGTTTTATCTATGGATATCCCGTCCAACGGCAGGTCTTCACGGCAACCCTTGAATCCCAATGACCTTTCCAGCCACGACTCCGATCTTGACATGCTTTGCGTTCAACATCCATGGCTCATGGAATTATTACATAAGAATTGAGCCTATGTCATGGAAGGGGATCATTTACATCCTCATGTATACATTGATCTACCGCTGGAAACTTCTGATGTGATCGTCTTCAATCCTCTAAAATAATAAGATTCTAGAGGTGATCCCACTCAACCATTAAACTCTGAATTATTAGTGCCATCTGCACCACCGTTGGCTTTTAGAATGCCCAAAAACATGAGGAATCGAAGTTCTTCTAGAAACCCTAGTTTGCTACATGATCCCGCATTGCCAAATCTTAGATCTTTAGCACCTTCCACAACACCTGGATCCACAGCGAAAAAAACACGTGATAAATCAGGATGATTCGTCTAGAAACCCTACTCTGCATGATTCCTCCCCGAAGTGGGTTTTCTCTTCTCGAAACTCTAAATTACATGAGCCCTCTCTTAATCATGCTTCGCTAATTAGAAACCCTTCTGACCTTAACTCGTACGCTGCAAGGATTACTTATAATCAGGGCGATCATATTGCTAGAATCAAAATAGCCAGATTCAAAGGGTCCTACACGGATCCCGTGGTGAGGCCAATCGATAAATCAGGTGATATCACTACTCTTTTCAATTGATAAAACGTTCTATGAAAACATAAAAACCTTTTCTCGCAATTTGTTGTAGTTAGGGTTTTGAACGTTAAAGGAGCTAAGCCAAGCTAAGCCACATTCGCAAGTTGAGGTTGATAATATGTTCAAGAATTCTTTCCACATCAAGGACTTGTTAAACATCCCCTTGGGCAGAGGGTACTACTCGGCCTTGATTGATGATGATGATTGTAAAGTTGCTCTTCTGAAGAAGCGATTCTTCAATGTGGGCAACATCCAGCTGCGGGTTCAACAATGGACCCCGACTTTCAATCCTTACAAGATCAAATCATTAATTATGTCGGTTTAGTTGCAAATTCATGAGTTCCCGATAGAATTATGGCATGAGGATGTTATCAAAAGCATTACAGGTACTGTTGGGACTCTAATAAAAATTGATGGTAGAGCTCTTGATGGATCCACTGGTCACTTTGGGAGGGTTTTAGTCAAAGTTGACGTACAAGAAGATCTCCCTAAAAGCATGAATATTAGTACCTCCGAGAGCATCATTTGTATCTCTTTTGGATACAAAAGACATTCCAGAATTCTACAAATCTTGCCACACCTTGGGTCATAGCACCTAAGACTACATGAAGAAAAAGGAAAGAATGGAGAAACATAAAGAAAAACAAAAATCGAAGCAGCTTGCCCAAGAATTCACAGCGTCGAAAAAGTTTGGTAACAAAAAGTGCATTCTACGCATCTGGTGTACAGTACTAACCGGTTTGAAAACCTTATTCAAGAGGATGACTTAGAAGAGCAACTAATAATGAGGAGGTGTCTAAGCAACAACTTGATGATTAAGAAGAGAAGACCACACCCCCTTATAATGAGTATATTGGCGATGATGAGGATATAGGCTCAGAGAAAGAAGAATTTGGTGAAAGTGATATTTAAAATAACACTAACTCAGAGGAAAAAAATAAGTAAGATCAATCTTTAGCCATTCAATTGGCTAAACCTATTCCTATCTCAGTCTTTAGCCCCAACAAGTTTGATAACCCCACAAGCTTGGCTAAAGGCAAGCAAGTGGTGCTGCATGATGAGGGCAGAAGCATTACAAATTTCGTCAGATAGGATGGAAATGTCATGAAGTCTCGTACCCCTTGCGTTAAACATGTACCTATAAGTGAAAAACCCATGAAATCACTACAGTTAACTATCACTAAGGACTGGAACTCTCTCTATAAAGATAGCTCAAAGCCTTCGAAGCATGACAAACTATCTTGTAAAAAATGAGAGCTCTCTTCTGGAATATCCAAGGGATAGGGAACGAGTTCTCCCAAATGGTTCTTAAAGAGCTTTGTTACCACCAGACTCTTTTGTGGCTGACCATTGCTGAACCCAAGGTCCACTTCTCTAATATCCCTAATAACTTTTGGAATAGCGTATATTTATACATGTTGTTAATAATCATATGCTTGGTTTAAAACACAATCTTTGGATTTTCTGCAACTCAACTTACATTGCCAACATTCGTGTAATTTTCTCTTCTGATCAAGTGGTTGTTGTTCATTTCGTGTATAATTCTACAAATATGCGGTTCAGGTTTGCTCATCTTAATACTGATTACCTGCTTCACCGTGACCTTTGGATTGATATTATTAATCATCTGGTGGATTCTATGATGATTATAGGGACTTCAACTCCACTCTAAGAGCTTATAAACGTCTCCATTCATCCTGTCACGATAATCAGGGGCCTCTCCAGTTCTGTGAGTTCATGGATACTACTAGGCTTCCTGATGTCGAGCTCTTTAGGGTTCGATATACGTAGGTCAGCAGGTCTGCTACTAGAAGCTTGAGGCTTCTAAGATTGATAGGGTTCTGGCTTTCCAATTGTTTTACTGATTCTTGGGAATCCATCACAGCCACAACATTTGCTAGGCATGAACCTGATCATACTCCAATCTTGCTAAATTGCAATAGTGGTGCTTTCTTCCCTAAACCCCTTCATTTCCAATCTATATGGTTGAACGATACAGGGTTTTATGTGATTGCTGAATCATCTTAGCATAAATGGGTAAACTCTCACTATCCCATATCTAGCTTTACGAAGAAACTTCGTCGATTGAAACTGGACATTAAACATGAAACTCCATTGTATTCGGAAACATATTTGATAGAGTGGAGACAGAAATGAACAATCTTCAAGGCATTAAACAGTAAATTGATGAGGAAGGTAAGAATAAGGAATTGTTATGTGCAGAAGTTGATGCATACTTGACCCTGAACGAGAAGCTTCTAGCCAAACATTAATTCTTTGCATAGGAAAATCAAGCGTCATGGCATAAAGATGGTGATCGCAATACTGACTTCTTACAGAGAAGCCGCGAGTGAAGAAAACAAAATCATGCATTATCTCGATGTTGGTTAACAGCGTGATATCTAATAATGTTGACGTGATTGGGGATCATATTGTAGAGTACTACTCTAACCTTTTCAAACACCTAGACAACGCCCCCGACTTTTGTAGCATGGATTTAATTAATCGTATGGTGAATGATGATGATAATGCCTGCCTTTCAAGAATCCTGACTGAGGATGAAATTAAGAATGCAGTTATGGACCTATCGACTGAGAGTTCCCAGGACCAAATAGAATCAGTGGAGGTTTCTATCATAAATGATGGCATATAGTCAAGGATGATCTTTGCTTGGCAATACAATACGTCTTTCACACTTCGAGTATTCCACATGGAATCAACTGCAACTTTGGTGTCCTAGTACTTAAAGTTGAACGAGATAATAAAGTCAAAGATTTCAGGGCCATCAATCCATGCAAATTTCATTTTAAAATATTTACAAAAATTATCGCAAGCAGGCTCGGGCCCATCCTACATGAGAGACTGAACATGCACCAATATGGCTTTATCCCATGCAGAAGCATACATCATTGTATAGCTTTAGCATTTGAAAGTTTTAATTACCTTAAGTATTCCTCTAAACATATAAGTATTGCCTTTAAGGTTGATATCAGAAAGGCTTTTGATACCATCTGTTGGGATTTTTTTGCTTGAAGTTCTGAAAAGAATGGGCTTTTCCTGCAAGTTTTTAGAGCTCATCAGATCTATTTTTCACTCTGCCATAGTCTCTGTCTTAGTTAATGGAACTCCAAGGGATTTCTTTGAATGTGGCAGAGAAGTTAGGCAAGGGAACCCTTTCTCTCCCCTTCTCTTTTGCATTGCAGAAGAGGTACTTGGATTATGGATTCGAAAGCTGACTATGGAGGGGGCTATTTCGAGAGCCTTTGCCAGACACAACAACTTTCTGCCATCCTTCCTTCTATATCTAGATGATATCTTACTCTTTTGTAAAGACGATGAACAGTCTATCACGGGACTTCAGCTGACCCTATATGGACATGCAAATTTATCAAGTCATGTTTTCATTCCTCATAAATCCAAAGTTTACTATGGGAAGAATGTGAGAGTAGATATTAGACAAAAAAATCAGAAGGGAACTTTGCATTCTAGAAGGTAGCCACACGTTTAAATACCTTGAGGCTCCGATTTTTATTGAGGAGCTAAAAAAATCTCTCATTTCAACAGGCAACGGATGCTATTCTCAACAAGTTCAATCATTGGAAAGAAGATTCTCTCTCGATGGCTGGACGTATATGTGTAGTAAATTTAGTTATCATCACTTCTACAGTTCACGCCATGATGATTTATAGATGGCCTAGGCATCAAATCAAGAGGATTGAAGTTGCTTCTAGAGTTTTATTTGGATAGGGAATGCATCAAAAAATGCATCACTTTACAGTTTTGCTGCCCGGTTTCGGAAGGGGTCTAAGAATCCGACCTATTAAAGATGCGAATGAGGCATACCTCATGAAGCTTTTATGGGACATACTTGACGATCAGAACTACTTTGATCTCTTGAGAAATCGTTGGTTTGAAGGAACGAAGCAGGAAAACTCCTACATGTCCTCCTCCATACGTAGTGCATGTGCACCGCACATTGATAGCCTGATAGACGAAGAATGTTGGATTGTGGGGTGTGATTCCAAGGTGCTATTTTCGCAAAACAATTATATTGGTACACCTATAGCAGATCTACTCGATATCCTTATGGAGCATCAACATCACTATGAGCAAACCATAGCAGATTATTTCTACGACGGAATGGTATTTTACGACGAATTTTAAGGAAACTTTTCTTCATATTGTTTATGTTATTGTTAAGACTCGAATGTTTCCTAATATTTTTTATCGCAGGATTTGGACCAAATCTTTGCAGGGCAAGGTCACCTCCAAGATTGCTTACATGCACATACATCCATCGTTCCCGATTCCAAATTGGGGCAATTAGATTTTGGCCAATTTTATACCAGCCAGACGGTCAATCACTCTTTGGAAGGTAATTAGACCCATACTGACTATAGGGATTGTCTTAGCTAATCAAGGATTATAGGGACCGTCACGTTAATTTCTATTCAAGGAAGAGTGTAAACCTGTTGATCATATATTTTTGCATTGTAGGGTATCCTCGGAGGTGCTCTGTCATGTCATCAGTGGTTCTGGCTATGAGCACAAACTACATCTTGATCAGACTTTCGTTAGGTTTCTTCTAGAAGCCATGAACATAATAAGAAGCCTACAGATCACGAAACTTTGGAGAGTGGCGATGGTTTCCTATTTCTAGGTTATTTGGCATTATAGGAATGCTTTCATGAATGATGGATACACTGAGGAAGGTGCATATAAGGTTGTAAGGGCATCGAACGTTAAGGCAGTGCTCATGGCGCTTATACGAGAATTTAAAAACTTCAACCTTGATGTTATGGATAACACAATGGAGGATTTGTCAATGTTAAAATACTTTGGAGTAAAGGAGATGGCTAGACGAGCTCCATGCATTGAACCGGTTCATTGGATGCCTCCACTCCTATGATGGATTAAGGTCAACACCGATGGGCATACTTCTGGATCCTCGGGGCTTATCTCGGGAGAGGGGGGATTTTTCGTAACAGCAGAGGGTTTGCTAAGTGCTTATTTGCCTGTAGATATGGAATAGAAGACAAACACTCTTGCGAGACGTTACTTATGTGAGACGGGTTGTAAGACATGTTAAAGTATGCATATTATATAGATAAAATATGGTTACTGATTGTTAAAGTATGTTTTCTAAAGTATGATGGATAATGAATTAAAGTATGATTTTGGGGTGATATAATATGATTCATTATTGGCATACTTTAACTACAAATAAGCTTACTTTACCTGTATAATAAGTATACTTCAGTAATTGGTCGACCGTCTCATAAAAATCCATTTCACAAGAGAGTATCTCAGAATAAAATTTTCTTTTGAGGCTGAGTTAGCTGCTGCATGCATGATTATTGAACTAACCAGTGGTAAAGGATGGTTTTCACTTTGGTTAGAGACTAGTTCCACCTTTGTGGTTTATGCGTTTATTGATCCGTATCCAAAGATCCCTTGAAGAGAGAAGGACATCATTGCCACGAAGAATTTTCACTTTTCACATATCTATAGAAAGGACAATACAGCAACAGATGCTCTAACTGGTATTGGTGGGACTATCTTAGCATCATTCTGCACCTAATTTCTTGCATAACTACCTATTTAATGATATGAATTAAGAGTATTATAACTTTAAATAACTTTCCCTAGGTCGTGTCTAACCTATTCTGCCGCTTGTGGCTTATTTTTCACATCTTATGACATTTTATTTCTGTACTTTCTTTTATTTTTCCCTTCTGTATTATCAGATTTATTTGTCTAACACACCTAATATATTTTATAATTTATTTATTACCTAAAAATACTATTACCCTTCAAAAAGTTGGTCTAAAAATAACTTTTCTTAAACTCCGTGTCTACAGTAACGCTGCAGTTTAAGTTGAGACGGAGGGAGTATAATGTGATAAAATAAAGATAAAGTTTATTGTGAGAAGTTACTTACATGAGACGGTTTGTGAGACGTGTTAAAGTATGTCTATTATATAAATAAAGTATATTTAATGAATATTAAAATATGTTTTCTAAAGTATGGTGAATTATGAATTAAAGTGTAATTTTAGCGTGTGTGTTATAATATGATTTATTATTGACATACTTTATCTATACAATAAACATATTTTAGTGATGGATCGACCTATCTCACACTCATCTCACAAATAACCCGTCTAACTGATGAGTGTGTAAATTCACGTGTTTTGAGCTCTAATTCATGTGATAATGATGTCTGATTTGATCTTAAGTTAAGATAAATCGAGTTGTATAGGGAAAAGTCATGAATCAGGTGTGTTTGAGTCCATTAGAGTGGATTTTCGAAGGAAAACGGGATAGAAGTGATCAGAATCGGAGAAAGGGTATTGTAGGCACTCGGTTCGACTAGCATGGACGTGGTTTGACCAGTAACAAAGTGGTTCGACCAGCATCCATGGTTGAACCAAGCGCAAGGAGGCAACAAAACTGTGGTTTGACCAGGACACTATGGTTCGACCAAGCACAGTGGTCAAACCAGAAGTATAAGTTTTCACAGATATAGTTCGACCACGAAGCTTCCGATTCGACCTGCCATTCGAGTTGAACTGGCTACTTGCCAGTGATGTACAGGTCAATTTGACCTGCAATTCAACCAGCCTTGATCGGTTTGACCTGGGGTCTTGGTCGAACTGATGTGCTAGATACATTCGAATCTATATTTTTACACCTTCAGTGCGTGTTTTCACTTAAAAAGCCCATCGTAGGTCCATAAGGAGACCTCACAAGTATAAAAGGAAAACCCTACGCAAGGGAAAAGAGAGTTCACCACTACCTTCATTCTACACAACATCCGAAACCCTACCACCATCTACGGAGCTGTGGAGAGAGATTCGTCTGTCGAATCAAGTGAGAATCAAGTAAAGATTCAAGATGGAGAGAGAAACGATGGCGCCCACATCTAGAGTTTGTTGGATTGTATACTAAAAGCCTAGCTTTAGTATGAACAATGTTATAACAATATTTGAAATGAGAATCATATGATCAAATGATTGGATCTTATAATTTATTTTATATGCATGATGCAATAGTCCATTTACTTTATACTGTAGATAATATGTTGTGCGACAACACGCGGAAGATCATATTATCAGTTTCCTTATAAAGTATAAACAGATGCTCACAACTGAGATAGACGGGGACTCTCTATCGGTATGGTTGTAGTGTGGTTCAGTATTAGCTTGTCTTGGCTATAGAATCACATTAGTGCACTCGTGTGTATTGAGTGGGATCGCCTGAGATCGTTCTTCTTATACTGACTAGATAGTAGAACTTGATCTCTGTTATTATGGAAGTTCGTGCTCTTAATCCCTATACAATAACCTCGACACGTAGGGCAGTATGTATTTCTTTGATTCATCAATGGGTGAGATTTATAAGTATTAAATCAACAAACTCGGTGAGTTGGGAAATAGTGCTGTATCTATGATGTGCTGTTGATTGTAGAAGGAATCCATGTCCGATCTAGGTTGATGATGTCCCCTTGAGGAGCTCATAAGGTTTATCATGTAAATCTTGCAAGTGGATTAATTTCAGGCATGATAATAAGGTTGAGTGGTACTACTCTCGGATGAGATATTAATTAATTTGAGTTGTCAGTAACTTAATTAATTAATGGACATTGTATATCTTAAACATGGGGAGACTTCGGGCTCATAATAAGAAGGAGCCCAAAACGTAATTTTGAGTTGGAGTGGGTAGTGCAGTAATAATAATTTAGTAGACTTTATTATTATTATTGGGTTATATATAAGCTTTGGGCTAAGCTTGGATATTTAATCCATGGAGGCCTAACTCCAATTCTCCTCCTGATCCCTGCTGTAGCCCAGTATATATAAGTGAACTCAGCTTCTTGGAACCCTAAGTTTTTCCTGCGCCTCTTTTGGTGAGACAAGGGAAGAAGCAGATTGAGAGATCCTGCAGACTATTGCCCACACAACAGCAGGATCACACTTGGGACATACAGTAGAAGATCAGAGGTAGTTCTCTACAGATCATCCTCTACACCAACCTAGAAGTACGATAAACAATTTTAATTGCTTCCGCTGTTATCGTTTATCTGAAATCCTAATGGATCACGTTGAACCGCACGATCTAATTGCCAACAATTGGTATCAGAGCATTGGTTTCGTGGTGAAACATGAACCGTAAGGTTGGGGTTATTGTGATTATATGATTATTTGATATGATCTGGTTATAATCGCATGATAGAAAGCATGTATTAGGATTTGAATAATTCTGTATTATTTGTGAAAATCCTATGTATATTTTATCGAAGAGTAAGCATGAGATTAGGGTTTGGCTTATGTGTGAATCATCCATATATCCTATGTGTTTTGTCGATAATATATGCGTGAGAACGTTGATGATTTAACACGCCTCACATGGCCTGATGGCTGGACAAGTAAGAAAGGAAGAAGCCTTGCCAACACTGGAAATTAATGGGCTGCTGAAAGTCTCATCTCTTAAAACCCACGGCTGGTCGATTCATAAGCTGATTGATGAACGACTGACGGCGTGGCTAAACTTCTCTCGCGCGACTTCGAGGGACTCCACGGTGTCTCAGGCGACGTCATGTGGATCTCTGTTGCACGGCTGGCGATGGCTAGAGGGCGGCGTGAAGGCTGTCTGCCACTGACCAATGCAACAGACGAGGGGTCTAGTGGTTTGCGAAACTTGCAGAGGGAATCGAAGATCTGAGAATAGGACGCCAAACCTGCAACGTTTGTCTCAGGCGGATCGACTAGTGTTTGGAGTCGATTTTGAAAGTGTCTCCGAACGAGTCCATGACGATCTGGTTTTGATTAGACGAGGCTTCAGGCACGGCTGGTGAGGATGGATGCAGGCATGTCAGTGTCTTCCTGGCGGATGAATGACGTCTGATCAGAGGCAGCAGATGAAAGCGGGCCTCGACAGTGCGATTCTGATGGCGAAGCATCACCGAGTTTCTGCAACTGCTCATGGTGGCGACGTCAGCAATGGGAGGCGGGCGGTGGTGGCGTGGGAAATGGCGTTCCGGGCGAGTCTTCGGAGGCTTGCGAGTAATGTTACTTCCGGAGCAGACATCCGTCAAGGGCTTGACATGGCCGGTGAGCGTGTTTGGCTGGCGGCACGGATGGATGTTTATCCTCGTGTAGGCTAAAGTTAATGGGACCGGTGGGCTGCCTTCAGCGTCTGCAGCTCTATCAGTCGGCGGCGTGCCTGCTGACGGCCAGCGTGGCGATGGCGATCATCCAGCTTGATCATGGCCTGGCCTGCATCGGTGGCTTCCGAGCGATTGGTGATGGCTGGTGGATGCGAGCATGCGCCGGTTGCTTGCTGGCAGTGTGAGAAGCGGCGGTAGAAATAGGGCAGCATCAGATGGGCAAGGAATGGGCTGCCCCTTTGGGCTTTGATTCAATTTGGTTTTGGGTTGGATTTAAAGACCCAATTTTAATTGAAAGCTTATGGGCTGCTGGGCCTAATTTTCTACTGGATTTAATTAATTGTGGGTAATGGGCCAAACATGATAAATTAATTTTATTAATGGACTAATTTTGTGCTAGTGGGCTTGGTGGACTTAATTTGATTTTGGGCTAAGATTATGGGCCATGGATAATGGGCTTGATTAATTATTTAATCTGCTGCTCATTTTGTGCTTATTTGTTGCTCTTGGGCCCAAATTGATTGATCCACTAATTATGCAATTAATTAATGTTATATAAGTGATTAATTGATTTAATTGTCAATTATTATTGTATATGTGAAAAGCATGTTCTATGTGATTTATTTATTTAAATTGCTGTTAATAGAAGCATGTCTTAGATATATATTTTATTTCTGAATATTATATGCATGTTAAAAACCCTCGGTATTAAATAACTAAGTAGGAGAGGGGATTGGTATAATTAATTTCCGCGGCCTCCATTATTGGTTTGTAAGTGATGTGAGTAAACTTACGTGTTGGCAATAGGCCTTCCTCCCTAACGGATGAGTTTATTCACGGATCACTGGTACAAACTTCATTAAATAATTATTGTTTGTAATGTGGCGCATAAACTTGCGTGTTGGCAATAGGCCTTCCTCCCTAACGGATGAGTTTGTGTGCGGTTCACTAGTACAAACTAATAATAGATGATTGTAGGAAGCTATCCGAGCGCGTGTGTACTTCTCCAACTGTAAGGCACACAAGCTCGCGTAGTGGACTTGGGATCAAATAATGGTGTACACTTAGGTGTAAATAATTAGTATCCTCCCCAACAAAGTCACTGCTATTATTTGCATGGCTAAAGAGGAACCGACTATTAATTATTTTGTCATAAAGTTAGGTTGACAAATGAAATTAATGGGTAAAACCTTCTCTTGTAAATGTTCGAGTTTGTAAACGTCCACACTAATGTGGCTTGCAGACTCACGGTGCTTGAGATGTCGGTGAATTTTATTTTTATATTGTTTTGAGAGAATCAATATAAAAGGATAAAATTCAAAGATTTAATCGGAATATTTATTTGTGATTCTCTGAATTTCGAATGGTTTTATTTCACTAATTGTTAACTAAAAGACATTATATTTACTCGTCCAAATTAAATGATTAGAAAAGAATCTTGGTTTTGAATTTTACTGCTTAAGAAATATACATGTGTGTTCTCACAAAGGACGTCTCATGATGCATATTAAAGTTTCTAGTGAAGAGATGAGAGGTTCATAGAAATATGATGGTCTCATATAACTCTTCGGATACTTGAGTAATTTAAAAGGCGCAAGATCATGATAGAATCTGATGAATGAATTGGAAATACATGAAATAGAAGTTGAAAGGGAAACCTAAGTCAATTTTATTTTCCATAATTGCCTAGATGTTTTGAGTAAGTTCCACCTGAATTACAAGAGGATGTATATGGTGGGAAACTTCTGACAAAACATGTGGAATAGGAAAGCCAATTTCATCATAATGTGAACAAGTTTAATATCTTATTCACTAGTTGTTTAAATATGATTAGTGATGGCATCTACAGACACGAAGTGTGTAGATACTGGAATCACTGAATGTTTATCACTAAGAAAGGATAAGATTATTATAACATGGGTAAAACTACATAGGTAGTGACTATTGCAGTGGGAATTGTTTATTTATCTCATGATAAGAATAAACGATTGATTATGAGAAATTATCTTTACGTACGTTTCATAGAAAGAATTTGATTTCAGTTTCTATGCTTTAACGGATGGATACTTCATTTTATTTAAATGACATAGTCATAGTAATGAGGAATGAGGCTATAATCCGTTAAAGTACGTTGGTGGATAATATGTATACTCTTGAATCATGTACATCCCACAGATGCAACAAATAGTAATTAATAATGCATCTTCTAATATTAGTAAGAGAAAAGAACTTTTGGAAATGAACTAAACATACATTTGGCGTCTAAGACTAGTTCATTTTACTTGAGTAGGATTCAAAAGTTGATAGCCTATGGACCATAAGGTTTATCTGAAGTGGAAACTATCAAACTTACGAGTCTTGCTTGAAAGTAAAAATGATTAACTGCCTTTTCAAGGCTGTGGGGTGTAGAGCCAAAGATATATATGTTGGAATTAGTTCATTCTGATTCAAGCGGACCTAATATTATCCAGGCGAGAGGTGGTTATGAATATTCAAAAATTATTCAAGATACCGATATATTTATTTGATGCACTGCATGTCTAAGTTCTTTGATTAATTCAAGAATTGAAAGGCTGGTACAGTAAAACGTCATGGAAAATATATTAAATCATTACGATTCAATCGTGATGGTGAATACCTCTTACGATTCTAGGAGCTTTTAATCAGAAGTTGAGATTAAATCTCAAGTTGTCTACACCGGGCATGCCCCTGCTGAATGGTGTGGTGGAAAGAACGTGTAAGTCTCTTACGGTAATGATTAGATAGATGATGAATTATTTGGAATAATTAAAATTCATTTTATGGATATGCCCTAGAAACAGTAATTCGTAAAACATTTGTCTATTTGTGGGACATCCTGGAAAAATAAAGGTTGATTTATTTAGTCCAAAAGATCGAAGGATGACTGTTAAAACAAACACCAGATTTTTGGAAAAGGACTATGTAATAAATCACAAGCCCATGTATAAGTTGTTCTTAAGGTAGTGAGAGGAAAACACAAAGTATTAGTACCAAGTGTACAAGAGGATATACCACAAGGTAAACTGCAACGCGTGTCACGTCTAATATACAATTACATGTAATGCCTTGTCGTAGTGGGAGGGTTGTTCAACTACCCGTAAGATATATGTTTTGGGAGAGTCATGAGATTTGGTCCCTAGTAAACATGGTATTATCCCACGGATACGACGTAGCAATACAATATTAAACTGCGAAATCTTAGTAAATTGCAATGAACATTGAAATAGGATCTATGGATCCTAAATTAAGTCTGGGAGCTTGTAGGACCATGAAATGGTGTAAAAGCCATTGCAAGTGGTTATAGGAAATAAAAGAGGATCATACGAAAAGGTGAAAACTTTGGAAGCAAAGCTTGTTGCGAAAAAGTGTACTCAGAAAGAAATGGTTCGATTATGGAAAACATGTTCGCTGGTAGCTATGCTTATGTTGATCCGGATTCTTTTATTTATTGCTGCTCATTTTGAACTATGAGGAAGAGCAAATAGATGTCAAGACAGCTTTCCTGAAAGGAAGTCTTGAGGAAAACATCTATGTGAAGCAACCAAAGTAATTCATTGTAAAGTGCTAATAGCATTTTGATAGTAAGCTTAAAAGTGTCCAGCAATGGACTAAAGCAAGCTTATAGATCGTGAAGCATCTGTTTTGATTAGGTAATCCAGTGGCATGGATTTAAATCAATGAGCGGATGAGTATTGTGTGTTGTAAAGAGTGACGGAAACGTGGTGGTATTTCTTGTACTATACGTAGATAGTATCTTGCTCATTGGAGACAATGAAAGAGTATTGTCAGGCGTATGGGTATAGTTGATAAAGCGGTATGATGTGAAGAACTTAAGAAAAGCAAAAATATCCTTTTGGTCACGGTAATACGGATCACAAGAAAGGATGTTATGCTTATCTCAAGTTTCATAAATGATACAGTCCATACTCGTTTAGCATGTGAATTTATCTAAGTGATTGTGTCTTAAGACACAAAAAGAAGATAAAGATGATGAAAGCGGTTCCTTATGCTTTGGTGAATAAGGAAGCTTAATCTAAGGAATGCTATACACGAAAATGGATATCTGTTTTCTTAACGCATGAACAGAGGGTATCAACGTAACCCAGAACAAGAATGATGAACTTTGGTAAGACATATATGAAGTGCCTGAGAAGGACTGAAATCATATATAAACTCACTGAGCAGATTCACTGCTTCTTGTGGATTACGTAGATTCAGATTTTTTAGTCAGATTGGACGGCAGTAAATTCTCCTCAAAGGTTATGTGTTTAATCTTAGGAAGTAGAGTCATTATGTGGAGGAGTGTTATATAGAAATATATTTCAGACTCCGGACTCCATCGTGGAAAGATGATAAATTGGAGCCTATGAGGCAGCCAAAGTATCTATATGACTATAGAGACTTCATGATGGACTTGGAAGTGTTTCTAAGTTTGCCCAAGGTAATCACAATTTACATTGATGATATTAGTGCAGTTGCAAACTTGAAGGAATCACGAGTCCATAAGGCAATTAAACACATGGAGCGTGAGTACCACCTGTTATGAGAAATCGTATGTTGAGGGGAAGGTTGTTGTTGCCTAGATTACATCGGATGATGACCTAGTAAATCCATTTACAAGGACCTTAAGGCGAGAGCTTTTAATGGTCGTGTAGTGGGAGTATGAATCAGATGTATGGCAGAAGACATGACAACATAGTCTTTTAGTATAAGTGGGAGATTGTTGGATTGTATACTAAAGCCTAGCTTTAGTATGAACAATGTTATAACAATATTTGAAATGAGAATCATATGATCAAATGATTGCATCTTATAATTTATTTTATATGCATGATACAATAGTCCATTTACTTTATACTGTAGATAATATGTTGTGCGACAACACGCGGAAGATCATATTATCGGTTTCCTTATAAAGTATAAACATATGCTCACAACTGAGATAGACGGGGACTCTCTATCACTATGGTTGTAGTGTGGTTCGGTATTAGCTTATCTTGACTATAGAATCACATTAGTACACTCGTGTGTATTGAGTGGGATCGCCTGAGATCGTTCTTCTTATACTGACTAGATAGTAGAACTTGATCTCTGTTATTATGGAAGTTCGTGCTCTTAATCCCTATACAATAACCTCGACACGTAGGGCAGTATGTATTTCTTTGATTCATCAATGGATGAGATTTATAAGTATTAAATTAACAAACTCGGTGAGTTGGGAAATAGTGCTGTATCTATGGTGTGCTGTAGATTGTAGAAGGAATCCATGTCCGATCTAGGTTGATGATGTCCCCTTGAGGAGCTCATAAGGTTTATCATGTAAATCTTGCAAGTGGATTAATTTCCAGCATGATAATAAGGTTGAGTGGTACTACTCTCGGATGAGATATTAATTAATTTGAGTTGTCAGTAACTTAATTAATTAATGGACATTGTATATCTTAAACATGGGGAGACTTCAGGCTCATAATAAGAAGGAGCCCAAAACGTAATTTTGGGTTGGAGTGGGTAGTGCAGTAATAATAATTTAGTGGACTTTATTATTATTATTGGGTTATATATAAGCTTTGGGCTAAGCTTGGATATTTAATCCAATGGAGGCCCAACTCCAATTCTCCTCCTGATCCCTGCTGTAGCCCAGTATATATAAGTGAACTCAGCTTCTTGGAACCCTAAGTTTTTCCTGCGCCTCTTTTGGTGAGACAAGGGAAGAAGCAGATTGAGAGATCCTGTAGACTGTTGCCCACACAACAGCAGGATCACACTTGGGACATACAGTAGAAGATCAGAGGTAGTTCTCTACAGATCATCCTCTACACCAACCCAGAAGTACGGTAAACAATTTTAATTGCTTCCGCTGTTATCGTTACCTGAAATCCTAACAGATCACGTTGAACCGCATGATCCAATTGCCAACAGAGTTTACTTCGCATCTTAATTTATCTTGTAATTTTCAAAACTATGGGTAAGATCTATCCAACCATCATGATTGTTCTTCAATCAATCATGAGCTAGAACCGTTTCGGTTGTTCTAGGGTTTATGAAGGTTTTATGATTTAATTGAACTTTCGTGTGTATACTCCGTACAACACTACTTATGGTTTATTTTATACAAGACTATGCATTTTTAATTCATACTCAGAGTTGTTTTGTGCATCATTAATTGTTATGTAGAGTCTGAATACATATCTTGATTATGGATTGAGTGCGTTCACTGCTGAGCAAGATTACATGTTATGATTCTAAGTAAGGGGGCTCTGAAGCTTCATTAGAACTATCTTATATGAATACTTGTTAATTGAATAAGATTCGGGTTAATAAGTAGGACAAATAATATAACTTCATAGTACCTATAAAGGAAGATCATATCGGGTTAGAGTACTAAGTGCACGGAAAATAATTAATACTGATAGTACCTAGTAAGGGGGTGAATTATATATCTTGCTCCAAGGATATTCACACGTGTCACACACTTATTTACTTGTATCTATAGAATAGATTTGCATGGATTAGGGATGCGTCCATACTCCACAAGGCAGAGTCAGACATTGATACATGGAAGGGAAATTAATGAGTAAAACTGGATGGCCCGAAGGACTACCTGTCTTCTCACTTATTCACTTTCGTTCAATCTCTACTATTATTTATTTTAATTGTTCTTTTAATTATTTAAGTTATTGGTTACTTCATCAGATAACTATTTTACCATAATAGTCTTAATAAGTTAGAATATAATTAAATTGATAAAAAATATGTCATTTGGGTTCGATAATCACTTGGTTACTTATCAAAGCTACAATAACATCCTTAACACTTGGGGATTAATATTGTGTGTTGAAAAAATACGCATCAAGTTCTTGGCACCGTTGCCGGGGACGACATTAATGATTAGTTTATTATTTCTAGTTTAATTGAGACTATGTTATTCTTGTCTTTATTTCTAACACTTATTTTTCTTAGGTGTATGCTTACTAGATTAAAGGTAGGAGATTTAGAGCCTTATACTCTGGAGATTTGAGCATCGTCGAGGAAGAAAATGAAGAACAAGAACGTGGAATCAACTAAGGCTTTTAATTTTGGAGTTGTAGTTGACGAGTTGAATCCACAAGTGATTGAAACTGCAACCGACGTTAACTTGGAAGCAGAAGCAGTCAACATGGTGGCGAATGCAAATAATCTTGCCATCTGTGAAGTCTTTAAGAATAACGGAGGGGGCAATGCGGGGCTGTTAGGAGCAAGAGGGGCCGGAGCTGATTTTGATCTTCACCCTGCTCTGATCAGCATGATTGAAAGGAGTCCCTTCTCTGGGGAACCTTTGAAGATCCTCAGCAATATTTGAATAAATTCCTTGGTTATGCAAGTACACAAAAGGATGTAGGAGCTCATGAAGATGCGAGGAGGAACATCTTGTTTAAGTTCTCGCTTAATGAAAAGGCGAAAGATTGGTACGATAATCTTAATGCTGCTGAATGTGATACCTGGAAGAAATTAAAATTGAAATTTTTAGAGCGATACATGCCACCTTCAAAGGTGTTTAAGATGAAACAAGAAATCAATCAATTTTCTATCCATGGTAATGAGAAGTTTCATGAGGCTTGGGACAGATTCAAGAATATGCTTCAAAAGTGTCCACAGCATGGGCTTTCTAAATCTCAATACATCAGTATTTTCTACAATGGATTGGACTACAATTCTCGAGTGTTACTTGATGCTTCTTCTAATGGAGCATTGCTTACAAAGTCATCCGTAGATGTCGAAAAGCTCTTGAGGATATTTCGATGAATTCAAGAGATTGGCCAACTTATAGAGTGAGAGGCACTTATGTTCTTGGAAAAGTAGCGTAGGTTGAGCACACGATGGTTAAGTCAAGTAGAGAAGATGAGATCGTCTCTAGTTTGACTAGTATCAACAAGTTACTTGAGTCTCAGCATAAGCATATCACTGATATAGCGCAGCGAGTACCAATGATGCAGCAGGATGTTTATAATGAACGAGTTATCCAATAGGAATTGGAAGAGATAAACTATGCAATGGGTCAAAGTATTCAAGGAACGAGGTTCCAGAATCAAGAAAACCAGAATTATCAAGGAAACTACCATAATCGTGGTCCCCCTGGTAATTATCAACAACCAAGGAGGCCAAAGTTCTCAAGGAGTAATCCTAATGCAGCAGTACAACCTCCTGTTGGTGTTGATCTGGGTGCTAAAGTCGAAGAAGAAAAACCTGGTTTTGAGGATACGGTGAACAGGTACACGGCAAGAAATGACGCAAGAGTGGATCGCCTAGAGGCGAAGCTAGAGGCAAAGATTGATGCAAATCATGAGGATATATCTAAGTAGATGAAGGACTTGACGTTGTTGATGGGCCAGATGGTCGGGAATGTTAACCAAATAACACAAACCATAGAGAACGGTAAGTTCCCATCTCAAACTATAGCAAACCCAAAGCAGTGTAATGCCATCACGTTGAGGTCTGGAACTCAGTATGAAGGATCAATGACATCAAAAATGATTTTGGAGGTTCCAGCCAGCCAGTTCGACCATGATCAGCATGGTTCGACCATCCCTATTGGTCAAACAGTGGTCGAACCAACTTGTCTGCAGCACCCTATTTTCTCTGAAATGCGATTCGACCAAGACTGTAATGGTTCGAACAACCCTATTGGTCAAACCAGGGTCGAACCACCCTGTCCAGAGCACTCTGTTTTGTCTAAAGCATGGTTTGATCAAGACCGTAATGATTCGATCAACCTTGTTGGTCGAACTAGCCTGTCTGGGGAAGAGAATACTTTTTGAAGATCGGTTCGACTATTACACACCTGGTTCGACCAGTACCCGTGGTCGAACCATGGTCGAATCATCTCGTTCAGCTCTATTTTCCATGCCAAATGCTTTACTTGATATTGATGCTACTCCAGTACCATCCAAAGAGCAGAATACTAAGCTTGTAACAGAGAAGAAATGGGAAAGAGTAAAGAGATTGAGAGCTGAGAAGGACAAAACGGAGATGGTTGAACGTGATGAATGGGGATTCCCAAATTAAGATACTTCCTCCATTTTCTTTCAAGTTAGTAAAGAAGGGATTAGAAGAAATGTTCAAGAAGTTTTCAGATATCATAAACAAGATAAACTTGAGCATTCCTTTCTCTGTAGCACTCTTGGAGATGCCATACTACGCCCGCTTTCTAAAAGACATACTTTTAAAGAAAAGAAGTTTGAACGGAATTGAAACTGTGAATTAAAAGAAGTTTGAACGGAATTGAAACTGTGAATTTGTCTGAGAACTGTAGTTCAATCATTCAGAGGAAGCTTCCAGCTAAGTTAAAAGATCCGGGAAGCTTCACTATTCTATGTGAGATTGGAAAAGGGTCGGCATGACGAGCTTAATGTGATCTTGGGGCAAGAAACAATTTAATCTCATTTTCAATATTTCAAAGGCTTGGTTTGGGGGAATTAACTCCCACTACGGTTGTTCTTCAATTGGCGGATTGGTCTATGACTTTTCCGAAGGGAGTAATCGAAGATGTTCTTATAAAAGTAGAGAAACTAGTCTTTCCTGTGGATTTTCTTGTGCTCGAGATGGAGGATGACAAGGATAATATTCCCCTCATCTTAGGGAGACCATTCCTTGCTACTGCTGGAGCTATGATTGATGTTCAAAAAGGAGAGCTAAGGCTACGCATGGATAAAGTAGAAGTTATTTTCAACCTTGATAAAGCAATGAAGATGCCAATGGAGAAGCAGTGTCATAGCATTCATATGGTGGAGGGGATCGTGAAGGAAGATATGTCTTTGATCCTTTCTAAGGATCCGTTGGAGACATGCTTAGCAGTGTCTCTTACTTTTCCCACCACAGAGCTAGATGAGCTCTCCAATGAGGTATGTATTGAATTCCTTGAAATTATACTTGCTTTGGGTGATGACAGGTACGAATCACAAAGGACCAAGTTTGAAGAGATGAAGTGGACTAGGAAATACTTACAGTTGGATAGGGAGAAGAAGAGAAGAAAAAAGAGTTGAAACCACTACTGGAGCACTTGAAGTATGCTTATCTAGGTGACAATGAACATATCCGGGAATTATATCTTCTTCTCTAACTGATGATCAACTCGATAAGTTATTAGATGTTCTTAGGAAGTATAAGTCTGCAATTGGTTGGTCTCTCGATAATTTGAAAAGTATTAGTGCATCATATTGCATGCATAGGATAAGATTGTTAGATGAAGCCAAGAGTAGCATTCAGAATCAGCGGAGGGTAAATCCCGCTATTCAAGAAGTGATTAAGAAGTAAATCTTAACATGGCTAGATGCAAGAATTATTTATCCAATTAGTGATAGTCCCCATGTGAGTCCATTGCATGTTGTAGCTAAAAAGGGGAGGCACGGCTATTGTGAAAGCCGATGATGGAGAGACTCTAGCCACTATGATTCCTACGGGATGGCGTGTGTGTACTGACTACAGGAAACTGAATGAAAATACATGCAAAGACTATTTCCCTCTTCCTTTCATGGGTCAAATGCTTGATCGTCTTGTAGGGTATGAGTTTCATTATTTCTTGGATGGGTATTCGGGGTATAATCAAATTATGATTGCACCCAAAGACCAGGAAAAGACTACTTTTACTTGTCCTTATGGAACTTTTTCCTTTAGAAAGATGTCTTTTGGATTGTGTAATGCACCTGCTACATTTCAGCGCTGCATGATGGTCATATTTGATGGGTTGATAGAAAAGATCATGGAGGTGTTTATGAATTATTTTACTGTGTTTGGTTCCTCCTTTGATATTTGTTTATCTAACCTATGTACTGTTTTGAAGAGATTTCAAGAAACTTATCTTGTCTTGAATTGGGAGAAGTGCCACTTCATGGTGAGAGATGGGATTGTTCTTGGGCACCATATTTCAGCTAAGGGATTGCAGGTTGATAGAGCAAAGGTGGTGGCGATTGAGAAGCTTTCACCATCTACTAATGAAAAAGGAGTACGGTCCTTCCTTGGACATGCATGATTTTATAGGAGATTTATCTAAGATTTCTCAAAATACTCCAAACCATTGTCTCTCTTACTTGAAAAGGATGTTTCTTTTGTTTTTTATGAAGAATGTCTTATAGCTTTTCAGGTTTTGAAGGAGGCACTTATTACTGCACCTATCTTGATCACACCGGATTGAACTCAACTATTTGTACTTATGTGTGATGCAAGTGATCAAGCACTTGGAGTGGTACTTGGGCAGATGAATGAGAAGAAGTTTTTCACTATTTACTATGTGAGTAAGACTTTTGATGCAGCACAAAAGAACTGCACTCTCACTGAAAAGGAGTTTCTAGTTGTAGTGTACGCATTCAATAAGTTTCAACAGTATTTGGTTGGCATAAAGATCATTGTGTACATGGATCATTCTGTGATTCGGTACTTGATGGAGAAGAAGGAAGCGAAACCAAGGATCATAAGATGGATCCTTTTTCGGCAGGAATTTGATATGGAGATCCGAGATAAGAAAGGTACGGAGAATGTTTTGGCAGATCACCTATCAAGGTTGGAGATAAAGGAGCATTGTGATGATTATTTTGAATACATAGAAAAGATGTTTCCCGATGAGAGGATCATTATGGTGTTTGCTGAAGGAGCGGAAAGAGAGTGTGTAGTTGCTGCTCAAGTAGTGGATCCATGGTATGCGAATTATGTCAACTATATTGCCATAGGAGAAATTCCAAGAGATCTCAACAGGTATCAACTTGTGAAGTTTAAGAGGGATGTTGAGACTTTCATATGGTATGATCCGTTTGTATACAAGATTTGTATGGATTCTATCGTCCGTAGGTGTGTGCCTGAGATAGAGATGGAGAGTGTTCTTGACTTTTGTCATGCACAACCTAACGGAGGGCATTTTGGAGCCCAAAAGACAACAGCTAAGGTACTTTAATCTGCTCTTTATTGGCCTACTTTGTTTAAAGACTGTGAATCCTATGTAGCGACATGCGATAGATGTCAAAGGATTGAAAACATAAGTAGAAGAGATGAGATGTCACTTCAGCCGAGCATTATTGTTGAGATCTTTGATGTATGGGGGATCGATTTTAAGGGGCCGTTTTCCCATCTAATGGATTTCTCTACATCTTTCTAGCGGTGGATTATGTTTCTAAGTGGGTGAAGGCCATTCCTACCCGCATGAATGATTCAAAGACCGTGTTGTCTTTCTTGAAGAAATATATATTTGCCTGCTATGGAGTCCCTGGAGCACTTGTAAGTGATGGAGGTTCTCACTTCGTCAATAAGCTTCTTGAAAGAGTGCTCAAGGATTACGGTGTGAAGCATTGTGTTACTACACCCTATCATCCTCAAGCTAATGGGTAAGTCGAGGTCTCCAACCGATAAGTGAAGCAAATTTTGGAGAAAGCAGTCGGAACTAATAGGAAGGATTGGGCTATGAAGCTCGATGATGTTTTGTGGGGTTTTGAACTACGTACAAGACTATGTTTGACATGTCCCCTTATCAAATTGTCTATGGAAAGTCGTGTCACTTACCCGTAGAGATTCAGCATAAAGCTTTTTGGGCATTGAGAAGTTTCAACTTGTGTCTTAAGGATCAAAAGGAGTTGAGGTTGACTCAAATCAATCATCTAGACGAGTTCAGAAATCAAGCTTACAAGAATTTGGTGATCTACAAGGAAAGAATGAAGAAATGGCATGATTCGAAGATCACTTACAAGGAATTCAAGAAAGTTGATGAGGTATTACTTTTTAACTCTCGTTTGAAGCTCTTTATAGGAAAATTGAAATCAAAATAGATGGGACTGTTCATTATCCATAGAGCCTGCGAAGGAGGGAGTTTTGAAATCATGGACAAAGACGAAGATATCATAGCGGCGAATGGGCATCGATTGAAGCATTATAAGTTGCCGGATGATGCTTGGGTCATCTTTGAGGATACCTTAAATTGATATGGTACCATCGTGACTCTCTGATGTTAAACAAGAGCGTCTGTTGGGGGCTTTCCCTCATATTTTATTGTTTTATTTCGTTAGTGTGAGTAAGAATTTTTTATATTTGACGTGCTTACTTATTGAAAATTACATCTTCTTGCACACTTAGTTTCGACTATAGTTTCTACTAAGTTTGGGGGGTGTGATGTACTTACCTCATCGTAGCACAGAGAGTATAAATCTTTTTTTGTAACATTTGTTAGGGGAGTTGATTTTTTGAGGCATTTTGAAACTTTAACCAGTTTTAACGTGTCGATTTTTTGCAATTTGCCTAATGTTTAGTGGTGTTTTATTTATTGTGTCGTACGCAAAGTATATGCACATGATTTTAGAGTATTATAAGTGGTTCTCTAGCTTAGTTTTACTTTGTTTTGGTACCTAATGATTATTTTTTAGCTTGAAGTTTGCAGGGAATGAAGAATAGTGGATTTCGAAGGAACAGGGGCTCGATTCGACCAAGGAGACAGGCCGAACCAACCAGTCAAGTCAAACCATGGATCAAAAAGTTCGTTATAGATCGATTAGACCAAACATGATATGGTTCGACCAGACGTTCGACCAAAGGTGGAGGTCAAATCAGCAATTATAGAAATTGGTATAGGTCAATTCGACCAAGCATGGTGTGATTCGACCACGGGTTCGGGTCGAACCAGCCACCTGAAAGTTTGTAATAGGTAGGTTCGACCACGATACCCTGGTTCAACCCATGGTTCGGGTCGAACTAAATGCGGAAAGTTGTCTAGAAGCCCGATTCGACCACGACAAGGTGGTTCAACCACCTGCTTCGAATCGAATAGCGAAGATAAGTAGCCTTTTTAAATCATTTTTTGCCCCTATTTTGATCACTTTACACACCACCCTCACTCGAATCCTCTCCGAACCAAAAATTCTCTCTTCCAAACTTCGATTTCACTTGATTCTACTCCAATTAAACCATTTTCCATCCTTCCCATACTCGAATTCTCACGAAATTAGAGCATTTTAGTTGCAAAACTAGGGTTCTTTATTCAATTTGGGTTTTTTTCGTACTTAGTTCATAATAGCCATAGCTTGATCGAAAGGTATGTTCTCTTGACTCTATTACCTTAGGATTGAAGTTCTATCGCTTGATTGTAAGTAGGTAAGTTGATTGAACTAGTTTTTATAGAGTTTCATGGTGAAAATTGAATTTTTGTTCGAAATCTTATATGAACAAGTGATGGGTCTGATTTTAATTGTTGATTTATTGCTAGACCTTGATGTTTATGTGAAATTGATGAGTAATCTGAGTAGTGAAGTGAAGCATGTTGAATTTTGAGTTGAATTATGAAGTTTGATAGAGGCATGCTTAAGGAAGTGATGTGTTTGATAAAATTATTGATAGTTCCTATTAAAGAGTTGAATTTGAAGTGGAATTGAATTAGCATGTGAATGTTTTGATTGTTGAATTCATGATGAAGTTAGAAGCAAGCTTGTTTGAAGTTGATTATGCATAAAAATTTTAAGTCTTGAGTAGAGTTTCATGTATAGTTAGTCATGAACTAAGTTTAGTTTGCTTTTCTTGTGTCCATCTGGTATTGAAATATTATTTTGTAGGAAAAGGAAAAGAGACTGAAGTTCGTTCAAAGAAGAGATAGTATAGGCCGTCTCGTGAGGACGAAGTCACAAAGAAGCTAAGGCTTAAGGAGAGACTGCCCAGGGATTTCAAGATTCGAATGGAGAATTAGGAGAAGATAAAGGATTGATGGGGTGATATGTCTGATAAGATCGCTCGAACGAGATACCAAGATGATGGGGCTATATTGACAATTCATATCTGTGAGGATATCATGTGGATGTTTGATCAAGTGGGTATTCGTCATTTCATGGAGCTTAAGAGGCCGATGTACTTTCATGTGATTGTGGAGGTGTTGTGCTCCATCACTGTCAAGAAGGATTCTAGTTCCCTTCCTTATGAGTGTTCTTTCTAACTGGGAGGCGAGAAGAGAACATGGACAGCTGAGGATTTTAACATGTTGTTTGAAACTCCAAGGGGGATCTCTAGATACGAGAATGGGTGTTTCAATACGAATAATTTTTGGAGAGCTATTTTCGGAGAGGACATGGATTTCAAGACCAAGGATACTCATGCTTCTTTGATTCGGAATCTTGTTATTCGATATATGGATCGAGTTTTGGGAACACATTGTTCGCCCGATCAGAGGGAAGTTGCGTGTCTAGAGGAGAGTTATATGCTCTTTGGTGTATGTTGAATGGAGTGAAGTTCAATGTAGGATCGTATTTGATTCAGCAGCTTTACAGATTCAGGAGTTCCATGTTTCAGAGAGTGAATATTGGAAGATTGCTTACTCTTTTGGCCGAGTCATACCACATGGATTTCACTGGCATTACACCCATCTCGGAGGATCCGAACTTAGTCATGAGTGCATATGTAAAAGCTAGATTTGCTTATCATCGGGATGGAGACTGGCTTTACATGAGGGGTTCTAAACCCTTTTCTTTCATGTTTCCATACAATGTGAGGGGCTTGACTACGATCCGGAATGATGATAATAAGTTGATGAACACTTTGGCATATGAGGCTATCTCGATTACATGCTTGAGGAGAGGTAACTGGAGGACTGTGGCTCAAATGTACGCTGTAGGGTTGTACTAGGAGCTACAAAGAATTGTGGATGAAGGATAGCAGGGGTAGCGAGAGCCACAGCAGCAGCATGGAGAGCATGGAGAGCATGGAGATCATGATCATATGTATGAAGAGATGCCTGGAGAGGAGCAGGTCCATCTTGAGATGGATATTCCGCATCAGCATGATATGCCACCACCACCATATCCAGCAGTACCACAGCAGCAGTATTGGGGCGGCCCTGATGACTATTTCAGGGAGCAATTTAGGTTGATGAATGAGCATCTTGCCAACTTGAACAACGAACAGAAAGAGACGAACCGCTAGCTAGGCTTGCTTACCACTAGCCATGCCGCGCTCGATATGAGATACAACGCGTTGCATGCCAATTACGTAGAGATGGATAAGAGATTGGAAAAGATGCAAGCCGATGCACGTGAGACTGATAGGAAGCTAAATAATCTCCACAGAGATTTTGATCGTTGGCGCATGGAGATGAGTGATGATGAGGATGATGCTCCGGAGGAGTAGGTTGCGCCAAGTTTTCTCTTTGTCTGCTTCATCTCATCTCCCTTCTCTTTTTCTTTTTACAGGATGTGTATTTGTGGTGTGAGTGGCATGTACATATTAATACTTGATACTTGTGGTTGGATTGGTTGGTGACACTTGATTTGGATTGATATGTTGGGTTCTTTGCTAAGTATGTTGTATTCATATTTTGAATGTGTTGATTTTATTGTTAAGAAGCATGTACTACTTGTTAAATATGTGAAGTTCATTGTAGAATTAATCTTGATTATATGCTTTGAGGAGTGCTTAGGATTCTATTTACCCATGTGAGAATTTGAGCCTTATGAAATCATGCTACATCCATGCATGATAATTTTATTTTTGTGAGAATCGTTCATATGACTGTATTCTAGAACTTGGCTTGGAGTCTTGTGTGAGACTTATGGTTAATTAGTTGTTAGGACATGATCTTAGGCCATTATTGTTTATTTTAGTCACTTTGCCAAACTTTACCTTCTCATATATTGAAATGAATAATTGGAAGCCCTTTTGAGCCTTTAAAAGCTTTTTCTTTGGCAAGCCTTGATAAAAATTCTTTATTTATCCTTTACTTGAGCCGTGTTGAATACCCTATTCATTAGTAGAGAGAATTGAGGTGAACATGAAGAAAAGGAAGAAAAATTGGTTGAGCGATATGAAGAAAAGGAAAAAAAGATGGTTAAATCTTATTTAGGGGTAGTTCCTGAAATCGGTACCTCGACTGCTTAGAAGGGTAGTGCCCGAAATTAGTACCCTTGTGCTTTGAAGAAAGGAGAAATAAAGATGTTGATGCTAATGGAAAGAAGGAGAAGTTGAATCGCAAAGATCATGAGAATAAGAAGGAGAGAAGAAGTTGTGTGTTGAAAAGAAAAATTCCAAGGTAACTCTCTACTAGTGAGTTAGTCACTTTATCTATATTTTCCTATCTTTACCAAAGAGCCAACATTACAACACAAAAGCAAGTCTTTTGTGATCCTAGTAATGAAGTGATTATAAGTTGATTTTTGAGACACTTGCCAAGCTTATGGTTACGTGGGAATATGAATTGAAATTTAGCGTATATACTAACCCATTAAAGTGTACATCTTTTACACTTGAGAGTGAGAGTAAATACTTATCCTGTGAGCTAGATGACTTAGTACTCCGAAGTGTATTATAATTGAGTGATGTCTTGCGTGAATGAAATATATGATGTGAATGATACTTGTTTTAAGTTGATAGAATTGCATGTGTAGGTATGACTTATATTTGACTAGATGGACTTGTGAAATTTACACTTACTCTTATAGTTTGATTTCACTGCCTCGGGACGAGCAACATGTAAGTTTGGGGGTTTGATGAGTGTGTAAATTCACGTGTTATGAGCTCTAATTCGTGTGATAATGATGTCTGATTTGATCTTAAGTTAAGATAAATCGAGCTGTATAGGGGAAAGTCATGAATCAGGTGTGTTTGAGTCCGTTTGAGTAGATTTTCGAAGAAAAATGGGATAGAAGTGATCGGAATCAGAGAAAGGGTGTTGTAGGCACCTGGTTCGACCAGCAGGGACGTGGTTCGACCAGCATCCATGGTCAAACCAGGCGCAAGGAGGCGACAGAAGTGTGGTTCGACCACGATAATGTGGTCCGACCAAGTACAATGGTCGAACCAGAAGTATAAGTTTTCACAGATACAGTTCGACCACGAAGCTTCCGATTCGACCTTCCATTCGAGTCGAACCGGCTACCTGCCAGTGATGTACACGTCTGGATTCGTATTTTTACACCTTCAATACGTGTTTTCGCTCAAAAAGCCCATCATATGTTCATAAGGAGAGCTCGCAAGCATAAAAAGAAGACCCTACGCAAGGGTAAAGAGAGTTCACCACCACCTTCATTCTACACAACATCTGAAACCCTACCACCATCCATGGAGATGTGGAGAGAGATTCGTCTGTCGAATCAAGTGGGAACCAAGTGAAGATTCAAGACGAAGAGAGACGCGATGACGCCCGCATCTAGGGTTTACTTCGCATCTTAATTTATCTTGTAATTTTCTAGACTATGGGTAAGATCTATCCAACCACCATGATTGTTCTTCGATCAATCATGGGCTAGAACCGCTTTGCTAGTTCTAGGGTTAATGAAGGTTTATGAGTTAATTGAACTTCCATGTGTATACTCCGTACAACACTACTTGTGATTTATTTTATATAAGACTATGCATTTTTAATTCATACTCAGAGTTGTTTTGTGCATCATTAATTGTTATGTAGAGTCTGAATACATATCTTGATTATTGATTGAGTGTGTTCACTGCTGAGCAGGATTACATGTTATGATTCTAAGTGAGGGGACTCCGAAACTTCATTAGATCTATCTTATATGAATACTTGTTAATTGAATAAGATTCGGGTTAATAAGTTGGACAAAGAATATAACTTCATAGTACATACAAAGGGAGATCATATCAGGTTAGAGTACTAAGTGCACGGGAAATAATTGATACTGATAGTACCTAGAAAGGGGGGTGAATTATATCTCTTGCTCCAAGAATATTCACACGTGTCACACGCTTATTTACTTGTGTCTATAGAGTAGATTTGCATGGCTTAGTGATGCGTCCATACTCCACAAGGCAGAGTCGGACATTGATACATGGAAGGGAAATTAATGAGTAAAACTGGATGGCCCGAAGGATTACATATCTTCTCACTTATTCACTTTCGTTCAATCTCTACTGTTATTTATTTTAATTGTTCTTTTAATTATTTAAGTTATTGGTTATGAACAACTATTTTGCCATAATAGTTTTAATAAGTTAGAATATAATTAAATTGATAATAATACGTTTTTGGGTTCGATAATCACTTGGTCGCTTATCAAAGCTACAATAGCATCATTAATAGTTGATAATTAATATTGTGTGTTGAGAAAACGCTCCTCACTAAGAGTGTCTCTAAAACAAAATAGTGCAGCTTAATGAAGGAGATAATTTTGGGTGAGAAATCATCATTATCTATTTCTTAAAATAAAGAGCATAAGGTTTAAAAAGTAATTAAACATAAAAATTTAATAATTTTATATGGATAAATTCGATTCAAGTAACATCACCGCATTATTAAAATTTGCAGTTTATTAAAGTTTTTTAACTTTTGTGATGACGTTGACTCAGGTTAGAATTATTGTCTCTGTCATCTTGCGATTCCCAATTCTGATATATCTAAAGTACTAACGAATAAATATATACTCCCTATATTAATTAACATGATTAATAATTTTGTATAAATATATATCTACCTCACATGAAAGAGATAAATTTAATAATTGCTAATCAAGTTGAAGAAATGTCATGAAATGTGCAGCTGTTCGAAGTTGACCTTTGAGATAAGCAACATGTTAACATTCTTCTTACAGTCTGTTGGTAATTGGTTTAATTGTATTGTTTGACATTTTCCTGTATATAACAATTAAAAATCATAAGAAGCATTTAAATCTTAAAAATCATAATTTATGCATCTACGAATTCATTCTATTTTCACTTATTTCAATATTTATTTATTGAATACTTTTCTTCTTATATAATATATGATTTCCTCTTGATAATTGATATGCTTTAGTTAATCTCTTGATATTGGGGAGAAAAAAAATTAAATAAAAAATTATGAACGATCATTTTGTCAGAGAATGAAGATCATGAATTAATTCTTTGAATTTATAGGTAAATTGAAGAGGATACTCAAAACAAAATTTATATTTTACAGAAATATTTAATTTAAAAAAGATTGTCGTGGCTCAAACATTGTTTGGTATAATAGTTTATATTTTAAATGTTTTAAACTCAATAATTTTGTAATCCAAGTTGCCATATACATTCTATTTCCTCTTCGTAAAGACAATACATTTCCATGTCCTCAGTTATAGCATTATCTTTTAAATTTCAAAAGTAAGTTTAAATTAGTTTTGGGGGAAAAAAAATGGTGGTTGTACATATATTTATGTGTTTTATTAATATATTTTTAAAATTTAATTTAATTAGTTCTTAAAAGTTTATTGTATTTTTTCACATTATATTTCATTTGTAACACACCATGAAAGTTTCATTTTAGTTATTATACAAAGACTTGCATGACATGGGAAAATTTTCATGAGCTTAATACTATATAATAATAATAATGGTATTTTAAATTATTTGATAAATAATTAATAATATAAATAAAAAGTAATATATTTTTTTATAAAAAATAATAATATTTTTAATGAAAATTAATAACAAATTAAAAAATCATAAAATGTTTTCCATAGACGTTCTCACGACTTCTAATTATATATGATCAATAATAGTGATATGGGTAGACTAGAGCACATGCCCACTGCTTGAACTAATAATGCAGATCACCATATTTAACAGAATAGCAGTTGAATAATTGAAAGCTGTTTACCATTAAAAATAATAAATCACAGAAATTAATTTAATAGTAATCCCGTAGTATTAGAATAAGAATCCATTGATTACACATTCATAAAAGTAAACCACGAGATATTTTCTTCGTTACTTTTTTATATTTTATTTTTTATTGGGGAATAGATGAACTTTCTTAAATAATTATCACTCATTTTATATTATTTAAATAATAATAATTTTTTATTCAAAATATTATTATTATTATTACTTAAAATATGAATTGTCATAAAATAATTTATTATATTACTATTACTTTTTATTAATAGAGTATCGCAATTATTATAATAGAATAGATAAAAGAGAATTAAATCCAATAATAATACTTGAGTTCTGTTTTTTCAAGGAATTATAAAAGTCAAAGTTTTAGTTTTAAAAACTATGGAGTATAAAATTTTACTACTATAAATTTCCAATTCATCGACTTTTAATACATTATTTTATTCTCAGTTAATACTAATTTTTTTAATTTTAATTAGATATTACCCATCCGTGCGTTGCATGGAAAGAATTAAAGTAGAAGTATATTACAATTATATATTTTTTGTTGTGTTTGAATTGAGTTATTTCAGGATTTGAAAATGAGTGGATTTTAAATTTCTTAAATTTTAAATCAATTCATTTGAATTTCGCTATTTGAATAAATTAAGTATTTTTGAAAGTTTTTCAAATTCATAATTAAAAATTTATTTTTAAAATAGAATTTTATATATAATAAATAAAAATAATAAAATTTTATTATATTAAATATTAAAATCTAAATTTTTATTAAAAATAATTTTTTGAGGAGGAAACTATACCACTCAACCTACCCCTACCCACCCACCCCCAAAAAAGATTTTTTTTTAATAAAATTTTAGATTTTAATATTTAAATAATAAAAATATTACCACCCAGTCATACCCCTTACCCACCCCAAATCCCCCGCCATCCCATTCCACGCACACCCATAATAAAAGAAGAATGATACCTCAAATGCAATGATTGAACCTGAAAATAAGATCAAACAAAAATATATAATATCAAGTAAATTAAAGTATATAAATAAGGTTTATACAATTAAAAAGTAAATAAAAAATGGTAGAAAAACGAAAATAAGATAACAAAAATTTAAAAAGAAGAATGTTACTTCAAATGAGAATGATTGAATATAAAAATAAGATCAAATAAAAGTATAAAAGATAAAATAAAGATAAGAAAAAATAAAAAAAGAAGAATGATACCTCAAAATGATTGAACATGCACATTAGATCAAATCAAAGTAAAATATACATAAGATAAAATATAAGAATAATTGAACATAAAAATAAGATCAAATAAAAGTATAAAAAATAAAATAAAGATAACAAAAAAAAAGAATGATACATCAAAATGATTGAACATGCACATTAGATCAAATCAAAGTAAAATATAAAAGATAAAACAAATTAAAGTAGATTAGAAATAGTATGAAACTTAAATAGAGAAGAAAAAGAAGAAGAAAAAAAGTAAGAATTTGATTAGATAATGAAAAGATTTACATAGAATGATTTGAAATAATAAACGATCGTGATTGAAAGCAATCAACGACGTAGGAAAAAAGGTAGAAAATGACCAAAGATAGCGTTGAAATATTTGATATTATGAAAATTAGCATATTGATTAACAATTAGTAGAATATATGCCAATAATATTTTTCATATTTATCAAATTTATATTGTTGATTAAAAAATAAATAAATAAATTATTATTAGTATAAATAGAATCTATAATTGAGATCAAAAGTAATAGACGGTCAAAATTAAAATTGAAGATAAAAATAGAGATTAAGTTTGTTATATATATATGCATATACACACACTAAGCTTATTAAAAATTAGTCAAATATGCCAAAATATATTTCATATTTACCAAATACAAAGTCTCTTGTGAGACGCTATTTATGTGAGACGGTTTGTGAGACGTGTTAAAGTATATCTATTTTTTTTAGATAAAGTATGTTAATGGTTGTTAAAGTATGTTTTCTAAAGTAGGCTGAATTATGCATTAAAGTATTATTTCAGCATGTTATAATAAAATTTATTATTGGCATACTTTAACTACAAACAAATAAGTATACTTTATCTCTATAATAAGCATACTTTAATAATGGGTTGACCCGTCTCACACCCGTCTCACAAGAGAGTTTCTCTTTACCAAATTTATATTGTAAAATAAAAAAGCAAAATTTAAATAAAAAATTCATTATTAGTATAATTAAATTTTATGATTGAAATCAAAGCATTATTTGGATGGTCAAGATTAAAATTGAATTATTTTTAGATAGAAGTAAAATTGAAAAAAAAATTAAAACAAAAGTAGAAGTTTAAGTTTGCTTTTATATATGTATAGATAGATAGATGATTGAAACTTTAAATTTAAGGAGAATTATTGAACCTAGATTATAAATAATATGAAAGTAGAATCTATAAAAGAGAAGAAAAAGAAGAAGCATTAGAGAAAAAAAATGATTGGACCTACAAATAAGATCAAATATGAGAATGATTGAACAAAAAAATAATATCAAAGTATAAAAGAAGATAAAATAAATTAAATTATGAAAATAGGGGGTTTATAGAATTATTATTAAATAAAAAACACAAAAATCGAAGAAAAAAATTAAGATAACCAAAAATTAAAAAGTATAATGATACCTTTAGGAGAATGATTGAACTTGTATATAAGATCAAATAAAAGTATAAAAGACATAACAAATTAGAATAGATTATAAATAATATAAAAGTAGAATCTGTAAGAAAAAAAAAGAAGTATTAAAGAAAAAAACAAAATGAATAAGATCAAATATGAGAATGATTGAACCTAAAAATAATATCAAATAAAAGTACGTATAAAAGAAGATAAAATAAATTAAATTATAAAATTAGGGTTTATAGAATTATTAAAAAAAATACAAAAATCGAAGAGAAAAAAAAGATAACATAAAATTAAAAAGTATAATGATACCTTTAGGAGAATGATTGAACCCGCAAATAAGATCAAATAAAAATATAAAAGACAAAACAAATTAGAGTTGATTATAAATAATATGAAAGTAGAATCTGTAAAAGAAAAGAAAAGAAAAAGAAAAATCATTAGAGAGATTGAGAGAGAGAGAGAGAAATGGAGAAAGTAAGAATTTGATTAGTTTGAAAAGATTTATATATAATGATTTTGATGAATGAACGACCATGATTGAAAGAAAATATTTATAGAGACGATTCTAATAAAAATAAAATTGATACTATATTAATTGAAATTAAGCATATATTGATTAAAAATTAATCAAATTTATATTGTTAAATTAAATCAATAAAAAAGTAAAATTTAAATAATAAAAAAATTCATTATTAGTATAATTAAATTTTATGATGGATTGAAATCAAAGAAAAATCATATGTCCTATGTGTATTAAATTAAATTATAATATATGAATATTGATTGATATATTAATTTAAATTAAGTATATATTAATTAAAAATTAGTTAAATATGCCAAAAATATCTCTTATATTTACTAAATTTATATTGTTAAATAAAAAAATAAAATTTAAATAACAAAATCAATTATTATTAGTATAATTAGATTAGATTTTATTATTGAAATTAAAAATATTAATTGGACGGTCAAGATTAAAATTGAATTATTTCTAAATAGAGTAAAATTGAAAAAAAATTGACAACAAAAATAAAAGTTTAGGTTTGCTTTTATATATGTATGGATTATTTCTTTTATATCAATTAATATTTTTTTATATATCATATATAAAATCAATATATTTAAGTATGCCAAATCACAGATCAAATATAGAGGGCTACTTATGTGACCCGGGTCACCCATGACCCTCTCACATGAGGGGGTGGGGTCGACATGTCAGGGGGTGGGCCCCACCCCATTATGTGAGAGGGTCATGGGTGATCCCGGGTCACCCAAGAATCACTCTCAGATATATTTCCTTTCGTTCAATTTTCACATTCAAATTAAGATTACTCACCTTTTAACTTACTTTTGAGAGAGTAATTTAATATATTTTTTTGTGATAAATAAATGAGAGAATTCAGAAAATATTCATTTATTTAACTAAATTAACAATACCAACAACAACAATTTTTATAACAATTCTAATTAATTGTATCCTAAAAGGTCCAAAATACCCCTAACCCAAAAATCCTCACCCCTCCTTCACCCACCTGTCGTCGGAAGGTTGCCACCCACTGCCACTGATCGTCAATACTTATCGACGCCCATAACAACATGAAACACTCACCAACACCAGAATCGACACTCACTGACATTTATACCGACATCGACACCCACTGACACCCATACTGATATGGGACACTCATCGACATCCACTGACATCCATACCGACATGGGACACTTATTGACACCCACACCGACATTCATATAGACATGGGACATGTTGGGTATAATTTATTAAATAGTATGGGCATTAGAGTTCAAAAAGTGTATTTTGGTTAGATTTGTTTTTTTTTTATTTTAAAGCAAAAGAACATGGTATTAATTCAAATTGTAAGAACAAAAGCTATTAAAAAGGCCATTCACACATAACGGAGGCTCGATCCAACAATGAGGACTACTGAAAGAACGTGCTGCCCTAGCAATACAGTGTGTCAATAGGTTGGCACTACGTCCAACAAGCTTGACCATTAGCACTACTGAAAGAATATATTAATTAAATTTATTATAAGTTGTTAGTATTATTATTGCTAGACCCTGGCACTAATTAAATTGTAAGATATTTTATGTTTTAAAATGAGGGATGTCAATTTTAAAACAAAATTGTGCTGTGGATATAGCTATACCCTTTTCTGAATGTGTAAAGTTAAAGTTTCAACAAATTAAAACTGAAAATATGAAACTAAAATTGATAGAGAGAGAGAATTATTACTAATACTTAGTTTTCAAAGGGATTTTTTTTTTTTTTTCGTATCAATTATCTGCCGCCTCAAAATTTCAATATTTTGGCACATGAAATGCGAGCCTCACAAAGACATCAACCATCCATTCATGATTCATCCCACCCATGTTTTCTTACGAGGAAAAGAGAAGAGAATCCACACACGTCTTGCCACGAACAGAGGACAGAGTAGTCAACCCTTTCCCTTCCCTTCCCTTCTTTCCTAACACAACTGCACCTCTTTTAATCACATACAAATTATACAATACAGATATTTACTCTCTATTCCATCCTACTCTCTCTTTTTCTATAATTCTACCCCTACTCCTAATCCTCCCAATCCTACTTCCTCTGATTATATCTGTGTTTTAGGGGACTTGCATAATTAACTCTTCTTTTCATGGCTTCTCTTTCTTTAGTGGGTGCAGCTTAGCCTCTCTCCTTGTCTTTCATGCAACATGAAGTCCCACCAGACAGTAAGTTCCCTTGTTTTATTACATTTTTGTGAGTTCTAAGGCTCTCCAATGATATCTTCATGATTGGTTTTCATTAGAAAGTGATATATATATGAACTCTGTAATTCAGGTTTTTGTGTTGGCACATCCTAGAAGCAGGGCATGCGTATGCACTCTGTTGGTCACACTGTGTTTGATTTGCAGTGCCTACTTCGTCGTCTCCGAATTATTGCGCAATGGTTCTTTCTTGGTTTCTATCACTACTGATGTAGACACCGTTGGACAAGTATACATACATATCTTGTCTTTCAACTTCTAATTCAAAATTTTCGGAGTTTTGTATGAGATCGTCTCATTTTTAACTTTGCAGCTGCCGCCAGGACTTGTTAGTACCACCGAGCAACGTGTGGACTCTAGCAAATGTGAGGTAGTTACCAAAATGCAATACATTAATCCAATATGTTAGAGATGACTGAAAATCATGCGATTGCAGGCATCATCCACAGGGAATGATAATCATGACGAAATTCAGACCAATGTGGAGAAATGCAATGTTAGTCATATGTTTTTTTTCTTCTTTTGTTTTTACTTGAATGCGTGTTAGCATCTTCTGTTACACGTCTTAGATGACTTGGAGAGTGAGGTGCAGTAGAAGAGGTGTAACAAGAAATGCTGATGTATCTTCCATAATGAATTAAACAGAGAGATTAATTGTTTGTTTCTGGATCCTTTAGGACAAATGCAGGCCCCTTGGTACAGAATCCTTGCCTAGAGGAATTATGTCAACGACGTCCAACTTAGAAATGTATCCTCTGTCTGGTCCTAATTCACAAAATGTAAGTATCATCACTACATCTTCTTCGCATGCTATAATAAAGGTTCTAACACTTGTGGTATGTTTGGATTAAACTTGAGTTTTGACTAAAAATTATTTGGATTTTAAAGTAATTTTAGCTCGTCTGGTTATGATGGAGTAGAACGTTAGATTGTCATATATTTTATAATGGGAAAGAGAAGCTAGATAATTGCGTGAGACCGTAACAGAATAAATTTCATGAAATATATAAGAATTGATAATATTTTACATCTAAACCTTATTTTGTTATTGAGGGGTATGAACTTGTTAATATATAGACAAAACTAATAAGTATGAATTTGTTTATGGAACAGAACGAGTAACAGAATTTGTTTATGGAACAGAACGAGTAACATCTTTATTATAAAAAGTATGAAAGATAATATATACTTCATTTGAATTTTAAAAAATATACTATATTTATGAGTAGTGTTTATGGGTGCTATAGAGTAAGATTTATAAAATTCGACTTTATAATTCTAGTTAAAACAGATAGACCTTTAGATTACAAAGAGAAGTCCGAATCTATGAATTGCAAATAAACGTACAGAGTCAATCTCTTATTACTACAAATGTTCCCCCTTAAATGAGTACTACTTCAACTCTTTTCCTTTTTGGTGTTTTTGAATGATAGAACAACTCAAAAAACAGAACAAGTTTGTTGGCGCTGCCAGTTGGATATCCACAGAAGAAACTAGTTAATCAAATTGTTGACAAGGTATTAAAATTTATTCAGATGTATGCAATATAATATAATTTTTAGTAGCTACAATCTGATGATTATTTCAGTTTCTAGCACAAGGATTTGTTGTGATGCTTTTTCATTATGATGGTGTTGTTGATGAGTGGAACGATGTGGAATGGAGTGATAGAGTCATTCATGTGTCTGCAATGAACCAAACTAAATGGTAGGATATAAATTAATCTTCATTACTTGATAATTAATCTTTTTTAATTATAATTAATTAATCAGAGGTTTCTGCATGTTATGCCACAGGTGGTTTGCCAAGCGTTTTCTACACCCGGACATAGTTGCTGAATATGATTATGTATTTTTGTGGGATGAGGATCTTGGAGTTGACAATTTTCATCCACAAAGGTTTGATTTAAATATATCATCACTCATGATTACTTTCTTATTGTCAATATATAAATAGGTAAACACTTATGTGTGAGTGTCTAAATTAAGAGAATACTTACATGAGACGAGTTAGAGATCATTTGTAGGGTACAAACGGGTAGGGTAGAAAATGGGTATGCTTACTCCATATATTACCCAGAACTCTATTTTTGCTATCTTTACTTTATTTTATTATCATTAAATGTATCATTGGGTAGGGCGCGAATATTATTCATCGATTACATGGATAATTCGCGGGTAAACAGCTATCCACAATTTAAAAAAATAATGCGAATAGTTAATGTCTGGCATATCTTATTTGTAAAGTCCCGACCTACCTTATCCTACATATATATGACCCGAATTTGGCATTTAATTTTTTTAAAAGAAATTATTATTAATGCAACATGTTATAAGATGAGTGTATATTAGGTGCACCCGGGTGCAAGGGTGCACCCATATATGTATAATTTTTTATTCTATTTTGTATGCATATTATTCTATTTTATATACGTGTTTATTAATAATTGTATACTTTTTTCACATTAAGTTTTCATTAAAAAAACTAGCATCCATATGCGTATAACTTTTAATTCAATAGTGTATGCATAGTTTTTAATAATTGTATATTTTTTTACAATCAATTTTTCATTAAAAAACTTAAAATTAAATTGTATACATTTTTATTCATAATTGTATATGTTTTTGTTTATATTTGTATACGTTTTTTAAAGTGGGTGCACCATATCTTAGGGTGCACCCGGGTGCACAGTATAATTAGCCTTATAAGATTTATAAATATATAAAAATTATTTCAAGATATAATCAAGTTGCTCTTGCATTATGTAACAGTACAACACAATTAAAATTAATATTAAATAAAAATATAAAGTACTACATAGTTAAATAAACTAATCCAATAATGTTAACAAATTAACTACAAATACATGAAATCAAGTTTATGTGTATATATTATGTTAATATATAAATATATAATTACTATATATTATATAAAAACATATAATACTCCCTCCGTCCATTCCCAATCTATCCGTATGCTTTTGCGCGTGGATTAAGGAGTATTATTATTTAATATGTAGTGGGTAGTTGTATTAGTGGGATGTGTAGGTCCCATATTTTAATTGTATTAGTGGGTGGGTGAGTCCCATGTGTCTAAAAGTGGAAATTGATAGATTAAGAGTGTACAATCCAAAATGGTAAAATAGATAGATTGATAGTAGAGGGAGGGAGTACATAATAAATAAATGGGTAACTTTTACAAAATTAATACCCTATCCTTACCCTCAACATTTCAATGTGGGTGCGGGTACTACCCTACCAGAAATCCAAAATACTCTACTCTATCCGTACTCGATAGGGTATTATCTAACGGATACCCGCATCCGCTGATAATAAAATTGACACCCCTAATCATTTTTCTCTAAAATATAATATCATTTTTAATTGGAGATGTTGTCGTTTTTTTTTTATAATATAAATTATTCATTAAATAGTTCACATAATGATATCACTTTTCATCAATTAAGTATCGTTTTTTATTAAAATGTCATCACTTTTTATCGGTCTCAGGAAACTCTTTCCGTAACATAGTTTCACACAACTGTTTGCCTAAAAATGAATAAAAGATCATAGATCACAAAGATGAAATTATAATTATACTTCAACATTAACACAAACCATAAAGATAAACATTAAGTTATAGGGGCAATTTAGACTATAAAACTATATGAGTGAAATTACAATTATACCTTTAAAATTAATACTAAATCCTAAATATAAAATAGATCATAAATTCAAAGGTTCTATTAACTGAGTGTAAAATAAATCATGAACTATATTATATACTCCTTCGTCCCAACTTCAACTTCACACTTTCCGTTTTGGTCCGTCCCAAATTCAACTTCACACTTCCATAAAAGTAAAAAACAACAAACTAATATCCCTCTAACATACTTTAATTTCAAATTTGTCATCACCTTTTTAACACACATAACATACTTTATCATTTATTTATTACCCAAAAATACCATACTACCCTCAAAAGTAAGTCAAAAAGTGACTTTTCTTAAACTCTGTATCTACAGTAAACGTGAACTTGAATTTGAGACGGAGGGAGTAGTACATATATTATTAAAATTGTACTACCTCCGTCCACTGTCAATCTATCCATTTTATCATTTTGGGCCGTCCATCCTTAATCTATCAATTTCTCTTTTTGGACTATGAGACTCACATCCTCCACTTCCTCCACTAATATAAATAAAATATGGGACTCATACCCTCCACTAATACATCTACCTACTACACATAAAATAATAATACTCTTTAATCCACGTGTAAAAAGCAAATTGATACATTGAGGATGGATGGAGGGAGTAATTATTAAAATTGTAAGTGATAATAATAATAATAATAATAATAATAATAATAATAATAATTACTCCTATAAAATAGTAAATCTTGTGTGAGACCGTCTCACGTGAGATTATTTACACTTTTTAAAATACTTTGTTATCACTCCTCTTTCAAATTTTCACACAAGTCTTCACCATTAAAAAATAAACGAAACAAAATATTGCTTGCGATGGACCCTATTCAATAGGATACATTGCCTGTATGTACATCTCGAGTCTAGATGTGTAAGAGAGGTGAATCGAGATGAACGTACAAACTTGTTGAGTTTCAAGATATATACTCCATTAGTCTCATTGAAACATACGCACTTCTTTTGTAATTTACAAAGGAAGCGTGTACGTTTCAATGGGATGTAGGGAGTAATTGAATTTGTTTGATAAGCACGAGACGAGCTTAAAAAATTTGATAATCTTACTCTTATTTTATCGATTTTCATGTATCGAGTTCTAGCTGAACTTTTAATATTATTGAACACAAAAGTGTATTCAAGCATGTTTAGCATTTTTATCAAACGTCTGAGTTCAAATACTTTTCATGAACCAAATTAAATATTGAATAGTTTGGTTTTGATTTCCACCCATCACATTACATCCTTACCCAGAGTTAATATTGCAAAATAACTAAATAAAATAAAAATCCATAAAAATTAGAAAAAAAACTTTAAAATAAAAACCAGAGCAAACCTTTAATGAAATTATTTCAATTTCTTTTAATCAGTATTACTTTACTTTTTATCTTTAAAATTAACATCCGAGCAAGCCTTCCAAGAAATTATTTCAATTTTTTTAATTAGTATATATTATTTTTCATTAAAGAATTTTATCACCTTTCATGTATCTTAGTATATATAATTAATGGTAATAAACATTATTCAATACTAAAACTGTAAAATTAAAATTAAATTTGAGTACATGCAAGACTTCATCATTATTCATATCATCTCTCAAAATTCATTTGGAAAAATAAGAGAAAACCTTCAATGAAATTATTTCAATTTTGCTTAATCAGTATTACTTTACTTTTATCCTTAAAATTATAATATAATCCTTCCAGTAAATTATTTCAATATTTTTTAGTCAGTATATATTATTTTTCATTATAGAATTTTATCACATTTCATTGTATCTTAGTATAATTAATGGTAATCATTATTCAATACTACAGATTATAAAATTAAATTTGAGTGCAGGCAAGACTTCATCATTATTTATATCCATCTCTCAAAATTCATTGGGTAAAATAATCTGACACAATTTGTTGAGAAATTTAAAGGTACTTGGACATAGTTGAAGAAGAAGGTCTGGAAATTTCACAACCAGCTCTTGAGCCCACTAAATCTAAGGTCCATCATCGGATTACTGTGCGCAATCGGAGATCAAAGGTGCACAGGTTAGTTAGTATTAAATGTGATGTGGAAACACCTAAATTTATTTTAAAAAAGTACTGCCTCCTTTTATGGAAGGTGGTCCATTTTCTTTGTACAAGAGTTCATAAAAGATATACCCTCAACATTAATTCAGCTGTATACTCCTTCCCACCCTTAGGTTATACTTCCTCTGTCCCGTTTCAATGTTTATGTTTGTTTTTTTGTACGTTGATGAAGGAGTATAATATTTTAATAGATAGTGGGTGGAAAGATATAATATTTAATATAAAGTGGGTAGGTGTATCAGTGTTGGATGATATATTAATTGTTTTTAGGTGGGTCCCATATTTCAAAAAGAAAAACGTAAACATTGAAATGAGACACGCAAAATAGAAACGTAAACATTGAAACGAGACGGAGGGAGTACACCTTTTTTATCTTTACTGACACATCAATTAATACTTAATTTGACAGACGGTTAATTTAATCGAACTAAGTGTGAGTATAAACTATTTCAACAAACAAGTACTCCCCCGTTTCATACATCCCTTCCCATTTAAGAAAATTTGCTCTTTTTGACTAAATTTGTTTACTTTAGAGGATATTGTAGTATTTTTGGTTAAAAAAAAATATAAAGTATGATAAATGTGTGAAAATAAGTGAAAATTTTAAAATTAAAGTAATTTTTAAGTTATTCATAGTGAAGTTTTTTTTTTTTTTTGTGTGAAAGGTGGTGTGGGACAGATAAATAAGAAAAGTGGGAATAAGGTTGACGTGGAACGGGGAGATTACTACGCTTTATAAGATCGTTATACTTATTCTTAATTAATTATTCATTTTCAATATAAATAATAGTATTATATTTTATTTGTAATGTTCATAGGTTATTATTTTTCATCAATTAAATAATATAATATTAGTACTTCTTATTTATCCCAGAAATTTTAAATAAGTTTTTGCCAAAATAAAAATATGTTATGGAACTCCCGTTGGTGGAGGAGCCAAGGTTTTGGGTGTGTATGATTGATTTGGTTAGGTTGTAAAACAGGAGATACTACAGGTTCCAAGACGGTGGATCTGGGAGGTGTGATGAAAACAGTAGCAGGCCACCTTGTGTGGGGTAAGAAATTTAATACAAGCATTAATATTGGTATTACACCTATAATTAAAAATGAAGGTCATATTTGGATGTAGTTGGGTGGAAATGATGGCTCCCGTGTTCTCAAGAGCAGCATGGCGCTGTGTTTGGCATATGATTCAGGTTTATTTGCTCTACCCACTGCTCCCTTTACGCATATATACCAGTGTTTTCAGAACCGAACAGGGTGCATAAAGGGGATGTTTTCAAAAGCGATTCCATCTTTTGAACAGATATATGTCAACACTCATAATTAATTTATATTTAATGTGCAGAACGACTTGATCCATGCTTGGGGACTAGATAAGCAGCTTGGTTACTGTGCACAGGCAATTATGATGATTTGATTAATTTTCATATATCTTCATTAATATACTCCCTCTGTCTTGAAAAACTTTTCACGTTTATTGTTCTAAGTTGTTTAAGAAAAGTTGCACTTTTTGACCAACTTTATTGACTTTGGAGGGTATTGTAGTATTTTTAGGTAATTAGTAAAAAGTATAAAGTAATGATATGTGTGTGAAAAAGGAGTGACAAATTTGAAATTAAATTAATTTTTGAGGTTGTTGAATAAAGTGGTGTTTCCATTTTGGGGGTTGAAAAGTTTTGTTGGACAAACAAATGAGGAAAGTGAGAAAAGTATTATGAGACTGAGGGAGTATTTATTAATTAATGTCAATAAATGATTAATGTTGTAATGTTGTGGTGCAGGGTGATCCAACAGTAAAAGTTGGTGTAGTTGATGAGCAGTACATTCTTCATTTGGGCCTTCCTACTCTTGGCTCTAATCTAAATACCCACGTACATACATTCCACTCTTCACAACATTATCTTTTTTTTCTTTTTTTTTCATCTCTTTTATAGGAGTATTAATAAAAACTTCTCTCAACTATTACTAGATTCTAATTCTAATTATAGGGCAGTTTTGATTTGGGTTTAAAAAGTATTCTTATTTTTCAAAACTCCACACATATTTTTTTTTTAAAATCACCTTAACTTATATGCAACACACCCACCTTTCATATATTTTCTCTCAATTCATACTTACAAATTTTAACTTTTCATATATTTACACTTTTCAATTAATATTTTTCTCTCCAATTAATAACTGTTACACCTTTTCTCATCACTTTCATTTGTCATATATTAATTAATAACTCTTACACCTTTATGCATGACAAAATCTCTTGTGAGAAGGGTTATTTGTGAGACGGGTGTGAGATGGATCAATCCATCACTAAAGTATGTTTATTATATAGATAAAATATGTTTAATGGTTGTTAAAATATATTTTCTAAAATATGCTTGATTATGCATTAAAGTATGATTTTAACGTGTTATAATATAATTTATTATTAACATACTTTAATTATAAATAAACATACTTTATCTATAGAATAAGCATACTTTAGTGATGGGTCAACCCGTGTCATAAGAGTGTTTCTTTATACATCAATTAGATACACTAATTAAATTAAACTTACTGTATCAAATCACAAAATAGCATGAATTACCATTATTAATGAATTTCAAACATCATGTAAATCAAAACAAAATAGTCTAAAGATAATTGCTTGTTTTGAAATTTAGAGGGTTGGTGAAATCTAATTTTCAAAAATTTAGGTGGATTGGAAAATTAAATAAATATTGAAAGTATTATTTTAAGTTTATGAGTAATTTAATTTAACTTTTAGTCAAATTAATGTGAAAGTAATTATAAATAATACCCCCTCCGCAGCGAACTTATCTATACCGGTATTGTGGATACGGAGTTTAAAAAAAGTTATTTTTGACCAATTTTATTGACTTTTAGGGGTATTGTGGTATTTTTAGGTAATAAATAAATTATAAAGTAAATTATGTGTATTATAAGGTGGGAGTTGTATTTTTCAAATTAGAACATCTTTTGAGGTTATTGGTTAATGTAAAATTTCTTTTTTTAGGTAGTGAAGATAAGTGTGGGACTGAAGAAAACGGAAAGTGTGAAAATAACTATGACACCGTATAAAATTATGTGTATGATTAAACAAATTGAGATTTTGAAAATTTGAAAACCCAATTTTATAGGGTTTATGAAATTATATTAAAAAAAGGAAAAAAATAACTAGATCCTTGTTGGTATTTTAAGTTGTGAAAATTTGAAATAAATAATTAATCCCTCCACCTTAATAAAGTTGACACATTTATTTATTTTTTAATTATTTTTAAATTCCACTAAAGTTAACATATTTTTAAGGTGGAATCATTAACCTATCAATACATTTTATTTTTAAATTATACTAATATACATACATGCTACTGTACATAGTTTACTTAACAATAAAAAATGTTAAATTGGAGTATATAATTATATAAAAGTGGGTTACTGAAAATCCATCATTTATATATGACTGCAGAAGAATGCAAATCCAGTTGGTATTGCTTCAAGTTCTAATAATTCTTCAGACTCTGAATCTACTGAGGTATGTATGCATATATGTATATTTCAAATTACACAACGCGGGATAGATCCAATATTATATACGTATTTTATATATTAATCTTTCTCTCACAACTTATATATATATATTAATTTGATGAATGCCAGAATAGCTACCTTTAATTTAAAAACTAATTCAGTGTAAAGCTTAGCAGGATCGAGGAAATAGTTTATTTGTGATCAAGTGGTCAAGGTGTATAATAGAATAAGTATATACATTTTGTTTTAAAGGGAATATTCTTTAATTAATTAGAGTGATTTTTTTATTGAAAAGGTCGGCTGAAATATGAAAAGTATAAATGTTTGATTAAAATTTTTTTTAAGAAAATCAAGGAGATAAGTTTTTATACTAAAGGGTATAACATTTAATACTAAAAAGTAGTACACATTTGGAAAACATTGGATAAGAGGGCACGGTGTCCTCAAACACCCAAGTTTTATGCATTTATAATTTGCAAAGTAAAATTTACCATGAAGCATAAATGTAGGCGTGGCGAAAATATAGGGGATGATTCGATGTGAATGTGATCATTATCATATTTTGCATGCAGGCGAGGGTGGAGAATGCAAGTAATATTAAAAGATCAGCGGTAAGTTAAAAAAAAAAAAAAAGGTTTTGGGCAAGTCTTATATGAGATCATCTCACGTACGTAAGACTTTACATGAGACGAATAAAAAGTGATAATGGTACAGTAAACTAAATCATAAATAATTTATAATATAAATAAAAAGTGATAACATAATTTTATAGCAAAAGGGGTAATGATATTATTACTTTTTGTTCATCTCACGTAAAGACTTACGTGAGATGGTCTCACACAAGTCATTGTCCAGAACAAATTAACGTTGTGGTATGTGTAGTTGCGAGTTAAGCAGCGTCGTACGTATGGTGTCATGTGCAGATACGGGAACGCTCTTACGATGAAATGAGAATGTTTAGGAGTAGATGGGACAAGGCGGCGCGGGAAGATGAATGTTGGACGGATACTTTCGTTTCACAACCCCACTAATAGTACACACTAATCTTGGTTTGAAGTTTGAACATTCACAATTCATTTGAGGATGCATGTAAATCTCTTCAAATGAATAAAGCTTCCTCTATACATTCATTTCTTAATTTATTGTACAGTAAATAAATTTTTAGATACTAAAACTTGAAACTCTATCATAATATATAAGCGATATTTAAACTATAAAGAGATTTAAACTATAAAGTGAAAGCGTACTTGAATCCATTATATATTGATAATTTAAAGAGAAAATGCATATATGATTATTGGGAATAATGAATAACGTGTAAAAAAAAAATGAATAAAGTTGGTGAGATTGATGAATAACTAAAGTGTAAAAAATAGGTAAGATGTAATTGGGTAAGTGTAATTGGATAAAAAATAAGTAATATGTAAGTGTATTAATGTAAAAATAGGTAATAAAGCTATTAATAAAGCTGTAAAAACAAATATTGACATGGAAGATTGAAGGTGGAGATTAGAATCGGGTATATTCTCGTTTTATAGCTTGCGGCAAGACCATTTATGAAGAATGCATTTATTTAGGTGTAATGATAGTTTTGTGTTTATAATGCATTGCTATTAGATTGTTTGTATGAGACTCATGAGATGTGTCTTGAACATATTATTGATTTAGTTGTTGTGTCTTGAAGATTACATTAGATATTTTTTGATAAATTTTCATTGAGAGTTTTTGTTAAATTTTTAATGTGTAGTTTTGGAATACCAATATTATATATATGTGTTATTTTAACAAAATAAGACAACATATATAGTCAATTGGTATTTAAAAAAATTGGAATATAGAGGCACAAAGACTATACATATAATTTGTTGTTATTTAAAAAAGAGTTTGATAAAAAGACGCACAAAGACAACATATATAAATTGTTGTCTTTCTGCATAATTTTTTTTGAAAAAAGACGCACAAAGACAACACATATAATATATTGTCATAAATAGACTCTAAGACAACAGGGGCTTTGACTAATAGCATTTTCCCAAAAATAAGCTAATGGACAACATATTATATATGTTGTCTTAATGCTTTTTTGTTGTAGTTAAATACGCTATTATTAAAAATAAAAAAAAATAATAAAGGGAACAAAGGATAAAGATATTGTGAATAGGTAAGATGTAAGTGTATTTTTACTATTAATGTAACATACATAAATATGCGAGACTCCTCAAAATGTAAAGTGTGCATAAGTACGTGAGAGAATATATGCTAATAGATAATTTTTAATTGTATTGTATTATAAAGTAGGAAAAAAAATTAGTCAAGATTCCTTTAAAAAATTAGAATATACTCCCTCCGTCCCTAGAAATTGGTCATCTTTACTGTACTATGGATAGTAAGAAAAGGTTACTTTTGACTAACTTTATTTATTTTAAGGGAGAATGTGTTTTTTTTAGATAATAAATGGATGACATTTTTTAAATTATTGTATACTTTTGAGGTATTAGATTAGAATGCTATTTCTTTTTTGGGGGGTGAACACTTATTTGAGACGAATTAATGAGAAAAAAGTGAATAATTTTCAAGGACGGAAAGAGTATATGATACTCCATCCGCCCCAAGAATACATGTACGTACTTCGTGGCACGGAGTTTAAGAAAAGTAACTTTTTGTTGTAATGATGTAAGAAAGAGAATGGTTATTTTGGGTAATTAAATGGAATTGTTGCGAATCCTCTTGAAAGAGAGGGGTGCCCCCATTTTATGACAACTTTCCACTTCCCCTCCAGGTCACGGATCGACCATAGAACTCTGTTCAATAAGTGGAACGCATTAGCTGTCTCTATTCCATCCTTAAGTAGTCTGGAATAGTAGGAGCCTCTTTCATCTTACCCTCGCTGGGACTGCCTATCTTTCACTCGTATATATAAAAAGATAGCCAATCAAACCTATTTGATTTCTCGATTCAATAGAAGGTCAAAGTTCAGCCGAACTCAAAGAAACTTCGAAGTTGGGTCAAGTCCACTTACTTTTTCTTTTGACTTTTGTTGATTTCGAGTGTATGATATAGTTGACTTTGACTAGATTTTGAGTAAAAATAATGCAATATTTTTATAATATTATAGTATTGTAAAATTATTGATATTGTTTATTGTTTCTATTTTAAGGGTGTGCAAGTATTTTTTTGACGGACCAAAATAAAAAGTGCATGTGCAAGTATTATTGGGATGGAGGGAATATTAATTTTTACACCTGATTAAACTATATGTGATACTATAAAAAGACAAAAAGTTATAATTTGTTGTAAATTTTTAACATTGATGATATAAACTGTCTAGTTATAAGAAAAATCTCAATAACTCATAGTCCCGTGCATTGCACGGGAAGACGTTATGACAATAATATTTGTATTTTTTTTGTAAATTTGAAAAATTTATTGCATGTTAGTTGGTTTGCGTAACTATATATATTGAAGGGGAGTTAAGGATTTTTTTACCCATGCATTGCACAGGATTAGGTTATCATAATACAATTTGTATATTATTTAAATTTTTAGAATTATACTTGAATATAATTATTAGTTGTTATTTGAAAATTTGATGTTGTGACATATACTTTTTCCGTTCGTCAGCAATTGTCTCATTTCTCCACCCAAAAATGTCTCATTTTCCTTTTTAAACATATGAGACCCACACAAAATACTAATATCATTAATACAAATACAACTAAAATATAGGACACATACACCTCATTAATACAACTAATCAATATACATTAAATAATAATACTCCTTAATATACGTTCAAAAAATAAATAGCAACCTTGCGAATGAACAAAGGGGGTATAATTTTTTAATGATTCCAAAACTGATTCAATAACATAATTTATTTTTAGTAATTTTAAAACTGATTCAATAATAAAACTTTGTTTAAAAAAAAAAAGATACTTTTACACTATGTCACATTCTCATAACAAAACTAATTCTAAGATGCATTATTTTTTTTGTTGTGAATTAATGAAAGAATATCTTAACACTCAATGAATTCTCACGCAATCACACTCACGGATTGACCAAAGAAGAAAAAAAACATAGAACACCAACAATTATAGTGGTTCGACAAATTGCCTACTTTCACTCTTATGGGAGATCAAGAAGATCTTATTGATGATAATTTTACAACCATGATTCAAGAATAAAATTGACCCAAATATATACTCTAATTTATGATTTATATAAATAATATCATATATGATATATATAAATAATATATGATCTGTAAAATCTTGTCTACAAAAGATATGATCATAACTTGCTTGGGAAACAAGCTGCTTCCAAATCCAAACTTACTTTCATAAACGATTACGGCGGCTCAATCTTATATCAGCACCCAATTCAATCCATTGATTTCCATGCTGATTCACCACTCTTCATCATACACTTGTGCACTGTTGAACTTAACGTATACAAGCGTCTACCTCTCAGCAATACTCCACCATAGACCTTGCATTATCATACCAATGCTCTTACTTCTCCCACCTGCTGCTTTAAGGTGCAACCACCTCTTATCCTTATTCAATTCCACTATTTTTAATGAGTGCAGCAAACTCATCACACTACCTTTAAAGAGCAGCGAAACTCATCCACTATTATAAGGGAACAATAACCCTCCTTTATATTGCACTACTCCACCTTAAGTAACAACCTTTCACCATTACTTCACCTTGAGCAATTACCACCATCAGCCACCATCGAAGATCCAGTCCTGACAGCTAGAAGAAACAGTCGCACGCAGCTCACCGAGACCCACCATAGAAGAAGCCCATCTTCAACTCTAACTGTCGCATTCCCTCTGCCACCTTGGGACTCCGATCAGCTGCACTCCATTGTAAGTCTCCATCATTCTCATCGCCTTACCAACGGAGATCAGCGCATATATCACTCCCAGAAACATATATCTCCCTCTATAATCCCATCTCTCTATCCTAAATATTGCATTATGACTTCAAAAATTCCCAAAAAGTTTTCTTCGTCCATAAATCTATTCTAGCCATAGATCTCATCTTCGTCCCATCCATAAATCTCATCTTCATCCCATCCCACCCATCTCAGCTCTCATTCTCCTCTTCTCTCTATCGAGATTTGCTCTTCATTCAGATCTAACATGCCATGCCGCTGTCGGAGAACAACTGCGAGCGAGAATTCAGGATGCTGTATGCAGTGAACATCCAAAAAAGGCTGAAGTCGTCGCTACCGACGTAGGGTTTGAGGGGCCATACCGCAGGGTTTGCAGTGGTAAGAGAAGCCATTTCTATTTTCTCCACAAGCATTGCACTTGAATGTGCGTTAATCGGCAATGAGGAATCCTCTAGTTTGTATTGGAATGGTGGAGGGGGATTTGGTGAAGAGAGCCCTGACGGCGCTGATTCGCCCGTCATCGCACAGTTTGCGCCGCCGTGATGACTTCCATCCAACCATAGAAACTTCCAAAATCTTGTAAGTTTTTATACATATGAGTTGCTTGATTTAGTTTGGGTTTGGATTGTGAAGTCGTGGTATCTAAGCTGATCAAGATGCAATCACAAGATCCATGTTGAGATTGTTCGTTTTACGTATATTGTTAAGTAATGTAGTATTTCAATATGTTGTAACTATGAGATATTGTGTCCTTGTGCCTTATTTAGTTGACAAAGGGAAGAAGTTCTTTTTTATCTTTTGTTGTGGTTTCTTTTTTTTTTGCATTCTTTCAGTATACGAACAAGGTAAAATGTGAAGAAAAATGTGAACAAAGTAAAATGTAAAAAAAATTGCATTTCGTGCAAAAATTTTTTGCATTTCTTAAGTAAAATCTACATTTCGTGCAGAAAATCTGTATTTCATGTAATTTCGTGCAGTTGCGGGATTTGGAGAAAAAATATCATTAATTACGGGAATTAGAAGAGAAATCAGATTTGGGAAAAATCTGTATTTCGTGCATTTAATTAAAATAAGGGTAAATTTGACAATCAACAATGAAATAATGTAGTTAATAGTAATATTTTTAGGATTGTGTATCTAATAGTTAATTTTTCATATATAGTGTATCTAAGAGTAACTACCCCATTAAAATATTATATCTCTCTTCATCTATAGATTAAATATTATATTCCTTAATCTACGTAAAAAAAATAAACGCACCTCTTTTAGAGGGAATGAGAGAATATAATATTTGAGTTGATCTCTTGTGTCTCCTGGTGCACAAGTTGTATAAGAGTATAACATTTTGTATTAAAAGGTATACACTTTAATTAATAAGGGTATAAATATTTCATTGAAAAGGTCGACTAAAATATGAATAATATAAATGTTTGATTTAAAAAATTATTTTTTTTTTAAAAAATCAAGAGTATATGTTTTTTATATTAAAGGGTATATCATTTAATACTACAGGGTACTACACCTTTCAAAAATCATGAGATTTGTAGACATAATATTTTGATATATATACATGAACCATTAAATTATTTATAGTAACATCTATACATATATAAAAGTAAACCTAAAATTCTACTTTTATCTTTAATTTTTCTCCATCTTTTCAATTTTACTATTTAGAAACGATTCAATTTTAATTTGATCATCTATTTAATACTTTAATCTCAACCATTAACCCTATTTATGCCAATAATAGATTTTTCTAATTTTTTAATTAATAATATAAGTTTGAAAAATATTAAAGATATTTTTGGCATATTTGACAAATTATCAAAGAATATATTAATTTTTAATCAATACATAAATCAATATTTAATTGATTTTATTTAATTTAATTTAATTTACATATGATTTATATTTTTGTAATTTATTTTTTTCTTAATATTCAACCAATCTATTTAAAATATTTATTTTAATTTAATTTTAAAGATTATATTTTTTTTATTGAATTTACTTTAATTTTGATATATATTTTTAATTTAATATTTACTCTGAACTATCCTCTTAACTTAATTTAATTAATATATTTTATGATAAAATATCATCTTCATATAATTGATCAAATTTCAATACACTTTTTAATTACTCCCTCCGTCCTAGCAGAGTATTCATACTTTCATTGTAATTTACAAAGGAGGTGTAAAAACTGTGTTGGAATGAAGAGAGTATTAATTTTGATCCACGAGTATTAATAAAAAAGTTTGAAATGTATCGTAATAAAATATTTGAACATGACGAGTATGAGTAAAACTAAAATGAAATGAGCGAAGCTTATATTAAACAAAAGTTTATGCAAAGGTACACGTTTGGTAATGAAGAAAAATAAGATATAGTTCTACATGCTAAAATACTTACAAGTAATAATATTAGTGAATATATTTAGTACAAGCCTGGTTCCATAAGAATGAGTGATATTTTTATAAATAAAGTGTAAGTGGGAGGTTAGTTGTTAATATCTTTTTAATTTAGGAGTATGAAAACTTTTAGGGAGTAGTATAATTTTTATTATAATATTAATTTAAGCATTAAAAATAAAAATATATAAAATAAATGAATATTAATGGATACATGTTACCCACGTATATTTATAAATGAATTTCGGACGAGTACGTATATTATAATAAATTTTTTTAATGGTACGGTAATACACTTTTTAATAGGTCGAGTATGGATACAAGTAGTTAATATTTAAATAAATACGGGTATCCTTAACTAAGCGTTTTCCCTAAAGTTGTCATCCTTTGATGTTATGAAAAAAATAAATATACATATTATATGAATAATTAATAAATACTCCATCCAGTCCCGTAGAAACGTTTACGATTGCTTTTTACACGAGAATTAAGGAATATAGTATTTTAATGTGTATTGAGGTGAAAGAAATAATATTTTAATGTATAGTAGGTAGTTGTATTAGTGTAGTGTTGTGGGCCTCATTAAGATATTTAAATATTTTGTGTGGGTCTAAATTACTGTAAAGGAAAATGTATGTAAACTTTTATATGGGACGCCCAAAATGAAAATACGTAAATGGGAGGGGGAAGTATAAAATTACATTATATTAACAGAAAAGTTATATTTATATATTATATATAAATAATTAGTATTTTATTTTTAAAATATTTATATTCATATAAATAAATATATATATATATATATATTTATATATATATATTACAATTAACATAAAAATAACAATTTAAATATAAAAAAAATAATGATTGTATATTGTAATATAATTCTTTTTGTGCGTTGCACGGATGAGGAAATCTAGTGTTAATTAATTACATTAAATAGAATTATATTTAATTGATTCAATTTTGAATATTAATAAATTAATCTTATGAGTAATTAGATCAAAATAAGTATTAAAACTTAATAGCGATAAAAAAGAAAAAATCTGAATGATTAATTTTATAACATCAACTAAAGTTGATTAGTTCACATATTAACTGAAAATGAAACTGTTAAATAAGAAAAATATTTAATTTACAAAAATATAGTAGAGTGATTGAGTAATTAAATGGTATTAAAGTCTAAGAAGAAGAAGAAAAAAATCAACATATTGTGAGAAGGATGGCATAAAAATGGTCTCTATTGAAGGAAAATTCTATTTAGTAAAAGAGTTCTTAATCTCATTTTATGGTCAACAGTAGATTAGATGAGAATTTAGTTTTGATTCTCAAATGATGGGATTCAGTTTTAGTCAATGTTATAATTCAAAGATTTGTACCGTTAAAATTGCCATCAAGAAACCCATCCAAAGCCATAAACTGACATGATCGCAAGTGTACCCTATCGCACGGACAATCAAGTTTTAGCAATCAAGCAATTTAAAGTTCAAGAGATCAAAAAGTTTATTGTGATTTTATAATAACTAACATAAGATAGGCTACATAAAATCCAAAACCAATTGACTCTTCTTCCACAGTGATCAAGACATCGTGTCATTTAGCCAAACTTCGAATAAGAGCATGATCCAAAGGTCTAAAATTAATTAAAAAATTATTTAAATTAGCAACATAATTATTTTTAATACTCCCTCCGTTCCGTCCTTATAGTTACGTTTGCTTTTTGCACGGGGATTAATGAATATAGTATTTTAATGTGTATAGAGGTGATAGAAATAATAATTTAATATAAAGTGGGTAGGTGTATTAGTGGGATGTGTGGGCCCATGAAGAGAGAAGTAATTAATTTGTGTGGATCCCATATGCTAAAAAGGAAAATGTAACAATTAGGATGAGACGCCCAAAATAGAAATATGCAACTATTAGGATGAAACGGAGGGAGTATATATTTTTAAAATATAAACACATGTGTAAACTGCATTCATGGTGTAAACCATGTGCTCACCCCTTCAATCCTATATACTCTATGTATTGCTTATAGAGAATATAAAATGTGTGTATTGATTGTGATTTTACAGAAGAGATGCAAGGATATATATAAGCTATACAAGCTGTATAATTGAGGAAATTAAGTAATTAGAATCCCTTAATATTAGGAATTGATTTATCTATCAATTACTTTACTTAATACGCCCCCGCAAAAGCGACGTTCCATTGGCCACAGAGATTTTGGAATGAAGTAACTGAAATCGAGACTTAGAAAGAGGTTTTGTTAACAAATCAGCCAGTTGATCTTGCATGTTAATGTAGGAGACAGTCATGAGACCTTTAGATGCTAGATCATGAACAAAGTGAAGATCAATGACTATGTGTTTCATTCGCGAGTGTTGAACTGGGTTTAAGGTCAAACGAGTAGCATCCATATTGTCACAAAATATAATAGGGGGACTTGGACACGGGATACCCAGATCACGAAAGAGATGATGAACCCAACACACCTCTGAGGTAGTTGTTGCTAGAGCACGATATTCTACTTCAGTAGACGATCGTGCAACCCCTTGCTATTTGCGAGAGCGTCAGGAGATGGGGGTTGAGACAAGAAAGACAATGTACGCTGATGTGGACTTGCAATCTGATAAGTCCCCACCGAAATCTGAATCAGAGTATGCTTTTAAAGTGAGATTGTCGGAGAGGCAAATCAACAACCCATGATGCAAGGTGCCTTTCAAGTTACGAAATAGACAGTAGATAGAACACCAATGAGACGAAGAGGGAGAGTACATAAATTGAGTAAGCTTATTAACAATGAAGGCAATATCAGGGCGAGTGATCGTAAGATATTGCAAACCCCTAATAGCACTATGATACATAATGGCATCAATCAAACCTGTCGATTTTGCTTCATGTTTGGAGCAAGGAGTGTAGAGTGGTTTTAAACCATCCATTTTGTGTCGCTGGAGGAGATCAATTATGTATTTATGCTGGGAAAGAAATAAACCTTCTTTGCAATGTGCAACTTCAACTCCCAAAAAGTAAGAAAATGTTCCAAGATCTTTGACAGCAAATTTTGAGCGGAGATGCGTAGAAAGAGCCAAAAGAGTCTGGATTTGAGCCTGTAATGAAAAGATAATTAATATATGAGAGAAAAAAAATAAGCGATCAGTACCTCTATGGATCGTGAAAAGGGATGAATCTGCTTGGGATTGTTTTAGACCTAAGGACTGAAGAGAAGCACAAAGTGAGTTGTACCATACCCTAGGAGCTTGTCGGAGGCCATAGAGAGACCAACGCAGAAGACATACATGAGAGGAATGCAAAGGGTCCTTAAATCCCGGAGGCTGCTATATATAGACGGGGACATCAAGATCACCATGCAAGAAGGCATTACTGATGTCTAATTGGCGAAGTGGCCAATTAAATTTGGTGGCTAGAGTCAGAACAGTTCTGATAGTAGTGGGCTTGATAACAGGACTGAATGTTTCCTTGAAATCTATCCCAAGTCTTTGATGAAAACCTTTAGTAACCAGACGAGCCTTATATTTATCAACAGTTTCATCGGGCTTATGCTTAGTTCTGAAAACCCACTTGCAACCAATGACATTACAGTTAGGAGGTTGAGAATCTAAAACCCATGTTCCATGACATTGAAGTGCTGTAAACTCTTCATCCATAGTAGCACGCCAATGGGGAATACTAAGCGCTTGTTTCACAGTAGTTAGTTCAATATCTATGGGGAGTGGATGTTTTGTGGCTGCATAAAACCTTTTTTGCTTATAAATATTATTCTGACTTTGAGTTCGCATAGTGTAAGTGTGAGGTGGTGAGGTTTGTGATGAAAAAGGCAACATGTGATGAGCATTTTCTCAACACACAATAATCCCAAAGTATGATGGATGTGATTGTATCAGTTATATTATCGAAACCAAAGGACGGATGATTATCAATTTATTGATAACTAAATTAATAAAAATTATTATTTGATAATTTAATTGGAGAATGGTTATTAATCTAATTAACAGAATAATTAAATAACAAATAAGATGGAGACAATAGAAAATAAACTAGAGTTAAATAAGTGAGAAGGTAGGTAGCTCTTCGGGCCATCCAGTTTCACTAATTAATCTCCCTTCATTATGTCAATGTCCGACTCTATCTTGTGGAATATGGATGCATCACTAAGCCATGCTGATATACTCTATAGAAACAAGTAGATAAGCGTATAACACGTGTAGATTATCTTGGAGTAAGAACACAATTTCACCCCCCTTTCTAGGTATTATCAGTATCAATTATTTTTCGTGCACTAAGTACTCTAATCTGATATGATCTCCCTTTATAAGTACTATGAAATTGTCCTCTTTATCCTACTTACTAACCCGAATTCAATTCAAATAAGTATTCATATAAGATAGTTCTAATGAAGCTTCAGATTCCCCTCACTTAGAATCATAACATAGAATCATGCTCAATGGTGAACACACTCAATCAATGACTAAGATATGTATTCAGACTCTACATAACAGTTAATGATTCACAAAACAACTCAGAGTATGAATTAAAAACATATTATCTTATATAAAATAAATCCACAAGTAGTGTTGTATAGAGTATACACACGAAAGTTTAATTAACTAGATAAAAACCTTCATAACCCTAGAACTGCCAAAGCGGTTCTAGCCCAATATTTTAGAGAACGTTTATGGTGTTTGGATAGATCTTACCCATAGTCTTGAAAATTATAAGAAAGATTAAGTTGCGAAATAAAACCTAGATGTGAGCGCCGTCACTTTTCACTCCATCTTGAATCTTCACTTAGTTCTCACTTGATTCGTTGCACGAATCTCTCTCTACAACTCCTGTAGATGGAGTTAGCATTTGGATGTCGTGTAGGATGGGTGTGAAATCTAACTCTCTTCTTGATGTGATCTGCTTCCCTTTTTATACCTGTAAACCCTCCTTATGAACCTTTACAAGCTTTTTCTTAGAAAATATGCCAAAACACGCACAGGAGAGTCAGAATTACCAAAAATAGATCGACGTGTCCCTGCTCAACCAAAATAGTTTGGTTGAGCGGCAGTCGATCAACTTCTCTGTAAGCTGAAGCTCTGTCATGTATCCCGCTCGAGCAACTCCACTGTCGCTCAACCAATAGGGCTTGGTCGAGCGGCTCTTCTCCTGGTCGAGTGATGCCTCGAAACTCGTATTTTCTAATTTTGAGCTCTTTTGACCTGTTTTCTATACAATTATGCTCAAACAACCTCAGTAGCATTTGACTCATGATATTTCCATAAACATCCCATTTCACCTTGATTATAGACCAAATTGTACTCGAATTCCACTTAAATCAGAGCTCAAAACACATGAATTATCACTCTCATCATCCCCCAAACTTCCACATTTGATTAGCCATTTGTAGTCGGGATGACAAATTAAAAAATTTATCAAATCACAGGGAGGAAGATACTAGGGTTTAAACGATCTCGTATTTGTCATATTTTTATAGAGATGATCATAAAGGGATAATATTAATCAAGAAATGACAATTAAACAATGGGATAGATGAATGGAAGATGAATGAATGAGACTAGTAGATAGAGAATGAGACTAGCAATACTTAAAGCATGGAAAATCTAAGTATCATGCAATAAATTAATATATGTCATGGATTAATAACTAAGGGCCAACACGAATTCCACCTAATCCTCTCGAGATGGATAGAATGTAGATCATTTATAAGGTCTTAAAAAGGCTCTAAGGTTGGTTCTCAATCAAACAATTTCAACTAGGTACTAAGTTCAATTAGAGAGTCCCTTCACACGATCAATTGACCTCTCAATCTAACAAACTGAATGTTCTATCAAAGGGTTCAAAATCTTAAAGGATATCTCTATCTCATTAAAACTTATAATGCACATGAAGTGTATGAAGAAATAATTCAATGAACTATCCTAAATATATAATTGATTTCTCAATCAAATCACATGCCCATGATAATTAATCACACAAATCAACAATACAAATCAAGCAATTAACAATCAATGATTGAAAATTAGCAAATCCAATCAACATATGAATTCAATTGCAAAATACCCAAAATTATCCAACACAATTCATATTGCTAATCTCACAAAGGAGATTAGCCTCTCATAATTTCAAAGAAAACAACATAGACAATTGTATCTCTAAAACCCGTGATTGAACTACAAAGAAGTCTACAAAAATTGGAATTAAAACTCCCTTGAATAGCTTCAATGGTGCTTCTCTTCCTCTTCTTGAAATCTCCACTCCCCCTTGCTTCTCTAACTACTTGGATGATAGATTGGATGGTGGATTAAAGGATGGGTGAATGGGATGAAGGGTAGATGGAATGGAGAGGAAAGTGTGTGAAAAATGGTGTGAATTAGGTGTAGATTGGATTCAGGAATGCTTTCTGCCTAATTTTTATGCCAAATGATGTATTTGTGGGCCTAGAATCTTCTGGAAGACATACAGATCCAAAAATTGACTTTTGACCGAACACGGGTCATGTTCGGTACATGGGTCGTGCTCGGTAGGGCGTGCTCGGTACTCGGGTCAAGTAGGTGCAACGCAGTCTCACCGTTTCGCGCATAACTTTAACATTCGAAATTCGATTCGAGTGATTCTTGCGCTCACGCAATCCTCTCTTCCTTGTCTTTCTATCCATTTAAAGATCTGAGAAAGAGTCCAACATTTGAAAGTATACAAGTCATGCAAAGTGGCACACCATTTTAATCATAACTTTCTCGTTTGGACTCCGAATTGAGCTCTATTTTTTCCTACGTCTTCATTTTTAGGTCTAGAATCCATTTTTATCTGAAATCATATGTTTAAGTTTATTTTTACACATTTTCATAAAAATACAAAATACAACCAAATAGTACACAAATACGGATAAAATAATACGAAAACACACATAAAAAGACACTAAAATCTAGTTGAAGATATCACTCATCACACCCCCAAACTTAAAGTGTTGTGCGTCCCCGAACAACAAAAATGATAAAACAAGGGGAGAGAGATTTTCACCTAGAAAAGACTAAACGAACACAAGTAATAACACATCAATAGTAGTAAGAACTACAGACTATGCTAAGTCATCCTACAACATTAGATTCATGACATGAGAAATTAAGACGTTCAATCAAAAGAGAATAAGGTGTAATATAGTCTCTTTTTTTCCAAGCCTCACATAGATTATCAATTTCACTCAACACTTTTTTAAGTAGGGTAAATCAACACTCATCAATCGATTGGCTTGACTCACTATAGACTTACTCATGGACTACATTCACAAACCACCAAAGTTTCAATTAGTGATCAAAAAGGTCTTTACTTAGGATGTAATGATAGGCTCTTTGGTATGGTAGGAAGAATATAGGTTATAGTGACTAATCAAGTGTAAGTAATCAAAGAGATGACCAATTTCTCTAACTTCTCCACTTTTCTTTCTTCCTTTCTTATCTTTATTGATCATAAGCACTATTCATTAAGTTTTCTTGGATTGAGCTTCTTTTGATTCATGCCTCCTTTCTTTGACTTTTATGATTTCCTTGAGCATATTGTTGTTGTTTTGCTTATTTTCTTGTTTTGAGGTTGCATGTCCAATCTTTCTTGAGCTCTTTTCATCCTTTTTTCTTTCTTGCTTGTTTACCATTTCCTTTCTACTTTTTCTTCCTTATCAAACCTTTCTAGTTACCACCTCCTCAATCACCCACACAAATGGTATATATGTAAGGCTTAAGTGGGTAATCATGGCTTATAATGTGCTAAATTCACAAGAAATAGGCTTATAGGCTCAAAGTGGTTGACTAGGGATGATGTTCGTGGTAGGGAAATTTATGCCAATGACTATATATAACAAGGATGACTTTAGATCATTTCACTAATCTCTACTAATTGGGCTCATTTCTATAGTCCTTGAGCAAGTTCTAGCTTATCAAACACAAACGATCCACTCATGAAGAAATACCATGTATGCACGGTTGAGGCTCAAATTCTCACAAGTTTATGCATTGGACCTTAAGAAACTTATTACACCTCATTCATCTCAAAATTGAACAAGTTAAATAGAACATATCACAATTCGAAAGTGTGGAGATTCTTAATCATAATTCGTTATCACTTATCACCACAACATATCATCACTCACATTCAAAAATGACTCACAACATCCCAAAAACAAACCACGAAAATGACTCATCAAATAAGAAACAATACAAACACATAATCATGCAAAAACAAAAAATTCCATCCATCACTATACTATGAAGTACACATTCTACATCATCCATAACCAATTAAGCTCACATCTCATCTCATCCTTAATTAAAACGAAAACCTCCCAAAAACATAACATATGAAGTAGCATGCTAATCAAAACAATCCAAATCAATCTCAAGTCATGCTAAACACATAGAAGTGGTAGAGTATAAAGTGAACTCCCTAATTATGCATTTGGTAGTAGAAGTTGTTAGCTCCGAGCTCAATTCGTGCTTCCAATACCCTTCATACATGCTCAACAAAACCATTAGCTCAACAATTTCATTAAAAATATGGACTATCATGCACTTCAACACAACTAATCGGACCAAAATCAAATAAATACCGAAGAAAAAAATTGAAATCAGCCCAAAAACACAAAAAGTATATGCCTTCAAGACAAAGTATGTCACACCACGCCATATCCCCCAAACTTAAATTGAAACAAGAGTTTCGAGTTAAGTTTGCAAAAAAGTAGTGTGACAAACTTACACACTTCAAATCTAGCACCCTTCGTATCTTCAATACATATTCATCTCACGAGCACAATCAACCTACAAGGCCAAAATGCAAGAAAACAACAAATCCATCATCCTTATTGAAAGTAATAAATAAAGCAATAAAGATAAATATGGGTTGCCTACCATCTAGTGCTAAGCTTAACGTCTTCAAGCCAGATGGGATATGGAGAACTCATCGGAATGGCCATAGATATCTTTCGTCCTTGCCATCGAATTTCAAACGTTGTGCTTCTTCCTGTATTAGGCACTTGTGGCAGGTAATGACCTCCTTTGCATCCTTCAAGCATGGTGATATGTGTGAAATTCACCTATATTTTAAGTAGATTTTTGTGGCTTTAATTCAATAATTGGGCATGATTTTAATGAAAATACTATTAATTGCTTGATTATTTGGAGAAAGGTTATTTTGTTCATTTTTATAGAAAAATAGGTGATTTTGATAAAAATGGATTCTACAAGTGAAGAGGAAGATGTGGGAGAAAATGGAGCTCGATTTGGAGTTGAAACGAGCAAGAACGGGCCAAAGAAAAATTTATTATAAATCCCATTTTTGGTCCCATGAGCTAAATTATCCCACATTGATCACTTACTACAAATTCCTCTCACTCTACCACTAAATGAACCCACTTGTCCCACATTGGAAATTCACTCAAATTTCTCTCATCCTTACTACTATAAATACCCTCTTCCATGAAAGCCACCATTGAACAATTCTTTACTCATTTAAATTCCATTAAATTGAATCATTTCCAAGATTCAATAATTTAGAGGGCTTTTAAGTAAGACCTCAATAGTTGAGATCCCTCCCCCTTTCGGGGCGAGGGATCCGTAGTTTTAAATATTTTCTAGATTAGGATTTATTGTTTTCCAAGAAGGTGGGGACACCAAGGAAAGGATGATCCTCATGGATGTAAAAACTTCATTAAGGTGTAATCTAATCCTACTTATTATCTTTTTATTTTCTATGTTTTGGATATTTGATTGATGCTTGAATTATGAATTAATTTGTGATATTTTCTAATTGTATTCTCGACTTTGATTAGTTTCATTTATGGATGTTTAATTGCTTAATCTATATGTTTGATTTGTGTGGTTAATTATCTAGTACATGTGGTTAGAACGAGAGTTCAATTATGTGTTTTAGGAATTAATTGAATCTTTTCATCATATGAGTTATATGAATTAATATGGGAAGAGTTGGATACGACCTCTCATGTTTAGAACTACATAAATGGACACTAGAGAGGTTAGATCGAGAGGTCAATTAATCTAGTGAGGGGAACCCAACCTTAGTGAATTCATAGTACCTAAAAAGGGAATATAACCTATGATTTAGTACCTTTTAGGGAACTCGTATGTGTAAGTAGTATATATTGGGAGGTGTTCGCTATGGTATCGATCCTATGTGCTATTTTGGGGCCTTTGTAAAGGCCTACATCCTCTTCATCTCGAGAGAGAGTTTAGGTAGAATTTGTGATCGCTCTTACTATGATAGCTTAAATTGGGAGGCAATTAGATGTGTTATATGATTTATCCATTTGAATTGCATCATGAAGATTTCCTTTGCATTGAAAATTCCAAAAATATTGTAATTAGTTTCTTTTCTTGTTTTTATTATCTATTTTCTCGGTCATCCCTAACTAATACGAGACTATAACTTGAAGGCCATAAATCCTAAATTCCCTTGGGTTCGATAAATTCTTTAATTGGTAATCTCGATTATTAACGACCAATCAAATGGCGTCGTTGCCGGGGATGTTTACCCTTTTGTGTGAGTGAATGAGGAGATGGTAGCTAGGAAGGTTTGATATAGAAAAAAAAGAAGAAAAGAAAATGGTAAAAGAAAAGAATGAAAAAAAAAGATGAAAAGTGCATAAGCAAAAATGAATATGCAACCTCATAACAAGAAAATGAGCAAAGTAACAAAATGCTCAAGGAAATCATGAAAATCAAAGAAAGGAGGCATGCATTGAAAGAACCTCAATTCAAGGAAATTTGATGATAGTGCTTGTGATCAATTAAGGAAAGAAAGAAAGAAAGAAAATATTAAGGAATGGAAGAAATAGCTACCTCTTAGATTACTTACACATGATTAGTCACTATTATCCATATTTTTTCTACCCTACCAAAGAGCCTATCATTACATCCTTAATGAAAGACCTTTTTGATCATTAATTAACACTTTGGTGGTTTGTGAATGTAGTCCGCGAGCAAGTTCATAGCGAGTTGAGCCAATCAATTAATGAGTGTTGTTTTACCTTACTTTATAGAGTGTTAAATGAAATTTATGACATATGTGAGGCTTGGACTAAAAGGGGACTATATTACACTTTTATTCTCTTTTGATTAAACTTGTTAATATTTGCATGTTATGGTTTTATTGATGTATGATGCCTTAGCATAATTTGTACTTATTATTGCTATTGATGAGTTATTACTTATGTTCGTTTAGTCTTTTCCTAGGTGAAAATCTCTCTCCTTGTTTTATCATTTTTGTTGTTCGAGAACGCACAACACTTTAAGTTTGGGGGTGTGATGAGTGATATTTTCACCTAAATTTTAGTACCTTTTTATATCCATTTTTATATTATTTTATCCGTATTTTTGTGTATTTTGGTTGTTTTTTGTGTTTTTATAAAAATATGTGTGAATGAGCTTAAACGTATGATTTTCAGGTAAAATGGATTCTAGACGTGAAAAGGAAGGCGTAGGAAAAATGGAGCTCAATTCGGAGTCCAAACGAGAAAGTTATGATTAGAATGGTGTGCCACTTTTCATGATCGTGTCAGCGCAAGAATCACTCGAATCAGATTTCGGATGTGGAAGTTATGCACGAAACGGTGAGACTGCGCTGCACCTACTCGACCTAGGTACCGAGCACGATCTACCGAGCACGACCCGTGTACCCAACACGACCCGTGTTGGGTCAAAAGTTATTTTTTAGATTTGTACGTCTTTTAGAAGGTTCTAGGCCTACAAATACATCATTTGGCATGAAAATAAGGCAGAAATCATTTCTGGATCCAATCTACACCTAATTCACACCATTTTTCACACACTTTCCTCTCCATTCCATCTACCCTTCATTCTATTCACTCATCCTTGAATCAACCCATCAATCCACCATCCAAGTAGTTAGAGAAGCAAGGAAGAGAGGTGAATTGCGAGGGGAAGAAGAAGATCACCATTGGAGACATCTAAGGGAGTTTTCATCCAAACTTTGTATTGAAACCTTATTGTTTATCATGTTATTGTCTATGTTAATTTTCTTATGAATATGAGAAGCTAATCTCCCTTGTGAGATTAGCAATATGAATTGTGTTGGATAATTTTGGGTATTTTGCAATTGAATGATTATGTTGATTGGGTTAATTGATTTTCTATCATTGATGCTTTAGATCTTGATGTTTATGATGATTTGTGTGGTTTGTTGTTTTAAACATGTGATTAGATTGAGAAGTCAATTGCATATTTAAGATAATTAATTGAATCATTTTGTCATACACTTCATGTGCATTATAAATTGTAAAGAGATTGAGAAATCCTTTGGAATTTAGAACCCTTTGGTAGGACATCCGATTGGTTTGATCGAAAGGTTGATTAATCGTGTGAAGGGACTCTCATTTCAAGCTTAGTACCTAGTTGAAATTGTTTCAGTGAGAACCAATCCATTGAGCTTGATTCCATATCCTATTCATCTTGAGAGGGAGTTTAGGTGAATTTAGTGTTTGCCCTTAGTCTAAACCCATGACACATATGAATTCGTTGCATGATATCTAGATTTTCCATACTTTATGTATTGCTAGTCTCAATCTCTATCTATTTGACTCATTCATCCATCTTCCATTCATCTATCCATTTATTTTATTTTCATTTCTTGATTATCTCCCCTTTATGATCATCTCTATAATACTATGATGAACAGAGATATCTTAGACCTTAGTACCTTCCTTCCTGTGGCTCGATAAATTCTTTAATTAGTCATCCCGGCTACAAATGGTTAATCAAATATTTGATTGGTTGTTAATAGTTAGGATTACCAATGAAAGAATTTATCGAACACCCAAGGGAATTTAGGATTTATGGCCTTCAAGTTATAGTCTTGTATTAGTTAGGGACGACCGAGAAGATAGATAATAAAAACAAGAAAAGAAACTAATTACAATATTTTTGGAATTTTCAATGCAAAGGAAATCTTCATGATGCAATTCAAATGGATAAATCAAATAACACATCTAATTGCCTCCCAATTTAAGCTATTATAGTAAGAGTGATCACAAATTCTACCTAAACTCTCTCTCGAGATGAAGAGGATATAGGCCTTTACAAAGGCCCCAAAATAACACATAGGGTCGATACCATAGCGAACACCTCCCAATAGATACTAATTACATGTACGAGTTCCCTAAAAGGTACTAAATTATAGGTAATATTCCCTTTCTAGGTACTATAAATTCACTAAGGTTGGGTTCCCTTCACTAGATTAATTGACATCTCGATCTAACCTCTCTAGTATCCATTTATGTAGTTCTAAACATGAGAGGTCATCTCCAACTCTTCCCATATTAATTCACATAACCCACATGATGTAAAGATTCAATTAATTCCTAAAACACATAATTGAACTCTTGTTCTAACCACATGCACTAGATAATTAACCACATAAATCAAACATACTCCCTCCATCCCAGGCTAAGAGGGTCATTTTACCATTTTGGTCGTCCCACCCAAAGAGTCTCAATTTTTTTTTGGACACATGGGACCCATCCACACCACTAATACAATTAAAATATGGGGCCCCACACCAACTAATACAACTACCTACTACAGATTAAATAATAATACTCCTTAATACACGTGCCCAAAAATAAATGAGACTCTTAGGTTGGGACGGAGGGAGTATAGATTAAGCAATTAAGCATCCATAAATAAAACTAATCAAAGCCGCGAATACAATTAGAAAATATCACAAATTAATTCATAATTCAAGCATCAACCAAATATCCAAAACATGGAAAATAAAAAGATAATAAGTAGGATTAGATTACATCTTAATGAAGTTTTTACATCCATGAAGATCATCCTTTTCTTGGTGTCCCCACCTTCTTGGGAAACAATAAATCCTAATCTAGAAAAATATTTAAAACTACGAATCTCTCGCCCCGAAAGGGGGAGGGATCTCAACTATGGAGGTCTTACTTAAAAGCCCTCTCAATTATTGAATCTTTGAAATGATTCAATTTAATAGAATTTAAATGGGTAAAGAATTGTTCAATGGTGGCTTTCATGTAAGAGAGTATTTATAGTAGTAAGGATGAGAGAAATTTGAGTGAATTTTTAATGTGGGATAAGTGGGTTCATGTAGTGGTAGAGTAAGAGAAATTTGTGTAAGTGATCAATGTGGGATAATTTAACTTATGAGACCAAAAATGGGATTTATAACAAATTTTTCTTTGGCTCGTTCTTGCTCGTTTCAATTCCAAATCGAGCTCCGTTTTCTCTCACATCTTCCTCTTCACTTGTAGAATTCATTTTTATCAAAATCACCAATTTTTCTGCAAAAATAAATAAAAATACCTTTCTCCAAATAATCAAGCAATTAATAGTATTTTCATTAAAATCATGCTCAATTATTGAATTAAAGCCACAAAAATCCACTTAAAATCTAGGTGAATTTCACACCGATCAAACCCCCAAACTTAAAGTGTTGCTCGTCCCCGAGCAACGAAAAAAAAAAGAACGAGGAGGGGAATTCACCTAGAATTGAATCAAGATATCAATGAGAATCAAGTCATTTCAAGTCTACTTCAATTTAATCAAAACAAGCGACAAGACATCAATTTAAATGCATACAATTTAAGCTTAGGAAATATGCAAGCAAGTGAGACTTTCACTTTCCTCTCTAGATTTTGCTTTTCACTCTCACACTCAAGAGGTGTATGGGAGAAGTGTATACTCTCAAAAATCAATTCAAATGCATGTCATTACCATATGCTTGCCAAAGGTCTAAACTATCTACCACTTGTATGTGTTAATCATTGAATCAAAAAGGTCTTTAATGTGGTTGTAATGTAGGCTCTTTGGTCTTGGGTAGGAAAATATTAAGGAAAAGTAATCTCAAGATTAGTAGAGAATTTAAGTTGATTGATCACTTCAACTCTCATCTCTCTTTTTCTCTTTTCACCTCAAGAAAAATGCGATCTTCCATCCGACACACTAACAAAACTTTTTTTTTTACTTCTTTTCATATTGAGTTTCTTCTCTCTTTTCCCCAAGGGCTCTCTTTTCATTTTTCTAGTAGAGCTCTTTTATGCTTCTTTTATACAAGCTTCACTCAATTTTTTTTCTTTTCATACAACCTCCATTTTTTTCTTTTTCATCTTTTCTCCTTTTTTTCTTACACTTTCACCATTTCTCTCTTTCCAAACTCTCTTGTAAGCTCAATTCAATAACTTCATCCCCATTAATCATCTACTAATCGACAAAGGTGATTAGGATATAGAATATGGATAAAATGGCTAAATTTGTAGGTTGCCAAAGAAATAAGGATAATAAGCTCAAAGAGGCAAACTACGAAATAATTTTATTTGGTAGGATTAATTTGGCTAAGTGACTTGTCAAAACAAAGATGGCCTTAAATCAATTACAACAATCTTCACACACATGTAGTTTCAAGAAGACACAATGGCAAGTTCTAAAATGCACACAAAAGAATGATGCACACACAAGAAAGGAAAAACCATTTGATTTCATGATTTAAAGGCTCAAAAAGCTCACGGGCTTGTGGTAGTGAAAGAAACACAAAGCAAGCACAAACCATAACTCAACAAGTACACAAACAAAAATCTATCAAGTCACAAGTTTCAAACAAATATCATAGTCTTAAAATTTCTCACAATGAAGCACAAGACAGCTAAGAAAGATTTTCTCCTTATTGAAAGCAAGAAAAAGCAAGAAAAGCACAAAAAAATCGAAAATAAAAAAAGGAGAAAATACGTGCCAAAGAAAAGAGTAAGGACTTAAACGTGCATCGGTGCAATATGCTAAAGTTTGAGTTCATGGATGCAATTTTATAATTTAAACCGTAGAAAAGTCAAGTAACGAAAGCAACATCCCCGAAAACTTAAATTAGACAAAGTCGATTTTAAGTTGAGAAGTGTTCGTTACCTCAATTTGTACCACTCCTTTACTCTTCAAGGCCAATACCATGGCACCAACAAAAAATAAATAAAAAAAATGTACCTATCCTAACACTCAACGAAACCTAAAGCTACAAATACAACTAAATTCCCCGGCAAAGGCGCCATTTGATTGGTCATTTTGTAGTTAGGATGACTAATTAAAGAATTTATCGAACCACAGGGAGAAAGGTACTAGGGTCTAAGCAATCTCGTGTTCATCATAGTATTATAGAAATGATCAAGAAAAGGAGATAATCAAGAAATGACAATAAAATAAATAGATAGATGAATGGAAGATGGATGAATGAGCCAAGTAGAAAGAGAATGAGACTAACAATATTTAAAATATGGAAAATCTAGGTAACATGCAATGAATTCATATGTGTCATGGGCATAGACTAAGGGCCAATACTAGTTCACCTAAACTCCCTCTCGAAATGAATAGAAAATTATCAATATATAACTCAAATGATTGGTTCTCACTTAAACAATTCCAACTAGGTACTAAGCTTGAAATAAGAGTCCCTTCACGCCGATCAAAATTTGATTGGTCGTATATAGTCGGGTTGACCAATTAAAGAATTTATCGAACCACAGAGAGGAAGGCACTAGAGTTTAAGCGATCTCAAGTTTATCGTGATTTTATAAGGACGATCGAAAAGGAGGATAGATAAGCATGAAAATTAATGCAATTACACTAATGCAAGAATTAAGAAATAAATGAATGCAAAGATAAATGATGGGTTCCAAATGATGAAAGGATGAGATTAGCAACAATCATGGTATAGATAACAAAGTAATCATACAATTAATTCTAATTTCTCATGGACATGGCATATGAGCGATCACTAATTCCACCTAAACTCTCTCTCGAGATGGATAGGATGTAGGCCTTCAATAAGACTCCCAAAAGCACATAGGATCGTGACCAAAGCAAACACCTCCCGCTAGATACTAATTACTCTACGAGTTCCCTAATAAGGTACTAAATCATAGGCAATATTCTCTTTTAATGTACTATGAATTTACTAATGGTTTTGGTCTCCTCACCTAATCAACCAATCTCTCGATTAAGCTAATCAAATGTTCCATCAAAGGGTTCTAAATCTAGAAGGCTATCTCTATCTCATTCTAAATTAATACACATAAAGTGTATGATGAAATGATTCAATGAACTATCCTAAACACATAATTGATTTCTCAATCTAATCACATGCCCATGACAATTAATCACACATATCGTCATATAAATCAAGCAATGAACAATCAATTATAGAAATAACACAAAGCCCATTCAAGATTAAAATCAAATTGCATAAAAACTAAATTATCCAACAACAATCATGGAGCTAATCTCACAAAGGAGATTAGTCTATCATAGTCTTAGAGAAAACAACATAGACAATTGAATCTACAAATCCCATGACAAATCTATAAAGAATTTCACAAAATTTAGAATTAGATTCCCCCTTTGAAGTCCTTCAATGGAGATCTCCTTCTTCTTCTTGCAATCTTCACTCTCCCTTGCTTCCTTGATCACTTGAATCGTGGATTTGATGGAGGAGATCAAGTGTGGATGGATGGATGAAGAATGGATGAAGATGATGGTGTAAAATGGACGAAATGGTGTATGATCTTGGTGTAGGAGTTAAACCCTTCGAAAAATCTAATCAAATATTGAAGTATTAGGTATTTATACCCCTTGGGAAACTTCTAGAAGAAATCTGTTTTATTTTACTGATCAAGCACCTACACGACTCATGTGCTGCAACATGTCTCGAGTCGTGTCAGGGTTTCTGAGTCAATGCGAACTTACGACGGCACACGAGTCATGTGGCGCAACACGGCCAAGGGATGGTCGTGTTGTACATTCTGATGTCGTCGCACGGCCATCTCTTACAGGCCCATTTGCAGTACACAGCTCATGTAGCACGACACGGCTCGTATACTTGAAACGGCTGGTCGTGTTCTTGCTGTCCTGTTTTCTTCTTCCTTCTTTCGTTTTCCTTCTCTATTTTTGCTCTAATTTCACCTGTTTTACATACGATTAAGTTTATTCACACTCAATTCCATAAAAACACATAACTCCACCAAATAACACATAAATACGGATAAAAATATATGAAAATGGACATAAAAAGACACTAAAATCTAGGTAAAAATATCACTCATCACACCCCTAAACTTAAAGTGTTGTTCGTCCCCGAACAACGAAAATGATAAACCAAGAGGAGTGATTTTCACCTAGAAAAAGACTAAATGAACACAAGTAATAACACATCAATAGCATTAAGAACCACAATGAATGCTAAGTCATCCTACAACATTAAACTTGTAACATGAGAAATTAACAAGTTCAATCAAAAGAGAATAAAGTGTAATATAGTCCCTTTTTAGTCCAAGCCTTACAACGGTTATAAAATTCTCTCAACACCCTTAAAAGTGGTAACAACACTTATCAATTGATTGGCTCGACTCGCTATAAACTTGCTCATGGACTACATTCATAAACCACCAAAGTGTTGATTAATGATAAAAAAAGGTCTTTCATTAAGGATGTAATGATAGGCTCTTTGGTAGGGTAGAAAAAATATGGATAATAGTGACTAATCATGTGTAAGTAATCGGAGAAGTAGCTACTTTCTTCTATTCCTTAACATTTTCTTTCTTCCATTATTTCCTTAATTGATCACAAGCACTATCATCAAATGTCCTTGAATTGAGCTTCTTTCACGTGCCTCATTTCTTTGATATTCATGATTTCCTTGGGCATTTTGTTACTTTGCTCATTTTCTTGTTATGAGATTGAATATTCATTTTTGCTTATGCTCTTTTCATCCTTTTTTTCTTCCTTTTCTTTTACAATTTCCTTTTCTTCTTTTTCTTCCGTATCAAACCTTCCTAGCTACCATCTCCTCAATCACTCATACAAAGATGGTGAATATATAAGGCTCATGTGGGTAATTAAGGCTTGTAACTAAATTCACTATAAAAAGGCTTTAAGGCTCAAAGTGGTTGACTATGGATGATGTTCATAGTAGGAAAATATATGGTAATAACTATGAATCACAAGGATGGCCTTAGATCATGTCACTAAACTCCACTAATCGGGCTCGTTCCCATAGTCATTGAGCAAGTTCTAATTTATTAAACACAAACAATCCACTCATGAAAAAAATACCATGTATTCACGGTTGAGACTCAAATTCTCACAAGCATTGGACCTTAAGGAACTTATTACATCACATTCATCTCAAAATTGAACAAGTTAAGTAAAACATGTCACAATTCGAAAGTGTAGAGATTCTTAATCATAACTTGTCATCACTTATCACCACAACATATCATCACTCATGTTCAAAAATGACTCACGACATCCCAAAACAAACCACTAAACAACCCTAGACAAGAATAAGAATACACACAAAACACATAAGAAAAGACTCACCAAATAAGAAAACCAAAAAAACATAACATGCAAGAATAAAAATCACCATCAATAGAAAATGAAGCACACATTCATATCATCCATAATCAATTAAGCTCACAAACATCCCATCCTTGATTGAAAAGTAACCTCCCACAAACATAACAAATAAAGTAGCATGCTAATCACAACAATTCAAATCAAATCAAATTATGCTAAACAAATAGAAGTGATGAGTGTAAAGTAAACTCCCTCATTAGGCATTTTGTAGTGGAAATAGTTGGCACGAGCTTCCGTATTGAATTCACAACGAATCTCGATTAGATCTCCAGGTTCAATTCGTGCTTCCACTACACTTCATTCATGCTCAACAACTCATTAAAACTATTAACTCGACAATTGTAATAAGAATATAAACTATCATGCACTTCAACACAACCAATCGGACCAAAATCAATCCCAAACTCATGAGAAAAATTTTAAAATTGCCCCAAAAATACGAAAAGTATATGCCTTCAAGACAAAGTATGTCACACCACGCCATATCCCCCCAAACTTAAATTGAAACAAAAGTTTCGAGTTAAGTTTGCAAAAAATAGTGTGACTTACCTACACACTTCAAATCTAGCACTTCTCGTATCTCCAATACGCATCTTCCTCACGAGCACAATCAACCTACATGCCAAAATGCAAGAAATAACAAATCCATCATCCTTATTGAAAGCATTAAATAAATAAATAAAGATAATGATGGGTTGCCTCCCATCTAGCGCTAAGTTTAACGTCTTCAAGCAGGACGGGATATGGAGAACTCATCGGAATGGCCACGGATATCTTTCGTCCTTGCCATCAAATTTTAAACGTTGCGCTTCTTTCTCTAATAGGCACTTGTGGGAAGTAACGACCTCTGTTGCATCTTTCGAGCATGGTTTTAAAAATTCAACTCTCTTGACTTATACTCCATTGCCCTTTCCATTCTCGAACACCACTCATTCTTTCTTACCAAATAGACCCCCAACATCTCTTCAAGTTCTCTTTTGTTTCTAAGAATATGAGAAGAATCAATAGGTAAGACAAAGTCAATGTAAACAATATTATCAAATTCAAAGAAACTTAAAGAGTGTAAAGGTTTAGAAATGCTCATTTCACTCTTCAAGTCATCATAACTTTCTTCTTGACTTTGTTCCTCTTTTTCAACATCATTTGCCTCAATGTGCTCTTCAACTACCTCATTTGAATCTTCATCTCCCAAATTCTTTTCTTTCTTCAACTCTTCTTCAACTTTACTCTCCTCTTCAAGTTCTTCAACTCCAATTTGGCTTACTTGATACTCCAAAGCTTCTAACCTCTTCTCAGTTGCCTCATTTCTTTCTTCCACTCTTCAAAGCTTGCTTCATTAATCTCAATCAAGTCTTCTAACGATGATTTTTCTTCCTCAACTTGTTGAAAATCTCCTCCCTCTTGGTTGTAAATATTCCATACTTGAATTGGTGGATAATTCCCATGAAAACTTCCCTCATAGATTTTTTGAAAATTTCCTTGGAAATCATCCACTCCCATGAAATAAGCATCTCCTACTTGATGGTTAGGTATCCTCCATTCTTCTTGCTCTATAAGGCTATAAATCGACACACCTTGTACATTTTGACCATCCCCCAAACTTGAACTATGCAAGACTTGACCATAAGCACCTTGATTCATCATCCCTATTGTCTTGTCAATTCCAAGGTAGCGGGTGTAATTATCTCGGAGGATTCATTTTGAAGAAAACTTGATTGAGGATTTTGACCTTCATCACTACCTTGAGCACATCTTCAATTTAACTCCAATAAAGCGTAATTTTGGAATGGAGGAGAAGTGTTGGTGTTGGGATTTGGTGAAGAATAAGCACATGCTTGATAAGGGTGGAATATATTTGCATTGTAAGCTTGTTGCCATTCTCCATTTCTTTCTTGATTGTAGTATTGAGAGCTCTCTTGATTCATTTGAAAATTGTAACCATTATTGCTCTCATTCATGTAGTCTCTTGATTGTGGAGGTGGAACCCTTGCAATTTGATTCCCAAAAATATCACTCAAATATTGGTTCCAACCTTCCATTTAAATGCTCTTCTCAAGGCTTACTACAATTCTTCTTCAACTTTCTATTTTTGGCTTTGATCCCCCTTCTCCTTCTCTCAAGATAGTTTCAAGTACCTATCAAAACAAAAAAATGAGATCAAAAATTTTCCATAGAAAATAATAAAAAGCAATAAAAATATCTCTAGTAATACTAATCAAAACACTCATTCGTCAAACCACCAGCGACCGTTGCCTCCTCGAAAACGGTACCATTTGTATGGTCGTATATAGTCGGGTTGATCAATTAAAGAAGTTATCAAACCACCGGGAGGAAGGCACTAGAGTTTTAGTGATCTCAAGTTTATCGTGATTTTATAAGGACAATTGAAAAGGAGGATAGATAAGCATGCAAATAAATGCAATTACACTAATGCAAGAAATAAGAAATAAATGAATGCAAAGATAAATGATGGGTTCCAAATAATGTAAGGATGAGATTAGAAACAATCATGGCATAGATAACAAAGTAATTATGCAATTAATTCTAATTTCTCAAAAATGGCATAGGAGCGATCACTAATTCCACGTAAACTCTCTCTCGAGATGGATAGGATGTAGGCCTTCAATAAGACTCCCAAAAGCACATAGGATCGTGACCAAAGCAAACACCTCCCACTAGGTACTAAATCATAGGCAATATTCCCTTTTAAGGTACTATTAATTCACTAATGGTTTTGGTCTCCTCACCTAATCAACCAATCTCTCGATTAAGCTAATCAAATGTTCCATCAAAGGGTTCTAAATTTAGAAGGATATCTCTATCTCATTCTAAATTAATGCACATGAAGTGTATGATGAAATGATTCAATGAACGCTAAACACATAATTGATTTCTCAATCTAATCACATGCCCATGACAATTAAGCACACATACCATCATATAAATCAAGCAATGAACAATCAATTATAGAAATAACACAAAGCCCATTCAAGATTAAAATCAAATTGCATAAAAACTAATTATCCAACACCAATCATGGAGCTAATCTCACATAGGAGATTAGCCTATCATAGTCTTAGAGAAAACAACATAGATAATTGAATCTACAAATCCCATGACAAATCTATAAAGAACACAAAATTTAGAATTAGATTCCCCCTTTGAAGTCTTTCAATGGAGATCTCATTCTTCTTCTTGCAATCTTCACTCTCCCTTGCTTCCTTGATCACTTAGATGGTGAATTTGATGGAGGAGATCAAGTGTAGATGGATGGATGAAGAATGGATGAAGATGATGGGGTAAAATGGAGGAAATGGTGTGTGATCTTGTTGCAGGAGTGAAATCCTTCGAAAACTCTAATCAAATATTGAAGTATTGGGTATTTATACCCCTTGGGAAGCTTCTAGAAGAAATCTAATTTTTTTACTGATCAGGCACCTACACGAATCGTGTGCTGCAACACGCCTCGAGTCATCTCAGGGTTTTTTGGTCAACGCAAACTTACGACGGCACACGGTCGTGTGGCGCAATATGGCCAAGGGATGGTCGTGTTGTATGTTTTGATGTCATCGCACGGCCATCTCTTACAGGCCTATTTGCAGTACACGGCTCGTGTACTTGAAATGGCTTGTTGTATTCTTGTTGCCCTATTTTCTTCTTCCTTCTTTCGTTTCCCTTCTCTATTTTTGCTCTGATTTCACCTGTTTTACATACGATTAAGTTCATTCACACTCAATTCTATAAAAACACATAACTCCACCAAATAGCACATAAATACGGATAAAAATATACGAAAATGGACATAAAAAGGCACTAAAATCTTGGTGAAAATATCACTCATCACATGGCTTTAGAAATTCAACTCTCTTAAGCTTACACTCCATTGCCCTCTCCATTCTTGAACACCACTTATTTCTTTTTTCCAAGTAAACTCCCATATCTCTTCAAGTTCTCTTTTATTTCTAAGGATGTGAGAAGAATCAATGGGTAAAACAAAGTCAATATAGACAATATTTTGAAATTCAAAGAAACTTAAAGAGTTTAAAGGTTTAGAAATGCTCATTTCACTCTTCAAGTCATCATCACTTGCTTCTCGACTTTGTTCCTCTTCATCAATATCATTTGCCTCAATAGGCTCTTCAAATACTTCCTTTGATTCTTCATCTTCATACATCTCTTCTTTCTCCAATCCTTTTTCAACTTTACTCTCCTTTTCAAGTTCTTCAACTTGTTGAAAAATGGTCAAAGCACTTACAATTTGGCTTACTTGATGCTCTAAAGCTTCTAACCTCTTCTCAGTTGCCTCATTTCTTTTTTTCCACTCTTCAAAGCTTGCTTCATTCATCTCAATCAAGACTTCTAAAGATGATTTTTCTTCCTCAATTTGTTGAAAGTTTCCTCCCTTTTGGTTGTTAAAATTCCATCGTTGAATTGGTGGATAATTCCTATGAAAACTTCCCTCATAGTTATTAGAAAATTTCCTTGAAAATCATCCACTCCAATGAAAGAAGCATATCCTACTTGATGGTTAGGCATCCTCCACTCTTCTTGCTCCATAAGGCTAGGAATCGACACACCTTGCACATTTTGACCACTCCCAAAACTTGAACTAGACAAGACTTGACCATAAGCACATTGATTCATCATCCTTATTTGTATTATCAATTCCAAGGTAACGGGTGTAACTATCTCGGAGGATTCATTTTGAAGAAAACTTGATTGAGGATTTTGACCTTCATCACTTTCTTGAGCACATCTTCTATATAAATTCAATGAGGCGTAATTTTGGAACGGAGGATTAGTGTTGGGATTTGGTGAAGAATAAGCACACGCTTGATAAGGGTGGAATGTATTTTCATTGTAAGCTTGTTGCCATTCTCCATTTCTTTCTTGATTGTAGTATTGAGAGCTATCTTGATCCATTTGGAAATTGTATGATCAACAATCACTATTTCAACAATCACTATCTTAATCCATTTAGAAATTATAACCATAGTTGCTCTCATTCATATAGCCTCTTGATTGTGGAGGTGGAACCCTAGCAATTTGATTCCCAAAAATATCACTCAAGTATTGGTTCCAACCTTCCATTTAAATGCTCTTCTCAAGGCTTACTACAATTTTTCTTCAAACTTTCTATTTTTTTCTTTGATCCCCCTTCTCCTTCTCTCAAGGTAATTTTCAAGTACCTATCAAAACGAAAAAGTGAGATAAAAAAATTTCCAAAGCAAATAATAAAAAAAATAAAAATATCTCTAGTAATACTAATCAAAACACTCATTCGTCAAACCACCAGCAACCGTTGCCTCCCTGACAACGGCGCCATTTAATTAGCCATTTGTAGTCTGGATGACTAATCAAAGAATTTATCAAACCACAAGGAGGAAGGTACTAGGATTTAAGCGATCTCGTGTTTGTCATAGTTTTATAGAGATGATCATAAAAGGATAGAATTAATCAAGAATTGACAATTAAACAATGGGATAGATGAATGGAAGATGAATGAATGAGACAAGTAGATAGAGAATGAGACTAGCAATACTTAAAGCATGGAAAATCTAGGTATCATGCAACGAATTCATATATGTCATGGATTAATAACTAAGGGCCAACACGAATTCCACCTAAACTTCCTCTCGAGATTGATAGGATATAGATCCTTTATAAGGTCTCAAAAAGGCTCTAAGGTTTGTTCTCAATCAAACAATTCCAATTAGGTACTAAGTTCAATTAGAGAGTCCCTTGACACGATCAATTAACCTCTCGATCTAACAAATCGACTGTTCTATCAAAGGGTTCTAAATCATAAAGGATATCTCTATCTCTTTAAAACTTATAATGCACATGAAGTGTATGAAGAAATGATTCAATGATCTATCCTAAACATATAATTGATTTCTCAATCTAATCACATGCCCATGACAATTAATCACACAAATCAACAATACAAATAAAGTAATTAACAATCAATGATAAAAAATAGCAAATTCAATCAACATATGAATTCAATTGCAAAATACTTAAAATTATCCAACACAATTCATATTGCTAATATCACAAAGGAGATTAGCCTCTCATAATTTCAAAGAAAACAACATAGACAATTGTATCTCTAAAACCCATGATTGAACTACAAAGAAGTCCACAAAAATTGAAATTAAAACTGCCTTGAATAACTTCAATGGTGCTTCTCTTCCTCTTCTTGAAATCTCCACTTCCCCATACTTCTCTAACTACTTGGATGATGGATTGGATGGTGGATTCGAGGATGGGTGAATGGGATGAAGGGTAGATGAAATGGAGAGGAAAGTGTATGAAAAATGGTGTGAATTAGGTGTAGATTGGATCCAGGAATGATTTCTGTCAAATTTTATGCCAAATGATGTATTTGTGGGCCTAGAACCTTCTGGAAGACGTACAGATCCAAAAAATTGACTTTTGACCAAACACGGGTCGTGTTCGGTACATGGGTCGTGCTCGGTACTCGGGTCGAGTAGGTGCAACGCAGTCTCATCATTTCACGCATAACTTCCACATTTGAAATCCGATTCGAGTGATTCTTGCGCTCACGCGATCCTCTCTTCCTTGTCTTTCTAAATATATAAAGATCTGAGAAAAAGTCCAACATTTGAAAGTGTGACAAGTCATTCAAATTGGCACACTATTTTAATCATAACTTTCTCGCTTGGACTCCTAATTGAGCTCTATTTTTTCCTACGTCTTCCTTTTCACGTCTAGAATCCATTATTACCTAAAAATCATATGTTTAAATTTATTTTCACACATTTCCATAAAAACACAAAACACAACCAAATAGTGTACAAATACAGATAAAATAATACGAAAATACACATAAAAAGATACTAAAATCTAGGTGAAAATATCACTCATCACTCATCCCGAGGCAACAAAATCAAAACTAAGGTAAGGGAGTGTGATCACAAGATCCTCATACGTGCACAACTTATAATAACACATGCAATTTCATCAATTCAAAACCTGCAGTCATCATATCCATGCAAAAACATCAATCAATCACAATACTTCTACGAGTGCAAAGTCTTCTATCTCACTAGGTAAGTGTTTACTCTCGCTCTCAAGTGTAAAAGATGTATACTTAAAGGGTTAGTATATACGCTCATAATCAATTCATACATTCGCGTAACCATAAGCTTGGCAAAGGTCTCAAAAATCAATTCATAATTTCCTCAACACTAGGATCACAAAGGATTTGTTCTTGGGTTGTAATGTTGGCTCTTTGGTAAAGGTAGGAGAATATAGATAAAGTGACTAATTCGCTAATAGAGAATTTACCTTGGAGTTTTGCTCTTCATCAAACAGTTTCATTCTTCTTCTCCATTCTTTTCTCATGATCTTTTCAATACTTCTTTCCTCCTTCTTTACTTGGAATCAACGTCATTCTTTTTCTTCAATTTATATGGTACCAATTTCGGCACTATCCTTATAAACATTCGGGGTACCGGTTTCAGGCACTACCCCCTAAACAAGATTTAACCATTAATTTCATTCACTTCATCACTTCCACCAATCTTTCCTTCCTTTTCTTTTCCACTTCACCACTAGAAACTTATTCACCTCAACTCTCTACTAGTTAATATGGTATTTAAAGGCTCAAATAAAAGGTAAATCAGGCTTTTTATCAAAGGCTTGCCAAAGAAAAAGCTTTTAAAGGCTCAATGGGGCTTCCAATAATAAACATATTATATGGAAAGGTAAAATTTAGCTAAGTGGCTCAATTACACAATAATGGCCTAAGATCATGTCTTAGTATCTAACAATCATAAATCTCAAACAAGACTCCAAGCCAAGTTCTAGAATACGAAAGTATGAATGAAACTCTCAAGAATAAACTATCATGATTAATAGGCTCAAAATTCTCACATGGGCAGTAGATTTTCTAAACACTCTTCAAAGCATGTAATCAACATCAATCTCTACATAAACTACAAGTAATCAAGTACACACATGCTTTTCATCAACGAAACCAGCATATGTCAAATATAAGCGCACATGCATATAAAATAGTCAACATCTCTACTCAATCAATATCCACATCAAGTATACAAATATCCATCATCACCAATATATCAATACGGTACATACCACTCATGCATGAATCATCAACAACCCAAATCACCACTCACACAATACCCAACCTGTAAAGTGAAAAATAGAAGGGAGTTGAGAGAAAACAGACAAAGGAAAAACCTGGCGTACTGTACTCCTTAGGAGCATCATCATCATCATCATTATCATTTCGCCAATCGTCAAAATCCCTTTGCAAGGTATCGACCTTCCTGTCCAAAGCCTCGTAATTCTCATACAAATCTCCCTACCTTCTGTCCATAGCATCATACCTGAGGTTGAGTGCAGCATAGTTCGTGTTCGCCAAAGTAAGTTGGCGGTTCGTCTCCTACTAGTTTATGTTCAAGGCATTGAAATGCTCATGCATCAACCTAAACTGCTCTCTATAAAAGCGAACTTGAGCTTTCCAAAAATCATACTGCTGCTGCTGCTACGGTGGTGGTGGCTGCATCAGAGGAACTCCAGTCTCTGGATAATCGTGAGGCATCTCCATGTGTACATCAGGAATCAGCTGCTCAAACGACTGCTGCTGCAGCTCATGTGGCTCATGTGGTCATCCTCATCGAACTCCCCCAGCTCTCCTACCAGATTCATATCAAGGTCTAGATAAACCCCATCTAAATGCATCTGAGACAATGTTCGCCAATCTCCATTAGCACAACAAGTAGTAGAGATAGCGACATGGGGAGGAGTGTTCATCAATAAGTCCGCATTGATGTGAACAGAGGTAAGATCAACAAGAGAGAAATGCATCTTGAAAGAAATAGGATTATTCCCTCTAATGAACATCCATACACCATCTTCCCTTTGAGCCAAGTTCATCCTCACACATGCGGACGTGATCAAATCTGGGTCTCCAAGGACTGGCCGATATCCCAAAAAATCATGATTAAAGTGCTCCGCAATCGGCAAGATCAGCCCCCCTATGTTAACCTTCTAAAACTTGTGTGAAGTAAATCAATGCAGCTGCTGAAATAGATAGGCACCAAGGTTGAAGTGGACTCTATTCATCATGCACCAGAGCACGTACAACTCCCCTCTTGGAATATAACCCCCCTCAACTCGAGCAAATAGGGTGTTTCCAAAGATCCAATCCATGTAAGCGATCACTGGGTTGCGAATGAAGGCAGCCCTTGATCACTGAGGATCATAGGCTCCTTGCAAATCTGTGATCGATCTCCAAAAATCATCAGCATTAAATCCTTCGTCCTCTTATGTTGACACATTCTCTGGGCATCCAAAAGCCATATTCAACTCATTAGCGTACATATACTACAGCTGTCCCCCAATCTGAAACCAAGCACTCTCCGAAAGAAAGTGCTCTCCACGAATCACCTCCAATGTACATAACATCTCATCTGTGATATGGAGTAGGTCTCCCTCTTCAGATCCATGAAACCTCTGATTCCTACTTGGTTGAAAATCCACCGAATATCATTGATGATGTTCATCTCGATCATGGCTTGATCGTCCTGATAACGAGTCCGAACAATCCTCCTTGAAATTACTCCCCATAGCTCCTCTCTTTCTTCCCACTCTGATATTTGTATATCAAAATTGGACCGCATCAATTTGTTTTTCTTTAATTTCTTAGCCGTCTCTCCCTTCATCGGTATCCCACTTCCCTTCCTCTTGGAAGAAGTAGCAATGTCTTTACCTATAAAATTATACCCCCTTCATCCCGGGCAAAGAGATGCATTTGCTTTTTGCACGTAGATTAAGGAGTATTATTATTTATGTAAAGTTGGTAAGTGTATTAGAGAGATGTGATGGGTAGTGGTGGGCCATTGGTGGGCCCTTTTTACCAAAAGAGGAAAATAGTGCAATTTGGATGTGACACCCAATATAGTAAAATTGTGCTATTTGGATGGGACGGAGGGAGTACTTCAATACCAAACATAGGCAAAGAAACAAGTATACCCAACCTAGGACTATTTTTCACATAGATTTTACCCAAGACTTCAAATCATATGCTAACCATTCAAAACTCAACTTCTCCACAACTTCCCATGTGTACTATGATTTTACTTCCACAAGTAAAATCATAACGAACTTAACCTCACGTACATCCTAGTTTAACAGAAAATACCAACATACTTAAGACTAAACCCAAAAAATAAAATAATAAGCATAATTCCTAAGCATGCATCAATTCCACCATTCAAATTAATCATAACCGTCATTCAAAATCAACAAGCCCATTCAAAAATTAACAAATTAAACTCAAGCCCGTAACATATGTATCCTCAATTTTACTAAATTCCATTAATCCAACGTACAATTGAACTCATGCAAATTTATATAAAATTTCAACAAAAACACCCAAAATTCAAATTCAATCCAAATCAAAAGCATGCTTGAACACTTACCCAACTAAATTAAACACATGACAATCCATTTCAAAGGTAATGAGTCAAGAAAACATACCTTTATCTCTAGCCATGGATGTGTATGAGTGACGAAGAACAACAACACAAAGTTGAGAAGGAAAAAACCCTAAATTCAACTTGAATCTCCTAAAATTGATGTGGAATGTGTATGTTTTGGGTAAAGAAGAGTATACTAAGGGTATGGAGTAAAAATCTTACAGTTCGGGATGAGTGCTCGAGAGAGGGTGGTGAGAAAATGGTTGAGCGCAAGCTGAAGTTGAAACTGACCTTATATTCGCGATTTTTCATCTTTGCTCTGGTCGAGCGGCTATCTGTATGGTCAAGCGGCGCCTCTGCAAGAGTTAACATCTTCGCATACCCGCTCAACCACAACTTGACTTACCTGTGAGGTCGAGCGACCACTCTGTAAGCTAAAAACACTGAACCAGACATCGAGGTTGTTGCTCGACCACCGCTCGACCTCAATGCTTGGTTGAGCAGAGAAAGTTTTGGTCGAGCAGCTCTTCGACACTCTGTTATTCTTAATTTCCTTCATCCCCTGCAAAACTCAGACTCTAAAATAAAATTAAGCATCATTTCAAGCCAAAACAATAATTAGAGAACCACTACTTAGATTCTTTAAATCGTATATAACTCCACTCATACTACAAAATAAAATAAAACACCACTAAACACTAGGCAAATTGCGAAAAAATTGATACATCAAAACCGGTTAAAGTTTCAATATAACGCAAAAAATCAACTCCTCTAGCAAACGTTATTAAGAAAAGATTATACTCGTGGTGCTTCGCTGAGGTAAGAAAATCACACCCCCACCCCAAACTTAGTAAAAATTGAAGTTGAAACTAAGTTTGCAAAGAGATGTAATTGCCGATTAGTAAGCACCTTAAATATAAAAATTTCTTACTCGCACAAAATAAAGTAAGCAATAAAACAGGAGGGAAAGCTCCCAATAGGCGTTCATGTTTAACGTCAGAGAGTCACGACGGTACCAATCTCAATGCAAGGTATCTTCAAAGACAACGCAAGCATCATCCAGCGACTTAAAATGCTTCAATCAATGCCCATCCGCCACTATGATGTCGCCATCTTTGTCATGATCTCAAAACTCCCCCTCCGCAGGCTCTATGGATAATGAACGGTCCCGTCCACTTCGATTACAATTTTTCTGCAAAAAGATTCAATCAAGAGTTAAAGAGTAATACCTCGTTTCCTTGCTTAAACTCCTTGAAATTGATCTTCGAGTCATGCCATTCTTCATCCTTTCCTTGTAGATCACCGAGTTCTTAAAAGTTTGATTCCTAAACTCATCCAATTGATTGATGTGAGTTATCCTCAACTCCTTTAATTCCTTAATGGATAAGTTCAGACTCCTCATGGCCTATAAAGACTTATGTTGAATCTCTACGGGTAAGTGGCATGACTTCCCATAGAAAATTTGATAAGGTGAGATGTCTAGTATAGTCTTGTATGCCGCCCGGAACTCCCATAAAATATCATTGAGCTTCATCGTCCAATCTTTTCTATTGGTTCCAACTACCTTCTATAGGATTTGTTTCACTTGACGGTTAGAGACTTCGGCTTGCCCATTCACTTGAGGATGATAGGGTGTAGTAACCCTATGCTTAACACTATATTCCTTGAGAACTCTTTCAATAAGCTTATTGACGATGTGTGAACCTCCATCACTCACAAGTGCTCTAGGAACTCCATAGCGGACAAAAATATGTTTCTTCAAGAATGACAACACCGTCTTTGCATCATTCATGCGAGTGGGAATAACTTTCACCCACTTCGAAACAAAATCAACAGCAAGAAGGATGTAGAGAAATCCATTAAATGAGGGGAAAAGGCCCCATAAAATCGATTCTCCATACATCGAAAATCTCTACTACAATGCTTGGCTAAAGTGGCATCTCATCCCTTTTGCTTATGTTACCCATCCTTTGACATCTATCGCATATCTCTACATAGGATTCACAATCTTTAAATAAGGAGGGCCAATACAAAGCGGATCGAAGTACCTTCGCTGTAGTCTTTTAGGCTCCGAAGTGCCCCCCTTTAGGTTGTGCATGGCAAAAATCAAGAACACTCTCCATCTCCATCTCGAGCACACACCTACGGACGATAGAATCCGTACAAATCTTGTAGATGAACGGATTATACCATATGAAGGTCTCAACATCTCTCTTAAACTTAGCAAGTTGATAACTATTGAGACCTTTAGGAATTTCACCTGATGCAATGTAATTGACATAATCAGCGTATCATGGATAGCAGCGACTACATAAGTTTTCTCCGCTCCTTCAGCAAACACGCCATGATCTTCTCATTCGGATCTCCATATCAAACTCTTGCAGAAGAAGAATCCATCTTATAATCCTGGGCTTCGCTTCCTTCTTCTCCATCAAGTACCGGATTACAGAATGATCCGTATACATTATGGTCTTCATGCCAACCAAATACTATCGAAACTTATTGAATGCATACACAATAGCTAAAAACTTTTTTTTAGTGACAGTGTAGTCCTTTTGTGCTGCGTCAAAAGTCTTACTCGCATAGATGGCGTATAACTTCTTTTCTCTCAACTGCCCAAGCACCACTCCAAGTGCTAGATCACTTGCATCACACATAAGTACAAACGGCTGAGTCCAATTCGGTGTGATCAAGATAGGTGTAGTAATAAGTGCCTCCTTAAAAATCTTAAAGGCTATTACACATTCATTATCAAAATTAAAAGGAACATCCTTTCAAGTAAGTGAGACAACGGTTTGGAGTATTTTTAGAAGTCTTTGATAAATCTTCTATAAAATCATGCGTGTCCAAGGAAGGACCGCACTCCCTTTTCATTAGTGGGTGATGTAAGCTTCTCAATTGCCACCTCCTTAGCTCTATCAACCTGCAATCCTTCGGTCGAAACATGATGCCCAAGAACAATCCCGTCTCTCACCATGAAGTGGCACTTCTCCCAATTCAAGACAAGATTAGTTTCTTAACATCTCTTCAAAACAGTAGATAGGTTAGACAAACAAATATCAAAGGAGGAACCAAACATAGAAAAATCATCCATAAACACCTCTATGATATTTTCTATCAACCCATCAAATATAGCCATCATGCACCTTTGGAAAATAGCAGGTGCATTACATAATCCAAAAGGCATCTTTCTAAAAGTAAAGGTTCCACAAGGACAAGTAAAAGTAGTCTTTTCCCGACTTCGCATGTATTTTCATTCAGTTTCCTGTAATCCCTACACACACGCCATCCGATAGGAATTCTAGTGGCTAATGTTCCCAATCATCTGCTTTCACAATATTCATGCCCCCTTCTTAGCTATAACATGCAATGGACTCACGTGGGGACTATCACTAATGGGATAAATAATTCTTGCATCTAACCACATTAAGATTTGCTTCCTAATTACTTCTTGAATTACGGGGTTAACGCTCTGCTGATTCTGAATACATCCCTTAGCTTCATCTAGCAACCTTATCTTATGCATGTAATACGATGGAATAATACCTTTCAAATCATCAAGAGACCATCCAATAGCAGACTTATATTTCTTAAGCACATCCAACAAATCTTCAAGTTGATCATTTGTAAGGAAAGAAAATACAATTACTGAATATGTCTCATTATCACCTAGATAGGCATACTTCAAATGCTCTGGTAGTGGCTTCAACTCCTCTTACTTTTCTTCCTTCAGTGTGCTCTATCTATCCAAGGGTAGGTACTGCCTAGTCCACTTTACCTCTTCAAGCTTGGTTTTTTTGTTCATACCTATCATCACCCAAAGCAAGTAAGTTTTCTAGATATTCAATACATACCTCATTGGAGACCTCATCTAGCTCTGTAGTGGGAAAAGTAAGAGATTCTGCCAAGTATGTCTCCAAAGGATCCTTTGAAAGGATCAAATATATGTCTTCCTTCACAATCTCTTCCACCACATCAATGCTATAGCACCGTGTCTCCATAGGCATCTTCATTGTTTTGTCGAGGTTGAACAAAACCTCTTCTTTATCCATGCGTAGTCTAAGCTCTCCCTTTTAGACATCTATCATAGCTCCAGCAGTGGCAATGAATGGCCTCCCTAAGATAAGAGGGACATTATCCTTGTCATCTTCCATCTCTAGCACAAGAAAATCCACAGGAAAGACAAGCTTTTCCACTTTTACAAGAACATCTTCTATATTCCCCTTTGGGAAAGTCATAGATCTATCCAACAATTGTAGAGCCACTGTCGTGAGAGTGAGCTCCCCCAAACTTAGCTTCTTAAATATAGATAAGGGCATCAAGTTGATGTTTGCACTAAGATCGTACAAAGCTTTTCATGTCGGCCCCTTTCCAATCTCACATAGAATAGTAAAGCTTCTCGGATCGTTCAACTTTGCTGGCAGCTTCCTCTAAATGATCGAGCTATAGTTCTCAGATAGATTAACAGTTTCAACTTCATTCAAGTTCATCTTCTTCAATATGATATCCTTTAAGAATCGGGCACAGTAAGGCATCTCCATGATTGCTTCGGAAAATGAAATGTTCAAGCTAATTTTGTTCATGATATCCGAAAACCTCTTGAAATTTTCTTTCAATCCCTTCTTAACTAACCTTAAAGGAAAATGAGGAGGTATCTTTATCTTTGGGATTCCACACTCATCACGTTCAACCTCCTTCGCTTTGTTTTTCTCGGCTCTCAATCTCTTTGCTTTTTTCCATTTCTTCTCCACTATTAGCTCAGTATTATGCTCTTGTGATGGTACTAGAGTTTTCTGAATTGCAGGTGCAATGTCCTATATGGAAATTAAAATCGATTGACCTTGCTCGACATCTGCTCGACCATTAAGGGTTAGTCGAGAGACCTGATAGTGGTCGATGATGAGTGATATTTTTACCTAGATTTTAGTATCTTTTTATATGTATTTTGTATTTTTTTATTCGTATTTATGTGTTATTTGGTATAGTTATGTATTTTTATGGAATTGAGTGTGAATGAACTTAATCGTATGTAAAACAGGTGAAATCAGAGCGAAAATGGAGAAGGGAGACGAAAAAAGGAAGAAGAAAATAGGGCAGCAAGAACACGACCAGCTATTTCAAGTACACGAGCCATGTCGTGCTACACGAGCTGTGTACTGCAAACGGGCCAGTAAGAGATGGCAGTGCAATGACATCAGAACGCGCAGCACGACCATCCCTTCGCTGTGTTGTGGCACACGACTCGTGTGCCGTCGTAAGTTCGTGTTGACCCAGAAACCCTAACACGACTCAAGGCGTGTTGCAGCACACGAGTTGTGTAGGTGCCTGATCAATAAAAAAAATCAAATTTCTTCTAGAAGGCCCCAAATGAGTATAAATACCCATCCATTCAACCTTTGAAAAAGAGACACATGAAATTTCATATGCTAACAAACCTCACACACCAATCCTTTGATTTTACACCATATTCTTCATCCCCTTCATCCATACTTTGATTCTACATCATCTCGCTATAAATTCTACCATCCAAATCAAATAAAGAAGCAAGGAAGAGTGGGTGATCACCAAAAAAAGGAAGGATATTCAATTGGAGCCAATCCAATGGAGTTTTCATCCCAATTTTGTATTAATCCTCTAGTTTACCATGATTTGTAAGGTTTTTAATGTCTATGTTAAGGATCTTATAAAGATTGTAGGCTAATCTCCCTTGTGGCATTAGCAACATGAAAGTTTGTGGTTAAATTTTGGGATCTATGTATTTAAATTCATATGTTGATTAGGTTAATTGATTTCCTATCATTGATGCTTTAGATCTTGATGTTTTTGATGATTTGTGTATTTAGATGCTCTAAATATATGATTAGATTGAGAAATCAATTATGTGATTAGGACTTTGAATGAATCATTTCATCAAACACTTCATGTGCATTATAAATTATAAAGAGATTGACAAATCCTTTAGAATTTAGAACCCTTTGATAGGACATATGGTTAGTTTGATCGACAGACTGATTAATTGTGTGAAGGGATTCTTATTTCAAGCTTAATACCTAGTTGGAATTGTTTGAATGAGAACCAACCTTTGTGCTAATTGAGATTAATATCCTATTCATCTTGAGAAGGAGCTTAGGTAAATTTAGAGTTGGCCCTTAATCCATACCCTTGATTCATATGAGTTTAATGCATGTATCCTAAGATTTCCCACTACTTAATTGTTGTTAATCCCACTTTTGCTTAATTTGGAAAACAACTTTACATTACTTCATTTTAATTGTTTGATCATACTTTGTTTACTTGATTTGTGTCAATTTAATACTTGTTCAACAATCCCACTCGATGATTAGTCTCTATAAAATTATGATAAGTGTGATATCTTTTAAGCTCTAGCGCCAACCTCCCTGTAGTTCGATAAATTATTTTAGTTTGTCATCCCTACTACAAAATGGCTAATCAAATGGCGCCGTTGCCAGGGAGGTAATGGTTGCTAGTAGCTTAACGAAGGAACGCTTAGAGTAATCTTAATAGAGAAATTTTTATTTTATTTGTTTGCTTATATTTGCTTTGAAAATTTTGTTCTAACTTCTCTTATTTTGAAGGTGTATGCACACAAGGTCCAAGGGTAAACAATTTGAACCTCTTGATCTAGAGATTGAACACACTTTGAGAAGAAAGAGAAAGGAGAACAAAACAAAAATAGTAATCTTATGGAGAACAATCAAGATGAACGTGTTGACGTTGATTATGATGGAGACGGAGTGAAAAATATGCAAGAAAATGCACAAGCACCACAAGTCAATGCTAATCTTCCTCAACAAGCTCATCAAAATTTTGGAGGGCTTAATAATCAAGCTTTGCTTCAACAAATGGTGCAAGAAGCCATGCTTCAACAAGGTTTTCAACATGCTTATGCACCTCCACCACCACCTCCGGTGCATCGAGGACCTCAAGTTGATCCAAGAGTAATCCGGGATTTCTTTATGCCAAGAGCAATGCCACAAATGATGGGACCACCAATCAATGCCAACAACTTTGAATTTAAAGCGGGCTTGATTTCTATGGTTAGAGAGCAACAATTTTGTGGAACTCCGATTGAGGATCATAACGCTCATCTAGCTCAATTTATTAAGATTGCCAACATCGTGAAGATGAATGGGGTGAGCGAGAATTGCATTAAGATGAGGTTAATTGTTTCCATTTTTGTTGAGAGATCGTGCTCGTACATGGTTATCTACGATCACTCCAGGTACGTGTAACACTTGGGAGGAGGTTGCACAAATGTTCTTGAACAAATATTTTCTGCCTTCTAAGATGCTTCAAATGAAGAGCTTTATTACTAAATTCAAGCAAATGCCTCAAGAGAGTTTCTATGAAGCGTGGAAAAGATTTAAGGATAAGCTTCGCAAGTGTCCACAACACGGTTTTCTGGAAAATCAACAAGTGGGGTTTTTCTACCAAGGTTTGGTAAACAGGCAAAGAATTTATGTTGATGCTTCGGCGGGTGGATCCATACTTGGTGTGACTCCGGAGTGGGCTATAAGGATTTTTGATGAGATTGCTACAAATGTCTACCAATGGCCATCGGAGAGAGTTAGTAGATGCTATGGATTTGAGAGCTTTGATCAAGGGCAATAGTTTAGTATGAAGAGTGCTAGTGTGGAACCAAGTATGCCAAGTGTTGAGATGATAGCGGTGGAGGTAATAAGACAAATGAGCTTGAGTCAAAGTGTAAATCAAGGAGTTAACATGGTAGAAGGGCAAATTGAGCAAGGGGTGCTTCCTCCGAATAGTGTTAGTGGAGAACAATGGACTATGACAATGCCACGTGTGGAGGATGTGCAATACATGCAAGGAAGGAATTACCAAGGTAACTATCAAAACAATTACCAAGGTAATTTCAACCACAACCAAGAAAACTATCCACCAAGGCAAGGAGGCTTCAATAGTCAAGGAAGTGGAAGCTCATATCCACAACAACAAAGGAGGCAAGATAACTTCTTCTATTCAAACCCGAGCAATGCGGTTGCTTATCCCTAGGGGTATCATTCGGGAGCTAAAGCGCCAAATAATGAAGGGAAAGCAACTACCGAAGAACTCATTGAGAAGTTGATTACATCAAACAAAGCTCAAGATGTGATAAGAAGAAAGATTGATGAAGCTAATGATAGAAGGTTCAAAGTTTTGGAGCACTCGGTTGGTCGAATTGCTAGTTCATTGAGTGCGAATGAAAAAGGGAAATTTCCTTCTACTACCATTGTAAATCCAAAAGAGCAATGCAAGCTAATCGCTTTGAGGAGTGGAACAAACTATGAGGGACCTTCTATGCCTATGGAAAATGAGAAATTAGAAGAGAAGGAGGTTGAGGAAAGCTTGGTTGAGGAAGAGTTTATGGAAGAAGGTGAAGCTAAAGAAAATGATGAAACGGATGTGGTTGAGTCGGAAGTTGTTGAAAAGAAATGGAAAAGAACCAAAGCAATGAAAAAGAAAGAGGAAGAAGTGGAGTTGGAAAGGGATAGTTTGGGCATACCAAAAACTCAAGTGCCTATTCTTTTTCCACGTAGATTCTTGAAGAAGGGCCTTGATGAAAAGTTTGCAAAGTTCTTGAAGATCTTCAAGAAAATCCACATCAATATACCTTTGCGGATGCTTTGAGACAAATGCCTCATTATGCCAAGTTTTTGAAAGACGTCATAGCAAGAAAAAGGAGCTTAGTGGAGAATGAGACCGTCAACTTGACAGAGGAGTGTAGTGCCATAATTCAAAAGAAGTTGCCTCCAAATCTCAAAGATCCGAGGAGTTTTGTCATACCATGTGAGATGGGTAAGAGTGAAGTTCATAAAGTTCTTTGTGATCTTGGGGCTAGTATCAATTTGATGCCTATGTCTATCTTTAAGAAACTTGGTATAGGGGAAGTAAAGCCTACGTCCATTACATTGCAACTTGCGGATAGGTCTTTGACTTATCCTAAGGGAGTAGTTGAGGATGTGTTAGTTAAAGTTGGAAAGTTCATATTCCCGGTGGATTTTGTAGTTCTTGACATAGACGAGGATGCAAATGTTCTATTGATTGGGCATCCATTCTTGGCCACGGGAAGGGCTTTAATTGATGTGCATAAAGGGGAATTGACTTTGAGGGTGAATGAAGAAGAAGTTGTGTTTTCTTTGAGAAATGCTATGAGGCATCTGGATGAGAAAGAAGAATGGTGAATGACTGAATTGATTGATGAGATTGTTCAAAAGAACTTGCCATTTTTCCTATCCAATGATCTTCTTGAGACAATCATAAGCCATTCTCTTACTTTATCCTTAAATTCTACTTCTTCTTTATATTGTTTAGAAGATGATGATATAAATGATTGCTTAGATGATTTGAATGCTTGTAGGAAAATGCAAGAATATGAAGCCAAAATGATGTACTATGGAAAGAGGGAGTATCTTCCATTGGAAGATGAAGGTGAAGAGTCAAAGGTTGAAAAGGAAAAAGATAAATTGAATCCATTACCCGATCACCTTATGTATGCATACTTGGGGGACGACAAAACCTTTTCGGTAATTGTAACATCATCCCTTTCATCTCTAGAGCTTGATAAATTATTGAGGGTGCTTAGAGATCATAAAAGTGCTATAGGGTGGAGTCTTGATGATTTAAAAGGTATAAGTCCCACTATTTTTATGCATCATATTAGGTTGATTGATGAGAGTAAAACATGCATACAACCTCAACATCGTTTGAAACCCATTATGCAAGAGGTTGTTAGGAAAGAAGTTTTGAAATGGTTGGATGCTAGAATTGTTTATGCCATAAGTGATAGTCCTCATGTAAGTCCTTTGCATGTTGTGGCTAAGAAAGGAGAATTAACCATTGTTAAAATGGAATTTGATGAAGAGCTTGCCACAAGGGTGAAAACGGGTTGGAGAGTGTGTTGTGATTTTAGGAAGCTTAATGAAAACACTCATAAAGATCATTTCCCTTTGTCCTTTATTGATCAAATGCTTGATAAGTTGGCGGGATACAAGTATTATTGTTTTCTAGATGGTTACTCGGGGTACAACCAAATCATGATAGCCCCCGAGGATCAAGAGAAAATAACTTTTACTTGTCCCTATGTTACGTTTGCTTTCTATAAATGCCTTTTGGGTTTTGTAATGCCCCCGCCACCTTCAATGTTGCATGATGGACATCTTTGGGGGATTGATTGAAAATGTGATGGAAGTGTTTATGGATGACTTTTCCGTCTTTGGGTCTTCATTTGATAAATGCTTGGCTAATCTTTCTATGGTTTTGCAGCGATGTCAAGATATGAACCTAGTCTTGAATTGGGAAAAATGCCATTTTATGGTTCAAGAGGATATCGTACTTGGGCATCATATATCGGAGAAAGGGTTGAAAGTTGATAGGGCAAAGGTTGTAGGCATTGAATATATTCCCCCACCTAAGAATGAAAAAGGAGTTAGATCGTTCCTTGGCCACGCCGGGTTCTATCGATGTTTTATAAAGGATTTTTCTAATATAGCCAAACCTTTGTGTAAATTGCTTGAAAAAGATGTTCTGTTTGAATTTAATGATGAATGTCTTGATGCTTTTAGGGTGCTCAAGGAAGCATTAATTTCATCTCCAATCCTCATTTCTCCCGATTGGAGTAAGCATTTTGAGCTCCATTGTGATGCAAGTGACAATGCATTGGGAGTGATGCTTGGTCAAGTTAGGAAGAAGAAGTTTCGAGCGATCTACTATGCGTCAAAGACGTTCAATGCAAATCAAAAGAATTACACTACAACAGAAAAAGAGTTCTTATCCGTGGTTTATGCTTTTGAAAAATTTTATCCATACCTAGTTGGCACGAAAACCATTGTTTATACGGATCATGCCGCCAATAGGTATTTGATGAGTAAGAATGATGCTAAAACAAGACTAATACGTTGGGTTCTTTTGTTGCAGGAGTTCGATGTGGAGATACGTGATAAGAAGGGGGTCGAAAATATCATAGCCGACCACTTGTCACGTTTGGAAAATATTGATGAAGAGGGAACCATGAAGTTTATTAAAGACGTATTTCCAAATGAAGAGATCCTTCGAGTTGATTTTCAAAGAATGTATACTTTGTGTGAGACCGAGAGGCCGTGGTATGCAGATTTTGTGAATTATTTAGCTTGTGGTCTATAGCCGGATTATCTTAACGAGTCTCAAAGGAAGAAATTCTATCATGATGTCAAGGAATATTTATGGGATGATCCTCTTTTGTTCAAGAATTATTCGGATGGAATCATACGGAAGTGTATCCCGGAGGATGAGAAATTGAGTGTCATGGAGATGTGCCATAGTTCACCTTGTGGAGGACACTTTAGATTTCAAAAGACGGGAGCAAAGATTCTTCAATCGGGGTTATTTTGGCCAACTTTGTTCAAAGATTGCAAGGAGTATATCAAGGGATGTGATAGGTGCCAAAGAATTGGAAGTATAGGGCAACGTGATGAGATGCCCAATAGGAATGTTTTTGAGGTTGAAGTGTTTGATGTATGGGGGATGGACTTCATGGGACCATTTCCTCCATCTAATGGGTACTTGTACATTTTTCTTGCAGTAGATTATGTTTCCAAATGGGTAGAAGCAATCCCGACAAGGACGAATGATGCTCTAGTGGTGAAAGCCTTCTTGAGGAAGAGCATCTTTTGCTTAATTTGGAAAACAACTTTTCATACTTCATTTAAATTGTTTGATCATACTTTGTTTACTTGATTTGTGTCATTTTAATACTTGTTCAGCAATTCCACTCGATGATTAGTCTCTATAAAATTATGATAAGTGTGATATCGCTTAAGCTCTAGCATCAACCTCCCTGTGGTTCGATAAATTATTTAGTTGGTCATCCCTACTACAAAATGGCTAATCAGTCGAGCGAGGTATCTGTAATTGGAGCTTGATTGTCTAGATGTACATGTGTCCGCTCGTCCTCAGTTCGACTAGAAGGTTCTGGTCGAGCGACATCATTTTGGTCGAGTGAGGCACCTGTAACTTGAACGTTACCTTTCAGAACCTATGAGTTTAACAGCAGCCTACAAAGCAAGAGACCAAAATTTTGGAGGAAGTTTGGATTGATGAAGCAGAGCCCGTCCAATTTCCAAGATATGCCGATTCCGATGTTCCGAAATCTTATTTTGTTGAGGTGTATGAGGAGCAGTAGATAGCCAACTGATTCCACAAGAAATAAAGAAGGAACGCAGCGATTCAAATTCCCCACCATTGTCTAAAAATAAATTACGTATTTGATGCCCAAATTGAGTTTCCACAAGTTTGAAAAATTGTGGAAATATAACAGCTACCTGAGATTTAACATTGATAGGATATAGCCAATAATATCTTGTAAATAGATCAACTAAAAGCAGAAAATACTTGGAACCATCCAACGAGATAATAGAAGCAGATCTCCAAACATCAACATAAATGTAATGAAGTGGATGTAAAGCATTAAAAGAACTTACGTTGAACGGTAGTCTCCTTGATTTGCTCCAATGGCAAGAAACACAATCATTGTTTGAACCAACTGATTTATTCAAAACAGTTAATTAAAACTTATTAATAATAAAATTTATCATCTCCAAAGACGGGTGACCCCGTCGAGCATGCCAATTTGGTGAGGTAGTGCGAACACCTAAGGAAAACGTATTTGATGAGAAACCACCAAACTCTGAAGAGATGTGATAAATACCATCAATGCATGAGCCCTTAACGAGAGGTACCCCCGTGTTTCGATCCTTTACTAGAAAATAAGATGGAAAGAATTCCATAGAAACATTATTAGCCCTTGTAAACTGACTCACAAATAGTAAATTCCGGCTAGCATTTGGAACCCAAAGCACATCGGGTATATTAAAGTACGATTTGAGAATTTTAATAGGGAAGTACCAGTGTGTGAAATAGGTAGGCTGGAGCCATTAGTGATGTGGACTTCATCTGTACCATCATCTCAGAGTGTATAGACATGTTCCCTAAATCAACAGTGAGATTGTGAGAGGCTCCTGATCAACTATTAGTGGGAGAGAATGCCATGTTGAAATGAACCGAGACCCATCGACGAGTCAGGGCTGGATGTTTAAAAATACCACACAATTGGCAAGTAAATTGTGGATGGTGAGAGTTGTGATTTTCACCTCGAGACTGAAGATAACCTCCTCTGTGTGACTGCTGGCCACGGTTCTGGCGATTACTTCCACCATGACCTTTGTTTGGATAGGAGTTTCTTCGATGGGAATTATTTGAAGCAGAGACATTATCAGCTGTAAATACTAGTTGTGTCGTAGCAATTTCTTGAGTTTTAAGTGATAACACATGCTCAACGAGTAAATCGTGAAGCTCTTCATATCTTAGAGCTATCTCCCGGGTGCGAATGGGTCCTACGATGTTGTCATATTCTGGACCAAGGCCATCAATGATAAAGAGGGTAAGATCATCAATACTTACCGTTTGATCAATTAGTGCCAACTCATCAGCCTTTGATTTGACATGATGAAGATATTCAATAATCGAACATGCACCAATAGAGATATAATAAAGTTCACTCTTGAGTTGATTCACTCGAGAGCAAGATCGGCTTTCAAAAAGTCGATCAAGGACTGCCCAAGCCTCAACAGAGGTGGTGGTAGAGGACACTAGTGGCAATACATCCGGTGCAAGATAGCCGAAGATTGCAACAAGAAGCAATGAATCTTGACGAACCCAGTTCATAACTGCAGTGGAGTTGAATCCGGCTGTATCAAGGGATGGGCATGCCTGCTTTCCATCTATGAAATGGAGTAGATCATTACCTTTGAGGATGGCTAGAAAGTGTGCTCTCCAAGAAGGTTAGTTTGAGTGGGTGAGTTTTATAGGGAGGTGGTGGTGGGCTGGTAATAGAATAACAGATAGTTGTATTTATGCAGTAGCAGTAGCGATGGGTGGTTGTGTTTGTACTGTGGTAATAGAATATCAGACATGGTGGTGGCCTATGAAAAAAGGAAGAGAAAATAGGGTTTGGGTCCCAAACAAAACCTATACTGATACCACCATATACAGAACATAAAATGTGTGTATTGATTTTGATTTTATAAAAAAGATGCAAAGATATATATAAGCTATACAAGCTGTACAATTGAAGAAATTAAGTAATTAGAATCCCTTAATATTAGGAATTGATTTATCTATCAATTACCTTCCTTAATGTTGTTATGATGTAAACTCAATTTATAAGAGACTAACTATTTTTAAAAATATAATAAATCATTTTAAAATTTATTTTTGAATATTCAAATAATATATTTAATATTATTCAATTTTTATTAAATAATATCATTAATTTTTTGTTGTATTTTGAATATAAAATAATTATATTTTAATATTTTTTAAAAATTTAATTTTTTTTTCAAATAATTTTATTATAATTTTTCATTATCTGATTTTTTTTTTATGATTTAGATTTTTTTAAGTCTTTCTCATAATTTGTTTAATGGGACACTCTCTTGTGAGACAAGTTTTTATGAGATGGGTTGTGAGATGGGTTGACCTATTATTAAAGTATGCTTATTATATCGCTAAAGTATGCTACTATGTAACATCATGAAATCATATTTTAATTCATTATTCATCATACTTTAGAAAACATACTTTAATAATAATTAACCACACTTTATCTATACAGTAGATATACTTTAACACGCCTCACAAACCATATCACATAAATAACGTTGTGATTTACAATCATTAAATGATTACAAAAATATCACATTCTTTTTACAAAAACTTACTTTAATTTAAGGTGAAGTGTTGGTTATAGTTTTAATTATTTAATTATTTTAGTAAGTGAATGAGATTTGTTTGAAAAATAAATTGTCATGATTTAGACTAAATTATTTTTTAATTTGGTAGATCGACTTTTTGAATGGAAAATATCATTATCTCTTGAAATTGACCAATTGTGCTTTTATAAATAATTAAGCTATGACACTGATTATACATTATGAAAAAATAGAATAACAATTAAATGATTTCGCATATTGAGCGGGTTTTATATTAGTGTATATATATATATATATATATATATATGGCCACTTACTAGGAGGTACATAAAATAATGCATAATTGTTGTAAACTACATGACTCAAAGTACTATTACTCATAACTATATAATTATGATTGTGATACCATAAATACCCCTATGTATTTGCACAATTTGTTTGCACAATTTGATTTTGCATAATTTGATTTTGCACAATTTTCTTTGCACAATTTTATTTTTGCACATTTTGTTTGAACGTTTTAAATTCCGGCAGCAGGCGGTGGCGGTCAACGGCTGTCAGGCCGGCGGTCAACACCGGTCAATGGCTGTTCGGCAGTTGGTCAACGCCGATCAATGGCTGTCCGACAGCCGATCAACGCCGATCAATGCATGTCCGGCGGGTGGGTGGGTGAGGGGTGGGGTTGGTGGTGTAAAAATGTATGGGATTATAAGGTTATATTAGGTATTTTACTTTAATATTTTGTATGTGAGAGTAATTATTTAAATTCCTTGTATCTAATAGTTATTTAGGTTAAAAGTATGTATCTATTAGTGATTTTTCCATATATATATATATATATATATATATATATATATATGACAAATCTTATGTGAGACCATTTTATACTTTCGTAATTAATTATCACTTTTACTGTAAAATATTAGCACTCTTTATTGTCTCACATAAATATTTAAGTAAAACTATATCTTTGTTATATTTTATTGATGTGTTTCCTTAAAATTGAGATTAAATTGATTCGTGCATGCTAGGGGTGGCAATGGGGCTGGGCACTGCGGGTATCTAGATGTCCCGTCCCACCCCACCATACAGTCCCACCGCCTTGTACCCCGCTGCGGGGCAAGAATTGAGGGCTAATGCCCGTCCCTACGCGGGGCAGGTCCTTCCTGTCCTATCCCATTATCTTTTTTTTTTTAATTTTAATATTATTTTTATAAATTATAATATATTTAAATAAAATTTTTTTAAATTAGAATAAAATGAAGTATATTTAAATTTTAAATTAAATAATTAAACTTTATTTCATTTTTAAAAAAATTCTTTTTACGTTGTATATTTAATGATATATATATATATATATATATATAATATTGTAATAAAGTAATTTATAATAGTTATATATAATTACCATGATTTCTTTTATTTAAAAAAAATTAAAAATGTATGTATAATATTTAATATATATCAATAAATTATATTATAGAATAAATACAATAAATATTTTAAATAAAAAATTTACTCACTCCGTCCGCTTCTAAGGTATTCATTTTACTATTTTTGGCGTCCGGTTCAAATGTATCAATTTCCCCTATTTAGTAAAAAAGTACACAATATAGCCCAGCACTTCCCTCTAATACAACTACCCATTTTATATATAATAATACTCCTTAATCCACGTGCAAAAAGTAAATTGATACCTTAGTATTATTTTATAATCGAGTCATAATATATATACAATTAAGTCAATTATTTTAACCGAGTCACAAACCAAGACAAGGGTATTTATGTAAACTTAAGCATTTCAAAAATTAACCTTAAAATTAGGATTAAAAAAATTCATTATTATGTAATTGGGCTCTTTTCTTCTTAATTATCTTAATATATTAAAAGTGCATTGCACTTGTAAAATATTTTTGGACCCTTTTATCCTCACTTATTTTTATTTACTACATTTACACCCTTAATAATTGAATAATATGTTGTTCAAATGTTTCATTTATTTATTATTTTATAATTTAAATTCGAGCTTTATTAATTGCTCCACACTCCTTCCATCATCTCTCACTGTCCACAACATCTCATTTATTTAGTGTACAATTAAATTCTAATAACTTCACATTCTCCCTCCTTTAAATCCTAACTTTTCATTCTCCCTAGCTCTCCAATCTTTGTATCATCTCTTTGTTGACTCATTCTCCCTTGCTGTTATAATCTCTCTCTTTAATTTACCCTGCATAATTAAATAATGAGTGTTGCATTCAATGGTTGAATTTTCTAACATTACTGCAGTATAAAAAATATCAAAGTTTTCATTTGTAATTCCTGAGATTAATGAAAATAAACTACAATATATCTTTTCATTATCTGTATCTAGAAATAACATATAACATAATATAATATATATATATATATATATATATATATATAATAATAATGAAAAGAAACTAAACTCACAATTAAAAATAAAAATCTAAATAATGAATCTTCTAGCTCATTAATTGTCATGGTAAAGGTTCTTCATATTTTCCATATATATATATATATATATATATATATATATATATATATATATATATATATATATATAAACTCATTTGTCCTTCTTGCTTGAATCAAAAAGTCACTTCACTTGCAACACATAAAAACGTAGAAAAGTTGGAAAGATGCAATCATCTCAAAAATTCAAAGGTAAATCTTCCTATACTCATTTTGATTTGGATTTACCTAATATTAACTTATGTTATTATTTTAATTTAGATTCAAATGTGGAAGAGAAGGTAATTAAAGAATTATCAGCTTTTGAAGATGATTGTTACATCAAGGTCAGGATCGCACGCAAGTGTTCAAGAGAAGTCTATCCAAAACAAAATCAAAAGATAGAAATCTTAAAGTTCGTGCTAATAAGATGATAGGATGATATATGCAATACTATTACCATCTATAACAGTTAAAGATTATAGAAAGGTGACTAACTTAAGCTTTTAGTCTTTTGGACAAGATTGCCACCTACAATTTCAAATGAATTACAGCATGCCATAAAATTAAATAGACAAATCATATGTAGAGTTTTTAATCATTATAATTCTGAAGGAATAGATAAATAAACCCCTATCAAACATTTATACAACACAAGTTTTCAAACAAGAATTAGGAGATTTCACTCTATTTTTCAATGTAATCCAAATACCCATGTCACATCACTTATACCTCCCACAGTTATTAAAATCAGAGCACGAATTATCATTAAAACTGTCATATGAAACATTATTTATCTTTGTCTTAAATCATTAGGTTTGTAATTTATTTTTTAAAAAAACATAAAGATTAATACTAATATTTGTTCCTACTCTTTTGCAGGGAAGTCAAATTCATGCAATCCTATTCAATGAAATCATTGATAGATTTTATGGTGTGATAGAGAGCGGTCAATCTTATGTTATCCGAAAAGCCAAAATAAGGCATGTTAATAAAGAGTACAAAAACAAATCTGTGAATGATAGGATAGAGGTTCACTTCACAAAAGAAACAATGATTGAAGAAATAGAAGAACAAATTTTTAATAAGAAAGTTGTTGCATCTTTTGTGAACTTCAAGGACATCCCATGTTTTTTACATGAAAACAAACCAATAGGTACTTTCTTTTAATACAAGATCAAATTCACCGAAATAAAATCAGCAGTGAATACTTTCTATTTATTTCTTTTAAAAAAAGTAGTCATTTGGTTGTATTAAATTATGCCTTCATATTATAAACAGTTGTCACAGGTATGGTAGTTAAAGTAAATCATGCATTCCCTATGAAGGTTAAGACACATACAGAACGGACAACACATAAATGTGAAGTCATCCTTCTAGATGACATGTAAGTACACGAGAAATTTATGAAGTACAGTCATCTAAGAATGCATTATGTATACTTCATCACTAACCTCTCATCTTTTGTTATTCAGGTCCAACATAATGAGCCTGAATTTGTGGGGAGACTTGGCAACCAATGAGGGAGAAATCTTAGAACACATGATCAAGCAAAGAACAATAATTGCAGCTTTAAATATCATAGTTGGCAAATATGATGGTAAATAATTCATATAGTTTATGACATACTATTCAGTTTTCAAATATTATATTACAACTCAAAAAATAACAAATGATCATACATATTATATTCCTAGGTGAAATTCATTTAGCAACTTCAAATGGCAAGTATTATTGAGATTAACCCAGAATTGGAAGAAAACGAAGCTATTGAAAAAATTAAGTAATTATTGGATAGTTGCGACTTCCATTTAGGCATTTTTAAATCTATTAGTTAAAAATATTTATTTGGCTACTCCTATATTGTTATGCAACAAAGATGAATTTTTTACTTTTTTTAATTTGAAAATACTTTTTCCTTACCTTCAGTTTTCAACAATTGAATAGTAAAGGAGGAATAAGTCAGATTTTTGGGCCATTAAAAAGGATGAAGGAATCAATTGATGTGTCTTTAGAAGATATAATTGCAAGCAAGGTTGATAAAACATTCTGCTCATTTGTTGGAGAGATTGTAACGGTTCAAAATCTGAATAATCCATGGTATGAGACGTGTGTTCTATGCAACAAAAGAGTTCATCCAGAAGATTCGAAACAAACAGCCTTATGCAACAATTGTTTAGGTGCTGAAAATCCATTCAAAAGGAAATATTTGCTAAAATTGGCCATCACCAATGGGGTCGAACAAGTTTCTGCCACCCTCTTTGAGGCAGCCAAAATGATAATTGGATGCTCTGTTATGGAATATTCTAAAAGCATTTTAGTGGTACATATAGGTTTAAATTACAATGTTTGATTGAATTCTCAATTTTAGCCTAATTAAATTTAATTTCTAATGATTCACTTTTACAGGGGAAAAAAAGAAAAGAGCAACTATTACAAGACGTTATATTGCAATCAAGGAAAAAAATACAGATTTATGATAAGGATGGATGAAAAAAATAAGGACGAGAGTTCACGGAAAAAATTAATAGTTAATGAAGTCACGAAGCTTGATGAGAAAAGGGATGATGAAGGAGCGACATCAAAGAAACTTAAACAGTAGAATGAGATGGTTTGAGCGCAGAAGCATGAACAAGAAAAGGAATTTTTTCCTTTTTTTAACTTTAACTTTTATTATGCGATGTAAGCTTGAATACCTAAGAGCCTAAGTTTTAATTCAATTCTCCCAAACTCCAGTACTAATGCATCACTTTACATTTATCTATCAATCTTCTATCATCTGTAATATTCTAAAGTTAATCTAAATCAAGAAAAAAATATATTAAAATTGAATAATAAATAAGAGAAAGAAATAGGGTAATAGCCGAACTCACCATGTATGCCAGATTTTCCCCTAGAATTATCTGACTTCTCAAAATTTTCCTGTTGAACATGTAAATGGAACTATGTCAGACACAGTATAATAGAAAGGAATATCATGGTTTTAAGAGAGACAAATATCAAAACCTTCTCCATAACATTCGTTTCAACTTGGCCAACCTGCTTTGATACTGTTAACGATTTCCTTCAAGGCACTACAAAAGAGAATATAGAAACATCAACGACAATGTAAACCATCTTACACTTAAAAAGTAATAGAAGTGTGAACTGTAAAAACTTAAAATCTTGAAAGATAAAGAAGATTTATGACAGATTTCCTAAAATAAAAAAAGGAAAAAGTTCACACATACACGTTTATAACACACATACATGCACGCACAAAGTGAGAAGCATATTTATTACATGATTAGAATTTAGGCATAAGCAATAATTCTCAAGCATCCTTCCGGATCTACTAAATAAGGAAACAAGCTCAGCACACAACTCGCAATTGCAGTTGCCACAGAGCTACGACCACGACGTTTAATCCCGGGCTCACCAGAAGCAACTTTCATACTCATGTTGACAACTATTATCCAATCAAAAAATGCACATTAGGCAGAGAAAACATTATTAGTACTTCATGTAGAGACAAAAAAACAAAACATACATTTCTTAGATGGCTTATTGTCACCTGCAATCTGAATCTAATCCAGTTTCACACTTTCCTGTTACATATGTAGTTTTAGAGCTTCTATTTGAATTTTATTTTTTTAAAATTGGAGCACAGAATGACATTTATTTTCCACTTTCCGCCTGATTCACTAGAAAGAAAAACAAGGAGATGGAGAAATTGCAAGAAGTTAAGGTCAAAACATAGCAGCCAACAATATTTGTGAAGTAAATGATATTTTTAACATGAAGTTAATAATTTCCCGATTCCATTTTTTTTTTATAATTTTGAAAGACATTCCTTTATGACAGATAAAAGTGCCAAGTTAATTTCTACAATTTTGTATCATTAACTCAGTGTACAAATTACTTGATGCAATTAACTTTGCATTTCTTAAAAGAATTTTGGAGATTCATAATCAAAGAATTTTACAGAATTGAACTTGATTCATGAACAGGGGAAACTAGGAGATAGTATAAAGTTGGGAAATTTGTGCAAAGTATTCATTTGCATACCTTTGAAGATAAACTAGATTCTTCTCTGCAACTCAAATGCACATCACAACTGTGGCTCAGAAACGATCACAAAGCAAATGAGAAATAATACCAAGAACTATGGATATTATCATGTTGACACCAGAGTGATTAAAATAAAACGAAGCAGAGAATCACTAAAAATAATATTGAAATTTAGGATTTTGCTGCTGTAAGTCAGAAATAACAAATCTGTTGGATTGTATACTAAAAGTCTAGCTTTTTGTATGAACAATGTTATAACAATTTATTTGTAATGAGAATCATGTGATCAAATGATTGCGTCTTATAATTTATTTATATGTATAATGCTATAGTCCACTTACTTTATACTGTAGATAATATATTGTGCGACAACACATGGAAGATCATATTATCAGTTTTCTTATAAAGTATAAACAGATGCTCACAACCGAGATAGACGGGGACTCTCTATCGGGATGGTTGTAGTGTGATTTGGTATTAATTTGTCTTGACTATAGAATCACATTAGTGCACTTCATGTGTATTGAGTGGGACCGCTTGAGATCGTTCGACTTATACTAACTTATAGGAGAACTTGATCTCAGTTATTATGGATGCTTGTGCTCTTAATCCCTATACAATAATCTCGACACGTAAGGCAGTATGTATTTTTTTTATTCATCAATGGGTGAAATTTACATGTATTAAATCAACAAACTCGGTGTGTTGGGAAATAATGCTGTCTCTATGGTGTGCTGTTGATTGTTGAAGGAATCCATGTCCGACATAGGTTGATGATGTCCCCTTGAGGAGCTCATAAGGATTATCATGTAAATCCTGCAGGTGAATTTATTCCTGCATAATAATGAGGTTGAGTGGTACTACTCTCGGATGAGATATTAATTAATAGAGTTGTCAATAACTTAATTAATTAATGGGCATTATATATCTTAAACATGGGAAGATTGTCGAGCTCATAATAAGAAGGTGCCCATAACGTAATTATGGGATTAGAACGGTAGTGCAGTAATAATATTTTAGTGGTATATATTATTATTATTGGACTTAAGTATAAGCTTTGGGCTAAGCTTGGATACTTAAGCCCAATGGAGGCCCAACTCTAATTTATCCTCCTGGTCCCTACTGTAGTCCATATATAAGTCATCTCAACTGTCCGGAAACCCTAATCAACTGATTAATCATCCCTAACACTGTGAGGAGGGTGGGAAATAGCAGATTGAGAAGATCTCGAAGATCGTCCCCCACACGACGTGGAGGTTGGATTTTGGAATACAGCAGAAGATCGGGTTTGCAGCTGCTGTCTATCAATTTGCTTGATTTTTCTAAAATTGTACAGAACTCAAACTATTTATGTGATATACTGATGGAAACCCACTGAATAGAGGATTGCTTTGGCGTTTAGAACACTCAAATTGGAGATCAAACGGAAGAGTTATGCCCAAAATGGTGAGGCTGCGCAGGCTGCCGGCGAGAATTCATCTTCTCCAACATACCCTGGTAAAAGGTAATACATTTTTTATTTTCATTCTTCCACTGACTGTTAGAAACTTATGAAACCCTAAAAGTTCAAGTTAACCAAATGATCAAATGCCAACAAAATCATTTAATTCATCAATGCTTACAGTTCTTGATGAGACTTCCTTTCACTTTTTCCCTTCCTACAGGGAGGGATGTATTAGAAGGATAGATATCTTAAATTTGCATATCGACAGTTCGACACTATTGACATAAGTAACATATACCTTTGTGGATACAACATTGTCTCAGTTTTTCCCTTCCTGCAAAATAAGATGATATAATAGAATATAAACTGGATTATAATACAGAACTCAAAACTATTCATTTAATTTTTTATATTCACAGTAATATAAAGAATGCATGAATAATCCCATTTTAAATCTGTGCATGCTCCCAATAAATATACCTCCGGATCATATAAAGAGAGATACACATTTGATTCTTAAACGTTTTTCCAGTTTCTGAAAAAGATAAACCTAAAGAAACAATAACAAAAAAACATATATACTCCAAGAAAGTAAGAAATATACTAACCTTACATCCATTAAAAAAATTATGCTCTATACATTTGCCAACACATCATTATTAGTTGCAAAAAAATCTACAAAGACCAAAACCTGAAACAACACCTGTACATTTGCCAACACAACTTTATTAGTTACAATAGATTTACAAGGACCATAACCTGAAATAGCTTCATGAATCTAGAAACAAATCTATCTTTGCACTAATTAAAAAGATTACATTGTGTACATTTTCAAGCATAACTTTAATCATTGCACAAGTTCTATCCAATATTCGTCAGAACCTTACCATGCTCAATTTCAATTCCTACTTTCGAAAGCTCGGGCACAAGAAATTTTAGAAAAATCAATAGATTCAATCATTTACATGTAATTTTAAAATTATACAAGTATAATATTGTCACATTAAGGGAATTAAAGAATACATTAAATACTTATTGAAGTGGAAGAGTTTTGATCAACACTAAACCAATCAACAAAACATATTTAATTCATACTTTCTTTTCTTAAACTCCTGAAATCCATTCTTTCTATCATCAATAATATTCCATATTTCATATCTTTGAAAAGTTAGAATTCTCATAACAACTCCTCTTCAAGAAAAAAACTATTCCTACTAATTCTAAAGACAGATTGCACACGGGCATCTTGCAAAAGCAGAGAAATCACCCAACCATCTGAAGAAATATAAAGGTCAGCCCTTTTAAAGTTCAATATGGTTCTAGAATTACACATTTTGCTTATATATAAAGTTATTGTTTATTCTTTCATCTAAAATATTTATATTACAATAAGTCATGTTATGTTGTAAGCTTCCAACTTCTCTTTAAACAAAATACAGATCTAAATACTAACATATGGGATTTCGAAAGTTTTATCCCCCTTTACTCAATTTATAAACTGAAAATTCACGATCTTCCACTACACCCCATCTTTATTTTCTATTGTTATTACCAGATGATTAACTTCTTTATCAAGGTCAAACCATCTGCAAAATAATTTATTTTTTATTGGTGAATCATGAGAATCATAAATAAAGACACAGTAAAAAAAGACAACACAATAGTTTCATAGATCTATAATACTAACAAAACTTAGATTAATACTTAAGATCCAGAAAATAATTTTAACTTTGGATTTGACAGATCCCCAACCAACGAAAACTTTTAACAAAATATCATAGATTTTAGAAAAGCCCCTGAAATCCTCATTACAACAGCAATAACAAAAATTTTAGAAAACAAAGTTTGTAACCTTAACAAAATCTACGAGAGCTTCGCATATTATACGTATAAGGTGTTCTTCAAGATTTGAATGGGGACATGAAAATGGAAAACAACAAGCTAGTGTTAATACATTTAACAGATTGAATTCATCCCCTTTTTAAAAAAGAGACAAATGCAAGAGCAACAAAAACTAAACAGTTTAATTCAATATAGGTTCTATTTGATAAAAGAGAAGATAAATAAGGAAAAAAATAAAAAGAGGTACATCATATCAAAAATATGTTAATCAGATGGACTTTGGTGGGCCGGATAATGTTTACAAAGTGGGCTAAAGTGGAGATGTGGTCGATTGAGAGAGCAATTAAGCCCAGCGTACGAAAGACATAGTACTAATAAAGAAAAAATAGAATAATATTATTACAAATATTTATGATTAAATAAATAAAAATAATAATTAAATTAATGAAAGAGTGTAAATGGGAGAAAATGGAGTGGGTGAGTGTCATATACATTTTCTTTTGGAGCGGACAGGAACATTTTTTAAAAATTTTTATATGTAAACTTTTATTTTTTATGAGGTTAATAATATTCCATTGGAATTGAAAAGTAATTTATTTTAATCTAAAACCATGACGATCTCATGCATGACTTTATTGTGATTCTTATACCGCTGTCATTAATAACTATGAGGACTGAAATGCTTAGTCTGGGAAGAAACATAAGAAATGTGATAGTTTTACCTGGTGATGATGATCATATTGATGAGTACGCGTTGTTATTCTAGGTTGAATTTCTCAATTGTTGATATTAGCATGTAATAAAACTTGAGCATGGAACTAAATATTTGGAATAGTCTGCAAATTCATTGTCACATTAGATAGAACTTTTCATGAGGAATATTATAGATATGTAATGATGAGAAATGTTACTGATATGCAAAATAATGTGAGTATTGAATTACAACTCTACTAAGCAAGTTAAGAACTAATTATGTTTGAACTATGAATAAAAACATAGGCACTTATCAATAAAAACATATACACTAAGGAATAAAATTACACTTTATTAGCAAATTTGCTATTAGCTTTTTTAACAAAAAATTGAACGTAAAAAAATTATATAATTATTAAGAAATATATATACATTATTGAATAAAAATGTATACACATATAGATGCACGTGTAAACCCGGGTGCACTGGATATCAACTTAAAATAAATAGTATGATATAAATTTAATTATTATAAATAAATATTTAATAAATATGATTAAATAAAACTTATAACTATTAATAAAATATACAAAATATTTCATATTATATAAATTATATATATATATTATAAAAATGGGTACTTGTGGGTATTGGGGTACTATCCGTAACTGTTTCAAATTCTATAAAATTTTATTTAACTACCTATTAAGGTTCAAATAGATAGGGTACCCAAAATTACCCATTTCATTGCCATTCCTAATTATGAAAATTATGACACTCCTCTTTTACAAAATCTTATAAGTTTCAAATATATTTCCTACATAATGTTAATAATTAATAATTATCATGTTATACCATTTAAATTGAACAAACTACATTTGTAATTTAATTATTCACTTACATATAGCTAACCCAAATTATCACTTTTTAATTTAAACATACTATTTTAAAATGAAATTTAATAAGATTATGACACACCATACGTATTATTTTGAGTAAACTATCTATGTTAAAACTTAAACACAATTATAACATCATAAGACATTAAAGTTAGCCTTGTACACGTTTATTATATGTAAAAACTTATGCCTGCAAAACCTATCACTTTGTATTTACCCATATCGTACATTACACGAAAGAGAATGTATCACTATGCCAAAACTGTGGAAAGACAACGGAGAATCCCCGTTGTCGTAGCCCCTGCAGCTCCGTTGTTAACCCGGGAGTTGTTAAAAGTCTGGACTTTTAACAACGGTGAAATACCCGTTGTCGTAGGGCATTTTTAACAACGGATTATCCCCGTTGTTGTTGCTAATAAAATCCGTTGTCAATCCGGGAGTTGTTAAAGGTACCTACCCTTTAACAACGGTTTTTGACCCGTCGTCGTATGTCATCTTTAACAACGGGGAATTCCCGTTGTCATTAATTGAATCCCCATTGTTGTAGACGAATTTAACAACGGGGATTACCCGTTGTTGTACCTCAAAATCTCCGTTGTCAATCCGGGAGTTGTTAAAGGTACCTACCCTTTAACAACGGTTTTTGACCCGTCGTCGTATGTCAGCTTTAACAACGGGGAATCCCCGTTGTTGTAGATGAATTTAACAACGGGGATTACCCGTTGTTGTACCTCAAAATATCCGTTGTTAATCCGGGAGTTGTTAAAAATGTCATTCTTTTAACAACGGCATTTTCCCCGTTGTTGTAAGTACTCTTTAACAACGGTGAATCACCGTTGTTGTTAGTTTTATCCCCGTTGTTGTAGATTAATTTAACAACGTAGATTAACCGTTGTTGTAGCTCGAAATCTCCGTTGTTAATCCAGGAGTTGTTAAAGGGTCTTACTTTTAACAACGGAATTTTGCCCGTTGTCGTAAATTCTATTTAACAACAGTTTATCACCGTTGTTGTTAGTTTTATCCCCGTTATTATAGATTAATTTTAAAAATATTGTTCTTTTTAACAACGGGCAATCCCCGTTGTCATAGCTCTCTTTGACAACGGTTTATGCCCGTTGTCGTATGTTATATCCCCGTTGTTATTATCAAAATTTTAACCTGTTTAATAATTAAAATAGTCATAATCTCTGATCTTCAATACAACATAACTAATTCAATTACATCAATGCATTCGAAAGTAATTGAACTCCAAATACAAAAACCAACATCAATACGTTCGAATATAAACATCCCAACATCTCTCTAACCAATACAATTCACCAACAACAATTAAAATACTTCATAATGTATCTATGATCGACAAATACCGTCTTCCCATAAACATAAACAACAAAGCGTTCATCATGTTTTCCTTTCCCTTAGACACACTTTAGTCTTTTCGTAAGGCTGGTAAAGAAGACATAAGCTAAGGTTAGCACAATCGTATAAGTTATTATTCTCATTACAAGATATATTACAATGTTTACCTCTTCCTAGACGAGTCGTTGACATGTGATGTTGGATGCATGAAGCCCACTCTTTTCGCACTTCATCGATATCCATTTCGCTGTAATTTTTTCCAATGAACTATGGGGCACAAAATTAAGTAAGCATTTATACCACAGTATCATGAGACTAATAAATAATAGAAATATAATAAGGCTACTTACAATTGATTGTATCATTTCAATGTTCACTATTCCATCAAATTGCATTAAATCTAATAGGTAGCGAAGCACATAAAAACCACATTGTCTCCCGTCAGGTTGCTTTGGCGCCTATGACAAATGTAATAGGTGTGAATCAATAACAATTACATGCTTAATATTAAACAATTTCAATCTTACCTTTATCACTTTCCAAGTTATCTTTTTCCGACCCTTCTTACCCGCATCCACTTTTGCATTAAACATTTTCAAAGCCCTACATTGCAATTAAAATTTATTTATTTGGTTCATAATTCTACACATTTATATGATAAGATTAAATGAAGTAATAATTAATTTAGTTAATAACTTACAATTCAACTACTTGCTTCCAAACGGCGTCATGAATCCCATTATAGTAAGGATCTAACAAACAAACTTCTTCTTTGAGTGGATCTATTATCGTGAGAATCCAGTGCTCACTACGTACATGCACAAGATAATGTAATATTCTATAAAGTGAAATAATAATAAAAAATAAAAAAAACCACAAAACTGAATTATAAGTTAACTTGAATTTACTCAACGTTACATGGTGCCACACAAATTTGGTCGTCTAGAATCTCGTTGAATCGTTTGGAAAGATAACGAGCTCTGCTTTCAATCGCATCATCCATTGCAGTTGTTGGTTGAAACCCAATGGCATAGGGATCTACGAATCTGATTTCGTCAACCAATTTATGAGGATAGCTTTTGTACAAGTACCTAAGAATACAAAATTTAGATTAGAATGAGGTAACTATTAAATATAATATCGAAATAATATTGAACAATAGGAATTCATGAACTATACCACATGAAAACAACAATGCAAGTGTACGAAATTGGCTTTAATTTACAGAATGGAACAACATCTTCAAGGTGGATGTGGAGATCACGCTCATGACCAAATAGGTCTTTATCCAATTGGATGTTCACCACCTTATTACAGCGTGGAAAGTTAAAGAAGCAATATAGGACATACAACTCTAGAGGAACGGAATCGGGATCTAATGTATCCATTTCAATCTCTTCATCCCTTTTCTTTTTTTTGCAAGCCTACAGATTGCAATAAATTATACTTAATTAATAGTTTTCGGCATGGTAAACATTTAATTTTACTATGTAAACAAGACCATATTTACCTTGAAAGCTACACCCTTGTTGACAATCCTTACATCATCATCGTTGAGCATAAGCGGGTCTTCTTCTCCCTCTGGACAAGGACGAATACCTTTAGTTGAGCAACTCTCTTTGCCTTCACGATTATTATAAAATTCTTCTTCCAGCTTTCGCAAGTGCATCTCTTGAGCCATGATGAATCGTTCTTGTCTTGCTAATAGCTCTTTATCAACTTTTTTTCCTTTTCCAATGTTGAAGTAGGTCGATGGAGTGACATGACCTCCAACACCTCTAACACGCCCAGCATGTTCTTTGGAGTCAAGTGCATTTTCGAGAATATCTTCTGAAGAGTGGAACAAATTGGAATCTCCAGCAGATTTTTTTCTCTCTACAAATTGGGTCTGTAATTCATACAATTTATTATAATATAATGAAGAGAGTACCCAAATTACAACAATGCATACTTGCATCACAAATTATTTAAGAGTTATCCTCGCAAGACAAACCATGAAGATTAATAGGATCTAATTTTAATAAATTTTTACGTACAATTTTTGAAATAGTTTCCTTCAGATCTTCACTGTGGTATGTTCCATCTTTGCTTTTCCTCGCCTCAGACCATAGTGTGGCTCGATCAACCTCATCATCTCCCGTCAATAACGAGGGCTTCATGAAAACAACATTAGCAAGTATACCAATATAATTACAATGATATACTTCACATACATATAATATTGTCTACTTACATTCTCCTCAGCAAGATTAGCATAACCTTTTCGTGCCATATGGTGTGGATACTTGTTTAGAGCTCTCAACTTTGAATGGTCTTCACTAGTTTTCTATACAGGGAGAATAAATTAGATAATATTTTACCACATTAAGAATACATCAATATAAATCATACCTTGAATTGATCTGATAAGCGAGAAATTACAAAACGTGACCAATCAGTCGGGTCAATATCTTCTCCTTTGGGAGGGGTGTGCAAATCGGGAGTTCCAACGTTTTTTGTAACATATTGTGTCAATTTGTTCTTGTACTGTCTCCATTTCGCTGCAGCCGATTTTAGGCACCCTTTCCTCCATTTAGGATCAACCACGAATGTGAACTTAAAAAACAAGTAAAAATAACCAAATCAAGGAAACTGCTAAGATAATTTAAATGACGGTACAAAAAATTAAAAAAAAGGTAATTTTTAATCAAAAGACATACAAATTGATTGTAGGCAACTTACATTTACAGTATCCCATATGCCGTCTTTTTACAGCCAGGATATAATGGCTTTTCGGCATCTTCTAAAAGCTCAGTGAATTTTTCTGGATTGTCCTCACTCTCATATGCAGCTTGAACCATATCATCAAAGGATTGTCTTGTAGAATAATGATCATCTGTCCTTTTGTGGGCATCTTCATATGTTGGGTGACTATTTGTGGCCGTTTCTCCATGCCACACGAAAGTGTGGTACGTTTTATCCATACCAAAAAGAAGCAAGTGTGATCTCACATGAGCATGTGGAATCTTCTTTGCATTTCCACAATAAACACAAGGGCATGACATGGCATCCGGGTTATTAACATTTTGTTTGGCAAAATGCATGAAAGAGTCCAACCCAGTCTTGTACTCATCGGACCTCCTATCCTTGTATATCCAATCCTTTTCCATATATTTGAATATATTTTAAATATGCCTATTTGCCAAACTATGAAAATGAAGAACACATTAAGAAGGCATTTAATCTTCCCATCAATTTTGGGACTGAAAGTTCTTAATGAAATACACCTATGTAATTATCCTTAATAGGTCCAACCAATAATTGTAAGTTATTTGCCAAACGATAGACATGAAGAACAGATTGACAATTAAGTTACACCTAAGTATTCCAACTATGTGGCACATGCGTAAATTACATGACATCATAATTGAATATAAGATAAGTTCATGCATTTTTTAATAACAATTTCTAATGGAACCCATGCAAAAAAATCACTTTCTCATTATTCTAAAGCATATTTAGTTATGCTAAACAACTTATTGTGCAATTTGGCATTTCTCTCAAAAGAAATTCATATCCTTGAAAGAAGGGATAGCAAATGGTACCTTTTAAATAACTGTTCTGATTTTGATCTCTTACTTATGCTCTATCAAATATGTCTTCTGTGATAGAAGGATCACTTCTACTCCACCAAAAGTTTCCCCACTTCATTTGAACCCTAATTTGAATGCAACATAAAATCAGAATGGAGATTCTATGCAAAAATGTTCATAATTATGAAATGCTTTCAAGGGTTACTTTTACAATAATGTTCTAATCACTTTTATGAAATACTTTTACAATAGGGTTACTTTTACAATAATTATGAAAAAGCAACTTTCTTACATTATTCCCTTTAATCACTTTTATTCTCGACAATAATTTTCATTACCATTTCGGAAGCGGCTTCTAAATTTATATTTACCTTTTTCTGGCAATGGCAATATAGAGTATACGTAGTATATGATTGGGAGGGGACCATGTCCCCGGTTTCAAAAAGTGTTTGTGAACTTTGAAATATCCCATACCTTCCTACATTCTTTGATTACTTATCAATGAATTTTATCTACTATATATTTATTACATTTGACACCACATTTCACATATATATTCTATTATTTAGTCCCATAATTAATTATTGTCGATACATCATTGACCACTATAAACACACATTATCATGTATCCCCTAAAGCATATATATGCTCCGGTTGTATCAATTATTACCATTTTGGTGATTCAGACATCAAATCTGGAAAATATCATTCACAGAGAACAACATTCCATTAGGCATATATGTGATATCAACACCATTATACACAAATTATTAGAAACAAGATGGTCTACTCAATAAGTCATCAACTTATTAGAAAGTTCTGTCTATTGTTTCATACCACAGAAATGCTAAACAATGCAAGCCCGAAAAAGTTAAGATAGCAATCAACAATTTAAGCCTGTCAAACAACAAATTATATTTTAAATTTATATGTGCTGGTATTTAACTTGCAAAAAGAGATGAGCAGCAAGAATCATGTATCATCAATACTGAAAGGAGCTTCATTAGAAACAGAAAATTGCTAGAAGTAAAAAAGAAGAGCCGGAGAAGTTTAGGCTGACATAAACAGAAAAGACCCCTGGTCAAGGGAAGAACCGCAACGGGCAGAAAATGCTGGCGGCGAGAAAACCATCCAGCAATGGACGCACGAAGGAGTTGCTAGAATTTTCCAAAATCGGCAGCCAAGGGCACCAAAGAGGCCGCGCTGAGCGGCGGCAGCTTATAAGGGATCTTCGGCGGCTGGGGGTCCGCCAATACAGAGGATGCCCTAGATCAGGAATAGGGGCCGCTAAGGCGGCGCGGAAGGGCACCGTCAACGGTGCCAACAAAAAGACTTGTCGAGAGCCCTAGGCGGCACTCTGAGCATCGAATCTTAGCTAGAAGAAGAAGTGCAGAGTAGAATCGATGGCTGGGGAGCTAATCCAGCCACCAAACACCCCAGAACAACGAGAGAGAGAGAGAGATAGAGAGAAGGACAGAGAGAGAGAGAGAGAGAACACCTGAAAATTGAAGGCCTTGGACTTGGTCTTGGCACCGGGAGATGTCGACGGTCCTTCTTCCTGTCGACCGGAAATGGTGGCGGTGTTGAAGAGTCGCTGGCTCGCTGGCAACGGGAGTGTCGAAGGTTGAAGGCAACGGCGACGCAGCAAAGAGAGGAGAGAAATGAGCCCTTAAAAAAATCTAAGGGTTTAATTTATATCAAATAATTTCTGAATTTAAAATAATTAAAAAAAAAGGAAAAATTGATAAGTTGGATTAACAACTGAGTTATAACAACGGAACCAAGTTCTCCGTTGTCAATGCGCGCCCTTTTGGTGCAATAACAACGGGTGTGCAAATTTTGCCTTATTTTGCTCTTTTAACAATGGATTTTGAATTCTCCGTTGTTATTCCACCGTTGTTATTCCACAGTTTTGGCATAGTGTATGATAATAAATAATTTCTTATTTGAATTTTATCCGACTCGTACGCTGAACGAAAATGAATTTATGACAACTATTTACCTTTTATTTTCAAGTTCATGTTTTTATGTTAATTAAAAATATATATATCTATATTTTTTTATTTGAATTTATATATTTAAAGTGACTTATAATTATTTACTTATAATATCTATTATTAATGTAAAATTTTTTTTATTTTTTGAACATCACACAATTTTATATTATCAATTATTAAGTTATCCCTATTTATTTATGGACACCCGTACCCGTATTCATTTAAACATCCACCCCTATACCCATTTAAAAATTCATAAAAATATTTATTTCCGTTTCAAACTCGTTTATCAATACATGCAAGTTACCCGTAACCATTTAATACAACTTTATTTATTTTAATATATTTTATATTTTTAGTGAATAAATTAATATACATTAAATTTAAATATACTAACTCTAATACTCAAAGGACCAAAACACAAAAATGTATGAGGAAACAATTATAACTACCAAACGGTCATAGTTTAAATATTAACACCTTATTTATTTTTAAAACTGGAACATATTTTTTATTTTCTATTTGATCGAAATAAACTCTAGAATCAACCGTTGATGTTTCATGCATAATAGTTTTTATAACATTTTTAAATGTTGCAATGAAAATATAAAAATCCCCTTCCAACAGTTTTTCCCTCCATGCTAACCTAACTGCAAAAAAAAAATAACATGGTAGTCATTGCAATCAAATAATCAATAGATCAAAATAAAAAAAAATAATTGTAAGAATTAAAAGTGCAAAGTTGAATGAGACAACATATCCAATTTTTTCTTTCTTCCATTGAGATTGACAAAGTTGAATAAACGATCATCAAACACACGCACACGCAAGTAATACTAATAAGAATGACATAACTATTCATTATTCATCTGAAAGGTCTAATAACTGGATATTGTATTGGAATCTAAATTATAAGATTTTAAAGACAAATTAAAGTGATTGCGGAATATGACTTATTAATTCAATTGAAATTTGACTCGACTTATCTATGATAATGCATCAGATTGTAAATCCTAACTAAAAATCATAATATAATAGAAATATATCATCAATATACAAAATATTTGATAATACTTCAATGAGATATTAAGTGTACTGTCTATAGCCAATCAATAAATAAAAGAATACGGAATCAAATAAAATATAAATAGCTCAATAGTGAAATGAAAAGAAACAAAAGAGATTTGGAAACCTTGAATCGTTTAGGAAAGAAGAAGACTGGGTCAGTTTGTATGAGCGCAATACCTTACACACTATGATGTCGCGAAGCTGATGCACCTGTTGAACATCAGATCATAAATATTATAAATAAAACTGTACAACTTTCTCAAATGTAAACACAGAATTACATGAGGAAAGTTAAGATTTGAGAATCGCCTAATTATTTCTTGATCAACCCAGTTGCTGAAAGCCAGAAACTTGTCATACATGTTTTGTATATCTTATCAAATCAAGAAGTGGCGTCCTTCTTTGGAGAAGAATTTCAAGTTATATTACCATGCACCAATAGAAATCAAAGTTAATTTCCTCTACTCCACACATACCTTTATAGTATTATCAAGGGAACTTATACACGCAATAAACAAAATAAAATTAGTACTGAAAATATAAAATATAATATCAGTATATATTTAACTCGAATCGAAAAAAGGTTTGAGGTTCTAGTTTTATATACTAAAGATTATGTGACTTTTAATCATATTATTTTTTCTTCTAATTTTTTTTGTTTGTTTAAGAAATACACGTTTAATATTCATTTCGATTGTAAGAATTGCCTCAGCAGCCAAATGCATTTGAACTGTCTTACTCTACAAACTGGCTAATAAAAGGCCAATTTTAAGATGAGGCTGTTTTAAATCATTTAAGAAGTTAGTATACTTGTATATATGTTAACGTGGTGTAATTGATGGCTAAAACTTGCCCTTGAATCTGCATTTTTTAAGTTCTACTCTTTCATATTAAACTATTTACCCGACTGTGCGTTGCACGGACAGGAACTTTGTTAAATATTTTTTTATTTAAACTTGGATCATGCTTAGTTTGTGTAGGGATGACAACGGGTAGGGTTCCCACTTATCTGATTAACAAAACAACAACCCGTACCCGGGCCGTGCGTTGCATAAATGGGTAAATTTGTCAAGTAGCGATGTCAACAGACCGAATTTGAGGTGGGTAGTTAACTACTCGAACCCGCTCCGTTCTTAAAAGGCCCGTCCCTGACCTGACCCGTTACCTGTACGGATCTTATATTGCATACCTGTGCCCAGACCCGTACGGGGCGGGTCTGCTCCGCCCCGCCCCATTTGTTTTTTAATCAACCATCATCAATCACATAAATATTAATTTAACATGCACTCACATATAAACAACATCCATAAAATTAAAAAAAATTAAAATAAATAAACCGTAAGCATATCAAATATAATATCTATTTTCTTTATTATTATTAATATTATTGTATTTTATAATATTAAATTTTTATTACTTATTATGAATAGAATGACAATAGGTAGGCACTCGCTTATTTTGGGATACATGTACTCGTATTCATTTAAATATTAATTACATATATCCATATCCGTCCCGGCTGTGATTCGATCAACCGTGAAGAGGATATAAAGAAGAATAAAATCATGATAACAAAAATCCTTATTCAATACAATTAAAATAGATAATTAGGGGTTCAAAATAGATTAAAAAGAAAATGATATTAAACTAACCCAATTTTTTTAATAATTGATCCAGTCATGAATTTTTTTATACTTATCTAAATTGGCGGTCTCCTTCTTCTAGCCTTCTTCTCCTCCATAATTGCCAGTAGAATAAAAAAACACCTTAATAGAAAGCAACAATATATCATACCAAAGTAAAATAAGCATAACTACTCTAAATTAAAGGCAACAATAAATAATAAAATCTAATTAAAATGACAATCTCATAGTAGGAGATGATAAAAAAAAATCTAAGTAGGTAGCTTCCCAGTCTTGAAAAGTTATTACATTTAAATTTGAGACATTCAAACCTCATTGTATTCTCTATTAAGGCAATGAAAGTTTAAGTACACATTATTAGCAATGAAGTTAATCTTTTTATATACTCCAATCAGGCATTTAGGACTTCCAAATGAAAAAAGATATGATCTCATAAATTCTCCAATGAAAAAACTTCAAACATGCTCTAGTAGCTTGCTTAAAAAATAAATTAATTGAACAAAATGTGCATCTCTTAAATACTATAAACTTGTAAAGTAAGAAAACAACCTTTGTTGAATTTCTTTTAGCTCTGTATAGCAGCGTGAGCATAAAAGTTTGGGTAGTCTATGAAAGAGGCTCACCAAAAACAATACACATAAGACAAACTTGTATTATGACATAAAGAAGAGAAAATTGGAAGCGTCCATGAATAAGCTAGCTGATCGTTGTCATTTTCACCTAGATTTTAGTGTATTTGTTTGTAGATTTTCGGATGTTTTTATCAATATTCGTATAACTTTTGGTGGAATTTATGTAATTATGAGAAATGTGGTATGAATTGATAAAAATATGTAAATTAGCGTAACTATGTGCAAAACAGGTCAAGAGATAAAGAAAAATAGAGTCGGGAGAAAAACAGAGAAGGAAGAGCAAGGCACGCTCGGACAAGCCCTGTGTGCAGAACACGGCCTATCTGAGTTGGCCGTGCTCGAACATCAGAACGCAGAGCTTGCTCAGGAAAAGACCGTGTTCCAGCGCACGCCCCCGTGTGCGGAACACGGGCCTATTTGAGGAAGTCGTGCACAGTCATCAGAAATCGCTACATGCCCACGGGAGAGGCCATGCGTGGGTGCAAGGGCCGTGTTTGAAAACGCACAGTACACGCCGAACTGCATGTGCACTACACGAGTCGTGCGTTGCTACACGGCCCGTGTAGGTGCAAAAGGCAGTGTAAATTTCAGAATGTTCCGAAAGCTTCTAGAAGGCCCCTAAGTGATATAAAAGGTTGACTTGTGCAAAATTTTGAGAGGAGATAAAAATTAGAGCAGTTACACACACTCCACACCACATTTTCACACACTAGATCCATTTCATTCATCTCCATACATTTGATCCATCCATTTTACTTGATCTTCAATAATCCATCCATCAATCCATCCTTCCACCACTTGAGAAGAGGAAAGCATCAATGATTGAAGAAGATAGCATTTTGAAGAGAAGGAAGGTTATCTCCACAAAAGGAAAGTCAATCTACTTTTCAATTGTTGAATTTCTTCTTATTTTAGCTCAAATGGAGCAAGCATTTGAATGTATTGATCTAAACACAATGTGTAGTGGCTAGTCCTATAGTAGGGCTAATCATATGATTGGTTGAGAATAATTATAGATATGTAGGATTTGAGATGTTGAATTTTGAGTTAATTTTGGACTTCCTTTTATGATTAATGAATCATGTTTCATTTCAATACTTGTGTGATTAAATTCTCTAATCTTAGTGTTAGGATGACCATTCCAATATTATGATTAGGTGTTTAATTGAATCATATATTAAGATGAACATGTATGTTAGTGTGAGGGGAGGTAAGACATACCCTTCTTATGTTTAGAACATTCATAGGGGGACACTTAAGAAATTGAGTGAAAAGAACCAAACTTATGATCATAATACCTTAAGGGAATTGAGAGTAAGCACAATCCTAGTAGATTTAGACTTGTCAAAGAGTCGAGAACCTAATTGCCTTGGCCATAGGGATTAGGAATAAAAATGTGATTGCTTTTAGTCCACAATTAATGAAGTTCAATATCAAGAGTTATGCATATCTAGCTAGATTCTTAACAATGAGTATGATTAGTCTTGCTCTCTTCTTAAGTGCATTCTATCCATATTCCATTCTTCTTATCACTTGTTCGATATTTGATACATTTAGTTGTTAGTTGAATTCTTAGTTAATTGATAAGAATAATAAGTAGTTTAAATACTGAACCTTCAATCTTGTCACTCTTACAAAGCATAAATTAATGACAAATCCGGATATAATCATGAGTTTAATTTCCCTTGGGACAACATACTTATAAATTTTGTTGCTTGATCACACATGTACAACTACGATATAGTCTCTTACTCTAAAACATTTTACTAGAAATGCTACTAAGAACATGGCGCCGTGTGCCGGGGAAATGTTAAACTTTTGGTTGTAATGAGTTTAAATTTGATTAGTTTTGATAAGAGTAGTTCTTTTATTTGTTTACTTATTTACTTGTCTTGGTTACTTTGAGAACTAATTTGAAAATTCTTGTAGGTACATGAAAACTCGTTCAACGTCTCAATCTATTGAATCTTTGAACTTGGAATTAGAAGCTACCTTAAGAAGACAAAAAAGAGGAGTGTTAGAGCCTACGGAGGAAGTTATGAAAAATGTAAGGGATGATGCAAACATGGTTGATGAAGAAGGCAATATAAGGAATTTTCAAGGGGGTATTAATGTTCGAGGAGGAAATATTAATCCGGAGTTTGTGCCACAAGCTAATGCTCAACAAGTTTACTTGCATAATCAATAATTGCAAGCAATCATTCAACACTTGATGGCACAACAAGAAGCAAGGAATAATCCTCCGGTGGTGCAAAATCAGCTTCGTGGTAATAAAAACAACGGAGTAGGAATGAATATCCGTGATTATTTCCAACCGCAATATGGGAATTATGGAATGGGCCCGCCATTGAATGTGAATAATTTTGAGATAAAGATGGGGTTAATCAACATGGTGCAGGCAAATCAATTTGGTGGTGGTGCAATGGAGGATCCGAATGCTCACTTATTCCAATTTACGGAGTTAGCCAACACAATTAAGATAAATGGGGTAAGTGAGGATATTATTAAAATGAAGCTTTTCTTATTTTCATTAAGAGATAGATCTAAAGCTTGGTATCATACTATACCACCGGGATCCTACACCACATGGAGAGAGTTGGCACAAAGATTCTTGAGCAAGTATTTTCCCCCTTCAAAGATGTTGCATCTAAAAGGGCAAATCTTTCAATTCAAGAAAATGCCGCTTGAGACATTTAGTGAAGCATGGGACTGATTCAAAGAGATGTTAATGAGTAAGAAAGATGCTAAACCTCGTTTAATCCATTGGGTGTTACTTTTGTAGGAATTTGATGTGATTATCAAGGATAAGAAGGGCGTGGAGAATGTGATTGCAAATCATTTGTCTAAATTGGAGAATAGATGTGAGAATGAAGACATGAAGCTGATTGTGGATGAATTCCCGAATGAATAAATTTTGCAAGTTGAAGTCGAGCAAGTGTGTACTCTCATAGTGAATGTGCCGCCTTGGTATGCCGATTATGTCAACTTTCTTGTTTGTGGAATCAAGCCCACATTGCTCAATGAGTATAAGGTAAAAAGGTTTTATGTTGAAGTGAAGAAGTTCTTGTTGGATCAGCCCTTTTTGTTTAATATTTGCAATGATGGAGTAATAAGGAGGTGTGTGGCCGATGAAGAAGTCTTGGGGATTCTTGAGCTATGTCATTCGTCTTTATGTGGGGGTCACTTTGATCATCAAAAGACGGGGCTAAGGTTTTACAATCGTGCTTCTGTTGGCCTACGTTGTTTAAAGATACAAAGAAGTTTGTAGCTAAATGTGATAGATGCCAAAGAATAGGGGGAATAGGTAAGCCAAAAGCAAGATGAGATGCCATTAAGTTTGAGAATTGATGTGGAAATATTTGATGTATGGGGCATTGATTTTATGGGACCGTTTCCATCATCTAAAGGATATGTGTACATCTTGCTAGCCGTGGATTATGTGTCTAAGTGGGTGGAGGCAATCCCCACAAAGACAAATGATGCCTTGGTTGTTCAAAGATTCTTGAAGAAGAATATTTTTGCTAGGATTGGAGTTCCACGGGCTTTAGTGAGCGATGGAGGATCTCATTTTATAAACAAGTTGATGGAAAGTTTGTTGAAGAGATATGGAGTGAAGCATCGAGTGTCTGCACCTTACCACCCTCAAGCAAATGGTTTGGCAGAGGTTTCCAACCGCCAAATAAAGTTAGTATTGGAGAAGACAATCAATGGAGGGAGGAAGGATTGGTCGGAGAAGCTTAACGATGCCCTATGGGCTTATCGAACGGCTTTTAAAACCATCCTTGGTGTGTCACCGTATCAATTGATCTATGGAAAGGCTTTCCATCTTCCTGTAGAATTGGAACACCGTGTATTGTGGGCTATTAAATGCCTTAACATGGAGGAAAGGGAGAGTGGTCAACCAAGATTGTTGAAGTTGGTTGAGTTGGAGGAGTTTAGAGGAAGAGCATTTGATAACTCAATTATATACAAAGAGAACATGAAGAGATGGCATGATACTATGCTGAAAGAAAAGACATTTACTCCCGGGGATAAAGTTCTTGTATTCAACTCGAGGCTTAAGTTGTTCCCCGAAAAGCTTAAGTCTAAATGGATGGGGCCATATGAAGTGCTTGAGGTGTTGAGTGGACATACGTTGAAGCTTAAGGGTCCTAATAATGAGTTTGTGGTAAATATTCATCGGGTGAAACATTACCTATCTCCTTCTCAAAAGGAGATAGTGTATGTGGATACCTTCTCTTCTTGAACTTCTTTTATTGTTTAGTAGTGTAGATTTTATTTTTCTTTTGTTTTTATTGTTTCTTGTAGATTTGGTATGTAGGTGGTGAAGCTCATGGAGAAAAGGGCATATGATGAAAGACAAGGGTGCTAAAGGTAGAATGAAAATATATGCCACACCACTCTTTACAAACTTAAATTTTAACACTTGTGTTAATTTAAGTTTTAGGGGGGGGGGGGTGCGTGGTGGTCATACTTGGATTTTGGAAAATGCGCATGAGTCATCACGAGGTAAGTTCATGAAGAGCATTGGTGGAAACGACAAGGGTAAGTCTCACTACTTTTTGCAAACTTAATTCTCAACTTGTTTCGATTTAAGTTTGGGGGGAGAGTGCATGGTGTGACTCACCATTTGTTTATGCTTGAATGTGTGATGAATCTTGTGTGTTTATATTATATTGTCTTGTGGACAAAATGGGTCAATTTTGAACTTTTTCTCATGAGTTAGGTTTTGTTTTGGTATGCTTGGTTGTGTTTAAGTACATGATAGTCCATTATTTGATCATAATTGTGGTGTTAATGTTTTGAAGTATTTTTTAGCATGAATAGGGTGTATGAGAAGTGCAAAAATAGGGTAAAGTTGTTATACGGGCGTGTTCAGTACATGGTTCTGTAAGGACTGGCCGTGTAATGACATCAGAAGTGCTTACTTGCCCAGAGTCAAGGGCTATCTCCGAACTCGAGCCGTGCAGGGAACAGGAACACGGGCCGTATGCGGAGCATGGCCCTATAATGCGTAGCCATGCTTGAACGTCAGGAAACACTACACTGCCACGACTGTGGCCGTGTAGCGGAACAGGGCAGTGTAGCGTTCAAAGTCAGTTTTAAAAGCCCAATTTCATAACACTCCATATGTACTTCCACACACTCCCTTCACTCCATACACACCGATTCCACTTCAATCGTCACAATTGTTCGTCGATCTTCATCATCAAGGTTAGTTTTGAGTGATATTTAGTGAGATTCTTCAATCTTGTTCACCAAGAACACTTCTCCAAATCCAAAAGTAAAGGTATGAATTCTATGAACCCTAGCTTTCGAATTTTTTAGAGTTTGAGAGAAATTGAGCAAATCAATGTATGGGCTTTATGATATAGGGAATTTGGAATATTTTATTGATTGTTGAATAAGCATGTGCCAATTTAGTTGTTGAATTGAGAGTGGAATTAGGGTTCATGAGAAAGTTGAATTAGGGGATTTGTGAGAATGATGAAATTGGATGCATATGTTGTGCAAATTGAATTATCATGCTTATAGAATGCTTAAATTGTAGTCAAATAGATTTAGGTGTTGAGGATTTGGGCATGAGGCAATGTGGATTCTAATTTGAAAATTTATTGAAAAATTGTGCATGCCAAGTGTTTGATGAAATGTCCAAGTGAAAATTTTGTCTTAATTTGTGATCATATATTCATGGTAATTAGTGATGGTATGTTTTGGAACCTATGTGTGCAAGTATGATATAAATTGAGGTATAAGTTCATGGATAATTGAAAGGAGTGATAGTGAAGTGAATGTTGTGGCAAAGCTTGAAGTTAGAATGATATGAATGTGTAATGTTGATGCATAGTATAGTTCACATTTGGTTGAATAACTAGAGTGGAATTTAAACTTAATGCATTAACATTTTTAATGATGAAATTGAAAATGACTTGAGCATTGTTGTAAATTGTAGATGGCCGAGAGGAGGGTAAGGCCTAGGAATGAGGATTTCATCGTCATTACCGATCCAAGAGAATTGGCTAATCTCGATGCTCAACTAATGGAAGATGGGCTCCATCTGGACTACTTTGGGTAGAATTTGAAGAAGAGTGGGGAAAGTATGTGCTTCGTTGGCAAACACTCGCTCCCAAGATCAAGCCAACCCAATTCCAAGATACAACAACAATTGAAGGTTTAGGAATTGAGGTAGATTTGAGAAAGTTGTTTAGGTTCCCAAAAATGGAAGCATTCTTTGATAAAAGGCCCCCTACTTACTACTATCTAACTGCTGAGTTCATGAGCACATTTCAAGTGAAGAAGGATAGGAATTCCTTCCTTATTTCAGTTACGTTCCAGTTGGACAACGTGATGAGAGAAAAGATTCCTCTACATGTTTTGAATGGATTCTTTGGATGCCCACCATGTCAATACCATTAGAGCTTTTATCATGGAGGTGGTTTTAATCAGCAAGAATGGTGGAAATGTTTGGTGAATGATGGGACAGAGTAAGCAGTATATGTTCCCAGTGCTTCGAAAGGAACTGCAATAAGGAATCCAGTCATGAGGTACCTAGAGACGAAGATTGTCTTGAACACCATCTTAGGGAGATTTGAGAGTTGAGCAGTGAGAGAGAAGCAGTTATACATCATGTACTGCATATACAATGTGCTACTAAACGTTGCAGTACATTTTGTGCAACATGCAGAGAGAGTTGCCAAAAGACAAACTTCTCAGGGCTTGATGTTGGGAGGTATGATTACTATGATCGCTCAAGGCTTAGGAATAAATCTTGTAGGAATGGAAAACAAGATGGTGAGTGAAGGATTGAATTATCAACAGTTGATAAGGATGGAAATTTTATATATAGTCGGGAATCAGTATTGTCTAGGGCAAGAAAAAGGGGCTCCATTTCCTTTCCATCTCCAGAGCTCACTACGGTGTATATTCGAATGAGGTTTGCTAACTTGGCAATGGCTAGTGCTAATCACTCCAGGGTTGTAAGTGCTTTTTATAGAAGAAACAGAGAGGAAACGAAAGAGGTTCTCAGACAGATGAGGGTTGAAGAGAACCTCGAGCTAGCCAATCTGAGAGCAGAGCCAGTACTGATGGAAGGAGATGAACAAGATGCACCACATCAGCAGGTGGAGTTTGAAGAGCAAGCCCCTGAGCCACCACAGTTCGAGGAAGAAGGGCAACAGCAGCAGCCACCAATGGGTCCCGAACATGGCAATGATCGATGCAATTATATGATGGATGAGGTGAGAGATATGAGGCATGTGTAGCAGACGTATGGAGCATAGATGAGGGAGATCCGAGAGGTCCAGCAGGAGCATGGAATGCATATTCAAGAACTGAGAGCTGGACATCATCGTAGGGAGTACTACGAGGAGCAGTCACAGGTACATTCCAACAACATGGAGGAGATGATGACGATGAGGATCAATTTTCAATTCCCAGCGTCTCCTTATGCATACATTCCATGGAATACCTATCATCCACCTCCACCTCCGGAGCCATGAGGGAGTCATTTTAGTGCTTATCACTTCTAGTAATTCATTTGAAGAATTTTAGACTTGATTTGATTCGTTAGGTTTGGATTGGATTGTACTTAAATTGTTGGTTTTTAGGAGGTTTTACTTTGGGATTTCATTTTCAGTTTTATGCGATTTAATTTTCGTTATTTTTGGTATTTTAGTTTGATTTTCATAATTTGGATGTGATGAGAATATGATTTTACTTGTTATGGATGTGAATTGAGGTGCTTTAATATCTTGAGATGGATGATTTTAGTTATGCATGTTATGTGCTTTTGTTATGTTTCTTGTTTGGTGAGTTTTTGTTATTATGTTATATTTGTTTTGTTTTTATTCTTGTAGGGTGGGTTTGGTGGTATGTTTTGGGAAGGTGTTGAATATTTTGAATGTGAGCTATGATGCATTGTTTGTGATAGGTGATGGCAAGCATATTAAGTTTTTCTATTAGTCAAAATTGTGAAATGGTTTACATAAATTGTTCAATTTTGAGAAGTATAAAGGATAATTTTGTTTCTATTGATCCAAGCAAAAGCTTGTGAGAGTTGAGCCTCAATCGTGCCTCCATGGTTAATTATTGATGAGAGGATCGGTTGAACTTAGACAAACTAGAACTTGCTCATGGACTATAGGAACGAAGCCTGAATGGTTGAAATTTGTGATATGATCTTAGGCCATCCTTATTAAATGAAGTCATAGCCATAAAATTTCTTACCTAAACATTATCTCTAGTTCACCAATTTGAGCCTATAAGCCTTTTCTTTGTGATTTAAGCACAATGCAAGCCTTGAAAAGCCACTTGAGCCTTATATATGTAACCTATGTGTGGGTAATTGAGGATGATAATGGTTTACAAGGGAAGATGTGGAAAAATGTACAAATAAATGGAAGAAAGGTTGAATCAAGAAAAATGATGAAAGAGCTCAAGTTAAAAGCAAGAGCAACTTCAACAAAAAGTGAAAAGGAGCAAAACATAAAATATGCTCAAGGAATACAAAAGTCAAAGAAAGGAAGTATGCCATTCAAAAGAAGCTCAATGAATCCATGGTATGATGATATTTAGTACTTTTGAACAATTAACGAAGGGAGGAAGTTTGAAAGTGAAGAAGCTGGAGAAAAGAATCATCTCTTCAATTATCTACACTTGAATAGTCACCATTATCCAAAATTTCCTACCCTACCTAAAAGCCTAAACATTACATCCTGAGATAAAGACCTATTTGATCACTTATTGAAACTAGGGTGGCTTGTGAACACAGTCCATAAGAAAGCCTATGGTGAGTCGGTTCTAACTGGTTGATGAGTGTTGTTTAAAACCCTACTCCATAGAGCGTTGAGTGAATTTGATATCCTATGAGAGGCTTAATGTGATTTTGTAGTCCTTATTACTTGTGATGTGTTGTGGTTTATGTTCGTTAGGTGTTTATTTAGGTGAAAATTACTCCTCTTGTTTATCATTTTTTGTTGTTTGAGGACAAACAACACTTTAAGTTTGGGGGTTGATCGTTGTCATTTTCACCTAGATTTTAGTATCTTTGTTTGTGGATTTTAGGATGTTTTTATCCGTATTTATATAACTTTTGGTGGAGTTTATGTAATTATGAGAAATGTGGTATGGATTGATAGAAATGTGTAAATTAGCATAAATATGTGTAAAACAGGCCAAGAAATAAAGAAAAATGGACTCGGGAGCAAAACAGGTAAGGAAGAACAAGGCACGCACAGACACGCTACGTGTGCAGAACACGACCTGTCCGATTTGGCTGTGCTTGAACATCAGAAAGTAGAGCTCACCCAAGAGAAGGCCGTATTCCAGTTCACGAGCCATGCGCAGCGCACGCCCCGTATGCGGAACACGGGCCTATTTGAGTAAGCCGTGCACAGTCATCAGAAATCGCTACACGTCCATGGGAGATACCGTGCATGGGTACACGGGCCATGTTTGGAAAAGCACAGTGCACGCCGAACTACATGCACGCTACACGAGTCGTGCGCTGCTACACGGCCTGTGTAGGTGCAAAAGGCAGTGTAAATTTCAGAATATTCTGGAAGCTTCTAGAAGGCCCCTAAGTGATATAAAAGGCTGACTTGTACGAAATTTTGAGAGGAGATCAGAATTAGAGCAGTTACACACACTCCACACCACATTTTCACACACTAGATCCATTTCATTCATCTCCATACATTTGATCCATCCATTTCACTTGATCTTCAACAATCCATCCTTCCACCACTTGAGAAGAAGAAAGCATCAATGATTGAAGAAGATAGCATTTTGAAGAGAAGGAAGGTTATCTCCACAAAATGGAAGCCAATATACTTTTCAATTGTTGATTTTCTTCTAATTTTGGCTCAAATGGAGCAAGTCTTTGAATGTATTGATCTAAACACAGTGTGAAGTGGCTAGTCCTATAGTAGGGCTAATCATATGATTGGTTGAGAAGAATGCTAGATATGTAGGATTTGAGATCTTGAATTGAGTTAATTTTGGACTTCCTTTTATGATTAATGAATCATGTTTAATTTCAATACATGTGTCATTAGATTCTCTAATCTTAGTGTTAGGATGGTCATTCCAATATTATGATTAAGTATTTAATTGAATCATATATTAAGATGAGCATGTATGTTAGTATGAGGGGAGGTAAGTCATACCCTTCTTATTCTTAGAACATTCATAGGGGGACACTTAAGAAATTGAGTGAAAAGAACCAAACTTATGATCATAGTACCTTAAGGGAATTGAGAGTAAGCACAATCCTAGGAGATTTAGACTTGTCAAAGAGTTGAGAACCTAATTTCCTTGGCCATAGGAATTAGGGGTAAAAACGTGATTGCTTTTAGTCCACAATTAATGAAGTTCAATATCAAGAGTTATGCATATCTAGCTAGATTCTTAACCATGAGTATGATTAGCCTTACTCTCTTCTTAAGTACATTCTATCCATATTCCATTCATCTTATCACTTGTTCGATATTTGATACATTTAGTTGTTAGTTGAATTCTTAGTTAATTGATTAGAATAATAAGTAGTCTAAATACCAAACCTTCAATCTTGTCACTCTTACAAAGCATAAATCAATGAGAAATCCGGATATAATCATGAGTTTACTTTCCCTTGGGGCGACATACTTATAAATTTTGTTGCTTGGTCATACGTGTACAACAACGATAGAGTCTCTTACTCTAAAATATTTTACTAAAAATGCGACTAAGAACCCTAGCATGCAAAGATAGAGACCTCATAATCTCGTAGACATGAGAAACCACACCAGATGAGCTGCATTAGTTTTTATACACATTAAGGTAGTAAAGTACACAAATAGAGTGTAAAATAATAACCAAACAGAGGTAAGACAAATGACAGATAATAAATAATAATATGAATAAAATCATGAAAGAGTATGAACCTTTGACATCATCAACACAAACACCAGAGCTGCTAGCATGAACATCTCAAGGAGCTCGTGAGGTGATTCAAAGAATGTGGAAAAACTATTATACTCCTTATCTTTCAGAGCTTGAACCATCATGTAAGCTGTAGATACCTAAGAAAACATGTATCAAATAAAGCTAAAATGAAAATAAATCCATCTAATTTTGAAAAACAAAAAAGTAAGTGGAAACAGAATTGCATTACCTCGTTGTAGTAATGTCAAGTGGGATTAGCAGGAGCATACAAACTACCTGACTTCCTAATTGCAATACTTCGTTCCAATACCATTGTTGCCCATGCTGGACCAGCAATACCATATCCGTAAAATCTGCATAAAATTACGTCACCAACACCATTAATAGTGGATCCTGAAAATATTATTATATTATGTGAATATATGCTGCAGCAAGATATTCTTCTAAGAAAATATTTGAAATGATTTACAATTATTGAAAAAGTATAGAGAACTTAAGTAAAGTCAATTTTGCTTCAATGAAATTTTCAATTAGAAAATAAAAATCAACTTACCATATTCCACTTTTATCTGTAATGAAATGGGATTGCAATCAAATCCCACCCCCAACCATTCATTCAGAAATGAACAATACCTAAATCAAATGAACATTTGAAAGTTGAAAATGTTTGAATGAAATCTCTTAAAAGCTTGTTAATCATTTAAAATCTCAATAATGTGACTTTAGTTAACTAATCATTTAAACTAATTACTGAGCCAATTAACGCGTATTTTATTGTCAAGAAATTAGTCATGAACTAATCCAAAAGTGTACTACAGACAATAAAACTCTGACTTTAAGATACCTAATAGGAAATATAAGAACATTTTGATTGTTTGCAGAATTATAATCCATTCTAAACTCTAACCAAGAAGAAAATGTGAAAAAATAAAATGAAACAATTTACAATCATTTATTTCTCCCGAGAAGATCTACCTCCAAATGCACATACCAAATGATGCCAAATTTTCAGCTTGTTATTTTGAATATATGTTGCTTAGGTATATGAAAGAAGTAATTATTAAAACAGGATCCTTACCTTTAAAGTTGTCATGTTTTGAGATGTAAGACATACATGCAAGATAAAGAGAGCTCCACGTGTCAAATCTAAACTCATACTCCACAATCCACAACCAACCAAAAATTATAACTCATTGATTATAGAAGCACTTACCTTATCATTAAGATAGACCTCCAACCATTTACATTCATGCAGTTGTTATCAGCAACTTTTATGTAAGAATCTGTGAATGGACAAATAAATATGAACTGGGAAAATATGAGTAATATAAATAGAAATTCTTATTTAAAGATATCAATGAATAAGAGCTTAAAGTAGTTGTAAAAAAGACTAAAAAAGTAAAATAATTTAAATTTCTATGGCACACAAACTTTTTATAATATCCATCCATTCCTTCTCCCAAAATTATGTTCAGATTGTACACAAAGTGCAAAGAAACTCCGATACAATTTAAATTCTACCCGAATATTGAGGTAAAAGCTCCTGTTAAATTAAAAAAATAAGAAATCGATTCCAACAAAAATATTGAATGAACCAATAATATTGAATCAACAATGTAGTATACTCACATATGTTGAAGATTCAGACAATATTTCGTTATTAACAAAACAAAGGAAATCATATGAATCTACCGAGTAATACATGTCAAAATACTTTTCGAAAATGTTCCCTGAATGATTAAATCAAAAAATCAATGTTTAGAATGGGTGAAATCAATACAATATAATATAATACTACATATAAATATATAAAATAATACTAACCTTCCATTCTGATAAAAGGATTAAAATCACCAATGTACGAAAATATAAATTCAAAGAATCTGTATTTTATTTCGAAATACGAAAACATGAAACCAAAATCGCCAGGTATTTTCATCAAGAAATAAGAAATGATTTACATTATTAAAAAATTACATCAACATTATCATCCATTAATACCTGACAGATTGCTTCAAACGTTGGTGAGTCGCATACCTGACAGATTGCTTCAAACATTGGTGAGTCGCGATGGTGAGAAGAAAATCAGTTGAGGAGTCATGATGGTGAGAAGAAAATCAAACGTTGGTGAGTCGCGATGGTGAGAAGAAAATCAGTTGAGGAGTCGCGATGGAGAGAAGAAAATCAGGGTACCGAGAAGAAAATTAGGGTTTTGTTCACAGCAAATTCAATTGTTCACAAATAGGTCCAATTAATTTGTCTAAATGACAAAAAAGGCACCAAGAATTATAATTTAAAAATAAACACATGAGATCAACGGTGTAGATTATATATGCTAAAAACAGATGGACAGGATTGAGAAATAAAAGTCAAAATAGGCAAAGAGCAGTCAAAATTAAGCAAATCCATTTTTCTTTTATAGTAGTATAGATTGATATTTATAAGAGGTTAATTAAAAACGTAAGGTATCGACATATGGTTGATTTGACATTTATAAGGATTTAAAATGTAAAATGGTGTGGTTTAATGTTTTGAAGGTGGTCCGAATCTAAATAGATACGTGATTTTATTTGTTTTTCCTATTTATATTTTAACTTTTTGAACTTATTTAATTCAAAAAAACTATTTCTAAAATAATGAATTAAGGGATTAAATGAATTAGGCTTTTTTTTTTTAATTTATTATCTTAATAATTGAATTGATATATGGCAAAGTTTCATAAATCTTTTTTTTCAACATAATCTTCTTTACAATAAAAGTAAAACACATTTTCTTAAATAGAGTTTTATAATATAGAGTTTATACTTTTGGTTAAATTGGCATTTATAAGGATTTAAAATGTAAAATGGTGTGGTCTAATATTTTGAAAGTGGTCTGAATCTACATGTATGCGTGATTTTATTTGTTTTTCCCAATTTATATCTTAACTTTTTGAACTTATATTTAATTAAACTAAACTATTTCTAAAATAATGAATTTAGGGATTAAATGTATTAGGTTTTTTTTTAAATTTTAACTCATTAAATTTATATAAATTGATGTTCGATTAATATTAGAATTAATATTAATTAGTGGGACTTAACAAATAATTAAAAATTAGAGAGTTTACATTTAATTGTGCAAACGTAAACCTTAATGCGGGACAATGGTAATATTTCTTAATAATTGTATAATTTTTAACATTCATTTTTTTTATTAAAAAAATGAATAGAAAATTAATTAATAATTTATCTCTCAAAATAATAATTTTACATACACTAAAAAAAAGTTTCTGAAAAATAAGATAAGTGTGCAAATTGAATTCACATAAACATAACTCCTTTTATAACTGTATTTTTATATATAATGTCATAAATTAATGTTTAATTTTTAAGATATTACTCTCTAAATATTTAAAAGTTAAGTAGGCTTATTATTAGTTAAACTATATTTTTCTAACATATTATAAATAATAAATTATCGCAATCTCTCAAAAGTGAGATTAATTTCCATTAGGAGTCAAAGTTCATTGTTTCTTCTGCTATTAACTCTATTTATTAAATAATACAAAAACAAAAAAAATTATTACAAATATAGTTGCATAGCTCGAATATAAATGATATTAAAAGATCACATGTTTAATTAATAGAACAAAATTTATGGTAAAATTGAGAAAATCAAATAAGATAGTGTAATTAATTAATAAAAAGAAAGTTCGTGATTAAATTGAGAAAAAAGAAAAAGGTCGTGTATTTTTTAATAAAAAAATATTCATGATTAAATTGAAAAAAGAAAGAAAGTTCGTGTATTTTATCGCAATTAACAAACAAACACACACACAGAGACAAATATATATATATATATATATATATATATATATATATATATATATATATATATATATATATATATATATATATATATTCTCCTCCCGCCATGCTTGAATACGAAAAAGAAGTTTCCCTTTTTACTAATTTAAATAGAAAATATGGAGGGCACAAACAAAAAATCAAGGTACTTAATGTTATCACAAGAAGAAAGAAGACGGAGAATTCAAAATAGCATTGAGTCAATAAATAAGAAGGACGCTACAAACTCAAACGTCGCTTCAACATCAACCCACGTGCACTCAAGAGGTAAAAAGTAATTTTTATCTAATAAAAGACCAATAAAAAGTTTTAAGACAATTTTAAAAAAAAGTATATATGTGACAGATGAGACTTCATCGGTGTCTTTTACGTCACCTATTCATGAGTTGAAAATTAAAGGCGCGTGTAGATTTTGCAAAGTTACGAAGTTTGAATCTGAAACTTCAACTTTTTGCTGCCAAAATGGATAGGTACATAAACTAAACAATAAAAAATTGAAAATTATAATTATTATTTAAAAAAAATGTGTGTGTGTGTGTGTATATATATATATATATATAACTTAAAATCTTCAACTTGAATTTCAGGTAAGACTTGTGGAGACAGAACCATCTGAACAATTGTATCAATTGTTCGTGTCTCAATCCGAAGAAGGGATTCAATTCAGGAAAAACATTAGATGATTCAACAGTGTTTTCTCATTTACTTCATTTGGAGTGAATTTGGATAAAAATCTAGCTAAAGCAAATAAAGGAGTTTACACATTTTGAGTTAAGAGACAGACATACCATGATCTTCCAGCTCTTCTGCCAGAGAAAAAACTAATATTCTTTCAATTATACTTTTTTGACACAGTTCATGAAGTAGAAAATAGAATAAATGTTTTAAGTGAAGCTACATTAGAGAGGCTAGTGATAAACATACTGCTCCATATAATGCAAGAAAATCCTTATGCTAGATTTTTTCAGGCTATTACCAATCAACCAACACTTGAAAATATCAAGATTCATATTGCAGTAATGTCAAAGTTGACCAAAGAGTATACAACACGTCAACAGTCGATCAAGTAGCAGCCCTATGGATTGAAGGAAATGATCATCTAATTTCATTTGAAAGAGATATCGTTGTACATGCTCATTCGGAAAACCGACATAGAATACAATATTATTTCAGTTGTTATGATCCACTTCAATATCCCATACTTTTTCCAAGAGGAGAGGCTGGTTGGCACCAAGACGTTAAGAGAAATCAACCAAACATTGCTATGAGGAATCAACTAGGAGAAAGGAGGTCGGTTGAAGAAAGATTATTTGAATTACACCGTGCAGAGGATGTAATTCAAAACGAAAATGAAGGTAACATTTATTAAAAATATTTACATATTCTTCTTTAGTCCTAAACGTATATATAAAAAACTATTAACCTATTAAAAATAATGAAAACAGAAAGATCTAAAAGAGAAGAGTCAAAAATGTCATGCCGACAATATTACTGTTACAAGCTACAGATTAGGCATGAAAGTAAAACAACATTTATGCTAGCAGGAAGACTACTACAACAATATGTCATAGATATGTATAAAAAGTTAGAATCAACGAGGCTTGACTTTTTCAGGAATCAACAAAGATTGATTTGAGCAGAGTTGTATCAAGGAATCATTGACTCAATAAATGCAGGCAAAACAAGAGGAGACAAAGTAGGACTAAGAATGGTACTTCTACCATCTTTTATTGGAGGACCAAGGGACATGCGTCGGCGTTATTTGGATGCAATGGCATTGGTATAAAATTTTGAAAAGCCAGACATCTTCTTAACAATGACATGCAATCCAGATTTGAAGAAAATAAAAGATCTTCTTCTACCAGGACAGAGTTCACAAGACAGGCCGGATCTTGCTACAAGAGTTTTTAGAGGAAAATTGATTGACCTGAAAGATCAAATAATGAAAAAGAAAATTTTTAGGAAGGTTGCAGCATTTGTTTATGTCATTGAATTCCAAAAGTGTGGGCTTCCACATGTCCACATGTTAATAATTCTACAAAGTGGGCATAAAATCACAAATGTTGATCAGTATGATAAGTACGTGAGTGCAGAAATTCCAAACAAAGAAACTGACGCTCCATTGTATCAGTCTGTAGTAAAACATATGTTACACGGTCCATGTGGAAAGTATAACCCAAGATGCACATGCATGGTTGACGATTTCTGCAGGTTCTACAAAGTAAGGAAAGGATGCATACCCAATATATCGTCGAAAAAATGATGGTACAAAGGTACGCTAATTTTCTTTAAATATTAGTACAAATATTAAGATAATCACTGTCCTTTTTGTAAAATAATTGAGAAATAAAAAATTGGAGAATGCTCAATGTAGGTACAGAGAGGAAATGCGGTGTTTGACAATAGATGGGTGGTTTCTCATAATCCATATCTATTAATGAGATATAATTGCCATATCAATGTCGAGATGTGTTCAAGTTTGAAAGTGGTAAAATACCTTTATAAATACATCTACAAAGGACATGACAAAGCAGCTGTCCACGTAGCTCAAGATGATAGGAACAGACCAATAAACAAGATTAAAGAATTCCAAGATGCAAGATGGGTATCTACACAAGAAGCTTTATGGAGAATTTACGAATTCCCTTTAAATGAGATGTCCCCGGCAGTAATCACACTTCAACTCCACCTACCGAATCAACAATTAGTTGCATATTGGGAAAACAAGAACTAAGAAACGTGGTTCAGTATGACAGGGCAAGCAGGACCATACTAACAGAATTCTTTGAGATGTGCAAAAAAGATGAAGATGCAAGAAAACTTCTATACAGGGAATTCTTAATGCATTACGTGTGGAACAAACAATCACATGTTTGGACAAAAAGGCAATGAGGAAACGTTAGCTCAAGAATAGCAAGTGCCAACCCAGGTGATGGTGAGAGATATTATGACAGAATATTGCTCAATCATAAGAGGAGACCAAAATCATTTGAGGACCTGATGAATGTAAATGGAACACAATATTGGACATTCAAAGAAACAGCACAAGAAAGAGGGCTCCTTGAGTCAGATGAAAGCATTATGGAGTGTTTAAACGAGGCAGCTGCATTCCAAATACCTAGAGAGTTCAGAAAACTATTTGCAACAGTGCTAGCACACTGTACGCATACCGACATGAGAGAATTGTGGAATAATTTCTTCGATTCTCTATCAGAAGACTACCAAAGAGAAAGCCAGAGCTCATCAGAAACATTGCAGAACTGAACACTTCAAGATATTAGATCCTTCCTTGAATCGATGGGGAAAACATTAAGTTCATTTGACTTGCCAAAAATAAATTGGAATGACACAAGAGAGAATCGTGGATCATCAAGGGACATTGCAGATGAGCTCACTGTTGAGACACCTGAACGTGATTTGGAAAGTGTCGGTTCCCTGAATGAAGACCAAAGGAATGCATACAACATCATACTCGAAAGAGTACAAAATAAGAAGAGTGGAGTTTTCTTTGTAGCTGGACCTGGAGGCATGATGAGTGATATTTTCACCTACATTTTAGTATCTTTTTATATGTGTTTTCATATTATTTTTCTGTATTTATGTGTTATTTGGTTGTGTTTTGTATTTTTATGGAAATGTGTGAGAATGAGCTTAAACGTATGTAAAACAGGTGAAAATTGAGCAAAACTGGAGAAGGGAGATGAAACGAAGAAGAAAAGCAGGGCACGACCAAGCACACGACTCGAGTGCTGCAGCTGGAGTCAAGCTGGCACAGCATGAGTCATGCACCGCGCACGGGCCTATAAGAGTTGGTCGTGCAATGATATCAGAAAACCCTACACAGGCACACTGTGCCCGTGTGCCGAAACACGAGTTGTGCCCAGAATTAAGACACGAGTCGAGTTACCAACTCAACTCGAGCTCCGTCTGCCGCCGAGAAATACCGAGAGGACATGACACGACTCGAGCCGTGTTGCAGCACACGAGTCCTGTTGTGTAAAATTTTGGTAAAAATTCAGAAACCTTCTAGAAGCTTCCCAAATGGGTATAAATACCCAATACTTCAATTTTAGATCAGATTGGGACGAGGGATTTACTCTTTCACACACCTCACACGCCATTTCTTCCATTTCACACCATTATCTTCATCTATCCTTCATCCATACCATCTACCATAATTCCACCATCAAAAACTTCATCCAATTGAGGAAAAGAAGTAAGGAAGAGAGGAAGATAGCAAGGGGAAGAAGAAGATAACCAGTGGAGGCCACCAAGGGAGTTTTCATCCAACTTTTGTATTGAATCCTATTGTTCATCATGTTTTGTAAGGAACTTAATGTCTCTGTTAATGTTCTTATGAATATGGTAGGCTAATCTCCCTTGTGAGATTAGCAACATGAGAGTTGTTGGATAATTTTGGGAATTTTTTTTATTTTAATTCATATGTTGATTGGGTAAATGGATTTTCTATCATTGATGTTTGAGATCTTGAGGTTTATGATGGTTTGTGTGTTTAGTTGTTCTAAATATGTGATTAGATTGAGAAATCAATTATATGCTTAGGATAATTGAGTGAATCATTTCATCAAACACTTCATGTGTATTATAAATTATAAAGAGATTGAGAAATCCTTTAGAATTTAGAACCCTTTGATAGAACATGTGATTGGTTTGATCGGGAGGTTGATTAATTGTGTGAAGGGACTCTCATTTCAAGCTTAGTACCTAGTTGGAATTATTTGAGTGAGAACCAATCCGTTGAGCTATTCGATATTCATATCCTATCCATCTCGAGAGGAAGTTTAGGTGAATTTAGTGTTGGCCCTTAATTCTATATCCATGATACATATGAATTTGATACCTAATTCCTAGAATTACCACTTCTTGATTGTTGTTAATCTCACTTTTACTTAACTTGGAAATCCACCCTTCATCTATCTATCTTGTTTGTGTATCATTGCTTGCTTGCTTGCTTTGATTGATTTTATTTACTTGTTTCAACAACCTCCTTTGATGATTCGTCTCTATAAAATTATAAGAAATGTGAGATCGCTTAAGCTCTAGCGCCTTCCTCTCTGTGGCAATCGTATGGAAGTAGAGCATGATGGGGAATGCGAACAAAATGTGCAAGACAACGCTCCTCAATTTAATGCCAACCCTCCTCAACATGCCTATCAAAATCATGGAGCTTTCAACAATCAAGTTTTGCTTCAACAAATGGTGCAACAAGCTCTAATGCAACAAGGCTTTCCACATGCTTATGCACCTCCTCAACAAGCGTATGTGCCACCACCACCACCTCCGGTGCAACATGGAATTCACAATGATTAAAGAGTGATCCGAGATTTCTTCATGCCAAGGGCAATGCCACAAATGATGGGACCGCCAATCAATGCCAACAACTTTGAATTCAAGGCGGGCTTGATTTCTATGGTGAGAGAGCAACAATTTAGTGGAACCCGAATGAAGATCCTAATGCTCATCTAGCTCAATTTATTGAGATTGCCAACACCGTGAAGATGAATGGGGTGTGTGAGGATTGTATAAGGATGAGGTTGTTTCTGTTTTCGTTGAGGGAGTGCGCACGAGCATGGCTATCCACTTTTACTCCGGGTACGTGCAACACATGGGATGAGCTTGCACAAATATTCTTGAACAAGTATTTTCCACCTTCTAAGACGCTTCAAATGAAGAGCTTGATTACTCAATTCAAGCAAATGCCTCAAGAGAGCTTATATGAAGTGTGGAAAAGGTTTAAGGATATGCTAAGCAAGTGTCCACAACACGGTTTTCAAAAAAATCAACAAGTTGGATTTTTCTACCCAGATTCGGTAAATAGTCAAAGAATGTATATTGATGCTTCGGCAGGTGGATCCGTACTTGGAGTGTCTCCGGAAAGGGCTATACATATTTTTGATGAGATTGCTACGAACGTATATCAATGGCCATCGGAGAGGGTAAGTGGATGCTATGGTTTTGAGAGTTTTGATCAAGGGCAACAGTTTAGTGTGAAGAGTGCTAATGTGGAGCAAAGTACGCCAAGATGGAAAAGATAGTGGCGTTGATTATGAAACAAATAAGCTTGAACCAATGTGTGAATAATCAAGGAGCTAATATGGTTGAAGGGCTACAAGTTGATCAAGGTGTGCTACCTCCGAACATTGTGAGTGGTGAACAATGGGTCAACTCTATGCCACGTGTGGAAGATGTGTCATACATACAAGGAAGAAATTACCAAGGGAATTATCAAAACAATTACCAAGGTAATTTTAACCACAACCAAGGAAACTATCCACCAAGGCAATGAGGTTTTAATAGTCAAGCTAGTGGAAGCTCATACCCACAACAACAACAAAGGCAAGGTAACTTTTCCTACTCTAATCCGAGCAATGTGGTTGCTTATCCTCCTGGATATCAACCGGGGGCCAAGGCACCGAACAATGAGGGAAGAGCATCAACCGATGAGCTACTTGAATAATTGATAACATCAAACAAAGCTTGAAATGAAGCTTTGAAAAAGGCAGAAGAAGCAAATGAAAAGAGACTCAAGGCTTTGGAGTATAATATTGGACAAATTACAAGTTCTTTGAGTGTTCAACAAAAATGAAAGTTTCCGGCCACAACCAAGGTTAATCCGAAGGCTCAATATTTGTTGGTTGATATGAAAGAGGAACGAAAGATTGAAGAAGGGTTGGTGGAAAGTAAGGTTGTTGAAGAGATGGAAGAAGTAAGTAAGAAAGAAGAGAAGGGTCCTAAATGGATACCTAACTGAAAAAGGAATTTGAAGAGCATGTGAAGAATCTTAAGAAGAAGTATGAGGAGAAAAAGAAAGAAGAACAATCCGAAACAAGTGAGTCGATGCAAAAAGGGGGGCCTACAAAAGTTGGTGATCCGGAAAAATTCATCATTCCTTGTGATTTTGAAGGGAAGGGTACCCTTGATGCATTGTGTGACTTGGGGGCAAGCGTCAACGTGATGTCTCATGCAACTTTCAAAGACCTTGAAATTGGAGAGCTAAAGCCTACTACTATCCGTCTTGAAGTAGTAAATGGTGAGGTTGTGAAGCCATTAGGAATTGTTGAAGACTTGGAGGTGAAAGTGAAAGGGCTAGCTTTCCAGATTGACTTCATAGTGTTAGAAGTGAAGGCGGACCCTCGAGTGCCACTCATTTTGGGAAGGCCATTTCTAGCAACGGGAAGAGCAAAAATTGATGTTGGTAGAGAAGAGCTTTCATTGAGCTCAAAAGGAGAGAGTGTCACATTCTTGTGCAATAAGGAAAAAGGAGCCAAGTCTCATTTGAAGCATCCGGATGATCTTATGGATCATGACTCTATTCTCTTTGACAATTTAAATTCATTTCTTCATGATTATATGAAAATGTCAAATTCTAACTTATCTTCTTGTGATGTTGATAGGATGAAAGTATCGGAGCTCGATTGGAAGCTTGACAAAGGAGAAAGAGAAAGTCCACTAGAATCATTTCTTGATGACGATTTGATGCTTGTAAGAAAGAATGGTAAAGTGGAGCTAGTGGTTAAGAAGAGGGCTAAGCAAATGTTCAAAGTTAGGATGCGAGGAGATAGTGTGATGGACCAACATTTGGTCCATTGATTATAAAAGTCCGTCCGGCTTGAAGACGTTAAACTTAGCGCTAAATGAGAGGCAACCCATTCTTTTTATCTTTTGATGCTTGTTTTGTTGTTTGGTCTTGTAGGTGGATTGTGCTTGTGAGAAATGCACATTGAAGAAAATAGAAGTGCTTCAATGATTCGAGTAGGCATGTTGCATCACTTGTTGCAAATTTAATTCTCGACTCTTGTCTCGAGTTAAGTTTAGGGGGCTAGTGCATGGTGGACATGGCTCAATTCATTGGATGCATTTGCTTCTCCACAAGAAGATCATCAATAGAAACTACAAGAGTAAGTCCCACCACTTTTTGCAAACTTAACTCGAAACTCTTGTTTCAATTTAAGTTTGGGGGGAGAGTGTGTGGTGTAACTCACCACTTGAGTGTGATTCTTGTAAAATTGACCCAATTTTAAAAATTTTCTCATAAGTTTTGGTGTGTTTTGGTATGATTGGTTGTGTTGAAGTGCATGATGATCCATATTTTTAATGAAATTGTTGAACTAATGGTTTTGCTGAGCATGTATGAAGGATATTGGAAGCATGTATGGAGTTTGGAGCTAACAAAGTCTATTACCAAAAGCCTATTGAGGGATTTCACTCTACACCTTACTACTTCTATATGCTTAGTATAATTTATGTGGATTTGGATTGATGTGATTAGCATGTTGCTTCATTTGTTATGTTTGTGGGAGGTTTTCTTTTCAATCAAGGTTGGGATGTTCGTGAGCTTAATTGATTATGCATGATATGAATGTGTGCTTCATTGTCTATGATAGATGGTTTTATTTATTTTTGCATGTTATGTGCTTTTGTTTTGTTTCTTGTTTGTTGAGTCTTTATTTTGTGTTTTGTGTGTTTTCTTATTTTTGTATAGGGTTGATTTGGTGGTTTATTTTGGGATGTTGTGAGTCATTTTTGAATATGAGTGATGACATGTTGTGGTAGTGATGACATGTTGTGGTAGTAAGTGATGGCAAAGTATGATTAAGAATCTCTACACTTTCGAATTGTGACATGTTCTACTTAACTTGTTCAATTTTGAGATGAAAGTGGTGTAATAAATTCCTTAATGTCCAATGCATAAGCTTGTGAGAATTTGAGCCTCAATAGTGCATACATGGTATTTTTTTTCATGAGTGGATTGATTGTGTTTGATAAGCTAGAACTTGCTCAAGGACTATAGGAACGAGCCCGATTAGTGGAGATTAGTGACATGATCTAAGGTCATCCTTGTCATTAATAGTCATTGCCATATATTTCTATACCATGAACATCATCCCATCTCTAGTCAACCACTTTGAGCCTATAAGTCTATTTCTTGTGAATTTAGCACATTACAAGCCTTGATTACCCACATGAGCCTTATATATTCATCTTTTGTGTAAGTGATTGAGGAGATGGTAACTAGAAAGGTTTGATAAGGAAGAAAGACAAGAAAGGAAATGGTAAAAATGTAAGAAAGGATGAAAAAGAGCACAAGAAAGAATAGACATGCAACCTTAAAACAAGAAAATGAGCAAAGCAACATGTTGTTGCTTTGCTCAAGAAATAAAAAATTCAAAGAAAGGAATCATGAATCAAAAGAAGCTCAATCCAAGGAAAGTTAATGAATAGTGCTTGAGATTTGCAAAGATAAGAAAGGAAGAAGGAAAAGTGAAGAAGTTGAGGAAGTTGATCATCTCTTCGATTACTTACACTTGTTTAGTTACTATTACATATATTCTTCCTACCCTACCAAAAAGCCTATCATTACATACAAATGAAAAGACATTTTTGATCACTAATGAAAACTTTGGTGGTTTGTGAATGTAGTCCACGAGCAAGCTTATAGCGAGTCGAGTTAATCGATTGATGAGTGTTGTTTTACCACTTTAAATAGTGACTAAAAGGGACTATATTACACTATTATTCTCATGTGATTGAACTTGTTAATATTTTTTGCATGTTATGATTTTAACATTATAGGATGACTTAACACAATTTGTAGTTCTTATTGATATTGATGTGTTATTGTTTATGTTCGTTTAATCTTTTCCTAGGTGAAAATCTCACCTCTTGGTATCATTTTCGTTGTGCGGGGATGCACAACACTTTAAGTTTGGGGGTGTGATGAGTGATATTTTCACCTAGATTTTAGTGTCTTTTTATATGTATTTTCATATTATTTTTTCCGTATTTATGTGTTATTTGGTTGTGTTTTGTGTTTTTATGGAAATGTGTGAGAATGAGCTTAAACGTATATAAAACAGGTGAAAATGGAGCAAAACCGGAGAAGGGAGATGAAACAAAGAAGAAAAGCAAGGCACGACTCGAGTATTGCAGCTTGAGTCGAGCTGCCGCAGTACGAGTCATGCGCCGCGCACGGGCCTATAAGAGATGGCCGTGCGACGACATCAGAAAACCCTACATGGGCACCCTGTGCCCGTGTGCCAAAACACGAGTCGTGCCCATAATCAAGACACGAGTCGAGTTACAAACTCGACTCGAGCTCTATCTGCCACCGAGAAATGCCGAGAAGACATGACACGACTCGAGCTGTGTTGCAGCACATGAGTCGTGTTGTGTAAAATTATAGTAAAAATTCAAATACCTTCTAGAAGTTTCCCAAGGGGTATAAATACCCAATACTTCAATTTTAGATCAGATTGGGGCGAGGGTTTTACTGTTTCACACACCTCACACACCATTTGTCATATTTCACACCATTATCTTCATCCATCCTTCATCCATACCATCTACCATAATTCCACCATCAAAAACTTTATCCAATTGAGGAAAAAAGCAAGGAAGAGAGGAAGATTGTAAGGGGAAGAAGAAGATAACCAGTGGAGGCATCCAAGGGAGTTTTCATCCAACTTTTGTATTGAATCCTATTGTTTATCATGTTTTATAAGGATCTTAATGTCTATGTTAATGTTCTTATGAATATGGTAGGCTAATCTCCCTTGTGAGATTAGCAACATGAGAGTTGTTGGATAACTTTGGGAATTTTTGTATTTTAATTCATATGTTGATTGGGTAAATGGATTTTCTATCATTGATGTTTGAGATCTTGAGGTTTATGATGGTTTGTATGTTTAGTTGTTCTAAATATGTGATTAGATAGAGAAATCAATTATATGCTTAGGATAATTGAGTGAATCATTTCATCAAATACTTCATGTGAATTATAAATTGTAAAGAGATTGAGAAATCCTTTAGAATTTAGAACCCTTTGATAGAACATGTGATTGGTTTGATCGAGAGGTTGATTAATTGTGCGAAGAGACTCTCATTTCAAGCTTAGTACCTAGTTGAAATTGTTTGAGTGAGAACCAATCCGTTGAGCTATTCGATATTCATATCCTATCCATCTCGAGAGGGAGTTTAGGTGAATTTAGTATTGGCCCTTAATTCTATATCCATGATACATATGAATTTGATGCCTAATTCTTAGAATTACCACTTCTTGATTGTTGTTAATCTCACTTTTACTTAACTTGGAAATCCACCCTTCATCTATCTATCTTGTTTGTTGATCATTGCTTGTTTGTTTGCTTTGATTGATTTTATTTACTTGTTTCAACAACCTTCTTTGATGATTCGTCTCTATAAAATTACAAAAAACGTGAGATCGCTTAAGCTCTAGCGCCTTCCTCCCTGTGGTTCGATAAATTCTTGAATTGGTCAACCCGACTACAAGTTATGGCTAATCAAGGCACAGGGAAAACATATCTTTACATGGCATTGTTGGCGAAGATAAGATCAGATGGGATGATTACGCTGGCCACTGCTACTTCAGGGGTTGCAGCTTCTATATTACCAGGAGGTAGAACGGCGCACTCGAGATTCAATATTTCGTTACATGCAAATAAATCAATGATTTGTAATATTTCAAAGCAGAGTGGCCAGGCAGAATTAATAAGAAGAGCATCACTAATAATATGGGATGAAGCACCAATGGCAAAGAGAACTACAATTGAATCTGTTGACCGAACGTTTCAGGATATAATGGAGAATACATAAACATTTGGAGGAAAGGTAATAGTATTTGAAGGTGATTTCAGACAGGTACTCCCAGTTGTCCCTAAGGCAACAAGACAACAGACAATAAGTGAATGTTTGGCTCGATCGTACCTTTGGAAAACATGGAGAAAATAAAACTATCCAAAAATATGATAGCTGTAGGTGATAAGGATTTCGCAGAGTACTTGCTAAGGATAGGGAATGGGACTGAAAGACACGTGAAAGATTATTACATCTCATTACCTAAACAGATCACGCTACCCTCTAAAGAAGGCATCACCCCACAGCTCCATTTAATCAGTTCTATTTACACTGATATGGAGACAAATGCAGAATCATGTGTACATTACGCAGAGAGCCATCCTAACTACAACAAACGAGAATGTTGATGAACTAAATGAGATAATGATTGAAAACTTTCCAGGAGAAATCACAGAGTTCATAAGTTTTGACAGTGCTGACGATGATTCAGGGAATCAGTATCAGGAGGAATTTCTAAATACGCTCTTACCAATGGAATACCATCTCATCGTCTGTTGTTAAAGGAAAATTGTCCAATCATGCTGTTGAAAAACTTGGACCCCCCAAATGGATTTTGCAATGGAAGTCGATTGATATGCAAGAGTTTTACTAAGCATTTGATATGAGTAGAGATTGCTACTGTAGAGCATACGGGAAAGAGAGTCTTCATCCCCCGCATACCATTGAGTCGAGCAAATGATGAAGGATACCCATTCAAGTTCATCAGGGAGTAATTTCCAATCAGACTTTGTTTTGCAATAAAAATAAATAAGGCACAAGGACAAACAATAAAAAACGTTGGAATGTATCTCTCACAACACGTATTCTCGCATGGGCAACTGTACGTGGCACTATCTAGGGGCATATCCATGCAAAATACAAAAGTTTTTGTCGAATTGGATGATCATTGTACGACAAAAAATATTGTGTACAAAGAAGTTTTAATATAAATACAAGAAATAAATTGTGGACAAATTTTACAATTAAAAAAAATTCCAAACACAAAACACATAACGGCTAAATGGATAAGTTAAACGATAAAAAATAATTTACAATCTTCGAGAATCAAAGTCAAAACTATAGATGACTTTTATAAAAAAAAAACATAAAAAATAAAATATACATGCATGCGATGTAAATACAGTAAAAAATTAACAAAATTAATACACCACAAATTCGAACGTGTATGCGACGTGCATCGCACGTCTTAAAAAACTAGTAAGGATAAAATATACCGAGTCCGGATTTATTGAATATTTTGTTTGTACTATTTTTAAGAATAACGCTTTTAATTCCTAAATTTACGTGAATAACTTTTGACTCAATTTTTTACTCGATTTGATATTTATAAATCGGCCATATACATTGACCCAACTTAAAAAAGACTTGTGAACATGTGAATCGATTTTTACTCAACTATTTGGATACAATCATTAGTGACCCAATTCAATAAAAAAAAATGTGAGTCGATTATGTACTTGATACATGACTCAATCGAGAGAATTGAAATTGAGTCCATAAATGACTTTTTTGTGCTGGTCGATTATAAATTTTAAATTTATGAATCGAGTTAAGAATATTTATGTTATTAAATATTAAAAAATTTATGTATAAATTAAGGATATAAAAAAAAATTAATAAATGCGGCAGGTTCTTTCTTGAATTTCTCCTAACTATTAAGTAGAATTTGTTGCCAGTGCAAGTCTCTAGTAGTGATGTGATCTTCTATTTGTGGCAAGTACTAAACTGGCTGTTCTTCCTGTTGGTTCAGGATCGACTGGTTGTTCATGGATAAGATAATTTGAGAGAGATTTGTTAGTTGGGACCTTTATTCCTAAAGATTTGCGTGGAACTGTTCGTGGAATGTCTCCCGTGAAACGGAGAAAATGTAATAACATTTTAATAAAAATAATAATAATTAATAAATGAAAAGTGATAATGATAAAAGTGCACTATTTCATGAACAATTTATAATATAAATGAAAAGTCATAACACTTAATAGGAAAATAATAATATTTTAAAAGAAAAGTGATAATTAATTATAAAAACAAAAAATGATCTTAAATCACCGTGGGACGGTCTCACAAAATACTCCCTTATATGGCATTGGTTGTGTAGGCAATTAAAATTTATTGCCTAATAAATATAAATGCAAAGAAAATATATTAAATATTGATTAAATATTTATTTATTAAGGAATTTAAATAAATTAATTCCTAAAGTAAATAAATAAACAATTGATAATTAATATAATTATTTGAGCCCAAATCCAAGTCAAATGGGTTCAATTTAAATTAAATTGGTCAAATCCAAGCCAAATGGGCTCAATTTAAATTAAATTGGTCAAATCCAAGTTAAATGGGTTCAATTTAAATTAAATTGGTCAAATCCAAGCCAAATGGGCTCAATTTAAATTAATTGGGTTTAATCCAAGGCAAGTGGGCCTGATTTAAGTCAACAAATCCAGCAAGTTAAATCCAGCAGGCCTAATTAAATTAAATAGGCCCAAGTCAAAGCCTAATTAAATTAAATAGGCCCAAGTTAAATCCAGCAGGCTTATGTAAATTAAATAGGCCCGTATCCAGTCCAGCAGGCTTAATTAAAGGAAGAAGCCCAACATATCTTTTGAAGGAGAAAATATATCTCAAGTGGTTATTTTCTCTACCTATAAATAAGGACATTCAGTCCTCATTACAAACACATTCAAGCACCCGAAGACAAGACGCTCTTGAAGAGATCAAGAACACTCAAAGATCTTCGAATCTTCAAGCTCAAGACCTTCGAGGATCTTCAAATCTTCGAATCTTCAAGCTCAAGAACACTCGAGGATCTTCAAATCTTCGAATCTTCAAGCTCAAGAACACTTGAGGATCTTCAAATCTTCGAATCTTCAAGCTCAAGACCTTCGAGGATCTTCAAATCTTCGAGTCTTCAAGCTCCAGACCTTCAAATCTTCAAAGCTTCAAATCGAAGGCTTCAAGCCAGTCTTCAAGCAGCTTCAAAGTAACTTCAAGTCAAGAACTGCCCCCGATCAAGGATCAAGGTGCTAAGCCTCTCCGATCCGGCGTTCTTCATCCAGTAAAAATCGTGAGGTCAGCGGTGTTCTACCAAATTGAACGACGTTCTTCACAACAAATCTTCAAGTCAACGTTCGATCCGAACAAAGGCTCGACGCCTCTGGATAAACGTTTTAAAGCTTCAAATCCCGAACCCCGAGCACGGACAAGCTTCATCCGAAGATCCGACTCAGAAAGTTGGTAATAGTCAAGAAAGTCAACTCAAGAGAGGAATCAGAGGATAAATAGAAGTTGTTCACTAAAATTCTCAAGTTCAATCCATCTTGGATTTTCTTTGTAATTCCTTTTGTGTTTATTATTTAATAAATACAAAATTTGTTGTTACAAATTTTGGCACGCCCAGTGGGACAGTTTCTACCTCTCATCTCCTCTTCGAGCAAAGTAAGATGGTTCCGCTAAGGGTCAAAGTCAACAGATCAGCTTCTGTCTTCAAGTCTTCAGAATTACAAGTGGAAGACGTTAATGTGACAACTAGAAGCATGTCAAAGATGGCACGATCTGAAGCCTCTTCAGAGATAAATTCTTCAGTTGGAGTTACCTCTGGAGTGATACCATATGATGATAAAGATGAAAAAAACGACTCAGCTAACTCAACCCCTATACTTGAAGAAAGCTCATCGTCTGATTCATCCATAGCCTCGACAATGGCAATAAACACTTCGTCTGTCGAAGAACAATTGGCAAGCTTAACTGAATCCGTTGCTGCACTTGCCAAACAGAACCAAGAACAAAATACTTTGATTTTCAAACTGATGGAGAAAATGGCTGGTGCTGAAACTAGCCATGCGAACGAAAAGCAAGAAGAAGATGCTGAAAATGAAGTAGATGAGTCTGCGAAGCGTCAGACGATGGGGAAAAGGGTGATTGAAGAAGAATTGAACATCTCCCATGATGGAATGGTTCCTACCAGCCAGTTAAAAAGCATTATACTTGGCACAATGAAGGACCAATTCGAAGAGAGCTCTAAACCTTCATTCGCTTATGCTAAGCCTTATACTAGGAGGGTTGGCAACTTGAGGATGCCACCTAACTATCAACCCCCCAAGTTCCAACAGTTTGATGGTAAAGGTAATCCAAGGCAACATATAGCACATTTCATAGAAACGTGCAATGATGCTGGCACTCACGGAGATCATATGGTAAGAAAATTCGTTCGCTCTCTGAAGGGAAATGCTTTTGAATGGTACACCGACTTGGAGGCTGATTCTATAGACAGTTGGGATCAGATGGAATATCAATTCCTTAACCGTTTCTATAGTACTAGGAGGACGGTTAGCATGATAGAGTTGACTAACACCCGTCAGTTAAAAGAAGAGCCAGTAATTGAGTACATTAATCGATGGAGAAATTTGAGCCTAAACTATAAAGATCGATTGTCTGAAGTTTCTGGCATTGAGATGTGCACAGCAGGAATGCAATGGAACCTTCGTTACATACTTCAAGGGATTAAGCCTAAAACCTTTGAAGACTTAGCCACAAGAGCTCACGATATGGAGCTAAGTATGGGGATAAGTGGAGTTGTAGAACCACCGATTCCTGGATCCTACAAGTATAAAGAAAAGCAAGAGGTAAGGAAAGGGGGCAAACCCTACAACAAATCTTCCGAAAAAGGGTCTATGGCAACAAATGCATCAACTATCAAGTTCCGAAGAAATGAGAATGAAAAAGATGATAAAGTGAAGAATGAGTCCCAAGAAAGGGGGCAAAGAAGATTGACCTTGAAAGAAATGCAAGAAAGGAAGTACCCATTCCTTGATTCGGATGTCCCAGGCATACTTGATGATCTGCTCAAAGATAAACTTATCGAGCTTCCTGAAATGAAGTGACCAGAGGAAGCGGGACAAACGGACAATCCGAAATACTGCAAGTATCATAGACTGGTGGGACATTCTATCAAAGATTGCTTTGTCTTTAAAGACAAAGTTATGCGATTGGTTGAGCAAGGGAAGATCTTTCTAGATGAAGATGCAACTGCAAACTCTACTTCTGCAGACGGTGGAAATAATTATTCATGCCATGTGGCAGACGAAGCTGTTGTGCCTAAAGTTGAAAGTAAGGCCCATGCTATGAAGATTACCTTCACTGAGGAAGACTTACTGCTCGGTTTACAATCTCACAACCGACCCTTGTTCGTAGCTGGTTGCATTCAAGAGCAAAGGGTGAATCGAATACTGATTGATGGAGGTTCAGCGGTCAATATCCTACCTCTAATGACATTGAAAAGGTTAGGGATTTCAACAGATGAACTTGGCAGTAGCCGACTGACGATTCACGGGTTCAATCAAGAGGGCCAGAGAACACTTGGTACGATAGTCATGAACTTAATAATAGATGAGATGGCCTCAACAGTTCTGTTTCATGTCATTGATGCTAAAACATCATATAACATGCTCTTGGGGCGCCCATGGTTGCATGAAAATGGAGTGATTCCTTCTACGCTGCATCAGTGCTTCAAATACAGCGATGGAGGTAACATAAAGAAGGTACTCGGTGATGAAAAACCATTTACAGAAGCAGAGTCATACTTCGCAGACGCTAGATATTTTCTGAAAAGTATCAAGGCCGATAAGCAAGAAGGAACTTCATCACAAGATAAAGGTGATGATAAACAAGAAAAGAGAATGCAGATGATGTTTCATCCATACAGTCTAATGAAAGTAAACAGTTGATCAAAACTGTAGAAGGGTTGACACTACCCCTGACTAAGGTTGACGCTGAGAAGCCCTCTCCCCCTCCACTCAAAGGATTCACTCGCCCAACTCAAGCGGCTAAAACTGAGCACGGAGATGTATTTGAGGCGGCGGTTTCCAAATCGTATAGCCCACAAGCTTACAAACTTCTTGTGAAAGCTGGTTATGACCCTCAAGAAAAAGGTGCGGCAAATGAACTGTCTCATAAGACTCCTAGTAGAACCACCCAAGAGAAATTGAAGAGTAATGGCCGTACTTCCAAGTATACTAGAACAGGTATAGGATATGTTTCGCAAAAACCTGTTCGCATTGCGATAAAGAGGGCAAACACAAACTACATCACTGAAGATGAAATTCTCTCTGAAGAAGAGGAGTCTCATGAGGAAGATAGAAAGACAGAAAGAATCTCAGTATTCGAGAGGCTCAAACCAGCTGGAGCTAAAAGGACTACTAAGTTCCCAAGTTTCCCAAAGATACATAGTCGGATCCCATCTCGCATGAAAAGATGACATTTCCTAACTATATCATGTGGCACAATGTTGAAAGCTAAGAAACGAACAATAATCTTCACCCGAAGTGAAGAAGATGATCATGAAAGTGTAGGCTCATCAGATGTTGTTCATTCCATCATCATGCAAACAGATCTACAAAGTGCAGAAAGAGATCTACAAAGCAAGATCGTCGAGATGAGGAGAGATGGCTATGAAGTGGGGAGCATTGTTAAAGTGGGAGAGAATGAACAAGTTGGATCTAATCCACAGTTTCAAAGGCAAGAATTTCTGGAGGATGTTGCTGCAGTAAATCATGTCACTATACAAGAAGAAACCTCAACTGAAGAGGAAGATGCCGATGATGCTCCCCCAGAATTTGAGGAGAGTATTAAATCTACTGTTGATCAATTGAAGGAGATTAATTTAGGTGATGTTAATGATCCGCGTCCAACCTATATAAGTGCTTTGTTAACATCTGAGGAGGAAAAGGCTTACATTGAGCTTCTTCAAGAGTTTAGAGACGTGTTTGCATGGTCATTCAAGGAGATGCCCGGATTAGATCCAAAAGTGGCAGTTCATCATCTAGCAGTAAAGAAAGGAGTCAAGCCAGTTAAGCAGATGCAGCGTCGATTTCGACCAGAGCTGGTTCCATTGATTGAAGCTGAGGTTAATAAGCTCCTTGAAACGGGAAAGATACGAGAAGTCAAGTATCCCACTTGGCTCTCTAACATTGTGCCAGTAAGGAAGACAAATGGGCAGCTTAGAGTGTGTGTTGACTTCCGTGACTTGAACTTGGCATGCCCAAAAGATGATTTTCCACTACCAATCACAGAACTTATGATTGATGCAACGACCGGGCATGAAGTGCTTTCATTTATGGATGGATCATCTGGTTACAATCAAATTAGCCTAGCTCCGGAAGATCAAGAGAAAACAGCCTTCCGCACTCCTAAAGGAATATACTGCTATAATGTTATACCGTTTGGCTTGAGGAATGCTGGCGCTACGTATCAACGAGCTATGCAAAAGATATTCGACGACATGCTTCATAAGAATGTCGAATGTTATGTGGATGACATTGTAGTGAAATCAAAGAAGAAAAATGATCATCTTAAAGATCTAAGGCAAATATTTGAGCGTCTCAGGAAATTTCAACTCAAGATGAAACCGCTTAAGTGCGCATTCGGAGTCTCTTCTGGTAAGTTCCTTGGATTCGTTGTCCGACATCGTGGTATTGAGATTGACAAAGCAAAGATAGATGCAATCATAAAGATGCAGGTACCCCGAAATATACATGAGCTTAAGAGTTTGCAAGGAAAATTGTCATACTTAAGAAGATTCATATCAAACCTAGCCGGTAGGTGCCAACCATTCAGTCATCTTATGAAGAAGGGCAGCCCATTCGAATGGGATGAAGCTTGCACTAATGCCTTTAACAGCATTAAAGCATATTTGATGAAGCCGCCAGTATTGGTCGCCCCAATAGTCGGACGTCCATTAATTCTCTACATATCTGCTCAAGAAAGATCAGTTGGAGCTCTACTTGCACAAAATAATGATGAAGGAAAGGAGTGTGCATTGTACTATTTGAGTAGAACAATGACCCCAAATGAGTTAAAATACTCACCAATTGAAAAGATTTGTTTGGCTCTCATCTTTGCAATTCAGAAGTTAAGACACTACTTTCAAGCTCATACTGTTTACTTGGTCTCAAAGGCCAAACCCATTAAAATTCGTCATGTCGAAACCAGTGCTCTCTGATAGGCTTGCAAGGTGGTATCTTCAATTGCAGCAATTCGAGATTATATATGTCCCTCAAAAGGCAGTAAAAGGGCAAGTATTGGCGGATTTCTTAGCTGATCATCCCATGCCTGCAGAATGGGAGTTATCTGATGATCTCCCCGATGAAGATATATTGGCTATTGAAATCACTCCTCCTTGGAAGATGTATTTAGATGGAGCTGCTCACAGAGAAGGAGCCGGCGCAGGAGTGGTATTTGTGACCTCAGATGGAGAAGTTCTGCCATACTCCTTCAATCTAACTGAAAATTGCTCTAACAATGTAGCTGAATATCAAGCTCTTATACTTGGTCTGGAGATGGCAGTAGATGTAAAGCAACGACACCTGAAGATATATAGAGATTCGTTGTTAATAATCAACCAGCTGCTTGGTTTATATGAGGTTAAGAAACCCGAGCTACGTCCGTATTATGACTATGCTCAAAGGCTTATGAATTGGCTTGGAGATGTAGAGATTGAACATCTTCCAAGGAGCAAGAACAAACAAGCCGATGCTTTGGCAAAGCTAGCATCAACCATAGCAATGCCTGAAGCACATTTCCAAGTTCCGATCTGCAAAAGTTGGGTGGTACCTCCCTTCTTCGAAAAGGAAGATGATGAAGAAGTTGGGTATTGTGCCATAGAAGTGTTCGATATTGGGAAGGAAGATTGGTGACAACCGTTCGTGGATTACTTGAAGTATGATAAGCTCCCCAATGATCCACACCTAAGGGTTGATGTCCGGCGTAGAGCACCGCGATTCTTCTATTACAAAGATATACTTTATAGAAGATCGTTTGATGGTATTCTCTTAAGATGCTTAAGTGATGAAGAAGCTCCACAAGCTATGGAGGAAGCTCATTCTGGAATATGTGGCGCCCATCAGTCTGGACCCAAGTTACATTTCAGAATCAAGAGGATGGGATATTACTGGCCTTCTATGGTGAAGGATTGCATAGATTATGCACAAAAATGTCAGCCATGCCAGTTTCATGCAAATCTCATTCATCAGCCTCCCGAGCCATTACATCCAACAGTTTCTTCGTGGCCATTTGATGCATGGGGCTTAGATGTGGTGGGGCCATTAACGAAGTCTTCCGGAGGTCATCTTTATATACTGGCTGCCACTGACTACTTTTCTAAGTGGGCGGAAGTTGTACCCTTGAAAGAAGTGAAGAAAGAAAATGTGGCTGATTTCATCCGCATCAACATCATATATAGATATGGAGTGCCTCGATACATCATCACGGATAATGGGAGGCTGTTCAGTAACTCTTTGATTGATAGGCTTTGTGAGAAGTTTGACTTCAAGCAAAGGAAGTCCTCTATGTACAATGCAGCAGCTAACGGGCTCGCTGAAGCCTTCAACAAAACGCTGTGTAAACTATTAAAGAAGGTGGTCTCCAAGTCAAAACGAGACTGGCATGAAAGGATCCATGAAGCTTTATGGGCATATCGAACTACTTATAGAACGCCTACTCAAGCTACTCCGTATTCTCTAGTGTATGGGGTTGAAGTTGTTGTGCCCCTTGAAAAGCAAATACCATCTTTGAGAATAGCCATACAAGAAGGTTTGACTGAAGAAGAAAACGCACGACTGCGTCTCGAAGAATTAGAGGCACTTGATGAAAAGAGGTTAGAAGCACAGCAGAGGCTTGAGTGCTATCAAGCTCGCCTCTCCAGAACGTTTAACAAGAAAGTGAAGATACGTTCCTTTCAAGTCGGAGACTTAGTCCTTGCTGTGAGAAGGCCTATTATCATCACTCACCGAGTGGGAAATAAATTCTTGCCCAAGTGGGATGGCCCACATGTTGTGAAAGAAGTATATACAAATGGTGCATACAAGTTGATATCTGAAGATGGAGTGGGAATTGGCCCCATAAATGGCAAATTCCTGAAACGCTACTACGCGTAATCCAGTCAAACCTAAGGAACGCTCCATGACGCATGAGCCTAAACTGCATGTTACTCCTGGTCCGCACGAGTATAAACTGTGTATGACAACTCCTGGTCCGCACGAGTATAAACTGTGTACGACACCCACCAAAGGTAATTATACGTGGCTAAACTATTAATTCACCCCACTCAGGTATTTTAAGTGGTTAAAGCATTAAATACCCTACTTTGTCTAAAGTGGTTAAAGAATAGTCACTCCTGGCCCGCACGAGTATAAACTGTGTACGGCACCCCCCCCATTCAAACCAAATTATGTTCTTTTGAACTACGTTATGACTTGATCCTCTATAAAGAGGTACGTAGGCAGCTTAACACTTTGTTAAGTTCAGTCATATCTTTGGTTTATCACATCAAGTTTATGAGACAAGCAATAAATCGAAGTATGAAGGCAATTTAAGTAAGCAACAGTGAAGGAAATGAACTTTATTGGTAATTAAATGTTCAAAGCATAGTAGGGAAAACAGACAAGTGAGTAAAAAAAAAAAGAAGCCCCCTACACTAAACAAAAAAGTTATCAGAAAGTATGCTTCGTAATTCAGCCTTCAGAGCTGCTTTCTCGTTCTCAGATGAATACTCCTTTAATGAGGTCACTGTATCAAGTGCAAAGATATTTTCCTCTATGAGGTCAATTTCTTTCTTAGCACGGTAAATGGTTTGTTTGAGTTGATCAGCTGCTTCACATAAAGTCTTCTCTTTCTTCAGGGTGGCCAATTCGTTGCCTATCAACTCCAATTCTTCCCAGGTTGTCTTTAGTTTTTGTATCTCCATCGTATGGGTGTCCTTATAGCTTTGGAGACGACCTTTGATGTCGGCTGAGACTTTTACGTAATCTCCCTTGGAGGCAGCTTGATCAGACTTCGATCTTGCAGCAGTATAAGCATCAGCCTTATCAAATAAAGGAGTCAAGGCTTCTTCTAATATAGAGCAATCGATGTTAAGTACTTTCACTTCCCCTATCAGGTTGAATACTCCTTCCCTTAGAGATGATAAATATTCGATAGGAGTCCGTTGGAGCTTATTTCTGATACGGCTCCAGGCTTTCTGGGCAAATTGCTCTTTGAGACTTCGAGCTTCTTTCTTGAATTTAAATTCTGTTACTGCTGGGCATGCTTTCAAAGAGGAATCCATTCCTGTGTTAGAAGCATCACTCTTGGTAGAACCGTCGCCCTCAGAGTCTGAAGAGAAGCCTGAGACCTAATTGAAAAAATATATATTTAGATAGAAAAGGAAAGATGATAAAAAAAAAGCTAAAGACAGAAAAGGGGGCAACCTCGTTGGCCAAGTCTTGTGAAGCGATAGCAGAAATTAATTCTTTTCCTCCATTGGCCTTAGGGGGGGAAGTTGGGTTAGAAATCCTCTGCGCAATCTAAAGTAGTAAAAAGAGCCTTGTAAAAAAAAGGGGAATAAAAAAAAGAAGAGAATTGGGAGAGTAAAGGGAACCTCATCATCTCGCTTTTCAGTAGAGGCAGTGGGCTTCTTCCTCTTCCAATGTTGATCCCTGGATGCGCTGCAATCCTCCACAGATTGACCTTTCTTTCTTTTATGCGCCATAGGTTTTACCATATCATGCACCGGAGAAATATCTTGGACGTCTTGGTGATTTTCATTAAGATCATCTATGATGTCCACTTCTTCCTCTATAGGGGCTGATACTGGGGTAATCAGGTCTTTAACATGATCAGATAAGTAAGTGCCATGAACATGCTTCCACCACTCCTTATATTCAGACGTGGAGTAATTTTTAGGAGCTGAGGCTGCACCGGGAAAGTAAGCTTCAGATTTGGAGTTACATGTAGTGGAATGACACCAGTAATCAAATCCTTCTTCTAAAGAGGCCTTGCGGAGGTTTGTTCTAAGCATGTTAGGAACATCTTGCAGAAAACCAAATTGACGAGCAAATCTATGAGGAGAATATGGCTCCATTATATAATGACCACCTTGCCTCAATGTAAGATAGCTGGTACGAAGAGCTACAAGATGGGTCCAACTAGTCCAGTCATTATTCCCGTCATCCACATAGTAAACGGCTACATCTTTGGAAAAAATGTTGCAAGTCCACGAAGCATTGTCAGCTGTTTGAATTCGTTTACGAGCCTCCTCAGGATTAAAGTATTTTGCACCTTGCTCACCAGAATAAGTTACCATGCGAGGATAAGACAATTTGCTACCAATCGGAAAGTGAGTTTTGAAATAATGAGCTAACCAAGCATGAACAAAGTGAACGGGAAATGTTGATTTGACTTCAGATGGATTTGATGAATTTGAGATTTTGTTCAAACCACGATAGATGCTTGTCAGTACGGGAATTGCAAGGCCCACCTTTTTTCCTGCAGCCATTAAACTCGCCGCTTTAAAAGTACTTGGCCGTATCAAGTTTACTTCATTACTTGGAAGTGCAAAAATGCAGAGCCAGCATGCTAAATAAGCCGCGAGATATGTCTCTTCTTGGTTTGTTGGCGCAATTCCCATTTTTCTGAATTGATTCAACTCAGCAGATGTCCAGGAACGGTGGTTTGGAATGGTGCCGGTAGGATTGTAAGTTTTTTTGGGTCGATTAGTTGATCTTTTCTCAACACGCATCGGAGGCGCAGGGTATGTTACAGTCTTTTTAGACCAAAAACTTACCCATTGATCAATCGTCACACCTTTCTTATTAGTATCCTTGCAGAGCAAGTGATAAGCACCAAGTAGATGTCTACAGCTGCGCGGAATACATGGCTCATTATTTGTGGAGAACAGTTCTGTTAGGCTCGTCACTGCTTCATCATATAGGTGGCCAGCTATAGGCAACCCCATCAAGTTGTACAAGTCCCACAAAGAAATAGACATCTCCCCATGTTTCGTGAGTAAAGTATTGGTGGAAGGACACCAAGCTTCGCAAAAAGCTTTGATAATTTCACAGTTATAATCATAAGTAAAGAGAGACGCGAAGACAACATCATATAACTTGAGGCTTTTAAGAAGAGATCGGCATCGACTTAGTACATCCTCAGTCCATTCCCAGTACCCTTTGGTGTAGCGGAAGTCTCCAAGAAATTTAATCGGCTCTCCCCAAGTTACTTTACCTTTCCTTCCAAGATGCGTCGCCCCAAGGAAGGTAGGGGTTCTAAGCTAGGATGTGACTCGATATCAGCTCTTTTCAAAGTCCATGTTATATTATTCTTCCCCAAAGTAAGCTCATGAGACCAACATTCAAGGTAGAAGTCGTTCTTAAGATTAGTAGGAACTACAGCATGATTCCCTAACAGAGATTTCTCGACTAAAAGACGAGTCCCTTTATTCAAGGGTTGACGCTCGTCATCAAGGATCAATAAGTAGTTTGAGCCGGACTGCCCTGTGATATTTCTGAAGAAAACCATGACGAGGGTGGATAAACTGCAAAGCAAGTAAGGGAATATTAGAAGGAAAATAGGCATGAAATAATTTAAAGTTCATGAATTTAAATTAATTAAGGAGCCCAAAATAAACTTATGGGTCAATTAATTATTGAAATTCAAAGTCCAGGAAATAAGGAATTAGTTGAAGCCCAAGGTAGAAATATCTCACTACAATGAGCTATCACAAATAAAGGAAGATTGATCAAAAGCCCAAAGTAAAAAAAAAAGAGAGGGAAAGTCAAAATAGACTTAAGAAAGTCAAAATTGAGGGCTTGGTAAGAGATTGATGTTATCTCCACAGAAGATGTCGAGAATCCCAGTTTTTATTCTCAAAATTCAATCTGCTTCCATCACCGTGCGCGACCAAGCCGCCAATCCAATGCTGGAAATCCTCACCACTGCCGGTGCTCGGGTCTCGTCATCCCTCGATTGCTGCACACACCGGAGCCCGTCGCCGTTTCGGATCCGCGTTGTTGTTTCCGGCGAACGCGACTACTGCTTTCGCCGCTCAGCCATCGCTACGACACGGCCGCCGCACCACCTCCATTCGCTGCAAGGGCCGCCGAGTTTCACTCCTCCACTGCCCATCGCAGACCGCCGAAGCCTGCCGAGCACCAGCCTCTTCTCGTCGCCACCGGGAGCAGACTGCGCCGCTACAAATCCAGCCGCCATCCCTCCCGATCCACCGCGCTGCCCACCTATCAACACCACCATCAGCGCCGCCGCCTTCAGCCGCTGGAGTTTGCCCCAGTCCCCCTTCAGGAAACCGCGCACTGCTTCCACTGCCGGCGACCGCCTCCATCGCTCGCCGTCCAACATCGCTGGCCGCAACCGCCGCATATTGCCAGAAGTTCCTAGACCTCCACCGCGACATCGAGTCCCGCTGCAATCGAAGAAGTAAATTGCCACAAATAATGCTTGATGTTTGGTACAAGTCACGACCTCCGACTGGGATAAATCCCTAGTCGCCAGGAATGCGCGATGCTAGCCTCGAGTGCATGTATTATCTTCAAAACACCATCGCCATTACGGGGTGCCGCTGCGGAAAACTTCGAGGACTGACGCACAACGTCACCTCTCGTTTCCAACACCCGACAGCCACCATTGTGATCGGAGAGATAGCTCGCCGAAAGTTATTGCTTGATATTCAGTGTGCACGTTGGACTCATCACGACCTCCGACTGGAATAAAATTCCTAGTCGCCAGGAATGCGCAATGCTGGTCACAACTGCTCGTGTTATCTTCAAATTTCTTCTCTTCGCAGGTACAAGAAAACAATAAATAAAAGAGTGGGAGAGATACGGAAGTGAATGGCGAAACTCGATGATTATATGAAGGTGATCAAACAAGCAGTTAAAAAAAAAAGCAAGAAAGGGAGCATGTATATGCGAAGAAAAAGAGAGAAGATTATATTGCTTACTGTTGGTTTATGGTAGGAAGTGTTGCAATCTGCAAGTTGGAAAAATGATGTATCAGGTAAAATCTGCAGAGAATTAAAAGGAGGAAATTACTTCTATAGGATGGATACTCTTTACCTCTGGTTTCGTTGGATGGAAAGTGTGAATTGGAGAGTGAATTCTTCTCATATATATAGTGTTGGATATTATGTGGATAGTCATGTGAAAGATTTTGTGAATATTGAGATTTCTCTTAGAAAAGATTTCCATATATCTGCGATGCAAAGGCTATGAAGAAGGTATAGATCTTGCAGATATTAGCTTATTATTAGATTTATTCACTTGGATAATTAGCATATCTCCAGAATATTCGGTGTTAGATATTAAGTTGATGCTCCAGCAAGTGATAAATTTGGAAAAGTTAAGAAGTGGATATTATGTGGATTATTTAAAAATAAATCCAAGCCCAATAAAATTTGTAGTTTGAAGAGAATAGTGGGCTCGAACAGCTATTCTTATATAGTAAATCTCATGTGGATGGTCATGTGAATAATTCATGCAAGGATTACGAGTCAATATGCGGGAGATCTAAGTGAAAGAGGTTTCGTTTACGCGTGTTATCAGACTTATATTGGGCCAAAGCTGTAAAAAAAATATATTGCAATTTATTCACTTCAAAGAAATTTATTGCCTAATAAATATAAATGCAAAGAAAATATATTAAATATTTATTAAATATTTATTTATTAAGGAATTTAAATAAATTAATTCCTAAAGTAAATAAATAAACAATTGATAATTAATATAATTATTTGAGCCCAAATCCAAGTCAAATGGGTTCAATTTAAATTAAATTGGTCAAATCCAAGCCAAATGGGCTCAATTTAAATTAAATTGGTCAAATCCAAGTCAAATGGGTTCAATTTAAATTAAATTGGTCAAATCCAAGCCAAATGGGCTCAATTTAAATTAATTGGGTTTAATCCAAGGCAAGTGGGCCTGATTTAAGTCAACAAATCCAGCAAGTTAAATCCAGCAGGCCTAATTAAATTAAATAGGCCCAAGTCAAAGCCTAATTAAATTAAATAGGCCCAAGTTAAATCCAGCAGACTTATGTAAATTAAATAGGCCCGTATCCAGTCCAGCAGGCTTAATTAAAGGAAGAAGCCCAACATATCTTTTGAAGGAGAAAATATCTCTCAAGTGGTTATTTTCTCTACCTATAAATAAGGACATTCAGTCCTCATTACAAACACATTCAAGCACCCGAAGACAAGACGCTCTTGAAGAGATCAAGAACACTCAAAGATCTTCGAATCTTCAAGCTCAAGACCTTCGAGGATCTTCAAATCTTCGAATCTTCAAGCTCAAGAACACTCGAGGATCTTCAAATCTTCGAATCTTCAAGCTCAAGAACACTCGAGGATCTTCAAATCTTCGAATCTTCAAGCTCAAGACCTTCGAGGATCTTCAAATCTTCGAGTCTTCAAGCTCCAGACCTTCAAATCTTCAAAGCTTCAAATCGAAGGCTTCAAGCCAGTCTTCAAGCAGCTTCAAAGTAACTTCAAGTCAAGAACTGCCCCCGATCAAGGATCAAGGTGCTAAGCCTCTCCGATCCGGCGTTCTTCATCCAGTAAAAATCGTAAGGTCAGCGGTGTTCTACCAAATTGAACGACGTTCTTCACAACAAATCTTCAAGTCAACGTTCGATCCGAACAAAGGCTCGACGCCTCCGGATAAACGTTTTAAAGCTTCAAATCCCGAACCCCGAGCACGGACAAGCTTCATCCGAAGATCCGACTCAAAAAGTTGGTAAAAGTCAAGAAAGTCAATTTTCTTTGTAATTCCTTTTGTGTTTATTATTTAATAAATACAAAATTTGTTGTTACAGGTTGATATTAAGAGAGATTTTTTTTGGTGGAAATAGTATTAAGCCAATAAATGTAATGGATTTATTGGGGTGCATCTGTTACCATCATAGGCCCCAGATAAACCCTTTATGATTTCTCCCCAGGTATCATCACCCACTAAATTGAGTACCAATGTGTGGTTTAGTTATCACTTATCACCCACCAAACTGGTGAGTAACAATTTCGAGTCGTCACCCACCATTTCACAGAGTCATGAGAGAAAAAAAAATAGCCATCCTCATGATCAATTTGTATTTTGTTGAACCTCCACGTACGTTATTCCCTCTCCTCGCATTATGGCCGCATCCTACTCGATGCTTAATATCAGAGTAATAAATTAGGGTAATTAGGGTACCGATTAATGAGTAGAGGTATCATATCGATACTCTATACTACTCATTTACATTATGATATGATAATTTTAAAGAACATGATTTCAAACTCAAAATTAGGAGTTAAAATTTTGATTGGTCTCATAATTAATTCGAACTTTAAAATTAACACAAAAAAAAATATGGATAAATATCAAAATTATTCCCGTAAACATGACATTTTCCAACTTTAGTCCTTTATCATTTGCAATTTTTAATTTTTGTCTTTTTTTGTCCAGTTTTAGTCCTTTTAGTCGAATTTTAGTCTTTTTTTAAAAATTTGGTCCTTTTTTTATTCACTTTTGGTCCTAAATGTGTACACTTTCGGACAATTTTTTGACTTTTTTTAACATAAAGGACTAAATTTGGACAAAAATAATTAAATTTGAACCAAAAGGACTAAAAGTGGACAAAAAAGGACCAAAATTGAGAATTGCAAATGATAAAGGACTAAAATTGGAAAATGTCATAATTACATGACCACTTTTGATATTTACCCAAAAAATATTTGTGTCAATTTAATTTCGTATATAATGTAGTGAGTGTGACTTGGCAAAACCGGACCCAACAAATGAATTGGTAGAACCCGTGGTCCCCACCCTTTTTAATTAATTCATTCTCCTTCATTAATATTGTTTTTTTATTTTATTTTTAAATTTTTTATAGTTAAATAACTATTATACCCTAAATCCTAAACCATAGGAATAAATTATACCCTAAATCACAAGAGTAAAATTATAATTATACCCTAAACCCTAGGGGATAAATGATACCCTAAACCACAAGAGTAAAAAATTACAATTATACTTTAAAGCACAAGGGTAAAATTACAATTATACCCTAAATCGAAGGAATAAATTATACTCTAAACTACAAGGGTAAAATTACAATTATTATATCCTAAACCCTAAATCCTAAGAATAAATTATACACTAAACCACAAGAGTAAAATTATATTTATACCTTAAACCCTAAACTGTTGGGTGAATATATTCTAAACCACACAATGGTGAAATTATAATTATACCTTAAACCCTAAATTTTAGGGATGAAATATATCTAAATAAATTTAAAAACAAAACAAAACAAAAAGAAAAAAAAGTAAAGAAACGAAGAAAAAAAAGAAAAAACAAAGCGAAATTAGAAATATTAGTGGGACGAAGAATAAAATTAGCGACAACAGTAATGGTTGGGTGGCGGTGGGGTTCAGCCATTGTAAAATTATTTGATGGACTAACTAAACCCAAGTTATTTCCTAATGTAGATGTAGTTGATTAATTTTAGCTATATTTTTGTCAAAATCTTTAGTGTTGGCTGAAAAATGTCATGCGTACGCTGCACGTGACACTCTTATTGAGGCGTCAATTAAAGAGTTTTATAATCTACATGATTAAATTAATACAAATGAATTGAAATAACTATTAGAGGATTAAAATAGAACATGTTATGATATCAAATACGTTTTTAACTCGTATCTATATAATCAGACCGTACTTGAGCTCACCCCTAGCAAACAACCGGAACCGAACTCTGACATAAATAAAAAATTATGTGTAATTTTTAAAAGAAAAAAAATTATGTCCAATAACAACATTTCTTGGTGTACCCCACCATTAGGGGCCCCCACCGCCCTGTCCTGGGGATTGGTGGAGTAGATAAATAGCAGGATGTGCCTCAAGTGACTTATAGAGAGGACTCACTGTTTAACTTGTGCTTGCAAGGGATCAAATCCATGCCAAAGGCAGGATATGAATCCCAATAACAACATTTCTTCGTTGGCTTTGTTGTTGGTTAATTGCATGATAAATGAATCAGATAGAACTTACATTATTCAACCTTAATAATATGATCTTTACTTACTTTCGCACGCATTTATAATAGCCTTGTAACTGATAAATTTATTGCATGCTTGTGGATCAACAACTATCTAATTTGATAGTAATTATAATTGAAGACAAAGATTTGTGTGATAACGTCTCACGGAATGACTTCCGTAAGGTGGATAAGAAGTAATAATATTTTAATGAAAAGTGATACTCAATTGATGAAAAATTATAATAATACAGTGAACTATTTCAAAAATAATTTATAGTATATATATATATATATAAAGTAACAATATTTTCAAAGAAAAATGATACTCCCGCCATCCTGTTCGATGGTTTACATTTGTTTTTTATACAGGCATTAAAAAATATAATATTTTAATGTATAGTGGGTACTTGTCTTAGTACTATGTCTGGGGCCCATAAAAATATATTAATTATTTTTTGTAGGTCTTATTTAATACAAAAGAAATGTAAACTTTATAATGAGATACCCAAAATAGAAATTCGTAAACATTAAGGTGAGATGTAGGTTGATGAAGGGTGTAACTAATTAAGAAAGCATAAAAATTATCTCATTGTATCACGATCTCAAGCAAATGTGGCTCATAACTGAATTATAATTAAAACATATATAGATAATGATGTTTGTAATCTTTTTAATTACAACTTTTACCTATTTAATTGTGGAAAAGGAAAAATATTATGTGCACTTTACCTAATTATTATATTGTCATTTTAACTTTGTGGTTTAACGTTTATCATTTACCTTTAAACTCAGGTTCGTTGTGAGAAAAACCATGAATTTACTCTTATTGTAAATTAATTTCTACAATTGAGAAATTGCAAAAAAAAAATCCTACTTTTAAGCATTGTTGCAAAATACATTCAATTTCTAAAAATGAACTCCACCATTAGTCCCCATCTTTAAGAAAAATATCACATATTAGGTGTATTTTGCATTAATGTTTAAAGGTGAGGTTCTTTTCTGTAATTTGTGGATTAATTTGCAATAAGTTTAAAGTTCCTGTTTTTTTTTCTGTAATTAACCCTTAAGAATGAGTTTGGTGTGAATTAGGTTCACACGTGAACCTGTTTTAGCACAATAAATTTTTCATATATGAAAAATTACTCTTTGGACAATAATATTTTTTTAGAAGAGTAATTGTTCATCTTTCTAATGAGTAATTTTTCATGTACTAAAGAGTAATCAATAAATCAGGGTTTACAATAATTTGAAGAGTAATTTTTCATTTATAAGAGTAATAATTTATGTCTCTAAAGAATATTTTTTCATGTATTAAAAAGTAATAATTGAAAACATGGTTCACATATGAACCCGGTTCATACAAGTGTTTGCCAACCCTTAAATTTATTACATACTCTATTTAGAATTTTATTATCAATTCATTAACTGTTAATACTATATTTGTTTTCCATTTTGTTTTTCAAAATCTGCATCCAAGTTTTGAAAATTACCCCCTATAATTACACCTACGAACCCAATTAATCTCAAACTCAACAAACTATTATATATTCTTTCTTCTCATTTATTTTTTTTCATTCTATCTCCTCTTTCAATTTCACTCCTCTCACATTAGTTAATACATTTTTAAACATATCTTACAGATTAATTTAACATAAAATTAAGATTTACCCTACCAAAACCCCAAAATAGGCACATACCAATATTTATTAGTTTTTAGACACCACTAAACTAAAAACAAACATAGATGATTATATCTAGCCTAGTAGTATGGAATTACGTAATTGTGTGCATATTTTTCAACTCACGAGCAAGTGTACTCAGTCGACGTAGAGAAATACCCAAGTAATAAAAATATCGAACCTTAGAGAGTTTAAGTTTAAATTGAAAGAACATGTGAGCTCGTGTTTATATCGTTTCTATAAGGACGAACCAATGAGATGATAAGTAAAGAAATCAAATAAAAGAAAACAAGATAAAATAGGAGAAAATAAAATGGAGAAATTTCATTAAAGGGCAAGTAGCAAGATATTGGACTAGAAACAATTAAAGTGTTTTAAATTTTATTTTATCATGCAAAAGGAATAGACGAGATAAGTATTAGATTAGAGACGATCACAAATGTTTTCAAAGCTCCATCTCGTGTTATTAAAATTGTAGACCTTGATGCGCGTTTTCTTTGCACGCAAAATTAATCTCCAAATATTAAGCATATCAACTAAACAAGTAATTAAAATAATAATTAAAATAAAATAAACACTAGAAGAATACGAATGTGACTCAAGTAGGAGAATAAGTAGCTCTAGGATAATCCGGTTTCACTCATTAATCTTCCTTTCGTGTATCAATGTCCAACTCTGCCTTGTGGAATATGGACGCGTCACTAAGCCATACAAATCTACTATATAGACACAAGTAAACAAGCGTGTAACATGTGTAAATAACCTTAGAACAAGAGATATAACTTCACTCCCCTTTCTAGGTACTATCAGTATCAATTATTTCCCTCTATGATTGGTACTCTAACCCAATATGATCTCTCTTTATAGGTACTATAAAGTTACCCTCTTTATCCTGCTTACTAACCCGAATTCAATTCAATTAATAAACATTCACATATGACAGTTCTAATGAAGCTTCGGAGTCCCTTCACTCAGAATCATAACATGGAATCATATTCAGCAGTGAACGCGCTCAATCAACAACCAAGATATATATTCATACTCTATATAACAGTTGAAGATGCACAAAACGACCATGAATATAGATTAAAAACGTACAGTCATATATAAAATAAACCACAAGTAGTGTTGTACGGAGTATACACACGAAAGTTCAATTAATTCATAAAAACTTTCAAAACCCTAGAACTACCAAAACGGTCTTAGCCCATGATGTTATGAAGAACAATCATGGGGGTTGGATAGATCTTACTCATATGTCCGGAAAATTAAAGATAAATTAGGAAACAAATAAAACCCTAGATGGGGGCGTCGTCGCGTCCTTCTCCATCTTGAATCCTCATCTTGGTTCTTCTCTTGATTCCACAGACGAATCTTCAAAGTGATGGATGGATGGAGGAAATGATGTGGATGATGGTTGGGGGGTGATCCCCCCTTGTGGGGTGTAGGATGATTGTGTTGTTCTCCTCTCCAATCCAATGAATAATGATGTGATCCACATCCCCTTTATACTTGTAAGCTCTTTTTATGGACCTAGGATGGGCTTTTTCTTGGAAAATATAAAAATACACGTACTTGGGGTGTAAAAATACGGTTCTGGCGCTATTCAGGCTTCTAGTTCGACCTATCAAGCTTTTGGTTTGACCACGACACAGTTGTCGAACCACTCGTGTCATGGTCAAACAATATTGTGGCAGCTTGCGCAGGTCGAACCACTCGTGTCGTGATCGAACCATACTGTGGCAGCTTGTACAGTCTCACCGTTTTGCGTATAACATCCACATCTGAACTCTGATTAGAGTGATTCTTGCGCTCACTTGATCCTCTCTTCCTTGGCTTTCTATCTATATAAAGAACTCACAAAAAATCTAACATTTGTATATGTAACAAGTCATCCAAAATGGCACAACCGTTCTGTTTGGCACAACTCGCGCGATGTCACCATTTTGCTCTTAACTTTCTCGTTTGGATTTTGATTAAGGTGTTCTTTATGCCAAAACGATCTTCTTTTCTGTGTCCTTTTTAAAAAATATCACACCTCTATTTTTGAGCTCCACTAAAACACAGAAAAATACACAAGTTGGACATATATTTTTCAGCATTCTTGCACAAGTTGCACCTTTTCTCCAACTTTGCACTTTTGATCATTTTTCAACCTAAAACACAATAAAATACCTCAAGTGTACCTTTTTCTCACATATATTGAATATAAGATACTTTTGCTAATATATGATAACAATTTCCATCAAAAAGGTGTTAGATTGGACACTAAAACACGCTTATTTTCACTCTTATCAATCCCCCAAACTTACCCGTTGCTCGTCCCGAGGCAACAAAATAAAAATAAAGAGAAAGAGAGTAAGAAAATTAGCGAGGAAACAAGGACTATGAACAATACCTTATTCAAAATACAATTGTCCTCTACTTAGGGCATGCAACTCTCATTACATGTAATAATCAATTCATAGCATACAAGATAAGACAATTACCACCAATTCAAATGCTCCATTCACATGTTCTCACGGGTAGTATATATCACTCGCACTCAAGTGTAAAAGATGTACACTTATGGGTTAAGGTGTTTATGCTCAAATTCAATTCAAGTGCATGCATAACCATAAGCTTGCCAAATATCTCAAACTCTCCACCAATAAAAGTACGATTCGACAATGGGATCAAAAATGACTTTTCTTTTGGATGTAATGTTGGGCTCTTTGGTTAAGGTAGGAAATATATGGATAAGTGACTCAAAACTTGGATCAATCAAGCCCGTCTATCATGATCTTTCATTCTTCCTCTTCACTTCAATTAAACATAAATCCTCCTCAACTCCTTCACTTCTTTTTCAAGCAAAATATTCTTTCCTTCTTTTCTTTTTTTTCTTTTCTTGAGGTACCTGTTTCGGGCACTACCTCGCGCATCCTCCATAGGGTACTAGATTTAAGCACTACCCTAGGGTGTTTGATTTCATGGAGTACTAAATTTAAGCACTACTCCACGATTTTCTTTAGATGCATTTCAAGCTCAACAATCACTATTTCAAAACTAATTTTATTCATTCACAAACTATTATCAAACTCCATCAACACTCTTTAAAAAGTCGTTAATTCTCGTCATGATAGAATCAAGGCTAAAGAAATTTAGGTGCTCAAAGTAGTTATTTTTCGTTGGCTGCCAAAGAATGAGATTTTTAGGCTCAACGGGGCTAGCTACGGATAAACATCATTCAAAGTAACTCATAAATTCAAGGATGGCCTAAAATCATCTCCCATCATCTAACATAACATGTAGTTTCAAGTAAGACAAAAGACAAGTTCTAGAATACACACACAAGAACGATACTCACCAGAAAAGAAATATCATGTGATTATGTACATGATCAACGAGGCTCAAAATCTCACTTGGATTTTTAACAAGTAACAGAGCACTTTTCATGGTAAGCAATATCCCACAAGTACACATAGAACTTCATACTACAATATAACTCAAGTACACTTCCTTCATCAATTTCAAAAGCATATGAATTTCAAGAACAATTAAAAAAATATAAGCTCATGTATATAACCAAAATCAAAAACTCAATCCTTCCACTCCTATGAATTAAAAGCACACATAAAAATTAGAATAAGGAAACGAGGACACCTGATTTTTCTTCTTCAAAATGTTTACGAGCTCCTCGAGTTTTTCAACTCTATCAGGTAAAAACCTCAATGTAGGACTCGTCTTGCCTCCTCTTTTACCTTTTCTATCATGAAAGCTCAAGCACACCTCATCATCACATGATTCATCATTAATAATATAGGAGAACTATAAGAAAGACTCAATTGACTATCTAATCGACTCCACACACTAGAGACACCAACACAACACACTAAACATTAGGTAAGTTACAAAAAATCGACATACAACACTGGTTAAAATATTAATATGCCACAAAAATCAGTCTCCTAACAAACAAACAACCAACAAAAGGAAAAATTATACCCTCGGTGCTCATAAGAAGAGGTAAGTACATCACACCTTCCCAAACTTAGTAAAAACGTAAGTCGAAACTAAGTTTGAAAAGAGATGTAATTACCAAAACATGAGCACTTCAAATATAATAAATCATCACTCACACAAAAGAAATAATAAAGCAATAAAAATAGAAGGGCCAGCCCCCAACAGGTGCTCATGTTTAACATCGAACATTCACAACGGAATATCGCTTTGTAGACTACTGGATCAGAGGGTGGTCTTCTCGCATCCTCACCTTCAAGTACTTTTTTCCCTCTTCTTGTCTACACTCAGTACCTCACCTTTCTTGGTCACAAAAATATGATCCTTGGGATTACCTTCCTTCCATGGTTGTTTAAACTCCTCCTTGTCAATCTTCCACTTAAATTCAGAATCATATGTCCTATTAAAATTAAGATTAAACAAGTTAGTAACCACATCTATTCTCTTGCATGATTGAGTCTCCATGGGCATCTTCATTGCTTGATCAAGAGAGAAAACCACATCTTCATTATCCATCTGAAGTCTAAACATTTCATCCTTAACATCTATCATGACTCCAGCAGTAGTAAGGAATGGCCGCCCTAAAATAAGGGGAATGACATCCTTGTCATCTTCCATCTCAACTACAAGAAAATCCACAGGAAAACCAACTTATCCACTTTCACTAAAATATCTTCAATTAAACCCTTCGGAAAAGTCATGGATCTATCCGCCAATTGTAGAGCAATTGTTGTAGGAGTGAGCTCCCCCAAACCAAGCCTTTTAAACATGGACAAAGGTATCAAGTTGACGCTTGTCCCCAAATCACACAAGGCTTTATGTGAAGGCTCTTTTCCAATGTCACAAAGAATAGTGAAGTTTCCCGGATCCTTCAACTTTGCAGACAGCTTTCTCTGAATTTTCGAGCTGCAATTCTCTGACAGATTCACTGTCTCCACTATAAGCTCAGTATTCTGCTTCTGTGATGGTACTGGAGTACTCTAAACATCATGTATAGCATTTGGTACGGAAGTGGGGCTACATTGATTTAGTTTGACCATGGTTCGACCATAGGTGCTGGTCGAACCTGGTGTGTAGTGGTCTAACCGTGCTTCAGAAAGTGTGTTCTCTCCCAAACAGGTCAGTTCGACCTCGGTTCAACCAACAGGATTGGTCGAACCATGATGGTCATGGTCGAAATATAGTGGTGTTGGTCGAACCCGACTTCAGAGAAAACAGAGGGTCGCGGATAGGTTGATTCGACCTCGGTTTGACCTTGAGTACTGGTCGAACCAGGGTGGTCTTGGTTGAACCATCCATCTGGATGCTCCAGAGGTTGCCCAAGTTCTTGGTTCGACCTCCAGGATGTGGTTCGATCTACTGGCTTGGCCGAACCCTGGTCGAATCGAGCTCCTGGAGCTTCAAAATTTATTTTCGGTATCATCAGTCCCTTATACTGTGTTCCAGACCTCAATGTGATGGTTTTGTATTCTTCTGGGTTCGTTATACCTTGAGATGGGAACATTCCTTTCTCTAATGTTTGTGTCAATTGATTCACGTTCCCGACGATCTGCCCCATCATCAAAGAAAGGTCCTTCAACTGCTTAGATAAATCTGCATGCTTAGCATTCATAGTAGCCTCAATACGTTCAACCCTTACATCATTCCTTACCATATATTGATTGAAGGTATCTTCAACACTCTTCACTTCTTGTTGTTGGACACTAGGCCCCCCTTTGTGTCAACTCTGTAATCTACCTCTGTTGGGATTCTAGTAGCTTGTTGATGTTAGCTAAACTAGAGATGATCTCATCATCCTTATTCGGCTTCACCACTTGATGTTCAACCTACGCCACCTTACCCACTACAAAGTTCCTCTAACGCTCTCTGTAAGCCAGTCACGTGAATTCATAGAGATTTCTTCGAACAACTTTTCTGCTTCAAGTGTTGTCGTAGATAACAGCGCTCCACCTGATGATGCATAAATAAGAATACGCGACTCACAATCCAATCCATAGTAGAAGATACTTATGTATTGAGCCTTAGACATCCCATGCTATGGGCACCGCCTGAGCATGTCTTTAAACCTATCCCACACCTCATGGAATTTCTCACCCTGATTCATAACAAATTGGGTGATCTCTTGCTTCATTCTTTGGATCCTTGAGGGTGGCATATATCTCTCTAAGAACTTTTGCTGCAGTTAGTCCCATGTAGTCTCATACCAAGCTTCCGTCCTATCAATCAAAGAGAACTTAAATAAGGCGATCCGCCTAGCATTATCATTAGCTCCAGCACCCTTCTGAGTGTTTGCATAACCAAGAAATCTTTTGAGATGCTGATATGGATCTTTAAATGAACCTCCAGAAATGGGATTCTTCTCTACTATGTCGATAAGAGCTGGATGTATCTCAAAATCATCATCTTCCACCCTTGCTCCTATCAACCCCATGTTGCCAATCCCATAATTCGTGAAAATTTCACGTATTGCAAAATTATTCGGATTCTGCCTTGCTCCGGCCATATCTAGCTCAATGTGTTATTTCTTCTTTTCCTTCATCTCCTTTTCCTAGTGTACAAGTACCTCAGAAAAATTTAAGGTTAGATAGAATTAAATAATCACAAATAAAAGTCTTAATCAAACTAGAAATAATAAACTAATAATAACAGCAGTCCCCGGCAATGGAGCCAAGAACTTGATGCACGTTTTCTTTGTACACAAAATTAATCCCCAAGTATTAAGGATATCAGTTGCAGCTTAAGCAAGCGACCAAGTGAAATATCAAACCCAAAGGACGGGTATTATCAATTTAATTATTTACTAAATTAAGTAAAACAAGTTGGCGATAATATTTGAGGTATATAATTATTAATCTACAAAACAACTAATTAAAATAATAATTGAAATAAAATAAATACTAGAAGAATACAAATATGACTCAAGTAGGAGAATAGGTAGCTCTAGGATAATCCGATTTCACTCATTAATCTCCTTTTCGTGTATCAATGTCCGACTCTGCCTTGTGGAATATGGATGCGTCACTAAGCCATGCAAATCTATTCTATAGACACAAGTAAATAAGCGCGTAACAAATGTGAATAACCTTAGAACAAGAGATATAACTTCACCCCCACCCCCCTTTCTAGGTACTATCAGTATCAATTATTTCCCCCTAGGATTGGTACTCTAACCCGATATGATCTCCCTTTATAGGTACTATAAAGTTACCCTCTTTATCCTGCTTACTAACCCAAATTCAACTCCATTAATAAACATTCACATATGACAGTTCTAATGAAGCTTCGGAGTCCCCTCACTTAGAATCATAACATGGAATCCTGTTCAGCAGTGAACGCGCTCAATCAACAACCAAGATATATATTCAAGCTCTGTATAACAGTTGAAGATGTACAAAATGACCGTGAATATAGATTAAAAATGTGCAGTCATATAAAAAATAAACCACAAGTAGTGTTGTACGAAGTATACACACGAAAGTTTAATTAATTCATAAAAACTTTCAAAACCCTAGATCTACCAAAATGGTCCTAGCCCATGATGTTATCAAGAACAATCATGGGGGTTGGATAGATCTTACCCATATATCCGGAAAATAAAAGATAAATTAGGAAACAAATAAAACCCTAGATGCGGGCATCGTCGCGTCCTTCTCCATCTTGAATCCTCCTCTTGGTTCTCCTCTTGATTCCCCAGACGAATCTTCAAAGTGATGGATGGATGGAGGAAAGGATGTGGATGATGGTTGGGGAGTGATCCCCCCTTGTGGGGTGTAGGATGATTGTGTTGTTCTCCTCTCTAATCCCATGAATAATGATGTGATCCACATCCCCTTTTATACTTGTAAGCTCTCCTTATGGATCTAGGATGGACTTTTTCTTAGAAAACACGAAAATACATGCTCTTGGGTTGTAAAAATATGGATGTGGTACTGTTCAGGCTTCTGGTTCGACTTATCAAGCTTCTGGTTCGACCACGCATAGTGGTCGAACCACTCGTGTCATGGTCGAACCACACTGTGGAAGCTTTCGTAGTCTCACCGTTTTGCGTATAACATCTATATCCAAACTCCGATTTGAGTGATTCTTGAATTCACACGATTCTCTCTTTCTTGGCTTTCTATCCATATACAGAACTCACAGAAGCTCTAATATTTGAATGTGTAACAAGTCACTCAAAGTGGCACAGCCATTCTGTTTGGCACAGTCGTTCTGTTCGGAACAGCTCGCGTGATGTCACCATATTGCTCATAACTTTCTCGTTTGGATTCCCATTAAGGTGTTCTTTATGCCAAAACGATCTTCTTTTCTGTGGATTTCCAACCATGTATCACACCTTCATTTCTGAGCTCCACACAAATAAAAAAAATTACACAAATTGGACGTGCATTTTTCAGCATTCTTGCATAAATTGCACATTTTCTCCAACTTTGCACTTTTGATCATTTTTCCACCTAAAATACAATAAAACACCTCAAGTACACCTTTTTCTCATATATATTGAATATAAGATACTTGTGCTAATATATGATAACAATTTCCATCAAAAATGTGTTAGATTGGACACTAAAACACACTTATTTTCACTCTCATCAGGCCTCCACAAAAACTCCTAAAAGCACCTAGGATCGAAGCCCAATACTAAGTCATTCCGTCTATGTTTTAATTATTTTCTAAATCTCCTTTATAAGGTACTATCTAGAGGCAATTCTTCCTTTTTGTGCGTACTAATGCCAATGATGGATTGATTTCTCACATCGGGTTCAAATATCCTTTCGTTCTAACCTAAACCGAATGTCTTCTAACGCTAATTCTAATAATATGGAGGGTCGTCTCTGTCACACCCTAAGCAATATCTAAATGAATAAATGTGATGACACTTAATTAATATAAGCAATAAAATTGATGAACAAAAATTAACATGCATGTCTCCCATAATTAACAAGCCATGCCAACACATAATTCATGCATTACAAAGTCCATGAGAAGAAATCAAATAATAATCATGACTAAACCATATTTAATTTACATAACAAAATAATCATTAAGCATTAATCATGTCTCTAAGTACCCCACAAGAGGAATTAGCCAAGCATAATTAAAATAACAAAATAAAAATATGCTTCATTACAATAATCCATGTGGGCAAAAATTCAAAAGAAATTATAAAAATAATTAAAACTCCCCTTTAATTTAACTTGTTGGAGATCTTCAATTACCTCTTGAAATTTCTACTTTTACTCTTAATTCCAAGTAATCTTCAATACTAATGGAGAATTTAGAATGGGTGAACGATGAGAAGATGAGTTTGTGGAAAGATCAAATGAAAAATAAAAATGGAGAAGAAAGGGTGAAAGTGTGTGAAAAATGTTTCTATGTTTTTCTCTCGCCTCCAAAACCATATTATGTGGTTTTTATATCATTCTTGGTGGCTGTAAATGAAAATTAGGGCAACAATTCGAATCTATGGGGTTTTACCTGAAAATTTGGTTGGAATTTTGCAAATTCAACCCGAATTTGTTAAAAACATGTCATGTTTCTTCAATTTTTGTGCTGAAATTCGAAACTCGAAAAATTCGACCTGAATTCTACTATATATGGTTGAATTTCTAAAAACAAAAAATAAAACTCATGTATTCATCATGTTAAAAAATGTTGGCAGATATTTCATCTTCCAAAATTCAACCTGATTTTCTATGCCGGCTTTGAACCATTTTATTATTTTATCTTGTTTTTGCTCGTTTTAACTCTGAATTAAACCCATTTTTTCCTATGCCTTCTTTTTTGAATTGTGCATCAATTTTTAAGCTTGTTTCACTGAAATTCCAAACACAAAATCTGTTGTCTCAAATTCAAGTGGACTTTGGCATATTTTCTATCCCCATTTGATTATCATTTCCTTCTTTGCTCATTTTAGCTCAATAATGCCTCATTCCTACATGACAATAGTATGATTCACATACTTTAATCCAAAAATAAAAATACTACAAAATAAAGAATAAAATACAAAAATAACATAAGACATACAAAAATCACATGAACACGACACTAAAAGTTATCAAATTTTCACATTACACAGTAATACTGTTATTTTACCCATGTGTTTCAAAGTCTTATCCTTTACTAGAATTTGTTACTTTTTCTTATTATTTTTATGGTTAATTTATCAAAATTAAATGGGTGTTCAGAATATAATTGTGCATCCGATCAAAATATCAATTCAAATGAAAAAAATAAATTAATATAACAAAGAAATTGTTAATTAAAACTTTTTTTGAACCATAACTAAAATGCACTTTTATTTAGCTACCAAAATAGTTATTTCTACTAATTTGTATCAATTTAATTTCGTAACTTATTTAATTAGTTAATTTACGTCCCAATAAGAATGTCATGTGCTGCGGATAAAATATTTTTCGATGAAAACTTTATATCATATCATAATCATATCATAATATATTGAAAGTACAAAGAGGTTGAGAAACATTTTCTTCCCATTTTATCCCTATACAATTTTTTAATTTACTTTTTGTTGGCACTCGGATCTTGTGGTCCACATGACACTTTAGGGTTCCATACAATTCTATACCAACAGAAGTAAGAATATAGAATTGTATTACCTTTCATCAAGGTTTGAAGATGATGAACTCGATCAGGTTGATGCAAACGACCTCTCCGATCTTCTATTGTATTCCCAAGACTAGTCTTTACATCGTGTGAGCGACGATCTTCAAGACACTCTCAATCAGCAATCCTCCCTTCTCTCTTTCACCTCGTTAGGTGCGCAGATTAGGGTTCTGGATTGATGAGATGGCTTATTTATGTGTTACAGCAGGGACCAGGAGGAGAAATTAGAGATGGGCCTCCCATTGGGCTTAAGTATCCAAGTTTAGCCCAAAACTTATACTTAAGTCCAATAATAATAATATAGTCCACTAAAGTATTATTACTATCACTCTAATCCCAAAATACGTTATGGGCTCCTTCTTATTATGAGCTCATTAATCTCCCCGTGTTTAAGACATACAATGCCCATTAATTAATTAAGTTACTGACAACTCTATTAGTTAATCTTTTATCCAAGAGTAGTACCACTCAACCTCATTATTATGCTGAAATAAATCCACTTGCAGGGTTTACATGATAATCCTTATGAGTTACTCAATGGGACATCATTGATGAGAGCTACTCAAGGGGACATCATTGATAAGAGCTACTCAAGGGGACATCATTAACACCTTTTTTGTGGGAATTGATGTTATATATTAGCACAAATGTCTTATATTCCATATATGTTAGAAAAAGGTGCACTTGATGTGTTTTACTGTGTTTTAGGTGAAAAAATGATCAAAAGTGCAAATTGGAGAAAAGGTGCAACTTGTGTAGAGGAATGCTGAAAAATGCACGTCCAACTTGTGTAATTTTTCTATATTTGTATGGGGATTTAAACTAGAAGTGTGATACATGGTTGGAAAGCCACAGAAGAGAAGATCATTTTTGCATAAAGAATACCCCAATCGAAGTACAAACGAGAAAGTTATAATCAAAATGTTGACATCGTGCAAGCTGTGCCGAGCAGAACAGTTGTGCCACTTTTCATGGCTTGTTATACCTTCAAATGTTATATTTTCTATGAGTTATTTATATGGATAGAAATCTAAGGAAAAGAAGATCTCGAGAGCGTAAGAATTACTCAAATCAGAGCTCGGATGTGAAAGTTATGCGAGAAATGGTGAGACTGTGCAAGTTGGTTCGACCAAGGCCTTCCTTTCGACTAAAGCCATTTTGGTCAAACGACAAAAGTCAAGTCTAACTGAAAATTTCAGTTTACAGACATCCCGTTTGACTAAGCCTTCCCGTTCGATCAGAATCACTTTGGTCGAACGGAGACACGAAATTCTGATTTCGACGGGTTTTACACCCCAGTGCATGTATTTTCATGTTTTCCAAGAAAAAGCTCATCCAAGGTCCATAAGGAGATCTTACAAGTATAAAAGGAGATGTAGATCACATCATTTTTCATGTAGAGAACCACAACACAATCATCCTACACCCCCACAAGGGGGGATCACCCCCCAACCGTCATCCAAATCTTTTCCTTCATCCATCCATCACTTTGAAGATTCGTCTGTGGAATTAAGAGGAGAACCAAGAGGAAGATTCAAGACGGAGAAGGATGCGACGACACCCACATCTAGGGTTTTATTCGTTTCTTAATTTCTCTTGTATTTTTTAGATATATGGGTAAGATCTATCCAACACCCATGATTGTTCTTCGTAATATCATGGGCTAAAACCGTTTTGGTAGATCTATGGTTTATGAAGGTTTTATGAATTAATTAAACTCTCTTGTGTGTCCTCCATACAACACTACTTGTGGATTTATTTTATATATGATTGTGCATTTTTAATCTATATTCACAGTTATTTTGTGCATCTTAAACTGTTATATAGAGTATGAATATATATCTTGATTGTTGATTGAGTGTGTTCACAGGTAAACAGGATTTCATGTTATGATTCTAAGTAAGGAGACTCCGAAGCTTCATTAGAACAATCATATGTGAATGTTTATTAATTCAATTGAATTTGGGTTAGTAAGCAGGATAAAGAGGGTAATTTTATAGTACCTAAAAAGGGAGATCATATCGGGTTAGATTGCAGACGTGGGAAATAATTGACACTGATAGTACCTAGAAAGGGGGTAAAATTATATTTCTTGCTCCGAGGTTATTTACACATGTTACACGCATATTTACTTTTGTCTATAGAGTAGATTTTCATGGTTCAGTGATGCGTCCATTATTCACAAGGCAGAGTCAGTCTACACTTGAGAGGGAAGTTAAGTAGTAAAACTGGATTACCTTAGAGATACATATTCTCCATTCTTGAGACACTTTCATATTTTTCTAGTGTTATTTATTTTATTTGTTATTTTAATTAATTGTTTAGTAGTTGATAATCAAACCTCAAACTTAATTGCCTTTCGTCGTAATTAATTTAGTAAATAATTAAATTGATAATACGCCGTCCTTTGGGTTCGATATTTAACTTGGTCACTTGCTTAAGCTGCAACTGATATCCTTAATACTTGGAGATTAATTTTACGTGCAAAGAAAATGCGCATCAAGTTTTTGGCGCCGTTGATTTTATTATTTCTAGTTTGATTAAGATTTTTATTTGTGATTATTTATTTCTATCTAACCTTGAATTTTTCTGAGGTACTTGTGCACTAGGAAAAGGAGAGGAAAGAAAGGAAGAAGTAACACACAGAGTTAAACATGACCAGAGCAAGGAAGAATCCAGATGATGTTGTCATTCATGAAATTTTCACATACAATGGGATTTGCAACAAGGGATTGATAGGAGCAAGGGGGAAGATGATCATTTTGAGATACATCCCACTCTTATTAACATGGTAGAGAATAATCCCTTTTCGGGAGGTTGCTTTGAAGATTCATATCCGTATCTCAAAAGATTCCTTGATTATGCAAACACTCAAAAAGGTGCTGGAGCTAATGATAATGCTAGGCAGATCGCCCTATTCAAGTTTTCCTTGATTGATAGGGTGGAGGCTTGGTATGACACTCTTGATGCAGCAGACTGCACTACATGTGACCAATTGCAGCAGAAGTTCTTAGAGAGATACATGCCACCCTCAAGGATCTTAAGAATGAGGCAAGACATCACCCAATTTGTTATGAATCAGGGTGAGAAATTTTATGAGGCGTGGGACAGGTTTAAAGATATGCTCAGGAGGTTCCCACATCATGGAATGTTTAAAGCTCAGTACATAAGCATCTTATACTATGGATTGGATTGTAAGTCTCGTATTCTTATTGATGCATCATCAGGTGAAGCGTTGTTATCAAAGACAGCACTTGAAATAGAAAAATTGTTCGAAGACATCTCTACGAATTCACGTGACTGGCCTACGGAAAGAGTTAGAGGAACTTATGTAGTGTGTAAGGTGGCTCAGGTTGAACATCAAGTGGTGAAGCCGAATAGGGATGATGAGATCGTCTCTAGTCTTGCTAACATCAACAAGCTACTAGAGTTCCAGCAAAAATAGATTACAGAGTTGATACAAAGGAGGCCTAGTTTGCAGCAGCACAAAGTGGAGTGACAAAGATACCTTCAATCGATACATAGCTGAGAATGATGCAAGGGTTGACCGCATCGAAGCGAGAATGAATATTGATCATGCAGATTTATCTAAGCAGTTGAAGGACCTTACCTTGATTATGGGACAGATGGCCAGGAACGTGAATCAATTGACATAAATATTGGAGAAGAGAATGTTCCTGTCTCAAGGCATAACGAATCTGAAAGAGTGCAAACCAATCACATTGAGGTCCAGGACGCAATACGAAGGTCCGATAAAGTATGGGAATGAAAACGATGAGAGCAGGGCTCCCGTTCGACTAGCCACACTCAGTTCGACCAGAGCTGATGGTCGAACTATGGTCAAATAGTTTTAAAAAAAATAGAAAAACAATACTCTATTTTCTGGCTCGCCGTTCGACCAAGGCACTCCCGTTCAACCAGACCACTCTGGTCGAACTGACACTTGTGGAGAAGAAAGATCAAGTTCAGTTCACATATCCTCCATTCGACCAGACTCACTCATTCGACCAAACCTCTTTGGTCGAACAATGATCAAACCAGCACCCTCTGAACTGGACAGACTGATCCCATTTTCAGACACCTAGTTCGACCAAAATCATGTCGTTCGACCAGACCATTCTGGTTGAACTATGGTCAAATTGTGACAATTGAACCCCGTTTCCATACTGAATGCTACACCTGTTGTTCAGAGTACTCCAGTAGCATCACAGGAGCAAAATACAGAGCTTTGACTGCGGATGAATAATGAAGATGTGGTTTTCTCTCTTGATATAGCATTAAAGATACCCATGGAGACTCAATCTTGCAAGAGCATAGATGTGGTTTCTAACTTGTTTAATCTTGATAGGACAAATGACTCTGAATTTGAGTGGAAGATTTACAAGGAGGTGTCTAGACAACCATAGGAGGAAGGTAATTCCAAGTATCATATTTTTGTTACCAAGAAAGGTGAGGTGTTGTGTGCAGACAAGAAGAGGGAAAGAAAGTATTTGAAGGTGAGGATGCGAGAAGACCGTCCTCCTATCTAGTAGTTTTAAAAGATTACATCCGTCGTGACTCTTCGATGTTAAACATGAGTGCCTGTTGGGGGCTTGTCCCTTCTGTTTTATTGCTTTATTATTTCTTTCGTGTGAGTGAGGAGTTATTATATTTGAAGTGCTCACGCTTTGACAATTACATCTCTTTTCAAATTTAATTTCGACTTACGTTTTTACTAAGTTTGGGGGGTGTGATGTACTTACCTTGTCTTATGAGCACTAAGGGTATAATTTTTCCCTTCGTTGGTTGTTTGTTTGTTAGGAGGTTGATTTTTTGTAGAATATTAATATTTTAACTGGTGTTGATATGTCTATTTTTTACAACTTACCTAATATTTAGTGTGTTGTGTTGGTGTGTCTAGTGTGTGGAGTCGATTAGATAGTCAATTGAGTCTTTCTTTTAGTTCTCCTATATTATTATTTATGAATCCTGTGATGATAAGGTATGTTAAGCTTTGATGATAGAAACAGGTAAATTGAGGCTTTGACCTGATCGAGTTGAACAACTCGAGGAGCTCGTGCATACGTTGAAGAAAAATCAGGTGCCCTCGTTTCCTTATTCTAATTTTTATGTATGCTTTTAATTCATGAGAGTGGAAGGATTAAGATCTTGGTTTTAGTGATCCACATGAGCTTATATTTTTAAATTGTGCCTAAAATTCATATGCTTTTGAAATTGATGAAGGAAGTGTACTTGAGTTATATTGTGGTATGAAGTTCTATATGTACTTGTGGATATTACTTACCATGAAAAGTGCTCTGTTACTTGTTAAAAACCCATGTGAGATTTTGAGCCTCGTTGATCATGTGCATAATCACATGATATTTCTTTTCTGGTGAGTATCGTTCTTGTACGTGTATTCTAGAACTTACCTCTTGTCTTACTTGAAACCGCATGTGTGTTAGATGATGGGAGATGATTTTAGGTCATCCTTGAATTTATGAGTCACTTAACTAAATAATTCCCTACCAAATTATGTTTATATGTAATTAGCCCCGTTGAGCATAAAAACCTCATTTTTTGGCAGCCTACGAGAAATAACCACTTTGAGCATCTAAAATTTTTGAGCTTTGGTTGTCCTTTATCTAGTGGAGAATTAATGGCTTTTCAAAGTGTGTTGATGGAGTTTGATAATAGCTTGGGAAGGAATGACATGGTGTTGAAAATAGTGAAAGAGCTTGAAAATGCATCTAAGGAAAAGCATGGAGTAGTGTTTAAATCTAGTACTCCATTAAATCAAACACCTTATGGTAGTACTTAAATCTAGTACCCTATGGAGGATGTGCGAGGTAGTGCCCGAAACTAGTACCTCAAGAAAAAAAAAGGAGAGAAAAGAAAAAGAAAAAAATGTTATGCTTGAAGGTGAAGAAGGAATGAAAATCGTCTGCATTGAAAAAAAGGAGAGGATGAAAGTTGAAGTGATCAGTCAGCTTTAGATCTCCACTATTTGAGTCACATTATTCATATATTTCCTACCTTAACCAAAGAGCCAACATTACATCCAAAAGAGAAGTCATTTTTGATCTCATTGTCAAATCATACTTGTATTGGTGAAAAGTGTGAGATATTTGACAAGCTTATGGTTACGCATGCATTTGAATAGAATTTGAGCGTAAACACCTTAACCCATAAGTGTACATCTTTTACACTTGAGTGTGAGTGATATATAATTCCCATGAGAACATTTGAATGGAGCATTTAAATTGGTGGTGATTGTCTTATCTTGTATGCTATGAATTGATTATTATATGTAATGAGAGTTGCATAACCTAAGGTGAGGACAATTGTATTTTGAAGGGGGTATTGGTCATAGTCCTTGTTTCCCTACTAATTTTCTTACTCTCTTTCTCTTTATTTTTATTTTGTTGCCTCGGGATGAGCAACGGATAAGTTTGGGGGATTGATGAGAGTGAAAATAAGCGTGTTTTAGTGTTCAATTTAACACTTTTTTATGGGAATTATTGTTATATATTATCACAAATATCTTATATTCGACATATATGAGAAAAGGGTGCACTTGAGGTCTTTTATTGTGTTTTAGGTGGAAAATGATTAAAAGTGCAAAGTTGGAGAAAAGGTGCAACTTGTGTAGGAATGCTGAAAAATGCACGTCCAACTTGTGTACTTTTTCTAAGTTTGTGTGGGGCTCTAAACTGGAATTTTGATACACAGTTATAAATCTATAGAAGAGAGGATCATTTTGGCGTAAAGAACACCCCGATCAAAGTCTAAACAAGAAAGTTATGATCAAAATGTTGACATCGCGCAAGCTGTGCTGAGCACAACAGCTGTGCCACTTTTCATAGCTTGTTATACCTTCAAATGTTGGAGTTTCTATGAGTTCTTTATATGGATAGAAAGGAAAGGAAAGGAGAATCATGTGAGCGTAAGAATCACTCAAATCGGAGCTCGAATGTCAAAGTTATGCGCAAAATAGTGAGACTGCGCAAGCTGGTTCGACCAAGGCCTTCCGTTCGACCAAAGCCATTTTGGTCGAACGACCAAAGTCAAGTCTAACTGGAAATTTCAGTTTACAGACATCCCGTTCGACCAAGCCTTCATGTTCAACCAGAACCACTTTAGTCGAATGGGGACACGGAATTTTGATTTCGACGGGTTTTACACCCAGTGCATGTATTTTTGTGTTTTCTAAGAAAAAGCTCATCCAAGGTCCATAAGGAGAGCTTACAGGTATAAAAGGGAATGTAGATCACATCATTATTCATGTAGAGAACCGCAACATAATCATCCTATACCCCACAAGGGGGGATCACCCCCCAACAATCATCCACATCCTTTCCTTCATCCATCCATCACTTTGAAGATTCGTCTGTGGATTCAAGAGGTGAACCAAGAGGAGGATTCAAGACGGAGAAGGATTTTATTCGTTTTCTAATTTCTCTTGTATTTTCCAGACATATGGGTAAGTGATGAGTGTGTAAATTCACAAGTTTGGCATCATGTTTTGTGCTAGTTTTGGAGAGTTTTGAGATGGAAATAGGTGGAAAACCTATATATATTGTGAATTAGCATGAATCAGGTGTTAGTGGAGCTATTTGAGTGGTTTTCATAGTAAAATTGGAGTGGAAGTGCCAAGAATCGAAGAGACAAAGTCGAGACCACACGAACCGCCAAGGAGAGAGATGGGTTCGACCTGTTGGAGGATGGTTCGACCTCTCCTACAGGTCGAACCAGCATTGCAAAGTGTGCAGAAGGAGGGTTCGACCATGATTCAAGGGGTTTGACCTGTCTATCAGGTCAAACCATGGTCGAACCAGTTCGCGAGAAGTGTGATTCGACCACGACGTTGGGGTTCGACCTGACAGTTGGCCAAACCAGGAGCAGAAATTATCCAGTGTTGGGGTTCGACCTGTGGTTCGACCAAGACCCGAAGGGTTCGACCTGTATAAGAGGTCGAACCAAGTGCAGAATACTTCCAGTAGGTGGGTTCGACCTGTGGTTCGACCTGCGGCCAATGGTTCGACCTATTTGCTGAGGTCGAACCATCGTGCGGGAACTTACCTTATCTGGATTTTCGAGGCCAAAACGCGTGGGATCACTTGAAAAGCCCATTCCAAGCCCTAGAGATGTGATTACAAGTATAAAAGGAGGCTCATGCAGTCAAGAAAGTGACACACAAGATCATCACATCACGATCATATACACACCGATCACCAACAACACAATACAAGAAAGTTTAGCTGGAGATTCAAGTAAGATTGGTCCATCTAACCATGATTGTTCCTAGATCAATCATGGGCTAGAGTGATGAGTGTGTAAATTCACAAGTTTGGCGCTATGTTTTGTGCTAGTTTTGGAGAGTTTTGATGTGGAAATAGGTGGAAAACCTATATATATTGTGAAATAGCATGAATCATATGTTAGTGGAGCTATTTGAGTGTTTTCTTAGCAAAAACGGAGTGAAAGAGCCAAGAATCGAAGAGACGGAGTCGAAGCCACGCGAACCGCCCAAGAAGTAGGTGGGTTCGACCTGGCTGGAGGAGGGTTCGACCTCTCCAGCAGGTCGAACCAACGTTGCTGGACAATACAGAGAAGGGTTCGACCATGACTCAGTTGGTTCGACCTGGCCATCAGGTCGAACCATGGTCGAACCAGTTTGCAAGAAGGAGGATTCGACCACGATGTTGGGGTTCGACTTGCCCGTTGGTCGAATCGGGAGCAAGAGTTGTCCAGTGCTGAGGTTCGACCTGGGGTTCGACCTGTGGCTCGGGGTTCGACCTGCTTGACGTGGTCGAACCTGTGTGCGAGAACTTACCTTATCCGGATTTTCGAGGCCGAAACGCGTGAGATCACTTAGAAAGCCCATTCCAAGCCCTAGAGACGTGATTACAAGTATAAAAGGAGGCTCATACAGAGAATAAAGAGAGCTTTTGATCGTCAATCGTAGGAGAGACAAGAGTAGAGGTGGTGATCCATTCGGAGGGCTGTGACAGAGGTTCACTGAAGGTTCAAGTAAGAATGATTAATCTAACCATGATTGTTCCTAGATCAATCATGGACTAGAACCACCTTGGTAGTTCTAGGGTTATGAAAGTTTCATGATGTAATTCGTGTTTCGTGTGTAAAACTCCGTACAACACTACCTGTGGTTTGTTTTATATAAGATTGCATATTTAATCCATACTCATAGTCGTTTTGTGCATCAATGATCGTTGTGTAGAGTCTGAATACATAACATGGTTATTGATTGAGTGCGTTCACTACTGAGCAGGGTTTATTGTTATGATTCTAAGTGAAGGGATTCCGAAGTATTATTAGAACTGTCTTATATGAATATTCATGAATTGAATTGAATTCGGGTTGATGAATAGTACGAAGAGTATAACTTTATAGTACCTAAAAAGGGAGATCAAATCGGGTTAGATTCTAGACGTAGAAGATAATTGATTATGATAGTACCTAGAAAGGGGGGTGAAGCATATCTCTTGCTCCGATGTTATTCACACGTGTCAAGCGCATATTTACTTGTGTCTATAGAGTAAACTTGCATGGTCTAGTGATGCGTCCACAAACCACAGGGCAGAGTCGGACACCATCATACGAAAATACGAATTGCTAGTGAAACTGGATGACCCAATGAACTACCTATCATTCTTACCGATCACAACTCACTTCTCTCTACTTTTGCTATTTCTTTTGTTAATTCGATTAGAAGTTACTATCCATTAAACCTTTACAATTACCAACATAGTCTAAAATATACTAGAAGATCACAAAATTGATATTTACTCGTCCCGTGGGTTCGATATTGTAACTTGGTCATCTTCGCGACTACAATTGATATCCTTATACTTGAGGATTAATTTGTGTGTTGAGAAAACCCCTATCAAGTTCTTGGCGCCGCTGCCGGGGACGGCGTAAACTATTTTTTTTTGTATTATTTCTAGTTTATTAGGACTATTTACCTTGTTTTGTTGTTTTCTTTCTTATTCGTTTTAGGTGTATGCTCACAAGATCAAAGAAAGGTAATCTTGAACCGTATAATCCTGAGATTGGAGCATCATCAAGAAAGAAGAAAAAGAAGAAGAGCAAGGCAAAGGCAATAGACTCAACTGAAGCTCTGAATTTTGGAGTTGAGGTTGACGAGCAGATTTCGCAAGCGATTGAGGCTACAACTGAAGTTAATTTGGAAGTAGTAACAGTCAACATGGCAGCGAATCCGGATAATCTAGCCATCCGTGAGGTTTTCAGAAATAATGGGGCTGGAAATTATGAGCTTTTAGGAGCAAGGGGAACTAACACAGCGTTCGATCTTCATCCCGCTCTTATTATCATGATAGAAAGGAACTCCTTTTCAGGAGGGTCTTTCGAGGATCCGCAGCAGCATCTGAACAAGTTCTTGGGCTATGCAAGTACTCAAAAAAACGTAGGAGAACATGAAGATGCTAGGAAGATCCTTTTGTTCAAATTCTCGCTTACTGAAAAGGCGAGGGATTGGTACGATACTATTAATGCAGCTGAGTGCACCACGTGGGAGCAATTGAAGTTAAGATTCTTGGAGAGGTATATGCCACCTTCGAAGGTGTTTAAGATGAAGCAAGATATTAACCAATTTGCTATCAGTGGGGGAGAGAAATTTCATGAAGCGTGGGATAGATTCAAGGACATGCTCAGGAAGTGTCCTCAACATGGGTTATCTAAAGCCCAATATATCAGTATATTTTATAACGGATTGGACTGTGAATCAAGAGTGCTACTTGATGCTTCTTCTAATGGAGCATTACTTACAAAGTCATCCGTTGAGGCCGAGAGATTGTTTGAAGACATATCAATGAATTCGAGGGATTGGCCCACTGATAGAGTTAGAGGTACGTATGTTCTTGGAAAGGTAGCTCAGGTTGAACAAGCAATGGTGAAGACTAAGAGAGAAGATGAGATCGTTTCGAGCTTGTCTAATATCAACAAGCTACTTGAGTCTCAACAGAAGCAGATCAGCGAGATATCCCAACGAGTGCCAATCTTGCAGCAAGAGATGATGAATAATGGAACCATCCAAGACGAATTGGAGGAAGCAAATTATGCTACGGGTCAAAGTATCCAAGGAACGAGGTACCCAAATCAAGGAAACCGGAACTACCAAGGGAACTACCAAGGGAACTATCGAGGGAACTTTAATAATCGTGGTCCATCTGGTAGTTATCAACAGCAACCAAGGAGGCCTGAATTTTCATGGAGCAATACGAACAATGCAGTGCAACTTCCGATGGGTGTTGATCCGGGAGAAAAGGTGGAAGAAGGAAAGCCTGGGTTCGAGGATACTGTGAACCGGTACATGGTAAAGAATGATGAAAGAGTGAATCGCCTTGAGGCAAAGCTTGAGAAAAAGATTGATGATCACCACAGAGATTTGTCCACTCAAGTGAAAGATCTCACATTGTTGATGGGTACAATTGCAGAGAATGTGAACACATTGACTCAAACTGTAGGAAAAGGTAAGTTTCCGTCTCAGAGTATAGAGAATCCAAAGTCGTGTAATGCCATCACACTGAGGTCAGGAACGCAGTACGAGGGACCGATGAGGCCGGAATCGAAGTTGGAATTTTCTAAGCCGCGGTTCGACCAATACGCAGAGGGTTCGACCAACTCTTCAGGTCGAACCCAGGTCGAACCTCATCGGCCAGAACACTCTGTTTTGACGCAGGAACGGTTCGACCAACACGCGGAGGGTTCGACCAACTTTACAGGTCGAACCCTGGTCGAACCTCATCGGTACATGACGATCACGAAGGTTCGACCAACTCTTCAGGTCGAACCCTGGTCGAACCTCAACTTTACAGGACGATCACGAAGGTTCGACCAACTCTTCAGGTCGAACCCAGGTCGAACCGAAGGATGGAAATTATACAGTGAAGCGGTTCGACCAAAGGGTCAGTGGTTCGACCTCTAATGTTGGTCGAACCCAAGTCGAACCTCCGGAGCAGAATAAGATCAGTCTTCCAGGAGAGAGGTTCGACCAATACAGTCCTGGTTCGACCTTTCAGCCTGGTCGAACCCCAGTCGAACCTCGCCGAGATGTGTTGTTTGATGCACCTGTTGTTCCTTTTGATGTTGATGCAATTCCAGTGGTACGGAATGAGCAAAGTACAGACATAATAGCTGAGAAAAAATGGGAAAGAGCTAAGCGATTAAGAGCCGAAAAGGAGAAAGCGGAAAAGGTTGATCGTGATGAATGGGGGATTCCCAAAACAAAGATACCTCCACCGTTTCCCTACAAGCTAGTGAAGAAAGGGATGGAAGAGAAGTTCAAGAAGTTTTCAGAGATAATGAACAAGATAAGCTTGAACATCCCTTTTTCAGATGCAATCATGGAGATGTCATATTATGCTCGGTTCCTTAAAGACATATTGATGAAGAAGCGAAGCTTAACCGGAGTTGAAACGGTAAACTTATCTGAGAATTGTAGCTCAATTATTCAAAAGAAGTTGCCACCAAAGATGAAAGATCCGGGGAGCTTTACTATTCTTTGTGAGATCGGGAAGGGGCCAGCACGGCAAGCTTTATGTGATCTTGGGGCAAGCATCAATTTGATGCCGTTGTCCATCTTTCAGAAGCTTGGTTTGGGGGAGATGACCCCGACAACTGTTGCTCTCCAATTGGCAGATAGATCAATGACGTTTCCGAAAGGAATAGTTGAAGATGTTCTAGTAAAGGTGGAGAAGCTAGTTTTTCCTGTGGATTTTCTTGTATTAGAAATGGATGATGACAAGGATAATGTTCCTTTAATCTTGGGGAGGCCATTCCTTGCTACGGCTGGAGCTATGATAGATGTTCGGAAAGGAGAACTGAAGTTGAGAATGGACAAAGAAGAAGTACTTTTCAACTTGGACAAAGCGATGAAAATGCCAATGGAGTCCCAATGTTATAGTATTGACGTGGTGGAGGAGATTGTGAAGGAGGATATGTCTTTGATCTTGTCAAAGGATCCTCTTGAGACATGTTTGATGGAATCTCTTACTTATCCCACTACGGAGCTTGACGGACTTTCTAACGAGGTATGTATTGAATTTCTTGAAAACTTACTTGCTTTGGGTGATGACAGGTTTGCATTGGAGAGAAATAAAGTGGAAGAAGTCAAATGGACCAGGAAGTACTTGCCTTTGGATAATGAAAACACTCCAGTGGAGAAAAGAAAAGAGGAGTTGAAACCATTGCCGGATCACTTGAAGTATGCTTTTCTCGGTAATGATGCACAATATCCGGTAATTGTATCTTCTTCTCTTAATGATGATCAACTTGAGGAGTTATTAGATATTTTGAGGAAGTATCAGTCTGCAATAGGGTGGTCACTTGATGATTTGAAAGGTATTAGTCCTTCGTATTGTATGCATCGGATTAGGTTGTTGGATGAAGCCAAAGCTAGTGTTCAGAATCAGCGTAGGGTGAATCCCGCAATTCAAGAGGTGATAAGGAAGCAAATTCTTACGTGGTTGGATGCTGGAATTATATTTCCTATTAGTGATAGTCCCCATGTGAGTCCATTGCATGTAGTTGCTAAGAAGGGGGGTATGACTGTAGTGAAAACTGAGGATGGAGAAGCGATAGCCACGAGAATTCCTACGGGATGGCGTACATGTGTGGATTACAGGAAATTGAATGAGAACACGTGTAAGGACCACTTCCCTCTTCCATTTATGGATCAAATGTTGGATCGTCTTGCAGGGTATGAGTTCTATTGTTTCTTGGATGGATACTCGGGGTATAATCAAATCATGATTGCTCCCGAGGATCAAGAAAAGACTACTTTTACTTGCCCCTACGGGACTTTTGCTTTTAGGAAAATGCCGTTTGGATTGTGTAATGCGCCTGCTACTTTTCAGAGATGCATGATGGCGATTTTTGATGGTTTGATAGAGAAGATCATGGAAGTATTCATGGACGATTTTTCAGTTTTTGGTTCTTCTTTTGATAAGTGTTTGTCTAACCTTGCTGTTGTTTTGAAAAGGTGTCAAGAAACTAATCTTGTCTTGAATTGGGAGAAGTGCCATTTCATGGTGAAAGATGGGATTGTTCTTGGGCATTATGTTTCCGCCAAGGGATTACAGGTAGACCGTGCTAAGGTGGTGGCAATTGAGAAGCTTCCTCCACCGACCAATGAAAGAGGAGTGCGATCCTTCCTTGGACACGCCGGTTTTTACAGGAGATTCATTAAAGACTTCTCAAAATACTCTAAGCCCTTATCTCATTTACTTGAAAAGGATATTCCTTTTGTGTTTAATGATGAGTGTTTAACAGCTTTTCAAGTTTTGAAGGAGGCGCTTATTACTGCCCCTATCTTGATCACACCGGACTGGACGCAACCGTTTGTACTTATGTGTGATGCAAGTGATGTAGCATTGGGTGTGGTGCTTGGGCAGCTAAGGGAGAAGAAGTTCTGCGCCATTTACTACGCGAGTAAGACTTTCGATGCGGCACAGAAGAATTACACGGTAACTGAAAAGGAGTTTTTGGCTGTTGTGTATGCATTCGATAAGTTTCGTCAGTATTTGGTTGGCATGAAGACGATTGTGTATACGGATCACTCAGCGATTCGTTATTTGATGGAGAAGAAGGAGACAAAGCCTAGGATTATACGATGGATTCTACTACTGCAGGAGTTTGACTTGGAGATTCGGGATAAGAAAGGAACAGAAAATGTGTTGGCCGATCACTTGTCAAGGTTGGAGACTAGGGAGCATTGTGATAATTCTTTCGAGTATATTGAAGAGATGTTCCCTGATGAGAAGATCATGGCTGTGGCTGTTGAAGGGGCCGAGCGAGCATGTGTGGTTGCAGCGCAAGGTATGGATCCATGGTACGCGGATTATGTTAATTACATTGTCATTGGTGAAATTCCAAGGGATCTCAACCGATACCAACTTGCAAAATTTCGTAGGGATGTTGAGACATTTATATGGTATGATCCGTTTGTTTATAAGATTTGTACAGATTCTATTGTCCGAAGATGTGTACCCGAGATGGAAATGGAAAGTGTGCTGGAGTTCTGCCATGCACAACCGAATGGGGGGCATTTCGGAGCGCAAAAGACTGCAGCTAAGGTACTTCAATCCGCTCTTTATTGGCCTACTTTGTTTAGAGATAGTGAGAGCTATGTGGCGTCTTGCGATAGATGCCAGCGCATGGGTAATATAGGTAGGAGAGATGAGATGCCATTGCAGCCTAGCATAGTCGTGGAGATATTTGATGTATGGGGGATCGATTTTATGGGACCTTTTCCCCCGTCGAATGGGTTTCTCTACATTCTTCTTGCGGTGGATTATGTTTCGAAGTGGGTGGAAGCAATTCCTACTCGTGTTAATGATTCGAAAGTTGTTTTATCTTTCCTAAAGAAACATATTTTTGCCCGTTATGGAGTTCCGAGAGCATTAGTTAGTGATGGAGGTTCCCACTTCGTCAATAAATTTCTGGAGAAGGTGCTTAGGGATTATGGTGTTAGGCATAGGGTTACTACACCCTATCATCCGCAAGCCAATGGGCAGGCGGAGGTCTCCAACCGTCAAGTAAAGCAAATTTTGGAGAAAGTGGTAGGAACTAATCGAAAAGATTGGGCTATGAAGCTTGATGATGTGTTATGGGGGTTCCGGACCGCTTACAAGACGGTATTAGATATGTCACCGTATCAAATTGTCTATGGGAAGCCGTGCCACTTACCCGTAGAAATCCAACACAAAGCGTTTTGGGCTTTGCGTCGCTTGAACTTGACCCTTAGGGATGTGAAGGAGTTGAGGCTAACTCACATGAATCAATTGGATGAGTTTAGGAGTCGTGCTTTCAAGAATTCAGAGATTTATAAGGAAAGAATGAAGAGGTGGCATGATTCTAAAATTTCGTACAAGGAGTTCAGGCAAGGAGATGAGGTACTACTTTTTAACTCTCGTTTAAAGCTCTTTGCAGGCAAGTTGAAGTCTAAGTGGACGGGACCGTTCATGATTCATCGAGCCTTAGGAGGGGGGAGTTATGAGCTTATTGACAAAGATGGTGACGTTATCGCGGCGAATGGGCATCGATTGAAGCATTATAGGTCGCCGGATGATGCGTGTGTCATTTTTGATGATACCTTGTTCTGATTTGGTACCGTCGTGACTCTACGACGTTAAACATGAGCGCCTGTTGGGGGCTTGCCCTTCCATTTTATTGCTTTATTTTTTCGTGTGCGTAAGAAATTTTTGTATTTCAGATGCTTACCAATAGGCAATTACATCTCTTTTCAAACTTAGTTTCGACTTACGTTTTTACTAAGTTTGGGGGGGGTGTGATGTTATTACCTCATTGAAGCATTAAGAGTATAATCTTTTCTTTGTATTGTTTGTTAGGGGAATTGGTTTTTGCGGCCATGTTGAAATTTTAATCGATTTTGATGTGACGATTTTTTACAATTTGCCTAATGTTCAGTGGTTTTTGGTTGTGTTTTTCTTATACGGAGATACTCATGAATGATATTATGTGGAACAATTTCTGAAGTTGTGCTCTAGATTATACCTAATGAGATTGAGTTGAAGTTTGAAGTATGTAGTGAATGAAGAACACTCAGTTTTGGAAATCAGGAGGTAGGTTCGACCATGTCTAGCTGTGGTTCGACCAGAGCCAGAGGTCGAACAAAAGCAGAGGAAGTCGAACCGGCGTTGAAAGTTGTCCAGAGAGGAGGTTCGACCAAAGCTATAGTGGTTCGACCTGATCATGGGGTCGAACCTAAGGTCGAACCCGCCAGTCGTAAGCACTCTGTTTTCCAGAAGAGAGGTTCGACCAATTCATGAAAGGTTCGACCTGTTTAGCAAGTCGAACCCCTGGTCGAACCAAGAAGATTGTTTGTCCAGAAGAGAGGTTCGACCTCGCCATCCATGGTTCGACCAGTACAGGTGGTCAAACCCGAGGTCGAACCAAGCCAGGTACGCGTTTTAAGTTCGAATTTTCAGAGGGGTTCGATCACTTTTTCGAAACATCAAACCTCGAACCCTCTTCGAACCTCTACACCCTTGCACAAATTCTTCAATTACACTTGATTTCGCACCGATTACACAACATTACACCTTGAATTATCGATTTGGTCGCGGATTTAGGCGGATCTCGTCGCAAGTTAGGGCTGAATTCGCGTTTCTGGGTGTTTTGTGTTTTCGATCGGTTTTTCACCATGGGCAAGTCACAAGGAAAGGGACAAGTATCAAGCAAAGGGAAAGGAAAAGCAGAGGAGGAGAGATCAAAGAAGAGGCATGACAGGCCTTCAAACTTGGACAAAGTGACAAGAAAACTGAGGTTACAAGACCGTTTGCCTGATAACTTCAAGATTAGGATGCAAGGTTGGGATGAGATTAAAGAGAAGTGGGAAGAAGTTTCAGACAAGATAGCTCGCACTCGTTACCAAGATGATGAAGCGATGAGGATAATGAGAATAGGGGATGATATATTTTGGATGTTTGATCAAGTAGGGATCCGAAGATTCATGGAGCTGAAGAGGCCGACGTACTTCCATGTTACAGCGGAAGTGGTTTGTTCGTTTGAGATGGAGAAGGACCCGCTTGGATACCCCTATCGGTGTACGTTTCAGCTTGGTGGAGTGAGTAGGAGATGGACGTCTGAGGATTTCAATGAGATGTTTGAGACACCTTTGGAGATCCCTCGTTTAGAAAATGCTGCATTCGGTGTAAAGCGATTTTGGAGGGAGATCACGGGGGAGATTCGTGATTACAAGACTAGACAGGCTCGTGCTTCCGCAATAAAGAACCCTGTCTTGAGGTACATGGACCGCATCCTGAGCAACACGTTGTTCGCCCTCTCGGAGGGCAGTGTTGTGTCTAGAGGAGAGTTATATGCCTTGTGGTGTATGTTGCACGGAGTGAAGTTCAACGTTGGAGCCTATTTTATTGCGCAGCTGAATCGATTCAAGACCATTGGTTTTCAAAAGGTGAATATTGGAGGGTTATTGACGATTTTGGCTGAGCATTACAATTTGGACCTCACCGGCGTTACACCAGTAGAAGGAGAACCCGATTTGATTATGAGCACGTGCGCGAAGGGAGGGTTTGCCCATTTTAGAAATGGAGATTGGTTTTTCACGAGAGGTGTCAAGCCTTTCGAATTTATGTTCCCCTTCGACGTGAGCAACTTGACAACTATTCGGGAAGCAAGGAATAGACTAATGAATTCTCTAGGACACACCGCTTTATCTGTGGCAGCGAAGTCGGGGGGTGATTGGAGAGCGGTAGCACAGATGTGTGCTGAGGGAAGGATGGCTGAGTTACAGCAGATTGTTGATCGAGGAGAGTTCCGTCCACCTCAGCCACAGCAGTCTGAAGAGGAGGATCAGGTAGAGGAGCAGCCGGAGATGGAGATTCCGGAAGGAGAGCAGCACGATGCGCCTCAGCATGCTCCAGAACCGCAGCAGCGGCGAGCAGTTCCAGGTACTCGGGAGCAGCTTCGCTTAATTCATGAGCAGCTGATCGCGGTGGTAGCTACACAACAAGAGACGAACAGGCAACTCGCGCTCGCTAACGCCAACTACGCCACGCTGAACGAATGGTATTCTGCCTTGGATGAGCGTGTTGGTAGAGTGAGTAGTCGAGTCGATATGATGGACAAACACATTACCAGTTTGTGCCGAGCTGTGGAAAATAGAATGGATGAGGATGACGATGATGATGAGGATGATGATGCTCCTAAGGAGTAGTTTCAGGTTTTCTTTTGGTTTCTCCGATTCATCTTATCTCCCATTTTTCTTTTTATTTTTACAGATTGGGGTGTGATTCATGTGTGAGTGGAATGTACTTGATATAGTTGATCTTGTATCATTGCTCTGTATGGGTGTTGATTATGTGCATTCATATGTTTACGTGTTTATTTTCATTTGGAAAGAGCATGAATAATTTGTTAAGTATATGGAATTCATGAGGAATTGATTTTGATTATGTGCTATGAGGAGTATTAGGAATTGATTACCTATGTGAGGATTTGAGCCTTCATCATGATTAATCATGATAGTTTATTCTTGAGAGAATCATTCGTATGAACATATTCTAGAACTTGGCTTGGAGTCTTGTGTGAAACTTACAATTGATGAAATATTAGGATATGATCTTAGGCCATTTTTGATTAATTGAGTCACTTAGCCAAATTTCACCTTTCCTAATGATCTTATAAATCTTTGGTAGCCCTGTTTGAGCCTTTTAAAAGCTTTTTCTTTGGCAAGCCAGATATATGAGCTTTAATTACCTTATTTGAGCTTTGAAAATACCCTATCCATTGGTAGAGAGAATAAGGTGAATGAGTGTGGAACAAAGGGAAGATGGAATGAGGTTCGGTAAGAAATATGCATGGTTAAATCTTGTTAGGGATAGTGCCTAAAATTGGTACCCCGAATTGCTTATACATGGGGCTTGAAGTTTCTACGAAACAGCCGAATGATGTTCGAGAAGGGTAGTGCCTATAACTGGTACCCGAGCAATTAAAAGAAGAATGATGTTGATGCAAGGAAGAGAAGAAAAATTGATAATTGCAAGTGCAAGAGAAGAATTGGAGGAGTATATGAAGCCGAATGGGAAATCAAGAACCTCCAAGGTAACTCTCTACTAGTGTATTAAGTTACTATGATCAAATTTTCCTACCCTTTCCAAAGAGCCAACATTACAACCTAGAAACAAGTCCTTTGTGATCCTAGTGTTAATCTAATGTAAGTTGATTTCTGAGACCTTTGCCAAGCTTATGGTTACGCGTGAATATGAATTGATATGAGTGTTTATACTAGCCTATAGTGCCTCACGCACGAGTGAATGAGAGTAAAGACTTATCTTGTCAGTGAGATTACTTAGTGCTCCGAATGGTGTGTGATTAGATTGATTTTACATGAGTGACATATTTGATGCAAGTAATTCTTGTTTGATTCAATGAAGTGGCATGTGTAATATGTGTTGTACTTGATCTTGTTGAATTATACACGACTCCTGTGGTTTAAATTGGTTGCCTCGGGACGAGCAACATGTAAGTTTGGGGGTTTGATGAGTGTGTAAATTCACAAGTTTGGCGCTATGTTTTGTGCTAGTTTTGGAGAGTTTTGATGTGGAAATAGGTGGAAAACCTATATATATTGTGAAATAGCATGAATCATATGTTAGTGGAGCTATTTGAGTGTTTTCTTAGCAAAAACGGAGTGAAAGAGCCAAGAATCGAAGAGACGGAGTCGAAGCCACGCGAACCGCCCAAGAAGTAGGTGGGTTCGACCTGGCTGGAGGAGGGTTCGACCTCTCCAGCAGGTCGAACCAACGTTGCTGGACAATACAGAGAAGGGTTCGACCATGACTCAGTTGGTTCGACCTGGCCATCAGGTCGAACCATGGTCGAACCAGTTTGCAAGAAGGAGGATTCGACCACGATGTTGGGGTTCGACTTGCCCGTTGGTCGAATCGGGAGCAAGAGTTGTCCAGTGCTGAGGTTCGACCTGGGGTTCGACCAAAACCTAAGTGGTTCGACCTGTCCAGAAGGTCGAACCTGTGCAGAATTCTTCCAGTAGCGGGGTTCGACCTGGGGTTCGACCTGTGGCTCGGGGTTCGACCTGCTTGACGTGGTCGAACCTGTGTGCGAGAACTTACCTTATCCGGATTTTCGAGGCCGAAACGCGTGAGATCACTTAGAAAGCCCATTCCAAGCCCTAGAGACGTGATTACAAGTATAAAAGGAGGCTCATACAGAGAATAAAGAGAGCTTTTGATCGTCAATCGTAGGAGAGACAAGAGTAGAGGTGGTGATCCATTCGGAGGGCTGTGACAGAGGTTCACTGAAGGTTCAAGTAAGAATGATTAATCTAACCATGATTGTTCCTAGATCAATCATGGACTAGAACCACCTTGGTAGTTCTAGGGTTATGAAAGTTTCATGATGTAATTCGTGTTTCGTGTGTAAAACTCCGTACAACACTACCTGTGGTTTGTTTTATATAAGATTGCATATTTAATCCATACTCATAGTCGTTTTGTGCATCAATGATCGTTGTGTAGAGTCTGAATACATAACATGGTTATTGATTGAGTGCGTTCACTACTGAGCAGGGTTTATTGTTATGATTCTAAGTGAAGGGATTCCGAAGTATTATTAGAACTGTCTTATATGAATATTCATGAATTGAATTGAATTCGGGTTGATGAATAGTACGAAGAGTATAACTTTATAGTACCTAAAAAGGGAGATCAAATCGGGTTAGATTCTAGACGTAGAAGATAATTGATTATGATAGTACCTAGAAAGGGGGGTGAAGCATATCTCTTGCTCCGATGTTATTCACACGTGTCAAGCGCATATTTACTTGTGTCTATAGAGTAAACTTGCATGGTCTAGTGATGCGTCCACAAACCACAGGGCAGAGTCGGACACCATCATACGAAAATACGAATTGCTAGTGAAACTGGATGACCCAATGAACTACCTATCATTCTTACCGATCACAACTCACTTCTCTCTACTTTTGCTATTTCTTTTGTTAATTCGATTAGAAGTTACTATCCATTAAACCTTTACAATTACCAACATAGTCTAAAATATACTAGAAGATCACAAAATTGATATTTACTCGTCCCGTGGGTTCGATATTGTAACTTGGTCATCTTCGCGACTACAATTGATATCCTTATACTTGAGGATTAATTTGTGTGTTGAGAAAACCCCTATCATAGAGCCACTTCGGTAGTTCTAGGGTTATGAAGGTTTCATGAGTTGATTTGTATTTTATGTGTATACTCCGTACAACACTACTTGTGATTTAGTTTATATAAGATTGTGCGTTTTTAATCCATACTCATAGTTGTTTTGTGCATCAATAATCGTTGTGTAGAGTCTGAATGCATAACATGGTTATTGATTGAGTGCGTTCACTAATGAGTAGGGTTTATTGTTATAATTCTAAGTGAAGGAATTCCGAGGTTTTATTAGAACCGTCTTATATGAATGTTTGTTAATTGAATTGAATTCGGGTTAACAAGTAGGATTAAGAGTATAACTTTATAGTACCTAAAAAAGGAGATCAAATCGGGTTAGAGTACTAAGTGCACGGGAAATAATTGATTATGATAGTACCTAGAAAGGGAGGTAAATGATACGTCTTGCTCTGAGGATACTCACACGTGTCAAAAGCTTATCTATTTGTGTTTATAGAATAGATTTGCATGGTATAGCGATGCGTCCATAAACCACAAGGCAGAGTCGGACATCGACACATGAAAGTATGAATTAACGAATGAAACTGGATGGCCTGACGAACTACCTATTATCTTATTTGATCACAACTACTATTTTCTTGTTCTTGTTATTTATTTGTTATTTTAATTGTTACTTAGTTCACAAACCTACAATTACAATTCTCAACATAGTTATAATTGCTAGAAAATAACAAAAGTAATATTTATCCGTCCCGTGGATTTGATATTTAACTTGGTCACCTTCGAAACTACAATTGATATCCTTCATACTTGGGGATTAAAGTTGTGTGTTGAGAAAACGCCCATCAGTAAGATCTATCCAACACCCATAATTATTTTTTATAATATCATGGGCTAAAACCGTTTTAGTAGATCTAGGGTTTATGAAGGTTTTATGAATTAATTAAACTCTCTTGCATGTCCTCCGTATAACACTACTTGTGAATTTATTTTATATATGATTATGCGTTTTTAATCCATATTCACGGTCGTTTTATGCATCTTCAACTGTTATATAGAGTCTGAATATATATCTTGGTTGTTGATTGAGTGCGTTCACCGCTGAACAGGATTCCATGTTATGATTCTAAGTGAGGGGATTCCAAAGTTTCATTAGAACTATCATTTATGAATATTTATTAATTGAATTAAATTCTGGTTAGTAAGAAGGATAAAGAGGGTAATTTTATAGTACCTGTAAAGGGAGATCATATCGGGTTATATTCCAGACGTGGGAAATAATTGATACTGATAGTACCTAGAAAGGGTGGTGAAATTATGTTTCTTGCTCTGAGGTTATTCACACGTGTTACATGCCTATTTAATAGGACATGGAATCCTTGTACAATCAACAACACACCATAGAGACAGCACTATCTCCCAACTCATCGAGTATATTGATTTAATGAATAAATCTCACCCTTTGATGAATCAAATAAACAAATACTGACTTACGTGTTGAGGTTATTGTATAAGGATTAAGAGCACGAACATTCATAATAACTGAGATCTAGTTCTCCTATATAGTCATTATAAATCGAACGATCTCACGCGGTCTTGCTCAATACACACAAAGTGCAATAATATGATTTTATAGCCAAGATAACTAATACCAAATCATACTACAACTATCCCGATAGATTGTCCCCTTCTATTTCAGTTGTGAGCATCTGTTTATCTTTATAAGGAACTGACAATATGATCTTTCGTGCGACGTCACACACCATATTATCTACAGTATAAAGTAAATGGACTTTTTCATTAACATATAAATAAATTATAATATGCAAAACATTTGATCATATGATTCTCATTTCAAAATATTTGTTAAAACATTATTCATACAAAAAGCTAGACTTTTAGTATACAATCCAACAATCTCTCACTTATACTAAAAGACTATGCTGCCATATCTGCTGGCATGCATCTAATCCCCATTCCTTCTACATGACCATCGAACGCATTCACTGGAAGGCCCTTAGTGAAAGGATCAGCTAGGGTATCCTCTAATGCAATCTTAGTGACAACAACCTCCCCTCTTTTAATAATGTCTCGTATCAGGTGATACTTGCGCTTAATGTGTTTACTCGCTTTATGGGCTCGTGGTTCCTTTGAATTTGCTACTGCACCACTGTTATCATAATAAATTGTGATAGACTTGGGCAAACCAGAAATCACATCCAAGTCCATTAAGAAGTTCCTTAACCATGTTGTTTCCTTAGCTTCCTTAGAGGCCGCTACATACTCAGCTTCCATGGTGGAGTCAGAAACACATTTCTACGTAACACTCCTCCATATTATGGCTCCTTCTCCAAGAGTAAACACATAACCCGAGGTAGATTTACTTGCATCCCTATCTAACTGAAAATCTGAATCAGTGTAACCCACAGGTAACAAAGTATCTGCCCGGTAAACCAATATATAATTCCTAATCCTTCGCAGGTACTTCAAAATATATTTTACCATAGTCTGATGCCCTTGTCCTGTGTTACTTTGATACCTATTGACCATGCCCACGAAAAAAAAAGATATCGATCTCGTGCATAGCATTGCATACATGAGGCTTCCTACTACCGAAGTATAAGGAACCGCCTTTATTTCCTCTATTTCCTTTTGTGTCTTGGGACACATTTTCTTAGATAGAGGTACTCCATGTCTAAAAGGTAGAAAATCTTTCTTATAGTCTTGCATGCTAAAACGAGTAAGGACAGTATCAATGTATGAAGCTTGAGACAAGCACAACATTCTTTTCTTATGACCCCTTATTACTTTGATCCCTAGAATGTGTCCGACTTTCCCTAGGTCCTTCATTTCAAATTTCTTAGATAACCATACCCTTACACCCGACAATTCCTTTACATTGTTTCTAATGAGTAAGATATCATCTACGTAAAGTACAAAAAATACCACTACATTTTCGTCACTCTTCTTGTACACACAAGATTCATCCGCACATTGAATAAATCCATATGACTGGATTACTTCATCAAAACGGGTGTTCCATGATCTCAAAGCCTGCTTTAACCCATAAATGGATCTACTAACCTTACACATAAGATGCTCTTTGCCCTTTGCAATGAATCCTTCTGGTTTCTTCATATAGATGTTTTCCTCAAAACTTCCATTTAGGAAAGTTGTCTTGACATCCATTTGCCATACCTCATAATCCATATGAGCAACAACAAATAAAAGAATTCGGATCGACTTAAGCATGGTCACAGGCGAAAAGGTTTTCTCATAATCGATCCCTTCTTTCTGAGTATACCCTTTCGCTACAAGCATTGCCTTAAAGGTTTCCACCTTACCGTCTGATCCTCTTTTTGTTTTGTAGACCCACTTGCATCAAATGGCTTTTACACTATTGGGTGGTTCTACAAGCTCCCAAACTTGATTAGAATAGATGGATTCTATTTAAGATTCATTGTCTTTTCCCAAGATTGTGCATCTTTATCTTGCAGTGCTTCATCATAATTCCATGGGTCGATTTTATGTTCACCAGAGACCAAGTCTGACGACTCTCCTAAAAATATAAATCTATCTGATTGCCTCACAACCCTCCCACTACGACTAGGTACCACCAGCAATTATGTATCAGATGTGACACGCGGTGCAGTGTCTTGTGGTATATCCTCTTGTACACTTGGTATTAAATTTGGTGTTTCCCCTCTTACTTCCTCTAGACAATTTTACTCATGGGTTTGTGGTTCATTATATAATCATCTTCAAAAAATCTGCACACCATATTATCTACAGTATAAAATAAATGAACTTTTGCATTGACATATAAATAAATTATAATATGCAAAACATTTGATCATATGATTCTCATTTCAAAATAATTGTTAAAATATTGTTAATACAAAAAGATAGGCTTTTAGTATATAATCTAACACTTTTCTCAACCTCATCATTTATATCAATACATTATTATTATTAATTTAATTTGTATTAATTCTATAATTTATTAACAAACCTTACAAATTCAAGGTTTCTTTAGCTTCCATTGCTTGAATACATATCTCAAACACTGTGTGCTTCACATCTATAGCTGGACATTCATTGTAGAGAGGAATTTATTTGAAAAACATAAGCACCAATCATGGACTATCCCAAGATACATTAATAAACCGGTAGTAAAGTTTCCTCAATAATATACACCACCTCAATAATTAATTAAGTTATTTAATAAATAATATGAAGAGACAAAATAAATATTATAAAATGTGGAGGATTTGTGGTGGGTTGATGGCAATGAAAAGCTTCTCAGATGCTCGATTAGATGAGAAGTGAACAACAACAAAGTAAGATGATTACACTTGAAGGAAGACAACGATGTCGTCCCATTGGATGAGGCATCGAAGGAGAAGACGATGACAATGATATCGTTTTTTAGAGTTTCACACATTTTTTAGAGTAGTGAAACGAAGTAAGATGATTAGACTTTGAGGAAAGATAATGATGATATCTAGTCGGATGAAGCATTAACAGAGAAGACAATGACGATGTCATTTTTTAGAGTAGTGATTGTGTTTGATTATTGATCAATTCATATATAAATTGCGTAACTTTTTTTATTATTTACATGTAATGAGTTGTGTAATTAGGTTGGTTAGGGTCATTTAAATTTTTTATATACGTATGTATATTCGTAGTTTTATTATATTGGTTTTTTAAAATTTTCTTAATGTTATTAATTGCTGGGAACTTCTTGGTAAAAGAAGAGATGGCCCTGTGTTGTTAGTGCGAGGAAATGCGAGAAGTGGTCATGGAAGAGGTGGTGATGTGAGAGACGAGATAGTGGTGACGGTGGACTGAAGTAAAAAATATTTAAGTTATTAAAGGCTTGAAGCATTACAGGAAGTTGAGGAGAATACTTACAATTAATCAAAGATTTATTATAAATTGTTAACTTTGCAGAGGTTGAAGAGAATATTGAATATCAAATATTTATTAATAATTATTGATTATTAATACAAATTAAATTAGTTAGGTTATAATAATGTTGACATTATTGATAATGTTAAAGAAAATAAATTAATACAAAAATAGTCTAAAGATAAAATAGGAAAGAAATATTTCTCAATTACTCTATATTTTTAATATATTATTATGATATGATTAATTATATTAATAAATTTATTAGTTTAATTTTTGCTGATTATTCAAACTTCACTTTAAAATCATTCACTTTTTATATATCTAACTTCATTTCACTCTCTAATGAGCTTAACAAACTCATCGTCCATTTCTTCTAATTAAACTCTACTTTTACACTTCTAAAAATATGCATTACACTTTAACAATCATCAATTAGGAAAAGGTTAATAATCAGATTTATTTATTTTTAATAACTTGAACTATAAAATCATAAAATTATTATAACAACAACGACCATAGTCAATTTTATATACTCAAACTTCAAAGACAAAATTATTAAAAAAATTTCAAAGATGAACAACAGAGTTACTTTAAAAACATGGAGATTTGGAGATAGCAGAAGAATTACATCTCCGAAAAGGTTTTCAACATGCCGATGTCAGAGGCCATCATTTTCGATGTCAATCTCTTTATAGTATCCAATAATTAAATATTTATTGATGGAATAATTTATAAAGTTTAATTCACAATTATAGATATTAGAAAAAAAATTACATTACAAGGTAATACATACATGCGACAACATGAAGATTTGGAGAAAGCAGAAGAATTACATCTCCGAAAAGGTCTTCAACATGTCGATGTCAGAGGTCATCATTTTCGATGTCAATCTCATTATAGTGTCCAATAATTAAACATTTATTGATGGAACATTTATTGATGGAAGAATTTACAAAGTTTAATTCACAATTATAGACATTAGAAAAAAAAATTACATTACAAAGTAATATATACTCCCTCCGTCCCAACTTCAACTTCACACTTTCCGTTTTGATCCGTCCTAAATTCAACTTCACACTTCCATAAAAGAAAAAAGCAACAAACTAATATCCCTCTAACATACTTAATTTCAAATTTGTCATCACCTTTTGAACACACATAACATACTTTATCATTTATTCATTACCCAAAAATACCATACTACCCTCAAAAGTAAGTCAAAAAGTGACTTTTCTTAAACTCCGTATCTACAGTAAACATGAACTTGAATTTGGGACGGAGGCAGTGGCGGATACAGAATTATAAATTTGGGGGTACAATGTGTAACTATAAAATATTATTCAATATTAAACTATATATAATTAAATATACATTTACATAAAAATATTTTATTAAACTTACAGTTTCAGTTGATCCCGTCGAGTCTTCATTTTTTGAAAACGGTTAAGGACAACGCCATCAAAAACTTATAAAAATACATCTTTTTCAATAAAAGTACCCAAACTATCATTTAGCAATTGATCACCCATACTATTACGCAACTTATTTTTCACATATGTCATTCCGGAAAATACTCTTTCCACACTTGCAGTAGCAACCGGAAGAATCAACATGAACTTGATTAGCAAATAAATCTCTGGATAAGTCACATGTTTCTTTGTCTCCACTAGCATCATAGAAAGGGCACCCAAATCATGCAAAGCTTGAAATATTACATATCTTCGCATATCTTCAACAAATATATCAAGCTGACATTCTAGAGCCATCAAATCAATACTCGTAAACTCACATGGATAAAATGTGGCAAGTTTAAGCAATTTATTTTTATCAAAAGCAGAGAAACCATCTTTAGGACTTAAGCAAGACATGCATATGAGCAATTCCGTATTAACCTCATCAAATCGATCATTGAGTTCTCTAAGTTGTAAGTCAATCACTGCCATCATAATTTCAACTCAAAAGTATTGGAGATTTGTCACCTGTCTAACAAAGCGCTTTGATCTTCCTTGTGGAATATAAGATGCATCCATAATGGGAACAACTATGTCATGTTTAGTGCAAAATAAAGTTACCTTATCCAAGAGAGTTTTCCATCCATTTTCTCTTGTTCTCTGCAATATTTCCTTAGTTAAGGTAACAAGAGACATAGCATTAACAATATCTTGATCTCTTCTTTGCAAAGCAAGACATAAGTCATTAGTGTATCCAAAAAGAGTTAACATCAAGTGCGCCACAAAAATAAAATCAAATGACTCCAACGAGTATAAAATAGACTGAGCTTTTATTATATCTTCTGAACTTGTAGCTCTCTTCCCAATCTTTTCAAGCACCTCAAGAATTGTAGGAAATATGTGGATAATATTTAAAAGAGTTTTATAGTGAGATCCCCACCGAGTATCACCGGGCCTCTTCAAATAAGTTCTTGGTTCAAACCCGATCCACTTTCAATTTCTCCACTTTTCAAGGCTTCAACAACTTTTTCCGCTTGACTTTCTCGGATTAATTCTCTTCTCTTACAAGAAACTCCAACAAAATTCAATAAGTTTGCAATTAACTCAAAAAGACAACCACAATCATCATTATTCTTAGCAATAGCAATAAGTGTTAATTGAAGTTGATGAGCAAAACAATGAACATAGTAAGCACATGGTGTATCCTTCATAATCAAAGTTTTAAGCCCATTTATCTCACCTTTCATGTTGCTAGCCCCATCATATCCTTGCCCACGAATTTTAGATGGGCTTAATGAATGTTCTACAAGCAAAGATACAATTGCACTTTTTAGTGTTAAAGAAGTAGTATCACCAACATGTACTAATCCAAGAAATCTCTCAATCACCATTCCATTTTTACCATTGACATAACGCAAACAAAGAGCTAATTGTTCCTTTTGAGACATATCACTAGACTCATCTGCCAATATACCAAAATAGTCATCTCCGAGCTCTTCTATAATGCGTTTAGATGTCTCTTTGGCACAACAATTAATGAGATCCTTTTGGATTATGGGAGATGTCATTTGACTGTTGCCCGGAGCATTTTCAAAAGTTATTTTTTTAGCATTCTCATTATGCTCTCCTAGCCATTTCAAAAGCTCAAGAAAATTTCCCCTATTTATTGATTCACCACTCTCACCATGCCCTCGACATGCCAATCCTTGTCGCAAAAGAAATCTCAAACAAGAAAGTGAAGCTTTCAAACGAGCTGCATACTCACTCCGTATCACATCACTTGCATAACTAAAAGCATGTAAAATAGATTTTCTTTTTGAATCCCTTAAATTTACATATTTCTCATGAGCAACATTGTGAGAACTTTTAACCCCACCAACATGTGTATCAAGTCTACTTGGTTTATTCCATGATCTAAATCCACTGGTAACAAATGCATCTCCTCCCGCACTAAAGCCAATCTCATGCTTGAATAAGTAACAACTAAAACAATATGCCGCATCTTTCTCAATACTATATTCAAGCCAATCATATCTTTTGAACCAAGTTACACTAAACCGACGCATACCTCCGAGATCTCTTTGAGGAAAGTCGTGAGTTTTAGGTTGACAAGGTCCTTTAAGAATATATGCTCTTCTCACTGCATTTCGTTGATTCGGTGGATAATCCATTATATCTATTCTTTTGCCCGGATCATTAGGAAGAAGCTCAACATCATACAATTCTTCATCCTCCAAAGAGATACTATTACTATCTATTGAACCACTTAACTCTGTTTTGCTTTCTTGAGTTTTTGGAGAATTAAATGACGGGGTTGAAGAATACTCACAATTAAGAGGAACGTCGACATCTTTTGACGAAGTGCAAGGAGCCCCTTGATTCATTTTCTTGAGCATAAATTGACGAAGATCGGGCTGTTTTGTCATCATCTTTTGTTTCTTTGATTTGGATTTATCATTTGTCATTTTCCTAATTGAATTAATTAGTTAGAAATAATAAAGCTATTAATTCTATCATTTTAGTTTGTCAATTCAAAATTAATAATTAAAAAAATTCATCAAAATTAAAGAAATAAATTAAAATATAGCATAAGCCCTAATTTAAAAAAAATATTAATTATACTAAATAATACTATGTAACACTCAAAAAATAATACTATATCGAACATTAAAAATACATTTTATTATCCCACAAATATATCCTTTATAGCAATGCCCCAATATAGCATAACCCTAATTCATTCAATAATATATTTAAAATGCATTTTATCAAAATACACAAACTCATTAATTATATTAAATAATACTAATTAATATGAATTAATCATTTAATATATTAAATAAATTCTTACAAGTGAAAGGTGCAAGTTGAAATGGGGGAAGAAGTGGATGGATGAAGCCGCACCAGTCACCACACGATTCTGTTGCTGTTGGAAATTTGAAATTTAGTGAATAAGTGTTTACTTGTTTTAGTTAAATAGGACAATTAGATGGGCTTAATAATGGGCTGATTATTTTTTGTATGTATGAGCCAAACAAAAAATATATAAAAACATATAATGGGCTGGGCCAATGAATTTGGGGGTACATTTATTTTTTATAAAATAATTAATGTAATATATATATATATATATATATATATATATATATATATATATATATATATATATATATAAATTGGGGGTACAGCTGTACCCTTGTACCTGCTTGTATCCGCCACTGGACGGAGGGAGTACAAGCTATGTGCGAAGCACGTCTAAAATATCTAGTTCCAATAAAAATTGGGTAAAAATTAATCAATTATACACGGAATTAAATTAAAACAAATTATACACGGAATTAAATTAACACAAATAACTTTTGTGAAACTAATTATAAATTGCGAATGATTATGAGATCAAATAAATTTTTAATACTATGTATAATTAGATTATTAAAGTATAGATCTAACATTTTTTAAGTATATATTTATGATCCGAGAGTATTTTATTTTTTTTAAACTAAGATATGGTTTGGGTAATTTTTAAAGTAGGTAAAGACTTGTGTAACATCAAAATATATTTTTGAGACGAATAAGAACGTATAACAAATTTATAATAAAATTTATACTTAATTGATAAAAAAATGATTATGGTGCAGTGAATTATTTCATGAGCAATTTATAGTATAAATAAAAAGTGTTAATATTTTTTAAAAAAATTATTAATTACAAAAACATAAAATTATTAATTACAAAAACATAAAAATTAAAATAATTACAAAAAATTATTAATTACAAAAATTATATTTTTTAATCCATATAAAAAAAGTAATTGTAAATCTTTGGTAAAATATATTTCATTTTACATATTAAAATATTATATCAGTAAAAAAAAATTAAATGTAAAACTTTGAAGATAGATGACTTATTTATAAGTTTAATTATTTTAAAGACCTTTTTTGCATTAAAGTATCTAAGAATGATCGTTTAAGATATGATTGGTCTCGACCATCTTACGAATTAAAATTGTTATATACAAATTTATTTTATTTTATTTAAAATAATAGTAAGAAACTTAATTTTTTAAAAATAATTTCATAACTTTTAAATTTTTATTAATTTTTTTTTTAATTTCTATGAAATGAGACTGAATTAATGCTTTTACAACGTTATGAGATGAAATTGATCAAAAATATTATTTAGAACAAAATTTGAGCAAAATTAAAAGGTTTATGATGAAAATGAATTTCCTAACTATTTTTAGATTTTTTTGAATAAAGTAAAAAAAAAATACATGACTATTTATATTTTAAACTAAAAGAGGATATGTTTCCAAATATCCAAATAGGTGAAATTTAAGTTTAATATTACTCCCTCCATTTTTGCATAAATCACATACATTTTATCATTTTGATTTCTCTTACTTTCCTTCTCTAATGAAAATTTACACACTAAAATCAATAACTCATAAATTTACTATATTACAAAATTTTATTATTAATTTAAATTAAAGCAATGGATTTCCTTCTCTAATGAAAATTTACACACTAAAATCAATAACCCACAAATTTTCTATATTACACAATTTTATTATTAATTTAAATTAAAGCAATGGATAGAAAGATAAAAACACAACAAAAATATATATATTATACATTAAAAATATGAAACCTCTAATAAAAAAAACAAATGTATAACACTAGAAAAAAAAGTCCTTTTTAACAACGAATTTTACCAGCAGAATACCAATGGATTTTATTATGGCTTTATCAGTGAAATAAAATTATTTGGTAATTACCAACGAATTATCAAATGAATCATTAAATAAATTAGCACAGAATACCAATGGATTTTCTTATGGCTTTATCAGTGGAATAAAATCATTTGGTAATTATCAACGAATTATCAAATGAATCATTAAATAAATTAGCAATGAAATTATTAGTTACGAATTTTGTTGTTAATCCGTTGATAAACAAATTTAAAAATGAAATTAAAGTTTTTACCAATTGAATTATTCTGTTGGTAAAAAATAATTTTTTCGTAGTGTAGGGATAATTCTTAAATTTAATTATTTCAAAATACTTAAAACTAAAATATACAATCCAAATTACATACCCTAAAATTAATTCGTCCAAAATTTTGAGGAAAAAAGAACTCAGAGGAAATAGAAAAAAATAGTACTCCCTCCGTCCGCTTCTAAGGTATCCATTTTACTATTTTTGGCGTCCGCTTTAAAGGTATCAATTTATCCTATTTAGTAAAAAAGTATACAATATGGTCCACTTCTTCCCTTTAATACAACTACCCATTTTACATATAATAATAATACTCCTTAATTCACGTGTAAAAAGTAAAATTAATACCTTAGAACCGGACGGAGGGAGTATTTTTTTTAGATAATGTTACGGTAAGATGAATATCAAATTTATTCATTATTAAAGATAGAAATATGTTTTTTTTACTCTGTAATTAGTTTATTAAATAATAAATTAATATGGACGATTTTAACTTTATAGTATTAAATAAATTTTATTTTTTATTAAAAAATTTATTACATTTTATTAAAAGAAAATCCATTTTGTAAGATTGTGTTTTGCAAGTATTTTGGCATGAAAAAGAAAAGTCAGCATGCACATATTCCAAAAGATAGTATAATATAACCCTTTTGAAAGTTAGAAGAGTAAATAATGTTATCATAAACCAAAATATGAATAATTGATGGCAAAGGTCGGCGGCCACCGCCATACCTTACCGAAGTGTGAACGCACCTCCATGACTAACATTTCCATCATTTTCAAATATTTTAAGTCTTCAAAAATATTCAATGACTAGTAATTAGCAAGATTATTACTTTATTAGTGATATCGTCATTGGAAATAAATTTTGTGATATAATAAAAAGTAGGCAAATATTTAAGCGAGACTATCTCATTGATCTCATTTCTTTCTTGAGACAGATTCATATCTAACCCATTTAACAGGTCCGCGAAATTTATGGAAATAATTCGGTAGTTTACAGGAGACTGTCTCATGAATCTCATTTCATGAGACGGATTCATATCAAACCCTTTTAATAGATCCGCGAAATTTATGGAAATAATCCGGTAATTTTCAGTGCAATATTCTTCTATAACCACAAATTAAAGTTTTCGCTACCCTAGAAAAATTATTTATTAAATAATTTATAATTTAAGTAATTTTAGTGTTTTTTTAATTGATATTTTATTGTACTTATTAACCAAAATAATTGAATAAATTAGATAACGATATTAATAAAAAGTAATATTCAATCATATAAAAGTGATATTTACTAACTAAATTATTTCAGAAACAATTTGGCGGATGAGTAAGAAGTGATAATATTTTTAATAAAAAATATAATATATGATAATCATTAATTAAACTATTTAATACATGAATAATTTATGACAAACACTTGTGTTGAGACCGTTTTACAAAATAGATACTATTTAATACATGAATAATTTATGACAAACACTTGTGTTGAGACCGTTTTACAAAATAGATTTCGTGAGATCGATAGATAAGGAGTGGTCATTTTAATAAAAAGTGATGATACCCGATTGATGAAAAGTGTGTTAGTTTTTAAGTACACCAATCAATCACTATTGCAATGAATATGAAAAATAGAAAGAGAATTACTAACCTTTCTTATAGATCTGGATCTAGGATCTAGGATCTTGAACGTCTCGGGAAGATGGACGAAGTAGAACTCTTCCCGCAAGAAAAAACACGCCCAAGTAGTACTCCGATCTTGGCGGATCTTCCCCAAAGGTGAAACGACTTCTCGTTTCCAGCGAAGCAGCACCGCTATCGCATGAACTCCGGCGAACTAAGAAAGAATGGAGGACTAGATCGTCTAGACTATGCACTATGCAAGTGTATGCAGATGCTTGAAAGACTTTGGATTTTTGTGTGTTCTTGGTGTGTTTGAATGAATGCACAATGACCCTATTTATATGTTCCAGAGACCACTCTCATATGGTAGGATTTTTGTTTCATGTAGTGATCGTGATCACTGCCATATTTGATTAATTACCATATTTAATCAAATTTATCATATTTGATCAATTTACTATATTTGATCAATTCCACATGTGAGACTAATTTCACTCACTTTAATTATTATTAATTGGTGATTAATTTATTTATTAATCCTTACTAACCAATTAAATTTCCCAACAATCCTCCACATGAGTGGAATTCGACGCCTATAAAATGCAGACACACAATCCAGTCCTCATGAAAGATTAATGTATCCGGATAGGTAGCTTGGGACTTTGAACATTCCGTAGTCCAACACTATCGAGTATACCGGTGGCTTAGTAGACATGATGTCTTTGAACTACTCCTCCTTAGCGTATACTAAGACAACAGTGCGAACGCATCAATATCTCGCATTCTCCTTGTTATCACGTTTTGGTCCGTTTCGGCCATGGACCCCTTTGGATTCATAAGTGTTTTTCTTTGAAGCGGCCACTCACTTCACACTCATAAGTGATCTCCTATCTTGAGTATCCTGTTATACTCAATCAACTATTACTTAGCCTTTTAGGAATCATTAAATGTCCTCACCACAATATGGGTTCTATACTTGGTAGAATTGCTCTACTAATGAATGGTAGGTACCAAGTTTTAACTTGAACCTCTACAATTTTGTTGTCCCTTTGAACAAAGTTCTTGGGATCTCCAGTCATCATGGTTGGGTTTCCACTGTTTTGGCTCATTATTTTGTAGATTTTAGCCCCATTCCTTCAAGTAATTTATTCATTTGATCTCGATTAATTACTTTTGTAAGCGTATCCGCTATGTTGTCTTTTGACTTTATGTAGTCAATTGACATTACACCACTCGAGATCAATTATCTCACCGTGTTGTTGTTGAGAGTGAAAATAAGCATGTTTTAGTGACCAATTTAACACCTTTTTAATGAGAATTATTGTCATATATTAGCACAAGTATCTTATATTCAATATATTCAAGAAAAAGGTGTACTTGAGGTATTTTATTGTGTTTTAGGTGAAAAAATGATCAAAAGTGCGAAGTTGGAAAAAAGGTGCAATTTGTGCAAGAATGCTGAAAAACGCACGTCCAACTTATATAATTTTTCTGTATTCTTATGGAGCTCTGAATTGAAATTGTGGTATATGGATGGAAATCCACAGAAGAGAGGGTCATTTTGACGTAAAAAACACCTCAATTGGATTTTAAACGAGAAAGTTATGATCAAAGTGGTGACGTCGCGCAAGTTGTGCCGAATAGAACAGCTGTGCCAAGTTTTATGACTGGTTATACACTCAAATATTGGAGTTTTTATGAGTTCTTTAAATAGATAGAAATCCAAGAAAAAGAGGATCGCATGAGCATAATAATCACTCAAATCGAAGTTCGGATGAGGAAGTTATGCTCAAAATCGTGAAGTCGCGCAGCTTTCAGCGAGAATTTTCGAGAATTTTCGAAAATTACCTATTTCTTGGAGCACAATTAATCTCCTTATCACATAATCCTCCATGATTCACCCATATATTTTATTTCCTTATTTAATTCCCTTCTCACACCTATATATATTTTACATCATTATTCATGTGAGGGGAGCCACATCCATCATACACCACCCCACAAGGAGATCAACACCCAACCATCATCCACATCCTTTCCTCCATCCATCCATCACTTTGAAGATTCGTCTGTGGAATCAAGAGGAGAATCAAGAGGAGAATTCAAGATGGAGAAGGATGCGACGATGCATATATCTCGGGTTTCCTTCGTTTCCTAATTTATCTTGTATTTTTTGGACATATGTGTAAGATCTATCCAACATCCATGATTGTTATTCACAACATCATGGGCTAGAACCATTTTGGTAGATATAGGGTTTTGAAAATTTTATGAATTAATTAAACTCTATTGTGTGTCCTCCGTACAATACTACTTGTGGATTGATTTTATATATGATTGTACTTTCTTAATCGATATTGGTCTTTTTGTGCATCTTCAATTGATATATAGAGTCTGAATATATATCTTGGTTGTAGATTGAGTGCGTTCACCGCTGAATAGGATTTCATGTTATGATTCTAAGTGAGGGGACTCCGAAGCTTCATTAGAATTGTCATATATGAATGTTTATTAATTTAATTGAATTCGGGTTAGTAAGCAGGATAAAGAGGGTAATTTTATAGTACCTATAAAGGGAGATCATATCGGGTTAGGTTCCAGACATGGAAAATAATTGATACTGATAGTACCTAGATTGGGGGATGAAATTATGTCTCTTGCTCCGAGGTTATTCACACGTGTTACACGCATATTTACTTGTGTCTATAGAGTAGATTTGCATGGTTTAATGATGCGTTCGTAGTCCACAAGACAGAGTCGGTCTACACTTGAGAGGGAAGTTAAGTAGTAAAACTGGATTACCCTAGAACTACCTATTCTCCTACTTGATCCACTTTCGTAATTCTTCTAGTGTTTATTTTATTTTAATTATTATTTTATATTTTTGTTAGTAGATTAATTATTTAAACCTCAAACTTAATTGTCGTTTTGTATTAATTAATTTAGTTAATAATTAAATTGATAATACGCGTCCTTTGGGTTCGATAATTTAACTTGGTCGCTTGCTTAAGCTGCAACTGATATCCTTCATACTTGGGGATTAGTTTTGCATGCCAAGAAAACGCGCATTAGTTGTGTCGCCTATGGATATGTCTAGACTTTCCATTGTACATATCATTAAGAGCTCTTCCAATTGTGGCTTGACTGTCACAATGTACCATCACCGTAGGGACCGATTTGTTCCAACATGGAATGTCCTCAATGAAATTATGAAGCCATTCTGTTTCTTCCCCAGCTTTATCTAGAGTTATGAACTCAGATTTCATTATGCAGGTCTGTTTTGTAGACCTCCACGACACTGTTCCGCCTCCAATAATGAATACGTATTCACTCGTAGAGAACGAGTCTTTTGTGTCAAATATCCAATTTGCATCACTGTACCCTTTGAGTACTACTGGATACTTAGAATAGTGTAGCCCCACATCAAGAGTGTATTTCAAATATCTCAACACTCTTCTCAATGCTTTCCAGTGCTCATTGCTTGGGTTACTCATGTATCTACTCAGTTTGTTAACTGAACATACTATGGCAGGACGCGTACAATTGGTTATGTACATTTTGCTCCCTATAACCCTTGCATACTCAGATTGAGCCACTGATTCACCTTTATTCTTACTAAGGTGTACACTTGGATCCATGGGTGTCTTAGCCGGTGAATCATCGAATGCATTGAATTTCTTCAACACTTTCTCAATGTAATGAGATTGTGACAAAGCAATTCCATCAGATGTTCTTTGAATTTTGATTCCAAGTATCACATCCGCTATACCCATGTCCTTCATGTCAAAGTTTCGATTCAACATTCGTTTAGTGTCAACGATTATGTCATTACTGCTTTCCATGATGAGCATATCATCTACATAGAGGCAGACCATGACAAATCCCTTTGGTGTATTTCTCACATACACGCATTTGTCACACTCATTGATTTGAAAACCATTTGACATCATTGTGTTGTCAAACTTCACATGCCATTGTTTTGGAGCTTGTTTAAGTCCATACAACGATCGCACGAGTTTGCACACCTTTTTCTCATTTCCAGGTGCTATAAAACCTTCTAGTTGGTCCATGTATATTTCTTCTTCCAACTCACCATTTAAGAAGGTTGTCTTCACATCCATTTGATGGATCTCTAGATTGTGCAATGCATCAATCGCTATAAGTACACGAATAGACGTAATTCGTGTCACTGGTAAGTAGGTATCAAAGAAATCATACCCTTCCTTTTGTCTAAAGCCTTTAGCCACCAACCGGGCTTTATATTTGTCTATTGACCCATCAGCTTTATATTTTATTTTAAGGATCCATTTGCATCCTAAGGTCTTGCAACCCTTTGGTAAATCTATCAATTCCCATGTATGGTTTTGCATAATGAAATCAATCTCGCTATTTATAGCTTCTTTCCATAGTGGTGCATCTGGACGAGATAGAGCTTTAGATAAGGATTTGGGCTCATCTTCAACCACGGAGGTGAAGAAGTCTTGACCAAAGTTCTTTTCTACTCTAGCTCTCTTACTACGTCTTGGTTCTGCATTCTCTTGTGTAGATTGAACCGCAGTAATATCTACAAGTGGTCTCTTAGAAGATGTCACTTATTTATTTCCTTTGCTATGAAATATATCTTCAAAGAATATTGCATTCCTTAATTCTATCATAGTGCCTTCAGTCATGTCAGATACTTCCAATTTATGAATCATAAATCTGTAAGAACTGTTGTTAAGTGCGTACCCTACAAATATACAATCAACCATTTTAGGTCCGATTCTAACTTGTTTAGAGGCACTTCAACCTTAGCCAAACACCCCCACACTTTGAGGTATTTGTATGACGATTTACGTCCCTTCCACATTTCATAAGGAGTTTGATCCTTAGATTTGTGTGGAATCTTATTCAGAATGTGGTTAGTTGACAGGATAGCTTCCCCCACAAGTTCTGAGGCAATCCTGAATTGATTAACATTGCGTTCATCATTTTCTTCAGAGTTCTATTCTTGTGCTCAGCAATGCCATTTGATTGAGGTGAATAAGGAGCTGTTGTTTGATGTATGATGCCAGATTCGGCAAATATTTTTTCAAACGGTGCTACATATTCGCCACATCTATCACTTTAAACTGCTTTAATTCGAGATTTAAGTTGATTTTTAACTTTATTCTTGTAGTGTTTGAATGCTTCTAAAGCTTCATCTTTGCTTCTCAAGAGATACGCATAACAAATCTTGTGCAGTAGTCAATAAAAGTAATGAAATATTTTTACCCCCTCTAGTTTCCACAAGTTTTAAATCACACGTATCAACTTGGATCAACTCTAGAGGTTTAGTGCTCCTTTCCGTTGTTGGAAATAGTTATTTTGTCATAACAACACCAACTGCAGTTCAGTGTTTGCAATTTTAGAAATCTTAAAATTTGATCTTCACCGTTCAAAATCTACCGTGTAAGTCATGAACGTGTTGTCAAAATTTCAGCTCGATCCAAAGGTTGGTTTATGAGAAATATTTATTTTTCCTAGACTGCGTAGAACAGAATCGCCCAAAATTTGACTTCTGTTTTTGGCTTATTTCCATCCACATAGAGTTCTAAACACGATCTTCACCGTTCTGAATATATTTTACATGTTCTGAATGTGCTGACCAAAATTCAGCTCGATCTGACGGTTAAAACTTTGATTATTGCCTCTGTAATATCACTGCGCAGGATTCTCTTAAAAAACGTGAATTTTTTTCTTCTATCTTCCCTCAATGACTTTTAGGGAAAGATAACATCAAAGTATCGGGCCTAATTGGGATTTTCACTTTGTACTTCTTCTCCAAAGAATTCCACCATTCTTTGGATGTCTTCGTGTTTAGATACACATTATACAGTGGATCACTAAGTACACTGAGGATATAGTTCTTGCACAAGTAATCAGTGGAGGTTCACTTATCCAGAGCTATACGCTTTTGTGTATCAGTCTCATTCTCATCCACCACTGGTGCAGACTCCTTTAAGAAGTTTACCAGATTAAGCATAGTGAGGTAGAACAGCATCTTTTGCTGCCATCTCTTGAAGTTTGTACCCCCAAACTTCTCGGGCTTCTCCGCTGGAACCGGAACCATGAATGGTCTCGACATCCCCATTGAAGGATACATCCTTTGGGAATCAGTCCCAATAGGAATCTCAGCATTAACTCTCTGGGAGTTATTAGCATTGGATGTTTCAACTCTGTCAATATCCATTATATTAGTCATAGTGATTGTAGGGTGTGGAGGCTAGATGTTTCTTTTTGCGATTGTTGGTTTTTAAGTACACCAATCAATCACTATTGCAATGAATATGAAAAATAGAAGGAAAATTACTAACCTTTTTTATAGATCTGGATCTAGGATCTAGGATCTTGAACGTCTCGGGAAGATGGGCGAAGTCGAGTCGAGTAGAACTCTTCCCACAAGAAGAAACACACCCCGTTAGTGCTCTAGTCTTGGCAGATCTTCTCCAAAGGTAAACAACTTCTCGTTTCCGGTGAAGCAGCACCGCTATCGCAGGAACTCCTGCGAACTAAGAGAGAATTGAGGACTAGATCATCTAGACTATGCAAGTGTATGCAGATGCTTGAAAGACTTTGGATTTTTGTGTGTTCTTGGTGTGTTTGAATGAATGCACAATGACCATATTTATAGGTTCCAGAGACCACTCTCATATGGTAGGATTGTTATTTTAAGTAGTGATCGTGATCACTACCATATTTGATCAATTACCATATTTGATCAAATTTACTATATTTGATCAATTTACTATATTTGATCAATTCCACATATGAGACTAATTTCACTCATTTTAATTATTATTTAATTGGTGAATAATTTATTTATTAATCCTTACTAACCAATTAAATTCCCCAACGAAGTGATAATGACGCAGTGAAATATTCATAAGCAATTTTTAGTATAAATAAAAAATGATAACATTTTAATAAAAAGTGATAGTATATTTTAATAAAAAAATAATAACATACTCTATATAATAAAAATTGATAATTTGGTAAGAAAGTCTAAAACAATCCCATGAAAGTAATGCTCATAATTTATAGGACTAATGCAAAATAATATTTAATTAATGGAAAGTTACATCCACTCAATTGAACTATTTTATCAATAATTCTTATGATATATAAGACAAAAAGGTGATAACGTTTTTAATGAAGAGTGATACTTAATCAAATAAAAGTGATAGCCGTCAATTGATTATTTTTCATCCATGAATGATAAATAGGACAAATAAAATATTTTAAATGAAAAGTGATTTATAATTATGGAAAAGTGATGATCGTATATTTTTTAAATATTTTATTAAACGAATAAAAAGTGATAATATTTTTAATAAAAAAATATTACTTAATAAATGAAAAGTGATAATCATCAATTGAATAATTTCATTAATGAATTATAATTTATAGGACAAATAAAAGGTGATAATATTTTAAATAAGAAGTGACCCATGAAAAGGTGATAACTGTCCAATTAAATTATTTGATTTGATTGAATAAATAGTTTGTAAGAAACAAAAAAAAGTAGTGTTTATTTTTAATTAAAAAGTTATATACATTTAATTTAATTGATACTGCTTAAAATTATAAAAATATGGAAATAGTATTCATTAAAATAAATCCTTCATTTTTCAAAATTTTTTATTATTAATTATGTTTAAATATTTAAGTATTTTTTAATTAACGAAAATAAAGATAATTCAGTGAACTTTCGCTTCCGGAAAAGGAAGAATGGATTGATTGTGATTATTATTAATTTATTACCACCGCCGCTTTTTTTTATGTAAAATTAAATGGGTAGTATAAGATCCGTCTCACATCGTTAGATGGTCCCACCCAATACTCACCCTAAAAAGTAATATTCCCTGTGGTGTGTATTATATATGGGCCTTTCACCTATTCATAAATTGGGCCCACCGGCCCAATGTTCCTTTGAGAATTCATAAACCTCCCAGCCAAAAGCAAAGAAGCTCCGCCTGACTAAGCCAAGTGGGCCATTTGATCCAGTTGTCTTCGATACATAGAATCTGCTACAAGATACATGCGTAGAGAGCATCCTAGATTACATCCTAAAAATAGTCACATGAGAATAAAACGCATTTAATGCTCACACTGTACACAATAATCTATCAACTTGCTCAGATATGGGTGACGTCAGATTATCCAGTATAAAATGAAAAACCCATGGCAGTAAAGATCATCCTTCCACCCCTCTAAAAAAAGGCTCGAAAAAGCCTGAGGGGCATTCCTTTCTCCTTTATGATCGCTTTGCAAGTATTAATCCCCCGGCAAACTACATTATCCTACAATTAGGGAAGGATTAGAAAATCCCACGAGTGATATTTGGCGCCGTCTGTGGGAATCGGCATGCAGCCGCCTGCTTTGCCTAAAGCCGCCGATGACCGGAACCCTTAAGTCCGTCCCTACCCTATCGTACACTCGATGATGGATGAGCGAGATGAAGCCACTCCTAATAGGGCCGATGCGGCTGCCAGCCGGCGCCGCCAGGAGGACCCCAATCTCTCCTGGATCATGGAAAAGGAAGTTCCGCCACGTGATGCGGGCCTAGAAGAAGACGATCCATAGACCGACTTTCGATAAGTGTACTTTGATCTTCTCAAACAGATGAAGGGAAAGCGAGCGACGACAGCCAGTCGAAGACTCAGCTTTAGTCTCGAAGAAAACTTGGTCGAACAGACGAACGAACGATGACATGAACGAACTCTCTCTCGAAAGTCAATACATGAACGAATGACACAAAAAGGTGCATCCAAGGAGCCAGAAAAGACCCAGAAGGTGGTAGACGAGGGACGCAAACGAAGGAGAATGGCGTTTCGGGCCAACACGGTCGCCAGCCATTCATCCGCACACACAACTGGTCACGTGAGCGCAAAAGATCGATTGGGATCAGATCCTGTGAGGACCCGATGCGAGCAAGTAGGGGAAAGCGCAGGGGATGATCCCATCGCTCGACTAAAACGGCAGCATGATGAGGAAATAAGTGTGTTAAGAAGACGACTTGAGCAAATGGAAAGAAAAAATGACACCGGGTTTCACAGTGTTTCTGACCTGGAATCTGAACGAACTCTGTTTACCCACCGGGTGATCAACTCGCCATCGCCTTTTCGTCCCACTTCGCGTATTTGGGGCAAGGAAAGGAGCCAAAATAGAAATTGGCTTGCTTACGGCAAGCTCCGAAGGAGTCCTTGAAGGACTTCATGAAGTGAAGAGATTCAACGAACAGCACGCTAACATAGAGGAAGTGTCGGACGAAACATCGACCATTTTGGCAACCGCCGCCTTACTCCCCGGGTCTCCCATGTGGACCAGATGTCAACAGAAACTACCAAGCAGCTACACCGCTTTTATTGTCGCGGCCCAAGTATTCATCCACAGCGAAGAAATCCTCAAAGAATACAAAAAGACTAGAGTTGACCCTAAGGAGAGCGACAAGAAGAGGAGAAAAGGAGAGAAGGATTATAAGGCTCCTTCTTCTTTTAAACCATTTCCGGACGATGATCAAATCCAAGAGATGACTGAGTTGCTCGAACTCATACCCGAAGAAATATTCGGCAAAATACAAGACACCAACCTGTTAAGCCCTCCGCCTAGGATGCGTGCAGATCCAGCCAAGCTAAATAAAAAGAAAATTTATAAGTATCACAAATCCATTGGCCACGACACCAACAAATTCCGTGATCTATTGGCCGAGCTCATCAGGCTATTCGAGGAAGGGAAATTGGACCGACTGGTGGCTGGCCCAAAACGGAAGAGAGAGCAGCCCCACACCGTGGCCGAACGGCCTATTGTGCCGGCCCAACCACAAGGCCAAAGGGGGTGGAAGACCGTCTGCCTACACCGCCCAGGGAGGTGTATATGCTGAACGAGAGATATGTAGGGACTTCCCAGGCCTTAACCACCATGTCGCGGAGAAAGCAAAAAGCCGAGTTGAGGGAACTCGACAGATATCAACATGTGCTTGTCGCAAGTTCACGACCGCCGTTACACGAAGCTGATATCTTCTTCTCCGAAGAAGACCTCACTGAAATATGAACTCCTCACAATGATCCCTTAGTGATTTCAGCCATCATATCAGGAGTACGAGTGCATCGGTGTTTGGTTGACACAGGCGCGTACACGAACATCATGTTCGAGAAAGCGTTCGAAGCCATAGGAGGACCCTCTCATCATAAGACATTCCCCTGCAATAATGCGATCCGGGGTTTTGGAAACACCATCACCGTACCCTTGATGAAAACCGACCTGTCAGTCCAACTGATAGATGAGAAGCAGGTGGTAAAAGTTCAACACTCTCTTGAATTTAAGTTAGTAAATCTTCCATCACCTTACAATTGCATCCTAGGACGGACATTCATTCATCAATTCAACTCTGTCCCTTCTACGCTTCATCAATGCATAAAGTTTGTAACCACTGACGGCCGAGTCGGTGTAGTTAGAGGGAGCCAGAGAAAAGCTAGAGAGTGCTCGTTTATCGAAAAAGGAGATGGACTCAATTATCATGACCCAAGTTTCCAATTAATGCTGATGGAACAACAAAATCACGAAGAAGAAGCAAATCGTGAGGAGGATCCACCCCGGGAAGACTCGACGGTGGGGAGTCGCCGGAAGCTCAGACCCTTTGATGACCCGAGAGTCGGTCTTCCTCCAATAACTGACGAGGACCCGAGGGCGGATAGGAAATGAAAAGGAGAGAATCAGCCGAAGAAACTGAAGCAATTAGGGTAGAGCCGAGCAGTCCAGATTTGGAGTTGTATATTGGATCACAACTAAAGGAGCCCCATCGGATGACTCTAGTTGAATTCCTAAAGTCCAATTTAGACGTGTTCGCCTGGACGCCCAGCAACATCCAGGGCATATATCCAAAACATGTGTGCCACCGACTTAATACCAACCCATACTACCGCCCGGTAGAGCAAAAGAAGAGGAAGTACAGCCCTGAAAAATACGAAATTATTGAAGCGAAAGCTAGAAAATTATTGGCCAACAATCTGGGTAAGAGAGGCACTATTCCCCGATTGGGTAGCTAACCCAGTTCTAGCATAAAAGGCGAACAAATCGTGGAGATTATGCATCGACTTCACGGATCTCAATAAGGCGTGCCCAAAAGATAGTTTTCTACTGCCGCATGTTGATCAGATGGTAGATGCCATGGTTGGCCATGAAGTGATGAGTTTTATGGATGCATATTCGGGATACCACCAGATCCCTATGCACCCAGACGACGTGGAAAAAATGGCTTTCTATACCAAAAGAAACCTATTGCGCTGGATGATAATGCCATTCGAATTAAAAAATACGGGCGCCACGTACCAAAGATTGGTAAATAAGATGTTCCGGGAGGAGCTGGGCAAAACCATGGAAGTATATGTGGAAGACATGTTTGTTAAGAGTGTAGACACGAGCGATCACGTGTGCCACTTGAGGAAAACGTTCAACATCTTGCGACAATATAAGATGAAACTGAACCCAAAAAATGCACGTTCGGAGTGTCTGCCGAGAAATTCCTAGGATACATGGTGAGTAAGAGGGGAATAGAAGCGAACCTGGATAAAATAAAGGCTATACAAGACATGGAAGCTCCCAAGCACTCAAAGGGAGTACAAAGGTTGGCAGGAAGAATCGCGTCTCTTAGTCGGTTCTTACCTAGAGCGTCCGACAAATGCAAACCCCTGATGGATGTAATCAAAAAAGAAAAGTTTGAGTGGACGCCGGTGGCGCAAAGGGCCTTCGAAGAGCTAAAGGACACGTTGGCTAACACGCAAACCTTATCCAAACCACTACAAGATGAGCCTCTCAAATTATACTTAGCCGCTTCTGAGTCGGCATTGAGCGCGATATTGGTGCAAACTGAGGAGAAACAACAAGAGCCGATATACTATGTGAGCCATATGCTTCATGATGCTGAGCTCAGATACCCTATGGTCGAGAAACTCGCCTATGCCTTGGTCATGAGCGTGCGAAAGTTGAGACCATACTTCCCATCGAGGTGGTGATGTCTTTTTCCTTAAGGCAAGTACTCTCAAAATCGGATGTAGCGGGGAGACTGATGAGATGGGCCATAGAACTAAGCCAGTTTGACATCAAATATGTGCCCCGATTAGCAATCAAGGCGCAAGCTTTAGTCGAGTTCATTGCTGACTTACTATCCCCACTTTGCCCGGAGAGGTAACCGATCGACCTTGGCAGATGTCGGTAGATGGATCATCCATTACTTGTGCCGCCAGAGCTGGTGTAGTACTTACCAGCCCTATCGGAGAAATGTTTTGTTCAACCATTAGGTTTGGATTCCCAGCAACTAACAACGAAGCCGAATATGAAGGCCTGCTATCAGGAATGAGGATGGCGTTGATAATTGGGGTAAAAAGAGTAATGATCTACAGCGACTCGGAATTAATGGTTAATCAAATCAAAGGAGATTACGAGGCTAAAGATCAGTAGTTAGTCGGTTACCGCAAACTAGTAGCGGACATAATCCAAAAATTCGATCATGTCTATATCACGTGGGTCCCCAGACTGCGAAATACGCTGGCAGACGCGTTGGCTCGGTTGGCAACTTCGGAGAATGCCGAGCAATTGGGAAGCATTAGCATCATGAGATAAGAGACTCCGAGTGATCGGATGATTTGGCAAGTTGACAAAGAAGAAATGTGGATGACCCCTATCAAAGTGTTCCTAGAAGAAGGAAAGGAGCCGGAAGATAAGATGGAAGCAAGACGACTAAAGCTCCGAGCATCCAGGTATACCATAATAAATGATGTGTTGTATAATAAAGGATACCTGATGCCGCTATTAAGATGTCTGAATAAAGCGGAAGCCGCCAAAGTATTGATGGAAATTCATGAAGGGGTATGCGGAAATCACTCAGGAGGACAAGCGCTGGCACTAAAAGTGATCCGACAAGGATATTTCTGGCCTACCCTCAGGAAGGACGCTATCAAATACGCCAGAACATGTAAAAGTTGCCAGATTTATTCTCCTATAAGCAGAGCACCTTCTATGGAACTAGTCACAACGGCGGCCCCCTGGCCTTTTTCTAAATGGGAAATCGACTTGATAGGCCCATTTTCACTTGGAAGAAGAGGTGTCAAGTACGCCGTGGTTACAGTTGATTACTTCTCAAAATGGGCAGAGGCTGAAGTGCTAGCAACGATTAGCGAGGTTAACATGATAACTTTCATATGGAAAAACATCGTCTGCCACTTCGAAATACCCAACGCAATTGTGACAGATAATGGAAAGCAGTTTGAAGGCATGCAGCTTCAGAAGTTTTGTGACGGATTAGGGATACGAAAGCTATTCTCAACTCTTTATCACCCACAATTAAACGGACAGGTCGAAGTAGTAAATAAAGTGATTAAACATACTCTCAAAACTAGGTTAGAAAGTCTCCAGAAGAATTGAGCCACGCAACTACCTGGAGTCCTATGGTCATATCGCACCACCGCCAGGACGACAACTGGAGAAACTCCCTTCTCATTGACATACGGAACGGAGGTGATCATACCAGCCAAAGTAGCCTGTCCGACATTTCGCGTGCCCCTAAGGAAGGAGAAACTAATGCGGAAGCTATAAAACTCAGATTGGACCTATTGGAGGAACTCCGACTGCAGGCAGCAGAAAGACATGTTATATATAAATCAAGATTGGAATCTCAATATAACAAAAAGGTACATAGTAGAGACTTCGCAGTTGGGAATTTGGTGATGAGGAAAGTCTGCCAATCGGGTGAAGAGTTTGGAGCAAATTGGGAAGGACCGTACATGATAAAAAGGAGTTTGGGTAACGGAGCTTACGTAATTAATGGGCTAAATGGCGAAACTATCAAGCATCCATGGAATATCCAGAATTTGAAGTGTTTCTATGCCTAAAGTATTAAGCTGTACAATAAGGATATAAAGTCATAACAAGATGTGCATAAAAATCACAAAGTACCATCATAACTGTTGGATTGTATACTAAAAGTCTAGCTTTAGTATGAACAATGTCATAACAATATTTGAAATGAGAATCATTGATCAAATGATTGCATCTTATAATTTATTTTATATGCATGATGCAAAAGTCCATTTACTTTATATTGTAGATAATATGTTGTGCGACAACACGCAGAAGATCATATTATCGGCTTCCTTATAAAGTATAAACAGATGCTCACAACCGAGATAGATGGGGACTATCTATTGGTATGGTTGTAGTGTGGTTTGGTATTAGTTTGTCTTGACTATAGAACCACATTAGTACACTGCTATGTGTATTGAGTAGGACCGACTGAGATCGTTCGACTTGTACTGTCTATATAGAAGAACTTGATCTCTGTTATTATGGATGTCCATGCTCTTAATCCCTATACAATAACCTCGACACGTAAGGCAGTATATATTTCTTTGATTCATCAATGGGTGAGATTTAAATGAATTAAATCAACAAACTCGGTGAGTTGGGAAATAATGTTGTCTCTATGGTGTGCTGTTGATTGTAGAAGGAATCCATGTCCGTCATAGGTTGATGATGTCCCCTTGAGGAGCTCATAAGGTTTATCATGTAAATCTTGCAAGTGGATTAATTTCCGGCATGATAATAAGGTTGAGTGGTACTACTCTTGGATGAGATATTAATTAATTTGAGTTGTCAGTAACTTAATTAATTAATGGACATTGTATATCTTAAACATGGGGAGACTATCGGGCTTATAATAAGAAGGAGCCCAGAACATAATTTGGGATTGGACGGGTAGTGCAGTAATAATATTTTAGTGGACTATATTATTATTATTGGATTTAATTAAAAGCTTTGGGCTAAGCTTGGTTAATTAAATTCAATTGAGGCCCAACCCAATTTCTCCTCCTGGTCCCTGCAGTAGCCCTTATAAATAAGTTATCTCAGTTCCTGTTAACCTTAAGTCAGTGCCTCATTTGACATACGGGAGAAAACAGAGAGCAGATTGAGAGAACTCTGGGGATTGTTGACCACCCAACACCAGAGTTGACTTTGGGACATACGGTAGAAAATCAGAGGTGTTCATCACAGATCTTCAACCTCTACACCAACCCAGAAGTACGGTAAACAAGATTTAATTGCTTCCGCTGTTTATTGTTTGCCTGTTTACTAACGATCACGTTTGAGCCACAAGATCCAATTGCCCAACAATTGGTATCAGAGCGTTGGTTTCGTGGTGAAAACGTGATTCATTAGTTTTTTGTGATTAATTGATTATATGATTTAATCTGAATTTATCACATGTTTGAGACAATCTGACCGTGTGTGTTTTTGTGTTTATGAGTACAATCTGGTATATCACATGTTTCTTTGTGAGTGAGTATACAGTTATTTTTTTTCATTAATTGTATACACTGTACACTGTACACATACACACTGGTGGCTGACGTCGACGGCGGTGATGGCGGCGTGTGGACGTCGACGGCTGACCGGCGGCGCGTGGACGTTCGACTGACGGCGACGTGAGGTGGCTGTCTTTCTGGCGACGCATTTTCGACGACGGCGTGAAGACAGACGGTGACAGCAGCGCCTGGTCGGGGCGGAGGAGATGCGGGACTGACCGGCGCCGTGTTTCAACGTGACTGAGTTTTGACGCCTCGACTAGATCGTTGCTGGCACGGCGGCGTCGACTTCACGGCGAGGTGCGACTGGACTGGTCCCAATCGCTTCGGAGGCAGATCGGAAAGGATCTGGCTGGCGTAAGATGGATCGTCGGTCCTCAGCGGCGGTGACCAGCGCGGATCGGCGTGACCTTCTGCTGACGGCGGAGAAGGTTGGGGCGGAGGCGGTGTTGACCAGCGCGGCTCGGCGCGACCTTCTGCTGACGGCGCGTATCCAGGCGAGTCAGCTGATGATCGGTGATAGCAAGGCATCGACTGGAAGCGGCTGCGTTGGTTTGATCGATTGGCAGGAGGCGAGATGCCGGTTGGTTGTGGGCACGTCTGCCGGGAGAAGAAGGCCGGCGGTGTCACAGCTGATGGAAACGGCGCTGCTGGATGGAGGCCAGTCGACTGATGCTGTGCTTCAGTTGGGTCGGACGGCATGATTAGGTCGGCGGCAACGTTGATGCCGTCGCTGGCTGGCCCTGCTGGATGTTCCGGTGATGGTGCAGCAGCGGCAGCGGGAAGAGCTGGCGGTGTCTGGATGTTGCGGCTGAGAAATAGGGCAGCATGTGTATGGGCTGTCTCTGCAGCTGGGCCCTTTTATTTTAATTAAATGGTTTTGGGCTGTGATTATGGGCCCAATTTTAATTAAAATGGTAATTGGGCTGCTCATTTTATTTAATTTGGTTTTGGGCCTGGGTTGTTTTTATTAATTCAACAGTTTTTAGGGCCCAATTTTAATTAAATGGACTATGGGCTGCTGGGCTAATTATTTAATTAATTGTGGGATAAATGTTGGGCCTGATTTTAAATAATGGGCTAGACCTTAATGCAAAAATTGGCAAGATAAATGGGCTTAATTATTTTAATAATGGGCTGTTCATTTTATGCTAATAATGTTTGGGTCAGCTGGGCCTATTTAAATGATCCAACTATTTATGCAATTAATTATGATATATAACTGATTTAATTGTTTTAACTTGACAATTAATTGTTATATATGTAAGCATGTTCTATGTGATTTATTTATTTAAATTGCTGTTAATAGAAGCATGTCTAGGATGTATATTTTATTTCTGAATGTTATATGCATGTTAAAAACCCTCGGTAATTAAATAACTAAGTGGGAGAGGGGATTGGTAATAAATTCCCGCGGCCTCCATTATTGGTTTGTTAGCAATGTGAATAGACTTGCGCGTCGGCATTAGAGCCTTCCTCCCCATCGGATGAGTTTATTCATGGATTGCTGGAACAGCCTTCATTAAATAATTACGTTTGTAATGTGATGCATATGAACTTGCGCGTTGGCTTAGACCTTCCTCCCTATCGGATGAGTTTATATGCGGTTCACTGGTATAAACTTGTAATTGATGACTGTAGGAAGTTATCCGAGCGCGTGTGCACTTCTCTATCTGTAAGGCACACAAGCTTGGGCCGCGGACTTGGGGTCAAATAATGGTGTACACTTAGATGTAAATAATAAGTATCCTCCCCATCGGAGTCACTGCTTTTATTTGCATGGCTGAAGAGGAACCGACTATTAATTATTTTGTCATAAAGTTAGGTTGAAAAATGAAATTAATGAGTAAAACCTTCTCTTGTAAATGTTCGGGTTTGTAAACGTCCACACTATCGTGGCTTGCAGACTCACGGTGCTTGAGATGTCGGTGAATTTTATTTTATATTGCTTTGAGGGAATCAATATAAAAGGATAAAATTCGAAGTTTTGATCGGTAAATTTATTTGTGATTCTCTGAATTTTGAATGGTTTTATTTCACTAATTGTTAACTAAAAGACATTACATTTACTTGTCCAAATTAATGATTAGAAAGAATCTTGGTTTTGAAAATTTACTGCTTAAGAAAATACAAGTGTGTTCTCACAAAGGACGTCTCATGATGTTTTTTAAAGTCTCTAGTGAAGAGATGAGAGGTTCATAGAAATATGATGGTCTCATGTAACTCTTCGGATACTTGAGTAAATTAAAATGCAGGAGATCATGGTTGAATTGATGAATGAATTGGAAAAGCTTGGAATAGAAATTGAAAGGAAAACCTAAATCAATTTATTCTTCAAAATTTGTCTGGATGTTTTGAGCAAGTTCCACTTGAAATACGAGAGGTTGTATATGGTGGGAAACTTCTGACAAAACATGTGGCAAAGGAAAGCCATTTTCATCATAAAGAGAACAAGTTTAATATCTTATTCACTAGTTGTTTAAACATGATTAGTGATGGCATCTACTGACACGAAGTGTCTAGATACTGGAATCACTAAATGTTTATCACTGAGTGAGGATAAGATTGTTATGACATGGGTAAAACTACAAAGGTAGTGGCTATTGTAGTGGGAGTTGTTTATTTATCTCATGATAAGAATAAACGATTGATTATGAGAAATTATCTTTACGTACATTTCATAGAAAGAATTTAATTTCGGTTTCTATGCATTAACGGATGGATACTTCATTTCATTTAAATGATATGGTCATAAAAATGAGGAATGAGGCTATAATCCGTTAAAGTACATTGGTGGATAATTTGGATACTCTTGAATCATGCACATCCCACAGATGCAATAAATAGTAATTAAATAATGCATCTTCTAATATTAGTAAGAGATAGGAACCTTCGGAGATAAACTAAACATACATTTGGCGTCTAAGACTAATTCATTTTACTTGAGTAGGATTCAAAAGTTGATAGCCGATAGACCGTAAGGTTTATCTGAAGTGGTAACTATCGAACTTGCGAATCTTGCTTGGAAGTAAAATTGATTAACTGCCTTTTCAAGGCTGTGGGGTGTAGAGCCAAAGATATATATGTTGGAATTAGTTCATTCTGATTCAAACGAACCTAATATTATCCAGGCGAGAGGTGGTTATGAATATTCGAAGATTATTCTGGAAACCGATATATTTATTTGATGCACTGCATGTCTAAGTTCTTGGATTAATTCAAAAATTGTAAGGCTGGTACAGTGAAGCGTCATGGAAAATATATCATTACGATTCAATCGTGATGATGAAAACCTCCTAGGATAGTTAGGAACTTATAATCAGAAGTTGAGATTAAATCTCAAGTTGACTACACCGGGCATGCCCCAGCTGAATGGTGTGGTGGGTAGAAGGTATTAGACTCTTATGGTTATGATTAGATAGATGATGAATTATTTGGAATAATTAAATTCATTTTATGGATATGCCCTAAATACAGTAATTCGTGAAACGTTTGTCTGTATATGGGATATCCTAGAAAAATGGAGAGTGATTTATTTAGTCCAAAAGATCGAAGGGTGATTGTCAAAACAAACACTAGATTTTTGGAAAAGGACTATGTAATAAATCACAAACCCATGTATAAGTTGTTCTAAAGGAAGTGAGAGGAAAACACTAAGTATAAGTACCAAGTGTACAAGAGGATATACCACAAGGTAAACTGCAACGCGTGTCACGTCTGATACACAATTACATGTAGTGCCTTGTCGTAGTGGGAGGGTTGTGTGACAACTCATAAATATATGTTTGGGAGAGTCGTGAGACTTGATCCCTAGTGAACATGGTATTATCCCACGAATACGACATAGCACTACAAGATGAAAATGCAGAATCTTAGCAAGGTGCAATGAATGTTGAAATAGAATCTACGGATTCTAAATTAAGTCTGGAGCTTGAAAGATCACTAAAATGGTGTAAAAGCCATTGCAAGTGATCATAGGAAATAAAAGAGGACCATACAGAAAGGTGAAAACCTTGAAAGCAAAGCTTGTTGCGAAAAGGTGTACTCAGAAAGAAATGGTTCGATTATGAGGGAACATATTCGCTGGTAGCTATGCTTAAATTGATCCGGATTCTTTTATTTATTGCTGCTCATATTAAATTATGAGGGACAGCAAATAGATGTCAAGACAGCTTTCCTGATTGGAAGTCTTGAGGAAAACATCTATGTGAAGCAACCAGATTAATTCATTGTAAAGTACTCATAGCATTTTGATAGTAAGCTTAAAAGTGCCCAGCGATGGACTAAAGCAAGTTTTAAGAAAGTGAAGCATCTGTTTTGATTAGGTAATCCAGTGACATGGATTTAAATCAATGAGCGGATGAGTCTTGTGTGTTGTAAAGAGTGACGGAAACGTGGTGGTGTTTCTTGTACTATACGTAGATAGTATCTTGCTCATTGGAGACAATGAAAGAGTATTATCGGGCGTATGGGTACGGTTAATAAAGCGGTAGTGATGAAGGACTTAAGAAAGGCAAAATACATCCTTTTGATCACGGTAATACGGATCACAAGAAAGGATGTTATGCTTATCTCAAGTTTCATAAATGATACAGTCCATACTCGTTTAGCATGTGTATTTATCTTAGTAAATGTGTCTTTGAGACACAAAAAGAAGATAAAGTAGATGAAAGCGGTTCCTTATGCTTCGGCGAATAAGGAAGCTTAATCTAAGGAATGCTATGAACGAAGTTGGATATCTGTTTTGCTGGATGCAGAACAGTGGGTATCAACGTAATCCGGAACAAGAATGATGAACTGTGGTAAGACATATATGAAGTGCCTGAGAAGGACTGGAAATCATATATAGACTTACTGAGCAGATTCACTGCTTCTTGTGGATTACGTAGATTCAGATTTTTTAGTCAGATTGGACGGTAGTAAATTCTCCTCAAAGGTTATGTGTTTAATTTTAGGAAGTAGAGTCATAATGTGGAGGAGTGTTATATAGAAATATATTTCAGACTCCGGACTCCATCATGGAAAGATGATAAATTGGAGCCTATAAGGCAGCCAAAGTATCTATATGACTCTAGAAACTTCAAGATGGACTTCGAAGTGTTTCTAAGTTTGCCCAAGGATATCACAATTTATATTGATGATATTGGTGCAGTTGCAAACTTGAAGGAATCACGAGTCCATAAGGCAATTAAACACATGGAGCGCGAGTACCACCTGCTACGAGAAATCGTATGATGAGGGGAAGGTAGTTGTCGCCTAGATTGCATCGGATGATGACCTAGTAAAATCATTTACAAGGACATTAAGGCGAGAGCTTTTAATGGTCGTGTAGTGGGAGTAGGAATCAGATGTATGGCAGAAGACATGGCAGCATAGTCTTTTAGTATAAGTGGGAGATTGTTGGATTGTATACTAAAAGTCTAGCTTTAGTATGAACAATATCATAACAATATTTGAAATGAGAATCATTGATCAAATGATTGCATCTTATAATTTATTTTATATGCATGATGCAAAAGTCCATTTACTTTATATTGTAGATAATATGTTGTGCGACAACACGCAGAAGATCATATTATCGGCTTCCTTATAAAGTATAAACAGATGCTCACAACCGAGATAGATGGGGACTATCTATTGGTATGGTTGTAGTGTGGTTTGGTATTAGTTTGTCTTGACTATAGAACCACATTAGTACACTGCTATGTGTATTGAGTAGGACCGACTGAGATCGTTCGACTTGTACTGTCTATATAGAAGAACTTGATCTCTGTTATTATGGATGTCCATGCTCTTAATCCCTATACAATAACCTCGACACGTAAGGCAGTATATATTTCTTTGATTCATCAATGGGTGAGATTTAAATGAATTAAATCAACAAACTCGGTGAGTTGGGAAATAATGTTGTCTCTATGGTGTGCTGTTGATTGTAGAAGGAATCCATGTCCGTCATAGGTTGATGATGTCCCCTTGAGGAGCTCATAAGGTTTATCATGTAAATCTTGCAAGTGGATTAATTTCCGGCATGATAATAAGGTTGAGTGGTACTACTCTCGGATGAGATATTAATTAATTTGAGTTGTCAGTAACTTAATTAATTAATGGACATTGTATATCTTAAACATGGGGAGACTATCGGGCTTATAATAAGAAGGAGCCCAGAACATAATTTGGGATTGGACGGGTAGTGCAGTAATAATATTTTAGTGGATTATATTATTATTATTGGATTTAATTAAAAGCTTTGGGCTAAGCTTGGTTAATTAAATTCAATTGAGGCCCAACCCAATTTCTCATCCTGGTCCCTGCAGTAGCCCTTATAAATAAGTTATCTCAGTTCCTGTTAACCCTAAGTCAGTGCCTCATTTGACATACGGGAGAAAACAGAGAGCAGATTGAGAGAACTCTGGGGATTGTTGACCACCCAACACCAGAGTTGACTTTGGGACATACGGTAGAAGATCAGAGGTGTTCATCACAGATCTTCAACCTCTACACCAACCCAGAAGTACGGTAAACAAGATTTAATTGCTTCCGCTGTTTATTGTTTGCCTGTTTACTAACGATCACGTTTGAGCCACAAGATCCAATTGCCCAACAATAACATCTGAAATAAGTTTATACAGTAAGATAGAAATACAAAACAAAGGCCCCCCCATCAAACGCCATTAGGGCCCGCACCCCCGCATCATTAGGTCCCGCGCCGCCAGGGCCCACACCATCACCAGCCCCTGAGAAGTTACAGAGACTCCTCATCCATGCTACCTCCGCCTCCAGTTGGGCAACACGCTCTCTCTCCAGCTCCAATTCATGCTCAGCCAGGTAACGTGCAATTTCCAATTGATGAACCTGACTTTCGGCCATGCGTGCTCTCTCCCTGTCGGACGTAGCCCTAGTGTTAGCTACAGTGATAAGTTGCTCCGCCACCAGTTTGACGAGTCTCTACCATAGAAGGAAGCCCCTCAGCACTGGTAGAGGCCCCCGCACTAAGACCGATTCCAGGAGGGATAGACTGTCCAGACTCTGTCACGAGAAGGAAGCGGCATAGAAAAGTCAAAGCATGACTAACACTCACCAAGGCAGCATTCCCAATTTCATGAGACCCCGCACTCTGCAACCAGCAAGACAGCATAGGATTCCATGAACAAGCAAGGACAGTCGGCTTCCGAGATACTCAGCTCTGACTCAATAGCCGATCGAGCATCACCCATACTCCTCAATCGTAACAACTCATCCAATGAAACTAGGGGGATGCTTCCACCAATGCCGCCTTACAGGGCAAGAGTCTCCCGTACCGGTGGAGCCCGAGGTTGGGCAACGTTCTCACGCCTTTCCTCTCTGGAAGTCAGATTGCTATTGGGGAGGGAAATTTGAGGCTGACTGGCACTAGGCGGATCTTTAATCGGATTGATCCGAACTCCGGCGCCCCGACTAGCCCTACGACTGACTTCCAGGATTGTTGTCTGTTCACTTCCTCACACCTCAGTCTTCTTCATAGGAGCTTTTCCCTTGTCCAATGACCGAGGATGCGCCGTCTCACCGGCTGAAGCTCCACCTTGAGTCGCACTCGCCACCGCCTCCTCGGTTCCATCAACATGAAAAATTACAACACCATGAAGACTAGTCCTACCCCTTGCGACTGTGGAAGCATTTTCGGCCACGACCGTGCTAGGGCCGGCTTCTTGACGGGGCCTTCGAGGTAAAGGAAAAACAATCTGATTTGAAAAATACTCGTCAAGAGCAGCGTCCCAAGATGAGAAATTATCACTTACCCTCCCTTCGAAGCTTACCGGTGGAGCTCGAGTCGGATCCTGATAAAGATTCACCCCCGATAGTCTGTCGTCCGATAAAAGTGATAACACATCACGGGAAAGAGTCATGCGGTTGATCGCGTCAAACGCAAGGCGAAATCCTAGGGATAGCTCTTCCTCAGCCGGCCGAAGCAAGGCTACAAAAAAAATAATAAGTTACAGTAAAACTATAAGGAAAAGGCGACGATGAGACTTACCAGATTTAGGAGTCCGAAAAGCACATGGTACAGGTAGATAATTTCTATGTGGGTCACGACATTCAAAGCCCCGCACCCAAAACCAATGGCACATCCAATGCTGCCCACCGATTGAATTCCTATTGAATATGGGATGAAAGCCCTTCTGCATCTGTAAGTAGTAATGGCCATGACGACCAGGGTCGCGAAATTAATGATAGACATAGTCGATATCCCGTGCAGAAGGAGAAGGACATCCATTCTCATGGAGCAATACTAGCGACCAATCATGTTCGCCCAAGCTGAAGGGATTATCTGCATTGGGGTCAAACCCCAATTAATCAATATTCGCCCGACAATGTGGGCCAGAGAAAACCTGATGCCGACAGCAAACATACCCATATTAAAGGCAGTGTGATCAGGCTCACCACTCCAGGGACGTTCGCGTAGCCCAGGCGTGCCAAACTCAATCCCAGGATAAGTGTATAGAGAGAAGACCCCATCCACATCCTCATCCTGCATACTGGTGGGATAACCTCGCAGAGTAGAATCAGTCACTGCGCGGCCCTGACTGGAGGGACGGCTTGCGCTATTAGGGCCGACAGAATCTTCCAAGTTAATGAAAGATGGGAAGGCTCGACTTTCTATCTTAGGAACCACTCGCCACCACGACGAACCCCTAGAGGACCTCTCCTTGAAGACCAGGCTCCTGAGAAATCTCGTAACGTGGGGATAGAGGAACAGAACGGTGCCCACTCCGCGTCACGGGAGTGATGGAAGGAGCCCTAGCATTACTAGCTTCTTCCTTCTCCTCGGAACTGAGAAATTCCTGGGAGGATCGCGAATCTACCACCATAAGGGGAGGAAGAAGAACAACAAAAAAGAAAAGAGAAGTGCAAATAATGCAAAAGATGAAGAAATTGCCATTCTTGGAAAAACAAGTTCAATTGAAAGAAGAAGCTTGCTCTGGGAAGTTTAAGTGTAGGTTTAGATTTCAACATGGCCACCCCCTTTATATAGGGAGAAGCGGAGGCAAAGAAAAGTGGGGGCCCAATAACTGCCCCACTCTCCGTCCCACTCCTTGGAATTCGAAGAGCCCACTTGCAAAGAAAATTGTGGGGGATCCGATCAGGACACGTGGACAAAATCAAGGATGGAAGATCGTAGGGTAGGATGTTGATGTGACAGTTCGAAAGAAAAACTGGCGGCGAGGATATGAGGGATCCACCGCATTAAATGCTAATAAATGCATGTCAGAACCACCATTAAAAACAATCATTGTTATTAAAGAACAAAATTACAAGCCAAGCGAAAAGAAACAGAAAGAGAGTACGAGTTACAATTCCACCCTAAAAAGCTAAGTCTCGCCAGGCGGAGGAGGAACAGATTGAGTAGGGGCCACGGTGGAAGTCGGCGACGTAAAAGGTTGGGACGCCACCCGACTGGGAAAACCAGGAACGCAGAAAAAGTCCGACACAAGCCCCAACGGAGCCAAGTTCATCCCCTCCGACTCCCAATCTATGCCAGCCAGCAGCCCAGAAGCTGCTATACGGGCATGCAACATTTGGCAAAAATTTTCTGTGAGAATAGTGGCATCGATTCTGTTGGTCAATCGCGCCGAGTGAGCCAATGCTTTAGCAAAACCGACTATTCTGGCGACTTTTCTCTCGGAATTAATTAAGGAAGAGAAATCCGCCTCGTATTTATTGGACAAGGCGACCACCTCCATTCCCTTGGCCTTCAGCCCTTCTTGGGCATCGGCCAGCTGCCCCTTTGCATCATTCAACTCTTGAACGAGTCGGTTATTTCCTTCCTCCGACTCCCTTAAAACCTCCTCGACCGCCCTCGATGACGCCTCGCTTGAAAGGAACTTTCCCTCGACTAGCTTTAGCTCCTCTTGAAGGGCTTTCAAAGCATCCTCTGAAGCCTGGCGCTGGCGGTCCGCCTCCTCCTTGATCGCCGCTATTTCTTCCGAGTGCCTCTGCTCCCTTTTTTCCATCTCTTCCTTTAGGTGAGCTAGTTCCGCCTCCTTCTGACGGTTAACGACAGCAACCTGAGCCGCCTCCTAACTCTGGCGAGCTAAAAGAAAAGATGCCTGACTGGAATAACTCAAGGCCCTCGCATGATACCCAGTCGCCGCGTGGATAAGGTCATCCGAATTCAAATCCCCTATTATGTCACTCTCCTCCTGAGTGTGAGTAAAGCTGGTGGGGATAGACTCCATCGCCCTCAATATATACGCCAGAAGAGTAGGCTGACTGGGGTCATACGAGTTTGACCCATACAAGCTGCGGAGTACAGGGGGCAGAGGACAAACTTCTAAAGTAGAAGCACCAACCTTAAAACCAAGATAAGTGGTTTCGATTGAAGGCACCCCTAAAGCAGCTCTGCCGGAGAAGAGGCCATAGCTGTCCACCCTAAACCTCTTGCTAGGGGGCTCGGAAGGCCTACGGACAGGCGCCGAACGGTCATCCATTACCATCCCGCTGGAATCAGAAGGACACCGTTGCACCATACGGACGACTAGAGAAGAACAACCAGAATCGTGAAGCATAAAGTCCTCCCCGCGTCCTTCATCTGAAACGACTACCACGTCATCCAAACCCTCTTGAACCCTAGCGCCAGTTGACTCATCACCCGCACCAGCATCATCTCTCTCCAAATCCCTTGCTCCTCGTACAGGTGTGGTAGCATCTCCCCAAAAAGCTCGAGTACTCGTCTCCACAGGAGAAAATTCATCCACCTCTATTACGTTAGTTGAAGAGTTGGGCCTCGAGACCCTTTGATTATGGGAGGCAGACGGCCCTATTGGGATTAGCGCTACCCCAACTGGGACATCCGGATCGACGAGGGAAGCAGCTAGGGGCTCTGAATGAGTGATAGCGTGAGCTGCCACGGTCACCAATGACAAGGGAATTGGCACCCTCGGGTCCATCATTAGCCCATACTCCTTCAAAAGCTTGTCAGTAATGATGTCGGTGCTCCTCTCTTGGGCGCTCATTTTGCTTATGACGCCAACCAACTCCAAGAATTCTTAGGAAGGAGGAGGGCCGGGACGAGTATTCCTATCTGGAAGATAAGGCAAGAGACATCGTGAGTATACCACTCGTATAAAGAAAGAAAGAAAGAGGAAAAAATGCGTACCTTCGCGGGAACGAATCAATTGAAAGGCGGAAGGGACTCAGATGTGAGATGGCTTCCACACGCCCGAAACCCAGCACCACCACTCCTTCCAATTCTTGATGGAGGTGGACTTCCCTGAAAGAGCTAATCCTTGAGAAGGGTTGACTCGGTAAAATCCCTTATGCACATTCTCCTCTGAATGACTGCATAAGTAATCGATTTCCTTGGTTCTTTCTCTCTCTCCTTATTTTCCTTTCTTTCTCTCTCCCTTTATTTTCCTCTGCTCCCTCACGCTCTCTTCTAATATTAAAATATTTTTGAAATTAATATAATTTTTTTCTCAATTCAAATTGATATTAATTAACTTTTAGACGGGTGATATTAATGTATATGAATGTATTTATAATTGTATTACTTTTTTCAAAGTAGTGTATAAAAATAAAAATAATAGAAAAATAAAAAATATAATACACTTATTAAGAAAAACTTATACAATATTGAATTGCAAAAAATACAACATCTGATAACAAATATTTGAAGCAATAGAAGGATAAGCAGATCTGAAGCATAGTAAACAAATTCAATAGGAGTACTTTTTTAATAATAATTTTATAGCAAACGTTTTCCCTTCAATTATTCTTTATCTCATCCCACTATTTTAACACATGTACATTAATTAATAATAAATAATACAGTATTATTAAAAAAGTAATACAGTTTAACATTATATAAAAATAAACGTGGATTTGTTCTATTGATCACCCAATTAATCCACAGCGCCAAATTTGAGATTCACTTCATCGGATTTTGAATTTTCATGTAATCTTCGTTAAATCTGGATATACTCTATCTCCAATTTCACCGTCGCATATCCAGCTTAAACAACCACTTAAACATTCAATTTGAAACAAGAAATTGAATAACCTGTGTAGCTTGTGATGAGGAAAAGGTGGGTTCTAGAAACCATTAATCCATTCCCTAAAAGCCTAGCTCTAATTGTTCCAAAACGGATTTGGCAACAGAACCCTCGCCCTCAAACGACACTGTATACTTCGAATTCTCCTATATGTCCACAATTGTGGCTTGCACCCAACCCTTTCTCTCTCTATAAAATCCCAACACCATTTTCCCAACCTTTAGGTACTTGTGAAATTTCGGCGGCTGCGCCGGCCTGATGTCGTCGGCGCTGAAGTATGCCCTCTCGAGCGGTGAGGTTAGGTGATTCAGATATCACCGATGGTAGCTAACAGCACCGTGGAGAGCTGTAGCGGCACGTTGGAGGGGAGAGGGAGCAATCGGCTCTTTGGAGGGAGAGGGAGCAGTACGGCACTTTTGGGATGAGAAGAAGTATTCTCGAATGGGCGGGTCAATATTTCTTTATATAATGGATCCATTTTCCTAAATGGGTTTTGGTGTACGTTAAAAACTATTGTACATTAGATGTACTCTTTAGTTTTTAACGAATTGAACGTACGCTGCCTTGCTTGAATTAATGATTTTATTGTTAATTGTCATTAATTAATCTAACGTCCTTACTTTTATTTAGTTACTCCCTCCGTCCGGCTAAGCTCTTCACTCTTTCTTTATAAATTACAAAAGAAGAGTGAAGAATTTAGTATGATGGAGGGAGTATTATTTTTTAATGGGATATAAAACATGCTTCTTTTTATTCACAAATGATCTGTCTCATTAACAGGATAATGTATATTAGGATAAAAGAACTTATATATAATTTCGCAAATTTCTTTAATACTTAAATTATGTATATAAAGAAAGTTAAAAAAATTAATGGATATTATTGAAATAAAGATAGATTTACATTTATATTCTACTTAGTTTATTAATAATAAGAAAAAGTGTAAATTAGTTTTAAAATATTTTAAATTATGTAAAATGTATTCGGATTAATTGGATTAATTTGATTTGTTCATAATTATCTTTTGATAGTAATACTTTTTAATTTACATAAAAAATACATTTCAAGTAATAGATTGAGAGAATATGATGGAAGGTAGTATATAATTAATAGAAATCAAGATTTACAAATTTTAATTTATAATAATCTTCTACACCATGCATAAAATCAATAATTTTCATTCCAATTATCCTCTAGTCCTATTACGTTTAACTAAGCAGCTCATTCCAAATAGGAAGAGAAAAATATGAAATAGATAAACATTGAAATAAAAAAGGTAATATTATTTCTATCTAGAAACAGAATCTCTAACATAAAGTGATTCTGGATTCACCCTCCCTCTAGTACCGTCTATCAAATCATCACGTAATCATATTATAAAACAAAATTATTAATAACAGTATTATAGAATCTTTAGTTATTTAAGTATGTATATATATATTCCCTAATCCAATTACACGTTATTATAGATACGCGTGTAAGCATAGATACAAAATTTAAATAAAATTATTTTTTAATTAATATTATTGACTTTTGGAGAGTAAATTAATTTTTTTAATTATAATACTAAATAATTAATACTTTTATTCATCTCATAATAGCTTTTACACTTTATTCATTTGTTCATCACCTAATAACTTTTGCATCTAAAAAAAGAAATAAAACTTTATTCAATAATTTCAAAAGTTACTGTAATTTCAAATGACAAAGTCTCTTGTGAGACGCTACCTTCATGAGACGATTTGTGAGACGTGTTAAAGTATGTCGATTATTTAAATAAAGTATGTTAAATGGTTGTTGATGTATGTTTTTAAAGTATGTTGGATTATGTATTAAAGTATGATGTTAGTGTGTTATAATTTGATTTATTATCGACATACTTTAACCACAAATAAGCACACTTTAACCACAAATAAGCATACTTTAGTGACGGGTTGACCCGTCTCACATCCGTCTCACCAATAACCCGTCTCACAAGAGACTTACTCATTTCAAATTTGTTACTCATTTTACATTCATAACATTATTTCATATTTTAAATATTTATTACTTAAAAATGGTAAAATATTCTCAAAAATTAATAAAGTTAATAAAAAAATGAATATTTCTTAAACAACGTGTAACCATAAACGCCTAAAATTATTAAAATATTTTCAAAAATCAATAAAATGAGTTAAAAAAATAAATATATTTCTTAAACAACATAACAGTATATATATTATTATATATATTTTCAAAAGTCAATAAAATGAGTTAAAAAAATAAATATATTTCTTAAACAACATAACAGTATATATATTATTATATGAGGGAGGGAGTAAAAGGTGTTATATGTTGAGTAGAGATAATAAATTTGTGATTAAGATACATTTTTAAGAATGAAAATATATGTGATACTCCTATTATTTTATTGCAAAATTTAGACGAAAAAATTACGAAATTTAAGGACTCCAATGTGTAGAATGCAATGATGTACCCATTGCCAAGCTGTGTTAAATATAGGGTCGCGTTATCTAGTTCATTATTATTCCCATTTCTCGACTGGACGTACACAAACCGGCCAAGAGTGACATCATCGAAGACATTTCCAGCTCCACTCTCCCTTGTTTGCTTTCATAATCAAGCAATCAACCACCTCACACGCTTCCTCCATGATCACTCATCCCTAAATAATTCAAGTGATCACCGTGAACGAACTCGCTTTCTCAACGCTTTTACAGATCGAAATTCATCTTCAATTCTTTCCAGATTTTCCGCATTTGTTTCTTTATTTATTGGCGTTGGAGTGGTTGATGGATCATCATCAGGATTACGCTGACGGAGATATAGAGAACGATGGAAGTGCAGATGTCGTCTCCGAAAGAAGAGGCAGCGAATCGTCGTCGTTTTGGGAGGGAGACGGTGCCCTGAGGGAGCCATTGATGAATCTCAAGAGTAGAGTCAACCACACTTCTCAGATTGCTATTGTTGGCGCCAAGGCTTATCCCATCGAAAGCCTTGACTACGAGTATGTATTTTTGTGGTTAACTGCTTAATTATCATCTCTTAGGTATGTGTGAGCAATGATGAATATCATGAATAGAGAGGATTTTGTGATGAACACGAAACTTGTCGGTGGATTTAGTTCATTGGATCTGACCGGCTGTTTAAAAAGTTTCATGAACAACATTATACTTAATGCATGTTTTAATGCTAAATTACTGTGCGATTATCCAGTGCTTAATTACTATTAGAAGCATAGGTAATGATCAGCATTATCTGATTCGCGTCTTTGCTTCTTCATTTTGTAGGATTATTGAAAATGAACTCTTTAAGCAGGACTGGAGATCTAGAAAAAGGGTTGAGATTTTTCAGTATGTCTTTTGCAAATGGACACTTGCTCTTCTCATTGGATTGTTCACTGGCTTCGTTGGCTTCTGCAATAACCTTGCGGTAGAAAATATTGCTGGTTTCAAACTTCTGCTCACTAGTAATTTGATGCTCAAGCACAAGTAAGACCAATTCTGACTAGAGGTTCTTGAAATTCATATTTGTACAAGTCTGCTGGGGGTTTACATAAGGCATTTAACCCTTGATGAATATAGTGGTTGTTACTACATTTTCTGGTTCCTCGTCTATCACCTAATTCTCCTAGTCGAGGCTGGAAGTAGAATTCATTGTTAAAATTTGCCACTTTTACTCTGTTTTTCTTCAAATACCTCCTTTTTTTTTTTTTGGTCTCACCAAATCCTAAAGTAGTTGGGTGTCTAATAATCTTTTACCTAAAAGCTAAATATATTGTAATAACAAATTACGAGGGTGAGCTCCATATTCTCCCTCCTTTCTATTAAAAAATACCTCTATTTTTTGGTGTTGTAAGATTCAATATTCATAGGAACCTTTTAGTCAGGTACATATAATTTTGCGTGTGCGAAAAGGCCTTAGCTTAAAACTTATTATCCGGATGAGAATATTCTTGCATTGCAATAACTCTTGGAGAACCTATGTGCTAATCATCAATTTTTTCTTTTTTTAAAAGAAGGATGAAATAAGTTTTTTCAGTGCAGGAATTTTCAGGCATTTGTAGCATTTGCTGGTATTAATGCAACGTTGGCTATAATGGCTGGAGTTCTATGTGCATTCATTGCCCCTGCAGCAGCTGGGTCTGGCATACCTGAGGTGAAAGCCTATCTTAATGGTATAGATGCTTATTCCATTCTGGCTCCAAGTACTCTGTTTGTCAAGGTACGTTGGGCTTTTTCAATCATTTCCCTTATTAGTCTATCAACAAATTTTTTCAGTTGGAATGTTTAACGATGTTTGAGCTAGAATATTGATGAAATGTGAATATTTGTGCAAATTTTGTTTCTATAGATGTATATATGGGCATTCAGATTTTGGACAAGGGATGAATATCATCCATCTTGTGATCTCTGTGTTTCTCATATATGGAATTAGCATCACATTTTCTGAAGTTAATTAAACAAGGGATGCATCATCTCTGAAGCATGTGCATGTTTGAGGTCCTTACAAGTGATTACTCATATAGTCTGTAGTAATATATGAAGAGTACCCTGCCATGAGTAACTTTAAGAAATGTGCATTGCATTTTATATAATTATGTTTACTGTTCAAAGCTCATCTAAGGATGAATAGATATCTGTTATCTGTTCCAATTATCTTCAGCTAACATCTCCATTTTATATTACATTGGCATTTAACCGCCAACTTAAATTCTTGAATCTCTATATTTTTTTACCACTCCCTTCTGCTTTTTAATGTCTTTTTAGTGCTTTTCGGGTCTTTGATAATACTTTGTTGTTATTCTGTTAAAGAAGATTATGATCTTGAAGTTGTGTGTTACTTGATTTGGAAACAATTTCTTGGGTGAGCTGCTAATTCACTTAAAATTTTCACAGATTCTTGGATCCATTTTTGGGGTTTCTGCTGGATTTGTTGTTGGTAAGGAAGGACCAATGGTGCACACTGGTGCATGCATAGCAAATTTACTTGGACAGGGAGGCTCTCGTAAGTATCATTTAACTTGGAAAGCTCAGATACTTTAAAAATGACCGAGACAGGAGGGATTTGATTACTTGTGGGGCTGCTGCTGGTGTTGCGGCTGCTTTCCGTGCTCCAGTCGGTGGTGTACTTTTTGCTCTCGAAGAAGCAGCCTCATGGTTTTGTTCCATCCATCCCCTCCTCTATAATCTCTTCTTGCATTTTCTTTTCTCCTTGTATAATTAACATTAACATATATGTGTTGAATCATTAAAAGTAAATCTGTGTTAAAAATGAATATTGTAAAAAAATGTGATTACATAACTTCATTAATTGCTGATGTTAAATTGTGCTCTTAATTTAATGTTCATTTTAACAATTTCAGCATGTTAAGATAGACCAAGCATTTTCTCACAAAGCTCTTACAATTTGCATCTAAGTAGATGAAAATAAAGTAAAAGCTCAGCACATAAACTTCTTAGATTTTCTGCATTTATATTACATTATAATGATAGCAAAACAATGTCAGTTTTATTTTGCAGCTGTTTTCTGTAAGGCATATTCTGAATGCAAATATAGAAGCTTTCAGCAATTTATTTTGTAATGCAACATATTAGTTTGCTGAATAAATTTCTTGTGTTGTCTTATAGAAATGTACATTTATGTTTCAGGTGGCGGAGTGCTCTTCTTTGGAGGACCTTCTTCACAACTGCTATTGTGGCTGTAATATTAAGATATCTTATAAAATTTTGCCGCAGTGGTAGTTGTGGGCTCTTCGGAGAAGGAGGACTTATCATGTTTGATTTAAACTCCGTGATCCCTACAAATAATACTGCAGATCTGCTTGCAGTTATATTAATTGGAGTTCTTGGAGGTCTTTTAGGCTCCCTATACAATTATCTTGTGGACAAGGTCCTGAGGACATATAGCTTCATCAACGAGTATGCTTGTTGCTCTCCTATTTACTGATTTAGTTTAGTTTCTTTTTTCACAGGTCACAAGTATGATAGATATAAGTGCATATAATATTTATATGTGAAATATCTGTTTTATCTTGAATCATGCTCAAATATTACTCTTATCCTTGTTTGATTATATATGAAAAACCTTTTCATTTTTAGTTTCTTCTGCTTTGTGCATAAATCACTATATAGCTGGCAGAGGCCTCATATTTTGTCCCCTTTTATTTTTCTTTTGCTGGTCAATTTAATGCAATTCCTTGCTGTCTTTGATATAGAGTATAAGTTGCTAGCTATTATCAGATGTTTCATAATGGATAGTGAAAAACTCATCAAATTTATTACAACTACTTGCAGGAGAGGACCTGCTTTCAGGATTTTGCTTGTCATCACAGTTTCACTCCTAACATCTTGTTTTGCCTTTGGCCTGCCTTGGTTTACAGAGTGTACTCCATGCCCTAATGGCTCGGAGAAAGAGTGCCCCACAATTGGTCGCTCTGGCAACTATAGGAACTTCCAATGTCCGCCAGAACACTACAATGATCTCGCCTCTCTTTTCCTCAACACCAATGATGATGCCATCCGGAATCTATTCATTTCTTCAAATAGATATGAATTTCACATCTCTACACTCGTCATTTTCTTTGTTGGCGTCTACTTCCTCGGTATCATCACTTATGGGATCGCTGTCCCATCTGGTCTTTTCATTCCTGTCATACTTGCTGGAGCCTCGTATGGGCGTCTCGTGGGCAGAATCTTGGGTCCAATTGCCACTCTTGATGTTGGTCTGTTTGCCCTTCTTGGAGCTGCTTCTTTTCTTGGTGGGACCATGAGAATGACAGTGTCTCTCTGTGTCATACTCCTTGAACTTACTAACAACCTGCTGATGCTTCCGTTAATGATGCTCGTTCTCCTTATCTCGAAAACTGTGGGGGATTGTTTCAACCATGGTGTGTACGACCAAATTGTGAAGATGAAGGGTTTGCCTTACATGGAAGCGCATGCTGAGCCGTACATGAAGCATCTGGGTTCTGGAGATGTTTGTTCTGGTCCATTGATAACATTTTCAGGTGTTGAGAAAGTTGGTAACATACTGCATGCTCTGCGGATGACTGGCCACAATGGTTTTCCGGTCATTGATGAGCCGCCATTCTCTGATGCACCAGAACTGTGTGGCCTCGTACTAAGGTCTCATTTACTGGTGTTACTCCACAGGAAGAAGTTCACAAAGAACAGAACGGCCTCTGGATCACAAATTCTAAGGATTTTTAACGCGTTCGACTTCGCTAAGCCTGGTCTAGGGAAGGGGCTTAAAGTGGAGGATCTGGAGATCAGTGATGAGGAGATGGAAATGTATGTTGATCTTCATCCAATTACTAATACATCTCCTTACATGGTGGTGGAGACCATGTCTCTTGCCAAAGCTGCTCGTCTCTTTCGGGAACTCGGCCTCCGACACTTATGTGTTGTCCCCAAGAAACCTGGGGTAAGAAACATCTCTTTTTTTTGCTCCTCGTTTCCTAGTAATCTATTGCACACACCGTCTCTTTCAAATATAAAACTACTCCATGAATTCTGAACTCTCACGGTCAATTTTACCTTCAAGTTTAGGGTTTATCTTAGGTAGTGTTGGTTCCTAGGCAAAAATTTGTGTGAGATCTTCTCAGAATGTATTTTTTTAAGACGAATAAGAAATAATAATTTTTATAATAAAAGAACTAAAACAGATTAATGAAAGTGGTAATCATTCAATTAAACAATTTGTATGATAGAAGAAAAGTGATATCATCCTTATTAAAAAATGATGCATACTCAAAATAAGTAAAACAGTCTCATACAAGACTTGTTCTAGCTCCTGACGTATTTTGAAAATTGGTACTTTTGCAGCGAGCTCCTATCGTCGGAATCTTGACACGGCATGATTTTATGCCAGAGCATATTTTGAGACTCTACCCACAATTCAATGGGCACAAGTAGGCTGGTTTATGCCTTACTTTGCTCGTGAATGGTCATCTACACCAAAGCCAATCTCCTCAAGGAGATGCACATTATTTATTAATTTCGATCTACATTAAAATATTTGATTTGCAGCAAGTGATTCGGTGTCAGCCTATCAGAAATGTAACCTTTGTTAAGTTACACTATGTGTTATTATGAGCAACTTCTTGAAAGTTAGGTGATCGACGAGTGCTATAGGACGTATTGCCATTATGTTGATATTTGCAACGAATAAATTCTTGTTTGATTGAATGAAAAAGAATCGTTAGATTACTCTGTATAATATTAGTTGGATTTATTCTTTATCTTATTTAGTTTGGTAGAGTAAGGCAAAAATTTGTATAAAACGTATTCTTAATAAGTTTTAGATGTATAAAAAGTGGAAATGTATTTGTTATGGGTATTATATCCTCCATGCCTAACAGGCCGGAAGCCCAACAAGCCGAGATACCACGAGCTGGAGGCCCAACCATAAAGAAGCCCAAGATATGAATGAATGGTAAATCATGGAATGATGGCAGCCCAAGAAGAAGACCCTGGCCCAAGAGACACTACTCGGAGGAGAACCGGGGAGGAGTCCAAGAAGATAAGGCCAGGAAGGGACCAAAGAGCAGAAAGCCCACTGAAAGGATAGAGAGCCGAGACCCCTCGGCAGAACACCCCAGCTCCGAAGCCGAGGGGGACATCCAGGAGCTCAGACGAATAGCAAAGGCTCGAAAACCGACCCATCCGACGACTGAGAGGAATATCAGAACTGTTGGGTAAAGTACAGATACAACTACGAGAACAACTAGTGGCGACAGGCTAGAGGACAAGATTAACGGTAAGAAGGGATGTCTTGGGCAGCACTCTCACACTAGAAGACAACACACAACAGGCACGTCTCTCTTCATCTATCAATATGAAGCAAGCAAAGGACAGAGGAAGACCTGCTGCGCTCTGCAAGACATCTGGTAGCCCTCTGCACCGGCTGCCAAAAGTTGTCGATGTACCAGCAGCCTCCATTTATGACTGCTTGTCTTCGTCCAGGTGGCACCACGGGATTGAACAATCGTTAGGGTTTTGTTGGTAATATAAATAGCTTCTCTCACAATAGAGAGGCAGGTTACTCATTCTCACTTAAAATATTACACTTGTAATTGGGAAGGTTTATGAATGTTGTTCTTGGGGAGAGTAATAAAATTGACTAAGGATTTTGGTTGGATTTCCCCCATCTCTCACATATTTACTTGTTTGTTTTTTTATGGTGCTTGTTCTTAGCTCAGTTACATAACTTCATTATCTCCCTTAATCCCAAAATTAACTAGCTGAGAACACCTATCAACAGTTGGCGCCGTCTGTGAGAAACAAACATTCTAGCTTTCCTACCCTATTTTTCGGATTGAGAGATGGGAGCAAAGGGTATGGCGATCCCCAGGAATGAAGAAATAGGAGAGTGTTCCAGAGCCCAAAGGAACGTAACGAGAAGCAGGAAAAATGTCCAAATTAGCGCACCAGCTGTCGGAACGGCAACCCCAGGGAGATACATTCCAGTCCCTGATCTTGGGGACCTGAAGAAAACAAGAGAATGAATGAGAAGATAAGGAGGGTCATCGATGAGTACGCCACAGAAGCTCCACCGGTTCAGCAGACAAGGTTGAGCTTTAGTGGCGCTCAAAGAGTAAGCCAAAGTGATCTGAGAGAAGATCTGGAAAGAAGGAGAGATGCCAGGAAAGAAAAGCGCACGGTGAACAGTGGAGGTGATGCAAGGGAAACTATCAACTTCATACGAAAAAGGAACGCGAGAGGAGAGGAAATCATGAACGAAACTCCACAGCAAGGAGGACATAGCGAGTACCTCCGCCGCTCGGAGGCGGAAACTCGGAGGCAACCACAGCCTGGAAGGAGTCAAAACGCGAGGAATCCTCCTCCTGGAGAGGCGCCGAGGGAAGAGGAAGCTTGAAGACCACCGAGATCTAGGAGGGGTCAAGAAGCAGGTCACCCCCCACCTAGAGCGGTGCCTAGAGAGGAAGAAGTCCCTCAAAATCACACACAGGGCCAAAGGAGAGGTCGCCCGCCGACCCGGGAAGTACCCATGGAAGAGGAAGGTCCTAGGAGAATACCATCTCCAAGAAGGAATCGTCATCCAAACCCTTCGCCATCTCCTGTTCAACAGAGAAATGGACAGAGAAGGCGTAGTAGAGGTAAAGGGCAGTAGGATCGGGGTTCTTACGCGTCACCCACTCAATACTCATAGGAGAGTCAAGACCTCACTTGGGAAAGCCTTTTTACAGCAGAACAATCCTGGCCGAGAAGCAGAAGGAATAGGAGGCCTTCCTCCCATAGGAGGACGAGAGAAACAGAGACCTACTCCGAAGACTGGTCGAGAACGAGGGGGCATTTCCAAATGCCCCAGTAAGGAATCCTCAAGCCCAAGTGAACGATGAGGTGAGCAAGCGATTGGCCAGCCTAGAGAGGAAAATGTCGGGAATGGGTGGAGCCCTCCGCAGGAGGTGGCACTTTCTCTTTTTCCGATTGAGCTCAGCAACGCGCCTAGGTAACATGGGGTCAAGTTTCCGCCAAGTTTAGTCTTTGATTGCGACTATGACCCGTACTCCCACATCGAAAAATATCTGATGTGGATGAGAGCCCAGGGCTCGAACGAAGTCACACTGTGCTGAATATTCCCTCTGACCGTCGGAAACAAAGTTCATGCATGGTTCAGAGCAATTCTCGCATCATCAATCAAAGACTGGGCAGAACTGATGGAGGCATTCTGAATGCAATATTCATACCTCGGAGCCCCAAAGGAGCCGAAGCACAAGCTAGTCAAAATCCGTCATGGATCTACAGAAAGCTTAAGAGATTTTATGAAAAGGTTCAACGAACAGAAGTTCATGGGAGAAGTCATGGGAGACGAAGCATGTCTCATCACGGTGATAGGGGCATTACACCTGGAAACCAGCCTATGGAAGGACGTGCAACTCAAGCCACTGGCATCGTATGTAGCCTTCGCTGAGATGTTGAACGAATATATCTAGGCGAAGATATCTCTAAAATGGCAAAAAAGGCAAGCGGCCAGAGTGCTTCGGCAGAGCCAAGTAGGAAGAAAGAAAATGTTGGAGGAACGAAAGAGTACAAGGCACCGACTACCTTCAAATCCATCGCGGAAGACACTAAAGTACAGCAGATGTATGAAGAGCTGAAGTCGGGCACCAACTTGAACGTGGCCGAAGTCTTTTATTATGTGAAGGATCAGCAGGTCCTTCGGCCACCGAGACCTATCTTGTGCAATTTGAAACTCGTGAACCCTCGAAAGTACTGCATGTATCATTTAACGCACGGTCATAATACTGACCAATGCCGAGACCTAATCACAGAATTATGGAAGCTATTCAAAGAAGGGAGATTGAGAGGAATACTGCAGGTGCCGAGGCAGAGGGTGTATCGAAGGGACGCTAATCTTCCTCCTCCTCCGGTAGACAGAGGTCCCCAGACAGAGGAAGGAATGGAGGAGTGGTATCTCTACCCCCTCCGCCTCCAGGCTAACCGCTAGTATTTGACAGAATTAGGGGACAGGGATCGAGAGGTGATAGAACAGGAGAAATACACATGATAGAACCAGCAGAGGAGATCTCTTATGTCGGAACCTCACAAGCATTCACCACAACATCGAAAAGAAAAAAGAAAGCTGAGTTGAGGGATTTGGGCCAACAAATCCCTCAAGTGTGGTCATTGGCATCGGAGACGAAGGGGGTAACGGAAGCCAACATCGTTTTCATAAAAATAGATTTCTATGGGGTAAGTACTCCTTATTTCGATCCTTTAGTCATTTCGCCTGTGCTGTAGGGAGTCAAAGTACATAGGTGTCTAGTAGATACCGGTGCGTATGCCAATATAATCTTTAAGAAGGTGTTTGAAAACCTGGGAGGAGAAAGTCACCATAAGGTGAGGCCTTGCGGTGACGAAATCAAAGACTTTGGCAATAAGCTGACTAGACCGACCATGGAGGTTGACTTGTCCGTACAGCGGAGGGAGTGGATGGAAAGACCCGAATGCAGAAACAACTAACATTCAAGGTTGTTGATCTAGCCTCTACATACAACTGTATCCTAGGGCGCCCGCTGATCCATGCCTTCAAAGCCATCCCGTCCAACTTTCATCAATGCCTCAAGTTCGTTACGCCAGATGGTAGGCTAACGACTGTGATAGGGAATCAAAGGAGAGCAAGAGAATGTTCATTCATAGAAAAAGTAGAGGGTTTGAGCTACCATGATATGGATTATGAGATACTGAGTTTTGAGGACATCATGGGAGGAGAAGAAAATCACGAAATACCAATGGAAATCAAAGAGCCACAAGGGGGAGCAAAGGGAGAACGGACTGGATGTGGTCATGGAAGTTGATGAAAGGGGAGAAGAAGAGGAGCAAGGGGATAACGGGCTCCTTGTAATAGACAAAGTACAACTAAATCCAATAGATCATGAAATGAAAAGAAGGGAGAAAATGGCGAAGGAGCCGAGGCGAAAGCCATTAACACCTGATGAGGATCCAAGGATGAAACTACGAGAAGGAGCCTCGACAGTCGAAAAAATAGAGGTGGTCCAGCTGGATCTGGAGAATGCAGAGATCAAAGTCAAGGTCGGGACGAAATGGTAAAATGAATTCAAAGCATAGCTGTCCCAACTATTGAAGGAAAACTTGGACGTATTTGCTTGGAATCCGAACGAAACACTGGGAGTACATCCAAAATATGCTTGTCACAGACTGAAAATCGATCCCGACATTCCACCTTTCCATCAGAAGAAGAGGAAGTTTAGCCCAGAGAAGAACGCGGCCATGGAATCAGTTCACAAACTGCTGGCGAGCGGGAGGATCAGCGAGTGCAAATACCTTAAAAGGGTGCAAAATCCGGTGATGGTGAAAAGAAAGAAGGATCGTGGAGGTTGTGCATAGACTTCACAGATTTAAACAAAGCCTGCCCTAAGGATAGCTACCCCTTCCATCAATTGATCAGATGATAGACGCCACAGCGGAGCATGAAGTTATGAGCTTCATAGATGCATTCTCGGGATATCACCAGATCCCGATGCATCCGGAAGACAAGGTGAATACAGATTTTTTCACGGGAAGTGGAGTCTAGGAATGGAACAACATGCCATTCGGTCTAAGAAATGCAGGGGCGACCTATCAAAGGTTGGTAAACAAGATGTTCGAGGGAGAGATTGGAAGGATAGTAGAGGTATACGTGGATGATACCATGGTGAAAAACCTGAAGAAGATGGATCATTTTAATCATCTGAAAAGAGTATTCAGAATATTCTGACATTATGGAATGAAGCTAAATCTGAAGAAATGCACGTTCGGGGTAAGCAAAGAGGAAGCTTCCTCGGATACTTGGTTAGTTCAAGCGGGATCGAGATGAATCTAGAGAACGTGGAAGCGACCCTAAAGATGGAACCGCCAAGGCATCTGAAGGAAATCCAAAATCTGACGGGAAGACTAGCTGCATTGAATAGGTTCATGTCAAAAGCGTCAGACAAGTGCAAGCCATTCTTTGACGTTATAAAGAAGACCAAGTTTGAGTGGATCGAAGAATGCGTAAGGGCATTTGCTGAAATTAAAAAAGAACTGTCAGATCCCAGAATTCTCTCTGAGCCCTCTCCGGGCGAAATATTATAGATTTACTTGGCTGTCTCGGAGATAGCAATTAGTTCAATACTAGTCAAAACGGAGGAGAAGAACCAAAAGCTAGTGTATTGCGTGAGCCAATCACTAAGGGATGCAGAGCTCAGATATCCGATGTTGGAGAAGGTGGCCTATGCTCTAGTCATGAGCTCAAGAAAGTTAAGACCTTATTTCATGGAGCATACCATAGAAGTACTGACAACGTTTCCTTTGAGGCAAGTGCTCCAGATGTCGGACGCAGCGGGAAGGTTGCTCAAATGGTCCGTAGAATTAGGACAACTTGATATTGCATACCTGTCGAGGAACATGATCAAAGGACAATTCATGGCTAATTTCATAGTGGAGCTAACATTCCCTACACCAACTGAAGAGGAAAAGAGAAAATTCTGGATAATGCATGTAGATGGGTCCGCCACCACATCGGCTTCGGGAGCTAGAATCATCATCCAAACCCCATCGGAAGAGACATTCTCAATCGCAGTCAGATTTGGTTTCTAGGCTACCAACAACGAAGCAGAATATGAAGCCCTATTAAACGGGTTGAGAATGGAATTGGCCATGGGCACCGACGAGTTGCTGGTGTATAGCGACTCTCAATTAGTGGTGAATCAGGTACGAGGGGAATATGAAGCTAAAGATGATCAGATGAGCCACTACAGAGGATTAGATGCTGGTATGCTACAGAGATTTAAACATGTATTTCTAAAGTGTATTGATCGGAGGGAGAACATGGGGGCAGATGTGTTAGCTAAACTGGCCACAACATCAAACACAGAAGACCTCAACAACATCAACATCGTGAAGCAAGAAAAGCCATCGGATACCAGCGTTTGGGTTTTAACTGACCAACCTTCCGAAGAGCCGTGGATGACCCCAATCAGGAACTATCTGGAAATGGGACTAACCCCCTCGGATAAGAATGAAGCTCGCCAGATAAGGCTCAGATCAGTGAGATATGTGTTGATTGAGGGAAAGCTATATAAGAGGGGATATTCATCCCCACTCCTGATATGCTTGAACCCAGAGGAGGCGAGTTACGTGCTGGCCGAGATATACGAAGGCATATGCGGGAACCACACGGGTGGAATTGCTCTAGCTCATAAGGTAATCAGACAGGGATATTTCTGGCCAACATTGAAGAAGGACGCTACTAAGAATGCACGAGCTTGCACTACTTGCCAAAGGTTAGCACCGATCACAAGAATGCCGTCGGCAAAGGGGAGTTAAATTCGCCATAGTGGTTGTGGATTATTTCACAAAGTGGGCAGAGGCCGAGGTCTTGGCGACCATCACAGAGGCTCGGGTAGAAAAGCTTATCTGGGAGAACATTGTGTGTCGTTTAGGTATACCTTACGCAATCGTCATAGACAATGGCAAGCAATTTGATAACACCAAATTGAGAAAGTTTTGTGAGGACTACAACATCAAAAAGTGGTCCTCGACATCTTACCACCCTCAATCCAACATCCAAGTCGAAGCAATCAACAAGATAATCAAGAACACCTTGGAAGCCAGGCTGGAAAAGCTGAACGGGAATTGGCTGGAGGAATTGCCCGGGGTTCTATGGTCGTACAGGACGACGATAAGAACCTCCACTAATGAAACACCCTTTTCAATGGCCTTCGGTACAGAAGCATTAATCCCGGTAGAAATCGAGAGACCAGCCCAAGGATTGCTTTCCATAGAGAAGAAGGAAATGACAAACTGGTTCAGTAGAAGTTGGATCTACTGGAAGAGAAGAGACTGAATGCAGAAATGCATAACGCAATATACAAGCAGAGGGCTGAATGATTCTACAACTCCAGGGTGAAGTTAAGACAATTCAAAGGAGGCAAATTGGTACTCTGAAAGGTGTTAGGTCCGGCGGCGCAAGGCAGTGGACAGAACTAGGAAGGCCTATATGTGATCAAAAGAGTAATAGAAAAAGGGGCGTACGAGCTTGAAGAAGTGGACGGAAAGAAGGTGCCACACCCATGGAATGTCTAGCACCTAAAGAAGTACTACCAGTGAGCCAGACATGGGGACAAATGAGGTTGGTGATGCAACCTCTTACTACTTATAATCAAGGCATTAGGCCATACTTGAATAGAATCAAGGCATTAGGCCAAACGAGTAATGGGTTCGTGGGCTACATCAAAAAAGAAAGTTATATGAATATTTTTGTTATGTGGTTATGGATATTTACTTCACGGGATATGAATCATTAAATTTGAATTTGGATAACATGGGAGGAATGTCATAGGATAAAACAAAGGGGTTATGGAATATCAATGGCTAAAATAGAATCAACAATGAAAAATGGATGGGCTCGGAATAAAGGGATAAAATCTAAAAAAAGACATGATAAAATAAGGGGATGGACGTCGGTATTGGAATAAAAAGATTAATTTCGAGATATAACAGCTGTATGGGAAATAAGGACACAAACTTGGAATCGAAATAAGGAGGCGAATTTTGGAATCTCATTGGAATTGGAATAAAAATGTAATCCGGGATGAAGGTCGAGATATTGAAATCGGAATAAAAAGGTGAATTCTGGAGTCTCATCGGAATCGGAATAAACACTTATTTCGGAATGAGGCCGAGGTACTGGAATCGGAATATAAGGACAAATTTGTCCCCCTCAAAAAGTCAGCATAGGGCTCAGCGGAACCCAAATCAGCAAGTATCGGAATAACAGATATTCAAGCATGGAAAATAAGGGTTTTAAAAAGGAACACAAACACACACATGATCGGCAAGCAAGGCAAAGGTACACAACAGTGGATAAATACAAACCAACACATATTAGCAATAACAAATTAGCAACAAACGGGTCAGCAATTCATAAATCATAGAGGCAGGGAACGTTATCCAAAACAACCATCCAATAGGAACAAGAAAAGAGAAGGGAGAAATTCAGAATTCGAAATTACAAACCGTCATTGTAAATAAAGTTTTTACCCACACGGGGAACCAAGACATGAAATAAAAATTCAACCTACGAAATTGGAGAAGGAATGTCAATCTTTCTTCCGACCATTGAGAGATTAGAAGATGCTAGCCATTTTATCCTCCATCTCCTACAAGTGCGCCTCAGCACGGGCTGCCCTCTCTTTAATAGCTCGGGGATGGCTAACACGTTCTTCCAATACTCTAACACGACATGAGCCTTTGCTTCTATCAACCTAGCTCGGGCCTCTGTAGCTTCGACTCTAACAGCATCTCTGGCAATTTTTGCCTCGTTCAAACTTATCCTAATAGATGCAAGAGTGGCCTGTTCCAACCCGATTTCAAAGTCCAGAACCTCTAGACGTTCCTTCTGGTAATCGACCAGAGAGGCCAACTCAGCATTTTTAGTCTCCAAAATAGTTAATCTTTCATCCAAATCAGTGGAGGACCCCTCAGAACCACGAACCACCTGGCTAGCAAACAAGCGATATTGATCCATGACATGTGTGGAGGTAGAAATAGAGACAGCAGTAGCTCCGGCCATAGTGGCTAAACCGGAAGAATTCCGAGGAAGGGAGCTCGGATCAATGATTAGTGGGCATGACGATTGAAGGGACGAGAAACACCTTAAACAAAACCCAAATTACCCAACTCTTCTAAATCGAACTCATCCGCGAGTGCCTTTCCACACTCATGGGCTCTGTCAGCGGTCAGCCTCTCTGCCTCTCTATCGGCAACTGCAAAATTAACGGGTTCGGCAACACTTTGAGTGTTCAGATTAATTGATGGAAGGACAGGAGCCTCCTGAGGAGCAGAGTCAGGAACGCCAGAATCAGCCTCTTTCTCAGGAACAAAGGGGGAATAATATTTCGGGCAGGTCCAAGCATCATGTCATAGTCTTCAGGTTCTGGATCACTTCCCATCTCGGGCTCTGAGGCATATTTTAGTTCAGGATTCTCCTCTGGATCTTCTCCACTTTCTGAATCGGCGACAGGGGGATCTGCAAAAGGTCACCATTGATGAGAATGCAAGGGACACAGAGAAGACAACTAAGCGTGAACCTAGGTAATTATTCCCCTCATCTCATTACCAAGGATATGGAACTCACCGATAGATGGAGATCGGCGTGCTGTAAAACTGATACCAGGCTGGTGAGAGGACTCACCCCATTCATAAATGCCGCAATATCATTTCCCGAGCAACGACATCAATGTCATCCCGGCGAAGTCGGCCGGGGAGGAAAACCTAGGTGGAGCTGCGGTAGAATGATGTAATCATCCTCGAGTAGGAGACAAAGGAAGAAAAACTCTACCACGAGCAAACAACGTATCCCGAAGATTTTCTTCCAGCTTGAAGTTCCCGGAACCAAAAGACAGACCTTCAAACTCACTTTCACAATTCGTAGAAGAAGATGAGATATCGTAATCAGAATCTGATTCATCATCAAAGAATTGCTACACATATTTGTGGCAAGTCAGGGACGAGCCGACAACAGACACGGTAGATCCCACTAAAGACAGCACCTCGGAGTTCATCTGGAAAGACAAGAAATGAGAATGAAACAAAGGTTAAATATCCCAATAAACAAAATGAAACCACCAGAAAATAAAAGAGAGAGATACCGTAGTGGCACGGAGACCGAGGGTAGATAGCCCGATAGAAACAAGAATAGGTTTTTGAAGGAGAGGAGAGGCACGGTAAGAATTATTGTTGGAGGACAAGATCATATAAATTCGGCAAAATCCGTCACTCAACTGTACAAGTTGACGACGGGAAGGACCTACACAAGGTATGAAAAGAATGTTAGAATTCCCCAGAGCAGTCCAGAGCCTAGAAAAGAGATGAGAGCCATACATTTGCCTAACATAAGGAATCAACAGGGGAAGGACACGGCGACACCATCCACCTGAAGGCGATAAACACCTCTCAACCAAAACCAAGCATGTTCCCAACTCCTACCGATAATGTCGGAAGCACCAATAAAACGATGGTTGTCATGAGGAAGTAAGTGATAGAACCCGCCGGAATGACCGGAAGCAGCATAGAAAAAAAGATACTCCAATTCAAAGGGGTCCTGGAAAGTATGGCCCAACAAATGAAACAGAGTCATAGTGGATATCAAACGTAACCAAGAAGAAGGCAACAGTTGTCCGATGGCCATGTCCCACCTTTGCAATAACAAACCAATCACAGGAGGAACAGGAAGACACAGACCAGCATGGAAGAGGGAATAATAGAAAGCGGTACATTCGGGAGGAGGCTCAGTAATAGGAACATCATTACCAGGAGAAATGAAAACCACACCGGGATTACCAAACAATTGATGGATTTCCTCCAGGCGCTCAGCAGAAAGTCTAGAGGGTGGCACCCACTCAAGATGCTGAGCCATGCCGCGAAGGGAAACCCCTATATCGCCAATATCCCGACACGCTGGTAGGTAATCCAATGGTTTCACAGGTAAGAGAGTGCCATATTCTTCATCGATGGATATCAAAACACCACCGGTGGCTATAGCAGGTACAATAGGAACACCCAACCTATCGGGCGAAGGAACATGAGGTAGATTACCGCCAGAGGAGGATGAAATAGACAAATCTCTTAAATTTGGCTGGGGCTGCCTCCGAAGGCGATAGGAGCTACGAACACCAGGCCGCACGTGCCTTTCCGGCGTGACATCAGATGTGTTAACCTCTTGAACGTCAGTTGGGGGAGGAGTACCTTCACTAGCCATTGCCAACGACAAACGCGAAATTTAGGGTTTAGCAAATGGGGAAGATTTCAAATACAGAAATCGAAAGATATCTGATGGAAAGGAATACAACCCATGTCATGGATATGACAGGGTGAACCAAAAACGGCAAAGATCGGACGGCTGGGGGAAGGTAAGACTTTACAACTTCCAAGGAGAATGAAGGGCCTAAATTAATCCACGTAGCGCCGGATCAAATGTTGGCATTCGATTGTTTGGTTAACATGAACCGTTAGAGTTCCATAGGTTTCTAAAAAGAAGCGGAAGCAAATAAACAAGAAATATATTACCTTTCACCAGGGTATGTTGAAGACGATGAATTCTCGCCACCAGCCTGTGCAGCCTCACCGTTTTGGGCATAACTCTCTCATCCAATGTTGGAATTGAGTGATCTATACGCCAAAACGATCCTCTCTTCTGTGGCTTTCCGTCAATATATCACACGTCCTTTTCTAAAGTCTGTAAGATTTTATAAAAATCATAGAATGTGGCGGACAGAAGCAGCAAACAACCTTCCAGCCTTCTGCTATATTCTCAAGTCCATTCTCGACGTCGTGTGGGAGACGATCCTCGAGATCTTCTCAATTTGTTGTTCTCTCACCCTTCTCACAGTGGTAGGCGTGATTAATCTCATAGATTAGGATTTTCTGACAGCTGAGATGACTTATATATGAGCTACAGTAGGGACCAGGAGGAGAAATTAGAGTTGGGCCTCCATTGGGCTTAAGTATCCAAGCTTAGCCCAAAGCTTATACTTAAGTCTGATAATAATAATAATATATACCACTAAAATATTATTGCACTACCGTTCTAATCCCATAATTATGTTATGGCCTCCTTCTTATTATGAGCCTGTTAGTCTCCCCATGTTTAAGATATACAATGTCCATTAATTAATTAAGTTACTGACAACTCCATTAATTAATATCTCATCCAAAAGTAGTACCACTCAAACTCATTATTATGCCAGAATAAATCCACCTGCAGGGTTTACATGATAATCCTTATGAGCACCTCAAGGGGACATCATCAACCTATGACGGACACGGATTTCTTCTACAATCAACAGCACACCATAGAGACATCACTATTTCCCAACTCACCGAGTTTGTTGATTTAATTACATGTAAATCTCATCCATTGATGAATCAAAGAAATACACACTGTCCTACGTGTCGAGGTTATTGTATAGGATTAAGAGCACAAACATCCATAATAACAGAGATCAAGTTCTTCTATAAGTCAGTATAAGTCGAACGATCTCAAGCGGTCTTGCTCAATATACACAAGTGCACTAATGTGATTCTATTGCCAAGACAAGCTCATACCAAACCACACTACAACCATCCCGATAGAGACTCCCCGTCTATTTCGGTTGTGAGCATCTGTTTATACTTTATAAGGAAATCGATAATATGATCTTCCGCATGTTGTCGCACAACATATTATCTACAGTATAAAGTAAGTGGGCTATTGCATCAAACATATAAATAAATTATAAGACGCAATCATTTGATCATATGATTCTCATTTCAAAAAATTGTTTAATCATTGTTCATACAAAAAGCTAGGCTTTTAGTATACAATCCAATATCAAAGACGTGCCACACCACGACAGAAAACGGCGATTATACTAAAAAAGAAAAGCGAAATTACAATACCCCCAAAAGGTTAGTCAACATAAAATCAAATACTCCATTTCATAAGGGAAGGATTACACAGTATTGGAAACTCATAGAAGAATCCTACAACATAAAGAAAAAGGAAAAATACATGTAATATTCGTAATAAACTCAAATAAAGGGGTGCATCTAGTCCAGTACCATGGCCTCAGAAAAATTTCACTTGTCAGCTAGGATAACCTCGAAACTGGTGACACCAATAAACTTTGGACTGCCACCCTCGGGCGGCACACCCTCGAAAGAGCCTAAGGAGGCTCCCGAGACCCTCGGATCCGACGAGATATCGAATGTTTCAGTACTACTAGAAGGAGGAATGGTTTCCGAAGAGGGAGTAACCATGGGAACAGTAATAGCCTCGGAAGGCTAATGTTCGGAAACAGCAACAATAACAACTTGATCAGATCTGCTTGTGGCACCGGATCCAAGAGCGTCGGGTTCGGCAGATGGTTCCTGGATAGGCACCTCCACGGATTCAGTGGAAAATCCCACGAGAGGATCCTCAGCCTTAGAATCAACGGTAGCAAATTCCAAAACATCATCGGCAAAGGCCTCGTCCGACTTCACTTCTAAAACCTCATCAGAATCTTTCTCAAAAAGTTCAGTATCGATGATAAAATTGGAATACTCACCAAGTAACCCCAAATCAAGCTGCTTCTTCAAAGATTCACCCAGAGGCATTTTCTCCTAACTAAGGGCTTGACGGAGGATGTCGCGCATATCATCCAAACAGTCGGGGTAAGGTTTCTCAGAGGAAGCTTTTGCCATGGCAGCAGAGTAAGAGCAGAAGCAATAAATCTTGGCCTTAGGAAGAACAGCATTCTCATAGCAAGAATTATCCGCTTGTGATAAGAGAAGCTCGTCCTTAACTTGATCCAGTGTAGCTACAGCCTCATCCCGCTCACTTCGAGACTCGGCAGCTGCGTCCTCGGCCTCTTTAATTTTTTGATTGAATAAGGCCTTAGAAGCTTCTCGCTCTTAGCGCATCTCTACGACCTCTTTGTCGGAGGACACTTGGAGGGAATGGAGACTATTCTAGATCCGAGTCATTTCGATGCGGAATTGATCTTCTCTTACCTTAATATCTTCTTGATGCTCAACCTCTATGGCAGCAATCATATCGGAGGGTACCTTATTTTCTAACTCCAGGGCACTCTTTTTCTTCTCGAAACCAGTCAGTAAACTATCATACCGAACACGTAGGGACTTGAAACACTCCTCGAGCTTGGCTTTCTTATTTTGTTTAACCTTCAATTCTCCTAAGATTTGAGCCTCAGCCGTACTTGCCTCCAAGGCTCTCTAATCATGATCTTTGATTTTACTGAGGAGCATGGTAACCTCATCCTGCAAATGGGATTCACGCCTCTCCAACTCAAAGATATGATGCTTAGCATTGGCGACATGAAGGGCTTGCTGACCCAGATAGCTAGCGGCACTATGAAGAGAAGCCCTAGTAGACATTTTCTCAACATGAGCAAGGATCTCTTTAGTGCAACCCTTGAAGGGGAAGACAGCGGCATGAGCTAAACAAGCAGGAGCATTGAAATCAAACAAAGGCTCTTGACTACGAATAAAAGTTCTGCTAGCTTCATTAAGACCACTATAATTCTCAGAAAGCTCCCTATCAACTATTTGATTCACAGGGAGATAGGGAGTAGCCACTTCCAATATAGGAAGAGTAGGAGGGGCTGTCTTGGCAGATAGACGATTATAATCCCAATAGCGCAAGGGGGCTTTCCCCTGGTAATATCGCCAAACCTCTGAAGAGAAAGAGGCCCCATAGCGAGAAGGAGAACTATAAGGAGCAGAATTACCCGAGAGACCTTCAAACGGTGTGCCTTGAAGGCCCAAATCAGAAATAGTTGGCTGCTCAAGAGCAATACAAAAGGAAGTACCAGGGGTGTCGGAAACACCAATTGGAGATTTGGCGGGAGCATCATGGGAAGGAGATGAGCTTGTTGGCAATTGGATCGTGTGGATCAACGTGATTCGTTAGTAAAACAGGTAAACAAATCAGCGGAAGCATAATTAAACCGTTTACCGTATTTCTGGGTTGGTGTAGAGGTTGATCGTTGCAGAGAACCACCTCTCGATCTTCTGTTGTATGACCCAAGTCGAATCCTGCTGTTGTGTGGGCAACAATCTGCAGGATTCTCTCAATCTGCTTCTTTCCCTAACTCACGTTGAAAGAGGCACAATTACTTAGGTTTCCAGAAGCTGAGATGACTATATATATTGGGCTACAGCAGGGACCAGGAGGAGAAATTGGGCTGGGCCTCAATTGAACTTTAATTAACCAAGCTTAGCCCAAAGCTTTTAATTAAATCCAATAATAATAATATAGTCCACTAAAATATTATTATTGCACTACCCGTCCAATCCCAAAATTATGTTCTGGGCTCCTTCTTATTATAAGCCCGATAGTCTCCCCATGTTTAAGATATACAATGTCCATTAATTAATTAAGTTACTGACAACTCAAATTAATTAATATCTCATCCGAGAGTAGTACCACTCAACCTTATTATCATGCCGGAAATTAATCAACTAGCAAGATTTACATGATAAACCTTATGAGCTCCTCAAGGGGACATCATCAACCTATGTCGGACATGGATTCCTTCTACAATCAACAGCACACCATAGATACAACATTATTTCCCAACTCACCGAGTTTGTTGATTTAATACATATAAATCTCACCCATTGATGAATCAAAGAAATACATACTGCCCTACGTGTCGAGGTTATTGTATAGGGATTAAGAGCACGAACTTCCATAATAACAGAGATCAAGTTCTACTATATAGTCAGTATAAGAAGAACGATCTCAAGCGGTCCTGCTCAATACACACAAGTGCACTAATGTGATTCTATAGCCAAGACAAGCTAATACCAAACCACACTACAACCATACCGATAGAGAGTCCCCGTCTATCTCAGTTGTGAGCATCTGTTTATACTTTATAAGGAAACCGATAATATGATCTTCTGCGTGTTGTCGCACAACATATTATCTACAGTATAAAGTAAATGGACTATTGCATCATGCATATAAAATAAATTATAAGATGCAATCATTTGATCAATGATTCTCATTTCAAATATTGTTATGACATTGTTCATACTAAAGCTAGACTTTTAGTATACAATCCAACAATCTCCCACTTATACTAAAAGACTATGCTGTCATGTCTTCTGCCATACATCTGATTCCTACTCCCACTTACGCGACCATTAAAAGCTCTCGCCTTAAGGTCCTTGTAAATGGTTTACTAGGTCATCATCCGATGCAATCTAGGCGACAACAACCTTCCCCTCATCATACTATTTCTCGTAACAGGTGGTACTCGCGCTCCATGTGTTTAATTGCCTTATGGACTTGTGATTTCTTCAAGTTTGCAACTGCACCAATATCATCAATGTAAATTGTGATTATCTTGGGCAAACTTAGAAACACTTCAAAGTCCATCATGAAGTCTCTAGAGTCATATAGATACTTTGGCTGCCTCATAGGCTCCAATTCATCATCTTTCCATGATGGAGTCCGGAGTCTGAAATATATTTCTATATAATACTCCTCCACATTATGACTATACTTCCTAAGATTAAATACATAACCTTTGAGGTGAATTTACTGCCGTCCAATCTGACTAAAAAATCCGAATCTACGTAATCAACAAGAAGCAGTGAATTTGTCCAGTAAGTCCACATATAATTTCCAGTCCTTCTCAGGCACTTTATAAATGTCTTACCACAGTTCATCATTCTTGTTCCGGGTTACGTTGATACCCACTGTTTATGCATTCAGCAAAACAGATATCCAATATCGTTCATAGCATTCTTTAGATTAAGCTTCCTTATTCGCCGAAGCATAAGGAACCGCTTTCATCTACTTTATCTCCTTTTTGTGTCTCAAAGACACATTTACTTAGATAAATTCACATGCTAAACGAGTGTGGACTGTATCATTTTATGAAACTTGAGATAAGCATAACATCATTTCTTGTGATCCGTATTACCGTGATCAAAAGGATGTATTTTGCCTTTCTTAAAGTCCTTCATCTCTACCGCTTTATTAACCGTACCCATACGCCCGATAATACTCTTTCATTGTCTCCAATGAGCAAGATACTATCTACGTATAGTACAAGAAACACCACCACGTTTCCGTCACTCTTTACAACACACAAGACTCATCCGCTCATTGATTTAAATCCATGCCACTGGATTACCTAATCAAAACAGATGCTTCATGATCTTAAAGCTTGCTTTAGTCCATCGCTGGATAATTTTAAGCTTACTATTAAAATGCTATTAGTACTTTGCAATGAATCACTCTGGTTGCTTCACATAGATGTTTTCCTCAAGACTTCTAATCAGGAAAGCTGTCTTGACATCTATTTGCTGTTCCTCATAGCAGCAATAAATAAAAGAATCCGGATCAATATAAGCATAGCTACCAGCGAACATGTTTCCTCATAATCGAACCATTTCTTTCTGAGTACACCTTTTCGCAACAAGCTTTGCTTGCAAGGTTTTCACCTTTCTGTATGATCCTCTTTTATTTCCTATGATCACTTGCAATGGCTTTTACACCATTTTAGTGATCCTTCAAGCTCCAGACTTAATTTAGAATCCGTAGATTCTATTTCAACATTCATTGCATCTTGCTAAGATTCTGCGTTTTCATCTTGTAGTGCTATGTCGTATCCGTGGGACAATACCATGTTCACTAGGGATCAAGTCTCACGACTCTCCCAAAACATATATTTATGGGTTGTCATACAACCCTCCCACTAAGACAAGGCACTACATGTAATTGTGTATCAGACGTCACACGCGTTGCAGTTTACCTTGTGGTATATCCTCTTGTACACTTGGTACTTATACTTAGTGTTTTCCTCTCACTTCCTTTAGAACAACTTATACATGGGTTTGTGATTTATTACATAGTCCTTTTCCAAAAATCTAGTTATTGAGTTAACAATTATCCTTCGATCTTTTGGACTAAATAAATCACCCTCTATTTTTCTAGGATATCCCATATACAGACAAACGTTTCACGAATTACTGTATCTAGGGTATATCCATAAAATGAATTTAATTATTCCAAATAATTCATCATCTATCTAATCATAATCATAAGAGCCTAATACCTTCTACCCACCACACCATTCAGCTGGGGCATACCCGGTCTAGTCAACTTGAGATTTAATCTCAACTTCTGATCAATAGCTCCTAACTATCCCAAGAGGTATTCGCCATCATGATTGAATCGTAATGACTTAATATATTTTCCATGACGCTTCACTGTGCCAGCCTTACAATTCTTGAATTAATCAAAGAACTTAGACATGCAGTGCATCATATAAATATATTGGTTTCCAGAATAATCTTTGAATATTCATAACCACCTCTCGCCTGGATAATATTAGGTTCGTTTGAATCAGAATGAACTAATTCCAACATATATATCTTTGGCTCTACATCCCACAGCCTTGAAAAGGCAGTTAATCATTTTTACTTCCAAGCAAGACTCGCAAGTCCGATAGTTTCCACTTCAGATAAACCTTACGGTCTATCGGCTATCAACTTTTGAATCCTACTCAAGTAAAATGAATTAGTCATAGACGCCAAATGTATGTTTAGTTCATTTCCGAAGGTTCCTTTCTCTTACTAATATTAGAAGATGCATTATTTAATTACTATTTATTGCATCTGTGGGATGTGCATGATTCAAGAGTATCCAAATTATCCACCAACGTACTTTAACGGATTATAGCCTCATTCCTCATTTCTATGACCATGTCATTTAAATGAAATGAAGTATCCATCCGTTAATGCATAGAAACCGAAATTAAATTCTTTCTATGAAACGTACGTAAAGATAATTTCTCATAATCAATCGTTTATTCTTATCATGAGATAAATAAACAACTCCCACTGCAATAGCCACTATCTTTGTAGTTTTACCCATGTTATTAACAATCTTATCCTTACTCAGTGATAAACATTTAGTGATTCCAGTATCTACATACTTCGTATCAGTAGATGCCATCACTAATCATGTTCAAACCATTAGTAAATAAGATATTAAACTTGTTCACGTCATGATGAAAAATGGCTTTCTTTTGCCACATGTTTTGTTAGAAGTTTCCCACCAAATACAACCTCTCGTATTTCAGGTAGAACTTGCTCAAAACATCCAGGCAAATTGTGAAGAATAAATTGATTTAGGTTTCCCTTTCAATTTCTATTCCAAGCTCTTCCAATTCATTCATCAATTCAACCATGATCTTCTGCCTTTTTAATTTACTCAAGTATCCCTCTCATCTCTTCACTAGAGACTTTAATAGGCATCATGAGACGTCCTTTGTGAGAATACACATGTATTTTCTTAAGCAGTAATATTAAAACCAAGATTCTTTTCTAATCAATTAATTAGGACGAGTAAATTTAATGTCTTTTAGTTAACAATTAGTGAAATAAAACCATTCGAAATTCAGAGAATCTCAAATAAATATTCTGATCAAATCTTCGAATTTTATCCTTTTATATTGATTCCCTCAAAACAATATAAAATTAAAATTCACCGACATCTCAAGCACCGTGAGTCTGCAAGCCACATTAGGATGGACGTTTACAAACTCGAACATTTACAAGAGAAGGTTTTACCCATTAATTTCATTTGTCAACCTAACTTTATGACAAAATAATTAATAGTCGGTTCCTCTTTAGCCATGCAAATAATAGTAGTGACTCCGTTGGGGAGGATACTAATTATTCACATCTAAGTGTACACCATTATTTGATCCCAAGTCCACTGCCCAAGCTTATGTGCCTTACTGTTAGAGAAGTACACACGCGCTCAGATAACTTTCTATAACCATCAATTATATAAGTTTGTACTAGTGAACCGCATATAAGCTCATCCGTTAGGGAGGAAGGCACTATAGCCAACGCGCAAGCCCATATGCAACACATTACAAACAATAATTATTTAAAGAAGTTTGTACCAGTGATCCGTGAATAAACTCATCCGTTAGGGAGGAAGGCTCTATTGCCAACGCGCAAGTTTACTCACATCACTTACAAACCAATAATGGAGGCCGCGGGAATTAATTATCAATCCCCTCTCCCACTTAGTTATTTAAACACCGAGGGTTTTTAACATGCATATAATATTTCAGAATAAAATATACAACTTAGACATGCTTCTATTAACAGCAATTTAAATAAATAAATCACATAGAACATGCTTTACATATATAACAATTAATTGTCAAGTTAAAACAATTATATCAGTTATATATCATAATTAATTGCATAAATGATGGATCAATTAATTTGAGCCCAAGAGCAACAAATAAGCACAAAATGAGCAACAGATTAAATAATTAATCAAGTCCATTATCCATGGCCCATAATCTTAGCCCAAAATAAAACTAAGTCCACCAAGCCCACTAGCACAAAATGTCCATTAATAAAATTAATTTCATGCTTGGCCCATTACCCACAATTAATTAAATACAGCAATTAAGGTTGACCCAGCAGCCCATTACCATTTAATTAAAATTTGGGCCCAAAGCCCAAAAACAAATTAAATAAATGAGCAGCCCCTAATATATCTGAATTGGGCCCTTATCCATACTAAAATTAGGCCCATCAGCCATTAAGGTCCAACTGTGACAGCCCATCAAACCAAGCCCATTTTGCCCAGCTGCTGCCCTAAATACAACTGCCGTCAAAACACACGCATCGTTGTCTTGCCTGCCACGCCGTCAGACCAAGCCGCCGGTGACTGAGTTGTAGACTGAGGACCTGACGCCGCATTGCTGCCCGCCGGTCTTGGTTGTCTTCCACTCTCATCATCACCGGACTAGTCCAAAAACACACATCCGCAGCCTCTACCCATTAGCGTCGCCGAGCACATCCAGCAAGCCCAAGCCATCGATTCGCATAGCATCCAGCAGATACGACCCAACCATCGTGAAGACTCTCGGAAGAGGCTTCAGGATCGACCTGGTCGCCGAAGGATTCGCTCCAGAATCAGCTTGGACCCGACTGGAACGTTGCTGCTACTCTTCCGATGTCGTTTGCAAGATCGACACTGGCGCCTCCCATCAAGCTGCGAGATAGCCACGTTTCCAGCCATCGTCACGACTCACCAGGGATCCCGCCTGATCCGCCGTGGAACCATCGCACCCGACAGCGACCACCCTCGCTTGGAACCGATCAGCGGCAATGGAAACAGACATTCCCGGAACTGCCTCGACGCGTGCGGAACGCCGCTATAAGAAATGAGCGCCGCGTCTGGAAAACATCTGCCTCGCCGTGAAGCTGCTGTCCAGCCTGGTATGGTTGCTGCTTCAACTCGCTCTGAAATTTTGGAGGAATCGCCCGATGGTCGCCTTGACGCGCCCCTGGAACCAGTCTTGGCCTGATCGAGAACTCCCTCAGACTCGATAGGGAGTGGTTGAGACCCGACAGGAAGAACAATCGACTTCCCTGGATTTTGCAGCAGACGTGATCGGAGCACCCAATTCATGCCAACCCTATCGCCGTTCTGCCATCGAAGATCACGATCGCTACCAGCGGCCCCACACCAGTCTTGCCGTATTGTAGCCCTCATTCTGGGTAGTCCCTTTCTTTCCGTGAACAGAGAGGGTGAAAGAATAGGAGTTGTATGGTGGTTTCTTTCTTTCATACGTGTTTGATCGCAGCGATAAAGGATAACAGATAGGAATACAAGTATTAAAACTATACCCTAGTTTTCTTTTCTTGCGATAATTAACAGATTAAGTCACATAATCACAAAAAAAACTATCAAACTTGCTATCAATAAGACAATCAATACACGAAAGGCACAAACTATACCTAACGTCTCATGTCTCACCACGAAACCAACGCTCTGATACCAATTGTTGGCAATTGGATCGTGTGGATCAACGTGATTCGTTAGTAAAACAGGTAAACAAATCAACGGAAGCATAATTAAACCGTTTACCGTACTTCTGGGTTGGTGTAGAGGTTGATCGTTGCAGAGAACCACCTCTCGATCTTCTGTTCTATGACCCAAGTCGAATCCTGCTGTTGTGTGGGCAACAATCTGCAGGATTCTCTCAATCTGCTTCTTTCCCTAACTCATGTTGAAAGAGGCGCAATTACTTAGGTTTCCAGAAGCTGAGATGACTATATATATTGGGCTACAGCAGGGACCAGGAGGAGAAATTGGGCTGGGCCTCAATTGAACTTTAACTAACCAAGCTTAGCCCAAAGCTTTTATTTAAATCCAATAATAATAATATAGTCCACTAAAATATTATTATTGCACTACCCGTCCAATCCCAAAATTATATTCTGGGCTCCTTCTTATTATAAGCCCGATAGTCTCCCCATGTTTAAGAGATACAATGTCCATTAATTAATTAAGTTACTGACAACTCAAATTAATTAATATCTCATCCGAGAGTAGTACCACTCAACCTTATTATCATGCCGGAAATTAATCCACTTGCAAGATTTACATGATAAACCTTATGAGCTCCTCAAGGGGACATCATCAACCTATGTCGGACATGGATTCCTTCTACAATCAACAGCACACCATAGATACAGCACTATTTCCCAACTCACCGAGTTTGTTGATTTAATATATATAAATCTCACCCATTGATGAATCAAAGAAATACATACTGCCCTACGTGTCGAGGTTATTGTATAGGGATTAAGAGCACGAACTTCCATAATAACAGAGATCAAGTGCTACTATATAGTCAGTATAAGAAGAACGATCTCAAGCGGTCCTGCTCAATACACACAAGTGCACTAATGTGATTCTATAGCCAAGACAAGCTAATACCAAACCACACTACAACCATACCGATAGAGAGTCCCCATCTATCTCAGTTGTGAGCATCTGTTTATACTTTATAAGGAAACCGATAATATGATCTTCTGCGTGTTGTCGCACAACATATTATCTACAGTATAAAGTAAATGGACTATTGCATCATGCATATAAAATAAATTATAAGATGCAATCATTTGATCAATGATTCTCATTTCAAATATTGTTATGACATTGTTCATACTAAAGCTAGACTTTTAGTACACAATCCAACAGAGCTAATATCACAAACTTCAAGAGTTTCCCGAGGAACTGATTCGGGTACACCAAAGGAGCTGACACCCACACCACCAGCACTATCGTCTCGAATCTTCTTCGAAAGAGCAGTACTATCATGGGTCTCTTTATCAGAACTTTTATCCTGTAGACTATACTTCCTCTTGGAGGCAACGGATTTGGCAACAATGGCCTTGGAATTATCTCTCTTAGACTTCGGGGCTTTAGGGGCTCTCTTTGAAACCTTCTCTCCAGCACTTGAGGTTTTCCCTTTGACGGTACCAATATCTTACCTCGGAGAGAAAAGGTCGGAAAAATCACAGATCTTGATAGCCTTGAGGGGTTGCACAGTAAGAGGGGCTTCAGAAAATTTCCTGGACGGGGCCTGAGAAACCTTCTTTTTCCCTTGCTGAGTGCGGCCTGTTTATGAACAGAGGGAAGGGTAGCAATGTTGGCAATATCAAGCATGAGACATTTCTCATCTCCTGAACATAATGGAGAAGAAGGTAAATACAGAAGAAGAAATAAAGTCAGGAATATGAAGAACACCATCACAAAACATCGAGAGGTCGAAGTAAAAGACGCAACAACAGAAAAATCACCTGGCATGACTATAGCCGAAGAAGTAAAGCCGGCAGTGAAGAGATTAATGCAAGTAATAATGGACTGGTAATGGCGCTCCTTCTCGGGGAGATTGCGAATACGATGGAAGGCATCTTGAAATTCAGATGACAACTTCTCAAGAGCGCACGACTCACTTACTGCATAAAATAAGAAGGAAATGTCAGAATTTTCAAATGGTATAGAAAGGAACCAAAATACATACACGCACTAAGATCAGGTTTGAAGAAAGAACTCCTAGGGAACACAGTGGGATTTTGAGGGTCCTCGGAATCGAAGATACAAAGACCCCTCCATGGCCCACGAACCCAAACCCAGTGATCTTTCCACTTTTTCACTTAGCTAGGCAAAGAGGCAACCAGGTTAGTGTGACGAGGCGCCAAATAGTAATACCCTTTCATCCTAGCATTCCGGGTAAGCCAATATAGGAAATTAATCTCAGAGGCACTCAACAACGGATATTTCATCAAATGGAAAAGAATTAAAATCCCCATCAAGGCAGCCCAACCATTAGGAGCCAACTGAGCAGGGGCTATACCCCAGAAATCGAGAACATCCTAGATACAGGGATGAAGAGGGAACTGAAGGCCAAGCTCAAACTGCAATTCGTAGGTGATTGGTCGTTAATATTTGGGATGACCAATTAAAGAATTTATCGAATCACAGGGAGGAATGTACTAGGGTTTAAGCGATCTCGTGTTCATAAAAAAATAGAAATGATCATAAAGGGGAGATAATCAAGAAATGACAATAAAATAAATAGATAGATGAATGAATCAATGGATGAATGAGCCTAGTAGATAGAGATGAGGCTAACAATACTTAAAGCATTGAAAATCTAGGTATCATGCAATGAATTCATATGTATCATTGGAATGAGACTAAGGGCCAATACTAGTTCACCTAAATTCCCTCTCAAAATGAATATGATATTGTCAATACATAACTCAAACGATTGGTTCTCACTCAAACAATTCCAACTAGGTACTAAGCTTGAAATGAGAGTCCCTTCACATGATTAATCAACCTCTCGATCAAACCAATCGGATGTCCTATCAAAGGGTTCTAAACTCCAAAGGATTTCTCAATCTCTTTACAATTTATAATGCACATGAAGTGTAAGATTGAATGATTCAATTAATTATCCTAAATATGCAATTGACTTCTTAATCTAATCACATGTTTAAAACAACAAACCACACAAATCATCATAATCATCAAGATCTAAAGCATCAATGATAGAAAATCAATTATCCCAATCAACATAATCATTCAATTGCAAATGCCCAAAATTATCCAACACAATTCATATTGCTAATCTCACAAAGGAGATTAGCTTCTCATAGTCACAAGAAATTCAACATAGACATTAAAATCCTTACAAAACATGATAAACAACAAGGTTTCAATACAAAGATTCGATGAAAACTCCCTTAGATGGCTCCAATGCTGATTTCTTCTTCCCTTTGCAATTCTCCTCTCTCCCTTGCTTCTCTAGCTAAATGGATGAAGGATTTGATGGTGGGATGATGATAGATGGGATGGACGAAGAATGGATGAAGAAGGTGTAAAATGGAGGAAATGGTGTGTGAGGTAGTTGTAAGGGTGAAAACCCTCGACCAATCTGATCTAAAATTGAAGTATTGGGTATTTATACCCTTTAGGAAGCTTCTAGAAGGATTCTAATATGTTTCTGATGCTGCAGCAACACGAATCGTGTGCTGCAACAGGCCACAGGGTGGCCGTCTAGGCATTTCTGATGTCAAAAAATGGCCAAGGCTTACAGGGCCGTATTGCGTAACACGACTGGTGTGCTGCAACACGGCCAGCCGTGTTGGTGCAATCCCTATTTTTATAATTTTGTTTTGGCTCGTTTTCCCTCGTTTCAACTCTGAATTGAGATCTGCTTTTTCCTACGTCTTTCTTTTCGCGTCTAGGATTTATTTTTGCCTAAAAATCATACGTTTAAGCTCATTCACACATATATCCATAAAAATACATAACACAACCAAATAGTACACAAATACAGATAAAAATATATGAAAATACACATAAAAAGACACTAAAATCTAGGTGAAAATATCACTCATCAGTAGGCCGCAACAAAATTTGATGGGACAAAACACATTTGAGCATCGGAAGAAGGAAGGAATAATTCAATATCATCTCTGCATTGAAATTTACCAATGGCGATAATGGTATTTTTCTCTAGCCAAGAATCGTCAATAGTAGAGAAAAAGTCCTCGGCAGAAAAGAAAACTCCATTTCACCACTCCGAAAGCTTCCCGAGATGAGCCACTAGCCCAGGTCTAGCGTCGACTATATCGGCGCAGTGTTCTAAATTGAAATTCGACATGAAGTCAGCAACTGCCTGGTCAAAGGCGGACTTAGAAAGGGAACAAGAACTCGAACCCTCTTCTTGAAGGGGAGAAGGAGACCCAGCACTCTTGAGTGAAGAATCAGTAGTTCGTGAAGGGAATTTCGAAGGAGAAGTGGAACCCTCGCGGTCCATGTTCTTAAAAGTGTAGGAGGAGAGGAAACGATACACAGAGGAAAAAGGAGAGGAAACCCTAGAAGATGACACGAAGAACTCAAAAACACCAGGAAGAATAAGTTAGGGAAATAAGGAAGAAAAGGGGAGAAAAATGGTACCTGGAGGAGAAGGGAGAGCGTACAGTACAAGGAAAATCACAACCATCAGAGGAAAGATAGAAGAGTAAAAATCGAAGGGAGAGAAAGGGGAGAGGAAGGTAAACTGACAGAATTTTTGAAATTTAAAATTTGAATGAAAACACCAAATACCGGAGATACCCCCAACCTTGCGGAAATATCTCGGCGACCCCGGTAATCGAGGAACAGGAATAATGTGGGACTAAAATAAGAAACTGAAGTGGAAGAAACGGTAATCATACATACTAAAGTATGAGGGATATAACTTACAAAATACAGGTCGACCATAGATAATCTCAAGCTATGAGATTATCCAGGCTCGAGGGCTTAATGTTATGGGTATTATATCCCCCATGCCTAACGGACCGGAAGCCAAACAAGCTGAGATACCCCAACCATAAAGAGGCCCAAGATATGAATGAATGGTAAATCATGGAATGATGGCAGCCCAAGAAGATGACCCTGGCCCAAGAGACACTACTCGGAGGAGAACCAGGAAGGAGCCCAAGAAGATAAGGCCAGGAAGGGTCCGAAGAGAAAAAAGCCCAATGAAAGGATAGAGAGCCGAGACCCCTCGGCAGAACACCCCAGCTCCAATGACGAGGGGGACATCCAGGAGCTCAGACGAATAGCAAAGCCTCGTAAACTGACCCATCCGACGACTGAGAGGAATATCAGTACTGTTGGGAAAAGTACATACACAACTGCGAGAATGAGTAGTGGCGACAGGCTAGAGGACAAGAATAACAGTAAGAAAGGATGTCTTGGGCAGCACTCTCACACTAGAGGACAACACACAACAGGTATGTCTCTCTACATCTACCAATAGGAAGCAAGCAAAGGATAGAGGAAGACCTGCTGCGCTCTGCAAGACATCTGGTAGCCCTCTGCACCGGCTACCAAAAGTCATCGATGTTCCAGCAGCCTCTATTTATGGCTGCTTGTCTTTGTTCAGGTGACACTGATTAGCCATAACTTGTAGTTTGGTTGACCAATTCAAGAATTTATCAAACCACAAGGAGGTAGGTACTAGTGTTTAAGTGATCTCATGTTTGTTGTAATTTTATGGAGACGAATCATCAATAGAGTGATTGTTCAACAAGTAAATAGAAGTAATCAAAGCAATGTAAGCAATGATCAAACGAATCAAGATAAGTGGATGAAATATGGTTTACCAAATTAATCAAAATTGGGATTAACAACAATTAAGTAATGGAAAATCTTAGGATACATGCATTAAACTCATATGAATCAAGGGTATTAATTAAGGGCCAACTCTAAATTCACTAAGCTCCTTCTCAAGATGAATAGGATATTAATTTCAATTAGCACAAATATTGGTTCTCATTCAAACAATTCCAACCGTATGTCCTATCAAATGGTTCTAAACTTTAAAGAATTTCTCAATCTCTTTACAATTTATAATGCACATGAAGTGTTTGATGAAATGATTCAATTAATTATCCTATATATGCAATTGACTTCTCAATCTAATCACATGTTTAAAACAACAAACCACACAAATCATCATAAACATCAAGATCTAAAGCATCAATATAGGAAATCAATTAACCCAATCAACATATGAATTTAAATATATAGATCCCAAAATTTAACCACAAACTTTCATGTTGCTAATCCCACAAGGGAGATTAGCCAACAATCGTCATAAGATCCTTAACATAGACATTAAAAACCTTACAAATCATAGTAAACTTGAGGATTAATTCAAAATTAGGATGAAAACTTCCTTGGATTGGCTCCAATTGAATCTCATTCCTTCCTTTGGTGATCACCCACCCTTCCTTGCTTCTTCACTTGATTTGGATGGTAGACTTTATGGAGAGATGATGTAGGATCAAAGTATGGATGAATGGGATGAAGAATATGGTGTAAAATCAAAGGAATGGTGTGTGAGGTGTGTGTGCAGCTGAAATTTCGTGGATCCTCCTTCAATGGTTGAATGGAAGGGTATTTATACTCATTGGAAGTCTTCTAGAAGAATTTTGCTTTTTTTACTGATCAGGCACCTACACGACTTGTGTGCTGCAACACGCCTCGAGTCGTGTCAGGATTTCTGGGTCAACGTGAACTTTCGAAAACACATGAGTCGTGTGCCGCAACACGGCCAAGGGATGGTCGTATTATGCATTCTGATGTCGTCGCAAGGCCATCTCTTACAGGCCCGTTTATAGTACACGGCTCGTGTACTTGAAATGGTTGGCCGTGTCCTTGCTGTCTTGTTTTCTTCTTCCATATATAACTCCACCAAATAGCACAAAAATACGGATAAAAATATATGAAAACACATAAAAAATACTAAAATTTAAGTGAAAATATCACTCATCACACCCTCAAACTTAAAGTGTTGTGCGTCCCCGCATAACGAAAATGATAAACCAAGGGGAGAGATTTTCATCTTGGAAAAGAAAAACTAAACGAACATAAGTAATAACACATCAATAGCACTAAAAACCATAATGTATGCTAAGTCATCCTACAACATTAAACTTATAACATGAGAAATTAACAAGTTCAATCAAAAGAGAATAAAGTGTAATATAGTCCCTTTTTAGTCCAATCCTTACAATGGTTATAAAGTTCTCTCACACTCTTAAAAGTGGTAACAACACTCATCAATGGATTGGCTCGACTCGCTATAAGCTTGCTCGCGGACTACATTCACAATCCACCAAAGTGTTGATAATGATCAAAAAGGTCTTTCATTAAGGATGCAATGATAGGCTCTTTGGTATGGTAGGAAGAATATGGATACAAGTGACTAATCATGTGCAAGTAATCGAAGAGGTAGCTACTTTCTTCTATTCCTTCACATTTTCTTTCTTCATTTCTTTCCTTAATTTTTCATAAGCACTATCATCAAATGTCTTTGAATTGAGCTTCTTTCAATGCATGCATCCTTTCTTTGATTTTCATGATTTCCTTAAGCATGCCTTCTTTCAAATGTCTTTCAATGCATGTCTTTTTCTTGTTATGAGGTTGTATATTCATTTTTTGCTTATGCTCTTTTCATCCTTGGTTCTTTCTTTTCTTTTTACCATTTCCTTTTCTTCTTTTTCTTCCATATCAAACCTTCCTAGCTACCATTTCCTCAATCACTCACACATAGATGGTGAATATATAAGGCTCATGTGGGGTAATTAAGGCTTGTAATGTGCTAAATTCACAAGAAAAAAAGGCTTATAGGCTCAAAATGGCTAACTTGGGATGATGTTCATGGTAGGAAAATATATGGCCATGACTTTTAATAACAAGGGTGTCCTTAGATCATGTCATTAACCTCTACTAATCGGGTTCATTTCTATAATCCTTGAGCAAGTTCTAACTTATCAAACACAACCAATCCACTCATGAAGAAAACCATGTATAAACAGTTAAGGCTCAAATATTCACAAGGATGTGCTTAGACTTTAAGAAACTTATTACACCACATTCATCTCAAAATTGAACAAGTTAATGAAATCATGTTACAATTTGAAAATGTAGAGATTCTTAATCATAACTTATCATCACTCATTACCACAAAATATCATCACTTGTTGTTCAAAAATGACTCACAACCTCCCTAAACAAACCACCAACACATTCCCTAAACAAGAATAAAAATGCCAACAAACACAAAACAAACAAATGACCAAAAGCACAAGAACAAAACACCATACAAAGAAATAAAACATAGAATTTCCCTATCCATAATCAATACAAATAACCATAAATCTCAATCCTTAATTAAAAACAAAATAAAACTAAAGTACAAATTAAACATCCCAAAACAAAACAATCAAAAGTATCAAATACAACACAATTCAAATTCAACTAAAATGAATGAGCTACTGAAGTGACGAACACTAAAAGTACTCCCTTCAATTCTCCAGAGGAGGTGGCGGATGGTATGGGGCCTAAGGATTATAAGCACGAGGTGATATCGGGAACTAAAAATTAAACATCATCGTGAGCATCTCTTCCATATTGTTTGAATGAATACGCCCCTGCTCATCATTGTAATCCCTCCGGCGTTGCCCCTCTTGGATCTTCCTCAGTGTCACTCCATGCCTTTGTTACTCCTCCTTGAGCTCTCTAATCTGGTCTCCATGTGACTGCTGAGTGTTCCTTATCCCTTGAACTTTGTCTTCCATGAAATTCCATCTAGCCACTCCGGGTCCCATGTACTGCTGCTGCTGCTGAAATTCCTCCTCTTGGACTTCTTCTTCTTGCTCAAAAATCGGGGGTTCTGGTGCTTGCTCCTCGAACTCAACATGATGGGGTTGCTCATCTTCGTCCCCTATCTCCATGTTGGCTGGCTCAGCTCTAAGCTCTCTTAGCTCTCGTTCTTCTTCTACCCTCATTTGCTGGAGCACTGCCTCTACTCTTTCTCTATTTTGTCTTTAAAATGCTCTTACCACTGCGGAGTAGTTGGGGCTCGCCATAGCTAAATTCTGGACCTTTCGTTGACCTCGCATTGTGGTGAGTTCCGAAGCTAGTAGAGAAAATGGAGGTCCCATCTCTTGCCTCAAATAGTACATATTTCCTATAACTTATAGGAACTCTATCCTAACAAGCTGTGTGTAAGTAAGCCCTTCACTCACCATTCGATGCTGCATACCTCTCACATCAATCCCTAGTCCCTAAGCAATCATCGTGACCAAACCTCCAATAATAATCCCTCTAGTGTTTTCTCTTTTGGCTACCCTCTCCACATGTTGAACAAAGTGAGCCGCAATGTTGACTCTGAATTCTTTATAGAGGCTATACATAATGTACAACTGCTTCTCGCTGACAGCTCCACTCTCAAACCTACCCAGAATGGTATTTGATACTATCTTCTCAAGGTACCTCATCACTGGGTTTCTGATCGTTGTCCCTTTTGAGGAGCTAGGTATGTACTTTGGAGGCTCAGTCCCATCTTCCACTAACCTTCTCCACCATGTTTGCTGATTGAAACCCCCTCCAGGCAAGAAGTTCTGATGGCCTCTCATGACTGGGCACCCAAAAAATTTGTTCAAGTCATTTATAGGAACCTTCTCCCACATGATATTGTTCAGCTGAAATGTAATTGCTAAGGGAAAACTGCTCCTATCTTTGTGAACTTGCAACGTGCTCATGAACTCTGCTATGAGATGTAGACAGGTGGGAGGCCTCTTGTCGAAGAATTTTTCCATGTCTACCCTTCTGAATAAAGCCCTTAAATCATCCGTAATCCCAAGTCCCTCCATAGTAGCCTGATCTTGAAATCTCGTTGGCCTAATCTTGGTCACTATGTATTGCCACCTTAGTGTATACTTCTCCCACTCCGAGAATTCCACTCCAGTGTTTGGTCTATCATTAACTGAGCATCAATGTTTGATAACTTCATGTCCGTCTCCACAATGATGAAGTCTTCATTACGTTTCTTTGTTCTTCTTTCAGCCATCTACAATGTTCAACATGTTTCAAGTTAAAATTCCTTTTCAACTCTTAACAATATAAATCAACAATGCTTCATACTTGCAATAGGTTCTCAATCTAACTCAAAACTTCATTCAAGTATTTCATCGAACACTTAGCATGCATGTATTTCACAATCACCTATTTGCATCTATTTTTAATCTCATTCATTCTCAAATCCTCAATACCTAACAAATATAGACTATTACAAATTCATGAAAGCATCATCAATCAATTCATAGCACAATTTGTATCAAACTTCATTGATTTCCAAAAATCCCAAATTCAAATTCTCCATGAACCCTAATTCCTTAAAAATTCCACACAATTCAACAATTAAACAAATTAATTCATGTATCACAATCATGGACATGCTGCAAACTTGCTAGCATTCAAAGCCCATACATGAATTCACACATTCAATTGAAGACTAAGGTTCAAATTGACATACCTCTTTCTTGGAATCAAATGGAAGATTGGATGTTAAAACTTTTGGAATCACTTACTCTCACCTCTATTGAATGTTGTTTGAAGATTCGTGGAGTTTGGAAGAGAGATTATTGAGTGAGAGAGTTGAAAATGACGAAAGAAAATGAGGCATTTTGAAGAGCCAGCCCGTGTTTTAGTCTGTCCCAGAAAGCAACACGGCTCGTGTTGCCCACACGGCCCATGTATCTGCACTCGACACGAGTTGTGTTGTGTAACACGGTCAGGGAGTGCCCGTGTCGATCATTTTGATGTCGTCACACACCCATTTATTATAGGCCCATGTTGACGATACGACACGTGCTTCGTGACAGGACACGACTCGTGTTTTGCAAAATAGCCTGTGCCTGCCCGTGTTGCTCTGTCTGATGTCAGTACATGGATCGTGTACTGTTTGCTCTGTTTTCTCCCATTTTTGACTCAAACCCTATTTTTCATGCTTCCACTACTCCCTATTCATGATCACAACTTAAAAAACAACATTAGCTCAACATTAGGTATCAAAACATGGATTATCATCTACTTTCACACAACCAAACGGACCAAAATCACACCGAACTCATGAGAAAAAGTTTCAAATTAGCTCAAAAACACAAAAATTTCATGCTTCCAATAAAATACATGTCGCACCATGCTATATCCCCCCAAACTTAAATTGAAACAAGAGTTTCTAGATAAGGTTGCAACAAAATGGAGAGACATACCTACACACTTAACATGAAACTCTTTTCGTATCCTCAAAACGCATTCTTCTCATGAACACAGTCAACCTACATTCCAAAAATACAACAAAAGAAAAGAAATATGTACAATCCTAAACTACGAAAAGGATACGAGTCTTCAAGAGGTAAAGGTATCCACATATACCAACTCCCGTTGAAAGGGAGAATGGTAATGTTTCACCCTATGACCATTAACCACAAAAGCATTTACATCCGATCCTTCAAGTTTTATTGAGCCATCATCTCTCACTTCGATCACCAAGTACGGACCGATCCATTTTGAAAGATGTTTTTCGAGGAATAATTTAAGTCTTGAATTGAACAACAGAACCTTATCCCCTGGAACAAACTCCTTCATTTTGATCCTTTCATCGTGCCATATTTTAAGTTTTTCTTTCAAAATCCTCAAGCTTGAGTAAGCTTCCTCTCTAAATTCCTATAGTTCAACCAATTGAAGGCACCATTTCTTCCCGGATTCCTTCTCATCAAGGTTCAACTTTCGAAGGCCCACAATGCCTTGTGCTCCAATTCCACGAGTAAATGGCATGACTTTCCATACACAAGCTTATATGGTGAAAATCCAAGAGCGGTCTTATAAGCCGTTCGATAAGCCCATAGAGCATCGTCAAGCTTTGAAGACCAATATCTTCGACTACCATTGACCATCTTTTCAAGAACAAGCTTTACTTGCCTATTTGACACTTTCGCCAAGCCATTGGTTTAAGGATGGTAAGGTGTTGAAACCTTGTGCTTCACTCCATATCCCATCAAAAGCTTCTCAATGATTTTGTTAATGAAGTGAGATCCCCCATCACTAATCATCACTCTCGGCACTCCAAATCTAGCAAAGATGTTTTTCTTCAAGAAAGCTTTTACCACTAGAGCATCATTTGTCCTTGTCGGGATTGCTTCTATCCATTTGGAGACATAATCCACTGCAAGCAAAATGTACAAGTACCCATTGGATGGCGGAAATGGTCCCATGAAGTCCATCCCCCATACGTTAAACACTTCAACTTCAAAAATGTTCCTCATGGGCATCTCATCATGTTGCCCTATACTTCCAATTCTTTGGCACCTATCACATCCCTTGATATACTCCTTGCAATCTTTGAACAAGGTTGGCCAAAACAACCCCGATTGAAGATTTTTTGCTCCCGTCTTTTGAAATCCAAAATATCCTCCACAAGGTGAACTATGGCACATCCCTATAATGCTCAATTTCTCATTCTCCGGGATACACCTCTGTATGATTCTATCCGGATAATTCATGAACAAAAGAGGATAATCCCATAAGTAATCCTTGACATCATGATAGAACTTCTTCCTTTGAGATTCGGTAAGATGATCCGGCTTGAGGCCACAAGCTAAATAATTCACAAAATCCGCATACCACGGCCTTCTGGTCTCACACAAAGTGTACATCCTTTGAAAATCAACTAGAAGAATTTCTTCATCTGGAAATACATCCTTAATGAACTCCATAGTTCCTTCTTCATCAACATTTTCTAAGCGTGACAAATGGTCGGCTATGACATTTTCAACTCTCTTCTTATCACGTATCTCCACATCGAACTCCTGCAATAAAAGAACCCAATGAATTAGTCTTGGTTTAGCATCTTTCTTGCTCATCAAATACCTAATGGCGGCATGATCCGTATAAACAATAATTTTTGTGCCAACTAGGTATGGACTAAATTTTTCAAAAGCATAAACCACGGATAAGAATTCTTTTTCCGTTGTGGTATAATTCTTTTGATTGGCATTGAATGTCTTTGAAGCATAGTAGATCGCTCGAAACTTCTTCTCCCTAACTTGACCAAGCACCACTCCCAATGCATTGTCACTTGCATCACAATGGAGCTTAAAAGGCTTACTCCAATCGGGAGAGACGAGGATTGAAGACGAAATTAAGGCTTCTTTGAGCACCCTAAAAGTATCAAGACATTCATCATTAAATTCAAACGAAGCATCTTTTTCAAGCAATTTATACAAAGGTTTGGCTATACTAAAAAAATCCTTTATAAAACGTCGATAGAACTCGTGGCCAAGGAACGATCTAACCCCTTTTTCATTTTTTTGTGGGAGAAGATGTTCAATGGCTACAACCTTCGCCCTATCAACTCTCAAACCTTTCTCCGAGATATGATGACCAATTATGATACCCTCTTGAACCATAAAATGGCATTCTTCCCAATTTAATACTAGGTTCGTATCTTGACATCGCTGCAACACCATAGAAAGATTTGTCAAGCATTTATCAAATGAAGACCCAAATACGGAAAAGTCATCCATAAAAACCTCCATTATATTTTCAATCAATCCCCCAAAAATGGCCATCATGCAACGTTGAAAGGTGGCGGGGGCATTGCACAATCCTAAAGGCAATTTATAGAAAGCAAACGTGTCATACGGACAAATAAAAGTTGTTTTCTCTTGATCCTCGGGGGCTATCATGATTTGGTGTACCCCGAGTAACCATCTAAAAAATAATAATACTTGTATCCCGCCAACCTATCAAGCATTTGATCAATAAAAGGTAAAGGGAAATGATCTTTATGAGTGTTTTCATTAAGGTTCCTATAATCACAACAAACTCTCCACCCCGTTTTCACCCTTGTAGCAAGTTCTTCATCAAATTCCGTTTTAACAATGGTTAATCCCCCTTTCTTAGCCACAACATGCAAAGGACTCACATGCGGACTATCACTTATGGCATAAACAATATTAACATCTAACCATTTCAAAACTTCTTTCCTAACAACCTCTTGCATAATGGGGTTCAAACGACGTTGAGGTTGTATGCATGTTTTACTATCATCAATCAATCTAATATGATGCATACAAATAGTGGGACTTATACCTTTCAAGTCATCAAGATTCCACCCTATAGCACTTTTATGATCTCTAAGCACCCTCAACAATTTATCAAGCTCTAGAGGTGAAAGAGATGATGATATAATTACCGAAAAGGTTTTGTTATCCCCCAAGTATGCATACATAAGATGATCGGGTAGTGGCTTCAATTCCTCTTTTCCTTTTTCAACTTTTGACTCTTCATTCTCTATTTCCAATGGAAGGTACTCCCTCTTTCCATAGTACATCATCTTGGCTTCATCTTCTTACATTTCCCTACAAGCATTCAATTCATGTAAGCAATCATTTATATCATCATCTTCTAGACAATAAAAAGACGAGTTAGAGTTAAGAGATAAAGTAAGAGAATGGCTTATGCTTATTTCGAGAGGATCTTTAGATAAGAAGAATGACAAGTTCTTTTGAACAATCTCATCAATCAATTCAATCCTTCTACACTCCTCTTTCTCATCCGGATGCCTCATCGCATTTCTTAATGAAAACACCACTTCTTCTTCATTTACTCTCAATGTCAACTCCCCTTTGTGCACATCAATTAAAGCTCTTCCCGTGGCCAAAAATGGATGCCCCAAAATTAATGGAACATTTGCGTCTTTGTCCATGTCAAGCACTACAAAATTCACCTGGAATATGAACTTTCCAACTTTAACTAACACATCCTCAACTACTGCCTTGGGATAAGTCAAAGACCTATCCGTAAGTTGCAATGTAACGGACGTATGCTTTACTTCCCCTATACCAAGTTTCTTGAAGATGGACATATACATCAAATTGATACTAGCCCCAAGATCACAAAGAGCTTTATGAACTTCACTCTTACCCATCTCACATGGTATGACAAAACTCCCCGGATCATTGAGCTTTGGAGGCAACTTCTTTTGGATTATGGCACTACACTCCTCCGTCAAGTTGACGGTCTCATTCTCCACTAAGCATCTTTTTCTTGCCATGATCTCTTTCAAAAACTTAGCATAGTGAGGCATTTGGCTCAAAGCATCCACAAATGGTATTGATGTGGATTTTCTTGAAAATCTCCAAAAACTTTGCAAGCTTTTCATCAAGTCCCTTCTTCAAAAATCTATATGGAAAAGGAATAGGCACTTGAGTTTTTGGTATGCCCCAACTATCTCTTTCCAATTCCACTTCATTCTCTTTCTTTTTCAACGCTTTTGTTCTTTGCCATTTCTTTTTAACAACTTCCGGCTCAAAAACATCCGTTTCATCATTCGCTTTTACTTCAACTTCACTTTCTTCTACAAATTCTTCTTCAACCAAGTTTTCATCAACCTCTTTCTCTTCTAACTTCTCACTTTCCATAGGTATAGAAGGTCCCTCATAGTTTGCTCCACTCCTCAAAGTGATTGCCTTGCATTGCTCTTTTAAATTTACAATAGTGGTAGAAGGAAATTTTCCTTTCTCGTTCGCACTTAACAACTAGCAATTTTACCAACCGAGTGCTCCAAGGATTTGAACCTTCTATCATTAGCTTCATCAATCTTTCTTCTTGTCTCATCTTGAGCTTTGTTCGATGCAATCAATTTCTCAATGATCGGTGCTTACTTTCCCTTCATTATTTGGCGCTTTAGCTCTCGAATGATATCCCGGGGGATAAGCAACCACATTGCTCGGGTTTGAATAAGAGAAGTTATCTTGTCTCCTTTATTGTTGTGGGTATGAGCTTCCACTTCCTTGATTATTGACACCTCCTTGCCTTGGTGGGTAATTTCCTTGGTTGTGATTGAAATTACCTTGGTAATTATTTTGATAGTTACCTTGGTAATTCCTTCCTTGCATGTATTGCACATCCTCCACACGTGGCATTGTCATAGCCCATTGTTCCCCACTAAAACTATTCGGAGGAAGTATATTTTGATCAATTTGGCCTTCCACCATGTTAACTCCTTGATTCACACCTTGACTCAAGCTCATTTGTCTCATTTCCTCCGCCGCTATCATCTCAACACTTGGCATACTTGGTTCCACATTAGCAATCTTCAAGCTAAACTGTTGCCCTTGATCGAAGCTTTCAAATCCATAGCATCTACTAACTCTCTCCGATGGCCATTGGTAAACATTTTTAGCAATCTCATCAAAAATCCTTATAGTCCTCTCCGGAGTCACACCAAGTACGGATCCACCCGCCGAAGCATCAACATACATTCTTTGACTATTTACCAAACCTTGGTAGAAAAATCCAAATTGTTGATTCTCCAGAAAATCATGTTTTGGACACTTGCGAAGCATATCCTTAAACATTTCCCATGCTTCATAAAAACTTTCTTGAGGCATTTGCTTGAATTGAGTAATCAAGCTCTTCATTTGAAGCGTCTTAGAAGGCGAAAAATATTTATTCAAGAACATTTGTGCAAGCTCCTCCCAAGTGTTACACGTACCCGGAGTAATGGTAGATTACCATGTTCGAGCACGATCCCTCAACGAAAATGGAAACAATCTCATCTTAATGCAATCCTCACTCACTCCATTCATCTTCACGGTGTTGGCAATCTCAATAAATTGAGCTAGATGAGCGTTAGGATCCTCAATCGGAGTTCAACTAAATTGTTGCTCTCTCACCATAGAAATCAAGCCCGCTTTAAATTCAAAGTTGTTGGCATTGATTGGTGGTCCCATCATTTGTGGCATTTCCCTTGGCATAAAGAAATCCCGGATTACCCTTGGATCGACTTGAGGTCCTCGATGCACCGGAGGTGGTGGTGGAGGTGCATAAGCATGTTGAAAACCTTGTTGAAGCATGGCTTGTTGCACCATTTGTTGAAATAAAGCTTGATTGTTAAACTCTCTAAAATTTTGATGAGCTTGTTGAGGAAGATTAGCATTGTCTTGCACATTTTGTACTCCGTCTCCATCATTCCTAATATCAACACGTTCATCTTGATTTTTCTCCATTGGATTACTGTTTTTGGTTTTGTTCTCCTTTCTCCTTCTTCGAAAAGTGTGTTCAATTTCTAAATCAATAGGCTCAACTTGTTTCCCTTTTGACCTAGTTCAAAATAAAAGAAGTTAGAACAAGATTTTCAAAGCAAATACAAGTAAACAAAAAAAATAAAAAAAATATCTCTAGTAAGATTACTCAAAATGTTCCTTCTTCAAGCTACTAGCAATCATTGCCTCCCCGGCAACGGCGCTATTTGATTAGCCATAACTTGTAGTCGGGTTGACCAATTCAAGAATTTATCAAACCATAGGGAGGTAGGTACTAGTGCTTAAGCGATCTCACGTTTGTTGTAATGTTATAAAGACGAATCATCAATAGAGTGATTGTTCAAACAAGTAAATAGAAGTAATCAAAACAATGCAAGCAATGATCAAACGAATCAAGATAAGTGGATGAAATATGGTTTACCAAATTAATCAAAAGTGGGATTAACAACAATTAAGTAATGGAAAATCTTAGGATACATGTATTAAACTCATATGGATCAAGGGTATTAATTAAAGGCCAAGTCTAAATTCACATAAGCTCCTTCTCAAGATGAATAGGATATTAATTTCAATTAGCACAAAGGTTGGTTCTCATTCAAACAATTCCAACTAGGTACTAAGCTTGAAACAAGAATCCCTTCACACAATTAATCAATCTCTCGATCAAATCAACCATATGTCCTATCAAAGGGTTCTAAACTTTAAAGGATTTCTCAATCTCTTTACAATTTATAATGCACATGAAGTGTTTGATGAAATGATTCAATTAATTATTCTAAATATGCAATTGACTTCTCAATCTAATCACATGTTTAAAACAACAAACCAACATCATAAACATCAACATCTAAAGCATCAATGATAGGAAATCAATTAACCCAGTCAACATATGAATTTAAATACATAGATCCCAAAATTTAACCACAAACTTTCATGTTGCTAATCCCACAAGGGAGATTAGCCTACAATCTTCATAAAATCCTTAACATAGACATTAAAAACCTTATAAATCATGATAAACTAGAGGAATAACACAAAATTGGGATGAAAACTCCCTTGGATTGGCTCCAATTGAATCTCCTTCCTTCCTTTGGTGATCACCTACTCTTCCTTGCTTCTTCACTTGATTTAGATAGTTGAATTTATGGAGAGATGATGTAGGATCAAAGTATGGATGAATGGGATGAAGAATATGGTGTAAAATCAAAGGAATGGTGTGTGAGGTGTGTGTGCAGTTGAAATTTCGTGGATCCTCCTTCAAAGGTTTAATGGAAGGGTATGTATACTCATTGGGGGCCTTCTAGAAGAATTATGCTATTTTTTACTGATCAGGCACCTACAAGACTCATGTGCTGCAACACGCCTCGAGGCGTGTCAGGGTTTCTAGGTGAACGCGAACTTACGACGGCACACGAGTCGTGTGCCGCAACACGGCCAAGAGATGGTCGTATTATACGTTCTGATGTCGTCGCAGGCCATCTCTTACAGGCCCGTTTACAGTACACGGCTTGTGTACTTGAAAAGACTGGTCGTGTCCTTGCTGCCTTGTTTCTTCTACCTTCTTTCGTCTCCCTTCTCCATTTTCGCTCCGATTTTACCTGTTTTACATACAATTAAATTCATTCACTCTCAATTCCATAAAAACACATAACTCCACCAAATAGCACAAAAATATGAATAAAAATATATGAAAACACACATAAAATACTAAAATCTAAGTGAAAATATCACTCATCAGCCACCACAGGATTGGACAATCGCTAGGGTTTTGTTGGTAATATAAATAGCCTCTCTCACAAGAGAGACGCAGGTTACTCATTCTCACTTAAGACATTACACTTGTAATTGAGAAGGTTTATAAGTGTTGTTCTTGGGGAGAGTAATAAAATTGGCTAAGGATTTTGGTTGGATTTCTCCTATTTCTCACATATTTACTTGTTTGTTTTATTTGATGGTGCTTGTTCTTAGCTCAGTTACATCACTTCATCATCTCCCATAATCCCAAAATTAACTAGTTGAGAACACCTATCAACAGTATTAATTAAAATGCTAATTATACTGTGCACCGGGTGCACCCCAAGTAGGGTGCACCTACTTTAAAAAACGTATACAAATATAAACAAAAACATAAACAATTATGAACAAAAATGTATACAATTTAATTGTTAATTTTTTTAATGAAAAGTTGTGTAAAAAAATATACGATTATTAAAAAACATGTATACACTATTGAATAAAAAATTATATACATATGGATGCAAGTTTTTAAATGAAAAACTTAGTGTGAAAAAAATATACAATTATTAAAAAATACGTATGCAAAATAGAATAAAAAATTATACACATATTCACCCGGTGCATCCAATATTAACTCTAATTAAAAAGTGGTATTTAGAATACTCTTTTGTGAGATGGGTCGATCTATCGTAAAAGTATACTCCAATTGTTATATTATATAGGTAAAGTATATTTATCAGTAGTTAAAGTATGTTTATCGTGGATCATATTATAACACTTTAAAAATATATTTTAATTTATTTTTCATCTTAATTTAAAAAAACATACTTTAACTACGGATTAACATACTTTACTTATATGACAATCATAATTTAACAACGGTTCGACTTGTCTTACACCCTGCTCACTTAATTACCGTCTCACACGAGATTTTGTCATTATACTATTTTCACAGGATAGATGAAAGATGATAACGAACGTTTCACATAATATAATTTTGAGACTTTATAAAACATTGTAAGATATTGTATATAGAGTTGATATCCTATGCAGCTAGATGCACAGAGTTAATTTTTATGCACCCAATTTTTCAATAATATATATGTGTTTCTTAATGAATGTATTTTTTTAATCCAATATGTATTATAATAAAAGAAAAAAAGAAAAGAGAACAAACATACGAAGATAAAAGGACAGAAAAAAAGCCACACGTAGCAAAAAACGAATTACAAGACCAGAAAAGAATGGCATACATATGCCTAAAGATGGCTGGGCAAGAGCCTGTGGCAATTCCAAAAAAGCCTCATTAAAACTCCCTTAAGGAAAAACTCATTTAAAGTGATAATAATTAGAGTTTATATCTTTACAAAGAAGATGGTTTAAAAAAAGTCGGAGCTGAAGAATGCCACGAAAGATCACAACCCAAGTCAGAGAGCGCATCAGCCACACCGAGGAATGTGTTACTTTTTTATATTTAGTTGTTCATTAAAATACTAACAGAAAATTCATTAGAAATTTGTTAGTTTATATCCATTAGTATGTACTCCCCTCCGTCCCCTTGATACGTATCTATTTTTCCATTTTGGTCCGTCCCATTACAAAGTATCAATTTCCCTTTTTGGATTGATGTGATCCACAACAACTACACATGACCCCACACTCAACACTAATACAACTACCCACTACACATTAAAATATTATTTCTTTCACCTTAATATACATTAAATTATTATACTCCTTAATCCACATGCAAAAAGTAAACGAATACCTTTCTAGGGGATGGAGGGAGTATGTTTTAAATGTGAAAGCAGTAACTGTGTTTATGGGTGCATAGGATATTTTGTCATATGGAGGGAGTATATATCTTTCGGTGATCTCTTCTTGATTATATTATTTGTAGCAATATATGAATTTCTTATCTCTCAACCTCATTTAACATCCTCCATTAACAGGTATCAATTCAAAAATTAGGTTTTGGCTTTTCGTGATTTTCCATAATGAAATCTGCAAATTTGGGTTTACACTTTTTAGATCTAACAGTTAGCATTTATACGCAAAGGGTTTGAGCCACCTATTCGAACCATCAAACCATCACCTACTTGACAACTAACGTCCCCATGATACTTCATTCGTCTCCTTTCAAACACTTTCCATTTTGGGTCGTCTCACAAAAATTTGCACTTCTTTAAAAAAAGGCAAAAAGTCAAGACAATATTCCTTCTTCATGCACTTTATTTACAAAAAGCAAACTTAGCATACTTCATCATTTATTTATTACAAAAAAAGCACGATACTCTTAAAAATTATCATTTTTCTTAATATATGTACTGGGGGAGGGGTGCAATCTTTTAAGATACGGAGGGATTAGATTTTTTGTGCAGTCACTTCGGAACCAAAGCCAATTTGATCTTATCCTCCTTCTCCAACACCGTCCAACGAAAAAACACTAGAAAAATATTTCATCACACAGAAACCACATCCACATGTTGAGTCATGCAACCTATACTTGGTACATAATCTACCTCTACAAGCCTTGCCTCTAGCTATTTGAATGAAACAATTTAAGCATTTGTCCTAATTCAGGAGATACTTGGTTTTATGCTCAGCTGCAGAAAGCCACTCACATCTCTTCATATATTTTCAATACGAATTATTAGGTATCAACTAGAGCACAACTTCATCAAAAAATATTCCACAAAATATTATTCATGAGTAACTCCGTAAAAGAAAACACAACCAAAACTCACTAAACATTAGGCAAGTTGTAAAAAATTATCATAACAAAATCGATTAAAATTTAAAATATGGCGCAAAAACCAACTCCCCTAACAAACATTACAAAGAAAAGATTATACTATCGGTGCTTATTGAGGTAAGAACATCACACCCCCCCCAAACTTAGTAGAAACTACAGTCGAAACTAAGTTTGCAAAGAGATGTGATTGCCGATAAGTAAGCACTTCAAATATAAAAATTTCTTACACACACGAATGAAATAAAATAAAAAAAGAGAGGGAAAGCCCCCAACAGGCGCTCATGTTTAACGTCGGAGAGTCACGACGGATTACCGCTCAGAAGACTACTTGATCAGAGGATGATCATGTCGCATCCTCACCTTCCAATACTTTCTCCCCCTCTTATCTTCCACACTTTCCACCTTACCATTCTTATACACCATACGATCAGTAGAATCTCCTTTCTCAAACTTTCTCTTCTCATTCCTGTCAATCTTCCACTCAATTTTGGAATAACTCCTATCTCCATCAAGATCAAAGTCAGGATAAGAACGAGAGCAAGGACTTCCAAATTTGTTGGTATCCGGTGGTAAGTTAAGAGGCTTCAAGTAGGCAACATCTTCTCTTCCTTTGTCTACAGTCAGCACGGCACCTTTTTCGCTCACAAAAATATGATCATTAGAATTACCTTCATCCCATGGCCGTGTAGACTCCTTCGGGTCAATCTTCCTCTTGAATTCCGAATCACCTGATGGATCTTTTTCATTGTTACCAAGATAAGCATACATCAAGTGTTCTGGTAATGGTTTCAGCTTCTCTTTCTTTTCTTTTATTGGAGTGCTCTCTCTTTCCAACGGCAAGTACTTCCTAGACCCTTTCGCTTCTTCAGCCTTAGCTTTCTCCAATGCATACCTAGCATCACCCAAAGCAAGTAAGTTCTCAAGATATTCAATACATACCTCGTTGGAGAGTCCGTCAAGCTCCGTAGTGGGATAAGTAAGAGACTCCATCAAACATGTCTCAAGAGGATCCTTTGACAGGATTAGAGACATATCCTCCTTCACAATCTCCTCCACCACATCAATACTATAACACTGCGACTCCATGGGCATCTTCATTGCTTTGTCCAAGTTGAAAAGAACTTCTTCTTTGTCCATCCGCAATCTAAGCTCTCCTTTTTGAACATCAATCATAGCTCCAGCGGTAGCAAGGAAAGGTCTCCCCAAGATTAAAAGGATATTATCCTTGTCTTCTTCCATCTCTAACACAAGAAAGTCCACAGGAAAGACTAGCTTCTCCACTTTGACGAGAACGTCTTCAATTATACCTTTTGAAAACGTCATCGACATGTCCGCCAATTGAAGAACCACTGTTGTAGGGGTCAACTCCCCCAAACCAAGCCTCTGAAAGATGGACAACGGCATCAAATTGATGCTTGCCCCTAGATCACACAAAGCTCGCCGTGCCGGCCCCTTTCCGATCTCACATAGAATAGTGAAGCTCCCCGGATCCTTCATCTTTTGCGGCAGCTTCCTTGAATGATTAAACTGCAATTCTCAGATAAATTCACCGTTTCAATTTCGGTTAAGCTCCACGTCTTCAACAATATGTCTTTAAGAAATCGGGCATAGTACGGCATCTCCATGATTGCTTCTGAGAAAGGAATGCTCAAGTTTATCTTGTTCATTATCTCTGAAAACTTCTTGAACTTCTCTTCAAATCCCTTCTTCACTAGCTTACAAGGAAACGGCGGAGGTATCTTTATTTTGGGAATCCCCCATTCATCACGATCAACCTTCTCTGCTTTCTCCTTTTCGGCTATCAATCGCTTGGCTCTCTCCCACTTTTTCTCAACTATTATCTCTGTACTTTGCTCATTCCGAACCATTGGAGTAGCATCAACATCATCGAGAGTGTTCGGAGTAGCAACAGATAATTTCTGGAGGGGTTCGACCAGGGTTCGACTTGTGGAACAGGTCGAACCAGGCACGTAATGATCGAACCTACCTTCTGGACAATTGCTCTCTTTTTGAATTTGAAGTTTGACCTGGGTTTGACCTGTTGAGTAGGTCGAACCACGGGCACCTAGGTCGAACCGACCTACTGTACTCCTTTCGCCCTCCGGTTCAACCAAGGTTCGACCTGTTTGATAGGTCAAACCATGTCCGTCGTGGTCAAACCGTTGCTGCGACAAAACAGAGTGCTCCAAGTTGTGCGGTTCGACCTGGGTTTGACCTGTTGGACAGGTCGAACCATGATTGATTTGGTCGAACTGATGTTCTGGAAAAATAGAGTGCTCCAAATTGTCAGGTTCGACCATGGTTCGACCTGTATGCCAGGTCGAACCATCTACAGTTTGGTCGAACCGATGCTGCAATGTCTCCTGATCATGTCCAGTGCATTGGTTCGACCTCCCATGTATGGTTCGACCTTCAATTTTGGTCGAACCATGGTCGAATCTTGCCCTAGACATGTCCAAATTTGATTCCGGCCTCATAGGTCCCTCGTACTGCATTCCCGACCTCAATGTGATGGCATTGCAGGACCTTGGATTCTCAATACTTTGAGACGGGAACTTCCCCTTGATCTGGATACCTGGTCCCTTGAATACTTTGACCCATGGCATAGTGTGCCTCTTCCAACTCCTCTTGGATTGGTCCATCTTTCTTCAACTCCTGCTGTATGATTGGTACGCACTGAGATAATTCGCTGATTTGCTTCTGTTGGGATTCAAGTAGCTTGTTGATATTGGACAAGCTAGAGACGATCTCATCCTCTCTACTTGTTTTCACCATTGCTTGTTCAACCTGAGCCACCTTCCCAAGGACATAAGTACCTCTAACTCTATCAATTGGCCAATCTCTCGAATTCATCGAAATATCTTCAAACAACTTCTCGACCTCTACGGATGACTTTGTAAGCAATGCTCTATTAGAAGAAGCATCCAATAACACTCGTGAATCACAGTCCAATCCATTGTAGAATATACTGATATATTGAGCTTTAGATAGCCCATGTTGAGGACACTTCCTAAGCATGTCCTTGAATCTATCCTATGCTTCATGAAATTTCTCACCTCCACCGATAGCAAATTGGTTAATGTCTTGCTTCATCTTAAACACCTTTGAAGGTGGCATGTACCTCTCCAAGAACCTTAACTTCAGTTGCTCCCAAGTGGTGCATTCAACTGCGTTGATAGTGTCGTACCAATCTCTCGCCTTTTCAATAAGCGAGAATTTGAACAAAATGATCTTTCTAGCATCTTCATGTTCTCCTGCATCTTTTTGAGTACTTGCATAGCCCAAGAACTTGTTCAGATGCTACTGCGGATCCTCGAAAGACCCTCCTGAATAGGAGTTCCTTTCTATTATGCTAATAAGAGCAGGATGAAGATCGAAATCTGAATTAGTTCCCCTCGCTCCTAGAAGCCCAAAATTTCCAGTCCCATTATTTCTGAAAACCTCTCGGATGGCTAGATTATCCGGATTCACTGCCATGTTGACTGTCTCTACTCCCGAATTAACTTTAGTTGTAGCTTCAATCGTCTGCGAATTCTTCTCAACAACTTCAACTTCAAAATTCAGAGCTTCAGTTGGATCAATAGTCTTTGCCTTACTCTTCTTTTTCTTCTTCTTTCTTGACGATGCTCCGATTTCAGGATTATAGGGTTCAAGTTCACCTTTCTTTGATCTCGTTAGCATGTACCTAAAAAGAACTAGAATTAAAACAACAAAACAAGAAAAATAGCCCTAATAAACTAGAAATAATAAAAAGATATTTTAAGCCGTCCCCGGCAACGGCACCAAAAACTTGATGCGTGTTTTCTCAACCCACAATTTTAATCCCCAAGTATGAAGGATATCAATTGTAGTTTCGAAGGTGACCAAGTTAAATATCGAATCCACGGGACGGATAAATATTACTTTAGTTATTTTCTAGCAATTATGACTATGTTGAGAATTGTATTTGTTGGTTTGTAAACTAAGTAACAACTAAATAGCAAATAAATAACAAGAGCAAGAAAATAGTAGTTGTGATCAAATAAGATGATAGGTAGTTCGTCAGGCCATCCAGTTTCATTCGTTAATTCATACTTTCGTGTGTCGATGTCTGACTCTGCCTTGTGGTTTATGGACGCATCGCTAGACCATGCAAATCTATTCTATAGACACAAATAGATAAGCTTTTGACACGTGTGAGTATCCTCAGAGCAAGACGTATACTTTACCTCCCTTTCTAGGTACTATCATAATCAATTATTTCCCGCGCACTTAGTACTCTAACCCGATTTGATTTTTCTTTTTAGGTAATATAAAGTTATACTCTTAATCCTACTTGTTAACCCGAATTCAATTCAATTAACAAACATTCATATAAGACGGTTCTAATAAAACCTCAGAATCCCTTCACTTAGAATTATAACAATAAACCCTGCTCATTAGTGAACGCACTCAATCAAATAACCATGTTATGTATTCAGACTCTACACAACGATTATTGATGCACAAAACAACTATGAGTATGGATTAAAAATGCACAATCTTATATAAACTAAACCACAAGTAGTGTTGTACGGAGTATACACACGAAATACAAATAAACTCATGAAACCTTCATAACCCTAGAACTACCGAAGTGGCTCTAGCCCATGATTGATCTAGGAACAATCATGGTTAGATGGACCAATCTTACTTGAATCTCCAGCTAAACTCTCTTGTATTGTGTTGTTGGTGGTTGGACGATATATGATGATGTCTTCCTTGACTGCATGAGCCTTCTTTTATACTTGTAATCACATCTCTAGGGCTTGGAATGGGCTTTTGAAGTGATCCCACGCGTTTCGGCCTCGAAAATCCGGATAAGGTAAGTTCCCTCACGGTGGTTCGACCTCAGCAAACAGGTCGAACCACTGGCCGCAGGTCAAACCCACCTACTGGAAGTATTCTGCACTTGGTTCGACCTCTTGTACAGGTCGAACCACTCCCTCTTTGGTCGAACCGCACCACTGGACAATTTCTGCTCCTGGTTCGACCAACTGTCAGGTCGAACCCCAACGGCGTGGTCGAATCACACTTCTCGCGAATTTGTTCGACCATGGTTCAATCTGATGAGCAGGTCGAACTCCTTGAGTCGTGGTCGAACCCTCCTTCTGCACACTTTGCAATGCTGGTTCGACCTGTAGGAGAGGTCGAACTCTCCTCCAACAGGTCGAACCCACCTCTTTCCTTGACGGTTCATGTGGTCTCGACTTTGTCTCTTCGATTCTTGGCACTTCCACTCTGATTTTGCTATGAAAACCACTTAAATAGCTCCACTAACACCTGATTCATGCTAATTCACAATATATATAGGTTTTTCACCTATTTCCATCTCAAAACTCTCAAAAACTAGCACAAAACATGATGCCAAACTTGTGAATTTACACACTCATCAGTGGTCCACTAAGAGATATAGAAACCACCCATTAATAGCGAATAACCAACCCACTACTTTGGGTAGTTATTTTCAACTTCTAGAATCTTTTGGGCTTCTAGAATTTTTTGTATTGCTCTTTAATCTTGTGGGTCCCATTCAACATGTTCTTCATTCAACTGTCACAACCCTAAAAGCAACATCAAGGACAACACCACACAAATATGTTAGTGGTTAAATAATAACTGGTGGAGGATCAGTGTGATTCCAGATGTGACGACACTGGTCTCAACACTTCACATCAACACTAGTTTCTAGTCATGTTTATTTCACAGAGTGGGATCCTAGATTAATGTATTTTTATGTAGTTTGAAATAGATTGTGGGGTTAATTATCTTATAATCGACACAAGCAATTTTATGAAGAAATAAAAGATAGGTTTTCAATTAAAGAAACACGGGCTATAAATAAGGGCATAGATTCGTGTGACACCGTCTCATGCCTTTCAATTCATGAAAAAAAATAAAAAGTGATAACATTTAATGGAAAATTGATATTTAATAGATAAAAAATGATAATGGTATAGTGAATTATTTTATAAACGCAAGGGCATGCAGCAGTGTTAAATACGTGTGTAGTAACAAATCATAGCAACATATCTAAGAGTATGATTGATGGAACAGAAGAAGTGAAAAGTGATAGAAATAACAGATCTGCTAGCAAATGAGAGAAGAGAAGGAGCGAGAGTAAAATAACGGCTATGGTGAGTGAGGAAAAAGAAGGGGCGAGGAAGAAGTTGAAATGAAATTTGGGTTGAAAATTATTTTAATACTTCGGGTCATATAATATGGATGGGACCTGAATATTAATATCCGACCATTGTACAATAGATTTTGCCAATATTTTATTATATAATGAGGTGAGAGAAATAATATTTTAATATAAAGTGGGTAAATGTATTAGTGTGATGTGTAGGCCCATGGAGAGAGAAATAATTAATTTATATGTGTCCCTTTTACCAAGAAAAAAAGAAATGCACACTTTATATTGGGACGGACCAAAATGGCAAAACGCGTATGTTTCAATTGGACAGATGGAGTTTTTATGTATAAGTAACTCTATCAATTTATTATTTGTTTTTATTCATAATGTAAGTCAAATAGTTTTAAATTTATTTCATAATCGTAATAATATTATATATATATGTGTGTGTGTGTGTAAAACATTCTATAATTATATATTAAAATAAAATCATTAAAATATTTTAATTTATTTTTTTCAAAATATATATTACATTGAGATATGATAAAAAAAATTATATAAAATTTAATAAAAATAATTATTAAAATATTAATTAATTAATTTTTATTATTTATGATAAATTTTAATTAATTCTTAATAAGTTGTGTTCCGACAGTCACCCTAACTAATCACTTTCTCTATAGCCAACATGTTTGATAAACACAAGCATGTTAGTCTGAAAGATGTGTTGAATGATCCATCCATGTAGGACGCAGCGAAAATCAAAGATTCCAATGTTGATATTCCATGGAAGAAGTGCCACATTCTGATGATGTTTTCAAGAACTAGGTCATTCGTAATTTTTTTTCTTCACCATTATTCTCATTCTTCCCTCGTTGTGTAGAGAAAATGGTGAGCAGGGAACATGTGGAAAAGAAGGGTGCGCATCTATCGTCCATGAGACACTCGAGGAGCGATGATCTATTGTTGTATGTTAAATACGATGAGGGTTCGGCTGAGGTTGTATTTGATTACTTGGAAACATTTGCTTCAGATCTGAAGAACTTCTCTTGAGAGGAAATGAACTTCAAATCAAACGTGGTGAATAATACGTAATCTATGTTGATGATTGTGTGTGTGTTAAGTTGAGTTATCATGATTTTTAATCTCTGTTTCGTATTAAAAAAAGTAAAAAGATATATATTTTAATTAGTTTCTAGTCATGTTTATTTCATAGAGTTGGATCCTAGATTAATGTCATATTTATGTAGATTGAAATAGATTGTGGGGTAATGCGAGTTTTCTTTGCATGCAAAATTAATCCTCAAGTATTAAGGATATCAATTGCAGCTTAAGCAAGCGATCAAGTGATTATCAAACCCAAAGGACAACGTATTATCAATTTAATTATTTACTAAATTAATTAAGACAAAGGGTAATTAAGTTTGAGGTTTGGAATTATTAAACTACTAACAAATAAAATAAAGGCACTTAGAAGAATACGAAAGTGAATCAAGTAAGAGAATAGGTAGCTCTAGGGAAATCCACTTTCACTCATTAATTTTCCTTACGTGTGTTGATGTCCGACTCTGCCTTGTGGAATATGGACGCATCACTAAACCATGCATATCTACTCTATAGACATAAGTAAACATGCGTGTAATACGTGTGAATAACCTCGGAGCAAGAGATATAATTCCACCCCCCTTTCTAGGTACTATCAGTATCAATTATTTTCCTGGCCAATTGGTACTCTAACCCGATATGATCTCCCTTTATAGGTACTATAAAATTATCCTCTTTATACTACTTACTAACCCGAATTCAATTCAATTAATAAGTATTTATAAATGATAGTTCTAATGAAGCTTCGGAGTCCCCTCACATAGAATCATAACATAGAATCATGTTCAGCGGTGAACACACTCAATCTACAATCAAAATATATATTCAGACTCTATATACCAATTGAAGATGCACAAAACGACCGTGAATATGGATTAAAAATGTGTAGTCATATATAAAATAAATCCACAAGTAGTATTGTACGGAGTTTACACACGAACGCTCAATTAATTCGTAAAAACCTTCACAACCTTAGTTCTACAAAAAAGGCTCTAGCCCATGATGTTACGAAGAACAATCATGGGTGTTGGATAAATCTTACCCAGATGTCTGAAAAATTACAAGATAAATTAGGAAATAAAATAAACCTAGATGTGGAAGTCGTCGCATTCTTCTCCATCTTGAATCCTCCTCTTGGTTCTCCTCTTGATTCCTCTAACGAATCTTCAAAGTGATGGATGGATGGAGGAAAGGATGTGGATAATGGTTGGGGGGTGATCCCCCCTTGTGGGGTTTTGTATTATTGTGGCTTCTCTCCAATCCAATATGATTCTATGATGATTAATGATGTGATCTACATTCCCTTTTATACTTGTAAGCTCTCTTTATAGACCATGGATGGGCTTTTACTTGAGACATACGCCAAATTTGGTAAAAAAACCCGAAACTACCAAAAATAGCATCAACGACATTCTGCTCGACCAAGCCTTTAAAAGTCGATCAAGGCATCCAAGTCGAGCAATGATCGAGCAAGATCTCTGTAAATTTTTGCACATTTTGCTCGACTTGACCTCTTCCGCTTGACCAAAATATTATGGTCTAGCAAGCTTCCATTGGTCGAGCAAGCTTGCTCAGTCTCACTATTTCACGCATAACTTCCACATCCGACTTCCAATTTGAGTAACTCTTATACTCACGAGATCATCTCTTCCTTGGATTTCTATCCATATAAAGAACTCTCTGAAAACCCAACATTTGAATGTATAAAAAGTCATGCAAAGTGGCACAGCCATTCTATTCGGCACAGCTTGCGCGACGTCACGACTTTGATCATAACTTTCTCGTTTAGAATTTGATTGAAGTTTTCTATACGCCAAAACAACCTCTCTTCTGCAGCTTTCCATCCATGTATCATACTTTTAGTTTAGAACTCCACACAAATACGGAATAATTACACAAGTTGGACGTGCGTTTTAGAGCATCCTTGCACAAATTGCACCTTTTCTCCAACTTGGCACTTTTGATCCCTTTTTCCACCTAAAATACAATAAAAAACCTCAAGTGTACCTTTTTCTCACATGTATTGAATATAAGATACTTGTGCTAATATAAGACAACAATTCTCGTCAAACAGGTGTTAAATTGGATACTAAAACACGCTTATTTTCACTCTCATCATGGGGTTAATTATCTTATAAACAATCGACACAAGCAATTTTATGAAGATTTGATAAATTAAAAAAGGGGTTTCAATTAAAGAAACACAAGCTATAAACAAGGGCAAAAACTCGTGTGACACCTTCTCACGCCTTTCAATCCGTGATGCAGATAAAAAATGATAACATTTTAATGGAAAAATGATAATTAATTGATAAAAAATGATAATAGTACAGTGAGTTATTTCATAAACGTAAGGGCACTCAGCGATTGTAAATATTTGTGTAGTAACAAATCTGAGCGTTGATCACACAATACCAAATCTAAGAAAATGATTGAGGGAACAGAAGAAGGAAAAAGTGATAAAAATAGTAGATCTGATAGCGAGTAAGAGAAGAGAAGGAGCGAGAGTAAAATGACGGCTAGGGTGAGTGAGGAAAGAGAAGGAGCAGGAAAGAAGTTGAAATGAAATTTGAATTGAAAATCATTTAAATATATCGGGTCATATAATTTCGCTGACCCAAATATTAGCGTCCCTCCATTGTACAATAGATTTTGTCAATATTTTAATATGTAATGATGTGAGAGAAATAATATTATAATGTAAAGTATGTAGGCGTATTAGTGTGATGTGTATATCCATGGAGAGAGAATAATTAATTTATGTGTGTGTCTTTTACCAAAAATAAAAAAGAAATGCACAATTTATATTTGTGTGGACCAAAAAGGAAAAATGTGTATGTTTCAATGGAACAAAGGGGTATTTATGTATAGGTAGCTCTATCAATTTAATTTATTTTTTATTCATAATGTAAGTCAAACATATTTAAATTAATTTTAAATGAGAATTAGTCAGTAGATCCTGTCATAGATGGTATCAGAGCCATGGTAATTTTTATAGATATGTCTTGGATTAACACATAGTTTTTCATGAATAATATCATGAACTTGATTAATAAGAATAATAATATTAAAAATAGTAAGAATGAAGAATATGATATACCTAAGAATTTAGATCTACTTAATAAGTGGACAATTCCTAAAATTGAACCCAGGTTAATATATAAATTGGGTACTTTTGAGAAATTAGGATTACTTCAGGTAGTTAAAACTACTGAGGAATCAATTTCATTAGATAATAATGAAATGATTATTAAATTATTATCCGATAAGGATATTGATAAATATAAAAATGAATACAATTTCCTTCATATAGGATTGGTTCAGATTGCTTTTAAACCTTTAACCTTAAAAGGTTTACCAGAAAGCTTTATAGCAGCTTTAAGAGATGATAGAAATCTTAATTGGAGACAATCTTTAATGGGTATTATACAATCCAGTTTGACCAATGGTCCAGTATACTTTAATGTATATCCGAATTTGCAATTATCATTATCTGATGTTAATATACTAGATGCATTAACATTAAATGTTAAAACTAATGGATATAATTATCTTCCTGGAACAGAGACTATTTGTGTCTGTTATAGGATATATTATAAACCATTAGTCACATTAAATCCTCATTGTAAAATGATGGATTACAAAAATGAGACTATTATTATTGAAACTAATTTCAACAGGTCTAATATTATGACCAGAAGACCTATAAGATGGGAAGAGATAGAATTTCCAGAAAATTGGAAAATTGAACAAGCTGTACCAGTTCAAACACAAGTACAGGATCATAATAATATTTTAAATATTATACAGAGTTCAGAAGGAACTGTTAATATACAGTTTGAACCTTATAAAATACAAAAAAGTATTTCAATGAGAAATTATATTTCTCCAATTGATTATATGGTGGAAACACCTAGAGCTTCTACTTCTCAATTAAGAGAAACTAGAGCTTATACATCTCAAATAGAAGATGAAAAATATACAGATGAGATGGAATCTGTAATAGGATTAAATCCTGAAATAAAGAAATTATACAAAAATAAAAACAATATCATTAAGGAATCAAATAGGATGGAACCGACAATGTCGGAAATGTATGAATCTATATAATTTATGGATTTTGAAGAAATAATAGATTTCAGTCCTGGTTCTAAAGCCAGAAAGATTATTTCGGAAGAATTTAAAAGTGAAGGTTATACACCTTTCAGAGATTGGTTTTTTGATAATTTTACTAATAATGAAATTAGTAAATTTCAAAATGAGTTTTATAAAACTTGTGAAAAGAAAAATATGATAATACCATTTGCAGCATGGTTTATTGAAACATATGTTAAGAATTATATTCTTATTTTGGAAAGAAATTATACTTTGCAAAATGGTTCAGTGGTTTCAGGAAAATATCCCCCACAGCAACCATTTAAAATTAATGATTTAAATTTCTTAGCATTTGCTAAATTAATTGAAGATGATACACTTCAAGTTACATGTAAACATATTAATAATATGTTTAAAAGTCAGAATTATACTAATTTATCGTTAGTAATAATGGGTGAACAAATTCAATCTATTAATGATAAATTGGATTTGATTATTACTAAAATAAATAACAAATCTCTTAATAAGGGAAAAGAAGTTGTTGAAAATAAGGAAAAAGCTTCTACATCAGAAGTTTCTAATGTTCCTATAAAAAAGGAAATATTTCCTAGTTTTCAACCTCCCCCAATAATTTCTAATTTTAAAACTCAACCATTATATGAGTTAGAGAAATATCTTGAAGAAAAGTTTGATAAACTTAGTATAAGAACTCTGGATAAAGAGTTGGATGATAATTTGATAGAAAACCCAGATTATAAAGGGGTTTTTCTAGATCAAATAAATAAACTCCATAATAAATGGGCAGATAGACCCATTCAAAGTAAGTTCTATTATAATAGACCTACTCCTATGGATGTATTACATGAAGAGTACACTGATACTATTGATATCAGTTATTCTGGTAATAAAATTTATGAGTGGAATATTGATGGATATTCTAATAAACAGATTTATAATACTGTTCATAGAATGTTGATGTATTCTACAATATGTAAGAATAGTCAAAATACTGACAAAACTATTGCAGCAATGATAATAGCTGGATTTACAGGCCAACTTAAAGGTTGGTGGGATAATTATTTAAATCCACATGATAGAGATAATATTTTAAATGCAAATAAGCAAGAAGATAATAAAATTATTGAAACTGCAGTTTATACATTAGCAGTGAATGTAATTGAACATTTTACAGGAAGATTTAGTGATAATAGTGATACTATTAGAACATTATTACAAAATCTACGATGTAGAACACTCTCTGATTTTAGGTGGTATAAAGATACTTTCCTAAGCAGAGTAATGGAATTACCAGAATGCAATAATACTCATTGGAAATCCAAATTTGTGGATGGATTACCGAGTTTATTTGCTGAAAGAATAAGAAAAACTATAAAGGGTAATGATATTACCATTCCTTATGAAAAATTTACATATGGAGCTCTAATAGACACTTGTATTCAAGAAGGATTGGCTTTATGTAATGAAATAAAGTTAAATCAACAATTAAAAAGACAAAGTTTCTTGGAAAAGAAACAATTGGGAGAATTTTGTCAACAATTTGGATTGGATAATCCCTCGTCCAGTAAAAATAAAAAAGAAAAGATTTATAAATATAAACACAGGAGACATTCTCCTAAATATATTGAAAGAAAAAAGAAAAGAAGGGAAGATAATTTCCAAAAGAAAAATGAATTTCAAAAGAAAGCTTATATGAAAAGATTCAATAAGAATCAGAAAAGATACTGTACAATATGTAAAAGAAAAGGACATACCAATGAATTTTGTTGGACAAAGAAAAGAATTTCTAATTTAGAAATTCCGGATGATATAAAAAATATCATAATACAATCTTTAATAGAAAAATCTGAATCTGAAGAATCAGTATCAGAAATTTCTAGTACTTCTGAATCAGAAGATGAGATTGTAAGAAATTTAGAAAATGAAGAATTCTATGAATCAGAGGAATGTGAACCTTGTAGAGATGGATTAATATGTCCTAAAGAAATTAACAATATTGATAATAATCAATCTGAATTTTATAAGATCATGTCTCAATTTTCTAATATGAGTATAAATGTTTTAGACTCTCAAAATATTTTTGAGTTACTAAAACTAATAAAAGATCCTTTATTAAGGACTAAAATAATTGATGAATTGGATAATGAAAATGGTGCCTCGACATCTACTTCTAATAAAGAAGAAGAAAAAATAAACAATATTCTTAATAAGAATAGATCTTATAATATGTCAGAGGTAATGAACCAATTAAAAATAAAACATCAAAATAAAAGAGAAATATCTCTGCCGGATATTTATAAAGAGATTAATAATCTGAAAGAAGAAATAAAATTTTTGAAAAATGAGAATTTTATTCAAGAATCTAGAATATCTAGATTAGAGAATAATACTAAAGTAGAAAATATTATTCTACCAGAAATTGAGAAAAATTTGCCTATAATAGAAAAAGATAATTTATTATCTACTATAGAAACAGTTATATCTCAAAAATGGTATATAAAAATATCATTGTTAATTGATAATCTCTATACAAAAACATTTATTGCTCTTGTTGATAGTGGAGCAGATTTAAATGTTATTCAGGAAGGATTAATTCCTACTAGATATTTTCATAAAACAAGTCATACTTTATGGCATGCTGGTGGTGATAAACTCCAAATAGAATATAAAATTCCTAAAGCTTATGTATGCATTAATAATAAATGCATTTCGCAAAGTTTTATACTTGCAAAAAATATTTCTAACCAAATTATACTTGGTACACCATTTTTAAATAATATATATCCCATAAAAAATATTGATAATAAAGGGATTATTGGTACTTTCCAAGGTAATAATATTTTCCTTGAATTTATAGTGGAACCAATTGCTAAAAAATTACATAGTCTTTATGATAATATTAAGGCTAAGCAAAATCAAATAGGATTTTTGAAACAAGAGATTAATATTGTTACTATTAATGAACAATTAAAAAATTCTAAATTACAGGATAAGATTAGTATTCTGAAAAATGAATTTTCATTAGAAATATGTAATGACCATCCCAATGCTTTTTGGGATAGGAAAAAACATATTATATTTCTTCCATATGAAGAAGATTTTGATGAAAAGAATATTCCGACAAAGGCTAGACCTTGTCAAATGAATTCAGAATACTTAGAATTATGTAAAAAAGAAATAGAATCTTTATTACAAAAAAGACTGATAAGTCATTCTCAATCACCGTGGTCATGTACTGCATTTTATGTTAATAAACATTCTGAAATAGAAAGAGGTGTCCCAAGATTGGTAATAAATTATAAACCTCTTAATAAAATTTTAAAATGGATTAGACATCCAATCCCTAATAAAAAGGATTTATTAGATAGACTTTATGATGGTCTAATATTTTCAAAATTTGATTTAAAGTCAGGATATTGGCAAATTCAAATTAATAAATCTGATAGATATAAAACAGCATTTAATGTTCCAATTGGACATTATGAATGGAATGTAATGCCATTTGGGCTTAAGAATGCTCCTTCTGAATTTCAGAAGATAATGAATGATATATTTACTCCTTATAGTGAGTTTATAATTGTTTATATTGATGATATTTTGATTTATTCAAAGACTATTGAAATGCATTTTAAGCATTTACATATTTTTAAATCTTTGATTAAACAAAATGGTCTAGTAATATCTAAACCAAAAATGGATTTATTTCAAACTAGAATAAAATTTCTAGGACATTTTATTGAAAAAGGAAATATAATTCCTATTAATAGGAGTATAGATTTTGCTGAAAAATTTCCAGATATTATAACTGATAAAACTCAGTTACAAAGATTTTTAGGAAGTCTCAATTATATTGCTCCTTATTATCATAATTTAGTAAAAGATACGGCTATCTTATATGATAGATTAAAAAAGAATCCTAAATCTTGGACTGATAGTCATACTAATGCAATTAAGAAAATCAAGGATAATGTTAAAACATTACCATGCTTAATGATTAGCAACCCTAATTGGGAAAAGTTTATAGAGACAGATGCTTCTGATATAGGATTTGGGGGAATTCTTACCCAGAAAAATCCAGATAATAAACAGATGCATTTAATTAGATTCCATTCGGGGAAATGGAATATTGCACAAAAGAATTATGCTACGATTGCTAAAGAAATTCTTGCAATTGTAAAATGTGTTTTAAAATTTCAAGATGATTTATATAATCAGAAATTTACTATTGTTACTGATTGTAGTGCAGCTAAATTTATGTTTAATAAAGATTTTAAACATGATGTTTCTAAGCAAATGTTTGCTAGATGGCAGGCTCATTTAGCCCCTTTTGATTTTAATATTATTTATAAAAAAGGAGAAGATAATAATCTTCCAGATTTTCTAACCCGTGAATATTTTAATTGCAGGAATGAAACGGGGTAGTGGATCTTCCTCTCCATGGAGGGGAAGAGGAGGAAGGAGTGGGGGTTATACCCCTAATACTCCTAAAGATAAAGGAAAATCCCCTGAGATAATATCTCAACATGGGAAAAGAAAACTTGTGAACAAGAATTTGTCACAAGAATTTGAAGACATGGATACTGAAAGGAGTAATACTCCTACAGAAACTACTTTTGCTAATATAGTAGCAAACATTGATTTTAATGAAAAATATTTCAGAAAAGATCATGAAGAAATAATCTTCAAACTGGAAGATAGGGATCTCAAATGGAGTGAGGACCCATGGTTTTTAATGAATAGATATTTAGACAATAGTTCTAATGAGATGAGAACTTATAAGTCTCGTGGTTATTATGAACAAATTTTAATTAAAAGTGGAAGTTGTGATGTTAAGCATTTCACTTCTGGTAATAATGACGAAGTTTATAGCTTCAGTAAAGTTTTAATAAAGAAGATCATATCTATGGAAGAATGGGGAATTTCACCCCTAAGAGAAAAATCAATGCAGCATGATACTACTAAAGCAGTAATTAAATATAATTATTGGGATTACTGCGATGCTTTTGAAAAATTTTTAAATTATGAGAATGATAAAAAACATCATACATGGTTTATCAAAATATGTTCAAAAGTTTATAACTTTGAAATACCCAATTGGTTTATTCACTGGTGTAATTGTTATGGCCCTATACCAGAGATATTGCCAGGAGATACCCGAGAATGTTTTATAAAATGGGTAGATGTATCTCCCAAAATGATTGAAAGACAGAATTCTAAAATTGTAATAGAAGGTATAGCTTCTTGTTACTTTTTTATAGAATTTTCCATTCCATGGATACTAAAATGGAAGCCGGAATTTGGTCATACTAAAATAGGTATTCCCTGTATGTATAGAACTTATCATGTAAAGTTCTGGGAAAAATTGGTGGAGATTGACCCCCAAACTGGAAGAATGAATGGTGATGAAACATTTTCTCTAATAGAGAAACAAGTTTGTTCATATGAAGAACAATTGGAAAATACTCAATCATCCTCGCCTTTTGATTATATCATTAATAAGGCAAAAATGAGATCTGAAAATTTGACTCCTGAGCAAATGATAGCTGCATATATCAAAGAAATGAAAAAGAGTCTGATATCTCAATTTAAAAAGGATAAAGAGGGCTCAATAGCATCTGAAGAAATGCAGGATGCTCAAGATCCTAATGAAGATATTAATGAAGTCAGTATAGATGATATATTTGACTCATTAAATGATACCTTGATTGATAAATTTGCATCAGGGAAAGAAGGATCTTCTTCTTCAAAGAAATCAGGAGGAAAATAGGTCCAAATCATAATGACGTCATTGATTACGTCACTAACAGGTCTTAATCAGGATGATGTCACTGCTTACGCCATCAATAGACAAGATACTGCTCATGAATAGTATAGCAGCCGGACAGGTCACTATTCATCTACAGTAATTTACTGTAGACCTTTTGAAAAATCAGCCCCCACAGTAGATTACTGTAGCACTTTTACTGTGCATGCCGAAATTTTTGGCTTTTTACTGTACAAAAACGCGGTTTCCACTGTTTGGACGCGTTTTCATTATGTATATATAGGATTTGTAGTTTTTATTTTAGAGGCATCGATCAGAAGAACTCCCTCTTCTCTCTCTGATCACACTTGTAAGCTCATGTGTTGAGCACCCCCCTCTTTTGTAAATTTTAAAGTTTGTATTAATTAAATCCTGCTTGCAGACTTCTGTAAGTATTTTAGTTTTATTTATTTTCTATTTTTATATTTTTAATCATGTTCATGTTTAGCCTAATAGGCTAAACTATTTATGTGTTGATCCATGACTATCGGTTATTATTAACATGGTAATAATATGATTTATGTTTAGATAAAACTGATGTAATTCTAAAGGTATGATTACTTGTATTAACTGGCCTTATTTTATAATTACTTCTTAAGTATGTTTTTCCTGTTGGTCCAGTTTAGCCGATTGATAGGCGTTTTAGGACATTTTTGGAAATTGTTATTTAAGTGTAATTTGATTAATAAGATGCCGGTTAATTATTTAATCTGTAATATCCTAATGAGAATTAGTCAGTAGATCCTGTCATAGATGGTATCATCAATATAAACAATTATAAACTCACTATAAGGAGTAAATATATCATTCATTATCTTCTGAAATTCAGAAGGAGCATTCTTAAGCCCAAATGGCATTACATTCCATTCATAATGTCCAATTGGAACATTAAATGCTGTTTTATATCTATCAGATTTATTAATTTGAATTTGCCAATATCCTGACTTTAAATCAAATTTTGAAAATATTAGACCATCATAAAGTCTATCTAATAAATCCTTTTTATTAGGGATTGGATGTCTAATCCATTTTAAAATTTTATTAAGAGGTTTATAATTTATTACCAATCTTGGGACACCTCTTTCTATTTCAGAATGTTTATTAACATAAAATGCAGTACATGACCACGGTGATTGAGAATGACTTATCAGTCTTTTTTGTAATAAAGATTCTATTTCTTTTTTACATAATTCTAAGTATTCTGAATTCATTTGACAAGGTCTAGCCTTTGTCGGAATATTCTTTTCATCAAAATCTTCTTCATATGGAAGAAATATAATATGTTTTTTCCTATCCCAAAAAGCATTGGGATGGTCATTACATATTTCTAATGAAAATTCATTTTTCAGAATACTAATCTTATCCTGTAATTTAGAATTTTTTAATTGTTCATTAATAGTAACAATATTAATCTCTTGTTTCAAAAATCCTATTTGATTAAGGTAGTTTGAACCTTATAAAATACAAAAAAGTATTTCAATGAGAAATTATATTTCTCCAATTGATTATATGGTGGAAACACCTAGAGCTTCTACTTCTCAATTAAGAGAAACTAGAGCTTATACATCTCAAATAGAAGATGAAAAATATACAGATGAGATGGAATCTGTAATAGGATTAAATCCTGAAATAAAGAAATTATACAAAAATAAAAACAATATCATTAAGGAATCAAATAGGATGGAACCGACAATGTCGGAAATGTATGAATCTATATAATTTATGGATTTTGAAGAAATAATAGATTTCAGTCCTGGTTCTAAAGCCAGAAAGATTATTTCGGAAGAATTTAAAAGTGAAGGTTATACACCTTTCAGAGATTGGTTTTTTGATAATTTTACTAATAATGAAATTAGTAAATTTCAAAATGAGTTTTATAAAACTTGTGAAAAGAAAAATATGATAATACCATTTGCAGCATGGTTTATTGAAACATATGTTAAGAATTATATTCTTATTTTAGAAAGAAATTATACTTTGCAAAATGGTTCAGTGGTTTCAGGAAAATATCCCCCACAGCAACCATTTAAAATTAATGATTTAAATTTCTTAGCATTTGCTAAATTAATTGAAGATGATACACTTCAAGTTACATGTAAACATATTAATAATATGTTTAAAAGTCAAAATTATACTAATTTATCGTTAGTAATAATGGGTGAACAAATTCAATCTATTAATGATAAATTGGATTTGATTATTACTAAAATAAATAACAAATCTCTTAATAAGGGAAAAGAAGTTGTTGAAAATAAGGAAAAAGCTTCTACATCAGAAGTTTCTAATGTTCCTATAAAAAAGGAAATATTTCCTAGTTTTCAACCTCCCCCAATAATTTCTAATTTTAAAACTCAACCATTATATGAGTTAGAGAAATATCTTGAAGAAAAGTTTGATAAACTTAGTATAAGAACTCTGGATAAAGAGTTGGATGATAATTTGATAGAAAACCCAGATTATAAAGGGGTTTTTCTAGATCAAATAAATAAACTCCATAATAAATGGGCAGATAGACCCATTCAAAGTAAGTTCTATTATAATAGACCTACTCCTATGGATGTATTACATGAAGAGTACACTGATACTATTGATATCAGTTATTCTGGTAATAAAATTTATGAGTGGAATATTGATGGATATTCTAATAAACAGATTTATAATACTGTTCATAGAATGTTGATGTATTCTACAATATGTAAGAATAGTCAAAATACTGACAAAACTATTGCAGCAATGATAATAGCTGGATTTACAGGCCAACTTAAAGGTTGGTGGGATAATTATTTAAATCCACATGATAGAGATAATATTTTAAATGCAAATAAGCAAGAAGATAATAAAATTATTGAAACTGCAGTTTATACATTAGCAGTGAATGTAATTGAACATTTTACAGGAAGATTTAGTGATAATAGTGATACTATTAGAACATTATTACAAAATCTACGATGTAGAACACTCTCTGATTTTAGGTGGTATAAAGATACTTTCCTAAGCAGAGTAATGGAATTACCAGAATGCAATAATACTCATTGGAAATCCAAATTTGTGGATGGATTACCGAGTTTATTTGCTGAAAGAATAAGAAAAACTATAAAGGGTAATGATATTACCATTCCTTATGAAAAATTTACATATGGAGCTCTAATAGATACTTGTATTCAAGAAGGATTGGCTTTATGTAATGAAATAAAGTTAAATCAACAATTAAAAAGACAAAGTTTCTTGGAAAAGAAACAATTGGGAGAATTTTGTCAACAATTTGGATTGGATAATCCCTCGTCCAGTAAAAATAAAAAAGAAAAGATTTATAAATATAAACACAGGAGACATTCTCCTAAATATATTGAAAGAAAAAAGAAAAGAAGGGAAGATAATTTCCAAAAGAAAAATGAATTTCAAAAGAAAGCTTATATGAAAAGATTCAATAAGAATCAGAAAAGATACTGTACAATATGTAAAAGAAAAGGACATACCAATGAATTTTGTTGGACAAAGAAAAGAATTTCTAATTTAGAAATTCCGGATGATATAAAAAATATCATAATACAATCTTTAATAGAAAAATCTGAATCTGAAGAATCAGTATCAGAAATTTCTAGTACTTCTGAATCAGAAGATGAGATTGTAAGAAATTTAGAAAATGAAGAATTCTATGAATCAGAGGAATGTGAACCTTGTAGAGATGGATTAATATGTCCTAAAGAAATTAACAATATTGATAATAATCAATCTGAATTTTATAAGATCATGTCTCAATTTTCTAATATGAGTATAAATGTTTTAGACTCTCAAAATATTTTTGAGTTACTAAAACTAATAAAAGATCCTTTATTAAGGACTAAAATAATTGATGAATTGGATAATGAAAATGGTGCCTCGACATCTACTTCTAATAAAGAAGAAGAAAAAATAAACAATATTCTTAATAAGAATAGATCTTATAATATGTCAGAGGTAATGAACCAATTAAAAATAAAACATCAAAATAAAAGAGAAATATCTCTGCCGGATATTTATAAAGAGATTAATAATCTGAAAGAAGAAATAAAATTTTTGAAAAATGAGAATTTTATTCAAGAATCTAGAATATCTAGATTAGAGAATAATACTAAAGTAGAAAATATTATTCTACCAGAAATTGAGAAAAATTTGCCTATAATAGAAAAAGATAATTTCTTATCTACTATAGAAACAGTTATATCTCAAAAATGGTATATAAAAATATCATTGTTAATTGATAATCTCTATACAAAAACATTTATTGCTCTTGTTGATAGTGGAGCAGATTTAAATGTTATTCAGGAAGGATTAATTCCTACTAGATATTTTCATAAAACAAGTCATACTTTATGGCATGCTGGTGGTGATAAACTCCAAATAGAATATAAAATTCCTAAAGCTTATGTATGCATTAATAATAAATGCATTTCGCAAACTTTTATACTTGCAAAAAATATTTCTAACCAAATTATACTTGGTACACCATTTTTAAATAATATATATCCCATAAAAAATATTGATAATAAAGGGATTATTGGTACTTTCCAAGGTAATAATATTTTCCTTGAATTTATAGTGGAACCAATTGCTAAAAAATTACATAGTCTTTATGATAATATTAAGGCTAAGCAAAATCAAATAGGATTTTTGAAACAAGAGATTAATATTGTTACTATTAATGAACAATTAAAAAATTCTAAATTACAGGATAAGATTAGTATTCTGAAAAATGAATTTTCATTAGAAATATGTAATGACCATCCCAATGCTTTTTGGGATAGGAAAAAACATATTATATTTCTTCCATATGAAGAAGATTTTGATGAGAAGAATATTCCGACAAAGGCTAGACCTTGTCAAATGAATTCAGAATACTTAGAATTATGTAAAAAAGAAATAGAATCTTTATTACAAAAAAGACTGATAAGTCATTCTCAATCACCGTGGTCATGTACTGCATTTTATGTTAATAAACATTCTGAAATAGAAAGAGGTGTCCCAAGATTGGTAATAAATTATAAACCTCTTAATAAAATTTTAAAATGGATTAGACATCCAATCCCTAATAAAAAGGATTTATTAGATAGACTTTATGATGGTCTAATATTTTCAAAATTTGATTTAAAGTCAGGATATTGGCAAATTCAAATTAATAAATCTGATAGATATAAAACAGCATTTAATGTTCCAATTGGACATTATGAATGGAATGTAATGCCATTTGGGCTTAAGAATGCTCCTTCTGAATTTCAGAAGATAATGAATGATATATTTACTCCTTATAGTGAGTTTATAATTGTTTATATTGATGATATTTTGATTTATTCAAAGACTATTGAAATGCATTTTAAGCATTTACATATTTTTAAATCTTTGATTAAACAAAATGGTCTAGTAATATCTAAACCAAAAATGGATTTATTTCAAACTAGAATAAAATTTCTAGGACATTTTATTGAAAAAGGAAATATAATTCCTATTAATAGGAGTATAGATTTTGCTGAAAAATTTCCAGATATTATAACTGATAAAACTCAGTTACAAAGATTTTTAGGAAGTCTCAATTATATTGCTCCTTATTATCATAATTTAGTAAAAGATACGGCTATCTTATATGATAGATTAAAAAAGAATCCTAAACCTTGGACTGATAGTCATACTAATGCAATTAAGAAAATCAAGGATAATGTTAAAACATTACCATGCTTAATGATTAGCAACCCTAATTGGGAAAAGTTTATAGAGACAGATGCTTCTGATATAGGATTTGGGGGAATTCTTACCCAGAAAAATCTAGATAATAAACAGATGCATTTAATTAGATTCCATTCGGGGAAATGGAATAATGCACAAAAGAATTATGCTACGATTGCTAAAGAAATTCTTGCAATTGTAAAATGTGTTTTAAAATTTCAAGATGATTTATATAATCAGAAATTTACTATTGTTACTGATTGTAGTGCAGCTAAATTTATGTTTAATAAAGATTTTAAACATGATGTTTCTAAGCAAATGTTTGCTAGATGGCAGGCTCATTTAGCCCCTTTTGATTTTAATATTATTTATAAAAAAGGAGAAGATAATAATCTTCCAGATTTTCTAACCCGTGAATATTTTAATTGCAGGAATGAAATGGGGTAGTGGATCTTCCTCTCCATGGAGGGGAAGAGGAGGAAGGAGTGGGGGTTATACCCCTAATACTCCTAAAGATAAAGGAAAATCCCCTGAGATAATATCTCAACATGGGAAAAGAAAACTTGTGAACAAGAATTTGTCACAAGAATTTGAAGACATGGATACTGAAAGGAGTAATACTCCTACAGAAACTACTTTTGCTAATATAGTAGCAAACATTGATTTTAATGAAAAATATTTCAGAAAAGATCATGAAGAAATAATCTTCAAACTGGAAGATAGGGATCTCAAATGGAGTGAGGACCCATGGTTTTTAATGAATAGATATTTAGACAATAGTTCTAATGAGATGAGAACTTATAAGTCTCGTGGTTATTATGAACAAATTTTAATTAAAAGTGGAAGTTGTGATGTTAAGCATTTCACTTCTGGTAATAATGATGAAGTTTATAGCTTCAGTAAAGTTTTAATAAAGAAGATTATATCTATGGAAGAATGGGGAATTTCACCCCTAAGAGAAAAATCAATGCAGCATGATACTACTAAAGCAGTAATTAAATATAATTATTGGGATTACTGCGATGCTTTTGAAAAATTTTTAAATTATGAGAATGATAAAAAACATCATACATGGTTTATCAAAATATGTTCAAAAGTTTATAACTTTGAAATACCCAATTGGTTTATTCACTGGTGTAATTGTTATGGCCCTATACCAGAGATATTGCCAGGAGATACCCGAGAATGTTTTATAAAATGGGTAGATGTATCTCCCAAAATGATTGAAAGACAGAATTCTAAAATTGTAATAGAAGGTATAGCTTCTTGTTACTTTTTTATAGAATTTTCCATTCCATGGATACTAAAATGGAAGCCGGAATTTGGTCATACTAAAACAGGTATTCCCTGTATGTATAGAACTTATCATGTAAAGTTCTGGGAAAAATTGGTGGAGATTGACCCCCAAACTGGAAGAATGAATGGTGATGAAACATTTTCTCTAATAGAGAAACAAGTTTGTTCATATGAAGAACAATTGGAAAATACTCAATCATCCTCGCCTTTTGATTATATCATTAATAAGGCAAAAATGAGATCTGAAAATTTGACTCCTGAGCAAATGATAGCTGCATATATCAAAGAAATGAAAAAGAGTCTGATATCTCAATTTAAAAAGGATAAAGAGGGCTCAATAGCATCTGAAGAAATGCAGGATGCTCAAGATCCTAATGAAGATATTAATGAAGTCAGTATAGATGATATATTTGACTCATTAAATGATACCTTGATTGATAAATTTGCATCAGGGAAAGAAGGATCTTCTTCTTCAAAGAAATCAGGAGGAAAATAGGTCCAAATCATAATGACGTCATTGATTACGTCACTAACAGGTCTTAATCAGGATGATGTCACTGCTTACGCCATCAATAGACAAGATACTGCTCATGAATAGTATAGCAGCCGGACAGGTCACTATTCATCTACAGTAATTCACTGTAGACCTTTTGAAAAATCAGCCCCCACAGTAGATTATTGTAGCACTTTTACTGTGCATGCCGAAATTTTTGGCTTTTTACTGTACAAAAACGCGGTTTCCACTGTTTGGACGCGTTTTCATTATGTATATATAGGATTTGTAGTTTTTATTTTAGAGGCATCGATCAGAAGAACTCCCTCTTCTCTCTCTGATCACACTTGTAAGCTCATGTGTTGAGCACCCCCCTCTTTTGTAAATTTTAAAGTTTGTATTAATTAAATCCTGCTTGCAGACTTCTGTAAGTATTTTAGTTTTATTTATTTTCTATTTTTATATTTTTAATCATGTTCATGTTTAGCCTAATAGGCTAAACTATTTATGTGTTGATCCATGACTATCTGTTATTATTAACATGGTAATAATATGATTTATGTTTAGATAAAACTGATGTAATTCTAAAGGTATGATTACTTGTATTAACTGGCCTTATTTTATAATTACTTCTTAAGTATGTTTTTCCTGTTGGTCCAGTTTAGCCGATTGATAGGCGTTTTAGGACATTTTTGGAAATTGTTATTTAAGTGTAATTTGATTAATAAGATGCCGGTTAATTATTTAATCTGTAATATCCTAATGAGAATTAGTCAGTAGATCCTGTCATAGATGATACCATCTATGACAGGATCTACTGACTAATTCTCATTAGGATATTACAGATTAAATAATTAACCGGCATCTTATTAATCAAATTACACTTAAATAACAATTTCCAAAAATGTCCTAAAACGCCTATCAATCGGCTAAACTGGACCAACAGGAAAAACATACTTAAGAAGTAATTATAAAATAAGGCCAGTTAATACAAGTAATCATACCTTTAGAATTACATCAGTTTTATCTAAACATAAATCATATTATTACCATGTTAATAATAACAGATAGTCATGGATCAACACATAAATAGTTTAGCCTATTAGGCTAAACATGAACATGATTAAAAATATAAAAATAGAAAATAAATAAAACTAAAATACTTACAGAAGTCTGCAAGCAGGATTTAATTAATACAAACTTTAAAATTTACAAAAGAGGGGGGTGCTCAACACATGAGCTTACAAGTGTGATCAGAGAGAGAAGAGGGAGTTCTTCTGATCGATGCCTCTAAAATAAAAACTACAAATCCTATATATACATAATGAAAACGCGTCCAAACAGTGGAAACCGCGTTTTTGTACAGTAAAAAGCCAAAAATTTCGGCATGCACAGTAAAAGTGCTACAGTAATCTACTGTGGGGGCTGATTTTTCAAAAGGTCTACAGTGAATTACTGTAGATGAATAGTGACCTGTCCGGCTGCTATACTATTCATGAGCAGTATCTTGTCTATTGATGGCGTAAGCAGTGACATCATCCTGATTAAGACCTGTTAGTGACGTAATCAATGACGTCATTATGATTTGGACCTATTTTCCTCCTGATTTCTTTGAAGAAGAAGATCCTTCTTTCCCTGATGCAAATTTATCAATCAAGGTATCATTTAATGAGTCAAATATATCATCTATACTGACTTCATTAATATCTTCATTAGGATCTTGAGCATCCTGCATTTCTTCAGATGCTATTGAGCCCTCTTTATCCTTTTTAAATTGAGATATCAGACTCTTTTTCATTTCTTTGATATATGCAGCTATCATTTGCTCAGGAGTCAAATTTTCAGATCTCATTTTTGCCTTATTAATGATATAATCAAAAGGCGAGGATGATTGAGTATTTTCCAATTGTTCTTCATATGAACAAACTTGTTTCTCTATTAGAGAAAATGTTTCATCACCATTCATTCTTCCAGTTTGGGGGTCAATCTCCACCAATTTTTCCCAGAACTTTACATGATAAGTTCTATACATACAGGGAATACCTGTTTTAGTATGACCAAATTCCGGCTTCCATTTTAGTATCCATGGAATGGAAAATTCTATAAAAAAGTAACAAGAAGCTATACCTTCTATTACAATTTTAGAATTCTGTCTTTCAATCATTTTGGGAGATACATCTACCCATTTTATAAAACATTCTCGGGTATCTCCTGGCAATATCTCTGGTATAGGGCCATAACAATTACACCAGTGAATAAACCAATTGGGTATTTCAAAGTTATAAACTTTTGAACATATTTTGATAAACCATGTATGATGTTTTTTATCATTCTCATAATTTAAAAATTTTTCAAAAGCATCGCAGTAATCCCAATAATTATATTTAATTACTGCTTTAGTAGTATCATGCTGCATTGATTTTTCTCTTAGGGGTGAAATTCCCCATTCTTCCATAGATATGATCTTCTTTATTAAAACTTTACTGAAGCTATAAACTTCATCATTATTACCAGAAGTGAAATGCTTAACATCACAACTTCCACTTTTAATTAAAATTTGTTCATAATAACCACGAGACTTATAAGTTCTCATCTCATTAGAACTATTGTCTAAATATCTATTCATTAAAAACCATGGGTCCTCACTCCATTTGAGATCCCTATCTTCCAGTTTGAAGATTATTTCTTCATGATCTTTTCTGAAATATTTTTCATTAAAATCAATGTTTGCTACTATATTAGCAAAAGTAGTTTCTGTAGGAGTATTACTCCTTTCAGTATCCATGTCTTCAAATTCTTGTGACAAATTCTTGTTCACAAGTTTTCTTTTCCCATGTTGAGATATTATCTCAGGGGATTTTCCTTTATCTTTAGGAGTATTAGGGGTATAACCCCCACTCCTTCCTCCTCTTCCCCTCCATGGAGAGGAAGATCCACTACCCCGTTTCATTCATGCAATTAAAATATTCACGGGTTAGAAAATCTGGAAGATTATTATCTTCTCCTTTTTTATAAATAATATTAAAATCAAAAGGGGCTAAATGAGCCTGCCATCTAGCAAACATTTGCTTAGAAACATCATGTTTAAAATCTTTATTAAACATAAATTTAGCTGCACTACAATCAGTAACAATAGTAAATTTCTGATTATATAAATCATCTTGAAATTTTAAAACACATTTTACAATTGCAAGAATTTCTTTAGCAATCGTAGCATAATTCTTTTGTGCATTATTCCATTTCCCCGAATGGAATCTAATTAAATGCATCTGTTTATTATCTGGATTTTTCTGGGTAAGAATTCCCCCAAATCCTATATCAGAAGCATCTGTCTCTATAAACTTTTCCCAATTAGGGTTGCTAATCATTAAGCATGGTAATGTTTTAACATTATCCTTGATTTTCTTAATTGCATTAGTATGACTATCAGTCCAAGGTTTAGGATTCTTTTTTAATCTATCATATAAGATAGCCGTATCTTTTACTAAATTATGATAATAAGGAGCAATATAATTGAGACTTCCTAAAAATCTTTGTAACTGAGTTTTATCAGTTATAATATCTGGAAATTTTTCAGCAAAATCTATACTCCTATTAATAGGAATTATATTTCCTTTTTCAATAAAATGTCCTAGAAATTTTATTCTAGTTTGAAATAAATCCATTTTTGGTTTAGATATTACTAGACCATTTTGTTTAATCAAAGATTTAAAAATATGTAAATGCTTAAAATGCATTTCAATAGTCTTTGAATAAATCAAAATATCATCAATATAAACAATTATAAACTCACTATAAGGAGTAAATATATCATTCATTATCTTCTGAAATTCAGAAGGAGCATTCTTAAGCCCAAATGGCATTACATTCCATTCATAATGTCCAATTGGAACATTAAATGCTGTTTTATATCTATCAGATTTATTAATTTGAATTTGCCAATATCCTGACTTTAAATCAAATTTTGAAAATATTAGACCATCATAAAGTCTATCTAATAAATCCTTTTTATTAGGGATTGGATGTCTAATCCATTTTAAAATTTTATTAAGAGGTTTATAATTTATTACCAATCTTGGGACACCTCTTTCTATTTCAGAATGTTTATTAACATAAAATGCAGTACATGACCACGGTGATTGAGAATGACTTATCAGTCTTTTTTGTAATAAAGATTCTATTTCTTTTTTACATAATTCTAAGTATTCTGAATTCATTTGACAAGGTCTAGCCTTTGTCGGAATATTCTTTTCATCAAAATCTTCTTCATATGGAAGAAATATAATATGTTTTTTCCTATCCCAAAAAGCATTGGGATGGTCATTACATATTTCTAATGAAAATTCATTTTTCAGAATACTAATCTTATCCTGTAATTTAGAATTTTTTAATTGTTCATTAATAGTAACAATATTAATCTCTTGTTTCAAAAATCCTATTTGATTTTGCTTAGCCTTAATATTATCATAAAGACTATGTAATTTTTTAGCAATTGGTTCCACTATAAATTCAAGGAAAATATTATTACCTTGGAAAGTACCAATAATCCCTTTATTATCAATATTTTTTATGGGATATATATTATTTAAAAATGGTGTACCAAGTATAATTTGGTTAGAAATATTTTTTGCAAGTATAAAACTTTGCGAAATGCATTTATTATTAATGCATACATAAGCTTTAGGAATTTTATATTCTATTTGGAGTTTATCACCACCAGCATGCCATAAAGTATGACTTGTTTTATGAAAATATCTAGTAGGAATTAATCCTTCCTGAATAACATTTAAATCTGCTCCACTATCAACAAGAGCAATAAATGTTTTTGTATAGAGATTATCAATTAACAATGATATTTTTATATACCATTTTTGAGATATAACTGTTTCTATAGTAGATAATAAATTATCTTTTTCTATTATAGGCAAATTTTTCTCAATTTCTGGTAGAATAATATTTTCTACTTTAGTATTATTCTCTAATCTAGATATTCTAGATTCTTGAATAAAATTTTCATTTTTCAAAAATTTTATTTCTTCTTTCAGATTATTAATCTCTTTATAAATATCCGGCAGAGATATTTCTCTTTTATTTTGATGTTTTATTTTTAATTGGTTCATTACCTCTGACATATTTTAAGATCTATTCTTATTAAGAATATTGTTTATTTTTTCTTCTTCTTTATTAGAAGTAGATGTCGAGGCACCATTTTCATTATCCAATTCATCAATTATTTTAGTCCTTAATAAAGGATCTTTTATTAGTTTTAGTAACTCAAAAATATTTTGAGAGTCTAAAACATTTATACTCATATTAGAAAATTGAGACATGATCTTATAAAATTCAGATTGATTATTATCAATATTGTTAATTTCTTTAGGACATATTAATCCATCTCTACAAGGTTCACATTCCTCTGATTCATAGAATTCTTCATTTTCTAAATTTCTTACAATCTCATCTTCTGATTCAGAAGTACTAGAAATTTCTGATACTGATTCTTCAGATTCAGATTTTTCTATTAAAGATTGTATTATGATATTTTTTATATCATCCGGAATTTCTAAATTAGAAATTCTTTTCTTTGTCCAACAAAATTCATTGGTATGTCCTTTTCTTTTACATATTGTACAGTATCTTTTCTGATTCTTATTGAATCTTTTCATATAAGCTTTCTTTTGAAATTCATTTTTCTTTTGGAAATTATCTTCCCTTCTTTTCTTTTTTCTTTCAATATATTTAGGAGAATGTCTCCTGTGTTTATATTTATAAATCTTTTCTTTTTTATTTTTACTGGATGAGGGATTATCCAATCCAAATTGTTGACAAAATTCTCCCAATTGTTTCTTTTCCAAGAAACTTTGTCTTTTTAATTGTTGATTTAACTTTATTTCATTACATAAAGCCAATCCTTCTTGAATACAAGTGTCTATTAGAGCTCCATATGTAAATTTTTCATAAGGAATGGTAATATCATTACCCTTTATAGTTTTTCTTATTCTTTCAGCAAATAAACTCGGTAATCCATCCACAAATTTGGATTTCCAATGAGTATTATTGCATTCTGGTAATTCCATTACTCTGCTTAGGAAAGTATCTTTATACCACCTAAAATCAGAGAGTGTTCTACATCGTAGATTTTGTAATAATGTTCTAATAGTATCACTATTATCACTAAATCTTCCTGTAAAATGTTCAATTACATTCACTGCTAATGTATAAACTGCAGTTTCAATAATTTTATTATCTTCTTGCTTATTTGCATTTAAAATATTATCTCTATCATGTGGATTTAAATAATTATCCCACCAACCTTTAAGTTGGCCTGTAAATCCAGCTATTATCATTGCTGCAATAGTTTTGTCAGTATTTTGACTATTCTTACATATTGTAGAATACATCAACATTCTATGAACAGTATTATAAATCTGTTTATTAGAATATCCATCAATATTCCACTCATAAATTTTATTACCAGAATAACTGATATCAATAGTATCAGTGTACTCTTCATGTAATACATCCATAGGAGTAGGTCTATTATAATAGAACTTACTTTGAATGGGTCTATCTGCCCATTTATTATGGAGTTTATTTATTTGATCTAGAAAAACCCCTTTATAATCTGGGTTTTCTATCAAATTATCATCCAACTCTTTATCCAGAGTTCTTATACTAAGTTTATCAAACTTTTCTTCAAGATATTTCTCTAACTCATATAATGGTTGAGTTTTAAAATTAGAAATTATTGGGGGAGGTTGAAAACTAGGAAATATTTCCTTTTTTATAGGAACATTAGAAACTTCTGATGTAGAAGCTTTTTCCTTATTTTCAACAACTTCTTTTCCCTTATTAAGAGATTTGTTATTTATTTTAGTAATAATCAAATCCAATTTATCATTAATAGATTGAATTTGTTCACCCATTATTACTAACGATAAATTAGTATAATTCTGACTTTTAAACATATTATTAATATGTTTACATGTAACTTGAAGTGTATCATCTTCAATTAATTTAGCAAATGCTAAGAAATTTAAATCATTAATTTTAAATGGTTGCTGTGGGGGATATTTTCCTGAAACCACTGAACCATTTTGCAAAGTATAATTTCTTTCCAAAATAAGAATATAATTCTTAACATATGTTTCAATAAACCATGCTGCAAATGGTATTATCATATTTTTCTTTTCACAAGTTTTATAAAACTCATTTTGAAATTTACTAATTTCATTATTAGTAAAATTATCAAAAAACCAATCTCTGAAAGGTGTATAACCTTCACTTTTAAATTCTTCCGAAATAATCTTTCTGGCTTTAGAACCAGGACTGAAATCTATTATTTCTTCAAAATCCATAAATTATATAGATTCATACATTTCCGACATTGTCGGTTCCATCCTATTTGATTCCTTAATGATATTGTTTTTATTTTTGTATAATTTCTTTATTTCAGGATTTAATCCTATTACAGATTCCATCTCATCTGTATATTTTTCATCTTCTATTTGAGATGTATAAGCTCTAGTTTCTCTTAATTGAGAAGTAGAAGCTCTAGGTGTTTCCACCATATAATCAATTGGAGAAATATAATTTCTCATTGAAATACTTTTTTGTATTTTATAAGGTTCAAACTGTATATTAACAGTTCCTTCTGAACTCTGTATAATATTTAAAATATTATTATGATCCTGTACTTGTGTTTGAACTGGTACAGCTTGTTCAATTTTCCAATTTTCTGGAAATTCTATCTCTTCCCATCTTATAGGTCTTCTGGTCATAATATTAGACCTGTTGAAATTAGTTTCAATAATAATAGTCTCATTTTTGTAATCCATCATTTTACAATGAGGATTTAATGTGACTAATGGTTTATAATATATCCTATAACAGACACAAATAGTCTCTGTTCCAGGAAGATAATTATATCCATTAGTTTTAACATTTAATGTTAATGCATCTAGTATATTAACATCAGATAATGATAATTGCAAATTCGGATATACATTAAAGTATACTGGACCATTGGTCAAACTGGATTGTATAATACCCATTAAAGATTGTCTCCAATTAAGATTTCTACCATCTCTTAAAGCTGCTATAAAGCTTTCTGGTAAACCTTTTAAGGTTAAAGGTTTAAAAGCAATCTGAACCAATCCTATATGAAGGAAATTGTATTCATTTTTATATTTATCAATATCCTTATCGGATAATAATTTAATAATCATTTCATTATTATCTAATGAAATTGATTCCTCAGTAGTTTTAACTACCTGAAGTAATCCTAATTTCTCAAAAGTACCCAATTTATATATTAACCTGGGTTCAATTTTAGGAATTGTCCACTTATTAAGTAGATCTAAATTCTTAGGTATATCATATTCTTCATTCTTACTATTTTTAATATTATTATTCTTATTAATCAAGTTCATGATATTATTCATGAAAAACTATGTGTTAATCCAAGACATATCTATAAAAATTACCATGGCTCTGATACCATCTATGACAGGATCTACTGACTAATTCTCATTAGGATATTACAGATTAATAAGATGCCGGTTAATTATTTAATCTGTAATATCCTAATGAGAATTAGTCAGTAGATCCTGTCATAGATGGTATCAGAGCCATGGTAATTTTTATAGATATGTCTTGGATTAACACATAGTTTTTCATGAATAATATCATGAACTTGATTAATAAGAATAATAATATTAAAAATAGTAAGAATGAAGAATATGATATACCTAAGAATTTAGATCTACTTAATAAGTGGACAATTCCTAAAATTGAACCCAGGTTAATATATAAATTGGGTACTTTTGAGAAATTAGGATTACTTCAGGTAGTTAAAACTACTGAGGAATCAATTTCATTAGATAATAATGAAATGATTATTAAATTATGATCCGATAAGGATATTGATAAATATAAAAATGAATACAATTTCCTTCATATAGGATTGGTTCAGATTGCTTTTAAACCTTTAACCTTAAAAGGTTTACCAGAAAGCTTTATAGCAGCTTTAAGAGATGGTAGAAATCTTAATTGGAGACAATCTTTAATGGGTATTATACAATCCAGTTTGACCAATGGTCCAGTATACTTTAATGTATATCCGAATTTGCAATTATCATTATCTGATGTTAATATACTAGATGCATTAACATTAAATGTTAAAACTAATGGATATAATTATCTTCCTGGAACAGAGACTATTTGTGTCTGTTATAGGATATATTATAAACCATTAGTCACATTAAATCCTCATTGTAAAATGATGGATTACAAAAATGAGACTATTATTATTGAAACTAATTTCAACAGGTCTAATATTATGACCAGAAGACCTATAAGATGGGAAGAGATAGAATTTCCAGAAAATTGGAAAATTGAACAAGCTGTACCAGTTCAAACACAAGTACAGGATCATAATAATATTTTAAATATTATACAGAGTTCAGAAGGAACTGTTAATATACAGTTTGAACCTTATAAAATACAAAAAAGTATTTCAATGAGAAATTATATTTCTCCAATTGATTATATGGTGGAAACACCTAGAGCTTCTACTTCTCAATTAAGAGAAACTAGAGCTTATACATCTCAAATAGAAGATGAAAAATATACAGATGAGATAGAATCTGTAATAGGATTAAATCCTGAAATAAAGAAATTATACAAAAATAAAAACAATATCATTAAGGAATCAAATAGGATGGAACCGACAATGTCGGAAATGTATGAATCTATATAATTTATGGATTTTGAAGAAATAATAGATTTCAGTCCTGGTTCTAAAGCCAGAAAGATTATTTCGGAAGAATTTAAAAGTGAAGGTTATACACCTTTCAGAGATTGGTTTTTTGATAATTTTACTAATAATGAAATTAGTAAATTTCAAAATGAGTTTTATAAAACTTGTGAAAAGAAAAATATGATAATACCATTTGCAGCATGGTTTATTGAAACATATGTTAAGAATAATATTCTTATTTTGGAAAGAAATTATACTTTGCAAAATGGTTCAGTGGTTTCAGGAAAATATCCCCCACAGCAACCATTTAAAATTAATGATTTAAATTTCTTAGCATTTGCTAAATTAATTGAAGATGATACACTTCAAGTTACATGTAAACATATTAATAGTATGTTTAAAAGTCAGAATTATACTAATTTATCGTTAGTAATAATGGGTGAACAAATTCAATCTATTAATGATAAATTGGATTTGATTATTACTAAAATAAATAACAAATCTCTTAATAAGGGAAAAGAAGTTGTTGAAAATAAGGAAAAAGCTTCTACATCAGAAGTTTCTAATGTTCCTATAAAAAAGGAAATATTTCCTAGTTTTCAACCTCCCCCAATAATTTCTAATTTTAAAACTCAACCATTATATGAGTTAGAGAAATATCTTGAAGAAAAGTTTGATAAACTTAGTATAAGAACTCTGGATAAAGAGTTGGATGATAATTTGATAGAAAACCCAGATTATAAAGGGGTTTTTCTAGATCAAATAAATAAACTCCATAATAAATGGGCAGATAGACCCATTCAAAGTAAGTTCTATTATAATAGACCTACTCCTATGGATGTATTACATGAAGAGTACACTGATACTATTGATATCAGTTATTCTGGTAATAAAATTTATGAGTGGAATATTGATGGATATTCTAATAAACAGATTTATAATACTGTTCATAGAATGTTGATGTATTCTACAATATGTAAGAATAGTCAAAATACTGACAAAATTATTGCAGCAATGATAATAGCTGGATTTACAGGCCAACTTAAAGGTTGGTGGGATAATTATTTAAATCCACATGATAGAGATAATATTTTAAATGCAAATAAGCAAGAAGATAATAAAATTATTGAAACTGCAGTTTATACATTAGCAGTGAATGTAATTGAACATTTTACAGGAAGATTTAGTGATAATAGTGATACTATTAGAACATTATTACAAAATCTACGATGTAGAACACTCTCTGATTTTAGGTGGTATAAAGATACTTTCCTAAGCAGAGTAATGGAATTACCAGAATGCAATAATACTCATTGGAAATCCAAATTTGTGGATGGATTACCGAGTTTATTTGCTGAAAGAATAAGAAAAACTATAAAGGGTAATGATATTACCATTCCTTATGAAAAATTTACATATGGAGCTCTAATAGACACTTGTATTCAAGAAGGATTGGCTTTATGTAATGAAATAAAGTTAAATCAACAATTAAAAAGACAAAGTTTCTTGGAAAAGAAACAATTGGGAGAATTTTGTCAACAATTTGGATTGGATAATCCCTCGTCCAGTAAAAATAAAAAAGAAAAGATTTATAAATATAAACACAGGAGACATTCTCCTAAATATATTGAAAGAAAAAAGAAAAGAAGGGAAGATAATTTCCAAAAGAAAAATGAATTTCAAAAGAAAGCTTATATGAAAAGATTCAATAAGAATCAGAAAAGATACTGTACAATATGTAAAAGAAAAGGACATACCAATGAATTTTGTTGGACAAAGAAAAGAATTTCTAATTTAGAAATTCCGGATGATATAAAAAATATCATAATACAATCTTTAATAGAAAAATCTGAATCTGAAGAATCAGTATCAGAAATTTCTAGTACTTCTGAATCAGAAGATGAGATTGTAAGAAATTTAGAAAATGAAGAATTCTATGAATCAGAGGAATGTGAACCTTGTAGAGATGGATTAATATGTCCTAAAGAAATTAACAATATTGATAATAATCAATCTGAATTTTATAAGATCATGTCTCAATTTTTTAATATGAGTATAAATGTTTTAGACTCTCAAAATATTTTTGAGTTACTAAAACTAATAAAAGATCCTTTATTAAGGACTAAAATAATTGATGAATTGGATAATGAAAATGGTGCCTCGACATCTACTTCTAATAAAGAAGAAGAAAAAATAAACAATATTCTTAATAAGAATAGATCTTATAATATGTCAGAGGTAATGAACCAATTAAAAATAAAACATCAAAATAAAAGAGAAATATCTCTGCCGGATATTTATAAAGAGATTAATAATCTGAAAGAAGAAATAAAATTTTTGAAAAATGAGAATTTTATTCAAGAATCTAGAATATCTAGATTAGAGAATAATACTAAAGTAGAAAATATTATTCTACCAGAAATTGAGAAAAATTTGCCTATAATAGAAAAAGATAATTTCTTATCTACTATAGAAACAGTTATATCTCAAAAATGGTATATAAAAATATCATTGTTAATTGATAATCTCTATACAAAAACATTTATTGCTCTTGTTGATAGTGGAGCAGATTTAAATGTTATTCAGGAAGGATTAATTCCTACTAGATATTTTCATAAAACAAGTCATACTTTATGGCATGCTGGTGGTGATAAACTCCAAATAGAATATAAAATTCCTAAAGCTTATGTATGCATTAATAATAAATGCATTTCGCAAAGTTTTATACTTGCAAAAAATATTTCTAACCAAATTATACTTGGTACACCATTTTTAAATAATATATATCCCATAAAAAATATTGATAATAAAGGGATTATTGGTACTTTCCAAGGTAATAATATTTTCCTTGAATTTATAGTGGAACCAATTGCTAAAAAATTACATAGTCTTTATGATAATATTAAGGCTAAGCAAAATCAAATAGGATTTTTGAAACAAGAGATTAATATTGTTACTATTAATGAACAATTAAAAAATTCTAAATTACAGGATAAGATTAGTATTCTGAAAAATGAATTTTCATTAGAAATATGTAATGACCATCCCAATGCTTTTTGGGATAGGAAAAAACATATTATATTTCTTCCATATGAAGAAGATTTTGATGAAAAGAATATTCCGACAAAGGCTAGACCTTGTCAAATGAATTCAGAATACTTAGAATTATGTAAAAAAGAAATAGAATCTTTATTACAAAAAAGACTGATAAGTCATTCTCAATCACCGTGGTCATGTACTGCATTTTATGTTAATAAACATTCTGAAATAGAAAGAGGTGTCCCAAGATTGGTAATAAATTATAAACCTCTTAATAAAATTTTAAAATGGATTAGACATCCAATCCCTAATAAAAAGGATTTATTAGATAGACTTTATGATGGTCTAATATTTTCAAAATTTGATTTAAAGTCAGGATATTGGCAAATTCAAATTAATAAATCTGATAGATATAAAACAGCATTTAATGTTCCAATTGGACATTATGAATGGAATGTAATGCCATTTGGGCTTAAGAATGCTCCTTCTGAATTTCAGAAGATAATGAATGATATATTTACTCCTTATAGTGAGTTTATAATTGTTTATATTGATGATATTTTGATTTATTCAAAGACTATTGAAATGCATTTTAAGCATTTACATATTTTTAAATCTTTGATTAAACAAAATGGTCTAGTAATATCTAAACCAAAAATGGATTTATTTCAAACTAGAATAAAATTTCTAGGACATTTTATTGAAAAAGGAAATATAATTCCTATTAATAGGAGTATAGATTTTGCTGAAAAATTTCCAGATATTATAACTGATAAAACTCAGTTACAAAGATTTTTAGGAAGTCTCAATTATATTGCTCCTTATTATCATAATTTAGTAAAAGATACGGCTATCTTATATGATAGATTAAAAAAGAATCCTAAACCTTGGACTGATAGTCATACTAATGCAATTAAGAAAATCAAGGATAATGTTAAAACATTACCATGCTTAATGATTAGCAACCCTAATTGGGAAAAGTTTATAGAGACAGATGCTTCTGATATAGGATTTGGGGGAATTCTTACCCAGAAAAATCCAGATAATAAACAGATGCATTTAATTAGATTCCATTCGGGGAAATGGAATAATGCACAAAAGAATTATGCTACGATTGCTAAAGAAATTCTTGCAATTGTAAAATGTGTTTTAAAATTTCAAGATGATTTATATAATCAGAAATTTATTATTGTTACTGATTGTAGTGCAGCTAAATTTATGTTTAATAAAGATTTTAAACATGATGTTTCTAAGCAAATGTTTGCTAGATGGCAGGCTCATTTAGCCCCTTTTGATTTTAATATTATTTATAAAAAAGGAGAAGATAATAATCTTCCAGATTTTCTAACCCGTGAATATTTTAATTGCAGGAATGAAACGGGGTAGTGGATCTTCCTCTCCATGGAGGGGAAGAGGAGGAAGGAGTGGGGGTTATACCCCTAATACTCCTAAAGATAAAGGAAAATCCCCTGAGATAATATCTCAACATGGGAAAAGAAAACTTGTGAACAAGAATTTGTCACAAGAATTTGAAGACATGGATACTGAAAGGAGTAATACTCCTACAGAAACTACTTTTGCTAATATAGTAGCAAACATTGATTTTAATGAAAAATATTTCAGAAAAGATCATGAAGAAATAATCTTCAAACTGGAAGATAGGGATCTCAAATGGAGTGAGGACCCATGGTTTTTAATGAATAGATATTTAGACAATAGTTCTAATGAGATGAGAACTTATAAGTCTCGTGGTTATTATGAACAAATTTTAATTAAAAGTGGAAGTTGTGATGTTAAGCATTTCACTTCTGGTAATAATGATGAAGTTTATAGCTTCAGTAAAGTTTTAATAAAGAAGATCATATCTATGGAAGAATGGGGAATTTCACCCCTAAGAGAAAAATCAATGCAGCATGATACTACTAAAGCAGTAATTAAATATAATTATTGGGATTACTGCGATGCTTTTGAAAAAATTTTAAATTATGAGAATGATAAAAAACATCATACATGGTTTATCAAAATATGTTCAAAAGTTTATAACTTTGAAATACCCAATTGGTTTATTCACTGGTGTAATTGTTATGGCCCTATACCAGAGATATTGCCAGGAGATACCCGAGAATGTTTTATAAAATGGGTAGATGTATCTCCCAAAATGATTGAAAGACAGAATTCTAAAATTGTAATAGAAGGTATAGCTTCTTGTTACTTTTTTATAGAATTTTCCATTCCATGGATACTAAAATGGAAGCCGGAATTTGGTCATACTAAAACAGGTATTCCCTGTATGTATAGAACTTATCATGTAAAGTTCTGGGAAAAATTGGTGGAGATTGACCCCCAAACTGGAAGAATGAATGGTGATGAAACATTTTCTCTAATAGAGAAACAAGTTTGTTCATATGAAGAACAATTGGAAAATACTCAATCATCCTCGCCTTTTGATTATATCATTAATAAGGCAAAAATGAGATCTGAAAATTTGACTCCTGAGCAAATGATAGCTGCATATATCAAAGAAATGAAAAAGAGTCTGATATCTCAATTTAAAAAGGATAAAGAGGGCTCAATAGCATCTGAAGAAATGCAGGATGCTCAAGATCCTAATGAAGATATTAATGAAGTCAGTATAGATGATATATTTGACTCATTAAATGATACCTTGATTGATAAATTTGCATCAGGGAAAGAAGGATCTTCTTCTTCAAAGAAATCAGGAGGAAAATAGGTCCAAATCATAATGACGTCATTGATTACGTCACTAACAGGTCTTAATCAGGATGATGTCACTGCTTACGCCATCAATAGACAAGATACTGCTCATGAATAGTATAGCAGCCGGACAGGTCACTATTCATCTACAGTAATTCACTGTAGACCTTTTGAAAAATCAGCCCCCACAGTAGATTACTGTAGCACTTTTACTGTGCATGCCGAAATTTTTGGCTTTTTACTGTACAAAAATGCGGTTTCCACTGTTTGGACGCGTTTTCATTATGTATATATAGGATTTGTAGTTTTTATTTTAGAGGCATCGATCAGAAGAACTCCCTCTTCTCTCTCTGATCACACTTGTAAGCTCATGTGTTGAGCACCCCCCTCTTTTGTAAATTTTAAAGTTTGTATTAATTAAATCCTGCTTGCAGACTTCTGTAAGTATTTTAGTTTTATTTATTTTCTATTTTTATATTTTTAATCATGTTCATGTTTAGCCTAATAGGCTAAACTATTTATGTGTTGATCCATGACTATCTGTTATTATTAACATGGTAATAATATGATTTATGTTTAGATAAAACTGATGTAATTCTAAAGGTATGATTACTTGTATTAACTGGCCTTATTTTATAATTACTTCTTAAGTATGTTTTTCCTGTTGGTCCAGTTTAGCCGATTGATAGGCGTTTTAGGACATTTTTGGAAATTGTTATTTAAGTGTAATTTGATTAATAAGATGCCGGTTAATTATTTAATCTGTAATATCCTAATGAGAATTAGTCAGTAGATCCTGTCATAGATGTCTATGACAGGATCTACTGACTAATTCTCATTAGGATATTACAGATTAAATAATTAACCGGCATCTTATTAATCAAATTACACTTAAATAACAATTTCCAAAAATGTCCTAAAACGCCTATCAATCGGCTAAACTGGACCAACAGGAAAAACATACTTAAGAAGTAATTATAAAATAAGGCCAGTTAATACAAGTAATCATACCTTTAGAATTACATCAGTTTTATCTAAACATAAATCATATTATTACCATGTTAATAATAACAGATAGTCATGGATCAACACATAAATAGTTTAGCCTATTAGGCTAAACATGAACATGATTAAAAATATAAAAATAGAAAATAAATAAAACTAAAATACTTACAGAAGTCTGCAAGCAGGATTTAATTAATACAAACTTTAAAATTTACAAAAGAGGGGGGTGCTCAACACATGAGCTTACAAGTGTGATCAGAGAGAGAAGAGGGAGTTCTTCTGATCGATGCCTCTAAAATAAAAACTACAAATCCTATATATACATAATGAAAACGCGTCCAAACAGTGGAAACCGCGTTTTTGTACAGTAAAAAGCCAAAAATTTCGGCATGCACAGTAAAAGTGCTACAGTAATCTACTGTGGGGGCTGATTTTTCAAAAGGTCTACAGTGAATTACTGTAGATGAATAGTGACCTGTCCGGCTGCTATACTATTCATGAGCAGTATCTTGTCTATTGATGGCGTAAGCAGTGACATCATCCTGATTAAGACCTGTTAGTGACGTAATCAATGACGTCATTATGATTTGGACCTATTTTCCTCCTGATTTCTTTGAAGAAGAAGATCCTTCTTTCCCTGATGCAAATTTATCAATCAAGGTATCATTTAATGAGTCAAATATATCATCTATACTGACTTCATTATTATCTTCATTAGGATCTTGAGCATCCTGCATTTCTTCAGATGCTATTGAGCCCTCTTTATCCTTTTTAAATTGAGATATCAGACTCTTTTTCATTTCTTTGATATATGCAGCTATCATTTGCTCAGGAGTCAAATTTTCAGATCTCATTTTTGCCTTATTAATGATATAATCAAAAGGCGAGGATGATTGAGTATTTTCCAATTGTTCTTCATATGAACAAACTTGTTTCTCTATTAGAGAAAATGTTTCATCACCATTCATTCTTCCAGTTTGGGGGTCAATCTCCACCAATTTTTCCCAGAACTTTACATGATAAGTTCTATACATACAGGGAATACCTGTTTTAGTATGACCAAATTCCGGCTTCCATTTTAGTATCCATGGAATGGAAAATTCTATAAAAAAGTAACAAGAAGCTATACCTTCTATTACAATTTTAGAATTCTGTCTTTCAATCATTTTGGGAGATACATCTACCCATTTTATAAAACATTCTCGGGTATCTCCTGGCAATATCTCTGGTATAGGGCCATAACAATTACACCAGTGAATAAACCAATTGGGTATTTCAAAGTTATAAACTTTTGAACATATTTTGATAAACCATGTATGATGTTTTTTATCATTCTCATAATTTAAAAATTTTTCAAAAGCATCGCAGTAATCCCAATAATTATATTTAATTACTGCTTTAGTAGTATCATGCTGCATTGATTTTTCTCTTAGGGGTGAAATTCCCCATTCTTCCATAGATATGATCTTCTTTATTAGAAGTAGATGTCGAGGCACCATTTTCATTATCCAATTCATCAATTATTTTAGTCCTTAATAAAGGATCTTTTATTAGTTTTAGTAACTCAAAAATATTTTGAGAGTCTAAAACATTTATACTCATATTAGAAAATTGAGACATGATCTTATAAAATTCAGATTGATTATTATCAATATTGTTAATTTCTTTAGGACATATTAATCCATCTCTACAAGGTTCACATTCCTCTGATTCATAGAATTCTTCATTTTCTAAATTTCTTACAATCTCATCTTCTGATTCAGAAGTACTAGAAATTTCTGATACTGATTCTTCAGATTCAGATTTTTCTATTAAAGATTGTATTATGATATTTTTTATATCATCCGGAATTTCTAAATTAGAAATTCTTTTCTTTGTCCAACAAAATTCATTGGTATGTCCTTTTCTTTTACATATTGTACAGTATCTTTTCTGATTCTTATTGAATCTTTTCATATAAGCTTTCTTTTGAAATTCATTTTTCTTTTGGAAATTATCTTCCCTTCTTTTCTTTTTTCTTTCAATATATTTAGGAGAATGTCTCCTGTGTTTATATTTATAAATCTTTTCTTTTTTATTTTTACTGGACGAGGGATTATCCAATCCAAATTGTTGACAAAATTCTCCCAATTGTTTCTTTTCCAAGAAACTTTGTCTTTTTAATTGTTGATTTAACTTTATTTCATTACATAAAGCCAATCCTTCTTGAATACAAGTGTCTATTAGAGCTCCATATGTAAATTTTTCATAAGGAATGGTAATATCATTACCCTTTATAGTTTTTCTTATTCTTTCAGCAAATAAACTCGGTAATCCATCCACAAATTTGGATTTCCAATGAGTATTATTGCATTCTGGTAATTCCATTACTCTGCTTAGGAAAGTATCTTTATACCACCTAAAATCAGAGAGTGTTCTACATCGTAGATTTTGTAATAATGTTCTAATAGTATCACTATTATCACTAAATCTTCCTGTAAAATGTTCAATTACATTCACTGCTAATGTATAAACTGCAGTTTCAATAATTTTATTATCTTCTTGCTTATTTGCATTTAAAATATTATCTCTATCATGTGGATTTAAATAATTATCCCACCAACCTTTAAGTTGGCCTGTAAATCCAGCTATTATCATTGCTGCAATAGTTTTGTCAGTATTTTGACTATTCTTACATATTGTAGAATACATCAACATTCTATGAACAGTATTATAAATCTGTTTATTAGAATATCCATCAATATTCCACTCATAAATTTTATTACCAGAATAACTGATATCAATAGTATCAGTGTACTCTTCATGTAATACATCCATAGGAGTAGGTCTATTATAATAGAACTTACTTTGAATGGGTCTATCTGCCCATTTATTATGGAGTTTATTTATTTGATCTAGAAAAACCCCTTTATAATCTGGGTTTTCTATCAAATTATCATCCAACTCTTTATCCAGAGTTCTTATACTAAGTTTATCAAACTTTTCTTCAAGATATTTCTCTAACTCATATAATGGTTGAGTTTTAAAATTAGAAATTATTGGGGGAGGTTGAAAACTAGGAAATATTTCCTTTTTTATAGGAACATTAGAAACTTCTGATGTAGAAGCTTTTTCCTTATTTTCAACAACTTCTTTTCCCTTATTAAGAGATTTGTTATTTATTTTAGTAATAATCAAATCCAATTTATCATTAATAGATTGAATTTGTTCACCCATTATTACTAACGATAAATTAGTATAATTCTGACTTTTAAACATATTATTAATATGTTTACATGTAACTTGAAGTGTATCATCTTCAATTAATTTAGCAAATGCTAAGAAATTTAAATCATTAATTTTAAATGGTTGCTGTGGGGGATATTTTCCTGAAACCACTGAACCATTTTGCAAAGTATAATTTCTTTCCAAAATAAGAATATAATTCTTAACATATGTTTCAATAAACCATGCTGCAAATGGTATTATCATATTTTTCTTTTCACAAGTTTTATAAAACTCATTTTGAAATTTACTAATTTCATTATTAGTAAAATTATCAAAAAACCAATCTCTGAATGGTGTATAACCTTCACTTTTAAATTCTTCCGAAATAATCTTTCTGGCTTTAGAACCAGGACTGAAATCTATTATTTCTTCAAAATCCATAAATTATATAGATTCATACATTTCCGACATTGTCGGTTCCATCCTATTTGATTCCTTAATGATATTGTTTTTATTTTTGTATAATTTCTTTATTTCAGGATTTAATCCTATTACAGATTCCATCTCATCTGTATATTTTTCATCTTCTATTTGAGATGTATAAGCTCTAGTTTCTCTTAATTGAGAAGTAGAAGCTCTAGGTGTTTCCACCATATAATCAATTGGAGAAATATAATTTCTCATTGAAATACTTTTTTGTATTTTATAAGGTTCAAACTGTATATTAACAGTTCCTTCTGAACTCTGTATAATATTTAAAATATTATTATGATCCTGTACTTGTGTTTGAACTGGTACAGCTTGTTCAATTTTCCAATTTTCTGGATATTCTATCTCTTCCCATCTTATAGGTCTTCTGGTCATAATATTAGACCTGTTGAAATTAGTTTCAATAATAATAGTCTCATTTTTGTAATCCATCATTTTACAATGAGGATTTAATGTGACTAATGGTTTATAATATATCCTATAACAGACACAAATAGTCTCTGTTCCAGGAAGATAATTATATCCATTAGTTTTAACATTTAATGTTAATGCATCTAGTATATTAACATCAGATAATGATAATTGCAAATTCGGATATACATTAAAGTATACTGGACCATTGGTCAAACTGGATTGTATAATACCCATTAAAGATTGTCTCCAATTAAGATTTCTACCATCTCTTAAAGCTGCTATAAAGCTTTCTGGTAAACCTTTTAAGGTTAAAGGTTTAAAAGCAATCTGAACCAATCCTATATGAAGGAAATTGTATTCATTTTTATATTTATCAATATCCTTATCGGATAATAATTTAATAATCATTTCATTATTATCTAATGAAATTGATTCCTCAGTAGTTTTAACTACCTGAAGTAATCCTAATTTCTCAAAAGTACCCAATTTATATATTAACCTGGGTTCAATTTTAGGAATTGTCCACTTATTAAGTAGATCTAAATTCTTAGGTATATCATATTCTTCATTCTTACTATTTTTAATATTATTATTCTTATTAATCAAGTTCATGATATTATTCATGAAAAACTATGTGTTAATCCAAGACATATCTATAAAAATTACCATGGCTCTGATACCATCTATGACAGGATCTACTGACTAATTCTCATTAGGATATTACAGATTAATAAGATGCCGGTTAATTATTTAATCTGTAATATCCTAATGAGAATTAGTCAGTAGATCCTGTCATAGATGGTATCAGAGCCATGGTAATTTTTATAGATATGTCTTGGATTAACACATAGTTTTTCATGAATAATATCATGAACTTGATTAATAAGAATAATAATATTAAAAATAGTAAGAATGAAGAATATGATATACCTAAGAATTTAGATCTACTTAATAAGTGGACAATTCCTAAAATTGAACCCAGGTTAATATATAAATTGGGTACTTTTGAGAAATTAGGATTAATTCAGGTAGTTAAAACTACTGAGGAATCAATTTCATTAGATAATAATGAAATGATTATTAAATTATGATCCGATAAGGATATTGATAAATATAAAAATGAATACAATTTCCTTCATATAGGATTGGTTCAGATTGCTTTTAAACCTTTAACCTTAAAAGGTTTACCAGAAAGCTTTATAGCAGCTTTAAGAGATGGTAGAAATCTTAATTGGAGACAATCTTTAATGGGTATTATACAATCCAGTTTGACCAATGGTCCAGTATACTTTAATGTATATCCGAATTTGCAATTATCATTATCTGATGTTAATATACTAGATGCATTAACATTAAATGTTAAAACTAATGGATATAATTATCTTCCTGGAACAGAGACTATTTGTGTCTGTTATAGGATATATTATAAACCATTAGTCACATTAAATCCTCATTGTAAAATGATGGATTACAAAAATGAGACTATTATTATTGAAACTAATTTCAACAGGTCTAATATTATGACCAGAAGACCTATAAGATGGGAAGAGATAGAATTTCCAGAAAATTGGAAAATTGAACAAGCTGTACCAGTTCAAACACAAGTACAGGATCATAATAATATTTTAAATATTATACAGAGTTCAGAAGGAACTGTTAATATACAGTTTGAACCTTATAAAATACAAAAAAGTATTTCAATGAGAAATTATATTTCTCCAATTGATTATATGGTGGAAACACCTAGAGCTTCTACTTCTCAATTAAGAGAAACTAGAGCTTATACATCTCAAATAGAAGATGAAAAATATACAGATGAGATGGAATCTATAATAGGATTAAATCCTGAAATAAAGAAATTATACAAAAATAAAAACAATATCATTAAGGAATCAAATAGGATGGAACCGACAATGTCGGAAATGTATGAATCTATATAATTTATGGATTTTGAAGAAATAATAGATTTCAGTCCTGGTTCTAAAGCCAGAAAGATTATTTCGGAAGAATTTAAAAGTGAAGGTTATACACCTTTCAGAGATTGGTTTTTTGATAATTTTACTAATAATGAAATTAGTAAATTTCAAAATGAGTTTTATAAAACTTGTGAAAAGAAAAATATGATAATACCATTTGCAGCATGGTTTATTGAAACATATGTTAAGAATTATATTCTTATTTTGGAAAGAAATTATACTTTGCAAAATGGTTCAGTGGTTTCAGGAAAATATCCCCCACAGCAACCATTTAAAATTAATGATTTAAATTTCTTAGCATTTGCTAAATTAATTGAAGATGATACACTTCAAGTTACATGTAAACATATTAATAATATGTTTAAAAGTCAGAATTATACTAATTTATCGTTAGTAATAATGGGTGAACAAATTCAATCTATTAATGATAAATTGGATTTGATTATTACTAAAATAAATAACAAATCTCTTAATAAGGGAAAAGAAGTTGTTGAAAATAAGGAAAAAGCTTCTACATCAGAAGTTTCTAATGTTCCTATAAAAAAGGAAATATTTCCTAGTTTTCAACCTCCCCCAATAATTTCTAATTTTAAAACTCAACCATTATATGAGTTAGAGAAATATCTTGAAGAAAAGTTTGATAAACTTAGTATAAGAACTCTGGATAAAGAGTTGGATGATAATTTGATAGAAAACCCAGATTATAAAGGGGTTTTTCTAGATCAAATAAATAAACTCCATAATAAATGGGCAGATAGACCCATTCAAAGTAAGTTCTATTATAATAGACCTACTCCTATGGATGTATTACATGAAGAGTACACTGATACTATTGATATCAGTTATTCTGGTAATAAAATTTATGAGTGGAATATTGATGGATATTCTAATAAACAGATTTATAATACTGTTCATAGAATGTTGATGTATTCTACAATATGTAAGAATAGTCAAAATACTGACAAAACTATTGCAGCAATGATAATAGCTGGATTTACAGGCCAACTTAAAGGTTGGTGGGATAATTATTTAAATCCACATGATAGAGATAATATTTTAAATGCAAATAAGCAAGAAGATAATAAAATTATTGAAACTGCAGTTTATACATTAGCAGTGAATGTAATTGAACATTTTACAGGAAGATTTAGTGATAATAGTGATACTATTAGAACATTATTACAAAATCTACGATGTAGAACACTCTCTGATTTTAGGTGGTATAAAGATACTTTCCTAAGCAGAGTAATGGAATTACCAGAATGCAATAATACTCATTGGAAATCCAAATTTGTGGATGGATTACCGAGTTTATTTGCTGAAAGAATAAGAAAAACTATAAAGGGTAATGATATTACCATTCCTTATGAAAAATTTACATATGGAGCTCTAATAGACACTTGTATTCAAGAAGGATTGGCTTTATGTAATGAAATAAAGTTAAATCAACAATTAAAAAGACAAAGTTTCTTGGAAAAGAAACAATTGGGAGAATTTTGTCAACAATTTGGATTGGATAATCCCTCGTCCAGTAAAAATAAAAAAGAAAAGATTTATAAATATAAACACAGGAGACATTCTCCTAAATATATTGAAAGAAAAAAGAAAAGAAGGGAAGATAATTTCCAAAAGAAAAATGAATTTCAAAAGAAAGCTTATATGAAAAGATTCAATAAGAATCAGAAAAGATACTGTACAATATGTAAAAGAAAAGGACATACCAATGAATTTTGTTGGACAAAGAAAAGAATTTCTAATTTAGAAATTCCGGATGATATAAAAAATATCATAATACAATCTTTAATAGAAAAATCTGAATCTGAAGAATCAGTATCAGAAATTTCTAGTACTTCTGAATCAGAAGATGAGATTGTAAGAAATTTAGAAAATGAAGAATTCTATGAATCAGAGGAATGTGAACCTTGTAGAGATGGATTAATATGTCCTAAAGAAATTAACAATATTGATAATAATCAATCTGAATTTTATAAGATCATGTCTCAATTTTCTAATATGAGTATAAATGTTTTAGACTCTCAAAATATTTTTGAGTTACTAAAACTAATAAAAGATCCTTTATTAAGGACTAAAATAATTGATGAATTGGATAATGAAAATGGTGCCTCGACATCTACTTCTAATAAAGAAGAAGAAAAAATAAACAATATTCTTAATAAGAATAGATCTTATAATATGTCAGAGGTAATGAACCAATTAAAAATAAAACATCAAAATAAAAGAGAAATATCTCTGCCGGATATTTATAAAGAGATTAATAATCTGAAAGAAGAAATAAAATTTTTGAAAAATGAGAATTTTATTCAAGAATCTAGAATATCTAGATTAGAGAATAATACTAAAGTAGAAAATATTATTCTACCAGAAATTGAGAAAAATTTGCCTATAATAGAAAAAGATAATTTCTTATCTACTATAGAAACAGTTATATCTCAAAAATGGTATATAAAAATATCATTGTTAATTGATAATCTCTATACAAAAACATTTATTGCTCTTGTTGATAGTGGAGCAGATTTAAATGTTATTCAGGAAGGATTAATTCCTACTAGATATTTTCATAAAACAAGTCATACTTTATGGCATGCTGGTGGTGATAAACTCCAAATAGAATATAAAATTCCTAAAGCTTATGTATGCATTAATAATAAATGCATTTCGCAAAGTTTTATACTTGCAAAAAATATTTCTAACCAAATTATACTTGGTACACCATTTTTAAATAATATATATCCCATAAAAAATATTGATAATAAAGGGATTATTGGTACTTTCCAAGGTAATAATATTTTCCTTGAATTTATAGTGGAACCAATTGCTAAAAAATTACATAGTCTTTATGATAATATTAAGGCTAAGCAAAATCAAATAGGATTTTTGAAACAAGAGATTAATATTGTTACTATTAATGAACAATTAAAAAATTCTAAATTACAGGATAAGATTAGTATTCTGAAAAATGAATTTTCATTAGAAATATGTAATGACCATCCCAATGCTTTTTGGGATAGGAAAAAACATATTATATTTCTTCCATATGAAGAAGATTTTGATGAAAAGAATATTCCGACAAAGGCTAGACCTTGTCAAATGAATTCAGAATACTTAGAATTATGTAAAAAAGAAATAGAATCTTTATTACAAAAAAGACTGATAAGTCATTCTCAATCACCGTGGTCATGTACTGCATTTTATGTTAATAAACATTCTGAAATAGAAAGAGGTGTCCCAAGATTGGTAATAAATTATAAACCCCTAATACTCCTAAAGATAAAAGAAAATCCCCTGAGATAATATCTCAACATGGGAAAAGAAAACTTGTGAACAAGAATTTGTCACAAGAATTTGAAGACATGGATACTGAAAGGAGTAATACTCCTACAGAAACTACTTTTGCTAATATAGTAGCAAACATTGATTTTAATGAAAAATATTTCAGAAAAGATCATGAAGAAATAATCTTCAAACTGGAAGATAGGGATCTCAAATGGAGTGAGGACCCATGGTTTTTAATGAATAGATATTTAGACAATAGTTCTAATGAGATGAGAACTTATAAGTCTCGTGGTTATTATGAACAAATTTTAATTAAAAGTGGAAGTTGTGATGTTAAGCATTTCACTTCTGGTAATAATGATGAAGTTTATAGCTTCAGTAAAGTTTTAATAAAGAAGATCATATCTATGGAAGAATGGGGAATTTCACCCCTAAGAGAAAAATCAATGCAGCATGATACTACTAAAGCAGTAATTAAATATAATTATTGGGATTACTGCGATGCTTTTGAAAAATTTTTAAATTATGAGAATGATAAAAAACATCATACATGGTTTATCAAAATATGTTCAAAAGTTTATAACTTTGAAATACCCAATTGGTTTATTCACTGGTGTAATTGTTATGGCCCTATACCAGAGATATTGCCAGGAGATACCCGAGAATGTTTTATAAAATGGGTAGATGTATCTCCCAAAATGATTGAAAGACAGAATTCTAAAATTGTAATAGAAGGTATAGCTTCTTGTTACTTTTTTATAGAATTTTCCATTCCATGGATACTAAAATGGAAGCCGGAATTTGGTCATACTAAAACAGGTATTCCCTGTATGTATAGAACTTATCATGTAAAGTTCTGGGAAAAATTGGTGGAGATTGACCCCCAAACTGGAAGAATGAATGGTGATGAAACATTTTCTCTAATAGAGAAACAAGTTTGTTCATATGAAGAACAATTGGAAAATACTCAATCATCCTCGCCTTTTGATTATATCATTAATAAGGCAAAAATGAGATCTGAAAATTTGACTCCTGAGCAAATGATAGCTGCATATATCAAAGAAATGAAAAAGAGTCTGATATCTCAATTTAAAAAGGATAAAGAGGGCTCAATAGCATCTGAAGAAATGCAGGATGCTCAAGATCCTAATGAAGATATTAATGAAGTCAGTATAGATGATATATTTGACTCATTAAATGATACCTTGATTGATAAATTTGCATCAGGGAAAGAAGGATCTTCTTCTTCAAAGAAATCAGGAGGAAAATAGGTCCAAATCATAATGACGTCATTGATTACGTCACTAACAGGTCTTAATCAGGATGATGTCACTGCTTACGCCATCAATAGACAAGATACTGCTCATGAATAGTATAGCAGCCGGACATGTCACTATTCATCTACAGTAATTCACTGTAGACCTTTTGAAAAATCAGCCCCACAGTAGATTACTGTAGCACTTTTACTGTGCATGCCGAAATTTTTGGCTTTTTACTGTACAAAAATGCGGTTTCCACAGTTTGGACGCGTTTTCATTATGTATATATAGGATTTGTAGTTTTTATTTTAGAGGCATCGATCAGAAGAACTCCCTCTTCTCTCTCTGATCACACTTGTAAGCTCATGTGTTGAGCACCCCCCTCTTTTGTAAATTTTAAAGTTTGTATTAATTAAATCCTGCTTGCAGACTTCTGTAAGTATTTTAGTTTTATTTATTTTCTATTTTTATATTTTTAATCATGTTCATGTTTAGCCTAATAGGCTAAACTATTTATGTGTTGATCCATGACTATCTGTTATTATTAACATGGTAATAATATGATTTATGTTTAGATAAAACTGATGTAATTCTAAAGGTATGATTACTTGTATTAACTGGCCTTATTTTATAATTACTTCTTAAGTATGTTTTTCCTGTTGGTCCAGTTTAGCCTATTGATAGGCGTTTTAGGACATTTTTGGAAATTGTTATTTAAGTGTAATTTGATTAATAAGATGCCGGTTAATTATTTAATCTGTAATATCCTAATGAGAATTAATAGATTGGATTTGATTATTACTAAAATAAATAACAAATCTCTTAATAAGGGAAAAGAAGTTGTTGAAAATAAGGAAAAAGCTTCTACATCAGAAGTTTCTAATGTTCCTATAAAAAAGGAAATATTTCCTAGTTTTCAACCTCCCCCAATAATTTCTAATTTTAAAACTCAACCATTATATGAGTTAGAGAAATATCTTGAAGAAAAGTTTGATAAACTTAGTATAAGAACTCTGGATAAAGAGTTGGATGATAATTTGATAGAAAACCCAGATTATAAAGGGGTTTTTCTAGATCAAATAAATAAACTCCATAATAAATGGGCAGATAGACCCATTCAAAGTAAGTTCTATTATAATAGACCTACTCCTATGGATGTATTACATGAAGAGTACACTGATACTATTGATATCAGTTATTCTGGTAATAAAATTTATGAGTGGAATATTGATGGATATTCTAATAAACAGATTTATAATACTGTTCATAGAATGTTGATGTATTCTACAATATGTAAGAATAGTCAAAATACTGACAAAACTATTGCAGCAATGATAATAGCTGGATTTACAGGCCAACTTAAAGGTTGGTGGGATAATTATTTAAATCCACATGATAGAGATAATATTTTAAATGCAAATAAGCAAGAAGATAATAAAATTATTGAAACTGCAGTTTATACATTAGCAGTGAATGTAATTGAACATTTTACAGGAAGATTTAGTGATAATAGTGATACTATTAGAACATTATTACAAAATCTACGATGTAGAACACTCTCTGATTTTAGGTGGTATAAAGATACTTTCCTAAGCAGAGTAATGGAATTACCAGAATGCAATAATACTCATTGGAAATCCAAATTTGTGGATGGATTACCGAGTTTATTTGCTGAAAGAATAAGAAAAACTATAAAGGGTAATGATATTACCATTCCTTATGAAAAATTTACATATGGAGCTCTAATAGATACTTGTATTCAAGAAGGATTGGCTTTATGTAATGAAATAAAGTTAAATCAACAATTAAAAAGACAAAGTTTCTTGGAAAAGAAACAATTGGGAGAATTTTGTCAACAATTTGGATTGGATAATCCCTCGTCCAGTAAAAATAAAAAAGAAAAGATTTATAAATATAAACACAGGAGACATTCTCCTAAATATATTGAAAGAAAAAAGAAAAGAAGGGAAGATAATTTCCAAAAGAAAAATGAATTTCAAAAGAAAGCTTATATGAAAAGATTCAATAAGAATCAGAAAAGATACTGTACAATATGTAAAAGAAAAGGACATACCAATGAATTTTGTTGGACAAAGAAAAGAATTTCTAATTTAGAAATTCCGGATGATATAAAAAATATCATAATACAATCTTTAATAGAAAAATCTGAATCTGAAGAATCAGTATCAGAAATTTCTAGTACTTCTGAATCAGAAGATGAGATTGTAAGAAATTTAGAAAATGAAGAATTCTATGAATCAGAGGAATGTGAACCTTGTAGAGATGGATTAATATGTCCTAAAGAAATTAACAATATTGATAATAATCAATCTGAATTTTATAAGATCATGTCTCAATTTTCTAATATGAGTATAAATGTTTTAGACTCTCAAAATATTTTTGAGTTACTAAAACTAATAAAAGATCCTTTATTAAGGACTAAAATAATTGATGAATTGGATAATGAAAATGGTGCCTCGACATCTACTTCTAATAAAGAAGAAGAAAAAATAAACAATATTCTTAATAAGAATAGATCTTATAATATGTCAGAGGTAATGAACCAATTAAAAATAAAACATCAAAATAAAAGAGAAATATCTCTGCCGGATATTTATAAAGAGATTAATAATCTGAAAGAAGAAATAAAATTTTTGAAAAATGAGAATTTTATTCAAGAATCTAGAATATCTAGATTAGAGAATAATACTAAAGTAGAAAATATTATTCTACCAGAAATTGAGAAAAATTTGCCTATAATAGAAAAAGATAATTTCTTATCTACTATAGAAACAGTTATATCTCAAAAATGGTATATAAAAATATCATTGTTAATTGATAATCTCTATACAAAAACATTTATTGCTCTTGTTGATAGTGGAGCAGATTTAAATGTTATTCAGGAAGGATTAATTCCTACTAGATATTTTCATAAAACAAGTCATACTTTATGGCATGCTGGTGGTGATAAACTCCAAATAGAATATAAAATTCCTAAAGCTTATGTATGCATTAATAATAAATGCATTTCGCAAAGTTTTATACTTGCAAAAAATATTTCTAACCAAATTATACTTGGTACACCATTTTTAAATAATATATATCCCATAAAAAATATTGATAATAAAGGGATTATTGGTACTTTCCAAGGTAATAATATTTTCCTTGAATTTATAGTGGAACCAATTGCTAAAAAATTACATAGTCTTTATGATAATATTAAGGCTAAGCAGAATCAAATAGGATTTTTGAAACAAGAGATTAATATTGTTACTATTAATGAACAATTAAAAAATTCTAAATTACAGGATAAGATTAGTATTCTGAAAAATGAATTTTCATTAGAAATATGTAATGACCATCCCAATGCTTTTTGGGATAGGAAAAAACATATTATATTTCTTCCATATGAAGAAGATTTTGATGAAAAGAATATTCCGACAAAGGCTAGACCTTGTCAAATGAATTCAGAATACTTAGAATTATGTAAAAAAGAAATAGAATCTTTATTACAAAAAAGACTGATAAGTCATTCTCAATCACCGTGGTCATGTACTGCATTTTATGTTAATAAACATTCTGAAATAGAAAGAGGTGTCCCAAGATTGGTAATAAATTATAAACCCCTAATACTCCTAAAGATAAAAGAAAATCCCCTGAGATAATATCTCAACATGGGAAAAGAAAACTTGTGAACAAGAATTTGTCACAAGAATTTGAAGACATGGATACTGAAAGGAGTAATACTCCTACAGAAACTACTTTTGCTAATATAGTAGCAAACATTGATTTTAATGAAAAATATTTCAGAAAAGATCATGAAGAAATAATCTTCAAACTGGAAGATAGGGATCTCAAATGGAGTGAGGACCCATGGTTTTTAATGAATAGATATTTAGACAATAGTTCTAATGAGATGAGAACTTATAAGTCTCGTGGTTATTATGAACAAATTTTAATTAAAAGTGGAAGTTGTGATGTTAAGCATTTCACTTCTGGTAATAATGATGAAGTTTATAGCTTCAGTAAAGTTTTAATAAAGAAGATCATATCTATGGAAGAATGGGGAATTTCACCCCTAAGAGAAAAATCAATGCAGCATGATACTACTAAAGCAGTAATTAAATATAATTATTGGGATTACTGCGATGCTTTTGAAAAATTTTTAAATTATGAGAATGATAAAAAACATCATACATGGTTTATCAAAATATGTTCAAAAGTTTATAACTTTGAAATACCCAATTGGTTTATTCACTGGTGTAATTGTTATGGCCCTATACCAGAGATATTGCCAGGAGATACCCGAGAATGTTTTATAAAATGGGTAGATGTATCTCCCAAAATGATTGAAAGACAGAATTCTAAAATTGTAATAGAAGGTATAGCTTCTTGTTACTTTTTTATAGAATTTTCCATTCCATGGATACTAAAATGGAAGCCGGAATTTGGTCATACTAAAACAGGTATTCCCTGTATGTATAGAACTTATCATGTAAAGTTCTGGGAAAAATTGGTGGAGATTGACCCCCAAACTGGAAGAATGAATGGTGATGAAACATTTTCTCTAATAGAGAAACAAGTTTGTTCATATGAAGAACAATTGGAAAATACTCAATCATCCTCGCCTTTTGATTATATCATTAATAAGGCAAAAATGAGATCTGAAAATTTGACTCCTGAGCAAATGATAGCTGCATATATCAAAGAAATGAAAAAGAGTCTGATATCTCAATTTAAAAAGGATAAAGAGGGCTCAATAGCATCTGAAGAAATGCAGGATGCTCAAGATCCTAATGAAGATATTAATGAAGTCAGTATAGATGATATATTTGACTCATTAAATGATACCTTGATTGATAAATTTGCATCAGGGAAAGAAGGATCTTCTTCTTCAAAGAAATCAGGAGGAAAATAGGTCCAAATCATAATGACGTCATTGATTACGTCACTAACAGGTCTTAATCAGGATGATGTCACTGCTTACGCCATCAATAGACAAGATACTGCTCATGAATAGTATAGCAGCCGGACAGGTCACTATTCATCTACAGTAATTCACTGTAGACCTTTTGAAAAATCAGCCCCACAGTAGATTACTGTAGCACTTTTACTGTGCATGCCGAAATTTTTGGCTTTTTACTGTACAAAAACGCGGTTTCCACTGTTTGGACGCGTTTTCATTATGTATATATAGGATTTGTAGTTTTTATTTTAGAGGCATCGATCAGAAGAACTCCCTCTTCTCTCTCTGATCACACTTGTAAGCTCATGTGTTGAGCACCCCCCTCTTTTGTAAATTTTAAAGTTTGTATTAATTAAATCCTGCTTGCAGACTTCTGTAAGTATTTTAGTTTTATTTATTTTCTATTTTTATATTTTTAATCATGTTCATGTTTAGCCTAATAGGCTAAACTATTTATGTGTTGATCCATGACTATCTGTTATTATTAACATGGTAATAATATGATTTATGTTTAGATAAAACTGATGTAATTCTAAAGGTATGATTACTTGTATTAACTGGCCTTATTTTATAATTACTTCTTAAGTATGTTTTTCCTGTTGGTCCAGTTTAGCCGATTGATAGGCGTTTTAGGACATTTTTGGAAATTGTTATTTAAGTGTAATTTGATTAATAAGATGCCGGTTAATTATTTAATCTGTAATATACTAATGAGAATTAATAGATTGGATTTGATTATTACTAAAATAAATAACAAATCTCTTAATAAGGGAAAAGAAGTTGTTGAAAATAAGGAAAAAGCTTCTACATCAGAAGTTTCTAATGTTCCTATAAAAAAGGAAATATTTCCTAGTTTTCAACCTCCCCCAATAATTTCTAATTTTAAAACTCAACCATTATATGAGTTAGAGAAATATCTTGAAGAAAAGTTTGATAAACTTAGTATAAGAACTCTGGATAAAGAGTTGGATGATAATTTGATAGAAAACCCAGATTATAAAGGGGTTTTTCTAGATCAAATAAATAAACTCCATAATAAATGGGCAGATAGACCCATTCAAAGTAAGTTCTATTATAATAGACCTACTCCTATGGATGTATTACATGAAGAGTACACTGATACTATTGATATCAGTTATTCTGGTAATAAAATTTATGAGTGGAATATTGATGGATATTCTAATAAACAGATTTATAATACTGTTCATAGAATGTTGATGTATTCTACAATATGTAAGAATAGTCAAAATACTGACAAAACTATTGCAGCAATGATAATAGCTGGATTTACAGGCCAACTTAAAGGTTGGTGGGATAATTATTTAAATCCACATGATAGAGATAATATTTTAAATGCAAATAAGCAAGAAGATAATAAAATTATTGAAACTGCAGTTTATACATTAGCAGTGAATGTAATTGAACATTTTACAGGAAGATTTAGTGATAATAGTGATACTATTAGAACATTATTACAAAATCTACGATGTAGAACACTCTCTGATTTTAGGTGGTATAAAGATACTTTCCTAAGCAGAGTAATGGAATTACCAGAATGCAATAATACTCATTGGAAATCCAAATTTGTGGATGGATTACCGAGTTTATTTGCTGAAAGAATAAGAAAAACTATAAAGGGTAATGATATTACCATTCCTTATGAAAAATTTACATATGGAGCTCTAATAGATACTTGTATTCAAGAAGGATTGGCTTTATGTAATGAAATAAAGTTAAATCAACAATTAAAAAGACAAAGTTTCTTGGAAAAGAAACAATTGGGAGAATTTTGTCAACAATTTGGATTGGATAATCCCTCGTCCAGTAAAAATAAAAAAGAAAAGATTTATAAATATAAACACAGGAGACATTCTCCTAAATATATTGAAAGAAAAAAGAAAAGAAGGGAAGATAATTTCCAAAAGAAAAATGAATTTCAAAAGAAAGCTTATATGAAAAGATTCAATAAGAATCAGAAAAGATACTGTACAATATGTAAAAGAAAAGGACATACCAATGAATTTTGTTGGACAAAGAAAAGAATTTCTAATTTAGAAATTCCGGATGATATAAAAAATATCATAATACAATCTTTAATAGAAAAATCTGAATCTGAAGAATCAGTATCAGAAATTTCTAGTACTTCTGAATCAGAAGATGAGATTGTAAGAAATTTAGAAAATGAAGAATTCTATGAATCAGAGGAATGTGAACCTTGTAGAGATGGATTAATATGTCCTAAAGAAATTAACAATATTGATAATAATCAATCTGAATTTTATAAGATCATGTCTCAATTTTCTAATATGAGTATAAATGTTTTAGACTCTCAAAATATTTTTGAGTTACTAAAACTAATAAAAGATCCTTTATTAAGGACTAAAATAATTGATGAATTGGATAATGAAAATGGTGCCTCGACATCTACTTCTAATAAAGAAGAAGAAAAAATAAACAATATTCTTAATAAGAATAGATCTTATAATATGTCAGAGGTAATGAACCAATTAAAAATAAAACATCAAAATAAAAGAGAAATATCTCTGCCGGATATTTATAAAGAGATTAATAATCTGAAAGAAGAAATAAAATTTTTGAAAAATGAGAATTTTATTCAAGAATCTAGAATATCTAGATTAGAGAATAATACTAAAGTAGAAAATATTATTCTACCAGAAATTGAGAAAAATTTGCCTATAATAGAAAAAGATAATTTCTTATCTACTATAGAAACAGTTATATCTCAAAAATGGTATATAAAAATATCATTGTTAATTGATAATCTCTATACAAAAACATTTATTGCTCTTGTTGATAGTGGAGCAGATTTAAATGTTATTCAGGAAGGATTAATTCCTACTAGATATTTTCATAAAACAAGTCATACTTTATGGCATGCTGGTGGTGATAAACTCCAAATAGAATATAAAATTCCTAAAGCTTATGTATGCATTAATAATAAATGCATTTCGCAAAGTTTTATACTTGCAAAAAATATTTCTAACCAAATTATACTTGGTACACCATTTTTAAATAATATATATCCCATAAAAAATATTGATAATAAAGGGATTATTGGTACTTTCCAAGGTAATAATATTTTCCTTGAATTTATAGTGGAACCAATTGCTAAAAAATTACATAGTCTTTATGATAATATTAAGGCTAAGCAAAATCAAATAGGATTTTTGAAACAAGAGATTAATATTGTTACTATTAATGAACAATTAAAAAATTCTAAATTACAGGATAAGATTAGTATTCTGAAAAATGAATTTTCATTAGAAATATGTAATGACCATCCCAATGCTTTTTGGGATAGGAAAAAACATATTATATTTCTTCCATATGAAGAAGATTTTGATGAAAAGAATATTCCGACAAAGGCTAGACCTTGTCAAATGAATTCAGAATACTTAGAATTATGTAAAAAAGAAATAGAATCTTTATTACAAAAAAGACTGATAAGTCATTCTCAATCACCGTGGTCATGTACTGCATTTTATGTTAATAAACATTCTGAAATAGAAAGAGGTGTCCCAAGATTGGTAATAAATTATAAACCTCTTAATAAAATTTTAAAATGGATTAGACATCCAATCCCTAATAAAAAGGATTTATTAGATAGACTTTATGATGGTCTAATATTTTCAAAATTTGATTTAAAGTCAGGATATTGGCAAATTCAAATTAATAAATCTGATAGATATAAAACAGCATTTAATGTTCCAATTGGACATTATGAATGGAATGTAATGCCATTTGGGCTTAAGAATGCTCCTTCTGAATTTCAGAAGATAATGAATGATATATTTACTCCTTATAGTGAGTTTATAATTGTTTATATTGATGATATTTTGATTTATTCAAAGACTATTGAAATGCATTTTAAGCATTTACATATTTTTAAATCTTTGATTAAACAAAATGGTCTAGTAATATCTAAACCAAAAATGGATTTATTTCAAACTAGAATAAAATTTCTAGGACATTTTATTGAAAAAGGAAATATAATTCCTATTAATAGGAGTATAGATTTTGCTGAAAAATTTCCAGATATTATAACTGATAAAACTCAGTTACAAAGATTTTTAGGAAGTCTCAATTATATTGCTCCTTATTATCATAATTTAGTAAAAGATACGGCTATCTTATATGATAGATTAAAAAAGAATCCTAAACCTTGGACTGATAGTCATACTAATGCAATTAAGAAAATCAAGGATAATGTTAAAACATTACCATGCTTAATGATTAGCAACCCTAATTGGGAAAAGTTTATAGAGACAGATGCTTCTGATATAGGATTTGGGGGAATTCTTACCCAGAAAAATCCAGATAATAAACAGATGCATTTAATTAGATTCCATTCGGGGAAATGGAATAATGCACAAAAGAATTATGCTACGATTGCTAAAGAAATTCTTGCAATTGTAAAATGTGTTTTAAAATTTCAAGATGATTTATATAATCAGAAATTTACTATTGTTACTGATTGTAGTGCAGCTAAATTTATGTTTAATAAAGATTTTAAACATGATGTTTCTAAGCAAATGTTTGCTAGATGGCAGGCTCATTTAGCCCCTTTTGATTTTAATATTATTTATAAAAAAGGAGAAGATAATAATCTTCCAGATTTTCTAACCCGTGAATATTTTAATTGCAGGAATGAAACGGGGTAGTGGATCTTCCTCTCCATGGAGGGGAAGAGGAGGAAGGAGTGGGGGTTATACCCCTAATACTCCTAAAGATAAAGGAAAATCCCCTGAGATAATATCTCAACATGGGAAAAGAAAACTTGTGAACAAGAATTTGTCACAAGAATTTGAAGACATGGATACTGAAAGGAGTAATACTCCTACAGAAACTACTTTTGCTAATATAGTAGCAAACATTGATTTTAATGAAAAATATTTCAGAAAAGATCATGAAGAAATAATCTTCAAACTGGAAGATAGGGATCTCAAATGGAGTGAGGACCCATGGTTTTTAATGAATAGATATTTAGACAATAGTTCTAATGAGATGAGAACTTATAAGTCTCGTGGTTATTATGAACAAATTTTAATTAAAAGTGGAAGTTGTGATGTTAAGCATTTCACTTCTGGTAATAATGATGAAGTTTATAGCTTCAGTAAAGTTTTAATAAAGAAGATCATATCTATGGAAGAATGGGGAATTTCACCCCTAAGAGAAAAATCAATGCAGCATGATACTACTAAAGCAGTAATTAAATATAATTATTGGGATTACTGCGATGCTTTTGAAAAATTTTTAAATTATGAGAATGATAAAAAACATCATACATGGTTTATCAAAATATGTTCAAAAGTTTATAACTTTGAAATACCCAATTGGTTTATTCACTGGTGTAATTGTTATGGCCCTATACCAGAGATATTGCCAGGAGATACCCGAGAATGTTTTATAAAATGGGTAGATGTATCTCCCAAAATGATTGAAAGACAGAATTCTAAAATTGTAATAGAAGGTATAGCTTCTTGTTACTTTTTTATAGAATTTTCCATTCCATGGATACTAAAATGGAAGCCGGAATTTGGTCATACTAAAACAGGTATTCCCTGTATGTATAGAACTTATCATGTAAAGTTCTGGGAAAAATTGGTGGAGATTGACCCCCAAACTGGAAGAATGAATGGTGATGAAACATTTTCTCTAATAGAGAAACAAGTTTGTTCATATGAAGAACAATTGGAAAATACTCAATCATCCTCGCCTTTTGATTATATCATTAATAAGGCAAAAATGAGATCTGAAAATTTGACTCCTGAGCAAATGATAGCTGCATATATCAAAGAAATGAAAAAGAGTCTGATATCTCAATTTAAAAAGGATAAAGAGGGCTCAATAGCATCTGAAGAAATGCAGGATGCTCAAGATCCTAATGAAGATATTAATGAAGTCAGTATAGATGATATATTTGACTCATTAAATGATACCTTGATTGATAAATTTGCATCAGGGAAAGAAGGATCTTCTTCTTCAAAGAAATCAGGAGGAAAATAGGTCCAAATCATAATGACGTCATTGATTACGTCACTAACAGGTCTTAATCAGGATGATGTCACTGCTTACGCCATCAATAGACAAGATACTGCTCATGAATAGTATAGCAGCCGGACAGGTCACTATTTATCTACAGTAATTCACTGTAGACCTTTTGAAAAATCAGCCCCCACAGTAGATTACTGTAGCACTTTTACTGTGCATGCCGAAATTTTTGGCTTTTTACTGTACAAAAACGCGGTTTCCACTGTTTGGACGCGTTTTCATTATGTATATATAGGATTTGTAGTTTTTATTTTAGAGGCATCGATCAGAAGAACTCCCTCTTCTCTCTCTGATCACACTTGTAAGCTCATGTGTTGAGCACCCCCCTCTTTTGTAAATTTTAAAGTTTGTATTAATTAAATCCTGCTTGCAGACTTCTGTAAGTATTTTAGTTTTATTTATTTTCTATTTTTATATTTTTAATCATGTTCATGTTTAGCCTAATAGGCTAAACTATTTATGTGTTGATCCATGACTATCTGTTATTATTAACATGGTAATAATATGATTTATGTTTAGATAAAACTGATGTAATTCTAAAGGTATGATTACTTGTATTAACTGGCCTTATTTTATAATTACTTCTTAAGTATGTTTTTCCTGTTGGTCCAGTTTAGCCGATTGATAGGCGTTTTAGGACATTTTTGGAAATTGTTATTTAAGTGTAATTTGATTAATAAGATGCCGGTTAATTATTTAATCTGTAATATCCTAATGAGAATTAGTCAGTAGATCCTGTCATAGATGGTAGTGAGCAAGTTTAGGTTTAGGGGAATGATTCTTAGGAAGCGAAGCAGACTCGATCGGACAGGAGTAGAATGGAAAGTCAGGATCGCAGATTAAATAATTAACCGGCATCTTATTAATCAAATTACACTTAAATAACAATTTCCAAAAATGTCCTAAAACGCCTATCAATCGGCTAAACTGGACCAACAGGAAAAACATACTTAAGAAGTAATTATAAAATAAGGCCAGTTAATACAAGTAATCATACCTTTAGAATTACATCAGTTTTATCTAAACATAAATCATATTATTACCATGTTAATAATAACAGATAGTCATGGATCAACACATAAATAGTTTAGCCTATTAGGCTAAACATGAACATGATTAAAAATATAAAAATAGAAAATAAATAAAACTAAAATACTTACAGAAGTCTGCAAGCAGGATTTAATTAATACAAACTTTAAAATTTACAAAAAAGGGGGGTGCTCAACACATGAGCTTACAAGTGTGATCAGAGAGAGAAGAGGGAGTTCTTCTGATCGATGCCTCTAAAATAAAAACTACAAATCCTATATATACATAATGAAAACGCGTCCAAACAGTGGAAACCGCGTTTTTGTACAGTAAAAAGCCAAAAATTTCGGCATGCACAGTAAAAGTGCTACAGTAATCTACTGTGGGGGCTGATTTTTCAAAAGGTCTACAGTGAATTACTGTAGATGAATAGTGACCTGTCCGGCTGCTATACTATTCATGAGCAGTATCTTGTCTATTGATGGCGTAAGCAGTGACATCATCCTGATTAAGACCTGTTAGTGACGTAATCAATGACGTCATTATGATTTGGACCTATTTTCCTCCTGATTTCTTTGAAGAAGAAGATCCTTCTTTCCCTGATGCAAATTTATCAATCAAGGTATCATTTAATGAGTCAAATATATCATCTATACTGACTTCATTAATATCTTCATTAGGATCTTGAGCATCCTGCATTTCTTCAGATGCTATTGAGCCCTCTTTATCCTTTTTAAATTGAGATATCAGACTCTTTTTCATTTCTTTGATATATGCAGCTATCATTTGCTCAGGAGTCAAATTTTCAGATCTCATTTTTGCCTTATTAATGATATAATCAAAAGGCGAGGATGATTGAGTATTTTCCAATTGTTCTTCATATGAACAAACTTGTTTCTCTATTAGAGAAAATGTTTCATCACCATTCATTCTTCCAGTTTGGGGGTCAATCTCCACCAATTTTTCCCAGAACTTTACATGATAAGTTCTATACATACAGGGAATACCTGTTTTAGTATGACCAAATTCCGGCTTCCATTTTAGTATCCATGGAATGGAAAATTCTATAAAAAAGTAACAAGAAGCTATACCTTCTATTACAATTTTAGAATTCTGTCTTTCAATCATTTTGGGAGATACATCTACCCATTTTATAAAACATTCTCGGGTATCTCCTGGCAATATCTCTGGTATAGGGCCATAACAATTACACCAGTGAATAAACCAATTGGGTATTTCAAAGTTATAAACTTTTGAACATATTTTGATAAACCATGTATGATGTTTTTTATCATTCTCATAATTTAAAAATTTTTCAAAAGCATCGCAGTAATCCCAATAATTATATTTAATTACTGCTTTAGTAGTATCATGCTGCATTGATTTTTCTCTTAGGGGTGAAATTCCCCATTCTTCCATAGATATGATCTTCTTTATTAAAACTTTACTGAAGTTTATGAATTCTTCATTTTCTAAATTTCTTACAATCTCATCTTCTGATTCAGAAGTACTAGAAATTTCTGATACTGATTCTTCAGATTCAGATTTTTCTATTAAAGATTGTATTATGATATTTTTTATATCATCCGGAATTTCTAAATTAGAAATTCTTTTCTTTGTCCAACAAAATTCATTGGTATGTCCTTTTCTTTTACATATTGTACAGTATCTTTTCTGATTCTTATTGAATCTTTTCATATAAGCTTTCTTTTGAAATTCATTTTTCTTTTGGAAATTATCTTCCCTTCTTTTCTTTTTTCTTTCAATATATTTAGGAGAATGTCTCCTGTGTTTATATTTATAAATCTTTTCTTTTTTATTTTTACTGGACGAGGGATTATCCAATCCAAATTGTTGACAAAATTCTCCCAATTGTTTCTTTTCCAAGAAACTTTGTCTTTTTAATTGTTGATTTAACTTTATTTCATTACATAAAGCCAATCCTTCTTGAATACAAGTGTCTATTAGAGCTCCATATGTAAATTTTTCATAAGGAATGGTAATATCATTACCCTTTATAGTTTTTCTTATTCTTTCAGCAAATAAACTCGGTAATCCATCCACAAATTTGGATTTCCAATGAGTATTATTGCATTCTGGTAATTCCATTACTCTGCTTAGGAAAGTATCTTTATACCACCTAAAATCAGAGAGTGTTCTACATCGTAGATTTTGTAATAATGTTCTAATAGTATCACTATTATCACTAAATCTTCCTGTAAAATGTTCAATTACATTCACTGCTAATGTATAAACTGCAGTTTCAATAATTTTATTATCTTCTTGCTTATTTGCATTTAAAATATTATCTCTATCATGTGGATTTAAATAATTATCCCACCAACCTTTAAGTTGGCCTGTAAATCCAGCTATTATCATTGCTGCAATAGTTTTGTCAGTATTTTGACTATTCTTACATATTGTAGAATACATCAACATTCTATGAACAGTATTATAAATCTGTTTATTAGAATATCCATCAATATTCCACTCATAAATTTTATTACCAGAATAACTGATATCAATAGTATCAGTGTACTCTTCATGTAATACATCCATAGGAGTAGGTCTATTATAATAGAACTTACTTTGAATGGGTCTATCTGCCCATTTATTATGGAGTTTATTTATTTGATCTAGAAAAACCCCTTTATAATATTAATATATATATATATATATATATATATATATATATATATATATATATATATATATATATATATAATTATGTAAAATAAATGTCAAACATTCTATAAATATAACTTAAAATAAAATTATTAAAATATTTTAATTTATTTTTTTCAAAATATATATTACATTGAGATGTGATAAAAAAATTTATACAAAACTTAATAAAAATAATTATTAAAATATTAATTAATTAATTTTTATCATTTATTTAAGATAAATTTTAAATAATTCTTAATAATTTGTGTTCCCTCAGTCACCCTAGCTAATCACTTTCTTCATAGTCAACATATTTGATGAATACAAATACGTAAGTTTGAAAGATTTGTTGAATTATCCATCCAAGGAGGATGCAGCAAAAATGAAAGATTCCAATGTTGATTCCGAGAGAGAAGAGCCACATTCTGATGATGCCTCAAGAACTCGGCCATTTGTAAGTTCTCTTGTAAGCCATCATTTTCAATCCTCCCTCGTCGTGTAGGAAAGAAGACGACGAATGAATATGTGGAAAAGAAAGGTGCTCGTCTATCATCCGTGAGACACTGGAGGAGCAATGATTAGTTAGTGTAAGTCAAGTACGATGAGGGTCGACCGAGGATATATTTGATAACTTGGAAACACTTGCTCGAGATATGAAGAACTTCTTTTGAGAGGAAATGAACCTCAAATCCAACGTGGTGAATAAAAAGTACTCCTTCCATCCGGTCTAAAGAGACTCATTTGCTTTTTTCACGTGGATTAAGGAGTATTATTATTTAATGTGTTGTGGGTAGTTATATTAGTGAGTGTGTAGTCCCCAACTTTTAATTGTATTAGAGGGAGTGTTAGGGTCCTATGTGTGTAAAAAGGGAAATGAGACCTTTAGGGGTGGAAGCCCAAAATGGAAAAATGAAACCCTTTAGGGCGGATGGAGGGAGTAATTATCAACAAAGTCGATAAATCTATTTTGATGAGTGTGTGTGTTTTAAGTTGAGTTATCATGGTTTTTAATCTTTGTTTCTTATTAAAAAAATATGTATCTTTTAATTAGTTTCAAGTCATGTTTATTTCATAGAGCTGGATTCTAGATTAATCTAATATTTATGTAGTTTGAAATATATTGTGGGGTTTCAATGGGACAAAGGGAGTATATATGTATAGATAACTCTATCAATTCATTTTGAAATTATTACTATTTAGTACATGATTATCTAATATAGTTATAAGATACATTAAAAATGAATTATTACTACTAGATACACAAAATTATATTGATATTCCTAATTTATCCTCAACTAACTATAGAAAGGTTTCAATATAATAGTTTCAAAGATTTTTTTTCCATTATTTTCCTACGCATCATCACATACATTTAATCAATATTTCCTTATTTAAATATGTCATCATTCCTATTTTTTTATTAATAATAATGTGGCTTTATTTTCTAAATGATGTGGCATGAGATTCTGCACACATAATTAACCTAGTACACAAATTTCTCCACACAACTATTTTGTGATTGTTATAATTAATTTCACACATAAAATTCTACACACACACACTACTTTTCTGTATTCAAAATTCTATAACTAATTCTGCACTTATAACTATTATGGTAAGGATGATGAGAGTGAGAATTCACGTATTTTAAGTTTTGATTTATGTGGAAACTGAGTATGATTTGGTCTTAAATCGAGGCAAATCGGGTTGTTTATGGAAAAACACGAATCAGATGCTACTGAGGCTATTTGAGCATATTTATACAGGAAAACATGTCAAAAATGCTCAGAATCAGAAAACATGATTTTCGAGATGCCGCTCGACCAAGGGAGGAGCCGCTTGACCAAGATAATTTGATCGAGCAACATCAAAGTTTGTCTAGCAAGACACTGGATAGAGTTTCAGCTTACAGACATGCCGCTCGACCATTGCTCGACCAAGGTCGACCTTGCTCGACCAAGACCATTCTGATCGAGCAAGGACACGTCAGCTCTGAATCATTGGGATTTTACTCCTAGTGCGTGTATATGCGTATTTTCCACGAAAAAGCCAGTAAAGGTCCATAAGTACAGTTTACAAGTATAAAAGGGCATGCAGATCATATTAAGAAGAGAGTTAGATTTCACATCCATCCTAACCCTAACTCCATCCAATGGAGCTGTAGAGAGAGATTCGAGCAGCGAATCGAGTGAGAACCAAGCAAAGATTCAAGACAGACAGAGACACGACGGCACCCGCATCTAGGGTTTATTTCACTTCTTAATTTATCTTGTAATTTTCAAGACTATGGGTAAGATCTATCAAATCACCATGAACGTTATTCAAAGCGTCATGGGCTAGAACCGCTTCAGTAGTTTTATAGTGTATGAAGGTTTTATTAGTTAATTAACTTCCGTGTGTATACCCCGTAAAACACTAGTACTTGTGATTTATTTTATATATGACTATGCATTTTTAATCCATATTCAGAGTCGTTTTGTGCATCTTCGACTGTTATATAGAGTTTGAATATATATCTTGGTTGTTGATTGAGCGCGTTCACTACTGAATAGGATTTTATGTTATGATTCTAAGTGAGGGGACTCTAAAGATTTGTTAGAACTATCATATATGAATATTTATTAATTGAATTGAATTCGGGTTAGTAAGTAGGATACAAAGGATAATTTCATAGTACCTATAAAGGGAGATCATATCGGGTTAGAGTATTTAGTGCATGAGAAATAATTGATACTAATAGTACCTAGAAAGGGGGGTGAAATTGAGATTTTGCTCCGAGGCAATTTACACGTGTTACAAACTTATTTAATTGTGTCTGTAGAGTAGATTTGCATGGCTTAGTGATGTGTTCATATTCCATAAGGCAAAGCGGACATTGATATACAAAAGAGAGATTAATCAGTGAAACTGGATGGCTCGAAGAACTAACTATTTTCTCACTTGTTCAAATCTCGATTATTCTCTATTGTTTTCTATTTTATACGTTATTTAATTATTTGTTTAGTAGATTAATAATGATTCCTCAATTGAATTTCCAAACTATAGTTTTAATTACTTTAGATAATAATAAATGGGTTAATTGCGCCAAAAACCTGACCTTTTCGCGAATTTCAAATTATTCTAAACTTTTCAATATTTATAAATAAATACCCGACCTTCCACTTGTATTGCAATTCGAACCACCGGGCAGCTGGAGCCCTACCTGGTACTAACGTGCCTTCTTTTTCCATATGCCCTACCAACTGCTATGCCACCTGTTAAAAATAAAATGTTAAAAGGTAATATTCCTCTTTATACAAATTCGCTTCACCTCCCACACGTCACTCCAACCTTCTCACTCCTCCTATGCCGACTCCCTCCCTTCTCCCCTTCTCTTCTCCATCTCGCCGCCGCCGTCCACTCCATCGATATAAACAACAGCACTCTAGGTGAAAATCTCCCCTGCCAGCTCAAGTGGCGCAATTCCTGAAAGACAAAACCACTATCATTCTTATCAAAATCTTCGATGTCAACCTTGACATCCTCTGTGGCTTTAGCTACACCGGAATCCTTATCCCTAACGGCTAGATTCCTGCCCTAACAGACATCGTCCATGCCCGTTAATGGCTCTCCACACACATTTACTCATTTTACCTCAGACCAAAATCAATTACATCCTCGTTGGAAATGAAATCCTCCACTGGTGCCCACAGAACCTCATCAACAACCTCATTGCCGCCATGAGAATAATCCACGAAGCTCTCCTCCTCTCCAACATCACCGACATCAAAGTCATCACTGCTCACTCGTTAGGCATTCTCAAGTCGTTAGAGCCGCCGCACGGTGAAGTTCTTGCCTAGTTGGGAATATCTGCTGGGCTCGTCTTCAATATTCTATAGTCCAACTGCTTTCTGCCGCAGTTGAACACCGGTGGGCACGAGCTGGGTAGGTTGAGTTGGAGGAACTCTGGATGTAGGAAGGCCACCTGTGGCGAATATTTGGTGGCGAGCAGTCGCCGGTTTTTACAAGGGATGAGTGGAAAAGGTTGTCGAATGTCTAAGAAGTTGGATTTTAGAAAAATGTCTGAGAAGCAGGTTCTTCAATATTACCTTTAATAATTTTTTTTAATAGGTGGCAATACATCTAGAGAAGAGTTGAAAGAAAGAGGGACTTGCCGAGGGGATGATGTAATAAAAAAATTCCACGTCAGCACCGGGCAGGTCTCCCGCTGCTCGGTTGCTTGATTTGAAAAAAAGGTTAAAGGTCGAGAACTTATTTATAAATATTAAAAAATTTGGACTAATTTGAAATTCGCAAAAAGGTCAGGGTTTTTGATGCAATTAACCCATAATAAATTGATAATCAATCGTTCTTTGGGTTCGATAATTATAACTTGGTCGGTTTCCTAGGCTACAGTTACATCCTTCATTCTTGGGGATTAATTGTGTGTTGAGAAAATGCCCATCAAGTTCCCACTACGCTGGGCCTACTAATAAGTAAGGGCCATGCCCCAGTGGCCCACGAGGAGTCGACCCCAAAGACCATTCATGGGGCCCTGCCTATAGGAGTAAAAGCCCAAAAAGAGAGGGAAAGTGAATGGGAACACGCGCTCTAATCGCTCGGAGGCGATACGAGCCATTGGGACCCTCTCCCTTTTCATCCATTGCTTGCTCTAGTCATTCCACTTGATCTCACAACCTACGCACCCCCTAAATATCTCCTAGGATATCTAGGGTGTAGGATAATCATAAATGTCTCTTTAATAGCCTCATCTAGCTATAGCATTTAATGCCTACAGTACTTGTAATAAATGTGATGTGACATGTCCAAAAATCCTGAGATATGGACTACGACAGCTACTCGTGATAAAAAGGAGTTCACTCCTGGAAATAAGATACTACATTTTCCCTCCCAAAGGCATAATATGTTAGATTAGTGATGATAACCATCCTTTAACAGCCACATTATAATTACTCAAAGGAGGGTTAATTATAGCTATCTACATTTGGCGCTAGAGGAAGGGGCTTCCCTGCTACCCCTTATCCCAACTCCCGCTTCGCATAGTATGACGAACGGTAGAAACAAAGCAACGCTGGGGCAGCAGATTGACAATACGAATCAGCAACACGGAGCACCCTACCCACCTCAAACTGTCAAAAAGAAGATCCCAACACAGGATGTACGCTCGGAACAAGACGAAGAAGAAATTAACTTTCAAAAGAAGTATTTCGATCTTCTTAAAAAAGTTAAAGGAAACAGTCGGCTGGTCAGAAGAATGTTAGCTGAAGGCTAAGTTTTGACCAGAAAGAGCAAAGTGAAGAACAAGTGGAAGAACAATACACAACCCATACATCATCTAAAATATCCGGGCATAAGAGAATAGGACCAGTCGGAACTCAAAATGAACCATGGAAAGCACAAGAAGCCGTAGACGAAGGTCGAGATGCAAGCCCTGCACGGTCAGAGATAGGCGCATCCTCTACACGTCTGTCTGCCCGTGTGAGTGCAAAAGACCGCCTCGGCCCAGAACCCATGAGATCATGATGAGAACAAATGGTAAAAAGCACAAAAGAAAACACTCTATCAGAAGACAGCAGAACCTGGAGATGAAAGCTATGAAAAAACGCATGGACGAGATGGAAAGAAGAAACATTGCATGCGCATCTAACATTCTAAACCCGGAGGCAGGGAGGACATCTTTCACTGCCAGTATCATCTTGGCCCCTTCGTATAAAAAGGTCCTGATACCCCAGATCCCACAATATGCGGGCAATTCTAACCCAATTACACACCTAAATAAGTATGTGGGGAGGATGCTGGCCTAGGAAAGTTCGGAAGAAGACCGACGCAAGATTTTCTCCTAATGTTGGGAGAAGAGCACACTCCTGGTTCGAATCCCTACCAGTCAATTTGATTGACTCATGGATAGTACTGTCAAAATGGGTTGAGCCCACTAGGCCAACTCGCCCCAACCCAACTAAACCACCAATTACCTAACCCAAAATTAACTCGCCACATAAAAGCCCGCCCTACTTAAACCCACTAAAGTGTTGGCTAACCCGCACCACCCACCAACCCAACATCAACCCACTTTTATAAATTAAAATTATAAAAAGGGCCATACAACCTACCTATCCCACCCAACCTACCCCACACACCCCAATCTACCCTACCTCCACCACCAGACTGCGGCAGCGCCGGTGTCTTTTTGGGCGACGGTGATGGCAGCTCTGGCGACTTTTCCGGCAACGAATCCGGTAGCTCCAACAACTTTTCCATTGGCAATTTCGATAGCTCCGGCGACTTTTTCAGTGCCAACTCCGGCAGCTTCGGTGGCTATTTCGGCAGCTCTGATAACTTTTCTGGCTGCTCCAGCAATGACTTCGGCGGAGAATATATTGGAGTTCAATCTAGCCTGATATTACCTCAATGATGAAAAAAAAAGCCCGCGGCTCGCCCCACCATAGCTTGCCATACCAGTGGCCCACCCCGCAAGTGACGCGCCCCGCTTGAACTCATTAAAAGGTGTGTTGTGGTGGGTTGTAGGCTAAACTGCCCCACCAACCTATTTGACAGCTCTACTTGTGGACCCAGCTAGTAATGTCTTTTTCAATTCATTTCGCCTATCTTGGACAAGGAAAAGGGCCAAAACAAAAGTTGGTCTGTCTGTGCCAAGGAACAAAGGAATCGCTCAAAGACTTCATGAAAAGGTTCAACAAACAGCATACCACCACGAAAGAAATATCAGATGAGACATCTACCATCTTGTCCACCGTGGTGTTACTCCCAGGGTCTTCTATGTGGACAAGCTGCCAGCAAAAGTTTCCAATCAATTATGTTGCTTTCATGGCCCAGGCGTAGACCTTCATCCACAGTGAAGAAATTCTCAAGGAATACAAAAGATCCAAAGGAGAAGGCAAGGACAGCGACAAGAAGAAGAAGAGAGGGGTTAAAGACTACAAGACCTCGGCCTCGTTCAAGCCTTTCCCAATAGATGATCAGATTCAGGAAATGACCTAAGTGTTGGAACTGACGCCCAAAGAGATATTCAGTAAAATTTCAATACATAAATCTGCTCGGTCTGTTGCCAAAAATACGGGCCAACCCAATCCTCCTCAATAAGAAAAAGTTCTGTAAATACTATAAATCTGTTGGCCATGATAGCAACAAGTGCCAAGATATCCTATTGGAACTATGGAAACTCTTCGTGGATTGAAAGTTGGACAAACTACTGACAGGACCCAAACATTGTAAGGAGACACCTCCGGCACCAGTCAAAAAACTAAGAGGCCAAGAGCGTGCCCATAGAGAAGACGCACTAGACGAACGTCTGCCGTCTCCACCCCGAGAAGTATTCACATTGAGGGATCATTATGTGAGCGCATCGCAGGTCGTCACTACTTTGTCGTGAAGGAAAAGAAAGGCGAAGTTGCACGAGTTGAACGAACTCAAATACGTCCTAACAGTGAACCCATCTTCAATCCCACAGGAGGTTGACATACTATTTTTGGAGGAGGATTAGACAGGGATAAGGTCACCATATAATGATCCATTGATCATCACAGCAACCCTTTCAGGGACAAAGGCACACCGCTGCTTAATGGATGTAAGTGCATACACCAATATTATTTTTAGTAAGGCATTCCAAGCAATTGGGGGGCCGGATCACCAAAAGATATCTCCGTACACCGATGAAATCCAAGGGTTTGGTAATGCCATCACTACCCCTTTGATGGAGATAGATCTTTCGATTCAAATCATGGTCGAGAAAGAAACAGGAAGAGCCCAGCATGTTCTCGAATTCAAATTGGTGGACCTCCCATCGCCATATAATTGCATCCTCGAAAGACCATTCATCCATCAGTTCTGTTTCATCCCCTCGACCCTACACCAATGCTTGAAGTTCAACACAACAGATGCAAGAGTCGGAATCATTCAGGGAAACCAAAAGAGGGCCAGAGGGTGTTCCTTCATCGAGAAGGTAGAAGGCTTCAGCTACCACGACCCGCTATTCCAACTGCTGGTGGCAGAAGAGGTGCCAAGGAGGGCCGACCTTGACAACGGCAGAGGGTTACCGAAAAGAAGGGACCGCACACAGATCGCCCCGGCCAGTGTCCTGTAATAGGCACCACTAAGGGCTGAGGATCCAGCCTCATCGGAGGGATGCAAACTCTGACCATTCGACACAAATGAGATCGACCTATCTCCCATCAACGTGGAAGATCCGAGATCCAAGTTGAAGAGAAAAAGAGGGGAACCAGCTGAGGAAATCAAAGCCATCAGAATGGAGCCAAGCGACCCCTACCTTGAGCTGTACATTGAGTTGGAACTCCAAGAGCCTGAAAGATCAAAGTTGATAGAATTCTTGAAAACCAATTTGGACGTGTTAGCATGGAAGCCGACCGACATGCCAGGGATAGACCCAAAACATGCATGCCACCAACTTAACGTCGACCAATGGTACCACCCCGTGGAATAAAAAAGAAAATATAGCCCAAAAAAATACGAGGTCATAGAAATGGAAGCACAGAAGCTCCTAGCTAATAACTTGGTAATGGAAGCCTTATTCCCCTCCTAGGTACCCAACCCAGTGCTCATCCAAAAGGCCAATAAATCCTGGAGGTTTTGCATCGATTTCACCAACCTCAATAAGGTGTGTCCCAAAGATAGTTTTTTTTGCCACATGTCGAGCAGATGGTAGACACGACTGTGAGACACGAGCTTATGAGCTTCATTGATGTGTACTCTAGATATCACCAAATCCCGATGCACTTGGATTATGTGGAGAAGATAACTTTCTATTCCAAGAGGAATCTATTGTGCTGGGTCATGATGCCATTTGGGCTAAAAAATACCGACGCTATGTACCAGAGGTTAGTTAATAAAATGTTCCAGGAGAAATTAGGTAAAACAATGGAAGTTTATGTTTATGATATGCTTCTAAAGAGTATTGCTATACGCGACCTCATGTCATACTTGAGCAAGGGTTTTGGCATTTTACGGCATTATATCATGAAGCTGAACCCAAAGAAATGCACCTTCGGGAGGTTGGTCGGAATGTTTCTAGAATACATGGTGAGCAAAAGAGGGATAGAGGCAAACCCAGACAAGGTAAAATCAATACGGGATATGCAACCTCCCAAACACGAAAAGAAGTGCAGAAGTTGACGGGAAGAATAACATCACTCAGCCACTTTCTATCCAGAGCCTTATACAAATGCAAATCATTTTTGATTTTATTCGCAAAGAAAAGTTTGAGTGGACTCTGGTAGCTCAGGAGGCTTTCGACAGAATGAAGGAAATCCTCGTGAGCACTCAAATTCTTTCAAAGCCACAAGTAGGGGAGACCCTTAGCCTGTACCTAGCCACTTCAGAGTCAGCCTTGAGTGCGGTCTTGCTCTATACTGAAGGCAAGCAGCAAGAGCCCACGTATTACATGAGCCATATGCTCAGGGATGCGGAGCTCAGGTATCCTGTAGTCGAAAAATTAGTATATGCACTGGTAATGAGCACCGGGAATTTGAGGCCTTACTTATTAGGCCATCCCATTGAAGTGGTGACATCCTTCACTTTGAGGCAAGTACTTTCAAAACCCACCTCACCGGGAAGATTGATGAAATTGGCTATAGAGCTATGCCAGTTTGATATTAAATATACTACCAGGACGACAATAAAAGCACAAGCCCTAGTCGAGTTCATAGTTGAGCTCACTGTGCCGTCCCTATCAGAGGAAATCCCAGCAAAACCCTGGCAAATTTCAGTCGATGGATCATCCACCATGCTGGCATCCGGCGCAGGTGTGGTCCAGGTAGCCCCCACAGGAGAAGTATTCTGCTCGGCAATTCGATTTAGTTTCCCAACCACAAATAATGAAGCCAAATAAGAAGCTTTGCTCTTCGGCATGAGGATGGCATTGACGGTTGGAGCCAAGAGGCTGATGATCTTTAGTGACTCTGAGCTCATAGTTAACCAGGTAAAAAAAGTCTATGAAGCTAAAGACCAACAACTCGCTGGGTACCATGAGCTGGTCGCTAAGATAATCTAAAAACTCGCCGGGTACTGTGAGCTGGCGGAGGAGTCTTTAGCGAAAAATGAGAAGGTCTTTACAAAATAAGAAGAAATCTGGGTAATGGGGCATATGAGCTCAACGAACTCGACGATGAAAGCATCAAGCACCCATGGAATGCTCAAAACTTGAAGCATTTCTACACCTAGGCATTCTTGACATCGTCCGCAAATGTTCTCTTTTTAATGGGTCGGCAAGGTTGTGATCCTTGAATCACACTAAAGACCATATTAAATAAAGTACAAATAAACTCCCTAAAGCTAAAACGCACACAATGCCAAAACCCATTACATTAGCATTTCACGCAAAATGGACATTAAATAGCAGCTAGTTGTTCTTAGAAACAAACCCGCCTGATACAGGCTACAACTAAAAAGAAGCCAGTTCAAACATCAAATTAAGTACGGCCACCAGCACCGCCTATGCCACCGCCTGCACCGCTCGGACTAGCACCGTCAGGACCCCCGCCCTCGTAGTCGCAAAGGCTCCTCATCCAAGCCACTTCTGCCTCTAGTTAGGCTACGTGCTCTCTCTCAGCTCCGACACATGCTCAGTGAGATATTGAGCGGTCTCCAATTGATGGATTCGGCTCTCAGCCAACCGAGCCCTCTCCTTATAAACTTTGAATTAAGTATTAGCCGCGGTAATCAACTGATCAGCCACCATCGCCTACCGAACTTCCGCACCGAACAACCCTTCTCCAGGACGGACTGAAGTACCAGCACTAAGGCTGATGCCTGGGGGAATGGCCTAGCCGGACTCGGTCATCAACAGAAAGCAATAAAGAAAAGTCAAGGCATGGCCAACACTAGCCAGAGTAGCATTATCGATCTCGTGAGGTCCCACACTATGGAGCCAGTGGGTCAAGACTGGGCCTTAGGAGCAAGCGGCAATAAACCCAGCATTCGAGAAACTCAATTCTGTCTCAATAGCCACCCACGCATCTCCAATACTCCGAAACCGAAGAAAATTCTCCAGATCAACAAGGGTCTCCCTCCGCCTGCATAATCAATGTCCATCCGAGCACCCTCTTCCACCCGAGGGCCACGAGGCTGACCAGTAACAAGGGGCTTCCACATGGGAATGATCCTCACCCCCGTAAGACGAGTAGATCGAGAGGTGGAACTATAGGCAGCACTAACTCTTACTTCGTCATCTTCCACTGGTTTCTTCCCCCTCTCTTGCTGATGGGCTCAAGCTGCAGTTGTTGGCACTCGGATCTTGTGGTCCACATGATACGTTAGGGTTCCATACAATTCTATAGCAACAGAAGCAGAATATAGAATTGTATTACCTTTCACCAACAGTTGAAGATGAAAAAATCGATCAGGTTGATGCAAATGACCTCTCCGATCTTCTGTTGTATTCCCAAGCCTAATCTTGACATCGTATGGGTGGCGATCTTGAAGACATGCTCAATCTGCAATCTTCCCTTCTCTTTTTCATGGTATTATCGTGTGATTAGGGTTCTGGTTTGATGACATGGCTTATTTATGGGCTACAATAGGGACCAGGAGGAGAAATTAGAGTTGGGCCTCCTATTGGGCTTAAGTATCCAAGTTTAACTCAAAACTTATACTTAAGTCCAATAATAAAATACAGTCCAGTAAAGTATTATTATTGCATTGCCACTCTAATCTCAAATTACGTTATGGGTTCCTTCTTATTATGAGCCCATTTATCTCCAGTATTTAAGATATACAATCCCCATTATTAATAAGTTACTGACAATTTAATTAATTAATCTCTTATCCAAGAGTAGTACCACTCAACCTCATTATCATGCCGGAATAAATCCACCTACAGGGTTTACATGATAATCCTTATGAGCTCCACAAGGGGACATCATCAACCTAATTTATTAGAATATTGATTCCTTTTTCAATCAACAGCACACCATAGAGACAACACTATTGATTAGTGGTATTTTCACCTAGATTTTATTATCTTTTTATATCTATTTCCGTAGCTTTTTATTTGTTTTTATTATGTTATTTGGTAGTATTATGTGTTTTTATGGAAATGAGTGTGAATGAACTTAATCGTATGCAAAACTAGTGAAAATGGAGCAAAAAAGGAGACGAAAAATAAAACAAGGAAGAAGAAACAGGGCAGCATAAACATGGCCGGCCGTGTAGAGTACACGAGCCGTGTTTCAGCACACGGCCTGTGTACCAAACACGGGCCTGTAAGAAGTAGTCGTGCGACGATATCAAAACATCCAACACGGCCACCCTTTGGCCGTGCATCAGCACACGACTCTTGTGCCATTTTGAGTAAATATTGACCGAGAAATCCTGACACGACTCAAGCTGTGTTGTGGCACACTAGTAGTGTCGGTGCCAGATCAAAAAATTTTAAGAAATCTTTTAGAAGGTCTCCAAGGGGTATAAATACCAATTCATTCAACATTTTGATGATCTTGGATTCGAAATTCAGCTGCTCACACACCCCCACACACAATTCCTTCATTTTACACCATATCCTTCATCACTTTCATCCATCTATTCACTCTATCATCATCTCACCATAAATCCATCATTCAAGTGAAGAGAAGAAACAAGGAAGAGATGAGAATTGCAAGGAAATGAAGGAGATAACCATTGTTGCCAATCCAAGGGAGTTTTCATCCAATTTTTGTAGTAAACCTGTTTGTTTATCATGACTTGTAAGGTTTTTAATGTCCATGTTAATTATCTTATGATTATGGTAGGCTAATCTCCCTTCTGAGATTAGCAACATGATAGTTGTTTGTTAATTTTTGGGACCTATGTATTTTAATTCATGTGTTGATTGGATCTATGATTTTCTATCATTGATTGTTAATTGCTTGATTTGTATTGTTGATTTGTGTGGTTAATTGTCATAGGCATGTGATTAGATTGAGAAATCAATTATATGTTTAGGATAGTTTATTGAATCAATTCATCATACACTTCATGTACATTATAAGTCTTAAAGAGATAGAGATGTCCTTTAGGATTTAGAACCCCTTGATAGGACATCTGATTGGTTAGATCGAGAGGTTGAATAATTGTGTGAGGGGATTCTCATTTAAGCTTAGTACCTAGTTGGAATTGTTTGAGTGAGAAACAATCCGTTCAGCTATTTTGGGATTCTTATTTGGATTCACATTCTATTCATTTCGAGAGAAAGTTTATAAGAATTTAGTGTTGGCCCTTTGTCATTTATCCATGATGCATATGAATTTGATACATAATTCCTAGAGTTACTACTTCTTGATTGTTGTTAATTTCACTTTTATTTAACTTGGAAAGCCAATCACATTCATTCTACTTTCGTTTACTTGATCATTGCTTGTTTACTTGCATTGATTGATTTTAATTACTTGTTTGATAACCATACCTTTAATGATTAGTCTCTATAAAATTACAAAAAATGTGAGATCGTTTAAGCACTAGTACCTACCTCCCTGTGGTTCGATAAATTTTTAAATTGGTCATCCCAACTACAAAATGGCTAATCAAATGGCGGCATTGCCGGGGAGGCAACAGTTGCTAGTAGCTTGAAGAAGGATCGTTTTTTGTGATCTTAATAGAGACATGTTTATTTTTGTTATTTGTATTTGCTTTTGAAAACTTTGTTCTAATTTCTCTTATTTTTGAAGGTGTATGCAAACAAGGTCAAAAGGGAAACAAGTTGAACCTATTGATCTAGAGATTGAACACACTTGTCGGAGAAGGAGAAAGGAGAACAAAACCAAAAAGAGTAATCAAATAAAGAACAATCAAGATAATGAACATGTTTATGATACAAATAATGGAGATGGACTTTAAAATGCCCAAGTCAATGCTAATCAACAACAACAAGCTCATCAAAACTTTGGAATTCCTAACAACCAAGCCTTACTCCAACAAAGGATACATCAAGCACTTCTTTAACAAGGTTTGCAACAGCCTTATGAGCCACCACAGCTACCTCCGATGAATCGAGGGCCTCAAGTAGATCCAAGAGTGATTCGGGATTTTTTTATGCCAAGAGCAATGCCACAAACGATGGGACCACCAATCAATGCCAACAATTTTGAATTTAAAGCAGGCTTGATTTATATGGTGAGAGAGCAACAATTTAGTGGAACCTCGAATGAAGATCCTAATGCTTATCTAGCTCAATTTATTGAGATTGCTAACATCGTGAATATGAATGGGATAAACGAGGATTGTATCAACATGAGGTTATTTCCATTTTCGTTGAGGGATTGGGCTCGAACATGGCTATCTACCATTACTACGGGTACGTGCAACACATAGGATGAGCTTGCACAAATGTTATTGAAAAAATATTTTTCACCTTCTAAGACACTTCAAATGAAGAGCTTGATCACTCAATTCAAGCAAATGCCTCAAGAGAGTTTTTATGAAGTGTGGGAAAGGTTTAAGGATATGCTTCACAAGTGTCCACAACATGGTTTTCCTGAGAATCAACAAGTTAGATTTTTCTATCAAGGATTAGTAAATGTTCAAAGAATACTTGTTGATGCTTCGGCGGGTGGATCCGTACTTGGAGTGACTATGGAAAGGGCTATAAGAATTTTTTATGAAATTGCCACAAATGTTTACCAATGGCCAATTGACAGAGTTAGTGAATACTATGGGTTTGAAAGTTTCGATCAAGGGCAACAGTTTAGTATGAAGAGTGCTAGTGTGGAACCAAGAATGCCAAGTATTGATATGATAGCAGCGGAGGTCATGAGACAAATGAGTTTGAATCAAGGTGTGAATAATCAAGGAGTTAATATGGTTGAAGGCCAAATTGATCAAGGTGTGCTTCATCCGAATAGTGTTAGTGGGGAACAATGGGAAATGGTAATGCCACATGTAGAAGATGTGCAATACATGCAAGGAAGGAATTACCAAGGTAACTATCAAAACAATTACCAAGGTAATTTCAACCACAACCAAGGAAACTATCTACCAAGACAAGGAGGCTTCAATAGTCAAGATAGTGGAAGCACATACCCACAATAACAAAGGAGGTAAGATAACTTCTCTAATTTAAATTCGAGCAATGCGGTTACTTATCCTCTGGGGTATCATTCGGGAGCTAAAGCACCAAATAATAAAGGGAAAGCAACCACCGAAGAGCTCATTGAAAAATTGATTGCTTCGAACAAAGCTCAAGATGAGTTGATGAAGCTAATGATAAAAGGTTCAAGGCTTTGGAGTACTCGATTGGTCAAATTGCTAGTTCGTTGAGTGCGAGTGAAAAAGGGAAATTTCCTTCTACCACCGTTATGAATCCAAAAGAACAATGCAAGGCAATTACCTTGAGAAGTGGAACTAATTATGAAGGACCTTCTATGCCTATGGAAAATGAGAGGATAGAAGAGAAGGTGAATGAGGAAGATTTGGTTGAGGAAGAGCTTGTGGAAGAAAGTAAAGTTGAAGCTAAAGAAAATGATGAAACAGATTTAGTTGAGCCCGAAGTTGTTGAAAAGAAATGGCAAAGAACCAAAGCAATGAAAAAGAAAGAGGATGAAGTGGAGTTGGAAAGGGATACTTGGGGCATACCAAAAACTCAAGTACCTATTCTTTTTCCACATAGATTCTTGAAGAATGGCCTTGATGAAAAGTTAGCAAAGTTTTTGGAGATCTTCAAGAAAATCCACATCAATATACCCTTTGCGGATGCTTTGAGACAAATGCCTTATTATGCTAAGTTTTTGAAAGACATCATAGTAAGAAAAAGGAGCTTAGTGGAGAATAAGACCGTCAACTTGATGGAAGAGTGTAGTGTCATAATTCAAAAGAAGTTGCCTCCAAAGCTCAAGGATCCGGGTAGTTTTGTCATACCATGTGAGATGGGTAAGAGTGAAGTTCATAAAGCTCTTTGTGATCTTGGGGCTAGTATCAATTTGATGCCTATGTCAATCTTCAGGAAGCTTGGTATAGGAGAAGTAAAGCCTACGTCTATTACATTGCAACTTGCGGATAGGTCTTTGACTTATCCTAAGGGAGTAGTTGAAGATGTGCTTATAAAGGTTGGGAAGTTCATATTTCCAATGGATTTCGTAGTACTTGATATAGACGAGGATGCAAATGTTCCTTTAATTTTGGATCATCCATTCTTGGCCACGAGAAGAGCTTTAATTGATGTGCACAAAGGAGAGTTAACTTTGAGGGTAAACAAAGAAGAAGTGGTGTTTTCATTAAGAAATGCGATGAGGCATCCGGATGAGAAAGAAGAATGTAGAAGGATTGAATTGATTGATGAGATTGTTCAAAAGAACTTTCCATTTCTCTTATCCAAGGATCCTATTAAGACAAGCATAAGCCATTCTCTTACTTTATCTTTAAATTCTACTTCTTCTTTATATTGTTTAGAAGATGATGATATAAATGATTTCTAACATGACTTGAATGCTTCTAGGGAAATGCAAGAAGATGAAGCCAAATTGATGTACTATGGAAAGAGGGAATATCTTCCATTGGAGGTAGGGAGTGAAGAGTCCAAAGTTGAAAAAGGAAAAGAAGAATTGAAGCCATTACCCGATCACCTTATCTATGCGTACTTGGGGAACAACAAGACCTTTCCGGTAATTGTATCATCTTCTCTTTCATCCTTAGAACTTGAAAGATTGTTGAGGGTTCTTCGAAATCATAAGAGTGCTATAGGATGGAGCTTAAATTATTTAAAAGGAATTAGTCCCACCATATGCATGCATCACATAAGGATGATAGATGAAGATAAAGCATGCATTCAACCTCAAAGGTGTTTGAACCCAATTATACAAGAAGTGGTAAGAAAAGAAGTTTTGAAATGGTTAGATGCTAACATTGTTTATGCCATAAGTGAAAGTCCTCATGTGAGTCCTTTGCATGTTGTGGCTAAGAAAGGGGAATTGACCATTGTTAATACAGAATTTGATGAAGAACTTGCTACAAGGGTAAAAACGGGTTGGAGAGTGTGTTGTGACTATAAGAAGCTTAATGAAAACACTCATAAAGATCATTTCCCTTTGCCTTTTATTGATCAAATGCTTGATAGGTTGGCGGGATACAAGTATTATTATTTTCTAGATGGTTACTCGGGGTACAACCAAATCATAATAGCCCCCAAGGATCAAGAGAAAAAAACTTTTACTTGTCCATATGGCATGTTTGCTTTTTACAAATTACCCTTTGGGTTGTGCAATTCCCCCATCACCTTTCAACATTGCATGATGGCCATTTTCGGAGGATTGATTGAAAATATAATGGAGGTCTTTATGGATGACTTTTCAGTCTTTGGATCTTCATTTGATATATGCTTGGCTAATCTTTCTATGGTTTTACAGCGATGTCAAGATACGAACCTAGTCTTGAATTGGGAAAAATGCCATTTTATGGTTCAAGATGGTATCGTACTTGGACATCACATCTCGGAGAAAGGTTTGAGAGTTCATAAGGTAAAGGTTATAGCCATTGAACATCTTCCCCCACCAAAGAATGAAAAAGGGGTTAGATCGTTCCTTGGCCACGCCGGATTCTATCGACGTTTTATAAAGGATTTTTCTAACATAGCCAAACCTTTGTGTAAATTGCTTGAAAAAGATGCTCCGTTTGAATTTAATGATTGTCTTGATGCTTTTAAGGTACTCAAGGAAGCTCTAATTTCTTCACCAATCCTTGTCTCTCCCGATTGGAGTAAGCCTTTTGAGCTTCATTGTAATACAAGTGATAATGCATTAGGAGTGGTTCTTGATCAAGTGAGGGAGGATAAGTTTCGAGCAATCTACTATGCATCAAATACGTTTAATGCAAATCAAAAGAATTATACCACAACGGAAAAAGAATTCTTATCCATGGTTTATGCATTTAAAAATTTTTGTCCATACCTAGTTGGCACGAAAACCATTGTTTATACGGATCATGCTGCCATTAGGTATTTGTTGAGTAAGAAAGAAGTTAAACCTAGACTAATTCATTGGGTTCTTTTGTTGCAGGAGTTCGATGTGGAGATACGTGACAAGAAGGAAGTCGAAAATATCATAGCTGACCACTTGTCACGTTTGGAAAATGTTGATGAAGAAGGAACCATGGAGTTCATTAAGGATGTGTTTCCGGATGAAGAGATACTCCAAATTGATTTTCAAATGATGTACACTTTATGTGAGACCTGAAGGCCATGGTATGCGGATTTTGTGAATTATTTAGCTTGTGGTCTCAAGCCGGATCATCTTACCGAGTCTAGGAGAAAGAAGTTATATCATGATGTCAAGGAGTACTTGTGGGATGATCTCTTCCATTCAAGAAATTGTCTGGATGGAATCATACGAAGATGTATTTTGGAAGAGGAAAAAGTAAGTGTCATGGAGATGTGTCATAATTCATCATGTGGAGGACGCTTTGGATTTCAAAAGATGAGAGCAAAGATCTTACAATTGGGTTTGTTTTGGCCAACTTTGTTCAAGGATTGCAAGGAGTACATCAATGGATGTGATCGGTGCCAAAGGATTGGAAGTATAGGGCAACGTGATGAAATGCCCATGAGGAATATTTTTGAGGTTGAGGTGTTTGATGTATGGGGGATGGACTTCATGGGCCCATTTCCACCTTCAAATGTTGCCTCTACATATTACTTGCGATGGATTACGTTTCCAAATGGGTGGAAGCAATCCTGACAAGGACAAATGATGCCCTAGTGGTCAAAGCTTTCTTAAAGAAGAACATCATTGCTAGGTTTGGAGTGCCAAGAGCCGTGATTAGTGATGGGGGATCTCACTTCATCAACAAGCTTATTGAGAAGCTCTTGAATAGCTATGGAATGAAGCATAAGGTTTCTACACCTTACCATCCTCAAACAAATGGCTTGGCGGAAGTGTCAAATAGGCAAGTGAAGCTTGTTCTTGAGAAAATGGTCAATGAAAATCAAAAGGATTGGTCTTCTAAGCTAGACGATGCTCTTTGGGCATATCGAATGGCTTATAAGACCATTCTTAGATTCTCTCCGTACAAGCTTGTTTATGGAAAAGATTGCCATTTGCCCGTGGAGTTGGAGCATAAGGCATTATGGGCCCTTAGGAAGTTGAACTTTGATGAGAAAGAATCCGGAAAGAAACTATGTCTCCATTTGGTTGAACTAGAGGAGTTTAGAGAGGAAGCTTATTCAAGCTCGAGGATTTTGAAGGAAAAGCTTAAAAGGTGGCATGATGAGAGGATTAAAATGAAGAAGTTTATTCCGGAGGATAATGTTCTCTTAATCAACTCAAGACTTAAACTATTTTCGGGAAAACTTCGTTTGAAATGGACAAGTCCGTACTTGGTGATTGAGGTTAGAGAAGATGGATCTTTGAAGCTTGAAGGATCGGATGGGAATGTTTTTGTTGTCAATGGTCAATGGGTGAAACATTACCATTCACCCTCTCAAAGAGAGTTGGTGTCTGTTGACACCTTCACTTCTTAAGCTCGTATCCTTTTTAGTAGCTTAGGTTTGTAAATAGTTTCTCTTTTTCTTGTTTTGCATTTTTGGCATTGTAAGTGGATTGTGATCATGAGAAGAAGGCATTTTGAAAATACAAAACATGCTTAATATGAAGTGTTTAGGTATGTCTCACCACTTTTTACAAACTTAAGTCTCGATTCTTGTCTCGATTTAAGTTTGAGGGGATGTTGTGTGATATAATATATATATATATTTTGATGGTAAGCATATCTTTCTCGTATTTTGGGGGCAAGGGCAAATTTAAAATTTTTCTCATGAGTTCGGTGTGATTTTGGTCCGATTAGTTATGTTGAAGTAGATGATAATCCATGTTTTGATAACTAATGTTGAACTAATAATGTTTATGAGTTGTGAGCATGAATAGGGAGTATTGGAAGCAAAAAAACAAGGGAAACCAAGATTTGAAGTTGAAAATTGGAGTAAACAGGGGCGTGATGCGCATTTTCTTTGCACGCAAAATTAATCCCCAAGTATTAAGGATATCAATTGTAGCTTAACAAGCGATCATGTGAATATCAAACCCAAGGGACGGCGTATTATCAATTTAATTATTTACTAAATTAATTAAGACAAGTTGGCAATTAAGTTTGAGGTTTGAATTATTAATCTACTAACAAAAATATTAAATAACAATTAAAATAAAAGATCACTCGAAGAATACGAAAGTGGATCTAGTAGGAGAATAGGTAGCTCTAGGGTAATTCAGTTTCACTCATTAATTTCCCTTTCGTGTGATAATGTCCGACTCTGCCTTGTGGAATATGGACGCATCACTAAACTATACATATCTACTCTATAGACACAAGTAAACATGCATGTAACACGTGTGAATAACCTCGGAGCAAGAGATATAATTTTACCTCCCTTTCTAGGTACTATCAGTATCAATTATTTTCCTGGCCAATTGATACTCTAACCCAATATGATCTCCCTTTATAGGTACTATAAAATTATCCTCTTTATCCTACTTAATAACCCAAATTTAATTTAATTAATAAGTATTCATATATGATAGTTGTAATGAAGCTTTGGAGTCCCCTCACTTAGAATCATAACATGGAATCCTGCTCAGCAGCGAACGCACTCAATCAATAACCAAGATATGTATTCAGACTCTACATAACAATTAATGATGCACAAAAAGACTATGAGTATGAATTTAAAAAACATAGTCTTATATAAAATAAACCACAAGCAGTGTTGTACAGAGTTTACACACAAAAGATCAATTAATTAGTAAAAACCTTCACAATCCTAGTTCTACCAAAAAGGCTCTAGCCCATGATGTTACGAAGAACAATCATGGGTGTTAGATAGATCTTACCTGGATGTCTGGAAAATTACAAGATAAATTAGGAAATGAAATAAACCCTAGATGTGCCATCGTCGCGTCCTTCTCTATCTTGAATTCTCCTCTTAGTTCTCTTCTTGATTCCACAGACGAATCTTCACAGTGATGGATGGATAGAGGAAAGGATGTGGATGATATTTGGGGGTGATCCCCCCTTGTGTGGAGTAGGATGGATTTTGCCTCTCTTCTACTCAATTCCTTGTTCCAATCTGATTTTTGATGTGATCTACACCCCCTTTTATACTTGTAAGCTCTCCTTATAGGTCTTGAAATGGGCTTTTTGAGTGATCACATGCATTGAGAGTGTAAAAATACGGATATGGTAAGTTTCCGAGGCTCAATTCGACCTCACCAACAGGTCGAATTGACCCCTCCAGGTCGAATTGGCCTACTGTAAGTCTCATGTGCTCAAATCGACCAGCACAATAGGTCGAATTGACAGGTCGTGGTCGAATTGCTTCTTTAACCATCCAACAGGCGCTCATATTTAACATCGGAGAGTCACGACGGATATAACCTTTGTAGGCTACTGGATCAGAGGATAATCTTCTCGCATCCTCACCTTTAAATACTTTCTTTCCCTCTTCTTGTCTACACTCAGCACCTCACCTTTCTTGGTAACAAGTATATGATCCTCATAATTTCCTTCTTCCCATGGTTGTCTAGATTCCTCCTTGTCAATCTTACACTCAAATTCAGAGTCATCTGCCTTAGAAAAATTAAGATTAAAAATGTTAGAAACCACATCAATGCTCTTGCACGATTGAGTCTCCATGGGCATCTTCATTGCATGATCAAGAGAGAAAACCACATCTTCATTATCCTTCTGCAGTCTAAGCTTCTCGGCTCTCAACTTTTTTGCTCTTTTTCATTTCTTCTCCATTTTAAGCTCAGTATTCTGCTCATGTAAAGGTACTAGAGTAACATCAACATCATGTGGAGCATTTGGCGTGGAAAATGGTGCAGAACGGTTGGGTTCAACCTGGATTCGATCAGGGCTGCTGGTCGAATTGGGTGAATAGTGGTCGAATTGTGCACCTGGAAGTCAATTCTCTCCCTGTTTGCTCGATTCGAACATGATTCGACCTTGAGGTCTGGTCGAATTGTAGTGCTCCTGGTCGAATCGAGCTTCTGTATGATTTATGTCCTCCAATTCGACCTGAATTCGACCTGTGGGCCTGGTCGAATTGAATATGTACTGTTTGAATTGGGCTTCTAATGAATCAGAGTATTCCGGAGGGTGCAATTTGACCTGGATTCAACCAGATGGTCTGGTCGAATTGAATTCCCCTTGGTCGAATTGAGACCATGTTGCTTCCAAACCACGTCCAGTAGACTCATTCAACCTCCCCTGCTGAATTTAACCTGTGATTTTGGTCGAATTGAGCTCTCGACGTCTCCAATTTCAATCCCAGCCTCATTGGTCCCTCATACTGTGTTCTAGACCTTAACGTGATGGCTTTATCTTCCAATTTTTATGTCAATTGATTCACGTTCGCGTCATCTGCCCCATAATCAAAGTAAGGTCCTTCAACTGCTTAGATAAATCTGTATGATCAATATTCATGGTATTCTCAAGACAATCAATCCTTGCATCATTCTCAGCCATGTATCGATTGAAGGTATCTTCAACACTCTTCACTTCATGCTGCTTCATACTAGGCCCCCTTAGTGTCAATTCTGTGATCTGCCTTTGCTGGGATTCTAATAGCTTGTTGATGTTAGCTAGACTAGATACGGTCTCATCATCCCTATTCTGCTTCATCATTTGATGTTCAACCTGCTCCACCTTGGCAAGTACATATGATCCTCTATCACTTTCTGTAGGCCAGTCACGTGAATTCATAGAGAGGTCTTCAAACAATTTTTCAGCTTCAAGTGTTGTCTTAGATAACAACGCTCCTCCTGATGATGCATCAATAAAAATATGCGACTCATAATCCAATCCATAGTAGAAGATGCTTATGTATTCAGCCTTAGACATCTCATGCTGTAGACACTTCCTGAGCATATCTTTAAACCTATCCCACGCCTCATGAAATTTCTCACACTGATTCATAACAAATTGGGTGATCTCTTGCCTCATTCTTAAGATCCTTGAGGGTGGCATGTATCTCTCCAAGAACTTTTGCTGCAGTTGGTCCCATGTAATGCAGTCGGCTGCATCAAGAGTCCCATACCAATGTTCAGCCCCATCAATCAATGAAAACTTGAATAAGACGATCTGTCTAGCATGATCATTAGCTCCACCTCCCTTTTGAGTTTTTGTATAACCAAGAAATCTTCGAAGATGCAGATATGGATCTTCAAAGCAACCTCCAGAAAAGGGATTCTTCTCTACCATGTTAATAAGAGCGGGATGAATCTCAAAATCATCATCTTTCCCCTTGCTCCTATCAAACCCATGTTGCCAATCCCATAGTTCGTGAACATTTCACATATGACAACATTATTTGGATTCTGCCTTGCTCCGGTCATGTTTAGCTCAGTGTGTTATTCGTTCCTTTCCTTCCTCTCCTTTTCTTAGTGCACAAGTACCTCAGAAAAATTCAAGGTTAGATAGAAATAAATAATCAAAAATAAAAGTCTTAATCAAACTAGAAATAATAATAATAACAGCCGTCCCTGGCAACGGCGCCAAGAACTTGATGCGCGTTTTCTTTGCACGCAAAATTAATCCCCAAGTATTAAGGATATCAATTGCAGCTTAGTAAGCGACCAAGTGAATATCGAACCCAAGGGACGGCGTATTATCAATTTAATTATTTACTAAATTAATTAAGACAAGTTGGCAATCAAGTTTGAGGTTTGAATTATTAATCTACTAACAAAAATATTAAATAACAATTAAAATAAAAGATCACTCAAAGAATACAAAAGTGGATCAAGTAGGAGAATAGGTAGCTCTAGGGTAATTCAGTTTCAATCATTAATTTCTCTTTCGTCATGTGTTGATGTCCGACTCTGCCTTATGGAATATGGACGCATCACTAAACCATGCATATCTACTCTATAGATACAAGTAAACATGCATGTAACATGTGTGAATAACCTCAGAGTAAGAGATATAATTTCACCCCCCTTTCTAGGTACTATCAGTATCAATTATTTCCCTGGCCAATTGGTACTCTAACCCAATATGATCTCTCTTTATAGGTACTATAAAATTATCCTCTTTATCATACTTAATAACCCGAATTCAATTCAATTAATAAGTATTCATATATAATAGTTCTAATGAAGCTTCGGAGTCCCCTCACTTAGAATCATAACATGGAATCCTGCTCAGCAGTGAACGCGCTTAATCAATAACCAAGATATATATTCAAACTCTACATAACAGTTAATGATGCACAAAATGACTGTGAGTATGAATTTAAAAAGCATAGTCTTATATAAAATAAACCACAAGTAGTGTTGTACGGAGTTCACACACAAAAGATCAATTAATTTGTAAAAACCTTCACAACCCTAGTTCTACCAAAAAGGCTCTAGCCCATGGTGTTACGAAGAACAATCATGGGTGTTGGATAGATATTACCCGGTTGTCTGGTAAATTACAAGATAAATTAGGAAATGAAATAAACCCTAGATGTGGCATCGTCGCGTCCTTCTCTATCTTGAATTCTCCTCTTAGTTCTCCCCTTGATTCCACAGACGAATCTTGATAGTGATGGATGGATGGAGGAAATGATGTGGATGATGGTTGGGGGATGATCCCCCCTTGTAGGGAGTAGGATGGATTTGGCCTCTCTTCTACTCAATTTCTTGTTCCAATTTGATTTTCGATGTGATCTACACCCCTTTTTATACTTTTAAGCTCTCCTTATAGGCCTTGGAATGAGCTTTTTGAGTGATCACACGCATTGTGAGTGTAAAAATACGGATATGGTAAGTTTCCGAGGCTCAATTCGATCTCACCAACAGGTCGAATTGACCCCTCCAGGTCGAATTGGCCTACTGTAAGCCCCATGTGCTCAATTCGACCAGCACAACAGGTCGAATTGACAGGTCATGGTCGAACTGCTTCTTTTGCCGTCCAATTCGACCAGAAGGTTAGGTCGAATTGACCCTGTATTGGTTGAATTGGCTTGCACAGTCTCACCGTTTTGCATATAACTTCCACATCCAAGCTCCAATTTGAGTGATTATTGTGCTCACGCGATTCTCTCTTCATTGGCTTTCTATCCATATAAAGAACTCAAGAAAACTCCAAGATTTGATTGTGTAAAAAGCCACGGAAAGTAGCACAGCAATTCTGTTTGGCACAGCTCGCGACGTCACCTTTTCGATCATAACTTCCTCATTTGGAATCCGATTGAGATGTTCTTTGTGCCAAATCAACCCTCATTTCAGTGGCTTTCCAACCATGTATGACACCAACAGTTTTGATTTTCAAAACAACACAGAAAAATTATGAAATTTGGATGTGCGTTTTCAGCATTCTTGCACAAGTTGCACATTTTCTCCAACTTTGCACTTTTGATCCTTTTTCCTCCTAAAACACAATAAAACACCTCAAGTGCACCTTTTTCTCACATATATTGAATATAAGATACTTGTGCAAATATATAACAATAATTCTTACCAAAAAGGTGTTAAATTGGACACTCAAACACGCTAATTTCCACTCTCAACAGGGCGCAGCTACACGAGTCATGTTTAGCACACGATTCGTGTTGCATTTCAAGACACAAGCCGTGTCGCCAATACGGGCCTGTAATAGGTAGCCGTGCGGCGACATCAAAACATCCAATACGGCCACCCTTTAGCCGTGTAGCGTCACACGACTCGTGTCGCGCGTGAGTCAGTTTTTAAAAGCCAGCTGTTAGAACACGGCTGCTCATTCCCTTCGTGTTCAAGCACTCCCCGCCATGCAGTTTCATCTTCAAAAACTCTACTGTCAATTAACATCAAAGAGTGGTAAGATTGAGTGATTAAAGTGTGATTCTCAAGGTCTTAACATCAATTTTTCCATTTCATACCAAGAAAACTTAAGGTATGACACTTCGAACCCTAGTTTTCAATTGAACGTTTAAATGTTGAAATTCTTGTATGGGTTTTGGATGTTAGCATGTTTGAAGCATGTCTAGGATGTTGAAACATGAGTGTGCAAGTTTAATTATTGGATTGATTGAAATTGTGAAAGAATTAGGATTCATGAACATTCACTACAAGAAATTTGATAAATGGCATCGACAAAATTTGTCATGAAAATTGAATTTTTTGTCATATAAATCGTCAAATTATGTGCGTTGTATTAGGTATTATTCAACGATATTTTTATTTGTCACCCAATGTTATGTTTTGATGACAAAAATATTTTCTGTCACCATTGTTCTAGCCTATAATGACAATTAAGTCATCACAATTTTCATTACATTTTCGTTGTGAAATGTATTATTTCGTCACTTAAAATTTAGTTTAACATGATGGCTAATGTTTATTGTTACTGAAAAGTTAAATTATTGCGACGATTTTCTCTATAGTATTAATCAAATAAATTATTTATGACGCTTTTGTTGTCACATTAAAGCCAACTATTTTGTCATCTCTGAAATATTTTGTCATGTAAACTATAAACAACAATGACAAAATAATAGCCTTATATAATAACGACATAATTTGTCACTATAAAGTAAAATATTGAGATAAAATATTTATTGTCTATTATTTTGTCAACAGTATTATCAAGTTTATTCCAAGACGGTGAAAACTTTTTGCATGTTGTCTCTTTGTTGAATGGGTATCTGGATGTTGAAAATGGAGAGAAGTTGGTTTTAAACGTCATGCATATGTTGACTTCCTTGTTGTCACAAATGATGAATCAAAGGTACCCTCATTTTGATTGTTCATATATTAAGAACCTTGTATTTTTCTTGATGTTGATATATCTTTTATACAATAGCAATCTTGTCATTAATTATTATTCCAATGAAGTGCCACATATTTAACTCTATTGTTTTAAGGATGAATCTTTCATGTTCTCTTAAAACCTGACACACATTGATTGATGATTATTTGTCAATGTATAATTTTGCCTAAAAATGCTTAAGAGTTCTAAACTGATTTGCAACTGGAAGATAAGGTTAATGCATCCAAACTAGAATCATAGTATTAAATGCTAATCATATTCAACTCGTATTCAATTAGCTCAAGGCTGAAAGATGAGCTATATAAGAATGCAATATCACTGAGACATCCATTAGTTGTTCAGCTAGTATTATTTCAGGATAATAAATTTAGAAAGTGATAGGTCTTTGGTTCGATTTTGACCAATTACCCAATATGGATGTTCATATTGTTGTGGTTGGTTTTATGCTGTTATTCTTCACTTTATGCTGGTTTGCTTTCAAGCTGATAGATGTCTTATTGTTGTTCCTTTTTTGCTGGTTACTATTATCTGATTTAGTAGCAGGTCTACAACTTCTATATTTATTCTTTGCTGGTATATTTGTCGGATGGAATCTTTATGTTGCTAAGGTGTAGTGGAGCAGGCTCATCCTAGTTTCTGCATTTCAGCAGGTTCATGCTGCTCGAATATACGTATTTTATTGATGTGCTTCATGCTGATGGATTTTCTACATGTTGATGAATGTTATGCTCTATGGTTTTATGTTCTCATGACTTGGCTGCTGGTTTACCATTAAATTTTGAAGCAACAGTTAGATAGGTTGTATATCTTTTTATTAGTATTGTATCTTGTTTGATAGAATTCTATACTTTTTGGTGACTTGTTTCAGACAAAAGCTATCCTGAGTTTAACTTAGGAACTACTTTTGGCATGACACTATTATGCGATTGATTTATTGGGCTTTGTATAGTTACATTCTGAATATAATTACCATTTTAAGATAAGAATTAATTAATATCATTTGAATAAAGAATGGGCAAATATTTGTTTAACACCGTCTCATGAGAATAGTTCCATGAGTTCCATTGGAATTGTTGGAAATTTTTAATGTTTTCATTTTTATTGGAATTACTATTGAAATTATCTAATGTTTTATTTTTAGTTGGAATATATGTAGGAAATTTCAAATAGTTCCATTTTCCTTTGGAATTTTCAGAAAATTTCAGACACCTTCATTTCATGGAATTAATGTTGGAATTTTCCAATGTTTTTGTTTTTCATTGAAATTGCTATTGTAATTTTCCAACGTTTAAATACATTGTTGAAATTTTCATTGGAATATAAAATATTTCAACAATTTTTAATTTCGTTGGAATTTTTTGTTGTAATTTAGCAGTTCTCTGGTCATATGATAAATTTATTGATGTCATGCAATGTAGTCACTGGAGAGGAAGAAAAATTAATATTGAAAATGACAAATTATGTTTTCAAGAGAATAATAAATTTTAAATTTTCACAATTTGCATGACATAATATGACTAAATTCATGCATTGTGGTAAAAAGATGACGATTTTTATTTATCATTACTATAGTAAGATATTAGTGACAAAATATATAATGTCACTAATTGTTAAAAGGTTTCATGATAATTTCATTTTCATCATGAAAATATATTTTATTTATGACATTAGTATTCGTCGCTAATTATTACAAATTTGTCATTAAAGAACTGACCTTCAATTTTTAATCGAAAGAAGATACCCTTGAATAAAATTGCGACACATTTATCAATATCGTCATTAAATAGAGTAAGCAGTGATGAATAAAATTACCTATAATAACAACAACAAATTGTGTTTCTAAAAGATACATTTTAGCGACGAAAGTAAAATTCGTCATTTTTTTAATTACAAAATACGACAAAAATTTTGCGTCACAAATTTTTTCGTCACAAAATCTATAATTTCTTGTAGTGATTTTGAATTTGGGGATTTTTGTATGAATTGAATCAGGAGCATATGTTGTTGCATATTGATGGATAATGCTTTTGTGATGATTGTATTGTTGTACATTAGTTTAAGCATTGAGGATTTGAGCATGACAGAATTGAAAATTCTTGTTGAATTGATTGTGAAATATGTGAATGCCAAGTGTTTGATGAAATGCCTAAGTGAAGTTTTGAATCAAATTGAAAGCGTTTACATGAATAATGAAGCATTGTCGATATAAGTTGTGTACATGGAAGAGAAAGGTGATGAATTCATGGAAAGATTGAGATGTTGAATTTGATTGAATTAATGGCAAAAACTTGAATAAATTATTGCAAAAGTTGCTTGGATTAAAATGTGAAAATCCTTGGAAAATATTGTTTGTTGTGCTTGAATATGTGCTAGAATTAACACTTAGTTGAATAAGAAGTGATGATTCTAAGCGATGTGAGATATTTTTCCCTTGAGTTGAAGTTGAATGTAACTTGAAATATGTTGAATATTGTAGATGGCGGAAAGGAGAGTGAGGAAACGCAATGAGATTTCATTATTGTTGAGTCAGACATGGAATTGTCCAACATCAATGCACAATTGATGATGAAGAAAATGTACCCTGTGAATTTTGGAGTTGAGTTCACAGAATGGGAGAGGTATGTATTAAAATGGGAATACATAGTGTCCAATATTAGGCCAACACAATTCCATGATCAAGCCACCATGGTTGTGTTGGCAATTGGATCTTGTGGTTCAAACGTGATCATTAGGACAACGGGTAAACAAAAATCAGCGGAAGCATAATTAAACCGTTTACCGTACTTCTGGGTTAGTATAGAGGTTGATCGTTGCAGAGAACCACCTCTCGATCTTCTGTTGTATGACCCAAGTCGAATCCTGCTGTTGTGTGGGCAACAATCTGCAGGATTCTCTCAATCTTCTTCTTTCCCTAACTCACGTTGAAAGAGGCGCAGTTACTTAGGTTTCCAGAAGCTGAGATGACTATATATATTGGGTTACAGCAGGGACCAGGAGGAGAAATTGGGCTGGGCCTCAATTGAATTTAATTAACCAAGCTTAGCCCAAAGCTTTTAATTAAATCCAATAATAATAATATAGTCCACTAAAATATTATTACTGCACTACCCGTCAAATCCCAAAATTATATTCTGGGCTCCTTCTTATTATAAGCCCGACAGTCTCCCCATGTTTAAGATATACAATGCCCATTAATTAATTAAGTTACTGACAACTCAAATTAATTAATATCTCATCCGAGAGTAGTACCACTCAACCTTATTATCATGCCGGAAATTAATCCACTTGCAAGATTTACATGATAAACCTTATGAGCTCCTCAAGGGGACATCATCAACCTATGACGGACATGGATTCCTTCTACAATCAACAGCACACCATAGATACAGCACTACTTCCCAACTCACCGAGTTTATTGATTTAATACTTATAAATCTCACCCATTGATGAATCAAAGAAATACATACTGCCCTACGTGTCGAGGTTATTGTATAGGGATTAAGAGCACGAACTTCCATAATAAAAGAGATCAAGTTCTACTATATAGTCAGTATAAGAAGAACGACCTCAGGCGGTCCTGCTCAATACACACAAGTACACTAATGTGATTCTATAGCCAATACAAGCTAATACCAAACCACACTACAACCATACCGATAGAGAGTCCCCGTCTATCTCAGTTGTGAGCATCTGTTTATACTTTATAAGGAAACTGATAATATGATCTTCTGCGTGTTGTCGCACAACATATTATCTATAGTATAAAGTAAATGGACTATTGCATCATGCATATAAAATAAATTATAAGATGCAATCATTTGATCAATGATTCTCATTTCAAATATTGTTATGACATTGTTCATACTAAAGCTAGACTTTTAGTATACAATCCAACAGGTTGGTCTTGGGATTGAGGATGACCTAAGGACTTTGTTCCGGCGTGTGGACATGGAAGAGTTCTTTGATAAGAGGCCTCCCACCTACCTTTATCTCACAGTCGAATTTATGAGCACATTGGAGGTTCAGAAGGATAGGAACAAGTTTCCTATCTCGATCACATTTCAGCTGAACAACGTAATGAGGGAAAAAGTTCCTCTAAATGAGATAAACAGGTTCTTTGTGTACCCAATTATGAGAGGTCATCATAACTTTTTGCGAGGAGGGGGTTTTAATCAACAAACTTGGTGGAGAAAATTAGTAGATGATGGGACTGAACCGCATGAGTACATACCAAGCTCTTCAAAGGGGACAGCTATAAGAAACCCAGTAATGAGGTACCTTGAAAAGTTGTATCAAATACCATTCTGGGGAGGTTTGAGAGTGGAGCTGTTAGTTAGAAGCAGTTGTACATCATGTACAGTTTATATATGGAGTTTAGAGTGAACATTGCAGCTCACTTCATTTAGCATGTTGAGAGGGTTGCAAAAAGAGAAAATACTCGAGGAATTATGATAGGGGGAATGGTAACCATGATTGCTCAATGGATAGCGTCGACCTTAGAGGTATGCCACACATGATAGTTAGTGAGGGACTAACCTACACACAGCTCATACGGATGGAGTTCCTATCATTTATAGGGAACATGTATTGTTTAAGGCAAGACAAGGGAGCTCTATTCCCGTTACCTGCTCCTGAGCTCACGACAATGCGAGGGCAACGAAAGCTTCAGAATCTGGCAATGGCGACTCCCAACCACTCTGCAGTTGTGTATGACTGGATTACTTCATCAAAATGGATGTTCCATGATCTTTAAGCTTGTTTCAGTCCATAAATGGACCTATTAAGCTTGTACATAAGATGCTCTTTGCCCTTTGCAATGAATCCTTCTGGTTGCTTCATAAAGATGTTTTCCTCAAGACTTCCATTTAGGAAAGCTGTCTTGACATCCATTTGACATACCTCATAATCCATATAAGCTGCAACAGATAAAAGAATCCGGATCGACTTAAGCATGGCCACAGACAAAAAGGTTTTCTCATAATCGATCCCTTCTTTCTGAGTATATCCTTTCGCAACAAGACTTGCCTTAAAGGTTTCCACGTTACCATATGATCCTCTTTTTCTTTTATAGACCCACGTGCATCCAATGGCTTTTACACCAATGGGTGGTTCTACAAGCTCCTAGACTTGATTAGAATACATAGATTGTATTACAGATTTCATTGCTTTTACCCAAGATTGTGCATCCTTATCTTGTAGTGCTTCGTCGTAATTCCATGGGTCGATTTCATGTTCACCAGGGACCAAGTCTGACGACTCTCCCAAAAACATGAATCTTTCTGGTTGTCTCACAACCCTCCCACTGCGACGAGGCGCTACAGGCAATTGTGTATCAGTATGTGACACGCGGTGCAGTTGCTTGTGGTTTATCCTCTTGTATGGTTGGTATTAAATTGGGTGTTTCCCCTCGTACTTCCTCTAGAACAATTTTACTCATGGGTTTGTGGTTCATTATATAATCTTCTTCCAAAAATCTAGCGTTCATACTAACGATCACCCTTTGATCTTTTGGATTATAAAATAAACCACCTTTCGTTCCTCTAGGATTTTCCATAAATAGACAAACTTCAGTACGCGATTCTAACTTATTAGTATCTCTCTTTAACATATATGCCAGATCACATCAAATCCAAACATGTTTAAGACTAGGCTTGCGTCTGGTCCACAGTTCTATAGGTGTAGAGGGTATTGATTTAGAAGGTACTAAATTTAGAATGTAAGCTGTTGTTTCTAGGGCGTATCCCCAATACGAATTTGGTAATTTTGAATAACTCATCATAGATCTAACCATTTCCATAAGAGTCCTATTCCCTCATTCTGCCACACCGTTCTATTGGGGTGTGCCCGGTGCAGACAATTGGGATTCAATCTCAGTCTCTGATAAATAATTCTTAAACTCTCCTAAGAGGTACTCGCCACCAGGATCAGATCGTAGTCTCTTGATACATTTTCCAAGTTGCTTCTCCATATCAGTCTTATACTCTTTGAATTTAGCAAAGCATTCAAACTTACGGTACATCAAATAAATGTATCCGTATCTAGAATAATCATCAATGAAAGTGACGAAATATTCATAACCACCTCTTGTCTGGATTGTCATAGGACCACATAAATCAGAATGAACTAATTCCAACACATCTTTGGCTCTATACCCCTTTTCCTTGAAAGGCCTTTTGGTCATTTTCCCTTCCAAGCAGGATTAGCAAGCTGGATAATTTTTCACTACTAATGAACTCAGAGGTCCATCAGCTATCAACCTTTGAATCTTGCTCAAGTTTATATGACCTAGTCTTAGATGCCAAAGATATGTTTGATTCATTTTCGAAGGTTCTTTTCTCTTATTAGTAGATGTGTTATTCGATTCAATTTGTTGCATTGTAGGAGAAATTGAATTAAGAGTATACAAATTGTCTATCAACTTACCAACATAGATAACAATTCCATTCTTCTTTAAAATAACCTTGTCATTAAAAGAACAAGAATATCCATCCATAAATAATTTAAAAACCGAAATTAAATTCTTTCTAAAAGAAGGTACGTAAAGATAATTCCTCAAAACAAGAGTTTTATTCCTATCAAAAGATAAATAAACGTCTCCTACTTCAACGGCCGCTACTCTCATAGCATCCCCCATGAATTTGGAAATCTCCTCATTACTTAACTGTCGGGTTTGATGGAACCCCTGCAAAGAATTGCAGATATGGTCAGTGGCTCCCGTATCTACACACCATGTGTCAGTAGATACATCTGCTAAACACGATAAAACAACTAATAAATAAGACTTACCATCCTTGTTCCCCTTCAAAAGAGGGCAATCAGTCTTGTAGTATCCCGGCTGCTTGCATTTGAAGATTTGCCTTTAGGCTTCTTGACCAAACCTCCATTTTTCTTCACTACGTTCATTGGTGCTGAATTTACTTGTCTCCTCTTATTCCTTCCACCTCTCGGCTTAGGATAAGTAATATTTTTAGCAACATGAACTTGAGGAACTCGACAAAATAGCCCTTACGCCGCTACAAGTTCTGTCAGAAGTTCTGTCAACATGTACAATCTTTTGTTCATACCGTAGTTCAGGCGAAACTGCTCAAAACTTTTAGGTAGGCTTTGGAGTATGATATCAGCTTGGGTTTCCCCATCGATTTCAGCTCCAAGGACCTCCAACTCATTAAGTTGGCCCATCATTCTAAGGACATGATCCCTTACAGAAGTGCCCTCAGCCATTTTGGTGTTCATCAGCACAGCCATGCCCTCCGACCTTGCAGGTCCACTCTGGTGTCCGAAGAGTTCTCTAAGATTCTGCATCATCATAGGCAGTGTTCATGGCTTGATGCTGATATTGCAGTACAATTGACATAGAAGCCAAAATATAGCATTTTGCCATCTTTTCAGCCTTAACCCACCTACTATGTGCAGTTCTTTTCTCTTCACTAAAGTCATCAGTAGGTTCTACAGGACATTCCTCAGTGAGTACAAAGATATAATCCTCAGCAGTTAGAACAATATCCATGTTTCTTTTCCAGTCAACATAATTTGTACCAATAAGTTTATGTTCTTTAAGTATAACAGCAAGTGGATTAATAGCCATTTGAAAATCCTGAGAATCACGTAAATAAATACACAGATCAAATATTTCGAATTTAAAATTTATATTGATTCCCTCAAAATAATATAAAATAAATTCACCGACATCTCAAGCACCGTGAATTTGCATGCTACGATAGTGTAGATGTATACAAACCCTAACATTTACAAGGGAAGGTTTTACCCATTAATTTCATTTGTCAACCTAACTTTATGACAAAATAATTAATAGTCAGTTCCTCTTTAGCCATGCAAATAATAGTAGTGACTCCGATAGGGAGGATACATATTACTTGCACCTAAGTGTATACCATTATTTGATACCAAGTCCATTGTCTAAGCTTGTGTCCCTTCAGATGTAGAAGATCACACGCGCCCAAGTAATTTTCTACAATCATTATAAAGAAGTTTGTACCAGTGATCGGCAAATAAACTCATCCGATGGGGAGAAAGGCACTAAAGACAACACGCAAGTTTATTCACATCACTTACAAACCAATAATGGAGGCCATGGGAATAATTAAATAAACCCTCTCCCACTTAGTTAATTAACACTGAGGGTTTTTACATGCATATAATATTCCAAATAAAATATACAACAAAGCAAGCTCCTATTACAGCAACTTAGAACATGCATACATACATAACAATAATCAGATAATCAATCAATTTTATGCAGTTATATATCACGAATTAAAATCACCACTAAGCACGACGAATTCGATAGTTCATTGCGTGTCACCAATGAACCCGCCTGGTCATCGCCACATGCCGGCACAACTCATGTCGTGCACCAGCACGACTCATGCCATGCTCCGTGCTGTCACCGCACGCCACCCAAATGCCACGCTTGTGCCACACACCTGCCAGCATGACTTGTACCGTCTGAAAATAGCACTCATACCGACCGCTGCTGCCGCTCTAATTCGCGCATGCCACTGCAGCCGTCAGTGTCGTTCCATCCGTGACCACTTCTGCCAGTATGACTCGTGCCGTTCATCAGCACCGATCGCGCCAACTATTGCTGCTCCACATTTTGTCGTCTGCTGTCAATCGTGCATCACTCGTGCGCTATACACCTACCACAATAGGCCTTCATCGTGCCGGTAGTGCATCGTCATCACGCCCTCACGCGATGCTCACCGATCTCAAGCGCCATCAGTCGATGCATGTCGCTAACCAGCCAGTGCCTCACGGAATGTGCACCGACCACCAAATACTATCTTGCTAACTCGTGCTGCAATGCTTATGACAGCGCGTGCACCTGGCCATGCTGTCACGCTACCCGCTGGCTTCCATCGTCCCACAAGCCACCATCGTGCATTATCGCTCTAGCTGCTGCACTACCTTTGTCCGTCGCCTCAATCAGTCATCGCCCATCAGCCACTCGTCACGTGCAGCCTAATGGCCTGACTCATGATGCCGTGCGTCGTCGTATGTTCAACCTTGCACCAAGTTTTAGCCATCGTCGCTCTGCTTACCGGCACTCGCCTCCACCGTGCTGCCGTCAAGGATATAAGAATAGGGCATACAAGCACAACAAGAAATATACTAAATCCTAATCTATGTATGGTACATAAACCCTAGCCTAACATCTCACATAGAACCATGAAACCAAAGCTCTGATACCAATTGGTGGCACTCGGATCTTGTAGTCCACATGATACGTTAGGGTTTCATGCAATTCTATTGCAACAGAAGCAGAATATAGAATTGTATTACCATTCACCAAGAGTTGAAGATAAAGAACTCGATTAGGTTGATGCAAATGACCTCTCCGATCTTCTGCTTTATTCCAAAGCCTAGTCTTGGCGTCTGTGGGCGACGATCTTCAAAACACACTCAATCTGCAATCCTCCCTTCTCTTCTTCACTGTATTATCGTGTGATTAGGGTTCTGGATTGATGAGATGGCTTATTTATGGGCTACAACAAGGACCAGGAGGAGAAATTAGAGTTGGGCCTCCCATTAGGCTTAAGTATCCAAGTTTAACCCAAAACTTATACTTAAGTTCAATAATAATAATACAGTCCACTAAAGTATTATAATTGCACTGCCACTCTAATCCCAAATTATGTTATGGGATTTTTCTTATTATGAGCCCATTTATCTCCCGTGTTTAAGATATACAATACCCATTAATTAAATAAGTTACTGATAACTCAATTAATTAATCTCTTATCCAAGAGTAGTATTATTCAACCTCATTATCATGCCGGAATAAATCCAGCTGTAGGGTTTACATGATAATCTTTATGAGCTCCTCAAGGGGACATAATCAACCAAATTTATTAGGACGCGGATTCCTTCAATAATCAACAGCACACCATAGAGACAGCATTATCTCCCGTCCTTCACCTCACTCCAATTATACCCATTACTGGACAAGAGCTGGGAAAAATACAAAAAAAAATTACATACTGCACTTACCATACCGAAAATGCTGATTTTGTATCCAAGTTTTAGATATATCGAAATTATATAATTTAAGGTAAGATGCCCTATCAAATATTTCGTTGCTTGGAAACTTAGAAATTTATCATAAGCAGAGATGTTACTTTCAATGAAGAGAGGATGCCTTTTAAGGGAAGACAGTACCAAAGAATTTGCTAGGGAAGATAGAACTGAGTTTGAGGTGGAGCATCATAGAAACATCAAAAGCAACACGTGTAATCAGGCTACAAATAAAGTTCAACAAGAATCGGGTGGATCAGATTCTGATGAAGTTGAAAATGAGCTAAAGCAATTATCAGCTTGCAATGGATAAAGGAGCTGCTGGCATTAAGCAAGAATGAAACCTAGGAGATTTATGACTAGCCAAAGGATTAAAAGTTACTAGGATGCAAGTGGATATTCAAGAAAAAACATGTTACTATGGAAGAAGGAAACATTAAATTTAAGGCAAAGCTCTATAAGGCAAAGCCTAAGATATTTTCAATTAAAGAAGAGATCGATTATAACGATCTTTTCTCTAGTAGTTAAACGTTGCTCTATAAGGATTTTATTCTCACTGGATGCTCTCAATCTGGAATTGGACCAGATGGATGTTACAACAAATTTTTTACATAGAAAACTTGAGGAGAAGATATATGTGAAGATTCTTGATGGTGTGAGTGTGAAGAAACCTGAGAAGAAAGCATGCGTGCTCTTGAGATCAATATATGGCTTGGAACAAACCCCAAGACACTGGTATATAAGGTTTAATGACTACAAACTAGCATAAGGTTTTACAAGAAGTGCATTTGATGGTTGTGTGCATCTGAAATTTACTGATAACTGCTACACTTATCTTATGCTCTGTGTATGATATTTTGGTTCTGAGAAATTTAGTTAAAAGTATATCAAATGTTGAGAAAATCTTAAAATCAGAATTTCACACAAAAGATCTTGGAATTCAGATCAAAAGGAATAGAGCAGCTAATATTGTGACTTTTGCATCAGGGAACTTATCCGAAGGTCTTGAAAAGGAATAAGATGTGTCATGCCCCAGTTTCATTAAATAGTAAAGGATATTTTATTCAAAACTCTTTGTATATAGTATTAGATACAGGGTAATCATTGCCTATTGTATAGCATTGCCTTATCATCTAAGTAAATTTCATACACGTAGCTTTGTAATTTACTGAGCAAACCTTTGGCTATATACCAAATTAGATAATCTACGTGGCTAGCAAATATATTAGTAAAGTTGTGGTGGTTATCAATCCACGTTAATTATTTTATTTATTATTATTATTATTATTATTATTATTATTGTTGTTGTTGTTGATGTTACAAGATGAATGAGTGTAAGTCAGTGGTTGCCCCAAGCAAGCAAGGGTTGAAATTATCACTACAAAAAAGAGCCAAAACTGAGTAAGAGAAGGTAGAAATGAGCAGGATTTCTTATGCAAGTTCTGTGGGCAGTATAATGTATGCAATGGTATATTGTAGACCTGATCTTTCATATGTCATGATTATGAAAAGTAGATTCATGCGTAATCCTGGAAGGCTTCATTAGTCGGTTAAGTGGCAACGAGATACATAAAGGGTACTTTATCTACAAGTTTGAAGTTCATGAAAGTATCAGGTTGATGTGGTGTGTTGAGTGGTTATTTAGTTTGATGCAGATTTTGCTTCTAACTTAGACACTCGAAAGTCATTAACTTGCTATTTTTTACTCTAGCTATATGGTACAACAATCAGTTGGAGATCAACTCATTAGTCAATATCAACTATAGAAGCTGAGTATGTTGCTTTAATAGAAGCAAAGAAAAAAGCATTGTGGATTAAATGAATGATCAAGGAACTTGGGTTGAATCAGAAATTTGTAAACTTAATTTGGTATCCAAAAAACAATTCACTTGTCCAAAACTAGGGTTATCATGAGAGAACCAAGTACATTGATGTGAAATTGTACTTTGTAAGAGACACGGTGGATCTAGAGTTGTTAAGGTATGTAAAATCAAAATTAAGGAGATTCTAACTGAATTGTGCACTATTGCTCTTCCAGAATCAATTTTTTAGCTGTGTAAAAGCTTAATTGGATTGAAATAAGTGGGTAAAGGCAGTTGATGTGGCCTTAAGACAGCAGATATAGTAAGAAAGTGGATTTGGTTGGATTCAAGCTTAATGTGAAAATTTGTGGTAATAATCTTGATATATACAACATAAGGTTTACCATGTGGAGTGTCTAGCTGAGTGTAATTTGAAAGGGAAGTTGGATGAGCTTCATGAAGGAAATAACCGCTGTGTATCGGTTGGAGGAGTTATAACAAGAATGCCAAAAAATTAGCCTAGTATAAAACTTGTTTTGGTGTTGACTTAGACTATTTTTATTTAGTGTTGCTGAGATAAGTTTGATTAAATCTTAGAAGTTATTTGCAGCCATACACATAGCTATCTAACAAATATAGGGGTTGTGTTAACTCTAGAGTACTGTATTCTATCTTGAAAGGGTTTATTCTTTGATCTTGTAAATGTTCAATTAATTCTTTGTTATTTTATGTGAATGAATTCTTTGTTCATATTGTGTTGTTTCTTGTTTTATTTGCTCTAAATCACAACAATAATTATAGAGAAGGGAATAATTCTTGTGGTAATTAATGTTGTCTAGGGAGAGTTCCGAGATGAGTCCCAACCCAACTATTACATAGTAGGCCGACACGTCAAATTTGTTTCACACTCCAAAACATGTTAAATTTGTTTCATACTCCTTGATATTATTCATTGCAAAAATACAGGCATGTAGTGGGTAAGAGTGTTGAGAGACAAACTCAAACTCGGGATTAATATTTTGTGACATAGGATTTTGTGGAATCAATTTCACATAAAATTTAGGTACGTGGAATCATTTTTAGGCATGAAAATAATTATTCACAATTGTTATCCTTGTGCATGATAATTATTATATTTCTAAAAATTAGTTAAATTTAATTTATCATGTACTCCTCCGTCCCTCGTTAACGCTTACGTTTACTTTTTGCACGTAGATTAAGAGATATAATATTTTAGTTAGTGGGTTGAAAAATATACTAATATTTAATGAGTAGTGCGTAGTTGTACTATTATTGTAAGGGGCAACGTGTGCAATAATTAATTATTTTTGTGGGTCCCACTCAACAAAAAAAATATAAATCTTAATTTGAAATAAACTAAAATGGAAAACGTAAACTATAACGCGAGACGGATGGAGTATAAGAGTAATAATTATCATATATAAGTATGATCAATGACAGAGCCATATGAGGCTGGGATAAAAACCAATTCAGTCCCATAACTTTTCTCATGATCTATTTTAGTCCTAATAAAGATAAATTTATCAATTTAGTCCTACCGGTGAAGAAATAAGGCCAAACAAGTCCTATTTTCGCCAAAAAATGCTGACATCACTAGTCAATGGCCACGTCACAATCAAAATCGTATATTTCCAGTCGAGATGATGACATGGCGCCCTGATGGTAGGTGAGTTAGCAGGATATAGACCTATTCTGCCCCATAACTTTCCTCATGGTCTATTTTAGTCCCAATAAAGATAAATTTGTCAATTTAGTCCCACCGGTGAAAAAATAGGGTCAAACACGTCCTATTTTCGCCAAAAAATACTGACATCATCGGACAACGGCCACGTCACAACAGGAATCGTAGATTTTCGGAAAGGATAATGACATGGCGCCCTGATGGCAGATGAGTCAGCAGGATAAAAACCTATTCAGTCTCATAACTTTCCTCATGGTTAACCAGGTGGGCTAGCCTACCTGGCCACTGGGCTCCTCACTAAGGTGAGAGACCTAGGTTCGATTTCCTTTGGGAATGAATAGGAGGGAGTTATAAGGAGGCTTGGAGAAATAAGGGTGTATGGAGACTTGGTGATCTAACTATACTAACAACTAACTTTGTCCGATAAAAAAAAACTTTACTCATTGTCTATTTTAGTCACAATAAAGAGAGTTAAAATCATTTTTGGTTCCATAACTATACGGAATTTTTGATTCTGTCCCAAAAAAGATAAAATTTCAATTTCGTCCCATAACTCGAGAAATTGGCCAATTTTGATCCCAAAATCGCCAGAACCCTATTTTTTGGCCAGAAGTTCACACGCGCCGCATGTGATCACCAAAATTGGGGTGCCCTAACCCTCAGTTCATCCTCCGCGGCCCTTAAACCTCTTCGACAGCGACGACATGCTGCACATGATCAGAATCTCTGCCGGAAAAGCCACGTTCTGCAACCGTTACGTCAGAACATATAAGTACACGGTGGAGCGTGAGATCCAGCACCCCGTCGTCCCCAGTTCATTCTCTTTCTTCAACAGCATTGCATCATCGTTTGGGAGTTTGATTCTCGAGTTCGATGGGGGTTAGGTAGCCGCGCTGGAGCCAATCAAAGTCGACTTCTGGACGGCGCGAGAGGGGACAACTGCAAAAGGGACTACAATTTTCTGCTTGATATCAGTGAGGGCAGGTCCGCGGTCACTGGAGGCAATCTGAGGGTTGGCGATGATGGTAAAGTAGGCACCACCAGCGACGGCAACGTCGATGAGATGACGGAGGCGTATGGAAGCAGCCATAGGAGGAATCGACGATCAGAAATGGGAAATTGTGGAAAGTGAAAAAGAATTGGGTGGAGTTGAGGATGAGGAAAAAGTGGAGTATGGTGGAAGAAATAAAAGGATTGATTCAGTTATGGGAGTGACAGAGAGTCAATACATATATTAAGTTTTCGAATTGGGAATCGGACTCCATTGAAGAAAGAGAACGGACTGGGGACTACCTTTCCACATAGGATTACCTTCCCAGAAAGCCCAAATTTTGGTGATCATGTGCGGCGCACGTGCGAATTTTGGGCAAAAAAATGGGACTCCGGCATTTTTAGGACTAAAATTGGTCAATTTCAAGAGTTACGAGATGATATTGAAAATTTTATCTTTTTTGCAAAAATTCCTTATAGTTATGGGACCAAAAATGATTTTGTAACATCCCTTAAAATTATATACGTGAATTGATTGTGGCCCAACTCCTAGAAGCCCAAATTCAAGCATAAATCATGATCCAGCTCACTTGTTTGCTTGCAACCGCATGAATATAGAAGGGAAAATCAGGATTTTATATACTTCCTTTATATATGAAATCTCTTCCTGTCCAAGAAATTATCATATCTCGTCCATTCTCAAAGTGATATTTTCCCTGCAATCAAATCTTAAATTTATTTTCCTCACTAAGGAAAGATTGGCATCGTACGCGTTCTTTCTGCTTAGGCTTTTGATTACAGCCACTTCACTATAAAACCCAAGGCATCTTTCAATCGATCACACATCCAACTTTTTAATTTCTTCGCACAGCTGCACTTATACGAGAGAAGAAGGTAACAGTGCCTTCAATCTCTCTCCTTTTTCTTTTCACTACCAATTGATTTTAGTTGTAGCCTTAATTCCCCTTATTCTTCTACCATCATTCTCTTTGGATTTTATTATCGTACAACGTTTTGGGTAGTAACGTATAGCCGTATAATTATAGGTTTCGAAGGATCTTGATCGCGACGTTCATTACTCGAATCCAAGGCTTTTACGTGATTAAAAGGTGGGATTTTCTCATTCTTATATGTGTTAAATGATTTCGTATGTGATAGTGAAATAAATTAGAAATTGTTATCACACTGTGAGTTTGTGATCGTATTTGAACTTTATGAGATCATGTGATACATGGGTAAGGGCTGTAGTGGTGCCTTACTATTACATGGGTAAGGGCTGTAATGGTTCCTTACTATTGCACGGGTATGGGCCGTAAAGGTGCCTTACTAACGAATCGCGATATCGTATTACATGAATAATGGGCCGAAAGGTGCCTTATTGACACGACATGATTGTATTGTAAGTGAAATTAAATTCCCGCACATGAATTACTTGACGCATGTAAGTATGAGAAAAGTTTTCACTGAGCTTGTGGTTGCTCACCCCAAAAAATTTCCTCCTTTCAGATTAAGGCGTGGCGATAGCGTACGAGCGGGGAGCGTCGAGCAAGAGGAGACTATATAAAATTTTTAATAAGTTTGTTGTCTTTATTTTATCCTTATCTTACTCATGGCATGAAAACATTAGTTGTGATTTCGTTGTTTTTATTTCGTACTGGCTTCAGAAACAAATTTTGTGTTTTGATAAAGGTTTGAAATAAAATGTCCAGTGGTTATATTTGGCACTATGGAGTCGTTTAATTTCGTGAATTGGGGGTCCTTGTTTGTAGTAATGTGCATGATCTAGGGATTTATTACTATTGAGTTTCGGATGAAATTCCATAATCTATTTTCATAAATTAATTGCACAAGTGTTATCGTCTAAACTGTTTGGTGGACCCGTGTCATTCATTAAGGCCTCGTTTGATAGGCGTTAATATGGGTTTTTCATGTGAATAATGTGGCCTTTTATCATGTTTGATAGCCCATTAAATATTGTTAAGGGGCCCGGTAGAAAAGTGAAAGCCCGCTAAAATATACTGTTTCTCTTTATATAAGTTATAGGGAAGGAATCGTAGTATTAATATTATGTCTTCAACAGTGAACCAAGACAAGAGCGCCCAATTACCAAAAACACCTTCGTCTACTCCTCCTCTGACTGCAAATTCCCAAACCTCGAATTCTCCGACATGTAATTGATCATCTCATGATCCTCCTCCTCCTCATCTTCCTCCGTCGCCATCTTCGCCGCCTTACAAACCATCCCTTTGTGCAAGTGATGAGTGTGTAAATTCACGAATCTTACACCTGGATTTGTGCTATTATGGAGTGCCTGAAGGTTGAAATTGGTTGTAAACCGATATATATTGTGAAAAGGCATGTATTAGGTATTGTTGGAGCTATTTGAGTGGTTTTTCGAAGGAAATTGGAGTGGAAGTGTTGAAAACTGAAGAAAGAAATTCGAAGCCATCCGATTAGGCGAAGCAGGAGTGCGATTCGACCTGAAATAGATCAATTCGACCAGCCCTTCAGGTCGAATTGGCAGCATAATATGTACAGAAGGTGGATTCGACCACGACAGGGGGAATTCGACCTGGGCATCAGGTCAAATCGAGGTCGAATCAATTGGCGGAGATACCGATTTGACCTCATCACTTCGATTCGACCAGGGCAGTTGGTCAAATCGAGCACCTACGACTTACAGTGTGTTGATTCGACCTGCAATTCGACTTGGAGGAGTCAATTCGACCTATTGCTGAAGTCGAATTGAGGCTCGGGAACTTACCATATCCGTATTTTTACACCGTCAATGCATGTGATCACTTAAAAATCCCATTCAAAGCCCAAGAGACGTGATTACAAGTATAAAAGAAGGCTTATGCAGCAATATAGGAGGACACCAACATACAAGAAGACGTGGAGACGTAGAGTTGAGAGGAGATCGATCATCCATCCTCCGGAGGTGCTGTGACAGAGTTCCGCTGGAGATTCAAGTAAGATTGGTCTAACTAACCATGATTGTTCTTAGATCAATCATGGGCTAGAGCCGCTTCGGTAGTTTTAAGGTTATGAAGGTTTCATGAGTTAATTTGTCTTTCGTGTGTAAACTCCGTACAACACTACTTGTGGTTTATTTTATATAAGATTGCACGTTTTTAATCCATACTCACGGTCGTTTTGTGCATCAATAATTGTTGTGTAGAGTCTGAATACATAACTTGGTTATTGGTTGAGTGCGTTCACTGCTGAGCAGGGTTTTATGTTATAATTCTAAGTGAAGGGATTCCGAAGTCTTATTAGAACTATCTTATATGAATATTTGTTAATTGAATCATATTCGGGTTAATAAGTATGATAAACAGTATAACTTTATAGTACCTATAAAGGGAGATCAAATCGGGTTAGAGTACTAAGTACACGGGAAATAATTGATTATGATAGTACCTAGAAAGAGGGTGAATTATATCTCTTGCTCTGAGGATATTCATACGTGTCATACGCATATTTACTTGTGTCTATAGAGTGAATTTGTATAGTTTAGTGATGCATCCATAAACCACAAGGCAGAGTCGGGCACCATCACACGAAAGGGAGATTGATGAGTGGAACTGGATTACCTGATGAACTACCTACTATCTTACTTGATCACAACTCACTTATCTCTTATTCTTGTTATTTTTACTTGCTATTTCAATTATTATTTGTTACTTAATCTCAATATCACAACCGTTATATTTACCAACATAGTCATAATTTACTAGAACATAATTAAATTGATATTTATCCATCCCTTGTGTTCGATATATAACTTTGTCACCTTCGAAACTACAATTGATATCCTTCATACTTGAGGATTAAATTGTGTATTGAGAAAACGCCTATCAAGTTTCTGGCGCCGTTGCCGGGGACGGCATAAAATATCTTTTTATTATTTTTAGTTTTATTAGGACTATTTTAATTCATGTTTTGTGTTCTAACTCTTAACCTTTTCAGGTGTATGCTTACTAGATCAAAGGTTGGAAAGTTAGCAACTTTTAATCCGGAGATCGGAGCATCAACAAAGAAGAAGAAGAGTAAGATTCAAAGCAAGAAAGAAGATCCAACTGAAGCTCTTAACCTTGGAGTTGAAGTTGACATGCTAAATTCGCAAACAATTAAAGCTGCAACCGAAGTTAATTTGGAAGCAGAGACAGTCAACATGGCAGCGAATTTGGACAATTTGGCCATCCGTGAAGTCTTCAAGAATAACGGGGCTAGACACTCTGGGCTTCTAGGAGCAAGGGGGCTAATGAGGATTTCGATCTTCACCCCACTCATATTAGCATGATAGAAAGGAACTCCTTTGCAGGAGGGACTTTCGAGGATCTGCAGCAGCATCTAAACAAGTTCTTGGGTTATGCAAGTACTCAAAAAGACACAGGAGAACATGAAGATGCACGAAAGATCCTCCTGTTTAAATTCTCGCTTACTGAAAGGACGAGAGATTGGTATGATACTATTAACGCAGCTGAATGCACTACTTGGAAGCAATTGAAGTTAAAGTTCTTGGAAAGATACATGCCACCTTTGAAGGTGTTCAAGATGAAGCAAGACATTAACCAATTTGCTATCGGTGGTGGAGAAAAGTTTCATGAAACTTGGGATAGATTTAAGGACATGCTTCGTAAGTGTCCACAACATGGGCTATCTAAAGCTCAATATATCAGCATATTCTACAATGGATTGGACTGTGATTCACGTGTGTTATTGGATGCTTCTTCTAATAGAGTATTGCTTACTAAGTCATCCGTAGAGGCCGAGAAACTTTCTGAAGATATTTCAATGAACTCAAGAGATTGGCCAACTGATAGAGTGAGAGGCACTTACGTCCTTAGAAAGGTGGCTAAGGTTGAACATGCTATGGTGAAAATAAGTAGAGAAGATGAGATTATCTCTAGCTTGTCGAGTATCAACAAACTACTTGAGTCCCAACAAAAGCAAATCAGTGATATATCTCAGCGCGTACCAATCATGCAGCAGGAAGTTATGAATGATGGAACGATCCAAGAGGAGATGGAAGAAGGTATCAAAACCAGGGCCAAAGTATTCAAGGAACAAGGTATCAAAACCAGGGCAACCGGAATTATCAAGGGAACTACAACAATCATGGTCCCTCGGGTAATTATCAACAGCCTAGGAGGCCGGAGTTTTCATGGAGTAATCCTAACAATGTAATTCAATCTCTGATGGGTGTTGATCCGGATGCAAAAGTGGAAAAAGGAAAGCCAGGTTTCGAGGATACGGTGAACAGGTACATGGCTAGGAATGATGCTAGAGTAGATCGTCTTGAGGCTAAGTTAGAGAAGAAGATTGATGCAAACCATGAGGATTTATCCAAGCAAGTGAATGACCTTACATTGTTGATGGGGGAGATGGCAGGAAGTGTTAACAAGCTCACTCAAACTATTGAGAAAGGGAAGCTCCCATCGCAAAGTATTGAGAATCCAAAGTCCTATAACGCCATCACATTGAGGTCTGGAATACAGTACAAGGGACCTATGAGGCCAGAATCGAAGTTGGAGACGTCAAGGGCTCAATTTGACCAACACTTCAGGTCGAATTCAACAGGGGATGTCGAATTGGACGCTTGGATGTGATTTGGAAGCAATAGAGCCTCAATTCGACCAAAACCCATTCAATTCGACTAGGGGACCTGGTCGAATCCACCCTTCTGGAGCACTCTGTTTTATCAGAAGGCCGATTTGACCAGCAACCACTCAATTCAACCAGACCTTCAGGTCGAATTGAGGTCAAATCAGAGGGCAGAAATCTTACAGTGAGCCAATTCGACCAGGGGGACTTCAATTCGACCAGACCTTCAGGTCGAATCCTGGTCAAATCGAGCATACAGGGTGAGAATAGAGTTCCAAGTACGTAATTTGACCACTACGTACCCAATTCGACTAGAGCGCTTGGTCGAATCCAGGTCGAATTACCCCATACTGCACCTGTTTCTTCACCGAACACTCCTCGTGATGAGAACATTACACCATTGGTTCAGAATGAGCAAAATACTGAGATCATAGCAGAGAAGAAGTGGGAAAGAGCAAAGAGGTTGAGAGCCAAAAAGGATAAAGCAGAGAGGTCGAGCGTGATGAATGGGGTATTCCCAAAACAAAGATACCTCCGTCGTTTCCTTATAAGCTGGTTAAAAAAGGATTAGAAGAGAAGTTCAAGAAGTTTTTAGATATCATAAATAAGATAAGCTTGAGTATTCCTTTCTCTAAAGCAATATTGGAGATGCCGTACTATCCCTGATTCTTTAAGGATATATTGTTGAAGAAGATAAGCTTGAACGGAGTTGAGACGGTGAACTTGTCTGAAAATTGCAGCTCGATTATCCAAAGGAAACTGCCACAGAAGATGAAGGATCCGGGAAGCTTCACTATCTTGTGTGAGATTGGAAAAGGGCCGGCACGACGAGCCTTGTGCGATCTTGGGGCAAGTATCAATTTGATGCTATTGTCTATCTTTCAAAGGCTTGGTTTGGGAGAGTTATCTCCTACAACAGTTGCTCTACAATTGGTGGATAGGTCGATGACGTTTCCGAAAGGTATCATTGAAGACGTTCTTGTCAAAGTGGAGAAACTAGTCTTTCCTGTGGATTTTCTTGTACTTGAGATGGAAGATGACAAGGATAATATCCCTCTTATCTTGGGGAGACCTTTCCTTGCTACTGCTGAGGCCATGATTGATGTTAAAAGGGGGAACTCAGGTTGCGGATAGATAAAGAAGAGGTCCTATTCAACCTTGACAAAGCAATGAAGATGCCTATGGAGTCACAATGCCATAGTATTGATGTGGTGGAGGAGATTGTGAAGGAAGATATGTCTTTGATCCTGTCTAAGGATCCTCTTGAGACATGCTTGATGGAGTCTCTTACTTATCCCACTACGGAGCTTGATGATCTCTCCAATGAGGTATGTATTGAATATCTTGAGAACTTACTTGCTTTGGGTGATGACAGGTATGAATTGGAGAAATCTAAAGTTGAAGAAGTGAAGTGGACTAGGAAGTACTTGCCATTGGAAAGAGAAAGCACTCCGATGGAAGAAAAGAAAGAGGAGCTGAACCCGTTACCGAAACACTTGACGTATGCCATTTTTGGTGAAAATGGAAAATATCCGACAGATGATTCTGAATTTCAATGGAAGATTGACGAGGAGGTGTCTAGACAGCCATGGGAAGAAGGAAATTTTGAGGATCATATACTTGTGACCAAAAAAGTGAGGTGTTGAGTGTAATCAAGAAGAGGGAAAGAAAGTATTTGAAGGTGAGGATGCGAGAAGACCATTTTCCGATCAAGTAGTCTACTAAGTGATAATCTGTCGTGACTCTCCGACATTAAACAAGAGCACCTGTTGGGGGCTTTCTCTCCCGTTTATTGCTTTATTTCATTCGTGTGATTAAGAAATTTTTATATTTGAAGTGCTTACTTATCGGCAATTACATCTCTTTGCAAACTTAGTTTTGACTATGGTTTCTACTAAGTTTGGGGGGTGTGATGTACTTACCTCAATAAGCACCGATAGTATAATCTTTTCTTTGTAACGTTTGTTAGGGGAGTTGATTTTTTGCGGCATATTTAAACTTTAATCGGTTTTTATGTGTCAATTTTTTGCAACTTGCCTAACGTTTAGTGGTGTTTTGTTTCGTGTTTTGAGTTATTTGCGGAGTTACTCATGAATGTTAAGTTTTAGGATTGATTCTTGATGAAGTTATGCTCTATTTTTGGTACCTAATGTTCGTTTGTTAAGCTTGAAGTGTGTAGGGAATGAAGAACACTCGATTTTGGAGCATCAGGGATCTAATTTGACCAAGGAGCATGGTCGAATCCAAGCATCCAGGTCAAATCGAGGGGCAAAAATTGTCCAGTAGCTTAATTCGACCTAAGGCATGGCAATTCGACCAGAAGCCCAGGTCGAATTGAGGTCGAATCGGAGTGTGCAATCTTCCAGTGAGCCAATTCAACCACGACAGTTCCAATTCGACCAGCAGCTCAAGTCGAATTGGGGACCTAAATCTTACAGTGTGTGGATTCGACCTGAGGCATTCCAATTCGACAAGGGGAGCAAGTCGAATCAAGGTCGAATCGAAGGTGAAAGTTGTCCAGAAGGTTAATTCGACCATGATGAAGGCAATTCGACCTCTTAAGCAGGTCGAATTGAGGTCGAATTGAGCCAGGTAAGTGTGTTCTTAACCCCGATTTTCAAATCATTCGATCACTTTGCACCATCTCCACTTGAATTCACTCTTAGAATCAAAGAACCTTGTCCCTAATCTTCAATCCTGCGTATTTTTGTACCGATTAAACCACATTCCACCCCTTATTCCTTCAATTTGTCGTGTTTTTGGGTAAAATCAGTCGCAAAGTAGGGTTTCTAGCGCGAATTTCGTTGGTTCATTCACTTGTTCGATTTTAGCCATGGGAAGAACAAAAGGTATGTTTTCTCAACTCTATTACCCTAGGATTGATGTCTTATGTGTTGATTTTGGTTTGGGTAAGTTGATTTAACTTGGTTTTATTGAGAATTCATGGTGATAGTTGAATGCTGTGAACAATTTCATATGAATACTTGCTTGGTTTGATTTGATTGCTTAATTGATGTTAGAACCTAGTGTTTTATATGAATTGTTGGGTGATTAGAGGGTGTGATTGATGAGCATGTTGATTATGGGTTAGAATTGTTGAATAGTTCCTTGTGATTGTTCATATTGAATTGCTTGAATTGATGAAGCATGCTTGTTGTTGGTTAAGATTGTTTGATTGTTATGCTTGATTGGTGTTGGAATCATGATAGTTAAGCAAGAGGATTGAATATTAGATGTGAATGGAACAAGTTTGGCTTGGTTGATTGTGCATTTAAACTTGAAGTCTTGAGTAGAGTTGGATGCTATGCTAGTCAATTACTTGGTTGGTTTTTCTTATTGGTTGTTATTGAAGTATTGTTTTCAAGACAAGGGAAATGAGGTGGAAGTTCGATCTAAGAAGAGACAAGATAAGCCTACTCATTTAGATAATGTGACGAAAAAGTTGAGGCTTAAGGAGAGGTTGCCTGCGAACTTCAAGATTCAAATGAATGAGTGGGATGAGGTTAAAGAGAAGTGGACTGAAGTTTCAGAAAAGATAGCTAGAACAAGGTACCAAGATGAGGATGCTATGCTCACAATGAGGATCCGGGATGATATGTTATGGATGTTTGATCAAGTAAGGATCCATCATTTTATGGAGCTGAAGAAGCCGACATACTTCCATGTGATGGCTGAGGTTCTTTGTTCTTTCACGATGGAGAAGGATCCTATGGGGTATCCTTACGAGTGCACCTTTCAGCTCGGAGGGATGATGAGGACGTGGTCTGCGGAGGAGTTCAATGTGCTATTTCAGACTCCTACAGAGATTTCTCGGATGGAGAATGATTTCTTCAATGCCAACAAGTTTTGGCGAGAGATTTCTGAGGAGGATGTCGACTTCAAGACGCCAGATGCTCGTGCCTCGATGATCAAGAATCCTATGCTCCGGTATATGGATATAGAGTATTGAGCAACACACTGTTTGCCCGCTCTGAGGGAAGCTGCATGTCGAGAGGAGAGCTCTATGCTTTGTGGTGCATGTTGAATGTGGTGAAGTTCAATGTGGGTTCGTATTTCATCTATCAGCTGAATCGGTTTAGAGTATACGGGTTTCAGAAAGTGAACATTGGAGGATTGCTCACGACCGTGGCTGAGCATTATCACATGGGCTTCGCCGGCATCACACCTGTTTCTGGAGAGCCTGATTTGGTTATATTCTCTTGCATGAAGGGAGGATTTGCACATTTTCGAGATAGGGATTGGTTTTTTACGAGGGGACCTAAGCCCTTTGATTTCATGTTCCCCTTCGATGTGAGTGACATGACTACCATTCGTGAGGAGAGGAACAGGTTGATGAGTTCATTGGGACACACGGCCTTATCGGTTACTGTTCAGACGAGAGGAGATTGGAGGGCAGTGGCCCAGATGTGTGCAGCCGGTATGGTTGAGGAGCTGCAGTGGATTGTTGATCAAGGAGAGTTCCGGCCACAGCAGCCATCGCCACAGCAGCATCGTGGAGACGAGGACGAGCATCAGGAGATGGATATTCTGAAGCAGCACGAGAGGGTTCCTCGTCCATTTCGGCAGTGCCTCAGCAGCAGCAGCAGTGGGCAGGTCCGGATGATTATACATGAGAATAGTTTCGTCTGTTGAATGAGCATTTGGCCACGATCAGCGTGAATTAGCAGGATACAAATAGACAGCTCGCGCTCGCAAATGCCATCTTGTGAAATTGATCTTGATTATGTGCTATGAGGAGTACTTAGGATTCTATTTACCCATGTGAAGATTTGAGCCTTTTAATCATGCTTGATCATGATAGTTTATTCTTGAGAGAATCATTCATATGAACGTATTCTAGAACTTGGCTTGAAGTTTTGTGTGAGACTTACAATTGGTGAATTGCTAGGATATGATCTTAGGCCATTCTTGATTATTTGAGTTACTTAGCCAATTTTTACCTTCCCATGGATTATGTATATCTTTGGTAGCTCCGTTTGAGCCTTAAAAGCTTTTTCTTTGGCAAGCCGAATAAAAGAGCCTTATTTAACCTTTACTTGAGCTTTGTTGAATACCCTATTCATTAGTAGAGAGTTGAGGTGAATAAGTTATTGGATTGTATACTAAGAGTATAGCTTTAGTATGAACAATCTTATAACAATATTTGAAATGAGAATCATATGATCAAATGATTGCATCTTATAATTTATTTTATATGCATGATGCAATAGTCCACTTACTTTATACTGTAGATAATATGTTGTGCGACAACACGCGGAAGATCATATTATCGGTTTCCTTATAAAGTATAAATAGATGCTCACAACCAAAATAGACGGGGACTCTCTATCGGTATGGTTGTAGTGTGGTTTGGTATTCGCTTGTCTTGGCTATAGAATCACATTAGTGCACTTGTGTGTATTGAGCAGGACCGCATGAGATCGTTCTTCTTATACTGACTATATAGTAGAACTTGATCTCTGTTATTATGGAAGTTCATGCTCTTAATCCCTATACAATAACCTCGACACGTAGGGCAGTATGTATTTCTTTGATTCACCAATGGGTGAGATTTATATGTATTAAATCAACAAACTCGGTGAGTTGGGAAGTAGTGATGTATCTATGGTGTGCTGTTGATTGTAGAAGGAATCCATGTCCGACATAGGTTGATGATGTCCCCTTGAGGAGCTCATAAGGTTTATCATGTAAATCTTGCAAGTGGATTAATTTCCGGCATGATAATAAGGTTGAGTGGTACTACTCTCGGATGAGATATTAATTAATTTGAGTTGTCAGTAACTTAATTAATTAATGGACATTGTATATCTTAAACATGGGGAGACCATCGGGCTCATAATAAGAAGGAGCCCAGAACATAATTTTGGGATTGGACGGGTAGTGCAGTAATAATATTTTAGTGGACTATATTATTATTATTGGATTTAATTAAAAGCTTTGGGCTAAGCTTGGTTAATTAAAATTCAATTGAGGCCCAGTCCAATTTTTCCTCCTGGTCCCTGCTGTAGCCCAATTATATAAGTCATCTCAACTCCTGTTAACCCTAAGTCTGTGCCTCATTTGACATACGGGAGACAACAGAGAGCAGATTGAGAGAACTCTGGGGATTGTTGACCGCCCAACACCAGAGTTGACTTTGGGACATACGGTAGAAGATCAGAGGTGTTCATCACAGATCTTCATCCTCTACATCAACCCAGAAGTACGGTAAATATTTTTTAATTGCTTCCGCTGATTGTTTGCCTGTTATCCCTAATGGATCACGTTGATCCACACGATCCAATTGTCAACAATTGGTATCAGAGCGTTGGTTTCGTGGTGAAACGTGAGACATTAGGTGTTATTTACGTGCTATACGTGGATTTCTAATTGTATAGATAGCATGTGAATTAGGATTTGAATAATTATGTATTATTTGTGAAAGATCCTATGATAATAATCATTGATATTAAGCATGAAGAAAGGGTTTTTATATGAGTGAATTATCCATATATTATATGTGCTTTTATCGATGGTTTTGGCGTGTAATTCTTATGGTTCAACTCGCTGGAAATCACACTCACACGAGCCTCATGGGTTGCACGATGAGCGACGGCCTGATGGCTGAACCAGATCAAAAAGATAGAGGCGTGTGATTATCGACGATTAAACACGCTGCACATATGAAAATACCCACAAGGCTGCTCTCTGATCGAAGAAGGCATCACTACGGCACCTGGAGTGAGAGCTCTCGTTGCTGTTCACGCTATGGACTGTCGTCACTCGTTGTCATTGGCATGAACTGCTGTGAAGAGTCACGACGTTGGCCAGAAACTTGGATGTCGATTGAAGACAGTCAAGTGGTGTGACTGTTCAGTCGATGGCTGGAGATTTTACAGACTACGCCGGGGGTGACTGGACTTTGTCGGATCTGCTGATGACGACGGCGAGGCTTGATACGAATGGCAAGTTCTGGACGGCGGTGGGATCGCGACGATGGTTGTCACTGTAGACTAAAATTTCCAGGTCTGCCATGGCCGACGATGTTGCAGCAGCGGCGGCGGGAAGTGCTGATGAGGTGAGGCAGCGACACCACTCTTCTGCTGGTGGCTGTCAGCGCATTTTATCAGGCGACCGGCGAGGCTGGCGGCTCTGCGGCGCCGCTGATGGCATCGCATTACGACATCGATCGGTGCTACCAACCGGCGATGCATTCCGGTGGTTGCAGTCGGGCGCGATGGTTGGAATGACAGCAGAAAGCTGGCAGTCGTTGTTGGGTGCGCTGGATCATCGTACGGTGGTGGGCTGATGGCACTTCCGCCGATAGCAGCGGCCACTACGTCTTGCGGTTCACGATGGCGCTGTGTTTTGATGCTTGGCGGCTGTTGTAGGGCTGCAATGTTGTGTGTGGGCTATCCCAGCTGGGCCCAATTTTATTTTAATTTGGTTATGGGTTGTTGGGCCCATATTTAATTAAAATGCTTGTGGGTTGTTGTAGTTGGGCAAATTTAATTGCCTGATGGGCCATATACAGTAATTAATAAAGGCTGCTCAATTAATTTTAATTTGGTTTTGGGCTGTTGGGCCCAATTTTAATTAAAATGGTAATGGGCTGCTAGGCAATATTAATTGCTGATTTTAATTAATTGTGGGCTTGATGTTGGGCCAGGTTAAATATTGGGCTAGACCTTAATGCATAAATTGGCAGTGTAAATGGGCTTAATTATTTAATTAATGGGCTGCTCATTTTATGCTAATGATGTTTGGGTCAGCTGGGCCTATTTAATTGATCCAACATATTATGCAATTAATTAATGTTATGCAACTGATTAATTGATTTAATTATCAATTATTGTTGTATATGTAAAAAGGCATGTTCTATGTGATTTATTTATTTAAATTGATGTTAATAGAAGCATGTCTAAGTTGTATATTTTATTCAGGAATATTATATGCATGTTAAAAACCCTCGGTGTTTAAATAACTAAGTGGGAGAGGGGATTAGTAATAAATTCCCGCGGCCTCCATTATTGGTTCGTAAGTGATGTGAATAAACTTGCGTATTGGCATAGACCTTCCTCCCCATCGGATGAGTTTATTCACGGATCACTGGTACGAACTTCTTTATGATAATCGTAGGAAGTTATCCGAGTGCGTATGTACTTCTCCATCTGTAAGGCACACAAACTTGGGCCGCGGACTTGGGATTAAATAATGGTGTACACTTAGGTGTAAATAATAAGTATCCTCCCCATCGGAGTCACTGCTGTTATTTGCATGGCTAAAGAGGAACCGACTATTAATTATTTTTTCATAAAGTTAGGTTGACAAATGAAATTAATTGGTAAAACCTTCTCTTGTAAATGTTTGGGTTTGTAAACATCCACACTATCGTGGCTTGCAGACTCACGGTGCTTGAGATGTCGGTGAATTTTATTTTTATATTGTTTTGAGGGAATTAATATAAAAGGTTAAAATTCGAAGATTTGATCAAAATATTTATTTGTGATTCTCTAAATTTCAAATGGTTTTATCTCACTAATTGTTAACTAAAAGAAATTATATTTACTTGTCCAAATAAGTTGATTAGAAAAGGATCTTGATTTTGAAAATTACTGCTTAAGAAAATAAAAATGTGTTCTCACATAGGACGTCTCATGATGCCTGTTAATGTCTCTAGTGAAGAGATGAGAGGTTCATAGAAATATGATGGTCTCATGTAACTCTTCAGATACTCGAGTAATTTAAAAGGTAATAGGTCATGATAGAATTTGATGAATGAATTGGAAAATTATGGAATAGAAGTTGAAGGGGAAACCTAAGTCAATTTTAATTCTCCATAATTGCCTAAATATTTTGAGTAAGTTCCACCTGAATTACAAGAGGATGTATATGGTGGGAAACTTCTGACAAAACATGTGGCAAAGGAAAGCCATTTTCATCATAATGTGAACAAGTTTAATATCTTATTTACTAATGGTTTAAACATGATTAGTGATGGCATCTACTGACTCGAACTGTGTAGATACTGGAATCACTAAATGTTTATCACTGAGTAAGGATAAGATTGTTAATAACATGGGTAAAACTACAAAGGTAGTGGCTATTGCAGTGGGAGTTGTTTATTTATCTCATGATAAAGAATAAGCGATTGATTATGAGAAATTATCTTTACGTACGTTTCATAGAAAGAATTTGATTTCGGTTTCTATGCATTAACGGATGGATACTTCATTTCATTTAAATGACATGGTCATAGTAATGAGGAATGAGGCTATAATCCGTTAAAGTACGTTGGTGGATAATATGTAAACTCTTGAATCATGCACATCCCACAGATGCAATAAATAGTAATTAATAATGCATCTTCTAATATTAGTAAGAGAAAGGAACCTTCGGAGATGAACTAAAACATACATTTGGCATCTAAGATTAGTTCATATTACTTAGGTAGGGTTCAAAAGTTGATAGCCGATAGACCGTAAGGATTATCTGAAGTGGAAACTATCAAACTTGCGAGTCTTGCTTGAAAGTAAAAATGATTAACTGTCTTTTCAAGGCTGTGGGGTGTAGAGCCAAAGATATATATGTTGGAATTAATTCATTCTGATTCAAGCGAACCTAATATTATCCAGGCGAGAGGTGGTTATGAATATTCGAAGATTATTCTGGAAACCAATATATTTATATGATGCACTGCATGTCTAAGTTCTTTGATTAATTCAAGAATTGTAAGGCTGGTACAGTGAAGCGTCATGGAAAATATATTAAGTCATTACGATTTAATCATGATGGCGAATACCTCTTAGGATAGTTAGGAGCTATTGATCAGAAGTTGAGATTAAATCTCAAGTTGACTACACCGGGTATGCCCCAAACTGAATGGTTTGGTGGATAGAAGGAATAAGGCTCTTATGGTTATGATTAGATAGATGATGAATTATTTGGAATAATTAAATTCATTTCATGGATATGCCCTAGATACAGTAATTCGTGAAACATTTGTCTGTATATGGGATATCCTAGAAAAATGGAGGGTGATTTATTTAGTCCAAAAGATCGAAGGGTGATTGTCAACACAAACACTGGATTTTTTGGAAAAGGACTATGTAATAAATCACAAACACATGTATGAGTTGTTCTAAAGGAAGTGAGAGGAAAACACAAAGTTAAAGTACCAAGTGTACAAGAGGATATGCCACAAGATAAACTGCAATGCGTGTCACGTCTGATACACAATTACATGTAGTGTCTTGTCGTAGTGGGAGGGTTGTATGACAACCCATAAATATATGTTTTGGGAGAGTCGTGAGACTTGATCCCTAGTGGACATGGTATTGTCCCACGGATACGACGTAGCACTACAAGATAAAAATGCAGAATCTTAGTTAGTTGCAATGAATGTTGAAATAGAATCTACGGATTCTATATTAAGTCTGGGAACTTGTATGACCACTAAATGGTGTAAAAGCCATTGCAAGTGGTCAAAGGAAATAAAAGAGGATCATATGGAAAGGTGAAAACCTTGAAAGCAAAGCTTGTTGCGAAAAAGTGTACTCAGAAAGAAATGGTTTGATTATGAGGAAACATGTTCACTGGTAGCTATGCTTATGTTGATCTGGATTCTTTTATTTATTGCTGCTATGAGGAACAGCAAATAGATGTCAAAAACAGCTTTCCTGATTGGAAGTCTTGAGGAAAACATCTATGTGAAGCAACCAGAGTGATTCATTGCAAAGTACTAATAGCATTTTGATAGTAAGCTTAAAATTATCCAGCGATGGACTAAAGCAAGCTTTAAGATCGTGAAGCATCTGTTTTGATTATGTAATCCAGTGGCATGGATTTAAATCAATGAGCGGATGAGTCTTGTGTGTTGTAAAGAGTGACGGAAACGTGGTGGTGTTTCTTGTACTATACGTAGATAGTATCTTGCTCATTGGAGACAATGAAAGAGTATTATCGGGCGTATGGGTACGGTTAATAAAGCGGTAGAGATGAAGGACTTAAGAAAGGCAAAATATATCCTTTTGATCACGGTAATACGGATCACAAGAAAGGATATTATGCTTATCTCAAGTTTCATAAAATGATACAGTCCATACTCGTTTAGCATGTGAATTTATCTAAGTAGATGTGTCTTTGAGACACAAAAAGTAGATAAAGAAGATGAAAGCGGTTCCTTATACTTCGGCGAATAAGGAAGCTTAATCTAAGGAATGCTATGAACGAAGTTGGATATCTGTTTTGCTGGATGCAAGAACAGTGGGTATCAATGTAACCCGAAACAAGAATGATGAACTGTGGTAAGACATATATGAAGTGCCTGAGAAGGACTGGAAATCATATGTAGACTTACTAAGCAGATTCACTGCTTCTTGTGGATTACGAAGATTCGGATTTTTTAGTCAGATTGGACGGTAGTAAATTCTCCTCAAAGGTTATGTGTTTAATTTTAGGAAGTAGAGTCATAATGTGGAGGAGTGTTATATAGAAATATATTTCAGACTCCGGACTCCATTATGGAAAGATGATAAATTGGAGCCTATGAGCAGCCAAAGTATATATATGACTCTAGAGACTTCATGATGGACTTTCAAGTGTTTCTAAGTTTGCCCAAGGTAATCACAATTTACATTGATGATATTGGTGCAGTTGCAAACTTGAAGAAATCACAAGTCCATAAGGCAATTAAACACATGGAGCGCGAGTACCACCTGTTACGAGAAATCATATGATGAGGGGAAGGTTGTTGTCGCCTAGATTGCATCGGATGATGACCTAGTAAACCATTTACAAGGACCTTAAGGCGAGAGCTTTTAATGGTCGTGTAGTGGGGGTAGGAATCAGATGTATGGCAGAAGACATGACAGCATAGTCTTTTAGTATAAGTGGGAGATTGTTGGATTGTATACTAAAAGTCTAGCTTTAGTATGAACAATCTTATAACAATATTTGAAATGAGAATCATATGATCAAATGATTGCATCTTATAATTTATTTTATATGCATGATGCAATAGTCCACTTATTTTATACTGTAGATAATATGTTGTGCGACAACACGCGAAAGATCATATTATCGGTTTCCTTATAAAGTATAAACAGATGCTCACAACCGAGATAGATGGGGACTCTTTATCGGTATGGTTGTAGTATGGTTTGGTATTCGCTTGTCTTGGCTATAGAATCACATTAGTGCACTTGTGTGTATTGAGCAGGACCGCATGAGATCGTTCTTCTTATACTGACTATATAGTAGAACTTGATCTCTGTTATTATGGAAGTTCGTGCTCTTAATCCCTATATAATAACCTCGACACGTAGGGCAGTATGTATTTCTTTGATTCATCAATGGGTGAGATTTATATGTATTAAATCAACAAACTCGGTGAGTTGGGAAGTAGTGTTGTACCTATGGTGTGCTATTGATTGTAGAAGGAATCCATGTCCGACATAGGTTGATGATGTCCCCTTGAGGAGCTCATAAGGTTTATCATGTAAATCTTGCAAGTGGATTAATTTCCGACATGATAATAAGGTTGAGTGGTACTACTCTCGGATGAGATATTAATTAATTTGAGTTGTCAGTAACTTAATTAATTAATGGACATTGTATATCTTAAACATGGGGAGACCATCGGGCTCATAATAAGAAGGAGCCCAGAACATAATTTTGGGATTGGACGGGTAGTGCAGTAATAATATTTTAGTGGACTATATTATTATTATTGGATTTAATTAAAAGCTTTGGGCTAAGCTTGGTTAATTAAAATTCAATTGAGGCCCAGTCCAATTTCTCCTCCTGGTCCCTGCTGTAGCCCAATTATATAAGTCATCTCAGCTCCTGTTAACCCTAAGTCTGTGCCTCATTTGACATACGGGAGACAATAGAGAGCAGATTAAGAGAACTCTGGGGATTGTTGACCACCCAACACCAGAGTTGATTTTGGGACATACGGTAGAAGATCAGAGGTGTTCATCACAAATCTTCATCCTCTACATCAACCCAGAAGTACGGTAAACATTTTTTAATTGCTTCCGCTGATTGTTTGCCTGTTATCCCTAACAGATCACGTTGATCCACACGATCCAATTGCCAACATAAGTGTTGCAAGAAGAAGAAGGAAGATAGAATGATGGTCAAGTGAAATAGAAAGGAAGTGTATGGTTAAATCTTGTTTAGGGGTAGTGTCTGAAACCGGTACCCCGATTGCTATTTAAAAAGGGTAGTGCCTACAACTGGTACCCGAGTTATCAAAAGAAGAATGATGTTGATGCAAGGAAGAGAAGGAAAATTCAAAAATTGCAAGTGTAAGAGAAGCAATTGGAGGAGAATTTGCAGTCGAATGAAGAAAGCAAGAACCTCCAAGGTAACTCTCTACTAGTGTTTGAGTCACTTTATCTAAATTTTCCTACCCTTCCAAATAGCCAACATAACTACCCAAAAACAAGTCCTTTGTGATCCTAGAAATGAGTTGGTTGTGAGTTGATTTTTGAGACCCTTGTTAAGCTTATTGTTACGCGTGAGTATGGATTGAGTATGAGTGTATATATTAACCTGTTAAGTGCAATTAGCACTTGAGTGAGAGAGTGAACACTTATCCTGTGAGCTTGATGACTTAGTACTCCGAATGGTAATATGATTGAGTGATGTTTTGCATGAATGATATGTATGATGCAGGAAATACTTGTCTTAAATTGATGGAATTGCATGTGTAATATGTATTCTACTTGGTGATCTCGTGAATTATACATGACTCCTAGGTTTGATTGCGTTGCCTCGGGACGAGTAACATGTAAGTTTGGGGTTTGATGAGTGTGTTAATTCACGAATCTTGTGCTTGGATTTGTGTTATTATGGAGTGTTTGAAGGTTGAAATCGGTTGTAAAACGATATATATTGTGAAAAGGCATGAATCAGGTGTTGTTGGAGCTATTTGAGTGGTTTTTCGAAGGAAATCAAAGTGAAAGTGTTGAAAACTGAAGAAAGAAAGTCGAAGCAATCTGATTGGGCGAAGCAGGAGTGCGATTCGACCTGAAGGAGATCAATTCGACCAGCCCTTCAGGTCGAATTGGCAGCATAATATGTATAGAAGGTGGATTCGACCACGACAGGGGAATTCGACCTGGGCATCAGGTCGAATCGATTGGTGGAGATGCCGATTTGACCTTATCACTTCAATTCGACCAGGGCAGTTAGTCGAATCGAGCACCTGGGACATACAGTGTGTTGATTTGACCTGCGATTTGACTTGGAGGAGTCAATTCGACCTGTTGCTGAAGTCGAATTGAGGCTTGGGAACTTACCATATCCGTGTTTTTACACCGTCAATGCGTGTGATCACTTAAAAAGCCCATCAAAGCCCATGAGATGTGATTACAAGTATAAAAAAAGGCTTATACAGCAGTATAGGAAGACACCAACATACAAGAAGACGTGGAGACGTAAAGTTGAGAGGAGATCGATCATCCATCCTCCGGAGGGACTGTGACAGAGTTCCGCTGGAGATTCAAGTAAGATCGGTCCAAATAACTATGATTGTTCTTAGATCAATCATGGGCTAGAGCCGCTTCGGTAGTTCTAGGGTTATGAAGGTTTCATGAGTTAATTTATCTTTCGTGTGTAAACTCCGTACAATACTACTTGTGGTTTATTTTATATAAGATTGTGCATTTTTAATCCATACTCACGGTCGTTTTGTGCATCAATAATTGTTGTGTAGAGTCTGAATACATAACTTGGTTATTGGTTGAGTGCGTTCACTGCTGAGCAGATTGTATATTATAATTCTAAGTGAAGGGATTTCGAAGTCTTATTAGAACTATCTTATATGAATACTTGTTAATTGAATCATAATCGAGTTAATAAGTAGGATAAATAGTATAACTTTATAGTATCTATAAAGGGAGATCAAATCGGGTTAGAGTACTAAGTGCACGGGAAATAATTGATTATGATAGTACCTAGAAATGGGGGTGAATTATATCTCTTGCTCCGAGGATATTCACACGTGTCATACGCATATATACTTGTGTCTACAGAGCGAATTTGCATGGTTTAGTGATGCGTCCATAAACCACAAGGCAGAGTTGGACACCGTCACACGAAAAGGAGACTGATGAGTGGAACTGGATTACCTGACGAACTACCTACTATCTTACTTGATCACAACTCACTTATCTCTTATTCTTATTATTTTTACTTGCTATTTCAAATATTATTTGTTACTTAATCTCAATATCACAACCGTTATATTCACCAACATAGTCATAATTTACTATAACATAATTAAATTGATATTTATCCGTCCCTTGGGTTTGATATATAACTTGGTCACCTTCGAAACTACGATTGATATCCTTCATACTTGAGGATTAAATTGTGTATTGAGAAAATGCCTATCAGCAAGCTGCTACCGCTGCCGCTCTTACTAGTGGCCGTGCACGGCGGCGCTTCCTTCACGCTGGACGGCAGCACGCTCTTCCTGAACAACCTGTTCCGCCGCAAGCAATGAGGTTGAACAGCATGGAATTCCTGCTCAGCATTGGCTAATTGGCAATGGGATCGCCATCTTCGAATTCCTTGATGGTATGATCGTTGGTGGGATTGTCGGAATGGGAGGAGGATATGGTGGAGGGAGGCGATGAAAAGCGATTGGAATCGAGATTTAGCTCGGTGGGGGAGGTGGTAATCTGTTACTCTTTGATTAATATTTCATCCTTGGATTCTTCAGTGGAAACACCCCTCGAAAACCTTGCGTGTGTTGTTTTATCATAGCGCGCTGCCTCCCGGTGTGAAGGAAGCGCCGCCGTGCACGGCCACAAAGGGGTGGTTTGTAAGGCAGCGAAGATGGCTGCCGAGGAGGATCATGAGATGATCAATTACATGTCAGAGAATTCGAGGTTTGGGAATTTGCAGTCGGAGGGAATTTGCATTCTGGACACTGTCAAACATGTGCAGGAACGATGAATTGATAAAAAAAAATTTTGGAAATTTTCCTACATAAATTTGCAATTAAAAAAAACAAGTAAAGGTTATAAAAGTAATTTGGTCATTTATCTCATTTCTTTTATCTCCTATCAAACATCTTAAAACTTTTATATGTTAATTTTAATACATCCTATCAAACAATTTTCATTTTTCATATTATGAATACTTATCTTCATTTAAATCTCAATGATTATATATACCACCTTATCTTATCTCGCCAATCAAACGAGTCGTAAAAGAAATTCGTAGGATTGAATGAGTTTTGGTGTTGTCACAAATTATTGAATTAATAATTATGTTGGTTGTCAGTGGAATCATTCTGTGGAAATACTCAAATTATATTAATTGGATTGGATATTATTAATCTCAAGTGTTATAAGTTCTTTCTCTTATTTTGCTTATAAAAAAAATTAGTGACAGCAATTACTCCTTGACCTCAAGTAGTCTTACCAAACTTTCACTTTATTTATTTATTTATTTATTTATTTTCTTAAAAACTAATTGACAGTTCATTTATAAATAAGAGTAATTAGCTTTCCCATTTTATTTTCTTAAAACAATAAGGTTCATAATGAAATAGGTAAGGTCCTGTATGTTTCTTTTAAATTATTTTGGGGATGACAAGTTTGGTCAGAAGTTTTTTTTTTTTATTCAAATCTTCATTTACTGTGAGTGATCCGATAAAAGTTTTTATGTGACAAATTTGGGTAAGTTTGGTGCTTTGTACAATTGGAAAAAAAATGAAGGAATTTATAGGACTAAACCCTTATAGAACTTCTTTCTTCCTTGTATTGTTTGTTTAAAGTTGGTTGAAACTTATAGGACTTGTCCCTTTTTTTAAAAAATCCATTATCTTCGTATTATTATTTATTCATTAAATTATTTACTTAATAATTAAAGTAATTGGTCGTACCCTATATAAAGCATTATTTAAGAAATATATATGAATCTCTTTATTTAGAAAATTGAGGTGTGACAGAATGGTATCAAAGCAGGTATGCGGTTCTGCATACTTGTTTAAATTTTTATTTAATTCCGCATACTCATGATTCAAATGAAATACATGATATGATTTCTTAATCGAGTTAAATTTTAAACAAAAGTAAAGGTCTCTTGCTACGCATCCACCGAGTACGACGCCCGCTTCAATTAGGTATGAAAGCATTTATATTTTACAAGATCAGTTTCAGAATGTATATTTTCATGTTAATGCGAGATTTGAATTATGTATGCTAACTATTGAACTTAAATTTGATTATATGCTCATGTATGACATAGAAGTATAATTGTTTATATGCCTCAAAATGTTAGCAAGATGAGATATTTCAAGAAGATAGTATGATTAATTAGCTTTATAACTCTCGCACATGAATTACTTGATGCATGTAAGTATGAGAAAAGTTTTCACTGATCTTGTGGTTGCTCACCCCAAAAATTATCCTCCTTTCAGATTAAGGCGTGGCGATAGCGTACGAGCGGGGAGCGTCGAGCAAGAGGAGACTATATAAAATTTTTAATAAGTTTGATGTCCTTATTTTATCCATATCTTACTCATGGCATGAAAACATTAGTTGTGATTTCGTTGTTTTTATTTCATACTGGCTTCAGAAATAAATTTCATGTTTTGATAACGGTTTGAAATAAAATATCCAGTGGTTATATTTGGCACTACGGAGTCGTTTATTTTCGTGAATTGGGGGTCCTTGTTTGTAGTAATGTGCATGATCTAGGGATTTATTACTATTGAGTTTCAGATGAAATTCCATAATCTGTTTTCATAAATTAATTGCACAAGTGTTATCGTCTAATCTGTTTTAGTGGACCAGTGTCATTCATTAAAAGAAATTCGTAGGATTGAATGAGTTTTGGTGTTGTCACAAATTATTGAATTAATAATTATGTTGGGCTGTCACTGGAATCATTATGTGGAAATACTCAAATTATATTAATTGGATTGGATATTATTAATCTCAAGTGTTATAAGTTCTTTCTCTTATTTTGCTTATAAAAAAAAAACATAGTGACTGCAATTACTCCTTGACCTCAAGTAGTCTTACCAAACTTTCACTTTATTTATTTATTTATTTATTTTCTTAAAAACTAATTGATAGTTCATTTATAAATAAGAGTAATTAGCTTTTCCATTTTATTTTCTTAAAACAATAAGGTTCTTAATGAAATAGGTAAGGTCATGTATGTTTCTTTTAAATTATTTTGGGGATGACAAGTTTGGTCAGAAGTTTTTTTTTTTATTCAAATCTTCATTTACTGTGAGTGATCCGACAAAAGTTTTTATGTGACAAATTTTGGTAAGTTTGGTGCTTTGTATAATTGGAAAAAAAATGCAGGAATTTATAGGACTAAACCCTTATAGAACTTCTTTCTTCCTTGTATTGTTTGTTTAAAGTTGGTTGAAACTTATAGGACTTGTCCCTTTTTTTAAAAAAATTCATTATCTTCGGATTATTATTTATTCATTAAATTATTTACTTAATAATTAAAGTGATTGATCGTACCCTATATAAAGCATTATTTAAGAAATATATGTGAATCTCTCTTTATATAGAAAATTGGGGAGTGACAGATTTTAACTCCAATAAAGATAAGTTTATCAATTTAGTCTCACTTGTGAAGAAATACACGTCCTATTTTCGTCGAAAAACACTGACATCACCGGAGAATGGCCACGTCACAACCGGAATCATAGATTTTTGGCCAGGATGATGACACCACGTCACAACCGGAATCGTAGATTTCGGCCGGGATGATGACGTGGCCACATGATGGTAGGCGAGTCAGCAGGATAAAAACCTATTCAATCCCATAACTTTCCTTATGGTCTATTTTAGTCTCAATAAAGATAAGTTTGTCAATTTAGTCCTACTTATGAAAAAATATGGCCAAACATGTCCTATTTTCGTCGAAAAATGTAGACATCACCGAAAAGCGGCACGTGATTGTGACGTGACAACTGGAATCGTCTATTTCTGGTCGGAATGATGACATGGCGCCCTGATGGCATTTGAATCAACAAATTAATTGTTATTTTAATACCAACAATATATTTTTATTTTTTAAAATTTTAAATAATTAGAAAATAAAAATCTTTCTATATCTATATATATATAAAAACAAAAAAGTTGCCATAAATAAAAGAAGTGATTTTTCTTGCCCAAACGGCATTCTATAAATAGAATATTGTTAATCTTAATATATTAAAAGTGGCATGAGTTTGAGAAACTTTTTTTTCCATTTTTGTCCCTGCTCATATTTCTTTTTTACATTTCTATCCTTTTATTTAATTAAATAATAACATAATTAAATTTTACTTCATAATTTAATGATGATAATAATGATATGTTATTAATGCTTTTATATTATTATTATTATTATTACATCAATATATAAATAATGTCTCCATATCCATTTAAATATAGTATTTTTTTTTTCATAATTCTTCTATGAAGAGAAAATTTAATTGAGTTCGTCCCAATATGTCCCTACCATTTTATCCTATTATTATTACATGTTTAACCTTAATTATCAATCATATGGAGTATTTATTATTTTCTCACTCTCATCCGTATTCCCCCATATTATTTAATTCTCTTTTTCATTCACTCCTCAAAACGCCTAAAATTCCTCTAAAGTTCTAAACGCCTCATTATCAATTATCAAATACTCCTCGTACTAGGTAAAAGTCTCATTTTACCATTTTGGTTGTCCCACTCAAAAGATCCATTTCCTTTTTTGGACACATGGAACCCACCCACACCCACTAATACAATTAAACCATGGGGACCACACATCCACTAATACAACTACCCACTACACATTAAATAATAATACTTCTTAATCTACGTGCCCAAAAGCAAATGGAACTCTTACCAAAGGACGAAGGGAGTAATGCAAAAGAAGCGACTAGGGGCTTTAAGAGTCGCCCTCCCAACCACGGAGATGTTGATGAGGCCTCATTTCCTCGCTGCACATGGCCGGAGAAATCGCCAATTTAGCGTAGAGGAGGAACCTTAGTGCCCACTCCTCATGCAGCGAATCTCCTCGACAGTGATGGTCAGTTTTAAATTCCAAGTAACATTTATATGGAGTATATGATTATTAGTCTCGCCATCATTTCGCGCTAATTTTTTAGGTGTTATATGGAAAGGGGATGCCTTGATGATGGTTAATTGTTATTCTTGATCGAACATTTCCTTATTTCTATGTTGATAGCTTGATATATTATTCAATTTGAGAATATAGAAGGTTTGTGTAGGGTGAAGACTGATGGAAGCATGAAGGGGCTGAATCCCCCTCAAAGTATGAAGGGGCTATATAAGTAGGATGCTTGGAAAGCAGAGTCAAGAGGTTATGGAGCTCTGAGGCCAGAAAGAAATGCAGAAAAGCAAACTGGATTCACTGTTGCAAGTCAAGAGAGTAGGTTCTTTATTCTCTGAAGCTGTGAACCAAGTTTTGCATGTCCTATCTATTATTTACTGTAGGAATTTATGTATTTAACCGTCGAAATATGGTTGAAGGCATGAGTTGTTCCACTGCTGGTAAGGACAATGAGACGGTCCCGTGCTCTCCAACCAATCCGCATTCTAATTGAATTACCTCCACACAGCACAATGTCTTGCAAAAGGAAGAGTTTCCTGGTTTTTCGGGTCAGGGTGCAGTACATTCTATAAAAAGCAACAGCAAGGTAGGACAGCATATTATTATCTTTCTCCAAGAGTTAAGATTGATATAATAAAATGTTAATGCATTTAAGAAATACCTTTGCAGTAAAAGCATTACATCAGAAAGTGCCTTTCATGTAGAGATGCCGTTTTGAGGTTGGTTGGTTCTTCACAAAACTTTTTTGGCTTGGCAAGTTTAAAGCAATAAAATGACCCAAACTTAAATGCTTAGGAGTCTGATCTGGATATTCAAAACATAAGAACAGTGAGCTAATTAAAATATAAATTTTCATTTATCATCAAAAATGGAAATTCCCTACGGTGATACTTGAAATAGATATTTGAAACTCTACTGTGCAATATATCCGAAAAGTAGAATGAAGCAATGCCGCATTGCACCAATGAAAACCAGAACTTACAATCAGATAACTTCTCTACTGCTTTCTTTACAACATGAATAGTCATCTGCATTGGAACCTAGAAAGCTGGAACAGGTCACCAGCTATAATTAAGCGAATGTAGGTCGAAGATAATTATGTATTGGAAATATTCACATCATAAACTTACAATATAATAAATAGTAGTCAGAACAGCACCCAGATGCCCCAGCAGTGATGAGCATGTAACTTAAAGTGTACAATAGTTAAGAATAAGGAACACCTGAAAATCAAAGAATGCATAGTAGCAATTGTGAGGACTATCAATCATATTAGTAAATGAAAAGCAAAGATTCTCAGTTAAATAAACATTACCTAGAATATTTAGAAGATAGCCCGGAATGAAAAGGAGTGATGACAAGAACCAGAAAAATACCCTTTGCATATGGTCGTATAGGAAAACAAGGAGCTGTGTGGAGTGAGATTCAAGGATTGCAGGCCTGGAATCCGTGCTTACAAGAAAGCATAAAAAACCTTACAATGCACAAGAAAGAAGAAATTACCTTACAATGCACAAGAATCGCACCATTCGGACCTCCAGTCTTGGAGTTCACTTACATGTATAACCAAAACACAGCACTTCACCAAGGGGACTTTGTTAATATTCTGCAATAATTAAACAATATTGTTTACTGAAATGATATAAAATATGGCAAAAGCTCCTGTGCGCCCGGGGACACGGAAAGATGCTCCGTGTCCCCATGTGAACACAACCCTCCCCTCCAATCCTATTTAAACCTATGTATTGCTAGGGGTTTAAATTGTAAAGGGGCATGAAAATTGTAAAGGCGCACGGAATGTGTTCCGTGCGCCCGGGTGCACAAGAGGCTCACTCATAAAATATATATATATATATGACAAAAAACTGAGCCCTGCTCTTCTGTGACCAACATTTACCTTATAGATGTCAAACCAATATGTGCGCTTTACTTGGATACATAACTCTCAAGCAATAAAAGCATCAGAAGTCTTGGCCGCTTTAGCTCTAAGAGCATACCTCCAATTCTGGAATCAATTCCAATCCTATATTTAAGCATTGCGAAATGAGCAATTTGTATGTAGAATTTAAGGCATGAGAGAGAAAAAAACAAGGAATTCTAACCTCCAGAAAACAGTATCTCAATTATGAAGTAACTCTGGTGCCTGCAGTAAGATCTCACAGAGCTTAGTCAGAATAAAGCTAAAATTGAGCATTGGTAGAATATGAACAAAGAAATGGATTCCCTACATATGTATTTATTTATTTCCAAGGGACAATAGTTGGATCAGTTCATCAGTTGTCGATGAGAACAGGAGAGCCAAGTATCCTTCCGATAAACAACTCTAATGGTGAAGTGAACTATTTCGAACCTCCTTCAGTAAATGAAAAACATCAATTACTCAAGAAATCAATCTGTAACAAACAACCCATACTAGATCTCTCACTCTATGTACATCGACAACTCATACAATTATAACAAACAACCCATACAATTATAAAAAAACATCGACAATTTGGGACTCATTTCCAAACTCTGAACTTTTTGGACACACTATGCAATTCTTACCATTAACGTACAACAAATTCATCGAATATAGCCCTAAAATTTTCTAGAGTAACAAAGAGGATAGAAAATCACCTTAGGGAAATTAGGAATTCAAATCTGCTTCTTCTGCAGATCGAATGTGTAGGCTTGATCACGTTCTCATACGCCATATAGCATGAAATGTATACACTACTGAAAAAGAAAAGTTCTGCAAGAAAAATTTATGGCAAGACATATGCAAGACTAAAAGGTCATTCTTGATACAAAATATGAAATAACTGCTTAGCAGCCAAGAAGTGCAGAGTTAGCAATAATCCTCTCAGCTGAGTATTAACGACTACTTTTTACCTCCAACATACTTAGCAAAGGTGCCATTTGTTAGTGCCACCACACTTTTAGCATCTAAAGTTGTCCTCACTAGTACCACCAAATTTTGTGGCCTAGTTGCAGCATATCTGCTTACTACCATGACATTTTCCTGCAATTTTTTTAATAAAAAACGAACCTCAAATCTCTGCTGCTCAGTATATTTAAAATTTGAAATTTGTGCAGGCGTGTTTTATTCGGCTAATGTGCAAAGGCTCACTGCATTTATTCAGATAATAATTACCTGCATGAAACCACTTCATTAATCAGTTGTAATAATTCCTTTTAATTAAAATAGAATTTTCAAACGTGCGCTGCACATTACTTGCACGTTATACTTTGTAATACGTCTTAAAATGAGTTACAATTTAAATTTTCATACGTAATAAAAGTTACATACAGTATATTGCCTATTTCTTAGGTATTCCTTCACGTATATGAGTGTTTGGACCAATCATGTAAATATTTCTTATTTTCAATAGGAATATTTAGTCTATATAACATTTTTCAAAATTCAAGACTTCTAAGATGGAACTTAATAAATGCAATGATTAAAATAAAATCTTGTGTTAATTTCAAACTACATGGAGCTTCAACAAAAGACTCTAAAAGGACCATGTGTGATTTATTTTTTCACGTCGAAGCCCTCTACCAAACACCCCTCCTAAGTTATAGATACTAAGGAGGATGGAATTTCAAGGGGATACTTGAGTTTCAAAATTTAGAAGTTTACAAATAAATCAATACTGTGAAATTTAAGTGAAAATCGAATTTCAATGGTTTACAAATAAATTTCTGATAATAAATATAGATTGAATTTATATAATATATTAAATTAATAATAAAATTAAAAATAATGAAAAGAAAAATATAATAACTAAGCATGCATAATGTATCCTATGCATCTTTTAAGAAGAAATCAAATAAATAAAAATATGGCAATTAGTAAAAAATAAAATTTTATCTCATTGCAAAGACAATAAATGTAGAACTCATACTCATGACTCCTTAAAAGTTTAAAGTTCAGTAATCTATAACGAAGCTCCACTGGATCATTTCATGTATTATTTTCCAAGAAAATAACAAAAATTGCACATATCCTGCACATTCTGTAAAAATTCAAGATATCGTGAGCGATTGATGACCTTTAAAGACTGATTAATTACATTTAAATATGCAGTATTATAACTACCTAATTAACCTCGCTAATTTGAACAGAATTGTCACTACAATCGCGAACTCCTCTTAAACCACGATGATCCGTGCTCGTATTTCCTAATGCCGCCATACCCCTACAGCTTTCATCAGGCATTTGAACATTAAGTTCATTGTACAATAGACATATTCAAAATAAGTCTACTGAGAGAGAAAGATGGTATGACAGACAAAATTCCCATTGGGTTATAAAAAAGGATCTCTCCATGTAACATAATTCATAAATGCAGTTATCTCACAAAAGACAAATGCTTTAAGAATCACAGTATCCTTCACTTTGAAAGCATGATCACCCGTATCATGCTGCAAGTTCAGAACATCTTTTAGAAGAATAATTAAGCAGATTCAAGATTTAAATCATTATACAAGGTTTAATATAAAAAAACATGGAACACCAAACTCTTCAATAAATGGACAACAAATATGCATCATGACTGAACTATCAAATAATAGTTCTTGTGGGTTTAGAAACTGTAGAGGTTATCATATTATTACAATAAACATTCCAAAGAAATGAAACCATTAAAATAGAAGAACAAACAGTATAGAAAAATCTGCATCCAAAAAGCTTCGTCAAGATAAAAGAATGCAGAACTATAGATTACTTAAAACATGTTAGTTCAATTCTAAGGAGTAAGCTAACTCATTTAACCAACTCTCTAAAAACTTGCCTTCACCGGACAGGATAAGAAACTTTTTTAAGAAGAAAGAGTTATGTGTCTGTAAAAATATTACCAATCAATGGTGACAACACCAGCCTTAATGCACTCAGTAGTCATGAGCATAAAATTTTCTGGGAAATCTCCAGGACTTGTGTTGTTGACAATTTCATTTGCTTTAGTATTGTACTTGCACAGTTTTGCCATAAATCTGAGCAGGCTCATCTACAATTTATCAATTAAAGAAAAAATGACAAAATAATTCACGAACTTAGTAACACCATCAGATTTTCACGAATGAAAAGCAATTAGCCATCTACTATAATTTTTCTTAATAAAAAACATAAGATATTCAGATTATGACAATAGATTTAGAAAAGTACAAGCCCATGGTGTTACAAGCAACAACCATGTCTATGGAATGAAACTTACCCATGAGTCTATCAATAATAAGAAATTAAAGAAGGAAGAAAAACCCTTGTCTGGAATAATTCTCCATCTTCTCTTTCCATCTTGATGATCCTCCTCCATTCTCCTTCTCAAGTAGCAAACACCAAGATAAAGTGTGATAGGTGAAAGGCGGGTGAAGGGCAGATATGGATGGCGGAAGGCTATAGGTGAATGTTTGTAAGATTTTGTAGCCCAAAGGGTGTGGTGGAGAGTTAGGTTACTTCTGGAACTCCCCAAGGGCTCATTTTATAGTTGAGGGCTTATAATACTTGGATTCCACCTCAAAAGTGGGCTTTTCACGTCAAAAACACGAACGGGCCGAAAAAATATAATCTGGATACACTGGGACACGGCACTAATCATGCCAACCATGGCACGGGTCGTGCCGGCCATGGCAGGGATCGTGCCGCTCCCTCGTGCCGCCCCCTAGTCGAATCCATGGAGCACTTCTCTTTTCTTCAATGTGCATTTTCTCACAAGCACAATCCACCTATAAGACCAAATAACAAAACAAGCATCAAAAGATAAAAAGAATGGGTTGCCTCCCATTTAGCGCTAAGTTTAACGTCTTCAAGCCGGACGGGATATGAAGAACTCATCGAAATAGCCATGGAAATCTTTCGTCCTTGCCATTGAATTTTAATCATTGTGCTTCTTCCTCTAGTAGGCACTTGTGGAAAGTGACGGCCTCCGTTGCATCCTTCGAGCATGGCTTCAAAAATTTGACTCCCTTGAGCTTACACTTCATTGCCTTCTCCATTTTTGAAAACAACTTATTCCTCTTTACCAAATATATACCCAACATCTCTTCGAGTTCTCTTTTGTTCCTAAGGATGTGAGAGGAATCAACTTCTACTACCAAATGCCTTTTAAGGGAGTTCATTCTATACCCTACCACTTCTATGTGTTTAACATCTCTTCGAGTTCTCTTTTTTCTTGTCTTCCTAAAGGTTTTCTATCATCATCTCAATCAAGACTTCTATAGATGATTTTTCTTCCTCAACTTGTTGAAAGTCTCCTCCCTCTTGGTTGTCAAAATTCCATCCTTGAATTGGTGGATAATTCCTATGAAAATTTTTCTCATAGTTATTTCGAAAATTTCCTTGGAAATCATCCACTCCAATGAAAGAAGTTTCTCCTACTTGATGAGTAGGCCTCCTCCACTCTTCTTGCTCCATAGAGCTAGGAATCGACACACCTTGCACGTTTTGAGCACCCCCAAACTTGAACTAGACAAGACTTGACCTTAAGCACATTGATTCATCATGCTTATTTGTCTTGTCAATTCCAAGGTTGTCTAATTTACCTTTTAATGCGTCAAGTAGAGAGTTGAAAATTTTAGACTTTTTCCGATAAACAATGGACGGGAGCCCAAGATATTTATGGTGAGAATGAACTTGTTGAATGCCAAGAATGTTACATATATCTCCCCTAGTGGATGAAGCTGTGTTGGGGCTAAATAAGACTCCAGACTTCTCTAAGTTAATCCTTTGATATCTGGCATCTTCAAAAATAGGATAGCCAAATAAGAGCGTATCATCAGCAAAGAAAAGATATTATATGCTCGCGGCTGATCTTGCCACTTGAATACCAGAAATATTACCACAAGCTTGAAGATCTTGAAGGATGTGGGAAAAAACTTCCGAGAAAATGATAAAGAGGCAGTGAGATAGGGGATCGCCCTGTTTCAACCCTCTCTGCGGTTTAAGCTCTCCGAAGGATTCACCATTGAGGAGAAATAAAAGAGATGTTGTAGAGATGCAGATCGTTATAAGCTCAATAAAATCATTGGGGAAGTTCATCGATTTCAGAACGGCAATTAGAAATGACCATTCGACTCTGTCGAAAGCTTTGCTCATGTCCAATATGATTGACATAAAACCTGTAGAACCTGAAAATTTACTTTTCAAAAAATGGTGAGTTTCATAAGCAAGAAGCACATTATCCATTATGAGTCTTCCCAGAACAAATGCAGACTGTGATTCAAATATAAGATATGGGAGAACAAGACGAATCCTATTTGCAATCATTTTCGAAGCTAACTTGTACACCACATTACAATGACTAATAGGCATGAATTGAGATACATAATCAGGTTTCTACGCTTAAGAATAAGCACAACAAAAGTATTATTAGCTTCAGAGGGTAGGGAATGATTATTAAGAAACTCAAGAAAAAAATGACAAATATTAGGGCAAACAATATGTCAGAATTAACGAAAAGAAAATAGGGTTCATACCATTCGGTCCCGGAGATTTGAAAGGGTGCATGTGCTTGAGAGCTTTTAGAACCTCATCATTGCTGTAAGCTTGACATTGAAGTGAAATTTTATCATCGTTCAGGCAATGTCGAATCCTTCCCAAGCATTGGTTAATGTCAGAGGAAGAAGGAAGAGAAGAAGCAAAGATATCCCCAAAATAGTCAACAATTAATTTCTCTAAATTGGTTTTTCAAAATTGTCAACACCAGATGAGTTTTTAAGGGAGCTGATATGGTTTGACTCCTTTTTTTGGGGGCGTAGGAGTGAAAATAACTAGTGTTTTGGTCACCTTCATGAGCCCAATGCTATTTGGAGAGTTGCTCCTAGAAAATATTTCTTGTGGTCCAAGAGAATATCCAAACTACTTTGGAGTGACATTAACTTTTCTTTGATCTGGGGATGATAGTTTCTTTCCTAACATGATTGATTTCTTCCTTGAGCTTATTAATACGATCCTTGAGAGTTTTCAAGTCTTTTCCACCCCACCTCAAAAGGCCCATAGAATAGTTTTTTTTATCATTGCAGAGAGGTTTTCAAGAGTATTATCCCAATTATCCATTATGACTTGTTCACATTCATCTGATTTGATCAACATAGCTTCAAAGCGAAAAGTTTTCTTTCTTCGAGTGGGCGAGTATGAATAGGTTTTTAATTGGATTTGATCAAAGAGTGGATTGATTGGAATGATTCAACATGAAAGACTTAGTAGTAATTAAGGAAAGACATTTCTCCAAGCTTGATTACATACTCCACGATCAAATCCAGCTCTCTGCGTGCGTGGAGATGATAAGAGTCTAAACCAAGTGTATTTGTACCCATCATAGCCCATATCAGACAGATTGCAGAAATCAAGAAAATCCCCAAATGCATTGATCTACTAGTTTGCACGAACTCCAATTCTGAGAACTCAGACTGATAGAGGACTTCATTGAAATCCCCAAAACACATCATTCTATCAAATCAGGTTATCTTCTTATTATGGATAATCCTTCATTTGACTTTTCAAAAGCTTTGGGCTCCTCTATCAATGGTCCTGATCAAGTTTGAAATTACATTTGGAAGGTATTGATGAAAGTGAAAATAAGCGTGTTTAGTGTCCAATTTAACAACTTTTTTATAGGAATTATTATCATATAATAGCACAAGTGTCTTATATTTGATACATTTGAGAAAAAGGCGTATTTGAGGTGTTTTATTGTGTTTTAGGTGGGAAAAGGATCAAAAGTGCAAAGTTGGAGAAAAGGTGCAACTTGTGCAAGAATGCTGAAAAACGCACGTCCAACTTGTGTAATTTTTTTGTATTTTTGTAGAACTCAAAATTAGAACTGTGATATATGGTTGGAAAACCACAAAAGAGAGGATCGTTTTGGCTAAGGAACACCTCAATCGAAGTCCAAACGAGAAAGTTATGATCAAAATGGTGACGTCGCGCAAGCTGTGCCGAACAAAATGGCTACGCCACTTTGCATGACTTTTTACACCTTCAAATGTTGGATTTTTTGTGATTTCTTGAAATGTATAGAAAGCGAAGAAAGAGAGGATCGAATGAGCACAAGAATCACTCAAATCAGAGTCCGGATGTGAAAGTTATGCTCGAAACAGTGAGACTGCACAATGCAGCTCGACCAGCCGCTCGACCAAGGGTCTTCCGCTCGACAAAGAGCTGTTTGGTTGAGCGGGGACACAGAAGCTAAATTTTCTGAATTTTACACCTCCTGTGCCTGTATGTTCATGTTTTCCAAGAAAAAGCCCATCAAGTTTTTGGCGTCGTTGCCGGGGACAGAAGTTATTATTGATTTTATTATTTCTAGTTGACTAAGACTTTTATTTGTGATTATTTATTTCTATCTAATCTTGAATTTTTTTGAGGTACTTGTACACTAGGAAAAGGAGATGAAAGAAAGGAAGAAATAACACATAGTGTTAAAAATGGCCGGAGCAAGGCAGAATCCGGATAATATTGCCATACGTAAAATTTTCACGAATGGTAACATGGGATTGACATGAGTAAAGGGGGAAGATGATGATTTTGAAATACATCCCGCTCTTATCAACATGGTGGAGAAGAATCCCTTTTCTGGGAGATGCTTTGAAGATCCATATCAGCATCTCAGAAGATTTCTTGGTTATTCGAACACTCAGAAGGGTGCTGGAGCTCATGACAATGCTAGGCGGATCGCCCTATTCAAGTTCTCTTTGGTTGATAGGGCAGAAGAATGGTATGAGACTCTTGATGCCACAGAATGCACTACATGGGACCAACTGTAGCAGAAGTTCTTAGAGAGATACATGCCACCCACAAAGGTCTCCAGAATGAGATAAGAGATCACCCAATTTATTATGAATTAGGGTGAGAAATTTTATGAGGCGTGGGACAGGTTTAAAGATATGCTCAGGAGGTGCCCAGAACATGGGACGTCTAAGGCTCAATACATAAGTATCTTCTACTATGGATTGGATTGTGAGTCGCGTATTCTTATTGATGCATCATCAGGAGGAGCGCTGTTATCTAAGACAGCACTTGAAGCAGAAAAGTTATTTGAAGACATCTCTATAAAGTCACGTGACTGGCCTATGGAAAGAGTAAGAGGATCTTATGTATTGGGTAAGGTGGCGCAGGTTGAACATCAAGTGGTAAAATCGAATAGGGATGATGAAATCGTCTCTAGTCTAGCTAACATCAACAAGCAACTAGAGTCCCAGTAGAAGCAGATTGCAGAGTTGACACAAAGGGAGGCCTAGTATCCAGCAGCAAGAAGTGAAGAGTGTTGAAGATACCTTAAATCGATACGTGGCTAAGAATGATGCAAGAGTTGATCGTCTTGAGGCTACTATGAATGTTAATCATGCAGATTTATCTAAGCAGTTGAAGGACCTTACTTTGATTATGGGGCAGATGGCCGAGAACGTGAATCAATTGACATAAACTTTAGAAAAAGAAATATTCCCATCTCAAGGAATAACGAACACGAAAGAGTGCAAAGCCATCACGTTAAGGTCCGAAATGCAGTACGAAGGTCCGATGATGCTAGTGGACGAAAACAAAGATGAAGTGACCCCGCTCGACCACCGTTCGACTCACTTGAATTATATCTACTAAACTGTATTTGTCATTTTTGATAGCCAATAAAGCTTAATTGAAGAGAGTGGTGATTTGAGGGATGATAAGGATGATGAAGGAAGAATCTTAAGGATCAAAAGGAAAATTCCTGGAGTAGTGCTCTAATCTAGTACTCCATGAAAATAAACACCCTAGGGTAGTGCTTAAATCTAGTATCCTATGGAGGATGTAAGAGGTAGTGCCCCGAAACTGGTACCTCGAGAGAAGAAAAAAGTAAAGGAATTGAGAATGATGGAGTTGAAGAGCTAGAAAAAGTTTGGAAAAAAATATTGTGCTTGAAAGAGAAAGATGGAAGAGTTTGAAGAGAATGTTGTGTTTGATTGAAATGATGAGGAAAATAAAGATCGAGAGAGACTGCAGCTTGATTGATCCGAGTTTTGAGTCATTTATCCATAAATTTCCTACCTTTTTCAAAGAGCCAATATTACAACCAAATAAAAAGACCTTTTTTTTATGATTTGCTAGCTACAAATAAAAGGAGAGTTGATACAATAGGCAAGCTTATGGTTACGCAAGCACTTGAATTGAATTTGAGCGTAAACACCTTAACCCATATGTGTAGATCATTTACACTTGAATGCGAGTGATATATACTTTCCATGAGAACATGTCAATGGAGCATTTGAATTAGTGGTGATTGTCTTATCTTGTATGCTAAGAGTTGATTATTACATATAATGAGAGTTGCATGACCTAAGTTGAGGACAATTGTATTTTGAAGGGGATATTGGTCATAATCCTTATTTCTCCGCTAATTTTCTTACTCTCTTTCTCTTTATTTTTATTTTGTTGCCTCGGGACGAGCAACGGGTAAGTTTGGGGGATTGATGAGAGTGAAAATAAGCGTGTTTTAGTGTCCAATTTAACACCTTTTTTATAGGAATTATTGTCATATATTAGCACAAGTGTCTTATATTCGATATATTTGAGAAAAAGGTATGTTTGAGGTGTTTTACTGTATTTTAGGTGAAAAAGATCAAAAGTGCAAAGTTGGAGAAAATGTGCAACTTGTGCAAGAATGCTGAAAAACGCACGTCTAACTTGTGTAATTTTTCTATATTTGTATGGAGCTCAAAACTAGAAGTGTGATACATAATTGAAAAGTCACATAAGAGAGAATCGTTTTGGCATAAGGAATACCTCAATCAAAGTCTAAATGAGAAAGTTATGATCAAAACGGTGACGTCGCGCAAGCTGTGCCAAACAGAATGGCTGTGCCACTTTGCATGACTTTTTATATATTTAAATGTTGGAGTTTTTGTGAGTTATTTACATGGATAGAAATTCAAGAAAGAGAGGATCACATGAGTGCAAGAATCACTCAAATCGGAATCCGAATGTGGAAGTTATGCGTGAAACGATAAGACTGCGCAATGCAGCTCGACCAGCCGCTCGACCAAGGGTCCTCCGCTCGACCAAGAGCTGTTTGGTCGAGCGGGGACACAGAAGCCAGATTTTTTGGATTTTACACTTGTGCCTGTATGTTCGTGTTTTCCAAGAAAAAGCTTATCCAAGGTCAATAAGGAGAGCTTACAAGTATAAAAGGGGGGTGTAGATCACACCAAGAGAGTACCACAACACAATCATCCTACACCCCACAAGGGGGATTCCCCCTACACCATCACATCCATTCCTTCCTCCATCCATCCATCACTGTAAAGATTCATCTGTGGAATCAAGAGGAGAACCAAGAGGAGGATTCAAGACGGAGAAGGATGCGACGACACCCAAATCTAGGGTTTTATTAGTTTCCTAATTTATCTTGTAATTTTCCAGACATATGGGTAAGATCTATCCAACCCCCATGATTGTTCTTCGCAACATCATAGGCTAGAATCGTTTTGGTAGATCTAGAATTTTGAAGGTTTTATGAATTAATTAAACTCTCTTGTGTATCATCCGTACAACACTACTTGCGGATTGATTTTATATATGATTGTGCTATCTTAATCCATATTCGCAATCGTTTTGTGCATCTTCAATTAGTATATAGAGTCTGAATATATATCTTGGTTGTAGATTGAGTGTGTTCACCGCTGAACAGGATTCCATGTTATGATTTTAAGTGAGGGGACTCCAAAGCTTCATCAGAACTATCATATATGAATGTTTATTAATTGAATTGAATTCGGGTTACTAAGCAGGATAAAGAGGGTAATTTTATAGTACCTATAAAGTGAGATCATATCGGGTTAGATTCCAGACGTGGAAAATAATTGATACTGATAGTACCTAGAAAGGGGGTGAAATTATATATCTTGTTCCAAAGTTATTCACAACACGCATATTTACTTGTGTCTATAGAGTAGATTTGTATGGTTTAGTGAAGCGTCCATAGTCCACAAGGCAGAGTCGGCCAACACTTGAAAGGGAAGTTAAGTAGTAAAAGTGAATTACCATAGAGCTACCTATTCTCCATTCTTGAGGCACTTTCGTGTTCTTCCAGTATTCTTTATTTTATTTATTATTTTTATTATTTATTTAGTAGTTGATAATTCAATCATCAATCTTATTGCCTTCGTTTTAATTAATTTAGTAAATAATTAAATTGATGATACGCCGTCCTTTGGGTTCGATATTTAACTTGGTCGCTTGCTTAAGATGCAACTGATATCCTTAATACTTGGTGATTAATTTTGCGTGCAAAGAAAATACACAGCAGGTTCACCATACACATCCCAGGTAAGGTTCAATACTTTCTTTGGCATTGTTATTATAACACCCTTCCTTCGCCAGATTACCTCAAAATCCGTAATGTTCCTCACTCTTGCCCACTATGTTGAATTCCTCACATTACTCTTACCCACCTTTTCTTCAAATGCCATGTTTCTAATTCTATTTGGAAAACAGTTGGATTTTATTCATAGATTTGTCAATTTGAACAACCTCTTTGTGATCTATGGTTCAAGGATGTCTTATCTTTTGGAACAAAAGCTTCCATAAGCTGTTTGCAGTGATTATCTATGGTGGATTCGAAATCAGAAATTTTTTTTATGAAACTAACGTTGACACTAAAATGATAGTTGCAAACCTTCTTAGAGACTTCTACTCAGCAAATTGATGGCCATAAAGACTTTCTCCATCTCTTTCACTTGCAAACATTCACCCTCCTTCTGATGGCATCCGACTATATTTTGATGGAGCTTTATCCCATAAACATTCTTTGGCTAGTGTTGGGATCTTTTTGGAAAATACTGATAGTTCCTTTCTTGGAGGATTTACCTAAGTCTTTTATTGAATTTCATCCCCAGTGATCGCTGAATTTCTAGCTTTACGAGAGGCAATTACCTTTGCCTCTCAACGAAACCTTCGTGATTTCTCTATCATTGGTGATGCAGCTACTGTCCTTTTTGCTATTAAAGAAGAGGTTGATTGCCCATCTGCTTGCATCCCTAAGATATCACTCTCATGCTCGGCTCTCTACCTTCGAGGGGTGTTTTCAGGTTTTCACGATATAAAAATCATATTGCACATGTTCTTGCTATGCTAAATCCCATGTATTGACTGAAATTTCTTAGAGGTCTCCTCCTGAGTTTCTTGTATCAATCAGTGTTGGCTGATTCCAGCAATCTATGAATTATTTATTTCATGCAAAAAAAAAACTTTTATATCAATTTTAACCAAATGCCACTTTTTGGACTTTAATACCCCCACTATTCAACTTATAATACCTAATGTGTCTTGTTGGTGACTGTGTAGGTGTGTGCGTCTGTTTTGATGTCGGTACGGATCCCGTGTCGGTTCGAATGTTGATTCCGATGTAGATACAAATGTCAGCTCCGATATAGGTACATATGTCGACTCTGATGTCAATACGAATGTCGGTTCCGATTTAGGTACGGATCCCGTGTCGATCCAGATGTAAGATACGAATGTCGATTCCAATGTAGGTCTCGTGTCGGTTCTGATGTATGTACACATGTCTGTTCCGATATAGGTATGAATCCCGTGTTGGTTCTGATATCGATTCGGATCCCGTGTTGGTTCCGATCGGCGGGGCGGCTATTAGCGGCTGATTTGCTCCTTATATCCAATTTTTCTCCTTTAAGGGTATTTTGGTCCTTATGAGTACCATTTGGTTAAAAAATATATATATAATACAAAAATGTTAGCATTGATATTTGCCAATTGAGTTTTAATTATTTTTGGCTACACATTAACACATTCAAATATTATATCCCTTAATCTACGTGCAAAAAGCAAATGCTCATCTTTTAATGGAACGAAGGGAGTATAATATAATTTAATTATTTATTGCATAAAAATATTACAATGAAAAATTAATAACATTAAAAAAAATTCTTAAATAACGTAGAATAAGCTAGGAGGAATATCTATTAAGGGTTTCTCATATCCATTATTTCTTTTTAATTTTTATGTTGAAATATTGCCAAAACCCCAACTCAACTAAATAGAATCTGCAGCAAAGAGTTGAACACATATGCAACCATGCAACTTATCATCCGAAAATAAAAAAGCAGCAACATAGCACTTACTGAATAAATATCCAAGTCAGAGGATGTATCCTTGTTATATTTACTGTTTTATTTTTTGGTTAAAACATATGCATAAATGATATACAGATATTTACTATTAGTACAAGGGGTTCCCCCTACTACTTATGTACAACAATATCCACTTCCTAATCCACCTGGCTATGTTATGGAGCCTGTAGAGTATATGTATCCCAACCTTTCTGTACTTCCAGTCTTCCTGTTTTATTCAATACCCCAGATATCAATCTGTATGGAAACAGATGCGCTTCTCGTTGACTCATCTTCGGTTCTGGCTGATTTCGTCTCTCATCACGTCCAACTAATGCCATCCTTGAATGGACCGGATTCATGTAATAATTTCATAACAAGTTCCAGCTGTTAAAGATCATCAAAAAAACAATTACAAAGAAGTGTTCCAAAGGAGTTTAGACCTACCGTTAAAATATCTTTTGAATGTAACAAGGTTCATCAGAATCGTGCAATTAAACATATATACAAATGGACTATAACTTCTCAAACTTAGAGAGGACCAAATGTTGCTATGTTGTTCATTCCTCTTCGTATGCAATTAAACATACATACAAATGGACTATAACTTCTCAAACTTAGAGAGGACCAAGTGTTGCTATGTTGTTCATTCCTCTTCGTAATTTGTCAATTAGGTGCAATTTCGGGCAGTGGACGAGACGAGTACAAACATTTCAGGACAATAGATTTAATTTTAAAGACCCAAAACTATCTCAAATCCCAATCCAAGTTTCTTCCACTCAATTTTGTATTTTAATTTATGAAAGAGTTTTCATAGACAAATTTAGCATGAGTAAAAGGAAGTGAAGGGAATGTGCATCGATGAATTTCTGATGTACATATTATTACCTGAGCTCGTTCTCGTATCAAGAAATCTGAAATAACTTTCCTGAAGCCTTCATCCAGAATATAGTGACAGCTGTATGTCATTACTGGCATATATCCTCTCTGAATTTTATGCTCACCCTGGGCTCCAGCCTCTACCTTCCCAAGATTTAGTTCGATTGCTGCTTCTATAGCCTGCCATATTCAAGAAGAAAGACGAATTGGATTTCAATATAGTAATTATTTTGACTATTGCCGAAGCAAAATTCAGGAGCTTCCTCAAATCCAAATATTAATCATTTCCAAATTACACTTAAAAGTGTATTAATTAGCCATAAGATTAGTAATGCTTTATTATACATCAGAATATTAAAGACTAAAGTCAAACATGAATAAAAAGGGGTTGTTGCAGAGACATATGTCCTAAATGGTAAATTAGATAGAAATGATGAATGAATTAGAAAGAAACTGGGGACTTAAGATGGTTTGAACATAAACATAGTAGATCTTACACGCACTCTAGTACGATTCACGAAAAGTAGAATAATTAACTGAATTTAGAAGAATGTGAAAGACCATACATGAGAACAAGTCTTGACCATACAGTCAAACACAATGGCAAGATATGATCAGTAGAACATACCGCAAAGTAGGATAAAGAGTGAGAGTTTACTATTCGACAGATGTGTGTGTTTCAAATAATTTTTCAGAAAATGGAGTCAAAGATCATCTTAAGTTTTAACCAATCAAATCTATTCTTAGTGAGAGTTTACTATTCGACAGATGTGTGTGTTTCAAATAATTTTTCAGAAAATGGAGTCAAAGATCATCTTAAGTTTTAACCAATCAAATCTATTCTTTGTGATCTAACTTTAGTATCACGTAGATGAGTGAATATAAAAGTGAGTGAACATAGGATGTAGGGGAAACCTGATAATAGCAGGCTTCAAAATGCAGACTTGGGTAGTACACTTGAGGGTGGCATCCCCATAAGCGACCATATAATGTATCTCCACCGATGAGATTAAGAGCACCAGCAACAAGTTCATCCCCTTCTTCTGCAGTAACAAGTAGCACCTGATCTCCCAACTTTGAAGCCATATTGTGGAAGAAATCTCTAGTTAGATAAGCACTACCCCACCTGAAGACATTATGTGCCATTATTCACAAAGTATTCCATAATGTCCTTGACTTTAAAGTATGAAATATAAAACTGATTCCGGATCAGCAACAGGAGTTCAGTTACGAACTTATTGTCTGTTGTATTTCTGTAAAACTTATAGAATGTATCCCAGTGTTTAGCCTGCAAATGTAAATAGACAAACAACATTGAGAATTCAAAACAGATAGTTGTTAACAAAGTCTTATTATTATATCAACTATTAACTGCAAGACCGCTATGCATGTGGGTGATTTGAAAGCTCAATTTCCTATCTTCTGCCTTGAGGACAAGGCTGCTTTGCCGGAGGAGTTAATAGACCACTGTGTATCTACACTCTTTCAGGCCAACATGGGTGTGAGCCTCGTAGAGCAGCTGGATTGTTATTTGTTTAATTTATTTATTTTCTTAATTAATCTTTTTATATTTTAATTATTATTCTGAACATCTATTAGAATTGAGCATCATTCATGGGCAATCCTAGGGTATTTACTAGGAGTTTCACAACCCTAATTCATTATGTTGGATACTGGAATTTTATAACTCCAGCTTGTGGCAGAGAGTTCTCTGTGGGCTCACTTTGCGGATTTATCTATCTATTGTTGTACTATTCTGTTGCCGACACTCTATAATAACTAATTATTTTTCCATCAACTATTACAAAGATGAGACAAACTTTAGAAATATTAAAATGCTATATATAGTTTTGACATAAGAATTAAAACAAGATGTAAAAACTCAAAAAAGTACCTTGATTTCATATCCTCTTAGGCGTTTCATGGTCAAGTTCTGCGTCAGAATCTGCAGTAAGAAAATGTTATAGATTACAGTAATTTCATAAGGTTCCACAATTGAGAAAAAACAAGTCTGACAGCAGTAGATTGTAGCATAACCTCCTTATACACCCTATTTCACAAATTTAGAGAAAAAGAAAGCAGGAACAGGTTAAAAAAACTCGCTGAGTCATAATTTGGATACACTAGGACAATAGGAAAACGTTTCAGTTCTACATCATTAGTGGGAAGTTACTCGAAACCATCAAATATGTTTATGCACAGAACCTTCAAAATGGCTTTAAACCAAGGAAATGGAAGATATATCATATACTAGACAGAGACTAACCACTGCAGACGAATCCAACAATCTACTACTGACATCTGCATTCTAAACCAATCTAATTACTTCAAACTGTCGTAACAGTGAGACCTCGCACCTCAGATACTCAACAGATTATGGAGAAAAGTGTAATCTCATGAGTCATGACAGAGAAAGAGAGTACAGAAGAATAAGAGCAAAAGAAACAAAAGGTTAGTCATGAATACTTGAAATCCAATATAATGAAGGAAATAATATTGCAGAAGACCAAAACACTGCACTCAGACATCCTCCCAAGACATCACTTCATTTCACCCCTAACTTGGATTTTGCTTATCCAAGGAACTCTGCTTGAATATAGCTTCTTAAAATCTACACAGATATCTCATTTATTATCTCACAAATCATATCTATTTTTTGTAACTGTACGCCCGAGTGAACCCTTTTCAGTTTGACAAAGCCACCACCTATTACCCAGTAAATCCTCTTACAAACTACCACATTCCAAGAAGATAAATGTTGGTCTAATTTCATCCAAACCATCCATAATGGAGTCAAATTCCTTCCCCACCAAACAAAATAATTCCTTTTGGAACCCCCTACAGAAAATAATATTTAAAAAAAAAACCCCCCGCTAGTTGGAGTAGATTAGTGCTTAGAACTGGTGGAATTAAAGATAATTGACTCCACAACAGTCTACCAATTTAAAATAATTTCTTCTTCTTTTTAACAAGTGTTTCCTTCTTCTACGTCCTTGAGTTCCATGTTCAGGCTTGCAGAGTTTGAGCCAAATATTGAGTTGCATTTATTTGCAGCGCCTCTTCAATCTATAATGAATCACTTGACAACTAAAGAGAACACTACAATCATTAAAAGCAAACTTCGTGTACGCAAACAAGAAAGTAGTTGTTCCTCATAAGTACAAGTTCAATCTTTTGATCCAAGGTTTGATCTAAATGTGAACTCGGAGAAGATAAAAATTATGGCCACCAAAAGATGCTAATAGTAATTTCAAACAACCTATTGCTAGAGGCTATCCCCTACACTGTTTCCCTTCATTCATAAAAAAAGCTTCTTTATCAGCCTACAAATCATGTAGCTTAATAGCTTATTCTAAGCATTGTCTAAGGAGAGCAAGGGTTGAAATCAAAACATTAGACAGTATTGAGGGTTGGAATGGAAAAACCGGCAGCGATAATATTTGAGTTGGATACTCTGGGAAACAAACAAAAAAACAAGTTACAGGTCCGAGGAAAAAAAAAACTCACTGATAAACCATGAAGAGAGATGAATCAGATTCTAGTTAACCTATCAAGTATCATAAAAGTTGTTAAAAGCTGCTTCTGTGTTGTTACAGGATTAGTTGCTCTGCGATTTGCAAGTATTTGCTTATTGGTAATTGCAATTTGTTTCTGAAAGGTCCATCCCAGGGGTTGCGAATTGCACTGCAGTTATATGCATTATAGCTTAAGAATGGATGGATTCTCAACCAGAGTACAGTTGCTTTATCAAGAATGTTACTGATGTGGAGCGAGTGGTCGGGGTGGTGCAGCCACGGCCGTTGTTGGTCTACAGCCGCCGCCAGCGTTGCGGCGAACGGGATGGGCCGGCGGTGGTTTATGAGATATTCTATTTATCCTTATTATTTGTTATTGTCGTGTTTTATCTAGTTATGGGCCTAACTGTTTGGGCTTAGGGTTAATTGCTATTTAAGTGTGTGGTGAAAACGTTGTTGATAATCTTTCATTATTGAAGAAATAGACGGGAGACTTTTTAGCTATTTGGCAAATGCATTTGCGTTTGATTCTTTGAGTGCTAACAATTGGTCCGACCTGCCGGATCACTCACCCGAGATGACGATCACACGCAGTGAACAGAGAATTGAGGATTTGGAGAACGGACAGACGGAGATCAGGGCAGAATTGAAAATGATGGCGGAGGATCAGGCTAGGGTAACCGAACAGCTGAAGGAGATCGCTCGTACCCTGGCCGGGCTGACGGCATCCGTCGCTTCCATCGCGGCTTCACACTCGGCGACGGGCGACGCGGCTGGAACGTCGACCACCACGCGACAGCAGGCGGCCGATGATGTGGTGGAATCGGCCGTGATCGGTGCTGGGCGTGAGATCGTGGCTGAAGTGAAGAAGGACCCGACGCCACCATCGCTGCCTTCCTTTGACGGTGCAGATCCGATCGGGTGGTTGGCGAGAGCCAATCAGCAGTTCGAGTTGCACCGTACATCTGAGGAGTTGAAATTGGCGACACTTGGAGAAGTTAAGACAAACTGGGCTAATTTGATGATGACATTTGATTATAAGGGAAGGCGAGTGGATTTAAGGGGTGACCCAGCTCCGTGTTGGGGTCCCATCGGAGTCCGGGAGTTGGTTCGAATTGAGGAAGCGGAGTTGTTAGTCATGGTGGTAATGGAAGTGCCGCTGAGGATGCTGGAGCCGGCGGTGGATGGTGTTGCGGAGGTTTTAACACAGTTTGAGGGGGGTTTTTGGCGAGCCGGAGGGGCTACCCCCAACTCGCGGTACCGAGCACAGAATCGAGTTGGCGCCGGGTGCTGGGCCAGTATCGGTGAGGCCATATCGTTATGGTCAGGTGCAGAAGGATGAGATAGAGCGGTTGGTCTCGGATATGCTCCTAGCCAGAATCATTCGCCCCAGTTCCAGCCCTTTCAGCAGCCCGGTGTTATTGGTCAAGAAGAAGGATGGTAGTTGGCGTTTCTGTGTGGACTATCGGGAGCTCAATAAGGTGACAGTGCTGAACAAGTATCCCATTCCGGTCATCCAAGTGTTGTTAGACGAGTTGTCGGGAGCAGTGATGTTTTCAAAGATTGATCTACGTTTCGGTTATCACCAGATTCAGGTGGAGGATCGAGACGTCTATAAAACGGTGTTTCGCACTCATAGTGGTCACTATGAGTTCCTGGTTATGCCATTTGGGCTGACTAACGCGCCAGCAACCTTTCAATCCGCAATGAATGATCTTTTTCGGCCTTATCTAAGGAAATTTGTCTTGGTATTTTTTTATGACATTCTGGTTTACAGCAGGTCTTGGCAGCAGCATAAGGGGTGCCTGAAAGAGGTGCTGCAGATCTTGCGAGATAATCAGTATAAGGCGAACCGGAAGAAATGTTCTTTTGGTTGCTTAAAGCTGGAGTATTTGGGTCATGTGATATCAGCGGCAGGAGTGAAGATGGACCCAGAGAAGGTACGGGCGGTAGTGGAGTGGCCGAGTCCCCGCATTGTCTGTGATGTTAAGGGCTTTTTAGGCCTTACCGGTTATTATCGTCGGTTCGTTCGTGGGTATGGCAGATTGCATGACCCTTGACAGACTTGTTGAAGAAGACTGCCCCCATCCCATTCGCTTGGACGGAGGCGGCCGAGGGGGCATTCCGGGCGCTAAAATCGGCCTTGACGAGGGCTCCGATTTTGGCGATGCCCGATTTCCAAAGGCGGTTTGTGATTGAGTGCGACGCCTCCGGAACCGGGGTTGGCGCTGTTCTTATGCAGGAGGGGCGTCCAATCGCGTACTTTAGTAAATCCTTGGCGGATAGAACCCTTACACGGTCGGCGTATGAGAGAGAGATATCCTTAGCGGATAGAACCCTTACACGGTCGGCATATGAGAGAGAGATGATGGGGTTAGTTCTAGCAGTGCAGCATTGGAGGCTGTATTTGGTGGGTCGCCAGTTTACGGTGGAAATTGACCACAGCAGTTTGAAGCACCTCCTGTCGTAGAAGATTGTTACGCCTTCTCAGCAGAATTGGGTGGCAAAATTGCTGGGATATGATTTTGTTATTGAGTACAAGCCCGGTGCGGCTAGCTCTGTAGCGGACGCGCTTTCTCAGAGGGGGAATGAAGGCGTCTTGTTAGCACTCAGTAGTACAGATTGGGGTGAGTTGGCGAATGTGCTGTCCGAGCAGACACAAGATGGCTTCGTTCAAAGCATTGTCGCGGATCTCCGTCGGGACCCGAGCAGTCGGCCGGGTTTGGGGCGGTTGATGGGAAGTTGTTCCATAAGGGCCGCATTGTGTTGGCCTCTGATTCGGCGTGGATTTCGAAACTACTCCAAGAATTCCACGACATGCTTTTGGGAGGTCATGTGGGGGCTTTACGGACATATAAGAGGATCGCTGCCAGTGTTTATTGGAGAGGCATGTTCCGGGCAGTGCGGGACTACGTGGCAAAATGCTTGATTTGCCAGAAGGCTAAATACGAAGTTCTGTCACCGGCCGGGTTGCTGCAGTCGTTGCCGGTTTTGAAACTGGTTTTGGAGGATGTTTCAATGGATTTCATCACCGCGTTGCCGAGGTCTCAGGGGTATAGCTCGGTGATGGTAGTGGTTGATCGCCTCTCCAAGTATGGTCATTTTATAGCGCTAAAAGGCAACCTCACGGCAAGGTCGGTGGCCGAGGCCTTCATGCGTGAGGTGGTTCGTTTGCATGGAATTCCGCGGTCCATTGTCAGTGACCGGGATCCATTATTTGTGAGCGTTTTCTGGAAGGAGCTTTTCAGCATGTCGGGAACTCAACTCAAGTTTAGTTCTGCATATCATCCGGAAACGGATGGTCAAACGGAGGTGCTTAACAGGGTGTTGGAGACTTATTTGCGTTGTTTTGCGGGGGGAGCAACAAAGGAGGTGGGTGAACTGGCCGCCTTGGACGGAATATTCGTACAATACAGCGTTCTAGACGGCAGCAAAATTAACGCCATTCGAAGTTGTGTACGGGCGGCCGGCCCTACGCTCCGGAGTTACTTGCCAGGCGAGTGTCGCACGGTGACGGTGGCTGAAATGCTTCAGAGCCGGGATGTGATGTTGGCTCGTTTGCATGACAATTTGATGCGTGCGAGGGAGAGAATGGTGCGCTCGGCCAACCGTCACCGCCGTGATGTCAGTTATGAGGTGGGCGACGGGTGTTCTTGAAGGTGCGTCCACATCGGCAGACGTCACTTGCTGGCAGGCACCACAAGCTCGCCGCCAAGTTCTTTGGGCCATTCGAAGTGGTGGCTCGCATCGGCCCTGCTGCCTACAAGTTGGGGCTGCCGGAGACCAGCCTTATTCATCCAGTTTTCCATGTATCGCAGCTCAAGAAAGTGATTGGCGACCATGCAGTAGAAGCCAGTTTACGGATTCTTTGGCGCTGCCTGAGGTTCCTGTGTTCGAACCCGAGGCTGTGTTGGCAAGGCGGAGCGTGGAAGAGGGTGGCGTTGAGGTGGATCAATTGTTGGTTCGTTGGGTTGGTCAGCCAGAAGAGGCCGCGAGGTGGTTGAGCGCGCGAGTTCCGACAGCAATTTCCTTGGTTCAACCTTGGGGACAAGGTTGTTTTCGAGGGTGAGGGAGTTGATGTGGAGCGAGTGGTCGGGGTGGTGCAGCCGCGGTCGTTGTTGGTCTACAGCCGCCGGTGGCGTCGCTGCGAACGGGATGGGCCGGCGGTGGTTTAGGAGATATTCTATTTATCCTTATTATTTGTTATTGTCGTGTTTTATCTAGTTGTGGGCCTAACTGTTTGGGCTAAGGGTTAATTGCTATTTAAGTGTGTGGTGAAAACATTGTTGATCATCTTTCATTATTGAAGAAATAGACGGGAGCCTTTTTGGCTATTTGGCAAACGCATTTGCGTTTGATTCTTTGAGTGCTAACAGTTACATCAATGCTTTCACACAAGATGTTATCATCTTCCATACAACGACTTTCACCATTAAGCAACTTCTTCCAAATACATATTGATACTTCCATCATAGTAGAACAAATAAAAATTAACAATTATGTGGAATTCGCAGAAACTGTAGAGGATGGAATCCTAAGCTGCACACAAATATTGCAAGCAAGAGGGATAAACACATGCAGTTAGGTCACATATTCATAAAGGTAGTAAAAAGTGAAAGAAGTACTAATAGGGCAGGGATCCACCTGGCGCTTAGAGGGCAAAAAGAGGCGAGCTTTGGCCAAAGCAAGGAGCCCTTCTATTTTGATAATATAAACCACATTATACTTAGTTTGCTAAAGTATTACAAGGAATCCCTTAAAGTGCAAACAGAAACTGTTACAAAGCTGGACCAACATGAAACTAAATCAGAGATATGAAGACTTCTAAAAATTCCACATCCAATAAACAAGAGCAACTCTATATTTAATTCTACCATAATCATCCTCTAAGGATTCACATATATTTAAAAAAAAAAACTCATATTTCTTTCAAGCCAAATGGACAAATATATTGCCAGAACTATCATCCTCGAATTTTTCCCTTTTAGTTGATGAGCACCTAGACTATGCTGCTAACAAGCGACATTTCCATTATGTTAGGAAGCGGGCCCTTGACCAAGCCCACCTAGCCCGCCTAGCCTGGGCGGCCCCCATGGCGGCCCTAGGACGCTGCGGGTCGCTGCGGGTCGCTGCCCCGGCCCGCCCCTAACAAGGCCTGCAGGCCATGCACCCCAACCTTCAAGCACAGGGGTGATCAGTCCATATGCCTGCAGGATGTTGCCAGGGGGAATCGAACCCCTGACCTTTAGGTATAAAGGAGTACTTATGTCTCCTTATACCACCAGTTGAGCTTTGTTAGGCACACAAGTTAGGGAGCCCTAACTTCACCCAAAACCATGGCTGAAGGTGAAGGGTTGACCCCCACTTATATGCCCTTCCACACTTGCGTGCGGAACCGATGTGGGACATCATAACAATCCATCCCCTTCGAACCGGACGTCCACGGACGGCACACTCCGGGTGGCAACCCGCATACCTAGGGCCCACAACTCCGGGTGGCAACCCCCCTGGGCCCACATCCGGGGTGGCAACCCTGGGCCCACACATCGGGTAGCCCCTTCCCGTGGCCCGTCCGGATCCGGCAGGTCGGACCAAATTGTTAGGCACACAAGTTAGGGAGCCCTAACTTCACCCAAAACCATGGCTGAAGGTGAAGGGTTGACCCCCACTTATATGCCCTTCCACACTTGCGTGCGGAACCGATGTGGGACATCATAACACATTATCACTGTTTACTATATTGTATAACCTTAGTACATATACGCCTGCATATTAATGTTTGTGTGTGTTGAACCACCTCATTGTTTAGGACTGCAAAATTATCCAAGAATAGTCAATCTAAATATTTCATCAATTAGCAATCAATTTCTTCGGACAAGCATTTCAGACTTATATACCCTGGCTTGAAGAAAGAAACAAAAGAAAGGAGAACTCACTGGCAAAAAAAGAAGAAGAAGAAACAAAATTAGCATTCTAATATGATATTGACCAATAGGAGAGCATCGACAGACTACCTACTTCACAAAAACAGATTAACCATGAAGAAACTGCTGGTTTTTTTCTTTTTCATCTTGCACTCTATTGAAATTACAAGTTTCTAGGTCATTTTTCAGTAGTATATGGGCATTGCCCAAAACTTTTCTGTAGTCCATAAAAAGATTGTTAACTTATGTCCAAATTGTAACACCCTAATTTATACCAAGGCCCCGCATGTAAAATTATTTTTTTATAAAAGCATGGCTGTGAGGTTTGAAGACATGACCTTTTATTTTGAAATGACTTTGACACCGTGTTAAATGACCACCTCATCTAAAATTTTGAGCGGTTAGACAGAAGGATCATATAATATTTATTTTCTATCTTCAACAGGAAAATAGTGCAAAGATCAAACCCTTATCACTTTGTGCAAGTATATCCAAAGCACTAGGTATTTTCTTACTACGCTTCATGCTTTAAGATTAAGCACAAAAGCAAGCATTTTTTTACTACCTTCACCTTGATACTGATGTGGAACTGAAAATGCAAATTAAGCAATAAAACAATGAATAGCTAATTGCAACAAGGTGATGAGTAAGAAAAATGTGAAAACGCAGCTTCTAAATTGAATTTTCCCAATAGGCAGAGTCGACACTCGACATATAATGTTCTAAACTCTCATTATAATCAGTTATGTAGAGATATTACAAATTGTAAACAATAAATGATTTACCTCCAAAATAAATAAATAAGTCTCAATAGTGAATGGAATATTTCAATCATTCAAAATTGAACAGTACTCAAATGAATGAGAATCAGAAAAGACCACTGGAAGTGCACTGCTCAAATATGTTGCAATAAAATAAAAACGGAAAGCTTTCAACTCTTTATTAAAGCTAATTTGTACTTCATCCTATACCAAACCTCCTCTACGGATCCTCAAAGACTCCTACTTCCTCAATTTCACAGCTTGTGTATCGTAACTTGGGGCAAACAGAGTCAAGATAATATATTCAGTTCTAACATAAGTGGGCTAAATTTCTGTATGTATGTTTTAGTTTCCATTCCAACGTTTCAACATCACCAATATTTTTTCACTAGTTCTTTTAGGCGTTGTTCCTAGATTCTAAAAAACCTGTAAGAAAAATGTCTTGCAAGTTTGCAGACATTTTGAAATCTAAATACTAATCATAAGCTCACATTCATATAGCAATATAGCATAGATCAGTGGTAGCTGTAAATCAGTTTGCAGATTAGGACATCATTATAAATTATGGTACAAAAATCAAAGAAACAGTATCCCAAATCCTTTCAATTATGGAACTGAGGGTTGATACTGAAATAATAGAATTTGGGCTCTTGCATGATGATTGCAAGAAAATGTCTAAGCACAAAATCAAGTTAGGATGCACCTTCTTGCGCTCTTGACGAATGTTTTTCCTTTTACTTTGCTTCATGTCCATCAAGAACTCATCAAAACTGTATAGGATTTCAACACTGGAATATGTCATTAGATATTACGAAATAACAAGTACATATCAAACAGAATATCAAATTGAATTCTAAAATTCTTACTGGGATCAGGATGTACGAGTACGATTTAGTAAGTTTCCATATAAGATATTACCAGACAGGGAGATAAGAAGGTTTATTGCAGCAACAAATTAAAACAATAATATTAAACTACTATGGAAATAATCAATTGCTGCAAGCAAAAAAGCTTGGAGGTTCAAACTATTAGCTAACACAAATAAAATATTCGATATCATACTCATATTTGTATGAAGTAAACGAGTTTCCAAGTGTCTGTATGAAGCTGTGAAATGTGTTACAGACGCAATTAATTCAATTTCCATGTGCAATATATGCATTTTCAATTAATCATCTCAAAGTTAGACACGGGGCTTTCAGTATTTGTCACAACTGGGCATGTGGGTTGACTATACACCTTCAAGTATTTCTCTAGTGCCTCATTATCCAACTCTAATGTACACAAGTATAGAAGTGTTCAGGAGTTTATGCACGCATTTAATTCTAAGCTACCTCGCTGTAATACACCAAAGAAACTACTCCATTATTCAGAAATCAAATTGCAAAGGTTTGCTTCAAAGTGAAAGTCAAGCACATGATTTATGATACTTGAAAGGATTAATACAGTGATTAGGAAGGTGCACTGGTAACGGGAGATTATAAATATGCTTACTGATTTTGCATCATCTGCAATAGCCAAAGGAAATCATCATCTAGTCTAAAGGAGCCAAGAACTAATATTATCAACGTAAGCCAAAATTAGCACGTAGAAGATTAAATTAACTTCTTTACAAGTATGCAGCTCATTTAGTTATTAGCTCAAAGATTTAAATAGTGGTCTCAAGCATGGTCAAGAGGGTCTTATAGCTTTTCTGACAGGACATTCTTCCTCATTGAGCCATCTAATTTCCTCATCATGTAAATCACTCATCAGTGACAAGCAAGAGGATGGAACATAATGACACTACACTACTCAAGACTAAAGAGAAACATGTTAAAACAAGTAAATGGGAAAATATAAAAATAATTGCAAAAGTAATTTTTAATTTCCATTCTGCCATTTCATTGAGCAAACAAAGTAGCAAATCTAGCTACCTTCTATAATTATGATTTGTCCAATGGTACTGCATTCCAATTCTCTGAAGAAAACCTTTCTCCTTCAACTTTCCCCACTCATTTGCAGATGAGAAAGTGATGTGCAGTGATGAGACCTGATACTGAGAAGACAAACATATGTTACAATAAACAATGTGAAAGTAGAAAAGACATTGTTTCCATCAGTAGGCAAAAGTTTTGAAAACAGATCAATTATATTGCATTAACATGGTAACAAATGCCAAATTATTTTGATGCAGTTGACTGCTTCACAAAATGGCTGGTACTACCCTGTTGCCAGTTGGCATGAGCATAGCACCAGTAGTGAACAAGAAAACCTGAACTCTCAACAATTATAATATATCCCTATAAAATTGTACAAAGATGAACAACTTAAATTTTGTGCATCACTAAATTTCTATCTGGAATAAGCACTAAAAGGCAGGCATGACTACATCTTTTCAGAAAGAAGAGTACATACACATAGCGGAGTACACACACTTTTTGACCTTTAGGCCAGAGTTATCCATTAAAAGTAAAAGATATTCTTAAGTCTTTCCAGGTTAGAAGTGAAAAGAGAGTAAAAATAAGCATAGTAAAGATGGAGGATGTACTCCTAAGCAATCAAAGCATTACATGACTAAGAAAAAAGTAGAAGCTAAGCTACTCCGAGAAAGATAATAAGATTCAGTTCTACCTCAATTGTCAGTGCCACCAACGCAGAGACTAAAATATCAAAAACCTGATCTCTGTAATTTGTATTACGGACTAAGATCCTCGGGCCAGTAACTGGAGTAAAAGGCACACAACTTTGCAGTTTTGGATAATATCTTGACCCATAACCGTAATAGGCATCCGCCCATGAATGATCGAACACATATTCACCATAAGAATGGCTGCATGGTTGAATAAAAGGACACTCAGTTTTAAATAGCATGAAAGAGAACTTTTATCTACAGACAGATATGTAGTGTGGACATATTTGCAGTGTACATGACGCTTTTGTATATATAAACAAAATAAAAAAGGAAATCTGCAAACATTAAACTTTCTGAAAGTAATAAAAAAACTATTGAAAATAAATAAACCTTTTCAGATACAGAGGAATCACTCCAAGAACATTATTGGAGTCATCCTTAGCAATAACATGCTGGGGAACCCATCCTGTTTCCTGAAAAAAAGAGCAATCAATTACTATCTCAAAGCTGAGGGAAAACACCAGATGCTCCAAAAAGGAGGCAGATGTATTATACAGTCAATACTGCTGCCTCGTGATTTTTTTACAGTTCACACTCACATATGCTACAAGTCAAAGGATATGGAATAACTAATCAAAGAAACTATATGGAATCCATGATACATGTGAACATTGCCATTGGTACTAAGGGGGCTGTTTGGTATAATTCACGAAAATGGGTATTGGTTAAAGAAGGAGCGAATCAAACACATATCTCTCATTTAGGTGGGGAATGGTTGATTCCTCAAAAGTGGGTTATGTCCCATTCCCCCCTCTATACCAAACATACAACTCCGACAACCAATTCCTTTACAAAAAAGTTCACAGCCAAGCATCCCCAAGTCTCCTATTGTCTATCATTCTAAAGCTCATTGGCCAAGCAGAAAAAAGAAAAGAAAAACAAAGCACATCAAGTGAACTAGCAGTCATCCATGATAATTACTCATTGTTATAACCCATTCCTCTCATTTAGGTGGGGACTCGTTGATTCCTCAAAAATGGGGTTTCATACCATTCCCCCCTCTATACAAAATTGTATAAAACTTTAATTCCATTCAAATTCCTTTTCAAAAAAGTTGTCAGCCAAGCATACCCAGTATACTAAGTCTGTCCGTCTAAAGCTTTCTGGCCAAGCAGAATAAAAGAAAAGACAACGAAGCTCATTAAGTAAAGTAGTAGTCATCCATGATTAATACTCATTCCTTTCCTCTCTCCTAATCTATAACCGTCAGGTAAATAGCTGCATATTCTGATTCAGATGAACATTGCATCATTCAGCTATTTTGTTTTGTATCACCAATAATAACCCTCTACTACAGCTGTTGAGACTGTAATCATTCGAGGCCAGTAGCTTAGCATAGAAAGATATATAAGCAGTGACATTACATAAAATTTTTACTTTTTAAAGCTAGGAATAAATCAAAAGATATATAATTCACATGCATGTCGTCTAGTCAAGTACTATATGCGCTAATGGGTAACTAACGATGACGAATAATTCATCAACCAGCAAAAGTTGAATTTTCTGAACCTTCACGGCACTGTGCGACTCCTCTAAGCTTGAAAGAAAACCATGTGTAAGAAATGGATTAAATTTCTCCGGACCTGTAGTGCCAATACTGCAAGCATCCCACTCGTCTGGTGAGATTTCTGAGATAGATGAAACTACTTGAACTGATAGCTTTCTGGCTCCATTAAAATTAGGTCTATCTCCCTATCATCAATCCAAAGGAGAGAAATAATCAATAAAGATTAGCATCATGAATTCAGCCAGGGAACATAAAAAAATATTAGAAGACCATGAAGTAAACACCTCTATCCCAAATTCTGACAAAGAGAATTCGCCAAGGGATAACTCCTTCTTGGAGGATTCCACGGCCTTCTTTGGTCCCCAAAATATGGCTTTTATGCTAAACCCAGAGTTCAAAATCTGAGAGTGCCTTCTACATGGTCTTTTCCTCTGTTACCAGATTAAACAATGTGCATTTTACTAAGCAGATATAAGACTTGTTTGTTTAATAACTCTAAATGAAAGTAATTACAAAGAGTAGCAACAGATAAATAGTACATCCAGCAACAGAACGTTGTGTTGTTTCTTTAAAACTAAATGAAGCCTCGCATTGAAAATCATAAAATTGAGCAAGTTGCAAACAAATGCATGCTCATATCACATCATAAATAACAACTTCAACCTTTTTTGAAATTATTTATTGAAACCATGACCTTCCAACATACCAAGTGTGAAGGGATGTGCATAATGACAGGACTGCACTCTAGTGACAGCAAGTAACAATATGGTCCACCCAAGACATTAAAAGCTCACCACAGCAACTCATTAAAATTCAAGGAAGAACAATATAGTCAACAACAGAAAAACCTCTATTTTGTTCAATTACTCATTATTTACAGAGTTTTTTCTTTGAAAAGAAAAGAGAGGATATAAGACAATGTACTGCCTAACATGAGAGAAATTGGTAAAATATATCTCTATAAAAAAATTTAATTCATGCACATTCATGATCCAAAAAGAGAATATGAACCACACTACATCTGTGAGTAAATAACTATTCTAAATATGTGATGCAAAAATGAAAACAAATGGACTAGAATTCTGTGTTCTGTGGCAATTTCATTATTAAGCCATGCGAAAAATCACATCAACTACCATTCTAGGAAAACCTTCTAAATCCATCATTGGTTGCAAAACCAATTTGTGAATGCGTAAATTTGCATTCAGACCACAAAATGGATTTTTCATCTTCTATTGCAATCACAAAATCATTACTTCGCAAACACTTGTATGAATTGGGTATATACAGGCACCCTGATTTACAATTTACCCTTTAGTATATGAAAAATCTAAAGAACTATTACTCTTCTGAATGATAAATATTACTCAAATTCTTGCATCATGATTTACTCATTACTCTTTAATACATGAAAAATTACTCTTTATAGAGATGAATTTGAGGAATAATATTTTTTTATTCAAAAGAGTTATAATTCATTTCTTTAAAAATTAATTTTTTATGTACTGAGCAAGTTTGTAAAAACTGGGTGCATGGTGAATCGTTTTATAGGAGACTCCCTCAATTCTTAAAGCGCAAAAAAAAAAAAAAAACTGTAAAATAGAGTACGCCTGCATGTATTATCTAAATATTATTAGACCTTTTTACCAATGGAATTTCACGATTATTCTTTTAAGAAGTCATATTATTATGATAATAAACTTCATAAAAAAAATATACACAAGACAGTCAGTCCTTGTATATGCACTGAGCATCATCATGCTAATACTGCCATAAAGAAAAAGGAAAGGCCAGCATTTCTTTACTTTGCAACTATTAAGTGCCATAAATTCTTCTCCAATAAGAAAAAATAGAAAACAGCTAGAAGTCCATTGAATGAATTGAAGAACCACTCGTAAATATGATATCTTCACCGTGTCGAAACAAACGAGACACAATTCTAGGTTTCAGAGCAAAATGAAGGTTCTCAACTAACCAAATCAAACCCTAAGCACATGGTGAGATATTGAAAAGGCAACGAGGAACTTGGAAAAAGAGAGCGGCTTACGAGGTGAGACGGGGTATGGCCAAGAAATGGAGATGTAGCAGCCAAGGCAGCAGCCATGGCAAGAAGAGATACCTCTCACCTCTCTCCCTGTATTTCGTTTACTCACTATTCACTACTATCATAAATACCACATAAATGAAGATGTGATAACAATTTAGGCGAAAAATGTGTGTTTTAGTCGGGAAATGTTCATTTTGCCAACTAAATTTTGTTGATTTCTTTATCTTTAGTTAATTTGAAATAAATTATCAACACTTGAGCGGAATCGTCCTGTTTTATTATTATTTTTTTCTTATTTATAATTACTTCCTCCGTCCGGTTCAAAGGTTTCTAAGGTATTCATTTGCTTTTTGCACGTGGTAAGGAATATTACTATTATATATGTAAAGTTGATAGTTTTATTAGAGGGAAGTGGTGGTGCATATTGTGTACTTTTTTACTAAATAGGGAAATAGATAACTTTGAAGCGGTCAAAAATAATAAAATGAATACCTTAGAAACGGACGGAGGGAGTATTTTTTTTATTGAATAAACTATCACATTTTATTCAATACATTATCATTGTTTTTTTATTTATAAGAATTATTCATAAAATAATTTATTGTACCGCTATTATACTTTTCCTGTTAGAAAAATCATCCATTCTTAAGGGAGGAAAAGCAGAGTATATCGAGAAAAGAATAAAATCAACACAAGGAGTTTACGTGGAAACTCCAAAACCGAAAAAAAAACCACGGACCTAAGAAAATACTACTATATGAAAAATATTACAATCACAAAGAAGTTTCTCTCTCCCGACCCCAAAACTACCACATTATTACAAATCTTTAACTAATTCCCAACTTTCCCAATTCTCAAATAGAGAATATAAGAAAGGAATAAAAGAATCATGTATAAAGATTATAGTGTCTTTTTGGTGCGTCAAACATCAAAACTAAAGGCCTCCTTAAATAGCAATTAAGAATCCTCCATTCTGATCTCTCATCCGATATGGGACAAGAATAATAATTTTTTATTTTTTATTTGACAAATCCGACAATCTCCACCTTGCTAAAAATAAAATAAGACACATTGTCTTTACTGACAATCAATTCTCAATCTCCCGAGAATCATCCTACTCCACTATATTGAGTAGACCCACTTAGAATAATCCATTCTAAGAATTTCCGGCACATATCGAATAATACCTGCTGAAATTTTATGGTGCAACTTCCAGCTCTTGGCCTCCCTGGAAGTCCATCAACCATCGATATACTTTTTCACCACACACATTCATGCCAAGTCAATGTGTGCAAACTTGGGCCCAGCTAACATTACTACACCCTTTTTCCATGACAACTGGCATGTCATGAGGGTGTTTATTTTCTCCTCAGAGAAAATCCTCCACAACATTAGCTTTAGACTCGGAGTAATTTGCCGTAATAACTCCACCTCGACCAGCTCCACCTGCACGTAGACAATTTCGTTTTGTATGCCCAGGTTCTCCGCACTTCCAACAGACCATATTTTTTAGTCCTTCTTCCTTCCTCCATTGCCACTTGCCAACATTACTGAATTTTCTGAAGTGCGCCCTTCACTTATCAGCCTCCTTTACTCAGAAAGAAGTTTACATGTGACTTCACCAAAATTTAAAGTTTTATTACCATACATCAGAATTGGCTTCATGTGCTCATATGAACGTGTCAGAGACAAGATAAGCCTCAATGTCTTATCCTCATCTTCAATCTTCACTCCAATTACCTCTAGTTCAGAGATGATGCCATTAATAGTACTTAGATGATCTGAGATTTGTGATACCTTTTTCCATTCGAAGCGTGTGAAATTTCTCTTTCAGGTACAACCGATTTGAGATACCATTTGCCTGGTACAGTTCCTCAAGCTTTTTTCATAGCTCATTGGCATTTGAAATTCCATGCACATTAGCAAGGACGTTCTTAGCTAAAGATAAGCATATTGTGCTTGCAGCTCGCAAATCCAAATCCTCTCAATCTTCATTACTCTTTTCATCACTCTTTCCAGAGTCTTTGCTGGAACTTCCTATGCCATCAGTTGAACCTGGCTTTACTTTCAGAGTCTTGTGTAACCCAGATTGTATCAGCACATCCTTCACTTGTACTTGCCACGACCCAAAATTAATTCTACCATCAAATTTCTCTACATCAAACTTAATTGAAGACATATTTTGTTTACATACCCTAGCCTAATGAATAACCGTCTCTTAAAAATTCTTTTCTGATGTGGAAGATCAGACTACGCTGCAACCACAGAGCTTACTAAGAATTTTTAAAAGTGCCCGAATCAGGCTCTAATACCACTTTGTTGGGAAAAACCATCAATTCTTAAGGGAGGAAAAGCAGAATATATCGAGAAAAGAAAAGAATAAAATCAACACAAGAAATTTACGTGGAAACTCCAAAATCGGAGAAAAAACCACGAACCTAAGAAAATACTACTATATGAGAAATATTACAATCACACAGAATTTTCTCTCTCCCGACCACAAAACTACCACACTATTACAAATCTTTAACTAATTCACAACTTTTCTCCCAATTCTCAAATAGAGAATACAAGAAAGGAATAAAAGAATCACATATTAAGATTATAGTGTCTTTTTTGTGCTTCTAACATCAGAACTAATGGCCTCCTTAAATAGCAATTAAGAATTCTCCCTTCTGATCTCTCATCTGATGTGGGACAAAAATAATAATTATCTATTTTATATTTGACAAATCCGACATTTCCCAAATAAGTGCTTGTCAAAATAAATTTTAATGCATTATGTTATTAGGTCTTTGTACATAGGTTGTCCAAAAGTAGACGGGAACACTCACTACAACATAAGTGACATTAAGTAACAAGTTAGAGTAACACTTTTATTTTAATTAACACAAATCGGTAATACTTTCAAAGTTATTATAATATGTAACAAATATACAACACTTTTTATATTAGCTACATAGACGAGTAACACTTTTCTAATATGTAACACATGCATATAACACTTTTAAAGAAGTTACACTTCTCATGTAACACTTATACATAAGTAACACAATTATGTAACATTTTTATATAGGTAACAATTGTATATAACACTTTTACACTTCTCACACAAGTGAAATATTTATATATATTACACTTTAATATAGTTTTATTTACAAAATATATAAATTGTATGTATATATGTTACATATAAATAAATATCTATATAAACAAAATTTAATTATTATGTTATATTATATTTAAATAAATAATATGTGTAAAAAGAAAACATTTATACTCCATGTAGTATTTTTATTTGTAAAAAATATACATTGTTTTATTCTTTTATTTGAAATAAACTTTATATTGTATTTAAAAAATAAGTATATATGCAAAATTGCAAAGAATATGAATTTTTTAAAAGTAAGTTTCCAATTTTTCTTATTTTGGGTGGCTACTTAACATAGTATCGTTCTGTTATAATTTCTTGATTTCTCAATAAATTATTAATTTATTCATTCTAAATTAAAATTTTTAATTTGTGAAAAGTTTGGCAAATTAACTAACTAATAAATTATCATTTATTATTCTGTGTATGTCTTATTATATACATATCCACAAATTTGAGCAGTTTTCTCATGCAAGACCAGCGTCTAATTTATTTAATTAATTAATCAATTTTAAGAATAAAGGAATTACTAATTATATTCAAATGATTTAAGTCGTATATAAAAATTCTGAAAGGAAAGACTAAAATCAGACACAATTCAGTTACATACAATGAGTATGACGTTTTGCCATAGATTTAATTAATAACTAAATACGAAATTCAGAAAAGATCCATCTTAAACTATATTCACTTTCAGTTGCATATAATATTCGAAACATCTAGGAAGCCAAGCACTCAAAATCCAAACTATATTTCAAGTGGACGTAGGATGACGTTTAAAACTAGGGTGAAGATGCAAGCACATATCCCGTCATTTCTTCTGCAACTCTTGAGTCCTCAGCTTGGAGAGCATTTCTTATCCTTTCCTGTAAAAACACGAAAACCATTAGCTCTACACATAGTCAACGAGCTTATTTGATATCAAACATGAACATACAAGTGATTGATTCATCTTTTTTGTTGGAACCACTAGTGTTGAGTTTGGTATTTTGCAACCACTGGGCAAAGATGGTCGGGCTGCTTGTTGCATATCTTCGGAGAATGACTTCTCCATGGAGACGAGCTTCACCAACTCCTTCTCGTAATTCACTGAACATTGAGGGCAGAAGGTTGATCCTTGAGCAGCATCCATGTTCTCAAAGATGCGTTTTGTTAAAGTAGGCAGTGAAGTTGTGATGGTTTTTAATGGATTCAAAAACTAAACTGGATTGCTTAGAATTCTCTCATTGCCCAACCTGAAATATTACAATAATAAAAATCAGACAATCAAACCTAGATTCATAAAAGAATTTGATGAACACGGTGCTAGAATTCAAGATTCATTAATCCAAAAGCAAACTTTAAAATAGATGAAACCAAATTAGATCACCTACTTTGCAAGTGTTGCAGCACTATTCAAGTTTTCTTCTTCTTGCACCTTTCCAGAATAATTGCTGCTTCTACATACACAAATCTGGCCACCCATTTTTGGCTTTTTAATGGAGACTACCACATCAACCATAACCAACCACCACTGTCTTCCATCACATGAAACCCAAACTTCTACTTCAACCATGATGTTATCACTCATTTTTCCTCTACAAAATACTCGACTTTTTATATCCCCATTAGTATTAGATATAGAGCATACTGCACTTATATTTTCTTGTTTTTCCTCTAATAATCTATAAGGGTGTTTACATGATAGGCATTTTAAATTAGAAAGAGTTAAACATATATGTAACCGATCATCACATATCCACATGCTTCAACAATTTAATTAAAACCAGTAATTCTCATGATGAATGGTGAAAGAAAAATTCATATATCATTATAACAAAATAATAAGGGTTAATTACATTAAAAGTCCTAATCTTTTTGCCGATTGCGGATTAGTCCAAACTTTTGAATATTTACAAATAAGTACTCGACTTTTAGCCCTTATTGCAAATCAAGCCATTGGGCAGTTGGAGACCTGCCCGATGCTGACGTGTCAAATACTTAATTTTTTGATCAATTCTAGTTGGCAAAAACGTCGACGTTTCCTTCCTAATCTTCTCTCTCACAATTCATCGTCAAATCCTTTAATGGCAGAGATAGTTCAATTGTCACTGGATCAACTTCTACAAGGACATTTTCTGTTATAGAAGTGGAGAATTTCAATGGCTCTACATTGGATTCATTGTCCACATACTCTTCCATTGGATTCATTGTCCACATACTCTTCTACTGTTCCCGGATCCGGTTCAAGTTCTCCGCTGAGGTCTGTGTCGTTGAGTCTTTCTCCTACGAATAACCTAAGTCGGACAAATTCGATGCCTAAGTCGCCGAACTTGATTAAAATTCAGGCTGTTGCGCCGTTGTATCCGCAAACAATGTCAGCGCCGGAGATGATAGATTTATTGCTTCAGGAATCTGCATCAGCATCTCCGCCGAGCTCATCTTCACCGGAAAGATATTCCAGGATAAGTGATGAATCATCTCCCATGATTTCTAATTCTTCGGATCAGAATGTGGAATCATCAGTGAGATGCAATAGCCCTGCCCACGATAACAATACTATTACTCCTACGCCGCCAGAGAGTGGAGACTTGGTGCTTCTGGAATCCGCATCCCCATTGCCGCCTAGTTTATCATCTCTGGAGAGATATTTGAACGAAAGTGTGGAATCATCGTCGAGGAATTCAAATGATTTGGATGTCCGGTGAGAATTTGCAGCCCCATACGAGATATGTCGCTCAGTTCATCATCCTCGGAGAGAAGATCGTGTGTGGAATCACCACTGAGGAAGTCTATCTCGGATCAATATGTGGAATCTCCAGAGAGAAATGAACAGCACCATTCAATGGATTCCCCAACAGAGCAGGAGATGCAAGCTCTATTCCTCCATGAATCTGCATCACATTCGCTGCCGAGCTCAACATACTCGAAAAGTGAGGAATTCATGCTCGTTAGCAATATCACTATTGCTGCTGCTTTAATTTTTTCCAAAATATGCTTAATCAAACTTGATGTATTCAACAACTGAAACTTTATATTTCACGAATAATATCATCTTTGTTCCATTTTTCTTGGTTTAATTTACTTTCGGGATGAATTGTGAAGGACTGTGAAGGATTTGACAATGAATTGTAAAGAGAAGATTAGGAAGAAAACATCGATGTTTTTTCCAACTAGAATTGGTCAAAAGATTAAGTGTTTAACACGTCAGCATTGGGCAGGCCTCCAGCTGCCCGGTGGCTTGATTTGTAATAAGGGTTAAAGGTTGAGTGCTTATTTGTAAATATTCAAAAGTTTGGACTAATCCACAATCGGCGAAAATATTGGAACTTTTAATGTAATTAACCCAAATAATAAAGCATGCTGCATAACACATGTTTTGAAATGCCAATCCCCCATAACTTGGGAAGTTTCATAAGTCGAAACTAGCCAAAAAGGTAATACATAGAAAGATGAAGCAAGATGAAGAGCCTATGTATGTTAAGAATGTTTTTAAAATTAAAGTATCTCACCCACTGGCTGATGAACAAGAATGAGATATGTTGATTAAATGTTGTTCAAGAGACACCATTGTTAATGATCTCAAAGCAAAATACTCAAATGAAGATCTCAAGAGCTGTAAAATCAATATTTTAATGCATTCAGATGCATGTGTCAGGGAACAATCCAAATTAATAAACATATCTCTAGAGTCGATTAGAACCTCAGTGTCATAGAACCCCTGTCCCCCAATATTCCAAAAGATACAATTTAAGGATCAGGTCGTTTGATCTTCATTTCAGTTATTAGCAAGTTATCAAGCTTAGCATCAACATCCCACATGTGCAAAAATGACAAGCTGAACATTAGTAGGCACCCTTCAAGCGCTCGAACCCATTTTGCTGATGTAGGTTACTGATATTGGACATGCTCCCTTTTGCTAATATTTATTACCAATATTGGTTCCTCCTTTTTGCTGACATTAGCCATGCTCTATAAATTATGGAACATAAAGAGAAACCAGAAACACATAAAGCATGTATGAGCTCGAATTTAAAAGTTTGTCATCACAGTCCTTATCCACGTGGCCAATGCAACCACAAAAGTAACAATAAAGAGGCAGTCAGTCATTTATATTTTAAAGGGAAGAGAATATTCACTTCACCATGGTGGACTTTAAAGATCCTTTTAGAGGTTTTGAAATATCAATGTTTGTCCATATACTCAGATTACGTCCAAAGAAACAACCACTTTATCAGAGTCAGCATTATAGTAACAACCAATTTGATTTCCTGTAATTCTTGCAAAATTCTGATTCATTAAGCCTAGAGGAAGGCCATGAATTTGGACCTAAAAGTGGCAGAATTTCAGATCAATTTTAGCAGGGATAGCTTGGGATCGACTAGAGAGAGAACGAGAAAATATCAATCAAATAGCCATGGGGATCCTTTTTGAATACGGGTGTAATCCGTTTCATCATCTAAACAGAAGAGAACAACATTATCATATAGTGATTTGCAGCTAAAGGATGTTTTGGGTTCCAAAGATTACGAAACGGAGCCTCCATTTCTGAAAGTGGAATTGGGCGAGGAGCTAAGAGCTTGCCAATAAAACAGAAAGATCCAATGAAAGAAGATTCAATGCTTTCCTTAACAATCAGAGCAGTTTCCTTGTTATCTAAGAGAGAGATTGGCATGCAAATGTTTAAGAGGGTTAGCCATCATAGTAAGAAAGACAATAGAGATCTTAAGAGATTAGAGAATAAGGAAATCCGAGAATCCTAATCACCATCCAGATGCACAACACCAATTTGAAGCCTAAAAATAAAGAGATAAGAAAGAAAATAAGAAAAATAATGAAAGAAAAACAAGTAACACAAAAGCTCTATGATCAGGACATGAGCACTAATGGATGCTACAACAAGGAGAAACCCTAGGACACGTAGAAAGAGAATTTTTACACTATTTATTTAGTTTGTGATTTAGTATAATTAATACTCTCTTCGTTCCGGAGAAGTTGGTATAATTTTTTTTGGGCACGGAGATTAAGGAGTACAATAATTTAATATAAAGTGAAGTAAAGTGAAGTGAGAAAAATAATATTTAATGTGTAGTTGGTAGTTATATTAGAGGTGATATGTGGGGCCCATGAGAATAGATTAATTATTTTTGTGTGGGTCCCATGTATTAAAAAGGAAATGTGTCAACTTTAGTAGGACAAATCAAAAAGGAAAGTGTGTCAACTTCTATGGGACGGATGTAGTAGTTAGTTTAAATTTAAAAAAAAAATGAATGTGGGTGTTAGTTAAGTTTAATTGGGAATTATGTAAAAGTGAATTGAAGGGTATATTTGAGTTTCTACCGCATGATCATTGCAAGAGGGTCAGCTATCATAGCAAGAAAGACAACAGAGATCTTAAGAGACTAGAGAATACGGAAATCCAAGAATCCTAATCACCATCCAGATGCACAACACCGATTTGAAGCCTGAAAAGAAAGAAAGAAGAAAGAAAATAACAAGAATAATAAAAGAAAAACCAATAACATAGAAGCTCTAGGATCAGGACATGAGCACTAATGGTGGCTCCAACAAGGAAAAACCACGTAGAGAGGGAATTTTTACACTATTTCTTTAGTTTGTGATTTAGTGTGATTAATAGTTAGTTTAAATTAAAAAATGAATGTGGGTGTAAGTTGAGTTTAATTGAGAATTGTGTAAAAGTGAATTGAAGGGTATATTTGAGTTTAAACCGCATGACCATTGCAAGAGGGTCTGGGTCAGCCATCATAGCCAGAAAAATAATAGAGATCTTAAGAGACTAGAGAATAAGGAAATCCAAGAATCCTAATCACCATCCAGATGCACAACACCAATTTGAAGCATGAAAAGAAAGAGAAAAGAAAGAAAATAACAAGAATAAAGAAAGAAAAACCAGTAACACGAAAGTTCTAGGATCAAGACATGTGCACTAATGGTGGCTCCAACAAGGAGAAACCCTAGGACATCGTAGAGAGAATTTTTACACTATTTGGTTAATTTGTGATTAGTATGGTTAACAGTTAATTTAAATTGAAAAATAAATGTGGTTTTTAGTTGAGTTTAAATGGAAATTGTGTAAAAGTGAATTGAAGGATATATTTGAGTTTAAACCGCATGACTATTGGGAATGCTAAGAAGTATACCAAATGAGCCCTTAAATATTTTCATGTATGTGGATATACATTGATATACAATAAAATTAAGAAATAAAAATTTAAAGATGTGTATTTAATAAAGCTAAAGTCGTGTGAGACGATCTTACAAAATGACTTTCGTGAGACAAATAAGAAGTGATACTCTTTATAACGAAAAGCGATATCTAATTAATGAAAAGTTATATTAGTATTGTGAACAATTTCATAAATTATTTATAATATAAATGAAAAATGATAACATTTTAAAAGAAAAATGATAAGTAATTACGAAAGCGTAAAATGATATTTAACATCACTCTTTAAAATCTTTTACCATTGTTTCCACCATTCTTCAAGCAAAATTGATTCCTCACAACATGCAAGGAGAACTGAGGTTACATGAAAAACGCATGTTACTATGTCACCTAAGAACAAGAAAATAGTTGTGTTTTTCCCACCTATTTCTAAACAATGACCCACCCACCTTCCTGGGGGAGGAGGGATTCAATCAGTAAAACAATGTATGATGATTCTTACTCTCTCTTCTCACTTCATCTCGTACACATCCATAACCAGAATAGCAAGATGCAGATTCCAATACCAGTGTTTTTCAATCCAGCCAGAGTCAAAGTTCAAGAGCTGCTTAGTCTTGGGGCTTTGAGGAAATATACGCTTTCTACGAATCCTTTTCCAAGTTGACCCACATCTTTCAAAGCATCAACCATGTTATCATCGTCAGTATCGTCTCTTCCTCGCTTCTGAAAGCATGAATAGTCCGTCGATTGAGAAATAGAAAAAAGTGTTTGCATGATGACAAAGCCAAGCTTCCGTAGTCAGGAATGAGAAACCATTATTTACCTTTGAATTTATATTATTTCCACATGTGAGACCAATGGCATCACCTCCAAAAGAATCATACCACACCTTAAACTTGCCAGCAAATTCTCTCTGCAGATACACGCATGCGCATGTGCATAATGGCATTAGCAAAACAGATAAGCATACAATGGCAATGCCCTCAACCAAGTCAACTAATATGTAATATCATGTTACTTGCCTCAATGTCAGCCACAAAATATCTTAGAGGATCAAATCCCACCATCAGCTTATTCTTGAATTCCTCTAAGTCCCCTTTCATATCTCCACGCAATAGCAAGGGTTGGAACGTTTTGCTAGGTTTTCCTCGTACTATGTGCCTCCCTGCTTTCCAGTAAAAATGAGAAACATTTTGCAAAGCAATCCATAAGAACAGTTGCATTTCCTACATAAGCAGAGCACGCTCAAGTAAAGGACAACAAACCTAGTTTTACTTCAGATGGGAACAAGAGATGATGTGGATAAGGCAACTTGTCCCTGTGTAGAAGAATCACAGCGTTGTAGTTGTTCAGAGGTGTTCGGAAAAGCCGCTGCAACATAGACAAAAATGAAGATTATTAAGAATATAATAAGACAAAATAATAAGGAAGGAAAAGGGCTTCACTCACTTCCCATCCATAAGACTCGTTCTGATCCGTCAGTATGATGTCAGTCAACAATTTTGCACTACTACCTGCATATGCCGCCAATCTCCTGAGGTCCTGACACATAATAAATCAGTAATTGTACATCAGAAATCCATCCAAAGCAGAAATAAATCTCAAATTCATTAGAAACACAGTAAAGATGTTTTTATCCCTAGTTACTGGTAAAATCTATAATATATTTCACAAAGGAGATCCAACTAAAGGATTGATTTATAAGGACCAGACATTCAACAAGTTTATCCTCAACTAAAGATTTAGCAACTGACCAAAAAGTATACCACGATTCCCAGTAATAAACAATGAAATGGTTGAAACATGCAGAAAATTGTACTAGACATTGAATTTCTAGAGGACTCACCATTGCCGTCGGTGATTGCATAGTCCAGGCCACAGATTCCCTGTCGTAACTAGTTGCTAAGAACATAGCAGGTTTAGCATTCTGTAAGTTCTCTTCATACTGTTTTCTATTCGTCATGAAATTTTCCTACAGAGAATATACAAAAAATTCATCTATAAAATGTCGCACTCAGTGAGACTCGAAATAATATTAAAAATATTTGAGCTGCATTAGTTACATTTATTTCTTTGTCATCATCGGGAGTCAAGTCACCATTAATATCAACAATTAGAGGACAAAAACTCCAGTCGTACTCTGCCAACAATCTTAAGAATCTGCAGAAAAGAAATTATCATCCAAAGATGAAATCTGACAGATAAAATATAAATGAAGACTTATCATATTGAAAGGACAGAGAACAAATCTGGATATGAAAATATATTACTTCCTCCGCCCATTACATTCTTCACTCTTTCCTTATTTGTTTATCCCATTACACTCATCACTCTTTCCTTTTTTGTTTGTCCCATTACACTCTTCACCCTTCACATTAATGGACGGAGGGAGTAATATATTATTTTTTGAAATGAAGTAAAATTAGTTTCACAATTCTATTTCCAATTATCCACAGTGCCAAGTGCGTCCATTACACGTCCCATTCATCAAAAAATATTTTTTTCTGAATTACAATTTTCAATTTAGCTTTCATACACTACTCTCATTTAATAAATATAACAAATGGAAGCCAATAAAAAAAATAAAAAAAAAATTCCAAGATCACATTTTATATATCAACCAGGGAGTCTGATCCACACAATTTGATGGACTTGAAAGATGCCAAACTGCTTAAAAGTAATGCTACAAACAATGGAAAAAAGAAATCTCAAATAAACAAAAAAAGTAGTACACATTACACAAAAAAAGTGAAGTGTAGGAAGAAAGTCAACCTTAGAAACCCAGTTATCCGAGAACATGGAGGGCTGAATGGTAGTGGCTTCAAAAATAAGTGCGCAACCAAAAGCTCAATTGCTTCTTCTGACAAAGAATTCGAAAATAAATGTGCAGACACCCAGCGTTTTGCAAGCCTAATACGAAGGGGTAAATTAATTTTAAAAAACGTTAATGTAGAGAGAATGTATAACTGGAAAAGAAAAGGTGCTTTTCTTGGCCCTGATTATGGTAGGAGGCACATAGAATGAACAAACTAAAATTCTCACCGAACAACAGGTCCAAATATAGGATAGCGGCCTCGTAGGCCATTAATCATGCTAGAATGTTGACCACGAAGAAAAAGTTTTTTATCTGACGATAAAACATGCTTTATTTGAGCACCTACAATGAAAACATGGGAATTAAGGTAGAGATGTTAATGTAGCTAGAACACAAAATATGGCAACTGATAGGAGAAGAAAGATATTACCATGTTTTTTCATCAAGCTCAAACCCCTCTCATGCAAAATTTTAAGCCGAAATGCATAACCAGACATGAAGATATCAACATTGTCCTCCGTAGCTGTACATGTAATCCCCAAATTGGTCTGAAGGCTGCCAAGCCAAACCATCAGATAACTTACTCATATATGTACTTAACCTGGAATCATTTCAAACCTAACCTTTCAGCAATCCTAAGAAGGAAAGCAGTTTTAGTCTTCTCCATAGCAACCTCATCCATTGGCCAGTTTCCAGAACCTTCCAGCTGCAAGGAATTAATAATCATTTTAAAAAAATATTGATGCATATAAAGATAGAAATTTATAATCAGTTAGTCTTGCCTGAATCATAACTTCTAATGGATGTATGCAGGTTGAAGTACGTTTCTCCAGCTTTGTTTTACTGCCTTCATTTGCTAATGGATGTGGGGCAGGAGGGAAGACAGACATCAACCTAAATGCTGTAATATTTGTAAGCATTATGTATTTACAATACAGCAGTCATAAGAGTGTGCTAAACCCACTCAAATAGTAAAGGAAGATGCAGAAAAGAAGGATAACACAAGATATAGATAGTAGGGATTCCAATCATTAACTCAATCTTTTTTCTACTACACATATCCTTTTCTGTTAGAGCATAAGTGATTAAGTGTTACATGGCAACACGTGTGATCGAATGAAAACACATTTCAGAACGTCTTCAAATTAGAAAACATGCACATAAGATGTCTCTGTAACTAACTTCAACATCTTCTAAGAGGGTGTTTGGCTAAGTTCATTTGAAAGTATAATAAAAAATGAAGTTGGGCCAGAACAAAGTCGCACATGGACCTTTTAATTATGCTCATAGATTGTGCTAAGCTAGAACGTGGAATAGGTGTATTCACCCGCTACAAGAGATTTTGTTACTCTTGCATTTTTGTGACAAACTCTGAACCCTGCTCATTAGCTCGTTTCAGTTTACTATTTCCATGCATGACTTATTATTGAACTTCGGATCAAAATATGGAGATATGTTTGATGGAATGGAAATAAGTTCCATAACAGACATCAGAGCTTCTGCAAGCAAGCGATCGTGTGAGAATGCACACAGTGGCTAGGATCATTCATTGGAAAAGAAACCTGAATCCAGGGGCTGCACACTGGATATCCGGAGAGGAATGTCATCAAGAACTCGTAAATGCTTTGACAGGTCATCAAACGCCTTCAACAAACTTTTAGAACAGGATATAGGATCTGAAAACACAAAATACCATATCATCAACTTTGTTACTCTCGAAGCCTCTTAAAACATGAACAAGTAGCTGAAAGACACAATATCTTACCTCTATTGCCACAGTGAAGCACAAAATCAAGTTGGTCTACATTACATATTATACTTTGTTTTGGAAGGGAAAGATGACGTGTTAGGACATATTCACATATTTCCTTTATGATGAGATACTTCTCCCATTCACTGTGCTCCCATACTAAATTTAAGATAAAGGGTGAGCAATGCCATTTAATTATTATTAGAGCCAAGAGACACCATTTAAGCAAGAGAAGTGATACTATCCCTTACCTGCAACTTCAGAGATTTTACCATCACGGAACCATCTCAACGTAGCTTTATCCCCCCAGAACTTCCTAAATTCTACAGCCTAGAAAGATGAACGAATTCACAAAGAAAAAGAATCAGACCACAGATCCACACAATGTTTAAACATAAATGAGGTACAGGAATGTATGCTGCCTTATCTTTGTCTTCAGGACTTGGACCTACAACAGCCTGTTTGAAGGCTTCCTCGATGGACCCAATTTTGATCCCAATAAACAGAGGTTCACCATCCAGCATAGATAAACCCTAATATGAATATTTAAAACAACGTTGGAATGAAGTATATCCCCCAATAATATTTCAAACGTCACACTAAGTATAAAGAAAATACCATACATTCTCAAAATTGCAATCAGAAGAGATGTTTCTCCAGACTACTCGAATGAGCTTAGTTCTTCCTCTCAATGCTTGATCAATGATATCCAGTACTTTTTTCTCATATGACCTCCAACATTCATCATCCAAGCAAAATCCAGTGACATGGAAATCACAGTTCTCTTTCAAATTCAACCTAAAAGGTGAATATGTGAGAATAGCAAGAAAATTACATGCAACATACATTGACAACCAGTCTGCACCCAACAAAATTAATGATATAAAGCTATTTCAGTTATCAATAACAGTGTATAAGTGATAAAGGAATAAATTTACCTTATGCAGTAGTCATACTTAGCAGGATAATCAATTTTAGTCATAAAGATCTCATCAAAACCACTGTCTTTACATTTGTCCATGCAAGTAAGTGCCTGTGCTGCCTCATCACGTAGCTAAATTCAAATTACTAAATGTCATTTTAGCTGAAAACAAGACTTCTTTAAGCTACATAGGTTCTATAACACAATTTAGTAATTTTAATTTCTGAGATCCAACCTCTTGGAAACCACTTAGTGACATTCGAAATGCCATATTGTAATTGCCAAATGAACTACAAATGATCAAAGGAAATGACTGCAACTGCGTCTTCCTATCCTGCAAATCCAAACGTGGGTATAATGATTCAAACTGAATAGGAACATAAAGCAATCACAATATTAGATAAGGAATTTTTTACAATAGTTAGTGGAAAGGCCACAAACTCAACACGGAACTTAAGCAATAGCCATATGGTACATGATAAAAGTTGATAATCCTAAAGAAAAGGAAATATAAAAAAATTAAAGAAAAAACAAGAAGGAACAAGTTAACTCACATAGGATAGGCACGCACGAATTTAGGGAATCAAACACCTTATATCCATAGTGGGGAGCCCCCCCTTAATGCTAAAGCATATGCATGTGTTTGTACACACACAGACACTTAAATAGTACGTTTCTTTATCCCATTTTAAATTACAAATATAGGTAGGGTGGCAGTTCGGTACAGCTGCGGAGAAAAAACTCCTTATATCCATAACCAAGACGATGAACCTTGGGGGTACCCCTAAATTTCTCCAAGCTTATATAATTACATAATATATATAATAAATTTATTAAAATGTATAGTTTTTCCATATAATTAACTATATCAAAATATAATTTAACAAGCTAATAGCAACAATGCTTTTTATTTTGACAATGAGTACATTCATAATTTGTATATTCCATTTCAAAAATAAATCCGGCAACATATAATTCTTTGAATTTAGTTACTCACGTGCTATGCCTTGTAATTGTTTTGGTTTGTAATTCGTGTAAGGGATTCCACATCCCTGTACTCTTTATAGTTTTAATAAAACCTCTCTTATAAATAAAGGATGTAAAATTATACAAAAGAAAGATAGGTTGGTAACACAATACGACTCAGCGTACAAAAGGGGAGTCACACTTTAAGTAAGTGGGTGAAGTGATGCTTAATGAGAATTGAGGGGAGAAATATGAAATTAGACCTTTCTAAAAATACCCAAGGATTTAAATGCAAATAGGAAAGTTCATGTCTTTAGCTGCCAAAATTGAAAATATGCATTAAAATATCCAAATGTTCCAGATTTGATTTGCAATTAGGCCTAGATATACACATAATTGTGTATTCAAAATAAATTAGTATCTAAATTTAATTAACCACTTAATTATTTTGATTCAAAATTTCAATTTGGACAGTGTGGATAGTGGATAAGAACCCTGCTCCACTGCTACCCATAAAACATGCATAGCTACTAATACAGCGTGAGGAATCTTCACTTTCATGTCACAAAAGAGCAAAAAGTTCACATGGTCTTTTAAATGCTAGACGTCTAAAAAAGAACTTTGTTTTCATTAAATTAAGAGTGATAAGTGATTGAGTAATTAGGTGAACACCAGAAAGCTAGGTCAATAGAGATAACGATGATCTGAATGAATAGGCTAATTGAATATCAATCAACTGGCAAAAAAAAAAAAGACTTAATGACATTAGCAACTACGATCATTGGGCACTATACCTTATCTGAAATCTTTCTCTCACCTTCAGGCCGAAAGAAGAGTCCACTGTCCCATACATTCGAATTGGCTGCAAATGATGAGGAAGATGCTTTAAAAAATAATATTTGTATAGTGCATTTTGACACATCAAGATGGTAGACCGTAGATGTTTGACGAAAACAGCTACTTACTCTCAGGATTCATTCATCTTGAAAATAAGAATGAAATATAAGAATTAAGAATTTTGAGGCATCATAGAAACAAAAGTCAACTATACAATGCCTAAACATTGCACCTACAACTGTGCCACAAGATTATTGGCATCTTCTTAAGTAGCATTGGAATGGCATTATCAAAAGGATAGGTCTTAAAATGTTGGACAAAAAAATATATGGTCTACTCTTAATATTCATAAATCTATAAAATAATTAATAAAATATACGTAGAGATAAGCATTTCAAGGCATCATAATAAACAAAAGTTGGTCACACTGCACTTAAATACTACATTTAAAAACATGCTACAAGCCTACAATATTATAGGAATCTTAATAAACAGATGTCAGCACATCAGGATGGCAGTATGAAGAATATAGGTCTTAATATGTTTGACAATATAGGGTCTTACTTTTAAAATTCACAAATCTTGAAAACATAAAAATTGGTTATAAGTAGAGTGATAAGCATTTTGAGGCATCTTAATAAACAGAAGTCAGTCACACAGATGCCTAAACATGTCGCTTACATAAATGCTACGCGAATATGAAGGAGACAAACAAGTCAAGCAACTTGTTCTTGAAATATTTGGTTGTAGGATGTGAAGGATTTTATCTGAGGAGATGAAACTTGGTGTTTTGTTCATTTTTTAGTTTTTACGCACTAACAATATTATCGTAATTTCCTGGTTCATGATACCTTTGACTCTATCACTTGATCTGGTCTACCACCATTTGAAATCTCAAATGTATTGAGGTGATGGAGATGGCTCTGTAGTCATTCAGGCTGGTTTTTTATTTTTATTATTATTATTATTATTAATTTTTTTTTTTTTGTAGTATTAGGGTCTAGGTGATGAACCTGGGTTTGATTCTGCGTATAAATCACTCTACCCAGGTTCATGCTTCTTAATTCTAACACTATCCTAAGGCCCCAAAGTGAAGAAGGCCCACCAGCGATTTATTAATAAAATCACTTTCCTAATGACCCAACTAAAATAATAAGAATAAGATGTTATCAACTCCCTTTCCATTTGGCATAAGGTCTTTTTACGCTCACCACTCACATGTCAAGGTCCTTCCCTTACCCATAACCCAGTCCCTTGCAAATTGCTAATAATGTGTGAGTTGTTGTAGGAAATCTGACTTGTACCGAGAATGAAGTGCGGGAACTGAGATTAGAAATATGTCAAATACACATAAGTCGACTCGTTCACCCAAATTGAGGTCGTAAACAAAGGAGTCATCTTTGGCTCAAATACCAGCTATTCCAATAGCAGAACAGAAAGTGAGAAGGCTTCAAAAGGATAGTTGCCAATGACAACTACATATGAGAAAGTGTATGAGGATTATCCAGTAGAGGCAATCGATTAAATGTCGTGCCCTTCGAGAGGTCAATTAATGCAACATGAACTCAAATATCTCCGGGAAGAAATTGACTCAAATTCGGTAATTCAATCATTAAGAGGATCAAAAGATCATTGTGATACACGACCATAGGCTGGGCAGGATTTATCTTGAGGAGAACACCTTAATCTTGTTTATTTTTATGCATCAATACTACTAATTTTTAGTTTCTGGTTATTGAGAGTAGACAATTTTATTAACGGCCAAACCTCAACTTTTTAAGGCATTCCACATTTTAATGTTACATATACAATATCAATGGCAGGGTAATAAATATCCAGCAACCAACAATTTCATGAAGACTACATTTTGGGATGCCTAGAGTATATATGTGATATGTGTACTGTTGTTGTGGGGGGGGGGGGGGGGGGGGAGGATAAATTAAATACAGACATACCAATAAAATTAAGAGTTATGCGCAATATCTGCACAGCATTCATTGAACTATTGATTCTATTTTTTCCAGATCCAGTTGCGAGGTAAGCCATGATAAGAGTAATTAAGAATCCACTCATGCAGTCATGGACATATAGAAAATTTTTCCGAGCCCAAACCTACATCAATTTAAAATGTAACCTTTTGTGTTAAAGGAGGAAAGTGTGCAAAACTAAACAGAAAAATAATTAATAAGCTAATATTACTTATAAACCTTCAAAAGTAACAATGCCTCTCCCAGCTCCTTGCATCCCTTAAAAGTTCTCTTGATCAACTCTGCATTCTCCTCAATGTACATGTCCTCCAATATACTGCTATTGTACTTTGGTGTGGCTTATAGGAAAACAAAATTACAGAGATTTAGAATTGTCCATCAAAACAAAGTTATGAAGTGAAATCATGTCAGGAATCCAGTATCGGGTTTTTCTGTGATTGTTCCTAACAAATCAGTACAATACCTTGATCCAGTATACGTATATTGTTCCTCTCAGAGTTCAATTTTGACAAGGGGAAAAAAGATGGTGCGGTGGGAATTATTTTCAGGGAAAATACAGTGTTACCAGATAGTCGCGCAGCTGAGCAATTGACAAGTTATTCATTCGTTAGTAACCTTATGTCATTAACTAAAATAAAAAATATATATATATGCAAAGAGTCCATATACACGTGAGAGAAATAAAACCTGGATAAACAACTAGTACAGGCTTCCGTGCTTCATTATGGAAAGCTGACCATTTTACATCGTGGACAAAAGAAGAAGACTTCAAATATTTCTTGATCATACATAGATAAAGAAATCTTTTTGAGTGGTATCGATAATTTAGGTAGTCTTTTTCATGGAAGCATTCCTGTCAAAAAATTAAAATATAGAACAATTTCAAGGCACTTCAAAACTGAATAAGTTGAAAGTTCTATACAACATTGTACGAACATAAATATGTTGCATTCTTAATGTATAGTGGAAGATAATAAACCACACATATTACATCCATGACAAGAAACTAAATAATGTGTACCCAGATGCATAGAATAATTGAAGCAACAGAAAAATTCTGGGAGTTTCTTCCCAAACCTACTGTTTCCTTACATAGACAAATGAAATAAGACTTCTTAAAAATCACATCCTTCTTACTAAAACTTTCAGACGTCTGCATGATTTGATGTTTGTGAGAAGATGGTCAATAACTTATTCCAATAAATATCATCAATCTACCAGGAAATGCAATTCCAAAGGCAACAGAGCAGAAATAACACTCTAATAAATCCATACAGCTCAACAACAGAAATATCAAAGACAGAAAGGTGAAGCATATTGCAAAAATGGAATCTCAAGAGGAATGAAGAGGCTGGAGAACACCTTAAGATCCTAGTCAAACTAGAGAAAGCATAAGGTAGCATGAAGTTCCGAGCTACCTAAAATGAATCATATAGTTTATAAGCAAGTTATTTTTAAAATATTATCTCACTTCTCCAAAGTTAATACGTAATCTACAAGAAGAAAGATTTTCCAGTTACGTTGAAGGCGGAATCTTATCAGAGATTCAGTACAAGGACAATGAATATGCACGGGATTGTTGACTTGTGGATGAAGTAGAGCCTAAAATCAGGAGTTCGCAGGCAGAGTTCTGTAGGAAAGTTGGTACCTTAGGGAGTCTCAGAAAAAGATCCACATTTACGTCTGGCCTAGCGATGCACTGAAATGAATAACTCCCCCCAATTTCTATGGACTTCGGCTTCTTGAACTTGAACTCGACTTTATCAGCACCAATATCTTGAATAAACGCTGGCGCAAAATCATCGGGTGTAATCTACAAAAATTCTCAGCAATAGAAAATCAAGAGAAGATGAGAAAATAAATTTACAAAGACGAACGAAGGCACCATAGATGTACGGACTGTACCAGGAGACTATCATCTGGGATATTGTCAATGGCTTCTCTGATAGCAGAAACGGTGTCGTTTACAATAGCAGCGTTTGCTGGAGAATAGTCTAGTTGCACTTCCTTTAGCAGCTCTTTCAACTTCAAATTGGACGAGTCAGGGTAGGTATCCGCCATGTTTACCTCTCACAAACTACGCCCAGGGTTTATGTTCAGCTTAAACCCTGAGAATGAAACTTTGCCTGCTACACAATTGAATTGTGAAGTACAGAATAGCCCAAATTTTGAGATCTTGGATGGACTTTACAAAATGGGCTGAAACATCAGGCCCATTTTAATTCGCATGCATAAATTACTTGATCCATGTATAGAAAATCAAAACAAGTCCGGATTACGAGAATTATAATTGAGAACTAGTTGCCTTATTTAACTTTTTAAAAAATACAAGTGTTGCAATATTATGTTTTTTCTAAATAAAAATTATACTAGTATAATTCCCGTGCAACGCGGATAATCATATTTCGTTAATTATTTATTATTTTTAATTTATATTTTTTAAGTAGGATCAATCAAATTGAAAGTATGATTTGTTTTTTTGAGAACCACTAGGGTGGGACTGTCTCAAATTTAAGACCGGATCTTTTAAGTTAAATGTGTCAATCTTTATTCGCGGATCCTTTCTCTTCGCCCCACACACATAAGGGGATCTAAATATGCAATCTTGCTCTCTCCCTCCGTAGCTAAATCTGCATCTCGCTTCCCCCTCCTCTCCCTTCTCTTACTCCCTCCACCTTTCACCGCCGCCCATCTCCGCCAGATTTTCCAAAAATTACCTTGCTGTTACGCCATCACTAGACCACAAATGGAGAGAACTAGGTCAGCCCTCCATGGCTTTGTTACTCTCTTCTTAATGGGCTTCTTCTTTTTTTCTCCATCTACATCCGTAACTGCTCCGATTCCTCCGGCACCGCTGCCAGCGTCCGCCTCACCATCTCCTTGCGCAATCGCCGAGTTGCAGCCACGTACGGCCTCGATCCCGCCGTCATCGAAACCTTCCCCAATTTCATCTACTTGAAGATGAAGTACCACCAGATCGGAAAAAGGGAGTTCAGTGCGCTATGTGTTTGACGAATTTGAGGAGATTGAACACTGCGTGTGCTGCCCAAATGCGACAAGTTTTCCACCCTGAGAGTACTAACGCTTGGCTCGAATCACACGTCACTAGGAAGAGATTCGCAATTCGATAGTATAATTGAGAACTCTCCCCTTTGTGTTCGTTTATGCATTAATTATTAATTTTTTTTTACTTTGTCGTGTTAATTATTTTCTTTTCTTAAATAATAGACGATGAGAAAGTAGATTTTGTTTCAGTGATACAAGAGTGACATCAATCTCATGGCCTATAGGAAAGTTGATTAACATAGGTAAAAATCGTTTCATGCTTGGGAACTATATGGTGCAGCGTGCTTGTTCGTATCTACCTTGTCTCTGCAAATTGCCAGAGACCCAAATGACTATTTGGCTTAGATTATCGGTAATTTAATTCTGGGTTATTGATTCTCATCTGTTGTTCATTGTGAATGAAAATGTTTAAGGTCTGTCCCCCAAAGGAATAGATAGAGTGTAGTGTTGCTATCGTATGGGGTTACAAATCGTACAGGTAGAGTTTCTTTCATGTTCGCCATTTTAGGGGAATCTCCCTTTTCTACTCATCGTGCCTGTGGGGTTGCCAGGTTGGCCTGCCCCACCTATTTCACTAATCTTCCGCCTTGTCCTAAATAATCTCATTTTATTAACTTGTAATGATATATTAATACTGTTGTAATTAACAAGTCTGTGTCACACGAAATATGTAATTTTGAATGCATACATAAGATTGTACATGATGTATAAGTATAAAGTGCTACTACCCTGATTAGTATGTATGGAGCAAACTGCAGACAGGCAGAGTAGTAGATTGATTTGAAAGGAAAAGGAAATAAGAATTGAATTATGGATTCCTTAAACTACTAAATGAGAAAGAAAATAATGATTTGAAGTGTTAGTGTTTATATCAGAAAGGAGAGGGAATTGAATGATGATGAAGATCCATTGGAACACTACAATTTTAACGCCATCAATACAGAATGACATTCTTTTGGAGATTCTTGGCACAATACTTTACAACTGAGATCCTAGATATCTTACTATGGAGTCCTAAAGCACCCAAAATTAAACTTGATGTATCACATGACTAATAAGAAAGAGTAACCTAATTAATATGAAAGAGTAACTGATTAGCCATTTTGTAGTAGAGATGACCAATTAAAATAATTTATCGAACCACAGGGAGGTCGACGCTAGGGCTTAAGCGAGATCACGTTTATCGCAATTTTATAGAGACGAAACATCAATGGGTAGTTTGATTAAACAAGAAATTAAATCAATCAAAGCAAGCAAGCAAGCAATGATTAGCAAACAAAATAGATGGATGAAATGAGTGATTTTCCAAGTTGAGTAAAAGTGAGATTAACAACATTTAAGAAGTGAAAATCTTAGGATAAATGCATCAAATTCATATGATTATGGGTTTCAACTAAGGGCCAACACTAAGTTCACCTAAATTCCCTCTCAAGATGAATATGATATGGAATCAAGCTCAATGGATTGGTTCTCACTCAAACAATTCCAACTAGGTACTAAGCTTGAGGTGAGAGTCCCTTCACACGATTAATCAACCTCTCGATCAAACCAATCACATGTTCTATCAAAGGGTTTTAAACTCTAAAGGATTTCTCAATCTCTTTACAATTTATAATGCACATGAAGTATTTGATGAAATGATTCACTTAATTATCCTAAGCATATAATTGATTTCTCAATCTAATCACATATCTAGAACAACTAGACACACAAATCAACAAAACAAATCAAGCAATTAATAATCAATGATAGAAAATTAATTAACCCAATCAACATATGAATTTAAATACACAAATCCCAAAATTATCCAATAACTCTCATGTTGCTAATCTCACAAGGGAGATTAGTCTACCATATTCATAAAGAAGTTAACATAGACAATTAAATTCTTACAAATCATGATAAAATTATGAGGTTTAATACAAAGATTGAATGAAAACTCCCTTTATCTATCTTCAATGGTGATCTCCTTCCCTTCTTTGCACTTTTCTCTATTCCTTGATCCTTTTCCTTCACTTGGATATAAAAATTGATGGTGGGATGATGGTAGATCCAAAGGATGAAGAATGGATGAAGATGATGGTGTGGAATGGAAGAAATAGTGTGTGAGGTGTGTGTGCAGGGTCCAAAAAATGAATCTCCCTTCAAATATTGAATAAATGGGTATTTATACCCCTTGGGAAGCTTCTAGAAGTTTCTGAAAATTTTCTGATCCCAACACCTACACGGCTCGTGTGCAGCACACGGCCACAGGGGTGGCCGTGTTGGTGTTTCTAATGCTCGCACACGGCCCTTCTGGACAGGGCCGTGTTTGGTAAACGGCTCGTGTTTCTGCACATGGCCCGTGTTCTGCACTCGGCCACAGGGGTGGCCGAGTTGGTGTTTCAGGCGATAGCGTACGGCCAATTCCGATAGGGCCGTGCGCTGTACACGGCCCGTGTTCTTGCTGCCCTATTTCCTCTTTCAATGTTTTGGCTCGTTCTCCCTCGTTTCAATAAAAACACAAAATACAATCAAATAACACATAAATACGGATAAACAAATACGAAAACACATATAAAAAAATACTAAAATCTAGGCGAAAATATCACTCATCAGTAACCCAAAAAGATGTTGATCAAATACTCAAATTAAATAGTAAATTAATCTTTAAAAAAATAAATATATAAGGAGTAATCCAATTAATAAGAAAGAGTAACGTAATTAATATGAAAGAGTATCCTAAAAGATATCGACAAAAAAACTCAAAAAAACTCAAATTATATAGTAACTTCTATTATTATTATAAAGAGTAGTCCAATTAATAAGAAATAGTAACCTAATGAATATGAAAGAGTAACCTAAAAAATATTGATTAAATACTTAAATTAAAAAGTAAATTAATCTTTTAAAAAAAATTACTATAAAAATAATTAGATTACTCTTTTAGATTAATTAAATTACTATAGAAAATACCAACCTAAAAACAAATTTAAAATAAAGGGAATCTGTTGAGCAACCCAAATTAATATAAAAAGTAACCCAATTAATTGAAAAAAGTAACATAAAAAATATTAACCAACAGAACAATATATTAACAACTCAACACAAAACTAGAGTAATCTAAAAACTTATTAATAATAATCCAATTTATTAAAAAGAATAACTCAGTTAATTAAAAGAGTAAACTTGTAAATCAATGAAAAAATTATCAATCCAAAATTAAACTAATAACGTAAAGTAAATTAAGAAAAGCAAGAACTAGATAGCTTAACCAAAAATAAAATTTGATGTCCATTCAGCAAAAAAAAAATAAAAGGAAAGAAAAGAAAAAAAAAAAATCTTCCTGCTAAACTTCCTTCTCTACCCAACTAATTCAGGTTCTACTTTCTGCAACACTCACTCTCCCGCTCTCTCTCATCTCATACACATCTCATCTCATACACAATTAATTATACTCTCAAACCTTGCAGCAAGATCAACAATTCATCCCACTCACTCTCATCTCATACACAATTAACATAATTAACTATACTCTCAAACCTTGCAGCAACATCAACAATTCACCATCTTCTTTTGAATCAATTTAAAAAAAACAAACCAGTAGTAAAAAAATTTTGAACAAGAAATAAAATCAATTTCAAGAACGCAACTTTCTCCATCTTCTTCACCCATTCTCTCTAACCCCATTTCTTGTCTTCGGAAAATATCATCTTCCATGATGACGAAGATGACGACAACAGCCACACATTCTCCAACACTTATATCCCTCTTCCACCCTCAAATTGTCTGCTTTAGTTTCAAATCCCTAATTTGCCCAATCATCTACAAATCAATAAAATAAGAGATTAATTTTAGTCATCCTTGAACATTAGCACTGAGCAACATATTTCCTCCCAATTCTACACCTTTGATAAAGAATCACCTGTAAATATAATTCAATTGTTAATTGGTCAGTTAGCGACTCCGATGGAAATCAGAACCGCGACCCCGTTTCCTGTACCCTCCAGCAGTACGCAACTAAAATCCCAACAACGATGCTCCTCCATCATGGTTTGTTGGGCCAGATCTGCTCATGTCGGAAATCACACTGCCGGGCCAGCCACAATACTGCCCTTCGTCAATGTTTCTAGATCTTGCCATTGATGACCGCCGCCGAGTTTCATTTGCTGCTATCAAAGGCGCGGATGTTGAGCCGCCTCATTCCGTTGCCGGATTCAGTTATCAAAGAAAGACAGTGTGATATGACATACTAGAGATCGAGAGAGAGGCCAAAAAAGAAAGAAGAAAGAGTGGATGATGCGGGAGATAGAGAGAGAAAAAGGAAGGAAAGAAGGAGGACGTGGCAGAGAGAAAAGAACGCGGGTTAACTTTTTTCACCCATTCTTAATAAAAGGATCCGGTTCCATAATTTTAAAAAATAGGACGGACCCAAGCTAGTCATTGTCTTTTTTTTTGTTGGTAAAAGAATATTTATATAGAGCTTCTATTATTCATAACTTAAAGTAATTAGATGCAAAAAAACTCTTAATTGAATAATCTAATTTATTATACTAATTAAATTAATAAGAATAATTTAACAATAACTATACACCATTTAAATAATAATAGTAATTAAATAAAACAACTTTTTTTTAAAAAAAATCTAATTTTATTATTTTAAGTTACAGTAACTTGTAATTTTGTACTTAAAAAGCTTTAATTACCAAGTTTTTTATATATAGTTATAACTAAAACTAATGATGATTTATATGAAAAGAAAATGGAAAATTAAGGCCCAATTATCCCTTAACCAATTATTCTTTAAAAAGATCTAGAAATTTTAATACTGTTATCCTTTCAAATTAAATTAATGATTTTTATATAAAAAGAGAAAGAAAATTAAAGGACTAATTAAAAGTAAAGTAAATGATATAATGATATAAAATAGAGTTACTTGAGACAGGTATATATAAAATGGATTGTGAGGGGTGAATTCATTATTAAAGCATGATTATTATATAAGTATGTTTATTGGCAGGTAAAGTATGTTTGTATAATTATATTTATATTAGAAAAATATACTATTAATAAAGGATAATTTACTTATATAATAATCATATAATTAATTTTATTAATATATAGAGTATTCATTATTATTAGACTCAAACTTCTCGTTATTAGGTTGAAAAAAACTTTAATTGAGTAATCTAATAATTTATTACACTAATTAAAGAAATGAGAATAATTTAAAAATTATCATTCACCGTCTTAAATCATAATAAAAAATAAAATAAAATATCAATTTTTTTTATCGATGCAAGACTTATTGATCATGATTGTTTTTTTTAGTTTTTAATCTAATTTATTAAGTATAGTAATTTATATTTGGACCACTTTGATTACCAACTTTTTTATATATAGTTGAAACTAAAATATTGATTTATACGAAAATAAAAGAAAAAAATTAATTAATTACCGATTAACATTTTAAAGACTTAAAACTTCTAGAAATATATATATTATTACAAATACAAAAAATAATTTGAATACGATCATTCATTGATTCACATGATTTAGAATTACACCAAAGGACATCTTGCACCCAATCATAATTTAATATAAAATTATAGGATTTTATAATATCGAATGTATTTCATCATACATAGTTAATTAAAATTAGTTAATACATTACTAATACGCAATCATGATATTATTAATTGGATAAAACATTTTTAAATTGTTATTTTTAAGACAATCTAAAAGTAAAATAAAATAACTTATATTATACTTAGATTATTTTTTAATATTTTTTTTAATATTATTTAAAAATGTTGTGAGACAATTGATTTGAAAATGGAAGTAAATATGAAAAATTAAAATAACATCATATTTTTAAACATATATATGTAAAAATTATATATTTTATTCTAATAAATAAATTAATAAATAATTAGGCCAAACAATAACAAATAAATAAATAATCGGGCCAATGAAAAAATTGGGCCTACAATGAATTAAAAAAATAAAAAATTCAACCAATTACATTTTGAAATTCTATACAAACAAACAAAATAATAAAAAATAATTAACACCTAGTAATTAGTAAACTAATCAAATTTTGTCACCTCACACATTTTGAGAAGTAATAAATGCTGGAATAATAAGAAAATGACACCTCACACTTTGCAACATTTAAATTAGGAAAGTTATTTTGTTTTAATATATTATTATTTTGTTTTAATATAGGAAAATGTGTTGTGCTTTTCATTAGTTGAGCATTTAATAGGATAATTAATTTTTTAAATTTTATTTTAGACTTTAATTTTTTAAATGAGTTATACATACTACTTTATTTTATTTTATTTTTTTGACAGAAATAAAATCTCTATTAACTCAAGTAATGTCAGTGTTGACACACGAATCAGGTAACAAAAAATAGAAAGCGGGTAAAACTCTATTGTAGGAGAAAGAGATAGCCGCTAAACTATGAGCTAGAGTATTTCCTTCTCTACGGGTCCAACAGAAGCTGATATGATCAAAGAATGGAGGAAGAAAGAGAATGTCTTCAACCAATATGCCAAAGTATGAAAGATCAGGCTTGAGATTAACCAATGCGTTGTATAGAGTTTGAGAATCAGTTTCAATCACCAGAACATGCTTTGAGGGACTGCCCATGGGGTCGAAAGTTGTGGAAGATCTCCCACTTAAACATCGACATGGATAATCAGGCATCTCCGGGCAATCAACCAGCATCACTTTTGCCCCTTGCAGATTAGATCACGTCAAGTATTAAAGGCAAGCCGAAGAAGTTTCAATAGGATTTTGTTACTCTTCTGTGGAGTGCGTGATTTCCTAGGAATCAGTTCTATTTTCAGAAGAAAGTATTGGAGCCGGAGCACGTTGCGTTAAAAGCTTATTGTCACGTCCAAGATTACTTGAAGGCTAGAACCCATCTTACTAAAACATCATCACCCAAGGACGATGAGCAGGGCAAATGAAAACTACCTGAGAGAGATATGATTAAAACAAATATGGATGCATCCGTAAAATCGGGACTGGGAACTGGTCTGGGAGGTGTAGCAAGAGATCATATGGGCATGGTACTATGGCCCTTTGTGGAAAAGACTCGGAGCTTTCTGCTGACATGGGTGAAGCTTTGGCAATGTTGAGGGTATAGAGACTGCAAAAGATTATTGGTGTTCCATGTACTGCCATCCTCCAAAAGAAGCTCATGCACCTTCATGCTATCCGGCCGCTCGCCCCTGTCCGAAATGATGCGTGAGTTTGACCCATCAGCAATCCATGGGTCTTTCCACACATTAATCGTTCTCCCGTCACCAACGATCCACATCAGTCCCTTCTCTAAAGCTTCTCTGCCAGCAAGAATGCTTAGATTTAATGCAAATATATTTATTAGTAAATTAAAACTAATAAAATTTGCAACTAAATTAAAATTAATGCAATTAGTTATGAGTATGCATAGTTAAAATTAACACAGTTTTATATATAAAATTAATATTACAACTAAATACAAAAAAATACATTTATTAAAAAACACATATATATATATTATTTAATTAAACTAAAATAGTTTGTTATAAAAAAAGTGAAATTGAGTGTATAGATTCTAAATACATATTCACGTGTATATATGATATCAATTATTACATTAATACTCTTTTTGTCCCATGAAAACGTGGGCATTTGCTTTTTTTCACGTAAATTAAGAGATATAATAATATTTTCATGTGTCATGAATTAAAAGAAATAATATTTTAATATAAAGTCGATAGTTGTATTATTATTGTGTATGTTCCATGTAGATATATTAATTATTTTGCATGAGTTCCACTACTACTAAAAAGAAAAATGTACACTTTGTATTGTAACGAATCAAAATGATAAAATACATACGTTTCAGTAAGACTGATGGAGTAATATAAATTAGAAGAATGTAATAAACAAAATAAAATATATAATATGTATATGATTTTATTTTTTTTATTTTTATTAAAGATGTAAAGTTGACTAATAGTATATAAATACATTTGCATTTAATAAATACAATATTTCAAACGTAAAATAAAATTTTTACAATCCCACGTAAAACGCGAGTATTATATTAATATATACTAATATAAAACTCACAATCATTTAATTATATAAAAAATAAATAATCAGTGTTATATAATTATTCAATATTAATTATTAAAATTTTCTTTATAATTAGACAATTTTGTTCATTAATATAAAGAATTTACAATAAATTATAATTTTTTACTTTTGATAATGTGATATATAGCTAATTCAAGTATAAAATTTATTATATGCACATTGTATAGTTTAGAGAAATTGTGAAAAATGTCCCAAATAATAGTTGATTTTGAAAAGTGTCACCCAACATAATTTTTTTTTGGAAAAATGTCAATTTTTATTCTTTTGCTCTTGTTCATTATATAATTAATATATAGTCACACATATAGTCGTGTGCAACGTTGATGAGCGTTTTCTCAACACACAATATTAATCCCCAAGTGTTAAGGATGCTATTGTAGCTTTGATAAGCGACCAAGTGATTATCGAACCCAAAGGACGTATTATTATCAATTTATTTATTAACTAACTTATTAAGACTAGTATGTCAATAAAGTTGTGATGATTTAGTAACCAATAAACAATGAATTAAAATAGCAATTAAAATAAATAACAGTAAAGAATAAACGAGAGTTGAAGATAGGTAGCTCTTCGGGCCATCCAATTTCACTAATTAATCTCCCTTCCGTGTTTCAATATCCGACTCTACCTTGTGGAGTATGGACGCATCACTAAGCCATGCAAATCTACTCTATAGACACAAGTAAATAAATGTGCGAGACGTGTGAATATCCTTGGAGCAAGAGATATAATTCACCCCCTTTCTAGGTACTATCAGTATCAATTATTTCCCGTGCACTTAGTACTCTAACCCGATATGATCTCTCTTTATTGGTACTATGACGTTATTTTCTTTATCCTACTTACTAACCCGAATCTAATTCAATTAATAAGTATTTATATAAGATAGTTCTAATGAAGCTTCGGAGTACCCTCACTTAGAATCATAACATGGAATCCTACTCAGCAGTGAACACACTCAATCAATAACCAAGATATGTATTCGGACTGTACATAACAGTTAATGATGTACAAAACAACTATGAGTATGAATTAAAAAGGCATAGTCTTATATAAAATAAACCACAAGTAGTGTTGTACGGAGTATACACACGGAAGTTCAATTAACTAGATAAAAACCTTCATAACCCTAGAACTACCAAAGTGGTTCTATCCCATGACGCTTCGAAGAACGTTCATGGTTATTGGATAGATCTTATCCATAGTCTTGAAAATTACAAGATAGATTAAGTTGCGAAGTAAACCCTAGATGCGGGCGATGTCGCTTCTCGCTCCGTCTTGAATCTTCACTTGGTTCTCACTTGATTTGTTGCTTGAATCTCTCTCTACTGCTCCTGTGGATGGAGTTAGGGTTTGGATGTGGTGGATGTGGAATCTAACTCCCATTTTAGTGTGATCGGCACCCCTTTTTATACTTCTTACTTCTCCTCATGGACCTTTACTGGGTTATTTTCGTCGAAAAGACACACATGTACGAACTGGAGGTGAAAATCCCAACTTTTCGGAGTTGATACGTCACTGTTCGACCAGACTTGGAGTGGTCGAACGCTGGTCGAACAGCATGTCTGTAAATTGGACTTTATTTCTGCTTCTCGTTCGACTTGACTTCTTTCATTCGACCTGACTTCTTTTGGTCGAACAACTCCTCCAGGTCGAACAACACTTCGGAAATCGCCTCGAAAATTATATTTTCCAATTCCGAGCACTTAATACTAGTTTTCCTGTACAAATACGCTCAACTAGCCTTAGTAGCGTCTGATTCGTGGCTTTTCCATAAACAACCTGATTCGTCTCAATAATAGACCAAATCATACTCAATTTCCACGTAAATCGGAGCTTAAAATATGTGAATTACCACTCTTATCAAACTTCCAAACTTACATATTGCTCGTCCCGAGACAACGACAATCAAAACTAGACAAGAGAGTGTAATCACAAAGTCCTTATAACAAGCACAACTTATTCTAACACATGCGATAATATCAATTCAAAACATGCATTCGTCCATCATACTTTTTATCCATGCAACTATATCAATCAACCACAATACTTCTACGAGTGCAAAATCATCAGCTCACTAGGTAAGTGTTTACTCTCGCGCTCAAGTGTAAAAGATGTACACTTTCAAAAGGTTAGTATATAAGCTCAAAATCAATTCATATATTCGCATAATCATAAGCTTGGCAAGGGTCTAAAAAATCAATTTATAATTGTTTCAATACTAGGATCACAAAGGACTTGTTCTTTGGGTTATAATATTGGCTCTTTGGTAAAGGTAGGAGAATATAGACAAAGTGACTAATTTCACTAGTAGATAATTACCTTGGAGATTTGCTTTTCATCAAACAGCATTAATACTTATCCTCCTTCATCATTCTCACTATCTTTCAATACTTTGTCTCCGGCTTCACTTGGAATCAACATTTTTTTCTTACAAGTACAAGGGCACTAATTTCGGGCACTACCCTTTTAAGCAATTGGGGTACCGATTTCAGGCACTACCCCTTCACAAGATTTAACCTCATATTTATTTTCATCACTACATAACTTTTTCTTCCTTCTTCTTCATATATGATCTAGCAATTTATTCACCTTAACTCTCTACTAGTAAATAAGGTATTTCGAAGCTCAAGTATAGGTAAATAAGGTTTTTTATCATAGGCTTGCCAAAGAAAAAACTTTAAAGGCTCAACGGGACTTCCAATGATTAATATTATAAGTAGAAAATTTAGCTAAGTGGCTCAATTTAAGCAATAATGGCCTAAGATCATGTCCTAGTATCTATCAATCATAAATTTCAAACAAGACTCCAAGCCAAGTTCTAGAATACGAACATATGAATGATACTCACAAGAATAAACTATCATGCAATCATGTAGCATGATTAATAGGCTCAAATTCTCACATGGGTAATAGATTTCTAAGCACTCTTCAAAGCATGCAATCAACATCAATATCTACATAAACTACAAGCAATAACGGTACATGCCATCATTAATAAAATCAACATGCATAAAAAACAAGTGTTCATGCATAATCAAGAAGTAACATCATACTCTTCAAATCAATCGATCACATCCAAATCAAACATAATAATGAATCCATCATCATCAATATCAAGTACAAACCACCCACGCATGAATCTCAATCAAACACTCAACACCACTCACAATCACTCAACCTGTAAAGTGAAAAAGAGAATGGAGGTGAGAAGAAACAGGCAAGGATAAAAACTTGGCACCACTACTCCTCCGGAGCATCATCATCATCATCATTATACCATTGCGCCAATCATCGAAATTCCTTTGCAAGGTATCGATTTTCCTATCCAAAGCTTCATAATTCTCATTAAGATCTCTCAATCTCCCATCCATATCATCATATCGGAGGTTGAGTGTAGCATAATTTGTATTCGCCAATGCTAGCTGTCGATTCATCTCTTGCTGGTTCACATTCAAGGTGGCGAAATGCTCGTTCATCAATCTGAACTGCTCCCAATAGAAATGATCCTGGGCCTGCCAGAAATCCTTCCATTGCTGTGGTGGCTCAAAATACTCATGTTGTGGTTGCGGCTGCTGCGGTGGTGGTATCGGAGGCAAATCCATCTCCGAATATACAAATGCTAGCTGCTGTGGCTGATCCTCATCGATGAAATTAGCTGGATCACCAACCAAAATCATATCCTTATCAATGATGATTCCTTGCAAGTGCATCTCAGCAAGAAGTTTCCAATTTCCCTCTTCCAAACAAGTCTGGGAAATTGCCCTATGCTCTGAGGTATCCATCAATAGGTTGGTGTTGATCTGAACAGTCGTGAGATCAATAATCGACAGTGGAAATCAAAAAGAAAGTGGATTCTTACCACGGATGAACATCCAAGCATCATTTATTCTCTGAATCAACCCCATCCTAATACAAGATGACAGAATTAAATCAGGATCCCCTCGAATCGGCCTATGCCTACTCAAATCAACTCGGTAATGCTTCGCTATCGGAGTAATCAGCCCTCCAATGTTGACTCACTGGAAATCAATAGTAGAGAACTTGTACAACTGCTGGAAAAAGTAAGCTATAATGTTAAAGAGAACTCCATTCATCATGCACCAGAGCACGTACAACTCCCCCTAGGAATACAACTGCCCTCGGATCGAGCAAACAGTGTGTTGCTCAGAATTCGATCCATATAAGCTATCACGGGATTGTGGATGAAAGCAACCTTAGCAGTGTTTGAGCTGTAACATCCTTGCCTCCCCGAGATAGACCTCCCGAACTCATCAGCATGGAAATCAGCGTGCTCCACTTCAGACACATTCTCACAACCAATTATCTCATTGAATTCACTAGCATACATCAACTGCACTTGTCCACCAATCTGCATTCACAATCCATAGAGAAGATAATGATCTCCACGATCAACTCTCATCATGCACAATACTTCGGCTGTGATATGAAAATACGTCTCCCTCTTCATCTCCATGAACCTGGTGATCCCTACTCGATTGAACATCTAATGAATATCGTCGATAATGATCATCTCCACCATAGCTTGATCATCTTGATAGCGAGTCCTCGTTATCTTACTCACAATAGCTACCCATAACTCCTTATTCTCCTCCCAATCCTCGATCTTTATACCAAAATCAGAAGGTCTCCTCTTATTAAGCTTTAACTTCTTAGCACTAGAACCTTTTCTAGGAGACTTAGTCTCTTTCCTCTTTGAAGATGAAGCAATCTCTTTACCTTTATTTTCGATTTTAGACTTCGTTAGACTTGAACAGTTTGGTCGAGCAAGGGTTGCTGGTCGAACAGTGCAAGTCTAGCTTTAAAATGCGACCTTGTTCAACCTCCGTTCGACTTAAAATGTCTTGGTCAAACAACAGTGTGAGGTCGAACGACACCTCTGTAAACTGAAAATCACACCCTATTCTCCCTGTTTTGTTCAACCAACATTTGACTACAAAGTATTGGTTGAACAAGGCGCTCTAGTTGAACGGCACCTCTGTAAGTTGGTTTCGCGTTCAGGCAAGTTGTTCAACCATCGTTCGACCTCAGTATCTTGGTCGAACAATAGTGTTTGGTCGAACAAGCTTTTGGATTTCCAAATTTTCGTGCCTTTCTCGTCATTCCCTGCAAAACTCTAACTCTAAAACAACATCAAGTATCATTATACCCAAAACAAAAGCTAGAGAACCACTTTCAAACAATATAAAATCATGTATGATACTTTGTTCACACTAAAATAATTAAAACACCACCGAACACTAGGCAAATTGCAAAAAAATCGACACATCAAAATCGGTTGAAGTTTTAATATGTCGCAAAAAATCAACTCCCTAGCAAATATTACAAAGAAAAGACTATACTCTTGGTGCTTCAATGAGGTAAGAACATCACACCCCTAAACTTAGTAGAAACTATAGTCGAAACTAAGTTTGCAACGAGATGTAATTTCCGATTAGTAAGTACCTTAAATATAAAAATTTCTTACTCACACTATATAAATAAAGCAATAAAACGAGAGGAAAAGCCCCCAACAGGTGATCATGTTTAACGTCGGAGAGTCACGACGGTACCAACTCAATGTAAGGTATCTTCAAAGACGATACAAGCATCAACCGGCGACCTACAGTGCTTCAATCGATGCCCATTCGCCACTATGATGTCTCCGTCTTTGTCCATGATTTCAAAACTCCCCCCTCCGCAGGCTCTATGGATAATGAACGGTCCCGTCTACTTCGATTTTAGTTTTCCTATGAAAAGCTTCAAACGAGAGTTAAAAAGTAATACCTCATCTCCTTGCTTGAACTCTTTATAAGTGATCTTTGAATCATGCCACTTTTTCATTCTCTCTTTATAGATCACCGAGTTCTTGTAGGCTTGATTTCTGAACTCATCTAGTTGATTGATATGAGTCATCTTTAACTCCTTTTGAACCTTAAGACACAAGTTCAAACTTCTCAATGCCCAAAAAGCTCTATGCTGAACCTCTACGGGTAAGTGGCACGGCTTCCCATAGACAATTTGATACAGTGACATATCAAGCACAATTTTGTACGCAGTTCGGAACCCCCATAAGACATCATCGAACTTCATAGCCCAATCATTTCAATTAGTTCCCACCACCTTCTCCAGGATTTGCTTCACTTGCCGGTTAGAAACTTTCGCATGCTCATTCGCTTGAGGATGATAGGGTGTAGTAACTCTATGCTTAACACCATAATCCTTGAGAACTCTTTCAAGAAGTTTGTTGACGAAGTGGGAACCTCCATCACTTACAAGTGTTCTCGGAACTCCATAACGGGCAAAGATATGTTTCTTTAAGAAAGACAACAAGGTCTTTGAATCATTCATGCGAGTAGGAATGTCCTCCACCCACTTAGAAACATAATCCACTGCTAGAAGTATGTATAGGAATCCATTCGATGGGGAAAACAGCCCCCATAAAATCAATTCCCCATACATCGAAGATCTCAACAACGATGCTTGGCTGAAGTGGTATCTCATCCCTTTTACTTATGTTTCCCATCTTTTGACATCTATCGCATGTCGCCACATAGAATTCACAGTCTTTGAATAAAGTAGGCCAATAAAGAGAGGATTGTAGTACCTTGGCTGCAATCTTTTGGGCTCCAAAATGCCCCCCATTAGGTCGTGCATTATAAAAATCAAGAACACTCTCCATCTTCATCTCGGGCACATACTTACGGACGATAGAATCCGTATAAATTTTGTACACAAACAGATCGTACCATATGAAAGTCTCAACATCTCTCTTGAATTTCTCAAGTTGATACCTATTGAGATCTTTTGAAATTTCACCTACAGCAATGTAATTGACATAATCTTCATACCATGGATCCATTCCTTGAGCAGCCACTACAAAAGCTCTTCCGCTCCTTCCACAAACACCGCCATGATCTTCTCATCCCGGAACATCTCTTCAATGTATTCAAAAGAGTTATCACAATGTTCCCTTGTCTCTAACCTTGATAGGTGATCCGCCAAAACATTCTCCGTTCCTTTCTTGTCTCGGATCTCCAAGTCAAACTCTTGTAGAAGAAGGATCCATCGAATAATCCTGGGCTTTGCTTCCTTCTTCTCCATCAAGTACCGGATCGCATAATGATCCGTGTACACAATAGTCTTCATGCCAACCAAATACTGTCGAAACTTATCAAATGCATACACCACCGCTAAAAATTCCTTTTCAGTGACAGTGTAATTCTTTTGTGCTGCATCAAAAGTTTTACTCGCATAGTAGATGGCGCAGAACTTCTTTTCTCTCAGCTGCCCGAGCACCACTCCAAGTGCCAGATCACTTGCATCACCCATAAGTACAAACGACTGAGTCAAATCCAGTCTGATCAAGATAGATGCAGTAATAAGCGCCTCTTTCAAAACCTAAAAAGCTGTTAAACATTCTTCATCAAAAACAAAAGGAACATCCTTTTCAAGTATGTGAGATAAGGCTTGGATTATTTTGAGAAGTCTTTGATAAATCTTCTATAGAAATCGGCGTGTCCAAGGAAAGACCGCACTCCTTTTTCATTCGTAGGTGGTGGAAGCTTCTCAATCGCCACCACCTTAGCTCTATCAACCTGCAATTCCTTGGCCGAAATATGATGACCAAGGATAATCCCATCTCTCACCATGAAGTGGCACTTCTCCCAATTCAAGACAAGATTAGTTTCTTGACATCTCTTAAAATAGTAGATAGGTTAGACAAACAAATATCAAAAGAGGAACTAAACACAGAAAAATCATCCATAAACACCTCCATGATCTTCTCTATCAACCCATCAAATATGGCCATCATGCAACGCTGAAATGTAGCAGGTGCATTACACAATCCAAAAGGTATTTTCCTAAAAGCAAAGGTTCCATATGGGCACGTAAAAGTTATCTTTTCTTGATCTTCAGGCGCAATCATTATTTGATTATAACCCGAGTACCCGTCAAAGAAACAATAAAACTCATATCCTGCTAGACAGTCAAGCATTTGATCCATGAAAGGAAGAGCGAAAAGGTCTTTGCATATATTTTCATTCAGTTTCCTGTAATCCGTACACACATGTGATCGGTGTAAAATTCACCTAGATTTTAAGTGGATTTTTGTGGCTTTAATTCAATAATTAAGTATGATTTTAATGAAAATACTATTAATTGCTTAATTAATTTGAGAAAGGTATTTTTGTTGATTTTTGCAGAAAATAGGGTGATTTTGATAAAAATGGATTCTACAAGTGAAGAGGAAGATGTGGGAGAAAACGGAGTTCGATTTGGAGTTGAAACAAGCAAGAACGGGCCAAAGAAAAATTTGTTATAAATTCCATTTTTGGTCCCATGAGCTAAATTATCCCACATTGATTACTTACCACAAATTCCTCTCACTCTACTACTATATGAACTCACTTGTCCCACATTAGAAACTCACTCAAATTCTCTTATCCTTACTACTATAAATACCCACTTCCATGAAAGCCACCATTGAACAATTCTCCACCCATCAAATTCCATCAAATTGAATCATTTCAAGATTCAATAGTTGAGGGGGCTTTTAAGTAAGACCTCCATAGTTGAGATTCCTCCCCCTTTTGGGGGGAGGGATCCATAGTTTTGAATATTTTTCTAGATTTGGATTTTAAAAGCTTTTCAAGAAGGTGGGGACACCAAGGAAAGGATGAGCTTGGTGGATGTAAAAACTTCATTCGGTGAAATATAATCCTACTTATTATCTTTTTATTTTCTATGTTTTGGTTGTTTAAGTGATGTTTAGATTATGGATTAATTAGTGATATTATCTAAATTGTATTCCCGGCTTTAATTAGTTTCATTTATGGATGCTTAATTGCTTAATTTATATGTTTGATTTGTGTGGTTAATTATCTAGTACATGTGGTTAGAACGAGAGTTCAATTATGTGTTTTATGAATTAATTGAATCATTTCATCATGTGGGTTATGTGGATTAATGTGGGAAGAGTTGGAGACGACCTCTTATGTTTAGAATTACATAAATATACACTAGAGAGGTTAGATCGAGAGGTCAATTAATCTAGTGAGGGAAATCCAACCTTAGTGAATTCATAGTACCTAGAAAGGGAATATTACATATGATTTAGTACCTTTTAGGGAACTCATACGTGTAATTAGTAACTATTGGGAGGTGTTCACTTTGGTCTTGATCTTATGTGCTATTTTGGGGTCTTTGTAAAGGCCTACATCCTCTTCATCTCGAGAGAGAGTTTAGGTAGAATTTGTGATCACTCTTACTATGATAGCTTAAATTGGGAGGCAATTAGATGTGTTACATAATTGATCCATTTGAATTGCATCATGAAGATTCCTTTGCATTGAAAATTCAAAAAATATTGTAATTAATTTTTTTTCACGTTTTTATTATCCTCTCCTATCGATCATCCCTAACTAATACGAGACTATAGCTTGAATGCCATAAATCCTAAATTCCTTGTGGTTCGATAAATTCTTTAATTGGTCATCCGACTATATTACGACCAATCAACATGCCATCCCGTTGGAATCCTAGTGGCTAAGGTCTCGCCATCTTCGGCTTTCACAATAGTCATGCCCCCTTTTTTAGCTACAACATGCAATGGACTCACATTGGATATATAATTCCTGCATCTAACCACGTTAGGATTTATTTCCTAATCACTTCTTGAATTGCGGGATTAACTTTCCACTAATTTTGAATACTACTCTTAGCTTCATCTAACAACATAATTTTATGTATGCAATACGATTGACTAATACCCTTCAAATCATCAAGAGTCCAACCTATAGTAGACTTATACTTCCTAAACACATCTAACAACTCTTTGAGTTAGTCATCAGTAAGAGAAGAAGATACAATTACTGGGTAAGTTTCATTATCGCCTAGATAGGCGTACTTCAAGTACTCCGATAGTAGTTTCAACTCCTCATTCTTTTCTTCTTTCGGTGTGCTTTCTCTATCCAATGGGAGGTATTGCCTAGTCCATTTGACTTCTTCAAGCTTGGTTCTTTTTGGTTCATACCTGTTATCACCCAAAGCAAGTAAATTTTCTAGAAATTCAATATATACCTCATTAGAGAGCTCATCTAGTACGTGGTAGGAAAAGTAAGAGACTCCATCAAGCATGTCTCCAAAGGATTCTTTGACATGATCAAAGACATATCTTCCTTTACGATCACCTCCACCACATCAATGCTATGACGTCTCCATTGGCATCTTCATTGCCCTATCAAGGTTGAAAAGAACCTCATATTTATCCATTCTCAATCTAAGCTCCCCCTTTGGACATCAATCATAGCTCCAGCTGTTGCAAGGAATGGCCTTTCCAATATAAGAGAGACATTATCCTTGTCATCTTCCATCTCTAGCACAAAAAAATAAACAGAAAAGACAAGCTTATCCACTTTAACAAGTACATCCTTGATGAGAGTGATAATTCACGTGTTTTGAGCTCTGATTTGTGTGGAAATTGAGTACGATTTGGGCGATTACCAAGGTAAATTGGTACGTTTATAGAAAATCCATGAATCAGAGGCTACTGAGGCTATTTGAGCATATTTATGTAGAAAATAGGTCAGAAGTGCTCAGAATCGGAAAACACAAAGTCCAAGACACCACTCGACCTCAGGAGATGTCACTCGACCAAGACCATTTGGTCGAGCGAAGGTAAATTTGGTCGAGCGAGGGTCTGTACAGAGTTTCAGCAAATAGGAAGGCCGCTCGACCACTGCTCGACCTGGACAAGATCCGCTCGACCTCGCCAGTTTGGTCGAGCGGGGACACGCATGCCTATTTTTGGTAATTCCGACCCTCCTATGCATAAATTGACGTATTTTCCAAGAAAAAGCCCAGTAAAGGTCCATAAGGAGAGTTTAACAAGTATGAAAGGGGACGTTGATCATGTCAAAAAGAGAGTTAGATTCCACATCCATCCTACACCACATCCAAACCCTAACTCCATCCTACGGAGTTGTAGAGAGAGATTCATGCAGCGAATCAAGTGAGAATCAAGTGAAGATTCAAGATGGAGCGAGAAGCGATGGCGCCCACATCTAGGGTTTACTTCGCAATTTAATCTTTCTTGTAATTTTCAAGACTATGGGTAAGATCTATCCAAACACCATGAACGTTCTTCCAAACATTATGGGCTAGAACCGCTTTGGTAGTTCTAGGGTTATGAAGGTTTTTATCTAGTTAATTGAACTTCCGTATGTATACTCCATACAACACTACTTGTGGATTTATTTTATATGAGACTATGCATTTTTAATTCATTCTCAGAGTTGTTTTGTGCATCATTAACTGTTATGTAGAGTCTGAATGCATATCTTGGTTATTGATTGAGTGCGTTCACTGTTGAGCAGGATTCCATGTTATGATTCTAAGTGAGGGTACTCCGAAGTTTCATTAGAACTATCTTATATGAATACTTATTAATTGAATTGAATTCGGGTTAGTAAGTAGGATAAAGAGGATAATTATATAGTACATATAAAGGGAGATCATATCGGGTTAGAGTACTTAGTGCAAGGGAAATAATTAATACTGATAGTACCTAGAAAGGGGGGTGTAATTATATCTCTTGCTCCAAGAAAATTCACAAGTGTTACACGATTATCTGCTTATGTCTATAGAGTAGATTCGTATGGATTAGTGATGCGTCCATAGTCCACAAGGTAGAATCGAACATTGACATATGGAAGGGAGATTAATTAGTGAAACTGGAGGGCCCGAAGAGCTACCTAACTTCTCACTTGTGCAACTCTCGTTTATCTCTACTGTCTCTATTTTATTACATGTTCATTAGTTTAATCAATATTTTCACTATAATTACCAACAATAGTTTCTTTAGATTAGATAATAATAAATTGATAACAAACCATCCTTTGGGTTCGATAAAATAACTTGGTCGCTTATCTAAGCTACGATAGATATTCTTCATACTTGGGGATTAAAATTGTGTATTAAGAAAACACCCATCAAGTTTCTGGCGCCGTTGTCGGGGACGGTTGGCCTTATCAATTTTATTGTTATTTATTTTTATTAGAAACTATTCTATTCTTGTTAAAATTTTCTAACGCTTATTTTCTTAGTTGTATGCTCACTAGATCAAAGGTAGGAGATTTAGAACCTTATAATCCGAAGATTTGAGCATTGTCGAGGAAGAAAAAGAAGAAGAAGAACAAGAACAAGAACAAAAATGTGGAACCAACTGAAGCTCTTAATCTAGGAGTTGAAGTTGGAGTGCTGAACCTGAAAGCGATTGAAGTTGCAACCGGAGATAACACGGAAGCAGAAGCAGTCAACATAGCAGTGAATTCGGATAATATTGCCATCCATGAGGTCTTTAAGAACAACGGAGGGGGCAACGTGGGGCTGTTGGGAGCAAGAGGGACAGATGCGGATTTTAATCTTCACCCCGCTCTCATCAGTATGATAGAAAGAAACTCCTTCTCTGGGGGATCTTTCGAGGATCCCCAACTACATCTTAACAAGTTCCTTGGTTATGCAAGCACACAAAAAAATGCAGGAACTCATGAAGATGCAAGAAGGATCTTACTGTTTAAATTCTCGCTTACCAAAAAGGCGAGAGATTGGTACTATACTCTTAGTGCTGTTGAATACACTACTTGGGAGCAATTGAAATTGAAGTTCTTGGAGCGATATATGCCACCTTCAAAGGTGTTTAAGATGAAATAAGAAATCAATTAATTTGCTATCAGTGGTAATGAGAAATTTCATGAAGCATGGGATAGATTCAAGGACATGCTTAGAAGGTGTCCGCAACATGGCTTGTCAAAAGCTCAGTATATCAGTATATTTTACAATGGATTGGACTGTGATTCTTGAGTGTTACTTGATGCTTCTTCGAATGGAGCACTGCTTACAAAGTTATCCATTGAGGCCGAAAAGCTCTTTGAGGATATTTCAATGAATTCAAGAGATTGGCCAACTGATAGAGTGAGAGGCACGTATGTTCTTGGAAAAGTAGCACAAGTTGAGCACACAATGGTTAAGTCAAGCAGAGATGATGAGATCGTCTTAATCTTGGCGAATATCAACAAGCTACTTGATGAGCATTTTCTCAACACACAATTAATCCCCAAGTATGAAGGATATCAATTGTAGTCTCGAAAGGTGACCAAGTGAATATTGAACCCAAGGGACGGCGTATTATTAATTTAATTATTATCTAAATTAATTAAGACAAGGCAATTATGTTTTAATGGTTATCTAACAACTAATATGCTGGAAATTAAATAACAAATAAAATAAACTATCACTCGAAGGATACGAAAGTGGATCAAGTAGGAGAATATATAGCTCTAGGATAATCCAGTTTCACTAATTAACTTCCCTTCCATGTGTCAATGTCCGACTCTGCCTTATGGAATATGGACGCATCACTAAACCATGCATATCTACTCTATAGACACAAGTAAACATGCGTGTAACACGTGTGAATATCCTCGGAGCAAGAGATATAATTTCACCCCCCTTTCTAGGTACTATCAGTATCAATTATTTCCCCCTAGGATTGGTACTCTAACCCGATATGATCTCCCTTTATAGGTACTATAAAATTATCCTCTTTATCCTACTTATTAACCCGAATTCAATTCAATTAATAAGTATTCATATAAGATAGTTCTAATAAGACTTCGGAATCCCTTCACTTAGAATTATAACTTAAAACACTGCTCAACAGTGAACGCACTCAACCAATAACCATGTTATGTATTCAGACTCTACACAAGGATGATTGATGCACAAAACGACTATGAGTATGGATTAAAAAGGCACAATCTTATATAAAATAAACCACAAGTAGTGTTGTACGGAGTATACACATGGAAGTTCAATTAACTAGATAAAACCTTCACAACCATAGTTCTACCAAAAAGGCTCTAGCCCATGGTGTTGTAGGAAACACACATGGGTGTTGGATAGATCTTACCTGGATGTCCGAAAAATACAAGATAAATTAGAAAATGAATGAACCCTAGATGTGGCGTTATCACGTCCTTCTCGCTCTTGAGTTCTCCTCTTAGTTCTCCCCTTGATTCCACAAACGAATCTTCAAAGTGATGGATGGATGGAGAAAAGAATGATGGTTGGAGGGTGATCCCCCCATGTGGGGTGTTGTTTGTTGTGGCCTCTCTTCTCCTCTCTTGTTGTTGTGTTGTGTTCCTCCTTTTTTTGGGACTGTATAGACCTCCTTTTATACTTGTAATCACGTCTCCTAGGCTTGGAATGGGCTTTTCAAGTGATCACACGCGTTTAGGCCTCAAAAATACGGATTTGGTAAGTTTTCGCACGATGGTTCGCCCTCAGCAAACAGGTCGAACCATTGACCGCAGGTCGAACCACAGGTCGAACCCACCTACTGGAAGTCCCAGGTGCATGGTTCAACCTCGGTTCGACCTCAAGCAGGTCGAACCGATTTGCGCAGTCTCTCCATTTCCTCACGCAATCCTCTCTTCCTGAGCTTTCTATCCTTATAAAGAAATCACAAAAAAATCTAAGAATTGAATATGTAACAGGCCATGGAAATTAGCACTGCAATTCTGTTCGGCACAGCTCGTGCGGCGTCACCACTTTGCTCATAACTTCCTCGTTTGGACTTCAATGATGGTGTTCTTTACGCCAAAACGACTCTCTCTTAAGTGGCTTTCCAACCATATATCACACCAATAATTTCGAGCTCCACAACAATACAGAAAAATTATGAAATTTGGATGTGCGTTTTCAGCATTCTTGCACAAATTGCGCCTTTTCTCCAACTTTGCACTTTTCATCATTTTTCCACCTAAAACACAACAAAACACCTCAAGTGCATATAATTCTCATATATATCGAATATAAGACACTTGTGCTTATATAAGATTACAATATCAATCAAAAAGGTGTTAAATTGGATATTAAAACACGCTTATTTTCACTCTCATCAATCCCCAAACTTACCCGTTGCTCGTCCCGAGGCAACAAAATAAAGATAAAGAGAAAGAGAGTATGAAAATTAGCGGGGGAAACAAGGACTATGACTAATACCCATTCAAAATACAATTGTCCTCAACTTAGGTCATGCAACTCTCATTATATGTAATAATCAATTCATAGCATACAAATTAAGACAATCACCACCAATTCAAATGCTCCATCAACATGTTCTCACGGGAAGTATATATATGATCTCTCACTCAAGTGTAAAATATGTACACTTATGGGTTAAAGTGTTTACGCTCAGATTCAATTCATGTGCATGCATAACCATAAGCTTGCCAAACATCTCAAACTTTCTACCACTAAAATTATGATTCGACAATGGGATCAAAAAGGACTTTTCTTTTGGATGTAATGTTGGCTCTTTGATAAGGGTAGAAAACATATGGATAAAGTGACTCAATTAGTAGAGAATTAAAACCGGAGATCTTTTGTACTGCAGATTCTTACACTTCAAGGCTATCCAGCTTCATGCTCTTCTAATTTTCTTTTCTCTCATTTCCTTCAAGCTCAACATACTTTTTCTTTTCTTCAAGCACATCCTTTTTTTCCCGAGGTACCAGTTTTGGGCACTACCTCTAACATCTTCCATAGGGTACTAGATTTAAGCATTACCCTAGGGTTTTTGATTCCATGGAGTACTAGATTTAAGCACTACTCCATGCTTCTTCTTAAATGCATTATCATAATCCATCACTATTAATTTCAACACCAATTTCATTCCTTCCCAAATTGTTATCAAGCACCATTAACACACTTTGACAACATTTAATTATCCACTAAATATAGGAATTTAAGGCTCAAATAGGATATCAAAGTGGCTATCTTCGTAGGTTGCCAAAGAAATAAGGCTTTTAGGCTCAACGGGGCTAACTACGGATATATAATTATTTGGCTAAGTGACTCATAAATTCAAGGATGACCTTAGAACATCTCCCATCATCTAACACACATGTAGTTTCAAGTAAGACAAGAGGTAAGTTCTAGAATACACACACAAGAACGATACTCACCAGAAAAGAAATATCATGTGATTATGTACATGATCAACGAGGCTCAAAATCTCACATGGGTTTTTAACAAGTAACAGAGCACTTTTCATGGTAAGCAATATCCCACAAGTACACATAGAACTTCATACCATAATATAACTCAAGTACACTTCCTTCATCAATTTCAAGAGCATATGAATTCCAAGACAATTTAAAATAAGCTCACATGGATCACCACCATAAACACAATCCTTCCACTCCTATGAATTAAAAGCACATATAAAAATAAGAAAAAGGAAACGAGGGCACCTGATTTTTCTTCAACGTACGCACGAGCTCTTCGAGTCAAAGCCTCAATGTAGAACTCGTCTTGCCACTCTTTTACCTTTTTCTATCATCAAAGCTCAAACAAACTCATCATCATAGGATTCATCAATAATAAAATAGGAGAACTATAAGAAAGAATTAATTGACTATATAATCGACTCCACACACTAGAAACACCACTGAACACTAGGCAAATTGCAAAAAATTGAGACATCAAAACCGATTAAAGTTTTAATATACCGCAAAAAATCAACTCCCCTAGCAAACATTACAAAGAAAATATTATATTCTTGGTGCTTCAATGAGGTAAGTACATCACCCCCCCAAACTTAGTAAAAACGTAAGTTGAAACTAAGTTTGCAAAGATGTAATTGCCGAATAATAAACACCTTAAATATAAAAATTTCTTACTCACACGAAAGAAATAAGGCAATAAAACGAAAAGGCAAGTCCTAAACATGCGCTCATGTTTAACGTCGTAGAGTCACGACGGTAGATGACGGTCTTCTACTTTCTTTCCCTCTTCTTGTCTACACTCAACACCTCACCTTTCTTGGTCACAAAAATATGATCATTGAAATTTCCTTCCTCCCATAGCTGTCTAGACTCCTCCTTGTCAACCTTCCACTTAAATTCAGAATCACCTATCTTAGAAAAATCAAGATTAAACAAGTTAGAAACCATATCAATGCTCTTGCACGATTGAGTCTCCATGGGCATCTTCATTGCATGATCAAGAGAGAAAATCACATCTTCATTATCCATCTGCAGTCTAAGCTTCTCCGTTCTCAACTTCTTTGCTCTTTCCCACTTCTTCTCCATTGTAAGCTCAGTATTCTGCTCATGTAATGGTACGGGTGCGTTCTGAGAGGATTCGACCTGGGTTCGACCAGGGGTACTGGTCAAACCAGGTACATAGTGGTCGAACCAAGCTCCTGGAAGTCCATTCTCGCTTTTCAGTTTAGGTTCGACCTGGGTTCGACCTGTTCGACAGGTTGAACTAGGCACGTAGTGGTCGAACCACTCTTCTGAAACTTGATTCTCTCTCTGATTATGTGATTCGACCTGGGTTTGACCTTGTGACCAGGTCGAACCACTTTTCCCCAAGTCGAATCTGATCTCTGCATGGTCTTTGGCCTCCGGTTCGACCTGGGTTCGACCAGTAGGTGTGGTCGAACCATGAGTGACGTGGTCGAACCGATGATGATCTGAAATAGAGTGTTTCACTTGATGCGGTTCGACCAGGGTTCGACTTGGTATCCAGGTTGAACTAATAAGGCTGTGGTCGAACCGATCTTCTGGAAAAATAGAGTGCTCGGAATGGTCGAGTTCGACCAAGGTTCGACCTGTTAGCCAGGTCGAATCAGATGGAGCTTGGTCGAACCAATGCTGAGTCTTCTCCTGATCGTGTCCAGTGCTCCGATTCGACCTACCCTGCATGGTTCGACCTCTTGTGTTGGTTGAATCAGGGTCGAATCGGGCTCCTTTGGCTTCAAATTTTGATTTTGGCTCCGTCGTTCCTTCATACTGTGTTCCAGACCTTAACGTGATGACTTTATCTTTCAATTTTTGTGTCAATTGATTCACGTCCGCGGTCATCTGCCCCATAATCAAAGTAAGCTCCTTCATCTGCTTAGATAAATCAGCATGATCAACATTCATTCTAGCTTCGATGTGGTCAACCCTTGCATCGTTCTCAGCCATGTATCGATTGAAGGTATCTTCATCACTCTTCACTTCGTGCTGCTTCATACTAGGCCCCCTTAGTGTCAACTCTGTAATCTGCCTCTGCTGGGACTCTAGTAGCTTGTTGATGTTAGCTAAACTAGAGACGATCTCATCATCCCTATTCGGCTTCACTTGATATTCAACCTGCGCCACCTTGCCAAGTACATATGATCCTCTATCTCTCTCTGCTGGCCAGTCACGCAAATTCATAAAGATGCCTTCAAATAACTTTTCTGCTTCAAGTGCTGTCTTTGATAACAGCGCTCCTCCTGAAGATGCATCAATAAAAATACGCGACTCACAATCCAATCCATAGTAGAAGATGCTTATGTATTCAGCCTTCGGCATTCCATGTTGTGGACACCCCCTGAGCCTGTCTTTAAACCTATCCCACGCCTCATCAAATTTCTTACCCTGATTCATAACAAATCGAGTGATCTCTTGCCTCATCCTTAAGATCCTTGAGGGTGGCATGTATCTCTCCAAGAACTTCTGCTGCAGTTGGTCCTATGTAGTGCAATCTGTGGCATCAAGAGTCTCATACTAAGCTTCCGCCTTATCAATCAAAGAGAACTTGAATAAGGCGATCCGCCTAGCATTATCATTAGATCCAGCTCCCTTCTGAGTGTTTGCATAACCAAGAAATTTTCGGAGATGCTGATATGGATCTTCAAAACAACCTCCAGAAAAGGGATTCTTCTCTACCATGTTAATAAGAGCGGGATTTATCTCAAAATCATCATCTTCCCCCCTTGCTCCTATCAATCCCATGTTGACATTCCCAAAGTTCATGAAAATTTCACGTATGGCAACATTATCCGGATTCTGCCTTGCTCCGGCCATGTTTAGATCAATGTGTTATTCCTTCTTTTCCTTCCTCTCCTTTTACAAGCGCACAAGTAACTTGGAAAAATTCAAGGTTAGATAGAAATAAATAATCATAAATAAAAGAAAAAAATATCTTAATCAAACTAGAAATAATAAAATCAATAATAACAGTCGTCCCCGGCAATGGCGCCAAGAACTTGATGAGCGTTTTCTCAACACACAATTAATCCCCAAGTATGAAGGATATCAATTGTAGTCTCGAAAGGTGACCAAGTGAATATCAAACCCAAGGGACGGCGTATTATTAATTTAATTATTATCTAAATTAATTAAGACAAGGCAATTACGTTTTAATGGTTATCTAACAACTAATATGCTGGAAATTAAATAACAAATAAAATAAACTATCACTCGAAGGATACGAAAGTGGATCAAGTAGGAGAATAGGTAGCTCTAGGATAATCCAGTTTCACTAATTAACTTCCCTTCCATGTGTCAATGTCCGACTCTGCCTTGTGGAATATGGACGCATCACTAAACCATGCATATCTACTCTATAGACACAAGTAAACATGCGTGTAACACGTGTGAATATCCTCGGAGCAAGAGATATAATTTCACCCCCCTTTCTAGGTATTATCAGTATCAATTATTTCCCCCTAGGATTGGTACTCTAATCCGATATGATCTCCCTTTATAGGTACCATAAAATTATCCTCTTTATCCTACTTATTAACCCGAATTCAATTCAATTAATAAGTATTCATATAAGATAGTTCTAATAAGACTTCGGAATCCCTTCACTTAGAATTATAACTTAAAACCCTGCTCAACAGAATGCACTCAACCAATAACCATGTTATGTATTCAGACTCTACACAACGATTATTGATGCACAAAATGACTATGAGTATGGATTAAAAAGGCACAATCTTATATAAAATAAACCACAAGTAGTGTTGTACGGAGTATACACATGGAAGTTCAATTAACTAGATAAAACCTTCAACACCTTAGTTCTACCAAAAAGGCTCTAGCCCATGGTGTTGTAGGAAACACACATGGGTGTTGGATAGATCTTACCCGAATGTCCGAAAAATACAAGATAAATTAGAAAATGAATAAACTCTAGATGTGGCGTCATCACGTCCTTCTCGCTCTTGAATTCTCCTCTTAGTTCTCCCCTTGATTTCACAAATGAATCTTCAAAGTGATGGATGGATGGAGAAAAGAATGATGGTTGGGGGGTGATCCCCCCTTGTGGGGTGTTGTATGTTGTGGTCTCTCTTCTCCTCTCTTGTTATTGTGTTGTGTTCCTCCTTTTTTCAGGGCTGTATAGACCTCCTTTTATACTTGTAATCACGTCTCCTAGGCTTGGAATGGGCTTTTTAAGTGATCACACGCGTTTAGGCCTCAAAAATACGAATTTGGTAAGTTTCCGCACGATAGTTCGACCTCAGCAAACAGGTCGAACCATTGACCGCAGGTCGAACCACAGGTCGAACCCACCTACTGGAAGTCCCAGGTGCATGGTTCGACCTCAAGCAGGTCGAATCGATTTGCGCAGTATCTCCGTTTCGCGTATAACTTTCACATCCGACCTCCGAATTAAGTGATTTTTTCGCTCACGCGATCCTCTCTTCTTGAGCTTTCTATCTTATGAAGAAATCACAAAAACTCCAAGAATTGAATATGTAACAGGCCATGGAAAGTAGCACTGCAATTCTGTTTGGCACAGCTCGCGCGGCGTCACCACTTTGCTCATAACTTCCTCGTTCGGACTTCAATGATGGTGTTCTTTATGCCAAAATGACCCTCTCTTAAGTGGATTTCCAACCATATATAACACAAACAGTTTCGAGCTCCACAACAATACAGAATAATTATGAAAGTTGAATGTACGTTTTCAGCATTCTTGCACAAATTGCACCTTTTCTCCAACTTTGCACTTTTCATCCTTTTTCCACCCAAAACACAACAAAACACCTCAAGTGCATATAATTCTCATATATATCGAATATAAGATACTTGTGCTTATATAAGACTATAATATCAATCAAAAAGGTGTTAAATTGGATATTAAAACACGCTTATTTTCACTCTCATCAATCCCCAAACTTACCCGTTGCTCGTCCCGAGGCAACAAAATAAAGATAAAGAGAAAGAGAGTATGAAAATTAGCGGGGGAATCAAGGACTATGACCAATACCCATTCAAAATACAATTGTCCTCAACTTAGGTCATGCAACTCTCATTATATGTAATAATCAATTCATAGCATACAAGTTAAGACAATCACCACCAATTCAAATGCTCCATCAACATGTTTTCACGGGAAGTATATATATGATCTCTCACTCAAGTGTAAAATATGTACACTTATGGGTTAAAGTGTTTACGCTCAGATTCAATTCATGTGCATGCGTAACCATAAGCTTGCCAAACATCTCAAACTTTCTACCACTAAAATTATGATTCGACAATGGGATCAAAAAGGACTTTTTTTTTGGATGTAATGTTGGCTCTTTGATAAGGGTAGGAAACATATGGATAAAGTGGCTCAATTAGTAGAGAATTAAAACCGGAGATCTTTTGTACTGCAGATTCTTACACTTCAAGGCTATCCAGCTTCATGCTCTTCTAATTTTCTTTTCTCTCATTTCCTTCAAGCTCAACATACTTTTTCTTTTCTTCAAGCACATTCTTTTTTTCCCGAGGTACCAGTTTCGGGCACTACCTCTAACATCTTCCATAGGGTACTAGATTTAAGCACTACCCTAGGGTTTTTGATTCCATGGAGTACTAGATTTAAGCACTACTCCATGCTTCTTCTTAGATGTATTATCATAATCCATCACTATTAATTTCAACACCAATTTCATTCCTTTCCAAATTGTTATCAAGCACCATTAACACACTTTGACAACATTTAATTATCCACTAAATATAGGAATTTAAGGCTCAAATAGGATATCAAAGTGGCTATCTTCGTAGGTTGCCAAAGAAATAAGGCTTTTAGGCTCAACGGGGCTAACTACGGATATATAATTATTTGGCTAAGTGACTCATAAATTCAAGGATGGCCTTAGATCATCTCCCATCATCTAACACACATGTAGTTTCAAGTAAGACAAGAGGTAAGTTCTAGAATACACACACAAGAACGATACTCACCAGAAAAGAAATATCATGTGATTATGTACATGATCAACGAGGCTCAAAATCTCACATGGGTTTTTAACAAGTAACAGAACACTTTTCATGGTAAGCAATATCCCACAAGTACACATAGAACTTCATACCACAATATAACTCAAGTACACTTCCTTCATCAATTTCAAGAGCATATGAATTCCAAGACAATTTAAAAATAAGCTCACATGGATCACCACCATAAACACAATCCTTCCACTCCTATGAATTAAAAGCACATATAAAAATTAGAAAAAGGAAACGAGGGCACCTGATTTTTCTTCAACGTACGCACGAGCTCCTCGAGTCAAAGCCTCAATGTAGAACTCGTCTTGCCACTCTTTTACCTTTTTCTATCATCAAAGCTCAAACAAACTCATCATCATAGGATTCATCAATAATAAAATAGGAGAACTATAAGAAAGAATTAATTGACTATGTAATCGACTCCACACACTAGAAACACCACTGAACACTAGGCAAATTGCAAAAAATCGACACATCAAAACCGATTAAAGTTTTAATATATCGCAAAAAATCAACTCCCCTAGCAAACATTACAAAGAAAATATTATATTCTTGGTGCTTCAATGAGGTAAGTACATAACCCCCCCAAACTTAGTAAAAACGTAAGTTGAAACTAAGTTTGCAAAGATGTAATTGCCGAATAATAAACACCTTAAATATAAAAATTTCTTACTCACACGAAAGAAATAAAGCAATAAAACGAAAAGGCAAGTCCTAAACAGGCGCTCATGTTTAACGTCGTAGAGTCACGAAGGTAGATGACTGTCTTCTACTTTCTTTCCCTCTTCTTGTCTACTCTCAACACCTCACCTTTCTTGGTCACAAAAATATGATCATTGAAATTTCCTTCCTCCCATAGCTGTCTAGACTCCTCCTTGTCAACCTTCCACTTAAATTCAGAATCACCTGTCTTAGAAAAATCAAGATTAAACAAGTTAGAAACCATATCAATGCTCTTGCACGATTGAGTCTCCATGGGCATCTTCATTGCATGATCAAGAGAGAAAATCACATCTTCATTATCCATCTGCAGTCTAAGCTTCTCCGCTCTCAACTTCTTTGCTCTTTCCCACTTCTTCTCCATTGTAAGCTCAGTATTCTGCTCATGTAATGGTACTGGAGTAGCATCAACATCATGCGGAGCATTCGGCGCAGAAACGGGTGCGTTCTGAGAGGATTCGACCTGGGTTCGACCAGGGGTACTGGTCAAACCAGGTACATAGTTGTCGAACCAAGCTCCTGGAAGTCCATTCTTACTTTTTAGTTTGGGTTCGACCTGGGTTCGACCTGTTCGACAGGTCGAACTAGGCACGTAGTGGTCGAACCACTCTTCTGAAACTTGATTCTCTCTCTGATTATGTGATTCGACCTGGGTTTGACCTTGTGACCAGGTCGAACCACTTTTCCCCAAGTCGAATCTGATCTCTGCATGGTCTTTGGCCTCCGGTTCGACCTGGGTTCGACCAGTAGGTGTGGTCGAACCATGAGTGACGTGGTCGAACCGATGATGATCTGAAATAGAGTGTTTCACTTGATGCGGTTCGACCAGGGTTCGACTTGGTATCCAGGCCGAACTAATAAGGCTGTGGTCGAACCGATCTTCTGGAAAAACAGAGTGCTCGGAATGGTCGAGTTCGACCAAGGTTCGACCTGTTAGTCAGGTCGAATCAGATGGAGCTTGGTCGAACCAATGCTGAGCCTTCTCCTGATCGTGTCCAGTGCTCCGATTCGACCTACCCTGCATGGTTCGACCTCTTGTGTTGGTTGAATCAGGGTCGAATCGGGCTCCTTTGGCTTCAAATTTCAATTTTGGCTCCGTCGTTCCTTCATACTGTGTTCCAGACCTTAACGTGATGACTTTATCTTCCAATTTTTGTGTCAATTGATTCACGTTCGCGGTCATCTGCCCCATAATCAAAGTAAGCTCCTTCATCTGCTTAGATAAATCAGCATGATCAACATTCATTCTAGCTTCGATGTGGTCAACCCTTGCATCGTTCTCAGCCATGTATCGATTGAAGGTATCTTCATCACTCTCACTTCGTGCTGCTTCATACTAGGCTCCCTTAGTGTCAACTCTGTAATCTGCCTCTGCTGGGACTCTAGTAGCTTGTTGATGTTAGCTAAACTAGAGACGATCTCATCATCCCTATTCGGCTTCACTTGATATTCAACCTGCGCCACCTTGCCAAGTACATATGATCCTCTATCTCTCTCTACTGGCCAGTCACGTAAATTCATAGAGATGCCTTCAAATAACTTTTCTGCTTCAAGTGCTGTCTTTGATAACAGCGCTTCTCCTGAAGATGCATCAATAAAAATACGCGACTCACAATCCAATCCATAGTAGAAGATGCTTATGTATTCAGCCTTCGGCATTCCATGCTGTGGACACCTCCTGAGCATGTCTTTAAACCTATCCCACGCCTCATCAAATTTCTTACTCTGATTCATAACAAATCGAGTGATCTCTTGTCTCATCCTTAAGATCCTTGAGGGTGGCATGTATCTCTCCAAGAACTTCTGCTGCAGTTGGTCCTATGTAGTGCAATCTGTGGCATCAAGAGTCTCATACCAAGCTTCCGCCTTATCAATCAAAGAGAACTTGAATAAGGCGATCCGCCTAGCATTATCATTAGATCCATCTCCCTTCTGAGTGTTTGCATAACCAAGAAATTTTCGGAGATGCTGATATGGATCTTCAAAACAACCTCCAGAAAAGGGATTCTTCTCTACCATGTTAATAAGAGCGGGATTTATCTCAAAATCATCATCTTCCCCCCTTGTTCCTATCAATCCATGTTGACATTCCCAAAGTTTGTGAAAATTTCACGTATGGAAACATTATCCTGATTCTGCCTTGCTCCGGCCATGTTTAGATCAATGTGTTATTCCTTCTTTTCCTTCCTCTCCTTTTACAAGCGCACAAGTAACTCGGAAAAATTCAAGGTTAGATAGAAATAAATAATCACAAATAAAAGAAAAAAATATCTTAATCAAACTAGAAATAATAAAATCAATAATAACAGTCGTCCCCGGCAACGGCGCCAAGAACTTGATGAGCGTTTTCTCAACACACAATTAATCCCCAAGTATGAAGGATATCAATTGTAGTCTCGAAAGGTGACCAAGTGAATATCGAACCCAAGGGACGGCGTATTATTAATTTAATTATTATCTAAATTAATTAAGACAAGGCAATTACGTTTTAATGGTTATCTAACAACTAATATGCTGGAAATTAAATAACAAATAAAATAAACTATCACTCGAAGGATACGAAAGTGGATCAAGTAGGAGAATAGGTAGCTCTAGGATAATCCAGTTTCACTAATTAACATCCCTTCCATGTGTCAATGTCCGACTCTGCCTTGTGGAATATGGACGCATCACTAAACCATGCATATCTACTCTATAGACACAAGTAAACATGCGTGTAACACGTGTGAATATCCTCGGAGCAAGAGATATAATTTCACCCCCCTTTCTAGTTACTATCAGTATCAATTATTTTCCCCTAGGATTGGTACTCTAACCCGATATGATCTCCCTTTATAGGTACCATAAAATTATCCTCTTTATCCTACTTATTAACCCGAATTCAATTCAATTAATAAGTATTCATATAAGATAGTTCTAATAAGACTTCGGAATCCCTTCACTTAGAATTATAACTTAAAACTCTGCTCAACAGTGAACGCACTCAACCAATAACCATGTTATGTATTCAGACTCTACACAACGATTATTGATGCACAAAACGACTATGAGTATGGATTAAAAAGGCACAATCTTATATAAAATAAACCACAAGTAGTGTTGTACGGAGTATACACATGGAAGTTCAATTAACTAGATAAAACCTTCACAACCCTAGTTCTACCAAAAAGGCTCTAGCCCATGGTGTTGTAGGAAACACACATGGGTGTTGGATAGATCTTACCCGGATGTCCAAAAAATACAAGATAAATTAGAAAATGAATAAACTCTAGATGTGGCGTCATCGCGTCCTTCTCGCTCTTGAATTCTCCTCTTAGTTCTCCCCTTGATTCCACAAACGAATCTTCAAAGTGATGGATGGATGGAGAAAAGGATGATGGTTGGGGGGTGATCCCCCCTTGTGGGGTGTTGTATGTTGTGGTCTCTCTTCTCCTCTCTTGTTGTTGTGTTGTGTTCCTCCTTTTTTCAGGACTGTATAGACCTCCTTTTATACTTGTAATCACGTCTCTTAGGCTTGGAATGGGCTTTTTAAGTGATCACACGCGTTTAGGCCTCAAAAATACGAATTTGGTAAGTTTCCGCACGATAGTTCGACCTCAGCAAACAAGTCGAACCATTGACCGCAGGTCGAACCACAGGTCGAACCCACCTACTGGAAGTCCCAAGTGCATGGTTCGACCTCGGTTCGACCTCAAGCAGGTCGAACCGATTTGCGCAGTATCTCCGTTTCACGTATAACTTTCACATCCGACCTCCGAATTGAGTGATTTTTTCGCTCACGCGATCCTCTCTTCTTGAGCTTTCTATCTTATGAAGAAATCACAAAAACTCCAAGAATTGAATATGTAACAGGCCATGGAAAGTAGCACTGCAATTCTGTTCGGCACAGCTCGCGCGGCGTCACCACTTTGCTCATAACTTCCTCGTTCGGACTTCAATGATGGTGTTCTTTATGCCAAAATGACCCTCTCTTAAGTGGATTTCCAACCATATATCACACCAACAGTTTCGAGCTCCACAACAATACATAATAATTATGAAAGTTGAATGTACGTTTTCAGCATTCTTGCACAAATTGCACCTTTTCTCCAACTTTGCACTTTTCATCCTTTTTCCACCTAAAACACAACAAAACACCTCAAGTGCACATAATTCTCACATATATCGAATATAAGACACTTGTGCTCATATAAGACTACAATATCAATAAAAAAAGTGTTAAATTTGATATTAAAACACGCTTATTTTCACTCTCATCACTACTTAAGTCTCAGCAAAAGCAGATTACTAATATAGCGCAGCGAGTACCAATTTTGCAGCAGGATGTTTGTTATGAAGGCTGCTAGCCAAGAAGAAGTAGAAGAAGCAAACTATGCTATGGATCAAAGTATTCAAGGAACTAGGTTTCAACATCAAGAAAATTGGAATTACCAAGGGAACTACAACAATCGTGGTCCCCGGGTAATTATCAACAACCAAGGAGGCCGGAGTTATCATGGAGCAATCCGAATGCAGCAGTACAACCTCCTGTTGGTGTTGATCTCGGTGCTAAGGTCGAAGAAGGAAAACCTAGTTTAGAGGATACTGTGAACCGATATGTGGCTAGGAATGATGCAAGGGTGGATCGGTTGGAACTAAAGATTAACTCAAATCATGAGAAATTATCAAAGCAGATGAAAGACCTTACATTACTGATGGGAGAGATGGTGGGAAATATGAACAAGCTTTCACAAACAGTTAAGAAAGGTAAATTTCATTCTCAAAGCATCACAAACCCAAAATCTTGTAACGCCATAACTTTGAGATCAGGAACGCAATATAAAGGTCCAATGTTACCAGTAGCAGAAAAGTGCGTGCAGTAAAAAAAATGTGTGCAGTAAAAAAGTGGGGTGGTCCCGGAGCCGGTCCGACAATCGACCGCTGGAGCTCCGGCGACTGGCCACCGACGGTCGACAGAATTCCGGTGGCTGGTCGGTGGTCCAGCAGAATTTCGGTGATCGGCCGGTGGAGCTCCGGTGATCGGCCGGCGACGGCGGTCTGGTGATGGTCCGGCGGTGGGTGAAGGTTTAGGGTTTGTGGTTTAAAAGTGTATGGGTTTAGGGTTATATTTGGTATTTTACTTTAATATTTTATATGTGAGAGTAATTATTTTAAATCAATGTATCTTATAGTAATTAGAGGTACAAAGTGTGTACCTATTAGTAATTATTCCTTTCCATTTTAAATCTATTTTAATTGAAGTATTTATATTTAAATCTACTTTAATTATTATATTTTAATATTTTATCATCTTTCCATTTAACATCATAAATTTTACTTATATTTGGCACCGGCCCTTTAATATTTTATTATCTTTCCATTTAACATCATAAATTTTATGTATATTTGTCCCCCCCACACTATTTTTCTGGCTCCGTCACTGAGTAGAAGATAAATAAAAAGGCACCATAGAACCCATTACATTTATTTGATTAATTTTACAAATCTACCCCGTTAGGACTTAAAGTACAAATAATAAAAAAATTAGAACTTTGAGCAATGCAATATACCATAGAAGTACCAATGCTCTTTCAATTTTATTTTTCTTTTTATTTGAGTAAAAAGAAATGAGTAAATCTATTAGATAATTAGATGACGATGCAAAATTGGGGGTAGATAAATTACATTTAGGATTTAAGAGGTTTTAAGAAATAAGAGAAGATGACATCTAAATATGTTTTTACCAAGAAATCCTTACTTCTATAAAAATGAAAAATACACCAAGAGTTTCTAAAAGAAAGAAAAAATAACCTTCACGTGCTACTATGATGTATTTTTAAGTCTTAATCAATATCAAGCACATTCTAATCACCTATGTACAGAGATAATCATAAGCACATGAAAAAGAGATGAATAGATACCCAACTATTGCAGTTATTATCAAATGAAATTAAAATTTAAGGCCAACATTATTAAGAGCAAGCACTTTATCTATGCACGACCTGAATAAGAAAAAAAAGTATTCCCACTCCTAAACGATCTCAAAACTTGTTGTCTTTCTTAAAACCACAACTTAATCCAATAAGTTTACCTTCATAATATAGAAAGTCAATATAAACAAATTTTATATCTATACTCAATCACAAATATTAACTATCATTCTTCATATATGTTGAGATTGAATAAAGATGAATTCGCTCAGGTGCATCATCTAAAAAATTAAATTACGGACATACTTCCACAGAAAGTCTATAGTATCAACAATCAAAAGATAATTAATTTACCCTATTTGATTTACACTAAGATTCATATCAACAGATATAATTTTATCAAGTGAACTGATTACACAATACTCATAGTGGAGCAAGAATTAGAGTAGGTTGTGTACTTAAATACTTACCAAGATTTGGGGTAAAATGCTAGCTCAAAACATGACGGCAAGTCCTGCAAGACTGAACAGGTTAAATGCCAAAGTTTTAATAATTGGTAACATTTATCAGTAATATAATTAACTTTATATTTTTATGAATTTAGAGTGATTACGTACATTGCATCCAATTGCCGCACAAACCACACGATAGCAGAACATGCGACCCGCAAATGGTGCAAAATGAACAATCAAAAAACAAAAAGAATTAAGTTTTAGAATGAATTCAAAATGCAACTTGCGAAAAAGAAAAATTAACAAATCCAAATAGAAACACATAGGATCAGAATAAAGAACCCATCAAAAAAATTAATCAAGAACCCATCAAATAATTAGCACAAAGAACCCATCAAATAAATTAACCAACCCCACATATATAATCAATAATCCAAAATAAAATTTAAAAATATAAAAATAGCACAATAGTTAATCAATAATTCCAATTCAAAAGATAATGAAAATGAAATGGTATAATTCTAAGTATTAAAAATATTAAGAATTTATCGTTAAATCAGAACTCTTCCAATAAACAGTTAATGAAGAATTCTAAGAAACAATACTAATCATTAGCGAATCAAAACTTAAAAAGAGTATTTGTAATATATTTATCGCAACAATCGAGTCAGTAATATCTAAAGCTGATAAAAAAAATGCAGAATAAAAAAATATGAATAGCTCAATAGTGAACCAATAATTCCAATTCAAAGACAATAATAAAAATTTTTTTGTAGAACATACTCAAACTAGTATTGAGCCCGCGCAATGCACGGGATTGATTAAATTATATAATATATATTAATATTATTTTTTTAAATTATGTGAAATTTTACGTTAATTTTAATTCATTTATTAATTTTATATATAATTTAAGTTATTAATATTAAAATAATAGTAAATTTAACATTAAAAACTTTTACATCTAATTTGTTAAATTTTAAAAAGTTTTATACAATTCTTTTAAGTTATCTACAATTGTTAACGATGATATTCACTACAAGAAACTGCCAGATTACCGATGGAAATTTTCGTCGGTAAAATATGAAAAATTCGTCAGTTAACATTTTACCGACGGATTACTGATGGAAATGGAGTTGTCACTAAAACCATGGTCGGTAAATTTTTACCGACGGAAATTTAATTCCGTCGGTAATTACTGACGAATTTTGAGCGTCGATAAATAAATTATCCGTCGGCAATCATGTATTTCCAATTCGTCGGAGATCATTAAACAGTGACGATTTTACTGACGAAATTTATCGTCACTAATTACCGACGAAAAATTCCATCGCTTAATAAAAAATAAAAAACATAAAAAATAATAAATTACTAACGGAAATTATTCGTCGCTAAAATTACCGACTAAAAAATTCATCGGTATTTTAAATATTTTTATATGACTATTTTTATTTTATCGACGAATTCATCAGTCGTTAATTTATATATATTTATTATTATATTTGAAATTTTAATATTAATACCTATTAAAAAAAGTAATATTTTTAATTAAATAAGCATTCAAAATACCAACATAAATTATCATCTTATATAATATTCAAATTATAAAATCTCCACAATTTCAAATTCAAATGATTCAAAAAATTGAAACACAAAAACAACATATTATTCAAACATTGATATAAGACAAAATACTAATGATTAACATAAATATAAGACAATAAAACTATTTTAACTTCCTCCTAAATTGAGAACATTAAGTTCTACCATATGATTCTACCATGAAGTACATTTCCGGAAGGGCCAACAATAAAATCTGCAAGTCTTTGAATAGGTGTTTCTCGTCCTTGAGCATCCTTTACCTTCACAAAAAAGGAGTCAAAACATATAAGATTTATTTAGAAAATTCCAATGTAGGGGATTTTATGGGTAATGCATAATGAGTATAAGAAAGCTTTATAAAATAAACTATACCATAAGTTGCATGTAGATGACAATATAATTTATAAGGCTATGGTAATAGGGAATGCCACGTATATCATTGAAATGATTCATAAATCTAAGGCTAAAATTCTAGAAAAGAGGGTTTAGACTAGAAACTTAGTCATGCTAATTTCAATCCATAGTCTGAGGGTTATAATAGATCTTAAATCATAGTGACATTCAATGTAAGACTAAAACTCGATCGCAAGCAAACTCACGATGTTCACAGTTAAATGCTCAATATTCTTATGCATTTTGAAATGTCCACATCTGATATTTTTAATTATTCTCTCATCAACTACTAAAGGTCACACCACACAGCTCAAATCTTCACACAATCAAAAACTTCAAACATTCACACACTGACCAATTTTAAAGATGGGAAAGACTAAAAACCACTAACTAACTATTTAAGGGAAGTACTAGATCATTAACTGGTTGGAAAAAATAATCAAGCACGCACATGCACAGAAGAGAGAGAGAGGGGGAGGAGTAACCATGTTAACAATCTTGGATATTATTGAATTTGAACCGATGGAAGAGGCCTCTATCCTTAAAGGACCATCCTGGAAAAATGTTCATAAAACATTAATAGAATAATGAATAAATGTTAAATGTTAACATTTGAATTTAGACATAAACATATTTGAACTATACTAATCAATTTAGAGCATCATGCCAAACTTTAATAATATTTAAAGAGAGGTGCTTTGCGTATCCTCATAAATGAATCTGAAAGATGATTTTTGAAAATCCTGTATACATAACTTGAGGGGGGAAAATTGAATTCACTTACTTCAAGATATTCATCCATTCAATACTTGGATCCTTCACGGCCAAGACTTAATTGTGTCATACCTCCAAATGAAGCTATCTATATATTGAACGGAAGATGGTGATTAATGAAAGATGAAGCATTCATTTATTATCTCTGTTTTAATAAGCCTATATAGACTTTCTCAGCATTGAAGTGCGACTGACAATTCGAGGAGCGAAGGAGTTTTTGATGAGGAACTAGTTGTAGTATAACTCGAGGCCCATAAATTAAATACTACATTAGATCCACATTCAAATTTAACTACTGTGGTCAATGATATTATCCATGAAATCAAGTAGGTCACATGAAATAATACTTAAATGTGATTTTGAACCACAAAAAAGCTCCATTAAAGTATAGTAAAATTTTATGAATAAATACAGATTAAATGAGTTATTGGGACTATTAACCTTCTTTTCCACTTCATCCTCTTGAAACCTTTCATAAGGAATGTAAACATCATTCTTTTCCCTTGTTGCTCGAATGTCTGAAGTAATTAATTAAAATGGAGAAGTGCTTTAGAATAAATAAAACTTATGCCATATCAAAGGGATAAAAAGAGAGATCTTGCTACATCCAAAAAGAGAAAATATAAACTTGCAATTCAAAATTATGAGATATATTTGGCCTACACTAGCTTAAGAACAATAACAATACCTGGTAACAATCCCCTTAGGTGAATAGGTGTGAAGGAGTGCATTTCTACGCTATCAAGTACTATCTGCTCCAATTTCTGCAAGAAACAATGGATTATAATTTTTAAATCCTAAACACAAATCTGCATATTCATACAAAATTAATCTTTTGTACATCTACACCACGTCGAATTATTTTATCACAATGATTTGCAGAAATTATTTCTTTTTGATGTTTTTTTCTTTTCACAATACATATACAATACAGTCAAACAATGGAGTAGAAACATCCATACAAGAGAGAAAGACAAATAATCAAATCAGAGCACATGGAAAACAGGAAAAGACAATTTACACTCTAAATGTAAAGAGTCACAAAAACAATCATTTGTCATTTACATCCACCTATTTAACTTTGAAAGGAAGCCCTAGAGAAAGTATCATGGACTTCAATGATGCAAGGGAAACATCACAGTATGCTCATGTCAGAATCAATAACAAATTTACCAAACCACATAATTAGATCACAAGTATATATTTTCTAGCCCTAGAATTTTGGGAATAGTTAACTACTGATAGGTGGAGCACGGAGAAGTATAGAGAACACAATTTAATCGAGATTTAGAGAAAGAATTTACAAAAAATGAAAGAAATACATGTTAACCTTGTATGAACACCGAACAGGGGAAATGCTAAATAAACTGGCGGTCCGGTGGAGCTGCGGCGGAGGTCAGCTTGCGCTGGGATCAGAGGAATGAATGGATCCAGTGTTCTACAGGAACGAATTTTGAGTTTCAAAATCAATGTGGGTAGTCATGCGATGTGAGGAAGAGGGTAGGGGTAAGCTAAGAGCGACACCGAGAGTGGAAGCAACCGACGCCGGAGCATCAGCAAGAGTGTCCGGTTATAGCAACGACGACAAAAGTGACTAACGATAGTAGCTGTGGCTGGGTATAAGAGGGGTCGTTAGCTAGCGCTTTTTTTCTCCTAAACTTGCTGAATTCGTTTTATTGGAAGAAATATAAGTAATTTTGGTAATTTGAGTAAAATAAAGCTTTAACTCTACCGACGGATTAAATCTGTCGGCAAATAAATAAAAGAATTAATTTTATTTAAATTTGCTGATAAATTAAAGATTAATTTTAAAAATAAAAATAAAACTTGATATATTTATCGACGGATTTAATTCGTCGATAAATTTATAAAATAATTAAATTTATTTACCGACGGATTTAATCCATCGTTATATTAAAGACTAATATTTTTTTAAAATAAAATTTGATATATTAATTCGTCGGTAAATATATTAAAAAAATATTTTTATTTACCGACGGATAAAATCCGTCGGTAAATTAAAGACTAATTTTTAAAAATAAATAAATAAAGTTTGATATATTTACCGACGGATTTAATCTATCTGTGAATATATTAAAAAAATATTTTTATTTACCGAAGGATGTAATCCGTCGATAAATTAAAGTCTAATTTATAAAAATAAATAAATAAAGTTTGATATATTTACCGACGGATTAAATCCGTCGATAAATTAAAGACTAAAATTAATTCTTTTAAAAATAAAATTTAATATATTTACCGACGGATTTAATCCGTCTGTAAATAAAAAACTAAAATTATTATTTTTTATATAAAATTTGATTTATTTTTTGACGTCAATCGATAAATTTTTGGGATTTAATCCCTCCAAATTAACAACGGATATATTGATGGACAAAAATTCATCGCTAAACCTGTTGGTAATCCATCACAAAAACCGTTGAAAATTCCTTTTGATGATTTTTTAAAAATAAATTATATTAAATCAACAAAATATCGGAAATCCATCGGTAAACTGTCTGTAATTACCGATGGTCTCATTCCATCGATAAATCTGTCGGTAATCAAGCAGTTTATAGTAGTGATTTATCCCGACATTAATAAGCGTACTCAAATTGATAGACCATCAATTCATTAGTGAAAAAATCTAATCTAAATCATTATACTTCTTTCTTTGTTTTTTAAATGGAATATATTCAACGACATTCATAACTAATATTATTTATATTAATTCTAATTATATGACGACTATCGATTGTAGTTACGAAATGATGTAGAGAATATATAACGATAGAGAGAGTAGAGTTGTGGTCTGAATTTCCTAATCTACAATGGTATTCTACTTAATTTTTTGTAACTTATTTTTCAATTAAAATTATACTATAGAAGAAAAAACATTAAACAATATTACACACTTGCCGGAATAATTAATGAAATAGAAAAATAGAATAGGTAATCACATTTTAGTAGAGTTTGACGTTGTATATGACGATATGTGTCCTATTGGTTAGATACTTGATATTTTATAGAAAAGACTCTCTCTCGTAACATTAATTTTTAAATTTCAAATTGAATTTTTTTATTGAAATATATTAAAAAAATAATTGACATGTAAAAATAAATAAATATATAAATACAATTGCAAAATGTGAACTTATAAAATAAAACATTATACATTTTTAAACTTATAATACTAATATCTGATCTTATTTACAAAATTATAATATTCAAGTGACTAAATAAATTTTACTATTTTATAAATATATTTAAATTTATAAATAATTATACATTTTAAAACTTTTTCTAAGAAAAAAATACTATTAAATGTGTTTATAAATGTTTTATTGTTTAGAATAAATTAAAAATGTATTTCAATTTTTTAAATATATAAATATTCCTTAGAATTTTCCAAATCCCATTACAATAACTCTTTTTAAAATCATTTTAATTTCTTAAATATATACAAATAAAATTGCTTAGAATTTTGCAATAGCATTTATTAATTTTATAAAAAAATTTTAATAAAATCTCAAATATAATAATTATCTTTTAAGATTTTAAATAATTTTTATGATCCTTAAAGAATCGTAATATAGTTTCTAAATTTTATTAAAACGTCTTAATATTGATTAAATTAAATTTTAATTTATTAATTCATTAGTGTTATTAAAAAATTAAAAGGTGATAAAATAAAATATATAAATGATATGACAAATTTTATATAAGAATTCAATTTTTTGTTTGCGTCTGAATTTTGGACACAAGAAGGTTCAAATTTTACTTTGCTTCTTATATATTAAGGTTTAATGTAACTTTGTTTTTGTCCAAATTCAATATATATTATAGAACAATATAAAAGATAAATAATTAGTTTAATAGAATATTCCTAGATATAATAAGATTAAAAATTTTACCAAATATAACATCAACCCAATATTATGCCAAATATATCTTGTTCCAAGTTTCAAGTCAATTAAGTTGAGAAATTAAACCTTCCTTATTCAGCTCTCTAAGTTATCAACAAATTTGTTCCAAGTTTTAAGAAACCTTCAATTATTACCCAATAAAATTGTTCTAATTTCACCGAGATGCATATCAAATTTTAAGGTGTTATCATGCAAAACTATTTTGTTATTCAATTTTAAGTTACGGTACACATGACTCCAATTAACAATGCACATAACATTCAATAACATAATATTAATGTTGCACATAAAACTTACTTTGAACATAACACCCAATAACATATCATTTACGGTGCAAATAACATCACATTAAAACTACGCTACACATAAATCCTACGCTGCACATTACATCAATATCGGTCGCACATCACATTTACAAACACTAAAAAGGGAAAACATTAGGGTTTTTTTAGCAACTATTTATGCATTAAAAAAGTTTTCCCGTGTATTGCACAAACTCTATTCATTTATTAACTATATAAAATGTATAATATGTGAGTAATTCATCACAAATAATAAATAATATACAACATTTGTGGTTAAAATTAAAATCAAATTACACATTAACTAAAATAACAATTAACATATCATATACTCAATTTCGACAACTACAAAAAGATTTATAGGTAATTAATAGGATGATTTATAGGTAAATAAATATAAATACTAAATATTAAATAAGGTAATTAACAGATTGATTTCTGTCAACATTAATGGATAAAATTTTAAATAGAAAAGTTTAGGAATTAAAAATTATTAAAAATAAAAATCTATATATGAGTCAGTCATGCCATCAAAGAAGACATATATATATATATATTTTAATCATATATAATTTTAATCTAATCTAATATAATAGTAAAGTGAAAAAGTCAAAATTAAACCAATTTTTAATTAACACCCTTGGATTTGATTACTATAAGCCATTTTGAATCTCATCCATTCATCACAGTATTGAATCTCATTCATTCATCACAATTATGAGATTAGATCTTGGCCATTGATTTGATACCTTATTTAAAATATACCTTATTTAACTTTTGTCATAATGAAACCATATTTAATTAATTTTAAGATTTTAAATTTCCCTCTTATTTATTTCAGCAAAATTTAATTTATTATTTATGGTACTAAAAATTAAGTTTATATCATGATTTATTTTTGTAATTATAATTATAATGTATTTTTTGAAACTATAATGTAGTTTGAAACTATAATGTAGTTTTAACAATTAATTCATTATTAAATTATTTTCTTCTTTATTAATAATTTTGAATTAATATTATTGATCCTAACATCTTAATAATTTTAAATGGGTATGTGTAATCAACGAGTATTGATAAATGGGCTTGGAACGATATTAAATTATTTTATTTATTATTAATAATTTTGAATTAATATTATTAGTCTTAACATCTTAATAATTTTAAATGGGTATGTATGTGTAATCAACGGGTATTGATAAACGGGTTTGGAACGAAACTAAATTATTTTATATTTATATTTTTTAATAAAATGGGTACGAATATGAGTAGTTGGGTATTAATAAATGGGTTTGGGACGGGTATAACTATCACAATATATTTTTTTAATGAAATAATTTAAAAATATTAATTTTTAGATGATATTTATTTATACACGGGTACGAGTATTATGAAATAAGCAAGTATCTTACATAATTAATAAACATAATTATTTATTGTATGTTCAAAAAATATAATAATTTTATAAAAACACTCAACATTTACCACTACTTAATGGTAAGAGTCTACATAGCAAGTTTCTTGATTATTAAATTATTAATAATTAATATTATTAGTCCTAACATCTTAATAATTTTAAATGGTTATATGTAATCAACGTGTAATGATAAACGGGTTTGAAATTATTTATTTATACATGAGTACGAGTATTACGAAATAAGCAAGTATCTTACATAATTAATAAACATCATTATTTATTATGTTAAAAAAATATAATTATTTTATAAAAACTCTCAATATTTACCATTACTTTCTTTCAGTTATATATTTAAAATAAATATTTTCCTAATCTTTTTACTGCTAAAAAGGAATATACTAGCATGGATTGAGGAATTATATTACATAAAATTTCTAATTCTGATAAATTCTATACGAAAATATACTTATATTTTATAAAATGTAGAGATATAATGGTTTATCTAAAATGCATGATTTAAGCTTCTCCTTCTATGGTTTAAATAATATCAGAACACTTTAGTTTCGTGCAATGCACGAGTTCAAAAGTTAATAAGATAAATATGATTTGAATCAGAAAACTGATAAATAGATGTTTTTAGATAAAATTTTAATCAACAATAATGAATCAAACTTTTTTTTTTCAATAAGATAATTTATTAACATAAAATATTAATTAAATTTATTTTAATTTATATTATTTTATGATGGTATCTTAAAATTATAAATACATGTGAAATAGTATCAAAAGATATTATTTATTTTTTTAATGTAAGATTTTATTTAGTAATAATCTTACAAAATATGCATAAAAATAAATATTTTTAGGATTAATTACTCCAAGGTACATACTTTGTACCCCTAATTACTATTAGATACATTGATTTAAAATAATTATTATTATATACAAAATATTAAAGTAAAATACCAAATATACCCCTAAAAATGTCATCGGCCGCCGCCGACGGAATCTGTCGTCGGTCGCCAAAAAATGTCGTCGGCCGCCGCCGCCGGAATCTACCATTGGCCGATTGCCGGAGCACTACCGGACCCCCGATCGGCCGCCGGAAAAGTCACCGGACCACCGCCACTACCGCTGGAGCTCTGCCGGACCACCATATTTTTTTGCTGTACATATTTTTTTTTGCTACACACACTTTTTCTCTACTGCACACACTTGCTGCACACAACATTATGTGCAGCACATTTGTAGGGATAATATTGGAATATCACTATATATTTTTGTAGTTAGTAGTAATACTTTTGTATGTTTGTATCTCATAGTAATTAATGGTTTTTTTGTGTACATAGTAGTAATCCTCCCATATTTTTACTTATATGGATTTATTTTCAACTTATGTAATAAAAATCTTCAAGACATTGTTCTTTTGAAAGAAAAAAAATCAATGTTTATAACTATGTTAGTTGATGACATAAATGAATTCAAATAAAAAATTTATAATATAAGTTATCAAACATTTGAATATATTAATTATTATTACATTTAAATATTCATCTAATTAACTTATACACTAAAATTATACAATTGGATAAATATTGGATGCGTGGAATGCTAGAAGGAAAATTAAACTCACAAATTATATAATGTAACATAATTGAGAATTTTAGTATGAAAACTTGATGCACATATCAAAATATATATTTTTCATTAATAAATTGAAATTTTTAGTTTCTAATTTTTTAGTAAAAAATAAAAAAATTAGTATAGTTAACTGATCAAAATCGATTACGACATTGCTCTGTGTAGTGGTAGAAAACTTATTTTCTTTCATTTTTCTCTCTGTATATATAATATAGATCTATATAATAAAATACAGTTAATTTTTTTATTATTTTATGAATTAATGCTCATCACATTTAAATCCAAACTTCTTACATACATTAATTGTATTAAATAAAACGATTGCATAGCATTGGATGTTTAGACCAATTTTTAGTATACTTAAACTCATAATTTCTTGCTTTAAAGACATTTTAGAGAAAGATTTGGAAATATAATTATAAAATATATAAGAATACGGTATCTAATACAAATAAAAATAAAAACTTAGTGTTAACTATTTAAATTTATGATAAGAACTAAATGATTCAAAACTTCTCACTTACAATTACTTTAAATTACATTTTGTGCTACTACCCTAAATTGAGGAGAGTTTCTGTTTGTTTGAAATATATATACTGGATAGAAATACCATTCCAAATAGTTAGGAAGCAATTATTTTCAATCTTTAATCCTGTCATCCGCATGTTATGATCAACATTTATCTTGTAAGATCAGAATGACTTAGATGCAAATTTGAACCCACAACCTATAAGAATACACAAAGGTGAAACACTCATTGTCACAAAGAAAATTTGTGAGTGAGAATTGCAATTTCAATAACAAATTAATTAAAATACAATTAGATGAGACGATGCATAATCATGAAAATTTTCAATAGCATGTAATAATAAATAGATAAATTCACCTTGATTTCAAAATATTCATAAAAACATGAAAAGTTGTGAAAATGTAAATAAATAAAACTTAATTATACATAATACATAAATCTTCAAATTAAAAAAAAAACACAATAAGAAGAAGAAAATCAAAGAAAAACATAAATAAGAAAAAAAAAAAACATATACAATAAACTAAAAAAACATTGAAATGCAATATGAATGTTTGTGCGTATATAGACATGTCAACATATAAATGGTGTCATTAAATGAGATAATAATTCCATAAATATTCCATCAAAATACGCTCTCCTATGAATTAAAATTAGCATACAATGATTGATTAGTGTTTAAATTCATTAATAAAAATTAATCAAAATAAGGAACTAAAAATATGTGAATTTAATGTCTTTAAATAAGAAATTAAAAAGGAAAGTAAAAAGTAATAAATAAAGATAAAAAAGAAAATATGTCTATTTAATGTCTTTAAATAAGAAATTAAAAAGGAAAGTAAAAAGTAATAAAAATAAAGATAAAAAAGAATAATGTATGAAAATAAAAATAATAAAAAATAATCAGCAGTAAAAAGCTGTTGTATAGATGTCTTTAGATTTTGATGACATGATTAGCCTCCTCTAGTTCTTCAATTTCGTGTAACTTTATTTCACCTTTACGTATATCAAGTGGCCTCCACTTCTAGTGATTTATTACTAAAAAAACAATGAATCAAAAGAATTTAAGACAAATGAATGATGTATAAATGAATTCATTCTTTATGCAGTTGGATGCAGGGGTGGGTAATATCGGTATACCAAAAATATCGATACTGTACCGATACTGTACTGAAAATTTTGATATGGAAAAATTCATACCGATACCGATACTAAAATTTTGGTATACCAATTTTTTGATATACCAAAATTTCGTTAAATTAAATAGGATACCGATACCGTACCGAAATTTACATCATACCATTTTTTGATAAATACCAATTAATACCAAAATGTTGACATACCATTTCATACCAAAAATTAAACATACCGAAAATATCGATTTACCGAAACCATACCAAAAAATAATATTTAATTTTAATCAAAATAATAAAATTAATATAAAAATATTTCAAAATAATTAAATTTTTTAATCTCAAACATTCTACTTTGACACTTATATTCCTTTTAATTTATTCATAATTATATATTAAATAATAAATTTTTTATTATTATATTTTTATACTCCTATATTTTAATTTAGAAGTGTATTATATTTTTATTTATTTTTATTAGAGCTTATTTTAAAATTTAAAAAATATATATGAATAAATGTGATACATAATAAAATAAAAATAATTTAAATATATTAATAATATAATATATACTTAAATATAGTATTATGTATAATTAAATTTTTAAAAAATAAATATAAAATTTTCGGTATATCGGTATCGGTATACCGATATCGAAATACCAAAAATAATTTCGGTATACTGATATACCAAAAATTTTAATATCTAATACTGATATCGTACCGAAATTATCGGTACGGCAACCATACCGTACCGAAAATAAATTTTGATATTTTTTGATATTTTTCGATACGGCGAACGCGGTATACTGAGTTTTCGATATTTTTCCCCACCCCTAGTTGGATGACAAATATGATACCTAGTTAAGAAAATTAAGAATAAAAATAGAAAAATAGAAATAGAAGTGTAATAAAAAAATACGCTTACAGTTAGAGTCTGAATTTGATGATTATGTATTCCTGCGGTAAATTTGGATTCACGGTGCATATGTTGAAAGCAACAATTTAGTAGATAGCATGTAATCCCAAGGACCGATCATTTCTCTGCAAATTACCCTAGCACAAGGCAAAAAAATTCATGATTATCATATTTGAATGTTCATAACCTTTTTACTCTATATATGGTAATATCTCTTGGAATTGATTGATCTTCACATAATGCACATTTTTCTCAATTAATTACCAATCCCACTTTAATTTTGAGAACTTATGCCTTGAATTCACTTAAATTGCACCAAATTCATTAAATGTGAAGCGACAGAGAATGACAAATTAGAATGACACAAAACATTAAAAGATTTAAAAAGATAATCATTCTAAACTGAACCAAAGAATAAAGTAGTGAATCCTTGTAAATTTATCCTTCAGCGCTGTTAATATTAAGACTGTATTTGTTCACAAGATATATCGAGTAGAGAAGGGGAAGAGAAATTACATCATGGGAATTAGTTCCTTTATCCATTAGATCAAGTTTTGTAAGCACTCCAAACATGCGTTCACCTGCAGGAATTGCAATAATTATAATATAAAAACACATTAATAACAACACCAACTTTGTCAATTTATTAACCGAAGGTTCTCACCTGATGGATCCACTTCCTTAGAAAGTTTAATAGCATCTGATATTGCAATATCTTGATTTGTTGGGGATATTACCAGTATAATGTAATTGGACTGCACATGAAAAGAGACTCTTTTAAAAAATACAATAGAGAAGCTGATACTTTCAAGATAGATGCCGGAAAATATTAAAAAATGTTAAAAGAGGCGCTTCTTTTTACCTTCTCAACATATGTGCGAACCATATTTTCATTGTCTTAAACAATACTTTCTTGTTGTCCCTCTACAAAGATAAAGAAACTTTATATTGGATAAAGTTCTCGTTAATTCAAAATTATGAATGCTTCACCAGTTGGAAGGATAATAAGTGAGAATATACTAACAGCAACTTTCGTTAAACCTGGGAGATCTATGAGAGTTAAATTGACAACTACAAGAAAGAATACAATAAACAAAAATCATTAACATGAGAGAACCCTTTGGCAAGAGGGAAACAATATTTGCTATCCAAAATATTCTTCAAGAAACTCAAGCTCTACAACATACCCCTATACCAAATTTTCACAAGTTAATATTTCTCTATTGTAAATAATAATTAATAATATTTATATAATATTAAATCCACATATGAGAAGTGTGGATAATGCAGAGAGAAGGGAGTTAATAATTAGTTACTTAACTCCTTTTATGTTTGGGATTATTAAATACTGGGACGAGGTAGTTATCCAGAACAGGTTAATACGTTGAAACGCATTGTAGAACGCAAGAATATAGAACACAAACATTTTCTCTCTGAGTGTGATTTCTCTCCCGAAAAAAGAAAAGTCCAGTTCTTCATATTCTCCACATTAATACAATATTGAGGAAATATAATCTACAACCTAGTGTTATGAGATTTGATCCATAAGATCATATTTTATACGTGAGTATCAATCGGTTCTGTGGTAATTAGCATAGATTATACTTGTTATGCGTCTGGACCTTTTGGTAAAGCTATTGTGTCTTAATCTCCATTAGAAGTAATCCATAATGATATATGTGGTTCTGTAAATGTGAGAGCACGACATGGAGCTCACTATTTCATTATGTTCATTGATGATTATTCACATTTTGAATATGTCTATTTGATATCTCATAAGTCTGAAGCATTGGATTGTTTTAGACGATACTTGAGTGAAGTTTAAAATCAAAAAGACAAATCTATCAAAGTTTTAAGAATTGATAGAGGACGTGAATATCTATCAGTACAATTCAAGGAATTTTGTAATGAAAAGAGTATAATCCGACAATTAATTGTTCCTTATACACCTCAACAAAATGGTGTTGCTGAAAGAAAGAATAGGAATTTGTTAGCGATGGTTAGATCCATGATGGCACAAGATAATCTACCGATCTCTTTTTGGAGAGATGCGTTACTTACGGTATCTTATGTGCTTAATCGCGTTCCTTCTAAGTCAGTTACTTCGACTCCATATTAACTTTGGACGGGTAGAAAACTAGACTTGAGTAACCTTAAAGCTTGGGGATCAGTAGCTTACGTACATGATTCATCGAGTCAGTACAAAAAGTTGGGTTCTAGAGGCAAAAAATGTATCTTCATAAGATACTGCGAACATTCTAAGGGTTACGTGTTCATAGGAGATCAGGATGGGAGCTTAACTGAGACAGAATCACGTAATGCTCATTTTCTGAAAACTGAATTTCCTAGTTGAAGGGGCATCAGGGATGCTGAACCTATATTCGAGGTAGTAAAAAAACCAATACATACAAGATCCAAGTGGGAGTAGTTTAGCTGATGGTATGGATCTTGATAGATATTTGCCGATTGAGGATCAGGCAATTCCTAATGAGAGCATTTTATCTACAGAAGACCATCAACGACTATCTCAAAAATGTTTTTAGGAAACATGTGCCCAAAAGACATTATGATATTGAAGGACATGCCTTCTTTGTTTCACCAGAAAATGGAGATGTTTCTCCTGTTGATGAGGAAGAGCCCAGAAATGTTAAAGAAGCTCTGACTTGTCCGACAAAGGATAAACGGATGAAAGCGATAAAAGTGGAGATGGAGTCTACGAAGTCAAATCAAGTCTGGAAACTTGTAGATCTTTCGAATGACGAAAGGCAATTAGGAATAAAGGAATTCTCAAAATCAAGAGAAAGGCTCAATAGAGAGGTATAAAACTCGTCTGGTGGAAAAAGGTTATACTCAACAAGAGGGTATTGACTATGAAGAAACTTTTTTCACCTGTGGTGAGGTTTGCCTCAATTCATCTAATGTTGGCTATAGTGGCTAGTATGGATTTAGAGTGACACCAAATGGATATTAAGACCGTATTTCTTAATGGAGAATTAGAAGAAGAAATCTACATGCAACAGCCTATATGATTTATTCTCTGAGGTCAAAAGGATAAAGTTTGTAGATTGAAGAAGTCGATCTATGGACTCAAACAATCCTCTAGATAGTGGTATTTGAGTTTTCACACTGCGATCATCTCATATAACTTCATTATGATAAATGAAGACCACTATGTTTACGTTAAACAGTCCAAAAGTTGTTTTGTTATTCTATCCTTGTATGTGGATGACATACTACTAGCAGGTAATAGCAAAGAGTATCTTGAAACCATAAAAGATGGTCATATTCAAATTTCGAGATGAAAGATATGGGTAAAGCAGAGTACATACTTGGTGTGAAAATCCATAGGGATCGTTCAAGAAATTATTGGGTTTGTCTCAAGAGACTTACATCAAGAAAATTTTAGAACGGTTCAAAATGGACACCTGCAAACCATAGATACTCCCATTGTGACAGGAGAATCATTGAGTCAGGAAATGTGTCCCAAGACTCAAGATAAAAAGAATAAAATGGCCAGAGTACCATATGCCAATGTGATTGACTGCAGATTATTCTCTCTGTTATCAAGGGAATAACAGTACACTGAATGGGTATATAGACGCTGACTGGAGTGGTGATTTAGATAAACGTAAATCAACTCCCGGTTATGTCTTCTTGCTCAACAATGGAGCAATCTCATGGTGTAGTACGAAACAGACTTGAATAGCACTGTCCACTATGGAAGCCGAGTTTGTGGTATGTGCGTCTGCAGTTTAAGAGGCTATTTGGTTGAGAAGATTCATGAAATATTTGGAGGTCTCAAACACTCTAGTGGGAGCTGTTTTAATTAATTATGATAACCAAGCAGCTATTGGTTACACAAAAGACCCTAAATATCATGAAAAAACCAAACACATTGACACGAAGTTTAACTTTGTTAGAGATATTGTAGACAAGAAGAAAGTGATTCTTAGTTACATTTTTACTCATTTGATGTTAGCAGATCCTTTTACCAAATCAATTCCTAGATATGTATACATATGACATGTAAAGGGATTGGGTTTGCGAAGGATTTAAAACGATGTATTGAATATGTTTATGTATGTTAATGGAATAGTTAATGACTTAACTATACATATATATTTTATAAATTATATGTGATAGTTCATATATAATAGTATGTCGGCAAGTTATGATTAGCTCTCTCATACGAACAACCACCTCTGGCTTAATGGGAGCGCAGAGATGAGATTACGATGATTAATATAATAGGGATAGATTTCGCCACGAATCATATTCAACTTGTTGTAAAGTTAAATCGATGGAGATCCTGTCGTTGGAGGAAGGATATCCAGGTTAAGTGTATAAGACACACTTGAACTCTGATTTACACGATGTCTAAATTAGATGAAATACGACATATGCTTTCTTGGAAGGAAGCTAAAGACATTGTGACATGTGTTTTAGGAAAACGACATGTGCTAAGTTGACCCCAACAGGATTGAGAAAATTATCCCTATTTTCTCAATAGTATGAGTCCTTATCTATTGGTTACCCTTATGACCTTCTACTATATTCTAAGTCTTCACTTTAGTGTTGCTACTTTAGCATGTTACCAATAGAGCTATGGTTAATAACGGCAATGTGGTGCATGTTTAGGAAAGTAGCTTAAGTGGGAGACTGTAGATACTTAGTGAGATGGGAAGAATGTCTAAATTTAATATATACTATTGTGATTCATTGACTAGTCAATCGAGCAGGGTCTTGATTATGAATACATAGTTATTTGCAAAAGGTTGAATATGCTCTGATAAGTTCAGGGATTGAAATGAGATATGTCAACTTATATTAAATGTTCAAGAGTTCTGGGGTATAGCTTCTTTTTATAAACTGGTTGAGTTGTTATATATCTCTAACAAGTGTATAGCGTTTAAAACTCATATCTCATGGGTCACATGATGTATTAATTTGTGCGAGAATATGATTCATGAAGAAATTGAGTAAGGTGACTTTTGACTTCATATGTGAGTGGGAGATGTAAATAATATTTAATATTATTTATATAATATTAAATCCACATATGAAAAGTATGGATAATGCAGAGAGAAGGGAGTTAATAATTAGTTACTTAACTCCTTTTATGTTTGGGATTATTAAATACTACGATGAGGCAGTTATCCACAACAGGCTAATACGCTGAAACGCGTTGCAGAACGCAAGTATACAGAACACAAGCGTTTTCTCTCTGAGTGTGATTTCTCTCCCGAAAAATGAAAAGTTCAGTTCTTCATGTTCTCCACATTAATACAATATCGTGGAAATATAATCTACAACCTAGTGTTATGAGATTTGATTAATAAGATCACAGTTTATACGTGAGTACCAATCGGTTCATACGATTTCTTTGCATACAAAATAATCTCCAAGTATTAAGGATATCAATTGTAGATCAGCAGGTAACCAATTTAAATATCGAATCCAAAGGACAGCGTATTATCAATTTAATTATTTACTAAATTAATTAAGACAAGACAATAAGGTTTAAGAATTATTATCTAACAACTAAATTACTAAATATTAAATAACAATTAAAATAAAATAGCACTAGAATAATTCGAAGTAAAACCAAGTAGGAGAATAAGTAGCTCTAGAATAATCCAGTTTCACTTATTAATTTTTTTGTCAAGTGTACCATGATAAGTGATATTTTCACCTAGATTTTAGTGTCTTTTTATGTGTATTTTCGTATTATTTTATCTGTATATTTGTGTTCTATTTGGTTGTTTTTTGTGTTTTTATGGAAATATGTATTATTGGGCTTAAACATATGATTTTTTAGGTAAAAATGAATTCTAGACGCGATAAGGAAGATGTGAAAAAAAACGGAGCTCAATTCGGAGTTGAAACGAGGGAGAATGAGTCAAAGCAAAATGTTGAAAAAATGCACGTCCAACTTGTGCAATTTTTCTATATTCTTGTGGAGCTCAAAACTAGAAGTATGATATATGGTTGGAAAGCCACAGAAAAGAGAATTGCGTGAGCGCAAGAATTACTTGAATTGGATTTTGAATGTGGAAGTTATGCTCGAAACGGTGAGACTGCGCAAAAGCACAAACACGGCCAGTGTACCGAACACGGCCAGCACTTACACGGGCCGTGTACCAAACATGGTCCTGTAAGTGTTGGGCGAGTTCTGACACCTGAAACACCTACACGGCCACCCCTGTGGCCGTGTACCGTACACGGGCCGTGTAGGTGCAAAATCCTATAAAAAATTAGAATCTTCTAGAAGCTTCCCAAGGGGTATAAATACCCAATATTTCAACATTAGATCAGTTTGGTCGAGGGTTTTCACCCCTGCACCTACCTCACACACCATTTCCTCCATTTTACACCTTCATCTTCATCTATTCTTCATCCATACCATCTACCATCATCCCACCATCAAATCCTAATCCAATTAGTTAGAGAATCAAGGAAGAGAGGAGGATTGCAAAGGGGAGAAGATGATCACCATTGGAGACATTCAAGGGAGCTTTCATCTATACTTTATATTGAAACATATTGTTTATCATGTTTTGTAAGGATTTTAATGTCTATGTTGGATTCCTTGTGACCATGAGAGGCTAATATCCCTTGTGAGATTAGCAATATGAATTGTATTGGATAATTTTGGGTATTTTGCAATTGAATAATTATGTTGATTGGGTTTATTGATTTTCTATCATTGATACTTTAGATCTTGATGTTTATGATGATTTGTGTGGTTTGTTGTTTTAAAATGTGATTAGATTGAGAAGTCAATTGCATATTTAGGATAATTAATTGAATCATTTCATCAAACACATCATGTGCATTATAAATTGTAAAGAGATTGAGAAGTCCTTTAGGATTTAGAACCCTTTGACAGGACATCCGATTGGTTTGATCGAGAGGTTGATTAATCATGTGAAGGGACTCTCATTTCAAGCTTAGTACCTAGTTGGAATTGTTTGAGTGAGAACCAATCGTTTGAGCTATGTTTAGAACCATATCCTATTCATTCCGAGTGGGAATTTAGGTAAACTAATATTGGCCCTTAGTCTATACCCATGACACATATGAATTCGTTGCATGATACCTAAATTTTTCATACTTTTAATATTGCTAGTCTCATTCTCTATCTACTTGGCTCATTCATCTATCCATTTATTTTATTGTCATTTCTTGATTATTCCTTTCCCTTTATGATCATCTCTATAATACTATGATGAACACGAGATCGTTTAGACCTAGTACCTACCTCCCTGTGGTTCGATAAATTTTTTAATTAGTTATTCCGACTATAAATGGCTAATCATACTGTCAGATTCTACCTTGTGGACTATAGACGCATCACTAAGCCATGAATATATACTTTATAGACACAAGTAAACAAATGCGTGTAACACGTGTGAATGACCACGGAGCAAAAGAATAATTTCACCCCCCTTTCTAGGTACTATCAGTATAAATTATTTTCCCCTAGGATTGGTACTCAAACTTGATATAATCTCCCTTTTTAGGTACTATAACATTAACCTCTTTTTCCTGCTTATTAACCCGAATTCAATTCAATTAATAAACATTCATATATGATAATTCTAATGAAATTTCGGAGTCCTCTCACTTAGAATTATAACATAAAACCATGTTCAGCAATGAACGCAATCAACAATCAGATATATATTCACTCTATATAATAGTTGAAGATGTACAAAATAATCGTGAATATGGATTAAAAACACACAATCATATATAAAATAAATCCACAAGTAGTGTTGTAAGGAGGATACACAAGAGAGTTTAATTAATTTATAAAACTTTCATAATTCCTAGAACTACCAAAACGGCTCTAGCCCATGGTGTTACAAGCAACACACATGGGGTTTGGATAGATCTTACCCATAGTCTGGAAAATCATAAATACGAAGAAAATAATTAGAAAAACTCTTGGTGCAGCAATCTCCTTCATTCTTTCTTCCGTCTCTTCAAATCCTCTTGGTTCTCGTTCTTTATTCTACAGATGAATCTTCACAGTGTGGATGATGGTGTGGGGGTAATCCCCCTTATGGAGGTGGTGTAAGATGATTGTGGCCTCTTTTTAACCCTTTCAATGATGCCCTTGTATACTTTTGGCCCTCTAAATTGATGTTTTAGGCCTTTTCACGTCAAAAACATACTTATACGCAATTAAGGTGTAAAAATATAAATTTGGATAGAAAAACGCGTTCCCTTTTGACCTGAACGGGCTGGTCGAACAGCTGGTCGAACAGCCTTGCGCAGTCTCACCGTTTCGCGTATAACTTTCATATCCAAACTCCGATTTGAGTGATCCTTACGCCAAAACGACCCTCTTTCGTGGCTTTTCAATGGTGTATCATATACCAATTTGGAGTTCTACAAGAATACAAAAATTACACAAGTTGGACGTGTATTTTTCAGCATTCTTGCACAAGTTTCTCCTTTTCTATAACTTTGCACTTTTGATCATTTTCCACCTAAAACATAATAAAACACCTCAAATGCACCATTTTCTCACATATATTGAATATAAGACTCTTGTGCTAATATATGATAATAATTCTCATAAAAAAGTGTTAAATTGGACACTAAAATATGCTAATTTTCACTCTCAACAGCCTCCCATATATTGGATCAAACATCCAAGTTTGGCCCAAAACTTATACTTAAATCCAATAATAATAATTCAGTCCACTAAATAATTATTATTGCACTACCACTCTAATCCCAAATTACGTTATGGACTCCTTATTATGAGCATGTTTAACTCCCCGTGTTTTAAATATACAATGTCCATTAATTAAATGAGTTAGTGACAACCCAATTAATTAATCTCTAATCCAAAAGTAGTACTACTCAACCTTATTAACATGTCGAAACAAATCTACCTGCAGGTTTACATGATAATCCTTATGAGCTCCTCAAGGAGATATCATCAGCCTAAATTATTAGAACACGAATTCCTTCTACAATCAATAGCACACCATACACACAGTATCATCTCCAAACTCACCAAGCATATTGATTTAATAATTAAATCTCACCTTAAATACTGAATTACGTGTCGATGGTATTATATATATATATATATTTTTTTTTTGGAAATGTGTAAATTTTATTTCAATTCCAACAGTTACAATATACAAATGAAGTATAATGCAAAACAGATCTCGACCCTATCACTATCTCGGCTAAAAGCACAAGGTATACAACACTAGTAGTTCAAAAACAAACTAATTGTTTGAGACGAGATCTAGTCCGCAATACATACCGGTGAAAGCATCCTCGTGCCAAACAATAATGCATTCATCTCCATCCAGATGATATAGATCAGTGATGCAAAAGTAATGATAAACAGTCTTCTTACTTTTTGTTATTTCGTGTGTCAACGTGTATCTTCCGAAAGGCATCTTCAACAGATGTGAATTGACTCCTCTATCCTATGCCTCTCTTCACAATGTCCCATATTCGTAGAGTATATCGGCATTGGAAGAAAAGGTGAGTTTGCATTTCCATACACCCCACACAAAACCCACAATTGAGGTCTCCTTGTAGATTCCATGCTCTATCTTTCGTGTAAACCATTCCTCTATGTAGTAGCCACAGTCTAAAACTATGCTTCCTCACAATCCATTTGTGCCATATATTCTTATAAATAAACAAGGGTTCCCCAACAACTTCTTTCATCAGTTTTTGGTACATGAGAGCTGGTAGAAACTTCCGATGCATGCACCCTTGCATTATGGCCTCAACTCCTCCTTAGGCTTAGTTTTTGGTACATCAGTTTGTTATATAGGGATTAAGAGTACGAACATCCATAATAACTGAGGCTTAGTTCTTTTATATAGTCAGTATAAATTAAATAACCTCACGTGGTCCTGCTCAATACACACAAAGTACATTAATGTGATTTTATAGTCAAGCCAAACTAATACCAAATCACACTATATACAACCATCCCGATAGATTGTCCCCGTCTATCTCGGTTCTGAGCATCTGTTTATACTTTATATGGAACTGATAATATGATCTTTTGTGCGACGCTACACACCATATTATCTACAATATATAGTAAATGGACTATTGCATCGACATATAAATAAATTTTAAGATGCAATCATTTGATTAATGATTCTCATTTCAAATATTGTTAAAATATTGTTCATACTAAAGCTTGACTTTTAGTATACAATCTAATAATATACCTAATATATTGGTATATACTGCCCTATGTAGAACATTTGGTATATCGTTTTACACATAAAAATCGATATACCTAATTAAAAACTGCATAAAATAAAAGTGAAAGATAGTTATGCAATAAATTCCAATAGATGACAAATTTAGAATAAGAAAAATATAGACAATCCACAAAATATCAAATCAAATAATAGTATATAAAACACTAGGAAAAATAATATTCCATTAATTTTACTAAATTTTGAAATTAGTTCTCATGTCAAAATTTTGAAATCGGTCCATTAACTTTCCAAAATTTGATAATTTAGTCTATTTACCGGCTAGAACAGGTTATCCAAGCGGTAATGTCGCATGACAATTTTGACGTGGCAAGAAAAATAAAAATATTAGTCCCTTAATTTCACCTATTTTTAAAATTAGTCAAAGTTGTGTTCAAATTTTTGAAATTGACCTATTAACTATCAAAATTTTAAGAAACTTATCCATTTATCAATAAGAATGGGTCACCCTACAGGTAACACATTTGACATTTCTTTTCTCATTTTATAATTTTACTACATTCAACTTAATTTGTGAAAATATATTGATTTGGATTGAGCTTTAGAATCATGTCACTCTCCTTCTCACTAATTGAATTTTTAGCACTTTTAATGCTTATCTGTCATGATTTACAATGTAGTGACGCCGATTTGGATTGACATCAGTCCAAGAAATTAAAAAAACGAGCATTAATTTCATAATAACTTAACGTGAATCTAACCATGCAATAGAAAACGAATAGTAGATGACATATCTTAATGTGTTCACGAACTAATGAAAAATGAAAAAGCTAGGATTCCTTATGGGAGATTTGGTTTGATATTTGAAGAATGTGGTTGATCTATTTGGAATTTCGGGATTCAGAAGGTTTTTTTTCCCAATGTTTCAAATGATTTTGCCATTCTACGTAAATTATGTATCAATTTTTATCACAAACTTTAATATAACATTAAAACATAATAAAAATTTGAAAAAGAAAATGTCACGTAAGACAATTATTAAATCAATTAAAAATATAAAAGTAGGTTGATCTGACAATACTAACTCAACGCAACCCATCATTTATTGGGTTAAAATTTGTTAGGTTATTGGTAAGGTGAGACATTTCTCAAGAAATTTATTTGCTAGGTGGACATTGAATGTATTTTTGTAGGGCATTACAAGTTGTCACCGTGTCAAACTCGTTTTTTATATTTTTATGCTGATTTTTTTAATATAAACCAAAAATAAAATTATGAAAATATAAAATCAAAATAGACAATCCACAATTTAAAAATACTTTTTATTATTTATATGCAGTGGATTATTGATAGGTCGAACCATTTGAGTTACAAACCTCGCACGAGGCAATTTTACATGTAAGTCGTAATAATATGATCTATTTCTAAAGCAAAATACTTGCAAAGTGGGCCATACATGGACAGGTTGGTGATTAATTTTTGTGGGTCGTCGGAGTTAGCTTACAATATTTGGAACATTTTGACACAATTAGGATTATTTTATTGAATTTTTAAAGTTAATGAATAAATTTCACAATTGTGAAATTTATTCATTAACTTAAAAAAGAGACAAACTTAAGGAACTAAAAAATTAATTTTTCTTGCCAATTCAGAAATATCACGTGGCATTACCGGTAGGATGACCTATCCAGCCGATAAATAGACTAAATTGTCTAATTTCGGAAAGGTAATGTATCAATTCTAAAAACTCAGAAAACGTACATACTAACTTAAAAAATACGTAAACTTAACGTACAATAAAATTTATTTTCTCTAAAAACGCTACAATTCAAGTCTAAACATATAAACAAAACGTATAAATGCTTTAATAACTTGACTCAGCATTTTCAACTCCCCATTTAACTTCCTATCTAACGCTCTTCTACAGCAATAAGTTTGAATTTAGAATCAAAGAAAACACATCTAAACAGTCAAGAATTATTATTAATAACAAACTAACAAAGAACATTGTATCTCTCAACCTATTTCTCTTCCAGGCGACGGAGAATCGACTCTGCAAAGCTCTGTTGCCTGTGAATATATCAAGGTATACATATTTTGCTTGCAATTCTTATATAAACAGGTATAGTGACAACGTACAGAAGCAAAACTAAAAATTGGCTTTCTTACTCCTTCCCTCTTTTATTCATGATAAAATATATCCAAACATAGTTAATCAACAAATGGAGTAATTAATGTAGCAATAAATCAATGGGATACAAGTACTGGAAGAGATCAAACATTTAGAGGGAATTTTATAGTGAGATTATTCAATCTTCATGCAGCAGAAATGAAGATAATATAAGGGAATTGAATGACATCAGGATAATGAAAGCTTACTTGCGCTCACAATGTTTAGGGCTAGGGCGGGAGTACTTCAAATATCCATCCCAAGGTACCTTTTTAAGACCAGCTCGAACAGAAATAATGTCCCTAACCCTGAAAGAAATACCAGAATCAAAACAAGCCCATATACACACACATTGGCTTTTTTTTACATGGATTAAAGAGGAAAAGAACTCACTAGCATTCGTGAATTGAGAAATGTTACATACCTCTCTGCAAATTCAATGGGAGTTTCTCCAGGTCTCAGATTTTGAGGCTCTAGGTACCAAACATCACAGACAACAGCCCATGATGTCATAAGCTGCAATAAGTGCATTGTGAAAGACTGCCTGCAAACAATATTTTTGCCATGTTTTTATAAGAGGTCTATTTGCCAACAACAAGAAAGGAACAAAGGATAAACATTGTTTTCCATGGTAGAAAGAGAGAATCATATCATAATAAGAAATTAAAAATAGGTATGTTGTAATGCGCAGCCCTATTTAGAAGTAGAATTAGGGTCAAATTCATTCCATACCTTCCAATTTAGAAATTTAGAAAGAGCTTTTGTCCAAGGAAGACTGATATCTGGTCAATCAAATCTCAAGTCTCCCCTTAAGCAATCTTGAACCTAGACCCAACTTAACCTTTTGCCACATAAAGCATTTTAAATGGAGAAATGTAAAGGATTTTCAGCCTTCTCTATAACTCCCACCACTCACTCCTATACATTCAACCCTCCACCCATGCTCATTCACAAAACAAAACACAACGCCCAAAGCTTCTTCTGATTAAGAGTAAAACCCTTCCACCAGATGAAATTTCTGCATTAAGAAATGAAAAAAAACCTCACTGGAGCTTCAATACGACCGTCACCGCCACAATTAATGGGTGGTCGGCGGTATGCGTGAGAAGCCTGATCTAACATTATTACAATTTTTACACACACAGATTTATGTCACTAAGTTTTAGAAGACATTTGAAGAAGTGATGACGTAAAGAAATAAAAAAGAAAGATTTGTCTTCTAATCTCTTTTTTCATTAAGCATGTTATATCCAAAGCTAATTGTTGTTTTAACTTTTTATTTATTAGTTTGTAATCATCTTTTATAAACAATTTCATAATTTTATCACTAAAATCTCTTCTTAATTTTATCACCAAATAAGTTTTTCCAACAATACAAACTTCTTTTAAGCAAATATCTATTTTTACCTTTTCATTTTAATAATGATTTTATTACTTACTTTATAATGTTATAATCTTTCATTAAAGTGCTTCCTAATATTGAATTATTTTCTTAATTATTTAGGTCATCCACACAGCCTAAAGACTAGATTTCGCCACTTTTATCAGTTTTCACCAACATCCTTAAAGGTGAGGAAAATTTAAAGGTTTATCATATATGAATTTACAAGTTGTTATGTGAATTGTTGAACGACATAAAAATTAAGTGTTTTCATAGTACTAACATGCCAGTGCCCTAAGAGAATCGGGATTGGGAGAGATCCCTGGGGAGTATCCACATTGCAAATTTAAAGTGATCGATCAACTAAAAAAATCAAAAGACATGAGAAATACTCATGATAATGTATTTCAATTTGCGTATTTATATTTGAGAAAAATGTATGTATTACATTGAGCTATTAAGTGCTCACCATCAATATTTTTCGATTGAAGAATAGTTGATCACGCAAGGGAAAGCAGTGTAAATAATTTGAAAATTTTTATGAACAAAACTTTCTTTATTTATACTTTATTCCTTTTATTAATCGAGTCTTATGCATAACCTTTAAATCATTAGGATTTACTCATAATCATTAATATTTAAAACTGCTTAACATCTTTAATCTTTTGGTTCATTAAAGTTTATTAAATTAATTATGCTGATTATTTATAATTAAATGTAACCCCTTGAAACTTGTATTAGTTTTATGCTTCTAAAAATACGTTAAGAGTGAAAAAATTTAGGATTAGAGTTTTATCAAATTACTTTCTGTAAAAATTAGGATGTTAAACATCTTCTGCCATGTCGTAAGCACATCATAAAATACTGCTCAATGGTAAAATTGGTAAATTTAGTCAAGAGCAAATGAGTAGAAACTGAGCAAGAAACACACCATGACAAAACTTACTTTCGGCTGTTCCAGAAGGCATCCACAAAAATCTTGTTATATTTGATTGCTATTGGACAGACAGTACAGCCAAGTTCGAATGCACCCTGATCATTATAGAAAATAGATGTGATGAAAAAATGGTGAAAAGCTTAAAAATGAAGTTAACATCCATGTAATCTCCAGCCACATGTAAGGAATACATTTTTCATGAAATTTTTTTTTAAATATTTTTTGCTTATGAGGTAACCAACTCATCTTTGCAAATTGCTCCATCACAACCTTTATCTGGTATCCATGTTGCAAGTCAGATATGTTTGAGGGAGCAAGCAATGCACAGAACAAATTAACATCGCAAATATTTATCGTTTACGAGGCGCAATACAAAAAGGAAGACATGAGAGGCTTATAATTGTCAGACAAAGAACTTCTGAGGCCAGCAAATAAGCAAGGGTACCTTAACTTAATAAAACCCATGGCAAAAGATAAAGTGATGGATGACCCACACTTATAAAGGCCTCCACACTTTTTTTGTGGAATCGATGAGGGATATCATAACAATCCATCCCCTTCAAACAAGATATCAAAGGACAGCAGGCTGGGTGGCAACCCATATACCAAGGCCCATCCCCTGGTGGCAACCCCCCTTGCGCCCACATCCAAGGTGGCAATTCCTTGGGCCCCAACATCGGGTTGACCCTTTCTCAGCCCGCAGGAATTTTGAAGGTCAGACCATATTACTACCATGCTCAGAGGTAAAAGGTTGTCCCCCACTTATATGCCCTTCCACACTTTCATGCGGAATTGATGTTGGTTATTAGAACAGAATATACATTACATAATAAACTACCAAAATAGCAAGTGAATGAGAGAGACCTTCTTAAACATCACCGTGTAGTGGTTGTTCACACAAGTTCCTTCAGGGAAAATAAGAAGAGGATTATTATCAGCCCCATGTACATGATCTCTTAGCCTAGAAAGAATAAATAAACAATCCAGAATAAGTAAAATGATAAACAATTGCCTTTATAACTTTTTTAAATTTAAAACATACTTTTTTGCAACAATTTCACGGTCCTTAGCCTCTGAGCGGTTGAACCAAATACATCCTAGACTTTCCAAAATAGTGCTCTGCAGCAGACCTTTACTGGGACAATACAAGATTAGCAAACCATAATAATAATAATAATAATAATAATATATATATATAATAATATATATATATATATTCATCTGACACCATCTCAATTACATCCCAATAAATGAGTTTTAGCCACCAAAGTCCAAGTTTTCATCTAACACCTGACGATAAGATCAAAATTCCCATAGAATACTAAACACTTTTTTTTTTTTTTGAATTCCATTAATCCACTTGACTAGTTCCAATTCTCCACTGCACCACAGTAACAACTTATACATAGATAAGATCTGGAACAAGAACAATCATTTAAGGTAAGTTTTAAGAGTAATGCATAATTTAGAAGGTTCTGCATTACAAAATGACAAGAACAATAAATGCATCAATAACTGCCATCCCATGCATCAATAAAATGTACATACCAACCCAACCAGGATGCTTCTGCATAATCACTGCAAATGCAGTCATTTGTTCCAAAACAACGAAGTCAATCATTGATGTGTGATTGGCAACAAAAACCTGCACATTCAGTTCAAAGAATGAATTAAATGTACGGGTTATCTTAGTTTACTACACAGAATGACAGAAATACACAAAATCCCACCTGCTTAGGCCTCATGCTAGGGCGCGGACCGTGGTACTTGACAACACCAGTCCATGATGCAACAAAGAAACTGCAAATCAACTCCACTAGACCTCTCTAACGAGTAAATAGAAAACACAAAACAGTTGAGAAATGTCACTAATATGGCATATATATGTCACTAATCTTGCACAAAAATAGACAGTCACTTTATTCTTTATAAAATTTTCACATATAATTCTCTTTTTCTTTCTTTCCCCCATCTCTAAAGAATGAAACCTGAGTTCTATCCTTGCCAGCTGCAGCAACAATTCTATAAGAATGCTTGTTCTGGATGTTTAAAGGTATGGATGAGCATGAAAATAAAAGAAAAACGATTCCATGGAAAGTGGATTCATATCCGAAAACTTGGGAATGAACCATTCCCCACCATTCTGGGAGGAATGGCTTTCATTTCTTAGTAAAAAGTTTTAGTTTTTATCATCAGACAGTTTTAAACCAAATACTCTAAATCATAGTCACTCCTGATCATCAACTGAACAAGTCTACTATAATAAGTCCCGATCATCAACTAAACAAGTTTACTATAATGAGTTTATTGATTACATTCCTCACAACTATCTTAACATTCCCATTGGAAATCCCCATTATAAGCCAAGGATCCCTTTAGAGTATCATGATTCTCAATATTCAAATTAGGATATTGAGCTAATTTTCTCCAAGTCATGGTTTGAAATAGTCACAGTGTTTAGACAAGAATTTATATGTCCAAAATAGGAAAAAGACTGTTAGAATTCATGTAAATATTCATAAGAGAAGGAGCTAAAAATAATTTGGTATAAACTAACGGACCTTACCTCTAATTTTTTTCTCAACTTGTCGTGCCCTTTTAACAAGCAATGGACAGGAAAATAACATGACAGAAATATGATCCATCCTATTGTCAGCACTATCACCCTGCAATTGAAGTAAAATGCATCAACATGTATATGAAAGTCACAATAGCAAGCTACATGTCACAATAGCGAGCTAGATTAAATTTCACCAAGGTTATCAATTCATACACCAAATGCAAAGATTGGATGCAGCTTATAGCTACATATTAATCATAATATTGCATCAATGATGAACATGTTGGACTATGATTTTTCTATCTAAAAGATTAGTATGATCAGTACATGGAAATTTCCAATAAAATCAATAAAAGGTGACGGTTCTGTTAATCCTGGTGTAAAGAGGCCAGCTTCATTTCTATCAAACAACTAAAGTAAAGCATGAGATCCATGAACATTTAAATAGTTGAAAAAACATCACCTTAATGGGAAAAGGAACCCATATCTAACAGCAACTCCCAAGCACCACAAAGGAAACAAGTATATATTCCAGTTCCAGGGTTCTGGGGGATTTGACTTGAAGCATCTTGTAAAAGAGTCCTGTTGTACAACAACAATAGATATAATAATTATCTAAAAACATCCTGTTGTACAACAACTATAAATATAATAATTATCTAAAAACATCCTGTTGTACAACAACAATAAATATAATAATTATCTAAAAACAGTGAAGCGATATTTCTTTATGAATCTAGCGTAACACCAAGGCATAGCACCAAACAATAGGGGATGATAACATGGAGAACAGCTATCACACAAAGAAATCTGTAAACATTCCAAGTAACACACATTAAACAGTTAGGACAACACATTTCATGTTCAAATTAAATTAACATCAGAAAAAGGAAAAATGGTTCAACAAACACTATCAAATGACACTTAATACTAACACACTTGATTGGCAATTTACACATCCTCAATTTACAAAAAAAAAAAAAAACTAAAAAAAATAGATGAACAGTGGGATACTCACATCAACAATAGCCCCCGCAGCCTCAGTTAGAGTCGGCGAAATGTCAAGCAAATCACGCCTAAGTACCCAAAGTGTAACACATTAGACGCATCAACGAACCCCAAAAGTAGAGTATGTGTGATTATTGCACGCAAACAAATGTGTGTGTGTGTGTGTAAGGAAGGGGGGATTGGACATACAGGCGGAGCTTGCCATGAGGCTCTTGAATGGATCCGGATGGAAGATAGTCCTCAATATTTGGGCGATCCAAATCCAATTCGGAGCTTGACGTGTTAAGCTTACTCATTTCTTCCTCACCTTGTTCTATGTATTGCTGCAATTGCAAAAACACAAATCAGTATGTGTGCTTTTCTCACCCTACCTACCTTAATTTGCAAGGTGGGGAGTGCCTGATTACAGTTGCATCTGACAAAAACACATACAGATTTGCCGAGTGGTGGAAAGCCACAAACAGTAATATAAAACTAAAATGGAAAACCCCTTAATATTATTGATGATAAACTAGGTGGGCAGCACCTCACTTCAATAGGTGTTTGCCCATATTTTTGAAATTTTTGGATCATGAAGTATGTTTGTTGAAGAAGCTAAATTATCCGACAAAATAGACATTCATAAATACGCATTTATAAAGGCAGCAACTGTTTCTGCAATTTAGCAAAATTTAATATGTACATAGAAGCATGTTTACCCAAAAAACCTGTGAAATAATGAACATTTAATGCAATGTGATTTTAAGTGGTTTCCTAATTTATAATGCGTGAGTATTGGCTCCTCACTCAACTTAATAGTCTCTAAGAAAATGAAGACACTCTAGAAGATAGGCCACATATCAAGTGCTGTACATTTTGTGTTGACCTCATTCAACAAAAAAATTAACAACAAAACCAGCAAGTAGATTTCAAGAGTCACAACCAAATCACGTCAAGCACAAAACCATAAATAATTTTTAAATGAGCCAAGAATTTCATAGAATTATATATCCACCTATATTGACAAAAAGGTCAACTCTTCATTGTACCTCTTATAAGTGGAATTTCCCAGCTTAATTGTATTAAGCCAGAGAATTATCTGTGGCTTTCCAAGATTTAAAGTATGAACTTGAAACTTCCCAATTTGATTTTCTCTTATTAAGCTTAAAATCTGGGAGGTCTTGTGAATGATGATATAGATAAAGCAAGATGTACAAATATGTTTATTGTTGTCAATTGTATAAAATTAAATGGCACTACTTTATACACAAGGCAAGTTTATAAAACGTGAAAATCACAAATACCAAGTAAATTATAAGGGAGAAGATGCCTGTTATGGCCGCCAACGGATGCACCTCACGTCGTGCTGAATGCGTCGCGAACAGCAGGAACCACTGTGTGCGGGTAAACAAAGCACAATTGCCACCTCTGCTAATCATAAATATTTAAGAAATGTCAAAGCATAGCATAGAAATAAAGTCTTACGTAACAATCTAAACATTCTAGAATATTATTTGGTGTACAACTTTCTCCTAGGAGACATTACATTAGTCAAACGTAATTCAATGACAAAGATGATATTGGTACTAATAAGAACAGAACCAATTGATAAGTACAGAAAAATAAGAAACAAAAGAAAATCAAACGGTAAATACCGTTTGCCCAATCAAACGGAAAACTCCGTTTGCCCAAAAGCCTTCGGGCTCCTTAATCCAATAATAATTTGATAAGAATCCATAAACCCTATGATAGAGTTAAGGTGATCTCAAGAACAATATAGAAAACAAAAAGAGTAAATCCTCAACTGAGGCCACGGAATTCTCCGCCGCAAGCCAATAAGGCTGCAATACTTCAAAAGAAGGCCACAGAGAAGACTCTGCCGGCAATGTTCTCCAGTTTAGCCATGATGGCATTAAACATCGCATCATGACGCTCCTGGGTTTTGCGAACGGTCGCAAATTCAGAGGAAAAGGTGTCCTCGATGCTGGAAACACGTGACTCAAAGGTCTGCTGCATGTTTTCGATCACCTTCTCTATCGCAGCGCACCACTCTAGTGCCACTGATTCAGATCTGTCTTTTTCCGTCATTGAGCGGGTCTGGGGCATTAAGGAAGAGAGAAGGGCAGGTCGGACCAATTGATAGAGTTAAGGTGATCTCAAGAACAATATAGCAAAAGAAAAGAGTAAATCCTCAACTGAGGCCACGGAATTCTCCGCCACAAGCCAATAAGGCTGCAATCCTTCAAAAGAAGGCCACAAAGATGACTCTGCCACAAACCAATAAGGTTGCAAAATAGATATTTCTTATTGATGAAACCCTAGAGAACAAACGTAGTTTAAATAGGCACAAGGCCCATGAACAAAACCCTAGACCTAAGTACTAATATGGTAGAAATAGGAAATAAGGTAATAAAGAAAATAGTAAACTAAATAATCTAAAATAAGGGAATTATTGACTTCAAATCAAATACTAAAATATCCAATCTTTCCTTCTCTATCACCCTAATCACACCTTAAATAATACTACTCACTAATACCAAAAAAGAAGGAAACCAAAACCCTAAGTGCCTAAAGCCTAGCCCACGAACAATAGGCTCAAGCCCTAAACATTATTATAATTAAAATAAGGACAGCCCACGGATAGTGGACTAAGCCTGCTCCCGTCGACCGTGAACCCTAATTTTGCTAAAGAAAATCAAACGGTAACACCATTTGCCAAATCAAACGACAGGCTCCTTAATCCAATAATAATTTGATAAGAATCCATAAACCGTAATCACACCTTAAATAATACTACTCACTAATGCCAAAAAGGTAAGAAACCAAAACCCTAAGGGCCTAAAGCCTAGCCCACGAACAATAGGCTCAAGCCCTAAACATTATTATAATTAAAATAAGGACAGCCCACGGATAGTGGACTAAGCCCGCTCCCGTCGACCGTGAACCCTAATTTTGCTTCCTATCAATTCCATCCTCCTTCGAAACAACCTTGTCAACAAGGTTGCAGTCAGGTAACCGCCATAGAGTAAACATGAAAGTCCCGCCCCTCCTCAAAAAGCTCTTCATGTTCATCCATTAACTCTTTTCCCGTCACTTAGCAATACTCGTATTGTTTGAGTTCCAACTCCTCGTCCTCCTCCGCCAACATCACTCTAAGTTGTATGAACGGACAGTCATGCCCAGGTGTAAAGGGTTTTTTACACCTAAAGCACAACCCTTTTGCTCTCAGGTCCTCCAAGACTCTCGGTGGAAGCCGAGTATATTTAGGATGGGTAGTAGACTGCCCGGATAGCCTTGAATTCGTCCCCAGTGGGTGCATAGCTGGCTTAGAGAAACTGCCGGTCAACCCATGCGCACTGTTGCCCCCTGCTGCCACATTACTTACTGCAGGCAGCCTTAAAAAACTGCCTGAACACATTCCTGAATCGCTGAAAGTCTGACTTCCTTGCCCTCCATTCTGAAAAGACAGATTATCCTCAACATCCCTAGCTAGTTCTCCGGATTGCTTAACTCCGGATAGACGTTCGAACCTGCTCTCCTTAAACCGTGTGTCGAAACGCGCCACGAGCGCCTGCGTTAATTCTTCCCATGTCAATCCTGACTTGTGAGAGCGCAACCAGGTCACCCAATACAGCGCTGCCTCCTCCATCGCAACCACTGCCGCAAGCACCTTCATTCCCGGGCTTGTGCTATGGATCTCAAACTGTTGATTGGCACGTGCTAGCCAACCAATAGGGTCAGATCCGTCGAAGGGCGGAAGTTGCACCGAACATATCAGCAATTGAGGGTGAATCGCCGGCTATAGAGTCACCGTTTCGGTCTCCGCAGTGGCGACATCCTCGCGGCGCAGATCTGCAGCTGATTGTTGCGATCCCGAAGGTGGGTTTCAAAATCACCTTCGAAAGTTCACCCAAAGTATTCAAAATTTCAGCCAACGTTTCCTTCATCTCCGCCTGATCAGCCTCAAGTTTATCCAATCTTTCTCCAGTGGAACGAGTCGTTGCCATGTCGACGGGAACGGTATCCGGCAGGTCAGACCAATTGATAAGAACAGAAAAATAAGAAAGAAAAGAAAATGAAACGGAAACACCGTTTGCCCAATCAAACGGAAAACTCCGTTTGCCCAAAAGCCTCCAGGCTCCTTAATCCAATAATAATTTGATAAGAATCCATAAACCCTAATCACACCTTAAATAATACTACTCACTAATACCAAAAAGGAAATAAACCAAAACCCTAAGGGCCTAAAGCCTAGCCCACGAACAATGGGCTCAAGCCCTAAACATTATTATAACTAAAATAAGGACAGCCCATGAACAGTGGACTAAGCCCGCTCCCGTCGACCGTGAACCCTAATTTTGCTTCCTATCAGGTACCTACTACGATGGCTCTTCGACATTCCTTTAATAATCTTTTTAATTATAATAATAATTATTATTATTATTATTAGGAAGATAAAGTCATGTTTGTTTGAATTCAATGAAACATTTTTCGCTTGTTTGGTGGAGTCCAGATGAAGGAGAGGTACATAAACAAAAAGTAAAAAAGAAAATCCCATTATTATTTAAAAATAAGGCATTTTTATGATTAATTTACTTTTTTATGGTTCTCACATAGAGGATTGCCAAAGCCAAGTGTAACCAAAACTGCAGGAGATATCTCTTTCATCATCGCACTCTTTCAAAGCAGTGCAAGAAAAGAAATGCCTTGGTAAACCTATTCAGATGCTCAGAGTCAACCTTTTGTTGATTTTACCACCTTCTTCCAGAAAACTTGGATAAATTAATGATTCTTCAAGATGATTAGTTGAGATCAGAATTGAAAGGTTATTCAATTCGATTACTAAAAAACTATAACCCAAATACAAGAAAATGATAGAAGATTAAAAAAGAGTTAAAACTGAACAGGATGGAGTACAAGCTTGAAGAAAACAATAATTTAGGTAAATCAACAAAGCAGTTTCACTGCTGAAAGTATAACAGCTTGGAAAGTGTAAAAGGGATCTTGGGGAGAAGAAAGAACTGGGTGTTAAACATACTATGTATAAACCATATTCGACACCAATCTTCATATACACAGCAGAACAATAAAAAGACATAAATCAAAAGCTTATCCATGAATTCAAGAAGGGAAAGTCGTGGAAAGAACCTAACAGGAAAAAAGACTAACCAACCCCCTCAAGATTCACAAGGAAAACCTCATAGATGCAAACTTTTTTTGACACACGGAAAATGGATTTCATTTCATGGATCTAGGGTAACTCTTCTCAGCCTCTTATTAAATACCCCCTTCCTTGACCTAAGACTCATTATTCAATCACAACAACTCAGAACCCCAAAAATAATCCAACAAAAGAGTCAATAGCTTAACATTGTTATATCAAAGAACCGATTAATAGTGATTAAGAGGAAACAATTAAAGGGTTCTAATTTACAATTCAAGAACTGAAACGGGCTCAAAGTATGCTCAGTCCCATTGGCTAAAACGCTAATTAGGATAGGACAAGGTGACAAACTAACTGATTGACAATCCTAAAGTGATGTGTTATTCGGATCATTTCGATGGAGGTCATGCATTTCTGTATTGCTTTGCATAATTGAAGAAAGGTGATTGGCATGAAGCCCAACATCGGCCAAACCAACAACCGGAAACTAAAAGAGATAATTTGGTAAAGACCTACCACTATAGATTGAGTGAAAATACGTAAACATTCATTTGAGAGAAGCCCTATCGGTCACCCTAAGCCTTAAAATTGGGGAAACTAAGTAGTGAACGCAAATCAAATTGGAGGAACTTTCAGCAGTGAAATTGGGGGAAGTCTGCTTAAAATATAATCAGAAATGTCTGAATTTTGATATTGAATTGGAACTGTTCCATCACCTGTGGATGGCGTCGCTTAAATTTAACTGTACAACCCACGTACGCGATTGAATCATAAAAGTCAGAAAAGAACAGTACATACGGAAGAGAAGAACTTACACGGTATGGCAGCGCTACCATAGGAGGATTCGGTGCAGACGAGAACTGAGAGTGTGCAGACTGCTGACAAGCGGTCAAAATCTTGCTGAACAATCTCAAGTGAAGGGAAAAATTAGGATTTCTTGAACTATACCATCATTTCTCGTAATCATATGCAGTGGGATAAAAAATGTGCGAAAAAAGAAAACCTAATTAGCATCGTTATCTAAATATTGAGAAACCAGAAGGGAAATCGACGGAGGTGAAGAAAATATAACGTACCGGAAGGGTGCAAAGTTATTAGGGAGGGGCAGATTGAGGCAGAAGTATAGATACAAATATAGATTCAGATTCCGATACTCTACCCAAGGCTGGAATAGATAAATAAGATAAACAAAAGGCTGTGTTTGGCATTGACAATTTTCTAAAATTTCAATCTTATCTTAATCTTAATTAATTAATATTAATATTAATTAATATATATAAAAGCAGAATTCTCAATCGGCTATGGAGCCTAACACTCGTTTCCAAGCGAAGCTCAGTGCTTCACATATAGCCTCGGTTGAAATCATAGAAAAAAATTAACTTTGTAATCTTTCATAACATGGTCGTCTGTTTTGGTTCCTTTTAAAGCCGTGTATTTGGCTTCCGATAACATCTTTTACTTATATACCCCTCTTCTTTCTCTTTTTCTTTTACCTTTAATAAAATTTTGCCTAGTTTAATAAGAGTAGAATAAATCCAATCATGGCCATCAGAATAATTTCAATACTGGTCATCTATTTTTCAAACAAATATCAGTCACCCATAAAAATAATTAAATAATTGTAATTATAACTTTTTCAAATTAGGAAATAATTTAATCCAAATTCTGACCATTTATTTCTCAAACAAATTTCAACCACCCATTAAAATTATTAAATAATTATAATTATGATTTTTTCAAATTATGAAATAAAATATTATTTATTAAAAATTTAATAATATTAAATATATTATTTGAATATATTTAAAATTTTCAAATAAATCTCAGCCAAAGCAGAATAAATCCATAAATCCTGGTCTTCTATTTCTAAAAAAATCTACAACACCCATTAAAATAATTAAATAATTATAATTATGACCTTTTAGAATTAGGAAATAATTTAGTCCAAATCCTTACCATTTATTTCTTAAACAAATCTCAACTACCCATTAAAATAATTTGTGACATAATATTTTCAGATGGTTTTTGACTATTTTTTATTTTAATCATGATCGTTAATTATTCAAGGATAAATCACAGCCCTTAATCAGCCCTTATCAATTTGATTAACAAATTCAATCCTTTTTAGGTAATTGAAACAAAATATAAGGACTTCTTTTGCAATTACGTTGAATTTGGCATAGAAGTCTTGAACCCTGATTAGATACACATTTCTGCCGTTTCTCTTCTTCCACAAGCGTCTATCTTTTCTTTTTTTTTTTTATCTCAACTACCCATTAAAATAATTTGTGGCATAATGTTTTCAGATGGTTTTTGACTAATTTTTATTTTAATCCTGATCGTTAATTATTCAAGGATAAATCACAGCCCTTAATCAGCCCTTATCAATTTGATTAACAAATTCGGTGCTTTTTAGGTAATTGAAACAAAATATAAGGACTTCTTTTGCAATTACGTTGAATTTGGCAGAGAAGTCTTGAGCCTAATTAGATACACATTTCTGTCGTTTCTCTTCTTCCACAGGCGTCTCTCTTTTCTTTTCTTTTCTTTTTTTTTGGATCGATCAGAACACCTAAGTGGTGATGGTGAAGGCTCCTTCTCTGGCCTCGGTTGAGAGTTCTGCTTGGATTTGGCCAAAGCCGGCTGTAGAATCATTACCGATGCTCGCTGAATCAATCGTCTGCAATCGTTCTTCCATGAGATTAACAACGTCGTCGTCAAAGATCAATCGAGAGTCGTGGCTATTGAGCTCGGTATCGTCGCGAATGGGACCAGCATTGAGGCCTCCATGAACAAGGCATGGGATGCGTTCGGTAGAATCGATGCTTTGATTAACAACGCTGGCACTAGAGGTGATGTAAAATTATTATTTTTACAACTCTGTTATATGATACCTCTTTTGATTTTCATTCATTCGTATTTGATTTAAAAAAAAAATGGAAATCATAAAGGATCTTTTGTTGTTCATGTGTGTATGTAATTCGCTTTTCCATGGGGGAATCCCCCGAATTTAGATGGCAAAAATATCAATAATTTTACATTTTTTTATTTTTAAACTCTCCTTAAAGCCTTTTTAATTAAAAAAAATCGATGTATTATATTTGATTTTGTTTTAGAATGAACTCGAGTAAGTGTATCATTAGACGATTTTGTTTTTAAACTATTATTATATCGTGTTTTTTACTCAATGTAGCATTGATCCGCAAAGAAATTCAGGATGAAAATGATAGAATCACAGGGAAGGCTAAACATATTTCTCATGTTCCTATTCACCAATTAGTATCTATTCACCCAATGGTTTGCTTCTTTTAATAGCTTGAGGTTCTTGTACAATGTCTTGGACACCAAATGTTGTTTCCCTCTTGCCAAAGGGTTCTCCCATGTTAATGATTTTTGTTTATTGTATTCTTTCTTGTAGTTGTCAACTTAACTCTCATAGATCTCCTAGGTTTAACGAAAGTTGTTGTTGGTATGTTCTCACTTATTATCCTTCCAATTGGTGAAGCATTCATAATTTTGAATTAACGAGAACTTTATCCAATATCTATGCCGCCGATCTTAGAAAACACTCCAAAGCTAAGGAACAGATGCGGCAATTCAGTGTACGTTTACTGCTAATTTAGTGCATCACTATGTTTTTTCTGGATTTTAAATTAAATATGAGAACACTGAAGATTTAACTTCCCGGACATATGTTTTTATTTTTTCCTGATTAATATTTTTAATTATTTTCTGTAGTTCTATTTGTTCATTTTCATTTTATCTGTCCTGGATTTCATCACCGATTTTCCGGATCTTGTGAGCGGAATAAGCCTAATTTTTAATAGATTTATGTTCTTATAATCTGGGGATCTTGCAGAGGAAAGTTCTTTAAAAAAAATTCATAATTGTATCTGTTGCAAATGGAAAATGAAAAAAAGGATCATAGATTCTATGGTTGTGGTGAATCCCTGATATAATTGTTGATTTCATTGGTTTGGAAGTGGTTTATTAGAGCAAAAATTAAAATCCTTTTTGTTCGTTTGTTTCATTTTGGAAGGATGAAATAGGGGTGACAAATGACGTTCTGTTTGAGGTTCAATTAGTGCTTGACTGGTTTGATTGTGGTTTAATTCTTTCTAAGGAGGGATGTTATAAGAATTTTGCTTTTTTTTTAGATCTAAATCTAAAATTTGATAAAGAGCGATTGACGAGGCCACCCCTTTCTAATTTTCAATGCTCGCGGTTGAACATGTATTTGACTTTCTAATTTCTATGGCCTATGGGGAATTCAGCAACAAAGATATGTGTAGTAAAAATACACTATTTATAATTTAGGCAATTGATCAAAATCATTTATTAAGATTCTGAATATATATATATATCTTGATTATAGATTGAGTGCGTTCACAGCTGAATATGATTACATGTTATGATTCTAAGTGAGGGGATTCCAAAGCTTCATTAGAACTATCATATATGAATATTTATTAATTGAATTGAATTCGGGTTAGTAAGCAGGATAAAGAGGGTAATTTTATAGTACATATAAAAGGAGATCATATTGGGTTAGATTCCAGACGTGGAAAATAATTAATACTGATAGTACCTAGAAAGGGGGGTGAAATTATGTCTCTTGCTCTGAGGTTATTCACACGTGTTACACGCATATTTACTTTTGTCTATAGAATAGATTTGCATGGTTCAGTGATGCGTCCATAGTCCACAAGGCAGAGTCGGTTTGCACTTGAGAGGGAAGTTAAGTAGACGTGGAAAATAATTAATACTGATAGTACCTAGAAAGGGGGGTGAAATTATGTCTCTTGCTCTGAGGTTATTCACACGTGTTACACGCATATTTACTTTTGTCTATAGAATAGATTTGCATGGTTCAGTGATGCGTCCATAGTCCACAAGGCAGAGTCGGTTTGCACTTGAGAGGGAAGTTAAGTAGTAAAGTTGGATTACCCTAGAGCTACCTATTCTCCATACTTGATTCACTTTCGAATTCTTCTAGTGTTATTTATTTTATTTGTTATTTTAATTAATTATTTAGTAGTTGATAATCAAACCTCAAACTTAATTGCCTTTCGTCTTAATTAATTTAGTAAATAATTAAAGTGATAATACGCCGTCCTTTGGGTTTGATATTTAACTTGATCGCTTGCTTAAGCTGCAATTGATATTCTTAATACTTGGGGATTAGTTTTGCGTGCAAAGAAAATGTGCATCAAGTTTTTGGCGCTGTTGCTGGAAACGACTGTTATTATTGATTTTATTATTTCTAGTTGATTAAGACTTTTATTTGTGACTATTTATTTCTATCTAACCTTGAATTTTTTTGAGGTACTTGTGCGCTATGAAAATGACATGAAGGAAATGAAGGAATAACACACAGTGCTAAACATGGCCAGAGCAAAGTAGAATCCGGATAATGTTGCCATACATGAAATTTTCACGAACTATAAGATTGGTAACATGGGGTTCATAGGAGTAAGGGGAGAAGATGATGATTTTGAGATATATCTCGCTCTTATCAACATAGTGGAGAAAAATCCCTTTTCTGGAAGTTGCTTTGAAGATCCATATCAGCATCTCAGAAGATTTCTTGGTTATGCAAACACTCAAAATGGTGCTGGAGCTAATGATCATGCTAGGCAGATCGCCCTATTCAAGTTCTCTTTGATTGATGGGGCACAAGATTGGTATGAAACTCTTATGCCACAGACTGACACTACATGGAACCAACTGCAGCAGAAGTTTTTAGAGAGATACATGCCACCCTCAAGGATCTTAAGAATGAGGCAAGACATCACCCAATTTGTTATGAATTAGGATGAGAAATTTTATGAGACGTGGGACAGGTTTAAAGATATGCCCAGGAGGTGCCCACAGCATGGAATGTATAAAGCTCATTAAATAAGCATCTTCTACTATGGATTGGATTGTGAGTCGCTGTTGAGAGTGAAAATAAGCGTATTTTAGTATCCAATTTAACACCTTTTAGATGTGAATTATTGTTATATATTAGCACAAGTGTCTTATATTCAATATATGTAAGAAAAAGATGCACTTGAGATGTTTTATTGTGTTTTAGGTGGAAAAAGGGGTCAAAAGTGCCAAGTTGGAGAAAAGGTGCAATTTGTGCGAGGATGCTCTGAAACGCACGTCCTATTTGTGTAATTATTCTGTATTCATGTTGAGCTCTAAATTGGAAGTGCGATACTTGGTTCGTAAGCCACAGAAGAGAAGGTCGTTTTGGCATAAAGAACACCCTAATTGGATTCTAAACAAGAAACTTATTATCAAAATGGTGACGCCGCGCAAGTGTCAAACAGAACATCTGTGCCACTTTGCATGACTTGTTATATATTCAAATATTAGATTTTCCATGAGTTCCTTATATGGATAGAAAGCCAAGAAAGAGAGAATTACGTGAGAGCAAGAATTACTCAAATCAAAGGTCGGAAATGAAAGTTATGCGCGAAACGGTGAGACTGCGCAAGCTTGATCGACCAAAGAAGATCCGTTCGACTAGAATCTTCTTAGTCGAACGGAAGAGGGAAACTCGAGCAAAATGACCAAAAACTTACAGAGAGCTTGTTCAACCAGTTACTCAACTTGGAGGCCTTGCTCGACCAAGAAGGTTTGGTCTAACAAAATGTCGCTGGGTTCTATTTTTGATAGTTTCGGATTTCTTTTACCAAATTTGGCGTATGTCTCAAGTAAAAGCCCATCCAAGGCCTATAAGGAGAGCTTACAAGTATAAAAGGGGTGTAGATCACATCATTAATCATCATAGATACGAATTGGATTGGAGAGAGGCTACAACAATGCTACACCACATAAGGGGGATCACCCCCCAACCATCATCCACATCCTTTCCTCCATCAATCCTTCACTTTGAAGATTCGTCTGTGGAATCAAGAGGAGAACCAAGAGGAGGATTCAAGATGGAGAAGGATGTAACGACTCCCACATCAAGGGTTTTATTCATTTCCTAATTTATCTTGTATTTTTCGGACATCCGGGTAAGATCTATCCAACACCCATTATTGTTCTTCGTAACATTATGGGCTATAGCCTTTTTGGTAGAACTAGGGTTGTGAAGGTTTTTACCAATTAATTAAACTTTCGTGTGTAAACTCCGTACAACACTAATTGTGAATTTATTTTATATAAGATTGTGCCTTTTCAATTCATACTCACGGTCATTTTGTACATCATTAACTGTTATGCAGAGTCTGAATACATCTCTTGGTTATTGATTGAGTGCGTTCACCGCTGAGCAGGATCACATGTTATAATTCTAAGTGAAGGGATTCCGAAGTCTTATTAGAACTATCTTATATGAATACCTATTAGTTGAATGTTATTCGAGTTAATAAGTAGGATGAAGAATATAACTTATAGTACCTATAAAGGGAGATCAAATCAGGTTAGAGTACTAAGTGCACGGAAAATAATTGATTATGATAGTACCTAGAAAGGGGGGTGAAGTATACATCTTGCTCCGAGAATATTCACACGTGTTACACGCATGTTTACTTATGTCTATAGAGTAGATATGCATGGTTTAGTGATGCATCCATATGCCACAAGACAGAGTCGGACATCAACACATGAAAGGAAAATTAATGAGTGAAACTGTATTACCCTAGAACTACCTATTCTCCTACTTGATCCACTTTCGTATTTTTCTAAGCGACTATATTTTAATTGTTATTCAATATTTTTGTTAGTAGATTAATAATTCAAACCTCAAACTTAATTGCCATCTTGTCTTAATTAATTTATTAAATAATTAAATTGATAATACGATGTTCCTTGGGTTCGATATTCACTTGGTCGCTTGCTAAGCTGCAATTGATATCCTTAATACTTGGGGATTAATTTTGCGTGCAAAGAAAACGCGCATCAAGTTCTTGGTGCCGTTGCCGGGGATGACTGTTATTATTGATTTTATTATTTCTAGTTGATTAAGACTTTTATTGTGATTATTTATTTCTAACTAATCTTGAATTTTTCTGAGGTACTTGTGCACTAGGAAAAGGAGAGGAAGGAATAACACATTGAACTAAACATGGCCGGAGTAAGGAAGAATCCGGATAATGTTGCCATACGTGAAATTTTCACGAACTGTGAAATTGTTAACATGGGGTTGATAGGAGCAAGGGGGAAGATGATGATTTGAGATACATCCTGCTCTTATTAACATGGTAGAGAAGAATCCCTTTTCTGGAGGTTGTTTTGAAGATCCATATCAGCATCTTAGAAGATTCCTTGGTTATGCAAACACTCAAAAGGGAGCTGGAGCTAATGACAATGCTAGGCGGATCGCCCTATTCAAATTTTCTTTGATTGATAAGGCAGAAGCTTGGTATGAGACTCTTGACGCCATGGATTGTACTACATGGGACCAACTGCAGTAAAAGTTCTTGGAGAGATACATGCCACCTTCAAGGATCATAAGAATGAGGCAAGAGATCACTCAATTTGTTATGAATCAGGGTGAGAAATTTCATAAGGCGTGGGACAGGTTTAAAGACATGCTCAGAAGATGCCCACAGCATGGAATGTCTAAGGCTGAATACACAAGCATCTTCTACTATGGATTGGATTGTAAGTCGCGTATTTTATTGATGCATCATCAAGAGGAGCGTTGTTATCTAAAACAACACTTGAAGCAGAAAAGTTGTTTGAAGACATGAATTTACGTGTCTGGCCTGTAAAGAGAGATAGAGGATCATATGTGTTTGGCAAGGTAGCACAGGTTGAACATCAAGTGGTGAAGCCGAATAGGGATGATGAGATCGTTTCTAGTCTAGCTAACATCAACAAGCTACTAGAATCCCAGCAGAAGCAGATTACAGAGTTGACACAATGGGGGCCTAGTATGAAGCAGCACGAAGCGAAGAGTGTTGAAGATATCTTCAATCGATACATGGCTAGGAATGATGCAAGGGTTGATCATCTTGAAGCTACAATGAACTCTAATCATGCAGATTTGTCTAAGCAGTTGAAGGACCTTACCTTGATTATGGGGCAGGTGGCCGAAAATGTGAATCAATTGACACAAACGTTAGAGAATAATGCCATCACATTAAGGTCCCAGACGTAGTACGAAGGTCCAATGATGCCGGCGAGTGGAAAAGAAAGGAACAGTGAAGTTGCTCGACCAAACCAAGTCTGTTCGACCAGACCTGATGGTCGAACGGAGGTCGAGCAACGTAATGATATTGGAAGCTCGTGACAAGGCAGTTTGTTCGACCAGATGCCTTCCGTTCAACCATGCTACCCAAGTCGAACGGAGGTCGAGCAAACTTTAGAAAAATAGAATTACGATGCTCTATTTTCAAGTGCGCGTTTGACTTGCACTCTTCCGTTTGACCAGACCATCTTGGTTGAACAGAGATCGAACAATGCATGGGAGATGAGAGCTCATGATCGAGCAGCTTGCTTGACCAGAATCCATCCGTTTGGCCTTACTACCAAAGTCGAACGGAGGTCGAGCAACACATGGTGAACGAAAGCTCGCGATCAGGCACGTTGCTCGACCAAACTGCATCTGCTCGACTAGTCCTTTTTGGTCGAGCAGAGGTCGAGCAACATGGTTCAATGCCCGATTCGATACCGAATGCTACGCCTGTTGATTGGAATACTCCAGAGCCATCCCAAAAGCAGAATAATGAGCTTATAGTTGAGAAGAAGTGGGAAAGAGCAAAGAGGTTGAGAGCCAAGAAGCTTAGACTGCAGATGGATAATGAAGATGTAGTTTTCTCTCTTGATCAAGCAATGAAGATGCCCATGGAAACTCAATCATGCAAGAGCATAGATGTGATTTCTAACTTGTTTAATCTTGATTTTTCTAAGACAGATGATTCTGAATGTAAGTGGAAGATTGACAAGGAGGTGTCTAGACAGCCATGGGAGGAAGAAAATTCCAAGGATCATATTTTTGTGACCAAGAAAGGTGAAGTGTTGAGTATATACAAGAAGAGAAAAAAAAAGTATTTGAAGGTGAGGATGCGAGAAGACCGTCCTTTGATCAAGTAGTCCAAAAGGTTACATCCGTCGCGACTCTCCGACGTTAAACATGAGCGCCTGTTGGGGGCTTGCCCTTCCATTTTATTACTTTATTTCTTTCATGTGAGTAAGAAATTTTTATATTTAAGGTGCTTACTATTTGGCAATTACATCTCTTTGCAAACTTAGTTTCAACTTACGTTTTTACTAAGTTTGGGGGTGTGATGTTCTTACCTCATTGAAGCACCAAGAGTATAATCTTTTCTTTGTAATGTTTCCTAGGGGAGTTGATTTTTTGCTTTATGTTGAAACTTTAATCGATTTTGATATGTCGATTTTTTACAATTTGCCCAGTGTTCAGTGGTGTTTCTAGTATATGGAGTCGATTAGATAGTCAATTGAGTCTTTCTAATAGTTCTTCTATTTTATTATTGATGAATCCTGTGATGATGAGATGTGTTGAGCTTTGATGATAGAAAAGGTAACTAGAGTAGCAAGACGAGTTCTACACTGAGGCTTTGACCTGATCGAGTTGAACAACTCGAGGAGCTCGTGCATACGTTGAATAAAAATCAGGTGCCATCGTTTTCTTATTCTAATTTTTATGAGTGCTTTTAATTCATGGAGTGAAAGGATTGATTTTATGCTTATGATCCATGTGAGCTTATATTTCTAGAATTGTGCCTAAAATTCATATGCTTTTAAAATTGATTAAGGAAGTGTACTTGATTATAATATGATATGAAGGTCTATGTGCACTTGTGAGATATTACTTACCATGAAAGGTGCTCTGTTACTTGTTAAAATCCCATGTGAGAATTTGAGCCTTATTCATGTACATAATCACATGATGTTTCTTTTCTAGTGAGTATCGTTCTTGTGTGTGTATTCTAGAACTTGCCTCTTATCTTACTTAAAACTACATGTGTGTTAGATGATGGGAGATGATTTTAGGCCATCCTTGAATTTATGAGTCACTTAGCCAAATAATTCCCTATCAAATGATGCTTATCCATACTTAGCCCCATCGAGCCTAATAACCTTATTTCTTTGGCAACCTACGAAGATAGCCACTTTGATATCCTATTTGAGCCTTAAATTCCTATATTTAGTGGAGAATTAAATGTTGTCAAAGTGTGTGAAGTTGATTTTGATGGAGTTTGGAAGGAATAAAATATTTGCAGCTGTACAAGTGATTATGAGCTGAAAAATAAGTTGCTTAGGGGTAGTGCCCGAAATTGCTACCCCGAGATGTTAGAGGTAGTGCCCAAAACTGGTACCTCGAGAAAAAAGAAAGAAAAGAGAAAGTATGTTGAGCTTGAAGGAAAGGAGAGAAAAGAAAATTAGAAGAGCATGAAGTTTGATAGCCTTGAAGTGTATAAAAATCTGCAGCACAAAAGATCTCCGGTTTTAATTCTCTACTAATTAAGTCACTTTATCCATATATTTCCTACCTTAACCAAAGAGCCAACATTACATCCAAAAGAAAAGTCATTTTTGATCCCATTGTCAAATCTTACTTTAAGTGGTGGAGAGTTTGAGACGTTTGGCAAGCTTATGGTTATGCATGCACTTGAATTGAATCTGAGCGTAAACACCTTAACCCATAAATGTACATCTTTTACACTTGAGTGCGAGTGATATATACTTCCTGTGAGAACATGTTAATGGAGCATTTGAATTGGTGGTGATTGTCTTAACTTGTATGCTATGAATTGATTATTACATGTAATGAGAATTACATGACCTAAGTTGAGGAAAATTGTATTTTGAATATGGTATGAGTCATAGTCCTTGTTTTCCTGCTAATTTTCATACTTTCTCTCTCTCTCTCTTTATCTTATTTTGTTGCCTCGGGACGAGCAACGGGTAAGTATGGAGGTTTGTTGAGAGTAAAAATAAGCGTGTTTTAGTATCCAATTTAATACCTTTTAGATGTGAATTGTTGTTATATATTAGCATAAATGTCTTATATTCAATATATGTAAGAAAAATGTGCACTTGAGGTGTTTTATTGTGTTTTAGGTGGAAAAAGGGATCAAAAGTGCCAATTTGGAGAAAATGTGCAATTTGTGCGAGGATGCTCTGAAACGCACGTCCAACTTGTGTAATTATTCTGTATTCATGTGGAGCTCTGAATTGAAAGTGCGATATATGGTTTAAAAGCCAAAAAAGAGAGGGTCGTTTTGGCATAAAGAACACCCCAATTGGATTCTAAACGAGAAACTTATTATCAAAATAGTGACGCCGCGCAAGCTGTGCCGAACAGAATGTCTGCGCCACTTTGCATGACCTGTTACATATTTAATTACTAGAGTTTCTGTGAGTTCCTTATATAGATAGAAAGCCAAGGAAGAGAGAATCGCGTGAGCGCAAGAATTACTCAAATCAAAGGTCAGATGTGGAAGTTATGCGTGAAACGGTGAGACTGTGCAAGCTTGCTCGACCAAAGGAGATCCGTTCGGCCAGAATCGTCTTGGTCGAAAGAAAGAGGGAAACTCGAGCAAAATGACCAAAAACTTACAGAGAGCTTGTTCGACCAGTTGCTCGACTTGGAGGCCTTGCTCTACCAAGAAGGTTTGGTCTAACAAAATATCGCTGGGTTCTATTTTTGGTAGTTTTAGATTTCTTTTACCAAATTTGGCGTATGTCTCAAGTAAAAGCCCATCCAAGGCCTATAAGGAGAGCTTACAAGTATAAAAGGGGGTGTAGATCATATCATTAATCATCATAGATATGAATTGGATTGGAGAGAGGCCACAACAATACTACACCCCACAAGGGGGGATCACCCCCACAACCATCATCCATATCCTTTCCTCCATTCATCCATCACTTTGAAGATTTGTCTGTGGAATCAAGAGGAGAACCAAGAGGAGGATTCAAGATGGAGAAGGATGCAACGACTCCCACATCAAGGGTTTTATTCATTTCCTAATTTATCTTATATTTTTCGGACATCCGGGTAAGATCTATCCAACACCCATTATTGTTCTTCGTAACATTATGGGCTATAGCCTTTTTGGTAGAACTAGGGTTGTGAAGGTTTTTACCAATTAATTAAACTTTCGTGTGTAAACTCCGTACAACACTAATTGTGAATTTATTTTATATAAGATTGTGCCTTTTCAATTCATACTCACGGTCATTTTGTGCATCATTAACTGTTATGTAGAGTCTGAATGCATCTCTTGGTTATTGATTGAGTGCGTTCACCACTGAGCAGGATCACATGTTATAATTCTAAGTGAAGGGAATCCAAAGTCTTATTAGAACTATCTTATATGAATACTTGTTCATTAAATGTTATTCGGGTTAATAAGTAGGATGAAGAGTATAACTTTATAGTACCTATAATGAGAGATCAAATCAGGTTAGAGTACTAAGTGCACGGGAAATAATTGATTATGATAGTACCTAAAAAGGGAGGTGAAATATACATCTTGCTCCGAGGATATTCACACGTGTTACACGTATGTTTACTTGTGTCTATAGAGTAGATATGCATGGTTTAGTGATGCGTCCATATTCCACAAGGCAGAGTCGGACATCAACACACGAAAGGGAAATTAATGAGTGAAACTAGATTACCCTAGAGCTACCTATTCTCCTACTTGATCCACTTTTGTATTCTTCTAAGTGACTTTATTTTAATTTTTATTCAATATTTTTGGTAGTAAATTAATAATTCAAACCTCAAACTTAATTGCCATCTTGTCTTAATTAATTTAGTAAATAATTAAATTGATAATACGCCGTCCCTTGGGTTCAATATTCACTTGGTCACTTGCTAAGCTGCAATTGATATCCTTAATATTTGGGGATTAATTTGCGTGCAAAGAAAACGCGCATCAAGTTCTTGAAATCAGTCGCGTATTCTTATTGATGCATCATCAGGAGGAGCGCTGTTATCTAAGACAACACTTAAAGTAGAGAAGTTGTTTGAAGACATCTCTATGAATTCATGTGATTGGCCTACAAAAATAGTAAGAGGCACATATGTACTTGGCAAGGTGGCGTAGGTTGAACACCAAGTGGTAAAACTGAATAGGGATGATGAGATCGTCTCTAGTCTAGATAACATCAACAAGCTACTAGAGTCACAGCAGAAGTAGATATAGAGTTGACACAAAGGGGGCCTAGTATGCAGTAGCAAGAAGTGAAGGCTAGTGTTGAAGATACCTTCAATCGATACTTGGCTAAGAATGATGCAAGATTTGACCGCATCAAGGTTACTATGAATGCTAATCATGCAGATTTATCTAAGCAGTTGAAGGACATTACTTTGATTATGGGGCAGATGGCCAGGAATGTGAATCAACTGATGCAGACTTTGGAGAAGGAAAGTTCCCATCTCAATGGATAATGAATCCAAAAGAGTGCAAAGCCATCACATTAAGGAAAGAAACAAAGTACCAATGTCTGAAGATGCCAGCGAGCGAAAACGTAGAGAAAATAAGCTTGCTTGACCACAGCTCGACCAAACCATTTGGTTGAGCAACGTCTCACGGAACAGAGAAATGATACTCTGTTTTCAGGTCCACAGCTCGACCAAAATCACCTCGCTTGACCAGACCACTCTGGTAGCAATGGTTGAGCAGCCCTCTGTAACTCTAAAGAACGCTGATCAGCGTATAGGTCCCTTGCTTGACTAAAACAACCTTCCTCGACCAGACCATTTTGGTCGAGCTGAGGTTGAGTAGCCTCTGTCGGGACTGTACAGTGCAAATCCGCGAAGGGGTACCTCGCTCGACCAAAATACCCTCGCTCGATCAGACCCTTATTATCGAGCTGAGCAACAACATCCGATCCAATTTTCCATACATAATCATATACCTGATGTTCGGAGTAGTTCAGTACCATCACATGAGCAGAATACAGAGCTTAGACTACGGATAGATAATGAAGATGTGGTTTTCTCTCTTGATAAAGCAATGAAGATGCCCATGGAGATTCAATCATGCAAGAGCATAGATGTGGTTTCTAACTTGTTTATTCTTGATTTTAATAGGACAGATGATTCTGAATTTGAGTGGAAGATTGACAATGAGGAGTCTAAACAGCCATGTGAGGAAGGAATTTCTGAGGATCATATTTTTGTGACCAAGAAAGGTGAGGTGCTGAGTGTAGACAAGAAAAGAAAAATAAAGTACTTGAAGGTGAGGTTGCGAGAAGACCGCCATCTTATCTAGTAGTTCAAAAAGCGGTATTCCGTCGTGACTCTCTGACGTTAAACATGAGTGCCTGTTGGGAGCTCACTTCTATTTTATTGCTTTATTATTTCTTTTGTGTGAGTGAGGAGTTATAATATTTAAGGTGCTCACGCTTCGGCAATTACATCCCTTTGCAAACTTAGTTTCGACTTACATTTTTACTAAATTTGGGGGGGTGTCATGTACTTACCTCATCTTATGAGCACTAAAGGTATAATCTTTCCTTTCGTTGGTGGTTTGTTTGTTAGGAGGCTAATTTTTGCGGCATATTAATATTTTAACTAGTGTTGGTATGTCGAATTTTGCAACTTACCTAATGTTTCGTGTGTTCTTTTTGTGTGTTTCCTAGTGTTAGTGGTTGAGTTTTTAATTTTTTATCTTGTTGATTTTTCTGGTATCTCCTATATTATTATTAATGAATCATATGATAATGAGTTGTGTTTGTGTTTTGATGATAGAAAAAGGTAATTAGGTGGCAAGACGAGTTCTACACTGAGGCTTTGACCTGGCCGAGTTGAACAACTTGAGGAGCTCGTGAATGTTTTGAAGGATAAAAATCAGGTACCCTCGTTTCCTTATTCTAATTTTTATGTGATCTTTTAATTCATGAGAGTGGAAGGATTGAGTTTTTGGTTTTTGTGATCCACATGAGCTTATATTTTTAAATTATGCCTGAAATTCATATGCTCTTGAAATTGATGAAGGAAGTGTACTTGAGTTATATTGTGGTGTGAAGTTCTATGTGTATTTGTGGGATATTGCTTACCATGAAAAGTGCTCTGTTACTTGTTAAAAACCCATGTGAGATTTTGAGCCTTATTATTTATGTCATAATCACATGATATTTCTTTTCTAGTGAGTATCGTTCTTGTGTGTGTATTCTAGAACTTGTCTCTTCACTTACTTGAAACTATATGTGTATTAGATGATGAGAGATAATTTTAGGTCATCCTTGAATTTATAAGTCACTTAGCCGAATAATTCCCTACCAAATGATGTTTATCCGTAGTTAGCCCCGTTGAACCTAAAAATCTCATTCTTTGGCAGCCTACGAGAAATAACCACTTTGAGCATCTAAATTTTTTTAGCCTTGATTCTATCATGATGAGAATTAACGGCTTTTCAAAGTGTGTTGATGGAGTTTTATAATAGTTTGGGAAGGAATGGAATTGGTGTTTAAACAATGATTGAGCTTGAAAATGCATCTAAGAAAAATCATGGAGTATTGCTTAAATCTAGTACTTCATTGAATTAAACACGCTAGGGTAGTGCTTAAATCTAGTACCCTATGGAGGATGCGAGAGGTAGTGCCGAAAACTGGTACCTCAAAAAAAAAGAAAAGGATAAGGAGAGAAAAAGAGAAGGAAAAAAGTGTTGTGCTAGAAAGAAATAAAGTGAAGGAGTTGAGCAGGATTGTGCTTAATTGAGGTGAGTACGAAGAATAAAATATCATAATGGATCGTGACTTTATTGATCTAAGTTTTGAGTCACTTATCCATATATTTCCTACCTTAACCAAAGAGCCAACGTTTATTGATCTAAGTTTTGAGTCACTTATCCATATATTTCCTACCTTAACCAAAGAGCCAACGTCACATCCAATAAAAAAGTCTTTTTTGATCCCATTATCGAATCATACTTTTAGTGGTGGAGAATTTGAGATATTTGGCAAGCTTATAGTTACACATGCACTTGAATTGAATCTGAGCCTATACACCATAACCATAATTATACATATTTTACACTTGAGTGTGAGTGATATATACTTCCCGTGAGAACATGATAATAGAGCATTTGAATTGATGGTGATTGTCTTATCTTGTATGTTATGAATTGATTATTACATGTAAGAAAAGTTGCATGACCTAAGTTGAGGACAATTACATGTGAATGGGTATTTGCCATAGTCCTTGTTTCCCCACTAATTTTCTTACTCTCTTCTCTTTATTTTTATTTTGTTGCCTCGGGATGAGCAATTGGTAAGTTTGGGGGATTGATGAGAGTGAAAATAAGTGTGTTTTAGTGTCCAATTTAACACCTTTTTTTATAGGAATTGTTGTCATATATTAGCACAACTATCTTATATTCGATATATTTGAGAAAAAGATGCGTTTGAGGTGTTTTATTTTGTTTTAGGTGGAAAAATGATCAAAAGTGCCGAGTTGGAGAAAAGGTGCAACTTGTGCAAGAATGCTGAAAAATGCACGTTCAACTTGTGTAAAATTTATGTATTCATGTGGAGCTCAAAACTAGAAGTGGGATACATGGTTGGAAAGCCACAGAAGAGAGAATCATTTTGGCATAAGAAACACCTCAATCGGAGTCCAAACGAGAAAGTTATGATCAAAATGGTAAAGTCGCGCAAGCTGTTCCTACTCAGCACGACTGTTCCATTTTTCATGACTTGTTACACATTCAAATGTTAAAGTTTCTTTGAGTTCTTTACATGAATAGAAATCCAAGGAAGAGTGGATCACGTGAGCGTAAGAATCACTCAAACCGAAGTCCGAATGTGAATGTTATGCGCGAAACGGTGAGACTGCGCAATGCAGCTCGACCAGCCGCTCGACCAAGGGTCTTCCACTCGACCAAGAGCTGTTTGGTCGAGCTGGGACACAAAAGCCAGATTTTTTGGATTTTACACCTCCCGTGCATGTATGTTCGTGTTTTTCAAGAAAAGGCCCATCTAAGGTCCGTTAGGAGAGTTTACAAGTATAAAAGGGATGCAGGTTGCAGCTGAAAAGTGCGTACCGCAACACAATCATCCTACACCCCACAAGGGGGATCACCCCCAGCCATCATCCACATCCTTTCCTTCATCCATCTATAACTGTGAAGATTTGTCTGCTGAATCAAGAGGAGAATCAAGAGGAAGATTCAAGATGGAGAAGGACGCGACGACTCCCGCATCTAGGGTTTTATTCATTTCCTAATTTATCTTATATTTTCTAGATATATGGGTAAGATCTATCCAACTCCCATGATTGTTCTTCGCAACATCATGGGCTAGAACCGTTTTGGTAGATCTAGGGTTTTGAAGGTTTTATGAATTAATTAAACTATCTTGTGTGTCCTCCATGCAACACTACTTGTGGATTGATTTTATCTATGATTGTGCTTTCTTAATTGATATTCACGGTCATTTTGTGCATCTTCAATTGGTATATAGAGTCTGAATATATATATCTTGGCTATAGATTGAGTGTGTTCACCGCTGAACAGGATTACATGTTATGATTCTAAGTGAGGGGACTCCGAAGCTTCATTAGAACTGTCATATATGAATGTTTATTAATTGAATTGAATTCGGGTTAGTAAGCAAGATAAAGAGGGTAATTTTATAGTACCTATAAAGGGAGATCATATCGGGTTAGATTCAGACGTGAGAAATAATTGATACTGATAGTACCTAAAAAGGGGAGGTGAAATTATGTCTCTTGCTCTGAGGTTATTCACACGTGTTACATGCATATTTACTTGTTTCTATAGAATAGATTTACATGATTCAGTGATGTGTCCATAGTCCACAAGGCAGAGTCGGCCTGCACTTGAGAGGGAAGTTAAGTAGTAAAACTGGATTACCCTAGAGCTACATATTCTCCATACTTGATTCACTTTCGTATTCTTCTAGTGTTATTTAATTTATTTGTTATTTTAATTAATTGTTAGTAGTTGATAATTAAACCTCAAACTTAATTGCCTTTCGTCTTAATTAATTTAGTAAACAATTAAAGTAATAATACGCTGTCCTTTGGATTCGATATTTAACTTGGTTGCTTGTTTAAGCTGCAATTGATATCCTTAATACTTGAGGATTAATTTTGCGTGCAAAGAATACGGGCATCACACACCATCTACCGCCGCCGCCCAGCTACTGCCTGCCGAAAAGTTGAGGTTTTTTAAATTTTTTAAATTTTTCTTATTTTTTATGTTTTTCTAAGAATTATATCATTGTATATGAAAGATATATGTTGTTTTCTTATAGTTATTAAGTTATTATTACCTAGAAGCACCTATATTTATATATTATTTGATTAGTTATTTTTTTAATGATTTTTTTCTGTTTTCTTTATGTTATTTTTTTCTAATATAATTTACTTTTTTTTCCTGTTATGTTTTGACTTTTGAGTAACTTTTTTTTCTTCTTTTTTCACCAATAAAAATTAATTTACTATTTTTTCCCTTTTTCGGTTGTTTACAGATTGTTTTTTTAAATCTATTTAATAATTTATACTACTCTACTTCATTATATAGGTAATAATTAGAGATGGATGAAAGTGGTAGTGGATCAACAATTAATTTATCAAAAGACTCGGGGTGGAAGTACTTCACATTAGTGAATAATAATAGGAATAATACGAAATGCAACTTTTGCTCAAATGTTTTAGAGGAGGAATGTACTGAGCAAAGCAACACCTTGCTGGGGGTATCAGAATGCACAACCATGCAAAGAGTTTCCTCTTCACGTGAAAGAAGAAATCCAAAACTTTATGAGCAAGAAGAAGTTGGAAAAGGTTGAGAGTATTAGAGGAGTGTTTGATGATTTTGAAGTTAATGATGTGGAAATGGAAGGCGGAGCTTCAGGGCCAAAGAATTCAACATCCATACATTCTTTTGTCTCATCATCTAAAGAAAAACAAAAGAAAAAGGCAAGGCCAAGGTTTAATTGATAAATTTTTTCAAAGGACGGATCAAGCATCACACAAAGGAAAAGAGAGACAAACCACTATAAATGAAGCATACAAGAAAGAATTGCAGGAGCAATCTTGCAAGAGCATAGCCAAATGGATGTATGATGTAGCCATACCATTTAATGTCGTGAACTATCCTAGTTTTCAAGAAATGATAGATGATATTTCTCGACATGGTCCAGGATTGAAGGCCCCTACATATCATGAGATTCGAGTACCTTATTTTAAAAAGGTTGTTGATGATGTTGAGAATGATTATGTGAAGATTGTCAGGAAGAGTGGGTACAATATGGTTGCTCACTTATGATGGATGGATGGACCGACAGGAGACAAAGAATCTTGATTATTTTTTTGGTGAATTCCTCCAATGGGTCTGTCTTTATTGAGTCTGTGGATGCATCTGATTATGCAAAGACAGGGCAAAGGATGTTTGAGTTGATGGACAAGTTCGTTGATCGTATTGGAGAGGAAAATGTGGTCCAAATTATCAAGGACAATGCAAGTAAAATGAAGTTAGCTAGTAAGGAATACTCCCTCCATCCCCTTTAAAGAGGGTCTTTTTTTCATTTTGGGCGTCCCACCCAAAGAGTCTCCGTTCCTTTTTTATACGCATGGGACTCATGTTGGGCATTTTCTTAACACACAATTTTAATCCCCAAGTATGAAGGATATCTATTGTGCTTAGATAAACGACCAAGTTATATTATCGAACCTAAAGGGTAGTTTGTTATCAATTTATTATTATCTAATCTAAAGACACTATTGTTGGTAATTTTAATAAAAATATTGATTAAACTAATGAACATATAATAAAATAGCAAATAAAATAGAGATAGTAGAGATAAACGAGAGTTGCTCAAGTGAGAAGATAGGTAGCTCTTCGGGCTATCCAGTTTTACTAATTAATCTTCCTTCCGTATGTCAATGTCCGACTCTACGTTGTGGACTATAGATGCATCACTAAGCCAATCGAATCTACTCTATAGACACAAGAAGATAAGCGTGTAACACGTGTGAATTTTCTTGGAGCAAGAGATATAATTACACCCCCTTTCTAGGTACTATCAGTATCAATTATTTCCCGTGCACTAAGTACTCTAACCCGATATGATCTCCCTTTATAGGTACTATATAAATATCCTCTTTATCCTACTTACTAACCCGAATTCAATTCAATTAATAATTATTCATATAAGATAGTTCTAATGAAACTTCGGAGTCCCATCACTTAAAATCATAACATGTAATCCTGCTCAACAATGAACGCACTCAATCAATAACCAAGATCAGACTCTACATAACAGTTAATGATGCACAAAACAACTCTGAGTATGAATTAAAAATACATAGTCTTATATAAAATAAATTCACAAGTAGAGTTGTACGGAGTATACACATGGAAGTTTAACTAACTATATAAAAACCTTCATAACCTTAGAACTACCAAAGCGATTCTAGCCCATAACGTTTTGAAGAACGTTCATGGTTTTTGGATAGATCTTACCCATAGTCTTGAAAATTATAAGAAAAATTAAATTGCGAAGTAAACCATAGAGATGGGCATCGTCGCTTCTCGCTCCGTCTTGAATCTTCACTTGGTTCTCACTTGATTTGTTGCACGAATCTCTCTACTTCACCTACGGATGGAGTTAGGGTTTGGATGTGGTGTAGGATGGATGTGGAATCTAACTCTCTTTTTTATGTGATCGACATCCCTTTATATACTTGTAGAACTCTCCTTACGAACCTTTATCGGGATTTTTCTTGGAAAATACGTCAATTCACGCACAAGAGGGTCAGAATTACCAAAAATAAGCATGCATGTCTCTGCTTGACCAAACTGGCGAGGTCGAGCGGATCTTGTCTAAGTCGAGCAGCGGTCGAGCGGCCACCCTGTTCGCTGAAACCTTGTACAGACCCTCGCTCGACCAAATCTACCCTCGCTCAACCAAAAGGTCTTGGTCGAGTGGCACCTCCTGAGGTCGAGCGGCGTCTCGGACTTCGTGTTTTCTGATTTTGAGCACTTCTGACCTGTTTTTCTACATCAATATACTCAAATAGCATAAGTAGCCTCTGATTCATGGATTTCCCATAAACGTACCAATTTGCCTTGGTAATCGCCCAAATCGTACTCAATTTCCACATAAATCAGAGCTCAAAACACGTGAATTATCACTCTCATCAAACCCCCAAACTTACATGTTGCTCATCCCGAGGAAACGAAAATCAAAACAAAGGTAAGAGAGTATGATTCACAAAGTCCTCATGTATGCAAAACTTCAATAACACATGTAATTCATTAAGTCAAAACATGCAGTCATAATATTTTTCGTCTATGTAAGAACATCAATCAATCACAGTACTTCTACGAGTGCTAAGTCATCTAGCTCACTGGATAAGTGTTTACTCTCGCACTTAAGTGTAAAAGATGTACACTTCAAGGTTAGTACATACGCTCATAGTCAATTCATATTTCCGCGTAACCATAAGCTTGGCAAGGGTCTCAAAAATCAACTTATAATCACTTCGTTACTAGGATAAGGACTTGCTTTTAGGTTGTAATGTTAGCTCTTTGGTAAAGGTAGGAAAATATAGATAAAGTAACTAATTCACTAGTAGAGAATTACCTTTGAACGTAGCTTTTCATCAAAAAGCTTCATCTTTTCCATCTTATTCTCATGATCTTTGCGACTCAACTTTTTCTCCTTCACGTTGGCATCAACATCTTCTTTCTTCATAGTACAAGGGTACCAATTTCGAGCACTATCCTTCTAAGCAGTCGGGGTACCGGTTTTAGGTACTACCCCTAAACAAGATTTAACCATATTTTTCCTTTTCTTCATATAGCTCAACCAAATTTTCTTCCTTTTCTTTTTCACATTCGAACTAGCATTTATTCACCTTAACTCTCTACTAATGAATAGGATATTCAACAAAGCTCAAGTAAAGGATAAACAAAGGCTTTTTATCAAGGCTTGCCAAAGAAAAAGCTTTTAAAGGCTCAACATGGCTTTCAATGATTTATACAAAATATGGGAAGGTAAAATTTAGCTAAGTGACTCAAATAAACAATAATGGCCTAAGATCATGTTCTAATAATTAATCAATCATAAGTCTCACACAAGACTCCAAGCCAAATTCTAGAATACAGTCATATGAACAATTCTCACAAGAATAAACTATCATGTATGTATGTAGCATGATTTCATAAGGCTCAAATTCTCACATGGGTAATAGATTTCCTAAGCACTCTTCAAAGCATGCAATCAACTTCAATTTCCACATAAACTACTAGTAATAACAAACAATACATGCTTCTCTTCAATAGAATCAACATATATCCCAAGTGTAACGCACATGCATACCAAAGAGTCAATATCAAACTATCCATCCTCATCAAATGCACAATATCCATCAACACCATCAATCTCACAATATCATCAATACGGTACATACCACTCACGCATAAATCTCATAAAACCCAAATCAACCACCAATCAAGCCCCAACCTGTAAAGTGAAAAATAGAAGGGAGATGAGAAGAATCAGAAAAAGATAAAAACCTGGCGTACTCTACTCCTCCGGAGCATCATCATTATTATCATTGCACCAATCATCGAAGTCCCTGATAAAACTATCGACCTTTCTATCAAGTGCCTCGTAATTCTCATTCATCTCTCCTAACCTTCGATCCATAGCATCATACCTCAAGTTAAGCGCACCATAATTCATATTCGCCAAAGCGTGCTGGCGATTCGTCTCCTGCTGATTAGTATTCAACGTGGCAAAATGCTCATTCATCATCCTAAATTGCTCTCTATAAAAATGATCCTGAGCCTTCCAGAAATCATACTGCTGTGGCTGTGGTGGTGGCTGCATCGGAGAAATACCCATCTTTAGAATGTCGTGATCGTGAGGCATCTCCAAATGTACCTCAGGCATCAGATGGTTAAACGGTAGCTACTGCTGCTATCCATACTGCTACTGCTGTGTTTTGTACTCCTCATACTCCACCGGCTCTCCCACTAAAATCATATCCAAGTCAAGATACACACCTTCAAGGTGCATATCTACCAAAGTTTGACAATCTCCTTTAGCACAACAAGTAGTAGAGATCGCAATGTGGGGAGGAGTGTTCATTAGCAAATTCGCATTACCCTGGACCGTAGTAAGGTCAATGAGAGAAAAGGGCATTTGAAACAAAATTGGATTCATCCCTCGGATGAACATCCATACACCGTCTTCATGTCGAGCCAAGTTCATCCTAACACACGCTGAAAGAATTAGATTCGGCTCACCAACCACTAGCCGATGTCATGGCAAATCCACATTATAATGCTCGGCCAATAGTGTGATCAATCCTCCAATGTTCACTTTCTGAAATATGTGTGTAGTGAACCAATGCAGCTGCTGCAAAACATAAGCCCCCAGGTTGAAATGGACCCCATTCATCATACACCAAAGGATGTATAACTCTCCTCTTGGAATACACCCGCCCTCAGCTCGGGCAAAGATGGTGTTTTTGAGGATCCTATCCATGTACGTGATCATCGGGTTCCGAATGAAAGTAGCCCTCGATCGTTGTGGATCATAAGCCACTTGCAAACCCGTGATCGATCTCCAGAACTCATCAGCAACGAACCCTTTGTCCTCATATGTAGGTACATTCTCCGAGCATCCAAACATCGTATTAAACTCACTAGCATACAGATACCTCAACTCACCTCCAAGTCGGAACCATGCCAATGTGGGAAGAACATAATCCTCCTTAATCACCTTTAGAGTACACAGCATCTCCGCTGTGATGTGGAAGTAAGTCTCCCTCTTCAAATCCGTGAATCCACTGATTCCCACTTGGTTAAACATCTATCTGATATCATTAGTTATGTTCATCAATACCATGGCTTCATCATCCTGGTATTGAATCCGAGCAATCTTCCTTGAAATCGCTCCCCATATTCCTTTCTTCTCATCCCAATCTGGTATTTTCAATCCATAATCCGATGGAATCTTCCCACCTTTCTTACTTTTCTTACCCATCTCTCCTCTCTTTTGTACACCACTGTCCTTCCTCTTTGAACAAGAAGCAATGCCCTTATCTACAAGAATTATACTTCAATGCAAAACATATGCAAGAAACAAATACATCAATCCTAGACTTATTATCACATAGATCCTACTCAAGACTTCAAATCATATGCTCAACAATTTAAACTCAATTCCTCAATAATCTCACATGCATAACCAATAACACGATTAACTTGACACATGAAACCATGGAAAATCAACATTATAAGTCTCTAAGTATCAACAAGAGATCCAAATACCAACATGCTTAACTAGGATTTCCAAAAAGAATTTCAAAATTTCTAATTCAATCCTAAGCATCGACACTATTCCACACTTCAAATTCATCACCAACGTCACTCAAAATCAACGAGCCCATACAAAAACTAGTCAATTAAACTCAAGCCTGTGACATATGCATCATCAATTTCACAAAATTCCATCCATCCAACGTAAATTGAACTCATGCAACTCATATAAAATTTCAACAAAAACACCCAATTTCATATAATAATTCAAATAAAAAACATGCTTAATCAACTTACCCATTTAAACTAATCAAAGTACACTCCAATTCAAGGATAATGAGTTGAGAAAACATACCTTTGTTTCCAGCCATGGGTGCGTGAAAGTGACGAAGAACAACAACTCGACGTTGAGAAAAAAGCCCCAAAATTCTACTTGAATCTCCCAATTTTGATGTGGATTGTGTGCGGTTTTGTAAAGGAAAGTGTTCTAAGTGATTAGAGTAAGAATCGTATTGTTTGGGGTGGTTGCTCGAGAAAGGGTGCTGAGAAATGGTCGAGTAGCCCAGAAACTAACCTTATATTTGCGATTATATTATTCCGCTCGGGTCGAGCGATTTGGTCGAGCAGCTCTCTGCTTGGTCGAGTGGACACCCTATAAGCTGAAACTGCCTCCATACTCCGCTCGACCACGCGCTTGACCAGGATATCTGGTCAAGCGGACCCTATTTGGTCGAGCGAGACTTCTGTGCTCTAAAAACTCCAAGACACTCCTTACAGTGGTCTGCTCGACCTTTATGACTTAGTCGAGAGGCACATTTATTGTCGAGCAGCTTTTCGACGCTCTGTTTTCTTGTGACTTCTTCATTCCCTGTAAAACTCAGACTCAAAAACAACATCAATCATCATATCAGGCCAAAACACTTACTAGAGAACCACTTATTAGACTTTAAAGTTAAGTGTATATAACTCCGCCCACACTATAAAACACTATAAACAAAACACCACTGAACACTAGGCAAATTGCAAAAAATCGATACATCAAAACCGGTTAAAGTTTTAATATACCACAAAAAATCAACTCCCCTAGCAAACGTTACTAAGAGAAGATTATAATCTTGGTGCTACAATGAGGTAAGAACATCACACCCCCAAACTTAGTAGAAACATAGTCGAAACTAAGTTTACAAAAAGATGTAATTACCGATTAGTTAGCGCTGCAAAAATAAAAATTTCTTACTCACACAAAATAAATAAAACAATATAACAGGAGGGTAAGCTCCCAATATGTGCTCATGTTTAATGTCGGAGAGTCACAATGGAACCACTTTAATGATGGGTATCTTCAAAGACAATGCAAACATCATCTGGTGACTTAAAGTGCTTCAATCGATGCCCATTCGCTGCTATGATATCTCCGTCTTTGTCCATGATCTCAAAACTCCCCCCTCCGCAGGCTCTATGTATGATGAACGGTCCCGTCCACTTCGATTTCAATTTTCCTGCAAAAAGCTTCAATCGAGAGTTAAGGAGTAGTACCTCATCTCCTTCCTTGAACTCCTTGAAAGTGATCTTTTAATCATGCCATTTCTTCATCCTCTCCTTATAGATTACCGAGTTCTTAAAAGCTTGACTTCTAAACTTATCCAATTGATTGATATGAGTTAACCTTAAGTCCTTAACCTCCTTTATGGATAAGTTTAAACTTCTTACTGCCCAAAAAGACTTATGTTGAATCTCTACGTGTAAGTGGCACGGTTTCCCATAGATGATTTGATAAGGTGACATTCCTAGCACAGTCTTGTATGCCATAAGACATCATCAAGCTTCATAGCCCAATCTTTCCTATTGTTTCCAACCACCTTCTCTAAGATTTATTTCACTTGTCATTTAGAAACTTCTTCTTGCACATTCGCTTGAGGATGATGGGGTGTAGTAACCCTATGCTTGACACCATACTCCTTGAGAACATTTTCAATAAGCTTGTTGACGAAGTGGGAACCTGCATCACTTACAAGTGCTCTAGGAACTCCATAGCGGGCAAAAATGTGTTTATTCATGAATGACAAGATTGTCTTTGTATCATTCATGCGAGTGGGAATAGCCTCCACCCATTTAGAAACATAATCAACGGCAAACAAAAAATGTATAGGAATCCATTATATGGGGAAAACGGCCCCATAAAATCAATTCCCCATACATAAAAAATCTCCACCACAATACTTGGCTGAAGTGGCATCTCATTCCTCTTGCTTATGTTTCCCATGCGTTGACATCTATCGCACGTCGCTACATAGGATTCACAATCTTTAAACAAGGTAGGCCAATATAAAGCAGATTGAAGTACCTTAGCTCTTTTGAGCTCCAAAATCCCTCTGTTAGGTTGTGCATGGCAAAAGTCAAGAACACTCTCCATCTCCATCTCAGGCACATACCTACGGACGATAGAATCCGTACAAATTTTGTAAACGAATGGATCATACCATATGAAAGTCTCAACATCTCTCTTGAATTTAGCAAGTTGATACCTATTGAGATATTTCGAAATTTCACCAACGGCAATGTAATTGACATAATTCTCATACCATGGTTCCATTCTTTGAGCAGCTACAACACAAGCTTTCTCCACTCCTTCAGCAAACACTGCCATGATCTTCTCATCTGGGAACATCTCTTCTATGTATTCGAATGGCTCATCACAATGCTCCCTTGTTTCTAACCTTGATATGTGATTCGGCAAAATATTTTATGTTCCTTTCTTATCCCAGATCTCCATATCAAATTCTTGCAGAAGAAGAATCCATCGGATAATCCTTGGCTTAGCATCCTTTTTCTCCATTAAATACCGGATCGCAGAATGATCCATGTACACTACAGTCTTCATACCAACCAAATACTGTCGAAACTTGTTGAATGCATACACAACCGCTAGAGACTCTTTTTCAGTGACAGTGTAGTTCTTTTATGCTGCATCAAAAGTCTTACTCGCATAGTAGATGGCGCATAACTTTTTTTCTCTCATCTGCCCAAGCACCACTCCAAGTGCTAAATCACTTGCATCACACATAAGTACAAACGGCTGAGTCCAATCCGGTGTGATCAAGATAGGTGCAGTAATAAATGCCTCCTTCAAAATCTGAAAAGCTGTTAGACATTCATCATCAAAAGAAAAAGGAACATCCTTTTCAAGTAAGTGAGACAACGGCTTGGAGTATTTTGAGAAGTCTTTGATGAATCTTCTATAGAATACTGCGTGTCCAAGGAAGGACCGCACTCCTTTCTCATTAGTAGGTGGTGGAAGCTTCTCAATTGCCACCACCTTTGCTCTATCAACCTGCAATCCCTTAGCCCAAATATGATGACCAAGAACAATCCCATCTCTCACCATGAAGTGGCACTTCTCCCAATTCAAGACCAGATTAGTTTCTTGACATCTCTTCAAAACAGTAGATATGTTAGACAAACAAATATCAAAGGAAGAACCAAACACAGAGAAATCATCCATAAATACCTCCATGATTTTCTCTATCAACCCATCATATATGGCCATCATGTAGCACTAAAATGTAGCAGGTGGATTGCACAATCTAAAAGACATCTTCCTAAAAGCAAAGGTTCCATATTGGCAAGTAAAAGTTGTCTTTTCTTGATCCTAGGGTGCAATCATGATTTGATTATAACCCAAATATCCATCCAAGAAACAATAAAACTCATACCCTGCTAGACAGTCAAGCATTTGATCCATGAAAGAAAGAGGGAAATGGTCCTTGCATGTATTTTCATTCACTTTCCTGTAATCAGTACACACGCCATCCCGTAGGAATCCTAGTAGCTAGGGTCTCGCCATCATCGGCTTTCACAATAATCATGCCCCCTTTTAGCTACAACATGCAATGGACTCACATGGGGACTATCACTAATTGGATATATAATTCCTGCATCTAACCATGTTAGGATTTTCTTTCTAATCACTTCTTGAATAGTGGGATTCACCCTCCGCTGATTCTGAATGCATCCCTTAGCCTCATCTAACAACCTTATCTTATGCATGCAATATGATGGACTAATACCTTTCAAATCATCAAGAGACCATCCAATAGCAAACTTATACTTTCTAAGCACATCTAATAACTCCTCGAGTTGATCATCAGTAAGAGAAGAGATACAATTACCGGATATGTTTCATTATCGCTTAAGTAAGCATACTTCAAGTGCTCCGGTAGCGGTTTCAACTCATACTTCTTTTCTTCTTTTGGTGTGCTTTTTCTATCTAAAGGTAAGTACTGCCTAGCCCACTTCACTTCTTCTAACTTGGTTCTTTTTGGCTCAAACCTATCATCACCCAAAGCAAGTAAGTTTTCAAGAAATTCGATACATACCTCGTTGGAGAGATCATCTAGCTCCGTAGTGGAAAAAGTAAGAGATTCTGCCAAGCATGTCTCTAAGGGATCCTTTGAAAGAATCTAGGACATGTCTTCCTTCACAATCTCCTCCACCACATCAATACTATGACATTGTGTCTCCATAGGCATCTTCATTGCTTTGTCGAGGTTGAACATAACCTCTTCATTATCCATGCGCAGTCTAAGCTCCCCCTTTATAACATCGATCATAGCTCCAGCTGCGACAAGAAATGGCCTCCCTAAGATAAGAGGAACATTATCCTTATCATCTTCCATCTCTAACATAAGAAAATCCATAGGAAATACAAGCTTCTCTACTTTCACTAGTACATCTTCTACCACCCCCTTCGGAAAGGTCATAGACCTATCCGCCAGTTGTAGAGTTACAATTGTGGGAGCAAGCTCCCCCAAACTTAGCTTCTTAAATATAGATAAGGGCAACAAGTTAATGCTTGCACCAAGTGTTGGGTTGTATACTAAAAGTCTAGCTTTAGTATGAACAATTTTATAACAATATTTGAAATGAGAATCATATGATCAAATGATTGCATCTTATAATAATGCAATAGTCCATTTACTTTATACTGTAGATAATATATTGTGCGACAACACGCGGAAGATCATATTATCGGTTTCCTTATAAAGTATAAACAGATGCTCACAATCGAGATAGACGGGGACTCTCTATCGGTATGGTTGTAGTGTGATTTGGTATTAGTTTGTCTTGACTATAAAATCACATTAGTATGCTTTGTCCATATTGAGTAGGATCGCCTGAGATCGTTCATCTTATACTGACTATATAGTAGAACTTGATCTCTGTTATTATGGAAGTTCGTGCTCTTAATCCCTATACAATAATCTCGACACGTAGGGCAGTATGTATTTTTTTGATTCATCAATGGGTGAGATTTATAAGTATTAAATCAACAAACTCGGTGAGTTGGGAAATAGTGCTGTATCTATGGTGTGCTGTTGATTGTAGAAGGAATCCATGTCCGATATAGGTTGATGATGTCCCCTTGAGGAGCTCATAAGGTTTATCATGTAAATCTTGCAAGTGGATTAATTTCCGGCATGATAATAAGGTTGAGTAGTACTACTCTCGGATGAGATATTAATTAATGGAGTTGTCAGTAACTTAATTAATTAATGAGCATTGTATATCTTAAACATGGGGAGACTGTCGGGCTCATAATAAGAAGGAGCCCAAAACGTAATTTTGGGTTGGAGTGGGTAGTACAGTAATAATAATTTAGTGGACTTTATTATTATTATTGAATTAAATATAAGCTTTGGGCTAAGCTTGGATATTTAATCCAATGGAGGCCCAACTCCAATTCTCCTCCTGATCCCTGCTGTAGCCCAGTATATAAGTGAACTCAGCCTCTTGGAACCCTATGATTTCCTACGCCTCTTTTGACGTGAGAAGGGAAAGAAGCAGATTTAGAGATCCTGCAGACTGTTGCCCACACAACAGCAGGATCACACTTGGGACATACAGTAGAAGATCAGAGGTAGTTCTCTGCAGCGATTCATCCTCTACATCAACCCAGAAGTACGGTAAACATATTTTAATTGCTTCCACTGATTGTTTTCCTGTCATCCTAACGATTATGTTTGAACCACATGATCCAATTGCCAACAATTGGTATCAGAGCGTTGGTTTTGTGGTGAAATGTGAGACGTTAGGTTGGGTTTAGCCATACTTGTGTTAATTGTTGGATTGATAGCATGTATGAAATTGATTATTTGATTATGTGGATTAATCTGGAAATAATCACATGGGTTTTGTACTATTATTGTATTTCACCTATGTATACTATTCGGTTAGTGTGTGATTGTTATTGATTATTATTGCTGCACAACATACACACTGCTGGTAATCCTCTCTCTTTCCTATCACCCTGTATCACACACACACGCACTGCTAGACGGGTGAGAGGACGGCAGCGCGTGATGGCTGGAAGAGTGATGGCGACGTCTGAAGCCAGTGCCGACAATTGATGGCTGGTGGCTTCGGCCGGACCAGATATGTCACGGCGGCACTGGAAAGGGCTGATCTGCGTGAATGCTGCCATGGATCTGATTGCGGCTGGCAAGTAGAAATAGGGCAGATGATGATCTGGGCCTTGTTTCTTATTTGATTTGGGCTGCATGTTTGGGCACAAAGGGGCAGGCAGGATAATGGGCTGATGATTTTATTAATAGGCCAATTAAAATGCCTGATGGGCCCAATTCAGTAATAAATAAGGGACTGCTCATTTATTTAATTTGGTTTTGGGCTGTTGGGCCCAAATTTTAATTAAATGGTAATGGGCTGCTGGGCCATTTATTAATGCTGGATTTAATTAATTGTGGGATTTGTGTTGGGGCAAGTTTATAGCAAAAATTAGTAGGACAAATGGGCTCAATTAATTTATTAATGGGTTGCTCATTTTATGCTATTGTTGCTTGGGTAGACTGGGCCTATTTATTTGGTCCAATATTTTATGCAATTAATTCTGATATATAATTGATTTAATTGTTTTACTTGACAATTAACTGTTATATATGTGGCATGTTCTATGTGATTTATTTTAATTAAATAAATATAGAAGCATGCTAAGATGTATATTTTATTCAGAATATTATATGCATGTTAAAAACCCTCGGTGTTTAAATAACTAAGTGGGAGAGGGGATTGGTTATAAATTCCCGTGGCCTCCATTATTGGTTCGTAAGTGATGTGAATAAACTTGCGTGTTGGCATAGACCTTCCTCCCCATCGGATGAGTTTATTCACGGATCACTGGTACGAACTTCTTTATGATAATCGTAGGAAGTTATCCGAGTGCGTGTGTACTTCTCCATCTGTAAGGCACACAAACTTGGGCCGCGAACTTGGGATTAAATAATGGTGTACACTTAGGTGTAAATAATAAGTATCCTCCCAATCGGAGTTACTACTGTTATTTGCATGGCTAAAGAGGAACCGACTATTATTATTTTGTCATAAAGTTAGGTTGACAAATGAAATTAATGGATAAAACCTTCTCTTGTAAATGTTCGGGTTTGTAAACGTCCACATTATCGTGGCTTGCAGACTCACGGTGCTTGAGATGTTGGTGAATTTTATTTTTATATTGTTTTGAGGGAATCAATATAAAAGGATAAAATTCGAAGATTTGATCAGAATATTTATTTGTGATTCTCTGAATTTCGAATGGTTTTATTTCACTAATTGTTAACTTAAAGACATTACATTTACTTGTCCAAATTATATGATTAGAAAAGTATCTTGGTTTTGAAAATTACTGCTTAAGAAAATACATATGTGTTCTCACATAGGACGTCTCATGATGCCTGTTAATGTCTCTAGTGAAGAGATGAGATGTTCATAGAAATATGATGGTCTCATGTAACTCTTCGGATACTCGAGTAATTTAAAATGCGGTAGGTCATGATAGAATTTGATGAATGAATTGGAAATACATGGAATACAAGTTGAAGGGGAAACCTAAGTCAATTTATTTTCCATAATTGCCTAGATGTTTTGAGTAAGTTCCACCTGAATTACGAGTGGATGTAAATGGTGTGAAACTTCTGACAAAACATGTGGCAAAGGAAAGCCATTTTCATCATGATGTGAACAAGTTTAATATCTTATTTACTAGTGGTTTAAACATGATTAGTGATGGCATCTACTGACACGAACTATGTAGATACTGGAATCACTAAATGTTTATCACTAAGTAAGGATAAGATTGTTATGACATGGGTAAAACTACAAAGGTAGTGACTATTGCAGTGGGAGTTATTTATTTATCTCATGATAAGAATAAACGATTGATTATGAGAAATTGTCTTTACGTACATTTCATAGAAAGAATTTGATTTCGATTTCTATGCATTAACGGATAGATACTTCATTTCATTTAAATGACATGGTCATAGTGATGAGGAATGGGGCTATAATCTGTTATAGTACGTTGGTGGATAATGTGTATACTCTTGAATCATGTACATCCCACAGATACAACAAATAGTAATTAGTAATGCATCTTCTAATATTAGTAAGAGAAAGGAACCTTCAAAGATGAACTAAACATACATTTGGCATCTAAGATTAGTTCATTTTACTTGAGTAGGATTCAAAAGTTGATAGCCGATGGACCGTAAGGTTTATCTGAAGTGGAAACTATTAGACTTGCGAGTCTTGCTTGGAAGTAAAAATGATTAACTGCCTTTTCAAGGCTGTGGGGTGTAGAGCCAAAGATATATATGTTGGAATTAGTTCATTCTGATTCAAGCAAACCTAATATTATCCAGGCGAGAGATGGTTATGAATATTCGAAGATTATTCTAGATACCAATATATTTATTTGATGCACTGCATGTCTAAGTTCTTTGATTAATTTAAGAATTGCAAGGCTGGTACAGTGAAACGTCATAGAAAATATATTAAGTCATTATGATTTAATCATGATGGCGAAGACCTCTTGAGATAGTTAGGAGCTATTGATCAGAAGTTGAGATTAAATCTCAAATTGACTGCACCAGGCATGCCCCAACTGAATGGTGTGGTGGATAGAAGAAATAAGGCTCTTATGGTTATGATTAGATAGATGATGAATTATTTGAAATAATTAAATTCATTTTATGGATATGCCCTAGATACAGTAATTCGTAAAACATTTTGTCTGTTTGTGGTATATCCTAGAAAAATGAAGAGTGATTTATTTTGTTCAAAAGATCGAAGGGTGATTGTCAACACAAACACTGGATTTTTTTTGGAAAAGGACTATGTAATAAATCACAAATCCATGTATGAGTTGTTCTAAAGTAGTGAGAAGAAAACACAAAGTATAAGTACCAAGTGTACAAGAGGATATACCACAAGGTAAACTGCAACGCGTGTCACGTCTGATACACAATTACATGTAGTGCCTTGCCGCAGTGGGAGGGTTATTCGACAACCCGTGAGATACATGTTTTGGGAAAGTCGTAAGACTTGATCCCTAGTAAACATGGTATTATCCCAGGGATAGGACGTTGCACTACAAGATTAAAATGCGGTATCTTAGTAAGTTGCAATGAATGTTGAAATAGAATCTACAGATTCTAAATTAAATCTGGGAACTTGGTAGACCACTAAATAGTGTAAAAGCCATTGGAAGTGGTCAAAGGAAATAAAAGAGGATCGTACGGTAAGGTGAAAACCTTGAAAGCAAAGTTTATTTGCGAAAGGGTGTACTCAGAAAGAAATGGTTCGATTATGAGGAAACATGTTCGCTGGTAGCTATGCTAATGTTGATCCGGATTCTTTTATTTATTGCTGCTCATATTGAATTATGAGGAACAGCAAATAGATGTCAAGACAGCTTTCCTGAATGGAAGTCTTGAGGAAAACATCTATGTGAAGCAACCAGAGTGATTCATTGCAAAGTGCTAATAGAATTTTGATAGTAAGCTTGAAAGTGTCCAGCGATGGGCTAAAAGCAAGCTTTGAGATCATGAAGCATCTATTTTGATTAGGTAATCCAGTGGCATGGATTTAAATAAATGAGCGGATGAGTCTTGTATGTTGTAAAGAGTGACAGAAATGTGGTGGTGTTTCTTGTACTATACGTAGATAGTATCTTGCTCATTGGAGACAATGAAAGAGTATTATCGGGCGTATGGGTACGGTTAATAAAGCGGTAGAGATGGAGGACTTAAGAAGGGCAAAATATATCCTTTTTTATCACGGTAACACGGATCCCAAGAAAGGATGTTATGCTTATCTCAAGTTTCATAAAATGATACAGTCCATACTCGTTTAGCATGTGAATTTATCTAAGTGAATGTGTCTTTGAGACACAAAAGAAGATAAAGAAGATGAAAGTGGTTCCTTATGCTTCGGCGAATAAGGAAGCTTAATCTAAGGAATTGTATGCACGAAAATGGATAACTGTATTGCCAATGGCATAGACAGTTGGTATCAAACGTAACCCGGAACAAGAATGATGAACTGTAGTAAGACATATATAAAGTGCCTGAGAAGGACTGGAAATTATATGTGGACTTACTAAACAGATTCACTGCTTCTTGTGGATTACGTAGATTTGGATTTTTTAGTCAGATTGGACGGCAGTAAATTCACCTCAAAGGTTATGTGTTTAATTTTAGGAAGTGGAGTCATAATGTGGAGGAGTGTTATATAGAAATATATTTCAGACTCCGGACTCCATCATGGAAAGATGATAAATTGGAGCCTATGAGGCTGCCAAAGTATCTATATGACTCTAGAGACTTCATGATGGACTTAGAAGTGTTTCTAAGTTTGCCCAAGGTTATCACAATTTACATTGATGATATTGGTGCAGTTGCAAACTTGAAGGAATCACGAGTCCATAAGGCAATTAAACACATGGAGCGCGAGTACCACCTGTTACGAGAAATCGTATGATGAGGGAAAGGTTGTTGTCGCCTAGATTGCATCGGATGATGACCTAGTAAATCCATTTACAAGGACCTTAAGGCGAGAGTTTTTAATGGTCGTGTAGTTGGAGTAGGAATCAGATGTATGGCAGAAGACATGACAGCATAGTCTTTTAGTATAAGTGGGAGATTGTTGGGTTGTATACTAAAAGTCTAGCTTTAGTATGAACAATTTTATAACAATATTTGAAATGAGAATCATATGATCAAATGATTGCATCTTATAATAATGCAATAGTCCATTTACTTTATACTGTAGATAATATGTTGTGCGACAACACGCGGAAGATCATATTATCGGTTTCCTTATAAAGTATAAACAGATGCTCACAACCGAGATAGACGGGGACTCTCTATCGGTATGGTTATAGTGTGATTTGGTATTAGTTTGTCTTGACTATAAAATCACATTAGTATGCTTTGTGCATATTGAGTAGGATCGCCTGAGATCGTTCGTCTTATACTGACTATATAGTAGAACTTGATCTCTGTTATTATGGAAGTTCGTGCTCTTAATCCCTATACAATAACCTCGACACGTAGGGCAGTATGTATTTCTTTGATTCATCAATGGGTGAGATTTATAAGTATTAAATCAACAAACTCGGTGAGTTGGGAAATAGTGCTGTATCTATGGTGTGCTATTGATTGTAGAAGGAATCCATGTCCGATATAGGTTGATGATGTCCCCTTGAGGAGCTCATAAGGTTTATCATGTAAATCTTACAAGTGGATTAATTTCCGGCATGATAATAAGGTTGAGTGGTACTACTCTCGGATGAGATATTAATTAATGGAGTTGTCAATAACTTAATTAATTAATGGGCATTGTATATCTTAAACATGGGGAGACTATCGGGCTCATAATAAGAAGGAGCCCAAAACATAATTTTGGATTGGAGTGGGTAGTGCAGTAATAATAATTTAGTGGACTTTATTATTATTATTGAATTAAATATAAGCTTTGTGCTAAGCTTGGATATTTAATCCAATGGAGGCCTAACTCCAATTCTCCTCCTGATCCCTGCTGTAGCCCAGTATATAAGTGAACTCAGCCTCTTGGAACCCTATGATTTCCTGCGCCTCTTTTGTCATAAGAAGGGAAAGAAGCAGATTGAGAGATCCTGCAGACTGTTGCCCACACAACAGCAGGATCACACTTGGGACATACAGTAGAAGATCAGAGGTAGTTCTCTGCAGCGATTCATCCTCTACATCAATCCAGAAGTACGGTAAACATATTTTAATTGCTTCCGCTGATTGTTTGCCTGTCATCCTAATGATTATGTTTGAACCACACGATCCAATTGCCAACACCAAGATCGCACAAAGCTTTTCGTGCCGGCCCCTTTCTAATTTCACATAGAATCGTGAAGCTTCCCGAATCCTTCAACTTCACTGGCAGCTTTCTCTGAATGATTGAGCTACAGTTCTCAGATAGATTAACAGTTTCAACTCCATTCAAGCTCCTCTTTATCAATATGATATCCTTAAAAAATCGGGCATAGTATGGCATTTCCATGATTGCCTCAGAGAAAGGAATGTTCAAGCTTATTTTGTTCATGATATCCGAAAACCTCTGAAACTTTTCTTCCAATCCCTTTTTTACTATCCTGAAAGGAAACAGAGGAGGTATCTTTGTCTTTGGAATTCTCCATTCATCACGTTCAACCTTCTCCGCTTTATCATTCTCGGCTCTCAATCTCTTGGCTGTTTTCCACTTTTTTTCAGCTATCAGCTCAGTATTCTGCTCTTTTAATGGTACTTTAGTATTCTGAATTACAGATGTAACATCTTGTATAGGAGTCGGCGATGCAGGGCTTTGCTCGACCTCTATTCGACCTAAAAGGTTTGGTCGAGCGAGGAACCTGTAATCTGATTTTGACTGTTCATGTTCACAGTAGTCCGCTCGACCTCAGCTCGACCAGACTTGTCTGGTCGAGCGATATTGTTTTGGTCCAGCGGGTTGTCTGTACTCTGATCTTGACATCTTCGGTCCTCAGAATGCCGCTCGACCTCAACTCGACAAAAAGGCTTGGTCGAGTGGGTCTACGCCCTCTCCGTTTTCATGTACTTGTAGCATTGGACCTTCATACTGCGTTCCTAACCTTAAAGTGATGGTGTTACAAGATTTTGGGTTTGTGATGCTTTGAGAAGGAAATTTACCTTTCTCAACTGTTTGCGTAAGCTTGTTCATATTCTCCTCCATCTCCCCAATCAATAATGTAAAGTCTTTCATCTGCTTGAATAATTCCTCATGATTTGAGTCTATCTTTACTTCCAAACGATCCACTCTTGCATCATTCTTAGCCACATATCGGTTCACCATATTCTCCAGACCAGGTTTTCCTTCTTCCATCTTAGCACCAGGAGTAACACCAATAGGAGGTTGCATAGCCATATTCGGATTGCTCCATGAAAACTCCAGCCTCCTTGGTTGTTGATAGTTACCCGGGGGACCACGATTGTTTTAGTTCCCTTGGTAATTCTTGTTTCCTTGATTGTTTAGATACCTCGTTTCTTGAATATTTTGTCCCATGGCATAGTTTGCTTCTTCTAAATCCTCTTAGATCGATCTTTCTTGACCGTCATCCTACTACATCATCATTAGTACTCTCTGTAACAAATTAATAATCTGCTTCTACTGAGATTCAAGCAGCTTGCTTATATTTGTCAAGCTCGAGACGATCTCATCATCTCTACTTGATTTAACCATAGTGTGCTCAACCTGCGCTACTTTTCCAAGAACATATGTGCCTCTCAATCTATCAGTTGGCCAATCTCTTGAATTCATCGAAATATCCTCAAAAAGTTTTTTCAGCCTCAATGGATGACTTTGTAAGCAATGCTCCATTCGAAGAAGCATCAAGTAACACTTGATAATCACAATTCAATCCATTGTAGAATATACTGATATACTGGTCTTTTAACAAGCCATGCTGCAGACACTTTCTAAGTCCTTGAATCTATCCCATGCTTTATGAAATTTCTCATTACCACTGATAGCAAATTGATTGATTTCTTGTTTCATCTTAAACACCTTTGAAGGTGGCATGTATCGTTCCAAGAACTTCAATTTCAATTTCTCCCAAGTAGTGCATTCAGCAGCACTAAGAGTATCATACCAATCTCTCACCTTTTCAGTAAGCAAGAATTTAAACAGTAAGATCCTTCTTGCATCTTCATGAGTTCCTGCATTTTTTTATGTGCTTGCATAACCAAGAAACTTGTTAAAATGTTGTTGAGGATCCTCGAAAGATCCCTTAAAGAAGGAGTTTCTTTCTATCATGCTGATGAGAGCGGGGTGAAGATAAAAATCCGCATTGGCCCCTCTTACTCCTAACAGCCCCACGTTGCCACCTCCATTGTTCTTAAAGACTTCACGGATGGCAACATTATCCGAATTCACTTCCATGTTGACTACTTTTGCTTTCGAGTCATCTCCGATTGCAGCTTCAATCGCTTCTAGGTTCAGCACTCCAACTTCAGCTCCTAGATTAAGAGCTTCAGTTGGTTCCATATTTTGTTCTTGTTGTTCTTCTTCTTTTTCTTCCTCGAAGATGCTCCGATTTCTGGATCGTAAGGTACTAATTCTCATGCCCTTGATCTAGTATACATACACTTAAGAAAAATAAGCGTTAGAAAATTTTAACAAGAATATAATAGTTTCAAATAAAAATAAATAACAATAAAATTGATAAGGACAACCGTCCCCGACAATGGTGCCAGAAACTTGTTGGGCATTTTCTTCATACACAATTTCAACCCCCAAGTATGAAGGATATCTATCATAGCTTAGATAAGCGACCAAGTTATATTATCGAACCCATAGGACAGTTTGTTATCAATTTATTATTATCTAATCTAAAGAAACTATTGTTGGTAATTTTAGTGAAAATATTGATTAAACTAATGAACATATAATAAAATAACAAATAAAATAGAGACAATAGAGATAAACGAGAGTTGCTCAAGTGACAAGATAGGTAGCTCTTCAGTCTATCCAATCTCACTAATTAATTTCCCTTCCGTATGTTAAAGTCCGACTCTGCCTTGTGGACTATGGACGCATCACTAAGCCAAGCGAATCTACTCTATAGACACAAGCAGATAAGCGTGTAACACCTGTGAATTTTCTTAGAGCAAGAGATATAATTACACCCCTCCCCTTTCTAGGTACTATCAGTATCAATTATTTCCCGTGCACTAAGTACTCTAACCCGATATGATCTTCCTTTATAGGTACTATATAATTATATCCTCTTTATCCTACTTACTAACCCGAATTCAATTCAATTAATAAGTATTCATATAAGATAGTTCTAATGAAACTTTAGAGTCCTCTCACTTAGAATCATAACATATAATCCTGCTCAGCAGTGAACGCACTCAATCAATAAGTAAGATATGTATTCAGATTCTACATAACAGTTAATGATGCACAAAATAACTCTGAGTATGAATTAAAAATGCATAGTCTTATATAAAATAAATCCATAAGTAGTGTTGTACGGAGTATACACACGAAAGTTTAATTAACTAGATAAAAACCTTCATAATTCAAGAACTACCAAAGCGGTTCTAGCCTATGACGTTTTGAAGAACGTTCATGGTGTTTCGATAGATCTTATCCATAGTCTTGAAAATTACAAGAAAGATTAAGTTGTGAAGTAAACCCTAGAGATGGGCGCCGTCGCTTCTCGCTCTGTCTTGAATCTTCACTTGGTTCTCACTTGATTCGCTGCACGAATCTCTCTCTATCGCTCATGCGGATGGAGTTAGGGTTTGGATGTGGTGTAGGATGGATGCAGAATCTAACTCTCTTTTTTACGTGATTGACATTCCTTTTTAAACTTGTAGAACTCTCCTTACGAACCTTTACTGGGCTTTTTCTTAGAAAATACATCAATTCACGCATAAGAGGGTCGGAATTACCAAAAATAGGCATGCGTGTCTCCGCTCGACCACACTGGCAAGGTCGAGTGGATCTTGTCTAGGTCGAACGACGATCGAGCGGCCTTCCTATTCGCTAAAATCCTGTACAGACCCTCGCTCGACCAAAAGGTCTTGGTTGAGTGGTACCTCCTGAGGTTGAGCGGTATTTCGAACTTTGTGTTTTCTGATTCTGAGCACTTATGACCTATTTTTCTACATCAATATGCTCAAATATCAGTATCCTCTAATTTGAGGATTTCCCATAAATGTACCAATTTACCTTGGTAATCGACCAAATCGTACTCAATTTTCACACAAATCAGAGCTCAAAACACGTGAATTATCACTCTCATCAACCCACACCCACCCACTAATACAATTAAAATATGGGACCCACACTTCCACTAATACAACTACCCACTATACATTAAATAATACTCCTTAATCCGCGTGCCAAAAAGCAAAAGACCCTCTTAGTGAGGGACGGAGGAAGTATATTATATACAATATTAATGTATATATTATGTTGAATTTGATTTATTGAGCTTGATTTGAACTTATCTATTTATAAAATAATTGTAGGACAACTTTTGATGGAGAAGAGAAAGCATTTTTATTGGACTCCTTGTGTTGCTCATTGCATTGATCTAATTTTGGAAGACATTGGATTATCTGAATTCATGTCTATGTTGAAGAAAGCAACTAGTGTTACCTCATTTATCTACGTACACCCTGGAGTTGTGAATATGTTGAGGCAATTCACCAGAAACATGGAACTTTGTAGGGTTGGAGTAACAAGGTTTGCTACTGCTTTCCTAACTCTACAGAGGATGTATAGTCTAAAGCTGAAATTGAGATTTATGCTTGCTTCAAAAGAGTGGGCTGAAAGTAAATGGTCAAATGAGAGTGTAGGTAAAAAGGTATTCGAGATAATTTTGTCTAGTAGATTTTGGAATAGTGTTCTCTACATTATCAAGATATATGGCCCTCTAGTCCAAGAATTGAGATTGGTGGATGGTGAAAAAAACCCAGCTATGGGTTACATATACAAGGCCATGGATAGGGCAAAGGATTAGATCATCAAGGCTGATAGGCTGTCACCGGCCCACAAAAAATAATATTTATAATTTTTCTGAATAGACCCACTAAAAATATAGTAGGGTAAGTACGGGTCGAACCCAAGATAGTAAATTGAAATTTAAAATCAAACTAAAGTATTTTGGTTTGTGATAAAATAACATAAAATGGGGGGATGTTGTTTGATTTAGTAAAAAGAAAATGTAAGCAGCAATTCAAAATATAAGATTAACGATGCTAGATATTCTATGAAATTCACCAATAAAGACAAACCTAGTTTAGGATATCGATCCTCTCCCATGTACTAATCCAATAAATTATAAAGAATTAAACATTTTGTCAAACGTGTGAATTCAAATCCCTAGGTTAACGGTATGACCTATCAACCCGAAATGTTCTTATGTTTAACAATTTAAGGTGCGACCATTAAATTGCACTACTTATAAGCAATCTTAAAAGATTCGGACTTGCAAATGCATTAAGACTCAAAACATTAGAATTACTAGGCTATGAAAATCGACTAGAAATCATACAACCTAGATCCTATTACACCTAGAGGGCCTTCCTCTATTTCGCTACTCAATTCAATCCCCACAACAATTATGGATCATGGATCATGAAATAACAATAAGCATTTAAATAATTAAACTAGTTGATCAGTCTAAAATAATCATTAAAATTCTATAAGAACGATTCATGGCACATAATAGAATAAATCCACACAAGAGACTCAATGTAAAATTTCTAATAATCAATTAAACATATTACGGGAGGTTCACAAAACCCTAAACTAGAAAGGGGGTTTAGCCCATAAAGTACATAATTAAATCAAAATTAAAAAAGCATAAACTGAATTTATGGTGTCCTTCTTGAATTTTCCCCAAGTGTTGTGCATGGGAATCAAGCCTGCCTTCTTCTCCCCCTTTCTTTTTCACGTTCTGCCCCTCTGTCCAAAACCCAAGTCTTCCTATTTAATATTAATTTTCAAATCTTTCCTTTTTTCCTCCAATTTTTGCGTAACTCACAATCTCCAATTTAATTCTTTATTTAACTTTCCTTTTTGCCTCAAATCCCTTTATGGTAAGTTCTATTTTCTCATCCTTGATTCTTTACTCTGCAAATAACGCAAAATCCATCTCTTGCCATTGAAACAACATCCAATTTAATTAGCCTATTAATTCTGATAGACAAATAAAAATCTTCCATTTCCAACCTATTAAAACACAAATTGGCTCATCCAACTAAATGTGCACAAGCGATAGAATAAGTCGTAATATGTATGGAAATGAGACACAAACAATTCAAATAAATGAGAATTGACTTAAAATAATAATGGCAAATTACGACTTATCAAATTCCCCCACACCAAATCTTTGTTTGTCCTCAAGCAAAAATACCAAGGATTAAGGAAATTAAAAATCAGAGGCATCAATCTTATAGGTTAAGTGAATATGATAACACTTCTTAGGATAAATAACAAATGAGTATTGAAAACATATGAAAATGGATTCATTGCCCAAAGCTTGCAACTTTCATGGCATCAAAGTTTCAAAAATTCATGGCCGCACAAGGATTCACTCCAAGATCACTCAAGTGTATATGTGGGTTGCAAAAATCTCTCAAAAATTGAACAAGATATGTCATTACCATAAGCTTGATCCCAAATCAAATATCCACCAATTTTCAATGAATTATTGGCAATAATCAAAGGTCTTTCAATTGGTTGTAATGGGGCTTAAGGATTAGGTGGATAAGAAGGGTATGAATGGCTAGATATACCACTTTGCAAAATATGAAAGTCATTTAAATCATTCATCAAAGCAATACATCATCTCATTTTCATTTTTCTCCACATTCCCCTCTTCATTTTCTTATGGTAAACTTTGATTTTTACCATCACGTATATCCCCCCACACCTACTCATTTTTTGAATAGCAGGCTTACACTGAAGGGTTCAGTTCTTTTCAGAAAATATAATCTGCAAAATGAACATATTACACCTCTTTCTTTCTTTCTTTTTTACATTTTTTTTACAACCAATTTTTTTCTTTCTTCTTTCTTTTCTTCTCTTCTTTCTCCATTTTTTTTTCACAACCATCAATTCCCCTTCATCATCAATCAACCATAAAAATATTCCAATAAATTTCACAATTTACAAAATGGTGAGGGGTTCAAACGGAGGAGTTAAAGAAGGAACGAAATATGGCTCTTAGATATGCTCATTCAACAAATGAAAGGTTAGGCTCAACTTGGCTTTCCTATTGTTAAATATGATCGGGTAGGTGAATATAAGCCAAATGGGTTATGCCTAAATGTAGGGACGGCCCTGGGGCAGTGCCGACAGTGCCGCCGCACAGGGTCCCACCCCAGCGAGGGCCCCAAATTTTTTTATATATTTATATATGTATATTAAGTATATCTATAATTTAGCCAATATTATTATCCCAACTGGTAGGCAGCTCAGCCAGTAACACTTTATTTGTTTTAGTGTAAAGTCCCGCGGTCGACTCCGGGTAAAGGCGCTTGGTTTTATTTTTCTCATTTTGTTTATTATTGTTTTATTATTAATTAATTCTCTCATAACATAAAATCTCAATCTCACTCTTTTATTAATATTTCAATTATTTATGCACCAACTCAATCTCTTATAAATATTTTTATTAATTTTTTTTATTAAATTAAATTTTAGAAAAATATAAATAAAAAAATTGATTCTTGTAGTACGTATATGGATTTTTTTTCTTAATTTGATAAATTAATTAACATATATTGTAATTCTTTTTATTATTATATCTTGATTTAGGTGTGTAAACAATATAATTTTCATTATAATATAATTTTTTATTATTTTATAATTTTTATACTCCCTCCGTTCCACGCATTTGTTCACATTTATAAGGGCACGGAGATTAAGAAGTATTTTTTAACATATAATGTAAGAAAATAGGGGTAAATTGGTAATTTAAAGAGAAACAGTAAATAAAGTTATTACGAATGATGAATAAAATATAAAAAAGCGAATAAAGTTGTTGGGATTGATGAATAAAGTGTAAAAAGTAAAAGAGATGTGTAGTATATTTTTATTATTAATGGAATGTGAATAAATACATGGAACACCTCAAAATAAAAAGTGCAAATAAATGCGTGGATCAGAAGAAGTATATAAAAATTCTATTTGAAGTTTTACACCGGGCCCCTGAAATTCTAGGACTGGCCCTGCCTAAATGCCCTTATCATTTTATTGCACATATCGAATGTATGATCTTGAAATGCATAAAAAGAGCAAGTTCTAGAATGATCACATCAAGTTCAATAAACTCAAGCAAATGAGAATAGAGCTAATAGATGTAAATGCTCTTTTTAAGGCTCAAATGCTCACGAAAAGGGGTTTAATTTTGCCATGAAATCGGAAATATTTTCAGCCACTTATATCACAAAAATTTTGCAAAAGAAATCTACAAAACATTAGTTCTTATGCATCAATGTTATCCCCTTCGTCATGCTATCATTCTCACAACCCCAAGACATCGTTCTCTAATTTTTCCAATTCCAAAACTCATCAACAAGCATCAAAAACAGAATTTTGCAGCACATTAGCTCAAATTCTGCAAAGAGATGAGAATTTCAGCAGAAAAAACAGCAAATATCAGCAGCAATTTCAGCAAAAATCAGCACCCATTTTGTATCAGAAAATTCCAGCAAGGATTGGAGAACAATTAGCAAAAAAAATGCAACAATAACCCCACATCTAAAACATCAATCCACAGCACATAAGATTCCCTTCCCACACCTATATCCTTACTTGTCCTCAAGCAAAAATAAAGTAGAGAAAGAAATAAAAACATAGAAATGGAAAGAGTGCACCTTGCTTTCATGGAGATGGATGGTGAGCCAATTTTCTGAAATCTGCTAAGCTCATCGGTGAATTGCTTCGGAAAGAGCTAAATGAATGGGAGACATTCCACATCTTTAAAGAAATAGGGCATGATGTCAATGGGCTTGTCTTGGGTCTCCTTGAACTGGCTTCAAATATTTTTCTCAAATGAATTTCTCTAGCCTGGAGAGCACAATGCTTTACACACCAAACCTGGAGAGCACAATATTAAAGAACAATTAAAAAATATTTATTAAAATTGGTTTACCTCCCAATCAGCGTCTTTTTTATTGTCGTTGGCTCGACTTAGGTGTGGCTTTTATTGCTCAATTATAAGAAACTTCCTCCAAGTCCACCCGATCAACCTCAACAGTGCAGAAACCTTCATGATACTCCTTCAGTTGGTGCCTATTTACCTTGAAGCTTTTCTCCGAATTCATGCTTCGTATCTCAACTGCGCTATGAGGAAAAATATTAGTCACAACAAATAGACCGATCCAACGAGAACGCAACTTATCCGGAAATAATTTAAGCTTAGAGTGGTAAAGTAAGACTTTTTGCCCTATGCTAAAATTTTTCCTTGAAATTTTGCATCATGAAATGCTTTTGTTCTAACTTTGTAGATCACTGAATTTCCATAAGCCTCATTTCTCAACTCTTCCAACTCTTGCAACTGAAATTTTCTTTGAACTCCGGCCTCCTCATGATCCATGTTACACTTTTAGATTGCCCACCAAGTCTTATGTTGAAGCTCCACACGTAGGTGGCATGGCATTCTAAAAATAATCAGGTACGGGGACATGCCAATAGATGGTTTATAGGCTATTTGATAGGCCCATATTGCATCTTCCAATCGTGAGCTCCAATCTTTTCTAAACGGATTGACCGCCTTCTCCAAAATTCTCTATCTCACAATTTGATACCTCCGCTTGGCCACTCATTTGAGGGTGGTAAGATGTGGAGGTCTTATGCAACACCAAATATTTGCGCAACAGAGCTTCCACTGTCCTGTTGCAAAAATGTGTGCCCCTATAACTAATAATAGCTTTAGGGATCCCAAACCTACAAAAGATGTTAGAACGTAGGAAACCTGCAACCACTTTTGAATCATTAGTCCGGGTGGCTTTTGCTTCTACCTACTTGGAAACATAATCAACGTCAAGTAAGATGTACACATGACCCAACGATGAAGGAAAAGGTCCCATAAAATCCATTCCCCACACATCAAAAATTTCACAAACAATTATAGGAGTTTGGGGCATTTCATTTCTTTGGGAAATATTTCCTACATGTTGACACCTATCATAAGACTTGCAAAACTCATATGTATCCTTAAATAGTGTTGGCCAATAGAATCCACATTACAGAACTTTAAAAGCAGTTCTTTTAAAACCAAAATGACCCCACACTCATGACTATGACAAAAAGTGAGAATTGAATTAAATTCAACATTAGGTACGCACCTTCTTATCACTTGATTGGAGTAACGTTTCCACAAGTATGGATCATCCCACATGTGATATTTGGATCACTACGAAGCTCATCACACTAGGCCTTACTCATATCTTCTGGAAATCCACGAGCAACCAGAAAATTCACCAAATCAGCGAACCATGAACAGAGTCTTCTGAGACTGAAGGGTTCAGTGTCTGTGCTGCTGTATTTTCCAAAATTTGCAGAACTGATAGCAGCTGTTCATCTGGGAATTTTTCCAGTATTGGTTGCTCATCCTCTTCTCTAACCAAGCGGCTAAGATGGTCGGCCACCAGATTCTCCGATCCCTTTTATCTTTGATCTCCAAGTCAAATTCTTGGAGTAGCAAGATCCACCGAATTAGCCTTGGCTTTGATTTATTTTTCTTCATGAGATGGCGCAAGACAGCATGATCAGAGAAAACAATCACTTTAGTTCCTAATAAATATGAAAGAAAATTTTCTAAAGCAAAAATAATGGCCAAGAGTTCTTTTTCCGTAGTGGAGTAGTTGGCTTGAGCATTATCCAAGGTTTTCGAAGCATAATAAATCACATGAGGTGCCTTATTTACTCATTGCCCGAACACTGCTCCTACAGCGTGGTCACTCGCATCACACATTATTTCAAATGGCAATCTCCAATCTGATGGTTGAATTATTGGTGGTGTGGTTAGCAACTCCTTCAACTTATCAAAAGCTTCCTTGAAATCACCATTCACCTCAAATTTCACACTTTTTGTAGTAGTTCGCAAAGAGGCCTCGCTATCTTTGAAAAGTCCTTGATAAACCTTCTATAAAAACCTGCATGTCCAAGAAAAGAACGAACTAATTCCCGTACGGATGTGGGGTAAGGTAATGCAGATATAAGATCAACCTTAGACTTATAAACTTCAATTCCTTTTTTAGAAACTATGTGTCCTAAAACAATACCTTGTTCTACCATAAAGTGATATTTTTCCCAGTTTAGAACAAGATTTGTTTCTATACATCATTTCAAAATTACTCCAAGGTTCCCAAAACATTCATCAAAACCCTCCGTATACACTAAAATCATCCATAAAAACCTCAATTATATTCCCAACAAACTCAGAAAAAATGCTTATCATGCACCTTTGGAAAGTAGCAGGTGCATTGCAAAGTCCAAAGGGCATCCGACAATATGCAAACGTTCCAAATGGGCATGTGAAAGTCATTTTCTCTTGATCTTTGGGTGCAATGGGAATCTAAAAATAACCAGCGAAACCATCAAGGAAACAATATCCTGCAAGCTTTTCTAACATTTGATCAATAAATGGTAAAGAGAAATGATCCTTTCTAGTCATGCTATTGAGCTTGCGATAGTCTATGCACACTCTCCAACCGATTTGCATACAAGTTGGAACCATGTCACCTTTATCGTTCTCAACAACAGTTACTCCTAATTTCTTTGGTACAACCTGTGTTGGGCTAACCCACTTGCTATCCGAGATGGGATAAATAATTCCGACATCAAGAAGTTTCAAAATTTCTTTCTTCACGACCTCATCAATCGACGTTGGGCCTCTCGTGACGGCTTTGCATCATCCTCTAGTAGAATACAGTGCATGCAAAGTGAGGGGCTGATTTCCTTAATATCTGCCATGGTCCAACCAATTTCCGCCTTATGTTCCTTCAAAACTTCAATCAATGTGCTCTCTTGCTCTTCTGTCAACTTGGCCAAGATGATGACTATCAATGTGGAGTTTGATCCCAAGTATGCATACTTCAAGTGTTGAGGGAGTGGTTTCATCTCTAGTTGCGGTGCCTGCACTATAGATGGAAGAATCTTTGGAAAAGTGTTAGGCAATTATATAGAAGCAACTTTGGGTTTATTTGTTTTTGGAGGGCAGTTCTGCAATGCATCAACCAATGGAATTAAAGCTTCAAAATTCAACTTTTCTAAGTCCTCCTTGGTGATTCCATGTGCAATAACTGTGTCCAATGCATCCTTACAAGTGAGTTCAAAACAATCCTTGACCATAGGCTCAACAATACTCAAAACAAAAATTGAGTTAGCATTATCAGGGAACTTCATTGTGTCATATATGTTGAATTGAATAATCTGCCCATCAAATTCCATCGTAAGAGTGCCCTTACTTACGTCTATCTTTGTGCATGACGTGTTAAGGAAAGGCCTTGCCCAATAAGATTGGGGTGGAGTTTGATGGGTGTTCATTCATTTCTAATACATAAAAATCAGCTGGAAAGATTAGTTTGTTTACCTGCACGAGAACATCCTCAATGACTCAGTCGGGGTAAGCATGACTCCGAACGGTGAGTTGAATGACAACTTTGGTCTTCTTTAACTCTCCCACTCATAGCTTCTCAAAAAGTGATCTTGGAATTACATTTATGGAGGCTCCAAGGTCTAGCATTGCTCTCTCCACCTCGAAATTTCCAATTTTGCAAGGAACAACGAATATGCCAGGATCTTTGCATTTTTTTAGGTAGTTTTTTCTAGAAGACAGTCGAGACGTTCTCCCCCATCACCACTTTTTCATTCACGGTCAACCTCTTCTTGTTGGTGCACAAATCCTTCCAGAACTTAGCATATCTCAGAATTTGTTTAATTGCCTCTATGAGAGGTATATTAATTTCCACCTTCTGAAATACCTCAAGTGTCTGCTTATCTTTCTCAGTGGTGTCAATTTTCTTCATTCTACTTGGAAAAGGCAAAGTATTAGAAATTGAAGGTGCTGCTGGATCAGATTGTTTTACCAGAATTTTTGTGGCATTCACAGATATTTTTTCGAAAACAAGGCACAACTGACACTGAAGGGTTCAGTGTCAGTGTTACTAAAAAAATAAAAAATTCCAGAAAATTCTTGAACCTGTAAAAATGCAGAAAAATAAAACACATAGATTTAACAAAATTTTAATTTTACTTCCCGAGCAAACGGTGCCAAATTTTGATAGGCTGTCGCCGACCCACCAAAAATAATATTTATAATTTTTTCGAACAGACCCACTAAAAATATAGTATGGTAAGTACGGTTCGAACCCAAGAGAGTAAATTGAAATTTAAAATCAAACTTAAGTGTTTTGGTTTATGACAAAATAACATAAAATGGGGGGGATGTTGTTCGATTTAGTAAAAAAATGTAAGCAGAAATTCAAAATATAAGATTGACGATGCTAGAGATTCTAAGAAATTCACTAATAAAGACAAACCTAGTTTATGGTATCGATCACCTCCCGCGTACTAATCCACTAAACTATAAAGAATTAAACATTTTGTCAATGTGTGAATTCAAATCACGAGGTTAACGGTACAACCTATCAACCTAAAATGTTCTTATGTTTAACAATTTAAGGCACGACCATTAAATTGCACTACTTACAAGCAATCTTAATATATTCGGACTTGTTAATGCATTAAGACCCAAAATATTAGAATTACTAGGATATGAAAACTGACTAGGAATCATACAACCTAGATCTTATTACACCTAGAGGGCCTTCCTCTATTTCGCTACTCAATTCAATCCCCACAACAATTACAGATCATGGATCATGAAATAGCAATAAGCATTTAAATAATTAAACAAGTTGATCAGTCTAAAATAATCATCAAAATTCTATAAGAACGATTTAGGGCATGTAATAGAATAAATCCACACAAGAGACTCAATGTAAAATTCCTAATAATCAATTAAACATATTACAGTAGGTTCACAAAACCCAAAACTAGAAAGGGGGTTTAGCCCATAAAGTACATAATTAAATCAAAATTAAAAGGCATAAACCGAATTTGTGGTGTCATTCTTGAATTTTCCCCAAATGTTGTGCGTGGGAATCAAGCCTGCCTTCTTCTCCCCCTTTCTTTTTCACATTCTGCCCCCTGTCCAAAACCGAAGTCTGCATATTTATTATTATTTTTAAAATATTTCCTTCTTTTTCTCCAATTTTTGCGTAACTCCCAATCTCCAATTTAATTCTTTATTTGACTTTCCTTATTGCCTCAAATCCCTTCATGGTAAGTTCTCATTTCCAACCTATTAAAACACAAATTGGCTCATCAAAGTAAATGTGCACAAGCGAGAGAATGAGTCATATTATGTATGCAAATGATACACAAACAATTCAAATAAATGAGAATTGAATTAAAATAATAACGGCAAATTACGACTTATCAAATGCTTTCCCAAATCATGAAGAACGATATGTGAAGATTTTTGAAATCATTGTTGAAAGATGGAATTGTCAACTCCATCAACCTTTGCATGCTGCAGCTTTAATGTTGAATCCACAAATTTTTTTATGAAAGAAGAGGTTCAGGGCTTGGAGAAATAGGTGATGATTTTGTTGCTACAGTAGATAGATTGGTTCGAGGTGAGGACAATCAAATGCAAACTACAGTGGAACTTGATTCATATCGAAGGGAAATGAATGCATTTGGAAGTAATTTGGAAATAAAACAAAGGGCAACAATGTCTCCAATCGCATGGTGGCACACGTATGGATCGTCCACTCCAAATCTTCAAAAGTTTGCCATTAAAGTTTTGAGTCATACATGTAGTTCATCCGGTTGTGATTGAAATTGGAGCATCTTTGAGAATGTAAATGTTTTTATATATATTATTATATTTATGATCTTTTCGTAATTATGTTTCAAAATATATTATATATTTTCAACATTTGCAGGTTCATTCAAAAATGAAGAAATAGGCTCGAGCAACAAAGGATGAATGATTTGGTTTACGTGAAATATAATCGTGTATTGCAATGTCGATATCACAACCATGACACTGTCGACCCCATCTCATTAAAGGAGATCGACGATTGTAATGAATGGTTAACCGGCATAGTCGATGAGGATGCGAGTGATGAGTTGGTATTTAAATATGATACTTTAACATGAGATGTGGTTGAGAAAGCAATTGGAATTGAAGAACCTGCATATAACACTAGAAAGAAAAAGTCCAAAACTGCGACTGCATCAACTTCAAGTGCTACACCTACAAGTATTAAAAGAAAGGATCAAATGGATAAAGGAAAGAGAAAGGATCAATTGGAAAAAAGAAAGAGGGTTAAATCCTCATCTTAAGGCTTGTAGATGAAGATGAAGATATTGAAATTGATCTTAAGTGTGATGTGAATGAAGAGGAAGAATTTAATGAGAAAGATGATCAATTTGAGGAGGAGGAGGATGAAAAATGAGGACTAATTAGTTTGCTAGTAGCTTATCTATTGAAATTTTCATTAACTTACTACTTATTTGTGTGGTAGATTTTAATTTTGAATTAATTTGTGTTTATATTTTATGAGTTATAATTCTATTATGAGTTATTATGTATCATTATGTGATGTTAAGTTTTTATGTTAGTTTAGTTAGGTAATATGATTGTAAGTAGGATATATTTGTGTATATATATTATAAATTCAGTTTTAAGCAAAATGTAGCTCAGGCGCGCGCCTCGATCGAGCCTTGCGCCTCAGGTGCATTTAGGGGTCTGTGCACCTAAGTGCACCTCTAGCTTTTAACAACTATGGCTGCAGCTGAAAAATAAAATAGCAGCACCCTGAGCTAAATGATGAGAGTGAAAATAAGCATGTTTGAGAGTCTAATTTAACATTTTTTATGAGAATTATTGTTATGTATTAGCACAAGTGTCTTATATTCGATATATGTAAGAAAAATGTGTTTTTGAGGTGTTTCATTGTGTTTTAGGTGGAAAAAGGATCAAAAGTGCAAAGTTGGAGAAAAGGTGTAACTTGTGAAAGAATGCTGAAAAATACACGTCTAACTTGTGTAATTCTTCTATGTTTGTGTGGAAGTCCAAATCTGGCATGTGATACACCATTGGAAAGCTACGGAAGAGATGGTCTTTTGGTTTAAGAAACACCTCAATAGAGTTCAGATGAGGGAGTTATGATCAAAATGGTGAAGTTACGCAAGCTGTGCCGACCAGCACGACTAATGCCACATTTGCACTACACGTGCCCTTCAAATGTTAGATTTTTTGTAATTTCTATATATGTATAGAAATCCAAGGAAAAGAGAATCACGTGAGCGCAAGAATCACTCAAATCGGAGAAAGTTATGCGCGAAACGGTGAGACTGCACAATGTTGCTCAACTAAAACTGAGTTGCTCGACCAAGACAATTTTGGTCGAGCAACGGTCGAGCAAGTCGAGCAAGACACAGGAAGGAGTTTCACCTTACAGACATGTCACTCGACCTCTGCTCGACCAAGAGCTATTTGGTCGAGCAAGAACACGGAAGCCAGATTTATCGAATTTTACACCTTCAGTGTGTGTATGTGCATATTTTCCAAGAAAAAGCATAGATAAGGTCCATAAGGAGAACTTACAATTATAAAAGGTGATGCAAATCACACCAAGGAAGACCGACAATCCATACTACACCACCCTACAAGGGGGATCATCCCCCACACCATCACATCCATTCCTTCCGCCATCCATCCATCACTGTGAATATTCGTCTGTAGATCCAAGAAGGAGAATCAAGAGGATTTGAAGAGACGGAAGAAAGAAGGAAGGAGATCGCTACCCCAAGAGTTTTCTTAATTTTTTTTCTTCAATTTTCTAATTTTCCATACTATGGATAAGATCTATCCAACTCCCATGTGTGTTTCCTACAACACCATGGGCTAGGACTATTTTAATAGATCTACAGTTTTGAAAATTTTATAAATTAATTAAACTCTCTTGTGTGTTCTCCGTACATCACTACTTGTGGAATTATTTTATATATGATTATGCGTTTTTAATCCATATTCATGGTCATTTTGTGCATCTTCAACTGTTATATAGAGTTTTAATATATATATCTTAGTTGTTGATTGAGTGCGTTCACCGCTGAACATATTGGATTGTATACTAAAATTCTAGCTTTAGTATGAATAATGTTATAACAATTTATTTGAAATGAGAATCATATGATCAAATGATTGCGTCTTATAATTTATTTGTATGTTCGATGCAATAGTCCACTTACTTTATACTGTAGATAATATATTGTGTGACAACACGCAGAAGATCATATTATTGGTTTTCTTATAAAGTATAAACAGATGCTCACAACCGAGATAGACGGGGACTCTCTATCGGGATGGTTGTAGTGTGATTTGGTATTAGTTTGTCTTGGCTATAAAATCACACTAGTGCACTTGTGTGTATTGAGCAGGACCATTTGAGATCGTTCGACTTGTACTGTCTATATAGAAGAACTTGATCTCTGTTATTATGGATGTTCGTGCTCTTAATCCCTATACAATAACCTCGACACGTAGGGCAGTATGTATTTCTTTAATTCATCAATGGGTGAGATTTACATGTAATTAAAACCCAGTGAGTTGGGAAATAGTGTTGTCTCTATGGTGTGCTGTTGATTGTAGAAGGAATCCATGTCCATCATAGGTTGATGATGTCCCATTGAGGAGCTCATAAGGATTATCATGCAAACCCTGCAGGTGGATTTATTCCAGCATGATAATAAGGTTGAGTGGTATTACTCTCGGATGAGATATTAATTAATGGAGTTGTCAGTAACTTAATTAATTAATGGGCATTGTATATCTTAAACATGGGGAGACTAACGGGCTCATAATAAGAAGGAGCCCATAACGTAATTATGGGATTAGAACGGTAGTACAGTAATAATATTTTAGTGGTATATATTATTATTATTATTATTGGACTTAAGTATAAGCTTTGGGCTAAGCTTGGATACTTAAGCCCAATGGAGGCCCAACTCTAATTTCTCCTCATGTTCCCTGCTGTAGCCCATATATAAGTCATCTCAGCTGTCAAGAAATCTTAATCTATAAGATTAATCATGCCTAACACTGTAAGGAGGGTGAGGGAACAACAGATTTAGAAGATCTCGAGGATCGTCGCCCACACGACGTCGAGATTGGACTTGGGAATACAGCAGAAGACTGGAAGGTTGTTTGCTGCTGTTGTCTGCCATCTTCTACGATTTTTATAAAATTGTATAGAGATCATTACAGAATGTGTTATATACTGACGGAAAGCCACGGAAGAGAGGATCGTTTTGGCGTGTAGATCACTTAAATCCAACATCGGATGAGAGAGTTATGCCCAAAACGGTGGGACTACATAGGCTGCCTACGAGAATCCATCTTCTTCAACATACCCTGGTGAAAGGTAATACGTTTCTTGTTTACTTGCTTTAGCTACTTGTTAGAAACATATGGAACCCTAACGGGTCATGTTAACCAAATGATCGAACGCCAACAATTGGTATCAGAGCTTCGGTTTCGTGGTGAAGTGTGAAACGTTAGGCTAGGGTTTATGTGGCTTATGTGTTTCTTGTTAGAAATAGAATCACATGTATGATTAGGGTTTTGGTATTATTTGTTTGTATCTGTATATTCCCTGTATCATCGATTTTTGTGAAAGAATCGAGTTTGTCTTATCGACACTGAGTGAAAGACGACGATGGTTCTTTGGCGCACGAATTGGCGCGCTCGCTTTGTGGGCTACACTGTTTGAACCATGGGCGAGCGAGCACCGGGTGATTGGCGTACATAGTGTCAGACAGATGGGCGCTCAGAGTAGAGATGGTGATCGTGCAGCGCCGTGTGAAGGCAGATTTGGCCACACAGAATGAAAGCAGACGCACGTTGGGCACTTGCTGCCAAGCGATTGGCGCGCGATGGCATGGAAAGCTTTGTCGCGAATCTGGCATGGGCTGTAGGTGTGTTGCTGGTGTGGCAGTGGCTTGACGGACAAGCAAGTGGTCACAGCGGATAGTGTGAAGCACACGCTACTGTTCATCGGACTGCAGGCGAGTTAACGGCAGTTTTGGGCGTGAATCTGGCATGGGCTGTAGGCGGATGGGATGACCGGAAAAGGGGCAGGCCTAGTGCGACAGAGGAGATTTTCGAGCGAGTCAGAAAACATTCTGATCAGGTATCTCGTGAGTTCTCTCGGGTCCCTAGGAAGTTTCGGTCAAGTCCCACCTGGTTTGGAGCGAGTCTACAGGAGGCAGGCTTGAATCTGTTGTTGGTTGGCCTGAAACACTGGACCACGACGAGGCACAATAACTGGTGGTTGGAAGATGGTGTTGCGATGGCGATAACATGGCATCAAACGGCAGTCTCAATTGGGTCTGCCATAGTTCTGAGTGAGTCTAGAGGTCATTCCGGGAGAGTCTCATGCCATTCCAGGGTGCAAGCCAGGGTTCCAAGCGAGTCAAGCTAACCTTCCGATTGAGTCTGCTGGTTGACTTGGTTGGGTCTGCATCCTTGCTGGGGCGAGTCTGCCATCAGTTTTGAGCAAGTCGGCATGGCCAAGAGTGAACGTTGGCGGCAGGGAAAGATTCATTGAGCAGCAGTCGTGCAGTGTTGGCGAAGGCTCGCTGGACGCAGGTTGTGGTATGTGGGCGGTGATTGGCGATGGTGCACATTGCGAAATAGCTTGGCAAACATGGCACTCATTGGCTGAAATTACTCGTATGGTTGTACACACGGTGTGGCGCACAACTACATGTATCTGCCAAGAGATAATCGCACGGGTAGAGTGAAGGCTCGCACGTTAGCATTCCACGGGCGCATGAGTCGTGTGTGCTGGTAAGCTGGGTGTGTGACGGGCGCGTGAAGTTGGTTGCTGTGAGCAGGCTACACGGTTTTGAGCTCGAGTCCAGCTTCGACTTATGGAACCCTAATGGTCACGTTAACCAAACGATCGAACGCCAACAGGTATCATATTATGATTCTAAGTGAGAGGACTCCGAAGTTTCATTAGAACTGTCTTATATGAATACTTGTTAATTGAATTGAATTCGGGTTAATAAGTAGGATAAAGAGGTTAATTTTATAGTACCCATGAAAGAAGATCATATCGAGTTAGAGTACCAATTGTTCAGGGAAATAATTGATCCTGATAGTACCTATAAAGGGGGGGTGAAATTATATCTCTTACTCTAAGGTTATTCGCACGCGTTACATACATGTTTACTTGTGTCTATAGAGTAGTTATGCATAGTTTAGTGATGCGTCTATAGTCCACAAGGCACAGTCCGACAATGTACTTGAGAGGAAAATTAATGAGTGAAACTGGATTATTTACTTGAGCTACCTATTCTCCATTCTTGATTCACTTCCGTATTTTTCTAGTACTTAATTTATTTTATTTGTTTTTAATTAATTATTTACTATTTAATAATTCTATATCTCAAATTTATTTCCTTGTCTTACTTAATTTAGTAAATAATTAAATTGATAATACACCGTCCTTTGGTTCGATCTTTAACTTGGTTACCTGCTGAGATGCAACTGATATCCTTAATACTTGAGGATTAATTTTACGTGAAAAGAAAATGCTCATTAGTTTTTGGCACCGTTGCCGGAGATGGTTGTTATTATTAATTTATTATTTTTAGTTTGATTAAGACTTTTGTTTGTGATTGTTTATTTCTATTTAACCTTGAAGTTTTCTGAGGTACGTGTGCACTAGGAATAGGAGATGAAGGAATAACACACAGTGTTTAACATGGCCGGAGCAAGGCAGAATTCGGATAATGTTGCCATATGTGGAATTTTCTCGAATAATGGGATTGGCAACATGGGGTTGATAGGAGCAAGGGGGCTGATGATGATTTTGAGAAACATCCCGCTCTTATTAATATGGTAGAGAATAATCTTTTTCTGGAGGTCTCTTTGAAGATCCATATAAGCATCTCAAAAGATTCCTTGGTTATGCAAACACTCAAAAGGGTGCTGGAGCTCATGACAATGCTAGGTGAATCGCCCTATTCAAGTTCTCTTTAATTGATAGAGCAGAAGATTGGTTTGAAACTATTGATACCATAAACTACACTACATGGGACCAACTGCAGCAAAAGTTCTTAGAGAGATACATGCCACCCTCAAAGGTTTTCAGAATGAAGCAAGGGATAACCCAATTTATTATGAATCAGGGTAAGAAATTCCATGAGGCGCGGGACAGGTTTAAAGATATGCTCAGGCGGTGCCCGTAGCATGGGATGTCTAAGGCTCAGTACATAAGTATCTTCTACTATGGATTGGATTGTGAGTCTGATAAGTCATATTTTAACACAATTATTTGGTTGAAATTCATGTTTATTTGATTGACTTATGTGCTAATTAGGTGCTAAAACTGACTTATCTTGTCTTTTGGAAATCAGTGCTTTGATGTTGTAATTTGGTGTAAAATTAGATTTTTGGAAGGATTTCAAATCTATCTAGCTGTACCAACACTGAATGGCTCTGTATTAGAAGAAAATGAGGGCATAATCCGAGTAATTATGGGAAGTGGCAACTGGAAATCTTCTCTGATTTTTTGTCGATTAATTTATCCCAGATCAGGCCCATATCTTCTGGGATCACAAAAAAAAGATATGAAAAAGAAAAGGAGATATTTTTGGAAGATAGATATATGGAAAGAAGGCAATTAGGGCACTAGGGGATGAGAAAGATAAATAAGGAAGGTTCATTGATCACAATGGGACATGGTTTTCCTAAAGAAAAGAGAAGGAAGAGGCGGTTGCAAGGTTATTTAATTTTATTTCATATCTTATCATGAACATGCGGGGTTAATCCCCTTTTCTAGTTTATGATTTCGTGAACCTCCCGTTGAATGTTAATTTAATTATTAAGGATTTTTATATTGAATCTTTTGTGTGAATTTATTCCATCACATGCTTTGAATTGATTTATAGCAATTTAACAAATATTTTAGTCTGATCAACTATTTTAATTATTCAAATGCTTATTGCTATTTCGTGATCCACAATCTGTAATTGTTGTGAGGAATGAATTTAGTAGCAAATAGAGATTATTCCCTCTAGATGTAATGGGATCTAGGTTCTATAATTCCTAGCCGATTTTCATAGCCGAGTGATTCTATGTTTGGAGTCTTAATGCATTTTTGAGTTCGAATCCATAGGGTCACTCGGGAATAGTTCAATTTAGTGGTCATACCCTAATTAATGATCGTAATAACATTCGGGTTGATTGGTCGTACTGTCAATCTAGGGATTTGAGTTTGCACACTTGGTAAGATGTTTAATTCCTGTAATTAATTGATTCAGTAAATGGGAAGGGATCGTTATTCTAGACTAGGTTTTTCTCACTTGGTTAATTTACTAATTAAATTTCATCTATTTTGCTTTTTAAAGATTGAGTTGATCATTTATTCGTGCTATTTACGATTTTTCTCGAACAAAAATCCCCCCTTATTTATTTTATTTATTTTCAACACATCTATTTAATTTAAATTTCATTCTATTCCCTTGGGTTCGACCCGTACTTGTTGCTATACTCTATATTAGATTAAGTCGGAAATAAATTCTAATTTTGTAGGCCGGCGACAGCCTATCAGAGTCGCGTGTTCTAATTAATGCATCATCAGGTGGAGCGCTGAGCAATAGAAGCTTAAAAGTTGTTTGAAGACATCTCTATGAATGCCACGTGACTGGCCTACAGAAAGAGTAAGAGGATCCTATATACTAAGTAAGGTGGCTCAGGTTGAACATCAAGTGGTGAAGCCGAATAGGGATAATGAGATCGTCTTTAGTCTAGCTAACATTAACAAGCTACTAAGATTCCAGCAGAAACAGATTACAGATTTGACACAAAGGGGGCCTAGTATGTAGCAGCAAGAATTGAAGAGTGTTGAAGATATCTTCAATTGATACATGGCTAAGAATGATGGAAGGGTTGATTGTCTTGAGGCTACCATGAATGCGAATCATGCAGATTTATCTAAGCAGATGAAGGACCTTAATATGTTGATGGGGCAGATGGCCAGGAATGCGAATCAATTTACGCAAACAATAGAGAAGGGTAAGTTCCCATCTCAAGGCATAACGAACCCGAAAGAGTGCAAAGCCATCACATTGAGGTCAGGAACGCATTATGAAGTTCCGATAATGCCAACAGTAAAAAATAGAGAAGTAATGTCCCCGCTCAACCAGAGCTCGACCAAACCACTTGGTCGAGCAATGGTCGAGCAACACGTATATGAGCCGAAAGATTATATTCCGTTTACAGGTCCCTTGCTCGACCAAAATGAAGTTGCCTCATTCTTAAGATCCTTGAGAGTGGCGTGTATCTCTCTAAAAACTTCTGCTGCAGTTGGTTCCATGTAGTGTCAGTCTGTGGCACAAGAGTTTCATACCAATCTTGTGCCCCATCAATCAAAGAGAACTTGAATAGGGCGATCTGCCTAGCATGATCATTAGCTCCAGCACCATTTTGAGTGTTTGCATAACCAAGAAATCTACTGAGATGCTGATATGGATCTTCAAAGCAACTTCCAGAAAATGGATTTTTCTCCACTATGTTGATAAGAGAGAGATATATCTCAAAATCATCATCTTCTCCCCTTGCTCCTATGAACCCCATGTTACCAATCCCATAGTTCGCGAAAATTTCATGTATGGCAACATTATCCGGATTCTGCTTTACTCCGGCCATGTTTAGCACTGTGTGTTATTCCTTCCTTTCCTTCATGTCATTTTCATAGCGCACAAGTATCTCAGAAAAATTCAAGGTTAGATAGAAATAAATAGTCACAAATAAAAGTCTTAATCAACTAGAAATAATAAAATCAATAATAACAGTCGTTTCCAGCAACAGCGCCAAAAACTTGATGCATATTTTCTTTGCACGCAAAACTAATCCCCAAGTATTAAGAATATCAATTGCAGCTTAAGCAAGCGACCAAGTTAAATATCAAACCCAAAGGACGGCGTATTATCACTTTAATTATTTACTAAATTAATTAAGACGAAAGGCAATTAAGTTTGAGGTTTGATTATCAACTACTAAACAATTAATTAAAATAACAAATAAAATAAATAACACTAGAAGAATACGAAAGTGAATCAAGTATGGAGAATAGGTAGCTCTAGGGTAATCCAGCTTTACTACTTAACTTCCCTCTCAAGTGTAGACCGACTCTGCCTTGTGGACTATGGACGCATCACTGAACCATGCAAATCTATTCTATAGACATAAGTAAATATGCATGTAACACGTATGAATAACCTCGGAGCAAGAGACATAATTTCACCCCCCCTTTCTAGGTGCTATCAGTATCAATTATTTCCCGCGTCTGGAATCTAACCCAATATGATCTCCCTTTATAGGTACTATAAAATTACCCTCTTTATCCTGCTTACTAACTCGAATTCAATTCAATTAATAAACATTCATATATGATAGTTCTAATGAAGCTTTGGAATCCCCTCACTTGGAATCATAACATGTAATCATGTTCAGCTGTGAACGCACTCAATCTATAATCAAGATATATATATATATATATATATATATATATATATATATATATATATATTCAGAATCTTAATAAATGATTTTGATCAATTGCCTAAATTTTAAATAGTGTATTTTTACTACACATATCTTTGTTGCTGAATTCCCCATAGGCCATAGAAATTAGAAAGTCAAATACATGCTCAACCGCGAGCATTGAAAATTAGAAAGGGGTGGCCTCGTCAATCGCTCTTTATCAAATTTTAGATTTAGATATAAAAAAAAAGCAAAATTCTTATAACATCCCTCCTTAGAAAGAATTAAACCACAATCAAACCAGTCAAGCACTAATTGAACCTCAAACAGAATGTCATTTGTCACCCCTATTTCATCCTTCCAAAATGAAACAAATGAACAAAAAGGATTTTAATTTTTGCTCTAATAAACCACTTCCAAACCAATTATATCAGGGATTCACCACAACCATAGAATCTATGATCCTTTTTTTCATTTTCCATTTGCAACAGATACAATTATGAATTTTTTATTTTTTTTAAGAACTTTCCTCTGCAAGATCCCCAGATTATAAGAACATAAATCTATTAAAAAGTAGGCTTATTCCACTCACAAGATCCGGAAAATCGGTGATGAAATCCAGGACAGATAAAATGAAAATGAACAAATAGAACTACAGAAAATAATTAAAAATATTAATCAGGAAAAAATAAAAACATATGTCTGGGAAGTTAAATCTTCAGTGTTCTCATATTTAATTTAAAATCCAGAAAAAACATAGTGATGCACTAAATTAGCAGTAAACGTACACTGAATTGCCGCATCTGTTCCTTAGCTTTGGAGTGTTTTCTAAGATCGGCGGCATAGATATTGGATAAAGTTCTCGTTAATTCAAAATTATGAATGCTTCACCAATTGGAAGGATAATAAGTGAGAACATACCAACAACAACTTTCGTTAAACCTGGGAGATCTATGAGAGTTAAGTTGACAACTGCAAGAAAGAATACAATAAACAAAAATCATTAACATGGGAGAACCCTTTGACAAGAGGGAAACAACATTTGGTGTCCAAGACATTGTACAAGAACCTCAAGCTATTAAAAGAAGCAAACCATTGGGTGAATAGATACTAATTGGTGAATAGGAACATGAGAAATATGTTTAGCCTTCCCTGTGATTCTATCATTTTCATCCTGAATTTCTTTGCGGATCAATGCTACATTGAGTAAAAAACACGATATAATAATAATTTAAAAACAAAATCGTCTAATGATACACTTACTCGAGTTCATTCTAAAACAAAATCAAATATAATACATCGATTTGTTTTTAATTAAAAAGGCTTTAAGGAGAGTTTAAAAATAAAAAAAAAGTAAAATTATTGATATTTTTGCCATCTAAATTCGGGGGATTCCCCCATGAAAAAGCGAATTACATACACACATGAACAACAAAAGATCCTTCCTGATTTCCATTTTTTTTTTAAAATCCAATACTAATGAATGAAAATCAAAAGAGGTATCATATAACAGAGTTGTAAAAATAATAATTTTACATCACCTCTAGTGCCAGCGTTGTTAATCAAAGCATCGATTCTACCGAACACATCCCACGCCTTGTTCATGGAGGCCTCAACGATGGTCCCACTCGCGACGATGCCGAGCTCAATAGCCACGACTCTCGATTGATCTTTGACGATGGCGTTGTTAATCTCATGGCAGAACGATTGCAGACGATCGATTCAGCGAGCACCGACAATGATTCTGCAGCCGACTTTGGCCAAATCCAAGCAGAACTCTCAACCGAGGCCGGAGAAGGAGCCTTCACCATCACCACTTAGGCGTTCTGATCGATCCAAAAAAAAAGAAAAGAAAAGAAAAGAGAGACGCCTGTGGAAGAAGAGAAACGACAGAAATGTGTATCTAATTAGGCTCAAGACTTCTCTGCCAAATTCAACGTAATTGCAAAAGAAGTCCTTATATTTTGTTTCAATTACCTAAAAAGCACCGAATTTGTTAATCAAATTGATAAGGGCTGATTAAGGGCTGTGATTTATCCTTGAATAATTAACGATCAGGATTAAAATAAAAATTAGTCAAAAACCATCTGAAAACATTATGCCACAAATTATTTTAATGGGTAGTTGAGATAAAAAAAAAAGAAAAGAGAGACGCTTGTGGAAGAAGAGAAACGGCAGAAATGTGTATCTAATCAGGGTTCAAGACTTCTATGCCAAATTCAACGTAATTGCAAAAGAAGTCCTTATATTTTGTTTCAATTACCTAAAAAGGATTGAATTTGTTAATCAAATTGATAAGGGCTGATTAAGGGCTGTGATTTATCCTTGAATAATTAACGATCATGATTAAAATAAAAAATAGTCAAAAACCATCTGAAAATATTATGTCACAAATTATTTTAATGGGTAGTTGAGATTTGTTTAAGAAATAAATGGTAAGGATTTGGACTAAATTATTTCCTAATTCTAAAAGGTCATAATTATAATTATTTAATTATTTTAATGGGTGTTGTAGATTTTTTTAGAAATAGAAGACCAGGATTTATGGATTTATTCTGCTTTGGCTGAGATTTATTTGAAAATTTTAAATATATTCAAATAATATATTTAATATTATTAAATTTTTAATAAATAATATTTTATTTCATAATTTGAAAAAATCATAATTATAATTATTTAATAATTTTAATGGGTGGTTGAAATTTGTTTGAGAAATAAATGGTCAGAATTTGGATTAAATTATTTCCTAATTTGAAAAAGTTATAATTACAATTATTTAATTATTTTTATGGGTGACTGATATTTGTTTGAAAAATAGATGACCAGTATTGAAATTATTCTGATGGCCATGATTGGATTTATTCTACTCTTATTAAACTAGGCAAAATTTTATTAAAGGTAAAAGAAAAAGAGAAAGAAGAGGGGTATATAAGTAAAAGATGTTATCGGAAGCCAAATACACGGCTTTAAAAGGAACCAAAACAGACGACCATGTTATGAAAGATTACAAAGTTAATTTTTTTCTATGATTTCAACCGAGGCTATATGTGAAGCACTGAGCTTCGCTTGGAAACGAGTGTTAGGCTCCATAGCCGATTGAGAATTCTGCTTTTATATATATTAATTAATATTAATATTAATTAATTAAGATTAAGATAAGATTGAAATTTTAGAAAATTGTCAATGCCAAACACAGCCTTTTGTTTATCTTATTTATCTATTCCAGCCTTGGGTAGAGTATCGCAATCTGAATCTATATTTGTATCTATACTTCTGCCTCAATCTGCCCCTCCCTAATAACTTTGCACCCTTCCGGTACGTTATATTTTCTTCACCTCCGTCGATTTCCCTTCTGGTTTCTCAATATTTAGATAACGATGCTAATTAGGTTTTCTTTTTTCGCACATTTTTTATCCCACTGCATATGATTACGAGAAATGATGGTATAGTTCAAGAAATCCTAATTTTTCCCTTCACTTGAGATTGTTCAGCAAGATTTTGACCGCTTGTCAGCAGTCTGCACACTCTCAGTTCTCGTCTGCACCGAATCCTCCTATGGTAGCGCTGCCATACCGTGTAAGTTCTTCTCTTCCGTATGTACTGTTCTTTTCTGACTTTTATGATTCAATCGCGTACGTGGGTTGTACAGTTAAATTTAAGCGACGCCATCCACAGGTGATGGAACAGTTCCAATTCAATATCAAAATTCAGACATTTCTGATTATATTTTAAGCAGACTTCCCCCAATTTCACTGCTGAAAGTTCCTCCAATTTGATTTGCGTTCACTACTTAGTTTCCCCAATTTTAAGGCTTAGGGTGACCGATAGGGCTTCTCTCAAATGAATGTTTACGTATTTTCACTCAATCTATAGTGGTAGGTCTTTACCAAATTATCTCTTTTAGTTTCCGGTTGTTGGTTTGGCCGATGTTGGGCTTCATGCCAATCACCTTTCTTCAATTATGCAAAGCAATACAGAAATGCATGACCTCCATCGAAATGATCCGAATAACACATCACTTTAGGATTGTCAATCAGTTAGTTTGTCACCTTGTCCTATCCTAATTAGCGTTTTAGCCAATGGGACTGAGCATACTTTGAGCCCGTTTCAGTTCTTGAATTGTAAATTAGAACCCTTTAATTGTTTCCTCTTAATCACTATTAATCGGTTCTTTGATATAACAATGTTAAGCTATTGACTCTTTTGTTGGATTATTTTTGGGGTTCTGAGTTGTTGTGATTGAATAATGAGTCTTAGGTCAAGGAAGGGGGTATTTAATAAGAGGCTGAGAAGAGTTACCCTAGATCCATGAAATGAAATCCATTTTCCGTGTGTCAAAAAAAGTTTGCATCTATGAGGTTTTCCTTGTGAATCTTGAGGGGGTTGGTTAGTCTTTTTTCCTGTTAGGTTCTTTCCACGACTTTCCCTTCTTGAATTCATGGATAAGCTTTTGATTTATGTCTTTTTATTGTTCTGCTGTGTATATGAAGATTGGTGTCGAATATGGTTTATACATAGTATGTTTAACACCCAGTTCTTTCTTCTCCCCAAGATCCCTTTTACACTTTCCAAGCTGTTATACTTTCAGCAGTGAAACTGCTTTGTTGATTTACCTAAATTATTGTTTTCTTCAAGCTTGTACTCCATCCTGTTCAGTTTTAACTCTTTTTTAATCTTCTATCATTTTCTTGTATTTGGGTTATAGTTTTTTAGTAATCGAATTGAATAACCTTTCAATTCTGATCTCAACTAATCATCTTGAAGAATCATTAATTTATCCAAGTTTTCTGGAAGAAGGTGGTAAAATCAACAAAAGGTTGACTCTGAGCATCTGAATAGGTTTACCAAGGCATTTCTTTTCTTGCACTGCTTTGAAAGAGTGCGATGATGAAAGAGATATCTCCTGCAGTTTTGGTTACACTTGGCTTTGGCAATCCTCTATGTGAGAACCATAAAAAAGTAAATTAATCATAAAAATGCCTTATTTTTAAATAATAATGGGATTTTCTTTTTTACTTTTTGTTTATGTACCTCTCCTTCATCTGGACTCCACCAAACAAGCGAAAAATGTTTCATTGAATTCAAACAAACATGACTTTATCTTCCTAATAATAATAATAATAATAATTATTATTATTATAATTAAAAAGATTATTAAAGGAATGTCGAAGAGCCATCGTAGTAGGTACCTGATAGGAAGCAAAATTAGGGTTCACGGTCGACGGGAGCGGGCTTAGTCCACTGTTCATGGGCTGTCCTTATTTTAGTTATAATAATGTTTAGGGCTTGAGCCCATTGTTCGTGGGCTAGGCTTTAGGCCCTTAGGGTTTTGGTTTATTTCCTTTTTGGTATTAGTGAGTAGTATTATTTAAGGTGTGATTAGGGTTTATGGATTCTTATCAAATTATTATTGGATTAAGGAGCCTGGAGGCTTTTGGGCAAACGGAGTTTTCCGTTTGATTGGGCAAACGGTGTTCCCGTTTCATTTTCTTTTCTTTCTTATTTTTCTGTTCTTATCAATTGGTCTGACCTGCCGGATCCCGTTCCCGTCGACATGGCAACGACTCGTTCCACTGGAGAAAGATTGGATAAACTTGAGGCTGATCAGGCGGAGATGAAGGAAACGTTGGCTGAAATTTTGAATACTTTGGGTGAACTTTCGAAGGTGATTGTGAAACCCACCTTCGGGATCGCAACAATCAGCTGCAGATCTGCGCCGCGAGGATGTCGCCACTGCGGAGACCGAAATGGTGACTCTATCGCCGGCGATTCACCCTCAATTGCTGATATGTTCGGTGCAACTTCCGTCCTTCGACGGATCTGACCCTATTGGTTGGCTAGCACGTGCCAATCAACAGTTTGAGATCCATAGCACAAGCCCGGGAATGAAGGTGCCTGCGGCAGTGGTTGCGATGGAGGAGGCAGCGCTGTATTGGGTGACCTGGTTGCGCTCTCACAAGTCAGGATTGACATGGGAAGAATTCACGCAGGCGCTCGTGGCGCGTTTCGACACACGGTTTAAGGAGAGCAGGTTCGAACGTCTATCCGGAGTTAAGCAATCCGGAGAACTAGCTAGGGATGTTGAGGATAATCTGTCTTTTCAGAACGGAGGGCAAGGAAGTCAGACTTTCAGCGATTCAGGAATGTGTTCAGGCAGTTTTTTATGGCTGCCTGCAGTAAGTAATGTGGCAGCAGGGGGCAACAGTGCGCATGGGTTGACCGGCAGTTTCTCTAAGCCAGCTATGCACCCACTGGGGACGAATTCAAGGCTATCCGGGCAGTCTACTACCCATCCTAAATATACTCGGCTTCCACCGAGAGTCTTGGAGGATCTGAGAGCAAAAGGGTTGTGCTTTAGGTGTAAAAAACCCTTTACACCTGGGCATGACTGTCCGTTCATACAACTTAGAGTGATGTTGGCGGAGGAGGACGAGGAGTTGGAACTCAAACAATACGAGTATTGCTAAGTGACGGGAAAAGAGTTAATGGATGAACATGAAGAGCTTTTTGAGGAGGGGCGGGACTTTCATGTTTACTCTATGGCGGTTACCTGACTGCAACCTTGTTGACAAGGTTGTTTCGAAGGAGGATGGAATTGATAGGAAGCAAAATTAGGGTTCACGGTCGACGGGAGCGGGCTTAGTCCACTATCCGTGGGCTGTCCTTATTTTAATTATAATAATGTTTAGGGCTTGAGCCTATTGTTCGTGGGCTAGGCTTTAGGCCCTTAGGGTTTTGGTTTCTTACCTTTTTGGTATTAGTGAGTAGTATTATTTAAGGTGTGATTACGGTTTATGGATTCTTATCAAATTATTATTGGATTAAGGAGCCTGTCGTTTGATTTGGCAAATGGTGTTACCGTTTGATTTTCTTTAGCAAAATTAGGGTTCACGGTCGACGGGAGCAGGCTTAGTCCACTATCCGTGGGCTGTCCTTATTTTAATTATAATAATGTTTAGGGCTTGAGCCTATTGTTCGTGGGCTAGGCTTTAGGCCCTTAGGGTTTTGGTTTCCTTCTTTTTTGGTATTAGTGAGTAGTATTATTTAAGGTGTGGCTAGGCTTTAGGCCCTTAGGGTTTTGGTTTCCTTCTTTTTTGGTATTAGTGAGTAGTATTATTTAAGGTGTGATTAGGGTGATAGAGAAGGAAATATTGGATATTTTAGTATTTGATTTGAAGTCAATAATTCCCTTATTTTAGATTATTTAGTTTACTATTTTCTTTATTACCTTATTTCCTATTTCTACCATATTAGTACTTAGGTCTAGGGTTTTGTTCATGGGCCTTGTGCCTATTTAATTTTATACAATTGACAACAATAAACATATTTGTACATCTTGCTTTATCTATATCATCATTCACAAGACCTCCCAGATTTTAAGCTTAATAAGAGAAAATCAAATTGGGAAGTTTCAAGTTCATACTTTAAATCTTGGAAAGCCACAGATAATTCTCTGGCTTAATACAGTTAAGCTGGGAAATTCCACTTATAAGAGGTACAATGAAGAGTTGACCTTTTTGTCAATATAGGTGGATATATAATTCTATGAAATTCTTGGCTCATTTAAAAATTATTTATGGTTTTGTGCTTGACGTGATTTGGTTGTGACTCTTGAAATCTACTTGCTGGTTTTGTTGTTAATTTTTTTGTTGAATGAGGTCAACACACAAAATGTACAGCACTTGATATGTGGCCTATCTTCTAGAGTGTCTTCATTTTCTTAGAGACTATTAAGTTGAGTGAGGAGCCAATACTCACGCATTATAAATTAGGAAACCACTTAAAATCACATTGCATTAAATGTTCATTATTTCACAGGTTTTTTGGGTAAACATGCTTCTATGTACATATTAAATTTTGCTAAATTGCAGAAACAGTTGCTGCCTTTATAAATGCCTATTTATGAATGTCTATTTTGTCGGATAATTTAGCTTCTTCAACAAACATACTTCATGATCCAAAAATTTCAAAAATATGGGCAAACACCTATTGAAGTGAGGTGCTGCCCACCTAGTTTATCATCAATAATATTAAGGGGTTTTCCATTTAGTTTTATATTACTGTTTGTGGCTTTCCACCACTCGGCAAATCTGTATGTGTTTTTGTCAGATGCAACTGTAATCAGGCACTCCCCACCTTGCAAATTAAGGTAGGTAGGGTGAGAAAAGCACACATACTGATTTGTGTTTTTGCAATTGCGGCAATACATAGAACAAGGTGAGGAAGAAATGAGTAAGCTTAACACGTCAAGCTCCGAATTGGATTTGGATCGCCCAAATATTGAGGACTATCTTCCATCCGGATCCATTCAAGAGCCTCATGGCAAGCTCCGCCTGTATGTCCAATCCCCCCTTCCTCACACACACACACATTTGTTTGCGTGCAATAATCACACATACTCTACTTTTGGGGTTCGTTGATGCGTCTAATGTGTTACACTTTGGGTACTTAGGCGTGATTTGCTTGACATTTCGCCGACTCTAACTGAGGCTGCGGGGGCTATTGTTGATGTGAGTATCCCACTGTTCATCTATTTTTTTTATTTATTTTTTTTTTTTGTAAATTGAGGATGTGTAGATTGCCAATCAAGTGTGTTAGTACTAAGTGTCATTTAATAGTGTTTGTTGAACCATTTTTCCTTTTTCTGATGTTAATTTAATTTGAACATGAAATGTGTTGTCCTAACTGTTTAATGTGTGTTACTTGGAATGTTTACAGATTTCTTTGTGTGATAGCTGTTCTCCATGTTATCATCCCCTATTGTTTGGTGCTATGCCTTGGTGTTACGCTAGATTCATAAAGAAATATCGCTTCACTGTTTTTAGATAATTATTATATTTATTGTTGTTGTACAACAGGATGTTTTTAGATAATTATTATATTTATTGTTGTTGTACAACAGGATGTTTTTAGATAATTATTATATCTATTGTTGTTGTACAACAGGACTCTTTTACAAGATGCTTCAAGTCAAATCCCCCAGAACCCTGGAACTGGAATATATACTTGTTTCCTTTGTGGTGCTTGGGAGTTGCTGTTAGATATGGGTTCCTTTTCCCATTAAGGTGATGTTTTTTCAACTATTTAAATGTTCATGGATCTCATGCTTTACTTTAGTTGTTTGATAGAAATGAAGCTGGCCTCTTTACACCAGGATTAACAGAACCGTCACCTTTTATTGATTTTATTGGAAATTTCCATGTACTGATTATACTAATCTTTTAGATAGAAAAATCATAGTCCAACATGTTCATCATTGATGCAATATTATGATTAATATGTAGCTATAAGCTGCATCCAATCTTTGCATTTGGTGTATGAATTGATAACCTTGGTGAAATTTAATCTAGCTCGCTATTGTGACATGTAGCTTGCTATTGTGACTTTCATATACATGTTGATGCATTTTACTTCAATTGCAGGGTGATAGTGCTGACAATAGGATGGATCATATTTCTGTCATGTTATTTTCCTGTCCATTGCTTGTTAAAAGGGCACGACAAGTTGAGAAAAAAATTAGAGGTAAGGTCCGTTAGTTTATACCAAATTATTTTTAGCTCCTTCTCTTATGAATATTTACATGAATTCTAAAAGTCTTCTTCCTATTTTGGACATATAAATTCTTGTCTAAACACTGTGACTATTTCAAACCATGACTTGGAGAAAATTAGCTCAATATCCTAATTTGAATATTGAGAATCATGATACTCTAAAGGGATCCTTGGCTTATAATAGGGATTTCCAATGGGAATGTTAAGATAGTTGTGAGGAATGTAATCAATATACTCATTATAGTAAACTTGTTTAGTTGATGATCGGGACTTATTATAGTAAACTTGTTCAGTTGATGATCAGGAGTGACTATGATTTAGAGTATTTGGTTTAAAACTGTCTGATGATAAAAACTAAAACTTTTTACTAAGAAATGAAAGCCATTCCTCCCAGAATGGTGGGGAATGGTTCATTCCCAAGTTTTCGGATATGAATCCACTTTCCATGGAATCGTTTTTCTTTTATTTTCATGCTCATCCATACCTTTAAACATCCAGAACAAGCATTCTTATAGAATTGTTGCTGCAGCTGGCAAGGATAGAACTCAGGTTTCATTCTTTAGAGATGGGGGAAAGAAAGAAAAAGAGAATTATATGTGAAAATTTTATAAAGAATAAAGTGACTGTCTATTTTTGTGCAAGATTAGTGACATATATATGCCATATTAGTGACATTTCTCAACTGTTTTGTGTTTTCTATTTACTCGTTAGAGAGGTCTAGTGGAGTTGATTTGCAGTTTCTTTGTTGCATCATGGACTGGTGTTGTCAAGTACCACGGTCCGCGCCCTAGCATGAGGCCTAAGCAGGTGGGATTTTGTGTATTTCTGTCATTCTGTGTAGTAAACTAAGATAACCCGTACATTTAATTCATTCTTTGAACTGAATGTGCAGGTTTTTGTTGCCAATCACACATCAATGATTGACTTCGTTGTTTTGGAACAAATGACTGCATTTGCAGTGATTATGCAGAAGCATCCTGGTTGGGTTGGTATGTACATTTTATTGATGCATGGGATGGCAGTTATTGATGCATTTATTGTTCTTGTCATTTTGTAATGCAGAACCTTCTAAATTATGCATTACTCTTAAAACTTACCTTAAATGATTGTTCTTGTTCCAGATCTTATCTATGTATAAGTTGTTACTGTGGTGCAGTGGAGAATTGGAACTAGTCAAGTGGATTAATGGAATTCAAAAAAAAAAAAAAGTGTTTAGTATTCTATGGGAATTTTGATCTTATCGTCAGGTGTTAGATGAAAACTTGGACTTTGGTGGCTAAAACTCATTTATTGGGATGTAATTGAGATGGTGTCAGATGAATATATATATATATATATATTATTATTATTATTATTATTATTATTATTATGGTTTGCTAATCTTGTATTGTCCCAGTAAAGGTCTGCTGCAGAGCACTATTTTGGAAAGTCTAGGATGTATTTGGTTCAACCGCTCAGAGGCTAAGGACCGTGAAATTGTTGCAAAAAAGTATGTTTTAAATTTAAAAAAGTTATAAAGGCAATTGTTTATCATTTTACTTATTCTGGATTGTTTATTTATTCTTTCTAGGCTAAGAGATCATGTACATGGGGCTGATAATAATCCTCTTCTTATTTTCCCTGAAGGAACTTGTGTGAACAACCACTACACGGTGATGTTTAAGAAGGTCTCTCTCATTCACTTGCTATTTTGGTAGTTTATTATGTAATGTATATTCTGTTCTAATAACCAACATCAATTCCGCATGAAAGTGTGGAAGGGCATATAAGTGGGGGACAACCTTTTACCTCTGAGCATGGTAGTAATATGGTCTGACCTTCAAAATTCCTGCGGGCTGAGAAAGGGTCAACCCGATGTTGGGGCCCAAGGAATTGCCACCTTGGATGTGGGCCCAAGGGGGGTTGCCACCAGGGGATGGGCCTTGGTATATGGGTTGCCACCCAGCCTGCTGTCCTTTGATATCTTGTTTGAAGGGGATGGATTGTTATGATATCCCTCATCGATTCCACAAAAAAAGTGTGGAGGCCTTTATAAGTGTGGGTCATCCATCACTTTATCTTTTGCCATGGGTTTTATTAAGTTAAGGTACCCTTGCTTATTTGCTGGCCTCAGAAGTTCTTTGTCTGACAATTATAAGCCTCTCATATCTTCCTTTTTGTATTGCGCCTCGTAAACGATAAATATTTGCGATGTTAATTTGTTCTGTGCATTGCTTGCTCCCTCAAACATATCTGACTTGCAACATGGATACCAGATAAAGGTTGTGATGGAGCGATTTGCAAAAATGAGTTGGTTACCTCATAAGCAAAAAATATTTAAAAAAAAATTTCATGAAAAATGTATTCCTTACATGTGGCTGGAGATTACTTGGATGTTAACTTCATTTTTAAGCTTTTCACCATTTTTTCATCACATCTATTTTCTATAATGATCAGGGTGCATTCGAACTTGGCTGTACTGTCTGTCCAATAGCAATCAAATATAACAAGATTTTTGTGGATGCCTTCTGGAACAGCCGAAAGTAAGTTTTGTCATGGTGTGTTTCTTGCTCAGTTTCTACTCGTTTGCTCTTGACTAAATTTACCAATTTTACCATTGAGCAGTATTTTCTGATGTGCTTACGACATGGCAGAAGATGTTTAACATCCTAATTTTTACAGAAAGTAATTTGATAAAACTCTAATCCTAAATTTTTTCACTCTTAACGTATTTTTAGAAGCATAAAACTAATACAAGTTTCAAGGGGTTACATTTAATTATAAATAATCAGCATAATTAATTTAATAAACTTTAATGAACCAAAAGATTAAAGATGTTAAGCAGTTTTAAATATTAATGATTATGAGTAAATCCTAATGATTTAAAGGTTATGCATAAGACTCGAGTAATAAAAAGGAATAAAGTATAAATAAAGAAAGTTTTGTTCATAAAAATTTTCAAATTATTTACACTGCTTTCCCTTGCGTGATCAACTATTCTTCAATCGAAAAATATTGATGGTGAGCACTTAATAGCTCAATGTAATACATACATTTTTCTCAAATATAAATACGCAAATTGAAATACATTATCATGAGTATTTCTCATGTCTTTTGATTTTTTTAGTTGATCGATCACTTTAAATTTGCAATGTGGATACTCCCCATGGATCTCTCCCAATCCCGATTCTCTTAGGGCACTGGCATGTTAGTACTATGAAAACACTTAATTTTTATGTCGTTCAACAATTCACATAACAACTTGTAAATTCATATATGATAAACCTTTAAATTTTCCTCACCTTTAAGGATGTTGGTGAAAACTGATAAAAGTGGCGAAATCTAGTCTTTAGGCTGTGTGGATGACCTAAATAATTAAGAAAATAATTCAATATTAGGAAGCACTTTAATGAAAGATTATAACATTATAAAGTGAGTAATAAAATCATTATTAAAATGAAAAGGTAAAAATAGATATTTGCTTAAAAGAAGTTTGTATTGTTGGAAAAACTTATTTGGTGATAAAATTAAGAAGAGATTTTAGTGATAAAATTATGAAATTGTTTATAAAAGATGATTACAAACTAATAAATAAAAAGTTAAAACAACAATTAGCTTTGGATATAACATGCTTAATGAAAAAAGAGATTAGAAGACAAATCTTTCTTTTTTATTTCTTTACGTCATCACTTCTTCAAATGTCTTCTAAAACTTAGTGACATAAATCTGTGTGTTTAAAAATTGTAATAATGTTAGATCAGGCTTCTCACGCATACTGCCGACCACCCATTAATTGTGGCGGTGACGGTCGTATTGAAGCTCCAGTGAGGTTTTTTTTCAATTCTTAATGCAGAAATTTCATCTGGTGGAAGGGTTTTACTCTTAATCAGAAGAAGCTTTGGGCGTTGTGTTTTGTTTTGTGAATGAGCATGGGTGGAGGGTTGAATGTATAGGAGTGAGCATAGTTGTTAAAGGCGCGCCCGGCGCGCCTTAGGCGAGGCGAAGCCCTGATCGCCTGTGTTTCGTGGTTTTTTGGGGTTTCGGTTGATGTTAAAAAAACCCTCGCCTTTGTGCGCCTTTTGCGCCTTTTTGCGCCTTTTTTGATGAAAAAGGCGCGACTCAGGCGCGCCTTAGGTACATATCCAAATTTTGGTTTTTTTTTTTTTTTTCTGCTTTTCTATGTTTTTCATGAAGAGTAAGAATTTAATGAATACAATGATCAATTTGATGGTGAAGAAGAGAATGAAGATTATAAGGACCATAGACAATGATAATTAAGATTTTTATCTCATTGGTAATCATTTGTGTCACTGACATTTGATATTTTCTTAAAATTGAAGGATTCTGCTTATTTGCTTTTTGTGATTGTCTATTTGTGTTTAGAACTTGAATTGTGAAGTTCATTATGACATTGTGCACGGGTTTTTTAATTGTGATTATGTTATTTATGAGTTATTATGTATTATTATGTGATATTATTTTATTTTTACCTTTATTTAGTTGGATAATTATGTGTTGAGTTGGATATATTAATGTATATATGTTCTAAATTATCTTGTACCTCAGGCGCGTGCCTAAGGCGCGCCTTGCGCCTCAGGCTCCAACAAGGCCTTTGCGCCTTTGTGCGCCTTTGTGCGCCTTTCGCCTTTAACAACTATGGGAGTGAGTGGTGGGAGTTATAGAGAAGGCTGAAAATCCTTTACATTTCTCCATTTAAAATGCTTTATGTGGCAAAAGGTTAAGTTGGGTCTAGGTTCAAGATTGCTTAAGGGGAGACTTGAGATTTGATTGACCAGATATCAGTCTTCCTTGGACAAAAGCTCTTTCTAAATTTCTAAATTGGAAGGTATGAAATGAATTTGACCCTAATTCTACTTCTAAATAGGGCTGCGCATTACAACATACCTATTTTTAATTTCTTATTATGATATGATTCTCTCTTTCTACCATGGAAAACAATGTTTATCCTTTGTTCCTTTCTTGTTGTTGGCAAATAGACCTCTTATAAAAACATGGCAAAAATATTGTTTGCAGGCAGTCTTTCACAATGCACTTATTGCAGCTTATGACATCATGGGCTGTTGTCTGTGATGTTTGGTACCTAGAGCCTCAAAATCTGAGACCTGGAGAAACTCCCATTGAATTTGCAGAGAGGTATGTAACATTTCTCAATTCACGAATGCTAGTGAGTTCTTTTCCTCTTTAATCCAATGTGTGTGTATATGGGCGTGTTTTGATTCTGGTATTTCTTTCAGGGTTAGGGACATTATTTCTGTTCGAGCTGGTCTTAAAAAGGTACCTTGGGATGGATATTTGAAGTACTCCCGCCCTAGCCCTAAACATTGTGAGCGCAAGTAAGCTTTCATTATCCTGATGTCATTCAATTGCCTTATATTATCTTCGTTTCTGCTGCATGAAGATTGAATAATCTCACTATAAAATTCCCTCTAAATGTTTGATCTCTTCCAGTACTTGTATCCCATTGATTTATTGCTACATTAATTACTCCATTTGTTGATTAACTATGTTTGGATATATTTTATCATGAATAAAAGAGGGAAGGAGTAAGAAAGCCAATTTTTAGTTTTGCTTATGTACGTTGTCACTATACCTGTTTATATAAGAATTGCAAGCAAAATATGTATACCTTGATATATTCGCAGGCAACAGAGCTTTGCAGAGTCGATTCTCCGTCGCCTGGAAGAGAAATAGGTTGAGAGATACAATGTTCTTTGTTAGTTTGTTATTAATAATAATTCTTGACTGTTTAGATAGTTGTGTTTTCGTTGATTCTAAGTTCAAACTTATTGCTGTAGAAGAGCGTTAAATGGGGAGTTGAAAATGCTGAGTCAAGTTATTAAAGCATTTATACGTTTTGTTTATATGTTTAGACTTGAATTGTAGCGTTTTAGAGAAAATAAATTTTATTGTACGTTAAGTTTACGTATTTTTTAAGTTAGTATGTACGTTTTCGAGTTTTTAGAATTGATACATTACCTTTCCGAAATTAGACAATTTAGTCTATTTATCGGCTGGATAGGTCATCCTACCAGTAATGCCACGTGATATTTCTGAATTGGCAAGAAAAATTAATTTTTTAGTTCCTTAAGTTTGTCTCTTTTTTAAGTTAATCTATGATATTTCAAAATTGTGAAATTTATTCATTAACTTTAAAAATTCAATAAAATAATCCTAATTGTGTCAAAATGTTCCAAATATTGTAAGCTAACTCCGACGACCCACAAATATTAATCACCAACCTGTCAATGTATGGCCCACTTTGCAAATATTTTTGCTTTAGAAATAGATCATATTATTACGACTCGCATGTAAAATTGCCTCGTGCGAGGTTTGTAACTCAAATGACTCGACCTATCAATAATCCACTGCATATAAATAATAAAAAATATTTTTAAATTGTGGATTGTCTATTTTGATTTTAGATTTTTATAATTTTATTTTTGGTTTATATTAAAAAAAATCAGCATAAAAATATAAAAAACGAGTTTGACACGGTGACAACTTGTAATGCCCTACAAAAATACATTCAATGCCCACCTAGCAAATAAATTTCTTGAGAAATGTCTCACCTTACCAATAACCTAACAAACTTTAACCCAATAAATGATGGGTTGCGTTGAGTTAGTATTGTCAGATCAACCTACTTTTACATCTTTAATTGATCTAATAATTGTCTTACGTGACATTTTCTTTTTCAAATTTTTATTATGTTTTAATGATATATTAAAGTTTGTGATAAAAATTGATACATAATTATAAGTTACGTAGAATGGCAAAATCATTTGAAACATTGGGAAAAAAACCTTCTGAATCCCGAAATTCCAAATAGATCAACCACATTCTTCAAATATCAAACCAAATCTCCCATAAGGAATCCTAGCTTTTTCATTTTTGATTAGTTCGTGAACACATTAAGATATGTCATCTACTATTCGTTTTCTATTGCATGGTTAGATTCACGTTAAGTTATTATGAAAGTAATGCTCGTTTTTTTAATTTCTTGGACTGATGTCAATCCAAATCGGCGTCACTACATTGTAAATCATGACAGATGAGCATTAAAAGTGCTAAAAATTCAATTAGTGAGAAGGAGAGTGACATGATTCTAAAGCTCAATCCAAATCAATATATTTTCACAAATTAAGTTGAATGTAGTAAAATTATAAAATGAGAAAAGAAATGTCAAATGCGTTATCTGTAGGGTGACACATTCTTATTGATAAATGGATAAGTTTCTTAGAATTTTGATAGTTAATGGGTCAATTTCAAAATTTTGAACACAACTTTAACTAATTTTAAAAATAGGTGAAATTAAGGGACTAATATTTTTATTTTTCTTGCCACGTCAAAATTGTCATGCGACATTACCGCTTGGATAACTTGTTCTAGCCGGTAAATAGACTAAATTATCAAATTTTGGAAAGTTAATGGACCGATTTTAAAATTTTGACATGAGAACTAATTTCAAAATTTAGTAAAATTAATGGAATATTATTTTTCCTAGTGTTTTATATACTATTATTTGATTTGATAATTTGTGGATTGTCTATTTTTTCTTATTCTAAATTTGTCATCTATTGGAATTTATTGCATAACTATCTTTCACTTTTATTTTATGCAGTTTTTAATTAGGTATATCGATTTTTATGTGTAAAACGATATACCAAATGTTCTACATAGGGCAGTATATACCAATATATTAGGTATATTGTTAGATTGTATACTAAAAGTCAAGCTTTAGTATGAACAATGTTTTAACAATATTTGAAATGAGAATCATTAATCAAATGATTGCATCTTAAAATTTGTTTATATGTCGATGCAATAGTCCATTTACTATATATTGTAGATAATATGGTGTGTAGCGTCGTACAAAAGATCATATTATCAGTTCCATATAAAGTATAAACAGATGCTCAGAACCGAGATAGACGGGGACAATCTATCGGGATGGTTGTATATAGTGTGATTTGGTATTAGTTTGTCTTGACTATAAAATTACATTAGTGTACTTTGTGTGTATTGAGTAGGACCACGTGAGGTTGTTTGATTTATACTGACTATATAAAAGAACTAAGCCTCAGTTATTATGGATGTTCGTACTTTTAATCCCTATATAATAAACTGATGTACCAAAAACTAAGCCTAAGGAGGAGTTGAGGCCATAATGCAAGGGTGCATGCATCGGAAGTTTCTACCAGCTCTCATGTACCAAAAACTGATGAAAGAAGTTGTTGGGGAACCCTTGTTTATTTATAAGAATATATGGCACAAATGGATTGTGAGGAAGCATAGTTTTAGACTGTGGCTACTACATAGAGGAATGGTCTACACGAAAGATAGAGTATGGAATCTACAAGGAGACCTCAATTGTGGGTTTTGTGTGGGATGTATGGAAACGCAAACTCTCCTTTTCTTCCAATGCCGATATACTCTACGAATATGGGATATTGTGAAGAGAGGCATAGGATAGAGGAGTCAATTCACATCTGTTGAAGATGCCTTTTGATAGATACACGTTGACACACGAAATAACAAAAAGTAAGAAGACTGTTTATCATTACTTTTACATTACTGATCTATATCATCTGGATGGAGAGGAATGCATTATTGTTTGGCACGGGGTTGCTTTCACCGGCATGTATTGCGGACTAGATCTTGTGTCAAACAATTAGTTTGTTTTTGAACTACTAGTGTTGTATACCTTGTGCTTTTAGCCGAGGTAGTGATAGGGTCGAGATCTATTTTGCATTATACTTCATCTGTATATTGTAACCGTTGGAATTGAAATAAAATTTACATATTTCCAAAAAAAAAAAAATATATATATATATATATATATATATATATATATAATAACATCGACACGTAATTCAGTATATAAACCTGCAGGTAGATTTGTTTCGACATGTTAATAAGGTTGAGTAGTACTACTTTTGTATTAGAGATTAATTAATTGGGTTGTCACTAACTCATTTAATTAATGAACATTGTATATTTGAAACACGGGGAGTTAAACATGCTCATAATAAGGAGTCCATAACGTAATTTGGGATTAGAGTGGCAGTGCAATAATAATTATTTAGTGGACTGAATTATTATTATTGGGTTTAAGTATAAGTTTTGGGCTAAACTTGGATGTTTGATCCAATATATGGGAGGCTGTTGAGAGTGAAAATTAGCATATTTTAGTGTCCAATTTAACACCTTTTTATGAGAATTATTATCATATATTAGCACAAGAGTCTTATATTCAATATATGTGAGAAAATGGTGCATTTGAGGTGTTTTATTATGTTTTAGGTGGAAAAAGGATCAAAAGTGCAAAGTTAGAGAAAAGGAGAAACTTGTGCAAGAATACTGAAAAATACACGTCCAACTTGCGTAATTTTTGTATTCTTGTAAAACTCCAAACTGGTATATGATACACCACTGAAAAGCCACGAAAGAGGATCGTTTTGGCGTAAGGATCACTCAAATCGGAGTTTGGATATAAAAGTTATACGCGAAACGGTGAGACTGTGCAAGGCTATTTGACCAGCCCGTTCAGGTCAAAAGGGAACGCGTTTTTCTACCCAAATTCATATTTTTACATCTTAATTGCGTATAAGTGTGTTTTTGACGTGAAAAGGCCCAAAACATCAATTTAGAGGGCCAAAAGTATACAAGGGCATCATTGAAAGGGTTAAAAAGAGGCCACAATCATCTTACACCACCTCCATACCCCCACACCATCATCCACACTGTGAAGATTCGTCTGTAGAATAAAGAACGAGAACCAAGAGGATTTGAAGAGACGGAAGAAAGAATGAAGGAGATTGCTGCACCAAGAGTTTTTCTAATTATTTTCTTCGTATTTATGATTTTCCAGACTATGGGTAAGATCTATCCAAACCCCATGTGTGTTGCTTGTAACACCATGGGCTAGAGCCGTTTTGGTAGTTCTAGGAATTATGAAAGTTTTATAAATTAATTAAACTCTCTTGTGTATCCTCCGTACAACACTACTTGTGGATTTATTTTATATATGATTGTGTGTTTTTAATCCATATTTACGGTTATTTTGTACATCTTCAACTGTTATATAGAGTGAATATATATCTGATTGTTGATTGAGTGCGTTCATTGCTGAACAGGGTTTTATGTTATAATTCTAAGTGAGAGGACTCCGAAGTTTCATTAGAATGATCATATATGAATGTTTATTAATTAAATTGAATTCGGGTTAATAAGCAGGAAAAAGAGGTTAATGTTATAGTACCTAAAAAGGGAGATTATATCAAGTTTGAGTACCAATCATAGGGGAAAATAATTTATACTGATAGCACCTAGAAAGGGGGGTGAAATTATTCTCTTGCTCCGAGGTCATTCACACGTGTTACACGCATTTGTTTACTTGTGTCTATAGAGTATATATTCATGGCTTAGTGATGCGTCCATAGTCCACAAGGTAGAGTCTGACAGTATGATTAGCCATTTATAGTCGGAATAACTAATTAAAGAATTTATCAAACCACAGGGAGGTAGGTACTAGGGTCTAAACGATCTCGTGTTCATCATAGTATTATAGAGATGATCATATAGGGAAAGGAATAATCAAGAAATGACAATAAAATAAATGGATAGATGAATGGGAGATGGATGAATGAGCCAAGTAGATAGAGAATGAGACTAGCAATATTAAAAGTATGAAAAATTTAGGTATCATGCAACGAATTCATATGTGTCATGGGTATAGACTAAGGGCCAATATTAGTTTACCTAAACTCCCACTCGGAATGAATAGGATATGGTTCTAAACATAGCTCAAACGATTGGTTCTCACTCAAACAATTCCAACTAGGTACTAAGCTTGAAATGAGAGTCCCTTCACATGATTAATCAACCTCTCGTTCAAACCAATCGGATGTCCTGTCAAAGGGTTCTAAATCCTAAAGGACTTCTCAATCTCTTTACAATTTATAATGCACATGATATGTTTGATGAAATGATTCAATTAATTACCCTAAATATGCAATTGACTTCTCAATCTAATCACATTTTAAAACAACAAACCACACAAATCATCATAAACATCAAGATCTAAAGTATCAATGATAAAAAATCAATAAACCCAATCAACATAATTATTCAATTGCAAAATATCCAAAATTATCCAATACAATTCATATTGCTAATCTCACAAGGGATATTAGCCTCTCATGGTCACAAGGAATCCAACATAGACATTAAAATCCTTACAAAACATGATAAACAATAGGTTTCAATACAAAGTATAGATGAAAACTCCCTTGAATGTCTCCAATGGTGATCATCTTCTCCCCTTTGCAATCCTCCTCTCTTCCTTGCTTCTCTATCTAATTGGATGTAGGATTTGATGGTGGGATGATGGTAGATGGTATGGATGAAGAATGGATGAAGATGAAGGTGTAAAATGGAGGAAATGGTGTGTGAGGTACGTGCAGGGGTGAAAACCCTCGACCAAACTGATCTAATGTTGAAATATTAGGTATTTATACCCCTTGGAAAGCTTCTAGAAGATTCTAATTTTTTATAGGATTTTGCACCTACACGGCCCGTGTACGGTACACGGCCACAGGGGTAGCCGTGTAGGTGTTTCAGGTGTAAGAACTCGCCCAACACTTACAGGGTCATGTTTGGTACACGGCCAGTGTAGGTGCTGGCCGTGTTTGGTACACTGGCCGTGTTCGTGCTTTTGCGCAGTCTCACCGTTTCGAGCATGACTTCCACATTCAAAATCCAATTTGAGTAATTCTTGCGCTCACGCGATCCTCTTTTCTGTGGCTTTCCAACCATGTATCACACTTCTAGTTTTGAGCTCCACAAGAATACAGAAAAATTGCACAAATTGAACGTGCGTTTTTTCAGCATTTTGCTTTGACTCATTCTCCCTCGTTTCAACTCCGAATTGAGCTCCGTTTTTTTCCACATCTTCCTTATCGCGTCTAGAATCCATTTTTACCTAAAAAATATATGTTTAAGCCCAATAATACACATTTCCATAAAAACACAAAATACAAACAAATAGAACACAAATACAGATAAAATAATACGAAAATACACATAAAAAGATACTAAAATCTAGGTGAAAATATCACTTATCATGGTACACTTGAGAAAAAAATTAATGAGTGAAACTGGATTATCCTAGAGCTACTTATTCTCCTACTTGGTTTTACTTCGAATTATTCTAGTGCTATTTTATTTTAATTGTTATTTAATATTTAGTAATTTAGTTGTTAGATAATAATTCTTAAACCTTATTGTCTTTTCTTAATTAATTTAGTAAATAATTAAATTGATAATACGCTGTCCTTTGGATTCGATATTTAAATTGGTTACCTGCTGATCTACAATTGATATCCTTAATACTTGGGGATTATTTTGTATGCAAAGAAATCGTATGAACCGATTGGTACTCACGTATAAACTGTGATCTTATGGATCAAATCTCACAACACTAGGTTGTAGATTATATTTTCACGGTATTGTATTAATGTGGAGAACATGAAGAACTGAACTTTTCCTTTTTCAGGAGAGATATCACACTCAGAGAGAAAACGCTTGTGTTCTGTATACTTGTGTTCTGCAACGCGTTTCAGCATATTAGCCTGTTCTGGATAACTACCTCATCGTAGTATTTAATAATCCCAAACATAAAAGGAGTTAAGTAACTAATTATTAACTCCCTTCTCTCTGCATTATCCACACTTTTCATATGTGGATTTAATATTATATAAATAATATTAAATATTATTTACATCTCCCACTCACATATGAAGTCAAAAGTCACCTTACTCAATTTCTTCATGAATTATATTCTCGCACAAATTAATACATCGTGTGACCCATGAGATATGAGTTTTAAACGCTATACACTTGTTAGAGATATATAACAACTCAACCAGTTTATAAAAGAAGCTATACCCCAGAACTCTTGAACATTTAACATAAGTTGACATATCTCATTTCAATCCCTGAACTTATCAGAGCATATTCAACCTTTTGCAAATAACTATGTATTCATAATCAAGACCCTGCTCGATTGACTAGTCAATGAATCACAATAGTATATATTAAATTAAGACATTCTTCCCATCTCACTAAGTATCTACAGTCTCCCACTTAAGCTGCTTTCCTAAACATGCACCACATTGCCGTTATTAACCATAGCTCTATTGGTAACATGCTAAAGTAACAACACTAAAGTGCAGACTTAGAATATAGTAGAAGGTCATAAGGGTAACCAATAGATAAGGACTCATACTATTGAGAAAATAGGGATAATTTTCTCAATCCTGTTGGGGTCAACTTAGCACATGTCGTTTTCCTAAAACACATGCCACAATGTCTTTAGCTTCCTTCCAAGAAAGCGTATGTCGTATTTCATCTAATTTAGACATCGTGTAAATCAGAGTTCAAGTGTGTCTTATACACTTAACCTGGATATCCTTCCTCCAACGACAGGATCTCCATCGATTTAGCTTTACAACAAGTTGGATATGATTCATGGTGAAATCTATCCCGATTATATTAATCATCGTAATCTCATCTCTGCGCTCCCATTAAGCCAGAGGTGATTGCTCGTATGAGAGAGCTAATCATAACTTGTCGACATACTATTATATATGAACTATCACATATAATTTATAAAATATATATGTATAGTCATAAACATATTCAATACATCGTTTTAAATCCTTCGCAAACCCAATCCCTTTACATGTCCTATGTATACATATCTAGGAATTGGTTTGGTAAAAGGATCTGCTAACATCAAACGAGTAGAAATGTAACTAAGAATCACTTTCTTCTTGTCTACAATATCTCTAACAAAGTTAAACTTTGTGTCAATGTGTTTGCTTTTTCCATGATATTTAGGGTCTTTTATGTAACCAATAGCTGCTTGATTATCATAATTAATTAAAACAGCTCCCACTGGAGTGTTTGAGACCTCCAAATATTTCATGAATCTTCTCAACCAAATAGCCTCTTGAACTGCAGACGCACATGCCACAAACTCGGCTTCCATAGTGGACAGTGCTATTCAAGTCTGTTTCATACTACACCATGAGATTGCTCCATTGTTGAGCAAGAAGACATAGCCGGGAGTTGATTTACGTTTATCTAAATCACCACTCCAGTCAGCGTCTATATACCCATTCAGTGTACTGTTATTCCCTTGATAACAGAGAGAATAATCTGCAGTCAATCACATTGGCATATGGTACTCTGGCCATTTTATTCTTTTTATCTTGAGTCTTGGGACACATTTCTTGACTCAATGATTCTCCTGTCACAATGGGAGTATCTATGGTTTGCAGGTGTCCATTTTGAACCGTTCTAAAATTTTCTTGATGTAAGTCTCTTGAAACAAACCCAATAATTTCTTGAACGATCCCTATGGATTTTCACACCAAGTATGTACTCTGCTTTACCCATATCTTTCATCTCGAAATTTGAATATGATCATCTTTTATGGTTTCAAGATACTCTTTGCTATTACCTGCTAGTAGTATGTCATCCACATACAAGGATAGAATCACAAAACTACCATTGGACTGTTTAACGTAAACACAGTGGTCTTCATTTATCATAATGAAGTTATATGAGATGATCGCAGTGTGAAAACTCAAATACCACTATCTAGAGGATTGTTTGAGTCCGTAGATCGACTTCTTCAATCTACAAACTTTATCCTCTTGACCTCAGAGAATAAATCCTACAGACTGTTGCATGTAGATTTCTTCTTCTAATTCTCCATTGAGAAATACGGTCTTAACATCCATTTGGTGTCACTCTAAATCCATACTAGCCACTATAGCCAACATTAGATGAATTGAGGCAAACCTCACCACAGGTGAAAAAGTTTCTTCATAGTCAATACCCTCTTGTTGAGTATAACCTTTTTCCACCAGACGAGTTTTATACCTCTCTATTGAGCCTTTCTCTTGATTTTGAGAATCCCTTTATTCCTAATTGCCTTTCGTCCATTCGAAAGATCTACAAGTTTCCAGACTTGATTTGACTTCGTAGACTCCATCTTCACTTTCATCGCTTTCATCCATTTCTCCTTTGTCGGACAAGTCAGAGCTTCTTTAACATTTCTGGGCTCTTCCTCATCAACAGGAGAAACATCTCCATTTTCTGGTAAAACAAAGAAGGCATGTCCTTCAATATCATAATGCCTTTTGGGCACATGTTTCCTAAAAACTTTTTTGAGATAGCCGTTGATGGTCTTCTGTAGATAAAATGCTCTAATTAGGAATCGCCTGATCCTCAATCGGCAAATATCTATCAAGATCCATACCATCAGCTAAACTACTCCCACTTGGATCTTGTATGTATTGATTTTTTTACTACCTTGAATATAGGTTCAGCATCCCTGATGCCCCCTCTACTAGGAAATTCAGTTTCCAGAAAATGAGCATTACGTGATTCTGTCTCAGTTAAGCTCCCATCCTGATCTCCTATGAACACGTAACCCTTAGAATGTTCGCAGTATCTTATGAAGATACACTTTTTGCATCTAGGACCCAATTTTCCATACTGACTCGATGAATCATGTACGTAAGCTACTGATCCCCAAGCTTTAAGGTTACTCAAGTCTGGTTTTCTACCCATCCAAAGTTCATATGGAGTCGAAGTAACTGACTTAGAAGGAACGCGATTAAGCACATTAGATGCCGTAAGTAACGCATCTCTCCAAAAAAAGATCGGTAGATTAGCTTGTGCCATCATGGATCTAACCATCGCTAACAAATTCCTATTCTTTCTTTCAGCAACACCATTTTGTTGAGGTGTATAAGGAACAATTAATTGTCGGATTATACTCTTTTCATTACAAAATTCCTTGAATTGTACTGATAGATATTCACGTCCTCTATCAGTTCTTAAAACTTTGATAGATTTGTCTTTTTGATTTTCAACTTCACTCAAGTATCGTCTAAAACAATCCAATGCTTCAGACTTATGAGATATCAAATAGACATATTCAAAACGTGAATAATCATCAACGAACGTAATGAAATAGTAAGCTCCATGTCGTGCTCTCACATTTACAGAACCACATATATCAGAATGGATTACTTCTAATGGAGATTAAGACACAATAGCTTTACCAAAAGGTCCAGACGCATAACAAGTATAATCAATACTAATTACCACAGAACCGATTGGTACTCACGTATAAACTATGATCTTATGGATCAAATATCATAACACTAGGTTGTAGATTATATTTCCTCGATATTGTATTAATGTGGAGAATATGAAGAACTGGACTTTTCTTTTTTCGGGAGAGAAATCACACTCAGAGAGAAAATGCTTGTGTTCTATATTCTTGCGTTCTACAATGCGTTTCAACGTATAAGCCTGTTCTGGATAACTGCCTCGTCCCAGTATTTAATAATCCCAAACATAAAAGGAGTTAAGTAACTAATTATTAACTCCCTTCTCTCTGCATTATCCACACTTCTCACACGTGGATTTAATATTATATAAATAATATTAATTATTATTTACAATAGAGAAATATTAACTTGTGAAAAATTGGTATAGGGGTATGTTGTAGAGCTTGAGTTTCTTGAAGAATATTTTGGATAGCAAATATTGTTTCCCTCTTGCCAAAGGGTTCTCTCATGTTAATAATTTTTGTTTATTGTATTCTTTCTTGCAGTTGTCAACTTAACTCTCATAGATCTCCCAGGTTTAACGAAAGTTGCTGTTAGTATATTCTCACTTATTATCCTTCCAACTGGTGAAGCATTCATAATTTTGAATTAACGAGAACTTTATCCAATATAAAGTTTCTTTATCTTTGTAGAGGGACAACAAGAAAGTATTGTTTAAGACAATGAAAATATGGTTCGTACATATGTTGAGAAGGTAAAAAGAAGCGCCTCTTTTAACATTTTTTAATATTTTTTGGCATCTATCTTGAAAGTATCAGCTTCTCTATTGTATTTTTTTAAAGAGTCTCTTTTCATGTGCAGCCTAATTACATTATACTGGTAATATCCCCAACAAATGAAGATATTGCAATATTAGATGCTATTAAACTTTCTAAGGAAGTGGATCCATCAGGTGAGAACCTTCGGTTAATAAATTGACAAAGTTGTGTTGTTATTAATGTGTTTTTATATTATAATTATTGCAATTCCTGCAGGTGAACGCATGTTTGGAGTGCTTACAAAACTTGATCTAATGGATAAAGGAACTAATTCCCATGATGTAATTTCTCTTCTCCTTCTCTACTCGATATATCTTGTGAACAAATACAGTCTTAATATTAACAGCGCTGAAGGATAAATTTACAAGGATTCACTACTTTATTCTTTGGTTCAGTTTAGAATGATTATCTTTTTAAATCTTTTAATGTTTTGTGTCATTCTAATTTGTCATTCTCTTTCGCTTCACATTTAATGGATTTGGTGCAATTTAAGTGAATTCAAGGCATAAGTTCTCAAAATTAAAGTGGGATTGGTAATTAATTGAGAAAAATGTGCATTATATGAAGATCAATCAATTCCAAGAGATATTACCAGATATAGAGTAAAAAGGTTATGAACATTCAAATATGATAATCATGAATTTTTTTGCCTTGTGCTAGGGTAATTTGTAGAGAAATGATCGGTCCTTGGGATTGCATGCTATCTGCTAAATTGTTGCTTTCAACATATGCACCGTGAATCCAAATTTACCGCAGGAATACATATCATCAAATTCAGACTCTAACTCTAAGCGTATTTTTTATTACACTTCTATTTCTATTTTTCTATTTTTATTCTTAATTTTCTTAACTAGGTATCATATTTGTCATCCAACTAGGGGTGGGGAAAAATATCGAAAACTCAGTATACTGCGTTCGCCGTATCGAAAAATACCAAAAAATATCAAAGTTTATTTTCGGTACGGTATGGTTGCCGTACCGATAATTTCGGTACGATATCGGTATTAGATATTAAAATTTTTGGTATATCAGTATACCGAAATTATTTTTGGTATTTCGATATCGGTATACCGATACTGATATATCAAAAATTTTATATTTATTTTTAAAAATTTAATTATACATAATACTATATTTAAGTATATATTATATTATTAATATATTTAAATTATTTTTATTTTATTATGTATCACATTTATTCATATATATTTTTTAAATTTTAAAATAAGCTCTAATAAAAATAAATAAAAATATAATACACTTCTAAATTAAAATATAGGAGTATAAAAATATAATAATAAAAAATTTATTATTTAATATATAATTATGAATAAATTAAAAGGAATATAAGTGTCAAAGTAGAATGTTTGAGATTAAAAAATTTAATTATTTTGAAATATTTTTATATTAATTTTATTATTTTGATTAAAATTAAATATTATTTTTCGGTATGGTTTCGGTAAATCGATATTTTTCGGTATGTTGAATTTTTGGTATGAAATGGTATGTCAATATTTTGGTATTAATTGGTATTTATCAAAAAATTGGTATGATATAAATTTCGGTACGGTATCGGTATCCGATTTAATTTAACGAAATTTTGGTATATCGAAATTTCGGTATCGGTATCGGTATGAATTTTTCCATATCAAAATTTTTAGTACAGTATCGGTACAGTATCTATACAACAGCTTTTTACTGCTGATTATTTTTATTTTCATACATTATTCTTTTTTATCTTTATTTATTACTTTTTACTTTCCTTTTTAATTTCTTATTTAAAGACATTAAATAGACATATTTTCTTTTTTATCTTTATTTATTACTTTTTACTTTCCTTTTTAATTTCTTATTTAAAGACATTAAATTCACATATTTTTAGTTCCTTATTTTGATTAATTTTTTATTAATGAATTTAAACACTAATCAATCATTGTATGCTAATTTTAATTCATAGGAGCGTATTTTGATGGAATATTTATGGAATTATTATCTCATTTAATGACACCATTTATATGTTGACATGTATATATACGCACAAACATTCATATTGCATTTCAATATTTTTTTAGTTTATTGTATATGTTTTTTTTCTTTTTTCGTATTTATGTTTTTCTTTGATTTTCTTCTTCTTATTGTGTTTTTTTTTAATTTGAAGATTTATGTATTATGTATAATTAGGTTTTATTTATTTACATTTCCACAACTTTTCATGTTTTTATGAATATTTTGAAATCAAGGTGAGTTTATCTATTTATTATTACATGCTATTGAAATTTTTCATGATTATGCATCGTCTCATCTAATTGTATTTTATTTAATTTGTTATTGAAATTGCAATTCTCACTCACAAATTTTCTTTGTGACAATGAGTGTTTCACCTTTGTGTATTCTTATAGGTTGTGGGTTCGAATTTGCATCTAAGTCATTCTGATCTTACAAGATAAATGTTGATCATAACATGCAGATGACAGGATTAAAGATTGAAAATAATTGCTTCCTAACTATTTGGAATGATATTTCTATCCAGTATATATATTTCAAACAAACAGAAACTCTCCTCAATTTAGGGTAGTAGCATAAAATGTAATTTAAAGTAATTGTAAGTGAGAAGTTTTGAATCATTTAGTTCTTATCATAAATTTAAATAATTAACACTAAGTTTTTTTTTGTTTGTATTAGATACCGTATTCTTATATATTTTATAATTATATTTTCAAATCTTTCTCTAAAATGTCTTTAAAGCAAGAAATTATGAGTTTAAGTATACTAAAAATTGGTCCAAACATCCAATGTTATGCAATCATTTTATTTAATACAATTAATGTATCTAAGAAGTTTGGATTTCAATGTGATGAGCATTAATTCATAAAATAATAAAAAAATTAAATGTATTTTATTATATAGATCTATATTATATATACAGAGAGAAAAATGAAATAAAATAAGTTTTCTAACACTACACAGAGCAATGTCGTAATCGATTTTGATCAGTTAACTATACTAATTTTTTTATTTTTTACTAAAAAATTAGAAACTAGAAATTTCAATTTATTAATGAAAAATATATATTTTGATATGTGCATCAAGTTTTCATACTAAAATTCTCAATTATGTTACATTATATAATTTGTGAGTTTAATTTTCCTTCTAGCATTCCACGCATCCAATATTTATCCAATTGTATAATTTTAGTGTATAAGTTAATTAGATGAATATTTAAATATAATAATAATTAATATATTCAAATGTTTGATAACTTATATTATAAATTTTTTATTTGAATTCATTTATGTCATCAACTAACATAGTTATACACATTGATTTTTTTTTTCTTTCAAAAGAACAATGTCTTGAAGATTTTTATTACATAAGTTGAAAATAAATCCATATAAGTAAAAATATGAGAGGATTACTACTAGGTATACAAAAAAACCATTAATTACTATGAGATACAAACATACAAAAGTATTACTACTAACTACAAAAATATATAGTGATATTCCAATATTATCCCTACAAATGTGCTGCACATAAATGTTGTGTGCAGTAGAAAAAAAGTGTATGCAGCAAAAAAAAGTATGTACAGCAAAAAATATGGTGGTCCGACGGAGCTCCGGCGGCAGTGGCGGTGGTTCGGCGACTTTTCCGGCGGCCGACCGGCGGTCCGGCAGTGCTCCGGCGATCGGCCGATGGTAGATTCCGGCGGCGGCGGCCGGCTACATTTTTTGGCGATCGACGGCAGATTCCGTCGGCGGCGACCGACGACATTTTTTGGCGGTGGTTCGGCAGGTGGTCCGACGATCGGTGGGGTTTGTGATTTAAAGGTGTATGGATTTAGGGGTATATTTAGTATTTTACTTTAATATTTTGTATATAATAATAATTATTTTAAATCAATGTATCTAATAGTAATTAGGGATACAAAGTATGTACCTTGGAGTAATTAATCCTAAAAATATTTATTTTTATGCATATTTTGTAAGATTATTACTAAATAAAATCTTACATTAAAAAAATAAATAATATCTTTTGATACTATTTCACATGTATTTTTAATTTTAAGATACCATCATAAAATAATATAAATTAAAATAAATTTAATTAATATTTTATGTTAATAAATTATCTTATTGAAAAAAAAGTTTGATTCATTATTGTTGATTAAAATTTTATCTAAAAACATCTATTTATCAGTTTTCTGATTCAAATCATATTTATCTTATTAGCTTTTGAACTCGTGCGTTGCACGGAACTAAAATGTTCTGATATTATTTAAACCATAGAAGGAGAAGCTTAAATCATGCATTTTAGATAAACCATTATATCTCTACATTTTATAAAATATAAGTATATTTTCGTATAGAATTTATCAGAATTGAAAATTTTATGTAATATAATTCCTCAATCCATGCTAATATATTCCTTTTTAGCAGTAAAAAGATTAGAAAATATTTATTTTAAATATATAACTAAAAGAAAGTAATGGTAAATATTGAGAGTTTTTATAAAATAATTATTTTTTTAACATAATAAATAATGGAGTTTATTAATTATGTAAGATACTTGCTTATTTCGTACTACTCGTACTCCTGTATAAATAAATAATTTCAAACCCGTTTATCATTACACGTTGATTACATATAAACATTTAAAATTATTAAGATGTTAGGACTAATAATATTAATTATTAATAATTTAATAATCAAGAAACTTGCTATGTAGACTCTTACCATTAAGTAGTGGTAAATGTTGAGCGTTTTTATAAAATTATTATACTTTTTTGAACATAATAAATAATTATGTTTATTAATCATGTAAGATACTTGCTTATTTCATAATACTCGTACCCGTGTATAAATAAATATCATCTAAAAATTAATATTTTTAAATCGTTTCATTAAAAAAATATATTATGATACTTATACCCGTCCCAAACCCATTTATTAATACCCAACTACTCATATTCGTACCCGTTTTATTAAAAAATATAAATATAAAATAATTTAGTTTCGTTCCAAACCCGTTTATCAATACCCGTTGATTACACATACATACCCATTTAAAATTATTAAGATGTTAAGACTAATAATATTAATTCAAAATTATTAATAATAAAGAAAATAATTTAATATCATTCCAAACCCATTTATCAATACTCGTTGATTACACATACCCATTTAAAATTATTAAGATGTTAGGATCAATAATATTAATTCAAAATTATTAATAAAGAAGAAAATAATTTAATAATGAATTAATTGTTAAAACTACATTATAGTTTCAAACTACATTATAGTTTCAAAAATACATTATAATTATAATTATAAAAATAAATCATGATATAAACTTAATTTTTAGTACCATAAATAATAAATTAAATTTTGCTGAAATAAATAAGAGGGAAATTTAAAATCTTAAAATTAATTAAATATGGTTTCATTATGACAAAAGTTAAATAAGGTATATTTTAAATAAGGTATCAAATCAATGACCAAGATCTAATCTCATAATTGTGATGAATGGATGAGATTCAATAATGTGATGAATGGATGAGATTCAAAATGACTTATAGTAATCAAATCCAAGGGTGTTAATTAAAAATTGGTTTAATTTTGACTTTTTCACTTTACTATTATATTAGATTAGATTAAAATTATATATGATTAAAATATATATATGTCTTCTTTGATGGCATGACTGACTCATATATAGATTTTTATTTTTAATAAATTTTAATTCCTAAACTTTTCTATTTAAAATTTTATCCATTAATGTTGACAGAAATCAATCTGTTAATTACCTTATTTAATATTTAGTATTTATATTTATTTACCTATAAATCATCCTGTTAATTACCTATAAATCTTTTTGTAGTTGTCGAAATTGAGTATATGGTATGTTAATTTTTATTTTAGTTAATGTGTAATTTGATTTTAATTTTAACCACAAATGTTGTATATTATTTATTATTTGCGATGAATTACTCACATACTATACATTTTATATAGTTAATAAATGAATAGAGTTTGTGCAATACACGGAAAAACTTTTTAATGCATAAATAGTTGCTAAAAAAACCCTAATGTTTTCTCTTTTTAGTGTTTATAAATGTGATGCGCGGCCGATATTGATGTAATGTGCAGCGTAGGATTTATGTGTAGCGTAGTTTTAATGTGATGTTATTTGCACCGTAAATAATATGTTATTGGGTGTTATGTTCAAAGTAAGTTTTATGTGCAACATTAATATTATGTTATTGAATGTTATGTGCATGGTTAATTGGAGTCATGTGTACCGTAACTTAAAATTGAATAACAAAATAGTTTTGCATGATAACACCTTAAAATTTGATATGCATCTCGGTGAAATTAGAACAATTTTATTGGGTAATAATTGAAGGTTTCTTAAAACTTGGAACAAATTTGTTGATAACTTAGAGAGCTGAATAAGGAAGGTTTAATTTCTCAACTTAATTGACTTGAAACTTGGAACAAGATATATTTGGCATAATATTGGGTTGATGTTATATTTGGTAAAATTTTTAATCTTATTTTATCTAGGAATATTCTATTAAACTAATTATTTCTCTTTTATATTGTTCTATAATATATATTGAATTTGGACAAAAACAAAGTTACATTAAACCTTAATATATAAGAAGCAAAGTAAAATTTGAACCTTCTTACGAGACATTTATAAAATGAGTCCAAAATTCAGACGCAAACAAAAAATTGAATTCTTATATAAAATTTGTCCTATCATTTATATATTTTATTTTATCACCTTTTAATTTTTTAATAACACTAATGAATTAATAAATTAAAATTTAATTTAATCAATATTAAGACGTTTTAATAAAATTTAGAAACTATATTACGATTCTTTAAGGATCATAAAAATTATTTAAAATCTTAAAAGATAATTATTATATTTGAGATTTTATTAAAAAAATTTTAGAAAATTAATAAATGCTATTGCAAAATTCTAAGCAATTTTATTTGTATATATTTAAGAAATTAAAATGATTTTAAAAAGAGTTATTGTAAAGGGATTTGTAAAATTCTAAGGAATATTTATATATTTAAAAAATTGAAATACATTTTTAATTTATTCTAAACAATAAAACATTTATAAACACATTTAATAGTATTTTTTTCTTAGAAAAAGTTTTAAAATGTATAATTATTTATAAATTTAAATATATTTATAAAATAGTGAAATTTATTTAGTCACTTGAATATTATAATTTTGTAAATAAGATCAGACATTAGTATTATAAGTTTAAAAATGTATAATGTTTTATTTTATAAGTTCACATTTTGCAATTGTATTTATATATTTATTTATTTTTACATGTCAATTATTTTTTTAATATATTTCAATAAAAAAATTCAATTTGAAATTTAAAAATTAATGTTACGAGAGAGAGTCTTTTCTATAAAATATCAAGTATCTAACCAATAGGGCACATATCGTCATATACAACGTCGAACTCTACTAAAATGTGATTACCTATTCCATTTTTCTATTTCATTAATTATTCCGGGCAAGTGTGTAATATTGTTTAATGTTTTTTCTTCTATAGTATAATTTTAATTGGAAAATAAGTTACAAAAAATTAAGTAGAATACCATTGTAGATTAGGAAATTCAGACCACAACTCTACTCTCTCTATCGTTATATATTCTCTACATCATTTTGTAACTACAATCGATAGTCATCATATAATTAGAATTAATATAAATAATATTAGTTATGAATGTCGTTGAATAGATTCCATTTAAAAAACAAAGAAAGAAGTATAATGATTTAGATTAGATTTTTTCACTAATGAATTGATGGTCTATCAATTTGAGTACGCTTATTAATGTCGGGCTAAATCACTACTATAAACTGCCTGATTACCGACAGATTTACCAACGAAATGAAACCGTCGGTAATTACCGACAGTTTACCGATGGATTTCCGACATTTTGTTGATTTAATATAATTTATTTTTAAAAAATCATCAACAGGAATTTTCAACGGTTTTTGTGATGGATTACCAACAGGTTTAGCGATGAATTTTTGTCCATCAATATATCCGTTGTTAATTTGGAGGGATTAAATCCCAAAAATTTACCGACGGACGTCGAAAAATAAATCAAATTTTATATATAAAATAATAATTTTAATTTTTTATTTACAGAGGGATTAAATCCATCGGTAAATATATTAAATTTTATATTTAAAAGAATTAATTTTAGTCTTTAATTTATCGACGGATTTAATCCGTCGATAAATATATCAAACTTTATTTATTTATTTTTATAAATTAGACTTTAATTTATCGACGGATTACATCCTTCGGTAAATAAAAATATTTTTTTAATATATTCACCGACAGATTAAATCCATCAGTAAATATATCAAACTTTATTTATTTATTTTAAAAAATTAGTCTTTAATTTACCGATGGATTTTATCCGTCGGTAAATAAAAATATTTTTTTAATATATTTACCAACGGATTAATATATCAAATTTTATTTTAAAAAAATATTAGTCTTTAATATAACGATGGATTAAATCCGTCGGTAAATAAATTTAATTATTTTATAAATTTATCGACGAATTAAATCCGTCGATAAATATATCAAGTTTTATTTTTATTTTTAAAATGAATCTTTAATTTATCAGCAAATTTAAATAAAATTAATTCTTTTATTTATTTGCCGACGGATTTAATCCGTCGGTAGAGTTAAAGCTTTATTTTACTCAAATTATCAAAATTACTTATATTTCTTCCAATAAAACGAATCCAGCGAGTTTAGGAGAAAAAAAGTGCTAGCTAACGAACCCTCTTGTACCCAATCGCAGCTACTGTCGTTGGTCACTTTTGTCGCCGTTGCTATAATCGATCACTCTTGCTGATGCTCCAGCGTCGGTTGCTTCCACTCTCGGTGTCGCTCTTAGCTTACCCCCACCCTCTTCCTCACATCGCATGACTACCCACATTGATTTTGAAACTCAAAATTCGTTCCTACAGAATACTGGATCCATTCCTTCCTCTGATCCCAGCGCAAGCTGACCTCCGCCGCAGCTCCACCGGACCACCAGTTTATTTAGCATTTCCCCTGCTCGGTGTCCACACAAGGTTAACATGTATTTCTTTCATTTTTCGCAAATTCTTTCTCTAAATCTCTATTAAATTGTGTTCTCTATACTTGTCCGTGCTCCACCTATCAGTAGTTAACTATTCCCAAAATTCTAGGGCTAGAAAATATATACTTGTGATCTAATTATGTTGTTTGGTAAATTTGTTATTGATTCCGACATGAGCATACTGTGATGTTTCCCTTGCATCATTGAAGTCCTTGATACTTTCTCTAGGGCTTCCTTTCAATGTTAAATAGGTGGATGTAAATGACAAATGGTTGTTTTTGTGACTCTTTGCATTTAGAGTGTAAATTGTCTTTTCCTGTTTTCCATGTGTTCTGATTTGATTATTTGCCTTTCTCTCTTGTATGGATGTTTCTACTCCATTGTTTGACTGTATTGTATATGTATTGTGAAAAGAAAAAAACATCAAAAAGAAATAATTTCTGCAAATCATTGTGATAAAATAATTCGACGTGGTGTAGATGTACAAAAGATTAATTTTGTATGAATATGCAGATTTGTGTTTAGGATTTAAAAATTGTAATCCATTATTTCGTGCAGAAATTGGAGCAGATAGTACTTGATAGCGTAGAAATGCACTCCTTCACACCTATTCACCTAAGGGGATTGTTACCAGGTATTGTTATTGTTCTTAAGCTAGTGTAGGCCAAATATATCTCATAATTTTGAATTGCAAGTTTATATTTTCTCTTTTTGGATGTAGCAAGATCTCTATTTTTATTCCTTTGATATGGCATAAGTTTTATTTATTCTAAAGCACTTCTCCATTTTAATTAATTACTTCAGACATTCGAGCAACAAGGGAAAAGAATGATGTTTACATTCCTTATGAAAGGTTTCAAGAGGATGAAGTGGAAAAGAAGGTTAATAGTCCCAATAACTCATTTAATCTGTATTTATTCATAAAATTTTACTATACTTTAATGGAGCTTTTTTGTGGTTCAAAATCACATTTAAGTATTATTTCATGTGACCTACTTGATTTCATGGATAATATCATTGACCACAGTAGTTAAATTTGAATGTGGATCTAATGTAATATTTAATTTATGGGCCTTGAGTTATACTACAACTAGTTCCTCATCAAAAACTCCTTCGCTCCTCGAATTGTCAGTCGCACTTTAATGCTGAGAAAGTCTATATAGGCTTATTAAAACAGAGATAATAAATGAATGCTTCATCTTTCATTAATCACCATCTTCTGTTCAATATATAGATAGCTTCATTTGGAGGTATGACACAATCAAGTCTTGGCCGTGAAGGATCCAAGTATTGAATGGATGAATATCTTGAAGTAAGTGAATTCAATTTTCCCCCCTCAAGTTATGTATACAGGATTTTCAAAAATCATCTTTCAGATTCATTTATGAGGATACACAAAGCACCTCTCTTTAAATATTATTAAAGTTTGGCATGATGCTCTAAATTGATTAGTATAGTTCAGATATGTTTATGTCTAAATTCAAATGTTAACATTTAAAATTTATTCATTATTCTATTGATGTTTTATGAACATTTTTCCAGGATGGTCCTTTAAGGATAGAGGCCTCTTCCATCGGTTCAAATTCAATAATATCCAAGATTGTTAACATGGTTACTCCTCCCCCTCTCTCTCTTCTGTGCATGTGCGTGCTTGATTATTTTTTCCAACCAGTTAATGATCTAGTACTTCCCTTAAATAGTTATTTAGTGGTTTTTAGTCTTCCCCATCTTTAAAATTGGTCAGTGTGTGAATGTTTGAAGTTTTTGATTGTGTGAAGATTTGAGCTGTGTGGTGTGACCTTTAGTAGTTGATGAGAGAATAATTAAAAATATCAGATGTGGACATTTCAAAATGCATAAGAATATTGAGCATTTAACTGTGAACATCGTGAGTTTGCTTGCGATCGAGTTTTAGTCTTACATTGAAGGTCACTGTGATTCAAGATCTATTATAACCCTCAGACTAAGGATTGAAATTAGCATGACTAAGTTTCTAGTCTAAACCCTCTTTTCTAGAATTTTAGCCTTAGATTTATGAATCATTTCAATGATATACGTGGCATTCCCTATTACCATAGCTTTATAAATTATATTGTCATCTACATGCAACTTATGGTATAGTTTATTTTATAAAGCTTTCTTATACTCATTATGCATTACCCATAAAATCCCCTACATTGGAATTTTCTAAATAAATCTTATATGTTTTGACTCCTTTTTTTTGAAGGTAAAGGATGCCCAAGGACGAGAAGCACCTATTCAAAGACTTGCAGATTTTATTGTTGGCCCTTCCGGAAATGTACCTCATGGTAGAATCATATGGTAGAACATAATGTTCTCAATTTAGGAGGAAGTTAAAATAGTTTTATTGTCTTATATTTATGTTAATCATTAGTATTTTGTCTTATATCAATGTTTGAATAATATGTTATTTTTGTGTTTTAATTTTTTGAATCATTTGAATTTGAAATTGTGGAGATTTTATAATTTGAATATTATATAAGATGATAATTTATGTTGGTATTTTGAATGCTTATTTAATTAAAAATATTACTTTTTTTAATAGGTATTAATATTAAAATTTCAAATATAATAATAAATATATATAAATTAACGACGGATGAATTCGTCGATAAAATAAAAATAGTCATATAAAAATATTTAAAATACCGATGAATTTTGTTAGTCGGTAATTTTAGCGACGAATAATTTTCGTTAGTAATTTATTATTTTTTATGTTTTTTATTTTTTATTTAGCGATGGAATTTTTCGTCAGTAATTAGTGACGATAAATTTCGTCAGTAAAATCGTCACTGTTTAATGATCTCCGACGAATTGGAAATGCATGATTGCCGACGGATAATTTATTTATCGATGCTCAAAATTCGTCAGTAATTACCAACAAAATTAAATTTTCATCGGTAAAAATTTACCGACCATGGTTTTAGCGACAACTCCATTTCCATCAGTAATCCATCGGTAAAATGTTAACCGACGAATTTTTCATATTTTACCGATGAAAATTTCCATCGGTAATCTGGCAGTTTCTTGTAGTGAATATCATCGTTAACAATTGTAGATAACTTAAAAGAATTGTATAAAACTTTTTAAAATTTAACAAATTACATGTAAAAGTTTTTAATGTTAAATTTACTATTATTTTAATATTAATAACTTAAATTATATATAAAATTAATAAATGAATTAAAATTAACGTAAAATTTCACATAATTAAAAAAAATAATATTAATATATATTATATAATTTAATCAATCCCGTGCATTGCGCGGGCTCAATACTAGTTTGAGTATGTTCTACAAATTTCTTTTTATTATTGTCTTTGAATTGGAATTATTGGTTCACTATTGAGCCATTCATTTTTTTTTATTCTGCATTTTTTTTGTATCGGCTTTAGATATTACTGACTCGATTGTTGCGATAAATATATTACAAATACTCTTTTTAGGTTTTGATTCGCTAATGATTAGTATTGTTTCTTAGAATTCTTCATTAACTGTTTATTGGAAGAGTTCTGATTTAACGGTAAATTCTTAATATTTTTAATGCTTAGAATTATACCATTTCATTTTCATTATCTTTTGAATTGGAATTATTGATTAACTATTGTGCTATTTTTATATTTTTAAATTTTATTTTGGATTATTGATTATATATGTGGGGTTGATTAATTTATTTGATGGGTTCTTTGTGCTAATTATTTGATGGGTTCTTGATTAATTTTTTTGATGGGTTCTTTATGCTGATCCTACGTGTTTCTATTTGGATTTGTTAATTTTTCTTTTTCTCAAGTTGCATTTTGAATTCATTCTAAAACTTAATTCTTTTTGTTTTTTGATTGTTCATTTTGCACCATTTGCGGGTCGCATGTTCTGCTATCGTGTGGTTTTGTGTGGCAATTGGATGCAATGTACGTAATCACTCTAAATTCATAAAAATGTAAAGTTAATTATATTACTGATAAATGTTACCAATTATTAAAACTTTGGCATTTAACTAGTTCAGTCTTGCAGGACTTGCCGTCATGTTTTGAGCTAGCATTTTACCCCAAATCTTGGTAAGTATTTAAGTACACAACCTACTCTAATTCTTGCTCCACTATGAGTATTGTGTAATCAGTTCACTTGATAAAATTATATCTGTTGATATGAATCTTAGTGTAAATCAAATAGGGTAAATTAATTATCTTTTGATTGTTGATACTATAGACTTTCTGTGGAAGTATGTCCGTAATTCAATTTGGTAGATGATGCACCTGAGCGAATTCATCTTTATTCAATCTCAACACAAATGAAGAATGATAGTTAATATTTGTGATTGAGTATAGATATAGAATTTGTTTATATTGACTTTCTATATTATGAAGGTAAACTTATTGGATTAAGTTGTGGTTTTAAGAAAGACAACAAGTTCTGAGATCGTTTAGGAGTGGGAATATTATTTTTTTCTTATTCAGGTCGTGCATAGATAAAGTGCTTGCTCTTAATAATGTTGGCCTTAAATTTTAATTTCATTTGATAATAACTGCAATAGTTGAGTATCTATTCATCTCTTTTTCATGTGCTTATGATTATCTCTCCACATAGGTGATTAGTATGTGCTTGATATTGATTAAGACTTAAAAATGCATCATAGTAGCACATGAAGGTTATTTTTTCTTTCTTTTAGAAACTCTCGGTGTATTTTTCGTTTTTATAGAAGTAAGGATTTCTTGGCAAAAATATATTTAGATGTCATCTTCTCTTATTTCTTAAAACCTCTTAAATCCTAAATGTAATTTTTCCACCCCTAATTTTGCATCGTCATCTAATTATCTAATAGATTTACTCATTTATTTTTGCTCAAATAAAAAGAAAAATAAAATTGAAAGAGCATTGAACTTCTATGGTATATTGCATTGCTCAAAGTTCTAATTTTTTTTATTATTTGTACTTTAAGTCCTAACGGGCCAGATTTGTAAAATTAATCAAATAAATGTAATGGGTTCTATGGTGCCTTTTTATTTATCTTCTACTCAGTGACGGAGCCAGAAAAATAGTGTGGGGGGGACAAATATACATAAAATTTATGATGTTAAATGGAAAGATAATAAAATATTAAAGGGCCGGTGCCAAATATAAGTAAAATTTATGATGTTAAATGGAAAGATGATAAAATATTAAAATATAATAATTAAAGTAGATTTAAATATAAATACTTCAATTAAAATAGATTTAAAATGGAAAGGAATAATTACTAATAGGTACACACTTTGTACCTCTAATTATTATAAGATACATTGATTTAAAATAATTACTCTCACATATAAAATATTAAAGTAAAATACCAAATATAACCCTAAACCCATACACTTTTAAACCACAAACCCTAAATCTTCACCCACCGCCAGACCACCACCGGACTACCGTCGCCGGCCGATCACCGGAGCTCCACCGGCCGGTCACCGAAATTCTGCTGGACCACCGACCAGCCGCCGGAATTCTGTCGGACCGTCGGTGGCCAGTCGCCGGAGCTCCAGCGGTCGATCGTCGGACCGGCTCCGGAGCTTCGCCGGACCACCACCGGACCACTCCACTTTTTTACTGCACACATTTTTTACTGCACACACTTTTCTGTTACTGGTACATTGGACCTTTATATTGCGTTCCTGATCTCAAAGTTATGGCGTTACAAGATTTTGGGTTTGTGATGCTTTGAGAATGAAATTTACCTTTCTCAACTGTTTGTGAAAGCTTGTTCATATTTCCCACCATCTCTCCCATCAGTAATGTAAGGCCTTTCATGTGCTTTGATAATTCCTCATGATTTGAGTTAATTTTTAGTTCCAACCGATCCACTCTTGCATCATTCCTAGCCACATATCGGTTCACGGTATTCTCTAAAGTAGGTTTTCCTTCTTCGACCTTAGCACCGAGATCAACACCAACAGGAGGTTGTACTGCTGCATTCGGATTGCTCCATGATAACTCCGGCCTCCTTGGTTGTTGATAATTATCCGGGGACCACGATTGTTGTAGTTCCCTTGGTAATTCCAATTTTTTTGATGTTGAAACCTAGTTCCTTGAATACTTTGACCCATAGCATAGTTTACTTCTTCTACTTCTTCTTGGCTAGCTCCTTCATTACAAACATCCTGCTGCAAAATTGGTACTCGCTGCGCTATATTAGTAATCTGCTTTTGCTGAGACTTAAGTAGCTTGTTGATATTCGCCAAGATTAAGACGATCTCATCATCTCTGCTTGACTTAACCATTGTGTGCTCAACCTACGCTACTTTTCCAAGAACATACGTGCCTCTCACTCTATCAGTTGGCCAATCTCTTGAATTCATCGAAATATCCTTAAAGAGCTTTTTGGCCTCAATGGATGACTTTGTAAGCAGTGCTCCATTCAATGAAGCATCAAGTAACACTCGAGAATCACAGTCCAACCATTGTAGAATATACTGATATACTGAGCTTTTGACAAGCCATGTTGCGGACACCTTCTAAGCATGTCCTTGAATCTATCCCATGCTTCATGAAATTTCTCATTACCACTGATAGCAAATTAATTGATTTTTTATTTCATCTTAAACACCTTTGAAGGTGGCATGTATCGCTCCAAGAACTTCAATTTCAATTGCTCCCAAGTAGTGTATTCAACAGCACTAAGAGTATCGTACCAATCTCTCCTTTTCAGTAAGCAAGAATTTAAACAATAAGATTCTTCTTGCATCTTCATGAGTTCCTGCATTTTTTTTTGTGCTTGCATAACCAAAAAACTTGTTAAAATGTTGTTGAGGATCCTCGAAAGATCCCCCAAAGAAGGAGTTTCTTTCTATCATGCTGATGAGAGCGGGGTGAAGATAAAAATCCGCATCTGCCCCTCTTGCTCCTAACAGTCCCACATTGCCACCTCCATTGTTCTTAAAGACTTCACGGATGGCAACATTATCCGGATTCACTTCCATGTTGACTGCTTTTGCTTTCGAGTCTTCTCCGGTTGCAGCTTCAATCGCTTTTGGGTTCAGCACTCCAACTTCAGCTCTTTGATTAAGAGCTTCAGTTGGTTCCATATTTTGTTCTTGTTGTTCTTCTTCTTTTTCTTCCTCGAAGATGCTCTGATTTCTGGATCATAAGGACAACCGTCCCCGACAATGGTGCCAGAAACTTGTTGGGCATTTTCTTAATACACAATTTCAACCCCCAAGTATGAAGGATATCTATCATAGCTTAGATAAGCGACCAAATTATATTATCGAACCCATAGGACAGTTTGTTATCAATTTATTATTATTTAATCTAAAGAAACTATTGTTGGTAATTTTAGTGAAAATATTGATTAAACTAATGAACATATAATAAAATAACAAATAAAATAGAGACAATAGAGATAAACGAGAGTTGCTCAAGTGACAAGATAGGTAGCTCTTCAGTCTATCCAATTTCACTAATTAATTTCCCTTCCGTATGTCAATGTCCGACTCTACCTTGTGGACTATGAACGCATCACTAAGCCAAGTGAATCTACTCTATAGACACAAGCAGATAAGCGTGTAACACGTGTGAATTTTCTTGGAGCAAGAGATATAATTACACCCCCTCCCCTTTCTAGGTACTATCAGTATCAATTTTTCCCGTGCACTAAGTACTCTAACCCGATATGATCTCCATTTATAGGTACTATATAATTATATCCTCTTTATCCTACTTACTAACCCGAATTTAATTCAATTAATAAGTATTCATATAAGATAGTTCTAATGAAACTTCAGAGTCCTCTCACTTAGAATCATAACATATAATCCTGCTCAGCAGTGAACGCACTCAATCAATAACTAAGATATGTATTCAGATTCTACATAACAGTTAATGATGCACAAAACAACTCTGAGTATGAATTAAAAATGCACAGTCTTATATAAAAAAAATCCATAAGTAGTGTTGTACGGAGTATACACACAAAAGTTTAATTAACTAGATAAAAACCTTCATAATCCTAGAACTACCAAAGCGGTTCTAGCCCATGATGTTTTGAAGAACGTTCATGGTGTTTGGATAGATCTTACCCATAGTCTTGAAAATTACAAGAAAGATTAAGTTGCGAAGAAAACCCTAGAGATGGGCGCCGTCGCTTCTCGCTCTGTCTTGAATCTTCACTTGGTTCTCACTTGATTCGCTGAACGAATCTCTCTCTATCACTCCTGCGGATGGAGTTAGGGTTTGGATGTAGTGTAGGATGGATGCAGAATCTAACTCTCTTATTTACGTGATTGACATTCCTTTTTAAACTTGTAGAACTCTCCTTACGAACCTTTACTGGGCTTTTTCTTAGAAAATACATCAATTCACGCATAGGAGGGTTGGAATTACCAAAAATAGGCATGCGTGTCTCCGCTCGACCACACTGGCAAGGTCAAGCAGATCTTGTCTGGGTTGAGCGATGATCGAGCGACCTCCCTATTCACTAAAATCTTGTACAGACCCTCGCTCGACCAAAAGGACTTGGTCGAGCGGTACCTCCTGAGGTTGAGCGGTATTTCAAACTTTGTGTTTTCTGATTCTGAGCACTTATGACCTATTTTTCTACATCAATATGCTCAAATAACCTCAGTATCCTCTAATTCGAGGATTTCCCATAAATGTACCAATTTACCTTGGTAATCGACCAAATCGTACTCAATTTCCACACAAATCAGAGCTCAAAACACATGAATTATCACTCTCATCAACCCACACCCACCCACTAATACAATTAAAATATGGGACCCACACTTTCACTAATACAACTACCCACTATACATTAAATAATACTCCTTAATCCACGTGCCAAAAAGCAAAAGACCCTCTTAGTGAGGGACGGAGGGAGTATATTATATACAATATTAATGTATATATTATGTTGAATTTGATTTATTGAGCTTGATTTGAACTTATCTATTTATAAAATAATTGTAGGACAACTTTTGATGGAGAAGAGAAAGCATTTTTATTGGACTCCTTGTGCTGCTCATTGCATTGATCTAATTTTGGAAGACATTGGAATATTATCTGAATTCATGTCTATGTTGAAGAAAGCAACCAGTGTTACCTCATTTATCTACGTACACCCTGGAGTTGTGAATATGTTGAGGCAATTCCTCGGAAACATGGAACTTTGTAGGGTTGGAGTAACAAGGTTTGCTACTGCTTTCCTAACTCTATAGAGGATGTAGTCTAAAGCTGAAATTGAGATTTATGCTTGCTTTAAAAGAGTGGGCTGAAAGTAAATGGTCAAAGGAGAGTGTAGGTAAAAAGGTATTCGAGATAATTTTGTCTAGTAGATTTTGGAATAGTGTTTCTCTACATTATCAAGATATATGACCCTCTAGTCCAAGAATTGAGATTGGTGGATGGTGAAAAAACCCAGCTATGGGTTACATATACAAGGCCATGGATAGGGCAAAGGATTAGATCATCAAGGCTGATAGGCTGTCACCGGCCCACAAAAAATAATATTTATAATTTTTTTGAATAGACCCACTAAAAATATAGTAGGGTAAGTACGGGTTGAACCCAAGATAGTAAATTGAAATTTAAAATCAAACTAAAGTATTTTGGTTTGTGATAAAATAACATAAAATGGGGGGATGTTGTTTGATTTAGTAAAAAGAAAATGTAAGCAACAATTCAAAATATAAGATTAACGATGCTAGATATTCTATGAAATTCACCAATAAAGACAAACCTAGTTTAGGATATCGATCCCTTCCCATGTACTAATCCAATAAATTATAAAGAATTAAACATTTTGTAAAACGTGTGAATTCAAATCCCTAGGTTAACGGTATGACCTATCAACCCGACATGTTCTTATGTTTAACAATTTAAGGTGCGACCATTAAATTGCACTACTTACAAGCAATCTTAAAAGATTTGGACTTGCAAATGCATTAAGACTCAAAACATTAGAATTACTAGGCTATGAAAACCGACTAGAAATCATACAACCTAGATCCTATTACACCTAGAGGGCCTTCCTCTATTTCACTACTCAATTCAATCCCCACAACAATTATGGATCATGGATCATGAAATAATAATAAGCATTTAAATAATTAAACTAGTTGATCAGTCTAAAATAATCATTAAAATTCTATAAGAACAATTCATGGCACATAATAGAATAAATCCACACAAGAGACTCAATGTAAAATTTCTAATAATCAATTAAACATATTATGGGAGGTTCACAAAACCCTAAACCAGAAAAGGGGTGTAGCCCATAAAGTACATAATTAAATCAAAATTAAAAAAGCATAAACTGAATTTATGGTGTCCTTCTTGAATTTTCCCCAAGTGTTGTGCGTGGGAATCAAGCCAGCCTTCTTCTCCCCCTTTCTTTTTCACGTTCTGCCCCTCTGTCCAAAACCCAAGCCTGCCTATTTAATATTAATTTTCAAATCTTTCCTTCTTTTTCTCCAATTTTTGCGTAACTCACAATCTCCAATTTAATTCTTTATTTGACTTTCCTTTTTGCCTCAAATCCCTTCATGGTAAGTTCTATTTTCTCATCCTTGATTCTTTCCTCTGCAAATAACGCAAAATCCTTCTCTTGCCATTGAAACAACATCCAATTTAATTGGCCTATTAATTCTAATCGAGAAATAAAAATCTCCCATTTCCAACCTATTAAAACACAAATTGGCTCATCCAAGTAAATGTGCACAAGCGATAGAATGAGTCGTAATATGTATGTAAATGATACACAAACAATTCAAATAAATGAGAATTGACTTAAAATAATAATGGCAAATTACGACTTATCAAATTCCCCCACACCAAATCTTTGTTTGTTCTCAAGCAAAAAGACCAAGGATTAAGGAAATTAAAAATCAGAGGCATCAATCTTATAGGTTAAGTGAATATGATGACACTTCTTAGGATAAATAACAAATGAGTATTCAAAACATATGAAAATGGATTCATTGCCCAAAGCTTGCAACTTTCATGGCATCAAAGTTTCAAAAATTCATGGCCGCACAAGGATTCACTCCAAGATCACTCAAGTGTATATGTGGGTTGCAAAAATCTCTCAAAAATTGAACAAGATATGTCATTACCATAAGCTTGCTCCCAAATCAAATATCCACCAATTTTCAATGAATCATGGGCAATAATCAAAGGTCTTTCAATTGGTTGTAATGGGGCTTAAGGATAAGGTGGATAAGAAGGGTATGAATGGCTAGTTATACCACTTTGCAAAATATGAAAGTCATGTAAATCATTCATCAAAGCAATACATCATCTCATTTTCATTTTTCTCCACATTCCCCTCTTCATTTCTTATGGTAAACTTTGATTTTTACCATCACGTATATCCCCCCACACCTACTCATTTTTTTTGAATAGCATGCTTACACTGAAGGGTTCAGTGTCTTTTCAGAAAATATAATCTGCAAAATGAATATATTACACCTCTTTCTTTCTTTTTTTTTACATTTTTTTTACAACCAATTTTTTTCTTTCTTCTTTCTTTTCTTCTCTTCTTTCTCCATTTTTTTTCACAACCATCAATTCCCCTTCATCATCAATCAACCATAAAAATACTTCCAATAAATTCCACAATTTACAAAATGGTGAGGGGTTCAAACGGAGGAGTTAAAGAAGGAACGGAATATGGCTCTTAGATATGCTCATTCAACAAATGAAAGGCTAGGCTCAACTTGGCTTTCCTATTGTTAAATATGATCGGGTAGGTGAATATAAGCCAAATGGGTTATGCCTAAATATAGGGGCGGCCTTGGGGCAGTGCCGATAGTGCCGCCGCACAGGGCCCCACCCCGGCGAGGGCCCCAATTTTTTTTATATATTTATATATGTATATTAAGTATATCTATAATTTAGCCAATATTATTATCCCAACTGGTAGGCAGCTCAGCCGGTAACACTTTATTTGTTTTAGTATAAAGTCCCGCGGTCGACTCCGGGTAAAGGCGCTTGGTTTTGTTTTTCTCATTTTGTTTATTATTGTTTTATTATTAATTAATTCTCTCATAACATAATATCTCAATCTCACTCTTTTATTATTAATTTTTAATAACATAATATTTCAATTATTTATGCACCAACTCAATCTCTTATAAATATTTTTATTAATTTTTTATTAAATTAAATTTTAGAAAAATATAAATAAAAAAATTGATTCTTGTAGTATGTATATGGATTTTTTTTCTTAATTTGATAAATTAATTAACATATATTGTAATTCTTTTTATTATTATATCTTGATTTAGGTGTGTAAACAATATAATTTTCATTATAATATAATTTTTTATTATTTTATAATTTTTATACTCCCTCCGTTCCACGTATTTGTTCACATTTATACGGGCGCGTAGATTAAGAAGGATTTTTTAACATATAATGTAAGAAAAATAGGGGTAAATTGGTAATTTAAAGAGAAACAGTAAATAAAGTTATTAAGAATGATGAATAAAATATAAAAAAGCGAATAAAGTTGTTGGGATTGATGAATAAAGTATAAAAAGTAAAAGGGATGTGTAGTATATTTTTATTATTAATGGAATGCGAATAAATACATGGAACACCTCAAAATAAAAAGTGCAAATAAATGCGTGGAACAGAAGTATATAAAAATTCTATTTGAAGTTTTACACCGGGCCCCTGAAATTCTGGGACTGGCCCTGCCTAAATAAATGCCCTTATCATTTTATTGCACATATCGAATGTATGATCTTGAAATGCATAAAAAGAACAAGTTCTAGAATGATCATATCATGTTCAATACACTCAAGCAAATGAGAATAGAGCTAATAGATGTAAATGCTCTTTTTAAGGCTCAAATGCTCACGAAAAGGGGTTTAATTTTGCCATGAAATCTGAAATATTTTCAGCCACTTATATCACAAAAATTTTGCAAAAGAAATCTACAAAACATTAGTTCTTATGCATCAATGTTATCCCCTTCGTCATGCTATCATTCTCACAACCCCAAGACACCGTTCTCTAATTTTTTCGATTCCAAAATTCATCAACAAGCATCAAAAACAGAATTTTGCAGCACATTAGCTCAAATTCTGCAAAGAGATGAGAATTTCAGCAGAAAAAACAGCAAATATCAGCAGCAATTTCAGCAAAAATCAGCACCCATTTTGTAACAGAAAATTCCAGCAAGGATTGGAGAACAATTAGCAAAAAAATGCAACAATAACCCCACATCTAAAACATCAGTCTACAGCACATAAGATTCCCTCCCCATGTAGGAAATAAATTAATAAATCCTAATACCTTAAACCCTATTACGATTAACGAGATCAAAATTATAATGCGGAAGCGTACCTGATCCAATGAATCTCTAGGCGGAACACGAACTCAGGATCAGTTGTTATATGGCCTTCCTCAACTAAGCCCTCCTAATTCCTTTATGGGGACCGTAGTAATCCCTCCCGATGGGGAGAAGGGAAGACCATGTGCGGCTTAGTATATTGGGGACCATAATCGGGTAACCTTTATATACTACTTGACTAGACCACCCATAATCACCTAATCACGTAGTATTGGGTATCTACTCATTTGGCCCATATTAATTATTATTATAGCCCATGGACTTTTAATCTTAATTGGATCACTTTAATTAAGTCCATAAAATAATTGAATAGCTAATATAATTGTATAATAATATATTGTCCACAATTAGATTATAATGGAAATTAATAATTTCCAACAATCTCCCACTTGGGCTATATATTTTCCGTTAGCAATTATATCAAGAGTCATTAGTTGCGCAACTTTATGCTATTCCTCTTCAGGCTATACTTATCAATCTGGTCCATCTCATATACTAATATGGAACTACCGCGGCATTCACCACATTATAAATCGTGATTAAACCCCGACAATCACCATATCAATATACTCAATGACATAGATCAAATATGGTGAGTAGCATGAAAATTACATGCAACGTGATCAATATCATGTCTATTTCCAACTGGTCCAACTTTAAACTTTAGTGAGATCAATCCATAATGTAAAATACTACAAAATGAAATTACTTAAGTGAATTCTCAATGAATTCAAAGCCATGAACTTTATTCTGCAGAAAATTGAATTATCCAAATCAAAGTGTCTTGAAACTTTAAAGAGCAATAAATATAGACTCCCACTAAACCAATGTATTCTAAAACCATATAACACCCATATGAGTAGCTAGCTCAAAAAAATTACAGGGCGTTGAATACATAATAGCGGATCCAAATTTAGGATCTATCTCAATATGCTTTACTGAAATTTTATCCACACAAAACACTTTATTTAACAACCAAGAATTCTATGTCAATATGCTTGACTTATAAGAACTCTTGTTGCTAATACTTTACTGCGAACTAACTGTCATAATGAACTTTATGTGACAAATCTTCGCAACCTTTATTTCATGTTTGAATGCCTTTAGTGTGCTACTGATTCTGTTGTCATGGTTAATGAGCTAAAGTGTTTACTTAATACTTTTACTTGTATAGCTCTCCGACCAACAGAAAATATAGCCTGAAGTGGATCTTATACTGTATTGACATCCAACAAACTCAGAATCAGAATTCTTCATGATCTCTAACAAATCTGATCCCTGATGTACATGCATATTATTCTTAGTTCTCTATACATACTTTATAAAGATCCATACTAGAGTTACTTAAATGTCTACTTAATATACCAACAACATAAGCCAAATTAGGTCTTGTAGAGACCTCATCATACAACAACTTCCAACAACCAATGAATATGGAATGTTTCTACATTTCTTAAATCTTTAGTTTAACTTTAGGGCACCTGATTGAGACTGCACTTGGCTTCCTTATTTTAACTTAAACATTCTCCCACTGAATCACATAATCATCTACATTTGTCTCAAAACCAAATGAGACACTTACTTCATGATGATACCTGTGATTCCTTTACGAAAAAAAAAATTTGCTTGAATGCATAGATGGATTTCCTATTAGTTCTTAAACCATTTAGATCATATCATCAGTGTTGCGATCAAGGAACTTTATCTTTACATCCATCTAATATGATTCAAGATCAAAATATGCTACTAATGTCACGATTATCTTATAGTAATGCCTTCCTTCCCTTTTGAGTATAATCCTATATCAAGATGCAAACCTAATCATCTTGTATTGATTTATACTCATAACTTATAGCATTAACACACTTTGGAGTAATTGGACCTTTCATGGTTTGATGAACATTGTTTGAATGTTCTACCATTAATTCTATAGTGTCCTCATTATTTAAGAGAAAAACTACATAATCATTCGAATTGTCTTTCACCCAACTCTAGTGGTTTTCTTAGTGACATTAATTCTTGAGGTTGTTGAATTTGTTATTCCTTAAATATTATTGACATTGTCATATCGTTATTCTGAATTTGCACCAATTCTTTAAAGCATAAGTGGGGATCGAATCGACTCCCCCTTAAGGACAATGTCTCTAATATTATTCTTCCCCCAAAATTAACATCCTCACATAATACCGTATTACCCGTCTCAAATATGATCCGATCAATTGGATCATAAACTTATTATCTTTATTTAATACCAATAAAGTAACTTGTATCTATTTGAATCCAATTTTCTTTAGTAGATCCCAATGATCTAGCCTTAGTTGGATATCACCATATGTGAAACTCAAAGAGTTCTCACAACTACTTTGGTTGGAACTTTATTGAGACCATAAGCTGCAATCTTTAGTATTTCTCCAATTAGTAACCATATATTGTGGAGTACTATTTTTGTCTTTTAACTACACCACAACACCATTCATACTAAGTAATCTTAATGTGGTGTATTATAAAACAATTCCACAAGCCTTTAGGAGAAAACAAAAGGTTATACTTTAGTTTTTTTTAACAGCTTTCCAAATGGGTTTTTCTTTGTTGCCCTTATACTTTATTGAGACAGAGTTTGTTAGAAACTTATTAGTTCATCCTTATTGTTGAAGTTCTCATCATGTATAATTTTGTTGTTGACATATGTTAAACTTAATTAACAGACTTCTTAATTGTACAGAGAATTAATCCAAAATGATTATCATGCTTGCACTAAACTTTATAATCTTTCAAATTTTAAATAGTTTAGAATCATCTCAAGGAATCTATCACATCATTAGTATCAATACCAACTTGTAAGTGACACTCTCTACGTAGTAGTCAAATACTGACAATAAAACTGTCAAGCAATAGCCTTCCTTTGGGCCGACTTATTACTCACATGTTAAACAAATAATCATCACATATTTACCACCACAGGTGCTTGTGTATTTCTGCAAAATATTAATCTACCTATGGACCGATCAATACCCGCATGAAGATACACTTGCAAAACATTATTAATTAGGGACCCATCACAAGACACCTTGTGCAACATTAACCTCGTCTATGGACAAAAATTAACTGCAGGGGTAATCTTGGTGTAACAATCAAGTATTGACAATAAGTTCTGTCAAACAAGAGTCTATCTGTGGACCAACTCATGTTCACATGAATAATTCAAATAATTATCACATACTTATTATCACATGTGTGTTATTATTCTGTCAAAATGTGCCTACCTGTGGGCCAAACACAGAACATATAAATAATACCACACCCATCTATGTAATTCCAATAAAGCTTTTCTCCACACACGATATTGCTGTGGCAACATGGTGCTTCGATTGACTAGATTGAAGGTTTACTAGACTAATTAAATAAATATTAAAATATTTAATTTAATTAAACGACATTTAACTATCTCTCCAATTTAATTTAATTTTATTCCACTAACCAAATAGGAATATTAGATGATTTACTACCTTATAATGATGAAAGATCTCCTAACTTAAATAAGAATTTCAAATTCCAACTTAATATAAACTGAATTATACAAATATTGAGTCAGACATAACATGTATGCCACGCTAATTTGCGGATTCAAAATAATTAAAATCCAATATTAATTGGAATCCACGTGTAATGTCAAATATAAATTTATCATCCAATCATTCATTACCAAAATTACACAAATACCATAATTATTTTAGATACTCAAAAATATCGTTCATAATACATTATGAGTAAATCCAAAATTGGAAAACATTATATTTGCTTGTCATGATCTGTGGTAGCCGTGTATACCAAATCAAAATTTTTGATTTTATTATCCATAAGCAAATTCAATTCACAAATTTTCAAGCTCCAAATATAACTTTGTGATATCTCATTACCTCAATTAAGGGAATTGATTATTTAAACTAATTTAATATACCATAATTTAATCAACAAAAAATAACCCAATAACCCAAAACATTACTTGACAAAAGACCAATTAGATGAATTGGTTTCAATTACATACGTAATCAAATTGGTGGGATTAAACCTAAGTAAAATGAATGAATCCACCTCAAAAACTTTAATCTCAAATATGAAAATTGCACTATGCCTTCACGAAAATTACAGAACATTCTATTTTCATGACAAAAAAGGCCATTTGTCCTTTAACAATGGTATGTAATTATAAAAATTGATTTAATAACCACAAATTAATTAAATCAATAATCCACCAAATCACAATGTCTATAATTACTTTGAATTTTAAAGACAATGTCCACAGATTTTAATACGATTCCAATCCATAATTTTAATTCTCCAAAGATGTTACCGATATAACATTTGAATTAAAATGCATAAATAACTCCAGTCACCATCCTCAGGTGTGTATTCAACTTAATTAATAAACATACACACAAAACTGGATCACAAACAGTCAAGATTAACTATAATGAAACTTAATCAAAATCTCAACTTAATAAATGTACATATACACATATGCTGAAAGGCACCATCAATTAGCACAATCACATATTAATTAATCTATGTCAAAGATGCCAATCCACTTTCAAATTATTGAAATTGAAAAAGCAGAATATACTGAATTTAAAGAAAAACTTATGTATTCTTTAAAATAATGTGGCGCATCACCAATTAATTCAACCAATCACGAGTTAGTGAATTACATGTACATGATATATAGCACTTATTAACTCAATTAATTTTTGTACGAGTGGGTCTAATTCATCATAATTAGAAACGTAATTTAAAGAATATATCAGAAGCCGGATGCGTTAACTGAAAATGAGAACTCAATCAACATTCTTAATCCCAAATTAAAATAATTCACCTTTCCATTGACAATACGAATACCCCAAATATTTGAGGTTACAAGCACAGCAGTGGATCGAAACATGCTCCACATCATAAATGGAAGACGTATATCAAGAACAGTAATGCGTCAAACATAAAATGAAAGAGTATTAAGTATACGCAGGCCATGTAGAATACCAAATAAAGAGCAATATTAAATTACTCATAAACAAGATTAAAATATCAACATCAAAACTGAAAATCTTTCTTTAATGTCCATAATAATATCCATTTCATGGATCTAAAATAAACCGTAATCCAATTCCGTCAATCATTAAGGAATTTTCATCTCCACATTTAAAATTTTGATTTTTGAATAATGATTCAAATACTAATATTTAAATCTAAACACAATTTTAATAGATCTCAGAGAATCATGTGCATTCTTTTTGAGGTTGCATGTGCATTCTTCATTTTGCTCTTTTCATCCTTTTTCTTATTTATTTACCATTTCCACTTTTTTTTTTCATCAAACCTTACTAGCCACCATCTCCTCAATCACCCACACAAAGGGTATATATATAAGGTTTAAGAGGGTAATCAAGGCTTGTAATGTGCTATATTCACAATAAAAAGGCTTATAGGCTCAAAGTGGTTAACTAGGGTTGATGTACATGGTAAGAAAATATATGGCAATGACTATGAATAACAAGGATGGCCTAAGATCATTTCACTAATCTCCACAAATCGGGCTCGTTCCTATAGTCCTTGAGCAAGTTCTAGCTTATCAAACACAACCAATCCACTCATGAAGAAAAACCATGTATGCACGGTTGAGGCTCAAATTCTCACAAGCTTATGCATTGGACCTTAAGAAACTTATTACACCACATTCATCTCAAAATTGAACAAGTTAAGTAAAACATGTCACAATTCGAAAGTGTAGAGATTCTTAATCATAACTTGTCATCACTTACTACCACAACATATCACCACTCATGTTCAAAAATGACTCACAACATCCCAAAATAAACCACCAAACATACCAAGACAAAAATAAGAAAACACACAAAACATAAAATAAAGACTCAACAAACAAGAAACAAAACAAAAACACATAACATGCAAAAACAACAATCACCATCATTAGAAAATGAAGCACATATTCAATCATCCATAACAATGTAAGCTCACAATCATCCCCATCCTTGATTGAAAAGGAAACCTCCCAAAGACATAACAAATGAAGTAGCATGCAAATCACATCAATCCAAATCAAATTATGTCAAGCAACTAAAAGTGATAAGGTGTAGAGTACTCCCTCAATAGACATTTGATAATGAAAGCGTTAGCTCCAAGCTCTATTCATGCTTCCAATACCTTTCACTCATGCTCAAAGACTCAACAAACACCGTTAGCTCAACAATTGCATTTAACAAATATGGATTCACATGCACTTCAACACAACCAATCATACCAAAATCAACCAAACTCATGAGAAAAATTTTAAAATTAGCCCAAAAATACGAAAAGTATATGCTTTCAAGACAAAGTATGTCACACCACGCCATATCCCCCCAAACTTAAATTGAAACAAGAGTTTCGAGGCAAGTTTGCAAAAAGTGGTGTGATTTACTTTCACACTTCAAATCAAGCACTTATCGTTTGTCCAATACGCATTCTCCTCACAAGCACAATCAACATACATACCAAAAATGCAAAACAAGCAAATCCACCATCCTTATTGAAAGCAATAAATAAAGCAATAAAGATAATGATGGGTTGCCTCCCATCTAGTGCTAAGTTTAACGTCTTCAAACCGGACGGGATATGGAGAACTCATCGGAATGGCCACATATATCTTTTGTCCTTGCCATCGAATTTTAACCGTTGTGCTTCTTCCTCTATTAGGCATTTGTGGCAAGTGACGACCTCAGTTGCATCCTTCGAGCATGGCTTCAAAAATTCGACTCTCTTGAGCTTACACTCCATTGCCCTCTCAATTCTTGAACACCACTTATTCCTCCTTACCAAATAGATCTCCAACATCTCTTCGAGTTCTCTTTTGTTTCTAAGGATATGAGAAAAATCAATGGGTAAAACAAAATCAATGTAAACAATATTATCAAGTTCAAAGCAACTTAAAGAGTTTAAAGGTTTAGAAATGCTCATTTCACTCTTCAAGTCATCATCATTTGTTTCTAGACTTTGTTCCTCTTCATCAACATCATTTGCCTCAATATGCTCTTCAAATACCTCTTTTGATTCTTCATCTCCCAAATTCTTTTCTTCCTCAAACTCTTCTTCAAATTTACTCTCCTCTTCAAGCTCTTCAACTTGTTGAAAATTGGTCAAAGCACTTACAATTTAGCTCACTTGATGCTCCAAGGCTTTGAATCTTTGATCATTATTTTCCTCAATAGCCTTGAATCTTCTTTCATTAACTTCATCACTCTTTCTCCTTGTTTCATCTTGAGTTTTATTAGATTCAATCAACTTCTCAATCAATACTTCTAAAGATGATTTTTCTTCTTCGACTTATTGAAAGTCTCCTCCCTCTTGGTTGTCACAATTCCATTCTTGATTTGGTGGATAATTCCCATGAAAACTTCCTTCATAGTTATGTTGAAAATTTCCTTGGAAATCATCCACTCCAATGAAAGAAACATCTCCTACTTGATGCGTAGGCATCCTCCACTCTTCTTGCTCCATAGGACTAGGAATCGACACACCTTGCACATTTTGAGCACCCCCCAAACTTGAATTAGACAAGACTTGACCATAAGCACCTTGATTCATCATCCTTATTTGTCTTGTCACTTCCAAAGTAACTTGGGTAATTATCTCAGAGGATTCATTTTGAAGAAAACTTGATTGAAGATCTTGACCTTCATCACTTCCTTGAGCACTTCTTCTATATAATTCAAGTAAGGCGTAGTTTTGAAATGGAGGAGAAGTGTTGGTGTTGGGATTTGGTGGAGAATAAGTGTATGCTTGATACGGATGGACTGTATTTGCATTGTAAGCTTGTTGCCATTCTCCATTTCTTCCTTGATTGTAGTATTGAGAGCTATCTTGATTCATTTGGAAGTTGTACCCATAGTTGCTCTCATTCATGTAGCCTCTTGATTGTGGAGGTGGAACCCTTGCAAATTGATCCCCAAAGACATTTGTGAATTGGTTCCAACCATCCATTTAAATGCTCTTCTCAAGGCTTACTACAATTCTTCTTAAACTTGCTATTTTTGGCTTTGATCCCCCTTTCTCTTCTCTCAAGGTAGTTTCACTTACCTATCAAAACGAAAAAATAAGATAAAAATTTTCCAAAACAAATAATAAAAAGCAATAAAAATATCTCTATTAATACCAATCGAAACACTCATTCGTTAAACCACTAGCAACCGTTGTCTCCCCGGTAATGGTGCCATTTGATTAGTCGTAATATAGTGGGCATGACCAATTAAAAAAATTATCGAACCACAGGGAGGAAGGTACTAGGGTCTAAGCGATCTCGTGTTTGTCATAGTATTATAGAGATGAACGAGAAGGGGAGATAATCAAGAAATGACAATAAAATAAAAGGATAGATGAATGGAAGATGGATGAATGAGCCAAGTAGATAGAGATGAGATTAGCAATACTTAAAGCATGGAAAATCTAGGTATCATGCAATGAATTCATATGTGTCATGGGTAAGAGACTAAGGGCCAACACTAAGATCACCTAAACTCCCTCTCGGAATGAATAGGATATGGTTCTAAACATAGCTCAATGGATTGGTTCTCACTTAAACAATTCCAACTAGGTACTAAGCTTAAATGAGAGTCCCTTCACACAATTAATCAACCTCTCGATCAAACCAATTACATGTCCTACCAAAGGGTTCTAAACTATGAAGGACTTCTCAATCTCTTCACAATTTATAATGCACATGAGGTGTTTGATGAAATGATTCACTCAATTATCCTAAGCATGCAATTGATTTCTCAATCTAATCACATATCTAGAACAACTAAACACACAAATCAACAAAACAAATCAAGCAATTAATAATCAATGATAGAAAATCAATTAACCCATTCAACATAATCATTCAATTGCAAAATACCCAAAATTATCCAACACAATTCATATTGCTAATCTCACAAGGGAGATTAGCCTCTCATGGTCATAAGGAATCCAACATAGACATTAAAATCCTTACAAAACATGATAAACAATAGGTTTCAATACAAAGTGTAGATGAAAACTCCCTTGGATGTCTCCAATGGTGATCTTCTTCTCCCCCTTGCAATTCACCTCTCTTCCTTGCTTCTCTAGCTACTTGGATGAAGGATTTGATGGTTGGATGAAGGTAGATCCAAAGGATGAAGAATGGATGAAGGTGAAGGTGAAGAATGGAGGAAATGGTGTGTGAGGTGTGTGTGGAAGGGTGGAATTTTGGATCTTCTATCAATTGTTGAATAATGGGGTATTTATACCCCTTGGGAAGCTTCTAGAAGGATTCTGATTTTTTCTGATCCCAGACACGACATGAGTCGTGTGACGCAACACGGCCATAAGGTGGCCGTGTTGTGTCTTCTGTTGCTCTCACATGGCCATTCTGGACAGGACCGTGTTACGCAACACGGCTCGTGTGCTGCAACACGGCTCGTGTGCTGTAACACGGGCACAGGGTGGTCGTGTTGGATCTTCTGATGTCAGCACACGGCCACTTCTTACAGGGCCGTGCGCTGTACACGGCCCATGTTCTTGCTGCCCTGCTTCCTCTTTCACTGTTTTGGCTCGTTCTTCCTCGTTTCAACTCCGAATTGAGATCCGCTTTTTCCTACGTCTTCCTTATCATATCTAGCATCCAATAAAAAGTGAAAATCATAGGTTTAAGCTCATTCAAACACATTTCAATAAAAACACAAAATACCACCAAATAACACATAAAATACGGATAAAATCATACGAAAAGACATACCAAAAGACACTAAAATCTAAGTGAAAATATCACTCATCAGTAGTAAAGTAAGACTTTTTACCCTATGCTAAAATTTTTCTTTGAAATTTTTGCATCATGAAATGCTTTTGTTCTAACTTTGTAGATCACTGAATTTTCATAAGCCTCATTTCTCAACTCTTCCAACTCTTACAACTGAAATTTTCTTTGAACTCCGACCTCCTCATGATCCATGTTACACTTTTAGATTGCCCACCAAACCTTATGTTGAAGCTCCACACGTAGGTGGCATGGCATTCTAAAAATAATCAGGTACGGGGACATGCCAATAGATGGTTTATAGGCCGTTCGATAGGCCCATAGTGCATCTTCCAATCGTGAGCTCCAATCTTTTCTAGACGGATTGACCGCCTTCTCCAAAATTCTCTATCTCACAATTTGATACCTCCGCTTGGCCACTCATTTGAGGGTGGTAAGATGTGGAGGTCTTATGCAACACCGAATATTTGAGCAATAGAGCTTCCACTGTCCGGTTGCAAAAATGTGTGCCCCTATAACTAATAATAGCTTTAGGGATCCCAAACCTACAAAAGATGTTAGAACGTAGGAAACCTGCAACCACTTTTGAATCATTAGTCCGGATGGCTTTTGCTTCCACCTACTTGGAAACATAATCAACGTCAAGTAAGATGTACACATGACCCAACGATAAAGGAAAAGGTCCCATAAAATCCATTCTCCACACATCAAAAATTTCACAAACAATTATAGGAGTTTGGGGCATTTCATTTCTTTGGGAAATATTTCCTACACGTTGACACCTATCATAAGACTTGCAAAACTCATATGTATCCTTAAATAGTGTTGGCCAATAGAATCCACATTACAGAACTTTAAAAGCAGTTCTTTTAAAACCAAAATGACCCCATACTCATGACTATGACAAAAAGTGAGAATTGAATTAAATTCAACATTAGGTATGCACCTTCTTATCACTTGATCGGAGCAACGTTTCCACTAGTATGGATCATCCCACATGTGATATTTGGATCACTACGAAGCTCATCACACTAGGCCTTACTCATATCTTCTGGAAATCCACGAGTAACTAGAAAATTCACCAAATTAGCGAACCATGAACAGAGTCTTCTGAGACTGAAGGGTTCAGTGTCTGTGCTGCTATATTTTCCAAAATTTGCAGGACTGATAGCAGCTGTTCATCTGGGAATTTTTCCAGTATTGGTTGCTCATCCTCTTCTCTAACCAAGCGGCTAAGATGGTAGGCCACCAGATTCTCCGATCCCTTTTATCTTTGATCTCCAAGTCAAATTCTTGGAGTAGCAAGATCCACCGAATTAGCCTTGGCTTTGATTTCTTTTTCTTCATGAGATGGCGCAAGGTAGCATGATCAGAGAAAACAATCACTTTAGTTCCTAATAAATATGAAAGAAAATTTTCTAAAGCAAAAACAATGGCCAGAAGTTCTTTTTCCGTAGTGGAGTAGTTGGCTTGAGCATTATCCAAGGTTTTCAAAGCATAATAAATCACATGAGGTGCCTCATTTACTCGTTGCCTGAACACTGCTCCTACAGCGTAGTCACTCGCATCACACATTATTTCAAATGGCAATCTCCAATCTGATGGTTGAATTATTGGTGGTGTGGTTAGCAACTCCTTCAACTTATCAAAAGCTTCCTTGAAAGCATCATTCACCTCAAATTTCACATCTTTTTGCAGTAGTTCGCAAAGAGGCCTCGCTATCTTTGAAAAGTCCTTGATAAACCTCTATAAAAACCTGCATGTCCAAGAAAAGAACGAACTAATTCCCGTATGGATGTGGGGTAAGATAATGCAGATATAAGATCAACCTTAGACTTATAAACTTCAATACCCTTTTTAGAAACTATGTGTCCTAAAATAATACCTTGTTCTACCATAAAGTGACATTTTTCCCAGTTTAGAACAAGATTTGTTTCTATACATCATTTTAAAATTACTCCAAGGTTCCCAAAACATTCATCAAAACCCTCCGTATATACTAAAATTATCCATAAAAACCTCAATTATATTCCCAACAAACTCAGAAAAAATGCTTATATGCACCTTTTGAAAGTAGCAGGTGCGTTGCAAAGTCCAAAGGGCATCCGACGATATGCAAACGTTCCAAATAGGCATGTGAAAGTCGTTTTCTCTTGATCTTTGGGTGCAAGGGGAATCTAAAAATAACCAGCGAAACCATCAAGGAAACAATATCCTGCAAGCTTTTCTAACATTTGATCAATAAATGGTAAAGAGAAATGATCCTTTCTAGTCATGCTATTGAGCTTGCGATAGTCTATGCACACTCTCCAACCGATTTGCATACAAGTTGGAACCATGTCACCTTTATCGTTCTCAACAACAGTTATTCCTAATTTCTTTGGTACAACCTGTGTTGGGCTAACCCACTTGCTATCCGAGATGGGATAAATAATTCCAACATCAAGAAGTTTCAAAATTTCTTTCTTCATGACCTCATCAATCGACGTTGGGCCTCTCGTGATGGCTTTGCATCATCCTCTAGTAGAATACAGTGCATGCAAAGTGAGGGGCTGATTCCCTTAATATCTGCCATGGTCCAACCCATTTCCGCCTTATGTTCCTTCAAAACTTCAATCAATGTGCTCTCTTGCTCTTCTGTCAACTTGGCCAAGATGATGACTGTCAATGTGGAGTTTGATCCCAAGTATGCATACTTCAAGTGTTGAGGGAGTGGTTTCATCTCTAGTTGTGGTGCCTGCACTATAGATGGAAGAATCTTTGGAAAAGTGTTAGGCAATTATATAGAAGCAACTTTGGGTTTATTTGTTTTTGGAGGGCAGTTCTGCAATGCATCAACCAATGGAATTAAAGCTTCAAAATTCAACTTTTCTAAGTCCTCCTTGGTGATTCCATGTGCAATAACTGTATCCAATGCATCCTTACAAGTGAGTTCAAAACAATCCTTGACCATAGGCTCAACAATACTCAAAACAAAAATTGAGTTAGCATCATCAGGGAACTTCATTGCGTCATATATGTTGAATTGAATAATCTGCCCATCAAATTCCATCGTAAGAGTGCCCTTACTTATGTCTATCTTTGTGCATGACGTGTTAAGGAAAGGCCTTCCCAATAAGATTGGGGTGGAGTTTGATGGGTGTTCATTCATTTCTAATACATAAAAATCAGCTGGAATGATTAGTTTGTTTACCTGCACGAGAACATCCTCAATGACTCAGTCTTGGTAAGCATGACTCCGAACGGTGAGTTGAATGACAACTCTGGTCTTCTTTAACTCTCCCACCCATAGCCTCTCAAAAAGTGATCTTGGAATTACATTTATGGAGGCTCCAAGGTCTAGCATTGCTCTCTCCACCTCGAAATTTCCAATTTTGCAAGGAACAACGAATATGCTAGGATCTTTGCATTTTTTAGGTAGCTTTTTCTAGAAGATAGCCGAGACGTTCTCCCCCATCACCACTTTTTCATTCACGGTCAGCCTCTTCTTGTTGGTGCACAAATTCTTCAAGAACTTAGCATATCTCAGAATTTGTTTAATTGCCTCGATGAAAGGTATATTAATTTCCTCCTTCTGAAATACCTCAAGTGTCTGCTTATCTTTCTCAGTGGTGTCAACTTTCTTCATTCTACTTGGAAAAGGCAAAGTATTAGAAATTGAAGGTGCTGCTGGATCAGATTGTTTTACCAGAATTTCTGTGGCATTCACAGATATTTTTTCGAAAACAGGGCACAACTGACACTGAAGGGTTCAGTGTTACTGAAAAAATAAAAAATTCCAGAAAATTCTATAACCTGTAAAAATACAGAAAAATAAAACACATAGATTTAACAAAATTTTAATTTTACTTCTCGAGCAAACGGCGCCAAATTTTGATAGGCTGTCGCCGACCCACCAAAAATAATATTTATAATTTTTTCAAACAGACCCACTAAAATGTAGTATGGTAAGTACGGTTCGAACCCAAGAGAGTAAATTGAAATTTAAAATCAAACTTAAGTGTTTTGGTTTATGACAAAATAACATAAAATGGGGGGAATGTTGTTCGATTTAGTAAAAAAAATGTAAGCAGCAATTCAAAATATAAGATTGACGATGCTAGAGATTCTAAGAAATTCACTAATAAAGACAAACCTAGTTTATGGTATCGATTCCCTCCTGCGTACTAATCCACTAAACTATAAAGAATTAAACAGTTTGTCAATGTGTGAATTCAAATCACGAGGTTAACGGTACGACCTATCAACCTAAAATGTTCTTATGTTTAACAATTTAAGGCACGACCATTAAATTGCACTACTTTCAAGCAATCTTAATAGATTCGGACTTGTTAATGCATTAAGACCCAAAATATTAGAATTACTAGGATATGAAAACTGACTAGGAATCATACAACCTAAATCCTATTACACCTAGAGGGCCTTCCTCTATTTCGCTACTCAATTCAATCCCCACAGCAATTACGGATCATGGATCATGAAATAGCAATAAGCATTTAAATAATTAAACAAGTTGATCAGTCTAAAATAATCATCAAAATTCTATAAGAACGATTTAGGGCATGTAATAGAATAAATCCACACAAGAGACTCAATGTAAAATTCCTTATAATCAATTAAACATATTACGGTAGGTTCACAAAACCCAAAACTAGAAAGGGGGTTTAGCCCATAAAGTACATAATTAAATCGAAATTAAAAAGCATAAACCGAATTTGTGGTGTCCTTCTTGAATTTTCCCCAAGTGTTGTGCGTGGGAATCAAGCCTGCCTTCTTCTCCCCCTTTCTTTTTCACATTCTGCCCCCCTGTCCAAAACCGAAGTCTGCCTATTTATTATTATTTTTAAAATCTTTCCTTCTTTTTCTCCAATTTTTGCGTAACTCCCAATCTCCAATTTAATTCTTTATTTGACTTTCCTTATTGCCTCAAATCCCTTCATGGTAAGTTCTCTTTCTCATCCTTGATTCTTTCCTCTGCAAATAATGCAAAATCCATCTCTTGCCATTGAAACAGCATCCAATTTGATTGGCTCATTAATTCTGATAGACAAATAAAAATCTTCCATTTCCAACCTATTAAAACACAAATTGGCTCATCAAAGTAAATGTGCACAAGCGAGAGAATGAGTCATATTATGTATGCAAATGATACACAAACAATTCAAAGAAATGAGAATTGACTTAAAATAATAACGTCAAATTACGAATTATCAAAGGCTTTCCCAAATCATGAAGAACGATATGTGAAGATTTTTGAAATAATTGTTGAAAGATGGAATTGTCAACTCCATCAACCTTTGCATGCTGCAGCTTTAATGTTGAATCCACAAATTTTTTTATGAAAGAAGAGGTTTAGGGCTTGGAGAAATAGGTGATGATTTTGTTGCTACAGTAGATAGATTGGTTCGAGGTGAGGACAATCAAATGCAAACTACAGTGGAACTTGATTCATATCGAAGGGAAACGAATGCATTTGGAAGTAATTTGGAAATAAAACAAAGGGCAACAATGTCTCCAATCGCATGGTGGCACACGTATGGATCGTCCACTCCAAATCTTCAAAAGTTTGCCATTAAAGTTTTGAGTCATACATGTAGTTCATCCGGTTGTGATTGAAATTGGAGCATCTTCGAGAATGTAAATGTTTTTATATATATTATTATATTTATGATCTTTTCGTAATTATGTTTCAAAATATATTATATATTTTCAACATTTGCAGGTTCATTCAAAAATGAAGAAATAGGCTCGAGCAACAAAGGATGAATGATTTGGTTTACGTGAAATATAATCGTGTATTGCAATGTCGATATCACAACCATGACACTGTCGACCCCATCTCATTAAAGGAGATCAACGATTGTAATGAATGGTTAACCGGCATAGTCGATGAGGATGCGGGTGATGAGTTGGTCTTTAAATATGATACTTTAACATGAGATGTGGTTGAGAAAGCAATTGGAATTGAAGAACCTGCATATAACACTAGAAAGAAAAAGTCCAAAACTGCGACTACATCAACTTCAAGTGCTACACCTACTAATATTAAAAGAAAGGATCAAATGGATAAAGGAAATAGAAAGGATCAATTGGAAAATGGAAAGAGGGTTAAATCCTCATCTTAAGGCTTGTAGATGAAGATGACGATATTGAAATTGATCTTGAGTGTGATGTGAATGAAGAGGAAGAATTTAATGAGAAAGATGATCAATTTGAGGAGGAGGAGGATGAAAAATGAGGACTAATTAGTTTGCTAGTAGCTTATCTATTGAAATTTTCATTAACTTACTACTTATTTGTGTGGTAGATTTTAATTTTGAATTAATTTATGTTTATGTTTTATGAGTTATAATTCTATTATGAGTTATTATGTATCATTATGTGATGTTAAGTTTTTATGTTAGTTTAGTTAGGTAATATGATTGTAAGTAGGATATATTTGTGTATATATATTATAAATTCAGTTTTAAGCAAAATGTAGCTCAGGCGCGCGCCTCAGGTGCATTTAGGGGTCTGTGCACCTAAGTGCACCTCTCGCTTTTAACAACTATGGCTGCAGCTGAAAAAAAAAACAGCAGCACCCTGAGCTAAGTGATGAGAGTGAAAATAAGCATGTTTGAGAGTCTAATTTAATATTTTTTATGAGAATTACTGTTATGTATTAGCACAAGTGTCTTATATTCGATATATGTAAGAAAAATGTATTTTTGAGGTGTTTCATTGTGTTTTAGGTGGAAAAAGGATCAAAAGTGCAAAGTTGGAGAAAAGGTGTAACTTGTGAAAGAATGCTGAAAAATACATGTCTAACTTGTGTAATTCTTCTATGTTTGTGTGAAAGTCCAAATCTGGCATGTGATACACCATTGGAAAGCTACGGAAGAGAGGGTCTTTTGGTTTAAGAAACACCTCAATAGAGTTCAGATGAGGGAGTTATGATCAAAATGGTGAAGTTACGCAAGCTGTGCCGACCAGCACGACTCATGCCACATTTGCACTACACGTGCCCTTCAAATGTTAGATTTTTTGTAATTTCTATATATGTATAGAAATCCAAGGAAAAGAGGATCACGTGAGCGCAAGAATCACTCAAATCGGAGAAAGTTATGCGCGAAACGGTGAGACTACAATGTTGCTCAACTAAAACTGAGTTGCTCGACCAAGACAATTTTGGTCGAGCAACGGTCGAGCAAGTCGAGCAAGACACAGGAAGGAGTTTCACCTTACAGACATGTCGCTCGACCTCTGCTCGACCAAGAGCTATTTGGTCGAGCAAGAACACGGAAGCCAGATTTATCAAATTTTACACCTCCAGTATGTGTATGTGCATATTTTCCAAGAAAAAGCATAGATAAGGTCCATAAGGAGAACTTACAATTATAAAAGGGGATGCAAATCACACCAAGGAAGGCCGACAATCCATACTACACCACCCTACAAGGGGGATCACCCCCCACACCATCACATCCATTCCTTCTGCCATCCATCCATCATTGTGAATATTCGTCTGTAGATCCAAAAAGGAGAATCAAGAGGATTTGAAGAGACGGAAGAAAGAAGGAAGGAGATCGCTACCCCAAGAGTTTTCTTAATTTTTTTTCTTCAATTTTCTAATTTTCCATACTATGGATAAGATCTATCCAACTCCCGTGTGTTTCCTACAACACCATGGGCTAGGACTATTTTAATAGATCTACGATTTTGAAAGTTTTATAAATTAATTAAACTCTCTTGTGTGTTCTCCGTACAACACTACTTGTGGAATTATTTTATATATGATTATGCGTTTTTAATCCATATTCATGGTCGTTTTGCGCATCTTCAACTGTTATATAGAGTTTTAATATATATATCTTGGTTGTTGATTGAGTGCGTTCACCGCTGAACATATTGGATTGTATATTAAAAGTCTAGCTTTAGTATGAACAATGTTATAACAATTTATTTGAAATGAGAATCATATGATCAAATGATTGCGTCTTATAATTTATTTGTATGTTCGATGCAATAGTCCACTTACTTTATACTGTAGATAATATATTGTGCGACAACACGCAGAAGATCATATTATCAGTTTCCTTATAAAGTATAAACAGATGCTCACAACCGAGATAGATGGGGACTCTCTATCGGGATGGTTGTAGTGTGATTTGGTATTAGTTTGTCTTAACTATAGAATCACACTAGTGCACTTGTGTGTATTGAGCTGGACCACTTGAGATCGTTCGACTTGTACTGTCTATATAGAAGAACTTGATCTCTGTTATTATGGATATTCGTGCTCTTAATCCCTATACAATAACCTCAACACGTAGGACAGTATGTATTTCTTTAATTCATCAATGGATGAGATTTACATGTAATTAAAACTCAGTGAGTTGGGAACTAGTGCTGTCTCTATGGTGTGCTGTTGATTGTAGAAGGAATCCATGTCCATCATAGGTTGATGATGTCCCCTTGAGGAGCTCATAAGGATTATCATGCAAACCTTGCAGGTGGATTTATTCCGGCATGATAATGAGGTTGAGTGGTATTACTCTCGGATGAGATATTAATTAATAGAGTTGTCAGTAACTTAATTAATTAATGGACATTGTATATTTTAAACATGGGGAGACTAACGGGCTCATAATAAGAAGGACCCCATAACGTAATTATGGGATTAGAATGGTAGTGCAGTAATAATATTTTAGTAGTATATATTATTATTATTATTGGACTTAAGTATAAGCTTTGGGCTAAGCTTGGATACTTAAGCCCAATGGAGGCCCAACTCTAATTTCTCCTCCTGTTCCCTGCTATAGCCCATATATAAGTCATCTCAGCTGTCCGGAAATCCTAATCTATAAGATTAATCATGCCTAACATTGTAAGAAGGGTGAGGGAACAGCAGATTTAGAAGATCTCGAGGATCGTCGCCCACACGACGTCGAGATTGGACTTGGGAATACAGCAGAAGACTTGAAGGTTGTTTGCTGCTGCTGTCCGCCACCTTCTACGATTTTTATAAAATCATATAGAGATCATTACAGAATTTGTGATATACTAACGGAAAGCCACGGAAGAGAGGATCTTTTTGGTGTGTAGATCACTGAAATCCAACATCGGATGAGAGAGTTATGCCCAAAACGGTGGGACTGCGCAGGCTGCCTGCGAGAATCCATCTTCTTCAACATACCCTGGTGAAAGGTAATACGTTTCTTGTTTACTTGCTTCAGCTGCTTGTTAGAAACATATGGAACCCTAATGGGTCATGTTAACCAAATGATCGAATGCCAACAATTGATATCAGAGCTTCAGTTTCATGGTGAAGTGTGAAACGTTAGGCTAGGGTTTATGTGGCTTATGTGTTTCTTGTTAGAAATAGAATCACATGTATGATTAGGGTTTTGGTATTATTTATTTGTACCTGTATATTCCCTGTATCGTCGATTTTTGTGAAAGAATCGAGTTTGTCTTATCGACACTGAGTGAAAGACGATGATGGTTCTTTGGCGCACGAATTGGCGCACTCGCTTTGTGGGCTACACGGTTTGAACCATGGGCGAGCGAGCACCGGGTGATTGGCGTACATGGTGTCGGACAGATGGGCACTCAGAGTAGAGATGGTGATCGTGCAGTGCCATATGAAGGCAGATTTGGCCACACAGAATGAAAGCAGACGCACGTTGGGCACTTGCTGCCAAGCGATTGGCACGCAATGGCATGGAAAGCTTGTCGCGAATCTGGCATGGGCTGTAGGTGTGTTGCTGGTGTGGCAGTGGCTTGACGGACAAGCAAGTGGCCGCAGCGGATAGTGTGAAGCACACGCTACTGTTCATCTGACTGCAGGCGAGTTCATGGTAGTTTTGGGCGTGAATCTGGCATGGGCTGTAGGCGGATGGGATGACCGGAAAGGGGGCAGGCCCAGTGCGATAGAGGAGATTTCCGAGCGAGTCAGAAAACATTCTGATCGGGTATCTCGTGAGTTCTGCTAGGTCCCTAGGAAGTTTCAGTCAAGTCCCACCTGGTTTAGAGCGAGTCTGCAGGAGGCAGGCTTGAATCTGCTGTTGGTTGGCCAGAAACACTGGACCACAACGAGGCGCGATAACTGGTGGTTGGAAGATGGTATTGCAATGGCGATAACATGGCATCAAACGGCAGTCTCGATTCCTTCCGATCGAGTCTGCTGGTTGACTTGGTCAGGTCTGCATCCTTGCTGGGGCGAGTCTGCTATCAATTTTGAGCAAGTCGGCATGGCCAAGAATGAACACTGGCGGTAGGGAAAGATTCATTGAGCAGCAGTCATGCAGTGTTGGCAAAGGCTCGCTGGACGCAGGTTGTGGTATGTGGGCGGTGATTGGCGATGGTGCACATTGCGAAATAGCTTGGCAAACATGGCACTCGTTGGCTGAAATTACTCGCACGGTTGTACACACGGTGTGGTGCACGACTACATGTATCTGCCAAGAGATAATCGTATGGGTAGAGTGAAGGCTCGCACGTTAGCATTCCACGGGCGCACGAGTCATGTGTGCTGGTAAGTTGGGTGTGTGACGGGCGCGTGAAGTTGGTTGCTGGGAGCAGGCTACACGGTTTTGAGCTCGAGTCGAGCTTCGACTTATGGAACCCTAACGGTCACGTTAACCAAACGATCGAATGCCAACATGTATCATATTATGATTCTAAGTGAGAGGACTTCGAAGTTTCATTAGAACTGTCTTATATGAATACTTGTTAATTGAATTGAATTTGGGTTAATAAGTAGGATAAAGAGGTTAATTTTATAGTACCTATGAAGGGAGATCATATCGAGTTAGAGTACCCATTGTTCAGGGAAATAATTGATCCTGATAGTACCTATAAAGGAGGGTGAAATTATATCTCTTACTCTAAGGTTATTCGCACATGTTACATGCATATTTACTTGTGTCTATAGAGTAGTTATGCATAGTTTAGTGATGCGTCTATAGTTCACAAGGCAGAGTCGGACGTGTACTTGAGAGGAAAATTAATGAGTGAAACTGGATTATTTACTTGAGCTACCTATTCTCCATTCTTGATTCACTTCCGTATTTTTCTAGTGCTTAATTTATTTTATTTGTTTTTTTAATTAATTATTTACTATTTAATAATTCTATATCTCAAATTTATTTCCTTGTCTTACTTAATTTAGTAAATAATTAAATTGATAATACACCGTCATTTGGTTCTATCTTTAACTTGGTTACCTGCTGAGATGCAACTGATATCCTTAATACTTGAGGATTAATTTTACGTGAAAAGAAAACGCTCATTAAGTTTTTGGCACCGTTGTCGGAGACGGTTGTTATTATTAATTTATTATTTCTAGTTTGATTAAGACTTTTGTTTGTGATTATTTATTTCTATCTAACCTTGAATTTTTCTGAGGTACGTGTACACTAGGAATAGGAGATGAAGGAATAACACACAGTGCTTAACATGGCTGGAGCAAGGCAGAATCCGGATAATGTTGCCATATGTGGAATTTTCTCGAACAATGGGATTGGCAACATGGGGTTGATAGGAGCAAGGGGGCAGATGATGATTTTTAAACATCCCGCTCTTATTAATATGGTAGAGAAGAATCTTTTTCTGGAGGTCTCTTTGAAGATCCATATAAGCATCTCAAAAGATTCCTTGGTTATGCAAACACTCAAAAGGGTGCTGGAGCTCATGACAATGCTAGGCGAATCGCCCTATTCAAGTTCTCTTTAATTGATAGAGCAGAAGATTGGTTTGAAACTATTGATACCACAAACTACACTACATGGGACCAACTGCAGCAAAAGTTTTTAGAGAGATACATGCCACCCTCAAAGGTTTTCAGAATGAAGCAAGGGATAACCCAATTTGTTATGAATCAGGGTGAGAAATTCCATGAGGCGCGGGACAGGTTTAAAGATATGCTCAGGCAGTGCCCGTAGCATGGGATGTCTAAGGCTCAGTACATAAGTATCTTCTACTATGGATTGGATTGTGAGTCTGATAAGTCATATTTTAGCACAATTATTTGGTTGAAATTCATGTTTATTTGATTGACTTATGTGCTAATTAGGTGCTAAAACTGACTTATCTTGTCTTTTGGAAATCAGTGCTTTGATGTTGTAATTTGGTATTAAATTAGGTTTTTGGAAGGATTTCAAATCTATCCAGCTGTATCAACACTGAATGGCTCTGTATTAGAAGAAAATGAGGGCATAATCCAAGTAATTATGGGAAGTGGCAACTGGAAATCTTCTCTGATTTTTTGTCGATTAATTTATCCCAGATCAGGCCCATATCTTCTGGGATCACAAAAAAAATATGAAAAAGGAAAGGAGATATTTTTGGAAGATAGATATATGGAAAGAAGGCAATTAGGGCGCTGGGGGATGAGAAAGATAAATAGGGAAGGTTTATTGATCACAATGGGACACGGTTTTTCTAAAGAAAAGAGAAGGAAGAGGCGGTTGCAAGGTTATTTAATTTTATTTCATATCTTATCATGAACATGCGGGGCTAATCCCCTTTTCTAGTTTATGATTTCGTGAACCTCCCGTTGAATGTTAATTTAATTATTAAGGATTTTTATATTGAATCTTTTGTGTGAATTTATTCCATTACATGATTTGAATTGATTTATAGCAATTTAACAAATATTTTAGTCTGATCAACTATTTTAATTATTCAAATGCTTATTGCTATTTCGTGATCCACAATCTGTAATTGTTGTGAGGAATGAATTTAGTAGCAAATAGAGATTATTCCCTCTAGATGTAATGGGATCTAGGTTCTATAATTCCTAGCCGATTTTTATAACCGAGTGATTCTATGTTTGGAGTCTTAATGCATTTTCGAGTTCGAATCCATAGGGTCACTCGGGAATAGTTCAATTTAGTGGTCATACCCTAATTAATAATTGTAATAACATTCGGGTTGATTGGTCGTACTGTCAATCTAGGGATTTGAGTTTGCACACTTGGTAAGATGTTTAATTCCTGTAATTAATTGATTCAGTAAATGGGAGGGGATTGTTGTTCTAAACTAGGTTTTTCTCACTTGATTAATTTACTAATTAAATTTCGTCTAGTTTGATTTTTAAAGATTGAGTTGATCATTTATTCGTGCTATTTATGATTTTTCTCGAACAAAAATCCCCCCTTATTTATTTTATTTATTTTCAACACATCTATTTAATTTAAATTTCATTCTATTCCCTTAGGTTCGACCGGTACTTGTTGCTATACTCTGTATTAGATTGAGTCGGAAATAAATTCTAATTTTGTAGGCTGGTGACAGCCTATCAGAGTCGCGTGTTCTAATTAATGCATCATCAGGTGGAGCGCTGAGCAATAGAAGCTTAAAAGTTGTTTGAAGACATCTCTATGAATGTCACGTGACTGGCCTACAGAAAGAGTAAGAGGATCCTATATACTAAGTAAGGTGGCTCAGGTTGAACATCAAGTGGTGAAGCCGAATAGGGATAATGAGATCGTCTTTAGTCTATCTAAAATTAACAAGCTACTAAGATTCCAGCAGAAACAGATTACAGAGTTGACACAAAGGGGGCCTAGTATGTAGCAGCAAGAATTGAAGAGTATTGAAGATATCTTCAATTGATACATGGCTAAGAATGATGGAAGGGTTGATTATCTTGAGGCTACCATGAATGCGAATCATGCAGATTTATCTAAGCAGATGAAGGACCTTAATGTGTTGATGGGGCAGATGGCCAGGAATGCGAATCAATTTACGTAAACAATAAAGAAGGGTAAGTTCCCATCTCAAGGCATAACGAACCCGAAAGAGTGCAAAGCCATCACATTGAGGTCAGGAACGCATTATGAAGGTCCGATAATGCCAACAGTCAAAAATGGAGAAGTAATGTCCCCGTTCAACCAGAGCTCGACCAAACCACTTGGTCGAGCAATGGTCGAGCAACACGTATCTGAGCCAAAAGATTATATTCTGTTTAAAGGTCCCTTGCTCGACCAAAATGAAATTGCTCGACCAGACCACTCTGGTTGAGCAGTGGTCAAGCAATCTCTATCGGGACTGTACGAGGCAACTTCACGCATAGGGACCTTGTTCGATCAATCTCATATTGGTCGAGCAATGGTCGACAAACTCCATCTGGCTCCCATTTCCACGCAGAACGCTATACCTGATATTCAGAGCACTCCAGTACCATCACATGAGTAGAATACAGAGCTTAGAGTACGGATATATAATGAAGATATGGTTTTCTCTTTCAATAAAGCAATGAAGATGCCCATGGACACTCAATCATGCAAGAGCATAGATGTGGTTTCTAACTTGTTTAATCTTGATTTTAATAAGACAGATGATTCTAAATTTGTGTGGAAGATTGACAAGGAGGAGTTTAGACAGCCATGGGAAGAAGGAAATTCTGAGGATCATATACTTGTGACCAAGAAAAGTGAGGTGCTGAGTGTAGACAAGAACAGGGAAAGGAAGTACTTGAAGGTGAGGATGCGAGAAGACCGCCATCTGATCCAGTAGTTCAAAAGGCTGTATATTATCGTGACTCTTTGATGTTAAATATGAGCGTCTGTTGGGGGCGTGCCCTTCTATTTTTATTGCTTTTGTGTTTCTTTTATGTGAGTGAGGAGTTGTTATATTTGAAGTGCTCACACTTCGGCAATTATATCTCTTTTCAAACTTAGTTTTGACTTACGTTATTACTATGTTTGGGAGAGTGTGATGTACTTACCTCATTTTATGAACACTAAGGGTATAATTTTTCCTTTCGTTGGTTGTTTGTTTGTTAGGGGGTTGATTTTTTGCGGCATATTAATATTTTAACCAGTATTGGTATGTAGATTTTTTGCAACTTACCTAATGTTTCGTGTATTATTTTTATGTGTTCCTAGTGTTAGTGGTCGAGTTTTTAATTTTTTATCTTTTTGATTTTTTTATATCTCCTATTTTATTATTGATGAATCATGTGATAATGAGTTGGGTTTGAGTTTTGATGATAGAAAAAGGTAAAAGAGTGGCAAGACGAGTTCTACGCTGAGGCTCTATTTTATTATTGATGAAGGAATTGTACTTGAATTATATTGTGGTATGAAGTTCTATGTGTACTTGTGAGATATTACTTACCATGAATGGTGCTCTATTACTTTTTAAAAACCCATGTGAGATTTTGAGCATTGATCATGTTACATAATCATATGATATTTTCTTTTCTGGTGAGTATCGTTTTTATGTGTGTATTCTAGAACTTGCCTTGAGTCTTCTTGAATATTCAAGATTAGTCTAGTGGATTACGGAAATGATATTAAGCCATCTTTGATTTATAGCCCATCTTTTCCCATGTACTTTCTTAATTCATTAAATCACTTGTCAGCCCATTGAACCTTTTTAAATCTATTCTTTTGATACCTAATAAAGCTTAATTGAAGAGAGTGGTGATTTGAAGGATGACGAAGGAAGAATCTTAAGGATCAAAAGAAAAATTCTTAGAGTAGTGCTTAAATCTAGTACTCCATGGAAACAAACTCCCAAGGGTAGTGCTTAAATCTAGTACCCTATGGAGGATGTGAGAGGTAGTGCCCAAAATTGGTATCTCGAAAAAAAAGGAAAAAAAAAGTAAAGAAAAGGAGAATGATGGAGTTGAAGAGTAAGAAAATTTTCGGAAAGAAAATGTTGTACTTGAAGGTGAAAGATTGGAGAGTTTGATGAGAATGTTGTGCTTGAATAGAAAATGATGAGGAAAAAATAAAGATTGAGAGAGACAGCCACTTGATCGATCTGAGTTTTGAGTCAATTATCTATATATTTCCTACCTTTTCCAAAGAGCCTACATTACAACCAAATATAAAACCTTTTTGATCCATGATTTGCTAGCTACAAGTAAAAGGAGAGTTGAGACAATGGGCAAGCTTATGGTTAGGCATACACTTGAATTGAATTCTGAGTGTAAATACCTTAACCCATAAGTGTACATCTTTTACACTTGAGTGTGAGTGATATATACTTCCCATGAGAACATGTGAATGGAGCATTTGAATTGGTGGCGATTGTCTTATCTTGTATGCTATGAATTGATTATTACATGTAATAAGAGTTGCATGACCTAAGTTGAGGATAATTGTATTTTGAAGGGGGTATTGGTTATAGTCCTTGTTTCCCTGCTAATTTTCTTACTCTCTTTCTCTTTATTTTTATTTTTTTGCCTCGGGATGAGTAACGGGTAAGTTTGGGGGATTGATGAGAATGAAAATAAGCGTGTTTGAGTGTCCAATTTAACACCTTTTTTATGGGAATTGTTGTTATATATTAGCACAAGTGTCTTATATTCAATATATGTGATGAAAAAGGTGTTTTTGAGGTGTTTTATCGTGTTTTAGGTGGAAAAATGATCAAAAGTGCAAAGTTGGGGAAAAGGTGTAACTTGTGCAAGAATGCTGAAAAACACACGTTCAACTTGTGTAATTTTTTTATGTTTGTGTGGAAGTCTAAATTGGGCATATGATACACCATTGGAAAGATATGGAAGAGACAGTCATTTTGGTTTAAGAAACACCTCAATCGGAGTTCAGATGAAGGAGTTAAAATCAAAACAGTGAAAGTTGAGCAAGTTGTGCCGACCAGCACTACTCATGCCACATTTTCACAACTCGTGCCCTTCAAATATAGGATTTTTTGTAAGTTCTTTATATGAATAGAAAGCTAAGGAAGAGAGGATCGCGTGAGCGATAGAATCACACAAATTGGAATTTGTATGCGGAAGTTATACGCGAAACGGTAAGACTGCACAATATTGCTCGACTAAAACTGAGTTGCTCGACCAAGACTATTTTGGTCGAACAACGATCGAGCAAGTCGAGCAAGACACAGGAAGGAGTTTCAGCTTATAAACATGCCACTCGACCAAGGTCAACCTTGCTCGACCAAGAGCTGTTTGGTCGAGCAAGGACACGGAAGCCAGATTTATCGGATTTTACACCTCCAATGCGTGTATGTGCATATTTTCCAAGAAAAAACCCACTAAAGGTCCATAAGGAGAGCTTACAAGTATAAAAGGGGATGCAGATCACACCAAGGAAGGCCGACAATCCATACTACACCACCCCACAAGAGGGATCACCCCCATACCATCACATCCATTCCTTCTACCATCCATCCATCACTGTGAAGACTCGTATGTGGATCCAAGAGGGGGAATTAAGAGGATTTGAAGAGACGGAAGAAAGAAATAAGGAGATCGCTACACCAAGGGTTTTATTAATTCTTTTCTTCTATTTTCTAATTTTCCAGACTATGGATAAGATCTATCCAACTCTCATGTGTGTTTCTTATAACACCATGGGCTATAACTATTTTGGTAGATCTAGGGTTTTGAAAGTTTTATGAATTAATTAAACTCTCTTGTGTGTCCTCCGTACAACACTACTTGTAGAATTATTTTATATATGATTATGTATTTTTATTCACGGTCATTTTTTGCATCTTCAACTATTATATAGAGTTTGAATATATATCTTGGTTGTTGATTGAGTGCGTTCACCACTGAACAGGGTTTCATGTTATGATTTTAAGTTAGAGGACTTTGAAGTTTCATTAGAACTGCCATATATGAATACTTGTTAATTGAATTGAATTCGGGTTAATAAGTAGGATAAAGAGGTTAATTTTATAGTACCTATAAAGAAAGATCATATCGAGTTAGAGTACTAATTGGTCAGGGAAATAATTGATATTGTGCATTATGATATTGATAGTACCTAGAAAGGGGGGGTTGAAATTATATCTCTTGCTCCAAGGTTATTCACACGTATTACATGCATGTTTACTTGTATCTATAGAGTAAATATGCATGGCTTAGTGATGCGTCTATAGTCCACAAGGCAGAGTCGGACAGTGTACTTGAGAGGAAAATTGATGAGTGAAACTGGATTATCTTAAAGCTACATATTCTGCATTCTTGATTCACTTTCGTATTATTCTAGTGCTTAATTTTTTTTATTTGGTATTTTAATTAATTGTTTACTAGTTAAATATTCTATATCTCAACTTTATTGTCTTATCTTAATTAATTTAGTAAATAATTAAATTAATAATATGCCTTCCTTTGGTTCGATATTTAACTTGGTTACCTGCTGAGCTGCAACTGATATCCTTAATACTTGGGGATTAATTTTGTGTGAAAAAAATACTCATCAAGTTTTTGGCGCCGTTGCCGGAGAGAAAGTAAGAGGAGGATGAGAAGGGAAGGGATGGGGACATGTAAGAACCAAAGAAGAAATTCATATTGACATTTTCAGAAGTATATTGGCGGAAAAATATTAGGATTCGCCCCTTTCTTTTCTTTCTCGCTGTTAACATTGACGTTTCCATTTTTTCCTAATTATTTATACTTAATTTTATTATTTTAGTTATAAAAAATATTTGAGAAAGATGGAATATATATCACATTTTTCTTCTGTTGGAAATAAATCCATAAAACCTTAACCCTATTATGATTAAAAGAGATCTAAACAATAACATGGAAGCGTACCTGATCCAAAGAGTTATCAAGGCGGAACCAAACTCTAAAATTAGTGGTATAATGGTCTTCCTCAACTAAGCCACCTCATTTCTTTATGGGGACCATCGTAAACCCTCCCGATGGGGAGAAGGGAAGATCATGTTCGGCTTAGTATATTAGGGACCATAACCAGGGAGCCTTTATACAATACCCAACTAGGCCACCCATAATCACCTTGTCATGTAGTATTGGGTATCTACTCAGTTGGCCCATATCAAAATATTATAGCCCATGGACTTTTCAACTTAATTGGATCACTTAATTAAGTTCATAAAATAATTGAATAACTAATATAGTTGCATAATAATAAAATTTCCACAATTAGATTATATTGGAAATTAAAATTTTTCTAACAATCTCCCACTTTGGCTATATATTGTTCCAAAGCAATTATACCAAGAGTCCTTAGTTGCACAACTTTATGTTATTCCTCTTCAGGCTATACTTAACAATCTGGTCCATCTCATATAATAATATGGAACTACCGCAGCATTCACCATATTACAAATCATGGTTAAAACCCGACAATCACCATATCAATATACTCAATGACATAAATCAAGTATGGTGAGTAGCATGGAAATTACATAAAAATTTTGATCAACATCGTGTCTATTTCCAACTGGTCAAACTTAAATCTTTAGTGAGATCTATTCATAATGTAAAGTATTACAAAATGAAAAATTACTTAAGTGAATTCACAATAAATTCAAAACCATTAACTTTATTATGCAGAAAACCAAATTATCTAAATCAAAGTGTCTTGAAAATATTAAAGAGAAATGAATATAGACTCATACTAAATCAATGTATTCTAAAACCAAATAACACCCACATGAGTAGCCAGCTCATAAAATTCTAGGGTATTGAACACATAATTGGCAGATCTGCATTTATAGTCTATCATATAATATGCTTTACTAAAATTTATCCATACAGAACAATTTCTTTAACAACCAAGAATGCTATGTCAATATGCTTGACTTATAAGTACTCTTGTCGTTAATACTTTATTGCGAACTAATTATCACAATACACTTTATGTGACAAAGCTTCGCAACCTTTATTTCATGATTGGACGCCCTTAGTGTGCTATTATTTCTGTTGTCATGGTTAATGAAATACAATTATTTGCTTAATGCTTTTACATGTACAGTTTTCCCGACCAACAGAAGATGTAGCCTAAAGTGGATTTTATACCGTATTGACATCAACAAACTCATAATCAGAATTCTTTAAGATCTCCTACAAATCTGATCTCTGATGAGCAAGCATGTTATCCTTAGTTCTCTGTAAACACTTTATAAAGATCCATACTAGAGTTACTTAATTATATTTTTAATATACCAACAACAGGAGCCAAAATAGGTCTTATACAGACCTCATCATGCAACAACTTCCAACAGCCAATGCATATGGAATGTTTCTACATTTCTTAAATATTTAGTTTAACTTTAAGGCACCTAATTGAGACTTAATTTGTCTCTCTTAATTTAAATTTAATCTTCTCCCACTGAGTCACACTACCATCTACATTAGTCTCAAATCCAAATGAGACAATTACTGCATGATGATACTTGAGATTCCTTTATGGGAAAGCTTACTTGAGTGTATAGATGGATTTCCTTTAAGTTCTTAAACTGTAGAGACCGTTTCATCAACGTTACACTTATGAAACACTCTTTACATCCATCTAATGTGATTCAAGATCAAAATATACTACTAATGTCATGATTATCTTGAAGAGACTTTCATAGAAACCAGATAGAAAGTTCCTTAAAACAATGCCTTCCTTTTGAGTATAATCCTTTACCAAGATGCAAACCTGATCATCCTGTATTGATTTAAACTTCTAACTTATAGCGTTAACCCACTTTCGAGTATTTGGACCATGCATGGCTTGATGAACATTATTTTAATGTTTTACCATTAATTCCATAGCGTCCTCATTATTTAGAAGGAAAACTACTTAGTTATCTGAATTGTCTTTCATCTAACTCTAGTGGTTTCCTTAGTGATATTAACTCTTGAGTTTGTTGTTTTTGATACGCCTTAAATATTATTGGCATTATCCATCAGAATCTCTGAACTTGCACATTCTTAAAAGTCATAAGTAATGGTCTTGTTGACTTCATTTGAAAGACAATGTCTCTAATATTATTCTTCCCTCCCAAATAAACATCCTCAAAGAATTCCATATTACCCGTCTCAATATGATCTAATTAATTAGATCACAAACTTATTATCTTTATTCATAACCAATAAATTAGCTTATATCTATTTGAATCCAATTTTCTTTAGTAAATCCCAATGATCTAGCCTTAGTTGGACATCACAATATGTGAAACTCAAAAAGAGTTCTCACAACTACTTTAGTTGGAACTTTATTGAGACCAAAAGCTGCAATCTTTAGTATTTCTCCAATTAGTAACCATATGTTGTGGAGTACTATTTTTTGTCTTTTAACTACACCACAACACCATTCATGCTAGTAATTTTAATGTGGTGTATCATAAAATAATTCCACGAGCCTTTAGGAGTAAACAAAATGTTTTACATTAGTTGTCTTTAGCAGCTTTCTTAATGGGTTTTCTTGTATTGCCCTTATACTTTATTGAGATTGAGTTTTCTAGAAACCTGCTAGTCTCATCCTTATTATTGAAGTTCACTTATCATGTATGAATACGTTGTTGATATAGACAAAACTTAATAAACAGACTTCTTAATTATACAGAGAATTATTTCAAAATAATTTATCATGCTCACATTAAACTTTATAATCTTTCACAATTTAAATAATTTAGAATCATCTCGAGAAATCGAATACAACATTAGTATCAAGTCTTTGAACAATAATATACTAATTTAAATGACACTCTCACGCAGTGTTCGAATAATGACAATAAGAACTGTCAAGCAATAGTTTTCCTTTGGGCCGACTTATTACTCACATGTAAAACTAAATAATTGTCACGTATTCACCACCACAGGTGTTTGTGTATTTCTGTTCAAATATTAATCTACCTTTGGGCCGATCAATAGCCGCATGAAGATACACTCGCACAACATTATTAATTGGGGACCCATCATAAGATACCTTGTGCAACATTAACCTTGTCTTTGGACAAAAATTAACTGCAGGAGTAATCTTGGTGTAATAATCAAGTATTGATAATAAGTTCTGTCAAACAAAAGTCTATCTATGGATCGACTAATGTTCACATGAACAATTTAAAATAATTATCACATACTTATTATCACATGTGTGTCATCATTTTGCCAAATTGTGTCTACCTATGGGCCAAACACAGAACACATAAATAATTCCACACTCATCTATGTAATTTCAATAAAGTCGTTCTCCACACACAGAGGTTGCTATGGCAACATGATGCTTTGATTGACTAAATTGAAAAATTACTTGATCAATTAAACAAATATTTAAAATAAATATTTACGTTTAATTGAAGGGGGTGGCAATTCGCACCCCCAATTTTACTAAACATACCCCGTAAATATATAATGTTAAAATATTCTTATTTGTTAAGACATAAATACCCTTATATAATTATCTTTTATTCTTTATCTCATAAATTGTAAACCTAATTCTCCTTCATCATAATTTAATGGAACAAACTGAAAAATGGGTGTTGGAGGTTGGATGTCTGTTTTTCTTTGAAGAGGGCAAGAAATCAAAATCTGACGTTCTCCAACGAAAGCCTCCATTCACTCTTGGTGAAGTATAGAAAGCCATCACACCCCATTATTTCCAGCGATCTATCCCTCATTCCTTTTCCTACGTCGGATACGATCTTGTTATTGTTGCTTTGTCCTATTATGTGGCCACCACATATATACAAGTGTTAATTCATAGTTTTTTAAGGTTAGTCAACGTAAATACAAACGGTCCGATTTCTACTTCGAACTCAAATTGTTCAGACGCTACAATAGAACAGATAAATTACGAAAGAGAGAAGAGATAGAGAGTCTGCAGAGCTTTTGGATGCAGCTATAATGATTGCTTCTAGATTTCACTCCAATTGCCCCAAACTGCCCGTATTTGTTACCACCTTTGCCGCCGTCAATCATCACAACCACCACCCCGCCAAATGCAATGGCAAAGGCAGAACCCGCATTGATACAATGAGTTCATTATGTATATTGTTATCTTATAGTCTGCGTTTTCTACTTCTTTGATATCTATGTATCCTCAAAGAGAAGGGAATTTTTAGTTCATTATTCTTTCAACGAGACTTAATCCCTCCCTCTTACATCTTTAATCATAATCAGCGGATTCACCTGATTTTGGTTCAATCCCATATAGAATTAAGCTTTTCTTGACTAGAATTGATGTGCCGGTATTTCTTATCTTCACTCATTCATGTATTTTTCCATCGGCATCACAAAGTAGATTGAAGGTGTTTTTCTTACGTTCTTTCCTCTTTCTGTTCGTGTTTTGTGTTGAAAGGGGATGAGATTCTTTTATTTAAGAGAGTAAAATGAGTTTTATGTTATTTGAAAGGGTAAAATGGTATAAAATGGGGTAGATTTAGTAATTTATGTATATAATTTTTAATTTTGGTGGGGTACATCTAGTAATCGGGGTACGTTTAGTCAAATCGGGGGTGCGAATAGCCACTCCCTTAATTGAACGATATTAAAATAAATGTCTCCCCAATTTTGATTTATTTAAATTCCACAACAAAATAGGAATTTTTGGATGATTCCCTCACATTTAAAAAAATAATGAAAGATCTTAACTTAATGAGTTTTGAATCTAATTTAGAATAAACTAAATAAGGCAAACATCCTTTTATTTAAGGCCATCAAATTTATTATAATTACAACAATATACACTCAATTAGGCAATGTGCTAAAGTATCGTGAATCATCAAATGATTAAAGAATTAAGCCCATTAATAAATTAAACTGTATGTATTAGACGGTAAAATGCGTTATGATTTCATATTCAAAGATGAAATCCTACATGTATACAATGATGGCAGACTACTGCAATTAACCATAATGCTTCAAAGAATCTAAGATCAAATCAAATGTAATTTATGAATAAGGATCAATCCATTAATGGATAAGGATCCGATCCACAGATTCATACACATAATTACCCTGCTTGCATAACCTTAAGATTATATATCAATGACAAATGCAAATTGACCATACATACTAGAATAGGTAGCTTATGCCATTTATGCAGAGAATCATGCAGTACTCTTTTGAGATTAATTGTCCATAATTGTATTTTGAGAGAATTCAAAATTAATCCAATTTACTCATTAGGACAATACCCATATGACGTAATCTCATATGATTTGAACATAATACTAAATTGTTACAATATGCATATCTCCAAATTAATAAGCACATCATCCTTAAACCAAAATTATTTGATCGCCATTAATCATGTGTATTTGAATTAATCAAAACACATTATTACAAACATCCATCAAAATTAATTGAATACTTTGTGTAACCTTCGAAAAACTCTCCTAGTAAAGCATACGCATACCTTCAAAAAATGCTCCCAGTGGAGCATACATATAACAATCACAGTAATGTGGCAATTATTATTAAAATAGATTCAAGAAACCACTAATTAAACCAATAGGTGCAAACAATTCATTAAGAGTAAAATTCACAATTTTATAACCACATACAAATCGCCTCATGATTTATTCAATCATCAAATACCAGCGAATGAGAATGGAAGGCACATATCAAGAATTGTAATAATTAAAATTTTATTACATGGAACCAGGCTGTGCCCATGATTATGGCCAATCGTGAATCACTCATAAACAGAATTACTATATCAGCAAATCTAAAACCATTTTTCTTAATGTCCCATAAATAATTTAATTTCATGAGTCTTAAAATAACCAAAGTAAATGTCAATGAACCGAATCATCACATTTAAAATTTGATTCTGCAGAATTCGTACACTTGAATCGAAATATAAATTCCAATTTAAATAAAGTCATTAGGATCTGAATGAGATTTTATGAATCAAATCTCTCTTTAAATCCGATGGCATCTAATTAACATGAGCCAAAATTGAAACAAAATAATGTCAATGCAAGTGTATTACAGGACATATACCAATTATGCTTGAGTGGCTTACTCTAATTTTAAATAACTATTATGAAATTTATGCAATTATCCAAATAATCAAATGAGATTTCACGATTTAATTAATACTCCCTCCGTCCTAAGTTCACACTTTCCGTTTTGGTCCGTCCCAAATTCAACTTCACACTTCCATAAAAGGAATAAGCAATTAACTAATATCCATCTAACATACTTTAATTTCAAATTTACCATGACCTTTTCAACATACATAACATACTTTATCATTTATTTATTACCCAAAAATACCATACTACCCCTAAAAGTAAGGCAAAAAGTAATTTTTTTAAACTCCGTATCTACAGTAAACGTGAACTTGAATTTGGGACGGAGGGAGTATTAAATCTTTATATGCATAGAGTAAATAATTAGCATCATATCCAATCTCAAAATCTAATTACACATTCATGATGTGGCACAATTTCAGTATTCAAATTCCTTTGTTTTGATTGAGGCATTATCTTTAATGAACTCATTAATTAATACAAATTAATATAATTCTTAACATACATAAATAAGAGTCAAACAAATTCAATGTAACACCATCAACAACAAAATTTGGATACCATTAATAACATAATATTGAAATGAAATTCAATTACTCAAAAGTATCGATTGATTACTCCAAACCGTGTGGGAACGTCACACAAGCTTGTCGTGTGTATATATCATCGAACAAGAATTATATTACTGAATTCAAAAACTATATCCACAGAATGAATTCTTAATCTAAAAATATGAATACTGCTTCAGGTGTGTGAAATCAACTCATATGTTCACGTCATCTTTATAAGCCATCAAACACATAATCTTTTATTAACATAAAAAACAAAATGGTCTTGATCCGATCTAAAAGAAAATTATGACATGTTCCATGATGAGCGTTTCTTTGCACTCAAAATTAATCCCCAAGTATTAAGGATATCAATTGCAGCTTAAGCAAGCGATCAAGTTAAATATCGAACCTAAAGGATGGCGTATTATCAATTTAATTATTAACTAAATTAATTAAGATAAGACAATAAAAGCTATGAAAATAATTATATCTACTAAATAATTAATTAAAATAACAATTAAAATAAATTAAGCACAAGAAAAATACGAAAGTGACTCAAGAATGGAGAATAGGTAGTCCTAGGGTAATCTGGTTTCACTTATTAATTTCTCTTTCATGTATAAATGTCCGACTCTGCCTTGTGGGATATGGACGCACTTCTAAACCATACAAATCTACTCTATAGACACAAGTAAATATGTGTGTAACACGAGTGAATAACCTTGGAGCAAGAGATAAAACTTCACCACCTTTCTAGGTACTATCAGCATCAATTATTTTCCTGGCCAATTGGTACTCTAACCCGATATGATACTCCCCTTATAGGTACTATAAAATTACACTCTTTATCCTACTTATTAACCCAAATTTAATTCAATTAACAAGTATTCATATATGATAATTCTAATGAAGCTTCGGAGTCCCCTCACTTAGAATCATAACATTAAATCCTGTTCAGCAGTGAACGCGCTCAATCAATAACCAAGATGAACATTCATACTCTATTCAACAGTTAATAATGCACAAAATGACTCTGAATATGGATTAAGAAAGCATAGTCATATATAAAATAATTCCACAAGTAGTGTTGTACGGAGTATACACACAAAGGTTCAATTAATTCATAAAAACCTTCAAAATCCTAGATCTACCAAAATAGTTCTAGCCCATGATGTTGCGAAGAACAATCATGGGTGTTGGATAGATCTTACCCATATGTCTGGAAAACACAAGATAAATTATGAAATGATAAAAACTCTAGATGTGGGCGTTGTCACGTCCTTTTCCTTATTGAATCCTCCTCTTGCTTCTCCTCTTGATTCAGCAGACAAATCTTCACAGTGATGGATGGATGCAGGAAAGAATGTGGATGATGGTTGAGGGGTGATCCCCCCTTGTGGGGTGGTGTAGGATGGATGTGTTGCGGTCTCACATGAATAATGATGTAAAATATATATGTGTGCGAAGGGAAGGGAATGAAACAAAGAAATAAAAGATATGTGTGAATCATGGAGGATTTGTGATAAGGAGATTAATTGTGCTCCAAGAAATAGGAAATATGGGCTAATTTTCGGAATTTTTCGGAAATTTTCGCCGCCAGTTGCGCGACCTCACGATTTTGAGCATAACTTCCTCAACCAAACTCTTATTTGAGTAATTCTTATGCCAAATCGATCCTCTCTTTCGTGGCTTTCCAACTATGTATCACACTATCAGTTATGAGCTCCACACATACACAGAAAATTATGGAAGTTGAACGTGCATTTTTCAGCATTCCTTTAACTTTGCACTTTTGATCTTTTTTCCACCTAAAAATAATAAAACACCTCAAATGCACATTTTTCTCACATATATTGAATATAAGACACTCGTGCTAATATATAACTACAATTCTCATAAAAAAGGTGTTAAATTGGATACTAAAACACGCTTATTTTCTCTCTTATCAATCCCTCAAACTTACCCGTTGCTCGTTCCGAGGCAACAAAACAAAAATAAAGAGAGAGAGAGAGTAAGAAAATTAGCGAGGAAAAAAGGATTATGACAAAGACCTCATTCACAATACAATTGTCCTCAACTTAGATCATGCCACTTTTATTACATGTAATAATCAATTCATAGCATACAAGATAAGACAATCCTACAAATCAAATGCTCCATAGACATGTTCTCACGGGAAGTATATATCACTCACACTCAAGTGTAAAAGATGTACACTTATGGGTTAAGGTGTATATGCTCAGATTTAATTTAAGTGCATGCGTAACTATAAGCTTGTCAAACGTCTCAAACTCTCCACCACTAAAAGTATGATTTGACAATGGGATCAAAAATGACTTTTCTTTTGGATATAATGTAGGCTCTTTGGAAAAGTTAGGAAATATATAGATAAGTGACTCAAAACTCAAATCGATCACGTGGCCGTCTCTCTCAATCTTTATTTTCTTCATCATCACTTTCTATTCAAGTACAACATTCTCATCAAATTCTCCCATCTTTCTCCTTCAAGCACAACATTTTCTTTCCGAACTTTTTCTAGCTCTTCAACTTCATTATTCTCCTTTTCTTCATTTTTTTTGTTCTTTTTCTTTTTTTTCTTTTGAGGTACCAGTTTCAGGCACTATCTCTCACATGTATCCTCCATATGGTATTAGATTTAAGTACTACCCTAGGGTATTTGTTTTCATGGAATACTAGATTTAAGTACTACTCCATACTTCTCCTTAGATGCATTTTTAAGTTCAATCACTATTTCAACACCAACTTTATTCCTTCCCAAACTGTTATCAAACTCCATCAACACACTTTGAAAAGCCATTAATTCTCATCATGATAGAATCAAGGCTCAAAATATTCAGATGCTCAAAGTGCTTATATATTTCTCATAAGCTGCCAAAGAATGAGGTTTTTAGGCTCAACAGGGCTAACTACGAATAAACATTATTCGGTAGGGAATTATTTGGCTAAGTGACTCATAAATTCAAGGATGGCCTAAAATCATCTCCCATCATCTAACACACATGTAGTTTCAAGTAAGACAAGAGGCAAGTTCTAGAATACAGATACAAGAACGATACTCACCAAAAAAGAAACATCATGTGATTATGTACATGATCAACAAGGCTCAAAATATCACATGGGTTATAACAAATAATAGAGCACTTTTCATGGTAGGCAATATCCCACATATACATAAAGAACTTCATATCATTATATAACTCAAATACACTTCCTTCATCAATTCCAAGTGCATATGAATTTCAGGCACAATTTAAAAATATAAGCTTATGTGGATCGCCTAAACCAAATATTCAATTCTTCCACTCTCATGAATTAAAAACACATGAAAATTAGAATAAGAAAACGAGGGCACGTGATTTTCATCCTTCAAAATGATCACGAGCTCCTCGAATTGTTCAACTCTGTCAGGTCAAAGTCTCAGTGTAGAACTCATCTTACCACTCTTTTACCTTTTCTATCATCAAAACTCAAACACACTCATCATCACATGATTCATTAATAATAAAATAGGAGATACCAAAAAAATCAACAAGACGAAAAATTAAAAACTCGACCACTAACACTAGGAAACACACTAAAACAACATACTAAATATTAGGTAAATTGTAAAAAATCGACATATCAACAGCTATTAGAATATTAATATGCTGCAAAAAATCAACCCCCTAACAAACAAACAACAAGACGAAAGGAAAAATTATACTCTTGGTGCTAAATAGATGAGGAAAGTACATCACACACCCCCAAACTTAGTAAAAATATAAGTCGAAACTAAGTTTGAAAAGAGATGTAATTGCCGAAGTGTGAGCACTTCAAATATAATTACTCCTCACTCACACAAAAGAAACACGGAAGCAATAAAATGAAAGGGACAAGCCCCCAACAGGGGCTCATGTTTAACGTCGGAGAGTCACGACGGTATATCGCTTTTTGAACTACTGGATCAGAGGACGGTCTTCTCGCATTCTCACCTTCAAGTACTTTCTTTCCCTCTTCTTGTCTACACTCACACCTTACCTTTCTTGGTCACAAAAATATGATCATCAGAATTTTCTTCTTCCCATGGCTGTCTAGACTCCTCCTTGTCAATCTTCCACTTAATTTCAGAGTCATCTGTCATAGAAAAATCAAGATTAAACAAGTTAGAAACCACATCTATGATCTTGCATGATTGAGTCTCCATGGGATCTTCATTGCTTGATCAAGAGAGAATGAAACGGAGGAGGTATCTTTGTCTTTGGGATTTCTCATTCATCACGTTCAACCTCCTTCATCTTGTCCTTCTCGGCTCTCAATCTTTTAGCTCTTTCCCACTTTTTCTCTACTATTTGCTCAATATTCTGCTCTTGTAATGGTACTAGAGTATTCTGAACAACAGGTGTAGCATTCGATACGAAAATGAGAGACGATTGCAGTTGCTCAATCGTAACTTGACCAGAGTGGTTTGGTCGAGCTAGGTGGTACTGGTCGAGCTGGGTCCCTAAAAACACAATCTGTCTATTCAATTCAGAAAGTAGTGGCTTGACTGTAACTCGACCAGAGTGGTCTGGTCGAGCTGGAGTGTGTTTGTCGAGCTGGGGTTCTGTAAACAACACACGTCTTTTTGGCTCAACAGTAGGCAGCTCGACCGTAGCTCGACCAGAGATGTTTGGTCAAGCTAGAGTATGTTGGTCGAGCTGCGAGTTCGAAAATAGAGCATCGTTTCTTAATTTCGAGAAGTGTTGCTCGACCATAGCTCGACCAAGAAGGTTGGTCGAGCTGCAGTCGATCTGGGACATCTTGTCCTTATTTTTGCCCACCGACTTCATCGGACCTTTGTACTGCATTTTGGACCTTAACGTGATGGCATTGCACTATTTCGGGTGTGTTATGCCTTGAGACGAGAATATTTCTTTCTCTAATATTTGTATCAATTGATTCATGTTCCCGGACATCTGTCCCATCATCAAAGTAAGATCCTTCAACTGCCGAGATAAATCTGCATGATTAGAGTTCATAGTAGCCTCAAGACGAACAACCCTTGCATTATTCCTAGCCTAGTATCGATTGAAGGTATCTTCAACACTTTTCACTTCTTGCTACTGCATACTAAGCCCTCTTTGTGTCAACTCTGTAATCTGCTTGTACTGGGACTCTAGTAGCTTGTTAATGTTAACTAGACTAGAGACGATCTTATCATCCCTATTCGGCTTCACCGCTAGATGTTCAACATGTGCTACCTTACCTAGTACATATGATCTTCTTACTCTTTCCGTACGCAGTCATGTGAATTCTTAGAGATGTCTTCAAATAACTTTTCTGCTTCAAGTGCTATCTTAAATAACAGCGCTCTTCCTAATGATGCATCAATAAGAACACGTGACTCACAATCCAATCCGTAGTAGAAGATGCTTATTATTCAGCCTTAGACATCCCATGCTGTGGGCACCGCCTGAGCATATCTTTGAACCTGTCCCACGTCTCATGAAATTTCTCACCCTGATTCATAACAAATTAGGTTATCACTTGCGTCATTTTGAAGACCCTTGAGGGTGGCATGTATCTCTCTAAGAACTTCTGCTACAGTTGGTCTCATGTAGTGCTGTCTGTGGCATTAAGATTCTCAAACTAAGCTTCTACCCTATCAATCAATGAAAACTTGAATAATGCGATCCGCCTAGCATTATCATTAGCTCCAGCACCCTTTTGAGTGTTTGCATAACCAAGAAATTTTTTGAGATGCTGATATGGATCTTTAAGGCAATCTCTAGAAAAAGAATTCTTCTCTACTATGTTAATAAGAGCGGGATGTATCTCAAAATCATCATCTTCCCCCTTGCTCCTATCAATCCCATGTTGCCAATCCCATTATTCATGAAAATTTCACGTATGACAATATTATTCGGATTCTACCTTGCTCCAATCATATTTAGCTCAGTGTGTTATTCCTTCCTCTCCTTTTCTTAGTACACAAGTACCTCAGAAAAATTCAAGGTTAGATAAAAATAAAAAATCACAAATAAAAGTCATAATCAACTCGAAATAATAAAATCAATAATAAGTGCCGTCCCCGGCAATGGCGCCAAAACCTTGATGAGCATTTTCTTTGCACGTAAAATTAATCCCCAAGTATTAAGAATATCAATTGCAGCTTAAGCAAGCGACCAAGTTAAATATCAAACCCAAAGAACGGTGTCATATCAATTTAATTATTAACTAAATTAATTAAGACAACAATAAAGTTATGGAAATAATTATATCTACTAAACAATTAATTAAAATAACAATTAAAATAAATTAAGTACTAGAAAAATACGAAAGTGACTCAAGAATGGAGAATAGGTAGTCCTAGAATAATCCGGTTTCACTCATTAATTTTTCTTTCATGTATCAACGTCCAACTCTACCTTGTGAAATACAGACGCATCACTAAACCATTCAAATCTACTCTATAGACACAAATAAATATCCATATAACACGTGTGAATAAACTTGGAGCAAGAGATATAACTTCATCCCCACTTTCTAGGTACTATCAGCATCAATTATTTTCTTGGTCAATTGGAACTCTAACGCAATATGATCTCCCTTTATAGGTACTACAAAATTACTTTTTTTATCCTACTTGTTAACCCGAATTCAATTCAATTAACAAGTATTCATATATGATAGTTCTAATGAAACTTTGGAGTCCCCTTACTTAGAATCATAATATGGAATCTTGTTCATTAGTGAACGCGCTCAATCAATAACCAAGATGAACATCCAGACTTTATTCAATAGTTAATGATGAACAAAATGACTCAGAATATGTATTAAAAAATCATAATCATATATAAAATAATTCCACAAGTAGTGTTGTACGGAGTATACACACGAAGGTTCAATTATTTCATAAAAACCTTCAAAATCCTAGATCTACCAAAATAGTTCTAGCCCATGATGCTGTGAAGAACAATAATGGGTGTTGGATAGATCTTACCCATATGTTTGGAAAACACAAGATAAATTAGGAAACGATAAAAATCTAGATGTGGGTGTTGTCGCGTCCTTCTCCGTCTTAAATCCTCCTCTTGGTTCTCCTCTTGATTCAGAAGATGAATCTTCAGAGTGATGGATGGATACAGGAAAGGATGTGGATGATGGTTGGGGGTGATCCCCCTTGTGGGGTGGTGCAGGATGGATGTGTTGCGGTCTCACATGAATAATGAAGTAAAATATATATATGTGTGAGAAGAAAAGGGAATGAAATAAAGAAATAAAAAATATGGGTGAATCATGGAGGCTTATGTGATAAGGAGATTAATTGTGCTCCAAGAAATAGGAAATATGGGTTAATTTTCGGAATTTTTTGGAAATTCTCGCCGCCAGCTGCGCGACCTCACGATTTTGAGCATAACTTCCTCAATCAAACTCCAATTTGAATAATGGTTACACCAAAACGATCCTCTCTTTCGTGCCTTTCTAACCATGTATCACACTATCAGTTATGAGCTCCACAAGAACACAGAAAAATTATGGAAGTTGAGCATGCGTTTTTCAGCATTCCTCTAACTTTGCACTTTTGATCCTTATTCCACCTAAAATATAATAAAACACCTCAAATGCACATTTTTAGCAAATATATTGAATATAAGACACTCGTGCTAATATATAACAATAATTTCCATAAAAAAAAGTATTAAATTGGATACTAAAACATGCTTATTTTCACTCTCATCATTCCACACATTCAACAGCAATTCATCAGATCTCAGAAAATCATAAGATATGGTGGCTCTAATACCACTAGTTGGAAATAAATCCATAAAACCTTAACTCTATTATGATTAAATGAGATCTAAACAATAACACGGAAGCGTACCTGATCCAAAGAGTTATCAAGGCGGAACCAAACTCTCAAATTAGTGGTATAATGGTCTTCCTCAACTAAGTCTCCTCATTCCTTTATGGGGACCGTCGTAATCCTTCCCGATGGGGAGAAGGGTCATGTTCGGCTTTGTATATTGGGGACCATAACCAGGGAGCCTTTATATACTACTCAACTAGGCCACCTATAATCACCTAGTCATATAGTATTGGATATCTACTCAATTGGCGATATCAAAATATTATAGCCCATGGACTTATCAACTTAATATGATCACTTAACTAAGTTCATAAAATAATTGAATAACTAATATAATTGCATAATAATATATTACCCAAAATTAGATTATATATTGAAATTAAAAATTTCCTAACACCTTCAACTCATGCATTATAATCATATTAATTTTAACAAACCATTCTATTAATTATTAGAAAACTGTAAAAAGAAAACCTTCATTTAAGTTGATTATGAAAAATATCAACCAACATATATTTTTGAAAGAATATTATTATTTGATATTTTTTTTATTTCTTTCTACTATGTAATTAAGTATATAATTATATATTATAATTATATATATTATTTCCTTTTTTCGTTCACTTCTTTTAAAAACTCTTTTATTCCTTTAATTTAAATTCTTTTATATACATTTTTATTATAATATAAGATAAATACTTTCTAAATATTAAAATAAATTAAATATATTTTCTACTAAGATAACTTAATTGATAAATATTAGGTACACTTAATTACATATCGCATTTTTAATAAAAATTGGTTAAAACTTGCGTGTCCCGGGAACACTGTGCTCCCAAATCCCATATTTTTTTAAATTGTACTCTTTAGGATGAGATGTTACACCTTCTAGTATAAGAACGTGTACCATTTATTTTTGGAAAAAAAGATATTAATTTTTTCAATCCAACATTTATATTATTCATATTTCAGTCAATCTTTTTATTGAAAAAATTATACCCTTATTAATTATAACCTTTAGAAGAAAAAGATAAACCCTTATACATCTTGTGCACCGAAAACAAAAGAGACTAATTCTAAAAAATTGTCACATTCTATTCGTTTTATAAATTATTTAGATATAAAATAGTTCAATTAATAATTACGTAAAGTGGCGTGCATCGTTGCATATATATTGATTAAAAATAAATGTAAGTTGTTGAGCATATAATCACGTATAAAGTCACATGAAAATTTGAGAATGAAGTGGAATTTTAGTCACACGAAGCATGGCAGACGAAGGATAATGATGTCCAAAATAAATAAATAATCGAAAAATTATATTGAGTGTCATTTCCTGAAATAAAATATAAAAGTGACATTATTCATATAACCCTTGTTTTAAAAAATAAAAAATAAATCTTTTAAAATAACACACACACTTGTGTAAACGGGTTCACGGTATGAACCTTGTGTTCCCCCCTCCAATCATAGGTTCCTTATGTATTGATAGAGTGTTTAAATTAAGGGGAACACAAGGTTTACAAGAGTTTACGATGTAAAACCGATTCACAAGAGACTAACCCTTAAAATAAATAACCTAATTGAATTACAAATTTTAAAATTTCACCCTCACTTACATAAAAATCCGACCCAATGTATATAATAAAAAAAGCCCTAATTTTCATTTGACGCTAATCATCTTTCTCTCTCACCTTCCAACCATGCCTCTCGCTCCTTAAAAAGCTATAGTCAAATGCGGTGGGAGTTAGGTCACTTGGTGCTAAGTCTACATCGTACAAATCGAAGACGACAAAGAGAACGATGTTCACGAAGATTCTGAGTGATGTCTTTTACTTCTCCATTGACAAATTTGGATGACTTCTAATTTTACTATATTTTCACACAATCAAAGATGAATGTTGAAGTATTTTGGAATTCTTTATGAATAAATTGTGATTTTTGCAGGTTTGACTTGCAATTTTATTGATTTCTACCTTACTCATGATGAAGGTTTGAGGTTATATTCCACTTTCAATTATTTTCTTCCAACTTATTCTACTGGATTCAATTTAAACATTCATATGGAGTACTAAATCCATTGCATTAATTTGTAATAGCTCTTAAATTCATAAAAAATGTCTCTTAGATTCATAGATTTGGTAGAAAACTAAACATTTGATACTTATCTTATTAATCTTGGTTGTTAATGTATAATCTTAATGTTGTTAATTTGCTTATTATTGTATCAATAGTGTGTGATGGAGTTGTTCCAGTTGTTGTGATCCTATGTATTACTTTTTATCTCTTGTTCCTAGTTCAAAGTAGTGCAATACAAAGGAAGTGAACTTTATATCTGAAAAATATGTGAATTCACAAGACTTTGCCTTCATTTTAACATCTTTCATAGATAAAATATTCGGAGCAGATGACATGTTGAGATTGATATACATTGTTTCAGATTTAATATTTCTTTTATTTTCTTTGTTTTTAAGGTTATGGTTAGTGTTTCCTATTAGACTTATGTATGGCAACTTAGTTATCATGTGACTCAAATTTTAATCTACTAAGAAGTGAACATGAATGAGTAGATAATGTGGTTTATGCTTTTTTTGTCAGATAAGGAGAAGGAAGAGGAAGAACTATGTGATCGGAAAGAGATGCTGAATAAAACAAAACAACATAAAATGGTTGTAAACAAAAGATTAACCAACTTAAATTCGGCTTTGAATTAATGCATGCATCAGCTCAGTGCTATTCGCTAAGAGCAAGATCAAATAGTTTATTACATTGTGATGAAAACTTCCAAGGAGCCTAAGAAATTCCATTAGAAACTTGAGGAGAAGTTGAAACAAGTGCAAAGTTTAGTTTAACAAAGTTTATCTTTAGTTAAATAAAATGTCATTTTTTTATTTATTATTTTGTTGAATGAAGTGTTACTCTTTTATCATACGAAATGTTATTCCTTCATCTGGGATATAATGATGTAAATAGTATTACTACATAAAATATTTAATTGAATTTATATCCTTTAATATTAAGTGTTGTGCAATGCCATTATACATTAACAACATGAACAGAAAATATTGTCAACAGCAGGTGCACTATACTCTGTACCTAAAGTCGTCGAAATGGGCCGATGGGGCGGGCCTAGGCGGGTACGAACTAGAATTGCTAGGCCCACCCATTTAAAGGCAGGTGGCGGGTTATGGCGGGCCAACCTGCCTCTTTTTTTTATCGATGTTATGATAATTATAATTATTTAAAAATAAAATACCAAAATGATGGAAGCTTGCAAAATTATAATTATCATTATCATTATTTGAAAATAAAATATCTAAATGATGGACGCTCTTACAAAATCTATAATATCAATTAGATAATTAAAATATAAATATAGATTTTATAAAATGACTCCATGAACAATTAAACATAAACAAAGATCATTAATCAAATAACATAAAGTTTACTAATTATATACTTTCATAAAAATCTCAAATAAAACAATGTAAGTCTAATATCCTCAAATAACACAAATTAAATCAAAAAAAATTTACTAGTTCTAAAGGCCAATCACAAATCTCAAAATATAATTATAAAGTCTATTCAAAACTCATCCATCATAACATCATAATATAAGCATCTCAATCTTCATGTTGATCAATTATATGATTATATCTTTGTCAATCTTCAAATGAATAGATATCTTAAAGGTTTATAATTTGCATTTGCATTTGCTTCTAATCCATATATATACATTTATATATTAAAATTTTAAAAATTAAAAATAATTCAAAATCAAGCAAAATAGAATTTTAAATTATTTACATATTTAGGTACAAAATGTTTAGATTTTAGAATATTCATGTTATGATTTAATTCATTATTTTAAAAAATATTTAACGAAAAAATAACAAATATTTGGAATATTAAACACTTGAACATTCGTAAAAAAATTATGGCGGGCCCAAACGAGCCAACCCACTCCCGTTTGGGTTGAGCCCGCCTAGGCCCGCCCCCATTTGGGCCAGCCCGTTTCGGCCCACCTCCAAATGGGCTACAAATTCTACGGCCCAACCCACTTTTTTTGGAGGCGGGGACGGGCCGGCCCGCGGGCCCCAACCCTTTTTGACTGCTCTACCGTATCCTTTCCATGACAATAATATACCCTATACTAATCAACAATATATCCTTAATTTGTAACTCCAAATCCTTTACACGACTAGAATATACCTTTTACATGACAACAACATACCCTTTGGACCATATCACTATAACAACATAAATTTAAAACACTGTTAACAACATGTGCACTAAACTCCATACCCTTTACTAAAATATAGCATATACCCTTTACATAATAACAATATAATCTTTATTGATCAATAATATACCCTTTGCTACTCCATACCCTTTACGCGAAAATAGTATACCCTTTACATGAAAACAACATACTCTTTGCACCATGCCACTATACTTAAACAACATAAATTTAAAACACTATGAACAATAGGTGCACTGAACTCCATACTCTTTTACATGACAACAATATATTCTTAATTTATCAACAATAAACCATTTGCAACTCCATACACTTTACATGTCAACAATATACCCTTTACATGACAACAATATCCTTTTATTTATCAATAATAAACCCTTTGCAACTCCATACACTTTACATGTCAGCAATATACCTTTACATGAAACAATATACCCTTTGCATGACAACAATATACCTTTTATTTATCAATAATAAACCCCTTGCAACTCTATACACTTTACATGTCAATAATAGACCCTTTATATGAGAACAATATACCCTTTACATGACAACAATATACCTTTTATTTATCAATAATAAATCCCTTGCAACTCCATACACTTTACATGTCAACAATATACTTTTACATGAGAATAATATACCCTTTACATGACAACAATATACCTTTTATTTATCAATAATAAACCCCTTGCAACTCCATTCACTTTATATGTCAACAATTTACCCTTTACATGAGAACAATATAACCTTTACATAACAACAATATACCTTTTATTTATCAATAATAAACCCCTTGCAACTTCATACACTTTACATGTCAACAATATACCTTTTACATAATAATAACATACCCTTTGCACCATACAACTATACCTTAACAACATAACTTATAAAAGTGAACAACATATTCCATACCCTTTACATGACAACAATATACTCTTTACTCATCAACAACATATTCTTTACTAATCAACAGTATACCCTTTGCAGCTCCATACACATTACATGACATGACCCACCTTACATAACTTATAATTCAAATACTAATTAACAAAAACATCATCATTATAAAACTGCATATACTCTTTTTTTTCTACATAATATATTTATAGCAAAAACCATCACACCAGTTCAACATACGTAACTGATTTCGGACAACACTTCAGACCACCCAAACTTATAACAATACTTATTATATTACAAAATAAAATATCAGCAGAAAAAAAAATAAACATACGGTCTAGCCCAACAGGTCGTCATATATGTACATCCGCTCAAAACCTTAGAGCTCCACAGCTTGCACAACACACCACATACTCAATCATCATCAGGCTCGCCTACAATGCATAAATTGTTGGCGTTTGGATCTTTAGGTTAGCGTGAACCGTTAGGGTTCCATACAATTCTACTGCAGCGGAAACATAAGAGTAGAATTGAATTACCTTTAACTGGGTTTGATGTAAAGGTTAAACAGCAAGAACAAATGACCTTCCGATCTTCTATTATATTCCTAAGCCACGTCTTGACGTTGTGTTGGCAACGATCACCAAGACAAACTCAATCTTCAGTTCTCCTCAAATTCATGATTTTAGGCGTGTTTCTGATATATCCGGACTGCTGAGATTGGCTATATATAGGCTACAACAGGGACCAGGAGGAGAAATTAGGGTTTGGGCCTCCCATTGGGCTTAAGGATCCAAGTTTAGCCCAAAACTTATACTTATGTCCAATAATAATAAATCAGTCCACTAAAGAAATATTATTGCACTGTCCCCCTAATCCCAAATTACGTTATGGGCTCCTTCTTATTATAAGCCCGTTAGTCTCCCCGTGTTTAAGATTCAATGCCCATTAATTAATTAAATTACTGACAATTCAATTAATTAATATATGTATTGAGAGTAGTACCACTCAACCTTATTATCATGCCAGAATAAATCCACCTGCAGGATTTATATGATAATCATTATGAGCTCCTCAAGGGAACATCATCAACCAATTCCGTTAGGACACAGATTCTTTTTACAATCAACAGCACACCATAGAGACAGTATCATCTCCCGACTCACCAAGCATATTGATTTAATAATTAAATCTCACCCATGGATTAATCAAGAAAATAAATATTAGCTTATGTGTTGAGATTATTGTATAGGGATTAAGAGTATGAACATCCATAATAACAAAGATCAAATTTTATTATATAGTCAGTATAAACCGAACGATCTCAACGGCGGTCCTATTCAATACACAGAAAGTGCACTAGTACAATTTTATAGTCAAGACAGACTAATGCCAAATCACACTACAACCATACCGATAGATAGTCCCCTTCTATCTCGGTTGTGAATATCTATTTATACTTTATAAGGAGCCGATAATATGATCTTTCATATGACACCGTACACCACATTATCTACAGTATAAAGTAAATGGACTTTTGCAAGAATAAATAATTATGCAAAATATTTGATCACATGATTCTCTTCTCAAATAAATTATTTAAAACATTGTTCATACAAAAAGCACGACTTTAAGTATACAATATAACAATCTCCCACTTATACTAAAAGACTATGCTGACATATCTGCTGACATGCATCTAAGCCCCATTCCTTCAACATGCCCCTCAAAAGCTTTCGTCAGAAGGTCCTTAGTAAAAGGATCAACTAGGTTATCCTCTGATGCAATCTTAGCGACAACGACCTCTCCTATTTTCACGATGCCTCGCATCAGGTGGTACTTGCGCACAATATGTTTACTAGTTTTATGGGCTCGTGGTTCCTTCGAGTTTGCAACTGCACCACTATTATCATAATAAATTGTGATAAACTTGGGCAAACCAGGAATCACATCTAAGTCCATTAAGAAGTTCCTGAGCCATACAGCTTCCTTAGCCGCCTCAGAGGCTGCTACATATTCAGCTTTTATGGTGGAGTCAGAAATGTATTTCTGCTTAATACTCCTCCATACTATGGCTCCTCCTCCAAGAGTAAACACATAACCCGAGGCGGATTTACTGCTATCCTTATCTGATTGGAAATCTAAATTCGTGTATCCCACAGGTAGCAAAGAATATGCCTTATAAACCAACATTTAATTCCTAGTCCTTCTCAGGTACTTCAAAATATATTTTACCACAATCCAATGCCCCTCTCCGGGATTACTTTGATACCTACTGACTATGCCCACGGCAAAATAGATATCTGATCTCGTACATAGCATTGCATACATGAGGCTTCCTATTGCCCAAGCATAAGGTACCGTCTTCATGTCATCTTTCTCCTTTTGTGTCTTTGGACACATTTCCTTGGATAGATGTATTCTATGTCTAAAAGGTAGAAAACCTTTCATGGAATCTTGCATATGAAAGCGAGTAAGGATAGTATCAATGTATGAAGCTTGGGATAAGCACAATATTCTTTTCTTGTAATTTCTTATCACTTTTATTCCTAGAATGTGCCCGGCTTCTCCTAAGTCCTTCATTTCAAACTACTTAGATAGTCATACCCTTACACCCGTCAATACCTTTACATTGTTTCTAATGAGAAGATATCATCCACGTAAAGTATAAGAAATACCACCATATTTTCGTCATATTTTTTGTACACACAAGATTCATCCGGACATTGAATAAATCCACATGATTAGATTACCTCATCAAATCGGATGTTCCAAGATCTTGAAGCTTGTTTAAGTCCATAAATGGACCTATTAAGCTTGCACAAAAGATGCTCTTTTCCTTTTTCAATGAATCCTTCTAGTTGCTTCATATGAATGATTTTCTCAAGACTTCCATTCAGGAAAGCTGTATTGACATCCATTTGCCATACCTCATATTCCATATGATCAGCAATAGACAAAAGAATCCGGATCGACTTAAGCATGGCCACAGGCGAAAAGGTTTCCTCATAATTGATTCCCTCTTTCTGAGTGAACCCTTTCGCAAAAAGCCTTGCTTTAAAGGTTTTCACCTTACTGTCAGATCCTCTTTTTCTTTTGTAGACCCACTTGCATCCAATGGTTTTCACACCATTTGGTGGTTCTATAGGCTCCCAAACTTGGTTAGAATACATGAATTCTATTTCTGAATTCATTGCTTTTTGCCAAGAATCTGCATCTTTATCTAGTAATGCTTCGTCGTAACTCCATGGGTCGATTTCATGTTCACCAGAGACAAAGTCGGATGACTCTCCCAAAAATATGAATCTATCCAGTTGTCTCACAACCCTCCCATTGCGACGAGGCACCACAGGTAATTGTGTATCAGATGTGACACGCGTTATAGTTTCTTGTGGTATTTCCTCTTGTACATTTGGTATTAAATTAGGTGTTTCTCCTCTAACTTCTTCTAGAACACTTTTACTCATGGGTTTGTGATTCATTACATAATCCTCTTCCAAGAATCTAGCATTCATGCTAACGATCACTCTTTGACTCTTAAGATCATAAAATAAACCACCATTTGTTCCTATAGGATATCCTATAAACAGACAAACATTAGTACGCGATTCTAACTTATCAGTATCTCCTTTCAACACATGTGCCGGAGCACCCCAAATTTGAATTTGCTTAAGACTAGGCTTTCGCTCGGTCCATAATTCTGAGGGTGTAGAGGATACCGATTTAGAAGGTACTAAATTTAGAATGTAAGCCGCTATTTCCAAGGCATATCCCCAAAATGAATTTGGCAATTCAGAATAACTCAACCATTTCCATAAGAGTTCTGTTCCTTCTATCTGCCACATTATTCAGCTAGGATTTGCTCAGTGTAGGCAACTTTGGATTCAATCCCAACCCACCATGATTAAATCGTAATGACTTGATATATTTTCCATGACGCTTCACCGCATCAGCCATGTACTTCTTGATTTAATCATAGTACTCAGACTTGCAGTGCATCAAATAAATATATATTTTTTCTAGAATAATCATCAAACAAAGTGACAAATATATTAGTAAACACCTCTTGCCGGGAAAATCTTAAGATCGCATAAATCAGAATGAACCATTTTCAATCATATCTTTACATAGCTCTATACCCCTTTGCCTTGAAAAGGTAATTAATCATATTTACTTCTAAGTAAGACTCACAAGTTCGATAGTTTCCACTTCCAATAAACCTCACAGTTCATCAGCTATCAACTTTTGAATCGTACTTAAATAAATGATCTAGTCTTAGATGCCACAAGTATGTTTAGTTCATTTCCAAAGGTTCCTTTCTCTTATTTATGATTAGAAGATGCATTATTAATTACTATTTGTTGCATCCGTGGGATAAACATGATTTAAGAGTGTACAAATTGTCCACCAACGTACCATAACAATTATAGCTCCATCCTTTATTATAATGACAATGTCATGTAAACGAAATAGAGTATCCATCCGTAAATACATAGAAACCGAAATGAAATTATTTCTATGAAAAATATACGTAAAGACAATTTTTCAAAATCAAACGTTTATTCCTATCATAAGATAGATAAACAACTCCCACTGCAACAGTCACTACTTTTGTAGTTTACCCATGTATTTAATTATCTTATCATCACTATGTTTAAAATATTTAATGATTCCGGTATCTACACACAACGTGTCAGTAAACGAATCATTAATCATGTTTCAACAACTACTGAATAAAATACTAACCTTGTTCACTTCTTTGATGAAATTGGTTTTCCTTTGCAACATTTTTTGTTAGGAATTCACCACCATATACAATCCTTTGTATTTCAGGTAGAACTCGCTCAAAACATCTAGGCTAGAACAAAATTGATTCGGGTTACCCCTTCAATTTCTTCTTCAAGTATTTCCAATTCTTTCATCAAGTTAACCATGACCTATTGCCTTTCTAACTTCCTCCATCCAAAGAGTTTCACGAGACCATCATATTTCTATGAACCTCTCACCTCTCCATTAGGGACTTAAATATGCATTAGAGGGCATCCTTAGTGAGAACACACATGTATTTTCCTAAGCAGTAATTATTAAAACCAAGATTCTTTTCTAATCATTTATTATGGACCAGTAAATATATTTTCTTTTAGTTAACAATAAGCAAAATAAAAATAATTTGAAAATTCAGAGAATCAAGTAAATAAATACGACGATCAAACTCTTCGAATTTAAATTTTATATTGATTCCCTCAATAAACAATATAAAATAAATTCACTGACATCTCAATGTTGGATTGTATACTAAAAGTCTAGCTTTTGTATGAACAATGTTTAAACAATTAATTTAAAATGAGAATCATATGATCAAATGATTACGTTTTATAATTTATTTATATGCACGATACAATAGTCTACTTACTTTATACTGTAGATAATATATTGTGCGACAACATGCGAAAGATCATATTATCGGTTTCTTTATAAAGTATAAACAGATGCTCACAATCGAGATAGACGGGGACTCTCTATCGGGATGGTTGTAGTGTGATTTGGTATTAGTTTGTCTTGACTATAGAATCACATTAGTGCACTTGTGTGTATTGAGCAGGACCGATTGAGATCGTTCGACTTATACTGACTTATAGGAAAACTGATCTCAGTTATTATAGATGTTTATGCTCTTAATCCCTATACAATAACCTCGACACATAGGGCAGTATGTATTTCTTTGATTCATCAATGGGTGAGATTTACATGTAATTAAATCAACAAACTCGGTGAGTTGGGAAATAGTATTATCTCTATGGTGTGTTGTTGATTGTAGAAGGAATCTGTGTTCGTCATAGGTTGATGATGTTCCCTTGAGGAGCTCATAAGGATTATCATGTAAACCCTGCTGGTGGATTTATTCCGGCATGATAATGAGGTTGAGTGGTACTACTCTTGGATGAGATATTAATTAATGGAGTTGTCAGTAACTTAATTAATTAATGCGCATTGTATATCTTAAACATGGGGAAACTAACGGGCTCATAATAAGAAGGAGCCCATAACGTAATTATGGGATTAGAATGGTAGTGCAGTAATAATATTTTAGTGGTATATATTATTATTATTGGACTTAAGTATAAGCTTTGGGCTAAGCTTGGATACATAAGACCAATGGAGGCCCAACTCTAATTTCTCCTCCTGGTCCCTGCTGTAGCCCATATATAAGTCATCTCAGCTGTCCGGAAATCCTAATCTATGAGATTAATCATGCCTAACATGTGAAGAGGGTTAGGGAACAACAGATTGAGAAGATCTCAAAGATCATAGTACAAACGTCATCGAGATTAGACTTGGGAATACAGCAGAAGACTGGAAGGTTGTTTGCTGCTGTTGTCCGCCATATTCTACGATTTTTATAAAATTGTACAGACATCAGAACTAGACGTGTGATATACTGACAGAAAGCCATGGAAGAGAGGATTGTTTTGGCATGTAGATCACTCAAGTCTAATATCGGATGAGAGAGTATGCCCAAACCGGTGAGGCTACGCAGGATGCCGGCGAGAATCCATCTTCTCCAATATACCCTGGTGAAAAGTAATACGTTTCTTATTTTCTTACTTCTACTACATGTTTGAAATGTATGGAACCCTAACAGGTCACGTTAACCAAATGATCGAATGCTAACAATTGGTATCAGAGCTTCGGTTTTATGGTAAAGCATGAAACGTTAGGCTATGGTTTATGTACGTATGTGGATTAGGGTTTAGAGAATCATGTTTTCTTGTTCAATACCCTATCACTATGCGTGAACGTTGATGGAGGTTGAGCGATGCTGGCATGGCGGTGAGCATCTGAAGGATGCCCGACGATGGCTGTTGGTGAACGATGGCGCAACCAGGCACACGATGGTGGATATCACTACCCACGGTGGCAGCAGTGCTGTTTATTAATGAAATGACGATGGCTGCTGGGCAAAACTACGAGTGCTGATCGAAATTATTTATGGTAATGTGTCACGGCATCGACGGTTGAAGGCTGGACAATGCAAGGTAGTCGTGTGAGGCCACCCGATGGGTGCTGTTTGCTTGCTGTCGGTGCCTAAGAAACAAGTCGATGGGCAGCATAAGGCTGAAAGTGGTCGGCGAAGGCATGCTAGAGTATGTCGCTGTCTAGGTGGGCGATCGGCACTAGTCTGGCACTAGGCTTGAGCGACGACACACGTCGGCGTAAGATGGCAGACCAGGCATGACTGGAGTGGCGTGCAGTGCATGGTGGACGGTGTATATTCAGCGAGGAGAAGTTCTGATGGCACTTCCAGGCGAGCCTGTCTTTATTTTCGGTCGGGTCCTCATCATTTTCCGAGTGTGGTGGCTGGTGCGGGGACTACAGAGATTGGCAATGTGACTGGCATGGATGATTACCGACAGCTAGCAGATGGTTGGCGGATGGTGCAAACCATGCTGCCGTCAGGCAGACTGTTGTCGGAGGAAGTTACCCATGGCGTCGCGAGGGAGTTTGTGGTTGATTCGCGGCTGCTTAGAGATACCCGGCTGGTAGCTGCTATCGGTGAGTATGTCGGCAACAGATGGCATACATATTCCCAGTGGCATCATGGTGAACAGTGGTGATCGGCGATAGGCAATGCTGGGTGACGGGTGCTGGCTAGCTAAATGACGGGCGACCTGGCGGGCGAACACCGCACGGTTACGAGGATCAGGGCGCTCGATGAAGCTCCACAGCGGGACTGGTGGATAGCCATGCAAGCTCTCGATTGCGCTCCATGGCGCCGGGCTGGCAACTTGGTTGTTATTCTGGCTGTGCGATGGGATTTCTGATGAGCAACGTTGTTTATCGATGGTTAACTCGCCATATCAACAGTTTCCGGCGAAGGACAGTTTCTCCGTTGGGTAGTTGCACAGCTGGAATGGCACCATTACAGGTGCTGGTGGTGGTGGTTTCCGGCAGGGACCGCTCGCGGAAGCTGGCGCTGGCATTCACGGGTGCGCGCGGCAATGCTGCCAAGGCCGCACAATTTGTGGAAACTGCCGGGAGTTGCTAACGTGCGCAGAAGGAGCAGTTGGGCTGAGTAACCTTGTTTTGAGATGTTTTGAGGCCCATGTTATCTCCAACTTGCTGTACAAGCTTCATCCTTCATGCTTGTTGACCAACTTATTTCTATATTTATTTTTTTATCCTTATATATAATTGTTAATAATTGTTTTTATTTATCAATTATTATTATATATTTGGATTGCATGTGCTATTTAATTTGCTTCCTAATTTGCCGTAATAATAGTATGTTTATTTGTGTATTTTATATTTAGAATATATTGTATGCATGCAAAAAACCCTCGGTATTAAATAACTAAGTGGGAGAGTGGATTGGTAACAAAATTCTCGCTGCCTCCATTATTGGTTTGTAAGTGATGTTAGTAAACTTGCGTGTTGGCAATAGGCCTTCCTCCCTAACGGATGAGTTTATTCACGGATCACTGGTACAGACTTCATTAAATAATTATTATTTGTAATATGGCACATTAACTTGCGTGTTGGCATAGACCTTCCTCCCTAATGGATGAGTTTATGTGCGGTTCACTGGTACAAATATATAATCGATGATTGTAGGAAGTTATCCTAGCGCGTGTGTACTTCTTCAACTGTAAGGCACATAAGCTTGGGCAGCGGACTTGAGATCAAATAATGGTATACATTTAGGTGTAAATAATTAGTATCCTCTCTAACGGAGTCACTGCTATTATTTGCATGGCTAAAGAGGAACCGACTATTAATTATTTTGTCATAAAGTTAGATTGACGAATGAAATTAATGTGTAAAACCTTCTCTTGTAAATATTTGGGTTTGTAAACGTCCACACTAACGTGGCTTGCAGACTCACGGTGCTAGAAATGCTGTGAATTTTATTTTATATTATTTTGAGGGAATCAATATAAATGGATAAAATTCGAAGATTTGATCAGTGTATTTATTTGTGATTCTCTGAATTTCAAATGTTATTATCTCATTTATTGTTTACTAAAAGAAACATATTTACTGGTCCAAAATTAGATGATTAGAAAAGAATTTTGGTTTCGAATTTCACTGCTTAGGAAAATATAAGTGTGTTCTCACTAAAGATATCCCATTTTAAAGTCTCTAGTGAAGAGGTGAGAGGGTCATAGATATATGATGGTCTCATGCGACTCTTCAGATACTTGAGTAAGTTATAAAGGCAAGAGCTCATGGAGACAGTATCATCTCCCGACTCACCAAGCATATTGATTTAATAATTAAATTTTATCCATTGATGAATCAAGGAAATAAATAATGGCTTACGTGTTGAGGTTATTATATAGGGATTAAGAGTACGAACATCTATAATAACAAAGATCAAGTTTTATTATATAGTCAGTATAAATCGAACGATCTCAACGGCGGTCCTATTCAATACACAGAAAGTGCACTAGTGTAATTTTATAGTCAAGATAGACTAATGCCAAATCACACTACAACCATACACATAGATAGTCTCCTTCTATCTCGGTTGTGAATATCTGTTTATACTTTATAAGGAGCCGATAATATGATCTTCCATGTGACGTCGCACACCACATTATCTACAGTATAAAGTAAATGGACTTTTGCAAGAATAAATAATTATGCAAAATGTTTGATCACATGATTCTCATTTCAAATAAATTGTTTAAAATATTATTCATACAAAAAGCAAGACTTTAAGTATACTATCTAACATAAACTAGTGAGACAAAAATCTCAGTAGGTAGAAATCATACATGCCAATGCATGAAAATGCATTTAGTTCTCTATGGCCTATTTTCTAGTCTTTCTAGTTGGTCTCTTTTATTATGAAAACGGTTCACGTTGCGGGATCCCCACGACACACTTATGATATGCACCCCAAATGAGCTCAATGGGGACAATTTTTCCGAATCCCGAATATAATGCCGAGAATGATATTTCCAAATCTTGGTAGAGTGTTGGAGACAATTTTTCCGAACCCTGACAGAGATGCATATATAGTGGCCACACACACTATTAGTATCTTATTAATTTTGGTAAAAACGCTTTTCATGATTATGCATGGTATGCAACCAGGGCGATTAATTATGCATCATAAACCATTTATGACATCATTATCAACATTTAATCACAATAAAGCAACAACTTAACTTCAATTCACACAGATCAACTTCTGGAATAACAACTTCACCCCAATCACATAGATCCATTTATAGAATAACCACTTCACCTTGGATCATACGGATCCCTTTTTGGAATAACAACTTCATCTCGGATCATACAGATCCTTATAACCAATATCTTCTCAAACCATACAGATATATTTTCAACAGTTTCCAATCACATAGATCAATGTAGGACAATGATATTATTTCAAATCACATAAATCCACCACTTGTATCACCAATTAACCCCAAATAATTCATAATATAATTAAACTAATCACAAATAATTCATGACATAATTATCACATATTAATCATAAATAATTCACACACAATATATTTATGCATTGTAGTTGGACTTCTACTTACCTGAACTCCGATAGTAATAATACCACAGACCTCGTGAGAACTATAACTAATCACTTCCTTCCCGTTTTGGCACGCCTCCTTTCTCTTTCTCTTCCTTCCTTCCTCTCTCTCTTTTTTTTTCTCTTTCTCTTTTTTTTTCTTTTTTTTAACTTATGCTTTCGTTCTTCACCCAAATGGGTGTACCACTATATATATAGTGAGGGGTGGCGGTAGGATAACTATTTACCACACAAAACTTGTCTATTAATTAATTAATATAGGTTAGTAGGCATGTATATGTGTATTCTATCCATACTTCCACATAATTTACTTATTTTTATTTAATGATTTAGCAACGAATGACTTATGTGTTCACTTAACACTCCAATAATTCTTGTGGTCAAAATTAACCCGCGTAATTGATGATAGCTAATTTATCACCATTTACTGATACTTGAAAGTTAAGTTTCATTATTATTATTATTATTATCCATTACGAATATACGTGCAATACTTAATAACTAAGATATGATACATTTACAAATTAATACACATACGTATACATTTCTTACCACTATTATTATTATGAGAACACGCGTGACACTTAATAATTAAGAAATAACATATTCATACAAATAAAATAATTTAATTATATATCCAAATTATTGCACGTAAATATTTATGCACACATATATTTATATATTATCACCATTTATATCACGGATGTATCAAATAAAATGTAAAGATAAATGAAATGTAGAAACAATTGTCACATAATTGCCATATTATTATCACATAATTGCCACATAATTATCACATAATTATAAAAATGCACGTAACACAAATTAAATTATATTGGCACATGAGTAGTGAGAAGCTCGGGTATCACATCCTCCCCACCTTTTAAAAATTTTGACCTCGAAATTTACTTACCTAAAGAGTTCTGGGTACTTAGCCATCATCTCATCTTCTCTTTCCCAAGTGGCCTCCTCAACTAATTGGTTCCTCCATAACACTTTCACTAATGGTATCTCTTTATTTATGAGCTTCTTCACTTCTCTCCGTAAAATCTCAACTGGTATCTCTTCATAACTCAAATTTTCTTTCAACTCAAGTGGTTCATGCCTGAGAACATGAGACAAATTCAAAACATACTTTCTCAACACAGACACATGAAACACGTCATGTACTCTAGATATCGATGCTGGTAACTCCAACTTATAGGCAACACTTCCAACTCTTTCAATGATAGTGAATGGACCAACATATCTTGGACTGAGTTTTCCTTTCTTTCCAAACTGCATTATCCCCTTCATTGGAGATACTTTCAAGAATACCTGATCACTCACTTCAAATTCCAATTCTCTTCTCCGTTTGTATGCAAAACTCTTTTGTCGTTCTTGTGCAACTTTCATCTTCTCTCGAATACGGGTAACACTTTCTGACATTTCTCGAATCAAGTCTAGACTTAAAAGTTTCCTCTCTCTAACCTCATCCCAATGTACTGGAGATCTACACTTCCTCCCGTACAATGCTTCATATGGAGCCATCTCAATAGTGGACTGATAACTGTTATTGTACGAGAATTCGATCAAAGGTAAAAATTTACTCCACTGACCTTGAAAATCCAACACGCATGCTCTATGCATATCCTACAAAATTTGTAGCGTACGCTTCGATTGACCATCTGTCTGTGGATTGAATGCAGTGCTGAAAGATAACTGTGTCCCCAATACCTTATGCAAACTCTTCTAGAAAGTAGACAAGAATCTCGTATCTCTCTTTGACACAATGGTAAATGGTACTTGATGAGAGTGAAAATAAGCGTGTTTTAATATCCAATTTAACACCTTTTTGATTGATATTGTAGTCTTATATGAGCACAAATGTCTTATATTCGATATATGTGAGAATTATGTGCACTTGAGGTGTTTTATTGTGTTTTAGGTGGAAAAAGGATCAAAAGAGCCAAGTTTGAGAAAAGGTGCAATTTGTGCAAGAATGCTGATAAACGCACGTCGAACTTGTGTAATTATTCTGTATTGATATGGAGCTCTGAACTGTTGGTGTGATATATGGTTGGAAAGCCACTGAAGAGAGGGTCGTTTTGGCATAAAGAACATCCCATTCGGAGTCCGAACGAGGAAGTTATGAGCAAAGTGGTGACGCCGCGCGAGCTGTACCAAACAGAATTGCAGTGCTACATTCCATGGCCTGTTACATATTCAATTCTTGGAGTTTTTGTGATTTATTTATATGGATAGAAATCCAAGGAAGAGAGAATCGCGTGAGCATAAAAATCACTCAATTCGTAGGTCGGATGTGAAAGTTATACGCGAAACGGAGAGACTGCGCAAATCGGTTCGACCTAATTGAGGTCGAACCGAGGTCGAACCCGACGGAAAAACGACCGATTCGACCACGACATTTCGATTCAACCTGGAATCTGGTCGAATCGACTACCTGGGACATCCAGAAGGGTGGTTCGACCATGGTTCGACCTGTAGGGGTTTGTTCGACCTATTTGGGAGGTCGAACCACACTTCGGGAACTTACCAAATCCGTATTTTCGAGGCCAAAACGCGTGGGATCACTTGAAAAGCCCATTTCATGCCCTAGAAACGTGATTACAAGTATAAAAGGAGGCTCATGCAGTCAAGGAAGGGGTCCAATAATAGAGAACACAATACAAGAGAGGAGAAGAGAGGCCACAACCATACAACACCCCACAAGGGGGGATCACCCCCCATCCATCATCCACTTCCTTTCCTCCATCCATCCATCACTTTGAAGATTCGTTTGTGGAATCAAGAGGAGAACCAAGAGGAGGATTCAAGATGGAGAAGGGCATGAAGACGCCATATCAAGGGTTTATTCGTTTCCTAATTTATCTTGTATTTTCCGGACATCCGGGTAAGATCTATCCAACACCCATGATTGTTCTTCGAAACATCATGGGCTAGAGCCTTTTTGGTAGATCTAGGAGTTTTGAAGGTTTTATCTAGTTAATTGAACTTCCATGTATACACTCCGTACAACACTACTCGTGGTTTATTTTATATATGATTGTACTTTCTTAATCCATATTCACGGTCGTTTTGTGCATCTTCAATTGGTATATAGAGTCTGAATATATATCATGGTTGTAGATTGAGTGCGTTCACCGCTGAACAGGATTCCATGTTATGATTCTAAGTGAGGGGACTCCGAAGCTTCATTAGAACTATCATATATGAATACTTATTAATTGAATTGAATTCGGGTTAATAAGTAGGATAAAGAGGATAATTTCATAGTACCTATAAAGGGAGATCATATCGGGTTAGAGTACCAATCCTAGGGGGAAATAATTGATACTGATAGTACCTAGAAAGGGGGGTGAAATTATATCTCTTGCTCCGAGGTTATTCACACGTGTTACACGCATGTTTACTTGTGTCTATAGAGTAGATATGCATGGTTTAGTGATGCGTCCATATTCCACAAGGCAGAGTCGGACATTGACTTATGGAAGGGAAGTTAATGAGTAAAACTGGGTTATCCTAGAGCTACCTATTCTCCTACTTGATCCACCTACGTATTCTTCGAGTGATAGTTTATTTTATTTGTTATTTAATTTAGTATTTTAGTTATAATCAAACATCAAACTCTTATTGCTTTGTCTTAATTAATTTAGATAATAATATAATTGATAATACGCCGTCCCTTGGGTTCGATATTCACTTGGTCACCTTTCGAAACTACAATTGATATCCTTCATACTTGGGGATTAATTGTGTGTTGAGAAAACGCTCATCAAGTTCTTGGCGCCGTTGCCGGGGACGGCTGTAATTATTAATTTTATTATTTCTAGTTTGATTAAGATTTTTTTTTTCTTTTTCTTTTATTTGTGATTATTTATTTCTATCTAACCTTGAATTTTTCCGAGTTACTTGTGCGCTTGAAAAAAGGAGAGGAAGGAAAGAAGGAATAACACATTGATCTAAACATGGCCGGAGCAAGGCAGAATTCGGATAATGTTGCCATACGTGAAATTTTCACAAACTATGGAACTGGTAACATGGGGTTGATAGGAGCAAGGGGGGAAGATGATGATTTTGAGATACATCCCGCTCTTATTAACATGGTAGAGAAGAATCCCTTTTCTGGAGGTTGTTTTGAAGATCCATATCAACATCTCCGAAGATTTCTTGGTTATGCAAACACTCAAAAAGGAGCTGGAGCTCATGATAATGCTAGGCGGATCGCCTTATTCAAGTTCTCTTTGATTGATGGAGCAGAAGCTTGGTATGACACTCTTGATGCAGCCGATTGCACTACATGGGACCAACTGCAGCAAAAGTTCTTGGAGAGATACATGCCACCCTCAAGGATCTTAAGAATGAGGCAAGTGATCACCCAATTTGTTATGAATCAGGGTGAGAAATTTTATGAGGCGTGGGATAGGTTTAAAGACATGCTCAGGAGGTGTCCACAGCATGGAATGTCTAAGGCTGACTACATAAGTATCTTCTACTATGGATTGGATTGTGAATCACGTATTTTTATTGATGCATCATCAGGAGGAGCGTTGTTATCTAAGACAGCACTTGAAGTGGAAAAGTTGTTTGAAGACATCTCTATGAATACACGTGACTGGCCTGTAGTGAGAGATAGAGGATCATATGTACTTGGCGAGGTAGCGCAGGTTGAACATCAAGTGGTGAAGCCGAATAGGGATGATGAGATCGTCTCTAGTTTAGCTAACATCAACAAGCTACTAGAGTCCCAGCAAAGGCAAATCACAGAGTTGACACAAAGGGGGCCTAGTATGAAGCAGCAAGAAGTGAAGAGTGTTGAAGATACCTTCCATCAATACATGGCTGGGAATGATGCAAGGATTGATCGTCTTGAGGATACCATGAATGTTGATCGTGCAGATTTATCTAAGCAGTTGAAGGACCTTACTTTGGTTATGGGGCAGATGACCACGAACGTGAATCAATTAACATAAAAATTGGAAAATAAAGCCATCACGTTAAGGTTTGGAACACAGTACGAGGGAGTAATGAAGCCGGAGTCAAAGTTTGAGGTGAAAGCAAGCGGATTCGACCAAAAACAATGTGATTCGACCTGTCCCACAGGTCGAAGCGTGCAGGGGAGGTCGAACTGGGCTTCTGGAAGTGTTTTAAGAGCAGCAGGCACTCGGTTCGACCTGGGGGGCATCGATTCGACCAGGCCATCTGGTCGAACCCAGGTCGAACCACCCCATCTGGAGCACTCTGTTTTCACAAAGCCTCGATTCGACCACGATGCTATCGATTCGACCACGCCATCTGGTCGAACCCAGGTCGAATCGGCGACCAAAAATCTTACAGAAGGTCAGTTCGACCTGGGGCATTTCGGTTCGACCAGCACAACAGCTCGAACCGAGGTCGAACCGCACCCTCCGAAGTACTCTGTTTCATCTGCAGCTCGATTCGACCACAACATAATCGATTCGACCAGTACCCTTGGTCGAACCAAGGTCGAACCGATAGGCAAAAATCATCCAGTGAGCCGATTCGACCTGGAGGGAGTTGGTTCGACCAGTACCCCTGTTTGAACCCAGGTCGAACCCAACATGCAAGGTGAGAATGCACTTCCAGGTGCTCGATTCGACCACGACGTACCCAATTCGACCTGTCCTGATGGTCGAACCCAGGTCGAACCCCAAGTTCAAAGTAAGAGCAGCATGCCAGACGACTGGTTCGACCAAAGCATTGATGGTTCGACCAATCACCCAGGTCGAACCCACGTCGAACCCCAATTACAGAAAGAGAGCAGCCTTCCAGACGATTGGTTCGACCATTACACACCTAGTTCGACCAGCACCAGTGGTCGAACTGAGGTCGAACCCTGCCAAAATGCACCGTTTTCAGCGCCGAATACTCCGCATGATGTTGATGCTACTCCCATGCCATCCCAAGGACATAATACTGAGCTTACAATGGAGAAGAAGTGGGAAGAAGCAAAGAGATTGAGAGCCAAGAAGGATAAAGCGAAGGAGGTTGAACGTGATGAATGGGGAAGACCAAAGACCAAGATACCTCCTCCGTTTCCTTCGAGATTGGCCGAGAAGGGATTGGAAGAAAAGTTCAAGAGGTTTCACGATGTCATGAGCAAAGTAAGCTTGAACATTCCTTTCTCTGAAGCAATCATGGAGATGCCATACTATGCCCGATTCCTCAAGAATATTATATCAAAGAAGAGAAGCTTGAACGGAGTGGAGGCGGTGAACCTATCAGAGAATTGTAGCTCGATCCTTCAAAGGAAGCTACCTGCAAAGTTAAAGGTTCCGGGAAGCTTCACCATTCTTTGTGATATTGGAAAAGGGTCGGCACATAAAGCCTTGTGTGATTTGGGGGCAAGCGTTAACTTGATGCCTGTGTCCATATTTAAAAGGCTTGGTTTGGGGGATCTTAAACCCACGAATATTGCTCTTCAATTGGCGGATAGATCCATGACTTGTCCGAAGGGTTTAATTGAAGATGTTTTAGTGAGAGTGGATAAGTTAGTTTTTTCCGTGGATTTTCTTGTACTTGACATGGAAGATGATAAGGGTGATATTCCCCTTATTTTGGGACGACCGTTCCTTGCCACAGCTGGAGCTACGATAGATGTTAAGGAAGGAAAGCTTAGACTGCAGATGGATAATGAAGATGTGGTTTTCTCTCTTGATCATGCAATGAAGATGCCCATGGAGACTCAATCATGCAAGAGCATTGATATAGTTTCTAACTTGTTTAATCTTGATTTTTCTAAGACAGGTGATTCTGAATTTAAGTGGAAGATTGACAAGGGGGTGTCTAGACCGCCATGGGAAGAAGGTAATTCCAAGGATCATATTTTTGTGACCAAGAAAGGTGAGGTGTTGAGTGTAGACAAGAAGAGGGAAAAAAAGTACTTGAAGGTGAGGATGCGACAAGACCGTCCTGTGATCCAGTAGTTCAAAGTGGTAATCCGTCGTGACTCTCCGACGTTAAACATGAGCGCCTGTTGGGGCTTGCCCTTCCGTTTTATTGCTTTATTTATTTTGTGTGAGTAAGAAATTTTTATATTTGGCGTGCTTATTATTCGGTAATTACATCTTTGCTTAGTTTCAACTTACGTTTTTACTAAGTTTGGGGGGGTGTGATGTTCTTACCTCATTAAAGCACTAAGAATATAATCTTTTCTTTGTAATGTTTGCTAGGGGAGTTATTTTTTGCGGTATATTGAAACTTTAATTGGTTTTGATGTGTTGATTTTTTGCAATTTGCCTAGTGTTCAGTGGTGTTTCTTGTGTGTGGATTCGATTACATAGTCAATTGAGTCTTTCGTATTGTTCTCCTATTTTATTATTGATGAATCCTGTGATGATGAGTTTGTTTGAGCTTTGATGATAGAAAAATGTAAAAGAGTGGCAAGACGAGTTCTACATTGAGGCTTTGACTCGAGGAGATCGTGCGTACGTTGAAGAAAAATCAGGTGCCCTCGTTTTCTTTTTCTAATTTTTATATGTGCTTTTAATTCATAGGAGTGGAAGGATTGTGTTTATGGTGGTGATCCATATGAGCTTATCTTTGAAATTCATATGCTCTTGAAATTGATGAAGGAAGTGTACTTGAGTTATATTGTGATATGAAGTTCTATGTGTACTTGTGGGATATTACCTACTATGAAAAGTGCTATGTTACTTGTTAAAAACCCATGTGAGATTTTGAGCCTCGTTGATCATGTACATAATCACATGATATTTCTTTCTGGTGAGTATCGTTCTTGTGCATGTATTCTAGAACTTGCCTTGAGTCTCCTTGAATATTCAAGATTAGTCTAGTGGATTATGGAAATGATATCAGGCCATCTTTAATATTTAACCCATATTTTCCCATTTACTTTACCTGAATTCATTAAATCCCTAGTCAGCCCATTTGAGCCTTGTTAAATCCATTCTTTTGATAGCCAATAAAGCTTAATTGAAGAGAGTGGTGATTTGAGGGATGACAAGGATGATGAAAGAAGAGTCTTAAGGATGAAAAGAAAAATTCCTGGAGTAGTGCTCAATTCTAGTACTCCATGGAATCAAATACCCTAGTGTAGTGCTTAAATCTAGTACCCTATGGAGGATGTAAGAGGTAGTGCCCGAAACTGGTACCTTGAAAGAAAAATAAAGAAAAGAAAAAAGGTGAAGAAAAGGAGAATGATGGAGTTGAAAAGCTAGAAAAGTTGGAATAAAAGTGTTGTGCTTGAAGGAGAAAGATGGAAGAGTATTGTGCTTAATTGAAGTGATGAGGAAGAATGAAAGATCGAGAGAGACTGCAGCTTGATTGATCCGAGTTTTGATTCACTTATCCATATATTTCCCACCTATTCCAAAGAGCCTACATTACAACCTAATAAAAGACCTTTTTGATCCATGATTTACTAGCTACAAGCAAAAGGAGAGTTAAGACAATAGGTAAGCTTATGGTTACGCATGCACTTGAATTGAATTTGAGCGTAAACACCTTAACCCATAAGTGTACATCTTTTACACTTGAGTGCGAGTGATATATACTTCCCGTGGGAACATGTCAATGGAGCATTTGAATTGGTGGTGATTGTCTTAACTTGTATGCTATGAATTGATTATTACATGTAATGAGAGTTACATGACCTAAGTTGATGACAATTGTATTTTGAATGGGGTATTGATCATAGTCCTTGTTTCCCCGCTAATTTTCTTACTCTCTCTCACACTTTATTTTTATTTTGTTGCCTCGGGACGAGCAACGGGCAAGTTTGGGGGTTTGATGAGAGTGAAAATAAGCGTGTTTTAATATCCAATTTAACACCTTTTTGATTGATATTGTAGTCTTATATGAGCACAAATGTCTTATATTCAATATATGTGAGAATTATGTGCACTTGAGGTGTTTTATTGTGTTTTAGGTGGAAAAAGGATCAAAAGAGCCAAGTTTGAGAAAAGGTGCAATTTGTGCAAGAATGCTGATAAACGCACGTCGAACTTGTGTAATAATTCTGTATTGATTTGGAGCTCTGAACTGTTGGTTTGATATATGGTTGGAAAGCCACTAAAGAGAGGGTCGTTTTGGCGTAAAGAACATCCCATTCGGAGTCCGAACGAGGAAGTTATGAGCAAAGTGGTGACGCCGCGCAAGCTGTGCCAAACAGAATTGCAGTGCTACATTCCATGGCCTGTTACATATTCAATTCTTGGATTTTTTGTGATTTATTTATATGGATAGAAAACCAAGGAAGAGAGGATCACGTGAGCGTAAAAATCACTCAATTCGGAGGTCGGATGTGAAAGTTATACGCGAAACGGAGAGACTGTGCAAATCGGTTCGACCTGATTGAGGTCGAACCGAGGTCGAACCCGACGGAAAAACGACCGATTCGACCACGACTTTTCGATTCGACCTGGAATCAGGTCGAATCGACTACCTGGGACATCCAGAAGGGTGGTTCGACCATGGTTCGACCTGTAGGGGTTTGTTCGACCTGTTTGGGAGGTCGAACCACACTTCGGGAACTTACCAAATCCGTATTTTCGAGGCCAAAACGCGTGGGATCACTTGAAAAGCCCATTTCATGCCCTAGAGACATGATTACAAGTATAAAAGGAGGCTCATGCAGTCAAGAAAGGGGTCCAATAATAGAGAACACAATACAAGAGAGGAGAAGAGAGGCCACAACCATACAACACCCCACAAGGGGGGATCACCCCCCATCCATCATCCACTTCCTTTCCTCCATCCATCCATCACTTTGAATATTCGTTTGTGGAATTAAGAGGAGAACCAAGAGGAGGATTCAAGATGGAGAAGGGCATGAAGACGCCATATCAAGGGTTTATTCGTTTCCTAATTTATCTTGTATTTTCCGGACATCCGGGTAAGATCTATCCAACACCCATGATTGTTCTTCGAAACATCATGGGCTAGAGCCTTTTTGGTAGATCTAGGAGTTTTGATGGTTTTATGAATTAATTGATCTTCTATGTGTAAACTCCATACAACACTACTTGTGGATTTATTTTATATATGATTGTGCTTTCTTAATCCATATTCACGGTCGTTTTGTGCATCTTCAATTGGTATATAGAGTCTGAATATATCTTGGTTGTAGATTGAGTGCGTTCACCGCTGAACATGATTCCATGTTATGATTCTAAGTGAGGGGACTCCGAAGCTTCATTAGAACTATCATGTATGAATACTTATTAATTGAATTGAATTCGGGTTAATAAGTAGGATAAAGAGGATAACTTCATAGTACCTATAAAGGGAGATCATATCGGGTTAGAGTACCAATCCTAGGGGGAAATAATTGATACTGATAGTACCTAGAAAGGGGGTGAAATTACGTCTCTTGCTCCGAGGTTATTCACACGTGTTACACGCATGTTTACTTGTGTCTATAGAGTAGATATGCATGGTTTAATGATGCGTCCATATTCCCACAAGGCAGAGTCGGACATCGACACATGGAAGGGAAGTTAATTAGTAAAACTGGATTATCCTAGAGCTACCTATTCTCCTACTTGATCCACTTTCGTATTCTTCAAGTGATGTTTATTTTATTTGTTATTTTAATTACTTGTTTATTAGTTTAATCATCCTAAACCTCAAACTTAATTGCCAACTTGTCTTAATTAATTTAGATAATAATTAAATTAATAATACGCCGTCCTTTGGGTTCGATATTCACTTGGTCGCTTGCTTAAGCTGCAATTGATATCCTTAATACTTGGGGATTAATTTTGCGTGCAAAGAAAACGCGCATCAGTACTCCATGGAGTCGGACAATCTCTTGAATATACAGTTGTGCATAGCAATCCATAGAATATGTAGAACAGACAGAAAGAAAATGAGCTGACTTAGTCAATCGATCCACGATAACCCAAATGGCATCATGACCTTTCACTGTCTTCGGTAGCCCGATAACAAAATCCATAGTGATATTCTCCCACTTCTACTCTGGAATAAATAAAGGTTGTAAAGTTCCTGCTGGTCTCTGATGCTCAACTTTGACTTGCTGACAAGTCAAACATTGCTCCACATACTGAGCGACATCTCTCTTCATCCCTAGCCACCAATAATGTGACTTCAAATATCTATACAAATTAGTAGCTCCTGGATGTACAGAGTACGGTGTTGAATGAGCTTCTGCCATCACTTCCTTCCGAATGTCGTCCACTTCAGGTAGACATAACCGACCTCTGTAATGAATCACGCCATCATATGTTAATTGGAAATCAGAAGACTTTCCAGAGCTGATATCATTCTTTATCTTATCAAACCATTTATCCACTTGTTGCCCCTATCGAATCTTATCTTTCAAAGTTGGCTGAAATGTTAGAGCTGCCATCATCGCTTCCAATGATCCTTTCTGAGAATCTCCACACCCAATCTTTGCAAGTCAAGCAACTCTGGTTTCTGATTTGTGTTCATAGCAGCTACACCCTGTATTGCTTTTTGGCTTAATGCATCAGCAACCACATTGGCTTTACCCGGATGATAATTGATAACACAGTCGTAGTCCTTCACCAGTTCCAACCATCTTCTCTGCCTCATGTTCAACTCTTGAGTGAAGAAGTACTTTAGACTCTTATGATCAGTATAGATCTCACAACGTTCCCCATACAGATAGTGCCTCCATATTTTTAGTGCAAACACCACTGCGGCTAACTCCAAATCATGTGTGGGGTATTTCTTCTCGTACTCCCTTAACTGTCTGGATGCATATGCTATCACTTTTCCATTCTGCATCAGTACACATCCAAGACCATTCTTTGAAGCATCACTATAAACCTTGAAGTTTCCTGTCTCCGTATGAATAGTTAAGATAGGTACTGATGTCAACCGTCTCTTCAATTCTTGAAAAATTTGTTCACATGCCTCTGTCCATGTGAACCTCACATTCTTCCTAGTCAACTGTGTTAATGGTGAAGCGATCTTGGAGAATCCTTCAACAAACCTTCGATAATATCCCGCCAATCCAAGAAAGCTACGAACCTCAGTGGGATTTGAGGGTTGTGGCCAAACATAGATTGTGTTAACTTTGCTTGGATCCACTGAAATTCCTTCTCCTGATACCACGTGTCCCAAGAAAACAACTTGATCTAACCAGAATTCACACTTCTTAAACTTCGCATGCAACTGCATCTCTTTCAGGATCTCCAACACCTTTCTCAAGTGCAGCGCATGATCCTCCTTATTCTTAGAGTAAATCAAAATGTCATCGATAAACACAATCACAAACTTATCGAGAAAATCCTGAAATACTCTATTCATCAAATCCATAAATGCTACCGGAGCATTCGTCAAACCGAACGGCATCACCAAAAACTAATAATGTCAATACCTTGTACTGAATGTAGTCTTGGGAATATCCTCCTCCTTAATCTTCAACTGATGATACCCTGATCGCAAATCAATCTTCGAAAAGATAGTTGCACCCTATAGTTGATCGAACAGATCATCAATGCGAGGCAATGGATACTTATTATTAACTGTAACTTTATTGAGCTCCCGGTAATCGATGCACATTCTTAATGTGACATCCTTCTTATGAACCAAAAGAGCTGGTGCTCCCCAAGGTGAGAAACTAGGTTGGATGAACCCTTTGTCTAGCAACTCTTGCAACTTAATCTTCAATTCTTTTAGTTCAGCTGGTGCCATTCTGTATGACGCTTTAGATATAGGAGCAGTTCCTAGTTGTAACTCAATAACAAACTCTATTTCCCGATCTGCTGACAACCCTGGAAGATCATCTGGGAACACCTCGGGTATTCTCGAACTACTGGTACATCACCAAGGACTGGACACTGCTGTCCCTCAACATTCATCACACTCACCAGATACCCCTTACAACCATTTTCCAATAACCGCTGTGCTTTTGCTGCTGATATAATAGGAATCTGAAGTTCTTCTTGATCCCAACAAAAGTTAACGGTTTTTTCCCCAATGGCTGAAAAGTGATACTCTTCTTCTGACAATCTATTGTAGCACCGTACTTTGATAGCCAATCCATGCCCAATATGATATCATAATCATTCATACTTAACACAATCAAGTCAACGAGGAGTTGTCTTCCTTCAATAGGAATAACACAACCTCGAAGAAGTTGATTGGTTTGCTTTGACTCACCAGAAGGTATCATCACCTCATAGTTAGCTTCTACTAAGTCGGGTGTTCTACCCAACTTCCTCACATACTCCATGGATGCAAATGAATGCGTTGCTCCAGAATCAAATAGCACACATGTAAAAGTGCCAAAAATAGAAAACTTACCCTTGACAACTGAGGGATTTGCATCTGCCTCCTCCCGCATCAAAGTGTACGCCCTAGTTGGAGCTCTTCCTTGTTGTCTCTGCTTCCTTTGCTTGGGACATGTAGTAGTCACATGCCCTTTCTCTCCGTATGTATAACAGATTCTTGGAGGAATATGATACTCTCTACCACGTGGTTTAAGACAATTAGGACATAAAGGTGGTGGCAGCACCGGTGGCACCGGCGGCACCTCACCCTGATCAAATTTGGGATGTTTGTTTGGTTCTCCTTGTCTCTGTCCTTACTCCACTTGAACATTTGATTTGGGCCTCTGAGATGGCATCGGTCTCCTATCATCTCTCCCAAACTGTTGTACTGGTTTTTACTGAAATTGACGTTTGATAGTCTGCGCTTGTCTGATCCTCATCTCCGCTTGTTTAGCAATCTGGGCCCTTTCCGCAACTTGTGAGTATGTTGCTCCATGCACTCACGTCATACTCACATCTCTAAAAAGTTCAGACCTTAAGCCTTCCACGAACCTTTCCGCACTTTCAGTGCCTCCGTACTAACCATGTGTTCTGCAAACCTCGATAATTGCTCAAAATTTTGAAGGTAATCTGTAACTGACATGCCATCATGCCTCAACTGTATGAACTCGTTCATCTTCATTGCTCTCACTGGTGCCGTAAAGTACTTGTTTCTAAAAAGCTCCTTAAACCTTTCCCATGTCATAGTCATGACATTCTTGATACTTTTAATTGTATCCCACCAGTGGCCTGCACTTCCTCGTAACATGAAAGAAGCACACAACACTCTGTCCCCATCTGGAATTCTACTGTACTGAAACATGTTTTCCACTATACGTAACCAATCCTCTGCATTTGTGGGATCTGCTGCATCCTCAAATATCGGAGGGCTCAGCTTTCAAAACCTCTCACAAACCATTTCCACACGTTCTAATTGACGTCTATCTTGATTAGCATTAACCTCTGGTTGTCCACCCTTATCTCTCTGCTAAATCAGTTATTGTATTTGTTGGGACTAGCGTTCTACCAATTCCATCGGTTGAGTAACCACCGCATCATGATTATTTTCTTCAGTAGGTGATGCTTGCTCAGCAACTCTATCACCTTCAGAACTTTCACCTGTAGCCCTTACCATTTTGTTTACTAACCACAAGTCCTACACCATATGGCCAATATAATTTATAAAACACATAACAGCACAGAATGAAAATAACACTTACATGCAAGGCTGTGCTCCCCAATGAATGAGCTCATGTACATAGACAGTCTGCAGGACCCAAACCGTGCTCTGATACCACTCTGATACGACCCACCTTACATAACTTATAATTCAAATACTAATTAACAAAAACATCATCATTCTAAAACTGTATATACTCTTTTTTTCCACATAATATATTTATAACCAAAACCATCACACCAGTTCAACATATGTAACTAGTTTCTAACAACACTTCAGACCACCCAAACTTGTAACAATACTTATTATATTATATAACAAAACATCAACAGAAATAAAATAAACCCATGGCCTAGCCCAACAGGTCGTCATCTATGTGCATCCGCTCTAAACCCTAGAGGAGCTCCACAGCTTGCACAACACACCACATATCCAATCATCATCAGACTCACCTACAATGCATAAACTAGTGAGACAAAAATCTCAGTAAGTAGAAATCATGCATGTCAGTGCATGAAAATGCATTTAGTTCTCTATCGCCTATTTTCTAGTCTTTCTAGTTGGTCTCTTTTATTTTGAAAACTATTAACGTTGCGGGATCCCCACGACACACTTATGATATGCACCCCAAATGAGCTCAATGGGGACAATTTTTCCGAATCCCGAATATAATGCCGAGAATGATATTTCCAAAATCTGGCAGAGTATTGGGGATGATTTTTCCGAATCTTGACAGAGATGCATATGTAGTGGCCGCACACACCATTAGTATCTTATTAATTTTGGGGAAAACGCTTTTCATGATTATGCATGGTATGCAACCAGGGCGATTAATCATGCATCATAAACCATTTATGACATCATTATCAACATTTAATCACAATAAAGCAACAACTTAACTTCAATTCACACAGATCAACTTCTGGAATAACAACTTCACCCCAATCACATAGATCCATTTATAGAATAACCACTTCACCTTGGATCATACCGATCCCTTTTTGGAATAACAACTTCATCTCGGATCACACAGATCCTTATAACCAATATCTTCTCAAACCATACATATATTTTCAACAGTTTCCAATCACATAGATCTATGTAGGACAATGATATTATTTCAAATCACATAAATCCACCACTTGTATCACCAATTAACTCCAAATAATTTATAATGTAATTAAACTAATCACAAATAATTCATGACATAATTATCACATATTAATCACAAATAATTCACACGCAACATATTTATGCATTGTAGTTGGACTTCTACTTACCTGAACTCCGATAGCAATAATACCACAGACCTCGTGAGAACTATAACTAATCCCTTCCTTCCCGTTCTGGCATGCCTCCTCCCTCTCTCTCTTCCTTCCTTCCTCTCTCTCTTTTTTTTTCTCTTTCTCTTTTTTTTAACTGATGCTTTCGATCTTCACCCAAATGGGTGTACTATATATAGTGAGGGGTGGTGGTAGGATAACTATTTACCACACAAAACATGTCTATTAATTAATTAATATAGGCTAGTAGGCATGTATATGTGTATTCTATCCATACTTCCACGTAATTTTCTTATTTTTATTTAATGAATTAGCAACATATGACTTATATGTTCACTTAACAGTCCAATAATTCTTGTGGTCAAAATTAACCCATGTAATTGATGATAGCTAATTTATCATCATTTACTGATACTTGAAAGTTAAGTTTCATTATTATTATTATTATTATTATTATTATTATTATTATTATTATCCATTACGAATATACTTGCAATAATTAATAACTAAGATATGATACATTTACAAATTAATACACATACGTGTACATTTCTTACCACTATTATTATTATGAGAACACGCGTGACACTTAATAATTAAGAAATAACATATTCATACAAATAAAATAATTTAATTATATATCCAAATTATTGCACGTAAATATTTATGCACACATATTCACATATTATCACCATTTATATCATAGATGTATCAAATAAAATGTAAAGATAAATAAAATTTTAAAACAATTGTCACATAATTGCCACATTATTATCACATAATTGCCACATAATTATCACATAATTATAAAAATACACATAACACAAATTAAATTATATTGGCACATGAGTAGTGAGAAGCTCAGGTATCACATTACATATCAACAATACCCTTTGCATCATGCCACTTGATAGGTTCGTTGATTTTCGATGTTTGGCTAATCCAAGAAGACTTACAAATGTTGACTTGTCACATTATACTTCTGGGGGTATGTTGGGTAGGCTAAATTCTTCCAATATAAATCTAATATTCTTACTCCGTCCACTCTAATCCAACCAAGTTGACCTCAAAATATGAGCAATTCAATCACTACTCTTGGTCATATGCATTCAGTCATTCCGTGTGGCTGGGATCAAAATAAAGTTTGTTTAAAGAAATTCTTTGTCCCATTGGTTTTGACTCCACTGACTTGACTGACTAAACTTTGGTAATAACTGATTTGCCTCAATTCATCTTTAAAAATATCTACCTGGTGAACTCACAAATTATATATACAAAAGTAAGAAAAGAGAGATTTATATGCCAAGGTCTTTACATATTTACATCCATTTTAAAGAGGGATATACTGATTGTTCTTATACACATTAAGAACTAGTCAAGTGAACTTATTGGTAAGAAGTTAAACCATGAGAATACCTTTATAATAGTAGAAATAATATGACAGTGGGCCACAACAAGTTTCAACTCATTAGGGTGTGCCTTTTGCAACATCTAAAACCACAACAACTTTTCATTTATGATACCAAATTTGGAGACCTTATTTGCAGGAGCAATATAAGGATAGTAGACCAAATTAACACAACAACACATACAATCAGTAAGGTATCAATCTTAAAAGATTGTAAACTCAAATCAAATTAATGTATCATCTATAAATACTAAAGGATCAACATTTGGATTGATAAAGATTGAAATACACCAAAGAGGGTCCAGGAAGCAATTTGATTTATAAATCATTTTCATTTGAAGCAAATGCAACTAACATCAATAAAAGGAAAAAGAAAATACACGAGGCTCAAAATAATATAAAACATACACATGTGATTGGAATCACCATTGGAATTGTGAGTGGATAGCCGATTCAGATCAAAATTTGATAGTATTTTGCTAGCAATCCTTTGAGGTTCTCTTAAGAATAATAATGCGAATGGGAAAAGAAGAATCACCAAATGAAAAGAAGAAAAATAGATTGACATGTTTCACGGTAATTGCTTCGTAAGTGTCGCCATCTCCATTGATGTTACCAAATATACCGTCACATCTCCATCATGCTAATCAAATCAGAGAAGATGTATGCGAAGGAGGCGTGACTGTAAGCAAAGTAGCCAATCGAGACAGCGGAGAGGAGAAGCTGAATTACATAGATGACAACAAAGAGGGAATTGAGAGAGAGAGAGCGCACAGAGTGAAATTAGAGAGAGAGAGAAAGAGAGAGAGTTTGCGGATGTGAATAAAATTAGGGGTTTTTTCCTTAAATATTCTGGGTCGGGTCATACTATGGGTAGGGTCAAATTTGGGCACATAGGTCTGAGTCCGTGTGCCTAGGTGCACGGGAGCTTTTGCCTATTTTTATAATTTCTCATTGGTTTGAAAGGTCGTAATTAATTGATTGTTCTTCATTTCTCCAATTTTATGAAGATTTTCATGTCTTGTGAAAAGTACAAATTAAGATTTTTAGGCAGAAACGATGGTTGAAAATTATGTGGGAATTTTCTGCATTAATTCGGTAGTGTATATTTTAATCACATAAATGTATTGTATTTTATTCTAAAATGTATCATTAACTTTATACTTAAAAACTGTATTAAATATGATTTTTAATATAGTGTATATAATCATATAAATGTATTACGTTTTATTCTAAAATGTATCATTAACTTTATATATAAAAACTTTACTAAATTTTAATAATTTTTAATATGCATTTTCATAATCAACTATATTAGTTGTAATTTAATAGTGTATATGTTTTTTTTCAATAAATGTATTTTTTTAAGTAAAAAATATTGATATTATTTTATCAATATATTTATTATACATGTTAATATAAAATATTATACATTTTAGTATGAGATGTAATACATTTATATGTATATATATTTTAATATTTAAGTGTGCATAATTTTATATGCAAGTGTATAAGTTGTAACTTACAAACGTATATGTTGTAACTCATTAACGTATATTTTTTTATTAATATATACATTTTTTTTTAATTTTACATTTAGTATAAAATAAAAAATACATATTATAGTTAAGTAAACTAATATATTACGAATACTCTTTTTTTTTTAATTTGACATTTAATAGAAAAATATATTTATGGAGATAAATATATACATTACTTATTAAAAACATATACAATATACATGTATTCCTCATACAACATACATCTATTCCACATTACAATCTACACCCAAAATCAACGACAGAAACACGTCCATGATTGATTCTCTACCAGTTCTTCCAGCCCAATCAACCAATCAATGCAAAACCTGATTCCTAATTTCTCTGCCCGTTCTTCCAGCCCAATTAGCCAATCAGAACCTGATCCCCAATCCTGTCCCTAGTTCTAATACTTCAATTTTACACCAACCAATATCTATAATCGATTTTGATTTCGACGGAGTGAGGGAGGAGTAAGGGGATTGAGCGAGGGAGGCAGTGGCATGCATGATGGAGGTAAGAAACCTTAGATCTGATGGGATTAGGGAGAGCTAAGCAGTGGCTGTGCATGAGACAGAACGGGCATACTGGAGGAGTAGAGAGAGAAGAAGGCAGACCAGTGGCGGGAGGAAAGGAGGCGACGGGCCGATGACGGGAAGAAGACGTCAAACATATTGAGAAAGAAGAAAAAGAGAAAGTGGAGAACATGGATCCAGAGAGAGGAAGGACGATAATTTTGGAGTGACTTTAATATTAAATAGTTGACCAATTTCTTAAAATGGATCCTGTTGTTAGTTTACAAGTGTGTACATTAGACCAACTCTTCTCAAGTGCCATAACTTGTACCTATCCTCCATGTTCATCTCCAACCTCCGACAATCATCTATAATAATCGATTTCCATTTCCAGCCCATGACAATCATCTCTGATAATCGGTTCCTATTTCCAGCAACCGACAATAGGTAGCAAGGACGACCCTTCCTCTCTTCTTCAGTCGATCAACGGCATAGTCGGTTAAACTATGAAATTGATGTACATTCTAGTGAAATTGTAATTGGACCCCTCACATTAGATAAACGACATCTTCGATTCTCACAAAGCTTCTTCAATTCCCATGAAAAATGAGCTTCAATAGCTTCTCAATTAATTGAATTTCGATTTCATTTTACTGTTACCCATGTCATAATGAATTGGTCTAATGCCTAACCCAATCTTCTATAGATCATCGCTCATGTAGATTTAGGAGAAGGTTCAGGAGTTGATTTATTTAGCATTTTGATATTGGAAATCAATAATGTTCGGTTAGAGATAGAGGCTTGGCACTTCTCTTCAGTTATGAGTAAGGTATGGTTGTCTTTTGTTTACCAAATCTTTATAACCTGTGCAAAAATGTCATTAAATCTAGTCCATTGATCATTTTTTAGAATAATCGAATATTCAGCTAGTCGTGTATGCCCCCACTCTCTCGGTTCTGATAATCTGTTGCCCTATTGTGTGTGAGTTTTAAAAAAAATTAAAATGGTGCCATTGTCAATATCTCTGTGATGTTAAGTCTTAAACTTTTCAAGTGTTTTTTCTTCTAAATTATTTTACTATAGAGGCTAAGAGTTTTGAAGATATCTTGTGATGAAGAATTAATTAGGGCTTGGAGACTAAGGATTCAATTGAAACTCCTCAAGGTGTCAGGGTATGTGCTTACGGTGGAGCTGAAAACCGGCAAGCTCCATCACAAAAGCACGATTGTAAACAGCAATTAAACTACTAAGGTATGAAAATTCTTCATTCTTTTCCTTGTTTTGGGAATTTTGAAATGTTGTGTAATTTTTTTTAAATTAAAATAAATATGTTTATTTTAACGATTGTGGTTGTAGTCTTATTAAGCCATAGTAGATTTTAAACCTTAGGAAAGAACTGTATAGTTTCAATTATGTATTTTTAAACCATAGTAGATTGTGCTTAGAATTTATTCTCTTCTTTATTTATTCGTAAAATTTGGGCCCACATTGATCAATGTATATTTTCATTACAACCCTGAGGATGGGAGAAATTTTATAAGAAAAAGGGGATAATTGAGAATGGGAGAAGTTCTATTAGAAAAGAGGGATGACATAACCTGATGAGGATGTAACTTTATAAACATAGGAGTGCTTGAACAAGGCATTACACTAGGCAGCATTCACATAAATAGAATTTGGGATTTAGAGTTTGTTTGATGGCTATTTAGATCAACTCATATCTATTTGTTGCTGGACAATAACATTATATCCCTATCATTTGATGGTATGAACATGAAATCATAACTAATATGAAGCAAAAAATAAAAATAAAAAAATAGAAAAATATTGCAACTTGCAAGACTTTGTGACTATTTTATAAAGGAGAGGTTTTACGGCTAGATTGGTATTAGTGAATGGAATTATAGGAGAATGGAATGAACAAATGAATGATATAGAAATGGGAATGGAATGATTAAAAATTACTTTTGTCATAATTGGTATTATTTAGGAGTAACTCAAGTAATAGAAATTATATTCCTTAATTAGTTTCAATTTCATTAATAGTAGTATTTTAATATATTAAATTTAAAATGTATTTTTATAAAAATCATAAATTAATTAAAATTTTAATAAAAATTTTACATATTTTAATAATTATAAAAAATATTAAATTAAAAATAAAATAAACTTTAATACTTAAAATATAAATAATATTATAATATATATTAAAAATACTTACAATCTCAATGAGGATTATATATATTTTAATAATTATAAAATTAAAAAACATTAAATTGAAAATAAAAATAAAATTTTAATATTATTAAAATACAAAAATAAAATATATATATTTAATATTAAACTATGTATACAAAATTATATTTATATTTATTTATATGTACATATTCAATTTAATTAAAAATATTACTTTCTTATATATATAATTAAAAATATTATATATAATTAAAAATATTTATATGTACATATATATATAATTTATTAATTTTTATTTTGAACAAATATTAAAAAATTATATACATTTATATTAAAATTTTTAAAAATTTAATTTAATTTTATATTTTTACTGAGATGAATATATAAAATTATTTTATTTTTTATTTAGATTTTAAATGATATAATATTTATTTTTTAATTAAATAATATAATACTAATATTTTTAATAAATACTAAGTAGAAAAATATCAACATTTTATAATTTTTATAATTATATATATTAAACTACGCAATATTATTAAAAGAAAAATGAAAAAAAAGGGGGGGAAGGATAAAGAGTAGTACAAGATGTATGACATGATGACATAGTCAGTTAAAATAGCCAAAACAGATGGCTATAAATAGGCCAAACTGGCGGCCTTGAAAAATAAATAATCAACCATATTTTTCTAGTTTCTCACTATAATCAAGATTGAACTTAGCAGCCATAGAGCGAGTAACCGGCCTAGATACCGGATTAATTGAAAACCCCTTCTTTTTGTATCTTCCTTATTTTAGTTTAAAAGTGCTACTCCTAAGGGTAGGGAATTGGTCATCACCTGAGTCTACCTTATTTTCGCTTGAAGACGAATCAGTTGTGTTGGCCTTCTCTCTGGTGTCGTGAGCTGAGACCTTCAAATCCTATGAGAAACCAGATTGAATAAAGGCATCCAATGCTTTAAAGGCATTCGAAACCTCATCATCTTCTATCACATACTAGTTTATGAGGGCTACCTCATTTATAAAGTGGTTAGAATCATCCAACACAGTGGTTGATAAGCCATGTAAAGTAGAGGTTGATTCATTTTGAGATTCAGCATCATTGAGCAGCACTCTAAATTTGTTCGATAGCGATAAGATATCTGTTTGTTTGTGAGCAGACAACATATGAAATGCTTTTTTAATCACCTCTTGAGAGGCGGCTAAGTCAGCATGCTGTGCAGTGAGAAAAAGATTATAGAACCCACTTTGGATGGGAACCGCCTGTTTTTGTATACCATCACCACCCGCAACAGTAGGTGTAGTAGGTTACCCTTTTTACAATCAGAATCGGTGCAAACAAAGGGCCCGAATGTCTACTATTCGAGTTAATACTATCAGGAATCAGCGAGACTTTCTGATATCCATGGCAGAACCAGTGGTAGTCGAAACCTTCTGCTGCTGCTCTGAAGCATCAAGAGTCAAACCTGAACCAACCTACTTTTCCACATTCATGGAGATACCAGGTTGTATACCATCACCATCCACAGAGGGACCAACAACGTCTTTAGCTTTCCAAAACCTCTTCTTACGAGAAGCAAGATCATCAACACCAGCCTGATGTTTGTGATTAATACTCGGGTCTCCTTTCTTTTTTCTGCAGTCCGAAACATTATGACCCAGATTGAAACAATTTTCACAAAACAAAGGGAGATTTTCATAACCTAAGAATGAAGAATTGCAGGTCTCCATAATAAGAAAATCAAGAAGTTCGTCCTGCATATCCAAATCGATTAGTATACGCGCAAAATGGCCTAAAGAGCCGTTGAGTGCACGCTCATCATTCCTGATTGGAGAGCCAACAGAAACTGCTATAGATTTTAACACCCGCTTGGTCCAAAGTTCGAAAGGCAGTTCATAAATTCTTACCCAAATAGTATAACTGAAGATCAAGCCTTATACGGGTTGAAGGTAGGAATCCACCGTTGAGCCCTGATTTTGTCAATCCCCAAATCAAAACCTTTTTCTTTTAAAACCTCTTGTCTACATTTGGAATCAACAACATAAACATTGAAATATCCCCTTCCAAGAGGGATTACACGAACAGGAGTCCTCCGGATGAAAACGAGGCATTTCTGAAGATCTAGATTAGAAATCGGAGGCTGCCCTTGGTGTAGCAGAACGCGGACGATGATAAACAAGGAGCAAATGCTTACTCGTTGTTGATAATACTTTTTATCTACGGGCATTGAAATCCCCTTATCTGAAAGGATGGTGGGGAAGATATCTGATGCAGTCGATTTATCTCAGAGAATCTCTGTGAGTGAAATACCATCGGAAGGGGCAGAATCCAGTGGAGTAAAGGTCACTAGAAATCCATCGGAGTGTGGCGCCAGCGCACAGCCACGAGCACGGGGGCCATCAGAGAAAGCCTGTTTGAAGATTTTATGTTGAGAAACATGGGCCGCCAAGTGGGTAGGGGCAGATAAAAAGTGAGAATGGCTTGGAAAAGCTATAGACGGCTATAGACTAGGTTAAATCCTAGAGAGAATGATGATCTTCTTGCGAGATGGATATATATATATATAATATATATAGAAAGTCAGGAATAGAATGAACAATACCGTAGGGGTGGGAGGAATGCCCGTTCCATAAAAGGAATACACATTCCTCATTAAATCGGAATTTTCATCCATAAAAATATACCAATTGAAGGAATGGGAATAAAAATAGGAATGATAATTCCATTCCACTCACATTCCATCATACCAATCATGCCCTTACTACGTTCCTACATGAACTTCAAATTATAAAGTTAAAGTTGAGTTGAGATGGTTGATTTATCAGACAATCTTTTGTAAATTAAAAAATTAGAAGAAATTTCATTTCATTCCAACATCAACTGTTGAGGCAATTTTTTAGTAACTTATGCGCTCACTGGACATATATGTATTGACAATGTGCCATACATACTTTATTTTAAAAAAGTATATTTGATGCTTAATTACCTGAAATTCGAGACTAGGAATTTTCTGTTGTGAGAATGCATCATCATTCTAATCTTCAGTCAACTCTTAGCTTCAAATTTCACAGAATTTTACTACTATAAATTTATCACCATTGGATATGACTAGAAATATTATGCATAAGTTTGAGATGATTGCTGAAGGTTCATTTACACATTTTTAGAGCTATTTGTAAATGAAAAGGCATCTGGGCTCCTAATCTGCATGAAGTTTCAAGTTTGAGTCTTTCATTGTGTTGGAGATTGGGAAGTTTTTATTCTATTGTGAACTCCTGGAATGTAACTTTACTTAACATTTGTCAAAAGAGAATAAAAGAATAGGTATCAGTATTATATATCTATGTACTAGTTTCGTCCATTATTTAATTGGTTATTATATTTTTTCATCAAAGAATGTATTTGTATAGATTTGTGCAATTTAGGTTAGTCATTGAGTAGTGGTACATCCTTCTTGATGCAGGCCTCAGGTGATGATTGCTACTGCAATTGTTTTTGTCATCGTTTTGTCTTTCGCTAATCTCATGCAAGAAATGATAGGAGGGTAAGTTAATTTCATTCTCCTAAGATTATTTTCTCTAGTAGATAGCATTTAACGTTAAATGACCATTGAATAGCATGCTTGGAAGAATGTCATCTTGTTGTTTGAATCTTTAGAGTTGAAGTCAGACATTCTTTTCCAGAAAATTCTATTTTTTTTCTATATTTTGGGTAATAATATTAAGTCAAATGGTTTTTGTTAGTATATTAGTTTATAGTAGACTATGTATTGTCGTTGTTGTCTTCCATATAAGTTTGTTGTTGTTTGTCTATAAAAGCATATTGCAATTTTTTTAAAATATGTCTATATTTACAGAAATATACACAAGAATACCTTTGAATCAGGAACTGTTTGTGCATTAATGTCTTGCAGACCATGACATTGGTTATAATGTGCCAATGTTGGTGGTTTTATTATTAGACATTTATTACTAGAACAAATTTGCTGAATTTTCAATTTAATAAATTCTTTATTATTAATTAACGTTCATAAGAGTTGAGTTGAAGACTAGTCTTTGTTCCAAAGTATAATTGATTCATAAGTTTGCTTTCTTGTCCAGAACAACATTGCTCATATTTGAACTATATATGTGATCACATATAGTGTCTTTCTTCATGATTTGGCTTGCATGTAATTGTTCTCTCTGTTTTAGGTTGTTAGCAGAAGGATTATAATAACATCGTGTCCATTGATTTAGGATTTATATTTGTTCATAATTTTTACGAGGGCACTTGCGCTAGTATTTTTTTTTCCTTTATAATGCATTAGTGTTTTTTCAGTGAAACCTAGGGAATAAAAAAGCTTAATAAAAGAAGAAAATCCACCGCAATAGATGGGAAAATGTACTCTTGAGTAATTGTTAAAGAAAACAATATTTATTTCAGGGGTCTGCCAATAATACCTTCATTAGTTTGTTTTCTGAAACCCAACTATTTTTACTTAATTTTTTTTAACATGGTGAAGATTTGGATGTTGATATAGTTGAATGTGTTTTGCAGACCATTGTGACAGTATGTATGATCTAATTGGTAAGATTGAAGAAACTCCTCGTCTTCTAAAGGATGTCATTCTCCTCTCATGAGAGAGTATTTATAACAAAAGATTCGGTAGCCATGCAAAGGATCAAGCAAAAGGTACTTTATTTTTATGTCTTATTGAGTTGATTTTGCTTGACCTTTATTTTCATGGATGCAGTAATATACTTTTATTAGTTATTCAGTGCTATGATGATCTGCATAATCTCTAGCAATTATATTAAATCTAATGGGCTAGTTAATTATAGATTATTTAGTTATTTGTGTTGAAGGCATGAGGCTTGACCTAGGCTTTATTTCTCATACCAATTAATCATTTTTATGATTCTATGTCTTTGTGTGGACTTCGTGAAGTTACGAAATCTGGAAAGTTTGTAAACAACATAATATTTAATTTACAATTTTGTAGCTTTGCTCGTGGATCTTATGATGCAGCATATCGTCCATTCTAGCTATTTGCGATCTTGGTTCACTCAACCTCTATCTAAGGTTCTTAATTTGAGGAATCTACCATGGGAATGGGAATGGGAATGAGAATGTACAGACAAGGATGAGCGAATTAAACTAGAAAACTCATTTGGAATAGTTGTTAACATTAAATGTAATAATTTCATTTATTAATTCAATAAAGTAGTTAGTATTTTCATAAAGTTGTGAGTGAAAGTAACAAAATTTCAGTAAAAATTTATTTTTTAATTAATTCAATATTAAAAAATAAATAAATTCGTCAATAAATACATTCATTTCGTGACGACTTGTTCATTATCAAAATATTGGTCTAATGAGCATATGAATAAGATAAAATATTTGTCATTAAGTGATTAATTAATGACATGACAAATATAATTTGTCACCATATTAAGGATGACAAGAAAATTCATTGCTGCATTGAAATTTTCTAATGACAATTTTTCATATCATCACTAGTAATATATATATTCAAAACAAAAATAAGTTGTCATTATTCCCATACATTTTAATGACAATAAATATTTTATTTTAATATTTTTTTCTTTAATGATAAATTATGTCTTCATTATTGTTAAACTTTTCACGATGAAATATATTAGAGATGACAAATAGTTAGTTTAAATGTGAAAATAAAAACATCTTAAATAATTAATGAGATTGATACTTTAGATAAAATCGTCACAATAATCTCACTTTTATGTGACAATAACGTTAACGTCATGTTAAATTCAACTTTTAGTGACGAAGCAATGCATTTCACGATGAAAATGAGATGAAAATTGTGACGAATTATTCATTACTTTAGAGTAAAACATACATCCAATACCTAAAAGCAGCCCAACATCAATATGCAATTAACAATGCCAGCATCAGAATGAATTTACTTACAAAAATAGCCAAATTTTGATTTAATGCCTAAAACATCGTCATGTCAGCGACTTGGAGAAGATGTTGTCGATTATGTCATCCACAACTCCTAATAACCCCTTTCAAACTTTCGATTTGTGGACCAGGAATGAACACGACCCTCGAAAACTGAATTTCATCCCCAAACAACTTCCACTGTTCACTTACATTCTCAATGATTATTTCATTATCTTGCGAATGGGTAGTTCATTTTCTAAATTGTCGTGAACCCTAGTACACCGAAATCGATTGTTAACTGGCTGCGAGTTTGTTCAATTTAGCGGAATAGAAGGCGGCAAAGGTATGATCCAAACTACGCTTCTCATTCGAGATCCCTACTCTTCATAATACCCTAGTTTGATTGGTCCAATTGCTGCTGTATTCCCGAGTTTTATTAGTAAGGTAAGACATTCATTAATTTGAGCGGAATTTGTCTAAATGGCTTGATGTGATATTGATTTTATGGGTAAATGATATCTCTAAGTTGTTATTGATTAGGATTATTAATTTATTGGTTTAAATTCTAGGGCACATATATGTATAATGAAAATTCAGGGCTGGTCCTTTGATTCCAAGGCCCCTGTGCAAAAATTTTTTTAGGCCTTATATTTTTTAAAAGATATAAAATAAATAAAATTAAAATATGGATATTATTATATTTATTAAATACATAGAACGAGGTGTATAATAATAAAAATATGTTATATTAAATATGATTAATTAAATCATCAAATAAAAAAATTAAATATTTCTTAATAAAAATTCATGATTTTTGCACAACAAATTTAACAAAAAGGTAATTAAAAAAATTAAAAGAAGAATGATAAAAGAAAAAAATATTGTGTGAAAAGGTAAAAGAAATAAGATTTCTTTTAATTAACTTATTAAATAAAAAGAAGTTAAATATTTATATTAAAATTTACAATATCTATTCAATAATTATAACATATGAAATTTTAAAAAAAAAATATTGGAAAGAAGAAAAATTGTGAGAAAAGAAAAAGTAAATAAAATTAACAAAAATTAAAGAATAATTTATATTTTTGTGATATTTTCTGTGTCATTCCGTTGGATGAGTGACACGTAGGAAAGAAGAGAGAAACTATACCCAAGTTAATCTCTGACACGTTTTAATCTATAAAGAGATAACATATGACATGCTACACCAAAGTGTCAAAGGACATCCCGTACTTCCTGATAAAACTCAAACTCAAGAGACTGTGGAAAAGATAATAATGTGAAGCCAAATAACACATTAGAAATTTATATTCATATTTTTAATATATATAATAATAATAATAATAATAAAATAAAAATGGGGGCCCACATTGGGGTGGGGCCCTGTGCGGCGGCACCTCCCGCACCACCCCAAGGCCGTCTATGGATAAAATTTTGTGTCTGAAAAATTACACATTTTGTTCTGATGAAGCTAGTTTTTAGTAGCAGTAGAAAAAATTATCAAGTATTCCAATATGTCATGATCTTTACTGATTTTATATAGATATATCGCAGATTAGAAGTAAGCATTTTATATGCTTGATGAAGTGCCTCAGAGAAAATTTGAAAAACATATAAACCGTAATTGTGTACTACTTACTGTCTTAGATTGCGTAGTAATTATAATGAAAAATAGCCAACCAGTTGGCTGGTGTAGAACATGTAATGTGAGTGATAAATTCATGATATTTATATTGAAATTTCAACTATCGATAACTTTTCAATTTGTTTAATCCACGGACATTTGTATGTCAGCTTCATACATAGGGAGCAATTTCACCCACGTAGTTTTCTTCTAAGTTCACATATAGAAATACAGTCTTGTTGAGTAATCAAATTCACATATAGTATTTGTGAAGTTGCAAGCTCCAAGTCCATGCTTCAACTTCAACTTTTTACGAGGTCAATTATTTAGTTATTATAGTGAAATATCTCATATACAAGTAGAAATATGTAACTACATCTACAGATAAACATGTGATTTGATCCTTCCTAGGGTATTGATGCGCATCAAAATTTAGAATAAAGTTGATTATATAAAGCATTAGTTCACACAACATCCTCCTTTTATGCCCAGTTATAACTCAGATAGCACTTTCTTATTAGAACACAAGGTGCAAATCTTATTTAAAGCTACTACATGAGATCTTTTATTAATATACATAGTGAACTTATAGGATTTCAATATGATCCATGTCTTTGGCAAGCTATAATCCTCCTCTTACAACTTTATGGTTTTGAAAAATATTACCATTGAAATGAGTGTGGTTACTAAATTATGTGTGTAAATTATTGAGATTGATGTTTGCGAATCCGCGGGGAATTGATTTCATAATTGTTGTTATCCTTGAGAACCATCTAATTTTGATTGGCTTGGTCATATATGAATACTGGACTACTGGATTTATATATATGATTATAATGGTTTGGCGTGTTCACTTCCACCTTACGATTATTTTTTTTAATCAAATTTGGTTTTAGTTTGAAGACACTCTACGTTATAATGGGAAGAGGAGAAGATATCTCACATAGCCTTGGAAAAGAAGTTAAATAATATATTGAAATTTGAGACGTTTATAAATACAGGGGATGTGGATCCTAAATTAATGGGGTGGAAGGAAGAAAGATTGCTGGATTGTAGGTTGGACTGATAAATTCCAATTTTAAAATATACTAGATATACATGTATATATAAAAAATAAATAATGATCTCAATAATATACAATCACATATATATCATACACAGTTGTTTGACATTTTTCTTAATAACAATTGCTACTAATACGTTATTTGATTTTTTTTATTAGATATGCATTTGGAAGACAAGACAATTAAAGAATTGTTACCCTATGAAGATGAATGTTGCATCAAAATAAGGATTTTGAACAAGAGAGTCAAGAAAAGTTTATCATAAAGCGAAACTAAAGATGGAATTTTGAAGCTCATCTTAATTGCTACTAATAAGTTTTTTGATTTTTTTATTGGATTCGCACATGGAAGACAAGGAATTAAAGAATTGCTACCCTATGAAGATGAAAGTTGCATCAAAATAATAATTTTGGACAAGAGAGTCGAGAAAAGTTTATCATAAAGCGAGCCTAAAGATGGAATTTTAAAGTTCATCTTATTTGATCTTGAGGTTTGTAGTTTTTTTTCAACATGATATTTTCATTTTCAGTTCCTGCTTATCACTGTTAGATAATGAATGCATGATTAATAAAATTAGAAATGAAATTAATCTTCAGAAACTAGGACTGTACATTTTTTCTATTGTAATGTCTTAAACTGTGACCCTGTTAAACTAATTCCAATATATGAGACCATGTCTACCATAAAATGCAGCTAATCTTTTTGCTAATAGACTATAGATACGACATTAATAAGTCTATGTAGATCTTATATATGCATGAATAAACTCAAAAGACAAGTTTAAAAAAATCTTGGAAACAAACCATGCATTATGTAGATCCATATATTTTTGTAAAAGACAAACTACAGAGAGAAAATATATCCGTTTCAATTATATGGTCCATATAAATATGCTTATGCTCTACATTATTGCTTCTCATAACATGGTAAGTATAACAGTTAGTTAATAATTATTCACAATGTATGAGATTATGAATAACTGATTAAAGAGGTTGCTTTTTAACTCCTTTTAATTCTTTAAGGAGTATAACACTGTGAAGCACAAACCTCACAAGTGCGATCACTATTCACCAAGATATATAATGTATTTTGATGCTTTCTTATTCTCAAAAGAACTTCCAAAAGAACAAAAATTATACTAAATAAACCAAAACTTCCAAAACTGAAGTAATAACAATAAACTTCCAAAATATTAAGGGCAATATAATGCCTATAAATCAAGGTCTCAAAATGTAAATGATAGGGTAGAGGCTTTCTTCACATAAGCAATAACTAAAGAAATGAAATAACAGATAATATAGCCAATACACAAAAATAAGGGTAGTTTTGAAGGGAGAAACACATGCCTTCCTTACTTGTAATCAAAGAGCAAATGAATGTAATTGCCATAAAAAAATATGCGAAAATACACACCAAATATAGAGATCCATATCTTCTAAAGTGTAAAAAAAATGCCTTTGATATAAGACAAAGATCAACTGAATATTAAGAGCTTGATGACAATAACTACCTCTTTGGCTTGAAGCACTTCAGGAAGCATTGGCAGGACCGTGTCAGGACTATGGGAGTGGAGAGTGTTAGATTGTATACTAAAAGTCTAGCTTTTTGTATGAACAATATTAAGACAATATGATCAAACATTTGCAATTGTATTATTGCAAAAGTCCATTTACTTTATACTATAGATAATGTGGTGTGCGGCGTCACATGGAAGATCATATTATCGGCTCCTTATAAAGTATAAACAGATGTTCACAACCGAGATAGACAGGAATTATCTATCGGTATGGTTGTAGTGTGATTTGGCATTAGTCTGTCTTGACTATAAAATTACACTAGTGCACTTTGTGTATTGAACAGGACCACGTTGAGATCGTTCAGTTTATACTGACTATATAAAAGAACTTGATCTCTGTTATTATGGATGTTCGTACTCTTAATCCCTATACAATATCCTCGATACGTAAGCCAGTATTTATTTCTTTGATTCATCAATGGGTGAGATTTAATAGTTAAATCAATATGCTCAGTGAGTTGGAAAATGGTGCTGTCTCTATGGTGTGCTGTTGATTGTAGAAGAAATCTGTGTCCTAAAGGAATTGGTTGATGATGTCCCCTTGAGGAGCTCATAATGATTATCATGTAAACCCTGCAGGTGGATTTATTCCGGCATGTTAATAAGGTTGAGTTGTACTACTCTTGGTAAATATATTAATTAATGGAGCTGTCAGTAACTTAATTAATTAATGGACATTGAATCTTAAACACAGGGAGATTAACGGGCTCATAATAAGAATGAGCCCATAACGTAATTTGGGATTAGGGTGACAGTGCAATAATATTTTTTTAGTGGACTGATTTATTATTATTGGATTTAAGTATAAGTTTTGGGCTAAACTTGGATGCTTAAGTCCAATGGGAGGCCCAAACCCTAATTTCTCCTCTTGCTCCCTGTTGTAGCCTATAAATAGCCAATCTTATTAGTCCGGTAAACTACGGAACATGCCAAAATCGTGAGAAATAAATGAGAACTGCAGATTGAGGTCGTCTTGTGGATCGTTGCCCACACAACATCAAGACGTGGCTTAGGAATACAACAGAAGATCGGAAGGTCATTTGTTCCTGCTGCTGATGATCATCCTCTACATCAACCCTAGTGAAAGGTAATACGATTCTACTATTATGCTTCCGCTATAGTAGAATAGCATGGAACCCTAACGGTTCATGCTAACCAAAAGATCCAAACGCCAATAGAGAGAACTTTGTCCCACATAGGAAAATTATAGGAAAACTGAACACCTTATTATTGCCCACACACATCTTGGAATTAAATAAAAATGTGTGATCACCTAGTGCACCTAACCTAGCTACCAATCAAATCCACACTTGCACATGGTCACATTCATTTTTAGCTCGAAGTAGGGTTTAATGAATAAGATAAAGTGGTGCTTGGGAGGATCGGTTCAACCTGGTCTGATTCGGGTTCTGTCGAGTTCCATTCTCGGGTTTAGTCCGTGGTCCTATGGTCCAGCCGTGGTTCGAACCAAGGTGGTTGGAGGTTCTTGGTTTAACTCTAAAATTTGAATTCAAATTTAAATTTAAAATGAAGTACAGTTTAACTCCCCTTTCCCTCTGTACACGCTACTAGCCTACTACTAAGTAATTAATATTTTCAATTCATATCAGCCTTTCATATCATCTTTATTGTTAATTATCTTCATTCCACGATTTTTTATCTCTTTCTCTATCATTTTTGTTTGTTCATGTAATCCAGGTAAACTATGAAGCACTTCAAGAAGCATTGGCAGGATCATGTCAGGACATGACTCAACCAACTAGTTCATGGGAGGACGAGTTCATGGGAGTGGAGTGAACTTTGTCCCACATAAGAAAATCATGGGAAAAGTGAACACCTTATTATTGCCTACACATATTATGGAATTAAATTAAATGTGTGGATCACATAGTGCAACTAACAAAGCCACCAATCACATTCGTGCTTGCACATAGTCACATTTATTTTTTGCTTGAACTAGGGTCCAATGAATAAGACAAAGTTGTGCATGGTAGGACCGGTTCAACCCAGTCTGGTTCAGCTCCATATCAGCCTTTCATATCATCCTTATTGTTAATTGTCTTCTTTATTCCACGATTTTTTATGTCTTTCTCTCTCATTTGTGTTTGCTCTCCTTTTGCCCTCTATACACTCTACTAGACTACTACTGAGTAATTAATCTTTTAAATTCATATATGCCTTTCATATCATCTTTTGTTGTTAATTATCTTTATTACACAATTTTTTATCTCTTTCTCTCTCATTTGTGTTTGCCCTTGTAATCCAAGTAAATCATGAAGCACTTCAGGAAGTATTGGCAGGATCATGTTAGGACATGACTCAACTAACTGGTTCATGGGAGGACCGATTCATGAGAGTGGAGTGAACTTTCTCCCACATAGGAGCATACACATATTTGAATTAAATTAAATGTGTGAATCACATGGTACAACTAACAAAGCCACCAATCACATCCGCGCTTGCACATAGTTACATTCATTTTTTGCTCGAACTAGGGTCTAATAAATAAGATAAAGCGGTGCATGGGAGGACCGATTAAACTTGGTGCAGTTCGGCTCCGGTTTAGGCCTGTTTGGGTTCGGTCCGGTTAGCTGGGTTTAGTTAGCGATCCGATGGTCTAGCTGTGGTTCGAACCAAGGTGGTTGGAGGTTGTTGGTTTGAATCTTAAATTTGAATTCAAATTTAAATTTAAAATGAAGTACAGTTTAACTCCTCTTGAAAAACACTCCCCTTGCCCTCTCTGGACACACTACTAGCCTACTATTGAGTAATTGATCTTTTCAATTCATATCAGCCTTTCATATCATTCTTATTTTTAATTATCTTCTTAATTCCATAATTTTTTTTTATCTTTTTCTCTCTCATTTGTGTTTGCTCTCCTCTTGCCCTCTATACACGCTACTAGCCTACTATTAAGTAATTGATCTTTTCAATTCGTATCATCTTTATTATAAATTATCTTCATTCCATGATTTTTTTTATCTCTTTTTCTCTCATTTGTGTTTGCTCTTGTAATTCAGGTAAACCATGAAGCACTTTAGAAAGTATTGGCAGGATCATGTCAGGACATGACTCAACCAACCGGTTCATGGGAGTGGAGTGAACTTTGTCCGCATAGGAAAATCATGGAAAAGTGAATACCTTATTATTGCCTACACATATTATGGATTTAAATTAAATGTGTGAATCACATGGTAGAACTAACCAAGCCACCAATCACACTCACGCTTGCACATGGTCACATTCATTTTTTGCTTGAACTAGGGTCCAATGAATAAGACAAAGAAAGCAGTGCATGGGAGGACCGGTTCAACCAGGCCCAGTTCGGCTCTAGTTCAGGCCAGTTCGGGTTTGGTCCGCTGTCGTTGGTCTAGATGTGGTTCGAACTAAGGAGGTTGGAGGTTGTTGGTTTGACTCTAAAATTTTAATTCAAATTTAAATTAAAAATGAAGTACAATTTAACTCCTCTTGAAAAACACTCTTGTTGCCCTTTGTACATGCTAGTAGCCTACTACTGAGTAATTGATCTTTTCAATTCATATCAGCCTTTCATATCATCTTTATTGTTAATTATCTTCTTCATCCAATGATTTTTTATCTCTTTCTCTCTCACTGGAATGGAGATTCTTTTAATTGAATGGTGATCATAATGGATGTCAGCTCAATCCGAAGGAAATTATGCGGAAGCTTTACAGAATTATTGTGAAGCTATGCGACTAGAAATCGATTCTATGATCGAAGTTATATACTCTATAATATAGGTCTTATCCATACAAGTAATGGAGAACATACGAAAGCTTTGGAATATCATATCTTCTTCCTTCATGTTTTCTTCACATTATGTTTTATTAGTCTGATTAAACTATATTACAGTCAGGGCCAGTCCTTTGAGTTACGGGGCCCGGTGCAAAATTTTTTTGTGGCCTTTTATTTTTATAAAAAAAACATAAAGTAAAAAAAAAATGGCCCGGTGCAAATTTTTTTTGTGGCCTTTTATTTTTATAAAAAAAACATAAAGTAAAACAAAAATAAAATATACATATTAGTAGTAAAATACATAAAATAAAACATATAAAAAAAGACGGTCTAGCTCATTATATATATATATATATATATATATATATATACTCGTTTATATTAGTAGAGTTGATATTAGGTGCACCCGGGTGCAAGAGTGCACCCATATGTATATAACTTTTTATTCTATTTTGTATTCATGTTATTCTATTTTGTATACTTTTTCATACTAAATTTTTCATTTAAAAAACTAGCATTCATATGCGTATAACTTTTTATTCAATAGTGTATACATATTTTTTAATAATTGTATATTTTTTTACACTCAATTTTTTATTAAAAAAACTAACAATTAAATTGTATACATTTTTGTTTATAATTGTATATGTTTTTGTTTATATTTGTATACGTTTTTTAAAGTGGGTGCACTCTATCTTAGGGTGCACCCGGGTACACAGTATAATAATATTCACATGTGAAATTAATTATGAGAATTTGATTTTTTTCTTTTTTTTAATTCTTTTGGTTGTTTTTCTCAATATGCTCAATAGATAGGGAAAAAAATTAAAATAGTAACCGAAGAAGTGGTGGAAATAATTAACTAAGAAAATTAAAATAGAATTACAAAAAAAAATTAATAACAAATAATAAAAGGGCAAAAGCTCCTGTGCACCCGGGCGCACGGAACACTTTCCGTGCGCCTTTAGAAATTTGTGCTAAATTGTATACCTTTTAGTATACAGATGTGTACCATTTATTTTCTAAAGAAAAATTTGGGCGCACGGACAACACTCCGTGCGCCTTTAGAATTTTGTGTTAAATTGTATACCGTTTAGTATAAAAATGTGTACCCTTTATTTTCTAAAGAAAAAAAAATATTAATAAAAAGTGTATACCCTTTAGAACAAAATTGTATACCTTTTAGTAATTAAAGTGTATACCCTTTAGACCAAATTAATGTACCCTTACCCATAATACAAAATTTCTAAAGGCGCACGGAATGTGTTCCGTGCGCCCGGGTGCACGCAAGCCTCACTCTAATAAAAGAATTACTAAAATAAATGAAAGATATATATACAACTTACAAGTTTAATTTGATGAGAATTTTTTAAAATGCAAAATGAGAATCGAAGGAGTGGAGTAAATAATTAACAAAAATATATAGCATATATAAAAGAGTTACTCCCTCCGTCTATAGGAGTTGACACACTTTCCTTTTTTGTTTGTCCTACTAAAGTTGATTCATTTCATTTTTAATACATGGGACCCACACAAAAACAATTAATCTATTCTCAGGGCCCCACATATCACCTCTAATACAACTACTAACTGCATATTAAATATTATTTCTCTCACTCCACTTTACTTCACTTTATATTAAATTATTACACTCCTTAATCTCTGTGCTCAAAAAAAATTATATCTAACTTTTCCAAAATGGAGGAAATAATTAAAAGTGAAGGGACAAGATATTTATGGGGTATGTTTAAGTAAAATAGGGGTGCGAATCGCCGCACCTCAGAAGTCCAAATCCCAAACTAAAATAAACCTAGCCCCCTTCTTCTTGGCTGCCCCCTTCTGGACCTACTCTGTTGGGGATTCCGGAAGTTGAAGTCGTATCCTCCATCTCCATCGAAGGTGCGCTCTCCACCTGACCTCCTCAGCGTCAGCTTTGTGACATTTCACTCATTCGGAGAAATCTGCTGATTCGTGTATGGTTGTTAAATGTTTTTTTAAGCTTTTATATGACGTGAAAGGTGTTGCATTATGGAAGAGCTGAACTTCTCTTTTACATCACAGGTAAAACGACTTGTTGCTATTTACTTTGAATTTCCCTGTTGTGATGAAATGCTGTCATCGAAGTTTTTTCATTTTTGTCCCTCCTTTTCTCTAATGAATCATATACCCTAATCGTGTTTTAGTAAAGGGAGGATTAATAGAAAAAATGTAAGATGAAAATTGAAAAGAGGAGCATCCAACAAGCATGTTCGAGGGAAATTAGAAAGTAGGTTATTCAATGTTTTCATTATTTATGGACATGTGACTCGGCTCAGGCTTTAGGAATGTAACCAAATTCAATGGAGACTAACTCAATATTTCCACATGCAGGTTGTTGATATACTACAGATTTCATTTGTCCAGTCGATCTTGGAGGGACTTTAGTTTGTTCATACTCCCTCGTTGATCGATTGATTGGAGGGAATACAAAAATAATGACCACCAAACTCAAAAGCCTTAGTAAAAATCTCAACCCCAATTGGGCACAGCTCCGGGAGGTGCTTTCTTAAAAAAATCAATGTGTTTCAATCATTACTGATTGATTGCTCATATATATCTTTCACTTGGATTTAAGTATCATTGATTTGTATTTTTGCAGAAGATGAAAAATAATGCCTCCAAGAATAATTTTACCAAATGTTCAAGTAAACCTGATGAAGAAACCGATGGAACCATATTAGGTATTCCAGTTTCCTGGATGTTCTCTTCTTAGGCTATTATGAGTTTACCTTTTACGAGATTTTGACTTGTTATATCTATCTATTTGCTTTCCTATCTTGGGGGATTGATAGGGAAGCGAAGGAGGCTGGATGATGTCTCTCAATCTTCAAAACCAAATCCTATAGCTCCTACTTCGCTTGATTGCAGGTAAACTACTTTCTTGACAATTTTTTTTTCTATAAGATAAGAGTATTATGCTGAATAAGATGTAATACTGAAGACCAATGCGTAACAGTACACAGCTGAGGCCTGAGTGTGCTTGTTATTCTTTGTTTTTGCTCACTTGTTTAGTAATTTAGTTGCAACCAGTCTAATCTTTTATGTGTTTACATTTACTAAATTTGCTAGATTCACTGAACGTGTACATTGGAAATTTTTAATCCTTCCCAACCTCGTCATTTTGCTTATACACATTTATGTCCCATAAATGATGTTCATACATGTCATTGTATGATGAAGGCAATAAACTTTTCTAATTCTGATGGGGATGGAAAATGGGGTGGGTGGGGTTGCAAGATAAAACTAAGTGGGCAGGATTGTATTCATTATCAAAAATAGATTTTACATTTTATAGCATTTTCTGTTTAAATCAGGGACTGTAAATATTTCAGTATGATTTATTTTATAGAGGTCTTGATATGAAACATTCTTATGGAACATTCCATCTTGATTTCTTTCTAGATTCAATGTTTTCTGCATTATATGTCTTCTGTGATGTTTCAAACTCATAATCTGTCTTGACAGTCTCACAGACTTTGTGGCTATGGACTGTGAAATGGTTGGTGTTAGCTCAACTGGGAACAAGAGTGCTCTTGGAAGAGTAACTCTGGTACTTTGACATTTACCCACTGCTCTTGTCCTTTTTTCACCATGTAATGTTTAAACATCTTTTTCATTGATCCCCAGCAGCATAGATTTGTTTGGGAAACATGCTAGCCTTTACTTTGTAGCATCTAATATTTGTTTTCTCAGTCTTAAATTATGGTTTATTATACGTATAGGTCTACATTTTCTCAATTTTAGTCAATGCTGAAAAGCCAATCGCATGGAAGCTTGTAGTTTTTGCCATAGGGTCATGTCTACACCCACTTTGCATATTTTGACACGATGAAACCATCAGCCCACACATTACTTGCCCAGTTATGTAGTCAACCTCACCATTTGACAGGTTAACAAATGGGGAAATGTTATATATGATGAGTATGTCCGGCCATTGAACTACGTTGTTGACTTCCGTACTGAAATAAGTGGAATCCGGCCTCGTGACTTGAGATTAGGTTGGTAGCCTTATCGATTTTGACTATTTTATTTGTAATCGTTATATTATTTGGTAATAACTTTTATTATTTCTTTTGTGTGCGTGCGCTGTGTTTGTGAAACAGAGAGAGAGAACTTAATATGTTCTTAAATTACATTGCATTAGCTTTAGTGTGCTCCTAACTTGTGTTACTTAATTCTTGGTACTTATGAAGTAATTGACATAGACTTTCTGGGTATATTTGATTATAGAATTGATATCTTATGCATCTGGGTTAATGAATCATAGGTTCGTGCACCCCGGTTGGCCCATTTAATTCGATGGTACAAACTCCCAAGTGAGAATGTAATTTACCCCAAGGGTATTGGATAAGTCCTAAACTACCAAGGCAATATAGTAATATTATGCCTTCGTACATCCAGGTTGAATCATTTAATTTTGAATGAATTGAGATAAAAAAATATGAAAAAGAGAATTTAATAAACTATAAACCCCAAGTCCTAAGCCACAAGGTAAAAATGGTAAATATGGAACCTGGTTGTACGTGCCCCAGGGCGCACAAAATATTTTCCCTTCATTTTATCTTCATTTTATCTTGAGTGTTTGGGAGCAATTATAGTTTTGACTAATTTCCTCCCATTAGCTGGATATTATTATGTAAATGGAACTGGGAAGTTGAAAATGAAAGGGTAACTGTTTTTGCTTATGACTTGTTAAGGGTCTTTTCTGATACTAGACTGCTGCAGTTCTCTGTTACATTCTCTGTATTTCTTACATAGCTCTTGGCTTGATACCTAAATAACATTCGCAAGAGAGGATTATTCAAATAGTTGAGTTTCTAACCCTTTTGGACCTTAAGTATATCTGAAATAAAAAAACGTTCAATGATCAATTTCTATTATTTTCGAGAAGGATAATCTGATTATATTTGCGTTATTTTACTTTTCTTTCTTTCTTCCACAGTCTGCAATGAGTGCATGAGTTCTTAAAGCTAACCTTTTCACTTATTGTCAAGTATTCCATGTACTCAGTGACTTTTCATTACAAACACTATGCATGGTTTGGACAGTTGGACAAATGGATACTTTTAAACAAGTTGAGTTATCAATGTTGTGTACTAGAACTCTAATATGTTCCCGAAGAATTGAAAGTTTATTGTTAAGATACTTCTGGTGTTGCTCTGTAGTAGATCACTAACATTAAAGAATCAGTTATGGTCAACATGCTGTCACTTCTTTGTTCATTGCAACAGAAGACACACACACATCTATATTACTCGGCCACTTTTTTATCACCTATTATTTTTTTTCCATATGCTATTCTCATCCTTTTGTTTTTATTTCTTATACATTTAAATTTTATTATTAGAGTTGTTTTGGATATTTCTTTTTTCTTTTTCTTTTGTATAGAAAGGGTTCTAATTAGCTCAAATATACCAGAATGTTTTGCTTTGATCCCATCTTTTTTGAAATCTATATATGTATTACCCATTATGTTGTCACTTGCAGCTAAGAACTTCAATGTTGTTCAGAAAAAAGTAGCTGAGATAATCAATGGTAGAGTCCTTGTTGGTCATGCATTGCGCAATGATCTTAAAGTGAGTTTATAATTGTGAGGCATTACATTTTAAATCATTTACTCGTCTGGATACTCAATTCATGTTAGTTTTTATTCTCTGATAGAAAATGCCTACGAAGGAATAATGTGACTTGGTACTTTGTAGGCATTACTATTGAGTCATCCTAAGAAGGATATAAGAGATACGGCGGAATATGCACCATTTCTCAAGTACCTTCTCTTGCTTCTGTAACCCAACTTCGCTAGTGATTTAAATATGTGTTGGACTCACCTTATAAATGGATTTCTTAGGGAAGGACGAAGTCGCTCCCTGAAGAACCTTGCAGCCCAGTTTCTCAGTGTTGAAATTCAAATAGGAGAACATTGTCCGGTTAGTCTTTCTGTAATATATGTATCTTGCCCGTCGCTTTTTCTTGATATATTTACCTGTAGTTGAGGTACTGGTAGAGAAATGTATGATCAATTTTTATTCGTGGCCAGTTATATTACCCTCACGAAAAGTAATATCTAACTTTTTGCCTCTTATTATCAGAACTACGAAAGCATCCCTTAGTATGTTTCTTTTGTAATTACCTCTTCCTTTGGTCTACCTTTTCAAATGTTTAACTTGGTAGCCTCATGCCATTCAATGAAAATTTTCAGAATATCAGTCATCTCATTTTTTATGGTATTAAAAGTAGTCAACTAGTTGTCCAAACACTATTTTAAATTGTACACATGCTTTGATAATGTGCGCTCCGGGAAGTTTGTAATATGTATTGCTATAGTTATAAATTTCAAATTGTTCATGTAGTTCAATATTTATATCATATTTCATATGAAACACCCAAAGTGTCAAACTGCAAAACTTCTTTCCAGTTAGTTTTTATTCTGCTTCATTTCACTTTATGATAATTTATTTCAATATGGTATGACATGATTACTACGTGTTCATAAGTTCATAACCATCTGCTTAAAATGAAAGAAAATGTACTTGCTCTATCCTGGCAAATCATTTAATACCCATTCTTTGTCGCCTTCACTTATTATTGATTTAATTTGTTAAAATCTAGACTAAAAAACTTAATAAGAAAGAGGAGAGGATCCTTAAGAAGGTATTTTAGATACAGAAATAAGTTTTGGGGAAAGTTGGAAAAAATAGTCCATAATCAATTTTGAGGGCATTTTCCCTGATACTACAATTTTGGGGGTGATTTATTGATATTCAGTTGCTTTCTGTCAGCACTATAATTGCAAGTGATGTTAATGTTACTTTTGTAATCATCATCTTCATTCTCATCTTTCCAGTTTCCTCACTTAACTAACAGCAGTAGGTTGTTAATTTTCTAGGAAAGAACTTTATAACTATATTTTGCAGCTTTTACATAGAGACGTATAGGTAATCTTCACAAAAATGAAAGGGTAATTAGGTATTCTTCACAAAAATGAAAGGACAACTTGATACATAACTGTAGTCACAGATTATTATTCCCAGTAATCATTTAATGGAAAAAAATCGAGTATGTCGTGAGTGTACGTACACCTGAGCGTCGTATTGTTGTTTTGTTCTTAGGGATCAAGCTTTCCCTTTAGGGTTTAATATGATACTTTTAGGAATGTACAGTATTTTCTTTTAAATATATGGGTCAAACAAGTTTTATGGCTCTATGATTTGTGCAACCGGAACAAGTGACTCTCTCAATGTAGATTACTAAAGTGGATCTGGAATCTTTGTGGTCCCACTTATTTTACTGCTAATTACAATGATACCCTTGCAATTAATATTAAACCCGTAAATAATAAACCTTAGGGCAAAATAAGCCATAAGCCCACAATGACCAAGGATCGAATCTCACCCGCAGCGTGGGAGCAATCTCTTAATTAAGGGGGCTCCTTGTGTGGTGGGTTAAAAGGTCTTAACTCTTGTTGGTCGGTTGAGTTACCATGATTTACCTCCCTCACAAACTGTCGGGTCGGAGTGGGGGGCGCCTAGGGTGGGCGAAACCACCTCTTGCACAATAAGCCATAAGCCACAAAAAACGACAAAATAAGAAAAAGACAAAAAAGGTTCTATAAATGAAAGATTTCATAGAATAATTTGCTATTATTAATCTATAAATGAAAGATTTCATAGAATAATTTGCTATTATTAAAAGAAAACAAGGAAATATTTTCAGAGATTCAACTGCTTGATCAGAGCCTAAGCAATGAATAATGCCAGCCCGGTCAGGCCATCAGGAGCTTTAATTTCGGTTAATTTGATGTAGCGTATTACATCTTATTGCTTCATTTTGTGAATATCTTCCATGCATTGATAAAATGGGAGACATCAACTAGTGAGTAATTGGTGGGAAGAAAGTGTGCATAAGGTAAATAACTTTGAATTTCTATGTGCAGACTTTAAATTTTTTGCATTGTCTTATCAGGTCGAAGATGCTCAGGCTGCAATGCTTCTTTATCTGAGAAACAGTAAACAGTGGGAAAGGAGCATCAAGGATTTTGTGAGACTCAAGGAGAAACAAAAGACTCGAAAGCATAAAAAAAAGAAATTGAATAATGCAGCTGAAGGTTAGACTAGAAGAATGTTGTAGCTATTCCCTATTGCAAAAATATCTGATGAAGCTCAAACTCATCAAATCCCTTTTAGGCTCCATTTGGATCGAGTGATTTGAGAAAAAATTTATAGTTTTGTTGCTCAAATCTTTGGTACTTGTTTGAATCAAATATAAAAAAAGAGATCTCTACATCCATGAATTTATTAAATTTCAAATGATGAATTTGAAGTTGATACGTTTTTATTTGTTTTGGAATTTTGGTGTAAACAGAATTCGCATGTAAATTCTTCCATTTAAATTGTAAAGAATTTTATACCTTTAAATATTCTAAAATTAAATATTAAGTTCCAGGGGATTTACACAGCTAATGATGTCAATTACATAAGTATTTTTCTTAGACGAAACTGTGTCATTTGATTTATATATACTCCAACAGACATGCACCCCTGTTCGGAACTGCCAGTTCCGGTTCCGAACCGGCGGTTCCGATTCCAACGGAGGGGGAACCGGAACCGAACCGGGGGCTAGGGGTTTCGGTTCGTGAATCGACGGTTCCGGTTCCGGTTCGGAACCGCCGGTTTTTCGGTTTTTTTATTTTTTGTATTTTTTTTGTTTCTTTATGTTATATTTATACATCATACATGTGTTATCAGTTATTATGTGTAATTTATTTATTGAATAAGTGAAATATGTGTAATTGAAAATTGAAATATTGAATTTGAATTAATGTAATAATAATATCATTAAAATTGAAAACATAATGTATGCACTATGCAATATTCAATAATGCAAGTAAAAATTTCAAAGTTGATATAAAATTCCTAATAATCATACAATATTAATTAATGTGATCACATAAAAAATTTAATTATTAAAGTCTAAATCATTACAATTTACAAATGTAGAAGTGTAGAGAACACTACAAGTTTACTTCCATGTTAACTACTCTATTGTTACACTTCAAAAATTTAAAAAATACAAAGTTTATAAGAAAAAAAAACATAATAGAGGGGGGAAAAAAAATGACTTGAGCTTAAATTTAGGGTTAAACTTGAAAATTTAAGTTCAACTTAAATTTAAGTTGCCTACATATCCTCGAAAGGAATCAAAGCTCACGTAGTTCTCTTAACTTACTTCAACTTACCTCTTTGGCTCAGTTGAGGTGAATGGTGATGGCCTTTTTTATTTACTCTACCAATCTAACTCGCTTCCATATTCCGTAATTTCATCATCCGATCGGTCTTCTTCAATTTGATTTTGAATCCGTCTTTCCGCCTTTGACCAATCATCAAGCAAACACAAATTTTCTAAATTTGTCACACTTAAATTGGATCTTGTCGGATCCAAAGTGAGATTACCAAGACTAAATGCTTGTTCGACGGCAACCGTAGAGGCGGGAGATGCAAAAACCTCTTTTACAATCAATGATAAAATAGGGAATGACTTTGTTCTCCTTGACCACCACTTCAAAATATCAAAACTAGTTCCGCTTGTTTCAAACTCAAAAGTGTTAGTAAAATAAGAATCAAGTTCTTGAAAAGAATTAGATATAACCCGTGCACGTTTTTTAGATCTAGCATCATAAAATCTATAAAATTTTTGAAGAGCATCATATTTCCTAGAATTATCAACACTATCACTACTATCATCACCACTAGATTGATCATCATTCGTACCATTTTGTTCTTTATACTCCTTAAAAAGATCCTTTAGTAGATTATAAGTACTTGCAACTATGTCTTTAGGATTAGGAGCTTGTTGTCTAGTAGGAGAATCACAATTAGCATACAATGAATCATAGTAAAGCGTTAACAATTCTTCTAAACCATCCGTTCTAATACGTGGGTCCAATAATTTAGCAACTAAACACAAGTCCGGGATTTGAAAAAAATATTTTAACCACTTAGATTTCATGGAAAGAATAGCATTTGACAACAACGGGTGTGCTTCATTAGCACTAAAAATCATAGCAATTTTAACACAATTATCAACAACTAAATTTGAAGTAGGATAATAAACACCGGATAGTTCTTCTGTAGCATCATTAAAAATTTGCAAAACATCACATAGAGTATAACATGTGTCCCATTGATTAGCAAACAAGATTTGACTACCCGCATCTTGTGAGTAAAAAGCACAAATATGATCTTTATAATCAAAAGAGTCATGCAACATTTTATACGTCGAATTCCAACGAGTTGAAACATCTAAAGGAAATTTTTTTGGGTGAATGTTCACAGATTGACAATATTTTTTCCACCTTTTAGTAATGGAAGGGTTTCTCATTATATACCATGTAGCACTTTTAATAGGTTGAATGTGTGTTTTCAAAGCACTTATATCATCTTGAACACATAAATTCAATATATGACAAATACATCTAACATGAAAAAATCTACCACCAATTGAGGGTTTGCAAATATCAATAAGACTTTCTAAACTAGCCGTATTAGCACTAGCATTATCAAATGAGATTGTAAAAATCTTTGTAACTAAACCATATTCTTGCAAAATAGTACTAATTTTGTGAGCAATATTAACGGCGGTATGAGGAACATCAAATGATCTATAAGCAATTAATCTTTTTTGCAAATTCCATGAACTATCAATCCAATGACAAGTAATACCCATATAATCCGCTTTTTGCCAAAAATTGCTCCAAATATCCGAACATATAAACACTTTATGAGGTAATTGTTGCAAAATTTGTTTTAAAACCAAACTATACTCTTTAACAACTTTAGCAACACAAAGTTTACATTTATTACGATACAAAGGTGGGGCTTGAGGATTTAAAGTGAGATTTACCCAATCTTGAAAAAAAACATTATCGGCAAAGTTAAATGGCAAATGTTTGGTGCACATAAGTTTAAGGTATAATCTCAAATAATTAGATTCATCAAATTTAAAAAGAGTGTTACCCGACGCCGTTGAACCTTCTCCTTCGGAAGAGGCCGTGAACCCTCGTCCTATTTGTGTTTGACCGGTTGAGATGCCAATCTTGTCCGGATGCTTCGAGTTGATGTGCTTGATGAACGTTCCATTTCCTCTGCCATGCTTGAATTTATACTTCGTGCCACAATAGTTGCAAATAACTTTGAATTCATTCAAATTCTCAATCGCCTCCTTCTTGAAATGAATGGAAAATATATCGGAACGTAACACTTGTGGGGAACTTCGAGTCGATCCTCCGCCTCCGCTAGAGCCTCCGGCTCCATCTCCGGTACCCGTACACCCGAGGTTGGTTGACTTCCACTCGCCCTTTGTTGTGATTGACCTTGAGTATTATCGTTGTCATCGTCGGAGGGGAAATCATCTCCAAGTATCTCCCTAACATTCAAGTTGAACAAATGAGGAGAGATTTCTTCATCCGAAGGAATATTTTCAAGTTCAATATCTTCTAGAGTTGGTGGAAGTTGGCGTGGAGGTGGTGGAGGACAATTTAAGGTGATGGGTATGGATTTTCCTCTATAAGAAGAAGGTGAGGCACCGGATGAAGAAGAACCTCTTCTAGGCATTTTTTTTAGAATGAAAAAAGGATTAATATATAGGATTTATGAACTAAAACTAAGAGACTAGAAGTAGAAGTATACTAATTAGTAGTATATGTGTGGGAAAGAATAGAAAATGATAATGAGAGAATTGAAATGAAAGTGATAATAAGAGAATTGAAATAAAAGACTACAACTTTTTTTTTTAGTTTGATATATATGAACTAAAAAAAGAAACTTGAGACTTGAGAGTTGAGATGAGATGAGATTGAGACCTTGAGTAGTTGAGTAGAAATGTAGAATCAATCAAGAATGTGGAATAGAAGTAGTGTAGAGAAGAGAGTGTAGTAGTAGTAGAAGTAGTAGATTGAATGTGAATGTTGTGTGCCAAATTGATCACACTTGGGGGGTATTTATAGAGGATTGGAAGTGATCTCATCCATCCATTTCAAATTTTAAACACAAAAAAATCTCAACCTCAACCCTTGAATTTTAAAAAAAAAAATCGGTCGGAACCGCCGGTTCCACTGTCCATCTCAACCGTTGATCTTCAACGGTCACACGATCTCGGCCGCACGTTTGAATTTTTAAAATTCAAAAATTTTCACCCGGCCCGCCTGAACTGCCGGTTCACCGCCCCAACGGTCACTTTTTTTGGGCCATCGGATCTCCAATGGACAGTCGATCTTGGCCGTTCAAAAAAAATAGAGGAACCGCCGGTTTTAACCGTGAACCGATGAACTGGCGGTTTAAACCGGCGATTCCGGTTCGTGCACGACTGGAACCAAAACCGAACCATGTTCTACCGATTTCGGTTTCATTTTTCCCGATTCTGAAATTACCGGTTCCAGTTCCGGTTAAAACCACCGGTTCTCTGATTGAAATCGACGGTTCTGATTAATCGGTGCATGTCTATACTCCATACCATTAATGTGTAATGAGGTGAGAGAAATAATATACTTTCTCCGTCCATCCTCAATGTATTCATTTCTTTTTGTACGTGGATTAAGGAATATTATTATTATTTTATGTGTAGTACGTAGTTGTATTAGTGGAGGGTGTGGGTTTCACATTTTATTTGTATTAGTGAAGAGTGTGGATTCCATAGTCCAAAAAGGAAAATTAATAGATTAAGGATGGACGACACAAAATGGTAAAATGGATAGATTCACAGTGGACGGAGGGAGTAATATTTAATGTAAAGTGGGTAGTTGTATTAGTATTTTGTGTGAGCTTTACATGAAATAATTAATTGTTTTGTGTGGGCCCAATATGATAAAAAGGAAATGTAAACCTTAATTTGGTACAACCCAAAATGGAAAACGTTAACCTTAATATTTTAAAATTATTAAAAAATAAAAATAAAATAAATTGATAAAATAAAATAAAATAAAAAATAGCTAAAATTATATACGCCTTCTGTCTACGATTGAGGATTACATTTTGACTTTTATGAATATATTAAGAAAAGCTACTTTTAACTTGTTTTTAGGATGATTTTTTTTTAATAAATAAAGTATATTAGATGTGTAAAGTATTAATAATAAACTAAAATTAAAGGAAGTGACCCATATACACAATATAAATGGCCCAAAATTATTGACAACCATAAATTAAATGGTTAATTGCAAAATAACCTCAATCTTTATTTTTATTACAAATAAATCTCAACTTTTGAGAAATTGCAAAAAAAAAACCTCGACCTTTAGATTTCGTGCAAACATTCTAATGAAGCTTCGGAGTCCCTTACTTAGAATCATAATATGAAATCATGTTCAGCAGTGAACGCGCTCAATCAACTACCAAGATGTATATTCAAACTCTATATAACAAATTGAAGATTCACAAAATGACTCTAAATATAGATTAAAAATGCACAATCATATATAAAATAAATCCACAAATAGTGTTATACGGAGTATACACACGAAAGTTCAATTAATTCATAAAAACCTTCAAAACCCTAGATCTACCAAAAAGGCTCTAGCCCATGATGTTGCGAAGAACAATCATGGGTGTTGGATAGATCTTATTCATATGTCTGGAAAATACAAGATAAATTAGAAAATGATAAAAACCCTAGATGTGGGCGTCGTCGCGTCCTTCTCCGTCTTGAATCCTCCTCTTGGTTCTCCTCTTGATTCCACAGACGAATCTTCACAGTGATGTATGGAGGAAGGGATGGCCGTGGATGATGGATGGTGTGGGGGTGATCCCCCTTGAAGGGTGTAGAATGATTGTGGCCTCCTCAACCCTTCTAATGATGCCCTTTTATACTTTTTGGACCCTCCAAGTGACCTTAATTGTCACGCCCCGACCCTAGACAGAACGCAACAACCGCCACGTTAACCATAAATTTCACGGAATGGGTGCACTCCACTCCACTCCACAAAGTTTATAGAAAACGTAAGGCTTGCTATCAAGTACCTGTAGAACTGAACAACGGGTACAACCCGAGGACATCATTTCATAAAGTATCAACAAGGATTTACAAAGGTACAAAATACAATGATGTAACTTAGTTTAAAGAAAATATACATGAACGATATAACATCGCGAGAGTACCAAAAAGAACATCAAGGGGGGTCACCAAATAAAAACTATACAATCTCGCCAATGAATCCGTCAATTTACATAAAAGAGAAAGTACCCAAAACACTGATTGGATGACGAGCAAATGATAGGCAAACCTCCAACCAAAACGATATCAACAGCCTGAAAAGGAAAGAATGATGGGGTGAGCAAAACCACTAGCTCAGTGAGGTGATAAGCCGGTCACCCTGACCCTTATACGAAGCATGTATTCCCACTCGCGGTTCATAACATAAAATCCAACATTTCATCCCACAATAACTATTTCTCACTCAGTATACATATTAATGAAAATAAAAACCTTAGTGCACATTTACGAATAACACAATTAGTTCAAACAACATGTTATCACATAAAAGACGCGTGGGTAGTCAATATCCTCCTCGAACTGAGCTCTCCGTCGAGAGACAGTCCAAGCCCGTCACCGTTACTCTAGATAAAATGCACATTAATATTCTTTCTCAACACGCCAAGTGCTAAAGTTCACAATTCAATATCGACGTGAATACTTGAAATGATCAAACATATAAACATATATGAAATGCATGTCCCACACCGGTGACGTTGACTGAGCCTATAATAGACTGATCCATCTAACGATCACCCTCCAGAGTATTAGTATTTGACAAATGGACAGGTGCCCCGTTAGATCTAACTCACCCATGTTTGCCAAGCAACGGGCAACTTGGTTGTCACTCTAACTCACCCGAACCGTGACAATTCGGGCTACTTAATCAATATCGCTCCAACTCACCCAAACCGTGACCAATTCGGGCTACTTAACCTTGGTACCAGGCATACATATGCATATGCATCATAAGATGAATAACGATTCAAGTTAGAGTCTTAATTGGCACACAAGAATAACCAGAAATCAATTCTCAAATAATTCACAATAAATGCTATCAGATATCGAGCCGGCAAGGCTCTTCATCATAAGTTAAAATCAATAATACTCATAAAATGGCTAACAGGACTCTAACCAGAGCAATCGAGCCAATCAGGCTCTTTACCACATAACACAATTCCAAATAATTTTCTTATCAATTAACTAAAACTAAAATAAATGCACATTTATCGAGGGTCCACACTTCCCACAAGAGAAGGCATTCCCGAATTATCAACTCACAAGGAAGTGATTAACTCTCTCCGAAATCTGAAGTCGGTCCCTTGTCCTTCGTCGATGGTTCTTTACCTAGAAAGGAGATGAGCAATTAAAGACAAATCAAATATAACTAACTATTAGCGGTAACATCACCTTTCATTGCTAAAAATAAATCCTAATCGAGTTCGAACGAGTCGATATTAAATAAAAATAGCATGTAACTCCTTAACATCATTTTCCAATCCCACATAACCCGTTTCAATACATTAACTAAACGAAACGATAGAAAATAAGTTTGAATTCAACATAAAAATTCTAAAATTTTCCAGCTAGCGGCAGTTTACGAGAAAAATCATAACTAATTGTAGAATAATCGGGTTGAGGCATTTCAAGTAGCTACGGAAAGCTAACGAGTTCAGCTACGTACAGAAATTAAGTTTGCAAACTTTTGAGGGCAATAGCTATGTCAAAATCAGTTCGAACAGTCTGCGAATTACCCACATACCAAAAAGAAAAACCCCACAAAATTACAAAACCATGGAAGAAGGAAGCTTAATTCACACACCACTTACCTCAAAACAACTTAGAAACTACCTAGGATGAGGGTTGTAAGGGAGAATTTGATCAACAAGGGTTTCTCCTCTTCACTCTCTTCTTTCCCCTCTTTTGTTTTTCTTCTCCCGTGCTTCTCTCTTTTTTTTTTTAACTTTAGCCTTAATAATTATATATCAGACCATTTAAGTGGGCTGAAACTTTGGGCCACAAAATAAATAAATAAATAAATAAGTTTGGGCTTTCTAAAAAAAAATATAGTTGGGCTAAGATAGGGCTAGCCTTTTGGGCCATAAAAATAAATAAATAAGTTTTGAGCTTTCTAAAAAAAATTTAGTTGGGCTAAGATATTATAGGGCTGGCTTTTTAGGTCATAAAAATAAATAAATAGGTTTTGAGCTTTCTAAAAAAAATCTAGTTGGGCTAAGATATTATATTAATGGGCTTTTTCATGTCAAAACACGCACATACACGCACTGAGGGTGTAAAAATATGGATCTGGAGCTGCCCCACATGCTGGTTCGACTTGTGAGCTTGGTTGAACCAGGGTCGAATGAGATTTCGGCAATCAAATTCACATCCTGGAACATTCAGGTGTCTGGTTCGACTAGAACCGGTGATCGAACCAGCTTGCGTAGTCTTATCGTTTCGCGCATAACTTCCACATTCAAACTCCGATTTGAGTGATTCTTGTGCTCACGCGATCCTCTCTTCCTTGTATTTCTATCCATATAAAGAGCTCACAAAAGATCTAATATTTGAAGGTGTAACAAGTCATGCAAAGTGGCACAATCATGCTGAGTAGTAACAGCTTGCGCGAACGTCATCATTTTAATCATAACTTTATTTCTCATTTGGACTCCGATTGAGGTGCTTCTTACGTAAAAATGATCCTCTCTTCTGTGGCTTTCCAACCATGTATCACACTTTCAGTTTTGAGCTCTATAAAAACACAGAAAAATTACACAAGTTGAACGTGTATTTTTCAGCATTCTGATAACTTTTACTTTTGATCATTTTTCACTTAAAATATAATAAAACACCTCAAATGCACTTTTTTCTCAAATATAATGAATATAAGATACTTGTGCTAATATATAACAACAATTCCCATAAAAAGGTGTTAAATAGGACACTAAAACACGCTTATTTTCATTCTCATCATTATGTGGGAGTGATATTTTTAAACTATATAATATAACTTTTTTAGGTTATTGATTGATGTAATATTTTAATTTTTGAGTGGTGAAGATAAGTGTGGGACGGATGGAAATGGAAAGTGTGAAGATAAGTCTAAATGAATTATAAACTATTTTTTGTATAAATTTTTTGTCATCTAAATATATAGTATAATTTTTCATTTTAAATATGACATAAAATTACAAAAAAAATACTTAGACATGTTCAAGAATAATTTGATTTTATAAATTATAAAAATTTTATAATGTATAAAATATTTTAAAAACTAAAATAACTTTATTATTTTATTGAATAATTTTTGAGAATTTAAATTTAAATATAAAATATTACGGGTGCAATTTGAAAAAAAAAAATCTGATGGTCTTTTTGCAAAAATCTCAAAGGTTGTGATTAAATCGCAATTTAAGTAAATGTTGAGGTTTTTTCTGCAATAAACTCAAAGTTGACGTGGAAGCTGACGTGGCAAGGTCAACGCCACGTCGGACATCGGGCAACCCTCTCCTGCCCATTGGGTGCATTTTGCACGAAACCTAAAGGTCGAGGTTTTTTTTGTAATTTCTCAAAGGTTGAAATTTATTTGCAATAAAAATAAAGGTTGAGGTTTATTTTGCAATTAATCCTAAATTAAATTGTATAACATTCCAACCCATTTGTCAATTTTTGAACCAAAATAAGCCCAATCCTTTTTTTTTTAATTATTCAGTATCGGTAATGATGTCGGATACCCGATATAGGATACCGACATCATATTCTGACACCATTGTCATAACATCGGATGTCAGATCCAGTGTTGGATTCCCAACATAGCATAACGACACAAGATCGACAATGAATCTGACATTCGGTGCAATGATGATGATGTCAGACATGATGTCGGTATCTTGTGTCGGAGCTCCAACACCATATCCAACACTGAATTATAAAAATAATAATAAAAAAAGGTGGGGTATTTTGATTCAAAATAGATAAATGAGTATAATTGTTATACAATTTAATTAATGGCTGGCAATGATTTTTTACCATTCAAATTGATTACTTTTGACAATTGCCTCAAAATTAAATTATAGTACTAAAATTATTAAGATTGATTATTTTATTTTATTTTATTTTATGGGATGTGAAAATGAAGTAGGCAAGTAGCAGACAAAAATAAATTATGTGAATGTGAGTTATGGGGGTGAAGGAGTATATTTTTAATTGACATATTATAAGTAAACCAAAGAATCACAAGTTGGTAGGTAGAAAATGGATTTACAAAAAGAAGCCTATTACTTATGGAGGTCAAATGAAAATCAGGTATAAAGTTAGACTTATTGCAGAGCATATATCCTCAAAAGAGAAGAATTTATTATAATGAAATTTTCTCTTCTGTTGTTAAGCACTGTTCAATAAAAAAAATTTCATGTCTTGTTACTCAATTCTCCTTCCGTCCCACACTTATGTTCACATTTTTCGTTTTTTGTCCGTCCCACACTTATATTCACCACCCAAAAAAGAAAACTTCACATCAACCAATAACCTCAAAAATTATCATAATTTCAAAAATACCACTCCTACCTAACACACATAACATACTTTATAATTTATTTATTACCTAAAAATACCACAATACCCCTAAAAAGTCAATAAAGTTAGTCAAAAAGTAACTTTTCTTAAACTCCGTATCTACAGTGCCGGCGAACATAAGTACGGAATGGAGGGAGTATAATTTAGAGTTGAATCAAATTAATGTAACAACATCACTCCTGCATGAAAAACTAGAGGAAGAAATCTACATGAGGATACCAAATGACATTTCTATTTAGAATGCTGACTCTAGGCCTTCTTACTTCAAAGATCTCTCTAAGGCTTTAAACAAAGTTTAAGACAATGTTACTTGAGATTCAATGAGCACATTTAGTCTTCTGGTTTTGAGAGAAATGAATATGATAGTTGTGTCTATTTCAAGTTAGACAATTATCATAGTGTTTATTTATTACTGTATATTGATGACATGCTCATTGCTAACATGACTTTGACTGGAATTCACAAAGTTAAGGATATGTTAAAAGCTGAGATTGAGATGAAAGATTTGAGAGAGGCTTCTGTTATACTTGGTATGGAAATCAAAATGAGTAGAAAAGTTAGTACTGTTGTTTTTAAGAAAAAATCATGTTTGAAGAAAATATTGCACAGATATAATATGGATCAATGCAAAATAGTAACAACACCTATTAAGCAAGGCACAAAACTATCTCAAATTCAAAGGGCAAGTACTGTAGCAGAGAAGTTAGATATAATGAGAAGACCTTAAGCTAGCTCAGTTGACAGCTTAATGTACTCTACTATGTGTTGTAGATCAGATTTGGCATTTGTTAGGAGTGTCATTAGTATGTTTATGGGAAATTTGGGAAGAGCTCATTGGTAAGTTATGAAGTGGGCATTGAGGTATAAAATAAACAAAAGCCAGTGGTATAAAGTTCTAAAGAATATCAGTTAACTCTATGCTTTCATTTGTTTTATGGATATTGATTATACAGCAAACCAAGATACTAGAAAATCATTGACAGGACGCATATTTACATTGTTTGGTACTGTTGTGAGTTGGAAAGCTACACATCAACCATTATAGTTTTCTCAACTACTAAGGTAGGATATGTTGCTCTTACTGAGGCTATTAAGTAAGTAATTTAGTTAAACGGTCTAATTAAAAATTTTGGAGTGGTTCAACAGTTTGTAGAGATTTATTGAGATAATCAAAGTGATCAATTTATTGTCTAAGCTCCAAGGTTATCGTGAAATGACAAAATATATTAATGTCAAACTCTAATTTATGAAAGACATGGCAGACAAAGGCTTACTTAAAATCTGCAAGATTAGAACATATGATAATCCAACTGATTGTTACATTAAAGCTTTTGTTAAAGTGGAGATTTGTATGTGTGGTGGTATTCTTGATATTCATATATTCATGAAGCAGGTCATTAATATTGCTTGTATAATATTAAATTCTGACTTGAAAAGCTATTGGATGGGATCAATTTGGGAGTTGAATCAAGAATTTATTTTTTTACGGTTAAGGTAGTTAAGTTGGATCATATTTGAGGAAGTTCTCAATCAATTCCTAGGTTCAGTTTTGTATCGGTCATAAAAATACGATTTTAAATTTTGAATAACCTTTTCAAAGAAAAGTCATCCAAAGAGCAAAGTTAGAATTCTCATAGGATAAGAGTGGTACATTGAGAGTAGAAGAGCATTTTGGCATGTTTCTTCGATAATCTTGATCAGAAACTTGTTTTGGTGTATTTAATCATCAATAAAATTTATATTTATTGATCCTCAAGATTGAACCACTTAAGTTAGGGTTCTTATAATTTTCATTTCTTACTAATTCTTGTTGAATGATGTTTTTTTGGTGGTTTCTTGAATCGTATTCACAACACGTAATATAAATTATTACATCATTAATATCATCCTTATGAAAAGATATACTCCCTCTGTTCCCTTTAAAGAGGGTCTTTTTTTCCATTTTGGGTCTCCCACTCAAAGAGTCACATTTCCTATTTTATACACATAAAATCCACACACACACCCACTAATACAATTAAAATATGGAACTCACACTCCCACTAATACAACTACCCACTACATATTAAATAATAATACTCCGTAATCCACATGTCAAAAAGCAAAAGATCCTCTTAATGATGAACGAAGGAGTAATTAATTGAAAAAAGAAAATGTAAATCAATCTTACAATGACACAATCTCACACAAGTGTCGCTCCAAGTCATATTGTTTAGAACCATTTAGCCTGAAGTTCTATGATTTCAAATAAATAGCAACCTCTTTAGGCTTTAGATGAAGTGTAACTGGAAATAGAAACCCAAAAGAATAAAATACTTCCTACACTCTTACAGGTTTACAATAAAAATAAAAATGATTAGAAACGACCATTTTCTAAAACCTTTGATGAATAATCCAAAATTAACATTTTGAAATGCTAACACCCCTGAAAGCCAATCCTATCCATCCATGTAATGCAGCAGCTGACAGCAGAGCAACATGTCATGCAAACAATAGACACAGATCTATAGTGATTATACATCATCTTCGAGTGCATTGTAGATCATCCTGCACAGAGAGAGTGAGTTATAACCTAGCTTGAAGAACTTAAAAAGGAATATTATGATGAATGCAGAGATTGCCAAGTTTAACTCACCAGAACAAACACATGAAGAGAAGAAGTATGTTGTAACCAAGTTTCAAAAGCCGTTGCTTCTTCTCCCAACCAAGAAAGTTAAAGATTTCTGTTACATCAATAAGGTGCTGTCTTCGACTATACCTGGTCCAAGAACATAATGTCAAAAGTTAGCGGATATAACCCAAGTAAAATGCACAGCTAATATCAATGCTTGTGATATTCATCTTAGAGTTGTTTGCCGTGATCTCTAGCATATTCAAGTAGCAACTCATTTCTCATCTGCATAGCTTCATGCTAAAACTATCTCACAGATTAAAAACTGCAGAAGGGAAAGAGAGGAAGATTGAGAGGAGATTAAGCTAATACATAAATTCTAAACCTTCATCCTTGAAGAAAATGTGTACAAGAGAAGACATGATTTAAGAACCAAGTAATATCAAGTGCTCATTATATAAAATTTTACCCATATAAGTTGTATTTGATTGTTGAAATTACTAAATTGACAAGCAAAAACGTCTTCCTCATTAGCAATTCAAACTATCATCAAATAATATGATCATTCTTGTCAAAAGTAAGAACAATAGTGGGAATGCTTTATTTTTGTCTTCAATCAGATTCTTACAACTACAACACTGAAAGAAAGCATCAAATCATAGCATGAGAGAACTCTGTCGACTGTCTGGCCTATGATATTTGGTATGAAAAAGTAGATGTGCTAAATAAATTTACACCTTAAGGAATAGTCAATATTCTAAGTAGCCCCAAAGACCATATTAAATACTTATTATCACACAATCTCTTATGTAAGAAACATTGCATATGTGAACTGAAATCCATATTATTAAAACTTGAACCAAAATAATAACTTCACATCACCTAATCTGGCTGCAGATCTTTTTTAGCTCTACAGCTACATCTGGAAACTTCACAATATAAATTAGATCCTGACTAACTGGTGAACAATTTTCGAGAATTACAATGAAGAACTATTTTACATAAATTTACCCACATTATCGTATCTCTGTAATATACCTAAACCCCATTCCAAGAACTATTTTTAAATATCTAAACTAATAAAGAAAAGTCACACTATATTTATGTCCAATAAAAAGCATCTTTTAATCTTTCCAGTGTCCGCAGTAATCTTTTACATATTTTATATCACGTCTTTACTTCTTTGATTTGATAGAGGATACAGTAGCAGTAAGTTGTACGTCAGTGATATCCAAAAATAGTTCATGTCTATCAATGTTCATCGTGAAACACATTTGTAACATGACACCTTGCTTAACATTTGTCAAATATTAATTAAAAGAAAAATCATTTGTCAAATACATACTAGAAAAATAACAATTGGGGAATATTGTTAATAATAAGTTAATTTAAACACTTCCCTATACTTTATGTTTGATATACTGAGCCAAGGGGAAGCCATACTGCAGAGAATGAGCAAGCATTAAATAAGAGCTTAAGAACTTTAATAAATCAACCTAGCACAGTAGCACCTAGAAATCGACTAAATATTCACAGCTCATGAGCTAAAGGAAATCAAGGAATGATTCAATAGTGTTGCATATAATTAGCAACTACAGTCAACTTATAATTCATAGAATCAATTAGTGGAAAAGGATCAAAAGTATAAGACAGGTGTCAAATAGACTCTCAAGAATACTCAATCAAGGCTTCACACTCAGGTGACTGGATCTCTACAGACCAAAGGACTGATGGAGTATTCACCTAGCACAAACTTAAACCATTGAAAAGCTAACAGCTCCCCAAATTCTGGATAGCTCACCAGTGAGGAAATAATGCTCTCGACTATGCTAGATGACGTGTGAACTTTTCACATGATAGAAAGTCCATGATTTCACACTTAAAGAGAACAGTTTCTACATCTTTAGGGTCAGTGTTTTAAGATGTGACGTATTTGGTTTTAAAAATGAGATTTCAAAAAGCCCAAAGTAAGAACCAATACAAATCCCAAAATCAATTCTCAAAAACCCAAAAGAAATATAACCTTAGAGCTTAATAGGAAATTCTTTTTAGAGCCTAATTTAATATCCAGATGTCTTTGAAAATTTCACAATTTCACGTAGCTTAGAAGCGAGAAGATATCACATTAAAACAGATGCCGAAATCAAACCATATCAAAAGTTAGGAATTTGCACTTTCTAAAAAGATGACAACCCTGGAAGATGAAGCCTTATAAGCAGGATAACACCATTGAAAGCACCAATGTGGCTGATTGGCAAAAGTTGGAGCTTAAAACTAGTTGAAGAAATTCGGAAAGATGGAGAAATGATCCATATGCAACTACCAATAAGCATTAGCGGTTTTCCCTAAGCAAAGGAAAGAGGATGTGGAAGATTACTTCAACTTCCAAACCTCTACAAAATTTGCATTATTTACTAGCAAATTTATTAATGTGCAGCTTATTGCATTCTCAACTATTACACACAACTGAACTGAGTGTCTGACCACATAACACGTTTTGAAGACAAGTTGCATATATAATTAGTTTTTTTTTTTTTTTGGGTGGGGGGGTTGGAGGAAACATAGATTTTATTAACTTTAATAGGGAGAAAAAATTCCCAAAAGAGCGTCTATCCAAATTAGAGACAGTAAAGTTCTTGAAAATTCTATGTTAAGACACCTAAAGGTTGTACCTATACTTAATTTTTCCCCAAACATCCTCAAGAAATTCAAAACAGTCATTAAAGATTCTCATATTTCTTTCAACCCAAATAGACCATAGAATAGACGAAACAATGGTTCTCCACAAGATTTACATCTCCTGTTAAAAGAACGCCCTAAATGAGTAAATGAATTTGAGCCAAAACAAATATAGCGCGCTCAGCAGAGTCCAGTCACTTGACTTTGTGACACATAACTTACAAGTTCAATCAAATTTATGTCAGTCATCTCCATCAACTGAATGTCAACAGAGATTGCGTCCTAATAAGTTTAAGTTTATAAAAAGATTAGAAAGTCTATCAACCCACTAGACTTTCTATACTCAATTTAAACCATTAATAACTTTATCTCATGTTCAGCAACCTCAGTTTGGTTTTATCCATCCAGTGCCTCTACAACATTTTACAAATAAGTTTTATAAATATATAAAAGAGTATACAAGCATCTAAGAGGTTTAGTCAAATTCAAAATTCACAAACTTATATAAAAATAGTATATACAATTTTAGCACCATCCATCTACTGCAAATACATCATGAAACAAATGGAAAAAGAGAAAAGTTTACTCGTGTTTAAACTGCTTGCCAACAATATAACTTATTCATGATAGCATGGGACTTTCACTTGTTTGATAACTTGATATTGTATCAAGGTATCAAATTAACCCCCCACTGCACTCAAACCCACTCCAGGAAGGGTTTTTTTGCATACACAGTTGACTTAACTTGTATTTTGGAGCTGGGCAGTTTCATCGACTAAGAATTTTGTCTTTAATCTGGCTATATAAACCCAACCCCTCCCAGAAACATGAACTAGGCATAACGGATTTTTCTAAAACCCATCAATTGTACTACGTTCATAATCTTACGGAAAAAATGAAGAGATCACCATAATGAAACTGATTTCTCCAGAATGAATTGTTACAACATGTTATGAGTTTATCCAATAACCAATATAAATCTTATCCCATGTGTATACCTGCATCCAACTCTAAGATATTCCACTTTAAAATCAAATATTGAAATTTTTTTGAAAAAGAATTGGTGGTATCAAGAAGATAGAGATGACCAAAAGTGGAAGCCTCATTTCTTCAAGAATCTGAAATAAACTTCGCTGTATGTTCCAACATGTTAATGTAGAACAAAAATTGGAGATCAAGATTAAAACTAATCCCCTCAAGAAGATTTTTTTTCAGATTTTGAGAGGGAAACTCCAAACAGGCCTCATTTGAACAGTGAAAAGCTAAAAGGCAAAGAAGGATATATGCCACCAAACAACAAATAGGCACCTATATACAAGAGACCACAATTTTCTCTCTGTTCATTAATGCATGCTTATATGCATATAAATTAACAATGATATAACATGACATTGCAACCTGTATAAATTCGAATTAAATGAATGCGGACTTCAAGAAAAAGTAGGTGATCTTACAATCTCACATTGTAGTACAGGTAAGGAACAGCAAGAAGTGACATAAACCAGTGCCCCGTTAAAAGGAACAGGATGCAAAGAACTCCTTGTGAGATAAATTCAGGTAAGACCACAGAGTTTATTCGAGATGCAGTGTCATAAGGGTTGATATAATCAAACTCCAGATCCGCCAAACACATCAGCTGCATACATTGTAATTAAATGTCAAACTCTGAAAATATTATGCATTTCTCATGAAACAGAGCCAACAATGAAGAGGCAGAAATTTTCATAAGTATTTTCAGCATCAACATATTCCTTACAAAACCTTGGACAAGATAAAGGTTCTCCATTTTTTTTTAACTATCGAAGGTCCCTTTGTCCTTTGCTCACAATCAACGTTATTATAACAGTGTACTAGCGTAGGCAAGTCTACCTATGAATAAATTGGAATCTCATTTGTGGATTTATGCAATGAAACACACAATGGATTAAACATATTAACTAAAACATGCTACTCCCCACCAAAAAGAAAAGATTTGACTAACAACTAATGTATTTTTGAATGCATATAGATTAAATCCTTTAAAAAAAAAAAGAAGCATAGGTTCTAAAAGCAATATGATCCACATCCTTCAAACATTCACACGCTCGGCATTAGATTGTGCTAAGTTCCCATCGAAGCCAGAGCACAACAATAATTTAATAGAATCTGCGAAGAATCAAAATAACAAACTTCTTAACTAGAGGAAACCTAATCCCACCAACCAAATAAAAACAATCATTTTTTCTGCCTAATTCTGTTAATCACGTGGACAACATCTCTAACTACGCAATATTATTAAAAAGATAAAAGAAAATAAGAATGGGGACAAAGAAGAAGGGGAACATGAAAATAAAAACTAAACAGATAGCTTGCCAAAAAGAGCCTAAACAGGTGGCTCCGAGGAACAAAAGAAAATAAAACACGATTTAATAGTACAAAATGTGATGAATCAATTGAGCTCAACTATAATCATGATAAGTGCCAAAGGGTGGCAAGTGGACGGGCCGTGACAAGACAATGGGCTACGGCATTGAGCATACAGAAGGGCTGATCTCGGGCAAAAGGACCTGGCCATAATCGGGCAAAGGCTTCATGATCAGCAGCGGGCTTAAGATGGCAAGCGTGCCATAGGAAAAAATGGTGCCGCGCCTGAGTGAGAAGCCCTACTCCTCCTTTGTTAGCTGTCTGTATAAGCACCATGTAAGTCGTGGTCCATTCTAAAACAGAAGCAGTGCATAGAGCTCGAGACGAGGACTTGATCGAGGAAAATGAAGCTTATTCGTCAAGAGAGATAGTGTCTCTAACGAACAAGAGACATCCAAACCCACAAATGGTATTACAGAAGCATGAGATAATGGTTCATGGGGAGTCCGAGAAGGTAGGAGCAGTTGAACCCAATGGTTAAGTCCATTACTACCAATGGTTAAAAACAAACAACCAAAATGCAGTCAAGGCAGAATACCAATGTGATGAAGGAAGGAGAGGGCCAAGGCCATAATCAAGTCATAAGAAGCAAAATAGGAAGAAGAAAAGCACACCAAAAATGCAACATCTAAGAAGATTATGAAGCATAAAACCATAAGATGCATCAACACTTAAGTAGTGTAATGTCAAAATCACAGGTTAATGCAATATCCAGGGGATGATGCCCATCAGATTCTGTCTTCGGAGGAACCAAATCCAGAACGAGGTGTAAAAGTACTCCTACCATGTGTTATCAAGTGTTTGAAACAAGAGTATGTAAGGTAACTTCACAAAATGTATACAGGGCAGCAACAACCGGGACAGCCCAAAATCCAGCAACGGTTGGAAAAAGTGCAGCAATAGCAAACCGGGAGCAGGGCAGTGAGGAAACAGACCAAAATCCAGCAACAGGGCTGGAAGGAATTGGTAGTCAGCAATGGGTTGGAGCCCATAGATGATAGCTAGACGAGGCTGGCTGAGGAGCATCGACCATCGACTGTAGACCCATCAATGGTCGGAAGAAGTCTCCGATGCAGGGTATAGATACAGCAACAGCAAGCAGGAAACAGGGTCTCGGACCAAAATCCAGCAACAGTTGGATTGAAAGAAAATGCTGGCGGTGTCTCCAAACTGGTAATCTTCGATGGAAATAGGGCAACATCGCAGCAGAGAAGACCTTATCGGAGCAGGGCAGTCGCCGAGCGAATACCGATGAAGCAGAAAAGGGGAACAAACCTTATCGGAGCAGGGGTGTGTTGGAGAAAAAAAAAGAAAGAACTGAGGGAACGGAGATGCGATAGGCCTCGCCGGAGGTGGCTTTAGAGAGAAGGAGGAGTGAAAATCGAAAGGGGAAGTGGAAACTAGTTCTACAACATACATACGTACAACATCAAACAAACAGTATTATATAAATAAAATGAAAGTATTAAAGTAAAACCTGGAAAACTAGCATAATGACCAGGGAAATGAGCATGAAGAAGAAGAGAACCCAAGCCCACACATCTTCCATAATTTCTTCGTCTTCTTATATTTCTAAATTTGAGATGTAGGTTTTTATATTTCTAAAATTGATGTAAGAGGAAGATTCGCCAGGAGCGCAGTATTGCCCTGGTGCTTGAATTAGATAGAAAATAATCAGAACTGATCGGAATTTGAATGCTTCCGGTGGTTGTGACTCAGAATTATTCCGGTGTTGCTCATTAAGTATGAATGGTTTCAGAAGTCGAGATTTAATTCTCTCTTCTTTCAGAAAGTAAAATAAATTATTCCATTTAATCTAATAAATAAATATATCAAAATGCATATTTGGTCCTATAAATATGAAGTTTTCACTTTAACTCTTTTTATTTTTTTAAAAGAAATTTTGGTCCTCTGCTATGAGACTAGATTTTTTGGCATTGCACGTCGTATGCAAGATTTATTGCGTAGGTTTGCCTTGATTTTTCTTAAATTTATTTTTATTTATTGTTATTGTAAAAAAATGTTTGACAAACAAATTTATGGAGAAATATCTTTCTTAGGAGAATACAATGAGATAAAATCATCTCTTATTGTTTTTTTTTAATCAGTAAAAGTTGTTAGTATAGTTAGTAGTTAGTACACCAAGTATTCTTACTTCCCCTTCTCCAAATGGAGAGCGGCTCTTCATACCCCCAATTTTACTAAACATACCCCGATTACTAAATGCACACCACCAAACTTAAAAAATACATTTAGAAATTACTCAATATACCCCAATTTTAGACTATTTTACCCTTATAATTAAATCAAAATCATTAATCTTTTAATTAAAAATAATCTCATGAAATAAAAATACTGCGTCCTCCAAAAAAATTGGGATCAACAAAAAGAAAAAAAATACATTAGTGAACAGAGAACATGAGCAATGGCTTCAACATCATTCATCACCATAGCAATATGTTTATGTTTTCACACGGTGACAGTTAAGTGTCTGGAGTTGGATAAATACTGCTCACCCCACCTTCTCCCCATGATAAACACTTTTACAATCATTGGGCTTCCAACAACAGGTTCTAGGTTAATGATACCTTACGGGTTTCCAACAAGAAGGACGGCAATGGTGGTGACGAAGGAGGAATATGAGAAATGTCATTCATTGCATCCCATCTTCTTCTCCAATAACAGCGACACCATCTTCACGCTGGCCCAGCCTGGCCTATTCTACTTCATCAGCGGCGTCTCCGGCCACTGCGAGAGAGGTCTTAGCATGATCGTCAAAGTGTTGGAATCCCGAGTCTCCGCCGCAAGCCTCCGCTGATCATAACATCAGCGTTGCCGCGAGGTTGTTATGTCGCTGTTGCTGTATATCTTCTTCCACATGGATCACTTTAGTTTTTTCTTTTTTAATTATATGTTAATTAGGATGAAGAGAAGGAAATCAGAGAACTACATAATCAAACACTTTCAATTTACATCAAATTCAATCTACCCATGCTTCAATCAATCTGTTCAGCCGCTATAAACGAACATAAAATTCTGTTCGATCAGAGGATCCGAATGGTGCTAACCAAACATATTAATTTTTCTCGTTCGATCACAAAAATCGAACAACTCAACCTATTCTGTTAGAGCATCCGAACACATTGAAATTTTACGATTTTAAGGTAAAGATCACGTTCATATATACGTCATCTAATCTTGTGAGATTGGGGTATATATAGAAAATTCATTGGGGTACGTATAGAAATTGGAAGTAAGAATAAATGAGAAATATTAATTAATAATTAATATAAGGGTATTTATGTCTTAACAAATTAGGATATTTTAGTCTTATGTATTTACGGGGTACGTTTAGTAAAACCGGGGGTGAAGCATATTTTAACAAACATTATGAGAATGTATCTCTTATGATAATAAATCTTAAGGGGATGTTTGTTTCTGGGTTTTGAAACCCCGGAATTTGAATTGAAATTTCACACCCAAAATTTTAAAAACAACCCCTATATATATCTATATACATTCTCTTTCCTCAATAAATACACTTTCTCTCTTTATCTCACCTCTCTCGTCTACTTTCTTACATAAATTAATACATTCTTATACATTGATTTGACATAAAGTTAAAGTCTACCCTATCAAAAGCCCAAAACAAACACAACATCACTATTTATAATTTTCAAACTCCTCAAAACCCAAAACAAACATCACCTAAGTGTAGCAGATAATTTATATACGTGAAAATACATTAATTAATATTCTTAAAATGAATATCAATTTCTAATAAAAGATTTAAGAATTACAGAAATATGTAAATATAGCATTGAGTTTTCATATGCAGTAAAAACTTAATGTCAATGAAAATAATTTATTTCTTTTAATATTTATTAAAGTGAAATTTATAAACGTTTGATTAAGTATTTCTGTATAACCTGAATAAATAATTTATTAATTATAATTATAATTCTAATTACTTTGATAATGTAATTTAAATAAAATCATCCTAATAAAAATAGTAGATTTATTATTTTATTGAAGCAATTATGAATTGGTGGCTAAATTAACACTCATAAATCCATTATATAGTCATACATCTCAAATTATTTTGTACTAAGTTTTTTTTTTTTTAACAAAGGATATATTTATCAAGTAGAAATGGTAGACAAATTCTCTTGTGAGACGGGTCGACCCATCACTAAAGTATGTTAATTGTATAGTTAAAGTATGTTTAATGGTTGTTAAAGTATATTTTCTAAAGTATGCTGAATTATGCATTAAATTATAATTTTAACGTGTTATATATGATTTATTATTAACATACTTTAACTACAATTAAACATACTTTATCTATACAATAAGCATACTTTAATGATGGGTTGACCCGTCTCACAAATAACCCATCTCGCAATAGAGTATCTCGAAACGGTATTAAACAATGAAAGTGCTTAAAATTATAATAACTCCAAAATCATAATGCTAATTAATGCCAAAAATCAATTCAAAATTACATACAAATTGGAGTTTGTGGTTATTAATTTGGGCAGATCTAATTAAATTTACTGATATTTCAGTAATAAATCATCTCATAATCAATTCAATGTCCTTTTTAATAAAATAAATTAGGGATGAATCTTTACAAAATGGGGATCTACTGTAATCATACTGCGGTGTGACTCCAGTACTTGATTGTTTGGCAGCATCCCTACCTAGGTCCTAGTCGCTTTAAAACTTCTTGGAGGTGAAAGCTCAAATCAGAGAGAGCTTGGTCTTCAATCTCCATACTTAGTATTGAATGCAGTGATGTTTCTATTTTTTCGACGCGACCCAAATCTCAAATTCTAAGTCTGATTCGGATCTATAGTTGGTAACTGTTCCCGATTTGTCCACCTACTGCCTACTCGAATCCAAGCCTTGCATTATAGATAAGCTGCTGTAGGCAATTTGATACAATTCATGCTACTATTATTCACTAATATAAAACTTAGGTACTACAATCTGATTTATCTAATAAGGTATTTTGTTTGCTAAACTTGATATATAATTTGAATTTAGAAACTGTTTAGAATTAAGAGTAAGTTGTGGAATTTTTTTTAGCGTACATTTCTCAATTTCAATTTTATTAGGATGTGTGTAGAATTAATAATGTTATACATTCTCTGGATTGGTGTTGTTTCGTACTGTTTAATTTTTGTATGATTTTATTGAATTGATTTATGTAGTTTATTAGGCGTTGATTAACAGTATGTAATGGTTGGGGTTGTTGGATTTGGTATATTAGAGTAAGTTGGATTTGGTATATGATAAAATAGGATAAAACAGTGGCTTCACGGTTAGAGGATTTTCTACTTGGGAAGAGAACGGTAAACCGGCAATACTACTTCTGTAACTTTCTCCCCCACATCCTCCGATAGGCAGATAGGCAGAACATCATCTCGATGGAGCGAATGATTCAGATACACTCTGAAGCGTACCAAGAATCTCCTCCACCATTATAAGCATATACTAAGAAGCGTAGATCTCGATCACAAATATCTTCTTTTTTAGATATATCGTTCTTCTCCACCTCTGAAATTAGCAATTAGCAATTTGTACGACGAAAATATAATTAGGGTTCATTGTAGTATATAATAGAAATATTGTGTAGGTATGTGTAATGATAGAAATAAATGGTGTAGATTTAATTGCAAAATAAAGGGTGGGGATTAATGAAGAAAAGTTATCTAAAGGTGAAAATTATTTACCTTAAAGTGGGGAAATTGATTTTGGGGGGAATAATTTTATTTTTCATAAATGGTAAAATAGGTGTTATTATATATATAAAGATTGTTATTTTTTTTAATGTGTGCTTTTAATTTTATTATTATATTTTATGTAATTAAAAATAGTAATAATTTTTTTAAAAAAATTTCCCATCAATTTTTTTTAATATTATCAAAATTAAAATAATCATAATATATAATTATTTATAATTTACTTGGAAATTAGATAAAATAGTCGATAAATTAAATTAAATAGGAATAAAAAAGAAATTGAAGGTGGGTTCCCTAAGCTTACCTTTTGGGTTTATTATTGGGAAGGAATTTTATTTTAGAGGTATATATTTTTTTACTTTTGAGGTAGCACTAACGTGTTAACAAAAAAAACCTTACTTTTTGGATTCTTCAATTGGAGAAGGCGTAACCATATCTGAAGAATACGCTATCAAGCCATTCTAATCAGAAAGGAATATTTTCTAATTACTTGTCCATATTATTGGACAAAGAGTGACACTTTTAAGGTATCCATATTCTAATGTCATTTTCAAATTTTTTGCTCTTATAATTTAAACTTAACCATGAATGTTTAAATTTTACCCTATAAAGTTTGTCATTATAATTTTCTCTCTTTTGATGTTTATACTTTATATTTTTCAAATTAATCCGAATGTACACACACCTGTCCATATATCTCTTAACTCAACTTGATTGGGGGAAATTTAGAATGGGAATAATATAAGGACATTCATCATTCTCAATAATATTACACATCAAAAGAAGGTTATTAGTTTTCAACAAGTATACTTCACCATATAAAGCCAAAAAAACAAAAAGAAATGTAGCTGACTTGCGTTATAATTTACATTTCATTCTCACTTCATGGCAACAGAAACAACAAGGATACTGAGTACGCAAGTAATAAAATACTCCGTAAGCCAGACTGCTTTTCAGACATCATTATCTGTCGAATGTGAAGTTCTAAGCAGCACAAAATATAATAGTGGTACAACTGTATAAGTTGAAGAGGGCTGGACAGCTTTTGTATGTGTATATTTTCACCATATAAATGTAATTTTCGGATCCTAATAGAACTTGAGGTTTTCTGCTATATAACTAACAGATGCAAGATTATAAAACCTCCTTTTCAAGTTTCAATACAGCCATAAATGCTTCTTGTGGCACGTCAACCCTACCGATTGCTTTCATTCTCTTCTTTCCCTCAGCCTGGTTGAAGAAGCAAAAAGTTATCAAAATATAGGTTCATATTATATTACTGCAGGAATACGTTTTACTAGGGGGGATGCGGGTATCCTTGGAACTGCACGACTTATAGACGAATTACAATGATAAATGACTCTAAGACACGACAAAGGAATTTAATTTATAGGTAACATTATACTATTATAATAGAATCTAATAGATTACAATAACAGCACGATAGATGGAGCCAAATTGACATACTCTACGCTAGAGACTTTAGAAATCTGAATTGTGATGAAAAGAGGTATCTATACAGGCAAAAGACAATTCACCTGTTTGCGCAGAAGCTTCTTTTTCCTGGTGATGTCCCCACCTAAGAGAGGAACAAAAGAAGAGAAGCTTGCAGTTAAATTCGAGAAAAAGAAAACAGATAGATATATATCACAAGCATCTTAAGTTAAAAATGCATGGCTTCCTACTGCTAGAATCTAAGATGAAGACAAAACAGAAATATGCCTAGTATTAAATGACCAAAGATAGGAAACAAGACTGCTGAAATGATTTGATATGTTGTACAAGCATGTGGTCAAGGGAGTACTCTCATATAAAAATAACCACTTAATCATCTTCTAATGTAAAGGAAGGTAATCTCACCATAGCATTTAGCAAGAACATCTTTCCTGATAGCAGATAAAGCTTCACTAGCAATCACCTTGGAGCCAATGCATGCCTGTAATGAACAATATAAATTACAATGCACAACAGTTTGGGAAACAAATATGCATCAAATGTGAATTTCTTTATTGTATTTAAGTGAACCAAATCTTATAACAGAAGATAAAATGAAGTCAATATAAAATATGGACATGTCCAATTAGGTTAAACCCTTTTTTACTCATCAGAGATTATATGGATATTTTTACAATCATTTAGAACCCTCATTCTATAAAGGTTTGTGTTGAAGCTTATCGTTTCTTCGAGCTGGAATTTGTGCAAGAACAGAGAAAAATGGTTTACCTCATTCTCAAAATGGTAAGTGCAGAAAACAGGTGCTATACGATCAAGCATGGCATTTATACTTGGTTGATGGGAGATGTGATTAAATAACAAATCTTTGAAAAGTGAGTGTAAATGGCGCTCTGTAACTATAAATGTTTTTTAAAGATTTCGAATATTGAGTCGTTGCCTTAGTAAATGGAATCAATATCAATATCACCTTAAAAATAAATAAATAAAGTCACAAGCAATCATCCTTCTCTATATATTTAAACAAGAAAATCACTAACATAAATTGTGTAAAATAATCGAGATTAGACATAAAATTAATTTCCCACTCTATGTATCAGGCACAATCAAGTAGCATGCCGGAAGCTCTTTTCATAGAGCCATACTTACAAGCTTTGTGAAAATAAATTGCCAGTAGTTCTTTCTATAGACACATTCTCACAAGCTTTAAAGGAGAAAGAAAGAAATCAGCATTGAAGGAAAAGAAGATACAAAATAGCACCGGACAATGACATCAGTGGAATATTCCTCTCTGAAACTTGGGGTACGATTTGAATAACATAGCTTGGAAAAAATAATAGTATAAGGGTATACAAGTATGTGATTCATACCTGGATAGGTACTTTAAACATTTGTCTCGGTATCAGTTCCTTCAGTTTTTGAGTCAAAGCCCTACCAACTGTATAAGCCTGATTATAGTGGAACATTCATACATATAAGTGAGACATCTCAGAAGAAAATTCAGGATAACTACAAGAATGGCTTCATTGTTACCTAAGACTTAATTACAGAAGCCAATAGATCAGGATCATTTATAGATATAAGTGAGCAATCTTGGAGGCAAATCATGACAACACCAAGAATTTCTTCAATGTTACACGAGACTCAATTAGATAAGTCCACTGTAGTTGGTTACCTTGTCTTTATGCACAATAGTTGATAAAGGCTCCACTGGGTCCCCATTAATTTGAATGTCGAGCTTTATTAAGTCACTCTCTTTATACCTGTAAATAAAATTGAACATTCTGTGACAAGCTGTGTGTTAACTGCCATATACATCCTTGACTTTAAACAGTATTCTATAAAAATCCAGATGATATTGTTGTAAATTTTATTAAAATTAGTTGCAATAATAATATGCTGACCTTTCTATAACTTCACACCAAATACGTGGAAAAATCTCATGTTTAAAAGATGGACTTTCTTTTGACATTTGGATATGCAATTAGGCAAAGAGTCTTGAGCAACAATAATGTCTGCTATAGAAGGGTATTTCAAAGAGTGTAAAACAATGATCTTGTAAGAGTGTTCTATGAGATGCCAGATTTTTGTTTGAAATGTGTTTCCATGAAGACCCAAGAGCTTTTGGAGATGTATCCAATTTACCTACCAGAAGGGCTTATCTGGAAAAATGATTTTAATCATTTTAGTTAAAAAAAAAAAAAAGAAGTCAAATAGACACTTATGACTTATATTATAGATGCATGTAATAGTATATATTATAAACTCTTCAATACCATGATCATATTATATTATAACATTTCTTTAACAATATTTGATATTTAAAATAAAATGCTATGCTGTATTAAGAATCTTTGGAGTATGTCCAAACTCCACAGAAACTATTATTCTTGAGTTTGATGACTTGTGAACTATAAATTAAGTGCACAGCATGATGAAATATCAAATTATGTAGGGCAAGTATCTTTAGATTGAATCAAGCATGCCGTAAACAGACAAATAGTTCTAATTTATTTCTCTTTTGGGCGCATGAGCACTTGGTAACTTCATTTTGAGGAACAGATGCTCTAATATCCATAAACAGCCTCGAAAGTAAAAGCTATAACTGCTGGGATCTAAAGCTATGGAAATTTGTAGTTCGTATCCTCTTTAAGTGATCATAATGGTGTGACATGGACACCAAAACAATTCTGCAAACTGAAAGAAGAGAAAAACCAGAAAGCTTACTACTTAGATTTTAAAATTCTCAAAAAATGCACGTCAATTACCCAGCGAAGAGATCATAATTCATCAGAGAAGAATATATTCGAAGCAGATTTGTCATGAAAGAAGAATCCTCCATCTAGAAAACAATGTATTATGTTAAGGAACACTATCAATAGAGGATTATAAATAAGTGTAAGACTCGAGCGAATATAGAAAATAAACTCTAAACAGATGAAGTTTTTTCCATCAATATTTAGAAGATATTGGCTTATTGCATGAGCAATATTCCATACAAGTCTTTGTGATTCGATAATAATAACCAACAATAATTTTTTCTTTTCTAAAGTAGTCATATTTTAATATTTGAAGTAGTCAGCGTGGAGTTACCCAATGAAGGAGTATTCCATGCTGGCATAGCCTTTACTCCTGGATTTTAGCTGATCAAAGAAGTCCCCGACCATCTACAATGGACCATTGTAATGTACAAGATATCAAAATTGAATGTACTACTATTTATCAATATTGACAAAAATCTGTTTATTAACTTCACCAAGAGATACCTCAGCAAGAGGTAACCCGTAAATAAGTGATGCTCTATTCTCTGTAATGAACTTAATTTCTTTGAATTCTCCTCTCCTATCCTGAGCAAGCTCCATAAGTGCACCAATATAATCTTTTGGAGTTAGCATTTCAATCTGTAAAAGAAATAATAACTGAATGCTCAAGAAATTGGATGAAAATTGAGTTGTAGGTCCAAAAATTGGCAACCAGTTTGAACAACCTTAACAAATGGCTCTTCAATTGACCTTCTTTTCCCAGGTTCAGGAAGTAAGGAAGGATTTGAACATTCAACCTAAATCAGAAGAATACAGAATATGAAGGAAATGTGCAAACAATGGCTTACACTTGGAAGAAACAATTGACCAAGCAGTGCATAATTGAACAAGTGAGTACAAAAGAATGATGCCTTAGTCCAAACATACAAGCAAAGGAAGAACTCCAAGTTGACCATTATTTATTGACTTCTGAGTGGCTAACAAACTCAAATCATAGTCATCTCAGCTGTAACTCATTAACCAGTACAAATACACAAGGAAAATGCTGCAGATTGCTCAAAGTAACAATGAATTGCATATTGTTCGCATACAATATTATAAGTTGAAGTAGACTGTCTATTGTGACATAAGGCATGGTTATTGTAAATTTCAGAAGAAAAAGAAGATACAAAAGCTAATGCCTTACAGATTTAACTACAAGGCGTCCAATAATCAACAGAAAAACATGCCTATCTGCTGTTTCACTGAGATCAAGGAGTTGCATGTTGCTAAGGTTCCCCAAAATTGCTTGCCAATTACTTGTTTCCTTTATCAGTTTTGACTAATAAATATTGATAACATTACCTCCCAGTAGTGGCCAGCCGGTCACGAACCCAAATATAGGAGGTTTACTTGTGTCAGCCTAGCATAAAGAATAATACTATTTACTACAGGTGGTGTTTAGCCTATGACAACCAACTAGCTATTAGATGAAAATTGTTTAAATATATGCTTATATAAATTTCCAACCCATAGTAACAGGAGATGCTGATGATGACATCTGATAAGCAATGAAAATTGTAAATAGATCTACAACACATTGATCATCGACATATTCTGTAGAAGGAAAAAGGCATGTTTAGGTTGCTTATTTACATTTTGTTTTATTAAAAAATTGCTTATGGAAATATGATAATGTACCTTTATTGGTAAACATTGAGTTCTTGTAGTTTTCATCTGCATTAAAATCAAGCTATTGTACTTTTGTCTGTAAAAGTTATCCTCGTACCTTTAATTGCATTAAAACTAAATATATGCTAAATGGCTACTATATTGACATATTAATGCACAAGAAATACAACTACTTAATTTCACAAATAAAAGCACCATGTTGTCAAACCTAATGCAGCTCAAGTATGCCATGTTTACATATAAAGTATAGGGAACTTAAATATAATAAAACAATTCAAATACATCTTCAGTCTTTAATATAAATTTAGTTCAAGATAATAACTTCCAAGTAAATATCTGTGGTATCAAATGTAATTGTAGAAATTTTATTTTTTGTTAATTCTCCATTACAAGAAGAAATGTCAACCAGCATCAGTGTAAGGTCCAGAATGGTTATATCATTGATAATCAATTTCCCAATGCATTTTTTTTTTCTTAACGAAATTAAAAAATAATATTATCAAGCAAAACAGGATAAGGGCAATGGGATAAGGATCCCTTTGCCAGTATAGAATCTAAAGTGCCATACTCCAACCTCTAGAAATGTCTCATCTAAATAAGGTTAAATTCTTTATGACTAGAAACTCACCACGCTATACTAACCTTAATCTTTTCCGTCACTGGAATCCTCCCCATCTTCAAAAATTTTTTTTTTTCCTTTATAGCCATGGAGACAAACACAGTGCATGAACAGCAACACCCCCCCCCCCCCCACACACACACACACAATAACACCAAGCATACAATCTAAAGCACGACGCTCCAATCTCTAGCAATGTCTCATCTAAAGAAGGATAAATTCTCTATGGCATGAAGACGAGCATAGTTCTAAGACAGCAACCCCCCCCCCAAAAAAAAAAAAAGAAAGAAAAAAAAAAGAATAACATGAGACCACCTTTACTTGTAAGTTACTGAGGTTTGACAGAAATAAATTGTTGCTTAATCAATTTTACCCTTCTCTAGAAAACTAAATTCCACAAAAAAGTCAGTTTGCATATCCAAGTCAAATCCAAATGACTCATGGACTCAGCTTGACAATACAAAATGCTTTGGCAGTTTAGAATAGGATTATATGATCGGCCAATAAACTGATGTACATGAAAACCTACAAAATTAAATTATAATTGATTAGTCTTTGTTATTCAAGATAAGTTAAATTATACTTTTGGAGCTTCAACGTGATAGGACAATGAGTAGGATATTCTTCACACTAGCAATCTAAAATCATATATATTGATTAAATATAAGAACTGGACAAAGAGAAATTACAATATCGCCGCTTAAGCTGTTCACTCTGTAAACCACACTTGGGGCTGTAGTAATTAAACTCAAATTGTATTCACGTTCCAGCCTTTCCTGAAGAACAAAACTTAACATTGTCAGGCAATATAACCAAACATAACAAATACCGAAAACACAGAAAGGCTGGAAAACTACCTGAACAATTTCCATATGAAGAAGACCAAGAAATCCACATCTAAAGCCAAATCCCATGGCATTTGAGGTCTCAGCTTCAAACTGAAAATAATTGAACTTGTCAGGAGATTTTTTTCATGGAGCATATCATTCAAATAAGAATGCAGCAGCTGTACATCATTCAGCTAAGAATGCGGCAGCTGTCTATAAGATTGTACTTAGATTTCAATAATATTCATTAATGAAAATTGACTCAGCAGAAATTCCTTTGATGAAGAGAGTACCAAATGAACTACAGAAACCTTAAATCCTTGTTACATTACACCAGGATATTTAAAAACTTATGCCATGCCAATGTCCATGTCCAGCTAATACTGGTATTCCCATGCTTTTCACAAAATGTAGTATATTTTCTTGGCTCAAACGCCCTTGAATAAAATCTTGAAGGTTTAAGAGTGCACTTTATCATTTTAGCAGAATTAAAAAAAAAAAAAAGGAATAAGGAAAAAGGCAGTGTTTAGTTTGAAATCCTCAAGCCTATGAATGAAGTAAAACAAGGAGAAAACTAAAGGCCTAGAAAAAGATTTATATTGCTAATTATACTTTATTCTTATATGCTGATTATCATTAACATAATTAAAATAAAATATAATTATTTTCTTTCACAACCTCTAAGAGAATGAATAATTGAAAGTATTGGGTAATTTTTACAAGATATAGCAGACTTTCTATTTTTTAGAATATTTATCTAATAATTCATGAAGATCAACAAGTTCTGGGAATGTAAATGTAGTAGTTCATATGCCAAGGCACAAACATATTAACAAAGTGGTCAGTTTGAGAAAAGCACCCCACCTTCAGAGCAGCATCATTAAGCTGCAATTTCTCTAAAGCATCACGCAACTCAGAAAACCTACAATAAAATTTAAAAAAGATTGTAGTTCACCATATGTTAGATGCATTTACCAAGAAAAAATAAAAAGATCTATACTGGTCGGCATCAACTGGGAACAGGCCACAGAAGACCATTGGTGTAGCCTCCTTGTATCCTGGAAGAGATTCTTCAGCCTTTCTACTATAATGTGTAATGGTGTCACCAACCCTAGCATCTGCCACTGATCTTATGGAAGCTGAAAGATAACCAACCTAATAGGATTGAAACTTGTAAATACTTAGAAAATAAGGCATATGGAAGGATTGAAACTTGTAAATACTTAGAAAATAAGGCATATGGACTTATCAATTGATAGAGGAATGGTGAAAAGGTAAAAGAGACTAATAAAAGATGCAAACAACACATTATTAATTGGTTAGCCAATAAATTGATTAGCAAGCTCAACATAACATCTTTATATTCGATCATAATTAAGGATAAAACATTTCTTTTCTTGGTGATCACCCATCATTAACCTTAAATTTTACCACGTGGACAGGGTTTATGTCAAATTTAAGAAATTTCATATAAAATGTTACAAGATATTCAAATCAAAATCTTTGCTTTTATTGCAAGCTCAGATTGAATTAAATTTGTTTTACCTCTCCAGCATTTAATTTGTCAACCTGCAACTGGTTGGGAGATAAAACTCCAACTTCATCAGCGTAATAGTCCTGCAAATTTGAGATTCCTAGGTAAGCATGTGTGCACTATATACGTATATTCCAGGCTCTATACAATAAGAATTAGCAAAACTAAATCAAGGTTTGTCTTGATTTCATGTCCAGGTATGAGCTTAATATTAGAAACTCAAGTTATGAGTTTAAAAGTAAGAAATTGTTTATATGGACCACAATGATGTATTAGTGTATTACATGATTTGAAATGTATGCTCATTATAAATTTGATCAGATGCACCCATCCAATGGCATGGGCAAGAAGAAAAAACTTGAAAATCATCATAAATTTGACATGCACAACTTCAAGGAAACTTAAAAGATACCAATACTGTTAAAGGGGCATTGAGATACAAGGCTGACTAACTTTTTAATCAAACTACTGAAATTGAATTAGAATTTGTCAAAAGGAAAATGGAGTAATGCATAATTAATAATAATTGACTAGAAACAATGCCTGAGCATAAAATCAAAATGTAAGAAAAGAAAATTTCATCTTAGAGTGAACTTGCATTTTAGTCCTTTCAAGGTCAAGATCCAACCATTCTATACCTGCACCTAATAATAGGTTTAGCAGTTCTTATATAAATCTGGACCTAATCTTGTTAGTGATAACTTTCACCTCACTAGTTCAGCATGTTAAGATGTTTCTCTGTTCTGTAACTCTAAATAGTTTAAATCAGGTTCACCACCAGTTATTTTTCACACACTGAAATCCAAAATCAACATTCCTAGCATCTTAGTTCATGCATAAATCACTTGGATTTTTCTTGTAGAAAATATTAGTCTATTTATGCATTGGACTAGGGTGCTATTTCTTTCTTTATTATGTAGTTAGTTAATTTCCCTATTTAGTATTTTCATTGGATTTCTTAATTTTAAGTAGTCTGGAATAGTGGAATGCCAATAACATTGTGCGTTTAACAGGATGTAAATATCACATTTCAATTTCAGCTAAAAAAAAAAGAAAAACCCTCACTTGAGTTCTTTCCAATATATTCATGAATGTCAAGAAGTGGAAGATCAACAAACAGCAATCTGACACACGATAGGCCACTAAAAGAGAAACAACTAAAATAAACATGGCTTTATCAAGCTAATGATAGACAGGTGTCATACCTTTTCACTGGCCATAAACAGTATCCTATCACCCTTTCTTATTCTCCCATCGATAATACGGAAATATACAATGACACCTCGGTAAGCATCATAGTAACTACAAAGAACATGTGCTGTTAGCAGCTCCTAAATTCAGGATCAAAAAAGAACAATAAAGAACTAATATCAGATAAATTTGATGAGTTGCTTGAAGTCCCACACCGGTTCCACATCTCTTCATATGGATGAGTATTTCCAACAAGATAAGAGAATAATATTTATGCAAAGATCATTCCATCAAAACAGATGTTTCAAGTATGGGAACCACAAAAGCAAATTTCTACAATGTTGATATAATATGATACGACTCGTGGTGTGGAGGAGCCACAAGGGCCGAAACCCTTGTTGGTCTATCGCCGCAGGAAACGAACGGAATGATCATGATTGGAGATTTCCTTATATAATTATTACTTATTATTGCTGTTTATTGGTTGGGCCTAGTGTAGTAGGCCTTAGGGTTTCATTGTTTACTCTCTATATATACCGTGATGTACCTATTGGAATTATCATTGAACAATATTGGATTTTGGTAGCCACTTTGGCTAATTGGGCAAACGTTTATCATTTGATTATTTTCTAGTGCTAACATAATACAAGTAGTGAGACAATAGAACATCAGATAAGTTGAGTTAAAAGATAATTACTGCACTCTGTTTCCAGTTTTAGAGGAAAAACTTAAGAGATAATTGCATGAATTACTAGAACTCAAGCAAAGATATCATGCAAGAAATCAAGATTTGGTCATTTCTACAAAGAAAACTTAATATGGAGTTTGATCATAGTACCTAAATCAGATACCTATCAAATATGAGAGCCCTCAAAGGCCTATCTGCAGTATCCAGAGGAGGGGGGATCTTTTTAACTATTGCACTTAGGATTTCATTGATACCTATCCCTTCCTGCAAAATAACAGCAAATGTTTGATTTTCACAAAACTATCTGCACAGTGAAACTTTTATTTACAAAATCATGTGTCCGAGTTCTCACTAGCATGGAAACATTTAGAGCAAAACTAAGAAAGAAAAAGAAAAGAACGTGACGGACAAGAAGAAATTGAGGAACAGTACCAACCTTGGCAGAGCAATAAATTGCATCACTACAATCAAGACCAACGACCTAGGAAAAAGGAAAAAACAAAATTATCATCATTTACAGATGTATACTTTTCTGGCATATATCAGGTAATTCTAGTATGGTATGGTGTCCTTTTCAAAATGTATCAACCAACCTCTTCGATCTCTCGGGCAACACGTTCAGGCTCAGCACCTGGAAGATCTATCTTGTTCAAAACCTAAATATTGAAAATGATTGAGAAAATTGAAAATCACATTAAGTTATTAACCACCGCATGTGATAGCTATGCAACTCAATATAATTTTGTAATAGGCAGCGAACTTTGATCAGGAAACAAGTGCAAATGGTCATACCAGGTACTAATTGTCAATTTCTCTAAATACAATAGTTTTCAAACATTTTATGCATAAACTCATACACTTAACATGCAACCAATTCCAAGGGAAACATCATATAAACATAAAGCACATCTTGATCACAGATCTGATATGCTCATTTGTTGAGGTCAGGTTCTCAAGGAAATGCTTCAGTGTACATGTAAGACAAAATTTGGTAAGATTAAAATTCTCTAGGGATGTGATTTATCAAAACTGGATACCAAAAGCTGTGTTTCGTTCATTAAAAAAAAAGAAGAAAAAAGAAATTGAACGAAATTAGAACTTACTTTAAATGAACTTTAAAACCCCACAGCATGCTTTATCCAATATAATCATGAGTGACAGTGTTTACAACCTCAATCAATAAAATCCATGTATTATTAGCATGAAAACTAGAGAACTATATGGTTTCACTCAAAACCTTTACAAAAGAAATTAAGAATACTCTTCCTTCAGTCTTTCTATTTAAAAAAAAAAAAAAAAACTCTAGCAGTGCCAAGCAAAATTAAAATTCGAGTACAATGAAAAAAAATTAGAATGGAAAACACTATTGTAAATGCTAATATAGTTGAGAGAAGAAGGAATGAATATATTAATCACTAAGAGACCACCCATATATACAGTAAAATTACACTAAACAAGGTAACACTAAATCCTAGTGAACACCAATAATAATATGGTATTTTACACGAAACCTTCCAACACTCCTCAAGCTGTAGCACATAAATCATGTTGAGCTTGTTACAAAGATACTTAATCCTGACTCCATTCAGAACCTTTGTAAAGACATGTGCTAATTGATATTCAGTCTTCATATATCCAGTAGAAATTATCCCTCGTTGAATCTTCTCACGAAAAAAATGACAATCAATCTCCATGCCGGATTGGAATCAACGCGAAGTGCTGCCTGGCTATGACAACACAGCTTAGCAAGCATAGAAACCTTCAAGCCCAACTTATTCAGAAACTAATGAATTGGCAGGATCTCACACGCATATTTAGTCATAGCCCTATATTCCAAGTTCCAATTCCACACTTGAACACACAATATATTATGTTTTCTCCAAAGAACACATAACACCTAGAAGTAGATCATTGATCCTCCTTTGAGCCTGCTCAATCAACATCCAAAAAGCAGTCAATTTTAACATGACCATGGGCCACTATACACTATTCTTAGTCCCGGAACTCCTTTCAAATAGCATAAACTTTGTTTTGCTGCTCTCCAGTGATGCAAAGTGGGTGATGGCACAGACAATGTTACAACACTCATAGGATAAGCAATATCAGGACATGTCACCTACAATAGTTGATTCAAGTTTCTAATGAACTTCTATGTCTCTCAGAATTATCAAACAACCCACTTTTCAAGTTATAAGTTGGAAACCATTGGAGCGCCACATGGCTTAGCACTCAATTTTTCCATTTCACAGAGCAAGTGGAGCACATATTACCTATGAAAGAAGAAAACCTCTTCCTTACTCCTCATCAGTTTATTACCCAAAAATTACTTCAGCTCTCCCAAAGCTTTTGTAGTGGGCTGAGTACAGAAGCTTTCAGCGACGCAATCCTCAGATACAATAACAGTGATCACAATATCATCCATATACGCAATTACGTGATGCAACCAGTAGAGAAAAATGTTTGTAGAAAACAAGATTATCAAATTTACGTTGCTTCATGCAAAATTTATCAACTGCACAAATAAAAATACCAAATAATTCATGGGTGCTCTGTTCCAAACCATAGATGATTTCCAAAGATGACATAACTTATGCTCCTCCAATTCAGAAACAAAGTCGGGTGATTGCTCCATAAAGATAGTGTCAATCAGATCACCATGTAACAAGGCATTCTTGATGTTCAACTGATGCAAAGCCCAATGGTGCACTGCTGCCAAAGAGATCAATAGCCAAATAGAAGCAAACTTCGCAGTAGGAGAAAAAGTGTCAAAATTTTCCACATCATTGGTCTAAGCATACCCTTAGGCAACAAAAGGGGCCTTAAACCGAGCAGCAGAGCCATAAGGATTAAATTTGACAGTAAACACCAACTACAAACTAATTGGTAGTTCAACTGCAGGACGATCTACTCCCACGTGCCATTTGCATCAAACACACTCATCTCCTCAATCATCGCATCGCACTAACTAGAATGAGCCAAAGCTTGGGGAACAGCTTTCATATTTCATAACAGAATCAAGGGAACCAGATATGGGAGATAAGTGGGAAAAAAGAAAAGGAGAAAATAGAATAAGAACAGGATGCAGCTATCGTTGCTATATTCAAGGAGGGAATCTACTTCATTGAGATGCTTGGGGTAGGAAATTTGCATAGAAGCAACACCTGATGGAATAGAAGGAACAGCCGGCATGCTGTACGATAAATGGATATCTTCAAACTTATTACATAATAATTCTGTTTTTATTTGGAACTTGTGCAACTTTGCTACATAAATTATTTGCTTACTTCATCTTTTATTATAAATGTAGGTATTAAAACATTCTTCGAGAAAATCATGCATTAAAGCACATTTACTTTTTCTTAAGAGCTCACAAGGCCTGATTTACTAGAGGAAACATTATGTGACTCCAAAGTATTATGTGTTCAATGATGCTATTCAATACAACACTCTGCACTTCAATGCGAGTACCTCACACATAAAAGTGCACCTCTTTTACGAATGTTTATGTTTTCTTTTCTTTTTTCTTTGAAGCTTGATGTGTATGTGTTGCATGACGTGAAAAGCTTGATAATTTATTGGAACAGAAGTGTATACAGTTCCCTTCCAAATCCTTCATGACTTGGAAAGAAAAAAATACCAAGAGAGGCTTTCAACAAAGATGGAATCATGAAATGAATCCTTCCCTGAAACTTGACTAAGATACTCATGGCCTTTAAACTACCAAGCTTCTTCAACAAATACTGCCGCAGAGTACCACCAGCAAAAGCATTGTTGAAAATCCTTAATATTTCACTGCTAACATATTGCATTTTCTTTTCTAAAACTTCCTATGTCTTGCTGATGTAAATATCCCATTCTTTCAGTTTACTACTAAGAGTTTGCTTTGCTTTAAGATGGTTTAGAAAAACCATAATCAATATTTGGTTGATGAACTAAAACTGCAGTAAATCTGCAATATTCAACATGCAAGCTTCTATAAAACATTCAGTGTATTGTAAAGACAGTTGACCTACATCTCTTACAGTAACAGCTTGGTGCAGCTTGAAATTTTAAAATTAAAAAATATAGATATATAATTTGGAAGGTTGAGAAGAATAAAACTTACTGGAATTATCTCAAGATTGCTTTCCAAGGCCAAATATACATTGGCCAAAGTTTGGGCCTCCACTCCCTAAAAAGAATGACATTCTTCGTTCACTAATGAACTATTATAAGGATAGAGTAAAAATAAACTTTGGAAGCTAATGAATGCATAAGAACCTGAGAGGCATCTACAACAAGAAGGGCACCTTCACAGGCAGCAAGAGAACGAGAAACCTAAAAATTAAAAGAAATTGTTATATTATAACAAATAAACACACCATTTGATGAAAAGAAAAGATGACACACTTACACAAAAATTAAAAGGTTATCTATGCTCTCAAAAGATTCAAAGGGTTGTCTATGCCGTATATATGAAATTTCAATGTAAATATTAAGAAACTTCATATAGTATGAAGGACAATATCTGTGTAATCAGTGCAGGAAGTTTTAGGTAAAAGAGAGCAAAAAAAGTGTAGACATTTATAATGGAAATAAAATTTTCCCATAGATCATATATGAGTTTCTAAACAATGACCAATGGGCAACAATCCGAATGAGAGAAGTTGAGATAGATATACTTTGTCTAGTTCTGTTTCTTTGCATATTGGATATATAAAGACACTTTTATTCTTAAAATGTGTAGCATATTATCCAATGCAATCACAATTATATACTCCCTCCGTCCAACAATAGTTTGTGCCCGAACTATAGGTACAAAGTTTAAGATAAGTTGTTCTTTTACCAACTTTATTGACTATTTAGGGGTAATGTAGTATTTTTAGGTAATACATAAAGTGTAAAGTATGTTATGTATATTAGGTGGGAATGATATTTTTAAATTAAAGTGTCTTTTGAGGTTAATGTACTGAGGTGATATGTCCTTTTTTGGGTTGTGCAAGTTGTTGTGGGACAGTCAAAAACAGAAAGTATGAATATAATTGTGGGACGTAGGGAGTATTTATGAAAAATCTTTATATTACAAGAATATTGTAACATAACTATTCTTGGAATATCATAGAATTGTACCTCATAGGAGAAGTCAACATGTCCCGGTGTATCTATAAGATTCAGGCAATAAGGCTCATTCTTATATATGAACCGCATTCGTGCAGCCTATGGGAAAAAGAAGAGAGTGAAAAATTCAATAGTAAGAAAAATTGATTGTAAAATCACATTGTTAAGTCGTTGATTTCAGATTATTTGGAAGTCAAGATTCGATATTTATAAATTAGAAGGAAAAAATAAAACTAAGCCTACTTTAAAATACACACATAATAAAGTAGCACATAATAAAACTGAAAAGCAGGATTAAAGAATGCAGTATGTGAATGAACAGAAAGTGTCGTTCAAGCTAGACTGGTTTTAGGTTGTCAATACCATATGAAATTTACTAATCGTTTCAAGCTAGATTGGTTTTAGGTTGTCAATACCATATGAAATTTACTAGCTAGTAAAATTAAAAATATTCATTGAAAAAAAATATGCTACACTCAAATGTCAGTTCATGCTGACGAAAAAGTCACTTCAAGTTATTCTCCAAAAACTTAGTTGATATTAATAAAGTTCACATCATGCAATCTTAAAAATTAACTTAATGCAACATTTAAATTAGAAACATGTAGATTAATGTAAAAGAACTTGTTCTATCTCTTCAATTATTGCACATGGACAAATTCTTTTAACTTGAAGTTCACAGAGATTGCTGAAACATAGATAACATATATATGCTAGCAAAAATGCATTCATGCCAATATAATTCAACCAGTAAAGCATTATGTCCACAATACTAATCCAAAGCAGGCATTATGTCCCCAATTAATTGAGGAAGGCCAGATATGCTGACATGAGTACCTGCAATTTGATGGTGATGCCTCTTTCTCTCTCCAAGTCCATGTTATCAAGAAACTGTTCCTTCATTTCCCTGCTCTCCACTGTGCCAGTCATCTGCAGCAGTTTATCCGCCAGCGTTGATTTTCCATGATCGATATGCGCTATAATGCAGAAATTTCTTATATTCGATGAGGGCACCTGTAATGTCACATGGATGAATCCATTCCACAAGGGAATAACACATACATACACAGCATAACACAGAGTAATAAGAAGTTGAAGAAAGAACAAATAAACTAGAATCTGGACCTTCAAGAGACGATCTTTGCCCGCACGAGCTGCAAATTCAAGGTCGGTTTGGGAAGGCGGGGCTCCAGTGGTGGCAGAAGCTAGGGAGCAGACCTTGGAAATACGACGCCGTTCCTTGTATGACAAAAAGCCGAATCTAACGGCTGATGATAAGCACTCCCTAATATGAAACTGAAATCCAGTCTTCTTCTTCAAACCAAAAGAAGAGGTGAAGCCAGAGAAGTTTGTGGGGTGAGATAGGAAGTTAGAAGTTCTATCGACTGAAATAAGGTTACGGAAGCAAAAGTCTGGAATTGCCGCCATAGCGGCGAGGAGAGCAGTGGAGAGGGTGCGCTTTCCAAGAACTAATAATTTGAGAATGGCTTTCGAGAGGAGGGTGCGGCTTGTTCGTTCTCAGCCACAAGAAAATGGTACCAAGGTGAATGGGTAACGGTCAACTTCCCCCTGAAGCATTAAAAAAAAAAAAAAAAAAAGGAGTATGACTTGTAAACCAGGTTCATGAGAGTTTTAAGTTGAACCTGGGTCATAATTAAAACCCATTTAGTAATTGGGTAATATAATTAACCCGTTTATTCTCACAGTTACAAAACATAGTTAAATTCATTTTTTTCTCTATAATTAAGTAAAATTTCGATTTTTGCCCTAAAAAAGATAAGTGGTTAAATTTTGTCCTATAACTAATGAATTATTTCAATTTTTGCTCAATTTTCGCCGGAATCCACCACATCATGCTTCAATTTGGGGGTTTCCGGCTGATCAATCCGACGTGGCAATTTTGACTTTTTTTTAGCCAATGAATCCGCCACGTCATATCCCACCTATTTATTATTATTTTTTCATTTCCCAATCAGCATATTATTTAATTAAATTGAAAATAAAAATAAAAAAATCAATAAAATAAATTAAAACCTGTAAAATAAATTTAAAAAAAATAAAAAAGAAAAATCATTTTCCAGATCCATCGTCTCCTGCTCCGCCGAGCTTCCTTCGTCCTCCCTCCCACGCTTCATCCCGATGGGCACCCCGAACAGTCTCGCGCTAATCTCCTCCGCCGCCGATCTGATGTTGAATTCCTCGCCGTCGTTTGCCGCCGCGGTGGCCACTGCCGTCTGCATCTCCTCGCAGAATCTCATCATCGGTAGTAGATCCAACGGCTTCGTCGCATTCTCCGCCGCCTGTGATTAACAGCTGTGCGGTTGCTCGTTGTTGCTGCTGTTGTTAGGTTTGTCGTTGCCGCCGCCGTAATTCAACATCAGAACGTATATATCGTTGCATAAATTCTTCATCTGACTTAGCTCTTTATTGAGTTGAACGTTTCTTTTCTGAGTCGATGGTTCTCACCATAGTTATTAAGGGCGCAAGGCCCACCGAGGCGCACTGAGGGATATCTGTGCCTGAGGCGCGCCTCGAAATTAAATGCATAATATACATCATAATATATTCTATACTAAATATAACCCATATACAACATATATACCTAAAAAAATAAGTTCAAAAGGCATATAATATAAAAATTTATGAGTATGACACATGAACTAAGATATAGACACCAAAATTAAACATGCATATACGAAAATTCATCATAATTGAAATAAAACAAGTCAATCAAATCATCACACGAAAATACTAGCAGCAAATATATTCTAATTATCATCTTCTTCTTCATCAAACTCCAAGTCCTCATCATCAATTAGTTCTTCTTACTCAATTAAAATCTTTTTCTTCTTCATTCTCTTCATCTAATAAACTTAAAGTAGTTTCCTTTCCTTCATTACTTCTTCGCCTTTCTCTTTGGAACTAGTGGCAGTTGCCCTCGATGATTTTTTTCCTCTATCTCGTCAACTCCACTACCTTTAGTACCCATGTCCCATGTCAAGTCATCCCCCTCAAACACCAGTCCATTATCTTATAAGTTTCTTCATCGATCGTACCAATTAACTATTTATTGTAATCATCAATACATTTCAACGAGATGGGATCAATGTGCTCACGCAAATCATACCTGACTCATGTGGCCGGTGACGGGTGAAACGGTCGGGCGCGGTGGTGGACAGACGGCTGACAGCGGATGAACCCTAGATCTAACTCTTAAAACCCTAATTTAATATTTGAGGATATGTTGAATATATTTTATTTTAGGCATTTGATATGTTGCTACTCTTTTTAAATTTGTTATGTTACTAATAAAAGTGTTACTTTAATCATTAATGATGAAAAATAACATGAAAACATGAGTATTCAGAAGGCACACCTGGCAAGGCGCAAAAACGCGCGCGCCTTGAAAACCAATATCAAGACGCATGGGCTATAGCCTTGGAGAAGGCGGGCCCGAGGCGCGCCTTTAATAACTATGGTTCTCACCGATCAATTCTGAGGTATTCCCGCCAAAATCACACGCCATGGCCTGGGAATTGGAGGAGGAAAGTACTTGTTCCTCGCCGGAGTCGGAGGGTGAAACCGTCCTCAGCTGCCCAACAGGGGAAGCTATTTTCGCAGCCATCGTTGAAGGCGGCGCCGCGGCAGCGGATGATTGGGCGGCGATTTTACGGCGCAGAATGTCGCATAATAGTTTTTTTTCTCCTTGCCGCAAACATCCCTTTCCCTCGATGCGCTGTGTTCTGCTCTGTTCATCGTTATCGTGCGTTTAATCCTCTTTTTTTAAATTCATTTTACAGGTTTTAATTTATTTTAATGATTTTTCTTTTTTCTTTTTCTTTTTTATTTTATATTTCTAATTTAATTAAATATTATGCTGATTGAGAAATAAAAAAATAAATAGGTGGGATATGACGTAGCGAATTTATTGGCTCAAAAAAAGTCAAAATTGTAACTTCGGATTGACAAGCCGGAAACCCCCAAATTGAAGCATGATGCGGCGGATTCTGGCGAAATTCGTATTTTTCGGCAAAAATTGGGCAAAAATTGAAACAATTCATTAGTTATAGGGCAAAAATCAAAATTTTGCTTAGTTATAGGGCAAAAAATAAATTTAACTCTACAAATCAGAGATCGAACATAAGAACATGGAGAGCGCCATTGAATTCCTTGTTAATTTCCCACTGTTTCTTTTGATTTTGTGGATTGCGTGATCAAATTCCTCGTCAATTTCATTAGATCTTATTGCCATGAAAATTATTGAGATTGAAGAAGGTGAAAGAGATGTCATCGGGCCTTCTGAGGATCACACTGGAGTGCGAGAAGTCGCGGCGGCAAAAGGTCAGTGGTGAGGCTGTTCGGAGAGCTGGCTTGGACAATGTACTGCAACGGACGAACATTGGGACGGTCGCAGAGAGTACGAATTTGGATTGGCAGGTGCTGAGCACGGTGCAGAGCGTATCGGTTGGGGCGGGGATGATTCGAAGGGCAGTGGGCGGGTTGTGGGGAATCGTGATTCAGAAGCTTTCTACATGATGAATCCGGATGGCAACAGCGGGCCTGAACCTATTTTCTTGCGTAGAAGTTAGGATTTGATCAGCTAGGGAAACACATTAATTTAGCTAGCTTTTTTTTCCATTTACGCATCATTAATTTTGCATTTACATGCTTGTGTTAGAGCATCACACCCGTTCTCGGTTTAAACTCAAATATTCTACTCAATTCACTTTTACACATTTTCCCATTAAACTCAACTAACACCTACATTCATTTTTCAATTTAAACTAATTATTCATGGAACCCACTATTTCATTTTTTTACTACATAAAATTATAACTAAATATAATACTCTTATATTTTTATTTAAAATATTATATAAATGTTAAATACTCTAAATAAGAAATTATGAATATACTTAATTTAATTTATTTTAAATAAAATTATATATTATATTATATATTGAAACTTAATATATATATATATATATATATATATATATAGACATACACACACACAGAGTAATTTAATTAAAATGGTTCAAACATTAAAAATAAATGAGTACAATAATTAAGACAATGCATAATACGAAAAAAAAATGAGTACAATAATTAAGACAATGCATAACACGAAAAAAATAAATGAGTACAATAATTAAGACAATGCATAACACAAAAAAATAAATGAGTACAATAATTAGGATTATCCATAATACGAGAAAATAAAAGTTATTAATTGTTACCAAAGCATTGCCAAATATGTTGAACCAAATCTGCACAAAGTTGGTGATGAGCATGATTATCACACAGTTCGGATTGTCTTCGAAAATATTCTTGGAACTCTTGATTCGAGCTTTTAATAGGTTGTGCAGGATCGTCATTTGACCAATTTGTGACCATGTCTCCTTCATCTTGGATAATCATGTTGTGTAAAATAATGCAAGTTAACATTATGAGTTTCAATCTCTTTCTATGCCAAAAATGAATTGGTCCTCTCATGATTGTCCATCGAGCTTGGAGAATCCCAGATGCTCTTTCGACGTCTTTCCTTGCAGCTTCTTATTTTTCCTTAAACATTGTGGACATGGAAATGCTTTGACAAAAGTCGCCCACTCTAGATAGATCCCATTAGTTAAATAATATCCCTGTGTATATTGCATTTCATTCATGGTGTAATCAACAGTGGGAGCATTTCCTCGCAAAACATTGTTAAACAGAAGAGATTCATACAATACGTTAATATCATTGTGCGAACCTGCAACTCTAAAAAATGCATGCCATATCCATAAATCCTGAAACGCGACTGCTTCGAGCACAATCGTAGGTGGGCCATGACCTCTTGTACATTGACCTTTCCATGCAACATGATAATTCTTCCACTCCCAATGCATACAATCAAGACTGCCCCACATATCAGAGAACCCATGTTTTTGCTCGTGTATTTGATAAAGACGTTGAATATCATTATACGTCGGTCTTCTCAAGTATTTACAACCAAATATTTTAACAACGTTTTTGCAAAATTGGAAAAGGCACTTCATTGTAGTTGTTTCTCCCATCCGAAGATACTCATCAAGATGGTCGGCGCGGACTCCATAAGTTAATTGGCGAATAGCTGCGGTACATTTCTGTAGTGGTGACAAACTTTGTCTCTTTGCAGGATCGACCCTCTGTTATGTGAATGAACAACTCTATCCGCATTTGAAATTATCTTCTAAATAAGTTATCCGGATACACAAGATTTGTGCAAAAATAATCATGCACAAGTCTTTTATGTCCGGATTCACGATTTCGTTCTATGAACCTTCTTCGTTGTGGTATCTCGAATTGTTGTTGATATGCTTCTAGAAGTTATCGCCCTTGATTGACTAACATTAACATGAATTCTTCGCCTAACGAATTTGGTCTCTCGTAATTTTCAACTTCATATTCTTCATCATTGGATGAGGCAGAGCTGTTATTATTAGAATATTGAGACATATTCTGGTGAAAAATTTTTGTGTGAGTAGAACAAAATATTTGAGAAAGCAACAATATCATTGATGAAACACATATACATAGCAAACTCACCTTGCAATGGCTAGTTTTACAATAGCTATATTGCAATGGCTAGTTTTACAACGGCTATATTGCAACGGCTAGTTTTACAACGGCTATATTACAACAGCTAGTTTTATAACGACTATATTCCAACGGATAGTTTTTAACGGTCAACTATGAAAAAACTTATATAATAAAATATTGATTAATTAAATAATGCAAACAAATAATATTTTAAAATAGAAGATTACGTTAAACTAGTAAAAATTAAACATTAAGAAAAAAAATTAAGAATATTCTATAAATAAATAATAAACAAATACAACGACTAGTTCTACTTATTTTGAGAGTTCAATTTTTCCATGATCTTCTTACATAGTTGCTCGTGTAAGATGAGACGATCTCTAAGGCATTTTTATGTATCTGCATTAACAGTTTCCCACTCTTTCATCATGATGTCGCGCTCTTTTAACTCAATTTCTTTTTTCTTCACTTCTGTATATTCTGAAAACCTCTCGAGCACATTTGAGAATTTCATGAACATATCATCAAATCTTTCCATGTTTTCACCTGATTTACCTTTTCCTTTTCCCTTAACTTTTCGCTTTGCTGCCTTTTGTTCAATTGGACGAGATTCATTATCATTTAGATCAATATTCAGATGAAAAATTCTATCCGATGATGTATTGCTTGCATTCGACTCCGACGTCCTTGCTTTTGATGTCCCACGGTAATCACTATTTTGTGGACAATATATTGGACGATCCTTCACTATTTTCCAGACATGTTCGAGATTAAATACAACACCATTATTTTCACCTGCATATTTATCATAAGCTATGGACAATATATGCATCACTGTGACCACTTCTATATACCTCGTATACACTGTTGTAGCAAGCATTGAATTTATTCACCTTTCGATTAATTGTTGTATACCAGTGTGATTTCATCACGTTTGCATTTCTTTTGCACAAGCCTGCGGGATGATTTTTGTTGTAGTAGTTTGAAACCCGCTCCCAAAATGCACTCCCTTTTTTATCGTTGCTGATTTTTGGGTCATCATTGATAGTGATAAAAGAATAAGCGACTAGTTCGTCTTCTGTTTTGTTCCATCGCGACTTTTTTTACTACTAGCACCGCCTTCGTCATGCTCTTCTTTCTCTATCTCTACTTGAGTTGGATTGTTATAAATTGTGTTTCTGGAGTGAAGGATGGAAATTGAGTGGATTGATTGAATAGGAAATTTTGAAAATTTTGTGGAACTTGTGAACTTGGAGAAGAAAAGAATTCAATATCGGATATATTTTGAGAATTCAAAAAATTTCTAAAAAATCCACTATTATTTTTATCCATGTGAGAGAACAAAATCAAGAAGAATAATAAGAAAATGATTGAGTAGAAATTTTATGTGATGGAAGAAATAGAATGTTGTGGTATGTATTAAAATAAAATAAGCATCTCCACATATTTATAGAAAAATTTTAAAAATTATTACCGTTGCTACAACGGTTATATTATCTTTTTCTGACAACATAAAAAATTTTCTGTGTTCTAAAATGGCTACAAAATTTATTTTCATCGTGTAACAAAAAAAATGTTGTTATCTAAAATAGAGATAATGTTGTTATCTAAAATAGAGATAATGTTATATAAACAATTGTAGAGACAATATTTTAACTAAAAAAATATCTTAATTAAAATCTTTGCAGGAATTGATGGGTCCCATCTCTTTTTTTTCTTCACTCACTTTTTAGGGACGTGAGTTACACTTTCCAATCATACATTCACATGTTGGTCACTTTTTTTTTTAATTATTCTTTATTTCTCTACATCTACCCAATGAACTGAGTTCATAGTTTTAAACTGTCAGGAGCATGGGAAGGAGATTGTAGGTTTAAACCCTCATCCACATTGGATAGTTGAATTAATTTTGAGTTTAAACTGAAAATTTTCTAACCGATGCAGATGCTCTTATCTTTACCTGTTTACACTAATATCAATCATATCTTAATCTTATTCTCCATCCAAAAAAATAATCACACTTCTTCACTGCGTAAATTTATTTATTATTTTTTTACTAAAGAGTAATTATTTTATCTTTAAAAAGTAAAAAAATTTTGTTTGAAGAGTACTCCCTCCGTCCCGCGTTAACGTTGACGTTTGCTTTTTGCACAGAGATTAAGAAATATAATATTTTAATATATAGTGAGGTGAGAGAAATAATATTTAATGTAAAGTGAGTAGTTGTATTAGTGTTATGTGTGGATCCTACATGAAATAATTAATTATTTTGTGTGGGCCCAATTTGACAAAAAGAAAATGTAAGGACAACCCAAAATAGAAAATGTAAACCTTAACGCGGGACGGAGGGAGTAATTATTAATGTGCCTAAAGAGGAATTCTTGACCAATCTAAAGACTAATTATTTTATCTGTAAAGAGTAATTTTTTTTTGTCTAAAGAGTAATTATTTGTGTCTATAAAGAGTAATTATTAATGTGTCTAAAGAGTAATTATTGATCAATCTAAAGAGTAATTATTTTATCTGTAAAGAGTTTTTTTTGTCTAAAGAGTAATTATTTTATCCTTAATGAGTAATTTATTTTTGTCTGAAGAGTAATTATTAATGTGCTTAAAGAGTAATTCTTGAACAATCTAAAGAGTAATTATTTTCTTTAAAAAAGTAATTTTTTTGTACAAAGAGTAATTATTTGTGTCTCTAAAGAGTAATTATTAATGTGCCTAAATAGTAATTCTTGACCAATCTAGAGAGAATTATTTAATCTGTAAATAGTTATTTTTTTTCTTCTAAAGAGTAATTATTTTATCCTTAAAAATTAATTTATTTATATCTAAAGAGTAATTATTAATGTGCATAAAGAGTAATTCTTGACCAATATCTAAAGAGTAATTATTTAATCTGTAAATAGATATTTTTTTCGTCTAAAGAGTAATTATTTTATCCTTAAAGAGTAATTTATTTATATCTAAAGAGTAATTATTAATGTGCATAAAGAGTACTTCTTGATCAATCTAAAGAGTAATTATTTTTCTTCAAAGAGTTTTTTTTTAATCTAAAGAGTAATTATTTATGTCTCTAATGAGTAGTATTAATGTACCTAAAGAGTAATTCTTGACATCTTTATCTGAAGAGTAATTATTTGTCTCTAAAGAGTAATTATTAATGTGTCTAAAGAGTAATTCTTGACCTCTTTAAAGAGTAATTATTTGTGCCTAATGAGTAATTATAGATATATTTAAAGAGTAATTATATTTTCTTTAAAAAATATTATAACATCTCAGTTGGGAGTTTCTCATATTTTCATATATAAAGAGGGATGTATGGGTTTCCCTATGTAACAACTCTCAGCTCATATACCTATTTATACTACTCCATATGTCCCACACAAAGGGTAGCTTTTGCTTTTTGCACTTGAATTAAGGAGTATTATTATTTAATGTGTAGTGGGTGGTTGTATTAGTGGGAGTGTGGACCCTATATTTTAATTGCATTAGTGGGTGTGTGTGGATCCCATGTGTGTAAAGAAGGAAAGAGGACTCTTTCGGTGGGACGCCCAAAATGGAAAAAAGAAAGACTTTTTGGGTGAGATGGAGGGAGTATACAAAATAACAAAAAAAGGCTAGATGATCATGGATTCATGAGAGAGAAGTCTTTGCCTGTCTGTCTCTGCTGAGACGTGTCGGCTAACACACCGAGCTACTCTAAAATCTAGTTTTTGTTTAGAAAATGCATTTAGCTCCAAACGAGGAAGAAAAAAATTGTGAAAATGGGGTTTTCGACTAAAAGTCTGTTTCGTATATGTTAAGAAGAATGTGGTCATCTCTGGTAGTAGAGAGCAAGTGTGTTGCATAATGGGAATATCAATGTCATCACTGTTGCTTCTGTGATGCATTTTCTTTTGCACTTCTTTAACAGAACCAAGTCACCACATATGAAAATAAACTATTTGCAACAACAAAACACACTACCCATGCATCCAGTAGATCGAATCTTAAAATTTTTAACAGACTTACAAAGCTCTTCCAACACAAACTTACATCAATCTAATTTGGGTATCATATGTATTGACTTTAAAGACTTAAGAACACCCGTTCTAAGTAAACTGTTAGATGCAGGAGCTAGGAATGAAGCAAGAGAAAATATCCATTGGAAATCAAAACCTCCTTCAGAAATTTTTTAATCAGAACATTACGCAACATCTTAACAGAAACATTAGCCTTTATACCATATCTATCCCTTAGATGTTCAAGATGTGGAGTCATGACATGCCTAGGATATGTAGTGACATCAATACCCTCATTTCTAGGAATCATCAAGACATCATAAATGTCATCAGTAGTAATAGAAAAGCAGTGAAAATTATCTACGGTTAACTTCCTACTACCATCATTAAAATTCTCAACCAACCATGTGAGCATCTTATGGTTGCCACCCCAAGCAAACTTAATTCTAACAAACCTCCAAAGCCGATTTTCTTAACATCATCTTATTGTTTCTGGTTCAAGGACTTAATATTAGAAACAAGACCCTTTGGCCGGCATTGACCGGTTAAATACCTGTAAAAAATAAAAAGAGTACAAATATAAGTTTCAGTTAGAAAAGCAAATATCATACCAAATTATTAAAAAGAGTTTAAATAAGAAAAAATAACCTTGTTGTAGATGTAGTAGGATTATCCTTTGCTGTAGATGTAGTAGGATTATCCTTTGTTGTGCTTGTAGTAGAATTATCTTTTCATTGTCTTCTTAATTGGATAAGATCTACCACAACCATGGTTTAGTATCGAGAAAACCATTTGAAAACTAATTCCTTTAAAGCCTCTATCAAACCAACCTCACTATTTATCTAAAGCATGGACCCGGTAGAGGAAAAGCATACAAGTACAAGAAAAGCCAAACCGTTACACAACAAAGAACCAACCAACTATCACCTTAGCAATACAAGCAGAATGAGAAATGTTTAACAAAATAATGTATACCAGATGAAAATAACGGCGTCTCCAGCAGAAAGCCTCTTTGCACTCACAAACACACTCTATCCTGTGGAAAGGAGATGTCTCTTTAGTTGACCTATAAGCAAAAATTCCTTGATTAATCATAAAAAGTAAATTAAATGCTACCTTCAGAAGTGGGTCATGTTATAACACATGATACTCTCTTACCCCACTCACCCAGTATAACCATAAAAAAAAAAAGACTAGCAGTATAATAAACTCATTATGGCAACTATATATATATATATATTTTGAAACAAATGATCAAGCGTCCATTAAAAATCACAAGAATAAGAGATATCATGTAGAACAACAGATATTATGACAACTATATAAAATGTAGTTTTTCACAATATTATCTTGAAGCAAGATGACACTAAAAATAAAATTTTACTTGAATTCACTGTTAATCTCTTAAATACAAAACATGACCCTTTCATTATTCGACACCCCACCCACCCACCTACCCACCCAAGAACAATGATAGGGAAGATTTTTTGAATAATATTTTTTAAATCAAGAACCCTAGTTAACAAAAATATACTCAATTGAATCGAACAACCATAATAATGCATAGCAAGCAAGATAGACGAAAACAATAGCAAAATAAAAAAAAAATCTACGATAAATTTCTTCAAAAATTATAAAAAATAAATAAAAATAACTCACAACACCTAACTGTAAGAAGCTTCAAAGTTCTTCATACCCCATGCCGAAATCGAACAAAAAATTAGAAATCTAAGAAAGGAGAAGGAGAGAGAGAGAGAGAGAGAGAGAGAGAGAGAGAGTAGTAGTAGTAGTAGCAGGAATAAAAAAGCACAAAGAGAGAGAGAGAGAGAGAGTGTGTGTAATTGCAACTTATAACCTGTAAAGTGAAGATTTAACCCATTAAGTGAGAGCGACCTAGGTTTACATAATTAAGTGATGTAAACCTGGTTCATATGAGTTTTTGTGGAGCATAAAATAGCGGCACATTGATAGGTAGAATTATCAAATTATCACGACAATATATTTTGTCCAGCCGCTATTCATACTCCAAATTCAACTAAATATTCCCTCCATCGACCTCTGATAAATATCTATTTTTTCATTTTGGTCAGTCCCATTTCTTTTTTTTATAAGAAGTGGCCTCACACTCTTTGACAAGAACCCAAAAATTTACATAAAATTACAAGATTGTCATTCTCTAAAAAACACAAATTTAACATGAATGGATACTTTTAGGATTAATTACTACTTAGTACAACATATATACTAGTATTACTAGTAGATACAATAGGTAAAAATATTATTAATAAGTACAAAATATCAAGGTTAAATTTCCAAATATAACCTTCTTCATTAATTTTCCAAATAACGGGACCCGTCATTTATGCAACGCAATATCAGCATATAATAACAATAAGTTAAACACTCTTTTGGAAGACAAAATTCTTTTGGGTTTCTCTTACTCCAAGAAGGTCATGGCTCTCTTCTCTCTCCTTCAAACCATGTACAGACTCTTCAATTCAATTCCTCTCTCTAGCAACCCTTTTATCTCTCCTTCAAATTATGTACAGACTCATCAATTCAATTTCCTTTCTCTAGTAAAGTGGGTAGCTTCTTTCCCCCTAAAGATAAAATCTCGTCTATAATACCAGTTACTAAAGCAAGTCATAGACGATTCCTCTCGCTGGATTTAAGGGTCACTTGCTCGCCTCCGTTCACCGCAACACAATATTCATTCAGATGCAAAAATTAAAGAAGGGAAATACTCTCAATTATCTTGTACTCGCCTCCAATAGCTATCCGCGGCGAAAAATTTTCAAAAAAGAGAGCGTAAGTGTGTGTTTTCAGAATTAACAGGGGTGATTGTGTGTAATGTGTGTGGCGAGTGAAGAGATTTTGTGTGCTAGGGGATTAGAGATGGAGAATGTATGTATATGCGCCTGTTTTTTCATTTTTTTTAAATTTTAATTGGCCTCTTTCGGCTTCTCTTTTATTTTTATTATTATGGATTACACTTTTGGGTTGTGATAATGGTATATATATGGGATAGAGATACACTAGATCTCACACTAGTTATAGAAAGTAAATCAAGGAAAATAATTATTTTTGAATACAAATATGTTAAACATAGATATTTTCGAATACATAAATTTTATCTTTCTGAATACAATTAAACATAAATATTTTGGAATACATAAATTTTATCTTGGTGAATACAGATATATTAAAATATAATATTTTTGAATACATAAATTTTAACTTTCTAAATACAATTAAACATAAATATTTTTGAATACATAAATTTTATCCTTTTGAATAAATATATTGAACATAAAATATTTTTGAATACATAAATTTTGAACCACGTATACTATCTAATAGATATTGAACACAAATATGTTGAATATAAATATTTTTGAATACATATATTCTAACAACAATAAACGTGGTTTTTATTCAAAAATTTTGAACCACATATACTATCAAATTGTAACAGATTTAATATATTGAACACAAATATGTTGAATATAAATATTTTAAATTTTTGAACCATATATACTATCAAATCGTAACAGAGATTTAATATATTGAACACACAATAATAAACGTGGGTTTAAGGGTATGATATTGAAGTCAACTTCCAACCTATTTTAAAGGAGTAAATCATGGAAGATAATTATTTAATATTATATTAATTACTCTACCCTTTTAAATTTATTTTTAAACACAATTAAAATAAGGTTAAAAAGGACATTTTATTCATCATTAATGTAGTATTTTGTATTTTTTTTAAATATTGTATCTACCTGTAATAATGAGGTATAAATTGTACCTGATTGTAATGGACCCATACTTTTAATAACATTAATTAAGTAAAAAAATATTCCTAACTAAACATTACACATCACTATCTGGATCTTTCATTCTGGTATAATTCACCCAATATTCTTTCTCTCACACTTGGGGCATATGGACTCCATGGCTATGGAGATGGATCCACCCTCAAGTGTTGGGATGTACCTAGTCTCAACCTATGGTTGACGAAGTTCTCCAATTCTCTGCCATTTGAGTTATCTTGAAGGAGAAAAACTTGTAAGGTGGCAGATCAATTCGTCAGATCTGATAATCGAGAACCTAGATCTCAAAGGATAAAGATATGGCAGAAGCATTGGATGATTTCAGATCTGATGGTTTAATGGCTGTAGGCAAATAAATTTTATTGCCTAATAAATAAAAATACGAAGAAAAATATATTAAGTATTAATTAAATATTTATTTATTAAATAATTTAAATAAACTAATTCCTAAAATAAATAAATAACTAATTGATAATTAATATAATTATTTGAGCCCAAATTCAAGTCAAATGGGTTCAATTCAAGTCAAGTGGGCCTGACCCAAGTCAACAAGTCCAGCAAATCAAATCCAGCAGACCTAATTAAATTAAATAGACCCCTATCAAGTCCAGCAGGCCTAATTAAATTAAATAGACTCGTATCCAGTCCAACAGGCTTAATTAAAGGAAAAAAACCCAACATATTTTTTCAAGGAGAAAATATCTCACAAGTGGTTATTTCCTCCACCTATAAATAAGGGCCTTCAGTCCTCATTCCATTTACTCTGAAAATTCTGAAGACCTGAAGAATTCTGAAGATCAAGATCAAGATTCAAGATCAAGTGAAGATCAAGATCCAAGTGAAGATTAAGATCAAGTGAAGATTAAGATCTAAGTTAAGAGAAATCAAGATCCAAGTCAAGAGAAGTTCAAGATCAAGAGAAGATTAAGTTCAGGATAAAAGTCAAGATCAAGATCAAGACCAAGTCAAATTGAAGATCAAGATCAAGACCAAGTCGAAGATCAAGTTCAAGATTTTCAAGTCAAGAACACTCAAGATCTTCAAGTCAAGTTCAAGTCATCTTTAATTCAAGAACAGCCTACGATCAAAGACCAAGGTGTTAATCCTCTCCAATCCGGCATTCTTCATATCAAATTCATCCAGCAGTCTTTGTAAAGTCAACGTTCTACCAAATTGAGCTCCGTACTTCACAACAAATCATCAAGTCAATGTTCAATCCAAACAAAGGCTCGACACCTCCGGACAAACATTATAAAGCCCTAAACTTGAGATCAAACAAACTCCATCCGAAAATCCAGCTCAGAAAGTTGAAAAGTCAAGAAGTCAACTCAAGAGAGGAATCAGGGGATAGATAGAAGCTGTTTCTATATTTCTTAAGTTTAATCCATATCGGATTATCATTGTAATATCTTTTGTGTTTATTATTTTAATAAATACAAAATTTATTGTTATAAATTTTGGCACACCCGGTGGGACAGTTTCTACCTCTCAACTCCTCTTTACATAAGCAAAGTAAGATGGCTCCGCTAAGAGTCAAAGTCACCAAATCATCTTCTGTCTCCAAGTCTTCAGAAGTACAAGTTGAAGACGTTAATGTTACAACAAGAAGCATGTCAAAGATGGCACGATCTGAAGCCTCTTCAAAGACAAATTCTTTAGTTGGAGTTACCTCTAAAGTAATACCATATGATGATAAAGATGAGGAAAGAGACTTCACTAGCTCAACTCTTCTATCTGAAGAAAGTTCATTGTCTGATTCATCCATAGCCTTAGCTATGACAACAAACTCTTTGTCTATCGAAGAGCAATTAGCAAACTTGACTGAGTCCATTGCTGCACTTGCCAAGCAAAACAAAGAACAAAGTACTTTGATCTTCAAACTAATGAAAAAAATGGCTGGTGCTGAAATAAGCAATGCAAACGAAGAACAAGTTGAGGATAATGAAAATAAAGTAGATGACTTCATGAGACGTCAGTCAACTGGGAAAAAGATGATCGAAGAAGAACTAAATATTTCCCATGATGGAATGGTTCATATCAGCCAACTAAAAAACATCATACTTGGGACAATGAAAGACTAATTTGAAGAAAGCTCCAAGCCTTCATTTACTTATGTTAAGCCTTATACAAGGAGGGTTGAAAACTTGAAGATGTCGCCTAACTATCAACCTCCCAAGTTCCAACAGTTTGATGACAAAGGCAATCCAAGGCAATATATAACACATTTTTAATTGAAATGTGCAATGATGCTGGAACTTACGGAGATCATATGGTGAGACAATTCGTTCGCTCTCTGAAGGGAAATGCTTTTGAATGGTACACTGATTTGGAAGCCAATTCTATAGACTGTTGGGATCAGATGGAACATCAATTCCTTAATTGTTTTTACAGTACTAGGAGAACGGTTAGCATGATAGAGTTGACTAACACTCGTCAGTTAAGAGAAGAGCCAGTAATTGAGTATATTAATCGATGGAGAAATTTGAGCTTAAATTATAAAGATCGACTGTCTGAAGTCTCTGCCATCGAGATGTGCACACAAAGAATGCAGTGGAGCCTTCGTTACATACTTCAAGGGATTAAACCTAAAATCTTTGAAGACTTGGCCACAAGAGCTCATGACATGGTGCTAAGTATGGGGATAAGTGGAGTTGTAGAGCCACCGATTCCTGGATTCTACAAGTACAAAGAAAAGAAAGATGCCAAGAAAGGGGGTAAATTCTACAATAAATCTTACGAAAAAGAGTCCATGGCAAAAAATGCATCAATTGTCAAGTTTCGAAGGAATGGGAATGAAAAAAGATGATAGAGTAAAGAATGATTCCAAAGAAAGGGGGCAAAGAAGATTGACCTTGAAAGAGATGCAAGAAAGGAAGTACCCATTCCTTGATTCGGATGTCCCAGGCATATTTGATGATCTGCTCAAAGATAAACTTATCGAGCTTCCTGAAATGAAGTGAGCAGAAGAGGTGGGATAAACTGACAATCTGAAATACTGCAAGTATCATAGATTGGTCGATCACTCTATCAAAGATTGCTTTATTTTTAAAGATAAAGTTATGCGATTGGTGGAGCAAGGAGAAGATCTTTCTATATGAAGATGTAACTACAAACTCTACTTCTGCAGATGGTGAAAATGATTCTTCATGTCACATGGCAACCGAAGCTCAACTACTTAAGGTTGAGCCTGGAGTTGAAAGCGAGACCCATGTTATGAAGATTACTTTCACAGAGGAAGACTTACTGCTCGATTCACAATCTCACAACCGACATTTGTTCGTAATTGGTTGCACTCAAGAGCAAAGGATGAATTGAATATTAATTGATGGAGGTTCAGCGGTCAATATCTTACCCCTGATAACATTAAAGAAGTTGGGGATTCTAACCAATGAACTCGGCAGTAGTTGATTAATGATTCATGGGTTCAATCAAGAAGGACAGAGAACACTTGGCATAATAGTCTTGGACTTAATGATAGATGAGATGGTTTCAACAGTTCTATTTCATGTCATTGATGCTAAAACATCATATAACATGCTCTTGGGGCGCCCATGGTTGCATGAAAATAGAGTGATTCCTTCTACGCTACATCAATGCTTCAAATACTGCTATGGAGGTAACATAAAGAAGGTACTGTTGGATTGTATACTAAAAGTCTAGCTTTTTGTATGAACAATGTTTAACAATGAATTTGAAATGAAAATCATACAATCAAATGTTTTGCATATTATAATTTATTTATATTATTATTGTAAAAATCACTTACTTTATACTGTAGATAATATGTTGTGCGACAACACGCCGAAGATCATATTATCGGTTTTTTATAAAGTATAAACAGATGCTCACAACCGAGATAGATGTGGACACTCTATCAGGATGGTTGTAGTGTGATTTGGTATTAGTTTATATTAACTATAGAATCACATTAGTGCACTTTGTGTGTATTGAGTAGGACCACTTAATATCGTTCGATTTTTACTGACTATATAGTAGAACTTGATCTCAGTTATTATGGATGTTCGTACTCTTAATCTCTATACAATGACCTGGACACGTAAGGCAGTATGTATTTCTTTGATTTATCAATGGGTGAGATTTTACATGTAATTAAATAAATAAGCTTGGTGAGTTGGAAAATAGTGCTGTCTCTATGTTGTGTTGTTGATTGTAGAAGGAATCTGTGTCCTATTAAATAGGTTGATGATGTCCCCTTGAGGAGCTCATAAGGATTATCATGTAAACCTTGCAGGTGGATTTATTCCGGCATGATAATGAGGTGGAGTGGTACCACTCTCGGATGAGATATTAATTAATGGAGTTATCAGTAACTTAATTAATTAATGGGCATTGTATATCTTAAACACGGGGAGACTAACGGGCTCATAATAAGAAGGTGCTTATAACGTAATTATGGGATTAGAGCGGCAGTGCAATAATAATATTTTAGTGGAATATATTATTATTATTGGACTTAAGTATAAGTTTTGGCTAAACTTGACTACTTAAGCCCAATTGAGGCACGACTCTAATTTCTCCTCCTAGTCCCTACTGTAGCCCTTATATAAGTCATCTTAGCTATTCGGAACCCTAATAATCTGCACCTAACATACGATAAAAATAGGAAGGAGAGCAGACTGAGAAGATCTTGAAGATCGTCGCCCACACGACGTCAAGATTGGACTTAGGAATATAGCAGAAGATCAAGATGTTGTTTACTGCTGTTGTTCATCAATTTCCATGATTTTTCTAAAATCTTATATAACTCCAAACTAGACGTGTGGTACACCGTTAGAAATTCATGGAAGAGAGGATCATTTTAGCGCATAGATCACTCAATTCGGAGATTAGATGAGGAAGTTATGCCCAAAGTCATGAGGCTGCGCATGTTGCCAGCGAGAATTCATTCTCTTTTTCAGCATACCCTGGTAAAAGGTAATATGATTTTATGTTCTTACTTCCGCTGATATAGAATCGTATGGAACCCTAACGGTTCACGTTAACTAAACGATCGAACGCCAACAGGTACTTGGTGATGAAAAGCCATTCACAGAAGCTAAGTCATATTTTGCAGACGCTATATATTTTTTGAAAAGTTGCAAGTCTGTCAGACAAGAAGAAAGTTCATCGCAAGAGAAAGGCGATGATAAACAAGAAGAAGGGAATGCAAATGACGCTTCATCTACACAGTCTAATGAAAGTAAATAGTTGATAAAGATTGTAGAAGGGTTGACACTACCTCTGACTAAGGTTGACACTGAGAAACCGTTTCCTCCTCCACTCAAAGGGTTCACTCGCCCTGTTCAAGGGGCTAAAACTAAACGTGGAGTTGAGGCGGCAGTTTCAAAATCATATAGCCCGCAAGCTTACAAACTTCTCATCAAAGCTGGATATGACCCACAAGAAAGAGTTGTGTTAAAAGAACCATCTCATAAGACTCCTAGTGGATTCAATACCACTCAAGAGACATTTAAAAGTAATGGTCATGCTTCCAAGTATACTAGAATAGGTTTGGGATATGTTCCGCAAAAACCTGTTCGCATTGCGATCAAAAGGGCAAATACAAATTACATCACTGAAGATAAAATTCTTTCTGAAGAAGAAGAATCTTATGAAGAGGATAGAAAGACAGAGAGAATCTCAGTCTTCAAAAGACTCAGACCAGCTAGAGTTAAAAATCGCAAGAGATTCGAGACTACCAAGTTCCCAAAGATACATAGACGGATCCCACCTCGCATGAAAAGATGACATTTCCTGACAATATCATGTGACACAGTGTTGAAAGCTAAGAAGCAAACAATCTTCACCCGAAGTGAAGAAGATGATTATGAATGTGTAAACTCATCAGATGTTGTTCATTTCATTATCATGCAAACAGATCTACGTAGTGCAGAAAGAGATCTACGGAGCAAGATCGTTGAAATGAAGAGAGATGGCTATGTAGTGGAGAGCATTGTTAAAGTGGGAGAAATGAACAAGTTGGGTCTAATCCGCACTTTCAAAGGCAAGAATTCCTGGAGGAAGTTACCATGGTAAATCATGTCACTATACGAGAAGAGACCTCAACTGAAGAGGAAGATGCTGATGATGCTCCTCTAGAATTTGAAGAGGGTGTCAAATCTACTGTTGATCAACTTGAAATTGCCAGCTAGCTACCAGCCTCCCAAGTTCCAACAATTTGATGGCAAGGGAAACCCAAGGCAGCATATAGCACACTTTATTGAGACTTGCCATGACGCTGGTACTTATGGAGACCATATGATAAGGTAGTTCGTTCGCTCTCTCAAAGGAAATGCATTTGATTGGTATATCGACTTGCAAGCTGAATCCATTGATAGTTGGGCACAAATGGAACATGAGTTCCTTAATCGTTTCTACAGCACGAGGAGAACTGTTAGCATGACTGAGTTAACTAATACTCGTCAATTGAAGGAAGAACCTGTGATTGATTATATCAATCGATGGAGAAATTTGAGCTTAAATTGCAAGGACCGATTATCTGGAGAGTCTGCTATTGAGATGTGTATCCAAGGGATGGAATGGAATCTCCTTTATATACTCAAAGGAATTCAACCTAAGACTTTCGAAGAGTTGGCTACTAGGGCCCATGACATGGAATTAAGTATGGCTGCTAGTGGAATCAAACATTCACCGATGTCGGACTCCTACAAGTCTAAAGATGAACAAGATTTCAAAAAGGGGGGCAAGTCATATGCTAAAAGTTCCAACAAAGAGTCAATGGCCACAAATATTATGACGGTCAAGGTTCGAAAGAATGAAAATGATAAGAAAGACAAAGGGAAGCAGGTTGCTCAAGAGTGGGGGCAAAGAAGGTTAACTCTGAAAGAGATGCAAGAAAAAGAGTATCCATTTCTGAACTCAGACCTTTCTGGCATATTTGATGATCTGATGAAAAATAAGCTCCTTGACCTTCCTGAGATGAAACGTCCAGAAGAAGCCGGCCGAACTAATGACCCAAAATACTGCAAGTATCATAGGTTGGTGAGTCATCCAATTCATGATTGTTTTGTTCTTAAGGAAAAGATAATGAAACTAGCTAAGGAAGGGAAAATCGTGTTAGAAAATGAGGCAGACACAAACTTCACTTCTGTAAAAGAAAGTTATGATGAAGGCTCATGTCATGTCGTGAACGAGGACAATGAAAGCGAACAACTTGAAACTAAGGGTAAAGCTTCCTCCATGAAGGTGACCTTCATAGATGAAGATATGTTGTTGGGTATGCAATCTCATAATCGACCTCTATTTGTGGCTGGTTACACTAAAGGGATGCGAGTGAATCGCATACTTGTTGATGGAGGTTCGGCAGTGAACATTTTATCCTTGAGAATGTTGAAGAAGATAGAAATACCAATAGATGAACTCAACCATAGCCGATTGATGATTCAAGGGTTTAACCATGAGGGGCAGAGAACTCTCGGCACAATATTTATTGATTTGCTAATTGATGAGATGAAATCTACAGTCCTCTTCCATGTTATCGATGCAAAAACTTCGTACAACATGCTTTTGGGGCTCCCATGGCTACATGAGAATGGTGTGATTCCTTTTACATTACACCAGTGCTTCAAATATAGTGAAGGTGATAATGTGAAAAGGGTGTTCGACGACGACAAACCGTTTACTGAAGCTGAAGCTTACTTTGCAGATGCTAAATATTTATTCAAGAGTACAAAGGAAGTAAAGCGTGAAGAAGCCCTGGTGTAAGATAATGGGGGCAATAAACAAATAAAGGATGAGGAAGGTAGTACATCATCTGCCACTCTCAAGGAGAACAAAGGCAAAGGGCTTGAGACCTCGGAAGAGTTAACGTTGCCTTTAACAAAAATTGATGCTAGTAAAATTTCTTCTCCACCACTCAAAGGATTCACACGTCCTATTGAAGGGCCAAAGACCGAACACGGTGAAGTGTTAGAAGCCGAAATAACCAAGTCGTATAGTCCACAAGCTTATAAACTCCTTATGAAGGCTGGTTATGAACCAAAGGAAAAAGCGATGGCGAGCAAGGTGTGTCAAGAAACTATCAACCCACCAGGGCATGGGCTCAATGTTATTCAGAAAATGTTAAAAAATAGTGGTCACACTATTAAGAAGGCTAAGCCAGGTTTGGGATATGTCCCTCAAAAGCCAGTCCGCATTGCAATTAGAAGAGCAAGTACAAATTATATCACCGAGGGAGAAGCTTTATCCACGGAGGATATGTTTGACGCAAGTAGTAGGGAAGTCAAGAGAATATCTATTTTTGAAAGGCTTGGGAGTGTCTTCGAAAGGCTTGGACCCTGTAAAGGAAAGTATAGGAGGCAAAATCATGTCAAGTCCCTTAACCTCCGAAAACTCCGAAGTCAAAATCCTTCTCGCATCAAGCGGCAAAATATCTTGACTGTCTCAAGTGGAAGAGTATTAAAAGCTAAGGTGTGAAGAATCATCTTTATTAAAGATGATAATAATGATAGAGAAAGTGGCGCATCCCAAGATTGGGGGCAATAAACTATTGACCAACTCAAATGCAAAGCTCCTCGGCATGAGCTAAAACTGTCTGCATTATGCTCCTTGATATGAGTTTAAACTATCTAAAATCCTCAAGTTATGCTTCTTGATATGAGCTAAAACTATCCATACAAGGCTCCTTGATATGAGCTAAAAATGTCTACACAGTACTCCTTGATACGAGTTTAAACTATCTAAAATTCTCAAGTTATGCTCCTTGATATGAGTATAAACTATCTACACATCAAATCAAATCTCCTTGGGAAGAGAATAAACTCTCTACATACAATACTCCTCGACACGAGTGAAAAATGTCCACACAAGGCTCTTTGATACGAGTATAAACTGTCTACAAGTTCAAATTCAAGACTCATTGACACGAGTATAAACTGTCAGCAAATTCAAGTTCAACGCTCCTTGACGCACGAGCCTAAACTGCATGTTACTCCTGGTCCGCATGAGTATAAACTGTGTACGACAAACTCTTGGTCCGCATGAGTATAAACTGTGTACGACGAACTCCTGGTCCGCATGAGTATAAACTGTGTACGACGAACTCCTGGTCTATATGAGTATAAACTGTGTACGACAAACTCCTGGTCCGCATGAGTATAAACTGTGCACGACACCCACCAAAGGTAATTATATATGGTTAAACTATTAATTCACCCCACTCAGATATTTTAAGTGGTTAAAGCATTAAATATCCTACTTTGTCTAAAGTGGTTAAAGAATAGTCACTCCTGGCCCGCATGAGTTTAAACTGTGTACGGCACCCGCCCCATTCAAAACCAAATCGTGTCCCTTTGAACTACGTAATGACTTGATCCTCTATATAGAGGTACGTAGGCAGCTTAGCATTTTGTTGAGTTCAGTCATGTTTCGGTTTGTTCACATCAAGTTTGTGAAGCAAAGCAATAAGTTGAAGTATGTAAAACAGTGAGTAAGTATCAGAAATAGTTATGCAAATTAAGGAGCTAATGATGGATAACAAGAAGAAGAATGAAAGATAAGGGATAAAAAAACACTTTATTGATAATATCATTAAGTGATCAAAACAAAATGGGGGTATTAAGGTGAATTGGTTTCAAAAGAAATTAATAAAAAATATCCATAGTGGATAGCTCCTCTCGAGCGTCTGTTAAAGCTTGCGTAACGCTCTTCAATTCGTCAGCAATGGAATCTTCTAAGATCGGTGTTTTCTTCAGTACACTAATATTCCTTGCAGCAGTTTGAGCTCCAAGCTTTGCGCTTTGAATAGATTGGCGAAGACATTCAGCTGTTTGTGACATGGTTTCCTTCTCCTTCAGCAGAGTCTCGATCTTCGTTTCAATCTGCTTCAACCTAGTTTCAGATTCTTGCAGTTGCTTGGTCTCTGTAGCCTCTTGGTCTTTGTATTCATGAGCACGCTTCCTTGCATCAGTTAGATGCTTTTCAATGTCTTTCTTGGTTATCCCATCAGCAAGTTTTATCTTCACGGCATCATACGCATCGGCTTTAGAAAGTAAGAAATTGAAAGATTGTTCTAGAGCAGATCCATCAATTCCTTGAGCGCTTTTGAAGTTGTCCACCATCTTAAGCCCCTCATTTCTCACAGAGGATAATGAGTTGATGGGAGTTCTTCTTAGCTTTTCTTGGAAGCGTTTCCACACTGCCAAGTTAATTAATTTCCTAGCGTCCATGATCTCTTTAGCAAAGATAAATTCTGTAATGTCCGGAGCTTGGACCGCAGAAATTAGCGGGGGAGATTCATTTATGGTGGGAGAAGCGTGATTCGAGAGGTCATCATCAACTAAGTCTTCAGAGGCTGCAACAGAAGCTGATCCTTCTTCTTTAAAGTCATTATAATCAGAGCCAAATACAGCATGCATGCACTATAAAAAAACGGATGGTAAGAAAATAGGTGCGAGTATGGATGTATAGAGGGTATGGTCAGAAGGGATTAAAACCTCAGCTTTAGTTGCCAGGATAAGCACCGGAGGTTTGGCTTTCTTGATTCGCTTTGGGTTGTGGTCTGCTGTACTCTCATTTGAATGAGAGAGACCGCTCTTTCTCTTTCCTACTCCATTAGACCTCCCTACAATCACCTTTCGAAGGGGCGGGGCCTCTAGTGATACAACTTCCTCATCAGCTTTGGCATTATCTGAATTATTAATGATGTCAACTTCTTCTTCCACATCCTGGTTTGGGATAGCCTCAGCTAGGTTCAACACATTATCTAAGAAGTAAGTGCCATGAATCTGAGATAACCACTGTTCGTATTCTGATGAGCAGGAATTTTTAAATTCTGAAGGTGCACATGGAAAAGTTGCTGTAGATTGAGAGTTACGCAAGGTGCATTGCCTCCAATACTGAAGCCCTCGCTCCAAGGTGGTTTCTCGAATGTCTGTTTTCATTCTCCCCGGAGTATCTTGATAAAAGCCAAATTGGCGGCTAAATCGATGTGGGCTGTAGGGTTCAATAAGAAAGCCTCCATTCTGTCGCAAAGTAAGATAATTGGTGCGAATAGCAATGAAGTAGGCCCAATCGTGCCAAGGTGCCTTGTCATGGTCAATATACCACATGGGGTCTGTTTTCGGGAGAACATTACAAGACAAGAAAGCTTTGTTTCCATTTTGAATTTGTTTGCGAGCACCAATTGAACCAAAGAATTTTGCTCCATTCTCGCCTGAGTAGGTCACCATTGAAGGTGCTTTCAATTCATGAGGGTTTGGGTAATGAGTTTGAAAATAATGAGCCAACCAAGTGTAAACGAAGTGCACGGGAAATGTTGACTTCACTTCAGATGGTCTAAGTTCATTAGAGATTTCATTCAAACCTCGGTATATGCTTGTCAGAGCTGGAACAGTAAGGCAAACTGATTTTCCCGCAGTTATCAAACTTGCTACCTTGAAGGTACCAGGACGTATCATGTCTACTTCATCGTTAGGAAGTACAAAAGAGCAAAGCCAGCAAGCTAAATGGGCAGCTAGATACGTTTCCTCTTGTTCTTTGGTATCAACATGAAGCATTTTAAAAGGGGCCATCTCTATGGAAGTCCATTTCTTGCAGTCGTCGATAATGCCCTTGGGGTTATGCGTACTCTTGAGGCGTGCTTTCCTTTTACTTTCTGCACGTGGAGGGGGCTGTTTATGCTTCGTAGTTCTACGAGACCAAAAGCTCACCCATCGAGAAAGTGAAACAAAGTCAGTACCATCACAGCTATGGATTCTATGATAAGCATGAAGTAAGTGCTGACAACTAGGTGGGATACGTAAGCCAGTGGCGTCACGCTCATTCAAAAGTTCTGGCTTGTCAGGCACAACTTCTTCATATAGGTGACCAGCTAGCGGCAATCCTACCCAGTTATACAAATCCCATAGAGAAATCGACATTTCTCCAAAGGAAGTAAGTAGGGTGTTAGTGGTAGGGCACCACGCCTCGCAAAAAGCTTTGATGATCTCACGATTACAGTCATATGTGAATAGTATTGGCAAAGGGCCAGTTTGTAGCTTCTCCTTGGTATGATTAGCCGATCTCAAAGTTACGACTCCTATTTCGTCCAGCTCCATGTCTCTGGTCCAAGTCGTTAAATTGAAGACATTATCTTCTTGAGCTAATTTCTCTATAGGTTGACCCATGAGTGGTCTTTCGATTGGAAGACGGGTTACTATGTCTGATAGTGGACGCTGGGTATCAAGGATCAGCAATTGACGCTCCTTGGAATCTGTTGTATGACTCTTAAATTTAACCATTCTGAAGTTGAGATTGGCTGCGAAAAAAGAGCAAAAGTAATGTTAGAGAACAGGAGTATGGCTTGGAAATAATAGTTTAAGAATTTTGATAATTAAAAGAATCTGAAATAAATTCATGGGATCAATTAATTGTTGATTTCAAAGTTGTAAGTTAAATCCATGATGAAGAGAAATTTAAAATATCAAAGTGATCAACTAAATTAATTCATGTTTTAATTGATTTAAATTTAAAGCATGAATTAAAGTTAGTTGGAAATTGAAAGCCCAAGATCATGAATTTTGAATTTAATGTGGGCCCAATTTATATAGAAGCCCAAATCAAGAGATAGCTTCCCATGGGCTCATATTATTGTTGGTCAAGAGTTGCTTTCATGTGGGAAGGGCCCAAATTCACAAAGGAAGGTCAAAATTAATTTTGAAAGTCAAAATTGGTTGTTAGCACCCCAAGCGTGAATCTGTTTCAAAGAGGGCTTCTCATTTCTCTACCGATCGGAACCCTCGTTGACGCCGACACCCCACGCCAACATTCACGAACCACGAAAGGCTGCCTCCGCGGTCCCCCACGTCACCGCGCCATCGCGTGCGGTTGTCGCCTGTCGCGACTGCTGATCGCCGACGCGCTGTCGGTTTCTTCGGAAAACACAGCAGCCGCGTGCTGCTGTCCAACCGCGCAAGGCCGCCGCTGCCTATGCCAAGGCGCGAATCGGCTGTCATCGCCAAGAGCATCAGCTGCTGCTGTTGTTCCGAGGTTCTTTCCCAGATCGGGGTACGTCCTCAACCGTGCTAAGTACCCACGGATCGACCCTATCGCGCCGTCCCTTGAAAGAATTTCAACACCAACGGTTGAGAATCGCGCGTTGTTGCCACTGCCAGAAGACATCACACCAGCCAAATTTGCTTTCGACCGGCACTCACCGCCCCTCTCGTAAGCATAAGCACCAACAACAAGCGACCTCGAACCCTTTCGAAACCACTGCCAAAAGACACGAGCTCACAGTTCAATCACCGTGTCGGGACAATCGTATCGAGAGGCAACCGATGAGCAGTTCTTAATTCCATAAGGGACAACCGAGGGGCGAGGACGAGGCTCACCGTAGATTTCTCGGAAGAGAAAGAGGGGCGAGGACGAGGCTCACCGTAGATTTCTCGGAAGAGAAAGAGGGGCGAGGACGAGGCTCGCCGTAGATTTCTCGGAAGAGAAAGAGGAGCGAGGACGAGGCTCACCGTAGATTTCTCGAAAGAGAAAGAGGGACGAGGACGAGGCTCACCGTAGATTTCTCGGAAGAGAAAGAGGGGCGAGGACGAGGCTCACCGTAGATTTCTCGGAAGAGAAAGAGGGGCGAGGACGAGGCTCACCGATGATTTCTCGGAAGAGAAAAAGGGGGCGAGACAAGCATGTTACTAAGTTCTTGGTTGAAGGCAGGAGCAACAAGCAAACAAGACGAATAAACAGTTCAAAAAAGAGCAAATTAAGGAATTGAAAGCTTACACTTGTAAATTGAATTCTTTGGATGATGTGTTTTGATTGAGTGTTTTGTCTTGACAGCCTCTTGGACCAATGCTGAAGAAGAGAAAAAAAATTTAGAAACACTTCATGTTACACTTTGGAAAGAAAGAGGAAAATTCAAATAAGAGAAGGAAGAACCAAGAATTGAAGTGATTATCTTGTTTGTTGAATAGCTTTGATAAAAAAATTGAGTTCATGAAGTACCCTTATATAGTAGTGGATTCATGGATAATTATGGAAATTACTAGTAGACTCATGAATAATTATGGAGATTATTGTGAGGTGCCCAAGCTCTACAAAATTGTAGGAGATTCTTTACTACAAATAACTTTGATAATTTTGGGTAAGGTTCATGAAATCTTGGTGAACAAGAAACAAATCTTTTGCGATTCCTTCACAACAAGACATTCTGTCCATGAACAAATCGCAAGGGGGCATTTGTAAGCAGTTAAAATTCACGGTCCAATCAAATGGCGACACGTGGATTTTATTGATTAAATATTAATTTTAATTTATTATATTTTATTTTGGGGATTTAATAAATTAATTCCTAAAATAGATTAATAAATAATTGATAATTAATTTAATACCCAACAAATTAAGTAGGGTTTAAATTAAGTAAAACTTGACCCCTAAGTTAAGTAAAGCATGAAAGGTTCCAGAATCAGGTCAAAATAAGCAGTGACCAATCAGGCTGTGATATATTTAGAACGGCCCAAGCCCGCAGAACCAGGCCAAATCTGTCATAGACCAATCAGATTGCAAGTTATTTATGGGGCATGCTCATTCCTTCACCTATATAAGGAGTCCTCTTCCATTCATCACAGACACACTCAAATACTTGAAGACATAAACGCTCTGAAGAGATCAAGAACACGAGCAGTGCTCCCTTGAGATCTTCAAGCATCTTCAAGTCAAGAACGGTAAGCGATTCGGGATTAAGGTGCGAAGCCCCCCAAATCAAGCGTTCTTTATATACTGAGTTCTTCGGTGTTCTTCGCGCCAAGAACAGCATACGACCCGGGATTAAGGTGCTAAGCCCCCCAGATCGAGTGTTCTTCGGATCAAGTACGTTTAATCCAAACAAAGGCTCGACGCTTCTGGATTAACGTTATAAGGTCCCAAATCCGAGTTCGGACAAGCTTCAACTGAAGATCCGACTCAACACACACAGTCAGCGCAGTCAACATAGTCAGCACAACACACTCAAGTCAAAGTCAAAGTCCAAATTGGTTCGAGAGAAAAATCAGAGGATAGATAGAGAGTGTTTCCTTAATTTTCAAGTTTAATCCTTCTAGATTATTATTGTAATTCTTTTGTGTTTATTTCATTATAAATACAGAAATTCATTGTTACACATATTAACATGAGAGCACCAAGTATATAATTTTTTCAAGAATTATTATGATAAAAATAATAAAATTTTATAAAGAAAACTTAAAATATTCTTATTAAACTAAATTGAATCTTCATGAAAATATTATTTAAAATAAAATATTAATTTCAAAATTATAAAATATTAATAACTTTAAATACTAACTTACTCAAAATAAATTATTAATTATATTATTAAGATTGTTAATTAATAAAAGGGATTAAATAAAAAATATTAAACTACTTAAGATAAAATATTAATTGCATGATTAACGTTGAAGCGCCATATACACAATTTTTTCAAAAATGAGCATGGTGACTCTACATACTTTTATAATTTTTATATGAAATCATTAAATTACCTAAAATTATAAACTTTTATAAGAAAATTACTTAAAATAATAGTATTATTACATAATATTAATTTATACATGTATAAAAGTAAACCTAAACTTCTACTTTTATATGTTAATATTATATCTTTTGTTCTTCTTTTTAATCATTTTTTTTATTTTTGTTTCTATAATACTTCTTCTTTTTCTCTTTTATAGATTCTACTTTCATATTATTTATAATATACTTTAATTTGTTTTGTCTTTTATACTTTTATTTAATCTTATATGCAGGTTAAATCATTCACTTAAAGGTATCATTACCTAATCAAATTCTTACTCTTTCCCTCACTTTTTTTCCTCTAATGTTTCTTCTTTTACTACTCTTTTACATATTCTACTTTCATATTATTTATAATCTACTCTAATTTATTTTGTCTTTTATACTTTTATTTGATTTTATATGCAGATTCAATCATTTTCCTTAAAGGTATCATTATACTTTTTAATTTTTTGTTACCTTATTTTTTTCTTTTTGATTTTTGTGTTTTTTTTAAATAATTTTATAAACCCTATTTTATAATTTAATTTATTTTATCTTTTTTATACTTTATTTGATATTATTTAGGTTCAATCATTCTCATATTCGATCTTATTTGTAGGTCTAATCATTCACATTTGATATATCATTTTTTCAATCTTTTTTTCTTAAATTTTTGTGTTTGCTTTATAGTGTAATTATATGAACCCTATTTTTATATTTTAATATTCTATCTTTTGTTCTTCTTTTTTATCCTTTTTTGTCTTTGTGTTTTTTTCCTCTAATACTTCTTTTTTTCTCTTTAATTAAAGGGTGTATAGTCCTAATTGATTTTTATTTAGTAATATATATGAATATTTTTTTCGATGGGGTACATTTAATAATTAAAATGCATTTGTACTCCCTCCGTTCCTCTGATAAGTGTCCATTTACTTTTTTCACGTGGATTGAAAAGTATTATATTTTATGCGTAGCGGGTAGATCTGAAATGATCTTTTACCATTTTACCCTTACCATTTATGTGTAGTGAGTAGATCTGAATGGTCTTTTTTTCTATCTTTTTTTTCTTCAATTTTTGTATTTGATTTATAGTAATTATATGAATTCTATTTTTATATTTTAATATTATATCTTTTGTGCTTCTTTTTAATCCTCTTTTTGTTTTTGTATTTTTCCTCTAATACTTCTTTTTTTCTCTTTTGCAGATTATACTTTCATATTATTTATAATTTACTCTAATTTGTTTTTTCTTTTATACTTTTATTTGATTTTATATGTAGGTTCAATAATTCTCCTTAAAGGTATCATTATACTTTTTAATTTTTTATTATCTTATTTTTTTCTCTTCGATTTTTGTATTTTTTTAATAATTATATAAACTCTATTTTTATAATTTAATTTATTTTTTTTATACTTTTATTTGATCTTATATGCAAGTTCAATCATTCTCCTTAAAGGTATCATTATACTTATTTAATTTTTGTTATTTTATAATTTTCTCTTCAATTTTTTTATTTTTTTAATAATTAAACCCTATTTTTATAATTAGTTTATTTTATCTTCTTTTATATTTTTATTTGATTTGATATTATTTTTAGGTTCAATCATTCTCATATTTGATCATATTTGTAAGTCCAATCATTTTCATTTGAGGTATCATTCTTTTTTTTGTCTATCTATTTTTCTCCCATTTTTGTGTTTGCTTTATAATAATTCTACCCTATTTTTATATTTTAATATTTTATCTTTTATTCTTCTTTTTAATCTTATTTTTAGGTTCAAACATTATCATTTGAGACATCATTCTCTCTTTTTTGTTTATCTTATGATTTTTTTCTTATTTTTTTGTGTTTTCTTTATATTCCATAAACTCTATTTTTAATTTTTTTGAATTTTATTGTTCTTATTTTTATTTGATCTTATTTGCAGTTTCAATCATTAAAAAAAGTCATCAGTGTACGTATGTTATATGCAGGTTCAATCATTTTCCTTAATTGTATTATTATACTTTTTAATTTTTTGTTATCTTATTTTTCTCTCTTCGATTTTTTTGTTTTTTTTAATAATTCTATGAACCATATTTTTATAATTTAATTTAATTTATCTTCTTTTATACTTTTATTTGATATTATGTTTAGGTTCAATAAATCTCATATTTGGTTTTATTTGTAGGTACAATCATTCTTATTTGAGGTATCATTCTTTTTTTTTTGTCTATCTTTTATTTTTTTAATTTTTGTGTTTGCTTTATAATAATTCTATGAACCCTATTTTTATATTTTTATATTCTATCTTTTGTTCTTCTTTTTAATTTTATTTTCATGTTCAAACATTATCATTTGAGGCATCATTGTTTTTTTTCGTTTATCTAATGAATTATATATTTTTTTGTGTTTTCTTTATATTTCATAAACTCTATTTTTAAAGTTTTTTTATTGTTCTTATTTTTATTTGTTCTTATTTACAGTTTTGATCATCTTATTTGCAGTTTCGATCATTAAAAAAAGTCATCAGTATACGTATTCAGAACTAACTTCAGAAATTTTGCAATTAGAAAATTCAAAGCACATGGCAACTATATTTTTTATTATTTTTATTTAATCTTTAAGTTTAATGTATGGAATTTATTTTCAAAGTTTTATAATTTATTCTAAGTTTTCATTTATTTTTATTTTCATTAGGATAATATTTATATATATTCTTTTTAATTTAAATCTTTAGGATTAATTTAGGAAATCTATTTTTTAAGCTTTGTAATATTTTAATTGTTCATTCAATTTTATTTTCATTAGTATTGTCTCTATAAATATTATTTTAATATTTTTAATTTATTACATTAAATAATATTTCATATTTTATTTTATTCATATGTTATTTAATTAGAAATATTTATTTTATAGTAAAATAAAATAATTTAAATATAATAAATTATACGAAGTTAATATTTACCTTAAATTCCAAATCAAATCAATCAATGAAATTATCTATAGATAAATAATGTACTTTCCTATTATATGAACCGAATATAATATATATATTTTTTTTTGCATGAGACTGTCTCGACCATTTTACACTTTTTAAAATAGTTATCACTTTCACTATAAAAATGTTATCACTTTCGCAAAAGGTTATCACTTTTCATTTATACCATTATTTGTTTATGAGATATTATTATCACTTTTTATTAATTCATTGTCACTTTTCGTTATAGAGATTATCATTTTTCACCCATTTCACGTAAGCCCTTATATGAGACGATTTCACATAAGTTTTTGCTTAAAATATAATAAAATAAAAGAAAGTTTAATTCAATTGTTAACAAATAAATAAATAACAAAAGCAAACCGCGAAATAATGAATCAATTAAGTGGAGTGGATTTATAATTAAGCTAAGTAATAGGTTTGCTCAAGATCCGCGCTTTTTTATTGGAACTATATTTGACCCGTCTCATCGAATGAGATCCATCAGACGATTTTGCACAAGTTTTTGCCAATTAATATATCTTTATATTTTAATTTGGGCGTACCATAAATTATCTATCTATCTATACATATATAAAAATAAACCTAATTTTTTTTTTTCAATTTTTTTTCCACTTCTCAATTTTATTATATTTATTTATAAACCATGCAGTTTTAATTTTGGTCGTCCATTTAAAACATTAAATCTTGACAATTAATATTATTTATGCTAATAATAATTTTTTTATTTCATGATAGTTAACAATATAATAATTTAGTAAATATGAGTAATAATTTTGGCATTTCTATTAATTATCAAATCTATCTCTGTCCGCTTCAAAGAGTTTAATTTTTTCATTTTGGGTGTCCGCCCCTAAGGGTTTAATTTCTCTTTTTATACACATGAGATCCACACACACCCACTAATAAAATTAAAATATGGGACCCACACACACTAATATAACTACTTATTATAAATTAAATAATAATACTCCTTAATTAAAGTGTAAAAAGTAAATACACTCATTTGGGGCAGACAGAGGGAGTAGTATTAAATGAATCTAGACCACATAAGAAGATTATGCAACAATACACATTTACTCATTACAAGACTCGGGGATAGAGTAGTAAAAGCTAAGGTGATGACAGGTAACTGTGTCAGAGATTATGTTTTGATTTCGAGACTTACATTAACACCTTCTGATGTTACGATTCCATTCAACTTTAACAGAGACAGTTCCCGTTGATAATATCATATGACATGACCATAAACAAAAGTAAAGAACAATCTTTGAAGATTGTTGGATTGTACATGAAAAGGTCAATATTTAGCCATGGTCAACTCTAAATAAAAAAAATAATACTATAAAAAAATTCTAACCAGACCAAAATTGGACGAGACAAGTTCAAACATATTCGTAGAGATAAAACTAAGGATAAAATATTTTTTTGCCCCGTAAGTTTGGCCATGTGCAGTTTTTGTCCCAAAAAAGATAAGATTTGGGCATTTGTCTCATTAACTTTATAATTGCACCAATGTTGCCCCATTTTCACCAGAATTTGATATTTTTGTCGGAATTGATCGCGTGCATGTCACGTGATCATTGAATTTGGCATTTTTCGGTGGGATAAATTTTTTTTTGCCCTGTAAGTTTTTTCATGTACAATTTTTACCCATAAAAGATAAGATTTGAGCATTTGTTTCAATATCTTTATAATTGCGCCAATGTTGCTCAGTTTTCCTAGAATTTGACATTTTTAACGGAATCGAACACGTGCATATCACGTGATTATCAGATTTGTTATTTTTTGGTGAATTTACTGACATGGCGACACAGTAGCATCCACATCAACAACAACAATAATATTTTAATAATAATTTAATTTAAAAGAATATCCTCCATCGATGCACTAAGTTCTCACGTGCCCTCAATGTGTTTCCACCATTTTCGCAAACTTCATCTTCTTGTCAATTAGGGGATCCCCGTGTACCCTCTCATCACCACGGGCGGTAGCCGTTGAATCTTTTGCTCTCGCCACCAAGCTCCCCCTCATCATCTACTTCCACGATGAAGGATTTGTGTTCTTGAGCACCACTGCTACATTCTTCCTTGAGTTATGCAACCGTATGGTTGCTCACGTTCCTTCCCTCATCGCTTCCATCGAGTAACACCTAGCATGAAAAAATCATCTTCCAGAGGCATATGATGACCTCATGGACGCAGTGCAGTGGGCTAAAACCCAAGCACTCACCGACCACGACGCCAACCATTTTGATCGAAAGAATCCATCGACTTTTCTAGGATTTTCATAATGGAAAGCAGCGCCGATGACATCATGGTCTATCATGTGGGGATGCGCACACGGAATATCGATCTCCAGCCAATTAGAATCACGAGAATGATAATCAACTAGTCGTTCTTCAGTGGGGTTCAAATGATTGAATCAGAGCTAAAAATGCCAATGACTCTATATATTCACCCTTTGTATGGCTCTGATATCCTATGGTTGCTCGCATCGCCGGAGAGTGCAGATCGAGGCAATGTATACTATGATCTGTTCGTTGGGGGTAGGCCCCTGGAGAGGAAGATCCAATAATTGCCGCCCATGGTGAGAGGGTACACGGAGGATCCCCTGATTGATAAGAAGAGAGAGTTTACGAAAATGGTGGAAGCACATGGAGGTGATGAGAGTTTTCTCAACATACAATTAATCCCCAAGTATGAAGGATGTTATTGTAGTTTAGATAAGCGACCAAGTTAAATATCGAACCTAAAGGACGACGTATTTTAATTATTAACTAAATTAATTAAGACAAGATGGCAATAAGATTTGGGATTTAATTATTAAACTAGTAAATAATTAATTAAATAGCGAATAAAATAAATTAAACACTAGAAGAATACGAATGTGACTCAAGAATGGAGAATATGTAGCTCTAGGATAATCCAGTTTCACTCTTTAATTTCCTTTTCGTGTATCAATGTCCGACTCTATCTTGTGAATTATGGACGCATTATTAAACCATGCATATCTACTCTATACACACAAGTAAATATGCGTGTAACACGTGTGAATAATCTTGAAGCAAGAGATATAATTTCACACGTTTGGAATCTAACCTGATATGATCACCCTTAATAGTTACTATAAAATTACCCTCTTTATCCTGCTTACTAACCCGAATTCAGTTCAATTAATAAATATTCATATATGATAGTTCTAATGAAGTTTCGGAGTCCTTCACTTAGAATCATAACATGAAATCCTGTTCAGCGGTGAACGCAATCAATCTACAACCAAGATATATATTCAGACTCTATATACCAATTGAAGATTCACAAAATGACCAGGAATATGGATTAAGAAGTAGAATCATGTATAAAATCAATCCACAAGTAGTGTTGTGCGGAGGACACACAAGTGAATTTAATTAATTCATAAAAACCTTCAAAACCCTAAATCTACCAAAACGGTTCTAGCCCATGATGTTGCGAAGAACAATCATGGGAGTTGGATAGATCTTACCCATATGTCCGAAAAATACAAGATAAATTAGGAAACAAATAAAACCCTAGATGCGGGAGTCGTCGCGTCCTTCTCCGCCTTGAATCCTCCTCTTAGTTCTCCTCTTGATTCAGCAGACGAATCTTCAAAGTGTAGGATGGACGAAGGAAAGGATGTGAATGATGGTTGGGGGTGATTCCCCCTTGTGAGGTGTAGGATGATTGTGTTGCCATCACCTCTCCCTTGGTGTGATCTGCATCCCCTTTTATACTTGTAAGCTCTCCTAATGGACCTTGGATGGGCTTTTTCTTGGAAAACACAAAAATACACGCACTGGGAGTATAAAACTAAATAAAAATAGATTTACGTGTCCCCTCTCGACCAAACAGCTCTTGGTCGAGCGGAGGACCCTTGGTCGAGCGGCTGGTCGAGCTGCATTGCGCAGTCTCACCGTTTCGCGCATAACTTCCACATCTGAGCTTCGATTTGAGTGATTCTTCCGCTCAAGTGATCCTCTCTTCCTTGGATTTATATAAATATAAAGAACTCACAGAAAATCCAACATTTGAATATGTAACAGGTCATACAAAGTGGAACAGTCATGCTGAGTAGGAACAGCTTGCGCGACGTCATCATTTTGATCATAACTTTCTCATTTGGACTCCGATTGAGGTGTTCCTTACGCCAAAACGATCCTCTCTTTTGTGGCTTTCCAATAGTATATCATACTTCCAGTTTAGAGCTCCACACGAATACATAAAAATTACACAAGTTGGACATGTGTTTTTCAACATTCTTGCACAAGTTACACATTTTCTCTAACTTTGCACTTTTGATCCTTTTTCCACCTAAAACACAATAAAACACCTCAAACACACTTTTTTCTCATATTTTATCACATATAACAAATATAAGACACTTACGCTAATATATGACAATAATTCTCATAAAAAAGGTGTTAAATTGGATACTAGAACACGCTTATTTTCACTATCATCAAACCTCCAAACTTACCCGTTGCTCGTCCCGAGGCAACAAAATAAAAAATAAAGAGAAAGAGAGTAAGAAAATTATCAGGAAAATAAGGACTATGGCAAATACCTCATTCACAATGCAATTGTCCTCAACTTAGGTTATGCAACTTTCATTACATGCAATAATCAATTCATAACATACAAGATAAGACAATCACCTCCAATTCAAATTCTCCATTAACATGTTCTCACAGGAAGTATATATAAAACTCGCACTCAAGTGTAAAGATGCATACTTAGGGGTTAAGGTGTTGACGCTCAAATTCAATTGAAGTGCATGCGTAACCATAAGCTTGCCTATTATCTCAACTCTCCTTTTACTTGTAGCTAGCAAATCATGGATCAAAAAGGTCTTTTATTTGGTTGTAATGTAGGCTTTTTGGAAAAAGGTAGGAAATATATGGATAAGTGACTCAAAACTCAGATCGATCAAGCGACCGTCTCTCTTAATCTTTATTTTTTTCATATCACTTTCTATTCAAGTACAACATTCTCATCAAACTTTCCATCTTTCTCCTTCAAGCACAACATTTTCTTTCTGAACTTTTTCTAGATCTTCAACTCCATCATTCTCCTTTTCTTCACTTTTTTTCATTTTCTTTCGAGGTACCAGTTTCGGGCACTACCTCTCGCATCCTCCATAGGATACTAGATTTAAGCACTACCTTAGGTATTTATTTTCATGTAGAACTAGATTTAAGAATTACTCCAAGAATTTTCCTTTTGATCCTTAAGATTCTTCTTTCATCATTCTTATCATCCCTCAAATCACCACTTTTTTCAATTAATCTTTATTGGCTATCAAAAGAAATGGATTTTAAAAGGCTCAAATGGGCTGACAAAGGATTTAATGAATTCAGGCAAAGTATATGGAAAAAGATGGGCTAAATATCCAAGATGACCTAATATCATTTCCATAATCCGCTAGACTAATCTTGAATATTTAAGGAGACTTAAGGCAAGTTTTAGAATACACGCACAAGAACGATACTCACCAGAAAAGAAAATATCATGTGATTATGTACATGATCAGCGAGGCTCAAAATCTCACATAGGTTTTTAACAAGTAACAGAGCACTTTTCATGATAAGAAATATCCTACAAGTACACATAGAACTTCATACCACAATATATCTCAAGTACAATTCCTTCATCAATTTCAAAAGCACATGAATTTTAGGCACAATTTAATAATATAAGCTAACATGTATCACCGAAACAAGATCTCAATTCTTCCACTCCATGAATTAAAAGCACATATAAGAATTAGAATAAGGAAACAAGGGCACCTAGTTTTCATCCTTCAAAACGATCACGAGCTCCTCGAGTAGTTCAACTCGGTCAGGTCAAGCCTCAGCGTAGAACTCGTCTTGCCACTCTTTTACCTTTTCTATCATCAAAGCTCAAACACACTCATCATCACAGGATTCATCAATAATAATATAGGAGATATCGAAAAAATCGAAAAGATGAAAAATTAAAAACTCGACCACTAAAACTAGGAAACACACAAAAACAACACACGAAATATTAGGTAAGCTTCAAAAAATTGACATACCAACACTGATTAAAATATTAATATATCGTAAAAAATAACCCCCTAACAAATAAACAACCAACAAAAGGAAAAATTATACCCTTAGTACTCATAAGATGAGGTAAGTACATCACACCCCCTAAACTTAGCACAAACGCAAGTCAAAACTAAGTTTGAAAAGAGATATAATTGCCGAAACGTGAGCACCTCAAATATAATAAATCCTCACTCACACGAAAGAAATAATAAAGCAATAAAATAGAAGGGCAAGCCCCCAACAGGCGCTCATGTTTAACATCGGAGAGTCACGACGGTATGCAGCCTTTGTAGACTACTAGATCAGAGGGTGGTCTTCTCGCATCCTCACCTTCAAGTACTTCCTTTCCCTCTTCTTGTCTACACTCAGCACCATACCTGTCTTGGTCATAAAAATATGATCCTTGAAATTTTCTTCCTCTCATGGCTGTCTAAACTCCTCCTTGTCAATCTTCCACTCAAATTCAGAGTCATCTGTCTTATTAAAATCAAGATTAAATAAGTTAGAAATCATATCTATGCTCTTGCATGATTAAGCCTCCATGGGCATCTTCATTTCTTTATCAAGAGAGAAAACCACATCTTCATTATCTATCAGCAGTCCAAGCTTTCCTTCCTGTGATGGTACTGGAGTGCTCTGAACAACAGGTATAACATTCTACGCGGAAACTGGAGTTAAACGGTATTGCTCAACCTCCGTTCAACCAGATTGGTCTGGTCGAGCGAGATGAAATTGGTCGAGCAAGGTCCCTGTAATCTGATTCTGGTTGTTCTACTCCATAGGTCACTGCTCAACCGGAATATTCTAGTCGAGCGAGTTCTTTTTGGTCGAGCGAATTCTTTTTAGTCGAGCGAGGGACCTGTACGCTGATTAGCGTTCTTCAGAGTTACAGTGGGCTGCTCGACCACTGCTTGACCAGAGTAGTCTGGTTGAGCGAGGTGATTTTGGTCGAGCTGTGGACCTGAAAATAGAGTATCGTTTTTCTGTTTCGTGAAACGTTGTTCAACCATCGCTTGACCAAATGGGTTGGTCTATCTGTGGTCGAGCAGGCTAATTTTTCCTTTATTTTTACCCACCGGCATTATCAGACCTTTGTACTATGTCCCTGACCTTAATATGATGGCATTGCACTCTTTTGGGTTCATTATGCCTTGAGACGAGACCTTTCTTTCACCAACATCTGCGTCAGCTGATTCACACTCGCGGCCATTTGACCTATTATCAAGGTAAGGTTCTTCATTTGCTTAGATAAATCTGCATGATTAGCATTCAATCTAGCTTCTATATGGTCAACTCTTGCATCATTCATTTCCATGTATTAATTGAAGGTATCTTCGACACTCTTCACTTCGTACTGCTGCATACTAGGCCCCCTCTGTGTCAACTCTGTAATCTGCTTCTGCTGGGACTCTAGAAGCTTGTTAATATTATCTAGACTAGAGACGATCTCATCATCCCTATACAGCTTCACCACTTGTTGATCAACCTGTGCTACCTTACCAAGTACATAAGATCCTCTTACTCTTTTCGTAGGCCAATCACGTGAATTCATAGAGATGTCTTCAAAAAAATTTTCTACTTCAAGTGTTGTTTTAGATAACAGCGCTCCACCTGATGATGCATTAATAAGAACACGCGACTCACAATCCAATCCACAGTAGAAGATACTTATATACTGCGCCATAGACATCCCATGTTGCGGGCACCTCCTGAGCATATCTTTAAACCTGTTCCACGCCTCATGAAATTTCTCACCCTGATTTATAATAAATTGGGTGATTTCTTACTTCATTCTTAAGATCCTTGAGGGTGGCGTGTATCTCTCTAAGAACTTCTGCTGCAGTGGGTCTCATATAATGCAATCTATGGCATTAAGAGTTTCATACCAATGTTCAGCCCCATCAATTAATGAAAACTTGAATAGGGCGATCCGCCTAACATTATCATTAACTCCAGCACCCTTTTTAGTGTTTACATCACCAAGAAATCTTTTGAGATGCTGATATGGATCTTCAAACTAACTCCAAGAAAAGGGATTTTTCTATACCATGTTGATAAGAGCGGGATGTATCTCAAAATCATCATTTTCCCCCTTACTCCTATCAATCCCATGTTACCAATTCCATTGTTCATGAAAATTTCACGTATGATAATATTATCCAAATTCTGCCTTGTTCCGGACATGTTTAGCTCAATGTGTTATTCCTTCATTTCCTTCCTTTCCTTTTCCTAGTGCACAGGTACCTCAATAAAATTCAAGGATAGATAGAAATAAATAATCACAAATAAAAGTCTTAATCAACTAGAAATGATAAAATCAATAATAACTGCCGTCCCCGGCAACGGCGTCAAAAACTTTATGAACATTTTCGCAACACATAATTAATTTCCAAGTATGAATGATGTTATTGTAGTTTAGATAAGAGACCAAGTTAAATATCAAATACAAAGGACGACGTTAATTATTAACTAAATTAATTAAGACAAGATGGCAATAAGATTTGGGATTTAATTATTAAACCACTAAACAATTAATTAAATAGCGACTAAAATAAATTAAACACAGAAGAATACGAATGTGACTCAAGAACGGAGAATAGGTAGCTCTAGGGTAATCCGATTTCACTTATTAATTTTTTTTTCGTGTATCAATGTCCGACTCTATCTTATGGATTATGGACGCATCACTAAACCATGCATATCTACTCTATAGACACAAGTAAATATGTGTGTAACACGTGTGAATAACCTTGGAGCAAGAGATATAATTTCACCCCCCTTTTAGGTACTATCAGTATCTATTATTTCCCACGTCTGGAATATAACCCGATATATCTCCCTTTATAGGTACTATAAAATTACCCTCTTTATCCTGCTTACTAATCAGATTCAATTCAATTAACAAACATTCATATATGATAGTTCTAATGAAGCTTCGGAGTCTCCTCACCTAGAATCATAACATGGAATCTTGTTCAGCAGTGAACGCACTCAATCTACAACCAAGATATATATTTAGACTCTATATACCAATTGAAGATGCACAAAACGACCTTGAATATGGATTAAAAAGCAAAATCATATATAAAATCAAACCACAAGTAGTGTTGTACGGAGGACATATAAGAGAGTTTAATTAATTCATAAAAACCTTCAAAACCCTAAATCTACCAAAACGATTCTAGCCCATGATGTTGCGAAGAACAATCATGGGGGTTGGATAGATCTTACCCATATGCCCAAAAAATACAAGATAAATTAGAAAATAAATAAAACCCTAGACGCGGGAGTTGTCGCGTCCCTCTCCATCTTGAATCCTTCTCTTGGTTCTCCTCTTGATTCATCAGACGAATCTTCAAAGTGATGGATGGATGGAGAAAAGGATGTGCATGATGGTTGGGGGGTGATCCCCCCTTGTGGGGTATAGGATGATTGTGTTGCCGTCACCTCTCCCTTGTTGTGATCTGCATCCCCTTTTATACTTATAAGCTCTCCTAATGGACCATGGATGGTCTTTTTCTTGGAAAATATGAAAATACACGCACTTGGGGTGTAAAACCTGATAAAAATAGATTTGTGTATCCTCGTTCAACCAAAAAGCTCTTGGCCAAGTGGAGGACCCTCGGCCGAGTGGCTGGTCGAGCTGCATTGTGCAGTCTCACCGTTTCGCGTATAACTTCCACATCCGAGCTTTGATTTGAGCGATTCTTGCGCTCAAGTGATCCTCTCTTCCTTGGATTTCTATAAATATAAAGAAATTAACGAAAATCCAACATTTGAATGTGTAACAAGTTATGCAAAGTGAAATAATCGTGTTGAGTAGAAACAGCTTGCGCGACGTCACCATTTTGATCATAACTTTCTCGTTTGGACTCCGATTGAGGTGTTCCTTATGCCAAAACTATCCTCTTTTCTGTGGCTTTACAATGGTATATCATACTTTCATTTTAGAGATCCACACGAATATAAAAAAATTACACAAGTTGGACGTGTGTTTTTCAGCATTCTTGCACAAGTTACACCTTTTCTCCAACTTTGCACTTTTGATCCTTTTTCCACCTAAAACACAATAAAACTCAAAAGCACCTTTTTCTCATATTTTCTCACATATATCAAATATAAGACACTTGTGCTAATATAAGACAATAATTCCCATAAAAAGGTGTTAAATTGGACACTAAAACACGCTTATTTTCACTCTCATCAGGAGGGCACGTGAGAACTGAGTTCATCGATTTAAGGGTATTTTTTTAATTAAATTATTATTATAATATTATTATTATTGTTGACGGGAATGCCACTGTGTCGCCAGATCAGCAAATTCACTGAAAAATGCCAAATCCGATAATAACGTGACATGTACGTGATCGATTCCGATGAAAATATCAAATTCCTGGAAAAATAGGACAAAATTGGTTCAATTATAAAGATATTGGGATAAATGCCCAAATCTTCTCTTTTTTGGGGTAAAAATTGTACATGGAAAAACTTACGGGGCAAAAAAATATTTTATCCTATCAGAAAATATTCGATCGTTTGGTTTACGTGAACTATTAGGGTTCCATACATTTCTAATTCAGCGAAAGCAAGAAAAACATAGAAACATATTACCTTTCATGTTGAAGAAGATGGATTCTGGCATGCAGCCTGCGCAGCCTCACCGTTTTGGGAATAATTCTCTCATTCGATCTCGGAATGGAGTGATCTATATGCTAAAACGATCCACTCTTCCGTGGCTTTTTTTTAGTATATCACACATCTAGTTCTGAGGTCTGTACGATTTTATAAAAATCGTGCAAGTTGGAGGACAGAAGCAACAAACGACCTCTTGATCTTCTGTTGTATCCCAAGTCCAATCTCGACGTCGTGTGATCGACGATCTTCGTGATCTTCTCAATCTGCTATTCTGTCTACCCTCTTCACATGTTAGGCATGTCTCGTCTAGGATTAGAACTGTTGAAGTGACTTATATATGGGCTACAGCAGGGACCAGGAGGAGAAATTAGAGTTGGGTCTCCATTGAGCTTAAGTATCCAAGCTTAGCTCAAAGTTTATACTTAAGTCCAATAATAATAATATATACCACTAAAATATTATTACTGCACTACCGTTCTAATCTCATAATTACGTTATGGGCTCCTTCTTATTATGAGCCCGTTAGTCTCCCCATGTTTAAGATATACAATGCTCATTAATTAATTAAGTTACTGACAACTCCATTAATTAATATCTCATCCAAGAGTATTACCACTGAACCTCATTATCATGCCGGAATAAATCCACCTGCAGGGTTTACATGATAATCCTTATGAGCTCCTCAAGGGGACATCATCAATCTATGACGAACACGGATTCCTTCTACAATCAACAACACACCATAGAGACAACACTATTTTCCAACTCACTGAGTTTGTTGATTTAATTACATGTAAATCTCATCCATTGATGAATCAAAGAAATACATACTGCCTTACGTATCGTGGTGTTATTGTATAGGGATTAAGGGCACGAACATCCATAATAACATAGATCAAGTTCTTCTATATAGACAGTACAAGTCGAACAATCTCAAGTGGTCCTGCTCAATACACACAAAGTGCACTAATATGATTCTATAGCCAAGACAAGCTAATATCAAACCACACTACAACCATCCCGATAGAAAGTCCCCGTCTATCTCAGTTGTGAGCATCTATTTATACTTTATATGGAAATCGATAATATGATCTTTCGCGTGTTGTCGCACAGCATATTATCTACAGTATAAAGTAAGTGGACTATTGCATCGTACATATAAATAAATTATAAGATGCAATCATTTGATCATATGATTCTCATTTCAAATAAATTACTGTAATATTGTTCATACAAAAAGCTATACTTTTAGTATACAATCCAACACACGTGACATACATGTGATCAATTCCTGCAAAAATGTTGAATTCCGGCGAAAGGGGGAAATATTGGTGCAATTATAAAATTAATAGGATAAATGTCCAAATCTTATCTTTTTTGGGGTAAAAATTGTACATGGTCAAACTTACGGGGCAAAAAATATTTTATTCCGATAAAACTATTAAAAATTAAAATATAATTAACAATAATCCTATAATAAAATGTTTAAACATTATTCACAAAATATAATTATTTCGTGCAAAACACATATGAGATTATTATAAACATAAATAAAAAAGTAATACTACAATAAAATTCAAACCATACAAAAATTGGATGAGTGAAGCTCAAACATATTCGTACAAATACATAATACTATTAAAACAAAACAAAAAAATTAACTAACAATCCTATAATAAAATACTTTCTATGCAACACACGGACGGGAAATAGAGTTTTATTAAGATTAAAATATTAAATCTTCATTACAAGAATTACTTAAAATAAAGTACTAATGGTATGATTACAAAATATTAATTATTTTAAATTTAATACAATTATTAAAATAAATTACTTTAAATAAAACTTTAATTGCAGGATTAACATGGGAGCGTCACGTATTCAATTTTTCTAAAAGCGAATGTGGCGACGCCACATACATAAATTTTTTCAAGGAGGATGTGGCGTCGCCATATTCACAAACCAAGATTTATTTTTTGGCAATCACTTTTAAATTAATAATATTAATGAAATGATAGGTAAAACTACACAGCTCCACAAATCAAATATTAATACCAATACCTCAAATATTATATTTTTTTCTTTTTTAACCAAAATACCCCTAAAAGACCATTATACCCCTCCCCAAAATTAAAATATTTCTAAGTATCCACCCACACACCCCGTTGCCACCGGCCAACCGCCCGCCGTCGTCACTGCCGACCGTGTGGTTGACCTACATCGTGACCTACACCGGAACCGATGTCAGTGGACCCGTGTGGGTGACCCACACAAGGGACACATTAGGTATTGATTTTGAATATTAAGGGTAAAGAAGTCCCAAAAAGTACAATCGTGTAAAAAAATAATAAACAAAACAAAGTGTTGGTAAAAATTTTGCACTATGAATTTTGTTTATTATTTCAATTCTTTCTTAATTAAATATCTATCCATTTGAATTCATAACAACTTAAACAAAAGGAAAGCGACCCAATGCAACCAAAGGAAGAAATAATCGCAAGAACACCTTCAATCTATTTTAAAATTTCATCGAACATGTCTAGGTAAAGTAAATGTACGATTTATTCATTTTTTATATTACGATATTGTAGTTAGAGATGTGAATACGGGCTGACCCTGTAGGTATGGTTAATTTAACCTTAAAAATGCAGGCCAAGTTTGCGTAAGTAGTGCCTGTTTAAATAAAGTTCTTTTTGACCTGAACCGATTAGCCTACTGCCCTATAGGGCTAGCCCTTAAGTTAAAAGAACCATGTTAACCTGATTATTTTTTTATTATAAATAAATAACTTATAAATAACTAACCCAATTAACCCGATTAGCTTACTGCTTATATAGCTAGGCCCTTAAGTTTTATCGATTGAAATAAAGTTACAGAAGCAAAAGTCTAGAATTGCCATCATAGCGGCGAGGAGAGCAGTAAAGTGGGTGCGCTTTTCAAGAATTAATAATTTGAGAATGGTTCCTAGAGGAGGGTGCAGCTTGTTCGTTCACAGCCACAAGAAAATGGTACGAAGGTGAATGGGTAACGGCCAACTTCCCCCTGGAGCATAAAATAGCGGCACATTGATAGGTAGAATTATCAAATTATCACCAGAATACATATTGCCCGGCCCCTATTCATATTCCAAATTCAATTAAATATAAATACATTTTAATTATTAATATAAAAATATCTTATCTTATACTTCTTCGTCCCGCGTTAACTTTGACTCTTGGTTTTTGCACGGAGATTAAGAGATATAATATTTTAATGTGTAGTGGGGTGGGAGAAATAATATTTAATGTAAAGTGGATAGTTGTATTAGTGTTGTGTGAGTCCTACATGGAATAATTAATTGTTTTGTGTGGGCCAAATTTTACAAAAAAGAAAATGTAAATCTTAACTTGGGACAACTCATTGTACCTTACCTGCCATTTTCAAAAAGTTAAATCATTTTATCCCTTTTTCTTTTTAATAAACAATAATGGGAAAAAGGTTCATTTACACCCATTTCTTTATTCACACGGATCAAATACAAACTCAAACTAATTTTTGGAGCATTCAAACTCTCTAACTTTTTCTAATGAATCAAATTTACCATTCATCTTTTATTTTTAGACAAAATAATATTTTATCAATTAAAAAAATTTAAACCTCACAATGACTAGGTCCAAGGTCAAAAATGAAAAAATTGGCAGCCGGAATATATCTTCTTCTCCATCTTCCCTAATCTCAAAGTATGCCAAGCACCTCTCGTAGAAGATGCGAAAGAAATGGCCTATCCCAACTTACTCAACAAAGTTTGACAGAAATGGCCTATCCTAACTTGCTCAACAAAGTTTGCACCTCCGTAATTTACTATCTCTCGCCGGATTTCGATGAGAAAATGACAAAAAGTGGACTAAAGGACTAATTTGTGACACCGAAAGACAACTTTTCAGAAATGATCAATTCTTAGAACTGAAATTGGATTTGGCCTATCACAGAGGACCAAAATTGATATTTACCCTGAAAATGTAGCATGCGATTTTTTTCACCTACTCTTATTATTTCTTATTTGAGGGTTATTTTATGGTGCACCCGAGAACCAATAGGGTTAATGATAGGGTGAGTGGGTAGTTATTGTATTTATATTTAATTATTTTATTTATTTAGTGGTTAGGATTAAATAAAAATCTGATCTAACGGTTGAGATTATCTAGGTGTACCAGTACACCCGGTGCAGTGCAGTCAAACTCCTTATTTGATTACTTTTCTTTATTGGTTTAAAATATTATGTATGTTTGATTTCTCTGACTTCTGAGTTAATTAAGCTAGGGTGGAATATTCAATATAGTTCCTTATGACATTCTTCCTACGGACTTAAGTCCTGTATTTACTTTGGTGATGAGGGTAGCGGATCTGTGGTTGTAGGGCTAAAGTTATGATAGTGATCATCCTTTGGCTATTTACAAGCGTGGGAAGAGAGTTGTAGTGAATTATTAGTTGATGTATTATTTCATATTCTGTTATATGGATTTATTATTTTAGATCTTTTTAGTTTTTAAGCTTGGGATTTAGACCCATGTCTACAGGGGCTTTTTAGGGTTGTCACCATGGCTTTAACGTTAGATGAAGTTTATTTATAGAATGTTATTTTTGGTCAGCAACAGATTTGGAGATCGCATATTCTGGGATGGTATAACCCTAGGCCTCTGTTTGAGGAATTGCAATCCTAATTTTCTATGAGTTCTTTTGATTGCAATTTCCCTTACTCTATCCAATTAGCTCTTATAGAGAAATGACCCTAAACTTAATATAATGTGAAACTCTCAAGTACTTTTTAATCTTTCCAGCGCAAATTCGCTGCCTATGCTAGAATATCTTTTGCTATAATTTGTTCTTTCTCTGGATAGAAAATAGAGATTTTTAAGTTCAGAAAGGCTATTTTCTACCTATTTACTTATCCTGTTAAGTGATAATCACCACAGTTTAGCTTCCAAATCTAGATGCTCAATCTCACCACCTTGTATAATTGGTGTTGAAGATATTCACTAAATATTAAAGATATGCTCAAATGAAATATAATGTGTTCATATCACACTACCACACTTTCATATAATATATTCATGTGCACGGCTTTTGCATAAAATAACCCCTTGAACGTGACACGGCAGTGTTGAAAATTTTAATAAGAAATATAAAGTAAGACAACTTTCTATAAGTTTAAGCTTTGGATGAGGTGATCATTTTACAAAATTATTTTCCAACTTTACATGAAAATAGTTAGCGGCTATGCTGTAATTATGGCTGCCATATTTTGTGATCTCTCTTAATTTCTCAATCTGGTGTTTTATTTAAATATCATTTAAAAATTGTATAATCATAAGTTTTACCAATCAACAAACCTTTGCATTACTAAGCGTAGTTGATTTCAGCATGACTAGTATATCAATTATTAGTAATTTGTAATATTACAGAATGCAATTAATTTTTAGATCTCTACTGAAAAATCCTTCGCATAATGTTTCTTTTGTAGGTGCTGGATTTGTGCGACTGCCCACAAACTTAGAGAACTAGGACTTTTTTCAACAGTAAAAAAAGCAAGTGATTCTCTGTAACTTTGTCATACGAGAAGTGAGAACTACGCAATTACAAAAGGCATTGATTTATTTCGTGTTTATTGCAGTGAACAGATTAAAATATGTTTAGATCATTGGGGTTCAATACCAAATTGTCAATTTTAGAACAGTCAATGGGCCTCTGTCACTACTCGTGCTTGGAAGCAATTGGAAGAGGAGAAATCCTTCTTTTGGTGTACCCCACCATAAGGGGCCCCACCGCCCTGTCTGGGAATTGGTGGATGAGGTAAATCTCAGAGCTCAGTTGGAAGGACTTTCCACTTTCCCCTCTACCACTTGAGCTACGCTCTGGGGGATGGAGAAATCCTTCTTGTTAAGGTTTTATGTTGAACAATCCACCACTTGCAGAACACAAAATCCCAAATTTCCATTTACCTAATTCATCAATATATATATACACGTACATACATACAAACAATGTTTAATAGAATTTTCAAATCAGAAATTCTCTTTGTGATAATTGAGTCGTTGATGGGTGTTTTCTCAACACACAATTTTAATCCCCAAGTATGAAGGATATCAATTGTAGTTTCGAAGGTGACCAAGTTAAATATCGAATTCACGGGACGGATAAATATTACTTTATTTACTTTCTAGCAATTATGACTATGTTGAGAATTGTAATTGTTGGTTTGTAAACTAAGTAACAATTAAAATAGCAAATAAATAACAAGAACAAAAGAAGAGTTGTTGTGATCAAATAAGATGATAGGTAGTTCGTCAGGCCATCCAGTTTCATTCGTTAATTCATACTTTCGTGTGTCGATGTCCGACTCTGCCTTGTGATTTATGGACGCATCGCTAGACCAAGCAAATCTATTCTATAGACACAAATAGATAAGTTTTTGACACGTGTGAGTATCCTCAAAGCAAGACATATACTTTACCTCCCTTTCTAGGTACTATCATAATTAATTATTTTCCGTGCACTTAGTACTCTAACCCGATTTGATCTTCCTTTTTAGGTATTATAAAGTTATACTCTTAATCCTACTTGTTTACCCGAATTCAGTTCAATTAACAAACATTCATATAAGACGGTTCTAATAAAATCTTGGAATTCCTTCACTTAGAATTATAACAATAAACCCTGCTCATTAGTGAACGCACTCAATCAATAACCATATTATGCATTCAGACTCTACACAATGATTATTGATGCACAAAACAACTATGAGTATGGATTAAAAACGCACAATCTTATATAAAATAAACCACAAGTAGTGTTGTACGGAGTATACACATGAAATACAAATCAACTCATGAAACCTTCATAACCCTAGAACTACCGAAGTGGCTCTAGGCCATGATTGATCTAGGAACAATCATGGTTAGATGGATCAATCTTACTTGAATCTCCAGCGGACTCTAAAAGGTCTCTTGTATTCTTATTGTTGTATATTGTGTTTTTGTGTGTTCTGTGACATCCGCATGAGCCTCCTTTTATACTTGTAATCACGTCTCTAGGGCTTGGAATGGGCTTTTCAAGTGATCACACGCGTTTTGGCCTCGAAAATCTGGATAAGGTAAGTTTCCGCACGACGGTTCGACCTCAGCAAACAGGTCGAACCACTGGCCGCAGGTCAAACCACAGGTCGAACCCACTTACTGGACAATTTCTGCACTTGGTTCGACTTCTTGTACAGGTCGAACCCCTCTGTCTTGGTCGAACCACAGGTCGAACCACGCTACTGGACAATTTATGCTCTCGATTCGACCAACCATCAGGTCGAACCCCCAACGTCGTGGTCGAATCAACTTTCTCGCGAACTGGTTCGACCATGGTTTGACCTGATGAACAGGTCGAACCCCTCGAGTCGTGGTCGAACCCACCTCATGCACTCTTTCAACGCTGGTTCGACCTGCTGGAGAGGTCGAACCCTCCTCCAACAGGTCGAACCCACCTCTCTACTTGGCGGTTCGCGTGGTCTCGACTTCGTCTCTTCGATTCTTGGCACTTCTACTCCGATTTTGCTATGAAAATCACTTAAATAGCTCCACTAACACCTGATTCATGCTAATTCACAATATATATAGGTTTTTCACCTATTTCCACCTTAAAACTCTCCAAAACTAGCACAAAACATGATGCCAAACTTGTGAATTTACACACTCATCAAACCCCTAAACTTACATGTTGCTCATCCCGAGGCAACCAATTCAAACCACAGGAGTCGTGTATAATTCACCAAGATCAAGTACAACACATATCACACATGCAACTTCATTAAATCAAACAAGTATTAATTGCTTCATATATATCACTCATGCAAAACCAATCCAATCACACACCATTCGGAGTACTAAGTAATCTAGCTCACAAGATAAGTATTTATTCTCTTTCACTCAAGTGCGTGAGACACTATATAGGCTAATATAAACACTCATATCAATCCATATTCACGCGTAACCATAAGCTTGGCAAAGGTCTCAAAAATCAACTTATAATCAACTCTTCACTAGGATCACAAAGGACTTGTTTTTGGGTTGTAATGTTGGCTCTTTGGAAAAAGGTAGGAAAATTTAGATAAGTAACTTAAGACCCTAGTAGAGAGTTACCTTGGAGGTTCTCGATTTCTTCTTCTTGCTGCAATATCTCCTCCAACTTCTCCTCTTCTTCTTATGGATTTTCCTTCTTTTCCGTGCATCAACATCATCTCTTTAGACAATTCGGGTACCAGTTTTAGGCACTACCCTTCTTCTCATGTATAGGCTATCAGCTGCTAAGCTTCATGCACCATGTATAAAAACAATTGGGGTACCAGTTTCAGGCACTACCCCTAAACAAGATTTAACCATATTCTTTTCATCTACCCATATTCTATCTTTCTTTTTCTTCTTGCAACACTTACTCACCTCAACTCTCTCTACCAATGAATAGGTTAATCAAGGCTCACGTAAAGGTTTATAAGGTTATTTACTTCGACTACTAAAGAAAAGGTTTTTAACGGCTCAACGGGGCATCCAAAGGTTAATAAGATCATTAGGAAGGACAAAATTTGGCCAAGTAACTTAATCACAAAATAATGGCCCAAGATCATGTCCTAGCAATTTATCAATCATAAGTCTCACACAAGACTCCAAGCCAAGTTCTAGAATACGTTCATATGAATGATCCTCTCAAGAATAAAACAATCATGATCAAGCATGATTATCAAGGCTCAAATCCTCACATAGGTAAATGGAATCCTAAGTACTCCTCATAGCACATAATTAAGATCAATTCCACAAGAACTCTACATACTTATCAAATTATACATGCTCACTTTAATAGAAATTAACACATGAACATATGAATGCACAAAATCAATAGCCCATAAATCGAATCAAATCATACAAGTATTCAACACTCATGAATCCATCTCATGCATCATAGAAGGACGGAATTAAGAACACACTTTCCTGGCTTGGTTCGACCTTGATTCGACCTGTGGAAGAGGTCGAATCAACTTCATCGTGGTCGAATCAACATTCTGAACACCTTCTCCTTCGGTTCGGCTTGGATTCGACCTGCTGACCAGGTCGAACCATATCGGCTTAAGTCGAACCACCCTTCTGAGCTTCAAAACTGAGTGTTCTTCATTCCCTACACACTTCAAAATTCAAAACGAATCATTAAGTACCAACTAGAGCACAACTTCATCAAGAATTGGTTCTTTAAAAACTTATCAATCATGAGTAACTCCGCAATCACCCAAAATACGAAACAATAAAAACCACGGAACATTAGGCAAGTTACAAAAAAATCGACACATACAAACCTGTTAAAGTTTTAAATATGCCACAAAAAAATTAACTCCCCTAACAAACGTCACAAAGAAAAGATTATACTGTCGGTGCTTATCAAGGTCTCCCCTAACAAATGTCACAAAGAAAAGATTATACTGTCGGTGCTTATCAAGGAAAAGATTATACTGTCGGTGCTTATCAAGGTAAGTACATCACACCCCCCCAAACTTAGTAGAAACTATAGTCGAAACTAAGTTTGCAAAGAGATGTAATTGCCGATAAGTAAGCACTTCAAATATAAAAATTTCTTACTCACACGAAAGAAATAAATCATTAAAACAGGAGGGAAAGCCCCCAACAGGCGCTCATGTTTAACGTCGGAGAGTCACGACGGAATACCACTTAGAAGACTACTTGATCAGAGGATGATCATATCGCATCCTCAACTTCCAATACTTTCTCCCCCTCTTATCATCCACACTTACCACCTTACCATTCTTATGCACCATACGATCAGTAGAATCTCCTTTCACAAACTTTCTCTTCTCATTCCTGTCAATCTTCCACTCAATTTTGGAATAACTTCTATCTCCATCAAGATCAAAGTCAGGATAAGAACGAGAGTAAGGACTTTCAAATTTGTTGGTATCCGGTAGTAAGTTAAGAGGCTTCAAGTAGGCATCATCTTCTCTTCCTTTGTCTACAGTTAGCACGGCACCTTTCTCGCTCACAAAAATATGATCATTAGAATTACCTTCATCCCATGGCCGTGTAGACTCCTCCGGGTCAATCTTCCTCTTGAATCCCGAATCACCTGATGGATCTTTTTCATAGTCACCAAGATAAGCATACGTCAAGTGTTCCGGTAATAGTTTCAGCTTCTCTTTCTTTTCTTCCATCGGAGTGCTCTCTCTCTCCAACGGCAAGTACTTCCTAGACCCTTTCGCTTCTTCAACCTTAGTTTTCTCCAATGCATACCTAGCATCACCCAAAGCAAGTAAGTTCTCAAGATATTCAATACATACCTCGTTGGAGAGTCCGTCAAGCTCCGTAGTGGGATAAGTAAGAGACTCCATCAAACATGACTCAAGAGGATCCTTTGACAGGATCAGAGACATATCCTCCTTCACAATCTCCTCCACCACGTCAATACTATAACACTGCGACTCCATGGGCATCTTCATTGCTTTGTCCAAGTTGAAAAGAACTTCTTCTTTGTCCATCCGCAATCTAAGCTCTCATTTTTGAACATCAATCATAGCTCCAGCAGTAGCAAGGAAAGGTCTCCCCAAGATTAAAGGGATATTATCCTTGTCATCTTCCATCTCTAGCACAAGAAAGTCCACAGGAAAGACTAGCTTCTCCACTTTGACGAGAACGTCTTCAATTATACCTTTTGGAAACGTCATCGACCTGTCCGCCAATTGGAGAACCACTGTTGTAGGGGTCAACTCCCCCAAACCAAGCCTCTGAAAGATGGACAACGGCATCAAATTGATGCTTTTCCCTAGATCGTACAAAGCTCGCCGTGCCGGCCCCTTTCCGATCTCACATAGTATAGTGAAGCTCCCCGGATCCTTCATCTTTTGCGGCAGCTTCCTTTGAATGATTGAGCTGCAATTCTCAGATAAATTCACCGTTTCAATTCTGGTTAAGCTCCGCTTCTTCAACAATATGTCTTTAAGAAATCGGGCGTAGTACGGCATCTCCATGATTGTCTCTGAGAAAGGAATGCTCAAGCTTATCTTATTCATTATCTCTGAAAACTTCTTGAACTTCTCTTCCAATCACTTCTTCACAAGCTTGTAAGGAAATGGTGGAGGTATCTTTGTTTTGGGAATCCCCCATTCATCACGATCAACCTTCTCCGCTTTTTCCTTTTCGGCTCTCAATCGCTTGGCTCTCTCCCACTTTTTCTCAGCTATTATCTCTGTATTTTGCTCATTCCGAACCACTGGAGTAGCATCAACATCATCGAGAGTGTTCGGAGTAGCAACAGGCAACTTCTGGATGGGTTCGACCAGGGTTCGACCTGTGGAACAGGTCAAACCAGGCACGTAATGGTCAAACCGCTCTTCTGGACAATGGCTCTCTTTTTGAATTTGAGGTTCGACCTGGGTTCGACCTGTTAAGTAGGTCGAACCATGGCCACCTAGGTCGAACCGACCTACTATACTCCTTCCGCCCTCCAGTTCGGCCAAGGTTCGACCTGTTTGATAGGTCAAACCATGTCCATCGTGGTCGAACCGTTGCTGCTACAAAATAGAGTGCTCCAAGTTGTGCGGTTCGACCTGGGTTCGACCTGTTGAGTAGGTCGAACCATGATTGATTTGGCCAAACTGGTGTTCTGGAAAAACAGAGTGCTCCAAATTATCAGGTTCGACCATGGTTCGACGTGTATGCCAGGTCGAACCATCTGCAGTTTGGTCGAACTGATACTGCGATGCCTCCTGATTGTGTCCAGTGCATTGGTTCGACTTCTCTTGTATGGTTCGACCTTCAATGTTGGTCGAACCATGGTCGAATCTTGCCCTAGACATGTCCAAATTTGATTCCGGCCTCATAGGTCCCTCGTACTGCATTCCCGACCTCAATGTGATGGCGTTGCAGGACCTTGGATTCTCAATACTTTGCGACGGGAACTTCCCCTTCTCAAGAGTTTGAGTAAGCTTGTTAACACTTCCTGTCATCTCCCCCATCAGCAATGTAAGGTCCTTCACCTGCTTAGATATAACCTCATGGTTTGCATCGATTTTCTTTTCAAGTTTGGCCTCAAGGCGGTTCACTCTTTCATCATTCTTGGCCATATACATGTTCACAGTATCCTCAAAACCCGGTTTCCCTTCTTCCACCTTAGCACCCGGATCAATACCCATCGGAGGTTGAATCGCATTATTCGGATTGCTCCATGAGAGCTCCGACCTCCTAGGCTGTTGATAACCACCCGGGGGACCACGATTATTAAAGTTTCCTCGATAGTTCCCTTGGTAGTTCCGGTTTCCTTGATCTGGATACCTAGTCCCTTGAATACTTTGACCCATGGCATAGTGTGCCTCTTTCAACTCCTCTTGGATTGGTCCATCTTTCATTAGTTCCTGCTACATGATCGGTACGCGCTGAGATAATTTGTTGATTTGCTTCTGTTGGGATTCAAGTAGCTTGTTGATATTGAATAAGCTAGAGACGATCTCATCTTCTCTACTTGTTTTCACCATTGCTTGTTCAACCTGAGCTACCTTCTCAAGGACATAAGCACCTCTAACTCTATCAGTTGGTCAATCCCTCGAATTCATCGAAATATCTTCAAACAACTTCTCGGCCTCTACGGATGACTTTGTAAGCAATGCTCCATTAGAAGAAGCATCCAATAACACTCGTGAATCACAGTCAATCCATTGTAGAATATACTGATATATTGAGCTTTAGATAACCCATGTTGAGGACACTTCCTAAGCATGTCCTTAAATCTATCCCATGCTTCATGAAATTTCTCACCTCCACCGATAGCAAATTGGTTAATGTCTTGCTTCATCTTAAACACCTTTGAAGGTGGCATGTACCTTTCCAAGAACCTTAACTTCAATTGCTCCCAAGTGGTGCACTCAGCTGCGTTGATAGTGTCGTACCAATCTCTCGCCTTTTCAGTAAGCGAGAATTTGAACAAGAGGATCTTCCTAGCATCTTCATGTTCTCCTGCATCTTTTTGAGTACTTGCATAGTCCAAGAATTTGTTCAGATGCTGTTGCGGATCCTCGAAAGACCCTCCTGAAAAGGAGTTCCTTTCTATCATGCTAATAAGAGCGGGATGAAGATCGAAAGCTGCATTAGTTCCCCTCGCTCCTAGAAGCCCAAAATTTCCAGTCCCATTATTTCTGAAAACCTCTCGGATGGCTAGATTATCCGGATTCACTGCCATGTTGACTGTCTCTACTCCCGAATTAACTTCAGTTGTAGCTTCAATCGTCTGCGAATTCTACTCGTCAACTTCAACTCTAAAATTCAGAGCTTCAGTTGGATCAATAGTCTTTGCCTTGCTCTTCTTCTTCTTTCTTGACGATGCTCCGATCTCAAGATTATAGGGTTCAAGTTCACCTTTCTTTGATCTCGTGAGAATGCACCTTAAAAGAACTAGAATTAAATCAGCAAAACAAGATAAATAGCCCTAATAAACTAGAAATAACAAAAAGATATTTTAAGCCGTCCCCGGCAACGGCGCCAAAAACTTGATGGTGTTTTCTCAACACACAATTTTAATCCCCAAGTATGAAGGATATCAATTGTAGTTTCGAAGGTGACCAAGTTAAATATCGAATCCACGGGATGGATAAATATTACTTTAGTTATTTTCTAGCAATTATGACTATGTTGAGAATTATAATTGTTGGTTTGTAAACTAAGTAACAATTAAAATAGCAAATAAATAACAAGAACAAGAGAAGAGTTGTTGTGATCAAATAAGATGATAGGTAGTTCGTCAGGCCATCCAGTTTAATTCGTTAATTCATACTTTCGTGTGTCGATTTCCGACTCTGTCTTGTGGTTTATGGACGCATCGCTAGACCATGCAAATCTATTCTATAGACACAAATAGATAAGCTTTTGCCACGTGTGAGTATCCTCAGAGCAAGACGTATACTTTACCTCCCTTTCTAGGTACTATCATAATCAATTATTTCCCTGCACTTAGTACTCTAACCCGATTTGATCTGCCTTTTTAGGTACTATAAAGTTATACTCTTAATCCTACTTGTTAACCCGAATTCAATTCAATTAACAAACATTCATATAAGACGGTTCTAATAAAACCTCGGAATCCCTTCACTTAGAATTATAACAATAAACCCTGCTCATTAGTGAACGCACTCAATTAATAACCATGTTATGCATTCAGACTCTACACAACGATTATTGATGCACAAAACAACTATGAGTATGGATTAAAAACACACAATCTTTTATAAAATAAACCACAAGTAGTGTTATACGGAGTATACACACGAAATACAAATCAACTCATGAAACCTTCATAACCCTAGAACTACCGAAGTGGCTCTAGCCCATGATTGATCTAGGAACAATCATGGTTAGATGGACCAATCTTACTTGAATCTCCAGCGGACTCTAAAAGCTCTCTTGTATTCTTCTTGTTGTATATTGTGTTTTTGTGTGTTTTGTGACGTCCGCATGAGCCTCCTTTTATACTTGTAATCACGTCTCTAGGGCTTGGAATGGGCTTTTCAAGTGATCACACGCGTTTTGGCCTCAAAAATCTGGATAAGGTAAGTTTCCACACGACGGTTCGACCTCAGCAAACAGGTCGAACCACTGTCCGCAGGTCGAACCACAGGTCGAACCCACTTACTGGATAATTTCTGCACTTGGTTCGACTTCTTGTACAGGTCGAACCCCTCCGTCTTGGTCGAACCACAGGTCGAACCACGCTACTGGATAATTTCTGCTCTCGATTCGACCAACCGTCAGGTCGAACCCCAACGTCGTGGTCGAACCAACTTTCTCGCGAACTGGTTCGACCATGGTTCGACCTGATGAACAGGTCAAATCCCTCGAGTCGTGATCGAACCCACCTCCTGCACTCTTTCAACGCTGGTTCGACCTGCTGGAGTGGTCGAACCCTCCTCCAACAGGTCGAACCCACCTCTCTACTTGGCGGTTCGCGTGGTCTCGACTTCGTCTCTTCGATTCTTGGGACTTCCACTCTGATTTTGCTATGAAAACCACTTAAATAGCTCCAGTAACACCTGATTCATGCTAATTCACAATATATATAGGCTTTCCACCTATTTCCACCTCAAAACTCTCCAAAACTAGCACAAAATATGATGTCAAACTTGTGAATTTACACACTAATCAGTCGTATAATCTTTTAGTATTTTTTTAATTTCTATTTTTTTTTCCAAAAAAAAATTGTAATTTTTAATAGAAATACAAATTTGAAAAAATAAAACTAACATTAATAGATTAGAATTAGAAAAAATATATATGGAGTGTAAGCGTAGTCCATATCAAATTTTCCATTGCACCCAAAAATATACACTAATTAATAATAGGATTACTATATAAATTAATGAATAAAAACTTATATATTTTGATTGCAAAAAATTATATAGTACTTCCTCCGTAATATGTATATATTTAGTCATTTTGATTTTGCCATTTTAATTCGGGACGGAGACCGGAGGGAGTAATATTTTTTAAGTAACATATGGAGTACTTTTTTCATTTTGACTAATAGATGGTATTATTGAAAAAGAGAAATGAAAAGTACAAAGTGATTACAAAGATGTTATAAAGAGAAACTATTTGAATCTAAAGTAATCCATGTTCATATCAGTGAACAAGATTCTAGACATTCCCAACGTGGCAGTGTAATGCCATACGAATGCTCCTCCAATTGTCGACAAATGAATCTGCAGCTGAGTTCCCCTCTCTATAGATATGGGATATATGAAATACCATTTGTGCAATAAGAGTTTTTGGCCTCCATCATCTGGAGAGTCAACGCCATGGAATAATAGGCTTTACCATAGTGAAAGCATGCAAGACGTACATTGAGTCTATCTCCATTCATAGCCTCATCCATCCCTTTTCAAACGCAAGCTCAATAGCTAAACAAGTTGTGCCCAACTCCACCTCGAACGCAAATCCCTTCCCATAGCCACAAGAAAAGCCTCCCATAAAGAATCCTCTACAATTTCTAAAAAGCCCTCCTCCTGAGATACATCCAGGGGATCCCTTCGCATGTCTGTCCATGTTAGCTTTGACCCAGCCTTCAGCTGGTGGCTGCCATCGAACCGAGACAACCGTAGGGGCCTTTCTCAGGACTCCACTTATGCCAAATAATTTCAGCGTGCAAAGGTCATCCACGGTGTTGTTAATCACGCCCAAATTAAAATTATTTCCTTTTTTAATAAGGGAGAATAATGCTGCCACAATACTCGAGATTCTCACCCTTTTATCCAAGCCATCATCGTTGTATCCATCATTCATCATCTTATTTCTTTCCTGCCAAATAATCCACAAGTATGAAACAAAAGCCAATCTCCATAATGCCATAATCTGCTTGCTCTCTACAATATCCACCGCCTGTAAAAATAAGCCAATAAATGATTGATTAGTGTGTAGAGAGTTATCGAAAGCAAACCCCGCAAGGAGTCTCTTCAGCACCGCAGAAGATATAGGACAACTTAAAAATAAGTGTTCCATTGTTTCCTCCCCTTCTTTGCAAAGGTAGCATCGAGACGGATGCTTATATCCCCTATGAACCAAGAGATCCCAAGTAGTGAGTATGACATGAATTGCTTTCCAAGCTGTTATAGATCTTCTAAGTGGAATAAAACTGGCCTATATCCATGAGCCCCAATTAGGTTTCAAGCATGCAGGGCGTAAATTAGTGTATGCCGCATTTGAGGTCACCCTGCCTTGAAAGGACTTGCTCCAGAATCTACAACCCTCTGAATATATACAGACAGAAAGTATTGCCTCCACAATGTGTGAAACGTGGTTGTGAAGCTTTCAGTAAAATGCCAGTTTTCATTATGCAAATAATCTCCAACCTCATCATCAAAATTATGTCTATACCACTGAGGTATATCCACCAAATTTGCAATGGGACTCCCTATCCAATTGTCCAGCCAAAATCGAACCTTGGAGTTTTCTCCTGCCACTCATACTTCCTCCTCCTTTAATCGTTGAATATATATCGTGCATGGCTTTCGAATAGATGAGACTACATATCCTCTCTTAAGATCTTCCCCTGCAAACCATCTTCCTTTCATCAAAGCTAATGGGCATTTTCCTTCGAGAATTTTCCAAGAAAGTTTCATAAGGTATGACTCATTAGCTGCTCTGACTGAACGAATACCCAACCTACCCTCCGAGGTTGGGTAGCAAACACGTTTCCAACCCACCGTAAACCTGTGTTGTTTATGTACATCTCTGGTCCAAACAAAATTTCGACATGCCACCTCAATTTTCTTTAGCAAGTATCTAGGCCACTTATACACCATCATCATATGAACTGTAGAAGCAATAATCACTGAATTCACTAGGCAAATACGACCTGCCATGGAAAGTGTGTTTCCCTTCCAATGCTGAAATTTACTAAGTACATTGTCTGTTGCTTGCTAGAAGTATTCTTTCTTAGGGGATCCAATAAAAATAGGAGCCCCTAGGTATTTGAATGGGAATGTACTTCTTGAATCCCTAACTCATTCCTAACCTTTCTTTTTATCACTAATCGATCATGAGCTCCAAAGAATACCTTTGATTTGTTGGGATTGAATTCTTGCCCTGATAGCCTCGCATAATTCTCCAATATTGCACGAAATGCATTAATAGACTTGACATCACCCTGGCAGAATAACACAATGTCTTCAGCATAAAATAAATATGGGGGAATGAGTGTAGACCTGTTCGCTTTTTCCAGAGAAATCTCCCCAATTGCAATCTTATGATCAATCCATCTACCTAAAACTTCTTCTGCAATACAAAACAGGAAAGGAGATAGCGGATCACCCTGCCTAACCCCCCTGCCGCAGCCAAAGAAATCCTCTAGAGTACCATTAATCAGAACCGAGACTTTAGCAGATTGAAAAATGGTTCGAATCCATCCAATAAAAATATCGCAGAATCCCATTTTCTTCAATACATAAAGAACAAAGTCCCACTGTAAAGTATCAAAAGCCTTTCTTATATCAATTTTGAACCCGATCGACCCACACATGGAATTATGTATGCTGTTAAAACTCTCAGATGCAATTGCAATGCAGTTATGAATACTTCTCCCCAGTATGAATCCATATTGATTATCACTAAGATGCTCATTTAAAACTGGCCAAACTCTGGATGCAATGATTTTAGTGATGATCTTAAAAGAGAAAATTGCAAAGGTTAATGGGCCTAAAATCCTCCATCCTTTTCGCTCCCTCCACTTTTGGCACCAAAACAATAAAATTGCAATTGATTCCAGAAGGCAACTTGGAGGTCTTAAAGAAGTGTTGCACAGCAAGGCATAAATCACTTTCGATAATGTGCCAACATTTCTTAAAAAATTCCACCAAAACCATCAGGTCCTGGAGCGCTGTCCGAAGAAAGCCCCATAACTGCGTTCTTTATTTCTTCCACCGAGGACACTGCCGAGAGAGCAAGATTCTGCTCATCAGACACAAACCTAGCAAGAAAATTCAAGCCCTCAAATTCTCTTTCCTTCTCTGTTTCTCGGAACAAGGTGGTATAGTAATCGACTGCGTGTTGCGCAATAAGACAAGGGTCATCCGTAAGAGCTCCATTTATATGCATGAAGGTGATGTTAGACTTTGTACGTTGGACCCTTCTATACTTGTGGAAAAAATCAGAGTTCCTATCCCCATCTTTAAGCCATGACATTCGATTTTTCTGAGATAAGAACTCCTGCTTTTGAGCTAGCTTCTCGCTCAACTCTACATGAGCATCCATTTCCTCCAAAAACAGTTCTTCGCTGTCCCCTTCGACTTCAATGCGTGTTTGAACGTCGTCAAGAACACGCATCGCAGCATCCACGTTGTCAAAGACATCTCCATAAGTACTTATGTTCCATGTCTTAAGTCTGTGCTTTAATCTTTTTAGCTTCACAGCCAAAGAAGATATTGGTCTGTGCTTTAATCTTTTTAGCTTCACAGCCAAAGAAGATATTGGGTTACACACCCCAGTAGGATCCTTCCACGAAGTCTCTGCCATGATAAAAAAACCCAGTGTCCAAGAGCCACATGGATTGGAATCTGAATGGCCTTGGCGTCTGATTTTTTTGCTTACAAGTAAGCAGAATCGGCATGTGATCCGACTCATGCCTAGCCAAAGCCGATGCCAAACATGAATCCCAATCATCCAAAAAATCATCATCAGCTAGGACTCTATCAATTCTGGAGGCTCTCATCCCTCTAGTAGCAGAACGACTCACCCAAGTAAATCTAGCACCATGCATATCAAGATCATGAAGGCCTATCGTATCTAGAAATTCCTTGAATTCCAGGGGCCCCAGATTATCTCTACCCGTACTATGCAGTCTCTCATGTGATCCAAGTGTAGCATTGAAGTCTCCAATAATCAACATTCTATTCCTGCAATGCAATATAATATCCTCCCATAATTGCTTACGGATAACATGATCCGTATGCGCATGTACAAACCCAAACCAGTAGTACAAATACTGAGGGCCGGAGACCGGAGGGAGTAATATTTATTAAGAAACATGTGGAGTACTTTTAACCGATATCAACTCTCTTCTTTAATCACTAGTATGAAATCACCCCTAATATTTGTCCAAATTAAATTGTTATAAAGCGATATCACTTTTTCTGAGCAGATTTAGTCTAAATCAGTGTAAAGTTATTCTTCAATTAATAGTGAAAATTCTAGAATTCATAAATCCTAAATTTCCACCACTTATCTGTTTCAGATCTTGATAATACTGAGGTATACACTTTCATTGCAAATGAAGAGAGGGAATCCAAAGATTCATTCATTCATTCATTCATCCAACATAAAAATTCGTTCATTCATTCATCCAACATAAAAGGTCAATTACATATCCATTGATATGAAAAAAATTATGACTTCTCCAAATACTTGCTCTCTTAGCCAAAATCTCAATTACACTTGATATTTATTCATTTGACCATTGAAACAAATATGACCAACATTACAAAGCAGTGCCTATTAAATCACGAGGCCTTCACTTGATAATTTTATGATCACGACAAAACTCTGCTGAAGTTTGGCTTTCGGAGGGTTTATACCACTCATAAGTCATCTCGCATATCAGTCTTTCGCCTAGAGTGCAAAGCAAGCCGAGCATCTCTTTCACGCTCAAATTCTCGGTAATCAGTACGTTCTAAGAAAGACACTTTGTCCAGATACTGATTCGAACTTTTCTTGTATGCATCCAGTTCGTCTTCCATGCCTTTGTTTTCGTCCTTGAACTCACCCCAGTCCTTTTTCGTTTTATCAAGGACACTGAGTTTGGGTTTCTTTTTTATCTGTTCTAGTACAGCATCAACAGCAGATATGGTGCCTCCTGCACCTTTACCTTTCTCAGCATCAACTAATTTCTTCACTGCAATATCCTCCCCAGCAAAGTCTCGAACTTCAGTGACCTTCAAAATTAACAAACGACAATATATGAACTACTTGCTTAAATAAAGATGAACAAAGTCTAAACTTCCAGAGTTCCTAAACCCCTAGAGCTTTTGCAAGGGGATTATGTACGCATTACATGACTTCGAAAAGTCCCAATAGAACATACCTCAACTTTTCCTCTTCCTATGGTGGCTAATGCAGCAGCATCCTTGACTGCTGAAAGAGCAGCTGCTGCAAGCTTTTTAGCATCGATGTTGGAACCATTTTCTTCACCCACACCACGCTTACCAAGTACTACTTGTCCAGTAGATAGCGTCTTGCTCGATCCAAAGCCCAAATAATTCATCCAACCCTGAAAGGGGGGTGGGGATGATTATGGTGGTTCCTCACTGCCAAAGTTTAGATTAATATTAACATTGAAAATGTCCCTATAAGTCACCAATAGAGGGGGTGAACCTAACTGTTGATGACTTCTGCACAGAATTTGGTCGCGAAGATTTGATTGTGGTTGAACTCTTTTTCTCTGAGATGGTTTTAAGAGTTTTTGCAGAGACTCCTTTGTTCATTTGCTGCCATACAGCATCCACCCGAGCTTTTCTCTCTATAATAAGGACTCATACAAAATTAAAATAAAAAATCTCATAGGAGGAGCTTCTTCAGTGCTAATGCACAGCTGTCAAAGCAGGGCATAATAGAGAAAAGATAGAGATGGATAAGGAACCAGCCAAACTAACCCATTTCTCCAGGATCAACCTGCGAGGTTGGACAATCTTCTTGAGAGGGTTCTGCTCTGCTCCCCTCCATCTTTTCTACATTTCCTGAGAAAAAAATTATCTAAGCATTTGAAATAAGTGATTCGGTAAATTTCAAATGACATAGTATAAATACAGTAGAGGATCTCAAGACAAACCAGATAGGCCAAATCAAACAAGAACTAGTTCAAATGAAAGTAAAGGGTTTCAATCAATAATACAATGCGGCCATCCAAATAACAATCAATTTTTTTTTTAAATTCGATAATTTATTAAACCAAGCTCCACAACCTAAATTTCACAAGCAATCTTAGATACTTTATAAGAAGACTACGACAACCAATAGCTAACAGAGAGAATTTATATATATTCATTAAGATTGATCATTTCATGTATTTTGCCCCGGGACTTGCATCATAAAGGAACGATGAAAGGAACGACACAGCGGAGAAGAAACCCAAATAAGTATGGAGAGAGATGACAATGAGGACAGCGTGGTGTCTTTTCTAGTTGTTTCTAACTTTCTGGACACGTAGAATGTTAGGAATCAGATTTATATAAGAAGGCAAAGAGACAAGAAGGCCAGCAATCTATATGCGTGGTCAAATAAATATTAAAGAGTACTTATTGCTGCTATACGGCGGTCAAACTTCTCTAGGCCAGAAGTCTATATATTCATCCTAGTAACTGATAGGAGGTATCAAGATTAAACTTTAGAATTGTTTTCGGCTTATGCTTGGGCAGATGATTCATTTAGAATCTTTCTTAGAACCTGTGTTCATTTTATCTATCTTCGGCTGTTGCATGGGCAGGAGATTCTTCTTGAATCTTTCTGAGAACCTTTGTGTTCATTTTATCTTCTATCCTATATATATTATTTATCATTGTTTTTCTATCAATACCCTTGACTCTATCATAGAAGGAGAATAAGTTAAAGGCACGCCGTGTGTAAGAAAGGTGACCGGCTACCCTACGGAAACTGGCCATTTTAAGGGCGAAATCTCTTCATATTTATTTATGGAAATTGTTCTTCTTGTAAAAATTGTAGCATACATTGCTTGGAATATTCCTTTACACATAGTAGCATATTTATGTTAATAAATATGTTGTAGAATAGGTGGAATACATTCAAATAGGTTATCATACTACAAAACAACAATGTTAGAAAATGGACATTTAGAGTAGCACCAATTCTAGGTATAACATAGCTTAACTTGGTAACTCTGCATCTCACTAAAATTCCCATATTTCGGAAATTAATGTAATGGAACGCAGACAAAACCAATTCAAGTCAGAGTGAACAAAGAACAAATACACATAGACTGATATTTATAGCTTCTGTCACTGCAAGATATGAGGTCCACCAGAAAAAAATCAGAATAGTGGATAGATAAGGAAAACAAAACACTGTCAAGTTGATGTTGCAAAAAATGAGTTCCAAGCAAGTGTTATCAAGCAAAGATAGTTTCAGTCTAACACAAGGCATACATGACTAAGAAGAGACGTAAATCACCCTAAGGGCAATTTGTCAAACAACTGGTGAGCAGGCGAAGCAAATAGAGCAAAAAATATATGAAAAGCGATCCAGAGAATAACAGAAAATTTAAACAGATGGCCACACAAGTAGGGGAAACAAAAGATGGGGCCAGGGCAGCCAGGCCTTGTAATAGTTTTTATGGACAAACATAAGACAGACACAGATTAAAATTCTAGAACAAACAAAATAAAATTAAAAAGAAAGAGAAAGAGAGGTGAACCTCAATTGCTCGTCCAACGAAGGTGAAGCTGTCGCGACCTTGGAGAGGTGAGTGCAGCGGTGACCTGGAGGCGCGTGCGCAGTTGCGAACAGGAAGGGTGACGTCGCGAACGGGTGGGCCGCTAGTGGGAGGAGGTGGCGTCGCGAACGGTTGGGCTCGCCGGGACCAGGTTGCGTCGCCAACAGAGAGCGGGAGTGCGGCCGGCGGCGAGGGGTGCCGGGTTCTTAGATTTGGCCGGCGGGATTAACTCATTCGCTGACATCCCTCTACGATTATAGGAATTAGCGTTCGAATATCAACGATTTGGTTCGAATATCAGTTTGTGTGATTTTTGGGAGTTAGTGTTTTCTGAAAATAAAGATTGGGGATAATTTGGATTATAAACTCAAAACGATTTATTTATGTTTAAAAAAAAATTCGTTTTTTGGTTTTTTAATTGAGGGTTAATTTAAAAAATTCAGGTTTTTAAATTTATCACGAAATTTTATTTTTATCAATTCAATACACAATTTATTTAATTTTTTAATTTTATCACGATCTTTAATTTTTGTCAATTCAATACGCGAGTATTTAATATTTTTAATTTTATCATAATTTTTATTTTTGCAATTTGATACACCACTTATTTTATATTTTCAATTTAATTCTTTATTATTATTCCTTATTCTTATTATTATTATTATTATTATTATTATTATAAAAGTAGGACTGTGTACTTATTAATTAAGAAAAAAATTAATTAATGGGATTAATATTTCATCTTTTTTAATTTTTTATTTTTAAATTCAAATTGGATTACTAATCTAATTCGCTATAAAATCTTTATTTTCAATGATTAATTTCATTTATATAATATTTTTATTTTAATTATATCTTTATTTTTAATGATTAATTTCATTTATAGAATATTTTTATTTTAGTTGTGAATTTTACTACTCCCTCCGTACCGGGTATTTTTACCAATTTATACGGGCACGTAGATTAAGATGTGTTATTTTTTTAGTATACTCCCTCCGTCCCACAACAAGGGTATCTTTTTTCTATTTTGGTCGTCACACCCAAAGGGTCTTTTTTCTTTTTTACACACATAACCCACTCATTCTATCTAATACAATTAAAACATGGGGCTCATACTCCCACTAAACAACTACCCACTACACATTAAATAATACTCCTTAATCCACGTGCCAAAAAATAAAAACTACCCTTGTCGTGGGAAGGAGGGAATATAATGTAAGAAAAAGTAGGGATAAATTAGTAATTTAAATTATTTTTTTAATATATAATGTAAGAAAAAGTAGGGATAAATTAGTAATTTAAAAAGAAAAAGTAAATAAAGTTGTGGGGAATGATGAATAAAGTGTAAAAAGTAATTAAATTATTTGTATTGTAAAAAGTAGATAATAAAATATTATGTATTTTTTTCATTAATAGAATGAGTAAAAATACGTGGGATACACTAAAATGAAAAGTGGGTAAAAATACGTGGGATAGAGGGGATATAATAATAGTAATAATTTCGAATAAGAAAAAAAATTAATAGAATTTTATTCATTATAGTAAAAAATAAATTTATATGAAGTCTAACCTATTAAAAATTTGGTGGGTTTTATCAACTTGCAAATTCTTCCGCATTTAGTTAAAAGAATGAAATTGGGGCTCGGCGTGTACATGAGAGAAGCAAGGAGGTCAACCTCTTTCAAATAAACAACATGGATTCTGCTGGGTGTAGCAATCTCTGTTATTGGACAAAAATATGGCTATCCTCTAGATATGAAAACTATTAGTCTTGCTGTGTAGATCGGTTCCACTTACGTCTGGGGAGAGTGAAGAGCCTTCTCCCGTCTTCCTTCTAGCAGTATTCCTTTAAGCCTTATCTATTACAGGAGATGCAGATGATGGGATGGCCTACCTTATAGCTTAAGGAGACAACACCAATTGAACTCCGAAACAAGGATTCGAAAGATTAAGTGGTTTTTATTCAATACGTTACTACAAGTTAATTATACACCTGTGAATTTTTTATAATAACATAAATAATAATAATAATAATAGAATTGAAAAATGAAATACGTATTGATGTTAAACTGCAAAAATATAAGTTGTGACATAATTGAAAATATTAAATAGATCATGTATTGAATTGATAAAAATAAAATATCTTAATAAATTTGAAAATTCTCAATAAGATGATGAATATTTTAGGAATTAATCAAATTAAAAAATATAATATTTTAAAGTGCACTGGATTAACTTATACTATAATATTTTAATGTATAATGAACGTTTAAAATTTGTATTAATGTGCACTAGATTGAAATTTGAAAAATATAATATTTTAATATATAATGAATACTTGTATTAATTTTGTATTTGAGCCAAAATGTAACAATATTAATGGGACGCTCATAATGAATAAATATAACATTAGCGAGTCAAAGAGATTATATTGTACACGGCAAACACTTGTGTGAGACGTATAAGAAGTGATAACATTTTAATAAAAATATAATACCTTATTAATGAAAAATGATAATGATGCAGTGAACTACTTCATAAACAAGTCGAAAAATGAATTAAAAGTGATTAATAAAAAGCACTAATATTTTCTACGGAAAGTGATAATTAATTAAAAAACGTAAAACAGTACTGATGGTCTCACACAAATGTTGTCCTTTAATAAAATATTATAAAAATTCAACAGTTCCAAGACTATTTTTGAACATATTCATACAGAGTGCTTGTCACCAGAATCATATACAACATTTTCAGCAAGTCATGCACAAATTAAAGGTGAAACTTGCATTAAGTGGCAACCTTTGCATGTCCATCCGCTGATGGTTTCTTCCGTAATGTCCAAAATGCAGCATAATATCGGTTCTGCATTGCACAAGATTAACTCAACTTGTGTGCATAATAAACATCAACTATACATCAATCAATATCGTACAACATAAGTTATATTGGTGGTCAGAGAAAATGAGGATAATGATAACAAAAAATCAAAATAACAACAATAGTAACCAAAAAACAATTGAACAATCAAGTAAAGTGGAATTAAATATCATAAGAACGGCTTATAGTTGCCACTGGAATATTATCTATGTTGGGAAATATTAACAAATATCTTAGTTAGGTTTTGTATGCATCAAGAATACAAGATCAGACTATATAACTAGGTTTTGTATACATCAAGAATACTACTACAGAGTTAGAGGGAGGGAGAATGCCCTGATTAAAATAGCCTATCCTCCACATTCTTCTTCATGATAAAGTAATCAAATATCAGACAGTCCAGAATTATTACACTTTATGATACTCTCTATGGTCCTTTAAGTTTTAACAAAAGCTTATTTGATTACCTACACCAGTGCACGCAGACTTGATACAAACTTTATCTACTTAGTCCATAACTTTATCTACGATAGGCATAATACATTCAGAGCGAATTCTCAGTAGCAGATATCCAAATAATGTGAAGAGGCCATACAAATATATTCAAATTTAAACCTAATTAGAGCATGTAAAGCGCACCTGCATCATTGATCTCGGATTTGTTGTGTAAGTCGTCGCAATCGTTGCTTCCTTCTGCGTTTTTAAAGGAAAACAGACAAAAAGTTCAGATAAGTTAAACCATATGATGTTTTATTTGATTGATACAGGATCATGAAATAAATCTTAAGATACCTCTATTTCAAATCCATAGTGGCAGGCAACCCTCTTTACATCTTCCAAACTCAGCTCAATTGACATCTCCTAGAAGAAGGAATAAATAAAATAACAATAAAATTGAATAGTCCAATATGATAATTACTTTAGGGTTTATGAAAAGTTCGCAATCTACTATTAAAGGTCTAAAGACTTGCATTTTCCTGATTAAATGTGTCTGCAAAATGATAAAGCAACGGCCCCAAATTGATCCACACCTGTCAAACTCACGGAATAAGAATTGCAGATAGCAAATATTAGTAGGTAATAACTAGTTCAAATCACTTACACCACCATCTTTGAGAATTTTTGAGATAATCTCAATATATTCAACGATATTATGCGCCGTATCAAGAAAAAAACATGTTACAACAGCATCCCAAGTTCCTGAAATATATGAAAATCACAACTCAGTGTAGCAGAGCTGAGCAAAGTATTAAACAGGGGGTCATACACTCGTATATGTTAAAGCAGAGAAAGTTTCAACAGATATTGTACTCCAACAATCCTTCAATTCGAACAGATTTTTAAGCAAAGAGGCGCATCTTTTTTCTCTTTCCCCGGAAAAAGAAGAATAATTTATATAATATTATATAAATAAATTATATAAAGCTCCCAAGGTGAATGGCCAAGTACCATAACTTGAAATGATTACAGTAATGTCCAGCTAAAACTGGAATTCTATATCAGCAATTATAACATATAATAATATCATCCCACTATTTCTCATTACAGAGAAAATAGTGCAATGACAATAAGTAAAATCAACTCACCCTTGTCATACATTAACCATACACACGAATGAGAAGAAATTCATTTTCCTTACCAACTTGATTTGGATCACCATAGACTTCAACAAAATCACCTCCACACATAGAGAAACCTTCAGTAATCCCTGCACTGTTCCAGTATATTTTATCAAAATCAAGTTTCAGAAAGGGTCAGAGATAAAAATAAAGAAAATATAGCATAGCATTATCTCTAATAAATGTCCAGTGGATGGACAGATAGTACAAAAAATACAGCATGGGAGAAAGCAAAGGAAACATCCAGGGCAAAAAAGAAAAATAAAGAAGCATCAACATCATCCAATCTTCCTAAATAATTACTGTTGAAATTACAATATTAAATCTTTCTCCTCTGGAGTATCCACATTTAGCCTGTGTGAACATGAATGCAACATAGTTGAGAACTGAAAAGAATGAATGAATTAAGCACAGAAGCCACCTATATACACAATTTTTTAGACTAAAAAAGGTCAGACTAAACAAAAATGAACACAACCATAATTATTCCAAGTATTCTAATACACTTCCCCACAAGATGGAGCATAGATATTTCTTGTTACAGAGTTGCTCAATACTAACTACATTAAAAGCCTTTTAAAGATATCTACTAGTTGATCAGCAGGCTTCACATGTCCAGTAAAAGCATCTCTCATTTTATCTTCTGTCAAACAAAATGACAAATGAACTATTTGTTTTGTTTGTTCATGAAAGACCGGATTAGAGGAAATAATGATGTGCAGCCTGGTTATCACACCACAACATAAAAAACATTGAGACAGTGAAACCATTTAGAAACTTATGAATTGACAAGATCTCACATACAGATTTAGTCCAACTTCTGGTTCCTAATTTTAAGTTATCAAATTCCCACCAAAGAACACACAATACCCTAGAGTAGATCACCAATTTTCCTTCGACCCTACCCAATTAACATTCAAAATGTACTCAATTTTATCGTGACCAATGACCAAGGTCTCTACACACAATTTCACGCCCCAGCACTCCCTCTTAACACAATTTTTTCTGCTCTTTCCAATGATCTATAGTGTGTGATGGCATATACTGACTGACAACACTTATAGATAGGCAATATCAAGATGTATCACCCTTAAACAATTCAACTTTCCAGTCAATCTTCTTCAGGTCCTAGCAACAAACAACACATTCTTTCCAAGTTCTATGTTGGGAATCATTGCAATACTACATGGCTTAGAACTCAATTTTCCTGTTTCAGAGTAAAACTCAGGCACATACTTCCGATGGGAAAATCCATTTCTTACTCCTGAACAACACTTCGAAACCCAAAAAATACTTGAGCTTTCCCAAAACTTTGGTATCCGTGTTTATCGGTTCAGTTTTCAGTTATTAAATTAAAGTTAATCTAATTCAGTTAAAATGTTGGTTTTTCTTTAATCATTGTAGTTTACTCTGCCTCATGCCAAAAAAATTCAACCACAAGAGTAAACGTACCAAACCATGCACAAGGACTCTAGTTCAAACCTTACTAGAAAATCAGCATATGAGACAACTTACGCTTCTCCCCAAGAGAGCAACTTATTCTAGCAGTTGCTCCATACAGATAAGTGTCAATTAGAACACCATGTATGAAGGCAATCTTGATGTTCAATCAAGTTTTATGACTACATGGCAGACATCACGGATAAAATAGATGTACCTAAAGATCTTAGGGGATTGGGGAAACAGCAATAGAGACAGCATCAGCCCAAAAATGTATATGGACATGCATGGAAAATAACATAGCACTGGCCATTTCAAGGAGATGCCTATTTATCGGTTCAGTAACACCTTTTGAGCAAGTGAACCAATACATGATAACACATCGAACATCCATACATAATCAACTTTAAAGTTCAAATCTTCAACAAAATAAAAATAAGCTAATGAAACGAAGTTTTCAACTTTAAAAAGTCATCAAGTTTCAAATGATTAGCAACTAGCAAACTAATCAATTATCATCCCCATAATCCACATCCTCAGCCTGAATATGAGCATAGTCACTTCATCCATTCACACTCAAAATAAATTTTAATATCTTTATCTTCAACATCATCTTTAAGTCTTAAAGTTAACCACTCTGTCCTTTGTCTACCTGATTTTTTCCTTTAGTTAGTGATCTAGCACTAGAATGAGTGGGCACTTGGTTTCTCTTTAGCTTGGGTTTTTTTTTTTAAATCGTAACCTTAATTCAAGTAGAAACTAGTTAAAATCAATTCCTCACCAAAGACTAAATAGGAGGCAAAAACATTTTTTGCGTAAAGGAAACATGTAACAAATAAGGGTTATTGGAATACATTTACGGGAGGGTGCCTCTTGACATAAAGAGAGGAATGTGACTCTTGAACATCGCCTAAATAATAAATTCACCAAAGATCCAATAAAAATAAGCACAAGAGCTAGAGCCTCCTAGGAGGCGAGCCTCTAACAGCTATTTGCATAGTCAGCAGGGAGTCTTTAAGTGGCCAGAAGGTGTTCCACCATCAGCCATATGAACAAACGAAAGAGTCATCTTATTACGGAGTCATTGACAATCGCATTTGAGATGTCTAAGCTACTCATGACTATAATGACACTCAGCACAAGCCAATCACAATCCTTGTCTAGAGGCATTGTAATCCTTCTTGAACAGTTGAACTGCAGCTTCCTAGATAGAAGAGAAGAACGGCTTCCATCTAGGAAGAGCACTATTATGTTGCATGAAAGGTAAGAGTAGGGTGCTCTATGAAAAGAAGCCAATAGAAAGCCTTCTCCAGTGAGGAAATGAGGATCATAGAGAACTTGAGGTTAGGCTGTCTAAGAGTATGATGAGAATCGCCAAGAAACTCATAACAGACATTTTCTCCATCAAAGAGACTAAGACTCTGGCACTTGGATATCAATGCAACAATGGATTCAACTCTTGTTACTCTTCACAAGTTCTCTTCAATGCCATGATATAATCAGCGAGAATTATGTCTCTGTACTACTGCCTGTTGAATGCTCAGCACACATCAAACATATGAGATACATTTCATCTTCCTAAATAGAGGAATAGTTCATCCTTCATAGGAAATTGGACAATGTCAAAACGAGTAACCACCCTGATTACCTCACTATCAATAGATTTATAAAATACAAATGTGAAAACACTGGCAGGCATCTTCTAGGAGCCAAGACTTCATCTTTGTTGTAGCAAATGGTGGATCACCAATCATACAATGATCTACCAACACTCAACAAATAGAGTTCAATAGTTTGGCACCAATCTTGATAATTTGAAGACCAAAGCTTATGCAGCATGATTTTCGAAATCATGAACAAAATATCAATGTATTTATCCTTCTCAAACATATGTGAATACCAGAGCTTGTGTTGCATGATTTTTAATGTCAGGAACAGAAGAACATTGAATTTATTCTTATAAGACATAATAAAGCACAAACCCGAAAAAATAGCACAGAAAATCTGATAAGAAGAAAAATTAGGGTTCATGGTCGACGGGCCGGGCGTGGGTCCACTTCCGTGGGCTGATCTTATTTATTTTAATTATCTTTATGTTTAGGGCTTGAGCCCATTATTCGTGGGTTGGGCTTATGCTTTTGCTTAGGTCATTAGGGTTTTGGTTTCTTTCCTTTTTGGTATTGAGTAGTATTATTTAAGGTGTGATTAGGGTTTATGTATTGCTATCAAGAAAATTATTGGATTAAGGAGCCTGGAGGCTATTGGGCAAACGGAGTTTTCCGTTTGATTGGGCAAACGGTATTTACTGTTTGATTTTCTTTTCTTTTCTTTTTCTTATTTTTCCGTTCCTAACAATTGGTCCGACCTGCCGGATCTCGTTCCCGTCGACATGTCAATGACCCGTTCCACTGGAGAGATTGGATAAACTCGAGGCTAATCAGGCGGAGATGAAGAAGACGATGGCTGAAATTTTTGCTACTATGGGTGAACTTTCGAAGGTGATTCTGAAACTCTCGGGATCGCAACAATCAGCTGCAGATCTGCGTCGCGATGATGTCGTCACAACAGAGACTGAAACGATGACTCTACCACCGGCGATTCATCCTCAACTGCAAATATGTACGGTGCAACTTCAGTCCTTCAATGGATCTGGCCCTATTGGTTGTTCAAGGCTACCTGTGGTAAATAATGTGGCGGTAGGGGGCAGCAGTGCACAGGGGTCGACCTGCGGTTTCTCTAAGCCGACTGCGGATCCCTCAAGGATGAATTCAGGGCTGTCTAGGACAAATTTGGGGCTGTCCGGGCAGCCTACTGCTCATTCCAGATTTACTCATCTTCCACCGAGAGCCTTGGAGGACTCTAGAGCGAAAGAATTGTGCTTTAGGGGTAAGAAACCCTTTACACCTTGGCATGACTGCCCATTCAAACAACTGAGAATGTTGTTGGCTGATGAGGATGAAAAGTTGGACCTCAAACAGGTTGAATATTGCGAGGTGAAGGGGAAAGAGTTAATGAATGAACAAGAAGAACTTTTTGAGGAGGAGTGGGGATTTCATGTTTACTCTACGGCGATTACTTGATTCAATCAACCTTGAGGACAAGGTTGTTTCGAAGGGGGATGGAATTGATATGAAGCAAAATTAGGGTTCATGGTCGACGGGGCGGGCATGGGTCCACTTCCGTGGGCTGATCTTATTTATTTTAATTATCTTTATGTTTATGGGTTGGGCTTATGCTTTTGCTTAGGTCATTAGGGTTTTGGTTTCTTTCCTTTTGGTATCGAGTAGTATTATTTAAGGTGTGATTAGGGTTTATGTATTGCTATCAACATAGTTTTTAAAGGCGCGCCTAAGGCGCTCAAGCGCTCAGGCTCAGGGGTCTGCGCCTAGATTGTTGATTTTTTGCTATTCCAAGCTCATGTATCAAAGGCTCACGCCTAGGTGCGCCTTGGTGCGCCTTTTAGTTGCGCCTAGATGCGTCTAGGCGCGCCTCTTCACATCTTGTTTTTTTCTTTTTTTTTTAAGTTTTTTGAAATTGCTACTCAATTATTAAAGGGTTTACACATTTTTAAGATAAAAATGGACAGCCCACTTATAAAATGATATAAATAGAGAATTAGGGTTAGGGTTTTAGTACTTGAACTTTCAAAACAAAGACAAAAAGGTGGGCTGCCTTCACCTCCACCGCCTACCTCCACCATCTGCCGCCTACTTGAACTTTATTTGTGTGTATGTTTTATGTGTTATAATGCTATTATGAGTTATTATGTATCATTATGTGATGTTATGTGATTTTTATCTTAGTTTAGATATGTAATATGATTGTAAGTAGGATATATTTGTGTATATACATTGTAAATTCAGTTTTGGGCAAAATGTAGCTCAGGCGCGCGCCTGGGTCCGTGCGCCTAGGTGCGCCTCTCGCTTTTAACAACTATGGCTATCAAGAAAATTATTGGATTATGGAGCCTGGAGGCTATTGGGCAAACGGAGTTTTCCGTTTGATTGGGCAAACGGTATTTACCATTTGATTTTCTTTTCTTTTTCTTATTTTTCCGTTCCTAACAAAATCTAATCTGAATCAGAAAACTAATTTAGAAAGAAGCTAGCTACGTATGAGACTAAGCCAACAGAGTTAGATGGAACGGTTTCCAGCCAGAGACATGCCCCCACTCACTGAAAATAAGAAACATTGCAAAAAAAAAAAATAATGCGTAGTATGTGAGCGATTTCAGCAGCCGGAAATCTGCTGTAATGTCACTGGAGAGAACAACACTAGTTGGGGCTGAGTGTTGATTGGTGATGCTCAAAAAGGAATGGCTACTACTCACTACATCCTTTGTTTGGGTATAAACCCTAATTTTTAGATCTAAAAACTGATAATATTCATGAAACCTAAGCTCTTAAATACCATGTTCTCATGAATGCATAACATAGTTGAGAGGAGAAAAGATTGAATGAGTTAATCACATATAGACCACCTATATATACAAATTTCTGCTAATTCAAACAAGGTAAGACTAAACCCTTGCATAAAAAAAATAAGTAAAAAAAAAATTAAATTAGTACCTTGCTGGATGAATATCTGGAATTGAAACTGGGCGAAGTTGATCATCATCTGAAAGTGAATTGCAATTACTGTGAATCCAAGGATATATTGTCCACTCCTCAGCAACTTGAGAGCTGAAGAGCCAAAATATTAGATGTAAGCCCGAAAAAAGAAAAAAGAAAAAAGAAGACAGAATGTAAAATCCAAGGTCCATACTGATTTAATATAAAACTGGAGCATATCATCATGTAGTAAGAAAACTCATTCCCCTGGCATACAAAACCTGAGATATTAGATAGATGTTAGGCTAATGGCAAGGAACTATCCATCTAGAGGACTATTCATAATTCTCAAAAGTCATACCCAGACTTGAGATCTCTAATGCCAACCTCCCTAGACCAGCTCCTGGAACTAAACATGTAGGAGGACTGCTTCAGAAGAAACATGAGTATTAACCTCAAACGAGGGGGCCAATAACAGACTTGGAAATTGGTTTCATATCAATAAATGGTAAATCCCAACTGCACAAGTACAACTATAACATCATCTACTAGTAATTCTAGCTAAGAGAGGCAATTCATTTAGCAATATCACAGAAATGGCACATGATCTATAGCACCTGCTTCTAAACCGATGTGGAAATTGTTGCTCAAGTTCTTTTAAAATTGGTTTATAACACTCGTCACGTTCTCGCTGGCCCTGAACATAACCCGGGAAAAAAGGTAAAATTAATAATATTTTAATTGTTTAGTCTTTATATCATTCATCTCTTAATTCTAATCAATTTAATTTTGAGAGGCAATAAAACATAGCTCATGCTAGGAAGGAACATTTATGATCTAGCTTCTTCAAAGATATAACAAAATTAATGAATACCTCAGCTGCCCAATCTCGGACAATGTTCCGAATGATGCACCGAACCTGGAAAAAAATGAGATACATTTATTGATTAAATTAATCGTTGTGTGCATATTAAAGGCCTCAGCATTGATCAGGATTTAATTAATATATGATGTTGCAGAAATATATGACCATATGCCTTAAAATAGATCGTGCAAAGTGAATAAAGTAAACATTGGGCATAATAGTTTTTTAATTATCAGCCCATTAAAAAGTAGGGTTCTAAACATTTAATTTAATGATATAACAATCCTTACGACTCATAAGAAGAACAAAAATATGGAGGGAAAATTGACCTTAAATTTTCCATGAAACAGCACACTCAAATTTAACGACAACTTTAAATAAAGTAATCAATCATTGTATCAATCATTGTATAGAGAAATCAACCACTATCCACTGACATTGAATCTATTATTATATTATTAGATTAACCAAACCCTCTTACATCCAGTACTTTCCTATGACTAAATACAGTTTAGAGCATGATCCCAACCAACTAAAACATTTGTGAGAAACACCAGTATCACACTCTTCTAGTGCAGCAGAACATTATAATATTACCAATCAGATAGAGAAAAACTAAAACTTACTCATATTCAACTCAATATTTAATTATGACTTTCACTCCATAAAAGGATCATATGCCAACTGCCCACATTATTAAACAACTTGTTCAAAACAAATCACTTTCGAGAAACAGAAAACCCCATCATCACACCCTTCTCATTTTGCAATATCCATATAATACCATCTGAAATAAATCAAACAATTGTTTATATGACTACAGGTTTCTTGGCTATAGGCCAATAGCTTTTTTCACACATTAAGAAGCAAGACAATGAAATGACCAAGTAATTTTCATACTACAGTTAGCATAATCAATATTTAAGCATCTCACACCTTATCTACATCAACTAAAGGGACATGAAATTGCAATGATGGGTTCAACCAATCAGGAGGTGACAAGGAAACCTGAAAGAAGATCCAAACAGCACATGTTAGTTATTAGAAAGCATAATAAAGTAAAATTGTGTGCAACCATTGTTTGTAACAATTACAATCAATTAAAAAAGCAGAACCATAAAAGTTCTTCAAGAAAACTCTGTATATTCATTTAATGTGTTTGAAAAAACTTTTTTATTAATCAAACTAGGCAGAAATATTATTAAAGATAAAAGAAAAAGAGAAAGGGGAGAGGTACAAAGATAGAAAAGATAAAAGATGTTAGAAGAAGCCAAACAGAAGGCTTTAAAAAACTTCTCTATAAATCTTATTCCATAGATTTTCATTACGAATAGATTAAACCCAAAGATATAAAAAATAAAAAACAATCTAGGTTCCATAGAAAAGACTAAGGCAATTAGAAGTTTGAGAGATGGGAGAGTAGACCATGAAAGAACCAGAAAGCAGGACACAAGCCAACTATAATATGCTACACTTATATCATAGAGGTAATCCATCAAAAACTACAGTGCAAATATCACGAGGCCTTATTATTTCCAAGCCAAAAAGAAATTTTGGAAATGAGAGACTTTACATGTCCATCACAATCCAACGTGGAAGATAATGGTGGAGAATTTATTTTGACATTTTGAAAACCATTAGCATCAGCAATTTCAACCCTTTTGAACTCAGAGGTGTCAGAGCAGTTCGCCACATATTTGTTGAAAAATTGAATGTTCTTCTCCTGTTGTTATCTACAGAGGTCAAATTTTCATAATGAAAAAGAAATAACCAGATTGAACAGAGTTGAATGAATTTAGAACAACATATAAGATGACAGTGAGACCTCTTTATCAGTTATTGATTTAGAAGTCCCATGTGCTCCATCTTCCCATGAGCTAAGTTCGTCAACCTTCGCAAAGTGCAATTTGCCACAATTTGAGCCCGACCCATGAGAGATAAGGTTCGTGTGACCAGATGAAATGCAGTTATTCGGAGCATTCTCAGTAGCCTGATCTTCAACATTATAAATTTCCACACTCATATCAAGAGGGGGCTCAAAGGCCTGAAAAACCAAGAGTGGGAGTAGCTCTAGTAACAACCTCTTATAACAATCACATTAATTACATAGCATTTCATATTTCCCCAAGAAACAGCAATCACATAATTATAGTAAGTTGACCAAAGTAACAACAAATTATCAAGCAGAAAGGTAAATAGTTTTATTATTAATATACAAATACCTTCAGCATTTCAAATATGAAATAGGAATTTCGTGATACACACCTGCAAGAAAAAAAAAAATTAGCTTCCCCAGTTTCAAATCTAATTACCCCATCTTTCCTTGTTAGATTTTGTCATAATACATGTCCATGCATTAGGAAAACAAATATAGAGAGGTACAAAACGTCAGAGACTTTGATGGAGGTAAATAAACACAAATAGGAATCAAGAGGAAAACTTAATAATATTAATGATAAAATTCACACTACGATGCACAATCTGCCCAAGCTAGTTACCCATAAACAATTATCGAATAGATTGAAATCCCTAATCAATACGGAAGACAATTGTAAATAACAAATTATAAGCCCTAGGAATGGCTGCATGGAAGGCCCATGGGCTTTAACAAAACAGACCTAATCTAATGAAAAAACTGACATAATAGAGACACGAAAATTAAATAATAAGGATATCAAAACAACTTAAGGCAGAATTAGATTGCAAACAACTCCTCTCTCCTGCAAGGCGAGTATAACCACCGTCCTCAACAAAGCCATACTCCAAGAGATTTTCAGGGTATTACCCAAATGGTCTTCAAATACCTCATCTCAGCTGCAATTGTAGCAAATGAGGATTTTCTGCAGTAAACATGTACCTAGCAGTAACTCAGTGAGGCTCATCATAACTATAACAAGAGCACCGTTGTTAATGAGAAACACATTCTGTGTAACATTTCAAAACCCTTGCTAGTTGGGTTGAGAACCCACTAGCAGACCTTGAGCTGGAAAGATCCAATGTAGCATTTTGAGAGGGACATGGAGGCTGCCCATTTCTGCTCGGGGATCAAAGTGACAGTGGTCGTTTTTGTGAGGGTTGTGGAGGCGGCCCTCCATAGTTGTTAGAAGTGAGAAATGCACAGAGTTTCAAGGACCTTGAGGCGCACTTTGAGGCGAGAGGCATGCATCTCTTGTACAAACTGTCATAATATGGTTCTAAAACATACACACACACAAGTATAACCTACTTAAAATATAATTACCTGAATATAGTTAAAAATCTCATAAAATCACATAATGTTAATATAACTCATAATATCATGATAATAAATGGGAATCCATGCATAATCAACTTAAAAGTTTAAATCTTCAGTACAAAAAAATAGTTAGTCAGTAAAACGCCTGGACTTCAAGTTTGAAGAATTTATCAAGTTTCAATTGATTAGCTACTAGCACACTAATCACTTATCATCCTCATCCTCCTTAAATTGATGAACATTCTCTAGTATGTTATTTTAAAAAGTTCAAAACCCTTGCACTAATTGTCTAATCTATTACTAGATATGAATAATATAAGTCCATTTCCTCCCAAATAAGAGGTAAGAAACGCTGAAATAACACAAAACATCTAGTAAAAACTTTGAAAAGAAAAAGGATAATTCGAACATGTATTGGAGGCATGCCTCAATAAAAACAGAGGCGCACCACGCACTCCTTGTTCATACCCTTAAGTGAAAAACATATTTGAAAAAAGGGCTCACGAATCTGAGCCTCCACACCTGTGATGCGCCTCCAACAACTATGGTGCCTGCTTCCGGATGGGGGCTCAAATGAGCGAACTTGGGTTGGAACACATCTGGCAGGCCCTGTAGGTCGATAAGAGCAGCGAGAGGCAGCATGAAACATGCTGGTGGTGGCTTGAAACGAACGTACAGTAGGCTGTGATTGTATAAGTTTCAGAGCCTGACAACATTCAATTACTCTACCCGTTTGTATGGTAGAAAACAAATCTGGGGCATCCGAAACAATGAAGCATAGTTTGTTGTCAGGGTCTAGTCCATGCAAGAATATGCTATGCAAGATAGAATGAGCTAACCCTCTTAATGTCCATGCGAGCAAAGAACGTAGGGTCTATGTTGTGCTGTCTCCATCAAGCACTCTAACGGGTCATGAAGAAGGTTCTCATTGAAAAGTTTGAGGAGTTCGCCAGTGAATTGGGACCATGTCACAGTTAAATCCTACCTACTCCAGTGCAATCAGCCCCTTCTAGTTCCATGGCCATATGGACCTTGTCCTTTGTTGGCAATCAGGCAAGCGTAGAAGAATTGCTCCACTAGAGAAAGCCAACAATTAGGCTTTTGCCAGAAAAGGCCAAAATCTAATCCACAGGGAGGGTAGGTTATTGCAACAAAAGGAACCATGCACAACCCTACCTCAGAGTTATAGCATGAGCATCCCAAGAATTTAGAGAAGGAAGAGACTTTGGGTCAGTCACTAATGCTATGTTGATTGCCACTCAATCAAATAACTGTGTGAAGCGCTTCGACATAATTCTTCCAATCTTTTCTCCATCTCATCAAGTCATTCCAAAACATGCATTTCGGAATGAGTCATGTAGTTCGATGCGCAATAGGTAGGACGAAATTGATGGGAGGTAAAAAAAAAGCACAAACATGAATTATGACTTAATAGAAGAAATCAATAAATTTAATTCTATGTGATCCACAGTCTGCCCTAGCTAGAATAGCCAACGATAAACTCAACTTGTGAGAAAACAATCTATCCAAGCTAAATAGCCATAAACAATTATCAAAGAAAATGATGCCTCTAATCACACTGGAAGACACATATAAATAACAAATAATAAACCCTAGACATGGAAAGCCCATATATAACAAATAACCAACCCCTAGATTAAACCTTGCCGTGTGAGGTCCGTGGGCTTCAATAAAATAGACTTAATCAAAGGGAATAATTGAAGCACGAACATTAAATAGGATAACAAACCAACTAAATGGGCATAATTAGATTGCTAACAGACATTCTTTTGCAACCCACAGCCACTATCCCAAGATATGCGCAGTATGTGGAATTTGCCTTCATACAATAGCTGTTAAACCACACAAAAGAGGCAATGAACACTAGGCATAGGTAATAAAGGCGGGCTAGCCAAGGCGGGCTAGCCAAGGGTATAGCCCTTGCGCCTTGACATCACACTGTCAAGTCCCTGACCTCCAATGCCTTTTACCACCTTCTAGGTGAGCCTCAGCCATGACTTTAAGGTTTATGCCTATTTTCAACATTTTGAGCATTTTTCTAGATTTTATATTAATGAAACAACTTTATCAGTTGAATTGTAACTTTAAAGGAGGCCTAGCCAAGGATATAACCCTTGCGCCTTGACATCACACTGTCAAGTCCCTGACCTTCAATGCCTTTTACCACCTTCTAGGTGCGCCTCAGCCATGACTTTAAGGTTTATGCCTATTTTCAACATTTTGAGCATTTTTCTAGATTTTATATTAATGATCAACTTTATCAGTTGAATTGTAACCTTCCGATGCATGAAAATCTATATACCACATTTATTCTCCACAATTTCAATTAGGTTACAAGATAATTATGATTCCTCCACACCTCCATATCTCTGCTGCCATCGCTGCCCTTCAACCACCTGCCGCTTGCCACCGGACATCCGCTGCCAATCAGGTTTTTAACTAGTTCGAGTAATAGGTTACCAAATAGAAAGAAAGAGAAAGAAGTATAGAATGAAAAGATTATGAGAGGCTCTACAACAAAATTAAGAGATGGTAAGGATGAAGAAGACGTTGGATTCAAAGATGGAGATTTTTACTAGGAAGAAGAAAATTTTGATGATGAGGAGGACCTTCATGTTGATGTAAATGACATTTAGGCTATTATGGTAGTTAATATCTTATGTAATTGACTTATTTTTTATTTCAATTGTGATGGATTCTTATACATGCATGTGTCATATTTATATCAATTGCTACATTATGTGTTTTTAAACTTCATTTATTAGGCAATCATGTTCTAAATATGTTATATTTAAAGTGCAGTATTGATTATAATTGGTGCACCTTAGAACTACGACACTAGGTAGACCACGTTAACGAGCTTACCAAGAAAACATTGGGAAGTGGACTCAAACTCGAGATTAGTAGGTTGCGCGCTTACCTACCACACCAACTTGGTCACCCTTGAAGAGTTCCTTTAAGGCATTCATTCACCGGTTTTCTTGTTATCACTATTTCAGCCAGATTTGCAAAAATATTAATATCCACTTTTTCATTATTTAAATTATTCACCATATATACCCTTAGAGTAGATACAAAAGAAGTATATATATTTTTTTCACTTATTTATTGAGAAACATGAGTGTGTAAGGCATTTATGGTATAAAAGACAACCAATTCATACGGGTGTTGACATCTGAGAATACCATACCATTCTAAGCATAGAGAAATTCCATTATACCCAAGACTTTGAGATCAGAACAATGCCCCCATACTATTCTTTCAGGTCAGGCCATCTATTTAAACTTTTCCAGAATGTAACTAACACAATACTACATAATTGTCATATTCTACTATCAGTTAGGAAAAGGGAACAACACTGATCATCTGTAAGCTCGGACCAAGCTTTAAAATTGGATCATACTAAATTCACCAAGGGTTAATGGAATTGGTTGATAGATGAATTGGATCAGTGGAAGAAGTATGTTACATGTTTATCAAAACAATTCAAAGCTTACCAGATTTGATTTATCACATCAAAACACACTATTTTTATTTGGTCTTCGATGGATTAAATGATATGATCATGAGTATATTGCATAAACACCCCAACCAAATTCTTCTTTCTTTATTTTTCTCATTCCTCTTCATTCTTATATCCATTCTCCTGTTTCTTTTCTTTATTACTTTTGCAATCTTATTGCTATTTGCTTTATTATTTCCTTTTCTTTTGCCCAAACTCTCTCTATTCAAATATAGAGTATTGAGCAACGACAACAATGTACTCTAGAGCAGCTGCCACAACTCCTCAGGTACATTCATTGTGGCAACCATGTCAAAGTGCAACCTTCACCCTTGGAGATGAAGGATAATCTACACTCCCCTAGGGGCCTTAACTTCACTTTGATAAAAATGGTGAAGATGCTGGGAAAAATACTGGTTTTTGATTGACATACTATCATGGAACTTTGGGGTGACTGTACTTGATCTCAAATGATGAGATCTCATCATGAGACTAGCTGCAGCACCACAAAGTACACTTGTTTGTGTTTACACAATATAGCACACAAAACTAAATCCAAGTAGTAAATGCACCCAATATGCAATTACTATTCATTTAGAAAATGGGCTATGCAGCTTTCTTGATTGCTTCTACATATGGAAAATTTGGCTGATTTTTGCATGTGTTATATTTGCTATTTTACTATTCACAACAGAAAATAAGCTAAAGAAGATTTACCATCTTAGTCTCTGAAATTTCAGAGGAAGGTGTGACAAGAGTGCCTGCAAACACAACAGCATAAATCAGAGCAAAGGCTGGTAAACATAGTTATAGAATAAAACACATTTATTACAAGAAATGAAGGTAGGAAATGCCAAAACAGAATAGTGACTGGCAAAGTAAGAACTCATAACAGCAAAAGTTAGAAAATAGAACATGATAAATACTTATTGATTCTCTTCATTAAACCTTAAACTGAATTGTAGTGGAGAATAATTGTCAACCGAGTAATGAATTTGAAAAACTACTGAAATAATTTATTTCATTTAGAACTTGATAGAATAAGATATTTTATCTAAAAGACATTCTTCATGATATTCTTTCCTAATTGTATGCACAAGCATGCTATGTTCAATCCAGTAAGTTCTATCAAATTACAGAGCCATGAGCCATATAATGGGACAGGATTTAAGTGGATTTTGTACACATCATTATATTCCTCACCAATTGATTCATGAATGACAAAGGTTAATAGAATATTTAATCAGAAAAAGACCTTGTGAGAAATTGAAAGCCTTCTAAAGCATCTTTCATGTCTTTTTATATCCTCCTCAGCGGCCTCAGGATAGCTGCGTTGAGAACCCAATAAAAACTTAGACTGCCTTGGGTTTCTTATTCATGGGAATATAAGGTTAATAAATTTCAATGTAAAGGTTAAGGAACAGTATATAAGGTTAAGGAACAAATAATAGACCACATATTAATAAAGCATAAAAAAGATTTTATAATGAAACATCATGGAAATTTTGGTAAAGTCAGGAAAATGGTTATTTTTATTATGATTACAAAGTATATAAGCAGCTACTGCATGATGGTGCAGTCAAATTAACATTAACACCATCACATATGGAAGAAAGCTATATGTTCACGTATTACTTACATTTATAATAAATTTAGAAGTCTCCCCAGACAAAAAGTATGCAAAACATAAACCTCATCCACAACAAATCATACCAAAAAAATACATTTTATATACAGGGTGGGGTTTCTTTTTCTCTATTTTTTTCTTTTTGGGTGCTAGGGGGTGGGGTAACTGCTTCAACTAGAGTATACTTTGCCCAGCATATCCGTACATAGGATTTATTTTTGATATATATAGTGTATACTTCAGTGGAAATAATATCAAGATTTAAATTATCCATCACAAATCAACTAGAATGTGATTACAGAAAGTTTAAGGACAAAATAGATTCAATGTCAAAATAAAATTGAGAGCAGAAATATCCTAACCTTCACAACCTAATAGTTATGAATTTTTTCAGTGTACTAAAGGAACAAACATCCAAGAAAAAATGTTACTCCCTCCGTCCAATACTTATGTTCGCCGACACTGTAGATACGGAGTTTAAGAAAAGTTGATTTTTGACCAACTTTATTGACTTTTTAGGGGTATTGTGGTATTTTTAGGTAATAAATAAATTATAAAGTATGTTATGCGTTAGGTGGGGGTGGTATTTTTGAAATTAAGATAACTTTTGAGGTTGTTGGTTAATGTGAAATTTCCTTTTTTTGGTGGTGAAGATAAGTGTGGGACGGACTAAAACAGGAAGTGTGAACATAAGTGTGGGACGGAGGGAGTACTTTTTTTTACCAGAAATGCTAGGACAACTTAAGTCCTTCATGTTATTTCAATAATTGAATTCACTATTTTTACCACAAAAATTTTCTAACCTACTTCAAAAACATAGGAACTGTTGCAATAATGTCCTGCTAAATTTAGTTCAAATTAGAAAAATACTCAACCTTTTCTACTATATCAAACTACTTAAATTGAATACGTAACTACTGGAATATAACTCCTGTAAGTTGTAACCTAGAAAATTATTCAGACAATAAATTATAGGTCCTCTGACTGAAGAAAATCTAGTTCCTTTTAACATATGAGCCATCCCATTCAAATCTTGAATAATACAATCTTGAATAATACACCAGTTTATAACACTCTGCTAATGGACTTTTTCCACCAACCGCACTCATTTAACATATTAGCCAATGATAAACCTAAGGGGCAGTTTGTTTCAAATTCTTGGCAATGGGTATCATTAAGGAGGTCAATCACAATGGGATTGAAAGTGATTGAAGGGTGGAGCGTAGTTATTGAATCAAAGGAAAAGATTGAGGGATTTTGAATCTCATTAGATTAAAGAAGCATCAACAATGGGAATCCATATACCTCCAATACCATTAACTTCACCCAATAACCCCAACCAAGCACCTCCTAGTTTTAGCATCAATTATAACAGCATAAAGATACTAAAATACAAATTGAAGGCGAAAGGCTGAAATCTGTGAAAACCAAAAACGCACAAAATAAGCCATCGGCTTATAGTAAATATGGTCCATTTAACTCCCTTTTTAACCTATGAATCATATGCAGAACAAAAACAGATGCCCTACGAGACAAAAATATTTATGAAAATACTCACTGAAACCGTCAGCACATTACAATCCAGAAACATCAAAAAGTATAAAACCAGCCGGTATTAGAGGAGGGACTTTCAACTTTCAAGGAATCCATACATTTTAAAAAAAAAAAAAAAAAAAAAAAAAAAAAAAAAAAAAAAACGAACGATTGGACGAGTGTATGAAAGAAGCATACTTGAGATAAGCGCTAATGATACGACGAAGCGATTTGACTTCCAGGGCCTCTTCCAGTCTCCGGCGACGCAACTCCTCATCTTCAACTGATGACATTTCTGTCCTTCCTCTCTATATTTTCTTTCCGTTTTCAAATCACCTCTTCTTCTTAATTTCTTGAAATTTTGTAGGAAATAATATTGTTAGATGGGCCAAACTCATGACTTTCCGGACGTTATGTATTTTATAAGGAATGGAAATAGTAATGGGAATAATAGTATTATGGATGGAATGAGTATCATGTTTATGAGTGTATTGTTTGGTTGATGATATGTATCACTATCATATACTTTGATTTTATTTGGTTTATATGAGATTAGAATCAATCTTATTATATTTTTATTATTTTTTAAAATAAAAATATTATTTTTATAACTAATATTCATTTTTATTATTATTAAATAAAATATTTAAAAATTAATAATATAAGAATATGTATAAAAATATATCATCATTCTCTTCCAGGGGAAATGATTCCCATAGATGTCAAAAAGTGAAAGGAACGGTGGATTCCTTATTTCCAACTAATCAAAGTAATAGTTAATAAATAAAAGTTTCTTAAACAAACATTAAATATTTTCTATCATTCCAATTTCACTCTCCATACCCCCAAACCAATTGGCCCCTATAATGAGCTGGCCCTCGTCCTACAAGGACATTTGTATTATTACGGCTTGATTGGTATGATTGAATGGAATTTTAATGGAATTGAATGAATTCATGAATGGAATAGAGATGAGAAAGGAATGATTAAAAATGATTTTTATCATGATTGGTACGGTTTTAGAATTACTCAAGGAATAGAAAATATATTCTTTAATTCATTCCTATTCCATTCCAATCTACTAATCATGACATTAGTAGTTTGGATTTAAACTCAATTTTATTCTCTCACCACATTTTCTACACAATTTTTAATCAAACTCAATTAACACTCACATCTAGTTTTTAATTTATACTCAATATTGGTGGGACCCACTATTTCATCATTTATTTTATACATTATTTAAAATATAATACTCCTATAATTTCATTAAAAATATTTAAGATGTCATTTTTGTAAAATATAATTAATAGTTATCATTAATCTAATTTACTTTTATATATATATAATGAATATTAAAAGTTTAATATAATATAACATATATTTATATTTATATTTATATTTTTAATACTAATTTAATTAAAATATAATCAAACATAGAAAAAATAAAAATAAAAGCATATAAATAAGTAAGATGATGAAAAAAAAAAGAAAAAAAACAAGATTATTAATTATTATCAAAGCGTTGTTGATGAGTGTGTTAATTCATGAATCTTGCGCCTGTATTTGTGCTCTTATGAAATGTTTGAAGGTTGAAATCAGTTGTAAATCGATATATTCTACAGTGGATTGGACTGTGATTCTCGTGTGTTATTGGATGCTTCTTCTAATGGAGCATTGCTTACTAAGTCATCCGTAGAGGCCGAGAAACTTTTTGAAGATATTTCGATGAACTCGAGAGATTGGCCAACTGATAGAGTGAGAGACACTTACGTCCTTGGAAAGGTGGCTAAGGTTGAACATGATATGGTGAAAACAAGTAGAGAAGATGAGATTGTCTCTAACTTGTCGAGTATCAACAAGCTACTTGAGTCCCAACAAAAGCAAATCAGCTATATATCTCAGTGCATACCAATCATGCAGCAGGAAGTAATGAATGATAGAACAATCCAAGAGGAGTTGGAAGAGGCAAACTACGCCATGGGTCAAAGTATTCAAGGAACTAGGTACCCTAATCAAGAAAACTGGAACTATCAAGGGAACTACAACAATCGTGGTCCCCCGGGTGATTATCAACAACCTAGGAGGCCGGAGTTTTCATGGAGCAATCCTAATAATGCAATTCAAGCTCCAACGGGTGTTGATCCGGGTGCGAAAGTGGAAGAAGGGAAGCCAGATTTTGAGAATATAGTAAACAGGTACATGGCTAGGATTGATGAAAGAGTGAATAGTCTTGAGGCCAAGCTTGAGAAGAAAATTGACGATCATCACAAGGATTTGTCTACACAAGTAAGGGACCTTACGTTGTTAATAGAGACGATGGCTGAAAATATGAACATATTGACTCAATCTAATGAGAAAGGGAAGCTTCAATCTCAAAGTATTGAGAATCTAAAGTCTTGTCACGCCATTATACCGAGGTCGAGAACACAGTACGAGGGATCTATGAGGCCGGAATTGGAATTGGACACGTCAAAGGCTCAATTCGACCCTAATTCGACCAACACTTCAGGACAAATCTAATTAGAGAGGTCGAATTGGATGCCTGGACGTGATTTGGAAGCACCAATACCTCGATTCGACCAAAATCAATTCAATTAGACCTGGGGGCCAGGTGGAATTGAGCTCGAATCCACCCTTCCGGAGCACTCTGTTTTATCAGCAGCCCAATTCGACCAACACTTTAGGTCGAATTGAGGTCGAATCGGAGGGCAGAAATCTTACAGTGAGCCAATTCGACCAGGGGGACTTCAATTTGACCAGACCTTCTAGTTGAATCCAGGTCGAATCGGAGATACAGGGTGAGAATCGTATTCCAAGTGCGTAATTCGACCACTATGTGCCCAATTCGACCAGAGCACCTGGTCGAATTGAGGTCGAATCATCCCATTCCACATCTGTTTCTTCCCCGGACACTCCTCATGATGTGAGCATTACTCCATTGGTTCCGAATGAGCAAAATACTGAGATCATAGCAGAGAAGAAGTGGGAAAGAGCCAAAAGATTGAGAGCCAAAAATGATAAAGCGGAGAAGATCGAGCGTGATGAATGGGGTATCCCAAAATAAATATACCTCCGCTGTTTTCTTATAAGCTGGTTAAGAAGGGATTGGAAGAGAAGTTCAAGAAGTTTTCTGATATCATAAATAAGATAAGCTTGAGTATTCCTTTCTCTGAGGCAATATTGGAGATGTCGTACTATGCTCGATTCCTTAAGGATATATTGTTAAAAAAAGAGAAGCTTGAATGGAGTTGAGATGGTGAACTTGTCTGAAAATTGCAGCTCGATTATCCAAAGGAAGCTGCCACAGAAGATAAAGTATCCGGGAAGCTTCACTATCTTGTGTGAGATTGGAAAAGGGCTGGCACGACGAGCCTTGTGCGATCTTGGGGCAAGCATCAATTTGATGCCATTGTCTATCTTTCAAAGGCTTGGTTTGGGGGAGTTATCTCCTATAACAGTTGCTCTACAATTGGCGGATAGGTCGATGACATTTCCAAAAGGTATCATTGAAGACGTTCTTGTCAAAGTGGAGAAACTAGTCTTTCCTGTGGATTTTCTTGTACTTGAGATGGAAGATGACAAGGATAATATCCCTCTTATCTTAGGGAGACCTTTCCTTGCTACTGCTGGGGCCATGATTGATGTTCAAAAGGGGGAGCTTAGGTTGCGGATGGATAAAGAAGAGGTCCTATTCAACCTCGACAAAGCAATGAAGATTCCTATAGAGTCACAATGTCATAGTATTGATGTAGTGGAGGAGATTGTGAAGGAAGACATGTCTTTGATTCTATCCAAAGATCCTCTTGAGACATTTATTACTCACATGAAATAGATTAAGCAATAAAATAGGAGGACAAGCCCCCAACAGGCGCTCATGTTTAACATCGGAGAGTCACGACGGTACCACTTCAATGCAAGGTATCTTCAAAGACAATGCAAGCATTATTTGGCAACTTAAAATGCTTCAATCGAAGCCCATTCTCTGCTATGATGTCTCCATCTTTGTCCATGATCTCAAAACTCCCCCATGCACAGGCTCTATGGATAATAAACAGTCCTGTCCACTTCGATTTTAATTATCCTACAAAAAGCTTCAAACGAGAGTTAAAGAGTAATACCTCATCTCCTTGCTTGAACTCCTTATAAGTGATCTTCGAGTCATGCCATTTCTTCATTCTCTCCTTGTAGATCACCGAGTTCTTAAAAGCTTGATTTCTAAACTCATCCAATTGATTGATGTGAGTCATCCTCAATTCCTTTACCTCCTTAATGGATAAGTTCAAACTCCTTACGGCCCAAAAAGACTTATGCTGAATCTCTATGGGTAAGTGGCACGACTTCTCATAGACAATTTGATAAGGCATGTCTAGTACAGTCTTGTATGTGATGAGTGTGAAAATAAGCGTGTTTTAATATCCAATTTAACACCTTTTTGATTGATATTGTAGTCTTATATGAGCACAAATGTCTTATATTCGATATATGTGAGAATTATGTGCACTTGAGGTGTTTTATTGTGTTTTAGGTGGAAAAAGGATCAAAAGAGCCAAGTTTGAGAAAAGGTGCAATTTGTGCAAGAATGCTGATAAACGCACGTCGAACTTGTGTAATTATTCTGTATTGATGTGGAGCTCGAAACTGTTGGTGTGATATATGATTGGAAAGCCACTGAAGATAGGGTCGTTTTGGCGTAAAGAACATCCCATTCGGAGTCCGAATGAGGAAGTTATGAGCAAAGTGGTGACGCCGCGCGAGCTGTGCCGAACAGAATTGCAGTGCTACTTTCCATGGCCTGTTACATATTCATTTCTTGGAGTTTTTGTAATTTCTTTATATTGATAGAAAGCCAAGGAAGAGAGTATCGCGAGAGCACAAAAATCACTCAATTTGGAGGTCGGATGTGAAAGTTATACGCGAAACGGAGAGACTGCGCAAATCGGTTCGACCTAATTGAGGTCGAACCAAGGTCGAACCCGACGGAAAAACGACCGATTCGACCACGACATTTCGATTCGACCTGGCATCTGGTCGAATCGACTACCTGGGCGTCCAGAAGGGTGGTTCGACATGGTTCGACCTGTAGGGGTTTGTTCGACCTGTTTGGGAGGTCGAACCACGCTTCGGGAACTTACCAAATCCGTATTTTCGAGGCCTAAACGCGTGTGATCACTTGAAAAGCCCATTCCAAGCCCTAGAGACGTGATTACAAGTATAAAAGGATGCTCATGCAGTCAAGAAAGACGTCCAATCAATAGAGAACACAATACAAGAGAGGAGAAGAGAGGCCACAACCATACAACACCCCACAAGGGGGGATCACCCCCCATCCATCATCCACTTCCTTTCCTCCATCCATCCATCACTTTGAAGATTCGTTTGTGGAATCAAGAGGAGAACCAAGAGGAGGATTCAAGATGGAGAAGGGCATGAAGACGTCATATCAAGGGTTTATTCGTTTCCTAATTTATCTTGTATTTTCTGGACATCCGGGTAAGATCTATCCAACACCCATGATTGTTCTTCGAAACATCATGGGCTAGAGCCTTTTTGGTAGATCTAGGAGTTTTGATGGTTTTATGAATTAATTGATCTTCTATGTGTAAACTCCGTACAACACTACTTGTGGATTTATTTTATATATGATTGTGCTTTCTTAATCCATATTCACGGTCGTTTTGTGCATCTTCAATTGGTATATAGAGTCTGAATATATATCTTGGTTGTAGATTGAGTGCGTTCACCGCTGAACAGGATTCCATGTTATGATTCTAAGTGAGGGGACTCCGAAGCTTCATTAGAACTATCATATATGAATACTTATTAATTGAATTGAATTCGGATTATTAAGTAGGATAAAGAGGATAATTTCATAGTACCTATAAGGGAGATCATATCGGGTTAGAGTACCAATCCTAGGGGGAAATAATTGATACTGATAGTACCTAGAAAGGGGGGTGAAATTATATCTCTTGCTCCGAGGTTATTCACACGTGTTACACGCATGTTTACTTGTGTCTATAGAGTAGATATGCATGGGTTAGTGATGCGTCCATATTCCACAAGGCAGAGTCGGACATCGACACATGGAAGGGAAGTTAATGAGTAAAACTGGATTATCTTAGAGCTACCTATTCTCCTACTTGATCCACTTTCGTATCCTTCGAGTGATGGTTTATTTTATTTATTATTTTAATTATTTGTTTATTAGTTTAATAATTCTAAATCTCAACGTTATTGCCATAATCGTCTTAATTAATTTAGATAATAATTAAATTGATAATACGCCGTCCTTTGGGTTCGATATTCACTTGGTCGCTTGCTTAAGCTGCAATTGATATCCTTAATACTTGGGGATTAATTTTGCGTGCAAAGAAAACGCGCATCAAGTTCTTGGCGCCGTTGCCGGGGACGGCTGTAATTATTAATTTTATTATTTCTAGTTTGATTAAGATTTTTTTTCTTTTATTTGTAATTATTTATCTCTATCTAACCTTGAATTTTTTCGAGTTACTTGTGCGCTTGTAAAAGGAGAGGAAGAAAAAGAAGGAATAACACATTGATCTAAACATGGCCGGAGCAAGGCAGAATCCGGATAATGTTGCCATACGTGAAATTTTCACGAACTTTGGGAATGTCAACATGGGGTTGATAGGAGCAAGGGGGGAAGATGATGATTTTGAGATAAATCCCGCTCTTATTAACATGGTAGAGAAGAATCCCTTTTCTGGAGGTTGTTTTGAAGATCCATATCAACATCTCCAAAGATTTCTTGGTTATGCAAACACTCAAAAAGGAGCTGGAGCTAATGATCATGCTAGACGGATTACCTTATTCAAGTTCTCATTGATTGATAAGGCAAAAGCTTGGTATGAGACTCTTGATGCCACAGAATGCACTACATGGGACCAACTGCAGCAGAAGTTCTTGGAGAGATACATGCCACCCTCAAGGATCTTAAGAATGAAGCAAGAGATCACCCGATTTGTTATGAATCAAGGTGAGAAATTTTATGAGGCTTGGGACAGATTTAAAGATATGCTCAGGAGGTGCCCACAACATGGAATGTCTAAGGCTGAATACATAAGTATCTTCTACTATGGATTGGATTGTGAGTCGCGTGTTTTTATTGATGCATCATCAGGAGGAGCACTGTTATCAAAGACAACACTTGAAGCAGAAAAGTTGTTTGAAGACATCTCTATGAATACACGTGACTGGCCTACGGAGAGAGATAGAGGATCATATGTACTTGGCAAGGTGGCGCAGGTTGAATATCAAGTGAAGCCGAATAGGGATGATGAGATCGTCTCTAGTCTAGCTAACATCAACAAGCTACTAGAGTTCCAGCAGAGGCAGATCACAGAGTTGACACAAAGGGGGCCTAATATGAAGCAGCACGAAGTGAAGAGTGTTGAAGATACCTTCCATCGATACATGGCTAAGAATGATGCAAGGATTGATCATCTTGAGGATACCATGAATGTTGATCGTGCAGATTTGTCTAAGCAGTTGAAGGAGCTTACCTTGATGATGGGGCAGATGACCAAGAACGTGAATCAATTGGCACAAAAATTAGAAGATAAAGCCATCACGTTAAGATCTAGAACGCAGTACGAGGGAACAACGAGGCCGAGATCAAATTTGGACATAGCTAATCCTCGGTTCGACCAACATCCAGAAGGTTCGACCTGGCATTCAGGTCGAACCATGATCGAACCTCACCATGCGGAGCACTCTATTTTTCCAGAACACCAGTTCGACCAAAACCCAGAGGGTTCGACCTGTTCTGTAGGTCGAACCATGGTCGAACCTCTTCATCCAGAGTGCTCTGTTTTGTCGGAGCAACGGTTCGACCACGACCGTAATGGTTCGACCAACCCAGCAGGTCGAACCCAGATCGAACCGGAGGATAGAAACTTTACAGTGAGGCAGTTCGACCTAGGGGGAAGTGGTTCGACCTCCAACACTGGTCGAACCCTAGTCGAACCTCAAGAGCAGAAAGAGAGCAGTCATCCAGGAGATAGGTTCGACCATTACGTACCTGGTTCGACCTCTCAAACAGGTCGAACCCAGGTCGAACCTCAAATTCAAAAAAAGAGCCATTGTCCAGAAGGTAGGTTCGACCAGTACGTGCTTGGTTCGACCTGTTCCACAGGTCGAACCCTGGTCGAACCCATCCAGAAGTTGCCCGTTTCTGTGCCAAATGTTCCGCATGATGTTGATGTTACTCCAGTACCTTTACATGAGCAGAATACTGAGCTTACAATGAAGAAGAAGTGGGAAGAAGCAAAGAGATTGAGAGCCAAGAAGGATAAAGCGAAGGAGGTTGAACGTGATGAATGGGGAAGACCAAAGACCAAGATACCTCCTCCGTTTCCTTCGAGATTGGCCGAGAAGGGATTGGAAGAAAAGTTCAAGAGGTTTCACGATGTCATGAGCAAAGTAAGCTTGAACATTCCTTTCTCTGAAGCAATCATGGAGATGCCATACTATGCCCGATTCCTCAAGAATATTATATCAAAGAAGAGAAGCTTGAACGGAGTGGAGACGGTGAACCTATCAGAGAATTGCAGCTCGATCCTTCAAAGGAAGTTGCCTGCAAAGTTAAAGGATCCGGGAAGCTTCACCATTCTTTGTGATATTGGAAAAGGGTCGGCACATAAAGCCTTGTGTGATTTGGGGGCAAGCGTTAACTTGATGCCCTTGTCCATATTTAAAAGGCTTGGTTTGGGGGATCTTAAACCCACGAATATTGCTCTTCAATTGGCGGATAGATCCATGACTTGTCCGAAGGGTTTAATTGAAGATGTTTTAGTGAGAGTGGATAAGTTAGTTTTTCCCGTGGATTTTCTTGTACTTGAGATGGAAGATGATAAGGGTGACATTTCCCTTATTTTGGGACGACCGTTCCTTACCACAGCTGGAGCTATGATAGATGTTAAGGAAGGAAAGCTTAGACTGCGAATGGATAATGAAGATGTGATTTTCTCTCTTGATCATGCAATGAAGACGCCTATGGAGACTCAATCGTGCAAGAGCATTGATATGGTTTCTAACTTGTTTAATCTTGATTTTTCTAAGACAGGTGATTCTGAATTTAAGTGGAAGATTGACAAGGGAGTATCTAGACAGCCATGGGAGGAAGGAAATTTCAATGATCATATTTTTGTGACCAAGAAAGGTGAGGTGTTGAGTGTAGACAAGAAGAGGGAAAGAAAGTATTTGAAGGTGAGGATGCGAGAAGACCGTCCTCTACCGTCGTGACTCTCCGACGTTAAACATGAGCGCCTGTTGGGGCTTGCCCTTCCGTTTTATTGCTTTATTTATTTTGTGTGAGTAAGAAATTTTTATATTTGGCGTGCTTATTATTCGGAAATTACATCTCTTTTCAAACTTAGTTTTAACTTACGTTTCTACTAAGTTTGGGGGGGGAGTGTGATGTTCTTACCTCATTGAAGCACCAAGAATATAATATTTTCTTTATAATGTTTGCTAGGGGAGTTGATTTTTTGCGGTATATTGAAACTTTAATCGGTTTTGATGTGTCGATTTTTTGCAATTTGCCTAGTGTTCAGTGGTGTTTCTAGTGTGTGGAGTCGATTACATAGTCAATTAATTCTTTCGTATAGTTCTCCTATTTTATTATTGATGAATCCTGTGATGATGAGTTTGTTTGAGCTTTGATGATAGAAAAGGGTAACTAGGTGGCAAGACGAGTTCTACATTGAGGTTTCGACTTGAGGAGCTCGTGCGTACGTTGAAGAAAAATCAGGTGCCCTCGTTTCCTTTTTCTAATTTTTATATGTGCTTTTAATTCATAGAGTGGAAGGATTGAGTTTATGGTGGTGATCCATGTGAGCTTTGTTGGCATTCGATCGTTTGGTTAACGTGACCCGTTAGGGTTCCATGTATTTCTAACAAGCAGCGGAAGCAAGTAAACATGAAACGCATTACCTTTCACCAAGGGTTGATGTAGAGGTTGAATTCTCGCTGGCAGACTGCGCAGTCCCACGAGAATAGCCATAAGTTCCTCTTCTGATGTCGGAATTGAGTAGTCTTTGCGCTCAGACGATCCTCTCTTCGACGGCTTTCCGTCAGTATATAATACATCAAAATCGGAGTACTGTACGATTTTGTATGAATTTTGTAATATGACGAACTGCAGCAGCAAACGACCTTCCGGTCTTCTGTTGTATGTCCCAAGTCCGATCTCGACGTCGTGTGGGCGACGATCTATGAGACCTACTCAATCTGCTATCAACCCTAATCACACGTGAATAATGAATTAGATTAGGGTTCCAGATAAGCTGAGGTGACTTATATACATGGGCTACAGCAGGGACCAGGAGGAGAAATTGGGTTGGGCCTCCATTGGGCTTAAGTATCCAAGCTTAGCCCAAAGCTTATACTTAAGTCCAATAATAATAATATATTCCACTAAAATATTATTACTGCACTACCGTACCAATCCCAAAATTACGTTTTGGGCTCCTTCTTATTATGAGCCCGTTAGTCTCCCCATGTTTAAGATATACAATGTCCATTAATTAATTTAAGTTACTGACAACTCAATTAATTAATATCTCATCCAAGAGTAGTACCACTCAACTTCATTATCATGCCGGAATAAATTCCACCTGCAGGGTTTACATGATAATCCTTATGAGCTCCTCAAGGGGACATCATCAACCTATGACGGACACGGATTCCTTCTACAATCAACAGCACACCATAGATACAACACTATTTCCCAACTCACCGAGTTTATTGATTTAATTGCATCTAAATCTCACCCATTGATGAATCAAAGAAATATATACTGCCCTACGTGTCGAGGTTATTGTATAGGGATTAAGAGCACGAACATCCATAATAACAGAGATCAAGTTCTTCTATAAGTCAGTATAAGTTGAACGATCTCAGGTGGTCCTGCTCAATACACATAAGTGCACTAGAGTGATTCTATAGCCAAGACAAGCTAATACCAAACCACACTACAACCATCCCGATAGAGAGTCCCCGTCTATCTCGGTTGTGAGCATCTGTTTATACTTTATAAGGAAAACGATAATATGATCTTCCGCGTGTTGTCGCACAACATATTATCTACAGTATAAAATAAGTGGACTATTGCATCATGCATATAAATAAATTATAAGATGCAATCATTTGATCATATGATTCTCATTTCAAATTAATTGTTTAAACATTGTTCATACAAAAACCTAGACTTTTAGTATACAATCCAACAAGCTTATATTGTTAAAATTATCTTTGAAATTCATATGCTCTTGAAATTGATGAAGGAAGTGTACTTGAGTTATATTGTGGTATGAAGTTCTATGTGTACTTGTGGGATATTGCTTACCATGAAAGGTGCTCTGTTACTTGTTAAATACCCATGTGAGATTTTGAGCCTTGTTTATCATGATACATAATCACATGATATTTCTTTTCTGGTGAGTATCGTTCTTGTGTGTGTATTCTAGAACTTGCCTCTTGTCTTACTTGAAACTACATGTGTGTTAGATAATGGGAGATGAATTTAGGCCATCCTTGAATTTATGAGTCACTTAGCCAAATAATTTTCTACCAAATAATTATATATCCGTAGTTAACCCGTTGAGCCTAAAAGCCTTATTTCTTTGGCAACCTACGAAGATAGCCACTTTGATATCCTATTTGAGCCTTAAATTCCTATATTTAGTGGAGAATTAAATGATGTCAAAGTGTGTGAATTGATTTTCATGGAGTTTGGAAGGAATAAAATATTTGGAGCTGTACAAGTGATTATGAGCAAAAACAAAAATATGAGCTTAAAAATAAGTTGCTTAGGGGTAGTGCCCGAAACTGGTACCCCAAGATGTTAGAGGTAGTGCCCGAAACTGGTACCTCGGGAAAAAAAAGGATGTGCTTGAAGAAAAGAAAAAGTATGTTGAGCTTGAAGGAAAGGAGAGAAAAGAAAATTAGAAGAGCATGAAGCTGGATAGCCTTGAAGTGTAAGAATCTGCAGTACAAAAGATCTCCGGTTTTAATTCTCTACTAATTGAGTCACTTTATCCATATGTTTCCTACCCTTATCAAAGAGCCAACATTACATCCAAAAGAAAAGTCCTTTTTGATCCCATTGTCGAATCATAATTTTAGTGGTAGAAAGTTTGAGACGTTTGGCAAGCTTATGGTTACGCATGCACTTGAATTGAATCTGAGCGTAAACACATTAACCCATAAGTATACATCTTTTACACTTGAGTGAGAGATCATATATATAATTCCCGTGAGAACTTGTTGATGGAGCATTTGAATTGGTGGTGATTGTCTTAACGTGTATGCTATGAATTGATTATTACATATAATGAGAGTTGCATGATCTAAGTTGATGACAATTGTATTTTGAATGGGTATTGGTCATAGTCCTTGTTTCCCCGCTAATTTTCATACTCTCTTTCTCTTTATCTTTATTTTGTTGCCTCGGGATGAGCAACGGGTAAGTTTGGGGGATTGATGAGTGTGAAAATAAGCGTGTTTTAATATCCAATTTAACACCTTTTTGATTGATATTGTAGTCTTATATGAGCACAAATGTCTTATATTCGATATATGTGAGAATTATGTGCACTTGAGGTGTTTTATTGTGTTTTAGGTGGAAAAAGGATCAAAAGAGCCAAGTTTGAGAAAAGGTGCAATTTGTGCAAGAATGCTGATAAACGCACGTCGAACTTGTGTAATTATTCTGTATTGATGTGGAGCTCGAAACTGTTGGTTGATATATGGTTGGAAAGCCACTGAAGATAGGGTCGTTTTGGCGTAAATAACATCCCATTCGGAGTCCGAATGAGGAAGTTATGAGCAAAGTGGTGACGCCGCGCGAGCTGTGCCGAACAGAATTGCAATGCTACTTTCCATGGCCTGTTACATATTCATTTCTTGGAATTTTTGTAATTTCTTTATATGGATAGAAAGCCAAGGAAGAGAGGATTGCGTGAGCACAAAAATCACTCAATTCGGAGGTCGGATGTGAAAGTTATACGCGAAACGGAGAGACTGCGCAAATCGGTTCGACCTGATTGAGGTCGAACCAAGGTCGAACCCGACGGAAAAATGACCGATTCGACCACGACATTTCGATTCGACCTGGCATCTGGTTGAATCGACTACCTGGGTGTCCAGAAGGGTGGTTCGGCCATGGTTCGACCTGTAGGGGTTTGTTTGACCTGTTTGGGAGGTCGAACCACGCTTCGAGAACTTACCAAATCCGTATTTTCGAGGCCTAAACGCGTGTGATCACTTGAAAAGCCCATTCCAAGCCCTAGAGACGTGATTACAAGTATAAAAGGATGCTCATGCAGTCAAGAAAGACGTCCAATCAATAGAGAACACAATACAAGAGAGGAGAAGAGAGGCCACAACCATACAACACCCCATAAGGGGGGATCACCCCCCATCCATCTTCCACTTCCTTTCCTCCATCCATCCATCACTTTGAAGATTCGTTTGTGGAATCAAGAGGAGAACCAAGAGGAGGATTCAAGATGGAGAAGGGCATGAAGACGCCATATCAAGGGTTTATTCGTTTCCTAATTTATCTTGTATTTTCCGGACATCCGGGTAAGATCTATCCAACACCCATGATTGTTCTTCGAAACATCATGGGCTAGAGCCTTTTTGGTAGATCTAGGAGTTTTGATGGTTTTATGAATTAATTGATCTTCTATGTGTAAACTCCGTACAACACTACTTGTGGATTTATTTTATATATGATTGTGCTTTCTTAATCCATATTCACGGTCGTTTTGTGCATCTTCAATTGGTATATAGAGTCTGAATATATATCTTGGTTGTAGATTGAGTGCGTTCACCGCTGAACAGGATTCCATGTTATGATTCTAAGTGAGGGGACTCCGAAGCTTCATTAGAACTATCATATATGAATACTTATTAATTGAATTGAATTCGGATTATTAAGTAGGATAAAGAGGATAATTTCATAGTACCTATAAAGGGAGATCATATCGGGTTAGAGTACCAATCCTAGGGGGAAATAATTGATACTGATAGTATCTAGAAAGGGGGGTGGAATTATATCTCTTGCTCCGAGGTTATTCACACGTGTTACACGCATGTTTACTTGTGTCTATAGAGTAGATATGCATGGTTTAGTGATGCGTCCATATTCCACAAGGCAGAGTCGGACATCGACACATGGAAGGGAAGTTAATGAGTAAAACTGGATTATCTTAGAGCTACCTATTCTCCTACTTGATCCACTTTCGTATCCTTCGAGTGATGGTTTATTTTATTTATTATTTTAATTATTTGTTTATTAGTTTAATCATTCTAAACCTCAACGTTATTGCCATAATCGTCTAATTAATTTAGATAATAATTAAATTGATAATACGTCGTCCTTTGGGTTCGATATTCACTTGGTCGCTTGCTTAAGCTGCAATTGATATCCTTAATACTTGGGGATTAATTTTGCGTGCAAAGAAAACGCGCATCAGTATGCCGTCCAAAAACCCCCATAAAATATCATCGAGCTTTATCCCCCAATCTTTTCTATAAGTTCCAACTACCTTCTCCAGGATTTGTTTCACTTGATGGCTAGAGACTTCGGCCTGCCCATTCGCTTGAGGATGATAGGGTGTAGTAACCTTATGGTTAACACCATATTCCTTGAGAACTCTTTCAATAAGCTTATTGACGAAGTGTGAACCTCCATCACTCACAAGTGCTCTAGGAACTTCGTAACAGGCAAAAATATGTTTCTTCAAGAATGACAAAACCATCTTTACATTATTCATGCGAGTGGGAATCGCGTTCACCCACTTAGAAACATAGTCAACAACAAGAAGGGGATGTAGAGAAAACCATTAGATGGGGAAAAAAGGCCCCATAAAATTGATTCCACATACATCGAAAATCTCTACTACAATGCTTGGCTGAAGTGGCATCTCACCCCTTTTGCTTACGTTTCTCATCCTTTGACATCTATCGCATGTTGTTGAGAGTGGAATTTCACGTATTTTAGGTCTCATATTACACCGTTTTTGATAGAATATGGCCATGATTTTGTGTAGAATTGTGTGGTTTTTATATCTTACATAATTAAGATGCTACTAAGGTATTTTGTTGAGTTTTGAAGGGTAAAACATGATCAAAAGTTCAAAGTTGGAATGAAGAGTGAAAGTGTGAAGGAATGCTGAAAAACAAACATCCACATTACATAATTTTTTTGTGTTTTTCTAGAAGTCCAAATTAATCATGTGACATATGGTTGGAAAGCCATGGAAGAGAGGATTGTTTGGCATAAAAATCACTCAAATCGGAGTCCGTATGAGGAAGTTATGCTCGAAACGGTGAGGTCGCATAGCTGCCAATGGGAATTTCCGAAATTTTCTGAAAATTGGCCCATCTTTTCTATTTCTTGGAGCACAATTAATTTCCTTATCACATTCTCTTCTCATACCTATATATATTTCACATCATTATTCATAAGAGACACCACCCTCCACAAGGGGATCACCCCCCATCCATCATCTACCATCATCCACATCCATCCCATCATCCATCTACACCGAAGGAGATTCAAGGGCTATTTAAAAAGGAGATCAGTCAATCGTAGAGATGGAGAAGGAAAGCAGAATAATGCTGATACTAGGGTTTTTCTATTCCTTTCTTTTATTTTCATTTGTCAAGACTTCTGGTATGAATTTGATAGACATGGGAGTTGCTTGTAATCCCATTGGCAAATTTTATTTACAATTTTAAGGTTTGAAGGATAGAAATAATTGATTTGATGAACTAGACTAATTTTTATGAATTCATGTGGATTATTATTTTGGTTTATTTGATTCGTATTGAAACTTTGCAATCATACTTCATAACGTCTTCATAGTAAATTCTTGACATCCGCTATAATGCTTGATTTATTATGTTAGCTTGTGTACGGTCATGAATTGAATTGTCTATCTGTTGGGAATTAAGGTAGTTCAGTAATAAACATGTTAATTCTAAGAACCGATACATCAGATACTTGAATTATTTAGTGAAACAATGCAATTAGACATTCAAGTAGAAAGTGAATAAAGCCTTGTAGTACTTTCAGAAAATCTCTAGGAAGGCGCTTGGTAATTTTCACGCACCTTAGGATTTAAACCAGATTATACTGTTAGCTTTGAATCGGATTATATTAGGTGGGAAAACAGGGTTATGTGGTATATTTTAATAAAATCTGCATGAATGAATAATTGGAAGTCTAGGAATTCTAATTAATTGGCCTATACTGGATTACCTTAGAACCGTTGATCGTTTTTTGAATTAATATTAAATATTTTTCTGTGATTTATTTTAATAGTTATTTAATTTTCTGTTCCTTAGATAATAATTAAATTCACAACTCCTGGATATCGGTTACTCTATTCTGATTAAACTAGTAACATTTAGAAGATAAATAATTGACTGTTCTTTTGGGATCGATAATTTAACTTGGTTGCTTGCCACTACAATTGATATCCTTACACTTGAGGATTTTAATTGAAGTGCACAAAAATGCCTATCAAGTTTTTGGTGCCGTGTGCCGGGGACAGTTTTAATTATTTGTTTTCTTTTATTGCTAGTTTAATTAGGACTTTTTATTGCTTTATTTTTATTTATTTTTTTAATTGGATATATTCTGACTATAAATTATTTTTGATGTACATGAGATGGACGAAATATTGAAACACTATGGAAATCAGAATGTTATGGATCCTTCTCCATGCATAGACGAAATATTGAAACGCTATGAAAATCAGAATGCCATGGTTCCTTCTCCATATTACATGGATGAGAGGAATTATGGTTATGATTCTCTAGTGAATCAAAGTCATTCTCAGTACTACAATCAAGTTAGATATGAAGATGAATGGTCTTGTACTTACAATGAAAATTCATATCAACCTTATCAAGAGAACACTTATTCTGGTTCGATTGAAGTTTTCCAAGAATTGCAAGGCGCATTTGAGTCCTCCATTAAGAAGCATGAGGAAACCATTGAAATTATGGAAGCTCTTAAAATAAAGATGAAAGTTGAATCGTAGGAGAGGTCGCAGGAAAGGAATGAAATCATGGAAAGAATTCAAAATCTTGTGAACATAGCTGCAAATTTAAATGCTCAACTTCAACAAGAGGAAAGAATTGATAAAGAAGGGTTTGAGGAAGATATTGTTGTTCCATTGCGCACTGGAATGCAGTTTGAAGGTTCTATGTTGTCGTTTGAGGAAAAAGAAGTCGAAGAGGAGTCCACTAGATTAAGTCAAGTGGCTCCACTCGAATTGAGCTATCAACTGGAGTCAATTTTTGAGGCAGAAGAAGAGATTTATGAAGAATTTGAGGATGATGAGGAAGAAAAGAAAGAAGAAGAGAAAAGTCATGAAGCAACCGAAGAGGACTTGAAGAATGAAATGAGCATTTCTAAACCTTTAAACTCTTTAAGTTGCATTGAATTTGATGATATTGTTTCTATTGACTTTATTTTACCTAATGATTCCTCACATATTTTTAGGGATAAAAAAGAGTTAGAAGAGAAGTTGGGAATTTTCGTCGGAAGAAGGAATAAATGGTGGAGTACAATGAAGAGGTTGATGAAATTTGATCTTAACATGGTTGGCAAGGTTAAGATAAATTTTAAGAATGCCAACGAGGCCATCCCTTGCCATAAGTATTGGATTGATAAAGAAGCACATCGATTAGAATACGATGGCAAGGATGAAAGATATCCATGGCCATTCTGATGATCTTGAGGTATTCCGTCGTGACTCTCCGACGTTAAACATGAGCACTTGTTGGGGGTTGTCCCTCCTGTTTTAATTGCTTATATGTGTTTGTATGGTGTAGAAATTTTATTAGGTGTTGCTCGACTACAGTATGTACTTCTTTACAAACTTAGTCTCTCATTTTGTTTGATCTAAGTTTGGGGGGTTACGTACATACCTTGTCTTGCTGCACTAAAGTAAAATTTCTGAATTGTGTTGTTTTGTTGCTTGGAGGGTCAATTTTTTGCGATTAGTTGATGTTTTTGATTTATTTGTGAATGTTGATTTTTCGATTTTTTGCAATTTTCCAGGTGTTTTGTTAGTGTTTATTTGCTGTGTGTTGATCCTAGTGTCGGTCTAGTTGATTTTTGGTTCTCTAGATGATTTTCTGATTTTTCTTAACACTTGATGGTATTATATGTGTGATTATGTTTGAGAAGAAATTTGATATTGTACTTTGATATTGAGATGCTTGAAGTTTAATTATATGCATGGATGATTAGCTATGTAGCTTTATTAGGATTGCTCGTTCATTCCTACAACCAAGTGATATTTGAGCCTTTTGAAATAATGATAAGTTGCATGATGTAGTTTATTCTTGAGAGTGTCGTTCATACACACGTATTCTAGAATTTGGCTTTATATCTTGCTTGAAGCTACGTGTTTGATTAGACAATAGGAAATGATCTTAGGTCATCTTTATTGTTTATTAGTCACTAGCCATATTATTATCTTACCTATTGAAATTATCCGTAGTCAACCCTTTTGTGCCTAAAAGCCTTATTTGTTGGAAGCTTATATGATTAGCCATTTGATCCATTTGCTGGCCTTAAAAATCCCTACCTAGTAGAGAGTTGAAGGAATCAAGTTAGAGTCTTATGAAGAAGAGTATAAGGAGAAGTAATTTGGAAGTGATGAAAATTGTTAAAGAGAGTAGTTAAAACTTGTATGAAGGGGTAGTGCCTGAAACTGGTGCCCCATGAAAAAGGGTAGTGCTTGAAATTGGTACTCTTATTTGAAAGAAAGAGAAAAATAAAAGAAGAAGAAAAGATTCAAGTAAGGAAGTTGAGCTTGAAAGTGAAAGAGGAATTCCAATTGCGAGAAGAGTTGAAGAGCATTGAAGGAGAAAGGAGAAAGATAAGCTGTTTGTTGAAAAGTTTTAAGTCTTTTTTAATTCTCTACTAGTGATTGAGTTACTTAATCCATATATTTCCTACCTTTACCAAAGAGCCAAAGTTACACCCTAATGCAAGACCTTTGTGATCCTATTGTCGAAATTATTCCTTTAGTCAAGAGTTGAGATTATTGCCAAGCTTATGGTTACGCGTGTGTTTGAATTGATTATGAGTATAAACACCATACCTAAAGTGTATATTTCACACTTGAGCGATGAGCGTAAATACTACCCTTTAGAATGGGTGGACGAGCATTTCAAAAAGGAGAAGTAGTTGATTTGAAATGTATGTTCTTAGATGGATGATTATCTTAGTATTTGAAGTATGATTTTCGAGTTGTTATATTGTCTTGGATGTGTAAAGCTGTGAAATTTCCTCTCAATTACTCTATTAGTTTTCTATGTCGTTGCCTCGGGACGAGCAACAAGTAAGTTTGGGGATTTGTTGAGAGTGGGATTTCACGTATTTTAGTTCTCACATTACACCGTTTTTGATAGAATATGGCCATGATTTTGTGTAGAATTGCATGGTTTTCATATCTTGCATAATTAAGATGCTACTAAGGTGTTTTGTTGAGTTTTGAAGGGTAAAACATGATCAAAAGTTCAAAGTTGGAATGAAGAGTGAAAGTGTGAAGGAATGCTGAAAAATAAACATCCACATTACGTAATTTTTTTTGTATTTGTGTAGAAGTCCAAATTAATCATGTGATATGGTTGGAAAGCCACGAAAGAGAGAATTGTTTTGGCACAAAATTCACTCAAATCGGAGTCCATATGATGAAGTTATGCTCGAAACGGTGAGGTCACGCAGCTCCCATTGGGCTTAAGCATCCAAGTTTAGCCCAAAACTTATACTTAAGTCCAATAATAATATATCAGTCCACTAAAGAATTATTATTGCACTGCCACCCTAATCCCTAATTACGTTATGTGCTCCTTATTATGAGCCCATTAATCTCTCCATGTTTAAGATATTCAATGTCCACTAATTAATCGAGTTACTAACAACTCAAGTAATTAATCTATTTACCGAGAGTAGTACCACTCAACCTTATTATCATGCCGAATCAAATCTACCTGCAGGGTTTACATGATAATCCTTATGAGCTTCTCAATGGGACATCATCAACCAATTCCGTTAGGACACAGATTCCTTCTACAATCAACAGCTTACCATAGAGACAATACCATCTCCTAACTAACCTAGCATATTGATTTATGATTAAATCTCACCCATTGATGAATCAAAGAAATAAATACTGAATTACATGTCGAGGTTATTATATAGAGATTAAGAGTACGAACATCCATAATAACTGAGGTGTAATTCTCTTATATAGTCAGTATAAATAGAACAACCTCACGCGGTCCTGCTCAATACACACAAAGTGCACTAATGTGATTTCATAGTCAAGACAAACTAATACTAAATCACACTACAACCATCCCAATAGATTGTCCCCGTCTATCTCGGTTGTGAGCATCTATTTATACTTTATAAGGAGCTGATATTATGATCTTCCGTGCGACGCCGCACACTATATTATCTACAGCATAAAGTAAATGGACTATTGCATCGACATATAAATAAATTATAAGATGCAATCATTTGATCAATGATTCTCATTCCAAATATTGTTATAACATTGTACATAATAAAGCTAGACTTTTAGTATACAAGCCAACAATCTCCCACTTAAACTAAAAGACTATGCTGCCATATCTACTGCTATACATCTGATTCTCACTCCCACTACATGACCGTCAAAAGCTTTCACCTTAAGGTCCTTGAAAAGGATTTACTAGGTTATCATCAGATGCAATTTTGGCGACAACAACCTTCCCCTCATCATACATTTTCTCGTATAAGGTGGTACTTGCTCTCAATGTGTTTAATTGCCTTATGAGCTCGTAATTCCTTCAAGTTTTCAACTACACCATTATTATCACAATAAATTGTGAGATAACCTTGGGTAAACTTAGAATCACATCTAAGTCCATTACAAAGTTTTTAGAATCATATAGATACTTTGGCCGCCACAAGGCTCCAATATTATCATTTTTTCATGGTGGTGTCCGAAATATATTTCTATATAACACTCCTCCATATTATGGATCTACTTCCCAAATTAAACACATAACCTTTAGGTGGATTTACTTTTATCCCAATCCGATTCGAAAATTTGAATCTATGTAACCCACAAGAAGCAATGAATCTGTCCAATAAGCCCACATATTATCTCTAGTCCTTTTTAGACACATAAATATATGTTTTACCACAGTTCAATATTCTTGTTCCGGATTACCTGTCTACATAGGCATCTTCATTGCTTTATTGAGGTTGAACAGAACCACTTCATTATCCATGCGCAGTCTAAGCGCCCCCTTTTGGACATCTATCAAGGCTCTAGCAGTGGCAAGGAATGGCCTCCCTAAAAAAAGGGAGATTATCCTTGCCATCTTCCATCTCTAGCACAAGAAAATCCACAGAAAAGTCAATCTTATCTACTTTTACAAGTACATCTCTGTCACCCCCTTCGAAAAAGTCATAGACCTATCCGTCAATTGTAGAGCCACTGTCATGAAGCAAGCTCCCCCAAACTTAGCTTCTTGAATATAGGTAAGAGCATCAATTTGATGTTGTTGGAATATATACTAAAAGTCTAGCTTTTTGTATGAACAATGTTATAACAATTTATTTGAAATGAGAATCAATGATCAAATGATTGCGTCTTATAATTTATTTATATGTCCGATGCAATAGTCCACTTACTTTATACTGTAGACAATATGTTGTGCGACAACATGTGAAAGATCATATTATCGAGTTCGTTATAAAGTATAAACAGATGCTCACAACCGAGATAGACAGAGACTCTCTATCGAGATGGATGTAGTGTGATTTGGTATTAGTTTGTCTTGACTATAGAATCACATTAGTGCACTTCTTATGTATTGAGCAGGACCGCTTGAGATCGTTCGAGTTATACTAACTATAGAGGAGAACTTGATCTCTGTTATTATGGATGTTCGTGCTCTTAATCCCTATACAATAACCTCGACATGTAAGGTAGTATGTATTTCTTTGATTCATCAACGGGTGAGATTTACATGAAATTAAATCAACAAACTCGGTGAGTTAGGAAATAGTGCTGTCTCTATGGTGTGATGTTGATTGTAGAAGAAATCCGTGTCCTATTTAGGTTGATGATGTCCCTTTGAGGAGCTCATAAGGATTATCATGTAAACCCTGCAGGTGGATTTATTCCGGCATGATAATGAGATTGAGTGGTACTACTCTCGGATGAGATATTAATTAATGGGGATGTCAGTAACTTAATTAATTAATGGGCATTATATATCTTAAACATGGGGAGACTAACGGACTCATAATAAGAAGGAGCCCATAATGTAATTATGGGATTAGAATAGTAGTTCAATAATAATATTTTAGTGGTATATATTATTATTATTGGACTTAAGTATAAGCTTTGGGCTAAGTTTGGATAGTTAAGCCCAATGGAGGCCCAACTCTAATTTCTCCTCATGGTCCCTGCTGTATCCCATATATAAGTCATCTCAACTGTTTGGAAACCCTAACTGAAAAGTAAAATACGCCTAACACTATAAGAAGGGTGAGGAACAACAGATTGATAAGATCTCAAAGATCGTCGCCCACACGATGTCGAGATTGGACTTAGGAATACATCAGAAGACTGGAAGGTTGTTTGCTGCTGCTCAACGTCAACTTGCACGATTTTTCTAAATTCGTACAGAACTTAGAACTGAACGTATGATACACCGTTGGAAATCCACTGAAGAGAGGATTGTTTTGGCGCATAGATCACTCAAATCAGAGATCAGACAAGAGAGTTATGCCCAAAACGGTGAAGGTGCGTAGGCTGCCGGTGAGAATTCATGTTCTTCTTCAACATACCTTGGTGAAAGGTAATACGTTTCCATGTTTCTTGCTTCCACTGATTTAGAAACATATGGAACCCTAACGGTTCACATTACCAAATGATCGAACGCCAACAATTGGTATCAGAGCTTCGGTTTCGTGGTGAAGCGTGACACGTTAGGCTAGTGTTTATGTGGCTTATGTGTTTCTTGTTCGAATTAGAATCGCATGAGAATTAGGGTTTTGGTTTTCTGCGTAATCCATGAATATCTTTATGTGAAACCCTGTATCGTGTATCGTTGATGGTGATTGAATATCGATGAAACTGTTTGTCAATATCATGCTAGTGGAAAGCACTCTTTGCAGAATTAGCTGAATTGCCGGGCGTGAGCATCTGAAGCCAGGAAAAGGTGGTGTCCGAGTGAGTCCAACGTGATTCCGAGCGGGTCTGCTAGTTTCCAAGCAAGTAACCGGGTGGTGTGGCGAGCGGGCTGGCGTGCAGCTGGGTAGCATCGGGTGTGAAACCATGCAAGTTGCTGAGAGGTCGCCCAGAGGGATACACGAATTATATGGATTAGCAACAAACCGCGCGCATTGGCAGGCGTGCTGAGGAAGAAACCAGGCACATGGCCAGGCATCATCCGTGACATTAAGCGTGGCATCATGCGTGATTTCTAAGAAACCAGGTTCACTGACGGGCGTGCTGAGGAAGAAACCAGGTGCATGGCTGGGCATCGTGCATGGTGGTGTGCGTGTTTTCCTACTAGAAACCAAGTGCAGTGCCAGTAGTGTGCTCGGAGGGAGGCACGGTGGTGTGCTTATTTTCATGCTGGAAACCAAGCAGAGCACCCAGTTTCATGCTGGGAGGGGCGCGCGATGGTGTGCGTATTTTTGTGTGAGAAACCACAGGGAGCACCCGCTGGCATGCTCGGAGGGGCGCACGGTGGTGTGCGTATTTTCATACAGAGAAACCACGTGGAGCACCCGGTGGTATGCTCGGAGGGGCACACGGTGGTGTGAGTATTTTCATGCTGGAAACCAAGCGAAGCACACTCGATGTGGCAAACAAATTCCTGCATACGGCAGACTCGGCGATGCACGATTATTAGCGTTAAGCAGACCGACATGATTTACTGGCGGCAGTGATCGATGTCAGTCTTCACGGTAGCGGCGACAACATCCGATAGATTCTAGTGATGTAGCCTGTGACGATGGACGTTTTAGGGAATAAGCAATCCTGCTTATTGCGTAAGACACCGGTTTAATCGCTGGAGTATTGGACAAGACTTTCTTATTTAGTGGCAATTTAATTCGTGATATATAACTGATATAATTGATTTAATTGTCTATTATTTTTATATATGGTTGTAGGTCGATATCGATGATTTTGATAATCTGGATGATATCGACGGTCGATATCGATAGTTTTGAAAATTTGATTTTCTGGAAGTTTTCGAAAATTTGATAATTTGGTCGATATCGATGATTTGATAATCTGAACGATATCGACGATTGATATTGATGGTTTCGAAAATTTGATAACCTAAATTTTTTAAAATTTGATAGTCTGGAAGTCTTTGCCGATATTGATGCTTGGTGGCGAACAATCAAAATCGTTGATATATAAATATTTATAATTGATTTAATTATCTGATTATTGTTATATATGTATGCATCTTCGCCATGATTTACTGCTTTATTTGGTGTAATAGGAGCATGCTAGGTTGCATATTTTATTATTGAATATTATATGCATGTAAAACCCCTCGGTTAAAAAAATAAGTGGGAGAGGGAATTGGTTAAATAATTCCCGCGGCCTCCATTATTGGTTTGTAAGTGATGTGAATAAACTTGTGGGTTGGCTATAATGCCCTCCTCCCTAACGGATGAGTTTATTCACGGATCACTAGTACGACTTCTTTAAATAATTATTGTTTGTAATGTGATGCATATGAACATGCGCATCAGCTATAGTGCTTTCCTCCCTAACAGATGAGTTTATATGCGGTTCACTGGTACAAACTTATAATTAATGATTGTAGGAAGTTATTTGAGCGCATGTGTACTTCTCCAACAGTAAGACACATAAGCTTGGGCAGCGGACTTGAGATCAAATAATGGTGTATACTTTGGTGTAAATAATTAGTATTCTCCCTAATGGAGTCACTGCTATTATTTGCATGGTTAAAGAGGAACCGACTATTAATTATTTTATCATGAGGTTAGATTGATGAATGAAATTAATGGGTAAAACCTTTTCTTTTAAATGTTCAGATTTGTATACGTTCACACTAACGTGGCATGCAGACTCACGGTGCTTGAGATGTTGGGAAATTTTATTTTTATATTATTTTGAGGGAATCAATATAAATGGATAAATTCAAAGATTTGATCAGTGTATTTATTTATGATTCTCTATAATTTCGAATGGTTTATTTCATTTATTGTTTGCTAAACGAAATTATATTTACTCGTCCAAAATTAGATGATTAGAAAAGAATCTTGGTTTGGAATTTTACTGCTTAGGAAAATATATGTGTGTTATCACTAAGGATGTCCTATGATGCCTATTAAAGTCTCAGGTGGAGAGGTGAGAGGTTTATAGAAATATGATGGTCTCATGCGACTCTTTGGATACTTGAGTAAGGTTGAAAGGCAAAAGATCATGGTTGACTTGATGAAAGAATTGAAAATCCTTGGAGTATAAATTGAAGGGGAAACCCAAGTCAATTTTATTATTCACCTAGATGTTTTGAGTAAGTTCTGCTTGAAATACAAGAGGTTGTATTCGGTGGGAAACTTCTGACAAAACAAGTGGCGAAGGAAATCAATTTTCATCAAGATGTGGACAAGATTAATATCTCATTCACTAGTCGTTGAAGCATTATTAGTGATGGCATCTACTGACACGTTGTGTGTAGATACTGAAATCACTAAAAGCTTGCAAGTGATGATGAGATTGTTATGTACATGGGTAATACTGAGAAAGTAGTGTTTGTTGTAGTGAGAGTTGTTTATTTATCTTACGATATGAATAAATTTTTGATTTTGAGAAATTATCTTTACGTATGTCTTCATAGAAAGAATTTCATTTCGTTTTCTATGCATTTACGGATGGATACTCCATTTCATTTAAATAACATGGTCATAGTAATGAAGGATGGAGCTATAATCTGTTATTGTACGTATGGTGATAATTTGTACACTCTTAAATCATATTTATCCAACGGATGCAACAAATAGTAATTAATAACGCGTCTTCTAATCCTAATAAGAGAAAGTCTCTTATGGAAATGATTAGATAGATGATGAATTATTTAGAATTACTAAATTCATTTTATGGGTATGCCCTAGAAACAGAATGCCGTATTACATTTGTCTGTTTATGGGATATCCTAGAAAAATGGAGGGTGATGATTTATTTTAGTCCAAAAGATTGAAGGGTGATTGTTAATACAAATACTAGATTTTTGGAAAAGGACTATGTAATAAATCACATACCCATGTATAAGTTATTCTAAAGGAAGTGAGAGGGAAAACACGAAGTATTAGTACCAATTATACAAGATGAAATACCACAAGTAAACTGCATAGCGTGTCACATCTTATACACAATTGTATGTAGCATCTTGTTGTAGTAGGAGGGTTGTTCGACAACACAAAAGATTTATGTTTGGAAAAGTCGTGAGACTTGATCCCTAGTAAACATGGAATTGACCCACAGATACGACGAAGCACTACAAGATAAAAATACAATATCTTAGCAAGTTGCAATGATTTTTGAAATAGAATCGATGGATTCTAAATTAGATCTGGGAGCCTGTAGAACCACTAAATGGTGTAAAAGCCATTGAAAGTGGTCATACAAAATAAAAGAGTATCATACGGTAAGGTAAAAACTTTGGAAGCAAAGCTTGTTGAGAAAAGGTATATTAAAAAAGAATGAATTCGATTATGAGGGAACTTGTTTGCCGGTAGCTATGCCTAAGTCGATCTAAACTCTTTTATTTGTTGTTGTTCATAATGAATATGAGGTACAACAAATAGATGTCAAGACAGCTTTCCTGATTGGAAGTCTTGAAGAAAACGTATTTGTGAAGCAACTAAATTGATTCATTGCAAAGGGCTAAGAGCATTATGATTGTAAGCTTAAAGGTGTCCTCGATGGACTAAAGCAAGCTTCAAGATCATGTAACATCCGTTTTGATGAGAAAATCCAGGCATATGAATTTATTCAATGCGCGGATGTGCTTATGTATTGAAAAGAGTGACGAAAATGTGATGGTATTTCTTTACTATACGTAGATGATATATTGCTCATTGGAGACAATGAAAGAGTATTATCAGGCGTATGGGTATGGTTGATAAAGTAGTATGAAATGAAGGACTTAAGATAAGCAAAATATATCCTTGCGATCATGGTGATCACAAGATATGATTTTGTGCTTATCTCAAAGCTTCATGTAATGATACAATCTTTACTTGTTTTAGCATATGACTTTATCTAAGGAAATGTGTCTTATGACACAAAAGAAGTTAAAGGAGATGAAAGCGGTTCCTTATGCTTTGGCGAATAAGGAAGCTTAATCTAAGGAATGCTATGCATGAGATCAGATATCTATTTTACCGAAGGCATGGTCAGTGAGTATCAAGGTAACCCAAAACAAGAATGATGAACTGTGGTAAGACATATACTTATGTACCTGAAAAGGACCAGAAATTATATATGGACTTACCGAACAGATTCACTGCTTCGTATGGGTTACATAGATTCAGAATTTTCAAATCATATTGGGACGGCAGTAAATCCACCTCAAAAGTTATGTGTTTAATTTTAGGAAGTAGAGTCATAAGATGGAGGAGTGTTATATAAAAATATATTTTGGACTCTACAATGGAAAAATGATAAATTGGAGCCTCTGAGGCAGCCAAAGTATTTATATGACTCTAGAAACTTCATGATGGACTTCGAAGTGTTTCTAAGATTGCTCAAGGTTATCACAATTTATTGTTATAATAATGGTACAGTTGCAAACTTGAAGGAATCACGATCCCATAAGGCAATTAAATACATGGAGCGCGAGTACCACCTGTTACGAGAAATCGTACGATGAGGGGAAGGTTGTTGTCTCCTAGATTGCATCGGATTATAACCTAGTAAAATTCTTTTACAAGGACTTTAAAGTGAAAGCTTTTGATGGTCGTGTAGTGGGAGTGAGGATCGGATGTATGGTAGAAGATATGACAGCACAATCTTTTAGCATAAGTGGGAGATTCTTGGATTGTATACTAAAAGCCTAGCTTTTTGCATGAACAATATTATAACAATTTATTTGAAATGAGAATCAATGATCAAATTATTGCGTCTTATAATTTATTTATATGTCAGATGCAATAGTCCACTTACTTTATACTATAGATAATATGTTGTGCGACAACACGCAGAAGATCATATTATCAGTTTCCTTATAAAGTATAAACAGATGCTCACAACCGAGATAGACGAGGACTCTCTATCGGGATGGTTGTAGTGTGATTTGGTATTAGTTTGTCTTGACTATAGAATCACATTAGTGCACTTCGTGTGTATTGAGCAGGAGCACTTGAGATCGATCGATTTATACAGACTATATAGGATAACTTGATCTCTGTTATTATGGATGTTCGTGCTCTTAATCCTTATATAATAACCTCGACACGTAAGGCAATATGTATTTCTTTGATTCATTAATGGGTGAGATTTACATGTAATTAAATCAACAAACTCGGTGAGTTGGGAAATAGTGTTGTCTCTATGGTGTGCTATTGATTGTAGAAGGAATCCGTGTCCTATTTAGGTTGATGATGTCCTCTTGAGGAGCTCATAAGGATTATCATGTAAACCCTGCAGGTGGATTTATTCCGGCATGATAATGAGGTTGAGTGGTACTACTCTCGGATGAGATATTAATTAATGGGATTGTCAGTAACTTAATTCATTAATGCACATTGTATATCTTAAACATGGGGAGACTAACGAGCTCATAATAAGAAGGAGCCCATAATGTAATTATGGGATTAGAACGGTAGTGCAGTTATAAAATTTTAGTGATATATATTATTATTATTGGACTTAAGTATAAGCTTTGGGCTAAGCTTGGATACTTAAGCCCAATTGAGACCCAACTCTAATTTCTCCTCCTGGTCCCTGCTGTAGCCCATTTATAAGTCATCTCAGCTGTCCAGAAACCCTAACTGAAAATTGGAACATGCCTAACACTGTGAGGAGGGTGAGGGAACAACAAATTCATAAGATCTCGAAGATCGTCGCCCATACGACGTCGAGATTGGACTTGGGAATACAGCAGAAGACCAGAAGGTTGTTTGCCGCTGCTGTCCATCAACTTACATGATTTTTCTAAAATTGTACAGAATGTAGAACTGAACGTGTGATATACCATTGTAAAGCCACTGAAGAGAGGATCATTTTGGCATGTAGATCACTCAAACCAAATATCAGACAAGAGAGTTATGCCCAAAACAGTGAGGGTCCGCAGGCTGCCGACGAGAATTCATGTTCTTCTTCAACATACCCTAGTGAAAGGTAATACGTTTCCATGTTTCTTACTTCCACTGATTTAGAAACGTATGAAATCCTAACGGTTCATGTTAACCAAATGATCGAACACCAACAGATGCTTGCACTAAGATCGCATAAAGCTTTTCGTGTCGGTCTTTTTCCATTATCATATAGGATAGTGAAGCTTCTTGGATTCTTCAACTTTGCTGGCAGCTTTCTCTAAATGATCGAGCTACAGTTCTCTGATAGATTAACAGTTTTAACTCCATTCAAGCTCCTCTTCTTCAATATGATATGCTTTAAGAATCGGGCATAGTAAGGCATCTCCATGATTGTTTCGGAGAATGGAATGTTCAAGCTAATTTTGTTCATGATATCCAAAAATCTCTTGAACTTTCCAATCCTTTCTTAACTAACCTTAAAGAAAAATAAGGAGGTATTTTTGGTTTTGGGATTTCCCATTCATCACGTTCAACCTCCTTCGCTTTGTCCTTCTCGGCTCAATCTCTTGGTTCTTTCCCACTTCTTCTCTACCATTAGCTTATTATTCTGCTCTTGTGATGGTATTAGAGTGTTCTGAATTGCAGGTGTAATGTCCTGTACAAAAATTGGAATTGACTGACCTTGCTCGACCATTATGGATTGGTTGAGTGACTTGATAGTGGTTGAACTAGGTATCTGTAACCGGAGTTTAACTATGTAGATGTACAGGTGTCCGTTTAACCTCAGCTCGACCAGAAGAGTCTGGTCGAGCGGTATCATTTTGGTCGGGTGAGGTACCCATAAACTGAACGTGACCTTTCAGAACCACAGAGTGTCGCTCGACCATAGCTTGACCAAGAGTCTTGGTCGAGCGGTGGTCGAACGGAGACACGTCTTCTCCGTTTTCACCTACTGGTAACATTAGACCTTCATACTGCGTTCCTGACCTCAAAGTAATGGCATTACAAGATTTTGGGTTCGTTATGCTTTGAGAAGGAAAGTTACCTTTCTCAATTGTTTGTATATGCTTATTCATATTCCCCGCCATCTCTCCCATCAACAAAGTAAGATCCTTCATCTGCTTGAATAACTCCTCATGATTTGAATCTATCTTTATTTCCAAACGATCCACCCTTGTATCATTCCTAACCATATATCGGTTCACAATATCTTCCAAACCAGGTTTTTCTTCCTCGATTTTAGCACCAGATCAACACCCATAGGAGGTTTGATTGCTGCATTCGGATTGCTCCACGAAAATTCCAACCTCCTTGGTTGTTGATAGTTATCCGGGGGACCACGATTATTGTATTTCCCTTGGTAATTCCTATTTTCTTGAGTTTGATACCTAGTTCCTTGAATATTTTTACCCATGGCATAGTTCGCCTCTTCTAAATCCTCTTAGATTGATCTCTCATCACCAACATCCTGCTGCTGCATCATTTGTACTCTAAGTGTCAACTCTGTAATCTGCTTCTGTTGAGATTCAACTAACTTGTTGATATTGGTCAAGCTAGACACGATCTCGTCTTCTCCAATTGACTTTATCATGGTGTATTCAACCTACGCTACCTTTCAAAGTACATAGGTGCCCTTCAGTCTATTAGTATGCAAATCTCTTGAATTTATCGAAATATCCTCAAAGATCTTCTCGGCCTTAATGCGTGTCTTCGCAAGTAATGCTTCATTCGATGAAGCATTGAGTAGAACACGAGAATCACAATCCAACTTGTTGTAGAAATACTGATGTATTGAGCTTTAGATAATCCATGTTGAGGGCACTTTCTTAAAATCTCTTTGAATCTATCCCATGCTTCATGGAATTTATCATTACTGTCGATAGAAAATTGATTGACGTCTTGTTTCATTTTAAACACATTTGAAGGTGGCATGTTGATGAGTGGTATTTTCACCTATATTTTAGTGTCTTTTTATCTGTGTTTTCATATTATTTCATTCGTATTTATGTGCATTTTGGTTGTGTTTTGTGTTTTTATTGAAATATATGTGAATGAGCTTAAACCTATGGTAAGGAAGATGTAGGAAAAAGCGGATCTCAATTCAGAGTTGAATTGAGGGAGAACGAGCTAAACAGTAAAGAAAATAGGGGTAGCAAGAACACGGGCCATGTATAGAACACGACCTTGTCAGAATTGGCCATGCTCTATTGCTTGAAACACCTACACGGCCACTCCTATGGCCGTGTGCAGGAACACGGGCCGTGTACCAAACATGACCCTATACAGAAAGGCCATGTGCAAGCATCAGAAACACCAACACGGCCATCCCTGTGGCCGTGTGCTACACACGATCGTGTAGGATAATTGAGTGAATCATTTCATCAAACACTTCATGTGCTTTATAAATTGTAAAGAGATTGAGAAATCCTTTAGAATTTAGAACCCTTTGATAGAACATATGATTGGTTTGATCGAGAGGTTGATTAATCGTGTGAAGGGGCTCTCATTTCAAGCTTAGTATCTAGTTGGAATTGTTTGAATGAGAACCAACTCATTGAGCTATTTGATATTCATATCCTATCAATCTTGAGAGGGAGTTTAGGTGATCTTAGTGTTGGCCCTTAGTCTTCAATCCATGATTCATATGAATTCGATACATTTATCCTAGGATTGCCATTTCTTAATTGTTGTTAATCTCACTTTTTCTTAATTTGGAAAACCACTTTTCATCCATCTATCTTGTTTGCTAATCATTGCTTGCTTGCTTGCTTTGGTTATTGTTATTTACTAGTTTAAACATCCAAATCATTGATGATTTGTCTCTATAAAATTACGATAAATGTGAACTCGCTTAAGCACTAGCGCCGACCTCCCTGTGGTTCGATAAATTATTTTAATTGGTCATCCCTACTACAAAATGGCTAATCACATGTATCACTCCAAGAACTTCACTTTCAATTGCTCCCATGTAGTATAATCAATAGCACGAGCGAGAATTTAAACAATACAATCCTCCTTGCATCCTCATGATCTCTTGTATTTTTGTGTACTTGCATAACTAAGAAATTTATTCAGATGCTGTTGAGGACCTTCGAAAGTCCTCCCAGAGAAAGGGTTCTTTTTTATCATGCTGATAAGAGCGGGGTGAAGATCAAAGTCCGCTTCAGCTCCCCGCGCTCCTAACAGCCCCAAGTTGCCCCCTCTGTTATTCTTAAAGACTTCACAGATGGCAACATTATCCAGATTTGCCCTCTCTTGGGCCATGTTCACTACTTCTGCTTCCGACGTGTCTTCAGTTGTAGCTTCAATTATTTTCGAGTTCGGTACTTCAACGTCAACTCCTAGATCAAGAGTTTCGGTTGCTTCCACATTCTTATTCTTCTTTTTCTTTGCCTTCTTTTTCCTCGATGAAGCTCCGATCTTCGAATCAAAAGGTGCTAGTGTTTCTCTCTTCGATCTAGTGTGCATACACATACGAAAAATTCAGCGTGAGAAAATAAAGACAAGTGTGAATATCTTCAATTAAACTAGAAATAATAAAATTGATAAGGACAACCGTCCCCGGTGCCAGAAACTTGATGGGCTTTTTCTCAACACACAATAATCCCCAAGTATAAAGGATATGATTGTAGCTTAGATAAGCGACCAAGTTATATTATCGAACCCAAAGGACGGATGATTATCAATTTATTAATAACTAACTTAATGAAAACTACTATTTGGCAATTCAATTGGAGAATGGTTATTAATCTAATTAATAGAATGGTTATTAATCTAATTAATAGAATAATTAAATAACAAATAAAATAGAGACAATAGAAAATAAATGAGAGTTAAACAAGTGAGAAGATATGTAGCTCTTCGAGCCATCTAGTTTCACTAATTAATCTCCCTTCCGTATGTCAATGTTCGACTCTGCCTTGTGGAATATGAGCGCATCACTAAGCCATGCAAATCTACTCTATAGGCACAAGTAGACAAACATGTAACATGTATGAATTACCTCGGAGCAAGAACATAATTTCACCCCCTTTCTAGGTACTATCAGTATCAATTATTTCCCGTGCACTAAGTACTCTAACCCGATATGATCTCCCTTTATATGTACTATGAAATTATCCTCTTTATCCTACTTACTAACCCAAATCTAATTCAATTAATAAGTATTCATATAAGATAGTTCTAATAAAGCTTCGGAGTCCCCACACTTAGAATCATAACATGGAATCCTGCTCAGCATTGAACGCACTCAATCCAAGATATGTATTCAGACTCTACATAACAGTTAATGATGCACAAAACAACTCTGAGTATGAATTAAAAATGCATTGTCTTATATAAAATAAATCCACAAGTAGTGTTGTACTGAGTATATATATGAAGTTCAATTAACTAGATAAAAACCTTCATAACCCTAGAACTACCAAAGAGGTTCTAGCCCATAACATTTCAGAGAATGTTCATGGTGTTTGGATAGATCTTACCCATAGTCTTGAAAATTACAAGAAAAATTAAGTTGCGAAGTAAACACTAGATGTGGGCGCCATCGCTTCTCGCTCTGTCTTAAATCTTTACTTGGTTCTTACTTGATTCGTTGCACAAATCTCTCTCTACTGCTCCTGCGAATGGAGTTAGGGTTTGGATGTGGTGTAGGATGGATGTGGAATCTAACTCTCTTCTTGATGTAATATGCTTCCCTTTTTATACTTGTAAATCCTACTTATGGACCTTTACTGGGCTTTTTCTTGGAAAATACGCCAAAACACGCACAGGATGGTCAAAATTACATAAAATAGAATGACGTGTCCCCGCTTGACCAGAATGGCTTGGTCGAGCGACCTCGAGCTTGGTCGAGCGGCATCCTTGTAAGCTGAAATCCTGTCCGGTGCCTTGCTCATACAAATCCACTCTCGCTCGAACAATATAGCTTGGTCGAGCGGCTCCTCTCCAGGTCGAGTGACTTCTCAATTTGTATTTTTTATTTGACCTATTTTCCTATATAAATATGCTCAAATAGCCTTCGTAGCATATGATTAATGACTTTTCCATAACAACCCGATTTGCCTTGATTATAGACCAAATCATACCCAATTTCCACATAAATCAGAGCTCAAAATACATGAATTATCACTCTTATTACTGTGTGAGTAGTTGAGTGAGGGTGCACGATTTCGTGTGACCCTCCGTGTGACCCTTGCACTGCACCGTGTGACCGCAGTACGAGTGCTGGGAGTGACGTGTGACCTAGTTTTTACATAGTGTCTTATTTTGGCCAGGCCCACTACTCCGTGTGTATAAATGCTCTAATTCTTATATTCACAAAAAAATTAGAATACACGCCTCCCACAGATACAGAACCTTAATTCCACCATCATTCACCACCTTCCATCCATCCACTAGAGAGATGATCGAAGTTGTTACTTGGATTGGAGACAGAGATCCTAGTCGTGATTGAAGAATCGGATCCTCTACAAGGGTTCTTTATTTTTTAGTTATTATTCTCTATTATTTTAGAATAATGGTTGAGGCTTATTACATCTTTGTGATTTGCCCTCGTAAATACATGGGCTAAGTTTCTTCGTTGGTAATGTTAGGGCGTTAAGACAGTTTTGACTATGTGATTTGATTACCCTAGACTTGAATTTCTTACACTACAAATTGTTTATTTTCTTATTGAAAAAGATATTTTTGAGACTTCATATTATTGTGTTTTAAGTTTTGATTCCTTTAATTACTCATGACGGTATCACTGATTGATAGTTGATAGGATTCTTTATTTCATCATAATAGTTGTTGTTTCCTGTGGCAATCTTAGGGGATTGCCTATAATTACTAAGAGTGTTAGACAATTAATTTGGAATACTAATTACTTGGTAAAACATCATTATTAGGCAATTGGTAAGGAGACAAAAGGTGTTAATAATTTAGTACTAGAAAGGAAAGTCTAGTGCCCTAGCCTTTAATGAAATTTAGCATGAAGTACCTATAGAGGGAGTGAGAGTTAATTCTTTATCGATCCTAGGATTTGCAGCTCATTATAAGTGTTAGATCCTACCCGATCAAGGTGATTAAAGTAATCTGTCACATAGTTAAGCAGGCTTGCCTTAGTATTACCAATTCTCTATCCTTGAATTCTTAAATCGTTTCTCTTGTGTGATTTATTTGAATCGCATTTATTTAAATATTTTATTTCAGTTTATTAGTTAATTAATTATCCTCTCAAAAACCTCCAGATTTGTCTTGCATTTAAATTATCTTATATAGAATTATTTATTAAATCTATAACTACCTCGTGGGTTCGACATTTGACTTGGTCACATGCACTACAATTGATCCCTTACACTTGAGGGTAAAAGAAAAAAGTGAACAAAATCGCTTTGACAAAGTTGCCCACTCTATATATATTCCATCAGTTAAATAATATCCTTGTGTATATTGCGTCTCATTCACGGTGAAAGTAACAGCGGGCGTATTTCCCAGCAAAACATCGTTAAAGAGAGGAGATTTATACAATATGTTGATATCGTTATGCAAACTTGAAACTCCAAAAAATGCATGCCATATCCATAGATCCTGAAACACAACTGCTTCGAGCACAATTTTAGGTGAGCCATGACCTTTTGTACCTTTCCAAGCAACATGATAATTTTTCCACTCTCAATGCATACAATCAATATTGTCCATCATATTAGGGAACTCATGCTTCTGCTTGTACATTTGAAAAAGACGTTGAATGTCGTTATACGCCAGTCTTCTCAAGTATTGGCCACAAAATATTTAACCATGTTTTTTGCAAAATTTGAAAAGACACTTCATTTCAGTTGATTCACCCATTCGTAGATATTCATCAAGATGGTCGGCGCAGACTCCATACGCAAATTGGCGAATAGCTGTGGTACATTTCTATGGTATTGACCCTGCATTGAAAATAAGGACATTGACTCTCGAGTACATCTACTATATAAATGAACACCTCTCTCCGCATTCGAAATCGTCTTCGAAATAAGTTATCCGGATACACATGACTTATACAAAAATAATCATGCACAAGTCTTTCATATCCAGATTCAAGATTTCATTCTATGAATGATGAGTGTAGAAATCTCGTGTATTTAAGGTCCATTTATAGCATGGTTCCATACAATTATATTTGGTTTGAGTGAAGGGGCCAAGATTGCTTGATATTTGTAAATATTTGGAAAATTAGTACTTTGATATAATTTGTATAATTATCAAGTATAAATAAATTCTAAAATTGAAGAGGAAGATGTAGGAAAAAGCGGATCTCAATTCGGAGTTAAAACAAGGGAGAACAAGCCAAAACAGTAAAGTAGGCGAAGCTGTCACAATTATTCGACCATCCTCAGAAAAATTCAAAGAAAAATTCGATTGAATTTTTGTGAAAAACAGAGGAAAACAGAGCATTGGAGGCAAAGCAAACTAAAAGAAAAATTCAACCACACTCAGATTTCTTCGATTGAATTTTTTCTAAATATTTCTTGAAAATTCGATGTCCCTTAGGAAAATTTGGTCGAATTTTCCTGAGTTTGTGTCACCCATCCAGAAAATCAATTTTAATTCTATTTTTGGCTACTTGACCCCCAAGTTTAATACACACATTAATTTTGGATCCCCAATTCAACCTCACTCACCCCCACACCACCATTTTCACACACCCTCTTCTCCAATCCATCTGTCCATCCATTCCACCCAAAATCTTCCATCAAATCCACCAAATTCCTCCATCACCCATTCTAAATTGATCAAGGAAGCATTGGAGTGTTGAAGATTGCATGAGAAGGAGTTTAAATTGAAGAATTTCAAGGGAAGCATATTCTTATTTTGTAATTTTGTCCATCCATGGAATTTTTTAGATCAATGCCTTTTGTGATACTTGAAATCATGTTTGGCTAATCTCCTTTGTGAGAATAGGAATTATGATTGGTGTTGATTGATTTGGATTTTATGCAATTAAATTCTAATGTTGAATGAGCTTTGTGCAATTTCTATCTTTTCTCTACTATTTGATCTCTATGATGATATGTGTGGTTGATTTCTCCTAGAATGTGGTTAGGATGGCCAATCCGATTATGTATTTAGGGTAATTGATTGAATCATATTGATATGGGGATTATGCATGTTAATGTAGGAAGAGTTATTCAATAACCTTCTTGTGTTTAGAACATTTAAGATAGGACACTAGGTGACTTACTCATGCCCGATAATTAACCTAGTGAGGGGCTCCCAACCTTAAGATCATAGTACCTTGAAGGGAATTGAGATAGGAATCAATCTTAGGAGCCTTTTTAGAGCTTGTCATTAGTTCATATCCTTTTCACCTTGGCCAAAGAGATTAGGTGTGCATTGTGATTGCCCTTATTCCATTGCTTATGACATATTAGAATTGATTGCATGAACTCTAGATTTCCATGCCATGATTATGATAATCTCATCCTTGCATCATTTGGAATATATCTCACATTCATTTATTCATTCATCAATCTATTCACCCTATCTTGTATCTATATTGCTTATCATAAGAATTTTAAATTCACGGTCCAATCTAATGGTGACATGTGGATTTTCTTGGTTAAATATAAATTTTAATTTATTTTGAAATTTAGATAAATTAATTCTTAAAATAAATTAATAAATAATTGATAATTAATTAGAGCCCAACAAATTAACTGAGACTTAAATTAAATGAGGCCTGATCCAATTCTAATAAGCCCAAGTCAAATGAGGCCTGACTTAAGTCAAACAAGCACAGACAAATTAGATCAGGCCTAAGTAAAATAAGTCTGATTACAGTCCAATCAAGTTGGAGGCTCAAGCCCGCGAATTAGGTCAAATCAGCCCTTGACCAATCAGACTGCGAGTTATATATGGGGCTTCCTCACCTTTCAGCTATATAAGGAGCCGTTCTCCATTCATGACACTCAGAGACCTTAAGAGATCCGAAGAAAACGAACAAAAATGAAAGTCCAGCTTCCCTTCAAGATTTTCAAGTCAAGAACAGCCTCCGATCAGAGATCAAGGTGCTAAGCACCTCCAATCTAGCGTTCTTCAAGTTAACAGCCTTTGATCAGAGATCAAGGTGCTTAGTCTCTCTGATACAATGTTCTTCAAGTAAAAAACAACACTCGACCTAAGATCAAGGTGCTAAGCCCCTCAGATTCAACGTTTTTTCTAGTTAAATTCATCTAACAGTCTTCATGGAGTCAACGACGTTCTGCCAAATTGAACGATGTACTTTTGAAGAATTCTCATGTTCAAGCTCGGATAAGTTTCATCTGAAGAACCGGCTCAACATACGCTCAAAACATAAAAAGTCAAGTCAAAGCAACAAAAGTCAAGTCTAGCCAATTTGGTTCGAGAGAAGAATTAGAGGATTGATTAGAGATTGTAACTCATTTACAAATTCATTAAATTAAATCCATTTGGATTATCATTGTACACCCTTTTGTATTTATTTTATCATAAATACATATATTTTGTTGTTATAAATTTTAGCACGCCCAGTGGGACAGTCTCTACCTCTCTACAAGCACAAAGAATGACTCATCTTAGGATTGCAATCAAAAGTTCTACTACCTTAAAGCCTTTAGAGTTGCAGACTGTGAAGACTCAAATAGTGACTCCACTAAAGATTGCGATACGAAGATCTACTTCATCAAAGCCTTCAAAACCATATAGTGGGGATTACTCTCAATAAACCATTACACGGCAACAAGGATGGTGAAAATAATTCTATCTGCTCAACTCCTCACTCAATGCCAAGCTCACCATCTGGCTCAACTGTAGCTGCAGTGATGACGAAGAGTGATATAACCATTGAGGAACAACTCGCAAATATGATGAGAGCCATTAAAGGACTCACCAAGCACATGGAAGCTTAAGACTTAAAGATCTCCGTACTTATGAATAAAATGGAGAATGCAGAGACAAGTCGTGCAAATGGTAAACAAGTTGAGGATGAACATGATAAGGAAAACTCCGCAAAGAATCATGTATTTGAAGAAAAGCCATTTGAGGAAAAAAAATGCAAGTTTCAGCTGATGAAATACTTCCTATAAAGCAACTAAAGGCTATCGTGTTGGAGACGATAAAAGATAAGTTTGAAGGGAGCTCCAAATCTTCTTCAACTTATGCCAAGATATATACAAAGAGGATTGACAACTTAAGGATGCCAAGTAACTATCAACCTCCCAAGTTAAAACAATTCGACATCAAAGGCAACCCAAGACAACATGTGACGTACTTCGTCAAGACATGCAATGATGTTGAGACCTACGGAGATCACATGGTGAGACAATTTGTCCGATCTCTAAAAGAAAATGCCTTTGATTGGTACATCAACTTGGAAGTTGACTCCATTGACTGTTGGGGGCAATTACAACAAGAATTTCTCAATCGTTTCTATAGCACATGAAGAAATATTAGCATGATGGAGCTAACAAATACTTACAAAAGTGATGAAGAATATGTCATCGATTACATCAACAGATGGAGGAGCCTAAGCCTCAGTTTCAAAAAATAGTTGTCAGAAACTTCAGCGATGTGCATTCAAGGAATGCATTGGAATCTTCGCCACACACTCCAAGGAATTCGGCCTAAAACTTTTGAAGAGTTGGCTACAAGAGCTCACGATATAGAGTTGAGTCTGACATCAAATGATATCGAATGGCCCTCTATCCAAGACTCTTACGAGTTTGAAGACATATCTTTTGATGAGCCATTGGAAGAGGAATAACAGACAAAGACAGCAGTTTCCATAGAGATTCATAGAAATAAAGTCAAAGCAAGAGAAGACAGTGCATCCCAAGACAGGGGCGATGAACTATTGATAGACAAAGCTCCTTGACACAAGCAAAAACTGTTTACATTAAGCTCCTTGATACAAGCTTAAACTATCTAAAATCTCCACATGTTATGCTCCTAGATATGAGCTAAAACTATCCACAAGTCGATACTCCTTGACACAAGTTTAAACTATCTACACATCAAATCAAATCTCCTTGAGAATGGACTAAACTCTCTACACATTACGCTCCTTGATACACGCCTAAACTATCTGATACAAATCAAATTCAAGGCTCCTTGGCACGAGCGAAAACTTTCCACACAATACTCTTTTATACGAGTTTAAACTATAAAAAATCTCAAAAGTTAGGCTTATTGATACAATCTTAAACTATCTACATGTTACGCTCCTTGATATGAGCTAAAACTATCTACACACAAAGCTCCTCAGCACGAGTGAAAACCTTCCATACATTACTGATGCGAGTGAAAATGAGCGAATTTTAGTGTCCAATTTAATACTTTTTATGGGAATTGATGTTATATATTAGCAAAAATATCTTATATTCAATATATGTTAGAAAAAGGTGCACTTGAGGTGTTTTATTGTATTTTAGGTGGAAAAAGGATCAAAAGTGCAAAGTTGGAGAAAAGGTGCAACTTGTGCTAGAATGCTGAAAAACGCACGTCCAACTTGTGTAACTTTTCTGTATTTGTGTAGAGCTTTGAACTTGTAGTTTTATACATGGTTGGAAATCCACTGAAAAGAGGATCATTTTGGCATGAAGAACACCTAATTCTGAATCCAAACGAGAAAGTTATGATGAAAAAATGACGCCGCGCGAGCTGTGCCGAACATAATAGCTGTGTCATTTTCCATGGCTTGTACACCTTCAAATCTTGGGATTTCTATGAGTTCTTTATATGGATAGAAAGAAAGAAGATAAGATCATGTGAGCATAAGAATCGCTAAAATCAAATCTTGGATGTGGAAATTATGTGTGAAACGGTGAGACTGCGCAATGCCGCTCGACCTAATGAGGTGCCGCTCGACTAAGACCATTTGGTCAAGCGATAGTCGAGCTGGTCGAGTGAGACATCGGAAGAAGTTTCAGCTTACAGACGTGCCGCTCGACCTCCGCTCGACCAAGGTCAATCCCACTTGACCAAGACCATTTTGATCGAGCGGGGACACAGAATCCTATTTTTGGTAATTCCGTACCTCCAGTAGCGTGTATGTTAGTATTCTCCAAGAAAAAGCCCATCCAAGGTCCATAAGGAGAGCTTACAAGTATAAAAGGGGATGCAAATCACATCATTATTTATTGGAGCCACAATCATCCTACACCCAAAAGGGGGGATCACTCCCAACCATCATCCACATCCTTTCCTACATCCATCCATCACTTTGAAGATTTGTTTGTGGAATCAAGAGGAGAACCAAGAGGAGGATTCAAGACGGAGAAGGACGCGATGACGCCCACATCAAGGGTTTATTCGTTCCTAATTTATTTTGTATTTTCTTAACTACGGGTAAGATTTATCTAACACCCATGATTGTTTTTCGCAACATCATGGGCTAGGGCCATTTTGGTAGAACTAGGGTTATGAAGGTTTTACGAATTAATTGAACTTCCGTGTGTATACTCCGTAAAATACTACTAGTGGATTTATTTTATATATGATTATGCTTTCTTAATCCATATTCACGGTCGTTTTGTGCATCTATAATTGGTTTATAGAGTCTGAATATATATCTTGGTTGTAGATTGAGTGCATTCACCGCTGAAATAGGATTCCATGTTATGATTCTAAGTGAGGGGACTCCGAAGCTTCATTAGAACTATTATATATGAATACTTGTTAATTGAATCTAATTCGGGTTAATAAGTAGGATAAAGAGGATTACTTTATAGTACCTATAAAGGGAGATCATATCGAGTTAGAGTACTAATCCTAGGGGAAAATAATTGACACTGATAGTACCTAGAAAGGGGGATGAAGTTATATCTCTTGCTCCAAGGTTATTCACACGTATTACACGCATATTTACTTGTGTCTATAGAGTAGATTTACATGGCTTAGTGATGCGTCCATATTCCACAAGGCAAAGTCGGACATTGATACACGAAAAAGAGATTAATGAGTGAAACCGGATTATCCTAGAGCTACCTATTCTCCTACTTTATCCACTTTCGTAATTCTTCTAGTGTTTATTTTACTTTAATTGTTATTTTATATTTTTGTTAGTAGATTAATAATTCAATACTCAACTTAATTGTCATCTTGTCTTAATTAATTTAGTTAATAATTAAATTGATAATACGCCGTCCTTTTGGTTCGATAATTCACTTGGTCGCTTGCTTAAGCTGCAACTGATATCCTTAATACTTGGGGACTAATTTTGCGTGCAAAGAAAAAGCGCATCAAGTTTTTGACATTCCCCAAACTTGCTTGTTGCTCGTCCCGAGGCAACAAAATAAAAATAAAGAGAAAGAGAAAAAGAAAATTAGCGGGGAAACAAGGACTATGACAAATACCCCCTTCAAAATACAATTATCCTCAACTTAGGTCATGCAACTCTCATTACATGTAATAATCAATTCATAGTATACAAGATAAGACAACCCCCAATTCAAATGCTCCATTGACAAGTTCTCACAGGAAGTATATATCACTCGCACACAAGTGTAAAAGATGTGCACTTATGGGTTAAGGTGTTTATGCTCAAATTCAATTCAAGTGTATGCGTAACCATAAGCTTGCCAAAAGTCTCAAACTCTCCACCACTAAAAGTATGATTCGACAATGGGATCAAAAGGACTTTTCTTTCGGATGTAATGTTGGCTCTTTTGTAAAGGTAGGAAATATATGGATAAGTGACTCAAAACTTCAAATCAATCAAGCCTGCAGTCTTTCTTAACCTTTCACTTTTCCTCATCACTTCAATTAAGCACATCCTCCTCCTTAACTATTTTACCTCTCTCTTTCTTTCTAGCACAACATTTTTTTCTTTTTTCTTCTTCTCTCGAGGTACCAGTTTCGGGCACTACCTCGTACGTCATCCATAGGGTACTAGATTTAAGCACTACCCTAGGGTATTTGATTCCATGGAGTACTAGATTTAAGCACTACTCCATGCTTTTTCTTAGATGTATTTTCAAGCTCAATTACTGTTTTAACACCAATTCCATTCCTTCCCAAGCTGTTATAAAACTCCATCAACACACTTAAAAAAGCCATTAATTCTCTTCATGAGGACAATCAAGGCTCAAAAGATTCAGATGCTCAAAGTGGTTATTTCTCGTAGGTTGCCAAATAATGAAGTTTTTAGGCTCAACGGGGCTAACTACGTATGAACATCATTTGGTAAGGATTTATTGGGCTAAGTGACTCATAAATTCAAGGATGGCCAAAAATCATCTCCCATCATCTAACACAAATGTAGTTTAAAGTAAGACAAGAGGCAAGTTCTAGAATATACACACAAGGACGATACTCACCAGAAAAGAAATGTCATGTGATTATGTACATGAATAAGGCTCAAAATCTCACATGGGGTTTTAACATGTAACTGAGCACTTTTCATGTTAAGTGATATCCCACAAGTACACATAGAACTTTATACCACAATATAACTCAAGTACACTTCTTTCATCAATTTCAAGAGCATATGAATTTCAGGCTCACATGGATCACCAAAACCAAGCTCAATTCTTCCACTCCATAAATTAAAAGCGCACATAAAAATTAGAATAAGGAAATGAGGGCACCTGATTTTTCTTCAACGTATGCATGAGCTCCTTGAATTGTTCAACTCAATCAGGTCAAAGCCTCAGTTTACCTATTTCTATCATCACAGATTCATCAATAATAATATAGGAGAACTATAAGAGAGACTCAATTGACTATCTAATTGACTCCACACACTAGACACACCAACACAACACACTAAATATTAGGTAAGTTGAAAAAAAATCGATATATCAACACTGGTTAAAGTATTAATATGTCGCATAAAATCAACCTCCTAACAAACAAACAACCAACGAAAGGAAAAATTACACCCTTAGTGCTCATAAGATGAGGTAAGTACATCACACCCCCAAACTTAGTAAAAACGTAAGTCGAAACTAAGTTTGAAAAGAGATGTAATTGCCAAAATGCGAGCACTTCAAATATAATAACTCCTCACTCACACAAAAGAAATAAAGTAATAAAATGGAAGGGACAAGCCCCCAATAGGTGCTCATATTTAACGTCGAAGAGTCATGATAGAATACCGCTTTTGAACTACTTGATCAGAGGACGGTCTTCTCGCATCCTCACCTTCAAGTACTTTCTTTCCCTCTTCTTGTCTACACTCAGCACCTCACCTTTCTTGGTCACAAAAATATACTCAGAATTTCCTTCCTCCCATGACTGTGTAGACTCCTCCTTGTCAATCTTCCACACAAATTCAGAATCATCTGTCCTATTAAAATCAAGATTAAACAAGTTAGAAACCATATCTATGCTCTTGCATGATTGAGTCTCAATGGGCATCTTCATTGCATGATCGTTCGACTCGAATGTCTAGTCAAACGGACCTCCTAGGCATGACTGCATAGAAATGGGAGCAGGTTGATGTTGCTCGACCAGAAGGGTCTGGTCGAGCGAGGGTATTTTGGTTGAGCGAGGTCCCACTTCGCGAATTTGCACTGTACAGTCTTGACAGAGGCTGCTCTACCCCACTTGACCAAGAAGTTCTAGTCGAGCGACACTATTTCAGTTGAGCAAGGGACATGTACGCTGATCAGCAGTTTTCAGATTCATAGTGGGCTGCTCGACCTGTGCTCGACCAGAGTGATCTGGTCGAGTAAGATGATTTTGGTCGAGTGAAGGATATGAAAACAGAGCATCATTTCTCTATTCCATTATGTGTTGCTCGACCATTGCTTGACCAACAAGTTTGGTCGAGCGGTGGTCGAGCGGGCTAAATTTACCTCCATTTCTGCCCACTGGCATCATCGGACATTCGTACTGTGTTCCGGACCTCAACATGATAGATTCGCACTCATTCATGTTTGTTATGCCTTTAGATGGGAACATTTCTTTTTCCAAAGTTTGTATCAATTGATTCACGTTCCCAGCCATCTGCCCCATAATCAAAGTAAGGTCCTTCAACTGCTCAGATAAATATACATGATTAGCATTTATAGTAGCCTCAAGACGATCAACTCTTGCATCATTATCAGACATGTATCGACTAAAGGTATCTTCAACACTCTTCACTTCTTGCTGCTGCATACTAGGCCCCCTTTGTGTCAACTTTGTAATCTGCCTTTGCTGGGATTCTAGTAGCTTGTTGATGTTAGCTAGACTAGAGATGATCTCATCATCCCTATTTGACTTTACCACTTGATGTTCAACTGCGCCACCTTACCAAGTACATATGATCCTCTTACTTTTTCTGTAGGCCAGTCACGTGAATTCATAGAGATGTCTTCAAATAACTTTTCTGCTTCTAGTGCTGTCTTAGATAACAACGCTCCTCCTGATGATGCATCAATAAAAACACGCGACTCATAATCCAATCCATAGTAGAAGATGCTTATGTACTGAGCCTTAGACATTCCATTCTGTGAGCATATCTTGAGCATGTCTTTAAACATATCCCACGCCTCATGAAATTTCTCACCCTAATTCATAACAAATTGGGTGATCTCTTGCCTCATTCTTAAGATCCTTGAGGGTGACATGTATCTCTCCAAGAACTTCTGCTGCAGTTGATCCCATGTAGTGCAATCTGTGACATCAAGAATCTCATACCAAGCTTCTACCTTATCAATTAATGAGAAATTGAATAGGGCGATCCGCCTAGTATTATCATTAGCTCCAGCACCCTTTTGAGTGTTTGCATAACTAAGGAATCTTTTGAGATGCTGATATGGATCTTCAAAACAATCTCGAGAAAAAGAGATTTTTCTCCACCATGTTAATAAGAGCGGGATGTATCTAAAAATCATCATCTTCCCTCCTTGCTCCTATCAACCCCATGTTGCCAATCCCATAGTTCGTGAAAATTTCACGTATGGCAACATTATCCGAATTCTACCTTGCTCCGGCCATGCTTATCATTGTGTGTTATTCCTTTCTTTCATTCATCTTCTTTTCCTAGTACACAAGTACCTCAGAAAAATTCAAGGTTAGATAGAAATAAATAATCACAAATAAAAGTCTTAATCAACTAGAAATAATAAACTAATAATAACAGCCGTCCCCGGCAATGTCGCCAAGAACTTGATGAGCGTTTTCTCAATACACAATATTAATCCCACCTCAACATGAGTAAAAAATGTCCACACAAGGCTCCCTAATACTAGTATAGACTATCAACAAGTTCAATCAAAGACTCATTGACACGAGTATAAACTATCAGCCAATTCAAGTTCAACGCTCTTTAACTCATGAGCCTAAACTTCATGTTACTCCTGACCTGCATGAGTATAAACTGTGCACGACACCCCCTCTAAATCAAATTATGTCCATTTGAACTACGTTATAACTTGATACTCTTTAAAGAAGTACATACGCAGCTTAGACTCTATTAAGTTTAGTCATAATTTAGTTTGGGAGGAAAGTAATAAGATGAAGCACGAAAGAATTAAGAAGCAAAAGATTGACAAGGAAAAGAGACGCATGATGAGAATTTGAATTCTTAGTAATATCGTTGATTATGATGAATGGATGAAGTAATTCCAAATTCTTGCTATTGTAAAGAAAACCCAAATTCTTAAAGAACATCTTGAAAACGAAGCCAGAAAGGAAGAGAAGAAATTTTTATTTTATCAACAAGTTTTGTTGTTTAAAAAAATTTGCAAGCAGAACGTCTTGAATAATGGTTGTGATAGCCATCAAGTACACTTATGAAAGCTCAAATTTATGGAATTAATTTGGGGTGAGTCCAAATTAATAATTTAAAGAGAACATGGGCTCAAAATTAATTTAAGTCTAAGTTTGTGACTTAATTAATTAATAAGCCCAAGTTAACAATTTGTGAGAAAATTCGTGGCCCATTTTCTCCTAATTATTTCAAGAGGGGCCCAAATTGCTGTAAGGAAATGAAAGAAATTTTGAGCCTAAACAAAGCCTTCCAAAGTCTAAGATTGAACAAGTTATGGGCTTAATGAAATCAAAATTGGATGACCAAGGATTCGATCATTCTTCAAGGAAGACACGCGAGTGTGAGTGGAAGTTCCACTTCTCAAGTCAACCCTCTCCCTCCAATTAAGTGAGATGAATATATCACATCTTAAAATTGAAGATTGTCTCTCTCATCTTAAAGAAAACGTGCACCTCTTCCTAAAATTTAGAAAAAAGCCCTCTTTAATAAGAGAGTTTCTCTGTAAAGGTGATCACATCAACTGTTTTCTTTTACAGTCTTGGAGAACTCCTCTACAAATCGCATCCACCGTGGGAGAAGACACACTGCTCTCCACAGGGAAGGAGTCACTGTCGTACTAACCAGCCTCACGATTCTCCTCGAATGGAACGCCATTGCCAGTTTTACTGTGCTACTGCCGGGTCTGGCCTTGTCCATCGAGCTTCCGTCGGTTTCCACCCGTCGCGAGTGAGAAGTTGCCATTCCCCGCCTCTAGTAGCAAACCGGCCTCAATCACCAAGCTTTGTCGGAATCAAGAACAAACTGCCAGCCTGTCGCTGTTTCTCCAGCCACCACGAGCCTAGAAACTGCGACCCACCAGTCACTCACATGTGCCGTGCACCGACTCTTCGCTGTTGTAGATCTGATCCGCCCTCACCGGAGTTCCACCGTAGCAGCTGTTGTCGTCGAGTGCCGCCACCATGCTTGCTGATTTGAATTGGGTACCACCACCTCGCTATTGCATGCTCAAGAAGCTTCCGGATCTGCTTAACAAAAAACTCACGACGGTGCTGCTCCGATCTTGACAAATGCCCGTTATAGTGGTCCTGCACAGGGTTTGAAGCAACAGCCATCGTTGCTGCCGGTATCGCGCTGCCATCGCTTATCGTCGACCACCGTGCGCCGTTGTTTGGAGAACACGTCCCCATCGCTTCTATGGAACCGCAAGCCATCAATCGAAATTGGTAGCCTACTGCCCGCCGGAGAACACCACCACCTGTCAGAAAATGCGGGCGCGGGTCTGAAACACCGCCTCCTTACTTCCAATCACGGGTCTGAAACACCACGACGGTGTGATGCTTGAAACATGGTCCATTATTATATAGTGATGAGCCTACGTTGTATATGGAAATTATTTATAATTAGTGCAATCTCCACAAAATTTTAAGAGATTCATTGCTACAAATAAAACTCATAAATTTTGAAGAAAATTTGCAAAGCCTTGATGCGCAAGAAAAAAATCATTATCATATTTCTTTTCTCACGTAACGATGGAAGTTGAGCGAGAACAAATAGATTTGGGCTTGAGAGAATTGGGCCAAGAAAAATTACTTTACTTGTTGGTTAAATTAGCTTCTTGATTGTGTAATTGATATTATACATTATTTAAGCAACACTTGAAATACCCAAGTTACAAATGTTGAAAAAAATGATGAAAACTCTTGCGATTCCTTCACAACAAGACACAATATCGACGTCCGTGAACAAATCGCAAGGAAGCATTTGTAAGCATTTAAAATTCACGGTCCAATCAAATGGCGACACATGGATTTTCTTGATTTACTATCAATTTTAATTTATCTTAGAATTTAAATAAATTAATTCTTAAAATAAATTAATAAATACTTGATAATTAATTTGAGCCTAGCAAATTAACTAAAGCTTAAATTAAATGAGGTGTGACCCAAGTCTAATAAGCTCAAGTGAAATGAGGTCAGACTTAGGTAAAGCAAGCACAAACAAATTAGATCAGACTCAAGCAAAATAAGTCTGATTATAGTCCAATCAAGTTGGAGGCCCAAGCCCGCAAAATTAGGTCAAATTAGCCCTGGACCAATCAGACTACAAGTTATATATGGGGCTTCCTCACCCTTCACTCCATTTATTCTGGACACTCATAGACCTTAAGAGATCCGAAGAATATGAGCAAAGATGAAAGTCCAGCCTCCCTTCAAGATCTTCAAGTTAAGAACAGCCTCCGATCAGAGATCAAGGTGCTAAATCCCTCCGATCCGGCATTCTTCAAGTTAATAGCCTCTAATCAGAGATCCAGGTGCTAAGCCTATTCTATCCGGCATTCTTCAAGTCAACTATTTTCAATCAGAGATCAAGGTGCTAAGCCTCTCCGATCAGGCATTCTTCATGTCAAAAACAACACTCGACCTGAGATTAAGGTGTTAAGCTCCCAAATTTTATGTTTCTTCCAGTTAAATTCATCACACAGTCTTCGTGGTGTCATCGTCGTTCTACCAAATTGAACGGCGTACTTCGCAGAAATCTCAAGTCAACATTCGATCTAAACAAAGGCTCAACACTTCCAGATTAATGTCATAAGGATTCAAGTCCGAGCTCGAACAAGCTTCATCTGAAGATCCGGTTCAACATACGCTGAACACACAAAAAGTCATGTCAAAGTCAACACAAGTTAAGTCAAGTCAAATTGGTTCGAGAGAAGAATCAGAAGATTGATTAGAGAATACTTTAACCTGTTTACAAATTCTTTATATTAAATCCGTCTGGATTATCATTATAGACCCTTTTATATTTATTTTATCATAAATACATAAATTTTGTTGTTAAACTAATTTTTTATTTTCTTTGCATTTTATATGCTTGCATATCTCTCAATCTTGAGTTAGTCCTTATAAAAATGAACCTTTTTCGTTGTGTTATCTCGAACTGTTACTGATATGCTTCTAGAAGTTGTCTTTCTTGATTAACTAACATTAACATGAATTCTTCGCTGGGTGAATTTGGTCTTTCGTAGTTTTCAACTTTATATTCTTGATCACTGGGTTAGGAAGAGGTATTATTGTTAGAATATTCAGACATTTTGGTGTGGAAAATTGAACTCTTTTTGTTTGTTAAACAAAATATTTGAGAATGTAATTTTTTCATAAATAAAGCATATATATAGCCAACTTAGCTTGTAACAGCTAGTTTTACAATGGCTACATTACAATGACTAGTTTTACACAGCTAGATATACAACGACTATTTTTTAACGGTGCACTATGAAAAAATTAATAAAAACTTGTATAATAAAATGTTAATTTAATAATATGAAAAAATAAAATTTAAAAATAGAACATTACATTAAACTAGTGAAAATTACAAAACATGATGAAAATAAACATTAAGAAAATTCTACAAATAAGTAATAAACAAATACGAAATTGATCTACTTACTTTGAGAGTTTAATTTTTCCATAATTTTCTTACATAGTTGTTGGTGTAAGATGAAAACATCATTGGACATTTTTTACGTATTTGTAGTAATAGTTTTCCACTTTTTCATTATGATGTCGCGCTCCTTTAACTTATTTTCTTTTTTCTTCACTTCTGTATATTCAAAAAACCTCTTGAGCTCCTTTGAGTATTTCATAGACAAATCATCAAACTTTTCCAACTGTTCATTTGAGTTAGCTTTTCCTTTTCCTTCAATTTTTTGCTTTGATGCCTTTTGCCCAATTGGATGAGGCTCCTCATCATTAAGATCAATATTTAGATGAAAATTTCTATCAAATGAAGTATTACTTGTGTCTAACTCCATTGCCCTCACTTTCTTTGATGTCGCATGAAAAACTTGTCCACACACAAGAATGATTATTCTCAAGTATAAGGGATCAATAGTAGAACACGCCTGACAACATTAAATTATCGAATCCACAGGATTAGAGTTAAACAAGATACACACTAAATAATTATCACCACTAATAATTAAGACGTAAACACCTTTTCAAGAGTTGGAATTAATAACTAATTATGCAGAAAATTAAATAACAAATAAAATAAATAAAATAAAGACACACTCAATCACAGGTGTTTCAAGAGACAAAAATAAGATAGTTCTTGGAAAATCCAGTTCATCATGTAAAATAAGACAAATAGACAAGTTTATCAAATCATATAGAATTTTATAAGAGTGATCACTTAAGCATGCTAAACCAAGATGGACAACTCAGATTTAACAATTTTAAAGAAGATAAATTCCTAGGAACAATTTAATAAAATAATTCCCTATTCTGTTTCTAGGTACTAAGGAAATTAAATACCCACAACCCCATATTCACTTTCTAGGCGATTCACATGCAAAGTTCCATATAGGCTAGTGCAAAAGATCTATCCTTTTTAGGTACTAAAGGAATTAGATTAGGGGTTCCTTACCATATTTTTTTTAACAATGATCATGCAAAGATAATAGAGTATCCTATATTGATGGTCAAACAATCAAAGGCTATATATTGGTCAATCTCCTTCAATTGCCACAAAATAACAAATATAATCATAAAACACATTTAAATCTCACTCAGAAATCAACCAATGATAATATCATGAATATATAATCGACAAGAAAACTAAGAAACATGATCATATAATCTAATATAAAAAGTAAAAAAAAAATAAATATTCTGCAAAATTATCATCAAGATGTCTAAAATCTAAAATCAACATAATAAACTTTCAAAATCCTAAAACTATCAAGAGAAACTAGCCCATGGTATTACAAGCAACAACCATGGAAATGAAATTGTTCTTAACCATAAGTCTATGAATTAACAATAAAAAATAAAAGAAAGAAGAAAAACCCCTTGTTTGGAATAATTCTCCGTCTTCTTTTTCTGTTTTGATAATCCTTCTCCATTTTCCTTCTCAAGTAGCAAACACCGTGACTGAGTGTGTAGGGATGGTAGATGAAAGGCGGGTGAAGGGTAAAAGATGGATGGTGGAAGCGTGAGGGATCTGTTCTGTTATGGTATTCACGTTTCGGCTCTGGGTATAAAGTATTCAGGCGTGTGATGATATATGGGTAAGTGTATTGGTCTTCATGAATAGTAATGAGATAATGTACACACCATTTTTTCAAAATTCTCGTTCTACAATACTTTATTTATCAATAACAATCCTCATGGCAAACTAGTTAATTTGATAGTCAGCATGGCCTACGTTTGAAAATGTGAATGACATTTCAATATTCTCTATGTGAATCATGGTCCCACCACCTGGATTACATAGGTATGTGAATTATTTATAACGCCCATCATGTTCATGATTGACTGAACCCAGTCGAACGACTATACGAACCGACTCTTCTCTTTCTCTTTTCAACTCTTTTATATTTTATTATTTTCATTCCAAAATAGACCTAAATTTGCGAAATCTCAACAATACTCGTGAAGTCATTATATTATAAAAAAATTCATAAACTCCACAAACAATATTAGAATTATGCAATAATCATATGAAAATGGCATATTAAAAATACGAATTTTCATGTTAAATGATGAGTGTGTAAATTCACGTGTTTTGAGCCCGGATTCATGTAATAATAGTGTGTTAGATGGTTGTCATTCGATATGAATCGATATACATGGTGAAAAGTCACGAATCAGGCGTCTTGAAGGCTATTTAAGTTGATTTTCGAAGAAAAACAAGTTGAAAGTGATTGGATCCAGAAAAAGGGAGATTTAGAGGTGGATTCAACCAAACAGATGCACAGTTCGACCAAGAAGGAGATGGTTCGACCAGCACCTGTTGTCGAACCGATGGAAAAGAAGCGCCGGAAGTGTCGTTCGACCACAGCGTTGCCATTCGACCAAACCATTTGATCAAACCTTGGTTGAACCAGAAGCCTAAATGGAAGCACCTCCAGTTCGACCAGGGAGTATGCAGTTCGACAAGGATACTGGTTGAATTCGGACCTGCAGCCATGTTAGAGCGATTCGAACTGGAGCTCGACCAATGGAGGATAGTTCGACCTGGCCTGTTGGTCGAACTGGAGTGCAGAAACTTACCATATTCATATTTTTACACCTTTAATGCGTGTGTTCGCTCAAGAAGCCAATCCAAGGCCCGAAAGGAGAGTTTACAAGTATAAAAGAAGATCTTTCGCAGGAGAACAACATCATTCATCATCCATCCTCCACCAAAACCCTACCATCATACCAAGGAGTCGTGAAGAGAGGTTCGTCTGGCGAGTCAAGTAACATCATACCAGTTGAGAGTGAAAATAAGAGTGTTTTAGTGTTCAATTTAATACCTTTTGATTGATATTGTTGTCATATATTAGCAAAAGTGTCTTATATTCAATATATATGAGAAAAAAGTGTACTTGAGGTGTTTTATTATATTTTAGGTAGAAAAAAGGATCAAAAGTGTAAAGTTGGAGAAAAGGTGCAATTTGTGTATGAATACTGAAAAACGCACGTCCAACTTGTTTAATTTTTCTGTGTTAATGTGGAGCTCTGAACAGTAAGTGTGATACATGGTTGAAAAGATACAGAAGAGAGGATCATTTTTGCGTAAGGTACACCTCAATCGAAATCTAAACAAGAAAGTTATGATCGAAATGGTGACGTCACGCTAGCTGTTTCTACTCAGCACGACTGTTCCACTTTACATGACTTGTTACATCTTCAAATGTTGGACTTTTGGTGAGATCTTTATATTCAGAAAATGCCAGGGAAAATAGTATTACGTGAGCACAAGAATCACTAAAATCGGAGATCGGACGAGGAAGTTATGCTTAAAATCGTGAAGTCGCGCAGCTGCCAGCGAGAATTTCTGAGAATTTCCGAAAATTTCTGAAAATTACCTATTTCTTGGAGCACAATTAATCTCCTTATCACATAATCCTCCATGATTCACCCATATCTTTTATTTCCTTATTTAATTCCCTTCTCACACCTATATATTTTACATCATTATTCATGTGAATAGAGAGCCACAAATCCATCCTACACCCCACAAGGGGGGATCACCCCCTAACCATCATGCACATACTTTCCTCCATCCATCCATCACTTTGAAGATTCGCCTGTAGAATCAATAAGGAAAACCAAGAGGATTTGAAGAGACGAAAGAGAGAAGGAAGGAGACTTCTACACCAAGGGTTTTTCTAATTCTTTTCTTCCACTTTCTAATTTTCCGGACATATAGGTAAGATCTATCCAACTCCCATGATTGTTCTTCGCAACATCATGGGCTAGAACTATTTTGGTAGATCTAGGGTTTTGAAGGTTTCTATGAATTAATTGAACTTCGTATGTATACTCTGTATACCATTACTTGTGGATTTATTTTATATATGATTATGCGTTTTTAATTCATACTCAGAGTTGTTTTGTGCATCATTGACTGTTATGTAGAGTCTGAATACATATCTTGGTTATTGATTGAGTGCGTTCACTACTGAGCAGGATTCCATGTTATAATTCTAAGTGAGGGGAATCTGAAGCTTCATTAGAACTGTCATATATGAATATTTATTAATTGAATTAAATTTGGGTTAGTAAACAGGATAAAGAGGTTAACTTTATAGTACCTATAAAGGGAGATCATATCGGGTTAGAGTACCAATCCTAGGGGGGAATAATTGATACTGATAGTACCTAGAAAGGAGGTGAAGTTATATCTCTTGCTCCAAGGTTATTCACACGTGTTACATGCATATTTACTTGTGTCTATAGAGTAGATTTGTATGGCTTAGTGATGCGTCTATATTCCACAATGTAGAGTCAGACATTGATACACAAAAGGGAGATTAATGAGTGAAACCGGATTATCCTAGAGCTACCTATTCTCCATCCACTTTCGTAATTCTTCTAGTGTTTATTTTATTTTAATTGTTATTTTATAATTTTTTAGTAGATTAATAATTCAATACTCAACTTAATTGCCATCTTGTCTTAATTAATTTAGTTAATAATTAAATTGATAATACGCCATTCTTTGGGTTCGATAATTCACTTGATCGCTTGCTTAAGCTGCAACTGATATCCTTAATACTTGGGGATTAATTTTGCCTGCAAGAACTTGATGAGTATTTTTTCAACACACAACATTAATCCTCAAGCGTAAGGATATCAATTGTAGTTTCGATGGGCAACCAAGTGATTATCGAACCCGAAAGATTAATATTCTAGATGATTGAGACTACGTTGACAAATTATTGTGATGATTTAGTAGCTAAATAGCAAATATTTGAAATAGCAAATAAAGTAAATAAGTAATAGAGAAAATACAACTGTGATCAAGTAAGAAATTAGGTAGTTCTTCCGGTCATCCAGTTTTACTTATTAATTTCTTTTCCATGCGTTGATGTCTGACTCTGCCTTGTGGTCTATGGACGCATCACTAAACCATGCAAGTTCACTCTATAGACACAAGTAAATATGCGTACGACACGTGTGAATTTTCTCGGAGCAAGAGATATAATTCACCCCCTTTCTAGGTACTATCAATATCAATTATTTCCCATGAACTTATTACTCTAACCCGATATGATCTCCCTTTATAGGTACTATGACGTTATACTCTTCATCCTACTTATTAACCCGAATAATATTCAATTAATAAGTATTTATATAAGATAGTTCTAATAAGACTTCGGAATCCCTTCACTTAGAATTATAACATGTAATCCTGCTCAGCAGTGAATGCACTCAATCAATAATCAAGATATGTATTCAGACTCTTCATAACAGTTAATGATGCACAAAACGACTATGAGTATGAATTTAAAAAGCATAATATTATATAAAATAAACCACAAGTAGTGTTGTACGGAGTTTACACATGAAAATTCAATTAAACTTTCATAACCCTAGAACTACCGGAACGGCTCTAGCCCATGATTGATCTAGGAACAATCATGATCAATTGGTATGATCTTACTTGACTCGCCAGATGAACCTCTCTTCACGACTCCTTGGGATGATGTTAGGGTTTTTGGTGGTGGATGGATGATGAATGATGTCGTTCTCCTGCGAAAGCTCTTCTTTTATACTTGAAAACTCTCCTTACTGGCCTTGGATGGGCTTCTTGAGCGAACACATGCATTAAAGGTGTAAAAATATGAATATGGTAAGTTTCTGCACTCCAGTTCGACCAATAGGCCAGGTCAAACTATCCTCCACTGGTCGAACTCCAGGTCGAATCGCTCTGTAACATGGTTGCAGGTTTTGGATTCGACCAGTATCCTGGTCGAACTACATACTCCCTGGTCGAACTGTAGGTGCTTCCATTCAGGCTTATGGTTCGACTAAGTTTTGACCAAATAGCTTAATCGAACGGCAATATCGTGGTCAAACGGCACTTCTGACGCTTCTTCTCCATCGGTTCGACTACAGGTGCTGGTCGAACCATCGAACCATCTCCTTCTTAGTCGAACTACACATCTGTTTGATCGAATCCACCTCTAAATCTCCCTTTTTCGGGATCCGATCACTTTCAACTCGTTTTCCTTCGAAAATCAACTCAAATAGCCTTCAAGACGCTTGATTCATGACTTTTCACCATGTACATCGATTCATATAAAATTGCAACCATCTAACACACCATTATTACACGAATCCGGGCTCGAAACACATGAATTTACACACTCATCACTAAACAATCACTATTTTTTGGACAATACATTAGACGATCTTTCACTATTTTACAAACATGCTCGAGATTAAACGAAACATCATTATTTCCATCTGCATATTTAGCATAAGCCATGGAAAAATATCTGCATTACTATGATCACTTCTATCTACCTCGTCCACGCTGTTGTAGCAAGCATTGGATTTATTTACCTTTCGATTTAGTGTTGTGTACCAATGTGATTTCATCACGCTTGTATTTCTTTTGATCAAGCCTTCGGGATAAATTTCATTATTTTAGATTGGAACTTGCTCCCAAAATGCACTCTTTTTTTATCATTGCTGATTTTTGAGTCATCGTTGATAGTGATGTAAGAATATGCAAGTAGTTCATCTTCTAACGTGCTCCGTCGTAACTTTTTTAACTATTGGCACCACCATCATTATGTCCTTCGTTCTCTACTTGTGTGAGATTATTATAGAATTGTGTTTCTGGACTGATTGTTGGAAATTGGTTGATGGATTGAATAGAAAATTTTGAAAATCTTTTGGTACTTTTGAATTGGAGAAGAAAAAGAATAGTTGTACATATTTTGGGAATCCAAAAAACTTCCAAAAAACCATTAGTATTTTTTTATCCATGGGAGAAGGCTTGGAATCAAGAATAATTTAGTAGAATTTTTTATGTAGTGAAAGAAATAAAATGTGGTGAAATGTATTTTTAAATACCCAAAATCATAACATATTTATAGAAAAAATATTTTAAATTTTACCGTGGCAAACGACTATCTACATTCTCAATCATTAAAAAAAATAAAATAAAATTAAACCGTTGTGAATTCAACGGATAGTTTGGAATAATATTAATTTTAAGAGTAAATTACCAAAAACCCCCTCGAGTTTTGTCTTGTCTTTTAAGAAGCAAAAGGAGTTGAGGATGACTCATGTCAATCAACTAGACAAGTTCTGAAATCAAGCTTTTAAAAACTCGGTGATCTATAAGGAGAGATGAAGAAGTGGCATGACTCGAAGATCACTTATAAGGAGTTTAAACAAGGAGATGAGGTATTACTTTTTAACTCTTGTTTGAAGCTTTTTGCAGGAAAATTTAAAATCGAAGTGGACGTGACCGTTCATTATACATAGAGCCTGCGGAGGGGGGAGTTTCGAGATCATGGACAAAGACGGAGATATCATAGCAACAAATGAACATCGATTGAAGCACTTTAAGTCACCGGATAATGCTTGTGTTGTCTTTGAGGATACCTTACATTGAGTTGGTACCGTCGTGAGTTGCCGACGTTAAACAAGAGCACTTATTGGGGGCTTTCCCTCCCATTTAATTGCTTTATTATTTCTTTTGTGTGAGTAAGAAATTTTTATATTCAAGGTGCTTACTAATCGGCAATTACATCTCTTTGCAAACCAAGTTTCAAATGTAAATTTTTACTAAGTTTGGGAGGGTGTGATGTACTCACCTTATAGTAGCACCAAGAGTATAATCTTTCTTTGTAACGTTTGCTAGGGGAATTGTTTTTTTGCAGTATACTAAAACTTTAATCGATTTTGATGTGTCAATTTTTTTCAATTTGCCTAATGTTCAGTGGTGTTTTATTTATTTTATAGTGTGAGCGAAGTAGTATACATGATTTTTATATAGTCTAAGAGTGGTTCTCTAGCTATTGTTTTGAACTAATATGATGTTTGATGTTATTTGAGAGTTTGAGATTTGCAGGGAATGAAGAAAAGCACAAAAAATAAACACTCGAAAGCCAGTTCGACCAGACTTTTGTCATTCGACCAAGATATTATAGTCGAACGCTGTCGAACTGCATGCATGGGTGTTTATTCAGCTTACAGGAAGCCAGTTTGACCAAGTTTAACCCATTCGACCAAACATGCTCTTGTCGAACGATGGTTGAACTGGATAAGGGAGACATTTCAGATTACAGGGAGCTGATTCGACCCAGCCATCCTGTTTGACCAACATTTTTTAGTCGAACGGTGGTCGAATTGAACACATTTCAGCAAATAGGTACCCCATTCGACCAAGTGGATCTTGTTCAACCATCCCGTTCGACTCGAACTGGGTCTGAAAGTCGCGATTGAAGTCAGTTTTTGCGCTAGTTCGACCACTTTCCCGTCATCCTTTCTCGAACTCTCGTTCCGTCTGTAAGAAATTCACTCTAAACTCATCCCACATTTAATTCTTCCTCTCCACACACTTCCATGTCCAAGATTTAGAGGATTCAAGTCCGTTTGTGGACTATTTCACTCAATTTTTGGAGAATTTTGCTACACTTCATACGCACACCATGTCTCGAGATAAAAGTATGTTTTCTTACTTCTTTACCCTTGAATTGAAGTAAATTATGCTTAGTAAAGATTGGGTAAGTTGATTAAACATGTTTTTTAGTTGGAATTGAAGTTTGAATTTTGGTGTTCTTATTGAAATTTTACAGGAATTTGCATGAGTTCAATTTACGTTGGATTGATGGAATTTTATAAAATTGATGATGCAAATCTTACGGGCTTGAGTTTAATTTCAAATTTATATATGGGCTTGTTGATTTGAAGTGTGGAAGTTGAGCATGCTTGAGTTATTATTTGATTTTAGTGGAATTTTGAGGCATGTTGAATTCATGAAGTATGTTGAATATGTGTAGTTGAGACTTAGGACTTTTGATTTTAATTTCCTTTTGATTGAAGGTGTTGTGGATATATATTCTTTGTTTTAAAGTTACACTTGAGATTCTTGGGAAGATTGATTCATGAAGTGATTATTGAATATGAATTTGAAGTCTTGAGTAGAATTCATGCTTTGATTAGTCCTAGGTTGGGAATACTTGTTTTATTTTCTCGAGTGTGTATTGAAATATAATCTTTGTAGGTAAAGAAATTGCTACACCTTTTTAGAAGAAGGAGACTAATCCTCCTAAGAAGGGCGAAATTGAAAAGAAACTTAAGAGGATAAGAGGAGGCCTTCCAATTTCGACATACGGATTGATAATTGGGAGGAAAAGGAAGAGTTTTGGGGAGCAATTTCGGATAAGATAGCGAGAACTCGTTATCAGCATGATCGAGCAATGATGGAGATGAACATTATCAATGATATTCATTGGATGTTCAATCGAGTAGGGATTACTCAGTTTATGGTGTTGAAGAGTCTCACTTATTTCCACATCACAACAGAGGTTTTATGCATGATGAGAGTCTCACTTATTAGCCCAAAGTAGCCGCCGGCTCATGAGTATCCAGAGATGGGATTTTCTCCGATGGAGATACCACAGCAGCCACAACCGTATCAGTATTATGAGCCACCACTACAGCAGCAGTAGGAATTCTAGCAAGCCCAGGATAGATTCTATAGAAAGCAGTTAAGATTGATGAAAGAGCATTTAACCACTCTGACTGGGTTCCAGAAAGAGACTGATCGACAGCTGGCATTGGTAAACACGAACTACGCTGCACTCAATCTCAGATATGATGCTATGGATAAAAGGTTGGGAGAGATGCAGGCGAACTATCGAGAAGTGGATAGGAAGCTCTGAGTTCTTCAAAGAGATTTTAATTCATGGCGTATGGAGATTGGTGATGATGATGATGCTCCGAAGGAGTAGAGTGCGCTAGGTTTTCTCTTTGTCTGTTTTTTCTCACTTCCCTTCTCATTTTCACTTTGCATGTTGAGTTCTGAAGTGGTGATTGTGGTGATTGAGATTTATGCGTGAGTGGTTTGTACTTGATATTGATTGATGATGATGGATACATTGGATACTTTGATTTGGATGATTGGTCGGATTGATCGGATGGTGATTATGATTCTTCTTGTTATTGCATGAGCACTTGTTTTTTATGCATGTTGATTTTATTGATGATAGGCATGTACCATTATTACTTGTAGTTTATGTGAAAATTGATGTTGATTACATGCTTTGGAGAGTGCTTAGGAAATCTATTACCCATGTGAGGATTTTAGCTTATTAATAATGCTACATGAATGCATGATAGTTTATTCTAGTGAGTATCATTTATATATTCATATTCTAGAACTTGGCTTGGAGTCTTGTTTGAAGTTTATGATTGATAGATAGTAGGACATGATCTTAGGCCGTTATTGTTTAATTGAGCCACTTAGCCAAATTTCATCCTACCTTATAATGTATATATCATTGGAAACCCCGTTGAGCCTTTAAGCTTTTTCTTTGGCAAGTCTATGATAAAAACCCTTATTCATCCTTTACTTGAGCCTTGTTGGATACCCTATTCATTAGTAGAGAGTTGAAGTGAATAAATGCTAGCTTGAATTTGAAGAAGAAAAGGAAGAAAATTTGGTTGAGTATTATTAAGTGTGGTTAAATCTTGTTGAGGGGTATTGCCTTAAACCGGTACCCCGATTGCTTAGAATAGTATTGCCCAAAATTGGTACCCTTATGCTAAAAGAAAAGAAGATGTTGATTCCACATGAGGAAGGAGAAAAGAAGAATTGAAGAGATAATGAGAATAATAAAGGAGAAGAAGAAGGGAGTAAGTTGATGAAAAGCAAAACTCCAAGGTAATTAATTCTCTACTAGTGAATTAGTCACTTTATGTATATTTTCCTTACCTTTACCAAAGAGCCAACATTACAATCCAAGAACAAGTCCTTTGTGATCCTAGTATCGAAACAATTATGAATTGATTTTTGATACCTTTGCCAAGCCTATGGTTATGCGAATATATGAATTGATTTTGAGCGTATATACTAACCCTTGAAGTGTACATCTTTTACACTTGAGAGCGAGAGTAAACACTTACCTACTGAGTTAGATGACTCAGCACTCGTAAAAGTCGTGTGATTAGTTGATATTTATGCATGAATAAAATGTATGATGAATACATGTGTTCAATTGATATGATTGCATGTGTTAGAATATGATGCACTTGTTATAAGGATCTCGTATTACACTTGTCTATAGCAAGTCTTTAGAGATGACGTTGCAAATATGTGGCTGTGACGTATACTCGACTAATCAAACATAAGGGATCAGACTTCCTCCCAGCTCTTGTTCTCTAGGAGGGAAAGTTTTGCTCTTTGTTATCAATAAGGATAATAATACAGAGCTAGGAGATATTGTTCTGCCCTCTATTGGGACTTTGGCCCCTTATTTATAGGGGAATAGCTTTGTTGCAATTAAGAAAGCGGGCCCCATGGGTTTTAAATGAAGAAGTCAAGGTGAGACATATGATTGGTGGTTTTCTATACCGCTAATGGTATTATGCTCTTGCGGTGGGTGGTTCGGAGGCCGGTAGGCCCCTCCAGTGGAAATAGGCTTCACCGAATTCGACCTTTGCCCAATTTGGGCTTGGGTTGTTTTAGAGAATGGGGCATAACGATTTTGTCCATCCATATTAGTCCCTGGGTTTCGGTGTAGGCCGCGACCCAAAGCGAAAGCCAACTCTAACGCTTCTTTCGAGAAGCGCGTCGATTAAATTTCGTCAGGTCTTTTCAAAATCTTCCCTGTCAGCCATCATGTCATTAGTCGCTTTGCTTTCTTCTCGGGGTCTTCTTATTTATTATAATTGATTCTAATTGCCTCGTCATTTCTTGCCTTTCTACTTGTTCCTTCCTTTATTCATTTGCTGCCTACTTTTCTTTCCTTTATTGGATAATGAGTGGGATGACCGGGGATGACAGCCATGGACTCTCTGAGGGTTCTCCCAGATGGAGCTCTGATTAGCCATAATATAGTGGGCATGACCAATTAAAGAAATTATCGAACCACAGGGAGGAAGGTACTAGGGTCTAAGCGATCTCGTGTTCACCATAGTATTATAGAGATGATCATAAAGGGAAGATAATCAATAAATGACAATAAAATAAATAGATAGATGAATGAGAGATGGATGAATGAGCCAAGTAGATAGAGATGAGACTAGCAATACTTAAAGCATGGAAAATCTAGGTATCATGCAATGAATTCATATATGTCATGGGTAAGAGACTAAGGGCCAACACTAAGATCACCTAAACTCCCTCTCGGAATGAATAGGATATGGTTCTAAACATAGCTCAATGGATTGGTTCTCACTTAAACAATTCCAACTAGGTACTAAGCTTAAATGAGAGTCCCTTCACACAATTAATCAATCTCTCGATCAAACCAATTACATGTCCTACCAAAGGGTTCTAAACTATGAAGGACTTCTCAATCTCTTCACAATTTATAATGCACATGAGGTGTTTGATGAAATGATTCACTCAATTATCCTAAGCATGTAATTGATTTATCAATCTAATCACATATCTAGAACAACTAAACACACAAATCAACAAAACAAATCAAGCAATTAATAATCAATGATAGAAAATCAATTAACCCATTCAACATAATCATTCAATTGCAAAATACCCAAAATTATCCAACACAATTCATATTGCTAATCTCACAAGGGAGATTAGCCTCTCATGGTCACAAGGAATGCAACATAGACATTAAAATCCGTACAAAACATGATAAACAATAGGTTTTAATACAAAGTGTAGATGAAAACTCCCTTGGATGTCTCCAATGGTGATCTTCTTCTCCCCCTTGCAATTCACCTCTCTTCCTTGCTTCTCTAGCTACTTGGATGAAGGATTTGATGGTTGGATGAAGGTAGATCCAAAGGATGAAGAATGGATGAAGGTGAAGGTGAAAAATGGAGGAAATGGTGTGTGAGGTGTGTGTGGAAGGGTGGAATTTCGGATCTTCTTTCAATTGTTGAATAAAGGGGTATTTATACCCCTTGGGAAGCTTCTAGAAGGATTCTGATTTTTTCTGATCCCAGACACGACACGAGTCATGCGACGCAACACGGCCATAAGGTGGCCGTGTTGTGTCTTCTGTTGCTCTCACACGGCCATTCTGGACAGGGCCGTGTTACGCAACACGTCTCGTGTGCTGCAACACGGCTCGTGTGCTGTAACACTGGCACAGGGTGGTCGTGTTGGATCTTCTGATGTCGGCACACGGCCACTTCTTACAGGGCCGTGCGCTGTACACGGCCTGTGTTCTTGCTGCCCTACTTCCTCTTTCACTGTTTTGGCTCGTTCTTCCTCGTTTCAACTCCGAATTGAAAATCATAGGTTTAAGCTCATTCACACACATTTCAATAAAAACACAAAACACAACCAAATAACACATAAAATATGGATAAAATCATACGAAAAGACATACCAAAAGACACTAAAATCTAGGTAAAAATATCACTCCTCACACCCCCAAACTTAAAGTGTTGTGCGTCCCCGCACAACGAAAATGATAAACCAAGGAGTGAGATTTTCACCTAGGAAAAGACTAAACGAACTTAAGCAATAACACATTAATAATAATAAGATTTACAAACTATGCTAAGGCATCCTACAACATTAAACTCATAACATGAAAAATTAACAAGTTCAATCTAAAGAGAATAAAAGTGTAATATAGTCCCTTTTTAGTCCAAGCCCCACATAGGATATCAATGTCTCTCAACACTCTTTAAAGTAAGGTAAATCAACACTCATTAATCGATTGGCTCGACTCGCTATAAGCTTGCTCGTGGACTACATTCACAAACCACCAAAGTTTCCATTAGCGATCAAAAAGGTCTTTAATTTGGATGTAATGATAGGCTCTTTGGTAAGGTAGGAAGAATATAGGTAATAGTGACTAAACAAGTGTAAGTAATCGAAGAGATGATCAACTTCCTCAACTTCTCCACTTTTCTTTCTTCCTTTCTTGTCTTTGGTACTCACAAGCTCTACTCATCAACTTTCCTTGGATTTCTTGAGCTTCTTTTGATGCATGCTTCCTATCTTTGAATTTTGTTTACTTGAGCATTTTGATGTTGATTTGCTCCTTTTCTAACTTTGAGGTTGCATGTGCCTTCTTGTTGTTGCTCTTTTCATCCTTTTTCTTGCTTGTTACCATTTCCTTTCTTTCTTTTGTTCTTCAATCAAACCTTTCTAGTTACCATCTCCTCAATCACTCATACAAAAGGTATGTATGTAAGGCTCAAGTGGGTAATTAAGGCTTGTAGTGTGCTAAATTCACAATAAAATGGCTTAAAGGCTCAAAATGGTTAACTAGGGATGATGTACATGGTAGGAAAATATATGGCAATCACTATAAATAACAAGGATGGCCTAAGATCATTTCACTAATCTCCACTAATCGGGCTCTTTCCTATAGTCCTTGAGCAAGTTCTAGCTTATCACACACAACCGATCCACTCATGAAGAAATACCATGTATGCATGGTTGAGGCTCAAATGCTTACAAGCTTGTGCTCGGACCTTAAGGAACTTATTACACCACATTCATTTCAAAATTGAACAAGTTAAGTAAAACATGTCACAATTCGAAAGTGTAGAGATTCTTAATCATAACTTGTCATCATTTATTACCACAACATATCATCACTCATATTCAAAACGAAAACACAACCAAATAACACATAAAATACACACATTCACACACATTCCCACATTCACACACATTTCAATAAAAACACAAAACACAACCAAATAACACATAAAATACGGATAAAATCATACGAAAAGACATACCAAAAGACACTAAAATCTAGGTGAAAATATCACTCATCAAGCTCCGGCGTGACACTGTCATCTTCTAAAACATAGAAGGGAAAGTAGAAGAAGTCAGTGGTGTATGATGAATTCCTAGCGCACTCTCTGGCTCCTATGGCGACAGAGGCGAAGGTAGAGGAGGCGAGGGCATTGTACGCGGCGCCGGGTGTGGATTATCGTCGGCCTGACTGATGAGTGTTTAAATTCACGTGCTTTAATCCTTGATTCTTGTGCTAATGATGTATGATTTGATTATAAGTGAAGATAAATTGAGATAAGTAGTGGAAAGTCACGAATCAAGTGTGTTTGAGGCTATTTGAGTGAATTTTCAAAGGAAAATGGGATAGAAGTGATCGAAACATGAGAAAGGGTGTTGTAGGCCCCAGTTTGACTAAATGGGTGGTGGTTCGACTAGCACCCCTGGTCGAACCAGGTACTAGAAACTGGCAGAAGTGTGGTTCGACCACGATAGTGTAGTTCGACCAAGCATGATGGTTGAACCGTGGTCGAACCAAAAGCATAACTTTTCACAGGTAAGGTTCGACCACGAAGCTTTTGGTTCGACCAGTCATTCGTGTCGAACCAGGAGCCTGCCAAGTTGTTACAGGCCGATTCGACCAGGCCTTGGGTGATTCGACCAGGGGCCTTGGTCGAACTGATGCCCGAGAAACTTCCAGATCTATATTTTTAAACCTTCAGTACGTGTTTTCACTCAAAAAGTCCATCCTAGGTCCATAAGTAGAGCTTACAAGTATAAAAGAAAGACCCAACGTGGCTGAAAAGGGACGTTCACCACCACCTTCGTTCTACACAATATTTGAAATCCTACCATCATCCACGGAGCTGTGGAGAGAGATTCGTCTATCGAATCAAGTGAGAACCAAGTGAAGATTCAAGACAGAGAGAGACGCAATGACGCCCGCATCTAGGGTTTACTTCGCATCTTATTTTATCTTGTAATTTTCAAGACTATGGGTAAGATCTATCCAATCACCATGATTCTTCTTTAATCAATCATGGGCTAGAACCGCTTCGGTAGTTCTAGGGTTTAGGAAGGTTTTATGAGTTAATTGAACTTCCGTGTGAACCAGTGAATCGCATATAAACTCATCTGATGGGGAGGAAGGTCAATGCTAATATGCAAGTTCATGTGCATCACATTTCAAACAATAATTATTTAATGAAGTCTGTACCAGTGATACATGAATAAACTCATACGATGGGGAGAAAGGTCTATGCCAACACGCAAGTTTACTAACATCACTTACAAACCAATAATGGAGGTGATGAGTGATATTTTTACCTAGATTTTAGTGTCTTTTTATATGTGTTTTCATATATTTTTATTCATATTTATGTGTATTTTGTGGAGTTATGTTTTTATGGAATTGAATGTGAATGAACTCAATTGTATGTAAAACAGGTGAAATCGGAGTGAAAATGGTAAAGGGAGATGAAAGAAGGAAGAAAAAAATAGGGCAGCAAGAACACGGCCAACCATTTCAAGTACACAAGCCATGTCGTGCTACACGAACTGTATACTGCAAACGGGCCTGTAAGAGATGGCCGTGCGACAACATCAGAATGCACAACACGACCATCCCTTAGCCATGTTGCGGTACACGACTCGTGTGTCGTCGTAAGTTCGTGTTGACCTAGAAACCCTAACACGACTCGAGGCATGTTGCAGCATACGAGTCGTGTAGGTGTCTGATCAGTAAAAAATTAAATTTCTTCTAGAAGCTTCCCAAGGGGTTTAAATACCCAATACTTCAATATTTCATCAGATTTTCATGGGTTTGAGGCTGCACACACACATCACACACATTTTTCTTCATTTTTCACAATCCATTTCCTCCATTCTTCATCCATATCAGTTACCTTCATCCCACCATCAAAACCTTCATCCATTTGAGTAAAAGAAGCAAGGCAGAGAGGATAATTGCAAGGGAAGGAAGGAGATCACTATTGAAGCACTTCAAGGGATTTTTCATCCATACTTTGTAGTAAAACCTTGTTGTTTATCATGTTTTGTAAGAATTTTAATTTCTATGGTAATGTTCTTATGAATATGGTAGGCTAATCTCCCTTGTGAAATTAGCAACATGAGAGTTGTTAGATAATTTTGGGATTTATGTATTAAAATTCATATGTTGATTGGGTTAATTGATTTTCTACCATTAATGCTTTAGATCTTGATGTTTGTGATGATTTGTATGGTTTATCGTTGTAAGCATGTTATTCGATTGAGAAGTCAATGATTTGTTTAGGATAATTGATTGAATCATTTTGTCATACACTTCATGTGCATTATAAATTGTAAAGAGATTGAGAAATTCTTTGGAATTTAGAATCCTTTGGTAGGACATCCGATTGATTAGATCGAGAGGTTGATTAATTATGTGAAGGGACTCTCATTTCAAACTTAGTACCTAGTTGGAATTGTTTGAGTGAGAACCAATCCGTTGAGTTAATTTAGATTCATATCCTATCCATCTCAAGAGGGAGTTTAGGTGAACTTAGTGTTGGCCCTTAGTCTTATACCCATGATTCATATGAATTTGATGCATGTATCTTAGGATTTCCACTTCTTAATTGTTGTTAATCTCACTTTTACTTAATTTGGAAAACACTCTTCATTTGTTTATCTTGTTTGTGATCATTGCTTGCTTTGATTACTTGTCATTTATTTGTTTACAACCAATCCCTTTGATGACTCGTCTCTATAAAATTACAAAAAATGTGATCTCGCTTAAGCACTAGTGCCTTCCTCCCTGTGGTTTGATAAATTCTTGAATTGGTCAACCCGACTACAAGTTATGGCTAATTAGGAGGCCGCGGGAATTAATTACCAATTCCCTCTCCCACTTAGTAATTTAACACCAAGAGTTTTTACATGCATATAATATTCCACAATAATATATGATGGGCGTTTTCTCAACACACAACTTTAATCCCCAAATATAAAGGATATCAATTGTAGTTTCGAAGGTGACCAAGTTAAATATCGAATCCACGGGACGGATAAATATTACTTCTGTTATTTTCTAGCAATTATGACTATGTTGAGAATTGTAATTGTAGGTTTGTGAACTAAGTAACAATTTAAATAACAAATAAATAACAAGAACAAGAAAATAGTAGTTGTGATCAAATAAGATGATAGGTAGTTCGTCAAGCCATCAAGTTTCATTCGTTAATTCATATTTTCATGTGTCGATGTCCGACTCTGCCTTGTGGTTTATGGACACATCGCTATACCATGAAAATCTATTCTATAGACACAAATAGATAAGCTTTTGACACGTGTGAGTATCCTCAGAGCAAGATGTATCTTTTATCTCCCTTTCTAGGTACTATCATAATCAATTATTTCCCGTGCACTTAGTACTCTAAACCGATTTGATCTCCCTTTTTAGGTACTATAAAGTTATACTCTTAATCCTACTTGTTAACCCGAATTCAATTTAATTAACAAACATTCATATAAGACGGTTCTAATAAAACCTCGGAATCCCTTCACTTAGATTTATAACAATAAACCCTGCTCATTAGTGAACGCACTCAATCAATAACCATGTTATGCATTCAGACTCCACACAACGATTATTGATGCACAAAATAACTATGAGTATGGATTAAAAACGTGCAATCTTATATAAAATAAACCACAAGTAGTGTTGTACGGAGTATACACACGAAATACAAATTAACTCATTAAACCTTCATAACCCTAGAACTACTGAAGTGGCTCTAGCCCATGATTGATCTAGGAAAAACCATGGTTAGTTGGACCAATCTTTCTTGAATCTCCAGCTGAACCTCTGTCACAGCTCTCCTACTCTCCTCTTGTAATGTGTTGTTGATGATGACCCCTTTCTTCTTTCTTTTCGTGATGATTTTCTTGACTGCATGAGCCTCCTTTTATACTTGTAATCACGTCTCTAGGGCTTGGAATGGGCTTTTCAAGTAATCCCACACGTTTTGGCCTCGAAAATCCAGATAAGGTAAGTTCCTGCACGACGGTTCGACCTCGTCAAACAAGTCGAACCACTGGCCGCAGGTCGAACCACAGGTCGAACCCACCTACTGGAAGTACTCTGCACTTGGTTCGACCTCTTGTACAGGTCGAACCTCTCCCTCTTTGGTCGAACCACAGGTCGAACCTCACCACTGGACAATTTCTTCTCCTGGTTCGGCCAACCATCAGGTCGAACCCCCAACGTCATGGTCGAACCCATCTTCTCGCGAACTGGTTCGACCATGGTTCGACCTGATAGACAGGTCGAACCCCTTGAGTCGTGGTCGAACCTTCCTTCTGCACACTTTGCAATGCTGGTTCGACCTGTAGGAAAGGTCGAACCCTTCTCCATCAGGTCAAACCACCTCTCTCATTGGCGGTTCGCGTGGTCTCGACTTCGTCTCTTCGATTCTTGGCACTTCCACTCTGATTTTGCTATAAAAACCACTTAAATAGCTCCACTAACACCTGATTCATGCTAATTCACAATATATATAGGGTTTCCACCTATTTCCACCTCAAAACTCTCCAAAACTAGCACAAAACATGGTGCCAAACTTGTGAATTTACACACTCATCAAACCCCAAACTTACATGTTGCTCGTCCCGAGGCAACCAAATCAAACCACAGGAGTCGTGTATAATTCACCAAGATTCAAGTACAACACATATCCCACATGCAACTTCATTAAATCAAAAAAGTATTAATTGCTTCATATATATCACTCATGCAAAACCAATCCAATCACACACCATTCGGAGTACTAAGTAATCTCGCTCACAAGATAAGTATTTATTCTCTTTCACTCAAGTGCGTGAGGCACTATATAGGTTAATATAAACAGTCATATCAATCCATATTCACGCGTAACCATAAGCTTGGCAAAAGGTCTCAAAAATCAACTTGTAATCAACTCTTCACTAGGATCATAAAGGACTTGTTTTTGAGTTGTAATGTTGGCTCTTTGGAAAAAGGTAGGAAAATTTAGGTAAAGTGACTTAAGACACTGTAGAGAGTTACCTTGGAGGTTCTTGATTTCTTCTACTTACTGCAAATTCTCCTCCAATTATCCTCTTCTTCTCATGAATTTTCCTTCTTTTCCGTGCATCAACATCATCTCTTTAGACAATTCGGGTACCGGTTTTAGGCACTACCCTTCTTCTCATGTATAGGCCATCAGCTGCTAAGCTTCACACACCATGTATAAAAACAATCGGGGTACCAGTTTCGGGCACTACCCCTAAACAAGATTTAACCATATTCTTTTCATCCAACCATATTCTATCTTCCTTTTTCTTCTTGCAACACTTACCCACCTCAACTCTCTCTACCAGTGAATAGGTTAATCAAAGCTCAAGTAAAGGTTTATAAGGTTATTTACTTCGGCTACCAAAGAAAAGCTTTAACGGCTCAACGGGGCATCCAAAGGTTAATAAGATCATTAGGAAGGATAAAATTTGGCTAAGTAACTTAATCACAAAATAATGGCCTAAGATCATGTCCTAGCAATTGATCAATCATAAATCTCACACAAGACTCCAAGCCAAGTTCTAGAATACGTTCATATGAATGATCCTCTCAAGAATAAAGCAATCATGATCAAGCATGATTATCAAGGCTCAAATCCTCACGTAGGTAAATCCTAGTACTCCTCATAGCACATAATTAAGATCAATTTCACAAGAACTCAATATACTTATCAAATTATACATGCTTCTCATCAATAGAAATTACCATATGACATATGAATGCACAAAATCAGTAAGCTTATACCCAATCAATCATACAAGATATCACTTATACATTCCACTCACGCATGAATCACAACCCAACCTGTAAAGATAAAAAGAAGAATAATGGAATCAAGATGAATCGGAGGAAACCAAAGAAAACCTAAAAAACTACTCCTCCGGAGCATCATCATCCTCATCATCATCATCCTCATCATCAAGCCTCCGCTCCACAATCTGGTGCAGATCACCGATGTGTCTATCCAAGTAATCAACTCGATCACCCAACCTACCAACTTTCTCATTCAAGGCTGTGTACCTCTCATTCAACGTAGCATAGTTGGTGTTGGCGAGTGCGAGCTGTCGGTTTGTCTCTTGCTAGCTAGCAACGATCGCAACCAGCTGCTCATGAATAAGGTGGAGCTGCTCTCGTTTATCATTTGGGACAGCCCACTGCTACTGCGGTGCTGGCTCATGCTGATGTGTGTCGTGCTGCATTGACATCTCCTCATCCTGCTGCTCCTCCTCTAGATGCTCCTCTTCTTTGGGCTACTGTGGTGGACGGAACTCTCTTTGATCAATAATCTGCTATAACTCCGCCATCCTACCATCCGCACACATCTGCGATACAGTCCTCCAATCACCACCCGACTTCACTGTCACGGATAAGACGTTGTATCCGAGAGAATCCATCAACTTGTTCCTCGCCACCCGAATAGTTGTCAAGTTACTCACGTCGAAGGGGAACATGAAATCGAAGGGCTTGAGTCTCCTCGTGAAGAACCAGTCTCCATTTCTGAAATGGGCAAATCCTCCCTTCACGCATGTAAACATCGCCAAATTGGGCTCTCCTCTAACTGGTGTGATGCTGGTGAAATCCAAATTATAATGCTCAGCCACGATCGTCAGTAACCCTCCAATATTCACTTTTTAAAACCCAATGGTCCTGAATCGATGTAGCTGTGCAATGAAATACGCTCCAACATTAAACTGCAATCCATTTAGCATACACCACAAAGCGTAAAGCTCTCCTCTAGACATAACACTCCCCTCTAAGCGGGCAAACAACGTGTTGCTCAAGACACGATCCATGTACCTCAAAACTGGTTTTTTTATTGAAGAAGCACGAGCCTGCCTAATCTTATAATCTCCAATCTCCCCTGTGATCTCTCTCCAAAACCTATTAGCGTTGAACGCAGCATTCTCCAAACGAGAGATTTCCAAAGGCGTCTCAAACAGCTCATTAAAATCCTCAGACATCCATCTCCTACTCACTCCACCAAGCTGAATCGTACACTGATACGGGTATCCAAGTGGGTCCTTCACTATCTCGAATGAGCAGACTACTTCCGCTGTAACATGGAAATACGTCGGCCTTTTTAACTCCATAAACCTCCGGATACCCACTTGATCAAACATCCAGAAAATGTCATTCCCGATTCTCATTATCCTTATTGCCTCATCATCTTGGTATCGAGTATGAGCTATCTTGTCCGAGACTTCTTCCCACTTTTCTTTAATCTCATCCCAGTTTTCCATTTGAATTTTGAAGTTCTCGGGTAAACGATCTTGTAGCCTCAGCTTCCTGGTCACTGTGCCCACATTCGAAGGCCTGTCATTCCTCTTCTTCGATCTTGCTTCATCCGCCTTACCTTTCCCTTTACTTGATCCTTGTCCCTTTCCTGAAAACAACTACTTCAATACAACCAACAAGACAAGAACACAAGTATTTGTCTAGCATATCCTATACTCTAATCAAGACTTCAAGCATCCATGCTTAATCAACTCCAACTATCATCTCAACACCACTTGCTTATTTAACATTCTTAAAACATCTTCAATCACACTACATTTAATCTTCAAATCATAAACAACAAGCATGCATCAACCAATTCAAGCTATTCAACAAGAATTTCAACAATTGAACTTCATGAACAACTCCAATTATCAACAATTCAAACCTAATTCACATGCTCATTCTTCTAGATGCATTATATCCTTGATCAATCCACATAAAACTCAAGTTCTATCCATAATCAAGCAATCTCAAACCAATAAACATGAATTCATTTGAATCAATTCAAAAATATCAATTATTACCATGAATTTCCACCAAAATCAACATCAATCAACTTACCCACAACACATTTCTTGCAATAAACTTCAATCCTAAGGTAATTGAGTTAAAAAAAATGTACCTTTAGTCTTGCCCATGGTTATCTATCAAAAATTAGAACACAACACTAAAAAATGCACGACTGAACCCTGATTCGCAACGAAATTGCCCCAAATCCGCACCCAATTCAAGAATCAAGAGTGTAATGTTGTGTAATCGGTGCAAAATCAAGTGTAATTGACGAATTTATGCAAGGGTGTCAAGGTTCAGGGAGGGTTCGAGGTTTAGTGAACAAAAAGAATGATCGAACCCTTCTAAAAAAACCAACTTAAAATGCGTACCTGACTGGGTTCGACCTCGGGTTCGACCTGCGGAACAGGTTGAACCTACCTTCTGGACAAACTTACCTTTTGGTTTGACCTAAGTTCGACCTTCTGAACAGGTCAAACCACTCTTGTTTTGGTCAAACCTATCACCTGAAAAATAGAGTGCTCTGAACGGACTGGTTCGACCTCAGGTTCGACCTTCTAAACAGGTCGAACCATAACGGCTTAGGTCGAACCACCCTACTGTAAGTTTTAAGTCATCGGGTTCGACCTTGGTTCGACCTGTTAGACAGGTCGAACCAACCATGATCAGGTCGAACCACCTCACTGGATGATTTTCTGCGTCGGTTCGACTTCCTCTGCTCAGTTCGACCTCCTGGCACTGGTCGAACCTACCCTGGCTTTGGTTGAACCACCCTTCTAAGCTTCCAAACTGAGTGTTCTTCAATCCTTACACACTTCAAGTTCAATACGAATCATTAGGTACCAACTAGAGCACAACTTCATCAAAAATTGTTCCAAAAAATATCATTCATGAGTAACTCCATAAAAGAAAACACAACCAAAACCCACTAAACATTAGGCAAGTTGTAAAAAATTGTCACATCAAAATCGATTAAAATTTTAAATATGGCGCAAAAGCCAACTCCCCTAACAAACATCACAAAGAAAAGATTATACTATCAGTGCTTATTGAGGTAAGTACATCACACCCCCCTAAACTTAGTAGAAACCATAGTTGAAACTAAGTTTGCAAAGAGATGTAATTGCCGATAAGTAAGCACTTTAAATATAAAAATTTCTTACATACACGAATGAAATAAAATAATAAAACGGGAGGAAAATCCCCCAACAGGCTCCCATGTTTAACGTCGGAGTGTCACAACGGTACCAAATTAGATCAAGGTATCCACAAAGATGACACAAACATCATCCGACGACTTGTAATGCTTCAAGCGATGTCCATTCGCCGCAAAAATGTCTCCATCTTTGTCAATGAGCTCAAAACTCCCCCCTCCTAAGGCTCGATGAATCATGAACGGTCCCGTCCACTTTGACTTCAACTTGCCTGCAAAAAGCTTTAAACGAGAGTTAAAGAGTAATACCTCGTCTCCTTGCTTGAACTCCTTGTACGAGATCTTCGAATCATACCACCTCTTAATCCTTTCCTTGTACATCTCTAAATTCTTGTACGCACGACTCCGAAATTCATCCAAAAGATTGATGTGAGTAATCCTCAACTCCTTCACATCCTTGAGAGTCAAGTTCAAGCTTCGCAAAGCCCAAAATGCTTTGTGTTGAATCTCTACAGGTAAGTGGCACGACTTTCCATAGATAATCTGATACGGTGACATATCTAACACCGTCTTGTACGTGGTCCGGAACCCCACACGACATCATCGAGCTTCAAAGCCCAATCCTTTCTATTGATTCCGACCACCTTCTCCAGAATCTGTTTGACTTGATGGTTAGAGACCTCCGCTTGCCCATTTGCTTGAGGATGATAGGGGTAGTAACCCTATGCTTAACTCCATACCTTTTAAGCACCTTCTCAAGAAATTTATTGACGAAGTGCGTACCTCCATCACTAACAAGTGCTATCGGGACTCCAAAACAGGCAAATATATGCTTCTTCAAGAAAGATATAACAGTTTTCGAATCATTCAAGTGAGTAGGAATTGCTTCCACCCACTTAGAAACATAATCCACCGCAAGTAGAATGTAGAGAAATCTATTAGATAGGGGAAAAGGCCCCATAAAATCGATACCCCATACATCAAAAATCTCGACCACTATGCTCGGCTGAAGTGGCATCTCGTCTCTCCAACCGATGTTCCCCATGCGTTGACATCTATCGCAAGACGCCACATAGGTCTCACAGTCCTTGAACAAGTAGGCCAATAAAGAGCGGACTGAAGTACCTTGGCTGCTGTCTTTTGAGCGCCGAAGTGCCCCCCGTTAGGTTGTGCATGGCAAAACTTGAGAATACTCTCCATCTCCATCTCTGGCACACACCCACGGATGATAGAATCCGTGCAAATTTTATACACAAACGGATCATACCATATGAAGGTCTCAACATCCCTTTTGAATTTAGCAAGTTGATATCGGTTGAGATCCCTTGGAATTTCTCCCACATCAATATAATTAACATAATCCGCATACCATGGATCAACTCCCTGCGCAGCAACCACACACGCTTGCTCAGCCCCTTCAACAAACACGGCCATGATCTTTTCATTCGGAAACATTTCCTCAATATACTCAAAAGAATTATCACAATGTTCCCTAGTCTCTAACCTCGAAAGGTGATCCACCAACACATTATCAGAACCTTTCTTATCCCTGATCTCCATGTCAAACTCTTGAAGTAAAAGAATCCACCTTATTATCCTAGGCTTAGTCTCCTTCTTTTCCATCAAGTACCGAATCGCTGAATGATCCATGTACACAATAGTCTTTATGCCAACCAAATACTGACGAAACTTGTCGAATGCATACACAACCGCCAAAAACTCCTTTTCAGTCACCGTGTAATTCTTTTGTACTACATCGAAAGTCTTACTTGCGTAGTAAATGGCGCAAAACTTCTTCTCCTTCAGCTGCCCAAGCACCACTCCAAGTGTTACATCACTTGCATCACACATTAGTACAAACGGTTGAGTCCAATCTGGTGTGATCAAGATAGGTGCAGAAATAAGCGCCTCCTTCAAAACCTGAAAAGCTGTTAGACAATCTTCATCAAACACAAAAGGAACATCCTTTTCAAGTAAGTGAGATAAGGGCTTAGAATATTTTGAGAAGTCTTTATGAATCTCCTGTAAAAACCGGCGTGTCCAAGGAAGGACCGCACTCCTCTTTCATTGGTCGGTGGTGGAAGCTTCTCAATTGCCACCACTTTAGCACGATCTACCTGCAATCCTTTGGCTGAAACATAATACCCAAGAACAATCCCATCCTTCACCATGAAGTGGCACTTCTCCTAATTCAAGACAAGATTAGTCACTTGGCATCTCTTCAAAACAGTAGCTAGGTTAGACAAACAAATATCAAAGGAGGAACCAAAAATAGAAAAATCATCCATGAACACCTCCATGATCTTCTCTATCAACCCATCGAATATTGCCATCATGCATCTCTGAAAAGTAGCAGGCGCATTACATAACCCAAATGATATTTTTCGAAAAGCAAAGGTCCCATAGGGGCAAGTAAAAGTGGTCTTTTCTTGATCCTCGGGGGCAATCATAATTTGGTTGTATCCCGAGTATCCATCCAAGAAACAATAAAACTCATACCCTGCAAGACGATCTAACATTTGATCCATGAAAGGAAGAGAAAAATGATCCTTACACGTGTTCTCATTCAACTTCCTATAATCTACACATGTACTCCATCCCGTAGGAATCCTTATGGCTATCGCTTCTCCATCCTCAGCTTTTACTACAGTCATACCCCCCTTTTTAGCAACTACATGCAATGGACTCACATGGGGACTATCACTAATAGGATATATGATTCCAGCATCCAACCACATAAGGATTTGCTTCCTAATCACCTCTTGAATCGCGGGATTAACCCTCCGCTGAATCTGAACACTTGCCTTTGCCTCGTCTAACAATCTTATCCTATGCATACAATACGAAGGACTAATTCCTTTCAAATCCTCAAGAGACCAACCAATCGCAGATTTATACTTCCTAAGAACATTCAATAACTCCTCAAGTTGATCATCATCAAGAGAAGAAGATATAATTACCGAATATTTTTCATTGTCGCCAAGAAAGGCGTACTTCAAGTGTTCCGGCAAAAGTTTCAACTCCTCTTTCCTCACTTCCATCGGAGAGCTCTCGTTATCCAAAGGCAAGTACTTCCTAGTCCACTTGACTTCTTCCACCTTAGTTCTTTCCGATTCAAACCTGTCATCACCCAAAGCAAGTAAGTTTTCAAGAAATTCAATACATACCTCATTGGAGAGTCCGTCAAGCTCCGTAGTGGGATAAGTAAGAGACTCTATCAAACATGTCTCAAGAGGATCCTTTGACAGGATCAGAGACATATCCTCATTCACAATCTCCTCCACCACGTTAATACTATAACACTGCAACTCCAGGGGCATCTTCATTGCTTTGTCCAAGTTGAAAAGAACTTCTTCTTTGTCCATTTGTAATCTAAGCTCTCCTTTCTGAACATCAATCATAGCTCCAGCAGTAGCAAGGAATGGTCTCCCCAAGATTAAAGGGATATTATCCTTATCTTCTTCCATCTCTAGCACAAGAAAGTCCACAGGAAAGACTAGCTTCTTCACTTTGACGAGAACGTCTTCAATTATACCTTTTGGAAACGTCATCGACCTGTCCGCCAATTGGAGAACCACAATTGTAGGGGTCAACTCCCCCAAACCAAGCCTCTGAAAGATGGACAAAGGCATCAAATTGATGCTTGCCCCTAGATCGCACAAAGCTCGCCGTGCCGGCCCCTTTCCGATCTCATATAGAATAGTAAAGCTCCCCGGATCCTTCATCTTTTGCGGCAGCTTCCTTTGGATGATTGAGATACAATTCTCAGATAAATTCACCATTTCAATTCCGGTTAAGCTCCGCTTCTTCAACAATATGTCTTTAAGAAATCGGTCATAGTACGGCATCTCCATGATTGCCTCTGAGAAAGGAATGCTCAAGCTTATTTTGTTCATTATCTCTGAAAACTTCTTGAACTTCTCTTCCAATCCCTTCTTCACAAGCTTGTAAGGAAACGGCGGAGGTATCTTTGTTTTGGGAATCCCCCATTTATCACGATCAACCTTCTCCGCTTTCTCCTTTTCTGCTCTCAATCACTTGGCTCTCTTCCATTTTTTCTCAGCTATTATGTCTGTACTTTGCTCATTCCGAACCACTGGAGTAGCATCAACATCATTGAGAGTGTTCGGAGTAGCAACAGGTAATTTCTGGTGGGGTTCGACCAGGGTTCGACCTGTGGAACAGGTCGAACTAGGCACGTACTAGTCGAACCTACCTTCTGGACAATGGCTCTCTTTTTGAAATTGAGGTTTGACCTGGGTTCTACCTGTTGAGTAGGTCGAACCACGAGCACCTAGGTCGAACTGGCCTATTGTACTCCTTCCGCCATTCGGTTTGACCAAGGTTCGACCTATTTGATAGGTCGAACCATGACCATCGTGGTCGAACCGTAGCTACGATAAAACAGAGTGTTCCAAATGGTGCGGTTCGACCTGGGTTTGACCTGTTGGATAGGTCAAACCATGATTATCGTGGTCGAACCGTTGCAGCGATAAAACAGAGTGTTCCGAATTATGAGGTTCGACCATGGTTCGACCTGTGGAATAGGTAGAACCATCTGCAGTTTGGTCGAACAGATGCTGCAATGCCTCCTGATCGTGTCCAGTGCGTTGGTCGACCTCCCCTGTATGGTTCGACCTTCAATGTTGGTCGAACCATGGTCGAACCGGGTCCTAGACATGTCCAAATTTGATTCCGGCCTCATAGGTCCCTCGTACTGCCTTCCCGACCTCAATGTGATGGCGTTGCAGGACCTTGGATTCTCAATACTTTGAGACGGGAACCTTCCCTTCTCAAGAGTTTGAGTAAGCTTGTTAACACTTCCTGCCATCTCCCCCATCAGCAATGTAAAGTCCTTCACCTGCTTAGATATAACCTCATGGTTTGCATCGATTTTCTTTTCAAGTTTGGCCTCAAGGCGGTTCACTCTTTCATCATTCTTGGCCATATACCTGTTCACAGTATCCTCAAGACCCGGTTTCCCTTTTTCCATTTTGGCACCCGGATAAACACCCATCGGAGGTTGAATCGCATTATTCGGATTGCTCCATGAGAACTCCGGCCTCCTATGCTGTTGATAACCACCCGGGGGACCACGATTATTAAAGTTTCCTCGATAGTTCCCTTGGTAGTTCCGGTTTCCTTGATCTGGATACCTAGTCCCTTGAATACTTTGACCCATGGCATAGTGTGCCTCTTCCAACTTCTCTTGGATTGGTCCATCATTCTTCAACTCCTGCTGCATGATTGGTACGCGCTGAGATAATTCGCTGATTTGCTTCTGTTGGGATTCAAGTAGCTTGTTGATATTGGACAAGCTAGAGACGATCTCATCCTTTCTACTTGTTTTCACCATTGCTTGTTCAACCTTAGCTACCTTTCCAAGGACATAAGTACCTCTAACTCTATCAGTTGGCCAATCCCTCAAATTCATCGAAATATCTTCAAATAACTTTTTGGCCTCTACGGATGACTTTGTAAGCAATGCTCCATTAGAAGAAGCATCCAATAGCACTCGTGAATCACAGTCCAATCCATTGTAGAATATACTGATATATTGAGCTTTAGATAGCCCATGTTGAGGACACTTCCTAAGCATGTCCTTGAATCTATCCCATGCTTCATGAAATTTTTCACCTCCACCCATAGCAAATTGGTTAATGTCTTGCTTCATCTTAAACACCTTTGAAGGTGGCATGTACCTCTCCAAGAACCTTAACTGCAGTTGCTCCCAAGTGGTGTACTCAGCTGCATTGATAGTGTCGTACCAATCTCTTGCCTTTTCAGTAAGCGAGAATTTGAACAAAAGGATCTTCCTAGCATCTTCATGTTCTCCTGCGTCTTTTTGAGTACTTGCATAGCCCAAGAACTTGTTCAGATGCTGCTGTGGATCCTCAAAAGACCCTCCTGAAAAGGAGTTCCTTTCTATCATGCTAATAAGAGCGGGATGAAGATCGAAAGCTGAATTAGTTCCCCTCGCTCCTAGAAGCCCAATATTTCCAGCCCCATTGTTTCTGAAAACCTCTCGGATGGCTAGATTATCTGGATTCGCTGCCATGTTGACTGTCCTTACTCCCAAATGAACTTCAGCTGTAGCTTCAATCGTCTGCGAATTCTGCTCGTCAACTTCAACTCCAAAATTCAGAGCTTCAGTTGGATCAATAGTCTTTGCCTTGCTCTTCTTCTTCTTCTTCTTCTTTCTTGACGAAGCTCCGATTTCAGGATTATAGGGTTCAAGTTCACCTTTCTTTGATCTCGTGAGCATGCACCTAAAAAGAACTAGAATTAAAATAGCAAAACAAGAAAAATAGCCCTAATAAACTAGAAATCATAAAAAGATATTTTAAGCCGTCCCCGGCAACGGCGCCAAAAACTTGATGGGTGTTTTCTCAACACACAACTTTAATCCCCAAGTATGAAGGATATCAATTGTAGTTTCGAAGGTGACCAAGTTAAATATCGAATCCACGGGACGGATAAATATTACTTCTGTTATTTTCTAGCAATTATGACTATGTTGAGAATTGTAATTGTAGGTTTGTGAACTAAGTAACAATTTAAATAACAAATAAATAACAAGAACAAGAAAATAGTAGTTGTGATCAAATAAGATGATAGGTAGTTCGTCAAGCCATCCAGTTTCATTTGTTAATTCATATTTTCGTGTGTCGATGTCCTACTCTGTCTTGTGGTTTATGGACGCATCGCTATACCATGCAAATCTATTCTATAGACACAAATAGATAAGCTTTTGACACGTGTGAGTATCCTCAGAGCAAGATGTATCCTTTACCTCCCTTTCTAGGTACTATCATAATCAATTATTTCCCGTGCACTTAGTACTCTAACCCGATTTGATCTTCCTTTTTAGGTACTATAAAGTTATACTCTTAATCCTACTTGTTAACCCAAATTCAATTCAATTAACAAACATTCATAGAAGACGGTTCTAATAAAACCTCGGAATCCCTTCACTTAGAATTATAACAATAAACCCTGCTCATTAGTGAACACACTCAATCAATAACCATGTTATGCATTCAGACTCTACACAACGATTATTGATGCACAAAACAACTATGAGTATGGATTAAAAACGTGCAATCTTATATAAAATAAACCACAAGTAGTGTTGTACGGAGTATACACACAATATACAAATTAACTCATGAAACCTTCATAACCCTAGAACTACCGAAGTGGCTCTAGCCCATGATTGATCTAGGAACAACCATGGTTAGTTGGACCAATCTTACTTGAATCTCCAGCTGAACCTCTGTCACAACTCTCCCACTCTCCTCTTGTAATGTGTTGTTGATGATGACCTCTTTCTTCTTTCTTTTCGTGATGATTTTCTTGACTGCATGAGCCTCCTTTTATACTTGTAATCACGTCTCTAGGGCTTGGAATGGGCTTTTCAAGTGATCCCACGCGTTTTGGTCTCGAAAATCCGGATAAGGTAAGTTCCCGCACGATGGTTTGACCTCGTCAAACAAGTCAAACCACTGGCCACAGGTCGAACCACAGGTCGAACCCACCTACTGGAAGTACTCTGCACTTGGTTCTACCTCTTGTACAGGTCGAACCTCTCCCTCTTTGGTCGAACCACAGGTCAAACCTCACCACTGGATAATTTTTGCTTCTGGTTCGGCCAACCATCAGGTCGAACCCCCAACGTCGTGGTCGAACCCATCTTTTCACGAACTGGTTCGACCATGGTTCGACCTGATAGACAGGTCGAACCTCTTGAGTCGTGGTTGAACCCCTTGAGTCGTGGTCGAACCTTCATTCTGCACACTTTGCAACGCTGGTTCGACCTGTAGGAGAGGTCGAACCTTCCTCCATCAGGTCGAACCACCTCTCTCCTTGGCGGTTCGTGTGGTCTCGACTTCGTCTCTTCTATTCTTGGCACTTCCAATCCGATTTTGCTATAAAAACCACTTAAATAGCTCCACTAACACCTGATTCATGCTAATTCACAATATATATAGGTTTTCCACCTATTTCCACCTCAAAACTCTCCAAAACTAGCACAAAACATGGTGCCAAACTTGTGAATTTACACACTCATCAATATACACAACCTAGAATGCTCCTGTTACGGCATACAAGGCAGTAAATCATAGGGAATCATGCATAACATTTATAAAAATAATCAAATAATTAAATCAATTATGATATTTATATATCATCGAATTAGATTTTTCGCCACCAAGCACGAATACAGGCAACGACCTCCAGATTATCAAATTTTCAGAAATCTCCAGATTATCAAATTATCGAAACTATCGATATCGACCATTGATATCATCGACATTATCGAAATCATCGATATCGACCAAATTATCAAATTTTTAAAAAACTTTCAGATTATCAAAATTTTAAAACTATCGATATCGACTGTCGATATCGTTCAGATTATCTAAATCTCGAAAACTTCCAGATTATCAAATTTTCGAAAAACTCCAGATTATAAAATTTTCAAAAATTTTCAGATTATCAAAATTTCGAAAATGCCAGATTATCAAATTTTAGAAAATATCCAGATTATCAAAATTTTGAAATTTCCAGATTATCAAATTTTCAGATTATCAAATTATCAAAAATTTCCAAATAATCAAATTTTCGAAATTTCCGGATTATCAAAAATTTGAAAATATCCAGATTATCAAATTTTAAAAAATTTCCAGATTTTCAAAATTTTGAAATTTCCAAATGATCAAATTTTTGAAATTTCTAGATTATCAAAATTTCAAAATTTCCAAATTATCAAAATTTTGAAAATTTCAGATTATCAAATTTTCGAAAATATCCAAATTATCAAAATTTTGAAAATATCCAGATTATCAAGTTTTCAAAATTTTCCAGATTATCAAAATTTTATCGAGTGCTGTCAAACGTATAGAGTATTCAACAAGAAACAATAATTTCTAGACCCTACTCCACGTTTGACACATGTATATAGTATCTGCATAGGGTATACTAGCATAACATGAATACTTAATCTCTTTCATCTTTTAACATAAACCCTAGCCTAACGTTTCATGCTTCACAATGAAACCGAAGCTCTGATACCAATTGTTGGCATTCGATTATTTGGTTAACGTGAACCGTTAAGGGTCCATATGTTTCTAATTCAGAGGAAGCAAGAAATCAAAGAAACGTATTACCTTTCACCAGGGTATGTTGAAGAAAAAGGATTCTCGCCAGCAGCCTGCGCAGCCTCACCGTTTTGGGCATAACTCTCACATCTGATCTCCGATTTGAGTGATCTACGTGCCAAAATGATCCATCTTCCGTGGCTTTCTATCAGTATATCACACATTGAATTCTAACTTCTGTATGATTTTATAAAAATCATGCAAGTTGGCAGACAGCAGCAGCAAATGACCTCTTGATCTTCTGCTGTATTCCCAAGTCCAATCTCGACGTCGTGTGGGCGATGATCTTCGAGATCTTCTCAATCTACTATTCCTTCACCCTCCTCACAGTGTTAGGCGTGAATTACTTTTCAGTTAGGGTTTTCAGACACCTGAGATGACTTATATATGGGCTACAGCAGGACCAGAAGGAGAAATTAGAGTTGGGCCTCCATTGGGCTTAAGTATTAGGGGTTGGCAAAATTTTTTTAAAACCGCAAAAACCGATCGAGCCGCACCGCATTGCACCGTATTAATTATTTTTTACCTAAACCGTGGTTAATTTTTTTGGGAAAAACCGCACCGCTTAAATGGTGCAATTTCGATTTTTATGTAAAATTACACCGCACCGCACCGCACTCTATTATATAATTATAAATATAGTATATAGTATATATATATTATATGTATTATTAAAAAAATAAAAAGATTTACAAAGGTTAAATACTTTGGATAGCAAAATAATTTTAGTATAAGTTGCTTTATGTTATGAATATTTATTTCGATTGTTTATGAAGTTCTAATAATGATCTTATATATTTAAGATCTTATTATCTAATTTGATAAGTATTCCAATATTTAATTTCTAAGGGTGAAGAAACACTTTAAATTAATTATCTACGCATATTTTTTTTTATATATTCAAATATATTATATTGTTATGTTAAGTATTTTACTAATTAATAAACCGTTAAACCGCCAAACCGTAACAAAACCGCATAAAACCGCGTAGAAAATTTTACTTGAGAATCCGCAATTTAAAATTAATTGTCAAATCGAACCGCACATAGCAATGCAATTTAAATTTTGACGAAATAACCGCAAAACCGCACCGTGAACACCCTTATTAAGTATCCAAGCTTAGCCCAAAGCTTATACTTAAGTCCAATAATAATATATACCACTAAAATATTAATACTGCACTACCGTTCTAATCCCATAATTACATTATGGGCTCCCTTTTATTATGAGCTGTTAGTCTCCCCATGTTTAAGATATACAATGTCCATTAATCAATTAAGTTACTGACAACTCCATTAATTAATATCTCATCTGAGGGTAGTACTACTCAGCCTCATTATCATGCCGGAATAAATCCACCTGTAGTCTTTACATGATAATGCTTATGAGTTTCTCAAGGGACATCATCAACCTAAATAGGACATAGATTCCTTCTACAATAAACAACACACCATAGAGACATCATTATTTCCCAACTCACCGAGTCTTTTATTTAATTACATATAAATCTCACCCATTGATGAATCAAAGAAATACATACTGCCTTACGTGTCGAGGTTATTGTATAGGGATTAAGAGCATGAACATCCATAATAACAGTGATCAATTTCTCTTATATAGTCAGTATAATTCAAACGATCTCAAGCAATCTTGCTCAGTACACACAAGTACACTGATGTGATTCTATAGTCAAGACAAACTAATACCAAATAACACTACAACCATCCCGATAGAGAGTTCCCATCTATCTCGGTTGTGAACATCTGTTTATACTTTATGAGGAAACTTATAATATGATCTTTCGCGTATTATTGAACAACATATTATCTACAATATAAAGTAAGCGGACTATTGCATCAGACATATAAATAAATTATAAGACGCAATCATTTGATCATTGATTCTCATTTCAAATAAATTGTTAAAACATTGTTCATACTAAAGCTAGACTTTTAGTATACAATCCAACACATATCTTCTATTTCCTTTTGTGTCTTTGGACACATTTCCTTAGATAGAGGTATTCCATGTCTGAAAGGTAGAAAACCTTTCTTGGAATCTAGCATGCTAAAACGAGCAAGGATTGTATCAATGTATGATGCTTGGGACAAGCACAACATTCTTTTCTTTCGATCCCTTAAAAATTTGATCCATAGAATGAGTCTGGCTTCTCATAAGTCCTTCATCTCAAACTACTTGGATAGCAATACCCTTACGCCCGAAAATACCTTCACATTATTTCCAATGAGCAGGATATCATCCACGTAAAGTACAAGAAATACCACTACATTTCTGTCACAATTCTTGTATACATAAGATTCATTCGGACATTGAATAAATCCATATGAATGGATTACTTCATCAAATCAGATGTTCCATGATCTTGAGGCTCTTTCCCTTTCGCAATGAATCGCACTGGTTACTTCATATAGATGTTTTACTCAAGATTTCCATTCAGGAAATCTATCTTGACATACATTTTTCATACCTCATAGTCTATATGAGCGGCAATAGATAAAAGAATCTGGATTGACTTAAGCATGTCGACAGGCGAGAAGGTTTCCTCTTAATCGATTCCCTCTTTCTAAGTATATCCTTTCGCAATGAGCCTTGCTTTAAAGGTTTCCACCTTACCATCAGATTTTTTTCCTTTTGTAGACCCACTTGCATCCAATGGCTTTCACACCATTGGGTGGTTCTTCAATCTCCCACAATTGATTAGAATACATGGATTCTATTTCAAATTTTATTGCTTTCTAACTTGATTGAGCATCTTTATCATACAGTGCTTCGTCGTAATTCCATGGGTCGATGTCATGTTCACCAGGGACCAAGTCTAACGACTCTCCCAAACCCATGAATCATTTCGGTTATCTCACAACCCTTCCACTATGACGAGGCACCACATGCAATTATGTATTAGGTGTCACACGCGGTGCAGTGTCTTGTGGTATATCCTCTTGTACAGTAGGTATTATATTTGGTGTTTTTCCTCTTACTTCCTCTAGAACAATTTTTACTCATGGCTTTGTGATCCATTATATAATCCTCTTCCAAGAATCTGGCGTTCGTGTTAACGATCACCTTTTGGTCTTTTAAACTATAAAATAAACTACCCTTCGTTCCTCTAGGATATCCTATAAATAGACAAACATCATTATGCGATTCTAACTTATCAGTATCTACCTTTAACACATGTGCCGGAGAACCCCAAATCCAAATGTGTTATAAACTAGGCTTGCGCCCGATCCACAGTTTGGTGGGTGTGGAGGCTACTTATTTAGAAGGTACTAAGTTCAGAATGTAAGTCGCTGTTTCTAAGGCATATCTCCAAAACAAATTTGGTAATTTCGAATAACACATCATTGATCTTACCATTTCCATAAGAGTTCTATTCCTTCTTTCTGCTACACCATTCTACTAGGGTGTGCCCGGTGTAGATAATTGGGATTTAATCCCTTCCTCTGATAAATAATTCATAAACTCTCCCAAGAGGTATTCGCCACCATGATCAGATCGTAGTGTCTTGATACATTTTCCAAGTTGCTTCTCCACATTAGCCTTGTACTCTTTGAATTTATCAAAGCACTCAGACTTGCGGCGCATCAGATAAATATATCCGTATATAGAATAATCGTCAATGAAGGTCACAAAATATTCATAACCACCTCTTTCCTGGACAGACATAGGACCACATAAATTAGAATGAACCAATTTAAAAAGATCCTTGGCTCTATACCCCTTTGCCTTAAAGGGCCTTTTGGTCATTTTTCCTTCCAAGCAGGATTCACAAGTTGGATAATTTTCGACTACTAATGAACTCAGGTGTCCATCATCTATCAACCTTTGAATCCTACTCAAGTTAATATGACCTGATCTTAGATGCCAAAGATATATTTGGTTCATTTTTGAAGGTTCTCTTCTCTTATTAGTAGATGTATTATTCAATTCAATTTGTTGTACTGTGGGAGAAATTGGGTTAAGAGTATACAAATTATCCATCAACGTACCATTACAGATAACAATTCCATTTTTCCTTAAAATAACCTTGTCATTAAAAGAAACAGAATATCCATCGATAAACAATTTTGAAACCGAAATTAAATTCTTTCTAAAATGAGGTATGTAAAGATAATTCCTCAAAAGAAGAGTTTTATTCTTATTGAAAGATAAATAAACTTCTCCCACTGCAACAGCCGCTACACTTGTAGCATTCCCCATGAGTATGGAAATCGCCACATCACTAAGCTGTTGGGTTTGGCAGAACCCTTGCAAAGAATTGCAGACATGGTCAGTGGCTCCCGTATCTACACACCAAGTATCAGCAGATACAGCCGCTAAGCACAATTAAAAAACTAGTAAATAAGACTTACCATTCTTGTTCCCCTTCGGAAAAGACAGTCTGTTTTATAGTGTCCCAGTTGATTGCATTTGAAGCATTTGCCTTTAGGCTTCTTGACCACACCGCCCTTTGCCTTCACTTGGTTCACTGATGCTGAATTTCCTTACTTTTTCTTATTCCTACCGCCTCTGGGTTAGGATAAGCAGCATTTTAAGCAACATGAACCTAAGAAACTCAACGAAATAGTCCTTTCGCCGTTATAAGTACTGTTAGAAGCTAAGCTAACTGATCGTTGTCATTTTCACCTAGATTTTAGAGTCTTTGTTTGTGGATTTTTAGATGTTCTTATTCGTATTTGTGTGTGACTTTTGGTGGAGTTATTGCAATTATGAGAAATATGGTATAAAGTGATAGAATTGTGTAAATGAGCTTAAATATATGTAAAACAGGTAAAAAATGGAGCAAAATAGAGTCGGGAGCGAAAATGAATAAGGTGGACAGGACTAGACTGAGCTTGACTCGAGCTCAATCACCAGAGTTGAGTTGGTCCCGAGCTCGTGCCGTGCGCCGTACACGGGCCTGTAATAGGAGGCCATGTGTAGGTGTCAGAAAATGCTACATGCCCTTAACTGAGGGCGTGCGCAGAACTCGAGTCGTGCTCCGACACACGCAGAAATACAGCGAGAAATGTGCAAGAACTCGAGTCGAGCTCTACAGCTCGAGTAAAGTCGTGTACTAATTCAGTGATTAAGTCAGAAAATTCCAGAATCTTCTAGAAGGTTCTTAAGAGTTTTAAATACCCAATTGGTGCGAGAATACACGAGGAGATTAGAATCGAGAGTAGTTACACACACTCCACACCATATTTTCACGCACTAGATCCATAGATCCATCTCTATCCATTAGATCCTTCCAATTTCCATTTGATCTCCATTAATCACAACATATATCCATTATCCAATCCATCCATCCATCATTTTGAGAAGAGGAAAGCATCAAGGATTGAAGGAGTTAGCATATTGAAGAGAAGGAAGGTTTCTCCATGAAAGGAAAGCCAATCTACTTTTCATTTGTTGATTTTCTTCTTATTTTGGCTCAAATGGAGCAAAGCTTGATTTGTATTGATCTAAACACAATGTGTAGTGGCTAGTCCTATAGTAGGGCTAATCATATGAATGGTTGAGATGAAAGCTAGATGTGTAGAACTTGAGAAGTGAATGTAGTTAAATTGTGGATTTCCTTTTATGATATATGAATCATGTTTCATTTCAATACTTGTGTGATTAGATTTTCTATTCATAGTATTAGGATGACCATTCCAATGTTATGAGTGGATGTTTAATTGAATCATATATTAAAATGTGCATGCATGTTAGTGTGAGGGGAGGTAAGCCATATACTTCTTATGCTTAGAACATTCATAGGGGGATGCTTAAGGAATTGAGTGAAAAGAATTAACTTATGATCATAGTACCTTAAGGGAATTGAGATTAAGATCAATCCTAGGAGATTTAGACTTGTAAAAGAGTCTAGAACCTAATTACCTTGGCCATAGGGATTAGGGGGAACATCGTGATTGCTTTTAGTCCACAAATTACTGAATTTCACCATCAAAAGTTATGCAAATCTAGCTAGAGTCTTAACCATGATTATGATTAGCCTTGCCCTCTTCTCAAGTGAATTCTACCTCTATTCCATTCATCATTTGTGTGTGTTGATTGAATCATTACATTGCTAGTTCAAATTCATAGTTAATTGAATAGAGTAATAAGTAGTTTAAATACTAAACCTTCAATCTATCATTCTTACAAAGCATAAATCAATGGAAATCCGGATACAACCTAGAGTTAACTTTCCATTGGGACGACATTATTATAAATTTTGTACTTGGTCACATGTTTACTCGATGATAGATTCTCTTACTCTTACACATTTTTACAAGAAATGCGACTAAGAACACACTATGCCAAAACTGTGGAAAGACCACGGAGGAAAGACAACGGAGATTTTATAACCCGTAGTTATAGGTGCAAAATAACACAAAAAATGAACCCCCGTTGCTGTTTCATAGAGTATGCGCTCATTGACAACGGGGAATTGCACTCCGTTGTTGTAACTTCGTTGTCAATCCAACTTACTAATTTTGTTTTTATTTTTTAATTATTTTTAATTCTGGAAAATTCTTTGGTATAAATAGAATACTTAGAATTTCAGAACTCTCATTTTTCTCGACTCTATTCTACCCACGACGTTCTCTGCCCTAGTTCTCAATCGACCAGCCCACGATTATCTCCTGTGGTGAAATTCAACTGGCGAGCATCTCCTTCTGTGCAATTTATTCGGCGAATCTCTCATTCCGTGGAATTCATCCGGCGAACCCCTATATCCCTAAATTAAATCGCCGCGACAGGTCCTCTTCTTATAGCAACGGTTTTGTCATGTCGTTAATTTACCATCGACGCTCCGGTTCTTTCTTGGAGCAGCATCTTTGGCCTCTCCAATGTTGCGGACACATAGCATATGTTGCACCTCTTTTCCCTCTTATTTTTTTTTATTTTGGTGAACGAAATGCTTTTCCCCTAAATTTCAGTGTGTATGTGCTGGGTATAGTGTTCAAATGTGAAATTAGGGCTTATATTTCTTCTCAATCTCCAACTTGCTACATTTTTAATACTTTTTTTACCTATAAAGTTAGACGCATCTGAGTAAGTTGTGTAATTGAGTACGTGAAAAAGGTTAATGAATTTGGATTGGTCTAGTGAGCATTTGTCGCAAAATAAGAGAATTTTGTTGGATTAATCATCTTCTAACATGCAGGTGTGTTTTTATTATCAATCTTTTAATTACCTGGTTATATTTTCTATCTCGATTTATAGATTTAATTTTTCCATTGAGCTCTAGAATTTGTGATTGCATCCTAATTGATGCTCCAAAGTATTAGCAAAATGAAGCATATAAAAGATTAAAGTCAGAGATTTGATGACAGGTAGGCTTTCAGATGCTTAAGCAAGCATCATCTTTCTTGCCTACAATATTTTATATGGCTTCATACACAAACATATTAAAGAATTTACTGGAAAATTAACTATCAATCAACTAATTATGTATAAAGTGATTGCTCTATTTTGTTGCTGTTCTTTTGGAGAATTTTCTCCTTATCTTTAATTCTTTAATCTGGGTTGTTTGATCTATCGAAATGTTAATTGGAGTTTGATGTTGTTTTCATAGCTAAGGTACAGTGTTTTTTACTATGTTTACAACTAAAATTTTGGATTTATGGGCTTTGCTTGTAAATCAAGGTGTGATGTTGAAATATCTTTTACTCTCTTACTATCATGAAACAGTGTATCCAATAATTTTTTTTATTTTTGCTATTTAGCTTCCTCCTGCAATAATCTGTTTTCTTATCACTCTTATCATTAGCTTGTTTTTGAACTATTGGATTGTTAAAATAAACTTTAAATCTAAGTGATGCTAATTCTACTCCTTGTTTTTATCAAAGCTACGAAGGTAGAGGAAGGTCTGTATCTCTAAAACTGATAAAGCAATTTGAGGAGCAAAACCAAATACCAAGTAGAAGCATAGAGACACTTGTTTCAGGTATGTTAGTCGATGAGAGGGGTTGCTGATCTAATGAGATGTTGTATGGTTAGTTTTTATGAGTTTCTAATTTTATTTGAAATGTTTATGCTCTTGATTTTTTCTGAACGCCGTGATTATATTCTCTCGTAATTTTTTATTTTTTAATTCTTTTCAACTTTTGGCAGCATAGTAAACTGAGCACTTATAATAGATTATGTATATATTGCAAAGTAGGTGGTAGTTGGTATGATCTGAGATGAAGTAACTCTGGAAAATCTTGTTGAAATAGTACAAAGTATGTAGTAGATAGTATGGTCATAGGATGCCATAGCAGTTATATTATTTTGCTGTAAGTATTACTGTTCTTTATTACTATTATAGTTCAGTGTCTACTTAGTTTATCCATGATTAGTTTCCTTCTCTTTAACCTATGTTGTATTTGCAAGCATGACTTCGCTCGAATTATGTGATTTTGTCGATCAAATCTTTCTATGATTATGAGCTGACGTTTATATTTTTCTACCTTTGCCTCTCTTTACTCGTGTTAATTGTTACTGTTAGTAGCTGTTTCAAAATGTATTTCCAGATGATAGTGAGAAATGTGCTCTTCTGATGTTAGCTATTCTCATAATGCTACTGTGAAATATTAAATAACATATGCATATACCTGTACAAAAATTATTTATTATTATCTTTCTTAACGCCAAAGTGTACTTCATCTTCCATTGGAGGATTCTACCTTTTCATTTAAGTGCATAAAGGTAATTCTCTTCAGCTTGACTCACTCTTTGTATGTTGTGCAGATCGTATCTCTCTCTCTCTCTTTCCTTGCAAAAGAGCAAATCTCTTCATAGTCAAAGCAACTGAGAAGTCAAGCTACAGTCCCTGGTATCTCTAAAATTCATCTTATGTTAGTCTTTTTGCACAGTTTTACCTTGTGTGGGTTACAAGAGCATTGATTTCTAACATGGTTCTTTAACATGCTGCTTTAAGTACTTAGATTTGTTTGCAATTTTATGTAATCTTGAGTTTATTTTTTGTCCATTACAAATCGACTATTATGGAAGATTTCAGGTTTTAAAAGTATGTTCCAAATTTCTATCATTAGTCTCTTTTTCTTGGATAAGAATTACAGAAATTTCACTGTTATGGGAAGGTTACTAATATTTTTTAATGCTTCTAGTTGAAGAGTTAGGCTTCTATACACCGAGTTTAAGTGTATACCTGGGTCCATTTGAAATAAATTTTAAAAAAATAAGCACAAAAAGATATTAAAGCCATAAGGGCAAAGCTTAAATTCTGAAGGCAAAGTTCAATTGATTCAAAAATGACCCAGGTGTATGCATTCATCCTGTGGATATTAAATACTGAATTATATGGGTTTTTTTATACTTCTTGATGGACAATTAGTGCAATTTACCAACTGATCAGTTTCATAATAATGGCAGTATACCAATAACTCTCAATATTTTCCAGATTTTAAAGCAATCCAACCTTCGAATATACAGTTTAGTTTTATTTTATTTTATAATTATTCAAGGGTTTCTTTTAAATGGAGTAATTAAAAAGTTGGTCATGAGACTTATGACAGATATGTGTGATTTTTTGTGGGCCTTTCTATTGGGTATGTTGATCTGTTTGAGGATTTTGAATTCTTAAAAGTCTACGTGTTTCTTAATTGGTGCTGCACTTTGTATTCAATTTTTTAGTAATTGGTGTGAGGGATTCTTCATCCCTTTACTCTTTGTAGTTTATAACTTTTGGTTATTATATAGCTAAAAGGAAAAAAAAAAGAAAAAAAGATTCTTGCTAGTGGGAGTTTTTCTTCAACATATTTAATCTTATGGTATCATGAAAACCTAAGTATGTTTTTCAAAATTTCTGTTGTTTAAAATTTAATACTAGATTCTTTTTATTCAAGTGTAAGATGTTTATTTATTATTGAAGTTTATACTTAAATTAAGTGAATTTACATGATGTTTGTTTTTAATTGGATGAAAGAAGTTAAACATTTTGTGTGTCGTGTGACTATATATATAATATATAATAATGATATTGCCATATCAATTTACTTATGTACATATATATTAATTGTTTCTAACTGGTATTCTCCATTCAAAATCCCCAAATATATATAGAAACAAAAACTGAAGATTTAAACATATTGCAGATTAAAAAACTATATAATTTAATTAAATAAATCAAATTTAGAATAGAAAAGTGTCAATATGTACCCCAGGCCTCTTGAGTTTGCAAGAATTCTTCACATGAGTGCTTAGAAAAGTGTCAATATGTATTACTGTTCTAGAAAATATTCTTTGACCCGAACTGTTTCCAAGTGCTTCATTATTAATTAATTTAGCACTAAGCTCCTGTGTTTTGTGAATTGTGAATTATTTTGCAGGAAAGCATGTCCATTGGTGCTGATGTAAACTAGGGAGTAAGGTTTAGGAACTCAAATGATGTAAGTAGTCCATCATATAATAACACACTCTTATATAGGGAATTTTTTATTTCACTCACTTTTTTTTTTTTGGTAGGTCTGCAGGTTCAGCAAATTTTGGCACACGTCATTTGCTCCATTTTTCATCTTAATAAATTGATTTCTTCTATTCCAACTTGCCATATAGGCTCTATCTCTTCTCTCCACAGAGCTATGATTTCTCTCTCTGTCCTCTCCTTTTTATCTCCATAATTGGACATTGTTTTTGGACCTCATCTTTATTATTATTATTATTACTATTATTATTATTATTACAATCACTCACTAGCTAGTGATCATTAATCATTGCTAAAATGGCTGCAAGAAAACCACAAGTAAGCACTTCTTCTTTAAGCTACATATATCTCTTACATGTTTAGCCACCATTTGATCATTTGTTGGTCGCACATATTTTCGCGTGTTTATGTTTATGAGTTGTTGAGTGATTCTTGATCTTGAATTAGGTGATGTGGCCAAGATTGGTGGCAAGCAAGATCTTCAAGAACACATTGAGTGGCAACAACTTCGTAGCGGATTTCCCGAGCAACTATGGCTCTGTAATGGAAATCCCACCTTGTTTCAGCATCAATGATTCCATTAGTGAAGAAACAATAACCAATTTCAAGTAAGTGTAGTTGCCATGCATGCATCAAAATCAATATTTATAATATGCACCACGAGTCGTATCAATTTCCTCCCCCTAAAAAATGACCTTGTCCCCAAGGTCGAACCAAGGAAATTGATGCCGGAACTCCTCCCGATTCATCCAACTTGCATTATCCTCAGGCAGCACGTTCCATTTCACCAAGAGTTGTTCCACCTCCGTCCCACCTTCTTGCGCAACTCGACGAGCCATCACCCTCCCCATCAACCTCCACATTGAAATGATACAATCAATTGTAAGTAGCCTTATTATATTTCTATTATTTATTAGTCTCATGATACTGTGGTATAAATGCTTACTTAATTTTGTGCTCCATAGTTCATTGGAAAAAATTACAGCGAAATGGATATCGATGAAGTGCGAAAAGAGTGGGCTTCATGCATCCAACAGCACATGTCAACGACTCGTCTAGGAAGAGGTAAACATTGTAATATATCTTGTAATGAGAATAATAACTTATACGATTGTGCTAACCTTAGCTTATGTCTTCTTTACCAGCCTTACGAAAAGACTAAAGTGTGTCTAAGGGAAAGGAAAACATGATGAACGCTTTGTTGTTTATGTTTATGGGAAGACGGTATTTGTCGATCATGGATACATTATGAAGTATTTTAATTGTTGTTGGTGAATTGTATTGGTTAGAGAGATGTTGAGATGTTATATTCGAACGTATTGATGTTGGTTTTTGTATTTGGAGTTCAATTACTTTCGAATGCATTGATGTAATTGAATTAGTTATGTTGTATTGAAGATCAGGGATTATGACTATTTTAATTATTAAACAGGTTAAAATTTTGATAATAACAACGGGGATATAGCATACGACAACGGGCATAAACCGTTGTCAAAGAGAGCTATGACAACGGGGATTGCCCGTTGTTAAAAAGAACAATATTTTTAAAATTAATCTACAACAACGGGGATAAAACTAACAACAACGGTGATAAACTATTGTTAAATAGAATTTACGACAATGGGCAAAATTCCGTTGTTAAAAGTAAGACCCTTTAACAACTCCTGGATTAACAAAGGAGATTTCGAGCTACAACAACGGTTAATCTGCGTTGTTAAATTAATCTACAACAACGGGGATAAAACTAACAACAACGGTGATTCAGTGTTGTTAAAGAGTACTTACAACAACGGGGAAAATGCCGTTGTTAAAAGAATGACATTTTTAACAACTCCCGGATTAACAACAGATATTTTGAGGTACAACAACGGGTAATCCCCGTTGTTAAATTCATCTACAACAACGGGGATTCAATTAATGACAATGGGGATTCCCCGTTGTTAAAGCTGACATACGACGACGGGTCAAAAACCGTTGTTAAAGGGTAGGTACCTTTAACAACTCCCGGATTGACAACGGAGATTTTGAGGTACAACAACGGGTAATCCCCGTTGTTAAATTCGTCTACAACAACGGGTATTCAATTAATGACAACGGAAATTCCCCGTTGTTAAAGATGACATACGACGACGGGTCAAAAAACGTTGTTAAAGGGTAGATACCTTTAACAACTCCCGGATTGACAACGGATTTTATTAGCAACAACAACGGGGATAGTCCGTTGTTAAAAATGCCCTACGACAACGGGTATTTCACCGTTGTTAAAAGTCCAGACTTTTAACAACTCCCGGGTTAACAACGGAGCTGCAGGGGCTACGACAACGGGGATTCTCCGTTGTCTTTCCACAGTTTTGGCATAGTGACATGGCGCCGCTTGCCGGGAAAATGTTAAACTTTTGGTTGTAACGAGTTTGAAGTTGATTAGTTTTGATAAGAATATTTCTTTTATTTGTTTACTTGTCTTGGTTACTTGGAGAACTAATTTGGAAATTCTTGTAGGTACATGCAAACGCGTTCAAGGTCTCAATCTATTGAAACTTTAAACTTGGAATTAGAAGCTACCTTAAGAAGATAAAGATGAGGAGTGTTAGAGCCTACGGAAGAAATTACGGAATAAGTAAGAGATAATGTAAACATGGTTGATGAAGAAGGCAATATGAGGAATTTTCAAGGAGTTGATAATATTAGAGGAGGTTATAATAATCCGGAATTTGTTCTACAAGCTTATGCTCAACAAAAGCACTTGCAAAACCAAAAAATGCAAGCTATTATTCAAAACTTGATGGCACAACAAGAAGCAAGGAATAATCCTCCGGCGGTGCAAAATCAACCCCGTGGAAATGGAAACAATGGAGCAGGAATGAATGTCCGTGATCACTTTCAACCACAATATGGGAATTATGGAATGGGCCCGCCATTGAATGTGAATAATTTTGAGATAAAGATGGGATTGATCAACATGGTGCAAGCAAATCAATTTGGTGGTGGTGCTTTGGAGGATCCGAATGCTCACTTAGCCCAATTTACGAAGTTAGCCAACACGATAAAGATAAATAGGGTGAGTGAGGATGTTGTTAAAATAAAGCTTTTCTCATTTTTATTAAGAGATAGAGCTAAGGCTTGGTATCATACTTTACCATTGGGATCCTACACCACATGGAGAGAATTGACACAAAGGTTTTTGAGCAAGTATTTTCCACCTTCAAAGATGTTGCATCTTAAAGGGCAAATCTTTCAATTCAAGGAATTGCCACTAGAGACATTTAGTGAAACATGGGACCGATTCAAAGAGATGCTATATAAGTGTCCACAACACGGATTCCTCGAAGAACAACAAATAGGATTTTTCTATGCTGGTTTACACGGAAGCGAGAGGATGCTCATTGATGCTTCGGCGGGATGTTTGATTTTGGGGCAAACTCCTGAAAGAGCAATTGCCATATGTGAGGAAGTAGCTTTGAATATGGGTCAATGACCTATGGATCATGCACCAGGGATGTATGAAAGGGAGTAAATTGCTAAGATGGAAGAAGTGTGCTTGAAACAAGTGAAAAAGGTGAAAGTACCTAAGGAAGATATGACCGACAAGACGATCACAGAGATATTAAAGAGGATGAATGCTAATATGAAAGTGTCTCCAAATTCAACACCTATGGTGAATCAACAAGTGCTTGCAAGTCCTCAACAAGGTATGTCATTACCTTTGATAAATCAACAGGTGTTTCCTAGTCCTCAACAAGGCATGACGATGACTAATATGGGTCAATCTTCTCAAAGTTGTCAAATGCCTACATACATGCCTCAACAAGGTATGTCCTCTAATTTTGAAATTCAAGATACATGGTGTCCACCGTAGATGACACTTGAGGAAGTTTCCTTCATGCAAGGAAGGAACTTCCAAGAAAATTATGGTGGTAACTTTGGAAGTCATGGAGGAGGATATCCACAAAGGCAAGGAGGATGTGGGCAAGGTAACTTTCAAGAAAATTTTATCCAACCTCGTAGGTATGAGAATTTGTCATATGAGAATCAAGGGAATGCACTTACTCTTCCACTGGGCATCAATCCGGGGGAGAAAGCTCCAAATGGTTAAGGAAAGTCTACTATGGAAGATCAAATGGCCAAGATGTTTGATTTTATGAAGCAAAGAAAGAGGTGAATGATAAAAGATTTGATTTTATGAAGCAAGAGAAAGAGGTGAATGATAAAAGATTTGATTTTATGAAGCAAGAGAAAGAGTTGAGTGATAATAGATTCAAAGCCTTGAGACACAAATGAGTCAAATGGCAACCGAGCAAGGTAAAATGCATCGAAAGGGTAAGTTTCCCTCCACTACCATTACTAATCCTAAGGAGCAATGTTTGTATGTTACCATGTGCAACATGGAAAGTAAGGTGGAAAAAGGTTTGGTGGAAATAACAAATATCGTTTCAAAAGTTGAAGAAGTACCTTGTGATGAAATCGTGTCAAAAGTAGAGGAGGAACTTGTCGAAGTTGAAGCTTCATCTAAGGTTGAAGACCCCGGTAAATTTGTTCTTACTTGTAAAATTGGAAATGGGGTATATTTTAATACTATATGTGATCTTGGTTCAAGCATTAATGTGATGCCTTTGGAAATTTTTGAAAAACTTGGCATTGGGAGGTTAAAGTAAATAGATGTGGAAATTAGAATAATAGATGGTTCAATGATAAAACCCCATGGATTTGTGGAGGATATGCTTGTGAAAATAGAGGATTTTCTCTTTCCGGTGGATTTTATGATAGTTGAGAAGCAAGTGGATCCTTTGATCCCATTGACTTTTGGAAGGCCGTTTTTGGCAACCGGAAGAGCAAAATTTCACATGGATAAGAAGGAACTCACACTACGTTCAAATGAAAGAGAATTGGTGTTATCAAGCAAGAATTTAAAAGGGGGAGATATTCATTTGAAGCCACCCATTAAGCCTTCGGATGATCGAGATCGAGTGGTAAGTGAAATTTTAAAATATGAAGATTTAACTAACTTTTTACTTGAAATTGCAGAAAATTTTTCTTCAAGGAGGTACAAGCTTGGGGGAGATTTACAAGTTGATTGGAAGATTGATAAAGGGCCTCTGGGATTTGAAAACATTAGAAAAAGAGGCAATGAATTGAGTTCAAGTGTTAAAGGAGCAAGAAGTGTGGATAAGAAGGTTGTTAAGGAAATGTTTAAATTGAAGATGAGGCCCGATGGGGTCTTGGATATTTCCAATGGTTAAGAGTTTAAATGTGTCTAGCTCGACGACATTAAATCGAGCGCTTGATGGGAGGCAATCCATTTTAGTAAGGTTTTTTTGTTTAGTTTCATTTTTCTTGTATTTTTTTGTATGTAAGTGGAATGTGCTCATGGAGAAAATACTTATGGAGGATACGAGATGTGCTAGATTTGGAATGAAGATGTATGTCACACCACTCTTTACAAAATTAAATTTAACACTTGTGTTAATTTAAGTTTGGGGGAAGAGTGTGTGGTGGCCATACTTGAATGTTGGAATGCACATACATCATCACAAGGTAATTTTATGATGATCAATGGTGGAAAATACAAGGGTAAGACTCACCACTTTTTGCAAACTTGATTCTCAACTTATTTCGATTTAAGTTTGGGGGGAGAGTGTGTGGTGTGTCTTACCACTTGTGTATGATTGATGGATCATGTTGATAGAGTGATTATCTTGATTGTCTTGTGTAAAATTAGGTCAATTTTATAAAATTTTCTCAAGAGTTTGGTTCATTTTGGTTTGTTTGGTGGTGTCTAAGTGCATGATAATCCGTTTTATTTGTCGTAAGTGTGGAGATAATTGGTTTTGAATGGTGTTTGAGCATGCATATGTTGTATTGGAAGTGAACGAGCAGGGGAAAATAGGGCTCGGAGTTCGAAAAAGTGCAAAAATAGGGTATAAAGCTCGACCCGTGTGCAGGACTCGAGCCTGTACACGAGGCCGAGCTCCGACTTCAGAAGGAGCAACATGCCCAGTTGGGGGCTGAGTTCAGAACTCGACTTGAGTCCAGTAAGGAACTCGAATCTAGCTACATAGCTTGAGTCGAGTGGATTGCGAATATCAGAATAAAACGCGATTTCAGGCTCAATTCTGCAGAACCATTCATCGTTCCGAAGCTCGCGTCGTGCCCAGTTAGTCCGTACAGCATCCGAAATCCTTCTCAATCCTTCAAACTCATGTGAATTGGTTAGTGTAGTGTCTATTCTTCACTTTAATCCGTCACATCTCCCAAAAATTCGAATTCTCCATAGTTTTGTAAGGTATGAACTCTCTACCCTAATACTTTGAATTGGAGTGTAATTCTTTAAATTAAAGCATGGGCTTTGATTATTGTGATTATTAGATCAAGGGTATGAAGTTTAAACTTGAAATTTTTACACGAATTTGTGAATTGATTGATAATCCGAATTAGGGTTCATGAATTTAGAATTTGGGGATAATTTGTGGAATGCTTAAATTGGATTGATATGTGTGTTCCAATTGATGAATTGGCATGAGAATGAAATGGAAATTGCAAATTTGACTTGGAATTGTGAGGTGAATTAGTGAATTTTGATTTTTCAATTGTCAAGTTGATTTTCATGGAGAATAAAATTTGGAATTTGTGACCATTGAATGAAATTTGGAATTGCATGTTATGAATGATAGGAATTACAATGGTTTGAAGGATTGAAACTTGGCATGAAGTGTGGAATTGAGCTTTTGAATGTGCAAATTGAAAGTGTGTATACCATTTTCAATTAAATGCTTATTTGGTGTAAATTAAAGTCAAAATTGGATTAGTTGGTTGCATGATGATCATTGTTGATTGGATAAAAGCTTAGGAAGTCATGAGGTTGATTTTTTTTAATGATAAAAGTATGATGCTAACTAGATAAATGAAGTATGAGCTTAAAAGTTTAAGTTGTTCAATTCTTGTAATGAGATAACGCTTGCTGGAATCACTCGGTATTATTATGAGCTTAGTGGACTGAATTGGGAATAATGTTCGTAGATGTGGCTTAATTATTGAAATTTTGCTATGTAGATGGCTCGAAGAGAAAGGGGACAAGACTTCATTGTACTTAATGAAGAGGAGTTGGCACTTTGTGATGCAAATTTAAGTATAGAAGGGTTTCATCCATTTGATATGTATGTGGACTTGGTGGATGAGTGGCCAAAGTATGCTTCAAGGTGGGAGGCAATTTGTCCAAAAGTTCATGCCACTAGATTCCAGGATCAACAGACTATGGTGGATCTTGGACTTGAAGATGATTTGAGGACAATGTTCAGGAATGTCCACATGGAGAATTTCTTTGACAAGAGGCCACCCACATACTGAAGCCTCACAGCAGAATTCTTGAGTATGCTAGAGGTCGTGAAGAATCACAATGAATATCCTACTTCCATCAAGTTCTAGTTAAGAGATGAGTGGCATGAATTTGAAACTGCTGATCTGAATGAATACTTAGGATGCTCCAGTGATGAGGATCGAGTCATCTACTCATATGTGGAGAGATATAACAATAAGCGATGGTGGCGCAAATTGATTAATGATGGAGCGGAGCAACAATCAAAGTATCGAGCTAGTTCGTCTAAAAGAATGGCTATACGGAACCCAGATATGAAGTACTTAGAAAAGATTTTATCGAACACTATGTTCAGGAGATCAGAGAGTGGTTCCGTAGTAGAGAGGGAGCTACATATGATGTATTATCTGAATCATGGGAAAGAGTTCAATATGACTGCAAAATTCATCCAACATGCAGAGAGGATAGCTAAGAGACGAGCTCATCAGCGAGTAATGATTGGAGGTATGATTACCATGATAGCTGAGGGGCTCGGAGTTGATTTTGGTGAGAGAACTCAGATGTTGAGTAAGGGGTTGAATGCTCATGCACTATGAGGATGGGTTTCTTAGCACTTGTTGGAGATAGGTATTGTTTTAAGCAAGATCGAGGCAGTCCGTTCCCTCTTTCTACTCATGTATTGACAATGATCTTTGATCATAGAGCAGCTGAGAATTTGAGTATGGCTAGTGCTCAACACTCTGAGGTAGTACGAGCGTTCTATCGAAGAGGACCTTAGAGCAGAGGGTGAGCCTATAGTAGGAGATGAAGAAGAAGAGGAAGAAGAAGAGCATCGGGTGTAGTTTGAGCAGCACGCTCTAGAGCCGCCACACTTTGAGGAGGCACCGATGGGAGGACACGGAGATCAATTGAGGTGGAACATCCTCGAGGGTGATGTTCGTGATATTAGACAGGCTCAGAAGGAGCATGGGATATAGATCCGAGATCTCCAGGCTAGACAGTTCAGAATGGATCATAATTTTGAAGAAGCTCATCGTCACATCAACAATATTAATGAGATGATGACCATGATGTTCAACATGTAGTTTCCTGGAGCAAACTGTGCCTACATGCCCTGGAATCCATATCAGCCACCTCCACCTCCGGAGCCATGAAGGAAGTACTTTTGGTGCCAGGCACTTCCATTAGTTCATTTTAGCTATGAGTAGACATTTGATTTGATATTGATGGATTGGATTGTACTTAAATTGTTTTGTTTTGGAAGGTTTTACTTTGGGATTTTATTTTCAGTTTTATGCGATTTACATTTCGTTATTTTGGTATTTTGGTTTGATTTTCATTATTTTGATGTGATGGGAATTTGATTATACTTGTTATGGATGTGAATTGATGTGTTTTGATATTTTTAGATGGATGATTTTGTTCATGCATGTTATGTGCTTGTTATGTTGTTTGGTGAGTTTTCGATTATTGTGTTATGTTTGTTTTGATTTTATTCTTGTAGGCAAGGTTTGGTGGTATGCTTTTGGGAAGGTGTTGAGTATTTTTGAATGTGAGCTATGATGCATTGTTTGTGATAAGTGATGGCAAGTATGTTAATGGGTTCTACTTGTTGAAATTGTGACATGAATAACTTAATTTGTTTAATTTTGATAAGTATGAAGGGTAATTAGGTTTCTTTTGGTCCAAGCAAAAGCTTGTGATAATTGAGCCTCAACCATGCCTCCATGGTTAATTCTTGATGAGAGGACCAATTGTACTTAGACAAATTAGAACTTGCTCATGGACTATAGGAACAAAGCCCGAATGGTTGGAATTTGTGATATGATCTTAGACTATCCTTGTTAAATGAAGTCATAGCCATAAAATTCCTTACCTAAACATTATCCCTAGTTAACCAATTTGAGCTTACAAGCCTTTTCTTTGTTATTTATGCACAATACCACTTGAGCCTTGTATATGTAACCTATGTATGGATAATTGAAAATGATGATGGTTTATAAGGGAAGATGTGGAAAATGTGCAAATAAATGGAAAAAAAAGGTTAACTCAAGAAAAAGGATGAAAGAGCTCAAGTTAAAAGCAAGTGCAACTTCCATTAGTTCATTTTAGCTATGAGTAGACATTTGATTTGATATTGATGAATTGGATTGTACTTAAATTGTTTTGTTTTGGAAGGTTTTACTTTGGGATTTTATTTTCAGTTTTATGCGATTTACTTTTCGTTATTTTGGTATTTTGGTTTGATTTTCAATATTTGGATATGATGGGAATTTGATTATACTTGTTATGGATGTGAATTAATGTGTTTTGATATTTTTAGATGGATGATTTTGTTCATGCATGTTATATGCTTGTTATGTTGTTTGGTGAGTTTTCGATTATTGTGTTATGTTTGTTTTGATTTTATTCTTGTAGGCAAGGTTTGGTGGTATGCTTTTGGGAAGGTGTTGAGTATTTTTGAATGTGAGCTATGGTGGATTGTTTGTGATAAGTGATGGCAAGTATGTTAATGGTTTCTACTTGTTGAAATTGTGACATGAATTACTTAATTTGTTCAATTTTGATAAGTATGAATGGTAATTAGGTTTTTTCTGGTCCAAGCAAAAGCTTGTGAGAATTGATCCTCAACCATGCCTCCATGGTTAATTCTTGATGAGAGGACCGGTTGTACTTAGACAAACTAGAACTTGCTCATGGACTATAGTAACAAAGCCCGAATGGTTGAAATTTGTGATATGATCTTAGGTCATCCTTGTTAAATGAAGTCATAGCCATAAAATTACTTACCTAAACATTATCCCTAGTTAACCAATTTGAGCTTATAAGCCTTTTCTTTGTGATTATGCACAATACCACTTGAGCCTTATATATTTAACCTATGTATAGATAATTGAGAATGATGATGGTTTACAAGGGAAGATGTAGAATAATGTGCAAATAAATGGAAAAAATGTTAACTCAAGAAAAAGGATGAAAGAGCTCAAGTTAAAAGCAAGTGCAACTTCAACAAAAAGTGGAAAAGGAGCAAAATCATAAAATATGCTCAAGGAATACAAAAGTCAAAAGAAAAGAAGTATGTCATTCCAACGAAGCTCAAGGAATCCATGGTATGTTGATATTTAGTTCTTTTGAATTATTGACAAAGGGAGGAAGTTTGAAAGTTAAGAAGTTGGAGAAAAGAATCATTCTTCGATTATCTACACTTGAATAGTCACTATTATCCAAAGTTTCCTACCTTACCAAAGAGCTTAAACTTTACATCCTAATATAAAGACCTTTCTGATCACTTAGTGAAACTAGGGTGGCTTGTGAACATAGTCGATGAGCAAGCCTATGGTGAGTCGGTTCTAATCGGTTGATGAGTGTTGTTTAAAACCTTACTCCATAGAGCGTTGAGTGAATTTGATATTCTATGAGAGGCTTGGATTGAAAGGGATTTGATTATTCTTTTGTCATTCTTAAGATTGAACTTGTTAATCTTTTATGTTATAAGTTTGATGATGTAAGAAAATTTAATGTGAATTTGTAATCCTTATTCCTTGTGATGTGTTGTGGTTTATGTTCATTAGGTGTTTTTCTAAGTAAAAATTACTCCTCTTGTTTATCATTTTTTATTGTACGAGGACGAACTGTTAGATTTGTATACTAAAAGCCTCGCTTTTATATTGAACAATGTAATAACAATTTTATTTGAAATGAGAATCATATGATCAAACGTTTTTGCATATTATAAATTGTTTATTTATATGTTTGTGCAAAAGTCCATTTACTTTATACTGTAGATAATATGTTGTGCGACAACACGCGGAAGATCATATTATCGGTTTCCTTATAAAGTATAAACAGATGCTCACAACCGAGATAGACGGGGACTATCTATCGGTATGGTTGTAAGTGTGATTTGGAATTAGTTTGTCTTGACTATAGAATCACATTAGTGCACTTAGCGTGTATTGAGTAGGACCGCTTGAGATCGTTCGACTTGTACTGTCTATATAGAAGAACTTGATCTCTGTTATTATGGATGTCCATGCTCTTAATCCCTATACAATAACTTCGACACGTAGGGCAGTATGTATTTCTTTGATTCATCAATGGGTGAGATTTAAATGAATTAAATCAACAAACTCGGTGAGTTGGGAAGTAGTGCTGTCTCTATGGTGTGCTGTTGATTGTAGAAGGAAACCATGTCCGTCATAGGTTGATGATGTCCCCTTGAGGAGCTCATAAGGTTTATCATGTAAATCTTGCAAGTGAATTAATTTCCGGCATGATAATAAGGTTGAGTGATACTACTCTCGGATGAGATATTAATTAATTTGAGTTGTCAGTAACTTAATTAATTAATGGGCATTGAATATCTTAAACATGGGGAGATTATTGGGCTCAAAATAAGAAGGAGCCCAGAACATAATTTGGGATTGGATGGTTAGTGCAGTAATAATATTTTAGTGGACTATATTATTATTATTGGATTTAATTAAAAGCTTTGGGCTAAGCTTGGTTAATTAAATCTGATTGAGGCCCAGCCCAATTTCTCCTCCTGGTCCCTACTGTAGCCCTTTATAATAGTCTGCTCAGCTCCTGGATGCCCTAAGAATTGAGAACGCCGTTCTTTTATCTAAAAGTGGTTAGGAGCAGATTGAGTGATCCTACAGACTGTTGACCACACAACAGTAGGATTGACTAGGGTAATACAATAGAAGAACAAGAGGTAGTTCTTCTCAAATATTCATCCTCTACTCCAATCCAGAAGACAGGTAATTGATTTATGCTTCCGCTGTATCTGTTTATCTGTTTTGTTTAATGAATCACGTTAACCATAAGATCCAATTGCCAACAATTGGTATCAGAGCCTTGTTACTTGGTGGAACGTGATTTGTTTTTTTTTGTGATTATTTGATTATGTTATTAATCTGGCTTTAATCACATGTTTATTGATCCTGTTTCGTGTGTTCAATATGAAGTCAGATTGACTTGTTTATTTGATGTGATGTGTGTCTTTCATTCATGTGAATGGTGTGTGGTTTTTGTTGACTGTATTCAAAGTACACACATATTTCCTTCATGTCTTGTCCACATCACACACGCACACCCTGCAAATTGGGTACACATCCCGACGGCACGTAGACAGAAGACAATAGTCAGCGGCGCGTGGAGACGGGAGGTGAAAACGCGTGAGACAGGCCGGACCAGATTTGTCACGGCGATTCCGAATCGACGCGGAGACGACTTCGCTGCAATGAGGGATGACGACTGGAGGCTTCGATCCGACCAGTTTTTTTTTTCACGGTGGCGCTGCACAGGCGATAAGCACCGACTGGTACGACGCGGCGGCGATGATTCCAAGGCGACGACGCTTATGCCGATTTAAGCGGCCCCGAATCACGGCGGATTCGAAGCAGGCGGACGGCGGCGGCTGTTTGAGCAGCGTTCCGTGCAGATTGTCAAAGACGATCGCCGGAGGCGACTTACTGGACACGAACCGCTGGGAGCTGCACGACGGCGTACAGATCGGCGTGGATCTGGCGACAGGTGATGGCTGGACGCGCCGGTGTAGGATCCCAATCGTCGTATAACTCCGGCTGGGCGTTTCGTGGAAGATCCAGGCGAGTCGGGGCAGATCGTCGTTGATCCGACGGTGCTGCGGGGGTCACGCGGCTGAGCGGCTGTCACTGTTTATCGCTGGAGTGGTCGGCTGCGGGAGCGGTGTCTGATTGCGCCGGAATGGATGATATCAGGCGTTGGCTCAGCTGGCCTGTCTGGGGTGGTCCGCGGCGGTGCACGGCAGTGCGCGGCGGTGCTGGTCATTGCTGCTGCGAGGTCTCCGGTGCGGAGCAATCTCGGCAGTGGGCGGAGGGAGCGTTTCCGGGTGGGCTGACGGTGCGACAGTGGGAAGCTGTGGGCGTGACCGCTGGTTGCCGCAGCGGTGTCGTTTTCCACCGGTGATGCTGTCGTTGAAGCTTTGGCCGGAAGGAGACGTTGCGGCTAGGTGTAATGACTAGGGCAGGATTAGTTGGATATGGGCTTTTCACTTATGGGCTCAGTTTAATTCTATATTTTGGGCTGCAGTTGGGCTTGTTGTTTTTTATTATTAAATACCTTGGGTTTCTTGATTGGTTTTTAATTATTTGAACTGCTGGGCCTGTTTTATTGTTTGTGGTATTGGGCCAGATCATACTTATATTGGCTGGATTTAATGGGCATAATTAAATTTATTAATGGGCTGTTTATTTTATGCCAATATTGTTTGGGTCTGATGGGCCCATTAATTTGATCCCACATTGTTATGCTATTAATTATTATATATAATTGATTTAATTGTTTTGCTTGACAATTAATTGTTATATATGTGTATGGCATGTTCTATGTGATTTATTTGATTTAAATTACTTTAATAGAAGCATGCTAAGTTGTATATTTTATTATGAAATATTATATGCATGTTAAAAACCCTCTGTGCTAAATAACTAAGTGGGAGAGGGGATTGGTATATAAATTCCCATGGCCTCCATTATTGGTTTGTAAGTGATGTGAATAAACTTGCGCGTTGGCATTAGAGCCTTCCTCCCTATCGGATGAGTTTGTTCACGGATCACTGGTACAAACTTCTTTAAGATAATCGTAGGAAGTTATCTGAGCGCGTGTGTACTTCTCCATCTGTAAGGCACACAAGCTTGGGCCGCGGACTTGGGATTAAATAATGGTATACACTTAGGTGTAAATAATATGTATCCTCCCCATCGGAGTCACTGCTATTATTTGCATGGCTAAATAGAAACCGACTATTAATTATTTTGTCATAAAGTTAGGTTGACAAATGAAATTATTGGGTAAAACCTTCTCTTGTAAATGTTCGGGTTTGTATACGTCCACACTATCGTGGCATGCAAATTCACGGTGCTTGAGATGTTGGTGAATTTTATTTTATATTGTTTTGAGGGATTCAATATAAATTGGTAAATTCGATGTGTTTGATCTGTTTATTATTTATGATTCTCAGGTTTTTTCAAATGGCTTTGAACTCACTTTCTGTCATACTTAAAGAACACAAACTTACTGGCACTAATTATGTCGACTGGAAGCGTAACATGGATATTGTCTTAACTGCTGAAGATTACATCTTTGTACTTTCTGAGGAATGCCCTCCGACACCTACTGATGCCTCTACCGAAGAGCAAAGAAATGCTTATAATAGGTGGGTCAAAGCTGATAAGATGGCTAAGTGCTATATTTTGGCTTCAATGTCAAATGTGCTTCAGACTCAGCATCAAGCTATGGACACCGCCTATGATATGATGCTTAATCTTAGGGAACTCTTCGGTCATCAGAGTCGTCCTGCTAGGTCGAAGGGTATGTCGGTCTTGATGAACACCAAAATGGCTGAGGGCACTTCCGTTAGGGAACATGTCCTTAGGATGATGGGCCAACTCAATGAGTTGGAAGTTCTTGGAGCAGAAATCGATGGGGAAACCCAGGTCGATATTATACTCCAAAGCTTGCCTAGGAGTTTTGAGCAGTTTCGCCTGAACTATGGTATGAACAAACATTTGTACTCGTTGGCGGAACTGATGACAGAACTCGTGGCGGCGGAAGAACTGTTTCGTAGACCACCTCAGGTTCATGTTGCTGAACATGCTTCTCATCCTAGGCCGAAAGGCGGTAGGAAGAAGAAGAAGCAAGGGAATCCAGCACCGGTGAACCAAGTGAAGGCAAAGACAGGTGCGGTCAAGAAACCTAAAGGCAAGTGCTTCAAATGTAAGCAGCCGGGACACTACAAGGTTGACTGCCCTCTTCTGAAGGGGAACAGGAATGGTAAGTCTTATATTCTAGTTGTTGAATCGTGTTTAGCGGCTGTATCTGCTGACACTTGGTGTGTAGATACGGGAGCCACTGACCATGTCTGCAATTCTTTGCAGGGGTTCCACCAAACCCGATAGCTCAGTGATGGAGAGATTACTATACTCATGGGAAATGCTACAAGAGTAGCAGCTGTTGCAGTGGGAGACGTCTATTTATCTTTTAATAAGAATAAAACTCTTGTTTTGAGGAATTGTCTTTATGTACCTCATTTTAGAAAGAATTTAATTTCAGTTTCTAAATTGTTTATGGATGGATATTCTGTTTCTTTTAATGACAAGGTTGTTTTAAGGAAAAATGGAATTTTTATCTGTGATGGTGCATTGATAGATAATTTGTATACTCTTAATCCAATTACTCCCACAGTGCAACAAATTGAAATGTATGATACATCTACTAATAAGAGAAAAGAACCTTCTAAAATGAACCAAACATATCTTTGGCATCTAAGACTAGGTCATATTAACTTGAGTAGGATTCAAAGGTTGATAGCTGATGGACCTCTGAGTTCATTAGTAGTGGAAAATTATCCAACTTGCTAATCCTGCTTGGAAGGAAAAATGACAAAAAGGCCTTTCAAGGCAAAGGGGCGAAGAGCCAAGGATTTGTTGGAATTGGTTCATTCTGATTTATGTGGTCCTATGTCTGTCCAGGCAAGAGGTGGTTTTAAATATTTCGTCACTTTCATTGATGATTATTCAAGATACGGATATATTTATTTGATGCGCCGCAAGTCTGAATGCTTTGATAAATTCAAAGAATACAAGGCTGATGTGGAAAAGCAACTTGGAAAATATATCAAAACACTACGATCTGATCGTGGTGGTGAATATCTCTTGGGAGAGTTTAGGAATTATTTATCGGAAAATGGGATTGAATCCCAATTATCTGCACCGGGCACACCCCAGCAGAATGGTGTAGCGGAAAGAAGGAATAGGACTCTTATGGAAACATGTTCTAAACTTAGTACCTTCTAAATCGGTAGCCTCCACACCCACAGAACTGTGGACGGGGCGCAAGCCTAGTCTGAAACATGTTCGGATTTGGGGTGCTCCAGCACACGTGTTAAAGGCAGATGCTGACAAGTTAGAATCACGTACTGATGTTTGTCTGTTTATAGGGTATCCTAGAGGAACGAAGGGTGGTTTATTTTATAGTCCCAAGGACCAAAAGGTGATCGTGAGCGCGAATGCCAGATTTTTGGAAGAGGATTATATAATGGATCATAAACCCATGAGTAAAATTGTTCTAGAAGAAGTTAGAGGGGAAACACCAAATTTAATACCAAATGTGCAAGAAGATGTACCACAGGACACTGCACCGCGTGTCACACATGATACACAAATACCTGCGGAGCCTCGTCGTAGTGGGAGGGTTGCCAGACAACCGGAAAGATTCATGGGATTGGGAGAGTCATCCGACTTGGTCCCAGGTGAACATGAAATTGACCCATGGAATTACAACGAGGCACTGCAGGATAAAGATGCTCAATTATGGCAAAACGCAATGAAATCTGAGATAGAATCCATGTATTCTAATCAAGTCTGGGAGCTTGTAGAACCACCCAATGGTGTAAAAGCTATTGGATGCAAGTGGATCTATAAAAGAAAAAGAGGATCTGACGGTAAGGTGGAAACCTTTAAAGCAAGGCTTGTGGCTAAAGGATATACTCAGAAAGAAGGAATCGATTATGAGGAAACCTTCTCCCCTGTGGCCATGCTTAAGTCAATCCGGATTCTTTTGTCTATTGCTGCTCATATGGATTATGAGATATGGCAAATGGATGTCAAGACAGCTTTTCTGAATGGAAGTCTTGAGGAAAACATCTATATGAAGCAACCAGAAGGATTCATTGCAAAGGGCGAAGAGCATCTTGTCTGCAAGCTTAAAAAGTCCATTTATGGATTAAAACAAGCTTCTAGATCATGGAACATCCGTTTTGATGAAGTAATCCAGTCATATGGATTTATTCAATGTCCGGATGAATCATGTGTGTACAAGAAGTGTGACGGAAACGTAGTGGTATTTCTTGTACTCTACGTGGATGATATTCTGCTCATTGGAAACAATGTAAAGGTATTATCGGGCGTAAGGGTATGGCTGTCCAAGCAGTTTGAAATGAAGGACTTAGGAGAAGCCGGACACATTCTTGGGATCAAATTGATAAGGGATCGCAAGAAAAGAATGTTGTGCTTATCCCAATCTTCATACATTGATACAATCCTGGCTCGTTTTAGCATGCAAGATTCCAAGAAAGGTTTTCTACCCTTCAGACATGGAATACCTCTGTCTAAGGAAATGTCTCCTAAGACACAACATGAAATAGAGGCAATGAAGCTGGTCCCTTATGCTTCGGCAGTGGGAAGCCTCATGTATGCTATGCTATGTACGAGACCGGATATCTGTTATGCCGTGGGCATGGTCAGTAGGTATCAAAGTAATCCAGGACAAGGGCATTGGACTGCGGTAAAGCACATCTTAAAGTACCTGAAAAGAACTAAGAATTATGTGCTGGTTTACCGGGCAGATACTTTGCTACCTTTGGGTTATACTGATTCGGATTTCCAGTCAGATAGGGATGCTAGTAAATCCACCTCGGGTTATGTGTATACTCTTGGAGGAGGAGCCGTAATATGGAGGAGTGTAAAGCAGAAATGCGTTGCGGACTCCACCATGGAAGCTGAATATGTAGCAGCCTCTGAGGCAGCTAAAGAAGCAGTATGGCTCAGGAACTTCTTAATGGACTTGGATGTGATTCCTAGTTTGCCCAAAGCGATCACAATTTATTGTGATAATAGTGGTGCAGTAGCAAACTCGAAGGAACCACGAGCCCATAAGGCGAGTAAACACATTGAGCGCAAGTACCACCTGATACGAGACATCGTTAAAAGAGGGGAAGTCGTTGTCGCTAAGATTGCATCTGAGGATAACCTTGCTGATCCTTTTACTAAGAGCCTTCCAGCGAAAGCGTTCGATGGGCATGTAGAAGGAATGGGGATTAGATGCGTGTCAGCAGATATGGCAGCGTAGTCTTTTAGTATAAGTGGGAGATTGTTAGATTTGTATACTAAAAGCCTCGCTTTTATATTGAACAATGTAATAACAATTTTATTTGAAATGAGAATCATATGATCAAACGTTTTTGCATATTATAAATTGTTTATTTATATGTTTGTGCAAAAGTCCATTTACTTTATACTGTAGATAATATGTTGTGCGACAACACGCGGAAGATCATATTATCGGTTTCCTTATAAAGTATAAACAGATGCTCACAACCGAGATAGACGGGGACTATCTATCGGTATGGTTGTAAGTGTGATTTGGAATTAGTTTGTCTTGACTATAGAATCACATTAGTGCACTTAGCGTGTATTGAGTAGGACCGCTTGAGATCGTTCGACTTGTACTGTCTATATAGAAGAACTTGATCTCTGTTATTATGGATGTCCATGCTCTTAATCCCTATACAATAACTTCGACACGTAGGGCAGTATGTATTTCTTTGATTCATCAATGGGTGAGATTTAAATGAATTAAATCAACAAACTCGGTGAGTTGGGAAGTAGTGCTGTCTCTATGGTGTGCTGTTGATTGTAGAAGGAAACCATGTCCGTCATAGGTTGATGATGTCCCCTTGAGGAGCTCATAAGGTTTATCATGTAAATCTTGCAAGTGGATTAATTTCCGGCATGATAATAAGGTTGAGTGGTACTACTCTCGGATGAGATATTAATTAATTTGAGTTGTCAGTAACTTAATTAATTAATGGGCATTGAATATCTTAAACATTGGGAGATTATTGGGCTCAAAATAAGAAGGAGCCCAGAACATAATTTGGGATTGGATGGGTAGTGCAGTAATAATATTTTAGTGGACTATATTATTATTATTGGATTTAATTAAAAGCTTTGGGCTAAGCTTGGTTAATTAAATCTGATTGAGGCCCAGCCCAATTTCTCCTCCTGGTCCCTACTGTAGCCCTTTATAATAGTCTGCTCAGCTCCTGGATGCCCTAAGAATTGAGAACGCCGTTCTTTTATCTAAAAGTGGTTAGGAGCAGATTGAGTGATCCTACAGACTGTTGACCACACAACAGTAGGATTGACTAGGGTAATACAGTAGAAGAACAAGAGGTAGTTCTTCTCAAATATTCATCCTCTACTCCAATCTAGAAGACAGGTAATTGATTTATGCTTCCGCTGTATCTGTTTATCTGTTTTGTTTAATGAATCACGTTAACCATAAGATCCAATTGCCAACACGAACAACACTTTAAGTTTGGGGGGTTGATATGTGTATAAATGTTTGTTCATACCGTAGTTTAGGCAAAACTTCTCAAAACTCCTAGGCAAACTTTGGATTATGAAATCGACTTGGATTTCCCAATCGATTTCACCTCCAAGGACCTCCAACTCATTGAGTTGGCCTATCATTCTAAGGACATGATCCCTTACGGGAGTGCCCTCAGCCATTTTGGTGTTCATCAGCACAGCCATGCCCTCTGACATAACAGGTCGACTCTGATGTCCTAAGAGTTCCCTAAGATTCTGAATCATATAATAGGCAGTGTTCATAGCTTGATGCTGATGCTGAAGCAAATTTGACATAGAAATCCAAAATATAACACTTTGCCATCTTATCAGCCTTAATCCACGTATTATAAGCAGCTCTTTCCTCTTCACTAGAGTCAACAATAGGTTGCATAGGACATTCCTCAAAAAGTACAAAGATATAATCTTCAGCAGTTAAAACAATGTCCACATTTCATTTCCAATTAACATAATATGTGCAAGTAAGTTTGTGTTCTTTAAATATTACAGCCAGTGTATTAAAAGCCATTTGAAAATCCTGAGAATCATAAATAAATTAACTAATCAAACACTTTGAATTTACCAATTATATTGATTCCTCAAAATAATATAAAATAAATTCACCGACATCTCAAGCACCGTGAATTTGCATACCACGATAGTGTGGACGTATATAAAGCCAAACATTTACAAGAGAAGGTTTTACCCATTAATTTCATTCTTCAACCTAATTTCATTCTCCGATGGGGAGGATACTTATTATTTGCACCTAATTGTTCACCATTATTTGATTCCAAGTCCATTGCACAAGCTTATGTCCCTTCAAATGGAGAAGATCACACACGCTTAGATAACTTTCTACAATCATCATAAAGAAGTTTGTACTAGTGATCCGTGAATGAACTCATCAGATGGGGAGGAAGGCACTACAGTCAACGCGCAAGTTTATTCACATCCCTTATAAACCAATAATATAGGCCTCGAGAATTATTAATCAATCCCCTCTCCCACTTAGTTATTTAACACCGAGGGTTTTACGTGCATATAATATTCAATAATAAAATACGCAACATAGCTTACTCCTATTACATCAATTTAAAACAGTAAATCACCTAGAACATGCATATCATATATGAAAATAATCAGATAATTAAATCAAATTATGACATTTATATATCATGATGAAAAAAGCAGAAAACATCAAATGTCCAAAGCGAAGCCGACTGGCCTCGCTACATACCGGCATGACTCGTGCCACCTACTACACGGGTCATGCCACTCCCATGTAGCCCCAACTCACCATCCAATGCCATGGCCACGCCAAGGTTTTCGCCCGACACGACTCGTGCTGGTCACTTGCATGCAAGTCGTACTGGAAACATCTTCCGGTCGTGCCACCTGCACACCTATCCAACCGTGCTAATCCTTGTTTGGTCCCAATGCTCATTCCTCTGTGAACCCGCAAGCAAGTCGTGTCGTCCATGCCACCTGAACGTACTAGCCGTACCTGCTGATCATGTCGACCAACCTTCCCGATTGTGCCGGCCATGCCTGCACTTGCTGTTCGCCACCGCCACTTCCTTGTGCACCAAGCTTTCTCGAATCAGCATCGTGATGTTGGCTCCGGCATGACTCATGTCTCCAGTTGTGCCGTTAATGACGACTTGAGCCACATGCCATGGTCGTTTTTGCTGTCTGCTGGATCCACAACGAACAGGCCTACCAAAATCGCCTGAGTTCCAGCCACCATGTGTAGTCACTGAAATTGCCGCCCATGCCACTAGTTTGATGTTCGACCGTGAGTGTCAGCTACCACATACGCCCACCGTGACCAGCCTAGCGATTCTCGTCGCCTCTATCAATTGTCCAACCAATGTCACGCCACCTCCAGCGCAACCTGCGTGCGACTCACAGATAATCGCACTGTGCTACCGTGTAGCCCATCATGTAATACAGTCTCGCCATCCAGTAGCTCTGCATACGCCTGCCGACGCCACCCATCCCGCGTTCATGGTGCCGCCGCCACCGTCTTTCCCGTTGTTAGCTTGTGTCATCGGTCGTGTTTGTCAAACATTTAGGGTATCTAGGTATAGCATTAATATTCTACACCCTAATCATATTTGGCATATAAACCCTAGCCTAACGTATCGCGTTTAGCAATGAAACCGAAGCTCTGATACCAATTATTGGCGTTTTATCATTTCATTAACGTGAACCATTTGGGTTCCATGCGATTCTATATTATCAAAAGCAAGAATATAAAATAAAATAACCTTTCACTAGGGTATGATGAAGAATAACAGCTTTGTTGAACGACCTCTCCGATCTTCTACTATATTCTTAAGTTTAGTCTTGATATCGTATGGGCGATGATCTTCAAGACACTCTCAATCTGCTTCCTCCCCTCTAATTCTCACCTGTGTGTGCATTAGAATAGGGTTTCCAAACAGCTGAGATGACTTATTACTACACTACTGCTCTAATCCCATATTACGTTATGGGCTTCTTCTTAATATGTTGTTAGTCTCCTCATGTTTAAGATATACAATCCCCATTAATTAATTAAGTTACTGACAACTCCATTAATTAATATCTCATCCGAGAGTAGTACCACTCAACCTCATTATCATGCCAAAATAAATCCACCTGCAGGGTTTACATGATAATCCTTATGAGCTCCTCAAGAAGACATCATAAGCCTATTTAATAGGACACAGATTCTTTCTACAATCAACCGCACACCACAAAGACTGCACCATCTCCCAACTCACCGAGTTTGTTGATTTAATATATAAATCTCACCCATTGATGAATCAAAGACATAAATACTAGCTTACGTGTCGAGGTTATTGTATAATGAATAAGAGCACAAATATTCATAATAGCTAAGATCAAGTTCTTCTATATAGTCGTACAAGTCGAACGATCTCAAGTGGTCCTACTCAATACACAAAAAGCATACAAATGTGATTTTATAGTCAAGATAAACTAATACCAAATCACACAACAACCATCCCGATATATAGTCCTCGTCTATCTCAATTGTGAGCATCTGTTTATACTTTATAAGGAGCCCACAATATGATCTTCCATGCGACGCCGCACTCCATATTATCTACAGTATAAAGTAAGTGGACTTTTGCAATAACATATAAATAAATTATAATATGCAAAGAGTTTGATCATATGATTCTCATTTAAAATAAATATTCAAAATATTAGTCATAAAAAAGCTAGACTTTTAGTATACAATCCAATATAATCATGCTATTATCATTTTTTTATTTATGAAATAACATGAGACATAGTCCAAAAATTGGTATTTTTCACTGCATTCAATGTTACATTATAATTGAAATTTGATATTTATATTTTTTTTATAAAATACAGCATGGATTTATTTTTTTCTCTATATATCCACCATGGTGGCAAAATGCAGTTCATTAATGGTGAAATAGTTTACGCTAGACGTAATATAAATTCTTAGTTTGGGTTTGATGTAGATAAGTTTGTATATTATAATCTACAAGATGAAATTGAAAAGTTGAGATACATAAGTCTACAGAAGCTACTGGTTTTACGGATGTAATCAATGATGCTAGGGTAATGGATATCCTCAAGTATTCCTTGAATTGACAACTTTCTATGTATGTGTACGTAGATGGGGGTAAAAAGTCATTACTTGGTGGTGAAGAAATTTTAGAAGATTATGGGGCGATTGATGATAATAATAAGGAAATTAATGTTAGTGCTTAGGTTGATCTGATAAGTGCATCTGGATTTGAAGAATGTCATGAAGAAAATGGGAGTGATGATAGTATTGAGGACGAAGAATACTTGCCATTAGATATTGAATAAAGTGATTCTAATGATGGGTTATTTGAAATGATTTGGATACTAATGATGATGTATACATTGTGGCTAGAACAAATAGGTTCAATGATAATCTATTACTTACATATGAAGATACTACTGAATGTAGAAACCATGGGAGCGGAGTGTTGGCAATTGGATCTTATGGTTAACGTGATTCGATAAGCAAAACAGATAATCAGATACAGCGGAAGCATAAAACGATTACCTGTCTTCTGGGTTGGTGTAGAGGATGAACTGCAGAGAACTACCTCTGATCTTCTACTGTATGTCCCAAGTGTGATCCTGCTGTTGTGTGGGCAACAATCTGCAGGATCTCTCAATCTGCTTCTTTTCCCTTCTCTCACCAGAAAAGGCGCAGGAATAATCTGAGGGTTCCAGGAAGTTGAGTTCACTTATATATTGGGCTACAGCAGGGACCAGGAGGAGAAATTGGGCTGGGACTCAATTGAATTTAATTAACCAAGCTTAGCCCAAAGCTTTTAATTAAATCCAATAATAATAATATAGTCCACTAAAATATTATTACTGCACTACCCGTCCAATCCCAAAATTATGTTCTGGGCTCCTTCTTATTATAAGCCCGATAGTCTCCCCATGTTTAAGATATACAATGCCCATTAATTAATTAAGTTACTGACAACTCAAATTAATTAATATCTCATCCGAGAGTAGTACCACTCAACCTTATTATCATGCCGGAAATTAATCCACTTGTAAGATTTACATGATAAACCTTATGAGCTCCTCAAGGGGACATCATCAACCTATGTCGGACATGGATTCCTTCTACAATCAACAGCACACCATAGAGACAGCACTACTTCCCAACTCACCGAGTTTGTTGATTTAATACATATAAATCTCACCCATTGATGAATCAAAGAAATACATACTGCCCTACGTGTCGAGGTTATTGTATAGGGATTAAGAGCACGAACTTCCATAATAACAGAGATCAAGTTCTTCTATAAGTCAGTATAAGTCGAACGATCTCAAACGGTCCTGCTCAATACACCCAAGTGCACTAATGTGATTCTATAGCCAAGACAAGCTAATACCAAACCACACTACAACCATACCGATAGAGAGTCCCCGTCTATCTCGGTTGTGAGCATCTGCTTATACTTTATAAGGAAACCGATAATATGATCTTCCATGTGTTGTCGCACAACATATTATCTACAGTATAAAGTAAATGGACTATTGCATCGTGCATATAAAATAAATTATAAGATGCAATCATTTGATCAATGATTCTCATTTCAAATATTGTTATGACATTGTTCATACTAAAGTTAGAATTTTAGTATACAATCCAACACGGAGGAGGGGTTCAATTAGATGGTGTAAGTGATGAGGGTGAAGTTAATTCTAATTCATCAAGTAATGAAGATATGATGCTAGTAGAAGGCATTACCCTCTCAACCTCCAATATGATGCTATGGATGGGAGATTGAGAGATCTTAATGAGAATTACGAAGCTTTGGACAAGAAGATCGACACCTTGCAAAGGGATTTCGATGATTAGTGCAATAGTAATGATGATGATGATGCTTCGGAGGAGTAGTGGCGCCAGGTTTTTATCCTTGTCTGTTTCTTCTCACCTACATTCTCTTTTTCACTTTACAGGTTGGGTTTTGAGTGAGTGGTGGTGGTGTTGATTGAGATTCATGCGTGAGTGGTGGTGGTGTTGATTGAGATTCATGCGTGAGTGGTCTGTATTGATATTGATTGATGATGATGGATACATTGGATATGTTTAATTTGGATGTGATCGGATTGATTTGGAGAGTATGATGTTACTTCTTGATTATGCATGTGCACCTATTTTTGTGCAAGTTGATTTTATTGATGATAGGCATATACTGCTATTGCTTGTAGTTTATGTAAATATTGATGTTGATTGCATGCTTTGAAGAGTGGTAAGGAATCTATTACCCATGTGAGAATTTGAGCCTTAAGAAATCATGCTACATTAATGCATGATAGTTTATTCTTGTGAGTATCATTCATATGTTCATATTCTAGAATTTGGCTTAGAGTCTTGTTTGAAGTTTATGATTGATAGATACTAGGACATGATCTTAGGCCATGATTGATAATTGAGCCACTTAGCCGAATTTTATCCTACCTTGAAGTTTATATCATTGATAGACCTGTTGAGCCTTTAAAAGCTTTTTCTTTGGCAAGCCTATGATAAAAAGCCTTATTTACCTATATTTGAGCCTCGAAATACCCTATTTACTAGTAGAGAGTTAAGGTGAATAAATTGCTAGATCATATATGAAGAAAAAAGAAGGAAGATTGCATAGTGATGAAAATAAATATGCGGTTAATTCTTGTGAAGGGGTAGTGCCTGAAATTAGTACCCCAATTGCTTGAAAGGGTAGTGCCCGAAATGGGTATCCTTGTACTTTGAAGAAGAAGAAAGATGTTGATTCCTAGTGAAGCAAGAGAAGAAGTATTGAAAGAATTATGAGAATGATTCCTGAAGCGAATCAAGTGAGAATCAAGTGAAGATTCCTGAAGAGGTAGAGCAGAAGCGGTAGAGAGAGATTCCTGAAGCGAATCAAGTGAGAATCAAGTGAAGATTCAAGATGGTGCGAGAAGCGGCGGTGCCCATCTCTAGGGTTTACTTCGCAACTTAATCTTTCTTGTAATTTTCAAGACTATGGGTAAGATCTATCCAATCACCATGAACATTCTTCGAAGCGTCATGGGCTAGAACCGCTTTGGTAGTTCTAGGATTATGAAGATTTTTATCTAGTTAATTGAACTTCCGTGTGTATACTCCGTATAACACTACTTGTGGATTTATTTTATATAAGACTATGCTTTATTAATTCATACTCAGAGTTGTTTTATGCATCATTAGTTGTTATGTAGAGTCAGAATACATATCTTGGTTATTGATTGAGTGTGTTCATTGCTGAGCAGGATTATATGTCGTGATTCTAAGTAAGGGGACTCCAAAGTTTCATTAGAACTATCTTATATGAATACTTATTAATTGAATTGAATTCAGGTTAGTAAGTAGGATAAGGAAGATAATTATATAGTACATATAAAGAGAGATAATATCGAGTTAGAGTACTTAGTGTATGGGAAATAATTGATATTGATAGTACCTAGAAAGGGGGGTGTAATTGTATCTCTTGCTCCGAAGTTATTCACACGTGTTACACGCTTATCTGTTTGTGTACCTATAGAGTAGGTTTGCATGGCTTAGTGATGCATCCATAATCCAAAAGGCAGAGTCAGACATTGACATATGAAAGGGAGATTAATTAGTGAAATTGGATTACCTGAAGAGCTATCTATCTTCTCACTTGTCAAACTCTCGTTTATCTCTACTATCTTATTTTATTCGCTATTTTATTATTTGTTCAATACTTTAATGATTATTCTCAACTTAAATTGTCAATAACAGTTTATCTAGTCTAGATAATAATAAATTGATAGTCAAATGTCCTTTGGGTTCGATAAATATAACTTGGTCGCTTATCTAAGCTACAATCGCATCCTTCATACTTTGGGATTAAAATTGTATGTTGAGAAAATGCCCAACACTTCTCCATCTCTGGAGATGCCTTGGAGACTTCTTTCTCGATGGCGAAGTAGCAGGGAGATTACTCAAATGATGAATTTTTGAGTCTCTCACGTCTATCGTGGGAGAATACTATGGCTGATCGACTATCTGACACTGGAGGGGATTTCGTCTGGCATGTTTATGCACCTCCTGATATTCTTTATCTTATGTTCGTGGATATGAATTTTGAACACTACAGGATTAAATGAATCTTTGTCATGGTTACTTGGCTGGGTCACTCTGGTTTCTCACCCATGCGGTTGTATACGAAGGAGATTCTATCTCTCCGATGGCGATGCCGCTGGGTGTGCCAGGTGATATATTTCCTTTTGATCTTTATGTTCATCATTTCTATTTTGAGTCTTTGATGCTGTTCCTTTTGATGCATAGTGGATGGAATAATTAGAGCGATTGGATGCTGCAGTGGATTTATTTGGGCGCCAGGGATTCCCTTAGGTCTATGATAGATGGAGTTTATTGACATCCCATTGGAAGGTGCTCTTTTCCTCTATATGGGTTTTTCCCACAGAGTTTTTCCATATAGAGGTTTTTACCGAGGCTGTCCAGGAGGTGGTCAGCTCACCCATAGGTTTTATTTTTAGCCATGTATTCGGTTGTACAGGTTTAGGACTCAACTCTTTTAGGGTGGGTCTGTTTGGTTGGGTAACAGGATCCCTTGCCTGTTCCCATGTCAGTTGGGTAGCATGATCCCTTGCCTGATCCCATTTGTAATGCATCTTTTCGGTCTTCGTTGTACACTTTTATTTTACTTAATTTATAATAATACTTAGTTTGATAGTAATTATTATGAAAATTTCCCGGGAAGGGGGGGGGGGGGGGCTAGTGCCCCATGGCCCCAACATGGCACCGTCCCTGAGTCCTTGTTTATGCACCTCCTGATATTCTTTGTCTTATGTTCGCAGATATGAATTTTGAACACTACAGGATTAAATGAATCTTTGTCATGGTTGTTTGGCTGGGTCACTTTGGTTTCTCACCCGTGCGATTGTATGCGAAGGAGATTCTATCTCTCTGATGGCGATGCCGCTGGGTGTGCCAGGTGATGTATTTCCTTTTGATCTTTATGTTCATCATTTCCATTTTGAGTCTTTGATGCTGTTCCTTTTGATGCACAGTGGATGGAATAATTAGAGCGATTGGATGCTGCATTGGATTTATTTGGGCGCCAGGGATTCCCTTAGGTCTAGGATAGATGGAGTTTATTGACATCCCTTTGGAAGGTGCTCTTTTCCTCTATATGGGTTTTTCCCACAGGGTTTTTCCATATAGTGATTTTTACCGAGACCGTCCGGGAGGTGGTCAGCTAACCCATAGGTTTTATTTTCAGCCATGTATTCGGCTGTACAGGTTTATGACTTAACTCTTTTAGGGTGGGTCTATTTGGTTGGGTAACATGATCCCTTGCCTGTTCCCAGGTCAGTTGGGTAGCAGGATCCCTTGCCTGCTCCCATTTGTAATGCATCTTTTCGGTCTTCATTGTACACTTTTATTTTACTTGATTTATAATAATACTTAGTTTGATAGTAATTACTATGAAATTTTCCCGGGGGGGGGGGGGCTAGTGACCCACGGCCCCAACGTGGCACCGTCCCTGGGTCCTTGGTAGGGTTTGGGCCACCTATTTTCCTGTTGTCATCGAAGATGGTTTGGCTAGGGCAAAAGCTCGAAATGACTATTTTGGAGATTGACATTTACAGCGAATTCACGCTAATTAACATGAAAAAGGAGTATGGTTTGGTAAAAAATGATCAAAATATTTTAAAAAAATAAAACTTTGGATAATCCCCAAATTCATTTATTCGAAAGACCGATGATTGAATTATAACTATAAATCTTAATTTGTAAATAAATTATGCCTGTTTTTAATTAAAATTATTCTAATTATTTAGTCATATGAGAAAAAAAATATTATTTTTTTATCTAGAGAAAAGAAATTAATTTCATCAAAATTTCTTAATTTTAATAAATTAATAATTATTATAATAATAATGAAAGAAGAAGAGAACAATGTGTTGTATCAATAATAAAAGTAGAAGAGAGCAGCGAAATTAGAAAGAGAATAGAGAAGAAAGAGAAGAGAGAGAATAGCCAGAAAGGAGAGAGTTTTTTTATTCATCATTATCTATTTTTGTGTAAAACGTATAAACTGCCCCACCCCCAACATAAGAGGAGAGTAGGCCAGTTCTGATAGTAATGGCCATGTCAATAATAATATTATAACACTCCCCCTAGATATTACGCCATCATATTCATGCCTCGTTATAAATCTCATTAGAAAACTCTATTGGAAAAATCAGTCGAGGAAAAAAGTATGTCTTATGATTTCTAAGTGTTATTAACTGTCTCTTTAAAAACTTTTAACTAATAAAATCCCATGGGAAAAACTTAGTTAGGAAAAAAAATACAGCTTGATTTTTCAGGATACAATCTTCAGGATTATTTACTTCCTAAACACAATAATCTAATCTGTGTAATTAAAAACCTTTAACTAAAAAAATCTTCGTGGGAAAAACTTAGTTAAGGAAAAAGAATACAACATTGGTCTTCAAGACCCAATCTTTAGGTTTAAAAGTCGACGCAACCCTTAAGCACAATATTCTAATCTGTCTCATTAAAAACCTTGAACTAAGAAAACCTTCGTGGAAAAAAAATTAGTTTAGGAAAAAGAATACAGCATTGGTCTCCATGACTCAATCTTCAGGATTATTTATAAGTCGTCGCAACCCTTAAACACAATAATCTAATCTATCTCATTAAAAACCTTTAATTAAGAAACCCCGTGGTAAAAAATTATTTAAGGAAAAAAGAGTACATAATTAGTCTTCAGGACCCAATCTTCAAGATTGTTCAGAAGTTGTTATTTCCCTTAATCACATTAATCTGGTTTGCCTCGTTAAAAACCTTCAACTAAGAAAACCTCGTGGGAAAAAAACTTATTTAAGGAAAAATAGTACAGATCTCATGATTTTAATGTGTTATCTAGCATCAGTTACCTCATTAAAAACCTTAAAGCTAAGAAAACCCAATGGGAAAAAAACCATTGGTCTTCAGGACCTAATCTTCAAGATTATTTGAAATTATTACTCCCTTTGAAAACAATAATATTTTGAAACATAAGTGTTAATCTTCAGGATAAAAAATTATGAATTTATTTGAACTTATCACTCTCCCTAAAGACATTAGTCATATGGGTCTACATAATACTCCCTCCATTCCACAAATGTTTGAACCCCTTCTCCAGCACGGAGATTAAGAAAAAATATAATTTTTAGGGGTATTATGGTATTTTTTGGTAATAAATAAACTATAAAGTATGTTAGATGTGATTTTTTTGTAAATAAAGTGTATGGGGAAGGGTGATTGTGTTTGACTTTTTGTTTTTTTAAGAAGGTGCAAACTTTTGTGGGATAACCTAAAATAGAAAGTGTGCCATTTGAAATCAAACGGAGGGAGTATAATACTTCGAGTAAAACTTTCAATGTTATAAGTTGGGGGTAAGTAATAAAAAATCAATTGTCTGGATTGTTACATGAGTAAACTCTTAGTGTAATATTTCTTCGTTCTTCAGGAGTTCACACTAGTGAAATAAATTTATTGTCTTTCTCCGTATATAAATTGCTCATGTTTATGCAACACATAATTTATTATCTCATAAAAGATTATAAGGGAGTATATACAAATCATGATGCCACATAGGCTACAAATATTTTATATCATCCATCATAACAGTACACCAATCTGAATTTTAATGTAACGGGAATCGAATTATAATTAATATTCGATTAATATGAAAGTCAATGTCACATTGGTTTCTTATAATTAAACCAATATATATTTTGTATCAAAGTCATACATGAGGATATATTTAATTTTAACTAAATCTCTCCTTCTCATAGAATCATAAAAATCTTGCTAGCATGTTCATCATAAATGATATCAGGCCTAGTACAATTATGAAGAAAACAAGTACTTCAAAGCACAAAAAGTGAAAACTTCATGTCCAAAATATCCTCATTATATACTTCAGGAATATAAACATATATTTTTCACTTTAAGGGATTAAACAATAATTGACTTACAAAAGTTAATGAGATTAATAAAAATTATATATATAACCATCATCAGGTAAATTAACCGGTGTTTAAAATACAATATTACTTTAGAATAATTCTCAATCTACAGGTTAGATATGATTATTTGGTTAATCAAAGTCTTTTATTTTGAAAAATCCGTCATTTGGCTTGAGTAAACTTTTGCAAATTTCTTATTTATTCCAATCTTAAACCATATAAATAAATATAGGTAATGTTCCTTCTTCAAGAGAAAACCATCCAATAGAAATGTGGTACAATCACATTGTTTGTCTTAGCTTCGTAATTATTTATTATCCATCTGTAATTTCTATATATCCATCACTAGTTTATATTCCTCAGGAATTCTAATATAAGTTTACCTTCTAGTGACGTGTATTAATTGCATATCTAATTTTATTGTAACTGTCATATAATTAAGTGGTGAAAAGTTATATAATAACTTTGTAATGGGAGGATGTTCATCATCAATTAATTTTGAGTCTCTGCAAGAACTCTTTACATTTAATCTCGCTTTGTTTTCCTACTTCACTCTTTGCATGTCCTTCTGGCACAAATATGTATATTCATTGACATAACATTTCTAGTGTTTAAGGATAAATTCTTTGCAAGTAAAGCTCTATTTCAATTGTTCCTTTTTCTCTTACATATTTTGAGTGCCTCTAGCACTGTCATTTATCATAGTCACTGGATCCAGGTTTTTAGAATAGTAAGAACAGTTAAATAGAAATTTGTTGTTGACAACTTTGATAATACAACTTATGTAACTCTCCCAACGATTATAATAATTCTACATTTATTTAACTAGATCATTGTCATTTCCCAAACGTTTGGATCTAGCCGTCTCGCATGCCCAGTAATTTGAATATTTAGTGCACGTGCAATTTACTGGTTGTTTGTCTTCTGGACAATTTTATTTGAGAGTGTTTTTTTTTCATAAAAAGAACTCTCCAACTAATGGAAGTGACTATTTATAAATTTAATTTTCCACGGACTTTTGGTATTAATAAATATTAAACCTTTCAAGCTTCTGGCGTTGAGAATTATTAGTAAAATGATGTCTACTTCTAATGATGAATCGATAATAAGTATTGGGACTTAGTCACTTTTTTGATAATTTGACAATTTATTTGCTATTGCAAATTAATTATCAATTTGAAATTCAGGTTCAATTTGTCTAGTGTAAAATAATGAAGATACTTTTATATATATAATAAAATTTCTCAGCATTTCTTCAACTTTGGGGCTATTATCTTCTCCCTAATGCCGTGAAATAGTCTCCATTTAATATGCATTTAGCGTACTTAAATATATATTAATCCCCTATTTGGGCTTTATGTATTTAAAGAATAGACGGATTTATCACTAAATGCCCATTAAGATACACTATTGTGGTTATATAATTATAAAATGTAAACTGCACAATTTAACAATTGCAGATGGGAAATATAAAGGCTTCTGACCTTGATTAAGCATGGGTATTATGTGATAATGATATGCAAAAGTCAAATTTGAATTAAACAATTTTATGTTCCCTAATTTGCAAAATAATTGTTGGAATTTTATAATAAATTATTCACTGTGTGAACATAAAGAATCTGATGTTCCACTTATATGATGTATGTTTCTTAAGATTATCCTAACTGATTTTAATCGAGTAATCAAATTTTGAGCTCTTATAATGTCAGTGAAGCGATTGTTTAACGGACTTATTGTTAGTGTTGGATTGTATACTAAAAGTCTAGCTTTTTGTATGAACAATGTTATAACAATTAATTTAAAATGAGAATCATATGATCAAATGATTGCGTCTTATAATTTATTTATATATCGATGCAATAGACCACTTACTTTATACTATAGATAATATGTTATCCTACAACACGCGGAAGATCATATTATCAGTTTTCTTATAAAGTATAAACAAATGCTCACAACTGAGATAGACGGGGACTCTCTATCGGGATGGTTGTAGTGTGATTTGGTATTAGTTTATCTTGACTATAGAATCACATTAGTGCACTTTGTGTGTATTGAGTAGGACCACTTGAGATCGTTCGACTGGTACTGTCTATATAGAAGAACTTGATCTCTGTTATCATGGATGTTCGTGCTCTTAATCCCTATACAATAACCTCAACATGTAAGACAGTATGTGTTTCTTTGATTCATCAATGGGTGAGATTTACATGTAATTAAATCAACAAACTCGGTGAGTTGGGAAATAATGTTGTCTCTATAGTGTGCTGTTGATTGTAGAAGGAATCCGTGTCTGACATAGGTTGATGATGTCCCCTTGAGAAGCTCATAAGGATTATCATGTAAACCCTGCAGGTGGATTTATTCCGGCATGACAATGAGGTTGAGTGGTACTACTCTCGAATGAGATATTATTTAATAGAGTTGTCAATAACTTAATTAATTAATGGACATTGTATATCTTAAACAGGGGAGACTAACGGGCTCATAATAAGAAGGATCCCATAACATAATTATGGGATTTGAACAGTAGTGTAGTAATAATATTTTAGTGGAATATATTATTATTATTGGACTTAACTATAAGCTTTGGGCTAAGTTTGGATACATAAGCCCAATGGAGGCCCAACTCTAATTTCTCCTCCTGGTCCCTGCTGTAGCCCATATATAAGTCATCTCAGCTGTTCTAACCCTATGAGAGACACGCCTAACACGTGAAGAGGGTAGACAGAACAGCATATTGAGTAGATCTCGAGAATCGTCGCCCACACGACATCGAGATTGGACTTGGGAATGCAGCAGAAGACCGTAAGGTTGTTTGCTGCTGCTATCTGCCAAATTGCATGATTTTTATAAAATCGTATAGACCTCATAATTCAACATGTTATATATTGACAGAAAGCCACGGAATAAAGGATCGTTTTGGTGCATAGATCACTCAAATCCAAAATTGTATGAGAGAGTTAAGCCCAAAATGGTGAGGCTGTGTAGGCTGCCGGTGAGAATTCACTTCTCCAGCATACCCTGGTGAAAGGTAATACATTTCTTATTTTCATACTTCCGCTGACTGATAGAAACGTATGAAACCCTAATGGTTCATGTTAGCCAAATGATCGAACACCAACAATTAGTATCAGAGCTTCGGTTTCATGGTGAAGTGTGACACGTTAGGGTAGGGTTTATGTGCCTTATATGTAATTAGTGTTTTAGAATATTTTGATATTTTGGAAAACCCTACCCTGTTAATCACGACACACGACTGCACCGATGATGATTCCACCCACGTGAGAACGTCGATGAATGGCGGCCCGATTGGATGCGGCACACGGCGACGCTGTTCATGGTCGATAGAAGATGAAATACGATGGCGCAACGAATTGGCTAGAAGATACGCTACTGATCGGCGGACAGGCTTGGCGGGCTTTATCGATGGAGGGCAGATCACTGGCGTGTGCTGCAAGCCAAACACACGATGAAATAGCTTGGCGACGATGGCACATGGAGAGGCTGGCAGATGGCACGATAGCATGGACTGGTGGTGCTGGGTTGCTGGTCATTGATGCGTGTTTTCTTTGCACGCAAAATTAATCCCCAAGTATTAAGGATATCAGTTGCAGCTGAAGCAAGCGACCAAGTGATTATCGAACCCAAAGGATGGCGTATTATCAATTTAATTATTTACTAAATTAATTAAGACAAGTGTGGCAATATAGTTTGAGGATTTAATTATTAACTAAAAATAATTAATTAAAATAACAATTAAAATAAAATAAAACACTAGAAGAATACTAAAGTGGATAAAGTAGGAGAATAGGTAGCTCTAGGATAATCCAGTTTCACTCATTAATTTCCCTTTCTTGTGTTGATGTCCGACTCTGCCTTGTGGAATATGGATGCATCACTAAACCATGCATATCTACTCTATAGACACTAGCAGACATATCTACTCTAATCCTAATATGCAAGTTTACTATATAGACACAAGCAAACATGCGTATGACACGTGTGAATATTCTTGGAGCAAGAGATATAATTCATCCCCTTTCTTGGTACTATCAGTATCAATTATTTCCCGTGCACTTAGTACTCTAACCAGATATGATCTCCCTTTATAGGTACTATGAAGTTATACTCTTTATCCTGCTTATTAACCCGAATAAGATTCAATTAATAAGTATTTATATATGATAGTTCTAAAGAAGCTCCGGAGTCCCCTCTTAGAATCATAACATGGAATCCTGTTCAGCAGTGAACGCACTCAATCTACAACCAAGATATATATTCAGACTCTATATACCAATTGAAGATGCACAAAATGACCGTGAATATGGATTAAGAAAGCACAATCATGTATAAAATAAATCCACAAGTAGTGTTGTACGGAGTTTACGCACAAAAGTTCAATTAATTCGTAAAAACCTTCACAACCCTAGTTCTACCAAAAAGGCTCTAGCCCCTGATGTTGCAAAGAACAATCATGGGTGTTGGATAGATCTTACCCGTAGTCCGAAAAATACAAGATAAATTAGAAAACAAACAAACCCTAGATATGGGCATCGTCGCGTCCTTCTCCGTCTTGAATCCTCCTCTTGGTTCTCCTCTTGATTCCACAAATGAATCTTCAAAGTGATGAATGGATGGAGGAATGGATGTGGATGATGGTTGGGGGGTGAACCCCCCTTTTGGGGTGTAGGATGGTTGTGTTGTGTTTCTCTCCCTCAATAATGATTAATGATATGATCTACATCCCCTTTTATTCTTGTAAGCTCTCCTTATAAACCTTGGATGGGCTTTTTCTTGAAAAACACGCAGAAACATGCATTTGGGGTGTAAAATCCAGATCTGGATGCGTCCCAGGCATGGAGTTCGACCTAGGGTTCGACCTAGGGGCTTGGTCGAACCCTGGTCGAATTGAGATCGGCGATAATTCGCACTTCAGGCATCTAATTCGACCAAAATGGCTTTAGTTCGACAAAGGGGTCTGGTCGAACTGGACTGTCGTGGTCGAATCCCACTTGCACCGTCTCACTGTTTCGCGTATAACTTTCACATCCAAGCTCCAATTTGAGTGATTCTTGCACTCACGCGATCCTCTCTTCTTTGGCTTTCTATCCATATAAAGAAATAACAAAAACTCTTAAGATTTAAGGTGTAAAAATCCATGCAAAATAACACATCTGTTCTATTCGGCACAACTCGCGTGACGTTACTACTTTAATCATATCTCTCTCGTTTGGATTCCGATTGGGGTGTTCTTTATGAAAAAACGATCCTCTTTTCAGTGGCTTTCCAACTATATATCACACTTTCCGTTCAAAGCTCTACAAGAATACAGAAAAATTACTAAAGTTGGACGTGCATTTTTGAGCATTCATGCACAAGTTGCACCTTTTCTCCAACTTTGCACTTTTGATCCTTTTTCCACCTAAACACACAATAAAACACCTCAAGTGCACATTTTTCTCAGATATAATGAATATAAGATACTTGCGCTAATATATAACAACAATTCTCATCAAAAAGGTGTTAAATTGGACACTCAAACACGCTAATTTCCACTCTCAATAATTCCCCAAACTTACCCGTTGCTCGTCCCGAGGTAACAAAATAAAAATAAAGAGAGAGAGTAAAATTAGCGGAGAAACAAGGACTTTGACAAATACCCCATTCACAATACAATTGTCCTCAACTTAGGTCATGCAACTCTCATTACATGTAATAATCAATTCATAGCATACAAGGTAAGACATTCACCACCAATTCAAATGCTCCATTAATATGTTCTCACGGGAAGTATATATCACTCGCACTCAAGTGTAAAAGATGTACACTTATGGGTTAAGGTGTTTACGCTCAGATTCAATTCAAGTGCATGCGTAACCATATGATTGCCTTTTATCTCCACTCTCCTTTAATAAAAGTATAATTCGACAATGAGATAAAAAAGGACTTTTTTTTTTGATGTAATGTTGGCTCTTTGGTTAAGGTAGGAAATATATGGATAAAGTGACTCAATTAATAGAGAATTGAAACCAGAGATCTTTTTACTGCAGATTTTTTTACACTTCAAGGCTATCCAGCTTCATGCTCTTCTAATTTTCTTTTCTCTCCTTTTCCTTCAAGCTCAACATTTTTTTCTTCTTTTCTTTCTTTTTTTCCTTTCTTGAGGTACCAGTTTCGAGCACTACCTCTAACATCTCAGGGTACCAGTTTCGGGCACTACCCCTAAGCAACTTATTTTTAAGCTCATAATCACTTATAAAGCTCCAAATATTATATTCCTTCCAAACTCTATTAAAATTAACTTCACACACTTTGACTGCATTTAATTCTCCACTAAATATAAGAATTTAAGGCTCAAATAGGATATCAAAGTGGCTATCTTCGTAGGTTTTCAAAAATAAGGTTTTTAGGCTCAACAATGCTAATTACGGATAAACATCATTCGGTAGGGAATTATTTGGCTAAGTGACTCATAAATTCAAGGATGGCCTTAAATCATCTCCCATTATCTAACACACGTGTAGTTTCAAGTAAGACAAGAGGCAAGTTCTAGAATATAAACACAAGAATGATACTCACCAAAAAAGAAATATCATGTGATTATGTAACATAATCAACTAGGCTCAAAATCTCACATGGGTTTTTAACAAGTAATAGAGCAATTTTCATGGTAAGTAATATCGCACAAGTACACATAGAACTTCATATCACAATATAACTCAAGTACACTTCCTTTATCAATTTCAAAAGCATATGAATTTTAGGCACAATTTAAAAATATATGCTCATGTAGATCACCAAAACCAAAAACTCAATCCTTTCACTCTCATGAATTAAAAGCACACATAAAAATTAAAATAAGGAAACGAGGGCACCTGATTTTTCTTCAACGTATGCACGAGCTCCTCGAATTGTTCAACTCGGTCATGTCAAAGCCTCAGTGCAGAACTCGTCTTGCCATCTAGTTACCTTTTCTATCATCAAAACTCAAACACACCCATCATCACAGGATTCATCAATAATAAAATAGGAGAACTCTAAGAAAGAATCAATTGACTATTTAATCGACTCCACACACTAGAAACACCAATGAACACTAGGCAAATTGCAAAAAAATCGACACATCAAAACCGATTAAAGTTTCAACATACCACAAAAAATCAACTCCCCTAGCAAAAATTACAAAGAAAATATTATACTCTTGGTGCTTCAATGAGGTAATAACATCACACCCCCCAAACTTAGTAAAAATGTAAGTTGAAACTAAGTTTGAAAAGAGATATAATTGCCGATTAGTAAGCACCTTAAATATAAAAATTTCCTACTCACACAAAATAAATAAAGCAATAAAATGGAAGGACAAGCCCCCAACAGGCGCTCATATTAAACGTCGAAGAGTCACAACGGTTGTAACCTTTGTAGGCTACTTGATCATAAGACGGTCTTCTCACATCCTTACCTTCAAATACTTTCTTTCCTCTTCTTGTCTACACTCATCACCTCACCTTTTTTGGTAACAAGTATATGATCCTTAGAATTCCTTACCTCCCATGGCTGTCTAGACACCTCCTTGTCAATCTTCCATTCAAATTTAGAGTCATCTGTCTTAGAAAAATCAAGATTAAACAAGTTAGAAATCACATCTATGCTCTTACACAATTGAATCTCCATGGGCATCTTCATTGCTTGATCAAGAGGGAAAACCACATCTTTATTATCCATCTGCAGTCTAAGCTTCTCGTCTCTCAATTTCTTTGCTCTTTCCCACTTATTTTCTACTATAAGCTGACTATTTTGCTCTTGGGATGGCATTGAAGTAGCATCAACATCACGTGGAGCATTCAACGCAGAAAGCGGTGCAGAATGGGAAGGTTCAACCTTGGTTCGACCTGGGTAGGTGGTCGAACTTGGTGAATAATGGTCGAACTGAACACCTGAAAGTTCATTCTCCCCCTTAAGGCCGGTTCAACCATGGTTCGACTAATAGGGTTGGTCGAATCCAAGTGATCATGGTCGAATCGGGCTTCAAACAAAATAGAGTTCTCTGAACAGTGGGGTTTGACCTGAGTTCGACCAAAGCTCCTAGTCGAATTGACTTATTTTTGGTCGAACTGATCTTCTGACTCCTCCGAACGTCGCCCAGATGCCCTGTTCGACCTCTCCTGTGCAGTTCGACCATTAGTGTTAGTCGAATGGGGGTCGAATTAGGCTCCTGTCGCTTCAAAATTCGATTTCGGCTTCATCGGTCCATCATACTGCGTTCCAGACCTCAATGTAATGGCGTGACAACATTTTGGATATTTAATACTTTGAGACGGAAACTTCCCTTTCTCAATAGTTTGAGTCAATTTATTCACATTTCCTGCCATCTCCCCCATCAACAAAGTAAGGTCTTTCATCTTCTTAGACAAATCTGCATGATTAGAGTTCATAGTAGCTTCAAGATGATCAAGCCTTGCATCATTCATGCTGCTGCGTACTAGGTCCCCTTAGTGTCAACTCTATAATCTGCTTCTGCTGGTACTCTAGTAGCTTGTTGATCTTAGCAAAACTAGAGACGATCTCATCATCCCGGCAACGGCGCCAAGAACTTGATGTTCAACCTGTGCTACCTTGCCAAGTACATATGATCCTCTTACTCTCTCCGTAGGCCAGTCACGTAAATTTATAGAGATGTCCTCGAACAACTTTTCTACTTCAAATGTTGTCTTAGATAACATCGCTCTACCTGATGATGCATCAATAAAAACACGCGACTCACAATCCAATCCGTAGTAGAAGATACTTATGTATTGAGCCTTAGATATCCCATGCTGTGGGCACCTCCTGAACATGTCTTTAAACCTATCCCACACCTCATGAAATTTCTCACCCTGATTCATAACAAATTGGGTGATCTCTTGCCTCATTCTTAAGATCCTTGAGGGTGGCATGTATCTCTCCAAGAACTTCTGCTGCAGTTGGTCCCATGTAGTGCAATCGGCTGCATCAAGAGTCTCATACCAAGCTTCCGCTCTATCAATTAAAGAGAACTTGAATAGGGCGATCTGTCTAGCATGATCATTAGTTCCAGCACCCTTCTGAGTGTTTGCATAACCAAGGAATCTTTTGAGGTGCTAATATGGATCTTCAAAACAACCTCCTGAAAAGAGATCCTTCTCTACCATGTTAATAAGAGCGGGATGTATCTCAAAATCATCATCTTCCCCACTTGCTCCTATTAACCCCGTGTTGCCAATACCATAATTCGTGAAAATTTCACGTATGGCAACATTATCCAGATTCTGCCTTGTTCCGGCCATATCTAGCTCAATGTGTTATTCCTTCCTTTCTTTCCTCTCCTTTTTTCTAGTGCACAACTACCTCAGAAAAATTCAAGGTTAGACAGAAATAAATAATCACAAATAAAAGTCTTAATCAAACTAGAAATAATAAAATCAATAATAACAGCCATCCCCGGCAATGGCGCCAAGAACATGATGAGCGTTTTCTCAAAACACAAAATTAATCCTCAAGTATAAGGATATCAATTGTAGTCTCGATAGGTGACCAAGTGATTATTGTACCCAAGAGACGGATTATTATCAATTCAATTATATTCTAATTAACTAAGACTATATTGGCAAATTGGATTTGGTTTGGTTACGAAACTAAATAAAATATGATTAAGATAGCAAGGTAAATAAACAAGCAATAGAGAAAATTCAGTTGTGATCAAGTAAGTAATAGAGTAGTTCTTCAGGTCATCCAGTTTTACTTATCAATTTCCTTTCCATGCGTTATTGTCCGACTCTGCCTTTTGGTTTATGGATGCATTACTAAACCATGCAAGTTTACTCTATAGACAAAAGCAAACATGCATATGACACGTGTGAATATCCTTGGAGCAAGAGATATAATTCACCCCCTTTCTAGGTACTATCAGTATCAATTATTTCTCGTGCACTTAGTACTCTAACCCGATATGATCTCCCTTTATAGGTACTATGAAGTTATACTCTTTATCCTACTTATTAACCCGAATAAGATTCAATTAATAAGTATTCATATATGATAGTTCTAATGAAGCTTTGGAATACCCTCACTTAGAATCATAACTTGGAATCATGTTCAGTGGTGAACGCACTCAATCTACAATCAAGATATATATTCAGACTCTATATACCAATTGAAGATGCAAAAAACGACCGTGAATATGGATTAAGAAAGCACAATCATATATAAAATAAATCCACAAGTAGTGTTGTACGGAGTTTACACAAAAAAGTTCAATTAATTCGTAAAAACCTTCACAACCCTAGTTCTATCAAAAAGGCTCTAGCCCATGATGTTGCAAAGAACAATCATGGGTTTGGATAGATCTTACCCGTAGTCTGAAAATATAAGATAACTTAGAAAACAAACAAACCCTAGATGTGGGCATCATCGTGTCCTTCTCCGTCTTGAATCCTCCTCTTGGTTCTCCTCTTGATTCCACAAACGAATCTTCAAAGTGATGAATGGATGGAGGAAAGGATGTGGATGATGGTTAGGTGGTGAACACCCTTTTGGGGTGTAGGATGGTTGTGTTGTGTTTCTCTCCCTCAATAATGATTAATGATATGATCTACATCCCCTTTTATACTTATAAGCTCTCCTTATGGACCTTGGATGGGCTTTTTCTTGAAAAACACATGGAAACATGCACTTGGGGTGTAAAATCAGGATCCGGACGCGTCCCAGGCATGGAGTTCGACCTAGGGGCTTGGTCGAACCCTGGTCGAATCGAGATTGGCGATAATTCGCACTTCAGGCATCTAATTCGACCAAAATGGCTTTAGTTCGACCAAGGGGTCTGGTCGAACTGGACTGTCGTGGTAGAATCCCACTTGCGCCATCTCACTGTTTTGCGTATAACTTCAACATCCGAGTTCCAATTTGAGTGATTCTTACGATCACACGATCCTCTCTTCTTTGGCTTTCTATTCATATAAAGAAATAACAAAAACTCCAAGATTTGTAGGTGTAACAAGCCATGCAATATAACACAGCTGTTCTGTTCGGCACAGCTCGCGCGACGTTACCACTTTGATCATATCTCTCTCGTTTAGATTTCGATTGGGGTGTTCTCTATGCCAAAATGATCCTATTTTCAGTGGCTTTCCAACATTGTATCACCCTTTCCGTTCAGAGCTCTACAAGAACACAGAAAATTATGAAAGTTGGATGTGCGTTTTTCAGCATTTATGCACAAGTTGCACCTTTTCTCCAACTTTGCACTTTTGATCCTTTTTCCATCTATAACACAATAAAACACCTCAAGTGCACCTTTTTCTAAGATATAATGAATATAAGATACTTGCGCTAATATATAACAACAATTCTGATCAAAAAGGTGTTAAATTGGACACTCAAACATGCTAATTTCCACTCTCAACAGTCAGCATGCGGGCTCTTGTTTCCGGCGATGACTGGTGGTGCTTGTTTTCAAGCCATGGCCAGCCATGGAGTGCTGGGGGACATACAAGCGGCAACAAACTGCAGCATGACAGAAGTTTTGGCAGCGCCATTGGAAGCCAGGCCATCCACAGCAGTGTCCGAGCGAGTCACGGCCATGTTTGGGGCGAGTCCTCAAGGCTTCCGAGTGGGTATCTCACTATTCTAGGACGGGTCTTTATGTATTTCTGATCACGTCTGTATATTTTTCGAGCAAGCTGCTGGGCGATTAGCGCACGCTTCACGCATGGATGCCAGCAGCTGCCGTGCACGGAGGCACCTTGATGTGCTGGAGGGCTAACGAGCAGCTTGCAGCTATTGCTCATTGGGCTGAACTTGGTTTCGTGCAAGGGGCGCTCATCAAAGCACATGGTGTCGTGCTCAGCATCAAGCGAATGGCACGGCTGGACGCTCGGAGCTGATCGTGCGTTGGGCACTCGCCAAGAGAGAAGTGCCGGGAGATGCAGGCATGTGGCCGTGTGAAGCGCCAGGCTTGAGTTGGGGTTGCACGATGGCGAGGCTGGAGCTCTCGCTGACACACTTGACGACATGCTGGGTAATGCAAGAAAGCTTCTCATGGATGGCCACACGGATGCCTACACGGTGGAGCGCACGGGCAAGGTTGGGCAAGGGAGCTCATTGGGTGAAGACTACATGATGGCGTGTGAGGATGTGGGAGGATTGACGCACAGTGACATGCAGATTGCTGGGTATTAGAGCACGATTGCATGTTCATAGGCGTACTGCTGTTGCACGATTTTTGGCGTGCGAGGAGCTTTTCCGGTGCACGGATAGTGCCAAGTGCACACGAGGCATACATGATGGCGTACGAGGAGCAGATCATTACATGGCATGAGTCGTGCCAGCACTTGGCACGAGTCGTGCCAGCATGTATGATGGTCAGGCAGTTTCTTTCATGCGAGGTGTGGTGGAACAAGTTGCCAGACAAGAAATCTAGAGGAAATTCATGAAGACCAGCTTTTGATTTTCACCGGGGAGATCGATCCCCGTCTGCGTTGCCCACATTCGTGATTGGTGGCGAATAATCGAATTTGCTGATATATAACTGTGAATAATTGATTTAATTATTTGATTATTGTTATATATATTATGCATGATTCTCTGTGATTTACTGCCTTATGTGCCGTAATAGGAGCATGCTAGGTTGCGTATTATATCTGAATATTATACGCATGTAAAAACCCTCGGTGTTAAAATTACTAAGTGGGAGAGAGGATTGGTAAATAATTCTCGTGGCCTCCATTATTGGTTTGTAAAGTGATGTGAATAAACTTGCGCATCGGTTATAGTGCCTTCCTCCCTAACGGATGAGTTTATTCACGAATCACTGTACAGACTTCTTTAAATAATTATTATTTGTAATGTGATGCATATGGACTTGCGCATTGGCTATAGTGCCTACCTCCCTAACGGATAAGTTTATATGCGGTTCACTGATACAAACTTATATAATTGATGGTTGTAGAAAGTTATTTGAGCGCGTGTGTACTTCTCCAATAGTAAGGCACATAAGCTTGGGCAGCGGACTTGGGATCAAATAATGGTGTACACTTAGGTGTAAATAATAAGTATCCTCCCCAACGGAGTCACTACTATTATTTGCATGGCTAAAGAGGAATCGACTATTAATTATTTTGTCATGAGGTTAGGTTGACGAATGAAATTAATGGGTAAAACCTTCTCTTGTAAATGTTAGGGTTTGTAAATGTCCACACTAACGTGGCTTGCATACTCACGGTGCTTGAGATGTCGGTGAATTTTATTTTTATATTGTTTTGAGGGAATCAATATAAATGGATAAATTCGAAGATTTGATCGGTGTATTTATTTATGATTCTCTAAATTTTCAAATGAGTTTATCTCGCTTATTGTTTGCTAAAAGAAACATATTTACTTGTCCAAAATAAATATGTGTTCTCACTAAGGATGTTCTGTGATGTTTATTTATGTCTCTAGTGAAGAGATAAGAGGTTCATAGAAATATGATGGTCTCATGCTACTCTTCGGATACTTGAGTAGGTTAGAAAGGCAAGAGGTCATGGATAACTTGATGAAGAAATATTTGGAGTAGAAATTGAAGGGGAAACCTAGATCAATTTATTCTTCATAATTTGCTTGGATGTTTTGAGCAAGTTTTACCTGAAATACGAGAGGCAGTAGATGGTGGGGAACTTCTGACAAAACATGTGGCGAAGAAAATCCATTTTCATCATGATGTGAACAAGGTTAGTATCTCATTCACTAGTCGTTGAAGCATGATTAGTGATGGCATTTATTGACACGTAGTGTGTAGATACCGTAGACACTAAAAGCCTGCAACTAAGTGATGATGAGATTGTAATATACATGGGTAATTCTATGAGAGTAGTGGCTGTTGCAGTGGGAGCTGTTTATTTATCTTACGATATGAATAAGCGTTTAGTTTTAAGAAATTATCTTTACGTACGTTTTTCATAGAAAGAATTTGATTTCAGTTTCTATGCATTTACGGATGGATACTCCATTTCATTTAAATGACATGGTCATAGTGATGAGGGATGGAGCTATAATCTATTGTTGTACGTTGGTGGATAATTTGTACTCTTAAATCATGTTTATCCCACGGAAGCAACAAATAGTAATTAATAATGCGTCTTCTAATCCTAATAAGAAAAAGACTCTTATGGAAATGGTTAGATAGATGATTAATTATTTGAAATTATTAAATTCATTTTATGGGTATACCCTAGAAATAGTAATTCGTAATGTTTGTCTGTTTGTGGAATATCCTAGAAAAATGAAGGGTGATGATTTATTTAATCCAAAAGGATCGAAGGGTGATTGTTAATAAAAACACTAGATTTTTAGAAAAGGACTATATATTAAATCATAAACCCATGTATAAATTATTCTAAAGGAAGTGAGAGGGAAAAACACAAAGTATTAGTACCAAGTGTACAAGAGGATATACCACAAGGCAAACTGCAACGCATGTCACGTCTGATACACAATTACGTGTAGTGCCTTGTCGTAGTGGGAGGGTTGTTCGAAAACCCGTAAGATATATATTTTGGGAGAGTCGTGAGACTTAGTCCCTAGTAAACATGGAATGGACTCACGGATACGACGAAGCACTACAAGATAGAAATGCGGAATCTTTGCAAAGTGCAATGAATGTTGAAATGGAATCGATGAATTATAAATTAGATCTGGCTGCTTGTAGAACCATGGATGGTGTGAAAGCCATTGGAAGTGGCTCTGTAAAATAAAAGATGATCATAGGATAAGGTGAAAGCCTTGGAAGCAAAGCTTGTTGCAAAAAGGTATACTCAGAAAAAAAGGCTTCGATTATGAGAAAACATGTTCACCAGTAGCTATGGCTATGTTGATCTGGACTCTTTTATCTGTTGCTACTCATATGAAATATGAGGGATAACAAATAGATGTCAAGACAGCTTTCCTGATTGGAAGTCTTGAGGACAACATCTATGTGAAGCAACCAGAGTGATTCATTGGAAAGGGCTAAGAGCATTGTGATAGTAAGCTTAAAAGAGTCCATCGATGGACTAAAGCAAGCTTCAAGATCATGAAATATCTGTTTTGATGAGGAAATCCAGGCATATGGATTTATTCAATGCACGGATGTGTCCTGTGTATTGATAAGAGTGATCGAAAATGTGGTATTTCTTGTACTATATGTAGATGATATATTGCTCATTGGAGACAATGAAAGAGTATTGTCGGGCTTATGGGTATGGTTGATAAAGCGGTATGAGATGGACTTAAGAGGAGCAAAAAAAAATCCTTTTGACCACGGTAATACGGATCATAAGAAAGGATGTTACGCTTGTCTCAAGCTTCATGAGATGATATGATCCTTGACAATGAAAGAGTATTGTCGGGCGTATGGGTATGGTTGATAAAGCGGTATGAGATGAAGGACTTAAGAGAAGCAAAAAAAACATCCTTTTGATCACGGTAATACGGATCATAAGAAAGGATGTTACGCTTGTCTCAAGCTTCATTAGATGATACGATCCTTACTCATTTTAGCATGTGACTTTATCTAAGGAAATGTGTCTTAAGACACAAAAAGAAGATAAAGGTGATGAAAGCAGTTCCTTATGCTTCGGCGAATAAGGAAGCTTAATCTAAGGAATGTTATGCACAAGAATGGATATCTATTTTGCCGAAGGCATGAACAGTGGGTATCAAGGTAACCTTAAATAAGAATGTTGAACTGTGGTAACATATAATTTTGAAGCACATGAAAAGGACTAGAAACTATATGTGGGCTTACCGGACTGATTCACTGTTTCTTAGGGGTTACATAGATTTGGATTTTTCCAAATCAGATAGGGAATACAGTAAATTCACCTCGAAGGTTATGCGTTTAATTTTAGGAAGTAGAGCCATAATGTGGAGTGTTATATAGAAATATATTTCAGACTCCGGACTCCATCATGGAAAGATGATAAATTGGAGCCTATGAGGTAGCCAAAGTATCTATATGACTCTAGAAACTTCATGATGTACTTTGAAGTGATTCTAAGTTTGCCCAAGGTTATCACAATTTATTTTGATGAAAATGGTGCAGTTGCAAACTTGAAGGAATCACGAGCCCATAAGGCAATTAAACACATGGAGCGCAAGTACCACCCGTTATGAGAAATCGTATGATGAGGGGAAGGGTGTTGTCGCCTAGATTGCATTGAATGATACCTTAAGGCGAGAGCTTTTGATGGTCATGTAGTGGGAGTAGAAATCAGATGTATGGCAGAAGACATGACACCATAGTCTTTTAGTATAAGTGGGAGATTGTTGGATTGTATACTAAAAGTCTAGCTTTTTGTATGAACGATGTTATAACATTTAATTTGAAATGAGAATCATATGATCAAATAATTGCGTCTTATAATTTATTTATATGTCGATGCAATAGTCCACTTACTTTATACTGTAGATAATATATTGTACGACAACACGCGAAATATCATATTATCGGTTTTCTTATAAAGTATAAACAGATGCTCACAACCTAGATAGACGGGGACTCTCTATCGGGATGGTTGTAGTATGATTTGGTATTAATTTATCTTGACTATAGAATCACATTAGTGCACTCTGCGTGTATTGAGCAAGACCACTTGAAATCCTTCAACTTGTACTGTCTATATAGAAGAACTTGATCTCTGTTATCATGGATGTTCGTGCTCTTAATCCCTATACAATAACCTCGACATGTAAGGCAGTATGATTTCTTTGATTCATCAATGGGTGAGATTTACATGTAATTAAATCAACAAACTCGGTGAGTTAGGAAATAGTGCTGTCTGTATGGTGTGCTGTTGATTGTAGAAGGAATCCGTGTACGACATAGGTTGATGATGTCCCCTTGAGGAGCTCATAAGGATTATCATGTAAACCCTGCAGGTGGATTTATTCCGGCATGATAATAAGGTTGAGTGGTACTACTCTCGAATGAGATATTAATTAATGGAGTTGTCAGTAACTTAATTAATTAATGGATATGGATATTGTATATCTTAAACATAGGGAGACTAATGGGCTCATAATAAGAAGGAGCACAAAACATATTTATGGGATTAGAACGGTAGTGCAGTAATAATATTTTAGTGGAATATATTATTATTGGACTTAATTATAAGCTTTGGGATAAGCTTGGATACTTAAGCCCAATGGAGGCCCAACTCTAATTTCTCCTCCTGGTCCCTGCTGTAGCCCATATATAAGTCATCTCAACTGTTCTAACCCTATGAGAGACATGCCTAACACGTGAAGAGGGTAGACAGAATAGCAGATTGAGTAAATCTCAAGGATCGTGCCCACACGACGTCGAGATTGGACTTGAGAATACAGCAGAAGACCGGAAGGCTGTTTGCTGCTGCTGTCCGCCAACTTGCATGATTTTTATAAAATATTACAGAACTCAAAATTCGACGTGATATACTGACAGAAAGCCACGGAAGAGAGGATCGTTTTGGCGCGTAGATCACTCAAATCCTATATAGGATGAGAGAGATGCCCAAAACGGTGAGGCTGCACAAGCTGCCGGTGAGAATTCATCTTCTCCAGCATACCCTGGTGAAAGGTAATACGTTTCTTATTTTCATGCTTCCGCTGACTGTTAGAATCGAAAGCCAACAGTTAGTCCAATTTGTGGATACATCAATAAAGATTTAACGTTGGTCTTAATAATTAGAAAATTCGACCAATATTTTTCTTTAAATCTCTTAAACATATTAGGAGATTTAATTCCAACTTTATTATATTAATGTCATAAATAATTTCCTTTAAGTAAGTGATGCGCATTTTCTTTGCACGCAAAATTAATCCCCAAGTATTAAGGATATTAATTGCAGCTTAGACAAGCGACCAAGTTAACTATAATCAATTTAATTATTTACTAAATTAATTGAGAAAAAGGCAATAAGGATTTGAAGGATTATTATTTAATTAATTAAAATACTAAAATTAAATAATAATTAAAATAAAATAGCACTAGAAGAATTCAAAAATAATTCAAGAATGGAGAATATGTAGCTCTAGGATAATCCAGATTTACTCATTAATTTTCCTCTCAAGTGTACTGTCCGAATCTGCCTTGTGGACTATGGACGCATCAGTTAACTATTCAAATATATCTTATAGACTCAAGTAAATATGTGTGTAATACGTGTGAATAACCTTGGAGTAAGAGATATAATTTCACCCCCTTTTTAAGTACTATCAGTATAAATTATTTCCCCCTAAAATTGGTACTCTAACCCGATATGATCTCCCTTTATCGGTACTATAAAATTAACCTCTTTATCCTGCTTGTTAACCCGAATTCAATTCAATTAATAAACATTCATATATGATAATTCTAATGAAGCTTCGGAGTCCCCTCACTTAGAATCATAACATAAAACTCTGTTCAATGGTGAACGCGCTCAATCAACAACCAAGATATATATTCAAACTCTATGTAACAGTTGAAGATGCACAAAACGATCGTGAATATGGATTAAAAATGCATAATCATATATAAAATAATTTCACAAGTAGTGTTGTACGGAGGACACATAAGAGAGTTTAATTAACTCATAAAACTTTCAAAACCCTAATCTACCAAAATAGTTCTAGCCCATGGTGTTGTAGGAAACACAAATGAGGGTTGGATAGATCTTACCCATATGTTTGAAAAATACAAGATAAATCAGAAAATAATAAAAACTCTAGATGTGGGCATCGTAGCGTCCTTTTCTGTCTTGAATCCTCCACTTGCTTCTCCTCTTGATTTAACAGACGAGTCTTCACAATGATAGATGGATGGAAGAAAGGATGGATGTAGATGATGGTGTAGGGGGTGGTGCTATGACCGCCGGTGTGGTGAAAATCATCCCTACCGAGAATGGATGCCATGACTGGTTTCGAGGGCTGGCTGTCGGTGGCTATATAGCGCTGGCCGACTGACAGATAGGATTAGGCTATCGGTGGAAGGTTATCGCTGGTGGTCAGGGCGCGCAGGGGTGTTGCCTGTGGTCGGAACCACCTTGCGGCTGAATGACTAGAGAAAGCCTGGAGGATGCCGTGAACTCACAAAAATGAAGGCACGCTTACCTTGCCCTGCATCACTGATGGGTGGTCGACGACGCTGATGGCGTGATGACCTGCATCGGTGAGGGACATGCGGGGCAGATGAAGGCTAGGGCGCGTTAACTCCTGGTTCTGGATGAGTCATGCCTCTCTTCCGGGCGGTTCCTTTTTGTTCCAATCGAGCCAAGGTAGCTTATGGTGGACTGCTTCCTGTTTTCGATCGAGTCTTCTAAGATTTTGATAGGGTCCTCTGTAGTTCCGATCGGGTCACTCAATTTTCCGATCGAATCTGCTAGTGGTGGGTTGATGCCGATGCGGCGTTGGTCCCTCCAATGCTAGCTGTGATCCGGACGTTGCCTCTCAGGTGGCGGTGGATTCATTATGGCAAGGTTGGGGAGCGGACTGATCTTCAGTCCGACCAGCTGTTGCTTCTAGCCGGTGAGGAGTGTTGTCACGTGATAGGAAGCTGACTCACCGGTGCAGATGGTGGCTTGATAGATGGCTAGTTCTGTAAGGGCAATTTCCGAGCGAGTAGTCGAGAAGGAACTTCACAGGATGTCACTCCGAGGCTGCTGCTCGCTGACGGGTGGCATGCGGGCATGTCAGAACATGGCAAAAGCAGCTCCGACGCCAGTAACTTTTGTTGCCGGCGGGAATACTGATGTGATGGTCCGGCTGTGCGATGCGATTTTTCGGTAAATGGCAATGTTTCGGCGGCCTAAGTTTTTCCGAGGAGTGATTGGCTGGGAGTCTTTGCTTGTGGAGCAGTTTTCGGATGCTGCAGTTGTGGAACCGTATTTTATTTTTCTTGGGGCCCAATATATTCCTTCTTGTTGTGTAAGAAACCCATTTAAATCCTTGGAGTGTTGACTAAGTCAACTCCTTTTATTTGGCTAATTTTTTATCCTTCTATATAATTGTTTATATTTGTCAATTATTATTATATATTTGGATTGCATGTGATATTTGATTTACTGCCTTATTTGCCGTAATAATTGCATGCTGAATTTGCGTATTATATCTGTTATATTATTTGCATGCAAAAACCCTCTTGTTAAATAACTAACTGGGAGAGGGATTGGTCATGATCCCGCGACCTCCATTGTTGATTTATTAAGTGATGCAAGTAAGCTTATGAGTCGGTTTTAGTGCCTTCCTCCCCAACGGATGAGTTTTATTTGCGGATCACTGGAATAAATTTCATGAAATAATTATTATTTGTAATGTGATGCAAGTAAGCTTATGAGCCGGTTATAGTGCCATCCTCCCCAACGAATGAGTTTTATTTGCGGATCACTAGTACAAATTAATAATTGATGGTTATAGGAAATTATTTGAGCGCGTGTGGAATTCTCCAACTGTAAGGTGCACAAGCTTGGGTAACGTACTTAGTATCAAATAATGGTATACACTTAGGTGCAATTAATATGTATCCTCCCCAACGGAGTCACTACTATTGAATTGCATGGCTAAAGGGCAACCGACTATTAATCATTGAGTCATAAGGTCAATTATGACTTATGGAATTAATGGGTAAAACCTTCTCTTGCGAATGTTCGGGTTTGTATACGTCCACACTAACGTGGCATGAAAATTCACGGTGCTTGAGATGTCGGTGAATTTATTTTATATTGTTTATTGAAGGAATCAATATAAAATTTAAATTCAAAGAGTTTGATCGTTGTATTTATTTACTTGATTCTCTGAATTTTTGAATAGTGTATTTCACTTATTGTTAACTAAATGAAAACATATTTACTTGTCCATAATAAATTATTAGAAAAGAATCTTGATTGTAATTCTTACTGCTTAGGAAAATTAAATGTGTTCTCACTAAGGTTGCCTTCTGATGCCTATTTAAGTCTTAAGTGAAGAGGTGAGAGGTTCATAGAAATATGATGGTCTCATGAGACTCTTCGGATACTTGAGTAAGTTAGAAAGGCAAGAGGTCATGGTTAACTTGATGAATGAATTGGAAATACTTGGAATAGAAATTGAAGGGGAAACCTAGCTCAATTTATTTTCATAGTTTGCCTTAACGTTTTGAGCAAGATTCACCTGAGTTACAAGAGTTTATATACGGTGGGAAACTTCTGACAAAACATGTGGCGAAAGAAAACCAATTTTCATCAAGATGTGAACAAGGATAGTATATTCACTAGTTGTTGAAGCATGATTAGTGATGGCGTTTACTGACACGTTGTGTGTAAATACCAAAATCACTAGCCTGCAACTAACTGATGATGAGATTATTGAGTACATGGGTAAGCTATGAAAGTAGTGGCTGTTGCAGTGGGAGTTGTTTATCTATCTGATGATAGGAATAAATGTTTGATTTTGAGAAATTGTCTTTATGTATGTTTTCATAGAAAGTATTTCATTTCGCTTTCTATGCATTTACGGATGGATACTCTATTTCACTTAAATGACATGGTCATTATAATGAAGGATGGAGCTATAATCTGTTATAGTACGATAGTGACAATTTGTACACTCTTAAATCATGTTTGTCCCGCGGTGCAACAAATAGTAATTAATAATGCGTCTTCTAATCTTTATAAGAAAAAGGAACCTTCAGAGATGAACTAAACATACTTTTGGCATCCATACAAGTTAAAGGGGTATAGTGCCATGAAAATATATGTTGGAAATGGTTCATTCTGATTTATGTGATCCTAAGATTATCCTATCGAGAGGTGGTTATGAATGTTCGTCATTTTGTTTGACGATTATTTTAGAAACATGATATATTTATTTGATAAACTGCAAGTCTGAGTACTATGATTAAATTCATGGAGTACATGATTGATGCGGTGAAGCGTCATGAAAAATATATCAAGTAATTATGATTTAATCGTGATGGCGAGTACCTCTTAGGATAGTTAGGAGCTATTAATCGGAGATTGGGATTTAATCCTAAGTTGTCTACACCGGGCATACCTCAACTGTATGGTGTGGTGGAAAGAAGGAATATGACTCTTATGGAAAAGGTTAGATAGATGATGAATTATTTGGAATTACCAAATTCATTTTATGGATATGCCCTAGAAACAGCATGTTGTATAACGTTTGTCTGTTGTGAGATATCCTAGAAAAATGGAGGGTGATGATTTATTTAGTCCAAAAGGTCGAAAAGTGATTATTAACACGAACACTAGATTTTTGGAAAAGACTATGTAATAAATTACAAATCCATGTGTAAATTGTTCTAAAGGTGTGAGAAGGAATACACAAATTTTAATACCAAAGACTACAAGAGGATATACCACAAGTAAACTGCATCACGTGTCACATCTGATATACAATTAGATGTAGTGCCTTATCGTAGTGGGATGGTTATTTTACAACCGAATAGATTTATGTTTTGGGAGAGTCATGAGACTTGGTTCCTAATAAACATGAAATCATTCCATGGATATGACAAAGCACTACAAGATCGAAATGCGGAATCTTAGTAAGTAGCAATGAATGTTGAAATAAAATTTATGGATTCAAAATCATCTCTGGGAGCTTGTAGAACCATCAAATGGTGTAAAAACCATTGGAAATGTGGGTCTACGAAATTAAAAGAGGATTGATTACATTATGTCGATCTGGATTCCTTTATTTGTTGTTGCTCATATTAAATATGAGGTAAAACAAATAAATGTCAAGACAGCTTCCTGATTGGAAGTCTTGAGAAAAACATCTATGTGAAACATCCAGAGTGATTCATTGCATAGAGCTAAGAGCATTTTGAGTGTAAGCTTAAAAAATATTCATCGATGGACTAAAGCAAGCTTTAAGATCATGGAACATCCATTTTGATTAGGAAATCCAGTAATATGGATTTAAACAATGCTCGGATGGGTCTTGTATATTGAAATGAGTGACGGAAACGTGGTGGTATTTCTTGTATGTACGCAGATGGTATCTTACTCATTAGAGATAATGAAAGAGTATTGTCGGGCGTATGGATATGATTAATAAAGCAGTGTGAAATGAAGGACTTAAGAGAAGCAAAGTATATCCTTGCGATCATAGTGATAGTGATCACAAGATAGGATGTTGTGCTTATTTCAAGCTTCATAAATGGATACAATTCTTACTCGTTTTAGCATGTAACTTTATCTAAGGATTTGTGTCTTAAGACACATAATAAGATAAAATAGATAAAGGTGGTTCCTTATGTTTCTGCAATAAGGAAGTTTAATCTATGGAATGTTATACACGAGATTGGATATCTGTATTGCCAATGGCATAGTAAGTGAGTATCAAGGTAACCCAGAACAAGATTATTGAATTATGGTAAGACATATTTGAAGTGCCTGAAGAGGACTGGAAATTATATGTAAGCTTAATGGAATAATTCATTACTTCTTGGAGGTTACGTAGATTTGGTTTTTTCAAATCATGGGGATGGTAGTAAATCCACCTCAAGGTTATGTATTTAAATTTGAAGTAGATCCACAGTATGAAGGAGTATTATATAGAAATATATTTCGGACTCCACCATGGAAAAATGATAATATTGGAGCCTTGTGGCAGCCAAAGTATCTGTATAGTTTTAGAAACTTCGTAATGGTCTTAGATGTGATTATGAGTTTGCCCAATGTCATCACAACTTATTGTGATAATAATGGTGCAGTTGTAAACTTGAAGAAGTCACGAGTCCATAAGGAAATTAAACACATTGATAGCTAGTACTACCTGATACAAGAAATCGTATAATGAGGGAAAGGTTATTGTCGCCTAGATTACATCGGATGATACCCTAGTAATCCTTTTACAAGGACCTTAAGGCGAAAGCTTTTAATGGTCAAGTAGTGGCAGTGCTAATCAGATGTACGGCAAAAGATATGGCAACATAGTCTTTTAGTATAAGTGGGAGATTGTTAGATTGTATACTAAAAGTCTAGCTTTTTGTATGAACAATGTTTAGATAATTTATTTGAAATGAGAATCATGTGATCAAATATTTGCAATAATAATATTGCTGCAAAAGTCCATTTACTTTATACTGTAGATAATGTGGTGTGCGCCATCACATGGAAGATCATATTATCGGCTCCTTATAAAGTATAAACAGATATTTACACTCGAGATAGACGGGGACTATCTATCAGTATGGTTGAAGTGTGAATTGGCATTAGTCTTTCTTGACTATAAAATTGCACTAGTGCACTTGTGTATTAAACAGGACCGCATTGAGATCGTTCAGTTTATACTGACTATATAATAGAACTTGATCTCTATTATTATGGATATTCGTACTCTTAATCCCTATACAATAACCTCAACACGTAAGCCAGTATTTAATTCTTTGATTCATCAATGGGTGAGATTTAATGGTTAAATCAGTATGCTCGGTGAGTTGGGAGATGGTGCTGTCTCTATGGTGTGCTGTTGATTGTAGAAGAAATCTGTGTCCTAACAGAGTTGGTTGATGATGTCCCCTTGAGGAGCTCATAATGATTATCATGTAAACCCTACAGGTGGATTTATTCCGGCATGATAATAAGGTTGAGTGGTACTACTCTTAGTAATTATATTAATTAATGGAGTTGTCAGTAACTTAATTAATTAATGGGCATTAAATCTTAAACACGGGGAGATTAACGGGCTCATAATAAGAAGGAGCCCATAAACGTAATTTGGGATTAGGGATTAATGGGCTCATAATAAGAAGGAGCCCATAAACGTATTTCTTTAGTGGAATGATTTATTATTATTGGACTTAAGTATAAGTTTTGGGCTAAACTTGGATGCTTAAGCCCAATGGAGTCCCAAACCCTAATTTCTCCTCCTGGTCCCTGTTGTAGCCTATATAATAGCCAATCTCATCAATCCCGAATCTGGATCACACGCATAACACACGTGAAAGGCAGATTAGGGTTGTAAATTGAGTTCGTCTTGTAGATCATTGCCCACACCAACGTCAAGACGTGGCTAAGGAATACAACAGAAGACCAGAAGGTCGTTTGCTATTTCTATCCATCAACTTCACTGATTTTTCTTAAATCATGTGGAAGTTGAAATTATAAGTGTGATACACCGTTGGAAAGCCACTGAAGAGAGAATTGTTTTGATGCATAGATAACTTGATTCCGATATCGGATGAGAGAGTTATGCCCAAAACCGTGAGGCTGCACAGGCTGTCGGTAAGAATTCCACCTCTATATCAACCCTGGTGAAAGGTAATTCGATTCTACACTTATGCTTCCGCTGCTGTAGAATTGCATGGAACTCTAACGGTTCACGCTAACCTAAAGATCCAAACGCCAACATTTCTTACTTATATATTTTAGCAAATGCAATCATTGATGTTCTCCTACTGAGTATATTTTAGACACTCACCTTATTATTTTGAATTTCAGATTCGCCAGAAGGTGAAGTAGCGTGACTTAAGTGGATTTTACATCTTTGTGATATTTGCATGTTTTATAAAATAATCTACATGATGTTGTAGCTCTTGTCTTAGTACATCATATTATGACTTCCACTTATGTGTTACATTTAGTGACGCTTATGTTCTGTTGGATTGTATACTAAAAGTCTAGCTTTTTATATGATCAATGTTATAACAATTTATTTGAAATGAGAATCATATGATCAAATGATTGCATCTTATAATTTATTTATATGCACGATGCAATAGTCCACTTACTTTATACTGTATATAATATGTTGTGCGACAACACGCGGAAGATCATATTATCAGTTTCCTCATAAAGTATAAACAGATGCTCACAATCGAGATAGACGGGGACTCTCTATCGGGATGGTTGTAGTGTGGTTTGATATTAGCTTGTCTTGGCTATAGAATCACATTAGTGCACTTTGTGTGTATTGACCAGGACCGCATGAGATCGTTCGACTTATACTGACTATATAGGAGAACTTGATCTTAGTTATTATGGATGTTCGTGCTCTTAATCCCTATACAATAACCTCGACATGTAGGGCAGTATGTATTTTTTTGATTCATCAATGGGTGAGATTTACATGTAATTAAATCAACAAACTTGGTGAGTTGAGAAATAATCCTGTCTCTATGGTGTGTTGTTGATTGTAGAAGGAATTCGTATTCTTCATAAATTGATGATGTCCCCTTGAGGAGCTCATAAGGATTATCATGCAAACCCTGCAGGTGGATTTATTCCGGCATGATAAAGAGGTTGAGTGGTACTACTCTCGGATAAGATATTAATTAATGGAGTTGTCAGTAACTTAATTAATTAATGGGTATTATATATCTTAAAGGGGAGACTAACGGGCTCATAATAAGAAGGAGCCCATAACGTAATTATGGGATTAGAACGATAGTGCAGTAATAATATTTTAGTGGTATATATTATTATTATTGGACTTAAGTATAAGCTTTGGGCTAAGCTTGGATACTTAAGCCCAATGGAGGCCCAACTCTAATTTCTTCTCCTGGTCCCTGCTGTAGCCCATATATAAGTCATCTCAGCTATCCGGAAACTCTAATCAATTGATTAATCATGCCTAACACTGTGAAGAGGGTGAGAGAATAGCAGATTGAGAAGATCTCGAAGATCGTCGCCCACACGATGTCGAGATTGGACTTGGTAATACAGCAGAAGATTGGAAGGTTGTTTGCTGCTGCTGTCCGCCAATTTGTAAGATTTTTATAAAATCGTACAGAACTCAGAATTTCAACTTGTATATACAGACGAAAAGCCACGGAAAAGAGAATCATTTTGGCATATAGATCACTCAAATCGGAGATCAGACGAGGGAGTTATGCCCAAAACGGTGAGGCTGCACAGGCTGCCGGCAAGAATCCTTCTTCTTCAACATACCCTGGTGAAAGGTAATACATTTCTTTGATTTCTTGCTTCCACTGAATTAGAAATGTATGAAACCCTAACGGTTCACGTTAACCAAACGATCGAACGCCAACATGTCTAGGGCAACTCTTTTATCTATTTATTTGACCGTTTATTCATTTATCTATTTATTTGGAAAAAAAGTGAGAATATCCTTATTAAAAGAATTTAGGGCGTTACACAAAAGGCTGCAACTATTGAAGAAAAAAGACATGGTGTTCGGTCTTCTTGAAATATATATATATATAGATGGTGTTTGTGAAGGCTGTGTTTTAGGGAAAATGCATCGTCTTCACTTTCCAAAGACGACGTGGAGAGCTAATGCTCCACTTGAGTCAGTGCATTAAGATATTTGTGGTCCAACAAGGATATCATCCCTGGGAAACAAAAGGTATTTTCTTTTGTTTGTTGATGATTATACAAGGATGACGTGGGTTTATATTATTGAACAAAAATTAGAAGCATTTGCAAAGTTTTTGGATTTTAAAGCCCTTGTTGAAAAGCAAAGTGGATATCAGTTGAAGTGTTTTAGAATAGATCGAGGAGGAGAGTTCATTTACAAGCCATTTATGAAATATTGAAAATATGAAGGGATTTAGAGGCAGCTTACAGTTTGATACACACCACAGCAAAATGGTATTACATGCGTAGAGAAAAAATGTTACAATTGAAGAGATAACCAGAAGCATGATGAATGACAAGGGACTTCCAAATCAATTTTGGACAGATGCCGTGAATATCGTTGTGCCTTTCTTGAATTGATCATTGATGAAGGTCGTGCGCAATAAAACACCGTTTGAAGCATGCCATGGGAGAAAACCTGTTGTAAGTCTGTTGAAAGTTTTTGGTTGCTTAGCATATGCACTTATTCAATGACAAAGTAGAGAGAAATTGATGGCAAAGGAGAAAAAACTTATGAGTATAGTGGTGAGTTGAAAGGGTACCGTCTATATAATCCCTCAACTAATGAGTTGGTACTTTCAAGAGACTTTAATTTTTATTAAAATGCTGCATGGAAATGGCAACCTGAAAATGAGCGAGTTCCTGTTGAATTGACTTCACTTGTGCCATTGCATTCTCCTAAAGAAGTTGTTGATCCCTCGAGTAGTATACGTAATACTTATGAAGAAGATTCTGGTTCAGACTCTGAAAATCATACGAGAAAGTAGCGTTCTTTATTTGAAATTTATGCCTCATCTAGTATTGAATTGTTTGCAAGTGAACCACAGTGTTTTGAAGAAGCTGTTAAAGAAGAAGTATGGAGAAATGCACTGGATAAGGAAATGAAAAGCATTGAAAGTAATAAAGTGGATCTTCCAAAAGAAAAGGAGGCAATTGGCTTAAAACGGGTTTTCAAAATCAAATTAAATGACGATGGAACCGTGAAGAGGTAAAAGGCACAATTAGTTGCAAAAGGCTATACTTAACAACCTTGAGTTAATTTTATGGAAACATTTACACCCATTGTCCGAATAGAAACAATAAGAGTATTTCTTGCTCTTACAGCTTAGTTGGAATTGCAAGTATTACAACTTGATGTCATAACAGCCTTTCTCAATGGTGAATTGGATGATGAGGTTTATGTCTTGCAACCTCAAGGTTTTGAAGCAAATGATTGAAAAGAAAAGGTTTACAGGCTACACAAGGCTCTTTATGTGCTTAAGAAAGCACTAAGATTTTAGAAAAAACAGGATTGATGCTTATTTTGAGAAGAGTGGATTCATGAAAAGACCATCCGAACCATCTCTTTATGTGAAGAAAAATGGAGTTTATTTTTTTAAGGTTTGTCTTTATGTTGATGATTTATGAAGGAATGAACCAAGCAATGGTGTAACGGTTTAAAGAAACACTGATGAAAGAGTATGAGATATCTGATCTCGGATTGATGAAATATTTTTTGGAAATTCAAGTGCGGCAAGAAAAAGGGGCAGATTTTTATTTTTCAATAGAAAAATCACTACTACAAAACTGTGAATAGATATAGGTGATTCACCGATATCTATTCAGTATTTCTACCGTTATTAATAGAGGTATTATTGAAGGTCCCTAAATAGATATTGGTGAATCACCGATATCTATTTAATAAATAGATATCGGTGATTCACCGATATCTACTAATATTTCTACCGTTATTAATGCAGGTGTTATTAAAGGTCCCTTAAATAGATATCGGTGATTCACCGATATCTATTTAATAAATAGATATCGGTGATTCACCGATATCTATTAATATTTCCTTCGTTATTAATGGAGGTGTTATTAAAGGTCCCAGATATTGGTGATTCACCGATATCTATTTATATTTCCTTCGTTATTAATAGAGGTGTTATTAAAGGTCTCTTAAATAGATATCGGTGATTCACCGATATTTATTTACTAAATAGATATCGGTGATTCACCGATATCTATTAATATTTCCACCGTTATTAATGAAGGTGTTATTAAAGGTTCCCTAAATAGATATCGGTGAATCACCGAAATCTATTTACTAAATAGATAATGATTATTCACCGATATCTATTAAAAATTCACCGTTATATTTCACGATGATATTAAATATTATGACCAATAAGTATCGGCGATTCACCGATATCTTTTCATTGTATACATATCAATGCATCATCGATATTTATTTTAAAATTTATCGATATTAAATAGATATGATATTAAATATATAGAGCAATAGATATCAGTGAATTGCCGATATCTTTCTATTTTTTAATTTATTTATTCAAAATAATATTTTTTATTAAATACACCTGATTCAACAATAAATGCATCAAATTAAATCCAACTAAAACTTCATTAATTAAACATTCAAGTACACAACTAATATCAATATTCAAGTCCTATTCCAAATACGCATATTTATATTATCCAACAAAAGAAGTATCCTCAAAAGAGTCATAAATTCATTAAAACCCAAAAAAACCAATGTAGCGAGTACCAATGGATGTAGTACTTGGTAACCAGTGTTATTTCGCCTGCTAGCCTCCTGAAAATTGAAAAATAAAAACAAAAATTAATATCCATGAAGAATATCATGTAGTTGCAGCAACTTGTTCCAACTAGATACTTATTATTCTCAAATAAAAATCCTTTATTCTTCAAGATTTCAGCAATACTAACAAATGTTGAAATAGCTGAAAATATTCAATCTTGTAGTCGACTATACTTACAAAAATGATTACATTAAAAGGTTAGGATGTAAGCCAACATAAGCTAATTAAAATAACAACCAATAGATACTTGCAAAATTTGAGGATTAAGCCTGCACCATGGCTCTAAGTGGTTGAAACTGAAGATTTTAGAATAGCAATACCAATATTAGACAACAAGAGAATTAATATACTACAAGCAAAGTTATTTCACTCATGTGACGTTAACTATTCACATCTCACCATTAATGTTCTCATTTAATATATCATATACTACTTAATAGCCCTTTTCTAAACTTAAGTCTTCACAAATTCAGTTGATGATTATGTTTCACAACTCATTTGGAGAATTTAAAGGTCTCCTATCTAGCTATATGCAAACATACTTGTCCAAACTCCAAAACTAACTAATGCATGCTTCTCTAATTCTCCTATAGCCTTACCTATTGGATTACAAGCTACTACTACACCTATATGGTTGCTACTTTGTACATCTTTTTCAACCAGGCCTGTTTATACAAGATAGAGTATGTAAGCAAAACTAGATTACAGAATAAAAAAAAAATTCAAAACATTGAATAGATGCAAACCAGAAGGAAAATAAATAATGGCCATTGAAGTTCAGCTTTAACTGATCATTGTCATTCCACATCTCATAAAAGATGCAATGGTTCAGTGTCATGATAACAAAACTAACTATAGACCAAAATCAATTTTTTCTAGTGAAGTAAACAGACACTAAAAAAAGAGAAAAAGGCTATGTAAGTGCATCAAACTTTGTCTATGATGGGCTCAACCAAATACCAATGCACAAAATCAGAACATCAATCATTGAGGTATACAACATCTAATCATCATCATCACAATAAGGTTAAGAAGGATGAAAGTAAACTAAAATTTTCAAGAGGCTTCACCTAAACAGAACTAAAATTTTCAAGGGGCTTCACCTAAACAATTATATCATAACAACATCAAGAAGCAAACACTGAACATGTATATAAATAAAAATAAACATCTACTTTCTCTTGGGATTAATGCATGATCCAATCCCAAAAAGTAGAAAGTAGCCCTCAAATTGAAGCCATAGCAACAACCATTCTCTGCATTGCTTCTCGACCAATATCTAGTAGCTTAGAATACAAAGGGTACGAAAAAGAAAATCTTTGAGCTTTAATAAAAGGAAGGCAGATAGCAACATAATGAGCTTTCTTATTCCTCCCATCTTGGTACATTGATTAAATACAAAAGGACCTTAGAACCCTCAAGGAAAAAAATTCAGCACCAACAAGAATAAGAAAATATGATGGATGAATTCTTGTTTCCTATTAGTTTGTCTTAAAATGCTTTACTGTTGTTAAAAGTTAATAAACTCAATAACAAGCTGACCTTTATGCACTTTATTATAATAATCAGAAAACAATGCAGTAAGGTTTGTAGTTGAGTTATCTTAGTTTGTAGGCTATATAAAATATCAAGTGGAACAAGCATATTCATGTTCAGAATCTAAAAGTCAAATTAAGCCAATTACGCAAGCATTGGAATCTAAATCGAACAGCGGAAAATCAAAGTAGTTCACTGCACACATAATACAAAAAGATTACACATGAATTCTTAAATCTTATTAGTTTTGTTGTGTAATTGATAGAACAAGAACATAGGATCAATAATATAAACACACACACACTGAAATAATCCCTCAATGAGGGCCACTGAGAATAGAATTCTCCGCCACAAGCCGTGAGGCTGCAAATCCTTCAAAGAAGGCCACAGAGATGAACTCTGCCACAAACCAATTAAGGCTGCAAAATAACTACTTTCTTATTGATTATATCCTAGAGCAACATACGATAGTTTAAATATGCTCAAGGCCCATAAACAAAACCCTAGACCTTAGTACTAGTTAAGGAAATAAAGAAAATAGGAAACTAAATATCTAAATTACGGAAATTATTGACTTGAAATAAAATACTAAAATGACTTATTCCTTTTGCTCTATCAATGCCTCCATCGCCAAACAGCCTTGACCTCAAGGCTGCAATTTGAAAAAAAATGACCCAATGATCAACCATATTCCTTGTGTTCAAGGGTCTCATCATTGAGATCCTCTACCTCGGGAAGGAGCAGGATGCGTAACTGTTTGGCTGCGCACCTATATTGTGGCCCCCAATATTGGCCGCAACTATAACATTTTCCCTTAGCACGGTAGTCGCGGGCCTTTTCCGCAGTCAAATGACGGGTATTTCTGTGCTGCAGTGGTCCGAAGTGACTTGGAGGGTCCGATTGCTGGGCTAGTAGAGAGTTTGTGAAGGCTGAAATTGGCAAAGGACCGGGCTGTTGATCAGTTTGGAAGGAAGAAAAAGCACGGGTGGGGTTAGTAGCCTGTAATGATGGCTTGTTGGAGAAGTAGGAGGGCTCCGTGAACCGATTGAGTCGTCTAGCAGCCGTGATGGCTGAATGAATATCAACGGATTCTGGATCAGATATGCGCTCACGAATCGCAGGTTTGAGGCCCCCTAAATACATCCCCAAGTACTGTTCCGGAGGTAAGTTGGAAAATTGCGCAACCCGTTCTTCAAAGAGCGCCAAATACTCTTCTAAGGAGCCTGTTTGTATAGTAGTGAGCATAGCCTCGTATGCGTTCCGAGCCGAAACGTCCCCAAATCTCACCACCAATTCTTGAGAATAACTCTTCCAAATAATATCAGGGTTGCATTGTAAAACCCATAGAGCCCAAAACATCATCTTCCCGGACATGCCATAAGAGCCAGTTTCACACGCTCTTGGGTGGGGATGTTATGGACAAGAAAATATTACTCGGCTTGAGCAAGCCATGCCATGGGATCTGACCCATCAAAAGTAGGCAGATCTGATTTGGGATGCTGTACTACCCCAATAGGGTTAACTTTCTGTGGGGCTGTAGTAGCTTGAAAGGATGTCGAACCCATAGAAGTAGCCGCTGGTGGAAGTACATTTAGAGTAGTCTCATGAGCCTGCGGCGGTCTAGTGTCCAATTTTTTAAGGATCGACTCAAACATGGACTCAAGACGATCAATTTTTTTATCAATTTCTGCCATGAACACGGTTAGGGTTTCCTGCATCTCCTCTTATGCCGCCGCCACTGATTCGAGTCTCTCTTTCTCCGTCATGGAGCGGGTGTTCGTCATTGAGGCAAAGAGAGGGCAGGTCAGACCAATTGATAGAACAAGAACACAGGATCAATAATATAAACACACACACTAAAATAATCCCTCAAGGAGGGCCACAGAGAATAGAATTCTCCTAGAGCAACATACGATAGTTTAAATAGGCTCAAGGCCCATAAACAAAAACCTAGACCTTAGTACTAATTAAGAAAATAAAGAAAATAGGAAACTAAATATCTAAATTACGAAAATTATTGACTTGAAATAAAATACTAAAATAACTTATTCCTTCTGCTCTATCAGTAATCTACTAAGTGAAAATCTTGATATTACAAGCACCTATACCTTCAAATTTTGATATTACAAGAAGTATCTTAAAAGTTTCTTAAAGATTTTTATTCACTAACTCATCCTCCATAATTACTTTGAGTTCATAGACCCTTTAAAATTTAAAGATGCAAAGTTTAGGTAGATAGTGGACAATACATAAATCAGCAAACAACATATCAAACTAGACAAAAGTGAATAAAAGAAGAAGTGGAAGTCTCTTCCAGAAGCATATTTAATGAAACTGAATAAATTAATAAGGTAATTGAAAGAAAAAGCAAAAAAAATTGAAACCACATGTGATCTGTCAAAGAACTTTATCGCAATTATTTGCAAATCTAGTCAAACACATTGGCAGGCCATTGTATAGCAGTAACTGAGAGGTAATTTTAAATTTAACTTTTTGAGGTACCAACTCACAATAAAAACTAGAAGTCATAAAAAAGTTTCTGAAAAAGTTATAATGACATGTATCTTTGTTAAATCTTATCTCACACTGTTGCAGCCTATTCAACACTTCACATATGATAATCAATAAGGTATTGTATAAGACAATTTATTGAAGTTATGACAACATCAAGCAGTATAATTTCATGTATTCCAAAGAAGAGGGAAGGGGTTTCATTTACACATTTAAAATCTATTCAGAACTGCAAAATATATCTGCAAAGATTCATTACTTAAAAATTTATACATTTAACTGAAAATATAAACAGGGATTAAATCTTTGATTTTCTAACTGAAAATATCAAAAAGACGAAATGGCACACATAATAGTTCATATTCTGATGGCCCAAAAAGAAGCATGATATCTAATATCAATCTTCACTCATCTTCGCCACTTATTGCAATTCATTAATAGCCAAAATTTCTTAAAATGTTAACCCCAAAGATAGTAATATAAAGCTGTTTACAAAAATTCTTTAGATGTGGGAATCGTGAGTGAAAAACTCTATTTTTAATCAAGCTGAAATTTCAACAGAACTCACAGATTTATGGAAGTTAATATTTAGTAAGAAAAAACACCTATGATCCAATATAGTTGATGCCAACTCCCAAATCAGCAGCTGCTCCAAGATCAATGTTTTGCACTTGCGAGAATCTGTTTCAGTTTTATGAATAGCACGTAAAATTTTTACTCATTAAAAATTGCAGTAAATATGTTGCCAATTGATGTTTAATATGACACTCTCACCTTCTCAAGTGCAAATAAGATTTTTCTCATGACAATCTGCATGATTGAGTTTCCTCTCTCCAGCCCCTTAGGCAAGTCCTGATTTTCTCCAAGAATCATAGCTTCAACATGAAAATCATCACCAGGAAATTCTATAATTAGTTATTAAAGAAATTCTTATTAGAAATCCTGAGAAAGAGACTACTAGTTAATATCAGTCAAAATAATTCTCTCCCATGTATTTACTCAAGAAACATCCATTAGAAATTAGTTCAGTGTCTTTAGAGGATCACTTTCCGAATCAATCAAAACTTTAGTCTGATTATCTAAGTTCACATTAGCATCATGTATAAGCAGCATTATACAAAAAGAGTGGAAAACTATGCTCTAATAGAAGGTAGCTAACATTTGGCATCCGATATCAATGAATCTACAGGGTCAAGTATTCTTCATTTGCCAAAAGCTATTCTAATTAAAGTCACATGCTAATATTAAAGAAAGATAAAACATAAATAAACAACATAATGACAGGCCTCTCTATGTAGAGAAATCTGCAGACTGAAACATTGACAATAAAAAATTTAAGAGAAATTAAAATCATACATTTACTAATAAAATTTGAACTTCTGTAGCTCTACTTCTTTTTGAAAAACCTGGCGCAGTAGATCATAAGCTTGGTATAAAATGCAGAGATAGAAAATAGAAATGAAAGCGTGTTGGTAAAAGGTAGCTAACATTTGGCATCCGATATCAATGAATCTACAAAGAAGTTGTGCTCTAATAAAATGTAATTATTAACAGGAAGTGCAATAAAAGCATTAGCATTTCCCATTTCTGCTTTTCCTTGTTGCATATCTGCAACAATTCTTACTTCTCCCACAGCTTCTCCAGATATCTTCAATAAATAATTAATTTAATTTCATAATTAATGTCATGTATATAAACATAAAAATTTCATATATATATATATATATATATATATATATATATATATATATATATATATATATATATATATATATATATATATATATATATATTGTACTATTGTATGAAGTTTGTGATTGCCAATTAATTAAGGGTGGAAAACTATACCTCATGTGCCACAAGAGTTCTAGGAATCACTCTACAATTAATTGAGTAAAAAAGGAAAAAAGAAAAAAAACCCTTAAAATCCATATTTGGGAGGGTATAATTTTCTTTCACATAAAATACTTGTATCTAAAATAAAATTACCCAATATTCTTCTTTCTATGCAATGTTTACAACTAGTAATAAACAAAATAGAGGAACTCATTGAATTATCATTTATCTTGATTCTTGATATAAACATTAAATAGTTCTGGACCCAGAAGCATAAATATTACCTTCCACTGAACTTCTCAACTGCATCCGAGGTATACAGAAGGGTCTCATTGGCTTTCTCAAGAACCATGTAGAGCTCCTTTCCTTTAGTAACCCGAGCAATAAGCCAAACATCATTTTTAATTGCTCTAATGGATCACAGTTGCAAAGCATGACAAGTAACAAGCATATTTAGTAATAAATTAGCAGCAACATACAATTCATAAACATTCCAACTACTACAGATTCAGAACTAAGGAAAAATTAGCTTATTTTTGGAGCCAATATAGCTTTACATTCATCTGAAACCTGAAACAAAACAAGTTTCAGATAATTCTAAAACCTGAAACAAGACAAGTATAAGATAATTCTAAAACCCAAGCATAGAACATTAAAACAGGGACGCATAAATGTTCAATACCTACTAGTCATCTTAGAGTTCAGCCCAATCTTGATACAAGTCTATATCTTGTTTTCACACTTCACCAGCAGATCCAATAGCTCTTATGTATGGAATGTAGCTTCACAGAAATATGTCATAAGCCCTGCATCCACAAACTAGAGACTTTAGCAACAACATGAACATTAGCAAGATGCTCATGATGTACCAGAGATCAATGAATTATTTGCTTAACTATAAGAGTTGTATTGTATTGTTCACAATCTTTGTGAATGTTGTTGACATAATAGACAGAAGCTGCCAGTAAACCAAAAGAGTTTACTGAATGATAATCATTTCAATATTTTTTTAATGAAAATCCTAAAATCCAATTCTAACAAAGATGGAGAAAAGAAAAAATTGAACAATTTTTAGAGTATCACCTCCAAGTTACAAATCTCAAGGATGTGATCTAATTTTCCTGCATGATCATAATACAACCAATACTAGTACTTTCATAAAAACTAATGAAGAAGTCAACCCAAATAGCCACTAATGAAAAATGCGAGAAACCTGAAGAACTTAAGCAACATATTTTTTAGCAACATCTTGCCGAACAAATGTATGAGCATCTTGAGTCGCCTTCTATACTAGTAAACAAAACCAACGACATTCATTAGCATGCAAGTATTTCAAATGAAAAAGAAAAGGAGAGAAAATAAAAGAGAGGAAAAAAGCAAAAACGAACTTAGCTATGAGAAATTCTGCAACTGCATTTTCCACCTCGTCGATCTCCTCCTCCAGATTGAACCATTCCTCCTTCTGCTCTTTGGAGCTCTTCACCACATCAATGGCCGACATCGATGAACTCGGATCAACCAGCAATTCTGTTAGCTCTTTTTCCTCCTTGAACAGCCTGTGCCTCAGATCAAAATACCGACCAGTATCATCGTCATCATCAGCTTGGTGGAGATTGGCAGCATCGATGGAGAAGTTGGATCCAATTCGCCTATGAAGATTATGGATTTACGAGGGGGGTTAAAAATTAAGAAGAGAAACAGAGATAAAAAATAAGGAAAAGTGATAAGAGGGGCAGATTTAATCCTAATCCTTTTTTTTACTTTTACCGTATTTGATAAAATTCATTGAGATATAAAAAAGTGACTCATAAAATATAAATAAAATTTAATAATAAGGCTGCAAAAAGGATGACTTACACATCCTCATCTAAGAATTTCACCCTATTATAGAATTCCTCAATCCATTGGCACCATTACTTAACAAAAAGTTATAAAAGAAGTTGTAAATCATCACATAAATGCACATCACATAACCTAGATTCTTTTAAACTTAACCAAAGAAGTCAGATAAAAATAAAACTAATAATACCAACCAAGTAAATTTAAAGAAATTACTAGTTTTCTAATGCAGCACCACCACTCTAAACTCTGAGTTAAATGGAAAAGTATTAATTATAACTGATTTTCATCAAACACCATTCCAAGCCACAAGACAAAATAAGAAAGATAAAATATTCAAGGATAACAAGAATCTTTTATTTACAATAAAATACCAGCAATTACTAGATAAGATCATAGGAACACATACAAAAGGCAGATTTCTCCAAGCCTTATGATCATCTACTTCTGATGTAGTTGGGAAGATGCATATAAACTTATAAAATAAACATGGAGAATCACATTTAAAGAAGGGAAGAATTACCTGGTTGAAAAATAAATAAGTTGAAATAATTTCTTAAAGATGAAAGCTAGGTAGAGAAGAGCTAAGACATTTCAATCACCATAAATATTCTTAACCATTGAGATGTTTCCTTCTCTTGTAATCACTACCAGTGAACACTAAAGTATAGTGATTTAAGGAATTAGTTATTAGATTGAGAATGTAATAAAATTTGAGAGGGAACCTAGAGTCATAAAAAATCCTCTTTTGTTCGCAGCTTGTGATCCACTGCAGAGAATATATAGTGAATTAAGAAAATATGGATAGATTCACGAATTTGACAACTTTTCAAATGTATCCGCCACCTTCAAGAAAAATGGGCATTAACTCTCACTACAAAATTCTAAATGACTCTTCGTTTATTGTGTTAAAAACTAAACTTATAAGGCTTTCCAAATAAAAAATTATCACTTTATAATTAATTTTATGTCATTATTAGTTTCAATTCAAAGTGACCCTATAAGCTCTAGAAGACTAGAACATACGTGAAGCAAGGAAAACTTGACTCCACAATATTCTTTTAAAATACAGTATTAGAAATGAAAGTACTTAAAGAAAATCTAGAAGTAGAGCAGACTGAAATTATTAAAAAAAACTATGAGAGAAGTTAAAAACCTTTTCAATGGAAGAAGATGACATTACAGGATTTGATTTAAAAAAAGACTTGATTTCTTTCCACATAGTCATCTAATATATCCTTTACGTCACTGACTTGCTCTAGACTCAATTGTGTGAATGTTTAAGAGCCTTAGAATTAATTACAACTTCATAATATGATCCTTATATCGAGAAATGGATGCCTCCATATGAGTCTACAAAAGACAAACCTTCATAATAACAATCACAAGTCAGTTGAAAAAACTTAAGTTTGTGTATTCGACCATTCCTTTTCCATCATACTAGCCTTAGAGGCCTTGTCTATCCCTTTCTTAACTGATTGTCCCTCTATTTTAGCTTCGAAGCCATCAACTTGATTTTCCAGCTCACTGAGCTAAAAGGAAAATTACTCCTTCAAATATATTTATATATCATTTTAAAGGGATCATATCAATTTCTAACAATACCACAAGTGAACAAACTTCTTGGGCATTGAAATGCCTGTATTCAATACTTTCTCCATAAACAAGAATTGAATTCAGCATAAACATGCTCTCTTAAAGTAGGTTATATGACTATCACTAACTTATCAAAGATAAAAATGATGACATAATTAATAGAAATTTAAATTAACTATATCAAGAAATGGCCTCATCACCTACCAAGAAATTACTACTTCAATCAATTAACTGTAGACCCTATAGGGTAATACTAAAAACCAAACAAGGGTTGGGCAAGGTGGAGAAAAAAACCAAAAAATAAAAAAATACAAATCCCATTCAAGCATTTTAAAAAACATACAATAGGTGCCATAACAATCTTCTGTAGAAATAACCCCAACTCGCCATTTATATAAAAAGAAAATCAATAGAAAGGGAAATACCAGGACCTCGGAAGCAATATTGTGTGTTTCGTTGGAGACTCTTGAGACTCTTGACGGAGAGCAAGAATGTTGCAAATGACAAGGCATCACAAAAAGCAAATAGCAAGGCATCGCAAACTGGAAACGGTGTAGGGAGTGTCGCAAATAGCAAGGCGTCGAGCAAGTGGAATGGGAGAGTGGGAGTGGCGTCGCGAACAGGAGGGCTCGCAACTGATGACGTTGTGAATAAGAGGACTCGCAAATCGCGATCGATGATGCAGCTTCACGAGCGCCGTAACTATCGGAAGTGCGGGGACCAGCGAGAACTGAAGGCGGTAGCTTGATTTCCTTGGTGGGTCTTCATCGGCTAGGACTTGATTTGGGAAGTTCGATTTGGGAGTTCATAGGGTAGGGTTTGAGTTTGATTTTGTGTTAGAGGCAGCAAAAGATTTTAAGTGTGGGATCTCATGTTTTCATTTTATTTTTTGGTCCATAAAAACGATTTCAATTGTCACTACAGAAATCGTGTTTTTCTAAATTTTTTTAAATTAATTTATTTAAAAAATATTTATTAATGTATTAATATCAATGAAAAGATATCGGTTATAGTAACCGATGTCTATTTACTTAATAAACATCACTAAAAGATATCAGTGTAGAATCGCCGATATTTATAAGAATAATCTAAACATAATAGATAAAGGTGGTATAATAGATATCAGTTAGTAACTTTATAGATATCAGTTTTATAAATCACCGATATCTATGCGCTGATATCTATTCACAGATTTGTAGTAGTGAATGTTACAGATTTGCTAACAAAATTTCGAATGGAGAATTGCAAGTATATAGCAACTCCGATGGGATTAAATGAAAAACTGAAGCAAGGTAATGGAGCTGAAAAATCAGATTCAAATGTTTATCGAAGTCTTGTTGGTTCTCTGATTTATCTTACAAATACAAGGCCTGATATCTTGTATCTTGTTAGCCTTATTTCTAGGCTTATGATTGCACCAAACAAACTTCATTTTGCAGCATCAAAGAGAATCCTTCGTTATCTCCAAGGCACAAAAAATATTGGAATCAAATATGCAAAGGAGGAAGCCACTGCATTGGTTGGTTTTACAAATAGTGATTGGGAATTTAAGATGATAGGAAGAGTACATCAAGATACATTTTTTGCATTGGATCAAATCCTGTATCATGGAGTTCTAAGAAAAAGAATTCAGTTGTATTGTCGTCTGCGGAAGCTGAGTATATAGCTGTGAATGAAGCTGCACGAGAGCTATTTGGTTGAGAAGAATTTTAAAAATTTTGCAGCAAGAAGTTCCTAAACCCACTCCCATTTTTTGTGATAGCAAGTCTGCAATTTTGATGACAAGGAATCTGGTGTTTCATGGAAGATCAAAACACATTGAGTTAAGTCATCACTACGTTCCTGACATGGTTCAAAAGAAGAAGATTCATTTGAAATATGTAAAAATTTCAAAGCAGCCTGCTGATGTTCTTACCAAAGCTGTTTCATTGGAGAAATTTCAAAACTTCAAAGATATCATGAAGATTACATATTAAAAGGGGATGATAAATGGTAATTTGTAAAGTCATTCAAAGAATGTCTCCTAGAATCCTTTAGTTAAATAAAAAATATTAATTCATGTTATGTTTACTAGATTCATCACCAGCTATATATTCGCATGTAATCAAATGAGTATCAGAAAATTATCAATTCATATGCAAGGTCACTAAAATCCGAATTGTTCTAGTAGTATTTTGCTTCATGCATGCTAATTAAACTTTACACGGCAGTGGATACAAAGGTAGAAATTTTCAAATAAATACTCCTTCCGTCCCCTTTCATAGATATTCGTTTTGCTATTTTGATCAATCCCAATACAATGTATTCATTTTTTTTGGTTGATGTGACATATCAAATAATATTATTTCACTCAACCCACTATACATGGGCCCACTCTCAACACTAATACAACAACTCACTACATATTAAAATATTATTTCGCTCACCTCATTACACATTAAAATATTATACTCCTTAATCCACGTGCAAACGGATACTTATCACCGGGCGGGCAAATTGAATTCCCTGTTCCATGATGTTTCACAGTATAAAAAAATTATATCATTCAAATGACCATTAAACTTTTGGGGCATGTGTTGAATTTTGGGTATTGATTATGACACGTGACAAACATTTAATTTGTGGAATAAGAGATGAAACACTATTGTGGAATAGGTGATCCCATTTGGACACAAATTAATTAACTGGATATGCTGCAAATCAGCGCATAGCATCTATTCCAAAAAGAAATCTGGAAAAGGAAACAAAGCAAAGATGACATTTAATCAACTGGTATGAAAAATTTCCCTTTCTCACACAACATAACATGTAAATGAAAGCTTTGATCCATGTACATCATAAGTTCTAATGCAATCTTGCCAAATAAATGCACTGCAGTTTCATTCACAACTGATCACACTCAGTGGGAACAAATGATATAGTCTCTTTGACAAGATCGTGAACCACTTGTATATTCTGCTGCTGGATGTTGCCAAAGATAGACATCCCATTCGAACCGCCCATCGCCAAGCAAGCCACCCCACTCGAGTCACCAATGATGTAGTTCTCCCCCGGCAGATCCAAATCCCCCCCTTGGAAATGAAAGATGAGCTTAGGCACCTCGATGTTCTCTGCATTCGCCGGCACGGTGAAGCACATATCCAGACCCGTCTGCCCGGATTCGTCCACGGGTAGATCGACTTGCCTGACGAATTCCTTCTTAACGAGTTCGAAAGCACTCTCCTCCAAATACGTGATGGTGGTGCCCGAGTCGATGATCATCCCGCCCGAGCCGTCCCTTTTGAGTGCGAGTGAAGGTTTCTTGATGGGTAGGAGGGTGTCACCAACCGTAATCCCTTCAAGTGAAATATAGTAAAAGGAAGGTGATGATGGGTTTTTGATAAGTGGGGTTGTCGTAATCTTGGTTGAATCCGACGTGGGGGTGGTCACAAAGGACCCCATTGAAAGCGTGCTTGTCTTGAAGGAATCGATGGACGTGAGACAATACGAGAATTTGGGCTCCTTCAGCTGGGACACCAACGAAAGTGGGCCCCGACCCAGCCCGACTAGCCCCCCACCCTGATTGAACCCACTTCCTTCATTGTCCGACCCGCAGCCGAACCCGACTCCTCGGAGCGAGGTTTTCCCAAACGTAAACGTTTCCGTGGCCAGGACACCTTGAGTGGAGGAGTAGTCACCGTAGGTGTACAAATACTCGCAGTTGCCGTTGTTGCAAGACGACGTCGTTGGGAGGGCACTGCAGAGATCGTTGGAGCAGGGAAGCAGGGAGAAAGAGGAGGAGTTCTTCGGGTCGAATATGGGAGTTGATTGTGGGAAGCAGTGGTGGCAGGGTTTGCATTGAGTCCAGATTAGGTCACTGCCGGTGTCTAGTATAGCAGAATAAGATTTGGGTGGGGTCCCAATAGCGAGTTCCATCAGGAACTCGCCGTTGCCGGCGTGGATGGGGGCAGCCACGCCGGCTACGGCGGTGTCCGCCACCGCCATTGAGTAGAGATTTTCTACCCTCTTCCTCCCGCGTATCATCCCTCGCTGAAGAAGCTCCCATTTGGTGTAGTTTCGTCCCCAGTCAACGTGTTTGAGTTTCACCTGAAACCCGGCTTGCGAATCGGGTAGGGTCCTTGAGGTTGAATCAGATGTGAATGCAAGTAAGAGCAAGAGGGCAAACACTGGATTTATTGCCATTCAAGTTATCGATCGACACAAGGGATGATCTGAAGTTTTAATACATAGTGTCGGGTTATATCGAAGGAATTGAATTACAACGATAAACAATAGTTAAAAGTAGTGTTTATATTTGTGAATATAGAAAAAGGAACAAAGGTTAGATTACGAAAATGGGGGATTTAGAGAGAGAATAAGTTTTGAGAAGATAAGGTGGCGTTGTAACTTGTAAATGGAGGAAAACGTGGCGGACTTTCTAAACTAAAATTATGCATTTTAACATCGGGTAGGTGCTATTTCAATATTGCGTCACACTTTACGTTAGACTCGGGAGGAGGTTGTTGGAACTAGGAAACGTATGTCTCTATATATGGGCAAAAACTGCGTGTGACTATTCTCTTAGTTGGGTACTCCCTCCTCCCAATAAATATTTTACGTATTGTTTGCGCAGAATTTAAAAAAATATTGTATTTTTATGTATAAAGTAAAAAATAAAATATATATTTTAGTTGATTTAATAAAAAAAATGTGTAAAATTATTGAAAGATGTGAAAAAGTAAATATTATATTGTGATGTGTGTAAAAAGTGAGTATTGTTATAATGTATTTTTTACCAAATTTAGTAAAGTAATGTATGAAATACTTTTAGGGACAAATAAAAAAGAAAAATGTAAAATACTTTGAGGGAGATGGAGTACATTTTACTCCTCCCGATAGTATTTATCATTATTGTATCATCATATTAAAAGATTATTTTTTTATTAGTTTCATTTACTTTACAGGGTGAATTTGATATTTTAAATACTCTTCTCGCCCAATTCACACTTTTCATTTTGTTCCGCCTCAATTTCAATTTCACATTTTCATAAAAGGAAAATACAATAATTAATATTCCTCTAGTATATTTTAATTTCAAATTTATCATCACCTTTTTAACACACATAGCATACTTTATCATTTATTTATTACACAAAAATATCATACTACCCTTAAAAATAAGTCAAAAAATATGTTTTCTTAAACTCCGTATTTACAGTAAACGTGAACTTGAATTTGAGACCGTGGGAGTAATAAATAAAGTAAAAAGTATGTTATGTGTAGAAACAATGATGATATTTTTTGAATTATTAAAGTTTTAGATTAGAATGATATTTTCTTTTGAGTATGTCTTGCGTGAGACATTCTCACTTGAGATTATTTTAAATTTTTTAAATTGGTAATCACTTTCGCTATAAAATGTTACAATTTTTGCTATAAAATGTTATCACTTTTCATTTATACTACAAATTCTTCATGAAATGAGTATCACTTTTCATTATATAAGTTATCACTTTTTTACCTCTCACGTAAGTCCTTACGTGAGACGGTCTCACACAAGTCTTTGCCTTTTCTTTTTTAAGTGGGGAAACAATGATGTGGGACTAATTGATAAGGAAAGAGTGAACAATCTCGCTCCACCAAAATAATTATATACTCCCTCCGTCCCGCGTTAATGTTGACTTTTGTTTTTTGCACGGAGATTAAAAGATATAATATTTTAATGTGTAGTGAGGTGAGAGAAATAATATTTAATGTAAAGTGGATAGTTGTATTAGTGTTATGTGTGGTGCCAACATAAAATAATTAATTGTTTTGAGTGGCCCAACTTGACAAAAAGGGAAATTAAATCTTAACGTGGGACAAGCCAAAATGAAAAACGTAAACCTTAATGCGAGATAGATGGAGTATTTTTTTAACAAGACCCACACATAATAATTAATACTCTGTCCCACACATAATAATTAATATTCTCTCCGTTCCGTCCTAATTAGGGATGTAAATGGGTAGGTAGGGTAAAATCACATACTACCTGATACTGTAATTAGCCAATCTTTACCCTCTCCTGTTACCCTAAAATTGAACATCGGGTAGAATACGGATATATCCGTCGAGCATGCAGGTAGCCTGCGAGTAAACGAATATCCACAATTTTCAAACTTCTTCGATCTTATCCACATCTAAATTATAAAGCATTTAAAAGTAATTAAAATATAAATTAGGAATTAAATATTGTGATTAGACATTATTACTTAGAAACTAAATAAATAATGCAAATAGGTAATTTAGAAATTAAATAATGTAAATATAAATATATACTCCCTCCGACCTATTCTAGTGGTTACATTTTTTTATTTTGGCCATCTCATCATAATGGTTATATTTCCCTTTTATATATATATATATATATATGACTAATATAAATTAATTACCTCCATGGGCCCATACATCGCACTACTACACCTACCCATTTTACATTAAAATATCATTTCTATCTCCTCAATACACATTAAAATATTATATTCATTAATCTCCGTGCAAAAAATATATGTAACTATTAGGACGGGATGAAAGGGTATATTTTTTTAAAGTTAGAATATATACATACATAATCAAAATTAGAAATGTATAATATTATAATATAAATAAAAATAAATACATTACTTGGATATAATAAATTAGAAATTTTATAATGAATATATAAAACATTACCACCTCAAAAAACATAACACTATATACCGCTTAATTATCCCCCTATTTCATTCATCGCTTCTATTTTATTTTGCAAAAGATCTAGAGTGAAGTGAGTGAAGAATTCTACGGCAATCCCTTCTAACTTCAAAAAACACCAAGAAAGTATAATGTCGGATGAAGAAGTAGCAAATAAGCTTAAAGTGCATTATTTGAAACATTTTCAAAGATTTAAATGTTAGTTCTAAGTAGTTATATTAAGCTGATGTCGCGGAACTCTCGACCAATCAGGAACGAAAGTTTCCATATTGTTCAACCAACTCCAGTCTATAAACTCTCGTCTAAAGTTGGATGAAATGGTTTACGATAATGAGTTCTGTCGTCCAACATTGGTTGAACAGAGGCCCTTCCAGCATCCAGTTTTGACCGAACAGAGCCTTCTTTGGCATCCGACCAGGGCCGAACAATCGGACCTAATTTCCATGATTTCTCATGTCGAACACGAACACACAACAACAAAACGATCTTATTTCAGTTCAAAATAACCTAGTAAATGCGATGTTTAGATGAAAAATTTCACTGTAACAATTAAGTATTAATTAGGCCCTAAATTTCATACACATTTCATACATGAATTTGATTAATATATTGCAAAAAAATTGAAATGCATAACTTTTAATCTTCGAAAAATATTTCCACCACTCATTGTGATGTTTCTTGTTATCCACATTACAAGGTAAGGTGAATGTTTCTCTCTTCTTCTCTTATTTTTCTTCTTCTCTTTCTCTTCCTGTTCAATGGAAAATGTTTAATTGAAGTTTGGGGTACCTTAAACCTGCATATGAAGTTGATTAAAACCATCCATCACTGAGAATTATTCCCCCCCCCCCCCCCCCCCAAAACATGCTTGTGTTTGTGAAGAAGAAGTGTTTTAATGAAGTTATTGGGTGGGTGCATGAGTGACATAGTATTTGAGTAATAAGAATTTGAGTGGGTGTATACCTTAATATTATATGTGTCTTTTGACGTGGGTGTATTATTTTGAACATGGTGTGTATTGAAAAAATGGTTTATGGAGTAAAAAAAAGAGGTGTAGATATCGCAACCTTTTACATTTACATAAAAAAAAATGACATTCAATCACTATTTTCACAACATACTTTAATTTTAAAATTGTCATCACGTAACGTGCTTTACAATTTATTTATTATCCAAAAATACCATATTACCATTAAAAATAAAAAAAATAAAAAACATAATTTCTTAATTTGTGTATTGTAACACATTATTTATAAAAAAAAATATACTTTAACTACCATTAATTATATTTTATCTATATAATGAGCATATTTTAAAACATCTCACAAACTCTCAGTCTCATAGTAGATTTTATGTTAAGTATTATATAAATACATAAATAAATTTATAATCACAACCTTCTTTTCTATTATTATTTTCACATTTCCTTTCTAATTTGCACTATTAATTAAAACTAATTAACCTATACAACTTTTCCACCTATATAAACTATTTTGTCCTTTTATATATTTCTTTACCTTTTTTTCTCTTTTTCTTTCTTTTTTAATTTATAATTGTTAATTAAGTAACATTATTTCTAAATTTAATAAAATATGTATTCTCTGTTTCAAGATTAAGTTCACTATTTTCTCATTTGTTTGTCCCACAATAGAATTCATCTCTTGAAAAGGAAATTATTCCTCAAATCTAAAGTTCAGAAATACTCCCTTTATCCCTCAAATATTTGCACCCTATTTTATGCACAGATATTAAGAAAATTGATAACTTTTAAGGGTATTATGATATTTTTTATAATAAATAAATGATAAAGTATGTTAGGTGTGTTAAGTAGGAGTGATTTTTTTGTAAATAAAATATATAGCGAAGGGTGATTGCATTTAAATTTTTGCTTTTTTATGAAGTTGCAAACTTTTGTGGGACAACCCAAAATAGAAAGTGTGTCATCTGAAATGAGACGGAGGGAGTACACTTTAATTTCAAAATTATTTTCACTTTTTAACACACACAACATACTTTATACATTATTTATTATTTAAAAATATAATATTACCATCAAAAGTCAATTGAAAAAGTTAAAAAATAACTTTTTCTTAAATACTCCCTCAGTCCCAAATTCAAGTTCACGTTTACTGTAGATACGGAGTTTAAGAAAAGTCACTTTTTGACTTACTTTTGAGGGTATTATGGTATTTTTGGGTAATAAATAAATGATAAAGTATGTTATGTGTGTTAAAAAGATGATGGCAAATTTGAAATTAAAGTATGTTAGAGGAATATTAGTCTGTTGCTTTTTCCTTTTATGGAAGTGTGAAGTTGAATTTGGGACGGACCAAAATAGAAAGTGTGAAGTTGAAGTTGGGACGGAGGGAGTAACATGAAATAATAAAGGTGTACTTAATTCTGAGACGAAGGGAGTAATATTTTATCCAAGTAGTTCATGACTTATTTTACCATTTGGTTCATGAAACATTGTGGTTTAAACTCAATTATCCCCTAGGAATCAAATTCTGAAGTTTTGTTTTAATAATAAGAGTCATGGTAATTTAACCCTTGCTGTTTATGGTATATTTTTTGCCCCTAAAATTTAATATTTTTCCTTATGTTTTAGTGTTAATTTTAAGAGTATAGTTATAATTTCACTGTAGTTTACAATTTATTTTGCTTATAGAGTTTAATGGTTATCTATAGTTTAGTGCAATATTGTCATGACAAAACCAGTGATTGAACCAGTAGAGACAATTGTTCGTATTTCAATTAGTCGGAAAAGTTCAATTGAAAATTTAACAGAAAAATAAATGACCACATATTCTAATTATATTTTTATAATATTACATGAATCACAATTCATGAAAAATGTATAATTACTAGTATTTTTTAACAAAGTTCAATATTACATTTAAATTAATAACATGACTAAATAAAAAAAATATATTGCATAACTAATATACTTCATATACAGTTCATAATATACTCACACGATACCATAATTCATAATTTAATTCCAAAATTAAATACTATGTTCTAAAAGAGATAAAAGTAAAGGTAAAACACCATTAAAATAAATTCAAAATTCAAAATTGAAAGAAAAAGGAACAAATTTGACTGGTTCAAACGGTTTTTTCGATAATGACTGGTTCAATCTGATTTAACTCTAAAAATGGTTCTTGGGGAATTCTGGATCAGTTCTGAATTTGGTTCTCAGTCCAACCAATTGAGCTGGTCAATCTAGTCTTATTCAGAAATAAATGGTTTAGTTTTAATCATAAGGGTATACTTGTAATTTCACACTTCTGAATTTGGTTCTCAGTCCAACCAAATAAGTGTAATTTCACACTTATGTTTTATGGTCTATTTTATCTATAGAATTTAATATTGAGGTATTCCAAGATACTGAGTTGAGGTATTCAAAGAAGGTTCTAAGAAATGAAGCTGAACTTCTCAAATTTACTAAGATCTATGGACTAGTCCCCAAATATGAAGAGTGAAAAAGATGTCCTAACCAAGGTCTGAACGAGATCCGCAAATCAAATCTCTTCTATTGAAAATCAACCTAATGGAGTAAAAGGAGATCAATGCAGATACCTTTAAAATAAGCCATAAAACTTAGAGAAATATATAAGACGGTACAATATTTTGAAAAACTATATTGATTTGTACCAAAATTAGTTCACGACATTCGAATCCAGATGGGACGCTCATGACTATGCAAAGACAACAACTTGAATTGATTAGGGATTTTCAAACACGAGTAAAGTTCTTGGAGGTCAGACCTGTTGGCATTCGATCATTTGGTTAACGCGAACCATTAGGATTCCATACGATTCTATATCAGCGGAAGTAATAACATAAAATCATATTACCTTTTACCAGGGTATGTTGAATAAGAGAATGAATTCTCGTCGGCAGCACGCGCAGCCTCACGATTTTGGGCATAACTTCCTCATCGATTTGAGTGATCTTCGCCCCAAAACGATCCTCTCTTCCTTGGCTTTCCAAGGTGTATCACATGAATAGTTTGAAGTTTCACATGATTTTATAAAAATTGTGGAAGTTAACTAACAACAGCAGCAAACTACCTCTTAATCTTCTGCTGTATTCCCAAGTCCAATATCTTGACGTCGTGTGGGCGACGATCCTCAAGATCCTTTCAATCTGCTATTCTCTCTACCCTACTCACGGTTAGACGTGTATGTCTTAAGTTATATATGGACTATAACAGGAATCAGGAGGAGAAATTAGAGTCGGGCATCCGTTAAGCTTAAGCATCCAAGTTTAGCCCAAATCTTATACTTAAGTCCAATGATAATAATATATTCCACTAAAATATTATTACTGCACTGCCGCTCTAATCCCATAATTACGTTATGGACTCCTTCTTATTATGAGCCCATTAGTCTTCCCGCGTTTAAGATGTAAAATGCTCATTAATTAATTAAGTTACTGACAACTCCATTAATTAATATCTTATCCGAGAGTAGTACCACTCAACCTCATTATCACGCCGGAATAAATCCATCAGCTGGGTTTACATGATAATCCTTATGAACTCCTCAAAGGGACATCATCAACCTATTTTATCGAACACAAATTCCTTCTACAATCAACAACACACCATAGAGACAACACTATTTCTCAACTCACCAAGTTTGTTGATTTAATATCATGCAAATCTCACCCATTAATGAATCAAAAAAATAAATACTGTCTTACGTATCAAGGTTATTATATAGGAATTAAGAGCACTAACATTCATAATAATTGAGATCAAGTTCTCATATATAGTCAGTAAAAATCGAACTATCTCAAGCGATCCTGCTCAATACACACAAAATGCACTAATGTGATTCTATAGTTAAGATAAACTAATATCAAATCACACTACAACCATCCCGATAGAGAGTCCCCTTATATCTCGGTTGTGAGCATCTATTTATACTTTATAAGGTAATCAATAATATGATCTTCCACGTGTTGTCGCACAACATATTATCTACTGTATAGAGTAAATGGACTATTGCATTGGACATATAAATAAATTATAAGACGCAATTGATGAGCGTTTTCTCAACACACAATTAATCCCCAAGTATGAAGGATGTTATTATAGCTTTGATAAGCGACCAAGTGATATTTATCGAACCCAAGGGAAGTATTGTTATCTATTCAATTATAATCTAACTTATTAAGATTAGGTTGGTAATAAATTGGTGGTATAATTAAGTAACTACGAAACAAGTAATTAAAATAGTAAGTAAAATAAACAAGCACTAGAGATTAAACGAAGGTGAACAAGAGAGAAATTAGGTAGTTCTCCGGGCCATCCAGTTTTACTCATTAACTTCCTTTCCATATATCAATGTCCGACTCTGCCTGTGGAGTATGGACGCATCACTAAACCATACAAATATACTCTATAGACACAAGTAAATAAGCGTGTGACTCGTGTGAATATCCTTGGAGCAAGAGATATAATTAACCCCCATTCTACGTACTATCAGTAATAATTATTTTCCGCGCACTAAGTACTGTAACCCAATATGATCTCCCTTTATTGGTACTATGAAGTTATTCTCTTTATCCTACTTATTAACCCGAATTAGATTCAATTAACAAGTATTTATATAAGATAGTTCTAATGAGACTTCGGAGTCTCATCACTTAGAATAATAACATATAATTATGCTCAGCAGTGAACGCACTCAATCAATAATCAAGATATATATTCAGACTCTACATAATAATTAATGATGCATAGAACAACTCTGAGTATGAATTTAAAAAGCATAGTCTTATATAAAATAAATCCACAAGTAGTGTTCTACGGAGTATACATATGAAAATTCAATTAACTCATAAAACCTTTATAAACCCTAGAACTACCGAAGCGGTTCTAGCCCATGATTGATCGAAGTAAAATCATGGTGGTTGTATAGATCTTAACAACAGTCTTGAAAATTACAAGATAAATTAAGAAGAGAAGTAAACCATAGATGTGGGTGTCATCGTGTTTCTCTCTGTCTTGAATCTTCACTTGGTTCTCACTTGATTTGACAGATAAATCTCTCTCCACAGCTCCGTAGGGTGATAGTAGAGTTTTGGATGTTGCGTAGAATGAAGGTGGTACCTTTCAGCTGCATAGGGTCTTCCTTTTGTACTTTCAGCTCCTCCAAAGTACCTCTAATGGGCTTTTTGAGCGAAAATACGTACTGAAGGTGTAAAATATAGATCCGAAGACTTCTCGCGTATTGGTTCGACCAAAGCCCTTGGTTGAACCATTAACACTTTCGCCGAACCAGCCTGTAATAAACAGGCAGGTGGCTAATTCAACTCGAACCACTGGTCGAATCAGAAGCATCGGGGTTGAATCACTTTACCACCACTTCAGGCATTTGGTTCGACCACTGTTCGACCTTTATGTCTGGTCAAACCACATCATCGTAGTCGAACCACACAGTAACAAATTGCAGGTTGCTGGTTCGACCCGAACCAGTGATCGAACTAGATGCTTAGACTCTCCTTTTTTGGTTCTGAACAATTCTGTCATGTTTTCCTTTGAAAATCTGCTCAAACAGCCTCAAACACACTTGATTCGTAACTATCCCCTACATATCTCGACTTAAGATCAAATCACATATCATTATCATAGAAATCAGCTCATCAAACCCCCAAACTTACATGTTGCTCGTCCCGAGGCAACGAAATCAAAACCACAATAGTAAGTGCAAAATTTACAAGGCCATCAAGTCAAGTACAATACATGCTTACACTTGCCATTCTATCAATTTAAAACAAGTACCACCCGTATCATACATTTCATTCATATAAAAACATCACTCAATTACAATACGCTTCAGAGTATTAAGTCATCTAGCTCACAAGATAAGTGTTTACTCTCGCTCTCAAGTGTGAAGTACACTTAAAAAGTTTAAAATATACGCTCATATTCAATTCATATTTCCATGTAGCTATAAGCTTGGCAATGATCTCAAAAATCAACTCATAATCGCTTTATTACCAGGATCACAAAGGACTTGCTTTTGGGTTGTAATGTTGGCTCTTTGGTAAAGGTAGGAAAATATAGTTTAAGTGACTAATTCATTAGTAGAGAATTACCTTGAAGCTTTGCTTTTCATCAAACAGCTTCCTCTTCTCCATCTTATTCTCATGATCTTTGCGATTCATCTTCTTCTTCTTTTTCTTAGAATCAACATCTTCTTTTCTCCTTTCTTCAAAGTACAAGACTACCAATTTCGGGCACTGCCCTTCTAAGTAGTCGGGGTACCAGTTTTAGGCACTACCCCTAAACAAGATTTAACCATTTATTTCTCTTTCACTTCATCAACTCAACCAAGATTTTCTTTCTTTTACCTAGCATATGTTCACCTCAACTCTCTACTAATGAATAAGGTATTTAAAATTCTTAAGTAAAGGATGAATAAGGGCTTTTTATTAAGACTTTCCAAAGAAAAAGCTTTAAAAGGCTCAATAGGGCTTCAAATTATTTATACAATATATGGGAAGGTAAAATTTAGCTAAGTGACTCAAATAAACAATAATGGCCAAAGATCATGTCCTAATAACTAATCAATTATAAGTCTTACACAAGACTCCAAGTCAAGTTCTAGAATAAGGATATACGAATGATTCTCATAAGAATAAACAATCATGCATGGATGTAGCATAATTTCATAATGCTCAAATTCTCACATAGGTAATAGATTCCTAAGCACTCCTCATAGCATATAATTAAGATCAATTCCACAATGAACTCCACATATTTAAGAAGTTATACATGCTTCTCATCAACAAAATCAACGTATGCAAAATACGAATGCAACATACGTATCAAAGAGTCAACAACCCATCAATACAATCCAAATCCAACCTTACACATCAATCTAACATTAGAATCAGTATAATATATTAGTACATGCCACTCACACCACCAAATATCCAACCTGTCAAGAGAAAAGAGAAAGGGGATGAGATGAAGCAGATAAAGATGAAAACCTAGCGCCTTCTACTCCTGTGGAGCATCATCATCACTATCTCCCCTGCGCCAATCATCAAAATCTCTCTGCAAGCTATCCACCTTCCTATCAAAAGCTTCATAATTGTCATTCAAATCTCCCAACCTCTGATCCATAACCACATAGTTGGCATGCAACGTATTGTAACGCATATTGAGCGCGGCATAGCTCGTCGTCAGCAGGCCCGATTGGCATTTCGTCTCCCTCTGATTGTTGTTCAGGTTGACAAGGTGCTCATTCATCAACCAAAACTGCTCTCTATAATACTCATCAAGACAGCCCCAATGCTGCTGCTGTTGCTGTGGTGGTGGTGGCATCTCATGTTGCTGCTACATACCCATATCAGGATGCCCGATAGGCTCCTCTACATGCATCTTCTCATAATGCTCTTCGTGCTGAGGCTGCTCTTGCTATTGTGGCTGATCTACTATCCTTTGCAACTCCTGATACATCCCCGCATCAAACATCTGAGCAACAATCCTCCAATTTTCTCTTCTTAATCACATTATTGATATCGACTCATGTGCTAAAGTGTCCATCAACATGTTTTCATTCCCTTAAATTCGAATCAAAGCCCTCACATCATATGGAAACATGAAAGAATAGCGATTAGAACCCCTAGTGAAAAATCAATCTCCATCTCGATGTAAAATGAATCCATCTCGAACACATGCACTCATCAATTGATCAGATCCTCCGAAATAGGGGTAATACAGTAAAATCCATGTGGCATGACTCAGCCACGAGAGTAAGCAATCCTCTAATATTCACTTTTTGAAAAGAGAAACTCCTGAATCTGTAGAGTTGCTGAATCAGATATAAACCCACGTTAAACCTCACTCCATTCAACATACACCATAGAGCATACAACTCTCCACTGGATACACAAATTTCCTCAGGTCGGGCAAACGATGTATTGCTCGAAACTCTATCCATGTATTCAATGACTGGATTGCGAATCATAGCAGCACGAGCCTCCTTCATCTTGAAGTCCATATCCTCTCCTAAAATAGATCTCCAAAAATCATTAGCTTTGAAATGCCCATTTTCATGCCTAGAAATCCCCCTCGGCGTTTCTAGCAACACATTAAAATCCTCAGATGTGCACGTTCTTCTTTCGCCACCAAGCTGGAATGAACACTCATAAGGAAGAGAACTAGCATCCTTTTTTATCGTGATCGAACACAACACCTCCAAAGTAACATGAAAATATGTAGGACTCTTCATCACGGATATTCATCGTCCTCATGGCCTCATCATCCTGGTACCTTGGGCGAGTAATCTTGTCGGACATCGCACCCCATCTATCCTTAATCTCCTTTCAATTTTCCATCTCGATATGAAAATTCCTCTACAGCCTCTCCTTAAGTCGTAATTTCTTTGTTACATCATCTTCACGAGGCTGCCTATCCTCCTTCCTCTTGGAGCGGATTTCACTCGCCTTTCCTTTTCCTACAAGAATAGTATTTCAATACTAAACAAGTACAAGGAAAGGAACCTAATCGAATTCCAAGCCTAATCATACAATTAACTTTGCTCAAGACTTCAAGTTATTCATGTACAATCAACTTCAAACAAGCATGTTCCCCAACTCCATTTATTCATGATACTAACAATGAATCTATAAACATTCTATTCCAATTTCACTTCAAAATTCAACTCTCCAGCAATAATTATTCCATCAATTTCACCATTCCCTTCACTTAACTTAAGCATGCAATTATCTAATCTTCACAAATTCACAAAAATTCTAACATGCTTCTCTTCACCATACAAATTGCTCAACAATTTCAAGTAGAACATCAAGATCTAATAATGAATCAACAATTAAAATCGGTTCCATCACTTGTTCATAAGAAATTTCAAACAAAAATTCAAAGTACACCATGAATCCACATAAAAACTAGTTCAATCAACTTACCCACTTAAAATCAAGCAATATATACCTTCAATCCTAGGAAAATAGGGTCAAGAGAATGAACCTTTTAATCCAGACATGGCTTAGTATGAACAAGAGATGAAAATCTCCCAATTTGGATGGAAAACCTAGTTTTTCAGCTAAAATCTCCAAATCCGTGAGAAATCAAGCGTGGGAAAGGTAGAAAGTGGTTTAATCGGAGTAGAAATACATGAAATCAAGGTTTGGAAGAGAGGGTTTTGATTCGGAGAGAATTCGAGTGCGGGTGGTGTGAAAAATGTATGAAAAGAGGGTGAAAATCAGATTTAAACACGACTTACCTTGGCTGGTTCGACTCGAACCAGGTGGTCGAACCACTTCGTCTTGGTCGAACCACAATTCTGGGCATATCTGGGATTTAGTTCAACTCGAACCATTGGTCAAACCTTAACGTCGAGGTCGAACCAGCCTATAACAAACTTTAAGATGGCTGGTTCGACTCGAACTACAGGTTGAACCATGGCAGCATGGTCGAACCAGCCTACAATAAATTCTTTAATTTCTGGTTTGACCCGAACCATCTGGTTCGACTTACTACTTTGGTCGAACCGTCCTTCTGTTCCTTCACACAATTTGTCTTCGTCCCCTACAAACTTCAAACTCAAAAACGATCATTAGGTACCAAAATATAGCAAAACTATAGCTAGAGAACCAACATTAAGACTCAATAATTCATTTATATATACTCCGCATACGATACAATAGATAAAACACCACTCAACATTGGGCGAATTGCAAAAAATTGACACATCAACACCAATTAAAGTTTTAATATGCCGCATAAAATCAACTCCCCTAACAAACGTTATAAAGAAAAGATTATACTCTCGGTGCTATGATGAGGTAAGTACATCACACCCCTCAAACTTAGTAGAAACTATAATCGAAACTAAGTTTGCAAAGAGACGTAATTTTTGATAAGTAAGCACATCAAATATAAAAATTTCTAAAATTTCTTACTCATACTTATTAATAAAAGCAATAAAACAAGAGGAAAAGCCCCCAACAGGCGCTATTTTTTAACATCGGAGAGTCACGACGGTACCATATCAATGTAATGTATCCTCAAAGACGACGCAAGCATCATTCGATGACTTATAATGCTTTAATCGATGTCTATTCGCCGCTATGATGTCTCCATCCTTGTCCATGATCTCAAAACTCCCCCATCCCAGGCTCTATGGATAATGAATGACCTCGTCCACTTTGATTTCAATTTACCTGCAAAGAGCTTCAAACAAGAGTTAAAGAGTAATACCTAATCACCTTTTTTGAATTCCTTGTAAGTGATCTTCAAATCATGCCATTAATTCTTCATTCTTTCCTTACAGAACATAGAATTCTTGAAAGCTTGATTTCTGAACTCGTCTAGTTGATGATATGAGTCAACCTCAACTCTTTTTTCTCCTTAAGACACAAGTTCAAACTTCTTAATGCCTAAAAAGACTTATAATGAATCTCCACGAATAAATCGTACGGCTTCCCATAAATAATTTGATAAGCTGACATGTCTAGCACAGTCTTGTATGCAGTAGGAACCCCCACAAAACATCATCGAGCTTCATAGCTCAATCTTTCCTATTAGTTCCGACTACCTTCTCCAAAATTTGTTTCACTTGCCAGTTGGAAACTTCGCCTTGCCCATTAGCTTGAGGATGATAGGGTGTAGTAACCCTATGCTTAATATCATACTCCTTGAGAACTCTTTCAATAAGCTTGTTAACAAAGTGAGAACCTCCATCACTTATAAGTGCTCTAGGAACTCCATAGCGGGCAAAGATATGCTCCTTCAAGAAAGACAACATGGTCTTAGCATCATTCATGCGAGTAGGAATGGCTTCGACCCACTTAGAAACATAATCCACTACTAAAAGGATGTAGAGAAATCCATTAGATGGGGGAAAAGGCCCCATAAAATCAATTCCTCATACATCGAAGATTTCAATAATAATGCTCGGTTGAAGTAGCATCTCATCTCTTCTACTTATATTTCCCATCCATTGATATCTATCGCATGTCGTTACATAGGATTCAAAATCTTTAAATAGAGTAGGCCAATAAAGAGCAGATTGAAGTACCTTTGCTGCAGTATTTTGGGCTCCAAAGTGTCCCCCGTTAGGTTGTGCATGGAAAAAATAAAGAACACTCTTCATCTTGATCTTGGGCACACACTTGTGGACGATAGAATCCGTACAAATCTTGTAGACGAATGGATCATACCATATAAAAGTCTCAACATCCCTCTTAAACTTAGCAAGTTGATACCTATTGAGATCTTTTGGAATTTCACCTACGGCAATGTAATTGACATAATCTGCATACCATGGATCCATTCCTTGAGAGCTACTACGCAGACTCTCTCCACTCCTTCAGCAAAGACAATCATAATCTTCTCATCAGGGAACATCTCCTCTATGTTATCAAATGAATCATCACAATGCTCCCTTGTCTCCAACCTTGATAGGTGATCCGCCAACACATTTTCTATACCCTTCAACTACCGGATCACAAAATGATCCGTGTACACTATACTCTTCATGCCAACCAAATATTGTCGAAACTTATTGAATGCATACACAACAGCTAGAAACTCCTTTTCAGTGACAATGTAGTTCTTTTGTGTTGCATCAAAAGTTTTACTCACATAGTAAATGGCGCAAAATTTCTTCTCTCTCATCCGCCCAAGCACCACTCCAAGTGCTAAATCACTTGCATCACACATAAGTACAAACGGCTGAGTCCTATCCGGTGTAATCTAGATAGGTGCAGTAATAAGTGCCTCCTTCAAAACCTGAAAAGCTGTTAGACATTCATCATCAAAATTAAAAGGAACATCTTTTTCAAGTAAGTGAGACAACGACTTGGAGTATTTTGAGAAGTGTTTGATAAATCTTCTATAAAATCCTGCGTGTCCAAGGAAGGACCACACTCCCTTCTCATTAATGGGAGGTGGAAGCTTCTCAATGGTCACCACCTTTGCTCTATCAACTTATAATCCTTTGGCTGAAATATGATGTCCCAAAACAATCCCATCTCTTACCATGAAGTGACATTCCTCCCAATTCAAAACCAGGTTAGTATCAACACATCTCTTCAAAACAGTAGACAGATTAGTCGAACAAATATTAAAGGAGGAACCAAAAATAGAAAAATCATCCATAAACACCTTCATGATCTTTTCTATCAAGCCATTAAATATAGCCATCATGCAACACTGAAATGTAGATGGTGCATTACATAACCCAAAAGGCATCTTCCTAAAGGCAAAACTTCTATAAGGGCACATAAATGTAGTCTTTTTCTGGTCCTCGGGTGCAATCATGATTTGAATATACCCCGAGTACCCGTCCAAGAAATAATAAAAATATACCCTATAAGACGATCAAACATTTGATCAATGAAAGGAAGTGAAAAGTGGTCTTTGTGTGTATTTTTATTTAGTTTGCTATAATTCGTACACGCACGCCACCCCGTAGGAATCCTAGTGGCTAATGCCTCACCATTATCTGACTTAACAATAGTCATGCCCCTTTTTTAGCTAAAACATGCAATGGACTCACATAGGGACTATCACTAATTAGATATATAATTCTTGCATCTAGCCAAGTTAAGAATTTCTTTCTAATCACTTCTTAAATAACGGGATTCACCCTCCGCTGATAATGAATGCTACCCTTAGCTTCATCTAATAATCTTATCTTATGCATGCAATATGATGAATTAATGCCTTTCAAATCATCAAGAGACGAACCAATCGCAGACTTATACTTCCTAAGCACATCTAATAACTCATCAAGTTGATCATAAGTTAAAAAAGAAGATACAAATACCGTATATGTTTCATTGTCACCTAGATAGGCATACTTCAAGTGCTCCGGTAGCGGTTTCAACTCCTTTTTCTTGTCCCCTTTTGTTGTGCTCTCCCTATCCAATGACAAGTATTTTGAAAAAATATCCTACTTGCGAATCCTTCTTGGAAGGGAAAATGACTAAAAGGTCTTTCAAAACAAAGGGGTATAGAGCTAAAGATGAGTTGAAATTGGTTCATTTTGATTTATTTAGTCCTTTCAATATCTTGTCAAGAGATTGTTATGAATATTTCATCACCTTCATTGACGATTATTCTAGATATAGATATATTTACTTGATGCATAGCAAGTCTGAGTGTTTTGCAAAGAGTACAAGGCAGATGTGGACAAGCATCAAGAAAAATTTATCAAGATACTTCAATCAGATCGTGGTGGCAAGTACCTCTTAGGAGAGTTTAGGAGTCATTTATCAGAGGCACATATTGAATCCAAATTATCTGTACCGGGCTGATGAGTGTGTAAATTCACAAGTTTGGCACCATGTTTTGTGCTAGTTTTGGAGAGTTTTGATGTGGAAATAGGTGCAAAACCTATATATATTGTGAATTAGCATGAATCAGGTGTTGGTGGAGCTATTTGAGTGGTTTTCATAGCAAAAACGGAGTGGAAGTGCCAAGAATCGAAGAGACGAAGTCGAGACCATGCGAACCGCCAAGAAAAGAGGTGGGTTCGACCTGTTGGAGGAGGGTTCGACCTCTCCAGCAGGTCGAACCAGTGTTGAAGAAGTGCAGGAAGTAGGTTCGACCATGACTCGAGGGGTTCGACCTGTTCATCAGGTCGAACCATGGTCGAACCAGTTCGTGAGAAGCTGGGTTCGACCACGACGTTGGGAGTTCGACCTGACTGTTGGCCGAACCAAGAGCAGAAATTGTCCAGTGATGAGGTTCGACCTGGGGTTCGACCAAGTCCTGAGAGGTTCGACTTGTTCAAGAGGTCGAACCAGTGTAAAATTCTTCCAGTAGCGGGGTTCGACTTGGGGTTCGACCTGTGGCCAGTGGTTCGACCTGTTTGACGAGGTCGAACCTACGTGCGGAAACTTACCTTATCCGGATTTTTCGAGGCCAAAACGCGTGGGATCACTTGAAAAGCTCATTCCAAGCCCTAGAGACGTGATTACAAGTATAAAAGAAGGCTCATGCAGTCCAAAAAAGAAGAGCTTTTGATCGAGAATCATAAGGAGATAAGGAGACGTGGATTGGAGGAGACGATCTTCCACCATCCAGAGGGCTATGACAGAGCTCCGCTGGAGGTTCAAGTAAGATCGGTCCATCTAACCATGATTGTTCCTAGATCAATCATGGGCTAGAGCCGCTTCGGTAGTTCTAGGGTTATGAAGGTTTCATGAGTTGATTTATCTTTCGTGTGTATACTCCGTACAACACTACTCGTGGTTTATTTTATATAAGATTGTGCTTTTTAAATCCATACTCATAGTCATTTTGTGCATCAATAATCGTTGTGTAGAGTCTGAATACATAGCATGGTTATTGGTTGAGTGCGTTCACTAAGGAGCAGGGTTTATTGTTATAATTTTAAGTGAAGGGATTCCGAAGTCTTATTAGAACTATCTTATATGAATACTTATTAATTGAATCATATTCGGGTTAATAAGTAGGATAAAGAGTATAACTTTATAGTACCTATAAAGGGAGATCAAATCGGGTTAGAGTACTAATTGCACGGGAAATAATTGATTATGATAGTACCTAGAAAGGGGGGTAAAGTATACATCTTGCTCCGAGGATATTCACACGTGTCAAACGCTTATCTACTTGTGTCTATAGAGTAGATTTGCATGGGTTAGTGATGCGTCCATAAACCACAAGGCAGAGTCGGACATCGACACACAAAAGTATGAATTAATGAATGAAACCGGATGACCTGACGAACTACCTATCATCTTACTTGACCACAACCTTCTATCTTTTCTTTTGTTATTTCGATTAATAGTTCCTACTCAATTTCAACATTATTATATTTCCAAATAGTCTTAGTTTACTAGAGTATAATTGAATTGATATTTATCCGTCCCTTGGGTACGATAATAACTTGGTCACCTTCGAAACTACAATTGATATCCTTCACACTTGGGGATTAAATTGCGTGTTGAGAAAATGCTCATCAAGTCAATGGCGCCGTTGCCGGGGACGGCGTAAAATATCTTTTTGTTATTTCTAGTTTATTAGGACTATTTATCTTGTTTTGCTGTTTTTATTCAAGTTCTTTTTAGGTGCATGCTCACGAGATCAAAGAAAGGTGAACTTGAACCCTATAATCCTGAGATCGGAGTATCGTCAAGAAAGAAGAAGAAGAAGAAGAGCAAGGCAAATACTATTGATCCAACTGAAGCTCTGAATTTTGGAGTTGAAGTTGACGAGCAGATTTCGCAGACGATTGAAGCTACAACTGAAGTTAATTTGGGGGTAGAGACAGTCAACATGGCAGCGAATCTGGATAATCTGGCCATCCGAGAGGTTTTCAGAAACAATGGGGCTGGAAATTTTGGGCTTCTAGGAGCGAGGGAAACTAATGCAGCTTTCGATCTTCATCCCGCTCTTATTAGCATGATATAAAGGAACTCCTTTTCAGGAGGGTCTTTCGAGGATCCGCAGCAGCATCTGAACAAGTTCCTGGGCTATGCAAGTACTCAAAAAGATGCAGGAGAATATGAAGATGCTAGGAAGATCCTCTTGTTCAAATTCTCGCTTACTGAAAAGGCGAGAGATTGGTACGACACTATCAACGCTGCTGAGTGCACCACTTGGAAACAACTGAAGTTAAGGTTCTTGGAGAGGTACATGCCACCTTCAAAGGTGTTTAAGATGAAGCAAGACATTAACCAATTTGCTATCGGTGGAGGTGAAAAATTTCATGAAGCATGGGATAGATTCAAGGACATGCTTAGGAAGTGTCCTCAACATGGGCTATCTAAAGCTCAATATATCAGTATATTCTATAACGGATTGGACTGTGATTCACGAGTGTTATTGGATGCTTCTTCTAATGGAGCATTGCTTACAAAGTCATCCGTAGAGGCCGAGAAGTTGTTTGAAGATATTTCGATGAATTCGAGGGATTGGCCAACTGATAGAGTTAGAGGTACGTATGTCCTTGGGAAGGTAGCTCAGGTAGAACAAGCAATGGTGAAAGCAAGTAGAGAGGATGAGATCGTCTCTAGCTTGTCCAATATCAACAAGCTACTTGAATCCCAACAGAAGAAAATCAGCGAATTATCTCAGCGCGTACCAATCATGCAGCAGGAACTAATGAAAGAGGGACCAATCCAAGAGGAGTTGGAAGAGGCACACTATGCCATGGGTCAAAGTATTCAAGGGGCTAGGTATCAAGATCAAGGAAATCGGAACTACCAAGGGAACTATCGAGGAAACTTTAATAATCGTGGTCCCCCGGGTGGTTATCAACAGCCGAGGAGGCCGGAGTTCTCATGGAGCAATCCGAATAATGCGATTCAACTTCCAATGGGTGTTGATCCGGGTGCTAAGGTGGAAGAAGGGAAACTGGGTCTTGAGGATACTGTGAACAGGTATATTGCCAAGAATGATGAAAGAGTTAACCGCCTGGAGGCAAAACTTGAGAAGAAAATCGATGCAAACCATGAGGTTATATCTAAGCAGGTGAAGGACCTTACTTTATTGATGGGGGAGATGGCAGGAAGTGTTAACAAGCTTACTCAAACTCTTGAGAAGGGAAAGTTCCCGTCTCAAAGTATTGAGAATCCAAGGTCCTGCAACGCCATCACATTAAGGTCGGGAACGCAGTACGAGGGACCCATGAGGCCGGAATCAAATTTGGACATGTCTAGGGCCAGGTTTGACCATGGTTCGACCATCATTGAAGGTCGAACCACACAGGGGAGGTCGAACCCATACACTGGACATGATCAGGAGGCATTGCAGCATCGGTTCGACCAAGATGCAGATGGTTCGACCTGGCCTACAGGTCGAACCTATGTCGAACCAGGCCGTTCACAGCACTCTGTTTTTCCACATGATGGGTTCGACCAAAGCAAGCATGGTTCGACCTGGACATCAGGTCGAACCCACCTCGAACCACACAACTTGGAGTACCCTATTTTATCGCAGCAACGGTTCGACCACGACATGCATGGTTCAACCTATCTGACAGGTCGAACCCAGGTCGAACCTAATCAATCTGGTCGAACTTGTGTTGAACCGAGGGCGGAAGGAGTACAGTAGGTCGGTTCGACCTAGGGGGTAGTGGTTCGACCTATCCGACAGGTCGAACCCATGTCGAACCTGAACTTCGAAATGAGAACAACATTCCAGATGGACGGTTCAACCACTACGTGCCTGGTTCGACTTGTTCAACAGGTCGAACCCTGGTCGAACCTGTCCAAAACTTGCCTATTCCTACTCTGAACAGTCTCGATGATGTTGATGCTACTCCAGTGGTTTAGAATGAGCAAAGTACAGAGATTATAGCTGAGAAAAAGTGGGAGAGAGCCAAATGATTGAGAGCTGAGAAGGATAAAGTGGAGAAGGTTGAACGTGATGAATGGGGTATTCCCAAAACGAAGATACCTCTGCCGTTTCCTTATAGGTTCGTGAAGAAGGGATTGAAAGAGAAGTTCAAGAAGTTTTTAGAGATCATGAACAAGATAAGCTTGAGCATTCATTTCTCGGAAGCAATAATGGAGATGTCGTACTATGCCCGATTCCTTAAGGATATATTGTTGAAGAAGAGGAGCTTGAACGGAGTTGACACGATGAATTTATCTGAGAATTGCAGCTCGATCATTCAAAGGAAGCTGCCACAGAAGATGAAGGATCCGGGAAGCTTCACTATCTTGTGTGATATTGGAAAAGGGCCGGCACGACGAGCTTTGTGCGATCTTGGGGCAAGCATCAATTTAATGCCATTGTCTATCTTTAAAAAGCTTGGTTTGGGGGAGTTAACTCCTACAACAGTTGCTCTACAATTGGCGGACAGGTCGATGACGTTTCTAAAAGGTATCATTGAAGACGTTCTCGTCAAAGTAGATAAACTAGTATTTCCTGAGGATTTTCTTGTGCTAGAGATGGATGATGACAAGGATAATATCCCTTTAATCTTGGGGAGACCTTTCCTTGCTACTGCTGGAGCTATGATTGATGTTCAAAAAGGGGAACTCAGATTGCGGATGGACAAAGAAGAGGTGTTATTCAATCTAGACAAAGCAATGAAGATGCCCATGGAGTCTCAATGTCATAGTATTGACGTGATGGAGGAGATTGTAAAGGAGGATATGTCTTTGATGTCTAAGGATCCTCTTGAGAAATGTTTGATGGAGTCTCCTACTTCTTCCACTACAGAGCTTGATGGTCTATCCAATGATGAATGCATTGAATATCTTGAGAACTTACTTGCTTCGGGTGAGGACATGTATGCATTGGAAAAATCGAAGGCTGAAGAAGTGAAAGGGACTAAAACGTACTTGCCATTGGAGAGAGAGAGCACTCCGATGGAAGTAAAGAAAGAGGATGCCTACTTGAAGCCTCCTAACTTACCACCGGCTACTCACAAATTTGAAAATCTTTTCTCTCATTCTTTATTTAGTAATCAATTTTGTCCTAACCTTGATCTTGATGGTGATGGGAGTGATTCCACAATTGAATGGAAGATTGACAGGAATGAGAAGAGAAAGTTGGAGAAAGGAGATTCGACTGATCGTATGGTGCCAAGGAAAGGTATGGTGGTAAGTGAGGATAGTAAGAGGGGGAGAAAGTATTGGAAGGTGAGGATGCGACGAGACCGTCCTCTGATCAAGTAGTCTTCAAAGTGGTACCGTCGTGACTCTCCGACGTTAAACATGAGCGCCTGTTGGGGGCTTTCCCTCCCATTTTAATGCTTTATTTCTTTCGTGTGAGTAAAAAATTTTTATATTTGAAGTGCTTACTTATCGGCAATTACATCTCTTTTCAAACTTAGTTTCAACTTTAGTTTCTACAAAGTTTGAGGGGGTGTGATGTACTTACCTTGATAAGCACCGATAGTATAATCTTTTCTTCGTGATGTTTGTTAGGGGAGTTGATTTTTGTGGCATATTTAAAATTGTAACCGGTTTTGGTATGTCGATTTTTTGCAACTTGCCTAATGTTTAGTGGTGTTTTGTTTTGTATTTTTGAGTGATTGCGGAGTTACTCATGATTGATAGGTTTTGAAGAAACATTTTTTGATGAAGTTGTGCTCTAGTTGATACTTAATGATTCGTTTCGAAGTTTGAAGTGTGTAGGGACTGAAGAACACTCGGTTTTGGAGCTTACATGGGTAGGTTCGACCAGTGCCAGGAGGTCGAACCCAGCTGAAGACGTCAAACCGTGGTGATAAATTGTCCAGAGAGGTGGTTCGACCAAGTGAAGAATGGTTCGACCTGATCAACTAGGTCGAACTGTGGTCGAATCAGTGCCAGTGGAATTCCTGAAGATCGGTTTGACCACAACGTTCTTGGTTCGACCTGTTCTTCAAATCGAACCAAGGTCGAACTGGTAACCTGAAATTTGCAGTAGGATGGTTCGATCTGAGCCTATCTGGTTCGACCTGGTCAGCAGGTCGAATTGAAGGAGAAAGTGCCCAGAATGTTGATCCGACCATGATGGAGGTGATTCGATCTCTTCAACAGGTCGAATCCAGGCCGAATTGGAGCAGGAAAGTGTGTTCTTCATCTCATATTTCTATGATGCATGAGTGGGGTTGTAGAGAAGCTTGTATGATTGATTGGGTATAAGCTTGTTGATTTTGTGCATTCATATGTTCATGTGTTAATTTCTATTGATGAAAGGCATGTATAATTTGATAAGTATGTTGAGTTTGTGTGGAATTGATCTTAATTAGGTGCTATGAGGAGTACTAGGATTACCTATGTGAGGATTTGAGCTTTCTAATCATGTTTGATCATGATTATTTTATTCTTGAGAGGATCATTCATATGAACGTATTCTAGAACTTGGCTTGGAGTCTTGTGTGAGACTTATGATTGATAAATTGCTAGGACATGATCTTAGGTCATTATTTTGTGATTAAGCTACTTAGCCCCAACCTAACGATCTTATTAACCCTTGGATGCCTTGTTGAGCCGTTAAAGCTTTTTCTTTGGTAGCCAAAGTAAATAACCTTATAAACCTTTATTTGAGCTTGATTAACCTATTCATTGGTAGAGAGAGTTGAGGTGAGTAAGTGTTGCAAGAAGAAAGAGGAAGATAGAATATGGTTGGATGAAAAGAATATGGTTAAATCTTGTTTAGGGGTAGTGCCTGAAACTGATACCCCGATAGATTTTATACATAGTGCATGAAGCTTAGCAGCTGATGGCATATACAAGAGAAGAAGGGTAGTGCCTAAAACTGGTACCCGAATTATCTAAAGAGATGATGTTGATGCACGAAAAAGAAGGAAAATCCATGAAAAAAAGAGGAGAAGTTGGAGCAGATATTGCAGCAAGAAGTATAAATCAAGAACCTCCAAGGTAACTCTCTACTATTGTCTTAAGTCACTTTACCTAAATTTTCCTACCTTTTTCCAAAGAGCCAACATTATAACCCAAAAACAAGTCCTTTGTGATCCTAGTGAAGAGTTGATTATAAGTTGAATTTTGAGACTTTTGCCAAGCTTATGGTTACGCGTGAATATGGATTGATATGAGTGTTTATATTAACCTATATAGTGCCTCACGCACTTGAGTGAAAGAGAATAAATACTTATCTTGAGAGCTAGATTACTTAGTACTCCGAATGGTGTGTGATTGGATTGGTTTGGCATGAGTGATATATATGAAGCAATTAATACTTGTTTGATTTAATGAAGTTGCACGTGTGATATGTGTTGTACTTTATCTTGGTGAATTATACACGACTCCTGTGGTTTGATTTGGTTGCCTCGGGACGAGCAACATCTAAGTTTGGGGGTTTGATGAGTGTGTAAATTCACAAGTTTGGCACCATATTTTGTGCTAGTTTTGGAGAGTTTTGATGTGGAAATAGGTGGAAAACCTATATATATTGTGAATTAGCATGAATCAGGTGTTGGTGGAGCTATTTGAGTGATTTTCATAGCAAAAATGGAGTGGAAGTGCCAAGAATCGAAGAGACAAAGTCGAGACCATGCGAACCGCCATGAAAAGAGGTGGGTTTGACCTGTTGGAGGAGGGTTCGACCTCTCCAGCAGGTCGAACCAGTGTTGAAGAAGTGCAGGAAGTAGGTTCGACCACGACTCGAGGGGTTCGACCTGTTCATCAGGTCGAACCATGGTCGAACCAGTTCATGAGAAGCTGGGTTAGACCACGACGTTGGGAGTTCGACCTGACGGTTAGCCGAACCAAGAGCAGAAATTGTCCAGTGATGAGGTTCGACCTGGGGTTCGACCAAGTCCTGAGAGGTTCGACTTGTTCAAGTGGTCGAACCAGTGCAGAATTCTTCCAGTAGCGGGGTTCGACTTGGGGGTTCGACCTGTGGCCAGTGGTTCGACCTGTTTTACGAGGTCGAACCTACGTGCGGAAACTTACCTTATCCGGATTTTTCGAGGCCAAAACGCGTGGGATCACTTGAAAAGCCCATTCCAAGCCCTAGAGACGTGATTACAAGTATAAAAGGAGGCTCATGCAGTCCAAAAAAGAAGAGCTTTTGATCGAGAATCATAAGGAGATAAGGAGACGTGGATTGGAGGAGACGATCTTCCACTATCCGAAGGGCTGTGACAGAGCTCCGCTGGAGGTTCAAGTAAGATCGGTCCATCTAACCATGATTGTTCCTAGATCAATCATGGGCGAGAGTCACTTCGGTAGTTCTAGGGTTATGAAGGTTTCATGAGTTGATTTATCTTTCGTGTGTATACTCCGTACAACACTACTCGTAGTTTATTTTATATAAGATTGTGCTTTTTTAATCCATACTCATTGTCGTTTTATGCATCAATAATCGTTGTGCAGAGTCTGAATACATAGCATGGTTATTGGTTGAGTCCGTTCACTAAGGAGCAGGGTTTATTGTTATAATTCTAAGTGAAGGGATTACGAAGTCTTATTAGAACTATCTTATATGAATACTTGTTAATTGAATCATATTCGGGTTAATAAGTAGGATAAAGAGTATAACTTTATAGTACCTATAAAGGGAGATCAAATCGGGTTAGAGTACTAAGTGCACGGGAAATAATTGATTATGATAGTACATAGAAAGGGGGGTAAAGTATACATCTTGCTCCGAGGATATTCGCACGTGTCAAACGCTTATCTACTTGTGTCTATAGAGTAGATTTGCATGGGTTAGTGATGCGTCCATAAACCACAAGGCAGAGTCGGACATCGACACACAAAAGTATGAATTAATGAATGAAACCGGATGACCTGACGAACTACCTATCATCTTACTTGACCACAACCTTCTATCTTTTCTTTTGTTATTTCGATTAATAGTTCCTACTCAATTTCAATATTATTATATTTCCAAATAGTCTTAGTTTACTAGAGTATAATTGAATTGATATTTATCCGTCCCTTGGGTACGATAATAACTTGGTCACCTTCGAAACTACAATTGATATCCTTCACACTTGGGGATTAAATTGCGTGTTGAGAAAACGCTCATCAAGTCACGGGCACACCCCAATAGAATGGTATAGCGAAAGTGAGGAATAGGACTCTTATAAAAATGGTTAGATCAATTATGAGTTATTCAGAATTACTAAATTCCTATGCCTTAGAAACGACAGCTTACATTTTAAATTTGATACCTTCTAAATCAGTTATTCTTTACTTATATAGAATTGTGGACCAGGTGTAACCTTAGTCTGAAGTATATTTTAATTTAGGGTACTCTGACACATGTGCTAAAAGAAGACATTGATAATTTGGAATCTTGTACAGATGTGTGTTTGGTTGTGGGATATCCTAGAGGAGAGAAAGATAGTTTATTTTATAGTCTCAAAGATTAGAGGATGATTGTTAGCTCAAATGTCAGATTTTTGGAAGAGGACTATGTAATGAATCATAAACCCATAAGTAAAATTGTTCTAAAGGAATTACGAAGGGAAACACCAAATTCAGTATGAACTGTACAAGAGAATATACCACAAGTAATTGCACCGTGTGTCACCTATCATACAAAATTGCCGGTAGCTAGCGCCTCATTGCAGTGGGAGGATTGTTCGATTGTAAGAAAGATTTATGTTTTTGGGAGAGTCATCACTTGGTCCTTGGTTAACATGAAGTCGACCCATGAAATTAATTACGATAAAGCACTACAAGATAAAGATCCAGAATCTTGACAAAAGACAATAACTTTTTAGATAGAATTTATGGATTCTAATCAAGTTTGGGAGTTTGTAGAACAACAAAATGGTGTAAAAGCCATTGTATACAAGTAATTCTTAGTAAAAAATGATTAGATAGTAAGGTGGAAACCTTTAAATTAAGGCTTGTTGCGAAAAGGTATACTTAGTAAAAAATGATTGATTATGAGGAGAATTTTCGCAGGTAGCCATGTTTAAGTCGATCCAGATTCTTTTGTCTATTGTTGCTCATATGGATTATCATGAGGTATGACAAATGCATGTCAAGACAACTATCCTTAATGGAAGTCTTGAGGAAACATCTATTGAAGTATCCAGTGGATTCATTTAAAAGGGTAAAGAGCATCTTGTGTGCAAGTTTAATAGGTCTATATATGGATTGAAACAAGCTTCAAGACATTGGAACATCCATTTTGATAAGGTAATCTAGTCACATTGATTTTTCAATGTTCGGATGAGCCTTGTGTATACAAGAAGAGTTACGGAAATATTGTGGTATTTCTTGTGCCAGATGTAAATGATATCTTACTCATTGGAAACAATGCAAAGGTATTGTTAGGCATAAGAGTACGGTTGCCAAAGATGTTTGAAATGAAGGACCTGGAGAAATCATACATATTTTTATAATCAAGGTAATAAGAGATCGAAAAAAAAGAATGTTTTTCCTATCTCAGGCTTCATAATTTAATATAATCCTAGCTCGTTTTAGTATGCAGAACTCCAAGAAAGATTTTCTACCTTTCAGACACAAAGTGCTTTTATCTAAGGAAATGTATCATAAGACACAAAGATAGAGGAAATGAAGGCACTTCCTTATGCTTCAGCAATGGGAAGCCTAGTGTATGCAATGCTATACACGAAGAATAATTCTATTTTTGTCGTAGCATGGTATGTAGGTATCAGAGTAACAAAGGTTAGAGGCATTGGATTGCGGTAACATATATTTTGAAGTACCTGAGAAGGACTATGAGTTATATGTTGATTTACCAAGCGGATACTTTGTTTCTTATGGGTTACACAGATTTGGATGTTAAATAGGATATGGACGATAATAAACCATCCTTGGTTATGTGTTAACTTTGGGGGGTGGAGCAATAATTTGAAGGAGTGTTAAAGCAAAAATGGGTTTCAGACACCAAGGAGTGTTTACTTCTGGTTGACATGATCGCTACAGCTCTTCTGTCGTCTCTTAGTGCCACATCTAAGCTTGTGGATTCAAGTTAACTGCTAAGCGTCCAGAATGGCTTGCTGCCATGGAAGAAGAGATTGATGCTCTTCGTTCGAATGACACTTGGACATTGGTGCCTAGTCCCTCTGGTATAAATATTGTTAATTTCAAATGGGTCTTTCGAATGAAATTTCAAGCTGATGGCTTTGTTGAGTGTCACAAAGCTCATATGTTGCTCAAGGCATTATTCAGATCCTAGTATCGAATTTCATCACACTTTCAGTCCTGTTGTTAAGACTGTCATAGTTCGGGTTGTTCTAACTCTTGCAATACAATATGGGTGGTCTCTACATCAACTTGATGTTACTTTCCTTTATGGCATTCTTGTCAAACCTGTCTTCATGTCTCATCCTCCTAACTTTGTTGATCCTCACTATCCTGACCATGTTTGTCATTTAAAGAAGGCTCTCTACGGGCTTCAACATGCCCCTCTTTCTTGGTTTCAATAATTGAGCTCTTATTTCCTCTGTTTGAGATTTGTTTAAAGTCGGGCAGACTCTTCTCTTTTTTATTTTCACTTGGGAACTATTGTCACATATTTTTTGCTTTATGTAGATGACATAATTGTTACAGAAAATGACACTATTTCTCTTCGCAAATTCATATATCGTACTCATCAAGAGTTTGCTATTAAAGATCTTGAACGGTTGTCTTATTTTCTTTATCTTGAAGTCTCACACTCCTGACGGCCTATTTTCGGGTAGACTAAGTATGCACATGATATTCTTCAAGTGTTGAGTTGTTAATCTCTAAGCCTATTTTCACTCCATTGGCAACGGGGGAATCTTTAATCAACACTGGTTCTCCATTTCCTGATCTTACCTAGTACAGATCTCTTGTTGGAGCTCTATAGCACTTAACAATCAATCGTCCCGATTTATCCTATGATGTCAGCTCTGTCAGTCAATTTATACATTCTCCAACGAATGCTCACTTTTTAACTATTAATCGTATCATTCGTTACGTTTAAGGGATACTACATTTTGCCTCTCTTTTATGAAATGGTCTTATTCATCTATCTTGGGATATTCTGATACAAATTAGGCATGTTGTGTTAAGACTCTCTGTTCCACTAATGGACACTCGATCTTTCTTGGGGATAGTCTAGTTTTTTGGAGTGTCAAAAAGCAGCCTACCATTGCTCGTTCTAGTTGTGAATCTGAGTACAGGGGTATGGCTAATGCATCAATTGAGCTAGTATGGATCATGAATCTTCTTAAGGAGTTACTGGCTCTCATTTTCGGTCGATGAACCTTACTCTCTAATGACTAGAGTTCCATCTTTTTAAGTCAGAACTCTGTTGCATGCCCACAAACGAGCCAATCATATTGATTTTGATTACCATTTTGTTCTTGAGTTGATCTCCTCTGGAAAACTCAGCACCGTCTTCGTTCATTCTCATCTACAACTGGCTGATATCTTCACAAAAAGCCTCCCTCGTCTAGCCTTTGAGTATCTCTGTTACAAGCTTTGCATATGTCTTCACCCCACGCAGAACTTGAATGGGGTAATTGCATTAATGATAATTAAGATTCATGTAATTAGTGATTATATATAAAATTTTGTAAATTTGAGTATTAGTCAAACCTTCCTAGATTAGTTCTCCATTGATTATGGGAGTTTGTTGTACGCATATGTATCTCAAATCTTATATATACGAAATCTTACAATTACCAATTACCAGTGATTTTCTATTCACTCTTACACTAGTTAATTAAAAAAATACCATTCTTTTTCTTACATCACTACAATAAAAAGTTATTTTTCTTAAATCTCGCCACCAAATACATGCATGTATTCTTGGGACGGAGGGAGTAATTTATATAATTTGTTAACATATTTTTAGTGAATTTCCTATTTGTTTTTTCAATTAAAACTGATATAAGAAAGTTATGCATTACTTAAGAAAAACATGTGAATTACTAAATAAAAATGAATACAAATATGGATGCACGCCTACACCAGTCGCACTTTATATCAACTTTTACATAATAATAGCTTATATAATAATATTAATATAATAAGTAAATATATTACTGGGATAAATTTATAAATGATTATTACGGTCAATTCTATAAAAGTTTTCACATTTCTAATAAAATAAATTTAAAATAATTCGAATTGATATCGTGTAAACCTATATTTTTGTATTAGTTTTTATTCATTAATGTCAATGTATTCTATAATAAATATAAAACCTTTTTATATATAGTTTTACTAATAAAAAATTTGTGCGTATATGTTCTCATTAATAAGTGTAAAGTTTTTTAATGTAGGTGCACAGATTTAACTTTGTGCATCTAGGTGCATACTAGAATTAGTCTTTCATAATTTTTCTTGGGCAAGTCTTGCTTTAGACCATCTCAAGTGAGAATATTTTTACTTTTTTAAAATTAGTTATCACTTTTGCTATTAAATGTTATTATTTTTTATTTATACTATAAATTGTTCATGAAATAGTATTATCACTTTTCATTATAAAATTTATCACTTTTTATCCGTCTCACGTAAGAGCTTACGTGAGGTGATCTCGCACAATTATTTTATCATTATTCTTTTATCCATGTTTTTGCATATATACCTTTGAAAATTCAAATTTATGAATAAGATTAGAATATAATATAAAAAGACGAATAATATGATATAATTTTTAATAATAAAAAAATTATAACTATAAACATTTGAATTTTTTTTGATGAAAATTAAATTTATGAATAAGATTAGAATATAATATAATTGGTGGATGGGTAGGAGAAAGATAATTGGTGGGATATAGGAGAGAGAAAATATATATTTATTAATACTTATATGGGACATCATAATAATTTGTCCCCCTTTGAATCGAACTTCCACGGACGACACACTTCGTGTGGCAACCCGCACCTAGGCTCACAACTCCGGGTGGCAACCTTCCTCTGGCCCATATCCGGGGTGGCAACCTCTGGGCCCACCATCGGGTAATCCCTTCTCGTGGCCCGGCAGGTCAGACTAAATTGTTAGGTACATAAGTTAGGGAGCCCTTACTTCACCCAAACCATAACTGAAGGTGAAGGGTTGACCTCCACTTATATGTTTTTCTACACTTGTATGTGAAATCGATGTGAGATATCAAAACAATACATCAACTATAAATATGATCTAACAGTTGAAATTACATTAACTTGGTCTGATGGATAAAATGCTTAGAGTCACATGTGACTAAGGATCATCTAAGTAATCTTCTACAATTATTTTTAAAATTGTGTATCTCGGATTTTTAAATGACGCTAAACAAACAATTTGAAAATTCATATAAACAACTAGAAACTAATAACTTCAAATACGAAATTAAAATCTTATTTAAAATTTTTGATTAGAAATCCATTCATCTAAATGTCGTTAAACAAATGGGCAAGAAGTTGAGTTATGAATTTATTTATAAAATAATAGTCAAAACTCATTACATATACTGCTTGGTGGGTGCAGACTTAACCTTCACAAAAGCGGGAAAACAAAAAAATAAAACAATAATAAAAAAAGTTCAAAATTCATAATAATTGCTATATTGCTTCAAACCTAATTAAACCATATTCACTCCTGTCAAGATGTATTGCTTGGTCAACAACACAACATCCATATTCTCAACTATTTGTAGACGTGTTAGTCCACCAAACTACTTACCTTGTACATAGTCGTCGTACGATATAAATAAATGTATACTCCCTCCGTCCCCCGATGTATTTCACGTATTTGTGTGCGCGGAGTTTAAGAAAAATTTGACTTTTTAAGTATAAAGTAAGAAAGAGAAGAAATATTTTAGTTAATTTAATGAATAAGGTGTGTAAAGTTATTGGAATGGGTGAAAAAGTGAGTATTTTGTTGGGATATGTGTAAAAAGTAAGTATTATTATAGTGTATTCATTACCATTTTTAGTAAAAGTGAAGTGTGAAATACTTTGAGGGACGGATGAAAAAGGAAAGTGTGAAATACTTTGGGGGACGGAGGGAGTATATCTTATATATTCACATGTGATTCTTGTGTGAACCGTGGTCACGAGTGACCCCTCATATAAGGGGGTGCATACTAGTATGCACCTCCTCTATCCACCGAGGAAGTCACCCGTGACCACGGATCACATAATTGGTCCTCTATATTTACCTCTCAAGTAACAAATTAATTTTCATATCTTCATTTTCATTATCGTTGTCTTTCACTTTATTAAAATGGCAATAAATTTATAAACAACGAACTTCCTATACATTATACTTTATTTACATAAATATTACTTTAACTAATGTAATTAACATAATTTATTTTTTACAATATACTCTAAGAATAACAAGTTTCTTAATTTACTTAAAAAATGTAATTAGATGTGTGGAATATATTGAGAAAGTATTAATATACCCCATATTAAAGTTAATATTTCTCATTTTCGTTATCTCACAACAAAATCAATCAACCAAGAATGAAAAAAAATACTTGTGCAAAACTGTCTTACCAAACATAATTGATAAGACATATACGAAGTAATAATATTTTAATAAAAAATTATGCTCGATTGATAAAAATTGCTAATATCAATTTTCATAAAAATAGATATATCTAATTTAAAAAATAATGCGTTTTCAGTGAGACTGTCTCGGTATTCCTGAAATTAAAAACATTACTTCAATCCTATCATTTCAAAATTAAATGTTTCAACTAATAAGAATAATATAATTTATTTATTTATTATTTAAAAAATTATATTACCCACAAAAAATTATAAAATTAATAAAGATTTTTTTAAAAAAATTTTGTATCTACAATAATAGGGCACTGTTTAATTATTGTATAATTAAACTTAGAGTAGATTTTTGTAATTAGTTATCACATTTTATTAAAAATATAATTAATTTATTTTAAAATGTTATTATTTTTAATTTGTATCATAAATTATTCATGAAATAATTCATCATACATTATCACTTTTTATCAATTAAATATCACTTTTCCATAAAATATTATCACTTTTTTATCCGTCTTACATGGGTATAAAACGTCGTTCTACACAAGTTTTACCTTATGCGATATTGCTAATTATTGGTATATGTTAATTCATTTAATATTATGTCAAATAATTGTCCCCTTTCGTAATTCGTATATGGCATAAAATTGTAATTTTAAAGCTGGGGGGCTTTAATGTAATAATAATAATATTATTATTATTTTCTTCTTTACCTTAATTTATGAGGAGACTTTACATGCTTAATTAAATGTAGTGGGCGGCTATTTGCATCCCCGAAAATGCTAAATGCACCCCTAAAATATTTAAAATTAAAAATTATTGATTAATATGTCAAAAATACCCTTAATCAAAATGTTTTCATTTCCTCACTCTCTTCCCGCAGAACTCTCCGCCTCTTTCTTTACGAGTTAAATCTTCCCCTGGTAAATTTTTCTGCTAAAATGATAGAAACGACGAAACCATCGACAGAGACCCCGGCTCCAATTGCATTTGGACGTACTTCACCCCACCGCCGCTACTCATCAATTGCTCAGTCGACGACATTTAATATGTATTAAGTCAAAATCAAATCAAACTGAATACGTATTGAGATCTAAATTCTAAAAGAGGGTCGAAGAGAAGGAAAGATGGTGAGAAATGGAATTTGATGGGATTTATTTATTTAATGTTCTTTTTTCAATCTTTTTGCTAATTTGATTATGGCGTTTTATACTTTGATTTAATGTACTTTGAATTAATGGCATTTTATGTATAACTCAAACTCAAACTGCAAGCTGCAAAAAAAAATTGTGCCTGAAAGAAAAGAGGCGGAGAGTTCGACGGGGAGAGAGAGTGAGGAAATGTAAACATTTTGATAGAGGGTAATTTTGACATATTAATCAATAATTTTTAAATTTAAATATTTACGGGATGTGTTTAGCATTTTCGAGGGTGCAATTAACTGCTCCCTTAAATGTATCTCGGTAGACGTCCTTGTATGAATTGCTTTTCGCGTGACAGACTAACATAAACTTTGGTTAATTGAAATAGATTGCAACTATAGCACCTTACTCGTTCTAAGTGATTTTTGTTTTAGGTTTATATAGAAATAAGAAAATTTAAATTTATAAAATTAGTTGGATTTAATAAATTTAAAAAGAAGGGTTAATCTATGTTTATTTTAAGAATTTAAGTGTGGTAAATTTAACTTTATATTAAATCGATATGTAAGAGTATGGATTGATTTGTAAAAGAATAGGATGAAATCATGTGTATAAGAGATATGTAAAATTTATATAATTTTGTTTTATTAAATTCCAACTAAAACATGAAATATAGCGAAAACAAACATAGAAGAGCATGTAACATACGATGGAACCATCCCCGTCTTTTATTATTATTATTATTATTATTATTATTATCATTATTATTATTATTAGAATCTCCTTACCATAGATGGTATCAGAGCAATGGTAGTTATAATTGATATGTTATAGATCAACACGTATTTTATCATGAATTTCATGAATATGATTAATAAGAAAAATAATATTAAGAATATTAGAAATGAGGAATACGATATTCCAAAGAATTTAAATTTGCTTAATAAGTGGATCATCATTAAGATAGAACCTAGATTAATATATCAATTAGGTACTTTTGAAAAAATAGGTTTACAACAAGTAGTCAAAACTACTGAAGAATCGATTTCATTAGATAGTAATGATATGATAATTAGATTATTATCTGAAAAGGATATAGGTGCTTATAGAAACACTCATAAATTCCTTTATTTAGGATTAGTGCAAATTGCATTTAAACCTTTGAATTTAAAGGGATTACCAGAAAGCTTTATAGCAGCTTTAAGAGATGGTAGAAATTTGAATTGGAAGCAATCTTTAATGGGTATTATACAATCGAGCTTAGCTAATGGACCGGTTTATTTTAATGTTTATCCAAATTTAAAATTGCCTTTATCTGATGTCAATATACTTGATGCTTTAACATTAAATGTTAAAACACATGGTTATAATTATATTCCTGGAACAGAAGTTATATGTATCTGTTACAGAATATATTATAAATCATTGTATACGCTGAATACTTAGTGTAAACATATTGATAAAATGAAAAATGAAACAATAATAATTGAAACTAATTTTAGTTGGTCTAATATTACGACCAGAAGACCTATTAAATGGGAAGAAATTGTCTTTCCAAAAAATTGAATTATTGAACAAGCAGTTCCTGTACAAACACAGGTACAAAATCAGAATAATATTTCTAATGTTTTTCAGAATATTGATGGAACAATTAATATAAGATTTGAGAATAATAAGTTTATCCAAAGATATAATTCAATGAGAAATTATATTTCTCCAATATATTACAAAGTGGAATTGCCACGATCTTCAACTTCTCAGATAAGAGAAGAGATCAATTCTGAAGTATTTACTCCTATTACAGAAAGATTATATATTAACAGGAATAATATTGTCAGAGAAGCAAATACTTGTAATATAGATGAGTCAAAACCGACAATGTCGGAAATGAATTTTAAAATTTAATTTAAGGATTTATATGAAATAATAAATTTCAGTCCTGGTTCTTCAGCCAGAAAAATCATTTCTGGAGAATTTAAAAGTCAAGGTTATACACTTTTTAGAAAATGATTTTTTGAAAATTTTACTCAAAATGAAATTATAAACTTTCAAGATGAGTTTTATAAAACTTATGAAGAAAAAATATGTTAATACCTTTTGCAATATGGTTTATGAATATCTATGTAAAAAATTATATTTTTATTTTAAAAACAAATTATAATTTGCAAAATAATACAGTTGTGACAGATACATATCCTCCACAACAATATTTTCATATTGAAAAAAATGAAAAAATTTATAATTTTTTAGCTTTTGCTAAACTCATAGAAGATGATACAATACAGATTACTTGTAAACATATTAATACTATGTTTGAAAATCAAAATTATACAAATTTATTTTTGAATGTATTAGGAGAACAAATCAAGTCTATTCATAATAAAGTGGATATGATAATATCAGTTATTAATAAAGATAGTCAGCCCACTGTAATAGTTACAGAAAAGGAGAAAAAAGATTTACAAAATCTCCAGCATGTAATAATTACAGATAAGGAAAAAGAAGCTTTGCTTCCAACCGCCTCCAGTAATATCTAATTTTAAAATCAAGCCATTATATGAGCTTGAGAAATATCTTGAGGAAAAGTTTAATAAATCAAGTATAAAAACTCTTGATAAAGAGTTATATGATAATATCATAGAAAATCCTGATTATAGGCAGGTTTTTCAAAATCAAATTAATAAGATTAATACTAAATGAGCTGATAAGCCAATTCAAAATAAGTTTTATTACAATAGACCAACACCCATGGATGTATTACATGAAGAATACACAGATACTATTGATGTTAGTTATTATGGTAATAAGATCTATGAGTAGAATATTGATGGCTATTCTAATAAACAGATTTATATACAGTACACAAAATGCTTATGTACTCAACTATTTATAAAAATAACAATAATTCTGATAAGGTTATTGCAGCGATGATAGTTGCTGGATTTACTGGACAACTTAAAGGCTGGTGGGATAATTATTTATTTCAAAATGATAGAGATAATATTCTAAATATTGTTAAACAAGAAGGTAATAATACTACCGAAAATGCAGTTTATACACTTGCGGTAAATATAATTGAATACTTTACTGGAAGATTCAGTAATAATAGTGATACTATTAGAACACTGCTCCAAACATTGAGGTGTAGAACACTCTCTGATTTTAGGTGATATAAGGATACTTTCCTAAGCAAAGTAATGGAATTGCCAGAATGTAATAACATTCATTGAAAATCAAAATTTATTGACGGATTACCCAACTAATTTGCTGAAAGGGTAAGAAAAACCTTAAAACGTAATCATATTACGATTTCATATGAAAGTTATACTTATGGTGCTCTCATAGACACTTGTATTCAAGAAGGATTAGCTTTATGCAATGAAATAAAGTTAAATCAACAGATTAAAAGGTAAAATCTCGATGAGAAAAAATAATTTGGAGAATTTTGTCAATAATTTGGTTTGAATAATCCTTCATCTAGTAAAACCAAAAGTAGTAGAGATAATAAAAAGGTTTATAAACCTAAACATAAGAGATATTCTCCTAGACAGATTGAGAAAAAGAATAAAAGAAAGGAAGAAAAGTTCCAAAAGAAGTCTTATAGACATAAATATAATAGGAAAAAAGAAAGATATTGTAAAATATGTGGTAGAAAAGGTCATACCAAAGAATTTTGCTGGACAAAGAAAAAGATTAATAATCTTGAGATTCCCGATGATATCAAGGAAATTGTAATACAGACTCTTGAAGAAAAATCTGAGTCTGAGAAATCAGGATTAGAATTTTCAACTACTTCTGAATCAGAAGAAGAAATCATCAATAATTTAATTGATGATGATATTTCTGAATCATAAGAATGTGAGCCTTGTAAAGAAGGATTAAATATGTCCTAAAGAGATTAATAATATTGATAATAATCAATCTGTTGTTTTATAAGATTATATCTCAATTCTCAGGTATGTCAATAAATGTTATAACCTCTGATAATATTTTTGAGGTGCTAAAAATGATTAAAGATCCTTTATTAAGGTAATCAAATTATTAATGATATTGGTAATGAAAATGGAGCTTCCTCTTTCAATAAAGAAGAAGAACTGACTCAGGACATTCTTAATAAGAATAAGTCTTATAACATGACAGAAGTCATAAACCACTTAAGAACCAAATATCAGGTTCAAAGAGATATATCTCTACAAGATCTTCATAAAGAGGTTAATAATCTCAAAGAAGAAAAAAAATTATTGAAGAATAAGAATCTTATTCAAGAATCTAGAATTTCTAGATTAGAAGGAATCTCTAAAAAGAAATATATTTCTCAAGATAATAATGAGGTTAATAAATCCAGTATGTATAATGAGACATTTCTTTCCACTATTGAGATGGTTATATCCCAAAAATGGTATATAAAAATATCATTATTGATTGATAATCATTACACAAATGTTCTTGTTGATAGTGGTTTAGATTTAAATGTTATACAGGAAGGGTTAATACCTACTCAATATTTTCATAAAACTAGTCATACATTATGGCATGCAGGAGGTGATAAACTCCAGATTAATTATAAGCTCCTTAGAGCTTATGTGTGTGTTAATAATAAATGTATTTCGCAAAGTTTTATACTTGTAAAAAATATTTCAAACCAGGTTATACTTGGTACTTTATTTTTGAATAATATTTATCCTATAAAAAAGATTGATAATAAAGGGATTATTGGTACTTTTAAAGGAGATGATATTTTCCTTGAATTTATTATTGAACCTTTTACTAAGGTATTGCATAATCTTTATGATAATATCAAAGCAAAACAAGATCAAATTAGTTTTTTAAAATAAGAGATTAATATTACTACTCTTGATGATCAATTGAAAAATCCTAGATTATAGGATAATATTAGTCTTTTGAAAAGTTAGTTTTTCTTAGAAAGTTGTAATGATCATCCCAATGCTTTTTGGGATAGGAAAAAATATATTATTTCTTTACCTTATGAGGATTCTTTTGATGAAGAGAATATTCCAACAAAGGCTAGACCTTGTCGAATGAATTCAGAATATTTAGAATTATGCAAAAAAGAGATAGAATCTTTACTACATAAAGGACTTATTAGTCATTCTCAATCTCCGTGGTCATGTACTTCATTTTATGTTAATAAACATTCTGAGATTGAAAGAGGTATATCAAGATTGGTTATTAATTATAAACATCTGAATAAAGTTCTGAAATGAATTAAACATCCAATTCCTAATAAAAAGGATTTATTGGATAGACTTTATGATAGTCTGATATTTTCAAAATTCGATCTTAAATCAGGATACTGGTAGATTTAGATTAATAAATCTGATAGATATAAAACATCATTTAATGTTCCAATAGAACACTATGAATGGCATGTGATGCCATTTGGTTAAAAGAATGCTCCTTCTGAATTTCAGAAGATAATGAATGATATCTTTACTCGAGTTAAAATCATTTTTCGTCCCATAACAATATGAAATTTTTGATTCTGTCCCAAAAAAGATATCATTTTCAATTTAGTCCCATAACTTTCTATATTGGCCAATTTTGGTCCCAAAATTACCGAAATTCAGCACGTGCACCTCACGTGACCCCTCAATTTGGGGCTTTCCGGCAATTTGGGACCAAAATCGGCCAATATTGGGAGTTACGGGACTAAATTGAAAATGATATCTTTTTTGGGATAAAATCAAAAATATATATTGTTATGGGACCAAAAGTGATTTTAACTCCATTTAATTTTTTATTTAAATTCTTAGAACAATTTTATATATATATATATATATATATATATATATATATATATATTATGACGACTTGATTTTTAGTTTAGGTCTTAAAATAAGACCTAATTTTATAAGTGTTTCAAATTAAGATATAAATTTAGTTTCTTTTCTCAAATTAAGGCATGATTTTTTATATTTGTTATTTTTTTATCATTTTAAGACTTACCATGAAATTTATATTTTCATTTCAAGTCATACAAAAAAAATTTAAAAATATTATTATGCACCTTCAAATCAAATCGCAAAATTAAATATGTTATTTTTATTAATATCTTATATTAATTTATAAAATATATTCAATTCGGAAAAAAATAAAATTACGACAGGCCTTAATTTGAGAAAAAAGGTAAAATTGAGCCTTGAAATGAGTCATTTCTTAAATGGAAACTAAAATTGAGACCTAACTTAAAAATTGGATCCTTACATAAAAATTTTCATATATATATATATATATATATATATATATATATATATATATATATATATATATATATATATAAACTATTCTTTATCTAGATTTTTAGTATTTAAAAAGTATCCATCTCATATAATATAATCTAAATAATAATATAATATAAAAATTATGTTCTCATAGTACAAAATTCATTTCTCATATTAATTTAAGTTTTAATCCTCAATTTCAAATCTTGACATGGTCTCATAGGGTATATATCCTATATAATTTAATTTTATATATTAAAAAATGATAAAACATCAAAGGTAATGGAATAAATAGAAGCTACTAATATTTTATAAAAAAAAATCGAAGGTAGTATATTTTTAGGGTTCAACTATTAAATTAAAATCATTTTTCGTCCCATAACAATATGAAATTTTTGATTCTATCCCAAAAAAGATATCATTTTCAATTTAGTCCCATAACTTTCTATATTGGCCAATTTTGGTCCCAAATCGCCGGAAAGCCCCAAATTGAGGGGTCACGTGAGGTGCACGTGTTGAATTCCGGTGATTTTGGGACCAAAATTGGCCAATATAGAAAGTTATGGGACTAAATTGAAAATGATATCTTTTTTGGGACAGAATCAAAAATTTCATATTGTTATGGGACGAAAAATGATTTTAACTCTCTTTACTCCTTATAGTGAGTTTATAATTGTTTATATTGATGATATCTTGGTTTATTCAAAAACCATTGAAATGCATTTTAAACATTTGCATATTTTTAAATCATTAATTATTCAGAATGGATTAGTAATTTCTAAACCAAAAATTAAATTATTTCAGACTAGAATTAGATTTCTAGGTCATATCACTAAAAAAGGAAATATTATTCCTATTAATAGAAGCATTGATTTTGTAGATAAATTTCCTGATGAGATTACTGATAAAATTCAGTTACAAAGATTTTTAGGAAGTCTTAATTATGTTGCTCTTTATTATAATAATTTGGTTAAGGATACAATTATTTTATATGACAGACTTAAGAAAAATCCTAAACCATGGACTGATAGTCATACTGATTCTATTAGAAGGATTATATCTAGAGTTAAAACTCTACCTTGCTTAATGATTAGCAATCCAAATTGGAAAAAGATTATAGAGACAGATGCCTCTAATATAGGATTTGGTGGTATATTAACCCAGATTAATCCGAATAATAAACAAACATATCTTGTTAGATTTCATTCAGGGAAATAGAATGATTCTCAGAAAAATTATGCTACTATTGCTAAAGAGATTCTTGCAATTGATAAAAGTGTTTTAAAATTCTAAGATAATTTATATAATTAGAAATTTACTATTGTGTCAGAATATAATGCAGCTAAATTTATGTTTCAAAAAGATTTTAAACATGATGTTTCTAAGCAAATGTTTGATAGGTGGCAGGCTCATTTAGCCCCATTTGATTTTAATATTATTTATAAAAAAGGAGAAGATAATAGTCTTCCAAATTTTTTAACTCGTGAATATTTTCAGGTATGAGTACACAATATAGAGGATCTTCCTCTTATATAGGAAGAGGTGGCTGAGGAAAAATGCCTGAGATAATATCTTGATTAGCCATAACTTGTAGTCGGGTTGACCAATTCAATAATTTATCGAACCACAGGGAGGTCGATGCTAGCACTTAAGCGATATCACGTTTATCACGATTTTATAGAAACGAATCATAGATGGATGGTTTGGGTAACAAGTAATTAAATGAAAGTAGACAAGCAATAATCAAATGACAATATAAAAATGATGAATGAGTGGTTTTCCAAATTGAGTAGAAGTGAGATTAACAACACTAATGAAGTGGTAACTTATGGATTCATGCATTAAACTCATATGTATCAAGGGTTAAGACTAAGGGCCAACACTAATACCACCTAAACTTCCTCTCGAAATGAATAGGATGTAGATCATTTGCACAATCTCAAAATAGCTCAAAGGTTGGTTCTAAATTAAACTATTCCAACTAGGTACTAAGTTCAATTATAGAATCCCTTCATATAATCAATTGACTTCTCAATCTAACTAATCACATGTTCCATCAAAGGGTTCTAAATAATAAAGGACTTCTCAATCACTTTACCATTTATAATGCACATGAGGTGTTTGATGAAATGATTCACTTGACTATCCTAAGCACATAATTGATTTCTCAATCTAATCATATAATTAGAACAATCAAACACACAAAACATCATAGATCTCAAGATATATAAGCACCAATGATAGAAAACCAAATATCCCCATCAACATATGAATTTAATTACATAGATCCACAAATTAACCAACAACCTTCATGTTGCTAATCTCACAAGGGAGATTAGCCTACAATCTTCATAAGATCCATAACATAGACATTATAATTCTTACAAATCATGATAAACTAAAGGATTAACACAAAATTGGAATGAAAACTCCCTTGGAAATGGATCCAATTGAATCTCCATTCTTCCTAATTTGGTGATCACCCAATCTTCCTTGCTTCTTCACTTGATTTGGATGGAAGAAATTATGGAGAAATGATGTAGATCTAGAAATGGATGAATGGGATGGAGAATATGGTGTGAAATCAAAGGAATAGTGTGTGAGGTGTGTGGAAACAGTAACAAATCGGATCTCCTCTTAATTGTTGAATAAAGGGGTATTTATACCCCTTGGGAGGCTTCTAGAAGGATTCTGATTTTTTTTCCAGGAATTTACACAGCACGAGTCGTGCTCGGTAACACGGCCATAAGGTGGCCGTGTTGTGTCTTCTGATGTCGGCACACGGCCTCTGCTTACAGGGCCGTGTTGATGACACGGCTCGTGCTGCCAACACGACTCGTGTGACTGGACACGGCCTTAAGGTGCCCGTGTTGAACAAACTGGTGTCGCCGTACGGCCATCTCTTACAGGGCCGTGTTGGCTACACGGCCCGTGTTGGTGCTGGCTCCTATTTTTCTTCACTGTTTTGGCTCGTTCTCCTTCGTTTCAACTCCGAATTGAGATTCGCTTTTTCCTACATCTTCCTTATCATATCTAGCATCAAATAAAAAGTGAAAATTATAGGTTTAAGCTCATTCACACATATTTCCATAAAAACACAAAACACAATCAAATAACACATAAAATACGGATAAAAATATACGAAAACACATATAAAAAGACACTAAAATCTAGGTGAAAATATCACTCATCATATCTCAACATAGCAATAAAAGCTCGTAGCAATGAATAGAGCTAAAGAAGAAGCATATCAAGAATTTCTTAATAAAAGAAATAAATAGCATAAACCAAATGAAGAAAGTAATACTTCATCATCATCATATGCTCAAGTGGTTGAAAAAAAAGAATCTGATAATATTGGATTCATTCAAAATGAATATAAAGAAATAATATTTCTCTTAGAAGAAAGAGATTTAAAATGGATCAATGATCCTTGGACTCTAATGCAAAGATATAGGGATAATAGTTCCACGCAAATGAGGACTTATAAGTCAAGATATCTGTATGAACAGATATTACTTCAAACTGGTTATTGTGATATTACACATTTTACAGGAACTAGCAACGAAATTTATAATTTCAGCAAAATAATTATTAAAAAGGTAATATCCTTGGAAGATTGGGGAATTTCTCCATCAAGAAAAAAGATATTATGGATGATAAAGGAGTCCCAATAAAATATAATTATTGGGACTATTGTGATGCCTTTATGAAGGTACTTAATTATGAAAATGATAAAAAGAAACATACTTGGTTTATCAAGATATGTTCAAATGATTATAAGGATGATATCCCACACTAGTTTATAAATTGGTTTCATTGTTTCGGCCCCACTTCAAATATTTTACCAGAAAATATAAAGATTTCATTTGATAGATGGGTGGATATATCCCCACAGCTTTTAAAAATCAGGAATTAAAATTATACATTGAGGGTATATCCTCATGTTTTTTATTGAATTTTCAATACCATGGATCTTTAAATGGTCTCCAAAAGTAGGTAATACCGAAACAGGAATCCCATGTATATACAGGATATTTTATACTAAATTCTTGGATAAAATGTTATGTATAGATACCAAAACAAATCAGATTTATGGGATAAAAATAATGGAACTCATTGAGAAAAAATTAAAATTATATAGTAATACTTGTAAAGAAGTTCATACTCCTTCTCCATTCGATCATATTTTGAGAAAATCCAAAATGAAGTCAGAAAATCTGACAAGAGAGCAGATGATAACTGCCTATATTGAGGAAATGAAGAAGGATTTGATATCTCAATTTGGAGATGATAATAAATCAGAGTCTACTGTGGTTTCTGAGCAAATGCAAGTTACACAAGATTCAAATGATGTGGATCTAGATGAAATTTTTATGGCAATTCAGGATACTCTGATAGAAAAATTTACACCTGAAAAAGAAGCATCTTCATCATCATCAATTAACAAAGGAAAATAATCCAGAATAATAAGCTGCCAGAAAAATCACAACAACAATCGTTCATCAATAGTAAAGCAGCTGGACAAGTTACTATTCATCAACAGTAAATTACTGTATATCTTTTGAAAAATCGATCTCAATAGTGAATCACTATAGCACTTTTACTGTGCACTTTTGAATTTTTGAAAATTATTACTGTGTATGCCAAAAATTTTAGCTCTCCACTGTGTAAAAACGTGTTTTCTCCTGCCTATAAATATGTTGGTTTAGAATTGGCAGAAGCATTGATCAGAACGTGCTCCTTTCTCTCTTCTGATCAAAGTTGTAAGCTCATGTGTTGAGCATCCCTCTCTTTTGTAATATATAAATTTGTATCAATAAAAGAAGTATTCTAAGTATATATACTTCGTAAGTATTTAAAGTTTTTATTTATTTATTTTTTATTTAATTATGTTCATGTTTAGCCTACTAGGATAAATTATTCATGTGTTGATTCATGACTATTAATTGTACTAGCATGAAACTTATAAAATTTATGGTAAGGAGATTCTGATAAGAATATAATAGGTTAGATAGAAATTAATTGGCCTTAAAATAAAATGATGCCTTAAATATGTTGCTCATATAAGTCCCAATTTTAGCCATTTGATGGAGTTGTGATGGGCATATTGGAGGTTTTATTTGGGTATGATTTTATTTAAAGATGCCGGTTTAATTTCTTATTCTGTAAAATGTTATTATTATTATTATTTATTTTTAAATAACAATTATACATATAAAATTTATTCTAAGTAAATGAAATAGATGGTTTACATAATTAGTTATGTGAACTTAATGCTATTATTTTGGGTTTATGTGGGAGGTTTGAAAACCAATGATTTGTATGTTTGTTTTGGATTTTTTATGTTAAATTTTAATTTTATGTAAAATAAATGCATAAGAGGTGTGGTGATAAGTGTAAAATTATTTTCTTTTTGTCTCACAAAAAGTTTCATACTTTTCCCATTTATTCATCCAGTAATAACCTTCATGCCCAAAAAAATAAAAATAAAAAATGAAATAACACATTTACCCAAAAATCACATAAGTTACTTTCATTTTAAATTTATCACTTTTACCTAACACACATAATATTACCTCGTATTAGTTTATGTTTTAATATAAGGTTTAAATTTTATTCATGGAATTTAGAATATTTAAGGATAAATTATCTTTATAATTTTTAAATAGAGTGGTTAGTTAAGGACTGTCATACTACTAAGAATAAATATTAAACGAGAAAATTCCACTTTTGGTCTCCTAAGAACATTTTGTTTTCAATTTTAGTACTGCTTTTCAATGTTAGTCATGTAGCTAGCTCTTTTAGTCCTCTCCTTTCACTTTTGGTCCAATTTCTTTAAAACTTCGGATGGAACCTTTAACAGTTGCACTATTAGTTCCGTAAAAATTTAAAATCATAATTTTTTAAATATTTTCATCCCAAATTAACCCATATCATATAACATGCTAAATTTTCATTTCTTTATCTTTTCAAAATAGACATAGTCTATTACAACTATATTATACCCAACATGCTTCCTCATAATACTAAAAATAATAGTAGTCTAAATATTAATCATCCTAAAATAGTAATAGTATCTTAGTTTGACCAAAAATCTACCAGGTATTTAAAAAGTTTTAAGTATGTTCCTCACAACCAACCACACGCCCTATGATGGTTCAATCGTTTTCTTCAGCAAATCACAACACAATCCTGGTTCATTTTCTACATCAGATGTATAGGATACAACTACTATTTTGGATGAAAAATATAATGATTTATGTTGTAGAAGAAGGTGCAAGATAATATGATTGAGCAGTAGCCCAAGATTAATTATTTATGAATTAGAAATAGTTTATTACACTCCTACTTACTAAACAAGATGACAAAACTCCTCTATCTACCTATAATTGCTTAAACAGAAACACTTATACAAAGGAAAAACTATTACAATGTTTATTTAGTGAGAAAAAAATAAGGAAATGCTCGATGCCTTCTGCTTCCTCCAAATCTCTATACGGAGGTCTCATACCTGAAATCAAGATTCCAAAGACTTTATATTCCTCTCGACGTCACAACTTATGTCATCATGTTATCGTCACTACTTGCGTCACAATTTAACAATTTTTGGCAGCTAGCATGCACATGACTCTTATCTCTTTGAAGGGTCACATATCCCTTGGTTTCTTGAAGGGGTTATTCTTTTCACTTTTCTTTTCATGTAGTTCCTTCTTAACTGGAGTTGGTCCATTTTTCATTGGATCTTCAACCACTACTCTCCTTCTCTTCATACTTAGCTTCACTCCTTTCCCGAACTCAGGTTCCTTTTTTAGTAGAGCAGCTCGAGCATGCTTTCTCTTTTCAAAATCCATACTAGGTAATAATTCATTATTTCCAATGAGTATCTTTACTTATCGGCATCTTGTTCTCCCACCGACGTGCCCAGTTTTTCTCGAACATTTCTTCTGTGAATCTTATTATATTTACAGTCAAAGTATTTAACAGAACAATGTCGTGAAAATTTATGTACAGAAACTTTACCCTACCATTTCTTGAATACATGCATGCAAACCCCTTGCTCGTCATGTTGAGATCTTGTGCTCTGTATTGGTAGAAACCAAAACTAGTTTCTTTTTAGAAGACCCTTTAATGTTGTTGGCTACTCTAATACCTGTCCTCCGTAAATGGATATAATTAAAGGCTTCGTGAATGTCTTTCCACACTGTTCTAGGGCTGTACTAATAAAGTAGAGCTCCAAAGGATTTCCTCTAGGCAAAGTATTATTGTTTTCCTATGACTTGTGGGTTGTTACCCTTATCCATTTTGGTAGCTTTATAATTATGGGAAGCTCAGTGCAATAGTGTACATTGAAGCAAATGCCCTAAAGTTAAACCATTATTTTACATCCTCTCGATGCAAATCTTATGTCATCTAGACCTCGAGAATATTTCCCCGAGGTGTCTATCTTACATTAGTAGTGTCTTTCATCAGCCTAAGATTGATCTCTCCCTAAATTTTCCCTGAAGTGCTGGGTTGACTCGACGACTCTGGATGTGACTCTAGAGCCTCGTTTTTCCTCGGAGAAGTTCTTCAATTATAAGTTCCAATCCTGAACTCATGCTAGGGGTATTTAAATCCCATACTCTGGGTTTTATGGCCTTATTCCTTAATACATTATTTTTTTAAATTATTATCGACATCTCGGAGGAGTGTCTCTTGAAAAACACTCCAAAAATCAGCATTGGTGCGTAAACATCCTCATAGCCTATTGGAAATTTTTTCCAATCAACTTGTTGTAATTTACATGCAACATTTGCATTGAGTGCTAACTTCTCAAAATTCTTCTTAAGCATCTCAATGTGCTCCATCAAGTGCCTCTTAATGACCAGGATAGAGTCTATTTCAACTCACTGTATCTCTCGTTAGGAAATCGGCTAAAACATTTTCAACAAATTTAATAATGACAGTGTTAAAATCATAACAGTGAAGTTCACCATGCCATCTTAAAAGCTAGCATTTTCTGGTTTAGATTCAATTTATTTTTAAAAAAGGCTTTGACACTTGATGCGCGTTTTTTTTGCACGTAAAATTTATCCCCAAGTATTAAGGATATCAGTTGTAGCTTAAGCAAGCGACCAAATAAAATATCAAACCCAAAGGACGACGTATTATCAATTTAATTATTTACTTAATTAATTAAAACTAGGCAATTAAGTTTGAGGATTTAATCTGACAACTAAAAGACTTAAATTAAATAACAAATAAAATAAAGGCACTTAGTAGAATACGAAAGTGAATCAAGTAAGAGAATATGTAGCTCTAGGAAAATCCAGTTTCACTCATTAATTTTCCTTCCGTGTGTTGATGTCCGACTCTTCCTTGTAAAATATAGACGCATCACTAAATCATGCATATATACTCTATAGACACAAGTAAACATGCGTGTAACATATGTGATTAATCTTGGAGCAAGAGATATAATTCCACCCCCCCCTTTCTAGGTACTATTAGTATCAATTATTTCCCTGGCCAATTGGTACTCTAACCCGATATGATCTCTCTTTATATGTACTATAAAATTATCCTCTTTATCCTACTTAATAAGTCGAATTCAATTCAATTAATAAGTATTCATATATGATAGTTCTAATGAAACTTCGGAGTTACCTCACATAGAATCATAACATGGAATCTTGTTCAGCGGTGAACGCACTCAATCTACAACCAAAATATATATTCAACTCTATATACCAATTAAAGATATACAAAACGACCGTGAATATGGATTAAGAAAGTACAATCATATATAAAATAAATCCACAAGTAGCGTTGTACAGAGTTTACACACGAAAGTTCAATTAATTCGTAAAAACCTTCACAACCCTAGTTCTACCAAAAAGGCTCTAGCCCAAGATGTTACGAAGAACAATCATGGGTGTTGGATAGATCTTACCCGGATGTCTGGAAAATTATAAGATAAATTAGAAAACAAAATAAACCCTAGATGCGGGAGTCGTCGCGTCCTTCTCCGTCTTGAATCCTCCTCTTTGTTCTCCTCTTGATTCCAAAAATGAATCTTCAAAGTGATGGATGGATAGAGGAAAGGATGTGGATGATGGTTGAGGGGTGATCCTCCCTTGTGGGGTGTACGATGGATTTGTGGATCTCTCTTCACAATGAATAATGATGTATAATATATATAGGTGTGAGAAGGGAATTAAATAATGAAATAAAAGATATGGGTAAATCATGGAGGATTATGTAATAAGGAGATTAATTGTACTCCAAGAAATAGGTAATTTTTGGAAATTTTCGAAAATTCTCAAAAATTCTCGCTGCCATCTGCGTGACTTCACGATTTTGAGCATAACTTTCTCGTCCAAATTCTAATTTTAGTGATTCTTATGCTTACGCGATCCAATTTTCCTTGGCTTTCTATCTATATAAAGAACTCTTAGAAACTTCAACATTTGTATATGTAACAAGTTATGCAAAGTGCAACATCCGTGCTGAACAGAAATAGCTTGCGCGATGTCACCATTCTGATCATAACTTTCTCATTTGGATTCCGATTAAGGTGTTCTTTACGCCAAAACGACCCTCTCTTCTGTGGATTTCCAATCATGTATCATACTTTCAATTAAGAGCTCCAAATTAATACATAAAAATTACATAAATTGGACGTGCGTTTCAGAGCATCTTTGCATAAATTGCACATTTTCTCCAACTTGGCACTTTTGATCCCTTTTTCCACCTAATACACAATAAAACACTTCACGTACACCTTTTTCTAACATATATCGAATATAAGATAGTTGTGCTAATATATAACAATAATATTCATCAAAAAGGTGTTAGATTAGACACTAAAACACGCTTATTTTCACTCTCAACAACACTCGTATTATAATTTATATGAGTGATTTTTTTTGAAGAATTAGAGGCCATTTTTGGAACACCTTCCGTACTGCAAAGAACTTCTTCTGCAAAGAACTTCTTCTCATTAGTATGTCTGATCAGAGCTATTTTTAACTAGATTTTAGTGTCTTTTATGTGTATTTTCATATGATTTTATCTAGTTTGTATAGCTTTTGATAGTGTTTGGTGGTGTTTTACATTCATAGTGATATTTATGCGTAGAAACATTTAATGTGTGAAAATGAGCTTAAATAATCTTGAAATAAGTGAAAATGGAGTAAAATGAAGAAAACGAGAAGAAGAGCTAGAAATCGACTGTACTCTTCTCGAGTCTATGTAGAAAACTCGTGTCGATCTGTGAGAGCTCGACCATGGATGTCGATTTTACACACCTGCAACATGAACTCGACCTCCCCTATTCCTCGAGCTCGGAGCTCGAGTCGAGTCATGTGTTGCACCGTGAACTTTGAGAAAACTACAGCTACTCACATCGAGCACCGCACTCGAGTCGAGTGGGGTTACTTTTGGAAAGTTAATTCAACAAGATTCTAGAAGATTCTTGGTCTATAAATACATGTTTAATACTAATTTAATGGGGAAATTCATTTGGGACAGTAGTTACGCCTATTCTGCACATAGAACATACACACATTCTCCCATTCCATACGTTGATCCATAATCCATTTCTACAACATTCATCCATCAATTCCACTTGAATTCTACACATCCATCACATTTTTATCACTTTACTACAATTTGAGAAGAAGTTCTATATTCAGTGAAGAAGTTGGCATGATCAAGGAAGAAGAAGCCTACCTTTAAAGGGAAGACATTCAACCTTATTTTGTTAATTCTTCTATTCATGGCTCACATGGAGCAAGCCTTGTATTGTAACGATTTGACAATGATTGTAATAGTTTAGACCTCTTATGAGGCTAGCAATATGACTGTATAGGAATTTTAGATTTATGCACTTAAAGTGTTTGATGAAATGATTGAATTGAATTACTTTCTACTATGAATGCATATTCTCAACTTATATTATTATTTGTGTGGTTATACCATGTGAAATAGAGGTAAGACCTAGTTTTTATATTGTGATTATGTAATTGAATTAATGATAGCATAAGGTGACTCTATTAGTATGGGTTGAGATTGAAATACATTTAACGCATGCTTAGAACCTTATAATGGGACATGAGACTTCAATCTTGTGATATGACCTTTCTATGGACTCTAGTACCTTCTAAGGGAATGAGAATATATTAAGACTCTTCTGGGGCTATTTCGGGGTATCTTAGGTACTAAGTGCCTACATCTATAAGTTGCTTGAAAGATAGAGCATGTAGTGTTTGTAGTGAGAGCCTATAGTAATCAATACATGATTTTTATCATAACTTGAGTGTGTGGCCTAGATAACCTTACCATGATGTTGTTAGCCTTGCAACCTCTCTTATTGTTCTACCTACATCCATTTCATATCTCTTGTTATTCTACTCTTGTTTGTTAGTTTCTTTACTTGTTTTTATTAGTTGATAATTAGTAGAATAATTCAAACTCTCATAATTGATCTTATCTTTCTAAAGCGAGCACTTCTTGAACATGGGTACCCATACCTGTGTCCTTTGGGTTTGATGTTTTATTACTTGGCCACTGATATTACTGCACAGTAGAGTACTCTTGCTCTCCATATAAAAAAATTCTGATCAATGCCATCTCTTTTACACTATCTGCAAAGAGTCAACTAAAATATATGCATGACACTTATCCTTTTGGTTTGGATTTGGTAAGAACCGTTGCCCACCAATAATCACTAGCATTTATATGAAGTACTAGATATCCTCGTCATTTGGTATAACTAACTTTGGGAACTTCTTTCTTGATTGTTTAACAATCTCCAGATGTGATTCATCCTAGTTTACTTAAACATCATTCTTTCGTTTCAGATTGAACACCTTTCTATATTACGCCAGATTGTGGATAATCATTCTAGTAAATCTTATAACCCCTAGAAGACTTTGGAGTTGTTTCTTATCCTTGAGGTCATCTGGGAGTGCTATGACGTTCTCTATAATGTGTGATTGAGTATTATTCCTGATTCATCAATCTCGATTCCAAAGGAATTCAATCTTCATTGTAGCAATTAATGTTTTCTTTTCTCAAAGCACCAACCTTCTCAATAGCATGCTTCTAAAAATACATCTAGATGCCCCAAGTGTTCCTTCATCTTATTTGAGGCAATAAAGATGTCGTCCACATACATGAACATGAATGCCAAATAATCTTTAAAAAGATTATCCAACTTTCTTGGATATATCCGGCGTGCATTTGCCAAGCCCATGTGCAAGACATTCCAGATATAATGGTATTGTGGCATGGAGAAAGCTATGAACTTCTTGATTCCTTCCTCTGTCTTGATCTATTAAAATCCAGATTTGCAATTGAACTTGAAAAATACCTTGTCATTCTTGATACAATTTACGAAGTGTTCCCTTCTTGGTATGTAGTACCCATCGAAATCCAAGATGTTGCTGACTCCTTTGTAGTTGATCACAAGCTTCAGAATTCCTTGTTTTATCTCTCCTTGATTTTAAACTAAAAACCCTTGGTTGCTGTATGGTGAGACACTTGGTTAGATAAACTTATAAGGTTAAAATATTCCTTAAATATCTTCTACATATCCCTCTAATCCTCTTGATTCATTGATGAGAGTGATAATTCATGTACTGAAAGCTCTGCTTTATGTGGAAATTGAGTACGATTTGGTTTATTATTGAGACGAATCGGGTTGTTTATAGAAAAGCCTCGAATCAGATGCTGCTGAGGTTATTTGAGCATATTTGTATTGGAAGACAAGTCTTAAGTGCTCGGAATTGGAAGACATGATTTTCTAGACAATTTTCAAAGTGTCATTCAACCTGGAGGCATTGTTCGACCAGAATCAGTGAAGTCGAACAATGGGTATAAGTCGAACGAAAGACGGTTCAGCTTACAGGGAGGTCATTCGACTAGTGAAGTCTGTTTGACCAAAAGAAGTTAGGTCGAACGAAGGAAGTCAAGTCGAGCGGGGAGTAGAGTTGAAGTTCAGATTACAGACTTGTCATTCGACCAGCGTTCGACCATGCCAAGTCTGGTCAAATAGCAATGTATCAGCTCTAAAAAGTTAGGATTTTCACCTCTAGTGCGTGCATGTGCATGTTTTTGATGAAAAAGCCTAATACAGGTCCATTAAGAGAAGTAACAAGTTTAAAAAGGGTGCCGATCACACCAAAAAAGGAATTAAATTCCACATCCATCCTACACCACATCCAAACCCTAACTCCATTTGTAAGAGCGGTAGAGAGAGATTCATGCAGCGAATCAAGTGAGAACTAAGTGAAGATTCAAGACGGAGCGAGAAGCGACGGCGCCCACATATAGGGTTTACTTCGCAACTTAATCTATATTGTAATTTTCAAGACTATGGGTAAGATCTATTCAATCACCATGAACATACTTCGAAGCGTTATAGGCTAGAACTACTTTGATAGTTCTAGGGTTATGAAGGTTTTTATCTAGTTAATTAAAATTTAGTGTGTATACTCGTACAACACTACTTGTGAATTTATTTTATATAAGATTATTCTTTATTAATTCATACTCAGAGTTATTTTGTGCATCATTGACTATTATGTAGAGTCTGAATACATATCTGGGTTATTGATTGAGTGTGTTAACTGCTGAGTAGGATTCCATGTTATGATTATAAGTGAGGGGACTCCGAAACTTCATTAGAACTATCTTGTATAATTACTTCTTAATTGAATTGAATTCGGGATAGTAAGTAGTATAAAGAGGATAATTATATAGTACCTATAAAGGGAGATCATATCGGGTTAGAGTACTAAGTGCATGGGAAATAATTGATACTGATAGTATCTAGAAAGAGGGGTGTAATTATAGCTCTTGCTCCAAAGTAATTCACATGTGTTACGCGCTTGTCTGCTTGTATCTATAGAGTAGATTTGCATGGTTTAGTGATGCGTTCATATTCCACAAGACTGAGTCGGACATTGAAATATGGAAGGGAGATTAATTAGTAAAACTTGATGGCCTGAAGAGCTACCTATCTTCTCACTTGAACAACTCTTGTTTATTCTCTACCGTTATTTATTTTATTTGCTAATTTAATTAATTTTTTATTTATTACTTTATCATTACAACTTTATCACCATATTAGTCTTAATAAGATTAGATTATAATTAAATGAATAATAATACGTCCTTTGAGTTCGATAATCACTTGATCGCTTATCAAAGCTACAATAGCATCCTTAACACTTGGGGATTAATAGTGTGTGTTGAGAAAACGCTCATCAAGTTCTTGGCATCATTGCCGGGGACAGTATTAATTATTACTTTATTATTTCTAGTTTAATTGAAACTACTTTATTCTTATCTTGATTTTCTAATGCTTATTTTTCGTAGGTGTATGCTTAATAGATCAAAGGTAGGAGATTTAGAACCTTATAATTCAGAGATTGGAGCATCGTTAAGGAAGAAGAAGGGGAGGAAGAAGAAGAATAAGAATGTAGAACCAACAGAGGCTCTTAATTTAGGAGTTGAAGTTGACGAGATGAATCCGCAAGCGATTGAAGCTGCAACCGAAGTTAACTTGGAAGCAGAAGAAGTTAACATGGTGGCGAATCCGGATAATCTTGCCATCCGTGAAGTCTTTAAGAATAACGGAGGGGGCAATGTGGGGCTGCTAAGAGCAAGAGGGGCTGGAGCTGATTTTGATCTTCACCATGCTCTGATCAGCATGACTGAAAGGAGTCCCTTCTATGGGGGAACCTTTGAAGATTCTCAACAACATCTGAATAAGTTCATTGGTTATGCAAGTACTCAAAAGGATGCAGAAGTGCGAGGAGGATCATCTTGTTTAAATTTTCGTTGAATGAAAAGGCGAGAGATTGGTACGACAATCTTACTGCTGCTGAATTTGATACATGGGAGAAATTGAAATTCTTGGAGCGATACATGCCACCTTCAAAGGTGTTTAAGATGAAACAAGAAATCAATCAATTTTCTATCCATGGTAATGAGAAGTTTCATGAGGCTTGGATCAGATTCAAGGACATGCTCCAAAAGTGTCCACAGCATGGGCTTTCTAAAGCTCAATACATCAGTATTTTCTACAAAGGATTTGACTGCGATTCTCAAGTATTATTTGATGCTTCTTCTAATTGAGCATTTCTTACAAAGTCATCCGTAGAGGCTGAAAAGTGCTTTGAGGATATTTCGATGAATTCAAGAGATTGGCCAACTGATAGAGTAAGAGACACTTATGTTCTTGGAAAAGTAGCACATGTTGAGCATACTATGGTTAAGTCAAGTAGAGAAGATTAAATCGTCTCTAGTTTGGCTAGTATCAATAAGCTACTTGAGTCTCAGCAAAGCAGATCACTGATATAGTGCAACGAGTACCAATGATACAACATGATGTTGGTTATGAAGGAACCAACTAAGAGAAATTTGAAGAAGCGAACTACGCCATAGGTTAGAGTATTCAAGGAATGAGGTACCCGAATAATCAAGGAAACATGAATTACCAAGGAAATTAGAACAATCGTGGTCCCGCGGGCAACTATCAACAACAAAGAAGGCCAGAATTTTCATGGAGCAATCCAAATTCAGCGATGCAACTTCCTATTGGTGTTAATCCTGGTGCTAAGATGGAAGAAGAAAAACCTACTTTAGAGGATACGGTGAACCGATATGAGGCTAAGAATGATGCTAGGGTGGATCGATTGGGAGCAAAATTAATTCAAATCATGGAGAATTATCAAAGCAGATGAAGGAACTAACATTGTTGATAGGTCAGATGGCAGGAAGCGTAAACGAGTTGAAACAAATAATTGAGAAAGGAAAGCTTCCATCTCAAAGTATTATGAACCCTAAGCCTTGTAATGCCATCACATTGAGGTTCGAGAGCAGCATGACGGTCCGATGAAGCCGACACGCGAAAAAGAAGAAACCAGGAGCACTGCTTGACCAGAACTACAACGTTCGACTAGACCTGATGGTCGAACAGAGGTCAAACAACTCTCAGAAAAATAGAGTTACGACACTCTATTTTCAATCCGGCCATTTGAACAAGCCACTTCTGTTCGACCAGATCACTCTGGTCGAACTATGGTCGAACATGCACCTGTGGAGATGAAGGATCGCATTCGGATTACATGGTTTCCATTCGACCAGGCACATTCTGTTCGACCAGAATATTCTGGTCAAACTGGCAGTGGATAAGCTAAAACCGATTTCAGATACCTCATTTGACCACACTCATGTTGTTCGACTAGACCACTCTAGTCGAACTGTGGTAGAACAGTTGCATGCACCTCCCATTTCGATACCGAATGCTACACCCATTATTCAGAACACTACAAAGCCATCAAAAGAGCAGAATACTGAGCTTATAGTAGAGAAGAAGTGGGAAAGAGCCAAGAGATTGAAAGCTGAGAAGGATAAAGCAAAGAAGGTTGAACGCGATGAATGAGGAATCCCTAAGACCAAGATACCTCCTCCATTTTCTTTTCAGATAGTGAAAAAGGATTGGAAGATAAGTTCAAGAGATTTCAAGATATAATGAACAAGATAAGCTTGAGCATTCCTTTCTCCGAAGCAATCATGGAGATGCCATATTATGGCGATTTTTTAAAGATATCATATTGAAGAAGAGAAGCTTGAACGGGGTAGAGACAGTGAATCTATCAGAAAACTACAGCTCGATCATTTAGAAGAAGCTGCCACAGAAGTTGAAGGATCCGGGGAGCTTCACTATTCTATGTGAAATTGGAAAGAGGCCGACACGTAAAGCTTTATGCGATCTTGGAGCAAGCATCAACTTGATTCCTTATCTATATTTAAGAAGCTAAGTTTGGGAAAGCTCACTCCCACAACAGTGGCTCTACAATTGGAGGATAGGTCTATGACTTTCCAAAGGGTGTGATAGAAGATGTACTTATTAAGGTGGATAAGCTTGTCTTTCCTGTGGACTTTCTTGTGCTAGAAATGGAAGATGACAAGGATAATATCCCTCTTATATTGGGAAGGCAATTCCTTGCCACAGCTGGAGCTATGATTGATGTCCAAAAGGGGAAACTTAGATTGACGATGGATAAAGATGAGGTTATTTTCAACCTTGATAGGGCAATGAAGATGCGAATGGAGATGCAATGTTACAGCATTGATGTGGTGGAGGAGATCATGAAGGAAGATATGTCTTAGATCCTGTCAAATGATCCTTTGGAGACATGCTTGATGGAGTCTCTTACTTTTCCTACCACGGAGCTAGATGAGCTCTATAATGAGGTCTGTATTGAATTTCTGAAAAATGTACTTGCCTTGGGTAATGACAGGTATGAATCTAAAAGAACCAAGCATGAAGAAGTCAAAATGGACTAGGCAATACCTTCCATTGGATAGAGAAAGCACACTGAAGGAAGAAAAGAATGAGGAGTTGAAACCACTACCGGAGCACTTGAAGTATGCCTATCTAGGCGATAATGAAACTTATCTGGTAATGGTATCTTCTTCTCTTACTGACGACCAATTCGAAGAGTTGTTAGATGTGCTTAAGAAGTATAAGTCTGCTATAGGTTAAACTCTTGATGATTTGAAGGGCATTAGTCCATCGTATTGCATGCATTAAATTAGGATTGCTAAATAAAGCTAAAAGTAGTATCCAGAATTAGCAGAGAGTTAATCCAGCGATTCAAGAAATGATTAGGAAGCAAATCCTAACGTGGTTGGATACATGAATTATATATCCAATTAGTGATAGTCCCCATGTGAGTCCATTGCATGTTGTAGCGAAAAAGGAGAAATGACTATTATGAAAGCCGAGGATGGCGAGACCCTAGCCACTAGGATTCCTACCGGATGGTGTGTGTGTACGGATTATAGGAAACTGAAAAATAATACATGCAGAGACCATTTTACTCTTCCTTTCGTGGATCAAATGCTTGACCATTTAGTAGGGTATGAGTTTTATTGTTTCTTGGACGGGTACTCGGGTTATAATCAAATCATGATTGCACCTGAGGATCAAGAAAAGACGACTTTTATGTGCCCATATGGAATCTTTTCTTTTAGAAAAATGCCTTTTGAATTATTTAATGCACCTACTACATTTCACCAGGGTATTTTGGAGAAGATGGATTCTCGCCGACAGCTTATGCAGCCACACCAGTTTGGGTATAACTCTCTCATCCGATGTTAGATTTGAGTGATATATATGCCAAAAAGATTCTCTCTTCTGTGGCTTTCTGTAAGTAAATCACATGTTGAATTCCTAGATCTATACAATTTTATAAAAATCCTACAAGTTGACGGACAGCAGCAGTAAATAACCTTTTGGTCTTTTGTTGTATTCCCAAGTCCAATCTCGACGTCGTGTAGGCGATGATCCTCGAGATCTTCTTAATTTGCTGTTCTATCTACCCTCTTCACATGTTAGGAATGTCTTTCTTGGGTTAGAACAACAAGATGACTTATATATGGGTTACAGCAAGGACGAGGAGGAGAAATTAGAGTTGGGCCTGCATTGGGCTTAAGTATCCAAACTTAGCCCAAAGCTTATACTTAAGTCCAATAATAATAATATATACCACTAAAATATTATTACTGTACTACCGTTCTAATTCCTTAATTACATTATGGGCTCCTTCTTATTATTAGCCCGTTAGTCTCCCCATGTTTAAGATATATAATGTTCATTAATTAACTAAGTTACTAACAACTCCATTAATTAATATCTCATCTGAGAGTAGTACCACTCAACCTCATTATCATGTTGGAATAAATCCACCTGCTGGGTTTACATGATAATCCTTATGAGCTCCTCAAGGGGACATCATCAACCTATAATGGACACGGATTCCTTCTACAATCAACAGCACACCGTAGAGACAACACTATTTCCTAACTCATCGAGTTTGTTGATTTAATACATATAAATCTCACCCATTGATGAATCAAAGAGATACATACTATCTTATGTGCCGAGGTTATTGTATAGGGATTAAGAGTACGAACATCCATAATAACAGAGATCAAGTTCTTCTACATAGACAGTACAAGTCAAACGATCTCAAGTGGTCCTGCTCAATACACACAAAGTGCACTAATGTGATTCTATAGTCAAGACAAACTAATACCAAATCACACTACAACCATCCCGATAGAGAGTCTCAGTCTATCTCGATTGTGAGCATATGTTTATACTTTATAAAAAAACCGATAATATGATCTTCCGCGTGTTATCGCACAACATATTATCTACAGTATAAAGTAAATGGACTATTGCATCGACATATAAATAAATTATAAGACGCAATCATTTGATCATATGATTCTCACTTCAAATAAATTGTTATAACATTGTTCATACTAAAGCTAGATTTTTAGTATACAATCCAACAATCTCCCACTTATACTAAAAGACTATGTTGTCTTGTCTTCTGCCATACAACTGATCCCATTCCCACTACATGACCACTAAAAGCTCTCGCCTTAAGGTCCTTGTAAATGGATATACTAGGTTATCTTCTCATGCAATCTAGGCAATAAAACCTTCTCTTTATCATACGATTTCTCATAATAGGTGGTACTCACGCTCCATGTGTTTATTTGCCTTATGGGCTCGTGATTCCTTCAAGTTTGCAACTGTACAATTATCATCAAAATAAATTGTGATAATCTTGGGCAAACTTAGAATCACTTCGAAGTTCATCATGAAGTTTCTAGAGTTATATAAAAACTTTGGCTACCTCAGAGGCTCCAATTTATCATATTTCTATGGTGGATTCCAAAATATATTTCTATATAAATCTCCTCCATCTTATGACTCTACTTCCTAAAATTAAACACATAACCTTTGAGGTGGATTTTTTGCCGTCGCTATCTGATTTGAAAAATCCGAATCTATGTAACCCCTAAGAAGTAGTGAATCTGTTCGGTAAGTTCACATATAATTTTTGGTCCTTTTTAGGTACATAAGTATATGTCTTACCACATTTCAATATTCTTGTTTCGGGTTACCTCGATACCCACTGTTCATGCCTTCAGCAAAACAGATATCCAATCTCGTGCCTAGCATTCCGTAGATTAAGCTTCCTTATTCGCCGAAGCATAAGGAACCGCCTTGATCACCTTTATCTTCTTTTGTGTCAAGATAAATTTCCTTAGATAAAGTCACATGCTAAAACATGTAATGATTGTATCATTTCATGAAGCTTGAGACAAGTATAACATCCCTTCTTGTGATCCATATTACAGTGATCAAAAGGATATCTTTTGCTTCTTCTCAAGTCCTTCATTTCATGCTGCTTTATTAACCATATCCATATGCCTGATAATACTCTTTTATTATCTCCAATGAGCAATATATCATCTACGTATAGTATAATAAATACCACCATGTTTCTGTCACTCTTTACAATACACAAGGCATATCCGTGCATTGAACGAATCCATATCTTTGATTTTCTCATTAAAATGGATGTTTCATGATCTTGAAGCTTGCTTTAATCCATCGATGGACACCTTTAAGCTTATAATCAAAATGATCTTAGCCATTTGCAATTAACTCCTCTGGTTGATTCACATAGATGTTCTCCTCAAGACATCCATTTCAGGAAAGCTGTCTTGACATCTATTTGCTATTCTTCATATTTTATATGAGTAGCAGCAGATAAAAGAATCTGGATCGACAAAGGCATAGCTATCGGCGAATCAGGTTTTCTCATAATTTAACCCTTTCTTTCTGAGTATACCTCTTTGCAACAAGCATCGCTTCAAAGGTTTTCACCTTATCGTATGATCCTATTTTATTTTGTATGACTACTTCCAATGGCTTTTACACCATTTTAATAGTCCTACAAGCTCCCAGATTTAATTTAGAATCCATCGATTCTACTTCAAAAATCATTGCACTTTGTTAAGATTCATATTTCTATCTTGTAGTGTTTAGTCGTATCCATGGGTCAATTCTATATTTACAAGGAACCAAGTCTCATGACTCTCCCAAAACATAAATCTTACGGGTTGTTGAACAAACCACCCACTACGACAAGGTACTACATGCAATTATGTATCAGACATGATACGAGTTGCAGTTTACCTTGTGGTATCTCATTTGTACAATTGGTACTAATACTGTGTGTTTTCCTTCTCACTTCCTTTGGGAATAATTTATACATGAGTTTATGATTTAATACATAGTCCTTTTCCAAAATCTAGTGTAAGTGTTAACAATCACCCTTCGATCTTTTGGACTAAATAAATCATCACCCTCCATTTTTCTAGGATATCCCACAAATAGACAAACATTCATACTAATTACTGTTTATAGGGTATACCCATAAAATGAATTTAATAATTTCAAATAACTCATCATCTATCTAACCATTTCCATAAGAGTCTTTCTCTTATTAGGATTAGAAGACGCGTTATTAATTACTATTTGTTGCATTCGTGGGATAAAGAAGATTTATGAGTGTACAAATTGTCACTAATGTACAATAACAGATTATAGCTCCATCCTTCAATACCATGACAATGTCATTTAAATGAAATAGAGTATCCATCTATAAATACATAGAAACTAAAATGAAATTCTTTCTATGAAAATATACGTAAAGATAATTTCTCAAAATCAAATATTTATTCATATCATAAGATAAATAAACAACTCCCACTGCAACGGCCACTACTCTTGTAGCATTACCCATGCCCATAATAATCTCATCATCACTTAGTTACACACTTTTAGTGATTCCGGTATCTTGATGAGTGATATTTTTACCTAGATTTTAGTTTCTTTTTATGTGTGTTTTCGTATATTTTTATCTGTATTTTTATTCTATTTGGTGGAGTTATGTGTTTTTATGGAATTGAGTGTCAATGAATTTAATCGTATGTAAAACAGATGAAATTGGAGCAAAAATGGAAAAGGAAGACGAAAGAAGGAAGAAGAAAACAAGACAGCAAGGACAATGCCAGCCGTTTTAAGTACACGAGCCGTGTCATGCTACACGAGCCATGCACTGTAAATGGGCTTGTAAGAGACGGCCGTACAACGACATCAGATCGCATAACACGACCATCCCTTGGCCATGTTGTGACACATGACTCGTGTGCCATCGTAAGTTCTCATTGACCCAGAAACCATAACACGACTTGATGCGTATTGCAGCACACGAGTCGTGTTGGTGTTTGATCAGTAAAAAAAGCAGAATTCTTCTAGAAGGCCCCCAATGAGTATAAATACCCTCCCATTTAACCTTTGAAGTGGATCCACGAAATTTCAGCTGCACACACACCTCACACACCATTCCTTTGATTTTACACCATATTCTTTATCCCATTCATTCATACTTTGATCCTACATCATTTCAGCATAAATTCTACCATCCAAATCAAGTGAAGAAGCAAGGAAGAGTGGGTGATCACCAAAGGAAGGAAGGAGATTCAATTGGAGCCAATCCAAAGGAGTTTTCATCCCAATTTTGTGTTAATCCTCTAGTTTAGCATGATTTGTATGGTTTTTAATGTCTATGTTGAGGATCTTATGAAGATTGTAGGCTAATCTCCCTTGTGGGATTAGCAACATGAAAGTTTGTGGTTAAATTTTGGGATCTACGTATTTAAATTCATATTTTGATTGGGTTAATTAATTTCCTATCATTGATGCTTTAGATCTTGATGTTTATGATGATTTATGTGGTTTGTTGTTTTGAACATGTGATTAGATTGAGAAGTCAATTGCATATTTAGGATAATTAACTGAATCATTTCATCAAACACTTCATGTGCATTATAAATTATAAAGAGATTGAGAAATTCTTTAAAGTTTAGAACCCTTTGTTAGGACTTACGGTTGGTTTGATAAAGAGATTGATTAATTATGTGAAGGGATTCTTATTTCAAGCATAGTACCTAGTTGGAATTGTTTGAATGAGAACCAACCTTTGTGCTAATTGAAATTAATATCCTATTCATCTTGAGAAGGAGCTTAGGTGAATTTATAGTTGGCCCTTAATTAATACCCTTGATTCATATGAGTTTAATGCATGTATCCTAAGATTTCCCATTACTTAATTGTTGTTAATCCCACTTTTGCTTAATTTGGTAAACCACATTTCATCCACTTAACTTGATTCGTTTGATCATTGCTTGCATTGGTTTGATTACTTCTATTTACTTGTTTGAACAATCACTCTATTGATGATTCGTCTCTATAAAATTACAACAAACGTGAGATCGCTTAAGCACTAGTACCTAGCTCCCTCTGGTTTGATAAATTCTTGAATTGGTCAACCCGACTACAAGTTATGGCTAATCAAATGGCGCCGTTGCTAGGGAATTTAGTTGTATTTGTGACTTAGGGTTTTGTTAAGTGTTAGGATAGGGACATTTTTTTCTTTGATTTGTTTTTTTTTTTGTTTTATGTTTGTGTTTGTAGGAATGAAAGCGTGGTGCCATGGTATTGGCCATGAAGAGCAAAGGAGTGGTGCAAATTAAGGTAATGAACACTTCTCAACTTAAAATCGACTTTGTCTAATTTAAGTTTGGGGGGATGTTGCTTTCGTTACTTGACTTTTCTATGGTTTGAATTATAAAAATTACATCCATGAACTCCTACTTGATCATATTGCACTGGCGCACGTTTAAGTCCGTACTCTTTTCTTTGGCACACTTTTTCTCCTTTCTTTGTTTTTGCTTTCAATAAGGAGAAAATCTTTCTTAGCTCTCTTGTGCTTCATTGTGAGAAATTTTGAAATTATGATATTTGGTTGAAACTTGTGACTTGATGGATTTTTGTTTGTGTACTTGTTAAGTTTTGGTTTGTGCTTGCTTTGTGTTTCTTTCACTACCACAAGACCGTGAGCTTTTTGAGCCTTTAAATCATGAAATCAAATGGTTTTTCTTTTCTTGTGTGTGCATCATTCTTTTGTGTGCATTCTAGAACTTGCCATTGTGTCTTCTTGAAACAACATGTGTGTGAGGATTATTGAAAATGATTTAAGGCCATCTTTGTTTTGACAAGTCATTTAGCCAAATTAATCCTACCAAATAAAATTATTTCGTAGTTTGCCCCTTTAAACTTATTATCCTTATTTCTTTGGGAACCTACAAATTTAGCCATTTTTATCCATATTTTATATCCTAATCACCTTTGTCGATTAGTGGAGGATTAATGGTGATAAAGTGGTTGAATTGAGCTTACGAGAGAGTTTGGAAAGAGAAAAATGGTGAAAGTGCTAGAAAAGAGGGAGAAAAGATGAAAAGAAAAAATGGAGGTTGTGTGAAAAGAAGAAAAAAAATTAAGTAAATCTTGTATAAAAGAAGCATAAATGATCTCTACTAGAAAAATGAAAAGAGAGCCCTTGTGAAAAAGAGAGGAAAAAAAAACTCAATAGTGAAACAAAAAAAAAGAAAAATGGTTCATTAGTGTGTCGGATGGAAGATTATATTTTTCTTGAGGTGAAAAGAGAAAAAGAGAGGATGAGAGTTGAAGTGATCAATCAACTTAAATTCTCTACTAATCTTGAGCTTACTTTTTCTAAATTTTCCTACCCAAGACCAAAGAGCCTAAATTACAGTCCCATTAAAGACCTTTTTGATTCAATGATTAACACATACAAGTGGTAGAAAATTTAGACCTTTGGTAATCATATGGTAATGACATGCATTTGAATGATTTTTGAGAGGATATACTTCTCCCATACACCCCTTGAGTGTGAGAGTGAAAAGCAAAATTTAGAGAGGAGTAGTGAAGTTCACACTTACTTGCATATTTCCTAAGCATAACTCATATGCATTTAAATTGATGTCTTGTCGCTTGTTTTGATTGAATTGAAATAGCTTTGAAGTGACTCAATCTCATTGATATCTTGATTCAATTCTAGGTGAATTTCTCTCCTCGTTCTTTCTTTTCTTTCATTGCTCAGGTACGAGCAAAACTTTAAGTTTTGGGGTTTGATCGGTGTGAAATTCACATAGATTTTAAGTTGATTTTTGTGGCTTTAATTCAATAATTGAGCATGATTTTAATGAAAATACTATTAATTGCTTGATTATTTGGAGAAAGGTATTTTTGTTTATTTTTACAGAAAAATGAGTGATTTTGATAAAAATGGATTCTACAAGTGAAGAGAAAGATGTGGGAGAAAACGGAGCTCGTTTTGGAGTTGAAACGAGCAAGGACAGGCCAAAAGAAAATTCGCTATAAATCTCATTTTTTGTCCCATGAGCTAAATTATCTCACATTGATTACCTACCACAAATTCCTCTCACTCTACCACTGCATGAACCCACTTGTCCCACATTGAAAACTCACTCAAATTTCTCTCACCCTTACTACTATAAATACCCTCTTCCATGAAAGCCACCATTGAACAATTCTTTACCCATTTTAAATTTCATTAAATTGAGCCATTCCTAGATTCAATAGTTGAGAGGGCTTTTAAGTAAGACCTCCACAGTTGAGATCTCTCCCCCTTTCGGGGCGAGGGATCCGTAGTTTTAAATATTTTTCTATATTAGGATTCAATGATTTCCAAGAAGGTGGAGACACCAAGGAAAGGATGAGCTTGGTGGATGTAAAAACTTCATTCGGTGAAATTTAATCCTACTTATTATATTTTTATTTTCTTTGTTTTGGATGTTTAAGTGATGCTTGAATTATGGATTAATTTGTGATATTATTTAATTGTGTGCCCGGCTTTGATTAGTTTCATTTATGGATGCTTAATTGCTTAATCTATATATTTGATTTGTGTGGTTAATTGTCTAATGCATGTGGTTAGAACGAGAGTTGAATTATGTGTCTTAGGAATTAATTGAATCATTTCATCATGTGGGTTATGTGGATTAATGTAGGAAGAGTTGGAGACGACCTCTCATATTTAGAACTACATAAGTGGGCACTAGAGAGGTTAGATTGAGAGGTCAATTAATCTATTGAGGGGAACCCAACCTTAGTGAATTCATAGTACCTAGAAAGGAAATATTACCTATGACTTAGTACCTTTTAGGAAACTCGTACATGTAATTAGTACCTATTGGGAGGTGCTGGTTATGGTATCGACCCTATGTGCTATTTTGGGGTTTTTGTAAGGGCCTACATCCTCTTCATCTCGAGAGAGAGTTTAGGTGGAATTTGTGATCGCTCTTACTATGATAGCTTAAATTGGGAGGCAATTAGATGTGTTACATGATTGATTCATTTGAAGTGCATCATGAAAACTTCCTTTCCATTGAAAATTCCAAAAATATTGTAATTAGTTTCATTTCATGCATTTTATTCCTCTCTTCTCGGTCGTCCCTAACTAATACGAGACTATAACTTGAAGGCCATGAATCCTACATTCTCCGTGGTTCGATAAATTCTTTAATTGGTCATCCTGACTATATACGACCAATCAAATGGCACCGTTGCTGGGGAGTCAACGGTTGCTAGTAGATTGAAGAAGGAACGTTTTGAGTAATCTTACTAGAGACATTTTTCTTATTTTAGTTGTTTACTTGTATTTGCTTTGAAAATCTTGTTCTAACTTCTTTTATTTTGAAGGTGTATGCAAACTAGGTCAAAAGGGAAACAAGTTAAACCTATTGATTTAGAAATTGAACACACTTTTCGAAGAAGGAGAAAGAAGAACAAAACCAAAAACAGTAATCCAATGGAGAACAATCAAGATGAACGTGTTGATGTTAGGAATTATGGAGACAGAGTACAAAATGTGCAAGACAATGCTAATCTTCCTCAACAAGCTCATCAAAATTTTGGAGAGCTTAACAATCAAGTTTTATTTCAACAAATGGTGCAACAAGCCATGCTTATGCACCCCCACCACCACCTCCGGTGCATCGAGGACCTCAAGTCGATCCAAGGGTAATTTGGGATTTCTTTATGCCAAGGGAAATGCCACGAATGATGGGACCACCAATCAATGCCAACAACTTTGAATTTAAAGCGGGCTTGATTTCTATGATGAGAGAGCAACATTTAGTTGAACTTCAATTAAGGATCCTAACGCTCATCTAGCTCAATTTATTGAGATTGCCAACACCGTGAAGATGAATGGAGTGAGCGAGGATTGCATTAAGATAAGATTGTTTTCATTTTCGTTGAGGGATCGTGCTCGAACATGGTTATCTACCATTACTCTGGGTACGTGTAACACTTGGGAGGAGCTTGCACAAATGCTCTTGAACAAATATTTTCCGCCTTCTAAGATGCTTCAAATGAAGAGCTTGATTACTCAATTCAAGCAAATGCCTCAAGAAAGTTTTTATGAAGCGTGGGAAAGGTTTAAGGATATGCTTCGCAAGTATCCACAACATGGTTTCCTGGAGAATCAACAAGTTGGATTTTTCTATCAAGGTTTGGTAAATAGTCAAAGAATGTATGTTGATGCTTCGGCAGGTGGATCCGTACTTGGTGTGATTTCAGAGAGGGCTATAAGGATTTTTGATGAGATTGCTAAAAATGTTTATCAATGGCCATCGGAGAGAGTTAGTGGATGTTATGGATTTGAAAGCTTCGATCAAGGGCAACAGTTTAGCGTGAAGAGTGCTAATGTGGAACCAAGTATGCCAAGTGTTGAGATGATAGCGGCGGAGGTAATGAGACAAATGAGCTTGACTCAAGGTGTGAATCAAGGAGTTAACATGGTGGAAGGCCAAATTAATCAAAATTTACTTCCTCCGTATAGTGTTATTGGGGAACAATGGGCTATGACAATGCCACGTGTGGAGGATGTGCAATACATGCAAAGAAGGAATTACCAAGGTAACTATAAAAACAATTACCAAGGTAATTTCAACCACAACCAAGGAAATTACCCATCATGGCAAGGATGTTTCAATAATCAAGGAAGTGGAAGCTCATACCCACAACAACAAAGGAGGCAAGATAAATTCTCTTATTCAAACCCGAGCAATGCAGTTTCTTATCTCCCGGGGTATCATCCGGGAGCTAAAGCGCCAAATAATGAAGGGAAAGCAACCATCGAAGAACTCATTGAGAAGTTGATTGCATCAAACAAAGCTCAAGATGAGACAAGAAGAAAGATTGATGAAGCTAATGATAGAAGGGTTAAAGCCTTGGAGCACTCGGTTGGTCAAATTGCATGTTCGTTAAGTGCGAACGAGAAAGAAAAATTTACTTCTACCGCTATTGTAAATCCAAAGGAGCAATGCATGGCAATCACTTTGAGGAATGGAGCAAACTATGAGCGACCTTCTATGCCTATGGAAAGTGAGAAGTTAGAAGAGAAGGAGGTTGATGAAAACTTGGTTGAAGAAGAATTTGTAGAAGAAAGTGAAGTTGAAGTAAAAGCGAATGATGAAACGGATATTTTTGAGCCGGAAGTTGTTAAAAAGGAATGACAAAGAACAAAAGCGTTGAAAAAGAAAGAGAATGAAGTGGAGTTGGAAAGAGATAGTTGGAGCATACCAAAAACTCAAGTGCCTATTCTTTTTCCACATAGTTTTTTGAAAAAGGGGCTTGATGAAAAGGTTGCAAAGTTTTTTGAGATTTTCAAGAAAATCCATATCAATATACCATTTGTGGATGCTTTGAGCCAAATGCCTCACAATGCTAAGTTTTTGAAAGACATCATGGCAAGAAAAAGGTGCTTAGTGGAGAATGAGACCATCAACTTGACGGAGGAGTGTAGTGACATAATCCAAAAGAAGTTGCCTCCAAAGCTCAAAGATCCGGGGAGTTTTTTCATACCATGTGAGATGGGTAAGAGTGAAGTTCATAAATCTCTTTGTGATCTTGGGTCTAGTATCAATTTGATGCCTATGTCCATCTTCAAGAAACTTGGTATAAGGGAAGTAAAGCCTACGTCCGTTACATTGCAACTTGTGGATAGGTCTTTGACTTATCCTAAGGGAGTAGTTGAGGATGTGTTAGTTACAGTTGGAAAGTTCATATTCACGGTGGATTTTGTAGTACTTGACATGGATGAGGATGCAAATGTTCCATTAATTTTGGAGCGTCCATTTTTGGCCACGTGAAGAGCTTTAATCGATGTGCAAAAGGGAGAGTTGACATTGAGAGTAATTGAAGAAGAGGAGGTGTTTTCATCAAGAAATGCTATGAGGCATCCAGATGAGAAAGAGGAGTGTAGAAGGATTGAATTGATTGATGAGATTGTTCAAAAGAACTTGCCATTCTTCTTATCTAAAGATCCTCTCGAAACAAGCATAAGAAGTTCTCTTACTTTATCTCTTAACTCTAACTCATCTTTTTATTGTCTAGAAGATGATGATATAAATGATTGCTTACATGAATTGAATGCTTGTAGGGAAATGCAAGAAGATGAAGCCAAGATGATGTACTATGGAAAGAAGAAGTACCTTCCATTGGAAATAGAGAATGAAGAGCCAAAAGTTGAAAAAGGAAAAGAGAAATTGAAGCCACTACCCGATCATCTTATGTATGCATACTTGGGGGATAACAAAACCTTTCCGGTAATTGTATCATCATCTCTTTCACCTCTAGAGCTTGATAAATTGTTGAGGGTGCTTAGAGATCATAAAAGTGCTATAGGATGGAGTCTTGATGACTTGAAAGGTATAAGTCGCACTATTTGTATGCATCGCATTAGATTGATTGATGATAGTAAAACATGCATACAACCCCAACGTCATTTGAACCCCATTATGCAAGAGGATGTTAGGAAAGAATTTTTGAAATGGTTAGATGCTAATATTGTTTATGCCATATGTGATAGTCCGCATGTGAGTCCTCTGCATGTTGTGGCTAAGAAAGGGAGATTAACCATTGTTAAAATGGAATTTGATGAAGAACTTGCTATAAGGGTGAAAAAAGGGGTGGAGAGATTGTTGTGATTATAGGAAGCTTAAATAAAGATCATTTTCCTTTGCCTTTTATTGATCAAATGATTGATAGGTTGGCGGGATACAAGTATTATTATTTTTTAGATGGTTACTCGAGGTACAACCAAATCATGAAAGACCCCGAGAATCAAGAGAAAACAACTTTTACTTGTCCATATGGCACGCTTGCTTTCTATAAATTGCCTTTTGGGTTGTGCAATTCCCCCTCACCTTTCAATGTTGCATGGTGGCCATTTTTGGGGGAATGATTGAAAATATAATGGATGACTTTTCCGTATTTGGGTCTTCATTTGATAAATGCTTGGTTAATCTTTCTATGGTGTTGCAGCTTTGTCAAGATACGAACCTAGTATTAAATTGGAAAAAATGCCATTTTATGGTTCAAGAGGGTATCGTACTTGGTCATCATATCTCAGAGAAAGGTTTGAGATTTGATAGGGCGAAGGTTGTAGCCATTGAACATCTTCTCCCACCAAAAAATAAAAAGGAGTTAGATCGTTCCTTGGCCACGCCGGGTTCTATCGACGTTTTATAAAGGATTTTTCTAATATAGCCAAACATTTGTGTAAATAACTTGAAAAAGATGCTCTGTTTGAATTTAATGATAAATGTCTTGATGTTTTTAGGGTACTCAAAAAGCCTTAATTTCATCTCCAATCCTCGTCTCTCCCAATTGGAGTAAGCCTTTTGAGCTCCATTGTGATGCAAGTGACAATGCATTGGGAGTGGTGCTTGGTCAAGTTAGGGAGAAGAAGTTTCGAGCGATCTACTATGCATCAAAGACATTCAATGCCAATTAAAAGAATTATACCACTACGAAAAAAGAATTCTTATCCGTGGTTTATGCTTTTGAAAAATTTCGTCCATACCTAGTTGGCACAAAAATGATTGTTTATACGGATCATGCTGCCATTAGATATTTGATGAACAAGAAAGATGCTAAACCAAGACTAATTCGTTGGGTTCTTTTGTTATAGGAGTTTGATGTGGAGATACGTGACAAGAAGGGAGTTGAAAATGTCATAGCCGACCACTTGCCACGCTTAGAAAATATTGATGAAGAAGGAATTATGGATTTCATTAAGGATGTATTTTTAGATGAAGAAATTCTTCTAGTTGATTTTCAAAGGATGTACACTTTGTGTGAGACCGGAAGGCCGTGGTATTCGGATTTTGTGAATTATTTAGCTTGTGGCCTCAAGTCGGTCATCTCACCAAATCTCAAAGGAAGAAGTTCTATCATGATGTCAAGGAGTACTTATGGGATGATCCTCTTTTGTTCAAGAATTGTCCAGATGGATTCATACGAAGGTGTATCCCAGAGGATTAGAAATTGAGTATCATGGGGATGTGCCATAGTTCACCTTGTGGATGACATTTTAGATTTCAAAAGACTAGAGCAAAAATTCTTCAATCGGGAATGTTTTGGCAAACCTTGTTCAAAGATTGCAAGGAGTATATCAAGGGATGTGATAGGTGTCAAAGAATTGGAAGTATAGGGCAACATGATGAGATGCCCATGAGGAATATTTTTGAAGTTGAAGTGTTTGATGTATTGGGGATGGACTTCATGGGACCATTTCCGCCATCCAATGGGTACTTGTACATTTTGCTTGCAGTGGATTATGTCTCCAAATGGGTAGAGGCAATCCCGACAAGGACAAATGATGCTCTAGTAGTGAAAGCTTTCTTGAGGAAGAACATCTTTGCTAGATTTGAAGTGCCAAGAGTGATGATTAGTGATGGGGGATCTCACTTCATTAACAAGATCATTGAGAAGCTTTTGATGGGATATGGAGTGAAGCACAAGGTTTCAACACCTTACCATCCTCAAACCAATGGCTTGGCGGAAGTGTCAAATAGGCAAGTAAAGCTTGTTCTTAAAAAGACGGTCAATGGTAATCAAAGAGATTGGCCTTCAAAGCTTGACGATGCTCTATGGGCTTATCGAATGGCTTATAAGACTACTCTAGGATTTTCACCATATAAGCTTGTGTATGGAAAGGCATGCCATTTACCCGTGGAACTGGAGCACAAAGCATTGTGGGTCCTTTGGAAGTTGAACCTTGATGAGAAGAAATCTGTGAAGAAAAGATGCCTTCAATTGGTTGAACTAGAGGTATTTAGAGAGGAAGCTTACTCAAGCTCGAGGATTTTGAAAGAAAAAAGATGGCACAATGAAAGGATCAAAATGAAGGAGTTTATTCTGGGGGATAAGGTTCTATTGTTCAATTCAAGACTTAAATTATTCCCCAGAAAACTTCGTTCAAAGTGGACCGATCCGTACTTGGTGATCGAAGTGAGAGATGATCGCTCAATAATACTTAAGGGATCGGATGGAAATGCTTTTGTGGTTAATTGTCAATGTGAAACATTACCATTCTCCCTCTCAACGGGAGTTCGTATATGTGGATACCTTTACCTCTTGAAGGCTCGTATCCTTTTCATAGTTTAGGATTGTACATATTTCTTTTCTTTTGTTGCATTTTTGGCATGTAGGTTGACTGTGCTCATGAGAAGAATGAATTTTGAAGATACAAAAAGAGTTTCATGTTAAGTGTGTAGGTATGTCTCTCCATTTTGTTGCAAACTTATCTCGAAACTCTTGTTTCAATTTAAGTTTGGGGGATATGGCATGGTGCGACATGTATTTTATTAGAAGCATGAAATTTTTATGTTTTTGAGATAATTTGAAACTTTTTCTCTTGAGTTTGGTGTGATTTTAGTCTGTTTGGTTGTGTGAAAGTAGATGATAATTCATGTTTTGATACCTAATGTTGAGCTAATTTTGTTTTTTAAGTTGTGATCATGAATAGGAAGTATTGGAAGCATGAAAAACAGGGTTTGAAGTAAAAAATGAGAGAAAACAGGGCAAATAGTACACGAGTCGTGTGCAGTATACGGCCTTGTAACAAGTGACCGTGTACTGACATCAGACTGAGCAACACGGGCAGGCACATACTGTTTTGCGAAACATGAGTCATGTCCTATCACGAAGCACGAGTCGTGTCATCAACACAGGCCTGTAACAAATGTCCATGTGATGACATCAGAATGATCGACACGGGCACCCTCTGACCGTGTTATGCAACATGACTCGTGTCGAGTGCAGATTAAAACACGGGCTAGCCTCTTCAAAATGCCTCATTTCCTTTCATCATTTTCAAACCTCTCACTCGATAAACTCTCTTCCAAACTCCACGAATCTTCAAACAACATTCAATAGAGGTGAGAGTAAGTGATTCCAAAAGTTTTAACATCCAATCTTCCATTTGATTCCAAGAAAGTGGTATGTCAATTTGAACCATAGTCTTCAATTGAGTGTTTGAATGTATGAATTCGTGTATGGGCTTTGAATGCTAGCATGTTTGAAGCATTTCCATGATTGTTATACATGAATTAATTAGTTTGATTGTTGAATTGTGTGGAATTGGTAAGGAATTAGGGTTCATGGAGAATTTGAATTTGAGATTTTTGGATATCAATGAAGTTTGATACAAATTGTGCTATGAATTGATTGATGATGCTTTCATAAATTTGTAATAGTCTATATTTGTTAGGTATTGAGGATTTGAGCATGAATGAGATTGAAAATAGGTGCTTGTGAAATACTTGATGTTGCTTTCATGCTAAGTGTTCGATAAAATGCTTGAATGAAGTTTTGAGTTAGATTGAGAACCTATTGCAAGTATGAAGCATTGTTGATTTATATTGTTAAGAGTTGAAAATGAATTTTAACTTGAAACATGTTGAACATTATAGATGGTTGAAAGAAGAATAAGGAAACGTAATGAAGACTTCATCATTGTGGAGATGGACATGGAGTTATCAAACATTGATGCTCAGTTAATGATAGACCAAATACTGATGGCGCTTGGATAGTTTGGTTAACGTGAATCGTTAGAGATACCATGCCTTTCTATCACAGCGGAAGCAATAAATCATAGAAACGATTACCGTTCACAGGGTATGTTGATGAAGATTGATTCTTGCAGGCAGTCTGCGCAGTCTCACGAGAATGGCCATAACTTCCACGTCTGATGTCGGAATTGAGTGATCTTTACATTCAGACGATTCTCTCTTCGACGTCTTTCCGTCAGTATATTGATAATCAAATTCTGAGCACTTTACGATTTTATATAAATTTCGCAATGTAACGAACTGCATCAGCAAATGACCTTCCGGTCTTCTGCCGTATGTCCCAAGTCCGATCTCGACATCGTGTGGGCGACGATCTACGAGACCTCCTCAATCTGCTCTCAACCCTCATCACATGTGAATAATGAATTAGATTAGATTCGATTAGATTAGGGTTCCAGATAAGCTGAGGTGACTTATATACATGGGCTACAGCAGGGACCAGGAGGAGAAATTGGGTTGGGCCTCCATTGGGCTTAAGTATCCAAGCTTAGCCCAAAGCTTATACTTAAGTCCAATAATAATAATATATTCCACTAAAATATTATTACTGCACTACCATACCAATCCCAAAATTACGTTTTGGGCTCCTTCTTATTATGAGCCCGTTAGTCTCCCCATGTTTAAGATATACAATGTCCATTAATTAATTATGTTACTGACAACACAATTAATTAATATCTTATTCAAGAGTAGTACCACTCAACCTCATTATCATGCCGGAATAAATTCCACCTGCAGGGTTTACATGATAATCCTTATGAGCTCCTCAAGGGGACATCATCAACCTATGACGGACACGGATTCCTTCTACAATCAACAGCACACCATAGAGACATCACTACTTCCCAACTCATCGAGTTTGTTGATTTAATTACATGTAAATCTCACCTATTGATGAATCAAAGAAATACATACTGCCCTACGTGTCGAGGTTATTGTATAGGGATTAAGAGCACGAACTTCCATAATAACTGAGATCAAGTTTTCCTATAAGTCAGTATAAGTCGAACGATCTCAAGCGGTTCTGCTCAATACACACAAGTGCACTAATGTGATTCTATAGCCAAGACAAGCTAATACCAAACCACACTACAATCATCCCGATAGAGAGTCCCCGTCTATCTCGGTTGTGAGCATCTGTTTATACTTTATAAGGAAACCGATAATATGATCTTCCACGTGTTGTCGCACAACATATTATCTACAGTATAAAGTAAGTGGACTATTGCATCGAACATATAAATAAATTATAAGATGCAATCATTTGATCATATGATTCTCATTTTAAATTAATTGTTATAACATTGTTCATATAAAAAGCTAGACTTTTAGTATACAATCCAACAATCTCCCACTTATACTAAAAGACTATGATGTCATGTCTTCCGCCATACATCTGATTTCCACTCCCACTACACGACCATTAAAAGCTCTCGCCTTAATATCCTTGTAAATAGATTTACTAGGTCATCATCCAATGCAATCTAGGCGACAACAACCTTCCCCTCATTATACGATTTCTCGTAACAGGTGGTACTTGCACTCCATGTGTTTAATTGCCTTATGGGCTCGTGATTCCTTCAAGTTTGCAACTGCACCAATATCATCAATATAAATTGTGATATCCTTGGGCAAACTTAGAAACACTTCGAAGTCCATCTTGAAGTTTCTAGAGTCATACAGATACTTTGGCTGCCTCATAGGCTCCAATTTATCATCTTTCCATGATGGAGTCCGGAGTCTGAAATATATTTCTATATAACACTCCTCCACATTATGACTCGACTTCCTAAAATTAAACGCATAACTTTTGAGGTGGATTTACTGCCGTCCCTATCTGATTTGAAAAATCTGAATCTATGTAACCCATAAGAATCAGTGAATCTGTTCGGTAAGCCCACATATAGTTTCTAGTCCTTTTCAGGTACATAAGTATATGTCTTACCACAGTTCAACATTCTTATTTTGGGTTACCTTGATACCCACTATTCATGCCATCGGCAAAACAGATATCCAATCTCGTGCATAGCATTCCTTAGATTAAGCTTCCTCATTTGCCGAAGCATAAGGAACCGCTTTCATCTTCTTTATCTACTTTTGTGTCACAAGACACATTCACTTAGATAAATTCACATGCTAAACGAGTAAGGATCGTATCATTATATGAAACTTGAGATAAGCATAACATCCTTTCTTGTGATCCGTATTACTGTGATCAAAAGGATATTTTTGCTCTTCTTAAGTCCTTCATCTCATACCGCTTTATCAACCATACCCATACGTCCGACAATACTCTTTCATTGTCTCCAATGAGCAAGATACTATCTACGTATAGTACAAGAAATACCATCACGTTTCCATCACTCTTTTCAATACACAAGACCCATCCGATCATTGATTAGATCCATGTCACTGGATTACCTCATCAAAACGGATGTTTCATGATCTTGAAGCTTGCTTTAGTCCATGAATGGACACTTTTAAGCTTACTATCATAATGCTCTTAGCTTTTTGCAATGAATCACTCTGGTTGCTTCACATAGATGTTTCCCTTAAGACTTCCATTTAGGAAAGCTGTCTCGACATCTATTTGCTATCCCTCATATTTCATATGAGTAGCAACAAATAAAAGAGTTTTCTAACTTGTAGTGCTTCGTCGTATTCGTGGGTCCATTTCATGTTTGCTAGGGACCAAGTCTCACGACTTTCCCAAAATATGTATCTTACAGGTTGTCGAAGAACCTTCCCACAACGACAAGGCACTACATGAAATTGTGTATCAGACGTGACACGCGTTGCAGTTTACCTTGTGGTATATCCTCTTGTACACTTGGTACTTATACTTTGTGTTTTTCCCTCTCACTTCCTTTAGAACAATTTATACATGAGTTTATGATTTAATACATAGTCTCTTTCCAAAAATCTAGTGTTTGTGTTAACAATCACCCTTCGATCTTTTAGACTAAATAAATCACCTTCATTTTTATAGCATATCCCACAAACAGACAAACATTCATACGAATTACTGTTTCTAGGGCATACCCATAAAATGAATTTAGTAATTCCAAATAATTCATCATCCATCTAATCATTTCCACAAGAGTACTACACCTTCTATCCACCACACCATTCAGTTGGAGCATGCCCGGTGTAAACAATTTGAGATTTAATCTCAACCTCTGATTAATAGCTCTTAATTATCCTAAGAGGTTCTCGCCATACGATTAATCCGTAATGACTTGATATATTTTCCATGACGCTTCACTGTACCAGCCTTGCAATTCTTGAATTAATCAAAGAACTTAGACATGCAGTGCATCAAATAAATATATCGGTATCTAGAATAATCATCGATTGACGAATATTCATAACCACCTCTCGTCCGAATAATCTTAAGATCGCTTAAATCAGAATGAACTAATTCCAGCATATATGTCTTTGGCTCTACTCCCCATTGCCTTGAAAAGCAATTAATCATTTTTACTTCCAAGTAAGACTCGCAAGTCCGATAGTTTTCACTTCAGATAAACCTTACGGTCCATCTGCTATCAACTTTTGAATCCTACTCAAGTAAAATGATCTAGTCTTAGACGCCAAATGCATGTTTAGTTTATCTCAGAAGGTTACTTTCTCTTACTAAGATCAGAAGATGCATTATTAATTACTATTTGTTGCATCTGTGGAATATACATGATTCAAGAGTATACAAATTGTCCATCAACGTACCATAACAAATTACAACTCTATCCTTCATTATAATGACCATGTCATTTAAATGAAATGGAGTATCCATCTATTAATGCATAGAAACCGAAATTAAATCCTTTCTATGAAAATGTACGTAAAGATAATTTCACAAAATCAAACGTCTACTCATATCATTAGATAAATAAACAACTCCCACTGCAATAGCCACCACTCTTGTAGTTTTACCCATGTCTATAATAATCTTATCCTCACTTAGTAATAAACATTCAGTGATTCCAGTATCTACACACTTCGTGTCAGTAGATGTCATCACTAATCATGTTTAAACAACTAGCAAGTAAGATTCTATCCTTGTTCACTCCTTTTATGAAATTGGATTTCCTTTACCACATGTTTTGTCAGAAGTTTTCCACCATATACAACCTCTTGTAATTCAGGAGAAACTTACTCAAAACATCTAGGCAATTATGAAGAATAAAATTGACTTAGGTTTCCCCTTCAACTTCTATTCTATGTAGTTCCAATTTATTCATCAAATTCAATCATGACCTACCGCCTTTTAAATTACTCAAGTATCCGAAGAGTTACATGAGACCATCATATTTCTATGAACCTCTCATCTCTTCACTAGAGACTTTAATAGGCATCATGAGACGTCCTTTGTGAGAACACACATGTATTTTCTTAAGCAGTAAAATTCAAAATTAAGATTCTTTTCTAATCATCTAATTTGGACAAGTAAATATAATTTCTTTTAGTTAATAATAAGTGAGATAAAACCATTTGAAAATCAGAGAATCACAAATAAATATACCAATCAAATCTTCGAATTTTATCCTTTTATATTGATTCCCTCAAAACAATATAAAATAAAATTCACCGACATCTCAAGCACCGTGAGTCTGCAAGCCACGTTAGTGTGGACGTTTACAAACCTGAACATTTACAAGAGAAGATTTTACTCATTAATTTCATTTGTCAACCTAACTTTATGACAAAATAATTAATAGTCGGTTCCTCTTTAGCCATTCAAATAATAGCAGTGACTCCGTTAGGGAGGATACTAATTATTTACACCTAAGTGTATACCATTATTGATCACAAGTCCGCTGCCCAAGCTTATATGTCTTACTGTTGGAGAAGTACACACGCGCTCAGATATCTTCCTATAACCATCAATTATATGAGTTTGTACCAGTGAACCGCATATAAACTCATCTGTTAGGGAGGAAGGCACTATAGCCAACGTGCAAGTCCATATGCATCACATTACAACAATAATTATTTAAAGAAGTCTGTACTAGTGATCCGTGAATAAACTCATCCATTAGGGAGGAAGGCTCTATTGCCAACGCGCAAGTTTACCCACATCACTTACAAACCCATAATGGAGGCCGCGGGAATTAATTACCAATCCCCTCTCCCACTTAGTTATTTAAGACCGAGGGTTTTTACATGCATATAATATTTCAGAATAAAATATGCAACCTAGCATGCTCATACTTCCAAATATATAACAATAATTGATCAATAAAACAATTATAGCAGTTATATATAAGGAAATAAATTGCCAAAAATAAGTTGACTTGATCAACACTCCAACATACATGCATATAATATACCAAATATAATACGCAATCTAGCATACTTCTATTTAAGACAATAAATCATAGAGAATCATGCATACATATATAACAATAATCAATTAATAAATCAATTATAACAGTTATATAACAGCGAATTCGATTGTTCGCCACCAATCACGAATGCGGACAACTGCGATGGGGATCGACCTCCCAGCAGCCTGCTCCACCACTCTGGCACCCTGCCCGATCATATTGTGAAGACTCACGCGGAACCTGATGCAGACCAGTCGAACTTGATGCAAATCTGCTCGAACTGTCGCTCGTCCAAGGGCCTACTTGCACGGAACCAAGTTCAGCCCAACGCGCAACATCAAACTACACCAACTGTCGTTCAGGGTTCGCAACTGTAGGAACCTGGGAATCCAATCTCCACCGTCCAGAATCTACGCCAGTGAGTTTTGAACATTCTGTCCAAATTACAGGTCGATCCAACGGTTAGATTGTAAGAAACAGCTCTTTTCCCTCGACTGCGCAGAACAGAATCGCCCAAAAAACTGCTTCTGTTTTCGGTGTATTCCCGACAACACAAAGCTCCAAATACGATCTTCACCATTCCAAATGTACATCCACAAAATCTGAACGTGCTGACCAAAAATCAGCCTGATCCGACAGTTGAAACTCCGGTTATTGCCTCTGCAATATCACTGCGCTGGATATTCTCTCAATTTCTTCCTTCCATGTGAAATTGACGAACAGTTTTCGTCGAATCCTCTCACACACAACCATCAACGAACAGATATGATATAGGGTATATTTCACATAGGGATATTCATGGTTTGCGCAGTAAAACCAAAACCCTAAACATGCGATCCTAATTTCGAAAAATTAATCACATAAACCCTAGCCTAACGTGTCACGCTTCACCACGAAACCGAAGCTCTGATACCAATTGATGGCACTTGGATAGTTTGGTTAACGTAAACCGTTAGGGATACCATGCGTTTCTATCACAGCGGAAGCAATAAATCATAGAAACGATTACCGTTCACAGGGTATGTTGATGAAGATTGATTCTCGCAGACAGTCTGCGCAGTCCCACGAGAATGGCCATAACTTCCACGTCTGATGTCGGAATTGAGTGATCTTTACATTCAGACGATCCTCTCTTCGACGGATTTCCGTCAGTATATTGATAATCAAATTCTGAGCACTTTACGATTTTATATAAATTTCGCAATGTGACGAACTGCAGCAGCAAATGACCTTTTGGTCTTCTGCCGTATGTCCCAAGTCCGATCTCGACATCGTGTGGGCGACGATCTACGAGACCTCCTCAATCTGCTCTCAACCCTCATCACACGTAAATAATGAATTAGATTAGATTCGATTAGAAATTGGGTTGGGCCTCCATTGGGCTTAAGTATCCAAGCTTAGCCCAAAGCTTATACTTAAGTCCAATAATAATAATATATTCCACTAAAATATTATTACTGCACTACCATACCAATCCCAAAATTACGTTTTGGGCTCCTTCTTATTATGAGCCCGTTAGTCTCCCCATGTTTAAGATATACAATGTCCATTAATTAATTATGTTACTGACAACTCAATTAATTAATATCTTATTCAAGAGTAGTACCACTCAACCTCATTATCATGCCGGAATAAATTCCACCTGCAGGGTTTACATGATAATCCTTATGAACTCCTCAAGGGGACATCATCAACCTATGACGGACACGGATTCCTTCTACAATCAACAGCACACCATAGAGACAGCACTACTTCCCAACTCATCGAGTTTGTTGATTTAATTACATGTAAATCTCACCCATTGATGAATCAAAGAAATACATACTGCCTTACGTGTCGAGGTTATTGTATAGGGATTAAGAGCACGAACTTCCATAATAACTGAGATCAAGTTCTCCTATAAGTCAGTATAAGTCAAACGATCTCAAGCGGTCCTGCTCAATACACACAAGTGCACTAATCTGATTCTATAGCCAAGACAAGCTAATACCAAACCACACTACAACCATCCCGATAGAGAGTCCCCGTCTATCTCGGTTGTAAGCATCTGTTTATACTTTATAAGGAAACCGATAATATGATCTTCCGCGTGTTGTCGCACAACATATTATCTACAGTATAAAGTAAGTGGACTATTGCATCGAACATATAAATAAATTATAAGATGCAATCATTTGATCATATGATTCTCATTTCAAACTAATTGTTATAACATTGTTCATACAAAAAGCTAGACTTTTAGTATACAATCCAACAAATACACCCTCAAGATTTTAGAGTGGAATTCTCGAAGTGGAAGAAGTATGCACGAAGGTGGCAATACATAGTGACCAATATTAGGCCAACGAGATTTCAAGATCATGCTACTATGGAGGGACTAGGGATTGCGGATGATTTGAGGGTTTTATTCAGAAGGGTAGACATGGAAGCATTCTTCGATAAGAGGCCTCCCACCTATCTTCATCTCACAGCAGAGTTCATGAGCACATTTCAAGTTCACAAAGATAGGAGCAGTTTTCCTTTAGCAATTACATTTCATCTGAACAATATCATGTGGGAGAAGGTTCCTATAAATGACTTGAACAGATTTTTTTGGTGTCTAATCATGAGAGGCCATCAGAACTTCTTGCTCGGAGGGGGTTTCAATCAGCAAACATGGTGGAGAAGGTTAGTAGAAGATTGGACTGAGTTTTCGGAGTACATACCTAGATTCTCAAAAGGGATAGCGATGAGAAACCCAGTGATGAGGTACCTTGAGAAGATAGTATCAAACACCATTCTGGGTAGGTTTGAGAGTGGAGTTGTCAGGGAGAAGCAGTTGTACATTATGTATAGCCTCTATAAAGATTTCAGAGTCAACATTGCGGCTCACTTTATGCAACATGTGGAGAGGGTAGCAAAAAGAGAAAACACTCGTGGGATTATGATTGGAGGTTTGGTCACAATGATTGCTCAAGGACTAGGAATTGATGTGAGAGATATGCAGTATCGAATGGTGAGTGAAGGGCTTACTTACACACAACTTGCTAGGATGGAGTTCCTATCAGTTATAGGAAATATCTACTGTTTGAGGCAAGAGAAAGGAGCTCCATTTCATCTACCAGCTCAGGAACTCACCACAGTGTGAGGCCAACGAAAGGTCCAGAATTTGGCTATGGCGAGCCCCAACCACTCCGCAGTGGTAATAGCATTTTACAGACAAAATAGAGAAGGAGTGGAGGCAGTGCTCCAGCAAATAAGGATAGAAGACAATCGAGAGCTAAGAGAGCTTAGAGCCGAGCCAGCCAATATGGAGATAGGGGACAAAGATGAGCAACCCCATCACGTTGAGTTCGAGGAGCAAGCACCAGAACCCCTGATTTTTGAGTAAGAAGAAAAAGTCCAAGAGGAGGAATTTAAGCAGCAGCAGCAGCAGTACATGGGACCCGGAGTGGCTAGATGGAATTTCATGGAAGACGAAGTTCAAGGGATAAGGAACACTCAGCAGTCACATGGAGACCAGATTATAGAGCTCAGAGAGGAGCAACAAAGGCATAGAGTGACACTGAGGGTGATCCAAGAGGGGCAATGCCGGAGGGATTACAATGATAAGTAGGGGCATATTCATTCAAACAACATGGAAGAGATGCTCACGATAATGTTTAATTTTTAGTTCCCGGCATCACCTCGTGCTTACAATCCTTGGGCCCCATACCAGCTGCCACCTCCTCTGGAAAATTGAAGGGAGTACTTTTAGTGCTCGTCACTTCAGTAGCTCATTCATTTTAGTTGAATTTGAATTGTGTTGCATTTGATACTTTTGATTGTTTTGTTTTGGAATGTTTAATTTCTTACTTTAGTTTTATTTTGTTTTTAATTAAGGATTGAGATTTATGGTTATTTGTATTAATTATGGATGGGGAAATTTGATGCTTTATTTCTCCATATGGTGCTTTGTTCTTATGCTTTTGGTCCTTTGTTTGTTTTGTGTTTGTTGGCATTTTTATTCTTGTTTAGGGAATGTGTTGGTGGTTTGTTTAGGAAGGTTATGAGTTATTTTTGAACATAAGTGATGATATGTTGTGGTGATAAGTGATGACAAGTTATGATTAAGAATCTATACACTTTCGAATTGTGACTTGTTCTATTTAACTTGTTCAATTTTGAGATGAATATGGTGTAATAAGTTCCGTAAGGTCCGAGCACAAGCTTGTGATCGTTGGAGCCTCAACTATGCATACATGATATTTTTCTTCATGAGTGGATTGGTTGTCTTTGATAAGCTAGAACTTGCTTAAAGACTATAGAAGCGAGCCCGATAGTAAATATTAGTAATATGATCTAAGGCTATCCTTGTTATTAAAAGTCATTGCCATATATTTTCCTACCATGAACATCATCCCTAGTCAACCACTTTGAGCCTATAAGCCTATTTCTTGTGAATTAATCGTTGATTACCCACATGAGCCTTATATATGTACCCTATTGTGTGAGTAATTGAGGAGATGGTAGCTAGAAAGGTTTGATAAGAAAGAAAGAGAAGAAAGAATATGGTAAACAAGTAAGAAAAAGAATGAAAAAGAGCACAAGAAATAATGGACATGCAACCTTAAAACAAGAAAATGAGAAAAGCAACAACATGCTCAAGAAATAAAAAATCCAAAGAAGGAGGCATGAATCATAAAAGCTTAATCCAAGGAATGAATGATAATAGGTGCTTGTGATATAAAAAAGAAAAGAAAGGAAGAATGATAAGTGAAGGTATGGAAGAAAGTAGCTACCTCTTCGATTACTTGCACTTGATTAGTCACTATTAGCTATATTCTTTCTACCATAACCAAAGAGTCTATCATTACATCCTAAGTAAAGACCTTTTTGATCATTGATTAAAACTTTGGTGGTTTGTGGACATAGTCCGCTAGCAAGCTTATAGTGAGTCGAACCAATCGATTAATGAGTGTTGATTTACCTTACCTAAAAGAGTGTTGAGTGAAATTAATAACCTATGTGAGGCTTGGGCTAAAAAAGGGACAATATTACACTTTGTTCTCTTGTGGTTGAACTTGTTAATTCCTCATGTCATGAGTTTAATGTTGTAGGATGACTTAGCATACATTGTGGTTCTTAATGCTATTGATGTGTTATTACTTTTGTTCATTTAGTTTTTCTTTTCCTAGGTAAAAATCTCTCCCCTTGGTTTAACACTATCATTGTGCGGGGACACACAACACTTTAAGTTTGGGGGTGATGAGTGATATTTTCACCTAGATTTTAGTGATTTTTTATGTGTGTTCCTATATTTTTATCCGTATTTTTGTGCTATTTGGTGGAGTTATGTATTTTTATGGAATTGAGTGTGAAAGAATTTAATCATATGTAAAACAGGTAAAATTGGAGCAAAAATAGAGAAGGGAGTTGAAAGAAGGAAGAAGAAAATAGGGCAGCAAGGGACACGACCAGCAGTTTCAAGTACACGAGCCGTGTCATGCTACACGAGCCATGTGCTGTAAATGGGCCTGTAAGAGATGATCGTGCGACGACATCAAAATGCATAACACGACCATCTCTTGGCCGTGTTGCGGCACACGACTCGTGTGCCGTCGTAAGTTCGCATTGACCTAGAAAGCCTAACACGACTCGAGGCATGTTGTAGCACACGAGTCACGTAGGTGCCTGATCAGTAAAAAAAATAGAATTCTTCTAGAAGGCCCCCAATGAGTATAAATACCCTTCAATTCAACCTTTGAAGTGGATCCACGAAATTTCAGTTGCACGCACACCTCACACACAATTCCTTTGATTTTACACCATATTCTTCATCCCATTCATCTATACTTTGATCTTACATCATCTCTCCAGAAATTCTACCATCCAAATCAAGTGAAGAGGCAAGGAAGAGTAGGTGATCACCAAATGAAGGTAGGAGATTCAATTGGAGTCAATCCAAGGGAGTTTTCATCCCAATTTTGTGTTAATCCTCTAGTTTACCATGATTTGTAAGGTTTTTAATGTCTATGTTAAGGATTTTATGAAGATTGTAGGCTAATCTCCCTTGTGGGATTAGCAACATGAAAGTTTGTGGTTAAATTTTGGGATCTATGTATTTAAATTCATATGTTGATTGGGTTAATTAATTTCCTATCATTGAGGCTTTAGATCTTGATGTTTATGATGATTTGTGTGGTTTGTTGTTTTAAACATGTGATTATAATGAGAAGTTAATTGCATATTTAGGACAATTAATTGAATCATTTAATCAAACACTTCATGTGCATTATGAATTGTAAAGAGATTGAGAAATCCTTTAAAGTTTAGAACCCTTTGGTAGGACATACGGTTGGTTTGATCGAGAGATTGATTAATTATGTGAAGGAATTCTTATTTCAATCTTAGTACCTAGTTGGATTTGTTTGAATAAGAACCTACCTTTGTGCTAATTGAAATTAATATCCTATTAATCTTGAGAAGGAGCTTAGGTGAATTTAGAGTTGGCCCTTAATTAATACCCTTGATTCATATGAGTTTAATGCATGTATCCTAAGATTTTTCATTACTTAATTGTTGTTAATCCCTCTTTTGCTTAATTTGGTAAACCACATTTCATCCACTTAACTTGATTCGTTTGATTATTGCTTGCATTGCTTTGATTACTTCTATTTACTTGTTTGAACAATCACTCTATTGATGATTCCTCTCTATAAAATTACAAAAACGTGAGATCGCTTAAGCACTAGTACCTACCTCCCTATGGTTCGATAAATTCTTGAATTGGTAAATCCGACTACAAGTTATGGCTAATCATATCTACACACAACGTGTCAGTAGATGCCATGACTAATCATGCTTCAACGACTAGTGAATGAGATACTAGCCTTGTTCATACCTTGATGAAATTGGATTTTCTTTGCCACATGTTTTATCAGAAGTTCCTTACCATATACAACATCTTGTATTTTAGGCAGAACTTACTCAAAACATCTAGCTGACTAACGAAGAATAAAATTGACATGGGTTTCCCCTTCAATTTCTACCTCAAGGATTTCCAATTCTTTCATCAAGCCAACCATGATCTCTTTCCTTTCTAACTTACTCAAGTATCCGAAGAGTCGCATGAGACCATAATATTCTATGAACCTCTCACCTCTCCACTAAAGACTTTAATAGGCATCATATGACAACCTTTGTGAGAACACTTTTTATTTTCCTAAGTAGTAAAAATTAAAGCCAAGATTCTTTTCTAATCATTTAATTTTGTACAAGTAAATATGTTTCTTTTAGTAAACAATAAGCAACATAAAACCATCTGAAAAATCAGAGAATGATAAATAAATATACCGATCAAATCTTAGAATTTATCCATTTATATTGATTCCTTAAACATAATATAAAAATAAAAATCACCGTTATCTCAAGCACCATGAGTCTGCAAGCCACGTTAGTGTGGACGTTTACAAACCCAAATATTTACAAGAGAAGGTTTTACCCATTAATTTTTTTGTCAACCTAACTTCATGAAAAAATAATGAATAGTCGGTTCCTCTTTAGCCATGCAAATAATAGCAGTAACTCCGTTGGGGAGGATACTAATTATTTACACCTAAGTGTACACCATTATTTGATTCCAAGTATGTTGCCCAAGCTTATATGCCTTACTGTTGGAGAAGTACACACGCGCTAGGATAACTTCCTACAATCGTCAATTATAAGTTTGTACTAGTGAACCGCATATAAACTCATCCGTTAGGGAGGAAGGCACTATAGCTAATGCACAAGTTCATATGCATCACATTACAAATAATAATTATTTAAAGAAGTCTGTACCAGTGATCCGTGAATAAAATCATCCGTTAGGGAGGAAGGCACTATAGCCAACGCTCAAGCTTGCTCACATCACTTACAAACTAATAATAGAGGCTGCGGGAATTTATTACCAATCCCCTCTCCCACTTAGTGATTTAACAACGCTGGTTTTTACATGCATATAATATTCAGAATAAAATACGCAACCTAGCATGCTCCTATTACGGTACATAAGGTAGTAAATCACAGAGAATCATGCATACACATATATAACAATAATAAGATAATTGAATCAAATTATAACAGTTATATATCAGCGAATTTGATTGTTCGCCACCAAGCACGAATGTCGGCAAAGACTTCCAGATACTAAAATTTTCAAAAATATCCAAATTATCAAATTTTCGAACCCATCGATATCGTCCAAATTATTAACATCATCGATATCGACCAGATTATCAAATTTTCTAAACTATCGATATCTGTCGTCGATACCGTCCAGATTATCGAAATCATCGATATCAACATGCAACCTTATATAACAATAATAGATAATTAAATCAATTATGACAGTTATATTTTAGGAACTAATTCGACATCCATATATAAGAATAATAGACAATCAATTATGGCAGTTATATATTAGGAATTAATTCGACATCCACATATGACAATAATAGATAATTAAATCAATTATGGCTGTCATATATTAGGAATTAATTCGACATCCATGTATAACAATAATAGACAATCTATTATGACAGTTATATATTAGGAATTAATTTGTCATATAGGATGTCTTGACCAACACTCCAAGCAATTAAATGGGTACCTTGCGCAACAAGAAAACAAACTTGTGCCCCAAGTCATATATCTCACGGTCCCACGGTAACGAGAAGCCACCACTTGTAGCGGCGCCGCTTCAGCCAGTTGACTGCCCATCGAAAACTGCCCTTTGTCGGAACCCCATCGCTCATCCCGAATTCCCGCCGATCATTCACTTCCAGACTTGCCCTGAATGATGGACGACACACCCAAAATGGTTTTAAGACTTGCCCTGATCAACTGTAAAACTCGCTCAAAATGCCGCCTTAACACACCCTGAACACTGCTGATTCGCCCTAAATAACTCGTCAACTTGCTCGAAATGTTCGTCAATTCGCCCAGAACTATCATCGACTTGCCAAGAACGATTGGACGACTCGCTCATAATGTCGTCAGACTCGGCCAAATCAACACCTGACTCGCCCTGAATGCTGCTTCATTCGCCCAGCATTCATCTGCGCTGTCGTCGTGCTCATTGATGCGCGTTTTCTCAACACACAATTAATCCCCAAGTATAAAGGATATCAATTATAGTCTCGAAAGGTGACCAAGTGAATATCGAACCCAAGGGACGGCGTATTATTAATTTAATTATTATCTAAATAAATTAAGACAAGACAATAAGATTTGATGGATTTAATTAACAACAACTAAACAAATAATTAAAATTACAAATAAAATAAAGTACCACTCGAAGAATACGAAAGTGGATCAAGTAGGAGAATAGGTAGCTCTAGGATAATCCAGTTTTACTCATTAACTTCCCTTCCATGTGTCAATATCCGACTCTGCCTTGTGGAATATGGACGCATCACTAAACTATGCATATCTACTCTATAGACACAAGTAAACATGCGTGTAACACATGTGAATAACCTCGGAGCAAGAGATATAATTTTACCCCCCTTTCTAGGTACTATCAGTATCAATTATTTGCCCCTAGGATTGGTAATCTAACCCGATATGATCTCCCTTTATAGGTACTATAAAATTACCCTCTTTATCCTACTTAATAACTCGAATTCAATTCAATTAATAAGTATTCATATATGATAGTTATAATGAAGCTTCGGAGTCCCCTCACTTAGAATCATAACATGGAATCCTGCTCAGCAGTGAACGCACTCAATCAATAACCAAGATATGTATTCAGACTCTACATAACAGTTAATGATCCACAAAACGACCGTGAGTATGGATTAAGAAAGCACAATCATATATAAAATAAATCCACAAGTAGTGTTGTACGGAGTATACACATGGAAGTTCAATTAACTAGATAAAACCTTCACAATCCTAGTTCTACTAAAAAGGCTCTAGCCCATGGTGTTGTAGGAAACACACATGGGTGTTGGATAGATCTTTCCCGGATGTCCGGAAAATACAAGATAAATTAGGAAACGAATAAACCCTAGATGTGGCATCATCGCGTCCTTCTCGCTCTTGAATTCTCCTCTTAGTTCTCCCCTTGATTCCACAAACGAATCTTTAAAGTGATGGATGGATGGAGAAAAGGATGATGGTTGGGGGGTGATCCCCCCTTGTGGGGTGTTTTATGTTGTGGCCTCTCTTCTCCTCTCTTGTTGTTGTGTTGTGTTCCTCCTTTTGTATCTCTATGATTTTCCCTTTTTTTTATGATGTGATCTACACCCCTTTTTATACTTGTGAGCTCTCCTTGTAGGTCTTTCAAAGGACCCAAATATAGGCATATGTCAAATTTGGTAAGAGATATGCGTTAAATTTGGTAAAAGAGATCCGGATAAATAAGGTAGTTTTCGGAAATTCTCAGAAATTCTCGCCAACAGCTGCGCGACTTCACGATTCTGAGCATAACTTCCTCGTCCGACCTCCAATTTGAGTGATTTTTGCACTCACATGATTCTATTTTCCTTGGATTTCTCTGAATATAAAGATATCACCAAAACTCCAAGAATTGTATCTGTAACAAGCCATGGAAAGTAGCACATCAGTTCTGTTCGGCACAGCTCGCGCGACGTCACCACTTTGCTCATAACTTTCTCGTTCGAAATCTGATTGGGATGTTCTTTACACCAAAACGACCCTCTCTTCTATAGCTTTCCAACCATATATCACAAATCCAATTCAGAGCTCCACATCAATACAGAATAATTACATAAGTTGGACGTGCGTTTATCAGCATTCTTGCACAAATTGTACCTTTTCTCAAACTTGGCTCTTTTGATCCTTTTTCCACCTAAAACACAACAAAACACCTCAAGTGCACATAATTCTCACATATATCGAATATAGGAAAATTGTGCTCATATAAGACTACAATATCAATCAAAAAGGTGTTAAATTGGATATTAAAACACGCTTATTTTCACTCTCATCAATCCCCCAAACTTAGTCATTGCTCGTCCCGAGGCAACAAAATAAAGATAAAGAGAAAGAGTAAGAAAATTAGCGAGGAAACAAGAACTATGACCAATACCCATTCAAAATACAATTGTCCTCAACTTAGGTCATGCAACTCTCATTATATGTAATAATCAATTCATAGCATACATGTTAAGACAATCACCACCAATTCAAATGCTCCATCAACATGTTCTCACGGGAAGTATATATATGATCTCTCACTCAAGTGTAAAATATGTACACTTATGGGTTAAAGTGTTTACGCTCAAATTCAATTCAAGTGCATGCGTAACCATAAGCTTGCCAAACGTCTCAAACTTTCTACCACTAAAATTATGATTCGACAATGGCATCAAAAAGGACTTTTCTTTTGGATGTAATGTTGGCTCTTTGGTAAGGGTAGGAAACATATGGATAAAGTGACTCAATTAGTAGAGAATTAAAACCGGAGATCTTATGTACTGCAGATTTTTACACTTCAAGGCTATCCAGCTTCATGCTCTTCTAATTTTCTTTTCTCTCCTTTCCTTCAAGTTCAACATACTTTTTCTTGTCTCAAGCACATTCTTTTTCTCTCGAGGTACCAGTTTCGGGCACTACCTCACGCATCCTCCATAGGGTACTAGATTTAAGCACTACCCTAGGGTTTTTGATTCCATGGAGTACTAGATTTAAGCATTACTCCATGCTTCTCCTTAGATGCATTATCATAATCCATCACTATTAATTTCAACACCAATTTCATTCCTTCCGAAATTGTTATCAAGCACCATTAACACACTTTGACAGCATTTAATTCCCCACTAAATATAGGAATTTAAGGCTCAAATAGGATATCAAAGTGGCTATCTTCGTAGGTTACCAAAGAAATAAGATTTTTAGGCTCAACGAGGCTAACTACGGATATATAATTATTTGGTAGGAAATTATTTGGCTAAGTGACTCATAAATTCAAGGATGGCCTTAAATCATCTCCCATCATCTAACACACATGTAGTTTCAAGTAAGACAAGAGGCAAGTTCTAGAATACACACAAGAACGATACTCACCAGAAAATAAATATCATGTGATTATGTACCTGATCAACGAGGCTCAAAATCTCACATGGGTTTTTAACAAGTAACAGAGCACTTTTCATGGTAGGTAATATCCCACAAGTACACATAGAACTTCATACCACAATATAACTCAAGTACACTTCCTTCATCAATTTCAAGAGCATATGAATTTTAAAGATAATTTTAACAATATAAGCTCACATGGATCTCCACCATAAACTCAATCCTTCCACTCCATGAATTAAAAGCACATAAAAAAATTAGAAAAAGGAAACGAGGGCACCTGATTTTTCTTCAACGTACGCACGAACTCCTCGAGTCAAAACCTCAATTTAGAACTCGTCTTGCTACCTAGTTACCCTTTTCTATCATCAAAGCTCAAGCATACTCATCATCACAGGATTCATCAATAATAAAATAGGAGAACTATAAGAAAGAATTAATTGACTATGTAATCGACTCCACACACTAGAAACACCACTGAACACTAGGCAAATTGCAAAAAATCAACACATCAAAACCGATTAAAGTTTTAATATACCGTAAAAAATCAACTCCCCTAGCAAACATTACAAAGAAAAGATTATATTCTTGGTGCTTCAATGAGGTAAGTACATCACACCCCCCCAAACTTAGTAAAAACGTAAGTTGAAACTAAGTTTGAAAAGAGATGTAATTGCCGATTAGTAAGCACCTTAAATATAAAAATTTCTTACTCACACGAAAGAAATAAAGCAATAAAATGGAAGGGCAAGCCCCCAACAGATGCTCATGTTTAACGTCGTAGAGTCACGACGGTAGAGGACGGTCTTGTCGCATCCTCACCTTCAAATACTTTCTTTCCCTCTTCTTGTCTACACTCAACACCTCACCTTTCTTGGTCACAAAAATATGATCATTGAAATTTCCTTCCTCCCATGGCTGTCTAGACTCCTCCTTGTCAACCTTCCACTTAAATTCAGAATCACCTGTCTTAGAAAAATCAAGATTAAACAAGTTAGAAACCATATCAATGCTCTTGAATGATTGAGTCTCCATGGGCATCTTCATTGCATGATCAAGAGAGAAAATCACATCTTCATTATCCATCTGCAGTCTAAGCTTCTCCGCTCTCAACTTCTTTGCTCTTTCCCACTTCTTCTCCATTGTAAGCTCAGTATTATGCTCATGTAATGGTACTGGAGTAACATCAACATCATGCGAAGCATTCGGCGCAGAAACTGGTGCGTTCCGAGAGGATTCGACCTGGGTTCGACCAGGGGTACTGGTCGAACCAGGTACATAGTGGTCGAACCAAGCTCCTAGAAGTCCATTCTCACTTTTCAGTTTGGGTTCGACCTGGGTTCGACCTATTGACAAGTCGAACCAGGCACGTAGTGGTCGAACCGATCATCTGGAAGGCTGTTCTCACTTTGAAGTCGTGGTTCGACCTGGGTTTGACCTTCAGGACAGGTCGAACCGCTTTCCCTCAGGTCGAACCGGCTTACTGTACTATTTCTGCCTCCCAGTTCAACCAAGGTTCGACCCGATGGTGTGGTCGAACCATGTCCATCGTGGTTGAACCGTTGTTGCAACAAAATAGGGTGCTCCGGACATTGAGGTTCGACGTGGGTTCGACCTTCAGAACAGGTCGAACCACCCTTGCTTTGGTCGAACCGATAATCTGGAAAAATAGAGTGTTCCGCATGGTATGGTTCGACCATGGTTCGACCTGTAGGCTAGGTCGAACCAGAGGCTGGTTGGTCGAATCGCTGCCTGGATATGTTCGTTTTTGATTTCGGCCTCATCGGTCCTTCGTACTGTGTTCCAGACCTCAATGTGATGACATTATTCTCCAATGTTTGTGTTAATTGATTCACGTTCGCGGTCATCTACCCCATAATCAAAGTAAGCTCCTTCAACTGCTTAGACAAATCTGCACGATCAATATTCATGGTATCCTCAAGATGATCAATCCTTGCCTCGTTCTCAGTCATGTATCGTTTGAAGGTATCTTCATCACTCTTCACTTCTTGCTGCTTCATACTAGGCCCCCTTTGTGTCAACTCTGTGATCTGCCTTTGCTGGAATTCTAATAGCTTGTTGATGTTCGCTAGACTAGAGACGATCTCATCATCCCTATTCGGCTTCACCACTTGATGTTCAACCTGCTCCACCTTGCCAAGTACATATGATCCTCTATCTCTCTCTACTGGCCAGTCACGTAAATTCATAGAGATGTCTTCAAATAACTTTTCTGCTTCAAGTGCTGTCTTTGATAACAGTGCTCCTCCTGATGATGCATCAATAAAAACACGCGACTCACAATCCAATCCATAGTAGAAGATGCTTATGTATTCAGCCTTAGACATTCCATGCTGTGGACACCTCCTGAGCATGTCTTTAAACCTATCCCACGCCTCATCAAATTTCTCACCCTGATTCATAACAAATCGGGTGATCTCTTGCCTCATCCTTAAGATCCTTGAGGGTGACATGTATCTCTCCAAGAACTTCTGCTGCAGTTGGTCCCATGTAGTGTAATCTGTGGCATCAAGAGTCTCATACCAAGCTTCCGCCTTTTCAATCAAAGAGAACTTGAATAAGGCGATCCGCCTAGCATTATCATTCGCTCCACTGCCCTTTTGAGTGTTTGCATAACCAAGAAATTTTCGGAGATGCTGATATGGATCTTCAAAACAACCTTCAGAAAAGGGATTCTTCTCTACCATGTTAATAAGAGCGGGATTTATCTCAAAATCATCATCTTCCCCCTTGCTCCTATGAACCCTATGTTGACATTCTCAAAGTTTGTGAAAATTTCACGAATGAAAACATTATTCGGATTCTGCCTTGCTCCGGCCATGTTTAGATCAATGTGTTATTCCTTCTTTTCCTTCCTCTCTTTTTACAAGCGCACAAGTAACTCAGAAAAATTCAAGGTTAGATAGAAATAAATAATAACAAATAAAAGAAAAAGAAAAAAAAATCTTAATCAACTAGAAATAATAAAATCAATAATAACAGCCGTCCCCGGCAGCGGCGCCAAGAACTTGATGCGTGTTTTCTCAACACACAATTAATCCCCAAGTATGAAGGATATCAATTGTAGTCTCGAAAGGTGACCAAGTGAATATCGAACCCAAGGGACGGGTATTATTAATTTAATTATTATCTAAATTAATTAGGACAAGACAATAAGATTTGATGGATTTGATTAACAACTACTAAACAAATAATTAAAATAATAAATAAAATAAAGTACCACTCGAAGAATACGAAAGTGGATCAAGTAGGAGAATAGGTAGCTCTAGGATAATCCAGTTTTACTCATTAACTTTCCTTCCATGTGTCAATGTCTGACTCTGCCTTGTGGAATATGGACGCATCACTAAACTATGCATATCTACTCTATAGACACAAGTAAACATGCGTGTAACACGTGTGAATAACCTCGGAGCAAGAGATATAATTTTACCCCCCTTTCTAGGTACTATCAGTATCAATTATTTTCTCCTAGGATTGGTAATCTAACCCGATATGATCTCTCTTTATAGGTACTATAAAATTACCCTCTTTATCCTACTTAATAACCCGAATTCAATTCAATTAATAAGTATTCATATATGATAGTTCTAATGAAGCTTCGGAGTCCCCTCACTTAGAATCATAATATGGAATCCTGCTCAGCAGTGAACGCACTCAATCAATAACCAAGATATGTATTCAGACTCTACATAACAGTTAATGATGCACAAAACGACCGTGAGTATGGATTAAGAAAGCACAATCATATATAAAATAAATCCACAAGTAGTGTTGTACGGAGTATACACATGGAAGTTCAATTAACTAGATAAAACCTTCACAACCCTAGTTCTACCAAAAAGGCTCTAGCCCATGTTGTTGTAGAAAACACACATGGGTGTTGGATAGATCTTACCCGGATGTCTGAAAAATACAAGATAAATTAGGAAACAAATAAACCCTAGATGTGGCGTCATCGCGTCCTTCTCGCTCTTGAATTCTCCTCTTAGTTCTCCCCTTGATTCCACAAACGAATCTTCAAAGTGATGGATGGATGGAGAAAAGGATGATGGTTGGGGGGTGATCCCCCCTTGTGCGGTGTTGTATGTTGTGGCCTCTCTTCTCCTCTCTTGTTGTTGTGTTGTGTTCCTCCTTTTGTATCTCTATGATTTTCCTTTTTTTTTATGATGTGATCTACACCCCTTTTTATACTTGTGAGCTCTCCTTTTAGGTCTTGGAAAGGACCCAAATTTAGGCATATGTCAAATTTGGTAAGAGACATGCGTTAAATTTGATAAAAGAGATCCGGATAAATAAGGTAGTTTTCGGAAATTCTCAGAAATTCTCGCCAACAGCTGCGCGACTTCACGATTCTGTGCATAACTTCCTCGTCCGACCTCCAATTTGAGTGATTTTTGTGCTCACATGATCCTCTTTTCCTTGGCTTTCTCAAAATATAAAGATATCACCAAAAATACAAGAATTGAATCTGTAACAAGCCAGGGAAAGTAGCACATCAGTTCTGTTCGGCACAGGTCGCGCGACGTCACCACTTTGCTCATAACTTTCTCGTTCAAAATCTGATTGGGATGTTCTTTACACCAAAACGACCCTCTATTCTGTAGATTTCCAACCATATATCACAAATGCAATTCGGAGCTCCATATCAATACAGAATAATTACACAATTTGGACGTACGTTTATCAGTATTCTTGCACAAATTGCACCTTTTCTCAAACTTGGCTCTTTTGATCCTTTTTCCACCTAAAACACAACAAAACACCTCAAGTGCACATAATTCTCACATATATCGAATATAAGACAATGGTGCTCATATAAGACTACAATATCAATCAAAAAGGTGTTAAATTGGATATTAAAACACGCTTATTTTCACTCTCATCACTCATGCTTTTACCAGCAAGCTTCCCGCCTTCTTGCATGATAACAACTGAGCGGGCGACCGTGCTCTTGTGGCTTGACTATGAGCGTCGATTTGACCAACACTCTGCACACCAGGTCACTCAGGACGCATCTTTCTCTCCCTCCAGCACTTTCGTGTGCTCTAAGCACACTGTCGTACACACGCAGCATGCTGTCATGCGCGATACCTTGCGCCCAAAGCACCCGTCAACGTGTGGCAGCCTATGAACGTCATTCCAGCCTGGACAGCCCACTCCTGTGCTTTCTTTGCGAGCCAACATGTTTTACCAGCGTGACACGCAGGGTCCTGTCGTGTGCTCACGCTTTTCAACGATGTCGCTCTGCCCGCCATCAATACGGATGCCGCAAACCACCGCCATGAATCACTGGAAGCAGCCACTTTCCAATAGCCATTGCTGCTCAACGCCTCCATCAAGCTGTCGTGTGGTGTTCGTGTGTGTTGTGTACAGTTAGGGTATCCATCAAGAAATCAAATTCTAAAACCCTAACATCATGAACACACATAAACCCCAGCCTAACGTGTCACGCTTCACCACGAAACCGAAGCTCTGATACAAATTGTTGGCATTCGATTATTTGGTTAACATGAACCTTTAGGGATCCATACATTTCTAACAGTCAGTGGAAGCAAGAAAACAAGTAACGTATTACCTTTCACAGGGTATGTTGGAGAAGATGGATTCTCGTCGGCAGCCTACGCAGCCTCACCGTTTTGGGCATAACTCTCTCATCTAATGTCAGATTTGAGTGATCTATAAATCAAAATGATCCTCTCTTCCGTGGCTTTCCGTCAGTATATCACACAACCAATTAACAGGTCTGTAAGATTTTATAAAAATCGTGCAAGTTTATGGACAGCAGCAGCAAACAACCTTCTGGTCTTTTGCTGTATTCCCAAGTCCAATCTCGACGTCGTATGGGCGACGATCCTCGAGGTCTTCTCAATCTTCTATTTCGTCTACCCTCTTAACATGTTTAGTGTATCTCTCTTGGGTTAGAACAACTGAGACGACTTATATATGGGCACAACAGAAACCAGAAGGAGAAATTAGAGTTGGGCCTCCATTGGGCTTAAGTATCCAAGCTTAGCCCAAAGCTTATACTTAAGCCCAATAATAACAATATATACCACTTAAATATTATTACTGCACTACCGTTCTAATCCCATAATTACATTATGGGCTCCTTCTTATTATGAGCCCGTTAGTCTCCCCATGTTTAAGATATACAATGTCCATTAATTAATTAAGTTATTGACAACTCCATTAAGTAATATCTCATTCGAGAGTAGTACCACTCAATCTCATTATCATGTTGAAATAAATCCACCTGCAGGGTTTACATGATAATCCTTATGAGCTCCTCAAGGGAACATCATCAACCTATAACGGACACAGATTCCTTCTACAATCAACAGCAAACCATAGAGACATCATTATTTCCCAACTCACCGAGTTTGTTGATTTAATACATATAAATCTCACCCATTGATAAATCAAAGAGATACATATTGCCTTACGTGTCGAGATTATTGTATAGGGATTAAGAGCACGAACATCCATAATAACAGAGATCAAGTTCTTCTATATAGACAGTACAAGTCGAACGATCTCAAGTGGTCCTGCTCAATACACACAAAGTGCACTAATGTGATTCTTTAATCAAGACAAACTAATATCAAATCACACTACAACCATCTCGATAGAGAGTCCCGGTCTATCTCGATTGTGAGCATCTGTTTATACTTTATAAGGAAACCAATAATATGATCTTCCATGTATTTTCGCACAACATATTTTTTACAGTATAAAGTAAGTGGACTATTGCATCAACATATAAATAAATTATAAGATGCAATTATTTGATCATATGATTCTCATTTCAAATAAATTGTTATAACATTGTTCATACTAAAACTTGACTTTTAGTATACAATTCAACAACATGATGGCCATATTTGATGGGTTGATAGAGAAAATCATGGAGGTGTTTATGGATTACGTTTCTGTGTGTGGTTCCTCTTTTTATATTTGTTTGTCTAATCTAGCTACTGTTTGAAAGAGATGTCAAGAAACTAATCTTGTCTTGAATTGGGAGAAGTGCCACTTCATGGTAAGAGATGGGATTGTTCATGACCATCATATCTTGGCCAAAGGATTGCAGATTGATAGAGCTAAGGTGGTGGCGATTGAGAAGCTTCCACCACCTACAAATTAGAAAGAAGTGCGGTCCTTCCTTGGACACGCAGGATTTTATAGGAGATTTATCAAAGATTTCTCAAAATACTCCAAGCCCATATCTCACTTTCTTGAAAAATATGTTCCTTTTGTTTTTTATGAAGAATGTCTAACAGGTTTTCAGGTTTTGAAAGAGGCGTTTATTACTGCTCCTATCTTGATCGCACCGGATTGGACTCAGGCATTTGTATTATATGTGATGCAAGTGATCTAGCACTTGGAGTGGTGTTTGGGCAGCTAGAAAAGAAGTTCTACGCCATGTACTATGCGAGTAAAACTTTTGATGCATGATGCGTGTTTTCTTTGCACGCAACATTAATCACCAAGTATTAAGGATATCAGTTGCAGCTTAAGCAAGCGGCCAAGTTAAATATCAAACCCAAAGGATGGCGTATTATCAATTTAATTATTTACTAATTAATTAAGACAAGGCAATTAAGGTTGATGGATTTAATTAATGACTAATAAACAATTAATTAAAATAACAAATAAAAAATAAAGTATCACTAGAAGAATATGAAAGTCAATCAAGTAGGAAAATAGGTAGCTCTAGGGTAATCTAGTTTTACTACTTAACTTCCCTCTCAAGTGCAGGCCAACTCTGCCTTGTGGACTATGGACGCATCACTAAACCATGCAAATCTCCTCTATAGACACAAGTAATTATGTATGTAACACGTTTGAATAACCTTGGAGCAAGAGACATAATTTCACCCCCCTTTATAGGTACTATCAGCATCAATTATTTCACACGTCTGGAATCTAACCCGATATGATCTCCCTTTATAGGTACTATAAAATTACCCTCTTTATTTTACTTACTAACCCGAATTTAATTCAATTAATAACTATTCATATATGATAGTTCTAATGAAGTTTCGGAGTTCCCTCACTTGGAATCATAACATGAAATCATGTTCAGCGGTGAACGTACTCAATCTACAACCAAGATATATATTCAGACTCTATATACCAATTGAAGATGCAAAAAACAACCGTGAATATGGATTAAGAAAGTACAATCATATATAAAATAAATTTACAAGTAGTATTGTACGGAGGACACATAAGAGGGTTTAATTAATTCATAAAACCTTTAAAACTCTAGATCTACCAAAACGGTTCTAGCCTATGATGTTTCGAAGAACAATCATGGGGTTTGGATAGATTTTACCCATATGTCTGGAAAATACAAGATAAATTAGGAAACGATAAATACCCTAGATGTGGGTGTCATCGTGTCCTTCTCTATCTTGAATCTTCCTCTTGGTTCTCCTCTTATTTTCATAAACGAATCTTCAAAGTAATGGATGAATGGAGGAAAGGATGTGGATGATGGTTGGGGAGTGATCCTCCCTTGTGGGTGTAGTATTGTGTTGTGGCCTCTTGATGATAGTGTAAATTCACGTATTTTGGTCTCTGATTTGTGTGGAAATTAAGTACGATTGAGTCTTTTATTAAGACAAATCGGAATATTTATGGAAAATTCACGAATCAGAGGATACTAGGGTTTTTAGCATATTTGTATAGGAAAACAGATTGTAAGGGCTCGAAATTGGAAGACACGATTATTGACGCAATTTTTGAAGGTTGTTCGACCTCAGGACCTTATTCGACCATCATCACTTTAGTCGAACAAGGTGGTCAAGTCGAGTAAAATATGCAGAAACATACAGAGAGCTTGTTCGACCAAGGGATGTTGTTCGACCAACATCATCTTGGTCAAACAAATGAGGCTTGGTCGAACAAAATATGTAAAAACTTACAAAAAGCTTGCTCGGCCGTTGCTCGGCCAGGAGGCCTTGCTCGACCATTCGAGGCTTGGTCCAACAAATTTCACTACTTCTATTTTTGGAAATTCTAGGATTCTTTTACCAAATTTGACGTATGCCTCAAGCAAAAGCCCATCCAAGGCCCATAAGGAGGTTCCACGAGTATAAAGAAGAGCTTTCGCAGGAGAGAAAGACACACACCACTTCTTCCATCATCACCGAAACCCTACCACCATCTAAAGGAGCTGTGGAGAAAGGTTCGTCTGTCAAACCAAGTGAGAATTAGATGAAGATTCAAGACGGAGAGTGTCGTGACGGCGCACCGCATCAGGGTTAACTTCTCTATTTATTTATCTTGTAATTTTCAAGACTATGGGTAAGATCCTACCAACCACCATGATTGTTCCTAGATCAATCATGGGCTAGAACCGCTTTGGTAGTTCTAGGGTTATGAAAGTTTTATGAGTGAATTTGTCTTTCATGTGTAAACTCCGTACAACACTACTTGTGGTTTATTTTATATAAGATTGCACTTTCTAAGTTCATACTCACAGTCGTTTTGTGCATCATTAACTGTTATGTAGAGTCTGAATACATATATTGGTTATTGATTGTGTTCACTGCTGAGCAGGATTACATGTTATAATTCTAAGTGAATGGATTCCGAAGTCTTATTATAACTATCTTATATGAATACTTGTTGATTGAATAATATTCGGGCTAATAAGTAGGATAAAGAGTATAACTTCATAGTACCTATAAAGGGAGATCATATCGGGTTAGAGTACTAAGTGCACGGGAAATAATTGATACTGATAGTACCTAGAAAGGGGGGTGAATTATATCTCTTGCTCCGAGGATATTCACACATGTCATACGCATGTTTACTTTTGTCTATAGAGTGAACTTGCATGGTTTAGTAATGCGTCCATAGACCACAAGGCAGTGTCAGACATCAATGCATGGAAGAGAAATTAATAAGTAAAACTAGATGACCCGAAGAACTACCTAATTTCTTAAATGTTCATAGTCGTATTTTCTCTATTGTTTGTTTACTTTATTTTCTATTTTAATTACTTATTATTTAGTTATTTAATCACCACAAATAAATTGCCAACATAGTCTTAATAAATTAGAATATAACTGAAGTAACAATAATCCGTCCCTTGGGTTCAATAATCACTTGGTCACTTATCGAACTACAATTGATATCCTTTATACTTGGGGATTATTTTGTGTGTTGAGAAAACATCCATCAAGTTCTTAGCGTTGTTGCCGGGGATGGCTTAATTATTAATCCATTATTTTTAGTTTAATTAGGACTATTTTATTCTTGTTTTCATTTCCTTCTAACTTTGAATTTTTCTTAGGTGTATGTACACTAGATCGAAGGGAACTAATCTAGAACCTTTTGATCCAGAACTAAAGGCATCCGCGAGGAAAAGGAACGGTAAGAAGAAGAACAACAAGAATATGAACAAGGAGCCAACCGACACTATTGACCAAAGTAGTTGACGTTGGAAAGCTAATTCCGCAAGAAACTGAAGCTGCTACCAAATTCAACTTGGAGGCAGAAGCAGTCAATATGGCGGCGAATCCTGATAAACTTGCCATCCGTGAAGTCTTCAAGAACAAAGGAGGAGGCAATGCGGGGATGTTAGGAGCAAGAGGGGCCAGAGCTGATTTTGATCTACACCCTGCTCTTATCACTATGATTGAAATGAGTCCCTTCTCTGGGGGAACCTTTGAAGATCCTCAGCAACATCTAAATAAGTTCCTTGGGTATGCAAGTACACAAAAAGATGCAAGAGCTCATGAGGATGCGAGGAAGATCATCTTGTTTAAGTTCTCGCTGAATGAAAAAGCGAGAGATAGGTATGATAATCTTAATGCTGCTGAATGTAATACCTGAGAGAAGTTGAAAGTGAAATTCTTTGAGCGATACATGCCACCTTTGAAGGTGTTTAAGATGAAGCAAGAAATCAATCAATTTGCTATCCATGGTAATGAGAAGTTTCATGAAGCTTGGGACAGATTCAAGAACATGCTTCGAAAGTGCCACATCATGAGCTGACTGATAGAGTGAGAGGCACTTATGCTCTTGGTAAAGTAACACAGGTTGAGCATACTATAGTGAAGTTGGGAAGAGATGATAAGATCGTCTCTAGCTTGGCTAATATCAACAAGTTACTCGAGTCTCAGCAAAAGCAAATTACGGATATATCTCAGAGAGTACCAATGATACAGTAGGATGGTGGCTATGAAGGAGCTAGCCAAGAGGAGATCGAGAAGATTGGAATTATCAGGGAAACTACAATAATCGTGGTCCGCTGAGTAATTATCAGCAATCGAGAAGGCCAGAGTTTTTGTGGAGTAATCCCAACAATGCATTACAACCTCCTGTTGGTGTTGATCTGGGTGCTAAAGTAGAAGAAGGGTAACTGGGTTTCGAGGATACTATGAATAGATACATGGCGAGAAATGATGCAAGAGTGGATCGTCTTGAGGCCAAGTTAGAAAAGAAGATTGATGCTAATCATGAGGATTTATCTAAACAAGTGAAAGACCTTACGTTGTTGATGGGGAAAATGGCTGGAAATGTAAACAAATTGACTCAAATTATTGAGAAGGGGAAGTTTCCATCTCAAAGTATTGAGAATCCGAAGTCTTGCCATGCCATCACATTAAGGTCAGGTATGCAATATGAAGGTCTGATGATGTCGGCAAGTGAAAATGAAAGAAGCAGGAAAGTTGCTCGATAAAACTTTAGTTGTTCGACCAGACCTGCTGGTCAAATGGAGGTCGAGCAAACTCTGGAGAAATAGAATTGCGATGCTCTATTTTCATACCCACCATTCGACCAACACCATTCCATTCGACCAGATCATCTTGGTCGAGTGGAGGTCGAACAACACCTGGAGAATGGGATTACTCGATCTGCAAAGTCGTTCAACCAAAACATTATCGTTCGACAAGGCCATCTTGGTCGAACGGAGGTTGAACAACACCTATAGAATAGGAGCTCGCGATCAGCTAAGTTGTTCTACCAACCCCAGTCTATTCGACCAAACCAGCTTGGTTTAACAGAGGTCGAGCAGTTTAGTTCAGAGCCCAATTCAATCCCAAATGGTACACCCATTGATCAGAACATCATGTTACCATCTCAAGAGCATAACACTGAGGTTACAGTTGAGAAGAAATGGGAAAGAGCCAAGAGATTGAGAGTCGAAAAGAATAAAGCGGAGAAAGTTGAACGTGATGATTGAGGCATTCCCAAAACAAAGATACCTCTACCGTTTCCTTTTAAGCTTGTCAAAAAAGGATTGGAAGAAAAGTTCAAAAGGTTTTCAGATATCATGAACAAAATAAGATTGAACATTCCTTTCTCTGGAGCGATCTTGGAGATGCCGTATTATGCCCATTTTCTAAGGGATATACTTTTGAAGAAGATAAACTTGAAAGGAATTGAAACAGTGAATCGTCGGAGAACTACAGCTCGATCATACAAAGGAAGCTGCCAGCTAAGTTGAAAGATCCGGGGAGCTTTACTATCTTATATGAAATTGGAAAGGGGCCGGCACAACGAGCCTTGTGCAATCTTGGGACAAGCATTAATTTGATACCTTTGTCCATTTTTAAAAGGCTTGGTTTGGGAGAGCTAACTCCTACAACGGTTGCTCTAAAATTGGCGGATATATGACTTTTCCGAAGGGTGTTATTGAAGACGTTCTTGTCAAAGTATAGAAACTTATCTTTCCTGTGGACTTTCTTGTGCTTGAGATGGAAGATGACAAGGATAATATCCCTCTAATCTTAGGGAGACCTTTCCTTGCAACTGTGGGAGCTATGATTGATGTGCAAAAGGGTGAGCTACGGCTGAGGATGGATAAAGAAGAGATCTTATTTAACCATGACAAAGCAATGAAGATGCCCATGGAGACGCAATGTCACAGTATTGATGTGGTGTAGGAGATTGTGAAAGAAGATATGTCTTTGATCCTCTCTAAGGATCCTCTTGAGACAAGATTGGCGGAGTCTCTTACTTTTCCTAGCATATAGCTAGATGAACTCTCCAATGAGGTATGTATTGATTTTCTTGAAAATTTACTTGCTTCAGGTGATGATAGGTATAAGTCGAAAAGGACCAAGATTGAAGAGGTGAAGTGGACTAGGAAGTACTTGTCTTTGGATAGAGAGAGCACACCTCAAGAAGATAAGAAAGAGGAGTTGAAGCCGCTACTGGAGCACTTGAAGTATGTCTATCTAGGTGACAATGAGAAATATCCGGTAATTGTATCTTCTTTCCTTGATGATGATCAACTTGAGGAATTGTTAGATGTGCTTAGGAAGTATAAGTCTACAAGTGGTTGGTCTCTTGATGATTTAAAAGGCATTAATCCTTCATATTGCATGCATAGAATAAGATTGTTAGATGAGGCCAAGAGTAGTATTCTAAATCAGCGGAGGTTGAATCCCATTATTCAAGAAGTGATTAGGAAGCAAATCCTAACGTGGTTAGATGCTGGAATTATTTATCCCATTAGTGATAGTCCCCATGTGAGTCCATTGCATGTAGTAGCTAAAAAAGAGGGCATGACTATTGTGAAAGCTAAGGATTGAGAGACATTGGCCACTAGGATTCCTATAGGGTGGCGTGTGTGTACGTATTACAGGAAACTGAATGAAAATACATGCAAAGATCATTTTCCCTTCCTTTCATGGATCAAATTCTTGATCCTCTTACAGGGTATGAGTTTTATTATTTTTTGGATGGATACTCGGGTTATAATCAAATAATGATTGTACTCGAGGACCAAGAAAAGACTACTTTCACTTGCGCTTATGTAACTCTTTCCTTTAAAAAGATGCCTTTTGGATTATGTAATGCACCTGCTACATTTCAGCGTTGCATGATGGCCATATTTGACAGGTTGATGGAGGTGTTTATGGATGAATTTTCTGTGTTTGCTTCCTCGTTTGATATTTGTTTATCTAACCTTACTACTGTTTTGAAGAGATGCCAAGATACTAAACTTGTCTTGAATTGGGAGAAGTGCCACTTTATGGTGAAAGATGGGATTGTTCTTGGCCATCATATTTCGGCCAAGGGATTGCATGTGGATAGAGCAAATATGGTGGCAACTGAGAAGCTTCCACCAATTACTAATGAAAAGGGAGTGCGGTCCTTCCTTTGAAATGTCGGTTTTTATAGAAAATTCATAAAAGACTTCTCGAAATACTCCAAGCCCTTATCTCATTTACTTGAAAAGGATGTTCCTTTTGTTTTTATGAAAAGTGTCTAACAGCTTTTCAGGTTTTGAAAGAGGCGCTTATTACTGCACCTATCTTGATCACACCGGATTGGACTCAACCATTTATACTGATGTGTGATGCAAGTGACTTGGCACTTAGAGTGGTGCTTGGGCAGTTGAGGGAGAAGAAGTTTTGCGCCATCTACTATGCGAGAAAGACTTTTGATGTTGTACAAAAGAACTTCACGGTGATTGAAAAGGAGTTTCTAGCTGTGGTGTATGCATTTAATAAGTTTAGACAGTATTTGGTTGGCATGAAGACTATTGTGTATACGGATCATTCTGTGATCTAATACTTAATGGAGAAGAAGGAAACAAAGCCAAGGATCAACAGATGGATCCTTCTTCTGCAGGAGTTTAATATGGAGATCCGAGATAAGAAGGGTACGGAGAAAGTTTTGGCGGATCACCTATCAAGGTTGGAGACAAGAGAGCACTATGATAATTTTTTCGATTACATAGAAGAGATGTTCCTTGATGAGAAGATAATGGAAGTGTTTGTTGAAGGAGTGGAAAGAGCATGTGTGGTGGTTGCTTAAGGGATGGATCCATGATATGCGAATTATGTGAATTACATTGCCATAGGAGAAATTTCAAGAGATCTCAACCGATATCAACTTGTGAAATTCAAGCAGGATGTCGAGACATTTATATGGTATGATCCATATATCTACAAGATTTGTATGGATTTTATCGTCAGTAGGTGTGTGCCCAAGATGGAGATGGAGAGTGTTCTTGATTTTTGTCATGCACAACCTAACGGGAGGCACTTCGGAGCTCAAAAGATGGCAGCCAAGGTACTCCAATCGGCTCTTTATTAGTCTACTTTGTTCAAAGATTGTGAAACCTATGTGGCGACATGCGATAGATGTCAAAAGATGGGGAACATAAGTCGTAGAGATGAGATGCCACTTCAGCCAAGCATTGTTGTTGAAATCTTTGATGTATGGGGGATCAATTTTATGCGGTCTTTTCCACCATCCAATGGATTTCTATACATTCTTTTAGTAGTAGATTATGTTTCTAAGTGGGTGAAAGCCATTCCCACTCACGTGAATGATTCAAGGACTATTTTATCTTTCTTGAAGAAATATATATTTGCCTGCTATGGAGTTCATAGAGCATTAGTGAGTGATGGAGGTACCCACTATTGGCTATTGGATCGTTTGGTTCAGCGTGATTCGTTAGGAAACCAAGTAAACAATAACAGCGTAAACAATAACTAAAGTTTACCTTTCTTCTGGGTTGATGTAGAGGATGAATAGTAGTGAACCACCTCTGATCTTCTGCTGTATGGCCCAAAGTCAACTCTGCTGTATGACCCAAAGTCAACTCTGGTGTTGTATGGGCAACAATGTCATCGTTACAAAACCACACTATAATCATCCCGATAGATAGTCTCCGTCTATCTCGATTGTGAGCATCTGTTTATACTTTATAAGAAAACCAATAATATGATCTTACACGTGTTGTCGCACAACATATTATCTACAGTATAAAGTAAATGGACTTTCGCACAAACATATAAACAATTTATAATATGCAAAAACGTTTGATCATATGATTCTCATTTCAAATAAAATTGTTAAAACATTATTCAATACAAAAGTTAGGCTTTTTGTATACAACCTAACACCCACTTCATCAACAAGCTTCTCGAAAAGGTTCTCAAGGATTATGGTGTTAAGCATAGGGTAACTACACCCTATCATCCTCAAGCGAATGGGCAAGCTGAAGTCTCTAACTGACAAGAGAAGCAAGTTTTGGAAAAGGGAGTCAGAACCAATAGGAAGGATTGGGCTATGAAGCTCGATGATATTTCGTGGGGGTTCCGGACTGCTTATAAGACGGTGTTGGACATGTCACCGTATCAAATTGTCTATGGGAAGCCGTGCCACTTACCCGTAGAAATTCAGCACAAAGCTTTTTGGGCATTGAGGAGTTTGAACTTGTCTATTAAGTATCAAAAGGAGTTGAGGATGACTCATATAAATCAGTTGGATGAGTTTAGGAATCGAGCTTACAAGAGTTCGGAGATCTACAAGGAGAGAATGAAGAAGTGGCATGATTCAAAGATCTCGTACGAAGAGTTCAAGCAAGGTGATGAGGTATTACTTTTTAACTCTCATTTGAAGCTCTTCGCAGGGAAATTGAAATCAAAGTGGATGGATCCGTTCATTATCCATAGAGCCTGCGGAGGGGGAGTTTTGAGCTTATGGACAAAGACGGAGACATCATCGCGGCAAATTGTCATCGTTTGAAGCATTACAAGTTGCTGGATGATGCTTGCGTTGTCTTTGAAGATACCTTGCACTAGATTGGTACCATCGTGACTCTATGATGTTAAACAAGAGCACTTGTTGGGGGCTTTTCCTCTTGCTTTAATTTCCACTATAATTTCAATTAAGTTTGGGGGGGTTGTGATGTACTAACCTCATCGTAGCACGGAGAGTATAATCTTTTTTTGTAACGTTTGCTAGGGGAGTTGATTTTTTGTGGTATATTAAAACTTTAACTGGATTTTTTGTATCAATTTTTTTGCAATTTCATAATATTTAGTGGTGTTGTATTTTTAAGTGTAATTTACGGAGTTACACATGATGTTATATGGTCTAAAAGTGGTTCTTGAGCTTTGAAATTTCTATCTTGATACTTGATATTGTCCTATAGTTTAATTGTTGCATAGAAAGACGAGAGGAATACGAAGCGTCAAAAATTTGGAGAGTTGTTTGACCAATGAGAGGTTGTTCGACCAATCTAGTCTGGTCGAGTACTAGTCGAAAAAAATATGCATTTCTTCTAGAAAGTTTGTTCGACCTAGACCATGCTGTTCGACCAAGGTATTTTGGTCGAGCACTGGTCGAACAAAATATACAAAACTTATAGAGAGTTTGTTCGACCAAGCAAGAGTTGTTCGACCAAAGACTTTAAGTCGAACAAAGGTCGAACAGGATAGAGAAGAATAGGGGGCACAACTAGGCAGGTTGCTTGACTTCCAGCACTTATTTGCCCAAGGTATTTTAGTCGAACGGTGGTCGAACGAAACTAATTTAAAAAGGCAGATCCAGGTTGCTTGACTTACACCCCTTGTTTGACTAATCTGACCAAGTCAAATGGGGTCCGAAATCAGTTTAAAAGGTTAGTTTTCTCATTCCGTTCGACATACTCCTGTCACCCTCTCTCGAACACCGATTCCAACCCATAAGTCTTCTTTCTAAACTCTTTCCTATACTCTAATCTATGCTTCCACACACTTCCACCTCCGAATTTGAGGGTTTTCATGTCCGATTTGGGGCTAGACACTCGAGTTTTGGGGGTTTTCATTGCCAATCACCTCACGCACTTAATGTCCAACAAAGGAAAAGGGATTGCTTCTTCATCCAAGAGAAAGGGACCTAAGTCTCCTTTGTTGGGTGAGTAGTCAAGAAAATGAGGATGGATAAGAGGAGGCCATCCGATTATGGCATCAAACTTAGAAATTAGGAGGAGAAGAAGGAGTTGTGGACTGAAATAGCACAAAAGATCACGAGGACACAGTATCAGGATGATCATGCTGTGATGGAGATGAACATTATCAATAATATTCGTTGGATGTTCAATTAGGTGGGCATTACTCAGTTCATGGAGATGAAGAAAGAGACCTATTTTCATATCACTGCAGAGGTCTTAAGCACACTGAGGATTGAGCATGGAGACCGATACCTGCCTTATGGTATTCGGATGCAGATTGGCAGGTAGGAGCAGACGATGTGGGCCCGAGAGTTTAATGAATTGATTGGCTGTGAGAATGAGATGGATGTGGAGCATGATGATTTCAAGCCGGATGAGTTCTGAAGAGCTATTACGGGGAGGCGAGAGAGATATAATTCAAATACTTCTAAAGTTGCTTTCATCTACAATCCCGTGTTATCTTATGTGGATAGAATTTTGAGCAACACGCTATTTGCAAGATCCGAGGGTAGTTGTATTCCGAGGGGAGAGTTGTATTGTTATGGTGCATGCTACATGTAGTCTGCTTTAATGTTGCAGCATACTTTTTCTAGCAGCTGCACAAGTTTACTACCAATGGATTACAACGTGTGAACATAGGAGGACCCATCACATTGATAGCTGAGTACTATAGAGTCGATTTGAGCAGGAACAGGCCTGTCCGAGGGGATCCAGACTTGATTCTGAAATCATGTGTGAGGATGGGGCTGATTGAGCAGATAGATGATACTTGGATGTTCATCCGAGGAAAGAATCTTAGTACATTAAGTTTTCCACTGTCGATTATTGATCCCACCACCATTAAGGTCAACATCAATTTATTGATGGATACCTTGGAGCATTAGGTGATCTCAGAGACTTTTCTAGAGAGAGGAGATTGGAGACTTCTTGCTGATATGCGCACTCAGGGGATCATCTTAGATGAGGATATGGTTCTGATAGGAGATCCAGCCGACTTTAGAGAGGAAGAGTCGCAGCCATCACCAGCTTTTGTATATCCAGAGATGGGTGTGCCTCCGATGTAGCCTCCACAGCCATAGCCATAGCCACATGAGTAAGAGTTTTATGAGCCACCGCCACAGTTGCAGCAGGATTTTTGGCAAGCTTAGGATCAGTTTTTTTGGGATAAATTCTGATTGATGATTTAGGACTTTGCTACGCTTAATGCAAATCAGCAGGAGATGAATAGGCAGTTTGCATTGGCGAATGAAAATTATGCCGCACATGATACGAGGTACAACATGCTGCAGGGCAAATATGTTGAGATGGATAAGAGATAAGGGACGATGCTTGCCGACGAGCACGAATTGAATAGAAAGCTTAGTGCTCTTCATAGAGATATGGATTGGTTGCACTCAGAGATGAGTGATGGTGATGACGAAGAGGGTGCGAGTGATGATGATGCTCCGGAGGAGTAGAGAGCATCATGTTTATCTTTGTCTATTCCATCTCATCTCCCTTCACTTTTATCTTTACAGGTTGGGTATTTGTGGTGTGAGTGGCATGTAATTAATATTGATGATGATTGGGTGATTGATTGTTGGAAGATGTTTACATGGATTTGCTTTGGATCGTTAGTTGATGGTTATTCATGTTATGCATGTGCACTTATTTTGATGCATGTTGATTTGTTGATGACGAGCATGTTCTATTTTTACTTGTAGTTCATAGAAAATTGATGTTGATTGCATGCTTTGAAGAGTGCTTAGGATTCTATTAACCATGTGAGGATTTGAGCCTTTTGATCGTGCTATAAGCATGACAGTTTATTCTTGAGAGTCGTTTGTATACTCGTATTCTAGAACTTGGCTTGGAGTTTTGTTTGAAGTCTATAATTGATGGATACTAGGAAATGATCTTAGGTCATTATTGTTGATTAAGTCACTTAGCCAAATTTATCCTACCATATTATATGATATCATTGGAAGCCCTTTTGAGCCTTTAAGCATTTTCTTTGGCAAGCCTTTGATAAATAGACGTATATCTTTTTGAGCCTTGAACACCTATTTACTAGTAAAGAGTGGAGGTCAATAAATGCTATACGAAGTTATGAAGAAGAATAGGAAGGAGAGATTTGGTGTAATAAGAATCATAAGGCAAGTGGTTAAATCTTGCAAGGGATAGTGCCTGAAACTGGTATCCATAATGCTAGAAAGGGTAGTGCCGGAAGTAGTACCCTTATACTTGAAGAATACCGGGATTGGTATTTTACAGCGAAGAAAAGATGTTGATCTAAGAAAAGATGGAGAAAGTGCAAATTGAAGTAATCATAAGAAGGACGAAGGAGAAAAGATGGAAGCTGTTGAAAAGAAAATATCCAAGGTACTTCTTTACTAGTAAATTTAGTTACTTATCTATATTCTCCTACCTTGACCAAAGAGCCAACATTGCAACTTAAATGCAAGTCCTTGGTGATCCTAGTATTGAATTAGTAATGGATGGATTTTTGAGACTCTTGTCAATCTTTAGTTACGAGAGTGTATGAATTGAAATTGAGTGTCTATACTAACCCACAACTTTTACACTTGAGAGAGAGAGTAAACACTTACCCGTGAGCTAGATGACTTAGCACTCGTAGAAGTATTGTGAATGATTGATTTTTTGCATGAATGAAAGGTATGGTGGATTGCATGTTTTGAATTGATATAATTTCATGTGTTAGGATAGGTTGTGCTTGATCACGTGATTTCACTCTCTGGATTTATTTTGATTTTCGTTGCCTCGGGACGAGCAACATGAAGGAAAGCCAAACTAATGCATTTAACTCTACTCAAGACTTCAAGCTTTTTAATGCATAGTTAAACCAACAAGCATGTTTCATTCTAATGATCCAAAAATTCAATCTACATGCTTATTCATTCTCATTCCAATCAACAAGTAGCAATAAGATCAATAAGCGATTCAACAAACCACAAGCATGCATTACTACTCCAATTCAAGCAATCCAACATGAGAATTCCACATGCTACATCCCACACCTCACATTCCTCATAACTTCACATAATCAACATGGTTTAATTTAATTCAATCAATCAAAATCAAATCTGGTTTATTATTAGAAGTAGAAAGAAAACGGAAAAGAAAAGAAAAGGAAAGAAAGAAGAGAAAGCGAAAAGGAAGGTGGAGCTAAATAGTCTATATACCAAGCAAGAAGAGTTGGTCGAAGAGTTTGCCAGGATGCAAATTGAATTGGTGACATCACCCTCTGGCACGAAGGCGATCATTGTGGCATTAGAAATTCAGCCGAGTCTGAAAATAGAGATAAAAGAAGCTCAAGAACAAGATCATTTCTTGCAAGGAATGATGAAGAAGGCACTAGCTGGAGGCGAATACAATGGCTTCAAAGTGGACGAAGAGGGAGTTTTGACTTTAAATGGAAGATTGTGTGTTCCAATGGTTGAGAAGTTGAGAGAAAAGATTTTAGGCGAAGCGCATGGAGCACCATACACCGCTCATCCGGGAGGAACAAAGATGTACCATGACTTGAAGGAAAGATTTTGGTGGAGGAGTATGAAACGAGATATTGGATATTTTGTTGAAAGATGTTTAACTTGTCAACAAGTTAAAATTGAACACCAGCGACCAGCCGGAAAGCTTAAACCACTCGAGATTCCCGAGTGGAAATGGGAACAAATTGCCATGGATTTTGTCGTAGGTTTACCAAGGTCTCCGAAGGGAAATCATGCCATATGGGTCATCGTCGATCGATTGACCAAGTCAGCTCATTTCTTGCCCGTAAAGATGACATTCAAGATGGAGCAGTATGCGCAGTTGTATATTCAAGAAATAGTGAGGCTACACGGCGTACCAATGTCAATAGTGTCTGATAGAGATACGCGGTTCACTTCAAGATTTTGGGTAAGTCTGCACAAGGCGATGGGAACCAAACTGAATTTCAGCACAACTTATCACCCACAAACGGATGGGCAATCCAAAAGGACAATCCAGATTTTGCAAGACATGTTAAGAGCCTGCACTGTTGACGTGGGTGAAGCATGGGAGAAGTTCCTACCTCTTGTCGAATTAGCCTACAATAACAGCTATCAAGCAACTATCAAGATGGCTCCTTACGAGGCGCTCTATGGAAGGAAGTGTAGATCACCATTATATTGGGATGATGTTGGTGAGAAAGCTGTTCTAGGCCCCAAGCTAATAGAAGAAGCAGTGGACAAGGTCAGAATAATTTAAGAAAGAATCAAGACTGCTCAAGATAGACAAAAGTCCTATGCTGATCAACGAAGAAAAGATTTACATTTCGAAGTCGGAGATCATGTCTTTCTGAAGGTGGCTCCCATGAAGGGTGTCATACGATTTGGAAGAAGAGAAAAGCTTAGACCACGTTTCGTTGGTCCATTTCAAATTCTTGATCGAGTTGGAGATCTAGCCTATCATTTGGCTTTGCCACCCGAGTTATCCTCCGTGCACAATGTTTTCCACATTTCGATGTTGAGAAAATATGTTCATGATCATAATCATGTTGTGAATTTCTCGGCATTAGAGATTGGCAAGGACCTAACATATGAAGAAGAACCAGTGTCCATTTTGGAACGAAAAATCCAAAGAATTCAAAGTCGTGATGTGCCACTCGTCAAAGTTCAATGGAGTCGACACACGAAGGATGAAGCTACATGGGAAAGAGAGGAAGAAATGCAAGCAAGATACCCCTCTTTCATTATGGGTAAGATATTTATATCATTATGAAATTTCGAGGACGAAATTTTTATTAGAAGGGAAGGATGTAACATCCCATAATTTCACCATTATATTCTATTGTGGCCCGATTCTTAAAAGCCCATAAACGAGTCTATTATTCTAGCCCAGCCCATTCTTGTCAATCAGCCGTGAGTTTATAGAATAAGAAGCAGAAAACATATGTCTTACTCCCCAAGAAAACAATCGTTATCCTTAAGGAAAGGATCTTTCCTTCATATCAATTCCCTTATCTAAGGAAGTTTGTTAAATCCTGCAACAAGATATATCTTTTTAAATTGCACAGCCGCAATAAATAAATATATTGGCAGCCTTGTTCTTCATATTCTCACCAAAAAAAAAAACATTCTATTTCACGGCTGCGAATCAAGAGCGAGAAGGTAAGGGTTCACTCTTCCTTTTCGCTTTCTCTTCTTTCTTTCCTTTTCTTTTCTTTTCCATTTTCTTTCTACTTCTAACAATAAACCAGAACCCTAATGTTTTCAATCCACAATCCTTGCGTGTAAATTCTGCAGACTAGTTTACGATGGTAGTATTGTGTTGGTAATGATCAGTTATATACGTGTAGGTTTCGAAGGTGACTCAGAGCGTGACGTTTAGTATACACGTTTAAACTTCACAAGTGTTTAAGGTGGGGATTCTCTCATCCTATATGTGTTACATTACTTCGTATGTGATAGTTGAAATTACTTGGAATATGTGAATGGAATGTATTACACGGGTAAGGGTTGTAATGGTGCCTTACTATTACATGGGTATGGGCTGTAAATAAGTGCCATACTATAGCATGGGTAAGGGCCGTGAAGGGGTGCCTTACCAACGAATCGATATCGTAAAGTTACATGGATAAGGGCCGAAAGGTGCCTTATTGACACGAAGGATTGTAAGTGGAAAGTTTAAGTTCTCACACATGAATTACTTGACTCATGTATGTATGATAGAGTCTTCACTGAGCTTGTAGTTGCTCACCCCTCCAATTTACCTCCCTTTCAGATTAGCGTGGCGGTAGCGTACGAGCGTGGGCGTGCAAGGAGACTAGAACAATATTTTAATAAATTGCTGGTTACAAGTTTGCATAGCAGAAGCTTTTAGCTATTGAGATTTTGTCATTTCGAATTATTATGAATTAAGGTTGGGAAAAATTGTTAAGGGTATTATTTGGTATGGAATAAATTTTTATGCGTAGTCTGTGAAAATAAATTGATGAAGTACGTGCCTTATCTGTCAGATTTTCTTCGTGATTTGGTCGAGACGAATAAATCAGTTGAAGTCAGGTTTTGAATGCAAAATTATGTGCTGTTTTCTTAAGTCAAATACATGCCATGTTGGTGGTTGAATTAATTTTGTGGATTCAGGTCATGTCCAAGTGAATGGTTGATAATAATTTTGACATTTAAAATATCACTTGGTTCCAAATTGGGTGGGCTAGATGTGTGGGAAGAAATTGAGCCTTACATTTTAAAGTGTCTTGAGTAAATGATATGTCCAAAAAGTTTGTGAGTTAACTTTTAGAATATATCATTTATATATATTTATACCTCCCCACACATTTAGGTATTTTTGGAAGATTTTTAGTTCCTAAATAATAATTTGGGTTATACGGTCTTTTCGTGTAAGTTGTCGTCAATTTATTGCTTTAGTATTTGCGAAGGTGAATAAAGTTTCAATTAAAATACATATCTGAAATTTAATTTCGTTTTCTTAGTTTGAAAATAACTAGCCTGCATGAAACTTTGCAGTTATTACTTTGGGATTTCTGTGTAAACTTACAGGACCAATTCCTTTATTTAAACTTTTACTTCTTTGCTAAATTACATGCTTATTATTTTCTGCAAGTTAGGTTTTATCTTAAAAGTTTAACAAGTCCTATATGTTGTATGGGTTATGAATTTTAAAAATAAGCTCGTAGTACTTTTCTTTCAACGCTTTTGCTAAATACTCTTCTTAAAATAAAGTTGCAAGAACATATGGGACTTGTCCCCTGTTTTAAATCCTTTGTCTTTGAATTGGATACTTATTTATTTATTTAATAACTAAAGTGTTTTTGTTTTTTTTTTTCACGCCCTATTTAATGCTCTATTTATGAATTAAAATGAGAATTTCTTTTATTATGAAAATTGGGGTGTGACACTTTAGGATGCCCGGGTCATGGTTGCTGCTCCTTTAGTTTCCTTCGTAACAACCCATATCCTATACTTGAACTTGTATCAACTTGACTATGGTAACCCACTAAATTCCAGTGTTTTCTATTACAATATAGTTTTTGGATGTATGTCAAATCCTAGTAATTTGGGTGCTCTTGGTTGTTCTGTTGCTCATTTTTCATTTACCAAGGTGATCATATCCATTATTGGATGAATGATACGCTTTAAAGATGGAATAATGTATATTTTGTTTTTGTAATGGTAGCAATGATGATTGTTTGTGAATGCAGGATTTAACATGAAAGTTTGTGTGACGCTGGGAATAGTGCAGATACTTATATGGCAATTTGGGCAGGTGTCAGTGGTCACCTGTCTCGTTGGAAGCTGTGGGTTGTTGTAATTGGAGGCGGTCTTGCGATGCTTTTAGAGATATATGATTTTCCTCCATATTTGGGGCTCGTTGATGCTCGCGCTCTTTGGCACACAACAACCATTCCTCTTACCTATGTATGGTGGAGTTTTGTCAGTGATGCTGCTGAGTACACAACGTTCCTCTCTTCTCTTCAAGAAGGCCAAGTAGCATTTGCTATTATCTATCATTCTATTGACTTGTGTATATCTTTGCTGCTGCTTTTTGTTTTGTTCTAGAATTTGTCTTTTCATTTTCTTCTGACAATTGATGCATTTCTTTAGCTAGAATCCCGGTTGTCGTCTTTTGTATTTCTTTATTTTAGGAGCAAGTCTGTTGTGCAGTGTCCGGGTTTATTCATTTAGTTTGATATTGATATAATTAAAAATCAGTAAAACTCCAAACCCTAAATGTTAAGCTCTTAGTTTGGATGGATGTGAAAGCTCAACAAGTTGGGTGGAATGAGAATGATACAATATTTCACATTGGTTCCACACGCAAGTGTGGAAGGGCATATAAGTGTGGGGTCAACCCTTCACCTTCAGTCATGATTTTGGGTGAAGTTAGGACTCCCTATCTTATATGTCTAACAATTTGGTCCAATTTGTCAGATACGGACGGGCCACGGGAAGGGTCTACCTGATGGTGAGCCCAGGGGTTGCGACCCCGGATGTGGGCCCGAGGGAGGTTGCCACCCGGAGTTGTGAACATTGGTGTGCGGGTTGCCACCCTGAATAAGCTCTTCGTGGACGTCCAATTTGAAGGGGGATGGATTGTTATGACATTCCAATCAATTCCACACACAAGTGTGAAAGAGCTTATAAGTGGGTGGGGTTCAACCCTTCACCTTCATTTTGGGTGAAGTTAGGGCTTTACAGCTGTTCGTTATTCTGAAATATATTTACAATTTTCAGAATGACTGAAAACAAGCGAACTTATTATAGATGTAAGATATTAATTAGCAAACAAACCAAACGTTGTAAAATTGGGCAAAATAGAGAATGGGCGTGTATATATATTGTAAATAAGAAAGGAGGTGCATTTTAATAATATAAAAATGGTAGATCTTGTATATGGATTATCCATCAATTAAATAATATAATATAAAAAATAAAACGGCGGCCTTAGCCGGTTACCCGCATAACCTCTCGGAAAAAAGCATGCAGCCAGGCATACTCAATTAATTAAGGTAATATGTAACTGTACATTTCAAATTCAAAATTAAAAAAAAAACATTTAAAATACAATGATTTTAAATTATTAAAGTGCAAGTAATACTTAAAGTATAATATGATCATTTAAAAAAAATTGAAAGTGATAGATTAAAATTCAAAAGTAGTAATACACTTTTTATAAAAAAAATCATAAATTATTAAGTGGTAACATTTTTAATAAAAAAATAATATTAAAAAATTTTGATATTTGACTCAATAGTACTATTTCATAAATAATTTGTAAAAAAACTAAAAAGTGATAACATTTTAATCAAAAGTTGTATTTAATTAAGAAAAAATGATACACATCCAATTATATTATTTAATAAAAATTTATAAGATGGATAATAAGTGATAACATTTTTAATAAAAAAATGATAATATTTCGATCAAAAGTGATACTCCTGTTTGATAAAGAAAAAGTGATACAAATTCAATAAAATATTAAATGAAAATTTTAGTGAGGCGAATAAAAAGTGATAATATTTTTAATAAAAAATGATACATTTTAAATAAAAAGTAATATCTAATCAAAGAAAAGTGATAAACATCCAATTAAATTATTTAATGAATATATTTTATCATACACATAAAAAGTTATAATATTTTTAATAAAAATTGGTATCCAATAAAGGAAAAGTGATAATTATTTAAATAAATTATTCCATTAATAACTATTAATAAAAAGTGGTAATCAAAAAGTGAAGTTATCATCTAAATTTTTTTTCTCAATTATTTTATTATTTTAATACAATTTACATTAATTAATTGTATTGTTTAAGGAAAATATTCTCTTATTTCATATACGAATTATTATATAAGTGTAATAAACAATAATATTTTTTAATACATTATAAAATAATATAAAACAAAGCGTAATTCATTTTTAAAAAATAATAATAAAATTACGGTAAGAGAAAAATGAATTAATTAATTAAGTTGAGGTTGCCGGTGAGTTGCATATGTATTTAGATGTCATAAATAAGTTGGTCGTGGCTTGTGATCCGCGAGTTTTTTAATTGGTTTAAATTTGACCCGTCTCATGAAATGTGATTCGTGAGACGATCTCGTACAAGTCTTTGTCTTAAAAAAAATAAAAAAAAAAGATAATTGTAGTTGGCCGTATATATCTAATAAAAGAGTTGCATAAACTCCCTTTGTCTTGGATCATTTAACACATTTTTTTTATAGGTATTGGGTGAGATCGTCTCATCGATCCCTTTATGTGAGACGGGTTATCCAATTATCACTTGAATGAATTAAGTGGCCACCTAATAGTGACTTGGACCTCCCTGCGGATCTTAGCATTAATCCGGCGCGTGAAGTTGTGGTGCAATAATCCTTCATAACTATATTTTCTGTTCTTAGATGTTTTTTCCGGGTTTTAAAACCCTGGAATTAGAATTGAAATTCCACGCTCAAATTTTTAAAACCACCCATATATATATACCTATATATATTCTCTCTCCTCAATTAAAATATTTTCTCTCTCTATCTCTCCTCTCTCATCTTCTTTCTTACTTAAATTAATGCATTATTACACATTGATTTGACATAAAGTTAAAACATACCCTATCAAAAATTCAAAACAAATACAACATAACTATTCATGATTTTCAAACTCCTCAAAACCCCAAAACAAACATCACCTTAAGTTTTGGAAAAGACTTGTGCGAGACCGTCTCACGGATCTCATTCCGTGAGATGGGTCAAATAAAATTCAATTTAAATTTCGCGGGTCTACAACGAACTTGGTACCTGCTATGTACGTATTGTGTTTACTTAACTGGTAATTTACTTTCCCATTGACTCTTTCCATCTTTCTTTTTTTTTTTCTTTTTTGTTTATTGATTATTATATCTATATTATCATCGTAAATAAAATAAGAAAATTTTACATAAGAACACAATTAAAATTAACCGTGTTAAAATAATACATAATTGAAAAAAATGGATAATAACTTCACTTTTATTAATTAGTTTCTATTTTTTATTTATTATAATAATAATTTATGAAAAAGTTCATTTAAATGATTATCACTTTTTCCTTTATCAGCTATCATTAATTATTAAAATGTTATCACTTTTTATTTTTAATAAAATATAATATTCATTAAATAATTTAATTGAACATTTATCATTTTTCTTTGATCAAATATAACTTTTTATTAAAAATGTTATCACTTTTTATCCGGCTTATAAAATTTTCATTAAATAGTTTAATTAGATGCGTATCACATTTTTTTAATCAAATTATCACTTTTGATTGAAGATATTATCACTTTTGTTTTTCTTAAAAATTATTTATGAAATAATTTGATTAGTCCAGTATCACTTTTTTATGTTCACATATTACTTTTAATTAAAAATATTATCACTTTTTAATTTATAAAATTTTCATTGAAATAATTTAATAATGAGTGTATCACTTTTTATTATTATTATTATTATTATTATTTATAAATATCACTTTTTGAATTTTCAACTATCACCTTTAATTTTCTTATTTGATAACATTAAGTATATTAGTATTAGTTGTAATTTTAATAAATAATAAAATTTTAAAATGTAATATAAGAAAAGGAAAAGGAAGCCACACTTAATTAACTACACAGTTGTCATGTTCATGTGTCACTCCCGAGAATTTATGAATTTATGCATGGGTGACCGGGCGGTGGCCGCCTTTTTCTTTATTTTTTATTTTATATATTATTATATTAATGGATTGATGGATAACCTGTCTCATGAAAGGAGATCCGTGAGATGGTCTCGCACAAAACTCACTCTTAAGTTTTTAATTTCTTAATTAAATTTTAAAATATTTTATTATATTAAAATTTCGTTCAAACAACATTTTATTCATCACCTATAATTATAAAGTTTACGGTCTGTTAGAAATTCTGACATGATTTCACGATGATTGTGATATTTATTTATTATTTTTCTATCCTTTTTATTGTTAATTGAATATTTTTTATTAATTAATTATTAATTTTTTATTAAAATATTAGTACTTTTTATTCACTCTATTAATTATTCACAGAATAACTTAATTGTTCATTGTTACTTTTTTTTTTATCATATATCACTATTTACTAAAAATGTTATTTTTATTTGTCATAATTGTTCATAAATTGTCAATTCGACATTAATCACTTTTTCTTTATTTGGAATCACTTTTTAGTAAAACATTATTACTTTTTATATACTCCCTCCATCCCGTTTCAAACTTTACGTTTGCTTTTTGCACGTAGATTAAGGAATGTAGTATTTTAATGTGTAGTGAGGTGAGAGAAATAATATTTTAATGTAAAGTGGGTATGTGTATTAGTGTGAAGTGTGGGTTATAGAGAGAGAAAATTTTAATTTGTGTGGGTCCCACCTACCAAAAAGGGAAATATAAAGATTTAAATGGGACGCCCAAATTGAAAATATGCAAAGATTAAAATGGGACGGAGGGAGTATATTATTATACATATGTTTCATAAAATAGTTCAATTGAATGTATAACACTTTTCTTGTATCAAGTATTACTTTTTATTAAATATGCTATCACCCTTTTATATTCTACGAATTATTTATGAAATAATTCAATTCAACGATAATCACTTTTTCTTTATCGAGTATCACTTTTTATTAAAATATTATCACTTTTTATGTTATACATAATATTGTTCATCAAATAGTTCAATGAATATAAATCACTTTTCTTTCATCAATTATCACATTTTTATTAAAAATATTATCACTTTTTCAATCAAAAAATTGTTTGTTTATGAAATAATTATACAATTCAACGATTATCACTTTTTCTTTATCTAATGTCATTTTTTGTTAAAATATTACTCCCTCCGTCCCTCTGATAAGTGTTCATTTTGTCATTTTAGTCCGTCCCAATACAAAGTGCTCATTTTCTTTTTGGGTTGATGTGACACAACACAATAATATTATAATACTCAACCACTTACACATGGGCCCACACTCAATATTAATACAACTACTCACTACACATTAATATATTATTTCTCTCAACTCATTATACTTTAAAATATTACACTCCTTAATCCACGTGCAAAAGCAAATGGACAATTATCAAGGGGACGGAGGGAGTATCACCTTCTATATAATCTACATATTGTTAATAAAATAGTTTAATTGAATGTATATCATTGTTATTTCATTGAATATTACTTTTTATTAAAATATTATTACTTTCGATTGGGCAGAATTATTTTTTTATTACCAAAAATCACTTTTATTAAAAATATTAACATTTTTATTATTATATAGAATTATTAACTAAAATTAAATAATTTATTGACGTTAAAATATTTATAAAATTAATACATTAAATAAGAATCTTAAAAATATATTTTTTACTCATACCATCTATATATATTAATAAATGAAATGAATAAGAGAATTACTTTAAAAAAATTCAAAGAATATGAATTTTTTATGTTATTTAAGAAAGAAATTTAATTAATCTAAATGAAACCAAATATGCGTTGAATTAGTTAGTAGCGCATCTACTGTTCCTCGGCCAAGCGTGGATGTCGCGCGTGAAATGATGTAATTGATTATTGGGTTCGAATATATCTGTTTCACGAAATGATATTCGTGAGACAATCTCGTATAAATTTTTTCTTTTTTTTTAACCGAGATTAAAGAAGTGTGGTTTATCAACTTTTTAATTATAGAATCAGTATACGTGTTATAAAGCAAATAAATTATGAAAGTGTGATAAAAAAAAAGACATCATATTCCAAAATAAAAAAGATTCATAAATTCTTACAAGTAATCCAATATCCATCGTCTTTTACGGCAGACTTGTGTTCCACCATTTTACCGCAATATCATATTCCAAAATAAAAAAAAGATTCATAAATTCTTACAAGTAATCCAATATCCACTAAAGAGCCATCGTCTTTTACGGTAGACTTGTGTTCAACCATTTTACCACAATATCATTTTATGCTTTCGTAATTATTTACTCTCTCAGTCCTGGATATTTTTACCTATTTGTACCGGCACAGAGAATAAAACGTTTTATTTTTTTAATATATAATGTGAAAAAAAGTAGGGATATTTAGTAATTTAAAAGGAAAAAGTAAATAAAGTTATTATGAATGATGAATAAAGTATAAAAAAGTTATTAAAGTTGTTGAGATTGTAAAAAGTTGGTAATAAAATATTAATTTTTATCATTAATGGAATGAGTAAAAATACGTGGGACAACCCAAAATGGAAAGCAGGTAAAAATACGTGGACGGAGGGAATATTATTTTTAATTAAAGATGTCATCACTTTTATTTTTAAATATTATCTCTTTTTATTTATATTATAAATTATTTATGAAATAGTTTACAACACTATTATCACTTTTATTACTACGTTATAAATATTACTACTTTTAATCTATCTCACAGAAATCATTTTGGGAGAAAGAATCACACAAATCTTTGCTTTTTTTATTTTTATCATCTTCTATAATTATTATTGAAAAAAAAATCCATGATGAATAATAGACAGACTAATTGAATACTCAGTTTAAAGCATTGGGACAAGAGTTTGTTTCATTAAAACAATTTCATAATTATAATTTAAAAAATATATAATTATATATTTTTTTATATGTAACAAGGTATAAAATATGTTATGAATCTTAATAAAAAAAACTTAAATTTTAAAGCATTGGGACAAGAGTTTGTTTCATTAAAACAATTTCATAATTATAATTTAAAAAATATATAATTATATTTTTTTTATATGTAACAAGGTATAAAATATGTTATGAATCTTAATAAAAAAACTTAAAATTATACTATAATAATTAACTTTAAACTCTTAAAGTTAGTATTAATTAGAAGGACAAAATAAAATTTAAAAGCATTAATACTATGGATAAAACTTGTGTATTCTCGGACATACCGTGCGCTCAAATTCGACAATCTCAAAAAATTTGTATCTTTTAATATTTAATGTTATACCTTTTAATATAAAAACTTATATCATTCATATTTGAATCGACTCTCTTATTGAAAAATTTATACCCTTAATTATAAATTAAAGTATATATACCCTTGGAACGAAATTTTATATTTTTTAATGTTATTTACGCTGAGCACATAAGAGAAACTTTAATACTAATTATACAAGAAACATAAACCAATAAAATGTAGATAATGCAAGAAACATTTTGTGATATGAATGGTGGATGGAGGAATAAAGAATGAGGCAATGCATTACTTGAGGAATAAAGTAAGAAGGGATAAGTTAATCCACCATGGCTATGAATTACTTGCTTTCTATAAAGATGAGATACCATGAAATCTAGAATATACTATCCCGCCCCCAGGGCATAGCTCAAGTGGTAGAGGGGAGGGTGGAAAGGCCTTCCAGCTGAGCTTGGTTGCTGCAGGGTGGGGGTTCGAATCCTGCCTTTGGCATGGATTTGGCCCCTTGCAAGCACAAGTTTAACAGTGAGCCCTCCCTATAAGCCACTTGAGGCACATCCTGCGATTTACCTCCTCCACCAATCCCCAGGGCAGGGGCGGTGGGGGCCCCTAATGGTGGGGTACACCATTTTTTTAGAATATACTATCCCTAGATATTGATTTTGTTTTTTACTTGGATTAAAAAGCGTTTGGTATCTTAATTAGTTTGTTGTAATGTGTCTACCCTTTCCATATTCCAATAAATTCTCTTCCCATTTATTCTTCGGGACCAAAATTGCATGGCCCACCAAAAAGACATCAATATTATGTTCATGCGTAACATATGAGCAGAATTAATTACCTCAAGCAACTATTATCTCCCAAGCTGAGAAGACTAGTTGTCATACAAAAGATATTCGTGGGATTGGAAATGATCCATAATAATTTTAAATGAAAGTTAATACTCCCTCCGTCCCCTCCTGATACATATTTATTTTGCCATTTTGATTCATCCCATTACAATATATCCATTTTCTTTTTTAGATTGATGTGACCACACATGACCTCACACTCACCACTAATACAACTACACAATAAAATATTATTTCTCTCACTTTAAAATACATTAAATTATTATACTCCTTAATATACGTGCAAAAAGCAAATGGTTACGTTTTAAGGGGACGGAGGGAGTATATATTGAAAAGAGTAAATATCAAAATTAGTCAAGTAAGTATGATAGATTCTAATTTTAATCATTTTTTTAGCAATTCTTAATTTTGGTCCTTTTTTGTCCAATTTTGGTCATTTTTGTCAACTTTTAGTCACTTTTTCAAACTTTGGTTCTTTTTAGTCTACTTTTGTTCCAAAATTTATACAATTAGGACCAATTTTGGACATTTTTTAACATAAATGATTAAATTTGGACAAAATGATTAAATTTGGACAAAAATGATTAAAATTGGAAAAAAAATGACCAAAATTATGAACTGTAAATAATACAGGACTAAAATTGAAATCGATCATACTTACATGATCAATTGTGATATTTACTCTATTGAAAAGATAAAGTCCCACATCTTATTTATCTTATTCTCAATCGGGATAAATACCGATTTGGTCCCATAACTTTTCTCATAGTCTTTTTTAGTAAAAAAAATAAGTTTGTCAAATTAGTCCTACCGGTGAAGAAATAGGGCCAAATACGTCATATTTTTGCCGGAAAAAGGTAATATCGCAGGAAAATGGCACGTGATTGTCACGTGATGGCTGAAATTTTCCGGCGATGTCACTATTTTCCGGCAAAAATAGGACGTTTTTTGCCCTAATTCCTCACCGATGAGACTAATTTGACAAACTTATCTTTTTTGGAACTAAAAAGGACCATGAGAAAAATTATGGGACCAAATCGGTATTTATCCCTTCTCAATCCATGTATAACGGATACTTTTTAATTTAAATATGAACTTGTGCGTGTAAGACTATTCTTAGATGATATAATCTCACTTCAAAATTATTAAAGTAGAATACTTGTGTTGAATCGTTATTTTTTCATTATGAGCGTTCAGTTTAAAGGGTGTTATTTCTTTTTTTTTTGGAGGAGGGCCCATCAATAAGCCACCATTTTATATTATATTAATACAACTACTCACTACATATAAAATAATAATAATTTTTAATTTACCTGTAAAAGATGTCATACGTGCAAAATATACTCTTACGAGCAGGCGGAGTGAGTAATATTTTAATAAAAAGTGATATATAATTAATTAAAAGTGCTAACCATTCAAATGAATTATATTATGTATAATTTATAATATAAATGAAAGTTATTATATTATTAAAAAAATGATAATATCCTTATAGAAAAATGATAATTAATTTAAAATAAATAGAAATAATCTTATAGCGAGACAATACAAGTGTTGCTAAAAAATACAGATTGATATGCAACAAATAACGCCGAGAAAACACTGCAGAAATACTCGTTTATTGCAAATGTATTTATCAACGGAACAATCCGTTGGTATTATTAAAGTAATAGATTACCAATGGATTTATTATGTTTTTACCAAAGAAATAGAATTGATTGCTATTTATCAGTGGAATTATTAGCAACGAATTATCAACAATCAACTAACAAAATTGAATATTTGTTGTTAAAAATTTACCAACTATAATTTTTTCAATAAAAATTACCAACGAATTTTGTTGTCAATCCATTGGTAACCAATTTAACAATTAAATTTAAGTTTTACCAATACCAACGGAATATTCCATTGGTAAGAAACAATTATTTTGTTGTGAAATGATATGGTACTGTTATTAAATTGTACTCTTTCCTTCCTACCATAACGTTTACTCCTTCGGTCCCATAAGAATGTTACATATTTTTAATTTGGGCGTCTCATTCTAATAATTAGATTTTCCTTTTGGGCAAGTCTTGTGTGAGACCGTCTCACGGTAAGACTATTTTACGCTTTCGCAATTAGTTATCACTTTGCCTATAAGATGTTATGATGTTATGACTTTTGCTATAAAATGTTATCACTTTTTACTTATATACTATAAATTATTCATGAAATAATTCATTGCACCAAATAATTTTTCATCAATTGAGTATCACATTTCATTATCACTTTTTATCCGTCTCACATAAGTGCTTATGTGAGACGGTCTCACACAAATCTTTGTCTTCCCTTTTTGGTGGATGAGACCCACACAAAATAATTAATTTATCATGATGAGACTCATACATAACACTAATACTACCCACTTTAAATTAAAATATCATACTCTTTGTTCGCCAACAAGGGACAAATTTTGCCATTTGGGGCGTCGGTCCCAAACAGTCTCATTTTTATTTATACACACATGAGACCCATATACACCCACTAATACAATTAAAATATGGGGCCCACACATTCACTAATATAACTATCTACTTTATATTAAATAATAATACTCATTAATTCATCACTAAAAACAAATGTCCCTCTTGCCAGTGGATGAATGGAGTAGTATCTTTAAACCTACTACACATTAAATATTATATTTCTTAACCTTCGTGCAAAAAGCAAATATAACTATTGGGATGGGACAGAAGAAGTACATATTATGATTTTGAGCGTCCCACTTAAAGGTACATATTTTTCATTTGAGTTGATCCTGTGCACCTAGGTGCACACGTCCATTCATATGTGTATAAAATTTCAATGTGCATTTATGTGTATAAAATTTCATTGAATGGTGTATATATGTTTCTTAATAATTTTATAATTTTTTTACCTAATTGAAATTTTGCTAACAAAATATACTACTGCATTTTTTTTCATTCATTATTGTATACTCCCTTTGTTCAATTTTAATCTTTATATATTTCTATTTTGGGCGCCCATTTCAATCTTTATGTTTCTTTTTTGATATGGACCCACCTAAAACAATTAATATATCACCACGGGACTTACATCCAACACTAATACACCTACTCACTTTATATTAAATAATAATATATCTTTCGACTCACTATCCATTAAAATACTACTCCCTCCGTCTGGTTCTAAGGTATCCATTTGCTTTTTGTACGTGGATTAAGAAGTATTATTATAATATGTAAAATGGGTAGTTGTATTAGAGGGAAGTGGTGGGCCATATTATGTACTTTATTACTAAATAGGGATGTATACATTTGAAGCGGACACCAAAAATATTAAAATGGATACCTTAGAAGCGGACAGAGGGAGTATAATCTTTATAGTTAATGTGCAAAAAATAAACGTAAGCATTGAAACGAGATAGAGGGAGCATATATTTATTCAGAATATTTTTAAAAGTGGGTGTGCACCAAGTACACATTTGCAATTTCATTTAGCAAGTGGGGGTCTACAGTTAAAAATTAGTACCCTAAAAATTTTAAAATATTACACAATTTGCTATTAATTCAAATTGAAGTTGAGGGTATAAAAATATGTTTCAAATCTATTAATCACACATTAAGATATTATATATTCTTTATTACTCCCCCGTTCCTTGGTAAGAGTCTCATTTGCTTTTGGGCACGTAGATTAAAGAGTATTATTATTTAAGAGTCCGATTTTTTAATGGCCACTTCTGATAAAGTACAATTTAAAATAGTCACATCTCTTAAAACCAATTTTTACTAGCCACTTTCAAGTGGATTCCCCAAATTATCCCCATAACTGTTACACAAAGGACGAAAATAATTGAGCCATCATCATGTCAGTTTTGACTGCAATAAATGCGGGGTGGGTGGACCACATTTTTGAAGTTTTAAATTTTGAATTTAAGATTTTGGATGTGGGTTGGTGGGGTACATCAATACCCATCACTTTCACCTTTTTCTCTCCCTTCATTCTTTGTTTCTTTGTTTCTTTCTATCTCATATTTCGTCCAACACCTCTCTCTTCTTCTCTCCATTCGTCCCAGTGAAGAACAGTGCATTTCTTGGTGGAGAATTCTCCATTTGCGGTCTCCAGAATTCTCCATTTGCGGTCTCCAGAGTGCATCAACTTGAAATGGCAAATTTTCAGGTATGTATATAAGCATTGTTATTGGCATGTTAAAATACCTATAATGTACTGTGTGTAATGTAATGTAAGGTGTTGAATTGGCCTTTACTGTAGTAGGAATGCAGTGGTGTTCATTTATTTTTGGTTTTTTTTTTAAATATTGTCTTGGCTGAGTAGATGTTTTCAGTAGGCCGAATAGAACAATTCTTCAGGCCGAATAGAACAAAACGTCAGGCCGAATAGAACAAAACTTCAGGCCGAATAGAACAAGTGTAGGCCGAATAGAACAAAACTTCAGGCCGAATAGAACAAGTGTAGGCCGAATAGAACAATACTTCAGGCCGAATAGAACAATACTTCAGGCCGAATAGAACATGTGTAGGCCGAATAGAGCAAAATATATGAGCAATGACATATAATTTTGGTTGGCCGAATAGGGGTTTTCAGTAGGCCGAATAGAACAATACTTCAGGCCGAATAGAACAAGTGTGTAGGCCGAATAGAGCAAAGTGTAGTAATGACTTTTTTAATTTTGGTAGGCCGAATAGAGGTTTTCTTTAGGCCGAATAGAACAAATCTTTAGGCCGAATAGAACAAGTGTTGGCCGAATAGAGTAAACTGGAAGACTTGTATTTTTAAATTTAATGAAATTTTTGTTGGCCGAATAGAGATTTAGAGTTGGCCGAATAGAACAACTCTGTAGGCCGAATAGAGGAATTGGTAGGCCGAATAGAAGGAACTTTGGGCCGAATAGAGTAAATGTTTGTGTTCAAATATTTCGTTTTAGGGTTTTCATGAACTTATTGTTATTTTGCCCATAATTATGAATTTATGTCTTATTTAGCAAAAAAAAAATATATATGTGCAGGGTGAATGGAAGCGTCCTTCCATGCAGGGTCAACAATGCAGTATACATAATTACTGCAAACCTGGGGTAGTTATGGATATCATTCGTAGGCAGTTAACTAGGGTTGGGGGTAATGCGGAGGAGATATTTAAGAGATCATGTTTTGGTCATTACTGGGATCTCAGCGATGAGTGGAACGCGAATGCTCATCTGCACAGTCTCATGACCTGTGAGATCATACATAGGGGGACGATTTAACGGCTAGGTATTTTCAGGTTGGAGACGTGTGCCTTAGATTTAGCCGGGTAGAGTTCATGAGGATTATGGGACTCTGTTTTCGGGATAGACTCGGCTTTGATCCGAACGAGACGTATGGTATCCCGTCTGGTGGGTTATATGATAGGTTTTATGGTCAGGGTGAGAGACCTTTAGTAAGTCAGATTGCTAGTGACTTTGAAGGGCGAAGATTTATAGGTGTTAGCCCTGAGGACGCAGTTAAGGTTGCTAAAGTTATGTTGTTGTACTACTTTCTCCTTGGGTCGGATGTCACCAAGGTGGGAGTAGACAACTGGGTCTGGTGCCTAGTGGAGGACGAACAGAGATGGGATTTATTCCCTTGGGGACAGGTCAGCTATATGACGCTTTTGCACTTTATGGACCACATTGTGACCAAAGTCCCAGCTAAAGCAAATCCCGATCGGTACAGATACCACTTTTACGGGTGCACATTCGCATTACTGGTACGTGTTTTAGGTTTGATATATTAAAGTTATAGTGTATTTTCAATTTTAGTATTAATTATCTGACATATGTGGTTTACGTGTGACAGGTTTGGGCGTACGAGCGTCTACCTGCCGTTGCTGCACCGTATGGCCATGTTCCCCACGGTAGGTTGAATTTAAGGCCACTCTGCTTGCGATGGATTTTTCGCAAATGGAAGAGGGTTGATAGGACTCTGTTTGATCAGGTATGACTTATTAATCCATTTAGTGAAGACATATATGTTTTATATTGTTTCTTATGTAATTGTTTATTTTGAATCAGGCTCTTGATGTGGTTGATTTTCCGATGATCCTTCCTGATGAGCTTAGCCAAGGGTATTGGATTGGCATAGAGGATGAGCCTTTGGAGGGGTTGATCATGGGGATGTACACAAAGTCATTCTCTAAAACCAGCACAAAGGCTGTCCGGGAATACGATCCTACCGGTAATCCATGGGATCAGCGGTACTATAGGGGTGTGGCTGTTGATGATGCGTGGAGGGGCCAACATGCGGATGATGCTGCGGCTTGGATGACAAATCGGGATCCCCATTCCTACCAACCTCGCTGTACTCCCAGTCCTGATCACAGCGGATATGCTTCAGGGGAGAGGACGTATGTTGAGCCCGGTTCCTATGATCCGAGTGCTGGCTGGCATGCTCGATTTATGAAAGAGCATGACGAACAACATCGTTACGACGCAGACGCGCAGCAGCCTCTTGACGATAGGATGAATGATTCCCCAGGTTTTCATGGGAGTGGCTCTAGGGACGCATACCGAGGTGATCAACCCCACCAAGGATATGATCAGGACTTCCAAGAAAGGGTCTTTCGTAGGCTGGATCAACAGGATGAATTTTTACACAACCTTGCTTGTCAGGTTGTGTCTGATCATCAAACAACTCATTATTTTCGACAGGCACTTACGGCTGAGATTAGGCGCCTTCGATCAGAGCTTGCGCAGACCAGGATATCTGAAGCTGGGCCAACCAGCTCGAGGTCAGGGGTTAGACATTCCCCTACTAGACCGGTGGAGGCGCTTAGCCCGATGGCCCCCACACCCAGGGGTGATGAAGAGGGTATAATGCGGTCTAAGAGGCAGCAAAATCCATCTGCAGCGTTACAGTCTCCATTTACCACGACAGACCGAGAGCGCCGATGGGAACTGTACCGCAGATTTATTTCAAGCAGAGAACAGTAAGTACTACGCCAGTAATGTAGACGTTATCATATATTACTTTAAACAATGTGCTTTGATTTTAATGAATTATTGAATGCAGGATCGACGTTGGTCTTAGTTTTAGAGTAGGGGCTTCCTTTTTCACTGAGATGGAGAACCCCAGTGTTTGGTTTGGAAGTGAGGTCAGAAATATTTAGTTCGTGTTTATATAAATTGTTGTAAATATTTTCATTATGTCATCAATTGTTAATTTTATTCGATGGATTTTCAGCACCTGGATGCATACCTCCGCTTATTATCGGAGCGCCCCTCTGACATAGGTGTACACGTGCATCCGGAGGTGGGCCCCTACTGCATTATGGACATGGAGTTCTCTGTAAGTAAATTAATTCATTATAATTGACTGTGGCAATTTTGGTATTTAATTTTTTGAGACTAATATTATGAATGATTCTCGTGTAAGGTCCGAGTACAAGCAGTATGGAATGAGCACACGGGTCAGTTTAGGGATGATAGATTAACATATGCCAACATAACTAATGAATTGTTGACAGATCTCCGTCAGTACGCCCGAGGTTCATTGCCAGTGTGGAGGGGGTCGAGATCCTGGATTGATTGTGATATGGTATTATATCCTAATCATTGTTTCACTTACATGATAATATCCCCTAGAATGACTCTAGTGTTTTTACATCTAATGTATGCGTTCCTTTTAACTTTCTTTGGCAGTTATTGTTCATTGTCCACACCTCAGGGCACTACTACCCATGTGTGGTCCTTACAAAGCAAATGAAATTCATTTGTTTTGACTCGTTTCACCATAGATGGGATGAGGAGCCCGACATGAAGGAGCGCCGGATACTGGAGACTCTACTATACAGACGTGTCATCCCATCTCTGATGCGCGAGCTTGACTCATCCGGGGTCCCGCATACATTCCCTCTATCACCAGCTCCCAGAGAGTATTGTTTCAAGCAAGAGGACGGTTCGAGTTGCGGACCAGCCTGTCTGAGAACCATAGAGGGACTGTTAGTAAGGAACTTTAACTGGGACACCCCTGATCACATCCTGCGCTTCCGTAAGCACGTTGCCTTCACGATCTTTCAGTGTGCTAGAATAGGATGAACTTAGTAAATTTTAATTTTCATTTTTATTTTCTTTTTAAAGGTAGATTATGTTGTATTATATGAACTCATATATTTAATTTATTAAATGAAATTTATTGTCAAAAAGTAATATTAAATTTTGTTTAAAATATAATTAAATAGACAAATATGGATAAATAGGTATGAGACGGGTAGAACAGGATGAACTTTGTTAATTTTAATTTTGTTTAAGAAGGACAACGTAGACGTGTATGACCAATTTCACCACATTTCCCATATTTTTTTTGTCTACGTATACGATGGTTAGGATTATCTATTATAGGAGGAGGTGGATTATCTTGTGAGCACGCCAATCCAGTACAATTTTTACGATTGTGACCTGGCTGTCGACATCTTGAGCACACATGTTCTTTGTGACGTCTCCTGGACGACTCGATCCCTGATCTTATACGAGACATTCGTGGTCGGCCGGCCTGTCTGTGTGGTAGCGGGGGGTTCACCTTCTGTGACAGGACTCCTTCGGGTATGTCCCACTGAGTGTAGTGGGGAACAGGCAATACTGGACCACGCCACATATTCACGACACTCGTATTATGATAAGCTGTAGACACAAAACCGCTGGCTGGCAAACCGCAAGCACTGTACAACGTATAGTGTAAGAGACACATAAAAATTATAACAATGCAAGTAAGTAAGGTAATGACTGCGTACTCGATTGCCTTCGTCGCATGAATGCATGGAACAAGTTCATTCTGGAACTTCTGACATGTGCAGGTGTAGTAGTTCAGATCAACAGTGAATATATTACTAGCATCCTTGATCGCAAACTTATTTTCAAGGAGCATGGAAAATTCTAGCTTTTGGGCTGATTAAGAAAGTTCCACTAGTTCGTCATGGAGACGCTGTCATAGGATGGTACTCCGTTGTTCAGCTGCTGTTCGACGTTCGTAAAACCACCTCTTAGTGGTAGTCCGACAAACCTCTAGCATTGTGCAGATAGGTAACTTCCGCGCCCAAAGGATGGCATTGTTATACGACTCAGCTGCGTTTGAGGTCATAAACTCGTATCTATTGACAGGACAATGCACCCTTGACCATCTCTCATATCCCCACGACCCAATCAACTCCATTAACTCCTGCGATCGTGTCCCACATCTCAGTAAGTCCATCATCCTGCAAATAACAATGTAGGAGTGGTAAAATTAGGTTAAAGAAGACATTGTACCAACTCGTTCTTGTAAAAAAAATTACAAAAGTGTAATATGTTGGTTGACTCACTTATCAAAATCTCTCGGTAGGTATACATCCATCGCACGATGGAATGTATATAAAACGTTCTTTCCAAAGCCAGCCAATCTGCGCTTTAAATGGTAGCCACATAGACCGTGATGGGCATCAGGGTACACAGTAGAAATAGCGTGTGCAATACTGGCATGACCGTCAGAAACTATCAACAGGTCTCGTGGACATCCGTAGGACTCGCGTAACCTTTCTAGAAACCACGTCCACGACATGTTGCTCTCAACATCGCCAGTGCCTAAGGCGAGTGGAAATATCTGATGGTTTGGATCATGCGTGACTGCGACAAACACGGTTCCTCTGTGACTACCCTTCGTATGAGTGCCGTCAATGACAATGACCGGACGACCAGACTCTAAAAACCCCCGCCTCGATGCTCCAAGTGCATAAAATGTAAACTTTAAACGGTCATCTTCATCGACAGATATTCGGGTGTACGTACCGGGATTTGTGGATTCCAACTGATACATGTAAGCAGGGAGCAATTCGTATGAGCTATCGTGATCCCCGTACGTGTGTCCAACAGCGTAGTGTTTCGCCTTTAACGCTATATTGTAGCTAATGTTGAATCCAAAATCAGTCCTGATCTCATCTATCATCGCACTGGGTCGGAGGCCATGAACCTTATCAAACTGCTTAGCAACAAAATATTGACCGATTACTTTGGACGACACCTGTGTAGGAGCAGATCTGTCTGGATCATTTAAACAACCAAGATGTTCGACGAATTTAACCACTCTCCACAACCCAGAGCTCATTCTTGCGTGCAACTTAAATGGACAGCCTGTTTGACCCTTCATGTTACATACAACGTTGTACCTTGTCGTGCTAGATCTTTCAACATAGGTCTCCACTCCGTGCCTCAAGTTATACATGCCTACTGCTGTCTGGATCTTCTCTTTTGTCTGAAATACACTGTTCTTTTCAATAACACCAGACGCATCAATCTCAAGGCCAGTCAGCTGATCTACTCTCTCTGCTTCAATCGGCATGCCTGGAATCAACCAAGGACGGGTGTTGGGTCGTGCACTACGCAACTCTTCTGACTGCATTTCAGGACGGCGCAACTCACGATTAATCGGTTCAAGAAAGCTAGGCCCTCCTCTCTTACGTATGTAATCACATATTTCTTCATACAATTGGTGTCTTCTCTCCTCAGCACCATCATCGCTTTCGCTAGAAGACTGATTAGTATCCTGCTGTATGCGATCCCTTTCTTCCACCGTTCTATTCCCGGGGTCATCATCATCATCGTTACAACCGTCTACGTCCTCCGCACCCTCACCAGAGAAATCACCAGATTCTGCATCTACAGATTCTCTAAAACCAGCACACTGCATCTCTGAAGCCGGACAACACTCCACATTCAAATCAAAATCATGCCTCCCAGAAGAATTTGCCCTCGTACATGGGTCATTGCTCGTACCAGCACCTCCGTCATCATAACCCATCCCTAAAACCATACTACTCCCTGCACCCGTGATAGGACAGAGTGTGACGTACATCATTCCGACATCATCAACACACTTGAACACTTCTGCCACACGTGCATCATTCTTTATCTTATATTTGAACAAACGGCCATTGTAATCAACTAGAGAATGAACTACATAACCCCAATGCCCCAAATCAGCTTGCACTATGTCATGAATTTCTTTTATCAAGCTACTATAACACAAACTGGCCTCTGGCAAGAACAACCAGTTCACCACTCCACCTATATATTGCAATCCTTCCCATGCTCCACCCCAACATATCCCAGCTTTTCTATAACTCATCTGCACATTTTTTCAAAAACAACTTTAATGACATCAACATTAAAAGATTAGATAATTAGTTGCATCATTAAATCATTAGAAAATTTGTACTAAATTTGTATTCTATCCAGTCAACAAATTAATGTATGCAAAACTACACTGTTTCAACAAAACCCTAAACCCTTGACACACCTTAAAATGTGTCAGTATTTTTTTCTTCTATTCGGCCAATTATTCCTCTATTCGGCCCAAAAGTGTCTCCTATTCGGCCTAGTAACTTGCTCTATTCGGCCAACATTGAGTTTCTATTCGGCCTACCAACGCTTTCTCTATTCGGCCAACGGTTTCTCTATTCGGCCCACCAAGCTATTCTATTCGGCCCACTAACTTCTTCTATTCGGCCTACTAAGTTTCAGAAAATAAAAGAATATTTTTTGGGCATTTCGGCCAACGAGTGTTTTATTCGGCCCACAAAGTTGTTCTATTCGGCCCACTAACTTCTTCTATTCGGCCTACTAACTTTCTGAAATTTAAATAATTTTTTTGGGCTATTCGGCCAACGGTTACTCTATTCGGCCCACCAAGCTATTCTATTCGGCCCACTAACTTCTTCTATTCGGCCTACTAAGTTTCACAAAATAAAAAGATCATTTTTTGGGCATTTCGGCCGACGGGTGTTCTATTCGGCCCAAAAAGTTATTCTACTCGGCCCAGCAACTGAATCCATTCGGTCTACTCACCATTGTTTAACAAATTTGAAAAGATTAATTAAAAAAACCAAGATGTAACATGAGTGGTGAAGATTTAAGAGAGAAAAACTTTTGAATGTTACAAAATTATTCTACAAGTCATACAATTTTTTCTATTCTATTATAAAAACGTTGAATAATTAGAATACACTCATGAGCCATGTCAACAATTATAAAATTAGGGCATCACAATTATAAAACTTGTTTTAACATACCTTGTACACCTGCTACCCAAATATCTTAATTCTCTCCAAAATTACTGGAAATTTGCTCCCAAATGCTCAACCTCTGGTACAAAAAATTTTAATATGTGTTGGACGACCACCCCCATTTTTCAATTTCCACTATATATTATCCTCATTATTTTGTATGGATATGGGGGAGCTACGGGAGCACATGCCTACATAGTAGTACTAGGTATTAGGTATTGTACTTCCACACTTTATTCACAAATAAAGAAGAATCCGATTCCTTTACTGTACTTTGGGTCAAAAAGTGTGGAATCTCATCTGCAACCACCTGAAAAGTGGGTCCCCCACAAGGGCATTTTGGTCAATTCATTTCAAAGTGGCTAGAAAAAATTATGTATAACAAATGTGGCCACTTAAAATTACAGTTATCCAAAAGTGGCCACTTTTTACCATTTCCACATTATTTAATGTGTAGTGGGTAGTTGTATTAGTGGTGTGTAGGCCCCATGTTTTAATTGTATTAGTGGGTGTGGGTGGGTCTCATATGTCAAAAAAGAAAATGAGATCATTTGGGTAGAACAACCAAAATAGTAAAATGAGACTCCTACCTAGCGACGGTGGTAGTATATTACAACATAAACTTTATAGACAAAGGAGTATCATATCATATAGGCTAAAAGTGATTTATCCGAAGTAGAAGCTAGCCGGAAATTCATTCACTAAGAATCCAGTTTCCGTATCAACAATGGATCACTATTATTATAGAACATGTCATAAAAGCTAAACCTAAAAGCAGATCCAACATACAAAAGTTTAAAATTCAACAGATCCCGAGATATTCCCAGGAAAAAAATAAAGTATTTATATATGTAGAGGAAAATCTAAAATAAATAAATAAAGGCAAAAGCTAAGACTTTCTGCAGGAATATAAAAATTAGGTTAATAAAATAACAAAGTGAATGTAATTAGTCAAAGTTGGCTGTGATGATGAGATTGAAGTTGGTTAATCTTGTTAGCAAGACTATGCTTGTTGTTGTGCATCCAAACCTTGAGTACTCTCCTCTTCACCCCAACTTCTTGACAAAACTGCTGCACCACTCCTTCCTCTTGCTTTTGTATCTTCCACCCAACTTTCTCAGCAAACCCCAACATCTTCTCCTTCTGCTCCGGGGTGAACTTGGTCCTGAACCTCTTTTTCACCGGAGGCCTTGCCATGGTGTCCTGTTGGTCGGATTGATCGGACCCCCCACCGCCGCCACCAACGCTGTAGGGCATTATCATGGGGTGTGGGGCCACCGCTCTGAGCGCCCCATGATGATACCCTAATGCTGCGGCGGCAGCATTGTGGGGCCCCATCAGGAGCTTCCTCCCCATCCTTGAGCTCATGTTGTTGTGGTACCAGTTGTCGGGCTCGCCCTCGATTTCTTTCCGGTGGAAGTTCCGGTGGCAGTTGCAGGCGGAGCAGGTGAGCGCCTCCAGAGTGCCTTCTTCTCCGGCTGGCATGAATTCTCCGCACCCGTCCGTGGCGTTCCCTCCCATGGAGGCTGCATGGTTCTTCAGGCATTCTCTGTATCTGATCATCTTCTTGAAATCATCATCAATGGTGGCGGTGGCTGTGGTGGTGGTGGTGGAGGATATGGGGGGCCCACCATTTCCTGCTGATACAGATGAAAGGATGATGTGGTTTTGGGATGAGGGGTGGTGATGATGATGTATCACGTGCCCATGCCCGTAGCTACTGTTGAGTGGGAGTGCCATCTCTCCTTCTTCACTTTGAAGTTCCATTTTCTTTTCTTTTTTTGCTTTTTTCTACTGTTTTAGTGATAACTAATTTGGGTTGCGGCTAGTTTGGAGACCAAGAGTGGGGATTAGCGAAGGCTAAAGAAAATGATTAAATTAAAAAGTGGTGGGAGAGTGACATAAATGAAATGGGATCCCTATCTTCTTTCTTTATAATATGATTAATTATGTTCACCTTTGTGAAACAACAAAACTATCTACTATATTAATCCTTCAACTTCTTGTACTTAACTAGGACAGAAAAACTAAAAAAAGCCCAAGAATTGATCAATTGAGTGGATGAGGACCATCAAAAATAAACAAATTAAAACCGTATCTTTCCTTACAACACTTACTCTACTCTTGTTTCTTGAAAAGGGAACTAACGAGGAGGAGGGTCAAACTCACACAGGTTTACCTGAAAAGAAGCCATTAGTGTTCAAAGGTTAGTCCTTAGGTTTCAATTGACACAATATGATGAGGAAGTATAATGAAAAGAGGAACCAAAGAGAAGACAAATTAAAGTGGAAATAAAGCAACTAAATTAAACTGAGGGTGGAAGCTATATCTCTCACTTTACAAGATGAAACGCCTTAATTCAATGGCTTGAGATAGGAGATCAGGGTGTCATTTGTTAGGACAAAAAATTGAAGCAATATGGCATTAAGAAGTTAAAGTGGGGTGATGAAGAAGAAGAAATAAGAGAGAGAGAGAGAGATGGAGCTTTGGAGGATGGTTTGGGTTGTGAATGAAGCACTAAACATGAGCTTATAGGAGTACTGAGACCCAAAAAAGGGTTGAGAGAGAGATCCAGAGAGAAAACGAAGAAAATTAAACCCCAAAAAAAAAAAAAAGTAGGAAAAGGAAAAGCAAATTTGTATTTTTACAGAGAGAGGGGTGGGAGGTGAGGGTAGGGATGGTTGGGGGGGGGGGGGGTTGCTTTGCTTGCACTACTACCAGGCATCAAGTTTACGCCACATAGAGAGCAGTGTGTGTGTGTGTCAGAGTGGGAGAAGGACAAAGGAAGGCGTGTGTTGTATTAGTGCGTGCATTTGTGTGAATGTGCGTGAGAGAGAAAGAGAGAGAGGGAATCCCATGACAGCTCTTTGAAGAGAATGACCTTAAATCAAATTTAATCTTAGCAGGATAAAAGCAAAAGTAGGCCACAATTCCAACTTTAGTACATTCATAATCATACTAACATACTTCACCTCAACTGCTTACCAGGTTTGGACAGGCAAAACATGTTGCTAATTTTGCAAAAGTGATTTATGGTAATGGTGAGTTTTAGGATTTAAATTTTTAATCCGTTACAACTCTATATGATAGTATTTAATTTTCAGGCTACTTTTGTTTTGAGTTTGCCGCGTGGTGTTAGAAAACTATTGAATAGAGTTATGTGCTGTTTTGATTTTAATTAACTTTAATGTGCAAAATGGGTATTGGGACGTGTAAAAGAATATCAATTGAGGGAAGTAGATAATACATATAAAAACAGGGGCAAATAAGTGGTTAACTATGACAGATATACATGAATCCAACTAAATTAATGAAATTAAGAAAATGAATCTAATCATATCGCCTTCGAAGTTCTCCTTTCTAGAATCACCAACAAATTATGTTGTTAATAACCCCAGTTGACAGTTAACCTCTTAATTCTCATAATGGAAATATATCCACGTGTCGTTCATCGTAGCGTGGAGTAGATGGAATTCTAAACTGGCATCCGAGTAATATTTCCTCTCTTATCTCTATAAGAGTTTGAAAATTCTTGTTCTGGTGACATCCGAGTGCTAGATTGTGTAAGTAAGAGGCATATTTATAGATTTTAAGGCATCTTTTCGTGAATTGAAACAACCATTAGTTATTAACAGGATTAGACAACGGTGTAGCTCATAAGGAAAAAGTAATAATCAATCTTGAATCACAAAAAAAAAAAAAGAAAAAAAAAGAAATAAGATCTTCACATGGAAGGTTAACAATGAAAACATTTTTCTGTAAAAAAATCACAAATACACAATTACAAGAAATAAGATAAGGGACGACTAGCGCCAAATCGAGAGGAAGCAACCGTGCATATCTAGATGTGTTGGCGGCGACAAAAAATTAAAAATGGCAAACCTAGACTGTATACACGATTATGTTTCTTGCAGATGTATTTTGATTATTGTGATGCTAATTGATGAAAGAATAAACATATTCATTTATTTACTTCCGTATTCCCGGCATAATTTATGTAATTCATATAAGCATGTTATTTTACAAGTGATGTACGAGTTCCCTTTGGATATCCAGTCACAGATAGTGCCGTAGACTTTAAAGTTGTACTATTTTATGTGATATACTTTCGATGAGTTGGTTCTATATTCTATGGACATTCAAAGGAACCTTAGATTGATAGGGCGATGCCATACTTGTTGAAAACGTGTTTGAAAAAAGGAGAAGGATCAATATACGTAAATTAGCTGCAATCGTTGAATCTAACAAGAAAAATAGGGGCTTGCATTATAGAGAAATGATAACTCATCATATCATTTAAAAGACTATACAACATTGAATACTAATTGAGAAAATTAATAATTGCATATATTATATTAAGTAATTTTTACACATACTATAACCATAATCATATAAAAGAAATTGTCCTATATGATTAAAAACTATCAAAGGAGAGATGGTGCACATGTGCACATAATCACCAACAATTTCTCCTTATCAATATTATGATTAGAACAAATAAAAATGGAAGATACTATGATTTGCCTTTCTCAAGTAATTTATTTCTTCTTGGCGTTTACTTTCTGCTCCTTCAATTTCCAGTGCGGCATCCTCTGTGTCATACTCTTGTCCTATGCTTCAAACTATTTAGTAACTACCATTGCTTTTTTGCTAATATTTCATTGCTATTTTTGTTCGAATTAGCCTTTTCGTTGGTATGTTACTATTGCCTATGCTGCTTGTGTTTTGGGCTACTACTTTTGATTTCTGCCTGGCAGATACCAAATTATGTTGCTGATTTTTTTATGGCAAAACTGTTTTCTGCTAATTGCTGGTATCAGTTGTATGCTTCTGGTAGTTCTGCTGCGCTTTTCTGCTACTAAAGCTCTGGCTATTTATAAGTCTCATTTTGCTCCTTGATGCGCATTTTCTTTGCACGCAAAATTAATCCCCAAGTATTAAGGATATTAGTTGCAACTTAAGCAAGCAATCAAGTTAAATATCGAACCCAAAGAACGGCGTATTATCAATTTAATTATTTACTAAATTAATTAAGACGAAGGCAATAAGATTGAGGATTGAATTATTAAACTACTAAACAAATTAATTAAAATAACAATTAAAATAAAATAAGCACTAGGAAAATATGAAAGTGAATCAAGTAGGAGAATAGGTAGCTCTAGGATAATCCAGTTTCACTCATTAATTTCTCTTTTGTGTATCAATGTCAGACTCTACCTTGTGGAATATGGAAGCATCACTAAGCCATGCAAATCTACTCTATAGACACAAGTAAATATGCTTATAACACGTGTGAATAACCTTGGAGCAAGAGATATAATTTCACCCCCCTTTTTAGGTACTATCAGTATCAATTATTTTCCCCTAGGATTAGTACTCTAACCCGATATGATCTCCCTTTATAGATACTATAAAATTAACCTCTTTATTCTGCTTATTAACCAGAATTCAATTCAATTAATAAATATTCATATATGACAGTTCTAACGAAGTTTCGGAGTCCCCTCACTTAGAATCATAACATGAAATCCTGCTCAGCAGTGAACGCACTCAATCAATAACCAAGATATGTATTCATACTCTACATAATAGTTAATGATGCACAAAATAACTCTGAGTATGAATTAAAAACGCGTAGTCATATATAATTTAAACCACAAGTAGTGTTGTACAGAGTATACACACGAAAGTTCAATTAATTCATAAAAACCTTCAAAATCCTAGATCTACCAAAACGGTTCTAGCCCATGATGTTGCGGAGAACAATCATGGGGTTTGGATAGATCTTACCCATATTCTGGAAAATACAAGATAAATTAGGAAATGAATAAAATCCTACATGCGGGAGGTATCGCGTCCTTCTCTATCTTTAATCCTCCTCTTGGTTCTTCTCTTGATTCCACAAACGAATCTCCAAAGTGATGGATGGATGGAGGAAAGGATGTGGATGATGGTTGGGGGTTGATCCCCCTTGTGGGGTGTGTAGGATGGATGTGTTGCCGTCTCTTCAATAAATAATGATGTGATACACATCTACTTTTATACTTATAAACTCTCCTTATGGACCTTGAATGGGCTTTTTAAGATGAAAACATGTAGAAACACGCACTAGGGGTGTAAAAATACGGATTTGGAGCTGTTCCAGGCATTTGGTTCTACCTATGGGCTTAGTCGAACCATGGTCGAATCAAAATCGGCAATTTTTCACACTTTCACGCTTTTGGTTTGACCACGATGGCTTGGTCGAACCATTCTTGTTGTGGTCGAACCACTCGTGTCGTGGTCGAATCAGCTTGCGCAGTCTCACCGTTTCGTGTATAACTTCCATATACGAGCTCCGATTTGAGTGATTCTTGCGCTCACGTGATCCTCTCTTCCTTGGTTTTCTATCAATTTAAAGAAATCACAAAAACTTCAAGGCTTGAAGGTGTAACAAGCCCTGGAATGTGACATAGCTGTTCTGTTCGGCACAGCTCGCGCGACGTCACCATTTTTCTCATAACATTCTCATTTGGATTCTGATTAAGGTGTTCTTTACGCCAAAACGATCCTCTCTTCTGTGGCTTTTCAACCATATATCACAGTTTCAATTCCGAGCTCTATAGGAATACAGAAAATTCACACAAGTTGGACGTGCGTTTTCTCCAAGTTGCACATTTTCTCCAACTTTGCACTTTTGATTATTTTTCCACCTAAAACTTAATAAAATACCTCAAGTGTACATTTTCTCACATATATTGAATATAAAATACTTGTGCTAATATATAACAAAAATTCTCATCATAAAGGTGTTAAATTGGACACTAAAACACGCTTATTTTCACTCTCAACACTCCTACGTTCATGGATTGTTGTAAACTACCAGTTCATGTATGTAGCATTGTATTTTCTGGTGCTCGTTCATTTTGTTTCAAATCTGGGTGCTTATTTGCTGCTGGTTTGCCTTGTGTCTATGCTCATCGGGCTGCTGGGTTTTCTTCTATTTTTGCTACTCTATCTTCCACCTAACTGCTCTTATTCCATAACCAGCTGCTAATCTTACCACTTGTGATTGGTGTGCCATGAAACTGTCAATGCTAGGATAAAAATTTGAGGATCTATTGTACATATTTCAAAAATCAAGTACCAACTTGGATATATTATTGATATGTGCAAGAGAGAAAACAATAAAAGATCTAATATGTTCATAGATGATGCTACTTCAAGAAACTAACTTGTGGAAACAAATTCAAGATTTTCCCTGCATTAAAGCTTCAACCAATATATTTTCACACATGATTACCTATGAGAATGTTTTTATTCAAGAAAAAACCAAATAATAATAAAAATTGACAGAGAGGAACCAACCAGAAGTACTTTATTTAATAACTATAAATTCTTCTACCTTACATGGAATAAACATGGAATAAAATTCTTACATGGAATAAACTTGGAATAAACAGAAAGAACCAACCACAAGTACTACATTTAACACAATATATTTTTACTACATTTCATGGAATAAACATGCTACAAAAACTAATGTAATACCATAAATTTTTTCTATGAAAAGCCTTGTTCTTATGTGCTGAATTCTATATCTAAATATAAGGATATTCGTTTTGTACTAAAATAATAGGGAGAATTGAAAATTTACCCTTAAATTTGTAGTGCAAGATATTTGCCAGCATAAAATTAACTTTCAATCTTTTTTTACCAATGTACGTTTCATGGACCAAAATGCCATTCATTTTTAATTTTTTATAAATACTCTTTAAATCTCTAAATACACCTATTTCAACTCTCGTTTTCAATATTTTTCGCACTCAAAATAGACATAATCCATTACGACCATATCAGGCCGACCATGCTTCCGCACATTAATTAAATAATATTAATCTCGTATTTAACCAACTTAAAACAGTATCAGTATCTTTTTTGATCGCTAATCCATCGGGTATCCGAAAGGTTTTACAGTTGCTCCTCACAGCCAACCACGCGCCCCGCAGTGTGATGGTTCATCCTTCATTGGACCTCAGCACAACCTTGGTTCAATTCCTACACCGGGTGTACAAGATGCTACTAATGTTTTATGCCGAAAAGCATAGAGATTAAGGTTGTAGAAGAAAATGGAAGGTTACATGATTCGGGCAGTAACCCAAGATTAATTATTTATGAAGTGGAAATATTTATTGCACTCTCATAATACTTAAACAAGAGGGGAAGACTCCTCTAGCTACATATTGTAGCTGAAAATAGAACACTCATACAAGAAAAGAAACTACAATATTTATTGATTAAGAAAACAGAGAGTGATGGTCGATGCCTTCTGCTTTCTCTTACTCTCTATTTATAGAGGCTTGTGGACTTGAAATCCGGATTTCAAAGCCTCCTAACTTCCTGTGATGTCATTTCTTACGTCACATGTCTTGGATGCATTCAATAGTTGGCTGCATTGGATGCCCACTTCCTCAGCTGGCCAGGTCCACTCTTCTGGCCTTTGGTTAGCCTTCTATAGGATCACATATCTTTGCTTCCTTGCGGAATCACCTAGCTTTTGCGTTTTTGGAGAGTCATTTCTCCCATGTGGTATCCGAAGGGTCCTTCGGCTCCAGGGTGTTCTGAAGAGGCTTTACTCTCTTCTTTCCACGTCTCTTCCTTGCTGGAGGAGGTCTAACAGTCCTTCTTATTCCTATGCCTAACCTTACACCTTTTCCAAACTCTGATTTTTTTTGGGTAGAGCAGCGTGTGCATATTTTGTTCATCCATTGCCCAAAGTGGGCCATGTTACAGTGTTTCTGATGAGTTTGTTTACTCACCGACAACTTATTCCTCCAAAGAAGCTCTCGATTTTCTTCAAAAGCCTTTTCGACGAACACTGCCTTTTTTCCTATTAAGGTGTTTAACAGGAAAGACCCATTCACAGTCTTGTGTTTGAATTTGAATGGGAACTTCACCTGATCCATGGCTTGAATGCAGGTGTATACCCCTTACTCTTTGCTTAGAGATTTGATCCTCGAAATAGGTAGAAACCAACACTGGTTCCTTCCCAGAATACTCCTTGATTTTGTTTGATGCCTCGGCATCTGGTCTCCTTAACTTGATAAAATGAAAGGCCTCATGGATGCCTTTCTCGACTGGTTCTGGAGCTGTGCTAGTGAAGTAGAGCTCCACTATATCTCCTCTGAACAAAGTCACATTGTTTTCCCACGCCTTCTTAACTGCTTTCCTTAGTCAGTCCAGTAGTTTTGAGAGTTCTGGGAAGCTTGGTGCAACGGTGTATATTGAGGCTAATGCCCAAAAATCGTACCATTGCTTTACGTCGTTTAGACTCGAGCCTTCCCTCATCCAAACTCGGGGGTACTTCCCTGATACATCTATCTGGCATTTCTTCGGTCGGATTCCCTATCTTGTATTTAATTTTTTCCAACTAGCCTGGTATCCCTGCATATGAGGAAATCAGATATGTTAATACCAGTCTTAGTGGTACCCGTCATAGGCCTAAGACTGATCTCTTCCTCTTTGATCATAGGTGCTAGTTCATAAGCCTAAGACTGATCTCTTCCTCTTTGACCCATAGGTGCTGGTTTGACTTGGTGACTCTAGATGTGACTCCAGAGTCTCGATTTTTCCTTGGACCAGTTATTCCTTCAAAAATTCCAATTCAGGACTTATGCAAGGGTACTTGAATCCTTTGCTCCGGGTTTAGAGCCCCGTTCTCAGATACTCTCCTTTTGTTGATTGCTATCAACAGCCCAGAGGAGTGGCTCTCATATCATCTCGAATAGATCAGCATTGTTACAAATACAGCCTCGTATGTCATTGGACGCTTTGGTCCAATCAATCTTTTATAATTTTCTGGCAAGCCCTGCATTGAATGTCAGATTCTCGAATTCCCTTTTGAGCAACTTAAGGTAGCGATCAATATGAAGTCTATCTCAGCTCTTTCCATCTCTTGTCAAGAAATCTGCCAAAATATTTTCAACAGATTTAATAATGACAATATTAAAATCATAATATTGACATTCAGCTTGCCATCTTAAAAGTCTAGCATTTTCTAGTTTAGATTCAATTTTTTTCCAAGAAAGGCTATGACACTAGTATTATCAAATTTAAGAATGAATTTCTTTCCAAGAAGAAATAGCGCCAATTTTCTGAACGCTTTTCGGACTGCAAAGAATTCTTTCTCATTGATGTGCCTTCTCTTTTCCTCATTCTCTGCAAAGAGTCTGCTGCAATATCTACACGACACTTCTCCTTCTGATGCGGACTTAGTAAGAACTGCTGCCCATCAATGGTCACTAGCATCTATGTAAAGAACCAGTTCATCCTCATCATTTGGTATGACTAACTTTGGGAGATTTTTACAAACCTCCTTTAATTGTGTAACAATCTCACAGTGTGATTCCTCCCATTTAAACTCGGCATCTTTCTTCAATAGAGGAATGAACACCTTTCTGTATTGTGCTATATTATTGATAAACCTTCCAGCAAAGTTGACAACTCCTAGAAAACTCTGGAGTTGCTTCTTGTCCTTAAAATCTTCAGAAAATCCTTGAACTTTCTCTACAATGTGTGGTTGTAGAATAATTCCAAATTCATCGATTTCGACTCCAAGAAACTCGATCAGCCTTGTTGCTATTACTGCCTTCTTTTCAGAAAGCACCAATCCTTCCTTGTGACATACTTCTGAAAATACTTGCATATGCGCCAAATGCTCCTTCATGTTCTTTGAGGCTATGAGGATGTAATCCACATAAACAAAAATGAATGAGAAATAATTTTTGAAAATATTATCCTTCTTTCTCTGGTATATCCCTTACTCTTTGATTTTCTTCGAAAGCCTTTTCGACGAACACTGCCTTTTTTCCTATTAAGGTGTTTAACAGGAAAGACCCATTCACAGTCTTGTGTTTGAATTTGAATGGGAACTTCACCTGATCCATGCTTGAAGCAGGTGTATACCCCTTACTCTTTGCTTAGAGATTTGATCCTCGAAATAGGTAGAAACCAACACTGGTTCCTTCCCAGAATACTCCTTGGTTTTGTTTGATGCCTCGGCATCTGGTCTCCTTAACTTGATAAAATGAAAGGCCTCATGGATGCCTTTCTCGACTGGTTCTGGAGCTGTGCTAGTGAAGTAGAGCTCCACTATATCTCCTCTGGACAAAGTCGCATTGTTTTCCCACGCCTTCTCAACTGTTTTCCTTAGCCAGTCCAGCAGTTTTGAGAGTTCTGGGAAGCTTGGTGCAACGGTGTATATTGAGGCTATTGCCCAAAAATCGTACCATTGCTTTACGTCGTTTAGACTCGAGCCTTCCCTCATCCAAACTCGGGGGTACTCCCCTGATACATCTATCTGGCATTTTTTCGGTCGGATTCCCTGTCTTGTATTTAATTTTTTCCAACTAGCCTGGTATCCCTGCATATGAGGAAATCAGATATGTTAATACCAGTCTTAATGGTACCCGTCATAGGACTAAGACTGATCTCTTCCTCTTTAACCATAGGTGCTAGTTCATAAGCCTAAGACTGATCTCTTCCTCTTTGACCCATAGGTGCTGGTTTGACTTGATGACTCTAGATGTGACTCCAGAGTCTTGATTTTTCCTTGGACCAGTTATTCCTTCAAAAATACCAATTCAGGACTTTTGCTAAGGGTACTTGAATTCTTTGCTCTGGGTTTAGAGCCCCGTTCTCAGATACTCTCTTTTTGTTGATTGCTATCAACAGCCCAGAGGAGTGGCTCTCGTATCATCTCGAGTAGATCCGCATTGTTACAAATACAGCCTCGTATGCTATTGGACGCTTTGGTCCAATCAATCTTTTGTAATTTTCTGGCAAGCCCTGCATTGAATGCCAGATTCTCGAATTCCCTTTTGAGCAACTTAAGGTAGCGATCAATATGAAGTCTATCTCAGCTCTTTCCATCTCTTGTCAAGAAATCTGCCAAAACATTTTCAACAGATTTAATAATGACAATATTAAAATCATAATATTGACATTCAGCTTGCCATCTTAAAAGTCTAGCATTTTCTAGTTTAGATTCAATTTTTTTCCAAGAAAGGCTATGACACTCGTGTTATCAAATTTAAGAATGAATTTCATTCCAAGAAGAAATAGCGCCAATTTTCTGAACGCTTTTCGGACTGCAAAGAATTCTTTCTCATTGATGTGCCATCTCTTTGCCTCATTCTCTGCAAAGAGTCTGTTGCAATATCCACACGGCACTTCTCCTTCTGATGCGGACTTAGTAAGAACTGCCGCCCACCAATGGTCACTAGCATCTATGTAAAGAACCAGTTCATCCTCGTCATTTGGTATGACTAACTTTGGGAGATTTTTACAAACCTCCTTTAATTGTGTAACAATCTCACAGTGTGATTCCTCCCATTTAAACTCGGCATCTTTCTTCAATAGAGGAATGAACACCTTTTTGTATTGTGCTATATTATTGATAAACCTTCCAGCAAAGTTGACAACTCCTAGGAAACTCTGGAGTTGCTTCTTGTCCTTAAAATCTTCAGGAAATCCTTGTACTTTCTCTACAATGTGTGGTTGTAGAATAATTCCAAATTCATCGATTTCGACTCCAAGAAACTCGATCAGTCGTATTGCTATTACTGCCTTCTTTTCAGAAAATCCTTCCTTGTGACATACTTCTGAAAATACTTGCCGATGCGCCAAAGCTCTTTCATGTTCTTTGAGGCTATGATGATGTAATCCATATAAACAAATATGAATGAGAAATAATTTTTGAAAAGATTATCCTTCTTTCTCTGGCATATCTGGGGTGCGTTTGTCAGGCCTATATGTATGACGTTCCAGATAGTGTCCTTGTAGTATGGAGAATGCTGTAAACTTCTTGCTTCCTTCCTCTATCATGATCTGGTAAAACCTAGATTTGCAATTGAACTTCGAGAATATCCTGGCATTCTTCGTACAATTGACCATGTGTTCCCTACTTGGTATGTAGTATCCACCGAACTCTAGGATGATGTTGATCCCCTTGTAGTTGATCACAAGTCTCGGCTTTCCCCATTTGACTTCTACATGATTTCGAACCAGAAATCCTAGGCGGCTGTATGGAGATACTCCTGGCGATATCAACTTAAGGTCCAGATATTCCTTAAGTATTTGCTGCATATCCTTTCGATCTTCTTGGTTCATCAGGATAGGCTTGTGTCACTACACCAAAAACGCTGATAGACATCGGCTAAATACCGATGTCTATTTCACCAGCCAACTGATGTTGAAGCCCGTTATGTTGAAAGTAGGCACTGAATGACATCGATTTTTAGCCGATGTCTTTTTCTTTGTATAAACATCGATTGAATCATTTGACATCGGTTATTCACCGATGTCTTTCAACGGAAAGACATCGGTTGGCACACTTTAACATCGGATGGGACCAAAAGACATCGATTATTAACCGATGTCTATCCACTTATAGACATCGGTTGACACCTATTTGACATCGTTTTTCCACCGATTTCTTTTTAAGAAAAGACATCAATTTTTCACCAAAACACATAGTTTTTCAACCGATGTCTTTTCTAGCATAAACATCAGTTTCACAACAATAGACATCGGTTTTTATATGATATCTTTTATATTATTATTGTTTTTTTTATTTAGTTTCATACATAAATATATATTACTTTTAAAATAATATTAAACACAATTATGCTATAAAACTCAAAACTAATGTAAATTTTACAAGAATTTCAAATACAGAGAAAATCTTCATCTAAATCTAAAAGTACAAGAATATCCTAACAAATAGTACATCCAAACTTTAATTTTACATAAATAAAACCTAAATTTATAAGTTATAACTTCATTGAGGAGAATAATACATTAAGTATTTTCTTGCCTTATATAACTACTTTATCTTCTTATCTTGCATTATATAATATATCTTTATCTTCTTGTCGGCTCAATGCAATTACCTGAGATAAAAAAAATTTTAACTAAATCAACCAAATATTAAACAAAAAGTGGAAAAGAAAATAAAGTACCAAAACTGATAAACTCCTAACTAAAGATAAAAAATACCTATATTCTAATATAACATCTTCTGGTGTATTTTGGTGATTAAAGTTAAATGTATAATACACTAATACACTAACATAAGTAGGGAATCAGTGTATTACCTATGCTCATATACACTAATACACTAGGTAAGTAGGGAATCAGTGTATTACCTATGTTCATATACAAGTTTTATCAAATTAAAGAGCCATGAGCCATATAATGGGATAGGATTTAAGTGGATTTTGTTCACATCATTATATTCCTCACCAATAGCTTCATGAATGACTAAGGTTAATAGAATATTTAATCAGAAAAGGACCTTGTGAGTAATCGAAAGCCTTGTAAAGCATCTTTAATATCTTTTTATATCCTCCTCAACGACCTCGGGATAGCTGCGTTGAGAAGCCATTAAAACTTAGAATGTGATTACAGAAAGTTTAAGAACAAAATAAGATTCAATGTCAGAAAAAATTGAGAGCAAAAGTATCCTAATCTTCACAACCTAATCGTTATGAATTTTACAGTGGATAAAAGGAACAAATATCCAAGAAAAAATGTTACTTTTTCTACCACAAATGCCCAGGATGACTAAAGTTTTTCATGTTATTTCAATAATTGAATTCACTATTTTTTACACAAAAACTGTCCAACTGACTTCAAACACATAGGGATTGTTGCAATAATTTCCTGCTAAATTTAGTGCAATACTCAACCTTTTCTACTATCAAACTACTTAAATTGGCTATGTAACTACTGGAATATAACTCTCGTAAGTTGTAACCTAGAAAATTATTCAAACAATAAATTATAGGTCCTTACAGGTTCTGGCTTTAGAAAATCTATTTCCTTTTAAAGTATTAGCCATCCCATTCAAATCTTGAATAATACAATTGCAATTGTAGTCAAATTTTCTTGAACCATTTAAGCTAGGAGGAGCACAAGCATAATAATTATTATCAAATACAAAAACTGACCTTTGAAACATCGGAGTGTAGTAACTCTAAGTATCCAAAAAGTAGACGTTGTACTGCCAAGCCACCAAGTACCACATATGAGAACTTTTTTAGAGTCAGTTCCCGAAAATTCATCATTGAAAATATTAGAATCTGCCCAGAAATATTATAGTGTAGAAATATACATGTTGAAAGTTTTCCAAATGACAAAATCCTAAAATTCTAAACCTTGAACGCTAAAACCCGCATAACAACATTTTTAGAGTCTTACAGAAAATTTTCATTAATGAAATGTTTTATAATCTGCCCAAAAATATTTTAGTATAGGAATATACTTGCTGAAAGTTTTCCAAATGATGACAAAATCAAAGTATTCATAATATTAGTTCCACTAATAAGAGAGTTTTCCACTCTACAAAACTTAGATTTCCCAACTTGTGTGGATTAAGATGTAAAAATCTGCTCAAAGAAGATGTGTCTTGAATCGCCACATTAAATACTTAAGATTTATCCAAGGAAAGACTTTAGGAGATGAGGGTAACCTTGCTGTAAGAACTTCAACTCCTGTATCCATCACCTATATCATCATGTAAACAGTGGATTTCACAAATTACTATATTTTAACCAAAGAGAATAATCATAGCAGCAAATTATCATATATAATTAGCATTAATGAACTAATCACAGATTCCTACCAAGGACCAAATCAAAAGCATATATGCCACATGTAATAATGAAAAGGTAATGGCAGAGGATGTTGATAGATCAGTTTGAGCAGAACTAAGATAACAGGAACTCTTACAAGAAGCATATACACGCATAAATGACAGAAAGAGGTTAGGCTTTGACCTCATTGTAAGGTGCCACCCAGCTTGTCCTATCATCTCTTCAATGACGCGAAGAACCTAAGAATTATTCAAGAAAAGGCAGTATGAATAACTGTAATGTGGTGTATTAATTGTATATGAAGCAGTATAATAGAGTATAAGTAAGGCAGTGAATAATAAACAAATACATAGGCATAATGATTACAACATAAAATAATCGAAAAGGAATGCTGTGTTCTTATCAAGCTAAAGCAAGCAATGGTAATATTAAGTTGGGACCAGAGGGCTGGGCTCAACAAGAATAAGTTTTTATGCTTCAAACTGCAACATAATACATTGAATAAAATTGGTACCAACAATAATAACTAGGACTACAGAGCAATAACTTTTTATTTCAAATGTAGAATTTTTTCGTATCAAACAACAATAAGATATTTTTATAAGATCATGCAGGGGCCTCATCTATCTCTTTACTACAAAAAGGAATGAAATCCATAACCATTTCTAGCCTTCATACAATGATAAATAGAAGAATTTTCCCATTTCTATGTCTCAATCTAATAGAAAAAATATGAGAACAATTCATATATTTCTTATTAGAAACAATCTATCAGGAAAGATATACTCATACTAATTCATTGTGCATCAAAGCATACTCCACAAACACTTGTCTCTTCATAAAATTGCCTAAATAATGTTGCCACCTCATCATAGGCTCTTCCAATTATTCAACTACCACACTCAAATACAATGCAAGAAATCAAATACAATGTTTAGTTAAATGGTAAATTTAACACTTGAATAGAACATAATTTTCCTGCTAGCTAAATCCTGGTCCATGTCTTGTAATTCTATTTCAAGGAAACGAGAGCCACGCATGAACTTCTCCATTTGATATCAATCGTTCTTCCCTGAAGAGAAATATACAGATACAAGCTCCCGAATATAATCTATCAAGAACAATATAATTATCATGATATAGATAATGAACTGTACATAACAGAAAAAGGTGACAATCCCATCTTGTCTCTGGTACTATCATAACGGAAATGAAGACCTACTATGAGATTGTAATCCATGATTTTGTCAGCCTCCAAGAACTCACAATCTCGATCAATCTGCCTGATATAAAAGATTAAGCCTATTAGGAAAAAGCCAACATCAAAACAGAGAAATCTAGGGTTCCTAGGAGCCACAAGCACTTACTTGATAAGTTCTTGACACTAATTTGTTTGGATCCGAAATGCAAAGTTAAGGTCAAGGTCTTTGAGAGTTGCTGTTTCATCAATTTCTCCGGGGGAGCGGGCGGCACGACGTGAAGGGGGAGCGGGCGGCACGGCATGAAGCAGGAGCGGGCAGCGTGTGTTGGCGGAGCTAAAGGGTCGCGGTGCTGGTAGTGCTAGCGGCGCACGTAGCGGGAGCAGGCGCTGACGAGCACAAACCGCCTTGGCTAGAGAGCGCCCTTGTCGTTTTTCAGGCGGCGAACTCGCCTGAGTGGGGTGGGACCAGCAGTGGATGATTTCGAAGCAGACGGCCGCTGCTTGTTGTAACACGTCTGATTTTTTTTCGAATTCAAATTTGTGTTCTCTGTTCCTGTTTTAATTAGGGTTCTAAGGATTGGGATAAACCAAAATTGGAGATAGTGTTTGCACTTAATCAAACACCTCAATCGATTTTTAATGTTTCTAATTAATAAACATTTTTTATTATTTTTTTCAAATTAAGTTTTTAAATTTTTTCGAAATAGAAATATTAATAGACATCATACAATATACATTGGTGGCTAGTAACCGATGTCTAACAGAGCATTAACATCAAGTAAAAAGACATCGGTTCTTAGAATCGATGTCTATCAGTGTCTTTTTTTTTAAGAGTTCAAAATACATATCGGTTGAAAGACATCGGTTAATGAAAACCGATGATTTTCAGCGTAATTTCTTAGAAAATCAATGCCTATCAGCGTACATTTTCACTAATAGACATCGGTTTAGAAAAAACATCGGTTTTTATGAAAAGACATCGTATTTTATGAATAACCGATATCTATTTGATGATGTCTATCAGCGTTTTTGGTGTGGTGTATCTTAGAACTCATGCTCCTTTCCTTCTTTTACTTTGAGCAAGGCTTTGAGCTCATTTTTGTCCCACTATATTGGAGGATCCTCATTGTAGTTCCTCTGTATCCTTTTCTTGACGTGCTTCAAAGATGTTTGTTCTTTGATTGTGACGTCTATCCATGGGTTTTCTCCTAAACTTGCTTTGAGAATGTAGGTTGTTTTTTCTTTAGTTTCTCCATCTTCCAACCTCTTCTGGTCTCGTTTCTCATCTAAAGGACTGCTTCACCATATCTCCTTCGATCGTTCATCTTTGGATGACTAAATTTTTCTTTATCATCACCATGCTTGCTGCGAAATTGGATCGGCATTCTTCTCTGAAACGCATTACGCACTCTTGGTGCAATGATCTTATATTCACAAAGGGTTGTGAAAATAAGCCCTCTTTTTGCGTTTTCTTAGGTAAAATGCTTGAATGTTTGTAGGAAATTATTTCCTAATAGGATATCCGCTCGGTGTCATGAAAATATTTCGGTGGAGTTTTCACCTTGTGCCATTGGGTATGATCCGCTCCTCCAATCATAATTTCTACTTGCTTTATTCCTCTTTTAAGGGTTAGCACCCTCTGTAAGAAATCTCTTCCTAGTACAAGTGGAAAATCTTCGCCTGAGTCTTTAGGAAAGACTCCTTTCATTGTTGTGCAGATACCAGATCCTAAATCAATGTATGCCGCAAAATACTATGCACGGTGCTCCTTATATATCATCCCTATGGTGATATATATCGAGAATGGACTCGTGGTCATGGGTAGATCTAAGCTTGTAAAGAGCCCTCTTCTAGTGATCTTTTCGTATCTTTTCTCTTTGACCGTAAATTTCGTTCCATCTTGTAATCGTTCCCAAGGTTTTTGAACCTCGAGAAACTCCATTCCCAGCATAAGTTGCTCTGGGAATCTTCTTGGAACTCCTTCAATCATTAGCTCAACATCACCAAGTTTTAGCTATCCTTGATATCTCCCAGTTGTTGGCTGTTGAAGATAATACAAGACTTCACAAGGAATAGAGTTTTCCTTTTTGGTGATATCGAATATTACTTCGCTCATCTCCATCCTTCTGGGCATTTTAGTTCACCCTTTGTTGTGAACTTTTCCGGTTCCTGGATTTCCTCTATGATTGGTTTATTTTCCCATCTTTCACTGATCATTCTATCTTCTTGGAAAAAAAATCCTTCTCTACTCAAATCTGAGGTTATCTTGCCTACTCCAGACTGGCTTATCCTTGATCTACAAATTAATGTCGTGAATTGGCGGCAACTCCATTATTTCTTGCCTAGTTGAGCATGCAACTCTCTCGAATACTTCTGGTATCTCATACTCCTTCATTTGGAATAAATCCGATGGGTATTTGATAGAGCATATGAGATACTGTAGGTAATAAAGTACGGCCTATTCCCTTCTTTCATCAAATCTTTATTCTTAAAATCTTGATGAAGGGTGACTACTCTATTGAAATCTCGATCCGCCAGATTATAGGCAATCCTTGGATAAATGTAGGATGCCACCTTTTCTGCGTACGTGTTTCCTGAGATTCCTCCTAGACATGCTTCTTTTGTATTCTTGATCCTCTTATCAAAGATAGCAATGCTGATCGGTGTATCGATGCCCTCTTTGAACGTTGCCTTGATGAGGATTCAAATAGCTCCGATATTGATCCAAGACATTGTCTTAGCCACCTCTCTCTGCAGTTTACTGAGTTCTTTTTTTATCTCCTCAATAGGAACTAGCTGCATATACTCTAGAGGTAAATCGATTCAAGAGTACTTGAATCGATCATCTTTCACTTAAAGAATACTTGAATCAATACTTTAGAGGTAGATCTTAAAGAATACTTGAATCGATTCTTATGAAGTAATACTTGAATCAATTTTTTTCCTCTTGAAGAATAAATTCTTGAGATGTAAATCGCTTCAAGAATAAAAGGTTGAAAAAACTAATTTATGTATAGAATCGAAAGCTTAAGTTCTTTAAGCTAAATCATTATTTCATAGGGATGGAAATCTCCCCTTTTGTCACCTTCTATATGATGTGATGCTTTCTCTTACTGAGGCTGAGGAACTGATGAGTGTGTAAATTCACAAGTTTGGCATCATGTTTTGTGCTAGTTTTGGAGAGTTTTGAGGTGGAAATAGGTGAAAAACCTATATATATTGTGAATTAGCATGAATCGGGTGTTAGTGGAGCTATTTAAGTGGTTTTCATAGCAAAATCGGAGTAGAAGTGCCAAGAATCGAAGAGACAAAGTCGAGACCACGCGAACCGCCAAGGAGAGAGGTGGGTTCGACCTCTCCAGCAGGTAGAACCAGCAATGCAAAGTGGCAGAAGATGGGTTCGACCACGACTCGAGAGGTTCGACATGTCTATCAAGTCGAACCATGGTCGAACCAGTTCGCGAGAAAGTTGATTCGACCACGACGTTGGGGATTCGACCTGACGGTTGGTCGAATCAAGAGCAGAAATTATCCAGTAGCATGGTTCGACCTGTGGTTTGACCAAGATGGAGTGGTTTGACCTATACAAAAAGTCGAACCAAGTGCAGAATACTTCTAGTAGGTGGGTTCGACTTGTGGTTCGACCTGCTGCCTGTGGTTCGACTTGTTTGCTGAGGTCGAACCATCGTGCGGAAACTTATCTTATCTGGATTTTCGAGGCCAAAACGCGTGTGATCACTTGAAAAGCCCATTCCAAGCCCTGGAGACGTGATTACAAGTATAAAAGGAGGCTCATGCAGTCAGAGCTTTGGGGAGCTTTTAGAGAGTTTTAGAGAGCGTAAGATCGTGAAGCACAAGAGGAGACTAGGAGGAGCTGTGACAGAGGTTCCACTGGAGGTTCAAGTAAGATTAGTCCATCTAACCATGATTGTTCCTAGATCAATCATGGGCTAGAGCCACTTCGGTAGTTCTATGGTTATGAAGGTTTCATGAGTTGATTTGTATTTCGTGTGTATACTTCGTACAACACTACTTGTGGTTTAGTTTATATAAGATTGTACGTTTTTAATCCATACTCATAGTTGTTTTTTGCATCAATAATCGTTGTATAGAGTCTGAATGCATAACATGGTTATTGATTGAGTGCGTTCACTAATGAGCAGGGTTTATTGTTATAATTCTAAGTGAAGGGATTCCGAGGTTTTATTAGAACCGTCTTATATGAATGTTTATTAATTGAATTGAATTCGGGTTAACAAGTAGGATTAAGAGTATAACTTTATAGTACCTAAAAAGGGAGATCAAATCGGGTTAGAGTACTAAGTGCATGGGAAATAATTGATTATGATAGTATCTAGAAAGGGGGTAAAGTATACATCTTGCTCTGAGGATAATCACACGTGTCAAAAGCTTATCTATTTGTGTCTTTAGAGTAGATTTGCATGGTCTAGCGATGCGTTCATAAACCACAAGGCAGAGTCGGACATCGACACATGAAAGTATGAATTAACGAATAAAACTGAATGGACTGACGAACTACCTATCATCTTATTTGATCACAACTACTCTTCTCTTGTTCTTGTTATTGATTTGCTATTTTAATTGTTACTTAGTTTAAAAACCAACAATTACGATTCTCAACATAATCATAATTGCTAGAAAATAACTAAAGTAATATTTACCCATCCCGTGGATTCGATATTTAACTTGGTCACCTTCGAAACTACAATTGGTATCCTTCATACATGGGGATTAAAATTGTGTGTTAAGAAAACACCCATCAAGTTTCTGGCGCCGTTGCCGGGGACGGCTTAAAATATCTTTTTGTTATTTCTAGTTTATTAGGGCTATTTATCTTGTTTTGCTATTTTAATTATAGTTCTTTTTAGGTGTATGCTCACGAGATCAAAGAAAGGTGAACTTGAACCCTATAATCCTGAGATCGGAACATCGTCAAGAAAGAAGAAGAAGAAGAGCAAGGCAAAGACTATTGATCCAACTGAAGCTCTGAATTTTGGAGTTGAAGTTGACGAGCAGATTTCGCAGACGATTGAAGCTACAACTGAAGTTAATTCGGGAGTAGAGACAGTCAACATGGCAGCGAATCCGGATAATCTAGCCATCCGAGAGGTTTTCAGAAATAATGGGGCTGGAAATTTTGGGCTTCTAGGAGCGAGGGGAACTAATGCAGCTTTCGATCTTTATCCGCTCTTATTAGCATGATAGAATTCGCAGCAGCATCTGAACAAGTTCTTGGGCTATGCAAGTACTCAAAAAGACGCAGGAGAACATGAAGATGCTAGGAAGATCCTCTAGTTCAAATTCTCGCTTACTGAAAAGGCGAGAGATTGGTACGACACTATCAACGCAGCTGAGTGCACCACTTGGGGAGCAACTGAAGTTAAGGTTCTTGGAGAGGTACATGCCACCTTCAAAGGTGTTTAAGATGAAGTAAGACATTATCCAATTTACTATCGGTGGAGGTGAGAAATTTCATGAAGCATGGGATAGATTCAAGGACATGCTTAGGAAGTGTCCTCAACATGGGCTATCTAAAGCTCAATATATCAGTATATTCTACAATGGATTGGACTGTGATTCACGAGTGTTATTGGATGCTTCTTCTAATGGAGCATTGCTTGCAAAGTCATCCGTAGAGGCAGAGAAGTTATTTGAAGATATTTCGATGAATTCGAGGGATTGGCCAACTGATAGAGTTAGAGGTACTTATGTCCTTGGGAAGGTAGCTCAGGTTGAACAAGCAATGGTGAAATCAAGTAGAGAGGATGAGATCGTCTCTAGCTTGTCCAATATCAACAAGCTACTTGAATCCCAACAGAAGCAAATCAGCGAATTATCTCAGCGCGTATCGATCATGCAGCAGGAACTAATGAAAGATGGACCAATCCAAGAGGAGTTGGAAGAGGCACACTATGCCATGGGTCAAAGTATTCAAGGGACTAGGTATCCAGATCAAGGAAACTGGAACCACCAAGGGAACTATCGAGGAAACTTTAATAATCGTGGTCCCCTGGTTGGTTATCAACAGCCTAGGAGGCCTGAGTTCTCATGGAGCAATCCGAATAATGCGATTCAACCTCCGATGGGTGTTGATCCTGGTGCTAAGGTGGAAGAAGGGAAACCGGGTTTTGAGGATATTGTGAACAGGTATATGGCCAAGAACGATGAAAGAGTGAACCGCCTTGAGGCCAAACTTGAAAAGAAAATCGATGCCAACCATGAGGTTATATCTAAGCAGGTGAAGAACCTTACATTGCTGATGCGGGAGATGGCAGGAAGTGTTAACAAGCTTACTCAAACTCTTGAGAAGGGGAAGTTCCCGTCTCAAAGTATTGAGAATCCAAGGTCCTGCAACGCCATCGCATTGAGGTCGGGAACGCAGTACGAGGGACCTATGAGGCCCGAATCAAATTTGGACATGTCTAGGGCAAGATTCGATCATAGTTCGACCAACATTGAAGGTCGAACCATACAGGGGAAGTCGAACCAACGCACTGGACACGATCAGGAGGCATCACAGCATCAGTTCGACCAAAATACAGATGGTTTGACCTGGCATACAGGTCGAATCATGGTCGAACCTGACAATTTGGAGCACTCTGTTTTGTCGCAGCAACGGTTCAACCACGATGGACATGGTTCGACCTATCCAACAGGTCGAACCTTGGTCAAACCGAAGGGCGGAAGGATTACTCGGTTCGACCTAGGTGGCCGTGGTTTGACCTACTCAATAGGTCGAACCCAGGTCGAACCTCAACTTCAAAAAGAGAGCAGTTGTCCAGAAGAGCGGTTCGACCATTACGTGCCTGGTTCAACCTGTTCCACAGGTCGAACCCTGGTCGAACCCATCCAGAAGTTGCCTGTTGTTACTCCAAACACTCTCGATGATGTTGATGCTACTCCAGTGGTTCAGAATGAGCAAATTACAGAGATAATAGCTGAGAAAAAGTGGGAGAGAGCCAAGTGATTGAGAGCCGAAAAGGAGAAAGCGGAGAAGGTTGATCGTGATGAATGGGGGATTCCCAAAACAAAGATACCTCCGCCGTTTCCTTACAAGCTTGTGAAGAAGGGAATGGAAGAGAAGTTCAAGAAGTTTTCAGAGATAATGAACAAGATAAGCTTGAGCATTCCTTTTTCAGAGGCAATCATGGAGATGCCGTACTATGCCCGATTTCTTAAAGACATATTGTTGATGAAGCAGAGCTTAACCAGAATTGAAACGGTGAATTTATCTGAGAATTTCAGCTCAATCATTCAAAGGACGCTGCCACAAAAGATGAAGGATCCGAGGAGCTTCACTATTCTATGTGAGATCGAAAAGGGGCCGGCACGGCGAGCTTTGTGCGATCTAGGGGCAAGCATCAATTTAATGCCGTTGTCCATCTTTCAGAGGCTTGGTTTGGGGGAGTTGATCCCTACAACAGTGGTTCTCCAATTGGCGGATGGGTCGATGACGTTTCCAAAAGGTATAATTAAAGACGTTCTCGTCAAAGTGGAGAAGCTAGTCTTTCTTGTGGACTTTCTTGTGCTAGAGATGGATGATGACAAGGATAATATCCCTTTAATCTTGGGGAGATCTTTCCTTGCTACTGCTGGAGCTATGATTGATGTTCAAAAAGGAGAGCTTAGATTGCGGATGAACAAAGAAGAAGTTCTTTTCAACTTGGACAAAACAATGAAGATGCCCATGGAGTCTCAGTGTTATAGTATTGACGTGGTGGAGGAGATTGTGAAGGAGGATATGTCTCTGATCCTGTCAAAGGATCCTCTTGAGACATGTTTGATGGAGTCTCTTACTTATCCCACTACGGAGCTTGACGGACTCTCCAACGAGGTATGTATTGAATTTCTTGAAAACTTACTTGCTTTGGGTGATGACATGTTTGAATCGGAAAGAACTAAGGTGGAAGAAGTCAAGTGGACTAGGAAGTACTTGCCTTTGGATAACGAGAGCTCTCCGATGGAAGTGAGGAAAGAGGAGTTGAAACTTTTGCCGGAACACTTGAAGTACGCCTTTCTTGGCGACAATGAAAAATATCCGGTAATTGTATCTTCTTCTCTTGATGAAGATCAACTTGAGGAGTTATTGAATGTTCTTAGGAAGTATAAGTCTGCGATTGGTTGGTCTCTTGAGGATTTGAAAGGAATTAGCCCTTCGTATTGCATGCATAGGATAAGATTATTAGATGAGGCCAAGGCAAGTGTTCAGAATCAGCGGAGGGTTAATCCTGCGATTCAAGAGGTGATTAGGAAGCAAATCCTTAAGTGGTTGGATGCTGGAATCATATATCCTATTAGTGATAGTCCCCATGTGAGTCCATTGCATGTAGTTGCTAAAAAGGGGGGAATGACTGTAGTAAAAGCTGAGGATGGAGAAGCGATAGCTACAAGGATTCCTACGGGATGGCGTACATGTGTAGATTATAGGAAGTTGAATGAGAACACGTGTAAGGATCATTTTTCTCTTCCTTTCATGGATCAAATGTTAGATCGTCTTGCAGGGTATGAGTTTTATTGTTTCTTGGATGGATACTCGGGGTACAACCAAATCATGATTGCCCCCGAGGATCAAGAAAAGACCACTTTTACTTGCCCCTACGGGACCTTTACTTTTCGGAAAATGCCATTTGGGTTATGTAATGCGCCTGCTACTTTTCAGAGATGCATGATGGCAATATTCGATGGGTTGATAGAGAAGATCATGGCTGTGTTTGTTGAAGGGGCTGAGCGAGCGTGTGTGGTTGCTGCACAAGGAGTTGATCCATGGTATGCGGATTATGTTAACTATATTGCTGTGGGAGAAATTCCAAGGGATCTCAACCGATATCAACTTGCTAAATTCAAGAGGGATGTTGAGACTTTCATATGGTATGATCCGTTTGTGTACAAGATTTGCATGGATTCTATCGTCCGTAGGTGTGTTCCCGAGATGGAGATAGAGAGTGTTCTCGAGTTTTGCCATGCATAACCTAACGGAGGGCACTTCGGCGCTCAAAAAACAGCAGCCAAGGTACTTCAGTCCGCTCTTTATTGGCCTACATTGTTCAAGGATTGTGAGACCTATGTGGCGTCTTGCGATAGATGTCAATGCATGGGGAACATCGGTAGGAGAGATGAGATGCCGCTTCAGCCGAGCATAGTGGTCGAGATTTTTGATGTGTAGGGTATCGATTTTATGGGGCCTTTTCCCCCATCTAATGGATTTCTCTATATTCTACTTGCGGTGGATTATGTTTCTAAGTGGGTGGAAGCGATTCATACTCGCTTGAATGATTCGAAAACTGTTATATCTTTCTTGAAGAAGCATATCTTTGCCCGCTTTGGAGTCCCTAGAGCACTTGTTAGTGATGGAGGTACGCACTTCGTTAATAAATTTCTTGAGAAGGTGCTTAAAGGGTATGGTGTTAAGCATAGGGTTACTACACCCTATCATCCTCAAGCGAATGGGCAAGCGGAGGTCTCTAACCGTCAAGTCAAACAGATTCTAGAGAAGGTGGTCAGAACCAATAGAAAGGATTGGGCTTTGAAGCTCGATGATGTCGTGTGGGGGTTCCGGACCGCGTACAAGACGGTGTTAGATATGTCACCGTATCAGATTATCTATGGGAAGCCGTGCCACTTACCTGTAGAGATTCAACACAAAGCATTTTGGGCTTTGCAAAGCTTGAACTTGACTCTCAAGGATGTGAAGGAGTTGAGGATGACTCACATCAATCTTTTGGATGAGTTTCGGAGTCGTGCGTACAAGAATTCCGAGATCTACAAGGAAAGGATGAAGAGGTGGCATGATTCGAAGATCTCGTACAAGGAGTTCAAGCAAGGAGACGAGGTATTACTCTTTAACTCTCGTTTAAAGCTTTTTTGCAGGCAAGTTGAAGTCGAAGTGGACGAGACCGTTCATGATTCATCGAGCCTTATGAGGGGGGAGTTTTGAGCTCATTGACAAGGATGGAGACATTATTGCGGCGAATGGACATCGCTTGAAGCATTATAGGTCGTCGGATGATGTTTGTGTCATCCTTGTGGATACCTTGATCTGAGTTGGTACCGTCGTGACTCTCCGACGTTAAACATGAGCGCTTGTTGGGGACTTTCCCTCCTATTTTAATGCTTTATTTCTTTCGTGTGAGTAAGAAATTTTTATATTTGAAGTGCTTACTTATCGGCAATTACATCTCTTTGCAAACTTAGTTTCGACTATAGTTTCTACTAAGTTTGGGGGAGTGTGATGTACTTACCTTGATAAGCACCGATAGTATAATCTTTTCTTTGTGACATTTGTTAGGGGAGTTAATTTTTTGCGGCATATTTAAAACTTTAACCGATTTGTATGTGTCGATTTTTTGTAACTTGGCTAATGTTCCGTGGTGTTTTGTTTTTAAGTGATTGCGGAGTTACTCATGATTGATAAGTTTTTGAAGAACCAATTCTTGATGAAGTTGTGCTCTAGTTGGTACTTAATGATTCGTTTTGAAGTTTGAAGTGTGTAGGGATTGAAGAACACGCGTTTTGGAGCTTCCAGGGGGTAGGTTCGACCAGTGCCAGGAGGTCGAACCCAATGGTGGAAGTCGAACCGTGTTGAAAAATTGTTTAGTGAGGTGGTTCGACCTTCACAAGCATAGTTCGACCTGATCCTACAGGTCAAACCTAGGTCGAACCTGTGCTGCTGAAGTTCGGTTCGACCACGACGTTCTTGGTTCGACCTGTTTAACAAGTCGAACCAAGGTCGAAATGGTGATCTGAACATGCAGTAGGGTAGTTCGACCTGATGCGTTTTGGTTCGATCTGTTCCAGTAGGTCGAACCCAAGTCGAACCTGAAGAAGAACTCGTCCAGAAGGGTGGTTCGACCTCGTCAGTCGTGGTTCAACCTGTTCAACAGCTCGAACCCAAGGTCGAACCAAGCCAGGTATGTGTTTTAAGTTCGATTTTTGAGAAGGGTTCGATCATTTTTCACTTCACCCTTCCTCGAACATTCACGAAATCACTACACCCTTGCACCAATTCTTCAATTACACTTGATTTCGCACCGATTACACATCACCACACCTTTAATTCACGACTTGGATGCGAATTTGGGCGAATTTCGCTGCAAGTTAGGGCTCAGTCGTGATTTCTTGGGGTTTTGAGTGTTTGATCGTTCTTTTGCCATGGGAAAAGCTAAAGGTATGTTTTCTCAACTCAATTACTCTAGGATTGAAGCTTAGTGTATGCAATTCATTTTGGGTAAGAGGATTGATGTTGATGTTGGTTGAATTTCATGGTGAATGTTGATATTTTGATTTGATTCATATGAATTCTTGTTCATTGGTTTGAGAATGCTTGATTATTGATTGAACTTGAGTGTTTATGTGAATTGATCAATGATATTGTGCGTTTATGAGTATAAGCATGTTGGTTTGGTTGAATCGTTCATAATTTGAGGAGTTCATGTTTTGACTTGTTGAAACTCATGTGAATTACTTTGATAAGTTGAAGGCATGCTTGTATGGCTGTGTTTGAATGTTGAGGAAGATGTGATTGAAGTCATTTTGAGCATGTGGTGTTTGATGATGGTTGTTGAGGTGATATGTTGTTGATGAAGCATGGATGCTTGAAGTCTTGAGTAGAGTATATGATATGCTAGTCGATTACTTCCTTTCTTGTTTTGTTAGTTGTACTGAGTAGTTGTTTTCAGGTACAGGACAAGGATCCGGACAAGGATCCAGGCAAGGCAAGGGGAAGGGAAAGGCAGACGAAGTAAGATCGAAAAAAAGGCAAGATAGGCCTTCGAGCGTAGATAAGGTGACGAAGACGCTGAGATTGCAAGAACGCCTTCCCGAGAACTTCAAGATTCAGATGCCTGATTGGGATGAGATCAAAGAAAAGTGGGCAGAAGCCTCTGCTAAGGTGGCCCAGACGAGATACCAGGATGACGATGCCATGAGGATTATGCACATCAGGGAAGATATCTTTGGATGTTCGATCGAGTGGAGATCTGACGATTTATGGAATTGAAGATGCCGACATATTTTCATGTTACAGCTGAGGTGATTTGTTCGTTTGAGATGGAGAAGGACCCTCTTGGTTACCCATTTCGATGCTCATTTTAGTTAGGAGGAGTCCGGAGGAGATGGACAGCTGACGAATTCAACGAGCTGTTTCAGACGCCTCTTAAGATCTCTCTAGTGGAGAGTGGCTACTTCAATGCCCATAGATTTTGGAGGGAGATCTTCGGGGAGATCAGAGACTATAAGATTAAGCAGGCTCGTGCGACCTCGATCAAGAATCCAGTGTTGAAGTATATGGATCGAGTGCTCGGAAATATACTGTTTGCTCATTCGGAGGGTGGCTGTGTGTCTAGAGGAGAGCTTTACACCCTATGGTGTATGATGAATGGGGTGAAGTTCAATGTGGGGGCATATTTCATCGCGCAGCTGCATCGATTCAGGACCGTTGGATTTCAGAAGGTGAACATTGGAGGGTTGCTGACGATTGTAGCTGAGCACTACAACATGGACTTCACCGGCATTACACCTGTTAGAGGAGAGCCCGACTTGGTGATGTTCACATGCGTAAAGGGAGGATTTGCACACTTTAGAGATGGTGATTGGTTCTTCACGAGAGGACCAAAGCCATTCGACTTCATGTTTCCCTTTGACGTGAACAACATGACCACCGTTCGGGAGGCGAGGAACTTGTTGATGAACTCCCTAGGACACACCGCTCTGTCCGTGACTGTGAAGACCAACGGGGATTGGAGAGTCGTGGCTAGGATGTGTGCGGAGGATAGATTGGCAGAGCTATAGCAAATTGTGGATCAGAGAGAGTACCGTCCGCCACCGCAGTAGCCATCACAGCCACCACAGTAGCCCGAGGTCGAGCATCGGGTAGATGAGCTGCTAGAGATGGAGATTCCGGAGGAGGAACAGCACGACGCGCCTCAGCATGCTCCAGTACCGCAGCAGTGATTAGCCATAACTTGTAGTCGGGTTGACCAATTCAAGAATTTATCGAACCACAGGGAGGTCGATGCTAGCACTTAAGCGATATCACGTTTATCACAATTTTATAGAGACGAATCATAGATGGATGGTTTGGGTAACAAGTAATTAAATGAAAGTAGACAAACAATAATCCAATGACAAGATAAAAATGATGAATGAGTGGTTTTCCAAATTAAGTAGAAGTGAGATTAACAACACTAATGAAGTGGTAACTTATGGATTCATGCATTAAACTCATATGTATCAAGGGTTAAGACTAAGGGCCAACACTTATACCACCTAAACTTCCTCTCGAAATGAATAGGATGTAGATCATTTGCACAATCTCAAAATAGCTCAAAGGTTGGTTCTAAATTAAACTATTCCAACTAGGTACTAAGTTCAATTATAGAATCCCTTCATATAATAAATTGACTTCTCAATCTAACTAATCACATGTTCCATCAAAGGGTTCTAAATAATAAAGGACTTCTCAATCACTTTACCATCTATAATGCACATGAGGTGTTTGATGAAATGATTCACTTGATTATCCTAAGCACATCATTGATTTCTCAATCTAATCATATAATTAGAACAATCAAACACACAAAACATCATAGATCTCAAGATATATAAGCACCAATGATAGAAAATCAAATATCCCCATCAACATATGAATTTAATTACATAGATCCACAAATTAACCAACAACCTTCATGTTGCTAATCTCACAAGGGAGATTAGCCTACAATCTTCATAAGATCCATAACATAGACATTATACTTCTTACAAATCATGATAAACTAAAGGATTAACACAAAATTGGAATGAAAACTCCCTTGGAAATGGATCCAATTGAATCTCCCTTCTTCCTTTGGTGATCACCCAAGCTTCCTTGCTTCTTCACTTGATTTGGATGGAGGAAATTATGGAGAGATGATGTAGATCTCAAAAATGGATGAATGGGATGGAGAATGTGGTGTGAAATCAAAGGAATGGTGTGTGAGGTGTGTGTGAACAGTAGAATTTCGGATCTCCCTTTAAAATGTTGAATAGATTGGTATTTATACCCCATGGAGACCTTCTAGAAGAATTATAAAAAATATCCTGTTCTGGTGCCGACATGAGTCGTGCTACGTAGCACGGGTCGTGTCGTGTCAGGGCATGCGGCACACGAGTCGTTCTGCGTTGCACGGCCAAAGGGTGGCCGTGTTGAATGCCTAGACGTCGCCGCACGGCCTCCGCTTACAGGCCCGTGTCTTGTACACGGATCGTGCTCCGCAACACGGGTCGTGCGCCACAACACGGCCAAGTGGTGGTCGTGTTGGATAAATAGATGCCGCCGCACGACCATTCTGGACAGGCCCGTGTCTGGCACACGGGCCGTTTTTCTGCAACACGAGCCGTGTTGACAGCACGGCCAGCCGTGTTCTTGCACCTTTATTTCTTCTTCTTTGTTTGATCTTCCTTCTTTATTTTTACTCCATTTTCACCTGTTATATGTATGTTTAAGATCATTCTCACACATTCCTATGAAAATACATAACACCACCAAAATACACGAAAATACGGATAAAACAATACGCAAAATACACTCAAAAAGGCACTAAAATCTAGGTGAAAATAACGACAATCACACCCCCAAACTTGAAGTATTGTTCGTCCCCGAACAATGAAAATGATAGACTGAGGGAGAAGCTTTCACCTAGTAAAAAGACAAAACGAATACAAGTAAGAACACATCATTAGCAACAAGAATTTCAAATCATGCTAAGCTAACCTACAACATTAGATTCATGATAAGAGAAATTAACAAGTTCAATCAAAAGAGAATAAAGAGCAATATAGTCCTTTTAGTCTAAGCCTCACATAAGTTTATCAATTTCCCTCGACACTCTTTAAATAAGGTAAATCAACACTCATCAATCAATTGGCTCGACTCACCATACACTTGCTAGTAGACTCTATTCACAAACCACCAAAAATTTAATCAATGATCAAAAAGGTCTTTAATTAAGGATGTAATGATAGGCTCTTTGGTAGGGTAGGAAGAATATAGGTAAAAGTGACTAAATGAGTGTAAGTAATCGAAGAGGTAGCTACTTTCTTCCATCCCTTCACATTCTTTTTCTTCCTTTCTTTTCTTTATTGATCATAAGCACTAATCATCACTTTCTTGGATTTTTGAGCTTCTTATAGATTCATGCCTCTTTTCTTTGACTCTTAAGTACTTGAGCATATTATTGTTGCTTGCTCATTTTCTTATTTTGAAATTGCATGTCCATTCTTTCTGCATGCTGAACGAAATGAGCTGCAATGTTCACTGTGAACTCTTTGAATATACTGTACATGATGTACAACTGCTTTTCCCCAACAGATCCACTCTCGAACCGACCCAGAATAGTATTTGATACTATCTTCTCAAGGTACCTCATGACTGGGTTCCTTATGGCTGTCCATTTTGACGAACTTGGAATGTACTCTGGAGGCTCAGTCCCATCCTCAACCAATTTTCTCCACCACGTTTGTTGATTGAAACCCCCTTGTGGTAAGAAGTTCTGATGGCCTCTCATGATTGGGCACCCAAAAAATCTATTCAGCTCATTCACAGGTATCTTCTCCCACATCTCATTGTTTAACTGAAATGTGATAGCGATAGGAAACTTGTTCCTATCTCTGTGAACCTCCAAGGTGCTCATGAACTCGGCTGTAAGGTGGAGATAAGTGGGAGGTCTCTTATTGAAAAACTCCTCCATTTCCACTCGACGGAATAGAGTCCTCAGATCACCTTCTATTCCAAGGCCTTCCATGGTTGCTTGATCTTGGAATCGAGTTGCCCTAATCTTTGGGATTATGTACTCCCATCTCAATGCGTACTTCTCCCATTCCATGAACTCTACTCCAAAATTCTCAGGGTGTTGGTCTTTCATTAGCAGTTTGGCATCAAGGTTGGACAGTTCCATATCTGACTCAATGAAAATGAAGTCCTCATTGCGTTTCCTCACTCTTCTTTCAGCCATCTACAATGTCCAACATAATTCAAATTAGTTTCAAGTTAACTCAAAACAAAATGTCTCATGTTGATTAGAATTATCACTAGTTATTCAACTAAGTGTTAATCCTAGCACATATTCAAGCACAATAAACATTTTGTTTCAAAGACTTAACATTTCGATCCAATCAACTTAACACAAAGTTATTTCAAAAATTTCATTCAATCACTCACTTTCAACATCCTAATCCTCTCATTCTTTCATAACATTTCACTTTTTCAATGGGCACAATTCAATTCAATAATGCTTCATGTAAAAACTTTGAATTCTAATTTGAATTTTCATTTAGGCATTTCATCAAACACTTGGCATGCACCTATTTCACAATTCAATTCAACAAGTCTTAACTATGCTTTCATGCTCAATTCCTCAATACCTAAACTAATTCACATCAATACAATCATCATAGAAGCATTATTAATCAATTTAACAATCACATGCCCTAAATTAATCATCCTAAAACAATTATCCCCAAATTCATCCTTCATGAATCCTAAATCTAATCAAAATTTAATCAATCCAACAATTAAATATGCAAATTCATGTTTCACTATCCTAGACATGCTTTATACATTCCATCATTCAAAACCCATACATGAATTTCGCCATTCATACCTCGAATTGAGAATTAGGGCACAAGAAGACATACCTTGAATTCTATTGAACAAAATGTAGGGGATTGTTGTTTATGCTTTGAAGTTCACCTTCTACACTCACAATCTTACCACTCTTTGGTGTTTAGAGGATGATGGGTGGAGTTTCGACTGGAAATTCACGGTGGAATGAGTTTTTGGCCTTCGAGCTGTGTTCAGAATCTGCCTTTTAAAACGCTGCTTCAGACCCGACACGAGTCATGTCACGCAACACGGCCATAAGGTGCCCGTGTTGTGTGTTCTGGTGCTCCCGCACGGCCAAAGTGTACAGGGTCGTGTCGGCTACACGACTCGAGTCTCGCGCTTGGACACGACCCGTGTCACGCAACACGACCAAATCCTGCTCGTGTTGGACTAACTGATGTCGCCGCACGGCCAAAGCTAACAGGGCCGTGTCGGCGACACGAGGCGTGTCACTACTCCCTTGAATCTTCCACTTTTCATCTTCAACTCTTGTCTTTCCTTGTTTCCATGCTTCCAAAACTCCCTATTCATGCTCACACTTCATCAACATCATTAGTTCAATCATAATATCAACACAAAAGGACTATCCACTTCAACACCACCAAAACGAATCAAAACTAAACCGAACTTATGAGAAAATTTCAAATTTGGCTCAAAAACACACGAATGCATGTCAACATAGAATATAATATATCGTATCACATCATATCCCCCCAAACTTGAATTGAAACAAGAGTTTCAAAGAAAGTTTGCAAAAAGTGGTACGATATACCGTTCACATCAATGACACACACTTAGAATGTTTTAAAAAAAACTCTTCTCCTCATAAGCACAATCCACCTACGAAACCAAAAGAAAACAAAACAAGGAAAGAAATATATACAAACCTAAACTACTAAAAGGATACGGATCTCAAGAAGAGAAGGTGTCAACATATACCAACTCCCTTTGAGAGGGAGAATGGTAATGCTTAACCCTATGACCATTGACAATAAAAGAATTCCCATCCGATCCCTCAAGCATTAAAGATCCATTTTCTCTAACTTCAATCACCTCGTATGGACCGGTCCATTTTGAACGAAGCTTTCCGGGAAACAGTTTCAATCTCGAATTGAACAAAAGTACTCTATCCCCCGGTATAAACTCCTTTGCTTTGATTCTTTCATCATGCCATCGTTTCAGCTTCTCCTTGACAATTTGTGAGTTTGAATATGCTTCCTCACGAAATTCCTCAAGCTCAATCAATTGAAGGCATCTTTTCTTTCCCGATTCTTTCTCCTCAAGATTTAACTTCCTCAATGCCCATAAAGCCTTGTGTTCTATTTCAACCGGAAGATGACATGCTTTCCCATAGACAAGTTTATACGGAGACAAACCAAGAGTGGTCTTGTACGCCGTTCGATAAGCCCAAAGCGCATCATCTAGCTTAGAAGACCAATCCTTCCTATTCCCCTTTACTGTCTTCTCAAGTACAAGCTTTACTTGCCTATTTGATACCTCCGCCAAACCATTTGTTTGCGGATGATAAGGTGTTGACACCTTGTGCTTCACTCCATAGCTTCTCAAAAGCTTTTCAATGATCTTGTTTATGAAATGAGTCCCTTGATCACTAATGATTGCCTTTGGTACTCCAAACCTTGCAAAAATGTTCTTCTTCAAGAAAGCTTTGACAATTAGAGCATCATTTGTTCTTGTAGGAATTGCTTCTACCCATTTAGACACATAGTCTACCGCAAGCAAAATGTAAAGAAAACCATTGGAAGACGGAAATGGGCCCATGAAGTCCATCCCCCAAACGTCAAACACTTCAACTTCAAAGATGTTCTTCATAGGCATCTCATCTCTTTGTCCAATACTTCCAATTCTTTGGCATCTATCACACTCCATGACGTATTCTTTGCAATCCTTGAACAATGTTGGCCAAAACAATCCCGACTGTAAGATCTTAGCTCCCGTCTTTTGAAACCCAAAGTGTCCTCCACATGGTAAACTATGGCACATCTCCACGACACTTAGTTTTTCTTCCTCCGGAATACACCTCCGTATGATACCATCCGGACAATGCTTAAACAACAAAGGATCATCCCAAAAATATTCTTTAACATCATGGCTTTTTCCTTTTTGACTCGGTGAGATGGTCCGGCTTGATACCACACGCTAAGTAATTTACCAAATCCGCGTACCACGGTCTTCCGGTCTCACACAAAGTGTACATCCGATGAAAATCCACTTGAAGTATCTCTTCATCCGGGAACATATCATTTATGAGCTCCATGGTTCCTTTTTCATCAACATTCTCCAATCATGACAAGTGGTCTGCTATGACATTTTCGACTCCCTTCTTATCACGTATCTCAACGAATTAGTCTTGGTTTGGCATCCTTTTTACTCATCAAATACCTAATGGCAGCATGATCCGTATAGACAATGGTTTTCGTGCCAACTAAGTATGGACGAAATTTTTCAAAAGCATAGACTACGGAAAGAAACTCCTTTTCCGTTGTGGTGTAATTCTTTTGATTTGCATTGAACGTCTTTGATGCATAATAGATAGCTCGAAATTTCTTCTCTCGCACTTGTCCAAGCACTACTCCCAAAGCACTATCACTTGCATCACAATGGAGTTCAAAGGGCTTGCTCCAATCGGGAGACACAAGGATTGGTGAAGAAATCAAAGCTTCATTTAACACCCTAAAAGCATCAAGACATTCATCATTAAATTCAAATGGAGTATCTTTCTCAAGCAATTTACACAAAGGTTTGGCAATATTAGAAAAATTCTTTATAAAACGTCGATAGAAACCGGTGTGACCAAGAAACGATCTAACCCCTTTTTCGTTTTTAGGAGGGGGAAGATGTTCAATGGCTACAACCTTCGCTCTATCAACTCTCAAACCTTTTTCGGAGATATGATGACCAAGTACGATACCCTCTTGAACCATAAAGTGACATTTTTCCCAATTCAAGACGAGGTTCGTATCTTGACATCGCTGCAAGACCATGGACAAATTAGTTAAGCATATATCAAATGAAGATCCAAACACGGAGAAATCATCCATAAAAACTTCCATCACATTTTCAATCAATCCTCCAAAAATAGCCATCATACAACGTTAAAAGGTGGCGGGCGCATTGCATAACCCAAAAGGCAATTTATAGAACGCGAATGTGCCATACGGACAAGTAAAAGTTGTTTTCTCTTGATCCTCGGGGGCTATCATGATTTGGTTATACCCCGAGTAACCATCTAGAAAACAATAATACTTGTATCCCGCCAACCTATCAAGCATTTGATCAATAAAAGGCAAAGGGAAATGATCCTTATGAGTATTGTCATTAAGTTTTCTATAATCACAACAAACTCTCCACCCCGTTTTCACCCTTGTTGCAAGTTCTTCATCAAATTCCGTTTTAACAATGGTTAACCCTCCTTTCTTAGCCACAACATGCAAAGGACTTACATGAGGACTATCACTAATGGCATAAACAATTTTAGCATCCAACCATTTTAAAACTTCTTTTCTAACAACTTCTTGCATAATAGGATTCAAACGTCTTTGAGGTTGTATACATGATTTGTTCTCATCAATCAACCTTATGTGATGCATGCAAATTGTGGGACTAATTCCCTTCAAATCATCCAAACTCCACCCTATAGCACTCTTATGATCTCTAAGTACTCTCAACAATTTATCAAGTTCTAAAGGAGAAAGGGATGATGATACAATTACCGAAAATGTCTTCTCGTCCCCCAAATATGCATACCTAAGGTGATCGGGTAGAGGCTTCAATTCTTCCTTTCCTTTATCAACCTTTGACTCTTCAATCTCCATCTCTAATGGAAGATATTCCCTCTTTCCATAGTATGCCAACTTTGCTTCATCCTCTTGCATTTCCCTACAAGCATTCAATTCATGTAAACAATCATTAATATCTTCATCTTCTAAACAATGAACAGAATGATTACAATTTAAAGATAAAGTAAGAGAATGGCTTATGCTCATTTCAAGAGGATCTTTAGCTAAGATGAATGGTAGGTTCTCTTCAACAACTTCATCAATCATGTCGATCCTTCTACATTCTTCTTTCTCATTTGGATATCTCATAGCACTCTTCAACGAGAAAACCACCTCTTCCTCATTTACTCTCAACTTCAACTCCTCTTTTTGTACATCAATTAAAGCTCTTCCCGTTGCTAAAAATGGACGCCCCAATATCAATGGAACATTTGCATCCTCGTCCATATCAAGCACTACAAAATCAACCGGGAATATAAACTTTCCAACCTTGACTAACACATCCTCCACTATTCCTCTAGGGTAGGTTAAAGACCTATCCGCTAATTGCAATGTAACGGATGTAGGTTTCACTTCCCCTATACCAAGTTTCTTGAAAATGGACATAGGCATCAAGTTAATACTTGCCCCAAGATCACAAAGAGCTTTATGAACCTCACTCTTGCCCATTTCACATGTAATAACAAAACTCCCCGGATCTTTGAGCTTTGGAGGCAACTTCCTTTGAATTATTGCACTACACTCCTCCGTCAAGTTGACGGTCTCATTCTCTATCAAGCTCCTCTTCCTTGACATGATGTCCTTCAAAAACTTCGCATAGTGAGGCATTTGTTTCAAAGCATCCGCAAAGGGTACATTAATGTGGATTTTCTTGAAAATTTCCAAAAACTTTGCAAACTTTTCATCCAAGCCTTTCTTCAAAAAACGATGTGGAAAAGGAATAGGTACTTGTGTTTTTGGAATTCCCCAACTATCCCTTTCCACTTCAATTTCCTCCTCTTTCTTTTTCATCGCCTTGGTTCTTTCCCATTTCTTTTCAAAAACCTTGTTATCAATCAATTCCGGTTCCTCATTCAATTTATCTTCAACTTCACTTTCAACATCGATTTCTTCTTCAACCAAGGTTTTCTCCATTTCCTTCTCTTCCACCTTATCATCTTCTAATGGCATAGATGGTCCCTCATAATTTGTTCCACTTCTCAAGGTAATTGCCTTGCATTGTTCCTTTGGGTTCACAATGGTAGTGGAAGGAAATTTTCCTTTCTCATTAGCACTCATTGAGCTCGCCATTTGACTAAATGAATACTCCAAGGCTTTTAATCGTCTATCATTTACTTCCTCAAAAGCCTTGAATTTTCTTTCAATCATTTCCTCTTGATTTTTGTTGGAAGCAATCAATTTTTCAATAAGTTCGTCGGTAGTCGCCTTCCCTTCATTATTTGGCTCTTTAGCTCCCGGATGATACCCCGGAGGATAAGCAACCGCATTATTTGGGTTTGCATATGAAAAATTATCTTGCCTCCTTTGTTGTTGTGGATAAGAACTTCCGCTTCCTTGGCTAGTGAACCCTCCTTGCCTTGGTTGATGTTGTGAATGTGAACTTCCACTACTTTGAGCGTTGAATCCCCCTTGCCTTTGTGGATAACTTCCTTGATTTTGATTGAAATTACCTTGGTAATTATTTTGATAATTACCTTGATAATTTCTTCCTTGCATATAAGACACATCCTCAACGCGTGGCATAGAGTTGGTCCATTGTTCACCATTCACAGCATTCGGAGGTAGCACACCTTGCTCGACTTGTAGCCCCTCAACCATATTCATTCCTTGATTGTTCATACTTTGATTCAAGCTCATTTGTTTAACAACTTCCGCCACTATCTTTTCCATGCTTGGCATACTTGGTTCAACACGTACACTCTTCACACTAAACTGTTGTCCTTTATCATAGCTTTCAAAACCATAGCTTCCACTAACTCTCTCCGATGGCCATTGATAAACATTTGTAGCAATCTCATCAAAAATTTGAATAGCCCTTTCCGGAGTTACACCTAGTACGGATCCTCCTGCCGAGGCATCAACAAGCACTCTTTGTCCGTTCACAAGTCCTTGATAGAAAAATCCAACTTGTTGATTCTCCGGGAAGCCATGTTGTGGACACTTGCGTAGCATTTCTTTGAACCTTTCCCACGCTTCATAAAAACTCTCTTGAGGCATTTGCTTGAATTGCGTGATCAAGCTCTTCATTTGAAGCGTCTTAGAAGGTGGGAAGTACTTGTTTAAAAACAATTGTGCTAGCTCGTCCCAAGTGTTGCACGTACCGGGAGTAATGGTGGAGAGCCATGTTCTTGCTCTATCCCTCAAGGAAAATGGGAATAACCTCATCTTTATGCAATCCTCGCTCACTCCGTTCATCTTTACTATGTTGGCAATCTCCACAAACTGAGCTAGATGAGCGTTAGGATCTTCATTCGGAGCTCCACCAAACTGTTGCTCTCTCACCAATGAAATCAAGCCCATTTTAAACTCAAAATTGTTGGCATGAATTGGTGGTCCCATCATTTGTGGAAGTGCCCTCGGCATGAAGAAATCCCGGATCACCCGTTGATCATTTTGAACTCCATGTTGAACCGGAGGTGGAGGTGGTGGCACATAAGCTTGTTGTTGAGGAGGATAAGGTTGTTGAAAACCTTGTTGAATCATCGCTTGTTGCACAAATTGTTGAATATAAGCTTGATTGTTTATAGCTCCATGATTTTGATAGGCTTGTTGAGGAGGATTCTCATTGAATTGATGTGCGTTGTCATGCACGTTCATATTGTGTCCTCCTTCCCCATCATGCTCTATCCCAACACGATTGTCACCTTGATAATTCTCCATTGAATTACTATTTTTGGTTTTGTTCTCTCTTCTCTTTCTCCTCAAAGTGTTTTCAAGCTCTAGATCAATTGGTTCGACTTGCTTCCCTTTTGACCTCGTTTGCATACACCTTCAAGACAAGAGAAATTAGAACAAATTTTCACAAAGCAAATACAAGTAATAAATACAAGAAAATGAAATAATGTCTCTAGTAATATCGCTTTAAACGTTCCTTCTTTAAGCTACTAGCAACCGTTACCTCCCCGGCAACGGCGCCATTTGATTAGCCATAACTTGTAGTCGGGTTGACCAATTCAAGAATTTATCGAACCACAGGGAGGTCGATGCTAGCACTTAAGCGATATCACGTTTATCACGATTTTATAGAGACGAATCATAGATGGATGGTTTGGGTAACAAGTAATTAAATGAAAGTAGACAAACAATAATCCAATGACAAGATAAAAATGATGAATGAGTGGTTTTCCAAATTAAGTAGAAGTGAGATTAACAACACTAATGAAGTGGTAACTTATGGATTCATGCATTAAACTCATATGTATCAAGGGTTAAGACTAAGGGCCAACACTTATACCACCTAAACTTCCTCTCAAAATGAATAGGATGTAGATCATTTGCACAATCTCAAAATAGCTCAAAGGTTGGTTCTAAATTAAACTATTCCAATTAGGTACTAAGTTCAATTATAGAATCCCTTCATATAATCAATTGACTTCTCAATCTAACTAATCACATGTTCCATCAAAGGGTTCTAAATAATAAAGGACTTCTCAATCACTTTACCATCTATAATGCACATGAGGTGTTTGATGAAATGATTCACTTGACTATCCTAAGCACATCATTGATTTCTCAATCTAATCATATAATTAGAACAATCAAACACACAAAACATCATAGATCTCAAGATATATAAGCACCAATGATAGAAAATCAAATATCCCCATCAACATATGAATTTAATTACATAGATCCACAAATTAACCAACAACCTTCATGTTGCTAATCTCACAAGGGAGATTAGCCTACAATCTTCATAAGATCCATAACATAGACATTATACTTCTTACAAATCATGATAAACTAAAGGATTAACACAAAATTGGAATGAAAACTCCCTTGAAAATGGATCCAATTGAATCTCCCTTCTTCCTTTGGTGATCACCCAAGCTTCCTTGCTTCTTCACTTGATTTGGATGGAGGAAATTATGGAGAGATGATGTAGATCTCAAAAATGAATGAATGGGATGGAGAATGTGGTGTGAAATCAAAGGAATGGTGTGTGAGGTGTGTGTGAACAGTAGAATTTCGGATCTCCCTTTAAAATGTTGAATAGATTGGTATTTATACCCCATGGAGACCTTCTAGAAGAATTATAAAAAATATCCTGTTCTGGTGCCGACACGAGTCGTGCTACGTAGCACGGGTCGTGTCGTGTCAGGGCATGTGGCACACAAGTCGTTCTGCGTTGCACGGCCAAAGGGTGGCCGTGTTGAATGCCTAGACGTCGCCGCACGGCCTCCGCTTACAGGCCCGTGTCTTGTACACGGGTCGTGCTCCGCAACACGGGTCGTGCGCCACAACACGGCCAAGTGGTGGTCGTGTTGGATAAATAGATGCCGCCGCACGACCATTCTGGACAGGCCCGTGTCTGGCACACGGGCCGTTTTTCTGCAACACGAGCCGTGTTGACAGCATGGCCAGCCGTGTTCTTGCACCTTTGTTTCTTCTTCTTTGTTTGATCTTCCTTCTTCATTTTTACTCCATTTTCACCTGTTATATGTATGTTTAAGATCATTCTCATACATTCCTATGAAAATACATAACACCACCAAAATACATGAAAATACGGATAAAACAATACGCAAAATACACTCAAAAAGGCACTAAAATCTAGGTGAAAATAACGACAATCAAGCAGCAGCGGGCTATTCGGGATGATACCCGGGAATAGCTTCGCTTGATTCACGAGTAGCTGGACGCGGTCGTAGCTGTACAGTAGGAGATGAACAGGCAGCTCACACTTGCCAACGCCAACTACGCCATGTTGAACGAGAGGTACACTGCTTTGAATGAGCGGGTTGGTAGAGTGAGTAGTCGGGTGGATCTTATGGATAGGAACATCAGCAGTCTGTATCGAGCTGTGGAGCAGAGATTGGATGACGAGGATGATGATGATGAGGATGATGATGCTCCGGAGGAGTAGATCTTCAGGTTTTCTTTTGATTTTCTCCGATTCATCTCACCTCCATTCTTCTTTTTCTCTTTACAGATTGGGCTGTGTTTATTGAGTGAGTGACATGTATATTCTTGGATATCATTGTTAGGATAGATGGATTCATGAGTGTTGAATACTTGTATGGTTGATTCGGTTTATGGGCTGTTGATTTTGTGCATTCATATGTTCATGTGTTAATTTCTATTGATGAAAAGCATGTATAATTTGATAAGTATGTGGAATTGATCTTAATTATGTGCTATGAGGAGTACTTAGGATTCTATTTACCTATGTGAGGATTTGAGCCTTGTTAATCATGCTTGATCATGATTGTTTTATTCTTGAGAGGATCATTCATATGAACGTATTCTAGAACTTGGCTTGCAGTCTTGTGTGAGACTTATGATTGATAAATTGCTAGGACATGATCTTAGGCCATTATTTTGTGATTAAGCTACTTAGCCAAATTTTGTCCTTCCTAATGATTTTATTAACCTTTGGATGCCCCGTTGAGCCGTTAAAAACCTTTTCTTTGGTAGCCGAAGTAAATAACCTTATAAACCTTTACTTGAGCCTTGATTAACCTATTCATTGGTAGAGAGAGTTGAGGTGAGTAAGTGTTGCAAGAAGAAATAGGAAGATAGAATATGGTTGGATGAAAAGAATATGGTTAAATCTTGTTTAGGGGTAGTGCCTGAAACTGGTACCTCGATTGCTTATAACATGAAGCTTTAAGCTTAAGAGCAGCTGATTGATAAAGAGAAGAAGGATAGTGCCTAAAATCGGTACCCGAATTGTCGAAAGAGATGATGTTGATGCACGGAAAAGAAGGAAAATCCATGAAAAGAAGAGGAGAAGTTGGAGGAGATATTGCAGCAAGAAGAAGAAATCGAGAACCTCCAAGGTAACTCTCTACTAGTGTCTTAAGTCACTTTACCTAAATTTTCCTACCTTTTTCCAAAGAGCCAACATTACAACCCAAAAACAAGTCCTTTGTGATCCTAGTGAAGAGTTGATTATAAGTTGATTTTTGAGACCTTTGCCAAGCTTATGGTTACTCGTGAATATGGATTGATATTAGTGTTTATATTAGCCTATATAGTGCCTCACGCACTTGAGTGAAAGAGAATAAATACTTATCTTTTGAGCTAGATTACTTAGTACCCCGAATGGTGTGTGATTGGATTGGTTTTGCATAAGTGATATATATAAAGCAATTAATACTTGTTTGATTTAATGAAGTTGCATGTGTGATATGTTGTACTTGATCTTGGTGAATTATACACGACTCCTGTGGTTTGATTTGGTTGCCTCGGGACGAGCAACATGTAAGTTTGGGGGTTTGATGAGTGTGTAAATTCACAAGTTTGGCATCATGTTTTATGCTAGTTTTAGAGAGTTTTGAGGTGGAAATAGGTGGAAAACCTATATATATTGTGAATTAGCATGAATCGGGTGTTAATGGAGCTATTTAAGTGGTTTTGATAGCAAAATCGAGTGGAAGTGCCAAGAATCGAAGAGACGAAGTCGAGACCACGCGAACTGCCAAGGAGAGAGGTGGGTTTGACCTGTTGGAGGAGGGTTCAACCTCTCCAGAAGGTCGAACCAGCAATGCAAAGTGGCAGAAGATGGGTTCGACCACGACTCAAGGGGTTCGACATGTCTATCAGGTCGAACCATGGTCGAATCAGTTCGCGAGAAAGTTGATTCGACCACGATGTTGGGGATTCGACCTGACGGTTGGTCGAATCAAGAGCAGAAATTATCCAGTAGAATGGTTCGACCTGTGGTTCTACCAAGACGGAGTGGTTCGACTTGTACAAAAAGTAGAACCAAGTGCAGAATACTTCTAGTAGGTGGGTTCGACCTGTGGTTCGACCTGCGGCCAGTGGTTCGACCTATTTGTTGAGGTCGAACCATCGTGTGGAAACTTAACTTATCTGGATTTTCAAGGCCAAAACGCGTGTGATCACTTGAAAAGCCCATTCCAAGCCCTGGAGATGTGATTACAAGTATAAAAGGAGGCTCATGAAATCAGAGCTTTGGGGAGCTTTTAGAGAGTTTTAGAGAGCGTAAGATCGTGAAGCACAAGAGGAGACTAGGAGGAACTGTGACAGAGGTTCCGCTGGATATTCAAGTAAGATTGGTCCATCTAACCATCATTGTTCCTAGATCAATCATGGACTAGAGCCACTTCGGTAGTTCTAGGATTATGAAGGTTTCATGAGTTGATTTGTATTTCGTGTGTATACTCCGTACAACACTACTTGTGGTTTAGTTTATATAAGATTGTACGTTTTTAATCCATACTCATAGTTGTTTTGTGCATCAATAATCGTTGTGTAGAGTCTGAATGCATAACATGGTTATTGATTGAGTGCTTTCACTAATGAGCAGGGTTTATTGTTATAATTCTAAGTGAAGGGATTCTGAGGTTTTATTAGAACCGTCTTATATGAATGTTTGTTAATTGAATTGAATTCGGGTTAACAAGTAGGATTAAGAGTATAACTTTATAGTACCTAAAAAGGGAGATCAAATCGGGTTAGAGTACTAAGTGCACGGGAAATAATTGATTATGATAGTACCTAGAAAGGGGGGTAAAGTATACATCTTGCTCTGAGGATACTCACACGTGTCAAAAACTTATCTATTTATGTCTATAGTGTAGATTTGCATGGTCTAGCGATGCGTCCATAAACCACAAGGCAGAGTCGGACATCGACACATGAAAGTATGAATTAACTAATGAAACTGGATGGCCTGACGAACTACCTATCATCTTATTTGATCACAACTACTCTTCTCTTGTTCTTGTTATTGATTTGCTATTTTAATTGTTACTTAGTTTAAAAACCAACAATTACGATTCTCAACATAGTCATAATTGCTAGAAAATAACTAAAGTAATATTTACCCGTCCCGTGGATTCGATATTTAACTTGGTCACCTTCGAAACTACAATTGGTATTCTTCATACTTGGTGATTAAAATTGTGTGTTAAGAAAACACCCATCAGGAACCGTTCCATTCGTCTTACACTGAATCCATCATATAGATGGAGTCTTACATCCTCCTTCATGATTCTCATAAGGGCCTTATGAGAAGTGGATGTCTGGGAGAAGAATCCAGACAATCCTCTTGCATCTCATGTTTGAAGGTTTATTCTTCACTCCAACTCATCTTCAGAAGATTCATCTTGACTGAAGAATTCTTCTTCATATATGCTCTCGTCTAAGGGTATATTTTCAAATTGATATACCTGCACTAGATCTTGGAAGTAAACATCTTTCACTAATCTCTGGAGTTTTTTTGAACTGCCGTACTCCCCTTCATTGGTTCTCTGGGCAATCAAGTGAGATATTCCCTCTAGCTCCACATGTATAGCAATTACAATCCTTGAATCTTTCAATGGCTTGTGTGGGTGCTCTTCGGAATAGCTTTCTTGTGGGAGTTCTTCCCGTACTTCTCTGATTTGATCCTGAGGATGAGGCTTGACTTCTTGAACTCCATCTTGATGGCCCAGACCTTTGCCCTGATTTATAGGTTCAGGCCTTCTATTTGTACCAAAAGAATCTTGGTTTTCTGGACCTCCATCCTCCACTTCTTTGAGTGTAAGGATGATTTTTCTTCATCCTTTTCTTCTTCCCAGGATTTCTTCCTATGATGGTTGGAAGATCATTTCTCTCGCAGCATAAGGGTATTGTCTAGTTGATTCCCCTCAATCTCTTGTAGTTTTTATGTAGTGATACTTGATTACACCACTCTGCAACCTTGACTTCGAGGAAAGACATTCTCCTTGCCATTGAGTCTAGCTCAAACGGTTCATATTCTTTGATCAGCATTTCTCTCCATAGGCTTAAAATCTTGGCAAAGAATAGGTGGAAAACTTCCTTCTCCTTGATCTTCGATTTTCATTTATACTCTGTGAAGAGCTTGATGTACTCACCTACGTTGCAAATGTCAAGTAGTTATAGGCTGTATAGGGCATTCCTATACTTCTTCTTTTCCTCTTGCATTCTTTCGAAGTAGCCTACTCTGATGAAATGGATCTTGATGATCTTGGCCATGCGACCAATAATATATCTAAGGGCTTCCCCTTCCATGACCTCCTTCTTGACTTCGTCTGAGAGTAGCTCTCTGATGAGCGTTTTCTCAACACACAATTAATCCCCAAGTATAAAGGATATCAATTGTAGTTTCGAAAGGTGACCAAGTGATTATCGAACCTAAGGGACGGCGTATTATCAATTTAATTATTATCTAAATTAATTAAGACAAGGCAATTACATTTGAATGGTTATCTAACAACTAATATGCTGGAAATTAAATAACAAATAAAATAAAGTATCACTTGAAGAATACGAAAGTTGATCAAGTAGGAGAATATGTAGCTCTAGGATAATCCAGTTTCACTAATTAACTTCCCTTCCATGTGTCAATGTCCGACTCTGCCTTGTGGAATATGGACGCATCACTAAACCATGCATATCTACTCTATAGACACAAGTAAACATGCGTGTAACACGTGTGAATAACCTCGGAGCAAGAGATATAATTTCACCCCCCTTTCTAGGTACTACCAGTATCAATTATTTTCCCCTAGGATTGGTACTCTAACCCGATATGATCTTCCTTTATAGGTACTATGAAATTATCCTCTTTATCCTACTTATTAACCCGAATTCAATTCAATTAATAAGTATTCATACATGATAGTTCTAATGAAGCTTCGGAGTCCCTTCACTTAGAATCATAACATGGAACCCTGCTCAACAGTGAACACACTCAACCAATAACCATGTCATGCATTCAGACTCTACACAACGATTATTGATGCACAAAACGACTATGAGTATGGATTAAAAAAGGTACAATCTTATATAAAATAAACCACAAGTAGTGTTGTACGGAGAATACACATGGAAGTTCAATTAACTAGATAAAACCTTCGCAACCCTAGTTCTACCAAAAAGGCTCTAGCCCATGATGCTGCGAAGAACAATCATGGGTGTTGGATAGATCTTACCTGAATGTCCGGAAAATACAAGATAAATTAGGAAACGAATAAACCCTTGATATGGCGTCTTTATATCCTTCTCCGTCTTGAATCCTCCTCTTGGTTCTCCTCTTGATTCCACAAACGAATCTTCAAAGTGATGGATGAATGGAGGAAAGGAAGTTGGTTGGGGGGTGATCCCCCTTGTGGGGTGTTGTATGTTGTGGCCTCTCTTCTTCTCTCTTGTTGTTGTGTTCCTCCCCTTTTTGGGGCTGTATAGACCTCCTTTTATACTTGTAATCACGTCTCCTAGGCTTGGAATGGGCTTTTCAAGTGATCACACGCGTTTAGGCCTCGAAAATACGACTTTGGAAAGTTCCCGAAGCGTGGTTCGACCTCCCAAACAGGTCGAACCAACCCCTACAGGTCGAACCATGGTCGAACCACCCTTCTGGACGCCCAGGTGCTTGGTTCGACCATCCCAACAGGTCGAACCAGCATGTCGTTGTCGAACCAGCTATTTTTCCGTTGGGTTCGACCTCAGTTCGACCTCAAGCAGGTCGAACCGATTTGCGCAGTTTCTCCGTTTTGCGTATAACTTTCACATCCGACCTCCGAATTGAGTGATTTTTGTGCTCACGCGATCCTCTCTTCCTTGGATTTCTATCCATATAAACAAATCACAAAAACTCCAAGAATTGAATATATAACAGGCCATGGAAAGTAGCACTGTAATTCTGTTCGGCACAGCTCGCGCGGCGTCACCACTTTGCTCATAACTTCCTCGTTCGCACTCCGAATGGGATGTTCTTTACGCCAAAATGACCCTATCTTCAGTGGATTTCCAACCATGTATCACACTTCCCGTTCAGAGCTCCACATCAACACAGAATAATTATGAAAGTTCGACGTGCGTTTTCAGCATTCTTGCACAAATTGCACCTTTTCTCCAACTTTGCACTTTTGATCATTTTTCCACCTAAAACACAACAAAACACCTCAAGTGCACCTTTTTCTCACATATAATGAATATAAGACCATTGTGCTAATATAAGACTACAATATCAATCAAAAAGGTGTTAAATTGGATATTAAAACATGCTTATTTTCACTCTCATCAATCCCCCAAACTTACCCGTTGCTCGTCCAGAGGCAACAAGATAAAGATAAAGAGAAAGAGAGTACAAAAATTAGCGGGGAAACAAGGACTATGACCAATACCCATTCAAAATACAATCGTCATCAACTTAGGTCATGCAACTCTCATTACATGTAATAATCAATTCAAAGCATACAAGTTAAGACAATCACCACCAATTCAAATGCTTCATCAACATGTCCTCACGGGAAGTATATATCACTCGTACTCAAGTGTAAAAATGTACACTTATGGGTTAAGGTGTTTACGCTCAGATTCAATTCAAGTGCATGCGTAACCATAAGCTTGCCAAACGTCTCAAACTCTCCACCACTAAAAAGTATGATTCGACAATGGGATCAAAAAGGACTTATCTTTTGGATGTAATATTGGCTCTTTAGTAAGGGTAGGAAACATATGGATAAAGTGACTCAATTGGTAGAGAATTAAAATTGGAGATCTTTTGTACTGCAAATTTTTACACTTAAAGGCTATCCAACTTCATGCTCTTCTAATTTTCTTTTCTCTCATTTCCTTCAAGTTCAACATACTTTTTCTTTATCATTTCCTTTTTTTTTTCCTTTCTTGAGGTACCAGTTTCGGGCACTACCTCTAACATCTTGGGGTACCAGTTTTGGGCACTACCCCTAAGCAACTTATTTTTAAGCTCATAATCACTTGTACAGCTTCAAATATTTTATTCCTTCCAAACTCCATGAAAATCAATTCACACGCTTTGACAACATTTAATTCTCCACTAGATATAGGAATTTAAGGCTCAAATAGGATATCAAAGTGGCTGACTTCGTAGGTTGCCAAAGAAATAAGGCTTTCAGGCTCAAAAGGGCTAACTACGGATATATAATTATTTGGTAGGGAATTATTTAGCTAAGTGACTCATAAATTCAAGGATGGCCTAAAATCATCTCCCATCATCTAACACACATGTAGTTTCAAGTAAGACAAGAGGCAAGTTCTAGAATACATACACAAGAACGATACTCACCAGAAAAGAAATATCATGTGATTATGTATCATGATAAACAAGGATCAAAATCTCACATGGGTATTTAACAAGTAACAGAGCACCTTTCATGGTAAGCAATATCCCACAAGTACATATAGAACTTCATATCACAATATAACTCAAGTACACTTCCTTCATCAATTTCAAGAGCATATGAATTTCAAATATAAGCTCATATGGATCACCACCAAAAACTCAATCCTTCGCTCCATGAATTATAAGCACACATAAAAATTAGAAAAAGGAAACGAGGGCACCTGATTTTTCTTCAACGTACGCACGAGCTCCGTGAGTCAAAGCCTAAATGTAGAACTCGTCTTGCCACCTAGTTACCCTTTTCTATCATCAAAGCTCAAACAAACTCATCATCACAGGATTCATCAATAATAAAATAGGAGAACTATAAGAAAGAATTAATTGACTATGTAATCGACTCCACACACTAGAAACACCACTGAACACTAGGCAAATTGTAAAAAATTGACACATCAAAACTGATTAAAGTTTCAATATACAGCAAAAAATCAACTCCCCTAGCAAACATTACAAAGAAAATATTATATTATTGGTGCTTCAATGAGGTAAGTACATCACACCCCCCCAAACTTAGTAAAAACGTAAGTCGAAACAAAGTTTGAAAAGAGATGTAATTGCCGATTAGTAAGCACCTTAAATATAAAAATTTCTTACTCACACAAAAGAAATAAAGCAATAAAACGGAAGGGCAAGCCCCCAACAAACGCTCATGTTTAACGTCGTAGAGTCACGACGGTAGAGGACGGTCTTCTCGCATCCTCACCTTCAAATACTTTCTTTCCCTCTTCTTGTCTACACTCAACACCTCACCTTTCTTGGTCACAAAAATATGATCATTGAAATTTCCTTCCTCCCATGGCTATCTAGACTCCTCCTTGTCAACCTTCCACTTAAATTCAGAATCACCTGTCTTAAAAAAAATCAAGATTAAACAAGTTAGAAACCATATCAATGCTCTTGCATGATTGAGTCTCCATGGGCATCTTCATTGCATGATCAAGAGAGAAAACCACATCTTCATTATCCATTCGCAGTCTAAGCTTTCCTTCCTTAACATCGATCATAGCTCCAGCTGTGGCAAGGAACGGTCGTCCCAAAATAAGGGGAATGTCACCCTTATCATCTTCCATCTCAAGTACAAGAAAATCCACGGGAAAAATTAACTTATCCACTCTCACTAAAACATCTTCAATTAAACCCTTCGGACAAGTCATGGATCTATCCGCCAATTGAAGAGCAATATTCGTGGGATTAAGATCCCCCAAACCAAGCCTTTTAAATATGGACAAAGGCATCAAATTAACGCTTGCCCCCAAATCACACAAGGCTTTATGTGCCGACCCTTTTCCAATGTCACAAAGAATGGTGAAGCTTCCCGGATCCTTTAACTTTGCAGGCAGCTTCCTTTGAAGGATCAAGCTGCAATTCTCTGATAGGTTCACCGTCTCCACTCCGTTCAAGCTTTTCTTCTTTGATATAATATTCTTAAGGAATCGGGCATAGTATGGCATCTCCATGATTGCTTCAGAGAAAGGAATGTTCAAGCTTACTTTGCTCATGACATCGTGAAACCTCTTGAACTTTTCTTCCAATCCCTTCTCGGCCAATCTTGAAGGAAACGGAGGAGGTATCTTGGTCTTTGGTCTTCCCCATTCATCACGTTCAACCTCCTTCGCTTTATCCTTCTTGGCTCTCAATCTCTTTGCTTCTTCCCACTTCTTCTTCATTGTAAGCTCAGTATTCTGCTCATGTAAAGGTACTGGAGTAACATCAACATCATGCGGAACATTTGGCGCAGAAACGGGCAACTTCTGGATGGGTTCGACCAGGGTTCGACCTGTGGAACAGGTCGAACCAAGCACGTACTGGTCGAACCTACCTTCTGGACAACGGCTCTTTTTTTGAATTTGAGGTTCGACCTGGGTTCGACCTGTTTGAGAGGTCGAACTAGGTACGTAATGGTCGAACCTATCTCGTGGAAGACTGCTCTTTTTCTGCTCTTGAGGTTCGACTAGGGTTCGACCAGTGTTAGAGGTCGAACCACTGCCCCCTAGGTCGAACTGCCTCACTGTATAGTTTATATCCTCCAGTTCGACCTGGGTTCGACCTGCTGGGTTGGTCGAACCATTACGGTCGTGGTTGAACCGTTGCTGCGACAAAACAGAGCACTCCGGATGAAGAGGTTCGACCATGGTTCGACCTACAGAACAGGTCGAACCCTCTGGGTTTTGGTCGAACCGGTGTTCTGGAAAAATAGAGTGCTCCGCATGGTGAGGTTCGACCATGGTTCGACCTGAATGCCAGGTCGAACCTTCTGGATGTTGGTCGAACGGAGGATTAGCTATGTCCAAATTTGATCTCGGCCTCGTCGTTCCCTCGTACTGCGTTCCAGACCTTAACGTGATGGCTTTATCTTTCAATTTTTGTGCCAATTGATTCACGTTCGTGGTCATCTGCCCCATCATCAAGGTAAGCTCCTTCATCTGCTTAGATAAATCTGCATGATCAACATTCATGGTATCCTCAAGATGATCAATCCTTGCATCATTCTCTGCCATGTATCGATTGAAGGTATCTTCAACACTCTTCACTTCTTGCTGCTTCATATTAGGCCCCCTTTGTGTCAACTCTGTGATCTGCCTCTGCTGGAACTCTAGTAGCTTGTTGATGTTAGCTAGACTAGAGATGATCTCATCATCCCTATTTGACTTCACCACTTGATGTTCAACCTGCGCTACCTCGCCAAGTATATATGATCCTCTATCTCTCTCTATTGGCCAGTCACGTGAATTCATAGAGATGTCTTCAAATAATTTTTCCGCTTCAAGTGCTGTCTTTGATAACAGCACTCCTCCTGATGATGCATCAATAAAACTACGCGACTCACAATCCAATCCATAGTAGAATATGCTTATGTATTCAGCCTTCGGCATTCCATGCTGTGGACACCTCCTGAGCATGTCTTTAAACCTATCCCACGCCTCATAAAATTTCTCACCCTGATTCATAACAAATTGGGTGATCTCTTGCCTCATTCTTAAGATCCTTGAGGGTGGCATGTATCTCTCCAAGAACTTCTGCTGCAGTTGGTCCCATGTAGTGCAATAGGCTGCATCAAGAGTGTCAACCAAGCTTCTGCTCCATCAATCAAAGAGAACTTGAATAAGGCGATTCGCCTAGCATTATCATGAGCTCCAGCTCCTTTTTGAGTGTTTGCATAACCAAGAAATCTTCGGAGATGTTGATATGGATCTTCAAACCAATCTCCAGAAAAGGGATTCTTTTCCACCATGTTAATAAGAGCGGGATTTATTTCAAAATCATCATCTTCCCCCCTTGCTCCTATCAACCCCATGTTGACATTCCCAAAGTTCGTGAAAATTTCACGTATGGCAACATTATCCGGGTTCTACCTTGCTCCGGCCATGTTTAGCTCAATGTGTTATTCGTTCCTTTCCTTCCCCTCCTTTTTCAAGCACACAAGTAACTCGGAAAAATTCAAGGTTAGATAGAAATAAATAATCACAAATAAAAGAAAAAAAAATATCTTAATCAAACTAGAAATAATAAAATTAATAATTACAGCCATCCCCGGAAACGGCGCCAAGAACTTGATGAGCGTTTTCTCAACACACAATTAATCCCCAAGTATAAAGGATATCAATTGTAGTTTCGAAAGGTGACCAAGTGATTATCGAACCCAAGGGACGACGTATTACCAATTTAATTATTATCTAAATTAATTAAGACATGGCAATTACATTTGAATGATTATCTAACAACTAATATGCTGGAAATTAAATAACAAATAAAATAAAGTATCACTTGAAGAATACGAAAGTGGATCAAGTAGGAGAATATGTAGCTCTAGGATAATCCAGTTTCACTAATTAACTTCCCTTCCATGTGTCAATGTCCGACTCTGCCTTGTGGAATATGGACGCATCACTAAACCATGCATATCTACTCTATAGACACAAGTAAACATGCATGTAACACGTGTGAATAACCTCGGAGCAAGAGATATAATTTCACCCCACTTTCTAGGTGCTATCAGTATCAATTATTTCCCCCTAGGATTGGTACTCTAACCCAATATGATCTCCCTTTATAGGTACTATGAAATTATCCTCTTTATCCTACTTATTAACCCGAATTCAATTCAATTAATAAGTATTCATACATGATAGTTCTAATGAAGCTTCGGAGTCCCCTCACTTAGAATCATAACATGGAACCCTGCTCAACAGTGAACGCACTCAACCAATAACCATGTCATGCATTCAGACTCTACACAATGATTATTGATGCACAAAACGACTATGAGTATGGATTAAAAAAGGCACAATCTTATATAAAATAAACCACAAGTAGTGTTGTACGGAGTACACACATGGAAGTTCAATTAACTAGATAAAACCTTCGCAACCCTAGTTCTACCAAAAAGGCTCTAGCCAATGATGTTGCGAAGAACAATCATGGGTGTTGGATAGATCTTACCCGGATGTCCGGAAAATACAAGATAAATTAGGAAACGAATAAACCCTTGATATGGCGTCTTTATGTCCTTCTCCGTCTTGAATCCTCCTCTTGGTTCTCCTCTTGATTCCACAAACGAATCTTCAAAGTGATGGATGGATGGAGGAAAGGAAGTTGGTTGGGGGGTGATCCCCCCTTGTGGGGTGTTGTATGTTGTGGCCTCTCTTCTTCTCTCTTGTTGTTGTGTTCCTCCCCTTTTTGGGGCTGTATAGACCTCCTTTTATACTTGTAATCACTTCTCCTAGGCTTGGAATGGGCTTTTCAAGTGATCACACGCGTTTAGGTCTCGAAAATACGAATTTGAAAAGTTCCCGAAGCGTGGTTCGACCTCCCAAACAGGTCGAACCAACCCCTACAGGTCGAACCATGGTCGAACCACCCTTCTGGAAGCCCAGGTGCTTGGTTCGACCATCCCAACAGGTCGAACCAGCATGTCGTGGTCGAACCAGCTATTTTTCCGTTGGGTTCGACCTCAGTTCGACCTCAAGCAGGTCTAACCGATTTGCGCAGTCTCTCCGTTTCGCGTATAACTTTCACATCCGACCTCCGAATTGAGTGATTTTTGTGCTCACGCGATACTCTCTTTCTTAGATTTCTATCCATATAAAGAAATCATAAAAACTCCAAGAATTGAATATGTAACAGGCCATGGAAAGTAGCACTACAATTCTGTTCGGCACAGCTCGCGCGGCGTCACCACTTTGCTCATAACTTCCTCGTTCGCACTCCGAATGGGATGTTCTTTACGCCAAACGACCCTATCTTCAGTGGCTTTCCAAACATGTATCACACTTCCCGTTCAGAGCTCCAAATCAACACAGAATAATTATGAAAGTTGGACGTGCGTTTTCAGCATTCTTGCACAAATTGCACATTTTCTCCAACTTTGCACTTTTGATCTTTTTCCATCTAAAACACAACAAAACATCTCAAGTTCACCTTTTTCTCACATATAATGAATATAAGACCATTGTGCTAATATAAGACTACAATATCAATCAAAAAGGTGTTAAATTGGATATTAAAACATGCTTATTTTCACTCTCATCACTCTCAGGCGCACTTCACTGATCCTTCCAGGCTCATAGTTAGGAATCTTATGTACCCTTTTTTATCCAGCTCTAGTGCACCTCCTGCAATCTTCATTGCATTCGCCCACTCATCGATCAAGGTTTCTATGTTCTTGAGATCCATCTTATCGAGGTTTAAGATCAATCCATATGGATTTATCGGTTTAAGGTGAGACCGACCAAATGGAGTGTTGTGTAAATTAGATCGAACTCGACTGGCTCCCGTTGACAATCCTGTTGCCCTTATCTTGAAATCTCCTTGGTTTGGGATTGTTTCTTCTTGTCTTACTTCATGGACTCCATGAGATTCAGAAGTTCCTTCATTTTGGCTCAGATCATGTTGTATCTGAGGAGTCCGCAACTACTGTTGAGAGCTTGAAGTTTTTCCTGCATTCATCTATAGATCTACAAGTGTTAGTCCTTGGAAGGACTCATATAGATATTTTAGAAAAAAAAGATTCGCTATTGCCATCTGAAGATGTGAATTCTCCTCTAAGGATAGCGATCATCTTCTCACTCTCAGTCTTTGTCCTTGTGACCTCCGTCGTCTTCCCTTTTTGATGTAAAAGGGGTTCTATTCCAAAGGTTGGTAGCAACCTCCCTCCTGGCTTTCTTCCGGTCACCTTGGTTTCTAGAGACTGTACTTGATCTAGCAATCTTTTGATGAGATCAAGTTGCTCCTTCTGCATCTTTTCTATATTATCCATCTGAAAGCTAATCTCAGCTATCGTTGTTGACATGTTTTGGCAGTATTCTCCAAAAAATTCCACCATTTTTTGAATTTCTCTAAGATCTTGACTCATCTTAGAGGATTCTGGGGTGATCTTTTTCCACTCCGTCATTTTAACCACCATGAAAAGTGGTATGGCTTGTAGATCACTCTTGGACCTTGATTTGGTTGTCTACTCCATCGTTCGTGTCTTGGGACACATCCATAGATCTCAGTGAAACTGTGGAATTTCACTATATTTCTCAACAACTCCTTGTAGTATCTTATTTCATCATGTCGGATTTCCTCTATGTGTTCTTCCTCTATCTGATTAGCACGAGCTCTTGCACGTTCTATTTCTCATTCCAGGTTATCCCAAAATCTCTGGTTACCATCTTTTCTTTTTTCCACTCTTTGTATATACAGGATTTCATAATATTCTTATATAGAATTGCATGTCCTACTATCTCATGTTGGCGTTCCATCGTTTGGTTAGCGTGAAGCGTTAGGGTTCCATGTAAACAAGATCAGCGGAAGCAACAAATCAAAGTCTGCAATACCTTTCACCAGGGTTTGTTATTGAAGAACTGCAGAGAACAACCTCTTGATCTTCTGCTGTATTCCCTAAGTTCAATCCTGATGTTGAGTGGGCAACAATCTTCAGGATATTCTCAATCTGCTTTCTAACCTTTTACTCACGTCAGACACGGCGCATAAATTAAGGGTTCCAGGAAACTGAGATAACTTATATATGGGCTATAGCAGGGACCAGGAGGAGAAATTGGAGTTGGGCCTCCATTGGGCTTAAGTATCCAAACTTAGCCCAAAGCTTATACTTAAGTCCAATAATAATAATATAATCCACTAAAATATTATTACTGCACTACCGCTCCAATCCCATAATTACATTATGGGCTCCTTCTTATTATGAGCCCAACAGTCTCCCCATGTTTAAGATATACAATGCCCATTAATTAATTAAGTTACTGACAACTCAAATTAATTAATATCTCATCCGATAATAGTATCACTCAACTTTATTATCATGCCAGAATTAATCCACTTGCAAGATTTACATGATAATCCTTATGAGCTCCTCAAGGGGACATCATCAACCTATGTCAGACACGGATTCCTTCTACAATCAACAACACACTATAGAGACAGCACTACTTCCTAAATCACCGAGTTTGTTGATTTAATACATGTAAATCTCACCCATTGATGAATCAAAAAAATATATACTGCCTTACGTGTCGAGGTTATTGTATAGGGATTAAGAGCACGAACATCCATAATAACTGAGATCAAGTTCTCCTATATCAAGTTTAACGATCTCAAGCGGTCCTGCTCAATACACATAAAGCGTACTAATGTGATTCTATAGTCAAGACAAACTAATACCAAATCACACCACAACCATCCCGATAGATAGTCCCCGTCTATCTCAGTTGTGAGCATCTGTTTATACTTTATAAGAAAATCGATAATATGATCTTCCGCGTATTGTTGCACAACATATTATCTACAGTATAAAGTAAATGGACTTTTGCACAAACATATAAATAAATTATAATATGTAAAATGTTTGATCATATGATTCTCATTTCAAATAAATTGTTAAAACATTGTTTCATACAAAAGCCAGACTTTTAGTATATAATCTAACAATCTCCCACTTATACTAAAAGACTATGCTACTATATCTGCTGACACGCATCTATTCCTCATTCCTTCTACATGCCCATCGAATGCTTTCGCTGGAAGGCTCTTAGTAAAAGGATCAACCAAGTTATCCTCCGATGCAATCTTAGTAACAACGACCTCTCCTCTTTTAACGATGTCTCGTATCAAGTGGTACTTGCGCTCAATGTGTTTACTCGCCTTATGGGCTCATGGTTCCTTCGAGTTTGCTATTGCACCACTGTTATCACAATAAATTGTGAACACTTTGGGCAAACCAGGAATCACATCCAAGTCCATTAAGATGTTCCTAAGCCATACTGCTTTTTTAGCTGCCTCAGAGGCTGCTACATATTCAGCTTCCATGGTGGAGTCCGCAACGCATTTCTACTTTACGCTCCTCCATATTATGGCTCCTCCTCCAAGAGTTAACACATAACCCGAGGTGGATTTACTAGTATGCCTATCTGACTTGAAATCCGAATCAGTATAACCCAAAGGTAACAAAGTATCTGCCCGGTAAATCAGCATATAATCCCTAGTCCTTCGCAGGTACTTCAAAATATGCTTTACCGCAGTCCAATGCCCTTGTCCTGGATTACTTTGATACCTACTCACCATGCCCATGGTATAACAGATATCCGATCTCATACATAGCATAGCATACATAAGGCTTCCTACTGCCGAAGCATAAGGTACCAGCTTCATTTCCTCTACTAGTTATTGTGTCTTTGGACACATATCCTTAGATAGAGGTATTCCATGTTTGAAAGGTAGAAAACCTTTCTTGGAATCTTGCATGCTAAAACGAGCCAGGATTGTATCAATGTATGAAGCTTGAGATAAGCACAACATTCTTTTCTTGTGACCCTTATTAATTTGATCCCAAGAATGTGTCCGGCTTCTCATAAGTCCTTCATTTCAAACTACTTGGAAAGCCATACCCTAACACCCGATAATACCTTTACATTATTTCCAATGAGAAGAATATCATCCACGTAGAGTACAAGAAATACCACTACATTTTCGTCACACTTCTTGTACACACATGATTCATCCGAACATTGAATAAATCCATATGACTGGATTACTTCATTAAAACGGATATTCCATGATCATGAAGCTTGTTTCAATCCATAAATGGACCTATTAAGCTTACACATAAGATACTCTTCGCCCTTTTCAATGAAACCCTCTGGTTGCTTCATGTAGATATTTTCCTCAAGAATTCCATTTAGGAAAGTTGTCTTGACATCCATCTGCCATACCTCATAATCCATATGAGCAGCAATAGATAAAAGAATCTGGATTGACTTAAGCATGGCTACAGGCGAGAAGGTCTCCTCATAATCAATTCCTTCTTTTTGAGTATATCCTTTAGCGACAAGCCTGGCTTTAAAGGTTTCCACCTTACCATCAGATCCTCTTTTTCTTTTATAGACCCACTTGCATCCAATAGCTTTTAGACCATCGGGTTGTTCTACAAGCTCCCAGACTTGATTAGAATACATAGATTCTATTTCAGATTTCATTGCCTTTTGCAGTGATTAAGCATCTTTATCTTGCAGTGCCTCGTTGTAATTCCATGGGTCGATTTCATGTTCACCAGGGACCAAGTCAGAAGACTCTCCCAATCTCATGAATCTATCAGGTTGTCTAACAACCCTCCCACTACGACGAGGCTCTGTAGGCAATTGTGTATCAGGTGTGACACGCGGTGCAGTGTCCTGTGGTATATCCTCAAGTACAGTTGGTATTATGTTTCGTGTTTCCTCTCTTACTTCATCTAGAACAATTTTACTCATGGGTTTGTAGTTCATTACATAATCCTCTTCCAAAAATCTAGCGTTCATGCTAACGATCACCTTTAGGTCTTTAGGACTATAAAACAAACCACCCTTTGTTCCTCTAGGATATTCTACAAACAGACAAACTTCAGTACGTGATTCAAACTTATCAGTATCTGCCCTTAACACATGTCGTAGTGTCTTGATATATTTTATAAGTTGTTTTTCCACATCAGCCTTGTACTCTTTGAATTTATCAAAGCACTCAGACTTGCGGCGCATCAAATAAATATATCCATATCTAGAATAATCGTCAATGAAAGTGACAAAATATTCATGACCACCTCTTGCCTGGACAGACATAGGACCACATAAATCAGAATGAACCAATTCCAACAGATCCTTGGCTCTATACCCTTTTGCCTTAAAAGGCCTTTTGGTCATTTTTTCTTCCAAGCGGGATTCGCAAGTTGGATAATTTTCCACTACTAATGAACTCAGAGGTCCATCTGCTATCAACCTTTGAATATTACTCAAATTAATGTGACCCAGTCATAGATGCCAAAGATATGTTTGGTTCATCTTCGAAATTTCTTTTCTCTTATTAGTAGATGTATCATTCAATTCAATTTGTTGCACTGTGGGAGTAATTGGATTAAGAGTATACAAATTATCTATCAATGCACCATCACAGATAATAATTCTATCTTTCCTTATAACAACCTTGTCATTAAAAGAAACATAATATCCATCCATAAATAATTTAGAAACCGAAATTAAATTCTTTCTAAAATGAGGTACATAATGACAATTCCTCAAAACAAAAAAAGTTTTTATTCTTATTGAAAAATAAATAGACGTCTCCCACTGCAACAGCCGCTACCCTTGTAGTATTCCCCATGAGTATGGTAATCTCCCCATCACTAAGCTGTCGGGTTTGATGGAACCCCTGCAAAGAATTGCAGACATGGTTAGTGGCTCTCGTATCTACACACTAGGTGTCAGCAGATATAACCTCTAAACATGATTCAACAACTAGTATATAAGACTTGCCATCCTTGTTCCCCTTCAGAAGAGGGCAGTCAGCCTTGTAGTGTCCCGGCTGCTTGCATTTGAAGCACTTGCCTTTAGACTTCTTGACCGCACCAACCTTTGCTTTCACCTAGTTCACCGGTGCTGAATTTCCTTGCTTCTTCTTATTCCTACCTCCTTTCGGCCTAAGATGAGGAGCATTTTCAGCAACATGAACCTGAGGAGCTCTACGAAACAGTTCTTCCGCTGCCACAAGTTCTGTCAGAAGTTTCGCCAACGTGTACAAATGTTTGTTCATACCGTAGTTTAGGCGAAACTGCTCAAAACTCCGAGGAAAGCTTTGGAGTATGATATAGACTTGGGTTTCCCCATCGATTTTAACTCCAAGAACTTCCAGCTCATTGAGTTGGCCCATCATTCTAAGGACATGCTCCCTTACGGAAGTGCCCTCAGCCATTTTGGTGTTCATGAGCACAGACATGTCCTTCGACCTAGCAGGACGACTCTGATGTCCGAAGAGCTCCCTAAGATTATGCATCATATCATAGGCAGTGTTCATAGCTTGATGCTCAGTCTGAAGCACATTTGACATAGAAACCAAAATATAGCACTTAGCCATCCTATTAGCTTTGACCCACCTATTATAAGCAACTCTTTGCTCTTCGGTAGAGGCATCAGTAGGTGCCGGAGGACATTCCTCAGTGAGAACAAAGATATAATCTTCAGCAGTTAAAACAATGTCCATGTTTCATTTGCAGTCAACATAATTAGTGCCAGTAAGTTTGTGTTCTTTAAGTATAACAGAAAGTGAGTTGAGTGCCATTTGAAAATCATGAGAATCATAAATAAATAAACAGATCAAACACTTTGAATTTATCAATTTATATTGATTCCCTCAAAACAATATAAAATAAAATTCACCAACATCTCAAGCACCGTGAGTCTGCATGCCACGATTGTATGGACGTATACAAACCCGAACATTTACAAGAGAAGGTTTTACCCATTAATTTTATTTGTCAACCTAACCTTATGATAAAATAATTAATAGTTGGTTTTTCTTTAGCCATGCAAATAACAGCAGTGACTCCGATGGGGAGGATACTTATTATTTGCATCTAAGTGTACACCATTATTTGACCCCAAGTCCATTGCGCAAGCTTATGTGCCTTACAGATGGAGAAGTACACACGCGCTTGGATAACTTCCTACAGTCATCATAAAGAAGTTTGTACCAGTGATCCATGAATAAACTCATCCAATGGGGAGGAAGGCACTATAGCCAACACGCAAGTTTACTCACATCACTTACAAACCAATAATAGAGGCCGCAGGAATTAATTACCAATCCCCTCTCCCACTTAGTTAATTAAACATCGAGGGTTTTTAACATGCATATAATATTCCATTAATAATATACACATCCTAGCATGCTTCTATTAAAAAAAACACATAGAACATGCTTTTCACATATATAACAATAATCGTCAAATAAAATAATTAAGGCAGTTATATATATCACGAAATAAGTGCATAAATGGTGGAATCAAGAAAATGGGCCCAGCTGGCCTTAAAACACCAACTGCACGAAGTGTGCAGCCCATCAAGGCTGCCCAAGGAAATTCTGTAGGAACTAAGCCCACACATCACATGAGTTGCTTCTGCTTGTTCCCACCCAGCCATGTCATGCTTTCACAACGCCAAGCATTCACCGGATTCGTGCCGCCTTCCGTGCTCCGTGCTGCTCGCCAGAATGCCCTGGCACAACCTATGCCTCCCAGCATCATGCGCGCTGGCATGACAACCACGCTGTCCCATTTCTTGACAGCCCCGCCGTACATACACCATGCCTGGTCCCTCGATGTCGGCAGCAGGCTGTGATCGTGCCGGCAGTAGCTGCTTCCTCTCCTGTGCTCAGCGCCAGACAGCACGCAACACTATCTCACAGCTTTCGCGAGCTACCATGCCACAACCAGGAAGACTATACCGCTTAAGGTGCAGGCCAGACCTGAGAAGCACGGAGACCTGATCCGAAGAAGCCTCAGACCCGCCCTGACAAGCAAAGTACTCACCCTGAATCTGCCTCGGACTCGACCGAAAGCCCTTCAGACCGCCCAGAAAAGGAGCAGGCCTGACTGAAAATTTGCAGAGACCGCTTAGAAACATCGAGTCGACTCGCTGAAAACCACCGTCGACTCGCCCGTAGCCTGCTGTCCAGGTCTAATGCCACCCATCGTCTATCCAGTCACCACTTCACGGTGCCTAAACTAGCAGGAGACATCACGCTGAACGCCCGCCTTTTGCCGTTGATTTCCTTCCACGTCAGCTTTTCGCTTCCACCATGAATTCCTTCCAATCGATGCCATCCTATTACTGATCATCAGTCGCATCCTTGCACCAGACCAGATCGGTCATGATGAAGTTTCGACCGTGAAGCAATAGAGGGCCGATCGGAAATAGTCCAGATGCATTCGGAAACTATAGTCGACTCGCCATCAGGCGCCCTCGGAACCTCCATCAGACGAGCTAATGACGATGCTCACAGTCAGCCCTAGCCACCATCATCTGCCGTAGGTGGTGCAGCGAACCCTGCCGTCGTGTGCAGCTCCGCCAGTCCTGACAACCTGTAATAATCGCAACATCCAAAATCCCATCGCTGAGTCCGCATGACAAGCCATCAACGTCCTTTCATGCTTTCATCGTCGACTTTCGCCAGGCTAACCCAGTCACGATAACGCAATAGCCATCAAGCAAGTCGCGTCCAGTCTCAATCGCAAGCCAATTTCCGGCGATACAATTATAGGGTTTATATGGATAATACAAAACTATATAAACCCATACACATTCTTTCTATGCAACAATTAATACATGTATGACACGTAAACCCTACCTAACGTGTCACGTTTCACTACAAAACTAAAGTTCTGATACCAATTATTGGCATTCCATCGTTTGGTTAGCGTGAACCTTTAGGGTTCCATGTAAACAAGATTAACGGAAGCAACAAATCAAAGTCTACAATACCTTTCACCAGGGTTTGTTGTTGAAGAACTGCAGAGAACAACCTCTTGATCTTCTGTTGTATTCCCTCAATTCTGATGTTGTGGGCAACAATCTTCAGGATATTCTCAATCTGCTTTCTAACCTTTTACTCACGTAAAAAAAGGCACAGGAATTAAGGGTTTCAGGAAGTTGAGATAACTTATATATGGGCTACAGCAGGGACCAGGAGGAGAAATTGGAGTTGGGCCTCCATTGGGCTTAAGTATCCAAGCTTAGCCAAAAGCTTATATTTAAGTCCAATAATAATTATATAGTCCACTAAATATTATTACTGCGCTACTGCTCCAATCCCATAATTACGTTACGAGCTCCTTCTTATTATGAGCCCGACAGTCTCCACATGTTTAAGATATACAATGCCCATTAATTAATTAAGTTACTAATAACTCAAATTAATTAGTATCTCATCCGAGAGTAGTACCACTCAACTTTATTATCATGCCGGAATTAATCCACTTGCAAGATTTACATGATAATCCTTATGAGCTCCTCAAGGGGACATCATCAACCTATGTCGGATACGGATTCCTTCTATAATCAACAGCACACTATAGAGACATCACTACTTCCCAACTCACTGAGGTTGTTGATTTAATACATGTAAATCTCACCCATTGATGAATCAAAGAATTATATACTGCCTTATGTGTCGAGGCTATTGTATAGAGATTAAGAGCATGAACATACATTATAACTGAGATCAAGTTCTTCTATATAGACAGTACAACTCGAACAATCTCAAGCGGTCCTGCTCAATACACATAAAGCGTACTAATGTGATTCTATAGTTAAGACAAACTAATACCAAATCACACTACAACCATCCCGATAGATAGTCTCCGTCTACCTCGGTTGTGAGCATCTGTTTATACTTTATAAGAAAACCGATAATATGATATTTCGCGTGTTGTCGCACGATATATTATCTATAGTATAAAGTAAATGGACTTTTGAACAAACATATAAATAAATTATAATATTCAAAATGTTTGATCATATGATTCTCATTTCAAATAAATTGTTAAAATATTGTTTCATACAAAAGCCAGACTTTTAGTATACAATCTAACATCTCCAACAGGCCGGATAAGGTTGTTGCCCTAATCTTGCACAGGGCTACTAGTCCTGCCATACTCGGATGTGAACTTTCATTCGTATCCATATATCTTTGAAACTCACCTCTCGTTAAGTGATATGAATTTATAATAATTTTTTCATTCATAAATAAATAAGCCTAAGGCTCCGATACCATTTTGAAACGTGAAGATTACGAAGAAAATTAGAGTATAAAATGGGGTATGGAGGTTATGTTGTAAAAGGGTGTCTTTAAAATCATGTTGTGAAAGACCTTGCTAGTGGTGTTGTAGAAAATGTGTTGTAAAAGTTCTTTGACTAGTTGGAACACTTGGACCACCCTTAAGGGTATTTGTGTCCAAAATACGAAATTTGGGTAAAATTAATTATAAGTTATTTGATGGTTGGCAAAGCTCTTTTGCTTTTCATTCTGGGTGATTTTGACAATTGGCTCAAAATAATAATGTGTATGTATATATTAATGCAATCTACTACTCAAAATAATATAATCTCATAACTAATTAGCTATTCAGAAAGCCTCCACAAGAACCAATCTTTGTCATTTTACATATTTTCACAGAAACATTTTATCAAACAGTTGGTGTACCAAGAAATTTTATCATGAGGAATTTAATTCAATTCATGAGGAGCCCCAATGTATTGAGCATTTCCTGACGAACAAACAAGTAATATTACTTGAGATAAAGCGCTCGTGGCTTTAGGATTACACCCCCACTTCAATTTCGTGTCGTCGATAGTGATACCAGATATGCACGGTTGCTTCAATCTGGTGTGGCTATGAATAATTTGTCCCAGTCTAACAGAGACTCAATGCTCAAATTCTTAAGTTTATGACTCTTTACCGAGATAGAATGGATGGTTGAAACTTGGGAAAGTAGAAGCAAAAGAAATGGATTAAAAATTAGAGGGTACTAAGAAATCAACTTTGGAGTTTCCAATGTCTGCTTTGATGTTTCAGGAAAAAAATTTCATTGTAAATGCTTCCATTTCTTTTTTTATACAGGGATTGATTATTACTTTCTTTACGAGCTTCATAATTGTCTAACCCCGTTGTAACCCCAGTTAACCTTTTAATTCTCATAAAATATGTCCACGTGCCGTTCATTCGTAGCGTGCATGGAATAATAGATGGAATTCTAAATTGGAATAGGGGATCCGAGTTGATTTGATTCTAATTCCAACTATAATTTTTTGGCAAAGACTTGTGCGAGACCATCCCGCAGATCTTATCTCGTGAGACGAATATATCCAAACCCATTTTTTAAAGCAATTAATACGCGCTCCTTTGATTGTCAATCCTAATTATGCAATAATACTACGCGCTAAGATAAAATTCCACTTCGTAATAATTTTTACATCTTCACACTTATTTATTTAAGAGAAAGTCTTGCATGCGACCGTCTCACGTAAGACCATTTTACACTTTTAAAAATAGTTATCACTTTCATTATAAAATGTTATCACTTTCGCCATAAAATGTTATCACTTTTCATTTATATTATAAATTATTTATAAAATAGAATTATCACCTTTTATTAATTGAATATCACTTTATCATTATAAAAGTTATCACTTTGTGTCCGTCTTATGTAAGCCCTTATGTGAGACAGTCTCACACAAGTCTTTGTCTTTATTAAATTGAAAATAAATTTGTAACTTTTCTTATTTTATTTTATTTATTATATAGATATACAATTTTATTATTGTTTAAAATTTTTATTGAAAGTATTAATTTTAAAATTTTAATCTTTACTGTTGTAATATTTATGATAATGACGTGGCCATTATTTAGGAAACTGCCTACTCTAATCTTATGTAGAGAGTGGAGTAGTTTATACGTTGTTAATGAACAATTTACAAATTCTAATGAAATGCTCTCTCCCTGGCTCTTTTGTCTTTTTTTCTCTGATTCTATCATATGATTGTTTACATTCGATATTTTATAACACGTTATCAGCACGATTCTCTTCATGAGATCCTGAAGGTGTGATATTGCTAACCAGAAGAAAAAATTGACGTTGTCCAAGGGAATAATCATGTATTTCCTAGGAGGTAATTATTTTTAAGTTCTTACTAATTTACGCAACGAAGTCGTATTTAACATGTTCTTATATGATTTGTATGATTTATATATACTTATATAATTTGAAGAAACATATTCTTATAATGCATTTTAGAAATGAGTTTTTGGCATGTTCTTATATGTTTTGAACGGTTTTTGAGTCTAGGTAATTTATATGTTTTGGACTGCTAGTTATGTTTTTGTATCCTATTAATTTAACATGTTCTGGTTCTGTTTGCGTATCCATTAATTTAACATGTTCCAGCGGATAATTTTTTTTTAAAATTAATCGTATAATGTTTGCGTAATATTTTCTTTGATTATTTGTGTATATATTTGGTTTACTGTTGATGTAAATGTTATCATTTTATATTTATTTAAACATGGGTTTTAAACTCACACAGTTCACAATCTTAAACTGGAATCTTAATATGGCATATTAAATAAATAATCCCTAAAATTGTCGTATTTTACTGTGAGAAGCTATGATTAATTCATATTGTTGAGATAATGAGTCAAAATATATGTTTTTATAAGTTTACAAGAATAAATATCATTGATATTTGGCAAAGATTTGGGTGAGACCATCTCACGGATCCCCTTATATGAGACGGATCATCCATTAGCCCATTAAGTATATTTAAAGGGCCCTGTTTGGTTGTAATCAAATTAGAAAATTAAAAAATTAATTATCAACTAAATTAATTAGGTCTTCTATATTATATATTTATATTTATATATTATGCTTTTTTCTTTTAATTTATATTTTTTATTCTTCAAAATTTTATTAATTTAAAATCTAATATTTATTAAATTTATTTTTTAATTTTAAATTATAAATTTATACAATCAATTGATGAAAAGTGATAATTTTATTATGAACTATATTTCATGAATAATTTATAATATAGATGGAAAGTGTAACATTTCAAAAGAAAAGTAATAACAACTTTCGTAAAAAAGTGATAACTAATTAAAAAGATGTATTTCACGAATAATTTACTGGAATAATAAAAAGTGATAACATTTTTAATAAAAAGTGATTCCTAATCAATGAATGATATCCATCTAATTAAATTATTTTACGAAAACTTCATTGGAATAAAAAGTGACGGCTTTGGAGAAGGTTTCTTTCAAAAATGTTGGCATATCATCATGATAGATCTTTGCAGTGCTGTCAGGTTTTTCATCACCTCTAATACTCTGCCGGGTTGCATTAATTGTAATTTTGTTACATTGATTCCTAAAGTGACTGGTGTAAATAAGGTGGAAGATTTCAGGCATATTAATCTATGTAATTTTCTGTTCAAAATCTTCACTAAAATTCTAGCAACGAGGCTGGGGCCTCTTCTACACAGATATCTTGGAGTTTATCAATTTAGATTCATTCCGCATAGAAATATTCATCACTGCATAGCAGTTACATCGGAATGTCTTAATTGTCTTGATTTATCTACACTTGGCAGCATGACTTTCAAAATTGATATTCGCAAAGCGTTTGATACTTTGAGATGGGATTTCATATTAGAGATCCTTCATCGTATGGGGTTTTCGGAGAGATTTATCACTATGTTGAAAGGAATTTTTGCTTCTGTTAAAGTATCTGTGTTGATTAATGGGTCTCCACTGGGTTTCTTCTCTTGTGGTAGGGGAGTCCACCAAGAAGATCCTCTATCGCCTCTTATATTTTGTATAGTGGAGGAGGCCCTGGGTCTATGGATTAATCATTTCATAGAAACTGGCCGTATAAGCAGTGCTCGAGCGGCAAGAGGTAACCTCTTTTCCTTATTTCTCTTTTACGCTGATGATATTATGCTATTCTGCAGGAGTGATGTTCGATCTGTTGAGGGTATACAACACATATTGAATAACTACGCTGAATTACCGAGGTAGGTATACAACCCTAGTAAGTCAAAAGTCCTATATGGTAAATTTGTTAAAGTGGCAATTAAGAGGAAGTTGAGGGATGATTTGGGCATTTAAGAGGGAAGATACCCTTTAACTTATCTTGGTGTTCCAATATTCAAGGGAGCCCCCAAAAGAGTTTTTTTCCAGCAAGCAACGGACTAAATTATTTGCAAATCTAGCAGGTGGAAGGGAAGGGCTTTGTCTATGGCTAGTAGAATCTGCATGGTCAACTCAGTGATCATCTCTTCTGCTGTTCACACTATGATGGTGTACAAATGGCCAGTTCATCAGATTAAGAGGATTGAGGCTGCATGTCATAATTTTATTTGGAGTGGAGATTCTTATAAACAACATCACTTCACTATTAGTTGGAGCAGAATTTTTTCTTCAACAGATGAGGGAGGATTGGGGGTACGATCTATGAGAGCTACTAATGATGCTCTTCTCTTGAAACTAGCTTGGGATGTGTTGAGTGGGAACACATCTCTCACCTACATTATCAATAGATGGTTGCAGGGATCTTACCCGAAAACCTCTCATATGGCGTCTTCTATTCGTCCAGGCTGTAAAGGGCATCTATTTAACCTTGCAGATGAGGATTTCTGGATTATTGGAGTAAACTCATATAAGTGAAATTTTGGTTAGACAATTGGATTGGAATACCTATAGCAGATATTGTGGAGATTCCTATGGAGTACAGGGGGCATTATGAGGATAAGATATCAAATTTTTTCTATGACAACTCTTGGCACTTTACAAAGGACTTCATTCTTATTTTTCCTAATGTGATTGAGAAAATTATTTCTGTTAGCATTTCTTCTAACCAGGTGGATTACAGGAAGTGAATGCCATCTCTCACAGGCGTGGTCACGGCTAAAATAGCATATATGCACATCAGACCTCGATTCATTGTGCCTAATTGGGGAGGCTGGATATGGGCCTTTTATTCCTCCTTGTAGATCAATCATAGTGTGGAAGGCCATCAAGGGAGTTTTGGTCATATGGGAAGTCCTCAATCATCATGGATTTAATGGGCCTTCAAGATGTTATCTATGCAAGGCGAATGAAGAAAGTATTGATCACATATTTATTTCTTATTCAGTTTCCTCGCAGGTGCTGCAGTTTCTTCTATGAGGATTTACATTTGGGGATCGTGCCCTTTTGGATCAGACCTTTATCAAATTCATGCTGCAAGTTATTGATATGCAGGGAAGCAAACAGATCATGTCACTATGGAGATTGACTATAGTCACATATATATGGACTATATGGTATTTCCATAACACAATGGCATATGGAGGATATACAGACAACTTGGAGGATAAGAGAGTTTGTGTCTTGGACATTACTACCATGATCACATCACTGATAAAGGAAATCAATGGGCAAAACATTGGGAGTATGCATAATACAATTGAGGACCTGGAAACTTTACATTATTTTGGCATTGTCGGTGTGCTGCGACAGGCACCACGCATCACTCCTGTTCGCTGGTTTCCTCCAAAGCCGGGATGGGTAAAGATTAACACTGATGGACATGCCAATGGATCGCCTGGATGCATTACTGGGGGAGGTGTGTACAGAAACAGCAGGGGTTTCTTCATAGGAGCCTTCATGATAGGATTTGGGATAGGTTTTGCTTTTGAAGCTGAATTGGCAGCGGCTTTCCTTACTATAGAATTTGGCCTTTGATAGAGAATGGCATACTTTGTGGTTGGAGACAGATTCGACCATGGTCCTACACGTTTTACAGGAGGAAATACCGAGTTTGCCATGGAGACCTATGGCAAAATGGCAAAGAGCATGAGACATCATTACACAAATTTATTTCATGGTGACTCATATCTACCATGAAGGGAATTCTGCAACGGATTCAATTGCAACCAAGGGAGGTGATTTCACTTGGATAGGAGAAGCTGGAGCTACCATGTATACTATCCTTTTCAAAGACATGAACCAGACATACTTTAGATTCAAATAACTTTGTTCTTCATTTTATTTTTATAGTCTTTGTGTGAAGGCTTTTGCCTTTAGGGCACTTCATGTCATCTTTCATTCTTGTATCTCGAATCTTTTCTTTTTCTCTTATTAATAAAGGATTTATTAGACTTATTATAATAAAGTGATAATAAGACTGTTAAATTATACAATGAACAATTAATAATAATAATAATAATAATAATAATTTCAAAAAAACTTATAACATATAAATTATTTTTATTAAAACTGAGAATTTTAAAATAACGTGCTTAGCGGTTAGCACCTGGATATTGCTTAATTGGTTAGAAAAAAAAGATTTTTTAATTAGTAAACCAAACACGGCCCTTTTTTGTTAATTCTCTTTTTATTTAATATAAAACATATTTATTTGGGTTAATGGATGATCCGTCTCACATAATGGGATCCGTGAGACGGTCTCACCCAAGACCTACCCTTGAAATTTTAATATGACATGTATATATTATATATTTCTAACTTCTTAATCATAAGAATGTGTTTTAATCATTTATTTTTTAAAATATTAAAAAAAGTTTAAGGTTGAACATGAAATAAAACTCGATGTTGTTATATTAGTTTTCTTAAAATTTATAGAAATGGTTGGTATATGTATTTATAGATTACATGCATGTGAGATTTGCAAGATGTGCAGAATAGATAAAAACAATATAAACATGCACAAATGATCTAATTAATATTCTATACAAAGTTATAAAAATATCTTTATTTCTATATGATCTACATCAATATTCTATACAACGTTTTAGAAACATGTATGAATGGACTCATTTGTAACAGTGTATATGCTTATATATGTTCACACGTGTACATTTACATCATTATTTCCTAATTCAAGATTTTATTTAAATTGATATATGATATTTATATATTCTGAAAGTATTTGACATTATAAAGAGAAATTTGATAAGCTCGCTACTGAAAAGCAATGTGGGCCCCTAATATCAACTCCTCTTAGCACTCGCGCCTAAGTGAACTATTATTCTTTCCAGAAGGCAAAATTACTAATATTCATTCATTATGATCTAAACAAAGAAGTAAAAGTATTTTATTGAAAAAAATTCTCCTTACAAAAATCCCTATAGGAATGTTATGATCAACGTATGATAATTCTCTACACGAAAATCCCTGGTTGTATTTAAGATTTCACGATTTTAAATCAATTTCAAACTATAACCCGATTTTACATTTTATAAGACCAAAGTTATATTAAAGATTCAGAGCTAATATATTTTTTGTATTATTGGTAGTAGAAAAATATATTTATTGTTAATGAAGCACCATAGTTGAAAATTAGTGCCTGAAGCACGTATTATGCTACAGAAGATAAGCATAAGCAGTGGTCGAAAAACTTCAAATTGGTTTTATCAATGTGGTTGAGGCAAATTAAATTTTGCAAGATGTTTAGAGTAAACACATCACAATACTGACCCAAAATTATAGAATGAATTAAACAAAATTCAAGCACAAAACACAAGCTCTATTCAACATTTAACAATTATCCAAAAGCATAATTGCTTTAAATATAGATATAAATTGTCATTGGTCTCATACATGTAGTTCATCAAATCACTTGATTGATATTATAAGGTACAAAAGAATGAAAAAGAAAATATCAATAGTGAATCATGTCAAATGAATTTGCTTGAAGCAAAGAGTATTTTTGACCATGAGAATGTTTACCTTTTTGGAGTCTTGAGATCGAAGTTATGGAGATCAAATATGAGTTTGTTTTCATAATATTTATGTTTCTAATTGTCAGATAACTTAGTTTATTATCTTTTGATGCATTTTAATTACTAGCTCTAGATATTTGCTAAACTATTTATTTTACATTATTTGAGTATTTTCTGGGTTTAATTTTTTTAGAGATTAAATTTATAAAAGTAGTGTTTGAAGCACATGACGATTCGAAAAATGAAAATAATACACATGTAATGAAGTGGTTGTATTCGTTAAATTATTTACATATTGCAATAATTTTAAAGCTAGTTGACCCAATAATATGTAAATTATGGGATGAGAAATTGAGTTATTTGGGCAACATAGATGAGCCAAATGTTTATATTTTTTTATGACATTTATATTTTAAAGTTGGAATTAAATCTCCTAATATGTTCAAGAGATTTAAAGAAAATATTGGTCAAATCATCTAATTGTTATGACCAAAGTCAAATTTTTTTATTGATGTACCCATAAATTGGACTAAGAATAAGTCCATTATACAATTGTTTCACTAAAAATATAAGAGCTCAATTTGACTACTCGATTAGATTCAATAGGAATAATCTTGAGAAATGTATATCAAATAAGTGGAACATCAGATTCTTTATTATAAAATTCCAACAATTATTTTTTTATTGGGGATTATGAAAATATTTAAATCAAATCTGGCTCCTGCATATCAATATTACATAATACCCCCTTAGTCTAGTGCTCAATCAATGCCAGAAGCCTTTACATTTCCCATTTGCAACTATTATATTAATGTGCAGTTTACATTTTACAATTATATGACCACAACAACGTACATTAATGGGCATTTAAATTATATATTCATCTATTCTTTAAATACATAAAGCCCAAATATGGGATCAATATATATATAAGTACGCTAACTGCACATTAAATGAAGACTATTTCATGGCATTAGGGAGAGATAATAGCCCAAAAGTTAAATAAATGCCGAGAAATTTTATTATATAAAAGTATCTTCATTATTTTGCACTAGACAAATTGAATCAGAAGTTCAGTTGATAATTAATTTGCAATAGCAAATAAACTGTCAAATTATCATAAAAAGTTAATAAGTCTCAAATACTTATTACTAATGCACCACTAGAAGTGGACTTCCCCAGGGACATCATAATTCTCAACGCTAGAAACGTGAAATATTTAATAAATGTGAAAGATCAAAAGTCCACGAAAAATAAAATTTATAAATAGTTACTTCCATAACCAGTTGGAAAGTTCTTTTATGAAAACAAAAACACTCTCAAATAAAATTATCAAGAAGACAAATACTCAGTAAATTGCACGTGCACTAAATAATCAAAATACTGGGCATGCGAAATGGCTAGATCCAAACATTTGGGAAATGACGATGATCTAGTTAAATAAATATAGAATTATTATAATCATTGGGAGAAATACTTAAATTGTATTATCAAAGTTTTCGACAACACATTTATCTATTTAATTATTTTTACTGTCTTAAAAATCTGGATCCAGTGTCTGTATTAAATGACAAAGTGCCAAAAGCACTCAGAATGAGTAAGACAGATAGGGACAATTGAAATAGACTTTACTCGCTAAGAATTTATTTTTAAATATTAGAAATGTTATATCAATGGATACAATTATTTGTCCTAGAAGGACATGTGTATGATGAAAATGCGAAATCAAAGTGATTATAAAGCCAAAGGGTTTTTGCAGAGACCCAATGTTGATTGATAATAATATTCTCCCATTATATATAATGTTTCGCTACTTAATTTATATGACAGTGTCAATAATTTAGATATGCAGTTAATAACATCACAAAATATTAAACTTATATCAAAATTTCTAATGAATAAAAACTCGTGATGGTTATATGAAAATCCCTTACAAATACAAATCATTACGAACCTAAAATAAAACTATGTTGATGTACTACATTTTAATTGGATGCTTTTCTCTAAAAGAAGGATCATTACCTATATTTATATGTGTTGTTTAAGATTGCAACGTCCCATAAGAAATTTGTAGAAATAAAAGTTTACTCATGCCAAATGATGGATTTTTCAAAATGAAAGACTTTGATTAACTAAAGAATCATCTCAACCTGTAGATTGAGAATTATTCTAAAGAAATATTTATTTTTGAACACTAGTTAATCTACCTGATGATGAGTTTTTATACAATTTCTATTAATCTTATTCGATTTTGTAAGTCAATTATTGGTTAATCTCCTGAACTGAAAAATAAACGTTTATATACTTGAAGTATATAATGAGAATATTTTGGACCAGAGGTATCACTTTTAGTGCTTTTTAAAGCACTTGTTTTTTTTTATAATTGTATCAGGCCTGATATGCATTTATGATGAACATGCTAGCAAGATTTTTATGATTCTCTGACAAGAAGACTTTAAAATTAAATATATCCTCATGTATACTTTGATACAAATTATATATTGGTTTAATTATAAAAAAACCAAAAAGACATTGACATGCTTATTAATCGAATATTAATTATGATTCAATCCCCATTACTTTAAAATTTAGAGTGGTGTACTATTATGATGGATGACATAAATCATTTGTAGCCTATGTGGCATAATGATATGTATATTCTCCCTTATAATCTTTTATGAAATAATAAATTATATGTTGCTTAAAACATGAACAATTTATATATGCAGAAAGATAATAAATTTATTTCAATCATATTAGCTCTTGAAGAGAGATGAAATATTACACAAAGAGTTTATTCATGTAACAATCCAGATGGTTTATTCTTTATTTACTAACCCCCAACTTGTATGTTTGAAAGTTTTACTCGAAGTATTATATTATGTAGACTCATGAGACTGATATCATTTGGGAGAGTGATAAATTCAAATTAATTTATAAATTTTGATCCTGAAGATCAACAGTTATTTTTCAAAATATCATTATTTTAAGGGGGAGTAGTGATTTTAAACAATTTAGAAGATTAGGTCCTGAAGACCAGTGGTTGTATTCTTTTTTCCTTTACTAAGTTTTTTTCCACTGGATTTTCTTAGCTTTAAGGTTTTTAACAAGGTAACTGATTCTAACACATCAAAAAAATAAGATCTGCACTTTTTTTTCCTTAACTAAGTTTTTTTCTCACGAGGTTTTATTAGTTTAAGATTTTTAATGAGGCAAACTAGATTATTGTGATCAGGGAGATGTTGATAGTGAAAATTAGCGTGTTTTAATGGCCAATTTAACATATTTTTTTATGGGAATTGTTGTCATATTTTAGCACAAGTGTTATATATTCAATATATTTGAGAAAAAAGATGCATTTGAGGTGTTTTATTATGTTTTAGGTGGAAAAATGATCAAAAGTGCAAAGTTAGAGGAATACTGAAAAATGAACATTCACATTGCGAAATTTTTTTATATTTGTGTGGAACTCAAAACTGGTGATCTGATATATGGTTGGAAAGTCATGGAAGAGAATCACTCAAATCGAAGTTTGGATGAGGAAGTTATGCTCAAAATCGTAATGTCGTGCAGCTGCCGTCGAAAATTTCCAAAAATTAGCCCATATTTCCTATTTCTTGGAGATCAATTAATTATCTTATCACATAATCCTCCATAATTCCATCATATCTTTTTGGAAATTTTCTTTTCTTATTTCATTCTCTTCTCATACCTATATATACTTTACATCATCATTCATGTGAGATATCCATCCTACTCCACCTCCCAAGGGGATCACCCCCACACCATCCACATCCATTCCTTCCTCCATCCATCTATCACTGTGAAGATTCTTCTTTGGAATCAAGAAGGAGACCCAAGAGGATTCGAAGAGATGGAAGGAGATTGCTACACCAAGGGTTTTATTTTCCAAACTATGGGTAAGATCTATCCAACCCCTATGTATGTTGTTTGTAACACCATAGGTAATTCTAGGATTTAAGAAGGTTTTATAAATTAATTGAACTCTCTTGTGTATCCTCTGACAACACTACTTGTGGATTATTTCATGTATTATTGCACCTTTTTAACTCATATTCACTATCATTTTGTGCATTTTCAAGTGTTATATAGAGTCTAAATATATATCTGGTTGTTGATTTAGTGCGTTCACTGCTGAACAGGGTTTCATGTTATGATTCTAAGTGAGGGGACTCCGAAACTTCATTAGAACTGTCTTATATGCATGTTTATTAATTGAATTGAATTTAGGTTAGTAAGCAAGATAAAGGGGTTAATGTTATAGTACCTATAAAGGGAGATCATATCGGGTTAGAGTACCAGGTGCACGGGAAATAATTGATACTGATAGTACCTAGAAAGGAGGGGTGAAATTATATATCTTACTCCAAGGTGATTCTCACGTGTTACACACATGTTTACTTATGTCTATAGAGCAGATATGCATGGTTTAGTGATGCGTCCATAGTCCACAAGGCAGAGTCGGACAATACACTTAAGAGAAAAATTAATGAGTGAAACTAAATTATCCTAGAGCTACCTATTCTCCAACTTGGTTTTACTTTGAATTCTTCTAGAGCTATTTTTTAATTATTATTTAATTTTAGTTTTTTAATTAATTAGATAATAATTCTCAAACCTTATTGCCTTGTCTTAATTAATTTAGTAAATAACTAAATTGATAATACACCGTCCTTTGGGTTTGATATTTAACTTGGTTACCTGCTGAACTACAACTGATATCCTTATTACTTGGGGAATAATTTTGTGTGCAAAGAAAATGCGTAATAAGTCTTTAGCGCTATTGCCGGGGACAGTTGTTATTAATGATTTTATTATTTCTAATTTGATTAAGATTTTTATTTTTGATTATTTATTTCTATTTAAACTTGAATTATTTTGAGGTACTTGTGCACTAGGAAAAGTAGAGGAACGAATAACACACTGAGCTAGACATGGCCGGAGTAGGGCAGAATCCGGATAATGTTGCCATACGTGAAATTTTCAAGTGCAATGGGATTGGCAACATGGGGTTAACAGGAGCAAGGGGCAGATGATAATTTTGAGATACATTCCGCTCTTATCAATATGGTGGAGAAGATTCCCTTTTTAGGGGTTACTTTGAAGATCCATATCAGTATCTCAAAAGATTCCTTCATTACACAAACACTCAGAAGAGTGCTGAAGCTAATGATAATGCTAAGCGGATCACCCTATTCAAGTTCTCTTTGATTCATAGGGCAGAAGATTGGTGTGAGACTCTTGATGCAGCAGACTGCACTACATAGGACCAACTGCAACAGAAGTTCTTGGAGAGATACATGACACCCTCTAAGGTGTTTAGAATAAAGCAAGACATCACCCAATTTGTTATAAATCAGGGTGAGAAATCTCATGAGGCGTGGGATAGGTTCAAAGATATTCTCGGGTGGTGCCCACAACATGGGATGATTAAGGCTCAGTACATAAGCATCTTCTACTATGGATTGAATTGTGAATCACATATTCTTATTGATGCATCATGAGGAGGAGCTGTTATCTAAAACAACAATAGAAGCAAAAAAGTAATTTGAAGATATCTTTATAAATTTACGTGACTGGCCTATGGAAAGAGTAAGAGGATCCTATGTACTAGGTAAGGACATAATGTCAAAGGGGGAATATTATAATATTTATGATAATGACATGGCCATTACTTAGGAAACTGGCTACTTTAATCTTATGTAGAGAGTAGAGCAGTTTATATGTTGTTGATGAACAATTTATAGATTCTAATGAAATGCTCTCTCCCTGGCTCTTCTTTCTTTTTTCTCTGATTCTATTATATGATTGTTTACTTTAGATACTTTATAACATTTACAAGTTTATAATAATAGATTAAGTTAGTATTTTTGTAAAATAAAATATAAATGATTAAAAAATAAAAGATGATAGGTAAAAAATAAAAATAATATATCTACAGGAAAATGTGATATTCTTTCCGTTAATTTTATTTCTCAAATATTTATTGGGCACTTAAATATTTTAAATAAAAAGGTGATTTATGACTATGAAAAAGTGATAAATGTTCGAATTATTTCATTAGTAATTTATAGGACAAATAAAATTTAATAATATTTTTAATAAAAAGTGATATACAAGATACAGGAAAAGTGATAATCAAATGAACTATTTTTCGCAGATTTTTCTGAATACAAGTGGTTGATATTCTAATGTGTGCATTATGTATGGTTATAATTTTTTCTGAATACTATTATAAGATTTTTCTGAACACCAATTGTTGCTATTCTAACATTTGTGTTCTATATGGTTACGATTTTTTTAATACTATTATAAGATTTTTCTGAATACCAACTGTTGCTGTTCTAATGTGTGCGTTCTGTATGGTTACGATTTTTTTTAAATACTATTATAAGATTTTTTTGAATACCGACGGTTGCTATTCTAATGTGTGTGTTCTGTATGGTTACGATTATTTCTGAATACTATTATAAAATTTTTCTGAATTCTGACAGTTGTTGTTCTACAATTCATACGACGGCTCATAAACTCTAATCCAAAAAGAGACAATAGAAGATTTAGCTTTGTAAGGATTAAAACTAGGGACCCATTTCTAAATCCTACTCTTGCCACAATCAAAATCAAATATACGTTCATTGAGCAGTTCTTTCCAACAATCATCATCATCAACTAACATACTAAAGAACCTCTTACCAAGGGGAGTGAGGAAGACCTCCAATTTCCACATTACCTGTAATTTTCAAGCGAGATCATTTGTAGGAATAGGCGATTGCCCCTTGTCTTGGAGCAATCGAATGATGAGAAGAGAACGACAAATATCGATGTGTTTCTTATAATAATCCTCATCAATTGGAATAGAAATTGTGTCTCCTACAAGGGTTGAGGTGAAAATATCTGATGGGTCAGATTTCTCACAGAAGGTATTCTTGAATCGACGAATTGAAGATACAGGGGACTTGCGCTGGTCAGCGGGTGAAGCCCTAGTGGGGTTAGCCCTCGATTTGGAGACCCTCTGCATAAAATCAGTAGGAGAAGACTCAGATGGGCCATTGACGACGGCCAACGTCGTTGGAGGCTTGTACAGTTGCTGTTCTTGTTGGCACTTGGATCGTTTGGTTAACGTGACCCGTTAGGGATTCATACGTTTCTAATATCACAGCGGAAGTAATAAATCATAGAAACGATTACCGTTCACCAGGGTATGTTGATGAAGATTGATTCTCGCAGGTAGCCTGCGCAGTCCCACGAGAATGGCCATAACTTCCACGTCTGATGTCAGAATTGAGTGATCTTTGTGTTCAGACGATCCTCTCTTCGACGGCTTTCCGTCAGTATATTGATCATCAAATTCTGAGCACTTTACAATTTTATATAAATTTCGTAAGGCGGCAGATAGCAGCAGCAAACTACCTTCTGATCTTCTGCCGTATGTCCCAAGTCCAATCTCGACGTCGTGTGGGCGACGATCTACGAGACCTCCTCAATCTGCTCTCAACCCTCATCACACGTGAATAATGAATTAGATTAGGGTTCCAGATAAGTTGAGGTGACTTATATACATGGGCTACAGCAGGGACCAGGAGGAGAAATTGAGTTGGGCCTCCATTGGGCTTAAGTATCCAAGCTTAGCCCAAAGCTTATACTTAAATCCAATAATAATAATATATTCCACTAAAATATTATTACTGCACTACCATACCAATCCCAAAATTACGTTTTGGGCTCCTTCTTATTATGAGCCCATTAGTCTCCCCATGTTTAAGATATACAATGTCCATTAATTAATTATGTTACTGACAACTCAATTAATTAATATCTTATCCAAGAGTAGTACCACTCAACCTCATTATCATGCCGGAATAAATTCCACCTGCAGGGTTTATATGATAATCCTTATGAGCTCCTCAAGGGGACATCATCAACCTATGACGGACATGGATTCCTTCTACAATCAACAGCACACCATAGAAATAGCACTACTTCCCAACTCACCGAGTTTATTGATTTAATTACATGTAAATCTCACCCATTGATGAATCAAAGAAATACATACTGCCCTATGTGTCGAGGTTATTATATAGGGATTAAGAGCACGAACATCCATAATAACTGAGATCAAGTTCTCCTATAAGTCAGTATAAATCGAACGATCTCAAGCGGACCTGCTCAATACACACAAGTGCACTAATATGATTCTATAGCCAAGACAAGCTAATACCAAACCACACTACAACTATCCCGATAGAGAGTCCCCGCCTATCTCGATTGTGAGCATCTGTTTATACTTTATAAAGAAACCGATAATATGATCTTTCGCGTGTTGTCGCACAACATATTATCTACAGTATAAAGTAAGTGGACTATTGCATCAAACATATAAATAAATTATAAGATGCAATCATTTGATCATATGATTCTCATTTCAAATTAATTGTTATAACATTGTTCATACAAAAAGCTAGACTTTTAGTATACAATCCAACAATCTCCCACTTATACTAAAAGATTATGCTGTCATGTCTTCTGCCATACATCTGATTTCCACTCCCACTACACGACCATCAAAAGCTCTCGCCTTAAGGTCCTTGTAAATGGATTTACTAGGTTATCATCCGATGCAATCTAGGTGACAACAACCTTCCCCTCATCATACGATTTCTCGTAACAGGTGGTACTAGCAGTCCATGTGTTTAATGCCTTATGGGCTCGTGATTCCTTCAAGTTTGCAACTGCACCAATATCATCAATATAAATTGTGATATCCTTGGGCAAACTTAGAAACACTTCGAAGTCCATCTTGAAGTTTCTAGAGTCATACAGATACTTTGGCTGCCTCATAGGCTCCAATTTATCATCTTTCCATGATGGAGTCCGGAGTCTGAAATATATTTCTATATAACACTCCTCCACATTATGACTCAACTTCCTAAAATTAAACACATAACCATTGAGGTGGATTTACTGCTATCCCTATCTGATTTGAAAAATCTTAATCTATGTAACCCATAAGAATCAGTGAATCTGTTCGGTAAGCCCACATATAGTTTCTAGTCCTTTTCAGGTACATAAGTATATGTCTTACCACAGTTCATCATTCTTGTTCCGGGTTACATTGATACCCACTGTTCATGCTATCGGCAAAACAGATATCCAATCTCGTGCATAGCATTCCTTAGATTAAGCTTCCTCATTTGCCGAAGCATAAGGAACCGCTTTCATCTTCTTTATCTACTTTTGTGTCACAAGACACATTCACTTAGATAAATTCACATGCTAAACGAGTAAGGATCGTATCATTATATGAAACTTGAGATAAGCATAACATCCTTTCTTGTGATCCGTATTACCGTGATCAAAAGGATATTTTTGCTCTTCTTAAGTCCTTCATCTCATACCACATTATCAACCATACCCATACGCCCGACAATACTCTTTCATTGTCTCCAATGAGCAAGATACTATCTACGTATAGTACAAGAAATACCACCACGTTTCCATCACTCTTTTCAATACACAAGACCCATCCGATCATTGATTAGATCCATGTCACTGGATTACCTCATCAAAACGGATGTTTCATGATCTTGAAGCTTGCTTTAGTCCATGAATGGACACTTTTAAGCTTACTATCACAATGCTCTTAGCTCTTTGCAATGAATCACTCTGGATGCTTCACATAGATGTTTCCCTTAAGACTTCCAATCAGGAAAGCTGTCTCGACATCTATTTGCTATCCCTCATATTTCATATGAGTAGCAACAAATAAAAGAGTCCGGATCAACTTAGGCATAGCTACCGGCGAATAGGTTTTCTCATAATCGAACCCTTTCTTTCTGAGTATACCTTTTCGCAACAAGCTTGCTTCCAAGGTTTTCACCTTATTCTATGATCCTCTTTTATTCTTGCATGCCCGCTTCCAATGGCTTTTACGCCATTTAGCGGTTCAACAAGCATCCAGACCTAATTTAAAATCCATCGATTCTATTTTAATATTCATTGCACTTTGCTAGGATTTGGCATTTCTAACTTGTAGTGCTTCGTCGTATCTGTGGGTCCATTTCTTGTTTGCTAGGGACCAAGTCTCACGATTCTCCCAAAACATGTATCAAACAGATTGTCGAACATCTCTCCCACTACGACAAGGCATTGCATGCAATTCTGTATCAGACGTGACATGCGTTGCAGTTTACCTTGTGGTATATCCTCTTGCACAATTGGTACTTATACTTTGTGTTTTTCCCTCTCACTTCCTTTAGAACAATTTATACATGGGTTTATGATTTAATACATAGTCTCTTTCCAAAAATCTAGTGTTTGTGTTAACAATCACCCTTCGATCTTTTAGACTAAATAAATCACCTTCATTTTTATAGCATATCCCACAAACAGACAAACATTCAAATGAATTACTATTTCTAGGGCTTATCCATAAAATGAATTAAGTAATTCCAAATAATTCATCATCTATCTAATCATTACCATAAGAGTCTTATTCCTTCTATCCACCACACCATTCAGCTGGGGCATGCCCGGTGTAGACCACTTGAGATTTAATCTCAACCTCTGATTAATAGCTCCTAACTATCCTAAGAGGTACTCGTAATGACGATTAAATCGTCATTACTTGATATATTTTCCATGACGCTTCACTGTACCAGCCTTGCAATTCTTGAATAAATCAAAGAACTTAGACATGCAGTGCATCAAATAAATATATCGGTATCTAGAATAATCTTCGATTATTCATAACCACCTCTCGCCTAGATAATATTAGGCCCGCTTGAATCAGAATGAACCAATTTCAACATATATATCTTTGGCTCTACACTCCTTTACTTTGAAAAGGTAATTAATCATTTTTACTTCCAAGCAAGACTCGAAAGTCAGATAGTTTTCACTTCAGATAAACCTAAGGGTCTATCGGCTATCAACTTTTGAATCCTACTCAAGTAAAATGATCTAGTCTTAGATGCCAAATATATGTTTAGTTCATATCCGAAGGTATCTTTCTCTTACTAAGATTAGAAGATTCATTATTAATTACTATTTGTTGCATCTGTGGAATATACATGATTTAAGAGTATACAAATTGTTCACCAACGTACAATAACATATTACAACTCTATCCTTCATTATAATGACCATGTCATTTAAATGAAATGGAATATCCATCTATTAATGCATAGAAACCGAAATCAAATTCTTTCTATGAAAACGTACGTAAAGATAATTTCACAAAATCAAACGTCTACTCATATCATTAGATAAATAGACAACTCCCACTGCAATAGCCACTACTCTTGTAGTTTTACCCATGTCATAATAATCTTATCCTCACTTAGTAATAAACATTTAGTGATTCCAGTATCTACACACTTCGTATCAGTAGATGCCATCACTAATCATGTTTAAACAACTAGCAAGTAAGATTCTATCCTTGTTCACTCCTTTTATGAAATTGGATTTCCTTTACCACATGTTTTGTCAGAAGTTTTCCACCATATACAACCTCTTGTAATTCAGGAGAAACTTACTCAAAACATCTAGGCAATTATGAAGAATAAAATTGACTTAGGTTTCCCCTTCAACTTCTATTCCATGTAGTTCCAATTCATTCATCAAATTCAATCATGACCTACCGCCTTTTAAATTACTCAAGTATCCGAAGAGTTACACGAGACCATCATATTTCTATGAACCTCTCATCTCTTCACTAGAGACTTTAATAGGCATCATGAGACGTCCTTTGTGAGAACACACATGTATTTTCTTAAGCAGTAAAATTCAAAATCAAGATTCTTTTCTAATCATCTAATTTGGACAAGTAAATATAATTTCTTTTAGTTAATAATAAGTGAGATAAAACCATTTGAAAATCAGAGAATCAAAAATAAATATACCAATCAAATCTTCGAATTTTATCCTTTTATATTGATTCCCTCAAAATAATATAAAATAAAATTCACCGACATCTCAAGCACCGTGAGTCTGCAAGCCACGTTAGTGTGGACGTTTACAAACCCGAACATTTACAAGAGAAGGTTTTACCCATTAATTTCATTTGTCAACCTAACTTTATGACAAAATAATTAATAGTCGGTTCCTCTTTAGCCATGCAAATAATAGCAGTGACTCCGTTGGGGAGGATACTAATTATTTACATCTAAGTGTGCACCATTATTTGATTCCAAGTCCACTGCCCAAGCTTATGTGCCTTACTGTTGAAGAAGTACACACGCGCTCAGATAACTTTCTACAACCATCAATTATATAAGTTTGTACTAGTGAACCGCATATAAGCTCATCCGTTAGGGAGGAAGGCACTATAGCCAACGCGCAAGTCCATATGCATCACATTACAAACAATAATTATTTAAAGAAGTTTGTACCAGTGATTCGTGAATAAACTCATCCGTTAGGGAGGAAGGCTCTATTGCCAACGCGCAAGTTTACTCACATCACTTACAAACCAATAATGGAGACCGTGGGAATTTTTTTACCAATCCCCTCTCCCACTTAGTTATTCAACATCGAGAGTTTTTACATGCATATAATATTTAAAAATAAAATACGCAACCTAGCATGCTCATACTTCCAAATATATAACAATAATTGACCAATAAAACAATTATAGCAGTTATATATAAGGAAATAAATTGCCAAAAATAAGTTGACTTGATCAACACTCCAACATACATGCATATAATATACCAAATATAATACGCAATCTAGCATGCTTCTATTTAAGGCAATAAATCATAGAGAATCATGCATACATATATAACAATAATCAATTAATAAATCAATTATAACAGTTATATAACAGCGAATTCGATTGTTCGCCACCAATCACGAATGCAGACAACTGCGATGGGGATCGACCTCCCAGCAGCCTGCTCCACCACTCTGGCACCCTGCCCGATCATATTGTGAAGACTCACGCGGAACCTGATGCAGACCAGTCGAACTTGATGCAAACCCGCTCGAACCTGGTGCAGAGTCGATCAAACCTGATGCAGACCAATCGAACCTGATGTGAATCCGCTCGAACCTAGTGCAGCATTGATCGAACCTGATGCAGACCCGCTCGAACCTGGTGCAGCATCGATCGAACCTGATTTAGACCAATCGAACCTGATGCAAATCCGCTCGAACCTGGTGCATCATCGATCAAACCTGATGCAGACCAATCGAACCTGATGCAAATCCGCTCGAACCTGGTGCAACATTGATCTAACCTGATGCAGACCCGCTCGAACCTGGTGCAGCATCGATCGAACCTGATGCAGACCAATCGAACCTGATGCAAATTCGTTCAAACTTGGTGCAGCATCGATCGAACCTGATGCAAATCCGTTCGAACTGTCGCTCGTCCAAGGGCCTACTTGCACGGAACCAAGTTCAGCCCAACGCGCAACATCAAACTACACCAACTGTCATTCAGGGTTCGCAACTGTAAGAACCTGGGAATCCAATCTCCACCATCCAGAATCTACGCCTGTGAGTTTTGAATATGCTGTCCAAATTACAGGTCGATCCAACGGTTAGATTGTGAGACACAGCTCTTTTCCCTCGACTGCGCAGAACAAAATCGCCCAAAAACTGCTTCTGTTTTCGGCATATTCCCGACAACACAAAGCTCCAAATACGATCTTTACCATTCAGAATGTACATCCACAAAATCCAAACGCGCTGACCAAAAATCAGCCTGATCCGACGGTTGAAACTCCGGTTATTGCCTCTGCAATATTACTGCGCTGGATTTTCTCTCAATTTCTTCCTTCCATGTGAAATTGACGAACAGTTTTCGTCGAATCCTCTCACACACAACCATCAACAAACAGATATGATATAGGGTATATTTCACATAGGGATATTCATGGTTTGCGCAGTAAAACCAAAACCCTAAACATGCGATCCTAATTTCGAAAAATTAATCACATAACCTAGCCTAACGTGTCACGCTTCACCACGAAACCGAAGCTCTGATACCAATTGTTGGTGCTTAGATCATTTGGTTAACGTGACCCGTTAGGGATTCATACGTTTCTAATATCACAGCGGAAGCAATAAATCATAGAAACGATTACCGTTCACCATGGTATGTTGATGAAGATTGATTCTCGCAGGCAGCCTGCGCAGTCCCACGAGAATGGCCATAACTTCCACGTCTGATGTCGGAATTGAGTGATCTTTATATTCAGACAATCCTCTCTTCGACGGATTTCTGTCAGTATATTGATCATCAAATTCTGAGCACTTTACAATTTTATATAAATTTCGCAAGGCGGCAGATAGCAGCAGCAAACTACCTTCTGATCTTCTGCCGTATGTCCCAAGTCCGATCTCGACGTCGTGTGGGCGACGATCTACGAGACCTCCTCAATCTGCTCTCAACCCTCATCACACGTGAATAATGAATTAGATTAGGGTTCCAGATAAGCTGAGGTGACTTATATACATGGGCTACAGCAGGGACCAGGAGGAGAAATTGGGTTGGGCCTCCATTGGGCTTAAGTATCCAAGCTTAGCCCAAAGCTTATACTTAAGTCCAATAATAATAATATATTCCACTAAAATATTATTACTGCACTACCATACAAATCCCAAAATTACGTTTTGGGCTCCTTCTTATTATGAGCCCATTAGTCTCCCCATGTTTAAGATATACAATGTCCATTAATTAATTATGTTACTGACAACTCAATTAATTAATATCTTATCCAAGAGTAGTACCACTCAACCTCATTATCATGCCGGAATAAATTCCACCTGCAGGGTTTACATGATAATCCTTATGAGCTCCTCAAGGGGACATCATCAACCTATGACGGACATGGATTCCTTCTACAATCAACAGCACACCATAGAAATAGCACTACTTCCCAACTCACCGAGTTTATTGATTTAATTACATGTAAATCTCACCCATTGATGAATCAAAGAAATACATACTGCCCTATGTGTCGAGGTTATTGTATAGGGATTAAGAGCACGAACATCCATAATAACTGAGATCAAGTTCTCCTATAAGTCAGTATAAATCGAACGATCTCAAGCGGTCCTGCTCAATACACACAAATGCACTAATATGATTCTATAGCCAAGACAAGCTAATACCAAATCACACTACAACCATCTCGATAGAGAGTCCCCGTCTATCTCGATTGTGAGCATCTGTTTATACTTTATAAGGAAACCGATAATATAATCTTCCGCGTGTTGTCGCACAACATATTATCTACAGTATAAAGTAAGTGGACTATTGCATCGAACATATAAATAAATTATAAGATGCAATCATTTGATCATATGATTCTCATTTCAAATTAATTGTTATAACATTGTTCATACAAAAAGCTAGACTTTTAGTATACAATCCAACAGTTCTAATGTGTGCGTTCTATATGGTTATAATTTTTCTGAATACTGTTATAAGATTTTTCAGAATACCTGATGGTTACTGTTCTAATGTGTACATTCTTTATAGTTATAATTTTTTTTTTAATACTATTATAAGATTTTTCTGAATACCAAGTCGCCGAAAGTTTCGACAGATTGGATTGAAATTGAAAACAACAATCTTAAACCTATTTTTTAATATTTGACCCTTTATTAACGATTGACTCATCCCCAAACTATATCCTATTTTCATGGAGATTAATGGATAATTAATTCCTTAATACAATTAAACTTAAAATAGGGTTAAAAGTGATATTTGATGGATTCAATTTTTAGATCATAGTAAATATAATTTGGATATTGTATCTGCTAGTAATATAGGTAAATAAAATATACCTATAAGTAATCGACCCTTAACTTTTAAATATGATTATTAATAAATATTTATTCTATTCCAAATTAATAATGTAAGATTAATATTACTTCAATTAAATCTTAAATGATAAAATCTTTTGTGATACGGTTTGCTAGAGTTTGATTGTTATATTGATAAAGTATGTTTACTGGTAGTTAAAGTTAGAGTATGCTTTTCAAAATACGATGAATTCTGAATTAAAGTATGATTTTAAATTATTAAAATATAATGAGTTCTGAATTAAAGTACTCCCTCCGTCCCGTTAAGCTCTTCACTCTTCCGTTGTAAATTATAAAGGAAGAGTCAAGACCTTAGCGAGATGGAGGGAGTATAATTTTAGAGTGTTAAATATGTTCACTAAAAACATATTTTAATTACCAATGAGCATATTTTACTTATATAATATGAGTTAACCTGCCTCAAATACATCATCTCATAAGAGAGTGTCTCATCTTAAATGGTATAAACTTATTTTATTTTTATTTTCTCTATATTGTCTTTTTTATTTTTTTATTTAATTTTAGCTTAAAGCCTATATGTCTAAGCAACCTTTACATGAGACATATAAACAGTAATATAATATTTTTTTTAAGTGATGCTCAATTGATAAATAATGATATATTGTTCGATTGAATTATTCGTAAGATAAATAAAATATGATAATTTTTTTATGAAAAATTATAATATCTTTAATGTAAAATGATAATTATTAAAAATATAAAAGAAAATGATGTTATCGTGGAGTTGTCCCACACACAAGACTTCCTCTTAAATTTATGTTAAGGTTCTTCATATTAAATATAAAATAAGAAGTGTTAATTAAAAATATATATATATGGTTTATTAGAAAAAAAATCATCTATACTTTAGTTATAATTTAGCCTCAACCTTTAATATATAGAAGAAGAAAAAAAACTTTGAATCTTTTTCCAAATCACACCTATCGGGCAACTTTGAAATCTTTTGAAAATCATAAATCATCTAACAAGAAAGTGTTCAATAAACAAATTATCTTAATCGTTAATTTTTTATTATGTGAACAAAAATACTTATTTTAATTTTTATATAGTGAAAAATAAAATAATAATTTTTAAGTATCAAAATTTTATAATTTATAAGATATTGTAAATTTTAAAAGGATATATGTATTTAAATATTTTATATTTTATATTTATTGATTTTTTACTATTTAAATATTAGAAATAATTAATATTTTCGCATAATAAAATTTAGGGATAATCTCTTATGAGACGGGTATACCCATTTAAATATAGTTGTTATATATGTAAAATATGTTTATTGCTAATTAAATTATGTTCATAATGAATCATACTATAACACTTTAAAAATGTACTTGAATTCATTATTTTATCGTACTTTAAAAAAATATATACTTTAACTACGAACTAAGCATAATTTACATATAACAATTATAATTTAATAAGGATCGACCCATCTTACAACTTGTCTCATATAATTACCGTCTCACAATAAACTTTATCTAAAATTTATTAGCATAAATATTTTGTTAATATATATTAGTTCGTAATAATAATTTTATAAATTAAATAAATATTATACTAAAACTTTATTATTCTATATAACGATTTTTGAAATTTTAAATTTAAATATAAGGTATTAAATTTTATGACAAACACTAGGGTAAGCAAGACTTTTTTTTTAGGTTAAATGGGTAAAAATAGTCAATTAGATCTCCAACCTTTTCTATTCTATTTCTCTCTCAGCGCGTCACCAGTGGACAACCACAGCATTGAAGCCTTAGCCCTCGGAATAGATTCGTCATTGGGCTAATTTAAAACCTACATTTAATCCCAAAATAAGTTTGACATCATCAATACAGTCATCAGGACAAATATTATTAGCCACCAAATGCCTTTCAGGGCCAACTAAAGACCAAACCAAGCATCAACAACCACCAAAATGCATCATAGGGGCCACATAGATGACTCACAGGGCCAATTAAACACATGTTGCATATGTATAAACACATCAGTGCCTCACATGGCCTATTACTCTCCAAATTTTCCCATCATCAACCACCAAATGCCTCAAAGGGTCAAGTATGAAGCAAACAGAGCAGTATCACCCATCAAATGCCTCACAGGGACAATTAATCACTTGTTTCACAAGTATAAACAACTCAGTGCATCACAAGGCCACATAGATGCCTCTCAGGACCAATTAAACACATGTTGCATATGTATAAACACTTCAAGGCCTCACAGGGCCTAGTACTCTCCAAATTTTCCCATCATCAACCAGCAAATGCCTCAAAGGGTCAAGTAAGAAGCAAATAGAGCAGTAGCACCCATCAAATGCCTCACAGTGCAAATTAATCACTTGTTTCACACGTATAAGCAATTCAGTGCATCACAAGACAACATACATGTCTCACAGGGCCAATTAAACACATGCTTCATCAATCCAGTGCCTCACAGGGCTAATTCAAGTGCATTCATCATTAATCTAGTGCCTCACAGGGCCAATTAGAGCACATAAAACACGTACCAAGCCTCATAGGGCATCCCAAGTAACAGAATTTAAAATATGAGAGAAGTTATGGATGTACCGATAATCTGAAAGAAACATACTGACCATCTCGTAGATGAACTGTTGAAATCTTACAGATTTCTCATTTTGGGGCAAGTTTGCCCCGACATTTGATACCCTGATGTTGGACTCCAGGACCATTGTTTGGCGGTCGGAATCGCAGCGTCTGCGAGGAAATCTCCGAAACAGAGACTGACGGGGCATACTTTTCGGCGACTCATCCTCAAAGTCGGAGTCCTCAACCACATATGCAACTTCATCGGAGTCGGGAAATAGGGAGTCGAGAACCACCAGATCGCAAACTGTCCCGACGACAGATGACAGATTGACAACTGAATCCGACTGTAAGGAGTCGGGAACCACTGTTTTGCATGTGTTTTCGGCTGGATCAGTTAGGATCTCACCTCTATCGACGACCGACGGCATGGAGTCAACCCCAAACCCCATCTCGCTCCATCTATACTCGGATCCCGACCATAGATCTAGGATTTCAACCTCAGAAACATTATCTAGTTGAAGATGAACTGAATCAGACATCTAGGGTTTAGAGTACGAAAAGGTTTCACAAAATAATGGTAGATAGCATGCGAAGAGGAGCAGAAGAAGGGGGTAGGGTTCCTCTTCACGCCGTGGAATTATGGATCGAAGGAGTGAGCGGCGTAAGAAAAAGTGCTAGGGTTTCATCGCAGTGAAGAGAACGAGAGGAGATGGGGGATGATATGGAAAGAGCAGATTGAAATGGGAATGAAAGGGTGTGGTCCAAATGTTGTGAGGCCCAAATTTAAGATTAGGGCTGTTAATTGTGTACTTAATAGGGCCCAAATCATTTGTGTGTTGTTAATTTAGTGGTGTTAATGAGATGGCAAAGGTATAATTGATGGTTAAGTTGGGGATATATTTGTAAATTTTTTTGCCAAAAATGGAGTGTGAAAGTTATTGTGGGACGGAGGGAGTACAATACCATTAAAATAGTAATACAGTTTAACATGTTTAACATTACATGATCTATTGATCACTTAATTCGGCCCAACTCTGAGATTCACACAACACACAGATCTTCTAGATCTGCTGAGTCTAGCTGCCAATTCCAAATCCGCACATCGAAGATCTCTCTTGCCCAACCCAGCCAAAGCCAAACATATACATGAGCATGACCCGCCGGAGTGAGAAATCATCCATCAATTCATTCATCAACCTTAATCCTTTGAAATTATTAGTTTCTCAATTCCACACAATTCCACAAACATTAGTACTTACTATTGATTAGGTAATCTCTGAATTATTAGCTTCTGCAAAAATAGCAGTTAGTTCCAGCGAGAGAGATGAGATTTAACCTTCTGGAATTTTGATAAAAATTGTCAATCGATCTCTGAAATTTTGATACAATCTCTCAATCGATGAGCATGAGGCAAGTTATAAGGACTAATGATTTCTCTAATGATAGCAAATCTTTTTCAATTTGGTGAGAACGTTGGTGAGGGAGGTGGGGAGAACGTATGAGAGAAGTTGGGGAAATGACGTCAACCGGGTTATTTGAGTATTATATTAATATACCCTGATCCATTTATGAATATGGATTTGTTAGTAAGGTACACTAGAGGTACAATAGATCAACTCTATTAAAAACTCCTATAAATTATTTTAATTTTTTATAATTTTTTTTTTTTATAAATATTATATAATTTTGTTATATGAAATGAATGATTTCAGATGACACAATCTTACTAAGAATCTGAAAATCTTTTCAAAACAATTAAAATAAAATAATATTCAAACATATAATTTGAAATCCATTTAAGCTCATGAATTTATAATTGATATTGCATCCAATAGTGCTAGGAATTTGAGAAATGAAACTATAAATACCTTCTCAAATCCATTGACTTAAATACAACCTTAAGTTCTTTTGGCCTGTTAGTATCCACAGGGTGCTAAACAAACACACACAAACACAATAGTTTGATACTACATTACATCGTGGTTCCTTAGAATATCATGCTTCTAATGCAGCTGGAGATAAACACACAAAATAGTGCTAGAAGATCCCCAGAAGCAATTCCTTTACATGACTTGTTTAGGTAATCATGCAAAGATAATATGGGTTTCAAATAAGTTGGTTGATCCATAACAATGAATATCATATCTACTAAACAAACAGGCCTTTAAAATAAAAAGTACTAATTTATAAATAACAGTAGAGAGAAACTGGAGTGAAACAAGATATCATTAATACAGTATATAAATTGTTATAAAGAGTACTAGGAGGAACTAGCAAACTCATACGATAAAAGTGACAAACGCATAGTAGTTGGATAACACAAAATTTGCACCTATACCGTTCACCCAGCCTCTCCCATCCAGCTTCGACGTGCCCCAATAATTTCCATTCACACCAGCACCAATATTTTGTACAAAATTCGCTTCCAAGGAAAACCTCCCCCTGGTTACACCACATCACTGCTTTCCTAAGACTTGAGAAGTTATTCTTCCCCGTTCAAGACTTAGAAGTAACCAGTCTTATAGAATCCTTAACCAAGTCTCTACAGTGTTTTTAGACGTGGACATCTTATGTAATCAATTCACATATCCGCGCTTTACCAGGATTAAGATGTGATTCAGACATTACCCATCCCTGAAAGAATGAAAAACCCATTAACAACCAATTATTACAATTGTGATACCCTAGTAAAGAAGCATCATCAAGGACTTAATACTCAGTAAACCAGATTTCTGGCATCACCTCAAATAATCCATATTGCAATTAATATGAATACACATACAAGAAATATGACTGAAAAACAATTGCAGATGTCAAACACCAAAACAAGACGACCACCTAATCAACTGATGCTAGTTGAATTGACAGTTTGGTTTTGTTAGGATTAAAGAATTTGTTGTGAAATATGTTGGGACTAACAGGATTTAACAATGGATTTGAAAATCCATAGTTGTGTAAATCTCTTGATGGCTGTTTGACTGACAAGGATTTAAATTCCACCAGCCTCACTGTGAACTAATTTTTGAGTGGCTTGTGTTGATATGAAATCTAATCAAAAAAGGAATTTAAGATTCATTCATTTTGAACACATAAATTCAAACGTTGGTTTCCGTTTCTCAATTCTTTACCAGCAATAACATGGCAATTACAATGCGGGCATCCTAATCATCAACTACCTTTAGACCCACCAAGATAATAATCTAGCATGTTAACCCAACTTCACAATTCATTGCATCATCAAATCATATCACAATTTGCAGGGTAAAAGAATAGTGATTTTAATAGGAGTAATGAGCAGGTTACATGAGAGTCATTCAGTCAAGCTGCAGATCATCTCCCTACATAATTTTAATAAATCAATTCATTTTTGAGTATGCTCTAAATTAAGTAGTTACATGTTACCTGTTCCTTAGCTCTGTTTTTAAAAGGCCCATATAATGCTGATACCATCTTATATGATTCTGTAATATGAGAATGGAGATCAGCCACTGAAGGAGATACAGCTGAAAGATCATGTTCACTATTGCTCGAGGAACGCTGGTTCTGACTGAAGGAACTAATGATGTGCAGCAGAACATGAGCCTGCAATACATTGTAATTCAGACAAAATGTAACAAGTACTGTGATTAAAAGATAAGAAGGCCAATAATCTTACATGAAATGCAGCCTTCAGAATGTCATCCGACTTCGCTTGATCCTTGAATAAAGCATAGATATTGCCCTTGGATGGATTATACGTCACAATGTATCGTTCTTTCTGTTATCAACAAGACACTTGTCAACGTACGAATCTACAGGCAAATCAAGTCCACTACTAAAGCACGTAAACAAACGAGAGTGCATAGTTGTTAGACAAAAAAGGCGGCGCAAGGGCCTGTTGGAACCTGCAGCGAGACGCGCGCCTCTCGTACAACCTGTTTCTACTAATATACATAAGTATATCCAACCTAACACATATTTAACTACCAAATAAAGGTAAAAAAATCACAAAACATCCAGTATAATTCACAATAACTCATAAATAACATTATAACACATAGAACATCCATACATAATCAACTTCAAAGTTTGGGCGAGAAAAATTCGTGCTCAATTCAATTTGATTTTGAGCATGAATTCTGTCGGTAAAAAAAAAAGAAAAAACTTTCAACACAAATAGACAATAAGCCAGTAACACGAAGTTTCCAAGTTTCAAAAGATCTGCAAACTAATAAATAATCATCATGATTCATGATCGTCATCATCCCCATCATTCTCTTCCTCCTCTTCACATTGAGCATCTTTTCATTAATTTATTCCTCTTCATCCCCCGAAACTCAAAATCATTATCGTCATCTTCATCTCTTAAGTTTTTCTTTTGTTTTTCATCTCTTAAGTTTTAGAGATGAGCCTTAAACACTTTTTCCTTTGTCCACTTGATTTTTCCCTTTAATTATTGGTCTAGCATTTGAAATCATGGACTTTTTCTTTCTAGTGTAAAACACCAGTTATTAAACTCCAATAGCTTTCTCAACAACACGCCAAGTAAATTTATCATCTATCAAAGACTAACTCTTTATCATCTCTGAGTTGAATTTTTCCTCCAGACTTTATGAAATAAAAATATATAAAAAAATGTTTTTTATTAAAAAAAAATATATATTTTGTTGCTTTAACAAAAGCCCTAAGAAACAAGCAATATGTGCACATGTACAAGAGGCTGCATACGAGAGTCACAGAAAAGGCACTGGGAAGCACCCAATTCTTGAACAGCACCTGAAATACGATAAAATCAGAAGAAAGAGACGCAAGAAATTGAACCCCCTCGTATGCAGTATGCAGGCCTATAACGAGCAAGAGTGAAGAGCTAGACCAATGCAACAGATTTTCCTGTGACAAGTAATATACCTCAAATATGGGCTCTAAAGAAAGATACGAGTTGGGGTCTTGGAATGCATCTCTAAACCGTGGCCCTGATAAAGATGAGAATCAATTGTAAGTAAATTTCCACTCTGCAGAAGACAGGAGAAAACTTTTGGGAATGTGCATGAATGGGAAAGTGTAATGCATGTACGATTTTGTCTTTGTGAACTAGAGAGAGGAGGTGGAAGACCAAGAACAATAGGCCTGTGCTGTCTCCAGGGGAGAGTGAAAATATCTTCCATTGAATTTCCTTCTTGCAGACTTGGAACTCGCCCTGAGAATTACGTTCAGCATACAACAGACAGTGAGAAAGTACAGACACATACATAAATATATAGTTGTAATAAATAAATAAATATACATAATTACATATATACATATATTGTACATATATGTATATATATATATAGCCACATAAATTATTGGGCTCCACAAGAAACCCCAATGCTGGGCTCAGCTCCTTATCATTTCTGTGTCCATGCGCGTGTGAGTCTTTAGTTATTTATTTATATTTGGGGTAGGAGCCAAAGAAAAATACAAACTATTTCCTCCCAACTTCACAGAAAAGCCAATTCTCTGCTTCATCTCAAGTGATATTGCAAAAAGAGTACAGCATGTATTTGCAGCTATTCAGTAACTCCTCATGCATACATAATGCCTGAAAGTACTGCAGCACTTACTACCTACGGTGAACTATGGAAGTTAAAACTTCTAACACATCATTCAATTTCTATTACCTAAATCCAACTAGGTGTGCTGTGCTATAGTTACATCAAGAATACAAACATAACCCTTCTAAACATACCTAGACCAGCTCAAGGAAAATAACAATTAATATCCAATACACTACCTGAACCAACTTAAAGAGTATTCATATTTACTCTTCTCTTTTCTTGCTACACGAAAATCCACGACGTTTTCCTCTCATATACCTGATCTATGATTTAATAGCTACAGATAAGTCATAATCGCCTTAATAAAATATTGCCTGTTTGATTTAGCACCTACAAAATTCCTCAAATTTAGCTGGGGTCCGTCTTCTTAAAAATTAAAACCATACTTTCTTATATTCAAACAGATTCATAAAGATCACTGAAAATATCTTATCTTAGAGATAATTAAGCCCACCCTGATCATAGAATCCTCAGTTACACAATGGATTAAACCCAAAATATGTATTATAGAATCCTTAAATACTTGTTAATTTAAACCCAAAAAACCCATTTAGAATCCTCACTCAATTATTTGATTGTCGAGGATAAATGCAAATGACATCTTTATCTCCTCCATTTCATAGATTTTCTTAATAATTAAAACGGCATACTGCAGCCAAAAGGCTTTATGTCAACAGAATCAGTACATATGCCAGCATTTACTTCCATTGAAATTTTAAAGTGCAAGAGGAGACAGTTTCAGGTCAAGGAAGAAATAGAAATTATGCCATGCAGCAGAATTATCTTATAGAAGACAAGCCTGCTCCAACACTTAAAAGTGCTCTTCAATACTTGGTATCCCACTTTAGTAACCCACATAAACAATATTCTTTTTTCTGCAATTTCTTAACATTACGGCTATCAAAAATAATCTCCTCACTAGCCACTCCTAATTAGCCATCTATGCCTTTATATTGGCAGATTCTTTGAGAAATCAAGACTTTTCACAACATCATGATCCTTGGTATGGCATGTCATTCATAATGATGATAATTTTGCAGACAGGAAGTGAGCAAATATGCACCTAAACCCATTAAAATAAATGGCAGCGAGCAAAACTTGAAGAGGCTCTTTACCACAAACTTCTCTAGAATAGGTTGAGAAGTTCCATGGGTAACCTTATATTTTTGGAAAAGGCATAACCAGGCTCTGAAATATTGATCATGCTTTAAATATGTCCTTACAATGTGTCTTTTGTGCAAAATACCCTTAAATCTTTGACAAAGTCTCTAGTGAGATGGTGCCTATGTGAGACGAGTCACAGGTAGTGAGGAAGGTCGGTCCATTATTAAAGTATAATTGTTACATATGTAAAGTATGTTTTTCTAAAGTATGATTTTAGGATGTTGTAGTATGATTTACTACAAACATACTTAACTACCAATAAGCATGCTCTACCCATATAATAATCACACTTTAATAATGGGCCGACACGTCTCACAATCCGTCTCATATATAACCGTCTCACAAGAGAGTACCCTCAATCTTTATAAATATTGAACAATCATTCTTCCAGCAAGCTGATTTAAGAACAAGCCGACCAACAAAAAAATTTCAAACTTTGTACTGATATAAACATCTTATGGGCTTCTCGTCTGCACCTTCAGATATTAAATCCAATATTAATCGATCTATGATCTATCATTACAAAAGATGAACAGTGTTTAGAAGCTCATTTAGTTTCGAAAAAACTTGAGATAAAAAAAAAATATATATATATATATGTTGGGAAAATTTTTACAGTCAAGTTGGCTCAAATTTTTACAGTTTGGATAGGCCAAAATTGACTTGCAAAAAACCTATATTGCAAAGTTGGGATTAAAAAATTTCATAGAACTTGCAGCACGAAATTTTTAAGATAGATATATTGATATTGGATTTAAGAATTTAAAAGGCAATGAGAAGCATGAAAGAAGTAAATCTATTTCAGTATAATGTTTGAAAGCTTAGTAGTGTCGGATGATCAGAAAATCGACTAAAAAGAAAACTATACACCAATTTTGATTTTCTTTAACAGAAAGGCATCAATGTATTAATTAAAAACACAGAGCATGAATGATCGATTTTTAAAAATAACCGGCAAGAATGTTTTATTTTAAAAAGAAAGATTTTGTTTGCACAGAATTAAACATTCAGGCTTACTTGAACCTTGAGCAATACCTTAGAGGTCTGGAGTCTGGACATACCTTTTCCCTTATTTTTTCCCAAAGGTCACCGGCTATCATTTTCATACCTAGTTCTATCCATTTACACATACACCCATATTACACATTGGTTCTCTCACATAAGTTGAAGAAACAATGCACTCATCCCACCTGTTTTCAGAAAGGATTCTACTGCCACTGTGAATCGTGCACGATTCAATGTATGCAAAACAACAGATTTCACCTGAAGAAAAACATGAGACACGATTTCAATGCATACTTTAGGATAGAAGAACATGAACACTGAAGTACAAAAAGGGCGGTGGGGGGTAGGATATGATAAATTCAGATCATGCAACCTCTTGATAAGAGCTCATCACATATCCAAAGGAGAGCAGGCCAAAAGTTGCGAACAAGGATGGATTTCTTTTAGAGATCATTATGCTGAGTCCAGTTCCAAGCTACAAATAAATAAATCCGAATTATTCTCAAGTTAAAAACAGATTTTAAATGTTAAGCAGCATATGAAGCAAGAGAAATATATCAGTTAAATCAATAGCTTTAGCACAAAGTTTCAACATAAAGTATCACTTCAAAATTATTGAAATGTACTTGTTTACATCATCATCATATCTAAAAGTGACAAAATTGTGGCGATTGACAACTCCAATTAGAAAGTCAATTGACCAGCTATTCTGGTGTACATATAATGCAGATTGCAGAATAAAGGAGTCAGTATGGGATGAGAACTGACTAATTACAGGCAAAGAATCACAAATAGACAGACCTTCACTAAATTCAAGGTGATAATACAAATATAAACAACCAGAAAAGGAAGAATATGCAATATACTAGAATTAAATTCACTAATCTCAGAAGAACATAGGGCTATATTATAAAAAATATATGGCTGAGGCCAGCTTATTTCTGCTGTATTTACTTCAGAAATTGAAGTGGATGCGCACCATCTAGATTCAAAATTAGTTATGGTTGAATAGAGTAAGACGTAACAGATTTCTTCAATATGTGAGAATTAACTACAATGATTGCAAACAATATAAGTTAACTATGCTATAATAGTATACCAGATCAGCAATATTTCCAACACATTCTCCCTTTGCTGTCACATCTCCAATATTTTCTCCTTTAGCAAAAGCTTTGTATATAGGAGTTCGAGTCGAAGTTGATGTCACTGCAGCAACATTCTGTAAGCAAATAAAAAAAAACGTGGATGGAGTTAATTTTCTAGCATTCTAAGATATTAACAAAGCTATATGGAGAATAAAAGTAGTAAACCTTAGCCACATTAGCAGCACATGCCAGTGGAAGGAAAAGATGAGGAACAGCTGCAGTCGCCAACTCCACTCCAGCTCCCATCTCCATCAGGAGATCACCAGCAAACCTAAGCTGGAAAAAAATTCAGGATATGAGAAATTGAAGAATTTTGTTGGAAATTTTGTGATAAGCTAACCTATCCTTTCATACCAGAATTGTATTGGAAATTTTTAGTACCTGCTTTAGATCATAATCAAATTTCTTCCCTTGCCGAGCAAAAAGCATCTTCCCAACACGCCCAGCACCATCCTACAAATTTAGACTCTGTTTCATAAAAAGAATAAAAATAAAATAAAAAGGAATTTTTAACATTTAGTTATGTTCTTCCAATATCATGATTACCTTGATCTTGAAGTCATAATTGGTTAAATTTTATGAAGAACCGCGATTAGAAACAAATGACACATAAAAGCATAAGAGCAATGATTGAGCTTATTCTACTTTAGTTGTGCGAAATAATAAAAACTAACAGCTTGTAATGACTAATACTAGATCCTAAAGTATTAGAAGTTTTGATAGAGTCAACTAGGCGTAGAAATCAACGAGAACAAGTTTTCTCCACAGGATAAATCCTGCCAGTCATTAGCCTTGTCTAATTCAGAATGATTTTTTGATGATGATTAATAATGAAAACAAGCATATAAATAACTCAAAACCTAAATCCTAAACTGAGCCCATATAATGATAAAGCTGGCAGGCAGCTTATTAACAAAAAATAATCTGATCATAACTGCCTAGTTCAATTATAACAGTTTATGTAAGGTTTTATCAGGTTCTAAAAGAAAATTCTTATTAATAACAAGAAAAAAGCTTATTCTAGTGCACACCTTAAGAATCCAGTTGATAGCTACAGCACTTGGTGCAGATTTGTTTCTGGAGACTCCAAGTGAACTAAGGAGTGTCTGTGTTGTAAAAACACCCATTGCTCCACCAAAAAAGTGCTACAATTATAAAAAAAACATCATTTTGGCATACTGGAGCTGCTGAGAATTACTACTAAAAAACGATCCGATAGAAGTTCATTCTTGGAGACATTCAACTAGAAGAATACCTTTAAAGCCCTCCATTTCATGTATGGCACATAAGAAGGAGTTACACTGTCCGGAAAACCTTCTGGGACAACATAGGACCTTATAAATGTCATCAGTTCCTATTACACAGAAAATTAAGAAATAATTGAGCTAAAATAGTAAATGTTCTCAACTCCCATTACACATGGACAAATAAAGAAATAACTCAGCTATGACCAAATATCTTCGTAGTCATATGATTAAAGTTTTTCGTCCATTGTCTTTCTCGGACATCATCAGAGAACAAGTACATATATTATGAAGCTTGTGTGGAGACGCCACTTCTCTAATGGTTGTTCGACTCTCTTTTTTGTGTGATGGATGACTAATTAATTGATCAGCAACTAAGATTTCCAATACCAAAAATGAAGTTAATGTACATTCATCTTCAGACAAAACGATAAGAAATTCTTCTACATCAAAGTAACAACAAATATTCCCAACTTTGTAAATTCATGTCATGTATACATCTCCATTTGCTGCATATAAGAAATCAAATAATTATTTAAATCTAGAGAAACTTACTTTATTTCAAGGGTAAAATAAAGCTCTTACTAGTGATGCATGAATATACTCACAAATGCAACAATGCAGCCAATAGACCAAGAACAAATTAAGATTAAAATTAAAATTAACAGTTGACACGTAATACTGACATCAACAGGGGCCTGGGGAGTCTGCAAACTGACAGCGCGAATAGAATTATTCTTCAACTGCTTCCCGCCACTGACTCTGACGCTATTATCATTCTCGGCGTAGTATTGCCACCGTCTACCCTCAGTCTCCTCGCAACAGATCAATCTCAAGCTCGAATCCAAAAACTGATAGTTGGTGAGCCCAACGAAGCCGGAATTCGAAGGCTCCGGAGCCACAACAGCCGGCGAGGGCGGAGGTGCCGAGGCAAGGTTGGCGCTGATGCGGAGCGTCTCGCGAACGAGCAGGCGCGTTTCGGAGGGGGCCAGGGTTTGTGAGGCGGATTTGGAGGGGTGCTTGAGCTTCATTGCGCCCAAAGTATGCAGAAATTGGAGATCAAATTGCGTGGGTCTGTGAGTGATTAAAGATGGAGAGAGAGGGAGTAAGAGAAAATTTAGCGAACTATATTTAGATGGGCGGAGATAAAGAGGGAGAGTTCTTGTTTAATTTTGTAGTTTTGCTCTTCTGTGCGTCTCTCCCTTTCCCTGTAGATGAGAGAGGGTGGGGAGGGAGAGAACCACAGAGGTGTGGGGAACAACATAGTTAAGGCGCCGAGGGAGGGTCCGATAAACACGTGGGAGTTAGTGGTCTACAGCAACTGTACATGACAGGACTATCTGATTCTGATGTGCTTGTGTTTCACTGTTCTTTAAATTTTTTTTTTTTTGGAAAATAGTTTTTTTATTTGAGAAACTTTCTTGTGAGACATAGTTATTTTGGAGATGGATGTGAGACAGGTCGATCCATCACTAAAATATGCTTATTGAGTTATTGTAGAATTAAAGTATGCTTATTTGTAGTTAAAGTATATCAATAATAAATTATATTATAACACGCTGAAATTATATTTTAACGTATAATTCAACATATTTTAGAAAACAGACTTTAAAAATCATTAAACATACTTTATCTAAATAATAGACATACTTTAACACGTCTCACAAACTATCTCATGTAAATACCGTCTCACAAGAGAATTTGTCTTTTTTTTATTTATACAAATTTGAGTTGTCATATTCATTTTTTGGTCGCTTCAAGTTTTTAGTAGTATTATAACCAAAAACATGAATTTGGGTACTCCTCAGGCAAGTGAAATTATCATGTTGTCCCTCCAAAAGCGACCAACAGACTACTCTAAGAAATGGATTAATTGCATTAAAATACACCATCTTTATGTAATTTTTCAATTTTATCACCATTTTTTTAATCAATAAAATGCACAATCTTTTAAATCATTGCAAATCAATACATCCTTTTTGTTTCCGGTGAGGATGAGATGATGTGGCCGCCGGAGGGTAATTAAACAGCCATATAAGATGCCAAGTAGGATGCCACCTAGGATGATTCTTTTAGTCATTAACCCTTTAATATTTCTTTTATCGTATTTTTACTTTTCTATAAGATTTCAAACAAATACAGAACCCTATGAACACTGAAGACGAATCGACATCACACAAGGAAGCTTCTCTAGCATAGATTCAGAAATTGATACATACTTTTCGATACACTTTAAACATGGTGGTAAGTTTGTCTTTAGAGATGGTAAATTGATATATTTAGGGGGAAATTTACTGCAAAACACAAGTTGGATGTCGATAGAATAGGATACATGGATTTGGTCGATGAAGTCGAGAAAATGGGATATCGGTTGAAAATGATGTGTTACAAAGTTTCAGGTGTGAATATGACTGATGCAATGGTGGAGATCAAAGATGATAAACATGTTTTGGATATGATTGCACACGTGTGCAATAAAAAAATGCAATGATAGAGATATTCATAGAAGAAGTTGAATCTCTTGAGGATAATTCCTTCTTAGAGAATGAAGAGGAGGAGATTCATGATGATATTGAAAAAGTTGATCAACAAGTAGTAATGAAGAGTTATTGAGCCACCCAGATATTGATTTGGAGAGTAAATTTATTGAGAATAATGATACGGATGATAGTTTGGAAGATGATGAGTTGTCAAATGATGAAGAGTATGTTGATGCAAGAAAAAAATGGACAAAGTTAAAGAAGATAGTGGTTCGAGATGATGGCTATCAGATTGAGAAATTTGGACAAAATTCTGAAGTTCGTATGAATATTGAGACTTGCAATGTTAAGCAACAGGTTGAGAATGAAGTCATTGAATTTGACAGTGATTACTTTGATTTAGAAAATGATAAAAATATATCTTGGCATTGTAGTGGGGAAGAAGAGATAGAGATAAGCAAACATTGTGATAAACAAAAGAAAAAATTAATGGTTTATGATCCTACATGTGATCATAAATCTATGGAGTTTGTACTTGGTATGAGATTTGAAGATGTTTATCAGTGTAGAGTAGCTGTACAAAGACATGCCATCTTAAATGGAAGAAATATTCAAATAACAAGAAGTAGCAGCAGTCAATTAGAGGTGAAATGTGTTTCAGGCTATCCATTCAAGTTAAATGTGAGCATGATACCCATGGAGATGAGTTTTGCAATTAAAAAGCTGGTGAATGAGCATCGATGTGTGAGAGAGCTTAAAAATAGGCAAGTAACTTCTGATTGGCTTGCTAATGAATACATGAAAAAATTTAAATGGAATCCAAATTGGAGTGTGAAAGAATTACAGTACGATTGTTTGACAACTTATGCAGTAGAGGTGAGCAAAACCAAGTGTTATAGGGCTAAAGCAAAAGCTCTTGAGAAGCTTATGGGTACAGTACTTGAACATTATAGTTTTTTAAGGTCATATGCGACTGAGTTGATGAGGGTTGATAAGGAAGGAAGATTCGAATTTCTACTTGATGATGATGGTTGATTTGCAAGGATTTTTTATTGGTTTCAATGGTTTGAAAAAGGGATTTTTGAGTGTATGTAGAGCCATCATTGGTTTCGATGGGTGTTTTTTAAAAACCTTTTTAGGGGGGACCCTTTTAACTGCTATAGCAAATGATATGGGAACAACCAAATATTTTCTTTGTTTTGGACTGTCACTGTAGCTAAAAATGAATATTATTAGATATGGTTTCTCAAAATTGTAATGGAAGAACTCCAACTTGTCAATGGTCTTGTGACCAACAAAAGGGATTAACTAATGCAATAAGTAAGCTATCTCCTTTTGCAGAGCATATGAATTGTGCCAGGCATGTGTACTGCAATTGAAAAAAACAATTCAAATGTCCAACTTTGAAAAGATTCTTTTGGAAAGCTATAAAGTGCACACATGAAGCGTCTCTCCATCAGTCTCTGGGTGTAATGAAAAAAGTAGATGGGGTAGCATACATGAAGTTCATGGAAAAAGATATACACAGATTCTGTAAGGCTCATATAAGTGATGTTCCTAAGTGTGACATGATTGATAATAATATAACAGAGACTTTCAACAGCTATATAGTTAAGTCTAGGAGTAAACATACAATTGACATGTTGGAGGATATTAGAATTGCACTAATGGCTAGAATGCATGAGAAGTACTTCTATGCTTGTGGTTTGAGTGATACTATTTGCCCTAAGATCAAAGAAAGACTAGAGGAAAACAGATATGGTAGTAGATTTTGCACATGCAAACCTGCTGTTGGCAGAAAGTTTGAAGTCAGTATTGGAAAATATGGATTTATTGTTGATTTAGACACATGACTTGTTCTTGTAGAGAGTGGCAGCTTACAGGAATTCCTTGTATCCATGCTTGTAGTTTAATTCACTTTATGCACAAGGATCCAACACAGTTTGTTCATTCTTACTACATGGTTCAAAAATATATCCAGACATATAAATTTGGTATAGAGCCTTTGAATGGCATATTGATGTGGCCTAAAGCTGATGGTGATCCTATTAAACCCCCTTTGTATAGAAAAATGCCTGGTAGGCAAAAAAAGTTGAGGAAGAGGGGCCCCGAAGAAGATCCCAAAAATTCTAAAAAATTAACAAGACATGGAATTCAAATAAGATGCTCAATTTGTAGGCAAGAGGGTCATAACAAGGTGACTTGTCCAAATGCTAATAATCCACATTTCCAGAAACTAAAAAAATTACCTTTAAGTTCTAAATTTTACATTAGTTAGAATCTTTTAACAAATGAAGTATACTTGCTAACTTTACTAGTGTTTTAAAATTTGTTAATAGGTTAAACGAGGTAGACCATGCAAAGGCCAATCTTTAGCTAAAGCTTCTACATCAAGAGAGGCAAGTTAAAATAGATATTTTAAATTATGCCCTTTTTATACAATATTCTATCTAAATGTGTATTAAATCATTTTTTATAGAGTAAAAGAGGTAGACCTCGAAAGCAATTAGATATTTCTGGACCTAGTTAAGTGCTTCGTTCTGAGGTGACGAGAGATTCCACTCAAGTAGCTCAAAAGAAAAGTACCTCAATGGAGAATAGAATGGTATTACTATGTCTATTCTAATAAGTAATTACCCTAAAATTGTTGTTACATCCAAAATGATATAAATATTGCTTGTATAGGCAAATAAGGGTGTAGGCTTTCTCGTATGTGAAGGTTCTGGAACTATATACATGAGAGTAAGTATTATGTGATTACATGAATTAATATATTAGTTGCATATGATAAATAAAATTAAAATTAATCCTTTTCTTTTCTTCAGATGCTAGGTGGATCAAAAAATGCAAAATTTATAAGTGGTGCAAATGGTGTGTCAAGTTTAATGATGGCTGGAAGAGGTGGGAGGTCGAGTAGTGGTCTGAGAGAAGACATTGTTAGATTTGTATACTAAAAGCCTTGCTTTTGTATTGAACAATATTTTAACAATATTATTTGAAATGAGAATCATATGATCAAATATTTTGCATATTATAAATTGTTTATTTATATGTTTGTGCAAAAGTCCATTTACTTTATACTGTAGATAATATGTTGTGCGACAACACGCGGAAGATCATATTATCAGTTTCCTTATAAAGTATAAACAGATGCTCACAACCGAGATAGACGGGGACTATCTATCGGGATGGTTGTAGTGTGATTTGGTATTAGTTTGTCTTGACTATAGAATCACATTAGTGCACTTAGTGTGTATTGAGTAGGACCACTAGAGATCGTTCGACTTGTACTGTCTATATAGGAGACTTAATCTCAGTTATTATGGATGTTCGTGCTCTTAATCCTTATACAATGACCTCGACATGTAAGGTAGTATATATTTCTTTGATTCATCAATGGGTGAGATTTACATGTATTAAATCAACAAACTCGGTGAGTTAGGAAATAATATTGTCTCTATGGTGTGCTGTTAATTGTAGAAGGAATCCATGTCCGTCATAGGTTGATAATGTCCCCTTGAGCAGCTCATAAGGTTTATCATGTAAATCTTGCAAGTGGATTAATTCGGGCATGATAAAAAGATTGAGTGGTATTACTCTCGGATGAGATATTAATTAATTTGAGTTGTCAGTAACTTAATTAATTAATGGGCATTGTATATCTTAAACATGGGGAGACTTTCGGGCTCATAATAAGAAGGAGCTCAAAACATAATATTGGGATTGGATAAGTAGTGTAGTAATAATATTTTAGTGGACTATATTATTATTATTGAATTTAATTATAAGCTTTGGGCTAAGATTGGTTAATTAAATCCAATTGAGGCCCAATCCAATTTCTCCTCCTGGTCCCTGCTGTAGCCCAATATAAAAGTCATCTCAACTTCTGGATGCCCTATTATTATTCCTGCGCCGTTTCAACGTGAGAAATCAAGGGAGAGAAGCAGATTGAGAAATCCTGTAGATTGTTGCCCACACAATAGCAGGATTCGACTTGGGTCATACAGCAGAAGATCAAGGGGTGGTTCTCTACTGCAGATCATCCTCTACATCAACCCAGAAGAAAGATAAACGTTTATTTTGCTTCTATTGTAACCGTTTACTTGAATTTCTAACGATCACGTTGAACCAAACGATCCAAAAGCCAATAATTGGTATCAGAGCGTTGGTTTACGGTGAAACGTGACTCTTTAGGAAAGGGTGTTCATGTGCTATTCGTATTTTTTTAGTCGATGAGAAAGCATTAATATTAGGGATTGTATATGTGTGAATTATCCATAATTCCTATGTGTTTTTTCGATGTAATTGGCATGTGATTATTGGTGATTGTACATGCTGGACACACACGGATAAACCATCTTCGATGGGTTTTACTTGCTGAACACGTTTCACACACCACTGCACCGTATATGATGGGCGACATCTGTAGAGGCTGCACGGCGATCGGGCGGTGACTGGATTGCTGTCACGCAATCGCGACGCACTGAAAGGTAGCAATGTGAAGGCGACGGCCGCTTGGGTTTGACGTTGTTGTGTACGGCTGCGACAGTGTGAAGCTTCCAGCCAGTTTGGGCTTCGGGAGGTTACGACTGTGACTGGAATTGGACGATGGGAATCAGACCTGGAAGGCTGGTCTTTGGGCGGGTCGACAGGTTCTTCCGGTCGAGTCTGAAGCCACTTCCGAGCGGTTAATGACAGTTTTCGATCAGGTCCTGGCAGTTTTGGGTGCGAGTTGTGGACCCTCCACTCCAGTCTTTCTCTTTTCCGGATGGGTCGCTGAGATCTCTAATCTCTTCTTCCCTTGAGCCGGTGGCAGATGGCACGGCATCAAAGTGAGGCTGGACACGCCATCGCCAGATGAACTGCAGCAGCTTCTGGGCGAGTCACTGCTGGGTTCCGGCAAGTCGATGTTCGCTGGTCTGCAATGACTACCGCTGACTGGTGCGACAACGGAGTTGCTGTGGGCTGCTGAGGGCGATTCTCTTCGACAAGGGTTGGAAAGGCGACTCCAGTCTACGACGATGATGGCAATGCATCATGACGACGATCGGCGCTGCGTTCCTGGAAGCTGGGCACTTCAACGATGCCGGAGATCCACAGCAGGTTTCGATCTAGTCTGGACAGTGATGTTCACGGTGATTCCATGGCATTTCCGTGCAGGCTTGATGAAGTGCCGGGCTAGGTGAATTCTAGGGCAGCGCTGATGGGTTTGATTTGAGCATGGGTTTATGGATGTTGGGCTGCACGTATAGTCCATCTGCTGTTTTGGGCCTGTTGGCCCAATTTGCTTTATTTGCCCATTTATGCAATTAATTCATTATATATATAACTTGATTAATTATTTTATGTGACGATTAATTGTTATATATGTGGCATGTTCTATGTGATTTATTTAATTTTAAATTACTTTTAATGGAAGCATGCTAGAATGTATATTTTATTATGAAATATTATATGCATATTAAATAAAAACCCTCGGTGTTTAAATAACTAAGTGGGAGAGGGGATTGGTAAATAAATTCCCATGGCCTCCATTATTAGTTTGTAAGTGATGTGAGTAAGCTTGCGCGTTGGCATTAGAGCCTTCCTCCCCATCGGATGAGTTTATTCACGGATCACTGGTACAAACTTCTTTAAGATGACTGTAGGAAATTATCCAAACGCGTGTGTACTTCTCTATCTGTAAGGCACATAAGCTTGCGCAATGAACTTGGGGTCAAATAATGGTGTACACTTAGATGCAAATAATTAGTATCCTCCCCATCGGAGTCACTGCTGATATTTGCATGGCTAAAGAAAACCGACTATTAATTATTTTGTCATAAAGATAGGTTGACAAATGAGATTATTGGGTAAAACTTTCTCTTGTAAATGTTCAGGTTTGTATACGTCCATACTATTGTGGCATGCAAATTCACGGTGCTTAAGATGTTGGTGAATTTTATTTTATATTGTTTTGAGGGATTCAATATAAATTGATAAATTCGAAGTGTTTGATCTGTTTAATTATTTATGATTCTCAGGATTTTCAAATGGCCTCAACTCACTTTCTGTTATATTTAAAGAGCACAAACTTACTGGCACTAACTATGTTGACTGGAAGCGAAACATGGACATTGTATTAACTGCTGAAGATTATATCTTTGTACTTTCTGAGGAATGTCCTCCGGCACCTACTGATGCCTCTACCGAAGAGCAAAGAAATGCTTATAATAGGTGGGTCAAGGCTGATAGGATGGCTAAATGCTACATTTTGGCGTCTATGTCAAATGTGCTTCAGACTCAGCATCAAGCCATGGAGGCCGCCTATGATATGATGCATAATCTTAGGGAACTCTTCAGACATCAGAGTCATCCTGCTAGGTCGAAGAGCATGTCGGTCCTTATGAACACCAAAATGGCTGAGGGCACTCCCGTAAGGGAGCATGTCCTTAGAATAATGGGCCAACTCAATGAGTTGGAAGTTCTTGAAGCTGAAATCGATGGGGAAACCCAAGTCGATATCATACTCCAAAGCTTGCCTAGGAGTTTTGAGCAGTTCTGCCTGAACTATGGTATGAACAAACATATGTACACGTTGGCGGAACTTTTGACAGAACTTGTGGTGGTGGAAGAACTGTTTCGTAGGCCTCCTCAGGTTCATGTTGCTGAAAATGCTGCTCATCCTAGGCCGAAGGGCGGTAGGAAGAAAAAGAAGCAAGGAAATTCAGCACCGGTGAACCAAGTGAAAGCAAAGACTGGTGCGGTCAAGAAGCCTAAAGGCAAGTGCTTCAAATGTAAGCAGCCGGGACACTACAAGGCAGACTGCCCTTTTCTGAAGGGGAACAGAAATGGTAAGTCTTATATACTAGTTGTTGAATCGTGTTTAGCGGCTGTATCTGCTGACACTTGGTGTGTAGATACGGGAACCACTGAGCATGTCTGCAATTCTTTGCAGGGGTTCCACCAAACCCGATAGCTCAGTGATGGAGAGATTACCATACTCATGGGGAATGCTACAAGAGTAGCAGCTGTCGCAATGGGAGACGTTTATTTATTTTTCAATAAGAATAAAACTCTTGTTTTGAGGAATTGTCTTTATGTACCGTATTTTAGAAAGAATTTAATTTCAGTTTCTAAATTGTTTATGGATGGATATTCTGTTTCTTTTAATGACAAGGTTATTATAAGGAAAGATAGAATTATTATCTGTGATAGTACATTGATACTCTTAATCCAATTTCTCCCACAATGCAACAAATTGAAACGAATGATACATCTACTAATAAGAGAAAGGAACCTTCTAAAATGAACCAAACATATCTTTGGCATCTAAGGCTGGGTCACATTAACTTAAGTAGGATTCAAAGGTTGATAGCTGATGGACCTCTGAGTTCATTAGTAGTGGAAAATTATCCAACTTGCGAATCCTGCTTGGAAGGAAAAATGACTAAAAGGCCTTTTAAGGCAAAGGGGTATAGAGCTAAAGATTTGTTGGAATTGGTTCATTCCGATTTATGTGGTCCTATGTCTGTCCAGGCAAGAGGGGGTTTTGAATATTTCGTCACTTTCATTGACGATTATTCAAGATACGGATATATTTATTTGATGCGCCGCAAGTCTGAATGCTTTGATAAATTCAAAGAATACAAGGCTGATGTGAAAAAACGACTTGGTAAATATATCAAAACACTACGATCTGATCGTGGTGGTGAATACCTCTTGGGAGAGTTTAAGAATTATTTATCGAAAAATAGAATTGAATCCCAATTGTCTGCACCGGGCACACCCCAGCAGAATGGTGTAGCGAAAAGAAGGAATAGGACTCTTATGGAAATGGTAAGATCAATGATGAGTTATTTGGAATTACCAAATTCGTTTTGGGGACACGCCTTAGAAACAGCGGCTTACATTCTAAACTTAGTACCTTCTAAATCGGTAGCCTCCACACCCACAGAACTGTGGACCGGGCGCAAGCCTAGCCTGAAACATGTTCGGATTTGGGGTGCTCCGGCACACGTGTTAAAGGCAGATGCTGATAAGTTAGAATCACGTACTGATGTTTGTCTATTTATAGGGTATCCTAGAGGAACGAAGGGTGGTTTATTTTATAGTCCCAAGGACCAAAAGGTGATCGTGAGCACGAACGCCAGATTTTTGGAAGAGGATTATATAATGGATCACAAACCCATGAGTAAAATTGTTCTAGAGGAAGTTAGAGGGGAAACACCAAATATAATACCAACTGTACAAGAAGATATACCACAGGACACTGCACCGCGTATTACACCTGATACACAATTATCTGCGGAGCCTCGTCGTAGTGGGAGGGTTGTCAGACAACCGGATAGATTCATGGGATTGGGAGAGTCATCCAACTTGATCCCAGGTGAACATGAAATTGACCCATGGAATTACAACGAGGCACTGCAAGATAAAGATGCTCAATTATGGCAAAACGCAATGAAATCTGAGATAGAATCCATGTATTCTAATCAAGTCTGGGAGCTTGTAGAACCACCCAATGGTGTAAAAGCTATTGGATGCAAGTGGATCTATAAGAGAAAAAGAGGATCTGACGGTAAGGTGGAAATCTTTAAAGCAAGGCTTGTGGCTAAAGAATATACTCAGAAAGAAGGAATCGATTATGAGAAAACTTTCTCGCCTGTGGCCATGCTTAAGTCAATCCGGATTCTTTTGTCTCTTGCTGCTCATATGGATTATGAGGTATGGCAAATGGATGTCAAGATAGCTTTCCTTAATGGAAGTCTTGAGGAAAACATCTATATGAAACAACCAGAAGGATTCATTGCAAAGGGCGAAGAGCATCTTGTGTGCAAGCTTAAAAGGTCCATTTATGGATTGAAACAAGCTTCAAGATCATGGAACATCCGGTTTGATGAAGTAATCCAGTCATATGGATTTATTTAATGTCCGGATGAATCATGTGTGTACAAGAAGTGTGATGAAAATATAGTGGTATTTCTTGTACAATACGTGGATGATATTCTGCTCATTGGAAACAATGTAAAATTATTGTCGGGCGTAAGGGTATGGCTGTCCAAGCAGTTTGAAATGAAGGACTTAGGAGAAGCTGGACACATTCTTGGGATCAAATTAATGAGGAATCGCAAGAAAAGAATGTTATGTTTATCCCAAGCTTCGTATATTGATACAATCCTGACTCGTTTTAGCATGCAAGATTCCAAGAAAGGTTTTCTATCTTTCTAACATGGAATACCTCTATCTATGGAGATGTGTCCTAAAACACAACAAGAAATAGAGGCAATGAAGCTGGTCCCTTATGCTTCGGCAGTAGGAAGCCTCATGTATGCTATACTATGTACGAGACTGGATATCTGTTATGCCGTGGGCATGGTCAGTAGGTATCAAAGTAATCCAGGACAAGGACATTGGACTGCGGTAAAGCATATTTTGAAGTACCTGCGAAGGACTAGGGATTACGTGCTGGTTTACTGGGCAAATACTTTGTTACCTTTGGGTTATACTGATTCGGATTTCCAGTCAGATAGGGATGCTAGTAAATCCACCTCGGGTTATGTGTATACTCTTGGAGGAGGAGCCATTATATGGAGGAGTGTGAAGCAGAAATGCGTCGCGGACTCTACCATGGAAGCTGAATATGTAGCAACCTCTGAGGCAGCTAAAGAAGCAGTATGGCTCAGGAACTTCTTAATGGACTTGGATGTGATTCCTGGTTTGCCCAAAGTGATCACAATTTATTATGATAACAGTGGTGCAGTAGCGAACTCAAAGGAACCATGAGCCCATAAGGCGAGTAAACACATTGAGCGCAAGTACCACCTGATACGAGACATCATTAAAAGAGGGGAGGTCGTTGTCGCTAAAATTGCATCGTAGGATAACCTGGCTGATCCTTTTACTAAGAGCCTTCCAGCGAAAGCGTTCGAGACATCATTAAAAGATGGGCATGTAGAAGGAATGGGGATTAGATGCGTGTCAGCTGATATGGCAGCGTAGTCTTTTAGTATAAGTGGGAGATTGTTAGATTTGTATACTAAAAGCCTTGCTTTTTGATGAGAGTGAAAATAAGCGTGTTTTAATATTCAATTTAATACCTTTTTGATTGATATTGTAGTCTTATATGAGCACAAGTGTCTTATATTCGATATATATGAGAATCATGTGCACTTGAGGTGTTTTATTGTGTTTTAGGTGGAAAAAGGATGAAAAGTGCAAAGTTGGAGAAAAGGTGCAATTTGTGCAAGAATGCTGAAAACGCACATCCAACTTTCATAATTATTCTGTATTGTTGTGGAGCTTGAAATTGTTGGTGTGATATATGGTTGGAAAGCCACTGAAGAGAGGGTCGTTTTGGCGTAAAGAACACCATCATTGAAGTCCTAACGAGGAAGTTATGAGCAAAGTGGTAACGCCGTGCGAGCTATGCCGAACAGAATTGCAGTGCTACTTTCCATTGCCTGTAACATATTCAATTCTTAGAGGTTTTGTGATTTATTTATAATGATAGAAAGCTCAGGAAGATAGGATCACGTGAGCTCAAAAATCACTTAATTTGGAGGTCGGATGTGAAAGTTATACGCGAAACGGAGAGACTGCGCAAATCGGTTCGACCTGCTTGAGGTCGAACCGAGGTCGAACCCAACGGAAAAAATGCTGGTTCGACCACGACATGCTGGTTCGACCTGTTGGCTGGTCGAACCATGCACCTGGGACGTCCAGAAGGGTGGTTCGACCATGGTTCGACCTGTAGGGGTTGGTTCGACCTGTTTGGGAGGTCGAACCGCGCTTCGGGAACGTACCAAATCCGTATTTTCGAGGCCTAAACGCGTGTAATCACTTGAAAAGCCCATTCCAAGCCTAGGAGACGTGATTACAAGTATAAAAGGAGGTCTATACAGCCCAAAAAGAGGAACACAACACAACAACAAGAGAGGAGAAGAGAGGCCACAACATATAACACCCCACAAGGGGGGATCACCCACCAACCATCATTCTTTCCTCCATCCATCCATCACTTTGAAGATTCGTTTGTGGAATCAAGAGGAGAACCAAGAGAAGGATTCAAGAGCGAGAAGGACGCGATGACGCCACATCTAGGGTTTATTCATTTTCTAATTTATCTTGTATTTTCCGGACATCCGGGTAAGATCTATCCAACACCCATGTGTGTTTCCTACAACACCATGGGCTAGAGCCTTTTTGGTAGAACTAGGGTTGTGAATGTTTTATCTAGTTGATTGAACTTCCATGTGTATACTCCGTACAACACTACTTGTGGTTTATTTTATATAAGATTGTGCCTTTTTAATCCATACTCATAGTCGTTTTGTGCATCAATAATCGTTGTGTAGAGTCTGAATACATAGCATGGTTATTGGTTGAGTGCGTTCACTGTTGAGCAGGGTTTTAAGTTATAATTCTAAGTGAAGGGATTCCAAAGTCTTATTAGAACTATCTTATATGAATACTTATTAATTGAATTGAATTCGGGTTAATAAGTAGGATAAAGAGGATAATTTTATAGTACCTATAAAGGGAGATCATATCGGGTTAGAGTACCAATCCTAGGGGAAAATAATTGATACTGATAGTACCTAGAAAGGGGGGTGAAATTTTATCTCTTGCTCCGAGGTTATTCACACGTGTTACACACATGTTTACTTGTGTCTATAGAGTAGATATGCATGGTTTAGTGATGCGTCCATATTCCACAAGACAGAGTCGGACATTGACACATGGAAGGGAAGTTAATGAGTAAAACTGGATTATCCTAGAGCTACCTATTCTCCTACTTGATCCACTTTCGTATTCTTCAAGTGGTACTTTATTTTATTTGTTATTTTAATTATTTGTTTAGTTTTTGTTAATTAAATCCATCAAATCTTATTGCCTTGTCTTAATTAATTTAGATAATAATTAAATTAATAATACGCCATCCCTTGGGTTCGATATTCACTTGGTCACCTTTCGAGACTACAATTGATATCCTTCATACTTGGGGATTAATTGTGTGTTGAGAAAACGCTCATCAAGTTCTTGGCGCCATTGCCGGTTTGAGGCGAAAGGAAGCGGATTCGACCAAAAACACTATGATTCGACCTGTCCCATAGGTGGAAGCATGCAGGGGAGGTCGAATCTAGCTACGGGATGACATCCGGCAGAAGCTGTGCCTCGATTCGACCAACAGCCAGTCGATTCGACATGGCCCTCAGGTCGAATCCAGGTCGAATCACCCCATCTGGAGCATTCTGTTTTCACAAATTCTCGATTCGACCACGATGCTACCAGTTCGACCAGTCCATCAGGTCGAACCCAGGTCGAACCGACGACCATAAATCTTATAGAAGGTCAGTTCGACTTGGGGCATTCCGGTTCGACCAGCACAACTGGTCAAACCGAGGTCGAACCGCACTCTGCGAAGCACCCTGTTTCATCGTGGACTCGATTCGACCATGACATAATTGATTCGACCAGTACCCCTGGTCGAACCAAGGTCGAACCGAAGGGCAAAAATCTTCCAGAGAGCCGATTCGACCTGGGGGGAGTTGGTTCGACCAGTACCCCTGGTCGAACCCAGGTCGAACCCAACATGCAAGGTGAGAATGGACTTCCAGGTGCTCGATTCGACCACGACGTAGCCGATTCGACCAGTACCCCTGGTCGAATCCAGGTCGAATCCAACATGCAAGGTGAGAATGGACTTCCAGGTGCTCGATTCGACCACTATGTACCTGGTTCGACCAGTATCCCTGGTCGAACCTAGGTCGAATCCTCTCAGAACGCATCCGTTTCTGCGCCGAATGCTCCGCATGATGTTGATGCTACTCCAGTACCATTACATGAGCAGAATACTGAGCTTACAATGGAGAAGAAGTGGGAAAGATCAAAGAAGTTGAGAGCGGAGAAGCTTAGACTGCAGATGGATAATGAAGATGTAGTTTTCTCTCTTGATCATGCAATGAAGATGCCCATGGAGACTCAATCGTGCAAGAGCATTGATATGGTTTCTAACTTATTTAATCTTGATTTTTCTAAGACAGGTGATTCTGAATTTAAGTGGAAGGTTGACAAGGAGGAGTCTAGACAACCATGGGAGGAAGGAAATTTCAATGATAATATACTTGTGAACAAGAAAGGTGAGGTGTTGAGTGTAGACAAGAAGAGGGAAAGAAAGTATTTGAAGGTGAGGATGCGACAAGATGGTCCTCCGATCAAGTAGTCTACAAAGCGGTAATCCGTCGCGACTCTCCGACGTTAAACATGAGCGCCTGTTTGGGGCTTGCCTTTCCATTTTATTGCTTTATTTCTTTCGTGTGAGTAAGAAATTTTTATATTTAAGGTGCTTACTAATCGGCAATTACATCTCTTTTCAAACTTAGTTTCGACTTACGTTTTTACTAAGTTTGGGGGGGTGTGATGTTATTACCTTATTGAAGCACCAGGAGTATAATCTTTTCTTTGTAATGTTTGCTAGGGGAGTTGATTTTTTGCGGTATATTGAAACTTTAATCGGTTTGATGTGTCGATTTTTTGCAATTTGCCTAGTGTTCAGTGGTGTTTCTAGTGTGTGGAGTCGATTACATAGTCAATTAATTCTTTCTTATAGTTCTCCTATTTTATTATTGATGAATCCTGTGATGATGAGTTTGTTTGAGCTTTGATGATAGAAAAAGGTAAAAGAGTGGCAAGACGAGTTCTACATTGAGGTTTCGACTCGAGGAGCTCGTGCATTCATTGAAGGAGAAATCAGGTGCCCTCGTTTCCTTTTTCTAATTTTTATATGTGCTTTTAATTCATGGAGTTGAAGGATTGAGTTTATGGTGGTGATCCATGTGAGCTTATTTTTAAATTGTCTTGGAATTCATATGTCCTTGAAATTGATGAAGGAAGTGTACTTGAGTTATATTGTGGTATGAAGTTCTATGTGTACTTGTGGGATATTGCTTACCATGAAAAGTGCTCTGTTACTTGTTAAAAACCCATGTGAGATTTTGAGCCTCGTTGATCATGATACATAATCACATGATATTTTCTTTTCTGGTGAGTATCGTTCTTGTGTGTGTATTCTAGAACTTGCCTCTTGTCTTACTTGAAACTACATGTGTGTTAGATGATGGGAGATGATCTAAGGCTATCCTTGAATTTATGAGTCACTTAGCCAAATAATTCCCTACCAAATAATTATATATCCGTAGTTAACCCCGTTGAGCCTAAAAATCTTATTTCTTTGGCAACCTACGAAGATAGCCTTTTTGATATCCTATTTGAGCCTTAAATTCCTATATTTAGTAGAGAATTAAATGCTGTCAAAGTGTGTGAATTGATTTTCATGGAGTTTGGAAGGAATAAAATATTTGGAGCTGTACAAGTGATTATGAGCAAAAACAAAAATATGAGCTTAAAAATAAGTTGCTTAGGGGTAGTGCCCAAAACTGGTACCCCAAGATGTTAGAGGTAGTGCCCGAAACTGGTACCTCGAGAGAAAAATGATGTGCTTGAGACAAGAAAAAGTATGTTGAGCTTGAAGAAAAGGAGAGAAAAGAAAATTAGAAGAGCATGAAACTGGATAGCCTTGAAGTGTAAAAATCTGAAGTACATAAGATCTCCGGTTTTAATTCAATACTAATTGAGTCACTTTATCCATATGTTTCCTACCCTTACCAAAGAGGCAACATTACATCCAAAAGAAAAGTCCTTTTTGATCTCATTGTCGAATCATACTTTTAGTGGTGAATAGCTTGAGACGTTTGGCAAGCTTATGGTTACGCATGCACTTGAATTGAATCTGAGCGTAAACACCTTAACCCATAAGTATACATCTTTTACACTTGAGTGCGAGTGATATATACTTTCTGTGAGAACATGTCAATGGACCATTTGAATTGGTGGTGATTGTCTTAACTTGTATGCTTTGAATTGATTATTACACGTGATAAGAGTTGCATGACCTAAGTTGATGACAATTGTATTTTGAATGGGGTATTGGTCATAGTCCTTGTTTCTCCGCTAATTTTCTTACTCTTTCTCTTTATCTTTATTTTGTTGCCTCGGGGCGAGCAACAGGTAAGTTTGGGGGATTGATGAGAGTGAAAATAAACGTGTTTTAATATCCAATTTAACACCTTTTTGATTGATATTATAGTCTTATATGAGCACAAGTCTCTTATATTCGATATATGTGAGAATCATATGCACTTGAGGTGTTTTATTGTGTTTTAGGTGGAAAAAGGATGAAAAGTGCAAAGTTGGAGAAAATGTGCAATTTGTGCAAGAATTCTGAAAACGCACATCCAACTTTCATAATTATTCTGTATTGTTGTGGAGCTCGAAACTATTGGTGTGATATATGGTTAGAAAGCTACTGAAGAGAGGGTCGTTTTGGCATAAAGAACATATTATTGAAGTCCGAACGAGGAAGTTATGAGCAAAGTGGTGACGCCGCGCGAGCTGTGCCGAACAGAATTGCAATGCTACTTTCCATGGCCTGTTACATATTCAATTCTTGGATTTTTTGTGATTTCTTTATAAGGATAGAAATCTTAAGAAGAGAGGATCACGTGAGCGCAAAAATCATTTAATTCGGAGGTCGGATGTGAAAGTTATACGCGAAACGGAGAGACTGCGCAAATAGGTTCGACCAGCTTGAGGTCGAACCGAGGTCGAACCCAACGGAAAAAATGCTGGTTCGACCACGACATGCTGGTTTGACCTGTTGGCTGGTCGAACCATGCACCTGGGACGTCCAAAAGGGTGGTTCGACCATGGTTCGACCTGTAGGGGTTGGTTCGACCTGTTTGGGAGGTCGAACCGCTCTTCAGGAACTTACCAAATCCGTATTTTCGAGGCCTAAACGCATGTGATCACTTGAAAAGCCCATTCCAAGCCTAGGAGACGTGATTATAAGTATAAAAGGAGGTCTATACAGCCCAAAAAGAGGAACACAACACAACAACAAGAGAGGAGAAGAGAGGCCACAACATACAACACCCCACAAGGGGGGATCACCCCCCAACCATCATTCTTTCCTCCATCCATCCATCACTTTGAAGATTCATTTGTAGAATCAAGAGGAGAACTAAGAGGAGGATTCAAGAGCGAGAAGGACGCGATGACGCCACATCTAGGATTTATTCATTTCCTAATTTATCTTGTATTTTCCGGACATCCGGGTAAGATCTATCCAACACCCATGTGCCTTTTTGGTAGAACTAGGGTTGTGAAGGTTTTATCTAGTTAATTGAACTTCCATGTGTATATTCCGTACAACACTACTTGTGGTTTATTTTATATAAAATTGTGCCTTTTTAATCCATACTCATAGTCATTTTGTGCATCAATAATCATTGTGTAGAGTCTGAATACATAACATGGTTATTGGTTGAGTGCGTTCACTGTTGAGCAGGGTTTTAAGTTATAATTCTAAGTGAAGGGATTGCGAAGTCTTATTAGAACTATCTTATATGAATACTTATTAATTGAATTGAATTCGGGTTAATAAGTAGGATAAAGAGGATAATTTTATAGTACATATAAAGGGAGATCATATCGGGTTAGAGTACCAATCCTAGAGGGAAATAATTGATACTGATAGTACCTAGAAAGGGGGGTGAAATTATATCTCTTGCTCCGAGGTTATTCACACGTGTTACACACATGTTTACTTGTGTCTATAGAGTAGATATGCATGGTTTAGTGATGCGTCCATATTCCACAAGGCAGAGTCAGACATTGACACATGGAAGGGAAGTTAATGAGTAAAACTGGATTATCCTAGAGCTACCTATTCTCCTACTTGATCCACTTTCATATTCTTCGAGTGGTACTTTATTTTATTTGTTATTTTAATTATTTGTTTAGTAGTTGTTAATTAAATCCATCAAATCTTATTGCCTTGTCTTAATTAATTTAGATAATAATTAAATTAATAATACGCCGTCCCTTGGGTTCGATATTCACTTGGTCACCTTACGAGACTACAATTGATATCCTTCATACTTGGGGATTAATTGTGTGTTGAGAAAATGCTCATCACTTTTGTATTGAACAATGTTTTAACAATGTTATTTGAAATGAGAATCATATGATCAAATGTTTTGCTTATTATAAATTTTTTATTTATATGTTTGTGCAAAAGTCCATTTACTTTATACTGTAGATAATATGTTGTGCGACAACACGCGGAAGATCATATTATCGATTTCCTTATAAAGTATAAACAGATGCACACAACCGAGATAGACGGGGACTATCTATCGGGATGGTTGTAGTGTGATTTGGTATTAGTTTGCCTTGACTATAGAATCACATTAGTGCACTTAGTGTTTATTGAGTAGGACCGCTAGAGATCGTTCGACTTGTACTATCTATATAGGAGAACTTGATCTCAGTTATTATGGATGTTCGTACTCTTAATCCCTATACAATAACCTCGACACGTAAGGTAGTATATATTTCTTTGATTCATCAATGGGTGAGATTTACATGTATTAAATCAACAAACTCGGTGAGTTGGGAAATAATATTGTCTCTATGGTGTGTTGTTAATTGTAGAAGGAATCCATGTCCGTCATAGGTTGATGATGTCCCCTTGAGGAGCTCATAAGGTTTATCATGTAAATCTTGCAAGTGGATTAATTCGGGTATGATAAAAAGGTTGAGTGGTACTACTCTCGGATGAGATATTAATTAATTTGAGTTGTCAGTAACTTAATTAATTAATGGGCATTGTATATCTTAAACATGGGGAGACTTTCGGGCTCATAATAAGAAGGAGCCCAAAACATAATATTGAGATTGGATGGGTAGTGCAGTAATAATATTTTAGTGGACTATATTATTATTATTGAATTTAATTATAAGCTTTGGGCTAAGCTTGGTTAATTAAATCCAATTGAGGCCTAATCCAATTTCTCCTCCTAGTCTCTGCTGTAGCCCAATATAAAAGTCATCTCAACTTCTGGATGCCCTATTATTATTCCTGCGCCGTTTCAACGTGAGAAATCAAGGGAGAGAAGCAGATTGAGAAATCATGTAGATTGTTGCCCACACAACAGCAGGATTCGACTTGGGTCATACAGCAGAAGATCAAGAGGTGGTTCTCTACTGCATATCATCCTCTACATCAACCCAGAAGAAAGGTAAACATTTAGTTTGCTTCCACTGTAACCGTTTACTTGAATTCCTAACGATCACGTTGAACCAAATGATCCAAAAGCCAACAAACATGACTGGTGAAAGAGATGGCAGAGATCAATCCCAAAATTTAGTAGTTGGTACTCAAGAAAGTGAGACATCAACTAGATAGAAAGCTTAAGAATATAGTTGGATGGTGGAATATCTTTTTGGCTTGATGAAAGATTTCATGATTCATGTTTATATCTCTTTGCTTCTATAAGCAATACTATTTTCCGGTTGCTTTGTGACTCATGTCCACAAATTCTAGTTACTTAATAATATTGTTGTCTTGGGATAATTTTATTTATTTCACAGTTTTCTACCAGAAATAACTTTGATATATTTAGCTTTCCATTTTCTGCATAAAGACAATATTATTACTCTTTTTTATTTCATAAAAATAGTGAATAAATTGTCTAAAATATTCCACAAGTGAATGTAAGGAAAGGTACCTGACAGGTACTTGCTTGGAGGTTTGGTTCTTATTTGCTCTTAATCTACCCCAGTCGCGCTCTTAATGTGTTTGAGATGTCTCTACTGCGCTGTTCAAATTATTTCTCTACTTGCTATTATGTTATGATTATGCTTCATGCTATTCTACCCTAGCTCAGTATTAAAAGATTGCTGAGTTCATGGCTCAACCTACATGGAAGTGTAATTTTTGTTGTTCTTTGTTTCCTCTTATTTGATTTCTGAGTAGATGCTAGTTTGTGATTACTTAGGAACTAATTAAATATAGTTTCTCTGCTGCTGAGTCCTTTGATGATCTGTTGTGTTTGGAAGACAATCTGCATGCCACTCTGTTGATTTCTGCTGGTTCGTGCACCATTACATTGACCCAAGAATTAGAAAGACTTCAGCACTTTGATTGGCTTTTTGATACTGCTAATTTCTAGTATTATGCTGTTGTCTCTCTCCAGTGGATGAAAATAAAAAGGCTAGAATATTATGAAGATGCAGTTATTTTTATTAACATATTCCTTCTTCTTCTTTTTTGCTATCCTAACTGTAATGGCAGTTTGCTAGGTTATATAAAGAACATGTTTCTCAAAGTTTTTATGAGTTTTCCATACATTTGCTGCAATAGGTTTTAACATTTTGACAGAAGATATAAAGCTGCCTCAATTTTCAATATTTATTTTCCACATGAAATGCCACTTTGAAATGCCTTCAAAATCAAGTTATACAACACGTTTATTCTTTAGATATGCCTTAACTTCACTCACAAAAAATCTTCACAAATATAAATGGTTCAAATAATGTAAAATCAATTAGCAGTATAGATTAATGGCAAACTTCTAATGATTTAGAATTCAAAGTAAAATGAAAAGCACATTACAATCAATGACTAAATTTATCTACATTCATTTATTATGTAAACAAAACACCACATTCTATTAATTTAATAAAGTTGTACATCATGATAAAAATACATAGTTCCTAAACACCTGTAATTGTAAAAGATACTAAGGTAGCATGTAAATCAATTTTTTGGTAGCTTTTTGGCAACTCAAAACCATAAGAATTTGTAATAATATCGGCAATAACAAATTAAGCCAAATTCTTGATGAACTCCTATACTTCAAAATCCTATCTTGAATGTATGAAAGATCCTCCTATCAGCATTGCAGCTGTGGTAGATGGTGAATACCACATCATTCTACACTCTGCAATAAATTAACTAATTCATTATCACACCAGATGAACTCTCTTTTCGATCCAAGCCTCTTGATAAATGTGATGTTGATTGTGTTAGCAGAAACAAGAGAGAGAATCAGAGACTCACATCTCTTGATGAACTTTCTTTTCGATACAAGCCTCTTGCCAATGTGATAAAAAAAATGCAAGTGGGGTGATTAGATTCATCTTCCATTTCAGTGCGGATAGAAATAAAATCTCCATTCTTTGAATCATTTTCGACTCGAACACGAACTTAGATTCCTCCACATGAAAAAATTAACAAATCCTACCATCTCTTAGTCGTCAAATAAAAATTAACAAATCCCATCATCTCTTAATCATCAAATAATTAAAAATTAGTGCAAAATCAAATCAAGTCAAGATGAGATTCAACATATTTGGAGAACTAAAAGAAGAGAAACTTGAGTCTCTTCAACTTTAGCAGAGAGAGAGAGGCAAGCCACTACTGCTAATCGAGTCATCCATCACGGCTTTTAACTTTAGAATTTGGGACAGCGCCAACACTAAAATCATGGTCGACCAAGCTTTGAAAGATGTCATATTTAGCATCTACATTGTTTCTCTCCTAATTTCTTATTTATAGGATTCTAAGGTTTGAAGAACACCGTAAAGAACTAAAGAAAATGGTTTAATTACTAAATGAATCATCCTAAGTGGCATCCTACTTGGCATCTTATGTGGCTGTTTAATTACCCTCCGGCGACCACATCATCTCATCCTCACCGGAAACAAAAAGGATGTATTAATTTACAATGTTTAAAAGGTTGTGCATTTTATTGATTAAAAAAAAGTTGGTGATAAAATTGAAAAATTATAAAAAGGTGGTGTATTTTAATTCAATTAACCCTTAAGAAATTTAGCCACCCACCCGGTAGCCCTTTTCCCCTTACCTTCCTAACCCTACTTCCAAAACCTAAGGCCCCGCTCGATTGAAATTGAAAATTTTGAAATATTTTCAAATTGATGATGCACTCCCATTTGAATCTCTTCTCCAAACAAGAGCGGCTGGAGAAACGAAAGGTTATCAGAGAAGAGAACTGACCAAATGTGGAACCGTCATCGCGACGACAATGATCTGTGGAAAGAGGAAAGGCAAAGAGGATCGAAGATTTGATGGCAGCGATAACATCGGCGACACAATAATTTTGAGTTAAAAGGGAACTCTCCAATGATGGGTGGCCGTCGTGGCTGAACGACGTCGCAGGCTACACCATTAAAGATTAAGGTAATGAGAAACTTTAAAGTGGACCATTTTGATTGCTATGCCATAATTTTAAAATGGACCATTTTGATTACAGTTTTAAAAGTAGTCATCTGTTGTTAACTATTTAATTGAGGAATTGGGGTATACATGTACAGGGCTTGATTGCTTCTGGGTCGACTAGCTTTTTGGGTTTCTCAAGTTTAAGCCACGGTGGTGTTAGCTGATGGTAACCCGCTCAGTGGGCCTCAATAGGCCTTCGCCAACGATGTTTAAATTGATCAAACATCTTGGTTTGAAGCCCCCTTAAAGAAATCTTGGTGAATGTTTACAAGGTTGTTTCCAGTGCTTTGTTGATTTTGATCTTAATAAGGTTAGGTTCTCTCATTTATGAATTTAATCTGTTTATTGGATTTTTTGGATTCTATTTCGTAAATTTTCTCTTTGAATCATAATCTTTCCTCTCTGTTTGGATTAGTTGCTTTTTATATGGAAAAAGTGGGTTTGGCATAGTTTACACGGTATATATATACTAAAATCGACGGCACAATATTGATAGAAATGTGATGAAATATGATGCATTGTATGTATAATTTTCCTTCTCTATGTGCCTCTTTTTCAGGATTTTTTGTGATCCCTCGGGATTATTACATAGAAGTGATGATACTGAAATAGTGGTTGCGGAGATCGGGAGAAATTGGCCTGCGTAAATTTTTTAATTAGGTGCCTATGTGAATATGTTATATGTGATGATTGTGAAGAGAAATGGTATCAAATACTGGTGCTCATCCTATTTTTTTTAACTAAAATTCACTTGCTTCTTATTCTATGTTATGTAGCTTGAAGAGATATAAAAACAATATGGAAAACTCAACAGACTTCTAAGATATCGCATGGCCTTGTGTGCTTTACATTGCACTTTAGACCCGAAGAAAGTTAACTTCATTGGATGAATATGAAGAAAATATTTAAAATGGAATGTAACATGTTGTGCTATTATGATTGCATACAAGGCATTTTAGTTCAGAGATAAGATGCTTGAATTCCGGGTAAACGAAGTGCTTGTTAAAATAAAATATTGTAAACCAAAGTTTTGGCCTAAAATTTATTAAACGAGGGTCAACTGCAAATAATGCCCTGCCTTGCCTACATATTTTGCTCGCCTACAGAATAGAAAGTAAAACTTCTAACTGTGAACACTTGAAGAGAAAGAGAAGAGAAATTCATATTAATGGAAAACCCAGGTGCAACCAATCTCGTGGGGTTCTTGAATGCTTCTCCCACATCTTTTCATGTAGTATGTAATAACTTGCTAATTTCCTACTTTTTCTTGCTCGAGTTTTTGCCGAAATTAATTTGCAGCCTCCAAGATTTATAAATCTTCTTGATTTATATTAATATTATTATCATATTGAATTTTTTTAAAAAAAATTCAAATAACAAAAAACTTTAAGAAATTTAATGTGCCATGCTTAAATATTTAATACAATTTTTTCCCTATTTCTCCATGGAGTAAAAGAGGTCAAGTCTTTCTGTTGTTGATTACTATTTATTTGGTTATTTCTTAATTAGTGATGTGATTTAGAATTTAAGGATGGAACAGAAAGATTTCGAAAGTGTTATACTTATCAAGATTAAAATTCCACTGTATATGTGTGGTTCACGTGTCAAGTTTTTGATATTATGCTATTGATTGATGTTGATGAAAATATATGGTTAATCTTAGTTGCTTTGTTATTCGATTACGAAAAAAATGATTAAGACGTGTTGATGAAAATATGGTTAATCAGATGCTTTGTTTCTAGATGAAGCAAAAAAGTGATTATGAAGTGCAGGATATGAGAGACATTCGGAGAGGGACGACTGGAATTTAGAAGTTGGAAATAAACACTTCTTCACCAGGATTCATTCTACTATTGTTGCTTTTGCAATCGGTAAAAATATGTATTTTGTAGTCTCATCTTATTCATTTTTGTCTCTTTTATTCCTTCTCGTTTGAGTTGTCAATGAGATCCTATAACTGAAATCAAAATGGGAAAGGGAAGACCTAAATTAAGAAATCATATACCTTGAATGATCTGGCCTAGACGGAGGCATCTTATGATTATTGGGCAAATATCTATCAAACTTCAACACCTTCTTCATTGACTTACCCCCTTGTGCCACACACTCTCTCTCCCCTATATATCTTACCTACTGCTCTAAAATTCAATGCATCAGATAGAAATTATAGATGATTATGGTTTTTTGGTGGTGCAAGGAGATTGCTTATCTTCTAATATCAGCCCCTTCGTCAGTTACCATTTGGATGGAAGACTTGCAACTCAATTGGGAAAGGACAAATTTCAAGATATGACAACAACCCTCTTTGCTCACCTAGCCTCTAATGCTCCCCATATCTGACTATGCTCTTTGCACATCAAAATTAATTTAATTTTGAATACAGTCTCCTCTTTTACCTTGAAAATTACTATAAAATAAATTAGTCTGCAAGAACTTATTCATGTTATTTGTATATATACATATTCTTTATCTTGGGAATCTTTTCTGGACAAACATTGCCAGAGAATCATAGGATATGGTGAAGAGACTTGTAATATGAAAGATGGATGCTAAAATCTTAATCTTATCTTATCTTATCTTAATACTCCCTCCGTCCGCCTTTAAGTGTGCCATTTACTTTTTGCACGTGGATTAAGAAGTATAATTATTTAATATGTAGTGGGTATTTGTATTAGTGAAGGTTTGGATCCAATTTTTTAATTGTATTAGTGGGTGTAAGTGGGTCCCTATGTATAAAAAAGAAAATGAGACCCTTGGGGGTGGATGCCCAAAATGGAAAAGCGGACGGAGGGAGTACATTAAAAGTGGCAAGAGATTGAGAAACTTTTTTAGACTAAAATATCCATGTTTATTTTAATTTTTACATGTTAACCTTACTCTATATGTTATAATATTAAAATTATGTGTGATCATTTATTACTTATATTGTCAGATTAAGCTTCAAAAACAGATTAAGAACCTCACTCACTCACTCTCTTCTTGAGGATTTTGTGTGTATGTGACTGTATGCGTAAACAAATTAAAAAGCAAAACGAATTTACGTGGTTCGGTTAGTAAGGAACCTACATCTACGGGAAGGATCAAAACTCTTATTGAATCAAGCTTTTTTACAATGGAGAAAGGCACTCTAAACTAACTACACAGACTATACAATTTATGAAGAAGCAAGAATGAAGCATGGCTCTAAAAAAACTAATCGGATGGTTGTTTTATAGGGTAGAATGTGCTATCAATTCCTTCCTTGATAACTGATTAATCACCATCCGTTTGCCTGATGGATAATGTGATGATATAACTCTTTTAAACGGTTACAACTGCTTTCAATCGAACCAATCATGAAGCTCCAACTCAGCATTAATCCCATGACTACCCTTAGCCTCCTCAACTTGTCAAATCTAGTTGTAGCTAATCCTTTTAGCTATAAACTAGTAGACCCTTTCATGCGTCACATCTAAAATACTTATGCATCCGTTACACAATCCAACTCTACCATGCATCAACCCAAATTGGATCAAGTATTTCATGCACTTATTTCACAAATCTCCACCTAGACTTGTATCCAACAAAACCAAGCCTTCAGTCCTCCAACACTGCTCACTCAAGAGACAGTAACCCCACCACTAATTATAAGGTAACAGCCACCCATCACATATTGTGAAAATTTTAACAAACATTCACTAAGTTCAAGCATGGCTTAAACTTAGCAATATACTCAACTTTGGTAAAGCTTCCTTCCTTCCTATTGTTGCAAGTCCTGTTCCTCAGCTTCATTACACATGCTTTGACAGAAGCATACACTCTTCTACACTTGAATTTGATGTCTTTTTTACAACTTTCAACATGAAGAGCCTCCACCTCAAGTTCTAGTTCATCATTAGACAGATTATGTTGGTCCAACTTCCTTTCATTGTTATGCTCCACAGCAAGTGTTGTAACCTCAGATTGCATCCCTTTCGACTCTAGACCTCCTCCTTGAACTTTATCTTCCGCAGGACTATCACAAACTTCAGGCTTTGAAATGTTACCACCATCGAGTGGACTGTGCTTCACTTGATCTTGCAGCCCTTTCACTATCTTGCCATTTAGAAAATACAAGCCATCCCTCCTTAAACCTTGAAGTGCTACTCTCCTATTCTTCGAAACAGTAAGAACTCCACCTTGAGACTTAAAATCATAACCGAATGACTCAAGCATTCCAAAGGAAATCATATTTCTTCTTAGTTCAAGCACATACCTCACGTTTGATAACTTGACAGCATCATCAGACAACTCGATCAACACTGATCCTACTCCTCTTATCTTGCAAGTTTGATCGTTCTGAGACGAATCGATCCTTCATTTTCCTCAAACTCACAGAACCAATCCCTCATTGATGTCATATGATAAGTACTCCCAGAATCTAGAATCCATTCACTTGAGTTTCTAGATGACGTAATCGATAAAGCCTCAATGTAAATATATCCAAAACAATCAGAATTATCAGCAACTTTTTTTCTATCCATGACTTGATTTGCTTGGTTCTTGTAATCATTATTGGAATTATTAGACTTTCTTGCCTTGGATGCCTTCAACTTTGGACAATTCCTCTTGAAATGGCCCGATTCATGACAATAGAAACATTTTCTTACCTCAAATTCTTCTTGTGAATCACTTTCTTCATCATCTTGTTTATTTGAACTAGACTTCTTTTTCTAGTCATCTGTAACTCCCCCTTTATTTCTTTTCTTGTTGTGATTACCTTTCTTTGCAAAGAGGCCCTCTCCACCTGATTTATTAATGTTATCAGCTCCCATCTTTAGATCTTTTGATCTCAGTGTTGACATCACATCTTCCAGTTGAACAACATCCTTCCCCCATAAAGAAGAGAATCCTTGAAATGCCATTGTGATCTTGGTAGGGCTGATAACAACATGATTTCCTCATCTTCACTGGTAAGCTTGAAATCCACATTCTCAAGATCATCTATTATCTCGCAGAACTCATCAACTTGATCCATCAGAGGCCTTTCATCAGTCTTTGCTTCAAATGTAATCTATTTGCAGTCGATTTTGCCATGAACAAAGATTCAAGTTTATTCCATACTCCAATAGCAGTTGTTTCCTTTGCAACTTCTCTTAGTGTTTTATCACCCAAACATAAGATAATTGTAGAGTATACCTTTTAGAGTACCTGATCATCCACTGGCCCCCTTACACCACTAGCTATAGCTTAAGGATCTTTGATTATCTTTGCCTTCACCGGTGGAGGTGGCTTTAACGCATCCATCAGACCTTCTTGTATCATAACTGCCTTCATCTTCAATTTTCATAAGTTGAAATCTAATTTTTCTGTGAGTTTATCAACATCAAACCTTGTGATGTTCATCTTGATCTTTCCGTTTCTCGCAAGACGGCACCAATTGTCAAATAAGCTTCAAAAACATACCGAGAACCACATTCACTCACTCTCTTCTTGAGGTTTTGTGTGTATGTGACTGTATGTATAAAAAAATTGAAAAGCTAAACGAATTTATGTGGTTTGGTTAGTAAGGAACCTGCATCCACGGGAAGGATCAAAACTCTTATTGAATCAAGTTTTTTTACAATGGAGAAAAGCATTCTAAACTGACTACATAGACTATATAATTTATGAAGAAGCAAGAATAAAGCATGGCTCTAAAAAAACTGATAGGATGGTTGTTTTATAGGGTAGAATGAGCTGTCAATTCCTTCCTTGATAACTGATTAATCATCATCCTTTTGCCTGATGGATAATGAGATGATCCAGCTCTTTTAACCGGTTACAACTATCCTCAATCGAACCAATCATGAAGCTCCAACTCAGCATTAATCACATGACTACCCTTAGCCTCCTCAACTTGTTAAATCTAGTTGTAGCTGATCCTTTTAGCTAAAAACTAGCAGACCCTTTCATGCATCACATTAAAATAATTATGCATCCGTTACACAATCCAACTCTACCATACATCAAACCAAATTGGATCAAGTATTTCATGCACTTACTTCACATATATTCATATTCATAATTAATTAAATATATTTAATACTTGTTTTTTTGTATTCCTCAATTTATGTTTGAGTGTAATTTATTTGAAATGAAGCGTTGTTTCATAGTCAATTAATACTAATTATTTGCAGAAGAATGGGGTCACATCGTTTCATGATCAACCTCTTCCCCTTCTTAATGCATTGGCGAATGAGTAAAGGGCTATGCCCAATCCAACCCCCAATTCAAGTTATTTTTGTTGGCATTCAATTATTTGGTTAATTCAAACCGTTAGGGTTCCATACGTTTCTAACAGTCAGCGGAAGCAAGAAAATAAGAAACGTATTACGTTTCACTAGGGTATGTTGGAGAAGATGGATTCTTGCCTACAGCCTACGTAGCCTCACTGTTTTGGGCATAACTCTTTCATCCAATCTCGGAATTGAGTGATCTATGCGTAAAAATGATTCTCTCTTCAGTGGCTTTCCGTTAGTATATCACATGTTGAATTCTAAAGTCTGTATGATTTTATAAAAATGGTTAAAGTTGACGGAAAGCAGCAGCAAACGACCTCTTGATCTTCTGCTGTATTCCCAAGTCCAATCTCTACGTCGTGTGGGCGACGATCTTCGAGATCCTCTCAATTTGCTATTCCCTCACCCTCCTCATATTTTAGGCGTGATTAATCTCATAGATTAAGATTTCCTAGCAGCTGAGATGACTTATATATGGGCTACAGCAGGGACCAGGAGGAGAAATTAGAGTTGGGCCTCCATTGGGCTTAAGTATCTAAGCTTAGCCCAAAGCTTATACTTAAGTCCAATAATAATAATATATACCACTAAAATATTATTACTGCACTACCGTTTTATTTCCAAAATTATGTTTTGGGCTCCTTCTTATTATGAGCCCGTTAGTCTCCCCATGTTTAATATATACAATGCCCATTAATTAATTAAGTTACTGACAACTCCATTAATTAATATCTTATTCGAGAGTAGTATCACTCAACCTCATTATCATGCCGGAATAAATCCACCTGCAGGGTTTACATGATAATCCTTATGAGCTCCTCAAGGGGACATCATCAACTTATGTCGGACACAGATTCCTTCTACAATCAACAGCACACCATAGAGACATCACTATTTTCCAACTCACCGAGTTTGTTGATTTAATTACATGTAAGTCTCACCCATTGATAAATCAAAGAAATACATACTGCCTTGCGTGTCGAGGTTATTGTATAGGGATTAAGAGCATGAACATCCATATAACAGAGATCAAGTTCTTCTATATAGACAGTACAAGTCGAACGATCTCAAATGGTCCTGCTCAATACACATAAGTGCACTAATGTGATTCTATAATCAAGATAAACTAATACCAAATCACACTACAACCATCCCGATAGAGAGTCCCCGTCTATCTCGGTTGTGAGCCTCTATTTATACTTTATAAGAAAACCGATAATATGATCTTTCGCGTGTTGTCGCACAACATATTATCTACAGTATAAAGTAAGTGGACTATTATATCGTGCATATAAATAAATTATAAGGCGCAATCATTTGATCATATGACTCTCATTTTAAATAAATTGTTATAACATTGTTCATACAAAAAGCTAGACTTTTAGTATACAATCCAACAATCTCCCACTTATACTAAAAGACTATGTTGTCATGTCTTCTGCCATACATCTGATTCCCACTCCCACTACACGACCATCAAAAGCTCCTGCCTTAAGGCCCTTGTAAATGGATTTACTAGGTCATCATCCGATGTAATCTTTGCGACAACAACCTTTTCTTTATCATACGATTTCTCGTAATAGGTGGTACTCGCTCTCCATGTGTTTAATTGCTTATGGGCTCGTGATTCCTTCAAGTTTGCAACTGCACCATTATCATCAAAATAAATTATGATAACCTTGGGCAAACTTAGAAACATTTCAAAGTCCATCATGAAGTTTCTTAGAGTCATACAGATACTTTGGCTGCCTTATAGGCTCGAATTTATCATCTTTCCATAATGGAGTCCGGAGTCTGAAATATATTTCTATATAACACTCCTCCACATTATGACTTTACTTCCTAAAATTAAACACATAACCTTTGAGGTGGATTTACTGCCATCCCTATCTGATTTGAAAAATCCAAATCTACGTAACTTATAAGAAGCAGTGAATCTGTTCGGTAAGTCCACATATAATTTCTAATCCTTTTTAGGTACTTCAAAATTATGTGTTACCACAGTTCAACATTCTTATTTCAGGTTACCTTAGATACCCACTGTTCATGCCTCCAGCAAAACAAATATCCATACTCGTGCATAGCATTCCTTAGATTAAGCTTCCTTATTCGCCGAAGCATAAGAAACTGCTTTCATAACCTTTATCTTCCTTTCGTGTCTTAAGACACATTTCTTTAGATAAAGTCACATGCTAAAATAAGTAGAGATTGTATCATTTCATGAAGCTTGAGACAAGCATAACATCCTTTCTTATGATCCGTATTACCTTGATCAAAAGGATATTTTTGCTCCTCTTAAGTCCTTCATCTCATACCGCTTTATCAACCATACCCACACGCTCGACAATACTCTTTCATTATCATCTACGTACAGTATAAGAAATACCACCATGTTTCGATCTCCAATGAGTAATATATCATCTACGTACAGTACAAGAAATACCACCATGTTTCGATCACTCTTTTCAATACACAAGACACATCCGCGCATTGAATAAATCCATATGTCTGGATTTTCTCATCAAAATGGATGTTTCATGATCTTGAAGCTTGCTTTAGTCCATCGATAGTCACTTTTAAGCTTACTATCACAATGCTCTTAGTCCTTTTCAATGAATCACTCTGGTTACTTCACATAGATGTTTTCCTCAAGACTTCCAATCAGGAAAGCTGTCTTGACATCTATTTGCTATTTCTCATATTTCGTTGAGTAGCAACAAATAGAAACTGGATCGACATAGGCATAGCTACCGGCGAACAAGTTTTCTCATAATCGAAGCCTTTCTTTCTGAGTATACCTTTTTCAACAAGCTTTGCTTCCAAGGTTTTCACCTTATCCTATGATCTTCTTTTATTTTACAGAGTCACTTCCAATGGCTTTTACACCATCCGTGGTGCTACAAGCAGCCAGATCTAATTTGGAATTCATCGATTCTATTTCAACATTCATTGCAATTTGCTAAGATTCCACATTTCTATCTTATAGTCTTCGTTGTATCTGTGGGTCTATTCCATGTTTACTAGGGACCAAGGCTGATGACTTTCCCAAAACATATTTCTTTATAGGTTGTCGAACAACCCTCCCAGTACGAAAAGACACTACACGCAATTGTGTATCAGACGTGACATGCATTGCAGTTTACCTTATGGTATATCCTCTTGTACAATTGGTACTAATACTTTGTGTTTTCCCTCTCACTTCCTTTAGAACAATTTACACATAGGTTTATGATTTATTACATAGTCATTTTCCAAAATCTAGTGTTTGTGTTAACAATCACGCTTCGATCTTTTGGACTAAATAAATCAACACCCTCTATTTTTCTAGAATATCCCACAAACAGACAAACGTTATACGACATGCTGTTTCTAAGGCATACCCATAAAATGAATTTAGTAATTCCAAATAATTCATCATCTATCTAATCATTTCCATGAGAGTCTTTCTCTTATTAAGATTAGAAGACGCGTTATTAATTACTATTTGTTGCATCCGTAGGATAAACATGATTTAAGAGTTTACAAATTGTCACTAACGTACCTCAACAAATTATAGCTCCATACCTCATCACTACGACCATGTCATTTAAATGAAATGGAGTATCCATCCATAAATGCATAGAAACTGAAATAAAATTCTTTCTATGAAAACATACGTAAAGACAATTTCTCATAACCAAACGTTTATTCATATCGTAAGATAAATAAACAACTCCCACTGCAACAACCCCTACTCTTGTAGTTTTACCCATGTACTTAATAATCTCATCATCACTTAGTTGCATACTTTTAGTGATTCCGATATCTACACACAACATGCCAGTAGATGCCATCACTAATCATGCTTCAACAACTAGTGAATGAGATACTAAACTTGTTCACATCTTGATGAAATTGGATTTTCTTTGCCACATATTTTTTCAGAAATTCCCCACCATATACAACCTATCGTATTTCAGGTAGAACTTTCTCAAAAACATCCAGGCAAACTATGAAGAATAAATTGATCTAGGTTTCTCTTTCAATTTCTATTCCAAGCATTCCCAATTCATTCATCAACTTATCCATGACCTCTTGCCTTTATAACTTACTCAAGTATATGAAAAGTCACATGAGACCATCATATTTCTATGAACCTCTCACCTCTTCACTAGAGACTTTAAAAGGCATCATGGGACATCCTTAGTGAGAACACATATTTATATTTTCTTAAGCAGTAAAATTCGAAACCAAGATTCTTTTCTAATCATCTATATTTGGACAAGTAAATATGTTTCTTTTAGTAAACAATAAGTGAATTAAAACCATTTTGAAAATTAAGAGAATCATAAATAAATACACCGATCAAATCTTCAAATTTTATCCTTTTATATTAATTCCCTCAAAATAATATAAAAATAAAATTCACCGACATCTCAAGCACCGTGAGTCTGTAAGCCACGATAGTGTGGACGTTTACAAACTCGAACATTTACAAGAGAAGGTTTTACCCATTAATTTCATTTGTTAACCTAACCTCATGACAAAATAATTAATAGTCGGTTCCTTTTTAGCCATGCAAATAAAAGCAGTGACTCCGATGGGGAGGATACTTATTATTTACATCTAAGTATATACCATTATTTGACCCCAAGTCCGCAGCCCAAGCTTATGTGTCTTACAGATGGAGAAGTACACGTGCTCGGATAACTTCCTACAGTCATCAATTATAAGTTTGTACAGTGATCCACAAATAAACTCATCCGATGGGGAGGAAGATCTATGTCAACACGCAAGTTCATGTGCATCACATTACAAACAATAATAATTTATTGATGTCTGTTCCAGTGATCCGTGAATAAACTCATCCGATGGGGAGGAAGGTCTATGCCAGCACGCAAGTTTACTCACATCACTTACAAACCAATAATGGAGGCTGCGGGGATTTTTTAACAATCCCCTCTCCCACTTAGTAATTTAAAACCGAGGGTTTTTAAATGCATATGATATTCCAAAATAAAATATTCAATCTAGCATGCTCCTATTACGGCACATAAGGCAATAAATCACAGAGAATGTGCATAACATATATAACAATAATCAAATAATTAAATTAATTATATGCAGTTATATATCAGCGAATTTGATTGTTCGCCACCAATCACCAAATTGAGCAATGCAGACGGGGATCGACCTCCCCGGTGAGGTTGCAGGGATCGACCTACCTGGTCAGGTCGTGGGGCTCAGGGCAGTGCCCCAAAACTTAATCTGAAAATCAGAAGGCGGCCTTCAAGAATTTTCCTTTAGATTCATTGCTCGGTAACCTAATCCACCAGCCCGACACCTTGATCCACTCAACCGTCGACACGCCTAGCATGTCAGCAACGTGGCCCATGCTTCATGCCCGCACGACTCGTGCCAAGCAACAACATGAGTCATGCCACTATTGCTCGTCTTCCCGATGCCATCCACGTATCGCAAAGCCTACCAAGCACCCGCCACGACTCATGCCATTTCATGCACAGGTCATGCTACTCCACAGCCTCACTCGTCCCTGCCTACGTGCATAGGTAGCAGCCTGGCAGTATACACGACTCGTGTAGCCCATGCATGGCAGCTGCAAGAAGTCGTGCGCCAAAGGCCCTGCTGATCCACCAAGCGCCGCTCATGTGAAATCGTGCATTGCCATCTGCCCGCCAGTAGGCACATCAAAATTGGCCCCTGTACGATTTGTGCAGGCCATGCACACGCAAGTCGTGCGGCCATGTACTCTGTTCATGCCTACGAAGCTTCTTGGTCATGCCAATATCATGCTGTCGTGCCTCATGCCCGGCAAGAGATGGATGTCGTGTGCCACAGGCTGCTCGCCGCCAGGACTCCATCACGCCATTGGCATCCGCTAATTGTATCGCAAAGTCATGCCACTAGCGGCATACCAGACAGCGTCCAGGCGTCACCTTTGCATAGCCGGCGCCGACGTGATAGTCTAGCAGCTTGTTGATGTCCAACATCATGTCAGCCTTGATTAAGACTCGCCCAAAACCAACGGAGACTCACCTGGAACCAAGGTCGTCTCGCTTGGAACTATCGCCTCTCACTGAATTTTTGGCAATCCCAGTTCCTTCCTGCCTGCCTCTTGCCATCCTTTGTGACTGACTGCCAGGCCACGCCGCGGATCCGCATCAAGCTTGCTCAACACGCCAAGGAGACTAGACCAAAAAACATGCTGACCAGCTCGGAAGCCTGGTCGACTCGCTCGAAACCAGGATATGACTCTCCCAGAAGCTTGTTAGACCCACTTGGAAATGATCGTCGACCCACCCTAGAACATTAGTTTGACTCGATCGGAACACCATACTGACACACCCCAGCCTTCAATCGCCCCGCTGCCAACTGCCGATGCTGATTGTGCCAATCGCTGATGCAGATTGTCACGCCATCAGTGCCATCGACAGCCCACCAATGATGTAGGGACCGGTCAGTGCATCTCTCCTCCAACCATTCACCGCTGTCGCCTGCTTGCCACTCTTCCTGCCAGCGAACATGGTTCCCACCGTGCCATCAATCGCAGCCAACAATGCTTCGACCGCGCGCGAGCACTCACGGTGCTGGCAGTAATGCCTCCGTGTGCCCGTGCAGCCATCCAGTGCTTGCGTGCCATCAATCATCGCGCTGCATGATGGGTTCCATCTGTGTGCCAGCGAATCGCTGTATCCGTGTAGCCCCGCGTTGTCCACACAGCCCCGCCGTGTCACCACCGTGTCACTGCCGCATCACGCTACTGTCGGGCAGCCACATCGTGTGTCCGTGCGGTACTCGTGTACCACCGTGTACAATTAGATCATTCAACAAGAAACTAGTTCTAAAACCCTAACATCATGTACACACATAAACCCTAGCCTAACGCTTAACGTTTCACCATGAAACCTTGCTCTGATACCAATTGTTGGCATTCGATCATTTAGTTAACATGAACCATTAGGGTCCATACATTTCTAATAGTCAGTGGAAATAAGAAAATAAGAAACATGTTACCTTTTACCAGGTATGTTGGAGAAGATGGATTCTCGCTGACAGTCTGCGCAGCCTCACCGTTTTGGGCATAACTCTCTCATCCGATCTCGGAATTGAGTGATCTATGTGCCAAAACTATCCTCTCTTCAGTGGATTTTAGCAGCATATAACATGTTGAATTCTGAGATCTGTAAAATTTTATAAAAATCGTGAAAGTTGACGGATAGCAGTAGCAAATGACCTCTTGATCTTCTGCTATGTTCCCAAGTCCAATCTCGACGTCATGTGGGCGATGATCTTCGAGATCTTCTCAATCTGCTGTTCTCTCACCCTCCTCAAATGTTAGGCGTGATTAATCTCATAGATTAGGGTTTCCGGACAGTTGAGACTAGGAGGGACTAGGAGGAGAAATTAGAGTTGGGCCAAAGTAACCAAGCTTAGCCCAAAGCTTATACTTAAGTCCAATAATAATAATATATACCACTAAAATATTATTACTGCACTACCGTTCTAATCCCAAAATTACATTTTGGGCTCCTTCTTATTATGAGTCCGTTAGTCTCCCCATGTTTAAGATATACAATGCCTATTAATTAATTAAGTTACTGACAACTTCATTAATTAATATCTTATCCGAGAGTAGTACCACTCAACCTCATTATCATGCTGGAATAAATTCACCTGCAGGGTTTACATAATAATCCTTATGAGCTCCTCAAGGGGATAACATCAACCTATGTCGGACACGGATTCCTTCTACAATCAACAGCACACCATAGAGACAGCACTATTTTCCAACTCACCGAGTTTGTTGATTTAATTACATGTAAATCTCACCCATTGATGAATCAAAAAAATACATACTATCTTACGTGTCGAGGTTATTGTACAGGGATTAAGAGCATGAACATCCATAATAACAGAGATCAAATTCTTCTATATAGACAGTACAAGTCGAACGATCTCAAGTGGTCCTGCTCAATACACACAAGTGCACTAATGTGATTCTATAGTCAAGACAAACTAATACCAAATCACACTACAACCATCCCGATAGAGAGTCCCCGTCTATCTCGGTTGTGAGCCTCTATTTATACTTTATAAGAAAACCGATAATATGATCTTCCATGTGTTGTCGCACAATATATTATCTACAGTATAAAGTAAGTGGACTATTGCATTATGCATATAAATAAATTATAAGATGCAATTATTTGATCATATGATTCTCATTTCAAATAAATTGTTATAACATTGTTCATACAAAAAGCTAGACTTTTAGTATACAATCCAACATTTTAGATTTGGGAAGTTGTCTCGCAGTCAAGCATGTAGTGAAGGATATATTTTGCCTTATTCACAATCCTGATGCAATGGTATCGTTTTAATATGTCAAGCGTCTCTATTTCATGTGTGTAAAAATTATTGGCTTATTGTTATGTTCTCAAATAGATGTTGGCTTCTTAAATATTCAGTAATCACTCATTTTTGATCTTTTTGGTGTGTTTTACGTACCTAAGTATAGTTGCAAAATTTATGGTTTGTTCTTTAGAATATATGGTATTTGGGTTGTGAAAATTTCAGCAATTCTACTACTTGGTTTTAACTGAATTTGTGGCTTAATATGGATCTGATTCTATATCTTCTTTGTCAGGTTGATCTTAATGCTATGAAGATTTCATGTGGAATTAAAAGTAGGGCGCAAGAAACTACAGGAGGTATGCTATGAATTAATGGTTTGTGATGGGTCTCAATTGTTGACAACGCTACTATTGCCGTCGCCATAGTTCTTCAGCACGTTGATTGGGCCTTCATAGAAGACCATTTCCATATGTGAGATAATTAAGTTGTATAATAGGAATACGTTACAAAATATAGATAGAGGGATATACAGAGAAATTAAGTTGTATTAAAGGAATACATTACAAAATATATATAGAGGATGATACAAAGAAATAGAGTTAAGAGAAGCAGATGAAGAGAGAAGAATAGGGGCATCGATTTCGAAGCTGGAGAAAGCATAGGAGACCAATTTCCTGAAAGCTGAGTTTGAGAACTTCGGCAACACTTGCTACTGCAACAACATACTTCAGGTTTTTACTGTTATTAAATTCATTTGATTCTAGATGATTTTTATTTGCATTAGATTTTTACTATTTAAAAGGTTCATGGAAATTGTCTATGCTTTCAATATTGAACTACATTATTGAATTGAGTGAATTCCTTAATGCGGTGAGGGAATGTATTGAGCTATCTTTTGTGAGTTTTAGCTCTAACGCCTGCTAGAAATGTGTTTGTAAGAGCCATATTGAAGTGTGTCAGAAAGATTATTGCTTAATGACATAAAATGTATCCAACACTAATGATAATGTGATTACTATTATAAAATGAAATTGGAAATTGAAGGTAGTTGGTATATGTCTTGAATTTAATTAGTTTTAAAGTTTAAACTATAATTGTGTGCTTTGTATTTGAGATATTTCTTTCACTCTTCTTTTAGTGTGGCTTGAACTTGTGAAGAGCTCAAGACTTTATGAGAGAAGAAGTACTTTGCATGTATGACAATTTTTTTTTTAAATATCCTATTCCACTGGATTTCTAAATTTCTTCTTCAATCAGATCATCATGTGGCTTTGAAAATAGTAATTAAGGATTATAAGTATGGTTGTGTGACAATTTATATAATTTTTTTTATCAGTGGATTTATTGAAGGGTACTTGATGGGTTATTGATTTAATAAAAATATTCTTTGAAATTGTGCTAGGATAGTGGCTGCGTGCAATGGTTGCAGGCGTTAGAAGTTCTACAATGTCATTGAGTTTAAATTTTTGAAGCAATGTTGAAGCGGAACACAAAATGTTCTTGAGAAAATGGTGGGCTTGCAGCTTAAGAGGAATGAGTTGTCCTCAAATGTTATCTATATTGTAGAACTTCATGATTCTGATGCATTTTACTAAATTTTTCCGTCTAATTGTTCATGAGAAATGTATAATATGATATTCATTTCTTTATAAGTTTTATTAGAATTATGTTGACTTACATTAATAAAGAATTATTTATAAAGAGGAGAAATGTATAATATCATATTCATTTCTTTGCAAGTTTTGTTAGTATGCTGTTGTTTTGGCATGCTTTTGTTTTGTAAGTCACAATGACATTTGTGTTGAGAGCATACTTTTGTTTTGTAAGTTAGCACAATGACATTTGTGTTGAGATGGGGGAGGTTGAAAAGTGGATAACACGGCAAAGACCATGATGATGATGAAAGTAATAGCATGATTCACAAATTCAATAAACTTAATTATAAAACCACACTACAAGAAAAATTGCATTTACTTTATCAGATTTCTATTTTAAGTCAGAAACCTATATGTAATTCTTGTCCTATTTTATAAAAAATAATATATATACCTAGAATACATAATTAAGTTTTAATATTGAATTTTATTACATTGATTTTATAAAATAAATTTAAAATTATCAATTAAATTATAATATAAATTTAATTTTCTTAGATAAATTAATAATGGATTAATTACATTCTAAGAGCAACTCCAAGAGCTTTTTAAAATTTTGGAGAGAATTTTCATAAAATAGAGAGGTTTGTTAATTTAAAGAATGATATTTTTAAAAGTCTTCCAACACATTTTTTATATTTGAATTTTATTCTCTCTATTCCCAATGTTAATTAATTACACATATTTTCTATGCATATTCTTTATTTTTGTTTTTATTATTAATGCAATATAAAATTTACTTTACCTCTTCATTCCATATTATTTAATTAACAAAAGCATTGGAAATAATGAATCATTAATGCATTTAATTTTAAAGAACTTGATTTTGTTATCTAAATTTGAAGAATGAAACTTGTTATGTAAAATTAAAAGTTAAAATAGATAACTTATTGGAGTGATGTTTTAATTGAATTTCTTTAAAATATATATAATTTTCTAGTTTAGAAAATCTCTTGGAGATGCTCTAATACATAGTATTAAGCTTTATTACGAGGTGCATACATTTAAAAGCAAAAAGGGGTTCATTAATGGCATCCCCTATTTAATTTTCTGCTCAACAATTTTGTCCATATTTGGTATGCTTTTCAATTCATCATAGCATTTGGTTTATCAATGGTTAATCTTTGCCATTAAATACTAATAATTTTAATTAATAAAATTAATATATTGTTTACAACACACGGAACCCAATAATTTTTTCCATAAATAATCCGTTGTTATTTATTATTGTGTAATGGTTGCCATTTATCAGTAATTTATTTATTTATTTATTTATTTTAGTTACTAATAATGTTGTATTGGGCCTATTCTACTGAGTTGGGCTTATTTATACACTCTTTTATCTTTTAATCAATTTTATCTACACTCTTTTCAATACCCTAACCATTGAACATGCACATAAATTTTAGGTTGCATATTCATTCATAATATGTATAATGGCATTAACAGATTAAGCCCATAAGTTTTATTCATTGTGATCATACTTTAGTATACACAATTGATCATATTTAATTTAAATTACCACATTTAGTTATTTATTTTTCTTGGTAAAAGAATAAATTATGTATTATAAGAGTTAATTTAGGAAGTAATTGTGATTTTCTTTTTTTTACCTATTTTACAATTTTTAATATTTATAGAGCATTAATGCTAATACATTAAACAATGTATAATACTTAAAGTTTTTACATTATGTTGGATTTCTAGGGTTTAGGATTTTATATTTTTAAGTTTTTGTGTTTAGAGTATTAGGGTTTTAAGGTTTAGGGTTTTAGGGTTTAGGGTTCATGGTTTAGGATTTAAGGTTTAAGTGTTTTAAGGTTTTAGAATTTTAGGTTTTTAGCGTTTATGATTTAGGGTTTTAGGGGTTTAAGATTTTAGGGTTTAGTGAAATTGGTAAATGTATTTAACTGGAAACATTTACATTATACTTTCGTACATGCGATTACAAGACAATCACCTATCCAACCTACCTAAGCCTACAGCTTAGGGTGAATCATCTAAAACCTAAAAATTTAGTTACAATGAAGCTATCTGTGAAATGATTCTATTTGTAATGTGACTCGGAGATAGCATCCTCGAACCAAACTAAAGGGCGTTCCTTTCCATCCAAATATGATAAACCAGTGTAACAAAAGTGATGTATAGAAGTCTTCTTGCCTTTGTGTTGCTTCGGGTATTCGCATTGATCTTCTGGAATGCATCAGTAACGGAAGTGATACTCCTCCTTTTCCACCCTATCCATCTTTTTACTTCTTTCCATATTTTCTTGGTATAATAAGTGCAATGAAAGAAAAGATGTGGCACTGTTTCGAGATCAAAATAGAAGCCACACCGTCCATTCTCTCGAGTGCACCAAGCTCTATCATTTGTTGCAAGATGCTCCCTATGGACCAGCTAGAGCCTAAAACTGCACTTTTTTACTACCCATTTGTGTTAGATTTGCTTGTAAACAAAGCTCGGGTCGGCCGTGTGATTGTTCCTCAAAATAAGATACATTCGACTAGCTTTGTATATTCATTCTTCACAGCACCTATCCATAATTTGATCCACCTTTTCTTCTCCTTCTACTGCATGCTCGATTGCATTACGTATGCTAATCAGTGATCTCCATAGCTAAGAAGAGTTAGCTTTGGGAGAGAGCACTGTCCAATGTGAAGTAGTAAGATAGACTGAATGAATCTATTTCACCCAAAGTGAAGAGGCCTCTTTGTGCATATCCCAAAGTGCCGCCGAGAGCAGAGCCTTATTCCAAGTAGCAATATCCTTCAATCCCAGTCCTTCCAACTTTTTGAGTTGTAGAATATCTTTTCAACTTACCGAACTCACCTTGGTCCCCCACAAGAATCTACGAATCAGTGTCTCCACTTTGTGAATCACCACCATCGATATTTTAACTATTCCACACCAAAAGGATAGAATACCGAAGATTCCAGATGTGATGAATTCCAAATGACCCGTGAATGATAATAGTTTAGAAGACCAAGTTTGAATCATTTAGTTAATATCATTCAAAAGAGGTGTGAAATCTTCCGCTTCTATCCTTTTACTACAAATAGGAATACCCAAGTATTTAAAAGGAATGGTACCTCTGTTGAATTGGAGAACTTGTTCAATCTAATGAAGAGTCTGACTCTGAACTCCAGAAGTAATGAGGCTCGATTTTTGTGGGTTCACTACCAATCCTGAGACATTAGCAAACTCCTTCAAAATCTGATCAATAGTATTTGCAGTGGCATGTTCTCCATAACCCAAGATAAGCAAGTCATCTGCAAAAATCAAGTGTGACACCTCAACACGTTTACAGATTCTAGAATTGAATCTATACTCATGTAAGTCCACTGCCCTTATCAAAATCTACTAAAATACTCTATGCATATAACAAAAAGAAGGGATGAAATCGTGTCACCTTGTCGAAGACCTCTTTTTCCTTTGAAGATTCCTTCCGGTTTACCATTGATAAGAAGGGAGTAAGTGGTAGTAGTAACATATTGCTCTATCCATTTTCTAAATGCTTCGGGAAACCCCCGTAAGCAAATCAGGTAGGAATTTCCAGTTCACAAAATCATAAGCTTTAGAAATATCTACCTTGATTGCCATCCTGGGAGAGATATTCTCGTTCCTCCTTCCGTAGCCTCTGAATTCCTCCTCTACAAGCATAACACAATTCCTCAACTTCTTTCATTTAATAAATCCAAACTGAGAGGGATTTATCAGTGTAGGAAGATAGTTTCTGAAATGACTTGCCAGAATCTTAGAGATAATCTTGTACACGGTGTTCCAACAAGAGATTGGTCTAAAATCCTGGACTCCCGGCTCATGTATTTTCTTTGGAATTAATGAGACAAAGGTAGCATTGATCTATTTGAGTAACTTTCCTTTTCGAAAGAATTCTTTCACTCTTGCCACGAAATCCCCCCTACTACATTTCACGCACTCTGAAAGAAGGCTGATGTATAACCATCTGGCCCCGGAGACTTAATATTGTTGATGGACCAGAGTGCCTCCTTTATTTCCAAGTCTTTAACTAGAGCTTCCAATAATCGAGCCTCATCCAAGGATAAGTTTGGACCCATCTCCAACACTTCATGCTTCACGGTATCAGTGGAAGGCCTCTCTTTACCAAGAATTGATTGATAATATGATACAAAGGTATCAATCATTTCTTGATAAGAAGAGGTCGGACCAGAAGGTGTTGTCAAAGAGTGATTCCATTCCTCGCTCCATTGCCACGAATAAGAGAGTAGAAGTATTTGATGGGCTAATCTTGGTTTTTTATGTGAGTGTGCTTAAGAACCTGCATAAAAAAGTTAGCTTCACATTTCTCCAAATGCTTCAACTTGTTGATCTCATCGCCAATCTCCAAATGTAGATTATGATTACAGAGATCTGACATAAATAAAGATTGGTGATGGATCAAACGTTCCCTCCCTCTAGTTACCCTCTCAGAAATTTGATGATAGTTGAGTTTGTGTAATTCTTTCAGGGGTTTTTAAGTAACTTCAGTTTCTGACAAAGTGTAAATTATTTAGTACCTGCAATGAGAACATGGCAATGAAAAGAAGTTAGTGCAATAAAATTATCATGATTAGCTCAGAAGTTGCAGAAACGGAAGGATATAATATAGTGATGGCTAGGGTTTTGGAAGGAGGTGATAGATGGGCAATGATCTGAGTTAGTTCCTTGAGGAAGAAAATTGGTTAGGACATTCCAACCCATACTCCTCCACAACTTGTACGTCATCACTCTATCTATTTTAGAACATAAAGCTCCATTCGAACAAGTGAAAAAACAACCATTAGAGTAAGTGTTTTCCAAGCCCATGATGGAACAAGATTCATTCATTTCTATATCACCGTGTTTTAAGAATTGCCATTTCTTTTACCATCAAATCTTACATAATTGAAATCCCATCCAATGATTCTATTGGCGTTTGGATCTTAAGGTCCACATGATTCATTCGGTTTCCATGTAATTCTATTGTAGTAGAAATAAATAGAATAATTTACCTTTCACCGAAAACTTGACGAAGAAGACAAAACAGCTGCAAAAAACAACTTCTTGATCTTCTGCTGTATTTTCATGTTCAATCTTGATGTCGTGTGGGTGACGATCTTCAAGATCCTCTCAAATTGCTCTCCTCCCTCTATCTCACGTGTGTTAGGTGCAGAGAATAGGGTTTTTGAAAAGTTGAGATGACTTATATATGGGCTACAACAGGGACCAAGAGGAGAAATTAGAGTCGGGCCTCCATTGAGCTTAAGTATCCAAGTTTAGTCCAAAACTAAGTTTAGCACAAAACTTATACTTAAGTCCAATAATAATAACATAGTCTACTAAAATATTATTATTGCACTGCCACTCTAATTCCATATTATATTATGGGCTCCTTCTTATTATGAGCCCGTTAGTCTCCTCGTGTTTAAGATATACAATGCCCATTAATTAATTAAGTTACTGACAACTCCATTAATTAATATCTCATCCGAGAGTAGTACCACTCAACCTTGTTATCATGCTGGAATAAATCCACCTGTAGGGTTCACATAATAATCCTTATGAGCTCCTTAAGGGGACATCATCAGCCTATTTAATAGGACACGGATTCTTTCTACAATCAACAACACACCATAGAGACAGTACCACATCCCAACTTACAGAGCTTGTTGATTTAATATATAAATCTCACCCATTGATGAATCAAAGGCATAAATACTAGCTTACGTGTCGAGGTTATTGTATAGGGATTAAGAGCACGAACATCCATAATAACTGAGATCAAGTTCTTCTATATAGTCAGTATAAGTCGAACGATCTCAAGCGGTCCTGCTCAATACACACAAAATGCACTAATGTGATTTTATAGTCAAGACAAACTGATACAAAATCACACTACACCATCCCGATAGATTGTCCCCATCTATCTCGTTTGTGAGCATCTGTTTATACTTTACAAGGAGCTGACAATATGATCTTCCGTGTCACGCCGCATACCATATTATCTACAATATAAAGTAAGTGGACTTTTGCAATAAATTATAATATGCAAACATTTGATCAATGATTCTCATTTCAAATATTGTTAAAACATTGTTCATACTAAAGCTAGGCTTTTAGTATATAATCCAACAATCTCTCACTTATACTAAAAGACTATACTACCATGTCAATTGCCATACATCTGATTCTCACTCCCACTACATGACCATCAAAAGCTTTCACTTTAAAGTCCTTGTAAAAGGATTTACTAGGTTATCATCCGATGCAATCTTGGCGACAACAATCTTTCCTTATCATACGATTTCTTGTAACAAGTGGTACTTGCTCTCTATGTGTTTAATTGCCTTATGGGCTCGTGATTCCTTCAAGTTTGAAACTGCACCATTATTATCACAATAAAATTTTGATAACCTTGGATAAACTCAGAATCACATCTAAGTCCATTATGAAGTTTCTAGAGTCATACAGATATTTTGGCTGCCACAAGGCTCCAATATTATCATTTTTCCATGGTGGAGTCCGAAATATATTTCTGTATAACACCCCTCCATATTATGGATCTACTTCCAAAATTAAACACATAACCTTGAGGTGGATATACTGCCGTCCCAATCTGATTTAAAAAATCCAAATCTATGTAACTCACAAGAAGGAATGAATCTGTCCGGTAAGCCTACATATAATTTCTAGTCCTTTCCAGGTACTTCTAAATATGTGTTACCATAATTCAACATTCTTGTTTCGGGTTACCTTGATACCCACTGACTATGCTTTCGGCAAAACAAATATCCATTCTCGTGCATAGCATTCCTTAGATTAAATTTCATTATTCGTCGAAGCATAAGAAACCGCCTTAAACACCTTTATCTCCTTTAGTGTCTTAAGACACATCTCCTCAGATAAAGTCACATGCTAATACGAGTAAGGGTTGTATCATTTCACGAAGCTTGAGATAAGCACAACATCTTATCTTGTGATCCTTATCACCATGATCGCAAGAATATATTTTGCTTCTTCTTAAGTGCTTCATTTATATTGCTTTATAAACCCTACCCATATGCCCGGCAATACTCTTTCATTGTCTCCAATGAGTAAGATACCATCTACGTACAGTACAAGAAATACCATCATGTTTTCGTCACTCTTTTCAATACATAAGGCCCATCCAAACATTGATTAAATCCATATGGTTGGATTTCATCAAAAATGGATGCTCCATGATCTTGAAGCTTGCTTTAGTCCATCGATGGATGATTTTAAGCTTACACACAAAATGCTATTAGCCCTTTATAATGAATCATTCTGGTTGCTTCACATAGATATTTTCTCAAGACTTCCAATCAAGAAAGCTATCTTGACATCTATTTGTTATACCTCATAATTCAATATGAGCAGCAATAAATAAAAGAATCAGGATCGACTTAAGCATGGTCACAGGCGAAGAGGTTTCTCATAATCGATTCACTTTTTCTGAGTATATCCTTTCGCAACAACCCTTGTTTCAAAGTATCACCTTACCGTCTGATCCTCTTTTATTTTGTAGAGCCACTTCCAATGGCTTTCACACCATTTTGTGGTTCTATAAGCAGCCAGATCTAATTTAGAATCCATAGATCCTATTTCAAAAAATATTGCAACTTGCTAAGATATCGCATTTTTATCTTGTAGTGCTTCGTCGTTATTCCATGGGACGATTTCATGTTTACTAGGGATTAAGTCTCACGACTTTCTGAAAACATAAATCTATCTGGTTGTTGAACAACCCTCCCACTACGACAAGGCACTACATGCAATTGTGTATCAGATGTGATATGCGATACAGTTTACTTGTGGTATATTCTCTTGTACAATTGGTACTAACCTTGTGTTTCCCTTCTCACACCTTTTATAACATTTTATTCATGGGTTCGTGATTTATTACATAGTCCTTTTCCAAAATAGTCCTTTTCTAAAATCTAGTATTCGTGTTAACAAACACTCTCTTGATCTTTTGGACTAAATTAATCACCCTTCATTTCTCTAGGATATCCCACAAAACAGACAATCATCAATTCAACATGTTGTTTCTAGGGCATACCCATAAAATGAATTTAGAAATTCCAAATAACTCATCATCTATCTAACCATTTCCATAAGAGTCATATTCCTTCTTTTCGCCACACCAGCGGCTGGGGTTTGCCTGGTGTTGACAACTTGGGATTCAATCCCAACCTCTGATAAATAATTCCTAAACTATCCTAAGAGGTACTCGCCAGCATGATTAAATCGTAATAACTTGATATATTTTCGATGACCCTTCACCGCATGAGCCATGCACTTTCGAATTAATCATAGTATTTAGACTTGCGGTGCATCAAAATTATATCTGTTTCTTTGAACAATCGTCACGCAAGGTGATGAATATTCATAACCACCTCTCACCTGGATAGTCATAGGATCGCATAAATCAGAATGAACCAATTCCAACATATCTTTGGCTCTACACCCCTTTGGCTTGGAAAGGCAATTAATCATGACCTAGTCTCAAATTCCAAAGGTATGTTTGGTTCATATCCAAAGGTTCTTTCTCTTATTAGGATTAAAAGACGCGTTATCATTTTAATTTGTTGCATCCATGGGATAAACATGATTTTTAAGAGTGTACAAATTGTCCACCAACGTACTACAATAGATTATAGCTCCATCCTTCATTATAATGGCTATGTCATTCAAATGAGATAGAGTATTCATCCGTAAAAAACATAGAAACTGAAATCAAATTCTTTCTAAGAAAATATATGCAAAGATAATTTCTCAAAATCAAATGTTTATTCCTATCATAAAATAAAAAAACTCCCACTGCAACAACCACTACTCTCGTAGCTTATCCATGTACTCAATAATCTCATCATCACTTAGTTACATGCTTTTAGTAATTTTGGTATCTACACACAATGTGTCTGTAGATGTCATCACTAATCATGCTTCAACAACTAGTGAATGAGATACAAACCTTGTTCACATCGAGATGAAAATGGCTTTCCTTCGCCACATGTTTTGTCAGAAGTTCCTCACGAATGCAGCCTTTTGCATTTAGATGGAACTTGCTCAAAACACCTAGGCAAATTATGGAGAATAAAATTGACTTGGGTTTCCCCTTCAATTTCTACTCCAAGAACATCCAATTCATTCATCAAGTTAACCATGATCTCTTTCCTTTCTAACTTACTCAAGTATTTGAAGAGTCGCATGAGACCATCATATTTCTATGAACCTCTCACCTCTCCACTAGAGACTTTAATAGGTATCAGAGGGCATCCTTAGTAAGAACACACTTTTATTTTCCTAACCAGTAAGAATTGAAAACAAGATTCTTTTCTAATCGTCTATCTTGTACTAGTAAATATGATTTCTTTTAGTCAATAATAAGTGAAATAAAACCATTTGAAAATACAGAGAATCACGTAAATAAATACACCGATCAAATACTTTGAATTTATCCATTTATATTGATTCCCTCAAAATAATATAAAATAAAATTCACCGACATCTCAAGCACCGTGAGTTTGCATGCCACAATAGTGTGGACGTATACAAACCCGAACATTTACAAGAGAAGATTTACCCATTAATTTCATTCTTCAACCTAACTTTATGACAAAATAATTAATAGTCGGTTACTCTTTAGCCATGAAAATTATAGTAGTGACTCCGCTGGGAGAATATTTATTATTTGCACCTAAGTGTTCTCCATTATTTGATTCCAAGTCCATTGCCCAAGCTTGTGTCCCTTCAGATGGAGAAGATCGCACGCGCTCAGATAATTTTTTACAATCATCATCAAAAAATTTGTACCAGCTATCCGTGAATAAACTCATCCGATGGGGAGGAAGGCACTATAGCCAACGCGCAAGTTTATTCACATCACTTACAAACCAATAATGGAGGCCGCGAGAATTATTAACCATTCCCCTCTCCCACTTAGTTATTTAACACCAAGGGTTTTTACATGCATATAATATTTCAAATAAAATACGCAACCTAGCATGCTCCTATTACATCACATAAGGCAATAAATCATAGAGAATCATGTATACATATATAACAATAATCAGATATTTCATCAATTATAAACAGTTATATATCAGCGAATTCGATTGTTCGCCACCAAGCATGAATATGGGCAACACAGACGGGGATCGAAACAAAAAATATCCAGCCCCACTACAAAATGTACTCTACTCGAGCAGATCTGCATTCCAGGCCACTAGTCGAGCAACCTCGCCTGCCTACCAGCAAGTCGCCCGTCATCTCGTGCGATGCCCTGCTTGACTCGCCCAGAACACTGCCTGACTTGCCCGGTACGCTGTCTGACTTGCCCGGCCTGACTCGTTCAGAATGTTGTAAGACTCGTCCGGAATGCCGCCTGACTCGCCCTGAACGCCGCCCGACTCACCCAGAATGCTGCCTTACTCGCCCAGTCCTGACTCTCCCAGAATGTTGTAAGACTCGCCCGAAATGCTGCCTGACTTGCCCTGAACACCGCCCGACTCGCCCAAAATGCCGCACAACTCACCTAAAATGCTGTCTGACTTGCCCGAATGCTGCCTTACTTGACCAGGCCTGACTTGCCTAGAATATTGTAAGACTCGCCTGGAACACCACCAGACTCGCCCTGAACGCCGTTTGACTCACCCAGAATGCCGCCTGATTGGCCTAGAACGCAGCCTGACTCGCCCAGAATGTCATCTGCCTTCTTGCTTCCATGCGGCCTTTCATGCACCAACATGCACGACATCAAGCTCTACTTACTCGCAACCGTGCGTGCCATCCCTGCAGTTTGCTCATCAACGAGCGCCCAACGTGCGCCAACGGCAATCCACCCGCCAGCGACCGTGCAGCAAATTTTCTTGCTTGCCAGGAAACATGCGCCTGACGAGCGCGCATCCCTACTCATCAACCTGTGACGGACACGGATTCCTTCTACAATCAACAACACACCATAAAAACAACACTATTTCCCAACTCACCAAGTTTATTGATTTAATTACATGTAAATCTCACCTATTGATGAATCAAAGAAATACATAATGCCTTACATGTCGAGGTTATTGTATAGGGATTAAGAGAACGAACATCCATAATAACTGAGATCAAGTTCTCCTATAAGTCAGTATAAGTCGAACGATCTCAAGCGGTCCTGCTCAATACACACAAGTTCACTAATGTGATTCTATAGCCAAGACAAGCTAATATCAAACCACACTACAACCATCCCGATAGAGAGTCCCCGTCTATCTCGGTTGTGAGCCTCTATTTATACTTTATAAGAAAACCGATGATATGATCTTCCGCGTATTGTCGCACAATATATCATCTACAGTATAAAGTAAGTGAACTATTGCATCAGACATATAAATAAATTATAAGACGCAATCATTTGATCATATGATTCTCATTTCAAATAAATTGTTACAAGATTGTTCATACAAAAAGTTAGAATTTAGTATACAATCCAACAGGGACATGTGACCAACTAGAAGGATGGCCTACAAGAAGGTATCCAATAAAGAAAAGGGACCAGCCAACCACTAAAACTGGCATCTAATGCAGATGAGGTAAGTGCTGACGCAAGAATGATAACGTAAGCAGTGACTGTTGGATTGTATACTAAAAGTCTAGCTTTAGTATGAACAATGTCATAACAATATTTGAAATGAGAATCATTGATCAAATGATTGCATCTTATAATTTATTTTATATGCATGATCCAATAGTCCATTTACTTTATACTGTAGATAATATGTTGTGCGACAACACGCGGAAGATCATATTATCGGTTTCCTTATAAAGTATAAACAGATGCTCACAACTGAGATAGACGGGGACTCTCTATCGGTATGGTTGTAGTGTGGTTTGGTATTAGCTTGTCTTGGCTATAGAATCACATTAGTGCACTTGTGTGTATTGAGCAGGACCGCCTGAGATTGTTCGACTTATACTGACTTATAGAAGAACTTGATCTCTGTTATTATGGAAGTTCATGCTCTTAATCCCTATACAATAACCTCGACACGTAGGGCAGTATGTATTTCTTTGATTCATCAATGGGTGAGATTTATAAGTATTAAATCAACAAACTCGGTGAGTTGGGAAGTAGTGCTGTACTATGGTGTGCTGTTGATTGTAGAAGGAATCCATGTCCGTCATAGGTTGATGATGTCCCCTTGAGGAGCTCATAAGGTTTATCATGTAAATCTTGCAAGTGGATTAATTTCCGGCATGATAATAAGGTTGAGTGGTACTACTCTCGGATGAGATATTAATTAATTTGAGTTGTCAGTAACTTAATTAATTAATGGGCATTGTATATCTTAAACATGGGGAGACTGTCGGGCTTATAATAAGAAGGAGCCCAGAACATAATTTTGGGATTGGACGGGTAGTGCAGTAATAATATTTTAGTGGACTATATTATTATTATTGGATTTAATTAAAAGCTTTGGGCTAAGCTTGGTTAATTAAATTCAATTGAGGCCCAGCCCAATTTCTCCTCCTGGTCCCTGCTGTAGCCCAAGTATATAAGTCATCTCAGTTCCTGTTAACCCTAAGTCTGTGCCTCTTTTGACACACGGGAGAGAACAGAGAGCAGATTGAGAGAACTATGGGGATTGTTGACCACCCAACACCAGAGTTGACTTTGGGACATACGGTAGAAGATCAGAGGTGTTCTTCACTGCTGTTCATCCTCTACATCGACCCAGAAGTACGGTAAACACGTTTTATGCTTCCGCTGATTTTGTTTACCTGTTTATCCTAACGATCACGTTGAACCGCACGATCCAATTGCCAACAATTGGTATCAGAGCTTTGGTTTCGTGGTAAAACGTGATTAGTTAGGCTTGCGTATATGATTTTATGTGATTATTTGATTATTTGGTGTAATCTGGTGATAGTCGCATGACATGATTAGGGTTTGTATAATTATGATTTATTCATGTAACCCTATATGTTTAAGAAAAGCTGGATTTTTTTTAATCTTGAACACTGGACATCACACACACACACGACTGTATGATGATGGTGGAGACAAGATAGAAAGATTCTTCACAGCCCTGATGGCTGTCAGGCCAACGTTGATGGCGAGAAAGGATCGTGACTGGTCTGGACGATCTCAACCATGGAGCGACGTGATAGGCACAGAACGGCGACTGTGATAGTCGCTAACCGATGTGCTTGTTGGAAGGCTGCACCATGGGCGACTGAGTGATGTCGGCTGTGACTATCGCTGGGCTCAACGTGGCGGTGGCTGTCTCGACTGGATGCACGGCGGATAAGTCGGAACCCCTGGTGAGTCAAATCGATGGCTGGAAAACTGACTGTCGCTGCCGCTTGGTGGGAGGCTCTGGTGTCTATCTTGTAGTGGCGTCGGATTAGTAGCGGCCGAGTCCAGGAGCGGCTGATTAAGTTTTCGAGCACCTTGATTCTTCCCAGCGAGCCGACTTGGGTCTTCGCAGTGTGCTGGCTATCGGATGATGGCAGTCGTTAGCCGGTAGTGGCTCCTAGAAGCGCCGACGGTAAGCTATTGCAGGTTGTGAGATGGCGCCGGCGGAAAGCGGACCAGGCATGGTCTTCGAGCATCATCACGTTGCATTTGTAGGTAGCTGTCGGTGATCGTGCGATAGGCCAGGGAGGTGTCGTGGCAGGTGGACGATGCTGGGCGGATTGTGTGCTTGGTCAGAGGTGCCGGCGATGTTGCAGCAGTAACGGCGATGGAATCGAGATGACTGTTGGCACTGAAGGATGCGAGTTCAAGACGAGACGTCAGCGGCTTCTAAGCGAATTGAAGGCGGCGCTGATGGAGGGTCTCGGTTTGGAACCACGCACGACAGGTGGCTGGCATCACGATTCCGGTTGGGCTGAAGCAGAGGCGCTGGTGGATTCTGCGGTGATTAACGCTGTGTGATTGTTGTCGCGTAAGGGGCAGAATGCGGCTGATATTTTAGGGCATCAGTTGGGCTGATGGGCTCCATTCCTATCAATTGGTTTTGGGCTGCTGGGCCCAAATGTTTGTTTAGGTTTGGGCCAAGTTTTCTTGGACTGCTGGGCCGTACATGTTTTGGATTATAGGGCCCAATTCAGTAATATATTAGGGGCTGCTCATTTATTTAATTTGTTTTTGGGCTTTTGGGCCCAAAATTTAATTAAATGGTCTTGGGCTGCTGGACCTATTATTAATTGCTGGTTTTTAATTAATTGTGGGTAATGGGCAAAGCATGATTAATTAATTTTATTAATGGACTTTTTGTGCTAGTGGGCTTGGTGGATTTAATTTATTTTTGGGCTGAGTATATGGGTCATGGATAATGGGCTTGATTAATTAATTAATCTCCTGCTCATTTTGTGCTTATTTGATGCTCTAGGGCCCATTTAATTGATCCAACATATTATACAATTAATTATGATATATAACTGAGTTAATTGTTTTAACTTGACAATTAATTGTTATATATGTAAGTCATGTTCTATGTGATTTACTTATTTAAATTGCTGTTAATAGAAGCATGTCTAAGTTGTATATTTTATTCAAAAATATTATATGCATGTTAAAAACCCTAAGTAATTAAATAACTAAGTGGGAGAGGGGATTGATAATTAATTCCCGCGGCCTCCATTATTGGTTTGTAAGTGATGTGAGTAAACTTGCGCGTCGGCATTAGAGCCTTCCTCCCTAACGGATGAGTTTATTCACGGATCACTGGTACAGACTTCATTAAATAATTATTGTTTGTAATGTGGCACATAAACTTGCGTGTTGGCAATAGGCCTTCCTCCCTAAAGGATGAGTTTGTGTGCAGTTCACTAGTACGAACTAATAATAGATGATTGTAGGAAGCTATCCGAGCGCGTGTGTACTTCTCCAACTGTAAGGCACACAAGCTCGCGCAGTGGACTTGGGATCAAATAATGGTGTACACTTAAGTGTAAATAATTAGTATCCTCCCCAACGGAGTCACTGCTATTATTTGCATGGCTAAAGAGGAACCGACTATTAATTATTTTGTCATAAAGTTAGGTTGACAAATGAAATTAATGGGTAAAACCTTCTCTTGTAAATGTTCGGGTTTGTAAACGTCCACACTAACGTGGATTGCAGACTCACGGTGCTTGAGATGTCAGTGAATTTTATTTTTATATTGTTTTGAGGGAATCAATATAAAAGGATAAAATTCGAAGATTTGATCGGAATATTTATTTGTGATTCTCTGAATTTCGAATGGTTTTATTTCACTAATTGTTAACTAAAAGACATTATATTTACTTGTCCAAATTAGATGATTAGAAAGAATCTTGGTTTTAAAAATTACTGCTTAAGAAAATACATGTGTATTCTCACAAAGGACGTCTCATGATGCCTATTAAAGTCTCTAGTGAAGAGATGAGAGGTTCATAGAAATATGATGGTCTCATGTAACTCTTCGGATACTTCAGTAAATTAAAAGGCAGAAGATCATGGTTGAATTGATGAATGAATTGGAAAAGCTTGGAATAGAAATTGAAAGGGAAACCTAAATCAATTTATTCTTCACAATTTGCCTGGATGTTTTGTGCAAGTTCTACCTGAAATACAAAAGGTTGTATATGGTGGGAAACTTCTAACAAAACATGTGGCAAAAAGAAAGCCAATTTTCATCATGATGTGAACATATTTAATATCTCATTTACTAATGGTTTAAACATGATTAGTGATGGCATCTACTGATACGAAGTATGTAGATACTGGAATCACTAAATGTTTATCACTGAGTAAGGATAAGATTGTTAATAACATGGGTAAAACTACAAAGATAGTGGCTATTGCAGTGGGAGTTGTTTATTTATCTCATGATAAGAATAAACGATTGATTATGAGAAATTGTCTTTACGTACGTTTCATAGAAAGAATTTAATTTCGGTTTCTATGCATTAACGGATGGATACTTCATTTCATTTAAATGACATGGTCATAGCAATGAGGAATGAGGCTATAATCCGTTAAAGTACGTTGGTGGATAAAAAGTATACTCTTGAATCATGTATATCCCACAGATGCAATAAATAGTAATTAAATAATGCATCTTCTAATATAAGTAAGAGAAAGGAACCTTCAAAAATGAACTAAACATACATTTGGCGTCTATGACTAATTCATTTTACTTGAGTAGGATTCAAAAGTTGATAGCTAATAGACCGTAAGGTTTATCTGAAGTGGAAACTATCGGACTTGCGAGTCTTGCTTGGAAGTAAAAATGATTAACTGCCTTTTCAAGGCTGTGGGGTGTAGAGCCAAAGATATATATGTTGGAATTAGTTCATTCTGATTCAAGCGAACCTAATATTATCCAGGCGAGAGGTGGTTATGAATATTTGAAAATTATTCTGGAAACCAATATATTTATATGATGCACTGCATGTCTAAGTTCTTTGATTAATTCAAGAATTGTAAGGCTGGTACAGTGAAGCGTCATGGAAAATATATTAAGTCATTACGATTCAATCATGATGGCAAATACCTCTTGGGATAGTTAGGAGCTATTGATCAGAAGTTGAGATTAAATCTCAAGTTGACTACACCGGGTATGCCCCAAACTGAATGGTGTGGTGGATAGAAGGAATAAGGCTCTTATGGTTATGATTAGATAGATGATGAATTATTTGGAATAATTAAATTCATTTTATGGATATGCCATAGATACAGTAATTCGTGAAACATTTGTCTGTATATGGGATATCCTAGAAAAATGGAGGGTGATTTATTTAGTCCAAAAGATCGAAGGATAATTGTTAACTCAATAACTAGATTTTGGAAAAGGACTATGTAATAAATCACAAACCCATGTATAAGTTGTTCTAAAGGAAGTGAGAGGAAAACACTAAGTATAAGTACCAAGTGTACAAGAGGATATACCACAAGGTAAACTGCAACGCGTGTCACGTCTGATACACAATTACATGTAGTGCCTTGTCGTAGTGGGAGGGTTGTATGACAACCCATAAATATATGTTTTGGGAGAGTCGTGAGACTTGATCCCTAGTGAACATGGTATTGTCCCACGGATACGACGTAGCACTACAAGATGAAAATGCGGAATCTTAGCAAGATGCAATGAATGTTGAAATAGAATCTACAGATTCTAAATTAAGTCTGGAGCTTGAAGGATCACTAAAATGGTGTAAAAACCATTGCAAGTGATCATAGGAAATAAAAGAGGATCATACAGAAAGGTGAAAACCTTGGAAGCAAAGCTTGTTGCGAAAAGATGTACTCAGAAAGAAATGGTTCGATTATGAGGAAACATGTTCGCTGGTAGCTATGCTTATATTGATCCGGATTCTTTTATTTATTGCTGCTATGAGGAACATCAAATAGATGTCAAGACAGCTTTCCTGATTGGAAGTCTTGAGGAAAACATCTATGTGAAGCAACCAGAGTAATTCATTGCAAAATACTAATAGCATTTTGATAGTAAGCTTAAAATTGTCCAGCGATGGACTAAAGCAAGCTTTAAGATCGTGAATCATCTGTTTTGATTAGGTAATCCAGTGGCATGGATTTAAATCAATGAGCGGATGAGTCTTGTGTGTTGTAAAGAGTGACAGAAATGTGGTGGTATTTCTTATACTATACGTAGATAGTATCTTGCTCATTGGAGACAATGAAAGAGTATTATCGGGCGTATAGGTATGGTAAATAAAGTGGTAGAGATGAAGGACTTAAGAAAGGCAAAATATATCCTTTTGATCACGGTAATACGGATCACAAGAAAGGATATTATGCTTATCTCAAGTTTCATAAAATGATACAGTCCATACTCGTTTAGCATGTAAATTTATCTAAGTGAATGTGTCTTTGAGACACAAGAAGAAGATAAAGTAGATGAAAGCGGTTCCTTATGCTTCGGCGAATAAGGAAGCTTAATCTAAAAAATGCTATGAACGATGTTGGACATCTGTTTTGCTAAATGCAAGAACAGTGGGTATCAACGTAACCCGGAACAAGAATGATGAACTGTGGTAAGACATTTATAAAGTGCCTGAGAAGGACTGGAAATTATATGTGGACTTACTGGACAGATTCACTGCTTCTTGTGGATTACGTAGATTCAGATTTTTTAGTCAGATTGGACGGCAGTAAATTCACCTCAAAGGTTATATGTTTAATTTTAGGAAGTAGAGTCATAATGTGGAGGAGTGTTATATAGAAATATATTTCAAACTCCGGACTCCATCATGGAAAGATGATGAATTGGAGCCTATGAGGCAGCCAAAGTATCTATATGACTCTAGAGACTTCATGATGGACTTTGAAGTATTTCTAAGTTTGCCCAAGGTAATCACAATTTACATTGATGATATTGGTGCAGTTGCAAACTTGAAGAAATCACAAGTCCATAAGGCAATTAAACACATGGAGCGCGAGTACCACCTATTACGAGAAATCGTATGATGAGGGGAAGGTTGTTGTCGCCTAGATTGCATCGGATGATGACCTAGTAAACCATTTACAAGGACCTTAAGGCGAGAGCTTTTAATGGTCGCATAAGTGGGAGTAGGAATCAGATGTATGGCAGAAGACATGACAGCATAGTCTTTTAGTATAAGTGGGAGATTGTTGGATTGTATACTAAAAGTCTAGCTTTAGTATGAACAATGTCATAACAATATTTGAAATGAGAATCATTGATCAAATGATTGCATCTTATAATTTATTTTATATGCATGATGCAATAGTCCATTTACTTTATACTGTAGATAATATGTTGTGCGACAACACGCGAAAGATCATATTATCGGTTTCCTTATAAAGTACAAATAGATGCTCACAACTGAGATAGACGGGGACTCTCTATCGGTATGGTTGTAGTGTGGTTTGGTATTAGCTTGTCTTGGCTATAGAATCACATTAGTGCACTTGTGTGTATTGAGCAGGACCGCCTGAGATCGTTCGACTTATACTGACTTATAGAAGAACTTGATCTCTGTTATTATGGAAGTTCGTGCTCTTAATCCCTATACAATAACCTCGACACGTAGGGCAGTATGTATTTCTTTGATTCATCAATGGGTGAGATTTATAAGTATTAAATCAACAAACTCGGTGAGTTGGGAAGTAGTGCTGTATCTATGGTGTGCTGTTGATTGTAGAAGGAATCCATGTCCGTCATAGGTTGATGATGTCCCCTTGAGGAGCTCATAAGGTTTATCATGTAAATCTTGCAAGTGGATTAATTTCCGGCATGATAATAAGGTTGAGTGGTACTACTCTCGGATGATATATTAATTAATTTGAGTTGTCAGTAACTTAATTAATTAATGGGCATTGTATATCTTAAACATGGGGAGACTGTCGGGCTTATAATAAGAAGGAGCCCATAACATAATTTTGGGATTGGACGGGTAGTGCAGTAATAATATTTTAGTGGACTATATTATTATTATTGGATTTAATTAAAAGCTTTGGGCTAAGCTTGGTTAATTAAATTCAATTGAGGCTCAGCCCAATTTCTCCTCCTGGTCCCTGCTGTAGCCCAAGTATATAAGTCATCTCAGTTCCTGTTAACCCTAAGTATGTGCCTCTTTTGACACACGGGAGAGAACAGAGAGCAGATTGAGAGAACTCTGGGGATTGTTGACCACCCAACACCAGAGTTGACTTTGGGACATACGGTAGAAGATCAGAGGTGTTCTTCACTGCTGTTCATCCTCTACATCGACCCAGAAGTACGGTAAACACGTTTTATGCTTCCGCTGATTTTGTTTACCTGTTTATCCTAACGATCACGTTGAACCGCACGATCCAATTGCCAACAGTGACGTCACAAAAGATTGAGAGGCTTTGAAATCCAGATTTCAAGTCCAATGGCCTCTATAAATAAGAGTTTTGAGGAAGCAGAAGGCATCAACCATTCCCCTATGTTTTCTCTCATTCAATAAACATTATAGTTTTCTTTCTTTTCTTGTATGAGTATTTCCATTTCAGCTACCATAGGTAGCTAGAGGAGTCTTCTCCTCTTATTTAAGTAATATGAGTGTGTAATAATATTTCCATTCCATAAATAAATAATCTTGGGCTACTGCCCATAGTATGTAACCTTCCATTATATTCTGCAACCTTAATCTCCATATTTTCTAATGATAAACAGTAGCAATATCCTGTACACCCGGTGTAGAAAACGAACCAGGGTTGTGCTGAGGTCCGTTGAAGGAACGAGATTGAACCATCACACTGCGGGAGTACGTGGTTGGTTGTGAGGAGTAGCTGCAAAACCTCCCGGATACCCGGTGGATTAACGGTAAAAAAAGGTACTGTTACTATTTTAAGAAGGTTAATTAAGAGATTAATATTGTTTAATTAATGCACGGAAGCATGCTGGGCCTGATATGGTCGTAATGGACTATGTCTATTTTGAGGAAAAAGAAAATGTCAAAATTAAGTTAAAATGAGTCTATAGCCAACAATAATGCCATGCTGGCAACCGTGTAGGCCCCCATAATGGTAGCTGACAAGGTTACTGGCACAAGGGTATTAAAGTCCAGAAAAGTTACTATTCATATGAAAGGAAAAAAGTATTGGTATTGATTTAAAACTTTGAATTTTGGGTATTTTAAAAGTTCTCCCTTAGAATATTTATGGGATATTCCATAAGTGAGTCAATATCAGCATTTTTTTGTTGCATTAAGATAATATTAGATTTTACATCTACATATGAAGATCCGAGCAAGTCCAAGGCCCCTAAAATCACTCGAATTTCGAATAACGAAGTGCAAGTCATTATAACAGAATGGTTCCGTTATGTGGCTAAACAACGCTAAATCAGCTATCCACTAGAGAAACAGCTCAAATGGTGTAGATTGAAGTTAAAAGTAAGAAATTTTGACTGAGACGACTCTGGGATAACTCGAATTTTGAATAGAAGCGTGCAAGTCGTTATAACGGAAATAATTCCGTTATTGGCATAAATGTACATATTATTGTACATACCAATCAAGTAGTGATTTTGGACCTTATTTTAAATATCAACCTTGATTTCATCATATCACTACAAGCTCATTCGAAAATTCAAGTAAGATACTTCATATTTGTAATTTATTGCATCCAAACATTTATACTTTATACACCTGTTTATATGACATGTAGGAAATAATTCATATCGGACTCAATATCAATATTCGTTTGTTAGTTTATCCAAATATTATATTTTGACATTGTATGTGGAGATCCAAGCGAATGAAAGGCCCCTAAAATCAATCGAATTTTGAATATCGGCATGCATGTCGTTATAACGGAATGATTCCGTTATGGGGTCAAACAATGCTAAATTTACTATTCACTATAGAAATCAATCAAATAGCATACAATGATGGTAAAAGTGAGAAATTTTTACTGAGACGACCTCGGGATAACTCGAATTTTGAATAATGACATACAAGTGGGCATAACGGAATGATTCCATCACTACAACATAAGTATCATTATATAAACCAAAAAAATGTTACTTAACAACGAAAAAATGTTATTATAGGTCTTCAGTAACATTTTTTTCGGTGTCGCTGATGCCCCTGTTATCTAAAGTCAAATGTTACACTTTTTTATCTTATGATAGCACCTTATATTAATTTCAACACTTTATTGTAACATTTTAAAAAATGTTACATATACGCTTATGTATCATTTAATTTTCCTAATGTAACATTATTTTATTAACATTTTTCAATTTAATGTAATATTATTTACATAATTTTGATAACACTTTTAAACATAACATAACATGAAGTACTTTATTTTGTTAACACTTGTAAAATTAAGTAACATTAATTACATTATTTCGTTAACACTTTTGAGTATAATGTAACATTAATTACATATTAATTGTATCACTTTAAAAAATACATGTAAAACTTTCGTAAATCCATTATGTAACACTTGTATTAACATTTAGGGTAGGTCTTGGGTGAGACCGTCTCACGGATCCCCTTACGTGAGACAGATTATCCATTAAGCTAAACTAATATATCTTAAATTAAATTAAAAAGAAATCAAAGAATATTCTAACAATTAAGATCCCAATGAATATTCATTGCTCGTCCACGCTGCTGCCAAGGAATATTTATTGCTCGTCCATCCTGGATGCTCTATTTTTTTTTAACTGTGATTTTTAATTTAAAATTATACTAAAACTAATTAAATTTCATTCATCATGCTCTCGTCCACGCCTGGATACTATTTAATTTCATTTATCAATACTAAGAATGTATAATCTTCTAAAATTTGATATTAATGTCATGATGAATGTAAAAAGTCATATTTTATTGAATAAGTAATCACTTTTAATAAAAAAATTTATTATTATTATTATTATCACTTTATCTTGATCGAGTATAACTTTATATTTAAAATATTATCACTTTTTATTTATTTTTTATTATTATTATCACTTTATCTTGATCGAGTATAACTTTATATTTAAAATATTATCACTTTTTATTCATTTTAGTATTTATTCATAAAATAATTTAATTAGACGGTTATCACTTTTCTTTTGTCATGTATCACTTTTTATTTAAAATGTTATCATTTTTTATTATTTTAGTGAATTGTTCGTGAAATAATTTAATTAAATGAATATTAATTTTCTTTTATTATGAATCTTTTTATTAAAAATGTTATTACTTTTTATTAATCCAATAAACTGTACGTGAAATACACTTTTTAAATTAGTTATCAATTTTTATTACAAATGTTATCACTTTTCGTTTAGGTTGGAATCACTTTTTATTTATACTATAAATTGTTCATGAAATAATTCACAACATCATTATCACTTTTTGTTAAATGTGTATCACATTTTATAAATTTATAATAATTAACTAAATTTAAAAATAATTAAATGAATATAAAATTTTAAATATAAAAAAAATTAAGAAATAACCGTAAAGAAATTAAATAAATATAGTAATGGACCGATCAGTAATCTGTTGCATTCTTCTTTCGAAGCGAACAAGCCACCGTTTTCACTCAGGTATATAAAAGACTTGATTATTATTATAATTAATTTTTAAAATTTTTAATTTAGTAATAATAAAACAAGGCCCTTTAAAATTTATTTAATGGGTTAATGGATAATCCGTCTCACATAAGAGGATCCGTGAGACGGTCTCACCCAAGTCTTTGCCTAACATTTAAGGTTTATATGTAATATAAATTAATAATTATTATTATTTTATTTAATTAATATATTTATATTGATCATTTACTAATAAATTATAATAAAAATTTTAACTATTATAATTATTTTAATTACTATTAATATTTTATTCTAAAAATAATAAAATATATTCAGAAGTTAACTTTATAGTGTATAATACATCAAAGGTATAACAAGGCATTGTAAAAAACTAGATCCATAGGTAGTTAAACTAAGACTAACTTCTATTTAAAACAAGTAACCAGTATGGTTAGATCATCCATCTAGCAGGTTGCATAATTACATCATAAAGAAACATAAAACTATCTAGCTATTTAAGCTTCAAATCTTGAGAAAACAGGCCATCGACAAATTGCATACATTGCTTTAGCTGCAGAAACCATCAAACATATTGAACCCTACAAAAATGCAGCAGCATGATACACATCAGTACATAAATAACGTATTTAGTGACATCCACATTTTCATTTTTCTCGGCCAATTTATTATAAGGATAAAAGAACTGCACTAGTGATAATATCAAGATTAATTTCTTGAAGAAAATAAAAGTTCTAATGACAAACCAAATATATACCTATCATCTATTGTTACACAATAATAAAATCTTAAGAACAAAATACTGATATATTTGAGTTAAAATCATTTTTGGTCCCGTAACTATATTGATTTTTTTATTCTGTCCCAAAAAAGATACGATTTTAAATTTCATCCCATAACTCTTTAAATTGGCCAATTTTGGTCCCAAAATCGCCGGAACCCCATTTTCAGGCCCGGAATTTGCACGTGCACCGCACGTGATCACTAATTCTGACAGCTGAATCCTACGTGGCAATTCATGGGCTAATGAAAAATACACATCACCCTCTACTACAAAATTTAATTCTATTTTCCTTTCCACATCATATATAAAATTTAAAGCAATGAACAACGATGGACGGCGGTGGATCTGCAGCGGCGAACTGTCGGTGAGTGGGTACAGTGGTGGGTCGTCGAGGCTGAGCGGTCGACGACGGTTGGATAATGGGCTAATCTGTGAAGATGACGGCCGGTGGCAGTTGGCGAGAAGATGAGCAAAAGTGTGTCTTCCGGCGAAGGAGCTGCTTTTTCTTTTTTTCGCGGCAGAAAGGAAAGTTGATTTCTCATTCTTCCAAAACCCTGATTCTCTCTTTCCAACATGAATTAGGCGTCTTTGATTTCAAGAGCAAGAAAATCTGCCTTATTTCCCACAAACTGTTTCTCTTTCCCTCTTTCTCGACATCCCAAAATTGAAGCTGCTCAATACATTCTCGCTCGCCGCAAACCCGCCGCTCAGCCACCGAAAATCACCGCCATGTACACGCATCAGGCTGCCGGTCACGGATCCATCACCAGCGCCTAGTCGGGATTTGCTGCTCACGGTCGCCCGTTAATCGTCAGCGACTCTAGCTGGAGGTGCGTGCCCGTCGCAGCACTTTGCCATCAGATCCGCCGGTTTTCTCATCGAAAATCACAGCCGCATGCTGTCTTCGCCATTGCACGCAGATGGCATCGCAAGCCCCGCCACGTCGCCGCAATTGCTGAAATCGACCGGAGTGACTCTTCTGCCGTCCATGAAGGAAGAACAACCCATCTTCCGCCATCTTCCAATCTCGTTCCCGAGTTATCACTCATCGCTGCGGGTTGACGAAAGTCGGGCCACCGCTGCTGGGTAACCAGAGACTGTAGATAGAGGTGGAGACTGTAGACAGAGACGGTTGTCGGAGGAGACTGTAGACAAAGACGGTTGATGGAGACTGTTGAAGGAGACGGTAGACAGAGGCTGTTGATCGGAAGTTGGTAAGCGGAGAGCAAGAGGAACTCAGAAGCCACGCTCATCAATCAGTCTGAGATGTGCGGATGTCGGCGTGAAGGGCAAGCTCCGGCGAGAAGACTGGATTTGTCTAGCAGTGGTAGAGGCGATTTGTCGGCGAAGAAAGATAAAATAGAATTTAATTTTGTGGTAGAGGGTGATGTGTATTTTTTATTGGCCCATGTTAATCTGAATTGCCACGTAGAATTCAGCTGCCGGAATTAGTGATCACGTGCGGTGCACGTGCGAATTCCAGGCCTGAAAATGGGATTCCGGCGATTTTGGGACCAAAATTGGCCAATTTCAAGAGTTATGGGATGAAATTTAAAATCTTATCTTTTTTGGGACAGAATCAAAAATTCAATATAGTTACGGGACCAAAAATGATTTTAACTCGATATATTTCAATACGCTACTACAGTACCTGAGCAAAGTCCATGTAATCCAATAAGCATAGGAGGCATAGTGAATCCAGAAAGCTGAATGCTTGAATTGGTAAAACATAGGATGAACCACATCAATAATCTTACAAAGATTTTCCATTGTACTTGTACATAAAACAAATAGAAGAGTACAACAATGAGACTATTTAAAATTTGAAGTTTGAGGAAATAAATTACCTTTTCCATATTCATCAACCAACATACCCTCTTTTTCTCAATAGAATCATCAAATGCCCTTTCATTTCTAAAGGGCTGTAGAGAGTCAATAATAGGATAAGAACCACAAAGGGCATCAATCTCTCTAATATAGTGCAGATAATTGGTTCTGGAAGAATTTTTCTTTCTTGCCACACTCTAAGAACCTATCCATCAAAGCCCAGTAATAGAACATGATCAACATGTGCTAGCAAAAGTTCAAAGGATAAACATGGGAATTCACTTTCAAATACTCCCTGTGATTCTCAAGAGAATCATTATTAGGAGGAGCAGCAGCTAACAGTAAACGGGGCAAAGCTTCATATTTTCTTAGAAAATTAGGTCTAAATTACACAAGCGTGAACCTAATAAAAAAATCATCTTTACTCAATGGCACCACATGCATTTCATACAATTATTCAGAGCAAAGTCCTCAGGCAGACAACTCAAAAAAGTCATAGCAAAATTATAAATGACATTATTGAAAATCCACTTCGTAAATATTTGTTATTATCTTGAGAAAACTTAGAGGGATATCAATGTCAATGAAAGTAGAATTTCATAGGTGCTTAATATCAACAGTATGCCAAAATAAATATACCACGAATACTTCAGAACAAGGCTGTCACTGTGTCACATATTCTTGAATAAGAATTCCAAACAAACTCATTTTATTCAAATTTAGAAATAAAAAATGTAAGTCAATTTGCAAAATTCAATGCCAATGAAAGTAGAATTCCACGTGTTTAATATCATCAAAATGCCAAAATAAAATATACCACAAATACTTCAAACCAAGGCTGTAACATATCTATATCTATATTATTACCAATTTCTCATCAATTTCTCGATTCTCTCTTCTCAATTTTTCCTCCATTTATGTTGTTTTCTTAATTTATTTTGTTTTTATATGGTAATAATCATTTCCTCATTTATTACATAAATTGTTTTTGCCTTTTCTAATTTCACGTTGATATATTTTCAACAAAAAAAATGATTGTGAAATTAAAGATTATAAATATATTTAATCATTAAAAATACATAAAATATAAAAATACTATCATTTTAACTATCAACGTTTTCTGGAAGGACTATCAATTTGTTTAGACATATTCACGACTCATTGTATTTTTCTGTAATTGTTAAAATTTTATGATTGACTTTAAATTGATAGTTATATACTTATAGTTATTTACGAATTAAATTGAGGCATGACTTTAAATTTTATTATTGTATTACTAAAGATCTCGAGCCCACAGTGTTAAAGATTCATGACCATGGAATAGTTATAATTTCAAGAATAAACTTGCCATTCCTTTTAGACATATTTCTAATAATTACGTTTGTTTTTCACACGGGGTTAAGAAATATAGTATTTTAGTATGTATTGAGGTGAGAGAAATAATATTTTAGTGTATAATGGATAGTTGTATTAGTGTTGTAGTTAGGTCCTATAATTATTTTGTGTGGTCCATATAACAAAGGAAAATGTAACAATTAGGATAGAACGCTTAAATTGAAAATATGTAAACGTTAAGATGAGATGGAGGAAGTACTTCCTCTATTATACGTGCATTAATACTAAGGTTAATTTTAAAGGCATCGGCTAATCAATCATGTGTTTATATGTGCGCGTCATCTATGTATATAAGTACGTTGACTATTAAAATAAATATATCATTAGAATTTATTTTTTTAAACTTATTCCTTGCACGGGTTAAAATGCTTGTATCAACAGAATGCCAACCACTACAAAACTCTGCAGATGCACTATCAACAAAAAATTTATAAAAATCTCTAGCCACTTATTTATGAAACAAATTAGCAGTGAATTTAGTGAAGCCATGATAGGAAAGAAAACAAAACCTAACAACTTGAATATGGCTTAGAGTCTGAACCATTTGAAACAGAATTTTGTACTCCGTGAGGAAAAACGGATGCAGCGGGAGGATGAAGAGGAGGTGGAGGTGACCTCGTTACCAGAGCATACGCCAGTGCTTGATCCTTAGGTTGCTGAGTGTAAAATTGCAACATATATTGGTTATCAGAATGATGACTTGGAATTGTATGATCTGCTACTCCAGCACTATGCTCGTGGAAGTAATTTCAACTTCGCAATAGGGAGCTACATCCTCCATTTCAAACTCGCCATCAACATCTTCCAAGAGATGGCTGCATTTCTCAGTATTTGCAACTACTTGCAAAGATTCTCTAGCCACTAAACCAATAACAAGTATGAAACAACATGCACAACAAGTATAAACTATTCTCCACGGTGTCTACTTGATATGGGAAATTGGATTAACCTCATAAATGGATTATTCATATCATCATATGTCATCATGGTGAAGCAAGATATTGACATGTGCTCTAAATCATAGACATGCCACCATTAGTGATGTGTAATAGAATTTTTGCAAATAGGAGAAGTAGACATTAATCAACTATGATGAATTTCTAACGGAATATCATGGATAGGAAAAGAGAACGATCAGTAATAAAATTGAGTGTACATCCTACTCCAAGCCCTAGAGAAGAAACAGGTCATCTTAAAAAGGTTAAACATCTTCTCTATTAACAATAATAATCTATCCAACCTTATAAAAGCTCAACCATACGCTGCAATGAAGACTTATAAGAGGCTACAATGTATCTCAGTCATCGTAACCACAAATGACAGTATAAATGAACACTATGATAATTTATGGAGCTAATAATACATGAAAATAGCTAAGACAGTAAAATAGAGTTATTAATGATTCATTCAAAATTATAGCAACATTAAAATTGAGAAGATATTATAACATATTTCTGTTCAATCTCATAATTGCCGCCACTCTTGCAATATAAAAAAGCATACGATTAACGGGCAACAACAATTGGGAATGCATTGTAACAACATATAGGATTAACGGGCAGCAGCAATTGGGTATGCAGTGTATCTTAGCAGGAATGATCATCGTGTATTGAAAAAAAAATTGGTAATTGATATCTGCATACATTATTGCCCCGTTATCAACAATTTGAGAAGCATCCTCCTTACAATCAACGTTATGAATAAACCTAGTGAATGAATAGGAGCTATTAAATGGAATTTCCCTTAATCTAGGGCTTCTTGTTAGGGAAATCAAGCCTAAAATCGCACGAGATTACCCACTCATTTGTTTGAAGAATATTCATCCGCTCATTTCTGTAACCTGCGCTGAAATTTTGATGGAATCTCAAAAGTATTATTAGTCCGCCCATTTCAGTAATACTGCCGAAGCATAAATTTTCGAGAATTCCTCCCATCTATGTTTTACTTTAAAAAGGTTTAGACTGACAATATTGTAGTATATAATAATGCTATTTAAAATATAATTATAAAATTATTTTTTAAAACTTTATTGATTTATGAAATTTATAATACAAAATAAACATATAATACATGGAGTATAAGTAAATGTTTTTAATGAATTAATGAAATATAACCATTATGAAAAGAGTAGGTCTTCTGTGTTCCAGATGCACACAACATTTTGTTTTAAAGAGTATACATTTTTATTGATAAGACAACACGTTCTTATGCTAAAGGGTATATACAAGGGTACACGATTTAAAAAAAAAAAATTTCCAGGAATAAATGGTACACGTTCTTATACTAAAGGTATACCTTCCGAAAAATACGGGATTTGGGGGCACGTGTCCCCGGGGACACACAAGTTTTAGCCTTTTGAAAAAATCTTATGTGACACATGTTAAAATATGTTTATTGGTATTTAAAATATATTTTTTTCTAAAATATAATAAATATTACTATTCTAATGTATTATAACATGATTCGTTACGAACATACTTTTACTACTAATAAGTATACTTTACATATATATTAAAAATGCTTTAATAATTGGTCGACCGATTTCACAATCTATCTCACATATACCTATATCACAAGAGAGTTTTCTAATCATTATAAATTTAGCATGATTAATTTAAAGATAATAAAATATAGTACTAAATTAAACACTCTTCAATCCTTAATATTTTGGCAAAAACTTGTGTGAGACCGTCTCACATAAAGACTTACGTAAGACGAATAAAAAGTGATACTCAATTAATAAAAAGTGATAATACTATTTAATAAACAATTTAAAGTATAAATGAAAAGTAATAACATTTGATACTCAATTAATGAAAAGTAACAATACAATTTAATGAACAATTTATAGTATAAATGAAAAGTAATAGTCCCCCGTCTCAAAGGAGTTGTGATATTTTCCTTTTTGGGTTGTCCCATAAAAGTTGTTACATTTCCTTTTAAAACATATGGGACTCACCCAAAAAATATTAACATATTCACATGGATCCAAACACTCCATTAATACACACTACAAGAAAAAATGCTTATGACCACACATATTTTAATGTCATTTTAAAGTCGATGTAATAATAGGTATTGTATTGATACATTATATTTTTAAGGGTGTTAATATATGATCTATAAAGACACTTAATAAATCGATGTATTGATATTTGCCCTATCACCACACTTCAGAAACAACACTTATCTATTACTACACTTTTGTTACACATTTTTTAACACACAAAAAAATGTCATTATATGTACTCTCTAGAAACATTTAAAAGTATATGTATAAATAGTATTTTCTTATCACAAACATATTATAAGGATTACTAATCATTAAAATAATTTTTTTTAAATTTTTGTTTCCTCATTAAAATATGAAATATAAATTATTTCATTATAAAGTTAAATTAAAATTTTAAAATTAAGAAATTAAATTAATAATTTTTTACATTTTATTTACTTAAATTGATAATTTTTTATTGTTAATTTAATTTAAGGTTATATTTATTTTAAAATAATAATTATTTTAATTAATCTAATGATTAAAAAATAAAATTTATTTTTATTTAAAAAAAATATTTGACGTTAAAATTTAAGATAATAATAAATATATAAAAATGCTAAATATTTTAAAATAATTATTTATATATATATTTTTATATTACTATTAATTTATTTTAAAAATATTAAACTTGAATTATAATTAATAAATAATTCTAAATTTAATTTATTATACCTATTAAATTGATAATATAAAATTAATATTATAAAATTTAAATATTAAAAATTAATTATGTATTCTATGTATATATACTATTTTTATAAAAAAATCACAAAAATTATTTATGGTTTAATGGTTTCTGACTTAATATAGAGATCCCATCAGGTGATACAGTGACACATGTTCGAATTTAAGAGAAATCTCTTTTTAATTTTATTTTATTTAATATTACTATATTGTAACATTTAAAAGTGTCTTAATAAGTCACTTTTCTTCACATTTCAAAGTGTATTAATAGATATAAGTGTGTTATTATGTCATAATTCTTTACATCTTAAAGTGTGGTATTAGGGGTACTACCTATCCCCACAGCAGAATGGACCACACAAAAAATCAACGTAGTTATAGGTAAAATGTGTTAATATATTACCTATAACAACACTTTTAAATGTGTTTAAATGCATTTTTTCTTGTAGTGACATATACCCATTACACATTAAATATTATTTCTCTCACCTCACTTTACATTAAAATATTGAGACACTCTCTTGTGAGACGGATATTTTGTGAGACGGGTCGACCCATTACTAAAGTATGCTTAGTATATAGATAAAATATGCTTATTTGTAGTTAAAGTATGCCAATAATAAATCATATTATAACACCTTAAAATTATATTTTAATTCATCATTCATCATAATTTAGAAAACATACTTTAATACTCATTAAACATACTTTATCTATATAATTGACATACTTTAACACGTCTCACAAACTGTCTCACATAACTAATATCTCACAAGAGAATTTATCTAAAATATTATACTCCTTAATCTCCGTGCCCAAGAAAAAGTAATGACTTTAATGGGACGGAGGGAGTAACATTTTATAGGGAAAGTAATAACTAATTAAAAAAGTGTAAAATGGTTTCACGTTACACGGTCTCACACAAGACTTGGCCCAATATTTTTTATAAACAATCTATTTTTGACACTATTTTTGCACATTTTAAATAATAATAATAATAATAATAATAATAATAATATAACATTTCCTTACATCATTACAATATTAAAAAATGTCACACATTTTCTAAACTCAATTAACTTAGGAGTTAGTCTCTGTAATCAATGGAATCCTTTAATTTTATTTATGAGTTGAGAAGATAATTATATCCTAAAGGGTGGGACTATTGCCACCTGAACCTTTACTTAAGGCACCCAAGTATAAAATTTATTTTGAGTAAAAATGCTATACAATCCCTGTTCAAATTATACATATAATTTTTTTTAAAATTTACATCTAAAATTTAACTACTTATTACTATCCCCACCCAAAACATTTCTAGTTCCCACGCATAAATGATCTCAGAGTACTCTTCACTTGCCGAAGAAGACAAAGATCTCTTCACTTCTACAATGACTTCCTTCACTTCCACTTCCTGTCTAATTTTTCATTTCTTTTTCCAATTTGAGAACACTGTTAGTATTTGAAGTGAGAGAAACCAAGTGGTGACTGATAATTGTAATCTCAATTAATAATTACTTCTCTTTCCAGCTTTTTAATTTCTTCGGCCGCCAATTTTGAGGAGACGTTGCCCATTGCCATTTGATTTGGAGTTTCAGGTAGGTTTGATATGTTCATAAATTCGAAGCAGAAATTAGATATGGAGAACAAAATGTAGTCGAGGGAATGGGCAAAATACTCGTAATCGGGAAAGATCTTTTCTTAATTTGGTAAAGACGGAAGTGCGATGGGGTATCCATGGGTGATCAAATAGCCACCGCTCTGGCTGGATTATCATTTGAACAGGAGGGTATGGAGGTTGGTAAAGCAGAACAGTATGAAGGCGATAATGGTGGAGGAAGAACTAGAGAAACATGATTTTTTTTCCTTCAATTCTATAGAATCTAGAGAAGCATTCATTCTTGGAACAGAGACTTACTAGCAGCAGCCTTGTGGGACTTACATAACGAGGCTTCATCTCTCTGGGTGAAATGAGTCCACACAGTTTATCTTTCATCTATCCATTGGATGAGCGTTTCTCCAAGAGCTAACTCATCCTATATTTGGAGAACTTTGATCGCCACGAGAAATGTGATAGAAAGAGAGGAGAAAGGGAAGGAGTGGTGACTATTCTGCAGAAGTATACTGAGAATGAAAATTTCAGAGCCAGTCGAATGTATGCATACTTGAGAAGTAAGCACATTTAAGACACAGCTTTTGTATATAAACTGATTTGGCATAAATGGATCGTGAGGAAGCACAGCTTGAGAATATGGATGGTACATAGGGAAAGATTATCCACGAAGGATAGAGTTTGGTGCACAGGAGAAGATAAACGATGTGGTTTCTGCTTTGATGAAGAATCTACAGCGCATCTCTTCTTCCATTGCCCCTACACCAACTACATCTGTGATGAAGTGAAGAGATGGATAGGATAGAGAAGGGGAAGAATGAACTCAGTTACAGATGCATTCCATAAAATATGCATGGACACCCGACGAAGCAACAATGGAAGAAGACTCATTTTCATCACCTTTGCTACTATGACATACTACATCTGGATGGAGAGGAATGCCCTACAATTTGGAACAAGGATGCTGTCTCCGAAATACATTGCAGATAAAATCAAAATTCAGATAGCGTACTTGTATATGAATTATTGATGTATCTAGTATTCACCTTAGGCCGAGGGTCTAAGTAGATTGGATAGAATGGTTAGAACTTGTATTCACATTGTACGTAAGTACTCTGTAACCGTTTCTAGTGTAATAACATTTACAAATTATTTCACTAGAGAAGCATTCATGGCTGCAGAAAGATTTGAACCTAGAGAAGCATTCATGGCTGCAGAAAGATTATGGTGGCAGAAGTAAATTTAGGGTAATTGCATGGGTGTTAGAATTATTGAATAAGTGTATTTAGATTATTGAATGATAAAGTTAGAAATGTATTTTCGTAAAAATTATTTTAGAGTTTTGGGTGCCTTTAGAAAAGTATTGGGTTGGAATAGGGCCACCCTATCCTAAAATATACACAACTTGCGAATTAATACGAGGATATTACCCAACGCATTTTTTTTTACATTATATTCCTATTTAAAAAGGAAAATTTATGTGCTTACATATGCATGTAATAATTTGAGGAATGGATGATTTTAAAGTTTATAAGTCAATTAGGGCATAAAGATTTTTTTTAATGTTTTATTTAATCAAATTGTGAGTTAATAAATTTATTAAAATAAATTAGTTTTAAATATATATATATATATATATATTAAAATTATAAAATTATTTAAAATTTTTAACTAATGGAGTAGACAATTAGTTTTAAAATATTTGTGGGAAACTACTAAATAAAAAGCGGGAATCCAGAAAAACATATTTTTATTTTTATTTGAAAGCATAAATGAAATGTAAATCACAAACCTGCTTTCACTTTCCTTTCTCTTCCACAAATTAAGAGGTGGTAGTGAGAAACGAAGTGTAATTCTCCGCCTGCTTCACATTCCCATCTCCTTTCTAACACAGTTCCTATATTAGATTACCTTCCCCTTTCCTTCCAACAATTACCGACTGCTGTTCCCAGATTAGGCGACGGGAATTATAGCCCAGCCAATGCCGGGAATGTTCCCTGAATGATGAGTCGCTAGAGTGGGTTGGGAGGCCAAATTTTGGAGCTAAAATGAATGAACGACAGGAGTCTGCCCATGAAGCTGCAAATAGGTACGTATGCTCTTCTATATGAATGTTACCAATTCAAGAGGGGTTTTCTAATGTTAAATTGCATGTGAGATTTAGATTCGTGTTTGCAAGGATTCATAATTCAGCTGTGTGAGGGAGCAGCATTTTAAAATGGCTACTGGGCATAGAGTGATTATAGTTTAATCAGTTAGAAAAAAAAGAAAAAAAAAAGAAAGGCAGAGTATGCTAATCATGTTTGATGAGCGTTTTCTCAACACACAATTAATCCCCAAGTATGAAGGATATCAATTGTAGTCTCGAAAGGTGACCAAGTGAATATCGAACCCAAGGGACGGCGTATTATTAATTTAATTATTATCTAAATTAATTAAGACAAGGCAATAAGATTTGATGGATTTAATTAACAACTACTAAACAAATAATTAAAATAACAAATAAAATAAAGTACCACTCGAAGAATACGAAAGTGGGTCAAGTAGGAGAATAGGTAGCTCTAGGATATTCCAGTTTTACTCATTAACTTCCCTTCATGTGTCAATGTCCGACTCTGACTTGTGGAATATGGACGCATCACTAAACCATGCATATCTACTCTATAGACACAAGTAAACATGCATTTAACACGTGTGAATAACCTCGGAGCAAGAGATATAATTTCACCCCACTTTCTAGGTACTATCAATATCAATTATTTTCCCCTAGGATTGGTACTCTAACCCGATATGATCTCCCTTTATAGGTACTATAAAATTATCCTCTTTATCCTACTTATTAACCCGAATTCAATTCAATTAATAAGTATTCATATAAGATAGTTCTAATAAGATTTCGGAATCCCTTCACTTAGAATTATAACTTAAAACCCTGCTCAACAGTGAACGCACTCAACCAATAACTATGTTATGTATTCAGACTCTACACAACAATTATTGATGCATAAAACGACTATGAGTATGGATTAAAAAGGCACAATCTTATATAAAATAAACCACAAGTAGTGTTGTACGGAGTATACACATGGAAGTTCAATTAACTAGATAAAACCTTCACAACCCTAGTTCTACCAAAAAGGCTTTAGACCATGGTGTTGTAGGAAACACACATGGGTGTTGGATAAATCTTATCCAGATTTCCGAAAAATACAAGATAAATTAGGAAATGAATAAACCCTAGATGTGGCGTCATCGCATCCTTCTCGCTCTTGAATTCTCCTCTTAGTTCTCCCCTTGATTCCACAAATGAATCTTCAAAGTGATGGATGGATGGAGAAAAGGATGATGGTTGGGGGTGATCCCCCCTTGTGGGGTGTTGTATGTTGTGGCCTCTCTTCTCCTCTCTTGTATTGTGTTGTGTTCCTCCGACTGCATGAGCCTCCTTTTATACTTGTAATCACGTCTCCAGGGCTTGGAATGGGCTTTTCAAGTAATCACATGCGTTTTGGCCTCGAAAATTTGGATAAGGTAAGATTCCGCACGATGGTTCGACCTCAGCAAACAGGTCGAACCACAGGTCGAACCCACCTACTGAAAGTATTCTGCACTTGGTTCGACTTCTTGTACAGGTCGAACCACTCCGTCTTGGTCGAACCACAGGTCGAACCATGCTACTGGATAATTTTTGCTCTTGATTCGACCAACCGTCAGGTAGAATCCCCAACGTCGTGGTCGAACCAACTTTCTCGCGAACTGGTTCGACCATGGTTCGACCTAATAGATAGGTCGAACCCCTCGAGTCGTGGTCGAACCCATCTGCTGCCACTTTGCATTGCTGGTTCGACCTGCTGGAGAGGTCGAACCCTCTTCCAACAAGTCGAACCCACCTCTCTCCTTGGCGGTTCGCGTGGTCTCGACTTCGTCTCTTCGATTCTTGGCACTTCTACTCTGATTTTGCTATGAAAACCACTTAAATAGCTCCACTAACACCTGATTCATACTAATTCACAATATATATAGGTTTTCCACCTATTTCCACCTCAAAACTCTCCAAAACTAGCACAAAACATGATGCCAAACTTGTGAATTTATCACAACAACAGTTTCGAGCTCCAAAACAATACAGAATAATTATGAAAATTGGATGTGCGTTTTCAGCATTCTTGCACAAATTGCACATTTTCTCCAACTTTGCACTTTTCATCCTTTTTCCACCTAAAAAACAACAAAACACCTCAAGTGCACATAATTCTCACATATATCGAATATAAGACACTTGTGCTCATATAAGACTACAATATCAATCAAAAAGGTGTTAAATTGGATATTAAAACACGCTTATTTTCACTCTCATCAATCCCCCAAATTTACCCGTTGCTCGTCCCGAGGCAACAAAATAAAGATAAAGAGAAAGAGAGTATGAAAATTAGCGGGGAAACAAGGACTATGACCAATACCCATTCAAAATACAATTGTCCTCAACTTAGGTCATGCAACTCTCATTATATGTAATAATCAATTCATAGCATACAAGTTAAGACAATCACCACCAATTCAAATGCTCCATCAACATGTTCTCACGGGAAGTATATATATGATCTCTCACTCAAGTGTAAAATATGTACACTTATGGGTTAAAGTGTTTACGCTCAAATTCAATTCAAGTGCATGCGTAACCAAAAGCTTGCCAAACATCTCAAACTTTCTACCACTAAAATTATGATTCGACAATGGGATCAAAAAGGACTTTTCTTTTGGATGTAATGTTGGCTCTTTGATAAGGGTAGGAAACATATGGATAAAGTGACTCAATTAGTAGAGAATTAAAACCGGAGATCTTTTGTACTGCAGATTCTTACACTTCAAGGCTATACAGCTTCATGCTCTTCTAATTTTCTTTTCTCTCATTTCCTTCAAGCTCAACATACTTTTTATTTTCTTCAAACACATCATTTTTTTTCCGAGGTACCAGTTTTGGGCACTACCTCTAACATCTTGGGGTACTAGTTTCGGGCACTACCCCTAAGCAACTTATTTTTAAGCTCATATTTTTGTTTTTGCTCATAATCACTTGTACAGCTCCAAATATTTTATTCCTTCTAAACTCCATGAAAATCAATTCACACACTTTGACAGCATTTAATTCTCCACTAAATATAAGAATTTAAGGCTCAAATAGGATATCAAAGTGGATATCTTCGTAGGTTACCAAAGAAATAAGATTTTTAGGCTCAACGGGGTTAACTACGGATATATAATTATTTGGTAGGAAATTATTTAGCTAAGTGACTCATAAATTCAAGGATGGCCTTAGATCATCTCCCATCATCTAACACACATGTAGTTTCAAGTAAGACAAGAGGCAAGTTCTAGAATACATACACAAAAACGATACTCACCAGAAAAGAAATATCATGTGATTATGTACATGATCAACGAGGCTCAAAATCTCACATGGAGTTTTAACAAGTAACAGAGCACTTTTCATGGTAGGTAATATCTTACAAGTACACATAAAACTTCATACCACAATATAACTCAAGTACACTTCCTTCATCAATTTCAAGAGCATATGAATTCCAAGACAATTTAAAAATAAGCTCACATGGATCACCACCATAAACACAATCTTTCCACTCCTATGAATTAAAAGCATATATAAAAATTTAAAAAGGAAACGAGGGCACCTGATTTTTCTTCAACGTACGCACGAGCTCCTCGAGTCAAAGCCTCAATGTAGAACTCGTCTTGCCACTCTTTTACCTTTTTCTATCATCAAAGCTCAAACACACTCATCATCACAGGATTTATCAATAATAAAATAAGAGAACTATAAGAAAGAATTAATTGACTATGTAATCGACTCCACACACTAGAAACACCACTGAACACTAGGCAAATTGCAAAAAATCGATACATCAAAACCGATTAAAGTTTCAATATACCGCAAAAAAATCAACTCCCCTAGCAAACATTACAAAGAAAATATTATATTCTTGGTGCTTCAATGAGGTAAGTACATCACACCTCCCAAACTTAGTAAAAACATAAGTTGAAACTAAGTTTGCAAAGATGTAATTGCCGAATAATAAGCACCTTAAATATAAAAATTTCTTACTCACACGAAAGAAATAAAGCAATAAAACGAAAGGGCAAGCCCCCAACATGTGCTCATGTTTAACATCGTAGAGTCACGATGGTAGAGGACGGTCTTGTCGCATCCTCACCGTCAAATACTTTATTTCCCTCTTCTTGTCTACACTCAACACCTCACCTTTCTTGGTCACAAAAATATGATCATTGAAATTTCCTTCCTCCCATGGCTGTCTAGACTCCTCCTTGTCAACCTTCCACTTAAATTCAGAATCACCTGTCTTAGAAAAATCAAGATTAAACAAGTTAGAAACCATATCAATGCTCTTGCACGATTGAGTCTCCATTGGCATCTTTATTGCATGATCAAGAGAGAAAACCACATCTTCATTATCCATCTGCAGTCTAAGCTTCTCCGCTCTCAACTTCTTTGCTCTTTCCCACTTCTTCTCCATTGTAAGCTCAGTATTCTGCTCATGTAATGGTACTGGAGTAGCATCAACATCATACGGAGCATTCAGCGCAGAAACGGGTACGTTCTGAGAGGATTCAACCCGGGTTCGACCAGGGGTAGTGGTCGAACCAGGTACATAGTGGTCGAACCAAGCTCCTGGAAGTCCATTCTCACTTTTCAGTTTGGGTTCGACCTGGGTTCGACCTGTTCGACAGGTCGAACCAGGCACGTAGTGGTCGAACCACTCTTTTGAAACTTGATTCTCTCTCTGATTATGTGATTTGACCTGGGTTCGACCTTGTGACCAGGTCGAACCACTTTTCCCCAAGTCGAATTTGCTCTCTGCATGGTCTTTGGCCTCTGGTTCGACCTAGGTTCGACCAGTAGGTGTGGTCGAACCATGAGTGACGTGGTCGAACCGATGATGATCTGAAATAGAGTGTATTGCTTGATGCGGTTCGACCAGGGTTCGACTTGGTATCCAGGTCGAACCAATAAGACTGTGGTCGAACCGGTCTTCTGGAAAAACAGAGTGCTCGGAATGGTCGGGTTCGACCAAGGTTCAACCTGTTAGCTAGGTCGAATCAGATGGAGCTTGGTCAAACCAATGCTGAGTCTTCTCCTGATCGTGTCCAGTGCTCCGATTCGACCTACCCTGCATGGTTCGACCTCATGTGTTGGTCGAATCAGGCTCCTTTGGCTTCAGATTTTGATTTTGGATCTGTCGTTCCTTCATACTGTGTTCCAGACCTTAACGTGATGGCTTTATCTTCCAATTTTTGTGTCAATTGATTCACGTTTGCAGTCATCTGCCCCATAATCAAAGTAAGCTCCTTCATCTGCTTAGATAAATCTGCATGATCAACATTCATTCTAGCTTTGATGTGGTCAACCCTTGCATCGTTCTCTGCCATGTATCGATTGAAGGTATCTTCATCACTCTTCACTTCGTGCTGCTTCATACTAGGCCCCCTTAGTGTCAACTCTGTGGTCTGCCTCTGCTGGAACTCTAGTAGCTTATTGATGTTAGCTAGACTAGAGACGATCTCATCATCCTTATTCGGCTTCACCACTTGATGTTCAACCTGCGCTACCTCGCCAAGTACATATGATCCTCTATCTCTTTCTATTGGCCAGTCACGTGAATTCATAGAGATGTCTTCAAATAACTTTTCCGCTTCAAGTGCTGTCTTTGATTACAGCGCTACTCCTGATGATGCATCAATAAAAATACGTGACTCACAATCCAATCCATAGTAGAAGATGCTTATGTATTCTGCCTTAGACATTCCATGCTGTGGACACCTCCTGAGCATGTCTTTAAACCTATCCCACACCTCATCAAATTTCTCACCCTGATTCATAACAAATCGAGTGATCTCTTGCTTCATTCTTAAGATCCTTGAGGGTGGCATGTATCTCTCCAAGAACTTCTGCTGCAGTTGGTCCCATGTATTACAATCGGCTGGATCAAGGGTCTCATACCAAGCTTCCACATTATTAATTAAAGAGAACTTGAATAAGGCGATCCGCCTAGCATTATCATTCGCTCCACTGCCCTTTTGAGTGTTTGCATAACCAAGAAATCTTCGGAGATGCTGATATATATCTTCAAAACAACCTCCAGAAAAGGGATTCTTCTCTACCATGTTAATAAGAGCGGGATGTATCTCAAAATTATCATCTTCCCCCCTTGCTCCTATAAATCCCATATTGACATTCCCAAAGTTCGTGAAAATTTCACGTATGGAAATATTATCCGGATTCTGCCTTGCTCCGGCCATGTTTAGATCAATGTGTTATTCCTTCTTTTCCTTCCTCTCCTTTTACAAGCGCACAAGTAACTCGGAAAAATTCAAGGTTAGATAGAAATAAATAATCACAAATAAAAGAAAATGAAAAAAAATCTTAATCAATTAGAAATAATAAAATCAATAATAACAGCCATCCCCGGCAACGGCGCCAAGAACTTGATGAGCGTTTTCTCAACACACAATTAATCCCCAAGTATGAAGGATATCAATTATAGTCTCGAAAGGTGACCAAGTGAATATCGAACCCAAGGGACGGCGTATTATTAATTTAATTATTATCTAAATTAATTAAGATAAGGCAATAAGATTTGATGGATTTAATGAACAACTACTAAACAAATAATTAAAATAACAAATAAAATAAAGTACCACTCAAAGAATACGATAGTGGGCCAAGTAGGAGAATATGTAGCTCTAGGATAATCCAGTTTTACTCATTAACTTCCCTTCCATGTGTCAATGTCCGACTCTGCCTTGTGGAATATGGACGCATCACTAAACCATGCATATCTACTCTATAGACATAAGTAAACATGCGTGTAACACGTGTGAATAATCTCGGAGCAAGAGATATAATTTCACCCCCCTTTCTAGGTACTATCAGTATCAATTATTTTCCCCTAGGATTGGTACTCTAACGCGATATGATCTCCCTTTATAGGTACTATAAAATTATGCTCTTTATCCTACTTATTAACCCGAATTTAATTCAATTAATAAGTATTCATATAAGATAGCTCTAATAAGACTTCAGAATCCCTTCACTTAGAATTATAACTTAAAACCCTGCTCAACAGTGAACGCACTCAACCAATAACCATATTATGTATTCAGACTCTACACAACGATTATTGATGCATAAAACGACTATGAGTATGGATTAAAAAGGCACAATCTTATATAAAATAAACCACAAGTAGTATTGTACGGAGTATACACATGGAAGTTCAATTAACTAGATAAAACCTTCACAACCCTAGTTCTACCAAAAAGGCTCTAGCCCATGGTGTTGTAGGAAACACACATGGGTGTTGGATAGATCTTACCCGGATGTCCGGAAAATACAAGATAAATTAGGAAATGAATAAACCCTAGATGTGGCATCATCGCGTCCTTCTCGCTCTTGAATTCTCCTCTTAGTTCTCCCCTTGATTCCACAAACGAATCTTCAAAGTGATGGATGGATGGAGAAAAGGATGATGGTTGGGGGGTGATCCCCCTTGTGGGGTGTTGTATGTTGTGGCCTCTCTTCTCCTCTCTTGTATTGTGTTGTGTTCCTCCGACTGCATGAGCCTCTTTTTATACTTGTAATCACGTCTCCAGGGCTTGGAATGGGCTTTTCAAGTGATCACACGCGTTTTGGCCTTGAAAATCCGGATAAGGTAAGGTTCCGCACGATGGTTCGACCTCAGCAAACAGGTCGAACCATTGATCGCAGGTCGAACCCACCTACTGGAAGTATACTGCACTTGGTTCGACTTCTTGTACAGGTCGAACCACTCCGTCTTGGTCGAACCACAGGTCAAACCATGCTACTGGACAATTTCTGCTCTTGATTCGACCAACCGTCAGGTCGAATCCCCAACATCATGGTCAAACCAACTTTCTCATGAACTGGTTCGACCTGATAGACAGGTCGAACCCCTCGAGTCATGGTCGAACCCATCTGCTGCCACTTTGCATTGCTGGTTCGACCTGCTGGAGAGGTAAAACCCTCCTCCAACAAGTCGAACCCACCTCTCTCCTTGGCGGTTCGCATGGTCTCGACTTCGTCTCTTTGATTCTTGGCACTTCCATTCCGATTTTGCTATGAAAACTACTTAAATAGCTCCACTAACACCTGATTCATGCTAATTCACAATATATATAGGTTTTCCACCTATTTCCACCTCAAAACTCTCCAAAACTAGCACAAAACATGATGCCAAACTTGTGAATTTATCACACCAACAGTTTCGAGCTCCACAACAATACAGAATAATTATGAAAGTTAGATGTGCGTTTTCAGCATTCTTGCACAAATTGCACTGATGAGTGATATTTTCACCTAGATTTTAGTATCTTTTTATGTGAGTTTTCGTATATTTTTATCCCTATTTATGTGTTATTTGTTTGTGTTTTGGATGCTAGAGATGATAAGGAAGGCATAGGAAAAAGCGGATCTCAATTCGGAGTTGAAACGAGGAAGAACGAGCCAAAACAGTGAAGCAGACAGCACAACACGGCCAGCCGAGCCCGGAAACATGACCCGTGTCTAGTGTAGAAACACGGGCCGTGTACCAAACACGGGCCTGTAACAAAAGCCGTGCGCGGACACCAGATTACACAACACAGCCAGCCCTGTGGCCGTGTGCAGAGCACGAGCCGTGTAGGTGTAAATTCTGTAAAAAAATCAGAATCCTTCTAGAAGCTTCCCAAGGGGTATAAATACCCAATACTTCAATTTTGGATCAGATTTTGGCCAGGGTTTCGACTGTTCACATAGATCACACACCATTTCCTCCATTTTTCACCTTTATCTTCATCCATTCTTCATCCATCCATCTACACTTGATCTCCTCCATCAAATCCACCATCCAAGTGATCAAGGAAGCAAGGGAGAGTGAGATCACAAGAAGAAGAAGGAGATCTCCATTGAAGCACTTCAAAGGGGGAATCTAATTCTAATTTTTGTGTATTTCTTTATAGATTGATCATGTTTTGTAAGGATCTTAATGTCTATGTTAATTTTCTTATGGATATGAGAGGCTAATCTCCTTTGTGAGATTAGCTCCATGATTGGTGTTGGATAATTTAGTTTTTATGCAAATTGATTTTAATCTTGAATGGGCTTTGTGTTATTTCTATCATTGATTGTTGATTGCTTGATGTATATGATGATTTGTGTGATTAATTGTCATAGGCATGTGATTAGATTGAGAAATCAATTATGTGTTTAGGATAGTTCATTGAATCATTTCATCATACACTTCAAGTGCATCAATTTAGAATGAGATAGAGATATCCTTCTAGATTTAGAACCCTTTGATAGAACATTTGATTAGTTTAATCGAGAGGTTGGTTGATTAAATGAGGAGACCCAAACAATTAGTGAATTCATAGTACCTTAAAAGGGAATATTGCTTATGATTTAGTACCTAATTAGGGAACTCATAGAGTAATTAGTACCTAGTGGGAGGTGTTTTCTATTGTCTCGATCCTATGTGCGTTTGGGAGCCTTGTTGAGGGCCTACATCCTATCCATCTAGAGAGAGAGTTTAGGTGGAATTAGTGATCGCTTCTATACCTTGTCCATGAGAGATTAGAATTAATTGCATAATTACTTAATCATCTATGCCATGATTGTTGTTAATCTCATCCTTGCATCATTTGGAACCCTTTTATCTTTGCATTCATTTTATCTTTATTTCTTTCATTAGTGTAATTGCGTTTATTTGCATCATATCCTCTCTTCCGTCGTCCTTATAAAATCACGATAAACTTGAGATCGCTTAAACTCTAGTACCTTCCTCCCTGTGGTTCGATAATTTCTTTAATTGGGCATGCCCACTATATTATGGCTAATCATGCACCTTTCCTCCAACTTTGCACTTTTCATCCTTTTTCCACCTAAAACACAACAAAACACCTCAAGTGCACATAATTCTCACATATATCGAATATAAGATACTTGTGCTCATATAAGACTACAATATCAATCAAAAAAGTGTTAAATTGGATATTAAAACACGCTTATTTTCACTGTCATCAATGTTGTTTCTGCAGATGAAACAATCCTTAATCTGCAAATTAAAGATTGTGGGATTGATGGGTCGAATCTGTTCGTGAGCACTGACATTCTGGACCGATGGTTTAAAAAGTTCAAAGAAAAGGCCAAGCGTGACCTGAAAAATCTTGACCTGAATTAAAGTAGAGGTATATGGAATCTCATCATTTATGTTTCCTCGAATTTTGAATAAAGGATTGTGTCTTTTTGGTAGGGGAGAATGGAGTATGAATCGCTATGTTTTATGTTTCATCTTGCGATATAAATTAATCACCAAACCAAGAAATAATATAAATTAATAATTGCGTTTAGTGAATGCTCTTCCTAGGGAAGAGTAGAATCATGCCTCGTGTCAATGCTAGACTGCAGTGACTTGTTGAGGAGCTTTTGCAGCTAGATATAAAGGTTAATGTAATACAGATTAGCTAGAGCTCAATGTAATTATTCGAGTAAGATTATGGGATGATGGATGTGGCCAATGACTATTAAAAATGTTGATTATTATTTCTCATTTTTATAGAAATTCGTTAATAACTAGTATTCATCATGCTCTATCTTAAGTGATTGATTCATTGATAAAATTCTACTAGCATTAGCCCTTTATGATAAAATAAAATGAAAAAAAAAATAGACTAACATTGGAAGAATGAAACAATCCTTCAACTACAGAATCTGAAAGAAAACAGACAAACAAGATAAGTTAGTTGTGACCATAGATGACTAGGTTTTATTAGATGTACCTGGTAAACTACTTATTGAATGAATAATCATGGATGTCCATAACCTTGTGCAAGAGTGGAAAAACCTAGACCTTGGTTACAGTTTTGTTTCTAAAAGATGTTTTATTATAACTAATTATAGTGAGTTATATATTATATTTGACTATTACTCGCTGGCCTTATTTGAATACATGTAAAATGGAACAGATGTCAGCCAAAGGGATCATTTCAGTACAGTTCATGAAAGAGGCAGTATCAAGTGATTTATTCCTTAACCATAAAAACTAAAGCAAGTATAATATCCCCTCTAATTGGCTCTAGTTTTTATTTGTTATATTGTCATGAGTTGTAGAGACTTATTTATCGCAGACTTTTTATATGAGTGTTATTTTATTTATTTTGTTAGATCCCATTATTTCATTAGGTCCCACTGCAATATAGTTGCTGGATTAAATATCAGTTTGTTGGAGTACTAGTATTACCATCTGCTTTTCAAATTTTGATTAATATTTATTCAATGTAGAAGATGAACAATTTCTAAGAAACTACGTTAACCATGGAGAATGATGGTTGTGTTTGTTACTTTTAGTGCTTATTCACAAAAGTTCTCTGAGGTTAGTTACTCAGTTATGTTGAAATTGATCTGTTACACCTTTGTTGTAGCATATGTATATGAACTCATATTGAATGAATCTTCTTGGATGTCCATAACCTTGTGCAATGAGTGGAAAACCATGACCTTGGTTGTTGTTGTGTTATAGAAGTTGTATTATTATATCTATTTATATTGAGTTATATGTTATATTTTTTGAAAAATTGATGACTATTTTATATTATCTTACATGGAGAAATTGGGACGTAGTCTCTTGCTTCCACTCTATTGATCGTAAACTATTCACTGCAGAAAATTAACAGTTTCTATGAGTTTTCTTTACATAATAAATGACATGTGCATTAGTTGCTTTCTTTTATTTTTTCATCACAGTACGTGTGCTTTCCTATAGGGAAGGTGTTTAACAGTGCATTCAAAAATTTCTCTAATTGTGAATAAAGAAAATCACAGTCCAACGAATAGGAGAAATGAGAAAAAAATAATAAAACGCCCAAACATCTCATAACACATGAGATTAAACAAAAAGTTAGTCACAACCTGATCAAGTTGAACATAACCCCCAATATGCAAATACTATTACCAACAAAGAGAACTTATTACTGGCTCCCAAGTCACGAACCTGAAATATGACTCTACCTAGACATATACAATAGCTACAAAAATCTTAAAAAAATCTCTGGTAGTAATTGAGACATGCTACGAACAACATCAAACAATCAAATCAAACAATCAACACGATTATTGCAAACTAATTTCTCTTAAGAGTCCATCTACTCCATATCAAGTCTTGTGTGTTCTTGGGTAAGTTCTCTTAGAACTTCGACATAGTCTTGTTATTCTAGATGCATTTTGCGGTATAATTTAACGAAAAAATTGTGTTCCATTTCTCATTCCCTGTAAAGTGCGAGAAAATCAAGGCTTGTTGTCGGTACTCTTGGAAAGTTGAGGATTGGTGGAGACAAAGAAAGAAGATATACTATATTTTAGTTGTTTTGTAGTTTTGGGAAATATGGTTTGTTTCTTAATTGTGGTATGGTAGGATTGAAAAAGTAGATTGTAGTATGAATATAAATGTTGGGAAAAATAGTGTGGATGTTTGGATGATTGAAAAGTAAGGGAGCAAAGACAAGAAGTATGAGAGAATATGAAAAATATGAGAGAGTATTTGATAAAAAAATTAAATAAATAAATAAATTATGTAGGTATATAGATTATAGAGTAGGATTATGTGAATTTGAAAGCTGATTTATAGCTTGCAAAGTAAAATCTTACTTCGCAAATTCATAGAAAACAATAACTGGGTGCTCCAATTCTTTTTGCAATGATCTTTCACATTTAGAAACAACAATCTTTCAATCTGCAATCAACATATTGATTGAGATGGGTGGGATATCATTAGCATATTTAAGTGTTTCCTTATGTTTTAATAGATCACACTTTAAAAGTAATTTCTGCATAAATAACTTCACTTAGGTACTCTATTTTTCTTTCTGGTATACAGTATACTCAACATTAATTGGAATTGACTTATACTTATTTTTCATATTTGTTTCGTCATATTCCTATCTATGTTATGAAATGTGGAGTAAAAACTCATTACTTCAGTGTTATGGAATGCAAGTCGTATCTGTAAAACTTTTGCATGTGCTTCTTAATTCATATCAAAGTTTATAAAACTGTCATGGACATTCATTTGCAAGGAAGAAAATACTCGATATGCATGATTGGGCGCGTCTTTAGTTGATTCTTACTTGACTGTCTTGTTTTGCAGGTATTTTGACAGTCTACAGACAACACTAACAACACATTACTCGTGTTGCTTGGATTTCCTAAATGATAGATTACGACTCATTTTTGTGCTAAAATCTTTTTATGATTGTAGATCATGTTGTTTTTGTATGATGCCATATTTTAATCAAAGAAGTAGACACTGCATCACGATTCGTACAACAGATATAAGAGCGTTCGCGAGGAGTTTGTTTAATTTGAAAAGCATGTATATATGAAAATTGAATTCGCATGTTATTGTACACGATGTAAGTGTTTGTTAATTTGACATCTAGTTTTACTGCACAATGATTGGAACACATTTCATTTTGTTTTCATACAATTTTTCATCTTTATAAAACTAAAAATTTATTGGCAACGTTACATATATATGCGTTAACAATAGCTCACGTTTGTATATGGGTTTAATTATCTTAGTGAAAAATTAAGTATTATTGCCTTTTAGTTATTTCATGAAAATATTTTAATTGTATTTTTAATATAAAAATAACTTATTGAATATGTTTTGATTACATTATTTAAACGAATTATCCTTAATTAAACGACTACATCAAGATGGATTTATAATTTTTAGGACTATGGATAATTTAGAAATAATTCAACATCATTTTTTATTTTGCATACTGATGAGTGATATTTTCACCTAAATTTTAGTGTCTTTTTATATGTGTTTTCGTGTTATTTTATCCGTATTTGTAGTCTATTTGGTTGTGTTTTTTGTTTTTATGAAAATGTGTGTGAATGAGCTTAAACCTATGATTTTCACTTTTGTGAATATTTGAGCCTCAAACGTGCATACATGGTATTTATTTTCATGAGTGGATCGATTGAGTGTTGATAAGCTAGAACTTGCTCATGGACTATAGGAACGAGCCCGATTAGTGGAGATTAGTGAAATGATCTAAGGTCATCCTTGTCATTTATAGTCATTGCCAAATATTTTTCTAGCATGAACATCATCCCTAGTCAACCACTTTGAGCTTATAAACCTTTTTATTGTGAATATAACACATTACAAGCCTTGATTACCCTCTTAAGCCTTATATATATACCTTTTGTGTGGGTGACTGAGGAGATGGTAGCTAGTAAGGTTTGATGAGATAACAAAAGAAAAAGAGAAAATGGTAAATAAGTAAGAAAAAGGATGAAAAGAGCACAAACATGAATGGACATGCAACCTCAAAACAAGAAAAATGAGCAAAACAATAACAATATGCTCAAGTACTTAAAAGTTTGAAAAAGGAAGCATGCATTAAAAGAAGCTCAATCCAAGGAAAATTAATGATTAGTGCTCGTGATCATTAAAGATAAGAAAGGAAGAAAGAAAAGTTGATAAGTTGGAGAAATTGGCCATCTCTTCGATTACTTACACATGTTTAGTCACTATTACCATACTCTTCCTACCCTACCAATGAGCCTATCATTACATCCTTAATGAAAGACCTTTTTGATCACTAATGGAAACTTTGGTGGTTTGTGAAATTAGTCCACGAGCAAGCTTATAGCGAATCGAGCCAATCGGTTAATGAGTGATGATTTACCCTACTTTAAAGAGTGTTGAGTGACATTTATAACCTATGTGAGGCTTGGACTAAAAAGGGACTATATTACACTTTTATTCTCTTTAGATCGAACTTGTTAATTTTTCATGTTATGAGTTTAATGTTGTAGGATGACTTAGCATAAATTGTAATTCTTATTGCTATCAATATTTTATTACTTATGTTCGTTTAGTCTTTTCCTAGATCAAAATCTCACCCCTTGGTTTATCATTTTCGTTGTTCGGGGACGCACAACACTTTAAGTTTGGGGGTGTGATGAGTGATATTTTCACCTAAATTTTAGTGTCTTTTTATATGTGTTTTCGTGTTATTTTATCCGTATTTGTAGTCTATTTGGTTGTATTTTGTATTTTTATGGAAATGTGTGTGAATGAGCTTAAACCTATGATTTTCACTTTTTATTGGCCGTGCGCTGTTGCCTGTAACACCAATCGGCCACCCCTGTGGCCGAGTGCAGAACACGGGCCGTGTACCAAACACGAACCTGTTAAGAAAGGTCGTATGCGAGCATCAGAAGACACAACACGGCCACCCCTTTGTAGGCGTTGGGATCAGAAAATTTTCAGAAACTTCTAGAAGCTTCCCAAGGGGTATAAATACTCATTTATTCAATATTTGAAGGGAGATTCATTTTTTGGACCCTGCACACACACCTCACACACCATTTCTTCCATTCCACACAATCATCTTCATCCATTCTTCATCCTTTGGATCTACCATCATCCCACCATCAATTTCTACATCCAAGTGAAGGAAAAGGATCAAGGAAGAGAGGAAAGTGCAAAGAAGGGAAGGAGATCACCATTGAAGATAGATCAAGGGATTTTTCATTCAATCTTTGTATTAAACCTCATAGTTTTATCGTTATTTGTAAGGATTTAATTGTTTATGTTAATTTCTTTATGAATATGGTAGGCTAATCTCCCTTGTGAGATTAGCATCATGAGAGTTGTTGGATAATTTTGAGGATTTGTGTATTTGAATTCATATGTTGATTGGGTAAATGAATTTTCTATCATTGACGTTTGAGATCTTGAGGTTTATGATGGTTTTTGTGTTTAGTTGTTCTAAATATGTGATTAGATTGAGAAATCAATTATATGCTTAGGATAATTGAGTGAATAATTTCATCAAACACTTCATGTGCATTATAAATTGTAAAGAGATTGAAAAATCCTTTAGAATTTAGAACCCTTTAATAGAACATGTGATTGGTTTGATCGAGAGGTTGATTAATTGTGTGAAGGGACTCATTTAAAGCTTAGTACCTAGTTGGAATTGTTTGAGTGAGAACCAATCCGTTGAGCTATTCAATATTCATATCTTATCCATCTAGAGAGGGAGTTTAGGTGAATTTAGTGTTCGCCCTTAATTCTATATCCATGATACATATGAATTTGATACCTAATTCCTAGAATTACCACTTCTTGATTGTTGTTAATCTCACTTTTACTTAACTTGAAAATTCACCCTTCATCTATCTATCTTGTTTGTTGATCATTGCTTGCTTGCTTTCTTTGATTGATTTTATTTACTTGTTTCAACAACCTCCTTTGATGATTCGTCTCTATAAAATTGCGATAAACGTGATCTCACTTAAGCTCTAGCGCTGACCTCCCTGTAGTTCGATAAATTATTTTAATTGGTCATCCCTACTACAAAATGGCTAATCACATACTTAAATACAATTTTTTAATAAAATTAATAATTTATACAAAGTAACATTTATTACAAATAAAAAATAAAACTCTTAAAACAATGTGTATTTAAAAAAAGAAGATATATATATATATATATATATATATATATATATATATATATATATATATATATATATATATATATATATATATATATATATATATATATATATATATATATTAAATACTGGATCCGTGTCACAAAAGTTTTCACTATTTTCATTTTGGTCCATCACACCAAAGTTTTTACCTTTTAAAAAAAGTAAAAAAAAAAATCAAAACAACAACCCTCTTCCATATTTTAATACAACAAAACCACTCTTAACTAACATATCTAGTATATCATTTATTTAATATAAAAAATTATAATACTCTTAAAATTTATAATTTTCTTAATTTACATGTCCAATCAAATGTCAATTTTTCTTGTAGGCAGGGAGTTCTTTTTATTCAAATTATTTATATATTTTTTTAAAAAATAATAATTAAAATTTATTTAAACATCTATAAATATAGACTTCATATATAAATATATATATATATATATATATATATATATATATATATATATATATATATATATATATATATATATATATATATATAATTTCATTAATTAAAATTTAGACTATAAATATAGACTTAATTAAATATAACTATATTAAAATTTAACATAAATATATTAATTATATAAAATGGTTATTTAAAAATATTATTTATATAAAAGTGTTACTTGAGAAGTATAATTTATATAAAAGTGTTATATGTATGTGTTAAATATTAAAAAAGTGTTACTCATATACGTTACTTATATAAAATGTGTTACAAATGTGTTAAATATTTTAATAATTTGGAAAGTATTACCAATTTGTGTTATATAAATAAATAAAAGTGTTATTAAGATGGTGTTATGTAATGTCACTTATGTTGTAGTGCGTTATGGGCATAAACACGCATATTTTCGTACATGACAATTAAGTTGTGCGTTTGAACCTCATATTAAACACTTGACTTGATTTCATAATATTTCTACAAGCCCATTCAAAAATTCAAGTGGGATACATCATATTTGTAATGTTTCGCATCCAAACTGTATACTTTATATACTTGTTTTATTTAACATGCATGAGATACTTCATATGTGACTGAATATCAATATCTATTTGTTAGTGTATTAGAATATTATGTTTTGACATTATATGTGGAGATCCAAGATAATTAAAGGTCCCTAAAATCGATCAAATTTTGAATAACGACGTGCAAGTCGTTATAATGGAATGATTCCGTTATGGGGTCAAACAATACTTAATTTACTATTCACTATAGAAATCAATCAAATAGCATACAATGATGGTACAAGTGAGAAATTTTGACTGAGATGACCCCGAGATAACTCGAATTTTGAATAATAACATACAAGTGGGTATAACAGAATGATTCCGTTATGTGCATAAACATGCATATTTTTGTACATGACAATTAAGTTGTGCGTTTAGACGATCATATTAAATACTTGTCTTGATTTCATAATATTTCTACAAGCTCATTGAAAAATTCAAGTGGGATACTTCATATTTGTGATCCTTCTCATCCAAACTGTATATTTTATATACTATGTGTTTATTTAACATGTATGAGATACTTTATATCTGACTGAATATCAACATTCAATTGTTAATTTATTAGAATATTATGTTTTGACATTGTATGTGGAGATCCGAGCAAATGAAAGACCCCTAAAATTGATTGAATTTCGAATAACAGCGTGCAAGTCGTTATAACGGAATGATTCCGTTATAAACAATGCTTAATTTACTATTCACTATAGAAATCAATCAAATAGCATACAATGATGGTAAAAGTGAGAAATTTTGACTGAGACGACCCCGAGATATCTTGAATTTTGAATAACGACATACAAGTGGGTATAATGGAATGATTCCGTTATGGGCATAAACACGCATATTTTTGTACATGACAATTAAGTTGTGCGTTTGGACCTCATATTAAACGCATTCCTTGATTTCATAATATTTCTACAAGCCCATTCAAAAATTTAAGTGGGATACTTTATATTTGTAATACTTCGCATTCAACCTATATACTTTATATACTTGTGTTTATTTAACATGTATGAGATACTTTATACGTGACTGAATATCAACATCCATTTGTTAGTTTATTAGAATATTATGTTTTGATATTGTATGTGGAGATCCAAGCGAATGAAAGGCCCCTAAAATCAATCGAATTTTGAATAACAGCGTGCAAGTCGTTATAACAGAATAATTCTGTTATGTAGCCAGACAATGCTTAATTATTCATTAAAAAAATAAATCGAATGGTGTATAATGAGGTAAATGTGAGAATTTTGGCTGAAACGACCCTCCGATAACTCAAATTTTGAATAGCGACATACAAGTCGATATAACGAAATGGTTACCGTTACGGGAATAAATGCTAATTTTAAAAAAAATCCATAAAATATTAATAATTTAGTAAAATCCCCCATTTTTTATTTTATAAAAAAAGTTCAAAACTTTTATTATTTTCTTAAAAGTCTCTAAAGTATTAATAATTAAGTAAAAACCATATTTTTTAAAAGGAAGGCCATTTACACAAAATTTTATGACCTTAGTCCCTTTAAATAAGATTTAATGTTGACTATGCCTTTTAAATGAAGATCCCATTATTTAAGGCTGTCGGAATCCCATTATAGAAGGTGGGATTATTATTTCGGGTTTGACAAAGAAAGGAAAAATGGGGCAGGGAGGAAAGATAACACAATATTAACGACCCTTACCTTATTAACAACATTCCATAAATAGGTTTCTTTGACGTGATCAACATACCGTTATTGTACTTTTATTTTTGGAAATCCAAGAAAAAATATAGGAAAAACCGTGTGGAATTTGGTAAGGATATTTCATTGTCATATCATTTTAAATTAATTATGTGATTAATAATATTTTAAAATTATATTATCAAAAAGAAAATTAAGTTTTATAATCAATTTTTGCGGTATGTATGGCAGTTAACACCGTGATGGTGGGGGCGCGGAGGCATCGGAAGAGAGGAGAAATATGCGAACCTTGGAGAGGCGGTGCGATGGAGATATGGGACGGCGGAACAACTAGGTGGAGGCGGAAGGAACGACTGAGTGGAGGCGGTGGAGATATGGGACGGCAGATCGACTGGATGGAGGCAGAAGGAACGATGGGGTGGAGGAGAATGAAAGAGAGAGAATTTAGAAGACTAGGGATTTAGAAATGGCTAATTTGGAAGACAAGGGATTCAGAGAAATAACCATTTTTTTATAGAGAAGAGAGGGGGAGGAGGAAGTATGGTCCCCTTGTAATCTTAATCTGCGATATTATATTCTTTTAAATAAAAAAACCTGTGTTAACAAAATACCAAATTAAATCTAATATCTTCCGTTGATCGTCGTCATTTTCACCTAGATTTTAGTGTCTTTATTTGTTGATTTTTGGATGTTTTTATCTGTATTTGTGTAACTTTTGGTGGAGTTTTATGTTAATTAGGAGAAGTGTGATATAGATTGATAAGAGTGTGGAAATAAGGTTAAATATATGTAAAAAAGGTAAAAAATGGAGCAAAACGGAGTCGGGAGCTAAAACAAAGAAAGAGACCAGGGCACGCCTGAACACGCCCCGTGTTCTTGCGCACGAGTCGTACTCGAGTACACGGACCGTGTACAGAATATGGGCCTGTCCAAAGTGGTCATGTGCGAGCATCAGAACAAGCTACACGCCCAGGGTGAGGCCGTGTGCAGCGCACGAGCCATGTCCGATAACACGTAGTACACGTCGAACTATATGTACAGTACACAAGCTGTGTAGGTGTCGAATCCAGAATAAGTTGTACACGTTTTCTAGAAGATTTCAAGGGGTACAAATACCCAATTTGTGTGAAAATTAAAGGAGAAAGTCCCATTTAAGCAGTTACCAAGATCAAACATACACTACCACACCATCTTTACACACACACTCACTCATACATTCAAATCCACCAAATTCATCCATTTCTACCATTTTTTATCCATAATTTACTCCATACATCTTTCACCCACACCATCCTTAGAGAGATTTGAGACTTATAAGAGTGGAAAGCTTATGAAGGAAGGAGATCAACTCTTAATCGCAAGGGAAGAACTTCTACTTTAATTTTGCATTTCTTTTGATTTGAAGTTAGTAATGACATTTTATGAACTTTGTAAGGTTTTTAAGATGATTGTTGGTGGCTAGACCTCTTGTGAGACTAGCCACATGATGAGTTGAGGTTAATCTAGATTTGTAGGATTTTTAGTAGTAAATTAAATTGATGATGGATTTCTTCTTATAAATTGTGATTCATGTTTCATTTTATTAATTGTGTGATTGATTTCTATACACATGATGTTAGAATGGCCATTCCGATGTTATATGTTAGAGGTGAATTGAATCAATTATCGAAATGAACATGCATGTTAGTATGAGGAGAGGACATTTGAATAATTGAATGAGAAGAACCAAGCTTAGAGTCATAGTATCTTCATGGGAATTGATAATAAGACCAAGCTAAGGGGATTGAATCTTGTAAAAGAGATGAGAACCTAGTCACCTTGGCCATAGGGATTAAGGGTACAATTGCGATTGCTTCTAATCCATTGTTGATAATGTTTGCTACTAGAGTCTTGCATATCTAGATTGCTTCCTTGACTTTGATTGTGGTTAGCCTTGCATTCTTTCTAAGATCTATTTCAATCATTCCATTCCATCATTGTTCTTTGATAATCATAGTCGTTACTTGTTTTTCTAGTTAATTGCTTAGAATAATTGTTAGTCTAAAACCAAAACTCAAATTCTATCACTTTTACGAAGCATGATTAAAGGCAAATGCGGATACACCGTGATTTTACTCTTCCCTTGGGACGATATTCTATAAATTTTGTTACTTGGTCACTATATTTACAATAACGATAGAGTTCTCTTACTCTACATCATTTTAACAAAAAATGGGACTAAGAACATGGCACCGTTTGCTGGGAAAATGATAAAATTTTGGTTGTAACGAGTTTGAATTTGATTAGTTTTTATAAGAGTATTTCTTTTATTTATTTACTTGTTTAGTTGTCTTGGTTATTTGGGGAGCTAATTTGGAAATTCTTGTAGGTACATGCAAACTCGTTCGAGGTCTCAATCCGTTGAACCTTTAAATTTGGAATTGGAAGCAACCTTAAGAAGACAAAGAAGAGGAGTGTTAGATCCTGCGGAGAAAGTTATGGAAAACGGAATGAATAATGCCAATATGGTTGATAAAGAAGGTCATATGAGGAATTTTCAACAAGGGGGTGATAATATTCGAGAAGGACATGTTAATCCGGAGTTTGTGCCACAAGGAAATGCTCAACAAGTGCACTTGCAAAACTAACAATTGCAAGCTATTATTCAACACTGATGGCATAACAAGAAGCTAGAAATAATAAACAAGCTCCTCCTGTAGTGCAAAATCTACCTGGAGGCCATGGATATAATGGAGTGGGGATAAATATCCGTGATCATTTCCAACCTCAATATGAGAATTATGCTATGGGGCCGCCATTAAATGTCAATAATTTTGAGATAAAAATGGGGTTGATTAATATGGTGCAAGAGAATCAATTTGGGGGTGGTGCAATGGAAGACCCAAATGCTCACCTATCTCAATTCACAGAGTTAACTAATACCATCAGGATTAACGGAGTGAGTGAGGATACTATCAAGATGAAGCTTTTTTCCTTCTCATTAAGGGATCGAGCTAAGGCTTGGTATAATACTATACCTCCACGATATTGTACTACATGGAGCAAGTTGACTCAAAGGTTCTTAAGCAAATATTTTCCACCATCGAAGATGTTACATCTAAAAGTCAAATATTCCAATTTAAGCAAATACCTCTTGAGACTTTTAGTGAGGCTTGGGATCTGTTCAAAGAGATGCTTAGGAGATGTCCACAACATGGTTTTCCGAAGATCAACAAGTGGGATTTTTCTATGCCGGATTGAATGGAAGTGAAAGAATGCTTATTGATGCTTCGGCGGGAGGTTCTATATTGGGGCAAACTCTGGAAAGAGCTATTGCTATATGTGAAGAGATTGCTTTGAATATGGGTCAATGACCTATGGATAGAGCTTCGGGGATGTATGAAAGGGAAAGAATTGCTAAGATGGAAGAAGTATGCATGCAACAAGTGAAGAAGGAGGAAGCACCTAAGGAGGATGTAACCGAAAAAGCAATTTCAGAGATACTTAAAAGGATGAATTCTAATTTGCAAGTGTCTCCAAATTCTACACCTATGATGAATCAACAAGTGCATCCGAATCCTCAACAAGGTATGCCTTTGCCTTTGCCTTTGATGAATCAACAAGTGTTTCCAAATCCTTAACAAGGCATGTCTATGCCTAATATGGGTCAATCTTCTCAAAGTTGTCAAATGCCTACACATATACCTCAACAAGATATGTCTCCAAATTTTGGATTTCAAGGTACTTGGTGCCAACCGGAAATGTCACTAGAGGAAGTTATCTTCATGCAAGGGAGGAACTTTCAAGGAAATTATGGTGGTAATTTTGGTAACCATAGAGGGGGATATCCACAAAGGCAAGGAGGATGGGGTCAAGGTAATTTTGGAGGAAATTTTAACAAATCCCGTAGGTATGAAAACTTGTCATATGGGAATCAAGGGAATGTCCTTACTCTTCCACCGAGTACTAATCTGGGGGAGAAAGCTCCAAATGGTGAAGGGAAGCCTACAATGAAAGATCAAATGGCTAAGATGTTTGAATTTATAAAGGAAGCTAAAGAAGAGAGAAAGCATGAAAAAGAGGAAAGAAGACAAAAAGATGATGTAAGTGAGACGAGATTTAAAGTGTTGGAGAATCAAATGAGTCAAATGGCAAGTGAAAGGGAGGGATGTTCATCATCAAGGGAAGTTTCCATCTATAACCATTACTAACCCTAAGGAGCAATGCAAGGCTATTGAACTTTGTAGTTGAATAAAATACGAGGGGCCTTCTATGCCAACGGAAGTAGAGGGGGTAGAATGTGAACTTAGGCCTATGGAAAGAGTGGACGAAGAAGGAAAAGAGAAAGTAGTTGAAATTGTTGAAAAGGATGAAAGCTCCCCTACACTTGGAGAGGAAAAAATGAAGTCTCCAAAGAAGTGGGAAAGATGTAAGGAAGCAAAACGTAAAGAGAGGGAAGAGAACTTTGAAAGAGATGAATGGGGAATACCTAAGTTGCCCGTAGCAATTCCTTTCCCACAAAGATGCTTGAAAACAGGTTTGAGGAGAAATTTGCTAAGTTTGTTGAGATGTTGAAAAAGATCCATATAAATATTCTTTTTGCGGATGTTTTGTTATAAATGCCAAATTACTCCAAGTTTTTTAAGGACAAATTATCAAAGAAAAGACTCTTGGGTGAATTTGAGACTCTGATGAAATAATTGATCAGTTGAATTATTTAAATGCTTGTAGGAAACTCACAAGTAAGGAAGCCAAGGAAACAAAAGTGGAGAAACTTGATGAAGAACCAAAAGAAGGAGTGCAAGAGAAGAAGAAGGAGTTGAAACCATTACCGGAGCATTTGAAGTATGCTTACATGGAAGAGAACGAAACATATCCGGTAATTGTATTTTCTTCCCTTAATGATTTAGAATTGGAGAAGCTGTTAAGAGTTTTAAGGGAGCATAAATCCTCCAATGGTTGGAGCATAAAAAACTTGAAAGGTATAAGACCATCTTTATGTATGCATAAGATTCATTTGATTGATGATGAGAAGTCTTGTGTGCAAAATCAACGTTGATTGAATCCTATAATGCAAGAAGTGGTAAGAAAAGAGGTTTTAAAATGGCTTGATGTGGGAATTATCTTTCTAATTAGTGATAGTCCATACGTGAGTCCTTTACACGTAGTGAAAAAAAAGGGTAGCATGATAATTGTTCGATCTGATACAAATAAAACAATTGCCACCCGAACTATCACGGGTTAGAGAGAGTTTGTTAATTATCGTAAATTAAATGAAAACACTCGTAAAGATCATTTTCCATTGCCATTCATAGACCAAATATTGGATAGACTTGCGGGACACGAGTATTATTATTTTCTCGATGGGTATTCGGGGTGTAATCAGATTTTGATTGCCCCAGAGGACCAAGAGAAGACAACATTTACTTATCCTTATGGCACATTCGCATTCCAAATGATGCCATTTGGTCTATGTAATGCTCCTGCCACTTTTCAGCGTTGTATGATGTCGATCTTTGATGGTTTAATTGAAAATATCATGGAGGTGTTTATGGATGATTTTTCCGTATATGGTTCCTCTTATGATATTTGCTTAACTAATCTCACAATTGTGTTGCAGAGGTATGAAGAATCAAATCTTATGTTAAATTGGGAAAAATACCATTTCATGGTGACCGATGGGATAGTCATGGGACACCATATTTCGAAGCATGGTTTGAAAGTGGATAGGGCAAAACTGGTAGCCATAGAACGTCTTCCCCCTTCTACTAGTGAGAAGGGGGTGAGATCATTCTTAGGTCATGCGGGCTTTTATAGACGCTTTATCAAAGATTTTTCTAACATTGCTAAACCACTTTATAAATTACTTGAAAAAAATTGTCCATTTAACTTTGATGATGAATGTCGTGTCTCATTTCAGGCGCTAAAGGATGCTCTCATTTCTTCTCCAATACTCGTTACCCCAAATTGGAGCATCAGTTTGAATTGTATTGTGATGCTAGCGATCAATCTATAGGAGTGGTGCTTGGGCAAATGAGAGAGAAAAAGTTTAGAGCGATCTACTATGCCTCCAAGACATTGAATTCGTGCCAAGTTGATTACACTACAACGGAAAAAGAATTTTTTACCATGGTGTATGCTTTTGAGAAGTTTTGATCATACTAGATTAATGCCAAATACACATAAAATGCACTAGTGTAATTCTATAGTCAAGACAGACTAATGCCAAATCACACTACAACCATACCGATAGATAGTCCCTGTCTATCTCGGTTGTGGACATCTATTTATACTTTATAAGGAGCTGAGAATATGATATTTCATGTGACGCCGCACACCATATTATCTACAGTATAAAGTAAATGGACTTTTGAAATAACATAATTGCAAACGTTTGATCACATGATTCTCATTTCAGATATTGTCAAAACATTGTTCATACAAAAAGCTAAACTTTTAGTATACAATCCAACATGGAAAATACAAGATAAATTAGGGAACGAATAAAACTCTAGATGCGGGAGTCGTCGTGTCCTTCTCTGTCTTGAATCCTCCTCTTGGTTCTCCTCTTGATTTAGCAGACGAATCTTCAAAGTGATGGATGGACGGAGGAAAGGATATGGATGATGGTTGGGGTGCGCGCTTTTTAGCTGTAACCTGTATCCCTTTTTACTTGTAAACTCTCCTAACGGACCTTGGATGGGTCTTTTCTTGGAAAACATAAACATACACGCACAGGAAGTGTAAAATTTGAAAAATCTGACTTCTGTGTCCCCCCTCGACCAAACCCGCTTGACCAAACAGCTCTTGGTCGAGCAGCTGGTCGAGCTGCATTGTGCAGTCTAACCGTTTCGTGCATAACTTTCACATCCGGGCTCCAATTTGAGTAATTCTTACGCTCACACAATCCTCTCTTCCTTGACTTTCTATGAACCTAAAGAAATAAAAAAATCTGACATTTGAAGGTGTAACAAGCCATGTAAAGTGACACAGTCGTGCTGAACAGGAACAGCTTACGCGACGTGACTATTTTGATCATAACTTTCTTATTTGGATTCCGATTGAGGTGTTCCTTACGCCAAAACGATCCTCTCTTCTGTGGCTTTCTAAAAATGGATCACACATCCCATTTTAATTTTCACACTAACACATAAAAATTGCACAAATTGGACGTGCATTTTTCAGCATTCTTGCACAAGTTGCACATTTTCTCCAACTTTGCACTATTGATCATTTTTCCACCGAAACATAATAAAACACCTCAAACACACCTTTTCTCACATATATCAAATATAAGACACTTGTGCTAATATATGACAACAATTCCCATAAAAAAGTGTTAAATTGGACACTAAAACACGCTTATTTTCACTCTTATCAATCCCCCAAACTTACCCGTTGCTCGTCCCGAGGTAACAAAGTAAAAATAAAGAGAGCGAGTAAGAAAATTAGTGGGGAAACAAGGACTATAACAAATATGCCATTCAAAATACAATTGTCCTTAACTTAGGTCAACTCTTATTACATGTAATAATCAATTCATAGCATACAAGATAAGACAATCACCACCAATTCAAATGCTCCATTCACATGTTCTCACGGGATGTATATATCACTCGCACTCAAGTATAAAAGATGTACACTTATGGGTTAAGGTGTTTACGCTCAGATTCAATTCAAGTGCATGCGTAACCATAAGCTTGCCCATTGTCTCAACTCTCCTTTTACTTGTAGCTAGTAAATCATGAATAAAAAAGGTCTTATTATTTGGTTATAATATTGGCTCTTTGGAAAAGGTAGGAAACATATGGATAAGTGACTCAAAACTCGGATCGATCAAGCGGCTGTCTCTCTCAATCTTTATTTTTTCCTCATCACCTTCTATTCAAGAAAAACATTCTCATCAAACTCTCAGATATTTCTCCTTCAAGCACAACATATTTTTTTCTAAATTTTTCTAGCTCTTCAACTCCATAATTCTCCTTTTCTTCACTTTATTTTTTTTTTGAGGTACCCGTTTCGGGCACTACATCTAACATCCTCCATAGGGTACTAGATTTAAGCATTACCCTATGGTGTTTGTTTCTATGGAGTACTCGATTTGAGCACTACTCCATGAATTTTTCCTTTTCATCCTTAAGACTCTTTTTTCATCATCCTTATCATCCCTCAAATCACCACTCTCTTCAATTAAGCTTCATTGGCTATCAAAAGAATGGATTTAAAAAGGCTCAAATGGGCTGACAAGGGATTTAATGAATTAAGGTAAAGAGTATGGGAAAAGATGGGCTACTCGAAGATGGCCTGATGTCATTTCCATAATCCTCTAGACTAATCTTAAATATTCAAGGAGACTCAAGGCAAGTTCTAGAATACACGCTCAAGAACGATATTCACTAGAAAAGAAACTATCATGTGATTATGTACGTGATCAATAAGGCTCAAAATCTCACATGGGTTTTTAACAAGTAACAGAGCACTTTTCATGGTAAGAAATATCCTAAAATTACACATAGAACTTCATACCACAACATAATTCAAGTACACTTCCTTCATCAATTCAAAAGCATAAGAATATCAGGCACGATTCAAAAATATAAGCTCACATGTCCACAAAACAAGATCTCAATCCTTCCACTCCTACTAATTAAAAGCACACATAAAAATTAGAATAAAAAAATGTGGGTACCTAATTTTTCTTCAACGTATGCATAGCTCCTCAAGTTGTTCAACTCGGTCATCTAGCCACTCTTTTACCTTTTCTATCATCAAACCTCAAGCACACCTCATCATCACATGATTCATCAATAATAAAATAGGAGACACCAGAAAATAAAAAAGACGAAAAATTAAAAATTTGACCACTAACACTAGGAAACACACAAAAAAAACACAAAACATTTGGTAAGTTGCTAAAAATCGGCATACTAATACCAGTTAAAATATTAATATGCCGTAAAAAATCAACCCCCTAACAAACAAACAATCAACGAAAAGAAAAATTATACCCTTGGTGCAAATAAGATAAGGTAAGTACATCACACCCCCCAAACTTAGTAAAAACGTAAGTCGAAACTAAGTTTGAAAAAAGATGTAATTACCAAAACGTGAGCACCTCAAATATAATAAATCATCACTTACACGAAAGAAATAATAAAGCAGTAAAACGAAGGGACAAGCCCCCAACAGGCGCTCATGTTTAACGTCGGAGAGTCACGATAGAATACCACTTTAAACTACTGGATCAGATGGCGGTCGTCTGGCATCCTCACCTTTAAGTACTTTCTTTCCCTCTTCTTGTCTACATTCAGCACCTCACCTTTCTTTGTCACAAAAATATGATCCTTGGAATTACCTTCCTCTCATGGCTGTCTAGACTCCTCCTTGTCAATCTTCCACTCAAATTCAGAATCATCTGTCCTATTAAAATCAAGATTAAACAAGTTAGAAACCACATCGATGCTCTTGCATGATTGAGTCTCCATGGGCATCTTCATTGCTTAATCAAGAGAGAAAACCACATTTTCATTATCCATCCGCAGTCTAAGCTTTCCTTCCTGAACATCTATCATGGCTCCAGCAGTAGCAAGGAACGACCACCTTAAAATAAGGGAATGTCATCCTTGTCATCTTCCATCTCAAGTACAAGAAAATCCACGGGAAATACCAACTTTTCCACTTTCACCAAAACATCTTCAATTAAATCCTTTGGACAAGTCATGGATCTATCCGCTAAGTGAAGAACAATTATTGTGGGTGTAAGCTCCCCAAGCCAAGCCTTTTAAATATGGACAAAGGCATCAAGTTGACGCTTGCCCCAAATCACACAAGGCTTTATGTGCCGGCCCTTTTCCAATGTCACAAAGAATAGTGAAGCTTCCCAAATCTTAAAACTTTGTAGGAAGCTTTCTCTGAATGATCGAGCTGCAATTCTCTGACAGATTCACCATCTCCACTCTGTTCAAGCTTCTCTTCTTTGATATAATGTCTTTCAGAAAGCAGGCATAGTACGACATCTCCATGATTACTTAAGAGAAAATAATGTTCAAGCTTATCTTGTTCATGATATCTTGAAACCTCTTGAACTTTTCTTCCAATCCCTTCTTGTCCAATCTTGAAGGAAACAGAGGAGGTACCTTAGTCTTAGGTCTTCCCCACTCATCTCTTTCAGCCTCCTTCAGTTTATCCTTCTCGGCTCTTAACCTCTTTGCTCTTTTCTACTCTTTTCAATGGTAAGCTCAATATTCTACTCATGTGATGGTACTGGAGTGTTCTGAATAATAGGTATAGCATTCTGTATAAAAACGGGAGTCAAATGGCCTTGCTCGACCTCCGTTCGATCAGATTGGTTTGGTCGAGCGGGATGAAATTGTTCGAATAAGGTCCCTCTATAATATAATTCTGGTTGTTCAGTTCCGCAGATGGCCACTTGACCTCCGCTCGACCAGAATGTTCTAATTGAGTGATTTTAAATTGGTCGATTGAGGTCCCTGTAGTCTGAACGTGATTTTTCTACCCTATAGTGTGTTGCTCGACTATTGCTTGACCAAAGGAATTGGTCGAGCGATGGTCGAGCGGAGGATCTGAAAATAGAACGTCGTTTCTTTCTTTTGAAAGGTGTTGCTCGACTGTTGTTCGACCTAAAACCTTGGTCAAGCGGCGGTCGAGCGGGGAAACTCCATCTCTATTTTCGTCCACTGGCATCATTGGATCTTCATACTGTGTTCCTGACCTCAGTGTGATGGCTTTACACTCTTTCGGGTTTGTTATGTCTTGAGACACACACATTCCTTTCACCAACATTTGCGTCAGTTGATTCACGTTCCCAGCAATCTGCCCCATCAACAACGTAAGGTCCTTCAACTGCTTAGATAAATCTGTACAATTAACATTCACATTAGCTTCGATGCGGTCAACCCTCTCATCATTCCTTGCCACGTATCGTGATGAGTGTTTTCTCAACACACAATATTAATCCCCAAGTGTTGAGGATGCTATTGTAGCTTTGATAAGCGACCAAGTGATTATCAAACCCAAAGGATGTATTATTATTAATTTAATTATATTCTAACGTAATAAGACTATTATGGCAAAATACTTGTGTGATTAAGTATCCAATAACTAATAATTAAAAAATAATTAAAATAAATAAGCAGTAGAGGTCGAACAAAAGTGAACAAGTGAGAAGATAGATAGTTCTTCGGGCCATCCAATTTTACTAATTAATTTGCCTTCCGTGAATCAATGTTCGATTCTGCCTTGTGGAATATGGATGCATCACTAAGCCATGAAAATCTACTCTATAGACACAAGTAAATAAGCTTGTAACACGTGTGAATATCCTTGGAGCAAGAGATATAATTCACCCCCCTTTCTGGGTATTATCTGTATCAATTATTTCCCGTGCACTTAGTACTCTAACCCGATATGATCTCCCTTTATAGGTACTATGAAGTTATACTCTTTATCCTACTTATTAACCTTAATACGATTCAATTAACAAGTATCTATATAAGATAGTTCAAATGAGACTTTGGAATACCTTCACTTAGAATCATAACATATAATCCTGCTCAGCAGTGAACGCACTCAATCACTAATCAAGATATGTATTCAGACTCTACATAACAATTAATGATGCACAAAACAACTCTGAGTATGAATTAAAAATGCATAATCTTATATAAAATAAACCACAAGTAGTGTTGTACAGAGTATACACACGGAAGTTTAATTAACTTATAAAACTTTCATAAACCCTAGAACTACCGAAGTGGTTCTAGCCCATGATTGATCGAAGAACAATCATGGTGTTTGGATAGATCTTACACATAGTCTTGAAAATTACAAGATAAATTAAGATGCGAAGTAAACCTAGATGCAGGCGCCGTCGCGTCTCTCTGTGCCTTGAATCTTCACTTGGTTCTCACTTGATTTGACAGACAAATCTCTCTCCACAGCCCCGTGGGCAGTGGTAGGGTTTCAGATATTGTGTAGAATGAAGGTGGTGAATAGCTCCCCTTTTCCTTGCATAGGGTCTTTCTTTTATACTTATGAGCTCTCCTTATGGACCTAGGATGGGCTTTTTGAGTGAAAACACACTCTGAAGGTGTAAAAGTATAGATCCGAACGTATCCAGTGCATCAGTTCGACCAAAGGCCTTGGTCGAACCGATCACAGCTGGTCGAACCACAGGTCGAATTAGCTTGTAACACGCTGGCAGGTTGCCGATTCGACCCGAATGGTACCTCAAATCAGAAGCTTTCCGGTTGAACGGTAACTGTGAAAACTTATGCTTCTGGTTTGACCAAATATCTTGGTCAAACCACAGTGTCATGGTCGAGCCACATTCCTGACACTACCGGTGCTTGTAGAACCAACTTTCTCTTGATCGAACCAAGCCCCTGTTTGGTCGAATCGGGCACTTGAATCCCTTTTTTCAGTTTCGATCACTTCTATCCTGTTTTTCTTTGAAAATCCACTCAAATGGACTCAGACGCACCTGATTCATGACTTTACACTATACCACATGATTTATCTTGTCTTAAGATCAAATCTTACATTATTATCCCAATGCACTCATCAAACCTCCAAACTTACATGTTGCTCGTCCCGAGGCAATGCAATCAAAACACAAGAGTAAGTGTATATTTCACAAGTCCATCTAGTCAAATGCATGTCATACCTACACATGCAACTCTATCAACTTAAAACAAGTATCACTCGCATCATATATTTCATTCATGCAAAACATCACTCAATTATAACACAATTTGGAGTACTAATTCATCTAGCTCACAAGATAAGTCTTTACTCTCACACTCAAGTGTAAAAGATGTACACTTTAATGGGTTAGTATATACGCTCACTTCAATTCATATTTCCGCGTAACTATAAGCTTGACAAAGGTATCAAAAATCAACTTATAATCACTTTATTACTAAGATCACAAAGGACTTGCTTTTGGGTTGTAATGTTGGCTCTTTGGTAAAGGTAGGAAAATATAGATAAAGTGACTAATTCACTAGTAGAGAATTACCTTGGAATTTTGCTTTTCATCAAACAGTTTCTTCTCTTCTTCTTATTCTCATGATCTCTGCGATTCACCTTTCATTCTTTTTTTTTTCTTGGCATCAACATCATCTTTCTTTTTAGTACAAGGATACCAGTTTCGAGCACTACCCTTCTAAGCATTCGGGGTATCGACTTCAGGCACTTTCCCTAAACAAGATTTAACAATATGTTCTTTTCTTCAAATTCATGCTACTCAACCCCAAATTTTCTTCCTTTCTTCTCAAACTCAAGCTAACATTTATTTTCCTCAACTCTCTACTAATGAATATGGTATTCAACAAAGCTCAAGTAAAGGATAAACAAAGACTTTTTAATCAAGGCTTACCAAAGAAAAAGCTTATAAAGGCTCAAAATGGCTCACAATGATTTATATAGTATATGGGAAGGTAAAATTTGGCTAAGTGACTCAAATAAACAATAACGGCCTAAGATCATGTCTTAATAATTCATCAATCATAAGTCTCACATTAGACTCCAAGCCAAGTTCTAGAATACGGTCATATGAACGATTCTCACAAGAATAAACTATCATGCATATAGCATAATTTCATAAGGCTCATATTCTCACATGGGTAAATAGAATCCTAAGCACTCCTCATAGTATATAATCAAGATCAATTCACAATGAACTCCACATATTTAACAAGTTATACATGCCTCTCATTAACAAAATTGACACATGCAAAATATGAATGTAACTTACTTAGCAAAGAACCCATCATAACAATCCAAAACAAGTGCCTCCAACTAATCCATCAACAAATATCAAGTATTACAATCTCCATCCAACTTCAAATTAGAGTATATCAATATACATGCCACACACTCCACAAATACCCATCCTGTAAAGATAAAAAAAATAGCAGGGGGATGAGATGAAAAAGACAAAGGAAAAAAACCTGTCGCAACCTACTCCTTTGGAGCATCATCCTCCTCATCATCATCACTCATCTCCGTGCGCGAACGGTCAAAATCTCTATGGAGATTATTCAGCTTCCTATCCAGCTCACGCTTATCAGCCTGCATCTTTCCCAATCTTCTATTCATCTCCACATAGTTCGTATGCAATGCGGTATATCTCATGTCATACGCAACATAACTAGTAGTAAGCATGCCAAGCTGGCGGTTCATCTCCTGCTGATTATTGTTCAGGTTGGTCAACTGCTCATTCAGCAACCTAAACTGCTCCCTCAAGTACTCATTAGGACCAGCCCAATACCGCTGCTGTGGCACTGTCAGAATGGGTGTTGGTGGCATCTCCACATGCTGCTATGAAACATCCATCTCGGGATAAATCGGATCTGCTCCATGCATCCCATGCTCATCATGTTGCGGCTGATGTGGCCCTTGCTGCCCTTAATCAACAATTCTCTGCAGCTTCTATTACATCCATGCAGCGTACATCTGTGCCACAGTCCTCCAGTCAGCGTTCTTCAAGCATGTAATTGATATGGCCTCATGCGCCAATGTGCTCATCGACTTGTTATTCTCACTTCGGGTCGCAGTCAACTCTGAAACATCGTATAGAAACATAAAAGAGAAGGGCCTAGACCCCCTAGTGTAGAGCCAGTCTCCATTACGATGGTAAGCAAATTCAGCCTTCATACAAGTGCTCATGACTAGATCTGGGTCCTCCAGGATAGGTGTAATATCAGTAAAGTCCATGTGGTAATGCTCCGCCACAGAAGTCAGCAATCCTGCAATATTCACTCGCTGGAATGTAGAACTCCTAAACTTGTAGAGCTGCTGAATCAGGTACGACCCCACATTAAATCTCACTCCATTAAACATGCACCAAAGAACGTACAGCTCACTCCTCGGTACACAACTCCCTGCAGACTGGGTGAATAGTGTGTTACCCAATACTCGATCCATATATCAAATCACGAGGTTTCTAATCAAGGAAACTCGAGCGTCCTTGGTCTTATAATCCATGTCCTCTCCAGAAATGGCTCTCCAAAAGTCATTCGCCTTGAAATACCCATTCTCATTCCTGGAGATCCCCCTAGGAGTTTCAAATAAGATGTTGAAATCTTCGGCGGACCATGTTCTTTTCTCTCCTTCAAGCTGAAATGAACACTCATAGGAAAGGCCACTCGAACCTTTCTTAATAGTGATAGAGCACAGCACCTCAGCAGTCACATGGAAGTACGTCGGCTGCGCACTGTGATCATAGCTCCATTATCCTGGTACCTCGTTCGAGCCATTTTGTCAGACATATCACCCCATCGCTCCTTGATCTCATCCCAATTCTCCATTTGAATTTTGAAATCCCTAGGCAGCCTCTTGTTAAGCCTTAGCTTCTTTGTGACTTCATCCTCATGGGCTGGCCTGTCTTGCCTCTTCTTCGATCGAGCTTCAGCCACCTTTCCTTTTCCTTTTGATCCGGCCATGGCTTAATATGAACAAGTGTGAAAAATCCTCAAATTCGTCAAAAAACCCTAGCTTGCAACTAGAATACTCCAAATTCTTGATGAATCTGTGTGATTCGACCCGAATGGGTGGTCGAACCACCTCGTCGTGGTCAAATCGTGCTTCTGGACGATTTTCAGAATTTGGTTTGACCCGAATATCTGGTCGAATCAAACCATCGTGGTTGAACTGGCCTGTTACAATCTTTTAGGTGGCTGGTTCGACCCGAACTCCTGGTCGAATTGCTTATGCTTGGTCGAATTGACTTGTAATAAAATCTTTGATCGCTGATTCGACCTAGAAAGTTGGTCGAAGCCTGGTCGAACCACCGTGTGTTTGGTCGAATTGACCTATAATGATCTTTCAGGTTCATGGTTCGACTTGGGCTTCTTGGTTTGACCACTCTCCTTGGTCGAATCGTGGTTGAATCGTGCTCCTGCTCCTTTGAAATTCACTATTCTCCGTCCCCTGCACATTTCAAGCTCAAAAATGAATATTAGGTACCAACACAAAGCAAAACTAAACTAGAGAACCACTTAAAAAACTCTAAAATTGTGTGTATATACTCCGCATACGACTCAATAAATAAATCACCACTAAACATTAGGCAAATTGCAAAAAATTGACACGTCAAAACCGTTTAAAGTTTTAATACGCCGCAAAAAATCAACTCCCCTAACATACATTACAAAGAAAAGATTATAATCTCTGTTCTATGATGAGGTAAGTACATCACACCCCCCTCCAAACTTAGTAGAAACTATAGTCAAAACTAAGTTTGAAAAAAGACATAATTTACGATAAGTAAGCACGTCAAATATAAATTTTTTTTACTCACACTAAAGAAATAAAACAATAAAACAGGAGGGAAAGCCCCCAACAAGCGCTCTTATTTAACATCGAAGAGTCACGATGGTACCAATTCCATTCAAGGTATCGTTAAAGATGATGAAAGTATCATCCGACTATTTATAGTGCTTCAATCGATGCCCATTCACCACTATGATGTCTCCGTCTTTGTCCATGAGTTCAAAACTCCCCCCTCAGCAGGCTCTATGGATAATGAATGGTCCTAATCCACTTCGATTTCAATTTTCCTGCAAAGAGCTTCAAACGAGAGTTAAAAAGTAATACCTCATCACCTTGCTTGAATACCTTGTAAGTGATCTTCGAATCATGCCATTTCTTCATTCTTTCTTTGTAGATCAACGAATTCTTGTAAGCTTGATTCCTGAACTCGTCTAGATGATTAATTTGAGTCAATCTCAACTCCTTTTGATCCTTAAGATAAGTTCAAGCTCCTCAATGCCCAAAAAGCTTTATGCTGAATCTCCATGGGTAAGTGGCACGACTTTCCATAGACAATTTGATACGCTGACATGTCAAGCACCATCTTGTACGCACTTTGGAACCCCCACAAAATATCATCGAGCTACATAGCCCAATCCTTCCTATTGGTTCCGACTACTTTCTCCAAAATTTGTTTCACTTTTCGGTTGGAGACCTCGGCTTTCCCATTTGCTTGAGGGTGTAGTAATCTTATGCTTCACACTGTAATTCTTGAGCACTCTCTATAAGCTTGTTTACGAAGTGGGAACCTCCATCGCTTACCAATGCTCGAGGGACTCCATAGAGGGCATAGATAAGTGTCATCAAGAAAGACAACACTGTCTTTGAATCATTCAAGTGAGTAGGAATGGCCTCCACCCACTTAGAACTATAATCCACAGGGAGAAGGATGTATAGGAATCCATTAGATGGGGAAAAAGGTCCTATAAAATCGATCGCCCACACATCGAAGATCTCTACAATAATGCTCGCTGAAGTGACATCTTATCTCTCCTATTTATATTTCCTATCCGTTGACATCTATCGCATATCGCTACATAGGATTCACAGCCTTTAAACAAAGTAGGCCAATAAAGAGCAGATTGAAGTACCTTAGCTGCTGTCTTTTGAGCTCCGAAGTTCCCCTCGTTAGGTTGTGCATGGCAAAAATCAAGATCACTCTCCATCTCCATCTCGGGAACACACCTACGGACGATAGAATCCGTACAAATCTTGTAGATGAATGGATCATACCATATGAAAGTCTCAACATCCCTCTTAAACTTTGCAAGTTGATACCGGTTGAGATCTCTTGGAATTTCTCCAATAGCAATGTAATTGACATAATCCGCATACCATGGATCCATTCTTTGAGCAGCAACTACACATGCTCTTTCTGCTCCTTCAACAAACACTGCCATGATCTTCTCATCATGGAACATCTCCTCAATATATTCAAAAAAATCATCACAATGCTCCCTTGTCTCCAACCTTGATAGGTGATCCGCTAAAACATTCTCCGTTCCTTTCTTATCTCGGATCTCCATATCAAATTCCTGCAGAAGAAGGACCCATCTAATGATCCTTGGCTTCGCTTCCTTCTTCTCCATTAAGTATCGGATCGCCGAATGATCCGTATACACAATAGTCTTCATGCCAACCAAATACTATCGAAACTTATTAAATGCATACACAATGGCAAGAAACTCATTTTTAGTGACAATGTAGTTCTTTTGTGCTGCATCAAAAGTCTTACTCGCATAGTAGATGGCACAAAACTTCTTTTCATTCATCTGCCCAAGCACCACTCCAAGTGCTTGATCACTTGCATCACACATAAGTACAAATGGTTGAGTCCAATCTGGTGTGATCAAGATAAGCGCAATAATAAGTGCCTCCTTCAAAACCTAAAAAGCTGTTAGGCATTCATCATTAAAAACAAAAGGAACATCCTTTTCAAGTAAGTGAGACAATGGTTTGGAGTATTTTGAGAAGTGTTTGATAAATCTCCTATAAAATCCTGCGTGTTCAAGGATGGACCGCACTCTCTTTTCATTACCAGGTGGTGGAAGCTTCTCAATCGCCACCATCTTTGCTCTATCAACCTGCAATCCCTTAGTTGAAATATGGTGTCCAAGAACAATCCCATCTCTCACCATGAAGTGGCACTTCTCCCAATTCAAGACAAGATTAGTTTCTTGACATCTTTTCAAAACAGTACATTGGTTAGACAAACAAATATCAAAGGAGGAACTAAACACAGAAAAATCATCCATAAACACCTCCATCATTTTATCTATCAACCCATCAAATATGGCCATCATGCAACGCTAAAATGTAGCAGGTGCATTACACAATCCAAAAGGCATCTTTCTAAAGGCAAAAGTTCCATAAGGGCAAGTAAAAGTAATCTTTTCCTAGTCTTCGGGTGCAATCATAATTTGATTATAACCCAAGTACCCATCCAAGAAACAATAGAAATCATACCCTGCAAGACGATCAAGCATTTAATCCATGAAAGGCAAGACGATCAAGCATTTGATCCATGAAAGGAAGAGGGAAATTGTCTTTGCATGTATTTTCATTCAGTTTACTGTAATCAGTACACACACACCATCCTGTAGGAATCCTAGTGGCTAGAGTCTCGCCATCCTCGGCTTTCACTATAGTCATGCCCCCCTTCTTAGCTACAACATGTAATGGAGTCACATGGGGACTATCACTAATTGGGTAAATAATTCCTGCATCTAGCCATGTTAGGATTTACTTCCTAATCACTTCTTGAACAGCGGGATTAACTCTCTGCTGATTCTGAATGCTACTTTTAGCCTTATCTAACAATCTTATCTTATGCATACAATATGATGGACTAATACCTTTCAAATCATCAAGAGACCAACCAATTGCAGACTTATACTTCCTAAGCACATCTAATAACTCATCGAGTTGATCATCAGTTAGAGAAGAAGATACAATTATCGGGTATGTTTCATTGTTACCTAAATAGGCATACTTCAAGTGCTCCGGTAGCAGTTTCAACTCCTCCTTCTTTTCTTCTTTGATTGTGCTTTCTCTATCCAAAAGCAAGTATTTTCTAGTCCACTTCATCTCTTCAAACTTGGTCCTTTTTTATTCATACCTGTCATCACCCAAAGCAAGTAGGTTTTCTAGAAAGTCAGTACATATCTCATTGGAGAGCTCATCTATCTTAGTGGTGGAAAAAGTAAGAGACTCTGCTATGCATGTCTCCAAGGGATCCTAAGAAAAGATCAAAGACATATCTTCCTTCACGATCTCCTCTACCACATTGATACTATGACACTGCGTCTCCATCGGCATCTTTATTGCTTTATCAAGGTTGAACAACACCTCTTCTTTATCCATGCGCAGCCTTAGCTCACCCTTTTGCACATCAATCATAGCTCCAGCTGTAGCACGGAATGGTCTCCCTAAGATAAGGGGAACATTATCCTTGTCATCCTCCATCTCGAGTACAAGAAAGTCCACAGGAAAGACTAGTTTCTCTACTTTCACTAGAACGTCTTCAATCATTCCCTTTGAAAAGTCATAGACCGATCCGCTAGTTGTAGAGCAACCGTTGTGGGAGTTAACTCTCCAAACCAAGCCTTTAAAATATCGACAAGGGCATCAGATTGATGCTTGCCCCAAGATCGCACAAAGCTCGTCGTGCCGGCTCCTTTCCAATCTAATATAGAATAGTGAAGCTTCCAGGATCCTTTAACTTTGCTGGCAGCTTTCTCTGTACGATCGAGCTACAGTTCTCAGACAAATTAACTGTCTCAATTCCATTCAAGCTTCTCTTCTTCAAAAGTATATCCTTTAGGAAGCGGGCATAATATGGCATCTCTAAGAGTGCTTCAGAGAAAGGAATGCTCAAGCTTATCTTGTTTATGATATCTGAAAACTTCTTGAACTTTTCTTCCAATCCCTTCTTCACTAGCTTGAAAGGAAATGAAGGAGGTATCTTAGTTTCGGGAATCCACATTCATCTTGTTCAACCTTCTTAGCCTTATCCTTTTTGGCTCTAAATATCTTTGCTCTTTTCCATTTCTTTTCTGCTACAAGCTCAGTATTTTGCTCTTTGGGTGGCACTGGAATAACATCAACATCAAGTGAAGCGTTCAGCACAAAAAATAGTGCCGAACGACGTGGTTCGACCAGGCAAGTAACGGTCGAATTGTGCTTCTGAAAGTTTATTCTCTCTCTGACAGCTGGTTCGACCATGGTTCAACCAACAAGGTTGGTCGAACCATGGTGATCGTGGTCGAACCGCGCTTTTGAAAAAACAAAGTGCTCTGGAAAGGCTGGTTCAACCATGGTTCGACCAATAGGGTTGATGAGTGTGTAAATTCACAAGTTTGGCGCTATGTTTTGTGCTAGTTTTGGAGAGTTTTGATGTGTAAATAGGTGGAAAACCTATATATATTGTGAATTAGCATGAATCAGGTGTTAGTGGAGCTATTTGAGTGTTTTCTTAGCAAAAACGGAGTGAAAGAGCCAAGAATCGAAGAGACGGAGTCGAAGCCACGCGAACCGCCCAAGAATTAGGTGGGTTCGACCTGGTTAGAGGAGGGTTCGACCTCTCCAGCAGGTCGAACCAACATTGCTGAACTTGCAGAGATGGATTCGACCACGACTCAGTTGGTTCGACCTGGCCATCAGGTCGAACCATGGTCGAACCAGTTTGCAAAAAAGAGGATTCGACCACGACGTTTGAGTTCGACTTGCCAGTTGGTCGAATCGGGAGCGGCAGTTGTCCAGTGCTGAGGTTCGACCTGGGGTTTGACCAAGGCCTAAGTGGTTCAACCTGTCCAGAAGGTCGCACCTGTGCAGAATTCTTCCAGTAGCGGGGTTCGACCTGGGGTTCGACCTGTGGCCAGGGGTTTGACCTGTTTCAGGTGGTCGAACCTATGCGCGAGAACTTACCTTATCTGGATTTTCGAGGCCAAAACGCATGAGATCACTTAGAAAGCCCATTCCAAGCCCTGAGACGTGATTACAAGTATAAAAGGAGGCTCATACAGAGAATAAAGAGAGCTTTTGATCGTCAATCATAAGAGAGACAAGAGTAGAGGTGGTGATCCATCCGGAGGGCTGTGACAGAGGTTCGCTGAAGGTTCAAGTAAGAATGATCAATCTAACCATGATTGTTCCTAGATCAATCATGGGCTAGAACCACCTTGGTAGTTCTAGGGTTATGAAAGTTTCATGATGTAATTCGTATTTCTTGTGTAAAACTCCGTACAACATTACATGTGGTTTGTTTTATATAAGATTGCATATTTAATCCATACTCATAGTTGTTTTGTGCATCAATGATCGTTGTGTAGAGTCTGAATACATAACATAGTTATTGATTGAGTGCGTTCACTACTGAGCAGGGTTTATTGTTATAATTCTAAGTGAAGAAATTCTGAAGTATTATTAGAACTGTCTTATATGAATATTCATGAATTGAATTAAATTCGGGTTGATGAATAGGATGAAGAGTATAACTTTATAGTATCTAAAAAGGGAGATCAAATCGGGTTAGATTCTAGACGTAGAAGATAATTGATTATGATAGTACCTAGAAAGGGGGGTGAAGCATATCTCTTGTTCTGATGTTATTCACACGTGTCAAGCGCATATTTACTTGTGTCTATAGAGTAAACTTGCATGGTCTAGTGATGCGTCCACAAACCACAGGGCAAAGTCGGACACCATCACATGAAAATACGAATTGCTAGTGAAATTGGATGACCCGACGAACTACCTATTATTCTTATTGATCACAACTCACTTTTCTCTACTCTTGCTATTTCTTTTTGCTATTTTGATTAGAAGTTATTATCCATTAAACCTTTACAATTACCAAACATAGTCTAAAATATACTAGAAGATAACGAAATTGATATTTATCCGTCCCTTGGGTTCGATCTTGTAACTTGGTCATCTTCGCGACTACAATTGATATCCTTATACTTGAGGATTAATTTGTGTGTTGAGAAAACCCCTATCAAGTTCTTGGCGCCGTTGCCGGGGACGGCGTAAAATATCTTTTTTGTATTATTTCTAGTTTATTAGGACTATTTACCTTGTTTTGTTGTTTTCTTTCTTATTCGTTTTAGGTGTATGCTCACAAGATCAAAGAAAGGAAATCTTGAACCATATAATCCTGAGATTGGAGCATCATCAAGAAAGAAGAAGAAGAAAAAGAGCAAGGCAAAGACAATAGACCCAACTGAAGCTCTGAATTTTGGAGTCGAGGTTGACGAACAGATTTCGCAAGTGATCGAGACTACAACTGAAGTTAATTTGGAAGTAGAAACAATCAACATGGCAGCGAATCCGGATAATCTAGCCATCCGAGAGGTTTTCAGAAATAATGGGGCTGGAAATTATGAGCTTTTAGGAGCAAGGGGAACTAACACAGCGTTCGATCTTCATCCCGCTCTTATTAGCATGATAGAAAGAAACTCCTTTTCAGGAGGGTCTTTCGAGGATCCGCAGCAGCATCTGAACAAGTTCTTGGGCTATGCAAGTACTCAAAAAGACGTAGGAGAACATGAAGATGCTAGGAAGATCCTTTTGTTCAAATTCTCGCTTACTGAAAAGGCGAGGGATTGGTACGATACTATTAACGCAGCTGAGTGCACCACGTGGGAGCAATTGAAGTTAAGGTTCTTGGAGAGGTATATGCCACCTTCGAAGGTGTTTAAGATGAAGCAAGATATTAACCAATTTGCTATCAGTGGAGGTGAGAAATTTCATGAAGCGTGGGATAGATTCAAGGACATGCTCAGGAAGTGTCCTCAACATGGGTTATCTAAAGCCCAATATATCAGTATATTCTATAATGGATTGGACTGTGAATCAAGAGTGCTACTTGATGCATCTTCTAATGGAGCATTGCTTACAAAGTCATCCGTTGAGGCCGAGAGATTGTTTGAAGACATATCGATGAATTTGAGGGATTGGCCTACTGATAGAGTTAGAGGTACGTATGTTCTTAGAAAGGTAGCTCAGGTTGAACAAGCAATGGTGAAAACTAAGAGAGAGGATGAGATCGTTTCGAGCTTGTCCAATATCAACAAGCTACTTGAGTCTCAACAGAAGCAGATCAGCGAGATATCTCAACGAGTGCCAATCATGCAGCAAGAGATGATGAATAATGGAACCATCCAAGAAGAATTGGAGGAAGCAAATTATGCCATGGGTCAAAGTATTCAAGGAATGAGGTACCCAAATCAAGGAAACCGGAACTACCAAGGGAACTATCGAGGGAATTTTAATAATCGTGGTCCAACTGGTAGTTATCAACAGCAACCAAGGAGGCCTGAATTTTCATGGAGCAATACGAACAATGCAGTGCAACTTCGATGGGTGTTGATCTGGGAGAAAAGGTGAAAGAAGGGAAGCCTGGTTTTGAGGATACTGTGAACCGGTACATGGTAAAGAATGATGAAAGAGTGAACCGCCTTGAGGCAAAACTTGAGAAAAAGATTGATGATCACCACAGAGATTTGTCCACTCAAGTGAAAGATCTCACGTTGTTGATGGGTACAATTGCAGAGAATGTGAACACATTGACTCAAACTGTAGGAAAATGGAAGTTTCCATCTCAGAGTATAGAGAATCCGAAGTCATGTAATGCCATCACACTGAGGTCGGGAACGCAGTACGAGGGACCGATGAGGCCGGAATCAAAGTTGGAATTTTCTGAGCCTCGGTTTGACCAAAATTCAGAGGGTTCGACCTGGCATACAGGTCGAACCATGGTCGAACCTCATCAACAAAAGCACTCTGTTTTGATACATGAGCGGTTCGACCAACACGCAGAGGGTTCGACCAACTTTTCAGGTCGAACCCAGGTCGAACCTCATCGTCCAGAGCACTTTGTTTTGATGCAGGAACGGTTCGACCACGATCAAAATGGTTCGACCAACTCTTCAGGTCGAACCCAGGTCGAACCGAAGGATAGAGATTATACAGTGAAGCGGTTCGACCAAGGGGGCAGTTGTTCGACCTCCAATGCTGGTCGAACCCAAGTCGAACCTCTGGAGCAGAATTAGATCAGTCTTCCAGGAGAGAGGTTCGACCAATACAGTCCTGGTTCGACCTCTCAAACTGGTCGAACCCTAGTCGAACCTCGCCGAGATATTTTGATTGATGCACCTGATGTTCCTTTTGATGTTGATGCAACTCCAGCAGTACGGAATGAGCAAAGTACAGACATAATAGCTGAGAAAAAATGGGAAAGAGCTAAGCGATTAAGAGCCGAAAAGGAGAAAGCGGAGAAGGTTGATCGTGATGAATGGGAGATTCCCAAAACAAAGATACCTCCACCGTTTCCCTACAAGCTAGTGAAGAAGGGGTTGGAAGAAAAGTTCAAGAAGTTTTCAGAGATAATGAATAAGATAAGCTTGAACATCCCTTTTTCAGAGGCAATCATGGAGATGCCATATTATTCTCGATTCCTTAAAGACATATTGATGAAGAAGCGAAGCTTAACCGGAGTTGAAACGGTAAACTTATCTGAGAATTATAGCTCAATTATTCAAAAGAAGTTGCCACCAAAGATGAAAGATCCGGGGAGCTTTACTATTCTATGTGAGATCGGGAAGGGGCCAGCACGGCGAGCTTTGTGCGATCTAGGGGCAAGCATCAATTTGATGTCGTTGTCCATCTTTCAGAAGCTTTGTTTGGGGGAGCTGACTCCGACAACTGTTGCTCTCCAATTGGCAGATAGATCAATGACGTTTCCGAAAGGTATAGTTGAAGATGTTCTAGTAAAGGTGGAGAAGCTAGTCTTTCCTGTGGATTTCCTTGTATTAGAAATGGATGATGACAAGGATAATGTTCCTTTAATCTTGGGAAGGCCATTCCTTGCTACAGCTGGAGCTATGATAGATGTTCGGAAGGGAGAACTGAAGTTGAGAATGGACAAAGAAGAAGTACTTTTCAACTTGGACAAAGCAATGAAGATGCCAATGGAGTCCCAGTGTTATAGTATTGATGTGGTGGAGGAGATTGTGAAGGAGGATATGTCTCTGATCTTGTCAAAGGATCCTCTTGAGACATGTTTGATGGAGTCTCTTACTTATCCCACTATGGAGCTTGACGGACTTTCTAACGAGGTATGTATTGAATTTCTTGAAAACTTACTTGCTTTGGGTGATGACAGGTTTGCATTGGAAAGAAATAAGGTGGAAGAAGTCAAATGGACTAGGAAGTACTTGCCTTTGGGTAACGAAAATACTCCAGTGGAAGAAAGAAAAGAGGAGTTGAAACCATTGCCGGAACACTTGAAGTATGCTTTTCTTGGTGATAATGCACAATATCCGGTAATTGTATCTTCTTCCCTTAATGATGATCAACTTGAGGAGTTATTAGATGTCTTAAGGAAGTACAAGTCTGCAATAGGGTGGTCACTTGATGATTTGAAAGGTATTAGTCCTTCGTATTGTATGCATCGGATTAGGTTGTTGGATGAAGCCAAGGCTAGTGTTCAGAATCAGCGTAGGGTGAATCCCGCAATTCAAGAGGTGATAAGGAAGCAAATCCTTACGTGGTTGGATGTTGGAATTATATATCCTATTAGTGATAGTCCCCATGTGAGTCCATTGCATGTAGTTGCTAAAAAGGGGGGCATGACTATAGTGAAAGCTGAGGATGGAGAAGCTATAGCCACGAGAATTCCTACGGGATGGCGTACATGTGTGGATTACAGGAAATTAAATGAGAACACGTGTAAGGACCATTTCCCTCTTCCGTTTATGGATCAAATGTTGGATCGTCTTGCAGGGTACGAGTTTTATTGTTTCTTGGATGGATACTCGGGGTATAATCAAATCATGATTGCTCTCGAGGATCAAGAAAAGACCACTTTTACTTGTCCCTACGGGACCTTTGCTTTTAGGAAGATGCCGTTTGGATTGTGTAATGCGCCTGCTACTTTTCAGAGATGCATGATGGCGATTTTTAATGGTTTGATAGAGAAGATCATGGAAGTATTCATGGACGATTTTTCAGTCTTTGGTTCTTCTTTTGATATGTGTTTGTCTAACCTTGCTGTTGTTTTGAAGAGGTGTCAAGAAACTAATCTTGTCTTGAATTGGGAGAAGTGCCACTTCATGGTGAAGGATGGGATTGTTCTTGGGCATCATGTTTCCGCCAAGGGATTACAGGTAGATCGTGCTAAAGTGGTGGCAATTGAGAAGCTTCCACCACCGACCAATGAAAGAGGAGTGCGGTCCTTCCTTGGACACGCCAGTTTTTACAGGAGATTCATAAAAGACTTCTCAAAATACTCTATGCCCTTATCTCATTTACTTGAAAAGGATATTCCTTTTGTGTTTAATGATGAGTGTCTAACAGCTTTTCAAGTTTTGAAGGAGGCGCTTATTACTGCCCCTATCTTGATCACACCGGACTGGACTCAACCGTTTGTACTTATGTGTGATGCAAGTGATGTAGCATTGGGTGTGGTACTCGGGCAGCTAAGGGAGAAGAAGTTCTGCGCCATTTACTACGCGAGTAAGACTTTCGATGCGGTATAGAAGAATTAAACGGTAACTGAAAAGGAGTTTTTGGCTGTTGTGTATGCATTCGATAAGTTTCGTCAGTATTTGGTTGGCATGAAGACGATTGTGTATACGGATCACTCAGCGATTCGGTATTTGATGGAGAAGAAGGAGACGAAGCCTAGGATTATAAGATGGATTCTACTACTGCAGGAGTTTGACTTGGAGATTCGGGATAAGAAAGGAACAGAAAATGTTTTGGCAGATCACTTGTCAAGGTTGGAGACTAGGGAGCATTGTGATAATTCTTTCGAGTATATTGAAGAGATGTTCCCTGATGAGAAGATCATGGTTGTGGCTGTTGAAGGTACCGAGCGAGCGTGTGTGGTTGCAGCGCAAGGTATGGATCCATGGTACGCGGATTATGTTAATTACATTGTCATTGGAGAAATTCCAAGGGATCTCAACCGATATCAACTTGCGAAATTTCAGAGGGAAGTTGAGACATTTATATGGTATGATCCATTTGTTTACAAGATTTGTACAGATTCTATTGTCCGAAGATGTGTACCCGAGATAGAAATGGAAAGTGTGCTTGAGTTCTGCCATGCACAACCGAATGGGGGGCACCGAATGGGGGGCATTTCGGAGCGCAAAAGACTGTAGCTAAGGTACTTCAATCCGCTCTTTATTGGCCTACATTGTTTAGAGATAGTGAGAGCTATGTGGCGTCATGCGATAGATGTCAGCGCATGGGTAATATAGGTAGGAGAGATGAGATGCCATTGCAGCCTAGCATAGTTGTGGAGATATTTGATGTATGGGGGATCGATTTTATGGCGCCTTTTCCCCCGTCGAATGGGTTTCTCTACATTCTTCTTGCGGAGGATTATGTTTCGAAGTGGGTGGAAGCGATTCCTACTCGTGTTAATGACTCGAAAGTTGTTTTATCTTTCCTGAAGAAACATATTTTTGCCCGTTATGGAGTTCCTAGAGCATTAGTTAGTGATGGAGGTTCCCACTTCGTCAATAAATTTCTGGAGAAGGTGCTTAAGGATTATGGTGTTAAGCATAGGGTTACTACACCCTATCATTCGCAAGCGAATGGGCAAGCAGAGGTCTCTAACCGTCAAGTAAAGCAGATTCTGGAGAAAGTGGTAGGAACTAATAGAAAGGATTGGGCTATGAAGCTTGATGATGTGTTATGGGGGTTCCGGACCGCTTACAAGACGGTGTTAGATATGTCACCGTATCAAATTATCTATGGGAAGCCGTGCCACTTACCTGTAGAAATTCAACACAAAGCGTTTTGGGCTTTGCGACGCTTGAACTTGACCCTTAAGGATGTAAAGGAGTTGAGGATAACTCACATGAATCAATTGGATGAGTTTAGGAGTCGTTCTTACAAGAATTCAGAGATTTTTAAGGAAAGAATGAAGAGGTGGCATGATTCTAAGATCTCATACAAGGAGTTCAAGCACGGAGATGAAGTACTACTTTTTAACTCTCGTTTGAAGCTTTTTACAGGCAAGTTGAAGTCTAAGTGGACGGGACCGTTCATGATTCATCGAGCCTTAGGAGGGGGGAGTTTTGAGCTTATTGACAAAGATGGAGATGTTATCACAGCGAATGGGCATCGGTTGAAGCATTATAGGTCGCCGGATGATGCGTGTGTCATTTTTGATGATACCTTGTTCTGATTTGGTACCGTCGTGACTCTACGACGTTAAATATGAGCGCTTGTTGAGAGCTTACTCATCCGTTTTATTGCTTTATCTCTTTTGTGTGAGTAAGAAATTTTTATATTTAAGATGCTTACTAATCGGTAATTACATCTCTTTTCAAACTTAGTTTCGACTTACGTTTTTACTAAGTTTGGGGGGTGTGATGTTATTACCTCATTGAAGCATTAAGAGTATAATCTTTTCTTTGTATTGTTTGTTAGGGGAGTTGATTTTTGCGGCCATATTGAAATTTTAATCGATTTTGATGTGACAATTTTTTACAATTTGCCTAATGTTCAGTGGTTTTTGGTTGTGTTTTCTTTTACGGAGATACTCATGAATGATATTTTGTGAACAATTTTTGAAGCTGTGCTCTAGATTGTACCTAATGAAGTTGTGTTGAAGCTTGAAGTGTGTAGTGAATGAAGAACACTCAGTTTTGGAAATCAGGAGGAAGGTTCGACCAACTCTAGGAGTGGTTCAACCAGAGCCAGAGGTCGAACAAAAGCAGAGGAAGTCGAACCAGCGTCGAAAGTTGTCCAGAGAGGAGGTTTGACCTAAGCCATAGTTGTTCGACCTGATCAGAAGGTCGAACCTAAGGTCGAACCTATCAGTTGGAAGCACTCTGTTTTCCAGAAGAGGGGTTCGACCAATTCAAGGAAGGTTCGACCTGTTTAGCAAGTCGAACCCTTGGTCGAACCGAGAAGATCGTTTGTCCAGAAGAGAGGTTCGACCTCGTCATCCATGGTTCGACCTGTTCAGGTGGTCGAACCTGAGGTCGAACCAAGCCAGGTATGCGATTTAAGTTCGATTTTTCAGAGGGATTCGATCACTTTTTCGAAACACCAAACCTCGAACCCTCTTCGAACCTCTACACCCTTGCACAAATTCTTCAATTACACTTGATTTCACACCGATTACACAACACTACACCTTGAATTTTCGATTCGGTCGCGGATTTGGGCGGATTTTGTCACGAGTTAGGGCTGAAATCGCGATTTTTGGTTGTTGTGTGTTCTCGATCGGTTGTTCACCATGGGCAAGTCAAAAGGAAAGGGACAAGGATTAAGTAAAGGAAAAGGAAAGGCAGAGGAGGAAAGATCGAAGAAGAGGCATGACAGGCCTTCAAATTTGGACAAAGTGACAAGAAAACTGAGGCTACAAGATCATTTACCCGATAACTTCAAGATTCGGATGCAAGATTGGGATGAGATTAAAGAGAAGTGGGAAGAAGTTTCAGACAAGATAGCTCGCACTCGATACCAAGATGATGAAGCGATGAGGATAATGAGAATAGGGGATGATATATTTTGGATGTTTGATCAAGTAGGGATCCGAAGATTCATGGAGTTGAAGAGGCCGACGTACTTCCATGTTACAGCGGAAGTAGTTTGCTCATTTGAGATGGAGAAGGACCCGCTTGGATACCCATATCGGTGTACGTTTCAGCATGGTGGAGTGAGTAGGAGATGGATGTCTGAGGATTTCAATGAGCTGTTTGAGACGCCTTTAGAGATCCCTCGTTTAGAAAATGCTGCATTCAGTGTAAAGCGGTTTTGGAGGGAGATCACTGGGGAGATTCGTGATTATAAGACCAGACAGGCTCGTGCTTCCGCAATAAAGAACCCAGTCTTGAGGTACATGGACCGCGTCCTGAGCAACACGTTATTCGCCCGCTCGGAGGGGAGTGTTGTGTCTAGAGGAGAGCTATATGCCCTGTGGTGTATGCTGAATGGGGTGAAGTTCAATGTTAGAGCTTATTTTATTGCGCAGCTGAATCGATTCAAGACCATTGGATTTCAAAAGGTGAATATTGGAGGGTTATTGACGATCGTGGCTGAGCATTACAACTTGGATCTCACCGGCATTACACCAGTAGAAGGAGAACCCGATTTGATGATGAGCACGTGCGCGAAGGGAGGATTTGCCCATTTTAGAAATAGATATTGGTTTTTCACGAGGGGTCTCAAGCCTTTCAAATTTATGTTCCCCTTCGACGTGAGCAACTTGACAACTATTCGGGAAGCAAGGAATAAGTTAATGAATTCTCTTGGACACACCGCTTTATCCGTGGCAGTGAAGTCGGGTGGTGATTGGAGAGCGGTAGCACAAATGTGTGCTGAGGGAAGGATGGCTGAGTTACAGCAGATCGTTGATCAAGGAGAGTTCCGTCCACCTCCGCCACAGCAGCCTGAAGAGGAGGATCAGGTAGATGAGCAGCCGGAGATGGAGATTCCGGGAGAAGAGCAGCATGATGCGCCTCAGCGTGCTCCGGTACCACAGCAGCGGCGAGCAGTTCCAGGTACTCGGGAGCAGCTTCGCTTGATTCATGAGCAGCTGATCGCGGTGGTAGCTGCACAGCAGGAGACGAACAGGCAGCTCGCGCTCGCTAACGCCAACTACACCACGCTGAACGAAAGGTACTCTGCCTTGGATGAGCGTGTTGGTAGAATGAGTAGTCGAGTGGATATGATGGATAAGCACATTACCAGTCTGTGCCGAGCTGTGGAGAATAGGATGGATGAGGATGACGATGATGATGAGGATGATGATGCTCCTAGGGAGTAGTTTCAGGTTTTCTTTGGCTTTTCCGATTCATCTTATCTCCCATTCTTCTTTTTATTTTTACAGATTGGGGTGTGATTCATGTGTGAGTGGCATGTACCTGATATAGTTGATCTTGTATCATTGTTTTGTATATGGGTTATTGATTTTGTGCATTCATGTGTTTACGTGTTTATTTTCATTTGGAAAGAGCATGAATAATTTGTTAAGTATATGGAATTCATGAGGAATTGATTTTGATTATGTGCTATGAGGAGTATTAGGAATTGATTACCTATGTGAGGATTTAAGCCTTTATCATGATTAATCATGATAGTTTATTCTTTATAGAATCATTCGTATGAACGCATTCTAGAACTTGGCTTGGAGTCTTGTGTGAAACTTACAATTGATGAAATATTAGGATATGATCTTAGGCCATTTTTGATTAATTGAGTCACTTAGCCGAATTTTACCTTTCCTAATGATTTTATAAATCTTTGGTAGCCCTGTTTGACGCTTTTAAAAGCTTTTTCTTTGGCAAGCCAAATGTAAGAGCCTTAATTACCTTATTTGAGCTTTGAAAATACCCTATTCATTGGTAGAGAGAATAAGGTGAATAAGTGTGGAAGAAACAAAGGGAAGATGGAATGAGGTTCAGTAAGAAAAGTGCATGGTTAAATCTTGTTAGGGATAGTGCCTGAAATTGGTATCCCGAATTGCTTATACATGGGGCTTGAAGTTTTTAAGAAATAGTCGAACGATGTTCGAGAAGGGTAGTGCCTATAACTGGTACCCGAGCAGTTAAAAGAAGAATGATGTTGATGCAAGGAAGAGAAGGAAAATTGAAAATTGCAAGTGCAAGAGAAGAATTGGAGGAGAATATGAAGCCGAATGAGAAATCAAGAACCTCCAAGGTAACTCTCTACTAGTGTCTTAAGTCACTATGACCAAATTTTCCTACCCTTTCCAAAGAGCCAACATTACAACCTAGAAACAAGTCCTTTGTGATCCTAGTATAAATCTAATGTAAGTTGATTTTTGAGACCTTTGCCAAGCTTATGGTTACGCGTGAATATGAATTGATATGAGTGTTTATACTAGCCTATAGTGCCTCACGCACGAGCGAAAGAGAGTAAAGACTTATCTTGTCAGTGAGATTACTTAGTACTCCGAATGGTGTGTGATTGGATTGATTTTACATGAGTAAAATATATGATGCAAGTAATTCTTGTTTGATTCAATGAAGTGGCATGTGTAATAGGTATTGTACTAGATCTTGTTGAATTATACACGACTCCTGTGGTTTAAATTGGTTGCCTCGGGACGAGCAACATGTAAGTTTGGGGGTTTGATGAGTGTGTAAATTCACAAGTTTGGCGCTATGTTTTGTGCTAGTTTTGGAGAGTTTTGATGTGGAAATAGGTGGAAAACCTATATATATTGTGAATTAGCATGAACCAGGTGTTAGTGGAGCTATTTGAGTGTTTTCTTAGCAAAAACGGAGTGAAAGAGCCAAGAATCGAAGAGACGGAGTCGAAGCCACGCGAACCGCCCAATAATTAGGTGGGTTCGACCTGGTTGGAGGAGGGTTCGACCTCTCCAGCAGGTCGAACCAACATTGCTGAACTTGCAGAGATAGATTCGACCATGACTCAGTTGGTTTGACCTGGCCATCAGGTCGAACCATGGTCGAACCAGTTTGCAAGAAAGAGGATTCGACCACGACGTTTGAGTTCGACTTGCCAGTTGGTCGAATCAGGAGCGGAAGTTGTCCAGTGCTGAGGTTCGACCTGGGGTTCGATCAAGGCCTAAGTGGTTCGACCTGTCCAGAAGGTCGAACCTGTGCAGAATTCTTCCAATAGCGGGGTTCGACCTGGGGTTCGACCTATGGCCAAGGGTTCGACCTGTTTCAGGTGGTCGAACCTATGCGCGAGAACTTACCTTATCCGGATTTTCGAGGCCGAAAAGCGTGAGATCACTTAGAAAGCCCATTCCAAGCCCTAGAGACGTGATTACAAGTATAAAAGGAGGCTCATACAGAGAATAAAGAGAGCTTTTGATCGTCAATCATAAGAGAGACAAGAGTAGAGATGGTGATCCATCGTGAGGGCTGTGACAGAGGTTCGCTGAAGGTTCAAGTAAGAATGATCAATCTAACCATGATTGTTCCTAGATCAATCATGGGCTAGAACCACCTTGGTAGTTCTAGGGTTATGAAAGTTTCATGATGTAATTCGTATTTCGTGTGTAAAACTCCGTACAACACTACCTGTGGTTTGTTTTATATAAGATTGCATATTTAATCCATACTCATAGTTGTTTTGTGCATCAATGATCATTGTGTAGAGTCTGAATACATAACATGGTTATTGATTGAGTGCGTTCACTACTGAGCAGGGTTTATTGTTATAATTCTAAGTGAAGGGATTCCGAAGTATTATTAGAACTGTCTTATATGAATATTCATGAATTGAATTAAATTCGGTTTGATGAATAGGATGAAGAGTATAACTTTATAGTACCTAAAAAGGGAGATCAAATCGGGTTAGATTCTAGACGTAGAAGATAATTGATTATGATAGTACCTAGAAAGGGGGGTGAAGCATATCTCTTGCTCCGATGTTATTCACACGTGTCAAGCGCATATTTACTTGTGTCTATAGAGTAAACTTACATGGTCTAGTGATGCGTCCACAAACCACAGGGCAGAGTCGGACACCATTACATGAAAATACGAATTGCTAGTGAAACTGGATGACCCGACGAACTACCTATTATTCTTATTGATCACAACTCACTTTTCTCTACTCTTGCTATTTCTTTTTGCTATTTCGATTAGAAGTTATTATCCATTAAACCTTTACAATTACCAAACATAGTCTAAAATATACTAGAAGATAACGAAATTGATATTTATCCGTCCCTTGGGTTCGAACCATATTGGTTTTGGTCGAACCGCTCTACTGGGATCTCGAGATGTTGCCCAGGTGTCTGGTTCGGCCTCCTCACTGTGGTTCGATCTTCTATGTTGGTCAAATCAAAGTCAAATCGGACTCCTAGAGCTTCAAAACTCATTTTCGGCATCATCGGTCCCTCATACTGTGTTCCAGATCTTAACGTGATGGCATGGCACTGCTTCGAATTCATTATACTTTGTGATGGGAACTTACCTTTCTCCACGGTTTGCATCAATTGGTTGACATTCCCGGCCATCTTCCTCATCAATAACGTCAAGTCTTTCATTTTCTTAGAAATATCCTCATGATTTGCATCAATTTTCTTTGCAAGCTTGGCCTCGAGATGATCTACTCTTACATCATTCCTTGCCATGTACTTGTTCACCGTATCCTCAAAACTAGATTTTTCTTCTTCGATCTTAGCACCCGGATCAATACCAACAGGAGGTTGCATTGTTGTATTAGGATCTCTCCATGAAAACTCTGGTCTACTTAGTTGTTGATAATTACCCGGGGGACCACGATTATTGTATTTCCCTTGGTAATTCTAGTTTTCTTGATTTTGAAACCTCGTTCCTTGAATACTTTGACCCATGACATAATTTGCCTTTTCCATCTCCTCTTGGCTAGCTCCTTCATTACACACATCCTGCTGCATAATTGGTACTCACTAAGCTATGTCAGTAATCTGCTTTTGTTGAGACTTAAGTAACTTGTTGATACTAGCCAAACTAGAGACGATCTCATCTTCTCTACTTGACTTTACCACTGTGTGCTCAACCTGTGCTACTTTTCCAAGAACATAAGTACCTCTCACTCTATCAGTTGGCCAATCTCTTGAATTCATCGAAATATCCTCAAAGAGCTTTTCGGCCTCAATGGATGACTTTGTAAGCAATACTCCATTAGAAGAAGCATCTAGCAACACTCGAGAATCACAGTCCAATTCATTGTAGAAAATACTAATGTATTGAGCTTTAGAAAGCCCATGTTGTGGACACTTTTGAAGCATGTTCTTGAATCTGTCCCAAGCCTCATGAAACTTCTCATTACCATGGATAGCAAATTGATTGATTTCTTGTTTCATCTTAAACACCTTCGAAGGTGGCATGTAACGCTCCAAGAATTTCACTTTGCAACTTCTCCCAGGTATCACATTCAGCAGCAATAAGATTATCGTACCAATTTCTCGCCTTATCACTCAGCGAGAACTTAAACAAGATTATCCTCCTCACATCTTCATGAGCTCCTGCATCATTTTGTGTAAACCAAGAAACTTATTCAAATGTTGCTGAGGATCTTAAAAGTTTCCCCCCGAGAAGGGACTCCTTTCAATCACGCTGATAAGAGTAGGGAGTAGATCAAAATCAGCTCCGGCCCCTCTTGCTCCTAATAGCCCCGCATTGCCTCCTCCGTTATTCTTAAAGAATTCACAGATGGCAAGATTATCTGTATTTGTCGCCATGTTGACTGCTTCTGCTTCCAAGTTAAATTCGGTTGCAGCTTCAGTTGCTTGCGGATTCAGCTCGTCAACTTCAACTCCTAAATTAAGAGCCTCCGTTGGTTCTACATTCTTGTTCTTGTTCTTCTTTTTCTTCCTCGATGATGCTCCAATCTCCAAATCGTAAGGTTGTAAATCTCCTACCTTTGATCTAGTAAGCATACACCTAAGAAAAATAAACGTCAGAAATTTAAGACAAGAATAATATAGTCTCAATTAAACAAGAAATAATAAACTAATAATTAATGCCGTCCCTGGCAACGGCGCAAAGAACTTGATGAGCGTTTTCTCAACACACAATATTAATCCCCAAGTGTTAAGGATGCTATTGTAGCTTTGATAAGCGATCAAGTGATTATCGAACCCAAAGGACGTATTATTATTATTAATTTAATTATATTATAACGTTTTAAGACTATTATGGCAAAATAGTTGTGTGATTAAGTATTCAATAACTAATAATTAAAAAACAATTAAAATAAATAAGCAGTAGAGGTCGAACGAAAGTGAACAAGTGAGAAGATAGGTAGTTCTTCGAGCCATCAAGTTTTACTCATTAATTTTCCTTCCGTGTATCAATGTCTGACTCTGCCTTGTGGAATATGGACGCATCACTAAGCCATGCAAATCTACTCTATAGACACAAGTAAATAAGCGTGTGATATGTGTGAATATCCTTGTAGCAAGAGATATAATTCACCCCACTTTCTAGGTACTATCAGTATCAATTATTTTCCGTGCACTTAGTACTCTAACCCGATATGATCTCCCTTTATAGGTACTATGAAGTTATACTATTTATCCTACTTATTAACCCGAATACAATTCAATTAACAAGTATCTATATAAGATTGTTCTAATGAGACTTCGAAATCCATTCACTTAGAATCATAACATATAATCTTGCTCAGCAGTGAACACACTCAATCACTAATCAAGATATGTATTCAGACTCTACATAACAAATAATGATTCACAAAACAACTCTGAGTACGAATTAAAAATGCATAATCTTATATAAAATAATCCACAAGTAGTGTTGTACAGAGTATACATACGGAAGGTTAATTAACTTATAAAACCTTCATAAATCCTAGAACTTCCGAAGCGGTTCTAGCCCATGATTGATCGAAAAATAATCATGGTGTTTGGATAGATCTTATCCATAGTCTTAAATCCTAGTGTTTAAATCGAAAAACAATCATAGTGTTTGGATCGAAAAACCCTAGATGCGGGCGCCGTCGCGTCTCTTTCTATCTTGAATCTTCACTTGGTTCTCACTTGATTCGACAGACAAATCTTTCTCCATAGCTCTGTGGGTGGTGGTAGGGTTTCGGTTGTTGTGTAGAATGAAAGTGGTGAATGGCTCCCCTTTTCCTTGCATAGGTTTTTCTTTTATACTTATGAGCTCTTCTTACAGACTTAGGATGGACTTTTTGAGTGAAAAAATTCACTGAAGGTGTAAAAATACGGATCTGGACTTGTCCAGTGTATCAGTTCGACCAAAGGCCTTGGTCAAACCGATCACAGCTGGTCGAACCACAAGTCGAATCGGCCTGTAACACATTGGCAGGTCACCGGTTCGACCGAATGGTTCCTTAATCAGAAGCTTTCTGGTCGAACAACAACTGTGAAAACTTATGCTTCTGGTTCGACCACGGTTCGACCAATTATCTTGGTCGAACCATAGTGTCGTGGTCGAATCACACTCCTGACACTTTCTCTCGCCTGGTTCAACCACAAGTGCTGGTTGAACCAACTTTCTCTTGGTCGAACTAAGCTAGTGCTTGGTCGAATCGGGCACCTGAACCCCCTTTTTCGGTTCTGATCACTTCTATCCTATTTTTCTTCGAAAATCCACTCAAACGGACTCAGACACACCTGATTCATGACTTTACACTATACCACACGATTTATCTTGACCTAAGATCAAATCTTACATCATTATCCCACAAATCAAGGCTCAAAACACGTGAATTTACATACTCATCATATCGATTGAAGGTATCTTCAACACTCTTCACTTCTTGTTGCTGTCTACTAGGCCCCCTTAATGTCAACTCTTTAATCTGCTTCTACTGGGACCCTAGTAGCTTGTTGATATTAGCTAAACTAGAGATGATCTCATCATCCCTATTCGGCTTCACTACTTGATGTTCAACCTGAGCCACCTTACCTAGTACATAAGATCCTCTTACTCTTTCCATAGGCTAATCATGTGAATTTTTAGAGATGTCTTTAAATAACTTTTCTGCTTCTAGTGCTGTCTTAGATAACAGCGCTCCTCCTGATGATGCATAAATAAGAATACTTAACTCACAATCCAATCCATAGTAGAAGATACTTACATACTGAGTCTTAGACATCCCATGCTGTGGGCACCGACTGAGCATATATTTGAACCTATCCTACGCCTCATGAAATTTCTCAGCTTGATTCATAACAAATTGGGTGATGTCTTGCTTCATTCTTAAGATCCTTAAGGGTGGCATGAATCTCTCTAAGAACTTCTGCTGCAGTTGGTCCCATGTAGTGTAATCTATGGCATCAAGAGTCTCATACCAATCTTCTACTCTATCAATTAAAGAGAACTTGAATAGGGCGATCCGCCTAGCATTGTCATGAGCTCTAACACCCTTTTGAGTGTTTTCATAACCAAGGAATCTTTTTAGGTGCTGATATGGATCTTCAAAGGAACTCCCAGAAAAAGGATTATTTTCTACCATGTTGATAAGAACAGGATGTATCTCAAAATCATCATCTTGCCCCCTTGCTCCTATCAACCCCATGTTGCCATTCCCATTATTCGTGAAAATTTCACGTATGGCAACATCATCCGGATTCTGCCTTGCTCTGGCCATGTTTAGCACTATATGTTATTCCTTCCTTTCCTTCCTCTCCTTTACCTAGTGCACAAGTACCTCAGAAAAATTCAAGGTTAGATAGAAATAAATAATCACAAATAAAAATTTTAATCAAACTAGAATTAATAAAATCAATAATAACAGTCGTCCTCAACAACGGCGCCAAAAACTTGATGCGCATTTTCTTTGCATGCAAAATTATTCTCCAAGTATTAAGGGTATCAATTGCAGCTTAAGAAAGCGACCAAGTTAAATATCGACCCAAAGTCCGGCGTATTATCAATTTAATTATTTACTAAATTGATTAAGACAATGCAATAAGATTGGGATTTAATTATTAAACTACTAAGCAGAATTATTAAATAATAAATAAATAAAATATCACTGCATACGAAAGTGAATCAAGTAGGAGAATAGGTAGCCCTAGGATAATCCATTTTCAATTATTAATCTCCCTTTCGTGTAACAATGTCCGACTCTGCCTTGTTGAATATAAACGCATCACAAAGCCATGCAAGTTTACTCTATAGACACAATTAAATATGTGTATAACACGTGTGAATAACCTTAGAGCAAGAGATATAATTGCATATCCCTTTCTAGGTACTATTATTATCAATTATTTCCCTGGCCAATTGGTACTCTAACCCATATGATCTCCCTTTATAGGTACTATGAAATTACCCTCTTTATCCTACTTACTAACCTGAATACAATTCAATTAATTCCCTCACTTAGAATCATAACACAAAATCCTGCTCAGCAGTGAACGCACTCAATCAATAACCAAGATATATATTCAGACTCTATATAACAATTAATGATGCACAAAACAACTCTGAGTATGAATTAAAAATGCATAGTCTTATATAAAATAAATCTACAAGTAGTGTTGCACGGAGTATACACAGGAAAGTTCAATTAATTCATAAAAGCCTTCAAAACCCTAGATCTATCAAAACAGTTCTAGAACATGATGTTAAAAAGAACACTCATGAGGGTTGGATAGATCTTACCCATATGTTTGGAAAATATAAGATAAATTAGGAAACGAATAAAACCCTAGATGCGGGAGTCGTCGCGTCCTTCTCCATCTTGAATCCTCCTCTTGGTTCTCCTCTTGATTCAGCAGACAAATCTTCAAAGTGATGGATGGATGGAGGAAATGATGTGGATGATAGTTACGGGGTGATCCCCCTTGTGTTGTGGTGCGCGCTTTTCAGCTGTAACCTGCATCCCTTTTATGCTTGTAAACTCTCCTAACGGACCTTGGATGAATATTTTCATGGAAAACACGAATATACACACACAGAAGATGTAAAATCAAAAAAATCTGACTTTCGTGTCCCCGCTCGACCAAACAGCTCTTGGTCGAGCGGAGGACCCTTGGTGGAGTGGCTGGTCGAGCTGCAATGTGCAGTCTCACCGTTTCGTACATAACTTTCAAATTCGAGCTCCAATTTGAGTGATTCTTGTGCTCATGCGATCATCTCTTCCTTGGATTTCTATAAACAAAAGAACTCACAAAAAATTCAACATTTAAAGGTGTAACAAGCCATGCAAAGTGACACAGTCGTGCTGAACAGGAACAACTTACGCGACATTACCATTTTGATCATAACATTCTCATTTGGATTTCGATTGAGGTGTTCCTTATGCCAAAATGATTTTTTCTTCTGTGGCTTTCTAATCATGTATCACACTTCTAGTTTTGATCTCCACACTAACATAGAAAAATTTTACAATTTGGACGTGCGTTTTTTAGTATTCTTGCACAAGTTGCACATTTTCTCCAACTTTGCACATTTGATCCTTTTTACACCTAAAATACAATAAAACACCTCAAACACACCTTTTTCTCACATATATCAAATATAAGATACTTGTGCTGATATATGACAATAATTCTCATCAAAAAGGTATTAAATTGGACACTAAAACACGCTTATTTTCACTCTCATCACCAGGCCTCATCCAGACTCGGGGATATTCCCCAGACACATCTATCCAGCATTTTTTCAGATGGATTCTCTATCGTGTGTTCAATTTTTTCCAACTGGCCTAGTAATCCTACCAATGAGAAAAATCAGCTAAGTTAATACCAACCTTAGCAGTGCCCGTCATAGGACTAAGGTTGATCTCTCCCTCTTTAACCCCAGAGGTGATGGGTTAACTCGTTGACTCTAGATATGACTCAAGAGCCTTGATTTTTCCTTGCTAGTTATTCCTTTAGAAGTTTCGATCCAGAACTCGTGCTAGGGGTACTTGAATCCCCTGCTCTGGGTTTAGGGCTCCATTCCCGAATGCACTCCTTTTGCCGATTGTTCATGACTGCCCGAAGTAAAGGCACTTTTATTGTCTCGAATAGACCCACATGGCTGCGGATACAGTCTCGTATTAGATTCGACACTTTGGTTTCATCTTCTCATTTTAATTTTCTGGCAACGTTAGCATTCATTGCTAGAGTCTCGAAATCCTTTTGAAGCACCGCAAGGAGCCCCATCAGGTGCTTGGATCTCATTAGGATGGAGTCTATTTCACCTCCTTCCATCTCTCATCAGAAAATCTACCAAAATATTTTCAACAGATTTAATAATGACAATATTAAAATCATAATATTGGTATTCAACTTGCCATCTTAAAAGTCTAGCCTTTTCTGGTTTTGATTCAATTTTATTTTTTAGAAAGGCTTTTACACTCATGTTATCGATTTAAGAATAAATTTCTTCACAAGAAGAAATAATGGCAATTTTTTGAGCACCTTTCGTACTGGGAAGAACTCCTTCTCATTTATGTGCCATCTCTTTGCTTCATTCTCCGCAAAGAATTCACTGCAATATCTGCATACCACTTCTCCTTCTGATATGGACTTCGTAAGGACTGCTGCCCACTAATGGTAACTGGCATCTGTATATAGCACTAGGTCATCCTCGTCATGCGGAATGGCTAACTTTGGGAGCTTTTTGCAAACCTTCTTTAACTGTTTAACCATCTCTCGGTGTGATTCCTCCCATTTGAAGTCAGCATCTTTCTTCAATAGAGGACTGAACATCTTCCTGTATTATGCTAGATTATTGATGAACATTCCAGCAAAATTGACTTCTCCTAGGAAGCTTTGGAGTTGCTTCTTGTCCTTAAGATCTTCAGGGAATCCTTGAACTTTCTCTACAATGTGCGGTTGTAGAATAATTCTGGATTCATCGAACTTGACTCCAAGAAACTCGATTTATCTTGTTGCTATTACTACCTTCTTTTCAGAAAGCACTAATCCTTCCTTGTGACATACTTATGAAAATATTTTCAGATGTGCCAAATGCTCCTTCATGTTCTTTGAGGCTATGAAGATGTCATCCACATAAACAAACATGAATGAGAAATGATATTTGAAAAGATTATCTATCTTTCTCTGATATATCTGCTATGTTTTTGCCAAACCCATAGGCATGACATTCTAAATATAATGGCCTTGTGGTGTGGAGAAGATTGTAAACTTCTTGCTTCCTTCTTCCATCTTAATCTGGTAAAACCAGATTCGCAATCGAACTTTGAGAATACCTTGACATTCTTGATACAGTTGACCAAGTGTTCCCTACTTGGTATGTAGCATCCATCGAACTCCAAGATATTGTTGATCCCTTTGTAGTTGATCACAAGTCTCAACTTAAGGTCTAGATGTTCCTTAAGTATTTACTGCATATCCTTTCGATCCTCTTGGTTCATCAGGATAGGCTTCTATCTCACGAACTCATGCTTCTTTCCTTCTTTTACTTTGAGCGAGGCTTTGAGCTCATTCTTGTCCCACCAGGCTAAAGGATCCTCATTGAAGTTCCTATGTATCTTCTTTTTTATGTCCTCCAAAGTTGTTTGTTCTTTGATTGTGACATCTTTCTGTAGTCTATCTCCCAAGCTTGCTTTGAGAAGGTGGATTGTATTTTCTTTTAGCTTCTCCATCTTCCATCCAGCTCTAGTCTCGGTTCTCATCTGAAGAACTGATTCGCCATATCTTCTTCGATCTTTCATCTTTGGATGGCTAAGTTTTCCTTCATTATCACCACACTTGCTACAAAATCTGATTGCCATTTTTCTTTGAAATGCGTTACGCAGTCTTGGTGCGATGATCTTGTGTTCACAAAGGGTTGTGAAGATAAGCCTTCTTGTTGTATTTTCTTGGGTAAAACGCTGGAATGTCTGTAGGAAATTATTTCCTAATAGGATATCTGCTCCCATGTCGTGAAAATATATCGGTGGAGTCTTCACCTTGTACCATGGGATTCGGTCCGCTTCTCCGATCATAATTTTTGCTTGTCTGATTCCTCTTTTAAGGATTAGCACCCCCTAAGAGAAATCTCTTCTTAGTACATTTGGCAAGTCTTCGCCTTAGCCTTTAGGAAAGACTCATTCCTTTGCTGTGCAGATACCTGATTAGCCATTTGTAGTCGGGATGACCAATTATAATAATTTATCGAGCCCAAGAGAGGTAGGTACTAGAGTTTAAGCGATATCATATTTTTGTAATTTTATAGAGACGAATCATCAAAGGGTTGATTGTTTAAACAAGTAATTTAAAAGTAATAGAAGCAAGCAAGCAACAATGATCAACAAACAAGATAGATAAATGAAGAGTGGTTTTCCAAATTAAGTAAAAGTGAGATTAACAACAATTAAGAAGTGGAAATCCTAGGATAAATGCAACAAATTCATATGAATCATGGGTAAAAGACTAAGGGCCAACACTAAGTTCACCTATACTCCCTCTTGAGATGGATATGATATGGATCCGTTTAATAATCCCAAAATAGCTCAAATAATTGGTTCTCACTCAAACAATTCCAACTAGGTACTAAGGTTGAAATGAGAGTCCCTTTACACGATTAATCAACCTCTCGATCTAACCAATCGGATGCCCTATCAAAGGGTCCTAAATCCTAAAGGACATCTCTATCTCTTTAAGATCTATAATGCACATGAGGTGTATGATAAAATGATTCAATTAATTATCCTAAACATATTATTGACTTCTCAATCTAATCACATGTTTAAAACAACAAACCACACAAATCATCATAAACATCAAAATCTAAAGCATCAATGATAGAAAATCAATTAACCCAATCAACATATGAATTTTAATACATAAATCCCAAAATTATCCAACAACTCTCATGTTGCTAATCTCACAAGGGAGATTAGTCTACCATATTCACAAGGAAATCAACCTAGACAATAAAATCCTTACAAATCATGATAAACAACAAGGTTTCAATATAAAGTTTAGATGAAAACTCTCTTCGATGGTTCCAATAGTGATCTTCTTCTTTCCCTTGCAATTCTCCTCTCTTCCTTGCTTCTTTTCCTCAATTGAATGATGATTTTGATGGTTGGATGAAGATAGATAAAATGGATGATGAATGGATGAAGATGATGGTGTAAAATGGAAGAAATGGTGTGTGATCTAGGTGAACAATGAAAATCCTACGAATATTCTGATCAAATGTTGAACTTAGGGGTATTTATACCCCTTGGAAGCTTATAGAAGACTTGCTGATTTTTTTCAAGAATTTGCACGTACACGACTCGAGTGCAGTACACTGCTCGAGTCGTGTCACATCTTCTCAGCAGATTGCGGCATTGGATAGAGCTCGAGTCGAGTCCCCTACATGACTCGTGCTCTGATTCTGGATTCAGATCGTGTTCCGAACTCGGGCACAGGGTGGGCGAGTAGGTCATTTAGGTGTTGGCACACGGCCATTCTGAATAGGCCCGTGCGCGGTGCATGGGTCGTGCACCCAAGCTCGACTCGAGTTCTTGCACTCGACCCGTGTCGGAGCTGCCCTGTTTCTTCTTCTTTGGTTTATCTCCCGTCTCCATTTTCACTTTTTTCCATACGTTTAAGCTCATTCTCACATATTTCTATAAAAACACAAAATACAACCGAAATACACATAAATACGGATAAAATAATATGAAAATAGTTTTAAAAAGACACTAAAATCTAGGTAAAAATATCACTCATTTCACCCCGAGCAACGAAAATGATAAACCAAGATGGGAGATTTTCACCTAGGAAAAAAAACCTAATGAACATAAGCAATAACACATCAATAGCAATAAAAATCACAAATTTTGCTATGTCATTCTACATCATTAAACTCATAACATGCAAAAAATATTAACAAGTTCAATTTTAAGAGAATAAAGGGTAATATAATCCCTTTTGGTCCAAGCCTCACAACGAGTATAAATTTCTCTCAACACTCTATAAAGTGGGGTAAATTAACACTCATCAACCGATTGGGTCGACTCTCTTAAACTTTCTCGAGGACTACATTCACAAACCACCAAAGTTTTAATTAGTGATAAAAAAAGGTCTTTAATCAAGGATGTAATAATAGGCTCTTTGGTATGGTAGGAAAAATATAGATAATAGTGACTACTCAAGTGTAAGTAATCGAAGAGATGGCCAATTTCTCTAACTTCTTCACTTCTCTTTCTTCCTTTCTTATCTTTGCTAATTACAAGCACTAATCATCAACTTTCCTTGTATTTGAGCTTTTTTTGATTCATGCTTCCTTCCTTTGATGTTCATGGTTTTCTTGAGCATATTGTTGTTGCTTTGCTCTTTCTCTTGTTTTAAGGTTGTATGTGCATTTTTGTTTAAGCTCTTTTCATCCTTTTCTTGCTCGCTTACCATTTCCTTTCTTCTTTTTTCTTTCTTATCAAACCTTTCTAGTCTCCATCTCCTCAATCACCCACACAAAGGATATATATAAGGCTTAAATGGATAATCATGACTTATAATGTGCTTATATCACAAGAAATAGGCTTAAAGACTCAAAGTGGTTGACTAGGGATGATGTTCATGGTAAGGATATCATAAGGCTGTAAGTATAAATAACAAGGATGGCCTTAGATCATTTTATTAATCTCCACTAATTGGGCTCGTTCCCATAGTCTTTGAGTAAGTTCTAGCTTACCAAACTCAATCGATCCACTCTTGAAGAAGTACCATGTATGCACGGTTGAGGGTGAAATACTCTCAAGTTTGTTCTTGGTTTTTAAGGAACTTATTACACCACATTCATCTCTAAATTGAACAAGTTAAATAAAACATGTCACAATTTGAAAGTGTAGAGATTCTTAATCATAATTTGTCATCACTTATTACAATAATATATCATTATTCATATTAAAAAATGACTCACAACATCCCGAAAATAAACCACCAAACAATCCCTAAACAAGAATAAAAAAATACACACAAAACATATAAGAAAAGTCTCACCAAATAAGAAACAATCAAAAACACATATCATGCAAAAATAAAAATAATCCATCATACGAAAATTAAGCACATATTCATAACATTCATAATCAATTAGGCTCATAAATATCCCCATCTTTAATTGAAAAGAAAATCCTAAATTACGAAAGCAAACTTCCCACAAATGTAACAAATGAAGTAACATGCTAATCACAATAATCCAAATCAAAATAAATTCATGTCAAGAAACTAGAAGTGATAAAGTGTAGAGTAAACTCCCTTAATAGGTATTTGGTAGTAAAAGTTGTTAGCTACAAGCTCAATTCGTGCTTCCAATACCCTTCATACATGCTCAAAAACTCATCAAAACCATTAGCTCAACATTTTCATTAAAAATATGGACTATCATGCACTTCAACACAACCAATCGGACCAAATTCAACCCAAACTCATGAGAAAATTTTTAAAATTGACCAAATTTTACAAGAAGACCTCTTATCATCATAATATCAAGCACACTCAAGTGGTGAGTCACACCACACACTCTCCCCCAAACTTAAATCGAGACAAGTTGAGAATTAAGTTTGTAAAAAATGGTGGGACTTACCCTTGTAGTTTCCATCAACAATCTTCTTGTGGGGAAGCATACGCATCCAACAAATTGAGTTATGTCCACCACGCACTCTCTCCCCAAACATAAATCGAGACAAGAGTCGAAACTTAAGTTTGCAAAAAGTGGTACGACATTCTTACTCGAATCTATGAAGCACTTCCTGTATCTTCAATACACCTTTTTCTCACAAGCACAATCCACCTACAAGACTAAAATGCAAACAACAAAACAAACATCAAAAGATAAATAGAATGGGCTCCCATTTAGCGCTAAGTTTAACGTCCTCAAGCCGGACGGAATTTTACGCTCATTGGACCAAATGTTGGTCCATCACACTCTCTCCTCACATCCTTACTTTGAAAATTTGCTTAGCCCTCTTTTTGTATACTAGCTCCACTTCACCATTCTTACTTACAAGTATCAAGTCATCTTCAAGAAGTGATTCTAGTGGATTCTCTCTTTCCTTACACAAGAATTGTTGATCCTTGTCAATTTTCCAATCGAGCTCCGATGCTTTCTTCCTATCAACATCATAAGAAGACAAGTTAGAATTCGTCATTTTCATATAATAATGAAAAATGAATTTAAGTTGTCAAAGAGAAGGGAATCATGATCCATAAGATCATCTGGAGGCACATTCGGAGGCTTCAAATGAGATTTGGTTCTTTTTTCTTTGTTACATAAGAATGTAACACTCTTTCCTTTTGAGCTCTCTTCTGACATTAATTTTCACTCTTCCCGTAACTAGAAATGGCCTTCCTAAAATAAGTGGAATTTGAGGATTCCTCCTTCACTTCCAACACCATAAAATCAACCGGGAAAGCTTGCCCCTTCACTTTCACCTCCACGTCTTCAACAACCCCTAGTGGCTTAACAACCTCAAGACGGATAGTAGTAGGCTTGAGCTCTCCAATTTCAAGGTCCTTAAAAGTAGCTTGAGACATCACATTGACGCTCGCCCCCAAGTCACACAATGCATCAAGGGTTTCTTTCCCTTCAAAATCACAAGGAATTATGAACTACCCCGGATTATCAACTTTTGTAGACCCCTATTTTTGCACCGATTCACTTGCTTCGGGTGGCTCTTCTTTCCTTTTCTCCTCATACTTTTTTGAGATACTTCACACGTTCCTCAAACTCCTTTTTCTTCTCCTCCTTTACAAATATTTGTGGATAGGAAATAGGGAATGAAGTGATCGGAATACCCCAATAGTCACGTTTGTACTCCTCTTCTTTGACCTTTTCTTCAACTTTCTTTTCTCACCCTTTTCCACTTAGGTATCCATTTAGGCCCTTTCTCTTTTTTCTTTCTTATCTCTTCACTTTCTTCACCAACCTTGCATTCCACTAACCCTTCTTCATCCTTTCACTCCTCTTCCATATCAACAAATAAATATTGAGCTTTTGGATTGACTTCGATTGTGGCCAGAAATATTCCTTTTTGTTGAGTATTTAAAGAACTTGCAATTTGTCCCAAAGTTAGCTCAATAGACATAAACCTCTTTTCATCAGCCTCATCTTAGCTTTGGTGGACGCTATCAACTTCTCTATTTGTTAATCATTTGAAGCTTTTCCTTCATTGTTTGGTGCCTTAGTTCCCGGATGATATCCCGGAGGATAAGCAATTGCATTGTTCGAGTTGGAGTAGGAAACATTATCTTGCCTCATTTGTTGTGGGTACGAACTTCCACCACTTTGATGGTTGAACCCTCCTTGTCTCGGTGGATAATTACCTTGGAAATTATTTTGGTAATTCCCTTGGAAACCCCTTCCTTGCATGTAGAGCACATCTTCTATCTTTGGCTTAGACATAGCCAATTGTTCTCCACTCACAATATTCAGAGGAAGTACCCCTTGATCAACTTGACTTTCAACCATATTAGCTCCTTGATTGTTCACACCATGATTCAAACTCATTTGTCTAAAAACTTCCGCCGCTATCATTTCAACACTTGGCACACTTGGCTCAACATTCAAACTCTTCACACTAAACGTTGCCCTTGATCAAATTCTCAAATCCATAGCATCCACTTACTCTCTGCGATGGCCATTCATAAACATTTGTAGCAATCTCATCAAAAATCCTTATACCCATTTCCGGAGTCACTCCAAGTACGGTTCCACCGACCAAAACATCAACAAGTATTCTTTAACCATTCACCAAACCTTGGTAGACAAACCGACTTGTTGATTTGCCGGAAATCCACGTTGTGGACACTTGCGAAGCATATCCTTAAATCTTTCCCATGCTTCATAGACACTCTCTTAAGGCATTTACTTGAATTGAGTAATCAAGCTCTTCATTTGAAGCGTCTTAGAAGGCAGAAAATATTTATTCAAAAATATTTGCACAAGCTCATCCCAAGTGTTGCACGTACCCGGAGTAATGGTAGATAGCCATGTTCGTGCATGATCCATCAATGAGAATGGAAATAACCTCATCCTAATACAATCCTCGCTCAACCCATTCATCTTCACGGTGTTGGCAATCTAAATAAATTGAGCTAGATGAGCATTATGATCTTCATTCGGGGTTCTACCAAATTGTTGGTCTCTCACCATAGAAATCAAGCCCGCTTTAATTTCAAAGTTGTTGGCATTGATTGGTAGGCCAATCATGTGTGGCATGGCCCTCGGCAAAAAGAAATCCCGATTCACCCTTTGATCATTATGAATTCTATATTGCACCGGAGGTGGTGGTGGTGGTGCGTAAGCTTGTTGCGGAGGGACATAGGGTTGTGGAAAGCCTTGTTGAACCATTTGTTGAAGTATGGCTTGATTGTTTATAGCTCCATAATTTTGATAGGCATGTTGAGGAGGGTTGGCATTGAATTGAGGTGCTTGTGCGTTGTCTTGCACATGCACATTTTGTCCGCCTTCACCATCATGCTCTATATCCACATGATCATCACCTTGAAAATTCTCCATTTGATCACTTATTTTTGATTTGTTCTCCTTTCTCCTTCTTCGAAAAGTTTGTTCTATTTCCAAGTCAATAGGCTCTGATTGTGTCCCCCTTGACCTCGTTTGCCTACACCTTCACAAAGAAGAGAAGTTAGAACAAAGGCTTTCAAAAGCAAATAACAATAAATAAAAAAAATTATCCCTAGTAAGATTACTCAAAACGTTCCTTCTTTAAGCTACTAGCAACTGTTGCCTCCCAGGCAACGACACCAATTGATTAGCAATTTGTAGTCGGGATGACCAATTACAATAATTTATCGAGCCCATGGGAGAAAGGTACTAAAGCTTATGCGATATCACGTTTCTTGTAATTTTATAGAGATGAATATCAAATGGTTGGTTGTTTAAACAAGTAATTTAAAATTAATCAAAGCAAGCAAGCAAGCAATGATCAACAAACAAGATAGATTAATGAAGAGTGATTTTCCAAATTAAGTAAAAGTGAGATTAACAACAATTAAGAAGTGAAAATCCTAATATAAATGCATCAAATTCATATAATTCGTGGGTAGATGACTAAGGGCCAATACTAAGTTCACCTAAACTCCCTCTGGAGATGGATAGGATATGGATCCGTTTAATAATTCCAAAATAGCTCAAACAATTGGTTCTCACTCAAACAATTCCAACTAGGTACTAAGCTTAAAATGAGAGTCCTTTCACACGATTAATCAACCTCTCGATCTAACAAATCGAATGTCTTATCAAAGGATTTTAAATCCTAAAGGACATCTCTATCTCTTTAAGATCTATAATGCACATGAGGTGTATGACAAAATAATTCAATTAATTATCCTAAACATATCATTAACTTCTCAATCTAATCACATGTTTAAAAAAAACCACACAAATCATCATAAACATCAAGATCTAAAGCATCAATGATAGAAAATCAATTAACCTAATCAACATATGAATTTTGATACATAAATCCCAAAATTATCCAACAACTCTCATGTTGCTAATCTCACAAGGGATATTAGCCTACCATATTCACAAAGAAATCAACCTAGACATTAAAATCCTTACAAACCATGATAAACAATAAGGTGTCAATACAAAGTTTAGATGAAAACTCCATTCGATGGCTCCAATGGTGATCTTCTTCTTTCCCTTACAATTCTCCTCTCTTCCTTGCTTCTTTTCCTCAATTGAATAATGATTTTGATGATTGGATGAAGATAGATGGAATCGATGGTGAATGGATGAAGGTGATGGAATAAAATGGAAGAAATGGTGTGTGATCTAGGTAAACAGTGAAAACCCTATGAAAATTCTGATCAAATATTGAACTTAGAGGTATTTATACCCCCTGGAAGCTTCTAGAAGACTTGTTGATTTTTTCCCAGAATTTGCACCTACAAGACTCGAGTGCAGTACACGGCTCGAGTCATGTCACATCTTCTAGGCAAATTACGGCATCGGACGGAGCTTGAGTCGAATAAATCTGAGTGATGGGTATTGGACAGAGCATATGAGATATTGTATGTGATAGAGTAAGGCCTATTCCCTTCTTTCATCAAATCTTTGTTCTTGAAATCTTGATGAAGGGTTAGTCCCCTATTGAAATCGTGATCTGCCGGATTGAAGGCAATCCTTGGGTAAATGAACGATGCCACCTTTCCCGCGTACAGGTTTTCTGAAATTCCTCCCAAGCAGGCCTCTCTTGTATTTTTGATCCTCTTATCAAATATAGCAATATCGATTGGAATATCGATACCTTCTTTGAATTTTTCTTTGATGAGGATCCGAATAGCTCCGATACGAATCCTAGACATGGTCTTGGCCACTTCTTGTAGCTTGCTGAGTTCCTTATTGACTTCCTCAATAGAAACTAGCTGCATTTCCATCATATTTCCCGTGAGCTCCATAGGAATGGTAATCTTCCCTTCGTTCACTTTGTATATGATGTGATGATTTCTCTTTCTGAGACGGAATCGCTCCATTCATTCCACAGTAAATCCATCATATAGATGGAGTCTTGGATCCTCCTTCATGATTCTCAAAAGAGCCTTATGAGAAATGGATGTCTGGGAAAAGAATCAAGACATATCCTCTTGCATCTCTTGTCTGAAGCTTTCTTCTTCACCCCGACTCATCTTTGGAAGATTCGTCCTGACTTAAGAATTCTTCTTTATAGATACTTTCGTCTGAGGGTATATCTTCAAATTGATATACTTGTACTAGATCTTGGAAGTAAACCGCTTCCTCTATTTCTGGAGTTGTTTCGAACTGTCGCACTCCCCCCTTCTGGTTTTATGGGCAATCTGGTGAGATATACCCTCTAGCTCCACACGTATAGTAATTACAATCCTTGAATCTTTCATTGGCTCATGTGGGTGCTCTTTGGAACTTTTTCTTGTAGGAGTTCTTCCTGTACTCCTCTGGTTTGATCTTAAGGATGAGGCTTGACTTCTTGAGCTCCATCTCGATGGTCTCGACCTTTACCCTGATTTATAGCTTCGGACCTTTAGTTTAGACTAAAAGGATCTTGGTCTTCTGGACCTCCATCATCCGCTTCTTTATGTGTATGGATGACTTTTCTTCATCATTTTCTGCTTTCTTGGGTTTCTTCTAATTACGGTTGGAAGATCATTGCTTTCGCAGAATAAGGATACTGTTTTGTTGATTTCCCTTAATCTCTTATAGTTTTTGTGTAGTGATGCTTGATGAGACCACTCTGCAATCTTGTCTTTGAGGAAGAACATTCTTCATTCTATTGAGTCCAGCTCACATGGTTCATATTTTTTTATCAGCATTTCCCTCCATGGGGCTTGGAATCTTGGCAAAGAACAGGTGGAATACTTCCTCCTCCTTGATCTTCGATTTCCATCCATACTCTGTAAAGAGTTTGATGTACTCATTTACGTGACAGATGTCAAGTAGTTCAAGGCTGTATAGGGTATTCCTATACTTCTTCTTCTTTTCTTCTTCCATTTCTTCGAAATAACCTACTCCGATGAAATGGATTTTGAAGATCTTCGCCATGCGATCAACAATATTGCCAAGGTCTTCTCCCTCCATGGCCTCCTTCTTGACTTCGTCTGAGAGTACCTCCCAGGTTCACTTTACTGATCCTTCTAGGCTCATAGTTAGGAATCTTATGAACCCCTCTTTATCCAACTCCAGTGCACCTCCTGCAATTTTCATTGCATTTGTCCACTCATCGATCAAGGTCTCTCTATTCTTGAAATCTAGAGTGATAGGGTTTAGGATAAATCCATATGGATTTATCGGTTCAAGATGAGATAGACCATGTGTAGATTAGATCCTCGAACTCGGCTTGCTCCTGTTGGCAATTCCATCTCCTTCATCTTGAAATTCCTTGGTTTTGAAATGTCTCTTCTTGTCTTGGTTCATGGACTCCATGTGATCCACAAGTTCCTTTATTTTGGCTTAGATCATCTTGCATCTGAGGAGACTGAGACTGCTCTTGAGAGTTTGAAGTTTCTCCAACATTCATCTTTAGATTTATGATAGTTAGTCCTTGGAATGACTCATATAGATCTTGTAGATCCTCAAGATTTGTTCTTTCCATTCGGGGATGTGGATTCTCCTTGAAAGATAACAATAATCTTCTTACTCTCGGTCTTTGGTCTCGTGACATCTGTCGTCTTTCCCTTTTGATGTAAAAGGGGTTCTATTCCGAAGGTTGGTGGCAACCTTCCTCCTGGTCTTCTCCCGGTCACTTTAGTTTCCAAGTGTTCTACTTGATTTATCAACTTCTTGATGAGGTCAATTTGTTTGTTCTGCAACGTCTCCACCTTATCCATCTTGAGGCTGATTTCAAATATCGTCTTGGACATATTTGGTAATATTCTCAAAAGAATTTTACCGTCTTCTGTAATTCTCTAAGATCTTGGTTCATCTTAGAGTTATCTGCCTCGATCTCTTTCCACTCTGTCATTTTGACCACCATGAAAAGTGATAGGGCTTGCAGATTTCACTTAGACATTGATTTGGTCATATTCTCAATTGTTCGTGTCTGGGACATGTCCATGGATCTCAGTGAAACTGTGGAGTTCCACTATATTTTTCGACACCTCCTTGGAGTATCGTATCTCATTCTGACGGGTTTCCTCCAGGCGTTCCTCCTTGGTGTAATTGGCACGAGCCTCTGCCCGTTTCCTTCATCTTTCAAGATTATTCCAGAATCGGTTGTTGACCTCTACTTTCCTTTTCACTTATTGTCTAGACAAAATATTATAATATTGTTGTATAGGGCTGCTCGTTTCACCATATCCAACAGGCCAGTAGGCGTTGTTGCTCCAATTATCAACAGGGCTAATGGTCCTGTCACACTAGGATGTCGAACTTTCGTTAAGTGATATAAGTTTATAATAATTTTTTCATTTATAAATAAATAAACCTAGGGCTCTGATACAATTTTGAAGCATGAAAATTATGAAGAAAATTGATATAAAATGAAGTATGGAGGTTAAGGTATTAATAAAATGTATAGTCAAGTAGTGTTGTGAAAGACATGTTGCAAAAAGGTTTGGACCACTTGACCACCCTTAGGGCTATTTTGGGAATTAAATAAAAATTTGGCTATTTTTGTTAGTTTTTTATCATCTTGCTAGAATTGTTTTTTGCATTTGAATGTTGGGCCATTTTTTCACATTATTCCTTATATTATATTTTTTATTATAATGATTTAAATTTGCTTGTCTGCTAATGATTTAAGCCCTAAATTTGCATGTCCGTTAACGATTTTCCTAAATAGCATGTCCGCTGATATAATTAATACGTAATTGTATGTCAAATAATTTATTTATGTAAGATATAATTTTATCTTTTGATTATTAATTTAATTATTTGCATGATTAAAGTATAAATTTTTAATTGATTAATTAGTATGAATTTTAAAAAGAATAAGTATTAATTTGAATGAAGAATTAAACAAAAAAATAAGTAACAACCTTTTTAGTTGGATATTTGATACAAGATAGTAACCTTTTTATTGGATATTTGAGATAGGATAGTTTAAAATAATTAAATTAAATTAAAATAAAAACTAAAAGTATGTAATGATATGTAATTGTATGTCCGCTGATAAATTCATACTTAACTTGCTTGTCCGCAAATAAATTGATTTTTAAATTGCATGTTAATGATAAGAAAATAATAATGAGTGAGGCTTGCGTGCACCCGGGCGCACGGAACACATTCCGTGCGCCTTTAGAAATTTTGTATTATGGGTAAGGGTACATTAATTTGGTCTAAAGGGTATACACTTTAATTACTAAAAGGTACACAATTTTGTTCTAAAGGGTATACACTTTTCATTAATATTTTTTTTTCTTTAGAAAATAAAGGGTACACATTTTTATACTAAAGGGTATACAATTTAACACAAAATTCTAAACGCGCACGGAGTGTTGTTCGTGCGCCCAGATTTTTCTTTAGAAAATAAAGGGTACACATCTGTATACTAAAAGGTATACAATTTAGCACAAATTTCTAAAGGCGCACGGAAAGTGTTCCGTGCGCCTGGGTGCACAGGAGCTTTTGCCAATAATAATATAACACGTGTTTGGTGTGTGATATCCTTAATTAATTAGGATATTATATTTTTTTATTATAATTATTTAAATTTGCATGTCCGCTAATGATTTAAGCCCTAAATTTGCATGTCCGCTAATGATTTTCCAAAATAGCGTATCCCCTGATATAATTAATATGTAATTGTATGTCAAATAATTTATTTATATAAGATATAATTTTATATTTTGATTAATTAATTTAATTATTTGCATGATTAAAGTATAATTTTTTAATTGATTAATATGAATTTTAAAAAGAATAAGTATGACTTTGAGTGAAGAATTAAAAAAATATATTTAAGTAACAACCTTTTTAGTTGGATATTTGATATAGGATAATAACCTTTTTATTGGATAATTGATATAGGATAGTTTAAAATAATTAAATTAAATTAAAATAAAATAAACTAAAAGTATGTAACGATATGTAATTGTATGTCCGCTGAAAAATTCATGCTTAACTTGCTTGTTTGCCAATAAATTAATTTTTAAATTGCATGTTAATTAAAAGAAAATAATAAGATATCATGTGTTTGGTGTGTGATATCCTTAATTAATTAGTATATTTTTTTTATTATAATGATTTAAATTTGCATGTCCGCTAATGATTTAAGCCGTAAATTTGCATGTTCGCTAATGATTTTCCTAAATAGAGCGTCCACTGATATAATTAATATGTTATTGTATGTCAAATAATTTATTTATATAAGATGTATTTTTATATTTCGATTAATTAATTTAATTATTTGCATGCTTAAAGTATAATTTTTTTAATTGATTAATATGAATTTCAAAAAGAATAAGTAAGACTTTGAGTGAAGAATTAAAAAAAATATTTAAGTAACAATCTTTTTAGTAAGATATTTGATATAGGATAGTAACCTTTTTATTGCATATTTGAGATAGGATAGTTTAAAATTATTAAATTATATTAAAATAAAAAACTAAAAGTATGTAATGATATGTAATTGTATGTCCGCTGATAAATTCATGTTTAAATGGCTTGTCCGCCAATAAATTGATATTTAAATTGCATGTTAATTAAGAAAATAATAAGATAACATGTGTTTGGTTTGTGATATCCTTAATTAATTATGATATTATATATTTTTATTATATAATGATTTAAATTTGCATGTCAGCTAATGATTTTCCTAAATAGCGTGTCCGCTGATATAATTAATATGTTACTGTATATCCGCTAATATTATTCTTATTTTCTTATAGTCGGCACAATTTTTCTAATTTGCATGTTCTTATATGTCCGCTAATGATTTAATCCGTAAATTTGCATGTCCACTAATGATTTAAGTTTTAAATAGCGTGCCCGCTAACATAATTAATATGTAATTGTATGTCCGTCGGTAACTTCATGCTTTTAATTAAATACAAATAATTTATTTATATAAGATATAATTTTATATTTTGATTAATTAATTTAATTATTTCCGTGATTAAAGTATAATTTTTTTAATTGATTGATATGAATTTAATAATTAAGTAAGTTTTTGACTGGAGAATTAAAAAAAATATATTTAAGTAATAATTTTTTAGTTGGATATTTGAGATAGGATAGTTTAAAATAATTAAATTAAAATAAAATAACAAAACTGAAAGTATGTCATGATATGTAATTGTATGTCCGCCGATAAATTCATGCTTAAATTGTTTGTTCGCCCATAAATTGATTATTAAATTGCATGTTTATTAAAAGAAACTTATAAGATAACATGTGTTTTGGTGTTTAATATCCTTAATTAATTAGGATATTATATTTTTTTTATTTTAATGATTTAAATTTGCATGTCAGCTAATGATTTAAGCCCTAAATTTGCATGTCTGCTAATGATTTAAGTTCTAAATAGTGTGTCCGCTGATATAATTAATATGTAATTGTATTAAATTGATTGTTCGTCGGTAAACTGATTATTAAATTGCATGTTAATTAAAAGAAAATAATAAGTAACATGTATTCGGTGTGATATCCTTAATTAATTAGGATATTATATTTTACCCGATATTTCTATAGGTACGCAAAAAGAAAATATTTGAAAATATTTAGTTTTTTATTAAAAAGACAGCATATTAATTAAAAATAATAATTAGATAATATATGTACGGTGTGTGATATCCTTAATTAATAAGAAAATTATATTTTTTTCATTAAAATGATTTATTTATTATGTTAGTATTTGTAATTATGCAATAATTATAATTATCAATTTTATTGTCTTATTATCAATATAATATATCTGATTTGAAACTGGACTTACTATTTTTTTTCGTGTTCGTTGGTAAGATAAATTATTAATAGAATTAATAAAATTTTTATTTTAAAATTTGTCCAAAATTATAAAATAAAAAATAAATTATTCATTACATATATATGTCAGAGAGAGAGAGAGAAAAATTCTGCACCGTTGAAAAAATAATTCTGACAACTACTGTTCCTCCCATTTTCATTATCAACATGTGGGCACCCTTAGGGATATTAATGTCATTACCTATAAAAAGTGGACAAAATTAGATGTAATATAAATGTGTGGTCAATTATTTTGAATTGGACAGTTAATGGCATTTCCCTATAATTAAGCATGTCATGTAAACTAATATATATATATGGAGTGACACGGAAGAAAAGAGAATGGAAGATATAATGTAAGTTGAGAGGAGTTGAAATAAAAAGTAAGATAATTGTGCATAGAATAAAATTTGGTGGAAAGATAAGAAGAGCGTGAGGAAATGAAAATTAAGATTAGTAGAAATATGAAATAAGATCAGCATTGCATATAATAAATGAAAGGTGAAAAATGTGTAGAAGGAAAATAAATACAAAGAGCACTGCAGAGGATGAATGTTAAATTAAAATAATAGTAATCATTATACTTATAAGTGGGTCAGCTAAGAATTTCCTCTAACTTTTTAATATGTACAAATAATTTCTCGACATAACCCCATTTTACAAATTAAGCCACCAAAAAGATGGAGGCATACCCGGTGGCTGACGTGTCATTTTTCTTACCAGCTCACATGCCACATGTATAAACAAAATAAATAAATAAATAAATCACTTCAACACATCTCCTTCATCTTCCACTGGAAAATCTCTAACCAGTTGCCAGTGCGCATGCTGCCATTACCGTCGGACACCGCTGAAAATGCGAAATCCGCTGCCGGAGCCCGTCGAGACTGTCAAAAATCCATGTTACCGCCGATTCGCCACCGTTGATGATCTGTAAATCTCACCTTCACCATCGGCGGCACATACGGCACCGCCGGCTATGTGTCTCTTTGGGAGCATCTCCCCTACTGCCGCAACAACACCGATGAGTTCAATCTTCCCGGATTTCCAAATTCCTACACCTTCCACACCAGTCAATGGCATCAGTATCTCAAAGTTGCAGATGGAACTGATCCATGGTCGAGATTCTTCCAATCTTAGATTGCACACTCCAAAAACTCCCTTGGTTGGTTGTGCAACACCGCCGCCGAGATGGAACCCTTGGGTTGGATATTCTGAGAAAGTACACGAAACTCCCCATCTAGTGCATTGGTCCCCCTTCTTCCCCCTGCCATAATGGCAGAAAATCAACTCGCATAATCGGACAACACACCGACAGAGAGCCCAGAATATTTTCGGGAAATGTTTACGGTGGTTGGATTCGCACCCTAAAAGCTCTGTTCTGTAAATATCCTTCTGTTCCTAAAATTCCATTAGCCCTAATCAGATGATGGCACTGGCGGAGAGTTTGGAGGATGGTGAAAAGCTATTCATCTGAGTAATCAGACCTTCCACCAGATTCGATATCAGAGGCGAGTTCAAATCTGAATAGCTTCTGGATTGATTCGAAGAGAGGAATAGTTAGGGATTGGTGGTGCGGGGCTAGAGATCCTCTACCATAAATCAACAGATGCGTTTGTGCGCCACTGCGGGTAGAATTCAATCGTGGAGAGCTTGAGTCAGGGTGCCGATGATCGGGTGGCTGTTGGCAGCGGAGCAAGGGTACAATGCGAAGATGCTGGTGGAGGAGATGGGGGTTTTCATGATATTAACGAGGAGATTGGCGTGTCTGTTTTGTTAATCCACAATTTAAAATATTGGCTTAACCACATGCATTGTTCATTGAATTGAGCTTAACCCAAATAAAAAAATATATATATATTAGGTGCACCCTGGTGCAAGGGTGTATTTATATGTGTATAACTTTTTATTCTATTTTATATACTCCCTCCGTCCTGGACTTATGTTCACCGATACTGTAGATACGGAGTTTAAGAAAAGTTGCTTTTTGACCAACTTTATTGATTTTTTAGGGGTATTGTGGTATTTTTAGGTAATAAATAAATTATAAAGTATGTTATGTGAGTTAGGTGTGAGTGATATTTTTGAAATTAAGATAACTTTTGTGGTTATTGGTTAATGTAGAGTTTCCATTTTTGGACGGTGAACATAAGTATGGGACGGACGAAAATGGAAAGTGTGAACATAAGTGTGGGGATGGAGGGAGTACATGTTATTCTATTTTGTATACGTGTTTCTTAATAATTATATACTTTTTTCACACTAAATTTTTCATTAAAAAAACTAACATCCATATGTGTATAACTTTTTATTCATTAGTGTATATATATTTATTAATAATTGTACTCCCTCCCTCCGCTTCTAAGGTATCCATTTTACTATTTTTGGCGTTCGTTTCAAAGATATCCATTTCCCCTATTTAGTAAAAAAGTACACAATATGGCCCACTACTTATCTCTAATACAACTACCCACTTTACATATAATAATACTCCTTAATCTTCATGCATAAAGCTAATGGATACCTTAAAACTGGACGGAGGGAGTATATTTTTTTACACTCAATTCTTTATTAAAAAAACTAACAATTAAATTGTATACATTTTTGTTCATAATTATACGTTTTTGAAAGTTGGTGCACCCTAAGATAGGGTGCGCTTAGGTGCACAGTATAATTAGCTAATAAAAAATATTTATGTTCGAATAATACTTTAATTTTTTTTATACACGTGGCATGTGACTTGGCAAGAAGAATGGCACGTCAGCCACCGCGGCAGGTCTCCAGCTGCCTGGTGACTTGATTTGCAAAATGAGTTTGAGGTTGAGAACTTATTTGTAAATATTAAAAAGTTTGGACTAATCTGCAATCCATAAAAATATTGGAACATTTAGTATAATTAACCCTTTATTTATTGATGATATATTATAATGGATCATATTTGTGGAACTGCTGGGAAGCTTTGTGATTGCAATGATAATTTACTATGATTGTTGGATTAAAGGTAAAAATAGTATCTGCATTACAAAAATATTGTTTGGAGTTTTAACTTATTTTAGTGTATATTACATTGTGGAATTGTGTGAATACCCTGTTCTCCTCCCAATCCTCGCGTTTTTTTTACCCTATTTCATATAATGGGCTAATTAATTAAAGGTTTTTTTTTCAATATTAGAAAGTTAGATAAATTATTAATTAAAGACCTGAAAGTTTTTTTCTATCAACTCAGAACCCGAAAGATATAATAATATCAATTCAGACCTATAATTATAAAATCAATTATTAATTAAAAACTAATAACATAATTATTTAAAATTTTCATGAATTAGTATGTTATTTTATTGATAATAAATTATAAAATATTATTTAAAAAAATAATTTTAATATATGAAATTTTAATGTAGTTTTTATTATTTTTTTTATTTTAATTAATTTTATAGCTTTAAGTCGTGAATTGATAGTTTCATATTTTTCAAGTCATGAATTGATAGAAAAAAAATCTTTCATGTTCATAATTGAGTATTGAAAAAATTCCTTGATTAAATCACACATAGCTGAGTATAATGGGCCTCTCAACAAAGAAGAAAATAAGGGTTGGTCACGCCCGCTTATTGATTGGATTAAATACACAAGGAATGAAAGCTCCTCAATTTGGGCCGCGAATAGGAATTGAGAGTTGATCCACATATTATAAAAACACCATGCTGAGCTCAAATTGGGTGCGGCCCAATTTCTTATGTTTGGCACATTCGAGTTCCCATTTTTTCTTCTCAATTATTCTGGTCTCAGCCTGTGAAATTTTATGACAGTAAATAGCAGCCAGTGGAGTCAATTTAATTAGCAGCGGCCCATTATAAACCACAATAGACCAATGATAATGCGCTAAGATTGATCCAATGATCAACAAACAGAGTCGATTTTTTACTTGGTCGTAGCGATGGAGCTGTATCGAAGCTTCTCCCTCAGCCCTCCTATAATTAAAACACAATCAAGATTTTCAATATATTATCAAGTAACAAACATACTAGGCTTAGATTCTAATAAGTCTAGGTTCTGCCATTTGGGAACGTGTTTGGATTTTAGATCCGATTTTGTATTCGAAGGGTGAAAGAATTGTTTCCTCACCTAAGAGTCTGTTTTTGTAATCACATTTTTTAATAGTGATATTTGTGCCATGAGACCGCCAAAACTTGCAAAAGTTTATGGAAAGATTGAGTAATCTGTGTGTTAAGTCTTCCGCTGATTTACAACTTGTTCTATACTTAGTCAAGTTACATTCTGATACATACAGTGTTGTTCGAAGTGTCATCACACTTAGGACAACATCGTACCAAAAATACACTTTGCACCATTGGGCACCCGACAAGTAGCATCAGAGCCAACACTTGACGATACTAAGTGTTAATTCCTGGTGTTAAGTGTTGAGTTATTATGGATTACTCTGCATCCGTCACCGTTCTCCCATTCTTGATGGAACAAATTATGCCTTGTGGAAAACTCGAATGAGGTCATACATCAAAGCATGTGACGATAAAGCTTGGAAGATCATTCTGTCTAGATGGACGCCTCCCACTGAAGAAGATAAAGATAGAGATCAGATTCTCAAAGATGAACTCAATTGGATTGCCGAGGAGAGCAATCTATCTGCACACAATTGCAAAGCTCTCAATGCAATCAGCTCTTCAGTTGATCCAGTGATGTTCAACTTGATTCAGAACTGTATATCTGCTAAAGATGCATGGGAAAGACTACAGGAACACTGTGAAGGTTCTGGTAGTGACAAAAGAGCGAAGGCAAGGCTGCTGAGCACGAAATTTGAAAGCTTGAGGATGAGAGAAGATGAGACCATCAACTCTTACAAAGAAAGGCTGTATGAAGTCGTGAACGAGCTGCAATCACTTGGTGACCCAATTTTCAATTCCAGGTTAGTAAACAAAACACTTCGTACACTTCCTAGAAGATTTAATAATAAAGTTTGTGCTATAGAAGAAGCTAAGAATACTAATACTATGAGTCATAATGAGCTTATGAGCATTTTGAAAACTTATGAAATGGATATGTCTCAACAAAGTTCTGCATATGATAGAAAAGGTGTTGTTGTTTTTAAAATTGATGCTCCTTCATATTTTGGAAGAACATTAACCATTACTGAAATTTCACAAATTGATGAAAATGTTGATGACATTTCAGATGACTCTGATAATATTGCTTTACTTGCTAAGAAATTTGAAGCCTATTTGAGAAATCAGAAAAACAAATTTAAAGCAAATACTCAGTCTAGGATAGAACATTCTCCTCATACTCCTAAAACTCATACTCCTCAATCCCTTACTCGAAGACCCACTCAAAGAAAACTTAAGTATGACCCTGAATTTAGAAAGACTCTCATTTGTAGTGAATGTACTGGTTTTGGTCATTATGCAAATGAATGTGATAACACTCTTTTGAAGAGAAGGATGAACTTAAATGTTTCCTTGAGTGATGACGAATCTGAAGGTGATCAAGAGACAAAGGATGAAGAACTTGCATTTCTGTCAGAATGTGTAAGTGAAGGACTTTCTGGAAGTGACATAGATGTTGAGTTGGATGGGACAACATCTACTTCGACATCAAGCAAGGTTCAGTCTATTTTTGATTATACTAGACCAGGTACATCTGAAGAGCAATTGGAAAGCAAAATTGCTGAACTTTTGAAAGAACTTCAAAAGGTCAACCAAGAGAATGATGGTTTGATTGAAACTATCACAAGACTTGAGGTAAATCTTACTAGAAAGGATGCTGAAATTTTAAAACTCCAAGAACAATTGACTGTTTCAACACTAAGTTTCAAAAAATACTCTAGGAGTACATATGTCATGAATGAAGCTTTGTGTGTTGGTAAATCTGATATGAGTGGTCTTAGATTTTCTGAAAGCTCTAACCCTTTTAGTTTTGAAAAACTTGTAAATTGTGTGAAACCTGGATCAAAAAGTTTTTCTAAAAAGTTTCCAAAACAAAGAGGCAAGAGAACTTTTATCTGTCATTACTATTCAGTTCCTGGTCACATTCATCCATTTTGTTTTAAACTGAAAGATGACTTGTTCTCTGGAAAAGTATTGCCTGAAATGTTGCCACACAAGTATTCACACACACCAAAAACTGCTTGGGTCAGAAAACCAAAAGTGCTATCTAATGTGGCTTGTACTTCTTTACAAGCATGTGTACCTGGTTTATGGTATTTTGATAGTGGTTGTTCTAGACATGTGACTGGAAATGTTGAATATTTGAAAGATTATGAAACTTTTGATGGTGGTAAGGTTACTTATGGTTGTGGCTCTAAGGGTAACATTGTTGGTAAAGGAACTTTAAATGTCAAAGGCTTCCCAAATTTGAAGAATATGCTGCATGTTGAAGGGTTGCGTGCTAATTTGATAAGCATAAGTCAATTATGTGATGATAATCTGCATGTGAAATTTAACAAGAATTCATATTTTGTGTTGAATGAAACTGATGAGTGTGTGATGGTTGGTAATCGATCTATTGATAATTGTTATCTGATTGGTTACAACACTTACTGCAACATCACACAACATGATGAAAGTGTACTTTGGCATCAAAAACTTGGCCATATAAATTACAGAAATTTACAAAAATTGGTAAAGTTGGAAGCTATTAAAGGTTTTTCTAAGCTCAATTTCAAAGACCCTCCCATTTGTGGTTCATGCCAAAAAGGTAAGCAGGTAAGGTCTTCACACAAAATCACCACTATGTGCACATCTTCAAGATGTTTTGAATTGCTTCACATTGATCGTATGTTCCTATGGAGACTGAAAGTCTTGGTGGTAAGAAGTATTGTTTGGTTGTGGTAGATGATTTTTCTAGATTTTCATGGGCTGAATTCATTAGAGAAAAATCAGTTGTGTTTGAAGTGTTTAAAGTACTTTACAAAGGTTCAAAAATGCTTTCAATCTTAAGATTTGTATGATTAGGACTGATCATGGTAGAGAATATGAAAATAACATGTATTCTAAATTCTGTGAAAAGAAAGGTATAGTACAAGAGTTTTCATCTCCTAAATCCCCACAACAAAATAGTATAGCTGAAAGAAAAAATAGAACTCTGCAAGAAATGGCAAGAGTCATGCTTACTTCAATGAATGTGTCTAAAAGATTTTGGGCTGAGGCATTGAACACTGTATGTCATGTGTCTAATAGAATTCTGTTTAGACCAGGTAGTTCTATTACATCTTATTAGTTGCTGTATAGGAGAAAACCCAACCTAAAATACTTTTATGTGTTTGGTTGCATGTGCTATATTCTGAATGATAGAGAGTATCTTTCAAATTTTGATTCTAAGAGGGATAAAGGTCTTTTCTTATGTTATTCTAAGAATAGCAAAGCATACAGAATCTTTAATCTTAGAACTAGATCTGTTCAAGAATCTGTAAATATGGTATTTGATGATACATCTAATATTGCAGGTAAAAAGATGGAAGATGACATCTCTGATCTGATTGAAATTGCAGAACAATGAATAATGTTGAGCCAAAAGTGATCACATCACCTACAACATCTGAGAATGAGTTAGAAAATGATGAGAATCAGATCCACAGAACTTCCAGGAATTCTCTTAACTATAGATATAAGAAGGATCACCCTTCCTCACAGACCATAGAAGAATCCTCAGTTGGTGTTCAAACCAGAAGGAAAGGTAAATTCAAAGATGTGGTAAGATCAGTTTGCATGTCCAACATATGCAGTCAGGTATGTGCTGAATGTTATTTTTCTTCTGTAGAACCAAAAAATATTTCTGAACTTTAAAAGATGAATGTTGGATTCAGGCTATGCATGAAGAACTTAAACAATTCACTAGGAATGATATTTGGAGTCTAGTCCCTAGGCCCACAAACACTAATGTAATTGGAACTAAGTGGATTTTCAAGAATAAAACTGATGAATCTGGTAATATAGTAAGAAACAAAGCTAGACTTGTTGCACAAGGATACACACAGGTTGAAGGGAGAGATTTTGATGAAACATTTGCACATGTAGCTAGAATAGAGTCTATTAGGCTTCTTTTGGCTATTGCATGCTTTGTTGGTATCAAATTGTTTCAAATGGATGTTAAAGCTGCCTTTTTAAATGGAATTTTAAATGAAGAAGCTTTTTTTGAACAACCAAAAGATTTTGTTGATCCTTTCTATCTTGATCATTGTATAAACTAAAAAAAGCTTTGTATGGTCTAAAGCAAGCTCCTAGAGCATGGTATGGTGGACTAACTGACTTTTTACTTCAATTTGGATTCATTAGAGGTAAGGCTGATAGAACTCTTTTCATTAAGCATGAATCAAATGGTTTTTTGATTGCTCAAATTTATGTTGATGACATTGTATTTGGAGCAACATCTCAAGTCATGATGGACAACTTTGTGAAAGCCATGACTTCCACTTTTGAAATGAGTCTTGTTGGTGACCTAAATTACTTTTTAGGGCTCCAAATTAAGCAAAGTGATAGTGGTATTTTCATCTTACATAGTAAGTATGCTAAAAACTTGGTGAAAAGGTTTGGTCTTGAAAATGCTAAGCCTATGAAAACACCTATGGGTACATCACAGAAACTGTGCAGAGATGATGTTGGCCCAGATGTTGACCACACTCTGTATAGATCAATGATTGGTAGCCTTCTGTACTTAACTGCTAGTAGACCTGACATTGTGTATAGTGTCTGTGTTTGTGCTAGGTACCAAGCAAATCCCAAGGAATCTCATATGAAAGCTGTGAAGAGGATTATCAGATATGTGGCTGGAACTGCCAACATGGGGTTATGTTTTTCAAAGGACACTAACAACTCTCTGGTTGGATACAGTGATGCTGATTGGGCTGGTGATTGTGATGACAGGAAGAGCACAAGTGGTGGATGTTTTTACATGGGTAAGAATCTTGTTTCTTGGCATTCTAAAAAAAATTGCATATCCCAATCCACTGCTGAATCTGAGCATATTGTTGCTGGAAGTTGTTGCACACAGTTGCTTTGGTTTAAAAAGATGCTAGATAATTATGTGCTTGAGACTGACACTTTAATGATTTACTCTGATAATACATATGCTATAAACATTTCAAAAAATCCTGTTCAACACTCACTCACTAAACACATTAGCATTAGACATCATTTTCTAACAGATTTAGTTAAGAAGGGAGTAGTCAAATTGGATTATATTTCCACTGAGAAACAAGTTGCTGACATATTTACAAATGCATTTGATTTCGGGAGGTTTTCTTCACTTGGGAAATCTCTTGGACTCTGCATTCCTTAAAGTCATGCATGTTGTTGCTTAGAGTGTTTCGACACTCGAGGCAACACTACTGTAAGCTTTGTCATTTGTGTCAAAATTAAGTGATTTGGTGACCTATTTTGTTAATGCTAATTATATTCTGGTTTAATCTTGAGGTATTACTGGACATACACTAAAAGCACAGTTCTTAAAAAAATCAAAGGTCCAAACATGCTAAGTAACTAGGCACACGGGGCTGACAACCACGATGTGTTCTTTTCAAAAGGCTATTTTGGTTTCAAAAGGAATAACGAACACTCTTGAACTACTACTGAATAACCAGACATACGGGGCAGACAACCATGATGTGATCTTTTCAAAAGGTAGTATGAAATCTTGAGATTAAGTGCATCAAGAATTCACAAAAGGATAAAAGTGTATGTGTGCCTAAATTATTCATCCTTGATTGATTTCTCCAAAATGTCTTTAGCCTTATCAAAATTGTTATTAAATTATTTATTTTCAATACATTAAGTGATAAAACTTATAGTATTTATTTATTTTTAATTTCCTGCATATTTGTTTCTCCATATTTGATCATGGTCAATTTTTAAGGAAACATTCATTAGTGGCCATGAGTTCTCTTTATCTGCTGCACTGCATATTTTTTTACACGTCGTTTACAGTTTTTAATTAGTGAAAATAACCTCCATCCCACTACTGTTCATTCTTTCTATATATCTTGGAAAATAATATTTGAAGTGACATGTTTGTGTGCTTGAGTGTGATCCCTCATTTCATCTTCTCACTCAAGGTTATCAATAAAGCCTGTCTCTCTCACATTTCAAATGACACCTCCAAAAGCAACCCGCTCCACTTCCAAATCCAAACCCTCTTCCTCACAAAATCCACTCCAAACACCCTAGCTGATATGGCCGATAATTTCATGTCAGATGCTGCACCAGATGTCAATCTGAATGCTGCTATCTAACCGACTGCTCCTGTTTTTGGAACCCCTCTTCCTCAGAGTATCATCCTTCCTACTGGAACACCCGACTCAGTTCTTGAATCTCTTCGAACTCAGTTTGTTGATTCGAGTGTCACTGTGTCAAGAATTAAAATCCCATCCTTGAACTATCCATTCCCTCAGAAGTTCACTCTGAAATTCCCACCAATATGCCTAACCCATCCGCTATTGTCCCTTTTGTGAATCCTGAAGATAGTCTACCCTCAGAGAATGTTGAGACTCTGAATCCTGATCAAGTCCCTACATCTCCAAATACATCATCTACTCGTGCTGAACAAAATCCACAAGTGTCTTCTCCCTCGTCATCACCACCGGTTCCAATCAGATCAAAGGTTGCTAAACCATCTATTCTAAAACATAAAGAGTCTCCACAGCGTTGGTCGATCAGACTCCACAAGAAAGACACTACTCAGGATGCAACCACCTCTGAACAAGGAAAGTCCCCTATCTCTATCTCTAATTCTGATGAAGCTACTCCTATGGATGTAGATGCTACAGGTGAAAATCCTACTATAGCAGATCTTTCCAAAGCTTTGAAGAAGAGACTGAGAGGAAAGAAAGTTGTGTCTGATGTTATCGCTCCTGAGGCAACACCAGATGAATCTGATGAGGAAAATGCTGATCTGAACCAGTTGATTGATGATGTTGCCACAAATGTTGCCGCCTCAGTGCCAACACCTACTGTTGCCGATACAGAACCCTCTGATCCTGACTATGATTCATCTTCATCATCTGATGATGACGAGAATGCACCTGAGGGTGCTGACGAAGGTGCAGAATCTAATGAATTTGATAAGGATGCTGATGTTCAAAATGTTGAGAGTTCTGATGGTGAAGATGAAGCCAAAGATGATGATGGTGATGATATATCTGATGACTCTGACTATGATGTTGAAAACTTTGGAGTTGGGAACTTCTACTTCACTGATGGCAAGGCCAGATATAAGAAGTTTGCCAAAAAGGACATAATTCATGAAAGAAAGATGAAGGATGCTAACCTCACTCCACACAACCTCATCAACTTCTTCAGAGAGAGAAGCTTGTTGAAATCACTCAGGTACTCTACCTCATTCTACACCAATTGGGTATGTGAGTTTTATGCCCACATCTGTGCTAGTATGATTAAGAGTACAAGTCCCAAATTTGGAAGAATTTTTTTTAGGGGTGTGATCTATGATTTTTCTCCTACAAAGATTAATGAGTGTTTAGGGACTGTGAATGCTGATAGTGATGATGAAATTGATGATATGGATGAGATTGTGTCTGTGATAACTGGAGGTTTAATTGTTAGTTGGCCTAAGAAGTTGTTTAGTCCAAGTTTGTCTAGTTTACAAGCTATCTTGCGCAAGCTATGTGTTTACAATTAGCTGTCTTCCACCAATACCACTAGAGTTACCACTGAGCATGCTGTGTTGATCTATAAGATAGGAAAGAACCTGCCTTTTAACCTTGGTAGAGTGATTTACAAGAATCTGATTAGTTATGGTGGAAATATCTCCATGGTTGGCAAGTTACCTTATCCTGCTTTGATTCATTGTCTATTAACTAGTCAAGGTGCTTGGAAAGATAAAGGTAATTTTCTTTCCTCAAGTGCTCTAGTTCTTGGTATTGCTAAACAACTGCTTGAAGGCAACCGTGTAGTTGATCTACCCTACGTGAACCCTGCTCCTGCCCCTGCTGCTGCTGATACTCAGAATGTTGCTCCTGATACTGCCAACACTTCGGTTCACACTGACACTTCTGCACAAGCTGGAGAAGTTATCTCTGTTACTCTGAACCGCAAGTACATTGAGCAACAAGCTATTGCTCTGGCACACTATGTCTCGAACCTCAGACTCTAAGAAAATGCATTGAATAGACAAGCAGACATTCTAGAACAAAGATCTCAATTATCGGATAAGCTATTATCCACACCCACAGGGGGAGATATACCTGCTGCTGCTAAACCTACTGCAGTTGAAAGCTCTGGCTCTGAAGGAATTGTGATTGAGGACATCACTGATGAACTAGAAGAAGAAAATATTGCTGGAAATGTTCCTGATACAGGTGATGCTGCTGGTGATGTTGCTGGTAATGCTGCAACTTAGGGGAAGTTCACATGGTGAGGGGGATATCAGCAAAGAGATCAAAGTGTTGATGCTTGTTGCTGATGATGACTGAAAGCTGTTGCTGCGTCACTAACTTTTCTAACTATTTGATGATGGGATGTTGAACAGATATTTATTTTCTGATGGTGACTGGATACTTTATTTTGTTTTTGTTTAAACTCTGATCTAAGCTCTGGATTTATATGTTACTTAAGTGGTTATCTTTAATCACTTTGGTAATTATGCTTTAGAATGCTTAGTTATATGTGCACAACTCTCGAACTAACATCTGATGTATTACTTTGGATATCTTGTTCTGTATTGTTTTCTTACATCAGGTTATGTGGTTGCGGATAGACGTGATTGGGGGAGATTGTTGATGTGAAGTGTTGATACCAGTGTCATCACATCTGGAATCACACCTGTCATCCACCATTTATTTTATTAGCCACCAATGTTGTTTTGTTGTTTCGACTGGTGTTGTGCTTAATGTTGCTTTTAGGATTGTTGCGATTTGAAGTGCAGAATGTGTTGGATGCAAAGACTAAGTCAAACACAGACTTTGAAGTACCTGGAGCAAACTGGAAAGATCCGGAAGCTCTAGAAGGATCTAGATGGTGAAAATAACTACCTCTCTTAGTGGGCGGTTATTTGAGCTTGCATGGGTGGAATCCACATCTCCTACGTGAGCCACTCATCATTTTGAGCCTGCAACCATCTATAAATAGAAGCTGCTAGTCACCAAGTCAATTGATCGAACAATAAATCCCACTATACAGTGTAAAAGATACTAGATAGGTTTCTGTCATAGTATTTGTACTGGTGTTGTAACACTTGATTCAACATCAGTTGTCTATTGTTATTCCCGTACGTTTTGTGTGCGCTGTTGACAGGCAGTGTAAGTCGACATGTGAAGTAGGCTTAAATTCTAACAAGTCTAGGTTCTACCATTTGGGAATGTGTTTGGATTTTAAATTTTATATTCGATGGGTGGAAGAATTGTTTCCACACCTAAGAGTCTATTTTTGTAATCACATTTTTCAATAGTGATATTTGTGCCATGAGGCCGCTACAAACTTGCAAAAGTTTGTAGAAAGATTAAGTAATCCATGTGTTAAGTCTTCCGCTAATTTACAACTTGTTCTATACTTAGTAAAGTTATATTCTGATACATACAGTGTTGTTCAAAGTGTTATCACACTTAGGAAAACATCGTACCAAAAACACACTTTGCACCATTGGGCACCCGACAGCACATATTTGTTACATGTCGGTTTGTTGAAGATTGTTGGATATTTGCAGATTGTTATGAAGTGTTATCAAATGCAATTGTAAGGGTTGAAAGTTTGCGTGAGCTTGTAATTCTGTTACTCCAAGAATTATCAACCGAGAAGAAGGAAGCATTTGCCATGACATTATGGCAGATTTGGAGGGAACAAAATTATCTTGTATGGAATAGAGATATGAATACAGCTCCGAGAGCAGTGTATTCAGCTGTTAATATTTTTAAAGAATGAAAAACAGTTAGGAAAACACATAAGAAGAAGAATCTAATTGCATCCTTAAAGCATGACATAAACCTCCTGCAAGTTTTACAAAATTGAATGTTGATGCCGCTTTTTTACTGATACGATGGAGATAGGTGTTGGGATGATCATTCGAGATGATGAAGGTGCATTTATTGCACGTCGATCGATATTAATTCCAGGGAGTTTTTGAGTGGATGAGAGTGAAGTGGCTATGGGACTTCATGAAACCTTGTCATGGATTAAGGAGCTAGGACTTCAACAAGTTATTTTTGAGACTGACTCTAAAGTTGTGTTCGATGCAGTTCATCAGCTGTAACAGAGGTTCCAGTGTTTGGAGATTTTATTTCTAATTGCAAATAATTGCTTTTACAAAATAATATTTACTATGTCCGTCATATTCGTCGTATTGCTAATGATTTGGCACATCATATTACTCGGACGTCGCGATCTGTCGTTGGCCCCTATTGTTGGGTCGACCCTCCAACTTTTGTGGATGGCCTTCTCAATATATTTTATTCATGTGATCTCAATCAATAAATCAGCCGATTTGTGTATTTTTAAATATAAATATATATATATATATATATATATATATATATATATATATATATATATATATATATATATATATATATATATATATATTCATATTCATATTTTCAAGTGTCAATTGTCATTCCTATCTAAAATACACTCAAACAATAACAATACCAATAGCAAATAACTTTTATAATAACTAGTAATTCTCCCGTGTGATGTACGAAATATTTTTTTTAAATTATTACTCCCTTTGTTCCCTTGAAACATAACCGCTTGCTTTTTGCATGTAGAATATATAGTGTTATAATTTAATGTGAAGTGAGGTGAGGTGAGAGAGATAATATTTTAATATTTAGTGGATAGTTGTATTAGTATTAATTGTGATACCATGTGTAGTGGGTTGAGTATATTAATATTTTTTTGTGGTCACATCAATTTAAAAAGGAGATGAATACTTTATATTGGGACGGATCAAAATGACAAAATAAATACGTATTAAAGGGGCGGAAGGAGTTTTTTTAGGTTTAAGTTTATATTTACTTTATAAGAATATAAATTTCTTCCAACCGGCATCTAAGCCTAACACCCATCTTCAGGCGAAACTCACCTCAGAGATAAATCACATTGACATCATGAATGTTTTGACTGCCATGTTTGGTCCCTCTTAAAGCCGTATGTTTGGCTTTTTCATACATCTTTTTCATTGTTTACTCTGTACCCCTCCTCTTTTTCTTTTCTTTTATCTTTAATAATATTTTACTTAGTTTACTTTATAAGAATATAAATAAAAGTTACTATTTTTAATTATTTTTTTAAATAATTTTATCATTTGAATATTAATATTGTGGTAATAAGATAAATAATTTTAAAATTAAAATATATATTTGAAATTATTGATTAAGTGATAGTTCATTTTATGAAGATGAAAATTTAAATTGAAAAAAGAAAATCCATTTTAAATAGTTAGAAGAGTTAGTCTCTTATGTCCCCATGTGCATAATGTATGTAAGAGTACAACATTTGTTCTAAAAAAAAGCTTTATGGATTTACAACTGCATGTACATTTTAGAAGTTTTTTCGCTATGGGGCATGAAAGATGAATCACCTATCAATTCGGGACCCGAAAGATAAACTCAATCAGTTTAAGACCATCCCTTCTAACACTGTTAATAAACACTCACATTCTCTCTCTTACATGGACTCCAATTTCCACCACATCTTCCATGTTGGCTGCCAACTTAAAAAATAATAATAATAATAAAGAAAACTGAAATGCTCCCAGAAATATAGTGAAAATGAAACGTCGGAAGTCATGTCTCTACCCCATTCAAGCTTCTCTTCTTCAATATGATATCTTTCAAAAATCGAGCATAATACGACATCTCTATGATTGCTTCGGAGAAAGGAATGCTCAAGCTTAACTTGTTCATTATATCTTGAAATCTCTTGAACTTATCTTCTAATCCCTTTTTCACTATCCAAAAGGGAAATGGAGGAGGTATCTTTGTCTTAGGAATTCCCCATTCATCATGTTCAACCTCCTTCCCTTTATCCTTTTTGGCTTTCAATCTTTTGGTTCTTTCCCACTTCTTCTCTACTATAAGCTCAGTATTTTGCTCTTGTGATGGCTCTAGAGTGTTCTGACCAATGGGTGTAGCATTCGGTATCAAAACGGGAGGTGTATGAAGTTGTTCGACCACTGTTCGACCAGAGTGATCTAGTCGAACAACTGGGGTGTGGTCGAACGAGGGTACTATAAATGGGTTCACTTTGTTCAGCTTCTGTTCAACCATAGTTCAACCAGAGTGGTTTGGTCGAACGATATGAGACTTGTCGAATGGAGACCCTATAAACTGAGCGTGATCATTCTTCTCCATAGGTGTCTGTTCGACCATGGTTCGACCAGAGTGATCTGGTCGAACAGAAGTGGTTTGATCGAACGATGAAACTAAAAATAGAATTTCATAACTCTATTTTTTCGAGAGTTGCTCGGCCTCTGTTCGACTATCAGGTCTGGTCGAACGTGGTAGTTCTGGTCGAACACTGCTCTTAGTTTCTTCTTTTTCGCGTGCCGGCTTCATCGGACCTTCGCACTGCGTCCCGAATCTCAATGTGATGGCATTGCAAGACTTAGAGTTCATAATACTTTGAGATGGAAGCTTTCCTTTCTCAATTATTTGTGTAAACTCGTTTATGCTTCCCGCCATCTGATCCATCAACAATGTTAGTTCCTTCATCTGCTTAGACAATTCTCCATGATTTGAATCAATTTTTTCTTCCAATTGATCCACCCTAGCATCATTCTTAGCCACATACCGATTCACCGTATCCTCTAAACTAGGTTTTGATGAGTGATATTTTTATCTAGATTTTAGTATCTTTTTATATCCATTTTCGTATTATTTTATCCGTATTTATGTGTATTCTGGTTGTGTTTTATGTTTTTATGGAGATGCATGTGAATGAGTTTAAACGTATGATTTTCAGGCAAAAATAGATCCTAGATGCAAAAAGGAAGACGTAGGAAAAAGCGAATCTCAATTCAGAGTTGAAACGAAAGAGAACGAGCCGAAATAAAATTGTAAAAATAGGAGTTGCACCAACACGGCCGGCTGTGTTACAGCACACAAGCCATGTTGCGCAACACGGCCCTGTAAGCCTTGGCCATGTTCCAACATCCAAAATGCCTACACGACCACCCTGTGGCCGTGTTGTAGCACACGAGCCGTGTTGCTGCAGGATTAGAAAAATATCAGAATCCTTCTAGAAGCTTCCCAAGGGGTATAAATACCCAATACTTCAATATTTGATCATAATTTTCGAAGGGTTTCACTCCTACACCTAGATCACATATCATTTTCTCCATTTTACACCATCATCTTCATCCATTCTTCATCCATCCACCTACACTTGATCTTCTCCATCAAATTCACCATCCAAGTGATCAAGGAAGCAAGGGAGTGTGAAGATTGCAAGAAGAAGAAGGAGATCTCCATTGAAGGACTTCAAAGGGGAAATCTAATTCTAATTCTTTGAAATTATTTATAGATTTGTCATGGAATTTGTAGATTCAATTGTCTATTTTGTTTTCTCTAAGACTATGATAGGCTAATCTCCTTTGTGAGATTAGCTCCATGATTGGTGTTGGATAATTTAGTTTTTATGCAATTTGAATTTAATCTTGAATAAGCTTTGTGTATTTCTATCGAATGTTGATTGCTTGATGTATATGATGATATGTGTGATTAATTGTCATGGGCATGTGATTAGATTGAGAAATCAATTATGTGTTTAGGATAGTTCGTTGAATCATTTCATCATACACTTCATGTGCATTAATTTAGAATGAGATAGAGATATCTTTCTAGATTTAGAACCCTTTGAAAGAATATTTGATTAGCTTGATCGAGAGATTGGTTGATTAGATGAGGGGACCCAAACCATTAGTGAATTCATAGTACCTTAAAAGGGAATATTGCATATGTTTTAGTACATAATTAGGGAACTCGTAGAGTAATTAGTACCTATTGGAAGGTGTTCATTTTGGTCTCGATCTTATATACTTTTGGGAGCCTTGTTGAGGGCCTACATCCTATCCATCTCGAGAGAGGGTTTAGGTAGAATTAATGATCGCTCCTATGCTATGTCCATGATAGATTATAATTAATTGCATGATTACTTTGTTATCTATGTCATGATTGTTGCTAATTTCATCCTTGCATCATTTGGAACCCATTTTCTTGCATTCATTTTATCTTATTTTCATTAGTTTTAGTGCATTCATTTGCACGCTTATCCTCCACTCTATTCCATCGTCCTTATAAAATCACGATAAACTCGAGATCGCTTAAACTCTATCACATTCCTCCCTTGGGTTTGATAAATTCTTTAATTGGTCATCCCGACTATGTATGACCAATCAGGTTTTCCTTCTTCCGTCTTAGCACCAGGATTAACACCAACAGGAGGTTGCATCGCCGTATTTGGATTGATCTATGAAAATTCCGGCCTTCTTTGTTGTTGATAGTTACTGGGGGGGCCACGATTGTTGTAGTTCTCTTGGTAATTCCTATTTCCTTGATTATTTGGATTCCTCGTTCATTGAATACTCTGACCCATAGCGTAATTCGCTTCTTCAAATTCCTCTTGATTAGTTCCTTCATAACCAACATCCTGCTGCATCATTGGTACTCGCTGCACTATATCAGTGATCTATTTTTGCTGAGACTCAAGCAACTTGTTGATACTAGCCAAACTAGAGACGATCTTATCTTCTCTACTCAACTTAACCATAGTGTGTTCAACCTGCACTACCTTTCCAAGAACATAAGTGCCTCTTATTCTATCAGTTGGCCAATCTCTTGAATTCATCAAAATATTCTCAAAGAGCTTTTCAGCATCTACGGATTACTTTGTAAGAAATGCTCCATTAGAAGAAGCATCAAGTAATACTCGAGAATCGCAGTCCAATCCATTGTAAAAAATACTGATGTATTGAGCTTTAGAAAGCCCATGCTGTGGATACTTTCGGAGCATGTCCTTGAATCTGTCCCAAGCCTCATGAAACTTCTCATTACCATGGATAGCAAATTGATTGATTTCTTATTTCATCTTAAACACCTTTGAAGGTGGCATGTATCGCTCCAAGAATTTCAATTTCAATTTCTCCCAGGTATCACATTCAGCAGCAGTAAGATTGTCGTATCAATCTCTCGTCTTTTCATTAAGCGAGAACTTAAACAAGATGATCCTCTTCGCATCTTCATGAGCTCCTGCATCCTTTTATGTACTTGCATACCCAAAGAACTTATTCAGATGTTGCTGAGGATCTTCAAAGGTTCCCCTAGAGAAGGGACTACTTTCAATCATGCTGATCAGAGCAGGGTGAAGATCAAAATAAGCTCCAGCCCCTCTTGCTCCTAACAGCCCCACATTGCCTCCTCCGTTATTCTTAAAGACTTCATGGAAGGCAAGATTATCCGGATTCGACATCATGTTGATTTCTTCTACTTCCAAATTAACTTCGTTTGCAACTTCAACTCCTAAATTAAGAGCCTCCGTTAGTTCTACGTTCTTATTCTTCTTCTTTCTCCCCTTCTTCTTCCTCGACGATGCTCCAATCTCCGGATTATAAGGTTCTAAATCTCCTACCTTTGATCTAGTGAGCATACACCTAAGAAAAATAAGCGTTAGAAAATAAAGACAAGAATAAAGTAGTCTCAATTTAACTAGAAATAATAAATTAATAATTAATGCCGTCCCTGACAACGGCGCTAAGAACTTGATGGGCATTTCTCAACACACAATATTAATACCCAAGTGTTAAGGATGCTATTGTAGCTTTGATAAGCGACCAAGTGATTATCGAACCCAAAGGACGTAATATTATCAATTTAATTATAATCTAATCTTATTAAGACTAATATGGTAATAAAGTTGTAATGATTAAGTAACATATAAACAATTAATTAAAGTAACAATTAAAATAAATAACAGTAGAGAATAAACGAGAGTTGCTCAAGTGAGAAGATAAGTAGCTTTTTGGGCCATCCAGTTTCAATAATTAATCTCCCTTCTGTATGTCAATGTCCGACTCTGCCTTGTGGAATATGGACGCATCATTAAACCATGCAAATCTACTCTATAGACATAAGCAGACAAGCATGTAACACATGTGAATTACTTTGGAGCAAGAGATATAATTACACCCTCTTTCTAGGTACTATCAGTATCAATTATTTCTCGTGCACTTAGTACTCTAACCCGATATGATCTCCCTTTATAGGTACTACATAATTATCCTCTTTATCCTACTTACTAACCCAAATTCAATTCAATTAATAAGTAATTATATAAGATAGTTCTAATGAAGCTTCGGAGTCCCCTCACTTAGAATCATAACATGGAATCCTGCTCAGCAGTGAACACACTCAATCAATAACCTAGATATGTATTCAGACTCTACATAACAGTTAATGATGCACAAAACAACTCTGAGTATGAATTAATAAATCATAGTCTTATATAAAATAAATCCACAAGTAGTGTTGTACGGAGTATACACACGGAAGTTCAATTAACTAGCTAGATAAAAACCTTCATAACCCTAGAACTACCAAAGTGGTTCTAGCCCATAATGCTTCAAAGAACGTTCATGGTGATTGGATAGATCTTACACATAGTCTTAAAAATTACAAGATAGATTAAGTTGCGAAGTAAACCCTAGATGTGGGTGACGTCGCTTCTCACTCTGTCTTGAATCTTCACTTGGTTCTCACTTATTTTGCTACACGAATCTCTCTCTACCGCTTCTACGGATGGAGTTAGGGTTTGGATGTGGTGTAGGATGGATGTAGAATCTAACTCTCTTTTTGGTGTGATTGGCACCCTTTTTTATACCTGTTACTTCTCCTCATGGACCTGTAATGGGCTTTTTCATCGAAAACACGCACATGCACGCACTGGAGGTCAAAATCCTGACTTTTCGGAGCTAATACGTCGCCGTTTGACCAGACTGAGCATGGTCAAATGGGACCTCTTAGCCGAATGTTGGTCGAACAGAGTCTCTGTAAACTGGACTTCGTTTCTTCTTCTTGTTCACTTAACTCACTTTGTTCGTCCTGACTTCTTTTGGTTGAACAGGCTTCACTGGTCGAATGACCTCTCTGTAAGTTGAAACGCCTCCCGTTCGACCTGGCTCCTTTGTTTGACCAATCCCATGCTGGTCGAACAACCTCTTCAGGTTGAAAATCACCTCAAAAATCGTGTTTTCCAATTCCTAGCACTTAAGACCTATTTTTCTGTACAAATATGCTCAAATAGCCTTAGTAGCATCTGATTCGTGGCTTTTCCATAAATAACCCAATTCATCTCAATAATAGATCAAATCGTACTTAATTCCCATATAAATCAGAGCTTACAATACGTGAATTATCACTCTCATCAATACACACTAGATCAAAGGCAGGAACATTACCGCCTTTTGATCCAAAAATTGGAGCATCGTCGAGGAAGAAGAAGGCAAAGAAGAACAAGAACAAGAACGTGGAAGCAACTGAAGCTCTTAATCTAGGAGTTGAAGTTGAAGCGCTGAACCTCGGAAGCAATTGCAGCTACAACCAAAAATACGTCAGAAGCAGAAGCAGTCAACATGGCCCAAGATATGGTAAATCCAGACAATTTTGCCATCCGTGAAGTCTTTAAGAATAATGGAGGGGCAACGTGGGGCTGTTAGGAGCGCGTGGACCTGATGCAGATTTTGATCTTTACCCAGCTCTTATCAGCATGATAGAAAAAGATGCAGGAACTCATGAAGATGCAAGGAGGATCTTATTGTTTAAATTTTTTCTTACTGAAAGAGCGAGAGATTGGTACGACGCTATTAGAGCTGCTGAACGCACTACCTGGGAGCAATTGAAAGTGAAGTTCTTAGAAAAATACATGTCACCTTCAAAGGTGTTTAGAATAAAGCAAGACATCATTCAATTTGCTATCAGTAGTGGAGAGAAATTTCATGAAGCTTGGGACAGGTTCAAGGACATGCTCACAAGTGTCCACATCATGGGTTATCTAAAGTTTAATACATCAGTATTTTCTACAACGGGTTAGATTGTGATTCTCGTATTTTACTAGATGCTTCATCAAATGGAGCATTACTTACAAAGACTCCTGTTGAGGCCGAAAAGCTTTTTGAGGATATTTCGATGAATTCAAAAGATTGGCCAACTGATAGAGTGAAGGGAACCTATGTACTTGGAAAGGTAGCACAGGTTGAGCACACGATGGTAAAGTCAAGTAAAGAAGATGAGATAGTCTCTAGTGTGGCGAATATGAACAAGCTACTTAAATCCCAGCAAAAGCAAATAACGGGGATGTCACAGAGAGTACCAATGATGATGCAGCAGGATGTTGGTGAAGAAAGACCGATCAAGAGGAATTTGAAGAAGCAAACTATGCCATGGGTCAAAGTATTCAAGGAACTAGGTTTCAAAATCAAAAAAACCGGAATTATCAAGGGAACTACAATAATCGTGGTCCCTGGGTAATAATTATCAACCAAAAAGGCTAGAATTTTCATGGAGCAATCCGAATTCAGCAAACCTCCTATGGGTGTTGATCTGGGTGCTAAAATCGTGGATGGAAAACCTGGTTTGGAAGATTCTTTTAGTCAATATGTGGCTAGGAATGATGCAAAGGTAGATCGTTTAGAAGCAAAGATAGACTCAAATCATGATAAATTATCCAAGTAGCAAAGGATATTACATTGTTGATAGGAGATATGGCGGGAAATATGAACAAGCTTACGCAGACAATTGAGAAAGGTAAATTTCCTTCTCAAAGCATAACAAACCCAAAATCTTGTAATGCCATCACTTTGAGGTCAAGAATGTAGGATGAAGGTCCAATGCTACCAGTCTCAGTAAACGGAGAGGTCTTGTCTCTGCTCGACCACCGCTCGACCAAGCCACTTGGTCGAGCTAAGGTCAAGTGGCATTCTGAGGTCTAAAAAAGTCACGATCAGAGTACAGACACCCCACTTGACCAAAACACTACCGCTCGACCAGACCTGTTTGGTTGAGTTGAGGTCGAGCGGACTCCTGTACACTTGAATAATCAAAGTCAGATTATAGGTACCTCGCTCGACCATATCAGGTCGCTCGACCAAACCCTTTTGGTCGAGCGGAGGTCGAGCAAAGTCCTTCGATACTGATTTCTATACAGGACATTACACCTGCAGTTCAAAACACTTCAGTACCATCACAATAGCAGAATATAGAGCAAATAGTTGAGAAGAAGTAGGAAAGAGCAAAGAGATTGAGAGCCGAGAAGGACAAAGAGAAGGAGGTCGAACACGATGAGTGGGGAATCCCCAAAACCAAGGTACCTCCTCTGTTTCCTTACAGGTTAGTGAAGAAGGGTTTGAAAGATAAGTTCGAGAGGTTTTTGGATATCATGAACAAGATAAGCTTGAACATTCCCTTTTCTGAAGCAATCCTAGAGATGCCATACTATGCCCGATTTTTGAAGGATATCATATGAAAAAAGAGGAGGTTGAATTGAGTTGAAACTGTCAATCTATCTGAGAACTGTAGCTCGATCATTCAGAGGAAGCTGCCAGCAAAGTTGAAGGATCCGGGAAAGCTTCACGATTCTATGTGAAATTGGAAAGGGGCCGGAACGAAAAGCTTTGTGTGATCTTGGTACAAGTATTAACTTGATGCCCTTATCTATATTTAAGAAGCTAAGTTTGGGGGAGCTCGCTTCCACAACAATGGCTTTGCAATTGGCGGATAGGTCCATGACTTTTTCGAAAGGGGTAATAGAAGATTTACTTGTGAAAGTAGAGAAGCTTATCTTTCCAGTGTATTTTCTTGTACTAGAGATGGAAGATGACAAGGATAATGTCCCTCTTATCTTAGGGAGGCCATTCCTTGCCATTGGTGGAGCTATGATCGATGTTAAAAAGGGAGAGCTTAGACTTCGCATGGATAATGAAGAGGTTCTGTTCAACCTCGACAAAGCAATGAAGATGCCTATGGAGACAGTGTTACAACATTGATGTGGTGGAGGAGATCGTGAAGGAAGACATGTTATTGATTCTTTCAAAGGATCCCTTGGAGACATGATTGGTAGAATCTCTTACTTTTCCCACTACGGAGCTAGATAAGCTCTCCAATGAGGTATGTATTGAATTTCTTGAAAACTTACTTGCTTTGGGTGATGATAGGTATGAACCAAAAAGAACCAAGTTTGAAGAGGTGAAGTGAACTAGGCAGTACCTACCTTTGGATAGAGAGAACACACCAAAAGGAGGAGGAGTTGAAACCGCTACCGGAACATTTGAAGTATGCCTACTTAGGCGACAATGAAACTTATCCGGTAATTATATCTTCTTTTCTTACTAATGAGCAACTTGAAGATTTGTTGGATGTGCTTAGAAAGTATAAATCTGCTATTGAATGGTCTCTTAATGATTTGAAAGGTATTAGTCCATCGTATTGCATGCATAAGATAAGGTTGTTAGATGAAGCTAAGGGATGTATTCAGAATCAGCAGAGGGTTAACCCCGCGATTCAAGAAGTGATTAGGAAGCAAATCTTAATGTGGTTAGATGTAGAAATTATTTATCCCATTAGTGATAGTCCCCACGTGAGTCCACTGCATGTTGTAGCTAAAAAGGGGGGCATGACTATTGTGAAAGCAGATGATGGGGAAATATTAGCCACTAGGATTCCTACGGGATGGCGTGTGTGTACTGATTACAGGAAACTAAATGAAAATATATACAAAGACCATTTCCCTCAAATGTTGGATCGTCTAGCAGGGTATGAGTTTTATTGTTTATGGATGACTTTTCTGTGTTTGGTTCCTCTTTTGATATTTGTTTGTTTAACCTACCTACTATTTTGAAGAGATGTCAAGAAACTAATCTTGTCTTGAATTGGGAGAAGTGCCACTTCATGGTGAGAGATGGGATTGTTCTTGGGCATCATATATCGGCTAAAGGATTGTAAGTGGATAGAGCAAAGGTGGTGGCAATTGAGAAGCTTCCACCACCTACTAATAAGAAAAGAGTGCAGTCCTTCCTTGGACGCGCAAGATTTTATAGAAGATTTATCAAAGACTTCTCGAAATACTCCAAGCCCTTATCTCATTTACTTGAAAATACTTGAAAAGGATGTTCCTTTTGTTTTTAATGATGAATGTCTAATAGCTTTTCAGGTTTTGAAAGAGCCGCTTATTACTGCACCTATCTTGATCACACTGGATTGGACTCAGTCGTTTGTACTTATGTGTTATGCAAGTGAGCTAGCACTTGGAGTGGTGCTAGGGCAGCTGAGGGAAAAGAAGTTCTGTGCCATCTACTACGCGAGTAAGACTTTCAATGCAGCACAAAAGAAGTACACTGTAATTGAAAAGGAGTTTCTAGCTATTGTGCATGCATTCAATAAGTTTTAACAGTATATGGTCGGCATGAAAACTATAGTGTACACGGATCATTCTGCGATCCGGTACTTGATGGAGAAGAAGGAAGCTAAGCCAATGATTATTAGATGGATCCTTCTTCTGCAAGAGTTTGATATGGAGATCCGAGACAAGAAAGGAACGGAGAATGTTTTAGTGGATTACCTGTCAAGGTTATAAACAAGGGAGCATTGTGATAAGCCGTTCGAATACATAGAAGAGATGTTCCCGGATGAGAAGATTATAGTAGTGTTTGCTGAAGGAGCGGAGAAAGCGTGCGTAGTAGCTGCTCAAGGAATGGATCCATGGTATGCGGATTATGTAAACTACATTGTAGTGCGTAAAATTCCTAAGGGTCTCAATAGGTATCAACTTGCGAAATTCAAGAGAGATGTTGAGACTTTCATATGGTATGATCTGTTCATCTACAAAATTTGCACGGATTCTATCGTCCGTATGTGTGTGCCCGAGATGGAGATGGAGAGTGTTCTTGATTTTTGCCATGCACAACCTAACGGGGGGCACTTTGGAGCCCAAAAGACTGCAGCTAAGGTACTTCAATCCACTTTATATTGGCCTACCCTGTTTAAAGATTGTGAATCCTATGTAGCAACATGCGATAGATGTCAAAGGATGGGAAACATAAGCAAGAGGGATGAGATGCCACTTCAGTCAAGCATTGTGGTAGAGATTTTTTATGTATGGAGAATTGATTTTATGGGGCCCTTTTTCCTATCTAATGGATTCTTATACACCATGCTTGCTGTTGATTATGTTTCTAAGTGGGTGGAGGCTATTCCCACTTGCATGAATGATGCAAAGACGATATTGTCATTCATGAATAAATATATTTTTACCCGTTATGGAGTTCCTAGAGCACTAGTAAGTGATAGAGGTTCACACTTCGTCAACAAGCTTATTGAAAAAGTTCTCAAGTAGTATGGTGTTAAGCATAAGGTTACTACACCCTATCATCCTCAAGTGAATGGGCAAGCACAAGTTTCTAACTTCACAAGTAAACCAAATTCTAGAGAAAGTGGTCGGGACCAATAGGAAAGATTGGGCTATGAAGCTTGATGACGTCTTATGGGGGTTTCGTACTTCATACAAGACTGTGCTAAGAATGTCACCTTATCAAATCGTCTATGGAAAACCGCACCACTTACCCATAGAGATTCAGCATAAGTCTTTTTGGGTCGTAAGGAGCTTGAACTTATCCATTAAGGAGGCCAAGGACTTAAGGTTGAATCACATCAATCAATTGGATGAGTTTAGAAGTCAAGCTTTCAACAACTCGGTGATCTATAAGGAGAGAATGAAGAAATGGCATGGTTCGAAGATCACTTTCAAGGAGTTCAAAGAAGGAGATGAGGTATTACTCTCTAACTCTCGATTGAAGATTTTTGTAGAAAAATTGAAATCAAAGTGGACGGGAGCGTTCATTATACATAGAGCCTGCGGAGGGGAGAGTTTTGAGATCATGGACAAAGAAGGAGATATCATAGCGGCAAATGGGCATCGATTGAAGCACTTTAAGTTGCAGGATGATGCTTGTGTTATCTTTGAAGATACCTTGCAATGAAGTGGTACCGTCGTGACTCTCCGACGTTAAACATGAGCACCTGTTGGGGGCTTACCCTATCATTTTATTATTTTATTTATTCGTGTGCTTAAGAAATTTTTATATTTAGGGTGCTTACTAATCGTCAATTACATCTCTTTGCAAACTTAGTTTCGACTGTAATTTCTACTAAGTTTGGAGGGGTGTGATCTTCTTACCTCATCGTAGCACCAAGAGTATAATCTTTTCTTTAACGTTTGCTAAGGGAGTTGATTTTTTTAGTTATGTTAAAACTTTAATGGGTCTTGGTGTATCAATTTTTTGCAATTTGCCTAGTGTTCAGTGGTGTTTTACTTATTGTAGTGTGAGCAGAGTTATATATACTTGATTTTTAGAGTCTAAGAAGTTGTTCTATAGCTATTGTTTGGCTTCATATGATGATTAATGTTGTTCTTGAGTCTGATTTTTGCAGAGGATGAAGAAATCACGAAAATCAGAGTGTTAGAGGCTCGTTCGACCAAAAGTTGAGCCGCTCGACTAGTCACTGAGGTCAAGCGATGGTCGAGCGGACCACTGTAAGGCGAACCCTGAAGTTTTTAGAATACAGAGGTCCCGCTCGACCAAATGGGTGCTGATCGACCAGAATATCGTGGTCGAGCGAGAGGTTGAGTAGAATACAGGGGCAGGTTCAACTTATAGAGAGGCCACTTGACCATGCCAAGGGTCGCTCAACCAAGCCGCTCGACCAGAGTGGAAAAGCAGTTTTGCAAATATAAGGTCAGTTTTCGTGCTGCTCGACCATTTCTCACCACCCTTTCTCGTGCAACCACCCCGAACGGTAAGACTTTCACCCCAGTCACTGAGAATACTTTTCATTACCCAAACCACACACATTCCACGTCAATTTAGGGAGATTCAAGTCAAAGTTGGGGCTTTCTTCTCAACTTTGAGTTTTTGTTCTTCATCACTTCTATGCACCCATGGCTGGAGATTAAGGTAAAGGCATTGCTGCTTGTTCAAAGAGAAAGAATAATGGAATACGAAAGAAATGAAAGACGGGTAAGAAGCTTAAGAAAGATGGGAATATGCCATCGGATTTTGGTTTACAAATACCAGATTGGGAAGAAAATGATGAGCTATGGGGGCAATTTCGAGGAAGATCGCTCGGACTAGATACTAGGATGATGAAGCCATGGTGGAGATAAATATAATTAATGATATCATGTCGATATTCAGCCAAGTGGGGATCAACGGATTCATGGATTTAAAGAGGGAGACGTATTTTCATATCACAGCGGAGATGCTATGTACTTTAGAGGTGATTCATGAGAAATCCTTCCTTCCTACATCAGCATGGTTCCGACTTGGAGGGGAATTGAGATATTTGTATGCTAGTCAGTTCAATCGGATGTTTAGATGCCCGGAGGATGTATCAATGCAAGAGGACGAAAGGTTTATTGATGATGAGTTCTGGAGGTCGATCACAGGTTTGTAAGGAGCTTATGATCAGCAGCGATCGATGGCTGCTTTCATTCGGAATTCAATGATCGCGTACATGGATAGGATCCTAGGAAACACCATTGATGAGAGTGAAAATAAGCATATTTTAATATCCAATTTAACACCTTTTTAATTGATATTGTAGTCGTATATGAGCACAAGTGTCTTATATTCGATATATGTGAGAATCATGTGCACTTGAGGTGTTTTGTTGTGTTTTAGGTGGAAAAAGGATGAAAAGTGCAAAGTTGGAGAAAAGGTGCAATTTGTGCAAGAATACTGAAAACGCACATCCAACTTTCATAATTATTCTGTATTGTTGTGGAGCTGGAAACTATTAATGTGATATATGGTTGGAAAGCCACCGAAGCGAGGGTCGTTTTGGCGTAAAGAAGAGCATCATTGAAGTCCGAACGAGGAAGTTATGAGCAAAGTGGTGACGCCGCGCGAGCTGTGCCGAACAGAATTGCAGTGCTACTTTCCTTGGCCTGTTACATATTCAATTCATGGATTTTTTGTGACTTATTTATACAGAAAGCCAAGGAAGAGAGGATTACGTGAGCGTAAAAATCACTCAATTCGAAGGTCGGATGTGAAAGTTATACGCGAAACGGAAAGACTGCGCAAATCGGTTCGACCTGCTTGAGGTCGAACCGAGGTTGAACCATGCACCTGGGACTTCCAGTAGGTGGGTTCGACCTATGGTCAATGGTTCGACCTGTTTGTTGAGGTCGAACCATCGTGCGGAAACTTACCAAATCCGTATTTTCGAGGCCTAAACGCGTGTGATTACTTGAAAAGCTCATTCCAAGCCTAGGAGACGTGATTAAAAGTATAAAAGGAGGTCTATACAGCCCCGAAAAGAGGAGGAACACAACACAATACAAGAGAGGAGAAGAGAGGCCACAACATACAACACTCCACAAGGGGGGATCACCCCCCAACCATCATTCTTTCCTCCATCCATCCATCACTTTGAATATTTGTTTGTGAAATCAAGGGGAGAACCAAGAGGAGAATTCAAGAGCGAGAAGGACGCGATAACGCCACATCTAGGGTTTATTCGTTTCCTAATTTATCTTGTATTTTTCGGACATCCGGGTAAGATCTATCCAACACCCATGTGTGTTTCCTACAACACCATGGGCTAGAGCCTTTTTGGTAGAACTAGGGTTGTGAAGGTTTTATCTAGTTAATTGAACTTCCATGTGTATACTCCGTACAACACTACTTGTGATTTATTTTATATAAGATTGTGCTTTTTTAATCCATACTTATAGTCGTTTTGTGAATCAATAATCGTTGTGTAGGGTCTGAATACATAACATAGTTATTGGTTGAGTGCGTTCACTGTTGAGCAGGGTTTTAAGTTATAATTCTAAGTGAAGTGATTCCGAAGTCTTATTAGAACTATCTTATATGAATACTTATTAATTGAATTGAATTCGGGTTAATAAGTAGGATAAAGAGGATAATTTCATAGTACCTATAAAGGGAGATCATATCGGGTTAGAGTACCAATCCTAGGGGGAAATAATTGACACTGATAGTACCTAGGAAGGGGGGTGAATTATATCTCTTGCTCTGAGGTTATTCACACATGTTACACGCATATTTACTTGTGTCTATAGAGTAGATATGCATAGTTTAGTGATGCGTCCATATTCCACAAGGCAGAGTCGGACATTGACACATGGAAGGAAAGTTAATTAGTGAAACTGGATTATCCTAGAGCTACCTATTCTCCTACTTGATCCACTTTTGTATCCTTCTAGTGATAGTTTATTTTATTTGTTATTTAATTTCCAGCATATTAGTTGTTAGATAACCATTAAAACGTAATTGCCTTATCTTAATTAATTTAAATAATAATTAAATTGATAATACGCCGTCCTTTGGGTTCGATATTCACTTGGTCACCTTTCGAGACTACAATTGATATCCTTCATACTTGGGGATTAATTGTGTGTTGAGAAAATGCGCATCAAGTTCTTGACGCCATTGCCGGGGACGGCTGTTATTATTGATTTTATTATTTCTAGTTTGATTAAGATATTTTTTTTCTTTTATTTGTGATTATTTATTTCTATCTAACCTTGAATTTTTCCGAGTTACTTGTGCGCTTGAAAAAAGGAGAGGAAGGAAAGGAGCAAATAACACATGAGCTGAACATGGCCGGAGCAAGGCAGAATCAGGATAATGTTTCCATTCGTGAAATTTTCACGAACTTTGGGAATGTCAACATGGGGTTGATAGGAGCAAGGGGGGATGATGATGATTCTGAGATAAATCCCGCTCTTATTAACATGGTAGAGAAGAATCCCTTTTCTGGAGGTTGTTTTGAAGATCCATATCAGCATCTCCGAAGATTTCTTGGTTATGCAAACACTCAAAAGGGCAGTAGAGCGAATGATAATGCTAGGCGGATCGACTTATTCAAGTTCTCTTTAATTAATAAGGCGGAAGCTTGGTATGAGACCCTTAATCCAGCCGATTGCAATACATGGGACCAACTGCAGCAGAAGTTCTTGGAGATATACATGCCACCCTCAAGGATCTTAAGGATGAGGCAAGAGATCACCCGATTTGTTATGAATCAGGGTGAGAAATTTGATGAGGCGTGGGACAGGTTTAAAGACATGCTCAGGAGGTGTCCACAGCATGGAATGCCAAAGGCTGAATACATAAGCATCTTCTACTATGGATTGGATTGTGAGTCACGTATTTTTATTGATGCATCATCAGGAGGAGCGCTGTTATCAAAGACAGCACTTGAAGCAGAAAAGTTATTTGAAGACATCTCTATGAATTCACGTGACTGGCCAATAGAGAGAGATAGAGGATCATATGTACTTGGCGAGGTAGCGCAGGTTGAATATCAAGTGAAGCCAAATAGGGATGATGAGATCGTCTCTAGTCTAGCGAACATCAACAAGCTACTAGAGTTCAAGCAGAGGCAGATCACAGAGTTGACACAAAGGGGGCCTAATATGAAGCAGCAAGAAGTGAAGAGTGATGAAGATACCTTCAATCGATACATGGCTGAGAACGATGCAAGGGTTGACCACATCGAAGCTAGAATGAATGTTGATCATGCAGATTTATCTAAGCAGATGAAGGAGCTTACCTTGATGATGGGGTAGATGACCACGAACGTGAATCAATTGACACAAAAATTGGAAGATAAAGCCATCACGTTAAGGTTGGGAACACAGTACGAGGGACCAATGACGCCGGAAGCAAAATCAGACATGACGAGGAGCCAATTCGACTTCGGTTCGACCAACCATACAGGTTAAACCGATAAGGGAAGGTCGAACTGGGCTTCTGAAAGTGTTCCAAGAGCAGCAGGCACTCGGTTCGACCTGGGGGGCATTGATTCGACCAGGCCATCTGGTCGAACCCAGGTTGAACCACCCCATCTGGAGCACTCTGTTTTCACAAATTCTCGATTTGGCCACTATTCTATCGGTTCGACAAGTCCATCAGGTCGAACCCAGGTCGAACCGGCGACCAAAAATCTTCCAGAAGATCGGTTCGACCACTGCCTTATTGGTTCGACCTGGATACCAAGTCGAACTCTGGTCGAACTGCATCAAGCGAAACACTCTGTTTCAGATCATCATCGGTTCGACCACGTCACTCATGGTTCGACCACACCTACTGGTCGAACCCAGGTCGAACCAGAGTCCAAAGACCATGCAGAGAGCAGATTCGACTTGGGGGGAAAGTGGTTCGACCTGGTCACAAGGTCGAACCCAGGTCGAATCACATAATCAGAGAGAGAATCAAGTTTCAGAAGAGTGGTTCGACCACTACGTGCCTGGTTCGACCTGTCGAATAGGTCGAACCCAGATCGAACCCAAATTGCAAAGTGAGAATGGACTTCCAGGAGCTTGGTTCGACCACTATGTACCTGGTTCGACCAGTACCCCTGGTCGAACCCAGGTCGAATCCTCTCAGAACACACCCGTTTCTGCGCCGAATGCTCCGCATGATGTTGATGCTACTCCAGTACCATTACATGAGCAGAATACTGAGCTTACAATAGAGAAGAAGTGGGAAAGAGCAAAGAAGTTGAGAGCGGAGAAGCTTAGACTGCAGATGGATAATGAAGATGTGGTTTTCTCTCTTGATCATGCAATGAAGATGCCCATGGAGACTCAATCATGTAAGAGCATTGATATGGTTTCTAACTTGTTTAATCTTGATTTTTCTAAGACAGGTGATTCTGAATTTAAGTGAAAGGTTGACAAGGAGGAGTCTAGACAGCCATGGGAGGAGTCTAGACAGCCATGGGAGGAAGAAAATTTCAATGATCATATTTTTGTGACCAAGAAAGGTGAGGTGTTGAGTGTAGACAAGAAGAGGGAAAGAAAGTATTTGAAGGTGAGGATGCGACAAGATGGTCCTCCGATCAAGTAGTCTACAAAGCGGTAATCCGTCGTGACTCTACGACGTTAAACATGAGCGCCTATTGGGGGCTTGCCCTTCCGTTTTATTGCTTTATTTCTTTCGTGTGAGTAAGAAATTTTTATATTTAAGGTGCTTATTATTCGGCAATTACATCTTTGCAAACTTAGTTTCAACTTACGTTTTTACTAAGTTTGGGGGGTGTGATGTACTTACCTCATTGAAGTACCAGGAGTATAATCTTTTCTTTGTAATGTTTGCTAGGGGAGTTGATTTTTTGCGGTATATTAAAACTTTAATCGGTATTGATGTGTCGATTTTTTTGCAATTTGCCTAGTTTTCAGTGGTGTTTCTAGTGTGTGGAGTCGATTACATAGTCAATTAATTCTTTCTTATAGTTCTCCTATTTTATTATTGATGAATCTGTGATGATAAGTGTGTTTGAGCTTTGATGATAGAAAAAGGTAACTAGGTGGCAAGATGAGTTCTACACTGAGGAGCTCGTGTATACGTTGAAGAAAAATCAGGTGCCCTCGTTTCTTTATTCTAATTTTTATGTGTGCTTTTAATTCATGGAGTGAATGATTGTGTTTATGGTGGTGATCCATGTGAGCTTATATTGTTAAAATTATCTTTGAAATTCATATGCTCTTGAAATTGATGAAGGAAGTGTAATTGAGTTATATTGTGATATGAAGTTCTATGTGTACTTGTGGGATATTACCTACCATGAAAAGTGCTATGTTACTTGTTAAAAACCCATGTGAGATTTTGAGCCTCGTTGATCATGTACATAATCACATGATATTTTCTTTTCTGGTGAGTATCGTTCTTGTGTGTGTAATCTAGAACTTGCCTCTTGTCTTACTTGAAACTACATGTGTGTTAGATGATGGGAGATGATTTTAGGCCATCCTTGAATTTATGAGTCACTTAACCAAATAATTCCCTACCAAATAATTATATATCCGTAGTTAGCCCCGTTGAGCCTAAAAGCCTTATTTCTTTGGCAACCTACGAAGATAGCCACTTTGATATCCTATTTGAGCCTTAAATTCCTATATTTAGTAGAGAATTAAATGCTGTCAAAGTGTGTTAATGGTGCTTGATAACAATTTGGGAAGGAATGAAATTGGTGTTGAAATTAATATTGATGGATTATGATAATGCATCTAAGGAGAAGCATGGAGTAGTGCTTAAATCTAGTACTCCATGGAATCAAAAACCCTAGGGTAGTGCTAAAATCTAGTACCCTATGGAGGATGTGTGAGGTAGTACCCGAAACTGGTACCTCGAGAGAAAAAGGATGTGCTTGAGACAAGAAAAAATATGTTGAGCTCGAAGGAAAGGGGAGAAAAGAAAATTAGAAGAGCATGAAGCTGGATAGCCTTGAAGTGTAAAAATCTGCAGTACAAAAGATCTCCTGTTTTAATTCTCTACTAATTGAGTCACTTTATCCATATGTTTCCTACCCTTACCAAAGAGCCAACATTACATCCAAAAGAAAAGTCCTTTTTGATCCCATTGTCGAATCATACTTTTAGTGGTGAAGAGCTTGAGACGTTTGGCAAGCTTATGGTAACGCATGCACTTGAATTGAATCTGAGCTTAAACACCTTAACCCATAAGTGTACATCTTTTACACTTGAGTGCAAGTGATATATACTTTCCGTGAGAACATATCAATGGAGCATTTGAATTGGTGGTGATTGTCTTAACTTGTATGCTTTGAATCGATTATTACACGTGATAAGAGTTGCATGACCTAAGTTGATGACAATTGTATTTTGAATGGGGTATTGGTCATAGTCCTTGTTTCTCCGCTAATTTTCTTACTCTTTCTCTTTATCTTTATGTTGTTGCCTCGGGACGAGCAACGGGTAAGTTTGGGGGATTGATGAGAGTGAAAATAAGCTTATTTTAATATCCAATTTAACACCTTTTTGATTGATATTGTAGTCTTATATGAGCACAAGTGTCTTATATTCAATATATGTGAGAATCATGTGCACTTGAGGTGTTTTGTTGTGTTTTTGGTGGATAAAGGATGAAAAGTGCAAAGTTGGAGAAAATGTGCAATTTGTGCAAGAATGCTGAAAACGCACATCCAACTTTCATAATTATTATGTATTGTTGTGGAGCTCGAAACTGTTTATATATGGTTGGAAAGCCACTGAAGCGAAGGTCGTTTTGGCATAAAGAACACCATCATTGAAGTCCAAACGAGGAAGTTATGAGCAAAGTGGTGACGCCGCGCGAGCTGTGCCGAACAGAATTGCAGTGCTACTTTCCATGGCCTGTTACATATTCAATTCTTAGAGTTTTTGTAATTTCTTTATTTGAATAGAAAGCCAAGGAAGAGAGGATCGCGTGAGCGCAAAAATCACTCAATTCGGAGGTCGGATGTGAAAGTTATACGCGAAACGGAGAGACTGCGCAAATCGGTTCGACCTGCTTGAGGTCGAACCGAGGTTGAAACATGCACCTGGGACTTCCAGTAGGTGGGTTCGACCTGTGGTTCGACCTGTGGTCAATGGTTCGACCTGTTTGCTGAGGTCGAACCATCGTGCGGAAACTTACCAAATCCGTATTTTTTAGGCCTAAACGTGTGTGATCACTTGAAAAGCTCATTCCAAGCCTAGGAGACGTGATTACAAATATAAAAGGAGGTCTATACAGCCCTGAAAAGAGGAGGAACACAACACAATACAAGAGAGGAGAAGAGAGGCCACAACATACAACACTCCACAAGGGGGGATCACCCCCCAACCATCATTCTTTCCTCCATCCATCCATCACTTTGAAGATTCGTTTGTGAAATCAAGGGGAGAACCAAGAGGAAGATTCAAGAGCGAGAAGGACGCGATAACGCCACATCTAGGGTTTATTCATTTCCTAATTTATCTTGTATTTTCCGGACATCCGGGTAAGATCTATCCAACACCCATGTGTGTTTCCTACAACACCATGGGCTAGAGCCTTTTTGGTAGAACTAGGGTTGTGAAGGTATTATCTAGTTAATTGAACTTCCATGTGTATACTCCGTACAACACTACTTGTGATTTATTTTATATAAGATTGTGCCTTTTTAATCCATACTCATAGTCATTTATGCATCAATAATCGTTGTGTAGAGTCTGAATACATAACATGGTTATTGGTTGAGTGCGTTCACTGTTGAGCAGGGTTTTAAGTTATAATTCTAAGTGAAGGGATTTCGAAGTCTTATTAGAACTATCTTATATAAATACTTATTAATTGAATTCGGGTTAATAAGTAGGATAAAGAGGATAATTTCATAGTATCTATAAAGGAAGATCATATCGGGTAAGAGTACCAATCCTAGGGGGAAATAATTGATACTGATAGTACCTAGAAAGGGGGGTGAATTATATCTCTTGCTCCGAGGTTATTCACACTTGTTACACGCATATTTACTTGTGTCTATAGAGTAGATATGCATGGTTTAGTGATGCGTCCATATTCCACAAGGCAGAGTCGGATATTGACACATGGAAGGGAAGTTAATTAGTGAAACTGGATTATCCTAGAGCTACCTATTCTCCTACTTGATCCACTTTCGTATCCTTCGAGCGATAATTTATTTTATTTATTATTTAATTTCCAGTATATTAGTTGTTAGATAACCATTAAAACGTAATTGCCTTGTCTTAATTAATTTAGATAATAATTAAATTGATAATACGCCGTCCCTTGGGTTCGATATTCACTTGGTCACCTTTCGAGACTACAATTGATATCATTCATACTTGGGGATTAATTGTGTGTTGAGAAAATGCACATCATTTGCCCAAGCTGAGGGAGGGTGTATTCTGCGAGGAGAGTTATATGTCCTATGGTGCATGATGAACGGGGTCCACTTCAATCTGGGAGCTTATGTTTTACAGCAACTTCATTGGATCACTTCACACACATTTCAGAAGGTGAATATTGGAGGATTGATCACACCGTTGGCTGAGCATTACAATGTGGATTTGTCTAGGTATAGGCCTATGATTGGTGAGTTGGATTTGATTCTTTTGGCATGTGTGAGGATGAACTTGGCTTGATGAGAAGAAGGTGTATGGATGTTCATCCGAGGGATGAATTCGATTTCTTTCAAGGTGCCCTTCTCTCTCATTGATCTCACCATGGTTCAGATCAATGCGAATCTATTGATGAACACTCCTCCTCACATCGTGAAATCTACTACGTGTTGCGCTAATGAAGATTGGCGAACTTTGGTTGATATGCATGTTCAGGGTGTGTATCTTAATCTTGATATAATATTAGTTGACGAACCGGGGTATGAGGAGGACGAGCCACCTCAGCAGTAGCAGTTTGGACCACAGCCACAGCCATTTATGCATCTAATTCCTGAGGTACATATGGAGATGCCTAACGACATTCTGGAGATGGGTATTCCTCTGATGCAGCCACCACCACAGCAACAGCAGCAGCAGTATGATTTCTGGCAAGCTCAAGATCACTTCTATAGAGAGAAATTCAAAATGATGAAAGAGCACTTTGCCACGTTGAATACTAATCAGTAGGAGACAAACCGCCAACTTGCTTTGGTGAACACGAACTATGCTGCACTCAACCTGAGGATGGGGCTTGATTGGTGGTTGATTTGGGTTTTATGAGATTCATGCATGAGTGGTATGTACCATATTGATGATTGATGGTATTGATGGATATTTGTACATTTGGTGATGATTGATGGTTTGATATTGACTCTTTGGTATGCATGTGCATTTATTTTTTATACATGTTGATTTTGTTGGAGAAAAGGCATGTATTGTTTATTATTACTTGTAGTTTATGTGAAAATTGATGTTGATTGCATGCTTTGAAGAGTGCTTAGGAAATCTATTACTCATGTGAGAATTTGAGATATTTAATAATGTTACATCAATGCATGATAGTTTATTCTTGAGAGAATCGTTCATACATTTGTATTCTAGAATTTGGCTTGGAGTCTTGTTTGAAATTCATAGTAGATAGATATTAGGAGATGATCTTAGGCCATTATTGATAATTGAGCAACTTAGCCAAAAATTTATCTTACCTTATAATTTGTTTATCATTAGAAGCCCTGTTGAGCCTTTTAAAGCTTTTTCTTTGGCAAGCCTGTGATAAAAGCCTTTATTACTTTTATTTTAACTTTGAAATACCCTATTTACTAGTAGAGAGTTAAGGCGAATAAATTTCTAAGTGATGAGTTGAAGAAAGAAAGGGAGGAAAATTGTGCTAGTGATGAGAAAAGAAAGATTGTGGTTAAATCGTGTTTAGGGGTAATGCCTAAAATTGGTACCCCGACTGCTTAGAAGGGTAGTGAGCTAGATGACTTAGCACTCGTAGAAGTATTGTGATTGATTGATGTTCTTACATAGATGAAAAGTATGATGATTGCATGTCTTGATTTGATGAATTACATGTGTTATTAAGTTATGCATGTATGGATCTTGTGAATCATACTCTCTTGCCTTTGTTTTGATTTTGTTGCCTCGGGACGAGCAACATATAAGTTTGGGAGTTTGATGAGAGTGATAATTCACGTATTTTGAGCTCTATTTGTGTGAAAATTGAGTACAAATTGGGCTATTATTAAGGCAAATCGGTATGTTTAGGGAAATCCACGAATCAAATGCTACTGTGGCTATTCGAGCATATTTATACAGGAAAACAGAACAGAAGTGCTCAGAATCAGAAAATACGAGTTTCGAGATGCCGCTCGACCTTAGAAGGAGCCGCTCGACCTGTACTACTTGGTCGAGTGAGGTTGAAATTGTTCGAGCGAGTGTCTATACAGAGTTTCAGCGAACAGGAAGGCCACTCGACTGCCGCTCGACCTGGCCGAAGTCCGCTCGACCTCGCCAGTTTTGGTCGAGAAGGGACACGCGCGCCTATTTTTGATAATTCTGACCCTCCTGTGTGTGAATTGACGTATTTTCTATGAAATAGCCCAATAAAGGTCCGTAAGGAGAGTTTTACAATTATTAAAAAGGCTGCTGATCACGTTAAAAATAGAGTTAGAGGATCCGAACACATCCATCCTACACTACATCCAAATCCTAACTCCATCCGCAAGAGCTATAGAGAGATTCGTGCAGCGAATCAAGTGAGAAATAAGTGAAGATTCAAGATGGAGTGAGAAGCGACGGCGCCCACATCTAGGGTTTACTTCGCAACTTAATCTTTCTTGTAATTTTCAAGACTATGGATAAGATCTATCCAAACACCATGAACATTCTTCAAAGCGTCATGGGCTAGAACCACTTTGGTAGTTCTAGGGTTATGAAGGTTTTGATCTAGTTAATTGAACTTCCATGTGTATACTCCGTACAACACTACTTGTGGAATTATTTTATATAAGGCAATGCTTTATTAATTTATACTCAGAGTTGTTTTGTGCATCATTAATTATTATGTAGAGTCTGAATACATATCTTGGTTATTGATTGAGTCCATTCACTGCTGAGCAGGATTCTATGTTATGATTCTAAGTGAGGGGACTTCGAAGTTTCATTATAACTATCTTATATAAATACTTGTTAATTGAATTGAATTCGGGTTAGTAAGTAGGATAAAGAGGATAATTATATAGTACATATAAAGGGAGAACATATCGGGTTAGAGTACTTAGTGCACGGGAAATAATTGATACTGATAGTACCTAGAAAGGGGGGTATAATTATATTCTTGCTCCAAGGTGATTCACATGTGTTACACGCATATTTACTTGTGTCTATAGAGTAGATTTGCATGGCTTAGTGATGCGTCCATAGTCCACAAGGCAGAGTCGGACATTGATATACGGAAGGGAGATTAATTAGTGAAACTGGATGGCAAGAAGAGCTACCTATCTTCTCACTTGTTAACTCTCGTTTATCTCTACTATCTCTATTTTATTTATTATTTTATTATGCTATTTATTAGATTAATAACTATTCTACAACTAAAAATGTCAAACAATAGTTTCTCTTAATTTAAATAATAATACATTGATAACCAATTGTCCTTTGGGTTCGATATATAACTTGGTCGCTTATCTAAGCTACAATCGCATCCTTCATACTTGGGGAATAATTGTGTGTTGAGAAAAATATCCATCTCAGTCTAGACTATTCTACTGATTTTTTGAGTTTTGACCGGTCCAAACTGGTTTTTTTCTGTTCAATAGCCAAAATGATTTTGGGGTTTTTCGAGACCGGCTCCGGCATCAATTCCCAGTTGAACTGGTAAAACCGTCCTGTCCGATCCGATTCTGAAAACACTGGTTGATTTCCATTATTTTCCTATTTTATTTGGTTTCTATTCTGGTTAACTTTTCCTTTTTCAATTTTATTTGATTTTTAATTTATTTTATTTACTTTTGACTTTAAGTTACATTTTCCTTTTAAAATTTAACGGTTACGACTAAAATTGTAATTTTTGGAACAAGAAAAAGGTTTGGAACCAAAATTGAAATGAGATTTTTCGTACGTGACCAAAAGTGCATTTTTCTCATACACGTCCCATTAAAAAGGTCTATTATAATACATGTACTCATCTCAAATTCATTTTTTGGTACACACGAGTTACCAGTATCCATTTAATATTAATTTATTATATATTTATTTTGTTTTTAATGCTTAAATTAATTTTATAATAAAAATTATATTGCTCTCTTCCTCCCAAATTAGCCTTCACATTTTCTATTCTTGTCTGTTCCTTAACAGTCTTCACATTTTTAAAATAGTAAAAGGATCATAACAACTAACCTCCCACCTGTACTTTATTTACAAAAATACCACAAATTCCTAGTGTACCTGAAAACACCTGTCTTGTTGTCATCCATTTACCAAATATTTTCTCCAACACTTTTACTTATAAGTACTTTAACTTGTAGAACTATACCTTATATTTTCTAATAACCAAACGTGTACCTTTGCATTAACTTTTGTATAATAGATATTTTATCATATCATTTTAGTGTTACTCGTACCCGTCACACTAAAATTTTTTATAACGAACATTCCAAAACTGTTTATTAATACTCGTGGATCCAAATTAACAATTGAAAATGTATTAAAATTTTATCAATTAAATGAAAATAATATTTTATCATAAAATAGATTAATTAAATTAAATTAACATAAATTAAGAGGGTATTTCAGAGTAAATATTAAATTAAAAATATATATTAAAATCAAAATAAAATTTGATATAAAAAATATGATCTTTAAAATTAAATTAAAATTAAATAGTTAAGTAGATTAGTTGAATATTAAAAAAATTAAATTAACAAAATATAAATCTTATGCAAATTTAATTAAATCAAATTAAACTAAATTAAATCAATTAAATATTAATTTATATATTGATTGAAAATTAAATTCATTGATAATTAATCAAATATGAAAAAAAAATCTTCAATATTTACCAAACTTATATTGTTAATTAAAAAAATTTACTATTGACATAAATAGAGATAATGGTTGAGATGAAAAGTATTAAATAGACGGCAAACATTAAAATTGAATAATTTCTAAATACAGTAAAATTGAAAAGATTGAGAAAATTTGAAGATAAAAATAAAAATTTAGGTTTGCTTTTATATATATATGTATATAAATAGATAGATTAATTAAATAAACAATATTAAAGGTACTCATAGATTTAAAAATAATTAAATTAATTCAAATTAATAACAATTAGACACGTTATCGAGTAGGCTTCTGGAGCTGACATGTATGCTAAAAAAACTCTCAATCAGTATAATAAAAATTTGACAACAATTAGTATAACAAGTTGACACGTTATCGAGGAGGTTTCTAGAGACAACATGTATGATTAATAAAAATAATAATAACTCAATTAGTAAAACAATTTGACACGTTATTGAGGTGGCTTCTAGAGACGACATGTGTACTAAAAAAACTCTCGATTAGTATAATAATAAATTATTTTATTTATCATTATTAATTATAATTATAATAATATATTTAATATTTTATTATAAATTATTATGATCTATTTTAATCCTCATGGAAGCTTATGGTTTGTGATATATTTTATTCATATATTTCAATCTTTATCTTTAAGATTTAGGTTTAATTTTAAGGATATAATTATTCACATTTGAGAATCATAATTTATTTCAATTACCCATATAGTATAGATTTTAAGGCAAAGACTTGTACCTTTATATGAGACGGATAAAAATAAAATAATTAATATTAATTGGTCATGAAACAGAAGTACTTAATGCTGTGTTTGGATTTAATCATTTGAAATTAAATGGATTTGAAAATGAAGGGATTTTAAATTTCATGCATTTTAAATCAACTCATTTGAAATATATCGTTTGAATATATTGTGGATTTATGAAGGATTTCCAAATTCATAGTTCAACAATTATTTTACAATTTTAAATTAAATTTTTATTTATGATAAATAAATAATAATAAATTTTTATTAAAATTTATTTAAAAAAATCACTTACATATTAGGGTAGGTCTTGCGTCAGACCGTCTCACGTGAGCCCATTTTTCACTTTTTAAAATAATTATTAATCGTCGTCATTTTCGCCTAGATTTTAGTATCTTTATTTGTGATTTTTGAATGTTTTTATCTGTATTTGTAAGACTTTTGGTGGAGTTTCATATTAATTAGGAGAGATGTGTACAGATTGATAAATGTGTGGAGATGAACTTAAATGTATATAAAACGGGTTAAAAATGGAACAAAATGGAATCGGGAGCTGAAACGAAGAAGGCGGACAGGACTCGACCATGCTCGAGTCGAGCTCGTGTCGTGCGTTGCACACGGGACTGTAACAAGTGGCCGTGCGTAGGCATCAGAACATGCTACACGCCAATACCAAGGCCTGCGCAGCACACGGGTCGAGCTCCGTCACACGAAGAAACACGTCGAGAAATGTGCATCTACTCGAATCGAGCTCTGCAGCTCGAGTCGAGTCGGGCAAGATTCCAAATTAAGTTTGCAAGTGTTCTAGAAGATTCCAAGGGTATAAAAATCCAATTTGTGCGAAAAAATAGAGGGGAGAGCCGCATTTAGGAGCAGTTATCAAGATCAAACACACAATTCCTCACCACATTTTCATACACACATTCTAGATCATCCATTTCCACATTTTTCATCCATTCAATTCATATGCTCTCCCAAAATTCATCCATCACTCCAACATTCCATCACTTTGAGAAGAGAAGATTATCATAGATTGAAGAATTGAGCATGTTGAAAGGAAGGAAGGCCATCTTCATAAAAGGGAAGCCGATCTACTTATCAATTGTTATTTTTTTCATATTTTGGCTCAAATGGAGCAAGCCATGGGATGTATTGATTTGAACATGATGTGTAGTGGCTAGTCCTATAGTAGGGCTAATCATATGATTGGTTGAGAATAATGCTAGATATGTAGGATTTTAGATGTTGAAATGAGTTAATTTTGGACTTCCTTTTATGATTAATGATTCATGTTTCATTTTATTACTTGTGTGATTAATTCTTACTTACAACATGTTAGGATAGCCAATCCGATATTTTGTAGTAGGATTTAATTGAATTATTTATTAAGATGAACTTGCATGTTAGTGTGAGGGGAGGTAAGTCATACCCTTCTTATGCTTAGAACATTCATAGGGGGACACTTAAGAAATTGAGTGAAAAGAACTAAACTTATTATCATAGTATCTTAAGGTTGTGTTTGGATGGAAGAATTTGAGGAGGGATTTATAAATCCTTCCCTCAAATCCCTCCATAATGTTTGGATAACATTGAAATCAATTAATTTATAAATCCAAGATTTTAAATCAATGGATTTCAAATCAATGCATTTGATTTTGAATTTTTTTAGTTGTTTTCTAATGGATTTCAAATCCTCATTGAAACCGTGTCATTTGAAATCCTTCCATTGTTGTGTAATGATATATTAATATATAAAAATAATATATAAAATTAATAAATTAATTAAAATATATATAATATTAAATATATTTTTTTTATGTTTTAAATTCTACCAACCAACATACCCCCTATCCACCCCCACCCCCGGCCACCCACCCCCTCCAACCACCCCCAAAAAAAATTTTTTTATAAAATTTTAGATTTTTAATATTTGAATAATAAAAATATTACCACCCTACCCTACCCTCTATCCACCCCCACCCCACCAACACCACCTCCACCCCAAAAAAATTTCTTTTATAAAATTTTAAATTTTAATATTTAAATAAATAATAAAAATATTATCACCCAACCTATCCCTACCCACCCCCCTCCACCACCCCCACCCAACCCCACTCAACCCCCCTCCACCACCCCCACCCAACCCCACCCCACCCCACCAAAAAAAATTTAATAAAATTTTAGATTTTATTTTTTAAATATTAAAATTTAAAGTTTTTTAAAAAGAATTTGGTGGATTGGTGGGGGGTGGTGAGAGTGGGGGTGGGATGGGTGGATGGATAGGGTGGTAGGATTTGGTGGTAATATTTTTATTATTTAAATACTAAAATCTAAAATTTTATATAAAAAAAAATTTTTTGGATGGGGATAGTGTTGGGCGGGGGGCGGGGGGTGGGGTGGGTAGGGATGGATGGTAATATTTTTTATTATTCAAATATTAAAAATCTAAAATTTTATAAAAAAAAAATTTTTGGGGGTGGGATGGTGGGAGGGGGTGGGTAGGGGGTAGGTTGGGTGGTAGAGTTCCCTCCAAAAAAATTATTTTTAATAAAATTTTAGATTTTAATATTTAATATAATGAAATTTTATTATTTTTATTTATCATATATAAAATTCTATTTTAAAAAATAATTTTTGAATTATGGATTTGAAATCCTTTCAAAGATCCATAATTTATTCAAACCGTGGAATTCAAATGAATTGATTTAAAATCCAAGGAATTTAAAATCCACTCATTTTCAAATCCATTGGATTTGAAATGACTCAATCTAAACACAGTCTAAGGGAATTGAGAATAAAAATAATATTAGGAGATTTAGACTTGTCAAAGAGTCGAGAACCTAATCACCTTGGCCATAGGGGTTAGGGGTAAAAATATGATTGCTTTTAGTCCATGATTAATGAAGTTCAATATTAAAAGTCATGCATATCTAGTTAGTTTCTTAATTATGAGTATGGTTAGCATTGCTCTCTTTTTAAATACATTCTATCCATTCCATTCATTTTGTTACGAGATTGATAGTTGATAATATTAGTTGTTAATTGATTTCTTTAGTTAATTGATTAGTATAATCATTAGTATAAAACCAAACTTCAAATTTGATCACTCTTACAAAGCATGGTTGAATACAAATACGGATACACATGATTTTGCTTTCCCTTGGGACGATAAAACTATAAATTTTGTTACTTGATCATTACGTGCTACACACGATAGAGTCTCTTACTCTAAAATTATTTTTACAAAAAATGGGACTAAGAACATGTCGCATCTTGCCGGAGAAATGTTAGAATCTTGGTTGTAACGAGTTTGAATTTGATTAGTTTTGATAAGAGTATTTCTTTTATTTGTTTACTTGTTTATTTGTTTTGGTTATTTGAGGAGCTAATTTGGATATTTTTGTAGGTACATGCAAACTCGTTTAAGGTCTCAATTCATTGAACCTTTAAACTTGGAATTGGAAGCTACCTTAAGAAGACAAAGAAGAGGAGTGTTAGATCCTATGGTGGAATCATTTTGGATCAGTTTCCACACACACTAGATACCTAAGTTCACACACATTCATCTCCATCTCTTTCATCCTTCACTTCATCCATCCTACCTACTTGATCTCTTCAAATCCATCTACCATTCCATCAATCCACCAATCTAAGAAGGAAAATTCATCATTGGTTGAAGATTGGAGCATGTTGAAGGAAGAAAAGGTCTACTTTGAAAGGGAAGCCAACTTACTTTTAATTTGTGATTTTCTTCATAATTTAGCTCAAATGGAGCATGCCATGGATTATGTTGAAATTGTAATGATATGTAGTGGCTAGTACTCATGTGAGGCTAGCAATATGATTAGTTAGGGATTATGTAGATTTTGCACACCACATGTTTGATGAAATGATTGTTATGAATATTTTCTATCATGAATGCTTATTCTCATTTTATGTATGATTTTTGTAATTAAATTCTCTATTCATAGTGTTAGGATGGTCATTCCAATATTATGCTTAGTGGTTTAATTGAATCATTGATTGCATGATGTGACTATATTAGTATGTGGGGAGTTTGGCCATAACCTTCATGTGCTTAGAATCTCATGATAGGACATTATTGATAATTACTTGTGGAAGTATTTGAAATGATGAGGGGACCCAAGCCAAGACTCACTTGACCTTAGAAAGGGAATATATGAAAACATCCCTGCCTACTAGAGTAAATTCTTCATGATAATATCTCTATGTTGGTATATAAATATCCGTAAGTACCTATAGGAAGAGTGAGGATTGGAGACACTCATTGAGTGCCCTTAATATCATAACATGATGACCTTCAATGCATGTGTATCTGTGAGTCTACGTAAGCCTTTTCCATGATGTTGCTTGTCTTACATACTTCTTAGATTGCTCACCTTCATCCATTTTCCATCACATTTGTATATGTTCTATCTTTAATTGCTTTCTTAGTTGTTAGATTGTAGTATAATACAACCCCCTCTTTTATTAATTAGTCTTTCTAGAGTAAAATATCTTTCAAATACAGCTACCCACTTTCACCCTTGGATTCGATATTATATAAATTTTGCACTTGGTCACTACGGTCTACTACGTGATAGAGTACACTTGCTCTAATCAATTTAACAAAAATTGAAACCAAGTTCAGTTATCATTTTCGCTAATAAATCATTATTACTTTCGTTATAAAATGTTATCACTTTTTATTTATACTATAAATTATTCATGAAATAGCATTATCACTTTTTGTTGATTTATTATCACTTTCCCATATAAAAGTTATCAATTTCTGGTTGTCTCACGTAAGCTCTTACGTGAGACGGTCTCACACAAGTCTTTGCCTACATATTATATACATGAATGTAAAAAAAAAGTGTTTTCAAATTTTTAATAATTATTAATTTATTTTTTATTTCAAATTTTTTTATAATTTTATTTGGAGAAAGGAGTTATTTGTCTAACTCAACCTTATTGTTTCAAATTATTTCTTGTTCATAGCACTCAGGTTAAAGTAAGTGTGTGATCTTTATCTAATTAAAGGGAGGTTTCTCTTTACCAATGTGTCGACTAGAGAGTCTTTAAAGACTTAATAGCTATTTATAACTTTTGTAATTGTAGATTGGTCTTGCGCCACCTCCCTTTTTTTTTTTGACAGGTAGAATTTTCGGTGAGACGAAACGACGTCGTTTTGAACGCGTGGAATGGCGATGTGGAAGAAAGATAGATACGTAAGCCACCGGGTAGGCCCCCAGCTCCCCCATGATTTGATTTGCAAAATGGGCTTGAGGTCAAAAACTTATTTGTAAATATTAAAAAGTTTGGACTAATTCGCAATCCGCAAAAATGTTGGGACTTAATATTTTATACATAATCTTTTTAATATTTCAGTATTTAAAGTATAAATAAAGCACTTAATATATTTTTGTCATTTTCTCTTCTTATTCATCTCATACCTCTTATACCCCCAGAAGCAAAGATGCGTGAAATCGTCTCACAGTGAAATCAATTTATATTCTTTTAATTATTTTTAATTTTTTTATTAAAAATGTTACTCCTATCACTTTTCTTTAAAAAAATGTTACTCATGTCATTTTTCTTTAAAAATATTGTCACTTTTTATTTATGCTATAAATTGTTCATTAAATACTCTACTGCACCACTATCATTTTTCATTAAAAATATTATAACTTCGTATACGTCTAACGGAAGTACTTTCGATAGATAGTCCCACACTAGTCTTTTTCAAAGATAAAATATCACTCAACACAAAAGAGAATATCATAATTTAACCTCTAAATATAATCGATTTCAACTTTCGCCATTTTTTATTTTATTATATAAACTCAAAATTTTCTAATCTTAGTCCAAAATCTTTGCAGGGTTTGAAGGGTTGTTCAGGTTGATCCGGATGTTGTCATCAGTTAATTATTTTTATCACACTTCTTAAATTAATTGAACAGTTATTGACCTAACTTGCGAAAAACCTCCTCAGTCATGTCCTAAATTTTATCGGTAATGAGTGGTAGTCAATTATTTGATGATAATAAATGTACTCCCTTCGTCCCGGGTATTTTTACCCGTTTGTACGGGCAAGGAAATTAAGATATTTTATTTTTTTAATATATAATATAAGAGAAAGTAAAGATAAATTAGTAATTTAAAAAGAAAAGGGGAATAAAGTTATTGGAAATGATGAATAAAGTGTAAAAAAGTAATTAAAGTTATTGGGATTGTAAAAATTAGGTAATAAAATATTATGTATTTTTGCCTAAAATAGAATGGGTAAAAATATGTGGGACACCCCAAAATGGAAAGTGAGTAAAAATACGTGGGACGGAGGAGTAAAACAATTTCCATATTTGTGTCGGCTTTCTCCTTTCACACTTTCGCCTCTCACTTTCTTCTCAATCTGTCTCTAACAGAAATGGTAATCCCTTGTTGGAAAATTTTAAATAAACTCAATCAAATCAACACAAAGTAGGATATTAATTTAGGACAAAATAAATTCAATCACAAGCACACAAATAAAGCTAAAACATCTCCATTCCTCACTACAATTCTCTGCACGCTTCATCTGAATTTAAATACTAAAATATTAAGTAATTTGTGGACAGATGTAATTAATTAAGAAGATATTTAGAGGTGGTATTTATTGATTGTGTCATCAATGGTGGCAGGGCCGGCCCTGACATTTCAGGGGCCCTTGGCGAACTAAAAAAGTGGGGCCCTATAATCTACTTCCTCAGTCTCATGCACGTTAAAAGTTATGTTTTCCATTTTAGTTGTCCAAGTTAAGATTTACGTTTATTTTTTTATCAAGTTGTGCCCACACAAAACAATTAATTATTTCACTTAGGTCCACACACAATATAAATACTACTCCTACTACCCACTTTATATTAAATATTATTTTTTATCACTTTACTACACATTAAAATATAATATCTCTTAATCTACTGCAAAAAGTAAACGTAAATATTAGCGCGAGATTGAGGGAGTATTTATCTTTTTAGTTGTGTGCACTTTCCATCACATGTAACGGTTATTCCCATCTTTATTTCGTCCTTCATACTCAAAAAAATAAATATGACTAATGCGATAACCTCAAAACTACATTTAATATAATAATTGACATTCATTTTATATTAACATACATAGTATATATTACAATTTATTCATTTTATCTAAACATATTAGACTATTTTAGAGAAAGATTTTTTTAAAAAAAAAAAAGCAATTACTAAAGTCAATTTTTAAGTCATGAAAAAATAAGTGTGAACACTCGTTCATCACATGAGAACTATTAATATATAAAATCTTTAAATTATATTTCCCGTGTCAATATTTACTCCACACTTTTCATTTTCGTTCATTCTAAAAGCTGTGAGCATTTCCAAATAACAATTCACACAATACCATATTATTATAAAATTACCACTTTTATTTTACCTTAAATAACTATACATATTTTTCTTATTAAATTAATTAAACACCCATCATTTACCCTACTTTATAGATACACTTAAAAATAAAAAAATAATAAAAATTCTTAATCTCTACGCACAAAAACACCTAAATATATTTAAAATATAATTTATTTTATTAATACATTTGATAAAAACATATAAAATAATTAGTAAATATATATATATGTATATATATATATATTTTTTTTTTTGGCCCCTCAAAATTGGGGGCCCTTGGCCGTCGCCCCTCGCGACATATCCCAGGGCCGGCCCTGAATGGTGGCACGTAAAGATTTGAAGAAATATTATTATGCCGCTTGTGAAGGGTTTACGGAATCAAAGAAGACATATTCTGAAGGATTACTGCACACTACTGCTATTGGACTGCAAATAAATGATGTCCCCACTAATCCACTTCCGCAACAACCTCTATTCACATTTGTGAACCCTTCTAATTCATTCACAAACTAAATCACACATAAAATATTTACTAACACATAATCTAAGGGAGAAAATAGACTGACCAAATTGGGAGGCATTCTGACTCATGTCGTTTAAGGCTTTGTATATGTCTACATAAACAATTATGGAGTTGGAACTTTGCAAAGATTTGATCATAACTTGGAGTTTCTGATTGTAATCCAAAGCAACAGACGAATGAGGTTTGTTGCATGATCGATGGCCCAAGGAATCGGTGGAACTCAAGTAGATGACAATAGGAAGACAGCCGATGGGCGGTAGCCCCACCACTGCTATCAGCCGTGCCCCCTCCGCTTGTAGGTTCTGCATCAAAATAAGAGTACTGTAAAAATAGGTTGTTTACTTCTGTTCCAACCGAAAGTCATTATTTGTGTCATCGAAAGGGTCGTGTGGCATGTGAACATCTATTTCAAATCCACTTTTTATTGATCCATTGAGTTTAACATATATTTTTTTTTTCATATAAAATATCAATAAGTATATATGAGAGAAATATAAAAGCATCTCACCTAATTAAGTAATTTAAACTTTAAAATATCATATTAGTAATTTCTTTTATACACAGAAATAGCAATGAAATAAAAATGCATTTTCTTAATTTTCTTTTCTCTCACTTGAGAAACTTTCTTGCAGGAGTTTTTTCATATGATTTGGAATTTAAATATGAATGCACAAAATTAAATACATACTCCCTCCGTTCCCTTGAAAGGTATTCGTTTACTTTTTGCACGTGGATTATGGAGTAAAATAATTTAATGTATAGTAAGGTGAGAGAAATAATATTTTAATATGTAATGAGTAGTTGTATTAGTTTTGAGTGTGGGGCCATGTGTAATGGTTGTGGATCACATCAATCCAAAAAGGAAATTAATACTTTGTAATGGGATGGACCAAAATGAAAAAATAGTTATTTATTAAGGGGACGAAAGGAGTATATATTTAAATTAGTAGTTAATAAATGAAAATAATATTTTGAGTATAATTAGATAGTGGTACCTCAATAAGGATTTGCAGATTCTGCAGCAAAAATTGTTTGTAGCTGTTGACGTCGTAAGCCAGACGTCGAACGGGTGAGCCATAAAAGTTTAGGAAAATACCACAATTTGCCATATATGGGGAAGTCAACATCTTTTTTGCCCTACCTTTTCTAATACATTTAAATTGCCCTAAAAATATATGCAATGCCATGAATACCCTCAAGGATGGTCCACCTTTTTGTATTGGGAATGAGTTGACAAGTACAGTTGCATGCAAAATAGATGTGTCAGGGAATATGTTGATTATTTAGGGGTGACACATTAATTAAAGAAGAAATAAATAAATCTACTAAAATATAACCCCTAATTCGACGGACATGCTGAATGAAGTGAAAAAACCAAATTTTAAAATTCACGAAATTTAATTTTTAAATTCCTTAAATTGTTAGATTATAATAGACTTTTTATTAATTAACACATGCAGTAATTAGGTGATTAAACACATGCAAAATTAACTACCTACCACTCCACTGAAACACACTTCATTAAATGGGGTGAAAATTAAGGCACTGTGTTCACAATCAGTTCATTTATGTAAATTCTTGTCACATTAAACTCTCAACTATCCCCACCAACCAAATAACTTCACCACCAACAAATATAAAAATTGGGCACAGTGGATTCAAACTTCATTCCTCTGTATCCACAAATTATTGGAGCATAAAAAGGTGATCGGCTCCCATATTTGCCCACCATTTTTGTCGACGGATTCATAGTTAGAGCCAAAGGTAAGATACGAACGATGTTTGCATTGTATTTTATTTATTGCTTTCTTTTAATGTTTTAGGGTTTTTAGGGCTTTAGGATTTCAAAAACGCATGTCCGCTGAGTGAAATGGTTATATATATCCATGTCCGCCAAAGAAAATGGTGAAGTATGCATGTAATATGCTTGTCCGCCGAGGAAAATGGTGAAGTATGCATGTAATATGCATGAATACCACTACATACACCCATCGTAGACTTTTTCGCTAATATGCATGGTTAATTGTGCTTGTCCACCCATTATTTGAGACTTATCGTCCATATCCGCCTATTATTTGACAATATTTCAGCTTGTTCGTCGAAAATAATAGCCCAATTTAGCGTGTCCGCCAAAAGTAGTTGCCCAGTAGATCCTGTCCGCCGAAAATTGAGCCTGTCCACCGAATATTGAGCCTGTCAGCCGATTTTTTCACCATATTTGCACATGTCCGCCGAATCTGTACCATATATGACCCTGTACGCCGACTATTTGACCCTATATGAGCATGTCCGCCTATTTTCTCACCCTAATTTATCATGTCCGCCGATTTTTTCACCCGAAATGGTCTTGTCCGTCGATTTTTCCTTCCTAAGTGAGCATGTCCGCTGATTTTCTCACCCTAATTTATCATGTCCGCCAATTTTTTCACCCGTAATGGTCTTGTCCGCCGATTTTTCCATCCTAAGTGAGCATGTTCGCCGATTATTTGGGCTTAATAGTTTATGTCCGCCGATTTTCCCACCATAATTGGGCATGTGAACTGATTATTTGACCCTAATTGAGCATATCCGCCAAAATATTACTAGTTTTTGAACATGTCCGCCGATTTTTAATGCATTATTGAGCATGTTTGGCCATTTTTTAAGCATATTATATGATGTCCTCCGATTATAATAGACCTGTTTGTCGATTTAGGACCTTAATTGAGCTTGTCCGCGTACGTACGACTTAATGTTTAACTTGCATGTGTGCTTGATAATTTAATGCTTAATTTGTGTGTACCTACTAAATTGGCGTATCATTTTTAATGAATTCTGTGTCAATATAACAATTAATTGTCGTTTTCTTGAAAGGTTTAGGCGTTGGATTGGAAATGAGAAATTTTTTATATGGTGGGGCGGCTGGTGGCAAGGTTTAGAGTATGTACGTGGCCAACACACGAGCCTAGTTTTAAATTCAGATCAGCTGACGTTGGATTTTATTATTGGGCATGTGCACAGTTTAGTTTGCGCCGATTTGAATCATTTCAAATATGTTATACACACACTTGTGGACATCGGTGGTTGTATAACAAAACATAAGGTGAAGGATGATATGGATATAAGGGGGTTGTATCAGCAGGTTGTTGAGCCGATGCTGTTTGTCACAGTTAAGGCCATACCACAGCAATCAGTTGATAATGGTTGCACTAGTGCTGCACCAGTGGGGAGCAATTATTAGACGACTTGATTCGTTTACAAATTTCATCTGTCAATATTCATTGTCCCGTAGATTTGGCTGGACCAAGCACGAGTATAGGTGTGGGCGTGTCGAGTCGTACGACAAATATTAATTTAAACATTGAGTATGCTAGCGAACAGCAGGACGAAGAAGAGGTGGAGAATGGAGATAAGATGTGCTCCTCTGCTGGGTTTGAGGGTTAAGAGGGTGATGGGTTTGATGGTTTTGCTGGTTCTCAAGACTATGGGTCCGATGGATCGCAAGGCCATGGGTATGATTTATTTGAGGGTCCACATCGTGAGGATTTTGAGAGTGCTGATGCTTCGCAAGATGAGGAGCGCGATGCTGATCAACTCAATGCTGAAGATGAGGATCCTGAAACTACTCTGTTCGAGAGGTTCTGTTCCTACATCAGAGCCAAAGGAGGAATGAGTTTCCTGGAACCCGTTACCACACACATGCAGATGCCCACACCAGTACGTCCTAGTCAAGACACAGATAGGTCTTGCAGCCGTCCATGGAGCATTCCAGGTATGTGTTGAATATAGTACCCGGTAATTTACTGCACCTTATTGTATTCTAATACCAATTGAATAATAACTAATCCATCGTTGTAGGTTTCTTGGAACAGTGTAATGTGGACAATGAATTTGAAGACAACAACAACATTGATACATCAGTGGAGATTCATGAAAAAAGTGTCTTCGATAATAAAGGTAATTTCCAGTATGCGTTGGGTATGTACAACTTGCGGAATCAAGTTGAGACACGGGTCAAGAAATCTGACACCTACAGGCTCAACGTCGCCTGCAAGTACCGAGTGGAGCAGGGTTGTATGTTTGAGATGCATTATAGTGGCCTAGGTGGAGTATGGAGGGTAGTCAAGTTTGGACATTTGATTAGCCATAATATAGTGGGCATGACCAATTAAAGAAATTATCGAACCACAGGGAGGAAGGTACTAGAGTTTAAGCGATCTCAAGTTTATCGTGATTTTATAAGGACGACGGAAGAGAGGATAGGAGCAAATGAATGCAATTATGCTAAAGCAAGAAATAAAGATAAAATGTATGCAAAGATAAAAGGGTTCCAAATGATGCAAGGATGAGATTAACAACAATCATGGCATAGATAATTAAGTAATTATGCAATTAATTCTAATCTCTCATGGACAAGGTATAGAAGCGATCACTAATTCCACCTAAACTCTCTCTCGAGATGGATAGGATGTAGGCCCTCAACAAGGCTCCCAAACGCACATAGGATCGAGACAATAGCAAACACCTCCCACTAGGTACTAATTACTCTATGAGTTCCCTAATTAGGTACTAAATCATAAGCAATATTCCCTTTTAAGGTACTATGAATTCACTAATTGTTTGGGTCTCCTCATTTAATCAACCAACCTCTCGATTAAGCTAATCAAATGTTCTATCAAAGGGTTCTAAATCTAGAAGGATATCTCTATCTCATTCTAAATTAATGCACATGAAGTGTATGATGAAATGATTCAATGAACTATCCTAAACACATAATTGATTTCTCAATCTAATCACATGCCCATGACAATTAATCACACAAATCATCATATACATCAAGCAATCAACAATCAATGATAGAAATAACACAAAGCCCATTCAAGATTAAAATCAATTTGCATAAAAATTAAATTATCCAACACCAATCATGGAGCTAATCTCACAAAGGAGATTAGCCTCTCATAGCCATAAGAAAATTAACATAGACATTAAGATCCTTACAAAACATGATCAATCTATAAAGAAATGCACAAAAATTAGAATTAGATTCCCCCTTTGAAGTGCTTCAATGGAGATCTCCTTCTTCTTCTTGTGATCTCACTCTCCCTTGCTTCCTTGATCACTTGGATGGTGGATTTGATGGAGGGGATCAAGTGTAGATGGGTGGATGAAGAATGGATGAAGATGATGGTGGAAAATGGAAGAAATGGTGTGTGAGGTGTGTGTGGAAGGGGTGGAAATCGGATTTTTTTATAAAATATGAATGGAGGGGTATTTATACCCTTTTGGGCCTTCTAGAAGGATTCTGATTTTTTTCTGATCCAAGACACGACACGAGTCGTGTGGCGCAACACGGCCATGAGGTGCCCGTGTTGCGTGAACTGATGCTCCCGCACGGCCATCGCTTACAGGCCCGTGTTGGCTACACGGGTCGTGTGCTGCAACACGAGTCGAGCTCCGCAACACGGCCAAGTGGTGGTCGTGTTGGATGAATAGATGTTGCCGCACGACCATTCTGGACAGGCCCGTGTTAGCTACATGAGTCGTGTACTGCGACACGGCTCGTGCCACCGACACGGCCAGTCGTGTTGCTGCTGCCCTGATTCCTTTACTGTTTTGGCTCGTTCTCCCTCGTTTCAACTCCAAATTGAGTTCCGCTTTTTCCTACATCTTCCTTATCCTATTTAGCATCAAATAAAAAGTGAAAATAGTAGGTTTAAGCTCATTCACACACATTTCCATGAAAACACAAAACACAACCAAATAACACATAAAATACGGATAAAAATATACGAAAACACATATAAAAAGACACTAAAATCTAGGTGAAAATATCACTCATCAGACCTCCACATGTATGTCGTTGAATCCAGACACTAATGCGCCAAGGCAAGTTGGTTCGAAAACTGTTGGCAGATACTATGCAGCTCGACAGTTTAATAAAACCACGGCATTGTGTCCTGCTGGAATGATAGATGAGATATGTAAAGAATTTAGTTTCGATATCTCCTATAATTTGGCCCTCAAGTCAAAACATATTGCTGTGGGACACACGTACGGAGACCATAGTTCTTCCTTCAGTTCCCTACCTTCGTACTTGCATCACCTAAAGTTGGAAAATCCAGGCACGCATACAGCACTGGCAACTGCAGATGACAACTCTTTCAAGTATGTTAATACACAACCCTTCTATATTATGAGGTATATAGGTGTACTAAGTACTTCAATGTAGGTATGTCTACTACGCACTAGGTGCTTCGATACGGGGTTTTGCCAGAGCCGGCCGTCCCATGATTGTCATTGATGGTACACACATAAGAGCAAAGTATCGTGGGATCGTGTTCGTTGCAGTCACTCAGGATGGCAACCACAATGTTTTTCCCCTGGCCGTTGGTGTAGGTGACACTGAAAATAATGAGTCGTGGTGCTGGTTTCTTCAAAGGTTGAAAGAATCGTACGGAGCTCCGCATGGCCTAGTTATTGTCTCAGACGAGCATAAAAGTATATCACACGCTATACATACTGTGTACCCTGAGGCACACCATGGTTTATGTTCGTATCATCTAAAGAAACGGCTCAAAGGTTTCGGAAAGGATGTGTTGTTTCTGTTCAATATGGCCTTGGAGGCATACACGAACCATGAATTTAAGAGGTATGGTCACTTTTTAGTATTAGTATGCAGTTTTTATTTGATTTATCACATTACCGTGCTGCACAATTGGGAAGGGAAGCTGTGCAACCATAATAATGCTCGATTGATGGCTTTGCTGGAGGGGTGGGGTTACAGTAAATGGTCAAGGTTTCACTGTCCGATCACTCGTTACGAGTTCACATCATCGAACGCCGCTGAGACCTTTAATAAGGACATCATCTGGGCCAGGACACTACCCATTTGTAGTTTGTTAGAGGTTGTACGTGCTCTCATTCAAAGATGGTTTTATGAAAGAAGAACGAGTGCAGAGAACAGTCGGGATATTCTTTGCACACGAGTACACAACGAGTTGGCTGCGTTGAACGCTGAGGCGTGGAAACTTAAAGTGGAGAATCTTACAGCGACAACATTCCAGGTCACTTCCACCTCAAAAACCTTCACTATTGATTTAAGGGAGTGTACTTGTTCTTGTGGAAGATTCCAGTACCATCAATACCCATGCATTCACGCATTGAAGGCAATAGAGTAAGTTCACATGCTATTATGCGTATAATATAATCTTTCATATTCAATACTGCCATTAGTAATATAACGGTCTAAATGTGTACATGTAACAGCCATTGCAAACTTGCGACTAGTGCATTTGTTGCACCGTGGTATCATCGAACGGCTATCCTTTCATTATGGCAAGATGTTGTGATGCATGTGCCCGATCCATCCGATTGGTCAATACCTGAGCATGTGGGTAGTGTCCGTGTGAATGAGCCACCAGCACATCGCCAAGCAGGCAGAGCTCGTACCACTAGTCTGCGTAGTGCAGCAGAGACTTCGAGGGGTACTCGGGTACGTCAGTGTTGCAGCAGATGCGGAGATTCGGGACACAACAAAGTGAAATGTCGAGCCAATATTTCCGTTCACACAAGGGGGAACTGCTAATCAAATTATTGAAATGCAATGTTGGTGGTTATAAAGTTTTGACTTGGCCTTTGTTTTTATGGTATAAGTATGATGTAATATGATTGAAATAATAATATTATTTTTCTAGCTTTAGTTCTCAGAATGTTTTAGTACAGCACCTCATATAATACATCATGAAAAAAAAGAACAAACTAACGAAAAGAAAGGTCTGTATTCACACCCTTTCTCCCGTAAAGATTGTACGAAAAAATATCTCGAGCCCATTTTCTCCGGTACTCCATCAGGTGTGGATCATTTCCCCATGAATCGTCCCCTGTGAGTATATACTATATTTCTCTGATGCTAGCCTGACCACAACACCAACTGTCATCTTGAACGTAGCACATGGATGATTGTGGTCTAGCCCACTTCAGAGTGGCTCTGAACTTCTGCTCAGTAGTGACATAGATGGCACCACTTCGGTGAAACATCAAAGGCAGTAACCATCGCAAGTGCGTAGTGCTCTCTTTTCTACTATCTTCAACGGCCTTGTTTTGATCCCACGTGTGAAACAAAGAGTCGAAGACGGTGATCTTCATCGACCTTATATAGACACACACAGCGAAATGGTGCGAATGCGAACACTCTACGAAGAGCAACTGTAGAGTGAAATCCGAATAACGTCAGTGATGATGTAGTTCTCCCCAAAAAAATAAATAATGATGACATACTCACCCGTTCAACCTTATCCCACTCTTTACGGCCACAGGTCCATTGCGGAGGCCTCCAAAATGACAGCTCTCCTTTCCGCCACCTATTCAAAACTTTTAGCTTATCTTGAGGTAAGTCGGCTAACTCTGAGGGGTCATCGCCATGTGCTGTAACATGCTCAGCCCAAATTGCTTTTAAAGTCGCCTGATAAAGAAAGAATTATAAAATAAAAGGTCAAATTATAAGAAAAAATCATACGCCGTATTGCACGTAAAAACTTACCAAAAACTAACATGGTAGAATAGCATACGATTGCATTCGATGATCCGGGTGAACTCCGACGTAGTCAGGGGCTTGTGTTAGTATAGCCAAACACGCATCAATGTGCTGGGAAAAAAATATTTCAACGATGAGATATATGGGATTAGTGTCTAAATATATTTAAGCTGTATTTACAAACCTCATCATCCAGCCAGACTTTGGGGGTCATCATTCTCACGAAGAAATCATTCCTCACTTGGAACCCTATGCCGACATCGATACTGCACATGTATGTTAAAACCTTTACATAATAAACAACGAAACCATAAAAGAAGAACATATTTAAGGATATTTCTTACGTTACAGGGGATATCATGAACTTTTCCCACGCTCTGTTGACCTTGACGTCATCCACAGTTGTGTATGGGGATTGGGCTGCAATCGCTTTCCTCTTTGGACATTGCGGACGACGTTGGAAGTGCTTTTCAGCTGACACCATACTGAACCCAGTGTCTCTGGGAGTAGAATAACTAGGCCCTACAAGAGTTGAGACTCCGGGAGTAGAATAACTAGCCTATCTATGTGGTCCGAATGCCTCAGGGAATCTTGTTGAGTCACCTGGTACCAATTCCACATCTCCGGTAAATAGGCCCCCTGGTGTTGCATAACTACTAGGTGGGGGTGTAGTCTATGCACTTCGTTGTTCTTCAAAGGTATCTGGAACACTTGGTACTTCGTATGTAGATGGCTCAGGTGGTGGACTCTTGAATCCATCCTTAAACATTTTATATATGTTACCAAGAATTGACCTCTCGTGGCCACGGTGCACACGGGTCTGTGCTCCAATCAACCATCCAGCAACCCTTTTAAATTCACCGCGGCCCTTCTCCTGTCTCCTGCGGATATCAGCGAGCTCTGCATCCAGTTTCTCAAACCTCTTCTCCAGTCTGTCGTCTCGATCCAGCAGCTGAGTGAGAAGGGCTTCATGTTCGAAAATTTTTTGATCATGATCATCTATTCTCCTCATTATTCGATCGTACTGTTCTTGAGACAGACCCCCACTATCTTTCTCTCTGCTGATGAGGCACAGAATGATCCCACTGTGGACTTGACCTGGATTGAGGATGGAAATCATCGTGGGTAGATGGAAGGCTACCAGGTGATTCGTGAAACCCTAGCTTTACTTGGCTATAGACAGATCCTCCATACCCACTGTACTGACCCTGCTGTGACCTTCACTTCCACCATACGGATGTGATTGATGTGGGACCTGAAATCCACCGAAGTTAAACTGATGTGGTCCCTGATATCCACCAAAAGGAGTAGAGTACGTTGGTGGCTGAAATCCAGCTGAAGGGAAGTATGGTTTTCCAAACACAGGAGGATATGATCTCTCCGGAATGGCCATTACCGGGTGTGGTACTACAGCATTATGGGGGCCAGACTGAGATGGCCACGGGGGTGAATTCTCAGATGGTATGTAAGATCTGTTATCATGATCACCCATTACCTCGTCATCATCATCATCTTCGTCGTCCCCTCCGACGGTATGAAAATCACGTAGTAAGTCCTCAAGTGCTGCTGTTCTTTGTTGCCCCAAAATGATGTATCAGCAACCGGAATGGCACCCTGACCACGCATTTCATCTTCGGAATCTAAACTAGAGCGCTGCACCTGTTTCTTACCCTTAGCCTTCCCTTTTGGCTTTGGATCCCCAAAGACCCTAAAGGTCACTTGAAAACCAGAACTCCAATCAGAATGTATTCCCCTGAAGTATGATCGGCGGGACTCCTCAGGGAGGATGGTAGGTAAATCAACCACTCTTGGGTCCTGAAAGTAAAACAATAAAGCATAAACACATATACTCAGGTGACAAAAAAGGCCTCCAAATGCATCCAAGTTAGATAATCAAAAGCTTAATCGCGTAAACATAAAAGTGACAAACCTGTCTAAAAAATTGAGTGTCGTCAATTTTTTTGGTAGCAATATATGTCCAGCGAAGACACAGAGGTCTGACATCCGGCTCGGGCTGTCCATCGGTCAACATTGCCGCAAAACCTGCGATGCGCTCAGAGGCCCAAACCTGTGACCAAACATCAAAGTAATTTCATGTCAACATATATCTTTTTAAATGCATTTAGTATAAGAATAAAATTGGTGAAATAAAATCAGTATCACTTACTGCTAGGGTAAATGAGCATCCATAAAAGTTGATGCGCTGTTGTTTGCCTAACTCTTGCACCGTAGTTTTTACAGAGTCCATATAGTGCAGTAGGGTTAGGTATGTGTACTTACCCTATGGGAAAGAGTTCCACAGGTCATCATTTTCAACTAAGTACCATACCCGGGGCTCTATGTATACTTTTGACGTATCCCGGCCTAGCAAAAAGTAGTACAGCAGTAGAATGTTGGCCGCTTTCACCGCATTGTGGCCTTTATATTTGTTTTCACTGAATCTCCGCATAAGTTCATCAACCAGGACCCTCTTCGAACGAAAGGTAGCAAACAAACTGTGTGGAGGTGGCAGAAATGAATCATTCTGGTCAATATCCCCACGGTCCTCAAACCCTAGTCCCATAACACGCATAAACTCCATGGGTGTGAAGCTAAGAATTGTATCAGATACCCTGAAGTATCGGGAGTACATATCTGAACCAGGAATTACAACCTCCTGAGCCATCAGCTGAAATAAAACTTTAGGAGAATCGTAATCTGAATCCAAATCCCAGAAATGCCCGAAACAAGATCTTCTGAACCTCCGCACTGTTTGATCGCCACTCTTTGTAAGCACCTCGCGTATGCAATTAAGAGCTTTGTAAGGCCTACAATAACCTTTAATCCTGACTTTTCGAGATTGAAGTCCATGTTGTTTCCAGCTCCACTACAATGCATGCCAACTCGATTAGATATAAGACGTGACTACATTTTATACATAAAAACATCAGCGGACAAGCACAGTAAAGGCACAAAAATGGCGGACAAGCTATTTTGTACTACAAATATTGACGGACGAGGTCACTTTACATACAATTATCGGCGGACAAGTTCAACTACGCTAGAAAAATCGGCGGACAAGCACATTAAAGGCACAAAAACGGCGGACAAGCTATTTTATGCATAAATAATGGCAAAATATTGCTAAATAATGGTCAGAAACTCGGCGGACAGGCTCAAAAAGCTCATAAAATCGGCGGACAAGCTCAAACAGGGCCAAAAAATTGGCGGACATGTTATATTGTACTACAAATATTGACGGACAAGGTCACTTTACATACAATTATCGGCGGACAGGTTCAACTACGCTAGAAAAATCGGCGGACAAGCACATTAAAGGCACAAAAATGGCGGACAAGCTATTTTATGCAGAAATAATGGCAAAATAATACTAACTAATGTCAGAAACTTGGCGAACAGGCTAAAAAACTCGTAAAATCGGCGGACAAGCTAAAACAGGGACAAAAATTGGCGGACATGCTATATTGTACTACAAATATTGACGGACAAGGTCACTTTACATACAATTATCAGCGGACAAGTTCAACTACACTAGATAAATCGGCGGACAAGCACAGTAAAGGCACAAAAACAGCGGACAAGCTATTTTATGCAGAAATAATGGCAAAATAATGCTAACTAATGGTCAGAAACTCGGCGGACAGGCTCAAAAAACTCATAAAATCGGCGGACAAGCTCAAACATGGCAAAAAAATTGGCGGGCATGCTATATTATACTACAAATATTGACGGACAAGGTCACTTTACATACAATTATCGGCGGACATGTTCAACTAGCTAGAAAAATTGGCGGACAAGCTCAAAAAGATTAGAAAAATATGCCGACAAGTTCAATTACACTACAAATTACAATGAAATTTCCAATTATACTCAAACAATTATCGTCGAACATGTAAACTCCAAATTCACTATACTTTAAATTAACTCGCAAATCTGCAAAACTCTAAAATCCTAAAGACGGAATACCTGGTTATCCATATTTGCTACTGCTAATTTTCGACGTGGAGATGACGATGGATTGAACGACACGCCGGAGGCCCGGACGGAGCGCTGTGTTCGACAGAAAAATCGAGAGTTTGAGAGAGAGAGAGAGAGAGAGAGAGAGAGGGAGAGTATGGGAGGGATGAGTGCCGATGAAAAGAGAGAGAGAGATACAGAGAGTAAATAACAAAAATTTTGAGATAAAGGGGTCAAATATTCTCTCGCCAATTTCAATGCCTTTAAAAGCAGTACTTTTAACCGCTGGGCAGTAATTGCGATATTTCAAAAAAAATGGAAAGATATGACATGTGTCAGGGGGGTAAATGAATATACACCAAAAACAGGGCAAATTAGATGTTTTAAAAAAGATAGGGCAAAAAAATGTTACATGGGTCATATAGGGCATAAAAAGTGTTGTCCCAAAAATTTATTGTTAAATTGTTCGTACCCACACTTACCAGGAAAGTAGATTTAGATATGAGTATTTTTGTTTTCTTCTCACCAAGAGTGACTTGGAGTGTACTCTTGTATTCTTTGAAGTAATGCAGCTGTCTTTCCGTTGAAATGACATCCTGACAAAAAGAAAATATATTGATATTCATACACCGAATATTTTTATTTCAAAATTATGAATACGCACATTTTAAAAAAATACACTATTTATAACTTTAAATAATTTTTTTTTTTTAAAAACTCATCTAATTAACGCATTTCACTTGGAATTAAATACTTTTTAGGCGTCATATTTAATTATCTTAGTTCTAAATATAGTAAAAATATTTAAAAGTACATTTATGTATGCGATACGTTGGCATTATTAATCATTCATTATCATTTATTAGGACAAATTAAAAAGCTTGGAATTAAATTCGTTTTTAAATTGGCTTTAATATGTTTCACTAATTACTACATGGAAAAATAGTTTTTGCCAACTATATATATCCTTAAAAATAGTCACCACCTTTTTAATGTGTTTATTAATTTAAAATAATAGAGAAAAACTTACTAGCTTTAGAGGGGTAAGTAGGTCTAATCAAGGTTTAAAATTTTCAAAAATATACACGTTATATCCGTATTGGGGGAGTATCGATATCGATATAGGGAAAAAAGATATATCTTTTCTGATGTCGAGGATATATTGAGAAATATCGAGAAATATAAGTAACAATATCAATATCGGTTTGCCACAATTCAAATTTTTTCAGATGTCGAGATAAATTGAGGAAATATCGATAAAATATCGAGGATATATCGAAAATATCGAAAGATTATCCATTTTTTTATGAAATTTTTAATAATTTTTTATATTACTTTTACCAACTAAATACTCCCTCCGTCCTACAGCAAGGGTCTCTTTTTTCATTTTGGTCGTCCCACCCAAAAGGTCCTCTTTCTTTTTTTACACACATGGGACCCACTCATCCCCTCTAATACAATTAAAACATGGGGCCCATATTCCCACTAATACAACTACCCACTACACATTAAATAATAATACTCCTTAATCCACAAGCCAAAAAGCAAAAACTACCCTTGCCGTGGGACGGAAGGAGTACTATTTTTTTCATTAATTTGATCTATTTTTTTATAAAAAAATAGAGCAACAGTTGCATGAAATTATTAAGACTGTTTATTTTATTTAATTAACTATCACTTATTATCACTCTTCATTAAAATTATTACTACTAAGTAATTGAGAAATTTCCTTTCATGTACACAGTGTAATAGTATATTATGATTAAAAATACAATTATTTGGTACATTCAATCGAATCGGGACGAAGGGAGTATTTTATTAGTACATAACAACACTATTGGCCCATTCAAAACTATGTTCAGAATTTCAATAACTCGATGAGTTGATATCAATATTTTTTAGATCAAGATGGCATCACATGTTTTACATTTGAACATCATAGATTATTATTTTGGTATTAGTTATTAAGTATATTATGACTTTAGACTATTTAAATATGTTTTAATTGATTTGCTAATCATATGTTATGAAGATTTTAAATTATATTTATATATTAAAATTAGTTAAAATATATTGCAAATTTAAATAATTAATTTTTTTTAAGTTTTCGTATTTTTTTAATTTTACCGATATCGATATTCGATATATCCATCGATATATCTGTAAATTTGAGGTACCGATATTTCTACCGATATCAATAATTTAAACATTGGGTCTAATCTAAAACAGACAAAAGCAAAAGAAACTCCAGTCATCAGCTCCTTAATCTTTAATGTCAGATCTAAATATGGCGGCACGAACTCTTTGATTCCAACATATGAAGCTGTTTTTTTAATGAGAATAAAATTATATAAATAAATATATATATATATATATAATTATTACAATTATATTGAGCAAATTAAGAAATAGTAAAAAAAGAACATGCCAATGAAATCAGTGACCAAGCGTCCATCCGTAAACCTTCCGGTAGGAATGTGGCCAGTGAAGTCTATGTCGTAGGGAGGAAAATTGATCTTAAAGGAAGTGTCAATGAAATTATTGTGTCCGGGATCTACCGTGGAGTCGCCAAAAGTGAGAACTGCAGTTATCGTGTTATTTAATGGCATCTGGATCTTTGCAGGTTCAACCAACTACATTACAAAGTAAAGATCTAACACCACCAAATGAAGCTTCCACATACTTAATCCTGCAAAGTTTAAGAAAATAATACGTAAGTAGAAGAAGAAAGACGGTATAACAAGATAATTTTTTTGCTGACAATTGTAGGGAATTATATTTTATTGCCTAATAAATAAAAATGCAAGAAAGAAATGTGTTAAATATTGATTTAAAATTTATTTATTAAGGAATTTAAATAAATAAATTCCTAAAATAAATATATAAATAATTGATAATTAATATATTTGTTTGAGCCCAAATTCAAGTCAAATGCAAGGTTTAAAATTTCTAGAAATATCCACGATATTTTCATTATATATCCGTATTTGGAGAGTACCAATATTGATATTGGGAAAAAAGATATATCTTTTTTGATGTCGATGATATATCAAGAAATATCAGTAACAATATCGATATCGATTTGCCACAGTTTAGATTTTTTCAGATGACGAGATATATCGAGGAAATATCGCTAAAATATTGATAAAATATCGAGGATATATCGAAAATATCGAAAGATTATCCATATTTTTATAAAATTTTTAATGATTTTTTATATTACTTTTACCAACTAAATACAAATTTTTCACTAATTTGATCATTTTTTTTTTAAAAATAGAGCAACATTTGCATGAAATTATTAAGACTGTTTTATTTTAGGACCTTGCTATTTGGATCAATTTGATCCGGATCAATAAGCTTTTAGCAAGGTCTAATTACTATTTTAACCTTATTGCTAATTTACCTTATAATTTAACTTATTTGAGTTCATTAATTAGTTAATTAATTTTCTTCCATATATAAATTATAACTAATTTAGGTTATTTGAATATCTTATCTTAGTATTAATATTTTTATTCTTTTTGTTTCTTTTATATTATAATATATTATATTTAAAGTTAATTTTAACTAATAATTATTTATTCAAAAATAAAAAAAGGCATGGACGATTTATATATATATATATATATATATATATATATATATATATATATATATATATATATATATATATATATATATATATATTATACTTAAAATTAATTTTAATCAATAATTATTTATTAAAAAAAAGAATGGACGATTTACACTAAAAAAATTATTTTTTAACAATGTAATTTAGTAACGGTGAATTCCATTGGTAATTACCGATAGATTAGCAACAAAAATGACATTTTTCTTTTAGCAACGGAATGTCAACATATTTATTCTCTATTATACTAAGGGAATTCAATCCATTGGTAATTACCAACGAATTACCAAGGGAATCTTTATATAAATTACTAATGGAATTTATTTACCAACATAATTATTTACCAACAAAATTAAATTTTCGTTGCTAAAAAATTACCAACCTCTATGATGGGCGTTTTCTCAACACACAATTACTTTTAATCCCCAAGTATGAAGGATATCAATTGTAGTTTCGAAGGTGACCAAGTTAAATATCGAATCCACGGGACGAATAAATATCACTTTAGTTATTTTCTAGCAATTATGACTATGTTGAGAATTATAATAGTAGGTTTGTGAACTAAGTAAAAATTAAAATAATAAATAACAAGAATAAGAAAATAGTAGTTGTGATCAAATAAAATGATAGGTAGTTCGTCAGGCCATCCAGTTTCATTCGTTAATTCATACTTTCGTGTGTCGATGTTCGACTCTGCCTTGTGGTTTATGTACGTATCGCTAGACCATACAAATCTATTCTATAGACACAAATAGATAAGCTTTTGACACGTGTGAGTATCCTCAGAGCAAGACGTATAATTTACCTCCCTTTTTAGGTACTATCATAATCAATTATTTCCCGTGCACTTAGTACTCTAACCCGATTTGATCTCCCTTTTTAGGTATTATAAAGTTATACTCTTAATCCTACTTGTTAACCCGAATAAAATTCAATTAACACACAATCATATAAGACGGTTCTAATAAAACCTCGGAATCCCTTCACTTAGAATTATAACAATAAACCCTGCTCATTAGTGAACGCACTCAACCAATAACCATGTCATGCATTCAGACTCTACACAATGATTATTGATGCACAAAACGACTATGAGTATGGATTATAAACGTGCAATCTTATATAAAATAAACCACAAGTAGTGTTGTACGGAGTATACACACGAAATACAAATTAACTCATGAAACCTTCATAACCCTAGAACTACCGAAGTGGCTCTAGCCCATGATTGATCTAAGAACAATCATGGTTAGTTGGACCAATCTTACTTGAATCTCTAGCTGAACCTCTGTCACAGCTCTCCTACTCTCCTCTTGTGTTGTTGATGATGATCCCTTTCTTCTTTCTTTTTCCTTCCTTTTCCTTGACTGCATGAGCCTCCTTTTATAATTGTAATCATGTCTCTAGGGCTTAGAATGGGCTTTTCAAGTGATCCCATGCGTTTTGGCCTCGAAAATCCGGATAAGGTAAGTTCCCGTACGACGGTTCGATCTTGTCAAATAAGTCAAACCACTGGCCGCAGGTCGAACCACAGGTCGAACCCACCTACTGGAAGTACTCTGCACTTGGTTCGACCTCTTGTACAGGTCGAACCACAGGTCGAACCTCACCACTGGACAATTTTTGCTCTTGGTTCGGCCAACCGTCAGGTCGAACCCCAACGTCATGGTCGAACCCATCTTCTCGCGAATTGGTTCGACCATGGTTCGACCTGACAGACAGGTCGAACCCCTTGAGTCGTGGTCGAACCTTCCTCCTGCACATTTTGCAATGCTGGTTCGACCTGTAGGAGAGGTCGAACCCTTCTCCAACAGGTCGAACCCACCTCTCTCCTTGGCGGTTCGTGTGGTCTCGACTTCGTCTCTTCGATTCTTGGCACTTCCACTCTGATTTTGCTATGAAAACTACTTAAATAGCTCCACTAACACCTGATTCATGCTAATTCACAATATATATAGGTTTTCCACCTATTTCCACCTCAAAACTCTCCAAACTAGTACAAAACATGCTGCCAAACTTGTGAATTTACATACTCATCAAACCCCCAAACTTACATGTTGCTCATCCCGAGGCAACCAAATCAAACCACATGAGTCGTGTATAACTCACCAAGATTCAAGTACAACACATATCACACATGCAACTTCATTAAATCAAACAAGTATTAATTACTTCATATATATCACTCATGCAAAACCAATCCATTCACATACCATTCGGAGTACTAAGTAATCTCGCTTACAAGATAAGTATTTATTCTCTTTCACTCAAGTGCGTGAGGCACTATATAGGTTAATATAAACACTCATATCAATTCATATTCACGCGTAACCATAAGCTTGGCAAAGGTCTCAAAAATCAACTTATAATCAACTCTTCACTAGGATCACAAAGGACTTGTTTTTGGGTTGTAATGTTGGCTCTTTGGAAAAAGGTAGGAAAATTTAGACTTAGTGACTTAAGACACTAGTAGAGAGTTACCTTGGAGGTTCTCGATTTCTTCTTCTTACAACAAGTTCTCCTCCAATGTCGTCTCTTGAACTTGTAAAATTCCTGAATTTTCCTTCATTTCATGGCATCAACATCATGTATAGGCCGTCAGCTGCTAAGCTTTACGCACCATGTATAAAAATAATCGGGGTACCAGTTTCGGGCACTACCCCTAAACAAGATTTAACCATATTCTTTTCATCCAACCATATTCTATCTTCCTTTTTCTTCTTGCAACACTTACTCACCTCAACTCTCTCTACCAATGAATAGGTTAATCAAGGCTCAAGTAAAGATTTATAAGGTTATTTACTTCGGCTACCAAAGAAAAAGCTTTAACGGCTCAACAGGGCATCCAAAAGTTAATAAGATCATTAGGAAGGATAAAATTTGGCTAAGTAACTTAATCACAAAATAATGGCCTAAGATCATATCCTAGTAATTTATCAATCATAAGTCTCACACAAGACTCCAAGCCAAGTTCTAGAATACGTTCATATGAATGATCCTCTCAAAAATAAATTAATCATGATCAAGCATGATTATCAAGGCTCAAATCCTCACATAGGTAATTAGAATCCTAAGTACTCCTCATAGCACATAATTAAGATCAATTCCACAAGAACTTTACATACTTATCAAATTATACATGCTTTTCATCAATAGAAATTAACACATGAACATATGAATGCACAAAATCAATAAGCTCATACCCAATCATAGAAGGACGGAATTAAGAACACACTTTCCTGGCTTGGTTCGACCTTGGTTCAACCTTAGGAAGAGGTCGAATCAACATTCTGAACACCTTCTCCTTCGGTTCGGCTTGGGTTCGACCTACTGGAACAGGTCGAACCATATCAGCTTAAGTCGAACCACCCTTCTGTAAGTTTCATGTCACCGGTTCGATCTAGGTTCGACCTGTTGATCTAGTCAAACCAAGTACGTCGTGGTCGAACCGCACTTCTGAAATTCTGCTATCACTGGTTCGACCTCTTCAGCTGGGTTCTACCTCCTAGCACTGGTCGAACCACCCTTCTAAGCTTCCAAACTGAGTGTTCTTCAATCCCTACACACTTCAAACTTCAATACTAATCTTTAGGTACCAACTAGAGCACAACTCCATCAAAAATTGTTCCATATAATATTATTCATGAGTAACTCCGTAAAAGAAAACACAACCAAAACCCACTAAACATTAGGCAAGTTGTAAAAAAAATTATCACATCAAAATCGATTAAAATTTTAAATATGGCACAAAAACCAACTCCCCTAACAAACATCACAAAGAAAAGATTATACTATCGGTGTTTATTGAGGTATTGAGATAAGTACATCACACCCCCCCAAACTTAGTATAAACTACAGTCGAAACTAAGTTTACAAAGAGATGTAATTGCCGAAAAGTAAGCACTTCAAATATAAAAATTTCTTACTCACACGAAAGAAATAAAAAAATAAAATAGGAGGGAAAGCCCCCAACAGGCGCTCATGTTTAACGTCGGAGAGTCACGACGGATTACCAACTCAGAAGACTATTTGATCAGAGGATGATCAAGTCGCATCCTCACTTTCCAATACTTTCTCCCCCTCTTATCTTCCACACTTACCACCTTACCATTCTTATGCACCATACGATCAGTAGAATCTCATTTCTCAAACTTTCTCTTCTCATTCCTGTCAATCTTCCACTCAATTTTGGAATTACTCCTATCTCCATCAAGATCCAAGTCAGGATAAGGACGAGAGCAAAGATTTTCAAATTTATTGATATCCGGTGGTAAGTTAGGAGGCTTCAAGTAGGCATCATCTTCTCTTCCTTTGTCTACAGTCAGCATGGCACCTTTCTTGCTCACAAAAATATGATCATTAGAATTACCTTCATCCCATGGCCGTGTAGACTCCTCCGGGTCAATCTTCCTCTTGAATTCCGAATCACCTGATGGATCTTTTTCATAGTCACCAAGATAAGCATACGTCAAGTGTTCTGGTAACTGTTTCAGCTTCTCTTTCTTTTCTTCCATCGGAGTGCTCTCTCTCTCCAACGGCAAGCACTTCCGAGACCTTTTCGCTTCTTCAGCCTTAGCTTTCTCCAATGCATACCTAGCATCACCCAAAGCAAGTAAGTTCTCAAGATATTCAATACATACCTCGTTGGAGAGTCCGTCAAGCTCCGTAGTGGGATAAGTAAGAGACTCCATCAAACATGTCTCAAGAGGATCCTTTGACTGGATCAGAGACATATCCTCCTTCACAATCTCCTCCACCACGTCAATACTATAATACTGCGACTCCATGGGCATCTTCATTGCTTTGTCCAAGTTGAAAAGAACTTCTTCTTTGTCCATCCGCAATCTAAGCTCTCCTTTCTGAACATCAATCATAGCTCCAGCAGTAGCAAGGAAAGGTCTCCCCAAGATTAAAGGGATATTATCCTTATCTTCTTCCATCTCTAGCACAAGAAAGTCCACAGGAAAGACTAGCTTCTCCACTTTGACGAGAACGTCTTCAATTATACCTTTTGGAAACGTCATCGACCTGTCCGCCAATTAGAGAACCACTGTTGTAGGGGTCAACTCCCCCAAACCAAGCCTCTGAAAGATGGACAACGGCATCAAATTGATGCTTGCCCCTAGATCGCACAAAGCTTGCCGTGCCGGCCCCTTTCCGATCTCACATAGAATAGTGAAGCTCCCCAGATCCTTCATCTTTTGCGGCAGCTTTCTTTGGATGATTAAGCTGCAATTCTTAGATAAATTCACAGTTTTAATTCCGGTTAAGCTCCGCTTCTTCAACAATATGTCTTTAAGAAATTGGCCATAGTACGGCATCTCCATGATTGCCTCTGAGAAAGGAATGCTCAAGCTTATTTTGTTCATTATCTCTGAAAACTTCTTGAACTTCTCTTCCAATCCCTTCTTCACAAGCTTGTAAGGAAACGGCGGAGGTATCTTTGTTTTGGGAATCCCCCATTCATCACAATCAACCTTCTCCGCTTTCTCCTTTTCGGCTCTCAATCGCTTGGCTCTCTCCCACTTTTTCTCAGCTATTATGTCTGTACTTTGCTCATTCTAAACCACTGGAGTAGCATCAACATCATCGAGAGTGTTCGGAGTAGCAACAGGCAATTTCTGGTGGGGTTCGACCAGGGTTCGACCTGTGGAACAGGTCAAACCAGGCACGTACTGGTCGAACCTTGCTTCTGGACAATGGCTCTCTTTCTGAATTTGAGGTTTGACCTGGGTTCGACCTGTTGAGTAGGTCGAACCACAGGCACCTAGGTCGAACTGGCCTACTGTACTCCTTCCGCCATCCGGTTCGACCAAGGTTCAACCTGTTTTATAGGTCGAACCATCACCATCGTGGTCGAACCGTTGCTGTGACAAAACAGAGTGCTCTAAGTGGTGCAGTTCGACCTGGGTTCGACCTGTTGGATAGGTCGAACCAAGATTGTCGTGGTCGAACTGTTACTGCGATAAAATAGAGTGTTCCGAATTGTGAGGTTCGACCATGGTTCGACCTGAATGCCAGGTCGAACCTTCTGGGTGTTGGTCGAACCGAGGATTAGTCATGTCCAAATTTGATCCCGACCTCATCAGTCCCTCGTACTGTGTTCTCGACCTCAATGTGATGGCGTTGCAGGACCTTGGATTCTCAATACTTTGAGACGGGAACTTTCCTTTCTCAAGAGTTTGAGTAAGCTTGTTAACACTTCCTGCCATCTCCCCCATCAACAATGTAAGGTCCTTCACCTGCTTAGATATAACCTCATGGTTTGCATCGATTTTCTTTTCAAGTTTGGCCTCAAGGCGGTTCACTCTTTCATCATTCATGGCCATATACCTGTTCACAGTATCCTCAAAACTCGGTTTCCTTTCTTCCACCTTAGCACCCGGATCAACACCCACCGGAGGTTGAATCGCATTATTCGAATTGCTCCATGAGAACTCCGGCCTCCTAGGCTGTTGATAACCACCCGGGGGACCATGATTATTAAAGTTTCCTCGATAGTTCCTTTTGTAGTTCCAGTTTCCTTGATCTGGATACCTAGTCCCTTGAATACTTTGACCCATGGCATAGTGTGCCTCTTCTAACTCCTCTTGGATTGGTCCATCATTCTTCAACTCTTGGTGCATGATTGCTACGCGCTTGGATAATTCGCTGAATTGCTTCTGTTGGGATTCAAGTAGCTTGTTGATATTGGACAAGCTAGAGACGATCTCATCCTCTCTACTTGTATTCACCTTTGCTTGTTCAACCTGAGCTACCTTCCCAAGGACATAAGTACCTCTAACTCTATCAGTTGGCCAATCCCTCGAAATAATCGAAATATCTTTAAATAACTTTTCGGCCTCTACGGATGACTTTGTAAGCAATGCTCCATTAGAAGAAGCATCCAATAATACTCGTGAATCACAGTCCAATCCATTGTAGAATATACTGATATATTGAGCTTTAGATAGCCCATGTTGAGAACACTTCCTAAGCATGTCCTTGAATCTATCCCATGCTTCATGAAATTTTTCACCTCCACCCATAGCAAATTGGTTAATGTCTTGCTTCATCTTTAACACCTTTGAAGGTGGCATGTACCTCTCCAAGAACCTTAACTGCAGTTGCTCCCAAGTGGTGCACTCAGCTGCGTTGATAGTGTCGTACCAATCTCTCGCCTTTTCAGTAAGCGAGAATTTGAACAAAAGGATCTTCCTAGCATCTTCATGTTCTCCTGCGTCTTTTTGAGTACTTGCATAGCCCAAGAACTTGTTCAGATGCTGCTGCGGATCCTCGAAAGACCCTCCTGAAAAGGAGTTCCTTTCTATCATGCTAATAAGAGCGGGATGAAGATCGAAAGCTGAATTAGTTACCCTCGCTCCTAGAAGCCTAATATTTCCAGCCCTATTATTTCTGAAAACCTCTCAGATGGCTAGATTATCCGGATTCGCTGCCATGTTGACTGTCCTTACTCCCGAATTAACTTCAGTTGTAGCTTCAATCGTCTGCGAATTCTGCTCGTCAACTTCAACTCCAAAATTCAGAGCTTCAGTTGGATCAATAGTCTTTGCCTTGCTCATCTTCTTCTTCTTTCTTGACGATGCTCCGATTTCGGGATTATAGGGTTCAAGTTCACCTTTTTTGATCTCGTGAGCATGCACCTAAAAAGAACTAGAATTAAAACAGCAAAACAAGAAAAATAGCCCTAATAAACTAGAAATAACAAAAGATATTTTAAGCCGTCCCCGACAACGGTGTCAAAAAACTTGATGGGCTTTTCTCAACACACAACTTTTAATCCCCAAGTATGAAGAATATCAATTGTAGTTTCGAAGGTGACCAAGTTAAATATCGAATCCAGGGGACGGATAAATATCACTTTAGTTATTTTCTAGCAATTATGACTATGTTGAGAATTATAATTGTAGGTTTGTGAATTAAGTAACAATTAAAATAATAAATAACAAGAACAAGAAAATAGTAGTTGTGATCAAATAAGATGATAGGTAGTTCGTCAGGCCATCCAGTTTCATTCGTTAATTCATACTTTCGTGTGTCGATGTCCGACTCTGCCTTGTGGTTTATGGACGCATCGCTAGACCATACAAATCTATTCTATAGACACAAATCGATAAGCTTTTGACACGTGTGAGTATCCTCAGAGCAAGACGTATACTTTACCTCCCTTTCTAGGTACTATCATAATTAATTATTTCCTGTTCACTTAGTACTCTAACCCGATTTGATCTCCCTTTTTAGGTACTATAAAGTTATACTCTTAATCCTACTTGTTAACCCGAATTCAATTCAATTAACAAACATTCATATAAGACGGTTCTAATAAAACCTCGAAATCCCTTCACTTAGAATTATAACAAAAAATCCTGCTCATTAGTGAACGCACTCAACCAATAATCATGTCATGCATTCAAACTCTACACAACGATTATTGATGCACAAAACGACTATGAGTATGGATTAAAAACGTGCAATCTTATATAAATTAAACCACAAGTAGTGTTGTACGGAGTATACACACGAAATACAAATTAACTCATGAAACATTCATAACCCTAGAACTACCGAAGTGGCTCTAGCCCATGATTGATCTAAGAACAATCATGGTTAGTTGGACCAACCTTACTTGAATCTCCAGGTGAACCTCTGTCACAGCTCTCCTACTCTCCTCTTGTGTTGTTGATGATGATCTCTTTCTTCTTTCTTTTTCCTTCCTTTTCCTTGACTGCATGAGCCTCCTTTTATACTTGTAATCACATCTCTAGGGCTTGGAATGGGCTTTTCAAGTGATCCCACGCGTTTTGGCCTTGAAAATCCAGATAAGGTAAGTTCCCGCACGACGGTTCGACCTCGTCAAATAAGTCAAACCACTGGCCGCAGGTCGAACAACAGGTCGAACCCACCTACTGGAAGTACTCTGCACTTGGTTCGACTTCTTGTACAGGTCGAACCTCTCCCTCTTTGGTCGAACCACAGGTCGAACCTCACCACTGGACAATTTTCGCTCCTGGTTCGGCCAACCGTCAGGTCGAACCCCAACGTCGTGGTCGAACCCATCTTCTCGCTAACTGGTTCGACCATGGTTCGACCTGACAGACAGGTCAAACCCCTTGAGTCGTGGTCGAACCTTCCTCCTGCACACTTTGCAATGCTGGTTCGACCTGTAGGAGAGGTCGAACCCTTCCTCCAACAGGTCGAACCCACCTCTCTCCTTGGTGGTTCGCGTGGTCTCGACTTCGTCTCTTCGATTCTTGGCACTTCCACTCCGATTTTGCTATGAAAACCACTTAAATAGCTCCACTAACACCTGATTCATGCTAATTCGCAATATATATAGGTTTTCTACCTATTTCCACCTCAAAACTCTCCAAAACTAGCACAAAACATGCTGCCAAACTTGTGAATTTACACACTCATCACTCTACTTTACCAATAAAAATTTACCAACGGATCCGTTGGTAAACCAATTTAACAATGTAATTAAGACTTTTACCAACAGAATATTCCGTTGCTAAAAAATACTTCAGTATTTTTGTAGTGTTATTAAATTTAAAGTTAGTTTGAAATGAATATAATTTTAAATTTTAAAGTCAATTCAAATAAATTTTAAATATGAATATTAAAAGATATTAAATTTGTATATATTTTTTAATTTATATAATATAATTTACAACATAAAAAAAACATACACAGTAATAAATTATTACTTTATACTAGCGTCAAAAAAAAATTATGATTTATAATATACAGTGAACTATTTACTTTAAGGTAAACACTTGTGCGAGATAGCCTCACGGATCTAATTCTGTGAAAGAGATCCTTTTGAGATTCTGTGAAAGAGATCCTTTTGAGATCCAGATTTATCGCCTTCTAGAAGATTTTTTTATTCACTGTTATGATTCTAGCTAATAACGCAAATTAAATGCATTTTGGCAAAACATTATATTTATCATGGTTGAGGTCTCATGAAAAGTGATTATATTTTTAATAAATATTAGTATGTGTGATCAATGATAAATGATAATATCCAATAAATTATTTAATAAACAATTTGTGTGATAGATGAAAAAGTAATAATATTTTTAGTAGAAAATGATATTCTATAATAATAAAGTGATAATAATCAATTGAATTAATTTATGAAAAATAATTTAAAAGCTAGATAAAAATTGATAACTTTTTAATAAAAAATGATATCTAATAAATAAAAAATGATAACTTTCTTAATTAAAAATATTTAGTTATAAAAATTGATAACATATTTTAATAAAATAAAGTATACTACTTTTAATAATTAAAAAACCATTTATTTTAAAATATTATAAACAGGAGAAAATAATTGTTGCGTGTGTTTTTCTTAGCATTTATTTAAATATATTATACGTTAAATAGCATTAAAATACTTTTAAAGAAAAGAAAAGAATGACTAAAATAATAATAATAATAATAAAATAATAATAAAAAAAGAAAAGTAATGCGAACAGCCTGTTGTGAAATCTCACGGGATCATAATTGATTAATTGGTAAATTAATTGATTAATTAATTCTTTCTATATTTGATAAATTAACCTTATATAATTTCATCACTATTGGTTAATTGATTAATTTATTTTGATTGAACTTAATTGATTAAATTACAACTTTTTTGTAACTCTATATAGCCTATGTCATGAACGTATATTTTATAGCAAATTAATTTAATTAGAGAGTTAAAAAAATATCTCAAACTCCACCATCAGCGTCCAAGAAGAGAGAGCGTGAATGGAGAGTAGCCCCTTCACCAAATACACTAGAGGCATTGTACACTTCAGTAAGGGAACAAATGGAGGATCTCAAAAAAGATATGAAAGAGATGTTTATGAGGGACATAAAGGTATATGGAGAAGATGATGCACGCCGCATTTTGTTGAGGGAGCCTCCACTATTGAACGTGTATGAGGTATTTCATGAAGCAGTGAAACAAATAAAAGATGATGCAGCTACGATTCCAATAATTGATATATCATCAGACGATACTTCATCTTGTACTGTCAACTCTTAAGTCATTATAATCGTGTGCCTTAAGGTTATTATTATTAAATAAATATTGTTAGGATCAAATATTCAGCCATTATAAATGGCTTATGATATTTAAATGTTGCCTAGCAATGATTATTATTAATAAAAAAAAAATTTAATTATTACTTATCAATGTCGATTATACTTTTCTTTTATGAATAAATAATTATTATTCCGTGTTTACTTGTTTACAATGTCGACTATACAATGAGTTTAATTTTTATGTTTATTTATATATAGTAAGAAAAAGCTTAGTACCATTATTTAGTAATAATAATAATATAATTATATAAAAAAATGTGATTGTACTGCATGATCAAGAAATAAATAAATAGGACTTAAATTTTTAAAATACCATTTAGTTTTTTTTCTAAAAATATTAAATACAATTTTAAAGAAAAATGAGACCATTGTCCGAATTATATCTCATCCAACTATGACCATCCCTATAATTCACTTATAAATATTATACGTAATTTGAAGGATGTCGATTTTTTTTTTGTTTATAATTTAGAAAATTCATGATTTTTTCGTTCAAACCAAAGTACTGAAAATAATTATATAATATAAAAATTACACCTAATTAATATCATAATAAAACTAGTTTAATAAAGCAATACCATAAAATAGAAATATATTATTTATATATGATGACAATATCACGTTAACTAATAAGTTTTCAAACAAAAGAAATTCATTTGATAATAAGTACTACTAAAACATTCAAATTATTTGCATGACTAAATCATAATATAATGCGTAATTATAAATTAAAATGACTACCCACTATGTCATCTCCATTTCCATAAATTCAAGGAACAGATTCTTGGGTCAGAGCAACAGCTTCTTCATTCAAATTCCACTGTTACATACACGGTAAAAAAAAAATTATTTTATTAGATAAGAAATAAATTATACTCAATTAAAAAAAATTAAAATTATACCTCATTTCTAATATCTCCATAATAACTAGGACCAGATTCTTGTGTCATAGCAACAACCTCATTTTGAGCTTCATTCAAATCCAACTGTTACATATACAGTTAAATAATATTTTATTAGATAGAAAATAAATTATATTCAAATTTAAAAAAAAAAGAATATACCTCATTTCTAATTTCTCCATAATAACTAGGACCAGATTCTTGTGTCATAGCAACAACCTCATTTTGAGCTTCATTCAAATCCAACTGTTACATACACGTTAAATAATATTTTATTAGATAGAAAATAAATTATACTCGAATAAAAAAAAAATTATACCTCATTTCTAATTTCTCCAATTTGAGTGGCATGACCACCATGAGCCCTACGACCTTGCCCGATATGCATTGGGTTTGCGGTGGCATGATCACCACGTCCTCTACCACCTCCGCGTCTTCCACGATGAACTTCATGCCTTCCTCTAAATCTGTTTGTACGTGGCCTTCCACGACTATTAACAATAACTGGATCACGAATATGTATGTCATGGATATTATTCGTACCTGTCACACCTTGCCTGGAGCGTCTCCCAACTTGTTCAGCTTGAATGGAGCGTCTCTCACCTTGTTCATCATTATCGTTTAAATTTAACAAATCTTTCTTTAGAGACTCCAATTGTCGTTTGACATGCTCAATTCTCACCATAGAACCCATAGACAAATCGGTGCATTCTTGAAAAATATACTCCACCTCTTTAAATTTTTTATATTCACCAGTCATATGGGGATAACCTCCACGAAAGAAAATCTTTGAGTGGAGACGATGAATGTCTTTTCTCCACCTTCTTATAATGTATCTATCATTGATATTCCTTAGTGAAATTGGTAAATATTATTTCACTGGAAACGATTGCATCGAGTACTTACGTACGATGCGAATACAGAGACAAACCATCCTATCCAACCTACTTAAGCAAGTTGCTTGAGGTGATAATAAAAATATATCATGAATTCATATACAAAGTTGCTATCTGAATCCTGATTCTATCCGCAATGTAGTTCGGAGACAGCATCCTTGTGCCATGCTGAAGAGCATTCCTTTCCATCCATATGTGGTAGATCGTGGTAGCAAAAGTGATGAAAAGGAGTCTTCTTGCCTTTTTGTTGGTCCTCGTATCCTGATGTATCTTCCTGAAGGCATCTGTGACTGATGCTAGCCTTCGTCTTCTCCATCCAATCCATCTTCTGACCTGATCTCATATATGTGTGGTGTAAGGGTAGTGGAAGAAGAGGTGCGATGTGATTTCCTGAGCAAAGCAAAAAGCACATCGTTTATCTTCTTCCGTGCACCACACCCTATCCTTTGTAGCAACTCTGTCTTTATGCACCAACCAAAGTCTGAAACTGTATTTCCTCACAATCCACTTGTGTCATACCTGTTTGTAGACAAAGCTCGAGCCCGCTATATATCTACTCCTCAAATGATCATACATGCGGCTGGATTTGAATATCCCATTCTCACAACACTTCTCCATAGATTCAATCACTCCATCATCCCCTTCTGATTCACTGTCGATGGCATTCCTAATAGCAATGAGAACTCTCCATAAGTATGTAGAGTTGTTACCAGGAGAGGTCACTGTCCACTGAGAAGACGAGAGGTAGACAGTGTGGATCCATTTCACCCATAGGGATGAGGCTTCTCTATGAACATCCCACAGTGCACTTGCCAAGAGAACCTTGTTTCAAGTGCTAATGTCCTTCAACCCTAGTCCCCCTGCATTCTTGGGTTGAATGATGTCATTCCAGCTCACCGGGCTCACCTTCGTTCCCCACAAGAACCTACGAATAATGGTCTCTACTTTTTTGACCACCACTATTGGAATTTTAACAATACCACACCAAAAAGATAGAATACCATATATCCCAGATGTGATCAATTCCAATCTCCCGGTGAATGACAAGAGCTTAGAAGACCAAGATTGTATCATATTGTTAATGTCATTCAAAAGGGGTGTAAAATTCTCCACACATATTCTCCTGCTACAGATAGGGATTCCCAAGTATTTGAACGGAATATTACCTAAAGTAAAAGGAAGAATCTGAGCAATCCTACAACGCACTCGGGTCGACACACCCGAAGTAATGAGGTTAGATTTCTGAGGATTTGCAAATAGCCCAGAGACTTCAGAGAATCCTTTCAAATTCCTCTCAACACACCTTGCAGTTGCTACATCTCCATAGCCCACAATCAATAGATCATCCGCAAATATCAGATGTGAGACATCCACACGTTTACAGATTCTAGAGTGAAATCTGTACTCATGTAGATCTACTGCTCTATTCATTAATCTACTAAAATACTCCATGCATATAACAAAGAGGAGGGATGAAACCGGATCACCTTATCGGAGGCCTCTTTTTCCTCTAAAGAAGCCTTCCGGTTTGCCATTGATGAGTAAGGAGTAAGAAGTAGTAGTAGCACACTGCTCTATCCAATTAGAAAAGAGAGCGGGAAATCCCAATCCCCTAAGCAATTCAAAGAGATATTTCCAGCTAACAGAGTCATAAGCCTTGGAAATGTCCACTTTAACTGCCATCTTAGGGGAGATAGTCCCCACTATCCGTCCATAACCCCTGAAGATCTCCTCCGCTAGCATCACACAATCTCTCATTTTCCTTCCTTTGATAAATCCAAACTGTGAATGACTTATTAAGGAAGGGAGACAACCTCTGAGTCGGGCTGTCAAAATTTTTGAGATGATTTTGTACACAGTGTTGCAACAAGAAATGGGTCTAAAATCTTGGACTCTCGGCTCATGGCTCTTTTTGGGGATCAAGGAAACAAAAGTAGCATTCAACTGTTTTAACAGTTTTCCTTTTCGAAAGAATTCCTTCACTGCCGACACTACATCTCCACCCACGACACTCCATGCACTCTGAAAGAATGCCGAGGTATAGCCATTAGGTCCAGGAGATTTGTTTTTGTTGATAGACCACAATGCTTCCTTAATCTCTGCCTCCTCAACCTCTGCTTCCAAACTACGAGCATCCACAGAGGATATCTTCGGCCCTCTATCCAACACCTCCTGATCTACTGACTGAGTTGTCAGGCCCTCCTCACCAAGTATTGATTGGTAATATGAGAGAAATTCATCTATCAATTCTTGATATGAAGAGGTAGGACCGCTATCAGTATAAATAGAATGGATACCATTCCTCACTCCATTGCTTCTAATAAGAGAGTAGAAATATTTGGTAGCACGATCTTGGTTCTTAATGTGCTTGTGCTTCAGAACCTGCATAAGAAAGTTAGTCTCACAATCCTCTAAATTTTTCTGCTTCCTGAGCACCTCACTAATCTCCCGGTGTAGTTCATGATTGCTCAAGTCTGACATGAAAAGAGTCTGGAGATGATGCAAGTGTTCCCTTCCTCTAGTTACTCTTTCTGAAATGTGTTGATAGTTCTGTTTGTGCAGCTCCTTCAGAGGTTTTTTTAAGGCCTTTAATTTCTGGCAAAGCATGTATTGTTTTGTACCTGCAACTTGTACCTGCCAAAAAGAAGAAACAAGAGCAATAAAATTGTCATGGTTAGTCCAAAAATTACAGAATCTGAAGAGTCTTATATAGTGAGGGCTAGGATTATGGAAGGAGGTAATGGAAGGGCAATGATCGGAATGAGTGCCCTGAGGTAGAAAAGTGGTTTGAAGATCCCAACCCATACTCCTCCAGATCTTGCACGTCATAACTCTATCTATTTTAGAATAAGAAGCACCATTCGACCAAGTAAAAAAGCAGCCTGAAGAATCAGTGTCCTCCACACCCAATATAGAACAAGTTTCATTCATTTCCCTTGTACCCGTATTCTGAGATGAATTATTCCTTTCCCCTTCATGCCTAACACAGTTGAAATCCCCTCCTAGTATCCATGGCAAGGAGTTAGAATGAAAGAGGGAAGCCAGATGCTGCCACAGACTTCTTCTAGCAACATATCGGTTGTGTGCATATATTACTGAGAGAACAAACACTTTTGAAGTGGTAAGACATCTAGCATTCACCGAAATTGATTGATCACTTATTACAAAGTTATCCATCTCAACACGGAGTGGATTCTAGACAATCACAATCCTATCCCCATTACAAACTTCAAGGTTATGAATGTAATTCCATCCAGGGGCCACCTTTTTGACAACATCTGCAATGTTATGTAAGGAAAGTTTAGTTTCCAGCAGGCCCGCCATCGCTACGTCATGATCACGCACTAGTTTTTTTAGTGCGTTGTGGGTTGGCGTGCGGCCCAATCCACGCACATTCCAAAGGAGAAGACTCATGGAGAATGTTCAAAGTGGGTGAAACCATCCTCTGCAGTTCTCCGATTGATCCAATCTCCATAATCTAGCAAACTTTCATCTTCCATCTCGTGGAAACCTTCCTTTCCTTCAAGGGATTTGGTCCTTCTATGTTTGTAGTTCCCACCAGTTGAGCTTGATGATTCTCCACTGTATACAGGTACCCAAACTTTTTTAACTTTATTTCCAGGCGGTGTGTTTTCAGGGTAGTGTGGAGTTGCTTCTCCCTGTTTCTGATTTAAACGAGGGAGAGGAAAGAGGTCCTCTGATGATGTGTTCACATCTAGTTGGGATAAGATAGCAAATTGATTGGAGAGTTTGGGGTTCGGTAGCTTGGAAATAGAGGGGGTATAAGACTTGGAGTGAGGATTAGAGGAATTAAAACAATTAGTATAATTGGGCTCACTGGGCTTATTAATAAGAGGGAGGTCGAGTTGGGCTTCAGGATTAGGAGAATGTTTAGAGTGATTAGGAGAGTTGGGCTGATTAGAATGGGCTTCAGGGTTTGGCTCTGGGATAGGAATTGGGCTGCAAGCATTAGGATTAGAATTATTAGGAATGGGTCGTTGGTTTGCAAAAGGGTTGGGCTTAGAATTTAATGGATTATTATGAGTACCTGGATTGGCCCGATGCCCTATATTTCTGTTTCTTTTCCTCCTCTTCTGATGAAACGATCTATCACCGCCGCTTCCCTGTTCAGTCCGATTCACTACATCTTCCTGTCGGCATTCATGGGCATGATGGCCAAGGGAGTTGCAATTAGTACAGAATTTCGGGTAGAATTCGTACTCTATATTCCTTATACTTTATGGGACATCATCTTGAATATATGACAACAAATCAACCCATGTGATTCAAATTTCTTGCATGTGCAACTGATATACTGTCCAACCTCTCTAAACTCAACTGTATGTTCAGACTCTCTAACAGATCCATTATCAGTCGTGCTCCTTTCCATTATTATATATTTTTCAACACCATTTTGCACTTCTACCTCATCAACCGCAGGTATATAATTGCAGTACATCAACCGTTTGATTTCTTCTTGAACCAACTCAAACATTGAATGTGTGAATGCACCTTGGAATTGACGCTCCCAGTCAAAATCTGATATGCACTTCATCACTTTGTTCATCGATTTAAAATCTGCAAGAAATTCTTTCTCCATTTTATCACAAATTGCAATCTCATATTGCTCAACGAATTGCTTCAATGTACTTCTTGAGTGCACGTAACCATCAAAATAGGCATGCATACCTTCACTTCTCTGTGTAGAACTCATACCAGCCCAAAAGATATGATTTAAAAAAATAGGCACCCAACTATATCTCTCTTCATAAAGGCTGATCAGCCATGAATTATTCTCTAAATTGTATTTCTGAGTAAATTCACTCCAATTTCTCTCAAAAGTCTGAATTGTCAAACTATTATAAACAATGGACTTGAATTCACTCATAGCAATGTGAAAAGGACAAACATGCTTAAACTTTTCAGGTAATTTGCAAAGAATATGCCATAAGCAAAATCTGTGCACAGTATTAGGCATGACTTCCTTAATAGCAGTCCTTATACTTTCACACTGATCAGTTAAAATTGCATTTGGATGAACACCACCCATTGCTGAAATCCACGTAGAAAATAACCACTTAAATGAAATTGCATCCTCATGTGAAACCAATGCACAGCCTAATAGAATGGACTGACCATGATGGTTGATACCTATCATCGTTGCAAAAGGCATCCGATATTTGTTAACCAAATAAGTGGTGTCAAAGCACACCACGTCATGGAATTCTTCGTATGCAGCTTTACTACGTGGATGAATCCATATCACATTTTTCAATCTGTCATCATCATTTGTATAAAACAAATGAAAAAAATCTCTATCCTTTTGCTGCATACTCAAGAATAATTTGTAAATAGCTTCAGCATCCCCATCTCCAAGCCTTAAACTCCTACTTTTATCAATAAAATTTCTACAATCTTTTGGTAAACAACCTAAATTCTCCGGCCCACCATGTTGCACTTCAAGCAACCTAATACTTTTACAAGGGCGTAATCCTGCAATATCATTAACTTCTAATTGTCTCTTCATTTCCACAGTTAGGTTTCTATGACTTGGCATTAATCTAGTCATATTAGGAACCAATTCATGATTATGATTATCTACTCTTTTCGAAACCATCCAAACATTATCTTTAAAAATAGCACTGAGTTTTGCTTCACAGTTTATTCTTTTTGATGATCTTTTAGCATCAGACTTTCTCCCTCTATTACAACTAATTGTCTGATACATGTAATAATCACTATTCCCTTTACTGGCCGATTTTTTTGCAACACTGAACCCCTTTAGTCTTGCATGTTCTTTGTAAAAATTAAACAACACATCAATACTAGAATACAACTGACCTATTGTCGGACCTTCTTCAAAAGTAAAATTAGCACCACCTGGACCTTCTCCAAAATTTAAATCAGCAATTTCTTCTTCTGCATTTTCATTTATAATATCATTCTGATTTTCCACCTCTTCTTCCATCATGCTATCTTCATCGCTTGAACCAAATAGTTGGTTCATAAGATTTCTTCTATCCTCATTTTGGGTTCCTTCAATGACATCATCCATGATAAATTAAATCTTTCTTTTACAATATATATTATAAAACACCATTTTATAACTCTTTCTTTTATTTTTATATATATATAATAAAAAAATTTTAATTAAATTATGGATGATAATTAGTCACGGCCATCAATTAAATTATTCTATCAATTAAATTATGTATGATTAAATTTCTATGCAATTAATTAGTATGGCTATCAATTAAATTATTCTATCAGTTAAATTATGTATATTAAATTGGTAATCATATACTGATTAATGGAATCTTTACCATGTTATAATGTAGTCTATTTCCAAGGGAGTGATCTTATTAGTATTAATTTTTACCAAAAATAAATCTATGGTATAATATATTTCCACGACTATATATCTTATTTTTCTCTCATGCTACACTAATTTATTAGTATATACTTTATCTTAAATTAAATTATTTAAATATATTGTATTATTATTATGAACATAATATTTATGTTAATTAAATATTTTAGTGAAATTATTAATTTATATAATTACTATTCTCTCCATCCCACCGAAAGGTCTATATTTTATTATATTAGGCGTCACACTCAAAGGTCTCAATTTTCATTTTTAGTAAACTCGACTCATTTTACTTAACGAGCCCAATCGAGCTCGACTCGGCTCAAAAATTACTCGAGCGAACTCGAGCTCGTTCTTAGGATCATTTCTTTAAAAATTACTCAAGCGAACCATGTTGCAACACATCATATTCATAAAAGTTATTTATAATACCATATTCACAATTAGTATACATAAAATAATATATATATATATATATATATATATATATATATATATAATATTAATATTAATATACTAAATGAGAGGTTAATTTTGATGAGGTGTCATGTCCACGATATTTTTCAATTATTTTAATTATTAATTATAATTTAATAAAGATAAACACATATATTTTTATTTTAGGATTTATAGATATTATCAAATAATTAAATTTAATTCTTAATTAATATTTAATGTAGATAAATACATAATTATTTCAAATCTAATATAAAATATTAATAAAAAAGTATTTAATTTTCACCGCGTATAAATAAGGTCACAAATATTTTTCTCCTACATCTATTTCACTCCCGGCAGAATTTTTTTTCAGGTTTCTTTCGATTTTAAAGAATTTACTATATGCAATTTATTTATTTTATTTATTAATTTTATTTTTTATAAGAACTTTTTTTTCTTTTATTATTGTCGTGAGCTATTTTTTAATCTTTATATATCATGTTACATATGATAATTTTATTATTTTTATGTAGAATTCTAAATTTTTAGCATGTTAAGTTTTCATTTTATTATTTTTTAGGTGTGAGAGTTTTTATTTTTATGTTATATTACACATTTTATAAATATGAACAATAAGAGTATTTTTTTTATATTTTTTTATTTCATGTTGAATGCCCATAATTATTGTCTATTAGTATATTTTAGTTATTAATTCAAATTTAATGTAGATAAAGATATATATTTATTTTATATAGTTTGATTAATGTATACAATTATTAGTATATAAATATAGAAATGAAGAATTTAATTATTAAAATTATAAATATAATTATTTACTAATAATTATAAACCCATTTATATTTTAAATATATATATATATATATATATATATATATATATATATATATATATATATATATATATATATATTTAGTTTGATTAATGTATATAATATTTTTTTTATAATTTTTTTATTTTTTTATTAACAAAAATATTAATTTTAATAATTTTTTTAATTGTCATTCAACTTTTTTTTCTTACTAAGGTAATTATAAATTTTCTTTTGATTTCTCAATTTTTATTAATTATTAGGAGTATTATTTATTAACTAAAATTTCATTTAATAATATACTGAATTTTTTTAAAATTAATTATTTAACATTTATAAATATAAATGTTTATAGAGATTATAGATACATATATATATATATATATATATATATATATATATATATATATATATATATATATATATATATATAATTTTGTTTAATTAATAATAGTAAATTAGATATAGATTAATATTTATATTATAATTAAAATTATATTATAAGAAAAGTAAAACAATTAATGCATCTCATTAGTTCAATTAATATGATAAATTCTTACTTAAATTATAATTAATACTACCTTATATATTAAAAGGGTAATTTAGTCTTTGAACTTTTTAAATTATTTAAAACTTACCATTAAAACTCAATTGATCCAGACCAATTTGATTCTTTATATTTATCCTTTATTTTATTTAATTAATTATCACTTATTATCACTTTTAGGTGGTTGTCCAATAATATAAAGACATAGCGCCTTATAAATGCAAACCCAACAATATAGTGTCCTATAAATGCAAACATCTTAAGTTGTTGTCCTGAAATTACAATTTTCCCAAATTATTGCCTTTTTCTTTTTTAATTTTTATAACATAACATAAATTTTATAATCTCTGATTTATATACTTTTTTTCTCAACAATAATTAGTTAATTTAAAATATTGAATCAAGAAATAATTAAAAACTAGTGTAAAAGAATCTCTTATTCAATTAAATAGTACTTTGAAGATAGTTTTTAAAATATCCTATTTTAAAATAAAAATATTTCATGTTAACATTAATATCTTTGGACACTGATCTTACAAAATAATATTTTATCACTTTATTCTTTAATAAATTTTAGATTTATTAGTTGAGGCCATTAATTAATAAATTGTACACATATTATACTCTGATGTGAAATATTATTTTATAATACAAACTATAAATTTTATTAAATCGTTGATTTATTACTATAATTTATTACTACATATATCTCATCAAATGCCTTACGTTTATTATTTACGTTATTTAAGAAAAAATATTTTATTGACCAATTTTATTAACGCATTTTAAATTAATGTAGTCCTTTTTTATTATTATAAATAAATTGTAAATATATTATGTGTATTGGATGAGAGTAATAAATTTAAAATTGAAGTGAATTTTGAGATCATTGGAATAATGTGTACTATTTTGTGTGTGAAGAATTTTGTGAGACAGAAAATGTGAATAGTTTAAAAAAATAATAAATAAAAACATATATTTTATGAGATATCAACTATATAGAGTTAAAATCATTTTTTGTCCCATAACTAGAAAGAATTTTTGATTCCGTCCCAAAAAAAATAAAATTTTCAGTTTCGTCCCGTAACTCTTGATATTGGTCAATTTCGATCCCAAAATCGCCGGAATTTTACTTTTTGGCCGGAAAATCCACATGTGCACCACACATGACGCTTCAAATTGGGGATTTCAGGTAGCTTCATCCAACTTGGCAATTGAGGAAGAATTTGCACCAATCATTTTGCCAACTCAATTGCCAAAGCTCATGAGACCCCAACTGCAATCACTGTGGACACCAGGATGCCGAATGCCAATCCATGGCGTGTCAAACCATTTGGATCTCAACCCGAATACCTTAGGTAGAAGGGCCAGATCCTCCATTCCAAGAACTTGGTAAGCACTGCTGCTGAGTTGGGCTTCGAATAGCCCCACTGATGAAAGGGCAGCTCCGATTTTGACCCAGATTTTCAGCCAATTGCCTGAGATGGTTCTGACGGCGTCCGCCATGCGGTGTCCCATAACTCCTGATCGAGTACAATGGCTCCTGTCACTGCTACGAGAGGGATTATGTAGCCGAAGCAAGTTAGAATTACAAAGAAAAACATGACTAATGGGAAGGTTCTAGAAGGTTGTCAACTTCTCCAGCCATGGTGCTGATGCTGTCCTAAAAATTCAGATTCCAAAATAGAGTATTGAAGAAGAGTGTTAGATTCTGTTTCACCAAAACAGAGTGTTGAGGTGGAGAGCTCCTCCGCCTTGACGAAGGCTTCCGGTGGGATACTCCGTATGAAGGGAAAATGAAATAAATGAGGTTGACAAAATGATTGGTCCAAATTCTTCCTCAATTGCCACGTTGGATTAAGCTACCGGAAAGCCCAATTTGAGGCGTCATGTGTGATGCACATATGATTTTTCGGCCAATAAATTAATTTTCGGCGATTTTGGGACCAAAATTGGCCAATATCAGGAGTTACGGGACGAAATTAAAAATTTTATCTTTTTTGGGACGAAATCAAAAATTCTCTATAGTTATGGGACAAAAAATAATTTTAACTCCAATGATATATGATCAATATTCACTCTCCGCAAGTCATTCAATTAACGGTGGGTGCAATTTCAGTATAGTAATTTAAGGGGGTTTGCATTTCTGGGACACTATGTTGTCAGGCTGGCAATTATAGGGCATTGTGTCTTAATTTTCACGATTAAAGGAGAAATTATGCCTGTAAAATCAATTTGGGACTAAATTGTCCTTTAGTTGCAAAAAATAAAACATAATGTCCTATAATTGCTAGCCAGATAACATAGTGTCCTAGAATTGCAAAACCAACTGGATTATTGTCCTTAAATTGCTATTTTCCCAAAAAAACCTAATCAGTAAAAAATGCATCAAATTAACAATCATAAATGTTCGGACATCATGAGACAATTGTTAACATAACAAAATTGATGATTAAAGGTTTAAAAACGTGCAATTAAATATGAAATAATCCAACTATAGTCATAAGAAAGCTTCTCCCATAGAGTCAAATCAAATATGTTTAAACCTTTAAAACTCTAAAACTATCAAAATAGTTCTAACCCATGGTGTGACAGACAACACACATGGGGTTTAGTAAGATCTAACTCATAGTCTGGAAAATCAAAATTAAGGAGAAAAGAATTATGAAAACCCTATGTGTAGCAATCTCCTTCGTTCTTTCTTCTATCTCTTCAAATGCTCTTGGTTCTCCTTCTTAATTCGATAGACGAATCTCCATAGTGATGGTGGTATACAATTATGGGATGGATGTGGATGATGGATAGTGTGCGGTGAGAGATGATGTGGTGGATAAATGTGTGTGGTGTGTTGTAATCCCCCTTCAACTCTTCCAATGATACCCTTTAATACTCTTGACCCTCCAAATTTATGTTTCTTGCCCTTTTTCACATCAAAACACACACTTACATGCACTTGGGGTGTAAAAAAATAAATTTGGGCTGAAAACAGGGTTCTAGTTCGACCCTAACAGGCTGGTCTAATGGGCTGTACCTACTGGGAGAGGTCAAACTAACTTGCACAACCTCACCATTTCGAGCATAATTTCCACATCCAAGCTCCGATTTAAGTGATTCTTACGCCAAAAATATCCTATTTTCCGTAGCTTTCCAACCATTTATTACATCACTACTTTTATCTTCTAAACAAACACAAAATATTACGCAAAGTGAGCTTGTATTTTGCAGCATTCTGGCACAAGTTGTTCATTTTCTCTAACTTTGCACTTTTTATCATTTTTCCATCTAAAGCATAATAAAAGAACTTAAATGCACATTTTTCTCAAATATATGGAATATAAGATACTTGTGCTAATATATTACAACAATCCTCACAAAAAGGTGTTAAATCAGACATTAAAACACGCGAATTTTCACATTCAACAGTGATCACATGGCATGATGATTTGAAGATTTTTATGATGGTTGCCACATAGGTAAAATACATATGCTTTCCCAATTTCATGCATGTATCTCATGTGGCTTAATGACAATTCTCGACAAAATTTTAAATTTTTGGCAAAAATTAGATATAAATCTATCAATTATAGAAGTTATGGTACTAAATAAAAATATACGGAGTAACTATTTTGGTATCAAAATAAAATCATTTAACTATTTTGGAACCAAAATCGAACACTTTTAACTTTTTCACCAGAATCTGTGCCACGTGCCATTCACGTGACGGTTTACAGAGAAAATTCAACTTTTAAGTGGAAATTGGACTAAAATTGAGCAATGTCGAGAATTATGAAACTAAATTGATAAAAAAAATTACTAGTATTTTGGAACTGAAGTCGAATAGTCATTTTTTTCTTTTTAAGAAAATTGATATTAACTAAAATAACTTTATGTAAAAACATTTAGGACCCATCATCTAAACTTCCACATGAACTTGATCAGACCAAAATGCTTACAAAAATCAAATCTATTGTTTTAGTTGTCCATCAAAATTCACGACTGCACCGTATCTTTGTAATAATCCTTTCATCGATATATGTTACTAATATGTGCCAATATGTATGAATTGATATGCAAATACAAGTTAGGTATAATAGGTTTTGTGATGGGAAAGTAACTAATACTATCTAGCTTGTGACAATTGTATAGCTTCTTGTTCAAGGGTAGAGTCTTCAGCCCATGTAAAGATATGAGACATAAGTGCAAATTCTTGAATCCTAACTTGTTCAAGTTGCTCCCACTCTGCCCATTTCTCAGCCAAACCAATCCCCTGCAACATGCTCACAACTTGTGCCATCCTCGGACGATCTTCTGGTGAACTTTGAGTGCATAGCATTGCTACTTGGAGAATCGTCTCGACTTCTTTGCTATCATAAACTGTTAAGTTTTCGTCCACAATATCTTCTAGCCGTTTTTCTCTTAGTAGCTTCTTGATCTATAAATAATTACATGAAAATGTGTATGCATGTTGATTAGGGATGTATGGATAGAATAATGCATGCTAATAGAAAACTAAGGAAGAGCTAGCATTGATTGTCCTAGAATATGAAAGGATATTTAGTCCAAAATAATTATGTATCGTGGAATGTGAGTTAAGTATAAACTCAATTTATAAAGTGATCAAATAAGCCTATATGTGAGTGTTTAATGCATAGAGAAAAGCACACATTTTTCCTTTTAGTTTAGATAGCGGATTATAAAATCGTTACACAATAACATTCTCAGTGATAGGTCGTTCTTCTACTATTTTACTCTCAAATTCTATCTTTATTTATAAAACTTACTGCTAATTTTAAAGTGTGTTTGATTCATAAAATTAATATGTGAGTTAATAAAGCTTAAAAATGTGTTAAACCAGTTGAGCATGAGTATTCCCTCAACTTTTTGTTTGTTCCTTTTGATATTGTTTGTTCATAAGACTCCTTGTTTTTATATTTTTTATTAACGCGTTTAGAAGAGAAAAATAAAAATATATAATTGTAATTATGTATTTTTAATTTCCATTGTGATTCATGTCATATTATTTTACCCTTATTATTAATTTAATTATTTACATTGCTATTTACATGCTTCTCCTTGGAGATTAAACCTTTGGCCTTTGGCTTTAGTGTAAATTCTTTGGTATAATTGTCTTTCAATCCATAATTAAGGAGGTCATACGTGGAATCAATGCCCTTCATTTTATGTTATGTTTACTGTTTCACGTTATTTAAAAAAAAGGTTGATTCTTTTACTTACTTTATTAACTTTTGAGGGTATTTTAGTTTTTCTTAAGTAATAAATAAAATATAAAGTAATATTATATGTGTGGGTTAGATAGGTGCAACAAATTTGAAATTAAAGTAGTTTTGAGGTTATTCAATTAAGTATTGATTATTTTTTGGAGTGTGAAAGTTATTATTGTGTAACGAATGAATGAGAAGCGTGTGAAATTATTAATGGGACAAATGGAGTATTACTTTAGTTTAAAGGAATTCTTTACGCACATGATTTTTCTACATTGCTTTGGTTTACTATTGTTTATGTTATTAATTGTATGAGTAACACATGTAAATAGGATGAAATCTGAGTTTGCCATGTTTTTAAGCTTTGTCTTTACGGTTTTAAATTTTTTCTATTTTAAAAGTGTAACTCATCCAACAATGCAACACGGAATCAATAAACTATAATAACACTAGAAATTTAGACGTAAACATTTTAGTATAAGTTTGAAACAGGAAAATATCAATTTTGGTCCTTTAGGATAGGCCAAATCCAATTTTAGTTTTCAGGTTTGGAAAATTTTCAAAACTGGTTCTCCGGTGTCCGAAATTAGTCATTTTAATCCACTTTTGATCCCTTTTTCCGGTAACTTTAAGGACCAAAAATGGACAAAAATGACCAAAAATGAACTAAAATGACTAATTTCGGACACTGGATGACCAGTTTTGAGAAATTTCCAAACTTGAGGACTAAAAGTGGATTTGGTCTATCCTAGAGGACCAAAATTGATATTTACCCGTTTGAAACTAATAGAATTTTCAGTCATTTGGTGTATCATTTCCTATACCACATTATTAATGAATGAATAAGAATCTAGGAGAGAGAAGTAAATAAATCATAAAATGGAACCATAAATTCTAAATGCAACTCTCCCATCATCTCAATAAATTTTTCACTCTTTTCTCATTTTTTTTATCTTAATACATTCTTCATCCTCCAAAAATAATAAAAATTACAAAACAAATAACTTCTCACTATATTATATGTTTAAAAATGTCACTTTCACCTAACTCACATAACTTACTATATCATTTATTTATTACTTAAAAATACTACAATACCCCTAAAAATCATTAAAGTTAATTAAAAAATTAACTTTTCTTAAACTTCATATTTATAATAACACTGAAGAGCTAATCGAGACCGATGGAGTGATATTTTTCTCCTCTCTCCTATGTATAAATTAATAACTAGTGGTACATGAGACTATATACAAAAAGAAATCTAGACCGGTCCTTTAACACTTTAATGTGTGCCTATTAGATTAGTGACATCTAGAAAAGATAAGAGAATCTATATCATGAATCATAAATCTTAGGTTTAGGTTTCTTCTTTAGTCACACTACAAAAGAAATATTTTTTAGCAATGGAATTTACCAACGGAATTCAATCTGTTGGTAATTAGGAATGGATTAGCAACCAAAATGACATTTTAAAATTAGCAACGGAATGCCAACGAATTTATTTCCTATTTTAGCAATGGAATTCAATCCGTTGGTAATTATCAACGGATTAGGAAGAGAATCATTATATAAATTACCAATGGAATTATTAGCAACGGATTATCAACAGAATTATTTACCAACGGAATTGATTTTTTATTGCTAAAAATTTACCAACCACCACTTTACCAACGGAGTTTTACTAACGGATTCCGTTGCTAATCCGTTGGTAAGCCAATTTAACAATGAAATTAAGGCTTTTAGCAACGGAATATTCCGTTGTTAAAAATCAATTGTCACACGACACTTCGAAATGTGGCACAAAATGCGTGCCATGGCACAGAAAATCCCACGTGGATTTGAAGCACGACTTTCATGTATTCAGTGAACTCTAAAAATATGAATGTGAGGGATAAAAGATTTAGTTTGAATACTTACATGATCAAGTAGTAGAACATCCTCCTCCTCTTCAAGACGAGACAAGTCAATTGCACGCTGACCAGTCACAAGCTCAAGCAGAGTTATACCATAACCAAAAACATCCGTCTTTTCGGAAGATTTGCCAGTAGACAAGTATTCTGGTGCAATATGTCCCATAGTTCCTCGTACTTGTGTCGTAACGTGTGTGAGTTTAGTGTCCATTAGCTTGGCCAACCCAAAATCTCCAAGAACAGGTTCAAACTCATCATCGAGAAGAATGTTTGCAGCCTTCATATCTCGGTGTATGATCTTCGGATTGCAATGCTCGTGTAGGTACTCGAGCCCATGCGCAGCGCCGAACGCTACCCGCTTTCGAGTTGGCCAATCCAGCCCTTTCTCTCCCGGTTTCAACTCTACAAACAAAAAACATCTCAATCCACATGTACCATGCACACTATTTTAACCTAATTCATAATGATGAGTTTCATTTATGAGTAACATTTGTGTGAGACCGTTTTACGTTTTTTTTTTATTCCCTCCCTCCCACAATAACTTGCACACTTTCCGTTTTCGTCTGTTCCACAATAAATTGCACCACCCAAAAAAGAAAACATCACAACAATTCCTAACCTCAAAAGTTCATCTTAATTACAAATTTACTACTCCTACCTAATACGCATAACATACATTATAATTTATTTATTACTTAAAAAGTCTACATTACCCTCCAAAAGTCAATAAAGTTGGTAAAAAATAATTTTTCTTAAACTCCGTATTTACAGTAACGGTGCAAGTTATTGTGGGACGGAGGGAGTAATTAGTAATCACTTTTTATTTATACTACGAATTGTTCATAGAAGAAGTCACTGCATTATTATAACTTTTTATCAATCAGGTATCACTTTTTATTACTCCCTCCGTCCCGGAGAAGATGACACTTTTTTTTGGGCACAGAGATTAATGAGTATAATAATTTAATGTAAAGTGAAGTAAAGTGAAGTGAGAGAAATAATATTTAATGTGTAGTGGGTAGTTGTATTAGAGATGATATGTGGGCTTCATGAGAATAGATTAATTATTTTGTGTGGGTCTCATGTATTAAAAAGGAAATGTGTCAACTTTAGTGGGACAAACCAAAAATGAAAGTGTGTCAACTTCTATGGAACGGTGGGAGTATAATATTGTCATGACTTCTTATGCGCCTCACTGAACTCATTCTATGAGATGGTTTCACATAAGTGTTTGCTTTCTTTTATACCTCGGAGGCGATAGGCAAGGCTGAGGTTTTGCATGAAAGGATAAACAAGAATCCTCTCAGTGGAGGTTGTGCAGAAGCCGATCAATCGGAGCAAGTTCTTGTGAAGAGCAATGCTTATTAAGTAAACCTCCCGAAGAAATGCCGCCTCTCCACCGGGGGTGTGATAGTCCATGAGGCGTTTCACAGCAACTTTAGTGTTGTCCATCAGCACTCCTCTGTATACTTTGCCGTATCCTCCCTGTCCAATTATGTTGCTTTGGCTAAAATTATCCGTTACCAGCTGCATTTCGCGCAATGAGAATCTCTTGATCTGTCCAAATGCAATCTGCCCTTCATCTTCACCTATATATATATGCATTCAAATTGAAATATATATGTGTCTTTATACTCATTGATGGAATGCTGGTTTCATATGAAACACAAAATGCATGGATCCATATTACTCCATCCGTCCCACAAAACGCTTCATGTTTAATATTCCACGTTGTTTAAGAAAAGTTGTTCTTTTTTACCAATTCTGTTAACTTTAGAGAGTATTGTAGTATTTTTAGGTAATAAAAATAATATAAAGTAATGGTATGTATGTGAAAAATGAGAGGCAAATTTGAATTTAGAATAACTTTTGAGATTGTTACATAAAGTAATGTTTCCTTTTTTAGAATGTAAAAGATTTTGTGGGACAAACAAATAAGGAAAGTAATAAGATATGATTGAATCAATTATATCATGTAATAGGACATGATTTGATTGAATCAATTAAATCATGTCCTACTAGAAAGTATGAAAGGTTTTGTGGCATGGAGTAGTATAACTTTGACTCAGTAACTTTTTGTACTAAAATACTACCTCCGTCCCATAAATAAATTCACATTTTTTATTTTTGTCCGTCCCATAAACAAGTTCACACTCCCAAATACTCCCTCCGTCCGCCCGAAAGGTCCACATTTTGTCATTTTGGGCGTCCGCACCAAAGGTCCATATTTTCCTTTTTAAACACATGGGACCCACACACATCACTAATACAATAAATTTATGGAACTCATACACCCCACTAATACAACTACCAACTACACCTTAAATAATAATACTCCTTAATCCACGTGCAAAAAGCAAATGTCCACCTTTGTGGCGGACAGAGGGAGTAAGAAATATACACAAATGAATAACCCCACAATACACTTTAATTTCAAAATTGTCATTCCTTTATAACTCACATAATTTACTTTATAATTTATTTACTCTCTCCGTCCGGATTTAAGGATGTCATTTGCTTTTGGGCACGGAGATTAAGGAGTATTGTTATTTAATGTGTAGTGGATAGTATTATTGGAGGTGTGGGTCTCATTTTTTAATTGTATTAGTGGGTGTGTGTGAATTAAAAAGAAAATGAGACCCTTGGGAGAGGACGCCCAAAATGGAAAAATGATACCCTTGAATGCGGACGGAGGGAGTATTAACTAAAAATACCAAACTATTCCTAAAAGTAAAGTAAAAAGTAATTTTTCTTAAACTCCGTATTTACAGTAATCGTGAATTTCTCTTTGGAAGAGAGTAGATTTTTGTGATTTACACTTCAACAATTTAATTAATTTACAACTTATTTATCAATGAAAAACTTCTCTACGTTGCATAGCTAATTTAAAAGTCAAAATATTCCCACAATTTTTTGTTATTATGAATAGTCCATGGTTAAAATTTTTAATAATTTATTCTCACAGTTCTTAAAATTGCATCAATTTAATTAGCTCAAATCTTGACAGAAATTGCAACTTTTTGATATCGCAAACGTACGTGTCACTCTGCCACCTAGAAACTAAGTACGCAACTCATGTATAATTCCAATCAAGTTGAAATTTTGGAAGAAACTTAAACTTAATTGAGGCAATGTTAAATTTGCGGGACTAAATTGATTTTATTTTTTTAATTTTGTTAGTACCGTTTTGAATAAAGTAAAAAATTATGGTCTATTTTGATTTTTTAACTCTAGTAGAGCTAAGCTTTGCATTCACACTTGCTAGTTGTAAGGCATAAATAACCGACGTGTTAGCTCATTTATATTGAAATATGATATTGATTATTCTGCGTGCTTTACAATGTTCCGTCCGATTCTAAGGTGTCTGTTTGTTTTTTGCACGTGAATTAAAGAGTATTATTATTATATGTAAAGTGAGTAATTGTATTAGAGGGAAGTGGTGAGTCATATTGTTTACTTTTTTATTAAATAAGGAAAATGGATACCTTTGAACCGGACGTCAAAAATAGTAAAATGGACACCTTAGAATCGGACGGAAGGAGTATTTTTTTAGAAAAAATGTCATGATCATTATAAAATTAAATGAAAAACATATAGGAAATACATACCAGCCACATCAAAAAACTTATCGTGCTTAAGTTTATGCATCCGATGAAATCGATAGCGAAAGACGGCCCCTACCAAGAGAATTGAGAATGCACCGATGCTAGCTGCGGTGACTACAACTTCAACTTTTGATTTCCTTTTAGAAACTGCATCGAATTATCAATTTCTTAACTATTTTACAGCATGATTCCATTGCACCATCTTGTAGAGTTTAAAACATAAACAATCACGTGCCTTTTTACTTTATACATAAAGGTTCTAAAATAGTTAGGACATTCATCTTCATTCCATAGCTTTTGTAAAAGTACCGATTCGGTCTTATAGAATTAGAAAATTTGGATATTGTTAAGTAAAAATGACCATTTTTGTAAGAACTTAAAAGTTAAGGAACTATTTTGGAGATATTAAATTTTTTGGGATGATTTATAGTAAAGTAAATTTTTATGAGACAATTTGATTTTAAACTCATTGCTTGTGCGAGTATGAATAGAGTTTAAAATATAAATCGTCTCGTACATTTTTACTTTTATCTAAAAGGTACCAAATTAGTTAGGACATTCATTTTCGTCTCAAACCTTGCAATTTTGCTCTGATTTTGTCTCAAAACAATGTTTTTCACTAATTTTGTCTCATAACTTTTGTAAAATCACTAATCCAATCTCATGGTTTAATGTCATGAAATTAACAAATTTTGGCATTTTAAAGTAAAAATGACTATTTTGGTAAAAAATTAAAAGTTATTGCACTATTTCAAAGAATTTAAGTTTCTTAGGACTATTTTTAATAAAGTAAAACGGTACGGAACGATTTATATTTTAAAGTAGTATAAATATGTCCATGCATGTTCTTAGATGAATTATACAAATGCATAAAATTTTGTTGCAAAAAATTAGGATCAATACTTTTGCAAAACCTAAGGATTAATGTGTATATATGTAACACATGTTCACACAAGATTTTTCATGTTATTTTGGTGTAATATTTTTTGTATAATTGATTTGATATAAAATCATGTCTCATAAATGTCACTTATTCAATCGTGCAACACACAAAGTCAAAATGGTAAAAATACATGATAACAATGGATCTTTCCCTATATTTAAGTTGTAATTAATTGTAATATTTACTATCATCATTTCTAAGAAAGCATGCCTTAGCATTAATTAATCTCAAAATTCCAAAAGAGAAACAAACCTGGAATTGAGGGACTGGAAACACATGGTTGCTGGAAGTTGTTGCCACATGTGAGATTAGTATGTGTAAAGCTGATACATGTATGTATGTAATTAGAGCATCTTCAATGGCGATCCTTGATAAAAACAAAAGAAACGTCCCACGTACAACATTCTTATCTCATTAAATATTCATTAATTAAACACTATTAATATTTTATAATTTGAATAAAAATTTGAAATAGCTCATCAAATACTACTAATAACACACATTTCTATTTGTTGAACAAATAATAATGAAAGATACAAATTTACTACTATCACACCATGATTGAACCATTGCTGAAAATCAAAGGGCCCGATCGAGTAGAGTACTTTAGAATAAAAGTAGATTTGTATTCTAAGTCAAGATAATGCGAAACAAATACAACATTGATTAACTCATCTTATTTATAACTTCTTATAACATCATAGATGATAGATTATCGGCTCGGATTCTCTGTGTCATTTTGGTACATTATCTCCTGTAGCAAATCATTGGATGGACGACACGTAGGAGAGAGGAAATTATACCCTAATCCTTAAACCCTAGGGGCAATGGTTGGATTTAATTCCCCCCTTACGTGTCAATCACTTAATGCGGGTACATGAGATGATGCATGAAAATAGCGCAGATGATCCGGTGTGATTGATTATTACTTCATAATTCATATACATATCATTTTGGACAAGCATGTGTACATGCACTTATTCTAGTACGTCAGAATGCAAAAAATTGTGTACATCTTGGTGGGATATTATTGGGTTACACTTTAAGTTATAATCCTTTTGAAATTTATTACTCCGTTCTACTTTAGTTTACACCCTCACTCCAACACGAAAATTAAGAAAAGTGATATCATTATTGTATTTTTTGTAATAAATAAATGATAAAGTATATTAGATGTGTTAGTTAGGAGTTATTTTTTTTTAAATAAAGTATAAGGGAAAGAGTGATTGTTTTGACTTTTAGCTTTTTTAAAGGAAATGCAAACTTTTGTTGGACAACCCAAAATAAAAAGTTTGCAATGTGAAGGGAGACGAGGGAGTATTTTACTTTAAGGATTTCTTTTCTTTTCTTTTTTTTCCTAATTAAAAAGGCCAAATCGACAACCAAGTGCATAATAGACTCACTCTAAATAAATTACAAAACGTACTTGAAAGTAGGTGTTGAAAAGAGCCGTTGAGGAATTTTTCCAGTAAAATCGTTGGACGAGAGGTCCCTGCATCAAGAACGTAGTTGCTCAATTAAAAAGATGGATCAATTGATTAATAATTGAATAATGTTGCAAATTATGAATAGAGGTAATTAAGATTCTTACAATTCCACTAGCCCACTGATATTTACTAGTGATTCGGGTATGGATCCACTTAAATGGTTTCCTCTTACAACCCTGATTTGATTTTTCAGATTAATTTTAAAATTGAAGAAACATGTTTTGAGATTTGAGAAGATTGATGGAAAAAAACGTACAGATGTTTGAGGTTGGACAGTCGAGCCCATGATGCTGGAATAGAGCCGTTGAAGTTATTATTTGCCAAATTCAGATTTTGAAGATATGACATGTTGCCCACTGAATCTGGTAGAGCTCCAGAGAGACTGTTGTTCTGTAAATCCCTGCACACACCAATCCAAGTCAATCTTGAGAAACTCCGTTCCAAATCTCTCGTTGCATAATAAACTTCACACTTTTTATTTTTATTTGTCTCATATTAAACTTAGACATAAAAATATGAAACATCGCATCAATCCTATAACCTTGAATATATCTTAATTTCAAAATTTTTATCCACACTTAATACACGTAATATACGTTTTAATTTACTACCTCTGTCCCGTATCAAGATATATATTTGTTTTCTGTCAAGTGGATAAAGAGATACTCCATAATATTTTAGTGAGTAGTGAGTTAAGAAATATTCAATATTTAATATGCAGTGATTGTTGTATTAGTGTTGTGTGTGGGTCTATCTAGAATAATTAATTAATTGTTTTGTGTGGATCTCACTTGACAAAAAAGATAAATATAAATCTTTATTTGAAATAAATCAAAATGGAAAATATAAACATTAACGCCGGATATGGGATGTACTAGGTAGTATTTATAATTTGAAAATGTTACATATATAACGTCCAAAAAAATTAATAAAGTTAGTTAAAAAAGTATTCCCTCCGTCACATAATATTTTTAACGTTTACTGTTCCACGTTATTTAAGAAAAGTTGCATTTTTTTTATCAACTTTATTGAATTTGGAGTGTATTGTAGTATTTTTAGGTAATAAAAAAGTACCCTCGTCCCATCCTAATAGTTACGTTTGTTTTTTGCACGGGGATTAAAAAGTATAGTATTTTAATGTGTATTGAGGTGAGAGAAATAATATTTTAATATATAGTGAGTATTTGTATTAGTGTGATGAGTGGGCCCATGGAGGGAGAAATAATTAATTTGTGTAGGTCTCATATGCTAAAAGGGATATGTAACCATTAGGATGAGACGCCCAAAAATAAAATATGTAACTATTAGGATGAGACGGAGAGGGAGTATAAAGTAATGAGATGTGTTTGAAAAATGAATGATAAATTTGAAATTAAAGTAACTTTTGAGGTTATTAGATAAAGTGATGTTTCCTTTTTTGGGGTGTGAAAAGGTTTTGTGACACAAATAAATGAAGAAAGTATGAAAAGTTTTATGGGACGGAAGGAGTAATTTTTTCTAAACTTCGTATCTACAGTAACAGTCCAAATAATTCCGTAACAAAATGTGTATTTTGAATAGGATAACATTATAAAATGTACATATCAAAATTTTGGGTAATTCTAGAGTGCACCGGGTGCACCGGTGCACCTAGAGTTTATAGGTATAAATTATGAGTTAGTGGGTGATTATTTATTTTATTATTTTATTTTATTTTATGGTTAAGATTAAATTAAAATTTAATCTAACGATTATGATCGTTCAGGTATACTGATGCACCTGGTGCATACTAGTTGAACTCCAACAATTTGAACTGATATCATGTCCCATATATTAACCATCCTTAGTTATATCAAAGCCACTGAGTAGTTGGGTTTAATAAGTGAATATATGGTGTATGTGGACAGAGCATCAAAAATAAGATGATAAAACAGAATATTTTTGATGAAGCGGATGAACGATAAATCTCACGGTTATTTATTTTAATTATCTCAAAAGTACATGTTTACGAAAATATGAAATTTTGAAGAATATGTTCAAGAGAATGCACACCAAGTTTTTGGTTCACAAATAAGAGACATACCATATAAGTTCTAATCATTGTGCATATAGTTTATACTTTGTTTTTCAATTTTAATTTTTTACTCTCTTCAACATATCAAACACTCAATGGCATGCATACATTAATATGGCACAGGAAATTTGGAATACAAACACTTATGTAAATTGAATTTATGGTGTAAATTTTGTAGTTTTCCCTTTTCATCCTATATACTCTATGTATTGGTAGGGTGTTAAACTTAAGAAAACTAAAGGGATGTTTGTTTCCGGATTTGAAACCCCGGAATTGGAATTCTAATTCCACATCCAAATTTTAAAAACCACCCAATATATACATATATACATTCTCTCTCCTCAATTAATACACTTTCTCTTCTTATCTCTCCTCTCTCATCTACTTCCTTACATAAATTAATACATTTTTACATATTGATTTGACATAAAGTTAAAACCTACCCTATCAAAAACACAAAATAAACACAACATCACTATTCATGATTTTCAAACTCCTCAAAACCCCAAAACAAACATCACATAAGGGATTTAAAAAAATTTATAATTTACTTTTACGAGAGACTAACTCTATGAAATAGAATTATTTTAGTTTGGTCATTATCATTTTGTTAGAATGAGATGTTCTCTTTACACCAGTGCACCACCAGAGTGCACAATGTATCAATTCAGAGTTATAATATTTTTTGTAGAATATATATATATATATATATATATATATATATATATATATATATAAATTTTTATATAAAAGAGTATAAATTTAAACTATATCGAATAAAAATGTACGAATGGTAGATTCATGTATCTAGGTGTACACAAGACTTTGTTCTTTTAAATAGGATATATAAATTAATATATTGAAACACACACCCACTCTCTATATATATCATGTAATGAAATGAACCTAATTTACTATACTCTGATTTAACGAAATTATTCTTTAATATATGAAAAAAAAAATAATATATGAAAAAAAAATCTCTCTTTATGTATATAAAATATTATTAAATAGCAATTACGGGCAAGGTTTAAAATATCGATATCGGTATCTCAAATTTACGGATATATCGAATATCGATATCGGTAAAATTAAAAAAAATTACAAAAACTTGAAAAAAAGGGAAAAATTAATTATTTAACTTTCAATATATTTTAACTAATTTTAATATATAAATAAAATTTAAAATTTCAATAAAACTCATAACTTATGATAAACAAATCAATTACAACATATTTAAATAGTTTAAAGTCATACAACACTTAATAACTAATACCAAAATGATAATCTATGATGCTCAAATGTAAAATATGTGATGCCATATTGATCTAAACAATATTGGTATTAACTCATTGAATTAGGGAAATTCTGAACATAGTTCTGAATGTGTCAGTAGTATTGTTATGTACTAATAAAATACTCCCTCCGTCCCGATCGTGTTGTATATACCAAAATAATTGTATTTTTAATCAGTGTATACTATCACATTGTGTACATGAAAGGAAACTCCTCATTTATTTAGTAGTAATAATTTTAATAAAAAGTAATAATAATTGATAATTAGTAATTAAATAAAAATAAAACAGTCTTAATAATTTCATGCAAGTGTGGATCTATTTTTTTAAAAAATTGATCAAATTAATAAAAGAAAAATTGTATTTAGTTGGTAAATGTAAAATAAAAAATCATTAAATTTTTTTAAAAAATATGGTTAATTTTCTATTTTTTCGATATATCCTCGATATCTTATCGATATTTTATCGATATATCTCGAAATCTGAGAAAAATTGAACTGTGGCAAACCGATATCGATATTGTTACCGATATTTCCTGATATATCCTCGACTTCAGAAAAGATATATCTTTTTACCCAATATCGATATCGATACTCTCCAAATACGGATATATCGTGAAAATATCGTGAATATATTCGGAAATTTTAAACCTTGATTACGGGAATATTTTTCCTTCAACGAAAGTAAAAAGACATTGAGCGCATAGATCGAGGTCTGTAATCTTACGTGACCTGATTTCGAAGGAATATATTTATTGAATATTATATTATCTTTGTCCCAAAAATACATACCCCGTCTCGGATTTTTTTTGACATATCACTCAAAGAATTTATTTTTCTTTTTTACACACATGTGACTCAAACACATACTTACTAATACAATTAAAATATGAGGGTCACACACCCACTAATACAACTACTAACTACACATTAAATAATAATCCACATGAAAAAAGCAAAAGCACCCATTTGTATGGGATGGAATGGAGGGAGTACATGCATATGGTGGCACATATTTAAAAAATAATACTCCCTCCGTCCCACGTATTTTTACCCACTTTCCATTTTAGGGTGTCCCACGTATTTTTACCCATTCCATTTTTGGCAAAAATACATAATATTTTATTACCTACTTTTTACAATCCCAACAACTTTAATTAATTTTTTACACTTTATTCATCATTCCCAATAACTTTATTCACTTTTTCTTTTTAAATTACTAATTTATCCCTACTTTCTCTTACATTATATATTAAAAAAATAAAACGTCTTAATCTCCGTGCCCGTATAAACGGGTAAAAATACCCGGGACGGAGGGAGTAATTTTTTTTTGTAATGATGTAAGAAGTAGAAGAGATAATTTGGATAATTGAACAGAAATAAGTGTATAATATAGTTGACTTTGACTATGTTGTGTATACAAAGAATGTGATATTTTTGTAATATTGTAGTATTGTAAGATTATTAATATTGTGTATTGTTTTGATTTTTTGAGTATGCAAGTATTCTTGGGACAAACCAAAATAAAAAGTGTGAAAGCATTTTTAGGACGGAAGAAGTACCTTTTAATATGAAAATATGTACTCTTAATTTTTTTGATCAAACATTAATATCTTTCATAGTTAAATTGACATTTTCAATAAAAAATAATTTTTTATAATTTAAAATAAATATCTTTTAAATTAAAATATTACTCCCTCCATCCCATAATAATTTTCACGCTTACTGTTCCACGTTGTACAAGAAAAATTACACTTTTTGGCCAACTTTATTAATTTTGGAGGGTATTGTAGTATTTTTAGGTAATAAAAATGTATAAAGTAATGAGATGTGTATGAAAAAGAAGTGTTAAATTTGAAATTAAAGTAATTTTTGAGATTATTAGATAAATTGATGTTACCTTTATTGGAGTTAAAAGGTTTTGTGGGACAAACAAATAAGGAAAATATGAAAGGTTTTATGGGATGAAGGGAGTATATTTTAAAAATTCTAAGCACATGGTGTAGAATTGACCAACTCGAGTATAAAAGAAGATACTTACAAGCTGACTAGAAACTTGAGTTTAGCAATGGATGGTGAAAGAGTTCCTGTAAATCCTTTGGATGCAAAGCTCCTGCAACTCCATCCAATCCGTAAACTTTATATTAATCATCAAATAGTTGGCATAGATGGAAATTAATAATAATAAGTGAAAGATATCAATGAATGTATACTAACAGAGATACAACATTTCCATTTCGACATGTAACATGAGACCAGCTGAAACAGGGGCTGACAAAATGGCTATCCCAATCTATGATTTTATGGCTGGAGTCGTTCAGACCTTTCAAAATTTCAAGCAGAGCCCCTCCTGAAACATTATGCACATTGTATATACTATATCAGCACAACCTATGTGTGATATCAAAATATAAAGCTCACTCAGTTATATATATATGTTCGAGTCATTTAAAATTAAAGGGGTTTAAAATAAAAAAGAATTTTGATTTTTTTGGACTATAAATCTACTAATTTGAATTTCAATGTTTGATGTATGTGAATTTTTAAAAGAATTTTAAATTCATTATTTGATGAAATTTTATTCATTCATTCTACTTTTTTAATTACTGCATCTGCTACCGTTTCTAGTGATTTTTTTCTCAATCTCTTTTTTTTCATTAATCAAAGCATTATTAAAAGAATAGCAAATCGTATTACATTATAAACCTTATAAACTATGTGGTCTCTTTAATTTAAACACTAATCCCTTAGCAATACATACGTTATATATGATTGGAAGGAGACCAGAATTTACACCGTGAACCCAATTTACACAAGTGGGATTGGAAGGGGAAAACAGAGTTTATACCGAAAACCCAATTTACACAAGTGTTACGAGTAAATTTCTTGTAAATAGGGTTTACATTATAAACTCCTGTAAACTCTTTTGTTCCCCTTAATTTAAACACCCTAACAATATATAAGGTATATAAAATTGAAAAGGAAATTACAAATTTACACTATGAACTCAATTTATACAAATATTTGGGTAATTTGCATTGGATTCACAAATTGGGTGTGAACAGTAAAAAGGATTTTGGATTTGAGGGATTGAATTTTAAATAATCTTAAAAACAGGGTTTTTTTTTTCTTTTCAAAATGAATTAATTTGAAAAACGGGTATTCTTACTATGGGTAGCAATAGCAGGGCAACTCTTTGACATCGTGCAATGTTTTTAAAGTTTTTTTTAAATAGTTATTAACGATGTTATCAATTTTTTAATAAAATATTATATTTTTATTTATAGCATGAATTTTTCATGAAATAATCAATTATTCTACTATTACTTTTTATTAATACGAATATCACTTTTTATTAAAATATTATTTTTATCATTTCTTATCTATTATCACACGAAAGACTTTCGTGTCCCACACAAGATTTTGCCTAAATTTAAGAACAGTCCTGCATGAGACCTCTTATGCGGTAAAATCATTTTACTCCCTCCATCTGACTAAAAGAGTCCTTTTAGTTTTCATTTTGGGCTTTTCACCCAAAGAATTTCTTTCCTTTTATATACACATGAAACTCACACACCCATCAATACATTCACTACTTATTAATAATATTCCTTAATTTACCTGCAAAAAAAAAAAACACATTGCATAGAACGGTGTGCATGGAACGGAGGGAGTGTATTTTTTTGAGCAGTTATTAATTTTTATTAAAGATGTTATCACTTTTCTTTAAAAATATTATAACTTTTTATTTATAATATTATAAATTGTGCATGAAATAGTTTATTGCATCATTATCACTTTTCATCAATTCGTTATCACTTTTTATTAAAAATATTATCACTTTTTATTCGTTTCACAGAAGCTCTTACATGAGACGGTATTACACAAGTTTAACCTAAATTAAAAAAGAGAAAAAAAGTAAAGACTTGTTTGAGACCATTCTACGGAATGACTTTCATGATACGAATAAAAGGTGATATTCTTTATAACGAAAAGTAATGTACTTAATTGATGAAAAGTGATAATTATACTATAATTTATTTCATGAACAATTTATAATTTAAATACAAATAAATAACGTATTAAAAAAATGATAAAATCTTTAATAAATATGATAATTAATTAATAAAAACGTAAAATGTTATGACATGGACCACATGGTCTCATAGAATACTCTCTCATCATTGAAAATTTAAGTATCAATTGCAGAATGTTCTCATTTGTCATACTATGATTTAATGTAATAATTAAAAATTTGTTTTACCAAAGTTAATGTCCAGAAAAAAGAATTTGGAAACCCTTGATTTATTAAATTTAAATCTGAAAGTGATAATTTTTCGATCTAATGTTAATCTCGACATTTATTCTATTTATTATTGAACTGTTTATTTAATTTTATCAATTGAAGAGTAACAATTAAACGTTTAATGGTTAATTATCGCTTAAAAAAATGTTACTTCTTTCGAGAACGCTTCCCGTTTATTAATATTTTTAGTTAACTAGAAATCAGTGCATTGAACGGACATAGCTATAATATTTTATTTATTTTTTATTTCTTAATTTTTTAATTTTTAATTTTTTCTCTTTATATATATACTCCTTTCATCCTAAAGATTTTTATTTTATTATTTTGGGTGTTCATTCCAAATATATCAATTTTTTTAGTAAAATACTCCCACATATGACTCACTACTCACTACATATATAATTACCCACTACACATAAAAAAAATAATACTCATTAATTCATATAAAAAAAATAATGACTACCTTTAAAGTAGATGGAAGGATTATTACATTGTAATTTTTTGTGATCAGATGATTAAAAATTGATTTAATTATTTAAAGAATCTGTAATTTAATTAAATTATTTAAATAATTTGAAAAAAAATTGATTAACACAATAATAATTTATTACATTCCAAAAAAATAGTAATTATTTATAACTCATTACATAAATATTATAGAAAAAACAAGCAGTAATTTTATGGTACCGTAAAAGTATTATATAAATACATAAATTTTGAGATAAACAAAAAAAAGGGTGAAGTTATAGCATGTATGAATAAAGATGGAAAGGGGTAAGGTACCTGCTTATTTGGGATAATCATATTCATATTCGTTTAAATATTAATTACCCGTATTCGTACTCGTCTCATTTTAAATTATTATTTTATTAAAAATTAGTATACTATTATTAATTAAATATAATATAAAATCTATTATTTAATTTTGTGGTACCTTAAGAGTATTAATATTGTATTATATATTATTACGTGCATAAATTTTGAAATAAACAAAAATAATAAGCGTGAAGTTATAACATGTGTAGGAATAGAGATATCAACGGTCAGGGTATCCACATTTTTTTGGAACTCGTATCCATTTATTAAATATATGTATATTTACCGGCCCCATTAAAAAATTATGCATGTACCCGTCTCATACCCAGTAATCAAAACTCGCGGTTACCCACACTCATTTAATATTCATTTATTTTATCTATATTTATATTTATTTATTTTTTAATTAATATTTTATTAAAAATATTTTATTATTAATTGAATATAATGTAAATTCTATTTTGATATTGAATTAATTATATTTTAGACACAATTTACAATTAAGTTAATTTTTTAACATAAGAAAATATTTTAGACAATGAAATTAATAATATACAAAAATAAGTAAAACATTACAACAATAAAGATAAAGATTTTGTAAATGATGTTATGTATTCATGTTAAAAATAAAACAAAAAATATTACAATAAAAAAATAAAATAAAAAGAAATTTACCTTAAAAAAAAAAAATTAGATCGATATATGATAAGACAATAAAATAAGAAATATATAAAATAAATAAAATATTACAACAATATAGATAAAGATTATCCAAATAATATTATGAATTCATGTAAAAAAAATAAAATTACTTATAAGATATATAAATAATTAATTGATATATATATATATATATATATATTATGGAAGGCCAAGAAAATGAATGGTTGAGATAAAATAAAAAACAAAATAAATGGATGAAATGTTGTTAAAGATTGATAATCACAATCAAGGGATGAGATGTTATAATAACTAATGAAGAGCCAATATTTAATATTATCGAGTTAAATTAAGTAGGTTAAAATGGAAGGTAAAATTTTGGTTTAATTTTAACTTTTAAAGTGTGTTTTATTATATATATATATAAATATTAGAATAAAAAAATAATGGTTTATGTGTAAAAAGATGAATGATAAATTTAATATTAAAGTAATTTGTGAGAATGTTAAATAAAATAATATATATATATATATATATATATATATATATATATATATATATATATATATATATATATATATATATATATATATATATATATATATATTTTGGAGATTGAAGGATTTATAGGACAAATAAATAAGGAAACCATAAAGATTCTGCGAAATGGAAGGAATATTACCATTTATTAACTTTTTATTTATGTTGTGACATATTCTTATACAAGTATGTGTCATTTTTTTAGTTATTACTTCAATCTGCATACTATTTTCATCTTTCAAATTTTCTCTGGGTAGAAAAATTTTATTTTTGAGAGTAATGTAATATTTTTTTATTATAAATATATTGTAATATATGTTATGCATAGATTGAAGGGATAATGACTTTGAAATTAAAAATATTGTGGAGATGATAGTTGAGTATCAATTTTTTTATTGTAAAATTAAAAATACACAATAATTAAAAATGTAAAGTGTGAAATTGAAAAAAAAAAGTGGAATGTTCAACTTTTATCCTTAACAAATACTCCTTCCGTCCCATAACTAGGTAGTATACATTTTTCTATTTTGGTCGTTCCAAAATAAAGTATACATTTCATTTTTTGGTTGATGACCCCCACACAATACACTAATAAAATTACCCACTACAAATTAAAATATTATTTCTCTCACTTCACTACACATTAAAATATTATATTCTTTAATCTCCGTGCAAAAAGTAAATGTATACTTTGTTTCGGAATGAAGGGAGTAATCATGTTTTTTCCTTGAGAAGTGAGAATGGATAATTTCCTTGCAAAACACTGACACAACTTTGAAATTAGTATTTCCACCCTCCTAACAATACATTCGTTTATTTGATGGCACGCGATTTAAGAAAAGTAATTTTTTTTATTAGTGTGATGTAAGAAAGAAATGAGGTATTTTGAGTAATTGAGTAGAATAAATTGTATGATATAGTTGACTTTGACTAAATTGTGTGTAAAAAGAAGGTGACATTTTTGTAATATTGTAGTATAGTGAAGTTATTAATATTGTGTATTGTTTCTCTTTTTAGGGGTACACATATTCATGGAACAGAGTAAAATAAAAAGTGTGCAGATATTATTGGGATGAGAGAGTATCTGTTTATTTCAAATTTGGCCAAAAATTAATTTTTGTTGGAATGGCAAACCTGTCATTCTATAATAAGTGTCACGTCGGCAAATTCAGGGGAGAGAGAGAAAAAATAAAAAATTTACATTAAACTTGAACCAATTTTAAAAGAATTAGATTTTGGGTGAGACCGGTTTTGAGATGAGTTATCCATTACTCAAAATAAACTTTTATATTAAATTAAAAAAAAAAAAACTCTGTTTGGCCTATTAGTTAAATAATCCATTTTCAAAGTTTAAAAACTTCGGACACACTCCACGGCTACGAGGTTACCGCTAGAATTAAGGTTAGCATAATTTTTTTTTATTTTTACTTTATTTTATCACTTTATATTAAAATTATTATCACTTTTTATTCAATTTATAAATTGTTTATAAAATAATTAAATTAGATAATTATCACTTTTTCCATTTTATTTATCACTTTTATTAAACATATTATCACTTTTTATTCCAATTAATTGTTCGCAAAATAATTCAAATAGACGGATATAACTTTTTTTTATTATTATTATTAAAACTCAATTCTTATTAAAAATATTATCACTTTTTATTATTCTAATAAGTTTTTCATGAAATAATTTTTTTATTAGTTATCAATTTTTATTAAAGACAATGATTAGAGAACCGGACCGGCCAGTTCAACTGGTCCAAAAATCGATCCGAATGCACCCTAAAAACCATTTTACATGTTGAACCGAAAAAAATCGATTTGTACCGGTTCAAATCGGGATAACCGGTTGAACCGATCAAACCGGAAACCGCCAATTTTTTTTTTTACAAATTTATATATATAAATTTTTCGTACTGAGATCTGAGTCGTTGACTAATTTGAAAGTCAACATCTCAAGATTGGATGAATTTTAAGAGAGGGGAGCAGTGATCACTATATATAGAAGTACAATACTCCTTCTCTTTAATAAGTTTTCAATGTGGGACATTGAAGTTGTTAAAAAGAAGGGAGAATGGGTGATCATTATATGTACATATCCAATACCTCTTTCTCTCTTGTAATTAATCAATGTGGGATCTCTCTTTCTATAAGCATGTACATTTAACTAAATGTAATTTATCACTCATTATTTGTATAATTTTGAAATAAATAAATTTGTTTACTTAATAGTATCCAAATCCAAATAACTAAAAAAATATATTTTAAATGAATATTGAATAAAATTAGAGTCAACAAATAAAAATAATTAACAATTTTCTTGTCAGTTTTATTTCAATCCTTATATTCTTAATTAATTTTCTTTCAATTTAAAAGTAAATTTAAATTAAATTAGCTATTAATATAAATTAAAATTCAAACTTCATTTTATTTTTCCATTTAACTTTACTCTTTCACTTCATTATTTTTCAAGTTCGACTGCTGTGCACCTGGTGCACCGGTGCACCTGGACGATCTTAACCGTTAGATTATAATTTAATTCAATCTCTACCATCAAATAAAATAAAATAATTAATTTTTTTCGATAAACCACTCTCCCCTATTTTCAACCACTAACTGCAGGTGCACCAGTGTACCTGGTGCATCGCAGAATAATCCATATTTTTCATGTATGTTAATATAAAATAATAAAATATTATTAAAATTTAAAAATATGTAATTTATGTTCTTCCGGTTGAATCGTCCGGTTCGACTGGTCCGATCTTGAATCGTTAGGGTCACCGGTTCGGCCTCCGTTCTGATTTTCTAATTACTGATTAAAGATGTTATCACTTTTTATTTTAAAATATTGTCACTTTTTATTTATATTATAAATTGTATATGTAGTTCACAGCACTGTTATCACTTTTTATCAATAGAGTACCAACCACATTTTAAAAATTTATAATATTTAAATAAAAAATAAATTAAATAAATAATAAATTTTAAATAATAAAAATATAACTTAAAAAACAATATATATATATATATATATATATATATATATAACCTAATTAATTTACTTTTATAGTTAAATTTTTAATTTAACTACAACCAAACAATGCCCTTAAAATTATAATTAATGGATTAATAAATGACTCACGCAAGGGGATCCGTGAGACGGTCTCACCCAAGTCTTTGCCTTTTAAAAGTTGTGGGATATAATTTAGTTTAATTAATCTCTCTTTGAATTATTTCAATGAAGTAAAAAATTGTGGAATTTTTTGTTTTTAAATTGACTAATTATAGAGTGCACTCGGGTGCACCTATATACAAATATAACTAAAAATATATATAATTATGAGCAAAAATGTATACAATTTAATTGTTAGTTTTTTTAATGAAAAATTGAGTATAAAAAAATACAATTATTAAAAAACATGTAGATATACTATTGAATAAAAAATTATACACATATGAATGTTAGTTTTTTAATGAAAAACTTAGTGTGAAAAAAAATATACAATTATTACAGAACACGTATACAAAATAAAATAACATGTATACAAAATAGAATAAAAAGTCATACACATATGGGCAGTGACGGTGCCAGGATTTCTCTGGAGGGGGGCCCAATTTATCTCTATCCCATAGAAATTTTCACATTTATTTTTGCTCATAAATTTAGGAAAGGGTTACTTCTAAATAATTTACTACTATTTTTCCAAAAAAAAAAATGTAAAATCTCTTATGTGTATTACATGACTTGAGTTTATTCCGTTAATATTTAGTTAAAATTATTAAGAACGAAAATTTATGTTGATAATTCTAGGGTTTTTGTTAAATGATTTCAAGTAAAAAAAATCTTTAGAGTGTTATAAATTTGTTTATCAAGAAAAATCCAACGTTTATTTTCAATCCTACAGTAAGAAATAAATAAAAAAAATGTTACAAAAAAAAAATGATAGATATATATTTAAAAAAAATGCTCTATTCACTAAAAATTTTCTTTTGAAAATTTTAAAAATATTAAAAGAAAACAATTATAAGGATATAAAAATTAGAAGAAGAAGAAAAATCGAAAAAAAAAAATTGGGGGAGAAAATTTTTAAATAATTTGTATAAGAATTGTCTACCCATGACAACATTAAAAAGGAAAAAAAGACTAGATTAAATAAAAATAGATAAGAAAAAGGAGTAATTAAAGAGGCAGAATTTGTCTACACTTCAAGAATCGAACCCACCACGCCTCTGCATGTGAAAGGAGCGTGTCAAACTACGTGGCTACAGCAACCTATCATACTAAATCATTACATATATGGTAATTAGTTTTAAACTTTGAGGGGACCCAGTGCCCACCGGCCCCACCATGACGCCGTCCCTGCATATGGGTGTACCCTTGCATCAGGGTGCACCCAATATACACTCTTTTAAATTTTTTTAAGTCAGCGTCCACATATCAGACTCCATAATTAAGAAGTGATACAATATTTCTTTCAGTTAGTTTTGTTTTGATTTTATCTCAGAATTTTCATGTTATCAAAGACTTGTGTTTGAGTATCATTTTCCGATGATGAGCAAGAAAGTAATATTTTTCCATTAATAACTAATATCTAATAAATAAAAAGTAATAAGAGTATTATTTTTTATTTTATAAATAATTTATAATAAAAATATAAATAATAATAATATTTTAAAAATAAAATGATAACTAAGTAAAACAGTAGTCTGGCTCTTTAATTTTATCATTCGTGAAGTGATAGACGCTGATGTAATTCGTAAAGTGTGTTTTATTTATTTATTTATTTAATAATTAAATAGGATTTTTATTTATATTTAAACAATTAAGTGTTATACATTAGAAACGTGGTAATAACTAAATGATTAAAAAATATAAAAGAATAATAAAAATGACGAGGAATAGCCAGTGAAATTTAAACAGTAAATGCGTAGATATTATAGAATATAACAAGTTAAAAAGGGAAATATTTGCATAACATAGTATAATATTGTTTTTTATATTTTTTCAAGTTATTTTTTTATTAAAGATATTATATTTTTTATTTAAAATATTATTATTTTTACTTATATTACAAATCTTCAAGAAATAATTCATTACATTACTATCACTTTTTATTATTCTAAGTACCACTTTTTATTAAGTTATTATAATTTTTTATCCGTTTCATAAAAGTTTTTTTGTTTTTTTCGAAAATTTTTCTATCAAATTATCTCACACAAGTGTTTGGTTAAATACGCGTAAATAAGAAAAGATAGGAAAAAGAGGTGTGTATACCTTCAATATTTGGTGTATTGGAAGCTAAGCAATTGAAAGGGTACAGTAACAAGAGTAGAAGAGAGGTGATGAAAGAGAGATTCATTGCGGAACAGCCCGGTAGATCGCCCCGGCCCGGTGCTTGATTTTTCTCGTAAACGGGTCGTGACATAGGGCTACCTCCGATCCTTCCAATTGATGAACTCTTTTGCTTTCACTACAAAACACAAACCAACTTTTTTTGCAGCTTAGTACCAAAATTAAGCTGTAGTGAAGGATCGATGCAACTATTATCATCCATCGTGTCACCAAAGAGGCTACACATATGGAAAACATATGCATATATTTATACATGAGATGAAACGTAATAGAAAAATCAAATTTAGATATCCCAATTAATTAATTATTGAGACAAAACATAGATGGTTATAAGATAGCTGACCTTGTTGGCAGGAAAAGAGAATTATGTGGTGAAGAGAGTGAGCAACCAATTAATCATTATAAATATAATGGAAGTTATCAATAAATGGAATTCATTAAAAAAGGCTAAGAGATGGAAAAAGAAGCAACTACTTTCTATAAAGAAGGGAAATTAAAAAAAGGAAATATCTACTCCAAGGGGGTTGTGGGGTTTATATGAAATGAATTGTTGTTGGTGTGGTGAATGAGAATCCCACTAATGATATACAAATAAATGCTGTCTTTCTATCTCTCTCTCCCAATAGATTTCCATGTATGAGATGCTTAGAAGCAATCAGTGAGCAAAAAGAGATTTTTTTTATCTATATTCTGTGTTTAGAGCACATCAACTTTTTCTTTGATAAGATGATGATCACCATCATATCATACAATATCGCCTAAGCTTATGGAAGAAGACACCAAACTTAATGCATGCAACGAAATATTGTAATATCGTGAAATCTTTTACACTTTCTACATTTATTCATTCAACAATACTCTACTTACTTGATGAGAGTAAAAATAAGCATATTTTAGTATTCAATTTAACATTTTTTATGGGAATTGTTATTATATATTAGCACGAATGTCTTATATTTAATATATTTGAGAAAAATGTGCATTTAAGGTGTTTTATTATATTTAAGGTGGAAAAGGATCAAAAGTGCAAAATTAGAGGAATGCTTAAAAACGCACGTTCAATTTTCATAATTTTTCTGTATTTGTGTGGAACTCATAACTGATGGTGCGATACATGGATAGAAAGCCACGGAAGAGAGAATCGTTTTGATGCAAGAATAAATCAAATCGGAGTTCAGACGAGGAAGTTATGCTCAAAATCGTGAGGTCACGCAGCTGCCGGCGAGAATTTCTGAAAATTTCCGAAAATTAGCCAAATTTTCCTATTTCCTTAAAACACAATTAATCTCCTTATCACATAATTCTCCATGATTCACCCATATCTTTTTTTTCCTTATTTCATTACCTTCTCACACCTATATATATTTTTCATCATTATTCATTCAAAGCCACAATCATCCTACGCCCCACAAGGAGGATTACCCCCACACCATCATCTACGTCCATCCATCACGGTAAAGATTCGTCTGAGGATCCAAGAAGGATAACCAAGAGGATTTGAAGAGACAGAAGAGAGAAGGAAGGAGACTACTACACCAAGGGTTTTTCTAATTCTTTTCTTCTATTTTCTAATTTTCCAAACATATGGATAAGACCTATCCAACCCCCATGTGTGTTTCCTACAACACTATGGACTAGAGCCTTTTTGGTAGATTTAGGTGTTCGATTGTATACTAATAATCTAGCCTTTTATATGAACTTTATTTGAAATGAGAATCACATGATCAAATATTTTGCATATTATAATTTATTTATATGATTATTTCAAAAGTCCACTTACTTTATAATGCAGATAATATGGTGTGCGGCATCGCATGAAAAATCATATTATTCGCTCCTTATAAAGTATAAATAGATGCTCACAACTGCGATAGACAGGGACAATCTATCGAGATGGTTGTAGTGTGATTTGGTATTAGTTTGTCTTGACTATAAAATCACATTACACTACAACAAAAATGCATTAAGACAACATATATTATCTGTTATCCATTAGCTTATTTTGGGAAAAATGCTATGTAGTCAAAGCTCCTGTTGTCTTAGACCTAATTTAAGACAACATATATAATGTGTAGTCTTTGTGTATTATTTTAGAAAAAAAATGCACAAGGACTACACGTTATATATGTTGTCTTTGTGCGTCTTTATTTTATAAAAAAATGCACAAGAACTACACATTATATGTGTTGTTTTTGTGCGTCTTTATTTTATAAAAAACACACAAGGACTGCATATTATATATGTTGTCTTTGTGCATCTTTATTCCTAATTTATTTAAAATGACAACAAATTATAGAGTTTAACTGCGGTGCACCGGGTGCACGGGTGCACCTGAATAATTTCAACCGTTGATATTCTTATTCAATCTTCACCACTCAATAAAATATAATAATTAAAAATAAAAATTAATAATTATCAACTATACCCTTAATTTAATTTATAAACCTCCAGGTGCACCCGGTGCACCACAGAATAACCCCAAATTATATATGTTGTCTTATATATGTATATATGCTATTACTACATTTTATATTTATTAATTTTTTAATTATTTAATTTTTTCAAATATACACCTAATAATATTATATTTATATCCTTTCACTTTACTCTTGACAAAAAATAATATACACAATTAATTAATTAAATTCAATATGCATTATATACATTCAAAAATACACAAAATATTAAGTAACCTATCAAATCCAAATATGGGCAAAACTAAATACATCGCACTAGGAATACAAGTTTGGCCTGAATATACATTGTACAACTATTTTTCTTATACCTTTAGATACAAGTACCGCCTAATATATAGAAGGTCCTCTAAACATGAAAAAACAAACCAAGTAATTGTCCTCTTTTCTTGGAAATCACCAACCATAACAGCAACATGGATACCAGTGCAAGCTTCAACAACATCAGTAGTAGCCATAGCCACACACAACTGTAAGTTAAATATAACGAAAAAAACAAGGAACTTTAGCTCAATTATGAAGAGTAAGAAATTAAACAATAATGAATAAAGTGAAGGAGATATATAAAAGCATTTGAAGGCATTGACAAGGACATACCAGTGGTACGTTTCTCCTCCAAGAAGTTGATGGGAATGGGATTTTCATTCAAGTATACGCTAGAGGACATGTACAGAGGAGCCATCAAGACTTGCAGGGAGAAGGGATTGCTCCAACATTCCACTCAAATCCAAAACATAGGAGATAAGGAATCCAGTTTGAATTCCCGGGAAAAACATTATGGCAATCAAGAAAAAGCTGCTCCCACAATTTCTAAGTAACAACATGCTGAATTAAAAGAGAATGGCAAGATTTCAGATTCTACAGAAAAACAAACAGATGGCCAAGTCTAGAAAATGGAATATTTTGAGAAATTACTGGTTTATTGTTTTCAATGACAGTGTTGTATAAATTTCATTTCCCCATCCTACAAAATTAAAACAATGTTGTTTTGTTTGAATGCATAATATTTGACCATGTCAGCTTTTCAATACCATCAAGTATCAAAAGACAAAAGTAAAAAAAAAAAGTATCCATACCACTAAGGCATTACAGCCTTTAAACCATCCCAGCTTATGATTAAAAAAAAGGCATCAACAAATGTCGAGCCACTCTGCTGGGTACATACATTCTGTAACGCCCTAAATTCTTTAAATAGAATATTCTCATATTTTTTCAAAAATAAATAGAAAGATAAATAAATAAATAGTAAAATAAATAAAAAGAGTTGCCCTAAAACATGGACGTCACTAAATGTAACACATAAGCGAAAGTCGTTACATGATGTTCCGGGACAAGAGCTACAACATCAAATAGTTTATTTTATAAAATATGCAAATATCGCCAAGATATAAAATTTCACTTAAGTCATGCTTCTTCACCTTCTGTAGAATCTGAAATTCAAAATAATAGGGTGAGCGTCTAAAATACATTCAGTAGGGGAACATCAATGATTGCATTTGCTAATATATATAAGTAAGATAAATGTAAATAATGTAGCAACCGATAAATATGTGTCAACGACGGCTCAAAGTTCGCCAATATTTCAATTAGCGTCGGCTTCGGCTACGTCCGATAATATGTCAATTAGTATCGAGCTGCAAATGTGAGAATAATTTTCAATGGTATATATGTCCATTACGTACACACATTAACATTAGCAATCATAAATATGGAATATAATAACACTTAATGAAGAGTAGAAGTTACCCCTACCTTAAGATGAGCAGAAAATTAGGACACATTATTTGGTATCTTGAACTCCTGAAAAAAATTTTCTATACCAAGTTTAAAATTTCTAATAAAACTAACTTTATGCTTTTCATAAACTAAAGGTGAAATTAATATTTGTAATCTTAAAATGTGGATACTAATAATTTACTATATTTAAGTCGCATATAAAATACAAGAATTCTACTAAAAATAAGAATTTAATAAAAATAAAATTTAATGTTTGACACGTTTAAAAATATGCATGAATCTATGTGAATTCTTATTAAAATAATCTATTTTTATGCACTGAGTTAATATTTTATGGGTGTGACACTAAATATAAATAAAAATCGTGCATTTAAATAGTGAACTAAATTTTCCACTTATAATTACCATTTATCAATTTCTCCTTTATATTCCCTAATTAAACTCTAAACTTATTGTAAATTATTAAAACTAGGTTTATACAATTCCAATTAAAAATTCAAAAATATTTTTGTGATCCTCTTGAGACGAGGGTTAAAACCATGTATTAAATTATTATAAGAAAATGTGATCAAAATTCAACCTTACGTGTACATGCATACTTTATTTTTACGTCAAAATTAAAAAAAAGTTATATGGTTGTATTCCTTGTGAAAAATGCTTCAAAATGGTATACAACGTAAGGTATCATGTATGAAAATTTTAACAAAAAAATCTAATAATTAAGACATCGAAACAACAAATGACTTTAATATTTGGAATCTACGTTAAGAGACGAGCATTTTAAAATATAATACTATAGAGTTTTATTCCCGTTGGCGAAAGTTTGAAATGTGTGGATTTAATATTTAAAGTCTACGTGATGAGAGGATCATTTTAGCATATAATGTGATAAAAATTAAAAAAAAAAACTAACCTCTTAATCCCGTATGCTCTTCTTTGTGTATATATATGAAGTTATATTTAGTTGTGCTTAAGTGCTTAATGATCAGTCCTATTTATAGTAATATTTTGAGGTTAGGTTACTATAGGTAATTATTAGTCCTATGTACTAGCTGCATGTACGTGGTGGAATGCATGCCAAAAAAAAATTTAGGACATGGCCTTATATATATATATATAGTTTACGCTGCGGACTCTACCTTGGAAGCCGAATATGTAGCAGCATCTGAGGCAGCTAAAGAAGAAGTATGGCTTAGGAACTTCTTAATGGACTTGGATGTGATTCCTGGTTTGCCCAAACCTGATACGAGATAGCGTTAGAAGAGGGAAGGTTGTTGTCCCTAAGATTGCATTTGAGTATAATCTAGATGATCCTTTTACTAAGAGCCTTCCAGCGAAAGCGTTCGATGGGCTTGTAGAAGGAATGGGGATTAGATGCGTGTCAGCAGATATGGCAGCATAGTCTTTTAGTATAAGTGGGAGATTGTAAGATTGTATACTAAAAGTCTAGCTTTTGTATAAATAATATTTTAACAATTTATTTGAAATGAGAATCATATGATCAAACATTTTGTATATTATAATTTATTTATATGTCTGTGCAAAAGTCCATTTACTTTATACTATAGAAAATATGTTGTGCGATAACATGCGGAAGATCATATTATTGCTTTTCTTATAAAGTATAAATAGATGCTCACAGCCGAGATAGACAGGGACTCTCTATCGAGATGGTTGTAGTGTTATTTGGTATTAGTTTGTATTGACTATAAAATCACAATAGTATGCCTTGTGTGTATTGAGCAGCACCGTTTGAGATCGTTCAACTTATACTGACTATATAGAAGAACTTGATCTCTGTTATTATGGATGTTCGTGCTCTTAATCCCTATACAATATCCTCGACACATAAGACAATATGTATTTATTTGATTCATCAATGGGTGAGATTTACATGTAATTAAATCAACAAACTCGGTAAGTTGGGAAGTAGTGCTGTCTCTATGGTGTGATGTTGATTGTAGAAGGAATCCGTGTTTGACATAGGTTGATGATGTCCCCTTGAGGAGCTCAAATGGATTATAATGTAAATCTTGCAAGTGGATTAATTCCGACATGATAATGAGGTTGAGTGGTACTACTCTCGAATGAGATATTAATTAATGTGGTTGTCAGTAACTTAATTAATTATGGGCATTGTATATCTTAAACATTGGGAGACTGTCGGGCTCATAATAAGAAGGAGCCCGTAACATAATTATGGGATTGGAGGAGCAGTGCAGTAATAATATTTTAGTGGACTATATTATTATTATTGGACTTAAGTATAAGTTTTGGGCTAAACTTGGATACTTAAGCCCAATGGAGGCCCGACTCTAATTTCCCCTCTTGGTCCCTATTGTAGGCCATATATAAGTCATCTCAGCTTCCTGGAACCCTATTACTGTCGCCTCTTTTGAAATGAAATAGATTGAGAAGTTCCTGAAGATCGTCGCCTACACGACGTCAGGATTGGACTTGGAAATACAGTAGAAGACCAAGCGGTTGTTTTCTGTAGCTGTTCATCTTCAACACTCCCTTGTGAAAGGTAATACGTTTCTAAATTATTGCTGCCGCTGGATTAGAAACGCATGGAACCTAACGGTTCACGCTAACCAAATGATCGAACGCCAACAATAACAAGGTTGAGTGGTGCCACTTTCGAATGAGATATTAATTAATGGAGTTGTCAGTTACTTAATTAATTAATGAACATTGTATATCTTAAACACGGGGAGATTAGCAGGCTCATAATAAGAAGGAGCCATAACGTAATATGGGATTAGAGTGGCAGTGCAGTAATAATACTTTAGTGGACTGTATTATTATTATTGGACTTAGGTATAAGTTTTGGCTAAACTTGATTAATTAAGCCCAATAGGAGCCCCAACTCTAATTTCTCCTCCTGGTCCCTGTTGTAGCCCAAATATAAGCCACCTCATTAATCTGAAAACCCTAATTCATTCATTCTTGTGCCTAAAACGTGAGATTGAGAGGGAGGATTTCAGATTCAGTGAATGTTGAAGATCTTCACCCACACGATGTCAAGATTAGGCTTGAGAATACAGTGTAAGATCTGAGAGGTCGTTTGGTCACGTCGCTCGAGTTTTTCCTCAACAAACCCAGGTGAAAAGTAATTCAATTTTATATTCTTACTTCCGCTGATATAGAATCGAATGAAACCCTAACGGTTCACGTTAGCCAATGATTCAAAAGCCAACAATAGGATTTTGAAGGCTTTTATGAATTAATTGAACTTTCGTGTGTATACTCCATACAATACAACTTGTGGAATTATTTTATATATGATTATGCGTTTTTAGTTCATATTTATAGTCATTTTGTTCATCTTCAAATGTTATATAGAGTCTGAATATATATCTTGGTTGTTGATTGAGCGCGTTAACTGCTGAACAGGATTCCATGTTATGATTCTAAGTCAGGAGACTCCAAAATGAATCATTAGAATTATCATATATGAATGTTTATTAATTGAATTGAATTCAGATTAATAAGAATAATAAAGAGATTAATTTTATCATACCTATAAAGAGAGATCATATTGGGTTAGAGTAGCAATCCTAGGGGAAAATAATCAACACTGATAGTATCTAGAAAGGGGAGTGAAATTATATCTCTTACACTAAAGTTATTCACACGTGATACACGCATATTTACTTGTGTCTATAGAGTAGATTTGCATGGCTTAGTGATGCGTTAATATTCCACAATGTAGAGTCGAACATTGATACAAGAAAGGGAAATTAATGACTGAAATTGGATTACCCTAGGACTACCTATTCTCCATTCTTGAGTCACATTCGTATTCTACTAGTGTTTATTTTATTTTAATTATTATTTAATTTTTAGTAATTTAGTTAATTAGTTAATAAATCCTCAAACTTAATTGTCTTGTCTTAATTAATTTAGTAAATTATTAAATTGATAATACATTGTCCTTTGGGTTCGATATTTAACTTGGTCGCTTGCTTAAGCTGCAATTGATACCATAATACTTGGGGATTAATTTTGTGTGCAAAGAATAGACTCATCAAGTTTTTGGCGCCATTGTCGGGGACGACTGTTATTATTGATTTCATTATTTTTAGTTTGATTAAGACTTTTATTTGTGATAACACATTGATCCTAACATGGCTGGAGCAAGGTAGAATCCGAATAATGTGACATACGTGAAATATTCAAGAACAATTTGATTGGCAACATTGGATTGATAGGAGCAAGGGAGGAAGATGATGATTTTGAGATACATCCCACTCTTATCAATATAGTGGAGAAGAATTCCTTTTCTGTAAGTTCTATTGAAGATCCATATCAGCATCTCAAAAGATTCCTTGATTATACAAACACTCAAAATGGTGTTGGACCTAATAATAATATTAGGCGGATCACCCTATTCAAGTTCTCTTTGATTGATAGGGCAGAAGCTTGGTATGAGACTCTTGATGCAGTAGATTGCAGTACTATATGGGACCAACTACAACATAAGTTCTTAGAGAGATACATGCCACCCTCAAAGGTCTTCAGAATGAAGTGAGAGATCACTCAATTTGTTATGAATCAGGGTGATAAATTTCATAAGGCGTGGGACAGGTTTAAAGATAAGCCCAAGCGGTGCCCACAACATAGGATGTCTAAGGCTCAGTACATAAGCATATTCTACTATGGATTGAATTGTGAGTCGCGTGTTCTTATTGATGCATTATCAAATGGAGTCTTGTTATCCAAAATAGCAATAGAAGCAAAAAAGTTATTTGATGACATCTCTATGAATTCACGTGACTGGCATAAGGAAAGAATAAGAGGCACATATATACTAGGTAAGGTAGTACAGTTTGAACATCAAGTAATGAAGCTGAATAGGGATGATGAGATCGTCTCTAGTCAAGCTAACATCAACGAGCTACTAGAGTCCCAGCAGAAGCAGCTTATAGAGTTGACAAATAGGGGGCCTAGTATGCAATAGTAAGAAGTGAAGAGTGTTGAAGATACCTTCAATCGATACATGACTAAGAATAATGCAAGGGTTGATTGTCTTGAGGCTACTATGAATGGAAATTATGCAGATTTATCTAAGCAAATGAAAGACCTTACTTTGTTGATGGGGCGGATGGCCGGGAACGTGAATTAATTGATAAAAATGTTGGAGAAGGGAAAATTCCCGTATCAAAGTATAATGAATTCCAAAGAGTGCAATTCCATCACTTTGAGGTCAGGAACACAATTTGAGGTCTGATGACGCCCGTGGGTGAAAATGAAGATGGGGAGTCCCCACACAACCATCGCTCGACCAACTTACTTAGTCGAGCAATGGTCAAGCAACATGCTGTGGAGTCAAAAAATCATATTCCATTTGCAGGTCCTCTGCTCGACCAAGATCAAGTTGTTCGACTAGATCACTTTGGTCGAGTAGTGGTCGAGCAACTCACTGTTGGACTGAAAAATGCTATTCCATTTATAGGTCCCTTGTTTGACCAAAACCATCTTGCTCGACCAGACTATTTTGGTTGAGCAGTGGTCGAGCAACCTTTGTCGGGACTGTACGAGGCCAGTCCATGTATGAGGACCTTGCTCGACCAAGATCCACTTGCTCGATCAGACCACTCTGGTCCAGCAGTGGTCAAGCAACACCGCCCGGCTCCCATTTTTGTGCAGTCATGCCCAGGAGGACCATTCGATTAGCAATTTATGTCGAGCAATCAAGTAATGAAGATGCCTATGGAGACTCAATCATGCGAGAGCATAGATGTATTTTCTAACTTGTTTAATCTTGATTTTATTAAGACATGTGATTTTGAAATTGAGTGGAAGATTGACAAGGAGGAGTCTAGACATCCATGAGAGGAAGAAAATTCAGAGAATCATATTTATGTGACAAAGAAAGGTGAGGTGCTGAATGTAAGAAGAGGGAAAGGAAGTACTTGAAGGTGAGGATGCGAGAAAACCACCCTCTGATCTAGTACTTTAAAAAGCGGTATACCGTCGTAACTCTTCAACGTTAAACATGAGCGCCTGTTGGGAATTTGCTCTTCTATTTTATTATTTTTGTATTTCTTTTGTGTGAGTGGCAAGTTATTATATTTAAAGTGCTCACACTTTGGTAATTACATCTCTTTTCAAACTTAGTTTCGACTTACATTTTTATTAAGTTTGGGGGGTGTGATGTACTTAACTCATCATATGAGCACTAAGGGTATAATTTTTCCTTTCGTTGGTTGTTTGTTTATTAGGGGGTTGATTTTTTGTGGCATATTAATATTTTAACTGGTGTTGGTATGACTATTTTTACAACTTACCTAATGTTTAGTGTGTTGTTTTTGTGTGTTTCCTAGTGTTAGTGGTCGAGTTTTTTAATTTTTCGTCTTTTCAAAATTTTCGTATATCTTATATTATTACTGATGAATCCTGTGATGATGAGATGTGTTTGAGCTTTGATGATAGAAAAGATAAATGAGTAGCAAGACGAGTTCTATGTTGAGGCATTGATCTGACCAAGTTGAATAACTTGAAGAGCTCGTGAACGTTGTGAAAAAGAAAAATCAGGTGCCCTAATTCTTTATTCTAATTTTTATGTGCTCTTTTAATTCATGAGAGTGGAAGGATTGAGTTTTTTGGTTTTGGTGATCCACATGAGCTTATATTTTTAAATTGTACTTGAAATTCATATGCTCTTGAAATTGATGAAAGAATTGCACTTAAGTTATGTTGTGGTATGAAGTTCTATGTGTACTTGTGGGATATTACTTACCATGAAAGGTGCTCTGTTACTTGTTAAAAACCCATGTGAAATTTTGAGCTTTATTCAAGTACATAATCGCATGATATTTCTTTTCTCGTGAGTATCGTTCTTGTGTGTGTATTCTAGAACTTGCCTCTTGTCTTACTTGAAACTACAAGTGTGTTAGATGATGTGAGATGATCTAAGACCATCCTTGAATTTATGAGTCACTTAGCCAAATAATTCCTTATCAAATGATGTTTATCTATAATTAGCCCTGTTGAGCCTAAAAACCTCATTATTTGACAGCCTACGAGAAATAACCACTTTGAGCATCTGAATTTTTTGATCCTTGATTGTCCGTCATGAAGAGAATTAATAACTTTTTAAAGTGTGTTGATGGAGTTTGGTAATAGCTTGGGAATGAATAAAATTGGTGTTGAAACAGTGATTGAGCTTGAAAACGCATCTAAGGAAAATCATGGAGTAGTGCTTAAATCTAGTACCTTATGGAGGATGCGAGAGGTAGTACCAAAAACTAGTACCTCAAGAAAAAAGAAAAAAAATATTATGCTTAAAAGAAAAAAAGTGAAAGAGTTGAGGAGGATGTTGTGCTAAATTGAAATGAAAAAGAAGAATGAAAGATTATGATGTTTTGCGACTTGATCGATTTGAGTTTTGAATCACTTATCTATATATTTCCAACCTTAACCAAAGAGCCAACATTACATCCAAAAGAAAAGTCCTTTTTTTATCACATTATAGAATCATACTTTTATTAGTGAAGAGTTTGAGACTTTTGGCAAGCTTATGGTTACGCATGCACTTGAATTGAATTTGAGAATAAACACATTAACCCATAAGTGTAGATCTTTTACACTTGAGTGTGAGAAATATATACTTCCAGTGATAACATGTCAATGGAATATTTGAATTGGTGGTGATTGTCTTATCTTGTATGCTATGAATTGATTATTACATGTAATAAGAGTTGCATGACCTAAGTTGAAAACAATTGTATTTTGAATGGGGTAAGAGCCATAGTCCTTGTTGACCAACGTGTAAGTTTTGGGGATTGATGAGAGTGAAAATAAGCGTGTTTTAATGTCTAATTTAACACATTTTCTATTGATTTTTGTTATATATTATCACAAGTGTCTTATATTCAATATATTTGAGAAAAAGATACATTTGAGGTGTTTTATTGTATTTTAGGTGGAAAAAGGATCAAAAGTGCAAAATTAGAGAAATGCTAAAAAATGCACGTTCGAATTCTATAATTTTTTTTGTGTTTGTGTGGAGCCCATAACTGATGGTGTGATACATGATTGGAAAATCACGAAATAGAGGATCGTTTTGTTGTAAGAATAACTCAAATTGGAGTTCAGATGAGGAAGTTATGCTCAAAATCGTGAGGTCGCGCAATTGCCGATGAGAATTTCCAAAAATTTCCCAAATTAGCCCAATTTTCCTATTTCCTTGGAGCAAAATTAATCTCCTTTTGGATTCACCCATATCTTTTCTTTCCTTATTTCGTTTCCTTCTCTCTCACACACACATACATACACACACACACACACACACACACATATATATACATATATATATATATATATATATATATATATATATATATATATATATATATATATATATATATATATATATATATATATATATATATATATATATATATATATATATATATATATATATATATATATATATTACATCATCATTCAAAGACCACAATCATCCTACGCCCTACAAGGGGGGTTATCCCCCACACCATTATCCACATCCATCCCTTCATCCATTCATCACTGTGAGGATTTGTCTGTGGATCCAAGAAGGAGAACCAAAAGGATTTGAAGATATGGAAATGAAAAGGAAGGAGACTTCTACACCCAGGAATTTCCTAATTTTTTTTTCTATTTTCTAATTTTCTAGACATATGGGTAAGATCCATCCAACCCCCATATGTGTTTCTTACAACGCCATGGGTTAGAGCCTTTTTGGTAGATCTAGGGTTTTGAAGGGTTCTATGAATTAATTGAACATTCGTGTGTATACTCTATACAACACTACTTGTGGAATTATCTTATGTATGATTATTCATTTTAATTCATATTCATTGTCGTTTTGTGCATATTCAACTATTATATAGAGTCTGAATATATATCTTGGTTGTTGATTAAGCGCGTTCACTACTGAACATGATTACATGTTATGATTCTAAGTAAGAGGACTCCGAAACTTTATTGAACTGTCATATATGAATGTTAATTAATTGAATTGAATTTTGGTTAATAAGAAGGATAAAGAGGTTAATTTTATAGTACCTATAAAGGGAGATCATATTGGGTTAGAGTAGCAATCCTAGGGGGAAATAATCGATACTGATAGTACCTAGAAAGGGGGGGGGGGTGAAATTATATCTCTTGCTCCAAGGTTATTTGATGAGTGATATTTTCACCTAGATTTTAGTATCTTTTTATGTGTGTTTTCGTATATTTTTATCCGTATTTTATGTGTTATTTGGTTGTGTTTTGTGTTTTCATGGAAATGTATGTGAATGAGCTTAAACATAAGATTTTCACTTTTTATTTGATGCTAAACATGATAAGGAAGATGTAGGAAAAAGCGGATCTCAATTTGGAGTTGAAACGAGGGAGAACGAGCCAAAACAGTGAAGGAAACAGGGCAGCAGCAACACGACTGGCCGTGTCGGGAGCACGAGTCGTGTCGCAGCACACGACTCGTGTTGCTAACACGGGCCTGTCCAGAATGGCCGTGCGGCGACATCTATTTATCCAACACGACCACCACTTGGTCGTGTTGCGGAGCTCGACTCGTGTTGCAGCACACGACCCGTGTAGCCAACACGGGCCTGTAAGCGATGGTCGTGCGGGAGCATCAGTTCACGCAACACGGGCACCTTATGGCCGTGTTGCGCCACACGACTCGTGTCGTGTCAGGGATCAGAAAAATTCAGAATCCTTCTAGAAGCTTGTCAAGGAGTATAAATACCCCTCCATTCAGATTTTATGAAAAAAAATCCGATTTCCACCACTTCCACACACACCTCACACACCATTTCTTCCATTTTCCACCATCATCTTCATCCATTCTTCATCCACCCATCTACACTTGATCCCCTCCATCAAATCCACCATCCAAGTGATCAAGGAAGCAAGGGAGAGTGAGATCACAAGAAGAAGAAGGAGATCTCCATTGAAGCACTTCAAAGGGGGAATCTAATTCTAATTTTTGTGCATTTCTTTATAGATTGATCATGTTTTGTAAGGATCTTAATGTCTATGTTAATTTTCTTATGGATATGAGAGGCTAATCTCCTTTGTGAGATTAGCTCCATGATTGGTGTTGGATAATTTAGTTTTTATGCAAATTGATTTTAATCTTGAATGGGCTTTGTGTTATTTCTATCATTGATTGTTGATTGCTTGATGTATATGATGATTTGTGTGATTAATTGTCATGGGCATGTGATTAGATTGAGAAATCAATTATGTGTTTAGGATAGTTCATTGAATCATTTCATCATACACTTCATGTGCATTAATTTAGAATGAGATAGAGATATCCTTCTAGATTTAGAACCATTTGATAGAATATTTGATTAGCTTAATCGAGAGGTTGGTTGATTAAATGAGGAGACCCAAACAATTAGTGAATTCATAGTACCTTAAAAGGGAATATTGCTTATGATTTAGTACCTAATTAGGGAACTCATAGAGTAATTAGTACCTAGTGGGAGGTGTTTGCTATTGTCTCGATCCTATGTGCGTTTGGGAGCCTTGTTGAGGGCCTACATCCTATCCATCTCGAGAGAGAGTTTAGGTGGGATTAGTGATCGCTTCTATACCTTGTCCATGAGAGATTAGAATTAATTGCATGATTACTTAATTATCTATGCCATGATTGTTGTTAATCTCATCCTTGCATCATTTGGAACCCTTTTATCTTTGCATTCATTTTATCCTTATTTCTTGCTTTAGCATAACTGCATTCATTTGCTCATATCCTCTCTTCCGTCGTCCTTATAAAATCACGATAAACTTGAGATCGCTTAAACTCTATTACCTTCCTCCCTGTGGTTCGATAATTTCTTTAATTGGTCATGCCCACTATTTTATGGCTAATCAAATGGCGCCGTTGCCGGGGAGGTAACGGTCGCTAGTAGTTTGACGAAGGATTGTTTAGAGTGGTCTTAATAAGGATATTTTTTTTATTTTTACATCTTATATTTGCTTTGGAAAATTTTGTTCTAATTTTTCTTTCTTTTATAGGTGCGTACCTTGAGAAGGAAGAAGAAGGAGAGCAACCCCAAAAATATGAGCTACATGGATACTCTTCGAGATATGGTGAATAGAAGTGTTCATTCCGTTATGAACACACAAGGAAATTTTCAAAGATTTCAAATGCCAAATGGTGAACCTAATTTGCAACCGGATTATGGAGTACAAGATATGCAATTCCTACAACAAGGTTATGGAGATTTTGGAGTTCCTCATCAAATGAGTCATCAAGTATACCCTCAAGGTGTGGAAGATGTTTTTCAAGGAAATTTTTCTAGTCATCAAGAAGGAAATCAACCACATCTATGGGGAAATTTTCAAGACTCCAACACCTCTTATTCCACCCAAAGTGACCACATAGCAATGTTTGGAGAAAAGATGTTTGAAATGGTTATGGATCGCATAGAGAAGGAGAGTAAGTTTAATGAAATGTGGATGGATCGAATCGGAAATTGGTGTGACATGGTGACAAGTGCAATAGTAGCATTCGGTGCTAGATTGGATTCCATTGAGCACCAAGTTAGTCAAGTTGTATCCGCCGTTGAGAACAACAAGCCTTCTTCCTCTATTAAAGATCGAAAAGAGGATAGTTTGGGGGTTGATGAGGTTATGAAGGAAAAGAGAGAAAGGGTGCCTAAGTGGGTGAAAGCTACAAAGTTGAAAGAAGAGTTGACGGAGGAATTCGATAAATTTGTCGAGTCTCTTGAAGAGATGGTTGAGAAAGTAAAACATCAAAATCGAGAAGAGATTCATGCCCTTATGGAAGAAAAGAAGTCTCCGGAAACTAAGATCATGGATTTCACTCCCCACAAGCCTAAACCTTCTCATTCTATTGAAATTTCAAATTCTCTTAAGAACTTTCATGATTTTATTGATAAAAATTTGTTTGGTGATTGTAGGAAAAAGGTTGCAAGAGGACAACAACACTTGTCAATGCCCGAATTCTTACCGGGGGATGTGGTTGAAGTTCAAAATGCATATAAAGCCCCATGGAAAAAGTGGAACAAGTGGAAAGGGCCATTCCTTGTGAAGAACGCCTTCGGAGACCAATTACTTGAGCTATTTAATAAGAAGGGAACCGTTCTAGTGGTTGAACGGGAGAGCACAAGGCACTACTTCAAGAAGAAACCTATGATAGTGCCTAAGGACTATTCAAGACCACCATGAGCTAAAGACTATCGTCCGGCTTGAAGACGTTAAACTTAGCGCTTGATGGGAGGCAACCCATCATTACCTTTTATTGCTTTATTTAATACTTTCAATAAGGTTGATGGATTTGTTTGTTTGCATTTTTGGCATGTAGATTGATTGTGTTCATGAGGAGAATGTGTATTGGACAAACGATAAGTGCTTGATTTGAAGTGTGAAAGTAAGTCACACCACTTTTTGCAAACTTACCTCGAAACTCTTGTTTCAATTTAAGTTTGGGGGGATATGGCGTGGTGTGACATACTTTGTCTTGAAAGCATATACTTTTCGTATTTTTGAGCTAAAATTTTAAAATTTTTCTCATGAGTTTGGTTTGATTTTGGTATGATTGGTCGTGTTGAAGTGCATGATAGTCCATATTTTTAATGAAATTGTTGAGCTAATGGTTTTGTTGAGCATGTATGAAGGGTATTGGAAGCATGAATTGAGCTCAGAGCTAACAACTTCCACTATCAAATGCTTATTGAGGGAGTTCATTCTACGCCCTACCACTTTTACGTGCTTAGCATAATTTGATTTGATTTGTATTGATGTGATTAGCATGCTACTTAATTTGTTATGTTTTGGGATGTTTGCTTTTCGTAAGTTAGGATTTCCTTTTCAATAAAGGTTGGGATGATTGTGAGCTTACATTGTTTATGGATGATTTGAATGTGTGCTTCATTGTTTAATGATGGTGATTTTTATTCTTGCATGTTATGTGTTTTTGTTTTGTTTATTGTTTGTTGAGTCTTTATTTTATGTTTTGTGTGTTTTCTTATTTTTGTCTTGGTATATTTGGTGGTTTGTTTTGGGATGTTGTGAGTCATTTTTGAATATGAGTGATGATATGTTGTGGTAATAAGTGATGACAAGTTATGATTAAGAATCTCTACACTTTCGAATTGTGACATGTTTTATTTAACTTGTTCAATTTTGAGATGAATGTGGTGTAATAAGTTTCTTAAGGTCCAATGCATAAGCTTGTGAGTATTTGAACCTCAACCGTGCATACATGGTATTTTCTTCATGAGTGGATTGGTTGTGTTTGATAAGCTAGAACTTGCTCAAGGACTATAGGAACGAGCCCGATTTGTGGAGATTAGTGACATGATCTAAGGCCATCCTTGTTATTATAGTCATTACCATATATTTCCTTACCATGAACATCATCCCTAGTCAACCACTTTGAGCCTTAAAGCCTATTTATTGTGATATAAGCACATTACAAGCCATGATTACCCACTTAAGCCTTACATATATACCATTTGTGTGGGTGATTGAGGAGATGGTGACTAGAAAGGTTTGATAAGGAAGAAAAAGAAAAAGGAAATGGTAAACAAGCAAGAAAAAGGATGAAAAAGAGCATAAAAAAAGAATGAACATGCAACCTTAAAACAAGAAAAATGAGTAAAGCAACAACAAGATGCTCAAGGAAATAAAAATTCAAAGAAAGGAAGCATGCATCATAAGAAGCTCAATCCAAAGGAATGTTGATGAGTAGTGCTTGTGAGTACCAAAGTTGAGAAAGGAAGAAAGAAAAGTGGAGAAGTTGAGGAAGTTGATCATCTCTTCGATTACTTACACTTGTTAGTCACTATTATCCATACTCTTCCTACCCTACCAAAGAGCCTATCATTACATCCTTAATAAAAGACCTTTTTGATCACTAATGAAAACTTTGGTGGTTTGTGAATGTAGTCCACGAGCAAGCTTATAGCGAGTCGAGCCAATCGATTGATGAGTGTTGATTTACCTACTTTAAAGAGTGTTGAGTGAAATTTATAACCTATGCGAGGCTTGGACTAAAAGGGACTATATTACACTTTTATTCTCTTTAGATTGAACTTGTTAATTCTTCATGTCATGAATCTAATGTTGTAGGATGACTTAGAATAAATTGTGATTCTTATTATTATTGATGTGTTGTTACTTATGTTCGTTTAGTCTTTTCCTAGGTGAAAATCACTCTCCTTGGTTTATCATTTTCGTTGTGCGGGGACGCACAACACTTTAAGTTTGGGGGTGTGATGAGTGATATTTTAACCTAGATTTTAGTATCTTTTTATGTGTGTTTTCGTATATTTTTATCCGTATTTTATGTGTTATTTGGTTGTGTTTTGTGTTTTCATGGAAATGTATGTGAATGAGCTTAAACATAAGATTTTCACTTTTTATTTGATGCTAAACATGATAAGGAAGATGTAGGAAAAAGCGGATCTCAATTTGGAGTTGAAACGAGGGAGAACGAGCCAAAACAGTGAAGGAAATAGGGCAGCAGCAACACGACTGGCCGTGTCGGGAGCACGAGTCGTGTCGCAGCACACGACTCGTGTTGCTAACACGGGCCTGTCCAGAATGGCCGTGCGGCGACATCTATTTATCCAACACGACCACCACTTGGTCGTGTTGCGGAGCTCGACTCGTGTTGCAGCACACGACCCGTGTAGCCAACACGGGCCTGTAAGCGATGGTCGTGCGGGAGCATCAGTTCACGCAACACGGGCACCTTATGGCCGTGTTGCGCCACACGACTCGTATCGTGTCAGGGATCAGAAAAATTCAGAATCCTTCTAGAAGCTTGTCAAGGAGTATAAATACCCCTCCATTCAGATTTTATGAAAAAAAAATCCGATTTCCACCACTTCCACACACACCTCACACACCATTTCTTCCATTTTCCACCATCATCTTCATCCATTCTTCATCCACCCATCTACACTTGATCCCCTCCATCAAATCCACCATCCAAGTGATCAAGGAAGCAAGGGAGAGTGAGATCACAAGAAGAAGAAGGAGATCTCCATTGAAGCACTTCAAAGGGGGAATCTAATTCTAATTTTTGTGCATTTCTTTATAGATTGATCATGTTTTGTAAGGATCTTAATGTCTATGTTAATTTTCTTATGGATATGAGAGGCTAATCTCCTTTGTGAGATTAGCTCCATGATTGGTGTTGGATAATTTAGTTTTTATGCAAATTGATTTTAATCTTGAATGGGCTTTGTGTTATTTCTATCATTGATTGTTGATTGCTTGATGTATATGATGATTTGTGTGATTAATTGTCATGGGCATGTGATTAGATTGAGAAATCAATTATGTGTTTAGGATAGTTCATTGAATCATTTCATCATACACTTCATGTGCATTAATTTAGAATGAGATAGAGATATCCTTCTAGATTTAGAACCCTTTGATAGAACATTTGATTAGCTTAATCGAGAGGTTGGTTGATTAAATGAGGAGACCCAAACAATTAGTGAATTCATAGTACCTTAAAAGGGAATATTGCTTATGATTTAGTACCTAATTAGGGAACTCATAGAGTAATTAGTACCTAGTGGGAGGTGTTTGCTATTGTCTCGATCCTATGTGCGTTTGGGAGCCTTGTTGAGGGCCTACATCCTATCCATCTCGAGAGAGAGTTTAGGTGGAATTAGTGATCGCTTCTATACCTTGTCCATGAGAGATTAGAATTAATTGCATGATTACTTAATTATCTATGCCATGATTGTTGTTAATCTCATCCTTGCATCATTTGGAAGCCTTTTATCTTTGCATTCATTTTATCCTTATTTCTTGCTTTAGCATAACTGCATTCATTTGCTCATATCCTCTCTTCCGTCGTCCTTATAAAATCACGATAAACTTGAGATCGCTTAAACTCTAGTACCTTCCTCCCTGTGGTTCGATAATTTCTTTAATTGGTCATGCCCACTATATTATGGCTAATCATTATTCACACGTGATACATGCATATTCACTTGTGTCTATAGAGTAGATTTGCATGGCTTAGTGACACGTTTATATTCTACAAGGTAGAGTCGGATATTGATACACAAAAGGAAAATTAATGACTGAAACCGGATTACCCTAGGGCTATCTATTCTCCATTCTTGAGTCACATTCGTATTCTTCTAGTATTTATTTTATTTTAATTATTATTTAATTTTTGATAATTTAGTTAATTAGTTAATAAATCCTCAAACTTAATTTCCTTGTCACAATTAATTTAGTAAATAATTAAACTGATAATACATTATCCTTCGGGTTCGATATTTATTTTGGTCACTTGCTTAAGCTGCAATTGATACCCTAATACTTGGGGATTAATTTTGGGTGCAAAGAATACGCCCATCAGTACTCACCCAAAAAAAGGAAATAATTAATACATCCAATAACCTAATTAAAAGGCAGTTTTATTTCAAAATTATCATTTTTACCTTACACAAATAATACAATACTTTATATTTTATTTATTACTCAAATTAAAATAAAAATTAAATAAATAATAAGGATGGTCAATAGAATAGAGTAACTTTTCTTAAATATTGTGAAACAATAAACCTAAGTTGTTTTGTGAGATGATATTGAAATTATGGTGAATGGAAAAGTAACCTTAAAATCATTTTGTCTAATAGATTAAAGTGTGTTTGAAGAAATCGATGTGACCAAAGGGTGTGAATCATAATTAGATTATGTCCTTTCATTAAAATAAATTTGAATTTAAATTTTAAATTCACTCTAAAAGTGCATCGTCAATTCACAAATAGATACCTTGAAATCTATAAATAAGTCCTCTCATTTCCGTAATTCATCACTTGAAAAATTGAATACAGTTAAACACATATGATCATTCACACATGTCGTAAATGTTCAAAAAATCGAGTGAAGTCAAGTTGTCCTAACAATTTGTAGTGTATTTTTAAGTCGTTCTACTCCTAAGGTGAGTTCATAATACAGTTTGGTTTGTCGTATCCTGTGATTTGTAGTGCTATTATCACAAGATGTGAGTCGTTGTATATGAGAGATGATTGCTATCAATTCTTAAATAAACACCAAGGCGGTGTAATTTTGCCTTAAAGAGAAAGATCGTAACTCTTACCTCGACTTAAATTTTATTTCTTAAGGCTTTAAATTTTTTCTTCTCTGCTTGCATATTAAGTAGTATGAGATCAACATTATTGTATAACCGAGTGTGTTATCATATGTTGGAAATTTTTTAAATAAATCCAATATTATATTGGTACACGAGAACATAAATGGCAAAAAATTTAATGACACCGTCTCACGGATCCAATTCGTAAGACATATTATCTATCAACCCCAATTAATTTTTATTAAGGATCTTGTTTAGTTGCTATTAAATTAGATGTTGAGAAGTAGACTCTTGCATGGTTTTACTTGCGTACGTTAAATCAGTAGTGCACTCGTGTATGATGAAGATTGATGGATCAACATACAAGATCAAAGGGCTATGATCGAGTGTTGATGTAATAATGGGCCTCCAAAATTATTTATGAAAGTGGGCTTAGATATTGGTGAGTAACTTGCTTTGCAAGTTACTCGTGGCTGCTTATTTTACAAGTTAAAGAGCTTATATATAAACAAGATATAACAGTTCACAGAATCATCCATATGTTCCCAAGATTAGAGTTTATATGAGATCTAATTAGTTTATTCTTATCATCGTTGTAATCTTCATCAATAAGATCTTCTTCTCATTTCCTTTAAGAGCGGACGTAAAAAATTTACTGAACCACTATAAACAATCGTGTTTATTGTTTTCTTTTCTTCTTTGATCAATCCGTAAGTGAGGTTGTGTGGGAATTCATTGAGTGATAGGATATTCTTGCACATTTTACAAGAATTGACGCCGTCTATGGGAAAAGAGATGATCAAAGAAAGAAGAAGCGGGTAGATGTGGGAAAGAAGGCAGAAACAAGAAGAAGAAAAGTAGGCAAAAATTACTCTTCACATTTCTGAGAGAGTCCAGGAGCGCAGAAATATTGCAGAGGTCATATCCAGATTTTCAAGTGTCGGATCAAAGAGAAAGTTTGTCAACATGTTCAGAACTTGTTGAACTACATTCTGAATGGTGGAGATCACGTTACGAGGTCTATGTTAGCAGGAATAGGTCAAAAAAGAAGTTAGGTTTTTGGGTGATTCAATTATTCACAGTTGTGGTTAATGGGTTGTAACTCACAAACCAGATGTTGGATCAAGCTTTAATTAAGACAACATGTCCAAGACTCATAGATGTTGATTCTGGACAATGGAGACTGGGTTCTGATATTCCAAGGGTTGTGAACACTAAACAACAGTTGGTGTTGTTGGTTTTGACATCGAGGAGTTTACGGAGGGTTTCGGAGTGATGATGAAGAAAGAGATGGATGATCAAGAAAGAAGGTGGCTCTTGCATATCAGCAAGAGGGATATGCATCGTTCTTTCGGTGGTTCGAAGAGATGAATTCTTTTCGACAACATAATAATATCAATGGGGAAAGACCATTGATTGGATCCCTGGGGAATTGTGGAAATTGGGTTGTGGATTCTATGATTCACATGCACAACTCAAGAGGGATTGAATTCTGATTAAAGTCGGTCTTAGGAAAGCAACGCTTCAGTAGGATAATTGGGCGACGCTCGAAAGTGATCGCAAGCGGCAGCTTCTCTCCATCGGTGAACGACAACAGCTCGGTGGCAAAGGATCAGAACCTCATGGTATGGTGAGGAACTGATGCAGAAGCTACCTGAGATGGAGGATATTGCTCAAGGTAGAGCAATGGTAAAAGGTGCTACTCAAGGTGGAGTAGTGATACAGAAGAGGGTTGTTGTTCCCATATAAAAGTGGATGAGTCAAGCTGCTCTTTAAAAACAGTGTGATGAGTTTGTTCCACTTATTAAATACAATGGAATTGAATAAGTATAAGAGGTGGCTGTACCTTAAAGCAGCAGGTGGGAGAAGCTAGAGCCTTGGTATGGTGATGCAAGGTCTAAGGTGGAGTATTATTGAGAGGTAAACATTTGTATGGTTTTGCTTACGTGCGTTGAGTCAGCAGTACACATGTGTATGATAAAGATTGGTGGATCAACATACTAGATCATAGGGCTATGATCGAGTGTTGATGTAAGAATGGGCCTCCTAATCATTTATGAAAGTGGGTTTGGATATAGGAGAATAACTTACTTTGCAAGTTACTCTTAGCTGCTTGTTTTACAAGTTAAAGAGCTTATATATAGATAAGATACGACAGTTCAAAGAATCATCCATATATTCCTTATATTTGGGTTTATATGAGATCTAAGTTTATTCTTATCATCGCTGTAATCTTTATTAATAAGATCTTTTTCTCCCTTAGTAGTGAACGTATGTAATTTGCTGAACCACTTTAAACAATCGTATTTATCATTTTTTTCTTGTTTGATCAATCCGTGAGTGAGATTATAATATCTTAGTCCCAACTAGATTTGTTTTTAGAGCCCAAAACCTATTTATTTATTTTTGGCCCAAGTTGCCCTAGATTTGTTTTTAGAGCCCAAAACCTATTTATTTATTTTTATGGCCCAAAAGGGCAGCCCTATCTTAGCCCAACTAGATTTCTTTTTAGAAAGCCCAAACCTATTTATTTATTTTTTTATGGCCCAAAAGTCCAGCCCACTTAAATGGAATAACATGAAAATAAGCCCAGCCCATTTTAATAGCCTCAACACATATAAAAAAAGAAAAGAAAGAAAGAAAGAAGAGTACGGGAGAAGAAAAGTGAGAAGAACAAAAGAGGGGAGAGAAGAGAGTGAAGAGGAGAAACCCTTGTTGATCAAATTCTTTTGAGGTAAGTAATAGGTTAATTAAGCTTCCTTTCTCCAAGATTTTGTGATTTTGTTGGGTTTTCTTCCTTATATGAGGAAATTCGTAGCTACTGTTCGAACTACTTTCGACATAGCTATTGATCTCTGAAATTTACAAACTCAATTTCTGTATGTAGCTGAACGTGTTAGCTTTCTATAGCCACTTGAAACTCCTCAATTCGATTTTTCTACAATTAGTTATGATTTTTCTTGTAAACTGCCGCTAGCTGGAAAATTTCAGAATATTTATGCCGAATTCAAATTTATTTCCTATCGTTTTGTTTAAGAAATGATCTGAAACGGGTTATGTGAGATTGAGAGATGATGTTGAGGAGATACGGGCTGTTCTTATTTAATATCGACTCGCTCGAGCTCGATTAAGATTTATTTTGACAATGAAAGACGATGTTACCGCTAATAGTTAGTTATATTTGATTTGTCTTTAATTGCTCATCTCATTTCTAGGTAAAGAACCGTCGACGAAGGGCAAAGGACCGACTTCAAATTCCGGAGAGAGTTAATCACTTCCTTGTGAGTTGATAATTCGAGAACGCCTTCTCTTGTGGGAAGTGTGGACCCTCATTAAATTTGAATTCATTTTATTTTTAGTTAATTGATAACAAAATTATTTTGGTAATGTGTTATGTGGTAAAGAGTATGATTGGCTCGATTGTTCTAGTTAGAGCCTGATTGGCCTAAGTTGGTCCATTGATTATCTTATATTATTTCATATGGGTATTGTTGATTTTAACTTATGTTGAAGAGCCTTGCCGGCTCGATATCTGATAGCCTTTATTGCGAATTATTTGCAGATTGATTTTTGGTTATTCTTGTGACTTGTGTGCCAATTAAGACTATGACTTGAATTGTTATTTATCTCATGATGCATATGTATACCTGATACTAAGGTTAAGTAGCCTGAATTGGTCACGGTTCGGGTGAGTTGGAGCGACATTGATTAAGTAGCCCGAATTGTCGCGGTTCGGGTGAGTTAGAGTGACAATTGAGTCGCCCGTGGCTTGGCAAACCCGGGTGAGTTAGATCTAACGGGGCACCTGTCCATTTGCCAAATACTGATACTTTGGAAGGTGATCGTTAGATGAATCAGTCTATTATAGGCTCAGTCAACGTCACCAGTGTGGGACATGCATGTCATATATGTTTATATGTTTGATCATTTCAGGGATTACATCGATATTTTATTGTGAATTTTAGCACTTGGTGTGCATTGAGTAAGAACATTAATGTGCATTTTATCTAGAGTAACGGTGATGGGCTCGGACTGACTCTCGACGGAGAGATCAGTTTGAGGAGGATATTGGCTACCCACGCATCTTTTATGTGATAACATCTTGTTTGAACTAATTGTGTATTTGTAAATGCATTCATAGGTTGTATTTTTGTTAAGTTGTATATTAAGTAAACATAATAATTGATGTGGAACGAAATATTGGATTTTATGTTATGAACCGCGAATGGGAGTGCATGCTTCGTATAAGGGTTGGGGTGACCGGCTTATCACCTCACTGAGCTAGTGGTTTTGCTCACCCCCATCATTTCCTTCCTTTTCAGGCTGTTGATATCATTTTGGTTGGAGGTTTGCCTGTCGTTTGCTCATCATTCGATCGGGGTTTTGGGTACTTTCTCTTTTATGTTAATTGACGGATCCATTGGCGAGTTTGTTCATTTTATATTTTGTGACCCCCCTTGATGTTCTTTTTGTACTTTCGCGATGTTATATCGCTCATGTATATTTTCTTCAAACTAAGTTACATCGTGGTATTTTGTACCTTTGTAAATCCTTGTTGATACTTTATGTAATGATGTCCTCGGGTTGTACCCGTAGTTATCAGTTGTTCAATTCTACAGGTACTTGATAGCAAGCCTTACGTTTTCTATAAACTTTGTGGAGTGGAGTGCACCCATTTCGCGAAATTTATGGTTAACGTGGCGGTTGTCGTGTTCTGCCTGCGGGTTGGGGCGTGACAACTTTCTTGGTATCAGAGTCTGGTTATATGATTCTCATTCTTTTTGAGTCGAGCTAATGGATCCAATTTTGTTTCTATGTCATCCTAAGTTATTGTTTTACCTTAATATTAACCTTGCATTTTCTTACCCTTCTTTCTTTCAGTCATTATGGCACCTCCAGTTCGTCGTCGAGGTCGAGGTCGAGGACACGTTCCTCGTGATCCTCCGAGTCCTCTACTCTCTTCTGTTCCTCGTGGACCTCGAGGACATGTTTCTTCTGATCATGTTGTTCATCCGACATTTACGGATCCTATCAATTCTGATCATAGGGTGCCGGTTACCCAGGTAGAGCAACCACGGGCCCAGTTGCGTGTTGAGCACATGATGACCCCAGAGCAGTACCAGTTGTATTATGATCACATTCGAGTACATGGTGTTCCACCACCTACGACGGCTCCTACCACTACAACTGTCACTGAGGATGTTCTTCGCGCTAATGAACCAATTCAACCTACATCTCATGTACCAGTTTCTACTCCAGAAATGGCTTTAGTAGGTACTACTTCTCGAGGTGCACTTTTTATACCTGATTTGGTGAAAGCAGTTGAAAACATGGGGACTTCAAAATTTGACGGTACAAGAGATGCTTCTAAAGCGGGGGCATGGTTAAAGGAGATTACAGAGACCTTTGACACTTTGATGATTGAAGAATGTTATCGTGTGGTCATTGCGACCAAGCTGTTAGGCCCAGACGCACGACGATGGTGGCAGAATCTAAAAGAGACATCTTCGGTTACTATTACGTGGGCTATCTTTGTGAAATGATTCAAAGATCGATACTTCTCTCAGTACATCAAGGATCAGAAGAGAAAGGAGTTCTTCAACCTCTTTCAAGGCACTATGTCGGTTGTGGAGTATGAAAGCAAATTTCTGGAATTGCGAGAATTCGCTCTGAGTCATATACGACGAGAGACTTATGCAAGAGATTTGAAGATGGTCTTAATCTAAATATTCGAGATCGCATCAAGTCCGGAGACAAGTACGAAAGTCTTGACGAGCTTGTAGAAGAAGCCCTGAGGGTAGAAAGTTTAGTTCAGGCGAGATATAAGCTTGCAGAACGATCTCAAAAGAAAAGGCAAGGGAGCGCATTTCCAGGAAATGCATCGAAGGTGTATAGGGGTGTGGGATCTTCGCGTGGCGCACCAAGTTCAGTGTCTATTAGTTTTCCTCAACCTCGGGAGCAGTTTAGTAGAGGCGGGAGCAATGTCTCGAGATCGGTTGGTGAAAATCGCAAGTGCCAGAATTGCTTAAAGTATCATGACGGCCCCTGTAAGGCTCCTCAAGTATGTTTTCAGTATCGACAGCCGGGGCATATGCGAAGTTCTTGTCCTCAACTTATGGGAGCGAACAGTCAGAGTTCTGGTCAGCCTCGTGGTAGACTAACATATTCTACACACAGAGATACTCGATCTGCAGCTACCAGAGTGCCTGATGCCTCAAGAGGCCCTAGTACTCGATCACCTATGCAAGGAAGGAATCAAACTAGAGTATTTCATATTTCCCAGGAAGAGGCTCGCTCAGATCCGAAGGTTGTGACAGGTAATTTATAATCCGAGTATTTTCACATGTTAGATCTAACCCCGCCTTGTTATGCCACTTGATTACAAATAAAACATTCGTAAGAAATTTTATCTTTCCGAATTTTTAAATCACAATCTCACCTAATATTGCTTCTTTAGGCCATGTGTTTGTGGGAGACCATCAGGTCTACACTTTATTTGACCCAGGTTCTGATAGATCTTATATTCGGGATGATCTTGCTGCGATCTTAGATTATCCTATCTCTCATTTGTCACCTGAAATCATAGTTCATACCCCTCTTGGAGAGCGTCTAATTCATGATTCGGTGTTTCTTGGTTGTCCATTGAAGATCAAAGATGTCATTCTAGAGGCTGAATTGATACCATTGCCTTTGATTGATCTCGATGTTATTCTTGGCATGGATTGGCTTTCTTCTCATCATGCAATTCTCGACTGCCACGAGAAGCTTGTTATTTTTCGTAGACCAGGATTCTCAGAACTTGTTTTTGAAGGTGAACTTCAAACGAGATCCCTTTCTTTTATTTCAATGTTGACTGCGCATAAATTAATATGTAAGGGTTGTGAGGCATTCTTGGCATTTGTCGTCGATAATTCTCTTTCTGAGACTAAACTAGATGACATCCCGATCGTTAATGAATTTCCTGATGTCTTTCCCGAAGACTTACCATGACAGCCTCCGAATCGAGAGATAGATTTTTCCATTGACGTACTTCCTGGAAGCACACCTATATCGATTACTCCATATCGAATGTCGCCAGCTGAGCTCAAGGAACTCCAGAAACAACTTGGAGAATTATTGGAGAAGGGATTCATACGACCTAGCACATCTCCTTGGGGTGCTCCAGTTCTTTTTGTCAAGAAGAAAGATGGATCATTTCGCCTATGTGTCGACTACCGTCAATTGAACAAGGTGACAATCAAGAACAAATATCCTCTTCCGAGAATCGATGATCTATTTGATCAATTGCAAGGAGCAACTATGTTCTCAAAAATTGATTTGCGGTCTGGTTATCACCAACTCAAGATTAGGGAATCTGATATCCCTAAGTCTGCTTTTCGAACCAGATACGGTCATTTTGAATTCTGTGTTATGCCTTTTGGACTCACAAATGCTCCTGCAGCTTTTATGGATCTTATGAATTGGGTCTTTCGGCCGTATTTAGATATGTTTGTCATCATTTTCATTGATGACATTCTTATTTATTCTAAATCAGATGACGAGCATTCTCATCATCTAAGAATTGCTCTGAACATTCTTAGAGAAAATCAGCTTTATGCTAAATTTTCGAAGTGTGAATTTTGGCTTCGTGAGGTAAGCTTTTTGGGTCATCACATTTCTAAAGAAGGAATCTATGTCGATCCAGTGAAGATCCAGGCTATACTAGATTGGGAGCGTCCAAAGAACGTGACAGAGATTCGTAGTTTTCTGGGATTAGCTGGATATTATCGACGGTTTGTCAAAGACTTTTCGTTGTTGGCTTTATCTTTAACTAAATTGACTCGGAAAGGGGTAAAATTTGAATGGAGTGAAGAATGCGAGGAAGCCTTTCAAGAATTGAAAAGACGACTTGTTTCAGCTCCTATTCTTGCTTTGCCAGACCCAGCGATTGGAGAATTTACCATTTATAGCGACGCCTCGAGACAAGGATTAGGATGTGTTCTCATGCAAGAAGGAAAGATTATTGCCTACGCTTCAAGGCAATTGAAGAAGAACGAAGAAAATTATCCTACACACGATTTAGAGTTGGCTGCAATTGTCTTTGCATTGAAGATCTGGAGACACTATCTGTATGGTGCAACTTGTCGAGTTTTCACTGATCACAAGAGCTTAAAGTATATCACCACGCAAAAGGAGCTCAACCTCAGGCAAAGGCGATGGATGGAGTTGATTAGTGACTATGACTTAGTCATCGATTATCATCCTGGCAAGGCGAACGTTGTTGCAGATGCTCTAAGTAGAAAGTCTTCTACCTCACTTGCTTCGATTCAATCTTTTTATCTTCCTATGTTGGAGCAATTTAAATCTTTACACATTTCGCTCGATTGTGAAAAGTCTAATGATTCCGCTTTAATCGCCAAATTCGAGGTTAGACCTACCTTGTTCGAGCAAATTCGAGAAAGACAATCACACGATGTTCATTTACAACAGAAGATGGCGAAGCTAAATCAAGGAAAAGAAACAGAATTTCAAATTCGGGATGACGGACTCCTTACTTTTAAAAATCGTGTTTGTGTTCCATCAGAACTAGATGTTCGTAGAGCTATTCTTGAGGAAGCCCATTCTTCAGCCTATTCTATGCATCCTGGTAGTACCAAAATGTACAGAACACTTCGGGAGCATTATTGGTGGCCAGGTATGAAACGGGACATTGCTGAATTTGTATCAAAGTGCTTATCATGCCAACAGATTAAAGCGGAACACCAAAAACCAGCCGGCATGCTTCAACCACTACCTATTCCTGAGTGGAAATGGGAGAACATCACGATGGATTTTGTTTCCGGGTTACCTCGAACCCAAAAGGGTCATGACTCAATCTGGGTCATTGTCGATCGTCTGACGAAATCGGCACATTTCCTTCCAGTGCATACCAAAGAATCTTTAGAGAAACTTGCCAAGTTATATGTCGATGAGATCGTGAGATTGCACGGAGTACCAGTGTCAATCATATCTGATCGTGATCCAAGATTCACTTCCCATTTTTGGCCTAGTCTGCAGAAAGCGCTAGGTACAAAATTACTATTCAGTACCTCGTTTCATCCACAGACTGATGGACAGTCAGAGAGAACTATACAGACACTAGAAGACATGTTACGTGCAGTGGTGTTGAATTTAGGAGGTAGCTGGGATAAGTACGTGACTTTGGTGGAGTTCGCTTATAACAACAGTTATCATTCAAGCATTGGAATGCCCCCGTACGAAGCTCTATATGGCCGAAAGTGTCGAACACCGCTCTTTTGGGATGAGGTTGGCGAGAGACAAATCGAACAAGTAGAACTTATCGAAGATGCGAAGGAAAAAATACAACTTATTCGAGACAGACTTAAGGCAGCGCAAGATCGACAGAAAAGCTACGCAAATAATAGGAGGCGCGATTTGGAGTTTAATGAAGGAGACAAAGTTTTTCTGAAAGTTTCTCCGTGGAAGGGCGTGTTACGATTCCGCCGTCGAGGAAAGTTAAGTCCAAGGTATATTGGCCCGTTTACGATCGTGCAAAGGATTGGTCGTGTCGCGTATCGACTTGAGCTACCATCTGAATTGTCAAAGATTCATAATGTCTTCCATGTCTCTATGCTTAGAAAATATGAATCTGATCCTTCGCATGTGCTCGAATATCCCCCAGTTGTATTAAAGGAGAATCTATCGTACGAAGTACAACCTGTTCAAATTGTAGATCGCCGAGAGAAAATGCTTCGAAATAAATCCATTCCTATGGTGAGAGTTCTATGGAGAAGTGATCGAATTGAAGAAGAAACGTGGGAACCAGAGTCAGTCATGCGTCAACAACATCCACATCTCTTTTCATCTCTAGGTACGTTTACGTTTTGAGGACGAAACTTTTTAGAAGAGGGGATACCTTATAATATCTTAGTCCCAACTAGATTTGTTTTTAGAGCCCAAAACCTATTTATTTATTTTTGGCCCAAGTTGCCCTAGATTTGTTTTTAGAGCCCAAAACCTATTTATTTATTTTTATGGCCCAAAAGGGCAGCCCTATCTTAGCCCAACTAGATTTCTTTTTAGAAAGCCCAAACCTATTTATTTATTTTTTTATGGCCCAAAAGTCCAGCCCACTTAAATGGAATAACATGAAAATAAGCCCAGCCCATTTTAATAGCCTCAACACATATAAAAAAAGAAAAGAAAGAAAGAAAGAAGAGTACGGGAGAAGAAAAGTGAGAAGAACAAAAGAGGGGAAAGAAGAGAGTGAAGAGGAGAAACCCTTGTTGATCAAATTCTCCCTTACAACCCTCATCCTAGGTGGTTTCTAAGTTGTTTTGAGGTAAGTAATAGGTTAATTAAGCTTCCTTTCTCCAAGATTTTGTGATTTTGTTGGGTTTTCTTCCTTATATGAGGAAATTCGTAGCTACTGTTCGAACTACTTTCGACATAGCTATTAATCTCTGAAATTTACAAACTCAATTTCTGTATGTAGCTGAACGTGTTAGCTTTCTATAGCCACTTGAAACTCCTCAATTCGATTTTTCTACAATTAGTTATGATTTTTCTTGTAAACTGCCGCTAGCTGGAAAATTTCAGAATATTTATGCCGAATTCAAATTTATTTCCTATCGTTTTGTTTAAGAAATGATCTGAAACGGGTTATGTGAGATTGGGAGATGATGTTGAGGAGATACGGGCTGTTCTTATTTAATATCGACTCGCTCGAGCTCGATTAAGATTTATTTTGACAATGAAAGACGATGTTACCGCTAATAGTTAGTTATATTTGATTTGTCTTTAATTGCTCATCTCCTTTCTAGGTAAAGAACCGTCGACGAAGGGCAAAGGACCGACTTCAGATTCCGGAGAGAGTTAATCACTTCCTTGTGAGTTGATAATTCGGGAACGCCTTCTCTTGTGGGAAGTGTGGACCCTCATTAAATTTGCATTCATTTTATTTTTAGTTAATTGATAACAAAATTATTTTGGTAATGTGTTATGTGGTAAAGAGTATGATTGGCTCGATTGTTCTAGTTAGAGCCTGATTGGCCTAAGTTGGTCCATTGATTATCTTATATTATTTCATATGGGTATTGTTGATTTTAACTTATGTTGAAGAGCCTTGCCGGCTCGATATCTGATAGCCTTTATTGCGAATTATTTGCAGATTGATTTCTGGTTATTCTTGCGACTTGTGTGCCAATTAAGACTATGACTTGAATTGTTATTTATCTCATGATGCATATGTATACCTGATACCAAGGTTAAGTAGCCTGAATTGGTCACGGTTCGGGTGAGTTGGAGCGACATTGATTAAGTAGCCCGAATTGTCGCGGTTCGGGTGAGTTAGAGTGACAATCGAGTCGCCCGTGGCTTGGCAAACCCGGGTGAGTTAGATCTAACGGGGCACCTGTCCATTTGCCAAATACTGATACTTTGGAAGGTGATCGTTAGATGAATCAGTCTATTATAGGCTCAGTCAACGTCACCAGTGTGGGACATGCATGTCATATATGTTTATATGTTTGATCATTTCAGGGATTACATCGATATTTTATTGTGAATTTTAGCACTTGGTGTGCATTGAGTAAGAACATTAATGTGCATTTTATCTAGAGTAACGGTGACGGGCTCGGACTGACTCTCGACGGAGAGATCAGTTTGAGGAGGATATTGGCTACCCACGTTTCTTTTATGTGATAACATCTTGTTTGAACTAATTGTGTATTTGTAAATGCATTCATAGGTTGTATTTTTGTTAAGTTGTATATTAATTAAACATAATAATTGATGTGGAACGAAATATTGGATTTTATGTTATGAACCGCGAGTGGGAGTGCATGCTTCGTATAAGGGTTGGGGTGACCGGCTTATCACCTCACTGAGCTAGTGGTTTTGCTCACCCCCATCATTTCCTTCCTTTTCAGGCTGTTGATATCATTTTGGTTGGAGGTTTGCCTGTCGTTTGCTCATCATTCGATCGGGGTTTTGGGTACTTTCTCTTTTATGTTAATTGACGGATCCATTGGCGAGTTTGTTCATTTTATATTTTGTGACTCCCCTTGATGTTCTTTTTGTACTTTCGCGATGTTATATCGCTCATGTATATTTTCTTCAAACTAAGTTACATCGCGGTATTTTGTACCTTTGTAAATCCTTGTTGATACTTTATGTAATGATGTCCTCGGGTTGTACCCGTAGTTATCAGTTGTTCAATTCTACAGGTACTTGATAGCAAGCCTTACGTTTTCTATAAACTTTGTGGAGTGGAGTGCACCCATTTCGCGAAATTTATGGTTAACGTGGCGGTTGTCATGTTCTGCCTGCGGGTTGGGGCGTGACAGAGATTGTGTGAGAATTTATTAAGTGATAAGATATTCTCGCACGTTTCACAAGATTAGAAAATTGAAATATTAATTATAGAAGTATTATGTACTCCCTCTGTTCCTTCAAAGAAGGTCTTTTTTTCATTTTAGGCATCTCACTCAAAGAGTTTCATATCATATTTTACACAAATAGTGTTGGCGTTCGATCGTTTAGTTAACATGAACGTTAGGGTTCCATGCGTTTCTAAATCAGCGGAAGTAAGAACATAGAAATGTATTACCTTTGACCAGGTTATGTTGAAGAAGTGGAATTCTCGCCGGCAATAAGTGCAGCCTCACAATTTTAGGCATAACTTCCTCATCCGATCTCCGATTTGAGTAATTTTTACACCAAAATGATCATCTCTTCCATGGCTTTCCAACGGTATATCACTACTAGTTCTAAGTTCTACATGATTTTAGAAAAATTATAGAAGTTGACAAACAGCAGTAGCAAACGACCTCATGATCTTCTGTTGTATTACCAAGTCCAATCATGACGTCGTGTGGACGACGATCCTCAAGATCCTCTCATTCTGCTATTCTCTCTCCTTGCTTACGGTTAGGTGCAATCAGTTAGGGTTTCTGGATAGTTAAAATGACTTATATATGGGTTATAACAGGGACCAGGAGGAGAAATTAGAATCGGGCCTCCATTGGGCTTAAGTAACTAAGTTTTAGCCCAAAATTTATACTTAAGTCCGATAATAATAATATATTCCACTAAAATATTATTACTGTACTGCCGCTCTAATCCCAAATTATGTTATGGGTTCCTTCTTATGATGAGCCCGACAATCTCCTCATGTTTAAGATATACAATGACCATTAATTAATTAAGTTACTGACAACACCATAAATTAATATCTCATCTGAGAATAGTACCACTCAACCTCATTATCATGCCGAAATAAATCCACCTGAAGGGGACATCATCAACCTATTTAATAGGACACGAATTTCTTCTACAATCAACAGCACACTATAGAGACAACATTATTTCCCAACTCACCGAGTTTGTTGATTTAATTACATGTAAATCTCACCCATTGATAAATCAAAGAAATACATAATGACTTGCGTGTCAAGGTTATTGTATAGGGATTAAGAGCACGAACATCCATAATAACTGAGATCAAGTTCTCCTTTATACTCAAAGTTGAACGATCTCAAGCGGTCCTGCTCAATACACACAAAGTGTACTAATGTGATTCTATAGTCAAGACAAACTAATACCAAATCAAACTACAACCATCCTGATAGAGAATCTCCGTCTATCTCGGTTGTGAGCATATCTTTATACTTTATAAGAAAATCAATAATATGATCTTCCGCGTGTTGTCGCACAACATATTATCTACTGTATAAAGTAAGTGGACTATTGCATCGGACATATAAATAAATTATAAGACGCAATCATTTGATTAATGATTCTCATTTCAAATATTGTTAAAACATTGTTCATACTAAAGTTAGGCTTTTAGTATACAATCCAACAATCTTCCACTTGTACTAAAAGACTATGCTGCCATGTCTTCTGCGATACATCTGATTTCCACTCCGACTACACGACCATCAAAAGCTTTCACTTTAAAGTCCTTGTAAAAAGATTTACTAGGTTATTGATGCGTGTTTTCTTCGAACGAAAAATTAATCCTCAAGTATTAAGGATGTCAGTTGCAGCTTAAGCAAGCGACCAGTTAAATATCGAACAAAAGCACAGCGTATTATCAATTTAATTATTTACTAAATTAATTAAAACGAAAGACAATAAGGTTGAGATTTGATTATTAAACTACTAAACACACTAATTAAAATAATAATTAAAATAAAAGCACTTAGAAGAATTCGAAAGCGACTCAAGAATGGAGAATAAGTAGCTCTAGGATAATCTAGTTTCATTCATTAATCTCCCTCTCGTGTATCAATGTCTGACTCTGCCTTATGGAGTATGAACACATCACTAAGCCATGCAAATCTCCTCTATAGACACAAGTAAATAAGCGTGTAACGCATGTGAATATCCTTGGAGCAAGAGATATAATTCACCCCCTTTCTAGGTACTATGAGTATCAATTATTTCCCGTGCACTTAGTACTCTAACTCGATATGATCTCTCTTTATAGGTACTATGAAGTTATTCTTTTTATCCTACTTATTAACTCGAATCAGATTCAATTAACAAATATTTATATAAGATAGTTCTTACGAGACTTCGGAGTCCCCTCACTTAGAATCATAATGTGTAATCCTGCTCAACAGTGAACACACTCAATCAATAATTAAGATATGTATTCAGACTTTACATAACAATTAATGATGCACTAAACAACTCTGAGTGTGAATTTAAAAAGCATAGTCTTATATAAAATAAACCACAAGTAGTGGTGTACGGAGTATACACATGAAAATTCAATTAACTCATAAAACTTTCATAAACCCTAGAATTACCGAAGCATTTCTAGCCCATGATTGATCAAAAATAATCATGGTAGTTGGATAGATCTTACCCATAGTCTTGAAAATTATAAGATCAATTAAGAAACGAAATAAACCCTAGATGTGGGCGTTGATAAGTCATAATTTTACCTCATTATTTTAGATGAATTCATAAATATTTTTACGTGAGTTGTGAATTATTTAATGTAATTTCGACTTATTTCTATTTTATATACTTGAACTTTAATTATTTTATTTCTTATTGAAATAGGAAAAAAACTAGAGAAATTGTATAGTCGCAATAATTTATTGGGTTAATTACGTTAAAAATCACGAACTTTCAATAGATTGCAAATTAATCCTGACTTTTATAAAATTGCAAAAAAAATTATGACCTTTCATGTTTGTGCAATTCGCACCCATCGGGTAGCTGAAACCTGCCCGACCGCTGACGTGACGTTGACCTTGCCACGCCAGCTTTTAGTTGATTGCACGAAAAAACCCAACCTTTACTTAAATTGCAATTTAATCCCAACCTTTAAAATTTTGGCAAAAAAGACCATAAAGTTTTATTTTTATTTTTAAATTGCACCATCTAATAAAAATTTATATTTTATTTTTAAATTTAAACTCTAAAATATTATTAAATAAAATAATAAAATTATTTTAAGAATAAAATGTTTATTACTTAAAGGGTTAGTCACTAATAGATACACACTTTTAACCTAAATTACTATTAGATACATGAAATTTAAATAATTACTCTCACATACAAAATATTAAAGTAAAATATGAAATATAACCTTATACTCCATACACTTTAAACCAACAACCCTACCCCTCACCCACCCACCGGCATTGACCGGCCTTGACCGATCGTTGATCGGCCGTTGACCGATCGTTGACCGCCGCTGCCTGCTGTCAGAATTTAAAATGTGCAAACAAAATGTGAAAAAATAAAATTGTGCAGAACAATTGTGCAAAATAAAATTGTGTAGAACCAAATTGTGCAAAATCAATTTGTGCAGACAAATTGTGCAAACATATAGGGGTATTTATGATATTACAGTCATAATTGTGTAGTTAGGAGTAATAGTGCTTTGAGTCATGTAGTTTAAAGCAATTATGCATTTTTTTGTGTACCCTTTAGTAAGTGACCCTTACTTAAATTATGTGAATAGAATTAATTATATCTATTAAGTATTAAAACAAATTATAAAATATCTAAATATTTAAATTCTTTTACTTTTTAAAATATTTTATACATTATAAACTTATTATAATTTATAAAATCAAAGTATTCGTGAACATGTCTCAATATCTTTTTGTAATTTCACATTATATATAGGATAATGACAAATATACCTATGAGATGTTTAAGGAATTTTGTTATTTATAAAAAAAAATATTTAAAATTAATTTATAAACTCAAGTTTTATACTGAGAAAAAATATTCGTTAAGATTTAATTTATACAAACCAAAATAATTTCATGTACTTATCATCATACTTTCTGTTTTTATCCATCTCATACTTACCTTCAACGCCACGTCAGCAGTCAGGCAGGCTTCAACTGCCCGATGGGTGCGAATTGCACAAATATGAAAGATCATGGTTTTTTTATAATTTTATAAAAGTCAGGATTAATTTGCAACCCGTTGAAAGTTCGTGGTTTTTAACGCAATTAACCCTAATTTATTTTGTGGCTGCTACAATTATCATTACTGCTAAATATTAAAATATTTGACCAAGTAAATTAAGGAGGGATTTTTTAGGAGGAAAATGAAAACTTACCATGAAGGGAGAAAGATGCAATAAACCTGAACACTCCAAAAAATGGAAGGTCAAAAGAATTTATTAGGATCAATTATTAAGAATTCTGGGATCCCATTTATATACAGACCACTCGCCACACACATTCAGTATCATACTCACGCATCAACACTCACATTAGAGGCCATTGGAGGCTGCAAGGGCAGCCATTTGGAGCACTCCACATCAAAGAACATTGGTTTATCTTTCTATTATTTTAATTTTGTAGCTTTTAATCATATAATTTAGTTTTCTAGTCCAAGAATTGTGAACCTCCCTTATATTAATTTTCATGTTTGATTATGAATAATATTATCAACTTGTTTTATGAATTTATTTTGTGATTGGCTTTGATGTGAGTCTTGATTTTTCAATTTCTTGTTTAGACTACCCATCTCAATAGGTGATTGATTGCTCAATAGCTATTTTACGTATTATAATCCGTAATTGTTATAATATTGTGAATCAAGTAGCAAAATGAGGGAGTATCACTTGAAATCACAAAATCTAGGTTGTATGATTCTTAGTCAGTTTTCATAGCCTAGTAGTCCTAATAACTAAACCTTAATGCATTGTCAAGTTCGAATCCATAGGTTCACTTGAGAATAGTTAAATTTGGTGGTCGTACCCTGAATTATTAATCTTAAGGATATTTCAGGTTAATTGGTCGTACCGTTAGCCTGGGGGCTTGAGTTTATGAATATGTTGGTGTTTTAAGAATTTCATCTATGTGAATTAGGATACGGGAGGGGATCAAATCCTTGGACTAGGTTTTCAATTTAATTTTTTATCTTATTTTTATATTTTCATCAATTTCAATTATTTATGATTTTATGTTTAGTAGTTTAGAATTCAATCCAAACCCCCTTCCGGTTACTCTTAGAAACACGTTTAGTTCAACTAAAATTCTATTATTCTCTTGGGATCGACCCTTACTTACCCTACTATATTTTTAGTAGGTTTGTTCGGAAATTTACAAATCTTATTTTTGGGTGCCGGCTACAGCATACCAAATTTATCATTACATAACCAAGGAATCTTCTGAGGTGCTGATATGGATCTTCAAATTGACCTCCAGAAAAGAGATTCTTCTCCACCAAGTTAATAAGAGCGGGATGTATCTCAAAATCATCATCTTCCCCCTTGCTCCTATTAACCCCATGTTGTCAATTCCGTAGTTCATGAAAATTTCACGTATGGCAATATTATCCAGATTCTACCTTGCTCCGGCAATGTCGACTGCTCCTGTTTCCAAATTGCCTTCAGTTACTGCCGCAATCTTTTTCGAGTTCATTTCTGCAATGTCTACTCCTATATTAAGAGCTTCAGTTGCTTCCAAGTTCTTGTTCTTGTTCTTCTTTGCCTTCTTTTTCCTTGACGATGCTCCAATTTTCGGATCGAAAGGCGCTACTGTTTCTGCCTTTGATCCAGTAAGCATACACCTGAGAGAAATAAAATGTTAGAATCTAAAGACAAGTATGGAGTAGTTTCAAATAAAATAGCAATAATAAATTTGATAAGGACAACCGTCCCTGGCAACTGCACCAGAAACTTGATGCTCTTTTCTTTGCACGCAAAATTAATCCTCAAGTATTAAAGATGTCTGTTGCAGCTTAAGCAAGCGACCAAATTAAATATCAAACCCAAAGGACGGCGTATTATTAATTTAATTATTTACTAAATTAATTAAGACGAAAGATAATAAGATTGAGATTTAATCATTAAACTACTAAACACATTAATTAAAATAATAATTAAAATAAAAGCACTTAGAAGAATTCGAAAGTGACTCAAGAATGGAGAATATGTAGCTCTAGTATAATCTAGTTTCATTCATTAATATCTCTCTCGTGTATCTATGCCCGACTCTGCCTTGTGGAGTATGGACGCATCACTAAGCCATGCAAATCTACTCTATAGACACAAGTAAATAAGCATGTAACGCGTGTGAATATCCTTAGAGCAAGGGATATAATTCACCCCATTTTCTAGGTACTATCAGTATCAATTATTCACGTGCACTCAGTACTCTAACCCGATATGATCTCCCTTTATAGGTACTATGAAGTTATTCTCTTTATCCTACTTATTAACCCGAATCAGATTCAATTAAATAGTATTTATATAAGATAGTTCTTATGAGACTTCGGAGTCCCCTCACTTATAATCATAACATGTAATCCTGCTCCGCAGTGAACGTACTCAATCAATAATCAAGATATGTATTCAGACACTACATAAAAATTAATGATGCACAAAACAACTCTGAGTATGAATTTAAAAAGTATAGTCTTATATAAAATAAACCACAAGTAGTGTTGTATGGAGTATACACACGGAAATTCAATTAACTCGTAAAATCTTCATAAACCCTAGAACTACCGAAGCGGTTCTAGCCCATGATTGATTGAAGAACAATCATGGTGGTTGAATAGATCTTACCACAAAAACATAAGTGATTTTAAGTAACAACTTAGAGTAACACTTTTATTTTAATTAACATAAATCGGTAACACTTTCAAAGTTATTATAATAAGTAACACATTTGTATCATTTTTTATATAAATAACATAAATGAGTAACACTTTTATAATATGTAACACATGCATATAATATTTTTAAATACGTTACACTTCTCATGTAACATTTACACATAAGTAACACCATTATGTAACATTTTTATAAGGTAATATTTGTATATACAACTTTTACACTTTTAGCACAAGTGATATATTTATATATGTTATACTTTAATATAATTTTATTTACATAGTATATTATACGTATCTATATCTTGCATATAAATAAATACCTATATAAATTAATTTTACTGATTGTGTTCTATTATATTTAATTAAATAATATAGGTAAAAAGAAAATATTTTTGGACTCCATTATTTGTAAAAAAAATATACATTCTTTTATTATTATTTTATTTGAAATAAACTTAATATTATTTTTAAAAATAAGTATATGTGCAAAATTATAGAGAAGATAAAATATTTTTAAAAGCTCATTTCTAATTTTCCTTATTTTGAATTGGTACCCCATTCCATACTCCTAGTACATAGTACGTGACTTACCCAACTAGAGATGTGATTGAATTTTTCAAAGAAAAAAATAAAATGATACTCAAAGTAATATAAGATTAATTAATTTGTCTAGTAAAGAAATAACTCAAATCTCAAACACTGATATTTCATATATTTGTTGTATGCATAGACTTTCTCGAATCTTTATAACACTAAATTTTACAAATGTTCTGAATTAGCAGCACATATGTCAGATATTTCAAAAATTCTATAACGACACAAGAAGCTTTCCAGTGATGAGAAGACCAATTGAGTTGATAACCAACTGTAAGATAACGTGATATTTTTTTGTCAACACATACTACAAAAAGAACATACACTATAATGGAGATGCATAAAAATAGTAAACATACTATGAAATCACATATCCCTTACATTGGTTGTTCAATGCATGTATCCATTTGTTATGAGTTTCCAAGTAATAGGTGTAATCCTATGGAAATTAATTAAAAAAATTTGACATGTGTGATAGGTTTTGCATTTGAACTATTGAATAACTTTAAAATGATACTGAAACAGTCATCACAATTCTATAAGTTTAGCAATTGAGACTGGAGCTCTCCAAGGAGCATGATAAAGTCTTTCAAAAATTTTTCCTTTCTGACAATGATAATAATTGTCCCTCTCCAATTCTTATTAATAGCAGAAAAATTTAAATACTTCACTTTCCAGGAAAATTTTGATGTCTAATATAAATAAATAGGATCGCCTAGCCACTTCCACAACTATAAACAATGTATTCTCACAAGATTTTTTGATGAGTGATGACAAGAGAAATATACCAACTCTACTTACACAAAGATAATGTTATGGCAGCCTTTAAACAAGTACTATAAACTTAGTTTCATATGGCAGAGCTAACTATTTAGTCAGGCCTTGTAATTTATTTTATGCTTCTGAGAACTTTAATCTAGTTCTACCAAGATTAAGCAAACCAGAAACTCCACCCAACCTAAATCCTCTAAAGTTACACAAACAACACGAGTTATGCATATGAAAATAGAAAAATAAATTATACGCAAAACTAGAAGAATACAATCCAAGAAATTGTAGAAAGAAAATAAAATTACTTAGTAGGGATGTGTGCAAGATAAGAAATTAAGAAGGGCAATATATGAACTACAATGTGATTCCCAATCAATACAACTACTAACCCCTTGCATCTTTGTAAAACCATGTAAATGCTCATCCTACCCTAATCCATAAAATGGAAACAAAATAAGTATTTTTTCTTAAATCCGATCTGCTGAAGAATCGGTTATTATACAATTTGCAATTATGTTTTTCGCACATGAGTTTACAATCAGAATCCAAGAACTCACCCTTGTATGTTGTTGAGAGCTTATTGCTACTGAGGTTTAAACTATGGCGTGAACCGATTTGAATTTTTAACATACCTTTTATACACCCGCCAGCTGATGAGTTTGGTGTCATGTTTGCGTGACTAACAATATCAGCTGCAGGATTACAGAAAAAAGATAAATAATTTTTTCCTCTTCTGAACATAAATAAATGTTGTAAGGCTGCACAAAAATTTATTTTGTTGCTCCATTGTGTACTTTGCAAATAATTGTAGTAACAGAGGATATGACATTCAATGATCTTTTATCCAAAACCTAATAGGTGAATCGATTGCATATATGATACTCAATATGACCGATGAGTCCCAATATTCAAGAGGTAATTCATAAATTCTAACCCATTTAGTAGCAACTAAAGATCGACTCTTATATGGTTTAATCGTGAATTCCATCTATTGAATCTATTTCTCCTTTAGTAGCACCAGGTGAAGATTTTAAAACTCAAATGTCATCGAGAAATTTCAACGTTCATCTTAAGAACTATTACGATCAACTAAAAATAGAAGAAAGAACAAATGGAAATGCTGCTTACCTCAGTAAGATTGCACAATTTTCATTTCAAACTGGATGAAGTCATATTTAATTCCAACCTCTGTAATTCGGCTTCAATATCCACTTCAATGTTACTAAAGATTCATCTAAGCTTTCTCATCACGATTTTCTTTAATTAAATTATGCTCAAGATATAAACAATATTACAGAAACAGAGCCAATACTAAGACTTAACAGAGCCGCAAATAAGATAACACTATATGACTAGAGACATTATAGAAATAGTTATTAATAGTTGTTCTCTTTACCCCAGTGACAATTTTGATTATTCTCAACTTGGAACATCTCTATAAACTTGTCCATCAAATCAACCAAAAGTGTGTTAAGTCATTACATTATAATAAACTATTAGAGAAACAATCTCAGGACAAACTTAACATAGTAAACTAAATTAGATAAATAAGCTTTACCGAAAAATAAAATACAAATATTGGTTGGAAAATTATATCTGTTTTAAGGTTATTTCAAGTAAATATTAGAGAAACAATCTCTGTGTGATGTATACCATAAAGAAGTTTCACGTGCAGCACCACAAACCACTACCTTCATACTCGTTCCTTAGTGAATAACTTATAATGCCTTGAGAATCAGCAACTACACCAACCATTTACTGAAAATATGAGTTCAAGCAATTATAGAGCTTTAATTATATTTCTAATGTTGTTTGTGATTATAAGAGATTAAGTGAATTTTGGGGGTTCAGGTGATATTGGAAGTATCTCTTGAATTTTGAGCTAACAACAAGAGGAAAACTAAAACACAACAAAAGAACAGGTGGCACATTATCTCTAGAGTTTAGATCATGTACTTGCAATCCCACTTATTCAAGGTAAATTAAAAGCTAATTTACAATTACAGTTTCAAATTTATAAAACTGAAAAAGACCATAATTTAAAAAACTGCTGGATTTCAGCGAGCAGACCAGGAAAAAGATAAACACAATCCAAAATCCAGAGTAACAAAACTTGTAGAACTGAAATAATATGTGTACCTGAATTTAGTTTTAGCTGATAACAAATATTTCCTAAATAGCCGATATAATACAAATGGAATAAAAACTAAAATATTGCATTAATCTTAAGCAAATCTTACCATCTATGATTCCCGACATAGGAAATTATAAAAAAGTAGTAATGAATTACAACCAACATTTATCTCAAAAAATTCTCTATGAAATAACTGGAATAGCAGAAGTATGGTGCCAATAAACTGATAACAAAAGTACCTCAAATGAATTATAAATCTCAAATGCATAGACAATATTATACACTAAGAGAATCGATGCGCGAAAAATAATACGCTTAGTGCAATACCTGAAACAAGCCCTAAATCCACCAGTCCAATCTTACTTGAAGCAATGTAACTTTACTCATAAGACCTTAATCCCATGAAATAGAACAAAATTTTCTATAATTTTGGAAAATTTGAGAAATTCTTCTTCTACGAGAATGGTTGGTCAAATATGGGAATTCTAGGAATCTTTAAATGTTACATTTGTACAATATTTGAGAAGAGAATCAGATATGCAAGGAAGGAAAAAGATTTACCTGAATGAAGAATTTAAAAGCATAGTCTTATATAAAATAAACCACAAGTAGTGTTGTACGGAGTATACACATGGAAGTTAAATTAACTCATAAAACCTTCATAAACCTTAGAACTACCGAAGCGGTTCTAGCCCATGATTGATCGAAGAACAATTATGGTGGTTGGAGAGATCTTAACTATAGTCTTGAAAATTACAAGATAAAATAAGAAACGAAATAAACCCTAGATGTGGGCATCGTCGCGTCCTTCTCTATCTTGAATCCTCCTTTTAGTTCTCCTGTTGATTCAGCAGACGAATCTTCAAAGTTATGGATGGATGGATGAAAGGATGTGGATGATGGTTGAAGTTGATCCCCCCTTGTGGGGTGTGGGATGATTGTGTTTCTTGGCTCCCTCATATGAATAAGGATGTAGAATATATATAGGTATGAGAAGAAAAATAAATAAGGTAAGAAAATATATGGGTGAATCATGGAGGATTATGTGATAAGGAGATTAATTGTGCTAAAAAAAATAGGAATTATGGGCTAATTTTCAAAAATTTTTAGAAATTCTCGCCGGCAGCTGCGCGAGCATATGATTTTGAGCATAACTTTCTCATTAGATCTCCGATTTGAGTGATTCTTGCAAACGATCCTCACTTTCGTGGCTTTCCAATCATGTATCACACCATCAGTTATGAGCTCCACACGAACACAGAAAGATTATAGAAGTTGAACGTGCATTTTTCAGCATTCCTCTAACTTTGCACTTTTGATCATTTTTCCACCTAAAACACAATAAAACACCTCAAATGCACCTTTTACTCAAATATAATGAATATAATACAATTGTGCTAATATATAACAATAATTTCCATAAAAAATATGTTAAATTAGACACTAAAATACGTTTATTTTCACTCTCATCAGTTATCATCCGATGCAATCTTGGCGACAACAACCTTCCCCTCATCATACGATTTATTGTATAAGGTGGTACTTGCTCTTAATGTGTTTAATTGCCTTATAGGCTCGTGGTTCCTTTAAGTTTGCAACTGCATCATTATTATCACAATAAATTATGATAATCTTGGGCAAACTCAGAATCACATCCAAATTTATCATGAAGTTTCTAGAGTCATACAGATACTTAGGCTGCCTCAGAGGCACCAATTCATCATCTTTCCATGGTGGAGACCGAAATATATTTTTATATGACGCTTCTCCATATTATGACTCAACTTCCAAAATTAAATACATAACCTTGAGGTGGATTTATTGCTGTCTGTATCTGATTTGAAAATCTGAATCTACGTAACCCACAATATGCAGTGAATCTGTCCGGTAAGCTCACATACAGTTTCTAGTCCTTTTCAGGTACTTCAAAATTATGTGTTACCACAGTACAACATTCTTGTTTTTGGTTACCGTGATACCCACTGACCATGCCTTTGGTAAAATAGATATCCATTCTCGTGCATAGCGTACCATAGATTAAGCTTCCTTATTCACTGAAGCATAAGGAACCGCCTTCATCAACTCTATCCTTTTGTGTCCTAAGACACATTTCCTTAGATAAAGTCACATGCTAAAATGAGTAAGGTTTGTATCATTTCATGAAACTTGAGATAAGTATAACATCCTATCTTATGATCCGTATCACCATGATCATAAGAATATGTTATGCTTCTTCTTAAGTCCTACATTTCATACTGCTTTATAAACCATACCCATACGCCCGACAATACTCTTTCGTTGTCTCTAATGAGCAAAATACCATCTACGTACAGTACAAGAAATACCATTACGTTTTCGTCACTCTTTTCAATACACGACACATCCGCACTTTGAATAAATCCATATGACTAGATTACCTCATCAAAACAGATGTACTCTGAGTATAAAGCTTACTTTGGTCCATGAATGGACACTTTTAATCTTACACTCAAAATGCTTTTCACACTTTTGCAATAAATCACTTTGATTGCTTCACATAGATATTTTCCTCAAGACTTTCAATCACGAAAGCTGTCTTGACATCTATTTGCTATACCTCATAAATCAATATGAGCAGCAATAAATAAATAAATAAAAGAATCTGGATCGACTTAAACTTAGTTGCTGGTGAAAAAGTTTTCTCATACTCAAACTTACCCTTCTTTCTGAGTGTACCTTTACGCAACAAGCCTCGTTTCAGAGTATCATCTTACCGTCTGATCCTCTTTTATTTTTGTAGCTCCACTTCCAACGGCTTTACCACCATTTTGTGATTTTACAAGCATCCAGATTTAATTTAGAGTCCATAGATTCTATTTCAAAAATCATTGTATTTTACTAAGATTCCGCATTTTTATCATACCCATGGGCTGATTTTATGTTCACTAGGGACAAAACATAAATCTTTCAGGTTGTAGAAAAATCCTCCCACTATAATAAAGCGCTACAATTTTATATCAGACGTATCATGCGATGCAGTTTTCTTGTGGTATATCCTCATATAAAATTGGTACTATACTTTGTGTTAGGGTTCAGGTGTTACGATCCTACTTCTGCTCGTGTCTTTATTACACAACATGCTAAATTTGATGAGTCTTTATTTTCCTTCTCTTGAGTAGCTCAGTCTTCGGCACTCAATGATCACCTCGATCTATCTAACCTTGTAGAACCCATTACACCAGTAGCATCTCCACACTTGAGTAATAATTTAGTGCCTACAAGCTCAACATAAGTTCCCTTGAAGTCTCCTGTATGTCAGCCATGCAATATTATTGACTGCTCTTCATCTATTTTTCCTCCAACACAAGCAGTGATTACACTTACACCTGAGGACCCTGAGCTTGCTCCTCAAGCCGACCCTCAGCCTTATCAGCTCGATCCAGAGCCGCCTCAGCAAGACACTCAATCACGCCATCCGATGATAACATGTGCAAAAGTAGGGGTTTTCAAACCAAAGTATCCTGTGGACTTCACAACAACAGCTCTTTTTCTGCTCTTGCTATAACTTCTGAGCCTCGTGGTTTCAAATCTGCTGACAAGTCTCCTCATTGGCTTGCCGCAATGTAAGAGGAAATGGATACTTTGCATGATAATTGCACTTGGGATTTAGACCCTCGACCTCCACATGCAAATGTTGTAGGCTCCAAGTGGGATTTTCGCACAAAATTTAACTCTGATGGAACCATTGAACGTTATAAAGCACGTCTCATGGCCCAAGGATTCAATCAAATATCGAGCACTGATTTTGGTCACACCTTCAGTCCAGTTGTTAAAGTTGCCACAGTCAGAATTATTCTTGCTCTTTCTATGAACAATTGTTGGCCGCTACATCAACTTGATGTAAAGAATGCCTTTTTACATGTTGTGCTCTCTAAACCCATTTTTATGGCACAACCTCCGGAGTTCGTTAATCCATATTTTCCAGATCATGTGTGTCATCTTAAAAAGGCACTTTATGGTCTTCGGCAGGCTCCATTGGCATGATTTCAAAGATTCAGTTCTTTCTTATTCTCCCTTGGATTTCTTCAAAGTCGTTCTGACTCGTTCTTATTCTGTCTCCATCAAAAGTCTCATGTGATTTATTTGTTATTATATGTTGATGACATTATCATCACTGGGAGTAACCATGACATGCTTCAGCAGCTTTTACATCATATGGGCACTGAATTTGCTATTAAAGATCTTGGTAGACTCAACTATTTTCTTAGACTGGAGATTTCTTACAGTGATCGTGGCTTTTTTGTTAGATAAGCCAAATATGCCTATGATATTCTTCAACATGCTGAGTTGATCAATGCCAAACCTATGGCAACCCCTCTTACTACTGGAGTTACTCTATCTAGTGTGGGTGAACCATACTCAGACCCTACTAAGTATCGATCACTTGTTGGAGCCCTACAGTATCTCATAATAACTCCACTGGACTTATCCTATGCAGTTAATCAAGTTAGTCAGCATTTGCAGTCTCCCACTACAGACCATATTCTTGTAGTAAAATGTATCCTCCGATATGTTAAGGGTATGCTACACTATGGTTTCTCTTTTAAATCTCGACCAAATCTTTTTCTTATTAGTTATTCAGACACTGATTGGGCTCGGTGTGTTGACACTAGACGTTCAACTTATGGCTACACAATTTTTTTTTGGAGGAAATCTAGTCTCTTGTAGTGCAAAGAAGCAAACTATAGTTGCACGTTCAAGTTGTGAGTCTGAATATAGGGCGTTAGCTAATGCTGCTTCAGAGATTATGTGGGTCTCCAACCTTCTTCATGAGCTCGGCATTACTCCTCCCAGAGGCCAACTTTATTTTGTGATAATAGGAGTGCAATTTTCTTAAGTCAGAACCCAGTTGCGTACAAACACACAAAGCATATAGAAATAGATTGTTACTTTATTCGGAAGTTGGTTTCCACTGGCAAGTTAGACACTCAATTCATCCCATCTTCACTACAACTTGCTGATGTTTTTACAAAAAGTCTTCCACGTCCAGCATTTGATATGATTCGCTCTAAGCTTTGCGTTTGCCTCAACCTCACGCATCGCTTGACGGGGGGTAATAAGAATAATTTCCATAGATAGATGATGTACATATCCCTGCATATATTTTCTTTTATTATTTCAATCTTCATCCTGATTTATCGGGATTACAATTGTACATTAACGTTATTTATATGGGAATACATAATCACCAAAACTACGGTGATCATTATACCAATTATCACTTTCTCTCAACTTCGCCTATATTTCTATTTTGATAAAGACTTGTGAGAGATCGTCTCACGGATCACATTCCGTGGGATGGATCCTTTATATATTTATTTTGACCACTGTCTAGACTATATATTTGATTTTAAGTGAGGTCATTTATAAAAAGTCTAGCGGTTTAGTGGTAAAGCACAAGGTGGTCGCATATTTGAATCACGTTCGCTATTGCAGTGTGCTATATTTTTTTCATTTTTTTTCATTTATACAATTTGCACGATTCAACGTGGGTATATACATGATCGAGAAAAGTACATGATCGAGAAAAAATGATGTACATTCTATTAAGAATGAGTCTCTTGTGTTGACATGGGGACACAGTGTGTCCCCAGGGGCACATGAGTTTTTGCCTTCTATTAAATTATTTTATAAAAAATTATGGGGGCGGTTACATAAACCTCCGAAATTTTTAAATGAACCGTAATAATTTACATAATCAAAATATGATAATGTGAGAAAACATAAATATTCTTTTATAAATAACCCCAATAAAATTAAGAGTTGATATTAGGTACACCCGGTCCGGTGTAAGGATGCACCCATATGTGTATAACTTTTTATTCTATTTTGTATATATGTTATTCTATTTTATATACGTGTTTCTTAATAATTGTATACTTTTTTCACTCTAAGTTTTTTATTAAAAAACTAGCATCCATATGTGTATAACTTTTTATTCAATAGTGTATACATGTTCTATAATAATTGTATATCTTTTTAGACTCAAATTTTCATTAAAAAAACTAACAATTAATTTGTATATATTTTTGTTCATAATCGTACATGTTTTGTTTATATTTGTATACATTTTTTAAAGTGGGTGCACCCTATCTTAGGGTGCACCCGGGTACACTGTATAATTAGCCTAAAATTAATTATAATCAGATTTCTATATGAACCCCATTATTATAATCAATAAACCACGATCAACCCTAAATCTAAAATTTAACCTGCCTAATTTTGGTGAGAGATTCAATATGGGTTTTTTCGAAAGAGATGGGATGATGTGGGTGTTGGCGTTCGATTGTTTAGTTAATATGAACCGTTAGGGTTCCACGCATTTCTAAATCAGCGAAAGCAAGAATAAAGAAATGTATTACCTTACACCAAGGTATGTTGAGGAAGAATGGCTGCAGAAAACAACCTCTTGATCTTCTACTCTATTGCCAAGTCCAATCATGACATCATGTGGTCGACAATCTTCAAGATCCTCTCAATTTGATCTCCTCCTTTATTCTCACGTATGTTAGGTGCGAATTGGATTAGGGTTCCAAAAAGTTGAGATGACTTGTTTATGAGCTACAGCAGGGACCAGGAGGAGAAATTAGAGTCAGGCCTCCATTGGGCTTAAGTATCCAAGTTTAGCCCAAAACATATACTTAAGTCTAATAATAATAATATATTCCACTAAAATATTATTACTGCACTGCCGCTCTAATTCCATAATTACGTTATGGGCTCCTTCTTATTATGAGCCCGTTAGTCTCCCCATTTTTAAGATATACATTGCCCATTAATTAATTAAGTTACTGACAACTCAATTAATTAATATCTTATCCGAGAGTAGTACCACTCAACCTTGTTATCATGCCAGAATAAATCCACCTGCAGGGTTTACATGATAATTCTTATGAGCTCCTCAAGGGGACATCATCAACCTATTTAATAGGGCACGAATTCCTTCTACAATCAACAGCACACTATAGAGACATCACTATTTCCCAATTTACCGAATTTGTTGATTTAATTACATGTAAATCTCTAATTAGCCATAACTTATAGTCAGGTTGACCAATTCAAGAATTTATCAAACCACAGGGAGGTAGGTACTAGTGCTTAAGCGATCTCACATTTGTTGTAATTTTATAGAGACGAATCATCAATAGAGTGATTGTTCAAATAAGTAAATAGAAGTAATCAAAGCAATGCAAACAATGATCAAACGAATCAAGATAAGTGGGTGAAATGTTGTTTACAAAATTAAGCAAAAGTGGGATTAATAAAAATTAAGTAATGGAAAATCTTAGGATACATGCATTAAACTCATATGAATCAAGGGTATTAATTAAGGGCCAACTCTAAATTCACCTAAGCTCATTCTCAAGATGAATAGGATATTAATTTCAATTAGCACAAAGGTTGGTTCTCATTCAAACAATTCCAACTAGGTATTAAGCTTGAAATAAGAATCCCTTCACACAATTAATCAATCTCTCGATCAAACCAACCGTATGTGCTATTAAAGGGTTCTAAACTTCAAAGGATTTCTCAATCTCTTTACAATTTAAAATGCACATGAAGTATTTGATGAAATGATTCAATTAATTATCCTAAATATGCAATTGACTTCTCAATCTAATCACATGTTTAAAATAACAAACCACACAAATTATCATAAACATCAAGATCTAAAGCATCAATGATAGGAAATCAATTAACTCAATCAACATATGAATTTAAATACATAGATCCCAAAATTTAACCACAAACTTTCATGTTGCTAATCCCACAAGGGAGATTAGCCTACAATCTTCATAAGATCCTTAACATAGACATTAAAAACCTTACAAATCATGGTAAACTAGATGATTAACACAAAATTGGGATGAAAACTCCCTTGGATTGGCTCTAATTGAATCTCCTTCCTTCCTTTGGTGATCACTCACTCTTCCTTGCTTCTTCACTTGATTTGGATGGTAGAATTTATGGAGAGATGATGTAGGATCAAAGTATGGATGAATGGGATGAAGAATATAATGTAAAATCAAAGGAATGGTGTATGAGGTGTGTGTGCAGCTGAAATTTCGTGGATCCTACTTCAAAGGTTGAATGGAAGGGTATTTATACTCATTGGGGGCCTTCTAGAAGAATTCTGCTTTATTTTACTGATCAGGCACCTACACGACTCGTGTGCTGCAACATGCCTCGAGTCGTGTCAGGGTTTCTGGGTCAACACGAACTGACGACGGCACACGAGTCATATACCACAACACGGCCAAGAGATGGTCGTGTTATGCATTCTGATGTCATCGCACGACCATCTCTTACAGGCCCATTTATAGTACATGGCTCGTGTAGCATGACACAGCTCGTGTACTTGAAACGACTGGCCGTGTCCTTGCTGCCTTGTTTTTTTCTTTCTTTTTTCGTCTCCCTTCTCCATTTTTGCTCTGATTTCTCCTGTTTTACATAAGATTAAATTCATTCACACTCAATTCCATAAAAATACATAACTCCACCAAATAACACAAAAATATGGATAAAAATATACGAAAACACATATAAAAAGACACTAAAATATAGGTGAAAATATCACTCATCACACCCCCAAACTTAAAGTGTTGTGCGTCACCGCACAACGAAAATGATAAACCAAGGGGCGAGATTTTCACCTAGTAAAAGACGAAACAAACATAAGTAATTACACATCAATAGCAATAAGAATTACAAATCATGCTAAGTCATCCTACAACATTAAAATCATAACATGCAAAAAATATTAACAAGTTCAATCACAAGAGAATAATAGTGTAATATAGTCCCCTTTAGTCCAAGCCTCACATAGGTTATAAATGTCACTCAACACTCTTAAAAGTGGTAACAACACTCATCAATTGATTAGCTCGACTCGCTATAAGCTTGCTCGCGGACTACATTCACAAACCACCAAAGTTTTCATTAGTGATCAAAAAGATCTTTCATTAAGGATGTAATGATAGGCTCTTTGGTAGGGTAGGAAGGATATGGATACAAGTGACTAATCAAGTGTAAGAAATCGAAGAGGTAGCTACTTTCTTCCATACTCTCACTTATCTTTCTTCCTTTCTCAACTTTGGTAATCACAATCACTAATCTTCAACTTTCCTTAGATTGAGCTTCTTTTGATTCATGCTTCCTTTTTCGAACTTTTAAATACTTGAGCAATTTGTTGTTGCTTTACTCATTTTCTTATTTTGAGGTTGCATGTTCATTATTTCTTGTGCTCTTTTCATCATTTTTCTTGCTTGTTTACTATTTCCTTTCTTGTCTTTCTTCCTTATCAAACCTTTCCAGTTACCATCTCCTCAATCACTCACACAAAAAGTGAATATATAAGGCTCATGTGGGTAATCAAGGCTTGTAATGTGCTAAATTCACAAGAAATAGGCTTATAGGCTCAAAGTGGTTGACTAGGGATGATGTTCATGGTATGGAAATATATGGCAATGACTATTAATGACAAAGATGGTCTTAGATCATGTCACTAATCTCCACAAATCGGGCTCATTCCTATAGTCCTTGAGCAAGTTCTATCTTATCAAACACAACCAATCCACTAATGAATAAAAATATCATGTGTTCACGGTTAAGGCTCAACTTCTCACAAGCTTATGCTCGGACCTTAAGAAACTTATTACACCATATTCATCTCGAAATTGAACAAGTTAAGTAAAACATGTCACAATTCGAAAGTGTAGAGATTCTTAATCATAATTTGTCATCACTTATCACCATAATATATCATCACTCACATTCAAAAATGACTCGCAACATCCCAAAAACAAACCACCAAAACAATCCTAAACAAGAATAAAAATACACACCAATCATAAAAGAAAAAACTCACCAAAAAAGAAACAAAATAAAACACATAACATGCAAGAAATATAAAACCATCCATCATAAGAAAATGAAGCACACATTCAGATCATCCATAATCAATTAAGCTCACAAACATCCCATCATTGATTGAAAAGGAAATCCTAAATTACAAAAGTAAACCTCCCACAAACATAACAAATGATGTAGCATGTTAATCACATCAATCCAAATCAAATCAAATTATGCTAAACACATAGAAGTGGTAGGGTATAGAATGAACTCCCTTAAAAGGCATTTGGTAGTAGAAGTTGTTAGCTCCAAGCTCAATTCGTGCTTCCAATACCCTTCATACATGCTCAACAAGACCATTAGCTCAACAATTTCATTAAAAATATGGATTATCGTGCACTTCAATCACCACCAATCATACCAAAATTATACTAAACTCATGAGAAAATTTTTAAAATTGAGTCAATTTTTCAAGAATCACACACTCAAGTGGTGAGTCACACCACACACTCTCCCCCCAAATTTATATCGAAACAAGTTGAGACTTAAGTTTGCAAAAAGTGGTGGGACTTACCCTTGTAGTTTCCATCAATGATCTTCTTGTGGAGAAATAAACGCATCCAACGAATTGAGCAATGTCCACCATGCGCTAGCCCCCCAAACTTAACTCGAGATAAGAGTTGAGAATTAAGTTTACAACAAGTGATGCGATATGCCTATTCGAATCCATGGAGCACTTCTCTTTTCTTCACTATGCTTTTTCTCACATGCACAATCCACCTACAAGACCAAACAACAAAACAAGCATTAAAAGATAAAAGAATGGGTTGCCTCCCATTTAGCGCTAAGTTTAACATCTTCAAGCCGGATGAACTTTCACGATCATTGGACCAAATGTTGGTCCATCACACTTTCTCCTCGCATCCTCACTTTAAACATTTGCTTTTCCTTCTTTTATCCACTAGCTCCACTTTACCATTCTTGCTTACAAGCATCAAATCATCATCAAGAAGTGAATTTAGTGGACTTCCTCTTTCTCTTTTGTCAAGCTTCCAATCAAGCATCGATGTTTTCATCCTATTAACATCAAAGAAGATAAGTTAGAATTTGACATTTTCATATAATCATGAAGAAATGAATTTAAATTGTCAAAGAGAATAGAGTCATGATCCATAAGATCATCCGGAGGCTTCAAATGAGACTTGGCTCCTTTTTCCTTATTGCACAAGAATGTGACACTCTCTCCTTTTAAGTTCAATGAAAGCTCTTCTCTACCAACATCAATTTTTGCTCTCCCCGTAGTTAGGAATGGTCTTCCCAAAATAAGTGGAATTTGAGGGTCCGCCTTCACCTCCAACACCATGAAGTCGACCGGAAAAGCTAGCCCTTTCACTTTCACCTCCACGTCTTTAATAATTCCTAATGGCTTCACAACTTCTCCATTTACTACTTCAAGACAGATAGTAGTAGGCTTTAGCTCTCCAATTTCAAGGTCCTTGAACGTGGCATGAGACATCACGTTGACGCTTGCCCCCAAATCACACAATGCATCAAGGGTACCCTTCCCCTCAAAATTACAAGGAATTATGAACTTCCCCGGATCACCAACTTTTGTAGGTCCCTCTTTTTGCATCGATTCACTTACTTCGGGTTGCTCTCCTTTCTTTTTCTCCTCATACTTCTTCTTGAGAGATTTGACATGCTCCTCAAACTCCTTTTTCTTCTCCTCTTTCACAAATATTTGTGGATAGGGAATAGGGAATGAAGTGATCGGAATACCCTAATAATCTCGCTTGTACTCCTCTTCTTTGACCTTCTCCTCCACTTTCTTTTCCTCTTGCACCCTCTTCCACTTAGATATCCATTTAGGACCCTTCTCTTCTTTCATTTCTCCAACAACCTTGCTTTCTACCAACCTTTCTTCAACCTTTTGTTCCTCATCCATATCAACAAACAAAAATTGAGCCTTCGGATTAACCTCGGGTGTGGCCGGAAATTTTCCTTTTTGTTGAGCGCTCAAAGATCTTGCAATTTGTCCAACATTATACTCCAAAGCCTTGAGTCTCTTTTCATTTGCTTCTTTTGCCTTTTCAAAGCTTCATCTTGAACTTTGTTTGATGCTATCAATTGTTCAAGTAGCTCATTGGTTTATGCTCTTTCCTCATTATTCAGTGCCTTGGTGATGAGAGTGAAAATAACTGTGTTTAAGTTTCCAATCTAACACCTTTTTGATATGAATTGTTGTTATATATTAGCACAAGTATATTATATGCAATATATTTGAGAAAAAGGTACACTTGAGGTGTTTTATTATATTTTAGGTGGAACAAGGGATCAAAAGTGCCAAGTTGGAGAAAAGGTGCAATTTATTCAAGAATGCTGAAAAACGCATATCCAACTTGTGTAATTTTTTGTATTTGTGTGGAGCTCTGAATTAAAAGTATGATTTATGGTTAGAAAGCTACTGAAGAGAGAGTTATTTTGGTGTAAAGAAAACCCCAATTGGATTCCAAAGGAGAAAGTTATGATCGAAATGGGGACGTCGCGTGAGCTGTTTCTACTCAGCACGATTGTTCTAATTTTCATGACTTGTTACACCTTCAAATATTGTATTTTTGGTAAGATCTTTATATTCAGAGAAAGCCAAGGAAAAGAGGATCGCGTGAACATAAGAATCACTAAAATCGGAGATGAGACGAGGAAGTTATGCTTAAAATTGTGAAGTCGCGCAGCTACGAGCGAGAATTTCCGAAAATTACCTAATTTATCTCCTTTTTCCGAAAATTACCATATTTATCTCCTTATCACATAATCATCCATGATTCACCCATATATTTTATTTTCTTATTCCATTCTCACACCTATATATATTTCTTTCCTTATTTAATCCCCTTCCAAGTCCCGTAAGGAGAGCCTACAAGTATAAAAAAGGGGTGTAGATCACAATACAATAGAGATCATATAGATTGAATTGGAGAGAGGCCACAACAATACTACACCCCACAAGGGGGATCAACCCCCAACCATCATCCACATCTTTTATTCCATCCATCCATCACTTTGAAGATTCGTCTGTTGAATCAAGAGGAGAACCAAGAGGAGGATTCAAGACGGAGAAGGACGCGACGACTCCCAAATCTAGGGTTTATTTCATTTCTTAATTTATCTTGTAATTTTCCAGATATCCGGGTAAGATCTATCCAACACCCATGATTGTTCTTCGTAACATCATGGGCTAGAGCCTTTTTGGTAGAACTAGGGTTGTGAAGGTTTTTACCAATTAATTGAACTTTCGTGTGTAAACTTCGTACAACACTACTTGTGAATTTATTTTATATATGACTATACATTTTTAATCCATATTCACGGTCGTTTTGTGCATCTTCAATTGGTATATAGAGTCTGAATATATATCTTGGTTGTAGATTGAGTGCGTTCACCGCTGAACAGGATTCCATCTTATGATTCTAAGTGAGGGGACTCCGAAACTTCATCAGAACTATCATATATGAATACTTATTAATTGAATCATATTCGGGTTAATAAGTAGGATAAAGAAGATAATTTTATAGTATCTATAAAGGGAGATCATATCGGGTTAGAGTACCAATTGGCCAGGGAAATAATTGATACTGATAGTACCTAGAAAGGTGGTGGAATTATATCTCTTACTCCGAGGTTATTCACACGTGTTACAGCATGTTTACTTGTATCTATAGAGTAGATATGCATGGTTTAGTGATGCGTCCATATTCCACAAGGCAGAGTCGGACATCAACACACGAAAGTGAGATTAATGAGTGAGAATGGATTATCCTAGAGCTACCTATTCTCCTACTTGACCCACTTTCGTATTCTTTGAGTGATATTTTATTTTATTTATTATTTTAATTAATTATTTATTAGTTATTATATTAAAATCCCAACCTTTATTGCTTTTCGTCTTAATTAATTTAGTTAATAATTAAATTGATAATACGCCGTCCTTTGGGTTCGATATTCACTTGGTCGCTTGCTTAAGCAGCAATTGATATCCTTAATACTTGGGAATTAATTTTGCGTGCAAAGAAAATACGCATCAAGTTCTTGGCGCCGTTGTCGGGGATGGCTGTTATTATTGATTTTATTATTTCTAATGTGATTAAGACTTTATCAATTGTGACTCTCCGACGTTAAACATGAGCGCTTATTGGGGGCTTGTCCCTTCGGTTTTAATGCTTTATTTCTTTTGTGTGAGTAAAAAATTTTTATATTTAGGTACTTACTAATCGGCAATTACATCTCTTTGCAAACTTAGTTTCAACATATGTTTTTACTAAGTTTGGGGGGTGTGATGTTATTACCTCATTAAAGCACCAAGAGTATAAACTTCTCTTTGTAATGTTTGCTAGGGGAGTTGATTTTTTGCGGTATGTTGAAACTTTAATTGGTTTTGATGTGTCAATTTTTTGCAATTTGCCTAGTGTTCTGTGGTGTTTCTAGTATGTGGAGTTGATTAGATAGTTAATTGAATCTTTCTTATAGTTCTCCTACTTTATTATTGATGAATCTGTGATGATGAAGTGTGTTTGAGCTTTGATGATAGAAAAGGGTAACTAGGTGGCAAGACGAGTTCTACACCGAGGCTTGACCTGACCAAGTTGAACAACTCGAGGTGCTCGTGCATACGTTGAAGAAAAATCAGGTGCCCTCTTTTCCTTATTCTAATTTTTATGTGTATTTTTAATTCATGGAGTGAAGGATTGTGTTTATGGTGGTGATCCATGTGAGCTTATATGCTTAAATCATGCCTAGAATTCATATGCTCTTGAAATTAATGAAGGAAGTGTACTTGAGTTATATTGTAGTATAAAGTTCTATGTGTACTTGTGGGATATTGCTTACCATGAAAAGTGCTCTGTCACTTGTTAAAAACACATGTGAGATTTTGAGCCTCGTTGATCATGATACATAATCACATGATATTTTCTTTTCTGGTGAGTATCGTTCTTATGTGTGTATTCTAAAATCTGCCTCTTGTCTTACTTGAAACTACATGTTGTGTTAGATGATGGGAGATGATTTTAGGTCATCCATGAATTATGAGTCACTTAGCCAAATAATTCCCTACCATATGATTATTTATCCGTAGTTTGCCCTGTTGAGCTTAAAAACCTCATTCTTTGGTGCCTACAAGAAAGAACTACTTTGAGCATCTGAATTTTTTGAGCCTTGATTGTCTTATTAGTGGAGAATTAATGGTTTTTCAAAGTGTATTGATAGAGCATGATAACAGCTTGGGAAGAAATGAAATTGATATTGAAACAGTGATTTAGCTTGATAATGCATTTAAGGAGAAAATCTTGGAGTAGTGCTTAAATCTAGTACTCTATTGAATCAAATACCCTAGGATGGTGCTTAAATCTAGTACCCTATGAAGGATGCGCGAGGTAGTGCCCGAAACAGGTACCTCGAAAAAAAAAAAGGAAAGAAAAAGTATGTTGAGCTTGAAGGAAAGGACAAAAAATAAAATTAGAAGAGCATGAAGTTGGATAGCCTTGAAGTGTAAAAAATCTACAGTACAAATGATCTCTGGTTTTAATTCTCTACTAATTGAGTCACTTTATCCATATGTTTCTTACCCTTACCAAAGAGCCAACATTACATCCAAAAGAAAAAATTTTTTTGATCCTATTATCATATCATAATAATAGTGGTAGAGAGTTTGAGACTTTTGGCAAGCTTATGGTTACGCATGCACTTGAATTAAATTTGAGCGTAAACACCTTAACCTATAAGTGTACATCTTTTACACTTGAGTGCGATATATACTTCATGTGAGAATATGTGAATGGAGCATTTGAATTGGTAGTGATTGCTTAACTTGTATGCTATGAATTGATTATTGCATGTAATGAGAGTTGCATGACCTAAGTTGAGGACAATTGTATTTTGAATTGGGTATTGGTTATAGTCCTTATTTCTCTGCTAATTTTCTTACTCTCTCGCTCTTTATTTTTATTTTGTTGCCTCGGGACGAGCAACGGGTAAGTTTGGGAGATCAAGAACTTGATGCGCATTTTCTTTACACGCAAAATTAATTCCCATGTATTAAGGATATCAATTGCAGTTTAAGCAAGCGATCAAGTGAATATCGAACACAAAGGATGGCGTATTATCAATTTAATTATTAACTAAATTAATTAAGACGAAAAGCAATAAAGGTTGGGATTTTAATCTAATAACTAATAAATAATTAATTAAAATAACAAATAAAATAAAATATCACTCAAAGAATACGAAAGTGAATCAAGTAGGAGAATAGGTAGCTCTAGGATAATCCAGTCTCACTCATTAATCTCACTTTCGTGTGTTGATGTTCGACTCTGCCTTGTGGAATATGGACGCATCACTAAACCATGCATATCTACTCTATAGACACAAGTAAACATGCGTGTAACACGTGTGAATAACTTTGGAGCAAGAGATATAATTCCACCCCCTTTCTAGGTACTATCAGTATCAATTATTTCTCTGGCCAATTGGTACTCTAACCCGATATGATCTCTCTTTATAGGTACTATAAAATTATCCTCTTTATCCTACTTATTAACCCGAATACAATTCAATTAATAAGTATTCATATATAATAGTTCTGATGAAGCTTCGGAGTCCCCTCACTTAGAATCATAAGATGGAATCCTGTTCAGCGGTGAACGCACTCAATCTACAAACCAAGATATATATTCAGACTCTATATACCAATTGAAGATGCACAAAACGACCGTGAATATGGATTAAAAATGCATAGTCATATATAAAATAAATTCACAAGTAGTGTTGTACGAAGTTTACACACGAAAGTTCAATTAATTGGTAAAAACCTTCACAACCCTAGTTCTACCAAAAAGGCTCTAGCACATGATGTTACGAAGAACAGTCATGGATGTTGGATAGATCTTACCCGGATATCTGGAAAATTACAAGATAAATTAAGAAATGAAATAAACCCTAGATTTGGGAGTCGTCACGTCCTTCTCCATCTTGAATCCTCCTCTTGGTTCTCCTCTTGATTCCACAGATGAATCTTCAAAGTGATGGATGAATGGATGAAAGGATGCGGATGATGGTTGGGGGTGATCCCCCTTGTGGGGTGTAGTATTATTGTGGCCTTTCTCCAATTCAATCTATATGATCTCTATTGTATTGTGATCTACACCCCCTTTTATACTTGTAGGCTCTACTTATGTGACTTGGAATGGGATTAAATAAGAAAAGATATATATAGGTGTGAGAATGGAATAAGAAAATAAAAGATATGGGAGAATCATGGATGATTATGTGATAAGGAGATAAATATGATAATTTTCAGAAAAAGGAGATAAATTAGGTAATTTTCGGAAATTCTCGCTCGCAGCTGCGCGACTTCACGATTTCAAGCATAACTTCCTCGTCCCATCTCCGATTTTAGTGATTCTTATACTCACGCGATTCTCTTTTCCTTAGCTTTCTCTGAATATAAAGATCTCACCAAAAATACAATATTTGAAGATGTAACAAGTCATGGAAATTAGAACAGTCGTGCTGAGTAGAAACAGCTCGCGCGATGTCCCCATTTCGATCATAACTTTCTCCTTTGGAATCCGATTGGGGTGTTCTTTACACCAAAATAACTCTCTCTTCAGTAGATTTTCAACCATAAATCATACTTTCAATTCAGAGCTCCACGCGAATACAAAAAATTACACAAGTTGGATATGCGTTTTTCAGCATTCTTGCACAAATTACACCTTTTCTCCAACTTGGTACTCTTGATCTCTTTTTCCACCTAAATCACAATAAAACACCTCAAGTACACTTTTTTCTCAAATATATTGCATATAAGACACTTGTGCTAATATATAACAACAATTCATAAAAAAAGGTGTTAGATTAGCCTTATTTTTACTCTCATCACTTGCCCCCGATTGATATCCCGGAGGATAAGCAACCGCATTGCTCGGATTAGAGTAGGAGAAGTTACCTTGCCTTTGTTGTTGTTGTGGGTATGAGCTTCCACTACTTTGACCATTAACGCTCCCTTGCCTTGGTGGATAGTTTCCTTGGTTACGGTTGAAATTACCTTGGTAATTATTTTGATAATTCCCTTAGTAATTTCATCCTTGCATATATTGCACATCTTCCAGTCGTGGCATTGACATAGCCTATTGTTCTCCATTCACAACATTCAGAGGAAGCACACCTTGCTCACTTTGTGGCCCTTCAACCATGCTAGCTCCTTGATTTACACCTTGGTTCAAACTCATTTGCCTCAACATTTCTGTCACTATTGCTTCAACACTTGGCATTTGTGGCACACTTGGCTCAACATTCAAACTCTTCACACTAAACTGTTGCCCTTGATTAGACATGCACCCCGGTTCGGAACCGCCGGTTCCAGTTCCGAACCGGCGGTTCCGGTTCCAACGGAGGAGGAACCGGAACCGAACCAGGGTATAGGGTGTTCGGTTCGTGAACCGGCGGTTCCGGTTCCGGTTCGGAACCGCCGGTTTTTCAGTTTTTTTATTTTATTTTATTTTATTTTATTTTATTTTTTTTGCATTTTTTTGTTTCTTTATGTTATATTTTTTTCGGTTTTTTTTTTGCATTTATCAATTATTATGTGTAATTTATTTATTAAATAAATGAAACATGTGTAATTGAAAATGAAAATATTGAATTTGAATTAATGTAATAATAATATCATTAAAATTGAAAACATGATGTATCATGTATGCACTATGCAATATTTCAAAGTTGATATTAAATTCATAATAATCAAACAATATTAATTAATGTGATCACATAAAAAATTTAATTATTAAAGTCTAAACCATTACAATTTACAAATGTAGAAGTGTAGAGAACACTACAAGTTTACTTCCATGTCAACTACTCTATTGTTACACTTCAAAAATTTTAAAAATACAAACTTTATAAGATAAAATACAACAACATAATAGAGGAAAAAAAAAGTAAAAAAAAAGGACTTGAGCTTAAATTTAGGGTTAAACTTGAAAATTCAAGTTCAACTTAAATTTAAGTTGCCTACGTATCCTCGAAAGGAATCAAAGCCCACGTAGTTCTCTTAACTTACCTCAACTTACCTCTTTGGCTCCGTGTAGGTGAATGGTGATGGTTTTTTTTGTTTACTCTACCAATCTAACTCGCTTCCATATTCCGTAATTTCATCATCCGATCGGTCTTCTTCAATTTGATTTTGAATCCGTCTTTCCGCCTTTGACCAATCATCAAGCAAACATAAATTTTCTAAATTTGTCACACTTAAATTGGATCGTGTCGGATCCAAAGTGAGATTACCAAGACTAAATGCTTGTTCGACGGCAACCGTAGAGGCGGGAGATGCAAAAACCTCTTTTATAATCAATGATAAAATAGGGAATGACTTTGTTCTCCTTGACCACCACTTCAAAATATCAAAACTAGTTCCGCTTATTTCAAACTGAAAAGTGTTAGTAAAATAAGAATCAAGTTCTTGAAAAGGATTAGATATCACCCATGCACGTTTTTGAGATCTAGCATCATAAAAACTATAAAATTTTTGAAGAGCATCATATTTCCTAAAATTATCAACACTATCACTACTATCATCACCACTAGATTGATCATCATTTGTACCATTTTGTTCTTTATACTCCTTAAAATGTTCCTTTAGTAGATTATAAGTACTTGCAACTATGTCTTTAGGATTAGGAGCTTGTTGTCTAGTAGGAGAATCACAATTAGCATACAATGAATCATAGTAAAGCGTTAACAATTCATCTAAACCATCTGTTCTAATACGTGGGTCCAACAATTTAGCAACTAAACACAAGTCCGGGATTTGAAAAAAATATTTTAACCACTTAGATTTCATGGAAAGAATAGCATTTGACAACAACGGGTGTGCTTCATTAGCACTAAAAACCATAGTAATTTTAACACAATTATCAACAACTAAATTTGAAGTAGGATAATAAACACCGGATAGTTCTTCCGTAGCATCATTAAAAATTTGCAAAATATCACATAGAGTATAACATGTGTCACATTGATTAGCAAACAAGATTTGACCACCCGCATCTTATGAGTAAAAAGCACAAATATGATCTTTATAATCAAAAGAGTCATGCAACATTTTATACGTTGAATTCCAACGAGTTGAAACATCTAAAGGAAATTTTTTTGGGCGAATGTTCACAGAATGACAATATCTTTTCCACCTTTTAGTAACGGAAGGGTTTCTCATTATATACCATTGATAGGCTTTTTCTGCGCACTATAATTTAATCCTCAAGTATAAGGATATCAATTGTAGCAGCAAGCACCCAAGTTAAATTATCGATCCCACTGAGACAACTAATTATTTATTTTACTCTTAATTACTAATTAATCAGAATTGAGTAACCAATTTCCAATATTTGTAGTGAATTAATTATCTAAATTACTAAAAATATAAATAACTAAATTAATTAAAAGGCAATAAAAATAAAAGCAAGTTTCTAATCAAGAGATGACAAACAGTTCTAAGGTATCAGGTAGAGACCAATTAATTTGGGTTATTAAACTTACGATTGTTCATTCATGCAGTTTCACTGAAAATACACCACATATCCTTGTTATCCCACCGAATATGATTCGATTCAAAGCTAACAGTCTAATCTGGTTTAAATCCTAAGGTGCGTAAATATTACCAAGCCTTATTCCTAGATACTAATCAAAGCAAGCAACAATACCTCCGGATGGTAAGCCTGACTAACAAGATATTTTCTGGAATTACTACAAGGTTCTATTCACTTCCTACTTGATTGTCTAATTGCATTGTTCCATAAACTAATCAAGTATTTGATTAACCAGTTCATGAAATTAAAGTGCTTATAGCGGAGCTACTCTAATCCCTAACAGATAGACAATACCAATCATGAACGCACACAAGCTAACACAATAATCCAAGCATTATAGCGGATGTCATGAATATATTATGAAGACGTTACGAAGCAGATTAACATGTCTTAGTAAAATAAGTAAAATCAAAAGCTCAACTACATAAAATCCCAATCTTTGGTCTAAATCCCCAAATCAATCCATCAAACCCTAGAACTGTATATAAAATTAGCCCATGAGGTCACAAGCAACACTCATGGCTAAGCAATTCATACCAAAAATCAAAGTAAAAGAAAGAGAAAGATAGGAATTATGAAACCCTAGTGTAGACGTAGTCTTTCGTTCCTTCTCCGTCTCTCCAATTGCTCGATTCTCCCTTGATTAGCACTTGGAACCCTCTTGGAAGTGGATGGATGATGAAATCAGGTTGTTAATCTGATATGGAGGTGTTGGAGGTGTGAATTGATGATGGGTTATGGATGGGTTCTCTCCAATTTGTGTCTTGATCTCCCTAATTGTTTCTTGGACTGATGCAGGGCTTTTTCGCGATCGAAACTGCTTCAGAATCACGACTTGAGGGTATATATACGCTGCTGCATCGAACAGGTCTCGTCTGGGCCCGATTTTGGGCCGCTCGGCACTTTGCTCGGGACGAGCTCATGGCCGAGCGGCCCCCAAACCAGCCGAGCAGCATATGGTTGGAATGGGACCGTCATGTAGGTTCTGAAGCAACCCAACTCGGCTGGAAATTCGCACAAAGTTGGTCCCGCTCGAGCCGAGCGGCCTCCCGAGCTGCGGAGACTGCACTGCGCGACTTCACCGTTTTGAGCATAACTTCTTCATACGGACTCCAATTTGAATGATTTTTACACTCACGCGTTCCTATTTTCCTTGGCTTTCTATCCATATAAATAACTCTCACAAACTCTAACATTTGGATATATAAAAAGTCATTCAAAGTGGCTGCTCGGTACAGCATGTGCGACGTTAGCACTTTGATCATAACTTTCTCGTTTGGAATCCAATTGGGGTGTTCTTTACGTCAAAACGACCATCTCTTCTGTGGCTTTCCAACCATATATCATATGATTAATTTGGACTTCTATAAGAATATAGAAATGTGTACAACATGGACTGTATTTTTCAGCATTCCTTCTCACTTTCACTCCTCATTCCAACTTTGAACTTTTGATCATGTTTTACCCTTCAAAACTCAACAAAACACCTTAGTAGCATCTTAATTATGCAAGATATGAAAATCACTCAATTCTACCAAAAATCATGGCCACATTCTATCAAAAACGGTGTAATGTGAGACCTAAATCACGTGAAATTTCACTCTCAACAAACCCCCAAACTTACCTGTTGCTCGTCCCGAGGCAACATCATAGAAAACCAATAGCGTAATTGAGAGAAAATTTCACAACTTCACATCCAAGAAAATATAACAATTCAAAAATCATACTTCAAATACTAAGACAACCATCCATCTAAGAACATACAATTCAAATCAACTACTTCACTTTTTCGGAATGCTCATCCACCATTCTCACGGGTAGTATTTACGCTCATCGCTCAAGTGTGAGATATACACTTCAGGGTAAGGTGTTTACACTCAAAGTCAATTCAAACACACGCGTAACCATAAGCTTGACAATCATCTCAACTCTCGACTAAAGGGATAATTTCAACAATAGGATCACAAAGGTCTTGCATTAGGTTGTAATGTTGGCTCTTTGGTAAAGGTAGGGAGTATATGGATAAGGTGACTCAATCACTAGTAGAGAATCAAAGAAGACTTACAGCTTTTCAACAAACAGCTTTACTTTCTTCTTTCTTCTTCATCGCTCTTCAATGCTTCTTGCAATTTGATTCCTCCTTCACTTTTGAACACCACATCCTTACTTGAAATTTTTTTTTCTTCTTCCCTCTTTTCTTTTTTTTTTTCAAATAAGGGTATCAGTTTCAGGCACTACCCTTTTCATGGGGTACCAATTTCGGGCACTACACCTTTATGCAACAATTTAACCACTCTCTTCAACAAATTTCATCACTTCCAACTTATTCTCCTTTTATGTTTCTTCACAAGACACCAAATTGACTCCTTCAACTCTCTACTAGGTATGAATTTTTTAAAGGCTAGCAAAAGGGATCAATTGGCTAATCACGTAGGCTTCCAACAAATAAGGCTTTTAGGCTCAAAAGGGTTGACTACGGATATTTCATTAGGTAGAAAAATAATATGGCTAGTGACTAATAAAAAACAAAGATGGCCTAAGATCATTTCCTATTGTCTAGTCAAACACGTAGCTTCAAGCAAGATACAAAGCCAAGTTCTAGAATACGTGTGTATGAACGACACTCACAAGAATAAACTAAATCATGCAACTAGTCATGATTTCAAAAGGCTCAAAATCTTACATGGCTATAGGAATGACCGAGCAAACCTAATCAAGCTACATAGCTAATCATCCTTGCACATAATCAAATTTCAAGTATCTCAATATCCAAGCACAATCTCAAACTGCTTCTCAAACACAATCACACATATAATCAAGTGCCATGAAAAATCAGAAAATCATCCTAGAGAACCATAAATCGACTACACCGACACTAGGATTAACACAAAATAAACAATAAACACCACAAAACACGAAACCTGAAAAATCGCAAAAAATCGAACCCTCAATATTTTTAAATAAATCAAAAATATTAAGAATCCGCAAAAAATCGACTCTCCAAGCAACAACACAATGTAAAAATTCTATTTCGACACTGCAAGACAAGATATGTACGTTACCCCCCCAAACTTAGATTAAACGAAGTGAGAAACTAAGTTTGCAAAGAAGTATATACCGCAGTCAAGCAACACCTAATAAAACTCCTACACCAACACAGACATATAAAAGCAATAAAACGGAAGGGACAGCCCCCAACAAGCGCTCATGTTTAATGTTGGAGAGTCACGACGGGATACCTCTTTTCAACTACTGGATCGGAGGATAGTCTTCTCTCATCTTTACTTTCAAGTACTTCCATCCTCTCTTATTTACTTCACCAATCATCTCACCCTTCTTTGTCACTCCAACATGATCCTTTGAATTCTTTTCCTCCCATGATTGTCTTGAGTCCTTCTTGTCAATCCTCCACTCAATTGTAGGCTCAACCTGTGTAGCAAAATAAGGATCAAACAAATTAGAATTTTCAACATCAATATAAGAATAAAAATCTGGAGGTATGTTCGGAGGCTTCAAATATGGATCATCAATCTTTCCTGCAACCAAAGGATTATCAAACATCACATTAGAGTTAGTAGTAGGAAAAGTAAGAGATACGCCTGGTCCTGCGATCTCCTCTACCACTTCAATGCTTTGGCTCTTTTGCTTCTCTTCCTTAACAGCAGGCTTCATCTCCTCTTTAACAGTGGACTTCTTATTCTGATTCACTATGTCAGCAGTGGTCTTTCTTATCTGTTCATCCCTTGCATCACCTAATGCAAGTAACTTCTCAAGATAGTCAATACATGCATCATTGGACAAACTCTCAAACTCCGCATCAGGCAGGGTGAAGTCCTCTACTACTTCCACAGACTTGCAGTGCTGCTGATCTGTAGGCCACTGCATCTCCTTATTCAAAGAAAAGACGATCTCCTTATCATTAGCCCTCAGCCTCAACTCTCCTTTGAACACATCTATTAGAGCTCTCCCAGTTGCAAGGAATGGACACCCCAAGATCAGAGGCGCACCATCCTTTTCATCCTCCATGTCAAGTACAAGGAAATCCACAGGAAAAGTCAAATTCGACACCTTCACTAGCACATCTTCAATCACTCCCTCGGGGTATGTCAACGACCGATCTGCTAACTGTAGGGCAACAAATGCAGGTTTCAACTCCCCCAAACTAAGCTTCTTGAACACTGATAAAGACATTAAATTTATACTGGCTCCTAAATCACACAGTGCTCTCCTAGATGGTCCTTTTCCAATCTCACAGGGAATGATGAAGCTCCCTGGATCCTTCAATTTTTCTGGAAGCTTTTTCTGAATAATAGAGCTGCAGTTCTCCGTCAAATTCACTGTCTCCACATTGTTAAGCTTCCTCTTTCTGGAGATAAGTTCCTTGATGAACCTTGAATAATGTGGCATCTCTTCCAATGCTTCCGAGAAAGGAATAGTGACTTGGACATCCCTCATAACATCAGCGAACTTACGAAACTTCTCATCAAGGCTCTTCGACAAGAATCTCTGAGGGAAAGGAATTGGTACCTTTGTTATCGGAAGTCCCAAACTATCTCTCTCGAATACCACTTCTGCTTCTCTCAGTTTCTTAGCTCTCTGCCACTTTTTATCAGCAATTGCCTGATCAGATTGGTTCTGTATGGAAGTCGGACGTGCAGGAAATCCCAGAGGATGGCTCGTTGGCTCGCTCGAGCCGAGCTGTTGAAAAACTGAGCCGAGCTGGGTTTCACCCGAACTGGAGGACTCAACTGAACCGGCCGGAACCCCACTCGGCAGCGACTCGGCTTCGGCGGGAGGCTGCTCGGCCCGAGCTGGTGTCCGAGTTGCGGAAGATTGACCCTGACCCGTCCCTGTTTCGTCCTGCTTCTGTTATGTATCATTCTGCATCAGTTCTGATTCATTATGTACTAATTCTGGACCTTCGTAATGCTTCCCGGATCTCAAAGTGATCGCATTAACACTCTCCTTTGGGTTGATTTCCGTATCCGAAGGAAACTTTCCTTTCTGCAACTGCACTTGCTGCTGATTTACTGTAGTGGAGATCTGCCCTATGTTATATGACAAATTCTTCAACTGCTTGTTCACTTCCTCATTCTGTTTGGTCATATTCGAGTCCATGAGAACAATGCAGTTATTGATCTTGTTTATGTCGACATCATTCTTCTTCATGTATCTTGCTAACACATCGTCAATACTGGACTTCCCTTCTTCAGTCTTAGCGCCATGATCAAAATTAGGAGGATATGGAACTGCATTATTCGGATTTGAATAAGAGAAGTTCTCATGCCTCTGATTCTGCCAATTGCCTCCTTGATTATTAGGACCTCCCCCTTGGATATTCCTCTGGTTCGAATTTCCTTGAGGGTACCTATTTCCTTGCCAATTTTGAGTAGCTCTCAAACCCTGAAGACTCTGCCCCATAGCCCAATTAGCATCCTCGACCTCTTGAAGGTACATCACCACATCATCACTTGTAGGCCCTCGGTTGCCTCCCCATTATTACCTGATATCAGAGTAATCAGGTTCTTGTTCATCTGTTCCAATTGAGCGACAACCTTATCATTCTTATCAGCTTCAGAAAATTTCTCTTCAACCTTTGCAACTTTACTAAGTATATAAGTCCCTCGGATCCTCTCAGATGGCCAATCCCTTGAGTTCAAAGAGATATCATCAAATAATTTCTCTACGGCATTGGATGTTTTGCCAAAAATTGTTCCTCCCGCAGAAGCATCAACCAACACTCTAGATTCGTTGTCAAGGCCATTATAGAAGACACTAATGAGTTGAGACTTTTTGAATCCATGCTGTGGGCATCTCCTCAACGCATCAGTAAACCTTTCCCAAGCCTCTCCAAACGACTCATCTCTCCGCTGCTTGAATTGATTGATCTCCTGTTTCAGTAAAAGAACCTTTCCTGGTGGCATAAATCGATCCACGAACAACTGCTGCAACTCAGTCCAGTTTGAGCAACTTCTCCCTTTAGCTTATCATACCACTCCCTTGTCTTATCAACCAATGAAAACTGAAAAAGCCTCATCTTCCATCTATCATTAGTAGCATCAGCAGCTTTCACTGTATCCATGTAGCTGTTGAAACGCTTAAGATGGTCATAGGGCTCATAAAAAACGCCTCCGGCAAAGGGGTTTTTCTCCACCATATGAATCAGGGCTGGCCTTATGTCGTTCGTTTCATCAGCTTGAACGGCTCCAACTACGCCTGATCCTCCTAGATTGGTGGACTTGAATGTTTCTCGGATGACGATGTCATCCTCATCGACTCTTTCTCCCATTGATGCTGTTTCAGGTTCTGTCTCAGATTCTGATTCAAACTCCGATTCAGCCTCTTCTAGGATAGCCTGATTCTCAATCTGCACTTCTTCCTCCTCTAAAATTGCTTTAGGAGATGCTTTGGTATTCTTTGATTTTACTCTTCTTTTCCTCGCAGAAGCTTCAATTTCCGGATCAAACTTTGACCTAGTTTGCATGCAACTTCAAGAAAAATCCAAAGTAAAACAATTAAATCCCAAAGAAAATATTCTAATTAACTAAGTAATACAAGAAAATAAATAATTAAAACTGTCCCCGGCACAACGGCGCCATAAACTTGATAGGCTTTTTCTGCGCACTATAATTTAATCCTCAAGTATAAGGATATCAATTGTAGCAGCAAGCACCCAAGTTAAATTATCGATCCCACTGAGACAACTAATTATTTATTTTACTCTTAATTACTAATTAATCAGAATTGAGTTACCAATTTCCAATGTTTGTAGTGAATTAATTATCTAAATTACTAAAAATATAAATAACTAAATTAATTAAAAGGCAATAAAAATAAAAGCAAGTTTCTAATCAAGAGATGACAAACAGTTCTAAGGTATCAGGTAGAGACCAATTAATTTGGGTTATTAAACTTACGATTGTTCATTTATGCAGTTTCACTGAAAATACACCACATATCCCTGTTATCCCACCGAATATGATTCGATTCAAAGCTAACAGTCTAATCTGGTTTAAATCCTAAGGTGCGTAAATATTACCAAGCCTTATTCCTAGATACTAATCAAAGCAAGCAACAATACCTCCGGATGGTAAGCCTGACTAACAAGATATTTTCTGGAATTACTACAAGGTTCTATTCACTTCCTACTTGATTGTCTAATTGCATTGTTCCACTAAACTAATCAAGTATTTGATTAACCAGTTCATGAAATTAAAGTGCTTATAGCGGAGCTACTCTAATTCCTAACAGATAGACAATACCAATCATGAACGCACACAAGCTAACACAATAATCCAAGCATTATAGCGGATGTCATGAATATATTATGAAGACGTTACGAAGCAGATTAACATGTCTTAGTAAAATAAGTAAAATCAAAAGCTCAACTACATAAAATCCCAATCTTTGGTCTAAATCCCCAAATCAATCAAATCAATCCATCAAACCCTAGAACTGTATATAAAATTAGCCCATGAGGTCACAAGCAACACTCATGGCTAAGCAATTCATACCAAAAATCAAAGTAAAAGAAAGAGAAAGATAGGAATTATGAAACCCTAGTGTAGACGTAGTCTTTCGTTCCTTCTCCGTCTCTCCAATTGCTCGATTCTCCCTTGATTAGCACTTGGAACCCTCTTGGAAGTGGATGGATGATGAAATCAGGTTGTTAATCTGATATGGAGGTGTTGGAGGTGTGAATTGATGATGGGTTATGGATGGGTTCTCTCCAATTTGTGTCTTGATCTCCCTAATTGTTTCTTGGACTGATGCAGGGCTTTTTCGCGATCGAAACTGCTTCAGAATCGCGACTTGAGGGTATATATACGCTGCTGCATCGAACAGGTCTCGTCTGGGCCCGATTTTGGGCCGCTCGGCACCTTGCTCGGGCCGAGCTCATGGCCGAGCGGCCCCCAAACCAGCCGAGCATCATATGGTTGGAATACGGCCGTCATATAGGTTCTGAAGCAACCCAACTCGGCTGGAAATTCGCAAAAAGTTGGTCCCGCTCGAGCCGAGCTGCCTCCCGAGCTGCGGAGACTGCACTGCGCGACTTCACCGTTTTGAGCATAACTTCTTCATACGAACTCCAATTTGAATGATTTTTACACTCACGCGTTCCTATTTTCCTTGGCTTTCTATCCATATAAAGAACTCTCAGAAACTCTAACATTTGGATATGTAAAAAGTCATGCAAAGTGGCTGCTCGGTACAGCATGTGCGACGTTAGCACTTTGATCATAACTTTCTCGTTTGGAATCCAATTGGGGTGTTCTTTACGTCAAAACGACCCTCTCTTCTGTGGCTTTCCAACCATATATCATATGATCAATTTGGACTTCTATAAGAATACAGAAATTTGTACAACATGGACTGTATTTTTCAGCATTCCTTCTCACTTTCACTCCTCATTCCAACTTTGAACTTTTGATCATGTTTTACCCTTAAAAACTCAACAAAACACCTTAGTAGCATCTTAATTATGCAAGATATGAAAATCACTCAATTCTACCAAAAATCATGGCCACATTCTATCAAAAACGGTGTAATGTGAGACCTAAATCACGTGAAATTTCACTCTCAACAACCATATAGCACTTTTAATAGGTTGAATGTGTGTTTTCAAAGCATTTATACCATCTTGAACACATAAATTCAATATATGAAAAATACATCTAACATGAAAAAATCTACCACCAATTGAGGGTTTGCAAATATCAATAAGACTTTCTAAACTAGCCGTATTAGTACTAGCATTATCAAATGAGATTGTAAAAATCTTTGTAACTAAACCATATTCTTGCAAAATAGTACTAATTTTGTGAGCAATATTAACGGCGGTATGAGGAACATCAAATGATCTATAAGCAATTAATCTTTTTTGCAAATTCCATGAACTATCAATCCAATGACAAGTAATACCCATATAATCCGCTTTTTGCCAAAAATTGCTCCAAATATCCGAACATATAGACACTTTATGAGGTAATTGTTGCAAAATTTATTTTAAAATCAAACCATACTCTTTAACAACTTTAGCAACACCAAGTTTACATTTATTACGATGCAAAGGTGGGGCTTGAGGATTTAAAGTGAGATTTACCCAATCTTGAAAAAAAGCATTTTCGGCAAAGTTAAATTGCAAATGTTTGGTGCACATAAGTTTAAGGTATAATCTCAAATAATTAGGTTCATCAAATTTAAAAAGAGTGTTACCCGACGCCGATGAACCTTCTCCTCCGGAAGAGGCCGTGAACTCTCGTCCTATTTGTGTTTGACCGGTTGAGCTACCAATCTTGTCCGGATGCTTCGAGTTGATGTGCTTGATGAACGTTCCATATCCTTCGCCATGCTTGAATTTATACTTAGTGCCACAATAGTTGCAAATAACTTTGAATTCATTCGAATTCTCAATCGCCTCCTTCTTGAAATAAATGGAAAATATATCGGAACGTAATACTTGTTGGGAACTTCGAGTCGATCCTCCGCCTCCGCTAGAGCCTCCGGCTCCGTCTCCGGTACCCGTACCCGTACCACCCGAGGTTGGTTGACTTCCACTCGTCCTTTGTTGTGATTGACCTTGAGTATTATCGTTGTCGTCGTCGGAGGGGAAATCATCTCCAAGTATCTCCCTAACATTCAAGTTGAACAAATGAGGGGAGATTTCTTCATCCGAAGGAATATTTTCAAGTTCAATATCTTCTAGAGTTGGTGGAAGTTGGCGTGGTTCACGTGGAGGTGGTGGAGGACAATTTAAGGTGTTGGGTATGGATTTTCCTCTAGATGAAGAAGGTGAGGCACCGGATGAAGAAGAACCTCTTCTAGACATTTTTTTTAAATTGAAAATAAGATGAATATATAAGATTTATGAGCTAAAACTAAGAGACTAGAAGTAGAAGTATACTAATTAGTAGTATATGTGTGGGAAAGAATAAAAATTATAATGAGAGAATTGAAATGAAAGTGATAATAAGAGAATTGAAATAAAATACTACAATTTGAGTTGAGATGAGATTGAGAACTTGAGTAGTTGAGTAGAAATGTAGAATCAATCAAGAATGTGGAATAGATTCAAATTGAGTATAGAAGAATAAGTAGTGTAGAGAAGAGAGTGTAGTAGTAGTAGAAGAAGTAGTAGATTGAATGTGAATGTTGTGTGCAAAAATTGATCACACTTGGAGGGTATTTATAGAGGATTGGAAGTGATCTCATCCATCCATTTCAAATTTTAAACACAAAAAAATCTCAACCCTTGAATTTAAAAAAAAAAAAATCGGCCGGAACCGCCGGTTCCGCCGTCCATCTCCACCGTTGATCTTCAACGGTCACACGATCTCGGCCGCACGTTTGAATTTTTAAAATTCAAAAAAGCCCGCCCTCCCGCCCAAACCGCCGGTTCGAACCGGAACCGCCGGTTCACTGCCGGTTCACCTCCCCAACGGTCACTTTTTTGGGCCGTCGGATCTCCAACGGACAGTCGATCTTGGCCGTTCAAAAATAAAAAAAAATAAAAAAAAATAGAGGAACTGCCGGTTTTAACCGTGAACCGGCGAACCGGCGGTTCCGGTTTGTGCTCGGCTGGAACCAAAACCGAACCGTGTTCTATCGGTTTCGGTTTCTTTTTTTACGATTCCGAAACCGGCGGTTCCGGTTCCGGTTAAAACCGGCGGTTCCCCGGTTCGAACCGTCGGTTTCGGTTTTTTTGTACATGTCTACCCTTGATCAAGATTCTCAAAACCATAGCATCCACTTACTCTCTCCGATGGCCACTGGTAGACATTTGTAGCAATCTCATCAAAAATCCTTATAGCGCTTTCCGGAGTCACACCAAGTACGGATCCACCCGCTGAAGCATCAACATACATTCTTTGACTATTTACCAAACCTTGGTAGAAAAATCCAACTTGTTGGTTCTCCGGGAAGCCATGTTGTGGACACTTGCGTAGCATATCCTTAAACCTTTTCCATGCTTCATAAAAACTCTCTTGAGGCATTTGCTTGAATTGAGTAATCAAGCTCTTCATTTGAAGTGTCTTAGAAGGTAGAAAATACTTGTTCAAGACATTTGTGCAAGCTCATCTCATGTGTTGCACGTACCCGAAGTAATAGTGGATAGCCATGTTCGTGCGCGCTCCCTCAACGAAAACGGAAACAACCTCATTCTTATACAATCTTTACTCACCCCATTCATCTTCACGGTGTTGGCAATCTTAATAAATTGAGCTAGATGAGCATTAGGATCTTCATTCGGGGTTCCACTAAATTGTTGCTCTCTCACCATAGAAATCAAGCCCGCCTTAAATTCAAAGTTGTTGGCATTGATTAGTGGTCTCATTATTTGTGGCATTGCCCTTGGCATGAAGAAATCCCGAATCACCCTTTGATCATTGTGAATTCCATGTTGCACCGAAGGTGGTGGTGGTGGCACATAAACTTGTTGTGGAGGAGCATAAGCTTGTGGAAAGCCTTGTTACCTTAGAACTTGTTGCACCATTTGTTGAAGCAAAGCTTGATTGTTTCTAGCTCCAAAATTTTGTTGAGCTTGATGAGAAGGATTAGCATTGACTTGAGGTGCGTTGTCTTGCACGTTCACATTTTGTCCTCCTTCCCCATCATGCTCTATCTCACCCGATTATCTCCTTGAAAATTCTCCATTTACTTACTATTTGTTGATTTGTTCTCCTTTCTTCTCCTTCTCAACGTATGCTCAATTTCCAAATCAATAGGTTCTATTTGTTTCCTTTTGGATCTTGTTTGCTTACACCTTCAAAGCAAAAGAAGTTAGAACAAGGTTTTCAAAAGTAAATACCATTAAACAAATAATAAAAAATATCTCTATTAAGATTACTCAAAACGTTCCTTCTTCAAGCTACTAGCAACGTTGCCTCCCGAGCAACGGTGCCATTTGATTAGCCATAACTTATAGTCGGATTGACCAATTCAAGAACTTATCGAATCACAGGGAGGTAGGTACTAGTGCTTAAGCGATCTCACGTTTGTTATAATTTTATAGAGACGAATTATCAATAGAGTGATTGTTCAAACGAGTAAATAGAAGTAATCAAAGCAATGTAAACAATGATCAAACGAATCAAGATAAGTGGATGAAATGTGGTTTACCAAATTAAGCAAAAGTGGGATTAACAACAATTAAGTAATGGGAAATCTTAGGATACATGCATTAAACTCATATGAATCAACGGTATTAATTAAGGGCCAACTCTAAATTCACCTAAGCTCATTCTCAAGATGAATAGGATATTAATTTCAATTAGCAAAAAGGTTGGTTCTCATTCAAACAATTCCAACTAGGTACTAAGCTTGAAATAAAAATTCCTTCACATAATTAATCAATCTCTCGATCAAACCAACCGTATGTGCTATCAAAGGGTTCTAAACTTTAAAGGATTTCTCAATCTCTTTACAATTTATAATGCACATGAAGTGTTTGATGAAATGATTCAATTAATTTTCCTAAATATGCAATTGACTTCTCAATCTAATCACAGGTTTAAAACAACAAACCACACAAATCATCATAAACATCAAGATCTAAAGCATCAATGATAGGAAATCAATTAACCCAATCAACATATGAATTTAAATACATAGATCCCAAAATTTAATCACAAACTTTCATGTTGCTAATCCCACAAAGGAGATTAGCCTACAATCTTCATAAGATCCTTAACATAGACATTAAAAACCTTACAAATCATGGTAAACTAGAGGATTAACACAAAATTGGGATGAAAACTCCCTTGGATTGGCTCCAATTTAATCTCCTTTCTTTCTTTGGTGATCACCCACTCTTCCTTGCTTCTTCACTTTATTTGGATGGTAGAATTTATGGAGAGATGATGTAGGATCAAAGTATGGATGAATGAGATGAAGAATATGGTGTAAAATCAAAGGAATGGTGTGTGAGGTGTGTGTGCAGCTGAAATTTCATGGATCCTACTTCAAAGGTTGAATGGAAGGGTATTTATAATCATTGGGGGCCTTCTAGAAGAATTTTGCTTTTTTTTTTACTGATCAGGCACCTACACGACTCGTGTGCTGCAACACGCCTCGAGTCGTGTCAGGGTTTCTGGGTCAACGCGAACTTACGGCAGCACACGAGTTGTGTGCCCCAACACGGCCAAGGGATGGTCATGTTATACGTTCTGATGTTGTTGCACGACCATCTTTTACAGGCCCATTTATAGTACACGGCTCGTGTACTTGAAACGGCTGGCCGTGTCCTTGCTGCCTTATTTTCTTCTTTCTTCTTTCGTCTCCCTTCTCTATTTTTGCTCCGATTTCACCTGTTTTACATATGATTAAATTCATTCACACTCAATTCCATAAAAACATATAACTCCACCAAGTAGCACAAAAATACGGATAAAAATATACGAAAATACACATAAAAAGACACTAAAATTTAGGTGAAAATATCACTCATCAATCTCACCCACTGATGAATCAAAGAATTACATACTACCTTACGTGTCTAGGTTTTTTGTATAGGGATTAAGAGCACGAACATCCATAATAACAGAGATCAAGTTCTCCTAATAGTCTGTATAAGTCGAACAATCTCAAGTGGTCCTTTTCAATACACACAAAGTGCACAAATGTAATTCTATAGTCAAAACAAACTAATACCAAATCACACTACAACCATCCCGATAGAGAGTCCCCGTATATCTCGATTGTGAGCATCTATTTATACTTTATAAGGAAATAGATAATATGATCTTCCGCGTATTGTAGCACAACATATTATTTACAGTATAAAGTAAATGGACTATTGCATCGGACATATAAATAAATTATAAGATGCAATTATTTGATCAATGATTCTTATTTCAAATAAATTGTTATAACATTGTTCATACTAAAACTAGGTCTTTAGTATACAATCCAACAGTGGGTATTCTTCTATATGCTTGACAAGAGAAACCACAGCACAATAATTCAACCCTTGTACTCAATCTGATGTGGATGCGCATCAATGGAGGGCAATGAATAGCCTCTGTGGTGTATTATTTCTGGATATGGATTTCTGGATATTTACCATATCCCACCATGTACGACATATTCATTGGATTATCTCCTAGTATGTAAATAATTTGGCATGACAGCATAAACCGCAATTGGCGAAGCTACGAGGTTTCAGAATTATTAGATAATTTTGGTTTTTCGGAGACGATGATTCACAAAATACATAAAATTCTAATCATCAAATAATCAAAACTTTGGGATAATACAGAGTTTGTTTCTTTCACCCAGAAATTGACATTTATGACCAAATGATCTCCAAGAATTACTTCCCCTTCTGAACCATTCTACCCTACTCGCATGATCTCTCTGAAATTTAGCAGTCTAAATCTTCTTGATCTCCTCTTCATCAAACATCCTTCCTCTTCTTTAGTTGTCGTCACTTTTCAAACGTCTTTTTTTTTTTAATTTTGTAATTAAAATGGTAATAAAATTGTCTTTATATGTAGTGTATTTAGTAATTTAAATATGTAAATTTTAATTTTAGTGGTTATACGTTTAGTACTTGGGTTCGTCTAGCAATTACAGTGGTGCAAATAGTCGGCCCCAAAAATTATATGACAACTAAAAATTGATAACATTTTTTTTATATAAAGTGATACCTAATCATGAAAATGTGACAATCCGTCCACCTAAATCAAGCTATTTTATGAATATCAGGATGAATGAAAAGTGATAACATTTATAATTAAAAGTGATATGTAGTCAATAAAAAGTGATATTTCTTCAAGCTGATTAATTTTATGGTCAATTAATGAGATGAATAATAATAATAATAATAATAATAATAATAATAATAATAATAATAATAATAATAATAATAATAATAATAATAATAATAATAATAATAATAATAATAATAATTTTTAAGTGATAACACTCTTAATAAAAAGTGATATCTAATCAAGTCAAAGTGATGGAGAACTATTTTTGAACAAATAATAGAACAAATAAAAAGTGATAGTACTTTAAAAAAAGTTATACTATATCATTAATAAAAAGTGATAAACGTCCAATTAAATTATTTTATTAACAATTTATAGAATAAATAAAAAGTGATAATATTTTTTATAAAAAGTAATAAATCAAATAAATGGAAAAATAATATTCATTCAATTGTACTCTATTTAATGAACAATTAGTAAACAAGAAAAAGGCAATACTCCATATTTATTAAAAGGAAATACATGATTAATTAAAAATAAAGTTTATTTAATTAAATTATTTTATGATCAATTTCTAAAACAAATAAAAATTTAGAATTCGACTGCAGTGCACCTGTGGCACCGGTGCACCTGGACGATCTCAATCGTTAGATCAAACTATAATTGAAGTCCTACCATTAATTGATTTAAATTTAAAATTTAAAATAGAATAACTACCAACTATCTATACTTTTACCCTATATAAATTTTAAGATGCAACGGTGCACCAGGTACACCCTATAATAATCTAAAAATTTATAGTATTTTAATAGAAAGTTTAATTATAAATAATGAAATATTAAAAGTTATTTAATAATATAATACATATTAAAATTTTATTTTAAAAAAGAAAAAACTTATAATTATCATAACTAATCAACGCATCATAGGAGCTATCAGCTCCTCAGAAATGATCCAAATGGATAATGCGGCTAATGAATCGTCAGATATGGATTAAGCGACTATTTGAATAAATTATTTCTAGGGATGTCAATTTTATCCGCAGGGTCGGGTTATCTGCGAGTACCCGAGGTGGTGGGTACGGGTAGGGTAGGCTTTATCGGGTAACGGGTAGGGTAATACTTGAACCCGATAAAAATTTTGCGGGTAAGGGTAGGGTACGTATTTTCCTTTTATACCCGTTTACCCGACCCGATACCCAACCCGTTTACCCAATACTATATATTATACATATTATATTTATATAATACTATATATAGTACTATTATGGTATACATTTTTAATTACATTACATATTTATATATTCATATTTACATTATTTAATTTTTAATTAATTATGTCCAAGTAATATATTTATTTTTATTTATATTATAATATTATATATTTCTAATTATGTATGTATATATTCATATTCCTACTTTCAAAAATTATATATACTCCTATATTATATTATGTAATTTTTAAATTACGTATTTACATCATTTATTTAGTTTTTAATTAATAATATTTAAGTACATTATTTAATTCCAAATTTATATTTATACTTTAAAAAAAATATTAATTTCAATACGGGTAGGATTGATCAAGTTTGTGAAACGATAGATATTCATATAATATTTTACAATAATTGCGGGTACCCATTTACCCACGGATTATCCGCATATCCGACGGATATACCCGTACCCTACCCGATGTTCAATTTTAGGGTAATAGGGTAGGGTAAGGATAGGGTAAATAGGGTAGCGGGTAGTATGTGGATTTGTCCAACCCGTACCCTACCCTACCCATTTACATCCCTAATTATTTCGGTTAGTGTGAGATCCGTGGGATGGTTTTAGTCAATACTCACCTTTCTATTTTACTTGAAATTATTTTATACAGTTTTTAATTAACGTATTTTTAATTTATTAAATTTTAAATTTAATTTTATTTAATGGGCTTTATATAATTATTTATTTATATTTATATTAATAATGGCTTTTTATTTTTAATTTCACAATTTGCACGATACAAAGTTATACATAATCGAGAAAAAGTAATGTCTATTCTATTAAATTGTTTTATAATATGTCTACTCCCTCCGCCCCCTCTAAGGGCGTCATTTGTTTTTTGCACGTGGATTAAGGAGTATTATTATTTAATGTGTAGTGGATAGTTGTATTAATGGAAGTGTGAGTCTCCTTTTTTAGTTGTATTAGTGGGTATGTGTGGATAAAAAAAGAAATGAGACCCTTGGGAGCGGACGTCCAAAATAAAAAAAATTATACCCTTAAAGGCGCATGGAGGGAATATTATATAAACAGTTTACAATATAAATGAAAAATTATACTTTCTTCATTCTATTCATAAGTTCTTATTTGCTTTTTGCACGTGGATTAAGGAGTATTATTATTTTATATGTTGCTATATTAGTAGTGAGTGATGAGCAATATGTAGGGCCCTTTTATTAAAAGGAAAAAATAAAAATCTTTGAATGAGACACTCAATATAGTGAAATAAGACTTTTCGGCGAGACGAAGCCACAGGGGGTAATATTTATTTAAAAATAATAATATATTTAATAAAAAGTACTCCTTCCGTCCCACATAACTCTTCACACTTTCCTTATTTGCTTGTCTCGCAAAACCGTTCACGCTCTAAAAAAAGAAAAATCACTTTATCTCAAAACCTCAAAAGTTACTTTAATTAAATGACCACCTCATTTCAAAGTTTAAACCAGTAGAGAGGAGAATCGTTTAATATTTAATCAGGTTATATTCTAACACGCCCCGACGAGATTAATTTTTGCCTTAAGTATTGCATGTGAAATTTTTTTAATAAATAGGTGGTGGTTGCTAGGTCATAACTCTAATACTATGTTAAATGACCATTTTATTCAAAAGTTCAAATTTGAAAATCAGCCTTAATTAAAATAACAAGCGCTAAATAGACAACATGGGCGTAAGGCGTGCATTGTGATTTATTAAATGAGTTTGGTTATATACCTCTTATCGATTTTTTGAGACAATCTCATACAAATCTTTATTTAAAAAACATTCTTGAAAACGGAGGATGTGATACCTAATTAAAAAAATAATAATAATAAAACGTATGTTAAAGTTGCTCAAATATGATATATTTCATGTTTAACGCAAGGAAATTCTGGTGGATGCATAATTAATAGTGATATGCACAACTCAAGAAATTTGTATATATTTAGGAATTATCCACTCCTATTTTTTAAATTGAGACAATGGGTGGCATAAAAAAGTTAGCGGGTGAGGTAAGATTTAGCACAGTCTACAATATAATAGTTAAGTAATCAAAAGGCATATTTTGGTGGTGTATCCATTTGCATCCCGGTGTCACAATTGGGGAACCGAAAACGAAAGCCACTTCTCCATGCGATTTTTCATTAACACTTCGTTGTTTTGTGCCCTTTCATTTATTTTATTTTATTAAAAAAACTGTTAACTTCGTTGTTTTGGATGTTCTTTCCCATCGCGCGGTGTGTATGTGTACTATAGCATTTGCTCTGATTTTCGTTATCGCTTGTGATTATATGTGCAGCCATGAACGTATCGTCGTTGAAAGGGAATGAAACAGAATTGAAGGAATTGAAAAGGCAATATTTGATTTCTATACTTAGTTACCATTAATAGTGGAACTGAATGCAGAATTTGAGATTAGAGTGGATTAAGGTCAAATAGGGTAATTCATTTCATAATTTTGTATGTAAGATTAATTTTCTTTTATTGATGTTCCTAGTAGTAATAATAGGTTATAGGTGTGTATCTCTTGATAATTATTTACATTAAGATTAAATTCTCACGTACTTGGATCTTTCATCATAGTGACAAGATATCTTGCAATTCGCTATCCGTGACACACAGACATCGCGATTCATTATCCGTAACATATTAGTAGAGTATTTTACGGTCCTTTACCCATAATTCATAATTTATAGGGTAACTTATGATCAGTTACATAAAATTAATAATTTCATAAATCTAAAAGTTTCTATTATTCATCCTTCCAATTTTAAAGTGTCAAATATTATCTTTTTCATTCTCATTAGAACTTCAAATTTATTTTTCCATTGTTTCTCTTAATTTGAAAAGAGATATACTTAAGATTAATTTATGACGGAAAAACTTGATACAATGATAAAGGATATTCATCTTATGCACAAGTGTATCCATTTCATTCACGACATTCATTTCAAGTGGAAAATTTTATTTATTGTTGATTATTAAGTTTCTTATTATGTGATAATAATTTATATAATTATATGAATGTCATTATGATTTATGAAATTATTAATTTTATGTAACTGATCGTAAGTTACCCTACTAAATTATGAATTATGGGTAAAGGACCGTAAAATACTCTACTAATATGCTACAGATAATGAATTGCGATGTATGTGTGTCATGGATAGCGAATCACAAGATGTCTTGTCACTATGACAAAACATCCAAGTATGTGAGAATTTAATTTTAATGTATGAGTCATTTAATTTTTAATCAATGAATGATTTCATGTTTCGTTCACCTCCCATTATTTACCATTTTTAGGATTAGATTTTGAAGGTATATTGGAGCTAATGCAATATAAAGAAGTCATAATAATAGTAATAATTTCGTTAGGGAACTTTGAAATTGTTTTTCTTAATTTCCATGAATTAAAGCTTTGTTAATTGTTAGTGTTGTGAATTTGATTAATCTCAAGACTAACATTACTTAGGACACCCCTCTATCATCTTTTACAAGTTTTAAAGGGCGAGGGCGAATTTAACTAATCGTATGATATGCAGTTGTTTGTTAATATGATACTCCTTCAAAACCTCGTCATTTGCTAGAGAATTTTATTCACTCTCTTTTTAGAAAATATTTACTGAAAATTTATAAATAATATCATTTTTATTAAAATTGGAGTACGACAATAGAGAGAAAAAAGGCAAAGACTTGTGTAAGACCGTCTCACATAAGGGCTTACGTGAGACAGTCAGAAAGTGATAACTTTTATACTGAAAAGTGATACTAAATCAATGAAAAGTGATAATGTTATTTCATGAACAATATATTGTATAACTGAAAAGTGATAATATTTTATAACGAAAGTGATAACTAATTTAAAACGTGTAAAATGATCTCACGTGAGACAGTCTCACGCAGAGCTACCCGAAAAAAAATGAAGTTTTTTTTTCCCAAATGGCAAGTCTTGTATGAAACTATGGCAAGAAACTATCTAACAGTGAAATCATTTTACGTTTTCGTCATAAGTTATTACTTTTGCAATAAAATATTATCACTTTCGCTATAAAATGTTATAATTTTTTATTTATACTATAAATTGTTCATGAAATAATTCACCCCACCGTTAATTTTTCTCATCAATTGAGTATCACTTTCATTAATGATGTAATTACTTTTTATCCGTGTCACGTAAGAGCACTCCGGTCTCACACAAATCTTTGCTTTTTCCAAAAGATTATTAATTGAAGATAAAACGTATGAAAGCGAGATGAATTGATCATTTATATAGTTTGCAGGCATATAAAATGATGAATTAGTTTGTAGGCATATAAAATGAATTTTAAAATCCAAATGTGAAATTTATACACAAATGCATGTTTTGAAAATTAAAACCTGATTTTTAAACATAAAACAAATGTAGCCAAACTGAAAGTACTACTACTTTTGCTGGAACAATAGAGGTAGAGAAATTAAATGGATTCTCCCGAACTGGCCACTACAGTAACAATAAATAGATATCATTATCATTTATCATTATTATTAAAGAAAGATTCACTTCCTTTCCAGGGGAAGCATCAAGACATTTTTGCTAATTTAGTTTTTACATAAAAAGTTAAGACCATACAATTTTGCAATAAGAAGAAAACACACAAATTTGATCTTTTGGATGGAGTCAACAAACTTGGTCCATCTTGCTTTATATGAAGCCAAGTCATGAACAGAAGAGAGGCTGTAACAGAACTACGTGTCATGTAACAATGTGTCATGTAATAAAAAAAATACATGCCCTTCTCCATATTCTGCGTAATCTAGATCAAGTATAACCGTTGTTGATTTGAATATATCACTCAGTAGGTTTGTCTTCCTCCAAAAATAAATGAATTATAGAATTCATAACTTCACTATTGATAATGCCAGAGCTCTGCAAAGCCAGAAAGTGAGTAAGCCTGAGAGCATATTCTCATGAAATGGATAACATTGTTATTTCTCATAATAACATAAATTGCATTACGTACCTCCAATAGTATTCTGATTATCATACACTAATGCTAAAGGTAAGATATAGATATAGTATAGCAGATGCAAAATCCCAAGCTAGAAACTGGAAACATAATATTTTTTGCCTATTCTCATGCTACATAGTGGTTAGGTCTGTCCTTTATTATTATTTTTCTTTTCTGAATAAAAGATTGCGATTAAGAAGTGAGTTAGAGTCTGGTGTGAATCAGGTCTTCACGTGAATTTGTTTTTGCAAAATTACTTTTTACCATATACTCCCTCCGTCCCGCGCTAACGTTGACGTTTGTTTTTTGCACGAAGATTAAGAGATATAGTATTTTAATGTGTAGTGAGGTGAGAGAAATAATATTTAATGTAGACAAATTCTCTTGTGAGACGTTACTTACCTGAGACGGTTTGTGAAACGTGTTAAAGTATGTCGATTATTTAGATAAAGTATGTTTAATGATGGTTAAGTATGTTTTTAAAAATATGCTGGATTATGCATTAAAGTATGATTTTAGTGTGTTATAATTTAATTTATTATTGACATACTTTAATTATAAATAAACATACTTTATCTATACAATAAGCATACTATAGTGATGGGTCGACCCGTCTCACAAGAGAGTAACTCTTTAATGTAAAGTGAATGGTTGTATTAGTGTTGTGTGTGGGCCTTCTATGAAATAATTAATTGTTTTGAGTGGGTCCAAGTTGACAAAAAAGGAAATGTAAACCTTAACATGGGACAACCCATAATGGAAAACGTAAACCTTAACGTGGGACGGAGGGAGTAAAAATTACTCTTTGAAGAGTAATATTTTTTATTTAGAAGATTAATAGTTCATCTCTTTAAAGAGTAATTTTTCATGTATTAAAGAGTAATAAATAAATCAAGATTTACAATAATTTGAAGAGTAATTTTTTCATTCAGAAGAGTAAAAAATTATGTCTCTAAAGAGTAACTTTTATATACTAAAGAGTAACATTTGAAAACAAAGTTCACGTGTGAACCTGGTTCACACAAATGTTTCCCGCGATTGAGTCTAAAATTAACGAGTTTAGGATTTTATAACGTCACTAGCTATTTTTTTTATCTAATTTGATCCTTTTTTTTTAATTAATTTACCTAAATTATTTTTCATCTTCGTAAATAGTTCACAAAATTTTGGGATGTTGCTATTTTCATTAAAATTTAGCTTTCAGCTCACAAGTAACATTTTTTTAATTCTATGACTCGTCGAAAACAACAGTTCTCTATCAATTGTCATAATGTTAGAATTGAGCCTCATATGTGCCTGAGGCGCAGAGGCGAGGAGGTTCAGGTCCAAGGGCCTCCGTGCGCTTTTTTTCACCTTAAGAGGCGCGTCTCCCATGAATTTCCCAGTTATCCCTTTTTGAAGTACTCCTAATTTTTAAAAGTTGTTATACACTTTCAATTAGTTAACAGAGCGACTCTTCCCTCATCTATATGCATGAAGTATGAATAAATTTAGAAGATAGATAAACGTGAAGAACAATCTTTTATCAATGAAATCAAAATACCTCTGGATTGCGAATAAGCTCCTTCAAAATAGAATGAAGAGTAAACCGAAGTTCTTTAAAGAGGACAGCAATTTGTGCCGGCGCTGCCATTTTCAGCCAATTGTCTACAATAATTAATCCATTCTGAAATTCAAGAGGAATAATCAATAACAGAACATATTGTTAACTTTTTAATTCAATGAAAAGAATCAACAAATCAAATATGAGATAAAATAAAAATTGAAAATTTCTAAGGGTGAAAGAAGGATACTTGATGCTGAACATTTATAGATCCACCAAACAACATGATTGAGTAGGGCGAGACGATAGTTGTGTCTCGAAGGAACACTTTAGTTGTCTCAACCTGAAATTGTATGAATAAGATTACAAACATAATTTATGACCTTCGGAGAATATACAAGTGATGAACTGAAAAAATAAAACAAGAGTTCATAACTTTGCAAATATACCTATGTATAGGTTTTCTGTATGTTAGTCTATATTTCTACTTACTACTTCAAAACTGAAGGATAATAAACCTTGCATTCACATAACTACGACATTCTTCAAAATTTCACTTCTGCAATTTGTGGTTAATCTCACCATCAATTTTAGGGTGATTCTGCGGTGCGCCTGGAGGTTAATAAGTTAAAAATAGGTTTTAGTGGGTAGTTATTTTTTAAAAAATTTAATTATTTTATTTTATATGATGATGGTGATCATATTAAAATTTAATCTAACAGTTAAAATCATTCAGGTGCACCATGTGCACAACAGTTGAATTTTAAGCGCACATGTGATCAACCAAAATAGGGAAAAGAAAAAATGCTGTTTCACAGGTACAATCAAGAAAATTGTCTCAGGAAAGACCAGGAAAAAATCAGGCATATCGAGGAATTATTTTAATTTCCAGCTCTTCAAATATTTCTCTCTCATTTTCTGCTTTACCTATATATTTAAATATTCCTGGTTGCATCATTTCCTTTCTTTTTTTTTTTTTTGAACCGACTTTTTCAGAGTAGGAGAGCATAAATCAAGGGAAAATCCTAGGGATGGTTGTGCATAATTTATGGTTTTATCATTCCTTAACTTCCTCGTTAATTGCCAAAAGATATGACTTTCTAAAGTATGAATTTAAGTACAGTTTTGAGAAATTTGTCGAATGAATTATACATTCCACATTATTCTTGCTCAGTAGTGTCAAAAGTCACAACTCACAAGTACTCATAACTAGGCAGTAAGTAATTTCAAAAAATGGAATTCTTGCAGAAGTAATTTTCCAGTATCACCAACTTATGCCAACAAACATCAGATAAAGACAAAAAATTCCAAATAACATCAAGTCACCAAATTTGAATTAAACAGTTCATCTTCAAGCAAGGGCTTAGTTTAAACATAATCCCTTTTTTATGAGTAGCACTGATAAGACTTGCATAATTGCAGGCATGCAGAACTGATATTCGCAAGCAGCTTTTTTACCTTTTCAAGAAAGACTAGAAATGGATACTGAAAAGCTTTATGGTTACTGTTAATAGAAGACGGATGTATGTAAACTTCTCTTTTTCCATCATGCCATACGGGACGAGTCCCTGTATCTCCTCCCTCAATGGTGGCTACATTTGGATACAGACCCGCACATAGTATTGCCTGTATATGTTTATTGAAAAAAATTAAGAGAATAACCAGTACAGAAACTTGATGAAGTTTAACATCAGGAAAACAGAAGAAAAATATTACTATTAATTTCTCCAAGAACTCTTATTAAGAACAATGAGCATTCTTAATAATGTATTTCGAAGGATTTAATTTACATCTACTTGTAATGCTAAAGCTACCAGAAACGTAACAAAATACGATGAAAGATAATTTATAGCACAACTTTTGTAAGAAGGTACAGTTATGCAAACATCATTGCAGATTTTTGAAAACATGTAAGCTTCAAATTCAGAATAGTGTTCTCTGATTGTGATAGCAGTTCTAGAGAGTTAATGAATTTATGCTCAAAATATACTTCGGAATAAAAAACATGAAAAATATAGAAAAATTAAGACAATGCTCTAATGCACCTCAAATCAATATTATATATTTCCAAGAAAATTGTGAGAAATAACAGCATCTTCGATGTGCAACAAGTATTGACACGTAAAAACTTCCGAGTATAACAGGGATTTAACTTCTACCTTCACCACTACCGAATGATGCGAGTACTGATTAAATTGCTGGGAGGAGTCTGAGAGCCAATTGTCAAGCATTTCTTTCTTTTTCCGGCCAACCCGCTGTAAAGACTTCTTCTTAGAATAGTTTGACAGACAAACAAAGCAAGGAAAAAAGTTCTTTGGTCAAAAATATGATGTAGAAGCAATGGTTAGGTCTTAATCATGGAGCCATACTCAACACATTAACAATAATCTCTGAATATATAAACTTATAAAAATTACTAGAAATTTTTGTTAAGTTCGGTTTTAAAGAAAACCCAATGTTGGGTTATCAACTTATCATTACCTCGTTCTGTCTCTGTCTGTCTGTCTCTCTCTCTCTGTCTCTCTCTCTCTCTCTCTACATATTAAATTTTATTGAGTTACCCAATTTTGGGTTCTTATTGCTCCATCTCTTCCCCGTCCCCCTCTCTCCCCATATGTTATAAAATTAAAAAGAAAAAAACCTTAAAAAGCCATATCTTCAGCTAATATAATATATAAATTGACGAGGAGATTAACTTATAAGTAGTTTGTGAATCTTCGGTTCATAAAATTCACCAAAAATAAGGTGAATTTGCTAAGATATCTGCAATATAGGTGTGTCTTATCAAATTGCCATGGGAGCTCAAGTAGAGTATGACATTCATTTATAGATACCATGCTACAAAACCCCAAATTGATTCCAAAAGAAATTCAAATCAAATAAGTATTAAATAAATAAAAAATTAATAATTAATATCATTAAAAAATGAAATTAAATAAAATTAAAATAAAAAGGAAATATATAAATCGCAATGAGACAAGCACAACTTAACTCCGCAGTAATTATAATATATTAGATATTACCACGCCAATCTTAAGTAAATGCTAATTTTATTTTGGATGCTTGTCTGTATGTAGAAAACTGAAGGAAACCTTTTCTCCCACCTCAAACTGAACATCTCGACAATATTTGTTAGTAGCTTATGACATACATTGTTGGTTTGGCCGAAGGTTCATGTTAAACACTTGTCTAAGTATTAATGTATGAGGCTACACTTGTCTAAGTATTGTATGAACGTAGTGCATGGAGTTAATCAGCTCAGGTTGGCGGATGGTTCGAGGTAGTTACAGTTACACCAGTTCTCTGTTTAACTATTTCTGGGAATAGATGTGAGCACTGGTTTTTGTGCAACTGGAATGGATGGTTTATTGGATTGTTTACAACCGATTTTCAGCTGAGATACATAGTAGGAAGTGGTGGTTTCCATTTGGATTTTGGATAAGAAATCAGATATTTTGGCGGCCGTTTGATATACACCTATAAAAGCCAAAAACTACCATACAGGTAACAGATTACAAGTTACAGTTTTTTGCTCAGTTTCTGTTTTGAAGTGTTTTAGTGCAGATCTGGCTAACACGTGTTTTTCTTGGCTTGTAATCACTCTCAGCAATAAGAAAATCTTCTCATCTCAAGTGATCAAATCACTCTAATTCCTTGAGTTCATGATCCATTTTCCATTCTTTAAGTTATTATTATATGCGACTCAATATTGTATTGACTTCTTGTTAATTGAAGCTTGATTCAGAACTACATGTGCTGTCCATGGGAAATCAAGGAAGAAAAAGATGGTTTCAACAAAGTACAATATTGAAAAAGTTCATTGAGAAGCCTGATTTTGGATTGTGGAAGTTAAAGATGAAATCTCTACTGGTGCAGCAAGGATTGGCTGATGCTAAAGAAACAACTGTTATAGGGGTATGGAGCAAGCTGTACAGCTTATACTTGGTAATGAGGCTTGCAAATCGATTGTACTTGCAGAAGTTATACTCTTTCAAGATGATTGAAGAGAGATCAGTATTTCATAAGATGGATGACTTCAATAAGATCATTGATGATGGAGAAGATAGAGGTTAAACTTAACGTGGAGGATAAAGCTTTGATTATCTTGTCTGTTTTTCCGAAATCTCTGGAGAAGAGAACTTCAAGGATACTTTACTGCATGGAAGCAAGGACTCTATCACTCTATCACTCAACAACCATCAACTAAAACATAGTTTCTTTTGCTATATATACTGCTACAAATGTTGAAGCCTATGAACCAAGAACATACAATGAAGAATTACTGGTAAAGATAGAAGCAAGTGTATGTTTTCTATGAAAGAAGAACTGCAATCATTAAAATAGAATGAAGAATGTTACCTGGCAGACCGTAAACAAACCAAAGTCTCAGAAATTGGTGAGATGCAAGTGGGTTTACAAAAAGAAAACAGATACTGGGAAAGTAGGTGGCATCAGATTGGGATTTTCTCAAAAGGAAGGATTTGACTACAATGAAATATTCCAACCTGTATTTAAGCACTACTCTATCAGAATTTTACCATCATTAGTGGCTCATTATAATCATTAGCTTCATCAAATGAATGTGACCATAGTATTCGTACATGGTAAACTAGAAGAGAGCATCATGAACATACCAGAATGCATTGCTGCGCAGAATCCTGATTCAAAGGCATGCTTGCTTTTGAAATCCTTATAAGCCAAGGGCACACAAATCCAAGTAATGAGAGTGGTTCATCAGCTGAATTTCTTTTGGAACCACAGCAAAGCAGAATTTCTTTTGGAACGCAAGTTATCAAATGTCCAGTTTGATACTAGTAGAGACACACCCATAAATATGTGAAGTGGCCTGTGTGGGAAGGACCTAGCCCTGGGCATTAATGGGGCGCTAATGGAATAGGACATATAACCCTGATTATCATGTTTCCAAGAAATTGGAACGGAATAGCTAAGGAGGAGCACAATCACTTGAAGAGGTAGAAACGCATCAATCTCATGCTCAATTTCTCATTCTAGATGCATCATAAAGCTGATTTAATCCATATCTTTAGAACAGACGCTCATCCGGATATCATTACGGAGTCCACTCAAAAAAAGCCCAAGATCAAGGGAATGTTCACATACTCATCAACTAGTGGATTCACCCTTGGCCACAATCAAGTTTAGCTCCTAAAGAATTCTTCAGTATGTTGTTAAGGGGGCATGGGGGGTGGAAGCACAAACCAATTCTAATCTAATAGCCTCTATATCTTATGTAGATATTTGAGGGCAACTGAAACTACCAAGGAACCAAGATAACCTCTTGGTTTTTGTCATATCTTTATTATGCTAGCTAGAATTTCCTTTTCTTTTGATTAGGTATATGGCTCTTTTGTTCCAAAGAGGAATTATCTTTAATCATCTGTGGTGAACATTTAAATCATTTCGAATACAAAATTTACCAGTATAACTCTATAAAAACTGCTATTTGAATCTATTTAAGTTCCTTAAAGCAAGTACATTCAACTACCATCTGTAATACATTAAACATTCACAAATTAAGAGCAGAAAGGGCTCATAAAAAATTGGTTATTAAACTTAGACATACCTTGGGAATATTTATTAGCCCACTGTCAGCAAGCAATACACCAAATTGTATCCTCATGTCCCTAGCATGAAAAAACATCAAAATTGGAAAAAAAAATTCTTAGTTATTTCCAATAGAAAATTCACACTAAGTTACACTTAAAAATTAGAAAGCGGATTAAATATTTCAATCACTAATGAAGAAAATGCAGACTAGATCTTTCGAGCATATTTCAACAAATCATAGCCATAACAGATAAAATCAACAGAGATGAGATAAACATCATACCTAATCATGTACATGACAGAGGAACTTAAGAAATGGGAACTGCAAAAATGTTGAGCGGCTTTAGCTCCTTCCTACGGTAACAAAACAGTTGGTTATTTTAATAGAGCTTTCCCAGAGTTGCTAAATAGTTATATATAACCAATAAAACAATATTATAGCCATTAAATATACTCTTAAGCAATTACGTCGAGTTTCTTGTACAGCATGCCAGTCAAATTATCTAGAGGAGCATAATCTAGCGAGGATACCAGGGAAAAAATAGCAGACAAAACAGTTATGAACTTATTTTATATTACAATATCCAAGCATTTCAAGGTCTACTAAAATAACTTAAGTATTAAAATCTCATGGGTGGTTGATATATTGTCAAGTAAGGCTGATGTACTGCTGCACCAGAAGTTTCTCAACTCTAAGGGGGGTGTTTGGTAAATTTAGGAGGAATGAAGGGATAATGGGAAAGGAAAAGGAAAAGGACAGGAATGACTGTAATACCCCCAATTTGAGGGGGAAAATGATTGATTTGGAAAAAGAAAAAGAAAAACCATTCCGGCATTCCCCTCCCCACAACCGAATAAACCCCCACTAAGATAACAATATAGTTATGTGTACAAATAGGAGATGATCATATTAGCCTCTCCATGAATTTGCCTAATTTATACATTGTATTCTTTTAATCCATGAGCATGACAACTCAAATGAACATGCAATATAACCCATTGACAATCGTATTTATGTAACAAAATATAGTCTTCTACATTCTTAACTCTATCTGAGGATGTAATGAGAATGTGGTTCCAAGATATACAATTCAAATCTAATAGGTGTTATGACCAGCATTAAGGATGCCATCTAACATCTCAATTAGTCTATCATGAAAAGTAAGTCACTGCAATTTGGGTCACATGAAGAACACATCTGTAACACTCCATAATTAACTAATTAGTTACAAATATTATCATTTCTTCATTATTTAAGACTTAGGGCCTTCCTAGGATTTTACATTCCTTATTAATACTCTTTAAGTCCACTCAGCCATATAAAGCCCATAAATTCAAGCCCAGTGTCGAAAATCAAGTAAAGGAAACTCTTGGGAGTAATGATGCCAGAACATTTCGTACTTGGGGAAAACTTTCCAAAAGCTTTTAGCTTTATTTATGGCAACAATTGATTTCTTTCCTTAATAATAAAATTACCTTCCTTATCACATTGTGATGCCCTAATCTTCCTAAACCATTGCATATATATAAAACACAAGGTAAAACTCCAACCTTTCTCCTTCTTCCATATACTTCAGTTTTTTTTTTTATCTTTTTACCATCTTTATTATTTTCCAGCAACCCCAATGATTTTTCAGCCATCATTAATAATTTTCTAGAAAATTTTATTTTAATTCCCAGCCTCTTTTAATTTAAACTTCCAGCTTCCATGTTATTATTTTTAAAACTCAATTTCTCAACCTATATTCAAATCCTTTTTAGAACAACTTCTACTAGCAGTATTAACTTTTATAAGACTAGGATCTAAGTTATATATTCAATTCCAAAGTGTACTAGGAAAAGAGAGCATCGAATTAGTCAAAGATGGATCATGCATCAATACTTGAAGTGTCTATTTATGATAACAAGGTGGGGATTTATTTGATTTGTCTTTAAAAAACGTAACTCGTGGTCAACAAGCTATAAATGTGAATTTATGATATCAAGAATAAAGAGATCTGAAGATTTATTAGCAAAATAGGATCTGAAGACCTAATAGCATCATGGGGGGTCCGAAGACCTATTAAAATATTATGCACTTAAAAAGTCCCGACTAAGTCATGATTGCTCACCCCAACTTCTAATTCTATTTTTCAGATGGAGGAGTTGATGTAGCCGGGTCGGATGATGCATAATTCAATATTAATAAAAACTATTAAACTATTTTGAACCTAAGTTTTAGTTTTTATTATAATTTGAACTTATACTCTTATGTTTATACATGGTTCAATAAAAGTTTATTGTTACTAATTCTTTCGCTGAAGGTTATTCAGAATTACTTTAAGAGCTGTTTTTCTTTTACTCTTAATTAAGAAAGTCTAGATAAAGTAAGTTTCCAACTATTCTTATTCAAATTTTTTCAAATACCCCTTTTATGCATATAGCTTTAAATTATCCAAGATTGAAGGTCATAATTTTAAATAAAGGAATATTTTCCAAACATGTAGCGTACAAGCACTAGCAGTAGACGTGCAGTAATGTTGTATTCAACTTTTATTCAATAAAATGATCACATCCCTCAATTTCTTCATATGATTTTATTCTATTAAGTGGTGAAGTTTCTTTAATTAAGTGTGTCAAATCATCCAGTAACAAACTCACCATACTCAAGATTTTATCCCATTTTATATATGCAACCAACATAACTAGATGATCTGATTGCCGGTTAACATCAGATGCAACAGTTGAATCACCAGTTTGATCAGCCAACAAAGAAAACTTTGCTCTTTCAGCATTTTCTCTCTGCAAATCACACAGTATATAATATCAACACTCCAGAATAATTAGATAGGAAAGAAAAAAGCTAACCACAAACCTCATCTTTCGGATACACAAATGGTGACTTGTAGCTCAAAAATGCTGAAATGGTAAGGATGGGTGACAAACAACCAAATATTGCACCATATAATACCATCTGTCAAACAAAAGATTAGATTAGCATAGAATAAGTGAATAAATAATACTCCCTCCGTCTCATTTCAGATGACACACTCCATTTTGGGTTGTCCCACAAAAGTTTGCACATCCCTAAAAAAGCAAAAAGTCAAACACAGTCACCCTTCCACATACACTTTATTTACAAAAAAACCACTCTTACCTAACACACCTAACATACTTTATCATTTATTTATTACCAAAAAATACCATAATACCCCTAAAAATTATCACTTTCTTAATCTCCGTGCCAGGAGAGGCATGTAAACTTTTGTGGGATGGAGGGAGTAGTTGTTAGTCCAAAATTGTTTTTCTGGGCTAGTTTCCTCTAGAGTACCTTCTGAGGCACCTATGGATCATAATTATAGACCAAGCAGAAGTGAAGGAAGCAGTCTAGTTCACGAGGGAAGATCTCAAAGGTTTGTTGGCAAACTCATTTACCTATCTCACACTAGACTTGACACTTCATAGTCAGTTGGTGTGGTAAGTCTACATACGAATATTCCAAATGAGAATCCAGATGAAGTGAACAAAATTTTGAGATATATAAAGACAACTCCTGGACATGGTTTACTCTTCAAGGAAACTGAAAAACATGTGGAAATCTACACTGACGCTCGTTGGGCAGAAGAGTTGACTCATTCGTCTGGAGCAACCATCACTAGGAAAAGTTAAAGGCAATCAGTAGCATTTATCAGCTGAGCAGAATCAGAATACTGTGCCATTACCTTATTAATTTGAGTGGCTTCAAAGACTATTAATGGAACATAAGGTTGAGACAAAGAACATAGTCAAGATGTTTAGTGACAACTGCTTTCAGAATAGCCAAAAAGCTAGTGCACCATAATAAAAAGAAGGCCGCGGATATCTACACCACTATTTTTGCTTCATACACCCACCGTCTTTTATTTACAAAAGTACCAAATATTATAAACCCTAAAATGCCCTTAATGAATTCTACCCACTTCACAAACTTGTTTTCAATTCAACATTTTAAACCATACACCCACCACAAAAAATATATATATATTCAATTCAAACAACATAAGATTATACACCTCTTATCACCTTCTCCACATTCACCCCCTCTTTTTTTTAAAAGCAAAATAGTGAGTGAAGAATTTCTCAATCCATTTCAAACCCAAAAAAATCACCCACAAAGTATAATGTTGGAGGAAGTTGTTAAGAAGCTTAAGTTGAATAATTTTAAACCTTTTCACCAATTTAAAACTTGTTTTTAAAGCATTTGAGTATACATGTCGTCGCAGAAATCACGTCCAACCAAGGCTGAGAGTTCTTGAATTTTTCGACCAACACCGGCAGGTAGAAGCTAGATTCATCGTCCAGCGTTGGATGCCAGATGGGGATCCGTTCGGCCAGTGTTGGCCGATAGAAACCAGATCTGTCGTCTAGTGGTGGATGACAGTTTCTTGATTTTTCGACCAACGTTGGTCGAACCAACCAGCGTAGGTCGTTTTTTGCATGATTGTTCGGCAGCCGATGGTCGAACAGACCCGTTTCCGGCATCCGACCAGGGTCGAACGTACATACCCGATTTCAGAATACAAACATGCAAATCAACTTCACCCAACAACTAAATGATTCCATTTCGGTTGAAATTATGTATTTTATAAGTTTAGACAAAAATTAAACATTATAGCATTACAAATACACATATTAAAGCAAAATTTCTTAGACATTTCATATAACAATTTGAGTGCAAAAACACAATTACATATCAAATATTTTAGAAAATGATTTCTATCATTCATTGTGATTCTTGTTCTTAGCAATTTGAGGAGTTCTTCTCTTCTCTATTCCTTTTACTAAGTGAGTGAAAGAGGTAGAAGGAGATGGAGGTTTATGAGCTTGGAAGGAGATGGAGATGTATGGGTTTGGAGAAAATGATTTGTGGATGGGGCAGACCAAGTGGGTGTATGTGTATGGTGGAGATGACCACAAATTATTTTAAATTTTAATGTTGTATTACTTAAGGGTATGTATGTCTTTTTGAGGTGGGTGTAATAATCATTTTGATTTTGTTATGTTTTAATTAGTATGTGTAGTGAGAAAAGGGTGTACGAAGTAAAAATAGTGGTGTAGATATCCGCGGCCTAAAAAGAAACAACAGAATTATTGAAGATAGACTAACCATAAGAGGTAAGGCTAAGTTTCGCAGATGACTAATAATAAAGAGTTCAGGGAGTTTTTGTCTCTAGCATTGTATAAGTCAGAGTCATGTCCTTTATTTATATTTCAGATTATTTTTCAAAGAGATATTCATCTCTCGTACTGTAATTTTTTATAAATAAGATGTCATTCAGTTTCATATCTTAAAATAAAAAGAAAAAAAATGATAAAAAGAAACAGGTAAGATAAACCTGTAATATTGGAAACCCTTAAAAAGCTTGATAATGATATAAAAGTGTATTTATGTAAAGCATGCCTTTCCAATCAGTAAATCCACTGGGAGTTTAGCCAGATGATAGCCAAGAGGAGTCAACTCTTCATCTCCTTCAATGGCACCAACCTGCAGATTTGATTAAATTGAAACTTGATCATTGGAAACATGGACCAATAAATAAAGCAGAAATAAAGACTGCAAAATTCATCAAGGCCATGAGAGCAAATAATGAAAGCATGTCATAGATTCTCTAAGAAGATAGCATGCTGAGACAAATTAAATTAAATTAAATTAAAGAGTTAAAATTAAGGATATTTTATGCTGAGACAAATTAAGGGGGTGCTTGGTTAAAATGATTCGAGGGGGGATGTGTAAGAAATGCTACTTAATGTGAAGGAAAATTAACTCCTACTAATACAGAATAACATATTCCCAAAAAAAAAAGAGGAAATGAGAACACTATTCATGCAACCATTCTTCTCTACCATTAGTTACATTTCTTTCTCAATCCCTCATCTCACAAACCTAGAGGTGGCATTTTAAATGCAGCATGATAGCACGATAAGAAAATGACACGAAATTTGCGAGTTAAGTGATTTTTACGAGTAAAGATGTGGAAATTGTAAATTGAAATGGATACATGAGTAGTAGGAAGGAAAAAAAGATTGCAGTGTGATGTTTCCCATCAACCTAAATTGCCAACTGAAATTCAAGAGTTCTCCTGGAATGATTCTTCTTCCTCCACTATACCCACTTATTTATAATCTTTTATTCTAAGGAGCTAGTTTATGAATATGGAATGAACATAATTCTTGCCAACTCTGTTCTTCCCCAAATAAGCTTTATTTATCCACTAGATAGATGATTAGCACGATTGCAGCAAGAATAAACATGGTATGGACGACCCTCTTGATTGGCACTATCAAGATCTCCCTTGCTGGGAACAGCATTGTCAGCAATGCTAGAATTAGGATATTGGCCACCAAAATTTGAAACATCCATCCATGTAACATTTTCATCTGCTCTAAACACTGAGGGACTCTGTCATCTTTGCCGCACCAAACGGGATTACGGGATCTTCTCTAGATCTGGAGTGTGATTTTCCACCACTAACATCAGCTAAGACACTTGAAAGACGGTGAATATAGGTGGAGCCCGAAATTTCTGGCGGTAAGCCACTACCCCCACCTTGACTGTGATCTCGAACGGCCCATTAACTTTGGAGCCAGTTTGGCTGTTTCTTAAGGTAAAGAGATTGTTACTGGTAGCCTTGTAGCTTCAGAAAAATTTTATCGCCCACATGAAAACTGAGGTAAAGAGATTGTTACCGGTAGCCTTGTAGCTTTAGAAAAACTTTATCGCCCACGTCAAAACTGTTAAGGATCACATTAATGCAAGAAGACAAGAAGGCCAAAAAACTACCAACTAATGAATGGGTGAAGTTAAGATTAAATTTACGGTTGCTATTACCTATCCCTGAATGGCTGTCAAACTTCTCTAAGTCACGTCTTATAAATTCATTCTAGTTTAAAATAGGAGGCATCAATTATTTACTTTCAGAATTGTGATTTCGGCCTTTTCTTGTGAAGGAAATTTTTCTTGAATCATTCTGAGAACCTTTGTGTTCATTTATCATCTATCCAATATATATTATTCATCTTTGTCCTTCCCTTGTCTCTAACAAAAACTCACTTCTCTTCAGTGTTTGTTTGCTTCCCGCTGCATTCATTGTTGATCTCTGCTAACATTATCTTTTTATTACCGTAACATCTAATCACGATGGAGTGATTCTTCTGAAACTACTTTCACTCGAATCTCTCTAGGTAGGAATTGATGCAAAGTCGGAAATGGAAATTTGTATTATGGCAATACTCAACCAACTGAAGCCATTTGCCCTATTGTTGCGGAATTTTAGAGGCAAAACAATGAAGTATGCCTTGAGACAATAATTCAAGACTTCAATTTGGCCATCAGTTTCACGGTGATAGAAATAGCTCAGCCACAACTTTGTCCCTATAGCTTTAAACTGTTCTGCCCAAAAATGGCTCATAAAAATAGGATATCAATCAAACAATATAATGAGGTATTCCATGTAAGTGAACTATGAACCACTTCTTTAGTGAACACTTTCACCTTTGAATTTTTTTAATGGATACTTCAACCCAATGAAGTGTCCAAATTTGGTGAAACAATCCACGACAACAAAATGATGTCCACCATCTTCGAACATGGCAATCCGGGGAAGTCCAAAAGGATGTCTTCCCAAATTTGAGACATAATTGGAAGAGGGTTCAAAAGACCCGCAGGAGATGAGGAGATTGAGTTTCATATTTGTTCTTTAAACAAACTAAGCATTCATAAACGTATTTTTGGACATGCTTCATCATGTCAGGCCAATACACATTTCCTACTAACCATTGATAAGCACTCCAGAATTTTACCCTAATGATGTGGAGAGAAATTCCTCAGTCACGTTGGTTGTCCACGAACTTGAAGAGGGGACCACAATTCTACCAATAAAAATTAAGTGGTCATTTATCAATCTACCCTCAATCGTTGCACAATGGGTTGTAATTTAAGATTATGTGCGAAAGCATCAGTCAGGGCAGCCCAATCTAGCCATTAAGGTAGTGAAATTGATGAAAGTTCTCCCTCGTCATCTAGTCAAGATCATCAGCAGTCCTATTGATAGATTTTGTTTCATAAACAATTTCAAAATCATACCCAATGAGTTTAGCGATCCAATTATGATGTGCAGGTGTGGTGGTCCATTGCCTACACTGTGTGGACCACAAACTTTTTGCCGATTACATATGGTCTATTAGTGATATAGATATTTGGGGCTTGTATGTATCTTTGTTGTATACTTATAGTTATGGGCTCGGCCCACTCTTATACATGATACGTGAATACATTCAGGGCACAGTATGATTGACTGCTTGCACACTTACATGGTCTCTAGTGTTGTATGGCGAGGACTAGAGCCACTAATTCTCCCTGATACACAAACTTCATCTGCCCCATTTTAAGATAAATTGTTCATTGTGAATTGCGATGTGGCAGGTGCATTCGTCAATCCAAACGACATAATTAAAAACCCAGTGCCTAGAATACATTCATATAGTCGTTTTTTGGAACATCTGGAGCAATCTGAATCTGATGGTAACCAAATCACAGGTCTAGCTAACTGAGAAATCAAGAGCCATACAACTCATCAAGAAACCTCTGAAATTGTGTATCTATGGCTTGAAAATGGGCTATAGCTCAGTTGCAAAATTGCCACAGTTAACATCTCATTCACCAATCTTTCCATTTCCTCTTTCTTCCATTGTTCGTACCTATAGGGGCTTCACAATAACTAGAGTTGTACAGGATTCAAGAGGAATTCAATAATCTATAGAACGATGGGGAGGAAGTGTTCAGATGTCCTAAAGAACTTTCGGATAAGTATTCAAGACTAAATATAAGTCAAGCTCCTGACCTTACTTGATTACAAGACCGCTAGTGACAAGGAAAGCTCCATTTCTATCGCCCAAAGGATGAAACAAAGCTCAACATCCTCCAACATGTACTGAAGCCATTATAATTGTCTTTTTAGTCCAAGCAGGATTTCCTGATCATGACTAAGACCTCAATCCTCTTGATTGACCCTTTCAATTTCATAGTTTGGTGGTTCTCTAAACATGCTGCTGCCAGGTCGAAAAGCTCTAGTTGCTGGAGAAGTGAATCTTTAAACAACTCCATTTCCCCAATCATTTCTTCCTCTTCCGTATCGTCTATATCTCTTTCTTCTTCACTAGCAACTAGCAATCGAAGAGATTTTTCTTTACAGAGATGCAATGGGTAGTAACGCTCTTTTCATTTGAAGTAGAGGATACGAGCTATGAGGTCGATGAATTTTTGGGTGAGAAATCTCCTTCATTCCTTTGTTACTGATGTCTGCAGAATTGGGCCTTCCCATGTTGCTGACTTTCAAAGGAACATGAGGTTTTGGGCCTAGAATTTGGGACTTCTCCAATCTTATTTGTGTTATGGGCTTTTTGTCCGTTGAAAGGTTTTAAATTGACATCCTTGTTTGGCGTCGGCCTGTTTTCCCATTACCATCGAAATGTGCAGTGCGTGAACCCTCCCAGCAATAGATTGGATTTCTTATACAATCTCCCTAGCCAAATTCATGGTATCAAAGATATCGACAGCATCTTGAATTCAGATCTCCTATCGCAATCCGATGAGAAAAAGGCTCAAACTTTGAATTCCGTAATACAGGGAAGAAGGCCATTCGATCAATAATTTCATCAATATGTGCATCTGCCGCTTCCTGTTTGTCTAGTGGCTGCGAGAGCATCAAAAGGACTCGCTAAGGGGTTTCCTACATATCTTCTCAGTAGTTCGAAAGTTAGTCTGTTCCAAGTCATGTTAAGAAATCACTCCTGTCAAAATTTGGTAACTCAACTCGTTTGGCAGTGATTTTAAAATCGTTATTTGCTACAGCCTGGCCAGGAAAATATTCTTGGAGAAGCATATAATATTATCAGAGTTATAATTAGATAGAAAAAGGGGTATATTTACACACACACACATAAAAATAAAAAAATACAAACTAAGCTGAATAGGCAAAGTTCTATTCAAGATATGAAGGTTATAGTTCCTTTTTCAGTTTCTAATGTTAAGCTAAAACTAGCTATGACAGAAAATTAATGCATGAAGTCCATGCTCCTATTTTAAGGGAGTAAAACATTCAATCAATGCCTTTGCATTCTAGTTCACTCTCAGAGTGCATGCTCAGTTCACCAATAAGGTAAAAATATCATACCTCATACAGCAAAGAAACTGCAGATGTAATAGCCTCTTCCCTTGGAGGATCTAGAGCCTAAAGAACCAAAATGAATAAAGTTAGATGAAGCCTTGGTTGACCTTGAACATAGAGTAAAAGAGATGAATAAGACGAATAGCCAAGGATGCAATAAAAGGACTTGCCTTCAACAAAAATTGTTTTATAGAACCAAGAGAAAGTAATTTCACTTGCAGACATAACTCTACCAATGGCACTCTCATTATCTCAGGGACCTAGGAAGCCAAAGCACATTGATGCAGTGTTAGAAACATAGTACAATCAAACAAGTATGAGGTGTGTCACCACTCAATCTAATCATTTTTCATTTTCTGTCATTACCAGTACAAGAAGATCTAATTACCTGGTAAGGCCTCATCAGCTTTTCATATCTGTTCTTTGTATACAAACAAAAGCAAATTCCGGGCTTCACACGACCAGCCCTTCCTCGCCGTTGCTTAGCATTAGCTCGTGATATCCAATCCTCCACCATGCTTGACAATTTCTAATAAAATCGATTACAGTTCATGGATAATGCTAAACTTACATGCTGGAGAAAAATTAAATAAATTTAGTATGTCGTAAATAGTCAAGAAACAGGCTCTCATTCATATGTTGGCCTAAGAAAGACCAAATGTAGTCACTAAATTCAGAAAGTGAAACCTCTAATTGTTCAACTTCATTAAGTTTTATCATATTTTGTCCTATGTTCCGTGAAGAATACATCCACCTAGGAAACTATCAAAAATCCACTCCGCAATCTTTCTTCTTAAAAATGTGTAATGCGAATATTTTTACAGGCTTTCTCCAGCAGTTATTGAATAGAACAAACTAAAATTAAAATCACACAACATTCATGATCTTCTCTAGACATATTTTTCATCAACTATGATTTTATATCATTATGCAGATTTCTCATAACATAAATGGTGTTGGTGGCAGCCTTACTATGGCAATCTATCAAGATATATCTGATGCTGCTACAACTAAAACATAAAAGAGTATCCATATCAAATTTGAGTATCTAGCATCCTGCAACCAGATATGACGAAGTAGAGCATGCTCTCACATGCTATCGATAAACTGCATCATCCTTGGAATTTATTATCATCAACAGTAATTGTAATGAAATTTCAAGAAAATAACCACAAACCTTATGTGGATTATATCGATTCTCCTTATGCTTCCCACAATCTACCACATATACAACATCATCTATAGTTATACTTGTTTCTGCAATATTGGTGGCAACAATAACCTGCACACAATGAAACTCATCCGTTAAAAACAACTTATCAACCTGGATCCAAAACAAAACTTGTCTAACAATCAACTCCATCTTATATCCAGTTTTTGTCTGATGCAATTAGTTATTATTATTCATAAGGAAATATTGATATTTAAACCCACTTGTTTGATACATTAATATCACGGACTCAGGATCCAACAAGTTGTTCATTAATGATAATAAAAAATATGGATAATCTAGTCAAATAAAAAGGATATAATCAACAAAAACACTAAATGTAGTTATTAAGCCTAGCGACCATCTATCGCTTGTTCGTAATGACGACCAACAACAAACCATCTTGGCAGAATATTACTCGAGCTTGTGGCATAACTTAATAACATATGATAATTGTCATACTGATAATCGCATGTACTTTTACAAAATTTCACTACCATTTCTTGACCAACCTTTTCAACCAATCTGTAACAGGGGAAACTATCTGTTCAAACATTAATAGAGACAATGATGCAATGTATGGATGGCTTTTGAGTGTATTATGAGAAATATTTTGGTAAAAAAATGATTTGGAAAGAACTTAGAAGAAAAATTAATATTTATCTTTTCTCAAAGGGGACGTAGACTCCTGTCATTAAGGAACCTGCTGTGTAAGTGGTCACTCAACACAACTTTTTAAGGGAAAGAACATTATGTGTAAAGTCATTCAAACATGCATCAGAAATTAAGCATTTAATATCATGTGTGACCCTCCAGAGTCTGGAGGAGTTTCTTCTTCTTTGGGCCAAGCGAACTCTTTCACTATTACATAAATGAACCTCAATTTACTCATAACAAAGAATAAACATTCATATTTAACTTCATATTATCATGTGTGACCCTCCAGAGTCTTGGGGGAGTTTCTTCTTCTTTGGGCCAAGCGAACTCTTTCACTATTACTTAAATGAACCTCAATTTACTCATAACAAAGAATAAACATTCATATTTAACTTCATATCAACACCACATGAAAAACTTATCACTGAATCTCCTCAGAAATGCTTTAGTCTGGTCACCTTGACAAAACATCGCAGATGCAAAGACTTGGGGGTGCATCTAACAGTCCATGACAAAATTCTTTCAGTTGTGCAGCCAAACATGATATCTGATGATAATCTATCTAAACAAAATAGTACTGCCTTCGTTTAGCAACAATGTGCACACGTTTCATTTAGACTGCCCCAGATAATATGCACCATCATAAAAAGGGAATATTTACGTATTCCATTTACCCCAAAATATACTTTAATTTCAAAATTGACGCTCCCACCTAACACATTTAATATACTCTACACTTTATTTATTACCAAAAAAAACAACATTACCCCAAGCAGTCGACCATAAACTTTTCTTAAAGCTCTGTGTGAACAGTAAAGTGCACATCTTTCCAGGAAGGAAGGAGTGCTTGTTTTGTTGCACACCTAACTTAAATAAAACAGAGTAAGAACTTAGGAGGAAATAAGTACCTTGCGTATGGTGTCAGGAGGTTTCTGAAACACCTTCTTTTGATCCTCAGGTGCCATAGAAGAATGAAGTGGAAGAAGCCATTCAGATGATTGTCCTCCGAAACGGCGAGAAGCGAAAAGTTTATCCAGTAATGTATTTATTTCAGCAACTCCCTGTCATAAAGTAAATGCAATATCAGATAAATTCAAATTTTCTAAATTGAACCTATGCATGTAATAGAGGCAGATGAAACAGTAGAAACTATTATAATGGATCAATACGCTACCGGTAAAAAGACTAATATGGCCCCACTGGCATAGTTATCATCAATATGGCATATGAGGTCCTCAAGTAGATCGTAATCAATTATGTCTTCATTTAATCTTTTCTGCATTGTGGGCAGTCACAATTAATTGCACTGTTAACAACAAAAGTAAGCATATAACAAGGATGATAGTTACCAAATTTTTGCGGGTCTGCTCACTGTAATTCAGGTAATCACTTCTAACAAAATATGGATTAGTAATTTCTTCAGAAAGTAAGGATTCGTCACCCCAGCCAGACAAAACAAGATTTTTTTTCCCTCTTCGGTTGCCAACAAGAGCACTCTGCAAGAACATGATAATATCAAGAATTTAATATGAAAAGTCACTCTCGACTTAACAGCATGCAAGACCCATCATAGAAAGATACAAAGATGAAAACCAAGAAAATATGAAGTGTTTGTTGAAACTTGGAAAACGCTATTGCTAACTAAATAAAGTGTTGTCTTAATTAGGAATAATAAACTTTTAACCTACACAAAGGACAACATAAGTCCAGGTAAACATAAAAATAGATTTGATAAGATCTGCTAGCAACATCCCTCCAGAAGATCTTTAAATGTTGGCATTCAAACTATCATATTGTATCATTGTACCAAAGTGAGGCAGAGTTGCAAATTTGTGCCAAAGCAACTTTCACCTAGGCAACTTTAGAATTTTAATTGGCTAAGAATTTCTTTTGACAGTCATAATTTGATAGAGTACAGTAAAAAAAAAGAGTCCTGCAACTTATATAATATCTCAAAAATAATCCTTCATCTTTTTATTTTATCAATTTTGGTCCTTTAACCATTTTTATTGCAAAATTAATTCTATAACTTTGAAAATTATTACAATTTTCCCTTTTAAAATTATTGAGGGCTAACCAATTAAGAACCAAAATTGCTACAATTTGAAAATAATAGGACTAATTTTGCAATAAAAATAGTTAAGTGACAAAAATTGATAAAATAATAGGATAAAGATTACTTTTGAAACAACATATAGTTACTATACAGATTTTGCAATTTTCTCAAGAGGTACAGGATCAATATACCACACTGGATTTGTTTAACGTAGGGGCGAGCAAAATTCGGCTGAAATAAAAAACCGAACCCAACCCACCGCACCGAAATGTTAAGATCAGTTCAGTATTTTAAGTATGGCTTGGTAGAAATTTTGGTTATTTTACTTTTGGTTCAGTTCTGAGGAATAAAATCCTTCTAAAAAATAACACATAAAAGTACAATGGTTATTAGTGCAAGGTCAATGTGTTAATGGGTAGGGTCGGATCCAGTAACACGGATATTATGTTCGTGTAATTGGTATGCACACAATTGCAACTCATTAGGTTCTGCCCAGTTTACTATTTTCTAACCATCTGAATTTTTGGTCTTTTCGATTTAGTGGGGATACAGAACCAACCGTTACACATCCCTAGTTGAGAGTGCATTCAGGTGACAAATGATAATGCAAAAAGTTTCATTGAGACACAAATGCAAGATATTTTTTTGAAGAACTGTGTCAACATTTTGCAACAATCTAAAGCTAGCAAAAAATTAACACAATAAATACCCGAAAGTACCAAAATAACAGAACAGAATGCACCTATACATTTGTCTCATGCGAGGACTCAAATAATGAGGTGCAGCACAGCTTCAGCACAATGATACATGGAGAGTGCAATTCTATCTTACATTAATCCTAATTAGGCACCGAAATTATGGTTTCAAAGAGAAGCAAACACTTAGAAAAAGGAACTACTATAATAAGATCATGGATGAGTGTTTGTTGTTTAAGGATTCCTGTTTGACTGAATCAATTTTTGTCCTTTGATGAAAAGGTGACCACATGCATAGGAAATAGCTGGCATTTGACTATTTTTATACAATGTTTTCCCTTGCTTACTTTAAGTATATATCTGCAGGGTGGTCATAAAGATAAAAATCCATTCACAACAACTATCACATGCCCTTAAATCATTTGACAAGCATAAAACTGCCCATTGGTTTTGAGTCCAACAACAACGTATCATTTCATCAATCGCAGGGTGATCAAACATTGTGTCCTCTATCGAGGTCAGGAATTTTATTTCTCTTTCTTTTGGGTGGATTGGTGGATGTGGAGGGGAAGCGCTAGCCCATTTACCATTGAATTCATACCTTTATTTCAGACACTCCATTGTCTACAGAGGCAAGAGAATCTGAAGCAAGGCGGTAGTTCAAATTTTCATAGATATCTTCAAGAAACTGGGAGGACACAGGGTGTGTTCGCCCTTGAGCAGTAACCACAGGACAATTACCAAAGTACTGAGAAAACATGTGTGAATCAACTGTGGCTGACCTACAAGACATTAACAGTGAACCTTTTGGAGGATAAAATACAGTGTATAAAATTGCAATCACCATGAAATAGACAGACCACATACATAAGAATAACTTTCAAATTTGATTTTCCGCATGTACTTTGCTGCTTCTCAATCAGATTTTTCAGAACAATAAGAAGAAAGTCCCCCTGTTATACAATGAATCCAGGAAATTTAGTGACTGAATAACATCTCACTTGCAAGTCACCAAGATGTATCATGGGAAGAAAAATTGCAGCATGCACTTCAACAGATAATTTGATTTGATTTCTAAGTCTGTTTCATTTCTAAAGTTATATTTAAATGTAGGCCAATCATGCATTTTAAAGATGATATGTGTTCTTTACTATTGTAGTAATTTCACGAAGAATAACTAGTGAAAGTGTTCCAATTTGTAAATATTAAACATTTGATGTAAAAAGTAAAAAGATCCGGAGATACACTAGATTCATTAACTGAAAAGTAACTAACCAGAAGAGACCTCTCATGAACTTCATCAACTATCACATGGCTAATATCAGCCAATTCTCTATTACCCTGCAAATTAAAACCATATGAGAACAAGAGAAAATGGATAATCTTGTGCCTTCATGACAAATTAAAACCATTAGCTAGTTAAGATTAAAGGGGAAAAAAATGACTTCCTCATTGATTAATGCTACTGTCAAAAAATTTATATCTGGAACAAAATATTATCCTGTTGAATAGAAACAATAAACCTACCGACATCATTCTCAGGAGAATTCCAGTAGTACAAAATAGAAGTCTTGTTCTTTCATTCCTAACCAATTGAAAGCATATATGAGAATATGTTAAGTTAAAAAGTTTATATATCAAGCACAACAAAATGATGATGATTGATGACGGCGACTTTGAAGATGATAAAGTATATATTTTTTTTTTAATATAGATTTTGATAGTCTAAAAATAAAACATCTTCGCATGTAAATGACACTTTCTCAATATTAAGTTATTTGGTACTAATGACAAGGCAAAGACTACATGCACACAAGGGAACTAAAGCAAGGCATAGTGCAACTTAAAAAGGCCTCAACAAATGACACCATCATAATTAACCAGCAAAACATGTGCATCAGCTGTTAAACTTTATATAGTATTCATAGACACTACGAGCAAAATCCATAAGAAAAAGAACCAACTTTGCAGGCCAAGGGCCATCTCAATTAGCAAAACTGTTTAATCTCAAGACAACAGCAGTGATATCCCTTCTTTATACAAGAGACGTTGAGCTCAATCCCACAGTTTTTCAAAAAAAAAATTGGCAGCAGCGATATAAACTCATGGTTATCTAGTTAAGGATCCAGATTGTTAACCACATTAAACTCATCAAAGAAGTGATATATATCATATAGGTGTGTACACATGCTCTCCAAACCTGGAGCACTTCCATCTAGGTAATTAACCAATGTGTGAACCTTATTTATCAATTACAATACTAATTTATTAAATACAATGATACAGATACATCTATAGATGATCACACCAACTACTTATATACAGTATCCATATCTCTAGAAAAGCTGAAACAAAATTTTCATGAAAAATAACATCGTATCACCTTGCACTATCCAGGCGAACATGATATCCAACCAAAGAATCGTTTGATCCAGGAAAGGATTCACAACGCTCATCAACAACCCTCTCAGCAACAGATATAGCCTAATAATATCAATGATGAGTTGACACCAGTATAACTATCACAAAACAAATAACAAACTCAAAATATGACTAGTGATATATTTAAGTAAAATCGCAACAAATTTTTCCAGGCTATGTCATGTTACAGTTTTCATCAGTGTATAGTCTGTCCAAAGAAAATACTGCATTCAAAATCCTAAAAAACAAGTCAGGAGAAACTTTATAGTTCATTTGAAACGCAAGATGTCAGATAAACAAAATGGAGTGATACAACTGACCGCAATTCTCCTTGGCTGCGTGCAAACCACATTACAATAACCACCACGTCCTGTTTCAATCATACTATCCAATATATACTGTGGGACCTACATGACCAAAACATATACATGGCAGACATATATCCTCATTAGTAAATAAAAATCAGATAGAAAAGATGCTGGCTGTTAACACCCCCAGACCCTCTTTATACAACTCAAATGCTAACACCCAACATTAATTCATAGCTTATTTTTAATTCACTAAATACACCTAAAAAGGTCCATTGTACCCTTCTGCACATGTTCACCACCAAATATATACATTAACCTTCAGTACCGAAAATTTTTGATAAAATAGCAAAAAGGATTAAGTATTGTTTGGCGCCAAATGGTAGAGCATATGTTATGTGACGAACATTTAGATTAGATGACAAAAAAATAAATAAATATTGTTAAAGTATTGACCATTGGGTAAGATTTCCAAAAATATTAAAGTATCATTCAGCATAGAATGGTAATGTATGTGTTCAGCGACAAACACTTGGACAAAATATGACTTAACTTTTTCTAAATATTACTTGAGGGTACACTGGTATTTTCATATAAGGATAACTTATTCATGAAAATTACGAGGTGTATAAAGAGCAGTCGGGTGTTGTATATAGCAACGGACGAAAATAAAATATAAGCTCCCTGGCATCTTAATTAAGTAAGATAAAAACTAAACCTGAGTTGTTTTTCCACAGCCTGTCTCTCCAGAAATAACTACAACATTATTTTCTTCAAGAAAACGCAGAATTTCATCTTTCCGCTGAGCAATAGGCAGGGAGGACCTTGTTTGCAACATTTCCTACTCCGAAAAAGGAAATAATAAAATTAGGAGGCGTCAAAAGCAAACAAGACAGAACGGGACTTGGACACAAATGGATTCCCAGCATATAAAATCAGGTATAGATTTTCAGCTTGCATTTCGGGCAGTGTTCAATTCGTAAATAAGTTAAGTATCCACAATTTAAATATAATTTTCTTCAGAAAGGTTTTAACAAGAACTCTTATGCAGTATGTAATGTGAATATTTTAAATTTCCATTATCTTAACAAACTAACATTATATTCCTAAAATATTTAACAAGCATAAATAAGACCTCATACAGTACATAATGTGGTTTAAATTTCTTAATTTTCATGTTTTAAGAATTACTTATGTCATCCATATTCAGAACTCATAGTAAGAAAGCCATCAGGCTCAAATTAAGAATATTGACATTGCTGTACATTTTATATTGTTGAGCACCTTATTATGCGTAAAAAGAACATAAATCAATGATTCTTAAACTTCAGTACATGCTAAAAGCATCGCAAAACAACTACAAATGAAGGCTATCGAGATAAGACCATAGCATCTCAACATAAGTCATATGCACAAATTTCTACCGCCATCCCCAATATAACACAAATTAACTCAGAAGACCAACCTTGTACTTTCTCATTTCCTTCTTACGTTCTAGTTCCATTTTCAAGTGGACACTTTCAGCGTGCACATTTTTACTCACATCTGCATAAAACAGATATGACAATTAGGTTTGGATCCTGATACAAGATTTAAAATATTAAAGAAATATTTGCATCTGGTGGATACTGAGATCTTCCGAACTTGCATTTAGATATCCAAATTAATGTGCATATATAGCTGCATATAGATCCAATCATGATATTGCCAAGTAAAATATTTTTAAAAATTAAACTTTTATCAACAGGTATAATTATGCAGCAATAAACAACTAACTCTACAATTACTAGTGTAAAAAGAGACTTTAAGCATCAATCCAGCTGCAAACTAATATAATTCGGTTAAGATAGAAAAGAGACAGTTCCACAAATTCAAAATTAAAATTTAATTGATTTTCAAGCAGAATGAAAGGAGCTACAATAATACATAAATATTTTATAATGTAAGCAGTTCTTACTAGCATTGTTGCATCACTTAATGTCCCAGCTTCCTATTATAAGGTGACATTCACTATTTCTTTTGATAAATAGCATAGACAATATCATACTCATCAATATAGATATAAACACATGCAGAAAAAAAGAATAATAAAAAATAATAATAATAATAACCAAAAAAAAAAAAAAAAACTTGACACACTTTGAGCATGTGGAGAAGTTCCATCAGTATATTCAACAATTTTTGGCATTTGAATCTTGTCCTGATGTATACTATCCATGTCATCATCCTCAACAGAATGTCCAGACTTGTCTGCACTCAACAATGAATCCACAAAACCAGCTCTTCTATCTTCAAGTTTATCTTTTACAACTGTGAACAACTCTTCTGTATATTTAAGCAATAAAATCAGGAATATTAACAAACAAGAATAGGCCCATAACTAAAAAAACTACTAGAGTTCCAACTGCAACAAATTTCTTCTCAAGAACAAATAATAGATACAAGGACACTTACCTTCCTTCCATTTCAGTACAAGCGAAGCATATGGCTCTAAAAGCGCAAAATGAACTGGAAAATCCGGAAAGAGACAATGTAGTGCATACGCAGCAACTCTGTTTTGCGCATCCTGTGATGAAAATTGTTACCCAAGTGTGAAATTCAGTGCAAAACCCTAAAAAAGAGGAGATGTGAAACTAATCTTTCCAATGTATATGATGTGGAACTGTCTCTTCAAAATTCTGAATCAAAAATAAGATCTGGTTAAGCAGATGAAGTTTCAAATCAACAGTGCCTTCTTTTTATTGGAAAGAAAACATTATTTTATTAATAATTTCAATAAGGATGAGATGTCCCAGAAAAAAGTACAATCCCTACATATTACATGACTATACTACAAGCCCTTTCCAAATTAGAAACAAAGAAGTTCTGGAATAATTTGTGATTGGATATTTAAAAACGACATCTTCTATAGATTCAAAACAGCCATTGAAGATTCTCCTAATTCTTTCAAGCCAAACAGACCATACAACAACCGGAACAATCGTTTTCCAGAAAATTTTACATCTTCGCAGAAGACGTCATCTGAGATCCATTTGAAAAAGATTTGAGCCCTCTAAAGGAAGAGCCCAATATAGCACCAACTCTCCCACCATCCTGCTCCATAATTGGTAAGAAATCAGAGAGTAAATGTTTAAGTGATTTGGATCCTATGAGTTGCACCTGCGTTTAGGTTTTAGGGTTTAGGGTTTATGGGTTTAGGGTTATAGAGGGTATATCTCTCACAAGTGAGTTCTAATGTACTGTCATCAATTTAAGTCCGCCACATTTATCCCTGAAATCAACAGTGCATTTTGAAACTAGAGTATAGTGTTTAGCTCTCTTATAAATATTTTGAAACAAGATTAAGCAAGACACCAATGTCAAATTCAATACCCTAGAAAGCCTGTACTGTTTACAAGCTAGTTTTATACACCGAGTCAAAACTCTTTGATCAAGGGGATCATCACTAATTTCGGAATCCAACATCACAACTATGAAGAGCAACAAAATGCATTTCCAAAAGATATTGTATATGAGCTTGTGCTCCAGAGATATCCCAAAGATTAAAATTCTTAAGGCTAACTTAGAAACTCAAAGCCAAAATAAACAGTGAATATTTGGGCAACCACAATGGTTTCATAAATTTTTTTAAGAAAAAAAGTGACCATCAAACAACAAAACTTTGGTTTCAATATTCATAAACATATAATTTAATTCAATTCAATTATTCAAATAATTACAATGTTTACTCTGATTAATTATTGATCGCTATCTGTTGCCTCACAGTCACGTTTTCGTTTTCCTTACTCCATTTTTTAATCTCCGACTATGACCTCGTGTCAGAGTACTTCACAACTTTTATCCTTACCCTGAAGGCAGATGTTCACTACAGCTTGTGAACTCTTAGCGCCTTCATATGTGTCTCACTCCAGAAGCCATGATCAAAAGATCTAGGGAAATACTTCACTCTGCTAATCTCTTTGGTTACTCAGAATGAATATCTGGCCACCTAACACTGGTGCATTTTTTAAGTTGAAAGGATAGCAACAATTTAGATGTTGACGACATATATGGCTCAATCAAAGACGTTTTTTTCCTTGGATTGTCACACATTAGTGAGATGGGTCATATCTCCGGGCAGACTTGGGAGTTCTGAGGTGATTCAAGTGTCTATGGAAACCCAAGACCAAGGATACTTTTCATCTTTTGAAGTAGAAGCCAAACTCTCAACCAAACACATAAGTTTTGCAGATGAAACACAGATTATCACAAACATGGTGAATGAAATAGCTAAAAATACACATCAGGAATCACTATACCACAATGTCATCACCGAAAATGCAGCAGAAGGCTTATTATCAGAGCCGAAAAACTATTTCAGCATGTGGCTAGATCTTACATCAAATTCTATCTTTTTTTCCATAAAAAGAATCAGAGGTTCATATTTAATACAAGAGACGAGCCACACTAAAAAGTAATATAATGAAATTAAGATTGGGGTTGCTTTAAGCTTGCGAAGTAAAATTAAACTGTCATGTATTACAATGAATATATAACATAGTGGCGAGATGAAAAGAATTGATGTATTAATCACAAAGAGGTCATCTATGTATAATATATTCTACTAGACTACCTAACGAACACTACCATAATTACACAGAATATTTTAACAATATGCAACTAAGCACATAACATTGCAGGAATTTTTAAATCATTAGGACATGTTGATGACTCTTCAAATCTGTCTAACTAATTTGCATCTATTAGATGTCTTGTAAATCTAACAGAAGGATAAATGTGCCAACATGCACTTATTAGAAGGCTTGTACATGCACTCGCATTGCTGCTAGTAAATATACTAGGCAAGTCGACTTAGTGGGTGCGGTGCTATCATGGTAACAAACAAAATAATGTAATCTGCAGAGAACAATGCATACAGCAATATACTGCTGAAGCTTTTTTCTTTCCATTTAGAGCATTGTAGTTTGTACGATGACCTGTCCCATCATTTTACTTCACTAGTTTATGGTATCAATTCCCAAGTGCAATTGATAAGGGTTAATTATATGGCCTTAATTATGCAGCACAAATTAAAGAAAACTCTCTAAATAATTAGTGTAAGAGCTGAACATCAGTACAACTTAAGTGTATTTTTTAAGAGTATTACTTATTTCATTAAAAAGTACTACTCAATTTTTAAAAAGGAATTAGGCCTTCAATTAGAACTTTTCAGTGAAATGAGTATATACTATTTAGTGAAACAACTGATACTCTTCAAAAATACACGAGTTGCACATTTATAGGCGCACACAACTTTCAGGGTTAAAAGTTAAAAACATGTTGCGACTGGCAACTAAAACTGGCAGAGGCCAGTGTTATACCTCTGATGAACTGAAACTCTCATCCCCACTCGGAAGCTGGATAGTTTTTAACCCTCCAGCTTTTCTACTTTTACCCCTCCCACTGGCTCTTTGCAGCACGCTGATAGAATAACCAGAATTATATACTTTACCAGGAACTTTATCATATTTTGGTGCTTCCCATCCTGATTTTTGACAAAGCTGGTGAAGAACAGCCTTTGGAATCTTTTTTGGATCTCCCTGTGGACATAATCATACAACAAGAATCAATCCAAAACTAAAATATGGAAAAAAAACAGCAGCACCCAATTCACAGCAAAAAAGGAAATGAGGTATAGATATGGAGAGACTGACAGAGAGTACACATGAAGAGGTAATGAGGATGATGCACTATAACTAATAGTTCCAAACAAGAATTATCTTATTTTGTAAAGTCTGATTGAGAGATTGTAAATATAAAACAATTACAACTAAGGGGTTACATACTTGAGGAAAACAAATTCATTTTTAATTTTTCAGAAAATAAATTTTATATCAAACACATTTTCATTTCCAAAAGAGTTGTATCTATTGTAATCCTTTACTTTTTCGAAACTTTCATTCCCATATTTCACTAATATTCATCTAAGAAAATTTTGCATCACCATTCATCATCCAAAAATTTACTTCAACATTCATATGAAGGGAAATTTGCTCACATCCAATCACACTCAAAAAAATCTATCCTCAAAATTGCCTGATGTGGCAATTGATACCACGATCAGCTTCATAGATAGAAGATCTTACCAACTTCCAGATTCCTTCCATTTTCTGTAAGTTCTTCTCATGATAAAGTTCTTTAATTTTCTCTTTTCTCTGTGCTTCCAATACTGTAGCAGGTAATGCTTGATCTGAGGTACTATTTTCAAAAAATAAATCACCTAGCTCTACATCATTGGATTCCGTTTCTACAGAATCTTCATTTTGTAGGCCAGAAGCACTATCAATTTCGTCTTCATGTGAATTAGAGCTACCAACTCCCTTTTGATAGACTTCAATCCAAGAGTCAGTAGGGACTGCATCACCTTCTATATCACATTTACTAACCGTTTCAAGACAAAGGTTGTCTGAAGGCACAAGTTCAGAACCTGAACCCTTAGATGTGCCATGGGAAGAACTTGAATATCCAGATTCTAAGACATCAACCGGTAGACCTGAGAATTATTCAAAATCAAGAAATAGATGCTTCTTAAATACATTTGAATATTGTGAAATTTATGACACTTGATTACAGCTTCCAGTACCTAAGGCTGATATCTCCTGCTTAAGTCTCCTAATGATAAGACCTGCTTCATTCTGCACTTTTTTATCACCTCTTTCTTTGGCATGAGTAGCTTTCAGCCTAGCAGCATGGTAATCCTCAGTAATAGATTCAACATTGCTCCTTGGTTCCACAACCTACCAGAAAAGTACATACAAGATTGACAAGCAAGATTTACAACTCAAATGATTAAACTTCTATTCCTTATTAACGAAAGTTAGCCACAAAGGATAGGGGTATAAGTAAAAATGTTCCAATACAAGTCACGGTGGGTCGGGGACAAGCTTTTAAAGTGAATAATTTAGAAAGTGAAGATTCAAATAGGATGGATCCAACAAAAAGAGCTTACGACTGAGTCGAATAGTCATGTTAGATAGGTGTAACACAACCAATAATAAATAATGAAAATGCAAACCACAGCTTTTGTAGATTATTGGACAAAATAAAGCCTAAATAGACAGATGGAAACTATCTTCATTTTCCCTCAGCATTACGTAAATGGATAAATTATTGAAGCCAACAAACATTCATGGTTTTTACCATAATCTGCAATAATCACTGGAATTACCTTCTCCGAAATACCAGTTTCAATTGGATGATTTTCCCAAGAATCAAATTCATCCTGCAAAACATATCTTATCATCAGTGTTTTTCACAATTAACATGATGTAACTACACTCTTGTTCATTATATTTCTCAAAAGGTAAGAGAAGATCCAAAGAATCTGTAACTTATAATTAATGCATGGAAAACAAAATTTATAACTTGCAAACGTTGCTAAGCTGAAAGCACACACCACAAAGCAATAATCTTATAAGACTCCAGGGCAATCCACTAAAGCAAAAAACATGAACCAGCCAACACATCTTCAGCCCATGTCCCCTAGCTAGAAAACATATTATGTCAGGGGAACAGAATTGCTTCAGTAACCCCAAAATCCCAAATATGCTATAAAATCAATTTTTTAATATTGTATGGTTTGCCTTTACTAGCAGGAAAAGAAGAACAATGTAGACTTTGTTTCCGAATCTGGCAACATCAAGTCATCTGTCATTGGCTTATTTTAGATTGTTTAAGACAAAAATTGTAACACACCTCTTCCTGTTGTTCCATATATTGACGAATCCAGTCTGCTTGGGAACCCTGAATGGAATCTAGGGTTTCAACATATCTCTTCTCTTTAATTTTAAGAGCAATTTGTTCATTTTCCTCAACTATACGTGATGGTGAATCCTTGGATGAAATCCAATCATCACAAGCAGTTGATACAACACCAACAGAACCTGCCAAGAAAGTTAACTCTGAGTTTCTTATGCTGAATGCCAAAATTGCTTGACAAAATGCATGGCCGGAGCTTAAAGTAGATAATTTATAATTAGTTAAAAAAACATGTACATAGTACCTCCCTTTGTATGCAAAGAACTGCCAGTAGAAAACTTCAGCGGGAGCTCATTCCCTGGAATATTTAAGCAAAGCCAATCTAAAGCAGCCTCATATGTTGCACCCTCCTAATAAATACACAAAAGAGTAACAATGGATCACATAAACGAATGGGCTAAAACATAGTTTCAATAAAATTCACAATGACCACCATAATGCTCTGGCGCAGAATATATACAGCAACGGGAAACAATACATGTTTTTGCTCCCTACTGCATTGATTAATTGACCCCAACGATTTCAGAATTTTGGAGTTAAATGAAGGAGTAAAAGTAACAAAGAGCAATGGCAAACCATGAGACTGGAGAGAGCAAGTTCAATTTGATCATCTTTAAATCCATCGCAGGAGAGCTTCTCGTAAACTGATCGGAGCCTCTTGGCCTTCTGCTTTTTAGAGAGATTGTTTTGGGGCGGCAACGGAGGATGAGCGTATCGCTCGGAGTTGAGCAGAAGACGGCGGAGGCGATTCTCATTCTCTACAGATAATTGGAGCTTGGGACCGGTGGATGAAGAAGATGATGCCTTTGATGAAGAGGTAGAGGCCTTCGGCGTTTGCTGTTTCTTCTTTGGCGGCATTTTTCTCCTCTCCGCCCAGCGAGAGAGAGTGATTGGTTTTGGCAGTGTAGATTCGACCGCAGTCAAATTTAGCACGGTGCAAGTCGCTACTCAGAAGCTTTATGTTGAGAAGAAATGTTTGGAAGCCGACTCACTTTGGTTCCTGGAGGCTGTTTGATTACTTTTTGGGACCGCGTTCGCTACATGCACCCACCATTTTTTTACTTAATACACTGTCAAAGTTTGCCAAAATATTAAAATTGTATTTCTAATTTTATAATAATTACAAATATGTCATTACGCATACACTCGTATCCAGGGCCGGCCCTGGGGTATGTCGCGAGGGGCGACGGCCAGGGGCTCCCAATTTTGAGGGGCCCAAAAAAAAAAATATATATATATATATACATATATATATATTTACTAATTATTTTATATATTTTTATCAAATGTATTAATAAAATAAATTATATTTTAAATATAATTAGGTGTTTTTGTGCGTAGAGATTAAGAATTTTTATTATTTTTTTATTTTTAAGTGTATCTATAAAGTAGGATAAATGATGGGTGTTTAATTAATTTAATAAGAAAAATATGTATAGTTATTTAAGGTAAAATAAAAGTGGTAATTTTATAATAATATGGTATTGTGTGAATTGTTATTTGGAAATGTGCACAGCTTTTAGAATGAACGGAAATGAAAAGTGTGGAGTAAATATTGACACGGGAAATATAATTTAAAGATTTTATATATTAATAGTTCTCATGTGATGAACGAGTGTTCACACTTATTTTTTCATGACTTAAAAATTGACTTTAGTAATTATTTTTTTTTTTTTTAATTTCTCTAAAATAGTCTAATATGTTTAGATAAAATGAATAAATTGTAATATATACTATGTATGTTAATATAAAATGAATGTCAATTATTATATTAAATGTAGTTTTGAGGTTATCGCATTAGTCATATTTATTTTTTTGAGTATGAAGGACGAAATAAAGATGGGAATAACCGTTACATGTGATGAAAAGTGCACACAACTAAAAAGATAAATACTCCCTCAATCTCGCGTTAATATTTACGTTTACTTTTTGCAGTAGATTAAGAGATATTATATATTAATGTGTAGTAAAGTGATAAAAAATAATATTTAATATAAAGTGGGTAGTAGGAGTAGTATTTATATTGTGTGTGGACCTACGTGAAATAATTAATTGTTTTGTGTGGGCACAACTTGATAAAAAAATAAACGTAAATCTTAACTTGGACAACTAAAATGGAAAACGTAATTTTTAACGTGCATGAGACTGAGGAAGTAGATTATAGGGCCCCTCTTTTTTAGTTCGCCAAGGGCCCCTGAAATGTCAGGGACGGCCCTGCTCGTATCCATACTATATATAATGCGTGAATGTTTCAGTTTCGGTCGGTATCTCCATTGTTGCCGATCATCACCATCTCCACGTGTTTCACTTCATCACCCTCTCTCTACGTGTCCAAATAGCAGAATTAGGAGTCACCCCACTTTCCACGGTTCCACGAGTTTATCTTCATTCTTCAACTTCCACTCCCATTTGTAACTTCCACTCCCATTTGTAATCTTCTTCCGCACTCATCCGATTTTGTGTTCCAATTCCCCCTCCCACCCTCTTCTCTCCGCCTTCTTTTTCTATAATCATAGTTTTACTTAATACACTCAAAAGCCAAAAAGTCAAAATTGGACTAAAAAGTCAAATTTGAAGGCTAATTTTTTTAAGGCAATTTATTAGGTGCAATGTTGCATCCGGATCCGACCTGTTTTAATGATCCATGGTATATATATACTATTTTAACCCCTTTTCATTCTTAGATTCGCATACGCCCTCCCGCTCCCCTCTTTCTCTTTGAAAATCGAAAACCCTAGCCTTCTTACACCTCTCTTCTTCATCTTTATTTCTCCCTGTGAAAACCCTAGGTTCTTCTCTCACTTTATCTTTCACTCATCATCTCTAGCTCCTGTACGAATCTCGGTAAGTATTTTTCTATTTATTACTATTTTTTAGCTTTATTTTCTAAGGTAAGACGCCCATCACTTTTCATTAAAAAGTGAGTTCACGGGCGAATCTGATTGATTTCGTTCTGTAGACAGTGGATTGGGTGATTATTGTATTATTATGCCAATATTTTGTTATGAAGTTGAGAGAGATGCATGCTTGTTCAGTAGAGATTGGTATAAAGTCAAATCTAATATGCAATATCTGTAATTTTCACAAGTGTTTCCTACAAAGTGTCTATGAATCAGTTGATGTATATGACTTTGGAAAGGCTTTTGGATGTATATAAATTTATATTCTCTTGTTTTTCCCTTCTGTTTTTTAAGATCTATGTAAAACTATATTCATTATTGTAGCAATAATTTAATTTTCATGTTTTATCTGTCGTGGCAGCACAATAGTGCTTCACCAGATTCTTTTTAAGTAAGGCAATGTGAATTTTGATTTTGACCAGAGCTTTTGCCTTGTGTGCTCTTTTCAGTCAAGGAACTGCTGGTGGTAATTCAGAAGCTGTAGAAATTTGGTTTCAGATACTTTAATCAATGAGTATTTGTAACTGTATGTTGATTGACTTGCTGCCTATTCAATTAGAAGTTTGGTTTCATTTTGAAAGACAAGTAATGTTGTCATTTTGAACACGTTCTTATTTTCTAATAATTCCAACAAGCCAAAAGAAATTCTCAGTGTCACCCTGATATGTGGCCTTCTGTTGGCTTTTAGAGATTTCCATTTTATCTTTTATAGTATGTATTATTGTCTCTTCTCCATCATGGATAATATGATTTATCTTTTATAGTATGTATTATAGTATGTATTATTGTCTCTTCTTCATCTAAAGATCTATCAACTGCAAAAGTCATTCCCAAAAAGCCTTCCTCTAAAACCGTTTCCTTTAAATCTGCTCCAGTTCCTTCTACTAGTAAATCTTCTCCTTGAAATCCTCCATCTAAGAAAGCTGCTCCAAAAAAACCTTTCAATGAGGATCTTGAGGAGATTTAATCTGATGAAGATTTTGAAGTTGAGGGTGAGGGTGAGCAGGTTGAATCTGATGAAAGTGATGATCATGTTGATGAAGAGATGATTGTTGAGGATCAAGATGTTCAGATCAGAACTAAGAAGAAAAAAAGGTCTTTTTTATTTTAATATGTACATGTATATTTTGCCTATATTTGTGTTTAGTATGTTACTTGATTCATGTTTTTTCTTTTCAAATCAATGAATTGATGTATGAATATAAGAAATGGTCTTTAGTGTTACTTAGTCTACATGTTGTTACACTTTATTTTTAATTTACATCAATTCATTTGTGCACAAAAGTTTGCATGATCTTCAAATTGTAGTATGCAAACTGATTATTATTGGAGAAAAAAAGTATGTTATTTACAGTCAAGTACTTGGATAAATTATTCTCATCTATTATACTTATTATCTCCTTATGCAGCTCTTGTTTATGGGTATGTTATAAAATTTTATGTTGTGCTCTGTTTCTTGTATACATATTTGCCTAAAATTGTATACGTTTTAACTTATAGTGTACACGTATTAACTAAATTTATATTTGCAAATTTGATGTCAGAATATTATATCTGTACGTTTTTTATGTTTTTCAGCTCATTCACTAGTCAGTGTAATCCATGTGGATTGGGCAAAGTAATGGCAAATCTGAATGACAGATAAAGAACTGTCATTCAAAATATAGGATTTGTTGGGTTGTTTTTTTGTGAAATTTGAAAGGTTCTCAAACTATGAGATGCTTGATTGGTTAGTAAAAAATTTTAATCCAAATGCTAGGCTATTTGTTATTGATGAGTACAGAAGTTTCCATGTCGCAGCTGATGATGTTTATGACATGTTTTGCCTTCCAAGAAACAGTAGTCGGCCTGTTTTGAAATATTACAAAAAAGAAAAACCTGCTCTTTTGTTTAGGCTTCAATCTGATTATGGAATCAAGCCTTTATCCCCATTGAATGTGTTATCCAATTTGCTACTTAACCAATTGACAGACGGTGGTGAAGATTTTAAGAGAGTTTTTGTGATTTTCAGTTTGATTTATTTTTTGACCCCCGTCCCTAATCGTGCAATAAGAACTAGAGTGTTTAAATCTTTAGAGAATGTAGATAAGATTAAAAACTTTGAGGTGTGAGCATGTTTTGAAGGATTTATATGACAGCATTAGCTCATATAAGGAAAAAAGCCAAGAATATTGGTGGTTGTTTATTGCTTTTACAACACGTCTACATGCACAAGCTTTGGAAGGGTATACTCTTACCACGCACGCTACCTCTTGTGTGATATTGGACAAATGCGAGCATAGATTTGCGATGTGATGAAGAGGTTGTTGCTGGTGCTTATGGTATTGGGAAGTTGGTTGACCAATATTTTTCTATATCTATCAATGGTCATTTGAGAAAAATTGATGAAGCTTCGTATATTCCTTTCGAGAGCAAGTCCACATCAGTTTCGTCTGAAAAGGTATTTAACTTTCTTATTTTATTTTTTTGAAAAAAATTTCTTTGTTTTTTGAGTTAAACTATTAATACTATATAATATATGACAAGTAATTGTACAGGTTTTATGCATATTTGTATATTATTTTTGTTTTATGAACTAAACTAATTATTGTATTCTTATATTTTCATTAGGAACTAGACCTTCTTCTTTTGGAGATGAAAAAGGAGACTCTGGCATTATCAGAAAAGTACATGATCAAATTGGAGAAAATTCTGGAAAATCAAACTGTTTTGAAACAGAATGATTGTGAAGGAACAAGTTCTTCACCATATGTTTCAGATTCAGATCAGTTTTTAAAGGATGAAAGAGTGTTAAAGTACATTGACGATGTGGTGAGAAGTTATAAAGCAACAAAATAGGTTGTTGACGATATTCCACAATTCAAGTTGATAGATTCTGATGATTCACCAACTCCATATGTCCAAGTTCATGACTATGAAGCTGATCTTGAAGTAGATGAGGACAATCCTAATGTTTCTGAAGAAAAATTCAGTAATGCATTGAATTCTGTTGGAATCAAGGATGGGTATGTTGGTGAAGATGTTGGGGATGAATTCAGAAATATCAGGGATGAGATTGGGTATCTCTCGAAGTTTGCTTTGAAGAATAAAAAGGTTGTATCAAAACTTGAAAGATGTCGTGCTGAACTATTGGATTTCTGCTTTTGTGACACTGAAGGTGAACATTCAGCGTAAGTATACTTGTTTCTAGACTTATTTATCTACTTTTTTTAATAATTTATTTTTTTTTCAATTTCTTATTAGGAAATCATTCTATAGACATGGGCTAACGCTGTACATTGAAAATTCGAACATTTTATCAATGTATCAAAATGAAGAAATTTTCCTTCGAATTGTTGATGCATGGTGCCTCGAGATAAATACTACTGCATCTACTGCTAAGAGTCGCTCGTGCTATGTTTGTAACTTAGCGCACAATGTAAGAATTAAAATCAAGATTCTTTCTAATCATTTATTTAGGACAAGTAAATATTATTTCTTTCAGTTAACAATAAGTGAAATAAACTATTAAAAATTCAGAGAATCAAATAAATAAATATGACGATCAAACTCTTCGAATTAAAATTTTATATTGATTTTCTCAATAAATAATATAAAATAAATTCACCGACATCTCAAGCACCGTGAATTTGCATGCCACATTAGTATGGACGTATACAAACCCGAACATTCGCAAGAGAAGATTTCACCCATTAATTCCATACGTCATAATTAACGTTATGACTCAATGATTAATAGTCGGTTGTCCTTTAGCCATGCAATTTAATAGCAGTGACTCCATTGGGGAGGATACGTATTGATTGCACTTAAGTGTATACCATTATTTGATACAAGTACGTTACCCAAGTTTGTGTGTCTTACAGTTGGAGAAGTCCACACGCCCTCAAATAATTTTCTTTAACAATCAATTATTAATTTGTACCAGTGATCCGCAAATAAAATTCATCCGTTGGGGAGGAAGACACTATAGCCGACTCATAAGCTTACTTGCATCACATTACAAATAATAATTATTTAATGAAATTTATTCCAGTGATCCACAAATAAAACTCATTCGTTGGGGAGGAAGACACTTAAACCGACTCATAAGCTTACTTGCATCACTTAATAAATCAACAATAGAGGCCGCGGGATCATGACCAATCTCTCTCCCACTTAGTTATTCAACAAGAGGGTTTTTGCATGCATACAATATAACAGATATAATTATGCAATTAAACATGCTATTATTACGTCAAATAAGACAGTAAATCAAATAGCACATGCAATCCAAATATATAATAATAATTGACAAATAAAAATAATTATTAGCAATTATATATATAAGGAAAAAAATTACAAAATAAAAAATTGACTTAGTCAACTTAAACAATTAAGCAATTAAATCACGTGAGTGCACAACAGTAAGGAATAACTTCGGCCCCAAGTAGAACTCCCTCACGGATCCTCTTCAAGGGCAATCTACCACCGCTGAAAACCACCACGTAGAGTGGCATCACTCTAACCGACTCGCTGCCCACCGAAAGCGCCGTTCGTCGGAAATCCTAAACGACCGCCTCGTCGGATTTTCTTGTGCTCCATACGCCATTCACGCTCATCTGCAAATAGAAACTGCCGCTGGAGAATGGCATCGCTCTAGCTTTAATCTGTCTGCCAAAAGTGGTTATCGTCGGAACGCCGTCGCTCAGCAACTGGTTTCCCCTTATCCACACCGTTTGCTGCCAGACACCAATCCAGCAGTAGCTACCGATCGCTTTCAGCCAATGGTGGATAAGCTGAAACCTACCTGCTCTCTGTTGACTCGCTGTTTTGCCAGAAACAAAACCCACCTCCGGCAACAACACGCCACTAACTGCCGTCAACAGGCCTCATGGATCATGCCACCAAGTCCCACCGACAGCCTCGCATCGCCTGTAGTGGCGCCGTTGCAGCCAGCCCGCCGGAAAAGGTCTATTCCCTGAAGTCCCATTGTGAAGCCGATTTCACTGCTGTTGACATGATAACCGCCGATGATCTGCCATCGATCCATCTGTGCTCCAGAATCCTCTTTGCTGAACACACCATGACGGCAGAGCTCCCGCCGACAACACCCAACTGCTTCCGTGCGGCCCTCACACGACATTATACTCAACGCCGCGTGCCTGTTGCTAGCTAAGCAGCATCATCGAGCGCCAACCAGCATACTCCCGTGCAGGCTGCCTAACGACCAAGCATGCTATGTCCCCGATCGTGAAATCCTCTCCGCAGGTCCATCTCCTGTGAAACGCTCACCAGGCTATTGTGCGACAACACCAGCTACCTGTGGGCTCTCCGACAGCCATGCTTTCACCAGAAGCAACCCATCAAGAAGCATAATCAGTCCTCTCGAAAACAGCCGCCTTCTGCCTTCGAACATACCATCCTCCACCGCTGTCGTACATGGCAGCCATGTGAACATCAGGTGCAACCAAGCACCATCATCGATAATCACCATTCAACCACTGCTCAACTCCGTATGAGGCATGAACCAGCCAGCCTTTCACCCGCCATTGCGACATCAGACTTTCATGAAATAACAATACACCACCGCTTTGCCGTCTCAAACTAGCGCCGTAGTGATCGTTGCCATCAATCCAGCCCCATCTACTCTTTCCATGAGATACAAGAGTGACTCACAGATTATCGTGAACGAATTCCATCGTGCGGTGTATATATATGCGGTGTCCAATTAGGGTGCTCAACAAGAAATCATTCTAAATCCTAATATCACATAATCCACTCAAACCCTAGACTAACGTGTCACGTTTAGCCATAGAACTTACGCTCTGATACCAATTGTTGGCATTTGGATCCTTAGGTTAGCGTGAACCGTTAGGGTTCCATGTAATTCTATCGTAGTGGAAGCATAAATGTAGAATTGATTACCTTTCACCAGGGTTCGATGTAGAGGTTGAAGGATTCTCGCTGGCAGCCTGCGCAGTCTCACCATTTTGGCTATAACTCCCTCGTCTGATCTCTGATTAGTGTGATCTACGTACCAAAATGATCCTCTCTTCTGTGGCTTACCACCAGTATATCACAAGTCCAGTTTGGACTTCTACAAGATTTTATAAAATTCGTGGAAGTTGATGGCCTGAAACAGAAAATGACCTTCCGGTCTTCTGTTGTATTCCTAAGCCACGTCTTGACATTAGTGTAGGCAATGATCTACAAGACGATCTCAGTCTACAATCCCAATCTGCCTTTCACGTGTGTTATACGTGTAATCCAGATTTCGAATTTATGAGATTGGCTATTATATAGCTACAACAGGGACCAGGAGAATAAATTAGGATTTGGGCCTCCCATTTGGCTTAAGCATCCAAGTTTAGCCCAAAACTTATACTTAAGTCCAATAATAATAAATCATTCCACTAAAGAAATATTATTGCACTGCCACCCTAATCCCAAATTACGTTTATGAGCTCCTTCTTATTATGAGCTTGTTAGTCTCTCCGTGTTTAAGATTCAATGCCCATTAATTAATTAAGTTACTGACAACTCCATTAATTAATATATTCCAAGAGTAGTACCACTCAACCTTATTATCATGCCGAAATAAATTCATCTGCAGGGTTTACATGATAATCCTTATGAGCTCCTCAAGGGGACATCATCAACCCATTTCGTTAGGACACAGATTCCTTCTACAATCAACAACATACCATAGAGACAACATCATCTCCCAACTCACTGAGCATATTGATTTAACTATTAAATCTCACCCATTGATGAATTAGAGAAATAAATACTGACTTACGTATCGATGTTATTATATAAGAATTAAGTGTACGAACATCCATAATAACAGAGATCAAATTCTATTATAAGGAGCCGATAATATGATCTTACGTGTGATGCCGCACACCATATTATCTACAGTATAAAGTAAATGGACTTTTGCAACAATAATATTGCAAACGTTTGATCACATAATTCTCATTTCAAATATTATCTAAGTATTGTTCATACAAAAAGCTAGACTTTTAGTATACAATCCAACAGTGTACTTATGTTACTTGATAAATAGTGAATTCGTATTTGATTAGTTGATATCAGAGGAGTTTAAGGTTTCTTTTATGTTGTAAAGCAAAAATGAAGAAAAAATATATAATTAAAATAATCCACTATACAAATCATGCCATGTACGTACAATTCAAACAATACATATATACAATTAACGGAGAAAATATATACAATTAAAATAATCCACCATATAAATCATGCTCATGTACAATTCAGACCACACCTGTATACAATTAACAGAAAAAATATATACAGTAAAGAAAAATACATCACATCGTGTCTACATACAATTCAGAACATAATTAAAATAATCTACCATACAAATTATGCCTATGAACTATTCAGACCATACATATATACAATTAACGGAGAAAACATATACAATTAAAATAATCCACCATACAAATAATGCTCGCATACTATTCAGACCATACCTGTATACAATTAATGGAAAAAAACATATACAATAAAGAAAAATCCATCCCATCGTGCCCACATACAATTCAGAACATACCTATATACACTTAACAGAGAAAACATAAACAATTAAAAAGATATTTGCTTTTTGAGTATAAAGCAAATATGGGCAATGCTAGTTTTTTTATGTGAGAATCCTATATTATAAAAAACAATAAGTTCAAACAATGATGAATATCTCATTAATGAACAAATTTATATAATATGAAAGAATGACAAATGTATTAGCAATTGAACAAAATTCCAATTATTGATACATCACTAAAACAAACGAACATTTGGACTTTTAGATCCAAATTCTTTCACTAAATCTGATTTTTTCCTTTTTGCACCTTTACTCTTTTCAAAATGACCTTTAACTCTCTTCTTTCTACCTTTTGTAATTGCATGGATGGGATCAAGTACAGTATTTGACAAATCAACTGGTTCTTCCCTTAGCGGAGATTTTGCTAACTTCTCCAAGGCTTCAAAGGCCATCAAATCTCTTTTGTAGCCTTCATGTATAAGCTTTCTAGCTTCTTCATTCTCTCCACATTTTAGTAACAGATTATAGTAATTCCGAGCTGCTTCATGTCTCCATGGTACACTACTCCAAATACTTGTATTTCTTCCACTGAATTTATCCTATATTTCAGACTTTGCAAATTTTGTCCATATTTTATGTATGTAGCTCTCTAGAATTCTTTTCACAGAATTTATGTGAAGCACTCTTAAATAGTGATAGCACAAGATCCCACACACTTCAAATTTCTTACATGTGCATTGAATTAGATTCATATGAATATCAAATATGACATTATCTTTTTCCCATCATTATCAACAGAGAAAACCTCAAAAATCATAGTCGTGTCATGAACTCCTTTGAGTGTAGAATGAGCCATGATACACTTTCTAAATTCATCCTCAAAATGTGAAAAGAGAGATACGTGCATACCTCGGAGGAATGTTTTAAGATATCTGCAAAAGGCAGAGCACTTTCCACAATTGTTCTTGAGCATTTAAATTCATCAACTTGTTCATTACTCCTCCACTGTTTTACTACCTTAGAAAAAATACCTTTAAACAAGAACAATATTATTGATAATAAGTGTATATATTTTTATTCATATCTGTATATAATACATATACAATTCAGACCATACCTATATACAATTAATGGGGAATACATATATAATTAAAATAATCCATCAAACAAAATCATGTCTATATACAATTCAGACCATTCATATATACAATTAATGGGGAAAATATATACAATTAAAATAATCCACCATACAAATCATGTCCAAGTACAATTCAGACCATACCTATATACAATTAACGGAGAATACACATACAATTAAAATAATCCACCATACTCATCATGCCCATGTACAATTCAGACCATACCTATATACAATTAACAAAGAAAACATATATACAATTAAAATAGTAGTTCAAAATGATAACTTGTATAGATATACTATTTTCAATGGTACATGACTAATAAAAATCTACACACGGCCGTTTTACATTTATTATCAATAAAACATAAATCATATACTATATTTATAGTATTTCAGTTAAGAAACATACCATAGAATTCAGTCAAATTTATTTTTTATGGGCTTTAAATCCAATAGCATGATTGGTGCTCTCACTTCTTTGTGAAGATAAGACTCCAGCTGAAAAGAAGTCCTTGCTAAGTGTTGTGCACCATCTATCTGGTAAAGTGTACAATCTCTCAAACCAATCTTTACCTTGCAATGCATAGGTTGATATCATATGATTCCAACAGTCTTCAAACTCCTCTTCGTTGGCACAGTTAGATAAGCACTTGTTGAAACACTCCTTAAATGAATAATTTGATTTCAGTTTGGCATAATTTTTAACAGCATTCATATGCAGATGCCACAGGCACAACCTATGCCTTGTAATTGGAAAAACCTGCAGCATAGAAATAACATACAGTTCAATGTATTAATTTAATATAATAATGGTAGCAATTTTATAAGTGTTAAAGATATTTACCTTCTCTAGAGCACTTGTAATAGCATGATCTTGGTCTGTAAAAATTGTTACTGGGCTTTTTCCTCCCATAGATTTCTTGAATTTTCAAATAACCACTCGAATGATTTGGTTGTCTCATCACTAATGAATGCACAAGCAAACATCACATTCTTCCTATGATTGTTTATCCCAACAAATGGGGCACAAATTAAGTTATACTTATTTGTTGTGTATGTGGTGTCGAACACCAACACATCCCCATAAGTGTTAAAATCTTCTTTCATCATGGAATCTCTCTAAAAAACATTACGCAATCTTCCTCCCTCACCCAACATCACCTTATAATAATAACTTTCCTCTTCTTCTTCCTGTTTTTCCATTAGTGATATTAGTGTTTGAGCATCTCCACCTCGTATCCTATTCATTTTCCACTTATTTACAAAATTTATCTGTATTCCCTACATTTTCTTCTCCTCCAGCAGTATGTAGCATATATCTATAAGAATCGGTAGCTCAAATTCCTGAAGATATCATGTCTATTATAGCATCACCCTTATCATTGGATATTTGTCTCTCCGAACGATAGAGATAACTTCATTCTCTTCTAGTCAATGGAAGATTTATGGGTCATCTCATGAACTATCACCTCAAACATCCCTTCATCTGTCCTTTTCACTCTCATAAGTGCCTTACAATCAGTCCTTGTATTACTAACTTTCCTTTTTCTTTCATCAGCAAATTTCTTTCTTTTTCCAGCACATGAGCATACATAAGTTTTTCCTGTCTCAACTGATTTACTTGAAATTCTAGTGGTGGACTTACGTACAATAAATCTTAATTCTCTTGCATGCTTACAATACAATTTGTGCATCTCCCCAAGTGTGTCTCTTTTTAATCCAACTAGTGAATCTATTACTCTCTCATATTCCCTACTTTCCTCATCTTCATTAGAGCATAAAATTTGAATAAAATCTGCATATAACAAATATAATTGGTTATTTCTATACTATTAATGATGAATACATATACAATAAAGAAAAATCCATCACTTCGAATTCACAATGCTACCAACATGCTAATCATGCCCATGTACAATTCAAAATATATCGATATACAACTTAGGGTTTAGGGGTCTAAGGGTTTAGGGTCTAGGGCTTAGCATTTAGGGGTTTAGGGTTTAGGGGTTTAGGTTTTAGGGTTTAGGGGTTTAGGTTTTAGGGTTTAGGGTTTAGGGATTTAGGGTTTAGGGTTTACGGTTTAAGGGTTTAGGGTTTAGTTTTAGTGTTTAGGGTTTAGGGTTTTAGGGTTTACGATTTAGGGGTTTATGATTTATGATTTAAGGGTTTTGGGTTTACGGTTTAGGGGTTTAGGGTTTAGGTTTTGTGGTTTAGGGATTTAGGGTTATGATTTAGGGGTGTAGGGTTAGGGTTTAGGAGTTAGGGATTTAGGGTTTCGGGTTTTAGGGTTTACGGTTTAGGGGTTTACGGTTTAGGGTTTAGGGGTTTAGGGATTTAGGGTGTAAGGATTTAGTGAAATTGGTAAATGTTATTGATGAGTGATATTTTCACCTTGATTTTAGTATCTTTTTATGTGAGTTTTCGTATATTTTTATCTGTATTTTATGTGTTATTTGGTTGTGTTTTGTGTTTTTATGGAAATGTGTGTGAATGAGCTTAAACCTATAATACAGGAGCCAGCACCAACACGGGCCATGTAGCCAACACGGCCCTGTAAGAGGTGGCCGTGCAGCGACACCTATTCGTTCAACACGGCACCTTAAGGTCGTGTCAAGTCGCACGAGTCGTGTTGGCAGCACGAGCCGTGTCATCAACACGGGCCTGTAAGCGATGGCCGTGCGGGAGCATCCGTTCACGCAACACGGGCACCTTATGGCCGTGTGGCAAAGCACGACTCGTGCTGTGTAAAATCCTAGAAAAAAATCAGAATCCTTCTAGAAGCCTCCCAAGGGGTATAAATACCCAATACTTCAATATGTGAAAGGAGATCCAAAATTCCACCTTCCCCACACACCTCACACACCATTTCCTCCATTTTTCACCTTCATCTTCATCCATTCACCATCCATTGGATCTACAATCATCCTACCATCAAATTCATCATCCAATTGAAGAAAAGAAGCAAGGAAGAGAGGAAGATAACAAGGTAAGGAAGGAACTCACCATTAAAGTGACATCAAGGGAGTTTCCATTCATTTCTTGTATTAAACCTCATAGTTTCATCATGTTTTGTAAGGATATTAATGTCTATGTTCATTTCCTTCTTAATATGGTAGGCTAATCCCTTGTGAGATTAGCAACATGATAGTTGTTGGATAATTTTGGGAATTTGTGTATTTGAATTCATATGTTTATTGGATCTATGATTTTCTACCATTGATTATTAATTGCTTGAATTGTATTGATGATTTGTGTGTTTAGTTGTTCTAGATATGTGATTAGATTGAGAAATCAATTATATGCTTAGGATAATTAAGTGAATCATTTCATCAAACACTTCATGTGCATTATAGTTTGTGAAGAGATTGAGAAGTCCTTCATAGTTTAGAACCCTTTGGTAGGACATGTGATTGGTTTGATCGAGAGATTGATTGATTGTGTGAAGGGACTCTCATTTAAGCTTAGTACCTAGTTGGAATTGTTTAATTGAGAACCAATCTATTGAGCTATTTGATATTCATATCCTCTTCATCTCGAGATGGAGTTTAGGTGATCTTAGTGTTGGCCCTTAGTCTACAATCCATGATACATATGAATTTGATATATAATTCCTAGAATTTCCACTTCTTGATTGTTGTTAATCTCACTTTTAATCAATTTGGTAAACCACTTTACATCCATCCATCTTGTTGATTGATCATTACTTGCATTGATCACTTGTCATTTAATTGTTTGCAACCAATCATTTGATGATTTGTCTCTATAAAATTATAAGAAATGTGAGATCGCTTAAGCACTAGTGCCTACCTCCCTTGGGTTCGATAATTTCTTGAATTGGTCATTACCCACTATATTATGGCTAATCATATGGCGCCGTTGCCGGGGAGGCAACGGTTGCTAGTAGCTTGAAGAAAGATCGTTTTGAGTAATCTTAATAGAGATATTTTTTTATTTATTTTATTTGTTTACTTGTATTTGCTTTGTGAAACTTTGTTCTAATCTCTCTCATTTTGAAGGTATATGCAAACAAGATCTAAAGGGAAACAAGTAGAACCTATCGATTGGGAGATTGAGCATACGTTGAGAAGGAGAAGAAAGGAGAACAAAAATAGTGAGCGAATGGAGAATTTTCAAGGTGACAATCGTGTGGATATAGAGCATGATGGGGAAGGAGGACACAATATGAACGTGCAAGACAACGCACATCAATTCAATGAGAATCCTCCTCAACAAGCCCATCAAAATCATGGAGCTATGAACAACCAAGCTTTGCTTCAACAAATGGTGCAACAAGTTCTAAGGCAACAAGGCTTTCAACAAGCTTATGCTCCTCCGCAACAAGCATATGTCCCACCACCACCACCTCCGGTGCAACATGGAATGCAAAATGATCAAAGGGTGATCCGGGACTTCTTTATGCCAAGAGCAATGCCACAAATGATGGGGCCACCAATCCATGCTAATAACTTTGAATTTAAGATGGGCTTGATTTCTATGGTGAGGGAGCAACAATTTAGTGGAACCCCGAATGAAGATCCTAATGCTCATCTAGCCCAATTTGTGGAGATTGCCAACACAGTGAAGATGAATGGGGTGAGTGAAGATTGCATCAAGATGAGGTTGTTCCCATTTTCTTTAAAGGATAGAGCAAGAACATGGTTATCTACCATTACTCTCGGTACGTGCAATACTTAGGACGAGCTAGCACAATTGTTTTTGAACAAATACTTCCCACCTTCAAAGACGCTTCAAATGAAGAGCTTGATCACACAATTCAAGCAAATGCCGCAAGAGAGTTTTTATGAAGCGTGGGAAAGGTTCAAGGAAATGCTACGCAAGTGTCCACAACATGGTTTCCCGGAGAATCAACAAGTTGGATTTTTCTATCAAGAACTTGTGAATGGGCAAAGAGTGCTTGTTGATGCTTCGGCGGGTGGATTCGTACTTGGAGTGACTCCGGAAAGGGCCATAAAAATTTTTGAGGAGATTGCTATAAATGTGTACCAATGGCCATCGGAGAGAGTAAGTGGATGCTACGGATTTGAGAGCTATGATAAAGGGCAACAGTTTAGTGTGAAGAGTGTGAATGTTGAGCCACAAATGCTAAGCATGGAAATGATAGTAGCGGAGATAATGAAGCAAATGAGTTTGAACCAAGGAGTGACTAATCAAGGAGCGAATATGGTTGAGGGGCTACAAGTCGAGCAAGGTGTGCTACCTCCGAATGTTGTGAATGGTGAACAATGGGCCAACTCTATGCCACGTGTGGAGGATGTGCAATACATGCAAGGAAGAAACTACCAAGGGAATTACTAAAATAATTTCCAAGGTAGTTTTAACCAAAGTCAAGGAAACTATCCACCAAGGCAAGGAGGTTTCAATGGTCAAAGTAGTGGAAGCTCATACCCACAACAACAACAAAGGCATGGTAACTTTTCCTACTCTAATCCGAGCAATGCGGTTGCGTATCCTCCGGGATATCAACCAGGAGCTAAGGCACCGAACAATGAGGGAAGAGCATCAACCGATGAGCTACTTGAACAACTGATTTCATCAAACAAAGCTAGAGAAGTATCGGAAAAAGCTAGAGATGAAGCTAATGAAAGAAGATTCAAAGCTATTGAGGAAAATAATGAAAGAAGATTAAAAGCTATTGAGGAAAATAGTGATAGAAGATGCAAAGCTTTGGAGTACAATGTTGGACAAATGGCAAGTTCATTGAGTGCTCAACAAAAAGTAAAGTTTCCGGCTACAACCGAGGTTAATCCGAAAGCTCAATGTTTATTTGTTGAAACGGAAGAGGAAAGAAAGGTTGAAGAAGGGTTGGTGGAAAGTAAGGTTGTTGAAGAAATGAAAGAAGAGCAAAAGCCTAAATGGATACCTAAGTGGAAAAGGGTGCAAAAGGAAAAGAAAGTGGAGGAGAAGGTGAAAGAAGAGGAGTACAAGCGTGACTATTAGGGTATTCCGATCACTCCATTCCCTATTCCCTATCCACAAATGTTTGTAAAGGAGGAGAAGAAAAAGGAGTTTGAGGAATTTGTGAAGTCGCTCAAGAAGAAGTATGAGGAGAAAAAAAAAGAGGAGCAACCCGAAACAAGTGAGTCGATGCTAAAAGGGGGGCCTACGAAGGTTGGTGATCCGGGGAAGTTCATAATCCCTTGTGATTTTGAAGGAAAAAGCACCCTTGATGCATTGTGTGACTTGGGGGCAAGTGTCAACGTGATGTCTCATGCCACGTTTAAAGACCTTGAAATTGGAGAGCTAAAGCCTACGACTATCCATCTTGAAGTGGTGAATGGCGAGGTTGTGAAGCCACTTGGGATTGTTGAAGACGTTGAGGTCAAAGTGAAGGGGTTAGCATTTTCGGTTGATTTCATGGTTTTGGAAGTGAAAGCAGACCCTAAAGTTCCACTTATTTTGGGAAGACCGTTTCTAGCCACCGGGAGAGCAAAGATTGATGTTGGTAGAGAGGAGTTATCCTTGTGCTCAAAAGGAAAAAGTGTCACATTCTTGTGCAAGAAAGATAAAGGGATCAAGCCTCATCATACAAGGCCTCCGGATGATTTCAATGATCATAATTCTCTTTTCTTTGACAATTTAAATTCATTTCTTCATGATTATATGAAATTTTCAAATGCTAACTTATCTTCTTATGATGTTAGTAGGATGAAAGAATCGGACCTCGATTGGAAACTTGACAAAGGAGAACGAGGAAGTCCACTAGAATCACTTCTTGATGACGATTTGATGCTTGTAAGCAAGAATGGTGAGGTTGAGCTAGTGGACAAGAAGAAGGCCAAGCTAATGTTCAAAGTGAGGATGCGAGGAGAAAGTGGGATGGACCATTCGTTGGTCCAATGATCGTGAAATTCCGTCCGGCTTGAAGACGTTAAACTTAGTGCTAAATGGGAGGCAACCCATTCTTTTGTTATTTTGATGCTTTTTGTTGATTTTGGTCTTGTAGATGGATTGTGCTTGTGAGAAAAATGCACATTGAAGAAAAGAGAAGTGCTTCATGGATTTGAGTAAAAATGTCACCATTTGTTGCAAACTTAATTCTCGACTCTTGTCTCGAGTCAAGTTTGGGGGGAAAGTGCATGGTGAACATAGCTTGAGTCGTGTGGATGCGTTTACTTCTCCACAAGAAGATCATCAATGGAAACTACAAGGATAAGTCCCACCACTTTTTGCAAACTTAATTCTCACCTCTTAGTTCGATTTAAGTTTTGGGGGAGTGTGCGTGGTGTGACTCACCACTTAAGTGTGTTTGATATGATGATATATTGATGATGATAGGTCTTTTTGTAATATTCACCCAATTTTAAAATTTTTCTCATGAGTTTGGGTTTGATTTTGGCATGATTGGTGGTGTTGAAGTGCATGATAGTCCATAATTATAATGAAATTATTGAAATAATGGTGTTTGTTGAGTGTTTGAGCATGAATGAGAGGTATTGGAAGCATGATGGAGCTTGGAGCTAACGCTTTCTTTACCAAATGCCTATCGAGGGAGTACTCTACACCTTATCATTTTACTACTTGAAATGAATTGAGTTTGATTTGGATTGTTGTGACTAGCATGATATTTCATGTGTTATGTTTGTGGGAGGTTTACTTTCGTATATTAGGATTTCCTTTTCAATAAAAGTTGGGATGATTGTGAGCTTACATTGTTATGGATGATTGAATATGTGCTTAATTTTCTAATGATGGTGATTGTTTTTTTTTCATGTTATGTGTTTTTGTTTTGTTTCTTGTTTGTTGAGTCTTTATTTTATGTTTTATGTGTTTTCTTATTTTTGTCTTGGTATGTTTGGTGGTTTGTTTTGGAATGTTGTGAGTCATTTTTGAACATGAGTGGTGATATATTGTGGTAGTAAGTGATGACAAGTTATGATTAAGAATCTCTACACTTTCGAATTGTGACATGTTTTACTTAACTTGTTCAATTTTGAGATGAATGTGGTGTAATAAGTTTCTTAAGGTCCAATGCATAAGCTTGTGAGAATTTGAGCCTCAACCGTGCATACATGGTTTTTCTTCATGAGTGGATTGGTTGTGTTTGATAAGCTAGAACTTGCTCAAGGACTATAGGAATGAGCCCGATTTGTGGAGATTAGTGAAATGATCTAAGGCCATCCTTGTCATTTATAGTCATTACCATATATTTCCCTACCTTGAACATCATCCCTAGTCAACCACTTTGAGCCTTAAAGCCATTTTATTGTGAATTTAGCACACTACAAGCCTTATTACCCACTTGAGTCTTACATACATACCTTTTGTGTGAGTGATTGAGGAGATGTGGTTTAGAAAGGTTTGATGAGAATTGTGCAAGAAAAGAAAGAAAATGGTAACAAGCAAGAAAAAGGATGAAAAGAGCACAAACAAGAATGAACATGCAACCTCATGACAAGAAAATGAGCAAAGAAGCAACAATAATATGCTCAAGTACTTAAAAATCCAAGAAAGGAAGCATGAATCATAAGAAGCTCAAGAAATCCAAGGAAGTTGATGATTAGTGCTTGTTAGTATCAAAGATAAGAAAGAAAGAAGGAAAAGTGGAGAAGTTGAGGAAGTTGATCATCTCTTCGATTACTTACACTTGTTTAGTCACTATTACCTATATTCTTCCTACCTTACCAAAGAGCCTATCATTACATCCAAATTAAAGACCTTTTTGATCGCTAATGGAAACTTTGGTGGTTTGTGAAAGTAGTCCACGAGCAAACTTATAGCGAGTCGAGTCAATCGATTAATGAGTGTTGATTTACCTTACTTTTAAGAGTGTTGAGTGAAATTGATAAACTTATGTGAGGCTTAGACTAAAAGGGACTATATTGCACCTTATTCTCTTTTGATTGAACTTGTTAATTTCTCATATCATAAATCTAATGTTGTAGGATAGCTTAGCATAATTTGTAATTCTTGTTGCTAATGATGTGTTATTACTTGTGTTCGTTTAGTTTTTTTTTACTAGGTGAAAATCACTCTCCTTGGTTTATCATTTTCGTTGTGCGGGGATGCATAACACTTTAAGTTTGGGGGTGTGATGAGTGATATTTTCACCTAGATTTTAGTATCTTTTTATGTGAGTTTACGTATATTTTTATCCGTATTTTATGTGTTATTTGGTTGTGTTTTGTGTTTTTATGGAAATGTGTGTGAATAAGCTTAAACCTATAATTTTCACTTTTTATTTGATGCTAGATATGATAAGGAAGACGTAGGAAAAAGCGGATCTCAATTCGAAGTTGAAACGAGGGAGAATGAGCCAAAACAGTGAAGAAATACAGGAGCCAGCACCAACACGGGCCGTGTAGCCAACACGGCCCTGTAAGAGGTGGCCGTGCGGCGACACCTATTCGTTCAACACGGGCACCTTAAGGCCGTGTCAAGTCACACGAGTCATGTTGGCAGCACGAGCCGTGTCATCAACACGGGCCTGTAAGCGATGGCCGTGCGAGAGCATCCGTTCACGCAACAAGGGCACCTTATGGCCGTGTAGCAGAGCATGACTCATGCTGTGTAAAATCCTGGAAAAAAATCAGAATCCTTCTAGAAGCCTCCCAAGGGGTATAAATACCCAATACTTCAATATGTGAAAGGAGATCCGAAATTCCACCTTCCCCACACACCTCACACACCATTTCCTCCATTTTTCACCTGCATCTTCATCCATTCACCATCCATTGGATCTACAATCATCCTACCATCAAATTCATCATCCAATTGAAGAAAAGAAGCAAGGAAGAGAGGAAGATAATAAGGGAAGGAAGGAACTTACCATTGAAGTGACATCAAGGGAGTTTCCATTCATTTCTTGTATTAAACCTCATAGTTTCATCATGTTTTGTAAGGATATTAATGTCTATGTTCATTTCCTTCTTAATATGGTAGGCTAATCTCCCTTGTGAGATTAGCAACATGATAGTTGTTGGATAATTTTGGGGATTTGTGTATTTGAATTCATATGTTTATTGGATCTATGATTTTCTACCATTGATTATTAATTGCTTGAATTGTATTGATGATTTGTGTGTTTAGTTGTTCTAGATATGTGATTAGATTGAGAAATCAATTATATGCTTAGGATAATTAAGTGAATCATTTCATCAAACACTTCATGTGCATTATAGATTGTGAAGAGATTGAGAAGTCCTTCATAGTTTAGAACCCTTTGGTAGGACATGTGATTGGTTTGATCGAGAGATTGATTGATTGTGTGAAGGGACTCTCATTTAAGCTTAGTACCTAGTTGGAATTATTTAATTGAGAACCAATCTATTGTGCTATTTGATATTCATATCCTATTCATCTCGAGAGGGAGTGTAGGTGATCTTAGTGTTGGCCCTTAGTCTACAATCCATGATACATATGAATTTGATATATAATTCCTAGAATTTCCACTTCTTGATTGTTGTTAATCTCACTTTTAATCAATTTGGTAAACCACTTTACATCCATCCATCTTGTTGATTGATCATTACTTGCTTTGATCACTTGTCATTTAATTGTTTGAAACCAATCCTTTGATGATTAGTCTCTATAAAATTATAAGAAACGTGAGATCGCTTAAGCACTAGTGCCTACCTCCCTTGGGTTCGATAATTTCTTGAATTGGTCATTACCCACTATATTATGGCTAATCAGTTATTTCACTGAAAACGGTTACATCAAGTGCTTACATACGATGCGAATACTAAGTCTAACCAATCTATCCAACCTACTTAAGCACAAGGCTTAAGGTGAATACTGTAAATATATCAAGTGTTCATATACAAAGATGCTATCTGAAGTTTGATTCTGTCAGCGATGTAATTCGGGGATAACATCCTTGTGCCATGCTGAAGAGCATTCCTTTCCATCCAAATGTGGTAGATCGTGGTAGCAAAGGTGATGAAAAGAAGTCTTCTTGCCTTGTTGTTACATCTTGTATCCTGCAGTATCTTGTGGAAGGCATCTGTGACTGATGTTATCCTTCTTCTTCTCCATCCAATCCATCTTCTAACTTCATTTCAAATGTGTGTGGTATAAGGGCAGTGAAAGAAGAGATGCGATATAGTTTCCTGATCGAAGCAAAAACCACATCGTTTGTCTTTTTCTGTGCACCAAATCCTGTCCTTTGTAGCAACTCTGTGTCAATGCACTAGCCAAAGTCTGAAGCTGAACTTCCTCACTATCCGTTTGTGCCAAATTTGTTTATAGACAAAGCTTGAGTCCGGTGTGTATCTACGCCTTAGATGATCATACATACTACTGGCTTTGAATATTCCATTGTCACAACACTACTCCATAATATCAATCACTCCTTCATCTCCTTCTGATTCATTCTGTATAGCATTCCTAATGGTAATGAGAACTCTCCATAAATATGTAGAATTATTACCGGGAGAGATCACTGTCCACTGTGAGGATGGGTGGTAAACAGAGTGAATCCATTTCACTTAGAGAGATGAGGCTTCCCTGTGTACATCCCACAATGCTGCTGCCAAGAGAGCCTTATTCCAAGTAGTAATGTCCTTCAACCCTAGCCCCTCTGCATTCTTAGGTTGTAGGATGCTGTTCCAGCTCACTCGGCTCACCTTCGTTCCCCACAAAAACCTGCGTATAATGGTCTCCACCTTCTTGACCACCACAATCGGGATTTAACAATGCCACACCAAAAAGATAGAATTCCATATATCCCAGAAGTGATCAGTTCCAATTGACCCGTGAATGACAGAAGTGTAGAAGACCAAGTTTTTATCACGTTGTTAATGTCATTCAGAAGAGGTGTAAAATCCTCCACTCATATTCTCTTGCTACAAATAGGGATGCCCAAGTATTTAAAAGGAATGGTACCTGAATTGAATGGGAGAATATGAGCTATTTAGCGTCGATTACGAGTCGAAACTCCCGAGGTAATGAGATTGGATTTCTGAGGATTAGCAGTTAACCCAGAGACTTCAGAAAATCCTTTTAATATCCTTTCAATACACCTAGCAGTTGCTACATCTCCATAACCCACAATTAGAAGATCATCCGCAAAGATTAGATGTGAGACATCTACACGTTTATAGATTCTAGAATGAAACATGTACTCATGAAGATGCACTGCCCTACTCATCAATCTACTAAGATACTCCATGCAAATAACAAAGAAGAGTGAGGAAATCGGATCACCTTATTGAAGACCCCTCTTGCCTTTGAAGAAACCCTCCGGTTTGCCATTGATGAGTAAGGAGTAGGAAGTAGTAGTAACACACTGCTCAATCCAAGCACAAAAAGTGGAGGGAAAATCCATTCTCGTAAGCAATTCAAAGAGATATTTCAGCTAACTGAGTCATAAGCCTTAGAAATATCAATTTTGACTGCCATCCTAGGGGAGATAGTCCCCTCCCTCCTTCCATAGCCCCTATAGGTCTCCTCTGCAAGCATAACACAGTCTCTCAATTTCCTTCCTTTAATAAATCTAAACAGAGATTGATTTATTAAGGAAGGAAGACAAGTTTTGAGTCGAGCTGCCAAGATTTTTGAGATAATTTTGTAAACAGTGTTGTAATATGAAATGGGTCTAAAATCTTGGACTCTCGGCTCATGGCTCTTTTTAGGGATCAAAGAGATAAATGTAGCATTCAACTGTTTGAGCAACTTCCATTTTCGAAATAATTCCTTTACCTCAGCCACCACATCTCCACCAATCACATTCCATGCACTCTGAAAGAAAGCCGATGTGTAACTATCGGGACTCGGAGATTTATTTTTGTTGATTGACCATAATGCTTCCTTAATCTTTGCATCATCTACTGGTGCTTCCAGAATACTAGCATCCTTTGAAGAGAGTTTCGGTCCTCTATCCAACACCTCACGTTCCATTGACTGAGTGGTCAAACCCTCCTTACCAAGTATTGATTGATAATAAGAGAGAAATGTATCAATCAGTTTTTAGTACGAAGAAGTGGGTCCACTATCAGTGTGTAGAGAATGAATACCATTCCTCGCTCCATTGCTTCGAATAAGAGAATAGAAGTACTTTGTAGCGCGATCTTGGTTCTTTATGTGCTTGTGTTTGAGAACCTGCATAAGAAAGTTAGTCTCACAATCCTCCAAGCGCTTCTGTTTCTTTAGCTCCTCACCAATCTCTTGGTGTAGCTCATAGTTATTCAAGCTTGACATAAAAAGAGTCTGGAGATGATGCAGGTGTTCTTTTCCTCTAGCTACTCTTTCAGAAATGTGATGATAGTTCTGTTTGTGCAACTCCTTCAGTGGTTTTTAGAGTTTTCAACTTCTGGCAAAGTATGAACTACTTTGTACCTGCTACATGTACCTGCCAATAAGAAGAAACAAGAGCAATAAAATTATCATGGTTAGTCCAAAAATTATAGAATCTAAAGGGTCTTATATAATGGGGGCTCGGATTTTGAAAGGAAGAGATGAAAGGGCAATGATCGGAATGAGTGTCTTGTGGAAGAAAAATAGTTTGTAGATCCCAACCCATACTCCTCCAAATCTTGCATGTCATCACTCTATCAATTTTTGAACACGAATCTCCATTCGACTAAGTATAGAAACACCCTGTCGAGTAAGTATCCTCAACTCCCAATATAGAACAAGTTTCATGCATATTCCTAGTCCCCGTATTTTGTGCAGCACTATTTCTTTCACCCTCAAACCTTACACAGTTGAAGTCACCTCCTAGGATCCATGGCAATGGGTTCGAATGAAAGAGGGAGATGAGATGTTGTCACAAATTTCTCTTAGGAACATAGCGATTGTGGGCATAGATGACTGAGATAAAGAACTCTTTTGAGGTTGTAAGGCAGCGAGCATTTAATCGAGATGGATTGATTAGTTAAGATAAAATTTTCCAAATGAAGACGCATTGGATTCCAAACAACCACAATCCTACCACCGCTACAAAGCTCAAGATTGTGAATATGATTCCACCCCGGAAATACTTTCTTAATAACAATATCAACAGAAGGAATAGAGAGCTTCGTTTCCACTAATCATGCAATTGCCACATCATGTCATGCACTAGTTTTTTTAGTGCATTGTGTTTTGGCATGCACCCCATCCTACGCACATTCCATATGAGAAGAGTCATGAAGAATATTCAGAGGAAGTAATACATTTCTCTGCAATCTTCCTGCTGATCCAATCACCATAATCCTCAAAGTTTCCATCTCCTTTAACTTCTTCATTTGCTCCCAAAGATTTCACTCTTTTGAACTTGAAATTTCTACATGTAGAATCAGAAGATTCTCCATTATCTGATGTAATCTAGTTTCCTTTCATTTTGCTGCCATAGTGCATATTGCTGTGGATAGGAAATGGGGTATCAGGAATCCAATCTGTTTCTATATTAAGGTGGGAGGAGAGATTTTCTGGGCAGGTAATGGGCTCCGGAATAGGGTCAGAATTAGGATTAAGTAGGTTGGACTGAGGGGTAGGGCGAGTGATGGGCTGGTAAATCATTTTAGGGTTTTTTGAATTTGGCTGGGATTGATAATCATAGTGATTAGGCTTCTCGAGGGAATTGGGCTTATTGGGGAAATTAGGATCAGGTTTGGGCTTTAGATTAAATGAATGGGAGTTGGGCTGGGCTTGGGCATTTGGTTTATGGTTGGGATTGGGATTGGGTAGCCTGCCACGATTTATGTTCCTTTTTCTTTCGCCAAATTGAAAGTTCATGTTCTCCTCTCAGTTCTTCTCAGTCTGCATCTGTTCATCAACACTCCGACGACAATCCATCTCAAGATGTCTGATTAGCCATAACTTATAGTCGGGTTGACCAATTCAAGAATTTATCAAACCACAGGGAGGTCGATGCTAGCACTTAAGTGAGATCACGTTTATCACGATTTTATAGAAACGAATCATAGATGGATGGTTGATTAAACAAGTAATTAAATGAAACCAATGAAAGTAGACAAGAAATTATCAAATGACAAGATTAAAATGATGAATGAATGGTTTTCCAAATTGAGTAGAAGTGAGATTAACAACACTAATGAAGTGGTAACTCATGGACTCATGCATTAAACTCATATGTATCAAGGGTTAAGACTAAGGGCCAACACATATACCACCTAAACTTCCTCTCGAAATGAATAGGATGTAGATCATTTGCACAATCTCAAAATAGCTCAAAGGTTGGTTCTCAATTAAACTATTCCAACTAGGTACTAAGTTCAATTAAAGAATCCCTTCATATAATTAATTGACTTCTCAATCTAACTAATCACATGTTCTATCAAAGGGTTCTAAATAATAAAGCACTTCTCAATCACTTTACAATTTATAATGCACATGAGGTGTTTGATGAAATGATTCACTTGACTATCCTAAGCACATAATTGATTTCTCAATCTAATCATATAATTAGAACAATCAAACACACAAACATCATAGATCTCAAGATATATAAGCACCAATGATAGAAAATCAAATATCCCCATCAACATATGAATTTAATTACATAGATCCACAAATTAACCAACAACCTTCATGTTGCTAATCTCACAAGGGAGATTAGCCTACAATCTTCATAAGATCCATAACATAGACATTAGAATTCTTACAAATCATGGTAAACTAAAGGATTAACACAAAATTGGAATGAAAACTCCCTTGGAAATGGATCCAATTGAATCTCCCTTCTTCCTTTGGTGATCACCCAAACTTCCTTGCTTCTTCACTTGATTTGGATGGTAGAAATTATGGAGAAATGATGTAGATCTAGAAATGGATGAATGGGATGAAGAGTATGGTGTAAAATCAAAGGAAAGGTGTGTGAGGTGTGTGGGAACAGTAGAAAATCGGATCTCCTCAATAAAATCTGAATGGAGGGGTATTTATACCCCATGGAGATCTTCTAGAAGAATTAGAAAAAATATTTTGTTCTGGTGCCGACACGAGTCGTGCTGCGTGGCACGAGTCATGTCGTGTCAGGGTAAACGACACACGAGTCGTTCTGCGCCGCATGGCCAAAGAGTGGCCATGTTGGATGTATAGATGTCATCGCACGGCCGCCGCTTACAGGCCCGTGTTTGGTACACGGGCCGTGTGCTGCAACACGGGGTCGAGCTCCGCAACACGGCCAAGTGGTGGTCATGTTGGATAAATAGATGTCGCCACACGGCCATTCTGGACAGGCCCGTGTCTGGTACACGGGCCGTGTGCTGCAACACGAGTCGTGTTGCCAGCACGGCCAGTCGTGTTCTTGCACCTTTGCTCCTTCTTCCTTGTTTGATCTCCCGTCTCTATTTTTACTCCATGTTCACCTTTTATACATATGTTTAAGATCATTCTCACACATTCCCATAAAAACACATAACACCACCAAAATACACGAAAATACGAATAAAAAATACGAAAAATACACACAAAAATGCACTAAAATCTAGGTGAAAATAACGACAATCACACCCCCAAACTTAAAGTATTGTTCGTCCCCGAACAATGAAAATGATAAATCGAGGGAGAAGTTTTCACCTAGTAAAAAGACTAAACGAACACAAGTAATAACACATCATTAGCAACAAGAATTACAAATCATGCTAAGCTAACCTACAACATTAGATTTATGATATGAGAAATTAACAAGTTCAATCAAAAGAGAATAATGAGCAATATAGTCCCTTTTAGTCTAAGTCTCACATAAGTTTATCAATGTCACTCGACACTCTTTAAATAAGGTAAATCAACACTCCTCAATCAATTGGTTCGAATCACCATACACTTGCTCGTAGACTCTATTCACAAACCACCAAAATTTTAATCAATGATCAAAAAGATCTTTAGTTAAGGATGTAATGATGGTCTCTTTGGTAGGGTAGGAGAATATAGGTAAAAGTGACTAAACGAGTGTAAGTAATCGAAGAGGTAGCTACTTTCTTCCATCCCTTCACATTCTTTTTCTTCCTTTCTTTTCTTTATTGATCACAAGCACTAATCATCACTTCCTTGGATTTCTTGAGCTTCTTAAAGATTCATGCCTCTTTTCTTTGATTCTTAAGTACTTGAGCATATTATTGTTGCCTTGCTCATTTTCTTGTTTTGAAGTTGCATGTCCATTCTTTCTTGTGCTCTTTTCATCCTTTTTCTTACTTATTTACCATTTCCTCTTTCTCTTTTGTTATCTCATCACACCTTTCTAGCCACCATCTTCTTTATTACTCACACAAAAGGTATATATCTTAGGCTCATGTGGATAATTAAAGCTTGTAATGTGCTATCTTCACAATAAATAGGCTTATAGGCTCAAAGTGGTTGACTAGGGATGATTTTAAAGGTAAGGAAATATTTGGCAATGGCTATACATGACAAGGATGGCCTTAAATCATTTCATCGATCTCCACTAATCGGATTCATTCCTAAAGTCTTTGAGCAAGTATTTAGTTTATCAAAACTCAACCGATCCACTCATGAAAAGATATACCATGTATACATGGTCGAGACTCAAATTCTCACAAGTTTATGCTCGACTTAAAAGGACTTATTACAACATATTCATCTTTTAATTGAATTAGTTAAATAAAACATATCACAATTCGAAAGTGTAGAGTTCCTTAATCATGATTCGACATCATTTATCACCATAATGCATCATCACTCATATTCAAAATGACTCACAACCTCCCAAACAAACCACCAAATCAAAACCTAAACACGAATAATAAAAACAACTACACACAAACACAAATAAACCAAAAACAACACAAAGACAAAACTAAAAGAAAAGACACAAAGAAAAATCACCCCATCCATGATCAATACACATCAAAATCATCTCAATCCTTAATTGAAAGAAAAGTAAGAAATTAAACATCCCAAAACAAAATAATAAAAAGTCTCAAATCCAACACGAATCAATCCAACTAAAATAGATGAACTAATGAAGTGGCAAGCACTAAAAGTACTCCCTTAGTTATCCGGAGGAGGAGGGGGTTGATTTTGCCATGATCCCCAAGGATTATAAACACGAGGTGTGGTAGGGAACTGGAAATTAAACATCCTCGTGATCATATCCTCCATGTTGTTCGAGCATACTCGCGTATTCTCTTCATAGTACTCCCTACGACGCTGCCCCTCATGGATCTCCCTAATCATTGCACCCTGTCTCTGCTGCTCCTCTCGGAACTCTCTCATCTCATCTCCAAGCGCCTGCTGCGTCTGCCTGATCTCTCTGAGTTCATCTTCTATAAAATTCCATCTTGCATTCCCTTCTCTTGGTCCATCTCCTTCCTCTTGTTCTTCTTCTTCTTGTTCAAATGCCGGAGGCTCTGGTGCATGGTCTTCAAATTCCACCTGATGAGGTTGCTCTTCCTCTCCTACATCCATGTCCACTGGCTCAGCTCTCAAATTCCTTAGCTCAGGATTCTCATCTACTCTCATCTGCTGGAGTATTGCTTCCACTCCATCTCTATTCTCTCTGTAGAAGGCTCTCACAATTGCTGAGTGGTTGGGACTCGCCATTGCTAGATTCTGCTGCTTTCTTTGTCCTTGCAATGTGGTGAGCTCAGGAGCAGGTAAAGGAAATGGAGCTCCCTTATCTTGCTTCAAGCAATACATGTTTCCTATGAATGATAGGAACTCCATCCTTATGAGTTGATTATAAGTGAGCCCTTCACTAACCATCGAGTGTTGCATCCCTCTGAGGTCGATGCCTAACCCTTGAGCAATCATTGTCACCATTCCTCCAATCATAATCCCTCGAGTGTTCTCTCTCTTCGCCACTCTCTCAACATGCTGAATGAAGTGAGCTGCAATGTTCACTTTGAACTCCTTGAACATACAGTACATGATGTACAACTGCTTCTCACCAACAGATCCACTCTCAAACTGGCCCATAATAGTATTGGATATTATCTTCTCAAGGTATCTCATGACTGGGTTCCTTATAGCTGTCCCTTTTGAAGAACTTGGAATGTACTCCGGAAGCTCAGTCCCATCCTCAACCAATTTTCTCCACCAAGTCTGTTGATTGAAACCCCCTTGTGGTAAGAAGTTCTGATGACCTCTCATGATTGGACACCCAAAAAACCTATTTAGCTCGTTCACAGGAATCTTCTCCCACATCTCATTGTTCAACTGAAATGTGATTGCAATAGGAAACTTGTTCCTATCTCTATGAACCTCCAAGGTGCTCATAAACTCGGCTGTAAGATGGAGATAAGTGGGAGGTCTCTTATCGAAAAACTCTTTCATTTCCACTCGACGGAATAAAGTCCTCAGATCACTTTCTATCCCAAGACCCTCCATGGTTGCTTGATCCTGGAATCGAGTTGCCCTAATCTTGGGGATTATGTACTCCCATCTCAATGCATACTTCTCCCATTCCATGAACTCTACTCCGAAATTCTCAGGGTGTTGGTCCTTCATTAGCAGTTTTGCATCAAGGTTGGATAATTCTATTTCTGACTCAATAAAAATGAAATCCTCATTGCGTTTCCTCACTCTTCTTTCAGCCATCTACAATTTCCAACATAATTCAAATTAGTTTCAATTCAACTCAAGGCAAAATGTCTCATATTAATTAGAATTATCACTAGTTATTCAACTAAGTGTTAATTCTAGCACATATTCAAGCACAACAAACAATGTGTTTCAAAGACTAACATTTTGATCCAACCAACTTATCACAAAGTTATTCAAAAATTTCATTCAATCAATCAATTTTAACATCCTAATCCTTCATTCTTTCATAACATTTCACTTCTTCAATGGGCACAATTCAATTCAATAATGCTTCATGCAAAAGCTTTGAATTCCAATTTGAAATTTCATTTAAGCATTTCATCAAACACTTGGCATGCACATAATTCACACTTCAATTCAACAAGTCTTAACTATGCCTTCATGCTCAAATCCTCAACACCTAAACTAATTCACATCAATACAATCATTATAGAAGCATTATTAATCAATTTGAACATCACATGCCTCAAATTAGTCATCCTAAAACAATTATCCCCAAATTCTTCCTTCATGAACCCTAATTCTTCCCAAAATTCAATCAACCCAACAATGAAATGTGCAAATTCATATTTCAAAATCCTAGATATGCTTCATACATACTATCATTCAAAACCCATACATAAATTTTGAAATTTATACCTTGAAACGAAAATTAGGGCACAAGAGTTCATACCTTGAATTTCTTTGAATCAAATGAAGGGGATTGTTGTTTAAACTTTGAAATTCACCTTTTAATCTCACAATCTTACCACTCTTTGATGTTTGGGTGACAATTGGTGGAGTTTGGACGGAAAATCTCACGACGGAGACGAAGTTGGGAAACTAGTGGAGTGAGTTGTCGTGTCCAGAAATCGGGCTTTTAAAACGCTGCCTCAGACATGACACGAGTCGTGTCACGTAACACGGCCATAAAGTGCTTATGTTGCGTGATCTGATGCTCCCGCACGGCCATCCTGGATAGGCCCGTGTTGGCAACACAGGTCGAGTCTCGGACACGACTCGTGTGACGACACACGACCAAAATCTGCCCGTGTTGGGCAAACTGATGTCGCCGCACGGCCACCAGTTACAGGGCCGTGTTGGTGACACGAGTCGTGTACCCGCTCCCCTGAATTTTCCAATTTCAACTTCAAATCTTATCTTTCCCTGTTTCAATGCTTCCAATACTCCCTATTCATGCTCACAACTCATAAACATCATTAGTTCAACCTTAATATCAAAAACAAAAGGATTATCAACTTCAACACCACCAAAATGAACCAAAACTAAACCGAACTCATGAGAAAATTTCAAATTTTGGCTCAAAAACACAAGAATGCATATCAACATAGAATATAACATATCGTACCACATCATATCCCCCCAAACTTGAATTGAAACAAGAGTTTCAAAGTAAGTTTGCAAAAAAAAAATGGTACGATATACCTTACACACCAATGACGCACTTTTTGAATCTTCAATAAATCTTTTTTTCATAAGCACAATCCACCTACAAGACCAAAATAAAGCAAAATAAGAAAAAGAAATATTTACAAACCTAAACTACTAAAAGGATACGAGCCTTCAAGAGGTGAAAGTGTCAACATATACCAACTCCCTTTGAGAGGGAGAATGGTAATATTTCACCCTATGACCATTAACTACAAAGGCATTTCTATCCGCTCCTTCAAGTTTAATCGAGCCATCATCTCTTACTTCAATCACCAAGTACGGTCGGTCCATTTCGAACGAAGTTTTCCGGGGAATAATTTAAGCCTTGAATTAAATAATAGAACTTTATTCCCCGGAATAAACTCCTTCGTTTTGATCCTTTCATCATGCCATCTCTTGAGCTTTTCCTTCAAAATTCTTGATCTTGAGTACGCTTCATCCCTAAACTCTTCTAATTCAATCAATTGGAGGCACCTTTTCTTCCCGGATTCCTTTTCATCAAAATTCAACTTCCGAAGGGCCCATAATGCTTTGTGTTCCAACTCCACGGGTAAATGACAAGCCTTCCCATAAACAAGTTTATAAGGAGAAAATCCAAGAGCGGTCTTGTAAGCCGTTCGATAAGCCCATAAAGCATCATCTAACCTAGAAGACCAATCTTTTCGATTTCCATTGACCGTCTTTTGAAGAACAAGCTTCACTTGTCTATTTGACACTTCCGCCAAGCTATTTGTTTGAGGATGGTAAGGTGTTGAAACTTTGTGCTTTACTCCATATCCACTCAAAAGCTTCTCAATGAGCTTATTGATGAAGTGTGATCCTCCATCACTAATTATAGCCCTTGGCACCCCAAATCTAGTAAAGATGTTATTCTTTAAGAAACCCTTGACCACTAAAGCATCATTTGTCTTTGTCGGAATGGCTTCGACCCATTTAGATACATAATCCACCGCAAGCAATATGTAAAGATAACCATTGGAAGGCGGAAATGGCCCCATGAAATCCATCCCCCATACATCAAACACTTCAACTTCAAAGATGTTTCTCATAAGCATCTCATCACGCTGCCCTATACTTCCAATCCTTTGGCACCTATCACATCCCTTGATGTACTCCTTACAATCCTTGAACAAAGTTGGCCAAAATAACCCCGATTGAAGTATCTTAGCCCCCGTCTTTTGAAATCCAAAATGCCCTCCACAAGGTGAATTATGGCACATTTCCATTACACTTAACTTCTCCTCCTCCGGGATTCACCATTCCTTGATTCCATCCATCTACACTTGATTCCCTCCATCAAATCCACCATCCAAGTGATCAAGGAAGCAAGGGAGTGTGAGATCACAAGAAGAAGAAGGAGATCTCCATTGAAGCACTTCAAAGGGGGAATCTAATTCTAATTTTTGTGCATTTCTTTATATATTGATCATGTTTTGTAAGGATCTTAATGTCTATGTTAATTTACTTATGGATATGAGAGGCTAATCTCCTTTGTGAGATTAGCTCCATGATTGGTGTTGGATAATTTAGTTATTATGCAATTTGATTTTAATCTTGAATGGGCTTTGTGTTATTTCTATCATTGATTATTTATTGCTTGATTTATATAATGACATGTGTGATTAATTGTCATGGGCATATGATTAGATTGAGAAATCAATTATGTGTTTAGGATAATTCATTGAATCATTTCATCATACACTTCATGTGCATTAATTTAAAATGAGATAGAGATATCCTTCTAGATTTAGAACCCTTTGATAGAACATTTGATTAGCTTAATCGAGAGATTGGTTGATTAGGTGAGGAGACCCAAACCATTAGTAAATTCATAGTACCTTAAAAGGGAATATTGCCTATGATTTAGTACCTAATTAGGGAACTCATAGAGTAATTAGTACCTAGTGGGAGGTGTTTGCTATTGTCTCAATCCTATGTGAGTTTGGGATCCTTGTTGAAGGCCTACATCTTATCCATCTCGAGAGAGAGTTTAGGTGGAATTAGTGATCGCTTCTATACCTTGTCCATGAGAGATTAGAATTAATTGTATAATTACTTAATTATCTATGTCATGATTGTTGTTAATCTCATCCTTGCATCATTTGGAACCCATCTTATCTTTGCATTCATTTTATCTTTATTTCTTGCATTAGCATAATTGCATTCATTTGCTCCTATCCGCTCCTTTCCGTCGTTCTTATAAAATCACGATAAGGTTGAGATCGCTTAAACTCTAGCACGTTCCTCCCTGTGGTTCGATAATTTCTTTAATTGGTTATACCCCTATATTACGATTAATCAAATGGTACGATATACCTTACACACCAATGACGCACTCTTTGAATCTTCAATAAATCTTCTCCTCATAAGCACAATCCACCTACAAGACCAAAATAAAGCAAAACAAGAAAAAGAAATATTTACAAACCTAAACTACTAAAAGGATACGAGCCTTCAAGAGGTGAAAGTGTCAACATATACCAACTCCCTTTGAGAGGGAGAATGGTAATGTTTCATCCTATGACCATTAACTACAAAGGCATTTCCATCCGCTCCTTCAAGTTTAATCGAGCCATCATCTCTTACTTCGATCACCAAGTACGGTCCGGTCCATTTCGAACAAAGTTTTCCGGGGAATAATTTAAGCCTTGAATTAAACAATAGAACTTTATCCCCCGGAATAAACTCCTTTGTTTTGATCCTTTTATCATGCCACCTCTTGAGCTTTTCCTTCAAAATTCTTGAGCTTGAGTACGCTTCATCCCTAAACTCTTCTAATTCAATCAATTGGAGGCACCTTTTCTTCCCAGATTCCTTTTCATTAAAATTCAACTTCCGAAGGGCCCATAATGCTTTGTGTTCCAACTCCACGGGTAAATGGCAAGCCTTCCCATAAACAAGTTTATAAGGAGAAAATCCAAAAGCGGTCTTGTAAGCCGTTCGATAAGCCCATAAAGCATCATCTAACCTAGAAGACCAATCTTTTCGATTCCCATTGACCGCCTTTTGAAGAACAAGCTTCACTTGTCTATTTGACACTTCCGCCAAGCCATTTGTTTGAGGATGGTAAGGTGTTGAAACTTTGTGCTTTACTCCTTATCCACTCAAAAGCTTCTCAATAAGCTTATTGATGAAGTGTGATCCCCCATTACTAATTATAGCCCTTGGCACCCCAAATCTAGCAAAGATGTTCTTCTTTAAGAAACCCTTGACCACTAAAGCATCATTTGTCTTTGTCGGAATGGCTTCGACCCATTTAGATACATAATCCACCGCAAGCAATATGTAAAGGTAACCATTGGAATGCGGAAATGGCCCCATGAAATCCATCCCCCATACATCAAACACTTCAACTTCAAAGATGTTCTTCATAGGCATCTCATCACGTTGCCCTATACTTCCAATCCTTTGGCACCTATCACATCCCTTGATGTACTCCTTACAATCCTTGAACAAAGTTGGCCAAAATTACCCCGATTGAAGTATCTTAGCCCCCGTCTTTTGAAATCCAAAATGCCCTCCACAAGGTGAATTATGGCACATTTCCATTACACTTAACTTCTCCTCCTCCGGGATACACCTCCTTATGATTCCATCCGGACAATTCTTAAACAAAATAGAATCATCCCATAGATATTCCTTGACATCATGATAGAACTTCTTCCTTTGAGATTCGGTGAGATGGTCCGGCTTTAGGCCACAAGCTAGATAATTCACAAAATCCGCATACCACAGCCTTCCGGTCTCACACAAAGTGTACATTCTTTGAAAATCAACTAGAAGAATCTCTTCATCCGGGAATGCATCCTTAATGAACTCCATGGTTCCTTCTTCATCAATATTTTCTAAGCGTGACAAGTGGTCGGCTATGACATTTTCGACTCCCTTCTTGTCACGTATCTCCACATCGAACTCCTACAACAAAAGAACCCAATGAATTAGTCTTGGTTTAGCATCTTTTTTACTCATCCAATACCTAATAGCGGCATGATCCGTATAAACAATGGTTTTCGTGCCAACTAGGTATGGACGGAATTTTTCAAAAGCATAAACCACGGATAAAAACTCTTTTTCCGTTGTGGTGTAATTCTTTTGATTTGCATTGAACGTCTTGGATGCATAGTAGATAGCCCGAAACTTCTTCTCTCTCACTTGTCCTAGCACTACTCCCAAAACATTGTCGCTTGCATCACAATGGAGCTCAAAAGACTTGCTCCAATCGGGAGAGACAAGTATTGGTGAAAAAATTAAGGCCTCCTTAAGCACCCTAAAAGTATCAAGAAATTCATCATTAAATTCAAATGGAACATCTTTTTCAAGCAATTTACACAAAGGTTTGGCTATGTTAGAAAAATCCTTTATAAAACATCGATAGAATCTGGCGTGACCATGAAACGATCTAACCCTTTTTCATTTTTAGGAGGGGGAAGATGTTCAATGGCTACAACCTTCGCTCTATCAACTCTCAAACCTTTTTCTGAGATATGATGCCCAAGTACGATACCCTCTTGAACCATAAAATGGCATTTTTCCCAATTCAAGACTAGGTTCGTATCTTGACATCGCTGCAAAACCATAGAGAGATTAGCCAAGCATTTATCAAATGTAGATCCAAACACGAAAAAATCATCCATAAAAACTTCCATCACATTTTCAATCAATCCTCCAAAAATAGCCATCATACAACGTTGAAAGGTGGCAGGTGCATTGCATAACCCAAAAGGCAATTTATAGAAAGCGAATGTGCCATACGGACAAGTAAAAGTTGTTTTCTCTTAATCCTCGGGGGCTATCATGATTTGGTTGTACCCCGAGTAACCATCTAGAAAACAATAATACTTGTATCCCGCCAACCTATCAAGCATTTGATCAATAAAAGGTAAAGGGAAATGATCCTTATGAGTGTTTTCATTAAGTTTTCTATAATCACAACAAACTCTCCATCCCGTTTTCACCCTTGTTGCAAGTTCTTCATCAAATTCCGTTTTAACAATGGTTAACCCTCCTTTCTTAGCCACAACATGCAAAGGACTTACATGAGGACTATCACTAATGGCATAAACAATTTTAGCATCCAACCATTTTAAAACTTCCTTCCTAACAACTTCTTGCATAATAGAATTCAAACGCCTTTGAGGTTGTATACATGATTTATTCTCATCAATCAACCTAATGTGATGCATGCAAATGGTAGGACTTATTCCTTTTAAATCATCAAGACTCCACCCTATAGCACTTTTATGACTACGAAGTACTCTCAATAATTTATCAAGTTCTAGAGGGGAAAAGGATGATGATACAATTACCGGAAATGTCTTCTTGTCCCCCAAATACGCATACCTAAGGTGATCGGTAGAGGCTTCAATTCTTCCTTTCCTTTATCGACTTTTGATTCCTCATTTTCTATCTCCAATGGAAGATATTCCCTCTTTCCATAGTATGCCAACTTTGCTTCATCCTCTTGCATTTCCCTACAAGCATTCAATTCATGTAAACAATCATTTATATCTTCATCTTCTAAACAATGAAAAGAAAGGTTAGAGTTTAGAGATAAGGTAAGAGAATGGCTTATGCTCATTTCAAGAGGATCTTTAGCTAAGATGAATGGTAGGTTCTCTTCAACAACTTCATCAATCATGTCGATCCTTCTACATTCTTCTTTCTCATGTGGATACCTCATAGCACTCTTCAGAGAGAACACCACCTCCTCCTCATTTACTCTCAACTTCAACTCCCCTTTTTGTACATCAATTAAAGCTCTTCCCGTGGCTAAAAATGGACACCCCAAAATCAATGGAACATTTGCATCCTCATCCATATCAAGCACTACAAAATCAACCGGGAATATAAACTTTCCCACTTTAACTAACACATCCTCCACTATTCCTCTAGGGTAAGTTAAAGACCTATCCGCGAGTTGCAATGTAACGAATGTAGGTTTCACTTCCGCTATACCAAGTTTCTTGAAAATGGACATAGGCATCAAGTTGATACTTGTCCCAAGATCACAAAGAGCTTTATGAACCTCACTCTTGCCCATTTCGCATGTAATAACAAAACTCCCCGGATCTTTGAGCTTTGGAGGCAACTTCCTTTGAATTATTGCACTACATTTCTCCGTCAAGTTGACTGTCTCGTTCTCCACCAAGCTCCTCTTTCTTGACATGATGTCCTTCAAAAACTTGGCATAGTGAGGCATTTGTTTCAAGGCATCCGCAAAGGGTATATTAATGTGGATTTTCTTGAAAATTTCTAAAATCTTTGCAAACTTTTCATCCAAGCCCTTCTTCAAAAATCGATGTGGAAAAGGAATAGGTACTTGTGTTTTTGGAATTCCCCAACTATCCCTTTCCACTTCAATTTCCTCCTCCTTCTTTTTCATTGCCTTGGTTCTTTCCCATTTCTTTTCAATAATCTTGTTATCAATCAATTCCGGTTCCTCATTCATTTTAGCCTCAACTTCACTTTCAACGTCTAATTCTTCTTCAACCAAGGTTTTCTCCACCTCCTTTTCTTCCACCTTATCATCTTCCATTGGCATTGACGGTCCATCATAATTGGTTCCACTCCTCAAGGTAATTGCCTTGCATTGTTCCTTTAGGTTTACAATGGTGGTAGAAGGAAAATTCCCTTTCTCGTTCGCACTCATTGAGCTAGCCATTTGACCAAATGAATACTCCAAAGCTTTGAGTCTTCTATCACTATTTTCCTCAATAGTTTTGAATCTTCTTTCATTATTTTCCTCAATAGCTTTGAGTCTTCTTTCATTCACTTCATCTTGAGTTTTGTTGGAAGCAATCAACTTTTCAAGAAGTTCTTCGGTAGTCGCCTTCCCTTCATTATTTAGCGCTTTAGCTCCCGGATGATACCCCGGAGGATAAGCAACCGCATTACTTGGGTTTGCATAAGAGAAATTATCTTGCCTCATTTGTTGTTGTGGGTAAGAGCTTCCACTTCCTTGGCTAGTGAAACCTCCTTGCCTTTGTTGTTGTTGTGGGTATGAGCTTCCACTACTTTGACCATTGAATCCTCCTTGTCTTTGTGGATAACTTTCTTGATTTTGGTTGAAACTACCTTGGTAATTGTTTTCATAATTACCTTGGTAGTTTCTTCCTTGCATATATTGCACATCCTCCACACGTGGCATTGTTGTAGCCCATTGTTCCCCACTAACACCATTTGGAGAAAGCACACTTTGATCCATTCGGCTATCACCCATATTAACTTCTTGATTAGTCACTCCTTTGTTCAAACTCATTTGCTTCATTACCTCCGCCACTATCATTTCCATGCTTGGCGTTGGTGGCTCAACATTCACACTCTTCACACTAAACTGTTGCCCTTTATCATAGCTCTCAAACCCATAGCATCCACTAACCCTCTCCGATGGCCATTGGTAGACATTTGTAGCAATTTCATCAAAAATTCGAATAGCCCTTTCCGGAGTTACTCCAAGTACGGATCCACCTGCAGAAGCATCAACAAGCACTCTTTGACCATTTACCAAACCTTGGTAGAAAAACCCCACTTGTTGATTTTCCGGAAATCCATGTTGAGGACACTTGCGTAGCATTTCCTTAAATATTTCCCACGCTTCGTAAAAGCTTTCTTGAGGCAATTGCTTGAATTGAGTAATCAAGCTCTTCATTTGAAGTGTCTTGGAAGGTGGGAAATACTTGTTCAAGAACATTTGTGCAAGTTCATCCCATGTGTTGCACGTACCGGGAGTAAGAGTGAAGAGCCATGTTCTTGCTCTATCCCTCAAAGAAAATGGAAATAACCTCATTTTGATGCAATCCTCGCTCCCTCCATTCATCTTCACAGTGTTAGCAATCTCAACGAATTGAGCTAGATGAGCATTAGGATCTTCATTCGGAGCTCCACTAAATTGTTGCTCTCTCACCAATGAAATCAAGCCCATTTTGAATTCAAAGTTGTTGGCATGAATTGGTGGTCCCATCATTTGTGGAATTGCCCTTGGCATGAAGAAATCCTGGATTACTCTTTGATCATTGTGAACTCCATGTTGCACCGGAGGTGGTGGTACATATGCTTGTTGTGGAGGAGCATAAGCTTGTTGAAACCCTTGTTGAATCATGGCTTGTTGAATTAAAGATTGATTATTAAACTCCCCAAATTGTTGATAAGCTTGTTGAGGAAGATTGGCATTGGCTTGATCTTGTAAATTTTGCATTCCGCCTCCATCATTCCTAACATTGCCACGTTCATCTTGATTGTTTTCCATTTGATCACTCTTTTTGGTATTGTTCTCCTTTCTTCTTCTTCGAAAAGTGTGTTCAATTTCTAATTCAATAGGTTCAACTTGTTCTCCTTTTGATCTTGTTTGCATACACCTTCAAGATAAAAGAAGTTAGAACAAGATTTTCAAAGCAAAATACAAATAATAAATACAAGAAAAAAAATGTCTCTAGTAAGATCGCTCTAAACGTTCCTTCTTTAAGCTACTAGAAACCGTTACCTCCCCGGCAACGGTGCCATTTGATTAGCCATAACTTGTAGTCGGGTTGACCAATTAAAGAATTTATCGAACCACAGGGAGGTCGATGCTAGCACTTAAGCGAGATCACGTTTATCACGATTTTATAGAAACGAATCATAGATGGATGGTTGATTAAACAAGTAATTAAATGAAACTAATGAAAGTAGACAAGCAATTATCAAATGACAAGATTAAAATGATGAATGAATGATTTTCCAAATTGAGTAGAAGTGAGATTAACAACACTAATGAAGTGGTAACTCATGGACTCATGCATTAAACTCATATGTATCAAGGGTTAAGACTAAGGGCCAACACATATACCACCTAAACTTCCTCTCGAAATGAATAGGATGTAGATCATTTGCACAATCTCAAAATAGCTCAAAGGTTGGTTCTCAATTAAACTATTCCAACTAGGTACTAAGTTCAATTAAAGAATCCCTTCATATAATTAATTGACTTCTCAATCTAACTAATCACATGTTCTATCAAAGGGTTCTAAATAATAAAGGACTTCTCAATCACTTTACAATTTATAATGCACATGAGGTGTTTGATGAAATGATTCACTTGACTATCCTAAGCACATAATTGATTTCTCAATCTAATCATATAATTAGAACAATCAAACACACAAAACATCATAGATCTCAAGATATATAAGCACCAATGATAGAAAATGAAATATCCCCATCAACATATGAATTTAATTACATAGATCCACAAATTAACCAACAACCTTCATGTTGCTAATCTCACAAGGGAGATTAGCCTACAATCTTCATAAGATCCATAACATAGACATTAGAATTCTTACAAATCATGGTAAACTAAAGGATTAACACAAAATTGGAATGAAAACTTCCTTGGAAATGGATCCAATTGAATCTCCCTTCTTCCTTTGGTGATCACCCAATCTTCCTTGCTTCTTCACTTGATTTGGATGGTAGAAATTATGGAGAAATGATGTAGATCTAGAAATGGATGAATGGGATGAAGAGTATGGTGTAAAATCAAAGGAAAGTGTGTGAGGTGTGTGGGAACAGTAGAAAATCGGATCTCCTCAATAAAATCTGAATGGAGGGGTATTTATACCCCATGGAGATCTTCTAGAAGAATTAGAAAAAATATTTTGTTCTGGTGCCGACACGAGTCGTGCTGCATGGCACGAGTCGTGTCGTGTCAGGGTAAATGGCACACGAGTCGTTCTGCGCCGCACGGCCAAAGAGTGGCCATGTTGGATGTATAGATGTCGTCACACGGCCACCGCTTACAGGCCCGTGTCTGGTGCACGGGCCGTGTGCTACAACACGGGTCGAGCTCCGCAACACGGCCAAGTGGTGGTCGTGTTGGATAAATAGATGTCGCCACACGGCCATTCTGGACAGGCCCGTGTCTGGTACATGGGCCGTGTGCTGCAACACGAGTCGTGTTGCCAGCACGGCCAGTCGTGTTCTTGCACCTTTGCTCCTTCTTCCTTGTTTGATCTCCCGTCTCCATTTTTACTCCATGTTCACCTGTTATACATATGTTTAAGATCATTCTCACACATTCCCATAAAAACACATAACACTACCAAAATACATGAAAATACGGATAAAACAATACGAAAAATACACACAAAAAGGCACTAAAATCTAGGTGAAAATAACGACAATCAATGTCCCAGGGAGTTACACTTCTTACAGAACTTTAGATTGAACTCGTACTAATTCTCTGCTTGAATCCACCATAGCGATTTTTACCCAGATCTCATCCGGGAGAGGTTTGGAAGCATCGACATGCACAAGAATTCTTGCATACGATACTCTCTTCTTATGAGTAGTATAATAATCTATCATGATGGGCTCTCCAATGGCAGAGGCTATGAGGCTTAACCGATCCGATGCCCAATATTTGAGAGGGAGATATGGAAGACGAATCCATACAGGAACAATGGCTAGACCTACTTCATCAAATTGAAAATCATCTGGCATTCTTCTCAACATTAGATAGATAAAATTTTCATCATAGGGCCCATTTTGAAGGACCTTTTGAAGATCTTCTTCACTGTTAAGTTTGAAGATTATCCACCCGCTGTCATGACTGTAAACTTGGACTTCAACTCCCCATTTATTGATGATATCTTTCACGGCTTGGAAACTTGGATATCTACCCACAAAGCAACCAATAAGCATGTGATTCCATTCGTCATTGTCATCATCTATCATATGATCAGGTATCTCCACTACTCTAGATTCAAGGGGAGGGACAAATTTAAGGAAGTGGTTGGGTTGGGGCTGGCGGTTGTGGATATCCGGATTAGAAGGTTGATGATGGGATGAGGGGAGGGGAGGGGAGGAGGAGGCGGCGGAGAGGTCGAAGAGTGGACTGATGGAGAGGGATACAAGAGGGGGGAAGAGCCAGGATGTTGCTGTGGATTACTTTTAGTGGAAGATTGAGGATCTGAGGTATGCTGGCGAAGCAGGAGGGATGGAGGGAGGCTGGACGGACGAAGGTTTGAGCGGCTGGAGGGGTGGTTTGGGTTGAAGGGGGTGAGAGCAACAAATCTTATTTTCGACTGTACCATTGTCGGAGTTCTGGAGGAGATAGGCTGGGGGAGAGGAGAGAGATTAGGGGTAGGGGCAGAAGAGAGAGAGGGTTTAGGCCCCATAAGCTTGTCCTTGAAAGAGAAATTGTTGGTGGGACTTTCTGGAATGACAGTGGGGCAGTTGAGTGGGGGAGTTACAAATTTTGAATTATTGGACAAAGGAGGGTTTAGGTATTTAGGGTTTAAGGTTTAGGGGTTTGAGGTTTACGGTTTAGGGGTTTAGGGTTTAGGGGTTAGGGTCTTTAAGGGTTTAGGGTATTTTTCTTTCACCAAATCCATCTTATCTTATATGCATATTGATGTCTATGTATAATTCAGACCATACCTATGTAAAATTAACGGATAAAACATATACAGTAAAGAAAAATTCATCGCATCAAATGCCTGTCATGCCCACTTTTAATTCAGACCATACATATACACAATTAATAGGGAAAACATATACAATTAAAATAATCAACCATTCAAATCATGTCCTTGTACAATTCAGACCACACTTATATACAATTAAAAGAGAAAAACATATACAGTAATGAAAAATCCATCGCATCAAATGCCTATCATGCCCACATACAATTCAGACTATACATATACACAATTAACTGGGAAGAAATACAATTATAATAATTAACCATTCAAATCATGTCCTCGTACAATTCAGACCACACCTATATACAATTAAGAGAGAAAACATATACAGTAAAGAAAAATCCATCATATCAAATGCTTATCATGCCCATATACAATTCAGACCATATATATACACAATTAACGGAGAAAACATATACAATTAAAATAATCCACCATACAAATCATGTCCATGTACAATTCACACCACACTTATATACAATTAATGGAGAAAACATATACAATTAAAATAATCTAACATACAAATCATGCTGATGTACAGTAATATACAGTAAAGAGAATACCTTCAGTCTCCACTCCTGCTGTGTTGTTGCAGAATAAGCCTTCACATTTTTCAAAAATAACTTCGTTCTCCAATCCTGTGGTATTGTTGCCTTCCTTGTCTCCCTCATGCTCAATTGTACACAATATAGAAATTGTATCTACGTATACAAAGAAAATAAAATTCCATATATACGAAATTAGAATAAAAAAGTTTTTACATATAATAGATTATATCGTACAAAATCAAGAGCATATATACCTGTATTTTCTATTGACATGTTACTTTTGTTATCATTGGAAAATTCATCATTTATTTCGCTATCATGTACTTCAAATAGACAACTGAAATCTAATACATCATCTTCAGTTGATGAGAAACATTGGATGCCTACATACCATGAACTCATTATTATGTAGTCTAAATATTAAATAAAATCAATGGCAGGTGTAAAGTCTAAATAAAATCTTAGGTAGAGGAGTCATACTTTGATTTTCTATAATGTCCATCTTTAGATATATGCACAATAGATTCACACTTGAAATATATTGAAAGATACCCTGTTTATAATAAAAATAAACAATTAATAGAGAAAACATATACAATTAAAATAATCCAACATATAAATCATGCCCATGTACAATTCAGATCATACCTATGTACAATTAACACAGAAAACATATACAGTAAAGAAAAATCCATCACATCGAATGCACAATGCTATAAAGAAGCCTATCATGACCACATACAATTCAAAATATACATATATACAGTTAATTGAGAAAACATATACAGTTAAAATAATCAAACATACAAATTACGCCCATGTATAATTCAGACCATAGCTATGTACAATTAACAGAGAAAACATATATAGTGATGGATACATAATGTTACCAAGATGTCTATCATGACCACATATAATTCAGAACATACTTATATATAGTTAATGGAGAAAACATATACAGTTAAAATAATCCAACATACCAATCATGCTCATTTACAATTCAGACCATACCTATGTACAATTCATAACATACCTATATACAATTAACGGAGAAACAGAGATAACATACAACTCATACCATACATCTATACAATTAACAGAGATAACATATACAATTAAACTAATCCAACATAAAATTAATCCACGATGTAATACACTAATTAAAAGAAAAAACTCATCCAACATCAAACAATCATATCAATTTTATTTAAAAAAAGAGAGCAGATCTTATATAACATAGCAGCAAATTGGAGACTACAATGAACTAAAGCAGAAATATATACAATTGGAGAAGAATGAATCATAGATTAGAAGAAAAAATCTAACAATATTATTTGAAATCAGAAACTACAATTGGATATAAGATTAACTTTACCTAATTTTAGAATAAATCCACTAGTTTCGTGTCGTCACATAATATATCCTGCTTCTCAGACATATTAGACGGTGTTGTTAGACAGCTGCAAATTGGTGGCGGTGAAATTGCCAAATGACGGTGGTGGATTGATGAAACTTGGCGGGCGGCGAAATCGACGGTGGACTGTCATGGGAGAGAATTGCCATGGTGGAGAGAATTTCCGTAGTGGGAGAAATCGAGAGAATGCTGTTTACGGAATGAATTTTTGGGCTTAATTTTAGGTTTTATATCACCCATTTAAAAATGGGTGGACCCGGTGCACAATTAAAAAGAAAGAAAGTAGTTGCACCTAATATACACCCTTTTTTTAATTATAGAATTGCCATTATAAAATTTAAAGCTTATAACTACTCCCTCCGTCCGCTTCAAAGAGTCCAATTTTTCCATTTTGGGCGTCCGTCCCCAAGGGTCTCATTTCATTTTTTACACATATGGGACCCACACACACCCACTAATACAACTAAAAAATGGGACCCATACCTCCACTAATATAAATACCCACTACACATTAAATAATAATACTCATTAATCCACGTGCCAAAAAGCAAATGGCACCCTTTGTGGCGGACGGAGGAAGTATTATTTTAGGGTGATTCTTGAGTGACCCGTGGTCACCCATGACCCATTCGCAGTCGGTTACTGGTATGAGTGGCAGCAAATCAGTCAAGAAGAACTACGTTCGTACGATGCATGTAGAATCTGTATTCTGAAAAGTAAAAGTGGTGAGGTGACAGGGTGCATACAATGAGAGTGCCCATCACAATGCATACGTCGAGCAATGCACCATGCAGACGAATATAACGCAGCAACAGTGCATAAGATGCGGACTACTGCACACCATAGTGCATACAATATTCAGACGTCCTCAACTTGCGCACTATTTAAATTAGTGTGTGCGTTGTCCATGTGCACAATGTCCAATGATGAGCGTAGAAATTGCTAGAAATAATGATACATTTTTAGCTAGTTTTTATATATTAAGGTTGCTTTTAATGATTAATTTCTTTAATTCCTTAATTTTTGTGGAGAGGATTTTTATCATTGGAATTTGTAAGAATTTGAGCTTAAAATGAGCTTCTTTCTGCTATTACGAAGTTGCGGCCCATATGTTTTTGCAGCCCATTTTTCAAGCCCAATTGCCACACATTAATTTACTTGAAATGGGCCTACTTTAATATCAAGTGGCAGACCATCTTTTGGTTGATAAATGTTGAGGTCCAACCAGTCAATTAGTGAAGAGCCCAAATGTTAAATTAATTCATGCATGGTTAATAGCCAATGGGCATACAACAGTAAGTCTCCCTCAAGGCTGGACCTACTAAATATATGGCATGGATTAAAGGGAGAAAAATGTGATTGGAGCCGCATTCTGTTCTCCCAAATTGCAGCGAATCAGAGTCCCACTTCTCCATTGTTTCAATTTTACTTCCCAAATTCATTTCTAATTTATTTCACCATTTTAGTTCACTAAAATTTTACATCATCTACTCCAAGTGATCAAGGAAGTAAGGGAGGTTGAAAATTGCAAGAGAAGATAGAGGCTTTCATTGAAAAATTTTAAAGGAAGCATTTATTTTATTTTGTAATTTTCTTAGGGTTTAATCATAGAATTTTGTAAGACATTTTATTTTGTTTTGCTTGATACTATGTTAGGCTAATCTCCTTTGTGAGATTGACTCCATGATTGGTGTTGGATAATTTAGTTTTTATCTTGAATGAGCTTTGTGTTATTTCTATCATTGATGTTTTAAATCTTGATATTTATAATGATTTGTGTGATTTATTGTCTTGGGCATTTGATTAGGTTGAGATATCAATTATGTGTTTAGGATAGTTCATTGAATCATTTTATCATACACTTCATGTGCATTAATTTAGAATGAGATAGAGATATCCTTCTAGATTTAGAACCTTTTGATAGAACACCTCGTTAGCTTAATCGAAAGATTGGTTGATTAGGTGAAGAGACCCAAAACATTAGTGAATTCATAGTATCTTAAAAGGGAATATTGCCTATGATTTAGTACCTAATTAGGCAACTCGTAGGAGGAGTTTGCTATGGTATCGATCCTATGTGCTTTTGGGAGCCTTATTGAGGGCCTACGACTTAACTGACTCAAGAGAGCTTAGAATACATTAGTGATCGCTTCTATGCCATGTTCATGAGAGATTAGAATTAATTGCATGATTACTTCATTATTTATGCCATGATTGTTTCTAATCTCATCCTTTCATCATTTGGAACCCATTTATTCTTGCATTCATTTGATTCTTGTTTCTTGCGTTAGTTTAATTGCATTTATTTGCAAACTATCCATCCCATTCCGTCGTCCTTATAAAATTATGATAAACTTGAGATCACTTAAACTTTAGCATGTTCCTCCCTTGGGTTTGATATTTTATTTCTTGGTCACCCCTACTATTAACGACCAATCATCCATCATGATGGATGTCAAGTTGTGAATGTGGATAATACGACTTTAAATGCCAATGTACGATGCCACTGATGATGTTTATTGCCAAGGGCTACTCAGACTGGAACACATCGGGTTGTGTAATCCGTATTCATCTGAAAATAGAGTGTTGTTAAATGCAGATTGTGTAAGCAAAACTTTTTAACTGTAGTCGCCTTATGGTGAGGTTGCATGTTTCGCTGATTTTGTGCAACATAACACAACTCCAAAACCACCTGTAGTCTGCAGATCTTTATTACGTTGACATCAAACAACATGCAGTCAAGAAGGTTGGCGCCCGAAAAAATAAATTCAATTGCAGTGATAATTTACAGGTGCAAGTTAGTTATGAATACAACACAATGACGGCATAATGTCCATCGCAAGTTAAGGGATATTGCGACATAGAACTGAGTACATAACACGGCCTCCCCGTGATCCCATTACCAAAATGTAGATAGTGCTAAACGACTCCATGTCAGCAAGGATATCCTAGGTTACTCCAGAAATTAATGGTCCTCACAACATATAAAAATATCATCGTCATCTTCGATCGCGCTATAGTAAGCGTGAGTGTGTGCACTCTCGGAGCTTAAGGATAGACCATCCGTGAGACGTGGGCAATTAGACTTGTAATGTCCTAGTTCTCTGCATACACCACAATGCCTGCTCTTCCCTTTGTTTCCTTTTGAAACACCCTGTGTGCCCTTGATCCTAGCCATGATTGGGTCTTTCACCATATTTTCGGGTGGTTTGACACTGGGCGCATTCGCATATCCTCTCCCAAGATCTTCTAAATACCCGCTCTTAACAACCAACGAATAAATTCCCTACATCACCTCACGGTACAGTACCTCCGACGTCGATCCAAGGTTACAGAGCCACTACATCTTAGCGTGTAGTGACCCAAACATTAGCTCAATAGGATTGGATGAGCATTTAGGAAGCTCCAAGAACATGGGGCTACACATCATGCCCCATCTCTTATGAAGTAATGATGTCGGATTTGAGGATAAATTATTGGCTTTTAGAGAACAGAAGATGTGACTGCAAGGCAAGTAACATGACTCGTACATCTGCCGGAATTGAGGATAAATTATTGGATTTGAGAGAACAGAAGATGTGACTACAGGGCAAGTAACATGACTCGTATATCTCGCATGTATAATAGTACCGATCTGTTCAACGAGCCCCCTGTATCCCCATAGTCTGTTAGCTCCAACCTCCTTATGCCATTCTCAGATGTAATACGGAGTGGAGTATGTGCGCACTCCTTCTCAATCTCATATCGGACCTACATCATGCTACCAGTTACTATACAATCGATATATGAGAAAATAGTTTTGTTAGATTGAAATAGGAATCGCCTCCATACCTTTCTGAACATTGTAGTTGTGTAGAACTCACGAGCAAAATACTCGAGTCCATAAGGTGTATACGCAGAACAACTTCCTTTTGGCTGTCCACGAAAACCTGCCTGAGCGTGTTTTCTCTCATGCGAATCATACTCAACCAGCATTGCTTCACAAACTTGTATAGACTAAGGTCGCTATTCAAAAACACCTTCATGTATGTGAGCACGCTCTCGTATCTCTAGGTTGTTGTTATCCTTGCGAAGAACACATTTATGAAAAATAGCTCAGCCCATCGCTCCCTCCTTGCGTGCATATCAATCACCCAATCTTTTCCTTGCAACTCGAATTTAGATACAAGTACCTCCCAACAGCGCCCAAAATCCTCCTCTGTTTGCCTACATAGCATGCACAGCTTGAGTGCGGATAAAAAATCTAGCGTCGCAAACACAGATCGATCATTGCGCATGAGGTGCCAAACAGAGTCTGTGTCTCGTCTCTAGCATCACCATTAATATGGACATTCCAATTACTTTATCACCATCATTCAATACAGAATGTGGTTGGTTACCATCCATGCAATGAAGAAACACACGAAACACCCAAGTGTAGGCCTCAGTTGTTTCCTCAGAAACAAGAGCACATCCAAAAACCATGGTACTGTCATTGTTGTTGACCCCTACAATCTGGACGAATGGAATTTTTAATGATTGGTCTTGTACATAGAGTCAATAACAACCACATCACTGAATAACCCGTAGTCGAACCTAGATCTAAAGTCGGCTGAGAATATCTGATTTTATTTTTCTCGCTGTTGACAGTGTACCAGAATACAGGCCTCAGTCGTTCTCCACCTACATTGCGAAGTATGCGATTGCTGTCTCCACATTTGAGTGGGGTTGCTGAGTTCTCTAGTTGTCCGACCTGACGAAGTTATATAAGTCCTTCACTGTACCAAACCTCATTGTATCCGCCGTGAGCCATCACTAAGAAGTCCATAATCTTGCATGTCCTTATCCAGAATCCTTCATCATTCGTATTTCATCGCGCGGGTGTCACTTATCTTCCTTTGAGATCGAAAGAAATGGACCTGATTAAGATTTGCAACTGGGTGGGAGTGTGCTATTGCAAAGTCCACGACTAGGTATGCACCATCCTCCTTCAGCACCTCATGCCAAATGATGCCCTACAATTACACTGCGATGAAAGCCTTGCATCTCTCTTCTTGTCAACCATTAGTGGTTCCGTCGCAGATCTCAGTCCTGCCCGACAGCATACCCATCTGAGTCTTGACACCTTTTCCCTTTCTTTGTAGAATTTGGTTCCCTGCCGTCTGATTTCGAACCCAATGCAGGTAGCATATAATATGTAGCACTCCTTCGTATCGCTAACTGTACGGAAAGTCTTCCCCACTAAAGAATTGCTTGACCATGTCGAAGGATCACTTCTGGCAAGATCACCCCTGTCAATTAAAAACTTAATTAATGTAGACCAGCTAAAATCCTCCGTAGCGATGTCCCCTCTGTGTGCAGATGCTTCACCTTGGTTTGGGTCTTCATGGGGATCTGCTTCGAAGAAGATATCTTCTGATGAATCTACCCATATAGTAAGCGGATGCTCACAGGATCAGAATCAAGATCACTGTATTACCTAACAAACTATGAACAATCCGCAGTGACTAGCCCGTACTTATTAGTGCTTTAAGCTAATTTGTCCGTACCTGCCAATGTTTGTGTCGTGTCGACTCTAGGTCCAGTGGGGGGGATGGTTTAGGGGAACACCAAGCGGCAGTTGCATGTCCGGCCTTTGGAGAAGGGCCCTCTAGTGAAAATTAAAGATTATTTTGCATGTAGATGCTTAAAATTAAAATAGTTGTGCAAGCCCATCACCTTCCCTTAATGGGTACACAATACTAGTACATCGTGTATATGGGCCATTTTCGAATGTCACACAGTGGTAACTATAGGTTAAAAAAATTCAAGTGTCAGGCGCGAATGAAAAAAAATAAAGAAATTTACATGTGATTTATTAGTGAAATACGTGTTAAGCGTGGAGAGAATTATTTCGTGTTGGAAGAAAAAAAATCGAGTTATATTGGATGTTTCATGTTGGATTATGTCTTCCATTTCGAAATCCACCCCAACACATTCTTCGTTAATGTTTAACGAATCTAATGAATTGTTTAATAATCCGTGCGCATATTTGTTATAGTAAAAATAATGTTCATCCTTATTCGAGCAATATAAAAATATTTCATCTACATTATTCCAATCTATATATTAGAACAAAATAACTGTGACATCCACTTCTCTTTACCCCATTAATACTTAGATCAGTCTAGTAATAAATTTGTCGAGGCTATCCGTGCGTATAACTAACTTGAGTTCCCTATTCCACCCTTCATATTTGATTGGTATTCCATATTTAAAAAAAAATATACACTACAAATGACAAATAAACCCTCAGGGTATGTGGCGTTAATCCGTAAAACAAAAATGACACGTGTCATTCCGGTAAAGAATGAAACAGGAAATGAAATACCGAGACTGGAATAGGTGATCCAAATTGGCATTTAATAGTTAGACGATAAATCTATATGACACAAACCTCCTCATTCATTCAATGCTACAATCACAACATTAATATACTTGATGTAAGCCGTGGCTTCGACAAGTTGACTGCCGACATGGATGCAAGCTGTGACTCCGATCGATCCTCAATGCGGAGGTGTTCACCTAATCGTTCTCTTCTTCTTCCACTTGCACGGTGCAGCAAACCATCAGGTGATTCGACCCATTCTTTTAGTCAGCGCGCCGCATCCATCTGTCCTCCGTGGTTGTGCAACAATAAACCATTCTTTAGCTCTACGAGCAACTTCAGCTGCGTACATGTTATGATGGTGCCGAAACAGCCATTGTAACAGCTTAACCCGTGACTGCTGGTTGTCAACTTCTAGATCGCCGGTTTGGGCACCAATGGGTCCGTCCTCAACGCCAGCTAGCCTGACAGTGAGCATAGGCTGGATCACGTGACTCCACAATCATACCTTCACAGTTCACACTCAAGTCCATAATTGTTTTTATTACTTCGATGTCAACCTTACTTAGGATAATGTTGCTGACAGCGTAACAAAACTAACGTACCCGTTGCGTTGCTTAGGACCCTGAACCTGCCTCATCACTAAAAAGGCTGGAAATTGAACATCGGTTGACGATGCTATTTCAAAACTAAACATTTCCTCCAACGACTCCATCTGCATCCGAAGGTACCACACGACTATTAAAATTAAGAATGCGCCTGCATGTGTTCGCATGTGTGGTTATTTAGGGGTGTATTTTTAGAATATTTATGCACTCCATTGATGGCTCTTCAATTATGATCCTCATAGAATTTGAATTGAACAGCGCAATTGTGCGGAAGCTTATGTCCACTCGTAGCAAACTTAAGTGTTTGGGGTTACTAGTGAATAGTGGGATGTAGAACTGCAATGTATTTCATACAGTCAATGATGTTGAATATATTAGTTGACCGAGAATGTGATAACAAGCGGTAACCGTCTTACTCTACTACAGCCTTTTAGTTGTTCTTTTCCCATGCTATCGCATATCCCAATTAGCATACAGTAAGCAATGCAATGGGCCTTACTCCTCTCCGAGTTGTCCTGCCATAAATGTGATGATGGTAAATAGATTTGGTACACAGATACGTTACCAAGCAACATGTTAGAGTGAATTGGTTAAGTATTAAATGTGATCCACTGGCTATACACCGAGTGCCACATTGATGATCATGGGGCTAAATTCGAGCACCTTGCCATGGATTAAAACTTTATAAAATCTCTCGGATTCCTCAGCATTTATAGCCAAAGAAAGAATAGAGTAGAACTCACACAACACTTCTCTACAATACACCCCGTATCAGTGACAGTACTCAGTAAATCGGCCCTCTGAATGGTACACCCAATGTTATACTTCTTATACTCATTAATATCCAGATCTCTCTCACTAATGAAAGATATTTTCCTAATCACCCCATGTCGTATTTGGGAAATCCTTGTCCATAATCGGTCGAAATAGGTGCTCCGAACATCGTGAAGGTCCTTATCGCCATAATCAAGAGGGACGATGATTGCGTTTGACCATGAATCTGAGTCATCTGACATTGTCTCTGACTCGCCAGGATGAAGACACTAACTAGGGAGGTAATGACAGTGATCGGGAAAGGTAAGTTTAATGGTGAAAGAGGATTTTCCCTGGCCATTTTTTATTATTTGGTGTGGACAAAAAACCATAGCGAAGAATCGAATCTAGGGTAGAGCACATCCTTATCCAACATCAGTCTTTATATGGACCTTTGTAGAGGCCCATTATTCCCTAAAGTCAAGCCTGAGGTAGAACTAACTACTTGTTGGGCCTCATACACGGTTAACCTGGTTGACAAGCAAATCAGACATTATATAATCCGACCTAAGTTCGAGAAAATATCTATAGCTCCAACCATATTTGGAATTTGAAATTACCTGTGTCTTATAGAACACAGTTTTTAATCTTTATATATAACTAGCATTTAAACCCGTGAATTGCACAGACATTATTAGGAACAACAACGGGTAGAGTATTCGTTTATTTTGAGGTATATATATCTGTATCCGTTTAAATACCAATTATTCATATATATGCTCGTCCCATTTAAAAAATTTATTGTGATACTCGTACTCATCTCATACCCGTTTATCAATACCCACAAGTAACCCAAACCCTTTTAATATTATTTTATTTATGTATATTTTATATTTTTTGTTGTTTAAATTAATATTTTAAATATAAAATAAATACTCCATTCTTTTCGGACTTATCTGCATCGACTCTGTAGATACGAAGTTTAAAAAGTTACTTTTTGATCAACTTTATTGACTTTTAGATGTATTGTGATTTTTGTAGGTAATAAATAAATTATAAAGTTTTTACCTATATTAGGAGGGAGTGGTGTTTTTGAAATAAAAATATCCAAATTGAATTGACAAAAATCATTGCCAACCATCAACTAATTTATATAACATCCATACCCAAGTGACCATTTTTGGACCAAAATACCCCCACCCTGTTGGAATACTATGTCGGGATTCCGACATCGATTTCAACATCATCGGATGTCGGATTCAGTGTCGGAACTCCGACATAGCATTCCGATAGGGTGAGGGTATTTCACTGGATGTTGGATTCGGTGTTGGAATTCCGACATAATATTCCAACATGATGGGGGTATTTTGGTCCAAAAATGGACAAATGCATATGGATGTTATATAAATTAGTTAGTGGTTGGCAATGATTTTTACTTTAAGAAAATAGGTAAATGGGCTATTCTCCCATAAAATAACTTTTGAGTTTGTTAATTGATGTGAAATTTCCTATTTTGAGTGGTGAAGATAAGTGTGAGAAGGATAGAAACGAAAAGTGTGAAGATAAGTATGAAAATAAAATTTGACTTTTTAGGTTAATTTTATTATATATATATATATATATATAATAGCCCCTAATGAGGCACTTTGTTTTTCCCGCTCTGTAACCGATTTCTTAAGATTTCTTTTTTGCCCTTATTTAAGTATTATTATCCCTATCTCTCATTATCTTTCATTGAAAACCCATTAATTTATAGGTCAAATCTACTATTCCCTTTATCAATTCTTTTCCTCTCAAATCTTTATTGCGTAATGTTGTCATATTCACTTCTCCTATTCTTCTTTGCTGTGATTCCAGAAAAGAAACCCTCAGTAGCTGATTTGTTGCAATTCAAACACATAATTACGAATGCAGAAAAGTTGTTTCTAGCATCTGGAATTATTATTTGTGTTAAAGTAGATGTTAATGTGGCCATTCGTCACACGAACGCAGCAAATCCTCTCCTTCTCTGGCTTGATCGCCGGCATTGCATTCATCGTCGTTGGAGCCCACCTCTTCTACGCCAATATCGCCTCTCAACAGACCCGAACCAAGGCCCGTAAGAACTACGTCAAAGCTCGCCTCAGAAAACTCCTCTAAGATTGATCCCCATATTTGGTATTTTACCACCATTCTTCTTTAATCTTTGGGCTTTTGTCATGTATGGATCATCGCGGCCTTCTCTACCCTGTTCTTCTCTCATATTTTATATTTTACATATTTACAGTAGATTTTAAGAATCTTCGAATCCACATTTTGAGATTTTCTCAACCCTTGATTCATTCGGTGATGGAGGGTTCTCTTTCAATTAGTTGATTTTTACTCTTAGTACACTACCAACACTAAGATTTTGTATAAGTCCATCAGTGAATTCCCCTTTTAATATTCTAAATTGAATGATGAGACGTTTGTTTGCAAGGAAAAGGGGGAAATCTCGACGCCACCGCCACTATCTCGGTGAAATAGATGTTGAAACCCAACAAATGAGTTTCAAGTTGTGGATTTTGTCAACTCCGAAAGGGTCTACCTATTTAGCAAGACGAGAACATTTTGGTCCATTCAGTTTACTACACATACTGGTGATGAGGTTAAGGTTGATTATGCGTCGCCACAAGAGCTGGGGATTCCTCTGGAGTTAGAGATTCAGGTTAATTGTATGAATTTTTTCGTTGATCAATTTTATATGGTTTGAAGCTACAATTATGAATGCTGCACATTGATTGAAATATGTTTCTTTGTTGCTGGGTTCACCTATTACTATTATGTTATTGATTAGTTCCATTTCACAGCATTGGAAATTGAGATGAACTTTAATAATGTTGTTGTTTTGATGTGATTAAAAGAAAAATTAATATTCTAATTCTGACCTTTAAGAGAAACTGAAGTAATTGAAGCAGAAAACACCATATCAATTCCCCATCTTCTCCTACTAATTCACTTCAACTGCTTCTCCCAGTTGATTATTCTCCTACTAATCTCACTTCTGCATCTCGGTATTCTCCCACTAAATATGGTTGATTCAATTTACTATTGATTTCATTATTGATTCTTGAACTTTGTGCTTGGTGTTGATGGAGCGATTATGTACTTTGATTTTTTCTATTTTTTCCTATAAATACTCGGTTCTGATGTGAATTATTTTTTTTTCTTTTTATTTTTTTACTTCAATGCAGATCCTTCGATTTCTGTTGGCCAGCATGGCTAACAGTCAAAGCAAATCGCTCTTAATTGATGTAGCTTTTTGTAATTGTAAGATTATTATAACTATGTATCTAAGTTGTTCGTTGTTTTTGTGTTTAACACTATACAATAATGCCTAACTACATGCTGAAAATACAATCTCGGTTAGTTTCATCTATTATTGCGAATGGGTTTAGTTGAATACAAATGGTAGAATTGTATGTCTTCAACATCTGTCTCTATCTATTTTTTGCCGATACTCAACTCTGGTGAGATTTGAACTAACCCATTTGAAATTTTTTGGATGCTACCAGTGCAACTGGTGATTGAAGCATGTCAAATTCATTTCTATAAAATAGGTAGAATATAATTTAGGGAGTTGGTAATTTTTTTAGATTTTATTTTGTGACATTACTTGCCTACAAATATTTTTGAATCAACATTTATTTATTAACGTCAAGTAACTCATGTATATAGTATTTTTATAGGGAGTGAACATTGTTCCCGAAGACTTCGTTAGAGAACAACTAAATTCAGTGTTATCTGATATGCGTCTTGATGTTGTAAGTGTTGGCAATTGGATCGTGCGGATGAACGTGATCGTTAGTAAAACAGGTAAACAAATCAGCGGAAGCAATAAAATATGTTTACTGTACTTCTGGGTCGATGTAGAGGATGAACAGGGTTAAGAACACCTCTGATCTTCTACCGTATGTCCCAAAATCAACTCTGGTGTTGAGTGGTCAACAATCCCCAGAGTTCTCTCATTCTGCTCTCTGTTTTCTCCCGTGTGTCAAAAAGGCACAGACTTAGGTTTAACAGGAACTGAGATGACTTATATACTTGGGCTACAGCAGGGACCAGGAGGAGAAATTGGACTGTGCCTCAATTTAATTTAATTAACCAAGTTTAGCCCAAAGCTTTTAATTAAATCCAATAATAATAATATAGTCCACTAAAATATTATTACTGCACTACCCGTCCAATCCCAAAATTATGTTCTGGGCTCCTTCTTATTATGAGCCCGATAGTCTCCCCATGTTTAAGATATACAATGTCCATTAATTAATTAAGTTACTGACAACTCAAATTAATTAATATCTCATCCGGGAGTAGTACCACTCAACCTTATTATCATGCCGGAAATTAATCCACTTGCAAGATTTACATGATAAACCTTATGAGCTCCTCAAGGGGACATCATCAACCTATAACGGACATGGATTCCTTCTACAATCAACAGCACACCATAGATACAGCACTACTTCCCAACTCACCGAGTATGTTGATTTAATACTTATAAATCTCACCCATTGATGAATCAAAGAAATACATACTGCCCTTCGTGTCGAGGTTATTGTATAGGGATTAAGAACACGAACTTCCATAATAACATAGATCAAGTTCTACTATATAGTCAGTATAAGAAGAACGACCTCAGGTGGTCCTGCTCAATACACATAAGTGCACTAATGTGATTCTATAGCCAAGACAAGCTAATACCAAACCACACTACAACCATACCGATAGAGAGTCCCCGTCTATCTCAGTTGTGAGTATCTGTTTATACTTTATAAGGAAACCGATAATATGATCTTCTGCGTGTTATCGCACAACATATTATCTACAGTATAAAGTAAATGGACTATTGCATCATGCATATAAAATAAATTATAAGATGCAATCATTTGATCAATGATTCTCATTTCAAATATTGTTATAACATTGTTCATACTAAAGCTAGACTTTTAGTATACAATCCAACAATCTCCCACTTATACTAAAAGACTATGCTGTCATGTCTTCTGCCATACATCTGATTCCTACTTCCACTACATGACCATTAAAAGCTCTCGCCTTAAGGTCCTTGTAAATGGTTTACTAGGTCATTATCCGATGCAATCTAGGCGACAACAACCTTTCCTCATCATACGATTTCTCGTAACAGGTGGTACTCGCGCTCCATGTGTTTAATTGCCTTATGGACTTGTGATTTCTTCAAGTTTGCAACTGCACCAATATCATCAATGTAAATTGTGATTACCTTGGGCAAACTTAGAAACACTTCAAAGTCCATCATGAAGTCTCTAGAGTCATATAGATACTTTGGCTGCCTCATAGGCTCCAATTCATCATCTTTCCATGATGGAGTCCGGAGTCTGAAATATATTTCTATATAACACTCCTCCACATTATGACTCTACTTCCTAAGATTAAACACATAACCTTTGAGGTGAATTTACTGCCGTCCAATCTGACTAAAAAAATATTAATCTACGTAATCCACAAGAAGCAGTGAATCTGTCCAGTAAGTCCACATATAATTTCCAGTCCTTCTCAGGCACTTTATATATGTCTTACTACAGTTCATCATTCTTGTTCCGGCTTACGTTGATACCTTCTGTTCATGCGTTCCACAAAACAGATATCCAACTTCGTTCATAGCATTCTTTAGATTAAGCTTCCTTATTCGCCGAAGCATAAGGAATCGCTTTCATCTACTTTATCTTCTTTTTGTGTCTCAAGGACACATTTACTTAGATAAATTCACATGCTAAACGAGTGTGGACTATATCATTGTATGAAACTTGAGATAAGCATAACATCCTTTCTTGTGATCCGTATTACCATGATCAAAAGGATATATTTTGCCTTTCTTAAGTCCTTCATCTCTACCGCTTTATTAACCGTACCCATACGCCCGATAATATTCTTTCATTGTCTCCAATGAGCAAGATACTACCTACGTATAGTACAAGAAACACCACTACGTTTCCGTCACTCTTTACAACACACAAGACTCATCCGCTCATTGATTTAAATCCATGCCACTGGATTACCTAATCAAAACAGATGCTTCACTATCTTAAAGCTTGCTTTAGTCCATCGCTGGATAATTTTAAGCTTACTATCAAAATGCTATTAGTACTTTGCAATGAATTACTCTGGTTGCTTTACATAGATGTTTTCCTCAAGACTTCCAATCAGGAAAGCTGTCTTGACATCTATTTGCTGTTCCTCATAATTCAATATGAGCAGCAATAAATAAAAGAATCCGGATCAACATAAGCATAGCTACCAGCGAACATGTTTCCTCATAATCGAACCATTTCTTTCTGAGTACATCTTTTTGCAACAAGCTTTGCTTCCAAGATTTTCACCTTTCCGTATGATCCTCTTTTATTTCCCTTGACCACTTGCAATGGCTTTTACACTATTTTAGTGATCGTTCAAGCTCCAGACTTAATTTAGAATCCATAGATTCTATTTCATCATTCACTGCATCTTGCTAAGATTGCGCATTTTAATCTTGTAGTGCTATGTCGTATTCGTGGGACAATACCATGTTTACTAGGATCAAGTCTTACGACTTTCCCAAAATATATATTTTATGGGTTGTCAAACAATCCTCCCACTACGATAAGGCACTACATGTAATTGTGTATCAGACGTGACACGAGTTGCAGTTTACCTTGTGGTATATCCTCTTGTACACTTGGTACTTATACTTAGTGTTTTCCTCTCACTTCCTTTAGAACAACTTATACATGGGTTTGTGATTTATTACATAGTCCTTTTCCAAAAATCTAGTTATTGAGTTAACAATTATCCTTCGATCTTTTGGACTAAATAAATCACCCTCCATTATTCTAGGATATCCCATATACAGACAAACGTTTCACGAATTACTGTATCTAGGGCATATCCATAAAATGAATTTAATTATTCCAAATAATTCATCATCTATCTAATCATAACCATAAGAGTCTAATATCTTCTACCCACCACACCATTCAGTTGGGGCAAACCCGGTGTAGTCAACTTGAGATTTAATCTCAACTTCTGATCAATATCTCCTAACTATCCCAAGAGGTATTGGCCATCATGATTGAATCGTAATGACTTAATATATTTTCCATGACGCTTTACTGTACCAGCCTTACAATTCTTGAATTAATCAAAGAACTTAGACATGCAGTGCATCATATAAATATATTGGTTTCAAGAATAATCTTCGAATATTCATAACCACCTCTCGTCTGGATAATATTAGGTTCGCTTGAATCAGAATGAACTAATTCCAACATATATATCTTTGGCTCTACACCCCACAGCCTTGAAAAGGCAGTTAATCATTTTTACTTCCAAGCAAGACTCGCAAGTCCGATAGTTTCCACTTCAGATAAACCTTACGGTCTATCGGCTATCAACTTTTGAATCCTACTTAAGTAAAATGAATTAGTCATAGACGCCAAATGTATGTTTAGTTCATTTCCGAAGGTTCCTTTCTCTTACTAATATTAGAAGATGCATTATTTAATTACTATTTATTGCATCTATGGGATGTACATGATTCAAGAGTATACTTTTTATCCACCAACATATTTTAACGGATTATAGCCTCATTCCTCATTACTATGACCATGTCATTTAAATGAAATGAAGTATCCATCCGTTAATGCATAGAAACCGAAATTAAATTCTTTCTATGAAACGTACGTAAAGATAATTTCTCATAATCAATCGTTTATTCTTATCATGAGATAAATAAACAACTCCCACTGCAATAGCCACTACCTTTGTAGTTTTACCCATATTATTAACTATCTTATCCTTACTCAGTGATAAACATTTAGTGATTCCAGTATCTACATACTTCGTGTCAGTAGATGCCATCACTAATCATGTTTAAACCATTAGTAAATAAGATATTAACCTTGTTCAGATCATGATGAAAATTGGCTTTCTTTTGCCACATGTTTTGTTAGAAGTTTCCCACCATATACAACCTTTCGTATTTCAGGTAGAACTTGCTCAAAACATCCAGGCAAATTGTGAAGAATAAATTGATTTAGGTTTCCCTTTCAATTTCTATTCCAAGCTTTTCCAATTCATTCATGAATTCAACCATGATCTTCTGCCTTTTAATTTACTCAAGTATCCGAAGAGTTACATGAGATCATCATATTTCTATGAACCTCTCATCTCTTCACTAGAGACTTTAATAGGCATCATGAGACGTCCTTTGTGAGAATACACATGTATTTTCTTAAGCAGTAATTTTCAAAACCAAGATTCTTTTCTAATCATTTAATATGGACGAGTAAATATAATGTCTTTTAGTTAATAATTAGTGAAATAAAACCATTCGAAATTCATAGAATCACAAATAAATATTCCGATCAAATCTTCGAATTTTATCCTTTTATATTGATTCCCTCAAATACAATATAAAAATAAAATTCACCGACATCTCAAGCACCGTGAGTCTGCAAGCCACGTTAGGGTGGACGTTTACAAACCCGAACATTTACAAGAGAAGGTTTTACCCATTAATTTCATTTGTCAACCTAACTTTATGACAAAATAATTAATAGTCGGTTCCTCTTTAGCCATGTAAATAATAGCAGTGACTCCGTTGGGGAGGATACTAATTATTCACATCTAAGTGTACACCATTATTTGATCCTAAGTCCGCTGCCCAAGCTTATGTGCCTTACTGTTAGAGAAGTACACACGCGCTCAGATAACTTTCTACAATCATCAATTATATAAGTTTGTACTAGTGAACCATATATAAGCTCATCCGTTAGGGAGGAAGGCACTATAGCCAACGCGCAAGTCCATATGCATCATATTACAAACAATAATTATTTAAAGAAGTTTATACCAGTGATCCGTGAATAAACTCATCCGTTAGGGAGGAAGACTCTAATGCCGACGCGCAAGTCTATTCACATTACTAACAAACCAATAATGGAGGCCGCGAGAATTTATAACCAATCCCCTCTCCCACTTAGTTATTTAACACCGAGGGTTTTAACATGTATATAATATTCCAGAATAAAATAGACAACTAAGACATGCTTCTATTAACAGCAATTTAAATAAATAAATCACATAGAACATGTCTTTTATATATAACAATTAATTGTCAAGTTAAAACAATTAAATCAATTATATATCATAATTAATTGCATAAATGGTGGATCAATTAATTTGGGCCCAAGAGCAACAAATTAGCACAAAATGAGCAGCAGATTAAATAATTAATCAAGCCCATTATCCATAGCCCATAATCTTAGCCCAAAATCAAATTAAATCCAACAAGCCCACTAGCACAAAAAGTCCATTAATAAAATTAATTAATCATGCTTGGCCCATTACCCACAATTAATTAAAACCAGCAATAAAATAATAGCCCATCAGCCCATTTCCATTTTAATAAAATTTGGGCCCAACAGCCCAAAACCAATTAAAAAATGAGCAGCCTATATTAATTACTGAATTGGGCCCTATAATTAAACCATCAGCCCATGAACTAGAGAATCAAGCCCAAATACACTATAATTAAAATAGGGCCCAGCAGCCCCATATCCTTTTGATTAAAATTTGGGCCCAAATCCCAGCCCATTAACCAATTAAAAACAAGGCCCAAAGGGGCAGCCCATCACCATGCTGCCCTATTTCTTCTCACAGCCGCAACCTGTTTCAACCCAAGCCCAGCCTGTACCGGCGCTACCGGTCGCCTCTGCTACCGGCGGCCGCGCTAGCATCCGCCGCCTACAGCGCCGCCGCCCGCTTAGTCGCCACCCTTGCTGCCAGCTTGCTCGAGGCCACCATCGACTCGCCCGGAACACGCCTAAAAGGCGACCGGAACTTATCTCAGATGCGACCGAAACTTGCCTCATACACTCCAGGCGCCGTCAGCCCTTCCCGCCGCTGCTGCTACCCCATCGCCGAAACATCCAGTAGCGCCAGCCAGCGACGACATCAGCATAGCCGCCGACCACAGCCACTGCAAAAATGACCGATCGCTGCAAATGGGTGCCGCTGCCGTCGACGACTGCCATCATCACCGACGAGCCATGAGCCCATGACTTGCTGCCGACTGGAAGAGACCACAACCTTGATCGGAAGCACTCTTGACCCGTTTGAATCCTCATCGGTGGCACTCATTCCAGGCGCCACTTCGATGCCTCCCGTCAGCCGCCGTCTGATCGCCCTTCCTTTCAGTCAGGTAACGTGGTCAGCATCAGATGCGATCCTTGTCGCGAGTCGCGACCCATCAGGCTTTGATCAGGCACATCGGTCAGCGACAATCACAGTCGCCGTTCCGTGCCTATCACGTCGCTCTATAGTCGAGATCGTGCAGACCAGTCACGCCATCACCAGTTCGTCATGATCCTTCCAGCGTGTTGATTTCTAACACGCAGACGTATGTGTCTACTTCTGGGTTTTTCACCGTTTGGTCCAGCAGATGATGATCGCAAACCAAAGCAATACACCCGTCGCTCATGGTACAATCGAGTGTGTGCGTGTGATCAGCATGTATTATCTCAACAATCACACGTTATTTTTATCGAATAAAACACATAGGATATTTCAGACATATAAAACCCTAATTCCATGCTTTCTATCGACAAAAAAAAATCACAAGAAGCAAAAAACATGCGATTATAATCAGATCAAATCACTCAAGCATATAATCACAAACAATCCCAATCTAACGTCTCACGTTTCACCACGAAACCAATGCTCTGATACCAATTGTTGGCAATTGGATCGTGCGGATCAACGTTATCATTAGTAAAATAGGTAAACAAATCAGCGGAAGCAATAAAATATGTTTACCGTACTTCTGGGTCGATGTAGAGGATGAACAGTGCTGAAGAACACCTCTGATCTTCTACCGTATGTCCCAAAATCAACTCTGGTGTTGAGTGGTCAACATTCCCCAGAGTTCTCTCATTCTGCTCTCTGTTTTCTCCCGTGTGTCAAAAAGGCACAGACTTAGGTTTAACAGGAACTGAGATGACTTATATACTTGGGCTACAGCAGGGACCAGGAGGAGAAATTGGACTGGGCCTCAATTTAATTTAATTAACCAAGCTTAGCCCAAAGCTTTTAATTAAATCCAATAATAATAATATAGTCCACTAAAATATTATTACTGCACTACCCGTCCAATCCCAAAATTATGTTCTGGGCTCCTTCTTATTATGAGCCCGATAGTCTCCCCATGTTTAAGATATACAATGTCCATTAATTAATTAAGTTACTGACAACTCAAATTAATTAATATCTCATCCGAGAGTAGTACCACTCAACCTTATTATCATGCCGGAAATTAATCCACTTGCAAGATTTACATGATAAACCTTATGAGCTCCTCAAGGGGACATCATCAACCTATAACGGACATGGATTCCTTCTACAATCAACAACACACCATAGATACAGCACTACTTCCCAACTCACCGAGTATGTTGATTTAATACTTATAAATCTCACCCATTGATGAATCAAAAAAATACATACTGCCCTTCGTGTCGAGGTTATTGTAAAGGGATTAAGAGCACGAACTTCCATAATAACAGAGATCAAGTTCTACTATATAGTCAGTATAAGAAGAACGACTTCAGGTGGTCCTGCTCAATACACATAAGTGCACTAATGTGATTCTATAGCCAAGACAAGCTAATACCAAACCACACTACAACCATACCGATAGAGAGTCCCCGTCTATCTCAGTTGTGAGCATCTGTTTATACTTTATAAGGAAACCGATAATATGATCTACTGCGTGTTGTCGCACAACATATTATCTACAGTATAAAGTAAATGGACTATTGCATCATGCATATAAAATAAATTTAAGATGCAATCATTTGATCAATGATTCTCATTTCAAATATTGTTATAACATTGTTCATACTAAAGCTAGACTTTTAGTATACAATCCAACAGTAAGTTCTTCTACACGTAGTGTATACATCGTATTTTACAATATAAAATCCTAAATATTCAGTATTTATATGCTTTGTGGAAATGCAGGTTAAAGCAGGTATGCTTCATTCACCTGACATAGTCAAGGTATACACTTAGTGACAATATACACTTCAATTGTGTTCAAGTAAATGTGGTATGTTAAGTTTATTAAGTCTCTTGAATTTCTACTAATTTACATTTAATTCATCCCATACTTGAGATGTGAAGATTCTCCACTCTTCACATTGACGGTTATAGTACATTCATTATTTCACATTTTGATAATTTGAGTATATTCATGATTAGTTCTATCATGGGTTTCCATTGTTTATGCATGCTTTCCTATGTGTGATATATGCATTTATTGAAAAAAAATCCATGTAGCAAATGAGAGTATGTGATGTCCATTGCCTTGAACATCAGTATCATGTTGGCCAAGGCTTTATGTTAGAAGAGATGGTAAGGTACCTGTTGTTTATTCAATGGATACAAACACCCAGGTCTAGACTTGGATGTCTAGATGATGCTTGAGCATGCGTCTTGCAATTCTTTGCTTCTCAGACATAGAAAAGTTAAGATGAGGTTTAAGGTGTACACCGTGCAGTCATTAGTAGTATGATGCGTTCCTTCACTAGAACAATACATTTTTCTATAAAAAATTATTGTCATTTGCGATATGCTCACTTGGTAATTGGTAGATGTTTCTTTTGAATTGCTCAATATTGAGTTGCAATTTCTTAAAAAACTCATATATCTGATCATTGCTACTGCAAATTTCACAAGCAGATGTAATTTTATATTTCACTTTTTATTTCTATACATGCGCATGGACATATTTTAGATTTATTATTATTCAAATCTGAATGTAGAACATTTTTCTTTTTTTTTTTCAGCTATTGACAGACACTGCCTTATTAAGTTACTATATAATTCACTATCTTATAATCATTATAAGTTAGGGAGGAAGAAGCTTGCAGCAAATGTATTAAGGAGCAGCAAATGAAAATCAACAATCTTATTGATAATGCATTATTTAGGTATCTCTCCTAATTAAAGAGAAACGTCTGTTTTTCTTGCTGATAGTTCACCAATGAAACACTTGCAGACATGCATACTGCAGCAAAACTGATACATGGTTTTGGCCCTTAGTTAGTTTTTTTATAGTTGAAGAAGTTTTTAATGCATGATGTTTGTTTATGTTGTCATCATTTGCTATGGAAAAAATAGAATACCATTTTTCATATTTAGTTAATAGAATATAAGTATGAGATTGTATCGTCACTGAATTTGGAATAATTTGCAAAATTTAGTAATGGGAACAATTTGAAATTAGAAAAATATGCAAAATTTAGTAATAGAAACAATTTAAAGTTGGACAATATTATGGTGATGGGCTTTTCTATTTCTTCAATGTTGAAAAATTTTCTAATTTTCCTTTTCTATTATTTAAACCAATAATTATCAGCTTGATTTATTTCTACATGTCTTATAAGTTGGTTAATTATATATTTTGCAGCTCCAACAGTGCGCTTGATGCTCAATTCATAGCTGACTAGATGGGAAGAAATTCAAATAACATATCTTGCTTGCATTTGAATCAGTTCTCAAAGAAGCAACATATCCTACAAATGTAGAATGTTAGTTTTTAAGAGAGAGGCCAATTAGAAAGAGTGTCCTTCTCTAGGTATTTCAACTTTTGTCAAAATTTTGATGTAATCCAACACTGATTAAATTATTGATTTATTGCATAACCTCTCTTGCAGGACTTTGAGGTTGATGAATTCTTGCTGGAATATCTAGCAATGCACCCTGTTTCATCAACGACAAAGAATCAATCTTTGTTTGAGGAGCATTTTGAAACTCTTGCAAAAGAGGATGAACATAGTATTAGTGGTTCTGATGCATCACCAAAAAATGAGGTTGAGGCTACCAATAACAAATCTATAAAAAAAATCACAAGCTCCTAGGTCAGACTGGCATTCTCTCTATCTTATCTTTCTCTTTTTCTCTTTGTCAATGTTGTGTCATTTTTTGTTATTTTGTTAGATTTATCTGTTGATAATGAGCTAAATTAGTCTTTTTAGATTCATAAACTTCCTTTCTATGTGAACAGTCATTCTAAATTGAAAAACGATATCCATACTACACTCTGTTTCTATCAATATTAACATTCTACATATTCAATATTCTTGCATTAGTTTCTTCCAAAAGTATGACTGGGTTTACTTATTTACCCTTCAAATTTCCTGATAATTTGTAAAAGTTTGTAGTTGGTCACATGGGCGGGGTTTGTTTTCAGCATCCTTAGCAACACTTATTTGAAAATAATGTGCTTCGTTGTTTCCAACAGAAGTCCACTTGCTGTTCTATTTGAGTCATTGCTACCCTGAATCAATGATGGCATAAGACATTTTGGTGAAGATGACCATAATAATCCCTCTAATAAAGTCGATCAAGATTAACAATGGTCCAGGTATAGTTTTTTATGTGTTAGTTGAAGTTCCTGTTTATGTGGATATAAATGACCAGTTGTGTGAGCTCAAGAGACTGTTTCTCGTTATTCATATCTGTAACTTCCTATAATTTAATGTATGACTTAAATGGAGATTGCAAAATATTGAGATATTCACGTCTTTGGATACAAGAAAAAGATGACAATTATGGGTATTTTCAACTGCTCCAATGCAGTGAATTATTTTTATAAACGCTAGATACAAGAATTATGGATTTCAAATGCTAGATAGTAATTTGATTTCCCCTTCAAATTTAATTTGTAAAATTTCAGCATGGAGTTTACATGGAATTTAGCCTTTTTATAGATAGTAATTGATTTACTATTTCTAATAGAGATAAAATATGAAACTCTTCACATCAGGTACGCGTTTATATCCTCTCTACATTGTAGAATCTATATTTTTATTGAGATCTCAAACCTTGACGTGCCATAGCTTTTGACTCAAATAATGATTCATTGTCATAGTTGCAATACTGTTCTGCATAGTACATGTTTTACTTACACCCATATGTATTGGGATTTGCAGAATACTAAAGCAATTAGTAAGACTGATGCGACTGATAAAGTTTAAAAAGTGTTAGAAGAGAAGATAAAGTTGAGGAAAAGAGTAAAAAAGAGAGGAATAATGCATCATTAGCAACTCTTAAAGAAGAATTAATTTGAGGTAATGGAGATACCATCATATATAATGCCTCTTGGTAAAGTTCTCTTCTATCATTTATGGGTAATGTATATATTTTATGAAATATTGTAAAAAAAATCCCAAAATTAATTGATTTATAATATTTTTCTTTTTGTTTTTGTAATAATCTCCTGTTCATTTTTTCTGGGTAAATTTTGCTCAGTGAAACATTATTTATAGTTGTATTCTATTATTTTAATGTACTTGATCTTTGTTGAGAATAGAATCAAAGTTACATGGTAAGGTTCATTTTTTTATTCTTAAGGTTTATTGCAGTGCTTGCTCTTGATAATAATGTTCTCATGTTAAATGCATTGTCATACTTATTGACAATGAATTTTAATGTTTAATGCTTATGAGTTTGGTGGTTTAAGAAATTTAAATTTGATGTGGAAATTACATCAATTAGTTCTTATTCAACCAATAATTTTAATTATTAATTTGTTTTATAACTATCTTTTCAGGTGGTAGGATCATGTTGAGAAAGGAACTCCTAAGGAAGCAACAGAAAAAATATCAATTCACAATTTAGCGGAGTATTAAGGTTTGCTTTTTTTGCACTATTTGATTGTCGCAATATGGGTTTGTCGTCACTTTCAATTTTTTTGGTCATTGTTTGGTGTATTAAGCTTATTTAGATTAATAAATGAAGAATGATATTATTTTGTTCCTTATTAATCATGTAACCTCCTATATTTGAGAACTTAGTTCGTAGGACCATAGATTCTTTAATTCAACACCTACTAACTCGCTTTAGGCAGACTCATGTACTATTTTTGGTTGGAGTGTTTCATTTAATATCTTGCTTTCATTTATCGTATATAATAGTATTTGGGAGTTGGTTTTGCTCATTTGTTAAAAAAATTCAGCTGCCCAATTCCTTAACACAAGACAGAAGTACTGTTCAACTATTATAGTTCTTTTATTATTATAATAATAATAAATAATATTTTATTTTTTTATGGATAAATAATTATTATCTTAGATAGTTTTGAATTTATTGTCTTAGATATTAACCTGATAAAAATATTATTTTTTAAAAATGTTTAAATAGTAATTACTACTAAGATAGAAATCTTGACCATTCTGACTACTATCTTGGTCAATTGAAAGGGAAAAGCCAAAGTGGATGGCAGTTCCACCTCTACACAATTTTTTTTTACGCAAGTAGCCGTGTATAAAATATTTTAATTTTTTTTTGCTTTGGTGCCGGATCTTTATGTTGTTATTTTAAGTATTTTGTGCTTTGTTACATGTACATAAAAACCAGGCTGAATTCCATGTATATCATACCCCTACAGGATCGTTATGTTATATTTAGGATTTAAGACATGTCTGAAGTGATCATAATTGTCTGATAATTATTTGTGGTATTTATTATCTCTATTGACGGGTGTATTATATGAGCTTTGGGAGGTGTAGCTTGCATTAGAGGCAGCATGTCTTCTTTGAGTTCCTATCTGATTGTTTTCATTGGGTCTATGAGCATGTATCCTATCTTGGATTTTGTTAATAATGTTTCGGATTATAATTTGTGGCATCATTTTGCTCACTATAAAAACTATTGTTTCCAGTTTGCCTATGCACTAGAATTTTAATTTTTTTGTTTACATTTTGATCAGTGAACTTATATATTATCTTTTCCGTGATAGTCACGATTTTTTTGCTCATTCGACTAAATTAGAAAAGTAAGACACTTTCATTTTCATCAGATGGTCTTTGCTATCTTGATCAAAATTTAATTCATTTTACCTAATGGCAATCCTTGCAAATTTTAGAAACCTCGGTCATAGTCAATCTAGCTCTACATTATTTTTATCTTATGATATGGTTAGCCTAATTGCAGTTGTTTAACAAATTCAAAAAAGTTCTTATATTTATTTAAATTTTGTCTATCTGTTGAATTTCCAATTGCTCAATTTCCAATAATTTTCTAATGTTTCTTGCTTATGAAGAACATCTCTCCATCATCGTGAACCTAAACTTTAACAACTTATTGGATGGGGTTATAGAATATAGAGTAATTTATCAATATTTACTAACTCCTAAGAAATAACAAAAAAAAAGCTATCACAATTTGCATACTCATTCCAAAAAAGGTTATGCATAAGCATATGTTCATTTAAGTTTTCTTGCTTCTACTTTATACATTTTTTTGGACTAACTAAACTGCAGATTCAAAACTTTTTATGTAATGTCACCTACTCTACTTCCTGAACTAGCGGGTGCAGTTTTATTATTCAATTTAAATATCTAATACGAAATCCCTACAATAATATGTTGAGTTTTTTTCTTCTTCAAGTGGTAAATCAATGATAAAGTACTTGAGGGTAAATCTAATAAGAGCAAACAAAGTTGCAGCTACATCTGCTTCTCCAAAGACGTTACACTCTTATAATTTGAATAGTTGTGATATGTTCTGAAAATAGTTTATATACATGAGACTGCAGATTAATCTAAATATGTTGAGTTTTTTTTCTTCTTCAAGTGGTAAATCAATGATAAAGTAGTTACTTGAGGGTAAACCTAATAAGAGCAAACAAAGTTGCAGCTACATCTGCTTCTCCAAAGACTTTACACTCTTATAATTTGAATAGTTGTGATGTGTTCTGAAAATAGTTTGTATACATGAGACTGCAGATTAATCTAAGAGTGTTTGCAAACTGTACCTATGAACTACTTAAAAGCTATAAACGATCTCATAAGTGATTAGACATTATAATTTTATCAAAGGCTCTTTGTTGATTGTAACTATTAATATTATGTGCATGATATCTAATTTTCTCTTCAGTTATATCTTAATCATAATTTTATAGTGCTCTTCACAACTGCCTGCTCTGTCTTTGATTCTATTACATCTTGACCGGAAGAGTCTACATAATACTTGGTCACTTACTTGGTATATAATTGGTCCTATTAATATTGTCCCCAAGAAGGAAATTAATTATAGTGACATGCTTTGAACTGAGTTCTTAATTTTATATTCAATTCTTCTTGGGTGTCGGTCAGTCATTATTGGGTTGTATGGTAAATTTCTGTAATTTAATTGATTAGATATGAATATTCTTGACCCTACTTAATTAGAGTGCTATATGAAATCATTAACACTATATTGATAATGAGTTTTATTTATTTGGCAATGGCTTGAAGTTGTTCTTTGCCTTGCTTTAAAAAACACAATCTACATTGAGTAGTCTTTCTTTAAGCCTTTGGTTTTTATATTTATTTTAGTTGAAAGCAAAATTCTTGAAGTGATTCAAAAGTAAGATTTTGCTGTATAGTTTGTGATTCTTTATGTAGGAATTAAAGCTTTACTTTTAATAATGTTTTTTTTGTTTTATTTAGTACATTAGGAGTTGCATATTCAGTACATTAGTGGTGTGTGATGCACGAGACACCATAAAGAACCTGATCTCTTTACCATAAAGAAACACCGGTTGACCATAAATGGTAGTATAAATCTATTTTGCAGTTTACATATTTGATACTACTGAGTGATTTTTCAAATTATTACAGGAATCGAATTCAATATTAATGACTAAGGAGTGTCCAAATTGTAGAGTTCAAAAGACATGTCAAAAGTCCAACCAAAATATAATTAATGGTTCTAATAATTAATGGTTCTATAAATTGGATGAATTTGAAAGAACAAAACATGATGAATTTAATCTCGGTTTTAAAGTTATAGGATTAAACTCACCTTCTAATAAATGCTCTAAATATTCCATGAGGAAGAGATAAAAAAAATGTACCTCCCTGTAACAATCATAAAAAATAAGTGTTAAACTACACGTGGACTACGTAACTGGCTAAAACATTTTAAACAATATAATTTGGACAGATTTAATATTTTTAAAAAATCCAAGTTATAAAGATGTTCTATAATTTGTTAAATATAAAAAATAATCCTTGTTTATTTTGTAAAGACACTAATATTTATTTGCTCTTCTCTCTTATTATTCTCTGTGAATTTCCACATAACCTTTGTCTATCTTATTTTTATGCAGAGGTTCAAAGATTAAATCAAAACAGATGAACAGTACGGAAATTACATTGGTAAGAGTTAGTTTCTAAAATCTTTTCATGATTTGTGGATGTTATTTCAAAGTATACCTACACACACTCAAACACACATATGTGTGCATGTATCTCAATTTTCTAGAAAACAAACTTTGTCTTTATATATTTTGACAACAAAATTATGATAAATTTGTTTCAAATTGACCTCATATATTCTACGTGCACCAGTCTTGAAGGGAACCAATTTCTGGACCGATTCCTGTAGATAATGGGCAATTGGTCAATTTGCAAAAGTAGCATGTGTTTTAGGGTTTATTATAGGTTCCACTAACTGATATTTGCTTTCTACTTTATGAGAATTATACTAATCATTCATTCATCTATTTTCTTTTAAGTGCTCTTTTTAAAATTGGCTTTTGATATTATTTTAGTTATCGTATATTGTGCTTGATCTGTTAGAGTATATGATTAATGATTTCAACTCCAAATGTTCTAATTAGTCTCTCATACGCAAAATGCAGCAATAGTTCTTTATTACTATGTAAATTGGTAGATTTAATGTATATAGGAATAGGAATTTAGGAACTTGAGGACTTGATACATCCACACATGACTCTTTGTTACTATTAATATTATTTTTAGGTTTGAGAAGGATGTTCCTGAGATGAACGAAAGATCAATCAAGTATACTTTGTGTGCTTAGCAACCTAAAGTAGAGCACAAAAAAGGTGTTACCTTTTTTTTATACAACAGTATCCGATCTGTAGACCGACTAATTTGGAGAAGACCAAATTAATATTGTCCTTGGGAAATTGTGACCAAAAAGTATTGTTGTACTTTAAGTAATTCATACTCATTTGTACCATTTAACCACAATTTTGATTTGATGGTAATTGTTAATGTACCAATTTTTTTGACATCTCTTCTTTTGTTATTCTCTTTGAATTTATACCATAACCTTTGCCAATTATATGTTTAAAAAAAATTTTCCAAAAAAAAAGTAATTAAATTGTTTTATTGCATAGCTTTGTGCCTACGTGAATGACAGGTAGAAGTTCTTCCATTTTAATTGTAAAGTATGTTAATGTGTGACAAGAATAAAAGCCAAATTTTAATTAAAGTGCCTTATGGGAGCGACATTTCCTTTTTGGTAGTGTGAAGTAATTGGACGAACTAAAATAAAAATTGTGAAACTAAAATTGAATGGATGAAGTATTACTTTAGGGAGTATTTAGAAATGATTGATGGATTGTTTAGGATATAAAATCCGTTCAAAATACTATATTATTCTTAAATAAATTCAGTTTTAAAAAAATGCATTTTGTCTCTACTGATTTAAGTTCAATGTTATTTAATTTAATATTAATATGTTTAAATATTTTTAAAATAAACTAAGTTGTATATTATGAAAAACAACTCTCCGTACAACATACGGGTGCAATCACATTGACTTTTCTCATATATGTTCAATTATATTTGGTTTAACATGGAATATTTATTTTTTTTAAATATAAACGAAGTCCTTAATTATGAAATATATATATATCCCATGCAAGGCTTCACATTGATTAAGGTGATAAAATTAGATAAATATTTTCTAAATTTGTGTATGTTTCCTTTCTTCTGCTTATATTATATGGTCTTTATTCTATCATGTTAGGCACCTTCTAAAGTTGAGGCTCACTATGCTATACTTCGCAAATCAAGTAAGATAGGATTATCTGATTAGACAATGATATATAACTACACCTTTTAAAGAAGCGCTTCCCATTTACTGTTTCACGTTTATGAAATTTTTTTCTTTTTTAATAATATTATTGACTTTAGAGGATATTGTAGTAGGTAATAAAAGATGCATAAAGTAATGGCATGCGTGTGAAGAAGGAGTGACAAATTTGAAATTAAAGTAACTTTTGAGATTGTTGGATAAAGAAACTTTTTATTGGGTGTGAAGGGTTATATTGGACAAATAAATGAGGAAAGTATGAAAGGTTTTGTGGGACGGAGGGAGTAAAATATATATTGTTGCACATATAATTGTTATAGGACATGCTCATTTTAGTTACTCATTTTTGTCATTTTTGTTTAAAAAAATGGATTTTTCTTTGATTAAGAGAACTTTTTACATATCTCGTAGTATCCATAAGTTTAGATTTCATTAAGAACATGGCTCAACATATTTCATAGACACTAATTGGATTCCTAGTTTTAAATTATCTTTATCTAGGCCACAAATTTAATATGCAATTAGTTCACGTATTTTTAATCTTACTTATTAGATATAAGCATTCTATCTTATTCTACAATGGAATTGTGATTGATGAGAGTTTGAATTTCAAAGTAGTATAATTATATCTTTTTTTTGTGTATTTTGGTATAGTTATTAGATGCGGTCTTTTTCTCTGCATATTCATAGGATACATATATAGTGATTATTGATCAAGTTTCTTTTAATTTCATCATGTTTACACTGTGATCTACAAAAATTAAATATTTCTATATGCATAAATGTATCTATAATGATCATTATACTTTGCATTGTAAGGAGTGTAAGTGTGTGGGGTTGTATTGTTGATGAAGAATTAGTAGTGGTTAAATTTATTATATGTGAATTTAAATTTATAATCTATATTTGTACATATAGATAATTTATTCCATAGTAGTGGTTAAGTTTGAAAATGATCCACATGTTGTACTCTAAAAATGAAAAGTGATAACCAATTGTACCCTGAAAAAGATAATTAATACATGTCATATAATGTCATGATATCATGTATGCTTTTGTGCATATTTATACATAGATGTAATTATCATATTACTTTTTGTATAGGTTGAACTTAGAACTTATGTACAGAATAATATGTGGAACCTGACTATCCAAAATTGGTATACAAGAAGAATTGAAGAAGGTTGTGGCCACAGCATATAGGACATAAAAACATACAGGAAATACATAATTTTATCAAATTGATATAAACAAATTCGACGAATATAAAGAGATTAACATATATGAATTACTTCGTTCTGAAAACTCAACGTCTTAAGGGTAAAATAAATAAACATTCAAATAAAATAAAATTTAATTTATAATATGCAATCTTCAAATTTAATCATTACAATTATACATCTTTGTAATTTTTCCTATAACTTTATTCGACTTTTAAATAATTAGTATCAAAATTATATATATATATATATATATATATATATATATATATATATATATGTTAAACACAATCCCGTGGATCGCACGGGTCGAAACACTAGTGTATATATATACACACATATACATGCATATATACATATGTATATAAATATATATATATATACATATATACATATACATATATACATACATATATACATATACACATATACATATATATGTATATATGTATGTATATATATATGTATATATGTATGTATATATATGTATGTATATATATATATATATATATATATATGTATATATATATATATATATATATATATATATATATATATATATATATATATATATATATAACCTATAAAGTCAAAATTAATATTCAAAATTTCCCTCTCATTTTAACCTTCTTAATTTAATTTGATGAAATTAAATTTTAACCATTCATTTGTTATTATTACATCTCATCCATTAATTGTGATTTCCAACCTTTTAAAACATCTCATCCATTTATTTTATTTATTACATCTCATCCATTCATTTTTTTTCTTTCCATATTTTTATGTCTATTATTTTTACAATTTTTTTCCTTTTTCTTTTCCATAACTAAATCCATTTATTTATTTCTTATATATTACATTATCAATTAAATTTTCTCTTCAAAAGTAAATAATTTTTTTATTACATCAACCAATATATATAAATTATTAATTATAATTTCTTTTTAAGAGTATATTATTATTTATTATGTGAACACATAGTTATCATATTATTTTGATAATTTTTATCTTCATTGTTATAATATATTATATATTAAAAAAAATGTGCTACCTGCTTTGGGACGGAGGGAGTAATATATATATATATATATATATATATATATATATATATATATATATATATATATATATACATGTTTCTAATTCCGTTTCCTCTATCTCTAACCCTTTTTCCATTGTGAGCCTTCCTTCGGTAGGGAGCATGTTTCTGGTATAGCCTGCTGCACTTCTTCGATAGATACCTGTACCCTAACACCCTTTCCTTGTTTCTGTCATTTTCTTCTATTCTTTAATCTAGTTCCTTTAAGCTTTTTTCTTACTATCCTAGCTTTTTTCTTGTTGGGTTTGTGTATCCCAATGCCTCCACGCCACCATATATACCTGTTGTTTACAAGTTACACGGTAGAGAGTTTTGCTATTTTTGCTCAACGTTTTAATTTGCTGCTACAACCAAAAATGGTTTCTTATTTTTTATCGCCAGAAATCTGTTATTGGTCGGCAATGGTGGAAGTCCGATGTCTGACGTCTTTCCAGCACCCTCGTGCTTCATCAAGTGACGCTGGTTCGCCTCTACTTGTGTTTGAGTTTAGTTATTTTTGCTACGGTCCTCATGGTTGATGAGTATGTAAATTCACGTGTTTTGAGCCTTGATTCGTGTGATAATGATGTATGATTTGATCTTAAGTCAGGATAAATTGAGATGTATAGTGGAAAATCATGAATCAGGAGTCTTTAAGTCTGTTTGAGCGGATTTTCGAAGGAAAATGGGATAGAAGTGATCGTAACCGGAGAAAGGGTGTTGTAGGCAACCGGTTAGACCAACAGAGGAGTGGTTCGACTAGCACCCATGGTCGAACCAGGTGTAGAAAGTCGATAGAAGTGTGGTTCGACCATGACACTATGGTTCGACCAAGCATGGTGGTCGAACCGTGGTCGAACCAGAAGCCTAAAGAGAAGCAGTTGGTGATTCGACCTTGAGACATATGGTTCGACTGGCCATTCGGGTCGAACCATGAACTTGCCAATGCAGTACAGGCCGGTTCGACCAGGCCTTAGTCTGTTCGACCAGGGGTCTTAGTCAAACTGATGCGCTGGAAATGTCAAGATCTATATTTTTACACCTTCAGTGCAAGTTTTCGCTCAAAAAGCCCATCCTAGGTCCATAAGGAGAGCTCACAAGTATAAAAGAAAGACCCTACACAGGGGAAATAGGACGTTCACCACCACCTTTATTCTACACAACATCCAAAACCCTACACCATCATACGGTGCGGTGGAGAGAGATTTGTCTGTCGAATCAAGTGAGAATCAAGTGAAGATTCAAGGCGGAGAGAGACGCGACGGCGCCCATATCTAGGGTTTACTTCACTTCTTAATTTATCTTAAAATTTTCAAGACTATGGGTAAGACCTATCCAACCACCATTATTGTTCTTTGATCAATCATGGGCTAGAACCACTTCGCCAGTTCTAGGGTTTATGAAGGTTTTATGAGTTAATTGAACTTCTGTGTGTATACTCCGTACAACACTACTTGTGGTTTATTTTATATAAGACTATGCGTTTTTAATTCATACTCAGAGTTATTTTGTGCATCATTAATTGTTATGTAGAATCTGAATACATATCTTGATTATTGATTGAGTGTTTTCATTGCTGAGCAGGATTACATGTTATGATTCTAAGTGAGTGGACTCCGAAGTCTTATTAGAACTATCTTATATAAATGCTTGTTAATTGAATATTATTTGGGTTAATAAGTAGGATAAAGAGTATAACGTCATAGTACCTATAGAGGGAGATCATATCGGGTTAGAGCACTTAGTGCACGGTAAATAATTAATACTGATAGTACCTAAAAAGGGGGGTGAATTATATCTCTTACTCCAAGGATATTCACAAGTGTCATACGCTTATTTACTTGTGTTTATAGAGTAAATTTTCATGGTATAGTGATGCGTCCATACTCCACAAGGTAGAGTCGGATATTGATACACAAAAGGGAAATTAATTAGTAAAACTGGATGGCCCGAAGGACTACTCATTTTTTCACTTATTCAATTTCGTTTAATCTCTACTGTCTATTTAATTTAATTTTTCTTTTAATTATTTGTTATTTGCTCACTTAATCACCAAAACTTTATTACCATACTAGTCTTAAATAAGTTAGATTATAATTAAATTAATGATAATACGTCCTTTGGGTTCGATAATCACTTGGTCACTTATCAAAGCTAGAATAGCATCCTTCACACTTGGGGATTAATATTGTGTGTTGAGAAAATGCTCATCAAGTTCTTGGCGCCATTGTCGGGGACGACATTAATTATTAATTTATTATTTTTAGTTTAATTGAGATTATTTTATTCTTGTCTTTAGTTTCTAAAGCTTATTTTTCTTTTGTGAATGCACACTAGATCAAAGGCAGGAGAGTTAGCCCCTTTTAATTCGGAGATCAGTACATCATCGAGGAAGAAGAAGAACAAGAATGTGGAACCAACTGAAGATCTTAATCTAGGAGTTGAAGTTGAAGAGTTGAACTCGTAAACGATTGCAGCTGCAATCGAAAATAACTTGGAAGCAGAAGCAGTCAACATGGCAGCGAATCCAAATAATATTGCCATCGGTGAAGTCTTTAAGAACAAATGAGGAGGCAATGCGGGGCTGTTAGGAGCAAGAGGGGCTACTGCAGATTTTGATTTTCACCCTGCTCTGATCAGCATGATTGAAAGGAGTCCCTTATCTGGGGAAACCTTTGAAGATCCTCAACAACATCTGAATTAATTCATGGGATATGCAAGCACACAAAAGAGAGCAAGAGATCATGAGGATGCGAGGAGGATCATCTTGTTTAAGTTCTCACTTACTGAAAGGGCTAGAGATTGGTATGATACTCTTAATGCTGTTGAATGCACTACTTGTGAGCAATTGCAATTGAAGTTCTTGGAGAGATACATGCCATTTTTCAAGGTGTTTAGAATGAAACAGGGCATCAATAAATTTGCTATCAATAGTGGTGAGAAGTTTCACGAGGCTTGGGACAGATTCAAGGACATGCTTCGCAAGTGTCCACATCATGGGTGATGAGAGTGAAAATAAGCGTGTTTTAGTGTCCAATCTAACACTTTTTTAATGGAAATTGATGTTATATATTAGTACAAGTGTCTTATATATGATATATGTGATAAAAAGATGCGTTTGAGGTGTTTTATTATGTTTTAGGTGGAAAAAGGATCAAAAGTACAAAGTTGGAGAAAAGGTGCAATTTGTGCGAGGAATGCTGAAAAACTCACATCCAAATTATGTACTTTTTCTATGTTCGTTCAGAGATCAAAACTGGTTATGTAATACATAGTTGGAAAGCCACTGAAAAGAGAATCGTTTTGGTGTAAAGAACACCTCAATCGGATTCCAAACGATAAAGTTATGAGTAAAATGGTGACGTCGCGCGAGCTGTGTCGAACAGAATGGATTTCTACTTTCCATGGGTTGTTACAGATTAAAATCTAAGAGTTTTCTTGAGTTCTTTAATGAATAGAAATCCAAGGAAGAGAGGATCGCGTGAGCGCAAGAATCACTCAAATTGGAGCTCGGATGTGGAAGTTATACGCGAAACAGTGAGACGGCGCAAGTGTGATTCGACCACGATAGTCCAGTTCGACCAGACCCCTTGGTCGAACTGCAGCCATTTTGGTTGAATCGAATGCCTGAAGTACAAATTATCACTGATTTCGATTTGACCAGGGTTCGACCAAGTCCTAGGTTGAACCCTAGGTCGAACTCCATGCCTGGGATGCGTCCAGATCCGATTTTTACACCCCAAGTGCGTGTTTCTGCATGTTTTTCAAGAAAAGCTCATCCAAGGTCCATAAGGAGAGCTTCCCAGTATAAAAGGGGATGTAGATCACACCAAGAAATGGATTAGATTAAAGAGGAGGAAGAGAAACACAACACAATCATCCTACACCTCACAAGGGGGGTTCACCCCCCAACCATCATCTACATTCTTTCCTCCATCCGTCCATCACTTTGAAGATTCATCTTTGGAATTAAGAGGAGAACCAAAAGGAGGGTTCAAGACGGAGAAGGACGCGACGACTCCCACATCAAGGGTCTTATTCGTTTTCTAGTTTATCTTGTATTTTTCAAACATCTGGGTAAGATCTATCCAACACCCATGATTGTTCTTCGTAACATCATGGGCTAGGGCCTTTTTGGTAGAACTAGGGTTGTGAAGGTTTTTACGAATTAATTGATCTTTTGTGTGTAAACTCCGTACAACACTACTTGTGGTTTATTTTATATAAGACTATACTTTTTAAATTCATACTCACAATCACTTTGTGCATCATTAACTGTTATGTAGAGTCCGAATACATATCTTGGTTATTGGTTGAGTGCGTTCACTGCTGAGCAGGATTACATGTTATAATTCTAAGTGAAGGGATTCCGAAGTCTTATTAGAATGATCTTATATAAATACTTTTTAATTGAATATTATTCGGATTAATAAGTAGGACAAAGAGTATAACTTCATAGTACCTATAAAGGGAGATCATATCGGGTTAGAGTACCAATTGGTCAGGAAAATAATTGATACTGATAGTTTCTAGAAAGGGGGTGGAATTATATCTCTTACTCTGAGGTTATTCACACGTGTTACACGTATGTTTACTTGTATCTATATAGTAGATATGCATGGTTTAGTGATGCGTCCATATTCCACAAGGCAGAGTCGGACATCAACACACGAAAGGGAAATTAATGAGTGAAACTGAATTTTTCTAGAGCTACCTATTCTCCTACTTGATCCACTTTCGTATTCTTTTAAGTGCTTTTATTTTATTTGTTGTTTAATTTAAGTCTTGTAGTTGCTAATTAAATCCATCAACTTTATTGCCTTGTCTTAATTAATTTAGTAAATAATTAAATTAATAATACGCCGTTCTTTGGGTTCGATATTCACTTGGTCGCTTGCTTAGCTGCAACTGATATCATTAATATTTGGGGATTAATTTCGCGTGCAAAGAAAACGCGCATCAAGTTTTTGGCGCCGTTGTCGGGGACGGCTGTTATTATTAGCTTATTATTTCTAGTTGATTAAGATCTTTATTTGTGATTATTTATTTCTATCTAACCTTGAATTTTTTTGAGGCACTTGTGCACTAGGAAAAGAAGAGGAAGGAAAGAAAGGAAAAATACACTGAGCTAAACATGGTCGGAGCAAGGCAGAATTCGGATAATGTTACCATACATGAAATTTTCGCGAACTATGAGATTGACAACATGGGTTTGATAGGAGCAAGGGGGAAGTTGATGATTTTGAGATACATCCCGCTCTTATTAACATGGTGGAGAAGAATCCATTTTCTGGAGGTTGTTTTGAAGATCTATATCAGTATCTCAAAAGATTTCTTGGTTATGTAAACACTCAAAAGGGCGCTGGAGCTAATGATAATGCTAGACGGATCGCCCTATTCAAGTTTTCATTGATTGATAGGGCGGAAACTTGGTATGAGACTCTTGATGCAATAGATTGCACTACATGGGACCAACTGCAGCAGAAGTTCTTGGAAAGATACATGCCACCATCAAGGATCTTAAGAATGAAGCAAGACATCACCCAATTTGTTATGAATCAGGGTGAGAAATTTCATGAGGCGTGGGACATATTTAAAGACATGCTCAGGCGGTGCCCACAGCATGGAATGTCTAAGGCTGAGTACATAAGCATCTTCTACTATGGATTGGATTGTGAGTCGCGAATTTTTATTGATGCATCATCAGGAGGAGCGCTGTTATCTAAGACAGCACTTGAAGCAAAAACGTTATTTGAAGACATTTCTATGAATTCACGTGACTGGCCTGTAGAGAGAGATAGAGGATCATATGTGCTTGGCAAGGTGGCTCGGGGTGAACATCAAGTGGAGAAGCCGAATAGGGTTGATGAGATCGTCCCTAGTCTAGCTAACATCAATAAGCTACTAGAGTCCCAGCAGAAGCAGATTACAAAGTTGACACAAAGGGGGCCTAGTATGAAGCAGCACGAAGTGAAGAGTTTTGAATATACCTTCAATCGATACATGGCTGAGATTGATGCAAGGGTTGACCGCATCGAAGCGAGAATGAATGTTGATCATACAGATTTATCTAAGCAGTTGAAGGACCTTACTTTGATGATGGGGCAGATGACCGCGAACGTAAATCAATTGACATAAAAATTGGAGAATAAAGCCATCACGTTAAGGTCTGGAACGCAGTACGAGCGATCGATGAAGCCGAAAATAAAATTTGAAGCTCCAAGAGCACGATTCGACCTCGATTCGACCAAGCCAACAGGTCGAATCACATCATGGAGGTCGAACCAAGCACCTGGGCAACCACCGAAGCTTCCAGCTGATCGGTTCGACCTCGACCATTATGGTTCGACCAACCCTATTAGTCGAACTGAGGTCGAACCAGCCTGTCCTCAAGACTCTAATATCGGGTTGACCAACCTAGTCATGGTTCGAGCAACCCTGTTGGTCGAACTAAGGTCAAACCAGCCTGTATGCATTGATTTGTTTTGTCTGAAGCTCAATTTGACCACAATCACTCCAGTTCGACCAACCCTACTGGTCGAACTCAGGTCGAACAGCACCATCCCACACACTTTGTTTTGTCTGATGCTCTATTCGACCACGATCACTAACGTTCGACCAAACTAGTTGGTCGAACTGTGGTCAAACCGGTTTGTAAGGGAGAGAATGCATGTTCAGGTGTGCAGTTCGACCACTATTCAACCAATTCGACCAGCAACCCTGGTCGAACTCAGGTCGAATCTTTCTGTTCTGCACTATTTTCCATGCCGAATACTTTACATGATGTTAATGCTACTCCCATGCCATCCTAAGGACATAATACTGAGCTTATAGTTGAGAAGAAGTGGGAAAGAGCAAATAAGTTGAGAGCCGAGAAGCTTAGACTGCAGATGGACAATGAAGATGTGGTTTTCTCTCTTGATCAAGCAATGAAGATGCTCATGGAGATTCAATCTTGTAAGAGCATAGATGTGATTTCTAACTTGTTTAATCTTGATTTTTCTATGACAGATGATTCTGAATTTAAGCGGAATATTGACAAGGAGGTGTCTAGACAGCCATGGGAGGAAGGAAATTTCAAAGATCATATACTTGTTACCAAGAAAGGTGAAGTGCTGAGTATAGACAAGAAGAGGGAAAGAAAGTATTTGAAGGTGAGGATGCGAAAAGACCGCCATCTGATCTAGTAGTTCAAAAGCGGTAAACCGTCGTGACTCTTCGATGTTAAACATGAGCGCCTGTTGGGGGCTTTCCCTTCCGTTTTATTGCTTTATTTATTTCGTGTGAATTAGAAATTTTTATATTTAAGGTGCTTACTAATCGGCAATTACATCTCTTTGTAAGCTTAGTTTCAACTTATGTTTTTACTAAGTTTGGGGGGTGTGATGTTATTACCTCATTGAAGCACTAAGAGTATAATCTTTTCTTTGTAATGTTTGCTAAGGGAGTTGATTTTTTGCGGTATTCTGAAACTTTAATCAGTTTTAATGTCTCGATTTTTTGTAATTTGCCTAGTGTTCTATGGTGTTTCTAGTGTGTGTAGTCGATTAGATAGTCAATTGATTCTTTCTTATAGTTCTCCTATTTTATTATTGATGAATCTGTGATGATGAGGTATGTTGAGCTTTGATGATAGAAAAGGGTAACTAGGTGGCAAGACGAGTTCTACATTGAGGCTTTGACTCGCGGAGCTCGTGCATACATTGAAGAAAAATCAGGTGCCCTCGTTTCCTTATTCTAATTTTATATGTGCTTTTAATTCATGGAGTGGAAGGATTGAGTTTATGGTTGTGGTCCATGTGAGCTTATTATTTAAATTGTGCTTGGAATTCATATGCTCTTGAAATTGATGAAGGAAGTGTACTTGAGTTATATTATGATATGAAGTTCTATGTGTACTTATGGGATATTACTTACCATGAAAAGTGCTATTACGTGTTGAAAACCCATGTGAGATTTTGAGCCTCGTTGATCATGTACATAATCACATGATATTTCTTTCTAGTGAGTATCGTTCTTGTATGTGTATTCTAAAACTTGCCTCTTGTCTTACTTGAGACCGCATGTTATGTTAGATAATGGGAGATGATTATAGGCCATCTTTGATAATTATGAGTTACTTTGCCAAATAATTTCCTACCAAATAATTTTATATCCGTAGTTAGCCCTTTTAAGCCCAAAAGCTTATTTCTTTGGCAACCTACGAAGATAGCCACTTTGATATCCTATTTGAGCTGTAAATTCCTATATTTAGTGGAGAATTAAATGTTGTCAAAGTGTGAGAATTGATTTTCATGGAGTTTGGAAGGAATAAAATATTTGGAGCTATACAAGTGATTATGAGCTGAAAAATATGAGTTGAAAAATAAGTTGCTTAGGGGTAGTGCCCGAAATTGGTATCCCGAGATGTTAGAGGTAGTGTCCGAAATTGGTACTTCGAGAAAGAAGAAAGGAAAGAAAAAGTATGTTGAGCTTGAAGGAAAGGAGAGAAAAGAAAATTAGAAGAGCATGAAGCTGGATATCCTTGAAGTGTAAAAATCTGCAGTACAAAAGATCTTCGATTTTGATTCTCTACTAATTGAGTCACTTTATCCATATGTTTCCTACCTTTACCAAAGAGCCGACATTACATCTTAATGAAAGTCCTTTTTGATCCCATTGTCGAATCATACTTTAAGTGGTGGAGAGTTTGAGACGTTTGACAAGCTTATGGTTACACATGCACTTGAATTGAATTTGAGCGTAAACACCTTAACCCATAAGTGTACATCTTTTACACATGAGTGCGAGTAATATATACTTCCTGTGAGAACATCTCAATGGAGCATTTGAATTGGTGGTGATTGTCTTGACTTGTATGCTATGAATTGATTATTACATGTAATGAAAGTTGCATGACCAAAGTTGAGGACAATTGTATTTTGAAGAGGGTATTGGTCATATTCATTGTTTTCCCGCTAATTTTTTTATTCTTTTTCTCTTTATTTTTATTTTGTTGCCTCGGGACGAGCAATGGGTAAGTTTGGGGGATTGATGAGAGTGAAAATAAGCGTGTTTAGTCCAATCTAATACCTTTTTAATAGGAATTGATGTTATATATTAGCACAAGTGTCTTATATACGATATATGTGAGAAAAAGGTGCGTTTGAGGTATTTTATTGTATTTTAGGTGGAAAAAGGATCAAAGTTGGAGAAAAGGTGCAATTTGTGCGAGGAATGCTGAAAAACGCACATCCAAATTATGTACTTTTTCTATGTTCGTGCAGAGATCAAAACTGGTTGTGTAATATATATTTGGAAAGCCACTAAAAAGAGGATCGTTTTGGTGTAAAGAACACCTCAATCGGATTCCAAACGAGGAAGTTATGAGCGAAATGGTGACGTCGCGTGAGCTGTGCCGAACAGAACGGATGTTCTATTTTCCATGGCTTGTTAAAAATTAAATTATTATATTTTTCTTGAGTTCTTTAATGAATAAAAAGCCAAGGAAGAGAGAATCGCGTGAGCGCAAGAATCACTCAAATTGGAGCTCGGATGTGGAAGTTATACGTGAAATAGTGAGACGGTGCAAGTGTGATTTGACCACAACAGTCCAGTTAGACCAGACCCCTTGGTCGAACTGCAGCCATTTTGGTCGAATTGAATGCCTGAAGTGCGAATTATCACCGATTTCGATTTGACCAGGGCTCTTGGTCGAACCCTAGGTCGAACTCTATGCCTGGGACGCGTCCGAATCTGATTTTTACACCCCAAGTGCGTGTTTCTACATAGTTTTCAAGAAAAAGCTCATCCAAGGTCCATAAGGAGAGCTTCCAAATATAAAAGGGGATGTAGATCACACCAAGAAAGGGATTAGATTAGAGAGGAGGAAGAGAAACACAACACAATCATTCTACACCCTAACCATCATCTACATCCTTCCCTCCATCCATCAATCACTTTAAAAATTCGTCTGTTGAATTAAGAGGAGAACCAAGAGGAAGATTCAAGATGGAGAAGGACATGACGACTCCCACATCAAGGGTTTTATTCGTTTCCTAGTTTATCTTGTATTTTCCAGACATCCGGGTAAGATCTATCCAAAACCCATGATTATTCTTCGTAACATCATGGGCTAGAGCCTTTTTGGTATAACTAGGGTTGCGAAGGTTTTTACGAATTAATTTATCATTCGTGTGTAAACTCTGTACAACACTACTTGTAGTTTATTTTATATAAGACTATGCTTTTTAAATTCGTACTCACAGTCGCTTTGTGCATCATTAACTGTTATGTAGAGTCTGAATACATATCTTGGTTATTGATTGAGTGCGTTCACTGCTGAGCAGGATTACATGTTATAATTCTAAGTGAAGAGATTCCGAAGTCTTATTAGAACTATCTTATATAAATACTTGTTAATTGAATATTATTCGGGTTAATAAGTAGGACAAAGAGTATAACTTCATAGTACCTATAAAGGGAGATCATATTGGGTTAGAGTACCAATTGGTCAGGGAAATAATTGATACTGATAGTACCTAGAAAGGGGGGTGAAATTATATCTCTTGCTCTGAGGTTATTCACACGTGTTACACGCATGTTTACTTGTGTCTTAGAGTAGATATGCATGGTTTAGTGATGCGTCCATATTCCACAAAGCAGAGTCGGGCATCAACACACGGAAGGGAAATTAATGAGTGAAACTAGATTTCCCTAGAGCTACCTATTCTCCTACTTGATCCACTTTCGTATTCTTTTAAGTGCTTTTATTTTATTTGTTATTTAATTTAAGTCTTGAAGTTGCTAATTAAATCCATCAACTTATTGCCTTGTCTTAATTAATTTAGTAAATAATTAAATTAATAATACGCCGTTCTTTGGGTTCGATATTCATTTGGTCGCTTGCTTAGCTGCAACTGATATCCTTAATACTTGGGGATTAATTTTGCGTGCAAAGAAAATGCGCATCAAGTTCCTGGCGCCGTTGCTGGGGATTTTCTACTAATTGAGTCACTTTATCTATATGTTTCCTACCCTTACCAAAGAGCCAATATTACATCCAAAAGAAAAGTCATTTTTGATCCCATTGTCGAATCATACTTTTAAGTGGTGGAGAGTTTGAGATGTTTGACAAGCTTATGGTTACGCATGCACTTGAATTGAATCTGAGCGTAAACACATTATCCTATAAGTGTACATCTTTTACACTTGAGTGCGAGTGATATATACTTCCCGTGAGAACATGTAAATGTAGCATTTGAATTGGTGGTGATTTCTTATCTTTTATGCTATGAATTGATTATTACATGTAATGAGAGTTACATAACCTAAGTTGAGGACAATTGTATTTTGAATGGGGTATTGGTCATTATTCTTTGCTTCCCCGCTAATTTTCATACTCACTCTCTATATTTTTATTTTGTTGCCTTGGGACGAGCAACGGGTAAGTTTGGGGGATTGTTGAGAGTGGAAATTAACATGTTTGAATGTCCAATTTAACACCTTATTGATGAGAATTATTGTTATATATTAACACAAGGGTTTATATTCAATATATGTGAGAAAAAGGTGCACTTGAGGTATTTTATTATGTTTTAGGTGGAAAAAGGATCAAAAGTGCACAGTTGGAGAAAAGGTGCAACTTGTGCATGAATGTTGAAAAACGCACGTCCAACTTTTGTAGTTTTTCTATATTCTTTTGGAGCTCTGAATGGGAAGTGTGATACATGGTTGAAAAGCCACTGAAAAGAGGATCGTTTTGGCATGAAGAACACCTCAATCGGATTCCAAACGAGAAAGTTATGATCAAGATGGTGATGTTGCGCGAGCTGTGCCGAACAGAACAGCTGTGTTATATTGTATGGCTTGTTACACCTTCAATTCTTGGAGTTCTCTTGAGTTCATTATATAGATAGAAAGCCAAGGAAGAGAGGATCGCGTGAGCGCAATAATAACTCAAATCAGAGCTCGAATGTGGAAGTTATACACGAAACGATGAGACTGCGCACTGCAGTTTGACCAGAGTTCGACCACGACACGAGAGGTTCGACCAAGTGTCGTGGTCGAACCAGAAGCCTAAACAAGCGCAAAATCAGGATTTTTACCCCCTGTTCATGAATTTTCGTGCTTTCCAAGAAAAAGCCCATCCTAGGTCTATAAGGAGAGCTTACAAGTATAAAAGGAGATGTAGATCACACCAAGAATAGAATAAAGAGGATTGAATTGGAGAGAGCCACAAAACCATCCTACAAAACACAAGGGGGGATCACCCCACAACCATCATCCACATCCTTTCCTCCATTCATCCATTACTTTGAAGATTCGTCTGTGGAATCAAGAGGAGAACTAAGAGGATGATTCAAGACGGAGAAGAATGCGACGACTCCCGCATCTAGGGTTTATTTTATTTTCTAATTTATCTTGTAATTTTTCAGACATCCGGGTAAGATCTATCCAACACCCATGATTGTTCTCGCAACATTATGGGCTAGAGCCTTTTTGGTATAATTAAGGTTGTGAAAGTTTTGACGAATTAATTGAACTTTCGTGTGTAAACTCCGTACAACATGAACTTAGTCGCATTTCTAGTGAAATGTCAAGAGTAAGTGTACTCTATCGCTATTGTATACGCGTGACCAAGTGCAAAATTTATAGTATTGTCGTCCCAAGGGAAAAGGTAAACTCAAGTTGTATCCGGATTTTCCATTGATTTATGTTTTGTAAGGATGATCAAGATAAGGTTTTGATTTAAGAACTATGATTACTCTATCAATTAACTAATGAACTAGACAAACAACTAATTATAACAAATATCAATCAAATCAAGTAGCAAGATGAGATGGAATGGATGAAGTGTATCTAAAAAGAGAGCAAGGCTAGCAACATCATGGTAAAGGTCTTATGTAGACTTCACACTTACTCAAGCATTGATGACTTTCAAGTTATGAAACTAAGGGCAATCACAATTGTACCCCTAACCCCTATGGCCAAGGTGATTAGGTTCTCAACTCTTTTACAAATTTAAATCTCCTAAGATTGTCTTACTCTCAATTCCCTCATGGGTACTATGATCATAAGTTGGTTCCCCTCACTAGTTCATCACTAATGTTCTATCATGAGGTTCTAAGCACTTGGAGGGAATGGCTTTCCTCCCCTCATACTAACCAAGTCACCTAATACAATCAATGATTCAATTAAACTACCACACATAATATTGGAATGGCCATCCTAACACTATGCATAGAGAATTTAACCACACACATCATGCATCAAATGAGAATAAGCATTCATGATAGAAAGTAATCATAACAATCAATTCATCAAGCTTTAATAGTGCAAAAATCTACATATTTCCTAACCAATCATATTGCTAGCCTCACTTGAGGACTAGCCACAAATATTCATTGCAAATTGGCTACAATCCAATACAAGCTCCATATGAGCAATAAAATGAAGAAAGTAGCAAAATAAAAGAGATTGAGCTTCCCCTTGAAGGTAGACTCATTCTTCCTTGATCATGCCAAATTCTTCAAACAAATCTGATTTTCTCTTCTTAGATGATGGAATGAATGGATGTATGGATGGATTTATGAAGATCAAGGTGAATTGATGGATTTAGATGGTGTAGATGGCTTGTAGATCTAGTGTGTGAGGAAATGTGGTGTGGATTGTGTGTAACTGCTCTCAATCTGATATAATCTGTCTCTCTCCCTCTAATTTTGCACAAATCATGGTTTTATATCACTTATGGACCTTCTAGAAGCTTCCGGAACTTTTTGAAAATTACACAGGATTTTGCACCTACACGGCCCGTGCTGCAGTACATGGCCCGTGTAGGGCACACCTACTTCGGCGTTTTGTGCGTGCTTCCGGACACGGCTCGAGCTGCAATATACGGCCTTGATCATGGCCGTGTAGCACGTTCTGACGACAATACACGGCTTCTTCTTACAGGGCCGAGCTCCGCACACGGGGCGTGCAGCAGCACACGGCCCGTGCACCGGCGCACGGCCAAATCCCTGGGCGAGCAGCGTGCTCTGATGACATTACACGGCCAGCTGCTACAGGGCCGTGTTCCGCGCACGGCCCGTGCAGCTGCCTGGCCTATTCTTCGTCTCCCTTTCGCTCCCGACTCCGTTTTTGTCCGTTCCATGACCTGTTTTACACATATTCAAGCTCATTTACACAATTCTATAAGTTCGTACCACTTTCCTCAAAACAACAATAACTCCACCAAATTTAACACAAACACGGATAAAAACATCCGAAAATACACACATAAAGACACTAAAACCTAGGTGAAAATGACGATAATCAACCTCCCAAACTTAAAGTGTTGTTCGTCCTCGAACAACTAAAAATGATAAACAAGAGGAGAAATTTTCACCTAGAGAACATCTAACGAACATAAACCACAACGCATCACAAGTAATAAGGACTTCAAAATCAAGTTAAGTATCCCTACATAATCAAACTTATAACATGAAAGATTAACGAGTTCAATCTCAAGCATGACAAAAGAGTAATCAAATCCCTTTCAATCCAAGCCTTTCATAGGATATCAAATTCACTCAACACTCTTTGAAGTAAGGTTTTGATCAACACTCATCAACCGGTTAAAATCGACTCACCATAGGCTTGCTCATGGACTATGTTCACAAGCCACCTTAGTTTCAATAAGTGATCAAAAAGGTCTTTATCTTTGGATGTAATGTTTAGACTCTTTGGTAAGGTAGGAAACTTTGGATAATAGTGACTTTTCAAGTGTGGTTGATCGAAGAGATGATTCCTTTCTTCAACGTCCTCACTTTCATGCTTCCTTTCTTTTCTACTTTAATCACAAGCACTAAGCATCATCATTCCTTGGATTTCTTGAGCTTCTTTTTTTTTTTTTTAAATGGCATACTTCTTGTCTTTGACTTTTGTATTCCTTGAGCATATTTTTCTATTTTGCTCCTTTTTCACTTTTGTTGAAGTTGCACTTGCTTTTATCTTGAGCTCTTTCATCCTTTTTCTTGACTCACCTTTCTTTCCATATACATTTGCACATTTTTCCACATCTTCCCTTTTGTAAACCATCATCATCCTCAATTACCCACACATAGGTTATATATATAAGGTTTAAATTGGTTTTCAAGGCTTGTAATGTGCTTATATCACAAGAAATAGGCTTAAAGGTTCAAAGTGGCTTACTAGGGATAATGTTTTAGGTAAGGAAATTTTATGGCTATGACTTTATTCAACAAGGATGGCCTAAGATCATTTCACAAATTTCAACCATTCGGGCTTCGTTCCTATAGTCCAAGAGCAAGTTCTAGTTTGTCTAAGTTCAACCAGTCCTCTCTTCAATAATTAACCATGGAGGCACGGTTGAGGCTCAACTCTCACAAGCTTTTGCTTGGACCAAAAGAAACTCAATTAACCTTCATACTTCTCAAAATTGAACAAATTATGTAATCCATGTCACAATTTTAACAAGTAGAAACCATTAACTTGCTTGCCATCACCTATCACAAACAATGCATCATAGCTCATATTCAAAAACATTACTCAACTCCTTCCCAAAACATACCACCAAAACCACACCTATACAAGAATTAAAATAACAACAAACATCACCTACTAATCAAGGGACCAACAAACAATACAAACATATAACATGCATAAATCAAATCATCCATCAAAAGAAAATAAAGCACATCAACTCAAACCCATAACGATAAAGATCAATCTCCCATCGCATCCAAACAACAAAAAAAAACTGAAAATAGCAAAAAAAAACTGAAAATAAAATCCCAAAGTAAAACCTCCCAAAAACCAACAATTTAAGTCAATCCAATCAAATTCTAACAAATCAAATCAAATGTCTAAGCAATAATACTTCCAAAATTCTAAATAATAGCTAGATGAATGGACAAAAGTGCCAAGCACTCAAAATACTCCCTCATTGTTCCGGAGGCGGAGGAGGTGGACGATAGGTGTTCCATGGAATGTAAGCTCGAGGGTTCGCAGGAAACTGGAAGTTGAACATCATGGTCATCATCTCCTCCATGTTGTTGGAGTGCACCCTTTATTGTTCTTCATAGTACTCCCTCCTTCGTTGTCCAGCTCTCAACTCTTCAATGTGTCTTCCATGCTCTTGCTGGACTTCGCGAATCTCCCTAATCTGAGTCCCATATGTCTGCTGCACATGCCTCATGTCACGTACCTCATCCATCATATAGTTCCACCTTTCATCTCCTTGGCCCGGTGCAACTGGTGGCGGTGCCTCTTCCTCAAATAGTGGTGGATCAGGGCCTTGCTCCTCAAACTCAATCTGCTCCGGTTGCTCTCCTTGCTCATCACCCTCCATGGGCACTTGCTCGGCCCTCAAATTGGCTAGCTCTTCATTTTCTTCAACTCTAACCTGCCTCAGAGCCTGTTCCATTTCATCCCTGTTTCTTCTATAAAATGCCTTGACAACTCTGGAATGGTTCACACTTCCCATAGCCAAATTTGCAAGCCTTCTCCTTGTATAAACTGTAGTGAGCTCCGGCATTGGCAACGGAAATGGAGCTCCCTTCTCCTGCCTTAAAAAGTATTGATTTCCTACCATGGTCAAAAATTCCATCCTCATCAGCTGTGAGTAATTCAACCCTTCACTAACCATACGATTCTCCATCCCTGCGAAGTTAACTCCCATTCCTTGAGCTATCATTGTAATCATCCCTCCTAGCATTAACCCTTGAGAACTCTGCCTCTTTGCAACTCTCTCCGCATGTTGCACAAAATGTGCTGCAACATTAAGCGGTAACTCTTTATACATACAATACATTATGTAGAGCTGCTTTTCTCCAACTGAGCTTCCTTCAAACCTTCCCAATATAGTGTTTGAGACGATCTTCTCTAAGTACCTCATTACAGGATTCCGGATGGCCGTCCCCTTTGAAGCACTAGGGATGTACCCTGCTCTCTCAGTTCCATCATTCACAAGGCTTGACCACCATTCCTGTTGGTTGAAAGTTCCTCCGGCATAAAAGCTCCGATGGAATTCGCATGGCGGGCACCCAAAACACTCATTCAAAAATGCCAATGGAACTTTTTCCCTCAACACATTATCTAGCTGAAAAGTCACCCACAGTGGATACCCATTCCTATCTTTCTTCACTTGTAAAGTGCTCATGAATTCCGCAGTGAGATGATAGTAGGTTGGAGGCCTCTTATCGAAGAAAGCTTCCATCTGAGAGAAGCGAAATAACTTCCTCAGATCTTCCTCTATACCTAGTCCCCTCATCGTCTCCGTGTCTTGGAAACGAGTAGCCTTGATCTTCGGAGCTAGAACTTGCCAGCGAAGCACAAACTTTCCCCAATAATCCTCGAACTCAACTCCAAATTCTTGTGGATGAATTCCTTCAATAACCAACTGGGCATCCAAGTTAGATAACTCCTCAGGGTCGGTTATCACAATGAAATCCTCGGTCCTAGGGCGAACTCTCCTCTCAGCCATCTACAATATACAAACAATATACAACTTATCAAATATATTCACACTTAACAACTTATCACCATTCATCACAACTATCAACAATTATAACCAATTTCTACTCATGATCACACATATGAATCCTCACTTCAATTATCTTAAAATGCTATTCACATTTGACCATCAATTTCCAACGAATTCCTCTCTTAGACATTTCATCGAACACTTGGAATGCACAAAATTTAAACATCCTCTCAACATACAATTTGCATATCCTCATGCCCAAATCCTCAATATCTAAAGTTAATCTCTTACAAATAAACATCATACTCATGTAATTCATCAATTGGCACAACACAATTATTCACACTCATAATTCTCACACAATTCCCAAATTATTCCTCATGAACCCTATTTCAACTTTTTCAAAATAAAAAAAATTCCACAGTTCATAATGACACACATGCGTGAATATCATCAATCAAGCATGAAAACATCATAAAAATAAAGCCCATATATCAATTCAATCAATTCATATCAAAATGTTCAAGTTAGGGTTCAAGAATTTCATACCTTTCACCAATTGGATGTGGAGATGTGAATTTGGTGTGAACACTTACAATCTCTACTCACACTCTTTCAACACTAACCTTGGTGGAGTTTCGTGTGCTTGAATCGTGTGAATTGGGTGAAGGGGTGCGTATGGAATGTGTACGGAGCAGCCCTTTTAAAAAAAACTGGAACAAGCCCTGCACGGCCCGTGTTACGCAGCACGGCCTCAAGTGAGGCCGTGCAGCGTGTTCTGATCCCATTACACGGCCACCTGTTACAGGGCCGTGTGCGGAACACGGCCCGTGTACCGTTTCTCCTGCACGGCTCGAGCTGCGTAACTCGGCCATCATCCTGGCCGTGTAGCATATTCTGAGCTTGCTACACGGCTAACTGCTACAGGGCCGTGCACGGTGCACGGCCCGTGTAGCAGTTTGCCCTGTTCTCCATTTTTCTTGCTTCACTCCATCCTTGCCCTGTTTTTCACTCTTCATATACCCTATTCATGCTTAAACACTACTCAATGTTATCCATGCTACACTCATAATCAAGAATGGATTAAAATGTACTCAAAACACTACCAAACACACCAAAACTATCCTAACTCATGAGAAACATATTCAAAATTGTTCAAAAATGATCATTTTGCAAAGATGATATATATACACAAGATAACACAATCAATTGAACAAAGTATAGATCACACCACACACTCTCCCCCCAAACTTAAATCGAAACACGTTACGAATTAAGTTTGCAAAAGTGGTGAGACATACCTTATTCGTTTTCTCAATGCTCTTCATGAACTTCTCCACCTCTTATGCCTACTTTAAGCTCCAATTGATCAAGTGTGACCACCACGCAACCTCCCCCCAAACTTAAATTAACACAAGTGTTAAAATTTAAGTTTGTAAAGAGTGGTGAGGCATACAATCATCATTCCACCTTTAGCATCCGTGTCTTTTCTCTTATGCGTTTCTCATGAACTTAACCACCTTCATACCAAATCTACAAGAAAACTAAAAAAAAAAAAATCTACACTAAACCACTACTCAAAAGAAGTTTAAGAAGAGAGAGTAACCACATACACCCTCTCCTTTTGAGAAGGAGATAGGTAATGCTTCACTCTATGAACATTTACCACAAATTCATTATTTGGGCCCTTTAACCTCAATGTATGTCCATTCAACACTTCAAGCACTTCATAGGGTCCCATCCATTTTGATTTAAGCTTTCCGGGAAACAACTTGAGCCTCGAATTGAATACAAGCACTTTATCCCCGAGAGCAAACGTCTTCTCCTTGACCTTAGCATCATGCCATCTCTTCATATTTTCCTTATGGATAATTGAGTTTTCAAATGCTCTTCCTCTAAACTCCTCCAACTCAACTAACTTCAACAACCTTGCTTGACCACTTTCCCCCTCGTCCATATTAAGACGTTTGATAGCCCATAATGCACGGTGTTCAAGCTCCACGGGGAGATGACAAGCTTTACCATAGACCAATTGATACGGTGAGACACCAAGAATGGTCTTAAAAGCCGTCCGATAAGCCCATAAAGCGTCGTCAAGCTTGTCCGACCAATCCTTCCTCCCTCCATTGATGGTCTTCTCCAAAACTAACTTGATTTGGCGGTTTGAGACCTCCGCCAAACCATTTGCTTGAGGGTGGTAAGGTGTAGCCACTCGATGTTTCACTCCATATCTTTTCAACAAACTCTCCATCAACTTGTTTACAAAGTGTGATCCTCCATCACTCACTAAAGCCCGTGGAACTCCAAACCTAGCAAAAATGTTCTTTTTCAAAAACCTTTGCACAATCAAAGCATCATTCGTCTTCGTGGGGATTGCCTCCACCCACTTGGACACATAATCCACAGCTAGCAAGATGTACACATATCGTTTAGACGAGGGAAATGGTCCCATAAAATCAATCCCCCATACATCAAAAATTTCTACATCAATCCTTAAGGTCATGGGCATTTCATCTCTCTTGCCTATTCCCCCTATCCTTTGGCATCTATCACACTTTGCAACAAACTTCTTTGCATCCTTAAACAATGTTGGCCAATAGAAGCCCGATTGTAAAACCTTAGCCCCCGTCTTTTGATGAGCAAAGTGACCTCCACACAAAGACGAGTGACAAAGTTCAAGAATCCCCATAACTTCTTCTTCCGCTACACATCTCCTTATTACTCCATCATTGCAAATTTTAAACAAATACGGCTCATCCCAAAAATACTTCTTAACTTCCACATGAAACCTCTTTTCTTTTTACTCATTAAGCAACGTGGGCTTGATTCCACACACAAAGAAATTGACGTAATCGGCGTACCAAGGCTGCACATTCACCATGCGAGTACTCACTTGCTTGACCTCTAGTAGTAAAATGTCCTCATCCGGGAACTCATCCCCAATGGGCTTCAAATCTTCATTTGCACCTCCATTTTCTAACCTAGACAAATGGTCTGCAATCACATTCTCCACGCCCTTTTTATCCTTGATGACCACATCAAATTCCTGCAAAAGCAACACCCAACGAATTAAACGAGGTTTAACATCTTTCTTACTCATGAGGTATTTTATAGCCGCGTGATCCGTGTAGACAATCGTTTGTGTTCCAACCAAGTATGGTCGAAACTTCTCAAAAGCATACACTACGGCTAAAAATTCCTTCTCCGTTGTGGTGTAGTTAATTTGGCACGAATTCAATGTCTTTGAGGCGTAATAGATTGCTCTAAACTTCTTCTCTCTCATTTGCCCCAACACCACTCCAATGGATTGATCGCTAGCATCACAATGAAGTTCAAATGGTAAACTCCAATCCGGGGTAACGAGGATCGGAGATGAAGTGAGAGCATCCTTAAGCACCTGAAATGACACACAACACTCATCATCAAAGTTAAATGGACAATCTTTTTCAAGCAATTTACAAAGGGGTTTAGCAATTTTGGAAAAATCCTTAATGAAGCGTCTATAAAAGCCCGCATGTCCTAAGAACGATCTCACCCCCTTCTCACTAGTAGGAGGGGGTAGACGTTCTATGGCTATTACTTTAGCTCTATCCACTTTTAACCCATTCTTTGAAATATGATGTCCCAAGACTATCCCATCGGTCACCATAAAGTGGCATTTTTCCCAATTTAGCACAAGACTCGACTCTTCACACCTCTGCAACACAATCGTGAGATTAGTTAAGCAAATATCATAAGAAGATCCATACACGGAAAAATCGTCCATAAACACCTCCATAATATTTTCAATTAAACCATCAAAGATTGCCATCATACAACGCTGAAAAGTGGCAGGGGCATTACATAGACCAAATGGCATCATTCTAAATGCAAATGTACCATAGGGACATGTGAACGTTGTCTTCTCTTGATCTTCCGGTGCAATCAATATTTGATTGTACCCGGAATAACCATCAAGAAAACAATAATACTCATGCCCCGCAAGACGATCCAACATTTGATCTATGAATGACAATGGGAAATGATCTTTACGAGTATTCTCATTCAACTTACGATAATCAACACATACTCTCCAACCCGTGATAGTTCTAGTGGCAATTGTTTTATTTGTATCGGATCTAACAATTGTCATACCACCTTTCTTTGCCACTACATGTAGAGGACTTACATATTGACTATCACTAATTGGAAAGATTATTCCCGCATCAAGCCATTTTAACACCTCTTTCCTTACCACTTCTTGCATTATAGGATTTAATCTACGTTGGTTTTGCACGCAAGACTTTTCATCATCAATCAAATGGATCTTATGCATGCACATAGATGGACTAATACCTTTCAAATCTTTAATGCTCCAACCAATAGATGACTTATGATCTCTTAAGACTCTTAGCAATTTTTCTACTTCTAAATCATTAAGGGAAGAGGATACAATTACCGGATACGTTTCATCTTTTTCCAAGTAAGCATACTTTAAGTGATCCGGCAATGGTTTCAACTCTACCTTCTTCTTCTCTTGCACTTCCAAAAATGGCTTTTCATCAAGTTTCTCCACCTTTACCTCCTTTGCTTCCTCTTTTGTGAGTGCCCTACAAGCATTTAAACCATGCAATTCGTCAATTATTTCATCATTTTCTACACCAAAAGAAGATTTAGCTTTTATAGATTCAAGAGAATAAGAGTGGCTTATGATGATTTCCAAAGGGTCCTTGGAGTGAAGGTGATACATATGCTCTTCAACCATGTCGTCAATAACCTCCACTCTTCCACATTCCTCCCTAGGATACCTCATAGCCTCACTTAAAGAAAATATGACTTCATCCTCATTCACCCTCAAAGTTAGCTCCCCTTTCTCCACATCTATCAATGCTTTCCCGGTGGCAAGAAACTGACGTCCAAGTATCAATGGGACACTATCATCTTCAGCCATATCTAGTACCACAAAATCAACGGGGAACACAAACTTGCCAACTTTGATCAAAACATCTTCCACTATTCCCTTGGGATGTGTCAACGACCGATCTGCTAATTGAAGTGTAACCGACGTCGGTTTGACCTCACCAATACCCAACTTTTTGAAGATTGATAAGGGCATTAAGTTAATGCTTGCCCCTAGATCACATAAAGCTTTGTAGTTCCTTTGCTCTCCCATCTCACAAGGAATAGTGAAACTCCCCGGATCTTTCAATTTAGGGGGAAGTTTCTTTTGCAAGATTGCACTACATTCCTCCGTAAGGTTCACCGTTTCGAACTCTCCCAAGCTTCTTTTCTTTGACAAGATATCCTTCAAAAATTTGGCGTAGTTGGGCATTTGAAGTAAGACCTCCGCAAAAGGCATATTCACATATATCTTCTTCAACATTTCAACAAACTTGGCAAATTTCTCTTCTAATCCCTTTTTCAAGCATCTTTGTGAAAACGGGATTGCCATGGGCAACTTAGGAATCCCCCATTCATCCCTTTCAAACTTTTCCTCTCTCTCTTTCCGTTTTGCTTCTCTACATCTTTCCCATTTCTTTGGAGACTTTACTTTTTCTTCTTCAAGTGTAGGGGTACTTTCACCTTTTTCAACAATATCAACTTCTTTCTCTTTCCCTTCTTCACCCAAACTTTCCATAGGCTCAAGTTCACAATCCACCTCCTCTACTTCCGTTGGCATTGAAGGCCCTTCGTATTTTGTTCCACTACGAAGTTCAATCACCTTACATTGCTCCTTCGGATTAGTAATGGTTGTAGATGGAAACTTCCCTTGGTGATGAACATTACCCCTTTCACTTGCCATTTGACTAATGTGAGTCTCAATTGCTTTGAATTGATTCTCATTTACCTCATCTCTTTGCTTCACATATTCAAACTTTCTCTCATTCTCTTGTTTCTCTTGCTTCATAAACTCAAACATCTTTGTCATTTTATCCTCCAATGTAGACAATGTAGACTTTCCTTCATCATTTGGAGCCTTCTCCCCCGGATGAATGCCCGGTGGCAATGTGAGTGCATTACTTTGATTCCCATACGACAAATTCTCATATCTTCGGGGTTGATTGAAATTCCCTTGAAAATTACCTTGCCCCCAACCTCCTTGCCTTTGTGGATATCCTCCTCCATTATTCCCAAAATTCCCACCGTAATTTCCTTGGAAGTTCCTTCCTTGCATGAAGGCAACTTCCTCAAGTGTCATCTCCGATGGGCTCCAAGAATTAGAGGACATACCTTGTTGAGGTATAGAGGTAGGCATTTGACAACTTTGAGAAGATTGACCCATACTTGGTGTAGATACACCTTGTTGAAAATTAGGAAACACTTGTTGATTCATCAAAGGTATTGACATCACATGCGGAGGATTAGCTAGCATTTGTTGATTCACCATTGGTGTAGATGTTGGAGTCACTTGCATACTAGCATTCATCCTTTTTAGTATCTCCGTGATTGCCTTGTCGGTTACATCTTCATTAGGCACCTCCACCTTTTTCACTTGTTGCATGCACACTTCTTCCATCTTAGCAATCTTCTCTTTTTCATATAAGCCCGCAACTCTATCCATGGCCCATTGTCCCGTATTCAATGCTATTTCTTCACATATGGCAATTGCTCTTTCCGGAGTTTGCCCCAAAATCGAACCTCCCGATGAAGCATCAACAAGCATCCTTTCACTTCCATTCAAACCGGCATAGAAAAATCCTACTTGTTGATCTTCGGGGAATCCGTGTTGTGGACATTTCCTTAGCATTTCTTTGAATCGGTCCCAAGCCTCACTAAAAGTTTCAAGAGGCATTTGCTTAAACTGCAATATTTGACCTTTGAGATGCAACATCTTCGATGGTGGGAAATACTTGCTCAAGAATCTTTGTGGCAACTCTCTCCATGTGTTGTAGGATCCCGGTGGTAAAGTATGATACCAAGCCTTAGCTCTATCTCGTAATGAAAACGAGAAGAGCTTCAATTTAATAACATCCTCACTTACCCCATTTATCTTGACCGTGTTTGCTAACTCCGTAAATTGGGCTAAGTGAGCATTTGGATCCTCCATAGTACCACCACCAAATTGGTTTGCTTGCACCATGTTGATCAATCCCGTCTTGATCTCAAAATGATTAACATTCACCGGTGGTCCCACAACATAGTTTCCATATTGCGGTTGGAAGTGATCTCAGATGTTCATTCCCACTCCATTATTCCCATTTCTACGAGGTTGATTTTGCACCATCGGAGGATCATTCCTTGCTTCTTGTTGTGCCAACAAGTTTTGAATAATAGCTTGCAATTGTTGGTTTTGCAAGTGCATTTGTTGAGCATAAACTTGTGGCACATATTCTTGATTACCAAAACCTCCTCTAGCATTATCACCACCTTGAAAATTTCTCAAATTACCTTCTTCATCAACCATATTTGCATTATCCCTTACTTCTTCCATATTTTCTTCCGTTGGTTCCAACACTCCTCTTCTTTGTCTTCTTAAGGTAGCTTCTAATTCCAAATTCAAAGGTTCAATAGATTGAGACCTTGAACGAGTTTGCATGTACCTACAAGAATTCCAAAATTAGCTCTCCAAGTAACCAAGACAAGTAAACAACTATACAAATGAAAGAAATATCCTTATCAAGACTAATCAACTTCAAACTCGTTACAACCACAAGTTTAACATTTCCCCGGCAACGGCGCCATGAACTTAGTCGCATTTCTAGTGAAATGTCAAGAGTAAGTGTACTCTATCGCTATTGTATACGCGTGACCAAGTGCAAAATTTATAGTATTGTCGTCCCAAGGGAAAAGGTAAACTCAAGTTGTATCCGGATTTTCCATTGATTTATGTTTTGTAAGGATGATCAAGATAAGGTTTTGATTTAAGAACTATGATTACTCTATCAATTAACTAATGAACTAGACAAACAACTAATTATAACAAATATCAATCAAATCAAGTAGCAAGATGAGATGGAATGGATGAAGTGTATCTAAAAAGAGAGCAAGGCTAGCAACATCATGGTCAAGGTCTTATGTAGACTTCACACTTACTCAAGCATTGATGACTTTCAAGTTATGAAACTAAGGGCAATCACAATTGTACCCCTAACCCCTATGGCCAAGGTGATTAGGTTCTCAACTCTTTTACAAGTTTAAATCTCCTAAGATTGTCTTACTCTCAATTCCCTCATGGGTACTATGATCATAAGTTGGTTCCCCTTACTAGTTCATCACTAATGTTCTATCATGAGGTTCTAAGAACTTGGAGGGAATGGCTTTCCTCCCCTCATACTAACCAATTCACCTAATACAATCAATGATTCAATTAAACTACCACACATAATATTGGAATGGCCATCCTAACACTATGCATAGAGAATTTAACCACACACATCATGCATCAAATGAGAATAAGCATTCATGATAGAAAGTAATCATAACAATCAATTCATCAAGCTTTAATAGTGCAAAAATCTACATATTTCCTAACCAATCATATTGCTAGCCTCACTTGAGGACTAGCCACAAATATTCATTGCAAATTGGCTACAATCCAATACAAGCTCCATATGAGCAATAAAATGAAGAAAGTAGCAAAATAAAAGAGATTGAGCTTCCCCTTGAAGGTAGACTCCTTCTTCCTTGATCATGCCAAATTCTTCAAACAAATCTGATTTTCTCTTCTTAGATGATGGAATGAATGGATGTATGGATGGATTTATGAAGATCAAGGTGAATTGATGGATTTAGATGGTGTAGATGGCTTGTAGATCTAGTGTGTGAGGAAATGTGGTGTGGATTGTGTGTAACTGCTCTCAATCTGATATAATCTGTCTCTCTCCCTCTAATTTTGCACGAATCATGGTTTTATATCACTTATGGACCTTCTAGAAGCTTCCGGAACTTTCTGAAAATTACACAGGATTTTGCACCTACACGGCCCGTGCTGCAGTACACGGCCCGTGTAGGGCACACCTACTTCGGCATTTTGTGCGTGCTTCCGGACACGGCTCGAGCTGCAATACACAGCCTTGATTATGGCCGTGTAGCACGTTCTGACGACAATACACGGCTTCTTCTTACAGGGCCGAGCTCCGCACACGGGGCGTGCAGCAGCATACGGCCCGTGCACCGGCGCACGGCCAAATCCCTGGGCGAGCAGCGTGCTCTGATGACATTAAACGGCCAGCTGCTACAGGGCCGTGTTCCGCGCACGGCCCGTGCAGCTGCCTGGCCTATTCTTCGTCTCCCTTTCGCTCCCGACTCCATTTTTGTCCGTTCCATGACCTGTTTTACACATATTCAAGCTCATTTACACAATTCTATAAGTTCGTACCACTTTCCTCAAAACAACAATAACTCCACCAAACTTAACACAAATACGGATAAAAACATCCGAAAATACACACATAAAGACACTAAAACCTAGGTGAAAATGACGACAATCACAACACCACTTGTGGATTTATTTTATATATGATTATGCTTTCTTAATCCATATTCACGGTCATTTTGTGCATCTTCAATTGGTATATAGAGTCTGAATATATATCTTGGTTGTAGATTGAGTTCGTTCACCGCTGAATAGGATTCCATGTTATGATTCTAAGTGAGGGGACTCCGAAGCTTCATTATAACTATCTTATATGAATACTTATTAATTGAATTGAATTCGGGTTATTAAGTAGGATAAAGAGGATAATTTTATAGTACCTATAAAGGGAGATCATATCGGGTTAGAGTACCGATTGGCAGGGAAATAATTGATACTGATAGTACCTAGAAAGGGGGTGGAATTATATCTCTTGCTCTGAGGTTATTCACACGTGTTACACGCATGTTTAACTGTGTCTATAGAGTAGATATGCATGGTTTAGTGATGCGTCCATATTCCACAAGGCAGAGTCGGACATCAACACACGTAAGGGAAATTAATCCGTGAAACTGGATTATCCTAGAGCTATATATTCTCTTACTTGATCCACTTTTGTAATTCTTCTAATGATATTTTAATTAATTATTTAGTAGTTTATAATTAATTCCACAACTCTTATTGCCTTTCGTCTTAATTAATTTAGTAAATAATTAAATTGATAATATGCCGTCCTTTGTGTTCGATATTCACTTGGTCGCTTGCTTAATCTGCAATTGATATCCTTAATACTTGGGGATTAATTTTGCGTGCAAAGAAAACACGCATGAAGTTCTTGGCGCCATTGCCGGGGAAGTCATCAGTCAATACATCTGTATTTTCTATAGTGGATTGGATTGTGATTCTCAAGTTTTACTTGATGTTTCATCTAATGGAGCACTGCGTACAAAGTCATCTGTTTAGGCTGAAAAGCTCTTTGAAGATATTTCTATGAATTCAAGAGATTGGCCAACTGATAGAGTGAGGGGCACTTATGTTCTTGGAAAAGTAGCACAGGTTGAGCACACGATGGTAAAGTCGAGTAGAGAAGATGAAATCGTCTCTACTTTGGCTAATATGAACAAGCTACTTGAGTCTCTGCAAAAGCAGATTACTGACATAGCTCGGCAAGCACCAATTATATATGCAGTAGGATGTTTGTAATGAAGGAACTAGCCAAGAGGAGTTGGAAGAGGCGAACTATGCCATGGGTCAAAGTATTCAAGGAACGAGGTTCCAAAATCAAGGAAACTGGAATAATCAAGGGAACTATAATAATCTTGGTCCCCCGAGTAATTATCAACAACCAAGGAGGCCAGAGTTTTTATGGAGTAATCCTAATACAATAGTACAACCTCCTGTGGGTGTTGATCCGGGTGCTAAGGTCAAAGAAGGAAAACCTGATTTTAAGGATACGGTGAACAGATACATGACATGGAATGATGCAAGAGTGGATCATCTAGAGGCCAAGATGGAGGCAAAAATCGATGCAAATCATGAGGATATATCTAAGAAGATGAAGGACTTGACGTTGTTGATGGGGCAGATGGCAGAGAATGTTAACCAATTGACGCAAATCGTAGAGAAGGGAAAGTTCCCATCTCATAGTATAGAAAACCCAAAGCAGTGCAACATCATCACGTTGAGGTCTGGAATGCAGTATGAGGGACCGATGAAGCCAGAAATAATTTTGAAAACTCTAGGAGCACCATTCGACCTAGATTCGACCAAGCCAAAAGGTCGAATTGCATCATGGAAGTCGAACCAGGCACCTGGGCAACCTCCGGAGACCCCAGCCGAGCAGTTCAACCAAGACTATCATGGTCGAACCACCCTGTCCAGAGCACTCTATTTTTCTGAAGCACGATTCGACCACAACCGTCATGGTTCGACCAACCATGTTGGTTGAACCGTGGTCGAGCCAGCCTGTCTAGGGGAGAAATTACTTTTTGAAGCACAGTTCGACCATTACTCGTCTGGTTCGACCAGCATGCCTGGTTGAACCATGGTCAAACCACCTTGTTCGACACTGTTTTCCATGCCAAATGCATTTCATGATGTTGATGCTACTCCCATACTATCAAAAGAGTAGAATACCGAGCTAATAGCGGAAAAAAATAGGAAAGAGAAAAGAGATTGAGAGCCAAGAAGGACAAAGCGGAGAAGGTAGAACGTGATGAATGGGGGGATTCCAAAAACAAATATACCTCCTCCATTTCCTTTCAAGACAGTCAAGAAGGGATTGGAAGAAAAATTCAAGAAGTTTTCAGATATCATAAACAAGATAAACTTGAGCATTCTTTTCTCTGAAGCACTCTTAGAGATGCCATATTACGCCCGCTTTCTTAAGGACATACTTTTGAAGAAGAAAATCTTGAACGGAATTGAAAAGGTGAATTTGTCAGAGAACAGCAGCTCGATCATTCAGAAGAAGCTGCCAGCTAAGTTGAAGGATCCAGGAAGCTTCACTATTTTGTGTGAAATTAGAAAGGTGCCGGCACACGAGCCTTATGCGATATTGGGGCAAGCATCAATTTGATGCCAATGTCAATATTTCAGAGGCTTGGTTTGGGGGAGTTAACTCCCACGATGGTTGCTCTACAATTGGCGGATAGGTCCATGACTTTTCCGAAGGGTGTAATTGAAGATGTTCTAGTGAAAGTAGAGAAACTAGTCTTTCCTGTGGACTTTCTTGTACTCGAGATGGAGGATATAAGGATAGTGTTCCCCTTATCATAGGGAGACCATTCCTTGCTACTGCTGGAGTTATGATTGATGTTCAGAAGGGTGAGTTAAGGCTGCGTATGGATAGAGAAGAGGTTCTGTTCAACCTTGATAAAGCAATGAAGATGCCAATGGAGATGCAGTGTCACAGCATCGATGTGGTGGAGGAGATCGTGAAGGAAGATATGTCCTTTATCCTTTCTAAGGATCCCTTGGAGACATGCTTGATGGAGTCTCTTACTTTTCCACCACGGAGCTAGATGATCTCTCTAATGAGGTATGTATTGAATTTCTTGAAAATCTACTTGCTTTGGGTGATGACAGGTATGAACCGAAAAGAACCAAGGTTTAAGAGGTGAAGTGGACTAGGAAATACTTGCCATTGGATTATGAGAGCACAACAAAAGAAGAAAGGAAAGAGGAGTTTAAACTGCTACCGGATCACTTGAAGTATGCCTATCTAGGTGACAATGAAACATATCCGGTTATTGTATCTTCTTCTCTAACTGATGATCAACTCGATGAGTTATTAGATGTGCTTAGGAAGTATAAGTCTGTAATTGGTTGGTCTCTTGATGATTTGAAAGGCATCAATTCATCATATTACATGCATAAGATAAGATTGTTAGATGAAGCTAAGAGTAGCATTCAGAATCAGCGGAGAGTGAATCCCACTATTCAAGAAGTGATTAGGAAGCAAATCCTAACATGGCTAGATGCAGGAATTATATATCCAATTAGTGATAGTCCCCATGTGAGTCCATTGCATGTTGTAGCTAAAAAGGGGGCATGACTATTATAAAAGCCAATGATGGCGAGACCCTAGCCACTAGGATTCCTACGAGATGGCTTGTGTATACTTATTATAGGAAACTAAATGAAAACACATGCAAAGACCATTTTTCCTTCCTTTCATGGATCAAATGCTTGATCGTCTTGCAGGGTATGATTTTTATTGTTTCTTGGACGGGTACTCGGGGTATAATCAAATCATGATTCCACCCGAGGACCAGGAAAAGACTACTTTCACTTGCCTTTATGGAACTTTTGCCTTTAGAAAGATGTCTTTTGGATTGTGTAATGCACCTGCTACGTTTCAGCGCTGCATGATGGCCATATTTGATGGATTGATAGAAAAGATCATGGAGGTGTTTATGGATGATTTTTCTATGTTTGGTTCCTCTTTTGATTTTTTTTTATCTAACTTGTCTATTGTTTTAATGAGATGCCAAGAAACTAATCTTGTTTTGAATTGGGAGAAGTGTCACTTTATGGTAAGAGATGGGATTGTTCTGGGGCATCATATTTCGGCCAAGGAATTGCAGGTGGATAGAGCAAAGGTGGTGGCGATTGAGAAGCTTCAACCACCTACTAATGAGAAGGGAGTGCGGTCTTTTCTTGGACTCGCAGATTTTATAGGAGATTTATCAAAGACTTCTCAAAATACTCCAAACCATTGTCTCACTTACTTGAAAAGGATGTTCCTTTTGTTTTTGATGATAATGTCTAATAACTTTTCAGGTTTTGAAGGAAGCACTTATTACTGCACCTATCTTGATCACACCGGATTGGACTCAACCGTTTGTACTTATGTGTGATGCAAGTGACCTAGCACTTGGAGTGGTGCTTGGGCAGTTGAGAGAAAAGAAGTTTTGCTCCATTTACTATGCGAGTAAGACTTTTGATGCAGCACAAAAGAACTACACTATCACTGTAAGGGAGTTTCTAGCTATTGTGTAAGCATTCAATAAGTTTCGACAGTATTTGATTGGCATGAAGACCATTGTGTACACGGATCATTCTGCGATCCTGTACTTGATGGAGAAGAAGAAAGCAAAGCCAAGGATCATTAGATGGATACTTCTTCTGCAGGAGTTTGATATGGAGATTCGGGATAAGAAATGAACACAGAATGTGTTGGCGGATCACCTATCAAGGTTGGAGATAAGGGAGCATTGTGATGATTCTTTTGAATACATAAAGGAGATGTTCCCCGATGAGAAGATCATGACGGTGTTTGCTGAAGGAGCGGAAAGAGCTTGTGTAGTAGCTGCTCAAGGAGTGGATCCATGGTATGCGGATTATGTTAATTACATTGCCGTAGGAGAAATTCTAAGAAATCTCAATAGGTATCAACTTGCGAAGTTTAAAAGGGATGTTGATGCTTTCATATGGTATGATCCGTTTGTCTACAAGATTTGTAAGGATGCTATCGTCCATAAGTGTTTGCCTGAGATGGAGATGGATAGTGTCCTTGATTTTTGCCATGTACAACCTAACATGGGGCACTTCGGAGCCCAAAAGACTGCAGCTAAGATACTTCAATCTACCCTTTATTGGCCTACTTTGTTTAAAGACTGTGAATCCTATGTAGCGACATGCAATAGATGTCAATGGATGGGAAACATAAGTAGAAGAGATGAGATGCCACTCCAGCCATGCATTATTGTTGAAGTCTGATGTATGGGGAATCGATTTTATGGGCCGTTTCCCCTATCTAATGGGTTTCTCTACATCCTTTTAGCAGTGGATTATGTTTCTAAGTGGGTGGAGGCCATTTCTACTCGTATGAATGATTCGAAGACCTTGTTATCGTTCTTGAAGAAACATATCTTTGCTCGTTATGGAGTTCCAAGAGCACTTGTAAGTGATGGAGGTTCTCACTTCGTCAACAAGCTTCTTGAAAAAGTGCTCAAGGATTACGGTGTGAAACATATGGTTACTACACCCTATCATCCTCAAGCTAATGGGCAAGTCGAGGTCTCCAACCGGCAAGTGAAGCAAATTCTGGAGAAAGTAGTCGAAACTAATAGGAAGGATTGGGCTATGAAGCTCGATGATGTTTTATGGGGGTTCCGAACTACTTACAAGACACGTTGCTTGATATGTCACCGTATCAAATCGTCTACGGGAAGCCGTGCCACTTACCCGTGGAGATTCAACATAAAGCTTTTTGGGCATTGCGAAGTTTGAACTTGTGTCTTAAGGATTAAAAGGAGTTGAGGATGACTTATATCAATCAACTAGATGAGTTTAGGAATCAAGCTTACAAGAATTCAGTGATCTATAAAGAAAGATTGAAGAAATGGCATGATTCGAAGATCACTTATAAGGAATTCAAGAAAGGTGATGAGGTATTACTCTTTAACTCTCGTTTGAAGCTCTTTGCAGAAAAATTAAAGTCAAAGTAGACAGGACCGTTCATTATCCATAGAGCCTGTGGAGGGGGAGTTTTGAAATCATGGACAAAGACGGAGACAGAATTACGGCGAATGGGCATCGTTTGAAGCATTATAAGTCGCCAGATGATGCTTGCATCATCTTTGAGGATACCTTGCATTGAATTGGTACCGTCGTGACTCTCCGACGTTAAATAAGAGCACCTGTTGGGGGCTTTCCCTCCTGTTTTATTGTTTTATTTCCGTAGTGTGAGTAAGAAATTTTTATATTTGATGTGCTTACTTATCGAAAATTACATCTTCTTGCAAACTTAGTTTCGACTATAGTTTTTACTAAGTTTGGGGGTGTGATGTACTTACCTCATCATAGCACAGAAAGTATAATCTTTTCTTTGTAACGTCTGTTAGGGGAGTTGATTTTTTATGGCATATTAAAACTTTAACCGGTTTGGATGTGTCGATTTTTTTGCAATTTGCATAATGTTTAGTGGTGTTTTATTTATTGAGTCATATTCGGAGTATATATACATGGATTATAGAATCTAAAAAGTGGTTCTCTAGCTAAGTTTTGCTTTGTTTTGGTACCTAATGATCATTTTCGAGCTTAAAGTTTGCAGAGGACGAAGAAGAATGGATTTAGAAGAAACAGGGGCTCGGTTCAACCAAGGAGGTTGGTCGAACCCAGAGGTTTGACCAAGGAGGCTGGTCGAATCATGGATCAGAGAAATTGTTACAGGTTGATTCGTCCAAGAGGGGTGTGATTCGACCGAATGTTTGAGTCGAACCAGCCATCCGAAAGTTTATTACAGGCTAGTTCGACCACGATGGCCTAGTTCGACCAGGAGTTCGAGTCGAACCACAGTGTTGAACGTGTCTAGGAGTGTGATTTGACCATGATGAGGTAATTCGACAACCTTGTTCGAGTCGAACCGCGCAGGTAAGTTATGTTTAAAGTGGATTTTCTTCTCTGTTTCGTACATTCTTCACATCACCCTCACTCCAATCCTCTCCGAACCAAAAACCTTTTCTTCCAAACCTTGATTTTACTTAATTCTACTCCAATTAAACCACTTTCCAACCTTCCCACATTCTATTTCTCACGAATTTGGAGCATTCTAGTTCTAAAACTATGTTTCTCATCTAATTTGGGAATTTTTCATACGTTGTTCATACTAAGCCATGGCCGGATCGAAAGGTACGTTCTCTTTACTCTAATACCCTAGGATTGAATTTTTTTCTTGATTATAAGTGGGTAAGTTGATTGAACTAGTTTTTATACGGATTCATGGTATAATTTGAATTTTTATTTGAAATCTCATATGATCAAGTGATAGGTTCGATTTTAATTGTTGATTTGTTGATAGACATTGATGTTTACGTGAAGTTGATGAGTAATTTGAGTGTTGAAGTGAATCATGTTGAATTTGAAGTGGAATTGTTGAATTCATGATGAAGTTGGAAGTATGCTTATTTGGAATTAATTATACTTATTCAACTTAAAGTCTTGAGTAGAGTTTCCTGTATAGTTAGTTTTGAACTAGGTTTAGTTTGCTTTTCTTGTATCTGTTTTGTATTGAAATATTATTCTATAGGAAAAGAAAAGAAGACTGAAGTTCGTTCTAAGAAAAGACAAGATAGGCCGTCTCGTGAGGATGAGGTTACAAAGAAGTTGAGGCTTAAGGAGAGGTTGCCTAGGGATTTTAAGATTCAAATAGAAAATTGGGAGGAGATAAAGGATCGATGGGGTAATATGTCTGATAAGATTGCTTGAACGAGGTACCCAAATAATGGGGCCATGTTAACGATGCATATCCGTGAGGATATCATGTGGATGTTTGATCAAGTGGGCATACGTCATTTCATGGAGCTTAAGGGGCCGACGTACTTTCATATGACTGCTGAGGTTTTGTGCTCAGTCACTATCAAGAAGGGTGCTAGTTTCCTTCCTTATAAGTGCTCATTTCAGCTGGGAGGCGAGATGAGAACATGGACAGCAGAGGATTTTAATGTGCTATTTGAAACTCCGAGGGGGATCACTAGGAACGAGAATGGCACTTCAAGCCGAATGATTTTTGGAGAGCTATTTCTGGAGAGGACATAGATTTTAAGACCAAGGATGCTCGTGCTTCTTTAATTCGGAACCCTGTTATTCGGTATATGGATAGAGTTTTGAGCAACACGTTGTTTGATCGATTTGAAAGGAGTTACGTGTCTAGGGGAGAGTTGTATTTTCTCTGGTGTATGATGAATGGAGTGAAGTTCAAAGTGGGATCGTATTTGATTCAACAGCTTTATAGATTCAAGAGTACCACGTTTTAGAGAGTGAATATTGGAGGATTGCTTACTCCTGTGGCTGAGTCGTACCACATGGATTTCACTAGCCTTACACCCATCTTGGAGTATCTGGACCTAGTCCTGAGTGCGTGTGTTAAAGCTGGATTCGCTTATCATCGGGATGGAGATTGGCTATATACTAGAGAATCTAAGCCCTTTTCTTTCATATTTCCATACAATGTGAGGGTTCTGACTACGATCCGGAATGATGATAATAGATTGATGAATATGTTGGCGTACGAGCCTATATCAGTTACGTGTTTGAGGAGAGGTGATTGGAGGACTGTGGCTCAAATGTACGCTGCAGGGATGTTTGCTGATTTGAAAAGAATAGTTGATCAAGAGCAGTAAAGGCAGTTAGAGCCACAACAGCAGCAGCATGAAGAGCATGTAAATCATGCTCATGAGCATGGTGAGATACCTGGAGAGGAGCAGCTCCATCCTGAGATTGACATTCCGCAGCAGCATGGGATGTCACCACCATCATATCCAGTAGAGCCACAACAATAATATTGGGGCGATCCCGACGAGTATTTCAGGGAGCAATTTAAGTTGATGAACGAGCATCTTGCAAACCTGGACAACAATCAGACGAGACAAACTGCCAGCTGGGCTTGCTTACCACTAGCTATGCCACGCTCTATATGAGATACAACGCGTTGCATGCTAAATATGTGGAGATGGATAGGAGATTGGGAAAGGTGCAAGCCGTTGAACATGAGATAGATAGGAAGTTAAATAACCTCCATATGGAATTTGATCGTTAACGCATGGAGATGAGTGATGGTGATGATGAAGATGATGATGATGCTCTGGAGGAGTAGATTGCATTAGGTTTTTTTCCTTTGTCTGTTTCATCTTATCTCCCATCTCTTTTCCTCTTTGCAGGATGGTATTTTTGGTGTGAGTGGCATTTACGTATATTGATTTGAGACGGGATTGAGGTCCGATACTTGATATTTGAGGTTGGATTGGTAGGTGTTATTTGTTTTGATTGACGCGTTGGGTTCTTTGCTAAGTATGTTGCATTCATATTTTGCATGTGTTAATTTTATTAATGAGAAGCATGTATACTTGTTACATGTCAAGCTCGTTGTAAAATTAACCTTGATTATATGCTATGAGGAGTACCTAGGATTCTATTTATCCTTGTGAGAATTTGAGCCTTATGAAATCATGCTAAACTCATGCATGATAGTTTATTCTTGTGAGAATCATTTATATAACCGTATTCTAGAACTTGGCTTGGAGTCTTGTGTGAGACTTGTGATTGATTGGTTATTAGGACATGATCTTAGGCCATTATTGTTTATTTGAGTCACTTAGCTAAAATTTTACCTTCCCTTATATTGAATAAATCATTGGAAGCCCTATTTAGCCTTTAAAAGTTTTTCCTTTGGCAAGCCTTGATTAAAAAGCCTTTATTTATCCTTTACTTGAGCTTTTTTTTAATATCTATTCATTAGTAGAGAGTTGAGGTGAATATATGCTAGCTTGCATTTGAAAAATGAAGAAAAATTTGGTTGAGTGGTATGAAGTGTTATGAAAAATATGGTTAAATCTTGTTAAAGAGATAGTGCCTGAAACTGGTACCCCTACTGATTAGAAGGGTAGTGCCCAAAATTGGTACCCATGTACTTTGAAGAAAGAAGTTGTTGATGCCAAGAAAAGAAGGAAAAGATGAATTGCAAAGATCATGAGAATAAGATGGAGAGGAAGAAGCTGTGTGATGAAAAGTAAGACTCCAAGATAATTTCTACTAGTGAATTAGTCATTTTATCCATATTTTTCCACCTTTACCAAAGAGTCAACATTACAACCCAAGCAAGCCCTTTGTGATCCTAATAACGAAGTGATTATAAATTGATTTTTTAGACATTTACCAAGCTTATGGTTACACAGGAATATGAATTGAATATGGGCGTGTATTAACCTGTTAAGTGTATTCTACACTTGAGAGTAAATACTTATCCAGTGAGCAAGATGACTTCGTACTCCAAATTGTATTATAATTGGGTGATGTTTTGCATGAATGAAATGTATGATACGAGTGATACTTGTTTTTAATTGATAGAGTTGCATGTGTAGGTATGGCTTGTACTTGACTAGATGGACTTGTGAAATTTACACTTACTCTGATGGATTTGAATTCATTGCCTCGAGACGAGAAACATGTAAGTTTGGGGTTTGATGTGTGTGTAAATTCACGTGTTTTGAGCTCTGATTCGTGTGATAATGATGTATGATTTAATCTTAAGTCAAGATAAATTGAGATATATAGTGGAAAGTCATGAATCAAGAGTGTTTAAGTCCATTTGAGCGGATTTTTGAAGGAAAATGGGATAGAAGTGATCAGAACCGGAGAAAGGGTGTTGCAGGCACCTGGTTCGACCAACACAGAGGTAGTTCGACCAACAGAGGAGTAGTTCGACCAGCACCCATGGTCAAACCAAGTGCAGGAAGTCCGCAGAAGTGTGGTTCGACCACGACATTGTGGTTCGACCAAGCATGGTGGTCGAACCGTGTTCGAACCAGAAGCCTAAAGAGAAGCAGTTGGTGATTCGACCACGATGAATATGGTTCGACCTACCATTCGGGTCGAACCATGAACCTGCCAATACAGTACAGGCCGGTTGGACTAGGGGTCTTGGTTGAACCGATGGGCTGGAAACATCCAGATCCATATTTTTACACCTTCAATGTGTGTTTTTACTCAAAAAGCCCATCCTAGATCAATAAGGAGAGCTTACAAATATAAAAGGAAGACCCTACGTAGGCGAAAAGGGATGTTCACCACCATCTTTATTCTACACAACATCCAAAACCCTACACTGTCACGACCCACTTTTCATAACTTATAATTCTTTAATTAACATAAACATCATCATCATAAAATTTGCACATTTTTTTTCCTCACATAATATATATATCCAAACGGTCACACCAGTTCAACATACGTAACTAGTTTCTGTCACCACTTCAAACCATATAAATTTATCACAACACTTATTATATAACAAAACATCAGCGGAAATGAAATAAGCCACGGCCTAGTCCAACAGGTCGTCATCTATGTACATCCACTCGAAACCTCGTAGGAGCTCCACAGCTTTCACAGTACACCACACCACATACTCAAATATTATCAGGCTCACATACAATGCATAAACTAGTGAGGCAAAAATCTCAGTAAGTAAAAATCATGCATGATAGAGCATGAAATGCATTTATTCTCTAATCTTTCTAGTTGGTCTCTTTTATTTTGAAAATTGTTCACGTTGCGGGATCCCCACGACACACTTATGATATGCACCCCAAATGAGCTCAATGGGGACGATTTTTCTGAACCCCGAAAATAGTGCTGAGAACGATTTTTCCGAACTCTGACAAAGTGGTGGGGACGATTTTTCCGAACCCCTAATAAAAATATCGGGAATGATTTTTCCGAACCCTGACAGAGATGCATATATAGTGGCCGCACACACCATTAGTATCTTATTAATTTTAGGAAAAACACTTTTCATAATTATGCATGGTATGCAACCAGTGAAATTAAATATACATCATAAATCATTTATGACATCAATATCAACATTTAATCATAAAATAACATCTTAATTTAATTCACACAAATCCACTTCACCTTGGATCACACGTATCTCTTATAATAACAACTCCATCTTGGATCACACAGATCCTTATAATACAATAATATTATTTCAAATTACATAACTCCACAACTTGTATAATCAATTAATCCCAAATAATTCATAACATAATTAAACTAACCACAAATAATTCACAACATAATTATCACATATTAATCACAAATAATTTACACACAACATATTTATGCATTGTAGTTGAACTTCTACTTACTTGAACTCTGACAATAATAACACTATAGACCCGTGAAGAATTATAATTACTCTCTGATCCCCCGTCCCGGCGTGCCCTCTTCCTTTCTTTCTCCTTTTCTCAAATCGTTTCTGTTGCTTTTGCTCTTCACCCAAATTGGGTGCTCTACTTTATATAGCAAGTTGGAGGCGGTGAGTTAGTCAATTAACATACGTAAATTATTTACTATCTAATATTATAATATTAATATTTAGACTAATAGGCATGTATACGTGTATTCCATCCATACTCCCACTTAATTCACTTATTTATATTTTACTAATGTATTAATGAGATTTTAACAAGATATGGTCTCAATTAAATGATATTTTATTGCATTTGATCTCAGATAAGTGGACAATCCCATGTGACATGTTATTGTTGTAGTGATAGAGGGGCCACCATGAAGCCTTTTTGACTAACTAAATTAGATTAATCACGTAATTACATTAGTGTCCAAAATATTTCACAAAGTTGATATCCTCAATTAATAAACCAAGTGATGGCAGTCGATTTTCATAAACCCACCGCCCCATTAATGATAGGCAAGCACGTGTACTGTTAAAATTTTTTTATTATTATTATTATCCAAATTAATACACGTAAATATTTATGCACACATATATTCACATATTGTCACCATTATTATCACAGATGTCTCAAATAAAATGTAAAGATAAATAAAATTGAGAAACAATTGTCACATAATTATAAAATACACATAATACAAATTAAATTATATTAACACACTAGTAGTGAGAAACTTGGGTATTACATTCTTCCCTTCTTATAAAAATTTCATCCTCGAAATTTACTTACCTGAAGAGGTCTGGATATTTAGCCATCATCTCATCCTCTCTTTCCCAAGTAGCCTCCTCAACTAGTTGGTTCCTCCATAATACTTTTACTAATGGTATTTCTGTATTTCTGAGCTTCTTCACGTCTCGCCACAAGATCTCAACTGGTACTTCCTCATAACTCAAATCTTTTTTCAACTCAACTGGTTCCTGCCTGAGAATATGAGATGGATTTGGAACATACTTCCTCAACACAGACACATGAAACACGTCATGCACTCTAGACATTGATGCTGGTAACTCCAACTTATAGGCAACACTGCCAACTCTCTCAATGATAGTGAACGGACCAACATATCTTGGACTGAGTTTCCCTTTCCTTCCAAATCGCATTATCCCCTTCATTGGAGATACTTTCAGAAATACCTGATTACCCACTTCAAATTCCAATTCTCTCCTCCGTTTGTCTGCATAACTCTTTTGCCGATCTTGAGCAACTTTCATCTTCTCTCGTATACGGTTAACAGCTTCTGACATTTCACGAATCAAGTCTGGACCCAAAAGTTTCCTCTCTCCAACTTCATCCCAATATACTGGAGATCTACACTTTCTCCCGTACAATGCTTCATATGGAGCCATCCCGATGGTAGACTGATAACTGTTATTGTACGAGAACTCTATCAAAGGCAAAAATTTACTCCACTGACCTTGAAAATCCAACACACACGCTCTGAGCATATCCTCCAAAATTTGTATTGTACGCTCTGATTGACCATCTGTCTGTGGATGGAATGTTGTGCTGAAAGATAATTATGTTCCCAACGCCTTATGTAAACTCTTCCAGAAAGCAGACAAGAATCTCGTATCTCTGTCTGACACAATGGTAAGTGGTACTCCATGGAGTCTGACAATCTCTTGAATGTACAGCTGTGCATAACGATCCATAGAATACGTAGAACAAATAGGAAGAAAATGAGCTGACTTAGTCAATCGATCCACAATAACCCAAATAGCATTGTGACCTTTCACCGTCTTCGGTAGTCCGATGACAAAATCCATAGTAATATTCTCCCACTTCCATTCTGGAATAAATAGAGGCTGCAAAGTTCCTGCTGGTCTCTGATGCTCGGCTTTGATTTGCTGACAAGTCAGACATTGCTCTACATATCGAGCAACATCTCTCTTCATCCCTGGCCACCAATAATATAACTTCAAATCTCTATACATCTTAGTAGCTCCTGGATGTACAGAGTACGGTGTTGAATGAGCTTCCGCCATCACTTCTTTTCGAATGTCATCCACATCAGGTAGACATAATCGACCTCCATAACGAATCACGCCATCATCTCCTAATTGGAAATCAGAAGACTTTCCAGAGCTGATATCATTCTTTATCTTGTCAAAAAACTTATCCTCCTGTTGGCTCTGTCGAATCTTATCCATCAAAGTTGGTCGAAGTGTCTGAGCTGCCATCATTGCTTCCAACGATCCTTCCTGAATGATCTCCACACCCATCTTTTGCAAATCAAGCAACTCTGGTTTCTGATTTACGGTCATAGCAGCTACACTCTGTATTGCCTTTCGGCTCAATGCATCAGCAACCACATTGGCTTTTCCCAGATGATAATTGATAACACAGTCGTAATCCTTCACCAATTCCAACCATCTTCTTTGCCTCATATTCAACTCTTTCTGAGTGAAAAAGTACTTCAAACTCTTATGATCAGTATAGATTTCACAACGTTCCCCATACAGATAATGCCTCCAAATCTTGAGTGCAAACACCACTGCGGCTAACTCTAAATCATGAGTTGGGTAATTCTTCTCATACTCTCTTAACTGTCTGGATGCATAAGCTATCACTTTCCCATTCTGCATCAATACACACCCAAGACCATTCTTTGAAGCATCACTGTAAACCTTGAAGTTTCTTGTCTCCGTAGGAATAGTTAAGATAGGTGCTGATGTCAATCGTTTCTTTAATTCTTGAAAACTTTGCTCACATGCCTCCGTCCATGTGAACTTCACATTTTTCCTAGTCAACTGCGTTAATGGTGAAGCAATCTTGGAGAATCCTTCAACAAACCTTCGATAATATCCAGCCAATCCAAGAAAGCTACGAACCTCAGTGGGATTTGAGGGTTGTGGCCAATCATGGATTGCTTTAACTTTACTTGGATCTACCGAAATTCCTTCTCCCGATACCACGTGACCCAAGAAAACAACTCGATCCAACCAAAATTCACACTTTTTAAACTTCGCATACAATTGCTTCTCCTTCAAAATCTCTAACACCTTTCTTAAGTGTAGAGCATGATCCTCCTTATTCTTAGAGTAAATTAGAATATCATCGATAAACACAATCACAAATTTATCGAGAAATTCCTGAAATACTCTATTCATCAAATCCATAAATGCTGCCGGAGCATTTGTCAAACCAAACGACATCACCAAAAATTCATAATGCCCATACCTTGTACTAAATGCAGTCTTCGGAATATCCTCCTCCCTAATCTTCAACTGATGATACCCCGACCGCAAATCAATCTTAGAAAAGATAGCTGCACCCTGTAACTGATCAAACAGATCATCAATGAGAGGCAATGGATATTTATTCTTCACCGTAACTTTGTTGAGATCCCGATAATCAATACACATCCTCAATGTGCCATCCTTCTTTCGAACAAACAGAATTGGTGCTCCCCAAGGGGAGAAACTAGGTTGGATGAATCCTTTGTCTAGCAACTCTTGTAATTGTATCTTCAATTCCTTCAGTTCAGCTGGTGCCATTCTGTATGGCGCTTTAGATATAGGAGCAGTTCCTGGTTGTAACTCAATAACAAACTCTATTTCCCGGTCTGGTGGCAAACCTGGAAGATCATCTGGAAATACCTCCAAATATTCCTGAATTACTGGTACATTATCAAGATCTGGACATTGCTGCCCCTCAACATTCATTACACTCACCAGATACCCCTCACAACCACTTTCCAACAACCGTTGTGCTTTTGTTGTTGATATCATAGGAAATCTGAAAATTTTCTTGATCCCAACAAAAGTAAATGGTTTTCCCTTCAATGGCTGAAAAGTAATACTCTTCTTCTGACAATCTATTGTCGCACCGTACTTTGACAGCCAATCCATACCCAATATAATATCATAATCATTCATATTTAACACAATTAAGTCAGCGAGGAGTTGTTTTCCTTCAATTAGAATAACACAACCTCGAAGAAGTTGATTAGTTTGCTTTGATTCACCAGAAGGTATCATCACCTCATAATTAGCTTCTATTAAGTTAGATGTTCCACCCAGCTTCCTCACATACTCAGTGGATACAAATGAATATCTTGCTCCAGAATCAAATAGCACATAGGTAGAAATACCAAAAATAGAAAACTTACCAGCGACAACTGAGGGGTTCGCAAATGCCTCCTCCCGCGTCAAAGTGTATACTCTTGCTGGAACTCTCACCTGTTGCCCTTGTTTCCCTTTCTTAGGACAAGTAATAGTCATATGTCCTTTCTCTCCACATGTGTAACATGTTCTCGGAGGCATGTGACACTCTCCACCATGTGGTCTAAAACAATTTGGACACATCGGTAGAGGCGGCGCCGGTAGCACTTTCCCTTGATCGAACTTGGGACGCTTGTTTGGTTCTCCTTGTCCTTGTCCTTGCTCCACTTGAAAATTTGATTTCGGCCTCTTATCAACTCTCCCAAACTGCTGCATTGGTTTCTGCTGAAATTGACGTCTGACAGCATGCGCTTGTCTGATCCTCATCTCTGCTTGTTCAGCAATCTGGGCCCTTTTTGCCACTTGTGAGTAGGTTGCTCCATGCAGTCCCGCCATACATCTCTGAAAAGCTCAGGCCTTAAGCCTTCCACAAATCTCTCCACTTTTAATGCCTCCGTACTCACCATATGTTCTACAAACCTTGACAACAGTTCAAACTTACGAAGATAATCTGTGACTGACATCCCACCCTACTTCAACTGTATGAATTCATTCATTTTCATCATCCTCACTGGTGCCGTAAAGTACTTATTTCTGAAAAGTTCTTTAAACTTTTCCCATGTCATAGTCGTGACATTCTCGATACTTTTAATGGTATCCCACCAGTGGCCTGCACTTCCTCGTAACATGAAAGAAGCACACAGCACTCTGTCCCTCTCTGGAATTCTACTGTATTGAAACATGTTTTCCACCATGCGTAACCAATCCTCTGCATCTGTGGGGTCTGTTACGTCCTCAAATATTGGAGGGCTCAGCTTTCGAAACCTTTCACAAACCATTTCCACACGTTCTACTTGACGTTGATTGTGATTAATATTAACCTCTGGCTGTCCACCCATATCTCTCTGCTGAATCAGTTGTTGTATCTATTGGGACTGGCGCTCTACCAGTTCCATCAGGCGAGTAATTACCACATACTATTATTTCCTTCAGTAGGTGTTATTTGCTCAGCAACTCTATCACTTTCAGAACTTTCACCCATAATTCTTTCCATTTTGTCTACCAACTACAAGTCCTACACCACATGGCCAATATAATTTATAAAACACATAACAACACAGAAGGAAAATAACACTTACACGCAAAGCTGCTCTCCCAAGGAATGAGTTCATGTACATAGATAGTCTGCAGGACCCAAACCGTGCTTTGATACCACTCTGTCACGACCCACTTTTCATAACTTTTAATTCTTTAATTAACATAAACATCATCATCATAAAATTTGCATATTTTTTTTTTCTCACATAATATATATATCCAAACGGTCACACCAATTCAACATACGTAACTGGTTTCTGTCACCACTTCAAACCATACAAATTTATCACAATACTTATTATATAACAAAACATCAGCGGAAATGAAATAAGCCACGGCCTAATCCAACAGGTCGTCATCTATGTACATCCACTCGAAACCTCGTAGGTGCTCCACAGCTTTCACAGTACACCACACCACATACTCAAATATTATCAGGCTCACCTACAATGCATAAACTAGTGAGACAAAAATCTCAATAAGTAAAAATCATGCATGATAGTGCATGAAATGCATTTATTCTCTAATCTTTCTAGTTGGTCTCTTTTATTTTGAAAATTGTTCACGTTGCGGGATCCCCACGACACACTTATGATATGCACCCCAAATGAGCTCAATGGGGATGATTTTTCCGAACCCCAAAAATAGTGCTGAGAACGATTTTTCCGAACTCTGACAAAGTGGTGGGGACGACTTTTCCAAACCCCTAATAAAAATATCGGGAACGATTTTTCCGAACCCTGACAGAGATGCATATATAGTGGCCGCACACACCATTAGTATCTTATTAATTTTAGGAAAAACGCTTTTCATAATTATGCATGGTATGCAACCAGTGAAATTAAATATACATCATAAATCATTTATGACATCAATATCAACATTTAATCATAAAATAACAACTTAATTTAATTCACACAAATCCACTTCACCTTGGATCACACGGATCTCTTATAATAACAACTCCATCTTGGATCACACAGATCCTTATAATACAATAATATTATTTCAAATTACATAACTCTACAACTTGTATAATTAATTAATCCCAAATAATTTATAACATAATTAAACTAACCACAAATAATTCACAACATAATTATCACATATTAATCACAAATAATTTACACACAACATATTTATGCATTGTAGTTGGACTTCTACTTACTTGAACTCTGACAATAATAACACTATAGACCCGTGAAGAATTATAATTACTCTCTGATCCCCCGTCCCGGCGTGCCCTCTTCCTTTCTTTCTCCTTTTCTCAAATCGTTTCTGTTGCTTTTGCTCTTCACCCAAATTGGGTGCTCCACTTTATATAGCAAGTTGGAGGCGGTGAGTTAGTCAATTAACATACGTAAATTATTTACTATCTAATATTATAATATTAATATTTAGACTAATAGGCATGTATACGTGTATTCCATCCATACTCCCACTTAATTCACTTATTTATATTTTACTAATGTATTAATGAGATTTTAACAAGATATGGTCTCAATTAAATGATATTTTATTGCATTTGATCTCAGATAAGTGGACAATCCCATGTGACATGTTATTGTTGTAGTGATAGAGGGGCCACCATGAAGCCTTTTTGACTAACTAAATTAGATTAATCACGTAATTACATTAGTGTCCAAAACATTTCACAAAGTTGATATCCTCAATTAATAAACCAAGTGATGGCAGTCGATTTTCATAAACCCACCGCCCCATTAATGATAGGCAAGCACGTGTACTGTTAAATTTTTTTTATTATTATTATTATCCAAATTAATACACGTAAATATTTATGCACACATATATTCACATATTGTCACCATTATTATCACAGATGTCTCAAATAAAATGTAAAGATAAATAAAATTGAGAAAAAATTATCACATAATTATAAAATACACATAATACAAATTAAATTATATTAACACACTAGTAGTGAGAAACTTGGGTATTACATACACCATCCTATGGAGCGGTGGAGAAAGATTCGTCTGTCGAATCAAGTGAGAATCAAGTGAAGATTCAACACGGAGAGAGACGTGACGACACCCGTATCTAGGGTTTACTTCGCTACTTAATTTATCTTGAAATTTTCAAGACTATGGGTAAGATCTATCTAACCACCATGATTGTTCTTCGATCAATTATGGGCTAGAACCACTTTATTAGTTCTAGGGTTTATGAATGTTTTATGAGTTAATTGAACTTCCGTGTGTATACTCCGTACAACACTTCTTGTGGTTTTTTTATATAAGACTATACATTTCTAATTCATACTCAGAGTTGTTTTGTGCACCACTAATTGTTATGTAGAGTCTGAATATATATCTTGATTATTGATTGAGTGCGTTCACTGCTGAGCAGGATTACATATTATGATTCTAAGTGAGGGGGCTCCGAAGTCTCATTAGGACTATCTTATATAAATACTTGTTAATTGAATGTTATTCGGGTTAATAAGTAGGATAAAGAGTATAACGTCATAGTACCTATAGAGGGAGATTATATCGGGTTAGAGTACTAAGTGCACGGGAAATAGTTGATACTGATAGTACCTAGAAAGGGGGGTGAATTATATCTCTTGCTCCAAGGATATTCACACGTGTCATACGCTTATTTTCTTGTGTGTATAGAGTAGATTTGCATGGTTTAGTGATGCGTCCATACTCCACAAGGCAGAGTCGGACATTGTTACACGGAAGGGAAATTCATTAGTAAAACTGGATGGCCCAAAGGACTACCCATCTTCTCACGTATTCACTTTCGTTTAATCTCTACTATTTATTTATTTTAATTGTTCTTTTAATTATTCGTTATTTGGTTACTTAATCATCAAAACTTTATTGCCATACTAGTCTTAAATAAGTTAGATTATAATTAAATTAATGATAATTCATCATTTGGGTTCGATAATCACTTGATCGCTTATCAAAGCTACAATAGCATTCTTCACACTTGGGGATTAATATTGTGTGTTGAGAAAACGGTCATCAATGGTGCAAGTGCAAAGAGCCTTCTTTGTGGGATCAGGTCTACACTCTCCGACGTGGCAATCCTTTACCAATGGCTCCCATGCCATTTATGTCCGTTTGCTGATCATTCTGCCTAAATCAACACATATAAATTGCTCGATGCCACAGCCTTCAGGTTCGTTCATGTTTGGAGGCTCACCGTGGAGTGATTTCTGGCTGCTAGTAAATCTTTATTTCAACTTTGTTTGGACTCTCAAATGCACCAGATTTCGGTTCTTCCCATTCAATATTTATTCTGGTGCATTTTTCTTCCAAACGGACAACATGCTATGCTAATATACTCCAACTCGCTGTTTGTTCAAACCTTCGATGCCTCTCCGATGGCATTGCTTTGGTCATCTCCGAGAGCAGGTTCTGGCTGTCTTTTTTCATCTTGGAGCTTACTCCCATCATGGATTCCTGCCTTCGTCGGATTTCGGGCAACTGCCATTTTGGCAGCAATCCGCCGCTCTTGCTGCCTTTCTGCAGGTAAGGTTGGGGAGTCCTGCCGGCGCTTTCTCCGATGGATGGCGACATGGCTGTTCCGGCGCTGCTTTGTAGACTTCTGTCAGCTTAGGCTGTCCCTACAGTAGGCAGTAGCTGGTCTTTTTGCTACTTTGCTACTTTTAGCTAGCCTTTTCCCCCTTTTGCTGCTTTTCTCTTGTTTTCCTCTTTTAGGGGTCCATCATTTATTGCTTCTTTGACTTTTCCCTCAATCATATTTTTTGTTGTTGGAGTGTGAGGTGTGGCCCCAACTCTTTCTCCTTGCCACCTACTCCCAGCTTGTAGGGATCTCTCTTCCCCCCACTCTGTTCTACTGATGTTCGTTTCTTATATTGCTCAGTCTAGCAGACCAACCCTAAAGCCATTTTTTAGCTTTCCTACTTAATGCAGGGACTTTATTGCCACATCCCCCCATACATCATCATATGAGATTAGACTTGCTTAGATATCTTTAGTTTATCATTGCTAGTATCATTTAGGTAGCTTTTTTCAAGCTCTCTTCTGGTTTTCTTTGATTACATCGACTATGTTCGACTTATACCCTATATGCATTAGGACTCTATTGACATGTCCTACTCCATGCATCTCCATAAGAGACTAGATGAACTTATATGATCATTTTCATTTTACTAGTCTCTATTTGGCAGCTTGTTTCGAGCCCTTTCGGTCTTTGAGTTGGCCACGACTTGCATGGTGTTTGTGGAGTTCGCCTACAAAGGGGGAGTAGGGCTTCTCATTCAGACGCGACATGCCTCTTCCTATAGATTTGATCGCCAACATAAGCTCGTTACTGATCATCAAGCCCGTTATCAGCCTCTTTTGTTTTGCTCCACTCCACAGCCCATCACAAGTTATAGTCCATGCTCTTGGCTATTCTCATGATTATAGTCGGATTTCACTGTATAAACCAATTTTTTGACTACTTTGATGTACCATTTAATCATGTTTTTATTTTCTTTTATTCCTCGGAGATTCTCATGATTATAGTCGGGTTTCACTGTATAAGCCAATTTTTTGGCTACTTTGATGTACCATTTAATCATGTTTTTATTTTCTTTTATTCCTCGGAGCCACCTGTTCATACTCTTTTTGCAAGTCGTTTGTTTGGCTTTTTATCTTTGTTCCCCATTCCTTTTCTTTGTCCCAATTTTTCTTTTAACTTTTTTAATATTATTTCTTAGTCATATATATATATATATATATATATATATATATATATATATATATATATATATATATATATATATATATATATATATATATATACACTAGTGAAAACACACCTCATTGATGAGGTGCTAACCCGATTAGTTGTTCTCTTTTATGACTCATCTTATTAAAAAAATGTATACAAGCATAATCATTCAAAATAAAACTAAACTATATTATGACTTGTGCGTATATATACATACCCTAGAAGTTATATATCATTACCATTCCTTACAATGTTGCAAGAACATGTGGAAAGGTACGTATAATAAAACTATACTATGACTGTTTTATACTATTACTTGTGGGTATACACACCCCCTAGAAGTTACGTTTCATTACCATGTTGCATGAACATGTAAAAAAGTATGTATGGGGCTTTCTTTAAAACAAGTGCTAGACATGTTGGGGCTTTGAGTCTTGGTTGATGTGCCTTTAGTTTTGCCCATCTGGTTACATAAAACATACAAAATAAAAAATAATGAATAGCTGATATGTTCTCCTTGAAACTGGGAATCATTATATGTTCACACTATACATTGCAAAATTTCTTATAATAAACACCACCATGTATAACCTATAAATGCAACATGAGGAATAAATGCTATGAAACAGTATCTGAATAACTTGAGGAATTTACTCCACATTTTACAATTTAACCAAGTGTAAATATTTAAAAAAGTGTGCACTTATAGTAAGACCCCAACAAGATCGCAAGTGAGTCAAGAATATCACCTTTTCAGAATTATATCTGACCTCTACCACGACTACGTGCCACCTAAATCATGAGGTATTCAACATGATTAGCCATGTCTGTATAAAATAAGAAACTTGTAATACGATTAGCAGAATCATATGCAAAGAGCCTAAAATCATGCATATATCAACTGCTGAATGTGAATAAATTACTTTACTACAATTATTTTCTATAAATAATATCTATGTATAATTTGAGCGTATAAAAAGGGTACATAGCTTGCAAAGAGAATTCCTTGAGCTATTTCAAATCCAAATTGATCAAAAAAATAATACTTAATCCACCAAGCTAGCATCAACAAACTTCTCAAAATATCATAATCCCTCATACATATTTCAATTTTTAAATAGTAATAAGCTATTGATTTATCCTCAAGTATCTGAATCAACACATGAAATTGCACCCCAAATTAGTGTCATAAATCAAAGCCCACCCAATCCCACCCCCAAATACATAGAAGCGCAAGATTGAAACTTTGCAAAATTTATAATCAAATAGACTAAGAAGAAATATACCAAGCACATCCGAGATCAAAGTAACAATAGATTTAGCGTGAGCAAGGCTTGAAAGGTAGGTAAGGCCGCAAAATTTTTTGCACAATCCCACTTCCACTGGTGGATCAAGGGTGGGTGGATTCTTAGAGCAGGGATGTCCTGACCTTTTCTTGATTCTTACAAAATAATAAGATGCAAACTAATTAGGCCAAATAAAGTAGGCTGTGCGAATATTTCTATTCTAGTAAATATCAATTTTAAAGTAAATGCACTACAATATATACTGGGGAAGCCGATAAAATACAAAGTTCACGAATACAAACTAAATTATAAGAAACTAACATACCTTTTATGCTTGTAGGCCAATGAGTCTAGCGTCATGTTGTTTTACGTGAGAAACAATGTTAACTGCAACATTTTGGGAAAAAAGATGAATAATTTTTACTTCTACTAAACATAAATAATTACTGGTAGTTAAATAACCAACATATTCTGTGGAGGATGAGAGGGATGACATGAAACAGCTCACTTTGTGAAAAATATAAACCTGACTTATGAATGGCAAAAGAACTGAAAATTTAGGAGCTAGCTTTAGATCAATACCACAAAGTTAATCTAATTTTTAAGTGCATGAAAAAATACCGTGGGCTGAAGATGGTCACTATGCTTTAAGCATTAATTGAAATTCGATGATTGATGTGTAATTGTTAAGTATTGATCTCTTGAAAAAAAAAGAATAGAGAGATTTACATTTTAATTGCCTCCCATCAACTTATGTGCCTACTAATTAATGTACAACTTTTATGAAAGGTAGAGAAGAGATCAAGTACGCATGGGTATTAAATAGATGAAGACTGAGATAAAGAGGAGAGTTCATCCTAATTCCAGGAAAAGAAAGTTATTTCTACAGGGAAATAGTGTGGAAATACTTGTGGCTTGTTCACATGAAGCATCAAAAGGCTATAGTTTTGTGACGTAAACTCTAGATTATTCAAGAAATATCCATTTAGTCCAACTCGACAAAAGGGCTCAATTCAAATAGGATACTATCAATCCAACACTTTTAAACTCAAGGTTAGGTTATCATCATAATTGATAATTTATTGTACTGGACTGTGGCAGCTCAAAAAAATAACATTGAAAACCCTGATTCAATTATATTAGTCTAAATCAACTATAAGACTAAGGGCTTTCCTCAGAAAGTAAAGAAATAACTACTGATCTACTTTATAAAGTTAATTAGGTGGCAAGAAAGAATTAGAGTGAGAGTGGAGGATGAGAGACATAAGCACTCCAAAAATAACCAAAAACTGGAACTGATGATGTGAGTGTTGCTTATGGTAAAAAAAAGAAGCATCGTGTACTGTTATCACAAGCGAAGAAGATCAACTTAAAATCGATCAAAATAAATTTATCAATATACATTCATGTCATATATTTTCATCAATGGATAAGATTATCTTGCCTTTTGAGCTAGGATTTTGTATGCAATGGTTTGAACTGTCCTTTTCATTTTATTCCTCAGTGCCAAGAAGAATGAAATTAGCATCATTTTGTTGATTTCAAAATAGCTAATAGATTAAAATGTTGTAAGGCCCACATTACATGAGTAAATGAAATACAATATCAAAAAATGTAGCAACTACAGTTGTCACCTACAACTATTTCTTGTTATTATCTTGGAGTGGGCACACCTTGCACAACAAAATAATTACATATATCAATGTAAGCTTCTGGTTGACTTAACTACAAAAATGTTAGACAAAGTAAAGAAATAACTAAAAATGGCTAAAGAGAGTGAAAGAATGAGATCAAAGAAATTTCTCATTTAATGGCAGTAACAGACTCAATATACAACCATTAGTTCACAAAGAAGACGATGATGATACTACTCTATACCAATTAATTTCAAGTAATAAATATACCCTCAATTCCAAAATAATCATTTTATTTCAGCCAAGCATGGAGTAAAGATTAAAGAGGAAAAAAAAACTGTTGTTGTTATATTTACAATTTAGCAACTAAACTAATAGGAGATATAATTTTAACTTTATCATTTAAATTTGAAAAAAAACTCTTATACTTAAGTTACTATGTGTATTTATTTTGGGAGTCCACATACGAAAAAAGAGCAATAGAAAAATAGGAAGTTTCATATTGTGAGTCAAGCTTGTCAGCTATTCCCAGCAAAACTTGTGACCCATCATATCACAGAAGTTTTAGATAAATGCATTTTTCATGACATGAACATCATATGTTGACATTGTGATCATAACAATGTATGGGTATTGGGTAAATGAAGGATACTACTCTCCTTTATATCTCTGTTGACTGATAAAATCTTGAAGTTCAAATGCTGATGAGTGACCACATACCTCATAATTGAGGGTTTTCATCAAACTAATATGCTAAACCTGCATTAGAAGCTACAACAAGAAGAAAATGACTCAGAATTGTTACATTTTGAAAATCAACCATAATATGCTAGCAGAGATAATGCTAATGCTTAAATGACTTCTGCCACAACAAACTAAATACAAATGCTTCCAATGATTTTGCCAATATAACAATAAAATTATTTAAATGTACATGAACATTAAAGGTTCGCCAAATATGGCATGGTGGACATGTCACATGAGATGTCGAGACACAATAAACACAAAAAGAGAAATGGACATAACACGTCATGCACCATGACACAGGCTCATTTGTTCCCTAGGATGGGGATGATAGCATTAATACAATACCGATTAATGTCAAGTTATAGGCCTCACATACTATTTCTCACTCAGCCAGTTGAAGAGAGGATTACATCTCGGGAATGCACATTTCTTATTTAGCATAGTAATTAATCGGGAATTTGTAATTCAATGGATTATCACTTCTTCTCTTTGAAAAAAATGCTTAAAATCTTGTAATAACGGTAACAAGTACGTTATTTTTTAACCTAAACTATTGGACTTTGCTTCATTAACAAAACTACACTTTTGCAGAGCCTAGCGTCTCCGCCGGGATAACATCGGCCAGTTTGTTAGAGGGTGTGCCGAGCTGGAGGATTACAATCTGTAGGGAATGCCAATTTGGCGCACTTTGTTGGTGTATGAAACAGTTACATGAGAATACCAAACAGAACCACAAAAGCACACAAAATTATGAAGGAAAAATGAAAGAATAAAATTAGGTGGCAGAAAGAGCGGAATCACCTTGTAAAATTGTAGGAAAATAGTGAATAAGTATATTTTGTGCCTGGAGGCAAATTATCAAACACCTTGGGCGCAGTAGAAGAAGCACATGAAGCTTCATTACTTTGTAAGACTATCTTCTGTATGAAAATCATGAGAAGTTAAATCATAGCCATTACCGCATTTGATAATATCTAAACAAAGTATATGTTTTCATTAGATGGATTAAATAAGCCTCTTTATTCACCGTAGAGTGAGTAGTATATATACCTTACTGCCGGTGATTTCTCATAAGTGCGTCGAATTCGAAATAACTAAAATTACAATGGGAGTATGCAAACGGTGCTCATAGTTGGGGTAGGAGAAAAGCCAAGAGAAAAATAAATTCTCAATGTCGAAGCTGTGAATGATTGAAATGAACAAACCAAAAGAAAGAGTAGAGGACAGGTGGAACGAACGGTGGAGTCGATTGATGAAGAGGGTGCACGTGGATTAAACATAACAATGACATGGAATAAGGCGCTTACCGGAAACCGGCTCTAAACTGGCCACAAAAATATTTTTCCCTCTTTATATATATACTAGGACATGTACAAATCATTATAATATTAAAGTGTTAATGTTCTCCTGGACTAAATATGCTAGATGCATACCTACTAATCAATATTTCCACCTTGAATTCAAGCATTTATTATGAATGTTCTAATAAGCTTATCAAACTTAGCGATTACTTTTAGATGACATATGTCCCAAGAACGAGGAGAAAGAAGAATGGAAATTTGCAGTAACTTGTGAGATCAATATAATCAAAAGGAAATAATGAAAAAAGGAAAACAAAATTACGTGTATTATTCCTTTGTCTATGTGTGCACTAATAAAGGGAGGATAGATTATGTATATTCTATAGCATCCACATGTTATGAGATATTATTACACGTGTTTCTTTCTTTTATTTGTCTACAGAAAATGGTGAATTTATTATTAAGACTTTGATTATACATATTTACTTGTCATAATTTTTTTTTTGGTTTTCATCGTTAATAAGGATACAGTATTTTAATAAAATATTAGTAAAAGTATAGCATTGATTATTTAACTTTTGTCTTATTTATTTATTTATTTCATTAATTAAAGTCTAATATTTTAATAGCATTTAACCATATTATAGTAACAAGGGAAAAAGCAAAGGTAGAGTAAAGAACAGCTGCAGAGAAGTTATTATTAGAGAGAGATAAATTATTTCAATGTAGTTAAGGTTGTAGAGTATGTGTTGGTTGCTGAAATTAGTTTTTTTTCAAGTGTTTTATGAAAATATATAGTATTGAAAGTATTCTCTCTGATTTTAACGGTGGGGAATTTCAATTTTCTTGAATCAATTTTAGAAATAGAATAGAGAATTAACATTAAACAGTAAAGTGTGGATTTACCATTTTGGTCCTAAAAGTGCCATGTTGAAGAGCCTTCACGAATGCAGTATTTAACTCTAATGCCTTTGTATACTCTTTAGCTGAGGCCTCATATTTTCCTTGACCACCAAGTAATACAATATCAATTAAAGTATAATGATGCATGAAACCACAAAAGTTGAAATAAATTGAAATATCAAAGAACATAAAGAGATGAGTATCTAATTCATTTGCATGAGTTCAAATCAGCATGCTGATTGAATTCAAATATAAGGGCTTATGAATTGTGTCATAATAAAATATAGTACATAAGGGGATGCGAGACATGGAATTGGGATACACAATCAAATGGCTTCACTTTTTTCTAACATTTCTAGTACCAACTATTTCATTCGGGTGAGACATCTTACGATGTCATGATGCGCCCACTATGATCTGTGCTAACTTAGCTGATTGCGAAGACTAAAAACAGAACAAAACATTTAAATAAGCAGAATAGGGATGATAATTATAGAAAATGTCAGGCATGAATATGGCACTAAAGTAGTATATGTTCTCCTTTCATAAAGAAGAAAGGGATGAATGGTTCAGCAGCAAAAGCATTAGGCAAAATTTTCCTTTATCTAATCATCATATATCAAAACTTACAATCCTTTCAAAAGATTAATAGAAATAAGATACTCATATCAAATTGCTGATAAGCATTAGCATTTAAAACGGCCCTTTCTCTTTCAGCTTTCTTCGATAACTCAAGAGATTATTCGACTATAATTGATGAGACTCAATAATTACTTAAAAGCGTATGAATTACGAAAAATAAATTTGAAACACACCGCCAAGAATTAGGAATAAGTTCCACAATGCAGAGGAAAAGCCATGACATCAGACAGACCATAACAACTAAGGAATATGCTTTGACTTTTTTATTTTATTTTATTTTTTGTTATTTTGAGTAGTTCATCTCTTTAAAAACGTGCGACAAACTTCATCTTTCCCCTTTTCTTTATGGTATTTTCACATCTTTATTATCCCTTCTCTTGTTTCAAGATGAACAAACACAAGACATATCAAACTCTTGACAGTTTTAAACATGTTTCAAATTACTCCAATCTTTGGCTTATCAACTTGTGGTTAAAATTTGAGAGCTTTTAATAAAGTCCAATATATCTTTTTAAAATAGTTCAGCATTCGCAATACTCTTCTATTGAGAATAAACAGTGGAGAATAGAAAATGCAATTAAAAAACAGCGGAAATTTCTTACTCTATCAACAATATTCCCTCCTTATTTTTGCATTCAGAATAATATTTTCTTATTCATGGTGTAATAAAGCAAACACCAGGTTCTGATATTAAGTGTTGAGCACATTGATGAACTCAAGAGGACATCTAAAATAACTGTAAAACTAAAAGAAAACCACTCCTATTTAGCAATATTTACCACCCTTCAATTTTTAGTCATCAAGAAACAAACAAAGCAATAAAAATGGAAGATGTGCGGGAAATGGTAACAACTTACATGCCATCCCCAAATTCTTCATTAACAATTTCTTTAATAGTCTCCTCGAAATGCATACTTCCTCGTGCAATCTGGAAAAATAGAATCTTTAAAGTATTAGAACTGTACAAGAGCAGAACATCACTTGGAAATTTCACTTTCTATGATAACTCATCCTCCACACCCGAGGAATTTTACAGTAAAGGGTTGTGTTAGATTCAAATTTTTTTATCTTCCTTAACAGAAATGCTCCAGAGTCCAATGCAATGATTTGCAGCAAAATGGATGTGCTTGATCTTTTCTTTAAGCACATAAGCAATAGCAAGCAACTTAAACTTGCATCTTATAAGCTCTTAATAATTATTATAACAATAATAAATTAGCAAACATGTCTTGAGGGTGTTTGTGAAATACTTTTTAGCTTTTGCTTTTTTCCCTATGTTTTTAGCTTGCTTCTAGAAACTAAAAAGAGTATTTTTGAACACCAGCTTCTGCGTTTAAAACATGAAGCAACTCAACAGTTTTTGTCCAAAAACACTTACACTTTCAAACTCCTCCTGTTTATTATTATTATTATTAGTATTTTATAATCTCTAATATAAATAACTTCTTAAAAGAAAATCCTAAATATAAAATAATTAGTTTTCGTGAATGAGTTGCAAATATAGGAATAGAAATGGCTAGCAATATTAATGTGTTAGACTCTTAGTTGGTAATAATGACTTTATTTTAGAATTCACTTAACGATGTATACAAAGGTAGAATGAGATGTTCTAGCAATAGTAGCTTCAGTGCGTAGAGAAGGTGGAATATAAAAGCAACTCTGAAACTTGAAACAACACTATTTAAGAGAATTCTTCTGCCGGCATAAATTATGCTTTCAGATGTTCAAAGAAATAAAATTTAATGCGTCGTTTTTTATAATAAAAACAGTAAGCCACCTGGGAAAAAGGATGTTGCAGAGCGTTTAGAGTTGTTGGCCTCTTGGATGAGTTCCATAAACAAAGGGACTATCTGCATACGGAAAGATAAGGAATATGCGAATTTGAGTGAAGAATCTCCTTGGCCCAGTCTCTGCATATTTCTACAGCCCTTTTTCAATTTGCTAAAACTACAACATTGACAGTCGCCTTAAAACCATGCCTGTTCACCAGATATTAAAGGCTAGTTACAAAATCGATTTGCAAACTATCGTTCAACAATGGAAAACTAATACATAGTCTAAGAGTTTTGGAGTGTGGGCAACCTTTAAAATAGAAAAAGAGATTAATGTGTCTATGAGGGATGATACAACATTTATATATTACTAATACCACATAGGGAAAGTCTAATGAAAAACTAATTGTGTTGGTACAAGAATGGTAATTTCTCATAAATTGCTTAGCATTATCATGCTTGTTAAATATTTTTGTAATTATTGGAATCATTGGTTGTGCCATAAATAAAATGACTTCCTTTGTAGTAGTAAGAAATTCTCACTTAAAATAATTGACAATCGGAGAAATTAGTAAGTAAAAATAAACTTTTTCTGTGGTAAAATACTTGGAGAATAAATAATACTATAATATTTGCATGCAACGATGAAAGTATTGTAGTAATATTTATGAAGCATTGGCAGCATCCAAAATTTCATAGTAAACAATGTTCTTTGTATTGTTTGTATTTTGAAGTAGTGGAGTTGATGGTCTAATTAGGACCTTCAATTGGTCCTTATTTTTTGCTCTTGATAATGCTACGTATAATTGACCATGGGAAAACACTGGTTCTTTCAAATAAACACCAGCAAAATCTAAAGTTTGACCTTGTGCCTTATTTATTGTCATGGCATAACATAATCTTACTGGAAATTGTTTCCTCTTAAATGGAACAGATGAAAATGTATCTGATGAAGTTTCTAGTATAATACGGGGAATGAATACAGGTTTTCCAGCATGTGTTCCAACTGATATTTCAGCAAGGATAATATTTTTGTCAAATCCTTTGCATAGAAGACGAGTGCCATTACATAATCCTTCAGTAGGATTGATATTTCTTAGTAATATTATTGGAGCATTTACTTTTAGTATTAATTTGTGAGGTGGTAATCCTTGAGGGGTTAATGTATGAAATAATTCTTGTTGGTCAGGTGTAGCATAAGTACTACATGTGCTCTCATCATAGCTAAAATATATAGTTTCTTCACCTACAAATCTTTTAATTAGAATGTCATTTATTTCATGGACGAAATCATTTCGTGTAGTAAGTATGGCTCGTTTAACAAATAAAGAAGTATTTAAATAAGAATTTGTAATGTCTGGAAACACTAAATCTATTAATGTATTTAATAATGTCATGTCATCTATAAAAGGTATATTTATATTGGAAGGTATTCGAATTTCGTTATTTTCATTACTATCTTCAATCCCATCACCAATTTTTAATAAGTAAGTTGAAAATTCAGGGTCCAAAGCAGCACGCATATTGTGCGTTAATTTAAGCTTCTCAAAATGGGCCCACAAAGGAGACATAACAATAGAAGAATCTATGATATTATTTTTTGTGCCTTTAGGAATAACGGGTAGTGTTTGACGAAAGTCTCCTCCAAAGACAATTATTTTACCGCCGAATATCTTGTTCGAATTCATAATATCTCTCAACATTTCATCAAATTTTTCAACTGTTTTTCGTTTAGCCATTGTAGCTTCATCCCAAATGATCAATTTGGCCATTCGAATTAATTGAGATAATGTACTTTGTTTACTAGCATGGCATGATTTAAAATCACTTTCATCTAAAGGAATTTTAAATCTTGAATGTGATGTTCTTCCTCCTGGAAGGAGCGAAGCTGCAACTCCTGAGGTAGCTGTGGCAAGTGCAATGGCACCATCTTTTCTTAGTGTAGCAAGGATAGCTCTATATAAGAAAGTTTTTCCAGTTCCTTCTGGGCCATCTATGAAAAAAACTTTTGACAAATCATTGTAGACATGATATAAGATTCGATCATAGGTAAATCTTTGTTCTTCATTCAATTGTTCAGCAGCTAAGAGGTCATCATTTGGTGTAACTATATTTAGTTCACTTTCCATTTCTTTTGTCAATGAATCTGAAAAATCTGAAGATAAGTGGTTTTCTATAGAAAAAAAGTCTTCTAATTTTTTCCCCATTGAATAAATATGGTAAGCAATAATGTCTAAAACTTTCTTTCGAATAAAATGTGGATTTAATGTTTTATTTTGTGCAATATCTTCAGATAAGAAATCTTCAAATTTTAACCATAATTCTTTGGGATTCTTGGGATTACAATGAATAAGAATAGTAGCAAATAATTGACGTAAAGCAGCTGGCATAAGGTATGATGCAGCCTCTTGTATACACATTTCTATTGCTGCATCTTCTTCATCTAATCCTAAGGCGTAGGCAGCCTCTCGATTTGTGGCGTAAGTTATTCCTTTAACTGTTCTTAAATCTTGAAAAGAAGGTGGCCCTCTAATATTCAATAGTAAAATCTTTTGGTAAAATTTTTCGCATTGAGATGGTTGGCAACCAACAATTCGTGCAATAGTATGTCCCCTTTTGCGAGGTCTCCATTCTTTTGTGTCATGATGCCAAGTAAAATGTTCAGGGAACTCAACATATAAACAGTTAAGACTTTTAGCGTATGCATTATGTTTATTCATATTGAAGAACTCTGTTAGCATTGTTTTTTTAGCTGATGGATTGTTGGCAATGCTATTTAAAGATTGAGTGGCAGTAAATGTTATTATTTGTTCATTTTCTAGGTGTAGTGGTAAGGTCATTACAGGTGGATATATAGAATTGAGTTCAAACTTGTAAATCCGCCAGGCAGCCTCAGGGGGTGAGATCCATCTGGCACATTGGAAATTTGTTATTTCATCAATTGTAGTGTCTTTATTATTTTCAATTAATGCGTAAGAAATCTTGTCATGTCCTTTATAAATGTATTTGTACATATATTTCATAGCTTGAACCGTTGAACAAATTTCTACGTTAATATGGCAATTAAACATGGCTAAAAGATATGGATTATAAGGTACAACCCAACGATTGTCGAGTCGTGATCCTCTGATCATAACAGATCTATTATTATTTTCACGACGATATATAGGGTATGAATTTTGATTGCACATAGTGTAATGCGAAATTCTTTAGGGTAGTTAAATTTACAAAAACCTTTTTTCATGCAAGAGCATGTTGGGTTAAGTGTACCACAAGGACCATGAATCATATGTTTTATTACTAAAGAGAACAAATATGAATGAGTATGTGGATCTGGGAGTTCTGCAGAAACAATTCGATCAAAAGCTTCGGGATTAAACATTTTTGATCTTTGATTCAAAATAAGCAAAAAATGAGCATGAGGTAAACCTCTTTTTTGAAACTCTACTACGTAAGTGTATGCAACAACTGGACCAAATATTTCTTTCTTAAATAATTCATTTTTCAAAACTTGAAGTTTGGCATGGAAAATCCGAGCTACTAAGTCAGGTCTATTTTGTATTTCATCTGATGGAAGACACAATGCTTTTATTTCAGGCCAATTGGGATTTGAAGTTATAGTTAAAAATATGTCAGGCTTCCCATATCGTTGTACTAAAGTTGTTGCGTCTAAGTATCTTTTACGCATATCTCTTGGCCCACCAGTAAATGATGAAGGTAATAGTATATGTGAGCCAATGTCAGCCCCTCTTTCAAATCCTTGTGTAATACTCTCTACTATGCCACTGTACATGTCGCGCCGTAGACGCTTTTGGATATCTGGATTTCTAAAAAAGTCTAATCTTGATGTTTCAATTTTTATGTACATATCAACTATGTATTGTTGTAAGAGTCGGCCAACATGTAGTAAAAATGATTTATCGTGATTCCTTATTTGCAATTTATAACAATAGTATTGTCGACAAGATACTGTCTCTCTTTGTTCTCTTTTTTTAGTAGCACCTGCATAAACAATATTAAAGTGTGTATTAATTAATTAAGGGATAAATGAATTTTAGTTTTAATATTATTGGTTCAAAAATTACCTTGATTTTCATAATGTATAAGGTCTTCTGCATTTGTATAGTTTTGAATGTAATGAGCAGTGTCATTGCATATTGTTGGTGGGGCTATATTTCTTTGCGACTTATGTAATTTTTTTATATTTCGGTGCCAACCAGGTTCTCCATTTGGGAATATAAGCGGGTATTGCATAGGGTCATAACAGCCAAAATATTGTTTAATAATCTGGGGGCGAGAATTTTTGGGATACACTTGAATGTGTTGACTTGAATATTGTTCCTCATTAGATTCTAACCATATTGCAGCAACCTGAGATGTAGTAGGTTTATTAAAAACATTTTGATCTAACGTAGGATCAGCATATAATGCAATTTTATATTCACTTAAGTTTGTAATACTATTTAGGCTTCGGAAAAAAGTGGCATAAGGATTCCTCTTTAAGATGTCCATTAATTTTTTCACAATGGGCTCTTTAAATTTTAAACTAATAGACATTCTATTCGACATTTCATGGTCCGTGTCAAAGAAATAGAGTTGTAAATTTTTTGGAGTACCATTATTCTGTGGAATTAGTTCATCCATGAAATGGTGAAGTTGACCTTGCACGCGAAAAGTATAAATTCCAGCATTTCTTTTAGCCAAAGATTTGTCACAACTAACACCCATTGAAGTGAATGCAAACATATTATTATAGCTGCGTACACAGTTACAAAAATCTTTAGTTGTATCATTTCGACCGAGGTATAAGTTTATTAATTCTAAAGGTATTTCAGTTTCGGCTAATTTTATTTCCCCGGAAGAACAACAAAAAGTAGGAGGTTCAAGGTAAATACGTTGTGCGTTGCAAAAAATATAAGCAGGTACAACTGGTAGTAAATCGGGAGTATTTACAAGTTGTTGCAACGGATCAGTATCTATATTTGATGGTTCAACCACATTTATAATTGGTGTTCCTTTTTTTTTGCCGGCGATCATTTTTAGCATGTCTACGGTCTTCCAAAGAAGAGTATTTTCGCCTACAAAGTTTTGTTGGCTTATTTACAACATGCTCACTTGTTTCCTGGATTGATGACATTGTGTCTTTCAAAGAATAAAACTCAAAATGGGTATTTTATAAGTGTAGTTATTGGTAGTGGCAAACAATGAAATCTAATTTAGTCACAACCAATCAATAGCATTAAATTTATTGTAAGATGAAATGATATTGCACCTTACATGTTATAAAATTCATATAAAACAACACGCAACAAAGTATTGCAAAATAAAATAGTTTTGAATATGTTAGAGAGAATTTAAGCTGCAAATGAACTTATTTGTAAAATAAACAACACGTACCTGTTCGCTATTCCACTTATAACCACCAAAAATTTGTATGGTAAAAGTATCTGCACAAATCGTGTAAAAAATTATCACTTATAGAAAAATGTTAATACTATCCTAACAATACTAAAGATTATATTATTAAAAACTAAGGATGCTAAGAAATCTTTTTCTCTGCAAGAATATAATTTAGACTTAAGATGCAGATTTCAATCTGTTATAAATTCCAATAATGTATCCTCAACTATACATTATAGAATGTAAACTCAGAAAACGATAAAAATGAGTTATTCAATAGTTTATGAATTTTCAAATTGGCCATTCAAAGTTAGGCCCATATCTGTGGGTTTTATGATCATCTGCTCTTTTTACATAAATGGGTAGAAATTAAGGTTTCATTAAAATTAATGAATAAAAAGTAAAGTTGCATTCAAGAAAAAGTAAATTTTTTTACTTGATACATATAACAGTATGGAGTATTAACGAATATAAAAGCAATTTGTGTTTACGTTGAGCCAAAATGATGCAAAAGTTGCAATCCATTATGAATATACTAATAATCTGGCACTATTTGAATACAAAACTAATAAACAATTCTACCAACTGATCACCTTATATACTTTCTTACTATGCAATCTCAATTCCTTAAAAATAGCTAAATTCCTAATAATTATAATAAACACCCAATCAAACAATGTCGACATACCTAAATTTTTATTCAATTTTTTTTAACGCCCATTCTTGACGGCCAACCCACAAACCAAAAATCACAAAAGAGTACCTTTATTTCACATAACAAGGACGTCAATCTAGCCATCATCAAAGCTCCAGTAGAGTGTGTCAGCAAAATACTTCACATATTACATTTAGTTTATGAAAATGTATCAGTCGACTCATTATTCTTATTTTAATCACAATATCAACATGTTCAGTTTATTACATACAGTTTTAACTACACTTGTGGACCTATTTTCATTAGAATAAAGTTGACATAATATATACCTATCTTTCCGTGTCCCCATGTGAACACAACCCTCCCCTCCAGTTCTATTTAAATTTGTGTATTGCTAGGGGTTTAAGTTGTAAAGGGGCATGAAAATTACAAAACGCACGGAATGTGCTCCGTGCACCGGGGTGCACAGGAGCCTCACTCAATATTTAATTATTTTGCGTGGAACTCACTAATAAAATGAATATATAAACCTAAAAGTTGAACATATATTGAAATGAAAAAAAATCACTAATAAAATGAATATATAAACCTTAAAGTTGAACATATTGAAATGAAAAAAAACCGAGGTAGTATCCTTTCATATTGAATATTATACTTTTAATACTATTACAGGTCTTTTCATTAAAATATATATATATATATATATATATATATATATATATATATATATATATATATATATATATATATATATATATATACTTTAAAATAAAATATAATTAAACACCTTGTGCTCATAGAGTGCTCGAAGGACCGAACCATGTTGATGAGCAGCGTTCTGCGTCTTTTAATTGACCTAATAATAGTATGAGAAATTTTATTCAATTTCAATACATATTTGTCTCTCAAAATGTTGGCAATATTTTACTTTCGAAGAAAATATGGAGTCACAGTTTCATACTCCTACATTATTTTATTACGCTTAGTTAGAAAGATCATATATGTTGGCCTATTGATTAGTAAAAATAAATCAAACAGAACACTAAAAGAAAAAAAGTGTTAGATCTATAAACAGAATGAAAACAGGTAGAATAGAATTGGAGCAACAACTCAAATAGCAATGCATCATTGCCAAACCATCTCACTCCCAGAAATCAGAATATCAACTCCAAATTCTTATTCTATATAAACAGATAAATACAGTCAGAGATAGTTATGACAAACAACCAAAAGAGATCAATTTCATGCAAGCATTTTTTACATCTATTGATTCTGTTGCAGGTATACGGTAACACAACGATTATATGCTGTCAATACTATGACCACACCATTGACAATTATCAACCAAAATAGCAAAACTGCAAGGTAGCTACAAGCTCTTGGTGATAGCAGGCATCTGCCAAGACGAAGACATACATACATGTGGAATATCAACAAGTCAATAAGACTATTAGAATAGCAGACATATCACTTTCCCTGTCAAAATGTAAGTGCATTTCACTTATTGTGCTTAAGTACTCATATAAAAATAAACACGAATAGACATGTTCCGTAAGCTTGATGCAGGAGATTATTTCGTTCATGCACTCAAAACAGAAATTATGTTGCTTGATTTGGAAAACGATGACCTATCTAATCTTCCATCAAAATATATGCTATATATCTCCTGAGGCTCTGTTATGGTATGGTAATGAGCAGACTTCATAAATGCCATCCTCAATTCATTCATCTTACTTGTCTCCATTTTTATTAGAATAAAGTTGTCATAATATATACCTTTATTATTGTAATTCATACAAGTCCAATCAATAATAAATCCAAGCCACGATTTATAAACATAAATAAGTAGTATTTAGAAATCCATAAATCTAAAATTAGAAAAACAGGCAAGATAAAACAGAAAGAAAAAGAGTACATTAACAATGAAAAAAGGGTGTGAAAAAGAAAGAGAAGAAGAATCATTTCCTATAACAGAACTTACCTGTCTAACACCTAGAAGCTATGGCTAAGGGCTCCGTGAACCAACGGCGAATGTAAGCACGTCGGAGAAGGGAAAACCAAAAGAATGCTGATATCTGAAATCAGATATTGGAGAAGAATGAGACGAAGGGATTGAATCATGCAGAATGATAAGAAGTAAAGAATCATCCATCCATCTAACAAAGACTTCAATCTAGCCATCATCAAAGCACAGTGTCAATTCCAATTCCAAGTTTCATTCCAAGATCAAGTATCACTCAGGTATATAGGGCTATCAAAATTCTAAGCTAAACAACATGATTTCTAAATAAATTTCTGCTAAAGCATTTCATCAAACATATTGTTATCAATTACAATTTCATGTTTCATTCCAAAATCAAGTATCAATTAGGTATTTAGGGCTATCACAATTCCAAGGTATTGTTATCAAAGGACAGAAATCAAAAGGGAAAACCAACTTACCTGTATCAATACCGAGAAGCTATGGCTAAGGCGAATGTAAAGACGTCGGATATGGGGGGAACCAAAAAAAAATGCTGATATCTGAAATTAGATATTAGAGAAGAGTGAGAAAAAGGGACTAAATCCTATAGAATGAAAGGGAAAAAAAAAGCAAACCTACAGATGAGGGTGAAGGGGAAAAGTTCAACTGGCAGCACGGGATGGAAAAACCAGACTATGAGGCGCGAGCAGTGAAGACTTGAAGCAGGGGATGATGAGCGGTGAAGAAGCCAAAGGATGGCGAGCATGCGGTGAAGAGTTGGCAGGCGAGGAAAAGCGGTGGTGAAAAATCGAAAGCTTGGTAGCGGAATCGAAGAGAATGAAGAAATCGTTTACTCCAGCCAAGCGGATGAATACAGGAGAGATGAAAAATATTTGATGACACGTAGCATGCCCTTTTTTCACCGGCAACTTACCGAAAACTGGCCACTTCCCCGTTCAAGCCTCATTATAGAAGTAATAGATATATATATATATATATTTATTTATAGTACCATAAAATTACTTCTTGGTTTTTACCATAAAATTTATGACTGGTATGAGATAGGTACGGGTATAGTAATAAAATTTTTAAACGGGATGGATACGGATAAATATAGTTAATATTTAAACGGATGCGGGTATGAGTACCCTAAAATAAATGGGTACCCTACCCCATCTCTATTCCTACATATTATAATAACTTCACTTTTTTATCTCTAAATAAATATATTAAGTACCAACCATGTTTGTGCAACGCACGGGTTAATTGCTAGTTCTCTATAAAATTAACACTGTCCTATAAGGTTCTGTATTTATTTGCTTTTTTTTATTTTTATGTTTGTGTCGTATTTAAAAAAATATCATGTCTTTTAAATATTGTGTTTTTCACTGCTGTACTATATTTATCTTCTCAATATCTCTATTTGAAGAAGTCTTGTAGGGTACTCCGATTAGAGTATCTCCAACCACACTTAAAATTGGAGCATAATCGCTTTATATGGAGAATCTCCTTCTCCAACCAACTCTATATTTTGTGAAAACTAATTAGAGTGTAGTGTAGGTGTTCTTCAAAAATGAAGGATTAGATTGGACCTAGATTATTGAACATAAGCATTAAATATATATAAAAAAATTCGTTTCCTTTATCCAAAGAAAAGAATAAAAATACATAAATTTTGATATATTGAATATGATTGGAGAGCATTTGTCATATAAAGAAGTAGCTGCTACATTTTAGTGGATAGAGTAACGTAAAATAAAATAAAAATTTATTGGATACGTCCTTATTGTACGTTAAATGAAGAATTGTAGGCAAATCATGTTATCTATGTAAATAGAGTATTATTTTGCATTAGTGAGGGATTGGAGATGCCATAAGTGTTACATCAGATTATTTTTTTTATTTTATGAAATTTTTATTCAATCGTAATAATCATCAAATGCATGCGGCCGGTCTTCTCTTCCCACTGATCCGTCCCGGCCATACCTCGAGTTCTGTCTGGTTCTGTTCCGGTCTTGGCTATACACCTTTCTTCCACAACCTATTTTTTACCAAAAAATATAAAAATTTTCCTTTTCTCTCATTTTGATCCATGCACTCCAATGTCCCATATTGATTTATTAATAATCACCATATCCTTGTCATTATATAAAAACCCACATTTAAAAAACCAATTAATATCATTCCATCATCTTTCTATACATTACTCTACATTCTCCATTTGGGGTAGGAATCAAGCTTTCTTTATCTAGTTTTTTTCCCCTTAAATTAGATATTTTATTGCTTTCCAAGAAGCTGGAGATACCAAGAATTGGATGAGCTATCTCGATGTAAAACTTCCTTCAATGATATATGAATCCTATATATTATCCCTCTCTTCAAACACCCCCTCTATTTTTTCCATATGCACGAGTTCTTTTATTAGTGTTGAGACGATGGAAAAATTTGCGACAGAAATGTCTTTCGTGATAATATAAGTTTCCATACAGATAGTAATGCTAAAAAAATCATGTGAATGTAATACATATTCCATCGTAAACCGTTGTCCTAGACTCCTTCTTGCCCCTTAACTTTGTATGTCTATGCGTTCATGAAGGCAATCTGTCAATTACAATCGTAATCTATCTATATGCAACAACAATAAATTTTCTAATAACGAAACACATAGGTTGCCCGATAAATAAACCGCTTGACACTTAAGAAAATGGATAATGAATTCGTAGCCTACATTGTATATGTATTACTATTAGTTGGGTTGTCCATGAAGGTAATAAACCTTAAACACACTAACTTAAATACTAAAGCGGACAGCATTAGAGTTGTCTAAAAATTGTGCCAAAAAGTATGGACTCATCTTAACTTTGGGCAATAATGTGACATTCTCTAAGGTTTTTATTTTAATGTAAAACAATAAGTGGGTGCCTGTGTTCAATAAGAAAGACAAAATGTGGCTATATCTACCATGTAAGCCATGACACTACCTATTAGAGTGCATATATTTTCCCTGGAATAAAGTGTGTCAGACTAGCATTTATGAGCGTATCTCGATTTTCGAGTGCTTGGCGTGTATAACACTCCATGCTGCAACTCAAGTGCCTACGTTGACTGTGACCCCTTGGTTCACGATATGACACCTACACTCCATCATTCATCTTTTTCTAGCACTTAGAGCGCTACTGCTCAACTTGTCATTTCACGCCGGATAGGGTGTACCCTCCACACCCTGACTCTGCACCTCCCAATCTACTTTATCCCTTTATATACATGAAGTCACGTTATTACTCCGTGCCGTATCCACTCTCCTCTTCAACAAACTCTTCACCTTCAACCAAAACTTTTCATGGATTATTTTGTCAACTCAGATGGCCTATCCGAAACAGAACGCATGTACATCCTAAATTATCTTCTAAATACCAATGAGACCTCTGACCCAAAGAAACTTCACGACACCAGGGAGGTGATCAATCTACTCATTGATGTCGCGGTTCAGATGAGTATAGACCTGGAGTGGTTTTATCTTCCATTTGAGGTAGGGCTAGAGACAGTTCACATGCTTGAGCATCTCCGAAGCTTCGTGTGTTTCCTCTCAATGCCAGGTGTCCTCTACGATGCCAGACACAACTTCGTGATCACCATGCCGGAATATGACCAGTTTTTGGAGGTGGTAAGGAATGCCTAAGTCGACATTAGATTATTACTATTCATCGTTATTTACTACCATATACGAATAAGGTCCTAATAGTGTTATTGAATGATATCCATAAGCGAGCTTAACGTTCAACTGTTCCCATGCATGTGTACCTAAATTGTTCAATGTAACATGTAAGAGTATTTTGACCACACCCTGTTCTGCCACCGGGGCTGCCTATTGTTTATGTTACTAATGAAGATGTTCAATCAAAATGGAATGCATTGCATCAACTTCGACTAGATACTTACACGCCTCTCCACTCCGTGGGAGACTCCGTCCTTGGGAGAGCCTGTTCAACTCCCGGTCACAGGGTTGCTGCATCTGTGTGACAATGGTCGGACGTCACGTAGGACCCGCCAGTGTATGAATGACAGTCCCGACCACCACAACATAAGCGACATTAAATAACAACTTAGTATAATACTTTTATTTTAATTAACACAAACTGGTAACACTTTCAAAGCTATCACAATATGTAACTCATTTATAACACTTTTTATATTAGTAACATTGACGAGTAACACTTTTCTAATATGTAACACATGCGTATAACACCTTTAAACAAGTTACACTTCTCATGTAACACTTATACATAAATAACACAATTATGTAATATTTTTATATAAGTAACAATTTTGTATAACAATATTACACTTTTTACACAAGTGAAATATTTATATATGTTACACTTTAATATAATTTTATTTAAAGTGTGTGTGTGTGTATATATATGTTGCATATAAATAAATATCTATATAAATATATTTTAATTATTATTTCATATTATATTTAATAAATAATATGCATAAAATGAAAATATTTTTATACTAAAAATAAAGTATACATTTTTTATTTTTTAATTATATTTTATATTATATTTAAAAAAATAAGTATATAATTTGTCTTATCTAAAAGTCATGGCCGATATAAGGTTTATTATACCATTTAAGTCCTCCTTGTATAACTAGTAAGTGAAGTGGTACCAAGGCATGCTAATTTTCCAAATTTGAATAAATATTAAATTATGGAGTATTATATTTAGAAAAAAAGTTAAGTAATTTTCCAATGTAAGAAAAAAAAATTAAAATTCTAATTTTGAAAATTCAAATAGTACATAATAAAGTAGTGTTTTCATTAACATAATTGGATACCAAGAAGTAAGATTAGAATGAGTAAGATGTGAAGTGTAAGATATGAATGGAGTAAAGGGCTTTGGATGAACCTTATTTTACAAGCATATTGTACATCTTAGCAACCCAAACTCCATAATCTACAATAAATGTGATTCAGAAATTAATATTCATCAGCATTAACCTCCTTCAAGATAGTTGAATTCTTCAAGCTCCTTGAAGGAAACTAAAGATTATCATCCACTACACTACTAATTACAGAATTCCTTGTTGAAGTGGATATCTGGACATGTTCTTTAAGCAAATAAAAATTCACAGTCCAATTAAGTGGTGGCACATGGATTTTCATGATTAAAATTTCAATTTTAATTTATTATATTTTATTTTGGAATTTAATTAAATTAATTGCTATAATAGATTAATAAATAATTGATAACTAATTTAAAACCCAACAAATTAAATGGGGTTTAAATTAAATGAGGTCTGACTCAAATCAAACAAGCCCAAGTCAAATAAAGAATGAAAATGTGAAAACATGCAGAATCAGGTCAAATCAGTATTGACTAATCAAATTGCAAGGATGGAAATGCCCAAGCCCATAGAATCAGGTCAAATTAACCATTGATCAATCAGATTGCGAGTTATTTATGGGGCTTCCTCTCCATTCACCTATATAAGGAGTCCTCCTCCATTCATTCCACACATACTAATACATCTAAAGACGGAGACACTTCTAAAAAGATCAAGAATACGTGCAGTGCTCCTCCCTTGAGATCTTCAAGCATCTTCAAGCCAAAAATGTCTTGCGATCCGATATCAAGGTTCTAAACCACTCTGATCCGGCGTTCTTCAAATCAAGTTCTTCAGCGTTTTTCGTAGAAAGCTTCAAGAATAACATTTTAATCTGAACAAAGGCTCGACCCCTCCGAATTAACGTTATATATTTCAAGAATAATATTTTAATCCGAACAAAGGCTCAACCCCACCAGATTAGCGTTATATATTTCAAGAATAAAGTTTTAATCCGAATAAAGGCTCGACCCCTCTGGATTAACGTTATACACTTCAAGAATAACATTTTAATCCGAAAAAGGCTCAACCCCTCCAGATTAATGTTATATTATTTCAAGAATAATGTTTCAATCCGAACAAAGGCTCGACCCCTCCGGATTAATGTTATATATTTCAAGAATAACGTTTTAATCTGAACAAAGTCTTGACCCCTCCGAATTAACGTTATACACTTCAAGAATAATGTTTTAATCCGAACAAAGGCTTCACCCCTGCGGATTAACATTATATATTTCAAGAATAATGTTTTAATCCGAACAAAGGCTTGATCCCTCCGGATTAACGTTATACACTTCAAGAATAATATTTTAATCTGAAAAAGGCTCGACCCCTCCGGATTAACGTTATAAACTTCAAGAATAATGTATTAATTCGATCAAAGGCTCGACCCCTTCAGATTAACGTTATATATTTCAAGAATAATGTTTTAATCAGAACAAAGGCTCGACCCCTCCAGATTAACGTTATATATTTCAAGAATAACGTTTTAATACAAACAAAGGCTCGACCCCTCCGGATTAACGTTATATGTTTCAAGAATAGTGTATTAATCCAAACAAAGGCTCGACCCCTCTGAATTAACGTTATGTACTTGAAGAATAATGTTTTAATCTGAACAAAGGCTCGACTCCTCGGATTAACATTATATACTTCAAAAATAATATTTTAATTCGAACAAAAGATTGACCCTATAAATTAACATTATATCCGAGTCCGGACAAGGTTCAATTGAAGATACAACTCAACTCAATATATGCAGTCAACTTAGTCAGCGTATTCAACACACTCTAGTCAAAGTCAAGTCAACAAGTCAAAGCCAAAGTCAAATTGGTTCGAGAGAAGAATCAGAGTATTGATTAGAGATTTGTAATCCGCTTGCATACTCTTTTATATTAAATCCATCTAGATTATCTTTGTACCTAATTTGTATTTATTTTATTATACAAAATTTGTTGTTACAAGTTTTGGCACGCTCAATGGAACCATCTCTACCTCTCATCTCTTCTCTCTATAAGCTCGAAAGTGCATAATGACTCCTGTCAAGATCACTGTGGGAAGGAATGCTGGTTCTAAGCACTTTGAGTCATTGAATGAATATGTTGTTGTCATTACATGGAGCATGTCACAAAAAGATCGGTCGGAAGCCTCATCTGGATTCAACCCTTCAGTTGAGGAGGCTTCGAGAAAAAAGTACCTTTTAAATAAGATAGTGATGAAGATTCCGCATGCTTACTCTCATCTTCAAACTCATCATCTGGCTCAATTGCAGCTCTTGTGATGATAACAAATACTACAACTGTTGAGGAACAATTAGCAAGCATAATGAAAGCTATCGAAGGGCTCACAAAACACGTAGAAGCTCAAGATTTAAAGATCTCCCAATTAATGGAAAAAAGAGACATCACGGAGACTAATCGTGCACACGGAAAAATAATCATGGACGATAGTGAGGTGGAAGAGATCACAAGACGCCAGACTATTGGAAATGAGCAAACCCAAGGAGCATTGTAACTTTCGGCCGATGGAATGCTCCAAGTTGATCAATTGAAGGATATAATAATTGGAACTATAAAAGAAAGATTTGAAGAGACTTCCAAATCAACTATCACTTACGTCAAGCCATACACAAAAAGAGTGAACAACTTAAAGATGTCGGCTGGTTATTAACATCCCAAGTTTCAACAATTTGATAGTAAGGGAAACCCAAGGTAACATGTGGCACACGTCATTGAGACATGCAATGATGCTGGTACTCATGGAGATCATATGGTGAGGCAGTTTGTTCGCTCTCTCAAAGGAAATGCCTTTGATTGGTATATCAACTTGCAAGCTGAATCCATTGATAGTTGGGCACAAATGGAGCATGAGTTTCTTAACCGTTTCTATAGCACGAGAAAACCGTTAGCATGACTGAGCTAACTAATACTCGTCAATCGAAGGAAGAGCCTGTGATTGATTATATCAATCGATGGAGGAATTTGAGTTTAAATTGCAAGGACCGATTATCTGAAGAATCCGCTATTGAGATGTATATCCAAAGAATGGAATGGAATCTCCTTTATATACTCTAAGGAATTCGACTTGGCTATTAGAGCCCATGACATGGAATTAAGCATGGCTGCTATTGGAATCAAACATTCACCAATGTTGGACTCCTACAAGTCCAAAGATAAACAAGATTTCAAAAAGGGGGAAAGCCCTATGCTAGAAATTCCAACAAAGAATCGATGGCTACAAATACTATGACGGTCGAAGTCCAAAAGAATGGAGATGATAAGAAAGATAAAGGAAAGCAGGTTTCCCAGGAATGGGGGCAAAGAAGGCTAACTTTGAAAGAGATGCAAGAAAAAGAGTATCCATTTCTAAATTCAGACGTCTCTGGCATATTCGATGATCAAATAAAAAATAAACTCCTTGATCTTCCTGAGATGAAACATCCAGAAGAAGCCGACCGAACTAATGACCCAAAATACATCAAGCATCATAGATTGGTGGGTCATCCTATTCATGATTTTTTTGTCCTCAAGGAAAAGATCATGCAGCTGGCCAAGGAAGGAAAAATCGTGTTAGATGACGAGGCAGCCACAAATTTCTCTTATGTAAAAGAAAGTCATGATGAAATCTCATGTCACATCATGAGTGAGGAGGACAACGAAAGCAAATTTTCTAAAACCAAGGATAAAGCTTACTCCATGAAGGTGACCTTTACGGACGAAGATATGTTGTTGGATTTGCAATCTCATAATCGGCCTTTATTTGTGAGTGGCTATACTAAAGGGATGCGAGTGAATCGCATACTTGTTGATGGAGGTTTGGCAGTGAACATTCTGTCCTTGAGAATGTTGAAAAATTAGAAATACCAGTGGATGAAATCAATCATAGTCGATTGATGATTCAAGGGTTCAACCATAAGGGGCAAAGAACTCTTGGCACAATAGTTCTTGATTTGCTTATTGATGAGTTGAAATCAACAGTGCTCTTCCATGTCATCGATGCGAAAACTTCATATAATATGCTTTTGGGACGTCCCTGGCTGCATAAGAATGGTGTGGTCCCTTCTACATTACACCAGAACTTCAAATATAGTGAAGGTGACAATGCGAAAAGGGAATTTGGTGACGAAAAGCCATTTAATAAAATTGAAGCTTACTTAGTAGATGCTAAATATTTCTTCAAAATTATAATGGAAGTGAAACGTGAAGAAACCCAGAACAAGACGATTAGGGCAATTAACAAATAAAAGAGGAAGGTAGCACATCATCTGCCACTCTCAAAAAGAACAAAGGCAAAGGGCTTGAGACCTCGGAAGAGTTAGCTTTGCCTTTAACAAAAATTAATGCTAGTAAGCCTTCTTTTCCACCACTCAAAGGATTCATACGTCCTGTCGAGGGAGTAAAGACTGAACACGGTGAAGTGTTTGAAGCAGAAATAGCTAAGTCGTATAGTCCACAAGCTTACAAACTCCTCATGAAGGTCGGTTATGAACCAAAATAAAATTCAATGATGAGTAATTTACTTCAAGAGACCATTAATCGACCAGAACATGAGCTTAATGCTACTCAGAAAACATTAAAAATAGTGGTCACACTCTCAAGAATGCTATGCCAGGTTTGGGATATGTCCCTCAAAAGCCAGTCCGCATTGCAATTAGAAGAGCAAGCATAAATTATATCACCGAGGTAGAAGCTTCTTCCACGGAAGATATGTTCGATGAAATGGTAAAAAAATCAAGAGAATCTTTGTCTTCGAGAGGCTTGGAAGTGTCTTCGAAAGGCTTGGACCCTGTGAGAGGAACAAGTGTGTGAGATAAAATCATGTCAAATCTTCTAGCTTTCAAAAACTCCAAAGTCGAATTCCCTCTCGTATGAAGCGACAAAATATTTTGGCTGTGTCATAGAGAAGAGTGTTGAAAGCCAAAATGCAAACAATCATCTTTACTAAAGATGATAGTGATGATAATAGGTAGCTTCCACCAACCATATCACTACTGTTGAAGATTTTCAAATGGATGAGGTAGATGCTGAAGATGCCCCTCCATAATTTGAAGAAGGTGTGAAGGCCATTGTTGATGATTTGAAGGAAATCAACTTAGGTGACGAAAATGACCCACGTCCTACCAACATCAGTGCTCTGCTAAATGTTGAGGAAGAAGAAAAGTACACCAGCCTCTTTAGAGAATTCAGAGATGTCTTTGCATGGTCACATAAAGAAATGCCAGGCTTGAATCTAAAAATCGCAGTACATCACTTGTCCATTAAAAAGGGAATCAACCAATAAAGCAAATGCAGCGTCGATTTCGAGCAGAGTTGATTCCTTTGATTGAAGATGAAGTTAATAAGCTTCTTGAAGCTGGAAAGATAAGAGAAGTCAAGTATCCTACATATATTTCTAACATCGTGTCGGTGAGGAAGACAAATGGGCAGCTCAGAGTATGTGTTGACTTCCGTGAACTGAACTTGGCATGTCTAAAAGATGATTTTACATTGCTAATTTCTAAACTCATGATTGATGCAAAACGGGGCATGAAGTCATGTCATTCATGGATGGATCATCCGGCTACAATCAAATTAGTCTAGCTCCTGAGGATCAAGAGAAGACAGCCTTTCGCACTCCAAAAGGAATATATTGCTACAAAGTCATGACATTTGGCTTGAAGAATGCTGGTTCTATTTATCAACGATCCATGCAAAGATATTTGATGACATGCTACATAAGATCATCTAATACTATGTTGATGATATTATGGTAAAAACAAAGGAAAAGAAAGATCATCTCCGCGATCTAAGATGAGTGTTTGAGCGGTTAAGAGAACATTAACTCAAAATGAATCCACTCAAATGTGCATTTGGAGTTACATCTGGAAAATTTCTTAGATTTATTGTTCGCTGTCAAGGGATCGAAATTTAAAAAACAAAGATTGATGCAATCCTGAAGATGCATGTGCCTTGAAACATATATGAACTCAAAAGTCTGCAAGGAAAGTTGGCCTACTTAAGAAGATTCATATCAAACTTAGTAGGCCGATGCCAACTATTTAGTCATCTCATGAAGAAGGCGGCATATTCGAATGGGATGAAGCTTGAAATAATGCTTTCAATAGCATTAAAGAATACTTGATGAATGCACCTGTTTTGGGTACTCCAATATCCGTGAGTCCATTAATTCTCTACCTATCTGCTCAAGAACGTTCTTTTGGAGCTTTACTTGCACAAGAGAATGATGATGGCAAAGAAACTGCTCTCTACTATCTGAGTAGAACCATGACTCCAAATGAGTTGAAATATTCACCTATTGAGAAGATCTGCTTGGCTCTTATCTTCGTGATTCAAAAGTTAAAGATTACTTCCAAGCTCATACAGTCCATCTTGTTTCGAAAGCCAACCCACTAAAGTTCATTATGTCAAAGCTCGTACTCTCTGATCAGCTTGCAAGATGGTATCTCCAACTCCAATAGTTTGAGATCGTATACATCCCTCAAAAGGCCGTAAAGGACAAGTTTTGGCAGATTTTCTAGCTGATCATCCAATGCCTGCTGAATGGGAACTGTCTGATGAACTCCCCGATGAAGATGCTTTTGCTGTGGAGATAGCTTCTCCTTGGAAGATGTATTTTGATGGAGCATCTCATAGAGAAGGAGCCAGTTTCGGAGTCATGTTTGTAACATCCAGTGGTGAATTCTACCTTTCATATTTTCCTTAATGAAAAATTACTCTAACAATGTGGCTGAATATCAAGTACTAATACTTGGTTTAGAGATGGCCATCGATATAAAAAAACTACACCTTAGGGTGTATGGTGATTCGCTACTGGTGATAAAGCAACTACTTGAAGTGTATGAAGTGAGAAATCATGAGTTACTCCCGTACCACAAATATGCTCAAAAGCTTATGGGTTATCTTGTTAATGTTGACATTAAGCATTTCTCTCGAAGGGAGAATAAGCAAGATGATGCCCTTGCTAAGTTAGCGTCGACTATAGCTATGCCAGAAACACAAATTCAGATACATGTTTGTAGAAGTTGGGTTGTACCACCAATCTTTGAAGATGATGATTATGAAGAAGTTGAAAATGATGTGGTGGAGGTTTTTTAAAATTGAAGAAGAGGATTGGCGCCAACCACTCGTGGACTATTTGAAGTATGATAAGTTGCCCAATGATTCACGCCAAAGGGTCGATATTCAGCGTCGTGCACCTCGATTCATCTACTTCAAGGGCACACTTTATAGAAGATCATTTGGTGGAATTTTCTTGAGATGTTTTGTTAAGGAAGAAGTTATTCAAGCGATTGAGGAGGCTCACTTCGGAATCTGCTATGCTCATCAATCTGGGCCAAAGCTACATTTCAGAATAAAAAGAATGGATTACTATTAGACCACAATGGTGAAAGATTGCATGGATTATGCACAAAGATGTCAAGCTTGCCAATTCCATGGAAATCTGATTCATCAACCTCCGGAGCCTTTGCATCCAACAGTCGCATCATGGCCTTTTGATGCTTGGGGCTTAGATGTGGTGGGGCCGCTTACAAAGTCATCTCGTGGTCATCTCTATATTCTTGCTGCAACTGATACTTTTCAAAGTGGGCCGAAGTTGTGCCTTTAAGGAAAGTAAAGAAATAAAATATTACTGATTTCATTCAGATCAACATCATTTATAGATACGGTGTTCCTCGCTACATCATTACCGATAATGGAAAGCAGTTCAGCAACAGTTGGATTGATAAGTTGTGTGAGAAGTTCGACTTCAAGCAAAGGAAGTCATCAATGTACAACGCAGCTGCTAATGGTCTTGCCGAAGCCTTCAACAAAACTTTGTGCAGTCTGCTGAAGAAAGTTGTCTCTAAGTCAAAAAGAGATTGGCATGAAAGAATTAATGAAGCTTTATAGGCATATTGCACCACTTATAGATCACCTACTCGGGCCACTCTGTATTCCTTGGTGTATGGTGTTGAGGTTGTTGTGCCTCTTGTAAAACAAATCTCGTCTTTGAGGATGGCCATAGAAGAAGGCGTCACTGAAGAAGAAAATGCAAAGTTACGCCTTCAAGAGTTGGAGGCGTTAGATGAAAAGAGGTTGAAAGCACAATAAAGACTTGAGTGTTACCAATCTCGCCTTTCTAGAATGTTCAACAAGAAAGTGACGATACATTTTTTCCAAGTCGGTGACTTGGTGCTTGCTGTGAAAAGGCCTATAGTAGTCACTCATCATGTTGGAAATAAGCTTCTACCCAAATGGGATGGCCCTCATGTTGTGAAAGAAGCCTATACAAATGGCGCTTACAAATTGATCTCAGAAAATAGTGTGAACATTGGCCTCATAAATGGAAAATTTTTGAAATGCTACTACGCATAACACAAATACATACACAACGTTCCTTGATGCACGAGCCTAAACTGCATGTTACTCTTGGTCCGCATGAGTATAAACTGTGTACGACGAACTCCTGGTCCGCATGAGTGTAAAATGTGCATGACAAACCACCAAAGGTAATTATATGTGGTTAAACTCTTAATTCACCTCACTCAGGTATTTTAAGTGGTTAAAGAATTAAATACCCTACTTTGTCTAAAGTGGTTAAAGAATAGTCACTCTTGGCCCACATGAGAATAAATTGTGTACAGCACCCCACCCCCTATTCAAACCAATTTATGTCACTTTGAACTACATTATGACTTGATCCTCTGCGAAGAGGTACGTATGCAGCTTAGCACTCTGCTAAGTTCAGCCATGAGTCAAGCTATTCACATTAAGTTTGTGAGGCAAACAATAAGCTGAAATATGAATGAGTTGAGCAGCATAAGGATGACGAGGAAAAAAGGTGGTGGTCGAACACAAATTTGAGTAAAAAAAACTCAAATTATTAAAGAAGTACAGAAATTCTTGGAGTATTGAATCGATTAAGGTTATCCATATGTTGAAGTTGAAATATTTGCAAGCAAATGGGCTAAAAAATCAAGTTTACGGATTTAATTAATTAAAAGTCCCAAAATAAGTTCATGGGATCAATTAATTATTAATTCCAAAATTATAAATAAAACTCATGGATGAGGTCTAAAATGTTGAGGGAAGTCATTGAATTAATTCATGGTTGATTAGTTTAATCATGAATTCAGTTAGTTATTAAGAGTTGGGGCCCAAATCCTTGATTTAAGAGTGGCCCAGCCAAAGTTTATGATAAGAATGATGTGGTTTAGCCCAACACATTTGTAAGTGCCCCAATTATGAAGTTAATAAAAGGTTTATCCAAAGAAAATATTGGAAAGCCTAATTTGAAGTCAAGATAGGAGTTGGCAAGTCAAAGATTGCATAAACCCATATATCTCAAAAGGACAACTCATGTGAATTTTATCCACCAATTCATCTCTCTCCTTCAATAATGAAAAATGTGAAGCTGTCGTACTCCTCTCCACCACCAGCAATGAACAGCCATCACCACGTGCTGCTTCGCCACGACATCTAACTGGAATAAAATTCGTAGTCGCCAGCAATGCACAACGCTAGTCTCTACTGTCTGTTTCATTATCGGTGTTTCTGTTCGTGTTGCCAAAGGTATGGGCATACTGTATACATGTTGGATAAAAAGAGGAGACGAAGGGATACAAGCATAGTTTGAGGCTTCACATGCATAAGACAAGCCAACAGATTGATTAAACAAAAACTAAGAAGAAAGGAGATGAAGGGTTTTTCATTGCCTTATTTTGCAATTGCAGCAGTTTAACCTTGTATTGATAGCCTTTTCAAACGTATAACCTATAAGAAAAGGAAGAGGGAATATGTTATGTGTTTAGCTACACATTAAAAAAAGAATTTGAGCAAAAGAAGAAAGAATGCAAGGATTCTTGTTGATATTGCTGTGAGTAAATAATCGAGGTATGAACTCTTTATATGGTAAAGAGTTCTAGTTATACATGGAAATTGTGTAGTGTAATCTCTTTTAAATTTGGAGAGATCTTTTACTACACAGAATTGAAACTTCTGATTAAGATTTGCAAAAAAATCTTGACTAAGATTGCAAAAATCCTGGTTGTATAATCTCCATAAAGTACAAAGATTTTCTTGCCATAATGAATAATAGTTGAGAATTACGAGAATTATTACCTAAGAAATTCCCTTATTGAACTATGGAGATACAAGCTAAAATTTAATTGGGCCATTGAAGAAAATGATTAATTTAGGCCAAATTACTCTCCAATAAATTTGACCCCAAATAATTCTCAAATATTGGAAACTTAGTTTAGCGAACGCATTTGAATCGCTAAAAGGAAGGATGTGCTAGAAAAAGATAACTTTTTTTATTCCTTCACAACAAGACGTGGCGTCTGTGAATAAATCGCAAGGGGGCATTTATAAGCAAATAAAAATTCTATAGTCCAATTAAATGGCGACATATGGATTTTCCTGTTTAAAATATCAATTTTAGTTTATTATATTTTATTTTGGAATTTAAATAAATTAATTCCTAAAATAGATTAATAAATAATTGATAATTAATTTAAAACCTAACAAATTAAATGGGGTTTAAATTAAATGAGGTCTGACCCAAGTCAAACAAGCCCAAGTTAAATAAAGCATGGAAAGGTCAAAACCTGCAGAATCAGGTCAAATAAATATTGTCCAATCAAATCGCAAGGATGGAAAGGCCCAAGCCCGCAGAATCAGGTCAAATCAACCATTGACCGATCAGGTTGCGAGTTATTTATGGGGCATCCTCTCTATTCACCTATATAAGGAGTCCTCCTCCATTCATTCCACACACTAAAATATCTAAAGATGCAGACGCTTCTGAAGAGATCAAGAATACAAGCAGTGCTCCATTGAGATCTTCAAGCATCTTCAAGCTAAAAATGGCTTGCGATCCGAGATCAGGGTTCTAAACCACTCTGATCTGGTATTCTTCAAATCAAGTTTTTCGGTGTTCTTCGTAAAAAGCTTCAAGAATAATGTTTTAATTTGAACAAAGGCTCGACCCCTCCAGATTAACGTTATATATTTCAAGAATAATGTTTAATCTGAACAAAAGCTCGACCCCTCCAGATTAATGTTATATATTTCAAGAATAATGTTTTTATCTGAACAAAGGCTCGACCCCTCCGAATTAACGTTATACACTTCAAGAATAATGTTTTAATCCGGACAAAGGTTCGACCCCTCTGGATTAACGTTATATACTTCAAGAATAACATTTTAATTAGAACAAAGGCTTGAACCCTTCGAATTAACATTATATCCGAGTCCGGACAAGCTTCAATTGAAGATTCAACTCAACTCAACATGCGCAGTCAACATAGTCAGCGTAGTCAACACACTCCAGTCAAAGTCAAGTCAACAAGTCAAAGCCAAAGCCAAACTAGTTCGAGAGAAAAATCAGAGGATTGATTGGAGATTTGTATCCGCTTACATACTCTTTTATATTAAATCCGTCTGGATTATCTTTGTACCAAAATTTTATTTATTTTATCATAAATACAAAATTTGTTGTTACAGGTTCTAATGGAGAGATTGTGGATATATACTGCTGGAGCATTTGTATTATTTGACTGAAGTTGGGTTGATCATTTTGGTTTTCCTTCCAACATAAGGTGACCACTAGAGCCAGATCCTCCAGAAGTCACCTGCACTTAGCCTTATATTCTGAAAAAAAGGGCATAATACATTTCAATGAGTTATAGAAGGCCACTGTCCTAACTGTGAAATGATGAGAGTGAGAATAAGCGTGTTTTAGTGTCCAATTTAACACCTTTTTATAGGAATTGGTGTTATATATTAGCATAAGTATCTTATATTCAATATATTTGATAAAAAGGTGCATTTAAGTTGTTTTATTGTATTTTAGGTGAAAAAAAGATCAAAAGTACAAAGTCGGAGAAAAGGTGCAACTTGTGCAAGAATGCTGAAAAACGCATGTCCAACTTGTGTAATTTTTCTGTATTTTTGTGGAGCTCAAAACTAGAATTTTGATACATGGTTAGACAGCCACAGAAGAGAGAATCGTTTTGGCATAAGGAACACCTCAATCGGGGTCCAAATGAGAAAGTTATGATCAAAATGGAGACGTCGTGCAAGCTATTTCTGCTAAGCATGATTGTTCCAATTTCATGACTTGTTACACATTCAAATATTAGAGTATCTATTAGTTCTTTGTATGGATAGAAATCCAAGAAAAATAGGATCGCTTGAGCGTAAGAATCACTCAAATAGGAGCTTGGATGTGGAAGTTATGCCTGAAATGGTGAGACTATGCACTACCGCTCGTCCTAGAGCAGTTTGGTTGATCGGGGACACAGAATCCTATTTTTGGTTATACCATACCTCCAGTAGCGTGTACTTTCATGTTTTCCAAGAAAAAGCCCATCCAAGGTCTATAAGGAGAGCTTACAAGTATAAAAAAAGATTCAAGGCACATCATTATTGATGTGAGACCGCAACACAATCATCCTACACCCCACAAGGGGGGATCAGCCCCCAACCATCATCCATATCCTTTTCTCCATCCATCCATCACTGTGAGGATTTGTCTGTGGAATCAAGAGGAGAACCAAAAGGAGGATTCTAGACGGAGAAGGACGCGACGATGCCCACATCTAGGGTTTTATTTATTTCCTAATTTATCTTGTATTTTCCAGACATATGGGTAAGATCTATCCAACTTCCATGATTGTTCTTCGCAATATCATGGGCTAGAACTATTTTGGTAGATCTAGGGTTTTGAAGGTTCTTATGAATTAATTGAACTTTCATGTGTATACTTCGTACAACATTACTTGTGGAATTATTTTATATATGACTATGCATTTTTAATCCATATTCAGAGTCATTTTGTGCATCTTTAACTGTTGAATAGAGTCTGAATGTTCATCTTGGTTATTGATTGAGCGCGTTCACTACTGAACAGGATTCCATGTTATGATTCTAAGTGAGGGGACTCCGAAACTTCATTAGAACTATCATGTATAAATACTTATAAATTGAATTGGATTCGGGTTTATAAGTAGGATAAAGAGGATAATTTTATAGTACCTATAAAAGGAGATCATATCGGGTTAGAGTACCAATCATAGTGGGAAATACTGAAATTACCTAGAAAGGAGGTGAAATTATATCCCTTGCTCCAAGGTTATTCACATGTGTTACACACTTATTTACTTGTGTCTATGGTGTAGATTTACATGGCTTAGTAATGTGCCCATATTCTACAAGGCAAAGCCGGACATTGATACACGAAATGGAGATTAATGAGTGAAACTAGATTATCCTAGAGCTACCTATTCTCCTACTTGATCCACTTTCGTATTCTTCTAAGTGCTATTATTTTAATTGTTATTTTAATTAATTTGTTTCACAGTTTAATAATTAAATCTCAACCTTATTATCGTTCGTCTTAATTAATATAGTTAATAATTAAATTGATAATGTGCTATTCTTTGGGTTTGATATTTAATTAACTTGGTCGTTTGCTTAAGCTGCAACTGATATCCTTAATACTTGGGAATTAATTTTGGGTGCAAATAAAACACGCATCATGAAAGATCTAGAGTCTCTTTGGGACTCCGTTTAAGGCAAGGCATATTACCTTAAAAGCTGTAGCATAGGCAGCCTGGATATTGGACATGCCTTCAAAGGGTAACTTGTTATGCATGAGCTCCCAAGCACAATGGCGAAACTGTAAGCATCAACCTTGTGATTATAATACTTCTTCTCTCCATGTCAGTATAGTAGAGTTTCACATAACGTAACATAATATAACAGAGGTTTATTTACTTTTATGAATCCCTAAAATTCAACTCAAAGAAAGAATGGAGATGAAGCAAGTACCTCCGGAGCCATTCAACGATAAGTTCCAGTTTCAGCAGTCATTATCTCAGTCAATGACTCTTCTCTAGCTAGATCAAAATCTACAAGTTTTACGGTCTTCCAATCTTCGACTAGGGCAAATTCTCTACACCAACAACATACTCCATATATACAGTTATTTCAATACTAACTATACTTGGAATTAGTTAGCCCTTTTCCTCCTCACTCTGTCTAGCAGCCAAACAAAAGGGAGTATTTTAAAAAATCAAAGTAGAAGAGGGTTAGCATTACCATACCAGATTTGAGATCACGATGAATGATTCCATACGAGTGCAAAAATTCCATAGCACACACTATATCAAGTACAAAGCCAATAGCAACCCGTTGGTCAAGGCTCCTTGGTCGTAACTTAATCAATTACTTGCGCAAAGTACCTCAATAAAGAAATCCTCAAAGTATCTCTTATAATTTATGTCTGATAATCTGGTGTGAAACAAGGCCAGCCCTCCATCTGGACATGTACTGTCTCAAAGAAAGGGTGCTTACATTAAAAAGATGAAGTCGGACTCTTACTTATCATCCGAAATTCTTGCTTAATAGTTATTAAATATGGAAGGCTAAAAGAAAGAGAGGTCGCGGTAGATCAGTCTTGAATAGGTCATTTGCATAGCCTTCTAAACCAGCAAAATGTGGTGTGAGTAGAGAGATTCTTGCAGGTTGGAACATAATCTAAATAAGCAGATCATAATGGTCAAAATGGCAGCAAAAACCATCAACAAAATGGGAGCCTTTGAACATGCTTCGCAAATAAAAACCCGCAGTTAGAAGACACAACAGAAATGAAATCTAAAAGCTATTCCGAAGCAACTCAAACAACAAAAAACCAGCCGTAACAAGAAAACACAGCACAACTATTCTGCCCAGAAACGAACAGATGCATCCTTGAAGCCTAAAAACAAGATAAATGATGCGCGTTTTCTTTGCACGCAAAATGAATTCCCAAGTATTAAGGATATTAATTGCAGCTTAAGCAAGCGACCAAGTGAATATCGTACTCAAAGGATGGTGTATTATCAATTTAATTATTTACAAAATTAATTAAGACGAATGACAGTAAAAGTTTGGGATTTTAATCTAATAACTAATAACAATTAATTAAAATAACAAATAAAATAAAATATCACTAGAAGAATACGAAAGTGGATCAAGTAGGAGAATAGGTAGCACTAGGATAATACATTTTTACTTATTAATTTCCCTTCAAAGTGTTGATGTTCGACTATGCCTTGTGGAATATGGATGCATTACTAAACCATGTATATCTACTCTATAGACACAAGTAAACAAATGTGTAACACGTGTGAATAACCTCAGAGCAAGAGATATAATTCCATCCCCTCTCTAGGTACTATCAGTATAAATTATTTCCCTGACCAATTGGTACTCTAACCTGATATGATCTCCCTTTATATGTACTATAAAATTACCCTCTTTATCCTGCTTACTAACCCGAATTCAATTCAATTAATAAACATTCATATATGGTAGTTCTAATGAAGCTTCGAAGTCCCCTCACTTAGAATCATAACGTGGAATCCTGTTCAGCGGTGAACGCACTCAATCCACAACCAAGATATATATTAAGGCTCTATATACCAATTCAAGATACACAAAATGACCATGAATATGGATTAAAAAAGCACAATCATATATAAAATAAATTCATAAGTAGTGTTGTACTGAGTTTACACACTAAAGTTCAATTAATTCGTAAAAACCTTCACAATCCTAGTTCTATCAAAAAGGCTCTAGCCCATGATGTTATGAAGAACAATCATGGGTGTTGGATAGATCTTACCCGGATGTCTGAAAAATACAAGATAAATTAGGAAACAAAATAAATCCTAGATTTGGGAGTCGTCGCGTCCTTCTCCGTCGTGAATCCTCCTCTTTCTTGATTCCACAAACAAACCTTCAAAGTGATGGATGGATGGAGGAAAGGATGTAGATGATGGTTGGGGGGTGATCCCCCCTTGCGGGATGTAAGATGGTAGTGTTGTGTTCCTCTCCCTTTCTCTCTAATATAATCTAATTCTTGGTGTGATTTACATCCCCTTTTATACTTGGAAGCTCTCCTTATGGACCTTGGATGGGCTTTTTTCTTGAAAAATACACAGAAATACGCACTTGGGGTGTAAAAATCTGATCCGGACGCATCTCAGGCATGTAGTTCGACCTAGGGTTTGACCTAGGGCTTGGTCGAACCCTGGTCGAATCGAAATCGGCGAGAATTCGCACTTCAGGCATGTGATTCGACTTTGGTTCTGTTGGTCAAACCATGCTGTCCTGGTCGAATCACACTTGCGCCGTCCCACTGTTTCGCATATAACTTCCACATCCAAGCTCCGATTTGAGTGATTTTTGCACCCACGCGATCCACTCTCCCTTGGCTTTCTATTCGTATAAGGAAATCAAGAAAACTCTAATATTTGAATCTGTAACAAGCCATGGAAAGTAGAACATCCGTTCTGTTTGGCACAGCTCGCGTAACGTCACCATTTTTCTCATAATTTCCTCGTTTGGAATCCAATTGTGGTGTTCTTTATGCCAAAACGATCCTCTTTTCAGTGGCTTTCTAACCATGTATCACACCATCAGTTTTGATCTCGACACAAACACAAAAAAATGTTGAAAGATGGACTTGCGTTTTCAGCAATCATACACAAGTTACACCTTTTCTCCAACTTTGCACTTTTGATCATTTTTCCACCTAAAACACCTTAAATGCACCTTTTTCTCACATATATGGAATATAAGACACTTGTGCTAATACATAACAATAATTCCCATCAAGAAGGTGTTAAATTTGACACTAGAACACGCTTATTTTCACTCTCAATAATCCCCCAAACTTACCCGTTGCTCGTCCTGAGGCAACAAAATAAAAATAAAGAGAGAGAGTAAGAAAATTAATGGGGAATTAAGGACTATGACCAATACCCCCTTTACAATGCAATTGGTTTTCAACTTAGGTCATGTAACTCTCATTAAATATTATAATCAATTCATAGCTACAAGATAAGACAATCACCACCAATTCAAATGCTCCATTGACATGTTCTCACGAGAAGTATATATCACTTGCACTCAAGTGTAGAAGATGTATATTTATGGATTAAGGTGTTTACATTCAAATTCAATTCTAGTGCATGCATAACCATAAGCTTGCCAAAAGTCTCAAACTCCCCACCACTAAAAAGTATGATTCGACAATGGGATCAAAAAGGACCTGCTTCATGCTCTTCTAATTTTCTTTTCTCTCCTTTCCTTCAAGCTCAACATATTTTTCTTTCCTTTCTTTTTTCTCGAAGTACAAGTTTCGGGCACTACCTCTAATATCTCGGGGTACCAATTTCGGGCACTACCCCTAAGCAACTTATTTTTAAGCTAATAAACACTTGTACAGCTCCAAATATTTTATTCCTTCCAAACTCTATAAAAATCAATTCACATACTTTGACAATATTTAATTCTCCACTAAATATAGGAATTTAAGACTCAAATAGGATATCAAAGTGGCTATCTTTGTAGGTTGCCAAAGAAATAAGGCTTTCAGGCTCAAAAGGGCTAACTACGGATATATAATTATTTGGTAGGAAATTATTTGGCAAAGTACAATATAACTCAAATACACTTCCTTCATCAATTTCAAGAGCATATGAATTTCTGCATAATTTAAACAATTAAGCTCACATGGATCACCAAAACCAAACTCAATCCTTCCACTCCATGAATTGAAAGTACATATAAAAATTAGAATAAGAAAACGAGGGCACCTGATTTTTCTTCTATGCATTCACGAGCTCCTCGAGTTGTTCAACTCGATCATCTTGCCACTCTTTTACCTTCTTCTCTCATCAAAACTCAACACACCTCATCATCACAGGATTCATCAATAATAAAATAGGAGAACTATAAGAAAGACTCAATTGACTATCTAATTGACTCCACACACTAGAAACACCACTGAACACTAGGCAAATTGCAAAAATCAACACATCAAAATCGATTAAAGTTTCAACATACCGTAAAAAATAAACTCCCCTAGCAAACATTACAAAAAAAAGATTATACTCTTGGTGCTTCAATGAGGTAAGAATATCACACCCCCCAAACTTAGTAACAATGTAAGTTGAAACTAAGTTTGGAAAGAGATGTAATTGCCGATTAGTAAGCACCTTAAATATAAAATTTCTTACTCACACGAAAGAAATAAAGCAATAAAATGGAAGGGCAAGCCCCCAACAGGCGCTCATGTTTAACGTCGAAGAGTCACGATGGATATAACCTTTGTAAGCTACTTGATCATAGGACGGTCTTCTCGCATCCTCACCTTCAAGTACTTTCTTTCCCTCTTTTTGTCTACACTCAGCACCTCACCTTTCTTGGTCACAAAAATATGATCCTCAAAACTACCTTCCTCCCATGACTGTCTAGACACCTCCTTGTTAATCTTCCACTTAAATTCAGAATCATCTGTCCTATTAAAATTAAGATTCAACAAGTTAGAAACCACATCTATGCTCTTGCACGATTGAGTCTCCATGGGCATCTTCATTGCTTTTTCAAGAGAGAAAACCTCATCTTCATTATTCATGTGTAGTCTAAGCTTCTCGGCACTCAACCTCTTTGCTCTTTCCCACTTCTTCTCAACTATAAGCTCAGTATTCTGCCCTTGGAATGGTACGGGAGTAGCATCAACATCATGTAAAGCATTCGGCACGGAAAATGGTGCTGGACGAGATGGTTCAACCTCCATTTGACCTGGGGTGTTGGTCGAACCAGGTGTGTCGTGGTCGAACCGAGCATCTGAAAGTGTGCACTCTCCCGGACAGGCTGATTCGACCACGGTTTGACCAATAGGATTGGTCGAACCATAATGGTCGTGGTTGAACCGTACTTTGAAAAAATAGGGTGCTGCTCACAGGGTGGTTCAACCACGGTTCGACCTATAGGGTTGATCGAACCATGTTTGATGTGGTCAAATGGCACTTCAGATAAAATAGGGGATGGCGAACAGGCTGGTTCGACCATGGTTCGACCAACTGAGTTGGTCGAACCATGAGGGTCTTGGTCGAACCGGTTGGCTAGAAGCTCCGGAGGTTGCCCAGGTGCTTGGTTCGACCTCCATGATGTGATTTGACCTATTGGCTTTGTCGAATCATGCTCTTGGAGCTTCGAAATTTGTTTTCGATATCATCGGTCCCTCATAACGCGTTCCAGACCTCAATGTGATGGCTTCGCACTCTTTTGGGTTCGTAATACCTTGAGACGGGAACTTTTCTTTCTCTAATGTTTGTGTCAATTGATTCACGTTTCCGGCCATCTGCCCCATCATAAAAGTAAGCTCCTTCATCTTCTTAGACAAATCTGCATGTTTAGAGTTCATAGTAGCTTCAAGATGGTCAACTCTTGCACCATTCCTAGCCATGTATTGATTGAAGGTATCTTTAACACTCTTCACTTTGTGCTACTTCATACTAGGCCCTCTTTGTGTCAACTCTGTAATCTGCTTCTGTTGGGACTTTAGTTGCTTGTTGATGTTAGCTAGACTAGAGACGATCTCATCATCCCTATTCGGCTTCGCCACTTGATGTTCAACCTGTGCTACATTGTCAAGTAAATATGATCCTCTTCCTCTTTTCGTAGGCCAATCATGTGAATTCATAGAGATGTCTTCAAATAACTTCTTTGCTTCAAGTGTTGTTTTAGATAACAGCGCTCCACCTGATGATGCATCAATAAGAATACACGACTCACAATTCAATCTATAGTAGAAGATGCATATGTAATCAGCCTTAGACATTCTATGCTGTGGACACCTCCTGAGCATGTCTTTAAACCTATCCCATGCCTCATGAAATTTCTCACCCTGATTCATAGCAAATTGGGTGATGTCTTGCTTCATTCTTAAGATCCTTGAGAGTGGCATGTATCTCTCCAAGAACTTCTGCTGCAGTTGGTCCCATATAGTGCAATCTGCTGCATCAAGAGTCTCATACCAAGCTTCCGCCTTATCAATTAATGAAAACTTGAATAGGGCGATCCATCTAGCATTATCATTAGCTCTAGCACCCTTCTGAGTGTTTGCATAACCAAGGAATCTTCTGAGTTCCTGATATGGATCTTCAAAACAATCTCCAGAAAAGAGATTCTTCTCTACCATGTTAATAAGAGCGGGATATATCTAAAAATTATCATCTTCCCCCCTTGCTCCTATAAACCCCACATTGCCAATTCTATAGTTCGTGAAAATTTCACGTATGGCAATATTATCCGAATTCTGCCTTCCTCGGGCAATGTCTAGCTCAGTGTGTTATCTCTTCCTTTCCTTCCTTTCGTTTTCCTAGTGCACAAGTACCTCAGAAAAATTCAAGGTTAGATAGAAATAAATAATCATAAATAAAAGTCTTAATCAAACTAGAAATAATAAATTAATAAATAACAGTTGTCCCCGGCAACGGCGCCAAGAACTTCATGTGCATTTTCTTTGTACGTAAAATTAATCCCCAAGTATTAAGGATATCAATTGCAGCTTAAGCAAGCAACCAAGTGAATATCAAACCCAAAGGACGACGTATTATCAATTTAATTATTTACTAAATTAATTAAGACGAATGACAATAAAAGTTTGGGATTTTAATCAAATAACTAATAAATAATTAATTAAAATAACAAATAAAATATCACTCGAAAAATACGAAAGTGGATCAAGTAGGAGAATAGGTAGCACTAAGATAATCCAGTTTCACTTATTAATTTTCCTTCCATGTGTTGATGCCCGACTCTGCCCTGTGGAATATGAACGCATTACTAAACCATGCATATCTACTATATAGACACAAGTAAACATGCGTGTAACACGTGTGAATAACCTCAAAATAAGAGATATAATTCCACCCCCCCTCTCTAGGTACTATCAGTATCAATTATTTCCCTGGCCAATAGGTACTCTAACTCGATATGATCTTCCTTTATAGGTACTATAAATTTACCCTCTTTATCCTGCTTACTAAACCGAATTCAATTCAATTAATAAACATTCATATATGATAGTTCTAATGAAGTTTCGGAGTCCCCTTACTTAGAATCATACGTTGAATCCTATTCAGCGGTGAACGCACTCAATCTACAACCAAGATATATATTTAGACTCTAAATACCAATTGAAGATGCACAAAATGACCGGGAATATGGATTAAGAAAGCACAATCATATATAAAATAAATTCATAAGTAGTGTAGTACGGAGTTTACACAAGAAAGTTCAATTAATTCGTAAAAACCTTCACAACCCTAGTTCTACCAAAAAGGCTCTAGCCCATGATGTTACGAAGAACAATCATGTGTGTTAGATAGAACTTACTCGGATGTCTGGAAAATACAAGATAAATTAGAAAACAAAATAAATCCTAGATTTTGGAGTCATTGCGTCCTTCTCCATCTTGAATTCTCCTCTTGGTTCTCCTCTTGATTCCACAAACGAACCTTCAAATTGATGGATGGATGGAGGAAATGATGTGGATGATGGTTGGGGGGAGATCCCCATTGCGGGGTGTAGGATGGTTGTGTTGTGTTTCTCTCCCTTTCTCTCTAATCTAATGTAATTCTTGGTGTGATCTACATCCCCTTTTATACTTGGAAGCTCTCCTTATGGACCTTGGATGGGCTTTTTTCTTGAAAAACACACAGAAACATGCACTTGGGGTGTAAATATCGGATCCGGACGCGTCCCAGTCATGTAGTTCGACCTAGGGTTCGATCTAGGGCTTGGTCGAATCGAAATCAACGATAATTCGCACTTCAGGCATGTGATTCGACCTTGGTTCGACCAACCTTATTGGTCGAACCACGCTGTCGTGGTCGAATCACACTTGCGCCGTCCCACTGTTTCACGTATAACTTCCACATCCAAACTCCGATTTAAGTGATTCTTGTGCCCACGTGATCCTCTCTTCCTTGGATTTCTATTCTTATAAAGAAATCAAGAAAACTCTAAGATTTGAATCTTTAACAAGCCATGAAAAGTAGAACATCCGTTCTGTTCGACACAGCTCGCGCGACGTCACCATTTTTCTCATAACTTCCTCGTTTGGACTCCCATTGTGGTGTTCTTTATGTCAAAACGATCCTATTTTCAGTGGCTTTCTAAAAATGTATCACACTACCAGTTTTGATCTCCACACAAACATAGAAAAATGACAAAATATGGACGTGTGTTTTTCAACGTTCATTCACAAGTTGCACCTTTTCTCCAACTTTGCACTTTTGATCCTTTTTCCACCTAAAATACAATAAAACTCCTCAAACGAACCTTTTTCTCGCATATATCGAATATAAGACACTTGTGCTAATATATAACAATAATTCTCATCAAGAAAGTGTTAAATTGGACACTAAAACACGCTTATTTTCACTCTCAACAATAAACTAGTAGTAAACCGAGTAAAACAAAGTGACAAACCAACAATAATAAGGAAGAAACACCAGGTTTAGCATAGCAGCAAAACCCATCAACCATCAATGAAATTCAAGAAAAATACTAGCAACCTAAGATTTCATAATCAGGAGAACCAGCAACTAAAAAGAGCAAAAACAACCAAACTTCAAATCAAAAGGATGTAGCAAGAAAATTCCAAAATCTAGTAAATAGAAAAGGCCGAAAAACCAGAAAACAACTTCAAGTGCCATTAAACAACTTTAGAAAAATAAGAGCTTACGAACGAATATCAAGAGCTCAATAAGGGTGTCCACAAACAGAACACCAATCAAACTGTCATCGGCTAACGAGTATTCGAAAAGAGAGCCCAAATTAACCATAAAGAATTACACACAAATTCTTCATGCTTGAAACATGATTTCTCACAATAATAGTAGATTAAAAATTGAAGGGTATAGGGGGGGTGGTACCTAGCAAAGGAGAAAGTCCAAGGAGTGACGAGCTGATCTTGGAAGGCTCGATCCTCACCGTACACATCTTCAACTCCACCCCCCACCGTCGATCTCAAGAATCAAATCCAACACGCACTCACAGTCCTTTGTTGCTTCAAGAAACTCTCCATCTTTCTCTCTTACAATTACAAATGATTGTTTCCTGCGAGAAAATAAGAAAATAAGATTTATTACACTTAATAAAAAGAAGAAAAAAAGGAAAAAAAAATGAGAAAAAATGTAAAAATTTTAAAAGTTTAAACCCTAAAATGAGAAAAAAAAATAAAAATAGGGTGTTAGAGGAAAGAATAAATTTAACCTTTTAAGTGAAACACTTAAAAAATTAGGTCTTAAATTGAGAGATAAACTTAATTACAGATTTGTAATATATACTTAAGAAACATTAAATATTGATGACTTTACATAACTAATAGTAACTTTATCATTAAACAGGTAAAACAACTGTTTCCTAAGTGATTAAAGTGGAAACAAACAATTTTTCATTCGTTACAATTTAGGGTTTACAGCACTGTTGCATACTCAAAAATAGATTTCACATATTTTTCTCAGAACTTTTGAAGAAAATATATCCCCATGTTGAACTCTCTCTCTCTCTCCCCCTCTCTCTCTCTGTCTCTCTCTCGGTGGAACACTAACTTAAGGTAATTCTTCACTTTATGTAACTTGTGTGTGTGTGTTTAAATTTGTAAAAATAGATTGTAAGATTTTTCTTTTTCTTTTAACTTGTCAAATTGTACATGTAAAGTAGTCAAATTTGATTAAGATTTTCAAGAAGGTAGTAGTTTTTTTTTAAATACCACCAAGCACACCTTTTATCTATCTAAAATTTCTGTGTCGAATATTAAAATGAAAGAAGTTTTATTTTTATTGTAGCTTAATAAATCTGAGTATTCATTCTTCAGAATTTATAATGTTGTGAATATAACGACTAAGGCATTAATTATTTTATATTTAGTTTACTTATCTTTTAGGCCGGATGACGGATTTTGGAAATAATAGTTGGGCCAGCCTCTTACAATCTACTTATCTTTTAAGATCTAGTGATTTGTTTGAAAGAGCAGTGAAGGATTACCTAAATCATGAATTTTCAACTCGAGCTGTAGGTAATGAAATAAGTTGTCCTTGTAAAGAGTGTTATCATCGATTTTGGCATAATAGAGCTACAGTGTTTGATCATTTGATTGTCAAGGGTATCGGCTCAAAGATTAAACAATGGCATTTTGACCAAAAAAGCATATATCATTTATCAAATACAACAAAAATGACTGATGCCTAACATGCATGATGAGATGAACAATTTGTTGCATGACACTCACAAGGATTTGGTTGACAAGTTTTCTGATCTCCATCAAGGAATACCTGAAAACATTCCAGAGGATGTCGATTCTGAAGTGAAGAAGTTTTTTAAGTTGGTTGAAGATGAAAAACAAGAGGTATTTCCAGGGAGCAAATCTTTTTCGAAGCTATCATTCATTGTTAGATTGTATTTGTTCAAGTGTGTAAATGGCATCACAAATGCAGCATTCTCTGAGCTTCTTAAGATAATTCAAGAATTGATTCTAGATGCTAAGTAACCAAAGTCTCATAATGAAGCTAAAAAGTTGGTGAAGGATTTGGGTCTTTATTACGAGAAGATTGATGCATGTAGAAATGACTGCATGCTCTTTTGGAAGGAAAATGAAGGGGCCACAAATTGCAACATTTGTCATGAGTCAAGGTGAAAAGAGAGTGGTGACAATCAACAAGGAAATAATAAGAGTAATAGTTCTTCTACCCGCCGAATCCCAGCTAAAGTAATTTGGCACTTTCCATTAAAACCTTCAAAGGCTGTATATGTGTCATGAGACAGCCAATTACATGAGGTGGCATGATGAGTAAAGGTTTAAAGATGACAAATTAAGACATCCAGCAGCTGGCTCAGCTTAGCAGGATTTTAATAGCTTATATAAAGATTATGCTAAAGAGGCACGACATTTGGGCCTTGCAAGTGATGGATTTAATCCATTTCGAACCATGAGCAGTTTACACAGTACTTGGCATGTGGTATTAATTAATTACAACCTACCACCATGGTTATTTATGAAACACCCAAATATCTTATATTGTCACCACTAATTCCAGGGCCTATATCTCCAGGGAATGACATTGATGTTTACCTACAGCCTTTGATTGAAGAGCTAAAAGATTTATGGGATTTTAGGCTGGCTACATATGATGTTTCAAAGAATGAAACATTTCAGATGCATGTTAATCTTATATCAACAACTAGTGATTTTCCTGGCTATGTAATGTTGTCCGGTTGGAGAAGAAAAGGAAAATTTGGTTGTCCATCTTGTCACTATGAAACTAAACAGTTGTACTTAAATTATATTAAGAAGACATGCTACATAGGAGCCCGAGTAGTTTTGCAAGGTAATCATCAATGGCGTTATGACAAGAAGTCTTTTAATGGAGAAATTGAAGAGAGGACAACTCCAGAACCTTTGTCAGGTGATCAAATCCTTGAGTTGTTACAAAGCTTCGAAAATAAATTCGGTATAAAACAACCAAGGAAAAAAATTGAAGATTGCCCATTTAAGAAAAAGTCAGGATTTTTTAAATTACCTTATTAGAAGGATGTTACATCTCTAGATCCCATGCACATAGAGAAAAATATTTGTGATGGTATGGTTGGAGCATTGTTAGACATTCCTGGAAAGATAAAGATCATCATAAGGGCCGGCTAGATCTAAAAGAAATGGAGATCAGAAAATCACCTCATCCTATTGAGTCTAATGATGGGCGCCATATTTTGTTACCTAAGGCATCATTTTCAATGTCCAATGATGAGAAGACATTATTTTTTGAGGTTATAAAGAATGCTAAACTAACGCATGGGTGTGCATCAAATCTTGCATGTCGTGTGCAAATGAATGAAAGAAAAATATATCAGAGTACAAAAGTTACGATACACATATTTTGTTGCAATATTTACTTCTAGTGGCTATTTTAAAAACTCTAGCAAAACATGTAGCTCTTGCCTTGATAAGGTTAATTGCCTTTTTTAGAGACATATGCAATAAAGTTATTGATCCGAAAGACCTAGATCGATACCAACATGAAATTGTTGAGATACTATGTAAGTTAAAAACTATATTTCCTCCATCATTTTTTGACATCATGATCAACTTGCCCATCCATCTTGTGAATGAAGTCAGGCTGAGTGGACTAGTAATGGTTGGTGGATGGACCCAATAGAGAGGTACCTCGAAAAGCTAAAATCATATGTTCGTAATCAAAGTCATCCAGAGGGATCAATAGCAGAAGGATATTTAGCTGAGGAGTGTTTGATATTCTGCTCAAGATATTTGCAGGATGGTGACAACAAAAGGTCTAAGAATTATAAAAGGAATTAGAAAGCTGCAGCCGAAGACCACTCACCTATTTTCCCAAAACTAGGTTTCCATTTGGGGAAAAAAGAAAGGAAAAGAGAGGACATGTATTCTCTTTAGATGTACGCTTAAGGGTATGGTACATCGATACGTCCTATTCTATTGGAACGATGCTCAAGTTGAGGGTAAGCATCTAGATTTATTATTACCTATTTATTTATTTATTCATTTTATTTATTGTATTTGAGTCTAATGAGATTGAATCTATTCCATTGAGCATGAAGATTTGATGAAAAACAAGCTCGGGATAAGAAAAAGAAACGGTGGAGGCAAGCTCAACAACATAGCAAAGATGTTACAGTGTTGTTTAAAGAAAAAGTTGAATCAATTCAAGTTCTTGATTATGTTAAGTGGTTATCATTGGGTCCTTCTAATCTTGCAAGAAGATACACTGGTTATTGCATTGGGGGATACATGTTCTACACTAAAGAACGTGATGTAAGGTGCAAAACACAGAATATTGGAGTCGACTTGGATGCTTTACTCTCAAGTTTTACTAGCGCTAAGGATGATAAACTCATTTTGAAAATTTTGACCTTTTATAGGACTATAAGCTAAATCATTGAGCTTAATTATTGGGGTTGTTTTAGAGTCATCTTATTCAGGTGTGATTAGTATCATGTGGAAAAGGATCTGTATAGTCTCACACGTGTAAATTTCAGCAAGTTATGCTATGGCAATGATCCCTTCATCTTAGCATCACCAGTTCAGCAGGTCTTTTATGTAAAAGATCATATTGAAGAGAATTGGCATTACATGATGAAGAAGTTACCAAATGAATTTTTCCATTTGGAAGATCAATAAGAGGACTCGTATTTGGTTGAACTACTGATGTTGTTTATGATGACATAGGTGATTTGGTTGATGATGATGAGGCTATCAATTGGTACGCAGATGATCTACCCCACACTGTGGTTGAGAATGTAGAAGACGAGGTGAATAACGAAACAAGTAACCATGAAGATAATTTAGATTTGGATGACACTAATATGGACTGGATGGAGTCTTGAGATAGTTAAATGGTTTCTTTAAGCTTTCTGTAGGTATTATTTATGTTCACTAGAGTCTTATTTCGGGATCATGAGTTGGGAGCCAATAATTAGTTCTCTATGTTGGTATTAGTATCTGCATATGTCGGCTTGGTCAGTTTCAGGATCATATTTTGTTTTCAGGTTGTATGAGAAGTTTTGGGTTATTTCTTTCCTCCTCATTTCTCCTACTTTTTGGACTGTCCTTTATTTACTTGGAGTTATGTTTTATCTTTCTATATTTTTAAGGACAATTTCTATATTTTGCTTGCACTTTAAATTACCTTCCTTATAGGAAACCACACGTTCCGTGTCAAAAAATAAAAAAATTAAATGAACAACAATGAACATATCAATTATTATGTAAAGATAAATAATGTAAATTGTTCATATTAATGCAGTGAATACACAATATATGATCAACTTAGTCACAACAACTTATGACAACAAAACAAATATAGTCATCAGATTTCTGTATAACAATTTAAAATGGAGCCATGAACAGTGGAAATCATACCTGGTTTAGTTTGTATATTTTAAGAGATAAACATTCCTTATAATTTTTGCTTGATTATCTGGTGTGGAACAAGGCCAGCCCTCTATCTGGACATGCATTGAGAACGTCGTGCAGGCTGTTTCCTTTATCCAAGTTATAATTCCCACTTTGAGCTTTCACCTAAACCAAAAACCAAAAGTAAGTATGATTAAATAATCATATTAAAAGTGAATCATATTAAAGAAAGTGTGAATTTACTTAAGTACCTTCTATCGTACCAGTTCCTCAAATAACTCCTTCAAGTTGAGATTTAGGTTGCTACCTTCCCTATAAAAGTTAATATCATATAATTAATCATATAACAAACCAATGGCTAGTAGTAATTGATATTGAATATGATTACTTTGGAGTCATTGATGCATCGAACACCAAGACCTTCAAGCAACCTTGTCTTAAGGAGGTCTCTTACTCTGACATGAGGCCTTTTGATTTTCAACTCGGACAGGCTCGTGTCTACAGCTACCTCTTCCTCCGCTCTTAACTCTGTCTCCTTCTCCTACAACTTGGAAGTATAGATTTTAAACCACCTCCAATAAACTTGAATCACTTTCACTCATGTTGCATCCTTCTTCTCATCCTTCCCTACATCTTCCCCACCCAATCTTTCTTCTTTATCCATGTACTGTTGCTTTGGGACTGGAACTACTGACGCTTTGGGACTTCGTTGCTCTTTTTCTGCAGGCTGGAAGCTCCTCCATTTCAGGTTGCGCCTTCATGATGAATGGAAAATTCCCTCTTTATGCTAAAAACACACAATTTAACTTCGATTTACTCATGAAACTTATAATAATAAAGCAGTTCCTATTAAGGACAAAAAGGAATGCAATATAATGAAATATTATATATTTCAATATTCTTTAGATTAATCACATTGATAATAAAGTCCGTTCAGGTGACAAACTAAACAAGTAGGACTACAAGCAAAAACAAAGGAACAATTAGTACCTTCAAGAAGTGAATAGGAAGATCTCACACTTTTTCTTTTCACTCTTGATGCACTTTCTGTCACATTGGTAATGTTCCTCAAACTTCCCATAACGTCTCTTCCGCCAATTATTACACCGACATCCCATTACCCCAATGGCCATGGCATGACTACAATGAACAATAAACCCATGAATTATTTCCAAGGCAGCCTAACCTGTGCTACCTCTTCTACATTGGCATTGTAATTGTATTACTCTCAGATATATACTTTGAAGTTTATTTATCATGAGATACATTGAAAAATAGAAAATACAATCAGATACACAAATTAGTGGATAAAGAGACAAAATTACCCTCAACTAAATCAATATTTACTCTCACATTCTCTCTAAAATGGCACTGCCCCATCGCGTCCCAGCCAGCAACTAGCTTTATCGAATTTCCGTAGCTGTTTTTAATGGCAATCCTGTTTTCCCTAGCCGTTGCCGTCAATGAAATAATCTTCCCCTGCTGGGCTCCCAGCTTTTTGCCCAATCTGCTTCTTGATACGGATTTCACAAGGAGTTTCTGATTCACGCCTATTGTCGTTCTTCCAATTGTACAAGCGCCATCTAGGGATCCTTCCCCCTCCATGGTGATGGAGGATGATGTTGTCGGCCGTACCGACTTCTAATCTATTCTATTGGCAGCTTTAATTGTCTAATCAGCTGCCAGAGATCTTCAATTAGCCACCATTATCTAAGGGTAGCAGCAGATGTCCACTTGACCCTCTGTTAGTGTGCTTCTTTCTGCTGGTGTGAGGCCATATCAGATGTGTCCTTGCCACTTTTTTCACTGCCTAGGGCAGTTCACAATTTTCACCGCTGTCGATTTCTCCAGCATGAGTGGGTGCTCTCTATTATTTTAGGGAATCTGAGGTTGGTTGCAGAGATTATTCAAGATGATTTCTTTCTTTTTCTAGTGACACTACCTTATTTTTATTGCAGAATCTTACGAGAGAGGAGACATCGCCTGCTCGTATCCATTTTCCATTTACTACGTGTTGCCCTGTTTCTCATCTTCTTACCGTGCATCGGAGACTGTTTTCCAGCACTTGTGTGTTGGTGATACATACATCTTTGCTTCTTGTGAAGATTTCTTACATACTATATTTCCTGTTGTTTCAAATACTCGATATTAGATGGAAGAGGTATACTTGAGATCAATTTGATGATCTTATTCTTGAATGGGTAACAACACATAAATCACCTCCAATTGGTTACTCGATTCTTGGTTTTATTTGTTCTTGCTCTTGTATATTTTGTTTAGGCCTTTCTTAGGGCTGTGCTCAATCCTTGGTGGAGTTTTATAAGAACTTAACCAATACATGTTCAGAGCTACAGGGACATCTTATTTGAACATGTTTATCTTATCATGGTATTGTGACATTTGGTTGATGTATTTCATGGAACAATTCCAACATTTCCAGAATCGAAGTAGAATACTAATGATGACTTGATGTCCTGTTTGAGGCAGCTACTACACATTACTACTGAAGATGCGTGTCAAATGTTCCTTTTGTTCTGGCATTGGGTTATGATGTAGGTATCTTCAATCTTTTATCTGATCATTTATTTCTTAAATATGCTGTTGTAACATTTCATGTTGAAATGCTCATGCTAATTCAGTTTTATGTGTTGGATTGTATACTAAAAGTCTAGTTTTTTGTATGAACAATATTGTAACAATTAATTTGAAATGAGAATCATATGATCAAATGATTGCATCTTATAATTTATTTATATGTTCGATGCAATAGTCCACTTACTTTATACTGTAGATAATATGTTGTGCGACAACACGCGGAAGATCATATTATCGATTTCCTTATAAAGTATAAACTGATGCTCACAACCGAGATAGACGGGGACTCTCTATTGGGATGGTTGTAGTGTGGTTTGGTATTAGCTTGTCTTGGCTATAGAATCACATTAGTCCACTTATGTGTATTGAGCAGGACCGCTTGAGATCGTTCGACTTATACTGACTTATAGGAGAACTTGATCTCAGATATTATGGAAGTTCGTGCTCTTAATCCCTATACAATAACCTCGACACGTAGGGCAGTATGTATTTCTTTGATTCATCAATGGGTGAGATTTACATGTAATTAAATCAACAAACTCGATGAGTTGGGAAGTAGTGCTGTCTCTATGGTGTGCTGTTGATTGTAGAAGGAATCCGTGTCCGTCATAGGTTGATGATGTCCCCTTGAGGAGCTCATAAGGATTATCATGTAAACCCTGCAGGTGGAATTTATTCCGGCATGATAATGAGGTTGAGTGGTACTACTCTTGGATGAGATATTAATTAATTGGGTTGTCAGTAACTTAATTAATTAATGGACATTGTATATCTTAAACATGGGGAGACTAATGGACTCATAATAAGAAGGAGCCCAAAACGTAATTTTGGGATTGGTACGGTAGTGCAATAATAATATTTTAGTGGAATATATTATTATTATTGGACTTAAGTATAAGCTTTGGGCTAAGCTTGGATACTTAAGCCCAATGGAGGTCCAACCCAATTTCTCCTCCTGGTCCCTGCTGTAGCCCATGTATATAAGTCACCTCAACTTATCTGGAACCCTAATCTAATTGATTATTCATGTGTGATGAGGGTTGAGATCAGATTGAGGAGGTCTCGTAGATCATCGCCGACACGACGTCGAGATCGGACTTGGGACATACAGCAGAAGATCAGAAGGTAGTTTGCTGCTGCTGTCCGTGACCTTGCGAAATTTGTATAAATTCGTACAGTGCTCAGAATTTGATGATCAATATACTGACAGAAATCCGTCGAAGAGAGGATCGTCTGAACGTAAAGATCATTCAATTCTGACATCAGACGAGGAAGTTATGTCCATTCTCGTGGGACTGCGCAGGCTGCCTGCGAGAATCAATCTTCATCAACATACCTTGGTGAACGGTAATCGTTTCTATGATTTATTGCTTCCGCTGTGATAGAAACGCATGGTATCCTAACAGGTCACGTTAAACAAACAATCGAATGCCAACAATTGGTATCAGGGCATCGGTTTCGTGGTGAAGCGTGACACGTTAAACTAGGGTTTATGTGGTTAATTTTTCGAAATTAGGATCGCATGTTTAGGGTTTTGGTTTTACTGCGCAAACCATGAATATCCCTATGTGAAATATACCCTATATCATATCTGTTCGTTGATGGTTGTGTGTGAGAGGATTCGACGAAAACTGTTCGTCAATTTCACATGGAAGGAAGAAATTGAGAGAAAATACAGCGCAGTGATATTACAGAGGCAATAACCAGAATTTCAGCCGTCGGATCAGGTTGAATTTTGGTCAACACGTTCAGATTTTGTGGATGTACATTTTGAACGGTGAAGATCGTATTTGGAGCGTTGTGTTGTCGGGAATATGCCAAAAACAGAAGCAGTTTTTTGGGCGATTCTGTTCTGCGCAGTCGAGGGAAAAGAGCTGTTTCTCACAATCTAACCGTTGGATCGACCTGTAATTTGGACAGCATGTTCAAAACTCACAGGTGTAGATTCTGGACGGTGGAGATTGGATTTCCAGGTTTCTAAAGTTGCGAACCCTGAACGACGCGTTGGGCTGAACTTGGTTCCGTGCAAGTAGGCCCTTAGACGAGCGGATTTGCATCAGGTTCGTTCGATGCTGCACCAGGTTCGAGCAGATTTTTATCAGGTTCGATTGGTCTGCATCAGGTTCGATCGATGCTACACTAGGTTCGAGCGGATTTGCATCAGGTTCGATTGGTCTGTATCAGGTTCGATCGATGCTGCACCAGGTTCGAGCAGATTTTCATCAGGTTTGATTAGTCTGCATCAGGTTCGATCGATGCTACACCAGGTTCGAGCAGATTTGCATCAGGTTCGATTGGTCTGCATCAGGTTCGATCGATGCTGCACCAGGTTCGAGCAGATTTGCATCAGGTTCGATTGGTCTGCATCAGGTTCGATCGATGCTGCACCAGGTTCGAACAGATTTGCATCAGGTTCGATTGGTCTGCATCAAGTTCGATCGATGCTGCACCAGGTTCGAACGGATTTGCATCAGGTTCGATTGGTCTGCATCAGGTTCGATCAATGCTGCACCAGGTTCGAGTGGATTTGCATCAGGTTCGATTGGTCTGCATCAGGTTTGATCAATGCTGCACCAGGTTCGAGCGAATTCACATCAGGTTCGATTGGTCTGCATCAGGTTTGATCGACTCTGCACCAGGTTCGAGCGGGTTTGCATCAAGTTTGACTGGTCTGCATCAGGTTCCACGTGAGTCTTCACAATATGATCGGGCAGGATGCCAGAGTAGTGGAGCAAGCTGAGGGGAGGTCGATCCCCATCGCAGTTGTCCGCATTCATGATTGGTGGCGAACAATCGAATTCGCTGTTATATAACTGTTATAATTAATTTATTAATTGATTATTGTTATATATGTATGCATGATTCTCTATGATTTATTGCCTTAAATAGAAGCATGCTAGATTGCGTATTATATTTGGTATATTATATGCATGTATGTTGGAGTGTTGATCAAGTCAACTTATTTTTGGCAATTTATTTCCTTATATATAACTGCTATAATTGTTTTATTGGTCAATTATTGTTATATATTTGGAAGTATGAGCATGCTAGGTTGCGTATTTTATTTTTAAATATTATATGTATGTAAAAACCCTCGGTGTTGAATAACTAAGTGGGAGAGGGGATTGGTAAAAATTCCCGCGGCTTCTATTATTGGTTTGTTAGCAATGTGAATAAACTTGCGCGTCGGCATTAGAGCCTTCCTCCCCATCGGATGAGTTTATTCATGGATTGCTGGGACAGACTTCTTTAAATAATTATGTTTGTAATGTGATGCATATGAACTTGCGCGTTGGCAGAGACCTTCCTCCATATCGGATGAGTTCATGTGCGGATCACTGTACAGAATTATAATTGATGACTGTAGGAAGTTATCCGAGCGAGTGTGTACTTCTCCATCTGTAAGGCACATAAGCTTGGGCCACGGACTTGGAGTCAAATAATGGTGTACACTTAGGTGTAAATAATAAGTATCCTCCCCATCGGAGTCACTGCTTTTATTTGCATGGCTAAAGAGGAACCAACTATTAGTTATTTTGTCATAAAGTTAGGTTGATAAATGAAATTAATGGGTAAAATCTTCTCTTGTAAATGTTCGGGTTTGTAAACGTCCACACTATCGTGGCTTGCAGACTCACGGTGCTTGAGATGTCGGTGAATTTTATTTTTATATTGTTTTGAGGGAATCAATATAAAAGGATAAAATTCCAAGTTTTGATCGGTATATTTATTTGTGATTCTCTGATTTTCAAATGGTTTTATCTCACTTATTATTAACTAAAAGAAATTATATTTACTTGTCCAAATTAGATGATTAGAAAAGAATCTTGGTTTTGAATTTTACTGCTTAAGAAAATACATGTGTGTTCTCACAAAGGACGTCTCATGATGCCTATTAAAGTCTCTAGTGAAGAGATGAGAGGTTCATAGAAATATGATGGTCTCATGTAACTCTTCGGATACTTGAGTAATTTAAAAGGCGGTAGGTCATGATTGAATTTGATGAATGAATTGGAAATACATAGAATAGAAGTTGAAGGGGAAACCTAAGTCAATTTTATTCTTCATAATTGCCTAGATGTTTTGAGTAAGTTTCTCATGAATTACAAGAGGTTGTATATGGTGGGAAACTTCTGACAAAACATGTGGTAAAGGAAATTCAATTTCATAAAAGGAGTGAACAAGGATAGAATCTTACTTACTAGTTGTTTAAACATGATTAGTGATGACATCTACTGACACGAAGTGTGTAGATACTGGAATCACTGAATGTTCATTACTAAGTGAGGATAAGATTGTTATGACATGGGTAAAACTACAAGACTAGTGGCTATTGCAGTGAGAGTTGTTTATTTATCTTACGATATGAATAAACGTTTGATTTTGTAAAATTATCTTTACTTACGTTTTCATAGAAAGAATTTGATTTCGGTTTCTATGCATTAATAGATGGATACTCCATTTCATTTAAATGACATGGTCATTATAATGAAGGATAGAGTTGTAATCTGTTATGGTACGTTGATGGACAATTTGTATACTCTTAAATCATGTATATTCCACAGATGCAACAAATAGTAATTAATAATGCATCTTCTGATCTTAGTAAGAGAAAGTAACCTTCGGAGATGAACTAAACATGCATTTGGCGCCTAAGACTAGATCATTTTACTTGAGTAGGACTCAAAAGTTGATAGCAGATGGACCGTAAGGTTTATCTGAAGTGAAAACTATCGGACTTGTGAGTCTTACTTGGAAGTAAAAATGATTAATTACATTTTCAAGGTAAAGGGGTGTAGAGCCAAAGATATATATGCTGGAATTGGTTCATTCTGATTCAAGCGGGCCTAATATTATCTAGGCGAGAGGTGGTTATGAATAATCGAAGATTATTCTAGATACCGATATATTTATTTGATGCACTGTATGTCTAAATTCTTTGATTTATTCAAGAATTACAAGGTTGGTACAGTAAAGCATCATGGAAAATATATCAAATAATGACGATTTAATCGTCATTACGAGTACCTCTTAGGATAATTAGGAACTATTAATCAGAGGTTGAGATTAAATCTCAAGTGGTCTACACCGGGCATGCCCCAGCTGAATGGTGTGGTGGATAGAAGGAATAAGACTCTTATGGTAATGATTAGATAGATGATGAATTATTTGGAATTACTTAATTCATTTTATGGATAAGCCCTAGAAACAGTAATTCATTTGAATGTTTGTCTGTTTGTGGGATATGCTATAAAAATGAAGGTGATTTATTTAGTCTAAAAGATCGAAGGGTGATTGTTAACACAAACACTAGATTTTTGGAAAGGGACTATGTAATAAATCACAAACCCATGTATGAGTTGTTCTAAAGGTAGTGAGAAGAAAACACAAAGTATAAGTACCAAGTGTACAAGAGGATATACCACAAGGTAAACTGCAATGCGTGTCACGTCTGATACACAATTACATGTAGTGCCTTATCGCAGTGGGAGGATTATTCGACAACCCGTGAGATACATGTTTTGGGAAAGTCGTAAGACTTGATCCCTAGTAAACATGGTATTATCCCAGAGAAACGACATTGCACTACAAAATTAAAATGCGGAATCTTAGTAAGTGCAATGAATATTAAAATAAAATCGATGGATTTTAAATTAGGTCTGGATGCTTGTTGAACCGCTAAATGGCGTAAAAGACATTGGAAGCGGGCATTCAAGAATAAAAGAGGATCATAGAATAAGGTGAAAACCTTGGAAGCAAGCTTGTTGCGAAAAGGTATACTCAGAAAGAAATGGTTCGATTATGAGAAAACATGTTCGCCGGTAGCTATGCTTAAGTTGATCCGGACTCTTTTATTTGTTGCTACTCATATGAAATATGAGGGATAGCAAATAGATGTCGAGACAGCTTTCCTGATTGGAAGTCTTAAGAAAAACATCTATGTGAAGCAACCAGAGTGATTCATTGCAAAGAGCTAAGAGCATTGTGATAATGAGCTTAAAAGTGTCCATTAATGGACTAAAACAAGCTTCATGATCATGAAACATCCGTTTTGATGAGGTAATCCAGTGACATGGATCTAATCAATGATCGGATGGGTCTTGTGTATTGAAAAGAGTGATGGAAACGTGGTGGTATTTCTTGTACTATACGTAGATAGTATCTTACTCATTGGAGACAATGAAAGAGTATTGTCGGGCGTATGGGTATGGTTGATAAAGCGATATGAGATGAAGGACTTAAGAAGAGCAAAAATATCCTTTTGATCACGGTAATACGGATCACAAGAAAGGATGTTATGCTTATCTCAAGTTTCATATAATGATACGATCCTTACTCGTTTAGCATGTGAATTTATCTAAGTGAATGTGTCTTGTGACACAAAAGTAGATAAAGAAGATGAAAACGATTCCTTATGCTTCGGCAAATGAGGAAGCTTAATCTAAGGAATGCTATGCACGAGATTGGATATCTGTTTTGCCGATGGCATGAACAGTGGGTATCAACGTAACCCAGAACAAGAATGATGAACTGTGGTAAGACATATACTTATGTACCTGAAAAGGACTAGAAACTATATGTGGGCTTACCGAACATATTCACTGATTCTTATGGGTTACATAGATTCAGATTTTTCAAATCAGATAGGGACGACAGTAAATCTACCTCAAAGATTATGCGTTTAATTTTAGGAAGTTGAGTCATAATGTGGAGGAGTGTTATATAGAAATATATTTCAGACTCCGGACTCCATCATGGAAAGATGATAAATTGGAGCCTATGAGGCAGCCAAAGTATCTGTATGACTCTAGAAACTTCAAGATGGACTTCGAAGTATTTCTAAGTTTGCCCAAGGATATCACAATTTATATTGATGATATTGGTGCAGTTGCAAACTTGAAGGAATCACGAGCCCATAAGGTAATTAAACACATGGAGTGCAAGTACCACCTATTACGAGAAATCGTATGATGAGGGGAATGTTGTTGTCGTCTAGATTGCATCGGATGATGATCTAGTAAATCCATTTACAAGGACCTTAAGGCGAGAGCTTTTGATGGTCGTGTAGTGGGAGTGGAAATCAGATGTATGGCAGAAGACATGACAGCATAGTCTTTTAGTATAAGTGGGAGATTGTTGGATTGTATACTAAAAGTCTAGCTTTTTGTATGAACAATATTGTAACAATTAATTTGAAATGAGAATCATATGATCAAATGATTGCATCTTATAATTTATTTATATGTTCGATGCAATAGTCCACTTACTTTATACTGTAGATAATATGTTGTGCGACAACACGCGGAAGATCATATTATTGATTTCCTTATAAAGTATAAACTGATGCTCACAACTGAGATAGACGGTGACTCTCTATCGGGATGGTTGTAGTGTAGTTTGGTATTAGCTTGTCTTGGCTATAGAATCACATTAGTGCACTTATGTGTATTGAGCAGGACCGCTTGAGATCATTCGACTTATACTGACTTATATGAGAACTTGATCTCAGTTATTATGGAAGTTCGTGCTCTTAATCCCTATACAATAACCTCGACACGTAGGGCAGTATGTATTTCTTTGATTCATCAATGGGTGAGATTTACATGTAATTAAATCAACAAACTCGATGAGTTGGAAAGTAGTGCTGTCTCTATGGTGTGCTGTTGATTGTAGAAGGAATCCGTGTCCGTCATAGGTTGATGATGTCCCCTTGAGGAGCTCATAAGGATTATCATGTAAACTCTGCAGGTGGAATTTATTCCGGCATGATAATGAGGTTGAGTGGTACTACTCTTGGATGAGATATTAATTAATTGGGTTGTCAGTAACTTAATTAATTAATGGACATTGTATATCTTAAACATGGGGAGACTAATGGACTCATAATAAGAAGGAGCCCAAAATATAATTTTGGGATTGGTACGGTAGTGCAATAATAATATTTTAGTGGAATATATTATTATTATTGGACTTAAGTATAAGCTTTGGGCTAAGCTTGGATACTTAAGCCCAATGGAGGCCCAACCCAATTTCTCCTCCTGGTCCCTGCTGTAGCCCATGTATATAAGTCACCTCAACTTATCTGGAACCCTAATCTAATTGATTATTCACGTGTGATGAGGGTTGAGAGCAAATTGAGGAGGTCTCGTAGATCGTCGCCCACACGACGTCGAGATCGGACTTGGGACATACAGCAGAAGATCAGAAGGTAGTTTGCTGCTGCTGTCCGTGACCTTGCGAAATTTGTATAAATTCGTACAGTGCTCAGAATTTGATGATCAATATACTGACGGAAAGCCGTCGAAGAGAGGATCGTCTGAATGTAAAGATCATTCAATTCCGACATCAGACGAGGAAGTTATGTCCATTCTCGTGGGACTACGTAGGCTGCCTGCGAGAATCAATCTTCATCAACATACCTTGGTGAACGGTAATCGTTTCTATGATTTATTGCTTCCGCTGTGATAGAAACGCATGGTATCCTAACAGGTCACGTTAACCAAACAATCGAATGCCAACATTATGAAATCATGGGGTAAAGTTGAATTGATGAGTAAAGAGTGTAGTTTGGAAGAGAAGGGGCACTGAATTTTGTTCCCGTTCATCTCAATTTATGTTGTGTGATAATTTGGATGAGGGTGAAGTTGGAATTTATGCAATGTTAGGGATAGTATTCAATTATGCATAGTGGTTAAGTTATGCGAAGTGGGTTGGAAGTCACATAGCTACTTGCATTTAGGCATCTGTCTATAAATGTAGGTTGCACAACTCCTAAATATTTATCCATCATCCTTTGTTGTATAAACTTGCAACATGCCTAGTATATTCTATAATGTAGCAGAATCATGCATTCTTAGACAGCATCGATATCATCATGTGTTTTTGCTCTTCTCTTGGGCAAGTGGATCAACTACTTCTAAAATTGTAGCTTACAAAAATCATTTGGGCATTTTTCATAGTGGGCTTCCATAATACTTACTCATGTAGATGATGCAGATACTTGTTTGTAAGTGAATGAAGGCGAGAGCTAAGGATAATGTTGGGCATGAAGATATTTGTGGCTTTGTATTTGTACATAGCTTAAATTAAAATACACGAGTCCTTAATAGGTGTTGAAAGAAGCATGCAGCTGGTACACAAAATAAAGGCAATGAAGATGGAAAGTCTACATGTAACTAATCAATCTGCGATTGGTTTAAATTGATTCCAGTTGTTTTTACAATTTTGTTTATCCTTGCTATTGATTTTTAAAGTTTTGGTGTTGGTACAATTTTATAGTTGGTTTTTAATATTGTGATTCAATTAACATTATAAGCTGACAAGAGTATAAATTTAAAAATTCAACTGTGCATAGCTGGACTATCTTAATCATTACATTAAGTTTTAAATTAATCTTAATCGTAAATTAAATAATATTATTAAAAATTAAATGAAATAACTACCCACTACTATCCGATTTAAACTTGTGATGAGAGTGAAAATAATCGTGTTTTAGTGTCCAATTTAAAACCTTTTTGATAGGAACTGTTATCATATATTAGTACAAGTGTCTTATATTTAATATATTTGAGAAAAAGGTGCACTTAAGATGTTTTAGGTGGAAAAATGATCAAAAGTGCAAAGTTGGAGAAAAGGTGCAACTTGTGCATAAATACTGAAAAACACACGTTCAACTTGTATAATTTTTCTGTATTCTTTTGGAGCTCAAAAGTATAATTATAATGTATGGTTGGAAACTCACAGAAGAGAGGGTCGTTTTGGCACAAGAAACACCTCAATCGAAGTCCAAACGAGAAAGTTATGATCGAAATAGTGATGTCACGCAAGCTATTTCTACTCGGCACGTTTGTTCCACTTTACATGACTTATTACATCTACAAATGTTGGACTTTTGGTGATATATTTATATAGATAGAAAGCCAGGAAAAGAGGGTCACGTGAGCGTAAGAATAATTAGAATCGAAGTTTGGACGAGGAAGTTATGCTCAAAATCGTGAAATCGCGAAGCTGCCGGCGATAATTTTTGAGAATTTTCAAAAATTTCCAAAAATTATTTATTTCTTAGAGCACAATTAATCTCCTTATCATATAATCCTCCATGATTTACCCATATCTTATATTTCCTTATTTAATTCCCTTCTCACACCTATATATATTTTACATCATTATTCATGAGTGGCACCGCAACACAATCATCCTACACCCCACAGGGGGAATCACCCCACAAACATCATCCACATCTTTTCCTCCATCCATCCATCACTTTGAAGATTCGTCTGTGGAAACAAGAATTAGAACCAAGAGGATTTGAAGAGACGGAAGAGAGAACGAAGGAGACTTCTACACCAAGGGTTTTCCAAATTCTTCTCTTCTACTTTCTAATTTTTCGGACATATGGGTAAGATCTATCCAACCCCGATGATTGTTCTTCGCAATATCATAGGCTAGAACTATTTTGATAGATCTAGGATTTTGAAGGTTCTTATGAATTAATTGAACTTTCGTGTGTATACTCCGTACAACACTACTTGTGAAATTATTTTATACATAACTGCATATTTTTAATCCATATTCACGGGTCATTTTGTGCATCTTCAACTATTATATAGAGTCTAAATATACATATTGGTTTTTGATTGAGTGTGTTCATTGCTGAACATGATTTTATGATATGATTCTAAGTGAGGGGACTCTAAAGCCTCATTAGGAACTATCATATATGAATGTTTATTGATTGAATTAAATTCTAGTTAATAAGCAGGATAAAGAGGTTAATTTTATAGTACCTATAAAGGGAGATCATATCGGGTTATTTAATTTTAGTATTTTAGTTGTTAGATTAAATCCAACTTTTATTGTCGTTCGTCTTAATTAATGTTGTTAATAATTAAATTGATAATACGCGTCCTTTGGGTTCGATATTAAACTTGGTCGCTTGCTTAAGCTGCAACTGACATCCTTCATACTTGGGGATTTATTTTGCGTGCAAAGAAAATGCGCATGAAGTTCTTTGGCGCCGTTGTTGGGGACAACTGTTATTATTGATTTTATTATTTCTGGTTTGATTAAGACATTTATTTGTGATTATTTATTTCTATCTAACATTGAATTTTTCTGAGGTACTTATGCATTAGGAAAAGGACAGGAAGGAAAGGAAGGAATAACACATTGAACTAAACATAGCCGGAGCAAGACAGAATCTGGATAATATTGCCATACGTGAAATTTTCACGAACTATGGGATTGGCAACATGGGTTTTATAGAAGCAAGAGAGGAGATGATGATTTTGAGATACATCCCGTTCTTATCAATATGATAGAGAAGAATTCCTTTTCTGGAAGTTGCTTTGAAGATCCATATCAGCATCTCAAAAGATTCCTTGGTTATGCAAACACTCAAAAGGGTGCTGGAGCTAATGATAATACAAAGCAGATCGCTCTATTTAAGTTTTCATTAATTGATGGGGCTGAACATTGGTATGAGACTCTTGATGCCGCAGATTGCACTACATGGAACCAACTGCAGCAGAAGTTCTTGGAGAGATACATGCCACCCTCAAAGGTTTTCAGAATGAGACATCACCCAATTTGTTATGAATCAGGATGAGAAATTTCATGAGGCGTGGGATAGGTTCAAAATATGATCAGGAGGTGCCCATAGCATGGGATGTCTAAGGCTCAATACATAAGTACCTTCTACTATGGATTGGATTGTGAGTCACATGTTCTTATTGATGCATCATCAGGAGGAGCGTTGTTATCTAAGATAGCACATGAAGCAGAAAAGTTATTTGAAGACATCTCTATGAATTCACGTGACTGGCCTACGAAAGAGTAAGAGGATCTTATGTACTTGATAAAGTGGTGCAGGTTGAACATCAAGTGATGAAGTCGAATAGGGATGATGAGATCGTCTCTAGTTTAGCTGACATCAACAAGCTACTAGAGTCCCAGCAGAAGCAGATTACAGAGTTGACACAAATGGGGCCTAGTATCCAGCAACAAGAAGTGAAGAGTATTGAAGATACCTTCAATCGATACATGGCTAAAATTGATGCAAGAGTTGATCATATCGAGGCTACTATGAATGCTAAGCATGCAGATTTATCTAAGCAGTTGAAGGACATTACTATGGTGATGAGGCAGATAGCCGGGAACATGAATCAATTGACACAAACATTGGAGAAGGAATATTCCCATCTCAAGGCATAATGAACCCGAAAGAGTGTGAAGCGATCATGTTAAGGTTTGGAATGCAGTATGAGGGACCGATGATGCCGGAAACAAATTTCGGAGCTCCAGGAGCTCTATTCGACCAGGGTTCGACCACAACAGCAAATCGAACCATACTTCCAAGGTCGAACCAAGCATTTAGGCGACCTCTATAGCAATCTGATGTCGTGTTTGACTAACACCACACTGGTTCGACCAACCCTTATGGTCAAACTATGGTCGAACCAGCCTGTCCGCAACACTCTGTTTTTTTAAGTCGGGTTAGACCAACCCAACCCTAGTTCGACCAACCCTGGAGGTCGAACCTTGGTCGAACTGATCTGTCTGGGAGATGCCATACTTTTTGAAGCCTGGTTCGACACTACACACCTGGTTCGACCAACACTCATGGTTGAACCATGGTCGAACCATCTAGTCCGACACCATTTTCCACGCGTAATGCTTTATCTAATGTTAATGCTACTCCAGTGCCAACCCAAGAGCAGAATATTGAGCTTATAGTTGAAAAAAAACGGGAAGGAGCGAAGACGTTGAGAGCCGAGAAGATTAGACTGCAGATGGATAATGAAAATGTAATTTTCTCTCTTGATAAAGCAATGAAGATTCCCATGGAGACTCAATCATGCAAGAGCACAAATCTGATTTCTAACTTGTTTAATCTTAACTTTAATAGGGCAGATGATTCTGAATTTGAGTGGAAGATTGACAAGGAGGTGTCTAGACAGCCATTGGAGGAAGGAAATCCTAAGGATCATATTTTGTAACCAAGAAAGATGAGGTGTTGAGTGTAGACAAGAAGAGATAAAGAAAGTACTTGAAGGTGAGGATGCGAGAAGACCGCCATCTGATCTAGTAGTTCAAAAAATAGTATTCCATCTTGACTCTCTGACGTTAAACACGAGCCCTGTTGGGGGTTTGTCCTTTACATTTTATTGATTTTGTATTTTTTTTGTGTGAGTGAGGAGTTATTATATTTGAGGTGCTCACGTTTTGGCAATTACATCTCTTTTTTAACTTAGTTTCAACTTATGTTTTTACTAAGTTTGGGGGGTGTGATGTACTTACCTCATCTTATGAGCACCAATGGTATAATTTTCCTTTCGTTGGTTGATTGTTTGTTAGGGGGTTGATTTTTTGCGGCATATTAATATTTTAACCGGTGTTGGTATGTCGATTTTTTACAACTTACCTAATGTTTAATGTGTTGTGTTGGTGTGTCTAGTGTGTGGAGTCAATTAGATAGTCAATTGAGTCTTTCTTATAGTTCTCCTATTTTATTATTGATGAATTTGTGATGATGAAGTGTGTTTGAGTTTTGATGATAGAAAAGGTAAAAGAGTGGCAAGACGAGTTCTACACTGAGGCTTTGACCTGACCGAGTTGATCAACCCGTGGAGCTCGTGCATACGTGTTGAAGGAGAAATCAGGTTCCCTCGTTACCCTATTTTAATTTTGTGTGCTTTTAATTTATAGAGTGGAAGGATTGAGTTTTTGGTGATCACATGAGCTTATATTATTTTTAATTGTGTTTAATATTCATATGCTTTTGAAATTGATGAAGGAAGTGTACTTGAGTTATATTATGGTATGAAATTTTATGTGTACTTGTGGGATATTACTTACCATGAAAAGTGCTCTGTTACGTGTTAAAAACCCGTGTGAGATTTTGAGCCTTATTCATGTTAGATAATCATATGATATTTCTTTTCTGGTGAGTATCGTTCTTGTGCGTGTATTCTAGAACTTGTCTTGAGTCTCCTTGAATATTCAAGATTAGTCTAGCGGATTATTGAAATAATATTAGGCCATCTTGATATATAGCCCATCTTTTCCCATACTTTTTTCTGAATTCATTAAATCCCTTGTCAGCCCATTTAAATCCATTCTTTTGATAGCCAATAAAGCTTAATTGAAGAGAATGGTGATTTGAGGGATGTTAAGGATGATGAAAGAAGAATCTTAAGGATGAAAATTCTTGGAGTAATGCTTAAATCTAGTACTCCATGGAAACAAACACCCTAAGATAGTGCTTAAATCTAGTACCCTATGGAGGATGTGAAATGTAGTGCCCGAAACTGGTACCTCAAAAGAAAAAAAAAATGAAGAAAAGGAGAATAATGGAGTTGAAGAGCCAAAAAGTTGAAAAAAATGTTGTGCTTGAAGGAGAAAGATGAGAGAGTTTGATGAGAATGTTGTGCTTGAATAGAAGGTGATGAAAAAAATAAAGATTGAGAGAGACAGCCACTTGATTGATCCGAGTTTTGATTCACATATCCATATATTTCCTATCTTTTCCAAAGAGCTTACATTACAATCAAATAAAAGACCTTTTCGATCCATGATTTGCTAGCTACAAGTAAAAGGAGAGTTTAGACAAAGGGCAAGCTTATGGTTACGCATGCACTTGAATTGAATCTGAACATAAACCCTTAACCCATAAGTGTACATCTTTTACACTTGAGTGCGAGTGATATATACTTCCCGTGAGAATATGTGAATGAAGCATTTGAATTGGTGGTAATTATCTTATCTTATATGCTATGAATTAATTATTACATGTAATAAAAGTTGTGTGACCTACAATTGTATTTTGAATGGGGTATTTGTTATAGTCCTTATTTCTCCGCTAATTTTCCTACTCTCTTTCTCTTTATTTTTATTTTGTTGCCTCGGGACAAGCAACGGGTAAGTTTGAGAGATTGATGAGAGTGAAAATAAGTGTGTTTTAGTGTCCAACTTAACACCTTTTTGATAGAAATTGTTATCATATATTAGCACAAGTGTCTTATATTCAATATATTTGAGAAAAAGGTGCACTGGAGATATTTTATTATGTTTTAGGTAAAAAATGATCAAAAGTGCAAAGTTGGAAAAAAGGTGAAACTTGTGCAAGAATGTTGAAAAATACACGTCCAACTTGTGTAATTTTTTTGTATTTTTGTGGAGATCAAAAGTAGAATTATAATATATGGTTGGAAACCCACAGAAGAGATGATCGTTTTGGCATAAGAAACACCTCAATCGAAGTCCAAACAAGAAAGTTATGATCAAAATGGTGACTCGCGCAAGCTGTTTCTACTCAGCACATCTGTTCCATTTTATATGATTTATTACATCTTCAAATGTTAGACTTTGGTTGATATGTTTCTATAGATAGAAAGCCAAGGAAAAGAGGATCGCGTGAACATAAGTATTACTAAAATCGGAGTTTGGACGAGAAAATTATGCTCAAAATCGTGAAGTCGCGCAGCTGCCAGCGAGAATTTTAGAGAATTTTCGAAAATTTCCAAAAATTATCTATTTCTTGGAGCACAATTAATCTCCTTATCAAATAATCTCCATGATTCACCCATATCTTCTATTTCCTTATTTAATTCCCTTCTCACACCTATATATATTTTATATTATTATTCATGAGGGGAACCGCAACACAATCGTCCTACACCCCACAGGGGGATCACCCCCCAACCATCATCCACATCCTTTCCTCCATCCATCCATCACTGTGAAAATTTGTCTGTGGAATCAAAAAGGAGAACCAAGAGGATTTGAAGAGACAGAAGAGAGAAGGAAGAAGACTTCTGCACCAAGGGTTTTCCGAGACATAAGGTAAGATTTATCCAACCCCATGATTGTTCTTCGTAATATCATGGGCTAGAACTATTTTGGTATATCTAGAATTTTGAAGGTTCTTATGAATTAATTAAATTTTCGAGTGTATTGTAGCTTCTCAGATTATAATCCCTTCCTAATGACGGATTGATATGGCTATTATAGGATGATGAAAAGTTAATCTGTGTTAAGCTAACATAAAAGGAGAGAGAGTTGCCCCTTAGGCATGCTTGTGCCCTTTCTTTTTTTTAGGGGGTGAATGCTTGATTTATTGGTATGGGTAGTTCCCATATTTATATTGGATAACCTGACATCACCCGTATCTGGGTAGATTGTCAGATTATCATGTACAGTGCGAGCATTAAATGCATTTAACCTCATGTGACTATTTTAAGATCCGATCTAGGATATCCCTTATACAGATATCTCGGAGGATATCTGTGTATCTTAGGCAATTAGATCAAGTGGCCTAGTGGCCTTAGTCAGACAGTCACTCCTCGCGAATTAGGGGGACTTTTGGGCTCTTACTGGGCCGTGGGACTAGTAAGCCCAGTAGATGAACAGGAATGGGGGCCCAACTCAAAAGTCCTACCACATGTATACTTCATACAACACTACTTATGAAATTATTTTATATATGACTGCATGTTTTTAATCCATACTCACAGTCGTTTTGTGCATCTTCAACTGTTATATAGAGTTTGAATATATATCTTGGTTGTTGATTGAGTGACTTCACTACTAAACAGGATTTCATGTTATGATTCTAAGTGAGGGGACTCCGAAGCTTCATTAGAACTATCATATATGAATGTTTATTAATTGAATTAAATTCGGGTTAATAAGCATGATAAAGAGGTTAATTTTATAGTACCTATAAAGGGAGATCATATCGGGTTAGAGTATCATTGGTTAGAAAAATAATTGATACTGTTAGTACCTAGAAAGGGGGTGAAATTATATCTCTTACTCCAAGGTTAATCACAGGTGTTACACGCATATTTACTTGTGTCTATAGAGTAGATTTGCATGGCTTAGTGATGCGTCCATATTCCACAAGGTAGAGTCAGACATTGATACACGAAAGAAAAATTAATGAGTGAAACCGGATTATCATAGAGCTACCTGTTTCTATCTTGAGTCACATTCGTATTCTTCTAGTGTTTATTTTATTTATTTGTTATTTAATTTTAGTATTTTAGTTGTTAGATTAAATCCCAACTTTTATTGCCATTCGTCTTAATTAATATTGTTAATAATTAAATTGATAATACGCCGTTCTTTGGGTTCGATATTTAACTTGGTAGCTTGCTTAAGCTGCAACTGATATCCTTCATACTTGGGGATTAATTTTGCGTGCAAAGAAAATGAGCATCAATTTCTTGACTATCCCCTGGCTTGTACCCTTGCACTTTAAAATCACCCAAAATTTAAATTAGCATTTCAATTTCAAATTATATCAAATAGTGCAAACGCATTGTGCAAAAATAAATTTTGCACAATTTAATCTATTTTGCACAATTTAATATGTGTAGTCGGAATTTGTTCAAAAGACGAATTAGGTTAAGAAATGTGCAAACACATTGTGCAAAAATCAAATTTGCACAATTGAAATTGATTGATTGTGTAAAAATTGCAAAAAATAAATGTGTAAAAAAAATATGCAAAACAAATTGTGCAAAATAAAATTGTACAAAATAAAATGTGCAAAATAAATTGTTCAAACATATAGGGGTATTTATGGTATTACAATCTATAATTGTGTAGTTATGAGTATTAGTTTTTTTAGTCATGTAGTTTATAGAACATATGCATTATTTTATGTATCTCATAGTAAGTAACCTTAATTTATATTTCTCATAGGAAATTGGGCTTATTTTTTTAGTTTTATTTTCTTTCTTTTTAACAAAATTCTTTTTAGATTAAAAAATTATAACGATTGTATGTACAATCAAGTAACAACACCCGTTTATATAAAATAGACAAAGTCTCTTGTGAGATGATACTTACGTGAAACGAGTTGTGAGACGGATCGACTCATAGTTAAAGTATTTTTATTATATATGTAAATTATATTTATTAATAGTTAAAGTTGTATGCTCTTTTAAAATATGATGAATAATGAATTAAATTATATTTTTAAAGTATTGTAGTATGATTCACTACACAATACTTTAACTACAAATTAATTAACATACTTTACCTATATAATAAATAATTAAACATACTTTAACAACGAGTCGACTCTTCTCACACTCCGTCTCACAAAGAGAGTATCTCATAAAAATTATACAGTGATAATAGTTTAAATTAGGAGAGCCACTACAGTATGACCGATCCTACAAAACTAAATTTAGAACCAGATCCTATAAGTAAAATGGGTCAATTCTTGCAGACTCTCTCTACAAACAAATTGCTCCCTTCCAAAAACAAAACCAAAATATACGTCTCTCCTCTCCCCCTCTCTCTCTCTCTCTCTCTCTCTCTCTCTCTCTCTCTCCTCCCTCTAACGGGTCGTGCCCGTACTCGTCCACTTGTTGAATTCCACTGCTTCAACTGAAATCAAGGAGAAAACCATGAATGCAATCGTGAAAATCTCCACCATTAATTCCACCAAGCACGTCTTGTTGGGCGAGGGTGTGGTTCTGTTGAACAATTTGATGAGGGTTCTCGAATTCGGCAGCGTGTTCGCCAAAAAGAAATCATGCATCGCTCTCAAAGTTCTCAGCAATTCCAAGGAAAATGCTAGCGCTATTGGATCCAAAGGTGGGATTTCATCCCTGTTAGAAATATGTCAACAAGGATCGTCCAATTCACAGGCTATAGCAGTTGGTGTTCTACGGAGTTTAGCCAATTTCGAAGAAATTATAGACGACTTCATTGAGGAAAATGCAGTCTCTACATTACTAGCATTGTGTAATTCAGATACTATTTTGGCACAAGAGAATTCAATCGGGTGTTTGCGTAATTTGGTAGATAAGGATGATGATTTGAAGTTGTTGGTTGCTAGAGAAGGTGGGATTGAGAGCTTAAAAAACTTGTTGGATTCTTCCCCCAATCACTCAGGGCAGCTCAAGGTGTTCTTGGTTTTGGAGTTTATTCCATTCTCTGCACTTTTTGTTAATCTAGTGTTTGTATAATTTGATTTGGATATTGTAACTGTTGGATCGAGGGAGCTGAGATATTGTAATGAGAGGGAAGAAGGGATTGATATGGGATAAGTGGTGAGAGCTGGAATGCCTGGTTCGATGTTGTGTGGGAGATTTTAGCATTCTCATGATTTTGTAATATGAAGAAATACCCATTCTATCTGACTGGAATAATTTGGATTTCTATGTCTATTTCATTTTTAGCATCATGAATGTTCTTCCGTATAATGTTAGCATGACATCTTTCTATCATTGAAATAGATGGTTGTGTGGTTCTAAAGCTTTAATCTCACACAGGTATTTTTAAGGATTTTGTTCCAAATGCCCTGGCTTTTCTAATGAATGGAGAGCCAAAAGTGGTAAAAAGAATTCTCCTAAGCCCTTCGTCTTCAATCATGGGAGAAAAAAATTGGCAGATTCCCATTGGGTGAAGGTGTAATGCCAGCAAGCTTCAAAGTGTTGCACCGATCCAATCTGGAATTCTGAGACATTGATAGCAGACTTTCGGGAGAGTGACATTGGAAGAGTGGCTCTGGTAGATTCTGCCTTTTGGTGGATTATACTATTACGGGCCTGCACAAAATCCACTGGAGACACTTCTTTCGGTGTGTGTTAATGTTGGACCTATCCTTATTGTTATTATTTGTATGAATATTTGTCCTAGTCTTCTGAAAAGAATAGAATTAGACATTAGACTTGAGCATATGGGCTTATCCTTATTGTTATTATTTGGAATTATGTTATTGGCATTAGGCCTTGAGTTTTTCAAGTTAATGTATACTACCCAAAACATCACCTATCCTAAAAACATTTTCTATTTTTATTAGTATATTTTACTCCCTCCATCCCTTTTTGGTTTATCCCACTAAAGTTGACACATTTCCTTTTTAATACATGAACTCACACAAAAAACAATTAATATATTCTTATGGGCACCACATATCACCTCTAATACAACTACCCACTACTCATCAAATATTATTTCTCTCACTTCACTTTACTCCACTTTACATTAAATTATTATACTCCTTAATTTCCGTACCCAAAAAAATTATACCGACTTCTATGGGACTGATGGAGTATGTTATTCTTTTATGTTAATTGGGTTACTCTTTTTTATAATTTAGGTTACTATTTAATTCCATTTTCGAATTTTAGAAAAGAAAATATTGTTCTATTTGATTTACATCTTTTAGGTTATTCTTTTATATTAATTAGGTTGCTCTTTTTAATAATTTGAGTTACTCTTTAATTTCATAGTCAAAAACTCCTATTCTCCCTGGGACACACCGTGTCCCCATGTGAACACAAGAATTTTAATGCTAAAACTTTTGTGTTCGCATGGGGACACGATGTGTCCCCGGGGCACAAGAGCCTCACTCAATTTCAAATTCAAATTTTAGAAAAAAAAAATTGTTCTATTTGGTTTACATCTTTTAGGTTATTCTTTTATATTAATTTGGTTACTCGTTTTAATAATTTGGGTTACTCTTTAATTTCACATTCGAATTTTAGAAAATAAAATATTGTTCTATTTGGTTTACATCTGTTAGGTTACTCTTTGTTATCAATTATGTTACTCTTTTTAATAATTTAGATTACTCTTTAATTTCATATTCGAATTTCAGAAAATAAAATATTATTCTATTTGGTTAACATCGTTTATGTTATTCTTTTCTATTAATTGACTTACTCTTTTTTAATAATTTGAATTACTCTTTAATTTTATATTCAGACTATTTGGTTAACATCTTTTAAATTACTATTTTCTATTAATTGAGTTACTATTTATAATAATTTAGATTACTCTTTTCCATAAATTGGGTTACTCTTTGTCGCCATTTGACTTGTCATGGAAACAAAATGGTTGATGTAAAAATGGCGTGATTGCAAGTTTTGAAGCCTGGTAAACAAAATGGCATGATTGGTTCTCTTTTCAATTGAAAAGACCTTCATCCTCCCTTCAAGAAATAAGTGAATATCATAAAAAGGAGAACAACTCTTCATATTTGTGTTGTAAACATCGCAGGCGTCGGTCTTCAAGAACAAGAATACTTCATATAAATGTGTGTATGAAGCAGACCCTAGAACATTTCCAACCATCATGAAAAAGGAGAACATCGCAAATGCTATTTTTCGTGAAGTTCCGGCTGATAAATCCGCCAACTTCGCCCTACACGGCCCCTACACATACAATACTACAACATTATAACTCAAAGGTGGACAGTCCATCTATCAATCTTTAACATAATACTACTATTACATAATGAAAACAACCAAAGAGAGTGGAAAATCAAACACTTAATACCTTGTAAATGATGAAAAATAATCAAATACAAGTCAAAAGTAACCATTATAACATTAGAAAAGGAAACAACTTTTATGCAAGATCAAGCATTCTTAACTGAAATCTTAATTGTTTGCCTCAAAGGTGGTGACAATTACATATCATCATGTTTGATTCTGATAAATTTGTAATATAGAATACATCACTGGCAAACTAATGCTGAGATAATACAAAGACTCATGAACATTTTATATATTTTAACAAAGCTACATTGTAATAACAACTGAGCTAGAAATAACATGGAAAAAAAGAAATATCAGTAATTCTTCACACATATCAAAATAGCCAATTAAACCATCACTAAAGACAGCTAAAACACATAATAAGATACCTTAGTGTTAATTCTTGAAATGGTGTACCCACCATTAGGGGCCCCACCGCCCCTACCCTGGGGATTGGTGGAGGAGGTAAATCGCAGGATGTGCATCAAAGTACATTCAATGAACAAAGAATCTGGTCTAAAAAATCACATCAAGAGCAATATATAAAATTATGAAGCTAGGAATACAAACTATTGAACAATTTCAAAGTTTGATTATCCAATATACAACTTAGAAAAGTGGTCACAAATGAAAATATGTATCTGAGATCTCGATCACGAACAAGATCCAAAGATAAATCACTTTTATATACAACAGTTGTAGATTTAGATTATAAGTAATAGAGATCATTTAAAATATTTTTACTACAATGATAAATTTTCAAAAGTTGCACCCAATTAGCTAAAATGCGACTAAAATAACAATCTTAAAGTGACTAACCAAAGTAAAAAGTGCTGCTGAAGATTTAGATTTTTTTCACTATTAGGCCAAACGTTTCAATTATTTTACATTTTTAATGACTGTGAGAACAAAATTAAGATTAATTCAAATCTTTTATTCCTATTAGATTAACCTAACGAACTTCACCAATCAATTGTATAAATCTTCATCTTACCTGAGTCTTTCAGTCACTAAAATGCAATACACATCACTTTCTCTCTCTCTCTCTCCCTCACCCATAGTCATACGTACAGGAGAGGGCGAGAGTGGTATATCTACAAAGCCGAAGCAGAGAAAATTATGTGGGAAGCCGGTGGATTAACAGAGTCATCGTCAGCAGCTGGCGGAGGCGGCGTCGGTGGCGAAGATGGCGGTGGGTGGGGGGAGGAGGAAGCGAGAGAACAACAGGAGGAGAGAGAGGAGGAGGAGAGCGACTCTAGCTAAGATAATACAGGGTTGAGGACACATGGTTCATGGGTTGCAGTAAATCCATATTTCAAATATTTGGCCCATTTTCCAATTAAAGATCCGGTTCTACAGAATTTAAAAAATAAACAACGCCCGTACTAGTGTTTGTCTAAAAATAGTTATAATAGTGTATAAAATATAATTAAATTAAAATTTCGTATATGCTAACAAAATTAGTCAAAGTAAAGCAATGGAATTATTTTACATGACAACTTGTAAATAGGTGAGACCACTAATAAATAAGTACTCCCTCCGTCCCAAATTCAAATTCACATTTACTGTAGATACGGAGTTTAAGAAAAGTCACTTTTTTACTTACTTTTGAGGGTAATATGGTATTTTTGGGTAATAAATAAATGATAAAGTATGTTATGTGTGTTAAAAAGGTGATGGCAAATTTGAAATTAAAGTATGTTAGAGGGATATTAGTTTGTTGCTTTTTCCTTTTATGGAAGTGTGAAGTTGAATTTGGGACGGACAAAAACGGAAAGTGTGAAGTTGAAGTTGGGACGGAGGGAGTATATCTCATCATATTTTTCAATTCACATGAGTCACACACATTTTTAGTTTGTTGATTTTATTTATGGTAAATTATTTATTTAATTTAAGAGGGAGTTTTATGTGAATTTCATAACGCACATTAATATTTTTATTTAAAAAAGTATTAGTTCATCTCTTTAAAAAAATAAAAATTCATGTACTAAAGTAATCGATAAACAAGGAAATGCAAAAAAATATCAAAAGAGTAATTTTAATACTAGTCTAACTATAATTAAATTGCGTTTTGTATTGTGAAATACTCCTACTGAGAGTGCCATTATTATCACTCCACAGTTCACTGATATTATTAATTAATTAATTAATTGGTGATGATGCAAAATGCTAATAAAATACGATTTGAGGTGGAGTACTATGAAGAAGCAGCAAATATAATAAATAAAACTCACCATGATTATCAATGTTAGATGGCGTCCATCATTGGTGAGAATAGTTTATTCTAACATATTATACACCTTAATCCTAATTACCATTAAAAAAAGAAAAAAAATTAATCAAAGTGAGATATATATGAAATAAATACAAACTTTATCAAAAAACTAAGAGCTACAATCTATAGTAATCAAACCACACAGAAGAGCTTGATAATAAGAAATTAAGTCAAAATTAAAACAAAAATGCAGATGAATACATACACACAATTAAGTGATGAGAAAAATATTAGATTGTATACTAAAAGTCTAACTTTTTGTATGAACAATGTCTTAACAATTTATTTGAAATGAGAATCATATGATCAAACGTTTTGCATATTATAATTTACTTATATGATTATTGCAGAAGTCCACTTACTTTATACTGTAGATAATATGGTGTGCGGCGTCGCACGAAATATCATATTGTTGACTCCTTATAAAGTATAAACAAATGCTCACAACTGAGATAGGCAGGGATAATCAATCGGGATGGTTGTAATGTGATTTGGTATTACTTTATCTTGACTATAAAATTACATTAGTGCACTTTGTGTGTATTGAGCAGGACCGCGTGAGATCATTCGACTTATACTGACTATATAGGAGAACTTGATCTCAATTGTTATGGATGTTCGTGCTCTTAATCCCTATAATATAACCTCGACACGTAAGTCAGTTTTGCTTCTTTGATTCATTAATGGGTGAGATTTATAAATCAATAGTCTCGGTGAGTTGGGAAGTATTGTTGTCTCTATGGTGTGCTGTTGATTGTAGAAGGAATCCATATCCTATTAAATAGGCTGATGATGTCCCCTTGAGGAGGTGATAAGGATTATTATGTAAACCCTGTAGGTGAATTTATTCCGGCATGATAACAAGGTTGAGTGGTACTACTCTCGGATGAGATATTAATTAATGGAGTTGTCAATAACTTAATTAATTAATGGGAATTGTATATCTTAAAAATGGGAAAACTAATAGGCTCATAATAAAAAGGAGCCCTTAACGTAATTTAGGATTGGAGCGACAGTACATTAATAATATTTTAATAGACTATATTATTATTATTGGACTTAAGTATAAGTTTTGAGCTAAACTTGGATACTTAAGCTCAATGGAGGTTCGACTCTAATTTCTCCTCCTGATCCCTTTTGTAGCCCATATATAAGTCATCTCAACTTATCTAAAATCCTAATTGAATGCCTAAAACACGTTAGAAAGAGGAGAATAGCAGATTGAGAGGATCTTGAAGATCGCGCCCATATGACGTCAAGATTGGACTTGGGAATACAGCAGAAGATCAAGAGGCTATTTTCTGCAGCTGTTCTTCTTCAACATAACCTGGTGAAAGGTAATGCAAACTTTTATTCTTACTTCTGCTGATATAGTTTTGCATGGAACCCTAACGATTCACGTTAACTATAAGATCCGAACGCAACAAAAAAGAGCAGGTTATCTGAGCTGGTAAACAAAATTCTGCCAAAATGTGAACAAATTCGAAGAAAGAAAACCATGAATTTGTAGGTTATTTGAGAGGGGGAAATTTTGAAATTCTATTGCTAATGGAATTTGAAGAAGCCTTAAGTATTGTATATGTCGAGCTAATTAGGTATGAAGCTTTCAATTTATATCGTTTTTATTTTTAATTTTGTGTGCATCAATTGCCCTGCGTAACCAACGAGATGAGACCAATCCTACTTAGGTTTTCAATTTTACTGTATTTAATCAATCTTCATTTGCCTGTCCTTTTCTTTCTGTCATATTAAAAGTTCTTCTCCTATTTGATTAACTTCGTGTGTGCTGCAACTCTAAGAGTTAAGGATTTGTCTCTATTTCATTACTTCCGAGTTGCTTTAAATTTTAGATTAACGATTTTGATTATTCAAATATTGTGGGATTAATGTCTTAGTTTCAATACCTATTAGTTTCATAAAGGGATTCGTTGCACTTTCTTTGATACTTCTTGTATTTCTATAAGTGTTCACCGATTTGATTACAGTAGGAACGATTCCATGGATTGAGACTCAAGATTTCTTAGCTTCAAATGTATTCTCCATTCTGAGTCCTTTAATTCCAGTATTACATAATCGAACTTGTAATATTTTAATTAAAAACCAGGAAGTTGATTCTATTACATGATATATGTAATCATGTAAAGAAACAGAAATTTGATGGAGAATTATGAGCAACTCATAATCATAACCAATTATATATAGATAGCATTTGGACTATTTTGATAATTAACTGTGATTTAGAAAATTCAATCAATACATTTACCCACATTTACAACACATGAGTAGTGACTTTATTAGGAATCTTTGCTTATGTTCCATTTAGTCCTTGTTTAAGAATGGAGCATTGCTATGTCAGTGTTTTTATTCTTTTGGTTGGATTAATGGAGCACTTGTAATTTGAAATACCTTTAACATGTCAATTGGCTTTAGTCAATTGAATTAGGCCGCGGCTATTCGCACACACCGTTTTGTTTTATACACCCAATTATATCTACACATACAAAAATGATATATATTCACACTTGGGAAAGACTAAATCACTCTTAATACAATACACCCACATACACAATCTCCCCCCCCCCCCCACTTTCTCCACATTTAATTAAACATTACTTCCTTCATCCACCCCCACATTTAATGAAACATTACTTCCTTTACCCACCTCATTTGTACCCACTTCACTTTCACAACACAAAGAAAAAAAATAGGAAAGAAGAGAAGAAGGGAGAAAGCGGAGGAGAAGGGAGGAAGAGGAGAAGAAGAGAAGATCAAACATTGTGAAATGGCAGGTGGATTACCATCGTTTATTAGCAATGTTGTTAGTAAGTAATTTCTCCTTCTAATTTGTGTTCTAAAATTCTAGGGTTTAGTATGATCTATGTAATTGTGTTAAATACATGTAATTTTATTGTGGGTAATGTTGTGGGTAGCAAGATATTTGTTGCAGTTGGGAAAATTAATATGGGTAGTTCTTAAAATGGTATATAACGTTGATGATGAAACTAACGCAGCGTGTCAACCTTGGTTCGTCATGGATTTAAAGGCTGTTCGACCAGCAATGGTCATCTGGACGCCCAAATTTTGACCTCCCATAGTCGAGAACAAAGACAAATTTCGTCCACCCTTGGTTGAAACCCAGTGAAAATTTTGACCACTCTTGGTCGAAAATTTTGTAAGATTTCGACCACTGATGATCGAATATAGTGCAATTTTTCATCCATTGTTGGTCAAACATTTTGCCAAGTTTCATCCACTCATGGTCGAACAGTGTGTCTTTTTTGAGTTGATCTTGGTCGAACTTAGGGTACGTTGTTATAACATAATTTGGTATATAGTGTATTTACTATCCCTTATCACATATATGGTTTATTTGGTTGAGCGTGTTTATAGTGTAGTAGTAGGTTGTTGTATATTATGTTTGTTATAACATATCTTGTCCCTTATCCCTTATCAACCTACTATCCCTTATCACATATTATGTTTGTTATAACATTATTTGGTTGTTGTATATAGTGTAGTTTGAACATGCTAGCTTTATTAAGTACACCTCATCACTTATATGTTATTGAGCATGATTCCAATTTTTTTCGCAGATAGATATCGCCGACGTAATCCCCCACCGCATCCAACAGACGAAGAGGGATGAGGTTTGAGCATGATGCAATGCCTCAAGATGCTCCACAACCACAACCCAATCCAATTTCTCAACCTGAGCCAATGCATCACGACGAGATAGAAGCACAACCTCAGCCTATTCATGACTCACAATCTAGTGAAAATGAAAGTGAGGGTGGCGAAGATGAAAGTGAGGGTGGTAAGGGTGGTGAAGCCTCAAGTCCAGAGTGTGATTATTCAAGTAATAGCGATCATGATCCAACTGCTGATGTGTTGATCAATTTTCAGAAACACGTAGCACATAAAATATGAGAATATGACCGTGAAAGATCGGTTATTAAAGTGCACATCCATGTTAATAAAATGCTTGAGTGGAGCTACGTGGAGGATGCATCAACTCATAATTTTAGAAGCTTATTCTGTAGGGCTGGGTTTTGCAAGGTGAGGCAAATCTCCTACCGCAAACCAAACAAAAATCTCATTATTGCATTTGTTGAGAGATGGCATCCAGAGACGAATACATTCAACATGCCATTCGGGAATATGACCATAACACTTAAAGATGTGTTTGTCTTACGGGATTACCTATATCTGGTCGTACAGTTGCCTTATGGGGAGATAGACAAAGGCGTTTTGAAATGATTATGGAGCTTCTGAATGTTGACAGAGATTTAGCTATAGAAGCACTAGGCACTATCTGTGGTCACTTTGTGACCACAGAGTGGTTGAAGGGTACGTCAAAGGACGATATTACATCTCAGTGAGGGAGGATGCATACCTAGAGGAGATCTCTACGTGTTATGGTGTATGATGAATGGAGTTCGCTTCAATGTTGGAACGCATCTTTTTCAGCAGTTGTATAGGTTCTCCACTCACTCCTTTTAGAAGGTTAATATCGGAGGGTTGATTACTCCGATAGCAGAGTATTACAATGTCGATTTGACTAGGTATAGGCTGATCCGAGGGGACCCAGACTTGATCCTGTCGGCTTGTGTGAGGATGGGATTTATTTAAAGGAAGGATAACGTGTGGATGTTTATTCAATGAAAGAATCCCGTCTCCTTCATGTTCCATTTATCCCTTGTTGATCTTACATCTATTCAGATCAATAACAATCTGCTGATGAACACTTCAAAGCATAAGGCGATCTCCGACACTTGTATTGGAGATGGAGATTGGAGTCTTCTAGCCGACGTGCATATTTACGGTATCTACTTGGATGAGGATATGATCTTAGTAGGAGATCCAATGGATTTTATGGAGGATGATAAGGATCAGCAGCATCAGCAGAAGACGTTTCATGAGGTGCATGGAATAGAGTAGCAAAAACTCAGTCCAAGATGTGTTAGTTCGTTCACTATCATTGAAAGAGTTGGCAGTGTTGCATATAAGTTGGAGTTGCCAGCATCGATGTCTAGAGTACATGACGTGTTTCATGTGTCTGTGTTGAGGAAGTATATTACGAATCCATCTCATGTTCTAAAATAAGAACCAGTTGAGTTGAAAGAAGATTTAATCTATAAGGAAATACCAGTTGAGATCTTGCAGCGAGAAGTGAAGAAGCTCAGAAATAAAGAGATACATCTAGTTAAGGTGTTATGAAGGAATCAATTAGTTGAAGAGGCTACTTGTGAAAGAGAGAATGAGATGATGGCTAAATATCCAGAGCTATTCAGGTAAGTAAATTTTGAGGACGAAATTTTTATAAGGTGGAGAGGATGTGATACCCGAGCTTCTCACTACTCATGTGCCAATATAATTTAATTTGTGTTATGTGCATTTTATAATTATGTGATAATTATGTGGCAATTATGTGATAATAATGTGGTAATTACGTGACAATTGTTCTACATTTTATTTATTTTTACATTTTATTTGAGACATACGTGATAAAATGGTGACAGTATGTGAATATATGTGTGCATGAATATTTACATGCATTAATTTGAATATATAATTAAATTATTTTATGTGTATAAATATATTATTTCTTAATTATTAAATATCACAAGTGTTCTCGTAATAATAATAGTGGTAAGAAAATATACATGTATGTGTCATATCTTAGTTATTAAGTATTGCATGTATATTCGTAATGAATAATAATAATAAATAAAAAATGAAAACAGAAAAGATATTGCAATAACATATCGTGGTTAATTGTCAGCCATAACCTTATTTTGGTTGTGAATAGGACACGAATTCTTAAAAAAAAATTAAAATTGATTGATTTGGGTGAACGGTGACCACCTAACTCTCCCCTATATATATAGCCATTGATGGGGTAACTAACCCCATTCATTCAGGTTAATCAACGTTTAAAAAAAAGAGAAAAAAGAAAAGAGAGAGACAGAGAAAAAAGAGAGAGGGAGAGAAAGGGAAAAGAGGTACGTGCATGCCGGAATGAGAGATGGATTAGTGACAGTTCTTCACAAGGTTTATAATATTATCACTATTTGGAATCCAGGTGAGCCTGTTGATGATCGAGTTTTGTGATGTGATTGTGCAAGCTGTGGAGCTCCTACAGAGTTTTAAGCAGATGTACATAGATGATTGGGCTAGGCCGTGTGTTTATTTTGTTTCCGCTGATATTTTGCTTATGTAATATAATAAGTATTGTGACAAGTTTGGGTGGTTTGAAGTGTTGTCAGAAACCAGTTACGTATGTTGAACTGGTATGATGGTTTTGATTATAAATATATTATGTGGAAAAAAATCATAATATGCAGGTTTTTAAATGATGATGTTTATGTTAATTAGTATGTGAATTATAAGTTATGTAAGGTGGGTCGTGTCAGAGTGGTACTCTCTTTTAGAATGGAATTAAATCTTTATGTATTCCTTTTATATAAAGAATGCTGGTGATCTTGGTTTGATTTATAGGAAATAAAAAATACTAGGTTGAAGAGTTTTATTTTATTTTTTGAATGGGCTTGGAAATTAGTTAAAATATATATAAAAGAAATATAAATATTTGGGATCTTATATTCTGCCCTACTTAAAATTAATTTTGTCCTAGATATTCAGAATATTATAGATGATGTATGCAAGCATAAAATATTTCGTTTAAATCATGTGTCATTTTAATGAAAATTTATTTCTCATAAAATAGCTTGAGAATATGGTGAAGTCAAAACTTTTTATATATAAAAACTGTAGAATATGTTTACATGTTGATATTCATGTAAAAATCATGTCTTATATTTCATATCATGAAATATGTAATGTTTTGAAATGACACGTATAGTTGTATAACTAAATAAATGTGTGATTAAGCTATTTGAATCTCATCATGAGACAATTGAGTCATGTCATTGCAAAACTTGATAACTATGTCATTTAAATACTTGAATCATATCATTTGATTTTTGAATCATGTCATTGAAAGATTTAATTCTAGAAAGACAAATCTTAAAATAAAACGTATGATGCACTAGATAACATGTCCATCATGCTTTAGATAATGACTTTGGATGAGATGTAAACAACATGCTTTAAATTATAACTTGAATAAGATATAAAAGTATCATATCTTGAATGTTAAATTCAAGTAGATGTAAAATAGATGTATATTTGTGAGAAGGAATGGCGAGATGATGATGGATGATAACTAATGATTATAATAATTTAGGAAACATGACTAATTATAAACATAAATTAGTGATTCTACAGAAACGTAACCTCGAATTTCAAATAAACTCACAATTTTCAATTACGACAGTCATTCATATTCTTTCATTCAAATTAATAATTTCTAAATTCATTGGTTACGGCCTCATATTCCTCCATACCTTATAATTTATAACTCTCATTCTTTAACTTAATAAAATTATTCCTCAAATAAGTATGTTTCCAACATATTCCTTAAATTAAACAATTATTTCTAACTTTCTCTTCAGTTATGCCCCTATTCCCATTCGTCATGTAGAAACCGGCACGGCCAGTTTGTCCTGCTGCAAGAGGGGGGCGCCGGAAGCTGAATGTTCATCCCCCCTTTTTATTTTCTGTGAATAATCTTGGAACTTGCCTACATCAAGAACGCTCATGGTTATAACAACCGTCAGATGATCTTTCTCTTCCATGACATAATCTTTGCTAGCTTCATGGTTGCATTTGGGAATTATTGATACATTCTCTCCTCATGCACCATTTATTCATTCAAGAGTGAATTGCATTACCATATTTTCTTCATCCTCTTGTTTATTTATCGTGCTCTTGCTGCCGTTTTTTCCCTTGGAGCAGATTCTCTGCCTCCTACATACCATAAATGCATGAGGAACCTATTGACTCATCCTACTCTATTCATCTTCTATAAAAAATAGAGTAGCTTATATGATCATTTCTTTTTTAGTCTCTTTTTTGCAGCTCGTTGAGCTCTTTCGGTCTTTGAGTTTGGCCACAACTTGCATGGGGTTTGTGCAGTTTGCTAACAAATGGGGAGTAGAGCTACTTACTTCGGCGCGGCATTCCTCTGCCTATGGCTTGATTGCTAATATAAGCCCGTTGCTAATCACAAAGCCCATGATCAGCCTCTTCTGTTGCCAACTACACAACCCATCGCCAGTTATGGTCTATGCTCTTGGCTATTCTCATGATTAAGTCGGGTTTCATTGTTAAAGCCAATTTTTGGCTCCCTTAATGCACTTTTTAATCATGTTTCTATTTTTCAGAGCCACCTATTCAGGCTTTTTTTGCAAGCCGTTTGTTTGGATTTTATTTTAACATTGTTGCCCTTCTTCCCTCTTCTTTGTCCCCCTTCTTATTTTCTTTTAACTCTTTTAATATTATTACGTAGATTAATAATTCATTCCTAATCATATCCCTCCATATTTAATTTTAATAAGATTCATCTGTCATTGATTGGTGTTTTCTTTTAATTATTAGAACAAGTGTACTCTATCGTATGTAGAACAGATGATCGAGTAATAAAATATCAAACCCACAGGTGAAGAAACCTAATGTATCTGTGCCTTTATTTAGCTATGCTTTATAAGGATGACAATTATAAGATTTTTGTTAAACTATTGTTACACTATCAAATAATCAGCAAGGAATATGTAAAAACTATAAAAGAATCGACAAGTAAATATGGATAGAACGGACGAAATGGATGAGGGTAGATCAATCTAAGAAGGTAGTAAGACTAGCTGCACTATGGAAATGAATTATTCTAGACCTATGAACATGTTATGATAATGTCAATGATTGGGTTCTCAAGGCACTCACATGATCCACTTAATGCTCCTTCACAAGTTACACAAGACGTAGACTGCCTAAGTAATCTAAAAAAGGCTCCTAGGAGTGTCTCCAATGATCACTATTCCCTCAAGGTACTAAGCTTCTATTAGTAGGTCATTTATTCCAAACACCTTCACAAGTAACCCTTTTGAGTGATCTATCATAAGATTCTAAGCATGCACTGATCTTCACAAACTCAAGTAACACTTATAATAGAGTTAATCTAAAAGATGAAATGATTTAATTAATCAACCAATTCACACAATTGAGTTCACAATCTAATTAAGATGAAATGGCAAACTAACCACACAATCAAACACATGAATTAAGAATAAGTATTAATAATAGAATATATATTCAACCCCATCGATTGAACATAACAAGTTCACAAATCTAAAATCTTCTAACCAACCATGATAGCTAATCTCACTAAGAGACTATTCTAAAAATGGCATGATGAATTCATTATAAACCAAATTACAATGCTCCATTTGAGCCAAAATTAGAGAAAAAGTGAAAAATTAAAGATAATTTACTTCCCTTGATAGTTAGAGTTCTCCTTCTTCTAGCTTGCCCAATTTCTCTTTAATTGATGATCTCTTCCTTAAATTGATTGATGGATAAATTAATTTCCCTTGATGGAAGATGTTTGGAGAGAATTATGGAATTGGATGGATAATTGATAGAGAAATGTGATGGATTGAAGGTGGAAATGGGAAGAGGAAATATAAGTGAGAAAAGTGTGAAAATTGTGTGTTTCTATTCAAGAAATTATAAACTGACTTCCTAATCACGAAAGGATGTCATTTAATCATATATGGAAATATTTTAGAATCTTCACTTAAACTATGCAATATCATAAAAAAAATTAAAAGAGAAATACAAGAAATGGATAAAAAAATATGCAGAGCAGAAGTGTATAGATGACAAATCTGGACACCTAAGGTATGTGACTCAACCTAGAAAGGTGGGACCTAAACCAGAAAAGTTTACACTGCTGGAAATGAAACCTATAACAAGAAGTGAACTGGTCAAGTGACCATAGACCCCCCCAAACGCCTTAGTGAAAATCTCTATATGCAAAAACCTAATGGTTTATGAAGGAAAAGAGAACCTTCCAGAAAATAGGGGTAAAAACCTCACCATCTATCTTAGACCTAAAAGGAGGTAGCAAGCGCATGGAACTAATACAGATCAACCGTTAGATTCTCCAACCACTGTCCATAAAAATAAGGAGCACCATGATCTTAACAGAGAGAAGAAAATTTTCAAGGAAGAAAGGAGCATTATCACCTGGAGTACCCGACAGCTTTGCCACCGGGGAGACAGAATCCCCTTCACACATAGCTGCACGAGTATGCGATAAAAAAATTTCCTAGAATACTCATCTTCAAGCTCATGATCACTTGATTCTAAAGAATTCATATCCGCATACAAGTGGCAGATTACAGCAGGGGGAACCGCGTCATGCCATGTAAAGTCACCCCCAATGGAAGAAATATTGTCTGCTGCAGCATTTCCTTCTCTGTAGATATAAGTAACTCTGAAGGTCATACCCCTAAATAATAGCATGTCCCTTCATCCACCGAGCAGCGAGCCTCCAAGGGATGTTAGGGCACGTAGAGGTGAGAGCATAAACCACATAGGTGGAGTCAGATTCAAGTCATAAAAAATTCTAGCCTCTCTAATGAGTGATCTCAATAACTAACAAGGCAGTAGCAAGTTTTGCTTCAAAAGCAAAACCAATTCCCAAACCACTAGTAAAATAGTCAAGAGGGAAGCCCATACAGTTTTCAAAAATACCTTTACTCGAAATAACACCTAGTGTAGCCTCCGCATACCCATTCGTGTTAAGTTTGATCCATTCTGGGGTACGTGGATACTATCGCAGAGAAATGATACTAGGCGCTTTTCTATGACGTTCCCTAATCCCAAAATAGTGCAAAGTAGCAAGATCCTCTAGGGTATTATGCATTGTCCCAACATCAAACTTATTCACCTCACGAATCAGAGCCATAAGTTTGGAAGATATGGCATCTGGATGAACAATCTTATTAGAAAGTTACCAGCCTCATCAATAGTATAACCATCAAACATGAAAATGTTACAATGATTCCATATAAGCCAGACATAGGTTCCAATAGCAACTTCCGAACAGAGAAAATTTGAGCACTTCCTTGCATAGAGATAACCTGAATAACAAATTGGAGAAAGCTCTAGTCCAGATTCACACAATTCCAATAATGGAATCCATCAAGAATACGTCGAAGACAACCTGAGACCCTGAGCATCCAGGCATAATGTGATCAAGATCATCGTCAGTAGCCCTATAGAGGTAGCATCTGGAAAGGCCCTTAAAACCTTTGCCGAGGAAAGTAGACAAGGCAATAAGATTTTGAAGATTTAATTATTAACTACTAATAAATAATTAAAATAACAAATAAAATAAAGAACACTAGAAGAATATGAGAGTGTCTCAATAATGGAGAATATGAAGCTCTAGGGTTATCCAATTTTACTACTTAACTTCCCTCTCAAGTGCAGGCCGACTCTACTTTGTGGACTATGGACGCATCACTAAACCATGCAAATCTACTCTATAGACAAAAGTAAATATATGTATAACACGTGTGAATAACCTCGGAGCAAGAGATACAATTTTACTTATCTTTTTAGGTACTATCAGTATCAATTATTTCCCACATTTGGAATCTAATCCGATATGATCTCCCTTTATAGGTACTATAAAATTACCTTCTTTATCCTGCTTACTAACCCGAATTCAATTCAATTAATAAACATTCATATATAATAGTTCTAATAAAGCTTCGGAGTCCCCTAACTTAGAATCATAACATGAAATCATGTTCAGCGGTGAACGCACTCAATCTACAACCAAGATATATATTCAAAATCTATATACCAATTGAAGATGTACAAAACGACCGTGAATATGGATTAAGAAAGCACAATCATAAATAAAATCAATTCACAAGTAGTGTTGTATGGAAGACACACAAGAGGGTTTAATTAATTCATAAAACCTTCAAAACTCTATATCTACCAAAACGGTTCTAATCCATGATGTTGCAAAGAACAATCATAGGTATTGGATAGATCTTACCCATATGTTTGGAAAATACAAGATAAATTAAGAAACGAATCAAATCCTAGATGCGGGAGTCGTCGCGTCCTTCTCCATCTTAAATCCTCCTCTTGGTTCTCCTCTTGATTTCGCAGACGAATCTTCAAAGTGATGGATGGATGGAGGAAAAGTTGTAGATGATGGTTGGGGGTAATTCCCCTTGTAGGGTGTAGGATAATTGTGTTGTTGTTATTTTCTATGAATAACGATGTAAATTATATATAGGTGTGAGAAGAAAATTAAATAAGGAAATAAAAGATATGGGTGAATCATAGAGGATTATGTGATAAGGAGATTAATTGTGCTCCAAGAAATAGGTAATTTTCAGAAATTTTTGGAAATTCTCAAAAATTCTCGGTGGCAGCTGTGCGACCTCACGATTTTGAGCATAACTTCCTCGTTTAATCTCCAATTTGAGTAATTCTTATGCTCACGTGATCCTTTTTTCCTTGGTTTTCTATCCACAAAAATATTTTACCAAAATTCCAACATTTGAAAATGTATAAAGTCATGTAAAGTGAAACTGTAGTGCTGAGTAAAATATCTTGCGCAACGTCACCATTTTGATCATAACTTTCTTTTTTGGATTCCGATTGAGGTGTTCTTTATGTCAAAATTATCCTCTCTTCTGTAGATTTTCAAAAATATATTACAATTTCTATTCAAAGCTCCATAAAAACACAGAAAAATTACACAAGTTGGACGTGCATTTTTTAATATCATTGTACAAATTGCACCTTTTCTCCAACTTTGCACTTTTGATCCCTTTTTCCACCTAAAATACATCAAACACACCTTTTTCTCAAATTTATTGAATATAAGACACTTGTACTAATATATAACAATAATATCCATCAAAAAGGTGTTAAATTGGACATTAAAACAAACTTATTTTAACTCTCATCAGTCCCAAGAGATGAGAGCTCCATGAATAACCTTCCAAATTGTGAGAGAATGCTTGGAAGGAATGTAACAACTCTAGATCCAACTGGCCCAGGTGGTGATAGGAATCTTCTGACGAAGGTGCAAGTAAACCAAGATAGAGGTAACCTTTCCACGAATGGACTTACCCCAACATCTGCTATAGGAGAGTTTCGGAGATAAACAAACAATAAGAATGGAAACCACTATATCAGGGTAAGTATAGTCAAACACAAAATTCAACACATGAATTAAGAATAAGCATTTATGATAGAAAATACATTCAATCTATTAATTCAATATAACAAGTTCACAAATCTAAAAACTTCTAACCAAACATGATAGCTAGCCTCACTAAGAGACTAACCTAATAATGACATGACGAATTCATTACAAACCAAATTACAATGCTCCATTTGAGACAAAAATAGAGAAAAAGTGTAAAATAAAAGATTAATCGCTTCCTTTGATAGATAGAACTCTCCTCATTTACTCTTTAATTTATGATCTCCTCCTTAGATTATAAACGTTGAATTTTTTTTATGTTTAGTAAATATATGAATAAAAAAAATTAAAAGAAAAATAAATGATTGGATGAAGATAAGAGAGAAATGAGATATTTATTGTTTTCTTAAAGGTGACATTCTCTCTTACCATATAATATATAACCCAATGTTCAAATAACCTTTAAACTTTTTGTATTGAATTATATTCATGTGATGCATGAAATTAACTAGATGAGAATGTGCATAACTAGGCTCTTAAGTTAAATAGAGCCATTGAATAGGTAAATAATAAATTAATTTTCAACCCATATAATTTTAGTGGCTATGACTATTGACTCCCCAAAACCTCTGCACACATCCCAAAATTTTGAGATTAAGTAGTCATTAATATAAGGAGAAATATACCTTTTATACTTTAAAAAAAATTCATGATTTTATGTTCTAAGTTGAACAAAATCATTTGTTCGGCTGCCCAACACTTTACTCAGAAAATTTTGCACGATCTTTGTATTCGGTACTTTACTTTGAAAATTTACAAGCCTTTTGTGTTCGATACCAAACACCCTTACTATAAAATTCAGAGAATGTTATAATTATTTATTTTGAGGTGTATTTAGAAGAAAGACAAAAAACTAAAATTTTATGAGGTGTATTTGGGTGTATATAGAGGATTTGAAGGTGTGAATATGCGGTCCAATTTTAACCATCTACACACTTATTTCTCATCTATTCATTCCATACTACAATTAAACACTCTACATATTCATTCCTTGTGAATGTTAATAAACAAATATGCTGGAAGAAGATATTATGTTTAAAAAATCATGGATTGGAATCAACTACTTCCATGAAAAGAAATTTTTGTCTAACAACGGATGCACACAAACCTTAATAAACCTTCTAATGTAAAACAATGCATTTTCAATCCCGTAAACCAAGCTCCAACTCGAGCTCATCATCCTCCTCAAACAGCTTCAACAAACGAGCATACTGATCTTCGCGTTTCTTCCTTTGCCAAAGCTTGAAAAGGAAGAATGATAGCAAACCAGCTGCGCTAAGCGCCAAGCATATAATTCCTACTTTGGATCCTTTGCTATCATGGCGATGTTCCATTTTTGTTTCATTTTTTGCCGTAGATGTATCGTCACAGATAGCTGCAATGGTATTTTCGTAATTCAATTTAGGCACAAAATTGATTTTTTTTCTTTATAAGAAAATGTAAGTTAGCTTTCACTGAATAAAATTTTATGAGACAATAACTTAAACTTGATTATCTTATGTAAAATTGTATGAGAAAAAATAATTAAGACATGAATTAAAATTTATACCACTAAAGTCTTCCTGTCGTCTACATAGAGAACATAATTAAAATTAAATACTTTAATTACATAGAAATATAATTAAGACATGAATTAAAATTAAATACTTCTGGAAGTTGACTAAAATAAATGAGAAGTAGATTAAACGGTTGATGCTTAAGATTAATACTCGTACTATCAATTTTATAAATGTATATCATAATAATAGTTCTTAAGCCATTATAGCTCAAAAGATAAAAAAATCAAAGTGTTAATTGCAGAAAAATAAAGAAATTTAAATTATTTAAATTGCAATTTAATCCCAAGAGATTTAGAGTTTGATGTTCTTTTGCGGCCCATCGTGCAGTCAGAGGCTACATAATTGTTGACGTTGTTGGCTTTGGCCACACCACTATTCGTGATATATTTGGTTCATTGCATAAAAAATCATCACCTTTATTTAACTAATTGCACCCAATAAAATTTAAATATTTTATATTTATATTTAGATCTTCAAGAATCATTATATAAAAAAATAAAGTTCTAATATAATATATGAGGTACTATCTTGTGAGACGAATATATGTGAGTCGGGTTGTGAGAATGGCCGATCCATTATTAAAAAATACTTACTATATAAGTAAACTATATTTATTGGTAATTAAAGTATGTTTGTAGTGAAGCCTTTAAAATCATACTTTCATGTATAAAAATATACTTTAATTAATTATAACCATATTTTACCTATATAACAATCATATTTAACACTTCTCACAAACCGTTCACTTAAACATCGTCTCACAAAAGACTTATATATATATATATATATGAAAAAAATTAAAGTAATGTATCTTTTTGCTAAATCCCAAAAGTTATTTTTTTACATAATATATATAACTTATTTAATTTAGAAAAAAAATTAAAATTAATATATATGAAAATGTTTAATGATTTCTAATATTTAAGGGAAAAAAATCAATAAATAAAATTATGGAAACTTATATTACTTAAAATTATTTTATATTTAAGTATTAAAGAGTTTATAAATTTTATTATTTATTTTTTTGCTACTTAAAGTTAGAAATAATTAAATTTTGGGTAGGTCTTGTGTGAGACCATCTCACGTAAACCTTTACATGAGACGGATAAAAGGTGATAATATTATTAACGAAAAGTGATACTCAATCAATAAAAAATGATAATAATGCAGTGAGCTATTTCATGAATAATTTATAGCATAAATAAAATATGATAACATTTTATAGCGAATTAAATGATAGCATTTTATAGTAAAAGTGATAATAATGTTGTCACTTTTTATCCATCTCACGAAAAGGCTTATGTGAGACGATCTCACACAAGTCTTCGCCTTAAATTTTTATATATAACAAATATATTTTTAATAATTTATATTTAAATATCTTATTTATAAAAATTAATTTTTAGTAATATTTTTTAAATTAAAATAAATTAAATATATACTTCTTCCGTCCGATTCTAAGGTATTCATTTGCTTTTTGCACGTGGATTAAGGAGTATTATTATTATATGTAAAATGGGTAGTTGTATTAGAGGAAAGTGGTGGGTCATGTTGTGTACTTTTTTACTAAATAGGGGAAATGGATATATTTGAATCGGACGCAAAAAATAATAAAATGAATACATTAGAAGCGGATGGAGAGAGTATTAGATTAGAACTTTAATATTTTATATGATAATTTTTAATTTTTTAATTAAATATAAAAAATTTCAATTTCAATATATGACTATTGAATAGATGTAATTCCCCAAAAACATAAAGTGATATGAAAGGTAATGTGACAGAGGTTAGCCATTTTAGCAACTAGACAACTAGAGATGACAATGGGACATGTATTTTTTGTTACTCAATCTACCCGAACTCTAATATTAGGATTCGAGTAGTTGTAAATGGGTTTGGGGCGGGTACTGGTAGTTGTAAAAAATACCATTAGGATTTGGAATGGGTACAGGTAATACCTCAAAACCTGCAGGTGCCTCGATTATATATAATTTTTTTATAAAATTTAATATATATTATATAATATATATATATATAATAAGATATTTTATATATTTAATTAATAGTTATAAGTTTTATTTAATAATATTTATTAAATATTTATTTAAAATAATAGAATTTATATTATATTTATTTTATATTTAATTAATAATAATGTAATTTTTATTATTATATTTATTAAGAAAATAAAAAAATACTATATATATATATATATATATATATATATATATATATATAAAATAAATAAATATTAAACGGGTACGGATCGCGGCTATTGACAAACGGGAACGGGAGAGTACGGGTACCATAATAATTTTTTTAAACAGGACGGATATGGTTAGTTGTTTTCTAATCAAATACGGATACGGATACCAAAAAATAAACTGATACCCTACCCATTGTCATCCCTACAGACAACATCTGACTGTCCAATTAATGTAACTCACAAAAATGTTCAAAGATAATGGTTTTTTTTTTAAAAAAAAAAATCAAATATTGGAGCTAAATTGCAATGGAAGTAAATAGTGTATGTTTTTCTTGCCATTAATTCAAAATCAATGGAATTTTATTATACTTGTACAATTTGGATACCTACTCTCATATCACATTGAAGTCTTGAAGACAAGACATAATTTTTTATTATTAGTCTCATAAATTATTTCACAATTTCTTTTTACTAAAAGTGGTAAAAGAAACATTATAACAATACTCATTTTTTACACACATCCCAACATAATACCCGCTTTTACACACATCTCAATAACTTTACCCATATTCGTAATTAAATTAACTAAAATATTCTTCTCTTTCTTACTTTATACATAAAAAAGTAATTCTTTCTTAAACTTACGCACAAAAATACGTAAAATACATTCGGGAATAAGAAAGTATGTTGACTACACCCTAACTAGTGTTTTTATAATGAACTGGATATCAAACTACTAAAGAAAATGATTCAAGATTCAACCGGTCGGACCGGTTCAACTCGAAAATTAGATTTGAAGTATTTTCAATTATATTTTATAGAATAACCATTTATAAAAAAATGTATAACCACCAAAATTACTTTGCAAAGTTAAAAAAATAATTTAAATAAAAATATTTAGAGTTTATAATTCGTACTTGATACATAGTTTATAGCATGTCCATTCAATACCATGATTCATTGTTTGATTCAAAATTTAAATATAATTTTCTAAAATATACAAAAATAAAAGGGAAACATTGATCATCGTAATTTTCACCTAGATTTTTTTGTTGTTCTTTGAGGTTATTTTATGTATTTTGATCGCATTTTTGTACTATTGGTGGTGTTCTTTTAATATTTTTGTGTGTTTAAAGTTTTCATGAAAATACTTAGAAAGTGATTTAAATGTGCTTAAACAGGTTTAAAAGGGAGAAAAACGGAGGAGGATAAAACGAAGAAATAGAGAAATCATGGCACAACTCGACACGAGTTGTGTACTTGCCGTGAGCTCAGACACCGACTCGACACGAGTTCAAGCCTTTTCCCTATGGAAGGGCAAGTGTGGAATGCTCTAGATCAGAGTCATGAACTTGCCCCTGCGAAAGGGCAAATACGCACCTCACCACGAGTTTAGCACCAACCTCGTTCGTGCAATTTTTGGCCAACTGTTCGAAAATTCTAGAATATTCCCCCATTTTGATATTTAACTCCCTTTTGACTTGAGAAGAGTAGTTTTCGTATTCTTTTTCCATCACACACACTTCTTACACTTTCTACACAAACGTATCCTCTCTACCTTTTCATCTTCATCCCGCATCAATCCACCATCATTTTCCACCACTTCTTACAATTTCCACCATCAATCATCTACTCATTGGGAATCTAAGGACTTATTGGAGTTTGGAAGAGAAGATTTCATGTTGAAAGTGGAATCTCTCCAATTCTCAAGAGAATCCATTCATCTTTTGATTTGTGATTTTTATCATTTCGTATCCTCAAGAATTGTGCAGGGAACTTTGTGTTGTAATTATGATGAAGCTGATAGGCTAGTCTTATTGGTGAGACTATTAACATGTGTGGTTAGGGAATTTTGGATCCATGGATTCGTAATGGTGATTTGAACGGATTTTGTGTATTTTCTATAATGAATGTTTATTTCTTAATTCATATGATGATTTGTGTGGTTAATTGTTCATGTAATGTTGTTAGAGTGTGAACTCAATTATTTGTCGTGAATGTTATAAATTGAATCATGTCTTCATCATGTGGATTATTTCAATTAAGTATGTATTAGAATCATGCCTTCATGTGGATTATTTCAATTATGTGGCCACTTCATGCTTAGAATCTCATGATAGGACATTGGTGAGAATTACTTGTGAAGGTATTTGAGCTAATGTGAGGACCTGCCAATAAGAGCAGTACGTTAATGGGAATTGTGAGTATTAGAGATATTTTTAAGAACCTTTTAGGTGTTGCCAAGGTAATTTACATCCTCAGTAGCTTGTGAAGGACCTTATGTTGTATTAGTGAGTGTGATTAATACCTTGATCCAAGATAATCATCATAGTATTTTTATAGGTCTAGACCAATCCCTACCCATAGTGTTGTTAGTCTTGCTACATCCATATCCATTCAGTCTCTACTTATGTGAGTTGAACTATTTCATTTGCTATCTACTTTTCTAGTTAATTCTTAGGTAATTGCTACTTTAGCATTTAGCCTTAATCAATAATGAAATTTGATCATTTTTATAAAGTATAGCAAGATATAGGTCCGGATGCATTAAGACTCTCTCTTGTGAATTCGATATTATTACTTGGCCATCTTAGCCTATACCATAGATTACACTTGCTCTTATCACGCATAGAGATTTTAGTGAACAAACATCATAAAAATAAAAATAAATAAATAAAAACATAATATATATAAATGTGTGTGTGTGTGCGTGTGTATAAAAACAGATTGAACCGGGTTTTAAAAATCAAATTTTGAGATTAAATTGGGTTGAACCGGTCAATATCGAAAAATCAATTGAACCCTAAACCCAAAACTAAAAAAATTGGATTTTAAGGTTGAATAAGGACAAGTAAAAATCGAAAAACTGATTAAACCAATTATCAGGTCCAATTCCCTATTCAATCGATTAAATTGGTTGGTCCAGTTTGATTTTTACAACATTGACCATCAAATGAATTGTCAATTTCATATTGAAAAAGTCAACTAACAAAAGTTTAAGGTGACACTTAGCTTCATATCACTTATAAAATAGTTCATCAAGTTTTTAACATGATCTTTGTCATGCATTCTAAAATCGAACCCGACCAGTGGCTCAAGCGGTTGAAACAGGAACCGGAGCCAAAATCAGTTTGGAAAACTTAAAATAAAAAAAAAAACTGGATTTTAAGGCTGAATCGAGTTGAATACGTCAAAATTGGAAAATCCAATTGAACCAATCCAACCGGTTTCCATAAAATAATAAAATAATAATAATAAATCAATTTTTTTTAATTTTTTTTACTTCATTATTTTACTTTTTTTTAATATTTTTATGTTTCTGCTTTATTTTTGTATATTTTAGAACATAATATTTAAAGATAGGATTAAACTATTATTTATCGTATTGAATGGACATTCTATAAACTAGTATGTATTAAGAACGAATTATGAACTATAACTAATTTTATTTAATTATATTTTTATTTAAATTGATTTTTTAATGTTGTAAAGTAATTTTGGTGGTTATATTTTGTTGGGTTAATTGAAGGAAAAGTCCTCACATTTACTAAGGATTTGTAATTTGAATTGTCGGACAGATTTTGACTGCCCGGATGCTTTATTGGATTTTTTTTTATTTATATATTTTGCTACTGAGGTGGAATATAAATATTTTTTTTTTTTACTTTTCATTATTTTTTTCCTCTACTTTATCATCCTCCACGTTCAATAATAAGAGAATTGGGTTCAATTTTTAACCCCCCTCCACTAAGTTGGGACTAGCTATTAATAGTGAGAAAAACACAGGCCTAATGATGGTGGCGGAGAACTTCTCTCCGAAGAGGATTAAGGGTTTTCGATTGGTTCGATTTTAGTTTTTCGAGGGTGGGAGGAATTGGAAAGATTGGATTGGGTGAATGAGCATAAGGATAAGGCTAGGAAGTTTATAGATGGTGTGTTGGTACGTTGCAGGGCTTCCGTTCCGACAGCGAGTCTTTAGGCGTGGACCACCGTTCCGGAGGCGGTCTGATACGATTGCATTTAATTTTAGCGAAAATTTTTTTAGGAAAAAGAATGTAATGAAGCTTAAGAAAGAATGCATTAAATCTTATGGGTGCAAAGAGTTTTCGAAAATAAAAGCGACACGAAAGCAAGATTGTGTGTTATGGATTTGAAAATAATGTCGGCGATTAGCAGTTTTGTAAATAATAATTTATTTATTATTTTATTTTTCCACATATGATGTGTGGATAAGGAAAGAGAGAGGGAGTTAATTAACGGAAGTTCTCAACTCCCATGTTCTGGGATTATAAACACTGCGCCATGCAGTTGTCAGAAGAACGCTGAATCAAGCGAGGCGCATGTGTTACAGAACGCTGAAACATTCATGCGCGCGACAGAACGAAAAACGCAAGAGTGTGTTTCCTCTCTTGTTTTCTCCCAGAAATCACAACACAAATCCAGTCATAATATACTGCAGATTAATACACATTCGTGAAACACAATCTACAACCCCGTGTTGTATGGTTTGATCCATGAGATCACAGTTTATCAAGCGTGAGTACCAATCGGTTCTTAAAGACGTTCCAGTTAATTCTTCCGCTGTAATGAAAACTCTTCGGTGAGAGGTATGGATTCTCTCTATGCATGATTGATGAGTTTTCCAACATTGGTATCAGAGCCAATGATTGGTACTTCGTTTTTCCTTTTCTGGATTTCTTGCGTTAAAAGTTTTCTGCTTTTATTTTTTGAAACATTCTCACATTATTTTGTTTGAAGTTATATGATTGGTAAATTGTGTGACTTTGATGAGTTATTTATGTGAGTATGAGGCAGATTTACTTTGTTTCCGGTGGGTATATGTGTATATGACTTGTGAATCACCATGAATGGTTGTGGGTGTGATTTTTCGTCATTTTTTCGAGCAAGCAAAAGCATGTTTTGATTATACCACTGGATAGGACTCGTCGAGAGGAGTTCGTCAGTATTTTTTTTGCATTTTTTGGCCTTGTAAAACTCAAGTTATGAATTTTTGAAGTTTTTTCGAAATTGGGGCTAAACTGCAAAAGTTCAGAAACTTCAGGGGTTGATTTTTGAAAATTCGATAAAGTTTAGGGACTTGATCGTAATTTCAAAAAACCTGAAGGCAGACCGGGTCAATCAGACGGATCCGGGTCGGACCCAGCAGAACCGGGTCGGACCAGTAGGTCAACCCGTGACCGGATCTACCAGAAAACATCGCGAACCGGCGGTGGCGCGTGACTTCCACGCGCCGGTAATCGACAGTGGCGCGTGTGGTACACGCGCCGTCAGCTGCCGTCTCCGGTAGTAGCGCGTGTGTTGCACGCGCCGGAACTCAAAATGCTTCCAGCCGCGCGTGGCGGCGCGTGCGGGCGCGTGGCGGCCGCTGCCGGCGCGTGGGAGCGCGTGATGACGCGTGGATGTGTTCTGCTGGCGCGTTGGGGCACGTGCGGGCGCGTGCAATCGTTTTCCAGCCACTGTTTGATGTTTCCGACGTGTTTTCGATGCATTGAGTCCGATGGTGATGTTTTCGAGAATGTTTGACGTCATCTTTAGTGTATATATGTGTTGTTGCTTCATTTAATGACATATTTATTGTATACAAACCTACGGGGTGGCTTTTTGGTTGCAAATTTCGAGGAATATGCACCTTAATGTGTCATTTAATTCTATATTTATGGGATTTTGGTGATGTTTGAATTGTTCAAACTCCTGTAGCCTATGAAAGTGGGAGCCAAAATGAGTTGGACTGATTCACTTGTGAATATACCTATTGCATCTTGGAAAGTTGTTTCCATATGCATTAAATAGAGAGAAAATTCATGTGATATAGTTTGACTAACACTGGTATGTTTGTTTTTGGTTGCTCATTTTTTCAGAGGCATGTCAGGATCGGGAACAATTTCAGAGGAAGACATTTGCACTAAAAATGAAATCCTCCATGAATTCTTGAATTATAAAATGAAGCCTACACACAACACAAGGGACCACGCAATTGATTTGATCGAACTATACAACCGATTGTTGTCTTTGATTTATAACAATGCGATTCCACGTGATAAGTATTTCGAAGTTTCCTGTCCTGAGACCTGGGCGAACACTTTGCCTCATTACCTACAAAAGAATTTTTGGGTTCAGTGGGAGACTTATGAAGTGAAGCCTAATGGTCGACAAATTATGGAAGATTTGGTTGATGTTTCTATAGCAAGAGATAGGACACAGGCACTAAGATCAGCCTGCTTAAGGATGGGAAGGATTCGACGTTCTGATTCTTTGAGACTAAGTGGTCGAGAGAAACGTCAGATAAAGAATCCTCATATGGATCCTTTGGGGCAAGCTATCTATAGTGTGGGGACTAAGAAATTTGATTATGAGCATCGATGGAAATCTAGTAATGATAAATTAGGGAGATTAATCCATAGATTTCCTTAATTCTTTTCCATTGTATTTCTAATTGGAAACTCAGGGAGTTCATTAGAATTTTATGTTCATGACTTGTCTGACTTGGTATTTTTGCTATTGTGGATGGTTGTTTAAGTTTTGTTTATAAGTGGCTGTTCAATGTTATTGTTGATTACTTGAACAATGTGTTTTATGTTTTGAAGCAAGAATCTAGTATTGTGACACTTGATGAGATTGATGATTAGTAGTCTCCGAGCTATTTTTCGAGATCAAGTCTTGTGTTATTTATTGAGATGTCTGTGTTTGGCTTAACGTAAAACTTAATAAAACATAAATAACATACTGAATCACTATAATCTCTAACAAAGAAATGAACATCGAAATCTATTGTCATTGAGTTGCACAAAGGTGAGAAACTCAATAGTGACAATTATGACACAGACGTCATAAAATTTGGTACATATTGTATGAACAAGATGCATTGGATGCTGTAAACCAAGTGATGGCTTATCCAGGCGTGGGTATTGGAAACCAAAGGAGGTGTGACCAAGGAGCATACCAGGCATGGAAAGGGAAAATTCCATTTGCACGAGGTATTCTTATAAGCTCAGTAATCGATGTGATGATTCATGAATCCCACTGCACATGATATCTGGTTGTATCTACGTGAGAAGTATGGAGGTACATCGATTACAAGGCTTATGCAGTTGACTATTAAGTTCGACACTTATAAAAAGAAACCTGATCATAACATTAGACAACATCTCAGGGAGATGTCTAATATGATACTCGAACTTAAGACTACCGGTCATATACTCTCTAAGGATCAGTAAGTCCAAGCCTTAATACGCTCTTTACGTGATCATAAGGAACATCTTAAAGTCAACTTGACACATAATGAAAGCATTAAAACTTTCAATGATGTTACTCGTCATGTTGAGCTGGAAGATGAGAGGCTCTGAGCCTCAAAGCCCTATTCTGGGGCCTTCTATGCCAGTTCTACTTCTAAAGGAGCTTCATGCTTCAAAAGGAAAAGGAATTGGAAGAAGAAAAAGAAGGAAAGACGATCTGATGGTGATAGTGGTAAGCCTGACGATAATCCAACTACAAAATTGATGAACAGAAAAAGGAAAACAAGCGTGATAAAAAGAATAAGAAAGATAAAAGCATGATGTCATTTTACAATTAAAGTAAGTTTGGTCATTATGCTCGTGAATGCCCTAATCCCGGGAGGGAAAAGGTGGATTCATCTTATTCTATTTTGTGTGAAATTAATGTCTCGAGTACTGTCTTTCTGTCTGATTCTTATCCTTTGAGGATTATAGACTCGAGAGCAACGGACCATGTGACGAGAGACAGAGGAGCTTTTGTAGATTTTCGCCATGTTCCGAAGGGGACTAGGTAGAAATATATAGAAAATAATGCATGAGTCGAAGTCAAAGGACTTTGGACTTGCAAATTGGTCCTTAACGATGGTCCGAACTTTATCCTACATGATGTTCTATATGCTCCGGAGATCACGCGAAATTTGATTTCTGTTTCAGTTATACGTAATTTGGGTTATGATGTACTGTTCACTAAAAACTGTGGTAATTAGCGTTAATGATACTTGTCGTGCATCTGGACATATAACTGATGGCTTTAAGGTTTTTATATTGTAAAGAATGATGTTTAGTAGTTATGATGATCATTCATATTCGCTAAACAGTTGTTCTTCTAGCAATGCAAATGTGAATGATGTTTGGTATGCTAGATTAAGTCATGTTGAGCAAGATGGATGATAAACTCGTGGAAGGATTGTTGAATATTTCTTCTAAGGTCGAATTATCCAAATGCGAACATTATCTTGCTGGCAAAATGACTAGAAAATCTTTTGGTAAAGCCATTGTGTCTTAATCTCCATTAGTAGTAATCCATTCTGATATATGTGGTTCTGTAAATGTGAGAGCACGACATGGAGCTCACTATTTCATTACGTTCATTGATGATTATTCAGTCTATACGATATCTCACGTGTCTGAAGCATTAGATTGTTTTAGACGATACTTGAGTGAAGTAGAAGACATGAATATCTATCAGAACAATTTAAGGAATTTTGTAATGAAAAGGATATAATCCGACAATCAACTTTTCCTTATACACCTCAACAAAATGGTGTTACTGGAAGAAGGAATAGGATTTTGTTGGAGATGGTTAGATCCATGATGGCACAAGCTAATCTAACGAGATGCGTTGCTTACGGCAGCTTATGTGCTTAATCGCGTGCCTTCAAAGTCAGTTGCTTCGACTCTATATGAATTTTGGACGGGTAGAAACCTGACTCGAGTAACCTTGGAGCTTGGGGATCAGCAGCTTAGTACATGATTCATCGAGTCAGTATGAAAAGTTGGGTCCTAGAGGCAAACATTCTAAGGGTTACGTGTTCATAGGGGATAAGGATGAGAACTTAACTGAGACAGAATCGCGTAATGCTCATTTTCTAGAAACTAAATTTCCTAGTAGAAATGGCATCAGGGATGCCAGACCTGTTTTTGAGATGGTAGAAAACCAATACCTACAAGATCCAAGTGGGAGTAATAAGCTAATGATGTGGATCTTGATAGTTGATGGTGTGGATCTTGATAGATATTTGCCGATTGAGAATCAGGTGATTCTCAATGAGAGCATTTTGTCTACAGAAGACCATCATAAGTTATCTCATCTCGAAAAGTTCTAGGAAATATGTGCACAAAAGGCATTATGACATTGAAGGACATGCCTTCTTGGTTTCACCAGAAAGTTGAGATGTTTTTCCTGATGATGAGGAAGAGCCCAGAAACATTAAAGAAGCTTTAACTTGTTTGAAAAAGAAGAAATGGATGAAAAGGGAGATGGAGTCTATGAAGTCAAATCAAGTCTGGGGACTTGTAGATCTTCCATAGGGACGAAAGGAAATTGAGAATAAATGGATTTTTAAAATCAAAAGAAATGTTGATGGCTCAATAGAGAGGTAGAAAGCTCGTTTGGTGGCAAAAAGGTTATACTTAACAAAGGTATAGACTACGTAGAAACCTTTTCACCTGTAGTGAGGTTTGCCTTGATTCATCTACTGTTGGCTATAGTGGCTAGTATGGAATAAGAATTACATCAACATGGATGTTAAAGACCACATTTCTCAATGGAGAATTAGAAGAAGAGATCTACATGCAACAGCCTGTAGGATTTATTCTTTGAGGTCGAGAGGATAAAATTTGTAGATTATAGAAGTTGTTCTATAAACTCAAACAATCCTCCAGACAGTGGTATTTGAGATTTCACATTACGATCATCTCATAAGACCACTGTGTTTACGTTAAACGATCCAACAGTTGTTTTGTGATTCTATCCTTGTATGTGGATGACATATTTCTAGCTTGAAATAGAAAAGAGTATCTTGAAACCATTAAAAGGTGGTTATCTTCAAAATTCGAAATGAAAGATATGGGTGAAGCAGAGTACATACTTGGTGTGAAGATTCATAGGGATCGTTCAAAGAAGTTATTGAGTTTGTCTTAAAAGAATAAAATGGCCAGAGTACCATATGCCAATGTGATTGACTGCAGATTATTCTTTCTGCTATCACTGAATGGGTATACAGACGTTGACTGGAGTGGTGATTTAGATAAACGTAAATCAACTCTCGGTTATGTCTTCTTGCTCAATGATGGAGCAATCTCATGGTGTAACAAGAAACAGACTTCATCTGCAGTTCAAAAGACTATTTGGTTGAGAAGATTCATGAAACATTTGAAGGTCTCAAACACTCCAGTGGGAGCTGTTTTAATTAATTGTGATAATCAGGCGGTTATTGCTTACACAAAAGACCCCAAATATCATGAAGAGACTAAACACATTGACATGAAGTTTAATTTTGTTAGAGATATTATAAATAAGAAGAAAGTGATTCTTACTTATATATTCTACTCGTTTGATGTTAGCAGATCCTTTTACTAAACCAATTCCTAGAGATGTATACATAGTACATGTAAAGGATTGGGTTTGCAAAGGATTTAAAACGATGAATTGAATATGTTTATGTATGTTAATGGAATAGTTAATGGTTTAACTATATACATGTTTTATATAATATATGTGATGGTTCATATATAATAGTATGTCGGCAAGTTATGATTGGCTCTCTCATACGAGCAATCGCCTCTGGCTCAGTGGGAGCGCAGAGATGAGATTACGATAATTAATGTAATCGGGATAGATTTCGCCACGAATCTAATCCAACTTGTTGTATAGCTAAATCGATGGAGATCCTATACCTTGGAGGGAGGATACCCGAGTTAAGTGTATGGGACACACTTGAACTCTGATTTACATGATGTCTAAATTAAATGAAATACGACATACACTTTCTTGGAAGGAAGTTAAAGACATTGTGACATGTGTTTTAGGAAAACGACATGTGCCAAGTTGACCCCAATAGGATTGAGAAAATAATTCCTATTTTCTCAAAAGTATGAGTCCTTATCTAGTGGTTACCCTTATGACTTTCTACTATATTCTAAGTCTTCACTTTGGTGTTGCTACTTTAGCATGCTACCAAAAGAGCTATGGTTAATAACGGCGATGCGGTACATGTCTAGGAAAGCAGCTATAGTGGGAGACTGTAGATACTTAGTAAGATGTGAAGAACGTCTTAATTTAACATATACTATTGTGATTCATTGACTAGTCAATCAAGCAGGGTCTTGATTATGAATACATAGTTATTTTGCAAAAAGGGTTGAATATGCTCTGACAAATTCAGGGATTGAAAAAGAGATATGTCAAGTTATGTTAAATGTTCAAGAGTTCTGGGGTATAGCGAGCTTGTTGAGTTTCATTGATAAACTGGTTGAGTTGCTATATATCTCTAACAAGTGTATAGCGATTAAAACTCATATCCCGTGGGTCACACGATGTATTAATCTGTGCGAGAATATGATTCATGAAGAAAATGAGTCAGGTGATTTTTTAACTTTATATGTGAGTGGGAGATGTAAATAATAATTTATTTATTATTTTATTTTTCCACATATGATGTGTGGATAAGGAAAGAGAGAGGGAGTTAATTAACGGAAGTTCTCAACTCCCATGTTCTGGGATTATAAACACTGCGCCATGCAGTTGTCAGAAGAACGCTGAATCAAGCGAGGCGCATGTGTTACAGAACGCTGAAACATTCATGCGCGCGACAGAACGAAAAACGCAAGAGTGCGTTTCCTCTCTTGTTTTCTCCCAGAAATCACAACACAAATCCAGTCATCATATACTGCAGATTAATACACATTCGTGAAACACAATCTACAACCCCGTGTTGTATGGTTTGATCCATGAGATCACAGTTTATCAAGCATGAGTACCAATCGGTTCTTAAAGACGTTCCAGTTAATTCTTCCGCTGTAACGAAAACTCTTCGGTGAGAGGTATGGATTTTCTCTATGCATGATTGATGAGTTTTCCAACAAGTTTTTCAATAGGGAAAGCGGTGGATTCCGATGGCAGCAAACTGAGCTTTGGATTAAGAGGTTTAAGAGATGAATGCTTATGGTGAGAATGGTGACCTAGATGGAGATAAAACATGTTACATAGGCAATTTGCAAATTTGCAGCGGTGGAGAATTAAGCAGTGACGGCTGGCCAGGGATTTAGAGGGAATTTTGATTCGGCGGGAGGTTAAAGCATTGAAATTGACCCAATTTTGGAGAGAGAGAGAGAGTTTCTAAAAAAAATTCCACATCAGGAACTGAGCAATTATAATCTGCCCAATGGCGTAAATTGCAATTAGTTGTTAAAGTGATTTTTTTTTTCTAAATCTCAAAAGTTTAGACTATTTTGCTATTGAAGCAAATGTAAGAACTTTGCGGAAATTAATCCCCTTTTTTTTTATAAATGATGATTCTATTAAATACAATTGAAAATATATAGTAAAATTTAATTTTTTGATTGATTAGGTCGGACTGATTGAATCTCGAATCATTGTCTTCATCGATTCGATTTCCGATCCAATTATAAAAATATTGTTATCAAGAAAATTCAAACTACATAAATTCATAGGATGTTATTTACACCCATGAACGTGGGGATATTTGTTTTGGGTTTAAAGTGATTTAATAAACTAGTAAATATTGTTATTTTATATTTGTTATATTTATTTTGGGTTTAAGTAGGATAGATTTAAACTTTATGTCAAACTTTATGAAAGTGATAACGTTTTATAGCGAAAATAATAATCATTTTAAAAAGTGTAAAATGATCTCATATGAGATTGTCTCACGCAAAACCTACCATTATTATTATTATTATTATTATTATTATTATTATTATTATTATTATTATTATTTATTTACCTTAACACTCATCACCCATACATCAATCATTTTCTCCTACCCTACCTCCGGCTCGTCGTGGTACAAACTTCCATCACCCTTTAATTTTTATCTCTTTCTCATTATTTTTCTCTCTATAACCCACAATTTTCTCTAATAAATAAAATAATACTCAAGTAAATATATTAGAATGAATTTATTTATCACAATTCTATTAAATTATACACCTTCCGTCCGCTGATAAAATATTAATTTAGCTATTTTAGCCGTTCATTTTAAAGGTATTCATTTTTTCTTTTTTAGAAAAAGAGTCCAACACATATCGAATACTCACTACTAATACAACTACTCACTTTATATAAAATAATATTATTCATTAATCCACGTAGAAAAAACAAATTGATACATTATCGATGGACGGAATGAGTATATATGTTTTACCAATATTTTACTTGTTTTAATTTTAATTCTCACAAATTTCTAAATAATGTATGATTTCATTTTGAATTTGTTGCATTATTTATAACAAATTTAACTTTGTAATTTTTTAAATATTTTTTGATGTACAACTCGTAGGCCCAAAGCCTGAAGTCCATTAAGGTTAAGTGTGAAGTTCACATTTTAGTAAGTCGTGACTCAATCAACCCAAAGTCTAACAGTCCAAAGTCAGTCGAAACTAACCCGTTTAATATTCCTATATTACTCGATGAATTAAGCTATTAAAAACATTCAATTAACTCATTTCCTAAAATTGTTTGGATAGTATTTAAATAATAAAAGCTATAAATGAATATTGCCAAGATTGACGGAATTTGTTAAAAAAATTTATGAAATATAATAATTAAATTATAAATGACGTAGATGGTATTTGACTATTCAAATTAAGGGTAGGTTTTGCGTGAGACCGTCTCAAGATCATTTTTCACTTTTTAAAATAGATATCACTTTCGCTATAAAACGTTATCACTTTTGTTATAAATTGTTATCACTTTTTATTTATACTATAAATTGTTCATGAAATAACATTATCACTTTTAATTAATTTATTATCACTTTTTTTTATAAAAGTTATCACTTTTTGGCCGTCTCACGTAAAGCTTTACGTGAGACGGTCTCAACAAGTCTTTTCCTCAAATTAAAGGACCGAAAATTTTTATTATTTCATATTTGAATATCGAAATTGTTCAAAGTGATTGAGAAAATTCGAATGAATGCCAATATATTTATTTATTTATTTTTATTTAACTCACATAGCTAAATTTTAATTCCCTAGTTCAAAGCATCGTTATCTAGAGAAGAAATTATATGTTGAATAAACACACGATTCTAGCTAGAGATAATATTAAAAGTAATTAAAATTATAGATATATTTGTGGAGGATGGTTTTAAAAGAGAAAATAATCTCATTTTTTTTTTTAAATAAACTTTCTAGATATTTCACGTAGGTGCATCCGTGAGACGGATAAAAAGTGATAATCCCTCCACCCTACTAAAACATACACGTTTTCCATTTTGATTCGTCTCAATACAAAGTGTTCATTTCCTTTTTTGGTAAAAAGGACCCACACAAATAAATTATCTCTCTCTCTTTGGGTCCACCCATCACATTAATACGCATATCTACTGTACAATAAAATATTATTTTTTCACCTCAATACACATTAAAATATTATATCACTTAATTTAAGTGCAAAAAAGTAAATGCTAACCTTTCAATGGTACGAAGGAAGTAATTTCTATAATAAAAGTGATACTCAATTAATAAAAAGTGATAATGTTATTTCATGAATAATTTATAGTATAAATATAGAGTGATAACATTTTATAATAAAAAAATATAATATTTTATAGTAAAATTAATAGCTGATTTAAAAAGTGTTATCTCATATTCACGATTTCATGCCTTGCCCTATTATTATAAAGTGAGTTAAGTAATTATCATTTAATTTTGTTTACCTTGATTTTTTTTATCTTTTATTCTATTTTTTATTTTATATTTAATTATTCTTTTAAATTATTAAATTTAGATTTAAGTTTTTTATATAGAATTTTTATATATTTGTCTTTTCTATTTTATTGAATAGTAATTTTTTATTTTGTTAATTAAATTTGATAAAGATGTCATGTCTATTCAATTAAACAATTACAAAAATGATTCGTACCACGAAAAACATTTTTTGTGACATTTTTTAATAAAATGTTATACGTGACAATGGAGAATGATAATTAACTATTCAATTTAATTTAATATTCTTTCCATCTTAAAAAAACCTTCACCTGTAAAGTAAAAAAAAATTAACTAATTTTAATAATTTTTGAAGGGTAATGTATTATTTTTAGGTAATAAATAAATGATAAAATTGTTGGATTGTATACTAAAAGTCTAGCTTTTTGTATGAACAATGTTATAACAATTAATTTGAAATGAGAATCATATGATCAAATGATTGCATTTTATAATTTATTTATATGTTCGATGCAATAGTCCACTTACTTTATACTGTAGATAATATGTTGTGCGACAACACGCGGAAGATCATATTATCGGTTTCCTTATAAAGTATAAACAGATGCTCATAATCGAGATAGACGGGGACTCTCTATCTGGATGGTTGTAGTGTGGTTTGGTATTAGCTTGTCTTGACTATAGAATCACATTAGTGCACTTGTGTGTATTGAGCAGGACCGCTTGAGATCGTTCGATTTATACTGACTTATAGGAGAACTTGATCTCAGTTATTATGGATGTTCGTGCTCTTAATCCCTATACAATAACCTCGACACATAGGGCAGTATGTATTTCTTTGATTCATCAATGGGTGAGATTTACATGCAATTAAATCAATAAACTCGGTGAGTTGGGAAGTAGTGCTATTTCTATGGTGTGCTGTTGATTGTAGAAGGAATCCGTGTCCGTCATAGGTTGATGATGTCCCCTTGAGGAGCTCATAAGGATTATCATGTAAACCCTGCAGGTGAAATTTATTCCGGCATGATAATGAGGTTGAGTGGTACTACTCTTGGATGAGATATTAATTAATTGAGTTGTCAGTAACTTAAATTAATTAATGGACATTGTATATCTTAAACATGGGGAGACTAACGGGCTCATAATAAGAAGGAGCCCAAAACGTAATTTTGGGATTGGTATGGTAGTGCAATAATAATATTTTAGTGGAATATATTATTATTATTGGACTTAAGTATAAGCTTTGGGCTAAGCTTGGATACTTAAGCCCAATGGAGGCCCAACCCAATTTCTCCTCCTGGTCCCTGCTGTAGCTCATGTATATAAGTCACCTCAACTTATCTGGAACCCTAATCTAATTCATTATTCACATGTGATGAGGGTTGAGAGCAGATTGAGTAGGTCTCGTAGATCGTCGCCCACACGACGTCGAGATCGGACTTGGGACATACAGCAGAAGACCGGAAGGTCATTTGCTGCTGCAGTTCGTTATGTTCCAAAATTCATATAAAACCGTACAGTTCTTCGATTTTGATGTATTATATACTAATGGAAAGCCTTCGAAGAGAGGATCGTCTGAGCATAAAGATCACTCAATTCCGACATCAGAAGAGGAACTTATGACTATTCTCGTGGGACTGCGCAGACTGCCAGCGAGAATTCAACCCTACATCAACCTTTGGTGAAAGGTAATGCGTTTCATGTTTACTTGCTTTCGCTGCTTGTTAGAAATTCATGGAACCCTAACAGGTCATGTTAACCAAACGATCGAATGCCAACAATTGGTATCAGAGATTCGGTTTCGTGGTGAAGCGTGACACGTTAGGCTAGGGTTTATGTGATTAATTTTTTGGAATTAGGATCACATGTTTAGGGTTTTGGTTTTATTGCGCAAACCATGAATATCCCTATGTAATATATACCCTATATCATATCTATTCGTCCATGGTTGTGTGTGAGAGGATTCGACGAAAACTGTTCGTCAATTTCACATGCAAGGAAGAAAGAGAGGGCAAAAATAGAATCACGCTTTTGAGAAAAATCCAGCGTAGTGATATTGCAGAGGCAATAACTAGAGTTTCAACTGTCGAATTGATCTGTAATTTGGTCAGCACATTCAGAACTTGTGGATGTACATTCTGAACGGTGGAGATCGAATTTGAAGCTTTTTCTTGCTGGGAGTACGCTGAAAACAGAAGCAGATATTTGGGCGATTCTGTTTTGCGCAGTCGAGGAAAAAGTACCGTTTCTGACAAACTAATCGTTGGATCGAGCTGTAATTTGGTCAACACGTTCAGACCTTGTGGATGTACATTCTGAACGGTGGAGATCGAATTTGGAGCTTTTTCTTGCTAGGAGTACGCTGAAAATAGAAGCAGATATTTGGGCGATTCTGTTTTGCGCAGTCGAGGGAAAAGTGCCGTTTCTGACAAACTAATTGTTGAATCGAGCTGTAATTTGGTCAGCACGTTCAGACCTTGTGGATGTACATTCTGAACGGTGGAGATTGAATTTCGAGTTTTTTATTGCTGGGATTACGCTGAAAACAGAAGCAGATTTTTGGGCGATTATGTACGATTATGTTTTGCGCAGTCGAGAGAAAAGAGCCGTTTCTCACAAAATAACCGTTGGATCGATCTGTAATTTGGACAACATGTTCAGGACTTACAGCAGTAGATGGTGGAGATTGGATTCTGAGGTTTTTTCAGTTTCGAACTACGAACGACAGTTGGTGTAGTTTGGTGTTGCGCGTTGGGCTGAACTTGGTTCCATGCAAGTAGGCCCTTGGACGAGCGACAGTCCGGGCGAGGGGCGCTCGTCAAGGCACTTGGGGCGCTCCCTGACATGATTGGCGGTGGGATATGACGATGGACGTCTTGGGGCACAAGCAATCCTGCTTGTTGCGTAAGGCATCGATTCCACAGTAGGAGTGTCGGACAAGACAATAAAATTTAGAGGCGTTTTTATTCCTAATATATATAACTGTCATAATTGATTTAATTGTCTATTATTGTTATATATATATATATGGATGCCTGATCTCTATGATTTATTGTCTTATATAGAAGCATGCTAGATTGCGTATTATATTTGGTATATTATATGCATGTATTGCTAGAGTGTTGGATAAGACATCCAATTTTAGGAAAACTAATTCATAATATATAACTGCCATAATAGATTGTATATTATTGTTATATATGAATGTCGAATTAATTCTTAATATATAACTGCTATAATTGATTGTCTATTATTGTTATATATGGATGTTGAATTGATTCCTAATATATAACTGACATAATTGATTTAATTATCTATTATTGTTATATATGGTTGCTCGTCGATATCGATGATTTTGATAATCTAGACGATATGACGATATATATCGATAGTTTTGGAATTTTGATAATCTTGATGTTTTTCGAATATTTGATAATCTAGTCGATATCGATGATTTTAATAATCTGGACGACATCGACGGTCGATATCGATGGTTTCAAAAATTGGACAATCTGGAAATTTTGAAAATTTGATAGTCTGGAAGTCTTTGCTGATATTCGTGCCTGGTGGCGAACAATCGAATTCGCTGATATATAACTGTTAATGATTGATTTAATTATTGATTATTGTTATATATGTATGCATGACTCTCTGTGATTTACTGCCTTATGTGCCGTAATAGAAGCATGCTAGCGTTGCGTATTTTATTCTGAATATCATATGCATGTAAAAACCCTCGGTGTTAAATTACTAAGTGAGAGAGGGGATTGGTAAATATTCCCGCGGCTCCATTATTGGTTTGTAAGTGATGTGAGTAAACTTGCGTGTTGGCAATAGGCCTTCCTCCCTAACGGATGAGTTTATTCACGGATCACTGGTACAGACTTCATTACATAATTATTGTTTGTAATGTGGTACATGAACTTGCGTGTTGGCAATAGGCCTTTCTCCCTAACGGATGAGTTTATGTGGGGCTCACTGGTACAAACTTATAATTGATGATTGTAGGAAGCTATCCGAGCGCGTGTGTACTTCTCCAACTGTAAGGCACACAAGCTCGCGCAGTGGACTTGGGATCAAATAATGGTGTACACTTAGGTGTAAATAATTAGTATCCTCCCCAACGGAGTCACTGCTATTATTTGCATGGCTAAAGAGGAACCGACTATTAATTATTTTGTCATAAAGTTAGGTTGACAAATGAAATTAATGGGTAAAACCTTCTCTTGTAAATGTTTGGGTTTGTAAACGTCCACACTAACGTGGCTTGCAGACTTACGGTGCTTGAGATGTCGGTGAATTTTATTTTTATATAGTTTTGAGGGAATCAATATAAAAGGATAAAATTCGAAGATTTGATCGGTATATTTATTTATGATTCTCTGTAATTTCAAATGGTTTTATCTCGCTTATTGTTAACTAAAAGAAATTATATTTACTGGTCCAAAATTAGATGATTAGAAAAGAATCTTGGTTTTGATTTTACTGCTTAAGAAAATAAAAATGTGTTCTCCCTTAAAGATGTTCATGATGCCTATTAAAGTCTCTAGTGGATAGGTGAGAAGTTCATAGAAATATGATGGCCTCATGTAACTCTTCGGATACTTGAGTAAGTTAAAAGGCGGTAGGTCATGATTGAAGTTGATGAATGAATTAGATACATGGAATAGAAGTTGAAGGGGAAACCTAAGTCAATTTTATTCTCCATAATTTCCTAGATGTTTTGAGTAAGTTTCTCCTGAATTAGTTTCTCCTGAATTACAAGAGGTTGTATATGGTGGGAAACTTCTGACAAAACATGTGGTAAAGAAAATTCAATTTCATAAAAGGAGTGAACAAGGATAGAATCTTACTTGCTAGTCGTTGAAGCATAATTAGTGATGGCACCTACTTATACATTGTGTAGATACCAGAATCACTAAATGTTTATTACTAAGTGAGGATAAGATTATTTTATACATGGATAATACTATGAGAGTAGTGGCTGTTGCAGTGTGAGTTGTTTATTTATCTTACGATATGAATAAACGTTTGATTTTATGAAATTGTCTTTACGTACATTTTCATAGAAAGAATTTGATTTCGGTTTCTACGCATTAATAGATGGATACTCCATTTCAATTAAATGACATGGTCATTATAATGAATGATAGAGTTGTAATTTGTTATGGTACGTTGGTGAACAATTTGTACACTCTTAAATCATGTTTATCCCCTGGATGCGACAAATAGTAATTAATAATGAGTCTTCTAATCTAGTAGGAGAAATGTACTTTCGGAAATGAATTTCCCACCTTAATGGTGTGACGAATAGAAGGAATAGCACTCTTATGGTAGTGATTAGATAGATGATGAATTATTTGGAATTACTAAATTCATTTTATGGATATGCCCTAGGAATAGTAATTCGTAAGAATGTTTTTCTGTTTGTGGGATATCCTAGAAAAATGAAGGATGATTTATTTAGTCCACAAGATCGAAGAGTGATTGTTAACATAAACACTAGATTTTTGGAAAAAGGACTATGTAATAAATCAAATACCCATCTATAAGTTGTTCTAAAGGAAGTGAGAGGAAAACACATAGTATTAGTACCAAGTGTACAAGAGGATATACCACAAGGTAAACTGTGACGCGTGTCACATCTGATACACAATTGCGTGTAGTGTCTTCTCGTAGTGGGAGGGTTGTTCTAAATCCTGATAGATATATGTTTTGGGAGAGTCGTGAGGCTTGGTCCCTAGTAAACATGGAGTTAACCCACGAATACGACGAAGAACTACAAGATAGAAATGCGAAATCTTAACAAATTGCAATAAATGTTGAAATAGAATCAATATATTCTAAATAAGATCTGGATGATTGTAGAACCACGGATGGTGTGAAAACCATTGGAAGTGGTCATACAAAATAAAAGAGGATCATACGATAAGGTGAAAACCTTAGAAGTAAAGCTTGTTGGGAAAAGGTATACTCAGAAAGAAAGGGTTCGATTATGAGAAAACCTGTTCGCCAGTAGCTATGCTTATGTTGATCCGAACTCTTTTATCTGTTGCTACTCATATGAAATATGAGGGATAGCAAATAGATGTCAAGACAGCTTTCCTGATTGGAAATCTTGAGGAAAACATCTATGTGAAGCAACCTGAGTGATTCATTGCAAAGAGCTAAGAGCATTGTGATAGGAAGCTTAAAAGTGTCCATCAATGGACTAAAACAAGCTTCAAGGTCATGAAACATCCGTTTTGATGAGGAAATCCAGGAAAATAGATTTATTCAATGCGCGGATGTATCTTGTGTATTGAAAAGAGTGACGGAAACATGGTGGTATTTCTTGTATTATACGTAGATGATATATTGCTCATTGGAGACAATGAAAGAGTATTGTCGGGCGTATGTGTATGGATAATAAAGCGGTATGAAATGAAGGACTTAAGAAGAGTAAAAATATCCTTTTGATCACGGTAATACGGATCACAAGAAAGGATATTATGCTTGTCTCAAGCTTCATGAATTGATACGATCCTTACTTGTTTTAGCAAGTGACTTTATCTAAGAAAATATGTCTTGAGACACAAAAGGAAGATAATGGTGATGAAACCGGTTCCTTATGCTTCGGCGAATAAGGAAGCTTAATTTTAGGAATGCTATGCGCGAGAATGGATATCTATTTTCTGAACGCATGAACAGTGGGTATCAACTTAACCCGGAACAAGAATGATGAACTGTGGTAAGACATATATGAAGTGCCTGAGAAGGACTGGAAATTATATGTAAGCTTACTGGGCAAATTCACTGCTTCTTGTGGATTACGTAGATTCGGATTTTTTAGTCAGATTGGACGGCAGTAAATCCACCTCAAGGTTATGTGTTTAATTTTAGGAAGTTGAGTCATAATGTGGAGGAGTGTTATATAGAAATATATTTCAGACTCCGGACTCCATCATGGAAAGATGATAAATTGGAGCCTATGAGGCAGCCAAAGTATCTGTATGACTCTAGAAACTTCAAGATGGACTTCGAAGTGTTTCTAAGTTTGTCCAAGAATATCATAATTTATATTGATGATATTGGTGCAGTTGCAAACATGAAGGAATCACGAGCCCATAAGGCAATTAAACACATGGAGTGCAAGTACCACCTGTTACGAGAAATCGTATGATGAGGGGAAGGTTATTGTCGCCTAGATTGCATCGGATGATGACCTAGTAAATCCATTTACAAGGATATTAAGGCGAGAGCTTTTAATGATCATGTAGTGGGAGTGGGAATCAGATGTATGGCGGAAGACATGACAGCATAGTCTTTTAGTATAAGTGGGAGATTGTTGGATTGTATACTAAAAGTCTAGCTTTTTGTATGAACAATGTTATAACAATTAATTTGAAATGAGAATCATATGATCAAATGATTGCATCTTATAATTTATTTATATGTTCGATGCAATAGTCCACTTACTTTATACTGTAGATAATATGTTGTGCGACAACACGCGGAAGATCATATTATCGGTTTCCTTATAAAGTATAAACAGATGCTCACAATCGAGATAGACGGGGACTCTCTATCTGGATGATTGTAGTGTGGTTTGGTATTAACTTGTCTTGGCTATAGAATCACATTAGTGCACTTGTGTGTATTGAGCAGGACCGCTTGAGATCGTTCGATTTATACTAACTTATAGGAGAACTTGATATCAGTTATTATGGATGTTCGTGCTCTTAATCCCTATACAATAACCTCGACACATAGGGCAGTATGTATTTCTTTGATTTATCAATGGGTGAGATTTACATGCAATTAAATCAATAAACTCGGTGAGTTGGGAAGTAGTGCTATTTCTATGGTGTGCTGTTGATTGTAGAAGGAATCCGTGTCTGTCATAGGTTGATGATGTCCCCTTGAGGAGCTCATAAGGATTATCATGTAAACCCTGCAGGTGGAATTTATTCCGGCATGATAATGAGGTTGAGTGGTACTACTCTTGGATGAGATATTAACTAATTGAGTTGTCAGTAACTTAAATTAATTAATGGACATTGTATATCTTAAACATGGGGAGACTAACGGGCTCATAATAAGAAGGAGCCCAAAAGTAATTTTGGGATTGGTATGGTAGTGCAGTAATAATATTTTAGTGAAATATATTATTATTATTGGACTTAAGTATAAGCTTTGGGCTAAGCTTGGATACTTAAGCCCAATGGAAGCCCAACCCAGTTTCTCCTCCTGGTCCCTGCTGTAGCCCATGTATATAAGTCACCTCAGCTTATCTGGAACCCTAATCTAATTCATTATTTATGTGTGATGAGGGTTGAGAGCAGATTGAGTAGGTCACGTAGATCGTCGCCCACACAACGTCGAGATCGGACTTGGGACATACAGCAGAAGACCGGAAGGTCGTTTGCTGCTGCAGTTCATCATGTTCCAAAATTCATATAAAATCGTACAGTTCTTCGATTTTGATGTATTATATACTGATGGAAAACCTTCGAAGAGAGGATCGTCTGAGCACAAAGATCACTCAATTTCGACATCAGAAGAGGAACTTATGGCTATTCTCGTGGGACTGCGCAGACTGCCAACGAGAATTCAACTTCTACATCAACCCTTGGTAAAGGTAATGCGTTTCATGTTTACTTGCTTCCGCTGCTTGTTAGAAATTCATGGAACCCTAACGGGTCACGTTAACCAAACGATCGAATGCCAACAAAAATATGTTATGGTGTTATGTGAGAGTGATAAATTTATAATAAATTTGTACTTTAGGGGTGATGATTGATGTGATATTTTTCTTTTGGATAGTAAAATTGAATGTGGGACGAACGAAAATGAAAAGTGTGAAATTTAATTTGGGACTGAGTGACTATTTTATAGTAAATAATATTTCTAACAAAAACTAATAATATTTTCAATTAAGAGTGACACCTAATCAATGAATGTTAAACTAATTGTAGTATTATAATGTTATTAATATTGCGTATTGTTTCCAATTTTATGATATGCATGTATTCTTGGGGCAGACCAAAATAAAAATTGTGCAAGTATTCATGAGATGGAGGGAGTAATAATTTTTTAAGTTAGTCTCATGTGCATCTGGATGCACAAGGCGCAAGGGTATAAAATTTTTGAGTGTATATTGAGTGCACCCGGGTGCATATGTATATGACTTTTTATTCTATTGTGTATACATGTTATTCTATTTTGTATACGTGTTTTGTAATAATTGTATACTTTTTTCACACTAAAATTTTCATTAATAAAACAAACATACATATGTGTATAACTTTTTATTTAATAGTGTATACATGTTTTTTAATAATTGTATATTTTTTACACTCAAATTTTTATTAAAAAAACTAACAATTAAATTATATACATTTTTACTCATATGTTAAATATCAAAATTAGTCCTGTAAGTATGGCGTTTTCCAACTTTAGTCCTTTTTCTTTTGCAATTCTCAATTTTTGTCATTTATTGTCAACTTTTAGTCATTTTGGTCCAGTTTTGGTCCATTTTTTCAAAATTTGGTCATTTTTTGGTCCATTTTTTGGTCCTAAATGTATACACTTTCGGACTATTTTTGAACTTTTTTTAACATAAAGAACTAAATTTGCACAAAAAAGACTAAATTTGGACTAAAAGGACTATAAGTGGACAAAAAATGACCAAAATTGAGAATAGCAAAAAAAAGGACTAAAGTTGGAAAACGCCATACTTACATGACCAATTTTAATATTTACTCAAGATTAATTAATATAATCATTGTTTATGGATTCTCTCAAGTAAGGTAATCTTATATATTTTATAGTGTAATATTTGATATTTTAAAAAGTATTGTTTTCTAGAAGGGTGCACCATACACCGCTAGCATACTAACATTTCTTTTTTCAAATTAATTTACACAATTTATTATTATTATTATTATTATTTTAATTTTGAGTTTAACTACTTTTATTTTCAATGAGTTTGAGAAGTTAATCAATTAATTTAATTTACAGTTCTAAATTCTTCTCAAAATAATAATTTATTAATAATTCAATAATAAAAATAATGTTTATTCAACCAGTTTGTAAATTAATAGTTATATATACAAACTCATTATATTATATATATATACATATACTAATAATAACAATAATAATAATAATAATTTATGAATAGATTCATTTAAATTATAATTAATATTACTTTATAAGTAAAGTTAGAAAAATTAATGCATGTTATTAAATCAAAGATAGATTCACATTTAAATTCTAATTAGTATATTACTTTATAAGCAAAAGGGTAAATTAGTCTTAGCAAAATAATTACTCACTCAGTCCCGATAAAATATTTACGTTTGATTTTTATCTGGAATTAAGAAATATAATATTTTAATGTGCATCGAGATAATAAATAAAATATTTTAATTTATAATAAGTAGTTATATTAGTATAGTATTATTGACCCATGCAAATATTTAAATGTTTTGTGTGGTTTTCATTTACTATAAATGAAAATACGTAAGCATTAGTATTATGTAAAATTGACCATAATATCCCATTGATCCAGATTAATTTGATCAGTTGAGAATTATCCTTTCGAAATAATAGACAGATGTTGGATATTTTAAGACTCTTTGAAAATTTCCCCTGTAATAATTAGCATATTTTAATTGATTTTCTTTGTACTTAATTAATAAATATATAGAACAAACCCTTAGCTTACTATCTCTAAGGGCGGACTGCGGAGCCACCATCGTTGAAGGAGGTACAACTGTACCACAACATTTGTGCATAATCACCATCTTTTCTTTAAATTTGTGATGATAATACCTTAAATAATTTTTGTAAACGAAGAGTTGAAGTGTGAACCGTAATTGTAATGTATGGATATTACTCTCTCCGTCCCATAATACTTTTTATACTTTCCTCATTTGTTTGTCCCACAAAAATTTTCATACCTTAAAAAAGAAAATATCACTTTATCTAACAACCTCAAAAGTTATTTTTATTTCAAATTTGCCACTCATTTTTTCACACATATCATTACTTTATACTTTTTTATTACCTAAAAATATTACAATACTCTCCAAAATCAATAAAGTTAGTCAAAAAGCACAACTTTTCTTAAACAACGTGTAACAGTAAACGTGAAAAATATTATGGGAATGAGGGAGTAGTATTTTTAAAATTTTTATATTAAAATTTAAGAAAAATTAATAATTACATACTCTCTCAGTCCCACCAATGACGGAGGCAGTATAGGACCTGGGGCACTGGCCCCCCCGAAAAATAACTAATACACCATCCGTCCCACATTTATGCCCACTACTCAAAAAAGAAAACTTTACATTAGCTAACAACCTCAAAAGTTATCTTAATTTTAAAAATACCAATCTCACCTAACACACATAACATACTTTATAATTTATTTATTACTTAAAAATACCACAATACCCCTGAAAAGTCAATAAAGTTGGTCAAAAAATAACTTTTCTTAAACTCAGTATCTACAGTGTCGGTGAATTTAACTATGGGAAGGAGGGAGTAATATATACTCCCTCCGTCCCCTTGATAAGTATCCATTTTGCCATTTTGATCTGTCCCAATACAAAATATCCATTTTTTTTGGATTGATGTGACGCACAAGGGACCCACACTCAATACTAATACAACTACCCACTATACATTAAAATATTATTTCTCTCACCTCATTACACATTAAAATATTATACTCCTTAATCCACGTGAATAAAGTAAACGGTTACATATTACAAGGACTGATGGAGTATTATGTATAAATTTTAATTAGAAGTAGAGTTCACCTAGTGCTTTGTTATCCCTCTATCTCACTCTCCTATCGCAGGGTCGAACCTGTTTAGCGGAGACGGCCAGAAAGTGATAACTTTTATAAAGGAAAGTGATGATAAATTAATGAAAAAGGATAATGCTCTTTCATGAACAATTTATAGTGTAGATAAAAAGTGACAACATTTTATAGCGAAAGTGATAACGATTTATAGCGAAAGTGATAACTATTTTAAAAAGTGAAAAATGATTTCACGTGAGACGGTCTCACGCAAGACCTACCCTTTATTTATTATTATTATTATTATTATTATTATTGATTTTAAATCTATTTTAAATACTTGTATTTTAATATTTTATTTTCTTTTCGTTTCACATTATAAAATTTTACGTATATTTGGCCCCCAACTATTTTTTCTAGCTCCGTCACTGGTCCCACATTTAAACTTTACGTTTTATTTATTATTATTATTATTGATTTTAAATCTATTTTAAATACTTGTGTATTTTAATATTTTATTTCCTTTTTGTTTCACATTATAAAATTTTACGTATATTTGGCTTCCCCTAACTATTTTTTACAGGCTCCATCATTGGTCTCACGTTTAAACTTTACGTTTTTTATTTTAATTTGTCCCAAATTAAGATTTACATATCATTTTTTGTCAAGTTGGTTCAAACAAAACAATTATTTCTCTCACGTCAAATATTATTTCTCTCATCTCATTATACATTAAAATATTATATATCATAATTTGTTTGCAAAAAGGAAACGCCAATATTAACCCAAGATGGAAGGTTTATTTTATTCCCGAAATTTATTTCCTGAATCCCATCTCCAACTCAAATGATGAAGACCACCCAAATCAGGTTGAATACATAAATAAAATCTGCTTAAACAAAAGCCTGGCACAATCAACATCCTCGATGTACAGATAAGGTGGTTCGCCCACCCCAGGCGCCCCCACACGTCGGCTCGTCAGCATGTGAAGGAGGTTAATCATGGAAACTCAACCGACCAACAAGGATTAGACCTTTTAACCCACCACATAAGGAGCCCCCTTAATTAAGAGGTTGCTCATACATTGCGGGTGAGATTTGATCCTTGGTCAATGTACAAGCTGTCCCTTTGCTTGACCAATTGAGCTGCCCATACGGGCACAATCAACATCCTCGACTAGACCGACTCTATAGATGCTTGGCCTGACTGAGGATAAGTTTGACTAACCCTCTAGTGATTAACCCATCAATATTCGACACATTACAAATTGCATGTTACATCCTATCAACCAATAAGAATCCTTTGTAGGATTGAAACCACTTACACTCCACACTTTTTTGGCAGAGATGTCCACTCACCAGGCTGCAAGATCCGATCCTCCCCACCACATATGGCATAACCTGACTTGTCCTTGAAATAGGGTTATGATGGGAGATGTTTGATGGATTAGAGGGATCATATAAATAGCCAGCCTCTTGTATTTTCAGTTAGGTTTTTTACTACATCTTTCACATTGCAAAGAGTGTTGAAAGGTTGAGGGTGTACAAAAATTACTATTTAATAAAATACAAAGAGAGTGTGCTCCTATTCTCCTTGGATCTTGTTTGATATTGTTTTATTCTTGTAAGATCCTTTTAGCTACTCCAAGATAAATTCAACCCACTTAATCATATACAGGAGCGAACCATCAATACTTAGCGTTAGAAGAAGGGGCTTTTTCTGAAGTTTTAATTAGGATCCAAGAGAAATGGTGGCATACGGAGTTGGTGAAACTAGTGCTTGTAGAACTCGAGCCCACTGTAATGTTACAAGGAGTGGGTACCACATCAATGTTCAGGTCACAGAGCCTGGATTGCTAACTCCAATCCTACCGCAAACGCCGGCTTTTAATGGTCCACCGCGGACCAAAGAAATGAATGAGAAGATTCGGATGATAATCCGTGAGTATACATGTTCAGCCAACTTGTCTCAACTCCTAAAATGGTCATGAGGTCACCTCAGAGACGAGTTGAGGAGAAGGATGGAAATACTTGATGGGAACGAAAAGTTGATAGTAGAGGAGAGGAGATGCCCAAGATGTTATCAATAATATCTGGAGGAGAAATGAATTAATTGAGGAAAGTATAAATGAAACACCATGAAGTAGAGAAAATAGAGGCCATTCCAGGAGCAGGAAAGATGATCCACATCAAGAAAAGTCTAATATCGAGAACCATCTACCAGGAAGGAAAGAAGTGGCATAGCTAGGCATACACCACCACCACCACCACCACCTCCCACTCATATAAACAGTGGCGGAGTCACACATACACCACCACCACCTCCTCCCTTGAGACACAGTGGCGGAGCCAGACGTACATTGCCACCACCTCTACCAGGAAGGCAGGTCCTACCGATCTATCCTACTCACGGGAGGATGCCCACCATATCCTACAAGGAAAAATAAGCATCACCTCCACGGAGAGCTTCTTCAAAGGCTGAATGAGTTAGAAAAGAGACAAAAGGCCAAGGAGGTAGGCCTTCCTCACCAGAAGGTTAGCCGGACTTCCCAGCAGCCGAAGTTAAAATTGCCACAAATCCTTGTTTTTTCTGCGATTCTGATCCTTACGCCCACATCGTCTGGATGGAGGCTCAGGGAAGCTCCAAGGATACCCAATGCCAAATGTTTCCGCTGACTTTCTACAATAAAGCTCATGCATGGTTCATGACAATGCCAATCGAGTCAATATGTACAGTTGGACAGAGCTTTCCAGCGTGTTTATTACTCAGTTTGCCTATTTGGGGAAACCCAAGGACCGAAGCACAAACTGGTCGCCAAGGTCACAAGGAAAGTCTCGAAAACTTTCTAAAGCAATTTAATAAGCAGCAATCAAAGGTCTAGGCCATGTGTGATGAGGGAGGCAATGTGTGATGAGGCGTATTTGATCACATCTGCCCAGGCTTTGTACCCTAAAGCTATCCAACTAAAACCCCCAACAACATACAGTGCATTCATTGCCTTGGCCAATGAATACATCTAATCCGAAGCAACCTCGATGCTGAAGAAAGGGAACAAGTGGGCCACTACGGAAGCAGGAAAAAAGAAAGTAAACAATAGGACTGGGAAAGACTATAAGACCCCACTTTCGATATAAAATATTATCACTTTTGCTATAAAATATTATCACCTTTTCATTTATACTATAAATTGTTCGTGAAATAGTATCTAACACTTTTCATTATAAAAGTTATCACTTTTTATCTGTGTCATGTAAGCATGGCATGAAACGGTCTCACACGAGTCTTTGCCAATTTTTGTTATTAAGAAGTATAATAGTTCATCACTCTTAAAAATAAATTTTCATATAAAAAAATAATTTCTATAAACACAGTTCAAGATGTATAGTAAACTGATGATCAGTCTCTAATATTTTGTAATTAATCCTTTACAAATTTTATGTTATATTTTGCAGCTAAAAAGTATAACTGAATTTTTCTTAAAACATATATTTCATGTGGACAGATATTCTAGTAGTAACTAAAACACGTGTATAACATAATTTGCTTCTAGGAAAACTCATGCAAATTTTTCCTTCAGCATTTATTATCCTCCTTATCAAACGATTTCGAAAAGCACAAAATATTCTCACCAACAACAGTTTAAATCTATCAACTTAATATCTTTGATCATTTCAAAAAATATATATTCGTCGTCATACTTTAATTATTTTCAAAATCATTTTTTTCATATCTAAATAATTCGTTGATATTTTTAATTCAATTAATCATTTATCGTCTACCAAAGTAAAAGATTCTCAAATTTAAAATATGATGGCACATCATCCAAGATTATAATACAAAAACAAATAAATAGGATAAAATTGTAGAAATAAATTATTCCCTAGCTATAAGTCATTTTCAGAAGAGAAAAGAGGATAATGCACAGAACAAAAAATTTTATGCACAGAATAGGCATAATGCATAATTAATTGTAAGAGTAAAAACAAAGAGATAAAGGGCAATGAGAGAACCTGAAATGAAAAGTAGAAAATTTGAAGAAAAGAACGCCAAGAGCCTGAACTCACCGCCTACTTTGGAGATCTCTCTCATTTCCTCTCTCATGGCCTCTCTCTCTTGCCTCTAAATTTTCTTTATTGTAACTATGAAATTAACGAACCTCCTTTTTTAGACCATATCAACAATCCAGAAATATAAAAAATTGATTAAAAATCAATATGAAATCATAAATTTAAATTTTATTTTTTTTATTCAATTGAAATAATTCAATGTATTAGTTAGTTTGTATTTTTTCCCCACAATATGTCATTCAACGTGTACTCTCTCCGTCCTTTTTCTCTCTCTTTTTTCTTTCATTTTCGTCGTCTCATTTTTTTTACACATATGAGACCCACACACCCCACTAATATAATTAAAATAAGAGCCCACACACCCACTAATACAACTACTTACTACACATTAAATAACAATTCTCCTTAATCCATAAGTAAAATGCAAAATACCATCTTTAAAGGGGACGGAGGGAGTAATGTTTTATAAATGTTTTCCAAGTAACAATTATGTAATTTTCAAAAATAAATGAAGATATTAATGAGAGAGATAGAGAGGGGGATAGACTGGAGAGTGGAGAGAGATATAAAAATAATAAATTAAATGTCTTAGAATTAAATGTCTCATAAAAACATAAGAAAAAAATTGAAGAAATAATACGTAACAAATAAATAAAATAAAAAAGGAATGTGCTTAGAATAATCTCAGCCTGCCATGTCACCAAGGAAGAAAACCAAGTTATCCATGTCAGCAAAAGCAAACTGACAATTAGATATCTTTAGATGGTAGAAGCCACTACTTAGTAGTCACATATGGCTGTGAATTTTTCTATATGTACTTGTCTGTGAACTAAGAAATTAGCTAGTTTGACTCCTTTTCCCTATTTATCTATGTCATCCCAACAAATGACCCACTTACACATTAGTATATATGCAAAAGTTTTCTTCACTGAAGGCTACATCGTTCTCTTTTATTGAAATATTGGATGAGGTGTTGTTCAAATATTGCCCAACTCTGTAAGTCGGCAAAGTTTGCCTCTTGTAAGACATACATTCTCTTATCATGTTCCATTTCAAATCCATCATCAAGATGAAAAAATTGTAGAAGCTTAGATAACTTGTAGCAAGTCAGGAAAAATATGTTTCAGCCTTGTGTGATTGAATAAAAGCACTCTTAGTCTAACTTCACATTTTTCTAACTTGTGAGACAATTTTTTTTCATCCTAATCAACTGATAATAGTAACTGCAATTCCCATGCGAATAACTGTTCATTATGAAACTCTATATCTCGTTGAAGATTATCTTCTAGATTACCATAATTGATTGCATGACATTTATTGCATGTTGCGAGTGAAAAGTTATGTAGTTCAACGATTATTGCCCTGTTAATAAATGTAGGGATATTAGCATATTCATTTTGCAAATTTATAATTTGATACATGTAATTACAGGTCATAGACGAAGTGTGGCGGTGACGTGTGCGCTATTGGTGGCTTTTGGATTGGTAGAAGGCTGGAAAAATGCAGAGAAAATGATTAAAGGAAAGCAGCCTTGTATTCAGTTGAATGCTCTTTATCGAAAAGCCCTGGAAGAATGGTCAAAGAAAAAGTTATTCCCACCGAAAAGAAAGGCAGAACTTAGTTCAAATTCTACTATATTATCTAGCTCATCTGAGTAACCATAATTGTTACATATAGCAGCAAATATAGAAAGAATACTTTTATTCTTAAATATATGACAAAATATGTACTCCACTTAATTTCCCACTAATCGGCATCATTTTCACCTAGGTTTTAGTGTCTTTTTCTTACTTATTTTTATGTGTTTTTATCCGTTTTGTATATCTTTTGGTGGTGTTTTATGGTCATATGGAGATTTGTGCTTTAAAGTGATAAATGTGTGATTTTCATGATTAAGTGCCTTAAATTGTGCAATATTTGTAAATATTTAGAGAATTGGTACTTTGGTGTAATTTGTGTTATTTTCAGGTAAAAATAGATTCTAGAAGCGAAAAAAAAGATGTAGGAAAAAATGGAGCTCAATTCAGAGTTGAAACGAGGAGAACGAGTCGAAATAAAATTACTAAAAATTATGCCAACTCGACCAGAGTCCTGATCTTGACCCGAGCTCTATTACCGAGCTCGACCAGAGTCCTAAACTCGAGTTGAGTTGGTGCTGAAATCTCGGGTCGAGTTGCATCAGCTCGGCTATGATGGTCGACTGTACACATCATAGACACTGCTTGACCTCCCCTATATGCTCGAGTTCAGAGCTCGAGTCAAGCTCTGTAAGATGCCAAAAAATGCCAACAAACATGTTCCGGCTCAAGTCGAGCTATTACTACTCGAGTCGAGTTCGGCGTTTTAGTGAAATTTGATCCATCGGTTATTCTAGAAGTTTTCAGGCCTATAAATACATGTTTTGAGCACAAATTACAGGAGGAATCATTCTGAATAGTTTCCACACACACTTTACACCACATTTTACACACATTCATCTCATCTCTTCCATCCTTCACTTCGTCCATCTTATCTACTTGATCTCCTCAAATCCATTCACTATTCCACTATTCCATCATTCCACCAATCTAGGAAGGGGAATTCATCATTGGTTGAAGATTTTAGCATGATCAAAGAGGAGGAAGTTTACCATCAAAGGGGAGCCAACTTACCTTTATTTTGTTATTTTCTTCATTATTTGACTCAATTGGAGCATGTCGTGGATTATATACGATTTTTAATGACTTGTAGTGGCTAGTCCTCATGAGGCTAGCAATATGATTGGTTAGGGATTATGTAGATTTTGCACACCTCATGTTTGATGAATTGATTATTATGAATATTTTCTATCATGAATGTTTATTCTCATTTCATGTATGATTTGTGTGGTTAAATTTTCTATCCATAGTGTTAGGATGGTCATTCCAATATTATGCTCAGTGGTTTAATTGAATCATTAATTGCATGAGATGACTTGGTTAGTATGTGGAGAGTTAAGGTATAACTTTCTTGTGCTTAGAACCTCATGATAGGACATTAGTTATAATTGCTTGTGAAAGTGTTTGAACTAGTGAGGGGAACCAAACTTATGATTATAGTACCTTAAGGGAATTGAATGTAAGAGAAAATCCTAGAAAATTTAAACTTGTAAAAGAGTTGAGAACCTAAATTGTCTTGACCATAGGGATTACGGGTACATAAGTGATTGCCCTTAATATCTTAACATGATGATCATCAATGCATGTGTGTGTGAGTTTACATGAGCCTTTTCCATGATGTTGCTTGCCTTACATACTTCTTAGATTGCTCACCTTCATACATCATCCATCACAATATTTTCTATCTTTAATTGCTTTCTTAGTTAGTTTTTAGTGTTAATCAACCTCTCCATTATTGATTAGTCATTTTAGAGTAAAACATCTTTCAAATACGGATACATACACTTTCTTCATTGGGTTCGATATTATAAATCTTGCACTTGGTCACTATGGTCTACTACACGATAGAGTACGCTTGCTCTAATCAATTTATACCAAAATTAAAACCAAGTTCACCAACAAACTAATGGATTCTGTGTTTCTTGTATTCCTATAAGATCGTTTCACTGCATTACTGGGAATATAGCTACATGTTATGCATTATCATTTATAGTCGCGTGCCTTCTAATCATCACATTCTTGTTTTTAGAGTATATTACAACGGACTAAGAACATACACAAGGTAAAAAAGTCATAAATGAAACCTTCATTTCCAAAAAAAAGGAAAGCAACTTTTCATAAATTCATTACATTGGTAAATGAATACGAAGAAAAACTTTTTATCACAAATGTACAAAGTGAGGCCAGTGATCCATGTGCGTTATTTAACCACCATAAGATTAGTTTTCCTACTCTATGTCTGATAAATGTTCGTATAAAAGATATGTAATATCTTAACGACATAGGTAAAACTTTATGTTTCTAAACCACCAACATGTTTAGCTGCTTCAGAGCTACTCATTGTCATGAAGGATTCTCCACAGACACACTGCCCCGTAGAATTTGGATTGATGAAAATGAACTCAAATCTGCTCAAGTGTACAATAGAAGACATATATAGAAATACTGGATAAACAAATCGAGGTAAAGAGCCTGCAATAAGTAGTAGTTATGTTGTATGGTGTGCTGTCGCCAGCACCCAAAAATAAGATTTTTAATTTTTCGAACAAATCCACACTAGAGTGTAGTAGGATAAGTACGGGTCGAACCCACAGGGAGTAATCAAATTTATATTGAATTAGTCGTGTTTTTATAAAAGTAACCAGAGGGGGTTTGAATTGAATTGTAACAACTACTAAATATGAAAATAAATGATTAAAATAGAAAAAAACATAAAAATAAGATAAACTAATAAAATTGAAACCTAGTCCAAGGATTTGATCCCCTCCCGTAACAAGTTCATAAACTCAAGCCCCTAAACTAACGGTACGACCAATTAACTCGAAGTATCCTTAAGCTTAATAATATAGGGTACGACATCTAGATTAAACTGTTCATAAGTGACCTTATGGATTCGAACTCGACAATGCATAAAGATTTATATTAGGACTACTAGGCTATGAAAATGGGGGTAGCGAATCATACAACCTAGATTTCGTGATTTCAAGATATCCTCCCTCACTTTGCTACTTGATTCACAATAGTATAACAATTACGGATTATAAAATGTAAAATAGCTATTGAACAATCAATCACCTATTGAGAGGGGTAGTCTAAACAAGCAATTGAAAAATCAAGATTCACATCAAAGTCAATCACAAAATAAATTCATAAAACATGTTGATAATATTATTCATAATCAAACATATAAATTATTCTATGGAGGTTCAAAATCCTTGGACTAGTATACGAATTACATATTAAAAACTAAATTGAAATTGAAATAGAAGAACCGATGTTCTTCATGGTGGTGTTCTTTCCCAATCTTCTCGTGCGGTCCCGGATGTAGAACCATGTGTAGCTTGGAATAATCTGATCTTTCTAAAGATCCCAAAAATCGTGTATTGATAGGAACATTAATTATCTCCTTTGACATTCCTTTCTGAAGAGTGACCAGGTTCATCGTATCATTTCATCTTTGGTAAGTTTCCTTATTTCTTCAAATCAAATCCCTCCTTAATTTACTTGGTCAAATACACCTTATTTCCAGCAGTTAAAATTATTGTAACAGTCATACAAAATTAATTTATGGTCACTGTACAATTTTTCTTATTTTTGGCCTGTTTCAATAACAAATAAAATAATTAAAGTATAAGTGTAGAAAATAGAAATAAGTCATAATTACACTAAATAATTCACAACTCACGCGTAAAGAGGTGAATTTCATCCAAAATAATCGTGTAAAATTATGACTTATCATTATACCTCAATTTGTCATCTACAAAATCCATCTTGGTACCTATAACGTGCATTAGTGCCTTTGGATCAATTAAAATCTTCACTTCTTTGTCCTCAACCAACTCATCAAACTTTCCTTTCTCATCTATAAATGCAAAACAATCAATGAATCATAACGACAATAAAAATGAAAGGAAAAGATGTGATGTGAAGCAATGAAGTTTTGGCACAAGTAAATATTTTGTTCTTGATGCCAACATAATCCATATCCATCAGTGAGGGCCCGAAAAATATAATCAATCATAACATTCTATCCATGTGCAGTATTCATTCTTATTTAAAACTAATTAGGCACAAGTGCATAATGATGACCATTTCTCTCCAATTTCTATCATCAACTAATGATTAAACGAGTTAAGCACAAGTTCATACTGCAGACCCTCCCTCTCTAATTTGTATCATCAGCTATTGATTAAAAGAATTAGGCACAAGTTCATACTATAGACCCTCCCTTTCCAATTTCTATCATCGACTAATAATTAAGCGAATTAGGCATAAGTTCATATTGCTGACCATTCCTCTCCAATTTCTATCATCAACTAATGATTAAACAAACAAGTTAGACATAAGTTCATACTGCATACCCTAGCTCTCTAATTTTTATCATCAACTATTGATTAAAAGAATTAGGCACAAGTTCATACTGCAGACCCTCCCGCGAAATGTATGGCATGTAGATATGAATTAGTAGTCAACAAAAATGAATTCCATGTACGAAACAAAACACTTATAACCAATCAATTGGAGTGCAAAATGCAGATTAGAAGCTACTGCATGACATGCAGATTTGAGAACTACTTCAATATGCACGAATTAGTTTCATGCACGAAATGCATATACCACGGAATGCATATATACAGATATTATACAAGATACGAGTTCGGCAAAATAATGTCATTGACTTAACAGTCAACACGAGCGAATTCCATGAAATGCAGTTATCAGAAAATGCCCTTGTACTCCATAAAATGCTAAATTATGGAATATTTAAGGAAATGCAAATAAGAAGCAACTTCATAAAATTCAACATCTGTACATGCAAACAACTATTACAGGTACACATAACTACAATTTTATTTTTTATCAATCATGCAAATAAAACTTAAACCCTAAACTTGCAGCAAGATTTTAGAAGAATAAAACATTAGTGTAACAACATGAGTGTAATCAACAATTTTATGCCACAAGTATAATTATGTCAACGGATGAAACACAATAGCATCATAAACAAAAATAACATAAACAACACTACTGTAATATACAACATATGTGTACAAAAACACACTATACTTGTTCATAAATCCAAAAGTTTAGACAAGGTATGTTGAAAATTTTAGGATGAAGATTTCTGCACGCGTGTTTAGTTGATCACAGGCCTTCGACGACTTAGTGTAATATAATAATTTACTCTCATTTTGAACCGACTTTGATAGGTGATATCAAGTTTATTAAGAACAGATTGTAGATACATGAAAACATGAGTTTGTACGTAGGATTATTTGAAATTTCTTTTGAACGATGCCAAATTCTGCTGGTAAGAGAATTCCTTGAAGATCATTATTTAAGGAAGAAAGAAAGTTTAGAAATCTAGCTTGGTACGTCAATTATCGATTAGAGAAAGTTTAGAAATTCTAAAACTGTGATGCGTTAAAGGTGGAATAGATAAGATTGGGTATATTATAATTAAGGATAAAGTTGGTATTTTAACCTTAAATATTATACCTAGAAATATTTTATTTTTAATAGATGCATATATCTTAAAATAATTATATATAGAAAGTGTGTACCTAACAGTAATAATTTCTATTTTTTAATACATCAACAAGATTTCTTATCGTAATATAATCTAGGGTAAGTCTTGTGTGAGACCGTCTCACGTAAGCTCTTACGTGAGATGGATAAAAAGTGATAACATCATTAACGAAAAGTGATAATGATGTAGTTAATTATTTCATGAATAATTTATAGTATAATAAAAAGTAATAACATTTTTATAGCGAAAGTTACAATATTTTATAGCGAAAGTGATAATAATCTTATCAATTTTTATCTGTTTTAAGTAAGGGCTTACGCAAGACAGTCTCACACAAGTCTTTGCCTATAATCTGATATATCGTAGTAATATCTTAAATTAATTAATTAATTTTTAATACAATACAAACCTAAAATTTTAAATTAAATATTTTTTAATATTTCTAAATATATCGTGGAGATTAATTAATTAATTAATTAATTTGTAAATACAATGCAAACTTGAATCTGAATATCAAAATATTTTTTAATTTTTTGAATATATGTTTGATATTTCGTATCATAATAATATCTAACCCATAATAGTAATATCTTATATCATTTGCCAATGAATTTACTTTTGACATAATAAAATCTAAAATGCAGTTCAATTAAACAATATTTAAGAGTCAATTTTATCCTAATAATATATTTAATTTTTTTCAATTATTATTATCCAACCCACTCTACCTACTTAGCAAAAATGTGAGTATGCATATTTAGGGAAAAAAATTATAATTTTAGATTTGGGAAAATAGATTTTTTCGTCCGTTAATTTTCACTCATTTTGAAATTAATCCATTAACTTTTTTAATTTTGAAATTAGTCCGTTAATTTTATAACAATTTTGAAATTAGTCCATTAACTTCATAAAATTCAACATTTTGGTCCTTTGACCTGCTATGGCATGTCATTTGAATATTTTCATTCTAATTAATTTATATCATATTTTTATTTAACCAATTTTATCTCACTTTTTATTTTTCACTTCCGTATACCAAACAAATAATATTAATCCCAATACTAAAATGGAGCAAATTTAACTAAATATTAATACTTCCTCCATCCGCTCGAAAGAGGGTATTTTTTCCATTTTGGTCGTCCGTTTAAAGAGGGTCACTTCATTTTTTACACAAATGAGATCCACACACACCCACCAATACAATTAAAATATGGGGTCCACACTCCCACTAATACAACTACCCACTACATATTAAATAACAACACTTCTTAATCAACGTGCACAAAAACAAAATGCCCTCTTTCGGACGGATGGAGGGAGTATAATATAAATTCTTAGTGGAAGCTATTTTTTATAATAATATATATATATTACATATTACATATTTTTTATTTTTATCTTTTAGAATAACCTGCTAATGACCTGTTGAAACAGACGATTTTGTTGAATTTGGTAAACATGATGGACCATTTTCAAAATTTTCAAATATAATGGACGATTTTCAAAATTTTGCAAATATAATGAACGATTTTCAAAAAGTGAAAAACTTATGGATTAAATTCAAAATTGGACAAAGTTAACGGACGAAAAAATCTATTTTCCCTTTCTGATTTTATTATTAAAATAATATATCCTTTTGTTTTAAATTATGAATTTTTCAATACAGGATCCGAAAGATAGGTAAACTATAAATTAAGGACCTCAAAGATTTTTCTATCAATTTAAGACCTGAAAGATATGAAACTATCAATACGAGACCTAAAACCAAAAAATTATTTAAAATAAAATAATAAAAAGCTACATTAAAATTTCATATATTAAAATTATTTTTAACATAATATTTTATAATTTATTATCATTAAAATAACATACTAATTTATGATAAATTTATGTAATTATGTTGTTAGATTTTAGTGATGTTATGATTATAGATCTTGAATTGATAGTATTATATCTTTCGAGTTCTGAATTGATTAAAAAATCTTTCGAGTCCCTAATTGATAGTTTACCTATTTTTTAGGTCCTCTATTGAAAAAAACTCCTTTAAATTATTATTCATACACATAAGGATAAGAGGGTTTACTTATTTAAATATATTAATTAGTAATATTTAAATTGTACCTACTAGTTATAATGCTTTCTAAATTTGTACCTGATAGTAATGAACCCTAAAAAATATTTTGATATATTTTGATATCCACATTATATTACGATAAAAAATGAAAAATTACTAATAGGTACACACTTTGTACTCCTAATTACAATAGTAATTTAAAATAATTACTATCACTGCCGGACCCACCGCCGGACCACTGCCGGACCGCCACTGATCCATACACCCTAAATCCATACACTTTTAAACCACAAACCCTAAACCTCCACCCACCGCCGGACCACTGCCGGACCGCCACCGATCGTCGGCCACCGGAAATCGTTGCTGCAGGAAAATTGACCCCACCGGAGTCCCGCCGGCTGTCGCCAGGGCTCTGCCGGACCGCTAGTCGGCCGCTGAAAAAGTCGTCAGACCACCGCAGCCGCCGCCGGAGCTCTGCCTGACCACCGCTGGATCACCATACTTTTTTGCTGCACACACTTTGTTGCACACAATATTTATGTGCAGCACATTGTAGGGGTAGTATTGGAATATCACTATATATTTTTGTAGTTAGTAGTAATATTTTTATATGTTTGTATCTCATAGTAATTAAGGGTTTTTTGTGTACCTACTAGTAATCCTCCCATAAAAAATCTACACGATGTATTTAGAATATTTAAATAGGTATTTAAAATATTTAGATATATTTTTGGTATCCAGATTATATTACAATAAGAAATCTGCACAATGTATTTAGAAATATTTAGATAAGTATTCAAAATATTTAGATATACTTCGTATTCAAATTATACTACTTTAGATATCTGCACGATGTATTCAGAAATATTTAGATAAGTATTCAAAATGTTTAGATATATTTTTGTACCCAAATTATATTTTGATAAGAAATTGTATTCAGAATATATAGGTAAGTATTCAGAATATTTATATATATTTTGTATCCAAATTACATTACGATAAAAAATCTGCACGATGTATTCAGAAATATTTAGATAAGTAGTCAAAATTCATGAATCTGGATGACGTGATTTTAAAAGTATTGATTTAATTTCAAACTATTGATTTTATTTCACTAATATTTAGATGTTTAGTATTCAAGAAAATAGTGTGTTCAATACAGTTGTATTCAACGATATTCATAAAGGGGTAGTTTGGATTTTTTATTACCTATATTTTATACCTGATAGTAATAAAATATATACTATGTACTCCCTCCATCCCTGAGAAGTCAACATATTTTTGGCCAAGGAGATTAAGGAATATAATAATTTAATGTATAGTGAAGTAAGAGAAATAATATTTAATATGCAGTGGCTAATTATATTAGAGTTGTATGTGGGCCAATGAGTATAAACTTAATTGTTTTTTAGTGGGTCACATGTACTAAAAAGAAAATGTGTCAACTTTTATGTTATAAACTAAAAAGAAAAGTGTGTGAACTCCTATGTGACGGAGGGAGTATCTACTAGTAATATTAATATATATTTTGTACTGGGTAGTAATAATTCCTTATTAAATTTATTTTTATTTTGTTTAAATTAATATATTATTGAAAATTATACTATTATTAATTAAATATATAAATTCTATTTTTTAAAAAATTAATATATGTTTAAAACTACCCGTACCCATTCGATTATCATTGGGTAGACCAGAATACACATCCCGTTGTCATCCCTAATTATTTGTTTTAAAACTTTTACCATTTTTAATAAGACAATCAAATGAGAAAGGTAAAGACTTGTGCAAGACCATCTCACGAATCTCATTCCGTGAGACGGATCTCTATTTACTCAATTTAACTGCTACTTAAAGATCAAATATGCTATAGTAAGTTAATTGATGTAGAAACATGTTGAAAGTATAGTGGCAAAGGCCTCGCCTTTCTCATATAGTGGTCTCGTGTTAGAATTTTTGCGCCTATATTTTTTTCCTTTTCCTTTTGACAAAGTCTCTTGTAAGACATTACTTTTGTGATACAGTTTGTGAGATGTGTTAAAGTATGTCTATTATTTAGATAAATATGATTTATTATTAACATACTTTAACCATAAATAAGTATATTTTATCTATACATTAAGCATACTTTAGTGATGGGTCGACGCGTCTGAGAGTTAATCTCCCCATGTTTAAGATATACAATGCCCATTAATTAATTAAGTTACTGAGAACTCCATTAATTAATATCTCATCTGAGAGTAGTACCACTCAACCTCATTATCAAGCCGGAATTAATCTACTTGCAAGATTTACTCCCTTCGTCCCATAAAGTTTGCATGACTCTTTCAGCACGGAGATTAAGGAAAGTGATAACCTTTAGGGATATTATAGTATTTTTGATAATAAATACTCCCTCCGTCCTAAAGTTATCTGCACCGGTACTGTAAATACGGAGTTTAAGAAAAGTTAATTTTTTACCAATTTTATTGACTTTTAAGGGGTATTGTGATATTTTTTAATTATATATTATGTTATGTGTGTTAGGTGAGGGTGATATTTTTGAAATTAAAGTAACTTTTGAGTTTATTGGTTAATGTAAAGTTTTCTTTATTGGGTGGTGAAGATAAGTGTGGGATGGACGAAAATGGAAAGTGTGAAGATAAGTGTGGGACGGAGGGAGTAAATGATAAAGTATATTAGGTGTATTAGGTAAATGTGGTTTTTTTGTAAATAAAGTGTATGGGGAAGGGTAATTGTGTTTGACTTTTTGCTTTTTTTAGAATATGCAAACTTTTATGGGACAACCCAAAATGGGAAGTGTGCCATCTGAAATAGGACGGAGTGAGTACATGATAATCCTTATGAGATCCACAAGGGGACATCATCAACCTATTTAATAGGACACGGATTCCTTCTACAATCACCAACACACCATAGAGACAACACTACTTCCCAACTCATCGAGTTTGTTGATTTAATTACTTGTAAATCTCACCCATTGATAAATCAAAGAAATACATACTGCCTTACGTGTCAAAATTATTGTATAGGGATTAAGAGCACGTACATCTATAATAACAGAGATCAAGTTCTTCTATATAGACAGTACAAGTCGAATGATCTCAAGCGGTCCTGCTCAATACACACAAAGCATACCAATGTGATTCTATAGTCAAGACAAACTAATACCAAATCACATTACAACCATCCCAATAGATTGTCCCCGTCTATCTCAATTGTGAGCATCTATTTATACTTTATAAGGAAACCGATAATCTAATCTTCCGCGTGTTACCGCATAACATATTATCTAAGTATAAAGTAAATGAACTTTTGCACAGAAATATAAACTAATAATTTATAATATGTAAAACGTTTGATCATATGATTCTTATTTCAAAATAATTTTTAAAATATTGTTCATACAAAAGCTAGGCTTTTGTATACAATCTAACAATCTCCCACTTATACTAAAAGACTACGCTGCCATATCTGCTGACATGCATCTAATCCTCATTCCTTCTACATGCCCATCAAACGCTTTCGCTGGAATGCTTTTAGTAAAAGGATCAGCCAGATTATCCTCAGATGCAATTTTAGCGACAACGACCTCCCCTCTTTTAACAATGTCTCATATTAGGTGGTACTTGCGCTCAATATGTTTACTCGCCTTATAGGCTCATGGTTCCTTCGAGTTTGCTACTGCACCACTGTTATCACAATAAATTATGATCGCTTTGGGCAAACCAGGAATCACGTCCATGTCCATTAAGAAGTTCCTAAGCCATACTGGTTCTTTAGCCGCCTCAAAGGCTCTTACATATTCAGCTTCTTTGGTAGAGTCCACAATGCATTTCTGCTTTACACTCCTCCATATTATGACTCCTCCTCCAAGAGTAAACACATAACCCGAAGTGGATTTAATAGCATCCCTATCTGACTGAAAATTTGAATCAGTATAACCCAAAGGTAATAATGTATATGCCCGGTAAACCAGCATATAATTCCTAGTTCTTCGCAGGTACTTCAAAATATGCTTTACCGCAGTCCAATGCCCTTGTCCTGGGTTACTTTGATACCTACTGACCATGCCCACGGCATAACAGATATCCAGCCTCGTACATAGCATTGCATACATGAGGCTTCCTACTGCCGAAGCATAAGGAACCAGCTTCATTTCCTCTATTTCATGTTGTGTCTTTGGACATATTTCCTTAGATAGAGGAATTCCATGCCTGAAAGGTAGAAAACCTTTCTTGGAATCTTGCATGCTAAAATGAGTCAGAATTATATCAATGTATGAAGCTTGGTGGACATGCACAACATTCTTTTCTTGTGATCCCTTATTAATTTGATCCCTAGAATGTTTCCAACTTCTCCTAAGTCCTTCATCTCAAACTGCTTAGATAGCTATGCCCTAATGCCCGACAATACCTGTAAATTGTTTCCAATGAGCAAGATATCATCCATGTAGAGTACAAGAAATACCACTTCTTGTACACACATGATTCATCCGGACATTGAATACATCCATATGACTGGATTACTTCATCAAAACGGATGTTCCATGATCTAGAAGCTTGTTTCAATCCATAAATGGACCTATTAAGCTTACACACAAGATGCTCTTCGCCCTTTTCAATGAATCCCTCTGGTTGCTTCATATAGATGTTTTTCTCAAGACTTCTATTCAGGAAAGTTGTCTTGATATCCATTTGTTATACCTCATAGTCCATATGAGCGGCAACAGACAAAAGAATCTAGATTGACTTAAGCATGGCGACGGGCGAGAAGGTTTCCTCATAATCGATTCCCTCTTTTTGAGTATATCCTTTTGCAACAAGCCTTACTTTAAAAGTTTCCACCTTACCGTCAGATCCTCTTTTTTTTGTAGACCCACTTACATCCAATAGCTTTCACGCTATTGGGTGATTCTACAAGCTCCCAGACTTGATTAGAATACATGGATTTTATTTCAGATTTCATTGCCTTTTTCCATGATTGAGCATCTTTATCTTGCAAAGCTTCATTGTAATTCCATGGGTCGATTTCATGTTTACCAAGGACCAAGTCGGATGACTCTCCCAATCCCTTGAATCTATCTGGTTGTCTCACAACCCTCCCACTACGACAAGACTCCACATGCAATTATGTATCAGGTGTGACATGTGGTGCAGTATCCTGTGGTATATCCACTTGTACAGTTGGTATTATACTTGGTGTTTTCCCTCTTACTTCTTCTAGAACACTTTTACTCATAAGTTTGTGGTTCATTACATAATCCTCTTTAAAAAATCTAGCATTCGTGCTAACGATCAACTTTTGGTTCTTGGGACTATAAAACAAGCCACCCTTCGTTCCTTTAGGATACCCTATAAACAAAAAAACATATTTACGTGATTCTAATTATCAGCATCCGCCTTCAACACATGTGCTGGAGCACCCAAAATTCGAAAGTGTTTTAGAATAGGCTTTTGCCCGATCTACAATTTGATGGGTATGGAGGCTACCGATTTGGAAGGTACTAAGTTCAGGATATAAGTTGATGTTTCTAAGAAGTATCGCCAAAATGAATTTTGTAATTCTGAATAACTCATCATTGATCTTACCATTTCTATAAGAGTCATATTCCTTTTTTCTGATACACCATTCTGTTGGGGTGTGCCCGGTGCAGACACTTAGGATTCAATCCCTTCCTCTAATAAATAATTACTAAAGTTTCCCAAAAGGTATTCGCCACCACGATCAGATCGTAGTACCTTGATATATTTTCCAAGTTGCTTTTCCACATCAACCTTGTACTATTTGAATTTATCAAAGCACTTAAAACTTGCGGCGCATCAAATAAATACATCCGTATCTGTAATAATCATCAATGAAAGTGACGAAGTATTCATAACCAACTCTTACTTGGACAGACATAGGACCACATAAATCAGAATGAACCAATTCTATCAGATTCTTAGCTCTATACCCCTTTGCCTTAAAAGGCCTTTTGGTCATCTTTCCTTTCAAGCAGAATTCGCAAGTTGGATAATTTTCCACTACTAATGAACTCAGACGTCCATCAGCTATCGACCTCTGAATTCTACTTAAGTAAATATGACCTAGTCTTAGATGCCAAAGAAATGTTTGGTTCATTTTCGAAGGTTCCTTTCTCTTATTGGTAGATGTATTATTCAATTCAATTTGTTGCGCTGTGGGTGAAATTGGATTAATAGTACACAAATTATCTATCAATGTACCATCACAGATAATAATTCTATCTTTCCTTATAATAACATTGTCATTAAAAGAAACAGAATATCCATCCATAAACAATTTAGAAACTGAAATTAAATTCTTTCTAAAATGAGATACATAAAGACAATTTCGAAAAATAAGAGTTTTATTCTTATTGAAAAATAAATAAACATCTCCCACTGTGACAGCCGCTACTCTTGTAGCATTTTCCATGAGTATGGTAATCTCCCCATCACTAAACTGTAGGGTTTGGTAGAATCCCTGCAAGGAATTGCAGACATGGTCAGTGGCTCCCGTATCTACACACCAAGTGTTAGCAGATATAGCCGCTAAACACGATTCAACAACTAGTCAATAAGACTTATCATTCTTGTTCCCCTTCAAAAGAGGGCAGTCTGCCTTGTAGTGTCCTGACTGCTTGCATTTGAAGCACTTGCCTTTAGGCTTCTTAACCACACCACCCTTTGCCTTCACTTGGTTCACGGTGCTGAATTTCCTTGCTTCTTCTTATTCTTTCCGCCTTTCGGCCTAGGATAAGCAGCGTTTTTAGCAACATAAATCTGAGTAGCTCTACGAAATAATTCTTCCACCGCCACAAGTTCTGACAGAAGTTCCGCCAACGTGTGCAAATGTTTGTTCATACCGTAGTTCAGATGAAATTGCTCAAAACTCCTAGGCAAACTTTGGAGTATGATATCAACTTGGGCTTCCCCATTGATCTCTGCCCCAAGAACCTCCAACTCATTAAGTTGGCCCATCATTCTAAGGACATGTTCCCTTACGGGATTGCCCTCAGCTATTTTGGTGTTCATGAGCATAGCCATGCCTTGCGACCTAACAGGACGACTCTGGTGTCCAAAGAGTTCCCTAAGATTCTGCATCATATTGTTGGCTTTTGATCATTTGGTTAACGTGAACCATTAGGGTTCCATATGTTTCTAATAATAAGTAGAAGCAAGAAAATATAGAAACGTATTATCTTTTACCAGGGTATGTTGAAGAAGAAAGATTCCCGCCGGCAGCTAGCACAGTGTTACGGTTTTAGGCATAACTCTCTCGTCTGGTCTTCGATTTGAATGAACACGCCAAAATGATTCTCTCTTCCGTGGCTTTCCATCAGCATATCCATGTCTAGTTCTGACTTCTGTATAATTTTATAAAAAGTGGAAGTTGATGAACAACAGCAGCAAACAACCTCTTGATCTTCTATTGTATTCCCAAGTCCAATCTCGACGTCGTGTGGGCGACGATCTTCGAGATCTTTGAGATCTTCGAATTTATCCATTTATATTGATTCCCTCAAAACAATATAGAAATAAAATTCACTGACATCTCAAGCACAGTGAGTCTACATACCACGTTAGGTTGGACGTATACAAACCCTAACATTTACAAGAGAAGTTTTACCCATTAATTTCATTCGTCAACCTAACTTTATGACAAAATAATTAACAGTTGGTTACTCTTTAGCCATGCAAATAATAGCAGTGACTCCATTGTGGAGGATACTTATTATTTGCACCTAAGTGTACACCATTATTTGATCCCAAGTCCATTGCCCAAGCTTATGTGCCTTACTATTGGAGAAGTACACACGCGCTCGGATAACTTCCTACAATCATCAATTATAAATTTGTACCAGTGAACTGCATATAAACTCATCTGTTAGGAAGGAAGGTACTATAGCGAACGCGCAAGTTCATATGCATCACATTACAAACAATAATTATTTAAAGAAGTCTGTACCAGTGATACATGGATAAACTCATCCGTTAGGGAGGAAGACATTATAGCCAATGCGCAAGTTTATCCACATCACTTACAAACCAATAATGGAGGCCGCGGGAATTATTTACCAATCTCCTCTCCCACTTAGTTATTTAACACCGAGGGTTTTTACATGCATATAATATTCAAATAATAAAATACGCAACCTAGCATGCTCCTATTACATCAATCAAGGCAGTAAAACACAGAGAACATGCATACATATATAACAATAATTAGATAATTAAATCAAATTATAAACAGTTATATATCGGCGAATTCGATTGTTCGCCACCAAGCACGAATGCGGGCAACGCAGATGGGGATCGACCTCTCCAGTGAGGTCGCAGCCTGACATCCTCACACCTAGCTGCCCATCCACCATGTTCTAATGCACGGCCATCTACCGGCCAAAAGTACCAGCACACTCGGCCTGCAAAACGAATAAAAAAAAAATTCCAGCCCATGCTAAACGCCGGCATGACTCGTGCCTGGCACCAGCATGAGTCGTGCCGCCCTTTATGTAGCTGCCATACACTCGCCATGTCGTACAACATCTACCCTAACATCCTGCCGGCATGACTCGTACCTGCCCATGCCTCCAGTCGTGCCGACATAATCAACTGCTCATGCGGCACTCTTTCTTGTCATGCTGTCCAAGTCCTTCAGGTCGTGCCAAGGTTAAGCACGACTTATGCCACCGAGCCATGTAGTCCACGGAGCACCCCACATGCCTTTGTGAGCAAAGCACCCGACATCGTGCGCCAAAAACTTCTCGCACGATGGCAATCGTGCGTGCTCAGCCCATCATCTCTACATGACACCAGATACCTAGCCACTAATCGCGCATGCCTCCGAGCATGGAAGCTCACCCTAGTGCATGTATCTGTGTGGCCTGCCAGCAAGTCAATGAGTGCTTAAAATCAAACACCTTGTGCCCGCCATCAGCACGCTTTCCAGCCACTAGTCAAGGTAACTCGACCTGAATTAGCAAAGACTCGCTCCGAACTCGTAGTGGACCCACCCCAAACATGTGAGACCTACTTGGAATTAAACCAGGTCTGATTGAATCACTGTCTGGTTCGATCGAGACCTTGCCCTGCCCACCGCTTAACTCTGTCAAAAATGCATCACGAGCACCGGGATACTACATCTAACTACAACTTGAAATACTACATCTCTGATCAACTGTGCATCAACAATCAGTACCATCCATCGTGGCTAGCCTTATCACGTCGCTAAGCGGTGATCGCCTGCGATATGTTCCAACGGCTTCGCTCGTTGGAGATTATACTCACCGACGCCGTGCCAGCCGCGAGAATAACCTGGCCATCTCACTATGAATTCTATCGTTGTTCCCATGCCAGTGTCGAACAACAGCCATGCAAAGTGAGTCTCCCCATGCTATCGTCGTCTGGGTTTTTTAAACCCCAGTGATAAGAAATAGCCATGCTTGTCGTTCCAGCAGCAAATCGCACTGACTCCAGTCACCATGTTGTTGTGCCGCAGTAAGAAGATCATGTTGCCCATCACACCAGCACTCAACGATCCACCACTGGTACAGCTGCTCCATCGTCCATAGATACAGTCATTTGTGCCAATAATTTTCGTCAGCCCCATTGTAATTTTATGTTGCGGTCGCTCATGTTCGCCCATCCACCACACCATTGAGTTATCAAGAAACAGCCCCTAACGTCGACCGGTGTGAACAACACCGAGAAGTGAACATGTGCTTTCGTGTACAGTTAGGGTGTTCACCAAGAAATCAAGTTCTAAAACCCCAATCAGATATAAAACACATAAATCCTAGCCTAACGTGTCACGCTTCACCATAAAATCGAAGCTCTGATACCAATTGTTGGCTTTCGATTATTTGGTTAACGTGAACCGTTAGGGTTTAATACGTTTCTAACAATCTGCGATAGCAAGAAAATATAGAAACATATTACCTTTCATTAGGGCATGTTGAAGAAGAAGGATTCTAGTTGGTAGCCTGCGCAGCGTCATGGTTTTGGGCATAATTCTCTCGTCTGATCTCCGATTTGAGTGATCTATATGCCAGCATCACGGTTTTAGGCATAATTCTCTCGTCTGATCTCCGATTTGAGTGATCTATATGCCAAAATGATTCTCTCTTCTGTGGCTTTCCATCAGCATATCATACATCTAGTTTTGAATTCTATAAGATTTTGTAAAAATCATAGAAGTTGACAAACAACAGCAGCAAACAACCTCTTGATCTTCTGCAGTATTCTCAAGTCCAATCTCGACGTCGTGTGGGCGACGATCTTCGAGATCTTCTCAATCTGTTGTCCTTTCTCTCTCAAATGTGTATTGAACATGTGAATTAGGGTTCCGGACAAGCTGAGATGACTTATATATGGGCTACAAACAGGAGCCAAAAGAGAAATTAGAGTCGGGCCTCCATTGGGCTTAAGTATCCAAGTTTAGCTCAAAACTTATACTTAAGTCCAATAATAATAATATATTCCACTAAAATATTATTACTCCACTGCCACTCCAATCCCAAAATTACATTTTGGGCTCCTTCTTATTATGAGCCCGATAGTCTCCTCATGTTTAAGATATACAATGTCCATTAATTAATTAAGTTACTGATAACTCCATTAATTAATATCTCATCCGAGAGTACTACCACTCAACCTCATTATCATGCCAGAATAAATTCACCTGTAGGGTTTACATGATAATCCTTATGAGCTCCTCAAGGGGACATCATCAACCTATAGCGGACACGGATTCCTTTTACAATCAACAGCACACCATAGAGACATCACTATTTTCCAACTCACCGAGTTTGTTGATTTAATTTCATGTAAATCTCACCCATTGATGAATCAAAGAAATACATACTGCCTTACGTGTCGAGGTTATTATATAGGGATTTAGAGCATGAACATCCATAATAACTGAGATCAATTTCTCCTATATAGTCAGTATAAGTCGAACAATCTCAAGTGGTCCTATAAATACTCACAAAGCGCACTAATGTGATTCTATAGTCAAGACAAACTAATACCAAATCACACTACAACCATCCCGATAAAGAGTCCCCGCCTATTTCGGTTGTGAGCATCTGTTTATACTTTATAAGAAAATCGATAATATGATCTTCCACGTGTTGTCGCACAATATATTATCTAAGTATAAAGTAAGTGGACTATTGAATCACAAGACACAATCATTTGGTCAATGATCCTCATTTCAAATAAAACTAAGCTTTTAGTGTACAATCTGATACGCGTTTTCTTTGCACACAAAATTAATCCCCAAGTGTGAAGGATATCAATTGCAGCTTAAGCAAGCGACCAAGTGAATTATCGAACCCAAAGGACAGCGTATTATCAATTTAATTATTTACTAAATTAATTAAGACGAAAGGCAATAAGAGTTGTGGAATTAATTATAAACTACTAAACAATTAATTAAAATAACAAATAAGATAGAATATCACTAGAAGAATTATAAAAATGGATCAAGTAGGAGAATAGGTAGCTCTAGGATAATCTAGTTTCACGTATTAATTTTCTTCCGTGTATTGATGTCCGACTCTGCCTTGTAGAATATGGACACATCGCTAAGCCATGCATATCTACTCTATAGACACAAGTAAAAATACGTGTAACACGTGTGAATAACCTCGGAGCAAGAGATATATTTCCACCCAACTTTCTAGGTACTATCAGTATCAATTATTTCCCTGGCCAATTGGTACTGTAACTCGATATGATCTCCCTTTATAGGTACTATAAAATTATTCTTTTTATCCTACTTAATAACCCGAATTTAATTCAATTAATAAGTATTCATATATGATAGTTCTAAAGAAGCTTCAGAGTCCCCTCACTTAGAATCATAATATGGAATCCTGTTCAGCGGTGAATGCACTCAATCTACAACCAAGATATATATTCAGACTCTATATACCAATTGAAGATACACAAAACGACCGTGAATATAAATTAAGAAAGAACAATCATATATAAAATAAATTCACAAGTAGTGTTGTACGGAGTTTACACACGAAAGTTCAATTAATTCGTAAAAACCTTCACAACCCTAGTTCTACCAAAAAGGCTCTAGCCCATGATGTTACGAAGAACAATCATGGGTGTTGGATAGATCTTACCCGGATGTTTGGAAAATTATAAGATAAATTAGGAAATGAAGAAAATCCTAGATGTGGGAGTCATCGTGTTCTTCTCCGTCTTGAATCCTCCTCTTGATTCTCCTCTTGATTCCACAAACGAATCTTCAAAGTGACGGATGGATAGAGGAAAGGATGTGGATGATGGTTTGGGGGTGATCCCCCCTTGTGAGGTGTAGGATGATTGTGTTGTTGTTCCTTTCTAATCTAATTCTCCCTCTCTATCTTCTTGGTGTGATCTACATCCCTTTTATACTTGTAAGCTCTCCTTATGGGCCTTGGATGGGCTTTTTAGATGAAAACACACACTTGGGGTGTAAAAACACGCAGAAATACACACTTGGGGTGTAAAAATTGGATTCGGACGCGTCCCAAGCATGTGGTTCGACCTAAGGCTTGGTCAAACCATGGTCGTATTGAAATAGGTGATTTTTCGCACTTCAGGCTTCTGGTTCGACCAAAATGGCTTGGTCGAACCAGTGGTTCGACCAATGGTCGTGGTTGAATCACACTTGCACCGTCTCACTGTTTCGCGTATAACTTCTACATCTGAGCTCCAATTTGAATGATTCTTATGCTCACGCGATCCTCTCTTCCTTGGCTTTCTATCCATATAGAGAAATCAAGAAAACTTTAAGATTTTAATCTATAACAAGCCATGGAAAATAGAACATCCGTTCTGTTCGGCAAAGCTCGCGCGACTTCACCATTTTGCTCATAACTTCCTCGTTTGGAATCCGATTGAGGTGTTCTATATGTCAAAACAATCCTCTTTTCTGTGGCTTTTCAACATGTACTCCCTCCATCCCAGAAAAAATAGCACACTTTCTATTTTAGTCCGTCCCACAAAGTTTGCACATCCTAAAAATGGCAAAGAAAAATTACCAAAGTATCCTTTTAATACACTATAATTTACACTTATGCCATCCATTTTATTACACCTAATAACTTAGTACTGTACACATTTAGCCATTAATTAAAATAAATAAAATACATAATTAGCCATTAAATAAAACAAACACCTAATTAAATCAGTACTGTACTGTACTACTCCAACTCAAAACTTGAAACGCACGATGAGATCAAACAAAAGGGTTGAAATCCTAGATCTATCTTTCTCTTTCTCACCTTCTTCAAGATCTGGTCCGTTTTCTTCTCTTTATTCAATCTTTTTTCTCTACCATGTTTTCCAATGTATCTTCTCTCATAGAGGATGATTCCAGTGGGTTTAGGGAAGCGGAATTTTGGACAGAGTCTGAGATATACAAGGGCGATGTGAGCGATTTTGACCTTTTTTCGATGGTCTCGGGGTCCCTTTACACAATATGGTGGTTCCCAAGATGTGTTTGACCGATTCAGAGGTCCTGGAGTCCCCATTATGCTGTGTTGTTCCTGACACACAATCGCCTGAGACGATGACTTCGTTTCTAGATTGTGTTGTTCTGGATACACAATCACCTGAATCTGGGTTGGATTTCTATATGGATGGTCCAGTTGATGGTCCTGAGTTAAGTCCCAAATTTAAGGCCTTTATCAATGAGCTATTGTGCATGTTCTGTCCCTCGCTCAGGTATTATTCCATTTAAACTTTGCCATTATTGAGATCAATGTGTAAATTTGTGGAATTAAATCTGGCTTCATGAGGTTTTTAATTGCCCGATAATAATAAATTTAGGCTCTGTTCATGTTATTGTGTTTAATGTGGTGTTTGTGAGACCATTGATATGTTTATGTGTTTCACTTGATGTTTAAACTTTTTTGCAGAACTAATTTTATAATTGGGTCTAAGGTCCCAACTTCCAACTACTAGATTTGGGGGAGCTAACTGATTTTGTATTTCAGTCATTGATCTTGCTACTCTGTGCTAATTGGGGGTCGTTTTATTAGGAATATTTTGGTACAATTGTAAAAAAAATTGTAAAGGTGCTTTTGTTGTTGCATATACCTTAGAGAAGAACTGAAGAAGGGGCTTCAATATGCCTAACTCTTGAATTTTGATATAGACATTGTTTAAAGGGTTAGTCTTATGTACAATTTGAAAGAAATAATCACAAATAGATTATATAGCCCTAAGTGCAAAATATTAAAGCCTGATGGAATAACTTGAACTAACCCTAAGGATAATTTATTAATATAGTGCATGGGTGTATGTACAGCAAATCATTTACAAGATTTTTTACCTTGTTTGAAATGCAGATAGATGTCTTTTGAATTTTGTTTACATTTTTTACATTGCAGATGTCTTCTGAATTTAGTTTTCTCTATCGCTTAGCTTCGTTATATTTTCCTTTCATCTGGTACGAAATCAAAATAGGATCTTAAGACTTTTAAACGCATTAACTTTTCAAGGGTGTACATTAGCCTAAGCCTAAGCTGCTTTAGAGTTAATGACATTATGATAACATCCTGAATCTATCTTTAAGACTTAGTAAAAGGTTCTTAATTGAATGTGGCGGCTGCTAATGCATGCTACTTCTGACACTTTTTTTACGCCCTTGTAATATGGAGCAGTAAAGTTCTGTGTTTATTTAAATTTTACAGATACTCAATTTACCATCTAAACTTGCAATTACTAATAGATCTTATACCATCTCTGTTAAACTTGCATTAAGTAAATGGATTGTTTTACGTTCATCTATAATCATACCCACATCTTTCCCTTCAAAACATTAACAACAAAAGGGACATACATAAAGTGTCAAGTTTACACCCTAAACAAGACATAAACAACAAAAGGGGCATACATAAAATGCCATGTCTACACCCTAAACAAAACTTAAACAGCAAAAGAGGCATTTATATAATGCATTGTTTAAGAGTTTTATTTATGATGTAAACTTCAAAAGATTCACAAAAAAAAAACACCTTAGAACTTGATTCTAGAAGCCTAAGTCTTGCATCAAATCTGTTATGTCATAGATTAGCTTATATACCTCCATACCTTCAAGGAAAGTTTGAATACTTTCTCTCACAAGACTTTCATCAACCTCTAAATTTGTAGGCAAAGCATTTGCATTGATCATCTTTTCTTTACCCATATGTGGCAATGGGTATGTGTTACCTCAATTTACCTTCATGATTTCAACTAGACAAGCCTGCAGACTCAAAAACACCTTGTTTAAAGTGTTAGGTGACAAGTTTTGATAAGAATTCTTCACATTATTGACCAAATCATCAACATTTGTACTCTTGTTCTCCCATTGTAGAGATTGTATGGCCCTGAACCACCCAAAATCATTGACATTAGTATCCGGAGAGCATGGAGGTTGGCATACAAGTCTGATGTTGAATCCATCAGAACTTGCAGCTGCTCTAAACTCAGGATCATTATCAAGGATATGAGGTGGGGCATTATCTTGTTGTATAACTATATTCTTGGCCATGGTTGGAGGCCATTTTTCCTTAATTGCTGGTATTACCTGTGTAAATTGAATAGATAAGCATGTTGAAGACATCTAAATTTTTGTAAATCGATCAAAACTTGGAAGTTATGGTTGCTAAAAAATGAATGATGACCTTAAAATAAAGGTCTGACTGAATACCTTATTAACCAGCCAATCTTTGCTGACCTTCTTGTTAACATGGTTTATAGGCTTGGTAATCAAGGTACCTCTCAATCTGTTTTTTGAGTTTCTCTGTGCTGGCACTATTTCTTTGAAAGCAAAATTCCTATTTTCCCATCAAAGATAACTTGACCATCATTATTAAATATGAGTCTTGAGACTGCACACATGAAAATCACTTTAGTAATGAAAGTCTTTGACTTGCATGTTCTATGTGGCTCTTCTTCCTCTGGAACTATGTAATACCTCTCACTTTCTTTAGTGATGAAGTACCATTTTTCGTCAATGTGAACTACACTCTCCATTGATCTAAACATAATCTTATTTGTACCCCTATTTAGAGTTAGGGCATGCAAACTGAAATTTAACCTTTGAAGCATGTTATTCGGAGTGAGCGCGGGCTTGATTGCATTTGTGTGTGCCCTAATTTCTCCTTTCTTGATCCATCTGTGAACTGTGGATTTCCCAAGCTTTAATTCAGTTGCAAGACTTCTTATAAGAGATCTCTTCTTGAGTGCAACATTCTTTATAGCATCAGGATCTATGATGATCTTGTTGTTGTTTTTGTGTGTGATACCTTTCTTATTTGATTTTAATACAACCGACTCACCAGTAGCAAGTTTTTTCTTGGCTTCACACAAATATATTGGATGCACCTCCTTGAAACTCCGAAAGTCTGAACAGCCTCATTTAGCTTACCATGATTTATCTGGCCATTGTTGCTATTACACAATAAAAAATGTGCAATCCAATTTTTCCCTTCAACAGTAAGCTCTTTCATTCTTTCCATTTATTGCATGTATTAATGGATGTTGTTATTGATATTAATGTAAGAGTTTGTAATTCAAATTTGTTCACTAACTTCTAGTATTTATGGTGGTGATTTTAAGGGAAATTTTATTCTAAATCTAAAAAATGGAGGCAGGTGGCATAGATTTAGAGGGAAAATCCAAAATTTTGGAGCCAAAAGTTGATGTGACTGTTATTTTTAGAGGCAGATGGGCATTTTGTTTTTGGAGGCAGATGAGCCAAAATTCAATTTTTATTTTGATTGATTAGAATGTGTAATCTTTGGAAAATGGTATGCTGTGTCACTTTTTTAATCTTTTCCTTTAATCCGGTCACTACTTAGTTAATGGTTATGTAATTATACTTAAATTTCACTAATTTTAATTTTCTTTAGGTTTTTTATTTTTTAAAATATTACTCCCTCCGTCCCGGGTATTTTTACCCGTTTGTACGTGCACGGAGATTAAGACGTTTTATTTTTTTAATATATAATGTAAGAAAAGTAGGGATAAATTAGTAATTTAAAAAGAAAAAGTGAATAAAGTTATTGGGAATGATGAATAAAGTGTAAAAAAATAATTAAAGTTGTTGGGATTGTAAAAAGTAGGTAATAAAATAATATGTATTTTTGCCAAAAATGGAATGGGTAAAAATACGTGGGACACCCCAAAATGGAAAGTGGGTAAAAATACGTGGGACGGAGGGAGTACATTTTTTTATTTTGTAAATACTGCACAAGTACTGTCATTAACTTTAATTATAAAGTTAATTACCATATCTACCAAATCCAAGTGGACATTTTTACCCCTGCAAAATAGGTTTAAAAGTCAACAAAAATACACTTTCTTAATCTTCGTGCCAGGAAAGGGTATGCAAACTTTCCTGGGACGGAGGGAGTATCACACTTCTAGTTCTGAGCTCCAAAAGAATACAGAAAAATTCCACAAGTTGGACGTGCGTTTTTCAGCATTATTGCACAAATTGCACCTTCTCTCCAACTTTGTACTTTTGATCCTTTTTCCACCTAAAACATAATAAAACATCTCAAATGCACTTTTTTCACACATATAATGAATATGAGACACTCGTGCTAATATATAATATCAATTCCTATAAAAAAGGTGTTAGATTGGACACTAAAACACGCTTATTTTTACTCTCATCACAATCCATCACATATCATAGGCAATGTTCATGGCTTTATGCTGATGCTGAAGCACATTTGACATAGAAGCCAAAATATAGCTCTTAGCCATCCTATCAGCCTTAATCTATTATCCTCTCTTTCTCAAACGTGTATTGAGCGTGTGAATTAGGGTTCCGGATAAGCTGAGATGACTTATATATGGGCTACAAACAGGGGCCAGGAGGAGAAATATTCACTAGAGTCATCAGTAGGTGCCATAGGACATTCCTCAGTGAGTACAAAGATATATTCTTCAGCAGTTAAAACAATGTCCATGTTTCGTATCCAGTCAACATAATTTGTGCCAGTAAGTTTGTGTTCTTTAAGTATGATAGAAAGTGAATTGAGTACCATTTGAAAATCCTGAGAATCATAAATAAATAAACAGATCAAACACTTTGAATTTATCAATTTATATTGAATTCCTCAAAATAATATAAAATAAAATTAACCAACATCTCAAGCACCGTGAGTCTGCATGCCACGTTAGTGTGGACGTATACAAACCCTAACATTTACAAGTGAAGGTTTTAACCATTAATTTCATTCGTCAACCTAATCTCATGACAAAATAATTAATAGTCAGTTTTTTTAGCCATGCAAATAAGAGCAGTGACTCTATTGGGGAGGATACTTATTATTTACACCTAAGTGTACACCATTATTTGGTCCCAAGTCCATTGCGCAAGCTTATGTGCCTTACAGTTGGAGAACACGCGCTCAAATTACTTCCTACAATTATCATAAAGATGTTTGTACCAGTGATCCGTGAATAAACCCATCTGTTGTGGAGGAAGGCTTATTACCAACGCGCAAGTTTACTCACATCACTTACAAACAAATAATGGAGATGGCGGGAATTAATTATCAATCCCCTCTCTCACTTAGTTATTTAACACCGAGGGTTTTTACATGCTTATAATATTTATTAATAAAATACGCATCCTAGCATGCTTCTATATTCAGTAATTTAAAATAATAAATCACATAGAACATGCATATCATATATAACAATAATCAGATAATTAAATCAAATTATGACAGTTATATATCACGACAAAATATGCACAAAAACACGTCAAAAATAAAAAACGACACTGCTATCCTGAGACACATCGGCATGACTCGTGCACACTCCTACACGAGTTGTGTCGCTCCCGTGCTGCCTTCCATCGTGCCAGCGCCATGCAACCGCCGGTCGTGCCACCCACCCGCACGACTCGTGCCGTCTCTGTCCACTGCTCGTGCCTATCACCTCTGGCACACTGGAAACTACTCGCAGCCGTGCCAGTGGTCGGCATGACTCGTGCGGCACAGATGTGCCAGTCGAGCCAACAGCTTCTGCCCTCCCGTTCCGTTGCCTGCATCATGTGCCTGTCCCCGCGCAATCGTGCAACCGCTCGGCATGACTCGTGCGCCAGCCTTGGTGGCTCTCGCACCTGCCAGTCGTGCGACAAGGTGCATCACCATGCTCCATCGCCGCGACACATCCCCGCTAGTAGCACCACCACTCGCGCCCATCGTCACCCGCATGACTCGTGTCATCTACTGGCACCACTTGTGTGGCCCCTGCTCGTGCTGCCCGCTTGTGCGTCAAGATACCGCGCGACAGTGCCGAGCGGCTCGCAAAGTTTGATGGGTCCACCGACATCTCCTGCCACTACGACTCGTGCAGTGTCACCTACCAACGTGCGCCGCCACATGCTGCCATCGTGCGTCATGTCTGTCCAGCCTTCGCCCACCGTTTGTATGCTCCGATCGTCACCGTCAAACATTTAAGGTATCCAAGTATAACAATTAATACTTTAAACCCTAATCCACGTTTGACATATAAACCCTAGCCTAACGTGCCATGTCTTTCATGAAACCGAAGTTCTGATACCAATTGTTGGCGTTCGATCATTTGGTTAACGTGAACCGTTAGGGTTCCATGCGTTCCTAAATCAGCGAAAGCATAAACATAAAAAACGTATTACCTTTCACCAGGGTATGTTGAAGATTAACAACTGCAGAAAATAATCTCTTTATTTTCTGCTGTATTCCCAAGTCTAATCTTGATGTCGTGTGGGCGACGATCTTCAAGATCCTCTCAATCTGTTATTCCCTTTCCCTTCTCACAGTGTTAGGCGTGAATATGTAAGGTAACCGAACAGCTAAGATGACTTATTTATAGGCTATAGCAGGGACTAGGATGAAAAATTAGAGTTGAGCCTCCATTGGGCTTAAGTATCCAAGTTTAGCCCAAAACTTATGCTTAAGTCCAATAATAATAATAATATATTCCACTAAAATATTATTACTGCACTGTCGCTCCAATTCCAAAATTATGTTATGGGCTCCTTCTTATTATGATCCCATTAGTCTCCCCATGTTTAAGATATACAATGCACATTAATTAATTAAGTTACTGACAACTCCATTAATTAATATCTCATCTTAGAGTAGTACCACTCAACCTCATTATCATGCCGAAATTAATCCACTTGTAAGATTTACATGATAATCCTTATGAGCTCCTCAAGGGGACATCATTAACCTATTTAATAGGACACAGATTCCTTCTACAATCAACAACACACCATAGAGACAACACTACTTCCCAACTCACCGAATTTGTTGATTTAATTACATGTAAATCTCACCCATTGATGAATCAAAGAAATATATACTGCCTTACATATCGGAGTTATTGTATAGGGATAAGAACATGAACATCCATAATAACAGAGATCAAGTTCTTCTATATAGATAGTACAAGTCGAATGATCTCAAGCGGTCCTACTCAATACACACAAAGCATACTAATGTGATTCTATAGTCAAGACAAACTAATACTAAATCACACTACAACCATCCCGATAGATTGTCCCCGGCTATCTCGATTGTGAGCATCTGTTTATACTTTATAAGAAAACCAATAATATGATCTTCCGCGTATTGTCGCACAACATATTATCTACAATATAAAGTAAATTGACTTTTGCAAAGTCATATAAACTAATAATTTATAATATGCAAAACGTTTGATCATATGATTCTCATTTCAAAATAATTATTAAAACATTGTTCATACAAAAACTAGGCTTTTAGTATACAATCTAACAAAAAATGTGATGACCGATTTAATTAAAATATTACATAAATAATTCCTGAACTAATTGAACTATTTCGTATGAGTGATATTAGTGTTATTTTTATAATTAAAAATAATATCTAGATTAATGAAAAGTGATATTCCAAGTTGAATAATTTTATGAATAATTCATAAAATAAATAAAAAGTGACAATACTTTTAATAAAAAGTGATCTTGAAAAATGATGAAATATCTGTCAAACTGAATTATTTTTTAAACAATTAACATGATGAATAAAAAGGGATAAAATTTTATTAAAAAAGTGATGTATGATCAATGAAAAGTGATAACCGTTTAATTAAACTATTTCATGAACAATTCATAAGACGAATAAAAAGTGATAATATTTTTTTTATAAAAAGTGATAATCAATCAAGTAAAAGTGATATCCATTGAATTGAGTGAATTATTTAATGTACGATTAATAAGAAAGAAAAAAATAATAATATCTATATCTATCTATTTATACATATATAAAAGCAAACCTAAACTTTCACTTTTGTTTTAATTTTTTTTTTCAATTTTACTTTATTTAGAAATAATTCAATTTTAATCTTGACCGTCCAATTAATATTTTTGATTTCAATAATAAAATCTAATCTTGACCGTCCAATTAATGTTTTTGATTTCAATAATAAAATCTAATCTAATTATACTAATATAACGGATTTTGTTATTTAAATTTTACTTTTTTATTTAACAATATAAATTTGGTAAATATAAGAGATATTTTTGGCATACTTAACTAATTCTTAATCAATATATACTTAATTTAAATTAATATATCAATCAATATTCATATATTATAATTTAATTTATTATACCTATGACCTATGATTTCAATCAATCATAAAATTTAATTATACTAATAATGGATTTTTTTATTATTTAAATTTTACTTTTTTTTATTGATTTAATTTAACAATATAAATTTGATTAATTTTTTTTATCAATATATGCTTAATTTCAATTAATATAGTATCAATTTTTATTTTTATTAGAATCGTCTCTATAAATATTTGCTTTTAATCACGATCGTTTATTTATTAAAATCATTATATATATAAATCTTTTCATCCTAATCAAATTCTTACTTTCTCCCTATTTTTTCTCTCTCTCTCTCATGCTTTTTATTTTTATTCTCTTTTACAGATTCTACTTTCATATTATTTATAATCAACTCTAATTTGTTTTGTCTTTTATATTTTTATTTGATCTTATTTGCAGGTTCAATCATTCTCCTAAAGATATCAATTTTTAATTTTTTGTTATCTTATTCTCTTCGATTTTTGTATTTTTTTAATAATTCTATAAACCCTATTTTTATAATTTAATAATGCTTCTTTTTTTTCTTCTCTTTTACCGATTCTACATTCATATTATTTATAATCTATTCTAATTTGTTTTGTCTTTTATACTTTTATCTGATCTTATATGCAGACTCAATCATTCTCCTTAAAGGTATCATTATACTTTTTAATTTTTTGTTATCTTATTTTTTCTCTTCGATTTTTATATTTTTTTAATAATTTTATAAACTTTATTTTTATATTTTAATTTATTTTATATTCCTTTATACTTTTATTTTTTGATATTATTTTTAGGTTCAATCATTCTCATATTTGATCTTATTGGTAAGTCCAATCAGGTATCATTCTTTTTTTTTGTCTATCTTTTTTCTCTTCAATTTTTGTGTTTGCTTTATAATAATTATATGAACCATGTTTTTTTATATTTTAATATTCTATCTTTTGTTCTTCTTATAATCTTCTTTTTGTTTTTTTTCCTCTAATGCTTCTTCTTCTTTTTTTTTTCTCTTTTACAGATTCTACTTTCATATTATTTATAATTTAGATTCAATCATTCTCCTTAAATTTAAAGGTTCAATCATCTATCTATACATATATAAAAGTAAACCTAAACTTCTACTTTTGTTTTTAATTTTTTTCAATTTTACTCTATTTAGAAATAATTCAATTTTAATTTTGACCGTCCAAATAATGCTTTGATTTCAATCATAAAATTTAATTATACTAATAATGGATTTTATTATTTAAATTTTACTATTTTATTTTACAATATAAATTTGGTAAATATGAGTTATATTTTTGGCATATTTGACTAATTTTAAATAAGCAACCTTAATTTCTATTTTTATCTTCAATTTTAATCTTGACTGTCTATTACTTTTAATCTCAATCATAGATTCTATTTATGCTAATAATAAATTATTTATTTATTTTTTAATCAATAATATAAATTTGATAAATATAAAAAATATTATTGGCATATATTCTACTAATTGTTAATCAATATACTAATTTTCTTAATATCAAATCTTTCAACGTTATCTTTGGTAATTTTTTATCTTTTTTCCTACATCGTTGATTGCTTTCAATCACGATCGTTTATTCTTTCAAATAATTCTATATAAACATTTTCATTACCTAATCAAATTCTTACTCTTTTTTTTCTTCTTATTTTTTCTCTATTTCACTTTCATACTATTTTTAATCTACTTTAATTTGTTTTACCTTTTATATTTTACTTTGATTTGATCTATTATGCAGTTTCAGTCATTTTGAGGTATCATTCTTCTTTTTTATTTTTTGTTATCTTTATTTTATCTTTTATACTTTTATTTTATTTTATTTTTATGTTCAATCATTCTCATATTTGATCTTATGTATATTTTACTTTGATTTGATATAATGTGCATGTTCAATCATTTTGAGGTATCATTATTCTTTTTTTAGTTTTTGTTATCTTTATTTTATCTTTTATACTTTTATTTGATCTTATTTTAATGTTCAATCATACTCATATTTAATCTTATGTGCATGTTCAATCATCTCATTTGAAGTATCATCCTTCTTTTTTAGTTTTTGTTATCTTATTTTCGTTTCTCTATGATTTTTTATTTTCTTTTTAATTCTATAAACCTTATTTATATACTTTAATTTATTTGATCTTTTATACTTTTATTTGATCTTATTTTCAGGTTCAATCATTCTATTTGAGGTATCATTCTTCTTTTATTATGGGCGTGGGTGGAATGGGGTGGCGGGGATTTTGGGGGTGGGTAAGGGTTAGAGCTGAGTGGTAATACTTTTATTATTTAAATATTAAAATCTAAAATTTTATTTTAAAAAAATTCTTTTGAGTGTGGGGGGTGGGTAGGGGTAGGTTGGGTGGTAGAGTTTCCTCCACGAAAAATTAATTTTAATAAAATTTTAGATTTTAATATTTAATATAATAAAATTTATTATTTTTATTTATCATATATAAAATTCTATTTTAAAAATAATTTTTGAATTATGAATTTAAAATCCTTTCAAGGAATTTAAAATCCACTCAAATCAATTAGATTTGAAATGACTCAATTCAAACCCAACTTAAAAGTATATAATTGTAATAAATTTTAATTCTTTCCGCGCAATGGACGGATGAGTAATATCTAGTTTTTAATAAAAAGAAATACTTATAAATGAAAAGTGATATTTATTCAATCAAATTATTTTATGATTAATTTGTAATACGAATAAATATTTTAACATATTTTAAAAAATAATTATAAACATTGAAATATTTAAAATGATTAAATAAAATAATATATAAATTAAATTTTTATTTAAAAAAAAATTAGCATAACCAATTAATCATCCAAATTGGACGCAATGTATTAAGTAAGACAAAGTTTCTTGTGAGACGGGTTATTTGTGAGACGAATATGAAACGTGTTGAGTCATCATTAAAGTATGATTATTGTATAGATAAAGTATGTTTAAGAGTTGTTAAAGTATGTTTTTTAGGGTATACTTAATTATGCATTAAAGTATGATTTTAGTGTGTTATAATATAATTTATTATTAACATACTTTAACTACAAATGAATATACTTTGTCTATATAATAAGCATACTTTAGTCTCATTAAGTAATCTATCCGTAATGTCTTAAGCGCGCCATTGACTAAAATATTTGGGTTGGGGGATTCGTGAGCGTCTAACGTAGGAGAACCAGTGAGACGGTCATTTACCTGCACTAAGAGAATACTTTCTCCTAACCAACTATATAGTAAATATTTTATTAATTTATTGTTTTTTTGTATTTTAAGTATGATTCATGATGACTAGATTTAATTTCTAGGGGACTACAAAATGTTCGGCCCGAAGACAAATAATCGAGTCGAAAGGCGTGCCCCTAAAATCAGAGTCTTAGAGCCGCACTCAAATATACTCTTAAATAGGGTTTAAGAGCACGCGAATAAGGCCTCAATCAAACAATCTCCGTTGAATTATCAATTTCCACACAGTGCGTGAATTTTCACTCCCTTTGTTCCAGTAGCATCAGTGTAAGCACCTTTTTCTCTTTCCCTCGTCTCCTGCTGTGACAACAATCAAGTGCATTGCGATTATTCATATGTACTGTATTGTTCGTGTATTTTGGTTTGGATTCTTTGATTAGAGACGGCCCAGCGAGTGCTACAATTGCCTAATTGTTTGCATTATATTTCTCCGAAATTGATCCTGTTCGTGTGCATACATAGGGTTAGCATGGTTAAATTGATCTTTCAAGTCCGAGATAAACTACTTTCATGTATTTAGGACGCACAAAAGCACAAAATATATCCTCCAATTATTTTTAGCCTGTAGTTACTAAGTTTGATTAAACTCAATTCCAAACAGTTTTAGAATTCTGATAATAAATTTTGCTAATTAAATTGGTATAATTGTGTAGTTTCCTAAATTTTAATTGTTTATGTTGGATGCCTGATCACTATTAAGTTCATGTTTATGTCATGCATATTTTTTGCTTACTTTTATCTTATCTGATGTTAATTTTTTTTGCGAAAAGTGTTTTGGTACTGCGTTTTGGAGTCTTGTCAAGATGGCAAACCTAGCTTTAACTGGGATTCTTGAAAAGGTAAGATAAGAACAGTTCTCATTCTTGCATGTTATTTTTCTCTTTTTTAAATTCATGGGATATGTTTTTAGTCTTATTTAAAACACTGTGTGTGGGATTCAATTCTGTGTGTACGATACAGATGACTGGAAAGGATAAGGACTACAGATATATGGCAACTTCTGATTTACTGAATGAATTAAACAAAGAGGGATTTAAGCTTGATGCTGACCTTGAAGCCAAACTTTCAAATACTGTCATTCAGCAACTTGATGATGCTGCAGGAGATGTTTCTGGACTAGCCGTGAAGTGGTCTGTTTCCTCATCCATCACGTGGTTTGCTTTTTTATGTTTAGTTATAGTTTGCCTTTCTGCAGGTTTTTCTTTCCTATGTACGTTTGATTGGCTTTTGTGAAATTTCTGATTGGCTTTTGTGAAATTTCCTATTATTCATAGACTTTAATATCAATTTTTCCTTTCCGCATGGATCATACCTTCCTCAAAGGAGACCTGGTATTGGATCTCCATGTTTTCTTGATTCCATCTTAATCTATTTCTCTCTTCTGCTGCTGTTTGAGTCTGACAGATAATAAGTTCTATTATTGCCATATTGTAATAATTTCTTCTTCCAGTCTTGCTCCCCTGGTGAAGAAGGTCCAGGTTAAGCAGGTTCTTGAGATGACAAATAAACTTTGTGATAAGTTGCTCAACGGGAAAGAGCAAAATCGTGACATCGCAAGTATTGCTTTGAAGACAATTGTTTCTGAAGTTCCTAGCTCTTCAGTTGCACAATCGGTTCTTAATTCCATTACCCCAAAGTTGATACCAGGAATAACCAAGCAGGTGAGTCTTATATTTTCTTTAGAATATTTTTTCTATTTGACAATCAAATACCTTCTAAAGCAATTAATGTAATGGGAACTTAGTCATTTTGATTATTTTTTTAATAAATTCAATATTTATTTTTTCTGTGACTGTATAAGGGTTGGCTTTGATTTTTATTTGTGCTGCATTAAACCTCAATTAACATGTGCTGCTGCATTTTCATCTGTTCTTAATATTTCATCATACATTATAGTCATTGTTTTATTAGCAACTGGACTGAATGTTAATGAATTTAAGTTGTTCATTTATTTTATTGTGAATTTACCTTTAAATTCTATTTTTATCAAATATGTGGTTAGCTTGTCTTCCTAGAGCTAGTGTTTGAGTTCATTGTTGTCATTGGTGCATTAGAATTTTAAACTTTGCCCTAGAGTTTACAACTATCAAATCAAGTATACTTGTTATTGGTGCATGTATTTTGGAACGCTTCTTTTTTATGTTAACTCGCAGCAATATACTTTATTTTAAGATATTTTTTCCCTCATGCTCAATCTGGCTAACTTGTTATACAACTCATTTTATTTTCTTTTCCATAGGGATTGAGCACAGAAATCAAATGTGAAAGCCTGGATATTCTGTGTGATGTTCTTCACAAATACGGTAATCTAATGGCATCATATCATGAGGAATTGCTCAGTGCATTTTTGCCTCAGTTGAACAGCAATCAAGCTAGTGTGAGGAAGAAGGCTGTTTCATGCATTGGTATGATTTACTAATTTTAAAGTACTCCAAAATAGTTTTTCCCTGCATCAATCATTATCTGATAATATCTTAGAGATGGTATAATTTAAAAGCTCTATGCAGCATCACTGGCTTCAAGCTTGTCAGACGATTTGCTGGCAAAAGCTACAACTGAAGTTGTTCAGCTTTTACAAAATCAGGCAATAAAATCTGAAATCACGCGCACAAATATTCAGATGATTGGAGCATTAAGGTAAATTATCAGGTTGCTTTCTTGGACAGTTGGACAATTGTTGCATGCATCTATCTCTACTTTGCTGGTTTAAAAACGTCACTGTATGAGTAGAATCCTGCTGGATTGTTCTGTTGGGTGCGAGATTTTGGTTTCTGTACAAAATCAAAATGTGCTGCTGTGTGAGACTTTCTCTCTAAAGATCCAATTTGTGCATATTCTTCCCCCCGTAAAATAAAGAATATTAGTTTCTTGATTCATGGGTTCATGTAAACCCAAGCCCTGGTGACTTAAAGATTCATTATTGTGTCTTTAGTGGCATTTTCTACAATTTAACAGTGTGGTGCAATCTGCCAATCTGTAAACTTACCCTGTTTATTCATTCATAAACTTAGATTGACAAAATTGAAGTACATAGGGTCATAGTTGTTAAAAGCGAGAGGCGCACGGACCCCTAGGCGCGCCTGAGCTACATTTTGCCCAAAACTGAATTTACAATGTATATACACAAATATATCCTACTTACAATCATATTACCTATCTAAACTAAGATAAAAATCACATAACATCACATAATGATACATAATAACTCATAATAGCATTATAACACATAAAACATACACACAAATAAAGCTCAAGTAGGCGGCAGATGGTGGAGGTAGGCGGTGGAGTTGAAGGCAGCCCACCTTTTTGTCTTTGTTTTGAAAGTTCAAGTACTAAAACCCTAACCCTAATTCTCTATTTATATCATTTTATAAGTGGGCTGTCCATTTTTATCTTAAAAATGTGTAAACCCTTTAATAATTGAGTAGCAATTTCAAAAAACTTAAAAAAAAAAAGAAAAAAACAAGATGTTGAAGAGGCGCGCCCTAGGCGCATCTAGGCGCAACTAAAAGGCGCACCAAAGCGCACCTAGGCGCGCGCCTTTGATACATGACCCTGGAATAGCAAAAAATCAACAATCTAGGCGCAAACCCCTGAGCCTGAGCGCCTGAGCGCCTTAGGCGCGCCCAAGGCACGCCTTTAACAACTATGCATAGGATGATTAGGAAGGATCAGCGATATAACAGTCAAAGCTTTGGCCATGGTTATTTAAGGCCACACTCATTAGGGCTTGGGAAGCTGAATTAGATGAAAAGAGCAGCCTAGTAGAAACAAAGTTTCCTTTTGGCCAAAATTCTTTAATATATTTCAATTTTTGGCTTTCTCTTCTTGTTACCTATCCATGACTGGTCTTGTAGTGAATAATCTGTGTCTTTGTGTTTTTTTAGCCGTGCTGTTGGTTATCGCTTTGGTCCACACCTTGGAGATGCGGTTCCAATTCTTATTAACTATTGTAATAATGCATCAGAGAACGACGAAGAGCTCCGAGAATATAGCTTGCAGGTACTCTCCTTTTGATATTTCATTAAATCCATTTTTGGTTAGCAGCTTGCTTGGTCATTGATATTAATTCCCCTTCTCTTTTCTTTTATTTTTTCCTTGAAACTTCATATATTCCTGATGCAGGCACTGGAAAGTTTCTTGCTAAGGTGTCCTAGGGATATCTCTTCCTACTGTGATCGAATATTACATCTTAATTTGGAATTTCTTAGCCATGATCCAAATTTCACTGATAACATGGAGGAAGACACAGATGATGAGAGTTATGCGGAGGAAGATGAGTATGTTGTCATATTTGATTTTGGCTGCTTGTAGTTTCACTTGAGAAATTCTTTGGCGCAGGGGCTATGTTCATTTTTTTTTTCTGCTTGTAGTGAGAGTGCTAATGAATACACGGATGATGAAGATGTCAGCTGGAAAGTTCGGAGAGCTGCTGCCAAATGCTTGTCTGCTTTAATTGTTTCTAGACCTGAGATGCTATCAAGATTATATGAGGAGGTCAGAATTGAAGTTTAGACTACTAAAATTGATTTTAAACATACGTTACTTGCATTGAGGTTGTCATGTGACAATGAATTGAATATATTAAGTACCTAGACATCCTTTTTAGGCTAAAGAAGAAATTGTGTTGGCAGCCATACATTTTTTAATTTTTCATTGTTTTGTTAGGGTTTATCGCAACATTTCTGGCAACTTTTATAACTGGTGAATGCGTTTCTATTCATGGATATCTCTGATTGTTTTGTATTTTTCAAGGCTGAGATGATAATCTATCGAAATGAGTTGGGAATATATCTTCACTAGCAGTGAGATTTCAGTGTAGTTATATCTCGTGCAATAAAAAAAACTGCTTTTTCTTGTTATCTACTGTTTTTCTATTGTGTTGAGCCTTAGATTATGCTAATTGATAATAATGAATGGGATTCCTCTATTTTAGGCTTGTCCAAAGTTGATCGATAGGTTCAAAGAAAGGGAGGAGAACGTCAAGGTATGAAGGAATAAACCATCTGCTTTGAGTTTAACTGAGAGATTTCTCCTTGATTTATATCTGGCTTTTTATGCTGCAGATGGATGTGTTCAATACATTCATTGAGTTACTGAGACAAACAGGAAATGTTACGAAAGGCCAGACTGATTTTGATGAATCAAGGCAAGTTCATGTTCTTGTGTAAATTGCCAATTATTTTTCTACTGTAATAATAAAATTCAGTTATTGTATATGTTCCAAGTTTAGAATTCGAGGGAACATTGTTGTGCGTTTTACATGATAAAGTGAATCTTTTCACATAGTGTGTTTTGATGAGTTGCTGAAAACGTTTTCTCTGATAGCAGTCTCATTTAGGGAAAATAGATTGCTTATCTTATTGTCCACTGCACTTTAATATGCTATATACCGACAGTTTTTTAGGTATGAAATGACTCTGATGTATATTAATTGGAAGAACTGATTGAAAAGCACTTAAATTACTTAGGATCAAAGGGTCCAAAGCTGGAAGATAGTTGATAGTGAAAATAAAAGTTTTGGGTGTATATATCTCTTGGTGGGGGACAGGGGGGGGTTGGTTACACTTTAGCTTCACATTGTTAATTTTCAATGTTTACCTATTTGGTTACACTAAATGGTTGTATGTAAAATTATATATTAGCTAGAAGTGGAAGACACAAAGATGATCCATTTTGGGGTTGGCCTAAACTTCTGTTATCTATATCAGTCTATTACATGTTGTACTAGATCTACTGTAAAAATTAACTAATTTAATATAAATGTTAAATTAATATATTGCTGCACAAAAAAAGGAGAGTTCTTGTCAGCGAAGGACCAAATGGCATCTGTTTTATTCCACTGCGTTGTTTGAAAACTGTAATGTTATACAGTCCCAGACATCTATTGAAGCAAGAGGTGCCAAAGATTGTTCGATCTGTAAATAAACAGCTACGCGAAAAGTCCATCAAGACAAAGGTGAAATATTTTACGAGATGCTGTTTTTATGTCTAATGTTAACCTTCAAAATCTATTGCTTACTTTATGATTTACAGGTTGGGGCCTTCTCAGTTTTGAAAGAGCTGGTGATTGTTTTGCCTGATTGCCTTGCAGACCACATTGGTTCTCTCACACCTGGAATTGAGAAAGCACTTTGTGTATGTTTTCCCCTTTTGCCTACTCAAGTACTTGCCTTTGATACAGTTATTTATATAAATTCTACCATTATACCACTATGACAGGATAAATCTTCTACATCAAATTTAAAGATTGAGGCTCTTGTTTTTACGAGATTAGTGTTAGCCTCACATGTTCCATCTGTTTTTCACCCCTACATCAAGGTAATGTGAAAATAATCGTTTTGCTCATTAAATCGGTACTCAATATCTTAAACTGTGATATTCTGAAAATTTAGTAATGTCATGCCACAATGCCATGTATTCACTTTGCTTATTGAATCTGCTGTCTTAGGAATATTAGTTTGTGAAGAATGCTCTTTAAGTTTAAGGTTTCTTTGATATTTATTATTTACCTCTAGATTAGTGCCCATGTATTACATGGGTTCTGTAAAAATTAATATCAGTACACACACAAACAGACACACTAGTATGTATCTCAATACAAAAATTTAGAGTGAATGATTAGTTTATCCATTATATAATCTAAACTAAATTATTCAATTATTTTTAGTGCCTCAAAAGTTTTAAATTAAAATTAAAAGTGCAAGTCTATCCAATATTATGATTTTTTTTTTTATAATTTTTTGTTCACAATTCTTGTCCCCGACCCCGATTTTATTTTAGATACATGATTATATACATAGACAAAAGTCTTTCCTAAATTTAGTCATTTGTTATATTTGTTTGTTATTAAAACACCAATTGTTTCCCTTTTTGTCCCCCATCTTCAGATTCAGCCGCATGTGATTGTTCATAGACAATAGCATTCGATAATGGTCTTAATAAGAATTGAATTATACTATCATTTCTCGCAGCAATGGGGGTGAATCCTAAAAAAAATGTGGATTTCTTTGATAATTATAAAAGTCAATTAAATTAAGGCATAAATTATTCCAATTATTTGATAATAGGCTTATTATACTCCTCCAATATTGCCTAGATTTTATCTTGATATATTATATTGTCGAAATCTCCTATGATAATTAATATAATAGAAATTATACACAACAAATATAATCTATTGATCCTAATTATTTATCTTCCCAAAATTCTAATTTACTAAAATCCCACAATCTATTCTAGGAACTTGGAAGCTTATATGGATAATTGTAAAGGTGACACATAAAAAATTATGTGAGTGATGGAAAACACAACACATACAAATCAACCAACAACTTATTTTTAAATTGACTTCTTTAATAGTATTATAGAAATTCTCAGGGTATTTATACAATTCTTTTTCATAGTAAAAATAATGTGAGGGGAGGAAGAAATCTAACCATATGCTATTGAGATTGAAACTATTATACTTATCAGATGTATGGATGGTCAATCCTATATTGTTATTTTGTTATCTTTAAAATGACTTTAAGTGAACAACAGATGTCAAACTATTTGTATGGATGGTCAATCCTATATTGTTATTTAGTTATCTTTAAAATGACTTTTAGTGAACAACAGATGTCAAACTATTTGGAGGCCAAGTGTTTTCCAAACTCAGGGGGGGTAATAGCAGCCATTTATCTTTCCTGCTTGAGGATCTTGGAGTTGGACATCTTAATTAGCTCAATTGTCTCCGTATGATTAAAAAGAGAAAAGTTCTAATGTTTTCTTCTGCTCCAAGTTAGATACAGAGACTAGTAAACAGAAATTAGGGCTGTTTGTTTAGGAATGATCTTATCACGTAAGATGGCGATTGATTGAAATTTTGTTGGTGTACCTTGTTTTCAGTTGAATGTGTTTAAGAATACTTGAATGGGTGGGAGCAGTTGATTATGACATATACTAGTCTCTTAGAGCAGTGTGTTGCCTTTTTTCTCCATTGAATTTCAAACAGAAAAAGCACCAACACAATGTGGATCTTTGTTTTGGTTTACTAATTTTATAGAAAGTGTACAAAAGAAATTAACTAAACTCCAAAATTGAAGCGGTGGAAGAAAAATAGAAGAAAGAAAAAGCTAGCCATATGGGCTGTCACAACATAGTATGAACTTCTACGAATCTACTGCTCTTTATAAGTTATTGAGATATAGCAAAACTGAGCATGTAAAGATGTAGTTTTGATATATAAATTATGCCCTTGATGCTTTGATTTTCTAGAATGTTTTTCTTTCAACATTATTATATTTTAGGTAGGAGCCTTATAATCAAGCTAAAATTTTCAATTTGAAACGTATATAAGTGCGATAAGTTATGTAAAACATATAAATTGCTGATTTGTCCGTGGTAAGAGTAAAAAAATTGGAAGGATAAATTGGAAATATCCAGACAATGCAAAAGGAAGTGATTATACTGGAATTTTTCCTGTCAGCCCAAGCTGCCAATTATGCACAGAAAAATTCTGGATGATCCTTCCCTTCATATCACTGTGTTCACTCTTATTTATAATCCCTTATTCTCAGTTGATGGTTTACTAACATGGAATTAAACTGAATTATTGCCTGAACAGCGATATTATCTCACTTTAGCTCGTAATTAGTCACAAGATAGATTGTTGACTAGTATGATTGTTATGAGAATAAACATGGTATTAACCATCTGCTTGATTGTCTCTATCAGACCTAATTGGTATATGGCTTGATAAATTTTCTTTGTTCTATATTTGACACATTATAATTGTACGTTTAGACAGTTATGTGAAAATAGAACTTTGTGGAAGTATTTTCTTGTTTACTGTCCTATAACATCCTTGATTTTCCTAATTCTGTGCAGTTGAAGCTCAGCATTCTTGCATGTTTCTTAAGATGTTCCCTTGTCTTCATACTGATTGTACAGTCCTGTTTTTCAGGTTATTTCTGCTCCTATTATATCTGCTGTTGGTGAACGGTATTATAAAGTTACTGCAGAGGCTTTAAGAGCATGCGGAGAACTTGTTCGTGTTGTGCGGCCAAAATTTGAGGTTTTCCATTTGATCTATGGATTTTGTATATGATTGAACCTTCTATCCTTAAATTTTAATTTGATCTTCTTTTCCAGGTGTATGGTTTTGATTTCAAATCTTATGACCATCCTATATTTGCCGCTATAATGTCACGTTTAACGAATCAAGACCAAGATCAGGTTAGAGATATTCATTGCAGGGAAGTTTTATACACTACTGGCATATCTTACTGTCTTTCTTTGCAGGAAGTGAAAGAATGTGCCATTTCTTGCATGGGACTCGTGGTTTCTACATTTGGTGATCATCTTGCAGGGGAACTACCCTCGTGCCTTCCTGTGCTAGTGGATCGGATGGGAAATGAAATAACTCGTCTTACAGCTGTAAAGGTTTGAAAAAGCTCTTACCCAAGTAGGGGTCTCTTCAGTTCTATGGTCAGGTCATGGTTCTTGTTTTGTGTGCTGAACTCTAATAAGGCATCTTATGATTTAAAAAAAATAAATTATTTAACGGTGTGCACCTTATCATGTTTTCAGTTTCAGGAATTGCTATATTAAGCGACAACCCTATAAAAGTGGAACAATTTATGTCACAAACTATCTTTTACGGGTTCATATTATATTTGTAATTGGCTATTTCATGTTGAATTGTAGGACATGCACGTAGTCCATATTGGTAAAGGGTTCCGATGATGTACAAATTAAATCATCTTATGATTTAGGAATGAGTTTGAATTGCTACTATTGTGAAAACTGCAGGTTAATTAAGTTAACTTTGTATTTGTGCCTTTCTTCTCTAACCATTCTGTTCTTGTTAAAGAAATACTCCCTCTGTCCCACAATTATTTTCATTTTTTACATTTCTGTCTGTCCCACAATGACTTGCACCACTTAACAAAGGAAATACCACCTCAATCCAACAACCTCAAAGTACACTTTATTTAAGAAATGCCACTTCCAACCTAAGACGCATAATACACTTTATTTATTATCTAAAAGAATACATTACCCCAAAAGGTCAATAGAGTTAGTAAAAAAAAACTTCTCTTAAACTCTGCATCTAGAATATTGGTGCAAACAATTCTAGGACGGAGGGAGTAATTTTTAATCATACATTGCGAGAGTAAAAAATCTTCAACATGACTAGCCACCCCAAATCTGTATGATTGTATGTAAGATTGTGAAATAACTTGGGTATCTCACCTTTTTTATAATTCAATTTTACTAATACTGTTGGAAAGGCCATCAAAATTGTTGTTGTTTCTGGAATAAGACTTGATTTTGTTGTCACTTGCAAGCTTCTTATACCTTATTCATTCTTCCAGGCATTTGCTGTCATTGCCGCTTCTCCCTTGCACCTTGACTTATCATGCATTTTAGAAAATGTCATTTCAGAGTTGACTGCATTCCTACGAAAGGTATAGTCTACTGTCCGTCTTATGACATTCAGATTAATTTTCAACTTTTGATGCATGTTTTGATATTAACAAAATTCCTGAGCTAATTTAATGTTTCCCATTAAATAGGCCAATCGAGCTCTAAGACAGGCTACCCTAGGGACGCTAAACAAATTAATTGTAGGCTACAGTGATAAAATTGGTTCCTCTGCTTATGAAGTCATTGTTGTTGAACTTTCAACTCTGATAAGGTATCTTGAATATTTGTTTTCTGTACAAGCACTTTACTATTTCTCAAAAGTTGCAGTCTTCGCTGTTTTGCATGATAAATAGTTCCTAGATGATCTGTTGGCTTTTTATAATGTTGATTTTTTCTTGTTCGTTTCAGCGACTCAGATTTACATATGGCTGCTCTAGCTCTGGAGTTATGCTGTACGCTAATGGCTGACAAAAGATCTGGTCCAAATGTTGGTCTAACTGTGAGAAACAAAGTTCTTCCTCAGGCTCTTACTCTAATTAGAAGCTCTCTCCTCCAGGGGCAAGCCCTTCTGGTACCAATTGTATTTTTCATTGGTCGATTCATGTTATATCAAGATTTGCTTAAGCTTAACCTCATAGTTGAAAACACAGGCACTACAAAACTTTTTTGGGGCCCTGGTTTACTCTGCAAACACGAGCTTTGACGTACTGCTTGACTCTCTTCTTTTAACTGCAAAACCCTCTGCACAGGCTGGTGCCATTGCAAAACAGGCTTTATTCTCAATTGCTCAGTGTGTGGCTGTTCTCTGTCTTGCTGCTGGCGATGAAAAGTGTTCCTCTACTGTAACTATGCTTACAGATATTTTGAAAGCTGATAACAGCACCGATTCGGTATACATTCTGATTACGTTTGTCCTTGCCTTAAATTTGTTGGAAATTTTATTTATAGATAGCTATTAGTTCTGAATTTAGCATTATTGAGATGATTGATTTTGTGCATACTTTCGTCCTTAGATTTGCATACATACAACACATGCGATAGTTAATTTAAAAATGCTATTTCACAATCACTTTGAATATCTGCTATTTTTTTTTGGGACTGTTGGTTTCTATTTCTATCTGGAAAGAATCATAAAAAACTTTTATGCGTACTGGTTAAGCATCGAAAGATAATGCTGTTTGCTAATTAAAGTAGTCTAAAACTCTTAACAGGATGTGTTTTAAGGTGTAATAATATAACTTATTTGTCATTTATGGCATGTACGATTCTATAAAGATTGTTATAGCTGATTGATTCTCACATCTGCTGATGACTATGGGATGGAGTATATGGTCATTTTTGTATGCAAAAAGTGTCCACTTTTGCATGTTTTGGATGAATGACTTATCATTGTTTTGATCAGCTATATTGTTCAGAAATTTAAAAATGATTTAAGCAAAAATATTGTTCCATAAAAGAATTTACAACGCATGCGTGCATTTATCTTCTTCCTTTTGTAATTTAGATTGAATGATCTTTGAGGGCTCCGACTTTATATCATAAAAACTTATAATTCATGTGGATTATATCATCTCTTTGTTGATACATTTAGTTTTCTCCTATTATTCACAAATGTTATTATAGGCCAAGCAACACCTCTCCTTGCTCTGCTTGGGGGAAATAGGCAGGAGAAAAGATTTAAGTTCTCATGATCAAATCGAGAATATTGTTATCGAATCCTTCCAATCCCCATTTGAAGAAATAAAGTCCGCTGCATCATATGCCCTGGGAAATATTGCTGTTGGCAATCTACTGAAGTATTTGCCATTTATCTTGGACAAAATTGATAATCAGCAGAAGAAGCAATATCTGTTGTTACATTCTCTGAAGGAGGTGCTTTCATATATTTAGTATTGAGAGAGAAATGATTTCGTTAGCATCTACAGAAAACCTAACTTATGTGATGAAACACTTGATTACAGGTCATTGTGAGACAGTCTGTAGATAAAGCTGAATTTGATGATTCCAGTGTTGAGAAGATCACTAAGTTGCTTTTTAACCAATGTGAAAGTGAGGAAGAGGGTGTTCGCAATGTGGTTGCTGAGTGTCTGGGAAAAATTGCTCTTATTGAGCCTGGAAAACTTGTTCCTGCACTTAAGGTTTCTTAGAAAGTGATGTTTGTAATCATATATAAATATTACACATATTACACAACTCTCTAGACAATGTAATAATGTTGATGTATTACTGTAGGAGAGGACATCCAATCTTGCTGCATTCACACGAGCAACTGTTGTAATAGCAGTAAAATATTCTATTGTTGAAAGGCAAGAGCAAATCGATGAGATTTTGTACCCCGAGATCTCATCCTTCCTAATGCTTATCAAGGATCAAGATCGGGTAATTTTCAAATCTCCTTTGTCCTTTGTTTTCACTAGGATGCTAGAATGGGATTTCTTTTATCCTGGGCCTTAAATTCTATCTATTCATTGTTTTTTGGATTATATGCACACAGCATGTGAGGCGTGCAGCTGTGTTGGCCTTGAGTACTGCAGCTCATAATAAACCAAACCTGATAAAGGGCCTGTTACCGGAACTATTGCCACTTCTCTACGATCAAACAGAAATAAAGGTAACACCATGTTAATCAGAATAAAAATTTGTTTTTGGTACTGTTTTAACATATTCTTTTGGTAAATCATGTATTTGCAGAAAGAATTGATCAGGACAGTAGATCTAGGTCCTTTTAAACACACGGTAGATGATGGGCTTGAATTAAGAAAAGCTGCTTTTGAATGTGTGGACACTTTGTTGGACAGTTGTCTTGACCAAGTGAATCCTTCTTCTTTTATTGTGCCGTACCTTTTATCTGGTTTGGATGGTGAGTTAATGTGGCAAGTACCAATCAGCTTACCCCACTTTTAGAAAAGCATCACATGTTAAAAGAATGTGAAGGCTGAGTAAAAAACTTCTCTTAATGCTAACGTGCTGCGGATATTTTTCTTCAAACGCAGATCATTATGATGTTAAAATGCCTTGTCATCTAATTCTTTCAAAATTGGCTGATAAGTGTCCTTCTGCTGTATTGGCAGGTAATTTATTTCTCTTATGGTTTTACATCCCATTATTCTCACCTAATTTAGCATTTTAGCATATCTAAATCCTACTTTTATGTTATTGTTGCACTTGCAGTATTAGATTCCTTGGTGGACCCTCTCCACAAAACTATCAATTATAGGCCCAAGCAAGATGCTGTTAAGCAAGAAGTTGATCGTAATGAAGACATGATCCGGAGTGCCCTCCGGGCAATTGCTTCTTTAAACCGTATAAGGTATAGTCTTGATTTCTGTTGAATATTTTATAACATTTCCTTTGAATGTGTATGGTGTATGCTCACTTAAATTGATACCAAAACCCACACAAAACCACCCCTATATACCCAATAACCTTCAACATACCTACCTTCTATTATATATTCTCTCATTTAATATTCTCTCTCTTTTTTCTCTCCTCTCTCTCTCTCTTTTTTTTTATATAAATTAATACCTTCTTTCAATTAATTTAACTCTTTTTACATAAAGTTGAAACCTCTAAAAGCCAAAACAAACATATATCACTATTCATTAGGTTTTCAAAACCAAAAATCTAGTTTCCAAAACCTTAACCAAACATTGATGTTTTAGAAAATTAAACATAGATTAAGGAATGTTGTTAAATGAATAATTTATTCCTGTCTAACGTGGAATAATAGAGCATGTTTCTCTTAATTTTAAAAAATTGAGGGCAACATTGAAGACAGTTTATTTTTGAGAGCCATGCTTTTTGGGATGAAGACAGTATTAAGAATCAGTAATGTATCAAACATGGCTTGAACTGTTTTGTCTGGACAATAATAACTGTATATTGAATCATTGAATTTGCCTTTTTTTCCTTCACTGGACTTGGAGCGATCTCCATTCTAATTACTGGAGATGGACAACTTGATGAGTTCTTTCTCTTTCTGGCCTCTCTACGACATCACTATTCTTGTAGCTCAATTGCAGTCACCTTTGCTGATAGTTGCTACATTTTCATTGTGATGTGATTTCAGAATACTTCAGCTAGAAATATCAATTTAAGTGATTATTCCTTCCATTTCTCAAATGTTCTACTTTTGCAGCGGAGGAGATTGTAGTCACAAGTTTAAGAATCTTATAAATGAAATTGGCAAGTCCCAGACGCTATCGGAGAAATACTCATCTATCCGAAATGAATGATATTGTATTGCCCCGTGCTTCAAGTTTCTTCATTACTGAAAAGATTGGTTGGGTTCATAAATTGGAGCAATATACTGAACATGTCATTCCAACAACCGAGTCTGAGATTGGCCAGAATTTCAATTTGGTATGCTGGATCATCTGGGTTTTGTCCTGAGTTTTGCGAAATGCAGCTCTAATTCCATTGTTTGCTCTGTAAAATGAAATGATTCTCGATCGATTGTTGCTGTTAGGCTTGAGGTTTTATCTCTCATACCTCCTGTAACCATGCTCTCTAAACCACTTTGGAATCCTTGAAACTTTGGTACTTGATCCTATTTAAGAAAAATTAGAAATATTCAAATTATTTGTTCCATTTCTTTCTCTGTGCATGCATGTATTGCTTGCATTTTTTAATTTTGTAATGAAAATATAATTATATTTCACAAATTAATACTATATATAAGGGAAATTGTTAAAATAGATAATGAAATATAATAAAGGATGCTCTAGACGGATATATGTGATTGGTTGCTAGACGGACCTATTGATTATTAAAGTATACTTAATATAATATATATATAGTATAAAATATTCTTATTGGTATTTAAAAGTATATATTTATTTTGAATTATATTATAACAACCTAAATTATATTTTAATATAGAGTAGGTCTTGTGTGAGATCGTCTCACGCATCCTATTATGTGAGACAGATCATTCTCTACCATTAACATTATAAATAAAAAAAAAAGATCATAAAAAAACCGATAGTTTCAAATGAAGCAGGTAATAGGTTAATATGTTATGTTATCTACTATACTCACTTTTTTTTTATTCTTTTCTTTTTTTTTAATTTTGTTTTTCGTTACTTAAAAAATTATTTTCAATTAATTTTAGTTCCTTTATTTTAACGATATTAAAATAAAATACAATATAAATATTCTGTAAAATGTAAAATAAATTAAATAATTTTTTTCTATTGAGATAACTTAATTAAACAGAGGCAAAGACTTGTGTGAGACCGTCTCACGTAACCCCTTACGTAAGACGGCCAGAAAGTGATAACTTTTATGAAAGAAAGTAATAATAAATTAATGAAAAGTGATAATGTTATTTCATGAACAATTTATAGTATAAATAAAAAGTGATAACATTTTATAGCGAAAGTGATAATGATTTATAGCGAAAGTGATAAGTATTTTAAAAAGTGGAAAATTATCTCACGTGAGACGGTCTCACGCAAGACCTACCCTTAAACAAATATCACTTTTTTTTTTTTATAAATAAAGTATCACATTTTATAAAATTATTCATGTAAGGGTTTACGTGAGACGAATAGAAAGTGATAACTTTTATAATGAAAAGTGATACTAAATTAATGAAAAGTGATAATATTATTTAATGAACAATTTGTATAAATGAAAAGTGATAACATTTTATAGCGAAAGTAATAACGTTTTATAGCAAATGTAATAATTATTTTAAAAAGTGTAAAATGGTCTCACGTGAGATGGTTTCATGCAAGACATACCTTAATTTTTTTTATTAAAAACATCATTAATTTTCTCCGTATTATGAATTTTTATTAAATATAATTTAATTTTAATTATCATTTTTCTATAATAATGTATCACTTTTTATTTAAAATGTTATTACTTTAAATTAAAAAGTGATAATTTTTTTAACAAAAAGTATTATCATAACATGAAAAAAATATTACTCGACTAATCAAATTATTTCATAAATAAACAATTTGTAAAAAAATAAAAAGTAATAACATTTTTAATATAACGTGATATTTGATTAAGAAAAAGTGATTCACATTCAATTAAATTATTTAATGAAATTTTTATAGGACAGATAAAAAGTGATATCTAATCAAAGAAAATTGATAAATGTCCAATTAAATTATTTAATGAATACATTTTTTAAAAAATAAAAAAAGTGATACTCCCTTCGTCCCAAAGACAAGTTCCCGGTTACTATAGATACGGAGTTTAAGAAAAAGTTACTTTTTGCTTTACTTTTAGGGGTAGTTTGGTATTTTTAGGTAATAAATAAATTATAAAGTAAGTTATAAGAGTTATAAAGGGGTAGAAATTTTGAAATTAAAGTGTGTTGTGGGGTTATTAATTTTTGTGTATTTCCTTATTTGGGGGTGTGAACTTGTTTATGGGACGAACAAAAATAGAACGTGTAAATTTACTTATTGGACGGAGGAAGTAATATTTTTAATGAAAAATGATAGCTGATAAAGAAAATGTGATAATAAGTTAAATGAATTTTTTCATAAACTATTAATATAATAAATAAAAAGTGATAATTAATTAATTAATGAGATTATTATCCAATTTTTTTTGTCCATTATATTATTTAGACACAATTTACATTAATTGTGTTTTTAAAGAAAATATTTTATTTATTTATAAATAGTAATATAGATGTAATAATAATAATAGTATATGTAATAAATAGTTAATATTAGGTGTACCCGGGTGCAAGGGTGTGTACTCATATGTGTATAACTTTTTTCTTAATAATTGTATATTTTTTCACACTAAATTTTTCATTAAAAAAACTAGCATCCATATGTGTATAACTTTTTATTCAATAGTGTATATATGTTTTTTAATAATTGTATATTTTTTACACTCAATTTTTCATTAAAAAACTAACAATTAAATTGTACTCCATACATTTTTGTTCATAATTGTATATGTTTTTATTTATATTTGTATACATTTCTTAAAGTGGGTGCACCCTATCTTGGGGTGCACTCGGGTGTACAGTATAATTAGCTATAAATTTTATAATAATAAGATGAAGTCTAACTCAATTGTGTAATAATTAAAAAAAAAAAGTCAAACTAGCAAAAGGATGGACAAATTAATTAGTTAGGCAAAAATTTGGGTAAAATTGTCTCACGAATCCTCTTATATGAGACGGGTTATCCAATAATCCATTAATTTTTTTTTAAGGGCCATATTTGGTTTATGTTTGGTTTGTTAAATTTGAAAACTTAAAAATAAATTATGATACGTTAATACACTGATACACGTCAAGCTTCCACGGTGGAAACTTAGCGGAAGGCGGCTTTATTCGATATTCGGTAATGTTCCAAGAAGTGGAAGAACGCTAAAAATTACTCCGTACACTATATTTATTAATTTTTTTTTATTTTTACATTTTCTTCTTTGTTTTTTATTATTTAAAATTTAATAATTAAAATTTTATCCATTTAATTATTATAAATTTAAAAAGGGAGGATTACTACTAGGTACACAAAAAAACCCTAAATTACTATGAGATACAAACATACAAAAGTATTACTATTAGGTACAAAAATATATAGTGATATTCCAATATTACCCCTATTAATGTGCTGCACATAAATATTGTGTGCAGCAAAAGTTCATGTGCAGCAAAGTGTGTGCAGCAAAAAAAGTGTGTGCAGGAAAAAAAAAGTGTGTGCAGCAAAAAAATGTAGTGGTCCGGCGGCGGCGGTCCGGCAGCTTTTCCGGCGGCGGCAGTTTTTCCGGCGACCAGTTTTTTTTTTTTTCCTTTTTTTTTTTGGACGAACAGTTTTTCCGGCGACCGGCTGCCGGAGCTCCGGCGGCGGCGGCGCGGCAGCTTTCCCGCGACCAGTTTATTATTATTTTTTTTTTATTTTTTTTTTCTGACGAACAGATTTTCCGGCGACCGGCCGCCGGAGCTCCGCCGGCGGCGGCGGCGGTCCGGCAGCGGCAGCGGTAGTCCGGTGGTGGGTGGAGGTTGGGGTTAGTGTTTTAAAGGTATATGGGGTTAGGGGTATATTTGATATTTTACTTTAATATTTTGTATTAAATAATAATTATTTTAAATCAATGTATCTAGTAGTAATTAGGGGTACAAAGTGTGTACCTATCAGTAATTATTTCATTTAAAAAAAGTGATACACAATGGATAAAAAGTGATATCGATGCTTTAAATTATTTCATAAACAAAATTTATAATATAAATAAAAGTGATTACATTTTAAATGAAAAGTGATAACATCTCAAATGAAAAGTGATAACTAATTAAGAAAGTGTATTTCACGAACAATTTACTGAAATAATAAGAAACATTCTTAATAAAAAGTGATTCATAATCAAAGAAAAGTGATATCAATCTAATTGAATTATTTCATGAACAATTAGAATTCACTAAAATAATAAAAAGTGATAACATTTTTAATAAAAAATGATTCATAATCAAAGAAAAGTAATATCCATCTAATTGAATAATTTCAAGAAAAAATTACGAAAATAATAAAAAGGGAGTAACTTTTTTATATAAAAAGTGATACATCATAAAGAAAAGTGATAACAGTTTAATTAAATTATTATAATTTTAAAAACAATTTCTAAAATGAATAAAAAGTGATAATATTATTAATATAAAGTGGTACCCAATTAAGGTAAAGTGGTAATAATAATAATAATAATAATAATAATAATAATAATAATAATAATAATAATAATAATAATAATAAGTGATAATAATTTTTTTTATTAAAAATGATTACTCAATGGAATATGACTTTTTTTCATTCTACCGTGTAGTATCAAATTAACGGGTCTGGATCTTCTGTGACATTTTGATGTGATATATTTTGTGACACTCTATTGGATGAGTGACACGTAAGAAAGAGAACAGAAACTATACCCTAAGTCAACCAGTCAACTCTTGGGGCAAGGGATTGGATTTATCCACCCAACACATGTCATTCCATAAGCAGGTATTACAGGATATATCACACCAATGTGTCACAGAACATCCCGTGCCCAAATTAACATCAAATTTCAAAAGATTAGACACTTATCTATTTTTAATTAATAGTATTAAAAAATGAAACTTAACTAGTTTAAGATAATTTTAAATTAAAAATCACAGTAAAATAATATAATTAGAGCAGGTGGACGAGCACGGGGACGAGAGCAATCAACATTTATTCGCTGAGCAGTTATTAGAAATTATTGAAATTATAGTTAATTGAAGTTTAACGGCAACCAAACAGGGCCCTTCTTTTTAAAAAAAATATATTTGATTTGATTAGTGGATAATTCGTTTTACGATTTAGGATATGTGAGATGGTCTCACCCAAGACCTACCTAATTAGTTAAGTTGTGTTGATTGAAAATTAGCAGGTAACAAGTTCGGCGCAGATCCGCGTCTTTCTACTGGGTAAATATTTGACCCGTCTCACGGAATGAGATCCGTGAGACGGTCTCGTACTAGTCTTTGCCTTTAATATACTTCCTCCGTCCCCTTGATACGTATCCATTTTTTATTTTGGTCCGTCTCATTACAAAGTATCAATTTCCCTTTTTGGATTGATGTGACCCACAACCACTACACATGGCCCCACACTCAACACTAATACAACTACACACTACACATTAAAATATTATTTCTCTCATCTTACTATACATTAAATTATTATACTCCTTAATCCACATGCAAAAAGTAAACAAATACCTTTCAAGGGGACGGAGGGAGTATCATTCATCATATTTAAAAAAATTAAAAACTTTAATTTGTTGTGAAATATTTAGAATTGCCATTACTCCTTATAACATTAGAATATGAAGAGTGATCATTTAGCATTGTACCCTTTATCTTCTCTATATAAAGAGTAGAAATACTAGGGTTTTACAAACATTCAAATAAGAATCTATATTTCTCTCTTATTTTATGTGTTCTTCTATTTTCTTTTATATTTGTCTTATTGTTCTCATCAAATTCTTCACAACACGTTATAAGCACGCTCTAACCAACTGAGCCACTAATTCAATTGAGTCCCTAATTGAAGGGAAACCCTAAAAAAGAATCGTGTATTTTTTGCAGGTACTACGAAAATTTTAAATGTTTGTAATTGAAATAAAAAGAATTTGTTAGATCATGAAGTTATTTGATCTAAATCTTATGATTTTTTTTCATTGAAACTTAATCACATTTTAGTTTAAATTTTAATTATGCCTACGTACTATCACGCAATTCACTAATAACATGTTTGGCAAAGATTGATTTCGTATTTTATATTAATTATATTTTATAATTTTGATTATAATTTAAATAATAAATTTTGATGATGCATGTTTAAATGGATTTGTGAAAATATGTGAGTATTATTTATTTTCTTTCATATACTTTGATCATGTATGTATGATGTTGGTATATAATTTTGGAGAATATATATATTATTTTTTGCTCTCTTGAAGGAGTATATTTTTTTTGAATTTATATTCCGTAATATATTAATTAATACTGGATACATCAGAGTTTTAATTGATGGTTAGATAATGATATTTATGTAATATATGTGTGTGCAATTTTCCCAGATAATTACATCTGTATTTAATTTTGGAGTCCAACTAGGATGCACCGGGTGTATCTAGACAATTTAAACCATTAGATTTATGTATAAATTAGTCTCCACCATTAAAAAAATTAAATAATTAAATTTTTTAAAAATAAAAAACTACCCCACTACCTATTTAACCTATAAATTTGGGTGCACCGGTGCACCAAATGTACCCAGAATTACCCTTAATTTTGAGGAATATATGTATATTTCTGGAATATATGATCTGCAATTTCTCGGATTACGGTAATGTTTATAATATGGAAATAAAACTGTTAACTATTGAATTTATTTAAAAATAATTTATTGGAACACATGTATTTTTTTTAAATCATATGTATGCTAGCGCACAACAGTTCCCTAAATAAAATAATTTTATTTACAAAAATAATTAATTCAATCCTTCATTAGGGTTATTTAATTTGAAGGTAAATCAATTTTACTTATTGCCGTGTCGGTGTTAAAATATGGATACTAATATCTATAAGGTAGTCCAATTTTTGATTGTTTAAATTATACTTAAAATATGAATATGTAAGTTGTTATAATTATAACAGAAATGTTGACTACTTTAATGAATGCAATATTATGATAATTTTAATAAAATCATGAATGATTGAGTTTACTTATTTACAACTCTAGACTCACCTCAATTTTTTATTTTTGAGTTTAAATGATGATACTCTAAAAACCATGCTTAAAGCGATTTTAAGCTTTATCAATTTATCCATACATTGTGATTAATGTACACTCAATCCAAACTGATAGCATGTATTTATTTTAAATATTTATAGTTTATTGAAAATGTCCGACATCACCAAAAGAGAATTTGTCGAGCTCGCCCTTGATGGCAACAACTATTTAATATGGGCCCTAAATGTTGAAATCCACCTACATCTTGTGATTTAAGTGAAACTATCAACTCAAAGAATGAATGTACTCCTGCCCAGAAGGCTAAAGCACTAACATTTCTTCGCCACCATCTAAACAAAGCTCTTAAAAATGAGTATCTAACAGAAAAAGATCCTCTTGTTTTATGGCAATCCCTGAAGGATCGCTTTGATCAGCAAACAGCGATAATCCTCCCTCAAGCTCAATATGATTGGCTGAATTTAAGATTTCAAGATTTTAAATCTGTGACAGAATAGAATTTCACTTTACACTGTATTGTCTCACAGCTGAAACTCTGTAAGAAGAGTATTACAAAATATGAGCTAATTGAAAAAACTCTATCCACCTCCCATACTAGTAACTTCGTACTCCAGCAGCAGTACAGAGCTAAAAATTATTCTAAGCATTCAGAGCTTATTTCTGCATCATTGGTAAGAAAAACACAACAAATTGTTAATGAAAAATCATAATGCTAGACTAGTTGGTTCAAAACCTGTGCCTGAAGCACATAGTACATTCAAGAGGAATTACACTTGGCGTAGAAGGGGTAGAGGAAGAGCAAGGGGTAATGGATGAGAAAATTCAAATTGGACTCCTCGAAATGGTCGAGGCAATATTACTTGGAACCTTAATTGGCCTCAACGAGGTAATTCAAATTTACCCAATCCCAATCAAGGTGGTGGTCGAGGTCGAGGACTTTACAATACTGATAGGGCCCAGGGTGGTGGAATAATTCAAAACAAAGCTCATGGACAAAATTCAAATTTTACTCAACAAGAATTAAACCAAAATCAAATTTGCCATCGATGTGGATGCGAGGGTCATTGGTCTCGTACTTGTCGTACACCAAATATCAGTGGGGATCAGATCTACACCTAATACACACCATTTTTCACACACTTTTCCTATCCATTCCATCTACCCTTCATCCCATTCACCATTCCTTGATTCCATCCATCTACACTTGATCCCCTCCATTAAATCCACCATCCAAGTGATCAAGGAAGCAAGGGAGAGTGAGATCACAAGAAGAAGAAGGAGATCTCCATTGAAGCACTTCAAAGGGGGAATCTAATTCTAATTTTTGTGCATTTCTTTATAGATTGATCATGTTTTGTAAGGATCTTAATGTCTATGTTAATTTTCTTATGGATATGAGAGACTAATCTCCTTTGTGAGATTAGTTCCATGATTGGTGTTGGATAATTTAGTTTTTATGCAAATTGATTTTAATCTTGAATGGGCTTTGTGTTATTTCTATCATTGATTGTTGATTGCTTGATGTATATGATGATTTGTGTGATTAATTGTCATGTGCATGTGATTAGATTGAGAAATCAATTATGTGTTTAGGATAGTTCATTGAATCATTTCGTCATACACTTCATGTGCATTAATTTAGAATGAGATAGAGATATCCTTCTAGATTTAGAACCCTTTGATAGAACATTTAATTAGCTTAATCGAGTGATTGGTTGATTAGGTGAGGAGAACCAAGCCATTAGTAAATTCATAGTACCTTAAAAGGGAATATTGCCTATGATTTAGTACCTAATTAGGGAACTCATAGAGTAATTAGTACTTAGTGGGAGGTGTTTGCTATGGTCTCGATCCTATGTGCTTTTGGGAGTCTTGTTGAGGGCCTACATCCTATCCATCTCGAGAGAGAGTTTAGGTGGAATTAGTGATCGCTGCTATACCTTGTCCATGAGAGATTAGAATTAATTGCATGATTACTTAATTATCTATGCCATGATTGTTGTTAATCTCATCCTTGCATCATTTGGAACCCTCTTATCTTTGCATTCATTTTATATTTATTTCTTGCTTTAGCATAATTACATTCATTTGCTTCTATTCGCTCCTTTCTGTCGTCCTTATAAAATCACGATAAGTTTGAGATCGCTTAAACTCTAGCACGTTCCTCCCTGTGGTTCGATAATTTCTTTACTGGTCATACCCACTATATTATGGCTAATCAAATGGCGCCGTTGCCGGGGAATTTAGTTGTATTTGTGACTTCGGGTTTCGTTGAGTGTTAGGATAGGGACATTTTTATTTGATTTGTTTTTTTTATTTTATGATTGTGTTTGTAGGGACGAAAGTGTTGTGCCATGGTATTGGCCTTGAAGAGCAAAGGAGTGGTGCAAATTGAGGTAACTAACATTTTCTCAACTTAAATTCAACTTTGCCTAATTTAAGTTTAGGGGTATGTTCTCTTTGTTACTTGACTTTTCTATGGTTTGAATTATAAAAAATGCATCAATGAACTCCTACTTGAGCATATTGCACAGGCGCACGTTTAAGTCCTTACTCTTTTCCTTGGAACACTTTTTCTCATTTCTTTGTTTTTGCTTTCAATAAGGAGAAATCTTTCTTGGCTCTCTCGTGCTTCATTGTGAGAAATTTTGAAACTATGATATTTAGTTGAAACTTGTGACGAGATGGATTTTTACTTATGTACTTGTTGCGTTATGGTTTGTGCTTGTTTTGTGTTTCTTTCACTACTATAAGTCCGTGAGCTTTTTGAGCCATTAAATCGTAATATCAAATGGTTTTTCCTTTCTTGTGTGCATCATTCTTTTGTGTGCATTCTAGAACTTCCCATTGTGTCTTCTTAAAGCTACATGTGTGTGAAGATTGTTGGAAATGATTTAAGGCCATCTTTGTGTTGACAAGTCACTTAGCCAAATTAATCCTACCAAATGAAATTATTTCGTAGTTTGCCCCTTTGAGCTTATTATTCTTATTTCTTTGGCAACCTACAAATTTAGCCATTTTTATCCATATTTTATATCCTAATTACCTTTGTCGATTAGTAGGGGATTAATGGGGATGAAGTGGTTGAATTGAGCTTACAAGAGAGTTTGAAAAGAGAAAAATGGTGAAAGTGCTAGAAAAGAGGGAGAAAAGATGAAAAAGAAAAAATGGAGGTTGTGTGAAAAGAAGAAAAAAAATTGAGTAAAGCTTGTATAAAAGAAGCATAAATGAGCTCTACTAGAAAAATGAAAAGAGAGCCCTTGTGAAAAAGAGAGAAAAAAACTCAATAGTGGAAGAAAAAAAAGAAAAATAGTTCGTTAGTGTATTGGATGGAAAATTACATTTTTCTTGAGGTGAAAAGAGAAAAAGAGAGGATAAGAGTTGAAGTGATCAATCAACTTAAAGTCTCTACTAATCTTGAGCTTACTTTTCCTAAATTTTCCTATCCAAGACTAAAAAGCCTACATTACAACCCCATTAAAGACCTTTTTGATTCAATAATTAACACATACAAGTGGTAGAGAGTTTAGACCTTTGGCAAGCATATGGTAATGACATACATTTGAATTGATTTTTGAGAGTATACACTTCTCCCATACACCCCTTGAGTGTGAGAGTGAAAAACAAAATCTAGAGAGGAGTAGTGAAAGTCTCACTTGCTTGCATATTTCCTAAATTTAATTTGTATGCATTTAAATTGATATCTTGTCGCTTGTTTTGATTGAATTGAAATAGCTTTGAAGTGACTCAATCTCATTGATATCTTGATTCAATTCTAGGTGAATTCCCCTCCTCGTTCTTTCTTTTCTTTCGTTGCTCGGGGATGAGCAACACTTTAAGTTTGGGGGTTTGATCGTTGTGAAATTCACCTAGATTTTAAGTGGATTTTTGTGGCTTTAATTTAATAATTGAGCATGATTTTAATGAAAATACTATTAATTGCTTGATTATTTGGAGAAAGGTATTTTTGTTTATTTTTGTAGAAAAATGGGTGATTTTGATAAAAATGGATTCTACAAGTGAAGAGGAAGATGTGGGAGAAAACGAAGCTCGATTTGGAGTTGAAACGAGCAAGAACGGGCCAAATGAAAATTTGTTATAAATCCCATTTTTGGTGTCATGAGCTAAATTATCCCACATTGATTACTTACCACAAATTCCTCTCACTCTACTACTACATGAACCCACTTGTCCGACATTGGAAACTCACTCAAATTTCTCTCACCCTTACTACTATAAATACCCTCTTCCATGAAAGCCACCATTGATCAATTCTCATCCATTAAATTCCATTAAATTGAATCATTAGATTCAATAGTTAAGGAGAGCTTTTTAAGATCTCCATAGTTGAGATCCCTCCCCCTTTCGGGGTGAGGGATCCGTCCGAAGTTAAATGTTTTTTCTAGATTAGGATTTTATTGTTTTCCAAGAAGGTGGGGACACCAAGGAAAGGATGATCCTCATGGATGTAAAACTTCATTAAGGTGTAATCTAATCCTACTTATTATCTTTTTATTTTCTATGTTTTGGATGTTTAAGTGATGTTTAGATTATGGATTAATTTGTGATATTATTTAAATTGCAATCCCGGCTTTGATTAGTTTCATTTATGGATACTTAATTGTTTAATCTATATGTTTGATTTGTGTGGTTAATTATCTAGTGCATGTGGTTAGAACGAGAGTTCAATTATGTGTTTTAGGAATTAATTTAATCATTTCATCATGTGGGTTATGTGGATTAATGTGGGAAGAGTTGGAGACGACCTCTCATGTTTAGAACTACATAAGTGGACACTAGAGAGGTTAGATCGAGAGGTCAATTAATCTAGTGAGGGGAACCCAACCTTAGTGAATTCATAGTACCTAGAAAGGGAATATTACCTATGATTTAGTACCTTTTAGGGAACTCGTACGTGTAATTAGTACCTATTGGGAGGTGTTCGCTATGGTATCGATCCTATGTGCTACTTTGGGGTCTTTGTAAGGGCCTACATCCTCTTCATCTCGAGAGAGAGTTTAGGTGAAAATAGTGATCGCTCTTACTATGATAGCTTAAATTTGGAGGCAATTAGATGTGTTACATGATTGATCCATTTGAATTGCATCATGAAGATTTCCTTTGCATTGAAAATTCCAAAAATATTGTAATTAGTTTCTTTTCTTGTTTTTATTATCTCTCTTCTCGGTCGTCCCTAACTAATACGAGACTATAACTTGAAGGCCACGAATCCTAAATTTCCTTGGGTTCGATATTTTGTTGCTTGGTCGCCCGGACTATTAACGACCAATCAGTTGAAGCATATCAAAGAATGAAAAAAGACAAAAAAGGAAAAGGAATAAGTGGTGAATCTCATCATGCAAAATTTCTTGAAGCAAAGAAAGAATTTGACCATAACAATGACGACCTCTTAGGACTCGAGCTCGGAGATTATGGAGATCAAATGTTATCTTTATTCTCATTTTATTCAAAATTTTAATTGTTAGACAATTTAATTTTATTCTCATGCATTTTTAGTTACTCTTAAAACATTGAATGTTTGCTAAACTATCTGTTTTACATTATTTATGATGACTTTCTCATGTGGTGATGGCTTTACGTTTCTTATTTTAATTTTGTCATTATTTCATAAATCTTATTAGATTATATCTTTCAGTAATCAAAATATAGAGAACGAGGACATTTTATGTCTGGTAGACAGTGCTACTACTCATACTATACTTAGAGATATGAGATTTTTCCAGACTTTAACTGAGAAAAAAGAAAGTATTATAACAATTGCAAATGATAATATTATGATAATGGGCTCTGGTAGAGCTTCTATAATACTCCCCATGGGTACCAAATTAATTATCCAAGAAGCACTTCTATACCTAAAATCTAAAAGTACACTTCTCAGTTTTAAAGATATCCGGGCAAATGATTTTCATATTGAAAAAGGAACACAATTCTGAATATCTTCTAATGACTCAGTTGATTGGATGTCGTAACCAAGTCATTGAAAAACTTCCTTCTTTCTCCTCGAGGTTGTATTATACATATATCAAACCACACAATGATTATATCACAATAAGCTTAAAATTTAAGGACCCAAATTCTTTTAAATTGTGGCATGACCATTTGGGTCATCCAGGACAAATCATGATGCGTCGGATAATTACCAATTCTTTTGGGCATAATATACAAAGCAAAAATATTCCTTCTCCAAATGAATTCATATGTGAAGCTTGTGTGAAGGGAAAACTCATAACTAAACCTTCTAGTACCAAAGTTAGAATAGAATCTCCTATTTCCTACAAACAATTCAAGGAGATATATGTGGACCTATTCATCCATCTTCAGGACCATTTTGATATTTCATGGTTCTAATTGATGCTTCTACACGATGGACATATGTATGTTTATTGTGCACTCGAAACAATGCTTTTGCAAAATTTATTGCTAAAATTATTGAATTGTGAGCTCAATTTCCTGATTATCCAATTAAATCTATAAGAATGGATAATGCTGGCTAATTCACATCAAGAGCATTTGATGATTATTGTATGTAATTGGGTATTAAAGTAGAGAGCATCTAGTTTCTTATGTCCACACTCAAAATGGTCTAGTTGAATCACTAATTAAACGTATCAAATTAATCGCTAGACCATTACTACAAAATTCCAATTTACCCATCTCTTATTGGGGACATGCAGTTTTACATGCAACTTCTTTAATACAGATACGACCTACCGCATATTTTGATTATTCCCCCTTGCAACTAGTGCATGGTAAAGAACCAAATATTTTCCATCAGTGAACTTTTGGTTGTGCAGTTTATATTCTTATATCACCGCCAAAGCGTACCTCAATGGGTCCTCAAAGAAAACTAGGTATATACGTTGGTTATAATAATCCATCTATTCTTAAATACCTAAAGCCCATGACAGGGGATCTATTTATTGCTAGATACGCTGATTGCACATTTGATGAAAATTATTTTCTGGCATTAGGGGGAGATAAAAGCCAAAATTCAAAAGAATGCCGGGAAATCTCATGGAATGAGAACAATCTTCAACATTTAGATGCACGCACTAGTCAAACTGAACTACAAGTTCAGAGGATTATCAATTTGCAAGATTTAGCAAATAAATTTCCAGATGCATTTATTGATCATAAAGGAGTGACAAAATCCCATATACCTACTGTTAATGCACCACCAAGTATGGATGTTCCCAAAGGACTACAAATTCAACTGATGTTTCTCAACGCCAGAAGCGTGGGAGACCAATGGGTGTAAAAGATAAGAATCGGCGGAAATCTAAAATTAATAATGAAACACAATCACTCTTGAATCAAAAAAAGAAAAATCTCCTGAAGAGAATTGTCCTGAAGACAAAAACCACAGCCAAACTGCATGTACATCAAATACTCATACCACTGGGGATGCAAAAAAATCGGATATTGAGTTTTTGGGAAATAATGAAAATCTGTAAGTTGCCATGAATTTTACTAACACTGGAGAAACGTATAACAGAAATATCATAGTTGTCGACACCATATTAGCTTCTACAATTGCATTTACTATCTTAAATGATAATCTAGATCCAGAACCAAAATCAATAGCAGAGTTCCGAAAGCGCTCTAATTTGGGCAAGATGGAAAGGTACAATAGAGGCAGAGCTTGACTCGCTAAACAAAAGAAAAGTATTTTGTTCAATGATTCGTACACCAAAAAATATTATCCCTGTAGGATATAAATGGATGTTTGTACGAAAGAGAATGAAAATAACGAAGTGGTGAGATATAAAGCGAGATTAGTAGCAAAAGAATTTACGGAGAGACCTGGTATAGACTTTGATAAAACATATTCTCCTGTTATGGATGGCTTAACTTTTCACTGTTTGATATCTCTAGAAATCAATTTAAAACTAGATATGCAGTTAATGGACATTGTAACTGCGTATTTCTACGGGTCATTAGACAATGACATTTATATGAAAATCCCTGAAGGATTAAAAATTCACAATATGGGTGAAAATAAAAGTCGTAATATGTATTATGTTAAATTACAAAAGTCATTGTATGGTCTAAAATAATCTGGTAGAATGTGGTATAATCGATTTAGTGAATTCCTTTTGAAGGGATACAAAAATAATGATGTATGCCCATGCGTGTTCATTAAAAGATCATTAAATGGTTTTTGTATTATCTCAATTTATGTTTACGACATAAACATAATAGGAACAAGTAATGAACTTGAAGAAGCTCGTTCATACTTAAGGATGGAATTTAAAATGAAAGATTTGCATCAAACTAGATATTGTCTCGGTCTGCAGATCGAGCATCTCTCTGAAGGAATTTTTATACATCAATCAACCTACCTAAAGAAAGTTTTGGAGAGATTTTGTATGGATAAATCTCATCCACTTAGTACACAAATGATTGTTTGATCCCTTGACATCGATAAGGGACCTTTTAGGCCTAGAGAAGAAAATAAGGATATTTTAGGACCAGAAGTCCCTTACTTGAGTGTCATTGGAGCATTTCTTTATCTTACAAACTGCACCAGACCTGATATTACATTTGCAGTTAACTTACTAGCAAGATTTAGTGCATCTCCTACAAGGAGACATTGGAATAGAGTTAAACATATCCTCAGGTATTTACAAGGTACTAAAGATCTTAGATTGTTTTATGAAAAAAATAAAAACATATCATTGGTGGGTTACTAGGATGCTGGTTATATGTCTGATCCCTATAATGCTAGGTCTTAGACTGGTTATGTTTTGCTCTGTGGTGGCACTGTTATCTCATGTAGATATGTAAAACAGACTATGGTTACTACTTCTCCAAATCACTCAGAAATTATTGCTCTTTATGAAACTTCACGAGAATGTGTATGGTTAAGATCGTTGATAAATCATATTCATATCTCATGTGGAATAGAAAATGATATCTCTCCTACGGTCTTATATGAAGGTAATGAAGCTTGCGTAACACAAATGAGTAGTGAATATGTGAAAGGTAATTTAACAAAGCATATATCACCAAAATTCTTTTATCTACATGAGCTCCAACATAATAGCGTGATTACTATACAAAAGGTTCGATATAGTGAAAATCTAGCATATTTATTTACAAAATCGCTCCCCACATCTACTTTTGAAAGACTTGTCCATAATATTGGAATGTGAAGGCTTGGGAGATTATTGTCTTTAGGAGGAGCGACAACTTTTAAACAATCCTGAAGATTAGGTCCTGAAGACCATTAGTTGTACTCCTTTTCCCTTTGTTAAGTTTTTCCCACTGGATTTCTTAGTCTAAAGTTTTTAATGAGGCAACTTATATAACACATCAAAATTATAAGACATATATGTACTCTTTTCCTCAACTGGTTTTTCTCACAGGATTTTCTAGCGAGGTTTTTAACGAGGCATACATATGACGTCGCCACGTCGTTATGTCCAAGGGGGAGTGTTGTGAAATATTTAGAATGTCCATTACTCCTTATAACATTAGAATAGGAAGAGAGATCATTTACTATTGTATCCTTTATCTTTTCTATATAAAGAGTAGAAATATTAGGGCTTTACAGATATTCAGATTTGCACCGTTAATAAAAATCTCTATTTCTCTCTTATTTTATGTGTTCTTCTATTTTCTTTTATGTTTGTCTTACTGTTCTCATCAAATTCACAATATAATTATCAATAAATATACTTTATCAATATAATTATTTAATACTCCCTTTGACGTTTGCTTTTTGCATGGAGATTAAGAGGTATAATAATATTTTAATGTGCAGTAAGATTAAGAGGTATAATATTTTAATGTGCAGTGAGGTGAGAGAAATAATATTTAATGTGAAGTGGGTAGTTGTGTTAATGTTGTGTGTGGACCCTATGTTGGCATTTGATCATTTGATTAATGTGAACCGTTAGGGTTTCATACGTTTCTGAATCAGCGGAAGCAAGAAACATAGAAACGTATTACCTTTCACCAGGGTATGTTGAAGAAGACGATGAGTTCTCGCCGGCAGCCTGCGCAGCCTCACCGTTTTGGGTATAACTCTCTCATCCGATCTCGGATTTAAGTGATCTATGCACCAGAATGATCCTCTCTTCAGTGGCTTTCTAATAATGTATAACAAGTCTAGTTTGGAGTTCAACATAATTTTAGAAAAATCATGGAAGTTGACGAACAGTAGCAGCAAACAACCTTCCGATCTTCTGATGTATTCCCAAGTCCAATCTCGACGTCGTGTGGGCGACGATCTTCAAGATCTTCTCAATCTACTGTTTCCTCACCCTCCTCACAATGTTAGGCGTGAATAATTTTCAGACAGCTGAGATGACTTGTATATGGGCTACAGCAGGGACTAAGAGGAGAAATTAGAGTTGGGCCTCCAATGGGCTAAAGTATCCAAGCTTAGCTCAAAGCTTATACTTATGTCTAATAATAGTAATATATACCACTAAAATATTATTACTGCACTACCGTTCTAATTCCATAATTACGTTATGGGCTCCTTCTTATTATGAGCCCGACAGTCTCCCCATGTTTAAGATATACAATGCCCATTAATTAATTAAGTTACTGACAACTCCATTAATTAATCTCTCATCCGAGAGTAGTACTACTCAACCTCATTATCATGCCGGAATAAATCCACCTATAGGGTTTACATGATAATCCTTATAATCTCCTCAAGGGGACATCATCAACCTATATCGGACACGGATTCCTTCTACAATCAACAGCACACTATAGAGACAACACTATTTCCCAACTCACTGAGTTTATTGATTTAATTACATGTAAATCTCACCCATTGATGAATCAAAAAAATACATACTGTCTTACGTGTCGAGGTTATTGTATAGGGATTAAGAGCATGGATATTCATAATAACAGAGATCAAGTTCTCCTATATATTCAGTATAAATCGAACGATCTCAAGCATTCCTGCTCAATACACACAAAGTGCACTAATGTGATTCTATATTCAAGACAATCTAATACCTAATCACACTACAACCATCCCGATAAAGAGTTCCCGTCTATCTCGGTTGTGCGCATCTATTTATACTTTATAAGAAAATCGATAATATGATCTTCCGCATGTTGTCGCACAACATATTATCTATAGTATAAAGTAAGTGGACTATTGCATCGAATATATAAATAAATTATAAGACACAATCATTTGATCATTGATTCTCATTTCAAATAAATTGTTAAAACATTGTTCATTCTAAAGCTAGACTTTTAGTATACAATTCAACAATCTCCCACTTATATTAAAAGACTATGTTGTCATGTCTTCTGCCATACATCTGATTCTCACTCCCAGCACATGACCATTAAAAGCTCTCGCCTTAAGGTCCTTGTAAATGGATTTACTAGGTCATCATCCAATGCAATCTTGGTGACAACAACCTTTCCCTTATCATACGATTTCTCGTAACAGGTGGTACTCGCGCTCCATGTGTTTAATTGCTTATGGTCTCGTGATTCATTCAAGTTTGCAACTGCACCATTATTATCACAATAAATTGTGATAATCTTGGGAAAACTTAGAAATACTTCGTAGTCATCATGAAGTTTCTAGAGTCATATAAATACTTTGGCTGCCTCAGAGGCTCCAATTTATCATCTTTCTATGATGGAGTTCGGAGTCCGAATATATTTCTATATAACACTCCTCCATATTATGACTTAACTTCCTAAATTTAAATACGTAACCTTTGAGGTGGATTTACTGTCGTTCCTATCTGATTTGAAAAATCTGAATTTATGTAACCCACAAGAAGCAGTGAATCTTTCCGGTAAGTCCACATATAATTTTTGGTCCTTTTCAGGTACATAAGTATATGTCTTACCACAGTTCAACATTCTTGTTACCGGTTACCTTGATACTCACTGACCATGCGTTTAGCAAAATAAATATCCAATCTCGTGCATAGCATTCCTTAGATTAAACTTCCTTATTCGCCGAAGAATAAAGAACCGTTTCCATCTCCTTTATCTTCTTTTGTATCCTAAGACACATTTTCTTAGATAAAATCACATGCTAAAATAAGTAGGGATTGTATCATTTCATGAAGCTTGAGACAAGCATAACATCCTTTCTTGTGATCCGTATTACCGTGATCAAAATGATATATTTTGCTTTTCTTAAGTTCTTCATTTTATATTGCTTTATCAACCATATCCATACGCCCGACAATACTCTTTCATTTTCTTCAATGAGCAATATATCATCTACGTACAGTACAAGAAATACCACCATATTTTCGTCACTCTTTCAATACACATGACACATCCGCGCATTGAATAAATCCATATGCCTGGATTTTCTCATCAAAATAGATGTTTCATGATCTTGAAGCTTGCTTTAGTCCATCGATGGACACCTTTAAGCTTACAATTAAAATGCTCTTAGCCATTTGCAATGAATCATTCTGGTTGCTTCACATAGATGTTTTCCTCAAGACTTCCAATCAGGATAGTTGTCTTGATATCTATTTATTATTCCTCATATTTCATATGAGTAGCAACAAATAAAAGAGTCCGGATCGACATACACATAGCTACTGGTGAACAGGTTTTCTCATAATCGAACGTTTTCTTTCTGAGTATACCTTTTTCACAACAAGCTTTGCTTCTAAGGTTTTCAACTTACAGTATGATCCTCTTTTATTTTGTATGACCACTTCCAATGGCTTTTACACTATTTAGTGATCCTACAAGCTCCAAAATTTGATTTAAAATCCATAGATTCTATTTTAAAATTCATTGCAACTTGCTAAGTTATCACATTTTTATCTTGTAGTGCTTCGTCGTATCCGTGGGTCAATTCCATGTTTACTAGGGACCAAGTCTCACGACTCTCCCAAAACATAAATCTTTCGAGTTGTAAAATAACCCTCTCACTACAACAAGTCACTACATGCAATTGTGTATCAGATATGACACACGATGCAATTTACCTTGTAGTATATCCTCTTGTACAATTGATACTAATACTTTGTGTTTTCCCTCTCACTTCCTATAGAACAACTTATACATGGGTTTGTGATTTATTACATAGTCCTTTTCCAAAAATCTAGTGTTTGTGTTAACAATCACCCTTCGATATTTGGACTAAATAAATCAACACCCTCCATTTTTCTAGGATATCCCACAAACAGACAAACCTTATACGACATGCTGTTTCTAGGGCATACTCATAAAATGAATTTAGTAATTTCAAATAATTCATCATCTATCTAATCATTTCCTTAAGAGTCTTTCTCTTATTAGAAATAGAAGACGTGTTATTAATTACTATTTGTTGCATCTGTGGGATAAAAAAAATTTAAGAGTGTACAAATTATCACCAACGTACCATAACATATTATAGCTCCATCCTTCATTACTATGACCATGTCATTTAAATGAAATGGAGTATCCATCCATAAATGTATAGAAAACGAAATGAAATTATTTCTATGAAAATGTACGTAAAGACAATTTCTCAAAATCAAATATTTATTCATATCGTAAGATAAATAAACAACTCCCACTGTAATAACCACTACTTTTGTAGCTTACCAATGTACTCAATAATCTCATCATCACTTAGTTGTAGGCTTTTAGTGATTCCGGTATCTACACAGAACGTGTCAGTAGATGCCATCACTAATCATGCTTCAACGACTAGTGAATGAGATACTAACCTTGTTCACATTTTGATGAAAATTGATTTCCTTCGCCACTTGTTTTGTCAGACGTTTCCACCATATACAATCCCTTATATTTCAGGTAGAACTTGCTCAAGACATCTAGGCAAACTATGGAGAATAAAATTGACCTACGTTTCCCCTTCAATTTCTACTCCATGTTTTTCAAATTCATTCATCAAGTCAACCATGGCCTCTTGCCTTTTAACTTTACTCAGGTATTCGAAGTGTTACATGAGACCATCATATTTCTATGAACCTCTCACCTCTCCACTAGAGACTTTAATATGTATCATATAACATCCTTAGTGAGAACACATATATATTTTCCTAAGCAGTGAAATTCAAAATCGAGATTCTTTTCTTATCATCTAATTTTGGATCAGTAAATATGTTTTCTTTTAGTAAAAAATTAGTGAAATAAACCATTCGAAATTAAATAGAATCACAAATAAATACACCGATCAAATCTTTAAATTTATCCATTTGTATTGATACTCTCAAAATAATATAAAAATAAAATTCACCGATATCTCAAGCACTGTGAGTCTGCATGCCACGATAGAATGGACGTATACAAACCCGAGTATTTACAAGAGAAGGTTTTATCCATTAATTTCATTTGTCAACCTAATCTCGTGATAAAATAATTAATAGTCGGTTCCTCTTTAGCCATGCAAATAATAGCAGTGACTCCGATGGGGAGGATACTTATTATTTGCATCTAAGTGTACACTATTATTTGACCCCAAGTCCATTGCGCAAGCTTATGTGCCTTACAGATGGAGAAGTACACACGCGCTCGGATAACTTCATACAGTCATCAATTATAATTTTGTACAGTGATCCCAAATAAACTCATCCGATGGGGAGGAAGGCACTATAGCCAACGCGCAAGTTCAGGTGCATCACATTACAAATATAATTATTTAATGAAGTCTGTACCAGTGATCTGTTAATAAACTCATCCGATAGGGAGAAAGGCCCTAATGTCGACAAGCAAATTTATTCACATCACTTACAAACCAATAATGGAGGCCGCGGGAATTAATTAACCAATTCCCTCTCCCACTTAGTTATTTAACACCGAGAGTTTTTACATGCATACAATATTCAGAATAATATACGCAACCTAGCATGCTCCTATTACGGCACATAAGGCAATAAATCACAGAAAATACATGCATAACATATATAACAATAATCAATTAATTAAGTCAGTTATAACAGTTATATATTAGCAAATTCAATTATTCGCCACCAGGGTAACGCAAATGGGGAGCCGACCTCCTCGGTGAGGTTGCAGGGATCAACCTGCCTGGTCAGGTCGCGGGGCTCGGGGCAGCGCTCCGAAACCTAATACGAAAATCAGAAGCCGGTCTTCACGAATTTTCCTTCAGATTCCTTGCTCCGCAGCCTGCTCCATCGCACGTCCCATGAAACGAGGCTGCCTAATCATCACACTCACACTGGCACGACTCATGCCAGTACCAGCACGAGTCGTGCCGCACCATGAAGCATCCACACACGCCATCATGCTTGTCCAGCCGCACGCCCAGTTGCCTGGCATCCTGCACGACTCGTGCGGGTAGCAGAAGGTAGTCGTGCTGCTAATGCCTCTGGGTCGTGCCACTGATCTCTCAGCTGATACCCGCCACCATACACCAACCCGTGCATGCCTCCATGCGCAGCAAACACTCGCAAGTCGACATGCTCGGTCATATACATGATTTCATTAATGCCATCGTGTGACTTGACGAGCGCCCCTGCTGTTCTCACACGACAGCCAACGAGCGCACTGCAAGCAACCATGCTGCCCAGCCTGCACACACGCATGTTGTCGTGCCTCCTGCCAGCATCATCCGTGCCTACTGAACCCCGGACAGAGCACCATCCACACGTCAATCTGCTATTTGCCTCGTGCTGCCAGCCCTGATGAAGACTCGACCCAGCCTTGCAGACGCGACCGTCTATTAGGGAGACTCATCTGGAATAGACGCAGGTCTGCCCAAAAATCAATCAACTAGCATGAGAATTGAAGCAGACTCGATCAGCCATCTGCCAGAACCGCTCGGAACTGTTGCTGACCCACTCAGAATCAAGATGGACTCGCCTGGAAACCAGGCATGACTCGTCCCGGCGCCCACCAATGCCGCCATCACCGGCCAATGTGTGTCCAGTCCTTGTCTGGTCGCACCGCTCATGGCCCTTGGAAGCACCATTCACGCCTGTCACACCCGTCCAGTACATTGACTGAATTGTGTTGCATGTCGCTAGAAAAACATGCCATCCTGCCGTCAATAATCGCGCGCAACCTTGCTGTTCCGGCAACATCACATTGACCAACAGTAGCTATTGTGCCACCGAACAGAGCCAGTTCCATTCACGCCATCACCATCTGGGTTTCTTCAAATCCTAGTGACGTGTAAACTGAAGTTCTAACGGCATGTCATTCTGTCACTTGTCATCGCGCCTCCGTCCAACCAGAAAGCCCGCCGCAAGTTTCGTCAACCATCAGGCACTCTCTGCACATGGTTTGCATGACCACCCTACACGTTGATATGGTCACCGTCCAATAGCCAACCAACATCGCCCCTGCATCCAGCGCTCACCATCCTACTGCCGGTCTTCCATCGGCAACCAAGCCTTTCACCGTCGCTAAGATTATGTGTGGTGTTGTGTGTGTATGGTGTACAATTAGGGTGTTCATCAAGAAACAAGTTCTAAAACCCTAATTTCATGTATGCCACTCAAACCCTAGCCTAACGTGTCACGCTTCACCATAAAACTGAAGCTCTGATACCAATTGTTGGTGTTTGATCATTCGATTAATGTGAACCGTTAGGGTTCCAAATATTTCTAAATCAGCGAAAGCAAGAAACATAGAAACGTATTACCTTTCACCAGGGTATGTTGAAGAAGACGATGAATTCTTTCCGGCAGCCTGCGCAGCCTCACTGTTTTGGGCATAACTCTCTCATCCAATCTCGGATTTAACTGATATACGCGCCAAAACGATCCTCTCTTCAGTAGATTTTCAATGGTGTATTACAAGTCCAGTTTAGAGTTCCACACAATTTTAGAAAAATCATGAAAGTTGACAAATAGCAGCAGCAAACAACCTTCCAATCTTCTACTGTATTCCCAAGTCCAATCTCGACGTCGTGTGGGCGACGATCTTCAAGATCTTCTCAATCTGCTGTTCCCTCACCCTCCTCACAATGTTAAGAGTAAATAATTAGAATTTTCGGACAGTTGAGATGACTTATATATGGGCTACAGCAGAGACCAGGAGGAGAAATTAAAGTTGGGCCTCCATTGGGCTTAAGAATCCAAACTTAGCTCTAAGCTTATACTTAAGTCCAATAATAATAATATATACCACTAAAATATTATTACTGCACTACCGTTCTAATCCCATAATTACGTTATAGGCTCCTTCTTATTATGAGACCGACAATCTCCCTATGTTTAAGATATGCAATGTCCATTAATTAATTAAGTTACTGACAACTCCATTAATTAATATCTCATCCGAGAGTAGTACCACTCAACCTCATTCCGGCATGATAATGAGGTTAAGTGATACAACACTCGGATGATATATTAATTAATGGAGTTGTCAGTAACTTGATTAATTAATGGGCATTGTATATCTTAAACGCGAGGAGACTAACGGGTTCATATTAAGAAGGGGCCCATAATATAATTATAGGATTATAGCGGTAGTGCAGTAATAATATTTTAGTGAAATATATTATTATTATTGAACTTAAGTATAAGTTTTGGGCTAAACTTGGATACTTAAGCCCAATGGAGGCCCAACTCTAATTTCTCCTCCTGATCCTTGTTGTAGCCCATATATAAGTTATCTTAGCTGTCCGAAAATCCAAACTGATCAAGCCTAACATTGTGAGGAGGGAAAGAGAACAATAGATTGAGAGGATGTTAAAGATCATCGCCCATACGACGTCAAGATTGGATTGGAAAGCCAAGGAAGAGAGTATCGATTTGGCGTATAGATGACTCAAATCGGAGTTGTATAGAATTTGTATTCCTTAATTAATTTCAATCTTATTAATAGAAGTTGTTTGCTGCTGTTATTTGTCAACTTCCATGATTTTTCTAAATTCGTGTGTAACTTCAAACTATTTGTGTGATACACCGTTGGAAAGCCAAGGAAGAGAGTATCGATTTGGTGTATAGATGACTCAAATCGAAGATTGGATGAGAGAGTTATGCCCAAAACGGTGAGGCTGCGCGTGCTGCCAGCGAGAATTCATTCTCTTCTTCAGCATACCCCGGTGAAAGGTAATATAATTTTATGTTCTTTCTTCCGCTGATATAGAATCATATGAACCCTAACAGCTAGATTGGTATGACTGAATGGAATAACAGTGGAATGGAATGAACTCATGAATGGAATGATAATGGGAATGGAATGATTAAAAATTATTTTTATCATGATTGGTATCGTTCAGTAATAACTCAAGTAATAGAATTTGTATCCCTTATTTAATTTCAATCTTATTAATAGTATTTTTATGATATTACATTTAAAATTTTAGTAAAGATTTTATATATTTTAATAATTATAGAAAAATATTAAATTAAAAATAAAATAAAATAATTTTAAAATATAAATAAATTTTAAAATACAAATAAAAATTTTTTATATATTAAAAAATATTAGACTATGTATAAAAAATTATATTTTTATTTTTATTACATGTATATATTCAATTTAATTAATAATATAAAATTTTTTTATATATAACTTACTAATTTTTAAATATTAAAATAATTATATACATCTATATTTAAAATTGTTAAGCATTAATTAAATTTAATTTTATATTTTTTTATTGAGTTGAGTATATAAAAATATTTTATTTTTTATTTAGATTTTAAATAATTTAATTTTTTATTTTTTATTAAATAATTTAATACAAATATTTTTAATAAATATTACATGTTAAGTAGAAAAATAATATATATATATATATATATATGTGGGGTGGGGTGGGGTGGGGGGGGAAGAGAATGGACCATGGGTGAGAGGAATGCCCATTCCATATATAAGGTAATACACATTCCTTTGGAATCGGTATTCTTATTCATAAAAATATACCAATAGCAGGAATGGGAATGAGATTAGGAATTACGATTCCATTCCCACCCCATTCCATCATACCAATCATGCCCTAACGGTTTACATTAACCAAACGATCGAAAGCCAACAATTGGTATAAGAGCTTCGGTTTCGTGGTAAAGCATGGAACGTTAGGCTAGGGTTTATGTGTCAAACGTGGATAAGGGTTTAGAAATTATTATTTCTTGTTGAATACTCTATACGTTTGATGGCAATCTTAAAAAATTTGATAATCTGAAAATTTTATAAATTTGATAATCTAGAAATTTCAAAAATTCGGTAATCTAGATATTTTTGAAAATTTGATAATTTGAAAGTTTTCAAAAATTTGATAATCTGCAAATTTCAAAATTTTGATAATTTGGATATTTTTGAAAAGATATTTTTGAAAATTTGATAATCTGAAAATTTCAAAAATTTGATAATCTGGATATTTTTTTAAAATTTGATAATTTGGAAATTTTGAAAATTTGATAATCTGGAAGTTTTTGAAAATTTGATAACTGAAAATTTTGAAAATTTGATAATCTGGATATTTTCGAAAATTTGATAATCTGGAAATTTTGAAAATTTGATAATCTGGATATTTTTGAAATTTTTATAATCTGAAAATTTCGAAAATTTGATAATTTGGAGATTTTTGAAGATTTGATAAACTGAAAATTTCAAAAATTTGATAATCTGAAAATTTTGAAAATTTGATTATCTGGTCGATATCGATGATTTCGATAATCTAGACGATATCGACGGTCAATATCGATAGTTTTGAAAATTTGATAATCTAAAATTTTTTAAAAATTTGATAATCTGGAGGTCTTTACCGACATCTGTGCTTGATGGCGAACAATCGAATTCGCTGATATATAACTACCATAATTGATTTAATTATCTGATTATTGTTATATATGTATGCATGATTCTCTGTTATTTACTGTCTTATGTGCTGTAATAGGAGCATGCTAGGATGCATATTTTATTACTGAATATTATATGCATGTAAAAACCATCGGTGTTAAATAACTAAGCGGGCGAGGGGATTGGTAAATAATTCCTGCGGCCTCCATTATTGGTTTGTAAGTGATGTGAGTAAACTTGTGTGTTGGCAATAGGCCTTCCTCCACAACGGATGAGTTTATTCACGTATCACTGGTACGAACTTCTTTATGATGATTGTAGGAAGTTATCCGAGCGTGTGTGTACTTCTCCAACTGTAAGGCACACAAGGTTACGCAATGGACTTGGTATCAAATAATGGTGAACACTTAGGTGTAAATAATAAATATCCTCCCAAACGGAGTCACTGCTATTATTTGCATGGCTGAAAAGAAACCGACTATTAATTATTTTGTCATGAAGTTAGATTGACAAATGAAATTAATGGCTAAAACCTTCTCTTGTAAATATTCGGATTTGTATACGTTCACACTAACGTTGCATGCAGACTAGGGTTGTCAATTTACCCGCTGGGTCGGGTTACCTGTGGGTACCTGGGTGATTGGGTAAGGATAGAGTAGGTAAAATCGGGTAAAAGATCGGGTATTATCCGTACTCGAAAAAATTAGCGGGTAAGAGTAGTGTATGGGTTATCCTATTATACCCGCGTACCCGACCTGACACCTTACCCGATTACCCCTTTAAACATATATATATATATATATATATATATATATATATATATATATATATATATATAAATTTAAAACTAAATTAATATTAATTTTTAAAACATTACACTAGCTATTATTATTAAAGGAGTTTTCATCTATTTAATTAATTATATAAATATATATTATATACTAATATTTATGTATGTATTTGTAGGTTGCATCAATATCGGGTGTTATTTGAGCTACTTTTGCACTAAGGAGATCGTAATTTTTGATATACTTTCAAGTGTTGGATTACGATATTTATTTTTATTTTATTATATTAACTATGTTAATTTATTGTTGTTGCACTTGGATTAAATGTTATTCTCTATTATGGACTTTATTTTTATGCTTTATGTTTTATTTTGATTTTCTGTGTTGATTGTGAGTGGAAAAAAACTGATTTGGGAAGGATCAAGTCAGGTAAGGTTGGTCAGGCTCAAATTGCTGCAGATATCTGTATTATACCCATTTAATATATCCGTCTATTATTTCTTGCGGGTATCCATATACCCGCGGGTTATCCATTTATCCGACGGATAAATCCGTATCCTAACCGATGCTAAAATTGCGGGTAATAGGGTAGGGTATGGGTAGGGCAATTGGTTAGTGGGTAGTAGGTGGATTTGACCAACCTGTACCCTACCCTACTCATTTACATCCCTAATGCAGACTCACGGTGCTTGAGATGTCGGTGAATTTTATTTTTATATTATTTTGAGGGAATCAATATAAATGGATAAATTTGAAGATTTGATTTGTGTATTTATTTACGTGATTCTCTGTATTTTTAAATGGTTTATTTCACTTATTATTAGCTAAAAGAAAACATATTTACTGGTCCAAAATTAGCTGATTAGAAAAGAATCTTGGTTTCGATCTTACTACTTAGGAAAACGTATGTGTTCTCTCTAAAGATGTCCTCTAGTGTCTATTTAAGTCTCTAGTGGAGAGTTAAGAGGTTCATAAAAATATGATGGTCTCATGCGACTCTTCAGATACTTGAGTAAGGTAAAAAGGCGAGGAGGTCATGGTTAACTTGATGAATGAATTGGAAACCCTTGGAGTAGAAATTGAAGGGAAAACCTAGGTCAATTTTTTTTCTCCATAGTTTGCCTAGATGTTTTGAGCAAGTTCCACCTAAGATACGAGAGGTTGTATTCGGTGAGGAACTTCTGCAAAACATGTGGCGAAGGAAATCAATTTACATCAAGAAGTGAACCAGGTTTGTATCTCATAAGTGATGATGAGATTAATGAGTACATGGGTAAGCTACAAAAGTAGTGGCTGTTGTAGTGGGAGTTGTTTATTTATCTTTTAATAGCAATAAACTGTTGATTTTGAGAAATTATCTTTACGTACGTTTTCACAGAAAGAATTTCATTTCAGTTTCTATGTATTTACATATGGATACTCCATTTCATTAAATGACATGATCATAGTGATGAGGGATGGAGCTATAATCTGTTATGGTACGTTGGTAACAATTTGTACACTCTTAAATCATGCTCTTCCCACGGATGCAATATAATAGCAATGATAACGCGTCTTCTAATCTAATAAGAGAAAGGAACCTTCGGATATGAACCAAACATATCTTTTGGTATCTGAAACTAGGTCATGATTGTTTTTTTAAGGTAAAGGGGTGTAGAGCCAAAGATATGTTGGAACTGGTACATTCTGATTTATGCGATCCTAAGACTATCCAGACGAGAGATGTTTAGATATACTTTGATGCACCACAAGTCTTAGTACTATGATTAATTCAAAAGTGCATGGCTCATGCGGTGAAGGGTCATCGAAAATATATCAAGTACTTCTTAGGATAGTATAGGAGCTATTTATTAGAGGTTGGGATTGAATCCCAAGTTGTCAATACTGGGAAAACCCCAACCGGCTGGTGTAACGAAAAGAAGGAATATGACTCTTATGGAAAAGGTTAGATAGATAATGAGTTATTTGGAATTACTAAATTCATTTTATGGGTACGCCCTAGAAACAACATGTCGTAAGGATGTTTGTCTGTTTGTGGGATATCCTAGAAAAATGAAGGGTGGTTTATTTGATAGTCCAGAAGATCAAAGGGTGATTGTTAACACGAACACTAGATTTTTGAAAAAGGACTATGTAATAAATCACAAAGCCATGTATAAATTGTTCTAAAGAATGTGAGAAGAAAAACATAAAGTATAGTACCAATTGTACAAGAGGATATACCACAAGAAAACTGCAACGCGTGATATGTCTGATACACAATTGCGTGTAGTGCTTTATCATAATGGGAGGGTTGTTCTACAACCTGAAAGATTTATGATTTGGGAGAGTCGTGAGACTTGGTATCTAGTAAACATAAAATCGACCCATAGATATGACGAAGCACTATAAGATAGAAAAGCGGAATCTTAGCAAAGTACAATGATTTCTGAAATAGAATCTATGGATTCTAAATTAGATTGGGGTGCTTGTAGAACTTCGAAATAGTGTGAAAGCCATTGGAAGTGGCTCTACAAAATAAATGAGGATCAGACGATAAGGTGATACTTTGAAACAAGGCTTGTTGCGTAAAGGTACACTCAGAAAGAAGGGCGAGTTCGAGTATGAGAAAACCTTTTTCACCGGTAGCCAAGTTTAAGTCGATCCGAATTCTTTTATTTATTATTGCTCATATTAAATTATGAGGTATAGCAAATAGATGTCAAGACAGCTTTTGTGATTGGAAGTCTTGAGGAAACATCTATATCACATAACCAGAGTGATTCATTACAAATAGCTAAGAGTATTTTGAGCGTAAACTTAAAATTGTCCAGCGATGGATTAAAGCAAGCTTCAAGATCTTGGAGCATCTGTTTTGATGAGAAAATCCAGTGATATGGATTTAATTAATGCTCGGATAGGTCTTGTGTATTAAAAAAAGGTGACGGAAACATGGTGGTATTTCTTATACTATAAGTAGATAGTATCTTGCTCATTGAAGACAATGAAATAGTATTGTCGGGCGTATGGGTATGGCTCCTAAAGCAGTATAAAATGAAGGACTTAAAAGAAGCAAAATATATTATTGTAATCATGGTGATTCGGATCACAAGAAAGAATGTTGTGCTTATCTCAAGCTTCATGAAATGATACAATCCTTACTCGTTTTAGCATCACTTTATCTAAGGATGTGTGCCTCAAGATACAAAAGAAGATAAAGGTGATGAAGGCGGTTCCTTATGCTTTGGCGAATAAGAAAGCTTAATCTAAGGAATGCTATACACGAGAAAGGATATCTACTTTGCTAAACGCATGTTCAGTGAGTATCAACGTAACCTGGAACAAGAATGATGAACTATGGTAAGACGTATTTTAGTGCCTGAGAAGGACTGAAAATTATATGTAGGCTTACCAGACAGATTCACTGCTTCTTTTGGATTACGTAGATTCAGATTTTTCAAGTCAGTTAGGACGGCAAGGTTATGTGTTTAATTTTAGGAAGTAGAGCCATAATATGGAGGAGTGTCATATAGAAATATATTTTGGACTCCGCCATGGAAAAATAATAAATTGTGATAATAATAGTGCAGTTGCAAACTTGAAGGAATCACGAGCCCATAAGTAATTAAACACATGGAGCGCAAGTACTACCTGTTACAAGAAATCGTATGATGAGGGGAAGGTTATTGTCGCCTAGATTGCATCAGATGATAACCTTGTAAATCCTTTTACAAGGACCTTAAAGTAAAAACTTTTGATGATCGTGTAGTGGGAGTGAGAATCAGACGTATGGCAGAAGACATGACAACATAGTCTTTTAGTATAAGTGGGAGATTGTTGGATTGTATACTAAAAGTCTAGCTTTTTATATGAACAATGTTATAACAATTTATTTGAAATGAGAATCATATGATCAAATGATTGTGTCTTATAATTTATTTATATGTCCGATGTAATAGTCCACTTACTTTATATTATAGATAATATGTTGTGCGACAACACGCGGAAGATCATATTATCTGTTTTCTTATAAAGTATAAACAGATGCTTACAACCGAGATATATGGGGACTCTCTATCGGGATGGTTGTAGTGTAATTTGGTATTAGTTTGTCCTGACTATAGAATCACATTAGTGCACTTTGTGTGTATTGAATAGGATCGCTTGAGATCGTTCGATTTATACTGACTATATAGGAGAACTCTTTTTCAGTTATTATGGATGATCGTACTCTTAATCCCTATACATTAACCTCGACACGTAAGGCAGTATGTATTGTTGGATTGTATACTAAAAGTCTAGTTTTTTGTATGAACAATGTTTTAACAATTTATTTGAAATGAGAATCATATGATCAAATGATTGCGTCTTATAATTTATTTATATGCACGATGCAATAGTCCACTTACTTTATACTGTAGATAATATGTTGTGCGACAACATGTGGAAGATCATATTATCGGTTTCCTTATAAAGTATAAACAGAGGTTCACAACCGAGATAGATGGGGACTCTCTATTGGGATGGTTGTAGTGTGGTTTGATATTAGCTTATCTTGGCTATATAATTACATTAGTGCACTTTGTGTGTATTGAGCAGGACCACTTGAGATCGTTCGACTTATACTGACTTATAGGAGAACTTGATCTATGTTATTATGGATGTTCGTGCTTTTAATCCCTATACAATAACCTCAACACATAAGGCAGTATGTACTTCTTTGATTCATCAATGGGTGAGATTTACATGTATTAAATCAACAAACTCGGTGAGTTGGGAAGTAGTGCTATTTTTATGGTATGCTATTGATTGTAGAAGGAATCCGTGTCCGTCATAGGTTGATGATGTCCCCTTGAGGAGCTCATAAGGTTTATCATGTAAATCTTGCAAGTGGATTAATTCCGGCATGATAGTAAGGTTGAGTGGTACTACTCTTGGATGAGATATTAATTAATTTGAGTTGCCAGTAACTTAATTAATTAATAGACATTGTATATCTTAAACATGGGGAGACTAACGGGCTCATAATAAGAAGGAGCTCATGACGTCATTATGGGATTGGAAAGGCAGTGCAGTTATAATATTTTAGTGGACTATATTATTATTATTGGACTTAAGTATAAGCTTTGGGCTAAGCTTGGATACTTAAGCCCAATGGAGGCCCAACCCAATTTCTCCTCCTGGTCTCTGCTGTAGCCCATATATAAGTGATGCGCGTTTTCTCAACACACAATTAATCCCCAAGTATGAAGGATATCAATTGTAGTCTCGAAAGGTGACCAAGTGAATATCGAACCCAAGGGACGGCGTATTATTAATTTAATTATTATCTAAATTAATTAAGACAAGACAATTACGTTTTAATGGTTATCTAACAACTAATATGCTGGAAATTAAATAACAAATAAAATAAACTATCACTCGAAGGATACGAAAGTGGATCAAGTAGGAGAATAGGTAGCTCTAGGATAATCCAGTTTTACTCATTAACTTCCCTTCCATGTGTCAATGTCCGACTCTACCTTGTGGAATATGGACGCATCACTAAACCATGCATATCTACTCTATAGACACAAGTAAACATGCGTGTAACACGTGTGAATAACCTCGTCACAAGAGATATAATTTCACCCCCCTTTCTAGGTACTATCAGTATCAATTATTTTCCCCTAGGATTGGTACTCTAACCCGATATGATCCCCCTTTATAGGTACTATAAAATTATCTTCTTTATCCTACTTATTAACCCGAATTCAATTCAATTAATAAGTATTCATATAAGATAGTTCTAATAAGATTTCAGAATCCCTTCACTTAGAATTATAACTTAAAACCCTGCTCAACAGTGAACGCACTCAACCAATAACCATGTTATGTATTCAGACTCTACACAACGATTATTGATGCACAAAATGACTGAGCATGGATTAAAAAGGCACAATCTTATATAAAATAAATCACAAGTAGTATTGTACGGAGTATACACATGGAAGTTCAATTAACTAGATAAAACCTTCACAATCCTAGTTCTACCAAAAAGGCTCTAGCCCATGGTGTTGTAGGAAACACACATGGGTGTTGGATAGATCTTGCCCAGATGTCCGAAAAATACAAGATAAATTAGAAAATGAATAAACCCTAGATGTGGCGTCATCGCATCCTTCTCGCTCTTGAATCCTCCTCTTGGTTCTCCTCTTGATTCCACAAACGAATCTTCAAAGTGATGGATGGATGGAGAAAATGATGATGGTTGGGGGGTGATCCCCCCTTGTGGGGTGTTGTATGTTGTGGCCTCTCTTCTCCTCTATTGTATTATGTTGTGTTCCTCCTTTTTTGGGGCTGTATAGACCTCCTTTTATACTTGTAATCACGTCTCCTAGGCTTGGAATGAGCTTTTCAAGTGATCACACGCGTTTAGGCCTCGAAAATACGGATTTGGTAAGTTCCCGAAGCGCGGTTCGACCTCCCAAACAGGTCGAACCAAATAGGGGAGGTCGAACCACCCTTCTGGACGTCCCAGGTGCATTGTTCGACCAGCCAACAGGTCAAACCAGCATGTCGTGGTCGAACCAGCATTTTTTCGATTGGGTTCGACCTCGGTTCGACCTCAAGCAGGTCGAACCGATTTGCGCAGTCTCTCCGTTTCGCGTATAACTTTAACATCCGACCTTCGAATTGAGTGATTTTTATGCTCACGCGATCCTCTATTCCTTGGCTTTCTATCCATATAAAGAAATCACAAAAATCCGAGAACTGAATATGTAACAGGCCATGGAAATAACACTGCAATTCTGTTCGGCACCGCTCGCACGGTGTCACCACTTTGCTCATAACTTCCTCGTTCGGACTTCAATGATGGTGTTCTTTACGCCAAAACAACCCTCTCTTCAGTGGCTTTCCAACTATATATCACACCAATAGTTTTGAGCTCCACAAAAATACAGAATAATTATGAAAGTTGGATGTGCGTTTTCAGCATTTTTGCACAAATTGCACCTTTTCTCCAACTTTGCACTTTTCATCCTTTTTCCACCTAAAACACAACAAAATACCTCAAGTGCACATAATTCTCACATATATCGAATATAAGACACTTGTGCTCATATAAGACTACAATATCAATCAAAAAGGTGTTAAATTGGATATTAAAATACGCTTATTTTCACTCTCATCAATCTCCCAAACTTACTCGTTTCTCGTCCCGAGGCAACAAAATAAAGATAAAGAGAAAGAGAGTATGAAAATTAGCGGGGAAACAAGGACTATGACCAATACCCCATTCAAAATACAATTGTCATCAACTTAGGTCATGCAACTCTCATTATATGTAATAATCAATTCATAGCATACAAGTTAAGACAATCACCACCAATTCAAATGCTCCATCAACATGTTCTCACGGGAAGTATATATATGATCTCTCACTCAAGTATAAAATATGTACACTTATGGGTTAAAGTGTTTACGCTCAAATTCAATTCAAGTGCATGCGTAACCATAAGCTTGCCAAACGTCTCAAACTTTCTACCACTAAAATTATGATTCGACAATGAGATCAAAAAGGACTTTTCTTTTGGATGTAATGTTGGCTCTTTGATAAGGGTAGGAAACATATGGATAAAGTGACTCAATTAGTAGAGAATTAAAACCGGAGATCTTTTGTACTGCAGATTCTTACACTTCAAGGCTATCCAGCTTCATGCTCTTCTAATTTTCTTTTCTCTCATTTCCTTCAAGCTCAACATACTTTTTTTTCTTCAAGCACATCCTTTTTTTCCCGAGGTACCAGTTTCGGGCACTACCTCTAACATCTTGGGATACCAGTTTCGGGCACTACCCCTAAGCAACTTATTTTTAAGCTCATATTTTTGTTTTTGCTCATAATCACTTGTACAGCTCCAAATATTTTATTCCTTCTAAACTCCATGAAAATCAATTCACACACTTTGACAGTATTTAATTCTCTACTAAATATAGGAATTTAAGGCTCAAATAGGATATCAAAGTGGCTATCTTCGTAGGTTACCAAAGAAATAAGATTTTTAGGCTCAACGGGGTTAACTACGGATATATAATTATTTGGTAGGAAATTATTTGGCTAAGTGACTCATAAATTCAAGGATGACCTTAAATCATCTCCCATCATCTAACACACATGTAGTTTCAAGTAAGACAAGAGGCAAGTTCTAGAATACATACACAAGAACGATACTCACCAGAAAAGAAATATCATGTGATTATGTATCATGATCAACGATGCTCAAAATCTCACATGGGTTTTTAACAAGTAACAGAGCACTTTTCATTGTAGGTAATATCCCACAAGTACACATAGAACTTCATATCACAATATAACTCAAGTACACTTCCTTCATCAATTTCAAGAGCATATGAATTTCAAAGATAATTTTAACAATATAAGCTCACATGGATCACCACCATAAACTCAATCCTTCCACTCCATGAATTAAAAGCACATATAAAAATTAGAAAAAGAAAACGAGGGCACCTGATTTTTCTTCAACGTACGCACGAGCTCCTCGAGTCAAAGCCTCAATGTAGAACTCGTCTTGCCACTCTTACCTTTTTCTATCATCAAAGCTCAAACAAACTCATCATCACAGGATTCATCAATAATAAAATAGGAGAACTATAAGAAAGAATTAACTGACTATGTAATCGACTCCACACACTAGAAACACCACTGAACACTAGGCAAATTGAAAAAAATTGACACATCAAAACCGATTAAAGTTTCAATATACCGCAAAAAATCAACTCCCCTAGCAAACATTACAAAGAAAATATTATATTCTTGGTGCTTCAATGAGGTAAGTACATCACACCCCCAAACTTAGTAAAAACGTAAGTTGAAACTAAGTTTGCAAAGATGTAATTGCCGAATAATAAGCACCTTAAATATAAAAATTTCTTACTCACACGAAAGAAATAATAAAGCACTAAAACGGAAGGACAAACCCCCAACAGGCACTCATGTTTAACGTCGAAGAGTCACGACGGATTACCACTTTGAACTACTGGATCACAGGACGGTCTTGTCGTATTCTCACCTTCAAGTACTTTCTTTCCCTCTTCTTGTCTACACTCAACACCTCACCTTTCTTGGTCACAAAAAATATGATCTTCAGAATTTTCTTCCTCCCATGGCTGTCTAGACACCTCCTTGTCAATTTTCCACTTAAATTCAGAATCAACTGCCTTAGAAAAATCAAGATTAAATAAGTTAGAAACCATATCAATGCTCTTGTACGATTGAGTCTCCATGGGCATCTTCATTGCATGATCAAGAGAGAAAACCACATCTTCATTATCCATCTGCAATCTAAGCTTCTCCGCTCTCAACTTCTTTGCTCTTTCCCACTTCTTCTCCATTGTAAGCTCAGTATTCTGCTCACGTAATAGTACTGGAATAGCATCAACATCATGCGGAGCATTCGGCGCAGAAATGGGTGCGTTCTGAGAGGATTCGACCTGGGTTCGACCAGGGGTACTGGTCGAACTAGGTACATAGTGGTCGAACCAAGCTCCTGGAAGTCCATTCTCACTTTTCAATTTGGGTTCGACCTGGGTTCGACCTGTTCGACAGGTCGAACCAGGCACGTAGTGGTCGAACCACTCTTCTGAAACTTGATTCTCTCTCTGATTATGTGATTCGACCTGGGTTTGACCTTGTGACCAGGTCGAACCACTTTCCCCCCAAGTCGAATCTGCTCTCTGCATGGTCTTTGGCCTCCGGTTCGACCTGGGTTCGACCAGTAGGTGTGGTCGAACCATGAGTGACGTGGTCGAACCGATGATGATCTGAAATAGAGTGTTTTGCTTGATGCGGTTCGACCAGGGTTCGACTTGGTATCCAGGTCGAACCAATAAGGCTGTGGTTGAACTGGTCTTCTGGAAAAACAGAGTGCTCGGAATGGTCGGGTTCGACCAAGGTTCGACCTGTTAGCCAGGTCGAATCAGATGGAGCTTGGTCGAACCAATGCTGAGTCTTCTTTTGATCGTGTCCAGTGCTCTGATTTGACCTACCCTGCATGGTTCGACCTCTTGTGTTGGTCGAATCAGGGTCGAATCGGGCTCCTTTGGCTTCAGATTTTGATTTCGGCTCCGTCGTTCCTTTATACTGTGTTCCAGACCTTAACGTGATGGCTTTATCTTCCAATTTTTATGTCAATTGATTCACGTTCGCGGTCCTCTGCCCAATAATCAAAGTAAGCTCCTTCATCTGCTTAGATAAATTTGCATGATCAACATTCATTCTAGCTTCGATGTGGTCAACCCTTGCATCGTTCTCAGCCATGTATCGAATGAAGGTATCTTCATCACTCTTCACTTCGTGCTGCTTCATACTAGGCCCCCTTAGTGTCAACTCTGTAATCTGCCTCTGCTGGGACTCTAGTAGCTTGTTGATGTTACCTAGACTAGAGACGATCTCATCATCCCTATTCGGCTTCACTTGATATTCAACCTGCGCCACCTTGCCAAGTACATATGATCCTCTATCCTCTCTACTGGCCAGTCACATAAATTCATAGAGATGTCTACAAATAACTTTTCTGCTTCAAGTGTTGTCTTTGATAACAGCGCTTCTCCTGATGATGCATCAATAAAAACACGCGATTCACAATCCAATCCATAGTAGAAGATGCTTATGTATTCAGCCTTAGACATTCCATGCTGTGGACACCTCCTGAGCATGTCTTTAAACCTATCCCACGCCTCATCAAATTTCTCACCCTGATTCATAACAAATCGGGTGATCTCTTGCCTCATCCTTAAGATCCTTGAGGGTGGCATGTATCTCTCCAAGAACTTCTGCTGCAGTTGGTCCTATGTAGTGCAATCTGTGGCATCAAGAGTCTCATACCAAGCTTCTGCCTTATCAATCAAAGAGAACTTGAATAAGGCGATCCACCTAGCATTATCATTAGCTCCAGCTCCCTTTTGAGTGTTTGCATAACCAAGAAATTTTCGGAGATGCTGATATGGATCTTCAAAACAACAGCCAGAAAAGGGATTCTTCTCTACCATGTTAATAAAAGCGGGATTTATCTCAAAATCAGCATCTTCCCCCCTTGCTCCTATCAACCCCATGTTGACATTCCCAAAGTTCGTGAAAATTTCACGTATGACAACATTATCCGATTCTGCCTTGCTCCGGCCATGTTTAGATCAATGTGTTATTCCTTCTTTTCTTTCCTCTCCTTTTACAAGCGCACAAGTAACTCGGAAAAATTCAAGGTTAGATAGAAATAAATAATCACAAATAAAAGAAAAAAAATCTTAATCAAACTAGAAATAATAAAATCAATAATAACAGCCGTCCCCGGCAACGGCGCCAAGAACTTGATGCGCATTTTCTCAACACACAATTAATCCCCAAGTATGAAGGATATCAATTGTAGTCTCGAAAGGTGACCAAGTGAATATCGAACCCAAGGGACGTCGTATTATTAATTTAATTATTATCTAAATTAATTAAGATAAGGCAATTACGTTTTAATGGTTATCTAACAACTAATATGCTGAAAATTAAATAACAAATAAAATAAACTATCACTCGAAGGATACGAAAGTGGATCAAGTAGGAGAATAGGTAGCTCTAGGATAATCCAGTTTTACTCATTAACTTCCCTTCCATGTGTCAATGTCCGACTCTGCCTTGTGGAATATGAATGCATCACTAAACCATGCATATCTACTCTATAGACACAAGTAAACATGCGTGTAACACATGTGAATAACCTCGGAGCAAGAGATATAATTTCACCCCCCCTTTCTAGGTACTATCAGTATCAATTATTTTCCCTTAGGATTGTACTCTAACCCGATATGATCTCCCTTTATAGGTACTATAAAATTATCTTCTTTATCCTACTTATTAACCCGAATTCAATTCAATTAATAAGTATTCATATAAGATAGTTCTAATAAGACTTCGGAATCCTTTCACTTAGAATTATAACTTAAAACCCTGCTCAACAGTGAACGCACTCAACCAATAACCATGTTATGTATTCAGACTCTATACAACGATTATTGATGCACAAAACGACTATGAGTATGGATTAAAAAGGCACAATCTTATATAAAATAAACCACAAGTAGTGTTGTACGGAGTATACACATGGAAGTTCAATTAACTAGATAAAACCTTCACAACCCTAGTTCTACCAAAAAGGCTCTAGCCCATAGTGTTGTAGGAAACACACATGGGTGTTGGATAGATCTTACCTGGATGTCCGGAAAATACAAGATAAATTAAAAAATGAATAAACCCTAGATGTGGCGTCATCGCGTCCTTCTTGCTCTTGAATCCTCCTCTTGGTTCTCTTCTTGATTCCACAAACGAATCTTCAAAGTGATGGATGGATGGAGAAAAGGATGATGGTTGGGGGGTGATCCTCCCTTGTGGGGTGTTGTATGTTGTGGCATCTCTTCTCCTCTCTTGTATTGTGTTGTGCTCCTCCTTTTTTTGGGGTTGTATAGACCTCCTTTTATACTTGTAATCACGTCTCCTAGGCTTGGAATGGGCTTTTCAAGTGATCACACGCGTTTAGGCCTCGAAAATACGGATTTGGTAAGTTCCCGAAGCGCGGTTCGACCTCCCAAACAGGTCGAACCAAACAGGGGAGGTCGAACCACCCTTCTGGACGTCCCATGTGCATGGTTCGACCAGCCAACAGGTCAAACCAGCATGTCGTGGTCGAACCAGCATTTTTTCCGTTGGGTTCGACCTCGGGTTCGACCTCAAGCAGGTCGAATCGATTTGCGCAGTCTCTCCGTTTCGCGTATAACTTTCACATTCGATCTTCGAATTGAGTGATTTTTGCGCTCACGCAATCATCTCTTCCTTGGATTTCTATCCATATAAAGAAATCATAAAAAATCCAAGGATTGAATATGTTACAAGCCATGGAAATTAGCACGGCAATTCTGTTCGGCACAGCTCGCGCGGTGTCACCACTTTGCTCATAACTTCCTCGTTCGGACTTTAATGATGGTGTTATTTACGCCAAAACGACCCTCTCTTCAGTGGCTTTCTAACCATATATCACACCAATAGTTTCAAGCTCCACAATAATACAGAATAATTATGAAATTTGGATGTGCGTTGTCAGCATTCTTGGACAAATTGCACCTTTTCTCCAACTTTACACTTTTCATCCTTTTTCCACCTAAAACACAACAAAACACCTCAAGTGCACATAATTCTCACATATATCGAATATAAGACACTTGTGCTCATATAAGACTACAATATCAATCAAAAAGGTATTAAATTGGATATTAAAACACGCTTATTTTCACTCTCATCAATAAGTCATCTCAGTTGTCCATGAACCCTAATGACGTACCTAACACTGTGAGGGGGTGAGGGAACAGTAGATTGAGAAGATCTCGAGGACCGTCGCCCACACGACGTCGAGATTGGACTTGAGAATACAACAGAAGACCGGAAGTTTATTTGCTGCTGCTATCCGCCACTTTGTACAATTTTTATAAAATCTCACAGACGTTAGATCAGAACGTGGGAGATACTAATGGAAAGACATCGAAGAGAGGATCGATTTGCCACGTAGATCACTCAAATTGAGATCGAATGAGAAAGTTATGGCCATTCTCGTGATGCTGCGCAGGCTGCCGGCGAGAATCATCTTCTTCAACATACTCTGGTGAAAGGTAATACGTTTCTTGGTTTTCTTGCTTCCGCTGCATGTTCGAAATATATGAAACCCTAAGAGGTCACGTTAACCAAACGATCGAATGCCAACATGTATTTCTTTGATTCATCAATGGGTGAGACTTACATGTATTTAAATTAATAAACTCGGTGAGTTGGGAAATAGTGTTGTCTCTATGGTATGCTGTTAATTGTATAAGGAATCCGTGTCCTATTAAATAGGTTGATGATGTCCCCTTGAGGAGCTCATAAGGATTATTATGTAAACCCAACTGGTGGATTTATTCCGGTATGATAATGAGATTGAGTGGTACTACTCCCGGATGAGATATTAATTAATGGAGTTGTCAGTAACTTGATTAATTAATGGGTATTGTATATCATAAACGCGGGGAGACTAACGGGCTCATAATAAAAAGAGGCCCATAACGTAATTATGGGATTAGAGCGGCAGTGCAGTGATAATATTTTAGTGGACTGATTTATTATTATTGGACTTAAGTATAAATTTTGGGCTAAACTTGGATACTTAAGCCCAATGGAGACCCAACTCTAATTTCTCCTCCTGGTCCCTATTGTAGCCCATATATAAGTCATCTCAGCTGTCCAAAAATCCAAACTGATCACGCCTAACACTGTAAGGAGGGAAAGAGAACAACAAATTGAGAGGATCTTGAAGATTGTCGCCCACACGACGTCAAGATTGGACTTGGGAATACATTAGAAGATCGTAAGGTTGTTTGCTGTTGCTGTTCGTCAACTTTCATGATTTTTATAAAATCATGTGTAACTCCAAACTATTTATGTGATATATTATTGGAAAGCCACGGAAGAGATGATCTTTTTGGCATGTAGATGACTCAAATCGGAAATTGGATGAGAGAGTTATGCCCAAAACAGTGAGGCTGCGCGTGCTGCCAGAGAGAATTCATTCTCTTCTTCAACATACCATGGTGAAAGATAATATGATTTTATGTTCTTGCTTCCGCTGATATAGAATCATATGGAACCCTAACGGTTCACGTTAACCAAACGATCAAACGCCAATACTTAGTCGAGCAAGATGACCCTTGATCAAGTTGTGGTCGAGCTGCATGTCTGTAAACTGAAACTCCTTCCTAACTCTTGCTCGACTTCCCCTGCTGTTGCTTGACCAAATTGCTCTTGGTCGAGCAACTTGATGAGAGTGATAATTCACGTGTTTTGAGCTCTGATTTATATAGAAATTGTGTATAATTTGGTCTATAATCAAGGCAAATTGGGATATTTATGGGAAATCCACGAATCAGATGCTATTAAGGCTATTTGAGCATATTTATACAAGAAAATAGCTCAAAAGTGCTCAGAATTTGAAAATACGATTTTCGAGGTGCCGCTCGATCTCAGGAGGAGCCACTCGACCAGGACATGTTGGTCGAGCGAGGGAAGTTTTGGTCAAGCGAGACACCTGACAGAGCTTTAGCTTACAGAGAAGCCGCTCGACCTAGCTAGTTTTGTCGAGCAGGGACACGCTGTTATATTTTTTGTAATTCCATACCTCCAGTGCATGTTTTGGCATATTTTCCAAGAAAAAGCCCAGTAAAGGTCCATAAGGAGAGTTTACAAATATAAAAAGGGAAGCAGATCACATCAAGAAGAGAGTTAGATTTCACATTCATCCTACACCACATCCAAACCCTAACTCCATCTGCAGGAGCTATAGAGAGAGATTTGTGCAGCGAATCGAGTGAGAACAAAGTGAAGATTAAAGACGGAGCGAGAAACGACGACGTCCACATCTAGGATTTATTTCGCAACTTAATCTTTCTTGTAATTTTTAAGACTATGGGTAAGATCTATCCAAACACCATGAACGTTCTCCGAAGCGTTATGGGCTAGAATCGTTTTGGTAGTTCTAGGGTTTATGAAGGTTTTACTATTTAATTAAACTTTCTTGTGTATACTCCGTACAACACTACTTGTGGATTTATTTTATATAAGACTATGCGTTTTTAATTCATACTCAAAATTATTTTGTGTATCATTAACTGTTATATAGAGTCTGAATATATATCTTGGTTATTGATAGAGTGTGTTCACTGCTGAGCAGGATTCCATGTTATGATTCTAAGTGATGATACTCCGAAACTTCATTAGAACTATCTTATATGAATACTTATTAATTGAATTGAATTCAGGTTAGTAAGTAGGATAAAGAGGATAATTTCATAGTACCTATAAAGGGAGATCATATCGGGTTAGAGTACTTAGTGCACGAGAAATCATTGATACTGATAGTACCTAGAAAGGGGGGGTGAGATTGTGTTCTTGCTCTAAGGCAATTCACACGTGTTACACGCTTATCTGCTTGTGTTAGTGCATGCTTATTTGCATGGCTTAGTGATGCGTTTATATTCTACAAGACAAAGTTGGACATTGATATACGGAAGGGAGATTAATTAGTAAAACCGGAGGACCTGAAAAGCTACCTATTTTCTCACTTGATCAACTCTCAAAAAATTTCTTTCTTTTTAAACCAAAACCCCCCCTATAAAGACCATTATATCCCTCCTCCAAAATTAAAAAAATTTCTAAGCCTAAACCCACTCATCCACACACCCCACTGCCGCCGAACGCCATTCGTGTGGGTGACCCACATCGAAACCGATATCAATGAACCCGTGTAGGTGACCTAAACAGGGGACACATTGGGTATTAATTTTGAATAGTAAGGGTAAAGAAGTCCAAAAAAGTACAATTGTGTAAAAAAGATAGCAAAAAAAAGTATTGGTAAAGATATTGCATAATGAATTTTGTATATTATTTCAATTTTCCCTTCCTTTTGTGGTGAGATCAAGTAATCATTATCATTCAAAAAGTAGAGTCATTGATAATAGATTGCTAGTTGATTGTATATCTCTTATAAATTGAATATTCTATTTTGTGGTGAGATCAAGTAATCATCCTCATCCAAAAAGTATAGTACGCAATACATTTAATATTTTTACTCAGTATCGATATTGGTATTCTTCATAGATAGTTATATTGTAAAAGGGATACATTTGTGTGAGATCATCTAACGATGAGACCATTTTACACTTCGCAATTAGTTATCATTTTTTTGGTTGTATATCTCATATAAATTAGATACTCTTTTTGTGGTGAGATCATCATCTAAGAGTACGCAATCCATTTAATATTTTTACTCCATATCGATATTGGTATTCTTCATATACAGTTATATCGTAGAAGGAATACATTTGTGTGAGATCATCTCACGATGAGATCATTTTACACTTCGCAATTATGTTTCACTTTTTATTTAAAATGTTTTCAATCTTTTTTTAAATATTATTATTACTTTTTATTTATACTATAAATAATTAAATAATAATTTACTTTATAATTATCATTTTGGGTAGGTTTTGGGTGAGACTGCCTCACAAATCTTCTTATATAAGACGGATCTATCCTATCTATTAATATAAAATAAAAATAAAATTAAAAAAAATTAAAAGAACCACGCAAATATGGGCGACTATCCACACAAATAACAATCTGCTTTTCAAATCAATTATTTTTAAATTTTTTAATATAATAATAATAATAAATTAATTATTCAATAATAATAATAATATTAGTATGTAAACTATTATTCTATTATCACTTTATTTTAATTGAGTACTCCCTCCATCCGCTTTCAAGGTTTTTATTTCCTTCTAATAGGTTGGAATCCTTGAAAGCGGACGGAGGGAGTATCACTTTATATTAAAGATGCTATCACTTTTTATTCATTTTACAAATAGTTCATAAAATAATTTGGCAATTTATAGTGTGCACCCGGGTGAACCTAAAGATATGGTGCACCCACATACAAATATAAACAAAAACATATACAATTAAGAGTAAAAATGTATACAATTTAATTGTTAATTTTTTTAATGAAAATTTGTATATAATATTCAATAAAATGTTATACACATATGGATGTTAATTTTTTTAATGAAAAATTAATGTGAAAAAAGTATACAATTATTACAAAACACGTATACAAAATAGAATAATATGTATACAAAATAGAATAAAAAGGTATACACATATGGGTGCACCCTTGCACCCGGGTGCACCCAATATACATTCAAATAATTTAAGTAATTGGTTATTATTTTTTGTTTATCATGTATCACTTTTTATTAAAAATATTATGACTTTTTATTATTCCAGTGAATTATTCGTGAAATAATTCAATTATACGGATATCACTTTTTTTTATTATTAAGAATCACTTTTAATTAAAAATATTATTACGTTTTATTCATTCTATAAATTATTTATAAAATACAATTGGGCAATTAGTTATTACTTTTTATTAAAGATATTACCACTTTTTGTTTAAAATGTTATCACTTTGCATATATATCATAAATTGTTCATTAAATTGTTTACATCACTGTTATCACTTTTCATCGATTGTATATCACTTTTCATATAAAATTTATCACATATTATCACATTTTATAAATTTATAGTAATATTTAAGTTAAAAATAAATTAAATGAATAACAAAATTTAAATTATTATATTTTTAAATAATAAAAAATTAAAATTAAATAAATATATATAAGGCTTAATTAATTTATCTACATAATTAAATTTTCAATTTTTAATTTTGATAGTAATCAAACAACATCAACACTTTGTAATTCGGGTTCACCGTGTAAATTCTTGGTTCCCCTTTCAATCCTATATACCATATATATTGTTAGGGTGTTTAAATAATGAGGGACCACATGGTTTACAATGGTCTATGATGTAAATCCGATTTATAAGAAACTAACCCTTCAAATAAAGCCCTTTAAAAATTTGATTACAATCACCCTTAAAAATTTTTTAGTTAGATTAATGAATGATTCGTCTCACATAAGGAATCCGTGAAACGGTCTCATCCAAATCTTTGCCTATCATTATTTTTTATTAATTAAGTTATTTATTTTAAATATTAGTATAATTTTTCATCTATTTCACAAAAATAATGCGGTGAGATAATCACGCACAAATTTTTACCACAGTAGGAACATGACGGATATTTGAAAAAATTTTAAATATTTGCCCTGGGACAAAACCTGGTGTCGGGGTGGATCGAACCTGCAGTAGCGCAACCTTCATACTTTGTGTACTGACACTGTTGCCAAAAACACCATATCGCGGATATTTTCACAGCAATACGTTGTGTACTGTCACCGTGAAGCGACGGCAAAATGTATGCAATATTCCAGCACTCTCGGTCCAAGCTCCAACGCTTGATCGCCATTCTCTCAAAACCACCCACCTCAAACTTCCGCTACTCCGCCGTACAAACCCTGCCTATCCTCCAAACTCTCCTCTTCAAACCCATGAAAGTAGGGTTCCAAGAGCGGTACAAATGGGAAGGAAGCTCTGATAACTACGATCAAATCAAAGTTGAGGTCAATTGCCCCCGCTGTTCAAAACCCATGACCGTGCAATTTTCTAATCGCCCCCTCTCCATTACCACCGTCAAGCCCGGAACTTACCAGGCTGTCAACATGTGTTACAATTGTCGGACGGCTTTTTATTTCCAGCCTTCCAAGCTGGAACCTTTGCAGGGGAGTTTTATTGAGATTGGGAGGGTCAAGGGTGGGAGAGAGAATTTTGGGGAGATGGGGGGGAAGAAGAGTGCGAAGAATGGGGTTAAGATTTGGGAGAAATTGAGGTCTTACAGTCGCGTTACTAATAATGGTGATCGCATTCGTTGTGAGGGGGAGAATCCGGAGGCAAAGAGTATAGGTTTGGTGGAGAATTTGGCAAAAGTTGGACAAGTGTTACTTACTCCTAAACAGATACGCAAGGTCCTCGACGAGTTTGTTATCGGGCAAGAGAAGGCCAAAAAGGTTTATTTGTTTATTTATTTTTGTTAATATTGTGGGGAAAACATGTTTCAGTGTGAACTAATGTTATAGTAGCTCTTGCCAAATGGCGCCAGAGTGGATGGTTGTGCCCATAGGTTCTTTATGCCCAAAAATCGTCTTTTTAGGTGCTGTATTGGCTTTATTGTATATCTGGATAAGTCTCTGCTGTTGCATCTGGTTGTTATTGAAGTAAAAGCTACATATGTTGAGTTTTTAGACATGCTTATATTTCTTCTGTAAGTTGACATCCTCCATCTTCTCAAGCTCTTCAATATGTTATGCATCAAATCGCTTATGTAGTAAAAACTAGAAATTTTGAGTTTATAGCCATGCTTGTATTTCTTCTGTAAGATATCCTCCACCTTTTCAAGCTCTTCAATATATATCTATCCAATATGGAAAACCTTATCATTTCTTTTGCAACCGAAAAGAAAGACCATGTCATGATGCACATTCATGCTATATGATATGTAGCTCAATCTGGTGTTTTTATGGCTGGTTAATTAAAAGATGTATTAATATATTGTGTGGATTTTGTTTGATAAGACATGGTATGATGGATGTTGTTTTTTTACTATTATGTTGTACCAATCTCCTATTGACAGTTGTATAAGAGTTTTGGAAATAATTTTTTTAATTTATATGACAGGTACTTTCTGTTGCTGTTTACAATCACTACAAAAGAATAAATGACATCTTTGTGAAGAACGAGTAAGCAATGTATCGTGATGACTGATGTGTAGTTCCTTGATGGAAAATGTAAAGATGGTTTATTTTACTAAACTATCATCCTAGTATAATGCTCTAAGATTAACTTATTATCCCTCCAACAGTGCTTAAAAAATGGCTTCAAAATGAAGGTTTTCACTGTAGCGACTGGATTTTCCAGCCGCTACAGTGTTGGCTTCATTTTTTATTTTATTTATGAAAAATGTTAGGCTGCAAATTTTTAATTTTGTTATTTATGAAAGTGTATGTGTTTATTATTATTTTTTTTATATTAGTTTAATGTGTAATTTTTTTTTTTCATATATGTTGTGTCAAAATAAATTAAAAATAAAAAATATTTATAAATTTTATCAAGTAGAAAAAAATAGTTTAAATGAAGTTAATTTAATTTTAATTGATTGTGTTAATTTAATTTTATGCATATTAAATGGGAGGGAGAGAGTATAATTTTTAATGTAAGTGACATGGGATTCAGGGATTGTATTTGTCAAGTCAGTTTAAGCATATGCGTGGGTATTTATGCTAATGGAACACCCATATATGACTAGGAGGTTAGAAATATTCTTACAGCCTGCATTCTTTTTTTCTTTTAACTTATTATCACTTCCATTATTTATTATTTTCGTTTAACCAAATTGAGTTTACAGTGTGGTTATTTTGTCTGGATTAGGACCTTGGCATGGTTTGTACTATTTATCAAATTTAGTTATAACTTACTAATTACTTAGCATAATCACTTGGTTTCTTTGTTAATTTTACATTTTCAAAGATTTTGTATGTTATTCTGATTAATAAACTTCTTTTAATTTAAAAGGATGACATATTGTTATTTTACTAAATATTACTAAATATTTTATGTATTGTGTAATTTTGAGTAACTCTTTGGAGTTTTGTTATTGGATGTGGGACCCATATTTACGAAAAAGAAAGTAATACTTGTAGTGGGATGGACCAAAGTGGCAAAATAGATACGTGACAAGGGGACATGGGGAGTATATTTTATGATATGTTCTAGAGTATCATGAAATAAGTTGTAACTTGTCACAATATAATTTATATTTGTATTATTTCTAATAGTATGTTACCCAGATATATGTTTATTGATGACTTTTTTTCATTTTACTATCAGGAGTGGGGCTGAATCAAGCCATTCTGAAACTGCACAGGATTGTTGCACTGATGATGTTGTTGAGCTGGAGAAGAGCAATGTCTTATTGATTGGTCCAACTGGCTCAGGCAAGATAGTATTTCGGTTTCGTAGGAAAAATATTTAATGGATACAGTTTTTTGTAACTTTTTTGTTTGGTGCGGCAGAAGTTTAGATGTTTCCTTACTGGTGGGTAGATATATGTTATCGCTATTTATGAATACTCCATTATTCTGATTTAAGCACATCTCCTTGATTGAAGGACAGGGAAGACATTGCTTGCAAAAACTCTAGCCCGGGTTGTGAATGTGCCTTTCATCATTTCCGATGCCACTGCACTAACACAGGCAGATTTGATATACTTTTGCAGTGTTACAATGTTCTTCAGTAGTTGCTGTTTTGCTTTAATGTTACGTCCTGAGTGAGTCCTATTTCCATGATTAATTGCTATTACGTGTGTGTTGATGCCCAGGCTGGTTATGTTGGTGAAGATGTAGAATCCATGCTATACAAATTACTCATGGTATGTTATTGAATTTTCAAGTTTGAATTCCTATATTTTGCTATAATATTTTGGAGAGTCAACACCATATAAGAGATTTGCAATCATAAATGACCGATATTAACTACATATTTACGGCCACTAAAATACCGTAATAAGTTGACTATAAACTAAGGAAACTATGCTACGTAGAACAACTCCTATAAAATATGAATGTAAACCAGGAATTTCATTGTAATCTTAAAAATACTCCAAGACTCCCCCTCTAGTAGGGCCAAAGTTTTCTCAAAACCCAACTTGCTAATACATGAATCAAAACTTTCTTTAAAAAGACCTTGCTGCAAAGATATTTGCTGCATTTTGGGAACTTAGCATGAAGGTTTAACAAACTACACTAATTTCAAGCTTCTTTAAGTATCAATTGATTTTCTCACGTTTGGCCTGATCATGTTGCATTGGATTATTAGCAATGCTATAGTCACCTTATCATCTTAGTAAAGTTTTGTTAGACCTATTATCAACTGCAAATCTCCTATAAATAGCTGTAGCCAAATCATAGCACAGCATCTGTGCTGAGTCGAGTAATGACTTTTGCTTCCTGCTTATTCAAGTGACCAAATTTCTCCAAACATATGTCCAATAGCTAGTTGTTGTTCTTCTATTTGTGATTGAACCTGCCCAATCCACATCAATGTAGGCTTCTACTTCTGCTGTCTTGCTTCAAAAGACCTTTTCCAGGAGACCCATCTAGATACTAAAGTAATCTATATGCTGCTTGCTTTTGTTTTTTCTGTGGAGATGCATAAATTGACATATGAAACTGACATTAATGGAAATGTCAGGTTGTCTGTGGGGTATATAAATCAATTGACCAACGAGTCTTTGTACTCTCTTCTCTTTGTGGTTTACTATTTTTATAGTTGTATGAACTGGTCTACACAAACTCATGCCTGTGTCTTCAAGGTCTAGTATATTTTCTTTGACCCCACTTGTATCCCATTCCTAACATCAATTTGGATCCAACATGGGGTACCATAACAATTTGTTAGGGATCAGATTTATATAAGAAGGCGAAGTGGCAAGAAGGCCTGCAATCTACATTAGTGGTCAAATAAATATTAAATAGAGTATTTACTGCTGCTATTATGGTTGTCAAACTATTCAAGGCCAGAAGTCTATAAATACATTCTAGTAAATGATAGGAGGTATCAACTATCAAAATATTTATTTTCGGGATTGTATCTTAAGCTGTTGCTTGGGCAGGAGATTCCTCTTGAATCTTTTGAGAACCGTTGTGTTCATTTTATCTTCTATCCAATATATATTATTTATCTTTGTTCTTCTTTCAATACGCTCGACTCTATCACAATCCTTCCCCCTTTTAAACTGGAAGCTGACAGATGGAAGATGCAGGGTGCCAACCCCCTTGGAACCACATTCTGACCCCTAGGACCACAATCAGTTGAGCCCTTTTCACAGCGCAGCCTAATCCGGCTGGTCAGACCAAATTCTTAAGCATATAAACTTGGGGGCCTTAATATAATCCAAGCTATGGTCGAATGTAAGGGATTGATCCTCACTTATGTCTCATTCCACAGTTCCATGTGGAACTGATGTGGGAAAACATAATTATTTATGAGATTAATAGGAACTCTAGGTAGAAAACGCTTTGGGTTTGTAATAAATGTTTACTCTACAAGACAAAATGCGTATAAAATGTATTAAAAACATGTTTGAAAGGCATCTAGGCTGAGTGTGTGAAAGTCAATCCAGTCTATAGCCCCTTGGGACTTGGGAGGTGTGCCTCTTATATTTTGTTAGCATAAACTGTTATTCCAATTAATGTGTACTGAAAAGAAATAAAAATTAGAGGAGCAAGGTGATATACAACAGTTAAGGGATTGCTACATAATAGTTGCTATCAAGCATAGTTAAAGAGCCTTTTACCTTGCCTTCTTCTAGGTGTCAGTGTTAATCATTTCTGTTCTTATTATGTTATTACAGGCTGCAGATTTTGATGTTGAAGCAGCTCAGCGAGGAATCGTGTACATCGATGAAGTTGACAAGATAACTAAGAAGGCATGCAGATGTTAAAATTGTGTTATTCAAAGTCATAACCTGGACAAGTAATTCATCTAGTTTATTGATAAGCTTTCTTCTTGGAAGTACTGTGCAGACTGAGAGCTTGAACATTGGTAGAGATGTATCTGGGGAGGGCGTTCAGCAAGCATTGCTAAAAATGCTGGAAGGAACTGTAAGTAATTTGTTTGTTGCTATTCTTCTAACACTCAATTATATGAATCCGATTGATAAAAATAGCCATTTGGATTGGATAACCACTTTATAATCTTTGTAGCTACATCCAATTTTCATGCTTTAACCTTTTGAATTTTAATTCTGGGACCATCTTTGCTGATATGACATTGCTATAAATGACATACATTTTCTGTCTAGACTGTGAGTGTTCCTGATACCAGAACTCCAAAAATTTCACAACATGACAGCATTCAGGTATGTTGGACTTTAATTTTCCTTATTTAAATTTATATGCTTTATATTTTTTTGCACATTACTTGCTTAACTAAATCATTTTTCAGTTCACTTTCTTTCTTACTGTGCTAATAAGCCTATATTTAATCAGTATGTTGATGTTGATTTTGGCTATTAGCCTATCTGCAGTTTTGGTTAGCTGAGTTTGATTTAACAATAAAGGGGCCAGTATGTTACCTTCTTCTCTTTGAAGGAAAAAGTTCCCCTCATCTTTGAGCGCAAATATTAATTACAAAAAGATAAAAATATTACATGGTCACTTATAAACTTAAACAGGTGATCCAGATGGTTTAGTTCGTGGATAATTACTTGTTTAGTGTACGCTGAGTACTAAGTCTAGATTCACTATTAAAGTGAAGTTTGTGTCTTTTTCCTCCCTCGAGGCCCCTGGTCCAAATATTTAGGCTGTAGTCCTATAATATGCATGCAGAAGATTTGTTACATGAAATCTCTTGTTATGAATTCATCTTTCTTCTTGGAAATTGATTTTTCTCTACTTCAATGTATCTGTCAGATTGATACAAAAGATATCCTCTTTATCTGTGGTGGAGCTTTTGTTGATCTGGAGAAGGTTATTTTGGACAGGTAGTGTCTAACTAAACTAAGTTTTTAAGCAAATGATCTTGCACACCTGTCAATATTTTGTCTTGTTTGTTATTTTTCTCCCAGACAACATGATTGCTCAATCGGTTTCGGAGCACCTGTCCATGCTAATATGATACGTGGTGGACTAAATATTTTTGCAGTTTCATCACTATTGGAAAATGTGAGCAATGTCGTGTCATATTTCAAATATTATCTCACCTGTTCAAGTTTCATTATGTATTATCTATACTGTATCATCTTTTAGTTCATATCCCCAATATTATCTGAAGAGACTGTCCTTGAGATTTCCTTGACTTTGCAGGTAGAGAGTGATGATCTTACTGCATATGGTCTCATACCTGAATTCGTTGGGCGGTTTCCTATTGTAGTGAGCTTATCATCCCTTGATGATGAGCAACTTGTTCAGGTGTGGTTACCCTTTTTACCCTTGCTGTAAACTGTTCTGATGTTTCTTCTTGTCAATTTTACGAACTGTGGACAAGTTAGTGTATGCTGGAGTAGACAAACTGCATATATATTCTGCATATTCAGCAATGATTGAGTAAGCTGGTCTAACTTTATATAAATAGTTGAACTCAAGCGCAAATCCCATGAGAAAGAGAGGCAATAGACAAACTTAACGGGTTGGTTTAGAAATCAATAGAATATGATTGATGGCTTCCAATAATTTCTTTTGTTTGGGAATAATTCTGATTCACACAAAGATTTCATGGTTAGTATAATCACTTAATTGTATAGTGCAAGGCTAATTTGCGAAATTAGCAAATTAGTGCTACAAATCTGCTCGAGTATTATCAAGAGATCAGGGATCTTAGAATTATGTTTGCTTAACATGATCCAGTCCCATAATCATTTCACTGGACAACTATATTCTCCTTTTCTCCAAGTTCTTCTAATACTATAGTTTGTTTGAAGATTCTTTTATGTAACTCATTAAATTATTTTCTTAGGTTCTTACTGAGCCAAAAAATGCTCTTTGTAAACAATACAAGAGGATGTTCAGCATGAATGATGTAAGTTATGATTGGAAATGTTATTAGCGTGGAATCATTACATGCATATGAAAGATTCGGATGGATCATGTGTATATTTACCAGTATCCATATTACAGGTCAAGTTGCATTTCACAGACAATGCAATGAGATTGATTGCCAAGAAAGCAATAGCAAGGAATACTGGTGCACGTGGTTTGAGAGCCATATTAGAAGACATCTTGACTGAGGCTATGTTTGTGGTATGCGAAAGCTTTTTGATTATTTTCTATCAGAATATTTGCTATGTTTAGGCTTGTAGAAAATATACCCCCTCCTTCCCGGATTTTATTGCACCAGTAGTATAGACATAGAGTTTAAGAAATATTGCTTTTTGACTAACTTTGTTGACTTTTAGGGGGTAATGTAGTCTTTTTAGGTAATAAATTAAAAAGAAAATATAAAATATGTTATGCATTGATAGAAAAGTTATTGGTTTGTCGATAAAGATTTTGAACGGTAAAATTTGGTTATTTTTTAAATTCTCCCTGTAAATATATTTTAGATTGATGATGCTTACTCTTCTTGCATTGAATAAATTTGATCTATTATGCCAGAAACCTGTTGAGTTAATAAAAATTTCAAAGAATTTTATACAAAGGACGTAATTTTTAGTTTAAGTCTCAATTTAAGACCTGATTTTATTAGTGTTTCACTTTAAGGTTAAAATTTAGTATCTATTGTCCAATTACTGATTAGGACCCAATTTTTTATTTTTAAAATTTTTTTCCTCTTTTAAAGACTTGCAATAAAATTTATTTTCTTATTTGAAGTTATAAAAATTAAAAAAATATTATGCGCCTTCTAATCAAATCATGACATCGAATATATGTTATTTTCATTGACATTTTGTATCGTTCTATAATATATATTGAATTCGAAAAAAAAAAATTTATGATAAACCTCAAGTTCAGAAAAAAAAAAAAAATCCTTCAAATGAGAGATTTCTAAAATCGAACTCAAAATTGAGACTTATATTAAAAATTGGAACTTCATATGATAATGTTTAATAAAATTACTTTTTTATGTTTATTTAAAAAAAAAATATATTGATAATGCAAGGCTTTTGTTCCTTTTATTTCTATTAGCACGTGATTAGGCCTGTTAGATACTCTCTTGATGAGTTGATCTTATCCTATGGATTAACTTATGTTTTTTTACCAGACTTCTTAAAGAGCAAGTCTCTTATGGCCTACTTCAAATGTTTCTGGATCAGGTTCCTGATGGGAAATCCGGTGAAGATACAGATATAGTTTTGGTTGATGAGGAGGCTGTGGGTGCACCAGATGCTCCAGGATGTGGAGCCAAATTGATTTCTTCGAATTGTGGGCTGGAGAAAATTTCTAAGCAAATGAAACCAAGCGTACGCCCTTTGATTTTTTGCATCTGTTCTAGATTGTATACTGACCAGTCTGTCTTAAGTGATCGAAATGATAAACACTCTTTTTTTCTCAAAACACATTTTGTAAGGGACCAAATTCCCGTGCCATATGTTGGTTGATGAGTGACTAGTAGAAAGGAGAAATCTAAACTCGTCTATACGCTTTAAGCTTTGGCGTAGATTTTAGATTTTATTTTCTTTTCTTACTACATCCTACCCATCCAAAGGGCACAAGAGATGTAATACCATAACGTGGAATTCTGTGTCCACTATACCATTTTGAGTTCTGGACATCTCCCAAATCTTCTGTCTAGTACATTCCGCTGTCTTTAGTATCCCCTGGAATGTGCCTGAGGGAAAATAAGTACTCCTATGCATTGTATATCTTTGGCTTATATTGAATGCTGTTTTGAAATGCATTTCATGAATATCGTTATTTTTTCATGTTTACCAGGATGAGGATGATCCAGTGAAAGGAAGCTTGCAGGACACTATGGAGGATTCATTGCCCGCCATGAGTGTGTAATAAGCAATCTGAGAAATGTCTTGGATGTGTATATAAATGAATATGAAAAATTAACAATCGGATGAATCCCATGAAATTTTATGTCTTTATTTCGTCTTTTTCTTCATTTTTAGCTCTCTTTTTTTTTTTTTTTTCCTGACAAAGTCTCTTGTGAGACGATTTGTGAAACATGCTAAAGTATGATTATTATATAAGTTTAGTATGTTTATTGGTAGTTAAAAATATAGTAGGTTTGTAGTGAATCATATTATAATATCGTAAAATCTTTTTTTAATACATTATTCATTATATTTAAGAAAAATATATTTTAACTATCAATAAACATATTTTACCTATAAAATAATGTTAAAGACTTGGGTCAGACCGTCTCACGATTCCTCTTATGTGAGATGGATCATTCATTTGTCCATTAAGTATATTTAAAGGGTCTTCTTTGGTTGTAATCAAATTAGAAAATTGAGAAATTAATCATGAAACTAAATTAATTTGGTCTTTTATATTATATACTAATACAAAATCCCGCGCAATATGCGGGATGAAATTCTTTAAAAATTTAATAAAAATTAAAAAAACATACCTCATGAATTTGAGTGGGATAGGTTTTGGGTGAGATCGTCTCACGGATCTCCTTATTTGAGATGGGTAAGTTTTAACCCACATCCTTAATCTGGATTATTAGAAAAAATGTCTAAAATAATAGTCTAAACATGGTTTTAAAGGATACTGTTTAATTATTCTTTAGCCCAACCAATTCCGTAGCCCAAATCTATTCCTTTGCGAGTTTTAAATCTCCTTCAAGGAATTCTTTCTTCTGGCGCAAGTGTTTCAATCGAAGGATCGCAGATTCTTAGAGAAGCATATTCATCGATGAATTTCTTGCCTTTAAGTTTGTAGATTTTAAATCAGGTATTGTTTATGAGTTTTTAGAATTATTTCAATGTTTTCTTCTCAAATTCAATCCAAGTCTTTTGGATTGATTCTGATAAGTACAACCTTGAAGAATAATACTCCCTCCGTCCCAGGAATGCATTTTGGCATGAAGTTTAAGAAAAGTAATTTTTTGGTAGTGTGATGTAAGAAAGAGAAGGGGTGTTTTGGGTAATTGAGTAGAATAAAGTGTATAATATGGTTGACTTTGACTAGATTGTGTGTAAAAAGGTGGCATTTTTGTAATATTGTAGTATTGTAAGGTTATTAATATTGTGTATTGTTTTCATTTTTAGGAGGTGAAAGTATTCTTAGGACGGACCAAAATGGAAAGTGCGAATGCATTCTTGGGACGGAGGGAGTATAAAAGAATAGAAAACCCACAGAACTTCAAGTACTTCCTCCAAATTCCACAATCTGCAACTCCACGTAAACCTGCAAAAATACGCCGGAAGGGATTTTCGGCATAGACCCTCCGACGCCCAAGTCAGTAATCTTATTTTTTATAAAGTATCAGTTATATGAAAATAAATATACTAATCGTCCTCCTTATATCTTTCTCCCATCGAGCATATATAAGTTTGTTTCTCCTCCTGCGTCCCAGCTATGCACGTCTCACTCCACAACTACTCCCTCCTACTCTGATTATTTTTACTATATGTGAATTAGAGTAGATATATTATAGGGCAGACAGCTATCAATAGGTAAGCAAGTTCACAAAATATTATCCAAGACATATCAAGTGCTATATTAATATCAAACATGCAGGTTCTGAAATTGGTAAATTCAGTGAGTACGATTGGGAATAACACTAAACATGCAGGTTGGGAATGATACTAAACATGTATGTGAACAACTACCTATTCACTAACATATCTCATGCTTTTCAGAACTCAAGTTCTGGTAATTAAATGAGTATAAAAAATGCAAGATTTCTTGGAAGCATTTTATCAAAAACTTCATATGCACAACTCATATACCTAAAGAAGAATAGGCGACAATCTACCTCTGCCCATACATCATACAATTAGGAATTACTGAACTCAATTATAGCACCCAATAGTAGCACTCACTCAAATCCCAACAACATCATCAGATTTCATTCTATTTCATTTTGGTAAGGGCAACGAAATATAAATTTTACTTACCTTCTCCCATTCCGCACGCCCTTCCTCAGCTCACCCTTTGGAGTTCACCCCTTTGGGCAAGTGATTAGCCATTTTGTAGTAGGGATGATCAATTAAAATAATTTATCAAACCACAGGGAGGTCGGCACTAGAGCTTAAGCGAGATCACATTTTTTGCAATTTTATAGAGACGAAACATCAATGGATAGTTTGATCAAATAAGAAATTAAATCAATCAAAGCAAGCAAGCAAGCAATGATTAGCAAATAAAATAGATGGATGAAATGAGTGATTTTTCAAGTTGAGTAAAAGTGAGATTAACAACATTTAAGAAGTGGAAATCCTAGGATAAATGCATCAAATTCATATGATCATGGGTTTAGACTAAGGGCCAATACTAAATTCATCTAGACTCTCTCTCAAGATGAATAGGATATGGAATCAAGCTCAATGGATTGGTTCTCACTCAAACAATTCTAACTAGGTACTAAGCTTGAGGTGAGAGTCCCTTCACACGATTAATCAACGTCTCGATCAAACCAATCACATGTTCTATCAAATGATTCTAAACTCTAAAGGATTTCTCAATCTTTTTACAATTTATAATGCACATGAAATATTTAATGAAATGATTCACTTAATTATCCTAAGCATATAATTGATTTCTCAATCTAATCACATATCTAGAACAACTAAACACACAAAATCAACAAAACAAATCAAGCAATTAATAATCAATGATAAAAAATCAATTAACCCAATCAACATATGAATTTAAATACACAAATCCCAAAATTATCCAACAACTCTCATGTTGCTAATCTCACAAGGGAGATTAGCCTACCATATTCATAAAGAAATTAACATAGACAATTAAATCCTTACAAATCATGATAAAACTATGAGGTTTAATACAAAGATTGAATGAAAACTCACTTGATCTATCTTCAATGGTGATCTCCTTCCCTTTTTTGCACTTTCCTCTCTTCCTTGATCCTTTTCCTTCACTTGGATGTAGAAATTAATGGTGGGATGATGGTAGATCCAAAGGATGAAGAATGGATGAAGATGATGGTGTGGAATGGAAGAAATGGTGTGTGAGGTGTGTGTACAGGGTCCAAAAATCGAATCTCCCTTCAAATGTTGAATAAATGGGTATTTATACCCCTTGAGAAGCTTCTAGAAGTTTCTGGAAATTTTTTGATCCAACACCTACACGGCTCGTGTGCAGCACACGGCCACAGGGGTGGCCGTGTTGTGTCTTCTGATGCTCGCGCATGGCCCTTCTGGACAGGGCCGTGTTTGGTACACGGCACATATTACTGCACACGGCCCGTGTTATGCACATGGCCCGTGCTCTGCACACGGCCATTAGGGTGGCCGTGTAGGGACTTCTGATGATGGAGCACGGCCACTTCTTACAGGGCCGTGTTCGGTACACGGCCCATGTCCTTGCAGTCCTATTTTTTTCACTGTTTTAGCTCGTTCTCCTCGTTTCAACTCCGAATTGAGATCTACTTTTTCCTACGTCTTCCTTATCATGTCTAGCATCCATTAAAAATTAAAAATCATAGGTTTAAGCTCATTCACACACATTCCAATAAAAATACAAAACACAACCAAAGTATACTTAAATACGGAAAAACTAATACGAAATTATATATAAAAAGACACTAAAATTTAGGTGAAAATATCACTCATCAGCAAGCAACTCTCTTTACTAACCAACCCTACTTCGTATTCTGTGTAATTTCAGTTCGATATCCTTAAGTAGGAGAGGCCCACCGATATGCTTTGCAAACAATACACCTTGTTCATCTACAACTTCATACCACCATGTTGTCAATTTAAAGTAGTATAAAAATCAAAATTTATTCCCTTTCGCACCAATATAATTAGAAAAACATATGAAATATAAAACAACAGGTTCTATACTTACATACCATTACTTATTATCATAACTGTTAATCCCTTTTTTTCTTATTTAAAAAAGAAAACCCCTTTTCACGACAATTAGCATGTAGAAATGAATTCACCTTTCCCGTTTCTTAAAATGCTTGGAATTTCCTCTACTCTTCAAATATTCTATCCATTTTCTTCACTAGGTAAATAACTCTTCACCCTGCTAACAGTACTCCCTCTTATGCACAGAAACAACTTCACTCTCAGTCATAAGGCTTCTCAGCCAGGAATCATAGCCAGACATCAGACCTCGAGGTCCTAGCCTCCATTATAAGGCTATGCAGCCAGGCATCGGACCTCGTGGTCCTAGCCTCAATGTCAGGCTTCATAGCCAGGCATCGGACCTTGTGGTCCTAGCCTCAATTATTGGACTTCACAGCCAGGCATCGGACCTCGTGGTCTTAGCCTTAATACCGGCTTCAGACCTCGTGGTCCTAGCCTCAATACCAGGCTTCACAACCAGGCATCGGACCTCGTGATCCTAGTCTCAATACCGGGCTTCACAGCCAGGCATCGGACCTCGTGGTCCTAGCCTTAATAGCGGCTTCACAGCCAGGCATTGGACCTCATGGTCCTAGCTTTAATAGCGGCTTCACAGCCAGGCATCAGACCTCGTGGTCCTAGCCTCAATACCGGGCTTCATAGCCAGGCATCGGACCTTGTGGTCCTAGCCTTAATACCGGGCTTCATAGCCAGGCAGCGAACCTCATGGTCCTAGCCTCAATATCAGGCTACACAGCCAGGCATCAGACCTTGTTTAATAGGAGGTGCATTTCTCAAGTTCTCCTGAGGAGCTCTTTCTTTACCACCCAATTTAACCTCCGGCTCTTTCCTCTTCTGGCCACGCGGAACCTCTCAAACTTTATATGTAAATTTCTTCAAATGACCCGCTTGAATGAGACGCTCAATCTCATCCTTTAAGTGATAAAAACTATTGGTGTCATGTTCGTATTCATTATGGAACCTGCAAAATGTGTCAGATTTGACTCTCATAGGACCCCAGGACCTGGATCGCGGAAATCTCATTGCTGGGTGTTCTGCGGCTATAGCGAGCAATTCCTCTGGTTATAATTTTAATGGAGTATACTTCTCATACCTTCTTCGAGGCCCAAATGAAAGATCGGATCTGGGTTTATCCCGATCAGGTATAGTGCTACCCTTCTCCAACTCTCTTCTCTTATCTCGGCTCTAGGATTTAAACTCTGCCCTCTTGACTCCTTTAACTTCCTCCAAGGTAATATATTTGTCTGCTCTAGATAATAATTGGTCAAACGTCAAAGTAGGTTTCTTAGCTAGTGAAGAGAAAAAAATCTCCATCTCTCAATCCATTGGTCAATGCATTTACTTTTACCTCTGCAGATGCAGAGGGAACTTCCAAGGCTGCTTGATTGAATTTCTTAATGTATGCCCTCGAATTTCATTCTCCGCTTGCTTTAGATTAAACAATGTCAGAGCCGTTTTAGGTTGTCTCCTCGCACTAGCAAATTGATATAGGAACAAGGAACTGAAATCAGTAAAAGACTTGATAGTATTGGCTCCCAATTGGCTAAACCATTGTTGAGCCGCCTTAGACAAAGTTGTAAGAAAACTCTACATTTTACTCCTTTAGTGTAACGATGTATAATAGCAGAATTCTCAAACCTCACCAGGTGATCATACGGATCTGATGTTCCGTCATACTCATATGTAAGTGGTTTAAAATTGTGAGGAAGTTCATCTTGTAAAACTGCCTAAGAGAATTGGCAACCTGCAACTGGCCGATCACCAGCCGCTGATGAGCGATTCAGCTGGCGTTGCATAGCTTCGATGACTTGAAAATATATAGGATGCTAGATGTTTGCCAACAACAGCAAGACTTTATTGATAAATCTCAAGTACATGACTCATGCTGATACATATTATTTATAGAAAGACTCCAATATCCACTAACGTAACCAACAACTAGAAAGCAGGAAAACTAACATAAAATATCAAGAGCACTAACCCACTAAATTGACTCCATAAGAATAGGAAAACACTAACAAACTATCTAACTGAAATGTATCCCAACATTCCTCCCCTTAAACTGAACAGTTCTGAAACTTTCTGTTTAGATCAAGAGCACACACACCAAGCAAGTCCCGTAACTTCTAAAAGAAGGACACTTTGAGAGATTTAGTGAATATATCAGCAACTTGGTCTTCACTTCTGCAGAAACTTAGACAAATGATCCCATCATTGGAAAGATATCTAAAAAAATGATACTTCACTCCAATATGTTTGGTGCGCCCAAAAAACACAGGATTCTTAGAGAGTTTAATTGCTGAATTGCTGTCACAATAAATAGGAGTGGCTTTATCTTGCTTGAAGTGTATCTCTTCAAGAATGTTTCTCAACCAAATAGCTTGGCGAGCACATGAAGTTGCTGCCACGAACTCAGCCTCCATCGTCGATAACGTCTCAATTGGTTGCTTCTTCGAAGACCATGAAACAACTCCTGAGCCAAGCATAAAGACATACCCCTAAGTGCTCTCTCTATCATCTTGATCTCCAGCATAATCACTATCGGTATAGCCAATTAACTTGAATTTTTCTTCCTTTTTATAAAACAATCCATATTTGGCAGTGCCTTACAATTATCGTAATATTCTTTTGGCAGCTATAAGATGTACCTCTCTTGGACATTCCATGTACCTGCTAATGAGACTCACAACACACATTATGTCATGCCTTGTGGCTATCACATACATAAAATTTCCCACCATTTGTTTGTATAATGTGCTGTAAATTTTCTTTCCTCCAGGATCAAGTACAAGCCTCAAACCTGCTTCAGTTGGTGTGCTAATATGATTGCAATTTTTCATCTGAAACCTCTCCAAAATCTCTTTCACATACTTCCTTTGAGAAATAAAAATCCCACCTGCAGATTGTACCACTTCTATTCCCAAATAATAATGCATCATTCCAAGACATGTCAAATTCAGCCATCATAGATTGTTTGAATTCTTCAAACATGGCATTATTATTTCCCATACAAATAAGATCATCAACATATAAGCACACAATGAGCAATTTACCTCCATCTCCACATTTAACATAAAGTGTATACTCATATGGACACTTTTTAAATCCTTCCTTACAAAAGTAAGATTTATGCGACTATACCAAGTACGTGGTGCTTGTTTTAGCCCATATAACGCCTTCTTAAGTTTGTAAACCTTATCTTCACTGCCAAATTTCACATAACCAGGGGGTTGATCAACAAATACCTCTTTTCCAAGATCACTGATTAGCCATAACTTGTAGTCGGGTTGACCAATTCAAGAATTTATCGAACCACAGGGAGGTCGATGCTAGCACTTAAGCGATATCATGTTTATCACGATTTTATAAAAACGAATCATAGATGGATGGTTTTGTTAACAAGTAATTAAATGCAAACAAATGAAATTAGACAAACAATAATCAAATGACAAGATAAAAATGATGAATGAGTGGTTTTCCAAATTGAGTAGAAGTGAGATTAACAACACTATTGAAGTGGTAACTTATGGATTCATGCATTAAACTCATATGTATCAAGGGTTAAGACTAAGGGCCAACACATATACCACCTAAACTTCCTCTCGAAATGAATAGGATGTAGATCATTTACACAATCTCAAAATAGCTCAAAGGTTGGTTCTCAATTAAACTATTCCAACTAGGTACTAAGTTCAATTTAAGAATCCCTTCTTATAATCAATTGACTTCTCAATCTAACTAATCACATGTTCCATCAAAGGGTTCTAAATAATAAAGGACTTCTCAATCTCTTTACCATTTATAATGCACATGAGGTGTTTGATGAAATGATTCACTTGACTATCCTAAACACATAATTGATTTCTCAATCTAATCATATAATTAGAACAATCAAACACACAAAACATCATAGATCTCAAGATATATAAGCACCAATGATAGAAAATCAAATATCCCCATCAACATATGAATTTAATTACATAGATCCACAAATTAACCAACAACCTTCATGTTGCTAATCTCACAAGGGAGATTAGCCTACAATCTTCATAAGATCCATAACATAGACATTATAATTCTTACAAATCTTGATAAACTAAAGGATTAACACAAAATTGGAATGAAAACTCCCTTGGAAATGGATCCAATTGAATCTCCCTTCTTCCTTTGGTGATCACCCAAGCTTCCTTGCTTCTTCACTTGATTTGGATTGAAGAAAATATGGAGAGATGATGTAGATCTAGAAATGGATGAATGGGATGAAGAAAATGGTGTAAAATCAAAGGAATGGTGTGTGATGTGTGTGGGAACAGTAGCAAATCCGATCTCCCTTCAAAATGTTGAATGGATTGGTATTTATACCCCATGGAGACCTTCTAGTAGAATTATAAAAAATATCCTGTTCTGGTGCCGACACGAGTCGTGCTACGTAGCACGGGTCGTGTCGTGTCAGGGCAAACGGCGCACGAGTCGTTCTGCGTTACACGGCCAAAGGGAGGCCGTGTTGAATGTCTAGATGTCATCACACGGCCTCCGCTTACAGGCCTGTGTCTGGTACACGGGTCGTGCTCCTCAACACGGGTCGTGCTCCTCAACACGACCAAATGGTGGTCGTGTTGGATAAATAGATGTCACCGCACGACCATTCTGGACAGGCCCGTGTCTGATACACGGGCCGTTTGCTGCAACACGAGCCGTGTTGCCAGCACGGCCGGCCGTGTCCTTGCACCTTTGTTTCTTCTTCCTCGTTTGATCTTCCGTCTTCATTTTTACTCCATTTTCGCCTGTTATATATATATATTTAAAATCATTCTCACACATTCCCATGAAAACACATAACACCACCAAAATACACGAAAATACAGATAAAACAATATGAAAAATACACATAAAAAGGCACTAAAATCTAGGTGAAAATAACGACAATCAATCACCATGCAAAAATGAAAATTTCACATCCAATTGGAAAATTGGCCATGAGTGTTGTGCTGCCATCGCTATCACAAGTCGAACTGTATCATGTCTAGAAACAGGGGCAAAGACTTCTGTATAATCCATACCATATTTTTGACGATAGCCTTTTGCCACGAGGCGTGCCTAGTACTTGTCAACTTTGCCATTCTCCTTCAGTTTAGTTTTGTACACCCATTTGACACCAATAGTCTTATGTCCTCTCGGAAGATTGATCAACTTCCACGTATTATTCCGTTCAATGATAGCGATTTCTTCATCCATTGCTTTTCTCCATTTCGAGTCTTTGACAACCTTCTCGAAATCTGTAGGATCACAATCTGAAAACAAAGCAAAATGTGTGATAGGATCCTCAATTTAGTTAATCCCCATTACCTCACAGTCCATCATCCACGCTGGTCTTTTCCGTATACGTTCACTTCTTTGTACTTTAACAGATTCAACTTCTGGTGAGTTTTGAATGTCCGGGGCTGTTTCTTGGTGGAGCTCCCCTTGTGGCCTCTCCTCTCACTTTCTTCATCAAAACTAGTAGGAATTTGATAGTTGGAAATATTTATTTTCCACGGCCAGAAATTTCCTTCATCAAAGATGACGTCACGGCTGATAATAACCTTTTTAGAGTTAGGATTGTAAAGCTTGTACGCTTTTGACTGATCAGCAACACCGAGAAAAACACACTTCACTCTTTTATCATCAAGTATTATCCTTCTCTGGTCCGGAACATGGGCGTAGGCAACACATCCAAAAATTCTAAAATGAGCAACTGTTGGCCGGCGTCCACTCCATGCTTCCTCCGGTGTCATATTTTGAACAGAAAATGTGGGACTTCTATTCAAAATATGAACACTCCAATTCACCGCCTCAGGCCAAAAATATTTTGGCATACCACTACTTGACAACAAGCTTCTGACCATGTTCAATATGGTGCGATTTTTTTGGTCGCAAACTCCATTTTGCTGTGGAGAATATGTTGTTGTAAGTTGCCTCTTGATTCCATTACCCTCACAAAAATTTGCAAATTCATGTGAAGTGTATTCTCCGCCACGATCAGTCCGCAAAATTTTTAATGATTTGCCAACTTCTTTTTCAGCAAACACTTTATAGCTTTTGAAGGCTGCAAGTGCTTCCGATTTCTCTTGCAAAAAATATACCCATGTTTTCCGACTAAAATCATCAATGAAACTCATGAAATATCTTTTACCTCCACTTGAAGATGGATTTATTGGACCTCAAATATCCGAATGAACCAGCTCTAATTGTGTTGTTGCTCTCCATGATTTTCCTTGAGGAAATTGATTTCGATGTTGTTTTCTAACAGCACAATCTTCACAAACTTTTGTTGGAGAGGTAAATTGAGGAAGACCATCCACCATACTCTTCTGCTGTAAAGTCTTCAATCCAACAAAGTTTAGATGGCCATAGTGAAAATGCCACAACCATGAAGAATTAGTGATTCTTGCTGACAAACATGAATGAGCCCCATTTTTAAGATAAAGGGGGAACATTCGATTTGCCGTCATCTTGAATTGAGCAATTAAGCCCAACTTTGAATCTTGAATTTGACACACTCCACCCTTAATAGAAATGGTGTAGCCTTTTTCTTGCAATTGGCCCACACTGAGAAGGTTGGTCTTTAAATTCGGGACAAAAAGAACATTCGAGATGGTGTGGGTGAAGTTGTCCTTAATTCGTATGAATAGCAACCCTTCCTTTGCCCATAACAGCTACAATGGAGTTATCTCCAAACTTGACAGTGTTCTGGAATGAGTCATCCAACTCTGAAAATGCTTCTTTATCACCACACATGTGGTTACTGCAGCCCGTGTCTACCACATATTTTGATGCATATCTTATTTCTCGTGACATACCATCAAGAGAGAAACCTCTTCTTCATTTTCTGCAAAATTGCTTCTTTCTCCATTTTGTTTGTCTGAATTGGTTGGACATTCAGATTGGTAATGATCATACCTATGATATTTGTAGCACTCCACACACTCGGATTGATAATGGCCATACCTATGACATTTGTAGCACTCCACACCAGATTTGTCTGCTGACTTTGATGTGTGGTGGCCTCCTCGACCTCGACCCCGACCTCGTCCATTTCCTCTTTCATTAAATTGATGTTCTTGGTGTTGTGTGTGGCCACGATCATTATTTCCTCTCCCTCTCCCTCTTCCTCTTCCTCTTCCTTGGTTTCGTCCTCTTCCCCGTCCTCTATCATCCCTTACTGTGTAGTGATGTGGTGCTGAAGCCTTCAAGGCCTGCTCTTCACTATCTTGCTATTTAATTTTCTGTTCATGGATCAATAGAGAACTTTGTAGTTCATCAATTGAGAGTTTCTCAACATCATTGGCTTCCTCAATAGCACAAACAATAAAATTAAATTTTGGAGTCATTGAATAGAGTATCTTCTCAACTATTGTGACGTCTTCCTTCTTTTCACCATGAATCCGCATCTTGTTAACGATTGCCATTGTTCGAGAGAAATAATCTATGACAGATTCTCCCGATTTCATCCGAAGCATTTCAAACTCCGAACGAAGTGCTTGAAGCTGCTGCCTCTTTACCCTTGTAGAGCCTTCATATTTGTTCTTCATAGAATCCCAAATATCCTTAGATGTGTCCTTGCAAAGAATGGTTTCCAATATTGAACGATCAATAGCTTGGAAGAGGTAATTCTTTGCTTTTAGATCCTTCAAACATAGTCCTTCTAACTCCAATTTTTGTGCATCCATCAATATCGTGCCTACGGCTGGTTCTTTTACTCCATTGGAAATGACTTGCCAATATTCTTTCGATCTCATAAAATTCTCCATTAACATGCTCCAATGATCATAATGACCATCGAAACGTGAAATTGCAGGTTGTACAAAATTCTCCGCGGCCATCCTTCAAATTGCTACTGCAAAAAAAATGAACTCGTGAAACTCTCAACCTCACTTCCCAGTATTTTTCTTCATAAAATTTTCTCTCGCACATAACCCGTTTTACCCCAGTTACCAGCCAACCTGGCTCTGATGCCGCTGATGACTTGAAAATATAAAGGATGCTAGATGTTTGCCAACAACAACAAGACTCTATTGATAAATCTCAAGTACATGACTCACGTTGATACATATTATTTATAGAAAGACTCCAATATCCACTAACGTAACCAACAATTAGAAAGCATGAAAACTAACAGAAAATATCAAGAGCACTAACCCACTAAATTGACTCCATAAGAATAGGTAAACACTAACAAACTATCTAACTGAAATGTATCCCAACAGCTTCCATCTTCTTCTTTAAAGCCAAGAGCTGAGAATTCATATCGCTTTGGCCCGAATAGGTAGTCTCATCTGTATCCTCCATTCTGCTGTCTTCTGCATCCTCTTCCAAGACCTCCGTGTTCTTGAAAACTGGAGGAGGGTTCCTCTTCTGATTATGGCTTGCACCATGCCCATTCCCCAGAGTGAGAGATTCACCCCAGTGCCTGTTATTCCCTGCCCCAACTGTATTTGTCGCATAAGGAGGGGAAGGAGCAAAGGTCGTCTCCCGATTATCCATCGCAGACTTCACAGCTTGCAATATTATAGCATCTAGTTCGCCCTTAGTAAGGGAGATGCGTCCAGTCTCATCCACCGAGTCCTCTTCTCGCATTTAAATTTCTTTTCCTCGCCTCAACTCAAAAGACGTTCCCACATACGGCGCCACTTGATAAGAACTTGAAGAATAATATAAAAGAATAGAAAACCCATAGAACTTCAAGTACTTTCTCCAAATTCCTCAATCTGCAACTCCACGTAAACCTACAAAAATATGCTGGAAGGGATTTCCGGCATAGACCCTCCGACGCCCAAGTCAGTAATCTTACTTTTTATAGCCAGTAATCTTACTTTTTATAAAGTATCAGTTATATGGAAATAAATATACTAATCGTCCCCCTTATATCTTTCTTCCATCGAGCATTTATAAGTTTGTTTCTCCTCCTGCGTCCCAACTACGCACGTCTCACTCCACGAGGACCTCAATTCCTTGAGAATAGGAGCAGTTGGATCATGGACCTAATTAATGAGCTTTGGTTTGCTTATAAAATATAATATTTAATTAAATATTCAATTAAGCCTAAATATAAGGTTGATATTAATCCACATCAGATTCCTCTAGCTTTCTCCAGTAAGACAATTTTAAATCGAATTCGAGTATAAAAACTTATTTATAATCGTGTCATCTATTTATGCACTTCGAAGATGTTGGTGTTTTCATGCGCTAATTAACAGAGAAATAAAAAATTTTCATGCATTACAAGTGTTTGATCCAGTGTTTGAGAGAAAATACAATTTGAAAACTTGCTGATACTTTTTAGAAATTTTTTACTTGATATCACTTTTGATCATTCGACTGTCACATCTAATCATTCTTCTATCACTATTAAGTTTTGGGATTGATATCAAATGAAGTTGTTGACATCTCAAGTTGTATCTTTGTTAGTAAAAAGAAAATGCTCGAGGCAAAACAAGTTCTACGGCAATTACGTGGGAGGGAGGATGTTTTTGGTAAGTTTATGATTTCTCTCTTCTTGACTATTATGGATGATTTTGGATTATTTTTTACTAGTTTTGTGAAGGTTGAATGATTTGTAAAAGATGTGGTCTTCCGCAAAGTGTATGATCACTGATGCATCCATGAATCTTATCGGGCAATCTAGATCCATGGATTTCTACTTCCTTAACTAAATTTAGTGAACCTCATTCATCATTCCAATTCAAATGCTTCCTAAACACCCCATTCAAACACAATGCCACTTTTCCAATAAAGGAAGCTTTGGAAATTTCATTTTTTTCCGCGCAGCGTACTCCACAAAGTAGGAAATGTGGAAATAGGTTTCCGCCCAACCAATGACAAGCACGTGAAGATCCAATTCCACCCCACTCATCCCTGGCTCATCTCCACCATTGCTTCCGATCATGTCTCTATTTGGAATTGGGAGCATCACCAGGTTTATTTTTGTTGCATTGCACTCCTTGTACTTTCTTTGACTGTGAGTGGTTCCATTAAAATTTTGGTAGTTTTCTGCCGGTGATTTATGAGCTGAAAGTTGGGGGTGTAGACCAAAGATGTTTATTTGGTGCAAAATTGGAAAAACTAGCTAAGGGGGAATTAGGTGCGGTAATCTTCACCTTGATGTTATCGACGTTGCATATTGACGTAGGATAACATAATAAGTTATCATCTCAATAATTGTAACGAAATTAGTCTATTTCTTGTGATAATATTTTCTGTTTGTATATGGTTATTATACTCGATTTACATTTGTGTATGATCTAAATGTTGTCGTAATTTAGGATATTCCATAAAATTGGCTTTCTGTTTGGGCTGATAGGGATCAAATCAGATATGCATGTGATTTCATTTTTCTTTCAAAAGTTATGCATGTTTGGTTGTAATGTTGAGGGGCTCCCTCTACAAGTTTATTTGCTTATACTCTTGGACTTGATGGTTTCAAAGAGTGCCATGAATTTTCTGTTGCTATTGTCACATTTTCAGCATATATCATTATTTAAACTAGGTATGATTACTTTTTCAAGTATAGCACCATCACTATTTCAATTAAGTATTATTACAATTTCAGCATAGCAATATCACTATTTCAACTACATATTATCACTTTTTTAAGAATAGTATTGTCACTATAGGTATTATCACTTTTTATTAATTCTCATACAAAAATCATTTGCATGAAAAGCTAAACAAGAAAAGATTAAAAATGTTAAATCTTGAAACATTAATTTAGTGTTCCAATTAAGTATAATTACCTCTACTTAACTTTATTCATGTAAAATTTCTTAATATAAAAACTGTAATTTGTCACTTTTATTGTTAAGCATTATCACTTTTTAATTAAAAATTATCACTTCTAGTTTTTTCTTAAAAATCTAATTAAATGTAAAAAATTCTCACTTAATCTCACTTATTACTTTTACAAAACATGGTATAGTATACAATATAAAATAACAACGTATCACTAATTAAACTAATCTTTATCACTTTTTCACGTTATCACTATTTCATGAATCATTGTTACTTTTTCATTAATTTGGTAAAGGAGCTTTCAAAAAAGTTTATCCTTTCCTGATGTTTTGTCCTTCATATTTCATTGAACCTTTATAATTTAAAACAGAAAATTTGTACTATTATTGTGTTTCGTAGTGAAGCTGTATTTAATCAAATAATATAGATTACAAAGCATTTGATGAAAGGGAAGGAATTGAGTTGGCTTGGAATCAGGTGAAAATTGCTGATTTATTGAGGAATTCGATGATATGCGCCAATTATATTCTGAAGTGCACTTGCTAAAGACTCTTAAGCATAAAAATATAATTAAATTTTACAGCTCATGACTGATACCAAGAAGGAGCATATGAACTTCATAACTGAATTATTCACATCGGGAATCTGCAACAGTATATTAAATTTCAATAATCCTTTTTTTTGTTAAACTATCTGCTTCTATATCACTATTCACGAATCATTACCACTTTTCCAGCAGAAGCATTATCACTTTAAACAATTTGGTCCATGAATGATGAGAGTTCAATTTTGCAACAGGAATTATAATAGTTTCAACTCAATTCACTTCCCTTCTAACCATAGCTATTTTCAAATATGCATCTAACAACTTGGTGGACAACTACAACCCTTGAAAATAAATTTTCGTTCATATTTACGCACAGTTAATCAATAACAGAAAAATATGTGCACACACTTAGAAAGCATATTTCAGCTAGCTTCAATTATATAGCTAACATCAACTTAAAAAGAAGAATGCAGACTTCAAAAATAAATCTCAAGCAAAGTTTCAAGAATAGCAGCTGGCCATCTTTTGTGCATTAGAGAGATTTCCATCCCTTGCTTTTAGAAACCTCAGCAAGTTCTCCCTTGGAAAACCATTATGCACATTCTGCAATGAATCACAAAAAGACAACATTTTACTGCCACCGAACGATTATGCATTAGCACGCTCCCAGTGAAAATGAACCATCTACATCTCCAATTGCTCTTTTTCCAACTTTAAGCTTTGTATCCTAAATATCATGCTTGAAAGCTTGCAAACAAATCAAACTTAGTTGGGCAATGAGATCATAAATCCTTGTTCATTTCAATCCAAAATCTATAACCAGAGCTTAAAGTACATCAGATAGTCTATGGATCAGGGAAGATCAAGTGAAAATATAGTCTAAATATGTTAGAAATTTAGTGATCTCATGAAATAATAGTATTACAAATTAAAGATTATGATTCTATCGAAAGAGATGATTCTATCCCAACAGAAAGAACGCAGAAATCAAGCAGTAGAGTAAATGAAAAAAAAGGAAGGACACCATCATATAGAGAGTATTCTGAAATAAGTAAAACCACTTTTGGACACATCACTATCACTTTTACGGCAAAGCATTATCACCATTTCAACCAAGTATTATTACACTTACTAAAACTCCTAAAAGTAGTATCAGATTTACAGCAAAGCATTATCACTATTTCAATAGGTATTATCACTTTTTCAGCAAAGCAATATCACTATTTCAACTATGTATTTTCACTTTTTCAGAATTGCACTGTTACTGTTGTAACTAGGTATTATCAACTTTTATCAAATCTCATATAAAAATCATGAGCATGAAAAGCTAAACAATAAAAGATTAAAAATGTCAAATCTTGAAACATTAATTTAGTGTTTACATCTACTTAATTTCATTTATGTAAAAGTTCTTAATATAAAAAACTCTCAATTGCTACTTTTATGGTTAAGCATTAACATCTTTTTAACTAAGCATTATCACTAAAGTTTGAAGTAAAAATTAGTTTAATTTATTGTTATCCAATAGAAAGAACACAGATATCAAGCAGTAGAGTAAACGAAAAAAAGGAAGCGTATGAGAAATTTTGGAGTTATAGAGAGAGAAAGGCAGGGTACCATCATAAGCAAAACTACTTTCAGACACAACACTATCACTTTTACAGCAAGCATTATCACCATTTCAACCAAGTATTATCACATTTAGTAAAACTCATGAAAGTATTATCACATTTACAGCAAAGCATTATCACATTTATAGCAAAGTATTATCACATTTATAAATAAATTTCATCACATTTCATTCATCACATGATCATTCTTTTTGTCAAAACACTGAAATAAAATTTATTAGAATAGCATTAGATAGTAAATGTTTAAAAAGAGAAAAATAAAATAAAATAATATGTCTTCTTTATACATGACAAATGTAAAAGAATCTTGTTACCTTTGACTCATAACAAGATCCCTGAAATAAAAATAATTAGAAAAGTATTTAATCAAAGTAAATGTTGTAAAATACTAAAAAGAAAATTAATTTACTTTTTACGAGTTCTCTTGGTTTTGCTAGCCGATTTTGATTTAATTTTACTCAAAAGTGCCTTGAATCAAGCCATAATCTGAACAAAAAAACTTATTAATCACTACAAACCTAAACGATAGTATGAATCGAAGCGGGAATACATTGTGAAATCTAGCGATGAAGAGAGTAGAAACCTAAAAGACACTATGAATCTAAAGAAATTAAAAGAGATCGAAGAGGTAAATTGAAAGAGATCGAAGAAGGAAGAACCCTTACCTTGTGAATCAGAAGATATCGCAACAGCAAATGTTCCTTCAAGAAAGGGAAACAAAGATTTCTGAAATGGAAGAAGCAGAAACGGGAGACGAGGGTGTCCATGGGCTGTTTGTGTTTTCTTCAAGTTGGGCTCTGTTTGGATTACGGAAAACAAATACTATACAGTCTTTAAATAAAGAGTTGAACTAGAATGCGAGCACCGGTGCACCTAGTTAAAATTAACCATTAGATCAAGAAACTACCTTATAATCACCTTTGGATCAAACAAAAAAAATTTAGAATTTAAAAAATAAAATAATTATACACTAAAAACTACCCTATTAACCCCTAGGTTCACTCGGTACATTACAGGATATCCCTTAAACTAAAGGTCACGGCTATCCACACCCAATATTTTACAAGATACAATCACCATCACTAACTCCCAATAGTAAAAGTCAAAAATACCCTAACAGCTAAACAATGCATACAGTCACCCACCCTATTTTTTGCGGCCGCGGAGCTTATAAAATTCATTCGAGGGTTCCGCGATGGAGTTCTCCGGCGGTTGGGCGGTGCCGCCAAACTCCTGGTGCTTCGCTCCTGTTCTGCGCAAAGGATAGAGTGTTGGTAGTTCGCAGAGGGCGGTTGTTGCTTGGGGTTTGTGGGTCGGCCTCAGGGTTGTTGGGTTGCCCCTGGTGGTGCTGATCGGGGGAATCACGGCGGCGGAAGCGATGGTGGTGGAAACTTGAGGGAGAAGAGTTCTTGTGCCCATTTGAGGTGGGGCAAAGAGAAGTTATGCAATGGCTTTGAAGTAATTCGCTACCCTTGGGTCTTCAACTGTCTCTTTGAAGCAGACAAAGATCCATGCCCTGAAAATTGGGTTTAATTGTTAGATAATGCCAATTGAATTCAGAAAATGGCAGGTTCGACGAAGAGATAATGCCGTATGCTGCAAACACTACCAAACACACACGCGATTCAGAAGAATGTTTGATGCCTGGAATGGAACATTAAATTACGGATTTCTAGTTTCAGACATGATGAATCAGATACTGTTGAGGTGATTTAAATGTCAAAAGGATATTATGGTAAAAACAGATAGGGTGTATATATAATTTTAAATGGTGTATTCATGAGTGTATGCGGTAAAATATTGGGGGTGAATAGCCGAGGCCAAAATTAAATGTGCTGGAAAGACGGGTTCCGTGAGAGTGCAAGTCTTTTCCATTTGAGTGTTGAAGAATTTTTTTTTTTAAATTCAAAAAAAAAAATTAATTTGATACGATTATATATGTATGAAAAAAAATAATAATAAAATCAATTAAAAAAAATTAAATTTAAAAAATAAAAATCATATGAAACTTATTAGAATTTAAATTTAACAATTAAATTAATTATATCAAAATTAATACACGAATTAGTTAAAAGAAATATAATTTAAAATGTAAATTATAAATAAATAAATCACGTACCGTGAATTCTTTATAATTTGAAGAAACTTTCATAAAATAATTTATTTTTGTGGAGTAGAATCTTATTTATAGGTGGGAAAAAATTATAAATTTTTATTAATAAAAAAGTTAAAAAGCTTTTTAAATATTTATCTTGTAGTTGTAAATTTAAAGATATTATATTTCAAAATAATTAAATCAAATTAAATAATTAATAATTAGTTAAATTAATTCAATAAACCACAGTTTGAACGTCACCACAAAGGCTCTGGAAGCGACACGTAGGCAAAAAAAAAAAAAAAACTCTCAATTATTCCATCTGTCCGCTTCTAAGGTATCAATTTCACTATTTTTGGCGTCCACTTCAAAAGTATCAATTTCCTCTATTTAGTAAAAAAAGTATACAATATGACCCACCACTTCCCTCTAATACAACTACCCACTTTACCAATAATAATACTCCTTGATCAACGTGCAAAAAGCAAATAAAGACCTTAGAACTGTCCATGTGCAAAAAGCAAATGGATACCTTAGAACCGGACAGATGGAGTATTATATTAAAGATATATATATATACACACTAGTATGAAATTCGCGTACAACGCGAGATCATTTAATTATTATTCTTATTTTTTATAATTAAATAATTCGGGTTATATAACGTAACACCATTAATTAAGGAGATTTTTTTCCTATAGCTAGACAATTTCTTTCATCAATATAAAGAATTTGTAATAAATTATAACATTTGAATTTTGATAATGTAACGTATAACTAACATATGTTCTAATTGTTTGAAAGAATCTTGACTTGTATTTTTTTTAATGATACTTTATAACATAATACAATTGAAAACTATTTATTACTCCTCTTGTCTCTCAAAAAAGAATGTGCAACCACATAGGGGCAATTTTGTTTCTTTATTGTATATTTATATAATAGTTAGTATTTCATTTTTTTTGTATTTAAGTGCAATTATGATCAAAGTATGTAACTTTTAGTAATATAAGTCCTTAATTTTATTGTTTGTCTAAAATAAATATCAATTATATATATATAAATCTCAATTTATTCTTTTTTTTTCTATACATGATTTGATGTGATACTAATTAATTTATTTATATTGAATGATTTATTTATTAATTGCAATTAATGATACTAAAGTAAATAAGTCTTAATAAATGTATAGGAAAAATAAATAAATAGTAAGACCATACGTGAACGAAAACTTAGTGAAAAAGGACTTTTAATATACTAAACTTTATATATATATTGATTATTAATGGAAAATAAGGTCAAGCATTTTATAATTAATTAAAACAAAATTATTAAAATATTTTAAATAGTTGCTATATATATATATATATTTTTTAAATATACGTAATATTATAAATAATATTTAAATGGAGTATTACTTTTTACTTATGATTATGATTTATTATTTTTTATTTAACTATATAATAATAATTTCATTTTCATTAATTGTTATTTTTAAGAAACTGATGTAAAATATATATATATATAATATAAATAAAATTAATTTATATATAATTTTTTTTTTAAATATTCATAAATTTATAATGAATTTATTAATTTTATTTTTTATTTAATTTTATTAATTTCAAATTATATAAACAACGAAAGAAAATAAATTTTATAATTCATATGTCATAATTGAATAATTAAGATATATGTAAATAAATAAATATTAATATACTAAATTTAAAAAATTAACAAATATTTACAAACTCAATTTTAATATTATTTTATATGAAATAATGATTTAACTTAAAGAACTTAAGCATTCGATTTTATACATGAATTAATTTTTCAACTTCTTATTCTCTAGAGGTAAATCGATTGTATTTGAATCGTCGATCCTCTCACTTGAAGAATACTTAAATCAATACTTTAGAGGTAGATCTTAAAGAATACTTGAATCGATTCTTAATATGTATCTTGAATCGATATTTTTTCTCTTGAATAATAAATTCTTAAGATGTAAACAATTCAAGAATATTTGAATCGATCCTCTTACTCTTGAAAAATTAATTTTTAAGACGTAAATTTATTCAAGAATACTTGAATCGATTATCTTCCTCTTCATGAATAATCGATTCTTAATAGGTAAATTAATTCAAGAATACTTGAATCAGTTCTCTTCCTCTTGAAGAATACTTGAATCGATTTTTTAGAGGTAGATCGAATCTCTACTTGATTCGCTTTATCAAAATAAATTTTTATATTTTTATAAATTAATTCTCTAGAGGAACTTGAAGAAAACTCCTATTCCTCTTGGAGAATCGAATCGAATGTGTGTATTTAAAATGAATAACCAAAAAGTCTTATTTATAGGTAGGGTGAGAGAGAATATTATATGAAATATTCTTTTTTCCCTTTATATATATGATTTAATTTGATATTAATTAATTTATTATATTAAAAGATTTAGTAATTAATTAATGATACCCGAATAAATAAATAAAATATTAAAAATTTAATCATTATTAAAATAAGAAAAATATTATTTAAAAAAGAAAATATTAATTAAGGAATTTAATTAGAAGTAAATAAGGAAAATATTTAAAAAAGTATTTAAAAATCCAAAAAATTAAGAAAATTACACGTCACATTGGAGCGCTCTGGAGACGACACGTCATCAAGAAAAGTTTCTGCTATACTATATATATATATATACTAGGAGATACAAAATCAAATTGAATTACTAAGAGATACATTTTGATATTTTATTTTTCCAAGTATATCCTTATTAGTTTCCATGTTTAATTAATCATTGACTTTCCAAAATATAAATAAAATTCTCAATCAAATAACGAAAACCTCTGCGATTAACCAAAAATTTAAGAGTGTATATTAGGTGCACCCGGGTGTACCCTTGCACCCATATTTGTATAACTTTTTATTCTATTTTGTATACATGTTATTCTCTTTTGTATACGTGTTTTGTAATATTTGTATACTTTTTTTACACTAAGTTTTTCATTAAAAAAACAAGCATTCATATGTGTATAACTTTTTATTCAATAGTGTATACATGTATTTTAATAATTGTACATTTTTTTACACTCAATTTTTTATTAAAAAAATTAACAATTAAATTGTATACATTTTTACTCATAATTGTATATGTTTTTACTTATATTTGTACGTGGGTGCACACGAAACTTCGTGTGCACCCGGGTGCACACTATATTTAGTCAAAATTTAAACACCACAAATCATTTCAAAGTACACCAAGGTATGATTTTATTATTATACTACTGTTCAAAGTAACCCATTATACACCAATGCATAATCGATTTCTTACTGCTTCAATGTACGCCAATGTTCAGAAACAAAGTATTTGTGAATTCATGTATTTGAACATTAGTGCACAATCGATTTTTGCTGCTTCAATGTACTCCAATGTTCAATTGACTTAACAGAAACATCCAAATCATTAGCTTTAAACAAAAATAAAATCTAACAATCCATTTCATACATAGGAATGCTTACTTGCTCGCGCGAGAAAGATTATGCAACTTGATCACTAAGTAAGAGTATACATGTACACTAATGTTCAACATAATTAAATGTTCACAAATTTCGACAAATTAAACCCGACGCCGCATTTCAAATACATCAATTCACAAACACTTGATTTATTGTACACCAAATTGGTACAATTGACTTACCAAAAACTCCCAAATCATTAGCTTTAAACAAAACTTAAATCCCACAACCCAAATTAAAACCCACGACCCATTTCAGGTAAAAAAATTGTTCAATTGTTTACTATTTGACTTAGTGTACACTACTTTACATTGTTTGATTATCAAATAACCAACTTACAGAGTCGTGGATTCATCAATTTTGATGTTTCACAACACATGCACAATCGTTCAGAACCCTAATTTAATCTCTAATTTCGAAAGAAGAAGAAGAGACACAATTGCACAAACAATCTCAGGATTTCGATTCTCACCTTTATCCCCACAGCGAGTAGTGATGAAAATGACCGTCGATCAATTCCCACCTTTATCCAACGAACAAAGTAGTCAATAATGTGAATTTAACTCTGGTGTATACTTATTTGAGGGATTATCGTGCATTCAGAAAGGAGTAAGTGAGAAATTTAGTTGCGAAATTTCTGGAGAGATATACTGATATATTAAACATTCCTTTTAAAATCTATATATATATATATAAAAAAGCACAATAGTGCTATATATAGAAAGTTCCTGCCAAAATGAAATTACCATAAATAGAAAGTATAATAAAAATAAATAAATAATTAAAATAATTAACACGTGTCAACTCATTAGATATAAGTGCAATTCACGTGAGTGTGAGGAAAGAGAGTGAATGTACAACAGAAATGAGTGTAAATGCATTAATAATTAATGATGAAAAATAAATAAATATGAACCAATCAAAAAATCTCTCTAACCCTTTTAATCAATTAAAATTTTAAATGTCTATAAGTTTTTTATTTCAAATTTATTTTTATTAAATAATATATTAAATTAATTATCTTTTTAAGATCTTTAATTCAATATCCATATTGCATATATTTAAAATAATTTTTTTTGAATTAAATTATCTTATATTTGGAGTATGGATAATTTATTTAAATTATTTACTCTACTGTTAGGATAAAGTAATATAAAAATAATATATACAAATATGTTTGGGTGAAATGATACAATGACACCATTCATTATATTACAAGAGTGAAATGGGTTTTATGAATCATTTGTATACAATTATCTATATATATATAGATATATATGTATGAAAATTGAGTCTAGTGAAATCGGTTGGAACCGATTATTGTAATTTTTTTCCATACTCATTATGAAAGGTGAAATTATAATTATAAATTATACTTTAAAAATTAATTAAATTAAATATAATTATTACAAATAAAATACATCATGAATTATAAAGGTGCAATTAAATTATTTTCTAATAATGAATTAATTAATATAAATCATAAGCGTAAAATATGATGTGAACTAAAATAAATAAATAAATAAATCACAAATATACCAAATAATAAAAATAAATTCTAAACATAAATACTAATGTCCTAACTCCTTAAAGTAAAATACAAAAGTAAAATAGAGCATGAATCATGATTAAAAAAAAAAAGACAATAACATAATTAATTTGGTAAAGAGCTATGTGAGACCGTCTCATATAAGTGATTACATGAGACGGTTAGATAACATTTACAATAAAAAGTAATATTAAATTAATAAAAAGTGATAATATTATTTTATGAACACATTATAGTATAAATGAAAAGTGATAATATCTTATAGCGAAAATGATAAAATTTTATAGTGAAAGTGATAACTATTTTAAAAAGTGTAAAATAGTATCACGTGAGACGGTATCACACAATACGATAATAAGTTTAGTGTTATGTTATTCATATTTCATATCATCTTTTTATTATAAAAAAGTAGAACAAGGAGCCGATTCCATAAAATTGAGGGGCAGTTTTCGCCAAATAAACATAAACTTTATTAATAAATGTTATTTAATCGATAAATAAATAAATAAATATACAGTATAATTAAAAATGAAAAAAAAATGAAATTGTATCACCATAAAACTCTCTCACACAAAGTTTGCCTATATTAGCAACTCATAAATATAATAGTAATCTATATTTTTTTTAGTTATAATAATTTTAAATTGTAAACTCATAGTAGTGGAGTACAGCTGTTTTATCTTTATTTATTTATTTAAGAAATGTGGAAATCTTCTTCAGAAAGTTTGGAAAAGTCTTCTTAGAAAGTTTGAAATGGGAATGAGGTTATATATAGCCAAACTTGTGCAGCTTAGGAAGATGATAAGAAACTTACATTAAATTTTAATTTCTGGAAAGAGAATTTCAAGATTCCTTAAATTTCTTATTGATTTTCCGGTTTTGATTTCTGGAAAGAGAATTTTAATCTTTCTAATATTTCTGATTGATCTTTCGATGATCCAGTTGTTCGACAAAACAAGACTACCGAGATGGTGAAGGAATTCTCCACCGGCAATGACAGTCGAATATAGCAGTTTAAGAAATTCTTTTTCAATCAAACACAAATAAGAGAGGTACAGCTTCCAAGTGTAAGCATAATTTCATAAACAATTAATTTATTAATTGACATGGATCTTAGATCTTCATGATTTTCACACCACATAAACACGATTAGAAGACTTACCTTGAGACGCCACTAATGGCGGTCCTCCAACGATACGTTCCTATCAATTACGCCAGGAACTAGTTTCTCTCTCCTCACCCCTTTCTTTATTGCACAGTACGTAAGACTTAATGTGATAGAGAATTAATAAAAATGTGTCTCTTTAATAGGTGGAGAGAGGACCAGATCGGGATATTAAATCTTTATCAAATCACATTCTATCAATGTGATTGTTATCCATAAATATATATGACCTTATTTATCTCGTATATATTGTTTATTTAAACCATATCATTATTTAAGATATTTGATCATAATAAATATCTTATATATATTTATTATTAATGGCACTAGGCCATAATTATCTTACATTCTCCCACTTGGCCGAGTGACAGAATTAAACTTTAAACGTAAAAGTTTAAATAATTTACATAATATGCGCGACATAAGATAAATTAACTGGTCAACTCATAAAGTCAATATTGAGGATAGACTAACACAAGTCATAGCGGTTCTATATCAGTTACTCGACATAGTTCCTTCCATGTACTATGATATTAGCTTTCTACTCAACACAACTCGTAAGGATCAATAATGGTCCACATAAGTATCTCAAATTTGAGATAAAATCTTGTTTTATTAATGTCAACATTCATGTATACTAAAATGACAAAACAAGATATATCAATTAGAAACAAAACATAATGAGCTCTTAATGTCAATTGTTCATCATAAGCTTGTTAGAGCCTTTCAATGATCTCATATTCATGTAACGTTCAATGAATGTTTTAGAGAAGATCATTTGTGTAACGGATCCGAAATCATAAGATTGATTCCATTATGCTCAATTGACATCTTTGTTTCTAAAGTTCTTCTTAACGATAAATACTTTCATTCCATATGTTTTAGCAACTTTGGAATATCCATCGTTTTAAAGAAGAACAATGCAGCGGAATAATCATAATAAGTTTTCAGCGACTTGACATTATTGTCAACTTATTTCAAGTCCTGAAATTAAACTCCACATTTAATGTCCTTAAATTGTAGCTTCAAATCATGCCACAAGTTAACTTTAATAGTGAATGTAGTTTTTAGAAACTTCTTCACAATATTGCATGACACACTACCCCTGACTAAGAAACGTAAAAGTCAAAGTGAATTTTTTTGCATCATATAATCATCTTAATCTGAATCTATATTTAATTACATCTAAGTAATTAAATTTTCGATAAGTAAGCACGAGTGCTTTAGTTCATTAGAATACCTTATAATATTTCCTTATGCAACATTCTGGTCATTCATTTATGAATCACTTCAATAATGACCAAGCATTCTAACAGTAAGACTGATATTTGGTATTTATACAATCTTGTATATCTTAAGCTACCAATAATATACATATAAGAAATATTGTAGTACGTTCCAATTCATTATTGGAAATTACATAAGGTTAAACTTATCTCCCTTCCGGATTAGAACGTTCTTTACAAACACTTTTCCATCCATAACCTCTATTGAACTTTATTAACATATACTTACAGAGACATCTTTAATTGTCTCATCATATGTTTTATTCTAAAGTTCTTTGAGAGAAATTTATTGGTTTCACATAATAAACCAAGATCATCAGTTGCAAGCAAGTTTATCATCAAGTATAGAATTAATGCGCTCCCACTAACTTTCAGATATATATGTACACCATTTATGATGTTTTTCTTAAATCCAAAAGATATCTTTATAGGAAAGCATGCTTAAGTTTGTATGTTAATTCTTTAAGTTTACACGCCATGTGATATTTTCCTTTAATGGAAAAAAAAAACTTGAGTTGATCTATTTAACTTGATCTTCCACCAAATCACCTTTAAGAAAAGCAGGCATAGCATTTATTTGGTGCAACTCTAAGTCATAATGAGTTACCAAAGCCATGATAATTCTAATAGAGTCTTGTAAAGAAATAATTTGTTATATCTCCTTATAATTATGTCATCTTTTTGAGTAAAATCTTTAGCAACAACTCTAATTTTATATCTTTGGAAATCGCCATCATAAAGATACATCCGTTTCAAATTCTTTTATAACTCTTTGGCAATTCTAACAAGATATTAAATTTCATTATGAGCCATTGATTTCAACTCTCCTTTCATTGAATTTACTCATTTAATAGAATTAGTACTTCCATGACTTATTCCAAAACTGAAATTTTAGCTTTTATTATAATGTCAAATTTAGCTCATTTTATTATACCACATATGCAATCGTTAGAAATAGCGGCGGATATATTGTCCTTCAGATATTCTTAATGCTATTTGATGTGATATATCAAATGAAAGCTCATTGATAATTGATTTAGTAAAATCAGATCCTTTAAGAGAGTAGAATAACTTAATGTTGTACTTGAAAGTTGTTTGACTATTTAACAACTATATAACAACTTTAGAAGAAGTTTAGATGAATGTATTTTCAAATTCTCCACCCAACTTCTTCAATAACCACATTTCATGGTTTCATACTCCCACTGATTTTACAATTCTTAATGAATTTGACATTCTAGTTTTAAAATTCTTGTACTATGATTAAGACCATAAAATCCATACCCTTTAGACTTCAAGGATAATTTATAAAGAAATCACTTTAGTTTCTTATATCCAATTTCTTTTCATATGGATGTAAATCATAATCCCTGCCGGGCAATTTAAAACATTCAACTGCCTAAGATCGAGTTTTTCTATAAGTTCATAAGGTGTTTTGAAAACTATTTTACTAAAAACTCCACCATCACGTAAGTGGCAGCTTTAAATGTATAAATCCACAAAATATGGGTATAAATTAATCATTTAACATGTTTATAACCATATTCAATAAAGTACGATTATGTCATTCTGCTACACCAATTTATTATGGTGTGCAACATTTAGTATAAATGTCAGTTTTTCCTGTAATTAAGTGATTGAGCATGATAATCCATCACACTTTCCATAAAATTCATCACTTCTTCCAATCTTTGTAATTTTCACTTTTCTATCTAATTTTCTTAACATCATTAATAAATTCTTATCAAGCATTTATAGAATGAGAATTTTCTTGCAAAGATAAATATAATCATAATGTGAAAAATTAAAATTAAAATTAAAAATGATGGAATATTATTATTCCTTTAAGAAGGGTATTATCATAAGATTCACATTTAGCGGTGTAAACTATTATAAGAAGTTGTGTAGTTATCGTGAATCTATTCTTTGTGTGTTTTATTTGCTTTTCTTTAATGCAATTCACACAAATATCAAGATCAGTAAAAGCCTATCTCATGAAAGGCTTTATTCTTAATTAATCTTTTTGGAATAATTCTTTTGGAAAGTTTCCCCAAACATTAAAGCCACGTTTAGTTCAAACTTCATTACTTTTAAACGAACATAATGTTTAAATTTTAAATTATTTCTTAAACCTTCTTTCCTTTTGAACCATCATTAAATTACGTGAATTTAATTCACATTCCATTTGTCTTTCATGGTGTTATAGTTTATTAGGAATAGGTCATACTTAGAAGGTAATGAATTTGTAAACTACGTTCATTATGGAAGGCTTTAATCTTGTTGCAATATTATCTTTAATGATGAGTTCATGTGTGCCATGAGAACCATCAAACTTTATGGTAGTTAAAGTAGTCATTAGCATCTCATCAAGAGATTTATTAGTAATTTAGGTATGTTAGACTTAATTTATTAGTCTCATTCATTCGCATAAACATTATGCCCAGTCTGTTTGATCTAACCCGAGCATTATAGTCAGATTACTTAGCTTTATTGCTATTACAAAGCAAATGAGCAATTTATCTTGAAGTGATAAATAAAATCCAAAACACTTTGGTGAAATTAGATTTATCCACACTATTTAAATTACTTTAATTCATTTTGTAATGGAACAGATGCATCATGCGAATAGAGACTAAATAATATAAGTAATTTTAAGAATAAGAATAATATAATTTATTCCTATAAATACCTTGAGTAATTTAATAATAGATTCAGGATCGAAAGCAATAAATATATATTGAAGTTCTCCTTTGGGTGATACAACAATATACAATCATAATCATAATGATGCTTTCAAATATAACATAATTTGATAATTAAATATTTTCATTAAAACTATTTTGTCATCTTTGGACATACAAAACAGTTTGTCATAATATATTAATTATCAATTTATCTTCATATTCATGAATTATAAAGACTAGCAATCACCTTTGGGTGAATTTAAAGTCTTATAATTGTGAAATTTTTAATAACCCATATAATAATTCTCTTTATTCAAGCATCACTTAAATATGGGAAATTAAAATTTAACTATACGATTTAATTTTATTATTCTTTCAGATCAGACCACTTTGGTGATTAACAGACCAACATTAAATAATAGATTATACTCAATAGGAAAGTGAATAATAATCAAATCATTATTAATCTTATCAAAGACTCTTAGATTATACTCAATAGGAAAGTGAGTAATAATCAAATCATTATTTCATAAATATTCATAAATCACAGTCAATATCATTAATTAAAATCTTAAGACTGTCATCATATATATACATAATATATCCATATATATCACATTAATAAAGATATCATGTATAATTTGTATTCATATTATAATAAATTTGGCATCTTAACATTATAAATGCCATGAGCACTCAAACATACATAACATAAGTGAGATATTTTAATTCCAATAAATTAGTATCAATAATAATATAAGTCATAAACGTTAGTGATGGATCGATTTCATTAACATTATTAAATCACTTTAATTGGAAAGTTTGAGGAATACATGAGTCACTTTATTATTATAATTATGTTAATAGCTGGCATTAAAGTGTGATATTCAAGCCATTTTATGAATAAGGCATGTTGATTTATTGACTGTAATTAGTTGTCATTATTCTTAATCAGTCATTATACTCCCCAAAATTAAAGGGAGTCATGTAATTTTATATTAAAATCTCATGACATAATTAACTTTAATATCTTATGCTGACATAATTAACTTCCATAATCAATCTTTAATTGTTCAGTCCCAAAAACTAAATAGGGCAGTTGACATTTTCTTAATATGGAAATCATATCACTATAATTTTCGCATGAGTCATAAGATTTCAATATATCAATTTAATAATCATGTAAATTTTTAACGTGAATCAACTCATTATAATTACTTTTTTACATCACTTTAATACATGATACATAAAACATAATATTCACACATCATAATATATTGATAATAAAGTGTAAATTAAAATTGAGATAATTTGGTTATAGAATACATCTCACATCTAATCAAGAACGTAATACGTGAATTTACTACATCCAAATTTAATGTTAATTATTCGATGAAAAATCATGAGATCTAAAACCATGCTCTGATACCACATGTAAGCATAATTTCATAAACAATTAATTTATTAATTGACATGGATCTTAGATCTTCATGATTTTCACACTACATAAACACGATTAGAATACTTACCTTGAGATGCCACTAATGGCGGTCCTCCAATGATACGTTCATGTCAATTACGCCGGGAACTAGTTTCTCTCTCCTCACCCCTTTCTTTATTGCACAGTACGTAAGACTTAATGTGATAGAGAATTAATAAAACTGTGTCTCTTTAATAGGTGGAGAGAGGACCAGATCGGGATATTAAATCTTTATCAAATTACATTCTATCAATGTGATTGTTATCCATAAATATATATGACCTTATTTATCTCATATATATTATTTATTTAAACCATATCATTATTTAAGATATTTGATCATAATAAATATCTTATATATATTTATTATTAATGGCACTAGGCCATAATTATCTTACACCAAGTTCTTCTGGAATCGGGTCATATCCATGAAAATGAAAGTCATCAACTCCCCCAATACACAAGTCCTTTTGAATAGTTCCGATGAGATGATTAGCCACCCAAGAGAGAAAACAACGAAAAGCATTCAATTCACAAGATTATAGGGGAGGAAGATGGAAAGAAATCAAAACTTCTTTTTTTCCTTCAAAGGAAATAGATTTAAAATAATGGCTTCGCAAAGCAAATAGATTTAACAAAGTTGAATGATAGGAAAGTATGGAAATTTTATTTCTCCTATCAATTCAAAAGAATTAGATTTTATAGACAAGAGAAGAAACAACTGCTGTGTAGAAATTAACACTATTATATGTATACATACATATTGTCAGATAGATTGTATGAAGTTTTAAATTTATGTAGAACTAATTAAGTTTTAAAAATATAGCTAGGCATGAATAGTGTAAATTTTGATCTATATGGAAAAAATATACATTGAACGAAAAAAATAAGATAAAAGAAATATATATTGAAGGGAAAAAAAATAATAATAACAAAAATAAAGAGATCAAGTCTCATTAATTATTTTAAGAATATCAATATTCCTAACAAATAAAACACGATGAATCAAAATAAAAGATATGGTATAAAACAGGATGAAACAAAATACTTTAAAGATATGGTAGAAAGTGTTCGCTTATGTATTAACTTTTGAAAGTATGCAATATTGTTAATTGTAAAGTAGGTGCAGTAATATTTTTTTAAAAATAATAATTTTTTTTTTATAAACAATTGGTATATAAATTAGCAATCTACTTGAAACGCTTCAAGAGCCGTTTCAAAGTTTTTTTTTTTTTTACAGTTTCTTAAAAATGGTGTACCCCACCATTAGGAGCTCTCACCGCCCCTGCCCTGGGGATTGGTAGGGGAGGTAAATAGCAGGATGTGCCTCAAATGACTTATAGAGATTTTCACACACAATTGTGTGAAAATGGGGCACTTGTCACACTCCCTACCCATGTAACATGAGATTGAGTAGGGAGTGTAACAGGGAAATTGGGTGAAAATGGGACACTTGTCACACTCCCTAACCCATGTAACATGAGACGAAGTAGGGAGTGTAACAGGGGAATTGGGTTGTGATTGTTGGGTAAACAAATCGATAGAGAGATCACAGGCCGCGTACAAAGTCATAAGAGTCGGTAACAGAACAATCGATTTAGATTCTTCCTTATTAAATTGAATTCAAAATAATCAGAATTATAAAGAGAAATTTGAAAAGATAAAAGATATTCTTCATGAAGTAAACTTTAAGCAATATATAGGAGAGATTGGGTGAATTAATTAGAGAAGTTGATTGTGCAATCTACTTTTTTAACCTTTCATCTGCTTATGTATATATATATGAACATATAATTGTATTTCTGTAGTACTCATTTCTAATAATACATATGGGATTTAAATTATATTGATTTATTAACACAAAATGTTGGTAATTATTAATAAAAAAGCAATTTGGTTAATATGTATGGATGTGTTTATATTGCTCATTTACAAATAATATGTAATTTTCCTTCCGTGTTATATATATATATATATATATATATATATATATATATATATACTCCCTCCATCCCAGGCTAAGAGGGTCATTTTTCCATTTTGGTCGTCTCACCCAAAGAGTCTCATTTCCTTTTTTACACACATGGGACCCATACATCCCCTCTAATATAATTAAATGTTGGGACTCACACTCCTACTAATACAACTACCCACTATACATTAAATAATAATACTCCTTAATCTACGTACCAAAAAACAAATGACCCTCTTAATGAGGGACAGAGGGAGTATATATATATATATATATATATATATATATATATATATATATATATATATATATATATACTTCAAATTAAAATTAGAATAATACTTATAAGTAAATTAGTTTTTTATTTACTTATTACAAATTTATTAAATATATATTATTTAAAAAAAAGTGTATATTTAATTAAAATATTTAATAAACCATTGATGAATCATGTAATTAAATTAATTATTGTCAATGAAAAAGGTTATTGAATAATGTAATTTAAACAAACAAATGTTTATTTAATGAATTCGAATTTACAAATAGTTGAAGTATACTCTCTCCGTCCCCTTGATACGTATCCATTTTTCTATTTTGGTCCGTCCCATTACAAAGTATCCATTTCCTATTTTGGATTGATGTGACCCAAAACTACTACACATGGCCCCACACTCAATACTGATACAACTACCCACTACACATTAAAATATTATTTCTCTCACCTTACTATATATTAAATTATTATATTCCTTAATCTACGTGCAAAAAGAAAATGGTTATGTTTGGACGGAGGGAGTATAGGTTAACATAAAGTAAAGTAAACGACTTTCAGAAGATCGATAATAAATATAACTTACATTATTTTTTGTTTATTAATGTTTTAAATATAATAGAGGCACATTTTTATAGATAATGACAATAAATAATGTGTTTAGGTGAATGATCTGTGATCATAGCCAAATGAACGAGTAAATACATAATGTGTGATGATGTTTAAAAAAATTCATTAATGTAGACAGAGAAGAGAGGTTAAAAAAGTATGAGAGGTGGCTATATATTAGAAAATAATAGGAATTGAAGTTATTTTTATAAATGATTTTGAAAATAAAGATTTTAAAATCCAAGCTAGAATGTGTCGGTTTTAAAAGCTAAAAACCATTTTTTTTCTAAAAAGAAAAAAAAAAGAAATTAACATAATTAAACAACTGAATAATGATGTAATGTCTTAATTGTAAGTTATATGGAGTACTCCCTCCGTCCCGTCCTTATGATTATATTTGTTTGGGATTAATGAATATTAATATAAAGTGAGTAGATATATTAGTGGGATGTGTGAGTCCATAGAGAGAGAAGTAATTAATTTGTGTGGTCTCATTTGCTAAAAATGAAAATGCAACCATTATGATGGGAATCCCAAAATGGAGATGTGTAACTATTAGGATGGGATAGAAGGAGTATATGGTAACGTAAATTTTAACTTTGAGCAAAACTTTTGTGGGGTGTGCCCGCCAAATCAAATCTTTTTCGCTGGTTAGTTTTTTTTTTATATATATCTTTCTGTCTTTTTATTTAAATTTAATTTTAGTAGTATAACTGTAATTATATTTAAGTTTATTTTATCTTAATGGTTATTGTTTATACTTATAGTTAATGGTTAGTTATAAATGTATAATTATAGTTTTACTCTTATAATTTTATGTATATTTCACTCTTAGAGTTTAGAATTTAGGAAGTTAATTTTGTACCAAATTATAATTAGCTGATTTGCTTCTGTTGGGATTCAAGTAACTTGTTGATATTGGACAAGCTAGAGACGATCTCATCCTCTCTACCTATTTTCACCATTGCTTGTTCAACCTAAGCTACCTTCCCAAGGACATAAGTACCTCTAACTCTATCAGTTGGCCAATCCCTCGAATTCATCAAAATATCTTCAAACAACTTCTCGGCCTATACGGATGACTTTGTAAGCAATGCTCCATTAGAAGAAGCATCCAATAAAACTCGTGAATCACAGTCCAATCCATTGTAGAATATACTGATATATTGAGCTTTAGATAGCCCATGTTGAGGACACTTCCTAAGCATGTCCTTGAATCTATCCCATGCTTCATGAAATTTTTCTCCTCCACCCATAGCGAATTGGTTAATGTCTTGCTTCATCTTAAACACCTTTGAAGGTGGCATATACCTCTCCAAGAACCTTAACTTCAGTTGCTCCCAAGTGGTGCACTCAGCTACGTTGATAGTGTCGTACCAATCTCTCGCCTTTTCAGTAAGCGAGAATTTGAACAAAAGGATCTTCCTTGCATCTTCATGTTCTCCTGCGTCTTTTTTAGTACTTGCATAGCCTAAGAACTTGTTCAGATGCTGCTGCGGATCCTCGAAAGACCCTCCTGAAAAGGAGTTCCTTTCTATCATGCTAATAAGAGCGGGATGAAGATCGAATGCTGAATTAGTTCCCCTTGCTCCTAGAAGCCCAAAATTTCCAGCCCCATTGTTTCTGAAAACCTCTCGGATGGCTAGATTATCCGGATTCGCTGCCATGTTGACTGTCCTTACTCCCGAATTAACTTCAGTTGTAGCTTCAATCGTCTGCGAATTCTGCTCGTCAGCTTCAACTCCAAAATTCAGAGCTTCAGTTGGATCAATAGTCTTTGCCTTGCTCTTCTTCTTCTTCTTCTTCTTTCTTGACGATGCTCCGATTTCAGGATTATAGGGTTCAAGTTCACCTTTCTTTGATCTCGTAAGCATGCACCTAAAAAGAACTAGAATTAAAACAACAAAACAAGAAAAATAGCCTTAACAAACTAGAAATAACAAAAAGATATTTTAAGCCGTCCCCGGTAACGGCGCCAAAAACTTGATGAGCATTTTCTCAACACACAATTAATCCCCAAGTATGAAGGATATCAATTGTAGTTTCGAAGGTGACCAAGTTAAATATCGAATCCACGGGACGGATGAATATCAATTTAATTACGTTCTAGTAGATTATGACTATTTTGGAAATAAATAGTTAGTTTATAAACTAAGTAACAATTAAAATAGCTAATAAATAACAAGAACAAGTAAATAATAGTTGTGATCAAATAAGATAATAGGTAGTTCGTCAGGCCATCCAGTTTCCTTCGTTAATTCGTGGTCGAACCCCTCTTCTGCTGTTTCTCAATGCTGGTTCGACCTGTAAGAGAGGTCGAACCCTCCTCCAACAGGTCGAACCCTACTCTTTCCTTGGTGGTTCGCGTGGTCTCGACTTCGTCTCTTTGATTCTTGGCACTTTCACTCTGTTTTTGCTATGTAAAGCACTTAAATAGCTCCACTAACACCTGATTCATGCTAATTCACAATATATATAGGTTTTCCACCTATTTCCACCTCAAAACTCTCCAAAACTAGCACAAAACATGATGCCAAACTTGTGAATTTACACACTCATCAGAACACCAAAACACTTGGTTGAGGCATATCAAAGAATAAAAAAAATAAAGGAAAAGAAGTTAATGGTGAATCACATCATAGAAAATTTCTGGAAGCAAATAAAGATTTTGAATATGACAATGATGATCTGTTAGGACTTGAGCTCGAAGGAGCATGATTTCAATTATCAAATTTGCTATAGATGTGGATGCGAGGGTCACTAGTCTCGTATTTGTCGAACACCAAAACACTTGGTTGAGGCATATCAAATAATGAAAAAAAAGACAATAAAGGAAAAGAAGTTAATGGTGAATCACATCATAAAAAATTTTTGAAAGTAAATAAAGATTTTGAATATGACAATGATGATCTGTTAGGACTTGAGCTCGAAGGAGCATGATTTCAATTTTAAAATAATAATTTTTCTAAATGTTAGACTAGTTTATTCAAAACTTGTGCCTGAAGCACATGATATATTCCAAAAGAACTATATTTTTGCCTCCTTATAGTGGTCGAGAAAATTTAAATTGATCATATTAAGGGTCTTTTCAAAGTGGTTGAGGAAGTCCAAGTTGGACTCCACAAGGTGATCGAAAATTTAAACACACTCCAACAGAAGCAAATTTGTCATTGATGTTGATGAGAGAGTTGTTGGTCTTGTATATATGGCACACCAAATCACTTAGTTGTGGAATATCAAAATATATGAAAAGGAATATATGTGGAATAAAAATAGTGTAAATAAAAAAATTTATTTGCCTAAAGCAAATAAAAATATTGACATAGTCAATGATGACAATTTGGATCTAAGCTCAAAAATTATTGTGACCAAGTATAATTTAAAATTATGAGATTATTTAAAAATGCTAGACAATTTAGCTATATCATTGCATATCTTTTTAAGAACTTTATATATTTGCAAAAATATTTGTTTAAATATGATTTCTTTTATGATATTAAATTTTTATTTTTATATATTATTAAATAATTTTGTCTAATCATACATTTTTGTAAGTTTGATATTTGGAATTGATATTTATATTTTGTGATATTAATATTTGAAACCCAACTATTCAAAAATCTGGCATGAGTAATTGGGTTATTTTGGGCAAACAGATGAGCCATATAATTTAAATTCTTTAGTCATAAGATATGAAATGACATTTGTGAAATTTCGTGTGGAAATTTTATAGTATGATCATTATATATTAAAGTTGGAATTATTTCTCTGAATATGTTCAAGAGATTCAAGGAGAAAAATTGGTCAAAATTTTTAATTTGATGACCAAAATATTTTAGTGATGTATCCACTGAATAAATACATCTTTATTCAAAGTGCACTAATACAAATGAAATTTCATATGAAGAACTCAAATATTGAATATTTGATGTATTCAATTGGTATTGATATCCACTGGTAATATTAAAAAAGTAGAACATCCAATGTCTTATGTTCACACACAGTGAATATTTTATTCCAATAATTCATATTTGGGGAACCTGAAATAACTTAACACAAATCTGGTTCCAACATATCATAATTATACCCTCTTTATAACTAGTGAGGCTCAATCATGGCCAGAAGCCTTTAACATTTCCCATCTGCAAATTTTGAATTGTGCAATTAGTATTTTATATCACCACCGTAGCATACTTTATTGGGCATTCTAATGATAATTATCCATCAATTTCTATAAAGCCCAAAAATAAGGGATCAATATATATTAGTACACTAATTGCACATTTAATGAAAATTATTTCACGGTATTAGGAGGAGATTTAAGCCCAATAATTATGTGAATGCCGAGAAATTCTATTATTTTGCACTAGATTGACTGAACCAGAAGTTCAAAAGATAATTGATTTGCAATAACAAATAAACTGTCAAACTATTATGATGAAGTGACAAAGTCCCTTATATTTATAATCAATGGACCACTAGAAGTGGAGTTCCCCAGCGACATAATATTTTAAATAATTATTGTAACAATACTAGAAACATGAAATACTTTATGATTTAAAAATTAAATATCCGGTAAATTAATTTTAAGAATAAATAGTCACTTCCAAAATTGTATGAAGAATTTGTTTGATGAAAACTCTCTTTAATATATTTGTCCAGAAGACAGATACCCAGCAAATTCGCACGTTATTGGGCGTTTTCTCAACACACTAGTAATCTCCAAGTATGAAGGATGTTATTATAGCTTTGATAAGCGACCAAAGTATATATTGAATCCAAGGAACGTATTATTATCAATTCAATTATAATCTAACTTATTAAGACTAGGTTGACAATAATTTGATGGAATAATTAATTAACTACGAAATAAATAATTTAAATAGCAAATAAGGTAAACAAACAGTAGAGATTAAAAGAAAGTGAATAAGTGAGAAATTAGGTAGTTCTTCGGGCCTTCCAGTTTTACTTATTAATTTTTCTTCTGTGTATCAATGTCCGACTCTGCCTTATGGAATATGGATGCATCACTAAACTATGCAAATCTACTCTACAGACACAAGTAAATAAGCGTGTGACACGTGTGAATATCCTTGGAGCAAGAGATATAATTCACCTCCCTTTCTAGGTACTATCAGTATCAATTATTTCCCATGCACTAAGTACTCTAATCCCGATATGATCCCTCTTATAGGTACTATGAAGCTATTCTCTTTGTCCTATTTATTAACCCGAATAAGATTCAATTAACAAGTATTTATATAAGATAGTTCTAATAAGACTTCGGAGTCTACTCACTTAGAATCATAACATGTAATCCTGCTCAGCAGCAAACACACTCAATCAATAATCAAGATATGTATTAAGACTCTACATAACAATTAATGATGCACAAAATAACTCTGAGTATGAACTAAAAAGGAATAGTCTTATATAAAATAAACCACAAGTAGTGTTGTACGGAGTATACACACGAAAGTTCAATTAACTCATAAAACCTTCATAAACTCTAGAACTACCGAAGCGGTTCTAGCCCATGATTGATCGAAGAACAATCATGGTGTATGAATAGATCTTACCCATAGTCTTAAAAATTACAAGATAAATTAAGAAGCGAAGTAAACCCTAGATGTGGGCGCCATCACGTCTCTCTCCGTCTTGAATCTTCACTTGGTTCTCACTTGATTCGACAGATGAATCATTCTTCACAGCTCCGTAGGATGATGGTAGGATTTTGAATGTTGTGTAGAATGAAGGTCGTGTCTTGCTGCTGCGTAGGGTCTTCCTTTTATACTTTCAGCTCCTCCAATGGACCTCTAATGGGCTTTTTGAGCGAAAACACGTACTAAAGGTGTAAAAATATGGATCCGAAAGCTTCCTGTGTATCGGTTCGACCAAGGCCCTTGGTCGAACCATTCATGCCCTGGTCGAACCAACCTGTAACAAACTGGCAGATGGCTGGTTCGACTTGAACTGCTGGTCGAATCAGAAGCATCGCACGATGGAACTCTTTTACACCACTTCAGGCATTTGGTTCGACCACAGTTCGACTTTCATGCCAGGTCGAACCACATCATCATGGTCGAAGCCCTCTGTAATAAAATCACAGGTGCCTGGTTCGACCCGAACCAGTGGTCGAACCACTTGCTTCTTGGTCGAACCAGATTCTGAATTTTTTCTTTTCCAGTTTCGAGCACTTCTTTCTATTTTTCTTCGAAAATTCGCTCAAACGGTCTCAAACGTACCTGATTCGTGACTTTTCACTACATATCTCGATTTATCTCAACTTAAGATCAAATCACACATCATTATCACAGAATTAGAGCTCAAACTACGTGAATTTACACTCTTATCAAACCCCCAAACTTACATGTGCTCGTCCTGACGCAACGAAATCAAAACCACAAGAATAAGTGTAAAATTCACGAGGCCATCAAGTCAAGTACAATACATTCCTACACATGCAATTCTATCAATTTAAAACAAGTACCACTCGCATCACACAGTTCATTCATGTAAAATATCACTCAATTATAATATGCTTCGGAAGTCATCTAGCTCATAGTATAAGTATTTACTATCGCTCTCAAGTGTAAATTACACTTAAAAATGTTAATGTATACGCTCATATTCAATTCATATCTCCGCGTAACCATAAGCTTGACAAAGGTCTCAAAAATCAACTCATAATCGTTTCATTACTAGGATCACAAAGGACTTGTTCTTGGATTGTAATGTTGGCTCTTTGGTATAGGAAAATATAGATTAAGTGACTAATTCACTAGTAAAGAATTACCTTGGAGCTTTGCTTTACATCAAACAGCTTCCTCTTCTCCACCTTATTCTCATGATCTTTCTGATTCTCTATTTTCCTTCTTCACTTGGAATCAACATCATCTTTTTCCTTTCTTCAAACGCAAGGGTACCAATTTCGGGCACTACCCTTCTAAGCATTCGGAGTACCAGTTTTAGGTACTACCCCTAAACAAGATTTAACCATTCATTTTCTTCATACTACTTAACCAAACTTTTTCTTCCTTTTCTTCTTCACATTCAAACTAGCATATATTCACCTCAACTCTCTACTAATGAATAGGGTATTCAACAAGGCTCAAGTAAAGGATGAATAAAGGCTTTTTATCAAGGCTTGCCAAAGAAAAAGCTTTTAAAGGCTCAACAGGGCTTCCAATAATTTATATAGTATATGGGAAAGTAAAATTTAGCTAAGTGACTCAAATAAACAATAATGGCCTAAGATCATGTCCTAATAACTAACAATCATAAGTCTCACACAAGACTCCAAGTCAAGTTTTAGAATACGGATATATGAACGATTTTCACAAGAATAAACTATCATGCATGGATTTAGCATGATTTCATAAGGCTCAAATTCTCACATGGGTAATAGATTCCTAAGCACTCCTCATAGCATATAATCAAGATCAATTCTACAATGAACTCCACATATTTAATAAGTTATACATGCTTCTCATCAACAAAATCAACACATGCAAAATATGAATGCAACATACTCACCAAAAAGTCAACAACCCATCATAACAATCCAAAGTAAATCTCACAAATCAATCCAATCTCAGAATTAGTATATAATATCAATACATGCCACTCACACCACCAAATACCCAACCTGTCAAGAGAAAAGAGAAGGGGGAATGAGATGAAGCAGATAAAGATGAGAAATCGGCGCCCTCTACTCCTGTGGAGCATCATCATCGTTATCTCCCCTGCACCAATCATCAAAATCTCTCTGCAGGCTATCCATCTTCCTATCCAATGCCTCATAGTTATCACTCAAATCTCCCAACCTCTGATCCAAAACCACATAGTTTGCATGCAGTGCGTTGTAACGCATATCTAATGTGGCATAGCTCGTCGTCAGCAGGCCCAATTGGCGGTTCATCTCCCTCTGGTTGTTGTTTAAGTTCACAAGGTGCTCGTTCATCAAATGAAACTGCTCCCTATAGAACTCATCAGGACCGCCCCAATGTTGAGCTATGGCTGCTGTCGATATGGTGGTGGTGGTTTCTCATGCTGCTGCGGTATCTCTATCTCAGGATGCCCAATCGGCTCATCTCCATGCATCTCCATCAACGTGCTCTACATGCTGCTGCTGTTGTTGTGGTTGCTATTGTTGCGATTGCTGTTGTTGCGGTTGCTGCTGCCTTTGATCAACTATCCTTTGCAGCTCCTGATACATACTGGCAACATACATCTGAGCAACAGTCCTCCAATCTCATCTCCTCAAGCACGTTATTAAAATTGCCTCATGTGCTAAAGTGTCCATCAACATGTTTCCATCACCCTGAATATGAATCAAACCAATTGCTTCATACGAAAACATGAAAGAATAAGGATTAGAACCCCTGGTGAAAAACTAATCTCCACCTCGATGTAAAACAAATCCAACACGAACACATGCACTCATCACTTGCCAGTGAAATCCATGTGGTATGACTCAACCACGAGAGTAAGCAATCCTCCAATGTTCACTCTTTGAAAAGAGGAACTCCTGAATCGGTAAAGCTGCTGAATCAGATATGAACCCACATTGAACTGCACTCCATTCAACATACACCATAGAGCATAAAACTCTCCCCTAGATACACAACTTCCCTCAGATCGGGCAAACAACGTATTGCTCAAAACTCTATCCATGTATCTAGTGAACGGATTCCGAATCATAGTAGCATGAGCCTCCTTCGTCTTAAAGTCCATATCCTCTCCTGAAATAGATCTCCAAAAATCATTCGCTCTAAAATTTCCGTTCTCATGCCAAGAAATCCCCCTAGGAGTTCTGAGCAACAGATTAAAATCCTCAGATGTCCATGTTCTCCTTTCGTCTCCCAGCTGGAATGAACACTCATAAGGAAGCAAACTAGCACCCTTCTTAATCGTGATCGAACACAAAACCTCCGCAATAACATGAAAATATATAGGCGTCTTCAACTCCATGAAGTAATGGATTCCCACTTGATCAAATATCCACATGATATCATCACGAATATTCATCATCCTCATTGCATCATCATCCTGATACCTCGTGCGATTAATCTTATTTGACATAGCACCCCATCAATCTTTAATCTCCACCCAATTCTCCATCTCAATGTGGAAATGCCTCGGCAACTTTAGACACAATTTCTTAGTAACCTCATCTTCACGAGGCGGCTTATCCTCCCTCCTCTTGGAACGTATTTCAGTTGCCTTCCCTTTTCCTAAAAGAATAATATTTCATCACCAAACAAATACAAGGAAAGTAAACCAACCACATTCCAAGTCTAATCATACACCAAACTCTACTCAAGACTTCAAGTTATTCATGTATAATTAACTTCAAACAAGCATGCTATTCATAAGATTACACCATGAATCCATAAACATGCTATTCCACTATTCATTCAACTTCTTCAACAAAAATTTCAACAATTTCACCCTTCACTTCACTTTCCACACTTAAGCATGCAATTTATCAAACACAAATCCACTTAATTCTAACATGCTTCTCTTCACCACACACATTGCTCAATAATTCCGCATAAAACATCAAGGTCTACACAAAAATTAACAATTAAAATCGGACCCATCATTTGTTCATAAGAAAACATCCAAATTACACCATGAATTCACATAAAAACTAGTTCAATCAACTTACCCACTCAAAATCAAGCAATAAACTTTCAATCCTAGGGTAGTAGGGTCAAGAGAATGTACATTTCGATCCAGACATGGCTTAGTATGAGCCAAAGATGAAAATTCCCAAAATTGGATGGAAAACCCTAGTTTTACAACTAGAAAGCTCCAAATCCGCAAGAAATCAAGTGTGGGAAGGGTGGAAAGTGGTTTAATCAGAGTAGAATCAAGTAAAATTGAAGTTTTGGAAGAGAGGGTTTTTGGTTCGGAGAGGATTCGAGTGCAGGTGGTGTGCAAAATGTACGAAACAGGGGCTCGAATCTGATTTAAACCCGACTTACCTGGACTGGTTCGACTCGAACCAAATGATCGAACCACCTCGTCGTGGTCGAACCACGCTTCTGGACAAATTTAGATTCTAGTTCGACTCGAACCATTGATCGAACCAGAACATCGAGGTCGAACCAGCCTGTAATAAATTTTTAGTTGGCTGGTTCGACTCGAACCCTTGGTCGAACCATGAGCCCCTAGGTCGAACCAGCCTGTAACGATTTCTCTAATTTTTTATTCGACTCGAACCATCTGGTTCGACTTCCTCCAATGGTTGAAACATGATGCTGTTCCTTCAAACTCAATTCTTCTTCGTCCCCCTGCAAACTTCAAGCTCAAAAATGATCATTAGGTACCAAAATAGAGTAAAACAATACTAGAAAACCACCATTAAGACTCAATAAATCATGTATATATACTCCGCATATGACACAATAAATAAAACACTACTGAACATTAGGTAAATTGCAAAAAATTGACACATCAACACAGTTAAAGTTTTAATATGCCGCAAAAAATCAACTCTCTTAACAAATGTTACAAATAAAAGATTATACTCTCGGTGCTACGATGAGATAAGTACATCACACCCCCAAACTTAGTAGAAACTATAGTCGAAACTAAGTTTGCAAAGAGATGTAATTTCCGATAAGTAAGCACATCAAATATATAAATTTCTTACTCACACTAATGACATAAAGCAATTAAACAAGAGGGAAAGCCTCCAACAGGCGCACTTGTGTAACGTCGGAGAGTAACGATGGTACCATATCAATGTAAGATATCCTCAAAGACGATGCAAGCATCATCCGGCGACTTATAATGCTTCAATCTATGCCCATTCGCCGCTATGATGTCTCCGTCCTTGTCCATGATCTCAAAACTCCCCCCTCCGCAGGCTCTATGGATAATGAATGGTCCAGTCCACTTCGATTTCAATTTTCCTGCAAAGAGCTTCAAACGAGAGTTAAAGAGTAATACCTCATCACCTTACTTGAATTCCTTGTAAGTGATCTTCGAATCATGTCATTTCTTCATTCTTTCTTTATAGATCACTGAATTCTTGAAAGCTTGATTTCTGAACTCATCTAGTTGATTGATATAAGTCAACCTCAACTCTTTTTGTTCCTTAAGACACAAGTTCAAACTTCTCAATGACCAAAAAGACATGCTGAATCTCCACAGGTAAGTGGCACGACTTCCCATAGACAATTTAATAAGGTGACATGTCTAGCACAGTCTTGTATGCAGTACGGAACCCCCACAAAACATCATTAAGCTTCATAGCCCAATCCATCATATTAGTTCCGACTACCTTCTCCAAATTTTGCTTCACTTGTTAGTTTGGAGACTTCGGCTTGCCCATTAGCTTGAGGATGATAGGATGTAGTAACCCTATGCTTAACACCATACTCCTTGAGAACTCTTTCTATAAGCTTGTTGACGAAGTGGGAACCTCCATCACTTACCAGTGCTTTAGGAACTCCATAGCGGGCAAAGATATGTTTCTTCAAGAAAGACAACATGGTCTTAGCGTCATTCATGCGAGTAGGAATGGCTTCAACCCACTTAGAAATATAATCCACTACTAGAAGGATGTAGAGAAATCCATTAGATGGGGGAAAAGGTCCCATAAAATCAATTCCACATACATCAAAGATTTCGATAATAATGCTTTGCTGAAGTGGCATCTCATCTCTTCTACTTATGTTTCCCATCTGTTGACATCTATCGTATGTCGCTACATAGAATTCACAATCTTTAAACAGAGTAGGCTAATAAAGAGCAGATTGAAGTACCTTTGCTGCAGTCTTTTGAGCTCCAAAATGCCCCCCGTTAGGTTGTGCATGGTAAAAATCAAGAACACTCTCCATCTCCATCTCGGGCACACACATACGGACGGTAAAATGCGTATAAATCTTGTAGACAAATGGATCATACCATATAAAAGTCTCAACATCTCTCTTTAATTTCACAAGTTGATACCTGTTAAGATATTTTGGAATTTCACCCATGGCAATGTAATTAACATAATCCACTTACCATGGATCCATTCCTTGAGCATCTACTACACAAGCTCTCTCCGCTCCTTCAGCAAACACAGCCATAATCTTCTCATCAGGGAATATCTCCTCTATGTAATTGAAAGAATCATCACAATGCTCCAATATCTCCAACCTTGATAGGTGATCCGCCAACAAATTTTCTATACCCTTCTTATCCCGAATCTCCATATCAAACTCCTGCAGAAGAAGGATCCATCTAATGATCCTTGTCTTCACTTCCTTCTTCTCCATCAAGTACCGAATCACAGAATTATCCGTGTACACTATAGTATTCATACAAACCAGATATTATCGAAACTTATTGAATGCATACATAAAAGCTAGAAACTCCTTTTCAGTTACAGTGTAGTTCTTTTATGCTGCATCATAAGTCTTACTCGCATAGTAAATGACGCATAATTTCTTCTCTCTCATCTGCCCAAGCACCACTCCAAGTGCTAAATCACTTGCATCATATATTAGTACAAACAGCTGAGTCCAATCCAGTGTGATCAAGATAGGTGCAGTAATAAGTGCCTCCTTAAAAACCTGAAAAAAATTTATACATTCATCATCAAATAAAAGGAACATCCTTTTCAAGTAAGTTAGACAACGGCTTGGAGTATTTTGAGAAGTCTTTGATAAATCTTCTATAAAATCCTGCGTGTCAAAGGAAGGACCGCACTCCCTTCTCATTAGTGGATGGTGGAAGCTTCTCAATCGCCACCACCTTACTCTATCAACCTTCAATCCTTTGGCTGAAATATGATATCCCAAAACAATCCCATCTCTTACCATGAAGTGACACTTCTCCCAATTCAAAACCAGGTTAGTATCAACACATCTCTTCAAAACAGTTGACAGATTAGTCAAACAAATATCAAAGGAGGAACCAAAAATAGAAAATCATTCATAAACACCTCCATGATCTTTTCTATCAAGCCATCAAATATCGCCATCATGCAACGCTGAAATGTAGCAGGTGCATTACACAATCCAAAAGGTATCTTTTTAAAGCAAAAGTTCCATAAGGGCAAGTAAAAGTAGTCTTTTCCTGGTCCTCGGGTGCAATCATGATTTGATTATAGCCCAAATACCCATCCAAGAAACAATAAAAATCATACCCTAGTAGACGATCAAGCATTTGATCCATGAAAAGAAGGAAAAAGTGGTCTTTGCGTGTATTTTCATTTAATTTCCTATAATCCAAACACACACGCCACCCTGTAGGAATTCTAGTGGCTAATGCCTCACCATCATCTGACTTAACAATAGTCATGCCCCCCCTTCTTAGCTACAACATGCAATGGACTCATATGGGGACTATCACTAATTGGATATATAATTCCTGCATCTCGCCATGTTAGGATTTGCTTCCTAATCACTTCTTGAATAGCAGGATTCACCCTCCGCTGATTCTGAATGCTACCCTTAGCCTCATCTAATAATCTAATCTTATGCATGCAATATGATGGATTAATGTCTTTCAAATCATCAAGAGACCAACCAATCATAGACTTATACTTTCTAAGCACATCTAATAACTCATCGATTTGATCATCAGTTAAAGAAGAAGATACAATTACCAGATATGTTTCATTATCACCTAGATAGGTACACTTAAAGTGCTCCAGTAGCAGTTTCAACTTCTCTTTCTTCTTCTCTTTTACTGCGCTCTCCCTATCCAATGGCAAGTATTTTCTAGTCCACTTCACCTCTTCAAATTTGGTTCTTTTTACTGTCATCACCCAAAGCAAGCAAATTTTAAGAAATTCAATACATACCTCATTAGAGAGCTCATCTAACTCGGTAGTGGGAAAAGTAAGAGACTCCGCCAAGCATGTCTCCAAGGGATCCTTTGAAAGGATCAAAGACATATCTTCCTTCACGATCTCCTCCACCACATCAATGCTATAACATTGTGTCTCCATCGGCATCTTCATTGCTTTATCAAGGTTGAACAGAACCTCTTCTTTATCCATCCGTAGCCTTGGCTCACCCTTTTGAACATCAATCATAGCTCCAGCAGTGGCAAGGAATGGTCTCCCTTAGATAAGAGGGGCATTATCCTTGCCATCTTCCATCTCTAGTACTAGAAAATCCACAGGAAAGACCAGTTTCTCTACTTTAACAAGATCATCTTCAATCACTCCCTTTGGAAAGGTCATAGACCTATCCGCCAATTGTAGAGCAACTGTTGTGGGAGTTAACTCCCCCTAACCAAGCCTTTGAAATATAGAAAAGGGCATCAAATTAATGCTTACCCCAAGATCACACAAGGCTTGTCGTGTCAGCCCATTTTCGATTTCACATAGAATAGTGAAGATTCCCGGATCCTTTAACTTAGCTATCATCTTCCTCTGGATGATCGAGCTGCAGTTCTCAGACAAATTCACCATTTCAATTACGTTCAAGCTTCTCATCTTCAAAAGTATATCCTTTAGAAAGCGAGCATAGTATGGCATCTCTAAGATTGCTTCAGAGAAAGGAATGCTCAATCTTATCTTGTTTATGATATCAGAAAACTTCTTGAACTTTTCTTCCAATTCCTTCTTCACTAACCTGAAAGGAAACGGAGGATGTATCTTTGTCTTAGGAATTCCCCATCCATCAAGTTCAACCTTCTCTGCTTTATCCCTCTCAGCTCTCAATCTCTTTGCTCTTTCCCATTTCTTTTCCACTATAAGATCAGTATTCTGCCCTTTGGATGGTACTGGAGTAGCATCATTAACATCAGGTAAAGCATTCTGCGTGGAAAATGGTACTAGACGAGGCAGTTCGACCTCGGTTTGACCATGAGTGCTGGTCGAACCAGGTGTGTAGTGGTCGAACCGAGCATTAAAAAATTTAGCTTTCCTCGTACAGGTCGGTTCGACCATGGTTTGACCTTTAGGGGTGGTCGAACTAGGACTGGGTTGGTCGAACCCAACATCAGAGAATTTTGGACAGGCTGGTTCTACCATGGTTCGACCTTCAGGGTTGGTTGAACTAGATCTGTATTTGTCGAACTAACCAGCTGAACGCTCCAGAGGTTGCCCAGGTGCTTGGTTCGACTTAGGAGGTATGGTTCGACCTGATGTCTTGGTCAAACCCTGGTCGAATCGAGCTCCTGGAGCTCCAGAATTCATTTCTGGTATCATCGATCCATCATAATGTGTTCTAGACCTTAACGTGATGGCATGGCATTCTTTCGAATTAGTTATACTTTGAGATGGGAACTTCCCCTTCTCTACCGTTTGGGTCAATTGATTCACATTCCCGGCCATTTTTCCCATCAACAACGTCAAGTCCTTCATCTATTTAGATATATCCTCATGATTTTTATCTATTTTTGCCTCCAACTTTCCCTCTAGACGATCCACTCTTGCATCAGTCCTCGCCATATACCTATTCACTATATTCTTAAAACTAGGTTTTCCTTCTTCGACCTTAGCACCCGGATCAACACCAATAGGAGGTTGTACTGCTGAATTTTGATTACTCTATGAAAACTCCGGCCTCCTTGGTTGTTGATAATTACCAGGGGACCAAGATTATTGAAGTTCCCTTGATAATTCTGGTTTCCTTGATTTTGGAACCTCGTTCCTTGAATACTTTGACCCATGGCATATTTTGTTTCTTCTAATTCCTCTTGAGTAGCTCCTTCATTACCAATATCCTGCTGCATAATTGGTACTCGTTGTGCTATATCAATAATCTGCTTTTGCTGAGACTCAAGTAACTTGTTTATATTAGTCAAACTAGAGACGATCTCATCTTCTCTACTCTACTTAACCATAGTATGCTCAACCTGAGCTACTTTTCCAAGAACATATATGCCTCTCACTCTATCAGTTAGCCAATCTCTTGAATTTACCGAAATATCCTCAAAGAGCTTTTTGGCCTCAACGGATGTCTTTGTAAGTAGTGCTCCATTAGAAGAAGCATCAAGTAACACTTGAGAATCACAATCCAACCCGTTGTAGAAAATACTGATGTATTGAGCTTTAGATAGCCCATGCTGCAGACACTTTCTAAGCATGTCCTTGAATCTGTCCCAAGCTTCATGAAATTTCTCTCCACTCCCGATAGAAAATTGATTGATGCCTTGCTTCATCCTAAACACCTTGGAAGGTGGCATGTATCTCTCCAAGAACATCAATTTCAATTGCTCCCAGGTAGTGCATTCAGCAGCACTAAGAGTATCGTACCAATCTCTCAATCTTTCAGTAAGCAAGAACTTAAACAACACAATCCTCCTCGCATCCTCATGATCTCCTGCGCTCTTTTGTGTACTTGCATACCCCAGGAATTTATTCAGATTCTATAAAGGATCTTCAAAGGTTCCCCCAGAGAAGGGACTCCTTTCTATCATGCAGATCAGAGCAGGGTGAAAATCAAAATCCGCATCGACCCCTCTTGTTCCTAATAGCCCCAAGTTGCCTCCTCATTTTTTCTTAAAGACTTCACAGATGGCAACATTATCTGGATTAGCCCTATCTTTGGCCATGTTGATTGATTTTGCTTCCGACTTATCTCCGATTGTAGCTTCAATCGCTTCCAAGTTCAGCTCATCAACTTCAACTCCTAAATTAAGAGCTGCGGTTGCTTATACGTTCTTGTTCTTCTTGTTCTTTGCCTTCTTCTTCCTCAACGATGCACCAATTTCTGGATCATAAGGTGCTAATGTTCCGGCCTTTGATCTAGTGTGCATACACCTAAGAAAAATAAGCGTTAGAAATTAAAGACAAGATAAAATAGTCTCAATTAAACAAGATATAATAAATTAATAATTAATGTCGTCCCCGACAACGGCACCAAGAACTTGTTGGACGTTTTCTCAACACATAATTAATCCCCAAGTATGAAGGATGTTATTGTAGCTTTGATAAGCGACCAAAGTATATATCGAAGCCAAGGGATATATTATTATCAATTCAATTATAATCTAACTTATTAAGACTAGATTGACAATAATTTGATGGAATAGTTAATTAACTATGAAACAAATAATTTAAATAGCAAATAAGGTAAACAAACAATAGAGATTAAACGAAAGTGAATAAGTGAGAAATTAGGTAGTTCTTCGGGCCATCCAGTTTTACTTATTAATTTTCCTTATGTGTATCAATATCCGACTCTGCCTTGTGGAGTATGGACGCATCACTAAACTAAGCAAATCTACTCTATAGACACAAGTAAATAAGCGTGTGACACGTGTGAATATCCTTGGAGTAAGAGATATAATTCACCTCCCTTTCTAGGTACTATCAGTATTAATTATTTTCAGTGTATAAGTACTCTAATCACGATATGATCTCCCTTTATAGGTACTATGAAGTTATTCTCTTAGTCCTATTTATTAACCCGAATAAAAATCAATTAACAAGTATTTATATAAGATAGTTCTAATGAGACTTCGGAGTCCCCTCACTTAGAATCATAACATGTAATCCTGCTCAGCAGTGAACGCACTCAATCAATAATTAAGATATGTCTTCAGACTCTACATAACAATTAATGATGCACAAAACAACTTAGAGTATGAATTAAAAAGAAATAGTCTTATATAAAATAAACCACAAGTAGTGTTGTACGGAGTATACACATGGAAGTTCAATTAACTCATAAAACCTTCATAAACCCTAGAACTACCGAAGCGGTTCTAGCCCATGATTGATCGAAGAACAATCATGGTATTTAGATAGATCTTACCCGAAATTTTAAATACCAGTTAATTTATTTGATGATTATTTTAGATTAATTTCGATATATTTATTCATGTTATATGCCAATTGTCGTTTTTATCCCTTGAAGTGGAAAACTAATGTTAATATACTTGAAGTATATAATGAGGATATTTTGGGCTAGAAGTCCCTCCATTCAGTGCTTTTAAAGCACATGTGTTTCTCATAATTGTATCAGGCCTGACATGCACTTATGATGAACTTGCTAGCAAGATATTATAACTTTTTGATAAAGAGAAGTTACATGAAATTAGACGTATCCTCAAGTATCTCGTTGATACAAAATATATTTATTTATTTATAAGAAATCAACGCGACATTGGCATATTGATTTGAATGGTAATTAAATGATCCCCATAATGTTGAAGTTTCAAACTGGTGTAAGGATAAGATTGTTCATATAATAACTTAATAGCTCATAGGGCATAATAAAATATACTTTTCTTTTTCTTTTATAAGGCAATAAATTATGAGTTGCATGGATGAGCAATTAATATATTATGATAGACATGACAAATTTATCTTTTGTGCTCCAGAAGAGCAGCAAGATATTACACATAGTATTTGCTCATATGAAAATCTATATTATTTATCGTTATTTTGTTTATTCCCAAATTATACTTTAATATCTGCTTGTAGTAATGTATTATGTAGACCCAGAAGATTATCGTCTTCAGGGGGAGTGAAAATTCCAAGTAAATTCTGAAATTTCGATCTTGAATATCAGCAGTTATATTTCAAAATACTGCTATTTTAAGGGAGAGTGGTAATTTCTAAACAATCCAGAAGATTAGGTTATAAAAACCAATAGTTGTACTCTTTTTTCCTTTACTAAGTTTTTCCCATTGGGTTTTCTTAGTCTAAGGTTTTTGATGAGACAACTAAAACAATACATGAAAATTGTAAGACATGATGTACTCTTTTTCCCTTAACTAAGTTTTTCCTAATAGGTTTTCTTAGTTGAGGTTTTTAATGAGACAGACAAGTTAAATGTCTTGGGGGAGAAACAATTTCTAAATAATCCTGAAGATTTAGTCTTGAAGACAAAGTTGTACTATTTTTCTTTAACTAAGTTTTTTCCTACAAGGTTTCCTTAGTTGAAAGTTTTTTTAATGAGGCAGATATTATGAAATATTAAAAATTATAAGACATGTACTCTTTTCCTCGACTGATTTTCCCCACAGGGTTTTCTAGCGAAGTTTTAACGAGGCATGCATATGACGTTGTAACGTCGTAATGTCCAAGGGGGAGTGATGTGAAATATTTTATATGGACATTACTTCTTATATCATTAGAATAGGAAGAGAGCTAATTAACATTGTACCATTTCTCTTCTCTATATAAAGAGTGAGAATAATAGGGTTTTGTATACATTCATACCGTTAATGAAATCTCTCTCTCCTTACTTTGTATTCTTCTTCTTCTTTATGATTCTCTTATTGTTCTTATTAAATAGTTTACAACAATTATGACTTTTTCAAATCAGGAAATAATTTAGTTCAAATCCTGACCATGTATTTCTCAAATAAGTTTCAGCCACTGTCTATTTCTCAAACAAATCTCAGTCATCAAATAAAATAATTAAATAATTGTAACTATGACTTTTTCAAATTATGAAATAAGATATTATTTATTAAAAAATGAATAATGTTAAATATATTATATGAATATATTCAAAAATTTTAAACAAATCTCATCCACCTATTAAAATAATTAAATAATTGTAATTATATCTTTTTCAACTTTTTCAAATCAGGAAATTAGATATTATTTATTAAAAATTGAATAATAATTATGACTTTTTCAAATCATGAAATAATTAATTAGTAAAAAAATCATGACCATCTATTTTTCAAACAAATTTCAATCACTCATTAAAATAATTGAATAATTATAAGAGTTTAGAATTTACAACATACTGTTTCTAGAGGGTTTAGGGTTTCCAGAGGGTTTATGGCATAATGTTTTCAGTAAGCCACCTATTAAAATAATTAAATAGTTGTAATTATGACTTTTTCAAGTTAGGAAATAATTTAGTCAAAATCCTGACCATCTCTTTCTCAAACAAATCTCAGCCACCCATTAAAATAATTAAAAAATTATAATTATAATTTTTCAAATTAGAAAAGGGAGGATTACTACTAGGTACACAAAAAAACCCTAAATTACTATGAGATACAAACATACAAAAGTATTACTACTAGGTACAAAAATATATAGTGATATTCCAATATTACCCCTATTAATGTGCTGCACATAAATATTGTGTGCAGCAAAAGTTCATGTGCAGCAAAGTGTGTGCAGCAAAAAAAAGTGTGTGCAGGAAAAAAAAGTGTGTGCAGCAAAAAAATGTGGTGTTCCGGCAGCGGCAGCTTTTCCGGCGAACAGTTTTTTTTTTTTTTTTTTTTTGACGAACAGAATATATCATGGGTTTAGGGGTATATTTGGTATTTTACTTTAATATTTTGTATTAAATAATAATTATTTTAAATCAATGTATCTAGTAGTAATTAGGGGTACAAAGTGTGTACCTATCAGTAATTATTTCATTAGAAATATTTTTATTAAAAATTTAATAATATTAAAGTATTTTTTAATAAATTAAAAAATTTTAAATAAATCTCAACCACCCATTAAAATAATTAAAAAATTATAATTATGACTTTTTCAAATTAGAAAATAATTTAGTTCAAATCCTGACAATATATTTCTCAAACAAATTTCAGCCACCCATTAAAATAATTAAATAATTATAAGGGTTTATGGTTTATGGCATAATGTTTAAAGAGAGTTTAGGGTTTATGGCATAATGTTTCAAGAGTTTAGGGTTTAGAGTTTATAGAGGATTTAAGGTTTAGGGTTTATGACATAATTTTTTCAAAAGGTTTACCAATTATCGGTAGGGTATAGTGTTCTTTCCACGTGTAAAATATATAAATTCAAATAAATATATATAGATAATTTATTTTATAATGATTAACATAAAAATATAACTTAAAAATAAAAGGAAGTAATTTAGTCAAAATCCTGACCATTTATTTTTCAAATAAATTTCAGCCACCCATTAAAATAATTAAATAATTGTAATTATAACTTTTTAAATTGGGTAGGTCTTGCGTGAGACCATCTCACGTGAGATCATTTTTCACTTTTTAAAATAGTTATCACTTTCGCTATAAATCGTTATCACTTTTTATTTATACTATAAATTGTTCATAAGAGAGCATTATCACTTTTTATTAATTTATTATTATTTTCCTTCATAAAGTTATCATTTTCTGGCCGTCTCACGCCCTTACGTGAGACGGTCTCACACAAGTCTTTGCCTTCTAAATTTACAGCATTATAATTTACACTATGCCAAACTGTGGAAAGATAACGGAGATTCCCCATTGTTGTAGCCCTCTAATCTCCGTTGTTATCCCGACAGTTGTTAAAGGTCAAGACTTTTAACAACGGGGATCGACCCGTTGTCGTAGCTAATCTTTAACAATGGGGAATCCCCGTTGTCATAGCCTTAAATTTCCATTGTTAAAATTGTTATAATCATGACCAAAAATATTTAACAACGGGGTATCCCCGTTGTTGTAGAGAGCTACGATAACGGGGTGTCTCCGTTGTCGTAGCCCTCCTAGCTCCGATATTAATCTGGCAGTTGTTAAAAGTCTAGACTTTAACAACGGTAGTTTAACCATTTTTGTAGCTAACCTTTAACAACGGTGTATCCTTATTGTTGTAGATTATATCCCCCGTTGTTGTTTGAGGCATGATTAAAATGTTCAACTTTTAACAACGGAGTATCCCCGTTGTCATAGCTATCTTTAACTAATTACTGCATATTATATTTTAATAAATTATTTGACATTCATGTTATTTAAAGTAAAGTAGATCAAATTGAGCGTGCAACAGTCTTTTTTTCAAACAAATCTCGGCCACCCATTAAAATAATTAAATAATTGTAATTATAACTTTCTAAATTTGTAGCATTATAATTTAGTGCATAATTCAATCCTGGTCATCTATTTCTCAAACAAATCTCAGCCACCTATTAAAATAATTAAATAATTATAATTATGAATTTTTTTCAAATTAGGAAATAATTTAGTCAAAATCCTGACCATCTATTTCTCAAACAAATTTCAGCCACCTATTAAAATAATTAAATAATTATAAGGGTTTAGGGTTTAAGGTTTATGGCATAATGTTTCCAGAGTGTTTAGGGTATCCAGAGGGTTTAAGGTTAAGGGTTTATGGTTTAGAGTTTTGGTAATGTTTTCAAATCAGGAAAAATTTTGGTCTAAATCCTGACCATTTATTTCTCAAACAAATCTCAACTACCCATTAAAATAAATAAATAATTATAATTATGACTTTTATAAATTAGGAAATAATATATTATTTATTAAAAATTGAATAATATTATATATATTACTTGAAAATATTCAAAAATTTTAAATAAACCTCAGCCACTCATTAAAATAATTAAGAGTAGTACTATTGTACACAAGATTTTTAACGTACAATGAGTCAAAATATAGAAAGCGGGTCGCATATATAAGAAACAAATCCGATTAAATTATTTCCCCTCCACACCTAGGTCAGAATTCTCTCTGCCTCTCAACCGCTTGAGCGCACCTCCCCTCCACTTTATCTTAGTCGCTCTGCCGCCGTTCATTTGCTTTCTCTCCGTTCCACCTCTGTCCGCCTCCTACTCAGCACTGCTAGCATTCGTTCGCTACTTCTGTCCACTTCCCCTCTCCACTCACCTACTCTCCATCTTACGGTGTTCTCTCTCTTCGAGGATGTTGCACGCTTCTGTTTTCTTCTCTCCTATACAGCAATGTTACAACAATGACTTTTCCTCTGTGATCAAATAACAATGATAGTTTTAGTCTTCTTCGTCTTATACGATACATCTGACATTTTTCTATCCATTTTTTTCAGATCTAATGAAATCTATATTTCATTTAATAATTGATCGTACCTCAATTTAAATTTTAATTCTTCAATTTACAATTGATTAAGTTTTGCTTCAATATTATCTTAGATAACATTAATTTAGTATCAATATCATTCTTTATGATTTGATTGATTTTGTCTGTAAATTCATCAACCTCTAATTTCTAATTTCTTCTTATTTAATTATTCATCTTTTTTTTTTGTGTTTTGATTCTTTCTTCAAACGATACGCAATAAGTCCATACATTGAAATTCTATTGAAATGGAGATCTTGTTTTGTTATTCCTCTGTCGATGCGTCGTTTCCTTCAGAATGGAAGAATTTTTAAATTAGTGTATTAATTATTATTCATTACTGTACTTTTTTGTTTTCTTAAATGTATTCTTCTTAATAATTGAAAGGGAGATCTATTGTTTTGTTATTCCTCCTAGTTTTCTTCCGAACGAAAGAAAAATCCTCAAATTATGTATTTTTAAATTAGTGTATTAATTATTATTCATTAATGTACTTTTTTATTTTCTTATGTATTCTTCTTTATATATTATTTTTCATATCTTTAAATAAATGTATTAATTTTCATAACTTTTAATTTTTGAGATTTAGTTTGATTCAATTCATGAGATTTTATTTTATCAATCAACTGTAATTTTTTTCAATAAAGTATATTTTTTTTCATAGATGTATTTTGTACTAAAAAAAAGAGTGGATGTGTGATAAAATTATTTATATAAAATATCAATATAAATAAATTTTATCATTTTTAAAAATTGATATATTTATTAAGAATAACATGTACATTGATGAGGAGAAACTTATACAATTAGTTATTAAAATGTGTTGTGCGTATTAATTAAAAAATACATTTACTTTATATAATGTATACACTAGTTAATTAAAATTAATACAGTCACTTATACAGAATTAAAAAATATATATGATTGATATATATTCAAAATTAATAAAATACATTAAAAAATAAAATGTTATACATTTATTTTAAATAACATATACATTTAAAGAAATCGAAAATATTTTATACACTTACCTCCAAAATTAATAAATACACTGAAGAGTAAAATGAAATACATTTCTTTTATAAAAAATATACAAGGATACATCAACATTAAAACTTCAAACTATCTTGAATACATCTCCACCATTACAATTGAAATCTAAATTTCAAAACCAATCCTCCAACAAAAACTGTAACAAATTAAAAAATAAGAAAATGAGATCTAAATCTCAAAATCAAGTCTCCCATCAGAAGATTAGAACGCAATTATTGCTTTCAATAAATCAGGGAGGGGAGTTAAGGGGTAGAAGAATTGAATAATCCGGGAGAATTGCATCAAATCATATTTCAGGACACCCTAATAAAAAATGATTCCAGCCTCCATACAGCAAAAGTGCAAAGCATTCTTTCACATCCACAAAATAGGAATTGGAATTCGTCGACACGTTCCATTTCAACATAAGAGGAGTAGTAGAATCACAAAAATTCAGATCGAGACAACATCGAGATCTACCGGCTTGAGACGGCAAGGAAATGGAGCAGCGGCGAGGACAAAGATTCAAAATCGAGATAATGATGTGATTCACTGGCTTGAGAAGACGAAGGAGATAGAGCAGCGGCGAGAGCGCTGTGTGACGTGTGGTTGGAGACAAGGTTGAAACGGCGAAAAAATAAGTGGAAGAGGTTGTGAGAGAGAGATCGATACCTAAGGTAGAGAGGGGTGAAGTGGGGCAAATGACCCAACGGGCTAATTAGAGTATAAGTACTCGGGTCACTGGGTCAAATTTGACCCAATTGCACCTTAAAAACTGGTGCACAATAGTAATTGCCAATAATTAAATATTATAATTATGACTTTTTCAAATTTGGAAATAATTTAGTACAAATCATGATCATCTATTTCTCAAACAAACTTTAACCACCCAATAAAATAATTAAATAATTATAAGGGTTTATGACATAATATTTCCAGAGGGTTTAGGGTTTATGACATAATGTTTTCAGTCAATCACCAATTAAAATAATTAAATAATTATAATTATGACTTTTTCAAATAAGAAAATAATTTAGTACAAATATTGACCACCTATTTCTCAAAGAAATCTCAAACACCCATTAAAATAATTAAATATTTATAATTATGACTTTTTCAAATCAGGAAATATGATATTATTTATTAAAAATTGAATAATATTAAATATATTATTTGAATATATTAAAAATTTTCAAACAAATCCCAGGCATCCATTAAAATAGTTAAATAATTGTATATACGAAAATTTAGATGAGTCTTTTAAGTTAATTGAAATGAAAGTTTGGTTGAGTTAATTAACAGTAAAACATCTCATTAATTGATTGATGTTCATAAATTAGTAATATAGAGTTTGATCTTATAATTTTGAAAAAACAAAATTTTATTATTGCATTTTTAATTGCTAAAATTTCTGCAACCTCATTGCAAAATATATTAGAAAACTTATACGAATTGATCAACTTAACATGCTTGCAATGTTTTACAAGTGTTTTACCCATAACTACATTAGACTTTATTATTTAAACATTAGGTTAGATATAATTCGAATAAATATTATTCGGTTCAAACATCATAAAATTAAGTGAAGTGTTGCCCTAAAAAAAATACATCCCGTACAACGCACGTGTTCAGTTACTAGTTATACTTTAATAATAGGTTAATTCATCTCACAAACCATCTAACATATGTCCGTCCCATAAGAGAGTGTCATTTTATTTTAGAGTAGGTCTTGTGCGAGACGTCTCATGGATCCCCTTACATGAAACGGATTATCCATTCGTTTAATTAAATATAGTTTAAATTAAATTAAGAAGAAAAAAGCTACATTTGGCTTGTATTAATTAAGGCGATTCAAAAAGAATATACTACATATTACCGATTCGGTGAAGTTATATTCAGGCTTACACTAAATACATACCCCTCTTTATTAAATACATATTTTTATTATTATATATTTAAATTATATATTTTGTTAAGAGTGAGGCTCTTGTGCCCCAGTGGACACTGTGCTCCTTTACAATTTAAACTCCTAGCAATACATAGGATTAAATAGAATACGGAGGGAGATGGTTGTGTTCCCATGGGGTACAATCTGTCCTCGGGGGAACACAAGTTTTTTCCTTTTGTTAAAGTCTAAATTACTCACTTTTTATTTAATCCAATTTAATCCTATAACTTTCCTCATGGCTTATTTTAGTCCCAATAAAGATAAGTTTGTCAATTTAGTCCAACCGGTGAAGAAATAGGGCCAAACACGTCCTATTTTTGCCGAAAAATGCTGACATAATCAGAAAACGGCCACGTCACAATCAGAATCGTCGATTTTCGATCGGGACGATGACGTGGCACCCTGATGGCAGGTGAGTCGGCAGGATAAAAACTTATTTAGTCCCATAACTTTACTCATGGTCTATTTTAATCCCAATAAAGATAAGTTTATCAATTTAGTCCCACCGGCGAAAAAATAGGGCCAAACATGTCCTATTTTCATCGAAAAATGCTGACATCACCCAAAAACGGCATGTGATTGTCACGTGGTAACCGAAATCACCGATTTCTGACCGGGACGATGACATGACGCCCTGATGGCAGGTGATTCAACAAATTAAGTGTTATTTTAATGCCAACAAGGCATTTTTATTTTATAAAATTTTAAATAATTAGAAAACAAAAATTAAACAAAAAATATATTAATAATCTGTCACATAGTTAAGCTGGCTTGGCTTAACATTACTAATTCTCCATTCTTGAATTTTAAATTATTTTTCTGCGTGATTTATTTTCTTTCGTATTAGTTTAATTATTAATTTCAGTTTCTAATTAAATTATTCTCAAAAATTCCCCGAATTTATCTTACACTAAAATTGTCATACATAGAATTAATTGGTAGATCTAGAACTATCTCATGGGTTCGACATTTGACTTGGTCACACACACTACAATTGAACCCTTATACTTGAGGGTGAAATAAAATAATAAACAGTCAGCATATTGAGGTTGAAATAATCTCCTGGTTTATTAATTAGGTTTTTTAGCACGTTTTTGTTTTCTAATTATTTAATATTTTAGAAAATAAAAATGACTTGTTGGCATTAAAATAATATTTAATTTGTAGACTCACTTGTCATCAGGGCGTCAATCATCGTCCCATCCAGAAATAGGCGATTCAGGTGATGTCAGATTTTTCGGTAAAAATAGGACGTGTTTGGCCCTATTTCTTCACCGGTGGGACTAAATTGACAAACTTATTTATATTGGGACTAAAATAGGACATGAGAAAAGTTATGGGATTGAATAGGTTTTTGTCCCGCTGACTCACCTGCCATCAAGGCGCCACATCATCGTCCTGGCTGGAAATCGACGATTTCGATTGTGATGTGGCCTTTTTCCGATGATGTCAGCATAATCCGGCGAAAATAGGATGTGTTTGACCCTATTTCTTAACCGGTGGGACTAAATTAACAAATTTATCTTTATTGGGACTAAAATAGACCATGAGTAAAGTTATGGGACTAAAATGGTTTTTATCTCCATTTAATACACACCCTAATCTTTAGATTAATTATGGTGCCAACGTCATCGCATTTTAAAACAGAATTTCATCTTCAACAATGTCGCACAAACATATCAACAAACAGATCATTGGCATATTGGACTTCATGATCTTTAACAACGTCCTGTAAGATTTTGACATCCATGTCTGCCAGCCTAACTCTGACCAAAGCAACATGAAAAGAAGTAGATGAGATTAGCAAAACACCTGCATTTCTATTACTTCATATTTTTTTGCAAATTCACATCTCCCCCTGACATTCTAATTAATTTTTGCTCATCAACATCGATCCAGTTCATGGCAGAGGCAATAATTCAAGATTTGGTTGAGAATCACAGTTCATGGCAAAGGCAGAGAGAGATTGGATTGATTTTGGGCATGGGCATGGATAAAGAGATGAGGAAGCTTTCCAACACTTTAATCCCCATCCAGAAAGTGTTAAAACATGCAGAAGACAAACAATTTCACAACAAATTTGTTTAGAATCGCCTATGAGATTGAAGATGTACTGGGCGAGTGCGATACTGATGTCGCGGACTTCATCTTCGACAATGTCCACGCCGTCCCAGAGCAGTACAATCCCAACCAGAATAGAGGAACCGTCATTTAGGCCTCGTTATCTTGCATGCTGGCTCTGATAACGATACCTCCATCTGTCTTCTTCTGTTCGTATTGATCCCTCTTCAATCTCCCAATGTTATCTTCTCATCCTCGTGTTTATGTATCACCACCACCTAGTGGTCATCACCACTTACCCACATCAGTGCGTATCAGCTGTATTCTAGGATTCGTTGCCGTTAGACAAGATCGATGGGGTATGTTCTAGGTAAACACACCACCACCCTCAACCAATAAGCCTCTATTAAAGAATTGAAAACTGCTTACATCGAATTCGAAAGAGCAGCTAGGACCAAGGACTTCAAAGACGGTGGTGGTGGGAGGGGAGGAGAGGTGAGAGAAGGACTAGGAGAGAGAGTGGGAAAGGAAAACGTGGGGGGGATGTTTCGCAAAGGATTTCGGCGAACAAAATTAATGCAGATGAGATGATTGATGGATAGCCTAAGTGGCTGATTGATAATGTTCAAGGTATGTAATAAAATAAAATTAATTAAAAGGGTTAGTTTTGGAATTTTAAGGGATGTGTATTTTTAATAAAATTTAAAAATAAAAAATTAAAAGGGATGTGTATTTAATAAAATAAGGTGTGTATTTAACAACGCTCTTAGGGTGTGTTTGGATGGAAGAATTTTAGTGCCACTTGAAATAAATGGATTTATAAATCCAAAATTTTAAATCAATGGATTTCAAATCAAGGATTAGATTTTGAATTTTTTTTAGTTGTTTTTGAATGGATTTCAAATCCTTACTCAAACCGTGTCATTTGAAATCCTTCCGTTGTATAATTAATATATTAATATATAATAAAAGTAATATATAAAATTAGTGAATTAATTAAAATATATATATTTATATTTTTTTTATTTTAAACCCTGCCACCCAGCTTACCTCTACCCCACCACCCCTTCAAATTTTTTTAAAATAAAATTTGAGATTTTAATATTTAAATAATAAAAAAATTCCACCCAACTTGCCCTCTATCCACCCGCCCACCCACCCCCACCTCCACCTGCTATCACCCACCCTCCACTCCCAAAAAAAATATTTTTTTAATAAAATTTTAGATTTTTATATTTAAATAATAAAAAATTTTCCACCTAACTTACCCCCTATACTCCCACCCCACCCGCCCACACAATTTTTTTTTAATTTTGATTTTAATATTTAAATAATAAAAATATTACCACCTAGCCTACTCCACCCCATCCCCCTACCCACCCACCCCCCAATTTTTTTTATTTTTAATAAAATTTTAGATTTTAATATTTAATATAATAAAATTTTATTATTTTAATTTAACATATATAAAATTTTATTTTAAAAATAATTGTTGAATTATGAATTTGAAATTCTTTCATAAATCTATAATTCATCCAAACAGTGGAATTCAAATAAATTGATTTAAAATTTAAAAATTTAAAATCTACTCATTTTCAAATCCATTGGATTTGAAATGACTCAATCCAAATACAACCTTATATTAATTTAGTGAAATTTTGTATCCAGTGTCATGATTAATTAATGATTTTACTTAAATTGATTTTCTTTTTAAATTATATATATATTCAATAGATATAATTTTATTAAAAGGTAAATGAAAATAAGAAGAGGGAGAAAAATAAACATAAAATAATGACAAAAGTCAATAAAAAAAGCCAAACATTCGGCTTAAAAAGGGTTAACAAATGGCCTTGAACACAACCTAACTCAAAAAAAATTTACAATATGCTCATTCGGTTAGAAGAACCTAGAATAGGCTAAAAATTAATATGAAACCAACACAGGACCTTTACCAAGAACTAAACTAATCCAAACCATGAATTAGTAAACAAAAGTGCTATCCAAAAGAGGGATAACAACAACAACCTCCTTGGATTGTATATACAGTATCATAGGATGATGAGGATGTAACAACCCGACTTTCTCATAACTAATATACCAATTTATTTGAGGTAAATCTTTATAAATATAAGGAATAGTATCCTAAACATCTTAATGCTGATACACATTTAAAACTTAAATAATAATAATAAGTCATTTGTTAATATATCAAAAATCTAAAATAATTAATATTGATAAATTTTATGAAAACTAAATTATGATGTTATAATATAATATTAGCAAAAATAATACTAACTTTATACATATAAATAATATAGAGGATGGTAATAAATAATAGTTACAGATGAAATAAGGATAATAATATGTTAATAATACCCCACAAGCATTAAACTGTTTCAATAAAAGTAACTTGGTTATATAAGCATAAGAGTCTAGGAAGCATAATACGCATAATATCTAAAAATATGTTTAAAGAAGATTTCATGACAAATAAGGATGAGCACTCGGATCCACTATCCACTAGTCACGCCCCGTCAGCTTTCCTAATCTGAAAATAATAAACTGAAGGAAAGGGATGAGCAAAATCACAGGCTCAGTGAGGAAAATAAATCTGTCTAAAATAAATATCAATGCATCAGCATCAACAAATCAACACATATAAATATGAACAATGTTCATAAACGTATAAGTGACAGTACTCGGCAAAGTACAATTAAGATAAGTGACAGTACTCGATAAAGTACAAATAACCACTATGCACAATTAAGATAAGTGACAGTACTCGATAAAGTACAAATAACCACTATGCAATGACTCATCAATAGACACACGACATTTATAGTCAACAGATAAGTTAAGATTCCCCACCTGATGCAGAAAAGTTAAAAACTGATGAGATGCAGGCCCAGAGTCCTAATCCTTAGTAATACGGTTACCTTGAAGGAGATTAAGAAGTCAGAATTCGAAGATACGCAAAAGTGAATAGAGAAAAAAATAATCTGACGAGGTATGTTGTTTTTATCTCATCAAAATTAATCAGCATTGAGAGAATTGAGGGACGTTGGAAAAATACGAAAAGTTTGGGATGAGATATAATATCAAATTTTCAAATTTAAAAATAGGATAGAATAAAATTATTGATATTTATAATTTGTGAAAAGTTTTTTTTTTCGGATCATCACACTCCTTCCCCGTTGAAAAAAAATTTCATCCTCGAAATTTAAATATTATATATATAACTTAAGAAACCAACTATGCACCTGTCTCATCCGTCATAGCATAAATACGTGCCTCCCCTCCAAAAAACCCTCCTTTAGCTCCTGTCTCTCTATTTTGGAGAGGACAATGCCAAGAGGTGTGCCCTGATTCCTTGCACCTATAGCACTTACGTTGCCCCTACAAACATTCTCCTCGGTGATTTTTTTCATAGGTGGTGTAGAATGGCTTATCACCATGTTCAACTCTAGCATGTTTATTTTGATTATTTCCTTGATTCTGATTCTCTTGACTAGAATTAAATGTATTGTGCCACTTTTTTTTCAAAAATTGTCGTCAGCTGATTTCTGCGGTGCACCAAATTCCTTCCTAGTCATCACATCATCAGCACGTCGAAGGGTCTGGGAATAAGTCATCTCTCCACTGGTCGTACGTATATCCTCACGCAGCCCCCACCTGAATAACTAAACTCTCTTCTCATCTGTATCAACTAACTGAGTAGTAAATCTGCTCATCTGATTAAATTTCCATGTTTCACTGTTTTAGATTAAGAAACTCAACGCCCATACGGGTACGATATGACGGTGGGATAAACTTCTCAATCATCATAGCTTTGAACCCATCCCAAGTCAGAGCATTCTGTTCTTTCACTGGCCTAGCTCTCCAATAAGTAGCCCACCAATGATATACGTCTTCTTTCAATTGAAATCTAGTACAAGTCACACGCTCAGCATTGGGACAATTTATCAACTCCAAAATTCGCTCAATGCTGTCAATCCATTCCTCATCTACTTCGGGGCTCTCCCTTCCATTGAAAATTGAAGGATTGTACCTGTGGAATTGCTCCACAATCCGAGCTTGATTATTTGCTGGGTGTTGTGCCATGTATGCGTCCATGAACTCATCAAAACGATCTTGCCCACCATCAGCAGGGGCAGGAGCATGAGGAGCTGGTGGAGGAGGATCTTGAGGAGCTAGAGAGGCATGTGGAGCGGGTGAATTAGGAGCTGGTGGAGCTGGAGGAACTCGTGCCCGTCGTGTATTACGTACGCGTCTAGGGTGTTCCATACTACTGGATATATATATCCAGTCTCTTAATGTTTATATCGTAGAAGAAATAAATAAAAATGGATGTTGTTTATATATATATATATATATATATATATATATATATATATATATATATATATATATATATATATATATATATATATATATTTACATATATAATATGTATAGCATATTCCTAAGTAGACGATATGTTGAGAAATCTAGAAATCTTAGGACCATGGGCATGCACGTATTATGATTTTATAAATAATCAATTTATGAAAAAAAGAATTTCTAAATGAAAATAATATCAATAAAGATTAAGTGAATATGTGTTTTTTGACGATAAAAATATGAATGTGCAGTGTCATAATTCATATGTCAATAATATGTCAATAATGATCTGTGAAAAGTATCATGTGAATATATGTCGATAAATGTTCAAGTGAATAATATAAATATGCAATGAATATGTCTCATAAAAGTGTAAATATGAGCTTCTAAATAAGATTTTTACCTATTTAGAGCTGACGTGGTATGACTGGAGTGGAGAGAATGCTCTATATCTCAACAAGTTCACTTATAATATTAAGAAACAAAAATATTTATTTTAAAAATATAAAAATCAACAGAACCGTAGTGGCTCTGATACCATTTGTAACGACCCGACTTTCTCATAACTAATATACCAATTTATTTGAGGTAAATCTTTATAAACATAAGGAATAGTATCCTAAACATCTTAATGCTGATACACACTTAAAACTTAAATAATAATAAGTCATTTATTAATATATCAAAAATCTAAAATAATTAATATTAATAGATTTTACGAAAATTAAATTATGATGTTATAATATAATATTAGCAAAAATAATACTAACTTTATACATATAAATAATATAGAGGATGGTAATAAATAATAGTTACAGATGAAATAAGGATAATAATATGTTAATAATACCCCACTAGCATTAAACTGTTTCAATAAAAGTAACTTGGTTATATAAGCATAAGAGTCTAGGAAGCATAATACGCATAATATCTAAAAATATGTTTAAAGAAGATTTCATGACAAATAAGAATGAGCACTCGGATCCACTATCCACTAGTCACGCCCCGTCAGCTTCTCTAATCTGAAAATAATAAACTGAAGGAAAGGGATGAGCAAAACCACAGGCTCTGTGAGGAAAACAAATCTGTCTAAAATAAATATCAATGCATCAACATCAACAAATCAACACATATAAATATGAACAGTGTTCATAAACGTATAAGTGATAGTACTCGGCAAAGTACAAATGAAATAAGTGACAGTACTCGGCAAAGTGCAATTGAGATAAGTGACAGTACTCGGCAAAGTACAAATAACCACTATACAATGACTCATCAACAGACACACGACATTTATAGTTAACAGATATGTTAAGATTCCCCACCTGATGCAGAAAAGTTGAAAACTGATGAGATGCAGGCCCAGAGTCCTAATCCTTAGTAATATTGTTACCTTGAAGGAGATTGAGAAGTCAGAATTCGAAGATACGCAAAAGTGAATAGAGAAGAAAATAATCTGACGAGGTAGGTTGTTTTTATCTCATCAAGAAGAAAATAATCTGACGAGGTAGGTTGTTTTTATCTCATCAAAATTAATCAGCATTGAGAGAATTGAGGGACGTAGGGAAAATACAAAAAGTTGGGGATGAGATATAATATCAAATTTTCAAATTTAAAAATAGGATAGAATAAAATTATTGATATTTATAATTTGTAAAAAGTTTTTTTTTTCGTGTCATCACAGAGGAGATAGCAACAATGTGCTTTTTCTAACTTGCTTCCTGCAGTATCAAAACAAGATAGCAACCAACCATAACAAGTGTTCATATCCAAATCAACAATCAGGAAGGGCCCATCCACATCCAAAAATTGAGCAAGGAATCCAAGAGAGCCTCCTCGAACAGGGGCATTAATTGCTAAACTTCTTAGTAACCTGACCCAGTTGTGAGAGGGATAAAAAATCGATCCCTAAAAAAGAGGAGAAACCTTAGGGATGAACTCCAAGAGGGGGAAGAACCATCAAATTGCAGACCTGACAGAGGATAGGACTGCCCTAGGCAATAAAGGGCTCAATAATAGATCGACGGGGAAACCATGTCCGAGCAAGGCGGCCGCTGAGCAATTGTACCTCGGTGAGAGCCTGAAATGGTTTGGAAGATGGCGACTGCCATGAAGTAGAACAAGCCCTAAACAGCTGAAGGCATCACGAATCAACTAAAATCACTGCAAATTATAAGCCCAAAAGGGGTTCCAATGGTGGGCGCATAAACCGACAGACGAAGAATCTCTGGCAGTAAATAATTATCAAGTAGTCGCCAATAGAATCGAGGAGGAGTTAGCGCCGACAACGGTGGTGGTAGACTGCCCTAGGAAGATAAGGACAGAGGATGGATCCCTTGAAAGCAACCGCGAACAGAGGAGGATTTGGCTAGCGAAATTGCTTCCGTCATAAAAAATTACAGCGGCTGAGTGAGAAGCCCCACATGCAGATGGAGAAGAGGGGCAGCGCATATCTCCGGCGGCCAATATATCATGAGTAGCCGCTAAAAGGATCAGGGTAGAGTCACCGCTACTGTAGAGAGCGTCGGCGGAGAGCCTGCCCTTTTGGGGACCGCCGCGACCATGCTATGATTTGGCCAACGAAAGGAGACGGGTAGGAAGACTGACGAAGGCAGATCATCGGTAGCTGATAACCTATTGCTTGGATGGTCAATCTCAAGAGGAATTTTGCCCAAGATGGCGGATATATATATATATATATATATTATAATTTTTATTATCATCGTAATTACTTTAAACAAATATATATCTTTTATTATTATTATTTATATTTATAATAATTGTTCATTAGAAAGTTCAATTATCACTTTATCTTGATTAAGATCATTTTATATTAAAATATTAAAAAGAGTTGATATATACACACCTCTTTTTATTAATACATCTTTTTATTAGATACACATCCTTTTCAATTTTTAATTTTTTAACTTTACTATACACATCCCCTAAAATTCCGAAATTAGCCTTTTAAAATTAAACTATACACACCTTAGCTATTGTTACCAAACATCATCTATTTTAAATGCTTCAATTCTCCATCTCGCAAACACGATGCCTGAGAACATTTGCTGGATACAAATTTTACTATTCAATTCATTGAAAAATGATTCATGGGTATGCCCACCATCTCAAGCTTGAAGATTTATTTTATATCATCAATTGAGGATGCTATTTTCTGCTATTTAATGTTTTAATTACCTTTGTTTTATATCCTCATGAAGAATTGAAGATGGTAAATTCAAATGTTTGATGTTTATAGTTAGTTAACTTTTGAATTTCCAATTTGAGAAATCAATTTTTCTAAAATGAGAAAAAAAAGTAGCGGTGAAATTGACTTCCAATATTTAGTCCTAGGAGCGAAGGAATATCAAGCCAGAAAACATGACCCGATAACCGGCATAGATGACCTGAACCAGATGACGAATCAAGGTTGAACAGCACAACTATTCCTCAAAGCTGTCTCCGCCCTTCACCACCTCCGCTGCCCACAATTTCTGTGCTTCCCCTGATAAGTTTCATGCCCATTTCTTTCCATTTTTCAGCTGAGATTGGGGATTTAGGTACTCAATAATTTGTGCCAAGGAAGCTCGATCCACTGCAATTATGGCGGAAAACGGTGAAGAGCCAAGTGTAACAATAAATTTTGTATTTATAATAAAATAAACACAAAAAAAAATTACAATAATAATCCAGATGGACTAAACTTGATAATTTAGGAAGCAATCTCTATCTATCATCTGATTCTTCTCTCGAACCAATTTGAACTTTGACTTGACTGTCGTAGTGTGTGTTGACCGCGCTGAATGTGTTGACAGCGTGTGTGTTGAGCCAGATCTTCGGATGAAGCTTGTCCGATCTCGGATGTGTAGTCTTGACGTTGATCCAGAGTTGTCGAGCCTTTGTTCGAATTGAACGTTAACTTGAAGACTTCTTATGAAGAATGTCGTTCAATTTGGTAGAACACCGTTGACTTCACAAAGACAACTGGATGAGTCTAACTTGAAGAAACGTCGAATCTGAGGGGCTTATCACCTTGATCTCAGGTCGAGTGTTGTTTCTGACCAACGCTGGATCGGGGCTGTTGTCTTGAAGAATGTTGGATCGGAGGGGCTTGACACCTTGATCTCTGATCGGATGCGGCTGGCTGGAAGAATGCCGGATCGGAGGGGCTTGACACCTTGATCTCTGATCGCAGACGGTTGGCTGGAAGAATGCCGAATCGGAGGGGCTTGACACCTTAATCTCTGATCGAAGGCATTTGGCTGGAAGAACGCCGGATCGGAGGGGCTTAGCACCTTGATCTCGGATCGGAGGCCGTTCTTGGCTTGAAGATGCTTGAAGATCTCAAGGGAGCATTGCTCGTATTCTTGATCTCTTCAGAAGCGTCTGCATCTTCAGATGTTTTAGTGTATTCTCGGAATGAATGGAGGAGGGCTTCTTATATAGGTGAAGGATGAGGATGCCCCATAAATAACTCACAATCTGATTGGTTCAGGACTGATTTGACCTAATTCTGCGGACTTGAGCCTTTTGCTTGCTTAGGCTTTAAGTCAGACTTATTTGACTGGATCTAGCCTAATTATCAATTATTTACTCATTTATTTTAGGAATAGATTTATTTAAATTCCTTAATAAATAAATAATTAATTGATAATTATTGCATTAATTTGCTACATATTTTCCTTTAATAGGCAATAAAATTCAAGTGCCTACAAATGTCCCCTCGCATTTTGTTCACGGACGCCTTTGTGTTGAAGTGAACAAATTGCGATAATCCATTCTTGATCAACATGATTGAATTTTATTGCTTGCCTCACCAACTTGATATGAATAGCCTGAATTATGACTGAACTTAGTAGAGTACTAAGCTGCCTACGTACCTCTTTGAAGAGGATCAAGTCATAACATAGTTCAAAGGAACATAATTTGGTTTGAATGGGGGGTGCCATACACATTTTATACTCATGGAGCATTGAACTTGAATTTGCTAACAATTTATACTCGTGTCAATGAGTCTTGAATTTGAACTTGTAAACAGTTTATACTCGTGTCAAAGAGCCTTATGTGGATATTTTTCACTCATGTCGAGGAGCTTTTTGTGTAGAGAGTTTATTCTCCTCCCAAGGAGATTTGATTTGATGTGTAGATTGTTTACACTCATATCAAGGAGCGTAACTTGAGAATTTTGGATAGTTTAAACTCGTATCAATGAGTATTGTGTGGACATTTTTAGCTCATGTCGAGGAGCGTAATATGTAGATAGTTTTAGCTCATATCAAGGAGCGTTGTGTGGATAGTTTTCACTCATACCGAGGAGCATAATGTGTAGAGAGTTTCGTCTCTTCTCAAGGAGATTTAATTTGAGTTAGACAGTTTAAGCTCGTATCAAGGAGTATAGTATGGATAATTTTAGCTCGTGTCAAGGAGCGTAACATGTAGATAGTTTTAGCTCATATCAAGGAGCGTTGACTTGAGGGATTTTAGATAGTTTTAGCTCGTATCAAGGAGCAGAGCTTGATGATAGTTTTAGCTCATATCATGGAGCGTAACTTGAGGGTTTTAGATAGTTTAAGTTCGTATCAAGGAGCATAATGTAGACAATTTTTGCTCGTATCAGGGAGCTTTGACTTGGGAGATTTTAGATAGTTTAAGCTCGTATCAAGGAGCGTAATGCAGACAGTTTTAGCTCGTGTCAAGGAGCTTTGAATTTGATTTATCAACAGTTCATTGCCCCCAATCTTGGGATGCACTGTCTTTTTTTGCTTTAATTTTATTTCTATGAATCTTTTTAGAAACTGCAGTCTTTGTTTGTGATTCCTCTTCCAAGGGCTCATCGAAGAACATGTATTCAAACTCGTATGAGTCTTGAATAGAGGGCCATTCGATGTCATTTGATGTCAGGCTTAACTCCATGTCGTGAGCTCTTGAAGCCAACTCTTCAAAAGTTTTAGGCCGAATTCATTGGAGTATGTAGCTAAGATTCCATTGCATCTCTTGAATGCACATTTCTATAGATGAAGTTTTTGATAGCTTTTCTTTGCAATTGAGGCTTAGACTCATCCATCTATTGATGTAATCAATGACATATTCTTCATCTCTTTGACAAGTATTTGTTAGCTCCATCATGCTAATAGTTCTTCGTGTGCTGTAGAAATGATTGAGGAATTCTTTTTTTATTTGCCCCCAATTGTCAATGGTGTTGGCTTTTAAGTCAATGAACCAATCAAAGGCATTTCCTTTCAGAGATCGGACGAATTGCCTCACCATATGATCCTCATAGGTCCCAGCATCATTGCATGTCTCAACGAAGTGCGCCACATGTTGTCTTGGATTGCCTTTGCCATCAAATTGTTGAAACTTGGGAGGTTGGTAGTCAGTTGGCATCCTCAAGTTATCAATCCTCTTTGTATATGGCTTGGCGTAGGTTGAAGAAGATTTGGAGCTCCTTTCAAACTTATCTTTTATCGTATTTATCACGATATTCTTTAGTTGGTTGATAGGAAGCGTTCCGTCAGTTGAAACTTGTATCTTATCCTCAGCTGGCTTTTCTTCAGGTGAATGATATTTCGTCGAGTCTTTCTCCTCGTGCTCATCCTCAACTTGTTTCTTATTTGTACGGCTTGTCTCTGCATTCTCCATTTTCTTCATAAGTTGGGAGATCTTTAAATCTTGAGCATCCATATGTTTGGCGAGTCCTTAAATGGCTTTCATCATACTCGCGAGTTATTCCTCGATAGTTATAGCACTAGTTGTCATCACTACAGCATCTTTGTCGCCGTGCAATGGCTTATTGAGAGTAATCCCAACCACATGGTTTGTCTCTAAGGAAGCTTCAGACATACTTCTTGTAACGAGTTCAACATTTTCAATTTGCAACTCTGGAGGCTTTGATGCAGTTTGCCTTCGTATCGCAATCTTTATTGGAGTCATAACTTGTGTCTTCACAGCTTGTAGCTCTAAAGGCTTTGAGGTAGATGACCTTTTTATCACGATCCTAATAGGAGACATACTTTGTATCTTCGAGCTTGTTGAGAGAAGAGATGAGAGGTAGAGACGGTCCCACTGGGCGTGCTAAAATTTGTAACAATAAATTTTATATTTATAATAAAATAAACACAAAAGAATTACAATAATAATCCAGATGGACTAAACTTGATAATTTAGGAAACAATCTCTATCTATCCTCTGATTCTTCTCTCGAACCAATTTGAACTTTGACTTGACTTGTCGTAGTGTTGTGTTGACTGTGCTGAATGTGTTGACAGCGTGTGTGTTGAGCCGGATCTTCGGATGAAGCTTGTCTGATCTCGGATGTGTAGTCTTGACATTGATCCGGAGGCGTCGAGCCTTTGTTCGGATTGAACGTTGACTTGAAGACTTCTTATGAAGAACGCGTTCAATTTGGTAGAACACCGTTGACTTCACAAAGACAACTGGATGAGTCTGACTGGAAGAAACATCGAATCTGAGGGGCTTAGCACCTTGATCTCAGGTCGAGTGTTGTTTCTGATCAACGCTGGATCGGGGTTGTTGTCTTGAAGAACGTCGGATCAGAGGGGCTTGACACCTTGATCTCTGATCGGAGGCGGCTGGCTGGAAGAACGCCGGATCGGAGGGGCTTGACACCTTGATCTCTGATCGCAGGCGGTTGGCTGGAAGAACGCCGGATTGGAGGGGTTTGACACCTTAATCTCTGATCGGAGGCGGTTGACTGGAAGAACGCCGGATCGGAGGGGCTTAGCACCTTGATCTCGCATTGGAGGCCGTTCTTGGCTTGAAGATGCTTGAAGATCTCAAGGGAGCACTGCTCGTATTCTTGATCTCTTCAGAAGCGTCTGCGTCTTCAGATGTTTTAGTGTGTTCTCAGAATGAATGGAGAAGGGCTTCTTATATAGGTGAAGGATGAGGATTCCCCATAAATAACTCGCAATCTGATTGGTCCAGGACTAATTTGACCTGATTCTGCGGGCTTGAGCCTTTTACTTGCTTAGGCTTTAAGTCAGACTTATTTAACTGGATCTAGCCTAATTATCAATTATTTACTCATTTATTTTAGGAATAGATTTATTTAAATCCCTTAATAAATAATTAATTAATTGATAATTATTACATTAATTTGCCACATATTTTCCTTTAATAGGCAATAAAATTCAAGTGCCTACACCAAGACTCTTGAATACACAGACACCATGACCGATGATATTCTCAAGATCTTTTCAAACTTTCTTTCTTGACTCTGTCAATTAATTGATAGCCTTTGTCCGGGATTGGACGCCGTTAGTCGACGACAAGAAAATCTCCGCTTGTCTTGATCGGGTCAAGGATTTGCTTTAACAGTCCAATCCCGGACAAGTTTCGTACCCTCTTTTCGAGAAGCCGCAGACGGTGTGCTGGCGATCTCCGCTAAAGGCAGGCAGACACCTAATTTTCAGGAAAAAAATACAATTTAATTTTTAAAATAAGGTGTATTAATTAATTAAGGGTAATTTAAACTTTTTAAAAATATATTATTTAATTATATATTAATAGGATGTGTATTAAATAGAAGGGGGTGAGCAAATAAGACCAGCCTATTAGGAATATTATCGCTTTTTATTCAACCTACAAATTAGTTCATAAATTAGTTTAGTTAAATAGTTATCATGTTTCTCTTATCATATATCACTTTTTATTAAAAATGTTATCATTTTTTAAATAATAACTAGGGTGGACTAAGCTTATTTTTTCAAATGGGTGGAACCGGAACTTTTTGATAAAATGGATAAAAGAAGGTATATGGAACATGTTCTTTTCTCTTTCTATATCCACGGCGCGTCCTCGCTTTCTCTTTCCATAATCACTGTTTCTTTTAATTTCACATGGAAACTACCTACAATTCCCCCACTATCTCCACCGCCAAATCCACCTCGGTGCCACAACTTGAGCAGCCTCCGCTTCCACCGCCACCATCGAAACCCATCGCCTCTTTCAAGTCTAGACCCTCATCCTCTATTGTCGTGGGAGATCTAGAGATATCTAATAGAGTTTTCGTCGTTGGTTTCAACTGACGACGTCGGAAGAAACTGTGTGAGATCGCGGAGCTTCCGAGTTTGGGGTCGTGTTTCGAGCTGAGGAAAGACTTTGTGTATGACGATAATGATGTTATGGAAGATTGGTTGGACCCTACGCCCAGGGCCGTCCCTGAAAATTTAGGGGCCCGTGGCAAAATAAAAATTGAGGCCCCTCAATTTTTTTGTTTTATTTTTATATTAATAAATTTTATAATAAAAATATAACTTATAAAATATGAAAAGGAAAAAAAATCATCAAAAAATTTATAAAATAAAAAATAATTTACCTTTCATATCTTTGATGCATTATCCATATATAAATGAATAGTATTAAAATGAATTAGTAAAATAGAGAATTGAGGAATAGAATGTTAAATTAGGTATTTTTAAATTACTAAATTTGCAAGAAATATAAATTTGGTGTTTTTTTTTTTATAATTTATGTGTAAATATTGTTAGTTTTTTAAGAAAAAATAAAAATGTACAGCATGTAGTGATTTTGTATTTTTTGAGGGGATAAATGATAAATCTCATTAATCATTGATTCAATAAAAAAATTATTAGTTTGATCCAATAATATTAAATAATTTGGTAGCAGTATTACACTAAATAAATTAAAAGCTCAATTTGTAAATAGTTAGTTGGGTCTAAAATTTAATCAAACTTAATAAATAAATATATATTGAGCCTAAATTTTAATAAACACAATAAATAAATATATAGAGGTATTAAAAAATAGGCCCCTAAAATTTTGGGGCCCATGGCAAGGGCCCACATTGCCACCCCTCAGGGCCGGCCCTGCCTACGCCGCTGTGGGGCGGCGGCGACACAGGGATTTCAAGTTGTTTTTAAAGTTTGATGTGGACTTATTGATTAATTGTGCATTTTTGCTTGTGTATTTTTTTTTTGTGGCATGTTCTTTCTCTCTCTTAATTTCTCTCACTCATCCGTTCAATGGCAGTGGGTTCATATATAATTTTGTACAACAGTAAATCCATGGGTTAATTTGATCATTTCTAATCATGGGATATGAAGATATTGGTCCAAAGTCCACCCATAAATTGGAGAATTATTCCCCACTCTCTCTCTTGTAAATCATTCGATAGAGATGCTAAGAATGACAAAGCTTGCATTTTTTCAAATGATGAAGGGCTTTTGAATTCCATTTTAATGTTCAGTTATTTGAGATGAATTTTATTGTTTCTGGTGTATATATCGTATTTGTATATGTTTTCTTAAATGTTTTTTCTATATTTGTGTTGGTTATTTGAGTAAGCATTGATTTGAAATTGAATTTGACATCAATAATAATATTTATGACATAAGAATATGATGATAAGTGAGCAATTATACTTATTTGACTAATTTAATTTAATTATTCAAACAAATGCGTGATCTTTGTGATTTAATTTTATTGTTGGTGATGGCGTTTAGATCTTTTGGTTAACGTGAACCGTTAGGGTTCCATGCAATTCTATCGTGAAAACATAATCATAGAATTGAATTACCTTTCACCAGAATTTGATGTAGAGGTTGAAGAACAAGCGACCTTCCAATCTTCTGTTGTGTCAATCAGTGATGGCTGATTCCAACTTTTTAATATATTTATTTTACTTTTCAAAGAGAAAAAAAAAAACAACAATTTTACATAACTTTTAATTAAATTTTTTTCTCTTTTTTCCTTTATAGTATATATTAAAAATTAATCTTGGACATCGCGCACATAAATAGGTGAAATACATTGAGAGACGAAGGGAGTAATACATTATCCACAATTTATTTCACATTGGTACACCATAAAATGGGTATCAATTTATAATAATTCCTTAAATTATGCACAACTGAAAGCTTCCTTCATGTTCACATACACCTTGTTAAGAACTACCAATTTCAATTCTATGAAATCAAGAACTGAAACCGAACTAGTCGAAGCACAGCTCCAGTACGAATTTGAATCCATCAGTTCCCAATTCCTTATTCTAAAGCTTAAACCGTGATTTTTTTTAAAAAATAAATACTCCCTTCATCCCAACTTCAACTTCACACTTCCGTAAAAGAAAAAAGCAACTAACTAATATCCCTCTAACATACTTTAATTTCAAATTTGTCATCCCCTTTTTAACACACATAACATACTTTATCATTTATTTATTAACCAAAAATACCATACTACCCCCAAAAGTAAATCAAAAAGTGACAACTCCGTATCTACATTAAATGTGAACTTGAATTTGTAACGGAGGGAGTAATAATAAATAGAAAACCGTCAGTTCAAAACAATAACTTGAACCACCAGAACCCAAACCCACCAGAATCCGAATCAAACCAGAATATATATGGCTTCAATTCCGTTTTGACCAATTCTAGAATCGGCAATTCCGGCTCAATTTTTGGTGCATGTCTACCTCTAGGATTAAGCTTATACTGGCCATACGTTTCTCACAGGAGATAAACATATTAGTAGCAAGGAATATTCAAACCTCTCCACATAGCTCCCATTTAACCATGGGATTTCCAATGCCATTTCAATGTAATACCTCAATGCAACTAATTATATGATTGATACTGACACATAAGAAAGAGGAGAAAATCCAATCATTGGTCCTTGGATTTATGCCTCTTTTTAGGAAATAATTTACTCTTCTTTTTACATGTCATCCATCTAATAATATAACAAATGCCACACTAAAATAGCAGAAGGACCCATTTAGGAGAGAGAGGGACTAGGGGAGGGGATGGAAGCAACCAAAAGTGATCCTGAACACCACAACAATGAAACAGTCTAAACTATCTAAGTATCATTACAATAAAACACGTCTTCAATTAGAACCGGCAAAGTAGAACTCATACAGACTTTTTTTTTTAATGTAAATCCAATCATAGAAAAATTCAGCATGTTTTTTCCACAAACAATATAATCAGAGATCACACAAATGCAGCTCCTATAGTTCCTAAAACAATATCTCAAGCGATTGAAATTCAATGTTGGATGAGTGGGTTCGTGTTGATACAATAGAAAAATGATATAATCCCACCCTTTGTATTCCTAAGGCTACACTATGCATAAAAATTCTGCAAACAAGTTCCAAATTATCATGAATGACCTTTACCTTGAAGTAGAATAAATAGGAAAGAATGAGAAAACTGCATCAAGTTGGGACCAGAGGACGGATCAATAAGCTGGACATTATTTCCTTTTGTTTTCCCATACAAGCAAGTATTCTTCCTAAATAGGCCGTGCACAACATACATACCAGAATCCATCTATTATTTTAACACCTAATTTCATATGAACCAGCTTTTGTGATGTAACGAACCCATTCAACCGTGTTGTATCCACTCTTCTCCCACACCTGCGGAACATTCAACATAAGTGTTGCAGTTTCACAATAATATGTAAATATTATCTGGAGACTATCAGATACCTTGAGGAAACGAACACGCAATCCAGAAGCTGTAAACATAGGAACCTGCCATATGTGTATATAATTGTGAGTTTCAAAAAGAAAATTAAATAAATAAATAAGAACAGAGCAGAACAGAACAGAACAGAAAGATGTTATTTAGTATGGAATCAAAAACCCATGTATTACAAGAGAAGGGCCCCCCCAAATGATGTTACAAGAGAATAAAGTGCCTTCTTCCTCTTTTCTAGTACATTTATCAGGTACAGAACATTATTCACATGAAGGAATGATTATAAACCCTTTGATAAATAAGATTTGAGATTAAGGGCAGAAAGGCATAATATGTGTGAGGTCACTTAAATATCTTTCTTTGAAAAGAAAATGCTTGGAAAAAAATGATTTAGTGGATTGACCGTTGGTGTTTTTAGCAGATCAGATGTGTTTAGGTTACTGCTACAATGTTAAATTTCAATAGCAAATGGGATCCAATACGTACCTTGAGGCCTGAAGTTTTTCGTGTTTGTACTTGTTCGTAGATTTTTGTTATATTATCAGTAACTACACCTAATGTATTCTACACCTAAATAAACCCTAGCCTCTAAGATATTCTATTCACATTAGAAGTTCATAAAGTTCCTCTATCATTCTACATCTTAATATTTTGCATAACATTATGTAATTTTCTGTTGAGATTTCTGAAATTGCATCATTTGAAATTTAACTTATTGTTGCATAATGATAAGACACTTGGTTTAGACACCTGAAATTCCATCTGAATTGGAGGCCGAGTCCAGGACTTCTTTTCAGTCATGGAGGATATCAGCTCAACTTCAGCACTCAGTGTGGGCTCAGTTTGTCCAGGAAATTTTCTTATCCTGCAAGGACCCATCATGCCTTATTATCAACCTTAAGCCACAAAAATAAAAAAGAAGTATAACAACAGACTTCTAAGTTATTTTACATACAAACATAATACAACGTAAACTCAGCAACACAGCCTTGATGGAGGGACAGACATAAGAAAGAGAACCAGTAAATGCAAAATAAAGTAAACTAAACCATAATTGGATCACAGTATATAAAATATCTGATAAACTCATTTATTCAATAATGTTGGCAAACAAAGTTGCTGGTGCTGTTATCTAACTAACTAGTTGCACAAGATGTTCATTGCAACCTCATTCAACTTAGAACATGAATTAAGGATTTCCCTCTGAGGTTGGTGATTCTACAGATTAAATTTGAAATTCGCGGCTAAACCATAATTAGACCTCATTCAACTTAGAACATGAATTAAGGATTTCCCTCTGAGGTTGGTGATTCTACAGATTAAATTTGAAATTAGCGGCTAAACCATAATTGGATAACAGTATATAAAATGTCTGATAAACTCATTTATTCAATAATGTTGGCAAACAATGTTGCTGGTGCTGTTATCTAACTAACTAGTTGCACAAGATGTTCATTGCAACCTCATTCAACTTAGAACATGAATTAAGGATTTCCCTCTGAGGTTGGTGATTCTACAGATTAAATTTGAAATTCACGGCTTGCCAGTGCCATGAGAAACTGTCATTCTAAAGCAGAAAAAGTTCATATAGTGTCATCCTGCATCTGGAAAGCTAATGTATATACTTTAAAATATTCAGTTCACGTTATTCCAACTATTTCTTGCCACGCTTTTATTGCACTAATTTTTATCTTTTCAACTATACGAAAAAAATCAGTGTTGTGATCACCAATAGTTCCATATATTAGAAAATTTATATCGTCAAGCACAAACATTATAAGCTTCAAAAGCAAGTACTACCATACAGCCAAGCTTAGCATACTTGGGTATCATTTCCAAAATCAGTAGGTTACTGAGATAAACGCCCTAGCTCCATATATTAGATGATTTATATCGTCACGCACAAACATTATAAGCTTCAAAAGCAAGTACTACCATAGCCAAGCTTAGCATACTTGGGTATCATTTCAAAAATCAGTAGGTTACTGAGATAAATGCCCCAGTCCATATCAGCATCACAGAGTTTTGAGCAAAATATACATCTTTTCCAGCACAGTAACTTGACATAGTAGGCAAAAAATAAGAGGTCTGGTACGGGTTTAATTAATAGAGATTCAATCAATTATGTTCATGCTAGCACTAGGAATCATTAGTTTCAAGTACAAACATTATAATACGTTCCAACAGAAATAAATTGTTTAGGTGAAAAATGTTAATCATTTCTTGCATTTCCAGTATAAAATTCATTCTTCATACATAATAATTTATTTCAGAAGATAGCATATTGCAGTTTAGTTTTTAGTCATATGCATTTCGTGTTTCATTATAAATATGCCAAGAAAATTTCTAGTGACTGTGCTCAAGTGCTTAGAGCCTCAGATCCAGAAAGTGTACCTTTACACTTATTTTATTAGCTCATTAGGTCTTTCAGTAATTAATTTCACAAATTCCCTCAAAAAACAAATTGAAGTGAGACATAATGAACTGGGTACAAGAGATAGGTAATTGTTTTCATTTGAACAAATCAAAAAGTGCTCATGTGAGGATGCATGCAAAATAGTAACCAACTTACTTCCAGACCAAACAGTCAATAGAAGGGCTGTATTTAGCTCGTCCTGACGTCACCTGAAAACTTGTTTTTGCTGTTTGCTTCGGTACCGGAATCTTAACTACCACTCCAAGTGCAAACATCTTTGCGCCAAACACACTCTTCACCTAATAGAAGGGAGTGTTAAGCTCTGTCGTGGATGTTAATAATAATATGACATCAAAATTGCAACTAACCTTTACATTCACTTCCATACGTGTTCGACCCAATTCCTTAATAGTCGGCAGAACACGAAAAGGAAGATTAACTCCCTCTGTTATACGATACCTATGGGAAAGGCATTAACACTGATGCAATAACAAGTAAAACTCAAGGAAACTGTATGTGTTGCAAGCCACTTGAGATTATAACAATTAAAGAGAGAATTTTAGAATAATAAGAAATTTAAATGGGAATTTGAGCCAATTTGATTATTTCCTCCCCAAAAGTCAAAACTCATTGAAATGCAGTCAAGAGTTATAGAACATTTGAACAAAGAAAATATGGCTTCTACTGGATAACCTTAGAAAAATCAATAAACATTAGTGTAAATTTGAAATTTAAATTAGTCAGGAGTTGCCCAACATAGTGTCTGTCTATGTTAACTAGAAGAATCGATTAAATTAGATCCAACTCTCCCTCACATTACATTTTTAATCATAAGACAGATATTGTAGTGGTCAAATATGAAGTTTACGAAAAGACAGTCAAACCAAAATTGTAAAACTGTATTTATTATTTTATCCTGCAACAATATCAAATCCAAAAGCTACTGATCAAAATTAAATTTAAACATCAGCTTACTTCATCAATTCAAATTCACCATCTGGAGGAACAAAACTAACAGTCTTTTCTGAATTGAATCTTGTAAGGTTAACACATTGATGGAAAGTGACGTCATCAAGCTCAATAGTTTTTCCACTGCAAATCAACATAAGGAAAAGGTTTATCAAGGAAAATAGAATGACTGCAGAGGCTAGTATTATATAAGAACTAAAGCCGTCACTGGTCACTAGAAAAATTAATTGAACACCATTTGAAAGTAGAAGGAAGCATAACTGTCTCAGGAAGGTACATGCTACTTAAGTTTAAAAAAAAAAGGAAGGGGGGGGGGGGGGGGGGGGGGGGGTTAAATGCATTGATAAATCTAATATATTCTTGAAATTTACAATAACATGGTCCATGGGTATAAGTACAACAATTTGATATCTACTAAAATGTGTCAGAGATATCACTCATAAGGTTTCACAAATGAAATAATGATTAAATTACTGAGAATAATGTAGCATCCACACCGCAATAAGTCCTAGCACTCTGTTTTAGACTCTGATGTCAAAGGGGTAGGTTTAAGCATTTGTGCAAAATTCTTCTAGTACAAAGTATGGCTGGTACCATCTGACAGAATATTCATTCTTCCAAATAAAAGAGATATGTCTTTGAATCACCGTACTAATTGAACTTCCTACCTGCAGTATTGCTCTTTTGGCCTCAGCAAACAAAATCATACTTCATTATTTCACAATCTTACTAAATGTAGTTAAGTCCCTAGTGTAAACACGTAATAAGAATTATTTTATTGCAGTACCATTACATTGCCACTTAACCAGACAAGCCCTTTGACAAACTTTTCAACTAGAAGTAAAAGAGATGCATCTATGTGCTATAAGAATGTCATTATAACAAATTTCTATTAGTATCCCCCCCTTTTGTTTACTGCAGCAATCACTAAAATGAAAGACAAGCATTTCACCAAATTTCTATTCCTAAACACATCTTCTGTTACTTCAATTTCCTCACATTGCTGGATCAGCACTCTGATATACTTTTCAACTATTTGGTTTCACAAAATTTCCAGTCATAAATATGTCATTCACCAAATTTCTAATTATATTCACCTCATATTAAAGAAGTCGTAATTTGATAGACTTAATAGATGAAAACAAGCTACCTCTTAGCTGGACGGGATTTAAGTTGAGACTCTTTCTCAAGTCCAATTTTGTCATTCAATCCTAATTTCAAGTCAGGCATTCCAGAAAGGAAACATTTCATGAGGATCTTCCCAGTTACGTCACAGCGTAAGACGCTGCCTGCAATACATGTCCAATTGATAAGTTAAATTATAATCACATAACAACCAGATGGGCTAGCCCACCTGGCCACTGGGCTCTTCACTTAAGTGAGAGTCCCAGGTTCGATTCCCATTGGGAACAAATTAGGAGAGGTGATATAAGGAGGCTTGGAGAAGGGGAAGTAAGGGTGCTTGGTATATACTAACTACTAACTGGACTAACAACTAACATTTACCGATCAAAAAAAAAATTATAATCACATAACATTTCTGCAAATGATTAAAAGAAAACAAGAAGAAAATTGGATTAATATAATATTATAGGAGTAACAAAGAAATGAACTATTTACCTTTAGAAGACATCAGAAGATTGACACTTTCCACAATATCAAGAAACACCTGTAAAATAATTAATTTGATCAACACTAGTAGGAATAACAAAACATATTACAGTAGAGAAGAAGTTCAAAAACACTACCTCGTTTTTCTTATATACCAGGCCTTCCCTGCGCCAGCCAACAGCACCAGTGACTTGTAGGGTTGCATTTGGAACTGGTTTATCAGCAGTCTGCTTGGTTATTCACACATGGAGAAGATCAGGACAATTCGCCCATAAAAATATAGAAAAGTATTATCTGATAATAAATAACTCTTCAATACATGATACGACAATTGTAAATGATTAACTGACCTTTGATGAAAATGGAGAACGTACACCTTCTTGAGTTATGTAAAGCTTCAAGATTTCAGGGGAAAGGTTTTGAGGATAACCAAAATCCATGATTTCTACAATTATAATCCACAAAGTCAGAAATATGCAGCCATTTAGTCAGGTTGGTTCCATGTAGAAATTATATGTAAATACATACATATATTCCTTCTTCTTTTTTTTTTACACAGATATAAAATGGAAATATGCTGTAGGACGATCACTTGGAGGAAGAAAGTTGTGGGAGTCTAGAGATGATAGGAAATGGGGGCATGATAAGTTTGAGGAGCTGACTATGCATGAGAGGAATCATGAACAGGTTAATTATTTAAACATATGCTAGTGTTTTTCTTTCTGTTTGTGCAACTTTATATTTTCTTGATTATGAGTTGAATTACAGGGTAGAAGAGGTTCTAAGGGTTGGTTTAGAGGCCGTAATAGTAATAATAGAGGTACAGGAGCTCCCATATGCTTGTCAAGAAACTTTTAAGTGCCAGTGATCTTACTCATAATTTTAATTATTAAAATAATCACCTTGGGGGTTTTGATGGATATGAACATTGATAGAATTTTAAGAGTAGAAACAAAACAGGTGGAGAAGGTTCCAGCTTTAATTCAGCTTCTTAGCTAAACAAATTAGAGCACTAAGCTAACCCACATAAAAGAGCTTCCAAGATATATAAACATTATATACACTCATTCACTAGAATTCTCATACTCCCTCCGTCCTAGAGAGGTAGACACTTTTTGTGAACGTAGATTAAGAGAATGCACTTTTGGGGGGTAATTTGGTTTTCTTTTATAATAAATAAATTGTAAGTTATGTGTTAGGCAGTGATGGCATTTTTTGAGAATAATGTATATTGAGAGGTTGTATTGAGTTTATTTCCATTTTTAGAAATGTATCAACTTTTGAGGAACATACCAAACAGGAAAATGTGTCAACATTGTTGGGGCGGAGGAAGTTATTTCCATGAAGACATAACTTGTATAAAAAGAACTTTCTTGTTGACAAATAAAACACTAGAAAATATTTCAACAAGTCATACCATCCAATAGTTCATATATCAAAACAAAATTATTGCGGATGGCATCTTCATCAAATGCCCCACCAAAATAAGATTTAAATAATGTGACAGCCTGCAAAGAAAGAAAATAAATGCATCAAACAATTGAAAAAAAAAATCCATAATAAATTATCAGAGGTGGTCACAAGTCACAACTCGTTCAAAGCAAAGAAAATGGAATAAATATAGATGGATTCAAAGTACACAATAGCTAAAAATACTATAATAGAGGACCAATAAAAGGAGCAAGAAATGACATACTGAAGATCTGAGGCAATTGAAACTGAAAACTAGAGAAAAATTTGTGTATCACAACCTAATAGGCTTGTACATATTCACTAGTTCCTCCGACAACAAGTAAATTAAGAAGCACAAATCCACACAAGGATAACAAGCTAAGCTAACCAAGATTATGAAGTACAATAACTGTATGCATGATGTACCTCAACAACAAACTTGAATGCACACGCGACATTTGCGTTGCTGCTTACAACAATCACGATGTAGACATTGCTAATTCTCATGTAAAAGAAAGAGCAACCCCCAATCTGCCGAACAGGACAGGTGCCAAGTTCCTTTGTTTGCATTATGTGTACTCGAAAAGCATCCACCATGTTACCTCTGGGTTAGTTTCAACAGAAATTTGAATAAAAATCAAGAATTACTTTTCTGCAGTTAATCACGAATGCACCTATAAATTCCAAGCCCAACTGAACATGGCAATAAACAGAGACCAGCAAACAAATGGAGCATAATTCTAGAATGGAAGACAGGAATTTGAAAGAAAACCTCAATAATGACATATCAGCAAATGGTTTAAGGTTAAAGATGTCAAAACCGATTGACACTTCTCTATCAAGCTATTTGAGACTGGCAAGTAGCAGAAAGGTATATTTTGTAGGTGGAATTCAAATTTCAACTGAACAGACCACTTCAAATTTGATAGTGTTTATAACTATTGGATGTATTTGGTTTTTGAAATAGGATATCAGAAATCCCAAATTTGAACCACCTAAAAGATTTGCAAATACTAAAAACCATTTTTCCAAAACCCAAAACCTAACATAAACTTAATAAGTGTTTTGTTTATATGCTCTTCCAATCAAATCTTGCTATTATTGCATCCAGAATTTGTTGATTTATTGATAAAAATTCAATATGTTTCTTATAAGAGAAGATAAACATCTAGGGCATGGCATACATACTTCATTTGAACAAGCAGATGACTTTCAGTACGGATGGATCATGGCTAGAATAACAAGGATTGGCAACATTATGTTCTTCATTATAGCAACACCCCAGGAATGTTATTTTAAACTTTATCATGTTGTATTGAATGTATCACAAAAAAATAAACAAAGTTGAGAGTGAATGGATTGCAAAAATAGACAAATGCATCAGCTTCCATTTCAATTTATCCATGTCAAAATTGAAATCTGCCAACCTTGAGTTATGTTGACAAAGTAAAAATGCCCCCAAGTTATAAATGGCGATAGAATTAAACCGGTTATGACGCTTCTTAAGTTACATAAACATTATCTTTAAGTCAGTATCTAGATATATCTAGTTATCCAGTATGTCCACACCTATAAATGAATAAGAAACCATATCAACGACTAAAATTTCCAATTATATAACAGCATATGCAGACTTTGCTTTCTAAAATAACATCAAGATTGAATAGCTTTATGGATACGTGATCACGACATGGGTACGATATTGATACAAGAATTACTACACACAAAATTATTAAAACACTTTTGCGCATCTTAAACCCATAAAGAAAAAATTAGCCTTAGTTATGTTTCTACAACCGTTTATTTATTTCTCAATGATGCTACGTTACTATATTAATACAAGAATTACTGCACACAAAATACTTAATTGATTCAATCTGTGCACTAGTAAATTCAATATCAAAACAAGATTGTAGAAACATAAGCAATTGAAAACACAAAGAAAAAAGAAAATCAACCGAACAGACTAACCCGACGTCATCACGATAGAGGCGATTAATGAGGACATCGCCGCGAAGATTGACAAAATAAATTGCTGAAGCTGCCAACGGCATGGCTAAGAACCGACAGAACTCTGATCCGCTCAGATGAGAGAGAGATCTGCTCCCCCACAAAAAAATTGATTACGATTTGGAACGGTATTCAAATGTCTTCTACAGTCAGCGACTGAGCGAATTGGTTTTACACAAATAGATGTGTTTTTCCTTTCCTTTGCCCTTTTTCATTGAACATTTTTTTCAGCAAAAATTGAGAGGCCGATGTTGCTCGGGACTGGAGCGTCGATGGTAAGTTAACAGCGAACGATTAAGTGCCGACAATAATACTGCTGCAAGAATGGAACCTGTCGCGGCGGTTTCATTTAGGGCAACGGGGGGAGGGGGAGGTTCGCCGGATGAATCGCAAGACAGGAGAGGTTTGCCGGATGAATTGCGCGGAAGGAGACGTTCTCGCCGGATGAACTTCGTAGGGCGGTCGATCGAGAACTAGGGAATAAACGCCGTGGCAAAGAGTTGAGAGAGGTGGCTGTATGAAATTCTAAGTTTTCTCGGTAAAATAAATACTCCTTCCGTCATCACACTTTCCTTTTTCATTCGTCCCTCACCTTACATCCCCGAAGTATTTCACACTTTACTTTTACTAAATTTGGTAAAAAATACATTATAACAATACTCACTTTATACACACATCCCAATATAATACTACTTATTTTTACTTACTTTTTCACATCTACCAACAACTTTACCCACCTTTTTCATTAAATCAATTAAAATATATATTCTCTTTCTTACTTTATACATAAAAATATAAAATTTTCTTAATCTCCGTGCATACCAATACGTGAAATACTTGTTGGGACGGAGGGAGTATTTTGAGTTTTCAATTTATACCAAATAATTTTCAGAATTAAAAATAATTAAAGAAAATTTGGTGCTGTTTACTTTAACTGCCTTGAGACTCCAAGTTGTCTTCGTTGACGAGTATACATGTTCACGTGAATTGATATTAAGTGCACTCATGTGCAAAGGTACATATATGTATATAATTTTTTATTTTATTTTTGTATAATTTTTTATTTTATTTTTCTATATACGTTATTCTATTTTATATACGTGTGTCTTAATAATTGTATAATTTTTTTACAATAAGTTTTTCATTAAAAAAACTAGCATCCATATGTGTATAACTTTTTATTCAATAGTGTATACATGTTTTTTAATAATTATAGTATATTTTTTACACTCAATTTTTCATTAAAAAAACTAACAATTAAATTATATACATTTTTGTTCATAATTGTATATGTTTTTGTTTATATTTGTATACGTTTTTTAAAGTGAGTACACCATATCTTAGAGTGCATCCGGATGCATAGTATAATTAGCCTATTCATATATTTGTATGAGTTGATATAAGGTGCACTCGGGTACACCATATATATGTATAACTTTTTATTCTATTATGTATACATATTATTCTATTTTGTATACGTGTTTTTTAATAAAGTATATTTTTTTCACACTAAATTTTTAATTAAAAAAAACTAGCATCCATATATGTATAACTTTTTATTTAATAGTGTATACAAATATTTTAATAATTGTACATTTTTTACACTCAATTTTTCATTAAAAAAAATAACAATTAAATTGTATTCATTTTTATTTATAATTGTATATATTTTTGTTTATATTTGTATACGTTTTTTAAAGTGGGTGCACCTTATCTTATGGTGCACCCGGGTGCACAATATAATTAGCCAATTTGTATTATTTTCACCGTTAAATGATGAATTTTCTTTAACTACGTGTTGTTATGAGTATGAGGCCATTTATTATAATAATAATAATAATAATAATAATAATAATAATAATAATAATATATTCATTAATCTATTTTTCTAAAAAAAAATATATTAATTATTTTGAAAATTTACTAGTATTCCTATTAATATATTCATTTATATATTTTCACATGAAATAATTACTGATAGGTATACACTTTGTACCCCTAATTACTACTAGATACATTGATTTAAAATAATTATTATTTAATAGAAAATATTAAAGTAAAATACCAAATATACCCCTAAACCCATATACCTTTAAAACACTAACCCCAACCTCCACCCACCACCGGACCATCGCTGCCGCTGCCGGACCGCCGCCGCCGCCGCCGGCGGAGCTCCGGCGGCCGGTCGCCGGAAAATCTGTTCAAAAAAAAAAAAAAAAAAAAAAAAAAAAAAAAAAAAAAAAAAAAAACTAGTCGCCGGAAAGCTGCCGCGCCGCCGCCGCCGGAGCTCCGGCAGCCGGTCGCCGGAAAAACTGTTCGTCAAAAAAAAAAAAAAAAAAAAAAAAAAAAAAAAAAAAACTGGTCGCCGGAAAAACTACCGCCGCCGGAAAAGCTGCCGGACCTCCGCCGCCGGACCACCACATTTTTTTGCTGCACACACTTTTTAATATTGGAATATCACTATATATTTTTGTACCTAGTAGTAATACTTTTGTATGTTTGTATCTCATAGTAATTTAGGGTTTTTTTGTGTACCTAGTAGTAATCCTCCCTTTTCACATTTAAAAGAATAACGGGTTTTCTTTATTTATTTATTTATTTTTATTAAACATTTTTTGTGAAATTGTGAATATTCTAATTGATTTTTTTTATTACGTGTCATATTAAAAAACATTCTCAAAAAGAAAAATTTACGTGTCAAATTGTAGTTAATTTAATTTAATTATATATTATTTATTTAATTTAATTTAATTATTTTAAAATATCATTACAAATCTATAACTAAAAAAATTAATCTTTAAAATATTTGATAAGAATTAATTATTTTAAAATATCAAATCTTCAATCCACAATTAAAAGATAAATGTTATATATTTATAGTATATTTCTAAAAGGAATCATGATTGGCGATATTTTCACCTAGGTTTTCATGTATTTTTATGTGTGTTTTCTTATTATTTTATCGGTATTTGTGTATATTTTAAGTGTGTTATGTGTTTCTTTGAAAATGTGTGAAAATAAGCTTAAACGTGTTAAAAACTAGTAAAATGGAGCAAAAAGGGAGTCAGGAGTCGAAACGGAAGAAAAAGAAAAGGAGCAGCTACAACACGGCCCGTGTGCAGTACGCGAGGCGTGTTGTAGCACAAGAGCCGTGTACTGCGCACGTCCCTGTAAGAGGTGGCTGTGCGCCAGCACCTGAAGAATCTACTCGCCCACCCTGTGGCCGTGTTCAGCACACGAGCCATGCGCTGTCTGAAGAAAATGTTGATTGAAAACCTGACACGACTCGGGCCGTGTAGCAGCACACGAGCCGTGTCCGTGCAAATTTTATGTAAAATTTCAGTATTCTTCTAGAAGATCCCAATGGGGTATAAATACCCCAAATTTCAACATTTCATCCAGATTTCGTGAGTTGGAGGCTACACACACACATCACACACAATTCCTTCCATTTTTCACCATCATCTTCATCTATTCACCATACATTCCATCTATCTTCATCCAACCATCAAAATTCTCAAGCAAGTGAGGAAAAGAAGCAAGGAAGAGAGGGGAATTGCAAGGAGAGGAAGGAGATCACCATTGGAGCCATCCAAGGAAGTTTTCATCCAAACTTTGTATTGAAACCTTATTGTTTATCATGGTTTGTAAAGATTTAAATGTATATGTTGATTTCCTTATGAATATGGTGGGCTAATCTCCCTTGTGAGATTAGCAACATGAAAGTTGTTGGATAATTTTGAGATTTGTGTATTTGAATTCATATGTTGATTGGATTTGTAATTTTCTATCATTGATTGTTAATTGCTTGATTTGTATGGTTGACTTGTGTGATTAATTATCATAGGCATGTGATTATATTGAGAAATTAATTATGTGTTTAGGGTAGTTCTTTGAATCATTTCAACATACAATTCATGTGCATTATAAGTTGTAAAGAGATAGAGATATCCTTTAGGGCTTAGAACCCTTTGATAGAACATTCGATTCGTTAGATCGAGAGGTCAATTGATGGTGTGAATGGACTCTCTGATTAAACTTAGTACCTAGTTGGAATTGTTTGATTGAGAACCAACCCTTAGAGCTATTTTGGGACCTTATTGAGGATCTACATCCTATCCGTCTCAAGAGGGACTTTAGGTAGAATTTGTGTTGGCTCTTAGTTATTAATCCATGATACATATGAATTTGATGCATTAATCCTAGACTTACCACCTCATTAGTGTTGTTAATCTCACCTTTAATTAACTTAAAAAACCCCTCTTCATCCATTTATCTTGTGTGTTTGATTAATTGTTTGTTTTGAATATTTTCATTTACTTGTTTGAACAACCAATCCATTCATGATATGTCTCTATAACATTACAAGAAATGTGAGATCGCTTAAGCTCTAGTACCTACCTCCCTTGGGTTCGATAAATTCTTTAATTGGTCATCCCAACTACAAAAAATGGCTAATCAAATGGCATCATTTTCGGGGAGGCAACGGCTGCTAGTAGTTTAAAGAATGAGCGTTTTGCGTAATCTTTCTAGAGACATTTTTATTTTATTTGTTTGCCTTTATTTGCTTTTAAAAATTTTGTTCTAATTTATCTTATTTTTGAAGGTGTATGCAAACGAGGTCAAGGGGGAAACAAGTGGAACCAATTAACTTAAAAATTGAGCACACTTTCCGAAGAAGAAGAAAGGAGAGCAAAACAAAAAAGAGAAATCCAATGGAAGATAATCCAAATGATGAACGTGTGGATTATGAGCATGATAGGGAAGGCGTGAAAGACAACGCACAAGCACCTCCATTTATTGCCAACCAACAACAAGGCTACCTGAATTTCGGAATTCCTAACCACCAAGCCCTACTCCAACAAATGATACAACAAGCGCTTATTCAACAAGGTTTTCAACAACTTTATGCACCACCACCACCACCACATTCGGTGCATCAAGGGATAGATTCGAGGGTAATTAAGGACTTCTTCATGCCGAGAGCTATGCCTCAGTTGATGGGCCCCCTGATCAACGCTAATAACTTTGAAACTAAGGCGGGGCTTATCAATATGGTGAGAGACAAACAATTTGGAGGAACTCCGAATGAGGACCCTAATGCACATTTAGCTCAATTTATTGAGATTGCTAAGACAGTGAAGATGAAGGGGTGAGCGAGGATTGTATTAAGATGAGATTGTTCTCGTTTTCTTTGAGGGACCATGCCCGAACATGGCTTTCTACTATTACTCTGGGTACGTGCAACACTTGGGATGAACTTGCACAAATATACCATCAAGAGCAAGTAAAGAAGAGCTAATGTCACGAGTGAAAAACAATCACAACAAATTACAACAAGTATACTCGAGTGTAGAAAAACAACACACATAAAATAAATACTACAAATCATAGAAATTAGGAGTTAACAATTCTTTGAAATTTAATGGAGCAATATATGAATTTCATATAAAAATTAGGTAGAATTTTACAATAATACATGCACATAAGAAGCAGGTAGTAACTACTAATAAACTTTTATACTTCATATTACAATCTAATTAATTACATATCAATTTTCAGTGATTCTACATTCATGAAGAAATATATGATACATCAACTAGAATACTTTATGGAAGAAAGAAAATCGCTAATCACAACACTAGAACAGACTCTATAACGTAGTGATTACAAAGATAAAAGTTTAGGGTTTAAACATACACGAGAATGATGCCACCATTGCCTTCGTCGTCGCTGTGTGTGTCTTCGTCGGAGAATGATGTCACTGCAGGGTTAGCCAGTAGCAGATTGCTTAAGCGCGAGGAGAGAAATCAGAAGGGAACAGCAAGTGAAAAGAATGAATAGCGTGAGATGAAATTGTGAATTATGGAGCGGGTCAAGCCATCGTTGTCACCGGAGAATGATGTCGTCGCCAAGCGTAGATTGGTTGAGCGAAGAAGAAGAGAAATTGAGAGCAAGAGGTGTCGCCAAGTGTAGATTGCTTGAGAGAAGGAGAAGAAAAATTGAGAGCTAGAGAAAAAAATAGCGTGAATGAAATTGTGATTGAAGCGGGTCAGTTAGTTTATATATTTCTGTGTTTTTTTATTTGTATTTAAAAAATATAAAATTTATTGTTAGTTTTATTTAATTTTCAATTTAAATACGGTAAATTTATAAAAGTGATATTTTTTTAAATAGTATAATATTTTTAATAAAAATAATACTATTAAAGAAAAAGTGATAATTATCTAATTGAAGAGAAAATTTTAATATTGGTCCTACCCGTCATAGTCCCATTTGGGTTTGTACCCAATAATTTTGGGTTTAGTCCCAAATTTTTTTCTTTTAGAAATTTGAAATAGTGATCCTACTCGTCATAGTTTTATTTGGCTTTGAATCCAATAGTTTTGGTTTTTGTCCCGAAAGTTTTTTTTCTTGCAATCCTCCATAAATTTGTTTTTACAATTTTGCCCACAGACATCTAAATGTAATGGGGAACCCCACGTGCACCTCACGTGGCCGTTAGTTAGATTAGAAATGAATTTCTCTCCCATATACAAAACTCAATTACCCCCATACATCAAACCCTAGTTTTCCCCTAATTTTGAGTTTCCCTAATATCCCTTTTTAAATCAATCTCTTCCCGTCAAATGCCTCGCTCGGTCTCGTCATTCTTGAGTTCTATTATCACAATGTGGTGAAGAAATCTCTCGATTGATAGTCGGCTGCCTGTGTCGAGGAATTGAGTTGTGCGAGTGGACAGGCTACTATACGGATACTCCATGATGGAATCAACGATTGCAAGGCTATACTCAAGTGTGGGGTATGCCTTGATCGGGCCGAAGGAGGTATGTATTCACGTATAGTTCCCTGCATATTATAGTGTTAATCGGTCTGTGCACTGATAAGAAAGGGTAGGGAAGATAAAATTTGATCTTTGTTTGTGGCAAGTTGTGATATTGAAATGCTTCCATCTATTCTGCAATCAATGCATCCAGAGAAACTTAGAAATTCACCATCACAATTGCCCTACTTGTGGAACTGTCTTCGGCCTAAACGATGTTCGATTTGTCAAGATTTAAAGTTATCCTATCCAGCCTTGTAAATCATGAATTAATCTTGTGAAAAACTGAACATCCTTAGATTTGTACTATTTATTTTTCATCTTCTTACAAAAAGAAATTTTAAGATCACTCAGTACGTATGTTACTGAGCAGCCTTTGCATGAGCTACATTGTGGGAGTGAGATCTCTCCTTATATCTCCCAAGTGAAGGAAAAAAAGGCCTTTGCATGAGCTACTTTGTGCGATTGAGATCTCTCCTTGTATCTCCAAATAGAAGGAGAAAAAGGGCACAAGTCCAACCAATGATATTTTTGCAGTCAGTTAGAAACATGTACTTCATTCTTCAAGCCAAAAAAGTCTTGCAGTTCCAAAATTGTGCTGAGGTTGATAATAGTGGCACTTGTAGTCGCTCCTGTTAGTGTTGTAGGCCAAACTGTCTAGGAAAATGATGCAACTATTGTACTGGTTTGCCTTCCCCAAACAAGGTTTATTTGGATTTCACATAGTAGAACAAAAAAAATGAGCACTATTTTATAGAAATATTTTTCTAGATTGGAAAGAGTTAACTTCATGGATTCATTATTTCTTCATGTCAATTTCTGTCAATCGACTTGGTTTTGAAATTATAAATTCATAAAGTTAACTAATGTGGAGCATCTTGAATAATATAGCCTGAGTGATTTTAAAGCATGCTTTAGCCTGAGTGTTATGCATCTACTATCATGTGCATGCATTCAAGATCCTATTTTTCTAACATTCGAAATATGGGATTTTTTTATTTTATGATTTGAATATTTTTGAATAATTTAGGCTAGATAGAATTAACATTTTAATGTGATAATCAAGGACTTGCTTCTTTATCTTTTTAGGATGGATAACAAAAAAGTACGCCTTGCTTAAAATGACTATTAGCATTTCCAAACTGTTAAATGTTTCACTTTTCTAAACACTAGGACTCTACAAACTAAGTGATGAGGACACCTTTTATATTGAGTTTAACACTTGAATGTTTTTTCTTACCTCATTTAACATGAGAAGTAGCATTTCAGTACCGTCTCTTGGTTCTTTTTTTTAAACACATTGACTTGAAACATAATCTAAGTAAGGGCACTATTGATGTTGAATTTTATTACTTAAATGTTGTTGCTTTCCCCTTTCATTTTATTAATGAATAACTTCTATGTTATGATGAGAAAATTACAATACGAGTCCCACCCATCACAGTCCCATTTGGGTTTGGACCTAATAGTCTTGAGTTCAGTCCCAAATGTTGTTTTTCATGCATTTTTTATCCTGCATGTTTTTTTTATTTTTGCATTTTTGGCCCATGTGCTGTCAAAACTAACTGCCCTCAATCACGTAAGTATCACATGGTCGTTAGTTCAAAATAAACATGGTTTTCACCCTCAAATTCCCAACCCTAATTTTTTTCCCAAATCTCCTCTGCCCTAATTTCGGCCCACTATTGTTGGCGTTTGGATCTTTTGGTTAACGTGAACCGTTAGAGTTCCATGCAATTCTACTGCAGCGGAAGCATAAGAGTAGAATTGTATTACCTTTCACCAAGGTTAATGTAGAGGTGAATAGCAAGAACAAACGACCTTCCGATCTTCTGTTGTATTCCTAAGCCACGTCTTGACGTTGTGTGGGCAATGATCACCAAGACGAACTCAATCTGTAGTTCTCTCTTATTCACGTGTTTTAGACGTGTAGAATAATATTACGTACTTCTGATATTGGTTATTATATAGGCTACAATAGGGATCAGGAGGAGAAATTAGGGTTTGGGCCTCCCATTGGACTTAAGCATCCAAATTTAGCCAAAAACTTATACTTAAGTCCGATAATAATAAATCAATCCACTAAAGAAATATTATTGCACTGCCACCCTAATCTCAAATTACGTGATGGGCTTCTTCTTATTATGAGTCATTTAATCTCCCCGTGTTTAAAATTCAATGCCCATTAATTATTTAAGTTACTGACAACTCAATTAATTAATATATTTACCAAAAGTAGTACCGCTCAACCGTATTATCATGCCGGAATAAATCCACCTGCAGAGTTTACATGACAATTATTATGAGCTCCTCAAGGGGACATCATCAACCAATTCCGTTAGAACACTGATTCCTTCTACAATCAATAGCACACCATAGAGACAACACCATCTCCCAACTCACATAGCTTATTGATTTAATATTTAAATCTCACACATTGATGAATCTAAAATAAATAATGGCTTACGTGTCGAGGTTATTGTATAGGGATTAAGAGTACTAACATCCATAATAACAGAGATCAAATTCTATTATATAGTCAGTATAAATCGAACGATCTTACAGCGGTCCTGCTCAATACACACAAAGTGCACTAGTGCAATTTTATAATCAAGACAGACTAATGCAAATCACACTACAACCATACTAATAGAAAGTCCCCATCTATCTCGGTAGTGAACATCTGTTTATACTTTATAAGAAGCCGATAATATGATCTTCCGTGTGATGTCGCACACCACATTATCTACAGTATAAAGTAAATAGACTGTTGCAACAACTTTATTGCAAATGTTTGATTACATGATTCTCATTTCAAATATTATCATAACATTGTTCATACAAAAAGCTAGACTTTCAGTATACAATCCAACAATCTCCCACTTATACTAAAAGATTATGCTACCATACATGTTGCCATACATCTGATTCCCATTCCCACTATATGGCCATAAAAAACTTTCGCCTTAAGGTCCTTGTAAAGGATTTACTAGGTTATCATCCAATGCAATCTAGGCGACAACAACATTTCCCTCATCATATGATATCTCGTATCAGGTATTACTCACTCTCAATGTGTTTAAGTGCCTTATGGGCTCATGATTCCTCCAAGTTTGAAACTGCACCATTTATCACAATAAATTGTGATCACCTTGAGCAAACTCAGAATCACATCCAAGTCCATTACGAAGTTCCCAGAGCCATACAAATACTTTGGTTGCCACAAGGCTCCAATATTATCATTTTTCCATATCGGAGTTCAAAATATATTTCTATATAACACTCCTCCATACTATGGATCTACTTCCTAATTTAAACACATAACCTTGAGGTGGATTTACTGTCGTTCTCATAATTTGAAAATCTGAATCTATGTAACCATCAAGAAGTAATGAATATGTCCGGTAAGCCTACATATAATTTCCAGCCCTTCTCAGGCACTTCAAATATGTCCTACCACAATTCAATATTCTTGTTCCGGGTTACCTTGATACCCACTGAGTATGTCATTGGCAAAACAGATATCCAATCTCGTGCATAGCATTCCATAGATTAAGCTTTCTTATTGCTGAAGTATAGGGAACCGTCTTTATCTATTTTATCTTCTTTTGTGTCTTAAGACACAAAATCTTAAATAAAGTCACATGCTAAAACGAATAAAAAATTGTATCATTTATACGAAGCTTGAGATAAGCAAACATCCTTTCTAGAGATCTTATCACCAAGATCGCAAGAATATATTTTGCTTTTCTTAAGTCTTTCATTTCATACTGCTTTATCAATCATAACCATACACCCGACAATACTTTTTCATTGTCTCTAATGAGCAAGATACAATCTACGTATATACAAGAAATACCACCACGTTTTCGTCACTCTTTTCAATACACAGGACATATCCGAGCATTGATTAAATCCATATGACTAGATTTCCTCATCAAATACGGATGTTCCATGATCTTGAAGCTTGTTTTAGTCCATCGATGGACACTTCTAAGCTTACACTCAAAATGCTCTTAGCCCTTTGCAATGAATCACCCTGGTTGCTTCACATAGTTGTTTTCCTCAAGACTTCCAAACAGAAATGTCGTCTTGACATCTATTTGTTTGTACCTCATAATCAAAATGAGAAGCAACAGACAAAAGAATCTGGATAGGCATCCAAGGTTTTCACCTTACTGTATGATCCTCTTTTATTTTGTATGACCACTTCCAATGGGAAATAATTATTATTTGTAATGTGATGCACATGAACTTATGAGTCAGCTATAGTGTCTTCCTCCCCAACGGATGAGTTTTATTTGCGGATAACTGGTACAAATTAATAATTGATGATTATAGGAAATTATTTGAGGACGTGTGGACTTCTCCAACTGAAAGACACACAAACTTGGGTAATGTACTTAATATTAAATAATGGTATATACTTAGGTGCAATTAATATGTATCCTCCCCAATGGAGTCACTGCTATTAAATTGCATGGCTAAAGGACAACCGACTATTAAACATTGAGTCATAAAGTTAATTATGACGTATAAAATTAATGGGTAAAATATTCTCTTGTGAATGTTAGGGTGTGTATACGTCCACACTAACGTGGCATGCAAATTTACGGTGCTTGAGATGTCGGTGAATTTATTTTATACTCCCTCCATCCCAACACAGTTTTCACACCTCCTTTGTAAATTACAAATGCAGTGTGAAAGCTCTGTTGGGACGGATGGAGTATTATTTATTGAGGGAATCAATATAAATTCTAAATTCGAAGTGTTTGATCGTCGTATTTATTTACTTGATTCTCTAAATTTTCTAATAGTTTACTTCACTTATTGTTAACTAAAAGAAAATATTTTATTAGTCCAAAATTAAATGATTAGAAAAGAATATTGGTTTTAAATTTTACTGTTTAGGAAAATAAATGTGTTCTCACTAAGAATGATCTCTAGTGCCTATAAAAGTCTCTAGTGAAGAGGTGAGAGCTTCATAAAAATATGATGGTCTCATGCAACTCTTCGAATACTTGAAAAGGCTAGAAAGGCAAGAGGTCATGGTTAAACTTGATGAATGGATTGAAAATACTTGGAGTAGAAATTGAAGGAAAACCTAGGTCAATTTATTCCCCACAAGTTGCCAAGTTATTTTGAGCAAGTTTCACCTAAATTACAAGATGTTGTACACGGTGGGGAACTTCTGACAAAATGTGTGGCGAAGGAAAGCCATTTTTATCAAGGAGTGAATAAGGTTAGTAACTTATTCACTAGTTGTTGAAGCGTGATTAGTGATGGAGTTTACTAACACTTTGTGTGTAGATTCCGGAATCACTAAATGTTTATAACTAAGTGATTATGAGATTACTGTATATATGAGTAAGGCTATGAAAGTAGTGGTTGTTGCAGTGGGAGTTGTTTATCTATCTTATGATAGGAATAAAACTTTGATTTTGAGAAATTTTCTTTACGTACATTTTCATAGAAAGAATTTGATTTCAATTTCTATGTTTATGGATTGATACTCTATTTTATTTGAATGACATAATCATTATAATGAAGGATTAAGTTATAATCGGTTATAGTACGTTGGTGATAATTTTTACACTCTTAAATCATGTTTATCCCACGGATGCAATAAATAGTAATTAATAATGCATTTTCTAATCCTTTTAAGAGAAAGGAACCTTTGAATATGAACTAAACATACTTTTGGCATCTAAGACTAGATCATTATACTTGAGTAGGATTCGAAGGTTGATAGCCGTTTGAACCTTTGGTTTATTGAAAGTGGAAACTATCATGACTTGCGAGTCTTGCTTGAAAGTAAAAATGATTAAAGACCTTTTAAGATAAAGGGGTCTAGAGCCATGTTAAGATATGTTGGAATAGGGTCATTCTGATTTATGCGATCTTAAGATTATCCCGGCGAGAGGTGTTTATGAATATTCGTCACTTTGTTTGACGATTATTCTAAAAATAATATTTATTTATTTGATGCACTGCAAGTCTGAGTACTATGATTAAATCAAGAAGTGCATGACTGATGCGGTGAAGCGTCATGGAAAATATATAAAGTAATTACGATTTAATCGTGGTGGCGAGTACCTCTTAGGATAGTTAGGAGCTATTTATCAGAAGTATGGGATTGAATTCCAAGTTGACTATACCGGGTAAACTCCAACTAAATGGTGTGAGGGAGAGAAGGAATAAGACTCTTATAGTAATGGTTAGATAGATGATGAATTATTTGGAAGTACTAAATTCATATTATGGGTATACTCTAGAAACAGCATGTCATATGATGTTAGGCTGTTTGTCGAATATTCTAGAAAAATGAAGGGTGATTTATTTAAAAGTCCAAAAGATTAGAGAGTGATTGTTAACACGAATACTAGATTTTTGGAGAAGGGCAATGAAATAAATCACAAAGCCATGTATAAAATGTTCTAAAAGGTGTGAGAAGGTAAACACAAATTTTAGTACCAATAATACAATAGAATATACCACAAGTAAACTGCATCGCGTGTCACATCTGATACACAATTGCATGTAGTGTCTTATTTTAGTGAGAGGGATATTTTACAACACGATAGATTTATGTTTTGGGAAAGTCGTGAGACTTGATCCCTAGTAAACATGAAACCAGCCCTTGATACGAAGAAGCACTAAAAGATCGAAATGCATAATTTTAGTAAGTTGCAATAAATTTTGAAATAAAATCTATGGATTTTAAATCAAATCTGGGAGCTTGTAGGACCACTAAATAGTGTAAAAGCCTAATCCTTTTCCACAAACATGTTTACTTCTAAGTTTTTAGATATGATTTTTTACAAAACTACTCCTTAAAATAATCACAATTTTCTCCACCATCTCAAATAAATTTTCTTTTTTACTAATTACCAACATATCTTAGTATCTGTACAATAGTTGAGCCATCATTGATGGGTGGTTCGCCGACGTCTTAACCGTCCATCCACCACTCTCAGACAAGATGAATTGAAATAATCACTGCCTATAAATCAATGAAGCATATCAAACTTCGTCTGATTATCAGACTCAGCACACCAAACACGTCGTTGATCGAATTGCAAAGCTTTTTAATGGTAGGTCTCTCTCTCTCTCTCTCTCTCTCTCTCTCTCTCTCTCTCTCATGCACCCTAGTACATGTTCCTCGATGCTGAGGGAACCCCCAAGAGCAGGGGATTTTGTGACATTTCGGATGGACTGTCTTGTATTTATAATATGTCTCTCTCTCTCTTCCTCTCTCTCTCTCAATTTCACCTATTTTCAATCCTCCAATTATTGTGTTTCCGCCTCTCTCTCACCGCAACTTCTGACGCCGCCTCAGTCAGAATCGACATTGCTTCAAGCCATCAAATCATTTCGTTGGACACTCTTCGACAAAGGCTAATAACTCTCATCCTATTATGTTATTGAGTGGATATGCTATAATATATGTGTGAGAGAATTATGAATTATAAATTAGCTTATACTACTATGCACCTAGTTGCACCAATTATGAACAAAAACATATGCTATTATGAACAAAAATGTATTAACTTTGTTAGTGAATTTTTTGTTAGTTTTTTTTAATGAAAATTGAGAAAAATAATTATTAAAAAAACATGTATACACTATTAAATAAAAAGTTATACACATATGGACATTTTTTTTAATGAATAGCTGAGTGTGAAAAAAATATACAATTATTAAGAACATGTATACGATAGAGAATAAAAAGTTATATATATATGGGTCACCCTTGCACCCGAGTGCACCGAATATCAACTCTTATAAATTTATTTATTTTATTATGTTTTTATTTTAAATTTAATTTTCAACTTTTTTTTAAATGATTTTAGTGGTTATAAATTTTGTATGAATTGTTATTTCACGTTGTCCCTCCTCCAATCATGTATACAATACTCCCTCCGTTCCGGCGTAAGAGGGTCATATTTTTGCACGTAGATTAATGAGTATTATTATTTAATGTGTAATGAGTATTACATTAATGGGAGTGTGGGTCCCATGTGTGTAAAAAAAATGAGACTCTTTGGGTGGGACGACCAAAATGAAAAAATTGTCATCTTAACTTGGGACGGAGGGAGTATATATTTATAAGATGTTTAAATTAAGAAAAATCATATGATTTATAACGTAAACTCCATTTACAAGAGATTAACTCTTGTGATTTATATAATATTACATTATACTCCCTCCGTCCCAAGAAAGCCTGCACCCCCTTCTCGGCATGAAGATTAAGAAACTGATAACTTTTAAAGGTATTATGATATTTTTTATAATAAATAAATAATAAAGCATGTTAAGTGTATTAAGTATGTGTAGTTTTTTTTTTAAATAAAGTGTATGTGAAAAAGTGATTGTGTTTGACTTTTTGTTTTTTTAAGAATATGCAAACTTTTATGAAACAACCAAAAATGAAAAGTGTGTCATCTAAAATGAGACGAAGGGAATAAAATATAATTAGAGATTTGTGTTTCTTTTTATTTTTCAATTGAACATCTAAATGAATTATCCGTCCAAAAAGAGGTGATAGCGAGACCTGTTAAACCGTGCAATTGAAACCGAACTGACAAAGGCTAGGGCCAAAATGGTTAACCTAACAAGTAAACAAAGTAATTAAAGTTAAAACAAGGGTTAACCCCCTTATCCATCAATGTAAACGGCCCTTGGGGCCCAAATGTATAATCTTTTTCGTGAATATTTATATTTAGGGGTCAAGTACAAAGCGTATCTTGGTATTACTAATTTATGCACTCGATAATGAAAATTACGCATGGATACAAAATTTAATTTTTTTTTCTCATATTACCCATATTTATTGAATATAGATATACATAGTATAAAGCAATTAAAAAAGACAGAAAACAATTCAATGAACTATTTAAATGTACATCACTGTACACTCATTAGTATTTAAATGTACATCAGTGTACATTTAGCGTAATTACTATACACCCATTTAAGATAAATATTTTCAGTGAGAAAACATTTCAATTAAGTATTTAAATGTACATCAGTATACATTTAACGTAATTTTATACATTAAAGTGCATTTAGAGAGAAATAATAGAAAGTAAGCAGTGAGAATCATTAATACAATTTTTTCCAAATTCATTATAATAAAATCTGTACATTACCATGGTTTTTTTCCCCAAATTTTGTAGATATTAATATGGAGTAAGGCTTGCGTGCGCCCGGGCGCATGGAAACATATTCCGTGCACCTTTAGAAATTTAGTATTATGGGTAAGGGTACATTGCTTTGGTCTAAAAAATACTATCTCTGTCCAGTGCAAAGGTAACCATTTGCTGTTTGCACGTGGACAATTCTAAGGTCTTTATTTGCTTTTTGCACGTGGATTAAGGAGTATTATTATTATAGGTAAAGTGTGTAGTTGTATTAGAGGGAAGTGGTGGGTCATTGTATACTTTCTTTACTAAATAGAGGAATTTGATACCTTTGAAGCGGACGTCAGGAATAGTGAAACGGTTACCTTTGCAGCGGACGAATGGAGTATACACTTTAATTAGTATAAGGTACACACTTTTCATTAATATTTTTTTTCTTTGTAAAATAAAGTGTACACATTTTTACTAAAAGGTATACAATTTAACCCAAAATTCTAAAGGCGCACAGGGTGTTGTCCATGCGCCCAGATACACATAATAATTTTCTTTAGAAAATAAAGGGTACACATATGTATACTAAAGGGTATACAATTTAACACAAAATTCTAATGCGCCCGGGTGCACAGGAGCTTTTGCCATTAATATGTACATTAACATGCATTTAGAATAAATAAAAGTGATCCCAAGATTTTTTACTAAATTTCCTTCCTCAAAATCTCTCCTCCAATCTGTACACTAGCACGTAAATTTTCAAACGATTGTTGGTTTTTTTCCGAAATTCCCTCCCCCAAAATCTTTCTAGAAAATCGGTACACCAACGTGCAAATCTTCAAACTATTGTTGGTTTTTTTTCGAAATTCCTCCCCCAAAATCTTTTTTAGAAAATCGGTACATTGAGGTGCAAATCTTATGTACATTATTAGGTTAAAAGAATAATATACATCAGTGTGCATACTTAACTAATAAACAAAATCTATCGAGAAGAATAAAACATATGATATTTAATTGCGGCTAAATATGTACACTAATGTACATTGCATGAAATACGAGTTTGTTGTTTTAATTTGATGTAGTGTACATTAGTGTTCAATTAAATTATAGTTCTAAATAAACATTGAGTATTAAACATTGTGAACAAGGATAATATTAAGAGAAAAAAAATTGTTATGTATTGCACAGTAATTATATTAAGTTAATGTATTTATTAATAATTATATTATAAATCGACGCCCTTATATTTTGCCTTTAAATTTGAATTATCTTTACTCAAAAAATAAAAAGTCTGAATGCTTGAATTTAGGCTTCGTATTAACAGATACGCAAAAGACTCAATCAAAATAAGATACTTACTAAAATGCCCAAATAGTAGATCAGACTCAGAGAACCAAAATAAAATAAATAATGATCCATAAACATTCTTACTGTACACGTGTCCTGGAAACAATGATGGTTTCCAACATCAGTCGTAGAGTGATTCCAAAGCAAATATTTAGGAGAGAGAAACAATGGTTACCAGTGTTGTTGTTCATACTTGATTGATAATTAAGTCCCTGAAGAATGCATCACATACACACTCTTTAGCTGAATCATAACTGTTTAACCTCTTCTTCAGAGAACGCAATTCTCTCTCATCCTTTGAGCTTCTCTCCTGAAATATTCAAATCCATGCATCACCAACACAACTTTTCTATTGATTTTAAAATATTTATAACTTGTATGCTCTCAGTTACATCAAACAAGAGGCTTACATAGGATTTCTTCAGTAGGAGAATGTCGATCAAGTATTGCAACCACAACACATTCGTCTTTGGGAAACTGTATTTCATTAGTAAGAACATACATTAACCTCGGAATCTTCGAAAAAAGGTAAGCCTTCAAAAAACAATAAGCCACACCAACTTTAACTTATGCTGTCAGATATTCTTACAATAGGCCCCCATTGCTATTTTCACTGATTAATTAGTTGCACATAGCTCTAATGTTAATGATATAAACCAAGAAGAAATTTCACGGTCGAAGAAGCTTGTGCGACAAGCTGTTTTCTTGAAAGAGCATTGAGCTCACATTCTTAAAGGAACAAAGCGGGCAAATTCTGTTGACAGATGAAAATGGAAACACAATCCTTATTTTACATGCTCTCATATGCTATTCCACATTGACCATTTATAAGGTCTTGAAAATTACTTCAGATAGGAAGGAATATGCAATACAATAATGTGTGTATTGTTGTTAGAGGCGCAACGGCCGTGTTGGAGCCTGAGGTGCGCCTGAGATACAAGCTACTCTAGAAAATATATACTCCCTCCGTCCCATTTCAGATGACACACTTTCCATTTTGGGTTGTCCCACAAAAGTTTGCACATTCCAAAAAAAGCAAAAAGTCAAACATAATCACCCTTCCCCATTCACTTTATTTACAAAAAAACCACCATTACCTAACTCACCTAACATACTTTATTATTTATTTATTACCCAAAAAATACCATAACACCCCTAAAAGTTATCACTTTCTTAATCTCTGTGCCGGAAAGGGGTGTGCAATCTTTCTTGGGACGGAGGGAGTACATTAATATATCCAACTCAACACATAATTGCCCAACTAAATAAAGATCAAAATATCAAATAATAATACATAATAACTCATAAGTAACATAATGACAAATTGAAAATCCATGCATTATGTCATATTGAACTCCTCAATGCAGTCTACTCAACACAAATAGACAATCACAGTAAGCAAATAAGTAGAATGTTTCAAATTTAAGAAAATATCAAATGTCAAAGACTCAAATGTTTAGCAATGAGCTAAAAATCATAATCATCATGGTCTGTGGTCCTCCTAATCTTCATTCTCCTCTTCACCATCAAATTGATCATTAAATTCATTAAATTCTCCCTCTTCATGAAAAATATAGGAAAACAGAGGAAAAAACTAAAATTCTTGTGGTAGTTGGGCAGCAAGCAAGGGCAGTGGTAGGCAGTATTATCTCTTTCAAAATACCTTGGCTTGTGGAGAAGAGTGAAATTGTGAAAGAGATAATACAACTTTAGAAAAAATCATTAAAAAACTGAGCATATTTGGGATAGTCCGCGAGGCGCACCTTTAACAAATATGAATGTGTGACTTCTGTTCCGTTCAATAACTAATTGCTCTATATCTTAAAAGTATGTTGTTCACAATATACAGTTTGAAGTTGTTTTATAAAGCTAGTCAGTAGGTGCTCTTCTACATTGGCCTTGCATATATTCTTGGGCAGTATCACACAGACAAATACAAATACTTATAGTTTTTTAGGACAATGTTTATGTTTGTTACTATTCGTTGTATGAAAAGAAGAAAAAATATTTTTTCCTCAAAACCCCCTCGGGCCTGGTAGATTACTTGTTCCCCAAAACCCCCCCTCATAGTTTTTCAGGCAATGTTCACTACTATTTGTGTATGTAAAAAAAAAAATTGTTCCTCAAAACCTCTCTCATAGATCACTCTTATTACCAATAAGGTCATGGATGCAATTTACTAAATCAAATAAGAGTTGGAACTTCAATGTGACAAGTACACTTTGAGATACAATGGTAGTGTCATTATCAACGAAACATGTTGATATAAACTAATGAAGCTGATTCATTGCCAGCGATTATGCATAACCAAAGAGTTATCTTGATCTTTGGAGACTTTTGTGTGGACAATGACCAATTCAGACATGAATTAAGTGAGTGAATAAAATTATGAAGTATTTTTAACAATACTTGAAGCGAAACTTATGATGTAAATTAAACTAAGTAAATGTGTTATGTTTTTACCTTCTTTCCCAGCATTCATCTGTCACGTCCCTCATCTTCCTATAAGTATCCATCTGCATTTATCATGGTGAACCACTTTATCATAGAATCCTGGACAAGAATTTTACATGTATGATATATTTTTCTTACTTGTTTATCTCCCTTTGGACCTTCGAAAATTCCAGGGTCTGATGATAGGTCCAGAAAGAGTATATCTTCGCCTATCAAAGCATCATATTTTTGTTGCATTCAGTTCAGCAGAATCTGTACCATAAATTTGAGGGGAAAAAAATACCTGTATTAATCCTTGAAAGGGTAAAGTCAATAATGGATATGATCAATCCAAAAGTTTTAACTTGCAACTTCTTCCCTTCAAGAATGAATTGCAGAGTAGCCGAATCTTTCCGACTTAACAGAATATTCCCCCTGTTTAAAATATATCCCCAAATGAACAAGATTTCAATAAAAATTAAATAAATTGCTGCAAGTGATAGAAATTATGGTAAATTAACCAATGCAAATCTCGGTGCTCAAACTCATACGCAGCCTCTGCTACAGCCAGAGCCAAAGTGACCTTCAATATTAAATTATAATATATGAGAAAATAGGTAGATACTAATGCAACCAGATAGAGAAATTAGAAGATTATACCTGAACTAACAAACTCCGAGCTTCATCAAAATTCAAAAGCACAAAGCTCTCAAGATCCCGACCACCATGTTCTTGAACAAAAATAACATAGCACTGAGAACAATACCCATGGGTGTTTAGAGAAAGAAAAGAAATTGACAATAGCATTAAAAAAAAGAAAAAGTCAGATTTATTTTACTCATTTACCGGGTTGAAGCTCATCAGAGTCTGCATTTAATGTTTACCTGATCTACAGGAAATTCCCTGGGATGATCATTTTCAGAGCCATGCTTCAAATCCCAGTCTTCCCACGCACTTAATAGAGCAGAATCATAGCATCCTTGACACACCCTCAAACTATGAACAATTACAAACAATGAACAAATTAAGAACTAGAAATGAAAACTACGACGGTGGAATTTTATGTGAATCAGCTCGTGTCAGCCCTCTAAGTCACGTACTGCAACCTAATGACGCTGTTTTTATCATGCTATTTGGGTGAAACATCATACAACATAAAAGGTATAATAATGTTGCCTACAAACTATTATTGATGGTCATGATAGGATAAAATGGTTTTTCATCATCCTGCAATGCCTAACAATCAAGCATTGACTCCAAACGAGAAAACATAGACAGCTGATTTAGAAACAAAAAAGCTTACTCTATTGTTTGTATGAAGGTAGCGCAGGCATTAGATACATCACCATCATGTCCTCTTAGGAGATTGAGAGTGCAGGAAAGAACAACCTCCTCCAAGAGCTCTTCTGATTTCTGAAGTAGATAAAAGAAACAAGATTAACCACTAAACATTTTAGAGATATTAGTCTAGAAAGACTTGGTAGATTAACAAGGGGAAACGCATCAAGATTCAAGAGGAAACAAGTAACAAGCAGGTACAATATCATTTTTCTCTATCCATTTCGGCACATTCTGATGTCCTCTATTATAAGGAGATCTAATTGCAGTGAGATAAAATTCAAAGTTAATGTGTGGCCTTTTTATAACGCACCAAAACTCAACACAATACAACTAAAGGTGCTGTTTCAGAAGTTAAAGAAACAGCTAAATGGGGAGATAAAGGTATTTTTCTGTAGCAAGAGAACTTTGGTTCAAAAGTCTCAAATTCATTGAAATTTTGACCTATACAAGAAAGCCTTTTTCTATGGTTTCCAAATCAATAAAATTCATAGAATTAATACCTTCTGCAGTTCTCCATTGCCTAGCAAGTCGCCATCAAATGGAACAATTTTAAAAACATTGTTGCCAACCTTATAAGCTTCTCCGTATGTTCCTTCCCCAACCTTAGTGATGTTCTCTCCATTGCTGATATGAAATAGTATATTTAGCAAAAGATGGGGGAAAATGACATATGACAGTTAAAAACTAGCACAAAGGGACTTCATGATGACTGATGATATATATCATTTGTTTGGTGATACCCAAGAAAACTTAGCAAGGCGACCACCCCTAGGACCCAGCTTCATTTACATATATACTTTTTTCCCATGTCAAATGACATTAGTGATCATTCATCATTCAAGACTTCCCCGGGCTTCCTATTTCTGTATCATGTTGATAATACGCATACAAAGCTAAACTAAATTTGCAGTTAATGTAGAGTTAAAAACTTGGTGTAAAGCAGCCAAATGATCCCTAAAGCCCTTGAGCTATAGCTATAAGAAAACATTCAATTTTTTAAAATTTTCTACTTGTCTCTATTAATTAGACGACACCGAAGATGAGAGAATACATCTAGAAATAACCACAAGAATGCACAAAAGCACGTAAAAACCATACTTAAAATTCACTGATAGATATTTAATAATCATTTGTAATAAAAAAGCCATATGATGCATTGCCAATTTAACTATAGTGGAACAATAAAATACTCAGAAATGTTGGAAGAGAAGCAAACCAGTAATTCAGAAGCACATCTGCCAGTGTCGAAGGAACTGACTGCCGACAAGCATCCAAAAGAGCTGAAAATGAATTGCAGCCATAACCATCCACTGAATGCCTTGAAGTCAATGAGAGTTTACTAACTTCAACCTCAATATCTTCACATCTCTCCTCAATAGGCATGTTAGAGAGAGGTTCCTCTTTCAAGATCGAGTTAAGCCTTTGCTGAACAGAATTCAAGCTAGACTGAACTACAAGACGGTCGTTTCCTGATGTCTTTGTGGTTAAAGGTGATAAACTATCAAGAGAAATGGGATTCTCAGATAATAGAGGAGTTTCTAATATTTTAGAAAGTGAACCAGGAAATGCATGTGTTCTGTTTAATTTCTTGGAGATCAGCCATCTCCTCAATACTGAGGATAAATGTGGTATGTCAGCAACATCAGCTACAGTGCCCATTGTCCAGGTACTAGGTTTCTTCGGTGAGGGGCTTTCTTCTAGCAGATCATAAGCATCAACTTCTTGAAAATAGGCTCGCAGTTTATCATAATTTTCAGGTTGTATGTCTTTTCCCTATCCAGACCATAAGGAAAATGTTAAGAAGGAATATATATATATATATATATATATATATATCCAATACTTTTTCAAGGTGTATTTGGTTTATAGTATCATTTATCATATTGTTGCCCCCGCATTCATCTGTGTGAATATATTACATTCTTCACTATGCCACATTGCCATAGATAAAATAAAGTAACAACTCATACAGATAATGTCACTGGAAAATAAATTAATTCTAAAGGTAAAATTTGAGACACGATCATGGTAAACAAAAGTGGAAAAGATAAACAAAAGTGGAAAAGATAAGAATAAATGCCGGTCATACTCTAGGGAGTGGAGGTTTAGCATTTCTTCTAGGTTTCTGCTTTGGTTGATGATCCACACAATCAGTGGCAGCAACACTTGTCCTTCCTCTGTCAATACAAAAAAAAATTAAACAATATGTGAAAGGTTGTTCTATCCTGTTACCCCTCAGTACATAAGAAAACAAGACTAATTCAACAGATAAAGCAACAATATTACTGAACAAACTGGTCTCCATATTACAGTAGTGTAACCTGAGCTAGCAAACAAGAATTAAAACAGTCTCTGACTATGTAATGACAGAACAATTGCAGCCAACTCTTAATAGGTGCAATCTGAACAATAAAACTGCTCATCGCTTATCCCTTCTCCAATTCAGAGAATACTGTCATTAACTATATTTTTTTTAACATACCCGTGCTACAGTCAATGCATCCTAGTGTTTAAAGTTTCAATGTAGTTTGTCAATGTAGCCACATTTTCATCCAGATCTAATTCCAGCTTAGCGGTGTATTTTTGTACTTGATATTCATTTTGTCTATAATCATATTTATGCTGAATCAAAAGGAACGAAGAAGCAAAATATGATTTCACCATCCAGCATGTCCTTCCTATGCATTTTCATATATCTTTTATCTTATCATATAAAAAATTCTTCCAATAAAATCATCAAAATTACATATAAAATTCAATTGCATTATCATTCCATGTATGATTTATGCAACTAGAATCATCCTGCTTACCATTCCCATTTCCCAACTGGCAGCTACTTCATACTCGCGCAAACTATTCCCATTTCTCAACTGGCAGCTACTTCATACTCGCGCAAACTATCGAAGCTCATTACAACAAAAGACCTAAATTTTGTTGCAGTAAGGCTAGACTAAGTAAAGAGTGAGGTTTAACCACCAAAGTATCAAGTCTAAAGCCATTCCCATTTTTACGGAATTAAAATAAACGGATGTCAGATATTCAGTTTAGCAGCACAAACTGTTGCAGACATTCTTCGTCCAAAATGAAATTATAGCAGTGAAATTAGGGTTCCGACCTAGTGGATAGGGACCGATTCCAACTCACTCGCTTAACAGGCGCAAGACTCTTTCGGCTTCCATTCTCGCTGCTCGAATTCGATTTTCTCCTACCATCAGAGCAGGCAACAAAAATTACAACGTCAATCTCAGAGAACAACCCATTTTCCGCCGAACAAACAAAAACTTGTGGACACACTCAGAGACGAACCTTGGCACATCCTTCGGAGGAATAACGTCGTGCTTTAGCCTCCGGTAAACGACGGTGATTTCCGGCCCTGAGACTTCAATTGATCGATGACATTCATCTTCATCTTCTTTTACAACTTCTTCCCAGAGATCAACTGCATTTGCACACCGATGATTAAGTTTAAAAAAAAAAAAAAATATCCCCAGTCAGAATGGGGCAAACAAATGTTTCTGTAGGTAATTGTAGTGTGTTGTACAGCACCTATTCGTGAAGCCATGATTGTTGGTGCTCGAAAATTGAGCCTAAGCGTTCTTCTGATAAATGTCTTTTCAGGAGCAGATTTTTGAAGGCACAAACTGTTGATCGGGGGGGAAAGGGAATTTCTTCTCTTACCCTCTCCAGTTTTGACCGAATTGAGGTAGGGCAAAGGCGTTGAGACTGAATAACGATTTTAGCTGCATATAAGAAAAATCCTTGAAAATTAAGTTATGGTTTTCTACAGTGATTTCAAGAACCGGTTGGACCGGCCGGTTGAACCGATTCAACTAGGAATCGGCCTCCAAACCAGTTCAAAACCCTTATAAAATCATTTTTTGAATTAAACCGGTCAGAACTGGCCAAAATCGGGAAAATCGGAAAAGCCGGTTGAACCGGTCCAATCGGTTTTTTTATTTTTTTTATTTTTTTTTATATTTTATATTTTTATATTATTTAACTTTTATTTTTATTTATTTTTAAATATAATATTTAAATTTTGAATTAAATTATGTAATTTTTTTGGAGTGGTGCACCAAATGTATAGTAATTTGAGTATAAATTATGTAAATATCCTATTGAGAAAATATATAAAAATTTGTATAAAATATAAATTATAAACTATAAATATTTTATCTAATCATATTTTTATGTAAATTGAATTTTCTATTTATAAAATAATTTTGGTTAGTATAATTTTTTTTAATGAATTGTAAATATTATAAAATATAATTGAAAATATGTAAAATTTAATTTTCCGGTTGAATCGCCGGTTGAATCGGTCCGATCGGTTGAACCTCGAACCATTGCATCTATCGGTTTAGCCTCCGGTCCGGTTATGAAAACACTGATTTTCTATACTACTCGTGATGGATGTTTTGTTTCACAACTCTTGAGTAAAGGAAAAAAATACTATTAAAATTAAGGGTAAATTATGAAAAAAAACCCTCGAAGTTTGTCAAAGTATCAATAAACATCATAGTTTGAAAAACTACCAATTATCCTTTTTAACTTGTATTTTATTGAACATTAATGAAAGTACCCCTAATCTAAATTAAAGAAGAATGAAATGACATCAAGACTCATATATTTAATATTAAATTTTTAGATTTCACTATTTTTTTTAAATGTTTAAAATTATGGTTAGAAGGTTTTTTTTTTAACATGAAAAATGACATCAATACACATATACTCAATCCGTCCCTTCGAAAGGTCCACATTTTACTATATTGGGTGTCTCACTCAAATGTCCTCATATTCCAGTTTTAGTAAAAGGATCCGACATATGACTCATCATTCACTACTAATACAACTATCCACTACACATAATAAAATAATAATATTCCTTAATCAATGCGCAAAAAGGAAATGGGAATCTTTGCCTGGGACATAGAGAGTATTTAATATTATATTTTTGAATTTTACAACTTTGTTTATTTTTTATTATTTTTTTAAATTTCAAAACCTAGAGATTTTTTTTAACATGTAAAAAATAAAAAATAAAAATCTCTAATATTAGTTTTCTACATTAATTTTTTTAAATAATAAAATTAAAAAATACAATGTTAAATACATAAGTATTAATTAATGTCATTTCAAAATTGGATATTTTTATCAATATTCAAATCAAATATAAGTTAAAAGAAGGGGGTAATTCGTAATTTCAAACAAAAAATTTTATTTGGTAGTTTGGACAAATCTCGAGTGGGTGTTGGTAATTTACACTAAAATGAAAATTAGTAGAATTTGGTATTTTAAGGGGCTGGGAATTCGTTGGTCTTTCTAAATGTACTCCATAAGTTGAGGAGATTAAAATATCTCTAACAAATGCATATACCTTTATACAAATTATTTTAAAGATTTTCATATTCATATCCAAAATTTTTAAACACACATCATAGTATTTCAATTTTAAATTTTTCTTAAGAACCAAGAAATCATCATATAGGAAAATGACAAATTCTCTTGGGAGACACCATATATGAGAGACGATTTGTGAGACTGTTAAAGTATGTCTATTATATAGATAAAGTATGCATAATGGTTGTTAAAATATATTTTTTAAAATATAATAAATGATGAATTAAAATATATTTTTAGGATATTATAATATGATTCATTATTGGCATACTTTAACTATAAATAAGCATATTTTATCTATATAATAAGCATACTTTAGTAATGGGTCAACCCGTCTCACAACCGTCTAAAAAAAATCCATCTCATTAGAGAGTTTCTTTAGGAAAATAATCATTATATTGAGATTTTTATGAAATTTATATTGTTTTCAATAGATTTGTATAAATCACAATGTTTGTAAAGTTAAATATGCAAACTCTTCGATTACTATAATTGAACAAATACCCATTTTTCACTTGTTATATCCGATCGCAAGGAGAAAATGTTCGATCTCTTGAACCGAACATAGTTCTATCAAATTTCTTTGTGTTTGTGATAAGGAAAAATAATTTTTCCAAATTTTGCTCTTTCATGTTGTACAGCATATTAATTAAATTTTTAACAATATTGGATTAATGTTGTATTAAAAGCGTCGAAAGCCTTTATGTTATAACTTCAAGTGTTTCCATATAGTTTATCATTTTCATTATTGTTATTAATGTCTCGTGTAGAGGCATAAGTTTTCGTAGTGATGAATTTCACAATGGGTAAGAATCAAGCATGTAATCAAATATAGAGTATGGTTATATTTAGAGCTTCTGCAACAGTAAGGAGACAAAAAATGATATCACTGCTCTTCCAATTTTCCAAAAGATATTTTCAAACCAAAGCATGAGTTAAATGCAAGGAATGTGTACATGATTTTTAGTGCTAGTCCACAAACAAAGAATCAAGTAATGAGACGGTATGCTCACTTACCATCCACATTTCTTTATATATTCTTACAAAATGCACACACATAATGACATATGTTTACACTTATTTTATATGTGGGTAAAACGCAATGCCCACATAAAAATAGATTTTACCCACACATATGATGAGTAGGTAAAACTCGAATTTTTTGTAGTTGTTAGATGGGGTAAAATGCAATGCCTACATAAAAGTAGATTTTAACCCACACATATATGATGAGTGGGTAAAATTTAAATTTCTTGCAGTGTGTTAGATGGTTTATCCCACCATACATCTAATTTGGCACATAAAGAGGAGAACATGTTGTGCCTCTTTTGACGAAACCACATCCTCTCTATCACATTAGCAAGTTGTAAATTAACGTTATACTCACTATTAATGACTGATTGTGTAATAAGAAGGACGTGATAATTTACATCTTCTTTTGTGCAGTTTACTTATTTAGTGTGTTAATAATAAGATGATCCATATCTTCATATCACACATTAGTATAGAGTATATCATCTTGACAAGATAGGCAATAATGCCATTTGTTGAGATTTTATGGGTAGAGATGATTGGATGTGTTATCGAATGAGCGTATTTAATTTATTTAGGGGCATATGGTAATTATAGATACTACCACAAGCATGTCATTTGCTTGATTTATTCCTAAATTAATCACATAATGTCAAAGCATATTCTATTTGTTCATATGATTTCAACCCCCTTGTGTCACTTTACTTTGCAAAAGCCTCTCATGCCACTTGACAAAAGTAAAGTTCTGCATTTCATTTTGCAGTATGTTAGCAAAAGATGTGGATCTTGTCCAAGTTCACATTAATCACCCTGAATATAATATAATATTGCATAAATAGATGATAAGTTTATTACACAAAACCAATACACAATAATAAGAACAAAATAATTTGACAAGGCTCAACCCTTAAATTTCAGATTTAATTAAACGTAAAGTTCACTATCAATACACATTATAACAATACTCAAGTAAGGCAACCAGCCATTACCCCCAACAAAATAAGAATCATACACATAAAGATAAACATGATACATCCCCACAACCATATAATTATAGGAGTTAAAGCACCAGAATTATCTACAGAACCAGCAACGCTAGACATAGATGATTGGCCTTTTTGTGAATAATTCTCGACAACGCAATCTTTAAACCTACGTCGGATGCTAGATTTACCCTCGTTTATGTTTCTAGATCCACTGTCAGTCAGCACAATAATCCTAGTTGGAGTGCCATCCTATTTTTTAGATGCCAAAAAAGTCAGAACACGCTCATGACGATGGTAGTCATCACACCATATGAAATGTTTATTGTGCTTGAGACCATGGGAACATATGTGGTAAAATCGCACTAAGTGTTTTGCATTGACTCTGGTGCACCTATATTGCATACAACTACGACCACAAGAGCAGTTAAGAGTAAGGTTCGAAGCACCCATTGCGTTCTTGATAATATAGAGCTTGCATAAAACACAATTTCATGAAATTTGTATGAATACAATCAAATGAATAACCTAAACCCTACATAATTCTATATAGCACATACATCACAATAAATAGATCAACTATAGGATGAATAATTCTCAATACCCACAGTATGGTCATGCTAAAGAGACTCATAAACAGAAAATTCCAGTAAGAATAGCAAGTCAAAATTCAGCAAATAACATATGTAAACCATGATAGTAGATATATAGTTTGGAACATAAATTAGGTTCACAAAATTCTTTTAGTTCACAATGACCTTGTTGCAATCTAATATCTAAACAACATATACTCCCTCCGTCCTGAACTTATGTTTACCGGTACTGTAGATATGAGTTTAACAAAAAATTATTTTACCAACTTTATTGACTTTTTAGGGGTATTGTGGTATTATTAGGTAATAAATAAATTATAAAGTATATTGTGTGTGTTACGTGAGAGTGGTATTTTTGAATTTAAAAGAACTTTTAAGGTTGTTGGTTGATGTGAAGATTTCTTTTTTGGGTGGTGAAGATAAGTATGGAACAGACGAAAAATGAAAACTATGAACATAAGTATGGAATAGAGGGAGTACATAATATATTAAATGTCATACAATGATATAAACATCGTATATGCTATGCATACATTTCAAAATACTAGTTTCTGGGATTCCATTCCGAGAACATTGATTGAGGTAGATTATCAAGAAACTTTGTCCACACAGGAGATGTACGAACCATGTCCATAAAATTTTCTTCGTCTTCTTCGTCAACATCTTGAGGCACTGACTCATCATCTAACATCGACTCAAATGGATCATCTGGCGTAATTGATCATATGAAATATGCAAGAAAAACATGTCATAATTAGCCTGATATAAACTTCAGTTGGATAATAATTACTCCTAAGTATTCCCCATTACTTCTTCAAGATTTCGAAAGCACGTTAAATTACATTGCGAGTACGAGTGTGTCTTATATTGAAATATTCGATGTAATTCATTGGTCTCGACAATGACCGACCCTAATGGTCTTTATGATATCTAGTACCTCTATATATAACAAGAAACCCCTCAAAATTGGCATAACCCTGGTCACATAGATAGTAATGCTCTATATTCATCAAACCAATTGTAGATTCTTATTTTTTTTTTTTTTTTATGGAATACATGTATCATTAAAATGGCATCTACATGGAAAGTTAAATTTGTATATCTACTGGAACCTTCAAGCCGTATGGTCTGTTTACATCATTTTATAATACTCTGGAAACAACAGTTGAAGCGTCCCAACCAGGTTGAACATAAACAAAATTGCATTCTGGTCGCAAAATCCTAATACATTAGTGTTGTATTTTTCATTTTGATCCTTAAATCTAAATTTGTACTTTGTTGTGGCATGGACCAGTAGATGAATACCATCTATAATCCCTAAACAACCCTATAAGCTAGGGGTACATAATAGGAATCACTAAATATGTTATAAAAATAAATAGCAAATATAGATAATGGATGAAGTATTTGTTACCTTGAACCATTTTCAAATTGCATGTGTTGAATCATTTAACACTGGTGTCGTGTTGACTATTAAGATAATATGTATTTTAATAATGATGTAAGGACGACGTGCATATAGTGGGAAAAGATTTGACCAGACCTCAAAAGTCTAATTGAAGAACTCTACTTTTTTTTATGATGGGCCAAAACAGATAAAAAAAATTGCTAATTGTTCTTCTACGTTGACGTACTTCGAGTTCGATAACTCATTAATTTCTCTCATTAGAAAGCAAAATCTACCGAAGGCATTCTTATCCATGCTCAAGTTATGATTACAATTCTTAACGTTAATATTCTCCAATCGATCCATTCAAAATGATTGATGTGGTATATGTTCTATCATAGTGTCATCTCGTCTTATGTTTGGGCGTTTATGAATTCATCCACGTGTTTTTATAGGTAAATAAACTATCATATGGATCACACTCTGATGTAATAAGGTCAGCAGAAACAACAACACTAAGGTGTTTTTTCTATAAAGGTGCAACATAACATACACTCTATTGGATTTAGTATGTATAAATCTGTATTCATGTAAACAGAACATCTATTGCAACATTTTCCACTGAAAATTATTGTACCTTTTCTAACCATGAAGGCATTAGCCATATAACCATAAGAATTGCAGTACAATAATCTATTAAACTTTTCTTATATATTAAAACACCATATTGCATATTTCTATATTTAAATGTTCATATACTTGACAGCTAAAAATTTTACTAATATGTTAACTTAGTTAAAAATAAACACTTGTTTTTCATTCATATCCCTCTCATAATCAATCAGCAACTACAAAAGTCTATTCTACATGAATTAATTTTTAGTGATTGAAATAGTTAGTGGATTGTAAAAGGAGTTTACATCTTAAACCTTGTAAATTTTATGGTTCCCTTTATTTAAATACCCTATTAATATATAGAGTATATATAATTGAAAGAGGGACCTCACAGTTTACACCGTGAATCTGATTCACATAAATATTTATGCCAATTAAATATACTCAGAGAAGATGATTGATTTCGAATTTGGGTATTGTTATGTATCCATACAAAGAAATATATTCCCTTCATCTCATTTCGATGTTTACATTTACTTTTTGCACGGATATTAAGAAATATAGTATTTTAATGTATAGTGAGTTAAGAAATATAATATTTTGGTAAAGACTTGTGTGATACCGTATTACTAAATGACTTATATGAGACAGATAAAAGTGATAATTTTTTAATGAAAAGTGATAATCAATTAATAAAAGGTGATAATAGTGCAATTAACTTTTTTTTATCGAACAAAGTTAGTTTATTAGTGGTTAAAAGTTAGTTCACCATACTCATACTCCAAAATTATTCTCATAGTCTCCTTATAACTCCCTATTCCAATTTATTCCCAAAACACCCATACCTCAAGAGTAATCAAACCTGGCTCACTCACCATAGTGAGGAGCCTAATAGTCAGATGAGCTAAATCACCAGATTAGTGTAGTTAACTAATTTTTAAATAATTTATATTATATAAATAAAAATGATAACATTTGAAAAAAATTTTGACAATTTTTTTTAAAAGTGATAATTAAAAAAGAAAAATAAAATTGAAATGAGACATTCAAATTAGAAAAAGTTAATATCATGTGTACCAGGTGCATATATATGGATGTATAAAGATTTATTCAAATTTGGAGTATATATTTTTTAATATATTTTTTTTACATTCATTTGTTTTATTTAAAAATTAAAAATAAATTAAAATTCACTATATATTTTTATTTATTTAATGTATGCCATTTAGAAATATCTAAAAAATGAAATGGAACTGAAATGGAGTTGGAGTATTTAACATTTGATTGTCCCTTTTAACGATAAAATATCTTCGACCCCGGTAAGCAGAATAACCCCTCTAAGCGAGTACCCATAAAACATCAATTCTGCTGTGAATTTAACCGTGGGCATGAATTCTGTGCGTTGATATTCGACTCAGAATCAGCTTTGAGCGCATCGAATGGCCGTAAAGTTTTCATTTTTCATACTTCGCAGTAGAATTCCAAACTTGGCTTTAAAAGCCTATTTTTCTTCTCAATCTGCACTTAAATTACAGTCGACCCAAGAATTCGACCTAAGCCAATTGAGTTCTGTTGATTATGAAGCAAAGATTGAGTTTCTGAAGAATAAGCTTCATCCAGATAGCTTAATTTCTGTGTTAAAGAGCACCCCTGATTTGAACTCTTCAATGAAGTTATTCAAATGGGCGTCCCTTCAAAAGAGATTCAACCACACAGCTCAAACATACCAGATGATGATTTTGAAGCTGGGAATGGCGGGAAGTGTGGATGAGATGGAGGGATTTTGTAATGAAATGGTAAGGAAGAAATTTCTCGAATTTGATAAGTCTCTTTTGGCTTTAATGGATTCATTTGTTAGTAATCAAATGCTTAGTGAAGCTTTAAAGGTTCTTTATGTTATGAATTCGAGTAGTTTTAAGCCTCCTATTGGCATTTTCAATAAATTAATGGGTGCACTTGTAGTGGGAAAGAGGGATTTTAAGGATGTGTTGTTTGTATATAAAGAACTAGTGAAAGCTGGAATCATTCCAAATATTGACACACTGAATTACCTGTTGGAGGCTTTGTTTGAATCAGGGAGAGTTGATGCAGCTATAGATCAGTGGAGAAGATTGAACAATAAAGGATGTAAGCCTAATAGCAGGACATTTCAGATCTTAATAAGTGGTCTTGTTGCCAGGAATCGAATCGAAGAATCCATTCTCGTAGTAGAGGAGATGTTTCAGTGTGGATGTGAACTAGATTCTAGTTTCTATACTTGTGTGATACCTATCTTTTGTGGTTTGCGGAATTTAGAGATGGGGTTGAAGTTATTTAACATGATGAAAGGTTCTAATTCAACTCTGGATTCGATAACTTATGGAGCTATAGTCAGATGTTTGTGTGAGCATCAGCACATTGATGAAGCAATCAAACTTTTCCAAGAGATGATAGATAGGAGCTTATTGCCTGATCATCATGTGTTTGTGGACATAATAAATGGACTCTGTAAATTGGACAGACTCGCTGAAGCTAGAAACCTTTTGGAGGAGGGTAATATAGTGGATACTTGTCTTTATAATTCACTTCTTGAATCATATTGTGCAAATGAGGATTTTACTATGGCAAAAGGTATGTTTGATGAAATATTTGAGAGAGATATAGCCGATACTAGGTCTTGGAATATCCTGATCCGACACTTTTGTGAGAATGCGAGGGTGAATAAAGCATTGGAGTATCTGTGTAAAATGGTTATTTCTTCTTTTGAACCTGACTCTGCTACGTACTCTGCTCTTCTTTTAGGTTACTGCAAAATGGGTAAAGTTATGTCTGCTTTAGAATTATTTTGCCATATTGGATCAAGATGCTGGGTTTTGGATTCTGCCTCGTATGCTGAGTTTGTTGAATGCCTCTGTCGAAGGGGAAAGATTCAAGAGGCTGCTAAAGTTTTTTGTTATATGTCCAGTAAAAGTTGTGCTCTCCAATCCTCTTCATTCAATTTGTTGATTGAGAAAACCTGTGCAACTGGAGAGGTGAATAGAGCTATCAAATTATTATCAATGGCGTGCTACACTGGTACGATCTCTTTAGGAGCCACTTACAATTGTATTTTGAGAGGATTATTTAATTCTGGCCTTGAAAAACATTCCCTGATGATACTTTCACGAATGATCGTAGTTGGTTGTTCTTTTGATGTGGATACCTGCTGCATCCTTGTTCAATGCATGAGTTCACTAAATCGGATAAATGACTGTGCTTCTGTTGTCAGCATAATGCTAAGTGAGGACTTAATGCCCAATTCAGAAAAATTAGCTTCTTTCTTGTCCTGTTTGGCTAAAAATTTTCAAGTGCATTTGGTTCTTCCTTCAATAGGTAAACTTGTTTCTAAGTCTGAAGTTCTTGATTCGACCACGTATAACATACTAATTGATAGTCTCTGGAAAGAGGGATACAAAAATGAGGCAAGTCACTTGCTTGACTCGATGCTCGAAAAGGGTTGGGTACCGAATGCTTCTACACATGCATTGCTAATGGGTTCTACTGCAAGAAAAGAGATGTTCAGTGGAAATTTCGTCAATGAACAAGATAATATCTGTTGTATACTCGAAGAGGGTCTGGAAAAATCATGATTCAATTTGTTTCTCTGGTTCGACAAAGAGCCATTGTTTATAATTTAGATGAAGAAAATTGTGCAATCGCAGAAGAAAGTTCATCACAATCTCCAGTAACAATGTTGGGGTAGTGAGATGCAATTGGAATTTAAGAAGGTTGGAGATATGCTGGTTCTTGTACGTACCTTTATCATTCTTTTTCTGAAGACATATATTGCAATTATTGTTTTCTTTGTTTCTCTATCTAGATAATTAAACAAACAGGAATATTTATGATTTCTCATGTTACAAAAATCATTGAAAAGATTCTTGATGTATTCCCCATTAATTGATTTATTCATATCTATTCCAGGTTGTTCTCCCAATGAGCAACAAAACTCTACAGGAATGTTGTGGATCGACTATGTTTGATCTAGATTCAAGAGTGTTATGATTCTCTGACTTCAGCTACGGATGTTGCACAGAGGATCGACTCAGGTATGCGTGTTCTTGTGATCTTGCTTGACTTATTGCATGGAGACATGCTTAGATCTTATTATGCAGCAGATATTATTATGCAACTTGTCAACCAATAGTGAGTTTTGAGGTACAGAAATAATTGCTGTAAAACAAGTACAGAATAAAGCTAAGAAATGGACAATCAAATGATTTAACAAAAAATGTATCTCTTGTGTCATCACATTCTGCCCTATGTCTTGCAAAAATTAGATAAGTTGAAATTGACAAATCTTGAAATCCAACTATGACATCTTTAAACAAGTTGGAATTTACAAAATCTTGAAATCCAACTATAAAATCTTTGTGCTGTTGTGATGCTATTAACTAATCTTATTTCTTACACAATCCAGATTATTTTCACCAGCTTCCTTTTCCTCATCAGAGAAGAGCATTTGTTCAATATCACTAACATCACTCCAATCCACAATCTCCCCTGCATCAAGATCATTCTCATATCCTTTTCCATAACCATTTCTTGGCCCTCTTGATGCCATTGCTTCTTCTTTCTTTCTCAATTTCTCCTTCATGGCCAGATGGGCTACAAGCTCCAGCGCCTCCCTCGCCCTTTTCCGAGTGAAGGCCGCCTCCCTTGCCCTCCTCTCCTCCTCCGCTTTTGCTGCTGCCGCCGCCTTATTCCAAGACGCAGACACGATCTTGGCCGCAGCCAACAGCTTCTTTGCCGACTCTCTGTCCATCGCCCTGCCTTCCTCCAACACGCTCAAACCATCTGCATTGCCCTTTCTCGCCGCCGTCGATTTGAATATGGGGGCGGCGGGATTGATGCAGAGGGGGGCAAATGTAGGGATTGGGAGGGGCCGGTACGCAGTGGGAGTGAGAAGCGGAGCCGCATCTGGTGCAGGTCAGAACGGCGCCGTTTGGGGGTGGTGGAGGGTACACGTGAAAGCAGGTGGGGCAGAAGGAGTGTGGGTGTAGGCGGAGAACGCAGGTGGTGCAGAGGCGGCGGAAGCTCTCGCGGTGGCGGACGTTGTGGAGCTGAAGTTGGTGGCCCATTCCGCAGTGGCTGCACGCCGTGGGGACGGAAGAATTGACGGCGGCGGCGGATTTAATCACCATTTTTACGAGTGAATGAATTCAAAATGTAGGAAATAATTCACACGGATCTCAGTAGGGTTCCGTGATTAGGGTTTGAGAGATGAGGAAAAAAAAACACGAAATCACGGTATTCCCGGGAAAGAGAATTTGAACAATTTGATTAGAGTTACACTAGTAACGGTTACAAGGATATCATATTCTAGTAATTGGACTCGAGTATCTCCATCAATTCTATATATATATAATCATTCAATTTTAATTTTGATGTCATTCGGTAGGATCAATAAGATAAATAAGTATTATAGGGTTAAGTATTATGTATATTGTAATAGGTAGGTAATATTAATATATGAATTTATTTGATAGAATGTATAAAGAATAAGAATAATATGATTAAAGTATTGGGTAGGTAATACTATTATTAAATATAAAATGTGAAATTATTTTTATATCCTCATTTAATTGGTAGGATGCCACATTCCCACTGTTGCCCACCACCGTCACATCTCTTGCATCTCTATCTAAACCTAGATCCCCAAATTACATTGTACTCATCAATTGAAATCATAATCTCATTCGTCAAATTAGCCATGACATTCGAATTATACAAGCATTTCCTCTACCAGTCAATCAGAAACTCAACCAGATGCGAGAAAATTCAAGCAAACCCACCTGCAAAATTCCCCTCAACCGACATCAACCTCATATCAATATGATACTTCCTCGAAGAGAAACACGATCGGTAATGACCACACTCCCTTAAATTTCCCTCCAACAAATCTTCAATCTCCTGCTTCAATTTGGTTCGCAAATATCAGAGACAGCAAAATTAAAAAAGGTGTTGTTTGGATCAGTTCGTCAATATCCACCAATTATGACTACTGGCGTAAATCCTAATCGATGGGTCATCTTGTTTGAAGGTCTGATAGAAGATACGACATCATTTTGGCCTTTCAAGTTTGGGAGCTCGCCGGAGATTAACCTTCGGACGCCATGGCAATGGCCGGAATCGATTGTCGTGACTCGAGAATCGGTAAATTGAGTCGGCGCGACTCAACGGTGATGGGGTTGGTAATAGTGAAGCCGTGACGGCGGAGGAAACAGAGCAATCTGCCGGTGGACTTCAAGAAATTGAGTTTAAAACATGATGAGCCCCATTCTAGTAATTTTAATTAATTGTATGGATTTACTTTAGAATCCAACGAACAAGATAATAATATGGGGCCCCTTCACAACGGAGTATCAGCTACCAAATAACATACAAAGCCTTGCTAATAATAGGGAAACCCCTTATTACATCCAACCAAACGAAGGGTAATGTTAGCTATGGATCATATTTATATTAATAATAATATTCTTATTTTTAAATATTCATATAAATTTTTTAAATATAGAAGATATGTTTAGCATATTTAGCCTCACCCAATGATAAATAATTGTCAAATAATATATCAATTAATGTATTTTTATTTAATTTATATAAGACCTATATTTTGATTAATTTTTTTTAATTTTAACTAATTTATTTAAATTATTTAATTTTAATTTAATTTTAGAGCTTAAATTTTTTGTTGAATTTATTTTAATTTTGTTATATATTTTATTTTATAATTTAATGTTTACTCTAAAATACTCCCTCAATCTCAATCTTGTTGTCTTACTTTCCGTTTTTATCCGTCCCAAACTAATTGTCTTATTCAAAAAAAGGAAATATCACATCAATCCCCACCCCTAAAAGTTCATCTTAATTACAACTTTACCACACCCACCTAACACACATAACATACTTTATAATTTATTCATTACCTAAAAATACCACAATACCCTCAAAAGTTAATTTTTCTTAAACTCTGTGTCTACAGTAACGCAGACAGCAACTATGGGATGGAGGGAGTATTATTTTAGTTTAATATAATTAATCTATTTTATGCTAAATATGGTCTTCATTTAACTGATCAAATATCAATACACTTTTAAATGGTTAATCTTAACCCGCTAGTATTAATAAACAAGTTTAGAAAGTAATTAATGATTTCTTTAAGAAATTAATACTATTTAGTGCAAAATATATATTAAAATTACTAGCAGATACACAATATATATTTTATTACTGCTAGGTACAAAAATGTGATGAACAGTCTCAACTATTCTTTTATGAATGTCGCTAAATATACTATTTTACTGAATAAATAAATCATGATTTTGTAATATATGAATTCTTAGTCAATAGTTTTGAAATCACTTATATCCAAAATTCATGAATTCTGAATATTTATTTAAATATTTTCAAAATGGGTTAGTCTTGTATGAGACCGTCTCACGGAATAGGGTCCGTGAGACGGGTTATCCATCGACCTCTAATATCCGCTGACTAGGAAAGTCACGCCAACTGCCAACAAGGAAAGAAGTAGGACCCGAGTTCCCGACGTTGCATTACACTGCAATGGCTATTACAATCATGAGAACCTCTCATTTTAATCCTTTTTTTATTATAAAAATTAATTTTTAATAGATTTTTTAAAAAATATATTATTTTATTATTATTAATGAATTCAAACTTTCAAGTGTTTTTATTTTATTTTTTATTAAAATAATTTTATTTTTCATGATCAAATATCACTTTTTATTATGATTATTACTATTACTTTTTATTAATCTTATGAATTGTTCATAAAATTATTTATTTGAATAGTTGTCACTTTCATTAATCAAATATTTTTTAATGAATTGTTATCACTTTTTGTTCATTTTAAAAATTATTCATAAAATTATTTAATTAGACAACTATCACTTTTCATTTATTTAATCACTTTTTTAATAAAAATATTATCACTTTTTATTTTTCTTATTAATTATTCATAAAATAGTTCAATTGTTAAGTTATCACTTTTTACTAATCAGGTATCACTTTTTGTTAAAAATGTTGTCACTTTTTATACATTAATTATTAATAAAACAGTTCAATTAAAAAATTATCGGGTCATCACTTTTTATTAATCAAATATCACTTTTTATTAAAAATATTATTACTTTTTATACCTTATATTAATTATTAATAAAATAATTTAGTCAAACAACTATCACTTTTTATTAATCAGGTATCACTTTTTATTAATTAGGTATCACTTTTAAAAAAGGTTATTACTTTAAAAATATTAGTATGATTTCTTATAAATTTAAATACTCAAATTAGAAAGGAAAAGAATTCATGACAAAATTCAATTTTTTTTATGAAAAGAAAAAAATAAAGAAAAAGAATTCTTTTAAATTCAAAATTTTAATGAAAAGAAAAAAATAAGGTTAAATAATTAATAGAAAAAAAAAACTGATTAACAATTCTCTAACCCAAAACCTTTGGAATGGCAGATGCCCTCATGGGCCACAGCACCAACTGTAAGTTTTAATGTGGATATCTATATATATATATATATAAAAGCAGAAAAGTCTGCCAAATATAGTAAGTCTGATTTTTCCGCTCATTCTTCTTGCCATATATAGAAAGTTATTAAAAAAAAAAAAGAGAAAGAAATTTGAGGCGTGAAGGTCCTGGATGAGATTAGACAAAATAAATAAATAAATGATTAAGGACAGTGCTAGGGATTTTTAGGAGTGCTGCTTGAGCCAGGAACAAATTTATGGGGAAGTGAAAAAGAATTAAAAAGAAATCAAATAAATCTCACACGCATTCAATGTTTCTCTTTTATTAAGTCTAAAACAGGCTTGAATAACGTGAATGAACAGGCTAGAGCCTGGAATAGAGGAAAAATTTATGGGAAAAAGGAAAAAAATTTGAAATTTTATGGGGAAAAGGAAATATTTTGAAGTGGCGTGAAGACAAGATCCTAACCCGATATCATTTTTTCTCTTCAAAGCAACACAATATTTCTCACCCCCAAACCCTGCCCCCAAAATTTCTCATTCTGTCGAGCCAAGATTCTCCAATGCTACCATCGCCGTGATGCTATCGACGCCGTTGATAAAGCCTTTCCCGGCGGCTCCGGAGGTTTCCGTGACGGAGAGGCTCTTGATTTTCGTGCAGAATGATAACCTTCACAGGAAGTTAAAGGCGTAGAGGCTGGGCATGCAGTGTTCTTGGAGATTGAGGTTGACGGAACATGATGAACATGATGGGCATGTGGTGAGTCGGAGTAGTCGGAGGGGAAGTCCGGGGGAAGTGGAGGAGTGGATCGAAGAAGACGTCGACTTGGCTGAGGGGTAAGGCTTCCCTGTCAAGCTAACTGTTATGGGTTTGCAAAGGATATTGCTCAGTTGCTCCTCACTTCAAAGTTTAAATCTTTATGCACTTTACAGGTAAAAATTCGTATCTTTGCCCCAGTTTGCAATAGTTGTAATTTGAACAACCTTTGTACCTTCTTTAATCACTTTCATACAGTTCAACAGATGTTGCTCACAAGAAGATTTCACTTTTGATTACACCTTTAATTCTTATATATTTGTGGTGCTCTGTTTACTTGATAAAATTGAACCACTTTTATGATGTTAAAACAGGTTGATGCTAAAGCACACTCAAGTTATGGGTTGGAGAAGCTATTAACAATCCACTTCTTTGTATTACTCTAAACATCTCTTATAATGTGATCCTTCCAGTTAAGTTAATTTTATTTGTTGACGAAGGTTGCATTTTCTTATAGGAAGCATTTTTGTTCTACACCATGGATCAATCGCCTAGCTTGGTGGTGTGCAGTTTTCTTGATGTAAAACTTCAATGAATGTACATTTTATTTATTGCTATATGAATTGTATTAATTTGTTAATGTGGAAATTAAGCACAAGAAAGATATAATCATTATTTCACTGTTAATGAATTATTAAAAGAAATTATCAGGAATGATTCATCAATGAAGAAATAATTAGTTAAAAATATGTACCCTTTGCAGGTTATAAACCTGCTGTTTTCAAATACTTAAAAGTGAAAAAATTAAACTTTTTTTTCTTTTACTTTTTCATTAATATTGTGAAAATTAATTTTACTGTCATGAAATACATATAGTTTACATATTGTCAGAAGCTCATCAGTTGGAGGTTTCTATGCAGCTAATAGGCGTGGGCAAGTTCTGCTGGCTACAGCAAATGGATTGATTATTGTTCCTTTGGTCAGTGGCCAAGTATGTCTATCAACTTTTGCATTTCATGGCACATCAACAAGCAATAATGTTCATTTCGAAACACTGACCTTAAATGTTTAATAACATTTAACAATCTTGAGCTTGCTGTCAATCTTGCCTAAAGAGGAAATTTTCCTGGTGCAGGTTATATTGGTAAGTGAATTTTGCATTTCTGCTTTACTTTTTCCTGGAAGCATATGTGGGGAATTTTTTTTGAGGGATTATTCATGTGACTTTTCTGTCTCTCTATTGGTGTTGAGTTACTATTGCTCTTCCTGTATTCTCATAATCAAATTCTTCCATGGACGAGTAACAATAAATATTAGGAGTTTGAAATTTGCATTATGAAGGTTGCTTGACTGTTTATTCTAGAATCTGAAACTTACTGACAGCCGTATTGATTTCCCTGAATTAACTTTGCACAAAACAATTGCAATTACTATTCGAATTTTTATTTTTATTTTCTTGCTGTTTTCCACTTTTGAATTTTCTTTTACTTCATTTGAATTGTCAGTTTTGTAAGATCATTTGTTGCACTGCACAATTTTCATGTTTCCAAAGATGTATAGGCATAAAAATAATTATTCCAGTTTTCGTATTGGTTTTTGGCAAATAAATGAGTTTTGCTGTTTGGCATGCTAATTTCCATTTCGTGTGTACTAGGTTGAACTTATATATATGGCTTTTTTATTTACTTAAGACTATGTATGTTGTACGTCTTTATAGTGTAAAAATGGTGCCCGGGCAGATCCGGGGAGGAGTAGTGGAAGGCGGCCGACAATGACGGGACGAAAGCGAACTCCACGAAGGATTTGATCGCTGCTGTCGGTTGAGGGCTCTCGAATCTACAGCGGTTGGCATCGATCTAGGAGGGTGTGTTCCGGTGACCGATAGTGGTGGCTTTAGCTAGATCGAGATTTCAACCTTACATCAGACTTCGGGCTTGCTCAAGAGGGTCCAACAGCTGGACACACACATGTTTCAACAGCAGTATGTTCTCTTTTCATAACCATTGATATATGTAAGGTTTGAATAATGGATGTGGGTTGGAAGTTGAAACGGAAAATACCCCTACATTTTATTCCCCTTAAATAGAGCAAATGTTTCTTAAAATAAAATTGAGAAGCAGAAAAGTCTGCTTAGAATATAGAAACTAAATTGAGCTTTATGCTTATAGGTTGTGAAATGTGATCCAAATGAGGCATTGAAGGTGAATGCCTCATATGCAGACTAGCTTCTTTCATGTGTGTGTATTCATTATAAATTTCTTTATTGTTGCACATTATTCTTTTGGTGTGTATGTGAATTGTGATGATGTGCTGATGTTTTCTTATGACTGTTTGAAGAGGAAGAAATTTTTGATTTGCTGCACTTCGATAGATATTTTTTTCTTCAATGTGTTAGTTTGTGTTCAATAGGGGTGGCAAATGGACGCAGCTTCTGAGGTAAGCCTCTCTCTCACCTCTTCTCTCTCTTTTCAGGAGTTTTCAAAGTGTTGGTCATATATGTACTTTTGCACCTTTTGAAATGGCTCATAGAGGTAAAAGGAACAACTTTAATTTTGGCACTGTAAAAATTGTTGTAATTTTGTGTAGCTCATTTCTAATCTAATGTCATTGATCATGACCAACAGGTGCATCACAAATTTTAGCTTAGGGAAGAGATTTTGTTTCTAACAGTTTATCTAATTAATAGATTCTTAGCAAAGCAATCTGTGGTGAGATGTGGAGATGCATCCTTTTGTATTTTTTATGAAGGGGTATTAATATTATTGCTTTCACTGTGAGTGTGTGACATAATTTCCTTTTATTTTTTCACTTGGTTTTTAATGGATTACTGTTCCATTTTTACTTTCTTACTTTTATTTATTTATTTTTCCTCCTTAAATTGGTGTTTCAAATGAATGATCTTCGTGCTTAAATTTGTGAAGTTAGTATATCTGATATTTCATAACATTGGATAGTTGGATAAATAGGAGCTGTTCTGCTAGCAGCAAATATCCTACACCTTATACTGCTAGCAGAAATGGCAATCCTCTTTGATATGATGTTCTGCTTACATTTATTCAAAACAAGTATTCCTATGAACATACTATTATACATAAAGATTGATTTTCAATTCCAGTCAAATCAGAGCTTTTAGGAAAATGTGTGCCTTACAACAGGCATATAAGATGTGGTACTGCGCCTATTCATGAACTAAGTTCATTTACGTATTAATTTTGTTTTATCTTTTCTTTGTTTTAGTTTATTTTATATTTAATTATTAAAATTCTTATTACTATTTTGTTTATCTTTTTTTTTTTAACTATGTTACATTATAACATTAATATTTAAATGACTAAATTATCTAAAAAAAATAAGTAAAATAATGACTTATTAATATTCTTGATAAAGTAAATATAATCTTGAAATTGGAAAAAGAAAAGTAATTAAAAAGAAAATACTTTTGTGCATTGTTTTTAGTTTACACATTATTTTCATTCAATCGGTAATTCAAATTTACATCCTTATAAAATAAAAGGTCACTTACCAATAATATTATAACACTTCAATTTCAATTTTAAAGTAGTAATATATTTTTTACAATTGATTTATTATTACTTAAAACTTTATATTATCAAAAAAATTCTCTTATGAGACAAGTTATCTGTGTGACGGGTATGAGACGGGTCCACTCATCACTAAAATATGTTTATTGTATAGATAAAATATGTTTATTTGTAGTTAAAGTATGTTAATAATAAATCATATTATAACACACTAAAATCATACTTTAATGCATAATCAAGCATATTTTAAAAAACATACTTTAGCTATATAATAAACCTACTTTAGTGATGGGTCGACCCGTCTCACAAGAGTCTTTATCTATTATTATCAAAATAATAATAATAATAAATAGTTTTATTTAAAGTATTGCCAAAAATTGATGTATATTTGAAATTAAAATGAATAAAATAATAAAAAAATTCATGTGCATCGCACGGGTGAGTTACTAGTGACAACTAACAATTAAGCCCAGAAACGCGCTAATTTGGGTCAAAATGGGGATCTGTCTCACGGAATGAGATCCGTGAGACGGTCTCGCACAAGTCTTTGCCTTCCAAAATTCATGAATTCTGAATAATTATTTAAATATTTATGAATAATATAATCTGATAAAAATATTATATATTGAATACTTATCTAAATATTTTTTAATAGCAAATTTCTTATCTTATATAATTTGGATACCAAAATATGTTTAAATATTCTGAATACTTATATCTAATTATTTCTAAATGCTGTAAATTTATATCTTATATAATTTGGATTCCAAAATATGTTTAAATACTAATTATTTTGAATACTCCAAATTTCTTATCGTATAGCAAATTTTTATAGTAATATAATCTGGATACTTGTATGTCTAATTTTTTTTGTTATTTATGAATACTATAGATTTCAAATTTCATCTATTCTAATACCAAATATATCTATTATTCTGAATATTTATCTAATTATTTATAAATATGTAGATTTCTTATCGAAATTAATCTAATACCAATTATATCTAAATATTTTAAATACTTATTTAAATATTTCTGAATACATCAAATTTTTTAACATAATATAATTTGGATACCATAATATATATACATATATATATATATATATATATATATATATATATTTTAATACTTATTTAAATATTTTAATATAATTTTTATGATAATATCCGAATATAAAAAAATATATAAATATTTCTAAAAAGATTTCTTATCGTAATTTAATTGTAGTAATATATTTAATTAATTAATTTATTTTGAATATAATACAATTAAACTATTTTTAATGTTTGACCAACCTATCTCCTATTTTCATGGAGAGATTAATGATTAATTTATTTTGAATACAATTAAATTTAAATAGGGTTAAAAGTGATATTTGATTTATATAATTTAGATATTGTACCTGATAGTAATAAATGTTAATAAAATGTAACTATAAGTAATGAACAATTTTTTTAAACTTGATAGGTACGAGTAGGATTAGAAGATAGGAGAAAAATATATACTCCCTCCATCCCGCGTTAACGTTGACGTTTACTTTTTGCACGGAGATTAAGAGATATAATATTTTAATGTGCAATGGGGTGAGAGAAATAATATTTAATGAAAAGTGGGTAGTTATATTAGCATTTTGTGTGGGCCTTACATGAAATAATTAATTATTTTGTGTGGGCCCAAGTTGAAAAAAAAAAGGAAAATGTAAACCACGCGGAACGAAGGGAGTATATGCAAAAGGCTCAAAGATACATGTTTTGTCATTCGGAGACTTAAGATGGAGTTCTACAAAATAAGTAATAATGTTAGAGAACTTGTTAGGTACAAGTAGAGATGGCAATGAGACGGATATTTTTCGGTACTATTCTACCGATTCCTATTGGTACAGCTACATGTAGTTTAAAAAAATTATATTAGAGTTTGGGATGGGTACAAATATGTGTCTCAGGTACTTGCATGATAAGAAGACTTAAAATAGAGTTCCACAAGAAAAGTATGTTAGATAATATGCTGGATACAAATAGAGATGACAACTGAAAGATATTTTTCGGTTCTACTCAAACCCTATTGAGATAGGTACATGTAGTTTTAAGAAAATCATATTAGAGTTTGGGACGGATATGAGTAGGGTAGCCGCATTTATTTGTTTATAAAATGTTAAATAAAAGTGTGTACCTTATTCGTTGTTATCCCTAAATAAAGTAAAAAATCATGAATAGAAAAAAGAAGAGTACGTATCATACAATTTAGTCAAAGACTTGTGTGAGAAAGATGAAAAAATAACTCTTATAATGAAAAGTGATAATATTATTTCATGAACAATTTATAGTATAAATAAAAAATGATAATAGGAGTATTTTATAGCGAAAGTGATAATGTTTCATAATGAAAGTGATAACAATTTTAAAAAGTTAAAATGGTCTCACTCAAGTCTTATCCTACAATTTAATATATAAATATAAAATACTACATTATGTTAAAAATAATAAAAAATAAATTTACATTAATATACTATAGTTTATAAATAATAAGAAGTTTATTTAAAAAATACACAAATTTAAATATATATATATATATATATATATATATATATATATATATATATATATATATTATGACTAACATAAAATTAATAATTTTAATATATAAAATAAATAATAGTATATAATTCATTCCGTGCAGTGATGGATGGATAAAAAATCTATGGCAAAGACTTGTGTGAGACCGTCTCACGTAAGGGTTTACGTGAGAATAACGTGAGACGGCCAGAAAGTGATAACTTTTATGAAGAAAAATGATAATAAATTAATGAAAAGTAAAAATGCACTTTCATGAACAGTTTATATTGTAAATAAAAAGTGATAACATTTTATAGAGAAAGTGATAACGATTTATAGCGAAAGAGATAACTATTTTAAAAAATGAAAAATGATGTCACGTGATACGATCTCATGCAAGACCTACCCAAAATCTAATTACATTAACTCAAAAATTCATTTGAAACCGGGTTTTAGCATGGAATCAGAATTATTCTCTAATATAATGGAGTATTACTTTCTTGAACAAAGAAAGAGATTTGCACTTAGTAAAAAGTGTAATATTATTATTATTATTAGATATTACCCATTCGTGCGTTGCACGAAAAAAATTAAGTATGTTACAATTATATGCTTTTATATTTAATTTTTTTAACCATAATATATATATATATATATATATATATAATTATTTATTTATTTAAATTTATGTATTTTATAAAAATTACTAATTATTTATGTATAATATATAAATGTATTTTTTTAACCGTAATTTTATATTTATCAATTAAATCACATTGCTTATACGCTTATTTTTTATAACATTAAATTTAATTCGGTATTTAAGATAAATAGAGTATATATTAATTTTCTATTATTAATTATATTAAAATTATTTTATTTCAATTGATATATATTTATTTTTTAAAAATAAATATAGTCTCTCTGTAAAACTCAATTTCTATTTTTTAAAGAAAGATGTAGTTTACTATAATTTATATTTTATTTTTAATTGAATAACATATGGATAAATAAAATATAAAATATTATTTAATATAATAATTTAAAAATATTAAAATAATATTTATGGAGACGATCCTAATAAAAATAAAATTGAAAGAAAAATTAAAATAAATCACAAAATTTTGAAAATGAATTTCATACATTAATCCTAAAGATTAAATTGAAAGAATATTTATAGAGACGATTCTAATGAAAATATAATTGAATGAAAAATTAAAATAAAATATAAAATTTCAAAAATAAATTTGATACACTAATCCAAAAGATTAAATAAAAAATATAGAAAAATTACTCATAAGTACACACTTTATACTATATTGATTTAAAAAATTACTCTCACATACAAAATATTAAAATAAAATATCAAATATAACCCTAAACCCATACACTTTAAACCACAAACTATAAACCCTCACCCACTGCCAGATATGAATATTGATGATATATTAATTTAAATTAAGCATATGTTGATAAAAAAATTAGTTAAATATGCCAAAAATATCTCTCATATTTGCCAAATTTATATTGTTAAATAAGAAATAAAATTTAAATAACAAAATTCATTATTACTATAATTAAATTTTATGATTGAAATAAAAAATATTAATTGGACGGTCAGGATTAATAAAATTGAATTATTTTTAAATAGAGTAAAATTAAAAAAAAAATTAAAACAAAAGTAGAAGTTTAAGTACCTTTTTAAGTAGAATGATTTAACCTGAGTATAAAAGACAAAAATAAATTAGAGTAAGATTATAAATAATATGAAAGTAGATTCTGTAATAGAGAAGAAAAAGAAGAAGTATTAAAGAAAAAAAAGATTAAAAAGAAGAATAAAAAATAAAATATTAAAATATAAAAATAGGATTCACAAAATTATTATAAAGCAAACATAAAAATTGAAGAAAAAAAGATAAACAAATAAAAAAAAGAATTATACCTCAAATGAGAATGATTGAACCTATAAATAAGAACAAATATGAAAACCTAAAAATAATAACACAAAAATCGAACAGAAGAAAAAATGAGACAACAAAAAATATTTATAGATCAAATATGAAAATGATTAAACCTAAAAATAATAACACAAAATCGAAAAGAAAAAAAATAAGATAACAAAAAATTAAAAAGTATAATAATATCTTTGATTAAAATGGTTGAACCTGCATATAAGATCATATAAAAGTATAAAAGACAAAACAAATTATAATACAATATAAATAATATAAAAGTAGAATCTGTAAAATAAAAGAAAAAGAAGAAGCATTAGAAAAAAAATTACAAAAAGAGGATTAAAAAGAAGAACAAAATATAGAATATTAAAATATAAAAATAAGGTTAATAGAGTTATTATAAAACAAATACAAAAATTGAATAAAAAAGATTAAAAAAAGAATGATACCTTAAATTAGAATGATTGGACCTACAAATAAGATCAAATATGAGAATGATTAAATCTAAAAATAATATCAAATAAAAATATAAAAGACAAAACAAATTAGAGTAGATTATAAATAATATGAAAATAGAATCTGTAAAAGAGAAAAAAAGAAGAAGTATTAGAGAAAAAAAATAAAAAGAGGATCAAAAAGTAGAATAAAAGAAAAAATTAAAAAGCATAAACTTGCATATAAAATCAAATAAAAATATAAAAGACAAACACATTAGAGTATATTATAAATAATATGAAAGTAAAATCCATAAAATAGAAGAAAAAAAGAAGCATCAGAGAGAAAAAAAAACTAAAAGAGGGAGCAAGTAAGAACTTGATTATGTAATGAAAATTTTATATTGAATAGTTTTAAAGAATGAACGATCGTAATTGAAAGTAAATATTTATAGGAACGATCCTAATTTCAATAAAATTGGTATTTTATTGAAATTAAGCCTATATTGATTAAAAATTAATTAAATTTTATCGTTAAATTAAATAAATAAATAAAGTAAAATTCAAATAATAAAATTCATTATTAGTATAATTAAATTATATTTTAGGATTGAAATCAAAGAAAAATCACATGTATATAAAATTAAATTATTATAATATATGAATGTTGATTGATATATTAATTTAAATTAAAAATATATTGATTAAAAATTAGTTAAATATGCCAAAAATATCTCTCATATTTACTAAATTTATATTTTTAAATAAAAAATTAAAATTTAAATAAAAAAATCTATTATTATTATAATTAGATTTTATGATTGAAATAAAAAATAAAAAATAAAAAATCCATAATTAAAAATTTTAAATTATATTTTATGATTAAAAATATTTTTCATATTTATCAAATTTATAGTATAAAATAAAAAAATAAAAATTTAAATAAAAAAATTCATTATTAATATAATAATCTATCAAGAGCATTAATTGAATGGTTAAGATTAAAATTAAATTGGACGATTAAGATTAAAATTAAATTATTTTTAAATAAAGTAAAATTGAAAAAAAAAGAAGAAGTATTAAAGAAGAACAAAAGAGAAAATATTAAAATATAAAAATAGGATTCACATAATTATTATAAAGCAAACATAAAAATTGAAGAAAAAAAAAGATAAACAAATAAAAAAAAATTATACCTCAAATGAGAATGATTGAACCTATAAATAAGATCAAATATGAAAACCTAAAAATAATAACACAAAAATCGAACAGAAGAAAAAATGAGATAACAAAAAATATTTATAGATCAAATATGAAAATGATTAAACCTAAAAATAATAACACAAAATTGAAAAGAAAAAATATGATAACAAAAAATTAAAAAGTATAATAATACCTTTGATTAAAATGGTTGAACCTGCATATAAGATCATATAAAAGTATAAAAGACAAAATAAATTAGAATACAATATAAATAATATAAAAGTAGAATCTGTAAAAGAAAAGAAAAAGAAGAAGCATTAGAAAAAAAATTACAAAAAGAGGATTAAAAAGAAGAACAAAATATAGAATATTAAAATATAAAAATAAGCTTCATAGAGTTATTATAAAACAAATACAAAAATTGAATAAAAAAGATAGAAAAAAAAAAAGAATGATGCCTTAAATTAGAATGATTGGACCTACAAATAAGATCAAATATGAGAATGATTAAATTTAAAAATAATATCAAATAAAAATATAAAAGGCAAAACAAATTAGAGTAGATTATAAATAATATGAAAATAAAATCTGTAAAAGAGAAAAAAAAAAGAAGAAGTATTAGAGAAAAAAATAAAAAGAGGATTAAAAATAGAACGAAAGAAAAAATTAAAAAGCATAAACCTTCATATAAAATCAAATAAAAGTATAAAAGATAAACAAATTAGAGTATATTATAAATAATATGAAAGTAAAATCTGTAAAATAGAAGAAAAAAAGAACATTAGAGAGAAAAAAAAACTAAAAGAGGGAGCAAGTAAGAACTTTATTAGGTAATGAAAATTTTATATTGAATAGTTTTAAAGAATGAACGATCGTAATTGAAAGCAAATATTTATAGGAACGATCCTAATGAAAATAAAATTGATATATTAATTGAAATTAAGCCTATATTGATTAAAAATTTATCAAATTTTTATCGTTAAATTAAATAAATAAAAAAATAAAATTCAAATAATAAAATTCATTATTAGTATAATTAAATTATATTTTAGGAATGAAATCAAAGAAAAATCATATGTATATAAAATTAAATTATTATAATATATGAATGTTGATTAATATATTAATTTAAATTAAAAATATATTGATTAAAAATTAGTTAAATATGCCAAAAATATCTCTCATATTTACCAAATTTATATTGTTAAATAAAAAATTAAAATTTAAATAACAAAGTCCGTTATTATTATAATTAGATTTTATGATAGAAATAAAAATTAAAAAATCCATAATTAAAAAATTTAAATTATATTTTATGATTAAAAATATTTTTCATATTTACCAAATTTATACTATAAAATAAAAAATAAAAATTTAAATAATAAAATTCATTATTAATATAATAATCTATCAAGAGCATTAATTGAATGGTTAAGATTAAAATTAAATTGTACTATTAAGATTAAAATTAAATTATTTTTAATTAAATTAAAATTAAAAAAAATTAAAAATAAAAGTGAAAATTCAGGTTTGCTTTTATAGTTTTCACTTTTATAGATGTATAGATTAAATTATATATGAATATTGATTGATATATTAATTTAAATTAAAAATATATATTGATTAAATTTTAGTTAAATATGTGAAAAATATCTCTCATATTTATCAAATTTATATTGTTAAATAAAAAAGTAAAATTTAAATAACGAAAGCAAATTAAAATTTAAATAACGAAAGCAAATATTTATAAAGACGATCATAATGAAAATAAAATTGATACATTAATTGAAATTAAACATATTTTAATTAAACATTAATCAAATTTATATTGTTAATTTAAATAAATATAAAAGTAAAATTTAGATAATAAAATCATTATTAATATAATTAAATTTTATTATTGAAATTAAAGGAAAATCATGTGTCCTATGTATATTAAATTAAATTATAACAATATATGAATATTGATTGATATATTAATTTAAATAAAATATATATTGACTAAATTTTAATTAAATATGCAAAAAATATTTTTCATATTTACCAAATTTATTTTTTTAAATAAAAAAAGCAAAATTTAAATAACAAAATCCATTATTAATATAATTAGATTTTATGATTGAAATTAAAAAAAATATTAATTGGACAATGAAATCCATTATTAGTATAATAATCTATCAAAAGCATTAATTGAATGGTTAAGATTAAAATTAAATTGGACGGTTAAGATTAAAATTGAATTATTTCTAAATAAAGTAAAATTAGAAAATAAAAGTGGAAATTCAGATTTGCTTCTATATAGATTATTATTATTATTGTTATTAAAGAATTTAACTTATTCTCTAATTATTATGGATGATTATTCTTTAGATCAACGAAAGAGGGTTAACCTTTAATTCAAAGAGTATTAATGTTAATGAGTTCTTTTGACTAGAATAATCCTATGTATTTTAAAGAACAATCTTTATCTAATTAAATGAAAGTTTTCTTAATCCCAGGTGTCATGCTCTCTTATTTCTAGGCTGACGTGGCAATTTCTTCTAATTGATATTTTGCTTGGATTTTTTTGAACTCTTGGTGTTCCTCATCTCAAGGCTGATGTGTCACTCTTTAAAGATTTCCTACATAATAACACACATCATAACTTTATGTAATAGAATAAATCTTATTCAATCTTCATTGTATCAATAAGATGGTTAATGGTTTGCACACCTTACACAGTTGAAATGATTGCTCTAGATAATTCTTACACTATGAACCACTAGATTTACTAAGAAAACTATTCTACTCTATTTTCCTATTTTAAAATCTCTCTAAATCCTTTCTCTCTTCCCATTAGGTGGAATGGGTAGAAGACCCAGCTGGTCTCATATATTCATTGATTGTGCTGATGATATTGTGTTCATTATTGAGTGTTTTTATACAATTTGACATTTTTATTTTGACCCTGAAAAAAGTGATTCACCCGAAAAGGACACCTACATTTCTTCTAAGGTTATTTCATACTTAATGCTCTTTCGAATTATATTTCATTATTTTAGACTTAGAATATGTGCACTCAATTTTATATGTAATCTAACTTTATAGTTTTGGTTCGGTCGAAACATATTTTACACATACATAACCACCTATTTAAAATGAATTATTAGTTTATATTTAACTTTCCAAGATTCTTTCATAGAACTAGAATTAGTTCAACATTTTCGTACACAAAACCTTTTAATACTTTCAAATCCAATATATCGATATTTCGGTATATACCAATATGAATGTTAATTATAATTGATCTTTTAAGTAGAAGATTTTGACCAAAAAATTAAAACCCATTAATTGTGGCTGAGTTGGCGTGGCTACATTCATATACGCAAAATGCAATTGGGATCACCTATTCCACTTCCCTATTTCATCTCTTATTACATTTATTAGATTTTTGCCATGTGTATTAATCTAAGGCCTAAAATACAATCACATGCCCCAAGGGTTTATTAGTCATTAACTAGGGTATAATATTTTTATGGAAACAAGTTATGAAACACGGAGTGAAACACCATTGTGAAATAGTGGAATCGGATTGACGCAAAATGGGAATTGAAATTTAATTTCAATCCCTAGATTCCTGCGGTCTTGCTGCCACCCCTAAACCCTGTCTTTCTCTATTTTTAGTCGCCGACCCCCAACACCTCGTTTTTTCTACTTTAATTTTCTGCTGTACGCCTCCATGCACTGTCGTATGTTAGCCATTGGCCATTGCTGTCGCTCCACGTGTTCACCATCCCTCTCATCTCGTTACTCTTATTTTCTGCTTGTGAGGATTAGTGTTTGGGATAATATTCACTGTGAGTGGTGATCATGTATATTGAGGTATAAATATACAGATTACAAACAGCGATCCACAATTTGTGGAGTCGAATAAGGAAAGCTATACAATCAAATAAATCAAATATACAATCAAATAAAATTTCTTTTATTTACTCCTATTACCCCCCGTCAAGCGATGCGTGGGGGTGCAGACAGACGCAGAGCTTGGTACGTAGTAACTCGAATGCAGGACGAGGAAGACTCTTAGTGAAGATGTCAGCAATTTGCAGGTTGAAAGGCACAAATTTAGTCTCTAGCTTTCCAGAAGAGACTAGTTCTCTGACAAAGTGATAGTCAATATCAATATGTTTAGCCCACTTGTGCGCTACTAGATTCTGGCTCAAAAACACAGCACTTCTATTGTCGCAAAGCAGTATAGGTCGAGCAACAGAGGGGGCGCATATGTCACGGAGAAGGTTAGTGACCCATATGAGTTCAGCTGAAGCATTTGCTATTGCTCGATATTCAGATTCACAACTAGAGCGAGCCACAGTTGGTTGTTTCTTAGCACTCCAAGAAACAAGGTTGCCACCAAGAAATATTGAATACCCATAAGTCGAGCGTCGTGTCTCAGGACAACGGGCCCAATCAGTGTCAGAGTAATCGACAATCGAAGAATCTTTCCGTCGAGTGTAGTCGAGCCCATGGTTGATTGTTCCTTTAACATACCGCAAAATGCGCTTGACCGCCTGAAAATGCACAGCAGTAGGATTCTGTAGAAATTGGCTTACTGAACTAACTGCATAAGAAAGATCCGGTCTTGTAATGGTTAAGTACTGTAGAGCACCAACAAGGGACCTGTAGAATGTCGGATCAGAATAAGGATCTCCATCACTGACAAGAGATTCACCCGTTGCAAGAGGTGTGTAAACAGGTTTTGAATCTAATAAATTCGCTCGCTCAAGAATATTATACGCATACTTTGCTTGGCCAACGAAGAGGCCGTTCTCGGTATAAGATACTTCAAGATCGAGGAAGTAGCTGAGACGACCAAGATCTTTTATAGCAAATCCAGCATGGGTTCTGGAGATGAAGTCCTCCAATAGCTGTGGATCATTGCCCGTAACCACAATGTCATCTACGTACAACAGAAGATAAATGACGGAAGAACCTCTGTGGAAGTGAAACAAGGACGGATCACATTGACTACGGAGAAAACCCAGACCGTAGAGATAGGTGCTGAACCTCTGAAACCAAGCCAGAGGAGCCTGACGGAGATCATATAAGGATTTTTTTAGACGACAAACATGAGTGGGAAAGCGAGGATCCAAGAAACCCAGAGGTTATGCCATAAAGACAGGCTTATCAAGAACGCCATTGAGAAATGCATTCTTGACATCCAGCTGATGTAGGGGCCAGGAATGCTGAACTGCAAGGGTCAGAATAAGTCGAACTGTAAAAGCCTTGACAACCGGGCTGAATGTGTGATGGAAGTCTGTTCCCGAAATCTGGGTGAACCCTTGCGCAACAAGGCAAGCCTTGTGGCGCTCAATATTGCCATCAGAATGGTATTTCGTGCGAAACACCCATTTAGAAACAACAATATTAGTATCAGGCGATCGAGGAACAAGATCCAAAGTATCGTTAGAATGTAGGGCATCAATTTTCTCCTGCATGGCAGCCATCCAATGCGGATGTTTTGCGGCTGATTTAAAACCCCGGGGTTCAGGTACAGTGGCAAGTGAAGAAAGTAATGCTGTAGAGGCGATGTTAACCGGGTACTTTAGTTTAAAAATTCCATCTCGTGCCCTCGTGATCATGTGATACGGAGGGGGTGGCGGTCTTGGAACATATTGCCGAGGAGCACGTTGAGGTGCACCTTGTGGTGTGGGCTCGGCAACTCCATCATCGGGCTGCTCAGCAGCTCCGTCGCTGGGAGCATCTAGATTCTCCCCATTCGGTAGGTTAGCAGGAACGGGTTGCTCAGGGAGGTCGTCGGGATCTTCTGAAGTAATAATGTCTCACACTTGTGTGTCTGACACAGGACAACCACGAGGAGAAGGAGACCTCGAGTAAGAATCAGGTGCATCTGTAAAGGATGATATATCCAAATCTGTTGTATGAACAGAAGAAGAGTCAGTGGAAAAGGGAAATAAAAATTCATCAAACTGAGCATGACGAGTTGTGTAGATTCTAGATGTCAGAGGATCAAGACAATGAAACCCCTTTTGAACACTGTTGTACCCTAGAAAAATGCAAGGACGACTTCTCAGTTCTAGTTTGTGAGCTGTATAGTCACGAAGATAGGGAAACACCCGACATCCAAAAGGCTTAAAGACTGAATATGTTGGAGTATAACCAAACAATGCCTCAAAAGGAGATTTATCACGCAACACTGTCGAGGGTAATCGATTAATAATAAATGTTGCAGTAGCGAAAGCATCAAACCAGAAAGATTCCGGAGCATTGGCATGAAAGAGCTTTGACAAACAAATTTCTGTAATATGACGATGCTTCCTTTCAGCCCTACCATTCTGTTGAGGAGTGTAAGGGCATGAAATTCGATGTAGAATTCCATTGGTATGCATGAAATCACGCATCTTTGAATTTATAAACTCAGTGCCACCATCACTTTGAAAAATTTTAACCTGCCTTGAAAATTGTGTACAAACAAAAGCATGAAACTGTACCAAAGTGTCAAAGAATTCAGATTTCCTGCGTAACGGATAAATCCAAGAGAATCTGGAATAGTCATCCACAAAAACCACATAGTACCGAAAAACAGTAGAAGTAACAACTGGTGTTGGCCCCCATAAATCACAATGTATCAAATCCAAAACATGTTCAGCACGTTTATCATTCAATTGAAAAGACAGTTTCTTGCTCTTTGCCAACTGGCAGGAGGAGCATAGTTTAGGACTAGGTAAAACAGAAGTTACGGATAAGTGTCCAAATTTGTTCAAAACTGAAATGACAGAAAATGGGACATGCCCCAAGCGTAAATGCCATAACTCAAAACTGGCCTTCAATTTATTTTCTCTCACAGCTGTCATCAAGGCTGGAATCCCTTTATCAAGGATGTATAAGTCATTTTTACATCTTTCCCGGCCCACCATTCGACTTGTCACTCGATTCTGAATTATAAAGGATTTATCAAAGAACACGACATTAACAGGATAATCTGAAGTCAGTTTACTGATAGACAGAAGATTCTTTGTGATATGTGGTACTACCAGAACATCCAACAGTGTGATATCGGCAGATAAATCATAAGAACCAATGTGTGTAATAGGCAAGCAATTACCATTCCCAACAATAACTTTATTATTACCCGAATAAGGCTCGTAAGAGGACAAGGCAGCGTTCTGATTTGTGATGTGAGCGGAGGCACCCGAGTTGATGTACCAATCTGAGGATGGGTCAGAGACGTTGCAAGAGGAGGCAAAGGCCTCAGCTAGGTTCGCGGCGGCTACACCATCGCGAAGAGCAAGATACCGGGGGCACTTGTCGGCGTAGTGCTCCCCCCGACAAATTTGACATCGAGGTACAAATTGATGTCGCTCGCCATTAAAACTCAAAGAGTTATTTTCAGAAAATCTGCCTCCTGAGTCCGGCCGTCCACCACGCTGCCCGAACCCGCGGCCACCATTATTTCCGCGGCTGCCATTGAAACCCCGTCCTCCGCCAGACCCGCGGCCTTGTTGCTGCGAGCCGTCGCTAGAAGGCCCTCGGCCTTGAGTACCAGATCGCGACAGGGGGGGTTAACCGATCTGCAAAGAAGGATACCTGCGCCGGGGACCCCTCCATCGACTTCAACATCAAGTCAAATTGTTTGGCTTGACTTAGAAGGTCACGGAAGCAGAGAACAGGGGTTAAGGCGATCCTGGTATCCGCAAAACTAGCAAATTGGAGACCTAAACCACGCAAGAAGAGGTGTCTTTTTTCGGCCTCATCGATTGGCTTCGCGATCGCATGAAGCTGATCGCAGAGGGCTTTGAATTTCTGCCCGTAATCATCAATGGTGGAGTCACCACGACGATGAGAGAGCAATTCCTCTCTCAGTTGGTGGTGGCGGGATGAGGAGGAGTAGACCGATTCAAGGGTGGTCCAAGCGGCGAGCGACGTGGTTGCGTCAATACATTCAGACGCTGCATCAGAGGAGAGGGATGTATAGATCACACTAAGTAGTTTCATATCCTTCATCTTCCACACAGTGAAGGAGGGGTTTGGAGATTCTACGCCGGCCGCGTTGGTGATAGTGTCAGCGGGAACCGTGGCGGATGGATCAAGGAACGAAGTGAGATCGAAGCAAGAAACCATGTGGGTGATTTGTCTACGCCATGAGAGATAATTGGTTGGATCCAACTTGATGGGAGTCATGTTAATCATGGTGGTGATAGGAAGTGTATCGACGCCAGCCATGAGAAACGGATGAAGAGAAAAGAGACAAAGAAGAAGAAGAAGAACAGATCGATGGCAGAAAGGGATAGGTTCAGAGGATGAACCTGGCTGATACCATGTGAGGATTAGTGTTTGGGATAATATTCACCGTGAGTGGTGATCATGTATATTGAGGTATAAATATACAGATTACAAACAGCGATCCACAATTTGTGGAGTCGAATAAAGAAAGCTATACAATCAAATAAATCAAATATACAATCAAATAAAATTCCCTTTATTTACTCCTATTACTGCTATATGCAAGAAGTGTTTTAATGATTTTTTTAAAAAAATAATGTTATTGATATTGTGTTCAAAAATAGGTATTCTTAGAGTGTTTGAATAATGATAGAATGGTTGAAATTTTGGGACTATGGTATGGATTGTATTTTATTTCATTTTTTTAGGTGTTTGTTGAAATGTATTCTTTGTTAGGTTTTTAGCAGCTTCTTTTCTTTTCTTTTTCGGTACGAACTGGTAAGTATCGGTACATCAATTTAAAATAATAATTCGGTATACAGTATAAGACGGTATTGATTATTAGCATATCGAAATTTTGCTATAACAAAACTTTCTATACGATATCAGCATGGATTTATTAATACAGAAAATTTCAATACGGTATACGTTATGCCTAAATATTTCCGGTATACCGTACCATCCACCTCTACCTCCATTTAATATAACAAGATAATGCTAAGCCTCATATCTTTGACAACGATCTTGAGTTTAGAGCAGTTGCAAGTTCTGATGGATTCGACACCAAACTTGTATGCCAATCTCCATGCTCTCCAGATACTAATGTCGACAATGATTTAGGGTGGTTCAAGGCCATACAATCTCTACAATGGGAGAACAAGAGAACAAATGTTGATGATTTGGTAAATAATGTGAAGAATCCTTATCAAAACTTGTCACCTTCTACTTTAAACAAGGTGTTTTTGAGTTTTTTTAGGGTTAGTTAAAATAATGGAGGTATCACATACTCATTGCCACATATGGATAAAGGAAAGATGATCAATTCAAATGGTTTGCCTACAAATTTAGATGTTGATGAAAGTCTTGTAAGATGAAGTATTCAAATTCTTCTTGAAGGTTTAGAGATATAATATAAGCCAATCTACGACATTACAGATTTGATACAAGGCTTAGGCTTCTAGAATTCAGTTATAAGGTTTTTTTCTTTCTTTATTTTTTAGAATCTTTTGAAGTTTACAGCAAAAGCAAAACTCTTAAACAAGGCATCATATAAATGTCTCTTTTGCTGTTTATGTTATTTAGTGTGTAAACTATAGACACTTTTTGTATACCCTTTTGTTGTTTATGTTTTGTATATACTGTAAACAAGGCACTCTAGATTTGCCTCTTTTATTTTTTTTTTATGTTTTGTTTAATATGTTATCGAATATAAGTATCTTAACTAGTGCATTATGACTAGTGGTAACTCCATATTCATAACATTTACATTTAAAATCATCAATAACCACTTTCTTCAGAAAGTGATTCATCATATGGAGTCAATTAGTGATCAATAAGAAAACAATAGCCTCACATGGCACACAAATAATGATCTTCAGATGTCATATTATAGTCTCACATAGGCAAATAAACACCATCTTATTCATGGAGGCCCTTGCCCTTATACCAATCAATATCCAATACCCTTAGAAAATTTTCATCAAAGAACTTGCTCGGAAGCGTCATGAATCACTGCCCTACAAAATTGTAAATTATTATATTGTTCAAAGGTCTAATAGACATCAAGTGACCAAAGAGACACATTCAATAGTCTCATATATTTTATATGAAACACTTAAATATCCCTAATGGTGTCACCGACATCGCATTAAACAGAATAACATGAACAAAACCTATATTTTATCGTCGGACAATTAATACCTCTTGAGGCCAAGAATCAATCCCACAAATGTACACATTGATCTCAATAATGGAAAAGTTTAAATGGAATAATACATGAATGCAGAAAAGAACGTACAAAAAACATACCCACTAAACTCACGATCTCCATAACAGAAATATGGAGCTTCGTTAGATACCACTTTTGAATAATTGACTATCTAATCAGAATCAGGATCTAAGGTTTCCAAAGAATCCATCTCTAAGAGAGAAAACACATTGAAAGACATGGTGGATAAGGTGGATCGAGAAAGAGATGAGAGAGAGTCAGATCTTGAAGGAAGCGAGGGAGATGATGATAGATCTAGGGTTTAATCCCTTTTCTCATTTGGTGTTGATATTTTGGAGTTATATGATTTAATTATGTGTTTAGATTTTTTTTAATTAATGATAGAGTATATTTTAAGTGAGATAATTTTAGTTAATTTGTATAATACAGAGAGTGACATATGTGTAAATTACAGTGTATTTAAAGGTTATTTTTGTAAATTTTCATTGCCATTTTTAGGATGTACACATTTTATGGGACAGACTAAAATAAAAAGTGTGTCATCCGAAAGGTGACAGAGAGAGTATATTTTAATAATGAGTCGACTAGCTCACAATTCGTTTCACATATACTCATAGTAGTAAAAATTAATTGTTACAACTTAAAATAAAGTGAATTTAAAAAATCATAAATTTGATATTAACGGTATATTTTGAAGATATAATACTGAGTGGTATTTCATTTAGGGTTAATTCCTAAAAAATACACCACTTTATTGGGGATTCTTAAATCTATCACAACCTTTTATTTTTATCAATTCAATACACAACTTATTCAATAGTTTTAATTATATCACGACTTTTTATTTTTATCAATTCAATAAACGATCTTATTTAATATTTTCAATTCTATCACAATTTTTAATTTTCAATTTGATACACTACCTATTTAATATTTTCAGTTCAGTTCAATTCATTATTATTATTATTATTATTATTATTATTATTATTATTATTATTATTATTATTATTATTATTATTATTATTATTATTATTATTATTATTATTATTATTATTATTATTATTATTATTATTATTATTATTATTATTATTATTATTATTATTATTATTATTATTATTATTATTATTATTATTATTATTATTATTATTATTATTATTATTATTATTATTATTATTATTATTATTATTATTATTATTATTATTATTATTATTATTATAGTAGAAACTCTGTATTTATTAGTTAATGGGATTAATAGTCTTTTTCTAAGTTCAAATTAATTAATTATTAATTTTTTTCATTATAAAATCCTTATTTTTAATAAATAATTTCATTTATATTATATATTTGTTATCAATTATGAATTTATTATAACAACAGAGATAAAATCGAGCAAAAAAATTAATGTTATTTTATTTAATATAATAAAAAAATATTTTACATTAGATCGATCTATTAAAATATTTTCTATCATAAGCTAATTACAATTACGAACTTGATACTTACTGTTAAATACAAAATAGAATATGTCAAAATAGAATTTGTATTTATTGTTAGGTGCAAATTCAAAATTAAATTACTATGACATACAAAATTACAAAAATATAATACCTTTCTTGCCCCTCCATAGTTAGCGCATTCATCATAGTTAGCAGTTCCAGCTCCGTATCAAGATCACGATCAATATCGTCACTAGCATCAATATCGTCACTAGCATCAATATCGATATCATCAATAAGAAAACCTTTAGGCTTGTTATCCAGGAACTTGTTCAGAAATATCCTAATGAAAGGAACATAGGAGTTTGTTGCTAGGTATTTGACCAAATAGGATCGTCCAGTTCCTATAGAACCTATCACTAAAATCCCCCTAGAGGGGGATAAGGTTAAGCGGAGCGAAAAGAGTTTCTATGAGATGGGAAATGCAAAGTATTAGTCCGACACGAAGTTTGTGAATAAGTGATTGTCTGATAATGAGCAAGGAATACCCGTCTTTCTGCTAAAGAGGATGTATTGAATTCATAATTCAATAGATACTTTTTATGAATGTCAACTAAGTATCGTAAGTAAATTGCTCCCGGCTGTTCAATCATTTGATAACCAGAGTCATTATTTGATAAATGATCACTATGAGTCAGACTCAATAGAATTTGATCAATCCTTTTTTCTGTCGTTAAGGCGGAGAACTGAACCAAGAATTCTCTTTTTGCATACGTGTTTACCAAAATTAAATTTATAAATCCCTTAATTAGTGGGATTTGTTCCATTATGCAAGCTATTTTTTAAGGAACAAAATATATTTATAAAAAATTAATTTTGCTACATATTAATTTAACGTATTTATCCTAACCTCACATATTTATCCTAAACTTAAAAGTATTAAGCTATTAAATAATTATAAAATGATATTGTTTAAATGTATATTAATTATATCTACATAATAAATGTATAAATTTACACAATACAGTTAAATTGTTGCACAACATATAATTATATTATTGCACAACAATATTGCATAGTTTAATATAAAGTCATGAGAATTTATTTTTTATAAATCTGCGCATCATTATAATTAGATTTATGCACAATACATCTTATATTGTTGCATAATATATTTAAGAGTATAATTAGTTTGTTGCACGACAAGGTTATATCACAATATAATTAATGTATATTTTTACACAATCTATTTTGTGTACGTTTTCATCCCAATTTTCGTGTCTCATATCGTTATCATGTAGATGTCTGTTGGAATTATCTTTTTATCTCTTTAATTAATTTAAGATGACGTGGAGATTTTATTGCCTTAAAGATAATTAATTATATAATAAAAAAATCGTATAATATTATAAAAAGGAAGATAATGTATAGTTATATCTTTTTTGAAGTAAGATTTAAGATAATGGATATAATAGGAAGATTATCATTAATCTTTGTAGTTAATAGGAGGGTGATAGGAATACTGATTTCTTCCACAGAAGTCAACGTATTCTTAAACGAGGGCAAGCATAAAATCTATGATGATCGAAGGTTCTATATCGGAGGACATTGGTGTAATAAGTGATCGTATTGTTGAATATTACACTACTCTTTTCCACCAGCCTGAAGATAACCTGGACTTTAGGGTTTTGGATTTTGTTCACAAGATGGTGGAGGATTCTGAAAATGTGTCTCTCACTCGGTATCCTTTTGAAGATGAGATTAAGATTGCAGTTATGGATTTATCAGCTGATAGTGCCCTAGGTCCTGATGGATTTGGTGGTAATTTCTATCACAAGTATTGACACATTATCGGTGAGGATCTTTGCAATGCTATCCAGTACTTTTTTGTTCATGCGATTATCCATTCGGCAATAAATTATAACTTTATTGTGTTAATTCTAAAGATTGATGGAGCTGCAAAGGTTGAAGACTTCATGCCTATAAATCTTTATAATTTCTTCTTTAAGATCTTTACAATGATTATTGCTAGTAGATAGGGATGTCAATTTAGGCCTGGCCCGCGCGTTTTGGGGCGGTCCAGACCTGGCCTTGGCCAGAAACAGGGTGGGCCGGCCCAGACCCATAAATATTCAGGGCGAGTCCGGGTCCTAGCCCTGCCCCGACGCCGTCCCGCCCTGTAATGTTAGTTAATATTATATATATATTATAATATTTATTTTGATTTTGATATATTAGTATATTATTTAGGTTGTGAACCCTATTTTCTTTCAACACCATATGGTCCACACCATGCCACACACTAGGCGCATTCTCAATTTTTTCACTCTCTGTCTCTCTCTCATCTTTTGAACCCTAATTTCTTCTGAATCTTCACCAGTCATTTCATCGGTTCATCACCACAAATTATCATAGGAGCCGCGTTTCTCACTCTATTCTCTCGCATGTCTAGTGGATGCTCGGCTGCTCGGTGGAGAATTCTAGCCATGACGTCCTATCAGTGGTGGGGCTTGTCGACGCTGCCTCCGCTAACCATTTTGCTCCGATCATTGTCCTCACTCAGGTAACCATTCTTCTACGTAATTATTATTCATTTTTTTAATCTCTATTTTACTACTGTTTTCTCTTATACCAAATTTGGTGTAAAATGCTATCACAGCACGAATGGGATTGTTTAATGTTATTATCTTTTGGCACCTTAGATTGACTGCCCTCCGCTTTTGACAAGCTATCAATATTTCAAATAGGATTTTAGAAAGCTGTTGGAATAACTTGCAGCATAACAGATGCTACTTTGATTGAATCATCGTGTGCTTTTTTTATAAAAAAATATTAAGGACTATTTTGGAGATTATTTAGTAAATAAAGCTAATACATAAATTAATGTGGAGAGAATTCAACATTTTGGATGTATAAAGAAGATCCTGGGTGTTAATAGCCAGCGCATTTAACTTTATGCACTTTGTTTTTATAACTCTTTATCAAGCTATGCTATCTATTTTTACTCTGTTTTGCATGTTTACTACTTGATACTTCCTTTCCAGACTAAAACTTGTTTCACATACGTCAAAGTTTGACAGTTAGTTTCTATTCTAAAGAGTTGGAATATTATTGATTGGTAGATATGCTTGCTAGTTTGCTGTTGCATGTCATACAAGTGGTTGGCTGCTTCTGCTTTTAATTTTTTTAATTAGACTGTTGGTAGGTATGCTTTCTAGTTTGCTGTTGCATGTCATACAAGTAAATATATTATCATTTTTTACTAAAAATGGTAGTACTACTCTTCATTGAAAAATTTTATAACAAAGACCCAATTTTTTATGTATGTCTCAAATTTAGACTTCATTTTAGAAGTGTCTCATTTGTATTTCGCATTTCTTTTAGTTCAATCTCATCTCTGTTTTGCAGTTTCAACTTTAACCTATATGGCTGAATTCATAGATTTTAATGATCAAGGTGATGACAATTTAAGTTCACCTACGGAGATATCACCGAATATATCTCGATCACCTACTCCTATTAGTTCTCCAACTACACCTTATTCTTCATCTCCAGATTTTCCAAGTTCGCCCGATGTTGCCCCATTAGACTCTGAAGTTGATGTTAAAACGAATGCATAGGTGGATGATGGAACTAATTCAAAAACAAGATCAGAAATTTAAAAGCATTATACTAGAGAGAAAATTAATGGACCGCCTAAGGTTAAGTGCAAATATTGCAACAAACTGTTGTTGGGTGATCCAGGCCATGGGACTAGTCATTTGAGGAAGCATTATAATAGATGCCCAAGAAGGAATGTAAAGGATATAAGATAAAATAAATCATGCAAGCGAAATTCAAAAGGACAAACAATTAGAGGTTTCATCTAACCATTTTGATCAAGAGACTTCTCATAAAGAGCTAGCCTACATGATCTTTAAGCATCAGTACTCTATGAAGATGGTAGAACATGTAGGCTTCAAGAGCTTTCTTAGCTCTGTGAACTCTTTATTTAAGTTGGTGTCCAGAAACACAATCAAGAATGATTATGTGAAGATGTACGAGGCCATGATGGTTGATGTCATGCGTATATTGAGAAGTGTGAAAGCCAAGTTGTATTTACTACTGATATGTGGACATCTTCATATTAAAAGAAATGATGTATGGTTGTTACCGCACACTTCATTGACACCAATTGGAAGTTGCAAAGCCGAATAATTCGTTATGAGTTGAACATATTTTTTAATCAGTCAATCATCATTATATTACTTTGAAAACTTTTATACTAATCATGTTTCACTTTTAAATTTCTTTTGCAGCTTTATTTATGTGCCAAGCCCTCATTCAAGTGAGATTCTATGTGAAGTTTTGATTGAATGCTTCCTAGATTAGAACTTAGAACATAAGTTATCCACTATTACAGTTGATAATTATACGACTAATGATTCAATGATCAATATGCTATTGGAGAAGTTAACTACGGATTCTCTATTGGTTGGAGAAAAACTAATTCACATGCAGTGTTGCGCACACATTTTGAACTTGATTGTGAAAGTGGGCTTGGATGTCATTGAAGATACAATAGAGAATGTAAGAGATAGCGTTTCATATTGGTCGAGAACACCTAAAAGATGGGAGAAGTTTGAGGAAACAACTCGTCATCTTCGAAAATAGACTGGTAAGAAACTTTTACTTAATTGCAAAACTCGTTGGAACTCTACTTATTTGATGCTACAAACTGTCATGGGGTATAAAGATGTGTTTTTATGCTTGAAGTATCGTGATGCAAAGTATAAGTGTGTGCCTACTGAGGCTGAATGGTATTTAACTAACTAAATTTGTGATAAACTTAAATTGTTTTATAATGTGACCGAGTTATTCTCTGGTAATAAGTATCCGACTGCTAATTTTTATTTTCCAAAAATATGTGAGATCAAGCTTGCTTTAGGCCAACGATTAATTTTTGGTGTAGAAGTTGTTCAAATAATGACTTCTAATATGATGGATAAGTTTGATAAATATTGGTTTGATGTGCATGGAATCATAGGGTTAGCAACAATGCTGAAAGTGAAAAGGAAGTGGAGAAAATACTTGATTTGTGTCGTAAGTTTCATGTTCAATATGAGAAGAAGGAGAAAAAAATGGTGATAGAAGTTGCTCAATAGAATATCATATTGGTAACGACCCTTCACATGTGAGCTTGACTTGTATGCTTCCATAAGAAAAAGACAGAGTGTGAGATCGAAATTGGATCTAAACCTAGAGGAGGATGTTCTGCGATGAACCCGTGATTTTAGTATCTTAGTTTGGTGGAAGTCTGATAATGAGAAATATTCTATTTTGCATCAAATTACAAAAGATGTTTTAGCCATTTTCATTTCTATGGTTGCATCATAGTCCGCTTTTAGTACAAGTGGACGATTGATTAGTCCTCATCATAGTAGGCTTCACTATAAGACAGTGTAGGCTTTGATGTGTGCTCAAAATTGGATACTTTCTGAAAGAGGTAATTTTGTTGCATTAAGTCAATTAATATATGATTATGAATAGTTTAACATGATTATTTTCTCTTTAGTCACATTTTACTTCTACATATAGTGGAGAACATGAAACAATGCTTTATGATTTGGATGATGAGAAGATCGAGATATTGGTATGTGTAAATTTTATTTTTGATATGCTTTCGAGTTATCTTTAACTTATTTCAAATTTTATTTGATTTATTGTAGGATTTATAATTGTGAAGAGTATCATGAGAAGGCAGATGCTGGAATCAGTGATAGCTTAATTTTTAGTGTTTAAGAATTAGTATCAATATTAGAGTTTATGACTTAGTTTCTCTTTAGAATTTTTAATATTATGTGTTTTCTATGGTTAATTTGTTATGGATCTTATAATGTTATTGTTTGTTATTAGTTATAATTTTTCAATATTATGATGCAAGGAATTGTATTGTATGCATGTTATATTTACTTTTTTACGGTTGTTGTGTTGATGAAAAAAATGGGGTGGGGTGGGGTGGACCCACCCCGTACAGGGTGGGGTACGGGTCTTTGGTTACGACCCGTGTGGGTCACAGGGCGGGTTCGGGATAGGCATTTTTAGAACGGGCCAGGTCTGGGTAGTTAACTATTTGGCCCGACCTGGCCCGTTGACATCCTTACTAGCAGACTTGGTCCTATTCTTCATAAGCGGTTAGGTCCATATCACTTTGGTTTTATGCCGGGGCTTAGTATGCACCATTGTACAACATTGGCATCGGAGAGTTTCAATTGCCTGGATGATGTTAAGGATGGCAGCGTGACATTTAAAATTGACATTAAAAAGTTATTTGACACACTTTGATGGGATTTCTTGTATAAAGTTCTTCGTATGGGGTTTTCTATGCATTTTGTCACTTTGATCAAAATAATTTTTTCCTCTGTTAAAATTTCTATATTGATCAATGGAAGTCCTAAAGGTTTTTTTCAGATGTGGAAGGGTTGTCCATTAGGAAGATCCTCTATATCCACTGTTGTTTTGTATTGCAGAAGAAATTCTTGGCCTTTGGATTTTAAAGTTTACAAACGATGGAGTTATTTCTAAGCCATGGGTAATTGGAGCTGCTCCTCCTTTCTTATATGCCCTATGCTAATAATATTATGCTATTTTGTAAAGCAGTTGGGAATTCTATAAACAGATTACATCATGTTCTCACTGGTTATGCAAATGTTTCTGGTCAATTTTTCAGCACGACAAAATCAAGAGTTTCTTCGGAAATATGTGCAAGAGGTAATCAAATGACGCATTATGGAGGAACTAGTTATTTCAAAATTCTCCAAACTTACCCATTACTCGTCCCGAGATAATAAAATAAAAATAAAGAGAATGAGAGAGAGAATAAGAAAATTAGCGGGGAAACAAGGACTATGACTCATACCCCATTCATAATACAATTGTCCTCAACTTAGGTCATTTAACTTTCATTACATGTTATAATCAATTCATATCATACAAGTATTGGTGCTTGGATCATTTGGTTAATGTGACCCATTAGAATACCATGCGTTTCTATCACAGCGGAAGCAATAAATCATAGAAACGATTACCGTTCACCAGGGTATGTTGATAAAGATTGATTCTCGCAGGCAGCCTGCGCAGTCCCACGAGAATGGCCATAACTTCCTTGTCTGATGTCGGAATTGAGTGATCTTTGTGTTCAGACGATCCACTCTTCGACGGCTTTCCGTCAGTATATTGATCATCAAATTCTGAGCACTTTACGATTTTATATCAATTTCTCAAGGTGGCGGACAGCAGCAGCAAACTACCTTCTGATCTTCTGCCGTATGTCCCAAGTCCGATCTCGACGTCGTGTGGGCGACGATCTACGAGACCTCCTCAATCTGCTCTCAACCCTCATCACACGTGAATAATCAGTTAGATTAGAGTTCCAGATAAGCTGAGGTGACTTATATACATGGGCTACAGCAGGGACCAGGAGGAGAAATTGGGTTGGGCCTCCATTGGGCTTAAGTATCCAAGCTTAGCCCAAAGCTTATACTTAAGTCCAATAATAATAATATATTCCACTAAAATATTATTATTGCACTACCGTACCAATCCCAAAATTACGTTTTGGGCTCCTTCTTATTATGAGCCCGTTAGTCTCCCATATTTAAGATATACAATGTCCATTAATTAATTTAAGTTACTGACAACTCAATTAATTAATATCTCATCCAAGAGTAGTACCACTCAACCTCATTATCATGCCGGAATAAATTCCACCTGCAGGGTTTACATGATAATCCTTATGAGCTCCTCAAGGGGACATCATCAACCTATGACGGACACGGATTCCTTCTACAATCAACAGCACACCATAGAGATAGCACTACTTCCTCATCGAGTTTGTTGATTTAATAACATGTAAATCTCACCCATTGATGAATCAAAGAAATACATACTGCCCTACGTTTCGAGGTTATTGTATAGGGATTAAGAGCACGAACTTCCATAATAACTGAGATCAAGTTCTCCTATAAGTCAGTATAAGTCGAACGATCTCAAGCGGTCCTGCTCAATACACACAAGTGCACTAATGTGATTCTATAGCCAAGACAAGCTAATACCAAACCACACTACAACCATCCCGATAGATAGTCCCCGTCTATCTCGATTGTGAGCATCTGTTTATACTTTATAAGGAAACCGATAATATGATCTTCCGCGTGTTGTCGCACAACATATTATCTACAGTATAAAGTAAGTGGACTATTGCATCGAACATATAAATAAATTATAAGATGCAATCATTTGATCATATGATTCTCATTTCAAATTAATTGTTATAACATTGTTCATACAAAAATCTAGACTTTTAGTATACAATCCAACAATCTCCCACTTATACTAAAAGACTATGCTGTCATGTCTTCTGCCATACATCTGATTTTCACTCCCACTACACGACCATTAAAAGCTCTCGCCTTAATATCCTTGTAAATGGATTTACTAGGTCATCATCCGATGCAATCTAGGCGACAACAACCTTCCCCTCATCATACGATTTCTCGTAACAGGTGGTACTTGCACTCCATGTGTTTAATTGCCTTATGGACTCGTGATTCCTTCAAGTTTGCAACTGCACCAATATTATCAATATAAATTGTGATATCCTTGGGCAAACTTAGAAACACTTCGAAGTCCATCTTGAAGTTTCTAGAGTCATACAGATACTTTGGCTGCCTCATAGGCTCCAATTTATCATCTTTCCATGATGAAGTCTGGAGTCTGAAATATATTTCTATATAACACTCCTCCACATTATGACTCAACTTCCTAAAATTAAACGCATAACCTTTGAGGTGGATTTACTGCCGTCCCTATCTGATTTGAAAAATCTGAATCTATGTAACCCATAAGAATCAGTGAATCTGTTCGGTAAGCCCAGATATAGTTTCTAGTCCTTTTCAGGTACATAAGTATATGTCTTACCACAGTTCAACATTCTTCTTTTGGGTTACCTTGATACCCACTGTTCATGCCATCGGCAAAACAGATATCCAATCTCGTGCATAGCATTCCTTAGATTAAGCTTCCTCATTTGCCGAAGCATAAGGAACCGCTTTCATCTTCTTTATCTACTTTTGTGTCACAAGACACATTCACTTAGATAAATTCACATGCTAAACGAGTAAGGATCGTATCATTATATGAAACTTGAGATAAGCATAACATCCTTTCTTGTGATCCGTATTACCGTGATCAAAAGGATATTTTTGCTCTTCTTAAGTCCTTCATCTCATACCGCTTTATCAACCATACCCATACGCCCGACAATACTCTTTCATTGTCTCCAATGAGCAAGATACTATCTACGTATAGTACAAGAAATACCATCACGTTTCCATCATTCTTTTCAATACACAAGACCCATCCGATCATTGATTAGATCCATGTAACTGGATTACCTCATCAAAATGGATGTTTCATGATCTTGAAGCTTGTTTTAGTCCATGAATGGACACTTTTAAGCTCACTTCACAATGCTCTTAGCTCTTTGCAATGAATCACTCTGGTTGCTTCACATAGATGTTTCCCTTAAGACTTCCAATCAGGAAAGCTGTCTCGACATCTATTTGCTATCCCTCATATTTCATATGAGTAGCAACAAATAAAAGAGTTCGGATCAACTTAGGCATAGCTACCGGCGAACAGGTTTTCTCATAATCGAACCCTTTCTTTTTGAGTATACCTTTTCGCAACAAGCTTGCTTCCAAGGTTTTCACCTTATTCTATGATTCTCTTTTATTCTTGCATGCCCGCTTCCAATGGCTTTTACGCCATTTAGCCGTTCAACAAGCATCCAGATCTAATTTAAAATCCATCGATTCTATTTTAATATTCATTGCACTTACTAAGATTCTGCATTTTAATTTTGTAGTGCAACGTCGTATCCCTGGGATAATACCATGTTTACTAGGGATCAAGTCTTACGACTTTCCCAAAACATGTATCTCACGGGTTGTCGAATAACCCTCCCACTGCGACAAGGCACTACATGTAATTGTGTATCAGACGTGACACGCGTTGCAGTTTACCTTGTGGTATATCCTCTTGTACACTTGGTACTTATACTTTGTGTTTTCTTCTCACTACCTTTAGAACAACTCATACATGGATTTGTGATTTATTACATAGTCATTTTTCCAAAAAAATCAGTGTTTGTGTTGACAATCACCCTTCGATCTTTTGAACAACATAAATCACTCTTCATTTTTCTAGGATATCCCACAAACAGACAAAACATTTTACGAATTACTGTATCTAGGGCATATCCATAAAATGAATATAATTATTCCAAATAATTCATCATCTAACTAATCATAACCATAAGAGCCTTATCCCTTCTATCCACCACACCATTCAGTTGGGGCATGCCTGGTGTAGTCAATTTGAGATTTAATCTCAACTTTTGATCAATAGCTCCTAACTATCTCAAGAGGTATTCGCCATCATGATTAAATCGTAATGACTTAATATATTTTCCATGACGCTTCACTGTACCAGCCTTGCAATTCTTGAATTAATCAAAGAACTTAGACATGCAGAGCATCAAATAAATATATTGGTATCTAGAATAATCTTCGAATATTCATAACCATCTCTCGCCTGGATAATATTAGCTTTGCTTGAATCAGAATGAACTAATTCCAACATATATATCTTTGGCTCTACACCCCACAGCCTTGAAAAAGCAGTTAATCATTTTTACTTCCAAGCAAGACTCGCAAGTTTGATAGTTTCCACTTCAGATAAACCTTACGGTCTATCGGCTATCAACCTTTGAATCCTACTCAAGTAAAATGAACTAATCTTAGACGCCATGAGTATGTTTAGTTCATCTCCGAAGGTTACTTTCTCTTACTAAGATCAGAAGATGCATTATTAATTACTATTTGTTGCATCTGTGGAATATACATGATTTAAGAGTATACAAATTGTTCGCCAACGTACCATAACAGATTACAACTCTATCCTTCATTATAATGACCATGTCATTTAAATGAAATGGAGTATCCATCTATTAATGCATAGAAACCGAAATCAAATTCTTTCTATGAAAACGTACGTAAAGACAATTTCACAAAATCAAACGTTTATTCATATCGTAAGATAAATAAACAACTCCCACTGCAATAGCCACTAGTCTTGTAGTTTTACCCATGTCATAACAATCTTATCCTCACTTAGTAATGAACATTCAGTGATTCCAGTATCTACACACTTCGTGTCAGTAGATGCCATCACTAATCATGTTTAAACAACTAGCAAGTAAGATTCTATCCTTGTTCACTCCTTTTATGAAATTGGATTTCCTTTACCACATGTTTTGTCAGAAGTTTCCCACCATATACAACCTCTTATAATTCAGGAGAAACTTACTCAAAACATCTAGGCAATTATGAAGAATAAAATTGACTTAGGTTTCTATTCCATGTATTTCCAATTCATTCATCAAATTCAATCATGACCTACCGCCTTTTAACTTACTCAAGTATCCGAAGAGTTACATGAGACCATCATATTTCTATGAATCTTTTATCTCTTCACTAGAGACTTTAATATGCATCATGATAAGTCTTTTGTGAGAACACACATGTATTTCTTAAGCAGTGAAATTCGAATCCAATATTCTTTTCTAATCATCTAATTTTGAACCAGTAAATATAATTTCTTTTAGTCAACCATAAGTGAAATAAAACTATTTGAAATTCAGAGAATCATAAAAAAAAAAATATATATACCGATCAAATCTTCGAATTTTATCCTTTTATATTGATTCCCTCAAAACAATATAAAAATAAATTCACCGACATCTCAAGCACCGTGAGTCTGCAAGCCACGATAGTGTGGACGTTTACAAACCCGAATATTTACAAGAGAAGATTTTACCTATTAATTTCATTTGCCAACCTAACTTTATGACAAAATAATTAATAGTCGGTTCCTCTTTAGCCATGCAAATAAAAGCAGTGACTCCGACGGGGAGGATACTTATTATTTACACCTAAGTGTACACCATTATTTGACCCCAAGTCCGCGGCCCAAGCTTATGTGCCTTACAGATGGAGAAGTACACACGCGCTCGGATAACTTCCTACAGTCATCAATTATAAGTTTGTACAGTGATCCGCAAATGAACTCATCCGATGGGGAGGAAGGTCTATGCCAACACGCAAGTTCATGTGCATCACATTACAAATAATAATTATTTAATGAAGTCTGTACCAGTGATCCACAAATATACTCATCCGATGGGGAGGAAGGTCTATGCCAACACGCAAGTATACTTGCATCACTTAAAAATCAATAATGGAGGCCGCGGGAATTTTTACCAATTCCCTCTCCCACTTAGTTATTTAAAACCAAGGGTTTTTACATGCATATAATATTCAGAATAATATACGCAACCTAGCATGCTCATACTTCCAAATATATAACAATAATTGACCAATAAAACAATTATAGCAGTTATATATAAGGAAATAAATTGCCAAAAATAAGTTGACTTGATCAACACTCCAACATACATGCATATAATATACCAAATATAATACGCAATCTAGCATGCGTCTATTTAAGGCAATAAATCATAGAGAATCATGCATACATATATAACAATAATCAATTAATAAATCAATTATAACAGTTATATAACAGCGAATTCGATTGTTCGCCACCAATCACGAATGCAGACAACTGCGATGGGGATCGACCTCTCCGCAGCCTGCTCCACCACTCTGGCACCCTGCCCGATCATATTGTGATGACTCACGCGGAACCTGATGCAGACCAGTCGAACTTGATGCAAACCCGCTCGAACCTAGTGCAGAGTCGATCGAACCTGATGCAGACCAATCGAACCTGATGTGAATCTGCTCGAACCTGGTGCATCATTGATCGAACCTGATGCAGACCAATCGAACCTGATGCAAATCCGCTCGAACCTGGTGCAGCATCGATCGAACCTGATGCAAACCAATCGAACCTGATGCAAATCCGCTCGAACCTGGTGCAACATCGATCGAACCTGATGCAGACCAATCGAACCTGATGCAAATCTGCTCGAACCTGGTGCAGCATCGATCGAACCTGATGTAGACCAATCGAACCTGATGCAAATTCGCTCGAACCTGGTGTAGCATCAATCGAACCTGATGCAGACCAATCGAACCTGATGCAAATTCGCTCGAACCTGGTGTAGCATCAATCGAACCTGATGTAGACTAATCGAACCTGATGCAAATCCGCTCGAACTGTCGCTTGTCCAAGGGCCTACTTGCACAGAACCAAGTTCAGCCCAACGCGCAACATCAAACTACACCAACTGTCGTTCAGGGTTCGCAACTGTAAGAACTTGCGAATCCAATCTCCACCGTCCAGAATCTACCTCTATGATTTTTGAACATGCTGTCCAAATTACAAGTCGATCCAACAGTTATTTTCTAAGAAACGGCTCTATTCCCTCGACTGCGCAGAACAGAATCGCCCAAAAACTGCTTCTGTTTTCGGCGTATTCCTAACAACACAAAGCTCCAAATACGATCTTCACCGTTCAGAATGTACATCCACAAAATCCGAACATGCTGACAAAAATTCAGCCTGATCCGACGGTTGAAACTCCGGTTATTGCCTCTGTAATATCACTGCGCTGGATTTTCTTTCAATTTCTTACTTCCATGTGAAATTGACGAACAGTTTTCGTCGAATCCTCTCACACACAACCATCGACGACGAACAGATATGATATAGGGTATATTTCACATAAGGATATTCATGGTTTGCGCAGTAAAACCAAAACCCTAAACATGCGATCTTAATTTTGAAAAATTAATCACATAAACCCTAGCCTAACGTGTCACGCTTCACCACGAAACCGAAGCTCTGATATCAATTGTTGGCACTTGGATTATTTGGTTAACGTGACCCGTTAGAATACCATGTGTTTCTATCACAGCGGAAGTAATAAATCATAGAAACGATTACCGTTCACCAGGGTATGTTGATGAAGATTGATTCTCGCAGGCAGCCTGCGCAGTCCCACGAGAATGGCCATAACTTCCTCTTCTGATGTCGGAATTGAGTGATCTTTGTGTTTAGACAATCCACTCTTCGACGGCTTTCCGATAGTATATTGATCATCAAATTCTGAGTACTTTATGATTTTATACCAATTTTGTAAGATGGCGGATAGCAGCAGCAAACTACCTTCTGATCTTCTGCCGTATGTCCCAAGTCCGATCTCGACGTCGTGTGGGCGACGATCTACGAGACCTCCTCAATCTGCTCTCAATCCTCATTACACGTGAATAATCAGTTAGATTAGGGTTTCAGATAAGCTGAGGTGACTTATATACATGGGCTACAGCAGGGACCAGGAGGAGAAATTGGGTTGGGCCTCCATTGGGCTTAAGTATCCAAGCTTAGCCCAAAGCTTATACTTAAGTCCAATAATAATAATATATTCTACTAAAATATTATTATTGCACTACCGTACCAATCCCAAAATTACGTTTTGGGCTCCTTCTTATTATGAGCCCGTTAGTCTCCCATATTTAAGATATACAATGTCCATTAATTAATTTAAGTTACTGACAACTCAATTAATTAATATCTCATCCAAGAGTAGTACCACTCAACCTCATTATCATGCCGGAATAAATTCCACCTGCAGGGTTTACATGATAATCCTTATGAGCTCCTCAAGGGGACATCATCAACCTATGACGGACACGGATTCCTTCTACAATCAACAGCACACCATAGAGATAGCACTACTTCCCAACTCATCGAGTTTGTTGATTTAATAACATGTAAATCTCACCCATTGATGAATCAAAGAAATACATACTGCCCTACGTGTCGAGGTTATTGTATAGGGATAAGAGCACGAACTTCCATAATAACTGAGATCAAGTTCTCCTATAAGTCAGTATAAGTCGAACGATCTCAAGCGGTCCTGCTCAATACACACAAGTGCACTAATGTGATTCTATAGCCAAGACAAGCTAATACCAAACCACACTACAACCATCCCGATAGAGAGTCCCCGTCTATCTCGGTTGTGAGCATCTGTTTATACTTTATAAGAAAACCGATAATATGATCTTCCGCGTGTTGTCGCATAACATATTATCTACAGTATAAAGTAAGTGGACTATTGCATCGAACATATAAATAAATTATAAGATGCAATCATTTGATCATATGATTCTCATTTCAAATTAATTGTTATAACATTGTTCATACAAAAATCTAGACTTTTAGTATACAATCCAACAACAAGATAATACAATCACCACCAATTCAAATGCTCTACTGATATATTCTCATGGGAAGTATATATCACTCGCACTTTAGTGTAAAAGAAGTACACTTATAGGTTAATGTGTTTACAATCGGATTTTAATTCAAGTGCATGCGTAACTATAAGCTTGCAAAATATCTCAAACTCTCTACCATTAAAAGTATGATTCGATAATAAGATAAAAAATGACTTTTCTTTTAGAAGTAATGTTGGTTCTATGGTTAAGGTAGGAAATATATGAATAAGTGACTTAAAATTTGGATCAATCAAGCATGCACTCTCTCTCGATCTTTTATTCTTACTACTCACTTCAATTAAGCACAATATCCTCCTCAACTCCTACACTTTTTTTCTTCAAGCACAACATTTTTTTCTTCTTTTCTTTTTTCTTGAGGTACGAATTTCAGGCACTACCTCGCGCATCCTCCATAAGGTACTAGATTTAAGCACTACCCTAGGGTGTTCCTTTCCATTGGAGTACTAGATTTAAGCATTACCCCACGATTTTTCCTAGATGCAATTCTAAACTTAATCACTGTTTCAACACCAATTTCATTCATTCCCAAGCTCTTATAAAACACCATCAACGCACTTTGAAAAGCCATTAATTCGCCACTAAATAGGGTAATCAAGGTTAAAAAAATTCTGATGCTCAAAGTGGTTATTTCTCGTAGGATGCCAAAGAATGAGGTTTTTAAGTTCAACGGGGCTAACTACGGATAAACATCATACGATAGGGAAATATTTGACTAAGTGACTCATCAATTCAGTGATGGCCTAAAATCATCTCCCATCATATAACATACATGCAATTTCAAGTAAGACAAGATGCAAGTTCTAGAGTACACACATAACAACGATACTCACCAGAAAAGAAATATCATGTGATTATGTACATGATCAACGAGGCTCAAAATCTCAAATGGGTATTTAACAAGTAACCGAACACTTTTCATGGTAAGCAATATCTCACAAGCACACATAGAACTTCATATCACAATATAACTCAAGTACACTTCCTTCATCAATTTCAAGAGCATATGAATTCCAAGTACAATTTAAATAATTTAAGCTCACATGGATCACCAAAACCAAAAACTCAATCCATCCACTATATGAATTAAAAGCACATATAAAAATTAAAATAAAGAAATGAGGACACCTGATTTCTCTTCAACGTATGAACGAGCTCCTCGAATTGTTCAACTCGGTTAGGTCAAAACCTCAGTTTTTCTGTTTCTATCATCAAAGCTCAAACACATCTCATCACAGGATTCATCAATAATAAAATAGGATAACTATAAGAAAGACTCAATTGACTATCTAATTGAATCCACATACTAGAAACACCACTGAACACTAGGCAAATTGTAAAAAATTGACACATCAAAACCGATTAAAGTTTTAACATATCGCAAAAATTCAACTCCCCTAGCAAACATTACAAAGAAAAGATTATACTCTTGGTGCTCCAATGAGGTAAGTACATCACCCCCCCAAACTTAGTAAAATGTAAGTTGAAACTAAGTTTGCAAAGAGATGTAATTGCCGATTAGTAAGCACCTTAAATATAAAAATTTCTTACTCACACGAAAGAAATAAATCAATAAAATAGAAGGGAAAGCCCCCAACAGGCGCTCATATTTAACATCGAAGAGTCACGAGGGATGTAACCTTTGTAGGCTACTTGATCGGAGGACGGTCTTGTCGCATCCTTACCTTCAAGTACTTTCTTTCCCACTTCTTATCTACACTCAACACCTCACCTTTCTTGGTAACAAGTATATGATCCTCAAAATTTCTTACCTCCCATGGCTGTCTAGACACCTCCTTGTCAATCTTTTACTCAAATTCAGAGTCATCCATCCTATTAAAATCAAGATTAATCAAGTTAGAAACCACATTTATGCTCTTGCAAGATTGAGTCTACATGGGCATCTTCATTGCTTGATCAAGAGAGAAAATCACATCTTCATTATTCATCTGCAGTCTAAGCTTCTCGGCTCTCAACCTCTGTGCTCTTTCCCATTTATTTTCCACTATAAGCTCAGTATTTTGCTCTTGGGATGACATTGGAGTACTCTGAACAGCAGGTGTAGCATTCGGTATCAAAACAGACGGTGAATGACCTTGTACGACCAATGTTTGACCTAAATAGTCTGGTCAAACAGACTGTGACTGGTCGAACGGATCTTTGTTCGCGAGTTCTGGTTCTCCGATTGTTGTTCGACCAAGATGATAGATGTGCTTTGGTTGAACGACAGCTTTGATCGCGATTTCTTCACCCCCAGTTGTTGTTCAACCACTAATCGACCAAGGTAGTCTTGTCGAACGATAGTGCTCTGATCGAACGGTGGGGCATAAAATAAAGCATCGGGATTTTATTTTTCTAAAAATAGTTCGGCCACCGTTCGACCATCAGTTCTGGTCGAACGACATAAGTTTGGTCGAACGGGAGCCCTGCCTTTGTCATTTTCGTCCACCGACTTCATTGGACCTTCGTACTGCATCCCGAACCTCAATGTGATTGCATTATTCTCCAATGTTTGTGTCAATTGATTCACATTCGCGACCATCTACCCAATAATCAAGGTAAGGTCCTTCAACTGCTTACACAAATCTACAAGATCAACATTCATGGTATCCTCAAGATGATCAACCCTTGCATAATTCTCAGCCATATATCGATTGAAGGTATATTTAACACTCTTCACTTCTTACTGCTTCATACTAGGCCCCCTTTGTGTCAACTCTTTAATCTGCTTCTGCTGGGACTCTAGTAGTTTGTAGATGTTAGTTAAACTAGAGACGATCTCATCATCCCTACTTGGCTTCACCACTTGATGTTCAACTTGCGCTACCTTGTCAAGTAAATATGATCCTCTTACTCTCTCCATAGGCCAGTCACGTGAATTCATAGAGATGTCTTCAAATAACTTTTCTGCTTCAAGTGCTGTATAAGATAACAACGCTCCTCCTGATGATGCATCAATAAGAATACGCGACTCACAATCTAATCCATAGTAAAAGATACTTATGTATTCAGCCTTAGACATACCATGCTGTGGGCACCTCCTGAGCGTGTCTTTAAACCTATCCCATACCTCATAAAATTTTTTCACCTTGATTCATAACAAATTGGGTGATCTCTTGCCTCATCCTTAAGATCCTTGAGGGTGGCATCTATCTTTCCAAAAACTTCTGCTGCAGTTGGTTCCATGTAGTGCAATCTGTGGCATCAAGAGTCTCATACCAATGTTCAGCCCCATCAATTAATGAAAACTTGAATAAGGTGATCCGCCTAATATTATTAGCTCCAACACCCTTTTGAGTGTTTGTATAACTAAGAAATCTTCAGAGATGCTGATATGAATCTTCAAAACATCCTCCAGAAAAGGGATTCTTCTCTACCATGGTAATAAGAGCGGGATGTATCTCAAAATCATCATCTTCCCCCTTGCTCCTATCAACCCCATGTTGTTAATCCCACTGTACTTGAAAATTTCGCGGATTGCAACATTATCTGGATTCTGCCTTGCTCCGGCCATGTTCAACTCAATATGTTATTCCTTTCTTTCCTTCTTTTTCTTTCTCTAATGCACAAGTACCTCAGAAAAATTTAAGATTAGATAGAAATAAATAATCACAAATAAAATCTTAATCAAAATAGAAATAATAAAATTAATAATAACAGTCGTCCCCGGCAATGGCGCCAAGCACTTGATGCGTTTTCTTTGCATGCAAAATTAATCCCCAAGTATTAAGGATATCATTTGCAGCTTAAACAAGCTACCAAGTGAATATCAAACCCAAAGGACGATGTATTATCAATTTAATTATTTACTAAATTAATTAAGACGAAGTGGAAATATAGGTGATGGATTTAATTATTAATCTACTAATAAAATATAAAATAACAAACAAAATAAATTAAAGTACTAAAATAATATGAAAGTGGATCAAGTAGGAGAATAGGTAGCTCTAGGGTAATCCGGTTTTACTACTCAACTTATCTCTCATGTGCTGTCCGACTCTGCCTTGTGGACTATGGACGCATTACTAAACTATACAAATCTACTCTATAGACATAAGTAAATATGCGTGTAACACATGTGAATAACCTAGGAGCAAGAGACGTAATTTCACACTTCTTTCTATGTACTATCAGTATCAATTATTTTCCACATCTAGAATCTAACCGGATATGATCTCCCTTTATAGGTACTATAAAATTACCCTCTTTATCTTGCTTACTAACCCGAATTCAATTCAATTAATAAGTATTTATATGTGATAGTTGTAATGAAGTTTCGGAGTCTCCTCACTTAGAATCATAACATGGAATCCTGTTCAGCGGTGAACGCACTCAATCTACAACCAAGATATATATTCAGACTCTATATACCAATTGAAGATGCACAAAACGACTGTGAATATGGATTAAGAAAGCATAATTATACATAAAATAAATCCACAAGTAGTGTTGTACGGAGGACACACAAGAGAGTTTAATTAATTCATAAAATCTTCAAAAACCCTAGATCTACAAAATAGTTCTAGCCCATGACGTTTTGAAGAACGTTCATGGGGTTGGATAGATCTTACCCATATATTCGAAAAATTAGACAATAGAAGAAAAGATTTTGGAAAACCCTTGGTGTAGAAGTCTTCTTCCTTCTCTTCAAATCCTCTTGATTCTCCTTCTTGGTTCCACGGACGAATCTTCACAGTGATGGATGAATGGAGGAAAGGATGTGGATGATGATTGGGGGATGATCCCCCTCATGGGGTGTATTGTGGATTTGTGGCTCCTCTCTAATTCTAATTGTCTCTTTTCCAATTGTGATCTACACCCTTTTTTATACTTGTAGGCTCTCCTTATGAGACTTGGAATGAGATTAAATTTGGAAAGAAATATATATAGGTGTGAGAATAGAATAAGAAAATAAAAGATATGAGTGAATCATGGATGGTTATGTGATAAGGAGATAAATATGGTAATTTTTGGAAAAAGGAGATAAATTAGGTAATTTTCGAAAATTCTCGCTGGCAGTTGCGTGACTTCACGATTTTGAGCATAACTTCTTCTTCATATCTCTGATTTTAGTAATTCTTGCACTCACGCAATTCTCTTTTCCTTTTCTTTCTCTGAATATAAAGATATTACTAAAACTCTAAGATTTGAAGGTGTAAGAAGCCATGTAAAGTGGAACATTTGTGCTGAGTAGAAACAGCTTGCGCGACGTCACCATTTCGATCATAAATTTCTCTTGTGGAATCCAATTGAGGTGTTCATTATGCCAAAACTACCCTCTTTTCAGTGGCTTTCCAACAATCTATCACACCTCTACTTTGATCTCTACAAAAATATAGAAAAAATTACACAAGTTGAACGTGCATTTTTCAGTATCCTTGTACAAATTGCACATTTTCTCCAACTTTGCACTTTTGATCACTTTTTCCACCAAAAATACAATAAAACACCTCAAGTGAATCTTTTTCTCAAATATATTAAATATAAGACCCTTGTGCTAATTATAACAACAGTTATCATCAAAAAGGTGTTAGATTGGACACTAAAATACACTTATTTTCACTCTCATCAATCAACACCGGTAAAAATGTTAATATGCAGCAAAAAATCAACCCCCTATCAAACAAACAACCAACGAAAGAAAATATTATACCCTTAGTGCTCATAAGACGACGTAAGTACATCACGTTCCCCAAACTTAGTAAAAACGTAAGTTGAAACTAAGTTTGAAAAGATATGTCATTGCCGTAACGTGAGCACCTTAAATATAATAACTCTTCACTCACACGAAAAAAATAATAAAGCAATAAAATAGAAGGGACAAGCCCCCAATAGGCGCTCATGTTTAACGTCGGAGAGTCATGATAGTTTACCGCATTTTGAACTATTAGATTAGATGGTGGTCTTCTCGCATCCTCACCTTCAAGTACTTTTTTTCCTTCTTCTTGTCTACACTCAGCACCTCATCTTCCTCACATGGTTGTCTAGACTCCTCCTTGTCAATCTTCCACTCAAATTCAGAATTATCTATCTTATTTCAATCAAGATTAAACAAGTTAGAAACCACATCTATGCTCTTGCATGATTGAGTCTCCATGGGCATCTTCATTGCTTGATCACGAGAGAAAACCACATCTTCATTATCCATCTGCAGTTTAAGCTTCTCAACTCTCAACGTCTTTGCTCTTTTCCACTTCTTTTCTATTATAACCTCAGTATTCTGACCTTGGAATAGTACGGGAGTAGCATCAACATCATGTAAATCATTCAGCATGGAAAATAATGCTGAATGAGATGGTTCAACCATGATTCGACCATGAGTGCTGGTCGAACCAGGCGTGTAGTAGTCAAACCAAGCTTCAGAAAGTGTGCTCTCTCCCAGACATGTTGGTTCAACCAAAGTTGACCAACAGGGTTGGTCGAACCATAGTGGTCGTGGTTGAACTGTGCTTCAGATGGAATAGGGTACTGCGAATAGGCTGGTTCGACCAACAGGGTTGGTCAAACCATGAGGGTCGTGGTCGAACTCGACATCAGCAGAAATTGAATGTCACAAACAGGCTGGTTCGACTGTAGTTCGACCTTCAGGATTAGTCGAACCACTGTGGTGTTGGTTGAACCAGCTTTCTGGATGCTCTAGAGGTTGCCCAAGTGCTTGGTTCGACCTGTTGGCTTGGTCGAACCTTGGTCAAATTGAGCTCCTAGAGCTTCAGAAATAATTTCTGACATCATTGGTCCATCATACTGTGTGATTAGCATTCATAGTGACCTCAACACGATCAAATCTTGCGTCATTCATAGCCATGTATTGATTGAAGGTAACTTCAACGCTCTTCACTTCTTGCTGCTGGATACTAGGCCCCATTTGTGTCAACTCTGTAATCTGCTTCTGCCGGGATTCTAGTAGCTTGTTGATATTAGCTAAACTAGAGACGATCTCATCATCCCTATTCGGCTTCACTGTTTGATGTTTAACCTGTGCCTCTTTGCCAAGTATATCTATCCTCTTACTCTTTTCATAGACCAGTCATGTTGATGAGTGATATTTTCACCTAGATTTTAGTATCTTTTTATGTGAGTTTTCGTATATTTTTATCCGTATTTGTATGTTATTTGGTTGTATTTTGTGTTTTTATGGAAATGTGTGAGAATAAGCTTAAATGTATGATTTCCAGGTAAAAATGGATTCTAGACGCGAGAAGGAAAATTTGGGAAAAAACGAAGCTTAATTCGGAGTTGAAACGAGGGAAAATGAGTCAAATTAAGCAAAATACTGAAAAACGCACGTCCAACTTGTGTAATTTTTCTGTACTCTTGTGGAGCTCAAAACAAGAAGTGTGATATATGGTTGGAAAGCCACATAAAAGAGGATCATTTTGGTATAAGAAACACTTCAATCCGAGCCCAAACGAGAAAGTTATGATTAAAATGGTGACGTCGCGCAGGCTGTTTCTACTCAGCACGATTGTGCTATTTTTATGACTTGTTACACCTTCAAATGTTGGATCTTTTATCAGATCTTTATATGGATAGAAAGCCAATGAAAAGAAGATCGCGTGAGCGCAAGAATTACTCAAATTGGAGATCGGATGTGGAAGTTATGCGCGAAAAGGTGAGACTGCGCTGCACCGACCCGAACTTGACCCGAATTCGACCCATGCTCGGCCCAAAGTCATTTTATGATTAGAATGTGTTCTAGAAGGTTCTAAGGGGTAAAAACACCCATTTTGGAGTGTAAATATCAGTGGGGATCAGATCTGAAATTCCACCCTTCTACATACACCTCACACACCATTTCTTCCATTTTCCACCATCATCTTCATCCATTCTTCATCCACCCATCTACCTTGATCCAACCATCAAATCCTCCATCCAAGTAGTAGAGAAGCAAGGAAGAGAGGTGAATTGCAAGGGGAAGAAGAAGATCACCATTGGAGACATCCAAGGGAGTTTTCATCTACACTTTGTATTGAAACCTATTGTTTATCATGTTTTGTAAGGAATTTAATGTCTATGTTAATTTTCTTATGGATATGAGAGGCTAATCTCCCTTGTGAGATTAGCAATATGAATTGTGTTGGATAATTTTTGGTATTTTGCAATTGAATGATTATGTTGATTGGGTTAATTGATTTTCTATCATTGATGCTTTAGATCTTGAGGTTTATGATTATTTGTGTGTTTAATTATTTTAAGCATGTGATTAGATTGAGAAGTCAATTGCATATTTAGGATAATTAAGTGAATCATTTCATCAAACACTTCATGTGCATTATAGATTGTGAAGAGATTGAGAAGTCAATAGATTATGTGAAGGGACTCTCATTTCAAGCTTAGTACCTAGTTGGAATTGTTTGAGTGAGAACCAATCCAATGAATGTCATTCCATATCCTATTCATTCCGAGAGGGAGTTTAGGTGATCTTAGTGTTGGCCCTTAGCCTTTTTCCTATGACACATATGAATTCATTGCATGATACCTAGATTTCCATGCTTTAAGTATTGCTAATCTCATCTCTATCTACTTGGCTCATTCATCCATCTTCCATTCATCTATTGATTAGAGCTATTTTCACCTATATTTTAGTGTCTTTTTATATGTGTTTTCGTATTATTTTATCCGTATTTTATATGTTATTTGGTTGTGTTTTGTATTTTTATTGAAATGTGTGTGAATGAGCTTAAACTTAAGATTTTCACTTTTTATTTGATGCTAAACATGATAAGGAAGATGTAGGAAAAAGCGGATCTCAATTCGGAGTTGAAACGAGGGAGAACAAGCCAAAACGGTGAAAGAGGAAACAAGGCAGCACCGCACGGGCCGTGTACAGCGCACGGCCCTGTCATAATGGCCGTGCGGTAACACCCAAAACGCCAACTCGGCCACGCCTGTGGCCGAGTGCAGAACACGCCCCGTGCCGAGTTCAGAAACACGGCCCGTGCACCGCGCACGGGCCTGTCGAGAAAGCCGTGCGCGAACGTCAGAAAACACAACACGACCATCCCTGTGGCCGTGTGCTGCACACGAGTCGTGCGCTGTGTTAGAACACGGGTCGTGCGACGGAGCTCGAGCCGTGTTGGTGCAAAAACGCAGGAAAGTGCTGGAATCTTCTAGAAGGCCCACATGGGGTATAAATAGACCCCATTTCAACATTTTATAGATCAGATCCGAAATCCTATCATCTACACACACCTCACACACCATTTCTTCCACTTTCCACCACCATCTTCATCCATCTTCATCCATCTTCATCCACCCATCATATCTTCCATTTTTGGTGCTAAAGACTTCAAATCAAGAGCTAGAGGTGGAGATCAAGAAGAATAGAAGATTCTCTTCAAGAAATTGATAGGGAAGAATCCATTCATTTTGTATTTCTTTAGATCTAAGACTATGGGTAATTGTAATGAATCATTTATTTATTTTATTACTTTTATCATGATAGGCTAATCCCTCTAGTGGGATTAGGAATATGAAGAGCATATTAGATTTATAATATCATGTGGATTAAATTGGTTTTTGATTTAATTGATGTTGATTTCTATTCATGGAGTTTAATTGTCTTGATGTTGTGATAGCATGGTTTGTTATTCATGAATGTTTATTGGTTTAATGGATTGTTGATCAATGGATTATTTGTGGTAATTAAATGCTATCATGATGTTCATGTATGTATTGCTTGGAGTGAGACGGAAACGACCCTCTATAGTATTAGGAAGGCATGAATAGACATTGAGTTTGGGTTTGACCGAAAGGATATTTGAATTCAATGAGGGGAACCAATCCATTCGTTGGCCTTAGTACACAAAAAGGGAGAGTTTAATCTAACTAGTACCTAGATGGAAGGGGTTAATGTTGGACTTTGATCTTGAGTGCTTTTGGGAGTCTAAAATGGATCAACAACCTTTGTAACCCGAAAGGGAGCTTAGGATACAATCGTGATCACCCTTAGTCTACATCAATTGAGTTGAATTACGTTTGCATGATAATATGAATCGAGTGTGCTTGGATGTTTCTAATCCCATGATTTTCCATACTTGAACTTTAGCACCCATTATCTTTACTTGTCATTTATCTTATTTGCTATCTTATTTACTTGTTACTTGTTTTAGTTGTTAATCATCTCAAAACCCCCGATCATCTTTACAAAAACGACATGAACATGAGCTCACGTATTTGCTAGTCCGAAAATAACTCCTTATTGGATTGATAATTTTTCTTGGGATATACTACTACAACGATCGAGTATTCTTGCTCGTGAGTGCTATACAAATAGGCAAACATCTATCCTTTTATTTTATTGTCATTTCTTGATTATCTCCCCTTCTCGTTCATCTCTATAATACTATGACAAACACGAGATCGCTTAGACCCTAGTACCTTCCTCCCTGTGGTTCGATAATTTCTTTAATTGGTCATGCCCACTATATTATGGCCAATCACATGTGAATTCATAAGGATGTCTTCAAACAACTTTTCTACTTCAAGTGCTTTCTTAAATAATAACGCTCCTCCTGATGATGCATCAATAAGAATACGCGACTCACAATCCAATCCATAGTAGAAGATGCTTATGTATTCAGGCTTAGACATCCCATGCTGTGGGCACCTCCTGAGCATATCTTTAAACCTATCCCACGCCTCATGGAATTTCTCACCCTCATTTATAACAAATTGGGTGATCTCTTGCTTCATTCTTAAGATCCTTGAGGGTGGCATATATCTCTCTAAGAACTTCTACTGCATTTAGTCCCATATTGTGCAATCCGTGGCATCAAGAGTCACATACCAAGCTTCTGCCATATCAATTAAAGAAAACTTGAATAAGGTGATCTGCCTAGCATTTCATTAGCTCCAACACCCTTCTGAGTATTTGCATAAAAAATAAATTTTTTGAGGTGCTGATATAGATCTTCAAAGCAACCTCCAGAAAAGGGATTCTTTTCCACCATATTGATAAGAGCGGGATATATCTCAAAATCATCATCTTCCCCCCTTACTCCTATCAAACCCATGTTACCAATCCCATTGTTTGTGAAAATTTCACGTATGGCAACATCATCCGAATTCTTTCTTGCTCCGATAATATTTAGCTCAGTGTGTTATTCCTTCCTTTCATTCATCTACTTTTCTTAGTGCACAAGTATCTCAGAAAAATTCAAGGTTAGATAGAAATAAATAATCTGAAATAAAAGTCTTAATCAAATAAGAAATAATAGAACCAATAATAACAGCCGTCCACGGCAATGCCACCAAGAACTTGATGCGTGTTTTCTTTGCACGCAAAATTAATCCCGAAGTATTAGATATCAATTGCAGCTTAAGAAAGCGATCAAGTGAAATATCAAACCCAAAGGACGTCGTATTATCAATTTAATTATTTACTAAATTAATTAAGACGAAACACAATTAAGTTTGAGGTTTGGAATTATTAAACTACTAACAATAATTAAAATAAAAAATAAAATAAATAAAGCACTTGAAGAATACGAATGTGGCTCAAGAATGGAGAATAGGCAACTCTAAATTAATCCAGTTTTATTACTTGACTTCCCTCTCAAGTGCAGGCCGACTCTGCCTTGTAGACTATGGACGCATCACTAAATCATGCAAATCTACTCTATAGATACAAGTAAATATTCGTGTAATACATGTGAATAACCTCGCAAGAGACATAATTTTACCCCCTTTCTAAGTACTATCTGTATCAATTAATTCCCACGTTTGGAATCTAACCCGATATGTCTCCCTTTATATGTACTATAAAATTACCCTCTTTATCTTGCTTACTAACTTGAATTCTAATTCAATTAATAAACATTTATATATGACAGTTCTAATGAAGCTTCGGAGTCCCCTTACTTAGAATCATAACATGAAATTCTATTCATCGGTGAACGGACTCAATCAACAACCAAGATATATATTTAAACTCAATATAACAGTTGAAGATGCACAAAACGACAGTGAATATGGATTGAAAAAGCACAATCATATATAAAATCAATCCACAAGTAGTGTTGTATGGAGGAACACAAGAGAGTTTTATTAATTCATTAAATCTTCAAAACCCTAGACTATAAAAACAGTTCTAGCCCATGATGTTGCGAAGAACAATAATGGGTGTTAGATAGATCTTACCCATATATCCGAAAAATACAATATAAATTAGGAAACGAATAAAACCCTAGATGTGGGTGTCGTCGTGTCCTTCTCCATCTTGAATCCTCCTCTTGGTTCTCCTCTTATTACACAGACGAATCTTCAAAGTGATTGATGGATGGACGAAACACTACAAGAAAAATGCCAAATTCCAAAGGGAAAAAATCGTTGGAATATGTAAAAATACTGTTGGAATTCATGATTCCAACAGATATTCCAACAAATTTTTTCCATTGGAAAAGTAGCCGTTGGAATGTCATTTTTTCAAGTACATTTCCAATGGTTTCAAAAATTCAACGGTGAATCCAAAATTTTTTTTTTTGGAATTTATTCAGATTTGAACCCTCAACCTCCTGAGTATATAAATGTATCATCTACCAACTTAACTAATATATAATTTATGTTATAAATTGACATTTAAATTTATTAAACTTTCTTTTTTCAATGGAATTTTCATTGGAATTTTCCAACGGCTTAAATATAATTGCAATTTCTTTTGGAAATTTCCAACGGTTTATCAAGATATTGGAATTAGTATTGGAATTTTCCAACGGTTAAAATTTATATGAGAATTTTTGTTGGAACTTTCCAATAGTTTTAAGTTTTATAGAAATTTTCGTTGGAAATTTCCAATTGTTTATTAGACTATTGGAATTAGCATTGGAATTTTTCAACGGTTTAAAGTTTTATTGGAAAATTTGTTGGAACTCTAAAATTTCCAACGGATTTGCTTTTCGTTAGAACTTTTATGTTGGAATTTCACAGTTTTTTTGTAGTGAAAGGATGTGGATAATGGTTGGGGGGTGACCCCCCCCTTGTGGGTTGCAGGATGATTGTGTCGCTCTCCAATGAATAATGATGTGATCTACATCCCATTTTATACTTGTACGCTCTCCTTATGGACTTTGGATAGGCTTTTTAAGATGAAAACACACACTAGGGGTGTAAAAATATGAATTTGGCGCTGTCCAGGCATTTGGTTCGACCTATAGGCTTGGTTGAACTATGGTCGAATCAAAATCAATGATTTTTGCTCTTTCAGGCTTCTAGTTCGACCATGATGGCTTGGTCGAACCACTAGTGTCGTGGTCGAACTAGCTCAAACCAGTTTGAGCTGGTTCACTATTTCGATTATAATTTCTACATCTAAGCTTCGATTTGAGTGATTCTTGTGCTCACGCGATCCTCTCGTTCTAAGATTTCTATCCATTTAGAGAATTTTTAGAAACTCCAACATTTGAATATCTAACAAGCCATAGAAAGTGACACAGCTGTTCTGTTCGGCACAGCTCGTGCGACGTCACCATTTTGATTATAACTTTCTCGTTTGGGTTTCAATTGAAGTGTTATTTATGCCAAAACAATCCTCTATTATGTGGCTTTCCAACCATGTATCACACTTCTAGTTCAGAGCTCCACACAAATATAGAAAAAGTACACAAGTTGAACATGTATTTTTCAGCATTCTTGCACAAGTTGCACCTTTTCTCCAACTTTGCACTTTTGATCCTTTTTTCATCTAAAACACAATAAAACACCTCAAATGCATATATTTCTCAAGTATATCAAATATAAGACGTTTGTGCTAATATATGACAATAATTCCCATAAAAAGTGTTAAATTGGACACTAAAGCACACTTATTTTCACTCTCAACAAAGGTACCCTACCTTTCAAATATCTCGGCGTGCCTATCTTCAGGGATGATCCAAAGAGTTTATACTTTGAAGATGCAACGGATGCTATCATTGCTAAATTTCAGAGATGGAAGGGTAACACACTTTCAATGGCAGTATCTATTTGGACAATTCGGTAATTATTTTATCAATGGTTCATGTTATGATGATATAAAGATGGCCTGAATTTTAAATTAAGAGAATAGAGCAAGCATGTAGGAATTTTATTTAGACGAGTGATGTTTTGAAACATCATTTCACTTGTGCATGGAGTCGAATCTGTTATCCAACTACGGAGCGGGGTTTGGGCATTTGTTCTATCAAAGCTGCTAATGATGCTTACCTCATGAAGCTCTCATAGGACATTCTTGGAGATGAGGCACCTTTGGAACTTCCCAGGAACTGATGGTTCGATGGAAGCAAGATTAAGAATACCTACCTACTCTCTTCCATCAGATCGACATGTATTACTCATATCAGAAAGCTCATGGAAGAGGAGGTGTGGATAGTGGGATATGACTCTAACATATTATGCTGGCTGGATAACTGGATTGGTAGACCGATTGCAAATTTGATTGGTATTCCTTTAGAATATTAACATCATTATGATCAGAAAATTGATGATTATTTATATGATGGGAATTGACACTTTACTCGGGAATTCACTGATGCCTTTTCACTCATTGTTGATTCCATTCTAGCTACACGTATGTCTCCAAATTTCAATGATCATAGGGCATGGATTAAATCTCTATATGGGAAGGTTACATCTAAGCTGACATATGGTCATACACGCCCTACTTTTCTTACTACGAGCTGGGGCCATTAGATTTGGGGAAGCTATATTTATGCATGTTGATCTATTACTCTTTGGAAGGCCATTAGGGGCATTCTTACTACGTGGGATGTCTTGATGAGTAGAGGATTCCATGGTCCATCATGTTGATATCTCTGCAAGGAGGAATCAGAGACTGTTGATCATCTATTTATACACTGCAAGGTCTCTCAGAAGGTCCTGCGTGTTGTTTTAACAGGCTTTTGCTTTGAGGGCTCATTACACTTAGATCAAAGTTTCCCTGGTCTCTTGCTACAAGCCATCAATGTGTCCAGAAGCCCCCAGGTTATCTGCCCTTGGAAAATTTATGTGATTTCCTACTTTGGCTTATTTAGAGCAATAGAAACGAAATGATGAACTTGGAGTTGCATTCGGAAGGCAGGCACAAACCTTTAAGGGAATCGAGAGTCATCGCCGTGCTTGCAACATTTATTAAAGAGGCTGATAAACTCTCCATCGACACAATGCATAACACCATGAAAGATCTCACAACTCTAAGGTATGTTGGAGTTAAAGTAGTGCCCAAGAAAGCTCCGAATATTATTTCCTTATGTTGGCAGCCCCCCTTCTTGATGGATCAATGTAAACACGGATGGACATACAATGGGAGCTCTAGGAACGATTTCAGGGGTTGGTGTTTTTAGAAATAGTAGAGGTTTTGTAAGAGGAAGCTTTATTTGCGGATATGGCAATGGATAAGCTTTTGAGGCTGAGCTGTATGCGGCTTTCACGGCGATTAAAATCGCGCATAGAAAGGATTGGCTTTCATTGTGGCTTGAATTAGACTCGATGTATATAATCTAAGCACTTACAGATCCACATTCGAAGATCACTTGGAGACTACTAGCTAGATGGAGAAGGGCCAAAGAGATGGTAGCAAGCATGAATTTCCTTGTATCTCATATATATCGTGAAGGAAATACTATGGCAAATGCACTCTTGGATATTAGAGGGTTGGTTGGCATGATTCTGCCCCAAATTTCGTTCAGCACCACTTGTTTAATGACATGAATTTTGAATACTTTCACTTTAGATAGTTGTTGGCCTGTGTGGTCTTGCCGTTTGTGGCTTGATACAACATCTTTTCTTTTTTTTGTGCTTACTCTTTCTCTTTTTACTTTTATATTACATCATCTATTGGGTAGTTATTACTAATTTTGTATGTACTTTGTATCTATGAATAATATACTGATATAGTGTGTAGTTAAGAATAATTATTCCTATGAAGTTATAATAACAGGAAAAGAAAATCTTATTTGTTCAACCTATGTATTTTATTTTTTAGATAATTTTAATGATAATAATAATAAATTGAATTGAAAATATGAAGTGATGTATCAAATTGACAAAAATAATAGTTCGTGATAGAATTGAAATTTTTTAATAAATTGTATATTACATTGACAAAAATAAAAGTTCGTGATAAATTTGAAAACTCCCAATACGTAGGTAATGTTTGATTTAGGATTGTGTGGGATTTGAAAATCATGAATAGTGTGTTTTATGTTTATTTTGGATTTTGGGTAGAGTATGATTTAACTTTATGTCAAATCAATGTATTAATTTATTTAAAAAGTTAAATGAAAGAGGAGAGATAAAGAGAAAGTGTATTAATTGAGGAGAGAGAATGTAATAGGTATATATAGGGGAGGTTTTTAAAATTTGGATGTGGATTTTGTAAACCAAAACCTGGATTTGAAATCCAAAAACGAACATTAGTGAATTTTTTAGGAATTAACCTTTTCATTTATTGGGAGCGAATATAAGGATGAGATGAATGAAAAAAAGATGTAAATATAGTCATGAGATTTAAAATTTGAGAGACTTTCTTGTGAGACGGGTTATTTGTAAGACGGGTGTGAGACGGGTTATTTGTAAGATAGGTGTGAGACGGGTCGACCCATCACTAAAGTATGCTTATTGTATACATAAAACTAGCGTTTTAACCCGTGCGATGCACGGGAAGACGTTATGACAAAAATAATGTATTTATTCGTAATTTATAAAAAGTTTAAAAGAATGAGCTTTGGTTATTGAGAATTATATTAAAATTATTTAATTACATTTAAGGTAAGATATTATGAGTGCAATCTCATATATTACTATTGGTTTAATTTTTAATGTATTAAGACTAATATGATGAATTCCTTATTTATATAATATAATAACATGTATATGAAAGATGTTTATGTCTACAATAATAAAATTTGAAATTGAAATTTTGTTATAAATATTGGTATACCTTAGGAAATTTTTGCAAAAATGTAAACAATTGGTTTTGAACCTACTTAATTTCCTCTTTTATCAATTCATTTTTAAATAATGGGTTATATAGTGTTACATATATCAAAGGTGGCATTGGAATATTCAAAATAATAATATATCAAAATAATAAAAAAATAATAATAATGATAGACCGTATCTTTATAGTTATACGTTCTTTTCAAATTAATTAAATTTTAGATTATTTCTTTTTAGCAGATAAAACTAAATTTTAGAAAAAAATAATAATAATATAGATCCCATTTTAGAACGTCAAATTTAACCACTTTTATACCTTTTCAAATCATATAAGTACAACTTTCTCAATAGTTATAAGTCTTTTTCAAAGAAGTAAGTACCTGAACAGAGTAAAGTAATTATAGGAAATAAATGTACAATCGCACATTTTTGCTAAAGTATTACACCAATCATACCCACAATTTAAGTTATGAGATTATTCTCATGAGCCATTTCAAGCCCTTTTTTTTTTAAAAAAGTGGCCAGGTTCACTAACTAAATCATGAATGGGCGGAATAAAAAATTTAAAAGAAAACTCCTGAAGTTATCCATGAAATGTTGAGGGGTTTAAGTTGAATAAAATTTTATTAGGAAAAAAAACCATGTAGAGATTTCAAAATGTATCCAACATATTTGGGGTTTAAGCTAAATGTCACTGATCATACCAACTTTCATATAATAAAAAAGTATCCAACATATTTAGGTTCCATTTTACTTTAAACACATGTTACATGAGACTAACCATGCCAAATCTTCCCGTAAAAAATAGTCACAAAAACCATCCTTAATGTCAATCTTCTTGAGACCCAACACTAATACCATTCATGTGAAATTAACAAAGAATGTGTCCTATTTAAAGTAAGATAAATACACGTAAATCAAGACAAATGCATTAATAGCCTAAATAACAATAGATAAAGCATCATAAGAGTATTTATAGCCTAAAATAAACAACTTAGTATACACATAAAGAACATAACTTTAACATCTAACATATACTTTTGATATATCAATCCTAAATATAAGATCTCAAAAAATATTTAGTTTTTCAACTAAAAAACCAGGCATTTCTCAACAAAACTGATATTAAATGATCCTAATGAAACAACTAATATTATCTTTTAAATGAGGAGGTAAAGTAGTTTCAATAACCACTAATCTTTTAGTATAAATTCAGTCGTTATCAAAATAAAATGAAGTTCTCCACAAATAAGTTTCGAGCAAATTGGGTAAATAAAGTTTACATGAAACTTAATCTTCCCAACATACGTTGCACTAAATACCTTACAAATTGAAAACTTTGGCACACTTCTTTGTAGATCACCATATCTCTTCTAAAAGGTTCTTCACCATATTGCCCATACTCGTTACTATCTGCAACACAATAGTCTTCAACCTTCATGAAGAACCTTTATTAGAATATGAGGCGATGTGAAAAAAATCCAGCAACCAAAATACAATACAAAAATATGAGTAAAATACTTTGCGATGAATTTAGATAAATATGATAGACTAAATAAAATTATGCTGCATAAATAGACTTATAAATATTTTAATCACACTCTGAAACGTGATGGATTCTTTTCTTTGTTTCTCTCTACATCTACATCATTCACAAAATATACTTCAACTTTCAACAGATTATATTATAATTTCTAAATTATATATGCCCCCCCCCCCCCCCCCCCCCCCCCCCCCCCCCCAAAAAAAAAAAAATTACAACAAAAGATCCAAATTCCCAAACTAAAAGTTATCCAAGACCCAAACTTAAAAAATTACTCTTTGCATATCTGGTGGATTATTTCCATTTGCTTATTTAGTGGATTTTTTCCTTTAATATTAGAAGTTCAAAGATCCCAAGATTCCCAAGAATATATTACATAAGTGGTATATTCCTACAAAAATAAAGAATAATATCAAACACTAAAAATTAAACTCCCAAAGTATTGGGATATCCAAATCAGAATATATGAACAAATTAAAGGTGACTACCTAATTACAGTTTGCACTCATTATTAGAATAGGATAATGCAAAATGCTCATCCCCAAGGTGTTTAATATAAACTCCAGACTGTTCTAGACTTAATATTACTCCTTTTATCCTACACTTATGTTCACACTTTCTATTTTCATCCGTCCCACACTTATCTTCACCACCCAAAAAGAAAACTTCATATTAACCAACAACTTTAAAAGTTATTTTAATTTTAAAACAAATTATTATAGTCCCTCCATCCCACGCTTATGTTCACACTTTTTGTTTTGGTCCGTCCCACGCATATGTTCACCACCCAAAAAAGGAAACTTTACATTAACCAACAATCTCAAAAGTTATCTAAATTTCAAAAATACCACTCTCACCTAACACACGTAACATACTTTATAATTTATTTATTACCTAAAAATACCACAATACCCCCAAAAAATTAATAAAGTTCGTCAAAAAGTAACTTTTTTAAACTCCGTATCTACAGTGCCGGTGAACATAAGTTTGGGACGGAGAGGTATTACACTTCTCGGACATCATATCTTATTCATCAAGAATATCTTGAGATTACAAATACCAATAATAATATATGGAGCCCATGTAACAATGAAAATACATCACATCAATTGATAATAATAAAATACATGCCTGCAGGGAAAATTTAGATAAATTCTATAGCAACAACCTAAGTATACACCCAGAGCATGTTTATGCATATGTTCTTCAAAATACCCTTCTCTCCTATCTCAAGCTCTTCCAACAATCTGAAGTTCTAAGGAATTGAAAAGTCCAATTTAGTCATAAATGTCCTTTCATTATACACCATATTGATGGAGACTTAGAAATTTAAAATGCCCAAAAGAATGCATCAATACAACTAATAAAACATAAGATTTCATATTACAGAACTCACTTCATCAAAAACTTGTTTAGGATAGACATTATACTAAGGTTTATAATGCCACCCATCTCCTGAATCCAAAGTAAAATAGTGCAAAATATAAAAATATACAATGCGTCACATTTTACATAACTGTCTACACATGAAAACTCTATGTTACATTTGTATACAACACATATATATATATATATATATATATATATATATATATATATATGCAAACACATAACCAATGAATGCAAATATGATACATTATCAAGTAATGAAATATTGCAGAATATTGTCATTATTTACATCCATAGAATAGTTTTCTTGTGCTCTAGAATTCTTGGTGTCTAATATATATCTTTACATAGTTGATAAGGATCAAAATAACGATTCAAATGCGCCAGAATTCATAATACATATATTATATGGAACAACTCATGTAAAATCTTTTAAAAACATAGATAAAGAGAAGGGTGAGATCATTCTTCATTTGCTCGCAGTCATCAATTATTCAAGAAATGTTGAAAATGAACATCGGGAAACTCACCCTTAGTTCTACCAGAGAAAGATAAGGATGCATTTCTTCATCTGGAAAAGTGGTTCCATTTCTTGTGTATGTTAGGATTTGTCATAAAATTTGTTATCAGATAAAATATTGACTATAAAAGAGCTCACTTAAACTTCATCTATTAGGAATCTATAATGACATTATAACAAACCTCAATATGGAATATATGCAGGTAATTTTCACAAATGAATTCTACCAACCTGAGCGCACGTTGAAGCTTAACTGACCATCTCAACAGCTCTTTCAATATTAATGCTTTTCTCTTTTATCACTTTGAAAAATAGTTCACAATTGAATTTTCTTGAAGGCATCATCCAAAAATAGCACATTGTTAACATCATTTGCATTATTCTTATTAAGTTTTACATAATAGTTCAGCAAAACAACATTTCAACCTACCTTACTTCACACTACAGAATGAAATCGAGCAATAGATAGCAAAAGTAAGATAAAAAAGTTATGTAAATTTGAACACCCGAAAGGTACCACTTTTTTTACCGGGTAATATTTAGCATATGTATAATTAAAGGAAACTCAAAACTAATGATCAATAAAAAATATTTGAAAGTCAAATAATCACCATGACATCTTTCCGAATAAATTTACATGACGTAAAACTATTTTTTAAGTAATTTGATCCAAACTCCGTAAGAATATTGCAAGCTAATGCAGAATTATTAGTATATAAATCTCCGCATATATATGGATCCAAAACTGAATTATCAGCAATGAACACTGACACTGAATGCTCAAAATAAAAATGCATTAAAGAAGTATCAAATATGCAACCAAACTGTCTGTAAGCTATGATCCTTGCAATGTTTAGCAAGAAGGTTGGTAAGTTCAAAATAGCAAGTACAATTAGAAAAAATGATATAGTTTAGGAATCACCTTAAAATGCAATCATAATGTTGTTCAATTGATCATTAGCTTAACATAAATAAAGTTCATACATGTGGCTCACAGTCCTCAAATAATAAATTAAGAGCACGACAGTACATCCAAATCAAAGCACATAAGGCCTCAAGGTCCCAAATTAATATAACAACATTATTAATAAACAAATAAGGCCACTGGTTTAAAATTGAAATCAATAGCTCAACAACACATCAAAATTCAACCAAATATATGCTTGCATTCCCTAATCACAAACAATATAATTTTCATCAATCACCACGGGACATGAATTTTAAAATAGCTCAACAATACTTCAAAACAATAATCTCATGCAATTAAGAAAATAAATACTAAATCTTAAGTGTAAATCGAAACAAATACTAAACCAAGATTAACAATTATTCAATTTGGAAGCCATTTCCGCTGCAAGTAATCAAAATTAGTAACAATAAAGAAAAAAACATGTCTTCATTAATATTTGAATTCCAAAATGCTTATATAGTACCTAAAATAGAAAATTATCATAAGAAAATTACGTTGACATGACAAATTGAAACAAATCCACAATTTTATCAATGTTGTTATTGCTATAATTAATTAGTACACTATCTAATTGAAAACAAATTGAGAATATCCAAAATTTGAATGAAAAAAAAACCTATAAATTTAAAATGATTCTATTGTCATATCCTCACTATAAGAAGCAACCAAGAAAATGATTAAACTTACCAACATGCATCTCCAAAAAGTAGTTTCCATTAGTAACATCGCCAACTTCAGAAATCTCATTGGAGTATTCCAAATGATAAATAAAATCATCCTTTATGTGGAGTGACAGATCATAGCAAATAAAAAAACATATATCTGGAGGATCAAGACAAATTATCTCGCATCCATTACCGAATCTCAAGGACTCAACTCCAAGCACAATTAGTATAAACACATGGACCAAGCATTCAAAAACTCGTCAAGCCACTTAGAAGTAGCATCAAAACTGGGAAATAAAAGTGACATCAAGTTTCATCTCAACATCAATACAAATCCAAGCAATTAGGAGATCACGACCCAAATCAAAACTACAATATTTACTATCCATCAATACTGAGAAATGTGCAAGACTCTAATTTATTAGTCAATGACATACATTCATGTAACAGTATAAGAAAAAAGCTTAATTACTTATTAGTTTCCTAGCCGCCGCATTGAGCCCCAGTGCTGACAAAGTAACTGGTAGGTTTAAACGCGAGCTTTTTCTCCTTTCGTAATTGTCCAATATAAACAAAGACCATCATAATGGCAGTGATAATATAATATAGCAAACTAAAGGAAGCAAAACTACTCAAAATCAAAGACAAAATTATATTATAGCAAAAAAACTGATAATCTCACATGTACTGATTCAAAATGAAGAGAAGAATTACTCTAGACAAACATCAATAATTAAGATGAAGATTTTAATTACTATTACTCTCATAGTGATAAAAGGGAAACTATTATTAGGTAGAAAAATAGGCCAAGAACTGTACATGGAGTGCGAATTAGATAAATTAAGGAATAGTTGAATTCCATAACCTTTACCTGAAAGAAAAGGCTTCCCATTCATGCATATTCTGACCGAACACATAAATTAATTATCATAAGAGCAATATGCAAATTATGTATACATGATTAGCAAATGAAGATGGCCATTTCACCTTTTCCAAGCTCCAATAAAATGATATAGTGATGAAGATGAGACTGCAGTAGCACATTAAGAGCGTTATAAGTTGGGGATAACAAAATAGAATATCACCATGTCAAGTGTTAACTCAACGAAGATATAAGAAAGCAAAATAAGAGAAGCAACTGATGGAAAATTAACCCTATCAACAATCGAACTAACCAAAATCTTCTTCTAAATTGTGTAAAGTTTGCAGGGAATCAACTTTCCCATCTGAACACGTTTTTATTGTAATAGAATGTTTCTTCACAATCTTTATATATATAATAAGACCAAATTTACCTACTATTTTTACATGAATCTTTCCTCCCAAAATTGATTTTACCGCTTTTGGTTAATTAAGATTCACCTATTAGTAACTTACATCCATTGATCTCCACCATTGATTTCTTTCAATTAAATCCACACCATTGATATCTTATTATCTCACTCAATTGAGAATTAAAACCCTAAAAATTAAGCCTTTTGTGGAAGACTACAGAGAAGATTTGGAGAGGGACTAACACACCTATTTGGAGGTAAGCCGTAAGGGATGTTCAATTGTTTGGCCGATGAAGATGTCTTCTTCTGATGGACGAAGTAGCCATCGATGTCTGCTCGGCGGAAGATCGGCAGTTTCTGCTAGGAAAGTCGCCGCCTCGCTCTGGCTATTGACGGCGACCGCCAATTGCGGTGGGGAGAATGCAAAAGCTATATGGGTATGTTGAGTCCCGATTTTCATCTGCTCTTAATTTTTTTATATGTTTAAAGAATTTGATGATGTTTAGGTGTTGTGGGTTTAAGAATCAGCATGATTTTTTTTAACAATCTTCTATTTTTATTTTTTACAGATTATTCAATGTTTAATTAAAATTATAAAGCAGACTAATATTTTGCCACAAGCATTTGTTTCCCAAGATTATTGTCTGATCCATTTGCACGAGGAGCCATCATGGTGGATTCTCAAAAGAAGGTTGAGACGATATCTGAGTTCCTTGAAATCCCCTCCATTTGGTTGTATACTTAAATTGTCATCACCTTCTCCTTTTTTTATCTTCAATTTCTAACTTTTCTCATTCTGTTGTGGCTTGCATGATGACAGTAATTATAGGACATTGTTGCTTGAACATAATAAAAATATACTGATTCTAAACTCCATGATTGTTGGTTCTTAAAAATTTAAATATGGGACAACAAATAGCTATGTGGTAACTTCTCTGTCTTGGAGTAGGTTTGATGGCTGGTTTTAGTTATACCATGCTCTTGAGGTCATAGCTTCTAAAAGTAGAGAGGCACAAGTGTATAAGCATGTTTTTGTTTTAAAACTTTTTTGCTTTGTTAAAGGGAGTAATTATATGAGTATTATATCAGCAAGCTATCTGATTATGCACCTAAATCTTATGTTAGAGCAGAAACATATTGTCAATATAAAATGCGTACCATTCATGATGATGAAAATCATTTTGACAAATAGTCAAATAATACATGCATATCTATGGTTTAACTCTTATCATAAACTTTTGATATATTCTTAATTTGCAATGCATCCATTTCAGCACAACATATGGGGATCAAGTTTCTGTTATTTGATTTACATAAGAGATGAGTAAATATGATCCCTGATATGGGCATTAGTGCTCAGGTGAATGAATATTCTATTATATTGTTACCTAATCCCATTTTACACGTTTAATATCTCTTTGAGTTATGTGCACTGACGATTTGCCTATTTGGTTCTTAACTTATTTTAACATTTTAAGTAGCATTTTTGGTTTTGGATGTCAGGATCTAGGTGTTTCTGCAATGGGGCGAGGTTGTATTTGCTATTGAAGCATTACTTGCTGAGCATGGAAAAGAAATAAAGGATTTAACACTTGCTAATAAGGTATTATTCTATTTAAACAATTTTATCCTTTTCTTTAAATCTACACAAGTTTTATAAAAATGAACATTGAATGGTATGCAGGGTTTGGGAAATGTAGGATCATGTGCTGCAAAATTCTTACACGAAAGAGGCAGAAAAATTGTTGCAATTAGTTACATAACTTGAGCACTAACGAATCATAAAGGAACTGATATAGCAGCATTGCTTCAACATAAAGACAAAATTAGAAATCATGCTGGAGGGGTGGAGAAAGTTGGCAAGTACTTGAACCGTTACCCTGCAATTCTTCAAAGAAAATTATTACTTTCTACAACAATTAAATAAGATGAAAGATCCCTAGGTTATCTTGATGATGAAATTGCTTCTCAAGCCACCGATAATTTTAGTAGAATGAGCGTGTACACCACATGTAACCTTCCAATTTTGTTTTATCTTTTATAGTTAAATTTATCTCTACATATTTAGTTTGTTTCTGTTATTTATTTCTTAATTTCTTTTTCTTCCCCATTCTTTAAGGTCTTCTTTCAGTAGTTGACGTAATAGTCTTGAGAAATATCCAAATTTCATAATGATTGCTTGTGTGTTGATTAATTTTCTAAGCAATAGGCAACCTTTACTAGAATATTTTCTTATTAGTTATGCATTGCTTCATTCATATATGATATATCTATTTTCCCCTTACATCTAAACATTACATTTGGTGTCTATAAATTAATTTTATGAAATATCACTTAAGAACTACCCCCCTTCTGATTGGTTTAGTATAGCATGCAATATGACTTAATGATAATTTTATTAGTTAATGTGAGCCCATATGCATTTTACCGGTGCCTCAATACTTTTTAATACACCTCTCATTGCTATATAATATAAGGTAATATTATAATTGAAACTGTATATCCTTTGGTGTAGATGTACTTAAAATTTCATCTTCTAGGAAATGTTGTCTTATGAAGAAAGTAATCCAATAATTGATGGTGATGCTGGATCTTAAAGGTATTATCTATATTCTTGGATTTATTTTTTGTGAATCAATATACAAGTTTAGAAGCATATATATAATCACACAATAGCTCATGAAGCAATCTTATTGGTTATATATATGGTCTTTTTATATGTTTGTTAACTGAAAGTTGAAATTTAAGATACAAGAGTTCCCAGATGGTTCTCGAAATGTGATCAAACAGTCATGTAAAAAGTTATATCAATCCTCTTTTACGAATTACGACAAAGCTTTGAAGAATAAATATTTTACCTTTTTTTATGACTCCAGAACTATATATTATCTTATTTTTTAAAAAATATTTAATAGCATGCATTGTTCATTTCAAAGTCCTTACTTTCAATACAAGTATAGATTTTATGACACATTTAGGTATATAAAAGGCGCTAAGGAGTTGATGAAGAAATAAATGGAGATTACAAAAGCATTACAAATTAAAAGTAATCCAAGTTTGAATTTTTTTTCTTATATGTGTAAATTCGTTTTGTTATGTAACTATAGATTTTGTTTACATTTCTTTGTCAATTAATAAAGAGAAGGTACCTCTGAAGGTAGACCTTTTATCCTCCATATAATAGATTCTTTTTCTGTTATTTTTTTAAAGTGGATGTGGAGTTCAAAGCAGAAGAGAGCGATTCTTTTGTTTGCATGTTACGAGAACGTGACCGGAGAGCTTTCTGAAAAATATTATCATCTATTGAGCAGCATGAGAAATCTAGAGGCAATCAGAAGAATGCAGAATGGGTCAAAAAGTATCACCAGAGTTGTTGAGTACTGATAAAACATATGTTGCTGACCAGTCACAGATAGCATAAGAGGTATGATTATTCATCCAAGTGATTTAAATAAAATTTAAAAAATTTCTTTGCAATTTAGGTATGGAAGAATTCTGTATGAATGCTTCAATTTTTAATTGATTTCCTCTGATAAGGATTGCATCAGTTTGAAGTTTGACAATATTATGTGATGGGCTTTTCTCTTCATTCAATGTTGAAATATCATTTTTTGTTTCTCTTTTATTAGAAAGGTGCTAAGGGCTTCTCCATGGTAATTTTGGAGAGGAAAAAGGTAGCAAATCATTTAATAGTTGATGAGTCCATCAATGATGAGAACTCAGAAATGTCGCTCCACCTTGCTACCGTGGAAAGCTCCAGCTTTTCAATGGAGGATCTATCTGATAAAGGTTTTTAATTAATTTCAAGAATTCTTATTATTTGTATAATCAGAGGAAGGAATTTAGGTTATTTTAGGTGTGAATGTTTAAAAGAAACATACAATTTTATTGTTGCATATGTTTACAAATCTGACTAAATATGAATTGCAAGATTAATACATTAAGTGTAATCATTTGCATTTTGTATAAACACAGGTTGTGGTACCAGAGATGGAACTGAATAATTAAATGCCTGCTTACTATGATATATTGGAAGTTATGATGGGAAAATGTGTGATCTTTGTATTCTATATCTACTTTTGTCTATTATTTTCACTTCATTAGTTATATCATATATATATTGTTCGTTAATGACAATACTCTTGAGAATCATGATAATAGTTAAATTACCTGAGAATCATGAGGAAATGGTTCTTTAATGACAATACTTATAATTAAATTTCAGTAGGTGAATAAAGTTTAGCAGTAACTTTAGAAGTTATATAATATTTGTGTTTATCAGAAATCTCACCTTACAGTTTGAGTCGCATCTATGTGAGACATCAATCATTCATTTTGTGAAAGCCCTAATCGTTAATTTTCTTGTGTAAGTTTCTTTACTGAATGTCGATTACATCTTTAGAAAAACTTTGGTTTTATATTTCGAATTTACAACAAACCCGATGCACAACAAATCGATGTAATCAACTCTGCGAAGATAGTATTTTTGATAGTGAAAACCCTAATCGACCATTCACAGTTCTGATGTTGTAAGTTTCTCCCTAATTTTGCGTGCGTTTATATAGAATTTGTCTTTTTTTTAATTTTGTAGTTTTGATGAACAATTGAACAAACAAACTCACGAGTTTGTGTGATTGTATTCGGTGTTTTAACTTCAGATTTATATTAGATTCAATTTGTTTGCATAATTGTTTGTTCGCATTAACGGTTTAAATTAAAAGGTTCCTATACGCATAAACCCTTCCTTTCTGTACTAAATTTAGTGAGTTATATTAACTTATATAGTTGTTTATACAACAAAGTGATGTGCTGTCATAAAATATGAAGGGAATTTGCATCTCATTAGTGATTCATTACTGCATAATTTAGATTTTTTGCCATAATTCTCTAATTTTAATATTCTATGATTTATTTTCCAATGGTTTTGTATGTTCATATCATTGCCACATAAAATAAATCTATTCTTCTTTAATATACGTGGTGCTGATTAGTTGCAGATAATATACGTGGTTTGACCGGTCTAGGTGATTTAAATAAAATTTAAGAACTTCTTTGCAATTTAGGTGTAGAGAAATATATAGATTTTTCAGGATTGATGATTATTATAGGTATCTTGCAGAATTTAAAACAGACAATCATAACTGAGAGATTGTTGATCAATCATAGATGGTATATGAAATATGATTATCCATGGACAAGAGATATATTTGAAATGTAAGATTTGATCATATTTTTTAATTAATAAGCATTATTCCTTCTCAATGGATTGATATATATATATATATATATATATATATATATATATATATATATATATATATATATATATATATATATATTATTCTTTAAAATGAGAATGGGACAAGACAAATGATTGGAGCATGAGATTCAAAACCAAGGAAGATGGGTTTCTTTTATGCCCATGGCCATCCATTCCATAAATTTGGTATGACATAATCCTGCATACGTGTATACTTTTCATCTGCTTTGTTTAAAAAGTTGGATTTTGTATTAATCTTGCCTTTTCAGCTGGAGAAGAGTGATTTTTTTTGTATGATAAAAAGTTAATATTTTTGTCTCTTACAATATTCAAAAGATATCCAATGATATTCGCTGTGGTTATGGATTATGTTTGAGAGTTGATGGTTCATCAGTTTGGGAATTGTTAAGAAGTGTGGAGGAATACTATAATGTCATGGTATCATTTTATGACCATTTGGTGAAATTAATTTATGTAGCGTTTACTGAATTGTGATTTTTTTATTACACATTTTTGCAGCAATTCGAATCCATCTAAGATGCATCTTGATCATGTATCCTTGTCTTAATTTTTATGTTTCATAGATTCTCTTTGTCTCTCACCTTCTCTTTATTTTTTTAAAATATTTCCCATAGCACTTATGTTGGTCAATATAGACATTGTTGTCAAAGCTAAACATCAGTTGCCACGATTAGTATTCTTGACTTAAATGTTTTTCCCATTTGGATATTGTTCTCTAACCTTATCGATGTTATTTTTGCCATATTTGGTTCACGCTGGTACATGGGAGATGTATGGTAGGTGAATTGTTGGAAAGCATTCTAGCTTATTCGTTCTTGAAGCTAGATGGAAATTTTATTTTATTTTTATTTTTTTGAGTTTAGTGCAAAATTGTTGATATTATATATTAAATCTATTATAATAGACATTTAATTTTTCATTCTTGATTTAATATGCATTGGGTTGTCGACATGCTCTTTTATTTTGGTTTGTATAGATGACAGGAGGGAAAAAAAAGAATGAAATAGGTTGTTTGACTGTGATCCGAAGTCCCCTTATCTTAATTTATATCCAGTGCTCCTCTAGCTCGACTAAATGCTCTGGCTTTTTGTGACTTGCTTTGCAGAATCTTCAAGGTATGCAATTGTGTTCGGGCTCTTTTAACATATGATGTTTATTATTATTTCATCTACGTTTTTGTTTCTATGGATCATGCTAAAATAAAATGGCATCTGATGCTATATTAGCATACTCCAAGCTCATCCAACATTTAGCTGTTTATAAAGGATATAGAGATCGGTAATATTCCTAATTAGTTTACTAATTGTAGCAACTGATGTTTTCGAACTCTGTGAAATTTCCTTTTTTCCTCTGTGAATTCTCATACATACTAAAATACTCTTTCTTTTTTCTTTGTGAATTTTCCTGATTGTATATAATTTTTAGTCTCATTTGCATTAGTTTATGACCCATTTGCATCATATTTCAGTTATGTTTTTCCATCATGTATTTGGATATCAATTAACTTGGAATTCTGTCTTATGATGATTAAATACCTAAGGAAAAAATGCAGATCTACTCTTTAACTTTTTAAAGTGTCAAAATGCTACATTATGCATAAGATACCTAAGGAAAAATTAGGCATTAAAGACTGGTTTCAATTTTATCATTACCTTTTGTTTGTCATTGTTGTTCTGTTTCTTAGGAATTGAAAGTAATGTGGTTTAAAAATTTAAATTAATTCCATATTTAATATAAAGTAAGTGTTTGTTTAACTATCTCATAAGATATCATTTTCACATTTTTCTAACATCTCTCGCAGTTCCCATTGCTGTCAGCTTTTAAATTAAATGGTTAAGACGTTGTATGTGTAAATCTGAGTATAGGAAAAACATGGATATATGCATTATAGGATATAAATATTTTTCTTATGAATTGAAATGAAAAAAAAAATTTGAACTTTTTTTTCCAAAAAAAAATCTCTTATGCTACCTGTTGCTCAATTTCTTTCTACACTGTGAAGTGAGATCGGTTAAAATATTGTTTTGTTGAACTATTATGTAAAATGTAATTACAATGATGCGAAATCATTTTATTTTGTATATATGTTCTGATTTTTTTTATTTTTCCTGATTCTTGAAAGCATTCTCCCTTATTATGTGTAATTATTTATTAGTTAATATAATAAATGTGATTTTTGGTGAAAGCATCAACGTGTCAATAATTTTGTTCTTTTTTCTTAAGGATGTTCAACTATTAAATATTTCCTCCTTTTTCGAAGCTGGAAGAACAAGAGGATTTCAAAGGATAAAAAAGATGACAATTGGAAAATGGTGTAAATCTCTTTACAAGTTATTCACATCATCTTTACCCATGGTTTCTGATACTTAATCTAAGAAACGCCAGTTTACCATAAATTATATAAATCTATTTTTCAGGTTACACATTTGATTCTACTGGGTAATTATTGAGTGAGCAGAAACTCGCAAGGAAACGTGCAAGTTTTTTTGTTAACAACATGACTCAAGGTGGCGGCCAGGGAACCACAACGTAAGCTCTTTTCTTATATTATTAGATGAGTTTCTGACCTTTCCATTACTATGTTGAGAATAATCTTCAATTGAGTTATCAAGTTTTATTTTTGTTTTGATGTTTCTTGAAGACAAGAGTCGTAAGAGAAATTGACCAGATTCCATGAGGATAAAGATACAAACACCTTCTTTGTTTTAAGTTCAGTACTCCCTTTGGTGGAGTCAAATCCTTGGTGTTTAACTTAATGATTCCGTTCATAATGCTAAGAAATTCGAGCCTTGGTAAAAGCTTATATGAGTAATTGAACTGTAAATGATCTTAACTGTAAGATTTGTAAATTTCTTGAGTATTTTGTTATGTCATTGGACATTCTTCTAATATTCAAAAAAGCTTTTGCAGAATTCTTATTTACATTTACTTTTATAGAATAGATGAGTTTGTGATGGATTTCTTTGGATTGTTTCTTGATGTTTGATTGAGGGTATCTTTTATTTACAGGGTTTGAGTGTTAAAGAATTGAAGAAAAAACTTTACCACGACATAAAGATGCATCTTGATTTAGACAGTGCAACTCCTGCACATATTTGATTTACCACAGCATAGAGATACATATACGTATAAGATGAACTGATCAAGGTTTACATGAAAAGACCTAAGCAGATTTATTATATTATTACATAATTTAGTTTTCTTTATCCTTACTGAGTACTGTGGTTACACATTTATTTAAACAGAAGTAAAGGGGAATATTGAGTCCAGCCTTGGTAAATTCTTCTTATGGCTAATGCTAAATCTATCAGGTATGCTATTAACTCAATCCTATTTATTGGTGTCTCAAATTTTAAAAATTTTATTGAGTTATTATATTATATTGAGAAAAAAATCTTAATCTTTTATGATTGTTTCGATGTTTCTTAAAGGCAGAGCTGAATATCTGAATTGGGGACTCTTTCTTTTTTTGTATTATCTGAGGGAGAGTTTGAAATTCAAATATGAGCACAATGATGAACAATAATTTGCACTTCCTCGTAACAACTTAATTTAAGGTTTTGGAGTAGAAAATTATGTCTGATGAAAACACTAAGACATGATGAAAACACTAAGACATGAAAATGTTGCTGTGTTTTGACAAAGAGAATATTTATAGTTGGGTCATTTGTTGATAAGAACGGTCCCATCCTTTTCTTTAAAATGCAGCTGACTTCCTTTATATGTGCAATTATAGCTAGGATTCCAAAACATAGTGTGCCAAAATTGTTGGTGTTTTTGTCTTAATTTAAGGTATAATGTCGACCTGTTTGTACTTTATTTTGCGTCACCTTATTAGATATTTGTGTTTTCTGGGAAAAAGAGGAGTCAGCCAGTATTCTTGAATTTGTGATCATGCAGGCGAAGAACATGGTACCTACTCTACCTTATTGTCCTCTATTTATATTTATGTTTTACATGTGTGTTTGTGTGAATGTTGTAATACATATAATGTTTGAGGCATGTGCTCTTTCTGTAAGTTATGCTTTTTTTATGATAATTTGTTAGTTTTACGTGTTTATTTTGATATTTAGTGATGACCAGAATGTTGTCTTTAGAACTCTTCCTTTTCTTTAAGCTTAGTTTGTTTTTGCGAATGGTGTACTGCATTTAATGTTTAAGGCATGTGCTCATTTTATAAGCTATACTTTTGAATGATAATATGTTTCTTTTACGGGTTTATTTTGATATTTATTGATGATCAGAATGCTATAGTTAGATCTTGGTTAGGGTTGTGACTGAAGAAAGTGTTTTCAAACATGTTACGTATGTTGTATTAAGCTTAAAGTTGTAGGCATGTGCTCTTTCAATTAGTTGTTCTTTTGCATGATAATGTGTTTATTATGAGAGTTTAGTTTGATATGTAGCAATGACAATATCTTTAGGACAAAATTAGGGTTGGGACTGCAGAAAGTATAATTGTTCACTTGGTTCGATATAGAAACCCAAAGTCTTGATTTAATAAATGCATGAGTCAATTAATTCACATTCATATGTGATCAGTCTATCCTCTGTAATTTGTTGTTTGTTCATCAAAGCTTTCCTCTAATAATTTCTTTATAGTTTACTGTTTTTTTTTATCAAATCTTTCCTTCATATGTACCTTTCATGAAATATTTTATTAATTTTGGGGGTATTTCTAAATACAGAAGTTGTCTAATCCGTTTCCTTTTGAGACTTGAAGCTGATTTTTTATCAAATCATGTTGGAACACTGATGGTCTTGATTATATTGTTTCTAAATGCTTATGCATTATATCCTGGCTTCAAGTTTTTCAATTTAATAATTTCATTTATACCCTGCGGAAATATATATTTTTGAACTTTTAGTCTTCAACTGTTTAAGGTTTTGATTGCTATATGAATTCAGTTGTGGTTGAATAATAGAAGAACCTACCATTCTGTAATGGTCTGAATAATTACTTTGGCAATATTCTTGGTTGAATTCATATATTTACTCAATCCATTTTCTCACACATGTTGCAAGAGTATGTATAAAGTTTGAAGTTGGAAACTACATCTATCCATTTTCTTTTCATTTTCGATTTTTGATAATTTTGACAGTTGAAAGGGTTGGCTTCTATACAGACTTAATTGTTCTAGAGTTGAATGTGTTTTGAAGGCAACAAGATGACCTATTTGATGGATCTACTTCATGCACAGAGAGAAAATGGAGTTCAAGGGAAGATAGTTGATAGTTCTTTTAAAAACAAGCAGATGAATCTTTTCACATATTTTACTAGCTTTTTAGATATTTTGTGTATTTTTATATGGCAGGTACAAAGTTGTTTAAGACAACCAAATAGTTTTGAACACTGAATTATCACTTTATGCTTTTGTACAAAATATAATTCTTTGTTGGGAAGGAAAATTATTGTTACAAAGTGATCTCGCAAAAGGAACAAAAAACCATCATCTATACGTCTACGTCCTATTAGTTATTGTTAACTTTTACACCCTGTAAAATGATGCATAATTGAAATTTGCTCCAATTATTTCTGTCTGTGTTTTGTCCAAATTTTTTTGAATAACTTCCAATTTTTATGATATTATTGCAAAATGTTGCCTTAATTTCTGTATATATCCATGTTGGAGCATGTTTTGTAGTTTTTGATAAATGGTGTGAATTAATAAAGTTTTATTGTATTGTTGATGCTTGAAATTGGTTATTTCAAAATAACAAGTGTAACATAAATTAGTCTTTTTTTAACTAAAAGTTCAATCGATTTATCTTTTTTTGCGATTATTATATAGAACAGACGATCATGATAAGAATGTAATGAAGAGGTGTACAAAAGCCATGAAGAAATCCAGTGAGTTCAGAAATTCTATGAATTTAATATGTCCAGCAATTTCTCTATTATTTTATAATTTTCTTTTAGTTCTCTATTGTTTTTTGGTCACTAGGGTGTATGTGTGTTAGTTTTGGTAGTGGTTGAATAAGAATATGCAATGTCATCGAGTAAAAACTGTTATTTGGAATAATAACAAGTTGACAATAACTCGGGTGGAGTTAGCTTTTTTTTTTTTTTCCAATTTCATGTAACCATGGCCCCCATCCAGTTCTCATCCCCAGTTCGCTACCTATTACCACCCTAAAACACTATTTGTTTAATTTTGATATTTTTTTGTTTTATTTTCCTTTTCTTCATGATATTCTTTTTTTAAAATTAATTTTAGGGTTTATGATATATTTCACCATAAAATATTAATTTAAAAAATAAAAGATAAATAGTTGTCTCATATTCTCTATCGTGAAATGCACTATACGAGTAAAAAGATAATTTATCTACCCACAAGTTAGAGGTGATGGTGTAAGTAAAAAGGTAATGCTTCTTAGAATAAATTTTGTTAGGAAATATGACACGATGTAAGAATACCTTTTTTTCTAATAAAGTTTTGTTATTGAATAAGTTTTGGAATTACCGTGTAGAAAAAAGGTTTAGAACCATTTTTCTAACAAAATTTTGTTAATGAATTAATTTTGGAATCATTAAAAAGTTATACTTCTTTTCCTGCCAGTAAGGGTGGCATTCACTTTTTGTCCGTATATTAAAAAGTATTAATATTTAATAGGTAATGAGTTGTTGTAGTAATGTGAATATGGATCCTATATTATAGTTGTATAAGTGATATTAATGATGTGTGGGGGTCCCATATGTTTAAAAAAGAAAATGAGGCTCTTTGGGGCCAACACCCAAAATGACGAAATGAGACCTTTGCTGACATGCACAACTCACTGGTTAAAAAATCTCTTAATTCCTTTTTAATATATACAACTACACGAACCAACTAACATGCAATGAAAATTTTAAATTTACACGATAAATTAAATTTAGAGAAGTTTTTAGATTTGTTTGATTATTATCTTTATAGTTGAGCATCATCATGTTCGTTGGTATTAAATTGGAACGAATTAAATTTCTAAATTGGATTAAGGCATAAATAATGTTTTGAATTTCATTCTTTATTTTTATTGAGTTTTGCTAAAATAGGTGATTTACAGTCCGAATGTTTTATATAGTTATTAGGTATTATCGAGGAAGATAAGTTTGCAAATAATATATTTCAATGTGATTGAATAATGAATTGTGAAGTGTTAGTAGTTGAGGATGAGATTGAAATGCTCCAACTTTAGATATTTTTGTATATATATTCCTTCATTTGGCAGGTTATACATAATTTTTTTATTACTTATGTACTGAAATTACGTAATGTTTAATACTGCTTTAAATTTATTACTAAGGTGTTTAATCCGGTTGATGCCCTTATAGCATTATAAGCATTAAAATTATCTCAACTCATATATCTTTCAATGGGAGTTGTTATACTTTTTAAAATTTATTGTTTATTTTTAAATAAATTTAATTAGTTAAGTTTTTAAAGCTTTGTTGATTTAATTCTTTGTTAAGCACAAAATTATATTATGTGTTAATTATATTTTTTATAAATATTTATATTTAACCTATTAATTTAAAAAAAAATTATGTCAATGTTACATTAAAGCTTCGACTTTGAATTGCCTAACCATTCCTTTTTAAGGTCTTCACTTTCATTTTTCATGTAAAAAAAAATTTTAATTTTAAATTTTATTATTGTAGACCTAAACATCTTTAGTATACATGCTATTATATTATATTAATAAGGGATTTATCGTATTAGTCTTAATACATTAAAAATTAAATCAAAAATAATATATGGGATTGCACTCACAAGATCTTACCTTAAATGCAATTAAATAACTTTAATATAATTCCAATAACCAAAGCTCATTATTTTAAACTTTTTATAAATTACAAATAAATACATTATTTTTGTCATAATGTATCCCTGTGCATCGCACGGGTTAAAACGCTAGTAAGAAATAAAATAATGAGCAAGTTAAATTTCACGCGAACTTGATAAAAAGAATTATTAATACTTTTATTAAAGATCTCATAAAAACCAACATATTTTTTATGCCAATCATATTGATGAATATGCATATGACATCTAGAACATTAAAGCATATAAACTCGCAGTTTCATTACCCCATTCCATGTATATTCATTATTTCAATAACAGTGAGTTTCCATTAATTGTACCTTATTATGTATCCCTTTTGAAATCCTATGCAGTGATTGACCAACAGTGGATCTTCCTCTTTCATCTCCATCAAGAACACCTTTAGAATAACAATTTTTGTCAAACAAGACTCACTTTTATCAAATTTTAACTGACCAACCGATGGATTTTAAGATGTACTTAGCACTAATAATAATGTGTGGGAAAATTCTAGGACTAATAAATTGAGAAATCTTATCGTCAAAACAGAGCAATTAATGCCTTGCTCAACCTTCTCTTGCCATGAGGGATTTGCTAATAATGGACTCAAAGTTTTATGATATTATATGTGCTTTACCTAAATGGTAGAAAATGATCAGAAATTGACAAAATAGAATTAAGTAAATATTAATATTTTATTCTATGCATCACATTACAATCTCTATAGATTATTATCTAAAACTCTTAGCTTGTGTGTTATTGTTCTTTGATCTGTAGGGTTAAACAAATTTCGTAATCTTTTTATGAACCTTAGCAGCAATTAAGGTTCTATCTGCTCAATCTGAGTGGGAATTTCTTAATAAGATAGTCGCTATATCAGGATTGGAACATGAAAACATTGCCATATTGTATGGTTGCCACATAAAAAGACAACACAAAACATTGGCATATGTGTATCTTGAAAATAATAGCCTTGCTCGAACTCTTTTAGGTAAGATTCACCCAGCAACAATAATTCAAATTGTCATTATAAATCTTTATGTTGCTGATTAGCTCATAATGCAGCAGGGCGCTATATGATTAATCAGTTGAGCTGAAAAATACGGACTCATATCTGCATAGGAGTGGAACAAGGGCTCTCTTTTCCAAATGAGGAAGTGCAGCCTCATTGTTTGCAGAGATATTAAGGTGACTAGTGTTCTCCTCGACAAAGATTCATCCTAATAATTTGAGATTTTGATCTGACAAAGCTTTTCCCAACCATCATTACACATGTCAGCGCGAGAGTTGCTAGAACTTTGTGAGTTAGTTTACTCCTACAATATTCTATATTTGTATTGGAATAGATAGATGTTGATATTGGTCAGAAAAAATTATTCAATTAATTATTTTATACATATGGGATATTTTAAATGGATAAATCATTATGTTTTTGGTATAATGAAATTATAGTTCTCCATTCATATTTGGTTTTTTTTTCTGAGTTAATTAGAAATCTTGTGAGAGATTATGGGTAAATGAATCAAATTAGTGAAACTTAAATTGTATTGATAGATTGCCAAAGGGGTATTTTTCTTTTTTGTGCTACTCATGTGTTCAGTTTTTTTCTCAAGGATTTTGGCATCTCGCACCCAACTGTTATCTCATTGGCGTTATGTGGGATTTGTTTGTACTTTTTGCTTAAAAAATTGTAAGTATGGATAAATTTTATTTATATTTGAATACAGTCATGTTTGTTTTTCTTATATGACAAATGTTGTAGGTGGAGATTACAAGAGCTTAATCAAGGAAGGAGAATGAATAATGTATTATGATTTTTATTCATGTTACTAGAGTAATTTCCAACATGAACTGCTATTTTTGAAGGTTATGCTCTGTCTCTTATGAAGTATGTTATAGAACCTTTTTGTATGCAATATGTGTATTGGCCTTTTGAAAATTTTGCACTTTTCAGTTAAATCATTTTTTAAGCTTTGGATTTTAACCATTCTAATTATATTTTCAATTATTTCTGTCTCATAACCTCTACATCTGTAGATTTTATGGAATTCTAATCTTCAAATCTTTAAATTAAGTAACAATGCAGAGATGACATTGCATATATCAGACATTTGATTATCTTAGTCTTTATTGTTCGATTTGAATATTTCTCCTAAAAACACCACAAATTGATTCGTGTTTTTTAATTTTTGTTTTCTATGCCTCATTTAGATTTTTTGGCTGCGAAGGTGTGGAGGTTATAAATCATAGAGGTAAAGAAGATGGTTAAGAGGAAGCTTAACGATGAATATAGAGGCAGGTTGTCTTTCCATTATTTGAATTTTCTCAGGCACGATTTTTATTCAATTTTTTTAAACTGATGTTATTTATTATTATTATTATTTTATCAAGCACTAGAAAGCAATCCAATAGAAAATTATTCAACAGAAAATTCTTGCACTTTTATTAAATGTTACTCTCTTTTTTTTACAGATCTTTTTCTTTTGTTTGATAAAGCTCTTGCACAGAAATTATGAAATGTAAATTTCACTCAATGTGAAATCAATAAACATAAATTTTATTCAAGAAGAAATCATGAGGAGATCAATTATGTTCGTTCCAAATTTCATTTGATGAAATCCACAACCCAATCGAAAATCTTACCTCGATCCTCTCTCCGATGAGGTTAGAACTTCCCAAATAGAGGTACACATTTTTGTTCACATTGTGTATTAGATGAAAAACTTAGTGTATATGGATGCTTTATAACTGTAATGAGAAGTTTCAGTGAGAATTTTTATTTATTTTTTCATTTCCTTACTCTTTTCCAGGTAGAAGCTTCAAGTTTTTAACTGCTGTAAAAAATAAAAATCGCTTAGAGTAAAAATGGGTGTGGTATTTTCTCGACATCTAATTACTGTTGTGGTGATGCATTAAGTTATATGCATATCTACTAAAATATAAAGTCTATGATTAAAAAGATTTGATTTTTGTTTAGATGAAAGTCCACTCGTGCCTAAGTTGGGCCACGGTCATTTTGTAACTTATATAAGTGATGATACGTTGTCCTCTAAAGTGTTATCTTCTTTTCGCCTACCTATGAACTTTTTTTCTTTTTGTTGCATATTCCCGAAATTACAATCTGTTGTGTTAATTTATCAATGTGAGCATGTGATTGGTCACATTGTTTAGCTATTTAAAATTTTCAAATGCATTGTCCATTTTCCTAGGCTGGTGTGGGAGTAGTGTTTGATTGTATATCGCCGTTGAGTCAACAACTATCTTAGCATTATCTTGAACAACTTTATTTGGATAATCTATGCATTTAATATGCAAATTTTCCCCAAAATTTTCATTTATGGGATCAGGCCATGAAAGATCCATATAAATTATTTGTATTTGTTTGAGTGTAATGACATAATTGTGACTAAAGTAACTTTTTTTATCAGGTTGTGATAGCATAAAATGCTTGCTCTTGATAAGAATAGCCTCGAATTTTAATTGCAATTCGATAGAACTACAATAGGTATGTATGTATTCATACATGTCTTTCACATTGTCATGATTATCTCTCAAATTAGGTGATTAGTTATTTCAAGAACGTTGCATTAATTTATTGAAACTACTTAGGGATGTGCTTCCAATTGATAGGGAATTGTGCTTGCAGCCTCTTAGAAATGACAGTCATATTGTATTCTATGGATATTGGATGTGGTTAAGCAACATGAGATATCATTGCAAATTGTTATTAGTAGTCATTGTTAGCATGTGTTGTTTGTACTTTCTCAGCTTCTATATTTTGTTTCGTTTGATTATATAGGGTTGTTTTGTTTACATGCAATTATTATGGTTAACAAAGAAAGATTGTGTTTGCCATATTTAAGTTGAAGAAATAAAATTCGATAAGTATTGAATGATCTTTTTTCACTGATGCAAATTTTTTGTGTTTACAAAATATCATCCAAAAGTAAATGATAGTGCATTGAGTATATGTCCAATTTATTTTCTGTTATGCTTGACGAGTGACACATAAAATTGATGAAGTTGAGCACATTTTTTAACCATTAATTGATTTTAAAATAGCATTTATCAACCAAATGATTCGCCTTCATTTATTCTCTTATCATGATGGCCGTATTCAAAAGATAAACTATTTAATTTACTCTATATTAATATTATGTGTGGAGTTTGCTTCGTCCTATAGTGTCAATTAGGTTGATTACTTCTGTAATTTTTTAAACTTTCACGTTCCTACTTAATGATAGAAACTTTGTTAACAATATCGTGTAAATATTGGGTTTCACACGATACAACTCTTAATAGTTTATTAATTCAACAAGTATCAAATGGGAGGTTTGTACCCACAATCATTTTCTTTACATGCACTCCAATATGAATAAATAAAATTCTAAATAAGAAACAATTATTCGTTTTAAATCCTTTAAATTTATATAAGAAACTAACAATGACATTTATGAAATTACACAATGTTTAATACTGCACTAAATTTATTACTAAGATGTTTAATATTATTGATGCCCATACAATAAGCATTGCAAGAATCAAAATTATCTCAACTCATATATCTTTCAATGAGAGTTGTTATACTTTTTTTTAAAATTATTGTTTATTTTTATAGAAGTTTAATTAGTTAAGTTTTTAAAGTTTTGTTGATTTAATTTCTTTGTTAAGTACAAAATCATATTATGTGTTAATTATATTATTTGTAAATATTTATATTTAACCTATTAATTTTTATAAAAACTATGTGAATGTTATATTAAAGCTTTGATTTTGAATTGACTAACAATCATTTTTTAAGGTCTTCACTTTCATTTTTCATAATATAACAAAATTTCAATTTCAAATGTTTATTATTGTAGACCTAAATATCTTTCGTATACATGCTATTATATTATATTAATAATGGATTCGTATATAATAGTCTTATTACATTAAAAATTAAACCAAAATTAATATATGGAGTTTCACTCACAATATCTTACCTTAAATGTAATTGCATAACTTTAATATAATTCCCAATAAACAAAGCTCATTATTTTTAAGTTTTTATAAATTACAAAAAATACATTATTTTTGTCATAACGTATCCCGTGCATCGCACAGGTTAAAACGCTAGTTTGTAGTAAAATATGTTAATACTCCCTCCATCCCAAACTTGTTGTCTTACTTTTCGTTTTTATCCATCCCAAACTAATTATCTTATTCTAAAAAAGAAAACTTCACATCAACCAATAACCTCAAAATTTTATTTTAATTTCAAAAATACCCCTCTCACCTAACACACATAACATACTTTATTATTTATTAATTACCTAAAAATATCACAATACCCTAAAAAGTCAATAAATTTAGTAAATAAATAACTTTTCTTAAACTCCATGTCTACAGTAATTAATACACCGAGTTGGGTCGGAGGGAGTAATAAATTATATTTAACACACTAAAATCATACTTTAATGCATAATTCAGCATACTTTAGAAAATATACTTTAATAATCCGTTAAACATACTTTTATCTATACAATAAGCATATTTTAATGATGAGTCGACCCGTCTCACAAGTAACTTTGTCTAATATTTAGTATGCTTTGATAATAATTGAAAGAATTAAAATTTATATTAAGAAAATGTAAAACTCTGAATTAATGACTAATAGGTACACACTTTGTACCCCTATTTACTATTAGATACATTGATTTAAAATAATTATTATTTAATATAAAATATTAAAGTAAAATACCAATTATAACCTTATAATCCCATACACTTTTAAACCGCCAACCTTACCCCTCACCCACCCACCCACCGACGTTGATCGGCCGTTGACCACCGTTGACCGCTGACAGACCACTACTTTTTTTTGCTGCACACTTTTTTTCTACTGCACACACTTTGCTGCACATGAACACTTGCTGCACATAACATTTATGTGCAGCACATTTATAGGGGTAATATTGAAATATCACTATATATTTTTGTAGTTAGTAGTAATACTTTTGTATGCTTGTATCCCATAGTAATTAAGAGTTTTTTTATGTACCTAGTAGTAATCCTCCCTAAAACTCTCTTATCCTAATGTTAACTTTACACTTTCTACTTTGATCTGTATTAAACTTTATTATTTCTCTAAAAAGAATTGATACATAGTTAACCATCTTTACTATCATTTCAAAATTTTTATCATTTATAATATATACAATATATTTTATAATTTTAATTATTTTTTTTATAATTTTAATTAATTTTTGAGATTGTTGGTTAATGTAAATTTTTTATTTTGAGTGGTGAAAATAAGCGTGAAACAAAAGAAAAAAAAAGTGTGAATATTAGCGCGACAATGAATGAGTATTTGTGAGGTGCGATGACTATTACTAAAAATGTAAAAATAACTACTCACTCCGTCCCAAATTCAAGTTCACGTTTACTATAGACGTGGAGTTTAAAGAAAATCACTTTTTAACTTACTTTTGAGTGTCGTATAATATTTTTGGATAATAAATAAATTATGAAGTATATTATGTGGGTTGAAAATATAATGAAAAATTTGAAATTAACCCGTATGTTAGAAGAAAATTAGTTAGTAGATTTGTCACCATTCACCTCTAAATATTGGGTAATTTTAGTGTGCACTAGGTGCACCTAGAGTTTATAGATGTAAATTAAAGGTTAGATGATGATTATTTATAATATTATTTTTAAATTAAAATTTAATCTTACTATCGAATCGTGCAGTTAAATCACGTATTACATTGGCACATTTCAAAATTTCAAAAAGCCAAGAAGGTGAATGGTGATGAAGCTACCGCTACTTTGGAGAAGAAAATTGGAACTACAGATTTCAGTTGCAGTTGCGCATCTTTCCCGTTTGTTTGAAACCTCACTCACAGTCGCAACCCTTGAGTGATAAGGGGATAAATTGTTTAATTGAAGATGGGAGTGAAGAACCTTTGGGATATCTTGGAATCATGCAAGAAAACACTTCCTCTTCATCATCTCCAGTAAGTTTACTCCCAAGTTTTCCTATCCCCAACCACCAATTTCATCACATGTTTATAATTCGGTGCTGTTTGTTGACATTATTATTGATTAGGAACAGGAGGGTTTGTGTGGATTTATCATGTTGGATGGTTCAGCTTCAAAATGTGTATAAATCCCACTGTCCGTTGAAACACAGGCTATATTTAATGGGTCTGTTTCACCGCCTCAGAGCCCTCATCGCTTTGAATTGCAGCCTTATCTTCGTTACTGGTAGGGGGTATTCCTTTTTATTATTATTATTATTATTATTATTTTTTTTTTAATAATCAAATTTTAGTCTTTATTCCAGAAAGCTGTGTGCAGTGTGTGTGTTGGGGGGGTTACGTTGACAAAGGATATCATGGTGGTTGTCCCAAATATGTTACCTTTGTATTCTTTGAGTTTGTTTGTCTTCACTATTAGTGTGCATTTAAACTTTTTTAGTTGCAACTAGCCAATGTAGGGGTGGAATGATTACACATTAAAGGCTATCCAAATTGAGAGGAAAAACTTCAATGAGTGCTCACCGAGCAAACTGTCTTCATTGGGACACACCGGTCCAAATCATTTTTTTAGCCTTGTAGCGATGTTTGACCCTTTTCGTTGTGTGAAATATTAGCAATCATAAGAGTCAAATTTTAGCATTGTTTAATTTTCAGTTTTGACAAAATTTTCTTCATTATGACATTATTATGGAGCAATGCACTTAGTCGTGACATTGGGGAAAACAGTGCAAAAGAATGCATTTTGATTTTTATATTTAATATGTGATGATATATTTTGAGATGTATTTTAAATTGAAGATGCCTTGTCATTGTTTACTTTGGTTTCTGGTGCGTTTTTATGGAGTATAGACATATATGACTCGCAAGTGCTATTTTCTGGTAGTTATTAGGGGTACATCGGCCAATATTTGTATATTTTAGTGTTTTGACTGAGTAAAAATATATATTAATAAGATGCAACTGGAAATAACATTTCTTTTCTAAGGATAAAAAAGAATCCTAGAAATAAAACCAAATAGAAGACTTTCTATGTGGTCTCCAGTCTGCTAGTTCAGAATCTTTGGCTATTGTAATTTCTATTTGTTGTAGTAAGAAATTTTTTGAAAGTCCCAATCTTCAGTGACCAATATTATCTCTGACAAAAGCCGTTTCTTAATTTTTGGATTTAGTTTTCATGTATGAAGTGATGTCTTTTTTAATACTCCTATATGCTTATAGGATTTAAAATTTATGATACTATTCTGATAAATATAGGTGTACATTCTTATGACTCACAAAAGCTTTGTGTTTTTTGACTAGATGGCTCAATCCCTGCAATTAAATTAGCTTCATATAGGCGTCGCTTGAATGCTGGAAATAATGTAAGATTTAACTTGGCCAGACTTTTAACTTTGCATCATGCAACATTATGTTTTTTCTGGCATCTCATGCTTATGCTGAATGTTGCAGGCCATTTTAGATAGAAATTCTCATGAGGTATCATCGATTAAAAGAAATATGGGATCTGAGTTTTCTTGCATGATAAAGGAAGCCAAGTCTCTGGGCGTGGCCCTTGGGATTCCATGCTTAGATGGGTAAACTATCTAGTCACGTTCAAATCTCAACTCATGCGTTGTAGTATATTTGACTATTTATATTAGTTGCTAAAATGAACCAAGATGGCTTTATGAGATAAGGAAAAGTCAGATTTTAAGTGTTGTTGTTTTATTTAATTGTCCTGTATATACAGTGCTGGAGCAGAGGATATCTCCCAATTAATGGCAATCAAGTATACAAGCCTAATATTAATGCACTCGACCAATTAATTAAAAAAATATCAAAAGTCAAACAAGAATTTGGGTAGCATGAATGAGGCTCAGCTATGCATGATTCGAAATTGTGACGTTGAATGTTATTATTCTCCCTGAAATTAAAAGGTTATATTTATGAGAATGAAAGTTTTTGTCTGAAGCAGGGGTACACAAGCTTTCTATCCATGATTTTGCTTTCTGACACCACCAATGAACTAGCAAATAATTTTTTAATGCACGATTTTACATTATGCAATTCAGTTCTCTCTACAGTTGATCCTTTCAAAGATATGCCAGGATTTGTCTTGTTTAAAAGAACGAATTAGTTAACAAAGTCCTTATAATTTGGTGACCTATCAAATTACTTAACTTTGACTGCCGTAAACTTAATTGTCTCTCTGGTGTCGTTTTTTCTAAGACTCATCTTATATTGTAACCAGGATGGAGCTTACACACCATAGATGATCATCCATTAAATCTACTTGTGTAATTGTCTATTTTTGAAACATGCAGGATTGAGGAGGCTGAAGCTCAATGTGCATTGCTGAACTCAGAATCATTATGTGTATGTTGACAATCTTAATTTGCTTGACGATGATATTTTTATGCTTCTAAATTATTAAATTTGTTTCTCATGTTGCACACCCCTAAAAGGATACACTTATTTTCCTTGAAGATGAGATTTTTGTGCATTCTAAATTACTAAATTAGTAAATTAGTTTCTTGTGTCGCACTCTCCTGAAGGATACATTCTTCCTGTTTTCTGTAATCTTCTTCACTGCTCGTTATTGACCTCTTACTTCTACAATACCTCTCATTTTTTATTTTGGAATAACTCTGATTATCAGGATGGATGTTTCACATCGGATTCTGATGCTTTTCTTTTTGGTGCAAGAACAGTTTATAGGGATATCTGTCTTGGTGAGTTATACAATTTTTTTGCCTTTTAGGCATGTAGTTATATTATGCTCCTGATTCTTTTTGTTTTTTTCTCTGACATGTAGGAGAAGGTGGTTATGTTGTATGCTATGAAATGGAGGATATTGAGAGAAAACTTGGGTTTGGTAGGAATTCCTTGGTAATTTTCCATTGATTTTCAATGTTGTTGACACCCTTTAACAAGTTAGCCATCAGCTACTGAATCATACCTTCCTGTTTTCGGCTTTTCAAGATGGGGAAGAAAGTGAACTATGGAGGATTCTTGGTGCATGTGCTATTTTCATACCGGTTGCTTTTATGGTTTGTCTAAAGTTTCAGCATGTAAATAATGTGGCCGCATGAACTGTAAAATTGGGCTTAATTCAAAAAGTTTATACCAACTGTGCAGGACAGAACTTTCTAACCTAATAATCTTCTCTTGAATCATTGTTCGTATAGTAATAAGAGAGCTGTGCATTCACTAAACTATTTTTAGGGGATAATCCTTAAAAAATATTTTCTCGTTATTGTTTTTGTTATGATTTAGCTGAATTTTGTAGCTTGAACTACTTAAGGGTGATTGTGTGTGTGTGTGTGTTTGTATGTATTTATATATTATAAATTTTAAATTCATGATTCTTGGAATATCTTCAGATTGCTCTTGCTATTCTTCTTGGGAGTGATTATAGCCAAGGAATTCGTGGTATTGGGCCGGTAAGATGCATATAAATTTTCTTCTTACTGTATTGGTTAATTGGTTACTTGTCCACTTTAATCTGCTAGCAGAATAGTTTTAACAGGTCTTTCTGGATGTAGGAGTCAGCATGTCAGATTGTGAAATCTTTTGGCGAATCATGTGTTCTTAAACGGTTTGCATCAGAGGGCATGTCAGTTGTAAAGAAACAAAAAACCTATACAAAGAAAGGTCAAAGTTTCACTGGTGGATTTAAAGAGAATTGTTTTGATAATATGGATATTAATGGTGAGTCAATGTAAGCTGGGCGTTTTATTGTCCTTCATTTACCTTATTTATGACATGTTGTAGCTGGATTTTCTGCTTTTAGTTGTGTGCTTTTCTAATCTTCATACTGCATTTTTAAGTTATCTTTAGATTAAAGTGATCACTGTCTAGCTGCTGCGCTAGTACTTTACCAATTTATTTGGCCACAATTAAAGCAGATGCTATGTTTATAATTTTCAATTCTAACTTAATGTTTCTGAAATATAGGAAGTTATTGTGATTCGCCAATGGAGAATCAGTTCCTACAAGTGATCAATGCGTACATGAAGCCAAAGTGCCATTCAGCAGACTCAGATACTGTGCACAGGTATAAATTCAACCTCAGAAATGTGTCTTCACCATCTTGCAGATTGGTGTATAAATTAAATACAGGGTTTGATATTATATACATATTTGATCACACATGCAAACTCCACACATGTCAATATGTTATCTGCTCTATTCATACAGGGTTCTCGCTCTATATCCGGTCAATCGTACCCTACTGCATCAGATTTGTGCTCAGTTTTTGGAATGGTCACCTGAAAAGACAGGTTATATTATAATACTTACATCCTTCATGACATATATTAGTAAATGAGATATTGTTTGGAATATCAGCTGGGGACCCTAAATTAACCAAAAACCCTGGCTAAAGGTATAGGTTTGACACCCACTAATTCCAGATTTTCATGTAGAACCAATGTGGGTTATTGTAAAAATCTTTCCCCCTTCCAAACCGGATGTCCACGGACAGCACATGCTAGTTGGCAACCCATACCAAGGCCCACCTCCAGGTAGCAACCCCCACAACCCCATATTCTGAGTAGAAACCCCTAAGATAACCATGAGAAGCCTTTATAAACCCTCCCAAATTTGGCCGTTTCGTGAGACGTGTAAGCTATGGGGCCCTAACTTAACCCAAAACCATGGTTGGAAGTAAAGGGTTGACCCCCATTTATATTCCTTTTCACTTTTGTGTGGAACCAATGTGGGATGTTGATAGAACACGAACACAGGATCAATAATATAAACACACACACACGCTGAAATAATCCCTCAAGGAGGGCCACGGAGAATAGAATTCTCCGCCACAAGCCGTGAGGCTGCAATCCTTCAAAGAAGGCCACAAAGATGAACTCTGCCACAAACCAATTAAGGCTGCAAAATAACTACTTTCTTATTGATGATATCCTAGAGCAACATACGAATACGATAGTTTAAATAGGCTCAAGGCCCATAAACAAAACCCTAGACCTTAGTACTAATTAAGGAAATAAAGAAAATAGGAAACTAAATATCTAAATTACGAAAATTATTGACTTGAAATAAAATACTAAAATAACTTATTCCTTCAGCTCTATCAATGCCTCCATCGCCAAACAGCCTTGACCTCAAGGCTGCAATTTGAAAAAAAATGACCCAATGATCAACCATATTCCTCGTGGTCAAGGGCCTCGTCATTGAGATCCTCGACCTCGGGAAGGAGCATGGCTGCAATTTGAAAAAAAATGACCCAATGATCAACCATATTCCTTGTGGTCAAGGGCCTAGTCATTGAGATCCTCGACCTCGGGAAGGAGGTGTATGCGTAACTGTTTGGCTGCACACCTATGCTGTGGCCCCCAAGGTTACCTTAGCACGGTAGTTGCAGGCCTCCTCCGCCGACAAATGACGGGTATTTCGGTGCTGCCTAAACAAAACCCTAGACCTTAGTACTAATTAAGGAAATAAAGAAAATAGGAAACTAAATATCTAAATTACGGAAATTATTGACTTGAAATAAAATACTAAAATAACTTATTCCTTCAGCTCTATCAATGCCTCCATAGCCAAACAGCCTTGACCTCAAGGCTGCAATTTGAAAAAAAATGACCCAATGATCAACCATATTCCTCGTGGTCAAGGGCCTCGTCATTGAGATCCTCGTCCTTGGGAAGGAGCATGGCTGCAATTTGAAAAAAAATGACCCAATGATCAACCATATTCCTCGTGGTCAAGGGCCTAGTCATTGAGATCCTCGACCTCGGGAAGGAGCAGTATGCGTAACTGTTTGGCTGCACACCTATGCTGTGGCCCCCAAGGTTAGCCGCAGCTGTAACACTTTCCCTTAGCACGGTAGTCGCAGGCCTCCTCCGCCGACAAATGACGGGTATTTCGGTGCTGCAGTGGTCCGGAGTGGCTTGGAGGGCTGTTCCGGAGGTAAGTTTGGAAGCTGCGCAACCGTTCTTCAAAAAGCGCCAAGTACTCTTCTAATGAGCTAGTTTGGGCGTTTCGAGCCGAAACGTCCCCAAATCTCGCCACCAATTCTTGAGAATAATTCTCCCAAAGAATATCAGGGTTGCGTCGTAAAACCCATTGACCCCAAAACATCGCCTTCCCGCACATGCCAATAAGAGCCAGTTTCACGCGCTCGTGGGTGGGAGTGTTATGGACAAGAAAATATTGCTCGGCTTGAGCAAGCCAAGCCATAGGATCTGACCATCAAAAGTAGGCAGATCTGATTTAGGATGATGCACTACCCCGATAGGGTTAACCACCTGTGGGGCTGTAGTTGTTTCAACAGATATCGAACCCATAGAAGTAGCCGCTGGTGGAGGTGCGGTTGGAGTAGTCACCTGAGCTGGCGGCGGTCTAGTGTCCAATTTGTGAAGGATCGACTCGAACATGGACTCAAGACGATCAATTATTTTATCAGTTGCTGCCATGAACACGAACACGGTTAGGGTTTCCTGCATCTCCTCCTGTGCTGCCGCCACTGATTCGAATCTCTCTTTCTCCGTCATGGAGCGGGTGTTCGTCATTGAGGCAAAGAGAGGGCAGGTCGGACCAATTGATAGAACACGAACACAGGATCAATAATATAAACACACACGCTGAAATAATCCCTCGACACACGCTGAAATAATCCCTCAAGGAGGGCCACGGAATTCTCCGCCACAAGCTGCCACAGAGATGAACTCTGCCACAAACCAATTAAGGCTGCAAAATAACTACTTTCTTATTGATGATATCCTAGAGCAACATACGATAGTTTAAATAGGCTCAAGGCCCATACACAAAACCCTAGACCTTAGTACTAATTAAGGAAATAAAGAAACTAAATATCTAAATTATGGAAATTATTTACTTGAAATAAAATACTAAAATAACTTATTCTTTCTGCTCTATCAGATGTCATAAAAATTCACCCCAACGTCAAGGCTCACAACTTCGGGTAGCACCCCTCTGGCTCACATTATGGGTGGCAACCCCTGGGACCACCATCGGATTGCCCATTTCCTTGGCTCGTCCAGATCTGGTGGGTTGGACCAAATTGTTAGACATATAAGCTAGGGTGCTCTAAGTTAACCCAAATTCATTGTCGAAGGTAAAAGGTTGGCCCCTACTCATATCCCCTTCCACTCTTTCATGTGTAATTGATGTCGGATATCATTACTCGGTCGGACCATATTGTTAGGCGTTTAAACTAGGGAGCCTTAACTCATAACCATTGTCAAAAGTAAACTCTTATATGCCATCCATACTTTCATGTGGAGCCAGCATGAGATATTGTGATATGTGCACATAAGTATTGGGAATTGCACATATTTCACATGCATACATCTACATAATCATGCACATGTATGTCTCTACCGACTGCTACCTAAGCTACACTGGTAATATGTGTTGTTTGTTGTGATGGTCATGCATCCATGCAGTCAAACAAATGCCGCTCAATCAACAATATTGCAGTTAATTTTATTACTTATATTCAACATTTTGTTTATTATGATTTTTTTTTTGGGTGGGGGGATTCATGGGGTAATGTCATGTTCATGTTGATCTTCTTTTGTGTGTTGTCCTTCTTTATTTGCTGAAAATTATATGAATTGTTGGCTTAGATGAGTACATCCTTCCGAAGATTGCTGAAAGAAACTTGAGGCGATTTGCTAATCTACGTTCCACTTCATCTGAACTTGGAGTGCATTTGCCAATCCATGAGGTATGAGATGCCACTCTTTACAGCTTTCGGTCAAAATATTTAGCTATATATTTTATCTCGTTATCGATTTCCCAACCTGAGTAATGACTGACATTACACCATCACTCCTGTATCTGGCCTTCTAACTGGCTGTTTACAACAGACAGAGGTAGCCTACATCTATTTGAAACTTAAGATATAGAATGGAACTGTGCAGTAGTCAGCCCACGAGCAAGATTGATGATGGTTGAATTTAAATATCTGAGTTATTCTTTTTTCCTTATAGACATGATTATCAACACGGCAACTTCTTTTTACAACATAATGGTGCATACTAATATTATGTGGATGTTATGTCAAATGGAATGGAACAATCACACGACATGTGCCTCTTGAATTTGCATTATTCTGTAATTTTATACTAATTTAGGCTCTAGCTTTCCCAAAGGATTCTTGTTCCTACTGAAGCATTTCCGTCCTCAAGAATCTGCGAGATAGTCCTACTAAGACATCTTGAACTGGACAAAGTTGTATCAGATATGATTTTTTAATTGATTCCCTTAAAAAATGTAATTGTCTATTTGTTTGTTCTTGAATTGCTCATACTATGAAAACTTAAGAGTTCTCTTCTTGAGTTCCTTGCTTTAAAATATAAACTAGATATTTATTATTATTTTTTTATCAGTGAATCTACAGCCCCCTCCCCCTATATGTGCAGTACAGTCACCATTTGTTTTCAACTTTTAAAAATTTTATTTAAGCAAGTTATATTAAATTTGAAAGAGAACGGATAAAATCTTGTTTTTGAGAACAGATGCCGGTAAAGTGTCCCATTATTAGCATTGTCAAGCAAAGAAAAGTGCAAGGAAGGGACTACTTTGAGGTTTCTTGGGAAGACTTTCTAAAATCATCCTCTGTACCAGTTGATCTTGTGGAGAGGTATGGTGTTAATAAATATTGTGCCAAGTGTTTTTCGTTTTAATGAACGGCTTAGCATATTTCTCCTAGAAATAATGTGATTATGAATACTGCAAGACATGCTTGCTGATGAGGTTTAAGTCATGACTTCTAATGCAATCGACGATAGTGTTATACTGTGTGATTTTATTAAGATGAGTTCTCTACACCGAATTGTGCTACAAAAACCAAGCCCAATACATTTACCTGGTCGAAGGATTAGCACAACATTCAATTTGGGAAACATTTATTAAGTCATCTATTTGATACTAATCTCTTGTTTTAAACTTTTATATTCTCCTATTTTTGTAAAACTTTCCATGAGATAAAAGTAAATTTGGTGTTCTTGAGTTATGATTTTGTTTGCATCGTTGCCTTAGTGCTTGTCCTGAAAAGATTCTGGAGTTCCAGCAAAGAAAATCTCAAAAACAGAAACCCACTGGTAAAACAAGAAAGAAGAAAGCAGACATGAGAACGGACTTGACTGAAATTGATCGAAAACTCCAAGAACTGGTTCTTGACATTGAAAATGAGAGCACTGGTGTGGGAAATGCTGTTAGTTTACGAGGAACTATTGCAGAGAATGTGCCAAGTAGTGCCTGTGTTGGTACAGATGACCAAATGAAGCACCTTAATACTGAGATAGAATGCAACAGCAATCTACAAACTGAAGTAAACAATGGCAGAAGCTTGGGTTCTGGTTCAACAGCTTTTGAAATGGAAGTCATTGATCTTATTAGTCCCCCACCCAGACCACACGTGCGTAAAGTTTCAGAAAGGCACAAGGCGAAGTGCATTGATGTGATTGAGTTGAGTGATGCGGAGAATGATGTTTCACCCGAACATGCAAGAAAAGCAAGGGAGCTCAGATTATTCATCAGTAAGATCAGAGATGAAATCCCTCAAGTTTAATGTATCCTGATTAAGAATTGTGACATGTATACTTTTTTTCTGTAATTTGTGTATTCTGATATCCATGATGTGAAATGAGGAACAATTAACTAATACGCACTGGTGGTTACTCTCCTTTTAGAGTCCTCTTTTCTCTAAAATAGAGCATCACATTCTCCATATAAAAAAAAACGCAATCATACTCTCTCTATATTTTATTCTTCAATTAAATAAATACATTTTAATTAGGATTAACGATTTAATGCATTACAAATTATAACATTAATTTACAAAAGAGTTCATTACACTTGCATATTGAGTAATTACTGTGCAGTGATTGATTATAAATCTTGCAAGAATCTCTAATGGCAACAGAATCCAGCGACCCATTAAGAAAGTGAATTTTATTGACCTTTTTAATGGAGGAGCGCATTATGTGGGATTAGAACCCACGACCTAGCATGGGCAATAGAATACCTTCACCAATGAGAGATAAAAAATTTATAACCATATATATATATATATATATATATATATATATATATAGGTATAATTTTTTCAGGGTACCCAGTGCCCCCTTGGCCCCAATGTAGCTCTGTCCGTGATTAGTATAATTAGTAGTTAGTTCACAAACCACTCATACCTCTTCCTTTCTCTAAACCTCCATATAACTCCACCTATTTGTTTTCAAAGGGAATCAAATTTGGATCACCCACCTTAAAGAGTCGAGTGATCAGGTGAGTTAGCCTACCTAATTTCTTTTTCTTAATTATACAGTAAACTTTATGTACATGTAGATTATGTCGTCTTGTGTTTTTTTATGTGAAGAACATGGAGTTTGCATTGCATAGTGTTTACTGAGTTGAAATTTTAGTAGGCCAGTTTTTTTAGATGTGCACCGTATCACTACAAGAAAATTGCCTAATTTCAACGACGAAAAATCGTTGGAATATGCAAAAATACAGTTGGAATTCATGATTCCAATATATATTCTAATGAATTTTTTCTGTTGGAAAAGTGGCCATTGAAATGTCATTTTTCCAACAATATTTTCAACGGTTTCAAAAATTCAACGGTGATTCCAACAACATTTTTTTAAAAAATGTTGGAATATGCAAAAATACAGTTGGAATTCATGATTCCAACACATATTCCAATGAATTTTTTTTGTTGCAAAAGTGGCCGTTGGAATGTCATTTTTCAAACAACATTTTCAATGTTTTTAAAAATCCAACGGTGATTCCAACAATATTTTTTTGTTGAAATTTTTTATCTAATGTGATACAAACATTTTTCCAACGGTAATTTTCTTTTGGAATTACCGTTGGAGTAAATTCAATGATCGTCAAACTCCGTTGGAATTTTTCAACGATAAAAAATATTATTCGAATTTGACCCTTGACCTCTTGAGTATATCACATTATCATTCATTTACCATTTTATCTGATATATAACTATAAATTGACATTTAAATTTATTGAAGCCTCTTTTATCGATGGAATTTTCATTGAATTTTTTCAACTGCTTAAGTTTATTTGAAATTTTTATTGGAAATTTCAATGGTTTATCAAGTTATTACAATTGGTTTTGAAAATTTTCAATGATTCAAATTCATATGAGAATTTTCGTTGGAACTTTCCAACCATTTTAGTTTTTATAGGAATTTTCGTTGGAAATTTCCAATAGTTCAATAGTTTATCAAACTATTGGAATTAGCATTGGAAATTTCCAACGATTTATATTTCCATGGGAATTTTCACTGGAATTTTCCAACAGCTTAAAGTTCCATAGGAAAATTAGTTGGAACTCTAAAATTTCCAACGAATTTTCTTTTCGTTGGAATTTTTCTGTTGGAATTTGATAATTTAGCATGTCGCATGCACGTTATACCTAGTGATGTGATTTTTTAAAAGTTTTATTCAAAATTTCATTTTATGAAAATACAAATTTTCACGTGTCGAAATAAACGTATAAACTCTTACATTCATATATCCAAATAAATATAACATCCATGTTTTCATAAATAATTGCAGTACATATATCCAAATAACATCCATGTTTTCATGTTAAGAGCTAATTAAAAACAAAAAGAATAAAATATCATCAAGTAGTGCATAACATTACTTGGCCAAATCAACTTGTAATAAATCATGATATGTAATCAATAAAATGAATCCCAAAATAATCACTACAAAAAAATTATTTTTTAACAATCGAATTTAGCAACGAAATTCAATCCGTTGGTAAATAGCAATGGATTAGAAACAAAAATGATATTTTTGTTTTAGCAACGGAATGCCGACGGATTTATTCTCTATTTTAGCAACGGAATTCAATCCGTTGGTAATTACTAATGTATTACCAAGGGAATCATTATACAAATTACCAACGGAATTATTAGCAACGAATTACTAATGGAATTGATTTTTCGTTGCTAAAAATCTACCAACCACCATTTTACCAATGGAATTTTACCAACGGATTCCATTACTAATCCGTTGATAAGCCAATTTAACAATGGAATTAAGGTTTTTAGCAACGGAATATTCCGTGGTTAAAAAATATTTTTTCTTTGTAGTGGATTATGTTTCGACATATGTAAGTTTGTTTAACTCTCAAATCAAATGTTAGTAGGAAATAAATCCAATGACCTATACTCCCTCCGTCCCTTGGTAAGAGTCTCATTTGCTTTTGGGCACGTGGATTAAAGAGTATTATTATTTAATGTGTAGTAGGTAATTGTATTAGTGAGTGTGTGAGCCCCCCATATTTTAATTGTATTAATGGTGTGGGTGAGTCCCATGTGTTCAAAAAAGGAAATGAGATCCTTTGGGTGGGATAACCAAAATGGTAAAATGAGACTCTTACCTAGGGACGGAGGGAGTATACTTTAATCCTATCATGATAAATTGAGATTTAAACCATAAAACGAAAGCATACCTGATCCAATGAGTCTTCTAGTTAGAACATGAACTTGATGATCTAGTGATATTATGGCCTTCATCAATTGAGCCTCCTTATTCTTTTATGGGACCATCGTAATCCCTTCCGATGGGAAGAATCAGAAAACTATATGCGGTTTAGTATATTGGGGACCATAACCTAGAAGCTTTTATATACTATATAACTGGGCCACCCATAATTAATCACCTAGTCATGTAGTATTGGGTATCTATTTAACTGACCCATATTATTAGGATTAATTGCATTAAAAACCACGAACTTTCAACGAATTGCAAATTAATCCCGACTTTTATAAAATTGCAAAAGAACTATGACCTTTGATGTTTACGCAATTCGCACCCATCAGACAGCTAAGTCTGCCCGACTGCTGACGTGACGCTGATCTTGTCACGTCATCTTTTAGTTGATTGCATGAAAAACCCCAACCTTTACTTAAATTGCAATTTAATTCCAACATTTGAATTGAAATTTTGCCAAAAAAAGATCATAAATTTTTATTTTTATTTTTAAATTGCACCATCTAATAAAAATTTATATTTTATTTTTAAATTTAAACTCTAAAATATTATTAAATAAAATAATAAAATTATTGTATGAATAAAATGTTTATACTTAAATTATGGGAATAAAATTAATTATATCTATTAAGTAGTAATAAAAAAAATTATACAATCTCTAAATATTTAAATTCTTTTAATTTTTAAAATATTTTATACATTATAAAATTATTATAATTTATAAAATCAAAATATTCGTGAACATGTCTCTGTATCTTTTCATAATTTCACATTATATATAGGAGAATGACAAATAAACCTACGAGATGTTTAAGGATTTTTATTATTTATTAAAAAAATCGTTTAAGATTAATTTATAAACTCAAGTTTTATACTGAGAAAAAATATTTGTTAAGATTTAATCTATACAAACCAAAATAAATTTCATGTATTTATCATCATACTTTCCATTTTCATTCATCTCATACTTACCTTCATCACATCACATCAATCAATAACCTCAAAAAGATATATATTAATCTAAAAAATAACACTCCCACCTGACACACATAACATACTTTGTACTTTATTTATTATCTTAAAATTCTACGATGCCTTTAAAAAATAAAAAAATGTCAAAAAATTACTTTTTAAAACTAAATTTCTAACGTACTGGTGAAAATAACTACAGGACAGAGGGAATAATAACAATTAATAATTTAAAATTTAAAAGACTTCAAAAAAATATTTAATAAACATTTAGCATGAAAATACAAAATAAAAATAAATATTTAATACTATAATCTTTAGTTATGAATTTAAATTTAAAATAAAGTATAAATTTTTTATTAGATAATGCAATTTAAAAATAAAAATAAAAATTTGATGGTCTTCTTTGCTAAAATCTCAAAGGTTGGGATTAAATTACAATTTAAGTAAATGTTGGGGTTTTCTTGCAATAAATTAAAAGTTGACGTAACAAAGGTAACACCACGTCAGCGGTCGGGTAGGCTTCAGCTGCCCGATGGGTGCGAATTGCACAAATATGAAAGATCATGATTTTTTTTTAATTTTATAAAAGTTAGGATTAATTTCAATCCGTTGAAAGTTCGTTGTTTTTAACGCAATTAACCGTTATTATTATAGTTCATGGACTTTGCACCTTAATTGGATCACTTAATTGAGTCCATAAAATAATTGAATAGCTAATATAATAACATAATAATATATTGCCCACAATAGATTATATTGGAAATTAAAAATTTCTAACAATCTTCCACTTGGGCTATATATTTTTCAAAGCAATTATTTCAAGAGTCCTTAGTTGCCCAACTTTATGCTATTCATTTTTAAGCTATACTTAACAATCTGATCCATCTCATATACTAATAAGGAATTACCTCGGAATTCACCATATTACAATCGTGGTTAAACCTATACAATCACCATATTAATACACTCAATGACATGGATCAAATATGGTGAGTAGCATGGAAATTACATGCAATGTGATGAACATCATGTCCATTTCTAAATGATCAAACTTTAATCTTTAGTGAGATCAATTCATAATGTAAAATATTACAAAATGAAAAATTACTTTAAGTGAATTCACAATGAATTCGAAGTCATCAAGTTTATTCTGCAGAAAACTGAATTATCCAAATCAAAGTGTCTTAAAAAACTTTAAAGAGTAATAAATATAAACTCCCACTGAACCAATGCATTCTAAAACCATATAACACCCACGTGAGTAGTTAGCTCATAAAATTAGAGGGTGTTGAATACATAATTGGTGGATCCGTATTTAGATTCTATCATAATATGCTCTACTAAAATTTTAACCACACTGAACACTTTCTTTAACAACCAAGAATTATATGTCAATATGCTTGAGTTATAAGTACTCTTGTTGTTAATACTTACTGTGAACTAACTGTCACAATAATCTTTATGTGACAAAGCTTCGCAACCTTTATTTCATGTTTGAATGCCCCTTAATGCGCTACTAATTCTGTTGTCATGGTTAAGGAGCTACAAGTGTTTGCTTAACACTTTTACTTATATAGGTTTCTCTACCAACAAAAGATGTAGCCTGAAGTGAATCTTATACTTTATTGGCACCCAACAAACTCAAAATCAGAATTCTTTATAATCTCCTACAAATCTGATATCTGATGTGCAAGCATGTTATATTTAATTCTAAATAAATACTTTATAAAGATTCTCACTTGAGTTACTTAAATATCTGCTTAATATACCAACAATAAAAGGCAAATTAGATCTTCAACAGACCTTGATCAGAGTGAAAATAAGCACGTTTTAGTATCTAATTCAACACTTTTTTATGAGAATTATTGTTATATATTAGCACAAATGTATTATATTTAATATATGTGGAAAAAAGTGTGTTTGAGGTGTTTATTGTGTTTTAGGTGGAAAAATGATCAAAAGTAAAAAGTCGGGAATGTGTTGGAATGATAAAAAATGCACGTCCAACTTGTGTAATTTTCCATGTTCTTGTGGACCCATGAATTAGAATTTTGATAAATTTTTGGAAAGACACAGAATAGAGGATAGTTTTGGCATAGAGAAGACCTCAATCGGAATCCAAACGAGAAAGTTATGATCAAAATGGTGATGTCGCGCAAGCTGTTCCTACTCAGCATGATTGTTCCACTTTCATGACTTGTTAAATATTCAAATGTTGAAATTTCTATCATTTCTTTATATTTATAGAAAGATAGGGAAGAGAGGATCGTGTGAGCAGAAGAATCACTTAAATTGGAGCTCGGATGTGGAAGTTATGCGCGAAACGGTGAGACTGCATAATGCCGCTCGACCACCGCTCGACCTGGAGCAGTTTGGTTGAGCAGGGCCACGAAAATCTAGTTTTATCGGGTTTTCCATCCTCTATTTTTGTATTCTCCAAGAAAAAGCCCATCCAAGATCCATAAGGAGATCTTACAAGTATAAAAAAGGATGCATATCACATCATTATTTATGTGAGAGAACCGCAACACAATCATCCTACGCCCCACAAGTGGGGATCACCCCCCAACCATCACCCACATCCTTTCCTCCATCCATCCATCACTTTGAAGATTCATTTTCTGAATCAAGAGGAGAACCAAGAGTATTGAAGAGACGGATGAAAGAAGGAAGGAGATCGCTACACCAAGGTTTTTTTAATTCTTTTCTTCTATTTTCTAATTTTCCAGACATATGGGTAAGATCTATCCAACCCCCATGAGTATTCTTCGCAACACCATGGGCTAGAACCATTTTGGTAGATCTAGGGTTTTGAAGATTTTTATGAATTAATTGAACTTTCGTGTGTATATACTCCGTACAACACTACTTGTGATTGATTTTATATATGATTATGCTTTCTTAATCTATATTCACGGTCGTTTTGTGCATCTTCAATTGGTATATAGAGTCTGAATATATATCTTGGTTGTAGATTGAGTGCGTTCACCGCTAAATATGATTACATGTTATAATTCTAAGTGAGGGGACTTCGAAGCTTCATTAGAACTGTCATATATAAATATTTATTAATTAAATTGAATTCGGGTTAATAAGCACTATAAAGAGGTTAATTTTATTGTTCATATAAATGGAGATCATATCGAGTTAGAGTAACAATTGGCCAGGGAAATAATTGATACTGATATTACCTAGAAGGGAGGGGTGAAGTTATATCTCTTGTTCCAAGATTATTCACACGTGTTACATGCTTATTTACTTATGTCTATAAAAAGATTTGCATGGTTTAATGATGCGTCCATATTTCACAAGGCAGATTCGGACATTGATACACGAAAGAGAGATTAATGAGTGAAATTGGATTATCTTAGAGCTATCTATTCTCTATTCTTGAGTCACATTCATATTCTTCTAGTGCTTAATTTATTTTATTTGTTATTTTAATTAATTATTTAGTAGTTTATTATCACAATTCGTCTTAATTAATTTACTAAATAATTAAATTGATAATATGCCGTCCTTTGGGTTAGATATTTCACTTGGTCGCTTGCTTAACCTATAATTGATATCCTTCGTACTTGGGAATTAATTTTGCGTGCAAAGAAAACGCGCATCAAGTTCTTTGCACCGTTGTTGGGGACGAATGTTATTATTGATTTTATTATTTCTAGTTGATTAAGACTTTTATTTGTGATTATTTATTTCTATCTAATCTTAAATTTTCTGAGATACTTGTGCACTAGGGAAAGGAGAGGAAGAAAAGAAAGAAATAACATACTGATTTTAACATGGCCTGAACAAGGCAGAATCCGGATAATATTGCCATACGTGAAATTTTCACGAACTATGAGATTGGCAATATGGGTTTGATAAGAGTAAGGGGGGAAGATGATGATTTTGAGATATATCCTACTCTTATTAACATGGTGGAAAATAATCCCTTTTCTGGGGATTGCTCTGAAAATCCATATCGGCATCTCAGAAGATTCCTTGGTTATGCACACACTCAGAAGGGTGAAGGAGCTCATGATAATACTAGATGGATCACCCTATTCAAGTTTTATTTGATTGATAGAGCAGAAGATTGGGATGAGACTCTTGATGCCACAGACTGCACTACATGGGACCAACTATAGCAGAAGTTCTTATAGATATACATGCCACTCTTAAAGTTCTTAAGAATGAAGCAAGAGATCACCCAATTTATTATGAATCAAGGTGAGAAATTTCATGAGGCGTGGGACAAGTTTAAAGACATGCTCAGGAGGTGCCCACAACATGGGATGTCTGGGGCTCAATACATAAGCATCTTCTACTATGGATTGGATTGTGAGTCGCGTGTTCTTATTGATGTATCCTCAGGAAGAGCGTTGTTATCTAAGATAACACTTGAAGCTGAAAAGTTTTTTTGAAGATATCTTTATAAATTCACATGACAGCTTACTGAAAGAGTAAACATCAAGCGGTGAAGCTGAATAAGAATGATGAGATCGTCTCTAGTTTAGCTAACATCAACAAGCTACTAGAGTTCTAGCAGAAGCAGATTATAGAGTTGACACAAAGGGGGTCTATTATGCAGCAGTAAGAAGTGAAGAGTGTTGAAGATACCTTCAATCGATATATGGCAAGGAATGATGAGATGGTTGACTGCATCGAAACTAGTATGAATGCTAATCATATAGTTTTATCTAAGGAGTTGTAGGACCTTACGTTGTTAATTGGGCAAATGGTCGGGAACTTGAATCAACTGACACAAACATTGGAGGAAGGAATATGCCTGTGTCAAGGCATAACGAACCCGAAAGAGTGCAAAGCCATCACATTGAGGTCAAGAACACAGTATGAAGGTTCAATATTATCGGTGGATAAAAACAGAGACAGAAGGCCCTGCTTGACCATAGCTCGACCAAACCCAGTGGTCGAGCGACGGTCGAGCAGCCACCTATGGAGCAGAACAACCAAAATCAAATTACAGGGACTCCGCTCGACCAAGAAGTACCCACTCGACCAGATCATTCAGGTCGAGCAGAGGTCGAGCAACCATCTATGGATCTGAACATCCAGAACCAAATTAAAGGTACCCTACTTGACCATTTTCTCCTCGCTTGACCAGACCACTCAGGTCGAGCGGAGGTCGAGCAACGTCGTTCAGCTCCAGTTTTCATACATAACGCTATACCTGATGTTCAGAGCACTCCAGTACCTTCACAGGAGCAGAATACAAATTTTAGACTGCAGATGGATAATGAAGATGTTGTTTTCTCTCTTGATAAAGCAATGAATATGCCCATGGAGATTCAATCATTCAAGACCATAGATGTGGTTTCTAACTTGTTTAATCTTGATTTTAATAGGAAAGATGATTTTGAATTTGAATAGATGATTGACAAAGAGGAGTCTAGACACCCATGGGAGGAAGGAAATTCCAAGGATCATATACATATGACCAAGAAAACTGAGGTGCTGAGTGTAGACAATTAGAGGGAAAGAAAGTACTTGAAGGTGCTGATGAGAGAAGATACCCTCTACCGTCGCGACTCTCCAACATTAAATATAAGCACTTGTTGGGGCTTGCCCTTCCATTTTATTATTTTATTTCTTTTGTGTGAGTGAGGATTTATTATATTTAAGGTGCTCACGCTTTTGCAATTACATCTCTTTTCAAACTTAATTTCAACTTACGTTTTCACTAAGTTTGGGGGTGTGTGATGTACTTACCTCCTCTTATGAGCACCAAGGGTATAATTTTTTTTTGTTTGTTGGTTGTTTGTTAGGATGTTGATTTTTTGCGGTATATTAATACTTTAGCCGGTGTTGGTATGTCAATTTTTTGCAACTTACCTAATGTTTAGTGTATTATTTTTATGTGTTTCCTAGAGTTAGTGGTTGAGTTTTTAATTTTTTTATTTTGTTGATTTTCTGGTATCTCCTATATTATAATTGATGAATCATGTGGTGATGAGTATGTTTGAGCTTGGATGATAGGAAAGGTACTAGAATGGCAAGATGAGTTCTACATTGAGGCCTTGACCTGACCAAGTTGAACAACTTGAGGAGCTCGTGCATACGTTGAAGAAAAATCAGGTGCCCTTATTTTCTTATTCTAATATTTATGTTTGTTTTTAATTCATGAGCGTGGAAGAATTGAGTTTTTGGTTTTGGTGATCCACATGAGCTTATATTTTAAATTGTGCTTAAAATTCTTATGCTTAAGAAATTGACGAGGAAAGTGTACTTGAATTATATTGTGATATGAAGTTCTATGTGTACTTGTGAGATATTACTTACTGTGGAAAGTGCTCTGTTACTTGTTAAAAACCCATGTGAGATTTTGAGCCTCGTTGATCATGTAACATAATCATATGATATTTATTTTCTGGTGAGTGTCGTTGTTGTGCGTGTATTCTAAAACTTGCCTTGAGTCTCCTTGAATATTCAAGATTAGTCTAATGGATTATGAAAATGATATTAGACCATCTTGGATTTTTAGTCCATCTTTTCCCATATACTTTACCAGAATTCATTAAATCCCTTGTCAGCCCATTTGAGCCTTTTTAAATTCATTCATTTGATAGCCTATAAAACTTAATTGAAGAGAGTGGTGATTTGAGGGACGATAAGGATGATGAAGGAAAAATCTTAAGGATCAAAAAGAAATTTCCTGTGTAGTGCTTAAATCTAGTACTATGAAAACAAACACCTTAGGGTAGTGCTTTAATCTAGTACCCTATGGAGGCTGTGAGAAGTAGTGCCAGAAACTGGTACCTCAAGAAAAGAAAAAACAAGGGTGAAATAAAAAGGAGAATGACGGAGTTGAAGAGCTAAAAAAAGTTGGAAAAAAATATTATTCTTGAATAGAAGGTGATGAGGAAAAAATAAAGATTGAGAGAGATGACCACTTGATCGATCCGAGTTTTGAGTCAATCTATATGTTTCCTATCTTTTCTAAAGATCCAATATTACAACCAAATAAAAGGCATTTTTTATTCATGTTTTGCTAGCTACAAGTAAAAGGAGAGTTGCGACAATGGGCAAGCTTATGGTTACGCATGCACTTGAATTGAACCTGAGCGTAAACACCTTAACCTATAAGTGTACATCTTTTACACTTGAGTGCAAGTGATATATACTTACCGTGAGAACATGTGAATGGAGCATTTGAATTGATGGTGATTGTTTTATCTTGTATGCTATTAATTGATTATTACGTGTAATAAGAGTTGCATGACCTAAGTTGAGGACAATTGTATTTTGAATGGGGTATTTGTCGTAGTCTTTGTTTCCCTGCTAATTTTTCTACTCTCTCTCTCTCTATATTTTTATTTTGTTGCCTCGATATTATCAACGAGTAAGTTTGGGGGGTTTATAAGAGTGAAAATAAGCGTGTTTTAGTGTCCAATTCAACACCTTTTTTTTGAGAATTGTTATTACATATTAGTACAAATGTCTTATATTCATTATATGTGAGAAAAAGGTGCGCTTGAGGTATTTTATTGTGTTTTAGATGGAAAAGGATCAAAAGTGCAAAGTTGGGGAAAATGTGCAACTTGTGTAGGAATGTTGAAAAACGCACATCCAACTTGTGTAATTTTTCTGTGTTCTTATAGAACCTAAACTGGAATTTTGATAAATTTTTGAAAAGATACAAAATAGAGGATAGTTTTGGCGTAGAGAACACCTCAATCGGAATCCAAACGAGAAAGTTATGATTAAAATGGTGACGTCGCGCAAGCCATTCCTACTTAGCACGATTGTTCCACATTTCATGACTTGTTACACATTTAAATGTTGAAATTTCTGTGAGGTCTTTATATTTATAGAAAGCCAAGGAAAATAAAATTGTGTGGACAGAAGAATCATTCAAATTGGAGCCCGGATGTTGAAGTTATACGCGAAACCGTGAGACTGCGCAATGCCGCTCGACCACCGCTCGACCTGGAACAGTTTGGTTGAGCGGGGGCACAAAAATCTGGTTTAATCAGGTTTTCCACCCTCAGTGCGTGTATTTTCATATTCTCCAAGAAAAAGCCCATCCAATGTCCATAAGGAGAGTTTAAAAGTATAAAAAGGGATGCAGATCACATCATTATTCATGTGAGAGAACCGCAACATAATCATCCTACACCCCACAAGGGGAGATCACCCCCCAACCATCATCCACATCCTTTCCTCCATCCATCCATCACTTTGAAGATTCATTTGCTAAATCAAGAGGAGAACCAAGAGGATTGAAGAGACAGATGAAAGAAGGAAGGAGATCACTACACCAAGGGTTTTCCTAATTCTTTTCTTCTATTTTCTAATTTTTCAGACATATGGGTAAGATCTTTTTAACCCCCATGAGTGTTCTTCGCAACACCATGGGCTAGAACCATATTGATATATCTAGGGTTTTGAAGGTTTCTATGAATTAATTGAAATTTCGTATGTATACTCCGTACAACACTATTTGTGATTGATTTTATATATGATTATACTTTCTTAATTCATATTCACGGTCGTTTTGTGCATCTTCAATTAGTATATAGAGTCTGAATATATATCTTGGTTGTAGATTGAGTGCGTTCACCGCTAAATAAGATTACATGTTATGATTCTAAGGGAGGGGACTCCGAAACTTCATTAGAACTGTCATATATAAATGTTTATTAATTGAATTGAATTCAGGTTAATAAGCATGATAAAGAGGTTAATTTTATAGTTCCTAGAAATGGAGATCATGTCGGGTTAGAGTATCTATTGGTCAGGAAAATAATTGATACTGATATTACCTAGAAGGGGGGAGGGGCAGTGAAGTTATATCTCTTGCTCCAAGGTTATTCACACGTGTTACATGCTTATTTACTTGTCTATAGAGTAGATTAAATGGTTTAGTGATGCATCCATATTCCACAAGGCAGAGTCGGACATTGATACACGAAAGGGAGATTAATGAGTGAAACTGGATTATCTTATAGCTACATATTCTCCATTCTTGAGTCACATTCGTATTCTTCTGGTGCTTAATTTATTTTATTTGTTATTTTAATTAATTTTTCAGTAGTTGATAATTAAATCCAAACTTTATTGCCAGAATTATCTTAATCAATTTAGTAAATAATTAAAATTATAATATGTTGTCCATTGGGTTCGATATGTCACTTGGTCGCTTGCTTAAGCTGCAATTGATATCCTTTATACTTGGGGATTAATTTTACATGCAAAGAAAACACGCATAAGACCTCATCAATAATTTCCATTAACCAAAGTATATGGAATATTTCTATATTTCTTAAATCTTTAGTTTAACTTTAGGTACCTGATTGAGACCGCACTTATCTCCCTTAATTTAACTTTAATCTATTCCCACTGAATCACAATCATCTATATTTGTCTCTAAACCAAATGAGACAATTACATCATGATAATAGTTGTGATTCATATATGTGAAAGCTTGGTTGGATTGATAGATGGACTTTCTTTTAGTTCTTAAACCATTTAAATCGTTCCATCAATGTTGCTAATGTCACAATCATCTTAAAAGGTCTTTCTCAGTAACCGGATAGAAAGTCCCTTAAAACACTGTCTTCCTTTTGATTATAATCCTTTACCAAAATCCAAATCTGATCATCTTGTGTTAATTTAAACTCCTAACTTATAGCATTAACCGACTTTCGATTATTTGGACCTTGCATGGCTTGATGAACATTATTTGATGTTCTACCATTAATTCCATAGTGACCTCATTATTTAGGAGAAAACTATATAATCATTCGAGTTGTCGCTCTTCCAACTCTAGTGGTCTCCTTAGTCATATTAATTCTTGAGGTTGTTGGATTTATTATTCCCTAAGTATATTATTGACATTGTCCTATTGAGTTTCAGGATTTTACAAATTCTTAAAAGCTTTAGTAGGAGTCAAAATTGACTCTCCTTCAAAGACAATGTCTGTAATATTAGTTTTTCCTCCAATTCAACATTCTCACATAATACTGCATTACCCGTCCCAAATATAATTCGATTAATGGATTATAAAATTTTTATTTTTATTCATAATAAATAAAGTAGCTGGTAGCTTTTTGAGTCCAATTTTCTTTAGTAGATCCCAAAGATCTAGCTTTAATTGGACATCACCAAATGTGAAACTCATACAGAGTTCTCCTATTTACTTTAGTTGAAACTTTATTGAGAACATAAGCTGCAATCTTTAATATTTCTCCCACTAATAACCATATCTTGTGAGTTCTTATTTTGTCTTTTAATTATACCACTTACATTGAGTAATCTTAATGTGGTATATTATAAGAAAATTCCACAAGCTCTTAGGAGAAAAAAGAAAGTTATGCTTTAGTTTTTTTTTATCTTTAGCAACTTTCTTAATGTGTTTTCTTTTATTGGCCTTATACTGACTAAGTTTGTTAGAAACCTAACAGTCTCATCTTTATTGTTGAAATTTACTCATCATGTATGAATATTTTATTGATATATGAAAAACTTAATTAGCAAAATTCTTAATTGTACAAAGAATTAATCCAAAATAATTTATCATGCTCGCATTAAACTTTATAATCTTTCAAAATTTAAATTATTTTAGAAATATCTTGAAGGATCGAGTACAACATTAGTATCAAGTCCAACGATAACAACACTAATTTGGAAGTGACAACCTCTGCGTAGTAGTCAAATACTGATAATAAAACTGTCAAGCAATAGCCTTCATTTGGGCCGACTTATTACTCACATATAAATAAATAATTGTCACATACTCCCTCTGTCCCAAAGATAAATTCACAGTTACTGTAGATACGGAGTTTAAGAAAAAGTTTACTTTTGGGGGCAGTTTGGTATTTTTAGGTAATAAATAAATTATAAAGTAAGTTAGGTGAGTTTTAAAGGGGTGACAATTATGAAATTAAAGTGTGTCGTAAGATTATTGATTTGTGTGTATTTCCTTATTTGGGGGAGTGAACTTGTTTATGAGATGGACAAAAATAGAAAGTGTAAATTTATTTATGGGATGAAGGGAGTATTTACCACCACATGTGCTTGTGTATTTCGGGCCAAATATTAATCAATCTTTGGGTCGATCAAATATACCCGCATGATGATACACTTACAACATCATTAATTTGTGGACCTATCACAAGATACCTTGTGCAACATTAATCTCGTCTATGGACAAAAATTAATTACATGGGTAATCTTGGTGTAATAATCAAGTACTGATAATAAGTTCTGTCAAACAAAAGTTTATCTATGGACCGACTAATGTTCACATGAACAATTAAAAAATAATCATTACATACTTAGTATCACATGCGTGTTATTATTCTGCCAAATTGTGCCTACCTATGGGCCGAACACAGAACGCAAAAATAATTCCACACTCATCTATGTAATTTCAATAAAATCACACTCCACACACAGAGGTTACTATGACAACATGATACTTTAATTGACTAGATTGAAAAATTATTAGACCAATTAAACAAATATTGAAAATATTAAGTTTAACTGAACGACATTAAAAATGTCTACCAAAATTTAATTTAATTAAATTCTACAAACTAAGTGAAAATTTTAGATGATTCACACATTTAAAACCAATTACAGCTTTCTGAATCCTAATTTAATATTTAATATAAATTAAATTAGGCAAATATCTTTAATTAAATTGTCATGCCACATCGCTCAAATAATAATTATGTTTCTTGACCACTACTTTTTAATACTCCAAAATTATCAATAGTGATGGGATTAATCAAATAATTAAAGAAATGGAACCCATAAATAATGAAAGGAGCATACTATCCAGATTATTTATCACCAAATTAATTAATCCACAAATGGTAAAATTAACATGATTTCGAATTCGACAAAATCCCATTGATAGCAAATTGCTATAGTGGTGAATTCCACCTAATTTCATTCTTGATGCTACATGGATTTCGAGATCAGTTTATTCCAGGGATTAATGAATTCATCAATAAGATAAAAGTATTTTAGAATATAATATCATGAACTGTAATTATTAAATTTCAGTATTCAATCATAACCTTGAAACCCCAACAAAACAATAAAGGAGGTAATCTTTCTTTGGCCTTTACAATTTCATACATATATCAATATCTATAAGCTACATGCGCTACAATTATCACAATTGTCAAAGATTTCATATTAATGAGTACAAATATGTAAATATCCTTTATAATTAAATCAAACGAATTATTAATAATTTGAATACAGGTATTCAAATAATCTGAATGTGGCATAACTAAAGAATACCAAAATAATACCATAACACAATTACTACCGTAATTTATTACCACAAATTTATAATTGTGGTGGCTATAATCACGAAATCATTTGTAATCACAATAAATTAATAAAGCAACACAATTTTTGCGTGATTGACTCCATGTGATCACCAATCATATTATGTGTTCATCAGTAAGCACTTAGAACAAATTATATTATGTGTTCTCCAATAGTAATCACAAAATGGAGTTCTGATCCATTAATCCACATTTAGTACTGACATTGCCAAAAATTAATTTCATTCAAGAAGCAAAAAACACACAACTCATAACAAAGATACTCAAGCAGCCATAACAAATATGCACTATCATTCATGTGAACACGACACCATATGTATTCAAAATGTATAGCGGAAACACTAAGTGTCTTTTATAATATATCAAATTATTAACGATCCTTGAATCTGGAAATTCATAAATAATTATTGGTATTGTAAATTATGCCAATACATAATTTGTAATCCATTATCCTAAATTTCCAACACTAATTGTTCCAATTAAATGCCAATAATAATTATATGACCACAATGCAAATAAATAATGAGACTGAAATCCTAATTTAATATGAACTAAATATGATAGATTTTCCTTATTTCTACAAAAAAAATTGAAATTAACTATAATTAATTAAGTCTTGAGTATTCATAAATAATAATAACTGCACCATAATGCAAATAATTCCTTATCATGTATGATAAACCAAATAATGAATACACAAACTAATTTTGCCATAAATATACGTAGAATGGTATGCTAATTAACTAATTATATCAAATTTGATAATGGACATTATATGAGTAAATGATTCAAAACATTGATCCCAATCTAAATTATTAAAAACAAAATTAAAATAGTTTCTATATTCAAATCACTATTTGTAGACCCATCTGTTCATGCCATTGCCAAACTTCTAGTAATATTGATACATAATTTAGATATCTCAACCATGATATTATTAGTCATGTTATGAACCGAATTATCAAATTAAAATTACGACAATTGAATTCTTAAACCGTTAAATAATAACAATCCTTCGATTCAAAATTGTGATTTAAGATGATAATTCAAATACAGATATTTGAATCTAATCACAATCCTTACCGCTCTCAGAGAATAATAAATAGGGTGGCTCTGATACCACTTCTAGGAAATAAATTCAATGATCTATATACTTTAACCCTATCAAGATAAATTGAGATATGAATCGTAAAGTGGAACCATACCTGATCCAATGAATCCTCTAAGTGGAACACGAACTCGATGATCTAGTGGTATTATGGTCTTCCTCAACTGAGCCTCCTTAATTATTCCTTTATGAGACCATCATAATCCCTTCCGATGGGGAGAATGAGAATACCTATGTGCAGCTTAGTATGTTGGGACCATAATCTAGAAGCTTTTATATACTATACAACTGGGCCTCCCATAATCACCAGTCATGTAACATTGGGTATCCACTCAATTGACCCATATCATTATTATAATAGCCCCTAAAATTTGCACCTTAATTGGATCACTAAATTGAGTTAATAAAATAATTGAATAGCTAATATAATTGCATAATACTCCCTCCGTCCCAATACAGTTTTCACATTTCCTCATTTGCTTGTCCCAACACAGTTTTCACACTCAAAAATGAAAAAAAATCAAATAAAAAATATCCTTGAATTATCTTTTATTTTAAAAAATACTATCATATCTTTATAATTTAAAATATTAATTATATACCTAAACATATTTAACTTAACAAAAATTATCCTAACCCAAACCCAACCCAATCCAATTACCAAACCAAAATCTAAACATTAAGAATCCCAACATATTTGATCTGTTCGATAATCAGCTTTTTGTTAGAAGCTTCAATTCCATCTCTCTCTCTCTCTCTCTCTCTCTCTCAACAAGATCTCAACCCACCACCCGTCGCCGTTTTCGCCCACCACCCTCACCGAAGAATCTTCAACCTTAGATCCCCTTTCTCTCTCTCTCCTACATCTCAAACCACCACCCGTCGTCGTTTTCCCCCACCACCCTCGTCGGAGAACCTTCAACCTTAGATTCCCTTTCTGTCACCTAGATCTCAACTCCACCACCCTCGCTGGACGATGTGCCACCATATCCGACTCCAGCCACCCTAACCCGTTATCGTTTTCTACTACCACCCTCGTCGGGCGATGCACCACCAGATCCGACTCTAGCTGCCATAACCATCGTCATTTTTCTTCCGGAGCTCGCCACTGTCGTTCGCCAAGTTGGTCAGATCTGCGTCCACTCTACCAGCGCTGGTCCGTCACCGCTCACTGTCAGTCTTCTACAGCCGTTCGGTCTGTGATGCCCTCTTCTCAGAATCTGTAGTATCCATACTTAAATTCGATAGAGGTGGTTAATAATGATGATGTTTAAGTTTTTTTTCTTTTCCATGGGTTTTCTTCATATTTCTTTTGGCTTTTGAGACTGTTTATTATGCTTGATTTTTTATTTGGTTCTCGCTGGACGATGTGCCGCCATATCCGACTCCAGCCACCCTAACCCGTCATCGTTTTCTACTACCACCCTCGTCGGACGATGCACCACCAGATCCGACTCTAGCTGCCATAACCATCGTCATTTTTCTTCCGGAGCTCGCCACTGTCGTTCGCCAAGTTGGTCAGATCTGCGTCCACTCTACCAGCGCTGGTCCGTCACCGCTCACTATCAGTCTTCTACAGCCGTTCGGTCTGTGATGCCCTCTTCTTAGAATCTGTAGTATCCATACTTAAATTCGATAGAGGTGGTTAATAATGATGATGTTTAAGTTTTTTTTCTTTTCCATGGGTTTTCTTCATATTTCTTTTGGCTTTTGAGACTGTTTATTATGCTTGATTTTTTATTTGGTTCTCCAATTTGGTGTTTGCCATTTTTAATTTTATTTTTTTTAATTAAATTATGCAGTAGTGTTTTCCATTTTTAATTTTATTTTTCTTTCAATTATATTATGCAGCCAACTTCTAAACTGATGAATGTCTGGATTGGTCTGTTTGGGTTGGGATCACATCTCCTACTCTCCATCTGCTTCTCTTATTGTTATGGGATTCATTCTAATTATAAACTTAATCTCTTTGCAATTTATATCTGAATGTACAAATTTGCCCCCCCCAAAAAATCGTTTGAAAAGTCAAAGAATGTGAACAGTGAAATTTTTTTGTAACAGTATGTGTGAAGACTGTGATGGGACAGAGGGAGTAATATATTGCCCACCATTAGATTATATTGGAAATTAAAATTTCTAACCATGTTTTTATAACTCTTTCATGGTATACTTTTATATTTTCTTAATTGAATTTGGAGTTTCTTCTTGAAGATACATTTGTGGAGGCATTTATGGAGATTTATGGTGTACTTCTTAGTGGCCTCTTTCAACACTATACTACCCTTCTCCACTATTGTTGTCGTTATACAAAAATATATATTTTTTTTTTGCAAAGTATAGATTGAATTTAAATATAGAAAAATAATCATCTCATATAGAATTAATATATCTTGATAATTAATCCAGTGGAGTATAAAGAGGAAATACAAAAAAGAAGAGTGACGTTAGAGAAAAAGAGAGGCTATGTGATATTTACCATGACAACCATTCTAATTCCTTGATGGGTAGTATGGTAGAAAGTGTACTTCCCGGGAGAATCCACGATGATATTTTGCTACTTTTTTTTAATAGTTGATTCACAAAGAGACCACTACTCATTTTATATTATATTGATTCTTTTCTCTTTTCAACTTCTTTATTAAATCAGCTTTATGAATTCATTGATTTGAAGTTAAAAAATTATATACATTATGTTATAATTAAATATAATTTATTAAATTATACATTATTTTAATAAGATAATAATTATAAATATAATAATAGCTTACTAATTGGAATAAATAAATTATGTATATGGTAAAATTATAAATAATAAAATATACTCTCATATAATGATTTAAAAATATTTTTCGAATCCTTTGAAAAGATGCAAAATAATTAATTATTTTAGATTTATTATTATAACGTACACATTTTATAATCTAATTACTCTTAAATATAATGAAAATAAAGGAAGACTATCAACTACACAAATTCATAATAAAAAGACAAAATTACGTCCCTAGATAGTTGCCCATTATTTTTGCACATTCGTTTTTGCAAATGATTTTTCACATTCATTTTTATAAGTTCTTTTTTACACAATGTTTTTGCACATTTTTCCAGCACATTTTTCTTGCACGTTTTTTGAAACTTCTTTTACACAATTTTATTCCATATATAGTATTAATTTATTTATATGACAAATAAACGATTGTGATTTCTGGATTGATTTTGGTGATGGTGGCTAGGGTTTGCATAACCTAAATGAACATTGTTCTTTTTTTGTATTTTTCCTTTAAATTTCTTTAGTTGTTTATTGAAGTCGAATTGTGAGCAATTTATTATTATTATTTTAATTTTTCTTTGGAAACAGGTGAGCAAGTTGGTACCAAATAATGTGTACTGGGATTATCATCAACTCCATCAAATATGATCAAGTGTATTTTAAAAATTATTCTATACAATAATTTAATAAACTCATAATTAATTGTTAGTCTGCAAGTTAGAGTGTTGGTACTTGATAGATTAATGTGGGTTGAAGTCGAACTATTGCTTGTTAAATCACGTTGGAGTGTTGCTACTTGAGATTAACAAATAGAAATTTGTATAATAATATAATGTGCAAAAAAATTGTGAAAAAAAATTATGTGCAAAAACATTATGCAAGAAAAAAACACTCTGCAAAAAATAAAATGTGGAAAAAATAGGTGCAAAGACATTGTGCAAAAAAATGTGCACAAACATTGTGCAAAAAATTTGTGCAACCTACATTGGTAATTATGGAATTTTACATTATAATTATGTATTTTATATTAATAATATTTTATGCATGTATTTTATAGTAATAAGAGTTAGTCTCTTGTGCCCCGGGGATACACTGTGTCCCCATGTAACATAAAACTTATAGTATTAAAATTCTTGTGTTCACATGGGGACATGGTGTGTCCCCAGGAGCACAAGAGTTTTTGCCTACTAATAATGAATTTTTTTTATGTACTTGGTAGTAACTACCCAAATAAAATACTAATAATAATAATGATATTAATAATAATAATAATAATAATAATACTTATACATACTTAAAAAAATGTTAGTTCTTTCTTTTTCATATTTAGTTTCTTAAAATATATAAAATATTAATCAAATTATCTATATATATATATATATATATATATATATATATAATTTGATATTATAGTGATATTATAAAATATAATTGAGAATATGTAAAATTTAATTTTCCGGTTGAACCTCGAACCACTGCATCCACTGATTCAGTCTCTGGTCTGGTTATGAAAATACTGGTTTCAGGTGTGTTCGATTCTAAACATTCATACTTTGTTCAATTTCTATAAGAAAATAAATTCACAGAAGAGGTTGTTCGGTTGTATTGATGGTCGTTTTTTGTGGGTCAGATTACGATTAATTAAGCTTGGAGTAGCGATTAGTCGGTCACTAAAATGGACTCATCAAACACAATAATTTTATCCGTTGCCCCGTTAATATGGAGCCCTTTCCATATTTATTGATATTTGTATTTGAGAGTTCCATGAAGGAACATTACATTATAGAGAGTTAATTTATAGAGAGAGAAATACATTTAGTGTGCAGAGAGATAAAATGAATTGAAGAAGAGAAAGTTGAAGTGAAGTGAGAAATCCCCCTATGCTTTAGATGCCTTCTCTTAATAGAGGATATTTTGGATGGTCCCCCCTTCAAGTTGATGGAGTTGGTGACATGTCTCTTGTGGTCCCTCAAGGGAATCTTTTAGTACAATGAGGATCCTACCATGTTATCTTCACACTTTATGCATGTTGCGTTTTGGTCGGGTGAGCATGCTTAATGGGCTGATGATAATTCCTAATGGGCTAAGGGTAGCAGGCTTATGGTAAGGGGCCGATGATGATAGGCCGAGGATAAGGTGTTGACCAGTCCACCTCGGTGTCGGTATCTAATTTTGCCTTCTGCCTAGTCAACTAGACATTCTTTTTTGGTCGTGTGTTCAAGTATTTACTCTTTAATCATGTTATATTATTTTTTCAAGCGCGTATAAGTCACACGTTATATGGGTGTATAAACACGCATAATAGGTTACAACAAGCGAACATATCACGGTTGTTCAGTTTGCTATAAGCGAACGAAAGCTGCTCTGTTCATGTTGCTATACATACAACGTAACATGCGCAGAATTCCATCATAAGTGGTTCTAATCCAGCCACATTTCAACCAAAATTGCATGAATAATACAATATCATTCTACAATAATAAAATTTCAACAGAACATATGCTTAATTTATTCTGACATTGAAATTTTAAAGTAGATTGAATGTGTTCTTTTGATTATCCTCTTTTGTTTCTTTCTTTGACTTCTTCTTCACCGCATACGAGTTGCTATGAATTCGAATGAGTGAGTTTTTAGTTTTAAGGATAAAATAATCTTAAATGGGAATGATTTTGGTATGTTTAGTAGAATTGGGGTATGAATAGTCAGCCATAAAATGTGTGTGAGAATGTAGATGTAAAATGTGTGAAACTGCTCCAGGATGAATTCCTCTCAAAATTAACATGCAAATTAGATATTTATTGCCTGGAATTTTATAGAATCTTCACTGATTAAATTGGCTAAAATGGAGCGAACTTGACTCGAGCTCCGGAGCTCGATGTTATTTCTTGGAAGTTCTGCAGACATGATGCAACTAGACTCGAGTTTTCAAGTTCGACGAATAGAGGGGTTGAGTTCATGTTTCTAAAGTGTGCAGTCGATAAAGATATTAACAAATGATTTCATTATTTAAGATGTGGAGTAATATGAATTGAAAAGGTTGTAATTAGGATTGATCATTTACATAATTTTAGTTGTTTTTTTAACAAATTATTACTATTACTATTTGAAAAAGAAAAAGTTCTTATTCTAATTAGTATTACACATCTCATGATATTAATAAGTTGTTTCATTCTTTTAGAACATGAGATAAAGCAAAAATTACAAAATTAAAAATTTGATCATTTTAGTAACAATTGTCATATTATTTTTTCACATTTTATTTATATAAAAGGGTAATAATTAATTCTTTTAAATCCTTAGGAATAATTTTTTATGCGTGAAAATATATACAATGGGTTAACAAGAGAAATAACAAATTTTTAGTAAGTGTAAAATATAATATTATATCAGAATTGTAAATCCCCTCAAATTATCCCATGTTTATGTATGCAACTTTAATGATTATGTAAGATTGTCCCATAGTTTTAATTGTAAAATATAAATCCTTGGATATAGTCCCATGGTCAATTGATTCTTTATATAGGATTAACGAATTTGGAGGAAGAGTGTAATATTGGTCAATATCATGTAAGCTCTCAATTCTCACCTCCACTCTCTACCCATTTCAAAATTACCCGCCCTAATTCCATTAGTCTATCAAGAAAATTAAAATATACATGTCTCGAGGATGCAGATGTGAGCTAATTCATGAAATATATATGCATCATTGCATGACACACATTTTGATAGTTTTATTTTAAAAGATAAAATCTTTATTATTTCTTTCTTAATTACATGTCATTTTATTAAACCTTTTGATATTTTCAATCAATTTGATCTATTCATTTTTTTCATTAATTTTATTATAATTTACTAAAATTGTTGATGTGAAGTGTTGAGGCTAGTGTTATCACATCTGGAATCACACTGATCCTCACCGATCCTTATTGTTTTTGTTTAACCATTAACAAATTTTTTGGTGTTCGATTTGTGTTGTGTTTAATGTTGTTTCACGTGTGCTGTATATCTGGAAGCTTCTAGAGTCTTAAAGACGAGTTTGAAGCTGTTTGATGGACTTAAAGTGATGCGCACACTGATGGAATATTCTAGAAGTCTTTGCCAAGTAGTGGGCGGTTATGCTTCATACCTTGAGATGTTCCTACTCTCTTAGACCACTACTCACTTTGACATGATCTCTACAGTCTCCCATGTCTATATAAAGGGCTACTGAATGATTAAGACAACTAGGTTTTTGAGAGATTCCCATTGCAGATAGAGAGATCGTCCTAATTAGAGATTTTATCTTTAGGTATCTTCTGTAATATTTTCACAAGTGTTGTCACACCTCGTGTAACACTTAGTGTATACTGTTATTCCCGTACGTTTTGTGTATACTGTTCACAGGCAGTGGAAGTGCACATGTGAAGTAGGCTTAGATCTAACAATCTAGGTTTGCCATTTGGGAATTGTAAGCACTTGAATTTTATTGCCTATTAAAGGAAAATATGTGGCAAATTAATGCAATAATTATCAATTAATTATTTATTTATTAAGGGATTTAAATAAATAAATTCCTAAAATAGATTAATAAATAATTGATAATTAATTTAAAACCCAACAAATTAAGTAGGGTTTAAATTAAGTAAAACTTGTCTCCCAAGTCAAATAAAGTCTGGAAGGTTCCAGAATCAGGTCAAATTAAGCAATGACCATTCAAGCTGTGTTATATTTGGAACGGCCCAAGCCCGCAGAATCGGGTCAAATCTGTCATGGACCAATCAGATTGCAAGTTATTTATGGGGCATGCTCATTCCTCACCTATATAAGGAGTTCTCCTCCATTCATTCCAGACACACACACTAAAATACTTGAAGACATAAGCGCTCTGAAGAGATCAAGAATACGAGCAGTGCTCCCTTGAGATCTTCAAGCATCTTCAAGCCCCCTAAATCAAGCGTTCTTCAAATACTGAGTTCTTCGGTGTTCTTCGCGCCAAGAACAGCATACGACCCGGGATTAAGGTGCTAAGCCCCCCAGATCGAGTGTTCTTCGGATCAAGTACGTTTAATCCAAACAAAGGCTCGACGCTTCTGGATTAACGTTATAAGGTCCCAAATCCAAGTTCGGACAAGCTTCAACTGAAGATCCGACTCAACACACACAGTCAACGCGGTCAACACACAAGTCAAGTCAAAGTCAAAGTCCAAATTGGTTCGAGAGAAGAATCAGAGGATAGTAGAGATTGTTTCCTAAATTATCCTTCTGGATTATCATTGTAATTCTTTTGTGTTTATTTTGCTATAAATACAATATTTGTTGTTACAAATTTTGGCACGCCCAGTAGGACAATCTCTACCTCTCATCTCTTCTCTCACCAAGTTCAAAGATACAAAGTATGACTCCTCTTAGGACCGCGATAAAAAGATCATCTACCTCAAAGCCTTTAGAGCTACAAGCTGTGGAGATGCAAGTTATGACTCCGCTAAAGATTGCGATACGAAGGACTACTGCATCAAAGCCTCCAGAGTTGCAAACTGAAAAGGTTGAACTCGTTACAAGAAGTATGTCTAAAGCCTCCTCAGAGACAAACCATGTGGTTGGGATTGCTCTTAACAAACCATTGCACGGAGACAAGAATAGTGAAGATGATTCTTCCTACTCAACTCCTCACTCAATACCAAGCTCACCATCTACCTCAGCTGCAGCTGCAGTGATGACAACAAATACTATGACCATTGAGGAACAACTCGCAAGTATGATAAGAGCCATTGAAGGACTCAACAAGCACATGGAAGCTCAAGATGTAAAAATCTCCATACTTATGAAGAAAATGGAGAATGTGGAGATAAGTCATGCAAATGAGAAACAAGTTGGGGATGAGCACGAGAAAGAAGACTCAGCGAAACACCATCCTCTTGAAAAGAAGCCAGTTGAAGAAGAAATACAAATTTCAACTGACAAAATGTTTCCTGTGAACCAACTGAAGAACATCGTTTTAGAGACGATAAAAGACAAGTTTGAAGGAAGCTCAAAATCTTCTTCAACATACGCCAAGCCATATACAAAGAGGATTGACAACTTGAGGATGCCAACTGACTACCAACCTCCCAAGTTTCAACAATTTGACGGCAAAGGCAATCCGAGACAACATGTGGCGCACTTCGTCGAGACATGCAATAATGCTGGGACCAACGGAGATCACATGGTTAGACAATTCGTCCGATCTCTGAAAGAAAATACCTTTGATTGGTACATCAATTTGGAAGCCAACTCCATTAACAGTTGGGGGCAAATGGAAAAAGTATTCCTCAACTGCTTCTATAGCACACGAAGAACTGTTAGCATGATAGAGTTGACAAATACTCGTCAAAGTGAGGAAGAATATGTCATCGACTACATCAACAGATGGAGGAGCCTAAGCCTCAATTGCAAAGAAAGACTATCAAAAACTTCAGCTATAGAAATGTGCATTCAAGGGATGCAATGGAATCTTAGCTACATACTCCAAGGAATTCGACCTAAAATTTTTGAAGAGTTGGCTTCAAGAGCTCACGACATGGAGTTAAGCCTGACATCAAATGATATTGAATGACCCTCTATTCAAGACTCTTTCGAGTTTGAATACATGTCCTTCAATGAGCCCTTGGAAGAGGAATCACAAATAAAGGCTGCAGTTTCTATAAAGATTAATAGAAATGAAGTTGAAGCAAGAGAAAATAGTGCATCCCAAGATTGGGGGCAATAAACTGTTGATAAATCAAGTCAAATCTCCTTGACATGAGCTAAAACTGTCTGTATTACGCTCCTTAATACGAGCTTAAACTATCTAAAATCTTTCAAGTCAAATCTCCTTGACATGAGCTAAAACTGTCTGCATTACGCTCCTTGATACGAGCTTAAACTATCTAAAATCTTTCAAGTCAAATCTCCTTGACATGAGCTAAAACTGTCTGCATTACGCTCCTTCAAGTAAAATCTCCTTGACATGAGCTAAAACTGTCTGCATTACGCTTCTTGATACGAGCTTAAATTATCTAAAATCTTTCAAGTCAAATCTCCTTGACATGAGTTAAAACTGTCTGCATTACGCTCCTTGATACGAGCTTAAACTATCTAAAATCTTTCAAGTCACGCTCCTTGATATGATCTTAAACTATCTAAAATCCTCAAATCATGCTCCTTGATACGAGTCTAAACTATCTAACATAAATTAAATTCAAGGTTCCTCGATACGAGCAAAAACTATCCACACTATACTCCTTGATATGAGTATAAACTGTCCACACATCAAATTATATCTCCTTGAGAAGAGAAAATTTTCTACATGTTCGATACTCCTTGATATGAGTATAAACTATCTACATATCAAATCAAATCTCCTTGGGAAGAGAATAAACTCTCTACACATAAAGCTCCTCGGCACGAGCGAAAACTTTTCATACAATACTCCTTGACACGAGTGAAAAATGTCCACACAAGGCTCCTTGATACGAGTATAAACTGTCTACAAGTTCAAATTCAAAACTCATTGACACGAGTATAAACTGTCAACAAATTCAAGTTCAACGTTCCTCGACACACGAGCTTAAACTGCATGTTACTCCTGGCCCGCATGAGTATAAAATGTGTACGACACCCCCCACTCAAATCAAATCATGTCTATTTGAACTACGTTATGACTTGATCCTCTTCAAAGAGGTACGTAGGCAGCTTAGCACTTCACTAAGTTCAGTCATAATTCAGGCTATTCATATCAAGTTGGTGAAGCAAGCAATAAAATTCAATCATGTTGATCAAGAATGGATTATCGCAATTTGTTCACTTCAACACAAAGGCGTCCGTGAACAAAATGCGAGGGGGCATTTGTAAGCACTTGAATTTTATTGCCTATTAAAGGAAAATATGTGGCAAATTAATGCAATAATTATCAATTAATTATTTATTTATTAAGGGATTTAAATAAATAAATTCCTAAAATAGATTAATAAATAATTGATAATTAATTTAAAACCCAACAAATTAAGTAGGGTTTAAATTAAGTAAAACTCGTCTCCCAAGTCAAATAAAGTCTGGAAGGTTCCAAAATCAGGTCAAATTAAGCAATGACCATTCAAGCTGTGTTATATTTGGAACGGCCCAAGCCCGCAGAATCGGGTCAAATCTGTCATGGACCAATCAGATTGCAAGTTATTTATGGGGCATGCTCATTCCTCACCTATATAAGGAGTTCTCCTCCATTCATTCCAGACACACACACTAAAATACTTGAAGACATAAACGCTCTGAAGAGATCAAGAATACGAGCAGTGCTCCCTTGAGATCTTCAAGCATCTTCAAGCCCCCTAAATCAAGCGTTCTTCAAATACTGAGTTCTTCGGTGTTCTTCGCGCCAAGAACAGCATACGACCCGGGATTAAGGTGCTAAGCCCCCCAGATCGAGTGTTCTTCGGATCAAGTACGTTTAATCCAAACAAAGGCTCGACGCTTCTGGATTAACGTTATAAGGTCCCAAATCCAAGTTCGGACAAGCTTCAACTGAAGATCCGACTCAACACACACAGTCAACGCGGTCAACACACAAATCAAGTCAAAGTCAAAGTCCAAATTGGTTCGAGAGAAGAATCAGAGAATAGTAGAGATTGTTTCCTAAATTATCCTTCTGGATTATCATTGTAATTCTTTTGTGTTTATTTTGCTATAAATACAATATTTGTTGTTACAGGAATGTGTTTGGATATTAGATCTGATTTTGTATTCAAAGAGTGGAAGAAGATTTCCATCTCTTAGAATCTATTTTTGTTCACATTTTTCAATAGTGATGTTTATGCCATGAGGCCGCCACAAACTTGCAAAAGCTTGTGGAAAGATTGAGTAATCTCTTTGTTAAGTTTTTCGCTGATTTAAAACTTGTTCTATACTAGTGAAGTTTACATTCTGATACATAGTGTTGTACAAAGTGTTACCACACTTAGGATAACATTGTTGTTAAAAACACACTTTACACCTTGGGCACCCGACAAGTGGCATCAGAGCCAATGCTACACAGTACTTAGTGTTGACTCCTGGTGTTAAGTGTTGTATTGTCATGGATTACTTTGGATTTGTCAATCGTCCTCCAATTCTTGATGGAACAAATTATGCCATGTGGAAAATTCAGATGAGAAGCTACATCAAAGCAGTTGATAAACGAGCTTTGAAGAGCGTACTTTCAGGATGGACACCTCCCACAGTTGCTGATAAAGATGGAGATCTTGTTCTCAAGAGTGAACATGATTGGACAATCGAAGAGAATAACATCTCACTGCAGAATTTAAAGGCTCTCAATGCAATCAACTCCTCAGTTGATACAGTGATGTTCAATCTAATCCAGAACTGTATCTCTGCGAAGGATGCTTGGGAACGGCTACAAGAACACTGTGAAGGGTCTGGAAGTGTTTTGTAGGGCAAAGGCAAGGATGCTCAACACGAAATTTGAAAGCTTGAGGATGAAAGATGATGAGACAATCTCTTCCTATAATGAATGGTTGTATGAAGTGGTGAATGAGATGCAATCTCTTGGAGATCCTCCAATGTCAGGTTAGTCAACAAAACTCTTCGTATGCTTCCTAGAAGATTTAATGACAGGTATGTGCTATAGAAGAAGCTAGGAACACTGATTTGTTGAGTCATAATGAACTTATGAGTATTTTGAAAATCTATGAAATGGATTTGTCTCAACAATAGTCTACGTATGATAGAAAAGGTGTTGTTGTTTTCAAAAGTGATGTACCTTCATGTTCTGGAAAGACATCTACTATAACTGAAATTGAACAAATTTGAAGATGATGTTGATAACACTGACAGTATTGCATTGCTTTCTAAGAAATTTGAAGCATACTTGAGAAAACAGAAAAATAAGTCTAGTGCAAACATTTAGCCTAAGATAGAGATTAATAATTCCCCTCAAACTTCTGCTCGTAAACCCCCTCAAAGAAGAAAATTTAAGTATGATCCTGAATTTAGGAAAAAGTTCATTTATTATGAATGTACTGGTTTTAGTCATTATGCAAATGAATATGCTAACACCCTTCTAAAGAAAAGGATGAGCTTAAATATTTCATTTAGTGATGATGAGTCTGAAGGAGATCTGGACACAAACGAGGAAGAACTTGCATTTCTGTTTGAATGTGTAAGATAAGGATTTTCTGAAAGTGATTCAGATGTTGAGCTTGATGTAACTGATGAGTGATATTTTCACCTAGATTTTAGTATCTTTTTATATCTATTTTTGAAATATTTTATCCGTATTTGTGTGTTATTTGGTTGTGTTTTGTGTTTTTATAAAAATGTGTAAGAATGAGCTTAAACGTATGTAAAACAGGTGAAAATGTAGCATAAACTGAGAAGGGAGATGAAACAAAGAGGAAAAACTGGGCACGACAGAACTCGACCCGTGTGCTGCAGCTCGACTCGAGCTGGGCAGCATGAGTCATGCGCTGTGCACAGGCCTGTAAGCAAAGGTTGTATGCCAACATCAGAACGACTAACACAGGCACCCTGTGCCCGTGTACCAAAACACGAGCCAAGTCCAGTTCTGATTCAAATCGAGCTCTGCTGCTCGACTCGAGCTCCGTCTACCGCCGAAAAATGCCGCCAAGACGTGACACGACTCGAGCCGTGTGCATGCACTCGAGTCGTGTTGTGTAATTTTCTGAGAAAAATATAGTAACCTTATAGAAGCTTCCCAAGGGGTATAAATACCCAATATTTCAATATTTGATCAGTTTTGGATGAGGGTTTCACTGTTTCACACACTTCACACGCAATTCTCTCCATTTTACACCATCATCTTCATCCATTCATCATCTATTCCATATATCTTCATTCCTCCATCAATACCACCATCAAATTTAGTAAAAGAAGCAAGGAAGAGAGGGGATTTGCAAAGGGGAGAAGGAGATCATCATTGAAGCAATTCAAGGGAGTCTTCATCTACACTTTGTATTTAAACCTTGTAGTTAATCATGTTTTGTAAGGAATTTAATGTCTATGTTAATTTTCTTATGGATATGAGAGGCTAATCTCCCTTGTGATATTAGCAACATGAGAGTTGTTGGATAATTTTGGGATTTATGTATTTAAATTTATTTGTTGATTGGGTTAATTGATTTTCTATCATTGATGCTTTAGATCTTGATGTTTATGATGATTTGTGTGGTTTGTTGTTTTAAGCATGTTATTAGATTGAGAAGTCAATGATATGTTTAGTATAATTAATTGAATCATTTTGTCATACACTTCATGTGCATTATAAATTGTAAAGAGATTGAGAAATCCTTTAGAGTTTAGAACCCTTTGATAGAACATATGATTAGTTTGATCGAGAGATTGACTAATCGTGTGAAGGGACTCTCATTTCAAGCTTAGTACCTAGTTCGAATTGTTTGAGTGAGAACCAATCATTTGAGTTATGTTGAGCATATCCTATTCATTCCGAGAGAGAGTTTAGGTGAACTTAGTATTGGCCCTTAGTCTATGCCCATGATCCATATGAATTTGATGCATGTATCATAGGATTTCCACTTCTTAATTGTTGTTAATCTCACTTTGACTCAATTTGGTAAACTTCTTTTCATCCATTTATCTTGTTTGTTGATCATTACTTGCATTGATTGATTTTAGTTACTTGTTTGAAAAACCTATCCCTTGATGAATCGTCTCTATAAAATCATGACAAACATGATCTTATTTAAGCTCTAGCGCCTTCCTCCCTGTGGTTCGATAAATTATTGAATTGGTCATCCCGAGTACAAGTTATGGCTAATCAAATGGCGTCGTTGACGGGGAGGCAACGATTGCTAGTAGCTTGAAGAAGGATCGTTTTGAGTGATCTTAACAGAGATATTTTTTTTATTATTTTAATTGCTTTTTGTTATTCGCTTTTGTGATCTTTGTTCTAACTTCTTTTCTTTGTGAAGGTGTATGCAAACGAGGTCAAGGAGTACACAATCGGAGCTTATTAACTTAGAAATTGAACAAACTTTTCGAAGAAGGAGAAGAGAGAACAAGAAGAGTGGTCTAATGGAGATTTTTCAAGGAGATACTCGTATTGAGATAGAGCATGATGAGGAAGGCGGACCAAATGTGAACGTGCAAGATAACGCACCTCAATTCAATGTCAATCCTCCTCAACATGCCTATCAAAATCATGGAGCTTTCAACAACCAAGCATTGCCTCAATAAATGGTGTAACAAGGTTTTCCACAAGCTTTTGCTCATCCTCAACAGGCTTATGTACCTCCACCACCACCTCCAGTGCAACATGGAATTCATAATGATCAAAGGGTGATTCGGGATTTCTTCATGCCAAGGGCGATGCCACATAGAATGGGCCCACCAATCAATACCAACAACTTCGAAATTAAGGCTGGCTTGATTTTCATGGTGAGAGACCAACAATTTGGTGAAACCCCGATTGAGGATCCGAATGCACACTTAGCTCAATTCATTGAGATTGTTAACACCGTAAAGATAAATGGGGTGAGTGAAGATTGTATAAGGATGAGGTTGTTCCCATTTTCTTTGAAGGATCGAGCAAGAACATGGTTATCCACTATCACACCGGGTACGTGTAACACTTAGGATGAGCTTGCGCAAATATTTTTGAACAAATTCTTTCCATTTTCCAAGACGCTTCAAATGAAGAGCTTGATTACTCAATTCAAGCAAATGCCTCAAGAGAGTTTTTATGAAGCATGGAAAAGGTTTAAGGAGATGCTCCGCAAGTGTCCACAACATGGCTTTCGGGAGGATGTGTTGGATTGTATACTAAAAGTCTAGCTTTTTTGTATGAACAATGTTGTAACAATTAATTTGAAATGAGAATCATATGAACAAATGATTGCATCTTATAATTTATTTATATGTTCGATGCAATAGTCCACTTACTTTATACTGTAGATAATATATTGTGCGACAACACGCGGAAGATCATATTATCGGTTTCCTTATAAAGTATAAACTGATGCTCACAACCGAGATAGACGGGGACTCTCTATCGGGATGGTTGTAGTGTGGTTTGGTATTAGCTTGTCTTGGCTATAGAATCACATTAGTGCACTTGTGTGTATTGAGCAGGACCGCTTGAGATCGTTCGATTTATACTGACTTATAGGAGAACTTGATCTCAGTTATTATGGAAGTTCGTGCTCTTAATCCCTATACAATAACCTCGACACATAGGGCAGTATGTATTTCTTTGATTCATCAATGGGTGAGATTTACATGCAATTAAATCAATAAACTCGGTGAGTTGGGAAGTAGTGCTGTCTCTATGGTGTGCTGTTGATTGTAGAAGGAATCCGTGTCCGTCATAGGTTGATGATGTCCCCTTGAGGAGCTCATAAGGATTATCATGTAAACCCTGCAGGTGGAATTTATTCCGGCATGATAATGAGGTTGAGTGGTACTACTCTTGGATGAGATATTAATTAATTGAGTTGTCAGTAACTTAAATTAATTAATGGACATTGTATATCTTAAACATGGGGAGACTAACGGGCTCATAATAAGAAGGAGCCCAAAACGTAATTTTGGGATTGGTATGGTAGTGCAGTAATAATATTTTAGTGGAATATATTATTATTATTGGACTTAAGTATAAGCTTTGGGCTAAGCTTGGATACTTAAGCCCAATGGAGGCCCAACCCAATTTCTCCTCCTGGTCCCTGCTGTAGCCCATGTATATAAGTCACCTCAACTTATCTGGAACCCTAATCTAATTCATTATTCACGTGTGATGAGGTTTGAGAGCAGATTGAGTAGGTCTCGTAGATCGTCGCCCACACGACGTCGAGATCGGACTTGGGACATACAGCAGAAGACCGGAAGGTCGTTTGCTGCTGCAGTTCGTCATGTTCCAAAATTCATATAAAATCGTACAGTTATTCGATTTTGATGTATTATATACTGATGGAAATCCGTCGAAGAGAGAATCGTCTGAGCACAAAGATCACTCAATTCCGACATCAGAAGAGGAACTTATGGCTATTCTCGTGGGACTGCGCAGACTGCCAGCGAGAATTCAACCTCTACATCAACCCTTGGTGAAAGGTAATGCGTTTCATGTTTACTTGCTTCCGCTGCTTGTTAGAAATACATGGAACCCTAACGGGTCACGTTAACCAAACGATCGAATGCCAACAATTGGTATCAGAGCTTCGGTTTCGTGGTGAAGCGTGACACGTTAGGATAGGGTTTATGTGATTAATTTTTCGGAATTAGGATCACATGTTTAGGGTTTTGGTTTTATTGCGCAAACCATGAATATCCCTATGTAATATATACCCTATATCATATCTATTCGTCCATGGTTGTGTGTGAGAGGATTCGACGAAAACTGTTCGTCAATTTCACATGCAAGAAAGAAAGAGAGGGCAAAAATAGAATCACGCTTTTGAGAGAAAATCCAGCGTAGTGATATTGCAGAGGCAATAACCAGAGTTTCAACGGTCGGATTGATCTGTAATTTGGTCAGCACGTTCAGACCTTGTGGATGTACATTTTGAACGGTGGAGATTGAATTTGGAGCTTTTTCTTGCTGGGAGTACGCTGAAAACAGAAGCAGATATTTGGGCGATTCTGTTTTGCGCAGTCGAGGGAAAAGTGCCGTTTCTGACAAACTAATCGTTGGATCAAGCTTTAATTTGGTCAGCACGTTCAGACCTTCTGGATGTACATTTTGAATGGTGGAGATCGAATTTGGAGCCTTTTCTTGCTGGGAGTATGCTGAAAACAGAAGCAGATATTTGGGCGATTCTGTTTTGAGCAGTCGAGAGAAAAGAGCCGTTTCTCACAAAATAACCGTTGGATCGATCTGTAATTTGGACAGAATGTTTAGGACTTACAGTAGTAGATTCTGGACGGTGGAGATTGGATTCTGAGGTTCTTTCAGTTTCGAACTACGAACGACAGTTGGTGTAGTTTGGTGTTGCGCGTTGGGCTGAACTTGGTTCCATGCAAGTAGGCCCTTGGACGAGCGACAGTCCGGGCGAGGGGCACTCGTCAAGGCACTTGGGGCGCTCCCTGACATAATTGGCGGTGGGATATGACGATGGACGTCTTGGGGCACAAGCAATCCTGCTTGTTGCGTAAGGCATCGATTCCACAGTAGGAGTGTCGGACAAGACATTAAAATATAGAGGCGTTTTTATTCCTAATATATATAACTGTCATAATTGATTTAATTGTCTATTATTATTATATATATATATATGGATGCCTGATCTCTATGATTTATTGTCTTATATAGAAGCATGCTAGATTGCGTATTATATTTGGTATATTATATGCATGTATTGCTAGAGTGTTGGATAAGACATCCAATTTTAAGAAAACTAATTCCTAATATATAACTGCCATAATAGATTGTATATTATTGTTATATATGGATGTCGAATTAATTCCTAATATATGACTGCAATAATTGATTTAATAATCTATTATTGTCATATACGAATGTCGAATTAATTCCTAATATATAACAGCTATAATTGATTGTCTATTATTGTTATATATGGATGTTGAATTGATTCCTAATATATAACTGACATAATTGATTTAATTATCTATTATTGTTATATATGGTTGCTCATCGATATCGATGATTTTGATAATCTAGACGATATGACGATCGATATCGATAGTTTCGGAATTTTGATAATCTTGATGTTTTTTGAATATTTGATAATCTAGTCGATATCGATGATTTTGATAATCTGGACGACATCGACGGTCGATATCGATGGTTTCAAAAATTGGACAATCTGGAAATTTTGAAAATTTGATAGTCTGGAAGTCTTTGCTGATATTCGTGCCTGGTGGCAAACAATCGAATTCGCTGATATATAACTGTTAATGATTGATTTAATTATTGATTATTGTTATATATGTATGCATGACTCTCTGTGATTTACTGCCTTATGTGCCGTAATAGAAGCATGCTAGCGTTGCGTATTTTATTCTGAATATCATATGCATGTAAAAACCCTCGGTGTTAAATTACTAAGTGGGAGAGGGGATTGGTAAATATTCCCGCGGCCTCCATTATTGGTTTGTAAGTGATGTGAGTAAACTTGCGTGTTGGCAATAGGCCTTCCTCCCTAACGGATGAGTTTATTCACGGATCACTGGTACAGACTTCATTACATAATTATTGTTTGTAATGTGGTACATGAACTTGCGTGTTGGCAATAGGCCTTCCTCCCTAACGGATGAGTTTATGTGGGGCTCACTGGTACAAACTTATAATTGATGATTGTAGGAAGCTATCCGAGTGCGTGTGTACTTCTCCAACTGTAAGGCACACAAGCTCGCGCAGTGGACTTGGGATCAAATAATGGTGTACACTTAGGTGTAAATAATTAGTATCCTCCCCAACGGAGTCACTGCTATTATTTGCATGACTAAAGAGGAACCGACTATTAATTATTTTGTCATAAAGTTAGGTTGACAAATGAAATTAATGGGTAAAACCTTCTCTTGTAAATGTTTGGGTTTGTAAACGTCCACACTAACGTGGCTTGCAGACTCACGGTGCTTGAGATGTCGGTGAATTTTATTTTTATATAGTTTTGAGGGAATCAATATAAAAGGATAAAATTCGAAGATTTGATCGGTATATTTATTTATGATTCTCTGTAATTTCAAATGGTTTTATCTCGCTTATTGTTGACTAAAAGAAATTATATTTACTGGTCCAAAATTAGATGATTAGAAAAGAATCTTGGTTTTGAATTTTACTGCTTAAGAAAATACATGTGTGTTCTCACAATGGACGTCTCATGATGCCTATTAAAGTCTCTAGTGAAGAGATGAGAGGTTCATAGAAATATGATGGTCTCATGTAACTCTTCGGATACTTGAGTAAGTTAAAAGGCAAAAGATCATGATTTAATTTGATGAATGAATTGGGAAAGCATGGAGTATAAATTGAAGGGAAACCTAGATCAATTTAATTCTTTGTGAATTGCCTAGATGTTTTTGAGTAAGTTCCACCTGAATTACAATAGGATGTATATGGTGGAAAACTTCTGGCAAAACATGTGGCAAAGGAAAGCCATTTTCATCATAATGTGAACAAGTTTTATATCTTATTCACTAGTTGTTTAAAACATGATTAGTGATGGCATTTACTGACACGAAGTGTGTAGATACTGGAATCACTAAATGTTTATTACTAAATGAGGATAAGATTGTTATGACATGGGTAAAACTACAAGAGTAGTGGCTATTGCAGTGGGAGTTGTCTATTTATTAAATGATATGAGTAGACGTTTGATTTTATGAAATTGTCTTTACGTACATTTTCATAGAAAGAATTTGATTTCGGTTTCTATGCATTAATAGATGGATACTCCATTTCATTTAAATGATATGGTCATTATAATGAATGATAGAGTTGTAATCTGTTATGGTACGTTGGTGAACAATTTGTACACTCTTAAATCATGTTTATCCCCTGGATGCGACAAATAGTAATTAATAATGAGTCTTCTAATCTAGTAAGAGAAAGGTACCTTCGGAAATGAATTTCCCACCTTAATGGTGTGACGAATAGAAGGAATAGCACTCTTATGGTAGTGATTAGATAGATGATGAATTATTTGGAATTACTAAATTCATTTTATGGATATGCCCTAGGAACAGTAATTCATAAGAATGTTTTTCTATTTGTGGGATATCCTAGAAAAATGAAGGATGATTTATTTAGTCCACAAGATCGAAGAGTGATTGTTAACATAAACACTAGATTTTTGGAAAAAGGACTATGTAATAAATCAAATACCCATGTATAAGTTGTTCTAAAGGAAGTGAGAGGAAAACACAAAGTATAAGTACCAAGTGTACAAGAGGATATACCACAAGGTAAACTGCAACGCGTGTCACGTCTGATATACAATTGCATGTAGTGCCTTGTCGTAGTGGGAGGATTCTTCGACAACTTGTAAGATACATGTTTTGGGAAAGTCGTGAGACTTGGTCCCTCGCAAACATGAAATGGACCCACGGATACGACGAAACACTACAAGTTAGAAATGCCTAATCCTAGCAAAGTGCAATGAATATTAAAATAGAACGATTTTAAATTAGGTCTGGATGCTTGTTGAACCGCTAAATGGCGTAAAAGCCATTGGAAGCGGGCATGCAAGAATAAAAGAGGATCATAGAATAAGGTGAAAACCTTGGAAGCAAGCTTGTTGCGAAAAGGTATACTCAGAAAGAAAGGGTTCGATTATGAGAAAACCTGTTCGCCGGTAGCTATGCCTAAGTTGATCCGAACTCTTTTATTTGTTGCTACTCATATGAAATATGAGGGATAGCAAATAGATGTCGAGACAGCTTTCCTGATTGGAAGTCTTAAGGGAAACATCTATGTGAAGCAACCAGAATGATTCATTGCAAAGAGCTAAGAGCATTGTGATAGTGAGCTTAAAAGTGTCCATTAATGGACTAAAACAAGCTTCAAGATCATGAAACATCCGTTTTGATGAGGTAATCCAGTGACATGGATCTAATCAATGATCGGATGGGTCTTGTGTATTGAAAAGAGTGATGGAAACGTGGTGGTATTTCTTGTACTATATTGTAGATGATATATTGCTCATTGGAGACAATGAAAGAGTATTGTCGGGCGTATGTGTATGGATAATAAAGCGGTATGAAATGAAGGACTTAAGAAGAACAAAAATATCCTTTTGATCACGGTAATACGGATCACAAGAAAGGATATTATGCTTGTCTCAAGCTTCATGAATTGATACGATCCTTACTTGTTTTAGCAAGTGACTTTATCTAAGAAAATATGTCTTGAGACACAAAATGAAGATAAAGGTGATGAAAGCGGTTCCTTATGCTTCGGCGAATAAGGAAGCTTAATCTTAGGAATGCTATGCGCGAGAATGGATATCTATTTTGCTGAACGCATGAACAGTGGGTATCAACGTAACCCGGAACAAGAATGATGAACTGTGGTAAGACATATATGAAGTGCCTGAGAAGGACTGGAAATTATATGTAAGCTTACTGGGTAAATTCACTGCTTCTTGTGGATTACGTAGATTCGGATTTTTTAGTCAGATTGGACGGCAGTAAATCCACCTCAAGGTTATGTGTTTAATTTTAGGAAGTTGAGTCATAATGTGGAGGAGTGTTATATAGAAATATATTTCAGACTCCGGACTCCATCATGGAAAGATGATAAATTGGAGCCTATGAGGCAGCCAAAGTATCTGTATGACTCTAGAAACTTCAAGATGGACTTCGAAGTGTTTCTAAGTTTGCCCAAGGATATCACAATTTATATTGATGATATTGGTGCAGTTGCAAACTTGAAGGAATCACGAGCCCATAAGGCAATTAAACACATGGAGTGCAAGTACCACCTGTTACGAGAAATCGTATGATGAGGGGAAGGTTGTTGTCGCCTAGATTGTATCGGATGATGACCTAGTAAATCCATTTACAAGGATATTAAGGCGAGAGCTTTTAATGGTCGTGTAGTGGGAGTGGGAATCAGATGTATGACGGAAGACATGACAGCATAGTCTTTTAGTATAAGTGGGAGATTGTTGGATTGTATACTAAAAGTCTAGCTTTTTGTATGAACAATGTTGTAACAATTAATTTGAAATGAGAATCATATGATCAAATGATTGCATCTTATAATTTATTTATATGTTCGATGCAATAGTCCACTTACTTTATACTGTAGATAATATGTTGTGCGACAACACGCGGAAGATCATATTATCGGTTTCCTTATAAAGTATAAACTGATGCTCACAACCGAGATAGACGGGGACTCTCTATCGGGATGGTTGTAGTGTGGTTTGGTATTAGCTTGTCTTGGCTATAGAATCACATTAGTGCACTTGTGTGTATTGAGCAGGACCGCTTGAGATCGTTCGATTTATACTGACTTATAGGAGAACTTGATCTCAGTTATTATGGAAGTTCGTGCTCTTAATCCCTATTCAATAACCTCGACACATAGGGCAGTATGTATTTCTTTGATTCATCAATGGGTGAGATTTACATGCAATTAAATCAATAAACTCGGTGAGTTGGGAAGTAGTGCTGTCTCTATGGTGTGCTGTTGATTGTAGAAGGAATCCGTTTCCGTCATAGGTTGATGATGTCCCCTTGAGGAGCTCATAAGGATTATCATGTAAACCCTGCAGGTGGAATTTATTCCGGCATGATAATGAGGTTGAGTGGTACTACTCTTGGATGCGATATTAATTAATTGAGTTGTCAGTAACTTAAATTAATTAATGGACATTGTATATCTTAAACATGGGGAGACTAACGGGCTCATAATAAGAAGGAGCCCAAAACGTAATTTTGGGATTGGTATGGTAGTGCAGTAATAATATTTTAGTGGAATATATTATTATTATTGGACTTAAGTATAAGCTTTGGGCTAAGCTTGGATACTTAAGCCCAATGGAGGCCCAACCCAATTTCTCCTCCTGGTCCCTGCTGTAGCCCATGTATATAAGTCACCTCAGCTTATCTGGAACCCTAATCTAATTCATTATTCACGTGTGATGAGGGTTGAGAGCAGATTGAGTAGGTCTCGTAGATCTCGCCCACATGACGTCGAGATCGGACTTGGGACATACAGCAGAAGACCGGAAGATCGTTTGCTGCTGCAGTTCATCATGTTCCAAAATTCATATAAAATCGTACAATTCTTCCATTTTGATGTATTATATACTGATGGAAAGCCGTCGAAGAGAGGATCGTCTGAGCATAAAGATCACTCAATTCCGACATCAGAAGGGGAACTTATGGCTATTCTCGTGGGACTGCGCAGACTGCCAGCGAGAATTCAACCTCTACATCAACCCTTGGTGAAAGGTAATGCGTTTCATGTTTACTTGCTTCCGCTGCTTGTTAGAAATACATGGAACCCTAACGGGTCACGTTAACCAAACGATCGAATGCCAACAGGATGAACAAGTTGGATATTTTTACCAAGGATTAGTGAATGGGCAAAGAATTTATGTTGATGCCTCGGCGGGTGGATCCATACTTGGTGTAACTCCAGAAAGAGCAATGAAGATATTCAATGAGATTGCTACAAATGTTTACCAATGGCCATCAGAGAGAGTAAGTGGATGTTATAGCTTTGAGAACTTTGATCAAGGGAAACACTCTAGTGTCAAAAGTGTGAATGTTGAGCCACAAATGCCAAGTGTTGAAATGATAGCTTCGGAAGTATTGAGACAAATGAGCTTGAATCAAAGTGTGAGCCAAGGAGCTAATATGGTTGACGGGAAAGTCAAGCAAGGTAAGCCACTTTCGAATGTTGTGAGTGGGGAACAGTGGGCTATGTCCAAGCCAAAGATCGAAGATGTGCAATACATGCAAAGAAGAGGTTACCAAGGGAATTACCAAAATAATTTCCAAGGAAATTTTCAACCAAGGCAAGGGAGCTTTAATAGTCAAGCTAGTGGAATCTCTTACCTACAACAACAAAGCAAAACAACTTCTCCTACTCTAATCCAAGCAATGCGGTTGCTTATCCTCAAGGATATCATCCGAGGGATAAAGCACCGAACAATGAGGGAAGAGCATCGATCGATGAGCTACTTGAACAATTAATAGCATCAAACAAAGCTCGAGATGAAGCAATGAAAAAGACCGAAGAAGCAAATTAGAAGAGACTTAAAGCTTTGGAGTCCAATGTGGGACAAATTGCAAGTTCTTTGAGTGCTCAACAAAAGGGAAAGTTTCCAGCCACACCCGAGGTTAATCTGAAAGCTCAATGTTTGTTGGTTGATATGAAAGAGGAATGAAAGGTTGAAGAAGGGTTGGTGAAAAGCAAGGTTGTTGGAAAAATGAAAGAAGTAAGTAAGAAAGAAGAGAAGGGGCCAAAATAGATACCTAAATGGAAAGGGTACAAGAGAAAAAGAAAATGGAGGAGAAGGTCAAAGAAGAGGAGTACAAACGTGACTATTGGGGTATTCCAATCACTCCATTCCCTATTCCCTATCCACAAATGTTTGTAAAGGAGGAGAAAAAAAAGGAATTTGAGGAGCATGTGAAAAAGCTCAAGAAGAAGTATGAGGAGAAAAGGAAAGAAGAGAAATCTGAAGTAAGTGAATCAATGCAAAAAGGAGGGCCTCTGAAGGTTAGTGATCTGGGGAAGTTCATAATCCCTTGTGATTTTGAAAAGAAGGGTACCCTTGATGCATTGTGTGACTTGAGAGCAAGTGTCAACATGATGTCTCATGTCACGTTCAAATACCTTGAATTGGAGAGCTCAAGCCTACTACTATCCATCTTGAAGTTGTAAATGGAGAAGTTGTGAAGCCATTAGGGATTGTTGAAGACATAGAGGTGAAAGTGAAAGGGCTAGCTTTCCCGATCGACTTTATGGTTTTGGAAGTGAATGCGGACCCTAAAGTTCCACTTATTTTGGGAAGACCATTTCTAGCCACCGGAAGGGCAAAAATTGATGTTGGAAGAGAAGAGTTATCCTTGAGCTCAAAAGGAAAGAGTGTCATAATCTTGTGCAACAAAGGAAGCAAATCACATATGAAGCCTCCGGATGATTACATGGATCATGACTCTATTCTCTTTGATAATTTAAATTCTTTTCTTTATGATTATATGAAAATGTCAAATTCTAACTTGTCGTCTTTTGATGTTGATAGGAAGAAAGCATCGGAGTTTGATTGGAAAATCGACAAAGGAGGAAAGGAAAGCCCATTAGAATCACTTCTTGATGATGATTTGATGCTTGTAAGCAAGAATGGGGAATTTGAGTTAGTTGATAAGAAGAGGGCCAAGCAAATGTTCAAAGTGAGGATGCAAGAAGAAAGTGAGGTGGATCAATCTTTGGTCCAATGAGCATGAATATTCCGTCCGGCTTGAAGACGTTAAATTTAGTGCTAAATGGGAGGTAACCCATTCTTTTTATGTTTTGATGCTTGTTTTGTTGTTTGGTCTTGTAGGTGGATCGTGCTCATGAGAAGAAAACTTATTGAAGGAAAGAGAAGTGCTCCTTGATTTCGAGTAGGGATGTTGTACCACTTGTTGCAAACTTAATTCTCGACTCATGTCTCGAGTTAAGTTTGGGGAGCTAGTGTGTGGTAGACATAGCTCAATTCGTTGGATGCGTTTGCTTCTCTACAAGAAGATCATGAAGGGAAACTACAAAGGTAAGTCCCACCACCTTTTGCAAACTTAATCCTCACCTCTTGGTTCGATTTAAGTTTGGGGGAGAGTGTGTGGTGTGAATCACCACTTGTATGTGATTCTTGTAAAATTGGATCAATATTAAAAATTTTCTCACGAGTTTGGTTGGATTTTGGTATGTTTGGTGGTGTTGAAGTGCATGTGAATCCATATTTTTAATGACATTGTTGAGCTAATGGTGTTTGATGAGTCTTTGAGCATGAATGAAGGGTATTGGAAGCATGGATGGAGCTTGGAGCTAATGCTTTCCTTACCAAATGTCTATAGAGGGAGTATACTCTACACTTTATCACTTCTAGTTACTTGACAATAATTGATTTTGATTTGGATTGATGTGATTAGTATGTTACTTAATTTGTTATGTTTTTGGGAGATTTCCTTTTCAATCAAAGATGGGGATGTTTGTGAGCTTAATTTTATATGGATGATTTGAATGTGGGCTTAATTTTCTTATGATGGTAATTTTTGGTTTTGTATTTTTTGTGTTTTTATAATATTTCTTATTTGGTGAGTCTTTTCTAGTATGTTTTGTGTGTTTTTCTATTATTGTTTAGGGATTGTCTTGGTTGTTTATTTTGGATTGTCGTGAGTCATTTTTGAATATGAATGATGACATGTTGTGGTGATAAGTGATGACAAGTTATGTTTAACAATCTCTACACTTTCAAATTGTAATATATTTTACTTAACTTGTTCAATTTTGAGATGAATGTGGTGTAATAAGTTCTTTAAGGTCCAAGCATAAGCTTGTGAGTATTTGAGCCTCAACCGTGCATACATGGTATTTTTCTTCATGAGTGGATTGGTTGTGTTTGACAAGCTAGAACTTGCTCAAGGACTATAGGAACGAGCCCGATTAGTGGAGATTAGTGCCATGATTTAAGGCCGTCCTTGTTATTCATAGTCATTGTAATATATTTCCCTACCATGAACATCATCCCTAGTTAACCACTTTGAGCCTTTAGACCTATTTCTTGTGAATTTGGCATATTACAAGCTATGATTACACACTTAAAGCCTTATATATATATCCTTTGTGTGGGTGATTGAGGAGATGGTAACTAGAAAGGTTTGATGAGATATTGTGCAAAAGAGAGAAAGGAAATGGTAACAAGTAAGAAAAGGATGAAAAGAGCAAAAATAAGAATGGACATGCAACCTTAAAATAAGAAAATGAGCAAAGCATGCTCAAGAAATCATGAACACAAAAGAAGGAAGCATGCATGGAAAGAAGCTCAATCCAAGGAAAGTTGATGATTAGTACTTGAGATTTGTAAAGATAAGAAAGGGAGAAAGAGAAGTGAAGAAGTTGAAGAAGTTGGCCATCTCTTCGATTACTTACACATGATTAGTCACTATTACCCATATTCTTCCTACCCAACCAAAGAGCTTATCATTACATCCTTAATGAAAGATCTTTTTTTTCACTAAATGAAACTTTGGTGGTTTGTGAATGTAGTCCACGAACAAGCTTATAACGAGTCGAGCCAATCGATTGATAAGTGTTGTGTTACCACTTTAAAGAGTGTTGAGTGACATTTATAACCCATGTGAGGCTTGGACCAAAAAGAGACTATATTACACTATTTTTCCCTTGTGATTGAACTTGTTAATATTTTTTGCATGTTATGATTTTAATATTGTAGGATGACTTAGCAGGATTTGTAGTTCTTATTACTATTGATGTGTTAATTACTTATGTTCGTGTAGTATTTTCCTAGGTGAAAATCACTCTTCTTGGTTTATCATTTTCGTTGTTCGGGGACGCACAACACTTTAAGTTTGGGGGTGTGATGAGTGATATTTTTACCTAAATTTTAGTATCTTTTTATATCCGTTTTTATAATATTTTATCTGTATCTGTGTGTTATTTGGTTGTATTTTATGTTTTATGGAAATGTGTAAAAATGAGCTTAAACGTATGTAAAACAGGTGAAAATGTAGCATAAACTGAGAAGAGAGATGAAACAAAGAGGAAAACAGGGTATGACAGAACTCAACCCGTGTGCTGCAGCTCGACTTGAGCTGGGCAGCATAAGTCGTGCGCTGCGCACGGGCCTATAAGCGAAGGCCGTGTGCCAACATCAGAACGACCAACACGGACATCCTATGCCCGTGTACCAGAACAAGAGCCGAGTCCAGTTCCAATTCGAGTTGAGCTCTGCTGCTAGACTCGAGCTCCATCTGCGGCCGAAAAATGCCACCAGGACGTGACACGACTCGAGCCGTGTGCATGCACTCGAGTCGTCTTGTGTAATTTTTTGAGAAAAATACAGCAACCTTCTAGAAGCTTTCCAAGGGGTATAAATACCCAATATTTCAATATTTGATCAGTTTTGGATGAGGGTTTCACTATTTCACACACTTCACACACAATTCTCTCCATTTTACACCATCATCTTCATCCATTCATCATCTATTCCATATATCTTCATTCCTCCATCAAAACCACCATCAAATTTAGTAAAAGAAGCAAGGAAGAGAGGGGATTTGCAAAGGGGAGAAGGAGATCATCATTGAAGCAATTCAAGGGAGTCTTCATCTACACTTTGTATTTAAACCTTGTAGTTAATCATGTTTTGTAAGGAATTTAATGTGTATGTTAATTTTCTTATGGATATGAGAGGCTAATCTCCCTTGTGAGATTAGCAACATGAGAGTTGTTGGATAATTTTGGGATTTATGTATTTGAATTTATATGTTGATTGGGTTAATTGATTTTATATCGTTGATGCTTTAGATCTTGATGTTTATGATGATTTGTGTGGTTTGTTGTTTTAAGCATGTTTTAGATTGAGAAGTCAATGATATGTTTAGGATAATTAATTGAATCATTTTGTCATACACTTCATGTGCATTATAAAATATAAAGAGATTGAGAAATCCTTTAGAGTTTAGAACCCTATGATAGAACATATGATTAGTTTGATCGAGAGATTGATTAATCATGTGAACGGACTCTCATTTCAAGCTTAGTACCTAGTTGGAATTATTTGAGTGAGAACCAATCATTTGAGTTATGTTGAGCATATCCTATTCATTCCGAGAGGGAGTTTAGGTGAACTTAGTATTGGCCCTTAGTCTATGCCCATGATCCATATGAATTTGATGCATGTATCCTAGGATTTTCACTTCTTAATTGTTGTTAATCTCACTTTGACTCAATTTGGTAAATCACTTTTCATCCATTTATCTTATTTGTTGATCATTACTTGTATTGATTAATTTTAATTACTTGTTTGAACAACATATCCCTTGATAAATCATCTCTATAAAATCATGACAAACGTGATCTCGCTTAAGCTCTAGCGCCTTCCTCCCTGTGGTTCGATAAATTTTTGAATTGGTCATCCCGACTACAAGTTATGGCTAATCAGTGACCAAATCGATATTGACATCAAACAGGTTTCAGTCTACTTCTGATTATGATGTGAACTATACTAATGCTTTTACTTCTAGAGCAGGTATATTTGAAGAGCCATTGGAAAGCAAAATTGTTGAACTTTTGAAAGAATTAAAGGTTGTCAACCAAGAGAATGATGGACTGAGACCATAACAAGACTTGAGGTAAGTCTTACTAAAAAGGATGATGAAATTTCAAAACTCCAAGTACAGTTAGCTGCTTCAACACTGAGTTTCAAAAAGTACTCTAAGGTACATCTGTTTTGAATGAAGCTCTGTATGTTGGTAAATCTGATATGTGTGGGTTTGGATTTTTTGAAAATACATCTCCTTTTAGCTTTGTAAAACATGTTGCATTTGTGAAACCAGGTTTTAATGGTATGTCTAAAAAGTTTCTAAAACAAAGAGGCGGAAGGACTTTTATTTGTAATTACTGTTCAGTTCCTGGACACATTTGTCCCTTTATTTGTTATTGAAAGATGATCTGCAGTCTGGAAAAGTGTTACCTGAAATGTTACCATACAAGTATTCACACACACCTAGATCTGCTTGGGTCAGAAAAGCAAAAGTGCTACGTAATGTGGTCTGTACTTCTTTACAAGTATGTGTACCTGGTTTATGGTATTTTGATAGTGGTTGTTCTAGACATATGACTGGAAATGTTAAATACTTGAAAGACTATGAAACCTTTGATGGTGGAAAAGTTACATATGGTGGTGGCTCTTAAGGAAACATTATTGGAAAGGGAACTTTAAATGTCAAAGGTTTTCCAAATCTAAAGAATGTGCTGAATGTTGAAGGTCTGCGTGCTAATTTGATAAGAATAAGTCAACTTTGTGATGATAATTTGCATGTGAAGTTTGATAAGAATTCATGCTATATGCTTGATGAAACTAATTACTGTGTGATGGTTGGTAATCGATCTACTAATAATTGTTATCTTATTAGTAACAACACTTACTGCAACATCTCACAACATGATGAATGTGTACTTTGGCATCAGAAACTTGGCCATGTGAATTACAAAAATTTATAGAAATTGGTTAAGTTAGAAGCTGTTAAAGGTCTACCTAAGCTCAGTTTCAGAAATTCACCGGTATGTGGTTCATGCCAAAGAAGTAAACAGGTAAAGTCTTCACATAAAATCACATCACTGTGCACTACTTCTAGATGCTTTGAAATCCTTCATATGGATCTAATAGGTCCTATGGAAACTGAAAGTCTTGGTGGTAAAAGGTATTTTTTTATTTTTGTGAATGATTTTTCTAGATTTTCATGGGTTGAATTCATTAGAGAAAAATCAGAAAATTTTGAAGTGTTCAAAATTCTTTACAAAAGGTTCAAGAATGCTTTTAATCTTAGGATTTGTAGGATTAGGACTGATCATGGTAGAGAACTTGAAAATCATTTGTTTTATGAGTTTTGTGAAGAGAAAGGTATTGTTCAAGAGTTTTCCTCTCCTAGAACTCCACAGTAGAAAGGTATAGCTGAAAGAAAAAATATAACACTACAAGAAATGGCTAGGGTATTGCTTACTCAATGAATGTGTGTAAAAGATTTTGGGCTGAAGCATTGAATACTGCATGCCATGTGTTAAACAGAATTCATTTTAGACCTGGATGTTCTATTACTTCTTATGAGCTGCTGCACAAGAGGAAACCTAATCTGAAATACTTTCATGTCTTTGGTTGTATCTGTTTTTTACTAAATGACATAGAATATCTATCCAAGTTTGATTCTAAGAGTGATAAGGGGTTGTTCATAGGTTACTCTAAGAATAGCAAAGCTTATAGAGTGTTTAATCTTAGAACTAGAACAGTACAAGAGTCTGTTAATATTGTGTTTGATGATTCTTCCAATATTGCAGGTAGAAAATGATGAGAGTGAAAATAAGCGTGTTTAAGTATCCAATCTAACACCTTTTTGATGGAAATTCTTGTTATATATTAGCACAAGTGTTTTATATTTATTATATGTGATAAAAAGGTGCACTTGAGGTGTTTTATTGTATTTTAGGTGGGAAAAGGATTAAAAGTGCAAAGTTGGAGAAAATGTGCAACTTGTGCAAGAATGCTTGAAAAACGCATGTCCAAATTTCATAATTTTTTTGTGTTGTTGTGGAGATCAAAACTGATGATATGATACATGGTTAAAAATCCACTGAAAAGAGGATCATTTTGATATAAATAACACCTCAATCCGATTCCAAACGAGGAAGTTATGAGCAAAATGGTGACGTCGCGCGAGCTGTACCGAACAGAACAGATGTTCTACTTTCCATGGCTTGTTACAGATTGAAATCTTAGATTTTTTATGAGTTCTTTATATGGATAGAAATCCAAGGAAGAGAGGATCGCGTGAGTATAAGAATCACTCAAATTGGAGCTCGGATGTGGAAGTTATATGCAAAACAGTGAGGCGGCGCAATTCCAATTCGACCATTACAGTCGAATTCGACCAGACACCTTGGTCGAATTCAAGCAATTTTGGTCGAATTGGAAGCCTGAAGTACGGAAAATCACCGATTTTGATTCGACCAGGATTCGACAAAGCCCCTAGGTCGAATTCCATGCCTGGGACGCGTCCGGATCTGATTTTTACACCCCAAGTGCATGTTTTTGCATATTTTTCAAGAAAAAGCACATCCAAGGTCCATAAGGAGTGCTTACAAGTATAAAAGGGGATGTAGATCACATCATTATTCATCATAGAGAGACTAGAGAGGGATACAACACAACACAATCATACTACACCCCACAAGGGGGGATCACCCCCAACCATCATCCACATCCTTTCCTGCATCCATCTATTACTTTAAAGATTCGTTTGTGGAATCAAGAGGAGAACCAAGAGGAGGATTCAAGATGGAGAAGGACGCGATGATGCTACATCTAGGGTTCTATTCATTTCCTAATTTATCTTGTAATTTTTTAGACATCCGGGTAAGATCTATCCAACACCCATAATTGTTCTTCGAAACATCATGGGCTAGAGCCTTTTTGGTAGAACTAGGGTTGTGAAGGTTTTCACAAATTAATTGAACTATTGTGTGTATACTCCGTACAACACTACTTGTGGATTTATTTTATATATGATTGTCCTTTTTTTAATTCATACTCATAGTCGTTTTGTGCATCATTAACTGTTATGTAGAGTCTGAATACATATCTTGGTTATTGATTGAGTGCGTTCACTGCTGAGTAGGATTCCATGTTATGATTCTAAGTGAGGGGACTCCGAAGCTTCATTAGAACTATCATATATAAATACTTGTTAATTGAATTGAGAATTCGAGTTAATAAGTAGGACAAAGAGGATAATTTCATAGTACCTATAAAGGGAGATCATATCGGGTTAGAGTACCAATCCTAGGGGAAAATAATTGATACTGATAGTACCTAGAAAGGGGGGTGAAATTATATCTCTTGCTCTGAGGTTATTCACACATGTTACACGCATGTTTACTTGTGTCTATAGAGTAGATATACATGGTTTAGTGATGCGTCCATATTGCACAAGGCAGAGTCAGACATCAACACGCGAAAGGGAAATTAATGAGTGAAACTGGATTATCCTAGAGCTACCTATTCTCCTACTTGATTCACTTTCATATTCTTCTAGTGTTTTATTTTATTTTATTTGTTATTTTAATTAATTGTTCAATAGTTAATAATTCAATCCTCAATCTTTATTGCCACAATTCGTCTTAATTAATTTAGTAAATAATTAAATTGATAATACGCCGTCCTTTGGATTCGATATTCACTTGGTCGCTTGCTTAAACTGCAATTGATATCCTTAATACTTAGGGATTATTTTACGTGCAAAGAGAAAGACATATGATGATATCTCTGATCTGATTGAAAACACATAACTCACAGATTTAGCTAATAATATTGAACCGAATGTGATCACACCTCCTACAACATCAGAAGCTGAATCAGAAGAGAATGAGAACCAGCATTTCAGAACTCCTAGAAACTCTCTAGTTAAAGATACAAGAAGGCCCATCTTCACAGATCATAGGAGATACCTCAACAGGTGTTCTAAGTAGAAAAAAGGTAAGATGAAAGATATGGTAAGATCTTTTTGTATGCCCAATTTATGCAATCAGGTATATGCTTAATGCTACTATTCTTCTGTTGAACCTAAGAATGTGACTGAAGCTTTAAAAGATGAATTTTGGATTGAGGCTATGTAAGAAATGATATTTGGAGTCTAGTTCCTAGAACCTGCAAACACTAATGTTATTGGAACAAAGTGGATTTTCAAGAATAAAACTAATGAATCTGGAAATATAGTAAGAAAAAAAGCAAGACTTGTTGCACGAGGTTACACACAGGTTGAAGGAATAGATTTTGATAAAACATTTGCACATGTAGCTATTAGGCTTCTCTTAGCTATTGCATGTTTTATTGGAATTAAACTCTTTCAAATGGATGTTAAAGCTACCTTTTTGAATGGTATATTAACAGAAGAAATTTTTGTTGAACAACCAAAAGGCTTTGTTGATCCATTATATCTTGAGCATGTGTATAAACTGAAAAAGGCTTTGTATGGATTGAAACAAGTACCTAGAGCATGGTATGGTAGCCTTACTGATTTCCTAATTCAGTTTAGTTTTATAAGAGGTGAGGCTGATAGAACTCTTTTCATTAAGCATGAACCTGATAGTTTCTTGATTGCTCAGATATATGTTGATGACATTGTATTTGAAGCAACATCACAGGTTGTGATGGACAACTTTGTGAAAGCTATGGCTACCACATATGAAATAAGCATGGTTGGTGACCTAAATTACTTTTTAGGACTCCAAATCAAGAAATGAGACAATGTTATTTTCATTTCACAGAGTAAGTATGCAAGAAACTTGATGAAAAGGTTTGGTCTTGAAAATGCTAAGCCAATAAAGACACCTATGGGAACTTCACAGAAACTGTGCAGAGATGATGCTGGACAAGATGTTGATCACACTCTGTATAGATCTATAATTGTTAGCCTTTTGTACTTAACTGCTAGCAGACCTGACATCATGTTTAGTGTTTGTGTATGTGCTAGGTACCAAGCTAATCCCAAGGAATCTCACATGAAAGCTGTTAAAAGGGTTATCAGATATGTAGCTGGAACAAGTGACATGGGCTTATGGTTTTCAAAGGATACAAAGAGCTTACTTGTTGGCTATAGTGATGCGGACTGGGCTAGAGACTGTGATGACAGAAAGAGCACAAGTGGTGGATGTATCTATAAAGGTAACAATCTTGTTTCTTGGCATTCTGAAAAGCAAAAATGCATTTTACAATCCACTACTGAATCTGAGTATATAGTTGTTGGTAGTTGTTGCACGCAATTGCTTTAGCTTAAAAAGATGTTAGATGACTATGTGCTTGAGACAAACACCTTGATGATTTACTGTGATAATACGAGTGCCATTAATATTTCTAAAAATCCTGTACAACATTCTCTAACTAAACATATAAGTATAAGGCATCATTTCATAAGAGATTTAGTTGAGAAAGAGGTTGTAAAGTTGGAGTACATTCCCATTGAGAAACAAATTGCTGATATTTTTACCAAGGCACTTGATTTCAAGCGATTTTCTTCACTTAGAAAACCTCTTGGACTCAGCATTCCTTGATTATCATGCATGCTATTTCTTAGAGTGTTACCACACTCGAGGAAACATTACTGTAAATTTTATCATTTTATGTCGAAATTAAATAATTTATAACTTATTTTGTTGCTACTAACTATAAAATCTTGTGGTGCTACTGGACATACACTAAAAGCACAGTTAAAATAAATCAAAGGTCTAAACATACTGAGTAACTAGGTACACTGGACTGACAACCACGATGTGTTCTTTTCAAAAGGCTGTTTGATTTCAAAAAGGGAAATAAGAACACTCTTGAACTACTACTGAGTAAGCAAACTCACGGGGCTGACAACCACGATGTGATTTTTCAAAAGATGGTATGTTTTCTTGAGATTAAGTGCATAAAAATCCATAAAAGGATAAAAGTGTATGTGTGCCTACAAAATTCACCCTTATTTGATTTTTCTAGAATATCTTTAGCTTCTTCAAAATTTTCAATTAAATTATTTATTTCATTTCATTAATTGATAAAATATTATAGTATTTCAATTTATATTGCATATTGTTTCTTATATTTTATTGGGCCGATATTTTCTCTTATTTTTTTGGCCAAATATTTTATCTCCCACGTTCTCACATATTAGTAGTTATTTGTGTTAATAGGATGATAACCTCCAACTAGGCAACACTTCTTCTCTTCTTCTTTTCGTGTGATATACTGCCTATATATGATGATGGTTGGCTAGAAGATATTGTGCATTATTATTTCTTTTCCTTAATTGTTGTGCACTCTCTCTCCTAATTTTTGAAGTTGAAAAGGTTTGATTGTCTCACTCACACATCATATAATGTCTTCTCCCTCCAAGAAAACCCATTCGGACCCTTCTTCACCCACAAGCTTTCCACACTCTGCAATACCAAATCCTCTCCAAACCCTAGCTGAAATGGCTGAGAATGTTGCAGTCGAAGACACCGCATGACCTCCTGCTCCTATTGTTGAATTTGCCATGCCCACTTAAATCGTTCTACCCTCAGGTACTTCCGATTCCCAACTTGAAGCCCTTTAAAAAAAAGTTCGAAGATATCCTAGTTGCAATAATCGAAGAACACATTGTTCCTACTCCTGAAACTCTCTCTAAAAATCCATCTGAAATTCCTGTTGTTTCTTCACCCATTCCTCCAACCACTGATAATCCAGTTTCAATGGATGTTTCACCCTCAGAACCTCAGCAAGCTCCGTCTCCCTCTTCACCATTACCCTCTCCTACTCATATGGAAGCTGCACCACCCGCTTCTTCTCCATCATCCTCTCCATCCGTGGAAATTATGGCCAAGGTGACCAAGAACTCTGCCAAAAAAAAAAGCTCCTCCTTCTCGCAGATCAATTGTCTTCAGAAAAAGTCATCCATTGAAGCCGATATTGAACCAAGTTCAAAGAAAGGGAAGTCTTCTTTTTCTAACTCTGAATTTGAAACTGGTATTGATGAAACTGTTTCTGCCCTTATGGAAGTGGATTCTACTGTACAGGAACCCACTTTGGCTAAATTTTGCAAGTCTCTGAGAAGAAAGAGGAGAGCACTTGTTCCTATTGATGATGTTGTTGTCACTACGCCCACTGGTGAATCTGAAAGTGAGTTGAACAATATCATTGATGATGCTGTTGTTGATGTTGCTGCTTCTGAAGCAACACCTATTGCAGATGCTGATGCAGAACCCTCTGATCGTGATGGTAATTCCTCTGATTTTAATGATGAACTTGAGAAAGATGATTCTGAAAAGAATGGTTAAACTGATTCTGATAAGGCTGAGGAGACCACTGTTGCTGACAAAGAAGTCTCTGGTGATGATGAAGGTCATGATGCTGAATTGGCGGATGGTTCAGAAGATGGTTCAGATGTTAAACAAGATGATGAAGAGAATGATGATTCTGACTATGACCTGGAGACTTATGGCTTTGACAGATTCTACTTTGAGGATTCTTCAAGAAGGTACAGACAGTTTACCTAGAAAGATGTCATTCATGAAAGGAGAATGAGAGATGCTGACCTTCTTCCTCACAATCTCATTCAATTTTTCACTAAAAAGAGCCTACTTAACTCTGTGAGGTACTCTTGATCCTACTTTAACACTTGGTTGTGTGAATTCTATGCTCATATTTGTCCTAGCATGTCTAAGAGTACCAGTCCCAAGTTTGGTAGAGTCTACTTTAGAGGAAAGATTTATGATTTCTCCCCTGCTAAGATCAATGAAATTCTTGGAACTATCAATGCTGAAAATGTTGCTGAGATAACTGATATGAATGAGGTTGTTGAATCCATCACTGTTTGTCTTGTTGTTGAATGGCCAAAGAAGTTGTTTTCTCCCAGTTTAACTAGCCTGCATGTTGTGTTGCATAAGCTTAGTGTATACAATTGGTTACTTTCTTCAAACACTACCAGAGTCATTACTGAGCAAGCCTGTTTAATCTATAAGATTGGTAAGAACCTACCCTTCAATCTTGGTGAGGTTATTTACTCCAATATTATGAGCTACTCTGGTACAGTTTTTAAGGTTGGCAAGCTACCTTATCCTACCTTGATTCATTCTCTGTTGTCGAATCAAGAAGCTGTGAGGAAAAGACGTTATTTTCTATCCTCATAGGCTCTTATTTTGGGTGTTGCCAAGCTTCTCCTTGAAAGAAACTGCATTGTTGATCTATCGTATGTAAACCCTGCTCCTGAATCTGAACAAGAAAATATTGCCATTGATGCTGACAACACTCATGTTCGCACAGATGCTCCTGCTCAGTCTAGACAATTAGTTTCTGTCACTGTACATCACAAGTACATTGAAGAGGAAGCAGTTGTCCTTGCTAAACAAGTGTCCCATCTCAGACTCCAAGCCTCTGCTCTGAACAGACAAGCTGACTTTCTAGAACAAAGAGCTCAGTTTTGGACAAGTTTGATATCCACACCCATAGGGGGAGAAGTACCTGATGCTACTGTAAATGTTGTGGTTAAAAGCTCTGGTTCTGGGGGAGTTGTGATTGATGACATCACTAATGAAGCTGAATATGTTACAAGGGTTGATGCTGCAAGTGCTACTGTTGATGCTGCTGATAAGGATGCTGATCCTCAGGGGGAGCCAAGTCAAGTTGAGCCAAGTCATGATTGATGTTGTGCTATCTGGAAGTTAACATTGGATACTTTGATACTAACTATTTGATCTAACTATTTGGTGTATGGATTATTGAACAGATGGATACACTTTACTGATTTTATTTCCTGATGAACTTATTTTACTTTAACTAGGTGGATATTTTATTTAATTTAGTTAGGTCCTGAACTTATTGGTTAAGTAGTTTTGATTAGCCTTCATCATTATTACTTTGATTGGCTTAGATGTTTACACTGCATTTCGAACTAATCTCTAATGTTTTGAAACTGTTTATCCTGTTATATTCTATCTTTCTTTGCATTATGTGTGTGATTGTGGATAGGCATGATTGGGGGAGATTATTGATGTGAAGTGTTGAGGCTAGTGTTATCACATCTGGAATCACACCGATCCTCACCGATCCTTATTGTTTTTGTTTAACCGTTAACAGTTTTTCTAGTATTCGATTAGTGTTGTGTTTAATGTTGCTTCAGGTGTGCTGTATATCTGGAAGCTTCTGGAGTCTTCAAGATGAGTTTGAAGTTGTTTGATGGACTTAAATTGATCCGCACGCTGATGGAACATTCTAGAAGGCTTTGCCAAGTAGTGGGCGGTTATACTTCATACCTTGAGGTGTTCCCACTCTCTCAGACCACTATTCACTTTGGCATGATCTTTGCAGTCTTCTACGTCTATATAAAGGGCTGTTGGATGATTAAGACAACTGGATTTTTGAGAGATTCCTATTGTAGATAGAGAGATCGTCCTTAGAGATTTTATCTTTAGGTTTCTTTTGTAATATTTTCACAAGTGTTGTCACACCTCGTGTAACACATAGTGTATACTGTTATTCCCGTGCATTTTATGTGTACTGTTCATAGGCAGTGGAAGTGCACATGTGAAGTAGGTTTAGATCTAACAATCTAGGTTTACCATTTGGGAACATGTTTGGATATTAGATCCGATTTTATATTCAAAGAGTGGAAGAAGATTTTCATCTCTTCGAATCTGTTTCTGTAATCACATTTTCCAATAGTGATATTTATGCCATGAGGCCGTCACAAACTTGCAAAAGTTTGTGAAAAGATTGAGTAATCTGTGTGTTAAGTCTTCCGCTGATTTAAAACTTGTTCTATACTTAGTCAAGTTTACATTCTGATACATAGAGTGTTGTACAAAGTGTTACCACACTTAGGACAACATCGTTGTTAAAAACACACTTTACACCTTGGGCACCTGATGGGTGTTTTCTCAACACACAATTTTAATCCCCAAGTATGAAGGATATCAATTGTAGTTTCGAAGGTGACCAAGTTAAATATCGAATCCACGGGACAGATAAATATTACTTTAGTTATTTACCAGCAATTATGACTATGTTGAGAATTGTGTTTGTTGGTTTGTAAACTAAGTAACAATTAAAATAGCAAATAAATAACAAGAATAAGAGAATAGTAGTTGTGATCAAATAAGATGATAGGTAGTTCGTCAGGCCATCCAGTTTCATTCGTTAATTCATACTTTCATGTGTCGATGTCTGACTCTACCTTGTGGTTTATGGGCGCATTGCTAGACCATGCAAATCTATTCTATAGACACAAATAGATAAGCTTTTGACACGTGTGAGTATCCTCAGAGCAAGACGTATACTTTACCTCCCTTTCTAGGTACTATCATAATTAATTATTTCCCATGCACTTAGTACTCTAACCCGATTTGATCTCCCTTTTTAGGTACTATAAATTTATACTCTTAATCCTACTTGTTAACCCGAATTCAATTCAATTAACAAACATTCATATAAGACGGTTCTAATAAAACCTCGGAATCCCTTCACTTAGAATTATAACAATAAACCCTGCTCATTGATTAGCCATAATATAGTGGGTATGACCAATTAAAGAAATTATCGAACCACAGGGAGGAACGTGCTAGAGTTTAAGCGATCTCAAGCTTATCGTGATTTTATAAGGACGACGGAAAGGGGCGGATAGGAGCAAATGAATGCAATTATGCTAAAGCAAGAAATAAAGATAAAATGAATGCAAAGATAAGATGGGTTCCAAATGATGCAAGGATGAGATTAACAACAATCATGTCGTAGATAATTAAGTAATTATGCCTTCCTTATCATCTCTAGCATCCAATAAAAAGTGAAAATCGTAGGTTTAAGCTCATTCACACACATTTCAGTAAAAATACAAAACACAACCAAATAGAACACAAATACGGATAAAAATATACGAAAACTCACATAAAAAGATACTAAAATCTAGGTGAAAATATCACTCATCACACCCCCAAACTTAAAGTGTTGTGCGTCCCCGCACAACGAAACTGATAAACCAAGGAGAATGATTTTCACCTAGGAAAAGACTAAACGAACATAAGTAACAACACATCAATAATAATAAGAATCACAATTTATGCTAAGTCATCCTACAACATTAGATTCATGACATGAAGAATTAACAAGTTCAATCACAAGAGAATATTAGTGTAATATAGTCTCTTTTTGGTCCAAGCCTCACATAGGTTATAAATGTCACTCAACACTCTTTAAAGTATGGTAACTCATCACTCATTAACCGATTAGCTCGACTCGCTATAAGCTTGCTCGTGGACTACATTCACAAACCACCAAAGTTTAAATTAATGATCAAAAAGGCCTTTAATTGGGATGTAATGATGGGCTCTTTAGTAGGGTAGGAAGAATGTGGATAATAGTGACTAAACAGGTGTAAGTAATCGAAGAGATGATCAACTTCCTCAACTTCTCCACTTTTCTTTCTTCCTTTTTTTTTTCTTTGGTACTCACAAGCTCTACTCATCAACTTTCCTTGGATTTCTTGAGCTTCTTATGATTCATGCTTCCTTCTTTGGATTTTTAAGTACTTGAGCATATTATTGTTGCTTTGCTCATATTTCTTGTTTTGAGGTTGCATGTGCATTCTTCATTTTGCTCTTTTCATCATTTTTCTTATTTATTTACCATTTCCACTTCTCATCAAACCTTACTAGCTACCATCTCCTCAATCACCCACACAAAGGGTATATATACATGGCTTAAGAAGGTAATAAAGGCTTGTAATGTGCTATATTCACAATAAAAAGGCTCAAAATGGTTAACTAGGGATGATGTACATGGTAGGAAAATATATGGCAATGACTATGAATAACAAGGATGGCCTAAGATCATTTCACTAATCTCCACAAATCGGGCTCGTTCCTATAGTCCTTGAGCAAGTTCTAGCTTATCAAATACAACCAATCCACTCATGAAGAAAACCCATGTATGCACGGTTGAGGCTCAAATTCTCACAAGCTTATGCATTGGACCTTAAAAAATTTATTACACCACATTCATCTCAAAATTGAACAAGTTAAGTAAAACATGTCACAATTCGAAAGTGTAGAGATTCTTAATCATAACTTGTCATCACTTACTACCACAACATATCACCACTCATGTTCAAAAATGACTCACAACATCCCAAAACAAACCACCAAACATGCCAAGACAAAAATAAAAAAACACATAAAACATAAAATAAAGACTCAACAAACAAGAAACAAAACAAAAACACAAAACATGCAAAAACAACAATCACCATCATTAGAAAATGAAGCACATATTCAATCATCCATAACAATGTAAGCTCACAATCATTCCCATCCTTGATTAAAAAGAAATCTCCCAAAGACATAACACATAAAGTAGCATGTTAATCCATCAATCCAAATCAAAATATGTCAAGCAACTAGAAGTGATAAGGTGTAGAGTACTCCCTCAATAGGCATTTGATAATGAAAGCGTTAGCTCCAAGCTCCATTCATGCTTCCAATACCTTTCACTCATGCTCAAAGACTCAACAAACACCATTAGGTCAACAATTTCATAAAAATATGGACAATCATGAACTTCAACACAACCAACCAATCATACCAAAATTCAACCAATACTCATAAGAAAAATTCAAAATTAGCTCAAAAATACGAAAAGTATATGCCTTCGAGCAAAGTAATTCACACCACGCCATATCCCCCCAAACTTATACACTTCAACTCAAGCACTTCTCGTATCTTCAATACGCATTCTCTTCACGAGCACAATCAACCTACAAACCAAAATGCAAAACAATATCAAATCCACAATTCTTATTGAAAGCACTAAATAAAGCAATAAAGATAATGATGGGTTGCCTCCCATCTAGCGCTAAGTTTAACGTCTTCAAGCCGGACGATAGTCTTTAGCTCATGGTGGTCTTGAATAGTCCTTAGGCACTATCATAGGTTTCTTCTTGAAGTAGTGCCATGTGCCCTCACGCTCAACCACAAGAACGTTTCCCTTCTTGTTAAATAGTTCAAGCAATTGGTCTCCGAAGGCGTTCTTCACAAGGAATGGCCCTTTCCACTTGTTCCACTTTTTCCATGGGGCTTTATATGCATTTTGAACTTCAACCACATCCCCCGGTAAGAATTCGGGCATTGACAAGTGTTGGTGCCCTCTTGCAACCTTTTTCCTACAATCACCAAACAAATTTTTATCAATAAAATCATGGAAGTTCTTAAGAGAATTTGAAATTTCAATAAAATGAGAAGGTTTAGGCTTGTGGGAAGCGAAATCCATGCTCTTAGTTTCCGGAGGCTTCTTTTCTTCCATAAGGGCATAAATCTCATCATGGTTTTGAATCTTGACTTTCTCTACCATTTCTTCAAGAGCTTCGACAAATCTATCGAATTCATCCGTCAACTATTCTTTCAACTCTTTAGCTTTCACCCACTTGGGCACCCTTTCTCTCTTTTCCTTCATAACCTCATCAACCCCCAAACTATCCTCTTTTCGATCTTTAATGGCCATGCATAGATTCGTTCCAGAGGTAGAAAGCTTGTTATTTTCTTCTTGAAGTCTTTCCATGGTGGACATAACTTGACTTACTTGGTGCTCAATTGAGTTCATCCTAGCACCGAATGCTACGATTGCACTTGTCACCATGTCACACCAATTTCCGATTCGATCCATCCATGCTTCATTAGACTTTCTATCATCTTCAATGCGTGCTATCATCCTTTCAAATAGCTCTTCTCTAAGCCTTTCTTTGTGGTCACTTTGGATGGAATAAGAGGTGTTGGAGTCTTGAAAATTTCCCCATATGTGTGGTTGATTTCCTTCTTGATGTCTAGAAAAATTTTCTTGAAAAATATCTTCCACACCTTGAGGGTACACTAGTTGATGCATTTGATGAGGAACTCCAAAATTCTCATAACCTTGTTGTTGGAATTGCACATCTTGTACTCCGTAATCCGGTTGCAAATTAGGTTCACCATTTGGCATTTAAAATCTTTGAAAATTTCCTTGTGTGTTCATAGCGGAATGAACACTTCTATTCACCATATCTCGAAGAATATCCATGTAACTCATATTTTTGGGGTTGCTCTCCTTCTTCTTCCTTCTCAAGGTATGCACCTATAAAAGAAAGAAAAATTAGAATAAAATTTTCCAAAGCTAATATAAGATGCAAAACTAAAAAAAAATGTCCTTATTAAGACCACTCTAAACAATCCTTCGTCAAACTACTAGCGACCGTTACCTCCCCGGCAACGGCGCCATTTGATTAGCCATAATATAGTGGGTATGACCAATTAAAGAAATTATCGAACCACAGGGAGGAACGTGCTAGAGTTTAAGCGATCTCAAGCTTATCGTGATTTTATAAGGACGACGGAAAGGAGCGGATAGGAGCAAATGAATGCAATTATGCTAAAGCAAGAAATAAAGATAAAATGAATGCAAAGATAAGATGGGTTCCAAATGATGCAAGGATGAGATTAACAACAATCATGGCATAGATAATTAAGTAATTATGCAATTAATTCTAATCTCTCATGGACAAGGTATAGAAGCGATCACTAATTCCACCTAAACTCTCTCTCGAGATGGATAGGATGTTGGCCCTCAACAAGGCTCCCAAACGCACATAGAATCGAGACAATAGCAAACACCTCCCACTAGGTACTAATTACTCTATGAGTTCCCTAATTAGGTACTAAATCATAAGCAATATTCCCTTTTAAGGTACTATGAATTCACTAATTGTTTGGGTTTCCTCATTTAATCAACCAACCTCTCGATTAAGCTAATCAAATTTTCTATCAAAGGGTTCTAAATTATGAAGGATTTCTCAATCTCTTCACAACCTATAATGCATATGAAGTGTATGATGAAATGATTCAATGAACTATCCTAAACACATAATTGATTTCTCAATCTCATTACATGCCCATGACAATTAATCACACATGTCATCATATAAATCAAGCAATAAACAATTAATGATACAAATAACACAAAACCCATTCAAGATTAAAATCCAATTGCATAAATACTAAATTATCCAACACCAATCATGGAGCTAAACTCACAAAGGAGATTAGCCTCTCATATCCATAAGAAAATTAACATAGACATTAAGATCCTTACAAAACATGATCAATCTATAAAGAAATGCACAAAAATTAGAATTAGATTCCCCCTTTGAAGTGCTTCAATGGAGATCTCCTTCTTCTTCTTGTGATCTCACTCTCCCTTGCTTCCTTGATCACTTGGATGGTGGATTTGATGGAGGGGATCAAGTGTAGATGGTGGATGAAGAATGGATGAAGATAAAGGTGAAAAATGGAGGAAATGGTGTGTGATCTATGTGAACAGTCGAAACCCTGGCCAAAATCTGATCCAAAATTGAAGTATTGGGTATTTATACCCCTTGGGAAGCTTCTAGAAGGATTCTGATTTTTTACAGAATTTACACCTACAAGGCTCGTGCTCTGCACACGGCCACAGGGGTGGCCGTGTTGTGTAATCTGGTGTCCGCGCACGGCTTTCGTTACAGGCTCATGTTTGGTACACGGCCCGTGTTTCTGCACTGGACACAGGTCATGTTTCCGGGCTCAGCTGGCCGTGTTGTGCTGTCTGCATCACTGTTTTGGCTCGTTCTTCCTCGTTTCAACTCCGAATTGAGATCCGCTTTTTCCTATGCCTTCCTTATCATCTCTAGCATCCAATTAAATTAAAAATACAACCAAATAGAACACAAATACGGATAAAAATATATGAAAACTCACATAAAAAGATACTAAAATCTAGGTGAAAATATCACTCATCACTCATTAGTGAATGCACTCAATCAATAACCATGTTATGTATTCAGAATCTACACAACGATTATTGATGCACAAAACAACTATGAGTATGGATTAAAAACGCACAATCTTATATAAACTAAACCACAAGTAGTGTTGTACGGAGTATACACACGAAATATAAATCAACTCATGAAACCTTCATAACCCTAGAACTACCGAAGTGGCTCTAGCCCATGATTGATCTAGGAACAATCATGGTTAGATGGACCAATCTTACTTGAATCTCCAGCTGAACCTCTGTCACTGCTCTCCTAATCTCCTCTTGCGCGTCACGATCTTACGCTCTCTAAACTCTCTTGTATTGTGTTGTTGGTGATGATTGATGAGAGTGAAAATAAGCGTGTTTTAGTGTCCAATTTAACACCTTTTTGATTGATATTCTTGTTATATATTAGCACAATGGTTTTATATTCATTATATATGAGAAAAAGGTGCACTTGAGGTGTTTTGTTGTATTTTAGGTGGAAAAAGGATCAAAAGAGCCAAGTTTGAGAAAAGGTGCAATTTGTGCAAGAATGCTGATAAACGCACATCCAACTTGTGTAATTATTCTGTATTGATTTGGAGCTCTGAACGGGAAGTGTGATACATGGTTGGAAAGCCACTGAAGAGAGGGTCGTTTTGGCATAAAGAACATCCCATTCGGAATCCGAATGAGGAAGTTATGATCAAAGTGGTGACGCAGCGCGAGCTGTGTCGAACAGAATTGCAGTGCTACTTTCCATGGCCTGTTACATATTCAACTCTTGGAGTTCTTGTGATATCTTTATATTTATAGAAATCCAAGGAAGAGAGGATCGCGTGAGCGCAAATATCACTCAATTCGGAGGTCGGATGTGAAAGTTATACGCGAAACGGAGAGACTGCGCAAATCCAGTAGCAGGGTTCGACCTGTGGTTCGACCAAAGAGGGAGTGGTTCGACCTGTTTGACGAGGTCGAACCTACGTGCGGGAACTTACGTATTTTCGAGGCCAAAACGCGTGGGATCACTTGAAAATCCCATTCCAAGCCCTAGAGACGTGATTACATGTATAAAAGGAGGCTCATGCAGTCAAAAAAAACATCACCAATCACCGAGGAGAGGCCACAAACATACAACACCCCACAAGGGGGGATCACCCCCCATCCATCATCCACTTCCTTTCCTTCATCTATCCATCACTTTGAAGATTCGTTTGTGGAATCAAGAGGAAAACCAAGAGGAGGATTCAAGATGGAGAAGGGCATGAAGACGCCATATCAAGGGTTTATTCGTTTCCTAATTTATCTTGTATTTTCCGGACATCCGGGTAAGATCTATCTAACACCCATGATTGTTCTTCGAAACATCATGGGCTAGAGCCTTTTTGGTAGATCTAGGAGTTTTGATGGTTTTATGAATTAATTGAACTTCCATGTATACACTCCGTACAACACTACTTGTGGTTTATTTTATATATGATTGTACTTTCTTAATCCATATTCACGGTCGTTTTGTGCATCTTCAATTGGTATATAGAGTCTGAATATATATCTTGATTGTAGATTGAGTGCGTTCACCGCTGAACAGGATTCCATGTTATGATTCTAAGTGAGGGGACTCCGAAGCTTCATTAGAACTATCATATATGAATACTTATTAATTGAATTAAATTCGGATTATTAAGTAGGATAAAGAGGATAACTTCATAGTACCTATAAAGGGAGATCATATCGGGTTAGAGTACCAATCCTAGGGGGAAATAATTGATACTGATAGTACCTAGAAAGGGGGGTGAAATTATATCTCTTGCTCCGAGATTATTCACATGTGTTACACACATGTTTACTTGTGTCTATAGAGTAGATATGCATGGCTTAGTGATGCGTCCATATTCCACAAGGCAGAGTCGGACATTGACACATGGAAGGGAAGTTAATGAGTAAAACTTGATTATCCTAGAGCTACCTATTCTCCTACTTGATCCACTTTCGTATTCTTCGAGTGATAGTTTATTTTATTTGTTATTTAATTTAGTATTTTAGTTATAATCAAACCTCAAACTATATTGCCACACTTGTCTTAATTAATTTAGTAAATAATTAAATTGATAATACGCCGTCCCTTGGGTTCGATATTCACTTGGTCACCTTTCGAGACTACAATTGATATCCTTATACTTGAGGATTATTTTGTGTGTTGAGAAAACGCTCATCAAGTTCTTGGCGCCGTTGCCGGGGACGGCTGTTATTATTAGTTTGTTATTTCTAGTTTGATTAAGATTTTTTTTTCTTTTATTTGTGATTATTTATTTTCTATCTAACCTTGAATTTTTCTGAGGTACTTGTGCACTAGGAAAAGGAAAGGAAGGAAAAGAAAGAATAACACACTGAGCTAAACATGGCCGGAGCAAAGCAGAATCCGGATAATGTTGCCATACGTGAAATTTTCACGAACTATGGAATTGGTAACATGGGGTTGATAGGAGCAAGGGGGGAAGATGATGATTTTGAGATAAATCCCGCTCTTATTAACATGGTGGAAAAGAATCCCTTTTCTGGAGATTGGTTTGAAGATCCATATCAACATCTCCGATGATTTCTTGGTTATGCAAACACTCAAAAGGGAGCTGGAGCTAATGATCATGCTAGACGGATTGCCTTATTCAAGTTCTCTTTGATTGATAAGGCGGAAGCTTGGTATGAGACTCTTGATGCCACAGATTGCACTACATGGGACCAACTGCAGCAGAAGTTCTTGGAGAGATACATGCCACCCTCAAGGATCTTAAGAATGAAGCAAGAGATCACTCGATTTGTTATGAATCAAGGTGAGAAATTTTATGAGGCGTGGGATAGGTTTAAAGACATGCTCAGGAGGTGTCCACAGCATGGAATGTCTAAGGCTGAATACATAAGTATCTTCTATTATGGATTGGATTGTGAGTCGCGTGTTTTTATTGATGCATCATCAGGAGGAGCGCTGTTATCTAAGACAGCACTTGAAGCGAAAAAGTTGTTCGAAGACATCTCTATAAATACACGTGACTGGCCAGTAGAGAGAGATAGAGGATCATATGTACTTGGTAAGGTGGCGCAAGTTGAACATCAAGTGGAGAAGCTGAATAGGGATGATGAGATCGTCTCTAGTCTAGCTAACATCAACAAGCTACTAGAGTCCCAGCAAAGGCAAATCACAGAGTTGACACAAAGGGGGCCTAGTATGAAGCAGCAAGAAGTGAAGAGTGTTGAAGATACCTTCCATCGATACAGGGCTGAGAATGATGCAAGGATTCATCATCTTGAGGATACCATGAATGTTGATCGTGCAGATTTGTCTAAGCAGTTGAAGGAGCTTACCTTGATGATGGGGCAGATGACCACGAACGTGAATCAATTGGCACAAAAATTAGAAGATAAAGCCATCATGTTAAGATCTGGAACGCAGTACGAAGGAACGACGAGGCCGAGATCAAATTTGGACATAGCTAATCCTCGGTTCGACCAACATCCAGAAGGTTCGACCTGGCATTCAGGTCGAACCATGGTCGAACCTCACCATGCGGAGCACTCTGTTTTTCCAGAACACCGGTTCGACCAAAACCCAGAGGGTTCGACCTATTTTGCAGGTCGAACCATGGTCGAACCTCTTCATCCGGAGTGCTCTGTTTTGTCGCAGCAACGGCTCGACCACGACCGTAATGGTTCGACCAACCCAGCAGGTCGAACCCAGGTCGAACCGGAGGATATAAACTATACAGTGAGGCAGTTCGACCTACGAGGCAGTGGTTCGACCTCTAACACTGGTCAAACCCTAGTCGAACCTCAAGAGCAAAAAGAGAGCAGTCTTCCAGGAGATAGGTTCGACCATTACGTACCTGGTTCGACCTCTCAAACAGGTCGAACCCAGGTCGAACCTCAAATTCAAAAAAAGAGCCATTGTCCAGAAGGTAGGTTCGACCAGTACGTGCCTGGTTCGACCTGTTCCACAGGTCGAACCCTGGTCGAACCCATCCAGAAGTTGCCCGTTTCTGTGCCGAATGCTCCGCATGATGTTGATGTTACTCCAGTACCATTATATGAGCAGAATACTGAGCTTACAATGGAGAAGAAGTTGGAAGAAGCAAAGAGATTGAGAGCCGAGAAGGATAAAGCGAAGGAGGTTGAACGTGATGAATGGGGAAGACCAAAGACCAAGATACCTCCTCCGTTTCCTTCGAGATTGGCCGAGAAGGGATTGGAAGAAAAGTTCAAGAGGTTTCACGATGTCATGAGCAAAGTAAGCTTGAACATTCCTTTCTCTGAAGCAATCATGGAGATGCCATACTATGCCCGATTCCTCAAGAATATTATATCAAAGAAGAGAAGCTTGAACGGAGTGGAGACGGTGAACCTATCAGAGAATTGCAGCTCGATCCTTCAAAGGAAGCTGCCTGCAAAGTTAAAGGATCCGGGAAGCTTCACCATTCTTTGTGACATTGGAAAAGGGTCGGCACATAAAGCCTTGTGTGATTTGGGGGCAAGCGTTAACTTGATGCCCTTGTCCATATTTAAAAGGCTTGGTTTGGGGGAGTTAACTCCCACGAATATTGCTCTTCAATTGGTGGATAGATCCATGACTTGTCCGAAGGGTTTAATTGAAGATGTTTTAGTGAGAGTGGATAAGTTAGTTTTTCCCGTGGATTTTCTTGTACTTGACATGGAAGATGATAAGGGTGATATTCCCCTTATTTTGGGACGACCGTTCCTTGCCACAGCTGGAGCTATGATAGATGTTAAGAAAGGAAAGCTTAGACTGCGAATGGATAATGAAGATGTGATTTTCTCTCTTGATCGTGCAATGAAGATGCCCATGGAGACTCAATCGTGCGAAAGCATAGATGTGGTTTCTAACTTGTTTAATCTTGATTTTTCTAAGACAGGTGATTCTGAATTTAAGTGGAAGATTGACAAGGGGGTGTCTAGACAGCCATGGGAGGAAGGAAATTTCAATGATCATATACTTGTGACCAAGAAAGGTGATGTGTTGAGTGTAGACAAGAAGAGGGAAAGAAAGTACTTGAAGGTGAGGATGCGAGAAGACCGTCCTCTACCGTCGTGACTCTACGACGTTAAACATGAGCGCCTGTTGGGGGCTTGCCCTTCCGTTTTATTGCTTTATTTCTTTCGTGTGCGTAAGAAATTTTTATATTTAAGGTGCTTACTAATCGGCAATTACATCTCTTTTCAAACTTAGTTTCGACTTACGTTTTTACTAAGTTTGGGGGGGTGTGATGTACTTACCTCATTGAAGCACCAAGAGTATAATCTTTTCTTTGTAATGTTTGCTAGGGGAGTTGATTTTTTGCGGTATATTGAAACTTTAATCGGTTTTGATGTGTCGATTTTTTGCAATTTGCCTAGTGTTCAGTGGTGTTTCTAGTGTGTGGAGCCGATTACATAGTCAATTAATTCTTTCTTATAGTTCTCCTATTTTATTATTGATGAATCCTGTGATGATGAGTTTGTTTGAGCTTTGATGATAGAAAAAGGTAAAAGAGTGGCAAGACGAGTTCTACATTGAGGCTTTGACTCGAGGAGCTCGTGCATTCGTTGAAGAAAAATCAGGTGCCCTCGTTCCCTTTTTCTAATTTTTATATGTGCTTTTAATTCATGGAGTGGAAGGATTAAGTTTAAGGTGGTGATCCATGTGAGCTTATATGTTTAAAATTGTCTTTGAAATTCATATGCTCTTGAAATTGATGAAGGAAGTGTACTTAAGTTATATTGTGATATGAAGTTCTATGTGTACTTGTGGGATATTGCTTACCATGAAAGGTGCTCTGTTACTTGTTAAATACCCATGTGAGATTTTGAGCCTTGTTTATCATGATACATAATCACATGATATTTCTTTTCTGGTGAGTATCGTTCTTGTGTGTGTATTCTAGAACTTGCCTCTTGTCTTACTTGAGACTACATGTTATGTTAGATAATGGGAAATGATCTAAGGCCATCCTTGAAATTATAAGTCACTTAGCCAAATAATTCCCTATACCATATGATTGTTTATCCGTAGTTAGCCCCGTTGAGCCTAAAAACCTCATTCTTTGGCAGCCTACGTGAAATAACCACTTTGAGCATCTTAATTTTTTGAGCCTTGATTGTCTTATTAGTGGAGAATTAATGGCTTTTCAAAGTGTGTTGATAGAGCTTGATAACGAACAGCTTGGGAAGGAATGAAATTGGTATTGAATTAGTGATGGATTTTGATAATGCATTTAAGGAGAAGCATGTAGTAGTGCTTAAATCTAGTACTCCATTGAATCAAATACCCTAGGGTAGTGCTTAAATCTAGTACCCTATGGAGGATGCGTGAGGTAGTGCCCGAAACTGGTACCTCAAGAGAAAAAGCAGAAAAAGAGAGGGACAAAACGGATGAGCTTGAGAAAAGAAAAATAATTGTGCTTGAAGGTGAAGAAGGAATGAAAATCGTCTGCATTGAAAAGGAAGAGAGGATGAAAGTTGAAGTGATCAATCAGCTTTAGTTCTCCACTATTTGAGTCACATTGTCCATATATTTCCTACCTTAACCAAAGAGCCAACATTACATCCAAAAGAAAAGTCCTTTTTGATCCCATTGTCGAATCATACTATTAGTGGTGAAGAGTTTGAGACTTTTGGTAAGCTTATGGTTACGCATGCACTTGAATTGAATTTGAGCGTAAACACGTTAACCCATAAGTGTACATCTTTTACACTTGAGTGCGAGTGATATATACTTCCCGTGAGAACATTTTGATGGAGCATTTGAATTGGTGGTGATTGTCTTAACTTGTATGCTATGAATTGATTATTACACGTGATAAGAGTTGCATGACCTAAGTTGATGACAATTGTATTTTGAATGGGGTATTGGTCATAGTCCTTGTTTCCCCGCTAATTTTCGTACTCTCTTTCTCTTTATCTTTATTTTGTTGCCTCGGGACGAGCAACGGGTAAGTTTGGGGGATTGATGAGAGTGAAAATAAGCGTGTTTTAGTGTCCAATTTAACACCTTTTTGATTGATATTCTTTTCATATATTAGCACAATGGTCTTATATTCATTATATGTGAGAAAAAGGTGCACTTGAGGTGTTTTGTTGTATTTTAGGTGGAAAAAGGATCAAAAGAGCCAAGTTTGAGAAAAGGTGCAATTTGTGCAAGAATGCTGATAAACGCACATCCAACTTGTGTAATTATTATGTATTGATTTGGAGCTCTGAACGGGAAGTGTGATATATTATTGGAAAGCCACTGAAGAGAGGGTCGTTTTGGCATAAAGAACATCCCATTCGGAGTGCGAACGAGGAAGTTATGATCAAAGTGGTGACGCCGCGCGAGCTGTGCCGAACAGAATTGCAGTGCTACTTTCCAAGGCCTGTTACATATTCAACTCTTGGAGTTCTTGTGATATCTTTATATTTATAGAAAGCCAAGGAAGAGAGGATCGCGTGAGCGTAAATATCACTGAATTCGGAGGTCGGATGTGAAAGTTATACGCGAAACGGAGAGACTGCGCAAATCCAGTAGCAGGGTTCGACCTGTGGTTCGACCAAAGAGGGAGTGGTTCGACCTGTTTGACGAGGTCGAACCTACGTGCGGGAACTTAAGTATTTTCGAGGCCAAAACGCGTGGGATCACTTGAAAAGCCCATTCCAAGCCCTAGAGACGTGATTACAAGTATAAAAGGAGGCTCATGCAGTCAAGAAAAACATCACCAATCACCGAGGAGAGGCCACAAACATACAACACCCCACAAGGGGGGATCACCCCCCATCCATCATCCACTTCCTTTCCTTCATCTATCCATCACTTTGAAGATTCGTTTGTGGAATCAAGAGGAGAACCAAGAGAAGGATTCAAGATGGAGAAGGGCATGAAGACGCCATATCAAGGGTTTATTCGTTTCCTAATTTATCTTGTATTTTCCGGACATCCGGGTAAGATCTATCTAACACCCATGATTGTTCTTCGAAACATCATGGGCTAGAGCCTTTTTGGTAGATCTAGGAGTTTTGATGGTTTTATGAATTAATTGAACTTCCATGTATACACTCCGTACAACACTACTTGTGGTTTATTTTATATATGATTGTACTTTCTTAATCCATATTCACGGTCGTTTTGTGCATCTTCAATTGGTATATAGAGTCTGAATATATATCTTGATTGTAGATTGAGTACGTTCACCGCTGAACAGGATTCCATGTTATGATTCTAAGTGAGGGGACTCCGAAGCTTCATTAGAACTATCATATATGAATACTTATTAATTGAATTAAATTCGGATTATTAAGTAGGATAAAGAGGATAACTTCATAGTACCTATAAAGGGAGATCATATCGGGTTAGAGTACCAATCCTAGGGGGAAATAATTGATACTGATAGTACCTAGAAAGGGGGGTGAAATTATATCTCTTGCTCCGAGATTATTCACATGTGTTACACACATGTTTACTTGTGTATATAGAGTAGATATGCATGGCTTAGTGATGCGTCCATATTCCACAAGGCAGAGTCGGACATTGACACATGGAAGGGAAGTTAATGAGTAAAACTTGATTATCCTAGAGCTACCTATTCTTCAACTTGATCCACTTTCGTATTCTTTGAGTGATAGTTTATTTTATTTGTTATTTAATTTAGTATTTTAGTTATAATCAAACCTCAAACTATATTGCCACACTTGTCTTAATTAATTTAGTAAATAATTAAATTGATAATACGCCGTCCCTTGGGTTCGATATTCACTTGGTCACCTTTTGAGACTACAATTGATATCCTTATACTTGAGGATTATTTTGTGTGTTGAGAAAACGCTCATCAATGATTGGACGATATATGATGTCTTCCTTGACTGCATGAGCCTTCTTTTATACTTGTAATCACGTCTCTAGGGCTTGGAATGGGATTTTCAAGTGATCCCACGCGTTTCGACCTCAAAAATCTAGATAAGGTAAGTTCCCGCACGATGGTTCGACCTCAGCAAACAGGTCGAACCACTAGCCGCAGGTCGAACCACAGGTTGAACCACGCTACTGGAAGTATTTTGCACTTGGTTCGACCTCTTGTACAGGTCGAACCACTCCCTCTTTGGTCGAACCACAGGTCAAACCGTACCACTGGACAATTTCTGCTCCTGGTTCGACCAACCGTCAGGTCGAACCCCAACGTCGTGGTCGAATCACACTTCTCGTGAATTGGTTCAACCATGGTTCGACCTGATGAGCAGGTCGAACCATTGAGTCGTGGTCGAACCCTCCTTCTGCACACTTTGTAATGCTGGTTCGACCTGTAGGAGAGGTCGAACCCTCCTCCAACAGGTCGAACCCACCTCTCTCCTTGGCGGTTCGCGTGGTCTCGACTTCGTCTCTTCGATTCTTGGCACTTCCACTCTGATTTTGCTATAAAAACCACTTAAATAGCTCCACTAACACCTGATTCATGCTAATTCACAATATATATATATTTTTCACCTATTTCCACCTCAAAACTCTCCAAAACTAGCACAAAACATGATGCCAAACTTGTGAATTTACACACTCATCAAACCTTCAAACTTACATGTTGCTCGTCCCGTGGCAACCAATTCAAACCACAGGAGTCGTGTATAATTCACCAAGATCAAGTACAACACATATCACACATGCAAATTCATTAAATCAAACAAGTATTAATTGCTTCATATACATCACTCATGCAAAACCAATCCAATCACACACCATTCGGAGTACTAAGTAATCTAACTCACAAGATAAGTATTTATTCTCTTTCACCCAAGTGTGTGAGGCATTATATAGGTTAATGTAAACACTCATATCAATCCATATTCATTCGTAACCATAAGCTTGGCAAAGGTCTCAAAAAATCAACTTATAATCAACTCTTCACAAGGATCACAAAGGACTTGTTATTGGGTTGTAATGTTGGCTCTTTGGAAAAAGGTAGGAAAATTTAGGTAAAGTGACTTAAGACACTAGTAGAGAGTTACCTTGGAGGTTCTCGATTTCTTCTTCTTGCTCATTATCTCCTCCAACTTCTCCTCTTCTTCTCATGGATTTTCCTTCTTTTCCGTGCATCAACATCATCTCTTTAGACAATTCGGGTACCGGTTTTATGCACTACCCTTCTTCTCATGTATAGGCCATCGGCTGCTAAGCTTCATGCACCATGTATAAAAATAATCGGGGTACCAGTTTCGGGCACTACCCATAAACAAGACTCTCTCTACCAATGAATAGGTCAATCAATGCTCACGTAAAGGTTTATAAAGTTATTTACTTCGGCTACCAAAGAAAAGGTTTTTAACGGCTCAACGGGGCATCCAAAGGTTAATATGATCATTAGGAAGGATAAAATTTGGCTAAGTAACTTAATTACAAAATAATGACCTAAGATCATGTCCTAGCAATTTATCAATCATAAGTCTCACACAAGACTCCAAGCCAAGTTCTAGAATACGTTCATATGAATGATCCTCTCAAGAATAAAACAATTATGATCAAGCATGATTATCAAGGCTCAAATCCTCACATAGGTAAATAGAATCCTAAGTACTCCGCATAGCACATAATTAAGATCAATTCCACAAGAATTCAATATACTTATCAAATTATACATGCTTTTCATCAATAGAAATTAACACATGAACATATGAATGCACAAAATCAATAAGCTCATACCCAATCAATCATACAAGTTTCTATCAATCGATATCACTTATACATTCCACTCACGCATGAATCACAACCCAACCTATAAAGATAAAAAGAAGAATGGAGACAAGATGAATCGGAGGAAACCAAAGAAAACTTGAAAAACTACTCCTCCGGATCATCATCATCCTCATCATCATCATCCTCATCATCAAGTCTCCGCTCCACAATCCGATGCAGATCACCGATGTGTCTATCCAAGTAACCAACTCGATCACCCAACTTACCAACTTTTTCATTCAAAGCAGTGTACCTCTCATTCAGCGTAGCATAGTTGGTGTTGGCGAGTGCGAGCTGTCGGTTCGTCTCCTGCTGGCTAGCAACGATCGTGACCAGCTGCTCATGAATAAGGCGGAGCTGCTCCCGTGTATCATTTGGGACAACCCGCTTCTGCTGCGGTACTGGCTCATGCTGAGGTGCGTCGTGCTGCACTTGCATCTCCTCATCCTGCTGCTCCTCCTCTAGATGCTCCTCTTCGAGCTGTTGTGGTGGACGGAACTCTCCTTGATCAACAATCTGCTGTAACTCTGCCATCCTACCATCCGCACACATCTGCGATATAGTCCTCCAATCACCACCCGACTTCACTGTCACGGATAAGGCATTGTGTCCTAGAGAATCCATCAACTTGTTCCTCGCCACCCGAATGGTTGTCAAGTTGCTCACGTCGAAAGGGAACATGAAATCGAAGGGCTTGAGTCCCCTCGTGAAGAACCAATCTCCATTTCTGAAATAGACAAATCCTCCCTTCATGCATGTAAACATTGCCAAATCGGGCTCTCCTCTAACTGGTGTGATGCCGGTGAAATCCAAGTTATAATGCTCAGCCACGATCGTCAGTAATCCTCCAATATTCATCTTTTGAAACCCAATGGTCCTGAATCGATGTAGCTGTGCAATGAAATAAGCTCCAACATTGAACTGCACCCCATTTAGCATACACCACAAGGCGTAAAGCTCTCCTCTAGACACAACACTCCCCTCTGAGCGGGCGAACAACGTGTTGCTCAAGACACGGTCCATGTACCTCAAAACTGGATTCTTTATTGAGGAAGCACGAGCCTGTTTGATCTTGTAATCTCCAATCTCCCTTGTGATCTCCCTCCAAAACCTATTAGCATTGAACGCAACATTCTCCAAATGAGGGATCCCCAAAGGCGTGTCAAACAGCTCATTAAAATCCTCAGACATCCATCTCCTTCTCGCTCCACCTAGCTGAAACGTACACTGATACGGGTACCCAAGCGGGTCCTTCACCATCTCAAATGAGCAAACTACTTCCACTATAACATGGAAGTACGTCGGCTTCTTTAATTCCATAAACCTCCGGATACCCACTTGATCGAACATCCAGAAGATGTCATCCCCGATTCTCATTGTCCTCATCGCCTCATCATCTTGGTATCGAGTGCGAGCTATCTTGTCTGAGACTTCTTCCCACTTTTCTTTGATCTCATCCCAATCTTGCATTTGAATTTTGAAGTTTTTAGGTAAACGATCTTGTAGCCTCAGCTTCTTTGTCACCGTATCAACATTCGAAGGCCTGTCATGCCTCTTCTTCGATCTTGCTTCCTCTGCCTTACCTTTATCTTTACTTGATCCTTGTCCCTTTCCTTTAGTCTTGCCCATGATTAACAATCAACAATTGGCACACAACACTCAAAACGCGCGACTGAAGCCCTAATTCACGACGAAAATTGCCCAAATCCGTGCCCAATTCAAGAAGTAAGAATGTAGTGGTGTGTAATTGATGCAAAATCAAGTGTAATTGAAGAATTTGTGCAAAGGTGTAAAGGTTCGAAGATGGTTCGAGGTTTGGTGAATTTAAAAAGTGATCGAACCTTTCTGAAAAATTAAACTTAAATCACGTACCTGACTTTGTTCGACCTCGGGTTTGACCTGTAGAATAGGTCGATCCACGAATGACGAGGTCGAACCTACCTTCTGGACAACTGCTCCTCTTGGTTTGACCTGGGTTCGACCTTCTAAACAGGTCGAACCATTCTTGTTTTGGTCGAACCTATCACTTGAAAAATAGAGTGCTCTGAACGGACTGGTTCGACCTCAGGTTCGACCTTCTGAACAGGTCGAACCATAACGGCTTAGGTCGAACCACCCTACTGTAAGTTTTAGGTCACCGAGTTCGACCTGGTTCGACCTGTTAGACAGATCGAACCATCAATGATGAGATCGAACTACCTCACTGGATGATTTTTTGCGTCAGTTCGACTTTATCTGCTAGGTTCGACCTCCTGGCACTGGTCGAACCTACCCTGGCTTTGGTCGAACCACCCTTATAAGCTTCAAAACTGAGTGTTCTTCAATCCCTACACACTTCAAACCTCAATACGAATCATTAGATACCAACTAGAGCACAACTTCATCAAAAATTGTTCCACAAAATATTATTCATGAGTAACTCCGTAAAAGAAAACACAACCAAAATCCACTAAACATTAGGCAAGTTGTAAAAAATTGTCACATCAAAATCGATTAAAATTTTAAATATGGCGCAAAAACCAACTCCCCTAACAAACATCACAAAGAAAAGATTATACTATTGGTGCTTATTGAGGTAAGTACATCACACCCCCCTCAAACTTAGTAGAAACTATAGTCGAAACTAAGTTTGCAAAGAGATGTAATTGCCAAAAAGTAAGCACTTCAAATATAAAAATTTCATACACACACGAATGAAATAAAATAATAAAACGGGAGGGAAAGCCCCCAACATGCGCTCATGTTTAACGTCGGAGAGTCACGGCTGTACCAACTTAGATCAAGGTATCATCAAAGATGACACAAGCATCATCCGGCGATGTATAATGCTTCAACCGATGTCCATTTTCCGCAAAAATGTCTCCATCCTTGTCAATGAGCTCAAAACTCCCCCCTCCTAAGGCTCGATGAATCATGAACGGTCCTGTCCACTTCGACTTCAACTTGCCTGTAAAAAGCTTTAAATGAGAGTTAAAGAGTAATACCTCATCTCCTTGCTTGAACTCCTTGTACGAGATCTTTGAATCATGCCACCTCTTAATCCTTTCCTTGTAGATCTCTGAATTCTTGTACGCACGACTCCGAAACTCATCCAAAAGATTGATGTGAGTAATCCTCAACTCCTTCACATCCTTGAGAGTCAATTTCAAGCATCGCAAAGCCCAAAATGCTTTGTGTTGAATCTCTACAGGTAAGTGGCACGGCTTCCCATAGACAATCTGATACGGTGACATATCTAACACCGTCTTGTACGTGGTCCAGAACCCCCCACGACATCATCGAGCTACAAAGCCCAATCCTTTCTATTGGTTCCGACCACCTTCTCCAGAATCTGTTTGACTTGACGATTAGAGACCTCCGCTTGCCCATTCGCTTGAGGATGATAGGGTGTAGTAACCCTATGCTTAACACCATACGCTTTAAGCACCTTCTCAAGAAGTTTATTGACGAAGTGCGTACCTCCATCACTAACAAGTGCTCTAGGGACTCCAAAGCGGACAAAGATATGCTTCTTCAAGAAAGATATAACAGTTTTCGAATCATTCAAGCAAGTAGGAATCGCTTCCACCCACTTAGAAACATAATCCACCGCAAGTAGAATGTAGAGAAATCCATTAGATGGGGAAAAAGGCCCCATAAAATCGATACCCCACACATAAAAAATCTCGACCACTATGCTCGGCTGAAGCGACATCTCGTCTCTCCTACTGATGTTCCCCATGCGTTGACATCTATCGCAAGATGCCACATAGGTCTCACAGTCCTTGAACAACGTAGGCCAATAAAGAGCGGACTGAAGTACCTTGGCTGCTATCTTTTGAACGCTGAAGTGCCCCCCGTTAGGTTGTGCATGACAAAACTCGAGAACACTCTCCATCTCCATCTCGGGCACACACCTACGGATGATAGAATCCATGCAAATCTCGTACACAAACGGATCACACCATATGAAAGTCTCAACATCCCTCTTGAATTTAGCAAGTTGATATCGGTTGAGATCCCTTGGAATTTCTCCCACAGCAATATAATTCACATAATCCGCATACCGTGGATCAACTCCCTGCGCAGCAACCACACACGCTCGCTCAGCTCCTTCAACAAACACGGCCATGATCTTTTCATCCGGGAATATTTCCTCAATATACTCGAAAGAATTATCACAATGTTCCCTAGTCTCCAACCTCGAAAGGTGATCCGCTAACACATTATCAGAACCTTTCTTATCCCGGATCTCCATGTCAAACTCTTAAAGTAGAAGAATCCACCTTATGATCCTAGGCTTCGTCTCCTTTTTCTCCATCAAGTACCGAATCGCTGAATGATCCGTGTACACAATAGTCTTCATGCCAACCAAATACTGACGAAACTTATCGAATGCGTACACAACAACCAAAAACTCCTTTTCAGTCACCATGTAATTCTTTTGTGCCGCATCGAAAGTCTTATGCGCATAGTAAATGGCGCAGAACTTCTTTTCCTTCAGCTTCCCAAGCACCACTCTAAGTGCTACATCACTTGCATCACACATTAGTACAAACGGTTGAGTCCAATCCGGTGTGATCAAGATAGGTGCAGTGATAAGTGCCTCCTTCAAAACTTGAAAATCTGTTAGACATTCTTCATCAAACATAAAAGGAACATCCTTTTCAAGTAAGTGAGATAAGGGCTTGGAGTATTTTGAGAAGTCTTTTATGAATCTCCTGTAAAAACCGACGTGTCCAAGGAAGGACCGTACTCCTCTTTCATTAGTCGGTGGTGGAAGCTTCTCAATTGCCACCACTTTAGCACGATCGACCTGCAATCCTTTGGCTGAAACATGATGCCCAAGAACAATCCCATCCTTCACCATGAAGTGGCACTTCTCCCAATTCAAGATAAGATTAGTCACTTGACATCTCTTCAAAACAGTAGCTAGGTTAGACAAACAAACATCAAAAGAGGAACCAAAAATAGAAAAATCATCCATGAACACCTCCATGATCTTCTCTATCAACCCATCGAATATTGCCATTATGCATCTCTGAAAAATAGTAGGCGCATTACATAACCCAAATGGCATTTTCCGAAAAGCAAAGATCCCGTAGGGGCAAGTAAAAGTGGTCTTTTCTTGATCCTCAGGGGCAATCATGATTTGGTTGTACCCCGAGTATCCATCCAAGAAACAATAAAACTCATACCCTGCAAGACGATCTAACATTTGATCCATGAAAGGAAGAGGAAAATGATCTTTACACGTGTTCTCATTCAACGTCCTATAATCTACACATGTACGCCATCCCGTAGGAATCCTTGTGGCTATCGCTTCTCCATTCTCAGCTTTTACTACAATCATTCCCCCCTTTTTAGCAACTACATACAATGGACTCACATGGGGACTATCACTAATAGGATATATGATTCCAGCATCCAACCACGTAAGGATTTGCTTCCTAATCACCTCTTGAATCACGGGATTAACCCTCCGCTGATTCTGAACACTTGCCTTGGCCTCGTCTAACAATCTAATCCTATGCATGCAATACGAAGGACTAATTCCTTTCAAATCCTCAAGAGACCAACCAATCGCAGACTTATACTTCCTAAGAACATTCAATAACTCCTCAAGTTGATCTTCATCAAGAGAAGAAGATACAATTACCGGATATTTTTCATTGTCGCCAAGAAAGGCGTACTTCAAGTGTTCCAGCAAAAGTTTCAACTCATCTTTCCTCACTTCCATCGGAGAGCTCTCGTTATCCAAAGGCAAGTACTTCCTTGTCCACTTGACTTCTTCCACCTTAGTTCTTTCCGATTCAAACCTGTCATCACCCAAAGCAAGTAAGTTTTCAAGAAATTCAATACATACCTCGTTGGACAGTCCGTTAAGCTCCGTAGTGGGATAAGTAAGAGACTTCATCAAACATGTCTCAAGAGGATCCTTTGACAGGATCAGAGACATATCCTCCTTCATAATCTCCTCCACTACGTCAATACTATAACACTGCGACTCCATGGGCATCTTCATTGCTTTGTCCATGTTGAAAAGAACTTCTTCTTTGTCCATCCGCAATCTAAGCTCTCCTTTTTGAACATCAATCATAGCTCCAGCAGTAGGAAGGAAAGGTCTCCCCAAGATTAAAGGGATATTATCCTTGTCTTCTTCCATCTCTAACACAAGAAAGTCCACAGGAAAGACTAGTTTCTCCACTTTGACAAGAACGTCTTCAATTATACCTTTTAGAAACGTCATCGACCTATTCACCAATTGGAGAACCACTGTTGTAGGGGTCAACTCCCCCAAACCAAGCCTCTGAAAGATGAACAAAGGCATCAAATTGATGCTTGCCCCTAGATCGCACAAAGCTCGCCGTGTCGGCCCCTTTCCGATTTCACATAGAATAGTGAAGCTCCCCGGATCCTTCATCTTTTGCGGCAGCTTCCTTTGAATGATTGAGCTGCAATTCTCAGATAAATTCACCATTTCAATTTCAGTTAAGCTCCGCTTCTTCAACAATATGTCTTTAAGAAATCGGGCATAGTACGGCATCTCCATGATTGCTTCTGAGAAAGGAATGCTCAAGCTTATCTTGTTCATTATCTCTGAAAACTTCTTGAACTTCTCTTCCAATCCCTTCTTCACTAGCTTATAAGAAAATGGCGGAGGTATCTTTGTTTTGGGAATCCCCCATTCATCACGATCAACCTTCTCCGTTTTCTCCTTTTCGGCTCTCAATCGCTTGGCTCTCTCCCACTTTTTCTCAGCTATTATCTCTGTACTTTGCTCATTTCGAACCACTGGAGTAGCAACAACATCATCGAGAGTGTTCGAAGTAGCAATATGCAATTTCTGGAGGGGTTCGACTAGGGTTCAACCTGTGGAACAGGTCGAACCAGGCACGTAATGGTCGAACCTACCTTCTGGACAATGGCTCTCTTTTTGAATTTGAGGTTCGACCTGGGTTCGACCTGTTGAGTAGGTCGAACCACGACCAAGGTCGAACCGACCTACTGTACTATTTCTGCCCTCCGATTCGACCAAGGTTCGACCTGTTTGATAGGTCGAACCATGTCCGTCGTGGTCAAACCGTTGCTGCGACAAAACAGAGTGCTCCAAGTTATGTGGTTCGACCTGAGTTCGACCTGTTGGACAGGTCGAACCATGATTGATTTGGTTGAACCGGTGTTCTGGAAAAACAGAGCACTCCAAATTATCAGGTTTGACCATGGTTCGACCTGTATGCCAGGTCGAACCATCTGCAGTTTGATCGAACCGATGCTGCGATGCTCCTGATCGTGTCCAGTGCGTTGGTTCGACCTCTCCTGTATGGTTCGACCTTCTATGTTCGTCGAACCATGGTCGAATCTTGCCCTAGACATGTCCAAATTTGATTCTGGCCTCATAGGTCCCTCGTACTGCGTTCCCGACCTCAATGTGATGGCGTTGCAGGACCTTGGATTCTCAATACTTTGAGACGGGAACTTCCCCTTCTCAAGAGTTTGAGTAAGCTTGTTAACACTTCCTGCCATCTCCCCCATCAGCAACGTAAGGTCCTTCACCTGCTTAGATATAACCTCATGGTTTGCATCGATTTTCTTTTCAAGTTTGGCCTCAAGGCAGTTCACTCTTTCATCATTCTTGGCCATATACCTGTTCACAGTATCCTCAAGACCCGGTTTTCCTTCTTCCACCTTAGCACCCGGATCAATACCCATCGGAGGTTGAATCGCATTATTCGGATTGCTCCATGAGAACTCCGGCCTCCTAGGCTGTTGATAACCACCCGGGGGACCACGATTATTAAAGTTTCCTCGATAGTTCCCTTGGTAGTTCTGATTTCCTTGATCTGGATACCTAGTCCCTTGAATACTTTGACCCATGGCATAGTGTGCCTCTTCCAACTCCTCTTGGATTGGTCCATCATTCTTCAACTCCTGCTGCATGATTGGTACGCGCTGAGATAATTCGCTGATTTGCTTCTGTTGGGATTCAAGTAGCTTGTTGATATTGGACAAGCTAGAGACGATCTCATCCTCTCTACTTGTTTTTACCATTGCTTGTTCAACCTGAGCTACCTTCCCAAGGACATAAGTACCTCTAACTCTATCAGTTGGCCAATCCCTCGAATTCATCGAAATATCTTCAAACAACTTCTCGGCGTCTACGGATGACTTTGTAAGCAATGCTCCATTAGAAGAAGCATCCAATAACACTCGTGAATCATAGTCCAATCCATTGTAGAATATACTGATATATTGAGCTTTAGATAGCCCATGTTGAGGACACTTCCTAAGCATGTCCTTGAATCTATCCCATACTTCATGAAATTTCTCACCTCCACCGATAGCAAATTGGTTAATGTCTTGCTTCATCTTAAATATCTTTGAAGGTGGCATGTACCTCTCCAAGAACCTTAACTGCAATTGCTCCCAAGTGGTGCACTCAGCTGCGTTGATAGTGTCGTACCAATCTCTCGCCTTTTCAGTGAGCGAGAATTTGAACAAAAGGATCTTCCTAGCATCTTCATGTTCTCCTGCGTCTTTTTGAGTACTTGCATAGCCCAAGAACTTGTTCAAATGCTGCTACGGACCCTCGAAAGACCCTCCTGAAAAGGAGTTCCTTTCTATCATGCTAATAAGAGCGGGATGAAGATCGAAAGCTGAGTTAGTTCCCCTCGCTCCTAGAAGCCCAAAATTTCCAGCCCCATTATTTCTGAAGAGCTCTCGGATGGCTAGATTATCTGGATTCGCTGCCATGTTGACTGTCCTTACTCCCGAATTAACTTCAGTTGTAGCTTCAATCGTCTGCGAATTCTGCTCGTCAACTTCAACTCCAAAATTCAGAGCTTCAGTTGGATCAATAGTCTTTGCCTTGCTCTTCTTCTTCTTCTTCTTTTTTGACGATGCTCTGATTTCAGGATTATAGGGTTCGAGTTCACCTTTCTTTGATCTCGTGAGCATGCACCGAAAAAGAACTAGAATGAAAACAACAAAATAAGATAAATAGCCCTAATAAACTAGAAATAACAAAAAGATATTTTAAGCCGTCCCCGGTAACGGCGCCAAAAACTTGATGGGTGTTTTCTCAACACACAATTTTAATCCCCAAGTATGAAGGATATCAATTGTAGTTTCGAAGTTAACCAAGTTAAATATCGAATCCACGGGACGGATAAATATTACTTTAGTTATTTTCTAGCAATTATGACTATGTTGAGAATTGTGTTTGTTGGTTTGTAAACTAAGTAACAATTAAAATAGCAAATAAATAACAAGAACAAGAGAATAGTAGTTGTGATCAAATAAGATGATAGGTAGTTCGTCAGGCCATCCAGTTTCATTCGTTAATTCATACTTTCGTGTGTCGATGTCCGACTCTACCTTGTAGTTTATGGACGCATCGCTAGACCATGCAAATCTATTCTATAGACATAAATAGATAAGCTTTTGACATGTGTGAGTATCCTCAGAGCAAGACGTATACTTTACCTCCCTTTCTAGGTACTGTCATAATCAATTATTTCCCGTGCACTTAGTACTCTAACCCGATTTGATCTCTCTTTTTAGGTACTATAAATTTATACTCTTAATCCTACTTGTTAACCCGAATTCAATTCAATTAACAAATATTCATATAAGACGGTTTTAATAAAATCTCAGAATCCCTTCACTTAGAATTATAACAGTAAACCCGGCTCATTAGTGAACGCACTCAATCAATAACCATGTTAAGCATTCAGACTCTACACAACGATCATTGATGCATAAAACAACTATGAGTATGGATTAAAAACGCACAATCTTATATAAACTAAACCACAAGTAGTGTTGTACGGAGTGTACACACGAAATACAAATCAACTCATGAAACCTTCATAACCCTAGAACTACCGAAGTGGCTCTAGCCCATGATTGATCTAGGAACAATCATGGTTAGATGGACCAATCTTACTTGAATCTCCAGCTGAACCTCTGTCACAGCTCTCCTAATCTCGTCTTGCGCTTCACGATCTTACGCTCTCTAAACTCTCTTGTATTGTGTTGTTGGTGATGATTGGACGATATATGATGTCTTCCTTGACTGCATGAGCCTTCTTTATACTTGTAACCACGTCTCTAGGGCTTAGAATAGGCTTTTCAAGTGATCCCACGCGTTTCGGCCTTGAAAATCCGGATAAGGTAAGTTCCCGCACGATAGTTCGATCTCAGCAAACAGGTCGAACCACTGGCCGCAGGTCAAACCACGCTACTGGAAGTATTCTGCACTTGGTTCGACCTCTTGTACAGGTCGAACCACTCCCTCTTTGGTCAAACCACAGGTCGAACCGCACCACTGGACAATTTTTGCCCCTGGTTCGACCAACCGTCAGGTCGAACCCCAACGTCGTGGTCGAATCACACTTCTCGTGAATTGGTTCGACCATGGTTCGACCTGATGAGCAGGTCGAACCATTGAGTCATGGTCGAACCCTCCTTCTGCACACTTTGCAATGCTGGTTCGACCTGTAGGAGAGGTTGAACCCTCCTCCAACAGGTCGAACCCACCTCTCTCCTTGGCGGTTCGCGTGGTCTCGACTTCGTCTCTTCGATTCTTGGCACTTCCACTCCGATTTTGCTATGAAAACCACTTAAATAGCTCCACTAACACCTGATTCATGCTAATTCACAATATATATAGGTTTTCCACCTATTTCCACCTCAAAACTCTCCAAAACTAGCACAAAACATGATGCCAAACTTGTGAATTTACACACTCATCAGCACCAGACAAATATAAATATACCTAAAGAAATATAACATGCACTTGACTTAATATCCATTTTATGTTAATTATATTTATTTTTATAAAATCTAAAATGAAAAATTATTAATTCAAATAATATAATAAAAAATTATATTAATATTAATTATTTTTTCATAAAATATTTTTTGATATTTATTATAAAATTTAATTTGATATATTTTATTTACTATATAATGTACTTGTGTATATTTAATTATAAATATATTTTAAATTATTCAATAAAATATTTAAATATAATATATTATAGTCGCGTAAGACATGGGTCATACATTAATATTATAGTTGTCAAATGGGTCGAATTGGCTCGACCCAATTCAGGCAGAGCTCATCATGAACTAGTCCGGGCCCAGTCCGTGAGTAACGTGCGCTAAATTAATCGAATTTCATGTGTTATAATGGGTTTGAAGTTAGATAATTTTTTTTAAAAATAAACCTAGCCTTGTCCAGCCCATATTCGGCCCAAGGCGGGCCAATTCGACCCACTTGATTTATTTTTATATTAAGTATAAGAATGTAAATATATTTAATAATGATAAAATTCTAAATATCAACTTCTATACACCTGATATAAAAATTAAGATTTTGTAATTATAAAACACATTATTTACAAAATATTAAGTTGATATCTTCTCTATATTACATCATTATACAAAATTTTTTAAAAAAAATTAAATATATGTAATTAATGATTATTTTTCATAATAAGTATACAGATGAATGTAGCAATACCATAATGTATATTATAATATTATAATTAATATTATTTTTTAATATAAGCATTTGATAAATTAGAATTAAAATGATTTTGATTAATATAGCCCACCAGCCCACCAATTCACCCCATGTATTGACCTATGTAGCCCGGTCCAGCCCACAACTAGCTCATTAGATATAATTCATGTGCTGAGCTACTATGAGTGGAAAGCATTCAAAGCAAAAGGAGAAGAAGATAGAGAACCTCAAAGATATCAAGCAAATCGAACAATTTGATAAGCAAAAGACTAGTGATATGGATTTTGTGAAAGCCCTGTCCATGACATCCACAAAGAATTCAGAAGAATAAGTGCTAGTCTCTGGATCCACATTCTACATTAATCTAATAAGGAGATGCTTACAAGACTTCATGCATTAGAATAAAGCACAATTTCTCATTGAAAATGATTAGACCCGTAAGACAACATTTGTAAAAAACAAATAATGTGACATTTGTAATAATATTTTTATTCATAATAAATCATTTGGTAACATAAATCCAGTCATTTAATTTGGTAAAATCATTTCTCAAATAAATTATTACATTAACTCTTTTAATTACTTTTATTTTATTCAATAAATTATTATTATTCTAATTTTATATTCAAGCAAACATCTAGTCTTTTAGTCAATTAATTAATAATATATTATTGTAATTGAATTATTCGAACAACATCGTATTCTTTTCTTTCAATTCATCATTTAAGCGAAAAATTTTTCTAATAATAATAATAGGAAAATTTTCAATTTTAGTCCCACAAGAACTAGAGGAGGTCAAAAAGGTCCTATTTATGACAAAATTAATCATATATGAAATTTTTAACATGTTCCGTTAATTATCGATGAAATTAAACACGTGATAGTCGCATGCGCCATTGGTTGCTTGAAAAATCCTGGATTTCACTTGAAATCCCAATCTTATTTCTTCATCCCTAAATTTGAAGAAGATAATTAGCAGAACTTTTCCTCCTACCTAGAAGTCATAGCCATCTTCTTTGGCATTTTCCCCACTTTAAGAACAAACCCAAAACCTCATTATATCCCTGTTTAAGAACGGACCCAAAGTTGCCCAAACACGAAACGAAGCCCCCATAGCCACATCTTGGAATGAGTCGAAAAAGAGGATTTTGCATTTGAGCATGAATCTGAAATATAAAAGGAAAAGGCAAAATCGATTGCAAATATGGTCAATCTAACTGTCGAACTCAATTTTTACAATGTAAATTATTACATCTTCATTGAAAATGCCCTAAATCCCCACTCATGTAAGAACCATCCGTTGAAGTTCATTTGAAAAGTAGATATGATTTTTCATCAAGGTGGTCTTCCAGGTGTTCGAATAAATATCCAAGTGAAGTACCACACTCTTTTATTGCATTCTTGAATAAACATCATCTTTAGTGGTTCCAGAATCTCAATCATTGTTAGGAAATGACAATTGTTCTTTCAATACGCTCCTGAAAGTAGTATTCTACCCACATTTGAATTCTTTCATTATATGAGTTTTTAAATTCAACATGGTTAAAATTCTAACATTGGCTCAAAATTTGCTGGTATGATCCTGGAGAAACAATGTCTTGTGTTGATTGGAAAAATATGGAATATGGACAAGAGTTTTGGTTGATATGTTGATGATGAGCAACTTTTAGGACTGGTCATAAGTATGGAATTATTTTTGAAAGTTGATAAATAATAATAATAATAATAATAATAATAATAATAATAATAATAATAATAATAATATTTATTCTAATCGGTCATTAATTATATCAAATATAGGATTCAATAAATAGTATTCGGGCATTATATAATTTTTGTCAAATAAAATGATCCTGTCATATTAGTGATTTTCACGGTTTCATGCAATTGCATTGTTAAATTGTCTACAAATTAAATTAATTTAATTTGAAAAATTAACTTGAACTATTGACGCAAATGTTAAATTTAAATTTTAAACTATTATGTTCGAACAAATATTTATAGAAATATCAAATAAAAAATTTGAACAATTTATAGAATAAAAAAAATTCCCATTTAGATTTACTCCATTATATTCCTCATAAAAAAATAAATAAATTGCACATTCATTCATTTAACAAATAAAATTAAAAGAAATTATGATTTATGTTATTAATTAATTTTCTAAAAAAATAAATAAAATTATTTACCCGAATGAAATAACAAAATTAATTTTCATTAGTAATTCAATTAATCATTCAGAAAGGGTATTAGTATATGTACACTTGTATTTGAGCTTTCTCAATTTAATCATCAAATTTTCATGAAATAAATTTATTAATATAATCAATAATTTTTGTCATAATTAATGGAAGTATATACTCATTGTCATTTGATTAAAATGGAAGTGTATGATTCCAAATAACTAATTAGGAATAATTATTGAGAGATACACATTAGTAACCCCAATTACTCCTAGATACATATTATAAAATATTATTGTTGGATAAAAAAAATATAATAATATACCCAATATACCCTCCATTACCCCAATTATGATTTATAATGAGAAATGTAATCCTACTTAACATATTTAATAATTTTCCAAATTTTCTTATTATTACTTGACATATCAATACAAAATAAATTTATCATAACATATTTTTGCGGAACATAATCTCAAATCTCTCTAAATTAATGTTGCACACGAGTTATTTTTGCTGCACAATGAAATTTTATTGATACACATAATTAACAATATTCTGCACATAATATCCTTATATGCAGCACATAATATTAAATGACAAACATGTTACGCTGAACATGAAAGTTATGCAGCACGAAACAACACTTTATGCTGCACATAACATCATTTTACGCAACAAATAAATTCAAATGATACAATATTAATACTGCACACAAAAAAAATTAATTTAATCTAAAATTAATATATTAGTTATTAAAAAGGTGTATTAAATATTAATAAAAGAAGTATATAAATTAAGAATTTGGGTAACTAGAACCTACAAAATTTTTCTGAATTTTAAAATATTATATATATTCATATAATTTTCGTGACACAATCCTATGAAAAAAAATGAAAAATTATGGAAAGTTTGGGTACTAAATCTAATTTAGGAAATAATACATTATGTACGTAAAATTATGGAGAAGAATTTGGGTGTGTTGTGGTATTTATTATTATACAATTAGTTAAGAGCTAGGGGTATTAAAGGCATTATATGATATATTTGTGTAGTTAGCACCAATTTTTTCAAATCAATATATTATAGAGTAATAAAGAGATATTCAATGTATCTACTAGTAATCAACCCTAATATATTCAGGCTTTTGAAGTGTATATTATTTGGTTAAAAATAAAAAATAAAAAAAAGTAGAAAACACCCACCCCTCAATTCGGCCTTTCATCAACGTTATTTTTTCGGTAAAGAAAACTTCGTCGCTCGCGTGCTCTCTCACTCGATTGTGGCTAGGGAAGAATTCTCCATCTCCAAAAGCTCTCAAACACAAGGTTTTTTTTTATTCTATTGTAAGTAAAACTTGATACAATAATAGTGCAACTTATTTTTTTGCGCCTAAATCAAAGCAACTTTGAATTGCAATATGTATGATGTTAAAATTACTTTAAATTACGAGTAAAACTTGATCATAGTGAGGAAAGAAATCAATTCTGTCTTTCATAAAAAAATATGTTAAAAAATTTTGTTTCTTTTCCCTTACATTTTAACTTTATCTTCACATTTTGCATATGCAGGTTCTCATTAAAAATTTACCTGAATTTTTTTGGCTTACACCATTAACTTTTTTTTTTGTCTATTAGGATTTTTATTAAATTTCGTCAATATAATAAATCACCTTGTCAACTAAATAAAAGGATATTCTTTCAATGTTTTCCTTCCATTAATTAAGTATTAAAATATCAAATATTTTTAGGTCATGTTAGGGACATTGCAGAATGAATTAAAAGTGGGTATATCTCATCTTTTATCAGAATAGTGGGTAGTTTTGATTTTATAAGATTGTTAATGGGCAAAATTGATTAAGTTCCCCTCCCCCATCCCACTCCAAAAAATAAGCATGTATATATCACACACTTAAGAAAGAAAAAAAAATAAACAAAGCTTGCATGTCTTATCACAATCAAATTCATATCTTAAAAAAAAGAATGCTATAATTCACAAGCATGAATTGTCGATGAAAATGGCTATTCTGACGCCCAAAAATACTAAGTACACCCTATAAAATTTTAAATTAGAATACCATAATATAAAATAACAAAAAATATCCTTTTGTACATTCTATGATAACCTAGATTTTCTCTCCCTTTTTTACCATCCATGTCGTCTTCCTATTTTTTTGACCTTGTTAATGGCTTCACCATTCATTAACATTAATTAGCTAATAAAAATAAATAAATAAAATTTAACTGTTGAGATTAAACATTAATTGGCTGATGGAAAAATAAATAAATAAAACTTAAATATTGTCTCCACATAATTGACGGAATTGTATTGATAAAAATCCCTTTTCTCCTTAGTTGTAAACAAAATTCCGCCAATTTTGCTGCTCTTCTACTCTTCTAAATAGTTTTGATCGACACCCAAATTTTTTCTTGTGTGGTATTCTTTGGAACTTCTAGATAAATCTTACAAATTCATTATTAATAATTAATTAATGAATTTTAGAAAAATTATAGGAAAGTCAATATACGTGGAGTATATATCATCGTGCATATTCTCAAACAAAAACCCAAAAAAAATTAAATTCTAAGATATACACCATGAATAGCATCACATTTATTAACATTGATAAATTTTCATTCAATCATTTTTCTTCAATCTAATTCCAAGAGATCTAAAACTGAAAGTTTTCTTCAGCATCAATATGGAAAGTATTTACTTTAGAAATGATATAATACTAAAATAATAAGATTTAAAGGATATTCCCTCAGTCCCGAGTCAATGTTTATGTTTGCTTTTTGCACGTTGATTAAGAGATATAATAATATTTTAATATATAGTGAGGTAAGAGAAATAATATTTAATGTAAAGTGGGTAGTTGTATTAGTATTGTGTGGGGCTCTACATGTAATAATTAATTTTTTTGTATGGGCCCAACTTACAAAAAAAATGTAAACCATAACTTAGGACAAACTAAAATGGAAAATATAAACTTTAACGAAAGAATGAAGGGAGTATATTAAAATAAATTTGATATTATATATATATCTATATATATATATATATATATATATATATATATATATATATATATATATATATATATATATATATATATATATATATATATATATTATTGGGGTGTATTTAGAAATTTTGGGGTTTAAATAGCCATACCCATTGTCAATATCAAAATAATATTCATTACATGTTATTGTAAAGAAAAATGCGTACATCAAACACTTCAAGAAAATATATATAAAAATATAATATAATGTCATACAATTCATATATCATTAAAAAATCCACTGCCTACTTAGAAAAAGAAATAGATATGCTAGAGTCTAGAGAATCATCCACTAAAATTATTGAACACATCTCATAAAATCATTATTTGATCAACTATCTATATAATGTGCAACTTTTACTCATATCCTTGTGCTCAAACATATACTCCCTCCGTCCCACAAAAGTTTGCATGCCTCTTCCGGCACGGAGATTAAGAAAAGATAACTTTTAGGGGTATTATAGTATTTTTTGGTAATAAATAATGATAAAGTATGTAAGGTTTGTTAGGTAAGGGTGAGTTTTTTTTTTTTTTGTAAATAAAGTATATGGGGAAGAATAATTGTGTTTGACTTTTTGCTTTTTTTAATTAGGAATGTGCAAACTTTTATGGGACAACCTAAAATGAAAAGTGTGTCATCTGAAATGAGACGGGGGATTAATCATTATCTATTATGCAACTCATTGATTCTCAAAATGAATTCCTCTTGATGTGGTTCTGCTATCTTACCTGAGGAGGGCTCATGTGATTCTAAGCATATATTGGTCTTCACAAACACAAGTCACACTTATAATAGAAATAATCCACATGAAGACATGATTCAATTAAAAATCATAGGACACAATGGAGTTCACCCTCTAATTAATATGACATGAAAAATAAACCACACACATCAGCATATGAATTAAGAGACAAGCATTCACGATAGAAAAAAATATCCAATCCCATCAATTCGACACAACAGTTAGTCTCACTAAGAGACTACCTAACATTTGCATGATGAATTCATTACAAACCAAATTATAATACTTCATTTGAGCATAATTTAGAGAAAATGGCAAAATAAAAGATGAATTGCTTCTCTTGATAGGTAGAGCTCTTCTTCTTCTAGCATGCCCAATATTTCTTCTTCAATTGATCATCTCCTCCTTAGATTGGTGATGATTGAAAGATGTATGGAGATAATTATGGGTTTTGGTGGGAAAAATTGGTGGATAAATATGATGGATCGAAGATGGAGATGAAGAGACATAATGTGTGTGAGAAAAGTATGAGAATTGTGTGTTTCCATTCTAGAAATCGGAAATCGACATCCTAATCATGAAAGGATATTCATTAATCATGGTAATCTTCTAGAATCTTCATTTAAATAGTTAGAAAAAATTGATCAAAGTTGAGTCAAGTTGGTGTTCGTTTCGGCAAGGCATCTTGACTTGACAGAGCTCGAGTCAAGTTGCTAAACTTGACTTTGGGGGAGGTCTAGTTGGAGTTTTAGGTGTCCACAGTCGACTTCCATCTTGGTCGACTTATGCAACTCGATGTGTGTTCCGAACTAGACTCGACTTGAGTCATGAACTCGAGTCAAATTCTAATAATTTCCTGCATGCATATTCGTTTAAACTCCCGACTCTGTTTTGCTCATTTTTTTCACCTATTTTGAATATATTTTGATCATTTTCAAGATATTTCTCTCACAACACAATTTATCTTTAAATTTAAGAAATACACCACCAAATATATAAAAGAAAGACAAAATATTCAAATAACAACTAAAATAACACAAAATTTTATTTAAAAATGATGACGATCAGTAGTCTTTTGATAGTAATTTTTGTATGCATAATAATAAATACAAATGAAGTGCTAAAAAATCACACTAAAACAGGATAACACCTCATGAAGTAAGGTGCCCCCAACTAGTATATATAAAAAGAGATTTTAGCACAAGATGGGTCTGTTTATCTTCTGTTATAGATTACCCAAATCACATGCGACAAGCTTTAATCAGTCCCTTTCATACCTGTCTTACGGTTGATGAGAGAGATAACTTCCTCCACCTTCATCTATGAGTTACTTTCTTTCCCCACAATTTTACAGAGGTCATTGATGTGCGTTTCATTTGCACGCAAAATTAATCCCCAAGTATTAAGGATATCAATTGCAGCTTAAGCAAGCGACCAAGTGAATATCGAACCCAAAGGATGGCGTATTATAAATTTAATTATTATCAAAATTAATTAAGACAAGTTGGTAATTAAGTTTGAGGTTTAGGATGATTAAACTAATAAACAAGTAATTAAAATAACAAATAAAATAAATATCACTTGAATGATACAAAAGTGGATCAAGTAGGAGAATAGGTAGTTCTAGGATAATCAAGTTTCACTAATTAACTTCCCTTCCATGTGTCAATGTCCGACTCTGCCTTGTGGAATATGGACGCATCACTAAACCATACATATCTACTCTATAGACACAAGTAAACATGCGTGTAACACGTGTGAATAACCTCGGAGCAAGAGATATAATTTCACCCCCCTTTCTAGGTACTATCAGTATTAATTATTTCCCCCTAGGATTGGTACTCTAACCCGTTATTATCTCCCTTTATAGGTACTATAAAATTACCCTCTTTATCCTACTTAATAACCCGAATTCAATTCAATTAATAAGTATTCATATATGATAGTTCTAATGAAACTTCGGAGTCTCCTCACTTAGAATCATAATATAAAACCCTGCTCAACAGTGAACGCACTCAACCAATAACCATGTTATGTATTCAGACTCTACACAACGATTATTGATGCACAAAACGACTATGAGTATGGATTAAAAAGGCACAATCTTATATAAAATAAACCACAAGTAGTGTTGTACGGAGTATACACATGAAAGTTCAATTAACTAGATAAAACCTTCACAACCCTAGTTCTACCAAAAAGGCTCTAGCCCATGGTGTAGTAGGAAACACACATGGGTGTTGGATAGATCTTACCCGGATGTCCGGAAAATACAAGATAAATTAGAAAACGAATAAACCCTAGATGTGGCGTCATCGCGTCCTTCTCGCTCTTGAATTCTCCTCTTGGTTCTCCTCTTGATTCTACAAACGAATCTTCAAAGTGATGGATGGATGGAGGAAAGAATGATGGTTGGGGGGTGATCCCCCCTTGTGGGGTGTTGTATGTCGTGGCCTCTCTTCTCCTCTCTTGTATTGTGTTGTGTTCCCCCTCTTTTTGGGGCTGTATAGACCTCCTTTTATACTTGTAATCACGTCTCCTAGGCTTGGAATGGGCTTTTCAAGTGATCACACGCGTTTAGGCCTCGAAAATACGGATTTGGTAAGTACCCGAAGCGCGGTTCGACCTCCAAAACAGGTCGAACCAACCCCTTACAGGTCAAACCATGCATGTCGTGGTCGAACCAGCTATTTTTCTGTTCAGTTCGACCTCGGTTCGACCTAAAGCAGGTCGAATCGATTTGCGCAGGCTCACCGTTTCACATAACTTTCACATCCGACCTCCAAATTAAGTAATTTTTATGCTCACGCGATCCACTCTTCCTTGACTTTCTATCTATATAAAGAAATCACAAAAACTCTAAGAATTGAATATATAATAGGCCATGGAAAGTAGCATTGCAATTCTGTTCGGTACAGCTCACGCGGCGTCACCACTTTGCTCATAACTTCCTCGTTCGGACTTCAATGATGGTGTTCTTTATGCCAAAACGACCCTCTCTTCAGTGGATTTCTAACCATATATCACACCAACAGTTTCGAGATCCATAACAATATAGAATAATTATGAAATTTGGATGTGCGTTTTCAGCATTCTTGCACAAATTGCACATTATCTCCAACTTTGCTCTTTTTCATCCTTTTTTCACCTAAAACACAATAAAACACCTCAAGTGCACATAATTCTCACATATATCGAATATAAGACACTTGTACTCATATAAGACTACAATATCAATCAAAAAGGTGTTAAATTGGATATTAAAACACGCTTATTTTCACTCTCATCAATCCCCCAAACTTACCCGTTGCTCGTCCCGAGGCAACAAAATAAAGATAAAGAGAAAGAGAGTATAAAAATTAGTGGGGAAACAAGGACTATGACCAATACCCATTCAAGATATAATTGTCCTCAACTTAGGTCATGCAACTCTCATTATATGTAATAATCAATTCATAGCATACAAGTTAAAACAATCACCACCAATTCAAATGCTCCATTGACATGTTCTCACGGGAAGTATATATCACTCACACTCAAGTGTAAAAGATGTACACTTATGGGTTAAGGTGTTTACGCTCAAATTCAATTCAAGTGCATGCGTAACCATAAGCTTGCCAAACGTCTCAAGCTCTTCACCACTAAAAGTATGATTCGACAATGGGATCAAAAAGGACTTTTCTTTTGGATGTAATGTTGGCTCTTTGGTAAGGGTAGGAAACATATGGATAAAGTGACTCAATTAGTAGAGAATTAAAACCGGAGATCTTATGTACTGCAGATTCTTACACTTCAAGGCTATCCAGCTTCATGCTCTTCTAATTTTCTTTTCTCTCCTTTCCTTCAAGCTCAACATACTTTTTCTTGTCTCAAGCACATCATTTTCCTCTCGAGGTACCAGTTTCGGGCACTACCTCACGCATCCTCCATAGGGTACTAGATTTAAGCACTACCCTATGCTTCTCCTTAGATGCATTATCATAATCCATCACTATTAATTTCAACACCAATTTTATTCCTTCCCAAATTGTTATCAAGCACTATTAACACACTTTGACAGCATTTAATTCTCCACTAAATATAGGAATTTAAGGCTCAAATAGGATATCAAAGTGGCTATCTTCGTAGTTACCAAAGAAATAAGATTTTTAGGCTCAATGGGGTTAACTATGGATATATAATTATTTGGTAGGAAATTATTTGGCTAAGTGGCTCATAAATTCAAGGATGGCCTTAGATCATCTCCCATCATCTAACACACATGTAGTTTCAAGTAAGACAAGAAGCAAGTTTTAGAATACACACACAAGAACGATACTCACCAGAAAAGAAAATATCTTGTGATTATGTATCATGATCAACGAGGCTCAAAATCTCACATGGATTTTTAACAAGTAACAGAACAGCTTTTATGGTAAGCAATATCCCACAAGTACACATAGAACTTCATACCACAATATAACTCAAGTACACTTCCTTCATCAATTTCAAGAGCATATGAATTTCAAAGATAATTTAAAAATAAGCTCACATGGATCACCACCATAAACACAATCCTTCCACTCCTATGAATTAAAAGCACATATAAAAATTAGAAAAAGGAAACGAGGGCACCTGATTTTTCTTCAACGTACGCACGAGCTCCTCGAGTCAAAACCTCAATGTAGAACTTGTCTTGCCACTCTTTTATCTTTTTCTATCATCAAAACTCAAACAAACTCATCATCACAGGATTCATCAATAATAAAATAGGAGAACTATAAGAAAGAATTAATTGACTATGTAATCGACTCCACACACTAGAAACACCACTAAACACTAGGCAAATTGTAAAAAATCGACACATCAAAACGATTAAAGTTTCAATATACCGCAAACAATCAACTTCCCTAGCAAACATTACAAAGAAAAGATTATATTCTTGGTGCTTCAATGAGGTAATAACATCACACCCCCCAAACTTAGTAAAAACGTAAGTCAAAACTAAGTTTGCAAAGATGTAATTGTCGATTAGTAAGCACCTTAAATATAAAAATTTCTTACTCACACGAAAGAAATAAAGCAATAAAATGGAAGGGCAAGCCCCCAACAGGCGCTCATGTTTAACGTCGTAGAGTCACGACGATAGAGGACGGTCTTCTCACATCCTCACCTTCAAATACTTTCTTTCCCTCTTCTTGTCTACACTCAACACCTCACCTTTCTTGGTCACAAAAATATGATCATTGAAATTTCCTTCCTCCCATGGCTGTCTAGACTCCTCCTTGTCAACCTTCCACTTAAATTTAGAATCATCTACCTTAGAAAAATCAAGATTAAACAAGTTAGAAACCACATCTATGCTTTTGCACGATTGAGTCTCCATGGGCATCTTCATTGCATGATCAAGAGAGAAAATCACATCTTCATTATCCATTCGCAGTCTAAGCTTTCCTTCCTTAACATCTATCATAGCTCCAGCTGTGGCAAGGAACGGTCGTCCCAAAATAAGGGGAATGTCACCCTTATCATCTTCCATCTCAAGTACAAGAAAATCCACGGGAAAAACTAACTTATCCACTCTCACTAAAACATCTTCAATTAAACCCTTCGGACAAGTCATGGATCTATCCACCAATTGAAGAGCAATATTCATGGGTTTAAGATCCCCCAAACCAAGCCTTTTAAATATGGACAAAGGCATCAAGTTAACGCTTGCCCCCAAATCACACAAGGCTTTATGTGCCGATCCTTTTCCAATGTCACAAAGAATGGTGAAGCTTCCTGGATCCTTTAACTTTGCAGGTAGCTTCCTTTGAAGGATCGAGCTACAATTCTCTGATAGGTTCACCGTCTCCACTCCGTTCAAGCTTCTCTTCTTTGATATAATATTCTTGAGGAATCGGGCATAGTATGGCATCTCCATGATTGCTTCAGAGAAAGGAATGTTCAAGCTTACTTTGCTCATGACATCGTGAAACCTCTTGAACTTTTCTTCTAATCCCTTCTCGGCCAATCTCGAAGGAAACGGAGGAGGTATCTTGGTTTTTTGTCTTCTCCATTCATCACGTTCAACCTCCTTCGCTTTATCCTTCTCGGCTCTCAATCGCTTGGCTCTCTCCCACTTTTTCTCAGCTATTATCTCTGTACTTTGCTCATTCCGAACCACTGGAATAGCATCAACATCATCGAGAGTGTTGGGAGTAGCAACAGGTAATTTCTGGTGGGGTTCGACCAGGGTTTGACCTGTAGAACAGGTCGAACTAGGCACGTACTGGTCGAACCTACCTTCTGGACAGCTGCTCTCTTTCTGCTCTTGAGGTTCGATTAGGGTTCGACCAGTGTTGGAGGTCGAACCACTGCCCCCTAGGTCAAACCGCCTCACTGTAAAGTTTCTATCCTCCGGTTTGACATGGGTTCGACCTGTTTGAGAGGTCGAACCATTAAGGTCGTGGTCGAACCGTTGCTGCGACAAAACAGAGTGCTCTGAATGATGAGGTTTGACCATGGTTCGACCTATATGCCAGGTCGAACCCTCTGGGTGTTGGTCGAACCGATGATTTTGAAAAATAGAGAGCTCTGAATGGTGAGGTTCAACCATGGTTCGACCTGTATGCCAGGTCGAACCCTGTGGGTGTTGGTCGAACCGATGCCTGGATATGTCTGTTTTTTATTTCAGCCTCATCGGTCCCTCGTACTGCGTTTCAGACCTCAATGTGATAGCATTATTCTCCAAGGTTTGTGTCAATTGATTCACCTTCGCGGTCATCTGCCCCATAATCAAGGTAAGCTCCTTCATCTGCTTAGATAAATCTGCATGATCAACATTCATTCTAGCTTCGATGTGGTCAACCCTTGCATCATTCTCAGCCATGTATTGATTGAAAGTATCTTCAATACTCTTCACTTTGTGCTGCTTCATACTAGGCCCCTTTAGTGTCAACTCTGTGATCTGTCTCTGCTGGAACTCTAGTAGCTTGTTGATGTTAGCTAGACTAGAGACGATCTCATCATCCCTATTCGACTTCACTACTTGATGTTCAACCTGCGCTACCTCGCCAAGTACATATGATCCTCTATCTCTCTTTATTGGCCAGTCACGTGAATTCATAGAGATGTCTTCAAATAACTTTTCTGCTTCAAGTGCTGTCTTTGATAACAGCGCTCCTCCTGATGATGCATCAATAAAAATACGCGACTCACAATCCAATCCATAGTAGAAGATGCTTATGTATTCAGCCTTCGGCATTCCATGCTGTGGACACCTCCTGAGCATGTCTTTAAACCTATCCCACGCCTCATAAAATTTCTCACCCTGATTCATAACAAATCGGGTGATCTCTTGCCTCATCCTTAAGATCCTTGAGGGTGGCATGTATCTCTCCAAGAACTTCTGCTGCAATTGGTCCCATGTAGTGCAATCTGCTGGATCAAGGGTCTCTTACCAAGCTTCCGCCTTATTAGTTAAAGAGAACTTGAATAAGGCGATCCGCCTAGCATTATCATTCGCTCCACTGCCCTTTTGAGTGTTTGCATAACCAAAAAATCTTCGAAGATGCTGATATGGATCTTCAAAACAACCTCCAGAAAAGGGATTCTTCTCTACCGTGTTAATAAGAGCAGGATGTATCTCAAAATCATCATCTTCCCCCCTTGCTCCTATCAACCCCATGTTGACATTCCCAAAGTTCGTGAAAATTTCACGAATAGAAATATTATCCGGATTCTGTCTTGCTCCGGCCATGTTTAGATCAATGTGTTATTTGCTCCTTTCCTTCCTCTCATTTTTTCAAGCGCACAAGTAACTCGGAAAAATTCAAGGATGGATAGAAATAAATAATCACAAATAAAAGAAAAAGAAAATCTTAATCAAACTAGAAATAATAAAATCAATAATAACAGTCGTCCCCGGCAACGGCGCCAAGAACTTGATGCGCGTTTTCTTTGCACGCAAAATTAATCCCCAAGTATTAAGGATATCAATTGCAGCTTAAGCAAGCGACCAAGTGAATATCGAACCCAAAGGACGGCGTATTATCAATTTAATTATTATCTAAATTAATTAAGACAAGTTGGTAATTAAGTTTGAGGTTTAGGATGATTAAACTAATAAACAAGTAATTAAAATAACAAATAAAATAAATATCACTTGAAGGATACAAAAGTGGATCAAGTAGGAGAATAGGTAGTTCTAGGATAATCAAGTTTCACTAATTAACTTCCCTTCCATGTGTCAATGTCCGACTCTGCCTTGTGGAATATGGACACATCACTAAACCATGCATATCTACTCTATAGACACAAGTAAACATGCGTGTAACACGTGCGAATAACCTCGGAGCAAGAGATATAATTTCACCCCCCTTTCTAGGTACTATCAGTATCAATTATTTCCCCCTAGGATTGGTACTCTAACCCGATATGATCTCCCTTTATAGGTACTATAAAATTACCCTCTTTATCCTAATTAATAACCCGAATTCAATTCAATTAATAAGTATTCATATATGATAGTTCTAATGAAGCTTCGGAGTCTCCTTACTTAGAATCATAACGTAAAACCCTGCTCAACAGTGAACGCACTCAACCAATAACCATGTTATGTATTCAGACTCTACACAATGATTATTGATGCACAAAACGACTATGAGTATGGATTAAAAAGGCACAATCTTATATAAAATAAACCACAAGTAGTGTTGTACGGAGTATACACATGGAAGTTCAATTAACTAGATAAAACCTTCACAACCCTAGTTCTACCAAAAAGGCTCTAGCCCATGGTGTTGTAGGAAACACACATGGATGTTGGATAGATCTTACCCAGATGTCCGGAAAATACAAGATAAATTAGGAAACGAATAAACCCTAGATGTGGCGTCATCGCGTCCTTCTCGCTCTTGAATTCTCCTCTTGGTTCTCCTCTTGATTCCACAAACTTCAAAGTGATGGATGGATGGAGAAAAGAATGATGGTTGGGGGGTGATCCCCCCTTGTGGGGTGTTGTATGTTGTGGCCTCTCTTCTCCTCTCTTGTATTGTGTTGTGTTCCCCCTCTTTTTGGGGCTGTATGGACCTCCTTTTATACTTGTAATCACGTCTCCTATGCTTGGAATTGGCTTTTCAAGTGATCACACGCGTTTAGGCCTCGAAAATACAGATTTGGTAAGTACCCGAAGCTCGGTTCGACCTCCAAAACAGGTTGAACCAACCCCTTACAGGTTGAACCATGCATGTCGTGGTCGAACCAGCTATTTTTCCATCCAGTTCGACCTCGGTTCGACCTAAAGCAGGTCGAATTGATTTGCGCAGGCTCACCGTTTCACATATAACTTTCACATCTGACCTCCAAATTGAGTGATTTTTGCTCTCACGCGATCTTCTCTTCCTTGGCTTTCTATCCATATAAAGAAATCACAAAAACTCTAAGAATTGAATATGTAACAGGCCATGGAAAGTAGCATTGCAATTCTGTTCGATACAGCTCACGCGGTGTCACCACTTTGCTCATAACTTCCTCGTTCGGACTTCAATGATGGTGTTCTTTACGCCAAAACGACCCTCTCTTCAGTGGATTTCTAACCATATATCACACTAACAGTTTTGAGCTCCACACCAATACAGAATAATTATGAAAGTTGGATGTGTGTTTTCAGCATTCTTGCACAAATTGCACCTTTTCTCCAACTTTGCTCTTTTTCATCCTTTTTCCACCTAAAACACAATAAAATACCTCAAGTACACATAATTCTCACATATATCTAATATAAGACACTTGTACTCATATAAGACTACAATATCAATCAAAAAGGTGTTAAATTGGATATTAAAACACGTTTATTTTCACTCTCATCAGTCATCCCTTGTTTCACATTTTTTCCAACTTCTGCTTCTATATATACAGTTTTAATTTAGATTCCCCTTTTTCACATTACTAGCTATGGCGCTGCTCTAATGATCCCATCATCTCACCTTCTTCATCTTGGTATAGGTAAGCTTTCCATCCGTGCGTGTTCTTTTTTTAGTTTATTAGACAATTCTCACTCCACTGTGTAGGACTTCCAATTAATTCATTTATTTAAGTAAATTATGTGATCTTTTTTTGTTCCTTATTTTCATTTCTTGTTAAATCTGCGTTTGTTAGTGAAAGAACACTGCACATACTGAATTTAGGTGATGTGTGGCTTTAATTTTCTTTGAGCATATTGTGTGCTTTATTTCGTTATGGTTACTGATGTACTACTGCTTAATAGTGATAAAATATTACTTTCAATGTTTGTCATACGTTAGTATGTTACTGTCCAACATGTATATGATAAATAACCCCAAACAAAATACCTTTTTAACATATTTGTTGTTATGATTATTTTTTGGTTCTTCGTGCTCAAGATCTTAACAGGTTGACGTGTTTATTCAAAGAATGCACTAATTTTCCTTATATTCTAAACCTCAGAGTTGAATTTTGATTGTTGTTTTTTAATTCTAGAGTTCTAGAAATGCTCTTCCTACTGCTGAGAATGATTGTTGACTGTCGTAAAAATAAAACCCCCAGAATTAATCAAAAGAGTTATCCTTGGTATCTTGTGCCTCTGTTGATTTCAATTGGTGAAGCTTTAGTCATAGAGTAGAATTTTGTCTGAACTTGAATAATAAGTTGCAAGTTACTTAGATAAAAATAATACTTATGTGTGTGTTGTGTATGTTACAGAATAATGGAGGTTCTTTACATAATTCTTAATATCATATCCTATCTTATTTTATGTGCACTAGGTATACATATATATATATATATATATATATATATATATATATATATATATATATATATATATATATATATATATATATATATATATATATATATATATATAATTCTGGCCTGTTGTGTTTTTATATAGTTTTGGGCTGTTTCAGTTTCGCTTTCCTAACTCTTGGTCAAGAACATTTAATCAAGGGGAGTTTCACCATAATAAAGTTTTATATATGATCAACTATGTTGTTTACTTTTATAAATAAATCATTACAGCATATTTCTTTTTTTTTTTAAATCTACTTTAGCGCAAGTGTAGGTACTTGAAAGAGCCAATTAACAGTTCACTATAGCGAGTTACTTACTCTCTTATAATTATTTTGTTTTGACTTTTATTTTTTAAGATTATAAACCCTGTATCATTGTGATTTGCTATTACATTATTGAATTTATGAGTTTGGGGCAATATCTGCGCTAAATTCTATGGCACGATCGAAATTGGGAAACCAAGGACTTGACGTGAACATAACTCAATAGGTCTTTTCCTTTTCTGATTCTATCTTCATTTTACATATGTTAGAAATTAATTCCCTTTTCCTTTCTGTAATCGTTATACTTTTCATGCAGGAAACTATTTCTTAGAAATTATTGGGATTTGTTGTGTTATTAATTGATTGCTTGTTGTGATTGATGATTTGATATATTAATTGAAGTTAAGTTTTGTGGTGGATACAATACTCCATTTTTCTATATTGTTAAGATGTTAATTTTGAGTTGTGCTATAGAATTGTTAGAGGGAAGAAGTGAATTGGAATGTCACACCCCATAATGCCAATCCATTTTTAATGGTAGATTAAATTCATGAACTTGAGTTAATTGTTATTTTCCTTTTGAATGAGTACACTTATTTAGACCCTGCTTAGTACTCAGAACTTTTACGTATTTGTTTAGCTCGGAACTTATTTAATCTAAGATATCAATGACAAGTCAAATGAGAAAACAATAACTACATCTTTTGTGCTTGATTAGATGCACTAGAAAACAATTGCTTCTAGAGAAAGAAAGAGAAGTTGAGAAGATTTTTGGGGGTTGGTCATTCTCCCACAACTTTAAGTTCATGAAGAAGTTGTATCAGCTTCGGCTACTCGTTTAACCTCTTCAAGGAAGTTCATTATCTCATTTGTCTATGCCTCCAATTGTTATATTGTTCGAAGAAACCTTTGATCCTATCTAGAATAAATATTTCATGAGATAATGTTGCTGTGGATGAATCTAGGTGATTTTAATACAACTTTAACCCAGGGAGAAAGATTAACAAATAGTGGAAACCATGGAGTGTAAGAATTTTTTGATGCATTTGTAGTATTGGGACTCCATGATACCCTATCGCGAGGGTGCTTTTTTACTTGGTCGAATGGATCGCACTGGAGTAAATTGGATAAAGTAATGAGCTATCAACTTTGGAGAAGTAAGGGTTGGATCCTTGAAACATAATTCCTTCCCCAAGGAACTACGTCGGACCACTACCCATCAATAACCTCCCTAATCCCGAATCAATCATGGAAACCAAAACCATTCAGATTCTTAAATTTGTGGACAACACATAATAGTTTCAAAGAGTTGGTTCGGAATGAATGGAAGAAACCGATAAAAGGCACTAAACATTTTGTACTCGCCCAAAAGATCAAAGCACTTAAGCTGATACTAAGAAATCTGAACAAAAAGAATTTTATGCATATATCAGAAAGAGTATTGAGAGGAGAAAAGAGCTTGAAGAATTTCAAAGTCGTTATATGACTGACCTGCAGCATACTGACAAATGGGCGGATTTGAAGAGAAAATTGGAGGAGGTACAATTTCTTGAAAATTATGAAACCAAATTTATCCAACAGATGCTGCGAAAAAAGTTTATTAATAATCAGGATCAAAGCACTGTGTATTTCCACTCAATGATCAAGAAAAATAGCAAGAGGAACTACATTAGTGCAGTCTTTGATAAGAAAGGTCCGACCAAGAGCAATTCCAAAATGATAAATAAAATACTAAAATATTACACAGAGTTCTATGGGAAGGAAGGAAATGCAACTGGACATGTAGATCACCAAGTAATAAACATGGGACCGACACTGACAGAGGAAGCAAAAAGGAAACTGGAGAGTGAAATAACAGAAGATGAAATACTCCAGGCGATAAAGAGCATTGACAGAAATAAGGCACCAGGACCAAATGGGTACACAACAAGATTCTATAATGAGTGCATTGGACACAATTGGTCAGGATGTTACAAGAGCAGTTAAATAATTCTTTGATAAAGGCAAAATGTTGAAGCAATGAAATGCAACCTTTGTGTCACTAATTCCAAAGAAGAGCTTTCAACCATCTGCGGAAGACTTTAGACCCATCTCCTACTGCAATACACTCTTCAAAATCATCTCAAATATCATTGCCAACAGACTAAAGGTTAGCCTCTCCAGTATCACTGATAAGGCACAATCAGGATTTGTGAAAGAAAGGAAGATGAGAGATAGCATCATGTTAGCTCAAGAACATTTTCTAAGATATGAATGCAAAGCCAAAGACATTTCACCAAGACTAGCACAGAAAATGGACATTAGGAAAGCATATGATACTGTAAATTTGGAGTTCCTACTAAAGTTACTCTCAGGGCTTGGTTTCCCACAGAAAATAATCTCATGGATTTCCCAGTGTATTTCCAGAGCCACCTTCTCCTTGCTCATCAATGGATTTCTGGAAGGTTTCTTCAAAGGGAAACGAGGACTCAGGCAGGGAGATCCCATATCCTCGCTTGTATTTGTCATCTGCATGGAATACTTGTCCAGACTCATTAAAAAGGCACACCAAATGGGGAATCTCAGATACCATTCCAAATCTCTGCGAGGAATAAAGTGTCCTCCTCATGTTTGCAGACGATTTGTTAATAGTAGCACATGGAGCTGTAGCTACAGCAATTACGATACAAAGGGTACTGCAGGAGTTTAGATGCAGTAGGAATTTCGAGAGATACACTCACCAGCATCAGGACACATCAACCATTCCAGTTAGCAGAGCTTCCAATCAAATATCTAAGCATTCCAGTAAATAGTAAGAGTCGGCCGTCATCTCACTTCTATCCACGAGTGAAAGCAGTCACAGAGTATATAATAGCTTGGTCTTCCAAACTTTTGTCCTTTACGGGAAAATTAGAAGTCATCTCTTCAGGAGTTCATGGTATTCTCACATTCTGGTTCTCCATGGTAAGCATTCTTGTAGTGGTGATTAACCGTCTCGAGAGAATCCTGAGACACTTCCTTTGGGGATCTAAGTACAGCTAAGTAGGTTGGTCGGACGCCTCAAAACTAAAAATCAATGGAGGACTAGGGTTAAAAGACCTTAGTAAATGGAACAAGGCCTTACTATCTGCAGCAATGTGGGAATCTGTAAGAAAGAAGACTCTCTGTAGATAAAATGGATTCTCTCAGTTTACCTGAAGTAGACTCAACTAGAGACGAATGCCCGAGCCCTTAAGCCTAACACTGTTGGAGATCACTTCTGAAAGTTAGAGATATCATACTACGAGGAACAGCGGAGGGAAAAGAAACCACACAATGGAACATGAGGATGCAAAAGTGCGTCCTTGATGGCAGATGTAGAAGTGGAAAGATGTACACACTGATGTGTGAGGAAATAATGAACCAACGATCATTCGTGTTTAAAAACTTTTGGCATAAAAAAATCATGAAAAAGCACAGCTTCAAGCTTTGGTTACTCCATAAGCAGAGGCTACTAACGAAGGACAGAATGTGGGGTGATAGAGAAGATAGAGAATATAGATTTTGTGTAGGGAATTTAGAAACCCAAAAACACCTATTTTTTGAATGTCCCTATACATACATGATATGTAAAAGAATCAAGGACCGAATAAGGTAGAGGAGGAAGCCCAAATCAGTAGCGGATGTACCTCAACACATCTTTAGAGATACATCGAAGAACAACAAAGAAAGGAAGCTCCTACTGACCACCTTGGTAGTAGTCATCAACCAAATTTGGATGTAAAGAAATAGGAAATTGTTTGGGGAACAACTTAGAGCAAGCACAGACGTAGTAGAAAGAATAGAATTCCTCATAGTGTATCAATTCTTGAACTTCAATAATAGAAACGACTGAGTAGAGTGCTTAAATATATGGTTGTTATTTTTCTTTGACTAGCAGATGTGCAAGCATTATGTTACCGATGGGATTAGAAATATAAAATTTACCATTTTCAGAGAAAACAATTTCTTCTTTAGTAATGATTGATGATTTTCCAGTTACTTGAAGGCACATTAATCTATTTTATGAAAGATATGCCTTAATTTGCTTCGAATTGCAAATATTATATATAGCTAATGGCTTAAGTGCAGCTATGATTTTAGTGATTGTTAAATAATATTTTTTCATCAACTTATGAAAGTTGTATAAAATTTTAGTTTTTCCTCTAATCAGTCTATTTTTTGGTAGTTTGCTTTGTTTTGTTGAGATAATTTGCAAAAGGGCTGTTCTAAATTAATACAGCCCCTTTCAAAGTAAGATTACCATTCATCTTCATCTCCAGCTTTACCTTCATACAAGACACGATGGATTTCGTGATAAAATGCTGCTTGATTATAAATTGATAAATTCTAAGCATAGACTTAAGCCATGCTTGAAATATTTTAGCGTCACTATTTTGTACATTTGATTCAGATTGTGTTGTGTATGACACATTGATTTTTATACATGCAACATGATGTAGGCTTATCATCCACATGTCCCTTTCAAGTGATTTATTCATGGCCATCTTTACACCAGTCACATATAGCTTTACCTTTTTCTTTTTTTGGTGATATGTATATATACCCTTCTCATTTCAGATCGATTGAAGGGTTGAGCACAAAAGTACAAATTCAACTTATGCCTTTCGAAAGGAATAAAAATTTTAATACATATTATTATACACATGTTAACCACTGTAATTGTATGGTCATATTTTGTGACAGTGACCTTTTGATAGTTAAATAAATACACAGTATTGCGATTATAAGTACAGTGTTAAAAAATACACTAATACGGGCTTTCGTGAGGTGCCCCTATTGCTGTTATACGAAACGAGTAGCTCGAGAGTTCAGTTCAACTCGACTCAAGCTTGGCTCGATTCGTGCTTACTCGAGCTTGAGTTCAAACTCATCTTATACTTATTTCATGAACGAGTCGAGCTCAGCTCAGCTCGATAAGACTCAATAATAATAATAATAATTATTTTACATTAACTATTATTAAAATAATAATAAATTAATTAAATGAGAGCTCAAGAAGGTTCGGTAAGGCTCGATAAGCTTGAAAAACTCGACTTATTTTGCTTAACGAGCCCTGCCGAGTTCAAACTCACCTTGAGAATCACTCATTCGAGCTTAAGCTCATCTATAAGCTAGTTTTCCAATCGATTCGAACTTGAGTATGCAATACTCAAGCTTACTCGGCTTATTTAATAGACATAGGTGATCCCTATTAGTTTTTATATACTTTCTCCGTCCCACACTTATGTTCACACTTTTCATTTTTGTTTGTCCCACACTTATCTTCACCACCCAAAAAAGAAAACTTCACATTAACCAACAACCTCAAAAATTTTCTTGATTTAAAAAAATATGGGTATGATACACTGCCAGTAGTTTTATTTCCTAATGGCTTTACTCCCAACTCCTCGATTTTACTCTTTCTTGATCTCAAATGGTAGGAGTCTTTGGGGGATTTTTCTTTCAAATTCTAGCAGGGCCAGATTACAACGAGCAATTGGTATTGCCCCGGGTTCAAATTTCGCCTTGTGATCATTTTAGTTTAATTTTTAAAATCAAAGGCGAAACATGATATTGTTCATCGCAGCTACTAATATCATGCTTTTAGCAGTTTTCAATACATGATGATGCAACTTGGCTGATTGATGATTAATTTTTTTGTTGCTCATCTCCTGATGTTTAAGTGCTAAAGAGCCTTGTTCATTTCTTGTATGCTTAGCACACTATTAAAACTTGCTTTTGCTTTTTGATATCTCCATGCTACATCTTACAGCGAACAAGTTCTATGCTAATGTATAAATTGCTCTTTGTTTGTTTGTCTTGATTTTCTGCTGACAAGTAATGATACATGTTGTTTCCGAGTTTTTTTTCTACTGGAAATGGATAGTATTGAGAGGGGCTCTGCCAATTAAATTAGCTCTGGTCCATCTTACATTCTTGGTTTGGGTTTGCTCACCGTGCATTTTTAGACCTCCAAGCCTTGATTTGTTGTTGTTTGTTATCCTTTAGAGGATTGACATCATTTCACCACGTTCACAGTGAGGATTTTTGCTCATCTCTTGATTTATAGACTCCTGTGTTGGTTGATTATTTGGATAGCACATCTTCTATGTCTAGCTGCAGAACATTTTGATAACGAATTAGATAGTTTAGGCTAGTTTGTTTAACAAGGCCGTCTATTTGACCTTTACTTTTTTTGAGGCCACATGTTTGGTCCTTTTTTAACCACATGTTTGGCTCCTTATGATCATTTCACAAAAAGATACTATGTACTCCCTCCGTCTCATTTCAATGTTTACATATTTCTATTTTGGGCGTCCCATTTCAATGTTTACGTTTTCTTTTTTAGAATATAGGACCCATCTAAAATAATTAATATATTACCATGGTCTCACATCCAATACTAATATACATACCCACTTTATATTAAATATTATATCTTTTCACCCACTATCCATTAAAATACTATGTGCAAAAAGTAAACGTAAATATTGAAATGGGACGGAGGGAGTATATTTAAGAAAGATGTTTCTCTCACTAAAAATTTTTGCTCCTCCTTCTCTCTAAGGTTTTCCCCCTTTTTGTCACCCAGTCGTCGGCGTCATGGCTTCCTCCGGCCTCCCATCGACGCCGGGGACCCCGCCACGGTAATTCTCCAGCTCCACCAGCGGTTAGGTTCTCCAACATTGTTCGAGACAGCTCCTGCCATGGCCCGCATCTGCCAGTCATGGGTGCAAGTCCATCGCCCTCTCGAAAGGATGTTTCTATCTCGGATCTAATTCGGGACCCTACAGATCCGCGTGCAACTTTCCCTGTTCGTCGCTTTGTGGAAGATATTACCATCTCCGTTGATGAGGATTATATAACAACAAGGTAAAGGTGTGTTCTCCATTTCTTATTATTAGACTGCTTTTGAATCAAGGTCGAAAGCCTCTGCCCCCTTCCGATTAGGTTCTTATTCTGAAAAATCTATGGAAGGCCGATGCATTATCGCTAATTCCGATTGGGAAAGGATTTTTCAACCTTTACATTCCTAATGAAAATCTCCGTCAACACATCCTCAAAGCTCGTCATTTTGAATTGGAAATAGGTAAACTTCGAGTTCGTTCGTGGACTCCAGCTTTCAACCCATATAAGATTCAAAGCACTACAGTTTCAATTTGGGTTAGAATTTTTGAATTATTACCATTCGAGCTATGGACGGAAAGGACTCTTCTGTCAATTGCAGCTGCCATTGGCACCCCCGTTCGGATTGACGAACGTGCGTTGAATGGTTCACAAGGGCACTTTGCTCGCGTCCTAGTTGACGTCGATATGGTGGATAGCATCTTCCCCTCTTCGATAAACTTGGCGATCATTGCATTGATCATCTTTTCATTTTCCCTCCCGTACTTTTTCATTTACTCACTCCGTCCCATTTCAGATGACACACTTTCCATTTTGGGTTGTCCCACAAAAGTTTGCACATCCCTAAAAAAGTAAAAAGTCAAACACAATCACCCTTCCCCATACACTTTATTTACAAAAATATCACCCCTACCTAACACACATAAAATACTTTATCATTTATTTATTACCCAAAAAATATCATAATACCCCTAAAAGTTATCATTTTCTTAATAACCATGCCGGAGGGAGGGGTGAAAACATTTGTAGGACGGAGGGAGTACTTTTTAATAAAATGCAATTTATTGGCCTAACACACATAACATACTTTATATTTTATGTATTACTTAAAAATATCACAATATTCCTAAAAAATTAATAAAATTGATCAAAAATTAATTTTTCTAAAATTTCGTATTTACAATATTGACAAACATAAATTCAAGATAGATAGAGGGAGTAAAATACTACACAAAATTTGCTTAGTTATGTGATCTGCACGTGTGTGCAGTCCGTGGTCAAACCTCTCTGATTTGTTCAGGTCAGTTTCAACGTGAGCTGAAAAAACTTCCTTTTCATGATTTTGTTTTGTTTATTCAGTTATACTCCCCTCCCAAGAATACATTGGCTCTTTTCATTTTAATCCGTTCCAAAAATACATTCACCCCTTAAAATAGAAACAATACACAATATCAATAACTTTACAATATTACAATATTACAAAAATGTCACATTCTTTTTACACACAATTTAGTCAAAGTCAACTATATCGTATACTTTATTCTACTAACTACCCAAAATACTCCTTCCCTTTCTTACTCAAAATACTCCTTATCTTTCTTACATCACGCCAACAAAAAATCAAAATGTTATTTTTCTTAAACTCTGTGTCCAGAAATATGCGAATGTTTTTTCTGGGACGGATGGAGTATCATATATGCAATTGTTCTTGAATCACTCCGCCAACCATCACTCTTTTTTACTCCATAATTTTGGCGTATCCAAACCCCAAAGCCGGCAATTCTCCAACTCTTCTCCGCCGCCGGCTGAGATGGCATCCGATCACCACCACAACCTCGAACCCAAGTCCATCTCCCAATCGGAGATTCGTTCGGAGTTCTCCCATCACGACTCCACCATCGCCCGCATTAACAATGGCAGCTTCGGCTGCTGCCCCGCCACCATCACCGCCGCCCAGCGCCGCTACCAGCTCCTCTACCTCCGCCAGCCCGACGACTTCTATTTCAACACTCTGAAGCCCTCCATCCTCCAAACACGGCTCCTGATCAAAAGCCTCATCAACGCTGAAGAAGTTGATGAAATCTCCGTCGTTGATAACGCCACCACCGCCGCCGCAATTGTCCTCCAGCACTTCACCTGGTATTTCTTTTCTTCAGCCTTCAATTCCGGCGATGCCGTCCTCATCCTCCACTACGCCTATGGCGCCGTGAAGAAATCCGTCGAGGCCTACATTTCCCGTGCCGGTGGCCGTGTAATCGAGGTTAACCTCCCTTTCCCTGTTAGATCTAATTTTGAAATTATTGCTGAATTTGAAAAGGCCCTTCAATTGGGGAAAGCTAATGGTGGGAAGATTAGGTTGGCCATTATTGATCACATTACATCTATGCCTTATGTACTCGTACACGTGAAAGAATTGGTTAGTATGTGTAGAGAAGAGGGGGTTGATAGGGTCTTTGTTGATGGAGCTCACGCCATTGGGAATGTTGAAATAGATGTGAAGGATATAGGTGCTGATTTTTACACTAGTAATCTGCATAAGTGGTTGTTTTGCCCTCCATCTGCTGCTTTCTTGTACTGTAAAATGTCCAACGATTTATCAAACTTGCACCACCCTGTTGTGTCCCATGAGTATGGTAATGGGCTTGCAATGGAGAGTGCGTGGACTGGAACGAGAGATTATAGTGCACAGTTGGTGCTACCGGAGGTGATGGAGTTCGTTAGTCGATTTGAGGGTGGGATAGAGGGGATTATGAGGAGGAATCATGAGAAAGTGGTGGAGATGGCGGAGATGTTGGTGGAGGCGTGGGGGACGGAGTTGGGAGTGCCTCCAGAGATGTGCACGAGTATGGCTATGGTGGGGATGCCTGTTTCTTTGGGCATAAAGAGCAGTTCGGATGCACTGAAATTACGAACGCATTTGAGGGTGTGTTTTAAGATAGAGGTGCCTATTTACTATAGGGAGCCATTAGAGGGAGAGGTTGATTCTATCACAGGCTATGCAAGAATTTCTCACCAGGTCTACAATGTGGTTGATGATTATTATAGGTTCCGGGACGCTGTGAATACATTAGTAAGACACGGGTTTACTTGCGCTTCAATGACTGCCTCCAATTGAGAAGGTACTCCTTTTTCTCAGAGGCATCTATCATTGTATGAAACTTTCATTATTGCAAATGCTGGGAAACACCTACTTGATTCTTTTAGATTGATAATAGCTGGAATTGATACCTTGCAGTTCCTAATTTGTATCTGTATGCATACTGCTTGACATTGTGATCACATGAGATAGGGGCCATTTTTCTGTTTCCTGATGTCTTAACCATTATTCCATTGTCTATTATGGACATAAACTCGTTCTCATAATCTTGAAAATTGAATTTCATGAGATGTCATTATACATGTTCTTGTATGTGACTATATTTACCTTGCTATCCCAATTTCAAATTTTATAAATTTTCTTTGCTAATAACTGGATTAGAATTAAGTACCCTTATCTTTAGGGTATTTTTACTACGTGATTAAAACTGGGTCCTCTATTTGGATACAGAACTTTATTGAGGCAATTTTACTAAAACGACAAAAATTAATCCAAGACATAGTGACAACGCATGCATAACACAACGAACTTTTTTCATAATCCTTTGTTCATAGAGTTTTAGGAATGGTTGTCTACTAATGTTTTGTTGAAAGAGAATGGTGGCCGGAGGAGTTCATAGTTGAGTGTGAGCTTTAGAAGTAGAAAAGAAGACTAGAAAACATAATGCAGATGGAGTCCATGATATATCCTTTTGAAAAGAGCATGCACTTTGAGCGCTTCACGAACAATGCTGCTCTTTGATAGACATAAAGTGGTGAGAATCCCGTAGGGTTGCTTCAGAGCTATTGAATAGCATGAGCTTAGGATCAATTGATGCACTAAGGTTGATGTAAGAGAGATGGAAGTAAATTTATTATTTGTTGGGGTAGTGAGCTTACTTCTATTAGGGATAGGACAAACCTTACGTAGTTGGCGATTGCAATTACTCTCAGGGTTTCTGATAAAATCAAGAACTGAAGGAGTGGAATAGTTCCTCACCTTTTCACATCCTATGCTATTATCGTTGTCTCAATTGAATTGTATTAGAAATTATTTCTGGAAATTTCTCAAAAGCTGTGATGCTCTGTATCCCAAATGAGTAGGGTGGAACTCATCAGAAGTGAGAGTATGTTTTTCCTCATCTAAATGATTTGAATCTTGTGTCCCTTATAGCAACACACACCTTCAAGTCAACATTACTCTTATTTTTGCCTTAAATCTTATTTTTCGTTCCAGTTCTTTGTGGGGTATCCGATCCTCTAGCCATGTTTACACTTGCATCGAATGATGCACGTCTGACAAACTTTCTCAACAATGTCTTTCTTGCTAAATCATTTTCATACTAGACAAATAGAAGTATAGTTCACTGACTTGTTAACATTCAAAAGATGTGTGGTTTCTGATGGCTCAGTTTTCAATCGTCGATGACTTCTTGTTGTTTTCCTGCTTACAGAGAGAAGAGGAGTATAAGCAAACATGATTTTCTTACATGCAGTTGGCATTTTATTGTACAGCTGAACGACAGGAAACTATCGTTTCCTTGTCATGGATCATACCAATAAGTGGTTTTGGCTTGTAAGATGAACATTAATGTTGTAAAAAATGACTAGTAGATGATTTGTGTTACCGTAAACTCAAGATTCCCACTCATAATTGTCCATATTAGGAAATACTCTTTCCGTAATGCGTTATGTTTTTTCACGGAAATTAAAAGATATAATATTTTAATAGATCGTGGATTGAAAAATATAATATTTAATATGTACTGTTTGTGTTATGGTATGTGAGCCCATGTGGAATAAATAATTATTTTTTGTGGGTTTCACTTAACAAAAAAATGAAATGTAAATCTTAATTTGAAACAAATTAATATGGAAAATGTAAAATTTAACGTTGGATGAAGGGATTATACAATGTTTAAAAAATAAGGTGAATTGCCAAAATACCCCTTTCTTAAATACAAATATCATTGCCAATTGGTAAATTAAGTTTCTATGGGACACACTTGTTTGAGTCACTGAGAAATACTCCCTTCGTCGTAAAAATACATTCACACTTTCCATTCCTGTCCATTCTAAGAATACTTTTACACCTTAAAAATAAAAATAATATATAATATCAATAATCTTATAATACTACAATATTACAAAAATGTCACCTCATTTCTAAACATAATATAGTCAAAGTTAATTACTCCTATATCATACATTTTATTCTACCTAAAATACCCCCTCTCTTTACATCACACTAACAAAAAATTGATTTTCTTAAAATCTGTGCCAGATAATACACGAATGTATTCTTGAGACGGAGGGTGTAATATTTAATGTGTACTGTTGTGTTAGTATGGTATGCGAACCCATGTGGAATAAATAATTATTTTTTGTGGTCCCACTTTATAAAAAAAATGAGGCAAAAGCTCCTGTGCACCTGGGCGCACGGACCACATTCACGTGCGCCTTTAGAATTTTTTGTTATATTGTATATCTTTTAGTATACAGATGTGTACCCTTTATTTTCTAAAGAAAATTATTGTGTGTATCTGGGCGCATGAACAACACTCCGTGCGCCTTTAGAATTTTGTCTTAAATTGTATACCCTTTAGTATAAAAATGTGTACCCTTTATTTTCTAAAGAAAAAAATATTAATGAAAAGTGTATATCTTTTAGAACAAAATGGTGTATCTTTTATCAATTAAAGTGTATACCCTTTAGATCAAAATAATGTACCCTTACACATAATACTAATTTTTTAAAGGCGCACGGAATATGTTCCTTGTACTCGGGTGCACGCAAGCCTCACTCAAAAAATGAAATGTAAACCTTAATTTGAAATAAATTAATATGGATAAAAATAAACTTTAACGCGGGATGAAGAGAATATATCATGTTTGATGGAGGGAGTATACAATGTTTAAAAAATAATATGAATTGCCAAAATACTTTTTTTTTAATACAAATAACATTGTCAATTGATAAATTAAGTTTGTACGACACACTTGTGTGAGTTGCGGATTATTTTACCTTTCATAACACTATAAAAATGTTATTGTTATTATTATTTTTAATGTATCATTCTTTAATTTTTTTTATAAATTGTTCACTATTCACCGAAAAATTATCACTTTTCATCCATTAAACATTATTTTTCTTAATAAAAATAAAAGTTAATGGATTCTTATCCCCTCACGAAATGACTGTGAGACATTTCACACAACTTATTAAGTTTTTACTATTATTATAACCAAAGAACTAAACGGGGAAGGGGGGCAGCATCCACCCTATCCTTTCCACTCCCTCCCTTGCACCATCATTTACACCTCCACTCACACCTCGATTCCCACTTCTTCAATACATTAAAATGAAATGAATGAGAATTCTCTCTAGAGTATATATTTTTCACATTCAGCTCTCCTCAAATTCCATCTTCGAAAAAGATTATCGGCCTCATTTGTTCTTCGTCTTAATATTCCCTCACAAATTCACATGTATAGATCATCAATCATAGCATTTCTCCCCTTAAATCTACAAATTTTCTGCGACGCACAGAGTACTAACGTGCATTCTCCGACGTCGATCAAGCCCCTCTCCTCCGCGTAAAAACCGCTCCCCTACACATTCTTCAGCATCTACTACTCACACGGGCCGACTTTAACAATTTAGGGGCTCGTGGCAAAATAAAAAACTGAGGCCCCAAATTTTCTAAACTTCTTTAATATTAATAAACTTCATAATATATAAAAATAGTTTACAAATAAAGTAATATTATAATCAAAACATTTCTATTTGTATATGATAGCTATAATTTACAGAGTGCAATTTATCTTCCGGGTCTTTAGATTGAATGGGTCTTCTTTATTTAATTTTTTCTATAATCTGAAATGCTAAAAAAAAAAAAAAAGAGAGACAACATCTGAAAACATAAAAGCAATAAAAAATGATATTAAAAGATAGAAATAAGATTAATGTAAAAAAATAGATAGCTCGATTTTTGAACGACTCACGTGCTGATTGCGTGTTTGAATCCCGCTCAATGCATATATTCGCGACCCACGAGAATGACACAAACCACCCGCACACTGACCTGCTTTGAGCAGCCTTCTTTTTACTAAACTATGGTTCAAACCTAAGATCGTCTCGATTCTGGAAAAAATGAAAGGCTTCTCATCTCCTCATAACGATGGGCATCTGCGACTCACAAGAGCCCAATACGGCTATGTGTAACATGATGACTGCGGGTGGCGCGGAACCTTGTGGCTTCCCTTGTTTATACAAATTTAACTCAAAGGAATGTAAATTCTTGTAAGATGTTTCAACTCTCAATAATTAATCCATTTAGGATAAGCTCTTCCCACTTTTCTTTTCCTCTTCAATTTTTTTCCTTATAATTAAATTGCAAAGTTTATGTATTAGTTACTCATTCACTCGGACCATCTTGGATTCATAAGTACTTTTCTTATTTGAAGCGGTCTAACTTCACACTTATATAGATAACCTCCTATAAAAAAGTATCCTACTATTCTCCACCTTTAAGGTATAAGAATCATTAAAAGCTTTTATAAGTTACCCAACACCACACTTCTGCGAGCTTGCACTCGAATTGTTTGAGAATGCGTAAAAATTATTTTCAAGTCCTATTTTGTAATATTCATAATTTAGTTGTCTTATTGAAACATGTTATCGGAATCTTCAATTATCATGGTTAAGTTACCACTATGAACGTTCTTTAGTGCGTGGATTTTAAACTCATTCCCCTTACTACACTTGCCATTAGATCTCTAATCATGTCTTTTGTTAGCAGATCAGCGATATTTTCCTTAAATTTTACCTAGTCGATGGAAATTATCCCACTAGAGATTAATTATCTTATGGTACTATGTCTCCATCTTATTTGTCAAGATTTACTGTTGTAAATGTTGCTTTGTACTCTGCTAATAGCTTACATGCTATCACAATATATCATTACAGGAGGCACTAGTTTGCTACAACAAGAAATATCTTCTAGGAAGATTTTAAGTCATTAAGCTTCACAAGCTTTATTTAAGCTAATGAACACCGACTTCATTGTAGATTATGCAGGATCGGATCTACAATGGTCACAAGGGGATCTACAATGGACATGGGGGTACAGTTGTACCCCCAAATTTAAATTATGCCCATATACATATATATATATATCACATTAAAATAAAATATTTGATGGGTGTCGAAACTAACAAATAATAAACCTACTAGATAATACTACGATAGTGATGAGTATGGTCGTATCCATAGAAATTGGTAAAACAAGTTTATTCAAGGAAATTAAATAAACAAAGATGTGGGGAGGGGGGCGGTTTGGGTTTATACTTAAAACTAAAGTTTGCAGAATAATAAATTGGAGTAAATTGATGAAATAAATATCTAGCCTAGATAATGTTTGAATATTTTACACTTACGAGCAAGAATACTCAGTCGTTGTAGTAGTATATCCCAAGAAATAAAATTATTGAACCACAAAGGAGTTAAGTTTGGATTAATAAAATACGTGAGCTCATGTTTTTGTCACTTTTATAAGAATGATCGGGGGTTTTGAGTTTGATTTTAAAATAAACAACTAAATCAAGTAACAAGTAAATAAAATAGTAAATAAAAGAGATTAGAAATAAAAGAGAATAGGTGTCAGAGATTCAAATACTTAAGAAATGGGATTAGATATATCCAAGCACACTTCAACATACTAACATGCAAAAGGAATTCCACTTAATTGGTATCAATTAGAGGCGACCACTATGATATCCTAAGCTCCCTTTCGGGTTACAAAGGTTGTAGATCTCCTAGAGAATCCCAAACGCACCTAGGATCGATGCCCCAACACTAACCCCTTCCATCTAGGTACTAATTAAATTCCAATTCTCCCTTAAAAGGTACTAATTAGAACCAACTCTCTCTTTTTACGTACTAGGGCTAACGAATGGATTGGTTCCTCTCATCGGATTCAAATATCCTTTCAGTCAAATCTAAACCCGATGTCTACCTATGTTCGTCTAATACTATGGAGGGTCATTTCCGTCACACCCCTAGCAATATAGACATGAATAATATGAAGACACTTAAATCACTACAAATAACCTATTGATCAACAACCCATTAAATCAATAAATTATCCATAAACAACAAACCATGGCATCATAAAATCCAAGCAATCAAAACTCATAGATAGAAATCAACAACAATTAAGTAAAAACCAATTTATTTCACATGCTAATATAAATCAAAAGTGCTCTTCATATCCCTAATCCCACTAGAGGGATTAGCCTAACATGATAAAAGTAATAAAACAAGAAAATGATTCATTACAATTATCCATCAAGTCTAAGATCCAAATGAAAATACAAAATGAATTAAATCTTCCCTTTCAATTTCTTGAAGGAAATCTTCAACTCTTCTTGATCTCCACCGCTAGCTCTTGAGATTTTCTTGTCCCCAACACCAAAATGATGAAAAGTATGGAAAATGGATGGAAGAAATTGAGTGAAAGTGTGAAAAACCTTCAAAATCACCTAAGGAATGGGTTGTGCTCTGTTCTGCTCCCCTCAAATTTTATATCCCAGCTATTTATATGGTGTAGGGTGGCTGCTAATGGATAATTAGGGCAAACTTTGAAGCTGTCAAAACAGGCTCAAAATTCGACTAGAATATCAGAAATTCAACTAGAATTTCTGTTGTCATCACACGCTTTGCACGGGAGCGCTTTTATAATCGCCAAAAATTTGACTAGAATTTTGAAAATTCAAGTAGAATTTTTGCTTTCTTAGGCTAGGTTCGATTCCCACTCACAACACTTCGCTGACCTGCCAAAAATTGGATTAGAATCTTTTGAGGCAGTGGTCGAATTTTTTGGAAAATGCCAACTCCCTGGAAGATTTGGGAACTTCATAAATTCGACCAGAATTCCACAAATTCAACTAGAATTTTTTAGAATTTGTAAAATGATTTTTAATTTCAAACCCACTTTCAACACAGCTAAAATTCGACTAGGATTGTTAAATTCTGGTCAAATTTTTTATCTTTTCAAAATTTCCGCATTTTGTATCATTCCATGTGCATTTGTATGTTTGATCATTTTTTCCTTCATTCCCTTCATAAATTCACACAAATCACAATATTTTCAAACCAACATAGTTCCTAAAAAATATAAATTAAAAGACTCAAATCACTCGAAAAATACACAAAAACCACACAAATACAACTCTAAATTTATGCAAATTTTGACACTAAACAGATAATCTTCAGAATAGTTCAACATACACGATCATGGATGCAAGGATAACTCTTTCACATTAACACAAAATTGGTTATAGTTGTTGGTACCACCTAACAACCTAATCTTTCCATACTTTAGGGTACCACCTCTAATTACTTCTCTAGCCAAATAAACAACCCTAGATACCATCGTAAGATTTAATTTACCGACCGCATTCAATTTAGAAAGACCCAATTCTAATCAACAAATGCACATTTAGGTTCATTTAGACTAGGTTGCATATCCCCTATAGCAATAATCGAAGGTGAGGTGCAATCAATTATGCACTTACCACATATATTAGAAATAATTAAACAATTACGGATTTAATGTTCTAATTGGCAAATATCATTTTCACAAGTTGATTAATTGATCAGGTTAAACAACTTGCCAAACAATATAATTGAGCACAGAGATTATACAAATGATGCAACATGAAAAAAATATGAAAACTAGTTAGACATCACATTATAATGTTGAACCACGCCTCCGATTATTTGGCTAGACGAAGGATTTAGCAGACCATAGTAATAATTGAATAAAATTAGAAAATTATCTCCATGGGAGTCTTACAACGTGAGAATAAAAATATAGTTATAAAACAAAAGTCTAAGTGATATCTCTCCTCAATTCTTACCCAGTATTTAACGTAAAATAAAAGCAAAGATATGGAAAGAAGATCATGTGATTGGAGGTCTTTTACGGGATTGATCTCTTCAATTTTTGCCTAAAATCAGTGCAGGGAATAAGAGATTCCTTAATTATAGGAGGAAATCCAATTTGATATGTGAGACTAGAGATTTGGGCCCTCAAATTAATAATTCTTGTCCAGGTCCTAAGGCGTGCCCATGCTTTATCAGCAAAATTGTTACCGTATATTTTTCAGCATTTGCAGAATTCTGTCAGCACCTACGGCGTGACCACACCTTACGCACAATCTGCTCATCTCTTTGTAGCTCTAACTGAACTGACTAATGCTTTAAATTCAAAACTCACATACAACAACTGCAATTCCTTCTCATGAACTGGTAACACAACAGAAATCCATCCATCATATCCTTAAAAGAAGTATTACTTGTACATATCAATTCAAAAGTGACATTCTAATTCGTTAAAAGCTAGAAAACGAAAAGCAAGCTGCTAAACCCAACAAGGTTACAACTACTCAACCAATCAGTGTGGCTCATATTTTTTTCATTCCATAGTTAATATTTTATTTACATGGAGCCTACCTTTATGCAGAGGATAGTAAACTCCAGCTTATAAAAGAATAGTAACAATAATAAAATAATTTAATGGACTCTAATTCATAAGGATAATAATAACTTCTACTACTCATAGTACTGCAAAAAATTCGTCAGCGCATAGAAGAAACCGCAAGCAATGCCTCCAAAATAGAGAACTTCCTCATGGTTAAACTAATAGATCTCATTTACGAAATTTTACTAACAAGTCAACTAACAGTAAAAGGATAAAAGTAGAGTAATAAAGAATTAGGAGATTAAAACTCCTTAGTTACTCAATGTGATAGTCAATTAGTAAATGTTAATTATATTTAAGATAAAAAATTAATGCATGTGTATAATTCCATAATGCATTTTCTTTGGCTGCATAAAAAGTCCAGAACAACCACCCAACCACATGAAAATGTCTATCACCCCTTATTATTTATAAACAAAATTATTAATTGATCTGGTCTTATCCTCCACCACATTTCATTTTGATAACATGTTTTCCTACCTGCATAATTATCATTATTTAAATATCAAATAAGGAAATAGTAAGTGTGAAATTGCCCCTTACTCTCTTTCGACCACCTGATCAAGCACTGATTAATCAAACGAGATAAAAGAAAATCTAACAATTGTACGTCCGTAAGATTTGTACTACTTTTTGTTGGTATAGTTCATTTTCTTTACAATGTGGTAAAAGTATTTTGAATTTTTACAAACTGTCCTTTTACTTCTAAAATATAGAACAATAACGTAGACCTGTTATCAGTACCTGCTAAAGCTAGATTATTATATGTTGAGCATTAGGTTAGAAAAATAAATGTGGCAGAAACAGTTAGAATAGATTTAAACAGCTTAACCTTCATATACTGGAAAAATAGTACTAACCTTGAATTTATAAACAACAATTCAAGTTCCCGAATAACTGCAAGGACCCAGTCAATTTTAAACAGCACTCTGTAATTTGAAATGAGTGCAGGTGTAAAGTAAAATTACTAAAAATGATCATTTTATTAGATGGAGAAGTCGGGATTGCTATGTAGCCTATTCTATACTTCAGGTTTCTGTATTAAGGCATCATTTATATGGGTGTGATAAGAAATTCCCAAACAAATTTAATTCCTTTCTCAGGCCGATCCACGACATCACAAGCCAGATTAATATCATGTGGAACCTGAAGAGTAATATAAGCCATAACAGTGAAGTTTTTAGCAGGGCCAGCCCTCATGGTCATGCCCTCAATCATATACTCGGATTAAGAGGAATATTGCTGAAAGTAATAATTTTGCAGGTAAATTAGGTTCAAGATTACTTCCAAAAGAAAATATAAATAGACAAAACAAGTTATGATTCCATAGTCTTCGAAATCTGAAAATGGTTCTTAAATATTATCTACTTAGGTTGCTCAAAACGTCAATTCTTATAATCAAAAGAAGTTTGAGTTTTAACAATGAAGAGGTGAACATGTTAAGGTTAACAATATGTAAGGGAATGCCAAGAAATGCATTAATGGGGTACTTTTGGTATAGTTCTAACATGGTGCTTGTTAGCACAATAATAGATCAAATTCAAGATTACCTGAAGTAAGTAAACACAAGTTGTTGGTTTTTAATGCTATAACATCTTACTGCAGATAACATAACAAACAAGATAAGACTTTGGATTTAGAAGGCACTTTATTTATATAACAATCCATTAAATTCGTAAGTCAAAATTAAAGTTTGAAATTAATATATATTGCTGAAAAAACCAAATAGTGCATATATTTCAAGTTCCTGTACACAATCTTTACAATGTTTTGTGCTCTTTTGGTGTTCTTCAATCCTAAAGTTTAGGTGCGGGTGAACAAGTGAGAGTCTGTCGAATGCATACAAGAATTCAGATTATCTATCTCTTTAACTAAGATCCATCAGCCTGATAATTTAAGTCAAACAACATAACTCGGATGCCTTTAAGAGTGAGTCGAGCCATTTTCACGTTTTTTTTATTGCAATAAATCCATTATGATCAGTCATGGCTATCTCTTGCCTCCCATTAATGTTGTTATTTATTTCTACATTGCATGGGGGCAGAATCTCGTCCACTCTGTCTTTCATTAATTCAAATCATGTTTAAACGTTAAGAAGAGAGACAGAGAGAACAAGAACTGGTGTATCTCTAGTGTAATTATGGTTTATATTATCTAGCTATGATATGATTTAGAGTTTGAATTGAGCCCTTCATCAATGCAACATCATACTGACTCTCCAATTAATGTGTACAAATGAGTTAAAGATACTTTCTTTGGGGCAATTTATCATACACCTGTTAGGCAGTAACATACCAGGTAATAGAGCAAACATTACAGGCCGTATTGCATCACAACTAAGCAGCAGTATATCAGCAATCACAGCGAAGTGAAGCCCCTCATACGCACAACCAGACGTTAACTGGCCATCTTAAGTGTGAAACTTCTTTATACTAGTCACCGTGGCACCTTACCCTGTAAGGTGTTGATCCGGCTTAGAACATTTAGTAGATATTAATAGTGGTGTGGGAGTTGGGTGATTATTAGTGATGCATTTGTTGTAATATAAAATGACGTAAAGGGTATTGAAACACACAAAGGCCTTCGCTGAAATTCGAGGATTACTAACATAAGTTTGCAGCGTCACAGACGGAAGCCTTACAAAACATAACTTAAAGCATGAAGTATTTATCAGATAAATCAATCGAGTAGGTCCACCTTATATCACCAATAAGGTATCCAAGACAGAATATAAACACAATGCAACTTTGAAAACATGTTGAGAACAACATGTTTTCACCATCGGCTGCACTGGGATGAACAACCAACACATCACTAATGTTGAGACACGCTATTGACGTTCGCTAATCTTAACGTTTGAGGGAAAAAGATACTCCTGCGGATCCTTGGTGCAAGTTGGTAATGTTTTTCATATAACATTCAAATCAAAAGCAATTGTGCGATAGCTGACATGACCTAGCACCTGAAATATTAACACCGAGTAACTTTTAGGACCTGATGTATTGTGCTAACGACTAAATTCCCTAGTTGAATAGCATAGTATTACTGCGTAGTATGTCAAATAGAGTAAGCCTAAACCTCTTCGGCAAGAATTACACGCAAGAATGGGCAAACCTGCCAAACATTGAACGGCCCACAAAAGAAAATAAGACAATATTTTGAAGCTTCATTTTCTAATTAAAATTTTCCTCAACAATAGGTATGCAATCTCTGATTATTTGGTACATGTTGAAGCAATTCAGAAGAAAAATTATCATGCACGTTTACTAAAATATACAGTAGTAATTAATTTCCACAAAAATGCAGCACTAAATGCTACAAAAAAATGCCATGCTTCAAGAGAGAATGAGAATGACCCAGAGAAATGGCTTCAGAAATTACCAGGAGGATTATCCACACCCAGCCTTCCACAGAATTCATCACAAAAATAATTACAATTTTCTACTAACAAATCATACGACTCTCCAGGCCAGTCTCTACTCAGTTCCCTTAATATCTGATTGATCTTGGATATCGAATAGGTGGTCTGACCAAGTTCAATGCTTTCACGGTACGTAAACAGTGGATTGTTAGTGGCAGGACAGCGAAACAGTTCAGTACTCTGTTCACAGTACCAAATGGCCATTCCTCATCTCCATGAACATGTGAGCATTTAAATTTCAGATAAAAGAGCATAATCACACTTAGATGTGTGTGCAGTGTGTGCATTAATATAATCTAGGCGAAAGACTTGTATTTAACAAAGATCAGATCAAAATAAAAATTTAGGGAAATGATTCATCCTTTTGGAAGTGTATGCAAAAATTAATTGCTTATTGGAAATTAATTTGGAATAAGGATGCAACATCCCAGGGGGGTTTTAGTGAGTTAAAAATAGGCACCCATTGAGAAATTATACCGATATAAAATCCATAATAAGTCATATTCCATGCTCTACGATGACACTTTATACTATTGGCACGAAGTGCAAGCTGCATGCATCATGTATGAGAACATAATTACCAATTCCAGAAGCATGCATAAATAGTAACTACAGGTAGCTTTCAGCAAATTACATTTTTCACAGATTCCTTCATTCACCTTTGACCTTTGGGACACTAATATAGTTGTCAGTCAAGCTAATATCATGCAATGTAAGGAAAGAACAATTATATTATAGACACAAATATAAAAGAAAAGGATGAACAGTAAAAGAATCTCTAACATACTTTCCAAGTGCTATCAACTTCGGGAAACATGTCAGCATCAATCCTTCCAGTACCTGATGGTGGCATTGGATGATTTCTCATGTTAGAATTTTTCAATTGTCATAGGCACACATGACTTTGTATGGATATAAATAATAAAACAATAGGAAACATATTTCATTCAAAGTAATGTTATGAGATCAATGAAACACTTGATCCAAGATCAATTTATGTCGCAATTTTTAATTTGAAACTGTTCTAAAGGAGCATGTGAAGTTAAGGGACAGTTAAAAAATGAATCACTGGCCACAGATATGTATTCACTTGAGCTTTGGTTTCGCCAACAATTAATTGTCCTTCAAAGTTTCATGCACTCCAATTTAATTTGATGAGAATAAATGTCAATGATCTTGCCATGCAGTTATATTCTATAATTAAAAATAAAACAACAGCATAATTTATTATCTGTGCAAAGCAAATGTCATAGTATTCACTTTTACTTATCCAATTAATAATGAGAAGACACTATAGGTGTCTAAAATTTAATATGAAAAATCCCACATTTTCTGAGTGTCTGTACATACACATTGATGAAAGAGACTGGATGTGGATCACAGCAATGAATGTACGATTGACAATCTAAATCCCAGAAACATGTCTCCTCATCCCATCTTTGCAACAAACAACACATGATCAATCCCACAAATAGTTCTTACAGACAAGTATAGCAATTATGCAAAATCGCGGTTAGACATATCATTGGTAAACAAGAAAGGGGCAAAACCTGAGATTGAGTCCTGTGCTAGCAAATCATAGTCTGACACAAGACCAACCTGCACAGCACATGGATTCAATAAGTGAATCATAATCATAGCATAATTATAAATACAACAAAATAATGAAGAGTGATTAACAGAGGCATTCAACTGAAATCGGAAACCAACCTTTAAATAAAGAGGAATTAACAAGGTTAATGATTTATCAAAGCTTGTTCGTTAAGTTAGTTAACCAATAGTATAAAGTTGCACATTAGAGATGCATGAGTAAGTGAGATCGAGGGGAAAAGGCAGTACTCACAAATTCATAGTTAGGCATTTAACCGAGCACCACATATGCATCATTGAAAAGAATCAAAACAATGAAATCCTTCTACCAAGAAAATCACAAAAAGGAAAATAGTACAAGCATGATATGTCTATGGAGCAAAATCTCATACACATAGTGGGCAACAGTCATATATCAGCAAGTCGTTTGCAAATCATAAGACATATTTCAGCCGTTGTTAATTTCTAAGGAGGAAATCCTATGTATCATAAGCTAAAGATGAATAATTGTAAACAATATATCATCAAAACAGAGTATAGTGCAATTGCATGTGCACTGTTGAGATGATAGTAACACAGAATCGAAGACAGGCCCAATATCAGTAAGGGAGCACCCATGTGAATGGTTTAATTATGAAGGTTTAACACTCACCATTTCCACATATTTCCCCATTGTGTTGTGTCAATTAAAACCAGATAAGAGAAAGGATAGGAAAGGGAGAGACATTACCTTATTAAATTCAGGATACAAAAGGCAAAGAAGTCCCAAGATACGCGATGGAGGAGAGCATAGCAGCGGTAGCGAAGGGCGGACACCATGCAACTGAATTCTTTTTTCAATTGTAAGAAATCAAATGAGGTTTCCGTGTGAGAGGTGCTTGTTAGAGTAATATGCCCAGCGCACCAATTAGATTGGATATTTGTATTCTTTATATTTTGAATATAAACAATCTCATTGGAAATATTATTATTAAAGGTTGTTTTAATTTATCTATTTTATGCATTATAACATATGCTTATTAGATAAAGTCCCTAGACCAATTTAAGCTAAAATATATGGTTACGCATATGATGGTAATCATGGAATTTATACATAGAGCTTTGGTCTTAAACATGATTCCGAGTCAAGAATTTTTCTAAATGGGACAAAGAATAATTCAGTAAAGACTCGGACGAGAATATTGTATTCCATCAATATTAGTGTTGTGATACAAATTCATATATGTAGATACTTATTAGAGAATAAGTTTATCGAATATGATCCGTAGAAAATTCTTATTGGATATGTCAAAATTTGAATTTTCTAATTACGATAGTATACGATTAGTCTTTAGATTTGAAGCACCATGGTAGTCTTATGTACTTCTTCTAATACTTAGATTTATCTTCTGATTGTTTAGCAATCATAAAGGAGATATGTTGGGTATTATATTAATGTACATGGAGACTTATGTGTGGCTAAGATAGAATCTGACACTTGTCTAAGACAAGAGAATCTCCTGTGTATTTCATTGTTAATGATTCAAAGACCTTGGCCAAGGCAATGAGAATAAAGATTCACAATGAATCATTGTAACATGAAATAGAAACACAATTATTGAGTTAGTAGAGTTTCGACTAATATTCTTACTCTAAACTCAATCGGGAGATTAATTGTTAGAAAGACCGTACGTGTATATCACTCGTTAATTTACAGGTTTACTCGCTATTCACCTAACACTAGAAGATCACGCTACTTGCTAGATGTTACCGTGATTAGTATGTTCTTGAAATTAATTAGTTAATTTCAAGCGTATTAATTAATTGGATTAATTAATATAATAATTGTTATTTATAAGTTACTTGTAAGCCTTCTGCTAGAGTTAGTAGTGAACCTAAAGGATCACACCTTAATTTGAATGAACAACTTTTATCAATTGGAACAATTATTAAATTGTTAACTATTTATCATAATTAAATAATTTGATTGTTTAATTAAAATAAATAATAATATTTGATAAGTGGGAGACATCCACCATGTATTATTGCATTAAGTGGAGTGTAAAGCAATCACCACTTTGGAAGTGGAATTTTGCAATTGAAAGCACTCACTTTGGGTGGAAGATTGATAATTCATGCCCAACTTCTCTATTAAAAGAAGGATTGACATTTTTTGATGTTAGTAGTGATGTGAGAAGTATCGGCAATTTAAAAAAAAATAGAGAGGAAATAGTTTCCTTTTGCTTATTCATTTTGTGAACAATTTTGGAGAATAATTATATTGATAATTATTCTTTAATTTATTTTCTCTTATCACAAGTTGATACGGGAAACGTTTATTGATATCAACAATTTTACACTACTAGCGAAGTGTAATATTTGTGTTGTTCATTCAATCGGTGGATTACTTTAGAGGGGATACACTTGGATCCCTTATTGAGAAGAACGGAGTTTTAACCACAATCCGGGAATCGATTCCCTCACTCCTTGCATCAATTGGAAGAAAGTCTACGAGGGTAAGAATAATCTTTACGTAGATTTCTTTCAATATATTTTAACACCGGATCTTATAATCGTTTTAGAGCACCCGGGGTGAAACCCTTTCATATATTTAATAAATATGATTTATTAATTATGAAAAATTTTAAATTCCACTGCAATCACCCGGATCGCTATGACGAACCCAACAGTGGTATCAGAGCCTAGGTTCACGGTGTTGAAATATATTTGGTACTAAAATTATTTTAGTATTATTTAATGGTTAAATAAGAAAACTTGAAACAGTGAGAAAAAGTTTCTCGACAGTTATTAATTACTCTAAAATTTCAACTGTTGTAGTAGGATAAGAATTGTTCTTAAACTACTATTTATACAGTTAAAATTTTTCGGTAATTTTAATAAAATGGACTAAATATTAGTTTATGACTATATTGGTTTCACGTGTGAATATGAAATATTAAATAAAAGTTATTTATATTTCTTATTCAAAATATTCATTTGGAATGAAATTTAAGCAATACATTGTATTTAATGAGAAATTTTTTCTTGAAATATCATTGTTTAATATAATAATTATTATTGATAATTTGTTATCAATATTTAATATTTATTTTGATAAAAGCATTAGATGTTTATTATCAACAATGATATTTGATGGCTATTTCTAGAAATGGGTTTCTAAGAAAAATATTTCTAAGTAGAAATAATTAGCTATCATTGAATTGATTTGGTTTTATTAATTTAGAAACTGTTTCTTAATTAATTAAGGCCAACAAAATTCTTAAAGTCAATTCAAAAAAATTAGTTTTATAATATTGACTAATTGTTAGTCATAATTCTCAACTAGTATTATTTTAAAAGGAGAAATAGGAATAATTGTTATTCTTATATCTCGTTACGGTATTATTCATTGTGAATGGATATAAATAAATTTAATATGTTAAATGCATATTTACTTATTTAGGGATGATCATGAGCCTTGGACTTTATGTGATGGTTGTAATTTATTTAGATTTTATGGGGACTGCGAGCCTCTTTAATCTACATTTCTTGATGATGCTACTACACTTAACCACTTGCCATGAGTCGTGAAGTGGGTTTGTGGAAGAAAGCTGTGTTCTTTATCTTGTTAGATTTGTATACTAAAAGCCTTGCTTTTGTATTGAACAATGTAATAACGATTTTATTTGAAATGAGAATCATATGATCAAACTTTTTTGCATATTATAAATTATTTATTTATATGTTTGTGCAAAAGTCCATTTACTTTATACTGTAGATAATATGTTGTGCGACAACACGCGGAAGATCATATTATCAGTTTCCTTATAAAGTATAAACAGATGCTCACATCCGAGATAGACGGGGACTATCTATCGGTATGGTTGTAGTGTGGTTTGGTATTAGTTTGTCTTGACTATAGAACCACATTAGTACACTGCTTTGTGTATTGAGTAGGACCGTCTGAGATCGTTCGACTTGTACTGTCTATATAGAAGAACTTGATCTCTGTTATTATGGATGTTCGTGCTCTTAATCCCTATACAATAACCTCGACACGTAAGGCAGTATATATTTCTTTGATTCATCAATGGGTGAGATTTAAATGTATTAAATCAACAAACTCGGTGAGTTGGGAAGTAGTGCTGTCTCTATGGTGTGCTGTTGATTGTAGAAGGAAACCATGTCCATCATAGGTTGATGATGTCCCCTTGAGGAGCTCATAAGGTTTATCATGTAAATCTTGCAAGTGGATTAATTTCCGGCATGATAATAAGGTTGAGTGGTACTACTCTCGGATGAGATATTAATTAATTTGAGTTGTCAGTAACTTAATTAATTAATGGACATTGTATATCTTAAACATGGGGAGACTATCGGGCTCATAATAAGAAGGAGCCCAGAATGTAATTTTGGGATTGGATGGGTAGTGCAGTAATAATATTTTAGTGGACTATATTATTATTATTGGATTTAATTAAAAGCTTTGGGCTAAACTTGGTTAATTAAATCTGATTGAGGCCCAACCCAATTTCTCTTCCTGGTCCCTGCAGTAGCCCAAGTATATATAAGTTGTCTCAGTTCCTAATAACCTAACTCTGCGCCTCTTACGTAGAAGAGATCTGGAACAGATTGAGAACTCTCTGGGGATTGTTGACCACACAACACCAGAGAGTTGACTTTGGGTAATACTGCAGAAGATCAGAGGTGTTCTTCTCAGATCATCATCCACTACACCAACCCTGAAGTCAGGTAATTATTTTATGCTTCCGCTGTACGTGATTATCTGTTTTTCTTATTGAATCATGTTCACCATAAGGTCCAATTCCATCAATTGGTATCAGAGCCTGATTACTTGGTGAAACGTGATTTGTAAGGATGTTTTGTGATTATTTGATTAATTTTTTAATCTGTTTTTTAATCACATGTTCAATTTTTTCGTGTGTTCAAGTCAGTAGAATGATTTTTTTTTATTTGATTTGATGTGTGTATTTTATAATATGCACTGAGCACGAAATGATCATAATCCTACACAATCTGTATTATATGTATCCACACGCGCACACTACTCTTTGTTTGATCTTCCCGATGGCGCGTGGTCGTCTGACAAGGGCGGCGAGTGGTGAAGGCGGCGCGGCGGCGGCTAGTGGTGACGGCGGCGATGATTCCAAGGCGAGACGAGTCGGCGTCAACAACTGGCGGAATCGAGGCGACGGCGCTTATGCCGAGAATGGCGGCCCCGATTCACGGTCGATCGTCGCAGAGGGAGCGTGGCGGCGCCACTGTGGTTGCTCCCGGGTGCGTTCGTGGTGGAGTCCGACAGAGGGATCCGATTGTGTTCCAACCGATCCCGGTCGAATCGGAGCAGATCGATGCGGCCTCTGAAGCGTGGACTGCATCGGCGGTCTGGACGCGGGCGGGGGTGGCGGAATTCGTCGGATTGGCGAGGGAAGAGCGCAGCTGGTCTGTCTGTGGCGGTGCGCGGCGGTGCGAGGCGGCGCTGGTCGTTGCTGCTGCGAGGTCTCCGGTGCGGAGCCAGCGTGGCAGTGGGCGGAGGAAGCGATTCCGGCGGACTGACGGCGCGGCCGCCGGTAGCCGCAGCGGTATTGTTTCCAGCCGTCGACTGCTGGCAGTGAAGCTACGGCTGGAAGGAGACTGCGGCCGGTAGCTGCTCGGCGGCGGGCCAACGGTGAAATTCCGGTGGTCGTTTGGCGGCGCCACTGGAGACAGCGGCTCGGCGGCGACTGGTTGCACCGGCGTCCCTGCAGGAAGAAGAGTAGGCGGGGGGCGGCTGTTCTAGGGCTTCAGTCTTCTTGGGCTGCGATTTGGGCTTGATATTATTTAGTGCATGTTGGGCCTGTATCTTATTTATTGAAATTCGAATTAGGCTTCATGGGTGGTATTTAATTATTTGTGCAGCTGGGCCCATTTTTTGTTTAATTGTTTGTGGTGATGGGCCATGTTTTATATTGGGCTTGTTCCAAGGAAATAAAATTGGCTGGGTAAATGGGCATCATTATTTGAATATGGAGCTGCTCATTTTATGCTAATTATGTTTGGATAGCTGGGCCCATTATTGATCCATTATTATTAAGCAATTAATTTTTATATATAATTGATTTAATTGTTTTGCTTGACAATTAATTGTTATATATGTGAAAGGCATGTTCTATGTGATTTATTTAATTTTAAATTACTTTAATAGAAGCATGCTAAGTTGTATATTTTATTATGATATATTATATGCATGTTAAAAACCCTCTGTGCTAAATAACTAAGTGGGAGAGGGGATTGGTAAATAAATTCCCATGGCCTCCATTATTGGTTTGTAAGTGATATGATTAAACTTGCGCGTTGGCATTAGAGCCTTCCTCCCTAACGGATGAGTTTATTCATGGTTCACTAGTACAAACTTCTTAATGATGATTATAGAAAGTTATCCGAGCGCGTGTGGATTTCACTAACTGAAGGCACATAAGCTTGGGCAGCGGACTTGGAATCAAATAATGGTATACACTTAGGTGTAAATAATAAGTATCCTCCCCAACGGAGTCACTGCTGTTATTTGCATGGCTAAAAAGTAACCGACTATTAATTATTTTGTCATAAAGTCAGGTTGACGAATGAAATTAATGGGTAAAACCTACTCTTGTAAATGTTCGGGTTTGTATACGTCCACCCTAATGTGGCATGCAAATTCACGGTGCTTGAGTTGTTGGTGAATTTTATTTTATATTGTTTTGAGGGATTCAATATAAATTGATAAATTCGAAGTGTTTGATCTGTTTATTTAATTATGATTCTCAGGATTTTCAAATGGCACTCAACTCACTTTCTGTAATACTTAAAGAGCATAAACTTACTGGTACAAATTATGTCGACTGGAAGCGAAACATGGACATTGTTTTAACTGCTGAAGATTATATCTTTGTTCTCTCTGAGGAATGTCCTCCGGAACCTAATGATGACTCTACTGAAGAGCAAAGAAATGCTTATAATAGGTGGACCAAGGCTGATAGGATGGCTAAATGCTACATTTTGGCTTCTATGTCAAATGTGCTTCAGACTCAGCATCAAGCCATGGAGACCGCCTATGATATGATGCATAATCTTAAGGAACTCTTCGGACATCAGAGTCGTCCTGCTAGGTCGAAGGGCATGTCGGTCTTGATGAATACCAAAATGGCTGAGGGTACTTCCGTAAGGGAACATGTCCTCAGGATGATGGGACAACTCGATGAGTTGGAAGTTCTTGGAGCTGAAATCGATGGGGAAACCCAGGTCGATATCATACTCCAAAGCTTGGCTAGGAGTTTTGAGCAGTTTCGCCTGAACTATGGTATGAACAAACATTTGTACACATTGGCGGAACTTCTGACAGAACTTGTGGCGGCGGAAGAACTGTTTCGTAGACCTCCTCAGGTTCATGTTGCTGAATATGTTGCTCATCCTAGGTCGAAAGGCGGTAGGAAGAAAAAGAAGCAAGGAAATTCAGCACCGGTGAACCAAGTGAAAGCAAAGACTGGAGCAGTCAAGAAGCCTAAAGGCAAGTGCTTCAAATGCAAGCAGCCGGGACACTACAAGGCAGACTGCCCTCTTCTGAAGGGAAACAGGAATGGTAAGTCTTATATACTAGTTGTTGAATCGTGTTTAGCGGCTGTATCTGCTGACACTTGGTGTGTAGATACGGGAGCCACTGACCATGTCTGCAATTCTTTGCAGGGGTTCCACCAAACCCGACAGCTCAGTGATGGAGAGATTACTATACTCATGGGAAATGCTACAAGAGTAGCAGCTGTTGCAGTGGGAGACGTCTATTTATCTTTTAATAAGAATAAAACTCTTGTTTTGAGGAATTGTCTTTATGTACCTCATTTTAGAAAGAATTTAATTTCAGTTTCTAAATTGTTTATGGATGGATATTCTGTTTCTTTTAATGACAAAGTTGTTTTAAGGAAAAATGGAATTTTTATCTGTGATGGTGCATTGATAGATAATTTGTATACTCTTAATCCAATTACTCCCACAGTGCAACAAATTGAAATGAATGATACATCTACTAATAAGAGAAAAGAACCTTCTAAAATGAATCAAACATATCTTTGGCATCTAAGACTAGGTCATATTAACTTGAGTAGGATTCAAAGGTTGATAGCTGATGGACCTCTGAGTTCATTAGTAGTGGAAAATTATCCAACTTGTGAATCCTGCTTGGAAGGAAAAATGACCAAGAGGCCTTTCAAGGCAAAGGGGTATAGAGCCAAGGATTTGTTGGAATTGGTTCATTCAGATTTATGTGGTCCTATGTCTGTCCAGGCAAGAGGTGGTTATGAATATTTCGTCACTTTCATTGACGATTATTCTAGATACGGGTATGTTTATTTGATGCGCCGCAAGTCTGAGTGCTTTGATAAATTCAAAGAGTACAAGGCTGATGTGGAAAAGCATCTTGGAAAATATATCAAGACACAACGATCTGATCGTGGTGGCGAATACCTCTTGGGAGAGTTTAGGAATTATTTATCAGAAAATGGGATTGAATCCCAATTGTCTGCACCGGGCACACCCCAGCAGAATGGTGTAGCGGAAAGAAGGAATAGGACTCTTATGGAAATGGTAAGATCTATGATGAGTTATTCAGAATTACCCAGCTCGTTTTGGGGATATGCCTTGGATACAGCGGCTTATATCCTGAATTTAGTACTTTCTAAATCAGTAGCTTCAACACCAATCGAATTGTGGACAAAGCGAAAGCCTAGTCTCAAACACTTTCGGATTTGGGGTGCTCCGGCACATGTGTTGAAGCAAGATGCTGATAAGTTAGAATCGCGTACGGATGTTTGTCTGTTTATAGGATATCCTAAAGGAACGAGGGGTGGTCTATTTTATGATCCTAATGACCAAAAGGTGATCGTGAGTACGAACGCCGGATTTTTGGAAAAGAATTATGTAATGAATCATAAACCCAAGAGTACAATTGTTATAGAAGAAGTTAGAAAGGAAACACCAAACAATATACCAACTGTGCAAGAGGATATACCACAGGACACTGCACCGCGTGTCACACATGATACACAAATACCTGCGGAGCCTCGTCGTAGTGGGAGGGTTGCCAGACAATCGGATAGATTCATGGGATTGGGAGAGTCATCCGACTTGGTCCCAGGTGAACATGAAATTGACCCATGGAATTACAACGAGGCATTACAGGATAAAGATGCTCAATTATGGCAAAACGCAATGAAATCTGAGATAGAATCCATGTATTCTAATAATGTCTGGGAGCTTGTAGAACCACCTAATGGTGTAAAAGCTATTGGATGCAAGTGGATCTATAAGAGAAAAAGAGGATCTGACGGTAAGGTGGAAACCTTTAAAGCAAGGCTTGTGGCTAAAGGATATACTCAGAAAGAAGGAATCGATTATGAGGAAACCTTCTCACCCGTGGCCATGCTTAAGTCAATCCGGATTCTTTTGTCTATTGCTGCTCATATGGACTATGAGGTATGGCAGATGGATGTCAAGACAGCTTTCCTGAATGGAAGTCTTGAGGAAAACATCTATATGAAGCAACCAGAGGGTTTCATTGCAAAGGGCGAAGAGCATCTTGTGTGTAAGCTTAAAAAGTCCATTTATGGATTGAAACAAGCTTCAAGATCTTGGAACATCCGTTTTGATGAAGTAATCCAGTCATATGGATTTATTCAATGTCCAGATGAATCATGTGTATACAAGAAGTGTGACGGAAATGTAGTGGTATTTCTTGTACTCTACGTGGATGATATTCTGCTCATTAGAAACAATGTAAAGGTATTGTCGGGCGTAAGGGTATGGCTGTCCAAGCAGTTTGAGATGAAGGACTTGGGAGAGGCCGGACATATTCTTGGGATCAAATTAATAAGGGATCGCAAGAAAAGAATGTTATGCTTATCCCAAGCTTCATATATTGATACAATCCTGACTCGTTTTAGCATGCAAGATTCCAAGAAAGGTTTTCTACCTTTCAGACATGGAATACCTCTATCTAAGGAAATGTGTCCTAAGACACAACATGATATAGAGGCAATGAAGCTGGTCCCTTATGCTTCGGCAGTGGGAAGTCTCATGTATGCTATGCTATGTACGAGACCAGATATCTGTTATGCCGTGGGCATGGTCAATAGGTATCAAAGTAATCCAGGACAAGGGCATTGGACTGCGGTAAAGCATATTTTGAAGTACCTGCGAAGGACTAGGGATTATGTGCTGGTTTAATAGGGGTTTTCTCAACACACAAATTAATCCTCAAGTATAAGGATATCAATTGTAGTCGCGAAGATGACCAAGTTACAATATCGAACCCACGGGACGAATAAATATCAATTTTGTGATCTTCTAGTATATTTTAGACTATGTTGGTAATTGTAAAGGTTTAATGGATAGTAACTTCTAATCGAATTAACAAAAGAAATAGCAAAAGTAGAGAGAAGCGAGTTGTGATCAATAAGAATGATAGGTAGTTCATTGGGTCATCCAGTTTCACTAGCAATTCGTATTTTCGTATGATGGTGTCCGACTCTGCCCTGTGGTTTGTGGACGCATCACTAGACCATGCAAGTTTACTCTATAGACACAAGTAAATATGCGCTTGACACGTGTGAATAACATCGGAGCAAGAGATATGCTTCATCCCCCTTTCTAGGTACTACCATAATCCATTATCTTCTACGTCTAGAATCTAACCCGATTTGATCTCCCTTTTTAGGTACTATAAAGTTATACTCTTCATCCTATTCATCAACCCGAATTCAATTCAATTCATGAATATTCATATAAGACAGTTCTAATAATACTTCGGAATCCCTTCACTTAGAATTATAACAATAAACCCTGCTCAGTAGTGAACGCACTCAATCAATAACCATGTTATGTATTCAGACTCTACACAATGATCATTGATGCACAAAACGACTATGAGTATGGATTAAATATGCAATCTTATATAAAACAAACCACAGGTAGTGTTGTACGGAGTTTTACACACGAAACACGAATTACATCATGAAACTTTCATAACCCTAGAACTACCAAGGTGGTTCTAGCCCATGATTGATCTAGGAACAATCATGGTTAGATTAATCATTCTTACTTGAACCTTCAGTGAACCTCTGTCACAGCCCTCCGAATGGATCACCACCTCTACTCTTGTCTCTCCTACGATTGACGATCAAAAGCTCTCTTTATTCTCTGTATGAGCCTCCTTTTATACTTGTAATCACGTCTCTAGGGCTTGGAATGGGCTTTCTAAGTGATCTCATGCGTTTCGGCCTCGAAAATCCGGATAAGGTAAGTTCTCGCACACAGGTTCGACCACGTCAAGCAGGTCGAACCCCGAGCCACAGGTCGAACCCCAGGTCGAACCCCGCTACTGGAAGAATTCTGCACAGGTTCGACCTTCTGGACAGGTCGAACCACTTAGGTTTTGGTCGAACCCCAGGTCGAACCTCAGCACTGGACAACTCTTGCTCCCGATTCGACCAACGGGCAAGTCGAACCCCAACATCGTGGTCGAATCCTCCTTCTTGCAAACTGGTTCGACCATGGTTCGACCTGATGGCCAGGTCGAACCAACTGAGTCATGGTCGAACCCTTCTCTGTATTGTCCAGCAACGTTGGTTCGACCTGCTGGAGAGGTCGAACCCTCCTCCAGCCAGGTCGAACCCACCTACTTCTTGGGCGGTTCGCGTGGCTTCGACTCCGTCTCTTCGATTCTTGGCTCTTTCACTCCGTTTTTACTAAGAAAACACTCAAATAGCTCCACTAACATCTGATTCATGCTATTTCACAATATATATAGGTTTTCCACCTATTTCCACATCAAAACTCTCCAAAACTAGCACAAAACATAGCACCAAACTTGTGAATTTACACACTCATCAAACCCCCAAACTTACATGTTGCTCGTCCCGAGGCAACCAATTTAAACCACAGGAGTCGTGTATAATTCAACAAGATCAAGTACAACACATATTACACATGCCACTTCATTGAATCAAACAAGAATTACTTGCATCAAATATGTCACTCATGTAAAATCAATCTAATCACACACCATTCGGAGCACTAAGTAATCTCACTGACAAGATAAGTCTTTACTCTCATTCACTCGTGCGTGAGGCACTATAGGCTAGTATAAACACTCATATCAATTCATATTCACGCGTAACCATAAGCTTGGCAAAGGTCTCAGAAATCAACTTACATTAGATTAACACTAGGATCACAAAGGACTTGTTTCTAGGTTGTAATGTTGGCTCTTTGGAAAGGGTAGGAAAATTTGATCATAGTAACTTAATACACTAGTAGAGAGTTACCTTGGAGGTTCTTGATTTCCCATTCGGCTTCATATTCTCCTCCAATTCTTCTCTTGCACTTGCAATTATCAATTTTCCTTCTCTTCCTTGCATCAACATCATTCTTCTTTTAATTGCTCGGGTACCAGTTATAGGCACTACCCTTCTCGAACATCGTTCGGCTGTTTCTTAGAAACTTCAAGCCCCATGTATAAGCAATTCGGGGTACCAATTTTAGGCACTATCCCTAACAAGATTTAACCATGCATATTTCTTACCGAACCTCATTCCATCTTCCCTTTGTTCCACACTCATTCACCTTATTCTCTCTACCAATGGATAGGGTATTTTCAAAGCTCAAATAAGGTAATTAAAGCTCGTATATCTGGCTTGCCAAAGAAAAAGCTTTTAAAAGGCTCAAACAGGGCTACCAAAGATTTATAAGATCATTAGGAAAGGTGAAATTTGGCTAAGTGACTCAATTAATCAAAAATGGCCTAAGATCATATCCTAATATTTCATCAATTGTAAGTTTCACACAAGACTCCAAGCCAAGTTCTAGAATACGTTCATACGAATGATTCTCTCAAGAATAAACTATCATGATTAATCATGATGAAGGCTCAAATCCTCACATAGGTAATCAATTCCTAATACTCCTCATAGCACATAATCAAAATCAATTCCTCATGAATTCCATATACTTAACAAATTAGTCATGCTCTTTCCAAATGAAAATAAACACGTAAACATATGAATGCACATAATCAACACCCATACAGAGCAACGATACAAGATCAACTATATCAAGTACATTCCACTCACACATGAATCACACCCCAATCTGTAAAAATAAAAAGAAGAATGGGAGATAAGATGAATCGGAGAAACCAAAAGAAAACCTGAAACTACTCCTTAGGAGCATCATCATCCTCATCATCATCGTCATCCTCATCCATTCTATTTTCCACAGCTCGGTACAAACTGGTAATGTGTTTGTCCATCATATCAACTCGACTACTCACTCTACCAACACGCTCATCCAAGGCAGAATACCTTTCGTTCAGCGTGGCGTAGTTGGCGTTAGTGAGCGCGAGTTGCCTGTTCGTCTCTTGTTGTGTAGCTACCACCGCGATCAGCTGCTCATGAATTAAGCGAAGCTGCTCCCGAGTACCTGGAACTGCTCGCCGCTGCTGCGGTCCTGGAGCATGCTGAGGCGCATCATGCTGCTCTCCTTCCGGAATCTCCATCTCCGGCTGCTCCTCTACCTGATCCTCCTCTTCAGACTGCTGTGGCTGAGGTGGACGGAACTCTCCTCGATCAACAATCTGCTGTAACTCAGCCATCCTTCCCTCAGCACACATCTGTGCTACCGCTCTCCAATCACCCCCCGACTTCGCTGCCACAGATAAAGCGGTGTGTCCTAGAGAATTCATTAGTCTATTCCTTGCTTCCCGAATAGTTGTCAAGTTGCTCACGTCGAAGGGGAATATAAATTCGAAAGGCTTGACACCTCTCGTGAAAAACCAATCTCCATTTCTAAAATGGGCAAACCCTCCCTTCGCGCACGTGCTCATAATCAAATCGGGTTCTCCTTCTACTGGTGTAATGCCGGTGAGGTCCAAGTTGTAATGCTCAGCCAAAATCGTCAATAACCCTCCAATATTCACCTTTTGAAAACCAATGGTCTTGAATCGATTCAGCTGCGCAATAAAATAGGCTCCAACGTTGAACTTCACTCCGTGCAACATACACCACAAGGCATATAACTCTCCTCTAGACACAACACTGCCCTCCGAGCGGGCGAATAACGTGTTGCTCAGGATGCGGTCCATGTACCTCAAGACAGGGTTCTTTATTGCGGAAGCACGAGCCTGTCTAGTCTTGTAATCACGAATCTCCCCCGTGATCTCCCTCCAAAATCGCTTTACACCGAATGCAGCACTTTCTAAACGAGGGATCTCCAAAGGTGTCTCAAACAGCTCGTTGAAATCCTCAGAAGTCCATCTCCTACTCACTCCACCAAGCTGAAAAGTACACCGATAGGGGTATCCAAGCGGGTCCTTCTCCATCTCAAACGAACAAACCACTTCCGCTGTAACATGGAAGCACGTCGGCCTCTTCAGCTCCATGAATCTTCGGATCCCTACTTGATCAAACATCCAAAATATATCATCCCCTATTCTCATTATCCTCATCGCTTCATCATCTTGGTATCGAGTGCGAGCTATCTTGTCTGAAACTTCTTCCCACTTCTCTTTAATCTCGTCCCAACCTTGCATCCTAATCTTGAAGTTATCAGGCAAACGGTCTTGTAGCCTCAGTTTTCTTGTCACTTTGTCCAAGTTTGAAGGCCTGTCATGCCTCTTCTTTGATCTCTCCTCCTCTGCTTTTCTTTTCCCTTTGCTTGATACTTGTCCCTTTCCTGAAAACAAATACTTCAATCCAACCAACAAGACAAGAAAGCAAGTATTGTACTAGCACATCACATACTCTACTCAAGACTTCAAGCATCAATGCATATTCATACAAACTATCATCTCAACACCACTTGCTTATTCAACATTTTCAAAACATCTTCAATTATACCTTCTTTAATCATCAAAACAGAACCAACAAGCATGCATTAAGCAATTCAAGTAATTCAATCAAAAATTCAACATGCTTTCCTCCATAAACTACTTTAATTCTATCAATTTCAACCAAATCAACATGCTCATTCTATGATATATTCTATATCCTTGATTAATTCACATAAAAATCCAAGTTCTATCAATAATCAATCAACCACAATCCAAGAAACAAGAATTCATATGAAACCAATCAAAATATCAACATTCACCATGAAATTCAACCATACTCAACATCAATTCTCTATTACACATCAAATTGCTTACCTAAACCTTCAATCCTAGAGTAATTAAGTTGGAAAAAACGTACCTTGTGACTTGCCCATGGTGAAAAACCGATCGAAAACACAAAACACCCAGAAACGCGATTTCAGCCCTAACTCGCGACGAAATCCGCCCAAATCCGAGACCAAATCGATAATTCAAGGTGTAATATTGTGTAATCGGTGCAAAATCAAGTGTAATTGAAGAATTTGTGCAAGGGTGTAGAGGTTCGAAGAGGGTTCGAGGTTTGATGTTTCGAAAAAGTGATCGAACCCCTCTGAAAATTCGAACTTAAAACGCGTACCTGGCTTGGTTCGACCTCGGGTTCGACCACCTGTACTGGTCGAACCATGGATGGCGAGGTCGAACCTCTCTTCTGGACAAACAATCTTCTTGGTTCGACCAGGGGTTCGACTTGCTAAACAGGTCGAACCTTTCATGAATTGGTCGAACCTCTCTTCTGGAAAACAGAGTGCTTCCGACTGACAGGTTCGACCTTAGGTTCGACCCCATGATCAGGTCGAACCACTATAGCTTTGGTCGAACCTCCTCTCTGGACAACTTTCAATGTCAGGTTCGACCATAGGTTCGACGTCATGGTCAGGTCGAACCACTATGGCTTTGGTCGAACCTCCTCTCTGGACAACTTTCAACGCCGGTTCGACTTCCTCTGCTTTTGTTCGACCTCTGGCTCTGGTCGAACCACTGCTAGACTTGGTCGAACCTACCTCCTGATTTCCAAAACTGAGTGTTCTTCATTCACTACATACTTCAAACTTCAACACAACCTCATTAGGTATAATCTAGAGCACAACTTCAGAAATTGTTCCACATAATATCTTTCATGAGTATCTCCGTATAAGAAAAACACAACCAAAAACCACTGAACATTAGGCAAATTGTAAAAAATCGTCACATCAAAATCGATTAAAATTTCAACATGGCCGCAAAAACCAATTCCCCTAACAAACAATACAAAGAAAAGATTATACTCTTAATGCTTCAATGAGGTAATAACATCACACCCCCCCCAAACTTAGTAAAAACGTAAGTCGAAACTAAGTTTGAAAAGAGATGTAATTGCCTATTGGTAAGCATCTTAAATACAAAAATTTCTTACTCACACGAAAAAAAATAAAGCAATAAAACGGAAGGGCAAGCCCCCAACAGGCGCTCATGTTTAACGTCGTAGAGTCACGACGGTACCAAATCAGAACAAGGTATCATCAAAAACGACACACGCATCATCCGGCGACCTATAATGCTTCAATCGATGCCCATTCGCCGCGATAACGTCACCATCTTTGTCAATAAGCTCATAACTCCCCCCTCCTAAGGCTCGATGAATCATGAACGGTCCCGTCCACTTAGACTTCAACTTGCCTGCAAAGAGCTTTAAACGAGAGTTAAAAAGTAGTACCTCATCTCCTTGCTTGAACTCCTTGTACGAAATTTTAGAATCATGCCACCTCTTCATTCTTTCCTTATAAATCTCTGAATTCTTGAAAGCACGACTCCTAAACTCATCCAATTGATTCATGTGAGTTAGCCTCAACTCCTTTACATCCCTAAGGGTCAAGTTCAAGCGACGCAAAGCCCAAAACGCTTTGTGTTGGATTTCTACGGGTAAGTGGCACGGCTTCCCATAGACAATTTGATACGGTGACATATCTAATACCGTCTTGTAAGCGGTCCGGAACCCCATAACACATCATCAAGCTTCATAGCCCAATCTTTTCGATTAGTTCCTACCACTTTCTCCAGAATTTGCTTTACTTGACGGTTGGAGACCTCCGCCTGCCCATTGGCTTGCGGATGATAGGGTGTAGTAACCCTATGCCTAACACCATAATCCTTAAGCACCTTCTCCATAAATTTATTGACGAAGTGGGAACCTCCATCACTAACTAATGCTCTCGGAACTCCATAACGGGCAAAAATATGTTTCTTTAGGAAAGATAAAACAACTTTCGAATCATTAACACGAGTAGGAATTGCTTCCACCCACTTCGAAACATAATCCACCGCAAGAAGAATGTAGAGAAACCCATTCGACGGGGGAAAAGGTCCCATAAAATCGATCCCCCATACATCAAATATCTCCACGACTATGCTAGGCTGCAATGGCATCTCATCTCTCCTACCTATATTATCCATGCGCTGGCATCTATCGCAAGACGCCACATAGCTCTCACTATCTCTAAACAAAGTAGGCCAATAAAGAGCGGATTGAAGTACCTTAGCTGCAGTCTTTTGCGCTCCGAAATGCCCCCCATTCGGTTGTGCATGGCAGAACTCCAGCACACTTTCCATTTCCATCTCGGGTACACATCTTCGGACAATAGAATCTGTACAAATCTTATAAACAAACGGATCATACCATATAAATGTCTCAACATCCCTACGAAATTTCGCAAGTTGATATCGGTTGAGATCCCTTGGAATTTCACCAATGACAATGTAATTAACATAATCCGCGTACCATGGATCCATACCTTGCGCTGCAACCACACATGCTCGCTCGGCCCCTTCAACAGCCACAGCCATGATCTTCTCATCAGGGAACATCTCTTCAATATACTCGAAAGAATTATCACAATGCTCCCTAGTCTCCAACATTGACAAGTGATCGGCCAACACATTTTCTGTTCCTTTCTTATCCCGAATCTCCAAGTCAAACTCCTGCAGTAGTAGAATCCATCTTATAATCCTAGGCTTTGTCTCCTTCTTCTCCATCAAATAACGAATCGCTGAGTGATCCGTATACACAATCGTCTTCATGCCAACCAAATACTGACGAAACTTATCGAATGCATACACAACAGCCAAAAACTCCTTTTCAGTTACAGTGTAATTCTTCTGTGCCACATCGAAAGTCTTACTCGCATAGTAAATGGCGCAGAACTTCTTCTCCCTTAGCTGCCCAAGCACCACACCCAATGCTACATCACTTGCATCACACATAAGTACAAACGGTTGCGTCCAGTCCGGTGTGATCAAGATAGGGGCAGTAATAAGCGCCTCCTTCAAAACTTGAAAAGCTGTTAAACACTCATCATTAAACACAAAAGGAATATCCTTTTCAAGTAAATGAGATAAGGGCTTAGAGTATTTTGAGAAGTCTTTAATGAATCTCCTGTAAAAACCGGCGTGTCCAAGGAAGGATCGCACTCCTCTTTCATTGGTCGGTGGTGGAAGCTTCTCAATTGCCACCACCTTAGCACGGTCTACCTGTAATCCCTTGGCGGAAACATAATGCCCAAGAACAATCCCATCTTTCACCATGAAATGGCACTTCTCCCAATTCAAGACAAGATTAGTTTCTTGACACCTTTTCAAAACAACAGCAAGGTTAGACAAACACATATCAAAAGAAGAACCAAAAACTGAAAAATCGTCCATGAATACTTCCATGATCTTCTCTATCAAACCATCAAAAATCGCCATCATGCATCTCTGAAAAGTAGCAGGCGCATTACACAATCCAAACGGCATTTTCCTAAAAGCAAAGGTCCCGTAGGGGCAAGTAAAAGTGGTCTTTTCTTGATCCTCGGGAGCAATCATGATTTGATTATACCCCGAGTATCCATCCAAGAAACAATAGAACTCATACCCTGCAAGACGATCCAACATTTGATCCATAAATGGAAGAGGGAAGTGGTCCTTACACGTGTTCTCATTCAATTTCCTGTAATCCACACATGTACGCCATCCCGTAGGAATTCTCGTGGCTATCGCTTCTCCATCCTCAGCTTTCACTACAGTCATACCCCCCTTCTTAGCAACTACATGCAATGGACTCACATGGGGACTATCACTAATAGGAAATATAATTCCAGCATCCAACCACGTAAGAATTTGCTTCCTTATCACCTCTTGAATTGCGGGATTCACCCTACGCTGATTCTGAACACTAGCTTTGGCTTCATCCAACAACCTAATCCGATGCATACAATACGAAGGACTAATACCTTTCAAATCATCAAGTGACCACCCTATTGCAGACTGATACTTCCTCAAAACATCTAATAACTCCTCAAGTTGATCATCATTAAGAGAAGAAGATACAATTACCGGATATTGTGCATCATCACCAAGAAAAGCATACTTCAAGTGATCCGGCAATGGTTTCAACTCCTCTTTTCTTTTCTCCACTGGAGTGTTTTCATTATCCAAAGGCAAGTACTTCCTGGTCCATTTGACTTCTTCCACTTTATTTCTCTCCAATGCAAACCTGTCATCACCAAAAGCAAGTAAGTTTTCAAGAAATTCAATACATACCTCGTTAGAAAGTCCGTCAAGCTCCGTAGTGGGATAAGTAAGAGATTCCATCAAACATGTCTCAAGAGGATCCTTTGACAAGATCAAAGACATATCCTCCTTCACAATCTCCTCCACCACGTCAATACTATAACATTGGGACTCCATTGGCATTTTCATCGCTTTGTCCAAGTTGAAAAGTACTTCTTCTTTGTCCATTCTCAACTTCAGTTCTCCTTTCCGAACATCTATCATAGCTCCAGCCGTAGCAAGGAATGGCCTCCCCAAGATTAAAGGAACATTATCCTTGTCATCATCCATTTCTAATACAAGAAAATCCACAGGAAAAACTAGCTTCTCCACCTTTACTAGAACATCTTCAACTATTCCTTTCGGAAACGTCATTGATCTATCTGCCAATTGGAGAGCAACAGTTGTCGGGGTCATCTCCCCCAAACCAAGCTTCTGAAAGATGGACAACGGCATCAAATTGATGCTTGCCCCAAGATCACATAAAGCTTGCCGTGCTGGCCCCTTCCCGATCTCACAAAGAATAGTAAAGCTCCCCGATCTTTCATCTTTGGTGGCAACTTCTTTTGAATAATTGAGCTACAATTCTCAGATAAGTTTACCGTTTCAACTCCGGTTAAGCTTCGCTTCTTCATCAATATGTCTTTAAGGAACCGAGCATAATATGGCATCTCCATGATTGCCTCTGAAAAAGGGATGTTCAAGCTTATCTTGTTCATTATCTCTGAAAACTTCTTGAACTTCTCTTCCAACCCCTTCTTCACTAGCTTGTAGGGAAACGGTGGAGGTATCTTTGTTTTGGGAATCCCCCATTCATCACGATTAACCTTTTCCGCTTTCTCCTTTTCGGCTCTTAATCGCTTAGCTCTTTCCCATTTTTTCTCAGCTATTATGTCTGTACTTTGCTCATTCCGTACCACTGGAGTTGCATCAACATCAAAAGGAACAACATGTGCATCAAACAACACATCTCGGCGAGGTTCGACTGGGGTTCGACCAGGCTGAAAGGTCGAACCAGGACTGTATTGGTCGAACCTCTCTCCTGGAAGACTGATCTCATTCTGCTCCGGAGGTTCGACTTGGGTTCGACCAACATTAGAGGTCGAACCACTGACCTTTTGGTCGAACCGCTTCACTGTATAATTTCCATCCTTCGGTTCGACCTGGGTTCGACCTGAAGAGTTGGTCGAACCTTCGTGATCGTGGTCGAACTGTTCCTGCATCAAAACAGAGTGCTCTGGCCGATGAGGTTCGACCAGGGTTCGACCTGTAAAGTTGGTCGAACCCTCCGCGTGTTGGTCGAACCGCTCCTGCATCAAAACAGAGTGTTCTGGCCGATGAGGTTCGACCTGGGTTTGACCTGAAGAGTTGGTCGAACCCTCTGCGTGTTGGTCAAACCGCGGCTTAGAAAATTCTAACTTCGATTCCGGCCTCATCGGTCCCTCGTACTGCGTTCCTGACCTCAGTGTGATGGCATTACACGACTTTGGATTCTCTATACTCTGAGACGGAAACTTACCTTTTCCTACAGTTTGAGTCAATGTGTTCACATTCTCTGCAATTGTACCCATCAACAATGTGAGATCTTTCACTTGAGTGGATAAATCTCTGTGGTGATCATCAATCTTTTTCTCAAGCTTTGCCTCAAGGCGATTCACTCTTTCATCATTCTTTACCATGTACCGGTTCACAGTATCCTCGAACCCAGGCTTTCCTTCTTCCACCTTTTCTCCCGGATCAACACCCATCGGAAGTTGCACTGCATTGTTCGTATTGCTCCATGAAAATTCAGGCCTCCTTGGTTGCTGTTGATAACTACCAGATGGACCACGATTATTCAAGTTCCCTCGATAGTTCCCTTGGTAGTTCCCTTGGTAGTTCCGGTTTCCTTGATTTGGGTACCTCGTTCCTTGGATACTTTGACCCATGGCATAATTTGCTTCCTCCAATTCGTCTTGGATGGTTCCATTATTCATCATCTCTTGCTGCAAGATTGGCACTCGTTGGGATATCTCGCTGATCTGCTTCTGTTGAGACTCAAGTAGCTTGTTGATATTAGACAAGCTCGAAACGATCTCATCCTCTCTCTTAGTCTTCACCATTGCTTGTTCAACCTGAGCTACCTTTCCAAGAACATACGTACCTCTAACTCTATCAGTGGGCCAATCCCTCGAATTCATTGATATGTCTTCAAACAATCTCTCGGCCTCAACGGATGACTTTGTAAGCAATGCTCCATTAGAAGAAGCATCAAGTAGCACTCTTGATTCACAGTCCAATCCGTTATAAAATATACTGATATTTGGGCTTTAGATAACCCATGTTGAGGACACTTCCTGAGCATGTCCTTGAATCTATCCCACGCTTCATGAAATTTCTCTCCCCCACTGATAGCAAATTGGTTAATATCTTGCTTCATCTTAAACACCTTCGAAGGTGGCATATACCTCTCCAAGAATCTTAACTTCAATTGCTCCCACGTGGTGCACTCAGCTGCATTAATAGTATCGTACCAATCCCTCGCCTTTTCAGTAAGCGAGAATTTGAACAAAAGGATCTTCCTAGCATCTTCATGTTCTCCTACGTTTTTTTGAGTACTTGCATAGCCCAAGAACTTGTTCAGATGCTGCTGCGGATCCTCGAAAGACCCTCCTGAAAAGGAGTTCCTTTCTATCATGCTAATAAGAGCGGGATGAAGATCGAACGCTGTGTTAGTTCCCCTTGCTCCTAAAAGCTCATAATTTCCAGCCCCATTATTTCTGAAAACCTCACGGATGGCTAGATTATCCGGATTCGCTGCCATGTTGACTGTTACTACTTCCAAATTAACTTCAGTTGTAGCCTCAATCGCTTGCGAAATCTGCTCGTCAACCTCAACTCCAAAATTCAGAGCTTCAGTTGAGTCTATTGCCTTTGCCTTGCTCTTCTTCTTTTTCTTCTTTCTTGATGATGCTCCAATCTCAGGATTATACGGTTCAAGATTACCTTTCTTTGATCTTGTGAGCATACACCTAAAACGAATAAGAAAGAAAACAACAAAACAAGGTAAATAGTCCTAATAAACTAGAAATAATACAAAAAAGATAGTTTACGCCGTCCCCGGCAACGGCGCCAAGAACTTGATAGGGGTTTTCTCAACACACAAATTAATCCTCAAGTATAAGGATATCAATTGTAGTCGCGAAGATGACCAAGTTACAATATCGAACCCACGGGACGAATAAATATCAATTTTGTGATCTTCTAGTATATTTTAGACTATGTTGGTAATTGTAAAGGTTTAATGGATAGTAACTTCTAATCGAATTAACAAAAGAAATAGCAAAAGTAGAGAGAAGTGAGTTGTGATCAATAAGAATGATAGGTAGTTCATTGGGTCATCCAGTTTCACTAGCAATTCGTATTTTCGTATGATGGTGTCCGACTCTGCCCTGTGGTTTGTGGACGCATCACTAGACCATGCAAGTTTACTCTATAGACACAAGTAAATATGCGCTTGACACGTGTGAATAACATCGGAGCAAGAGATATGCTTCATCCCCCTTTCTAGGTACTACCATAATCCATTATCTTCTACGTCTAGAATCTAACCCGATTTGATCTCCCTTTTTAGGTACTATAAAGTTATACTCTTCATCCTATTCATCAACCCGAATTCAATTCAATTCATGAATATTCATATAAGACAGTTCTAATAATACTTCGGAATCCCTTCACTTAGAATTATAACAATAAACCCTGCTCAGTAGTGAACGCACTCAATCAATAACCATGTTATGTATTCAGACTCTACACAACGATCATTGATGCACAAAACGACTATGAGTATGGATTAAATATGCAATCTTATATAAAACAAACCACAGGTAGTGTTGTACGGAGTTTTACACACGAAACACGAATTACATCATGAAACTTTCATAACCCTAGAACTACCAAGGTGGTTCTAGCCCATGATTGATCTAGGAACAATCATGGTTAGATTAATCATTCTTACTTGAACCTTCAGTGAACCTCTGTCACAGCCCTCCGAATGGATCACCACCTCTACTCTTGTCTCTCCTACGATTGACGATCAAAAGCTCTCTTTATTCTCTGTATGAGCCTCCTTTTATACTTGTAATCACGTCTCTAGGGCTTGGAATGGGCTTTCTAAGTGATCTCACGCGTTTCGGCCTCGAAAATCCGGATAAGGTAAGTTCTCGCACACAGGTTCGACCACGTCAAGCAGGTCGAACCCCGAGCCACAGGTCGAACCCCAGGTCGAACCCCGCTACTGGAAGAATTCTGCACAGGTTCGACCTTCTAGACAGGTCGAACCACTTAGGTTTTGGTCGAACCCCAGGTCGAACCTCAGCACTGGACAACTCTTGCTCCCGATTCGACCAACGGGCAAGTCGAACCCCAACATCGTGGTCGAATCCTCCTTCTTGCAAACTGGTTCGACCATGGTTCGACCTGATGGCCAGGTCGAACCAACTGAGTCATGGTCGAACCCTTCTCTGTATTGTCCAGCAACGTTGGTTCGACCTGCTGGAGAGGTCGAACCCTCCTCCAGCCAGGTCGAACCCACCTACTTCTTGGGCGGTTCGCGTGGCTTCAACTCCGTCTCTTCGATTCTTGGCTCTTTCACTCTGTTTTTACTAAGAAAACACTCAAATAGCTCCACTAACATCTGATTCATGCTATTTCACAATATATATAGGTTTTCCACCTATTTCCACATCAAAACTCTCCAAAACTAGCACAAAACATAGCACCAAACTTGTGAATTTACACACTCATCAACCGGGCAGATACTTTGTTACCTTTGGGTTATACTGATTCGGATTTCCAGTCAGATAGGGATGCTAGTAAATCCACCTCGGGTTATGTGTATACTCTTGGAGGAGGAGCCGTAATATGGAGAAGTGTAAAGCAGAAATGCGTTACAGACTCTACCATGGAAGCTGAATATGTAGCAGCCTCTGAGGCAACTAAAGAAGCAGTATGGCTCAGGAACTTCTTAATGAACTTGGATGTGATTCCTGGTTTGCCCAAAGCAATCACAATTTATTGTGATAACAGTGGTGCAGTAGCGAACTCGAAGGAACCACGAGCCCATAAGGCGAGCAAACACATTGAGCGCAAGTACCACCTGATACGAGACATCGTTAAAAGAGGGGAAGTCGTTGTTGCTAAGATAGCATCTGAGGATAACCTAGCTGATCCTTTTACTAAGAGCCTTCCAGCGAAAGCGTTCGATGGGCATGTAGAAGGAATGAGGATTAGATGCGTGTCAGCAGATAAGGCAGCGTAGTCTTTTAGTATAAGTGGGAGATTGTTAGATTTGTATACTAAAAGCCTTGCTTTTGTATTGAACAATGTAATAACGATTTTATTTGAAATGAGAATCATATGATCAAACTGTTTTGCATATTATAAATTATTTATTTATATGTTTGTGCAAAAGTCCATTTACTTTATACTGTAGATAATATGTTGTGCGACAACATGCGGAAGATCATATTATCAGTTTCCTTATAAAGTATAAACAGATGCTCACATCCGAGATAGACGGGGACTATCTATCGGTATGGTTGTAGTGTGGTTTGGTATTAGTTTGTCTTGACTATAGAACCACATTAGTACACTGCTTTGTGTATTGAGTAGGACCGTCTGAGATCGTTCGACTTTTACTGTCTATATAGAAGAACTTGATCTCTGTTATTATGGATGTTCGTGCTCTTAATCCCTATACAATAACCTCGACAGGTAAGGCAGTATATATTTCTTTGATTCATCAATGGGTGAGATTTAAATGTATTAAATCAACAAACTCGGTGAGTTGGGAAGTAGTGCTGTCTCTATGGTGTGCTGTTGATTGTAGAAGGAAACCATGTCCATCATAGGTTGATGATGTCCCCTTGAGGAGCTCATAAGGTTTATCATGTAAATCTTGCAAGTGGATTAATTTCCGGCATGATAATAAGGTTGAGTGGTACTACTCTCGGATGAGATATTAATTAATTTGAGTTGTCAGTAACTTAATTAATTAATGGACATTATATATCTTAAACATGGGGAGACTATCGGGCTCATAATAAGAAGGAGCCCAGAATGTAATTTTGGGATTGGATGGGTAGTGCAGTAATAATATTTTAGTGGACTATATTATTATTATTGGATTTAATTAAAAGCTTTGGGCTAAGCTTGGTTAATTAAATCTGATTGAGGCCCAACCCAATTTCTCCTCCTGGTCCCTGCAGTAGTCCAAGCATATATAAGTTGTCTCAGTTCCTAATAACCTAACTCTGCGCCTCTTACGTAGAAGAGATCAGGAACAGATTGAGAACTCTCTGGGGATTGTTGACCACACAACACCAGAGAGTTGACTTTGGGTAATACTGCAGAAGATCAGAGGTGTTCTTCTCAGATCATCATCCACTACACCAACCCTGAAGTCAGGTAATTATTTTATGCTTCCGCTGTACGTGATTATCTGTTTTTCTTATTGAATCATGTTCACCATAAGGTCCAATTCCATCATATCTATCATAATGATGCTCATGAATTAAATGTATCACTGCATCGGCCATGAGTCGTGGGGTGTTTTGATGTTTTAATTGCATGAAGGTTTGATAGGTATTGTTTGACACTAAGTAACGTATGGGCTCATAAAATTGAGGTATACGTGAAAGGTGAGGTAAAACAAATTGAGGATTGTATAGTGATACAATTGTAAAATATTTTACTACCAAAGAAAATTTTTCATGGGCTCATATAATTGGGGCATGAGGGATTTTCATTGTACCTCAAGCCTACTAGAAAATTATGATTTTCCGATTTTCATTGGGGTTATGAAATTCGAATAAAATAGTGGGAGACATTTAATATTGAAGACCTTATATTAAATTAATATTAATTTTCATTGTTTTCTCATTTTCTGCTTCATCATTTTGTAGATTCACTTCATCTACTAAAATGTCAAACAATCCTATAACCGCTTTAATTGGGCAAAACAAGTTAACTGGACCAAACTTTAATGATTGGCTGAGAAATTTCAAAATTCTCTTAAAATCTGAAAGAAGTGAATATGTTCTTGACAAACCAATCCCTGAAGCACTTGGTGCTGAAGCTACGACTGAGGAACTTGAGAAGTTCAAACGTCATCAGGATGCGATCTGAAAGCACGGTGCTACATGTTAGCATCTATGTCAAGTGAGCTGCAGAGACAAAATGAGGATCAAACCTCTGCTTATGCTATTCTTAAACGACTTGAGAACTTGTTTGGTGAGAATAGCAGGCAACAAAGATATGAGATATCTAAAGAGCTCTTCCGCAGTCACATGGCTGAGGGCTCTTCAGTCCAGGAACATGGATTGAAGATGATAGCCCTAACGGAACGACTCGCGTCATTGAAAGTTGAGGTTCCTCCTGAGCTTTGTACTGACTTGTTATTGCAGTCTCTGCACCCTTCATTTGACACATTTGTTGTCAATTATAATATGCATAACATGACAAAAAGTCTCACTGAGCTTGTTAGCATGTTAAAGACAACTGAGTCAACGATGAAAAGGGACAAATCAGTCATGTTTGTTGGGTCCACTTCTGGATCTAAGGCTGCAAAGCCAAAGAAAAAGAAGGGAAATAGAAAGGGTTCTAACAATCCCAACTTGCTGAAAGCAAATGGAGGTGTTAAGAAAAAGAAAACTTCTCAGGCCAATGATAAGTGTCACCACTGCAATCAAACTGGACACTGGAAGAGGAACTGCAAGGATTACCTTGCAACCCTGAAAAGTTCAGGTATTTATTATGTTGAAGTTAACTTATCAGTTAATGATACTTCTTGGGTATTAGATACCGGTTGTGCCTCACACATTTGCAATGATTTGCAGATAATGGAAAGAAGTAGAAAGCTAGAAATAGGAGAAATGGTTCTAAGGCTGGGGAATGGAGCAAAGGTTGCTGCATTAGCCATAGGAACTATTAATCTAGCTTTAAATAATGATTTAGTTTTGGTATTGAACAATTGTCTTTATGTTCCTGAGATTATTAAGAACATTATCTCTATTCTTGTTTTGGATAGAGAAGGTTATTGTTTTAAATTTGAACATGGAAGTTGTTCCATTTCTAAATGTTCTTTTTTAATCACTACTTGCATATTGATGAATGGTTTATATACCTTAACTCCCCAAAATTTCATTCTTAATCTTCAACAAAATAAAAAAAATTAGATAACCGTAGTTCTATCACATTATGGCATGCAAGATTATGTTATATTTCTAAGAAAAGGATAAATAGGTTGGCAAAATTTCTTGACCTAAAAGACGAGCAAGAACTACCAACATGTGAATCCTGCCTCAAGGGAAAAATGACCAAATCTCCATTTGTTGGACAAGTGGAGCGAGCTACACATCTATTGGAATTAGTTCATACAGATGTATGTGGCCCATTAAATGTTAATGCTCGTGGGAACTATAGCTACTTCTTAACCTTTACCGATGATTTCTCTAGGTATGGTTATGTGTACCTATTAAGGTACAAATCTGAAGTTTTTGAAAAGTTCAAAGAATTCAGAACTGAAGTAGAGAAACAAACTGGCTTAAGTATAAAAACACTTCGATCAGATCGAGGAGGTGAATACTTAAGTACAGAATTTCTAGATTATCTAAAAGAGAATGAGATTCTCTCACAATGGACTCCTCCTGGCACTCCCCAACTCAATGGAGTTTCGGAATGCAGAAATCGAACCTTGATGGACATGGTTCGATCTATGATGAGTTTCATTTCATTACCTCTTTCTTTTTGGGGCCATGCTTTAGAAACGGCAGCTCACCTATTAAATAGGGTGCCTTCTAAGGCCGTTCCTACTACACCTTATGAGATGTGGTGTGGTAAAGCACCCTCATACAAATACCTTCGGGTATGGGGGTGTGATGCTTACGTGAAGCAACAAATGGGAGATAAATTGGATATGAGATCCAAAATATGTAAGTTTATTGGATATCCAAAGGAATCAATTGGATATTACTTCTACGATACCTCGGAACAAAAGGTGTTTGTTTCAAGGAATGCTACATTTCTTGAAGAAGAATTTCTATCTGATAGAAATGGCAAACTCGTAGAACTTGAAGAAGTTCAAGAAACAACAAACCTCCCAATTGCAGTGAGTGAACAACCAGTAGAAACTGGGACATCTGATACACAACCTCTTAGGAGATCCGAAAGGATACCTAAGATACCTAGTAGGTACACTTTGTTATTAGAAAACAAAGAAGAGGGACTCCTTTTGGATAATGATCCAAGAAGCTATGGAGAGGCAATGTCAGACATTGACTCAAAGAAATGGCAAGATGCAATGCAATCCGAGATGGACTCCATGTACTCTAACAAAGTATGGACTTTGGTAGACCCACCAGAAGGAACAGTTCCTATTGGATGCAAATGGGTTTACAAGCGAAAGCTTGGAGCTGATGGGGAGGTAGCAACCTATAAGGCAAGACTGGTTGCTAAAGGTTATTCTCAAAAATAAGGAATTGACTATGAGGAAACCTTTTCACCAGTAGCAATGTTGAAATCCATTCGAATTTTATTAGCTATATCTGCATATTATGACTATGAGATATGGCAAATGGATGTAAAGACTGCTTTTCTTAATGGTAACGTTAAGGAACAGATCTATATGAAGCAATCTGAGGGCTTTATATCTAGTGGGAGTGAGCAAAAGGTTTGCAAGCTCCAAAGATCCATTTATGGGCTTAAACAAGCTTCGAGGAGTTGGAACATTCGATTCTATGAAACAATCAAATCGTTTGATTTTTAAAAGAATTCGGATGAACCATGTGTATACAAGAAAGTTAGTGGAAGTGCAGTTACTTTTATTGTGCTCTATGTTGATGACATCCTACTTATCGGAAACGATATATGAATGTTGTAATCAACAAGAACGTGGTTGTCTAAACAATTCTCCATGAAGGACTTGGGAGAAGCATCATTTATTCTAGGAATAAAGATCTATAGAGATAGATCTAGAAGAATGATCGGACTATCCCAATCCATGTACATAGATAAGATATTAAAGAGATTTAGTATGGAAGAATCCAAACGAGGATTCTTGCCAATGAGTCATGGGGTTTCACTTTCTAAGGCTATGTCTCCTAAGACGCCTGAAGAAAGAGAAAGAATGACTCGCGTGCCTTATGCTTCAGCAATTGGAAGCATAATGTATGCAATGCTATGTACAAGGCCTGATGTCGCGCATGCTCTAAGTGTCATGAGCATATATCAGTCAAATCCAGGTGAAGAACACTGGAAGGTCGTCAAGATGATCCTTAAGTACTTGAGAAGGACTAAGGATATCTTTTTGATATACGGCCCTGGAGAGCTGAAATTAGAAGGATATACTGATTCTAGTTTTCAGTCTGATGTGGATGACTCTAAGTCAATGTCAGGTTATATATTCACTTTGAATGGTGGTGCAGTAAGTTGGAAGAGTTCCAAACAAGAAACTACTGCAGACTCCACCACTGAAGCTGAATATATAGCTGCATCAGATGCAGCGAAAGAAGCTGTTAGGATCAGGAACTTTATCTAAGGGTTGGGTATAGTTCCATCTATTGTTGATCCAGTAATGATATATTGTGATAACAATGGAGCCATTGCGCAAGCAAAGGAACCAAGATCTCATCAAAGATCCAAGCATATCTTGAGAAGATACCACTTGATTAGAGAAATCATGGGGAGACGCGATGTCGTTGTGGATCGAGTCGCTTCAGCAGAAAATATAGCAGACCCACTGACTAAGCCTTTGTCTCAAAAGATATTTGAGAAATATCTTGAAAAGATGGGACTTAAATATATGGGCAATTGGAGCTAGGACAAGTGGGAGATAGTTAGAGTAGTATGCCCAGCGCACCAATTAGATTGGATATTTGTACTCTTTATATTTTGAATATAAACAATCTCATTGAAAATATTATTATTAAAGGCTGTTTTAATTTATCTATTTTATGCATTATAACATATGCTTATTAGATAAAGTCCCTAGACCAATTTAAGCTAAAATGTATGGTTACGCATATGATGGTAATCATGGAATTTATACATAGAGCTTTGGTCTTAAACATGATTCCGAGTCAAGAATTTTTCTAAATGGGACAAAGAATAATTCAGTAAAGACTCGTACATATGATGAATGCTCGTTGGACGAGAATATTGTGTTCCATCAATATTAGTGTTGTGACACAAATTCATATATGTAGATACTTATTAGAGAATAAGTTTATCGAATATGATCCGTAGAAAATTCTTATTGGATATGTCGAAATTTAAATTTTCTAATTACGATAGTATACGATTAGTCTTTAGACATGAAGTACCATGGTAGTCTTGTGTACTTTTTCTAATACTTAGATTTATCTTCTGATTGTTTAGCAATCATAAAGGGGATATGTTGGGTATTATATTGATGTACATGGAGACTTATGTGTGGCTAAGATAGAATCTGACACTTATCTAAGACAAGAGAATCTCCTGTGTATTTCATTGTTAATGATTTAAAGACCTTGGCCAAGGCAATGAGAATAAAGATTCACAATGAATCATTGTAACATGAAATAGAAACACAGTTATTGAGTTAGTAGAGTTTCGACTAATATTCCTACTCTAGACTCAATCGGGAGATTAATTGTTAGAAAGACCGTACGTGTATGTCACTAGTTAATTACAGGTTTACTCGCTATTCGCCTAACACTAGAAGATCACGCTACTTGCTAGATGTTACCGTGATTAGTAGGTTCTTGAAATTAATTAGTTAATTTCAAGCGTATTAATTAATTGGATTAATTAATATAATAATTGTTATTTATAAGTTACTTGTAAGCCTACTGCTAGAGTTAGTAGTGAACCTAAAGGATCACACCTTAATTTGAATGAACAACTTTTATCAATTGGAACAATTATTAAATTGTTAACTATTTATCATAATTAAATAATTTGATTATTTAATTAAAATAAATAATAATATTTGCTAAGTGAGAGACATCCACCATGTATTATTGCATTAAGTGGAGTGTAAAGCAATCACCACTTTGGAAGTGGAATTTTGCAATTGAAAGCACTCACTTTGGGTGGAAGATTGATAATTCATGCCCAACTTCTCTATTAAAAGAAGGATTGACATTTTTTGATGTTAGTAGTGATGTGAGAAGTATCGGCAATTTAAAAAAAATAGAGAGGAAATAGTTTCCTTTTGCTTATTCATTTTGTGAACAATTTTGGAGAATAATTATATTGATAATTATTCTTTAATTTATTTTCTCTTATCACAAGTTGATACGGGAAACGTTTATTGATATCAACAATTTTACACTACTAGCAAAGTGTAATATTTGTGTTGTTCATTCAATCGGTGGATTACTTTAGAGGGGATACACTTGGATCCCTTATTGAGAAGAATGGAGTTTTAGCCACAATCCGGGAATCGATTCCCTCACTCCTTGCATCAATTGGAAGAAAGTCTACGAGGGTAAGAATAATCTTTACGTAGATTTCTTTCAATATATTTTAACACTGGATCTTATAATCGTTTTAGAGCACCCGGGGTGAAACCCTTTCATATATTTAATAAATATGATTTATTAATTATGAAAAATTTAAATTCCGCTGCGTTCACCCGGATCGCTATGACGAACCCAACAGTGCTCAGTCAGCGTAGAAGGTGTAATTAATCTGCAATTTGAGAAGGAGGGTTTGGAGTGTTTGTCGGCAATTTGAGAAGGAGGGTGGGGGGCGTTCGTCGGCGCGGCATCGGCGAGGAGGAAGGAGAATTTATGTGGGAATTGCGATGAGGAAAATTGCGTTAATAAAGAGTAGATTCAAGATGGCTTAGTGTGGAGTCGGGAACAAAGAGGGTGGGGGGCGTTTGCCGGTGCGACCTCGGGGAGAAGGGAGGAGAAGTTAAGTGGGAATTGTGAGGAAAACGACATTGACGAAGAGGCTTGCTGGATGCTGCGGCCAACTTACGCGTCATTTCCATTTTTGGTTAACGTAACACAAGATAATAATATTAGTATTATACTCAAACTCTTATTACGTTCCACGTTCAATATTAATATAACTATCAATTATACGTTAAAATATTTTTTTTTATTAATACTTTAAAATATAATACTCCTTAATTCATGTGCATAAAACAAACGAACACTAATCAAAAGGATGGAGTGAGTATTATGTAGATGAATAAATATTATAATTAAATATATAAAATGTTTTACGTGCATATTAAACAAAGGATTAAAAAAAATCACAAGTAAATATTATTTAATTATTTTTTTTTATAAAATTAAATTAGATAAAGACTAGTTTAGACCAATCTTATTTTTTAAATTTATAGAATCGGATCTGCCACGTAATTTATTTAAAATGGGTCAAACCCATATGTAATCCAGCAATCATCTTTTCTCTCTTCCTTTATCACATATGCAGAAACTTGGATTCTTCGATACCGCTCTCGTCTTCACAGTCTTCCTCATCGGTTTCGCCACCAATCTAATATATACCAACGGTGATAATCTTGGAGAGACTCATATGGAGCTATTTTTCTCTTCGTCATTGGGCTTTGGATCCTCGATGTTGCGAATAAAATGCTGCAGGTTTGAAATCAATTTTCCCCTTCCTCATGAACCCTAATTCGATTAATTGAGCAATCAATCGATACTTAATTGAGAAACACCTTATGAATGTACTAAAAAGAGGGGTGGAGGAGTGCGGACCTGCTTCTCCCAGCCGGTGCCGTAGAAGGCGGAGGAGAGGAAGTGGGTGGTGGCGTGGATGTGGTGGCCGGTGTCGGGGAAGAGAGGGGGTAATTGAGAGTGAAGAAGAAGATGAGAAGAAGATGTAGTGGCCACACTGTCCGCCAGAAATCCCAGCTCGATAATTTCATCCTCCAGTGGTGTTTGTTGGCAGAAATGGAGGTTGCAGGTATCAAGAAGAGAGATGTTGAGTGGATCAGCAGGTGGATTGGCGCTAGTTTTAAGCAGGCCTTCAATGGCCAGAGAAGTAGAGGTGAGAGTTTACCTTCCCCTTTCTCTTCCGACCCCTCTTTCGTTCTCTTCACCGCCACTTCCAAAGATACCCCTGCTCTTCGTGCAGGTAACATTCTTACTCAACTGCCTCTAAATTGTTTGACTGCTTTCATTGCTGTTGTGCATACTAATATGATAGAAGAATAATGTATTATACTCTCTCGGAGTCAGAGGGATGTTTGCAAGAGCATTTCGAAAGATTAGTTTTTGATTATGGGGGGTTTTAAATTTTGATTGCAAAGGTTCATTTTAAATGTGTTTGTGATATCAAGGAGCTTACGATTGACTGGGGGGGGAGGGGGTTTAAATTTTGATTGCAAGGGTTCATTTTAAATGTGTTTGTGATATTAAGGAGCTTACGATTGACTGTGAATCTAGTTGGTTGCAGGAAACGTAGAGCCCTACAAGTTCATTCTCCCACCAAATTGCAGGTTGCCAACATACTCTCTGGAAATTACTACCAGCCCAAGTGTGCCGAGCCATGGGTGGAGGTTAAATTTGAGGACGAGAATCAGGGCAAGGTTCAGGAGGTGGCTTCTCCTCTCGTTCTTGGATCTTATTCACTTCACGGTTCACCTATATAATAAAATATAACCACAGCTAGCTGATGCGAAGGAAGCAATGTCAGCAATTCAGGGCATTAAGAATTCTAGACTTCCAATTTTGACTCCAAATATCAAGTAAGATTCTACGTTAATATTAACATTCAACATTCAATGTATCCTGTAGGAACTGATGTGTAAATGTTGATGGTCTTTGTCCAGGGTTTTGATGCTGCTGTGGCAGCTGGACAAAGAAGAAGTAGATTACAAAAACTCTTGTACAGAGTTATTTTCTTCAACACGTAGATTACATAAAATTTCTTTTACAGTCATTTTCCTTGTTTGTACAAAAATCATGCATTCTAAAGAATCTATTTCGTCTGCATTTTTTTTCAGGTTACTCTTTATAATAATTTGGGGTACTTTTTATGATAATTTGGATTACTTTGTAATTTTGAGATTCTAATTTCAATTAATGAATTCATGTATTATGAAGAATCTATTTTGTCTAATTTTTTTTTAAAAAAATTAGATTACTCTTTATAATAATTTAGATTATTCTTTATGATAATTTGAGTTACTCTTTAATTTGAGATTTTAATTTCAGATAATAAATTCATGTATTATGAGGTGTCTATAATTTTTTCTTTAATTAAGTTACTCTTTATAGTAATTTGGATTACTCTTTAATTTTATATTCTAATTTCAGATAATAAATTCATGTATTCTGAAAAATTTATTTGGTCTACAATTTTTTTTATAATTAGGTCACTCTTAAATTGATTGGACTACTATTTGATTTGAGATTCTTAATATAAATAAGTTACTCTTTGAAATTAATTAGGTCACTCTTTTGAATTAATTAGGTTACTCTTAAATTTATTGAATCATTTTTAATTTAAGGCTTAGATTATTATTTGAAATTAAATAGATTACTATTTGATATCATTCCAGATTTCACATAAGCCATGTTATGTTGTGTCGAAGAACCATTTCAAGGGCTGTATTATTATCCATATAATTCACAATTTACTCCCAAACACTTGGACTCCAGTATCCCCACCGGGACAATAATTAAGGTTTGAAGGTACAGAGATAATCTCGATACCATTAATTAAAGCATAATTTTAATTCGATGGAGAAATTGAAGGAGTAAAAACTAGTTTCAAGGGTTGATTCTCTTGCACAGAATTCCTTTACAACAGTATTCACAGCAAGAGCAACATCAAGTATCGAAGCGCTGAAGTTAGCAAGTAGGGTAAAGGGACCAGCTTCAACGGTGAAAAAGTCGTTGAACCGCTGAAAACCATAGTATAAATTGGGATTAAAATGAAGTATGATAATTTTCTGACTTGGATGGAGCTGAAAAGTGTATGAAAATTGGGAACGAAAGATTCGAGCAGTGGTGTAAGGAACAGGATCGATAGAGAATTCTGGTTCTTCCCCTCAAATTCTTGATTCTTGAATTTCCACCTACACAAAAATCTCCCCAAAATCGTTACCACCGTCACCAACATCTCGAATTCCGTCGATCAGTGGATCGACAAGGTGGAGTGCGACCACACCGACTATCGCCACCGCCTCATCATTGGCTTCGACATCGAGCTCGCTCCTGCCGTCGCCGGCTCCACGGCGAGACTACCGGTTGCTACAATCCAGCGAGCACCCACCGCCAATGCCTAAACTACCATTTCGTGAACCTAACGCAACATTCCCAATTCCTCTAATATCAGAACCATATGTTCGCAGGCGTCGACGAACAGTGTAAAATGGAGAGATTGCAGAACGATTTTGGATTAGGAGTGGAGTCACGGTGCGCTGATTTTCGAGAAATCGCAGTGGAGAATTGTAATCGGCCGGCGCTGATTTTCTGTTTGGGGAAGTTCATTCCGTTGCCAGCGGTGGGGGCGATTGGAATGTGGAAAAATTTTCGAAAAATCAGGTGAAGAGATAAGGAAGAAAGAGATGAGAAAAATGGCGAGGAAGGTGGGAAGACAGAACACGATATGTATCGAGGAAAAATGGAAGAATCCGGTTCCATGAATATTTCATGGGACCGGTGACACCATACCTAGTTGCTCTCATTAAATTATATGTAATATAATTATACGCTTTAATAAATAATCATGTAAGTTAATTTATAAATATTATTTAATCATAAATTTTTGTAAGAAAAATGTATATAATATATAAATTATTTACATATGAAATAAGAAAAAAATTTATAATTAAAACAATTCATCGATAAATATTATTTAATCCCAAATTATATACTGTAATATACAAATTGTTTTATATTTTATTATTTATTAAACAGGTAATTTATTTATTATATTTTAAATATTACTGTGAATTGATTTTTATTGATTAAGTTATTTATATATTTTATTAATATGAAAATTAAAATTAAATTGTAAAAATATAAAAAATATATAATGTACTTCCTTCGTCCCGAAATAATGGTTACGTTTGTTTTTTCATAGAGATTAAAGAATATAATACTATTAATGTGTAGTAAGGTTCAAAGTGTATTAGTGTGATGTGTGGGCTCATGAAGAGAATAATAATTAATTTGTGTAGGTCACTTTTACCAAAAAAAAAAGAGGTAAATATTGAAGTGGAACGCATAAAATGGATATGTTTAACTATTATTGTGTGACAGATGGAGTATTTAATTCAAAAAAGGAAAATTTAGAGATTAAATTGAAAAAAATATTAAAAAGTTGTTTATGTGACGGAGGCAGTGGAAGTGCATACTTGAAGTAGACTTAGATCTAACAGTCGAAGTTTTCCATTTAGAAATTTCTTCAGATATTAGATTCGATTTTCATGTATTTAAGTCTTCCGCTGATTTTAAACTTGCATACTCTGTACAAGTTTCTACTCTAATACAAGCTAGTATTGTATGTAGTGTTGACAACACTTCGGATAACATCACTCACAAAAAATACACTTACATCGATTGAGCATCCAATAAGTGGCATCAGAGCTAACACTTGATGGTGCTAAGTGTTGTTCTTGGTGTTGATTGTTGTATTGTTATGGATTACTCCACCGGATTTGTCACTCGCCTTCCCATATTTGATGGAAACAATTAAAAACCGAGTGTGTATAAAGGGTTAAAAGATTATTGTATTAAATAAATATGAAAATAGTAAAAGAAGTGAAAGTTACTTAGCAAAATTTTGGAAGTGTCTAAAATTTGGATTGGGTTTTGAAAATTTCAGGAGTAATGAGACGATTTGCAATAAAAAATTAATTTTGGGATGAAATTTAAAATTTTGAGATAATATTGGGTATAGGGGTTGCAACGGGTAGAGGGCCAGCTTATTTTAAGGTACCCAAATCGTATCCATTTAAATATCAACTACTCATACCTACCCGTCTTTTTGAATATCAACTACACGTGTGTAATAATAAATTTTATATTTATAATAAAAATAAATACAAAAGAATTACAAAGATAATCCAGATGGATTGAACTTGATAATTTAGGAAACAATCTCTATCTATCCTCTGATTCTTCTCTCGAACTAATTTGTACTTTGACTTTGACTTTGACTTGAGTGTGTTGCGCTGACTGTGTTGACTGCACTGACTGTGTGTGTTGAGTCGGATCTTCAGTTGAAGCTTGTCCGAGCTCAAATTTGGAATTTTGTAACGTTTATCCAGAGGCGTCGAGCCTTTGTTTGGAATAAACGTGTTTGATGTGAAAACACTCGATTTGGGGGGCTTAGCACCTTTATCCCGGGCCGTATGTTGTTCTTGGCTCGAAGAACACTGAAGAACTCAACGTGCTTGCTATGAGAAACACTCGATCTGGGGACTTAGCACCTTAATCCTGGGTCGTATATTGTTCTTTGCCTTGAAGACCTTGAGGAGCGTTGCTCGTGTTTCAATCTCTTCAGAGTGTCTGTGTCTTCAGATGTTTCAGTGTGTCAAATGAAGGAAGGAGGACCCCTTTATATAGGTGAGAGGTGAAGACTCCCTCATTAATGCCTTGCATTCTGACTGGTCCACTCTATTTGGGCCACATCCTGCGGGCTTGGGCCTTCACTTGTTTGGGCTGTAATCAGGCCTATTTTATTTAGGTCTGATTTAATTTATATCGGCTTTTTTGACTTAAGTCATGCCTCATTTGACATGAGCTTGCTTGACTTGGACCAGGCCTCGTTTAATTTGGGCTTGCTTGACTTGGGTCAGGCCTCATTTAATTTAAGCCCAATTTAATTTGTTGGGCTTAAATTAATTATCAATTATTTATTAATCTATTTTTAGGAATTACTTTATTTAAATTCCAAAATAAATTAATAATTGATATTTAATCAAGAAAATCCACGTATCGCCATTTAATTGGACCGTAAATTTTAATTGCTTACAAATGCCCCCTTGTGATTTATTCACGGAAGTCATGTCTTGATATGATGGAATCACAAAAGTTTCTTTTTTTTTTCAACCTTTGTAACATATTTTTTTTCTTGGCCCTTGATCTCTTGGCCCAACATTTTTTACTTCTCAAGTGGCCCAATTTTTTTTACTTCTCAAGTGGCCCAATTTATTTATTTCTCAAGTAGCCCAATTTATCTTTTTAGGCCCAAATCAAATTCCTTCACTGCTTGATTTCAAGATTACAGGAGTGAACAGATTTGATGATTTGCAAATCTTTACTCCAAATAAAAGAGATCTCTTGAAATCTCTCAAGATTTCAATCATGCAAATTTTTCAAAATTTGCTGCAACCTCTCCACTATATAAGAAGTGCTCACAGTCTTTGATTTTTTTCACCAACCGACTGTGAGACATCTACAATTCTAATTTCTCTTTTCCAAATTTTTTTTTAAGAGTGACGTCTCATTTGCCTTGCAGATTCCTTCATCAAACATTGCTTACTATCAGTGTAAGCCCTCAATCCATTTTTTTAAATCTTTTAAATCTGCTCAATGTAAGCCCTCAATCCATTTTTTTAAATCTTTTAAATTTGCTTCCTTATATCTGCTTTTTCTTTATTTCTTTTTTTTTGTCTGCCTCTTTACTTCTACCTTTTTTTTTTCTTTCTTTCTTTCTTTCTTTTTTTGTCACTGTACAATTGCATACTTGTGATCTTCCTGTCAATCTCATCCCTTAATGGTTGTTCCTTAACAATTATCTTAACAGTTGTTCCTTAACGATTATCCCTTAACGGTTGTCCCTTGGTAACCGCTAATGAGCATGATCAATAGTAGGCTGATGATGAAACTGAGGCTGAGCATCAGTGCAATCAGCAATAATCTGATGATGAAATTGAGGCTGAGCCCAGTTGCCCCTCAGATTGTCCCTCGGTTACCAGTTGTGTGTGAACGTGAGCGGCGTGACTTGACGGCGTTCGGCTGGAACAAAGCCAACGGCGGATGCTCGTGTTGGCAGTGCGCCGTGGTTCGCGATCAATGGGGCTAATGGAATCAACGCGGGGAATAAACTCCGGCATGAGGATCAACGGGCAGATAGTGACCTCGTGTGAGGGAGTGGCTGGCTCGCGCCGAGATCAAGTCTTGCGGCGGTTGTGGTTGTTCGTTCCAGGCTACAGCATGCGGCGCTGTGGCGGCAGCTGATGGGCGATTGCCGGTAGAGGGTGGCGACGGGCTCCGGTGCATATGGCAATTGGGGACGGCGGGTGGAGATGGCTTCGCGATGATGAGTCGGCGAAGGGCGGTCATGGCTTCTGGTGAGCGCGATGAGATCCGGGCAGCAGCGTGTGGTGGCGACTTTGAAGCGGCAACGAGGCAACCGGAGCAGTTGAACGGTGATCTCGCGTGGAGCAGCAAGGAGAGTGGTTGATGGCAAGCGGATCTGGCGATGCGGTGACCGAGATCGGAGGCTGGCCATCATCGGTGAGCTGCGGCGAGCAGTCGAGGGGATGGCTTTCGGCGTGGTTGCCGGCGGACGGTGGCGGCTGTGTGAAGAGACGATAGTGTGAATTTTCGGGAGTAGCCCAGCGGCTGCTTGTGATGCGTTCGCATTCCCGGCATGAGGTGGTGACATGGCTGAAGGTGGAACACATCAACTAAGGCAGCATGCGGCAGCTTCTCACTCGTGACGGGTAATGGCAAATTTGCAGTGGTGAACTGTCGGTGAATGGGCGAAGGGGTGGCTCGTGGAGGTGATGGCTGACGTCTGTGTGGCTTCTCAATTTCCGGCGACAGCAGCGCGCGACGACATGGAGGTCGAAGGGACCGGCGGCTGATGTCGTGTTTTTGGCGACGAGATTTGGTGTCGCCGCCTGGTGGCATCGCGGGTCGCGGGTAATCGTGTGTGTAGACGAATATCGACGACGAGCGGTGCTCGGCCGGGCCGGGTCATGAATTTTCGGTGAAAGGGGCTGCTTTGATCTTGTGTTGTGAGAGCATGGCGCAGCAGATCTCGATTTTTAACTTCTCCAGAATTGGGTACTGTATGCTGAGAATTCATGTGGGAAGGGTGATCAATTTTGACTTTTCAAGTCAATTTTGACTCCTTTGGCCCATTTAATTAAATTTGGGCTTACAATTTGCAGACCACACATCTTTACCATTGCTTAGCCCACATCAATTTAATTGCTCACTTTTAGCATGATGGATTTAATCCAATTTGGGCCAATTGTTTGACTCACTAGTCAATTTGGGCTTGAGACCCACCATTGTAATTTGGGCCCCTTTATCTATATATTGGATTAATTGTTTAGCAAATAAGCCACGTGCGCTTATATTCATGCTAGTTTCGATCCTATTATTTAGCAAATAAGCCATGTAGGCTTATGTTCATGCCAATTTGTTTTGGAATTAAATCTCATTACTTTGAGCTCCATGCATTCAAGCTTGTACCAACAATTTGGGCCTCAACTCTTAAATTTAATTCATGTAATTTGGGCTTAGTTTATCAAGCTCAAATACGAATTAATTTAATTGCTCCTTCCAATATTTAGGCCCTTCCCATCATATGTTTAATTTATAATTTTGAATTTAATAATTAACTGACCCATGAATTTATTTTGGGCCTTTTATTTAATTAAATCAAAAAAATATAAATTAATTTGAACCCCTTTTGCTGATATATTCTCCCATATATTTTCTTGCAGTTAATTCAACTTCAAGATGGTTTACTTCGCTGGTACGGTCATAGACTCCAATAAGCGCCAATTGGTGATTCTTGACAGTAAGAACTCACCATCCGATGGAGCAACTTATCTTCCGATTGAGAGACCCCGGATGGGTGCACCTATAGACAAAATCACTCGCGAGAATAGCGAACCTGATCTAAAGACTTTGACTGAAGACCTGAACTTGGGTGAAATCGGAGTTGTAGTTTTGAAGGCAATTAACCATATCGAAGATGAAAACCTTGACAATAATGCAGCGTGGGGCAATTCAGTGAATTTTCCCGGAGAATTCCATTATACTCCTGGCTATTGGGAATGGACTGAAGTTGTCCTAAGTAAATATCATGTTGGTCTTGAAAAAATAAAGATTTATGACCCAATTTTCTCATCTTTATTCACATACGACTGCAATCGAGAGATCATCAAAACTTTCTGTGAGGCGTGGTGCCCTGTTACCAACACTTTGCTCACTTTCTTTAGAGAAATGTCAATTTTTCTATGGGATTTGTATAACTGGACGGGCTTGCCACTAGCCAGACATTTATATGAAGAAGTTGTGCCCGATAAACCCAAACTCTTCAATGATCGTGACCCCAATGCTTACGCATTCCATCTAGTTATCGGTACTTGCTGCACGCCTATCATAGACTTCTCAGTCTTGATGGTACTGACTCTGTTTCACTCACTCGATGGGTAAAATTTTGGTTCTGCCGGCCTATAACATACAAAAAACCTACTGCACGTGTAGAGAAGAGTAGGAAGAACTGCCGCAAAAAAACACACAACCCCAAGGGATTATTGGTGATCATAAGAAATGGACCTCTGCAGAAACAAAACCCTTCAAAATGCTTGGCATTGATGTTATGCACCAAGATGAGACGTATCTGGCTGCTCATTTGGCTTGCTGACTTTGCTCTTTCGTACTCCCTACTGATGAAGTAGATTTGATACGTCCTGGAACCTTTAAGGTAGTGAGCTTGATGGCTGCAGGAAGATCGGTTGGACTTGTCGTCCCAGTCTTGACAAGTATCTATAGAGGCCTGAACAAAATTTCAAATGATCTTAGACCCTTTGAGCTGAAGTCAACATTTCCCATACACTTTGTGTATACCTGGTTGGCTCATTATTTCAATACTCATCATCCGAATCCACATGAACTGAAGATTCCTTTAATGGTGACGTATTCAGGTGAGAATGGAGTAAAGTATTTTACTCCAACTAATGCTCGCAAAAGACTTCAAAATGGAAGTAATGCTTTCTTGTTTTGTAACGTTTGCCGAATAAATAATCCAATGGAGTATATTGATATTGACCAAGCATCTTGGTGTGATTGGGATTTCTTCATGCTATTCGTATGAATTATCTCACTCTACGGCAAAACGGGAGATTTCTTATTGAACCTTACAGCCCACATCGATTCAGTCGTCAATTTCGCTTTTATCAAGAAGATACTCCAGGGAAACTGAGAACAGACCTTCGAGAGACTACTTTAGAGCAAGGGCTTCAACTTTGGAGGCGATGTATCTTACGTAATTCTCGCTCTAAAGCGACTTTTCCATGTGCCCCTACAGAGTTCAGAAACTTCTGCTCACCAGAATACAATCAGTGGTTCTCTCAGATTTATGGTACCTATTTTATAGACCATGTGGTAGATCTAATCAAAATTGTTTCAAGCCATGTCGTAGAAGAAGAAGTTGACATTATTGGCACTTCTAATAATGTCGAAGCTGATGAGGCAATTGTATCGTTAGAGGCTCCACTTTCTCGAAAGGTGATTGTAGGGACGTCTGGTGGAGTAGAAAAGAGAAATAGTGATCTCTCTCATTCAAATGACAGCAACATAGACCAAAACTGGGAAAGGACTAAGAGAGCCAAATCTCCGGTGCCTATCCTGACAACTCAAGTCGAGGTTTCAATCACCCTTTAATTATGAGTTACATACTTCCATGCCTGCAATTATTTTCTAACATTTTTTTTGTAGCATCTGCATGCTGTATTGGGTTCTGATTATGATGTATTTGAGGAAGGATCAGCTTCTGTTGCAGGCCCTGAAGACCTACCTGATGATGGCTTCCTGGATCATGCTTCTCCCATCATACCTGAATCTCATCCTCTAGTTACTACGACTGAAGCTCCAGAAATTACAATATTTAACTTTGATGCCGCGGTTATGGATGCTAGGAAACTAGTTAACATGGAAGTGTGGAAACACTTTCAAGATAAACTGAAGAGGACTCCTGTCAGCTCTTTATCTTCTATGAGAAACAAGGGACTTAAAATGGTGAATAACTTTAATAGAGCTCCAGAGATTGACGGATCTACTTTAGAAGCGTCATTTAATTTTTTATCTTCTAAAGCTGATGCGTATGATGCCGTGAAGATAAAACTTACTGATGGAGTGTCCAAGAGAGAATTCAAGAAGCGTCTGACTGGCACAAAGAATCGTGCTCAAGACTACAAGGGCAAAGAAACTACAGAGAGCAAACAGTTGCAAGAATCTGAAACTAGGTTTAAGAAGATTACAGAGAAAATCGAGCTCCTGTTGAAGGAGAAGGACACAATGTCTCAAACAGTTGAACGTCTTCGCGAGTCTGTTCAAAGTGCTAAGCTCGGGGCCCAAACTGCTGCCAGAGATATTGATGTACTGCAGAAAACACCCCTCCTAGAAGATTCCATTGCTGATGAATTAAAAAGTGTTACACAAGCTTTGGAAGACGCTCGAAAGGAGTTATCCACTATGAATATTTTTTATTAGCTTGTATTGAACCATTTAATTTCAATGTCCTTTTTTTCGTTCTGAACTGTAATGATATTATCAATAAAGTCCATATTCTCCCTTATCTCTTTTTCCTCTTCTTATTCATCACTGCATATTTGGATTTGCTTTACTGCCTTTTGATGTTTACTTGCTGCCTTTATACCTTAATTTGCTTCTTGCTTCACAAACTTGATGCGAACAAACGAAAACATGACTGAACTTAACAAAATGCTAAGTTGTCTACGTACCTCTTTATAGAGGATCAAGTCATTACGTAGTTTAATGGGACATGGTTTTGATTGGAGGGGTGTCGTGAACAGTTTATACTCATGCGGGCCAGGAGTTTGTCGTACACATTTTATACTCGTGCGGACCAGGAGTTTGTCATACACAGTTTATACTCATGCGGACCAGGAGTTTGTCATACACAGTTTATACTCGTGCAGACCAGGAGTAACATACAGTTTAGACTCATGCGTCAAGGAGCGTTGTGTCTTATATTTGTTTTACGCATAGTAGCGTTTCAAGAATTTTCCATTTATGGGGCCAATGTTCACGTCATCTTCCGAGATCAATTTGTAGGCGCCATTTGTGTAGGCTTCTTTCACAACATGAGGCTGTCCCATTTGGGTAGAAATTTATTCCCAACTCGATGTGTGACCACAATAGGCCTCCTCACGGCAAGTACCAAATCGCCAACTTGAAAAGAACGTACTTTCACCCTTTTGTTGAACGTTCTGGATAGGCGAGATTGATAGCACTCGAGTCTTTGTTGTGCCTCTAATCTCTTCTCATCTAATGCCTCTAACTCTTGAAGGCGTAACTTTGTATTTTTCTCTTCGGTTAAGCCTTCTTGTATGGACATCCTTAAAGAGGGGATCTGCTTTTCGAGAGGTGCCACAGCTTCAACACCATAAATCAAAGAATACGGAGTAGCCTGAGTGTGCGTTCTATAGGTGATGCGGTACGCCCATAAAGCTTCATTTATTCTTTCATGCCAATCCCGTTTCAACTTGGAGACCACCTTCTTCAACAGACTGCACAGGATTTTGTTGAATGCTTCGGCCAGACTGTTGGCAGCTGTGTTGTACATTGACGACTTCCTTTGTTTGAAGTAGAATTTCTCATACAACTTATCAATCCAACTGTTGCTGAATGGCTTCCCATTATCTGTGATGATGTAGCAGGGAACACCATATCTGTAAATGATGTTGATTCGAATGAAATCAGCCATATTTTCTTTCTTCACTTCCCCTAAAGGCACAGCTTCTGCCCACTTGGAAAAATAATCGGTGGCTGCAAGAATGTAGAGATGTCCACCAGAAGACTTTGTGAGAGGCCCCACCACATCTAATCCCCGTGCATCAAAAGGCCATGAAGCGACTGTTGGGTGAAGAGGCTCCGGAGGTTGATGGATCAAATTCCCATGGAACTGGCATGCTTGATATTTTTGTGCATACTCCATGCAGTCTTTCACCATTGTGGTCCAATAGTAACCCATTCTCTTGATTATGAAATGTAACTTCGGCCCAGAATGATGGGCGCCATAAATTCCGGAATGAGCTTCTTCCATTGCTTGAGTAGCTTCTTCTTTACTCAGACATCTCACGAAAACTCCATCAAAAGATATTCTATAAAGTGTCCTTTTGAAATAGATGAAACAAGGTGCACGATGCCAAATATCAACCTTTTGGCGTGGATTACTGGGCAACTTGTCATACTTCAAATAATCCACTAGTGGTTGGCGCCAATCCTCTTCTTCAATTTCGAAGACTTCCACCAAATGATTTTCAACTTCTTCATAATCCTCATCTTCAAAGATTGGTGTTACAACCCAACTTTTACACACCGGAATTTGAATTTGTGCCTCTGGCATAGCTATAGTTGATGCTAGCTTAGCAAGGGCATCAACTTGCTTATTCTCTCTTCTAGACAGATGTTCGATGTCAACATCACCGAGCCAACCCATCAGCTTTTGAGCATACTTGTGGTATGGGAACAACTCAGGCTTCCTTACTTCATACACTCCAAGTAGTTGGTTTATCACAAGCAGTGAATCACCATACACCCTAAGGTGTAATTGCTTTATATCGACGGCCATCTCTAAACCAAGTATGAGTACTTGATACTCAGCTACATTGTTAGAGCAATTTTCTGTTAAGGAAAATGAATATGGTAACACTTCACCACTGGATGTTACAAACACGACTCCAGCACTGGCTCCTTCTCTATGAGATGCTCTGTCAAAGTACATTTTCCAAGGAGAAGCTATCTCCACATCGAAAGCATCTTCATCAGGGAGTTCATCAGACAGTTCCCATTTGGCAGGCATTAGATGATCAGCTAGAAAATCCGCCAACACTTGTCCTTTTACGGCCTTTTGAGGGACGTATACAATCTCAAACTGTTGGAGTTGGAGATACCACCTGGCAAGCCGATCAGAGAGTACTGGCTTTGACATGACAAACTTTAGTGTGTTGACTTTTGAGACTAGCCAAACTCTATGAGCTTGGAAGTAATATATCAACTTCTGAATCACGAAGATAAGAGCTAAGCAGATCTTCTCAATAGATGAATATTTCAACTCGTTTGGAGTCATGGTTCTACTTAGATAGTAGAGGGTAGTTTCTTTGCCATCATCATTCTCATGTGCAAGTAAAACTCTAACAGAACGCTCTTGAGCAGCTAGATAGAGAATTAGTGAACGTCTGGGTATCGGTGCACACAACACTGGTGTTTTCATCAAGTACTCTTTAATGCTATTGAAAGCATTATTGCAAGCTTCATCCCATTCGAATATGCTGCCTTTCTTCATGAGATAACTAAATGGTTGGCATCGACCAGCCAAGTTTGATATGAATCTTCTCAAGTATGCCAACTTTCCTTGCAGACTTTTGAGTTCATGTATGTTCCGAGGCACATACATCTTCATGATTGCATCAATCTTTGCATTCTCAATCTCGATTCCTCGATGGCGAACAATAATCCAAGAAATTTTTGGATGTAACTCCAAATGCACACTTGAGTGGATTCATTTTGAGTTGATGCTCCCTTAAACGTTCAAACACTCGCCTTAGATCATGGAGATGATCTTTCTTTTTCTTTGTTTTCACCACAATATCATCAACGTAGTATTCAACGATCTTATGAAGCATGTCATCAAATATTTTTTGCATAGTTCATAGCATTTTTCAAGCCAAATGGCATGACATTGTAGCAATATATTCCTTTCGGAGTACGAAAGGCTGTCTTCTCTTGATCCTCAAGAGCCAGTCCAATTTGGTTATAGCCAGATGACCCATCCATAAATGAAAGGACCTCATGCCCAGTTGTTGCATCTATCATGAGCTCAGCAATTGGTAGTGGAAAGTCATCTTTCGGACACGCCATGTTCAAATCCCAAAAATCAACACATATTCTGATTTGCCAATTTTTCTTTCTCACTGGCACAATATTAGAAATCTATATAGGATACTTGACTTCTCTGATCTTGCCCGCTTCAAGAAGCTTATTAACTTCATCCTCAATTAATGGAATCAACTCTGGTCGAAATCGACACTGCATTTGCTTAATTAGTCGAGTTCCCTTCTTAATGGACAAGTGATGCACTGTGATTTTTGGATCCAAGCCTGGCATTTCTTTGTGCGACCATGCAACGACATATCTGAATTCCCACAAAAGGCTGATATATTATTCTTCTTCCTCAACACTTAGCAGGGCACTTATGTAGGTTGGACGTGAGTTGCTTTCGTCACCTAAGTTGATTTCTTTCAACTCATCAACAGTTGCTTTCACACCCTCCTCAAATTGTAGAGTGGCATCATCGGCATCCACTTCCTCCACTTGAGAATACTCAAGAGCAGTGATATGGTTGGTGGAAGCTACACTTTCTTTATCATCATCATTGTCTTCTTTAGTAAAGATAATTATCTGCATCTTGGCCTTCAACACTCTTCCACATGAGACTGTTAAGATATTTGGTCTCTTCATGCGAGAAGGGATTGGACTTTGGAGTTTTGGGAAGCTAGGAGACTTGAAATTACTTTTCTTCCCATACTTTTTCTTTTTACACGGTTCGAGCCTTTCGAAAATACTTCCAAGCATTTCAAAGACAGAACTTTTCTTGATTTTCCTTCCTCCTTCATCAAATATGTCTTTTGTGGACGAAGCTTCTCCCTCTGTGATATAATTTGCATTTGCTCTTCTGATTGCTATGCGGACTGGCTTTTGAGGGACATATCCCAAACCTGGCTTAGCATTTTTGATAATGTGGCCACTATTTTTCAACACTTTCTGAGTAGCATTGATCCCATGTTCAGATGGGTTGATAGTCTCTTGAGGCAGCTTGCTTGTCATCGATTTCTCCTTCGGTTTATAACCGGCCTTCTTGAGGAGTTTGAAAGCTTGTGGGCAATATGACTTGGCTATTTTTGCTTCAAATACTTCACCGTGTTCAGACTTTGCTCCTTCAACAGGGCGTACGAATCCTTTGAGTGGAGGAGAAGAAGTATTACCTTCATCAATTTTTGTTAAGGGCAACGTCAACTCTTCCAAGGCCTCAAGCTTCTCTTTGTTCTTCTTGAGAGCGGTGGATGATGTGCTACCTTCATCCTTTACTTGTTTATTGCCCCCATTCTTCGCGCTTCACTTCCTTTGTATTCTTGAATAAATACTTAGCATCTGCAAAGTAAGCTTCAGTTTCAGTAAACGGCTTATCATTACCAAACACCCTTTTCACGTTGTTGCCTTTGCTATATTTGAAGCATTGGTGTAATGTAGAAGGGATCACACCATTCTCAGCAGCCATGGGCGCCCCAAGAGCATGTTGTATGAAGTTTTTGCATCGATAACATGGAAGAGCACTGTTGATTTCATCTCATCGATCATCAAATCAAGAACAATTGTGCCGATAGTTCTTTGCTCTTCATGGTTAAACCCTTGGATCATCAACCGGCTATGGTTAAGTTCATCCGTTGGTATGTCTAACTTCTTCATCATCCTTAAAGATAGGATGTTCACTGATGAGCCTCCGTCAACAAATATACGCTTTACTTGCAGCCCTTGCGTATAACCAGTTACAAATAGAGGTCGGTTGTGAGGCTGTGAACCCAACAACATGTCTACATCTGTGAAGGTCACCTTCATAGAATAAGCCTTTTCCTTATCCTCAACTCGTTCATCTTCACTGCCCTCCTCACTCACCATGTGACATGAGCTTTCATCATGAATTTCTTTTACAGAAGTGAAATTTGTGGCTGCTTCATCTTTCAACACAATTTTCCCCTCCTTAGTCAGTTGCATGATCTTTTCCTTGAAGATGAAGCAATCATGAATGGGATAGCCCACCAATCTATGGTACTTGCAATATTTTGGATCATTGTTTCGATTGGCTTCCTCTGGGCGTTTCATCTCAGGGAGTTCGATGAGTTTGTCTTTCATCAAATCATCAAATATGCTAGAAACATCGGAGTTCAAGAATGGATACTCTTTTTCTTGCATCTCCTTCAGGGTTAACCTTCTTTGCCCCCACTCTTGAGCAACTTGTTTCCCCTTATCTTTCTTGTTATCTTCATTTTTTCGAACCTTGACAGAAGCAGTATTTGTGACCATTGATTCTTTGTTGGAGTTTCTAGCATAAGGCTGGCCCCCTTTCTTAGCTTTTTATCTATCTTTGGACTTGTAAGAATCCAACATTGGCGAGTGCTTGATCCCACTGGCAGCCATGCTCAATTCCATGTCATGTGCTCTCGTAGCCAACTCCTCAAAAGTCTTTGGCTGAATCCCTTTGAGGATGTAGAGTAAATTCCACTCCATCCCTTGGATGCATATTTCGATAGCAGACTCTCCAGATAATTGGTCCTTGCAGTTTAAACTCAAATTTCTCCATCAATTGATATAATCAATCACAGGCTCTTCCTTCAATTGGCGAGTATTAGTTAGCTCAGTCATGCTAACAGTTCTCCTTGTGTTGTAGAAACGATTGAGAAATTCATGCTCCATTTATGCCCAACTGTCAATGGATTTAGGTTGCAAGTCGATATACCATTCAAAGGCATTTCCTTTGAGAGAGCGAACGAATTGCCTAATCATATGGTCTCCATAAGTACCAACGTCATTGCATGTCTCAATGAAATGTGCTATATGGTGCCTCGGGTTTTCCTTGCCATCAAATTGTTGGAACTTGGGAGGCTGGTAGCCGTTGACAACTTTAAGTCATTCACTCTTTTCGTGTATGGCTTGACATAAGTGACGGTGGGTTTGGAAGTCTCTTCAAACCTTTCTCTTATTGTTCCAAGTATAATATCCTTGAGTTGATCCACTTGGAGCATTCCATCAGCCGAAAGTTGCACTCCTCTTTCAGTTTGCTCTTTTTCAGTAGTTTGGTGCCTTGTGAACTCTTCCACCTCACTTTCGTCCATAACTCCTTTTCCGTTTACACGGCTAGTCTCCATAATGTATCTTTTTTCATCAATTGGGAGATTTTTGTATCTTGAGCTTCTATGTGTTTTGTGAGCCCTTCGATAGCTTTCATCATATTTGCTAGTTGCTCCTCAATAGTTGTAGTGTCTGCCATCATTACTGGAGCTGCACTTGAATTAGATGAAGAGCTTGAAGATGATAGAGGGTGTGAGCATGTAGAGTCTTCATCACTATCCTCCTTCCTGGGTGGCTATTTTCTCGAAGCCACTTCGACCGAAGAGTTGGATCCAGAGAAGACCTCCGACTGAGCTTTCTTTGACATACTCCTTGTGACAACAACAACATATTCATTTAATGAATCGAAGAGCTTGGAAGTAGCAGTCCTTCCCATTGTGATCTTAATAGGAGTCATGTTGTATTTTCAAGCTTGTAGAGAGAAGAGATGAGAGGTAGAGATGGTCCTACTGGGTGTGTCAAAATTTGTAACAACAAATTTTGTATTTATAATAAAAATAAATACAAAAGAATTACAAAGATAATTCAGATGGATTGAACTTGATAATTTAGGAAACAATATCTATCTATCCTCTGATTCTTCTATCGAACCGATTTGGACTTTGACTTGAGTGTGTTGCGCTGACTGTGTGTGTTGAGTCGGATCTTTAGTTGAAGCTTGTCTGAGCTCGAATTTGGGATTTTGTAACGTTTATATATTATTCTTCTTCCTCAACACTTAACAGGGCATTTATGTAGGTAGGACGTGAGTTGCTTTCATCACCTAAGTTGATTTCTTTCAACTCATCAACAATGGCTTTCACACCCTCCTCAAATTGTAGAGTGGCATCATCGGCATCCACTTTCTCCACTTTAGAATCCTCAAGAGCAGTGATATGGTTGGTGGAAGCTACGCTTTCTTTATCATCATCATTGTCTTCTTTAGTAAAGATAATTGTCTGCATCTTGGCCTTCAACACTCTTCCACATGAGACTGTTAAGATATTTGGTCTATTCATGCGAGAAGGGAATCGACTTTGGAGTTTTGGGAAGCTAGGAGACTTGAAATTACTTTTTTCCCATACTTTTTCTTTTTACACGGTTCGAGCCTTTTGAAAATACTTCCAAGCATTTCGAAGATAGAACTTTTCTTGATTTTCCTTCCTCCTTCATCAAATATGTCTTTTGTAGACGAAGCTTCTCCCTCAGTGATATAATTTGCATTTGCTCTTCTGATTGCTATGCGGACTGGCTTTTGAGGGACATATCCCAAACCTGGCTTAGCATTTTTGATAATGTGGCCACTATTTTTCAACACTTTCCGAGTAGCATTGATCCCATGTTCAGATGGGTTGATAGTCTCTTGAGGCAGCTTGCTTGTCATCGGTTTCTCCTTCGGTTTATAACCGGCCTTCTTGAGGAGTTTGAAAGCTTGTGGGCCATATGACTTGGCTATTTTTGCTTCAAATACTTCACCGTGTTCGGTCCTTCCTCCTTCAATAGGGCGTGCGAATCCTTTGAGTGGAGGAGAAGAAGTCTTACCTTCATCAATTTTTGTTAAGGGCAACGTCAACTCTTCCAAGGCCTCAAGCTTCTCTTTGTTCTTCTTGAGAGCGGTGGATGATGTGCTACCTTCATCCTTTACTTGTTTATTGCCCCCATTCTTCGCGCTTCACTTCCTTTGTATTCTTGAAGAAATACTTAGCATCTGCAAAGTAAGCTTCAGTTTCAGTAAACGGCTTATCATTACCAAACACCCTTTTCACGTTGTTGCCTTTGCTATATTTGAAGCATTGGTGTAATGTAGAAGGGATCACACCATTCTCAGCAGCCATGGGCACCCCAAGAGCATGTTGTATGAAGTTTTTGCATCGATAACATGGAAGAGCACTGTTGATTTCATCTCATCGATCATCAAATCAAGAACAATTGTGCCGATAGTTCTTTGCTCTTCATGGTTAAACCCTTGGATCATCAACCGGCTATGGTTAAGTTCATCCGTTGGTATGTCTAACTTCTTCATCATCCTTAAAGATAGGATGTTCACTGATGAGCCTCCGTCAACAAATATACGCTTTACTTGCAGCCCTTGCGTATAACCAGTTACAAATAGAGGTCGGTTGTGAGGCTGTGAACCCAACAACATGTCTACATCTGTGAAGGTCACCTTCATAGAATAAGCCTTTTCCTTATCCTCAACTCGTTCATCTTCACTGCCCTCCTCACTCACCATGTGACATGAGCTTTCATCATGAATTTCTTTTACAGAAGTGAAATTTGTGGCTGCTTCATCTTTCAACACAATTTTCCCCTCCTTAGTCAGTTGCATGATCTTTTCCTTGAAGATGAAGCAATCATGAATGGGATAGCCCACCAATCTATGGTGCTTGCAATATTTTGGATCATTGTTTCGATTGGCTTCCTCTGGGCGTTTCATCTCAGGGAGTTCGATGAGTTTGTCTTTCATCAAATAATCAAATATGCTAGAAACATCGGAGTTCAGGAATGGATACTCTTTTTCTTGCATCTCCTTCAGGGTTAACCTTATTTGCCCCCACTCTTGAGCAACTTGTTTCCCCTTATCTTTCTTGTTATCTTCATTTTTTCGAACCTTGACAGAAGCAGTATTTGTGACCATTGATTCTTTGTTGGAGTTTCTAGCATAAGGCTGGCCCCCTTTCTTAGCTTTTTATCTATCTTTGGACTTGTAAGAATCCAACATTGGCGAGTGCTTGATCCCACTGGCAGCCATGCTCAATTCCATGTCATGTGCTCTCGTAGCCAACTCCTCAAAAGTCTTTGGCTGAATCCCTTTGAGGATGTAGAGTAAATTCCACTCCATCCCTTGGATGCATATTTCGATAGCAGACTCTCCAGATAATTAGTCCTTGCAGTTTAAACTCAAATTTCTCCATCAATTGATATAATCAATCACAGGCTCTTCCTTCAATTGGCGAGTATTAGTTAGCTCAGTCATGCTAACAGTTCTCCTTGTGTTGTAGAAACGATTTAGAAATTCATGCTCCATTTATGCCCAACTGTCAATGGATTTAGGTTGCAAGTCGATATACCATTCAAAGGCATTTCCTTTGAGAGAGCGAACGAATTGCCTAATCATATGGTCTCCATAAGTACCAGCGTCATTGCATGTCTCAATGAAATGTGCTATATGGTGCCTCGGGTTTTCCTTGCCATCAAATTGTTGGAACTTGGGAGGCTGGTAGCCGTTGACAACTTTAAGTCATTCACTCTTTTCGTGTATGGCTTGACATAAGTGACGGTGGGTTTGGAAGTCTCTTCAAACCTTTCTCTTATTGTTCCAAGTATAATATCCTTGAGTTGATCCACTTGGAGCATTCCATCAGCCGAAAGTTGCACTCCTCTTTCAGTTTGCTCTTTTTCAGTAGTTTGGTGCCTTGTGAACTCTTCCACCTCACTTTCGTCCATAACTCCTTTTCCGTTTACACGGCTAGTCTCCGTAATGTATCTTTTTTCATCAATTGGGAGATTTTTGTATCTTGAGCTTCTATGTGTTTTGTGAGCCCTTCGATAGCTTTCATCATATTTGCTAGTTGCTCCTCAATAGTTGTAGTGTCTGCCATCATTACTGGAGCTGCACTTGAATTAGATGAAGAGCTTGAAGATGATAGAGGGTGTGAGCATGTAGAGTCTTCATCACTATCCTCCTTCCTGGGTGGCTATTTTCTCGAAGCCACTTCGACCGAAGAGTTGGATCCAGAGAAGACCTCCGACTGAGCTTTCTTTGACATACTCCTTGTGACAACAGCAACATATTCATTTAATGAATCGAAGAGCTTGGAAGTAGCAGTCCTTCCCATTGTGATCTTAATAGGAGTCATGTTGTATTTTCAAGCTTGTAGAGAGAAGAGATGAGAGGTAGAGATGGTCCTACTGGGTGTGTCAAAATTTGTAACAACAAATTTTGTATTTATAATAAAAATAAATACAAAAGAATTACAAAGATAATTCAGATGGATTGAACTTGATAATTTAGGAAACAATATCTATCTATCCTCTGATTCTTCTATCGAACCGATTTGGACTTTGACTTGAGTGTGTTGCGCTGACTGTGTGTGTTGAGTCGGATCTTTAGTTGAAGCTTGTCTGAGCTCGAATTTGGGATTTTGTAACGTTTATATATTATTCTTCTTCCTCAACACTTAACAGGGCATTTATGTAGGTAGGACGTGAGTTGCTTTCATCACCTAAGTTGATTTCTTTCAACTCATCAACAATGGCTTTCACACCCTCCTCAAATTGTAGAGTGGCATCATCGGCATCCACTTTCTCCACTTTAGAATCCTCAAGAGCAGTGATATGGTTGGTGGAAGCTACGCTTTCTTTATCATCATCATTGTCTTCTTTAGTAAAGATAATTGTCTGCATCTTGGCCTTCAACACTCTTCCACATGAGACTGTTAAGATATTTGGTCTATTCATGCGAGAAGGGAATCGACTTTGGAGTTTTGGGAAGCTAGGAGACTTGAAATTACTTTTTTCCCATACTTTTTCTTTTTACACGGTTCGAGCCTTTTGAAAATACTTCCAAGCATTTCGAAGATAGAACTTTTCTTGATTTTCCTTCCTCCTTCATCAAATATGTCTTTTGTAGACGAAGCTTCTCCCTCAGTGATATAATTTGCATTTGCTCTTCTGATTGCTATGCGGACTGGCTTTTGAGGGACATATCCCAAACCTGGCTTAGCATTTTTGATAATGTGGCCACTACTTTTCAACACTTTCCGAGTAGCATTGATCCCATGTTCAGATGGGTTGATAGTCTCTTGAGGCAGCTTGCTTGTCATCGGTTTCTCCTTCGGTTTATAACCGGCCTTCTTGAGGAGTTTGAAAGCTTGTGGGCCATATGACTTGGCTATTTTTGCTTCAAATACTTCACCGTGTTCGGTCCTTCCTCCTTCAATAGGGCGTGCGAATCCTTTGAGTGGAGGAGAAGAAGTCTTACCTTCATCAATTTTTGTTAAGGGCAACGTCAACTCTTCCAAGGCCTCAAGCTTCTCTTTGTTCTTCTTGAGAGCGGTGGATGATGTGCTACCTTCATCCTTTACTTGTTTATTGCCCCCATTCTTTGCGCTTCACTTCCTTTGTATTCTTGAAGAAATACTTAGCATCTGCAAAGTAAGCTTCAGCTTCAGTAAACAACTTATCATCACCGAACACCCTTTTCACGTTGTTGCCTTTGCTATATTTGAAGCATTGGTGTAATGTAGAAGGGATCACACCATTCTCATGCAGCCATGGGCGCCCCAAGAGCATGTTGTATGAAGTTTTTGCATCGATAACATGGAAGAGCATTGTTGATTTCATCTCATTGATCATCAAATCAAGAACAATTGTGCCGATAGTTCTTTGCCCTTCATGGTTAAACCCTTGGATCATCAACCGGCAATGGTTAAGTTCATCCGTTGGTATGTCTAACTTATTCATCATCCTTAAAGATAGGATGTTCACTGCTTAGCCTCCGTCAACAAGTATACGCTTTACTTGCAGCCCTTGCGTATAACCAGTTACAAATAGAGGTCGGTTGTGAGGCTGTGAACCCAACAACATGTCTTCATCTCTGAAGGTCACCTTCATAGAATAAGCCTTTTCCTTATCCTCAACTCGTTCATCTTCACTGCCCTACTCACTCACCACGTGACATGAGCTTTCATCATGAATTTCTTTACGGAAGTGAAATTTGTGGCTGCTTCATCTTCCAACACAATTTTCCACTCCTTAGTCAGTTGCATGATCTTTTTCTTGAAGATGAAGCAATCATGAATGGGATAGCCCACCAATCTATGGTACTTGCAATATTTTGGATCATTGTTTCGATTGGCTTCCTCTGGGTGTTTCATCTCAAGGAGTTTGATGAGTTTGTCTTTCATCAAATCATCAAATATGCCAGAAACATCGGAGTTCAGGAATGGATACTCTTTTTCTTGCATGTCTTTCAGGGTTAACCTTCTTTGCCCCCACTCTTGAGCAACTTGTTTCCCCTTATCTTTCTTGTTATCTTCATTTTTTTGAACCTTGACAGTAGCAATATTTGTGGCCATTGATATAATCAATCACAGGCTCTTCCTTCAATTGGCGAGTATTAGTTAGCTCAGTCATGCTAACAGTTCTCCTTGTGTTGTAGAATCGATTGAAAAATTCATGCTCCATGTATGCCCATCTGTCAATGGATTCAGGTTGCAAGTCGATATACCAATCAAAGGCATTTCCTTTGAGAGAGCGAACGAATTGCCTAATCATATGGTCTCCATAAGTACCAGCGTCATTGAATGTCTCAATGAAATGTGCTATATGGTGCCTCGGGTTTCCCTTGCCATCAAATTGGTGGAACTTGGGAGGCTGGTAGCCAGTTGACAACTTTAAGTCATTCACTCTTTTCGTGTATGGCTTGACATAAGTGACGGTGGGTTTGGAAGTCTCTTCAAACCTTTCTTTTATTGTTCCAAGTATAATATCCTTGAGTTTATCCACTTGGAGCATTCCATCAGCCGAATGTTGCACTCCTCTTTCAGTTTGCTCTTTTTCAGTAGTTTGGTGCCTTGTGAACTCTTCCACCTCACTTTCGTCCATAACTCATTTTCCGTTTGCACGGCTAGTCTCCGTAATGTCTCTTTTTCATCAATTGGGAGATTTTTGTATCTTGAGCTTCTATGTATTTTGTGAGCCCTTCGATAGCTTTGATCATATTTGCTAGTTGCTCCTCAATAGTTGTAGTGCCTGCCATCATTACTGGAGCTGCACTTGAGTTAGATGAAGAGCTTGAAGATGATAGAGGGTGTGAGCATGTAAAGTCTTCATCACTATCCTCCTTCATGGGTGGCTATTTTCTCGAAGCCACTTTGACCGAAGAGTTGGATCCAGAGGAGGCCTCCGACTGAGCTTTCTTTGACATACTCCTTGTGAAAACAGCAACATATTTATTCAATGAATCGGAGAGCTTGGAAGTAGTAGTCCTTCCCACTGTGATCTTAATAGGAGTCATGTTGTATTTTCAAGCTTGTAGAGAGAAGAGATGAGAGGTAGAGATGGTCCTACTGGGCGTGCCAAAATTTGTAACAACAAATTTTGTATTTATAATAAAAATAAATACAAAAGAGTTACAAAGATAATTCAGATGGATTGAACTTGATAATTTAGGAAACAATCTCTATCTATCCTCTGATTCTTCTATCGAACCAATTTGGACTTTGACTTGAGTGTGTTGCGCTGACTGTGTTGACTGCGCTGATTGTGTGTGTTGAGTCAGATCTTCAGTTGAAGCTTGTCCGAGCTCGAATTTGGGATTTTGTAACGTTTATATATTATTCTTCTTCCTCAACACTTAGCAGGGCACTTATGTAGGTAGGACGTGAGTTGCTTTCGTCACCTAAGTTGATTTCTTTCAACTCATCAACAATGGCTTTCACACCCTACTCAAATTGTAGAGTGGCATCATCGACATCCACTTCCTCCACTTGAGAATCCTCAAGAGCAGTGATATGGTTGGTGGAAGCTACACTTTCTTTATCATCATCATTGTCTTCTTTAGTAAAGATAATTGTCTGTATCTTGGCCTTCAACACTCTTCCACATGAGACTGTTAAGATATTTGGTCTCTTCATGCGAGAAGGGATTCGACTTCGGAGTTTTGGGAAGCTAGGAGACTTGAAATTACTTTTCTTCCCATACTTTTTCTTTTTACACGGTTCGAGCCTTTCGAAAATACTTCAAAGCATTTCGAAGATAGAACTTTTCTTGATTTTTCTTCCTCCTTCATCAAATATGTCTTTTGTGGACGAAGCTTCTCCCTCTGTGATATAATTTACATTTGCTCTTCTGATTGCTATGCGGACTGGCTTTTGAGGGACATTTCCCAAACTTGGCTTAGCATTTTAGATAATGTGGCCACTATTTTTTAACACTTTCTGAGTAGCATTGATCCCATGTTCAGATGGGTTGATAGTCTCTTGAGGCAGCTTGCTTATCATCAGTTTCTCCTTCGGTTTATAACCGGCCTTCTTGAGGAGTTTCAAAGCTTGTGGGCCATATGACTTGGCTATTTTTGCTTCAAATACTTCACCGTGTTCAGTCTTTGCTCCTTCAACAGGGCGTACGAATCCTTTGAGTGGAGGAGAAGAAGTCTTACCTTCATCAATTTTTGTTAAGGGCAACGTCAACTCTTCCAAGGCCTCAAGCTTCTCTTTGTTCTTCTTGAGAGCGGTGGATGATGTGCTACCTTCATCCTTTACTTGTTTATTGCCCTCATTCATCGCGCTTCACTTCCTTTGTATTCTTGAAGAAATACTTAACATCTGCAAAGTAAGCTTCAGCTTCAATAAATGGCTTATCATCACCGAACACCCTTTTCACGTTGTTGCCTTTGCTATATTTGAAGCATTGGTGTAATGTAGAAGGGATCACACCATTCTCATGCAGCCATGGGCGCCCCAAGAGCATGTTGTATGAAGTTTTTGCATTGATAACATGGAAGAGCACTGTTGATTTCATCTCATTGATCATCAAATCAAGAACAATTGTGCCAATAGTTCTTTGCCCTTCATGGTTAAACCCTTGGATCATCAACCGGCTATGGTTAAGTTCATCCGTTGGTATGTCTAACTTCTTCATCATCCTTAAAGATAGGATGTTCACTGCTTAGCCTCCGTCAACAAGTATACGCTTTACTTGCAGCCCTTGCGTATAATCAGTTACAAATAGAGGTCGGTTGTGAGGCTGTGAACCCAACAACATGTCTTCATCTGTGAAGGTCACCTTCATAGAATAAGCCTTTTCCTTATTCTCAACTCGTTCATCTTCACTGCCCTCCTCACTCATCACGTGACATGAGCTTTCATCATGAATTTCTTTTACGGAAGTGAAATTTGTGGCTGCTTCATCTTCCAACACAATTTTCCACTCCTTAGTCAGTTGCATGATCTTTTCCTTGAAGATGAAGCAATCATGAATGGGATAACCCACCAATCTATGGTACTTTCAATATTTTGGATCATTGTTTCGATTGGCTTCCTCTGGGCGTTTCATCTCAGGGAGTTCGATGAGTTTGTCTTTCATCAAATCATCAAATATGCCAGAAACATCGGAGTTCAGGAATGGATACTCTTTTTCTTGCATCTCCTTCAGGGTTAACCTTCTTTGCCCCCACTCTTGAGCAACTTGATTCCCCTTATCTTTCTTGTTATCTTCATTTTTTCGAACCTTGACAGTAGCAGTATTTGTGGCCATTGATTCTTTGTTGGAGTTTCTAGCATAAGGCTGGCCCCCTTTCTTAGCTTTTTATCTATCTTTGGACTTGTAAGAAGCCAACATTGGTGAGTGCTTGATCCCACTGGCAGCCATGCTCAATTCCATGTCATGTGCTCTCATAGCCAACTCCTCAAAAGTCTTTGGCTGAATCCCTTTGAGGATGTAGAGTAAATTCCACTCCATCCCTTGGATGCACATTTCGATAGCAGACTCTCCAGATAATTGGTCCTTGCAGTTTAAACTCAAATTTCTCCATCAATTGATATAATCAATCACAGGCTCTTCCTTCAATTGGCGAGTATTAGTTAGCTCAGTCATGCTAACAGTTCTCCTTGTGTTGTAGAAACGATTGAGAAATTCATGCTCCATTTATGCCCAACTGTCAATGGATTTAGGTTGCAAGTCGATATACCATTCAAAGGCATTTCCTTTGAGAGAGCGAACGAATTGCCTAATCATATGGTCTCCATAAGTACCAGCGTCATTGCATGTCTCAATGAAATGTGCTATATGGTGCCTCGGGTTTTCCTTGCCATCAAATTGTTGGAACTTGGGAGGCTGGTAGCCGTTGACAACTTTAAGTCATTCACTCTTTTCGTGTATGGCTTGACATAAGTGACGGTGGGTTTGGAAGTCTCTTCAAACCTTTCTCTTATTGTTCCAAGTATAATATCCTTGAATTGATCCACTTGGAGCATTCCATCAGCCGAAAGTTGCACTCCTCTTTCAGTTTGCTCTTTTTTAGTAGTTTGGTGCCTTGTGAACTCTTCCACCTCATTTTCGTCCATAACTCCTTTTCCGTTTACACGGCTAGTCTCCGTAATGTATCTTTTTTCATCAATTGGGAGATTTTTGTATCTTGAGCTTCTATGTGTTTTGTGAGCCCTTCGATAGCTTTCATCATATTTGCTAATTGCTCCTCAATAGTTGTAGTGTCTGCCATCATTACTGGAGCTGCACTTGAGTTAGATGAAGAGCTTGAAGATGATAGAGAGTGTGAGCATGTAGAGTCTTCATCACTATCCTCCTTCATGGGTGGCTATTTTCTCGAAGCCACTTCGACCGAAGAGTTGGATCCAGAGGAGGCCTCCGATTGAGCTTTCTTTGATATACTCCTTGTGACTACAGCAACATATTCATTTAATGAATCGGAGAGCTTGGAAGTAGTAGTCCTTCCCACTGTGATCTTAATAGGAGTCATGTTGTATTTTCAAGCTTGTAGAGAGAAGAGATGAGAGGTAGAGATGGTCCTACTGGGCGTGCCAAAATTTGTAACAATAAATTTTGTATTTATAATAAAAATAAATACAAAAAAATTACAAAGATAATTCAGATGGATTGAACTTTATAATTTAGGAAAAAATCTCTTTCTATCCTCTGATTCTTCTATCGAACTAATTTGAACTTTAACTTGAGTGTGTTACGCTGACTGTGTGTGTTGAGTCGATTCTTCAGTTGAAGCTTGTCCGAGCTCGAATTTGGGATTTTGTAATGTTTATCCAGAGACGTCGAGCCTTTGTTTGGATTAAACGTGTTTGATGTGAAAACACTCGATCTGGGGGGCTTAGCACCTTTATCCCGAGTCGTATGCTGTTCTTGGCTCGAAGAACACTGAAGAACTCAACGTGCTTGCTATGAGAAACACTCGATCTGGGGGCTTAGCACCTTAATCCCGGGTCGTATATCGTTCTTTGCCTTGAAGACCTTGAGGAACGTTGCTCGTGTTTCAATCTCTTCAGAGTGTCTGTGTCTTCAGATGCTTCAGTGTATCAAATGAAGGAAGGAGGACCCCTTTATATAGGTGAGAGGTGAAGACTCCCTCATTAATGCCTTGCATTCTGATTGGTCCACTCTATTTGGGCCAAATCTTGCAGGCTTGGGCCTTCACTTGTTTGGGCTGTAATCAGGCCTATTTTATTTAGGTCTGATTTAATTTATATGGGCTTGTTTGACTTAAGTCAGGCCTCATTTGACTTGGGCTTGCTTAACTTGGACCAGGCCTCGTTTAATTTGGGCTTGCTTGACTTGGGTCAGACCTCATTTGATTTAAGCCCCATTTAATTTGTTGGGCTTAAATTAATTATCAATTATTTATTAATCTATTTTTTAGGAATTAATTTATTTAAATTCTAAAATAAATTAATAATTGATATTTAATCAAGAAAATCCACGTGTCGCCATTTAATTGGACTGTAAATTTTAATTGCTTACAACGTGTCTCGCGATTTCCTCATTCCACCTTCATCTCACTTCACCCTCATATCAGTTCTTCTTGAAGATTCGAACAAGCCTTTCATCAGTCTACATATTATCTGTTTTTTTTCCCTCGTCTCTTCTACCATGATCTTGCTATCTGTATTAAGTTTCCACAAGAACGTTCATCAATTGTACATTTATCTTTTTGCACATCCTTTGTATTTCAATTTCTCATTTTTCAGATAAGAAAAAGAATCATAATTAGGGTTTATCCCGCACAGCCCTTGATTTCAACTAAAACTGTCAAAAGTGGGTTGAGCCCACGGGGCAACCCACCCCAACCCACCTAAACCCACCGATTTCTTAACCCAAAATTAACCCGCCCCATAAAAAGCCCCCCCACTCAAATCCACTAAGATGTGGGCTAACCCGCACCGCCCCACCTACCCAACATCCCACTTTTATAAATTGAAAATTTTAAAAATTATCATACAACTTCTAGATTTTAATATTTAAATAATAAAAATATTATCACCCCCACCTACCCTCTACCCCCTACCCCCACCCAAACCCTCCTACCCACCCCCATCCACCCTCTAATTTTTTTTTAAAAAAATTATATTTTAATATTTAAATAATAAAAATATTACCATCCAACCCACTCTACCACCCCCAAACCCCCCCCCCCCAAAAAAAAAATTTTTTTTTAAATAAAATTTTAGATTTTATTATTTAAATAATAATAATTATAATAATAAAAATATTACCACCCAGCACTTCTCCCTACCCCACCCACCCAGCCCTATCCCACCCACCCACCCTCAAAATTTTTTTTAAATAAAATTATATTTTAATATTTAAATAATAAAAATATTATCACCCAACCCCTACCCCCCACCCACCCACCCACCCCCAAAATTTTTTTTAAATAAAATTTTAAATTTTATTATTTGAACAATAATAAAAATATTACCACCCAACCCTACCCCTACCTGCCCTATTCAACCCTACCCCAACCTACCCCCAAAAAGTTTTACATTATTTAAATATTAAAATCTAAAAAATTTAAAAAAAAATTTGGTGGGTGGGTGATAATAAATTTATTATTTAAATAATAAAATTTAAATTTTTATAAAAAAATTATTTGGGCAGGGGGAATGTGGGTGGGTGTGGGTGGATAGGGATAGGTGGTAATATTTTTATTATTTAAATAATAAAATTTAAATTTTTATTAAAAAAATTATTGGTCAGGGTGGGGGTGGGTGTGAGGTTAGGGGGTGGGTGGGATGGATGGTAATATTTTTATTATTTAAATAATAAAATTTAATTTTTATAAATTTTTTTTGGGCAGGGGTGGGGGTGGGTGTGGGTAGGGGGTGAGTGGTAATATTTTTATTATTTAAATAATAAAATTTAAATTTTTATAAAAAAAATTTTGGGCAAGGGGTGGGGGGTGGGGTGGTGGGGTGGGTGGGTGATAGGTGGGTGAGGGGTGGGTAGGTCATATGTGGATAGAGGGTGGTAGAGTGTGGGCTAACCCACGGCCCGCCCCACCAGTGGCTTGAGCCCACCGATAGCGCGCCCCACCAGGGCCCGCCCTACATGAACCCATCAAGAGGTGGGTTATGGCGGGTTGCGCATTAAACCGCCCCACCAATCTATTTTGACAACTCTAAATTTTCAACACATTGACATAGGTATGTTCTCTTTTTTCATTGCATTAGTTTATAAGCAGCACATTTCTAACTCCTAAGAACTGTACACATAAGTAAACACTAATTATTCCCCCTTTAGTATGTATAAAAAGCTTTCGACCGCTCATAAATAAATTCACAGTTACAGTCGTCGCCAAATGTTACTACAACACTGTCATACCAACTTAGGTTAGTTTCATATTTCGCATTAGAAGTGGTGTCATTAACTTGATTTCTTACTATATGCTAGACCAGAATAATTATTATCCTTGTTCATCTTTTGTTGGCTTAAGTTGTTCATTCTTCCGTATAAGTGGTTAGTTATTTTCATACTTTAACTACATTAAAATATTGTTTCCCTTAAGCATACCAAGTTTTATTAGATTCTTGAAATTGCATATTATCCTTGAAAAAGATTATGTGTACACTCCAAGAATATACCCATCTGCCTATTTGCTGAATGAATATTATTGAGTTATAAGTCTGGTTGACAAAATCAAAGAGAAAGACTATTCTAAAGCCAAAATCATTCAATTTTATTAGGGTTAATTGCAAAAAAAACCTCAACCTTTCATTTTATTGCAAATAAATTCCAACCTATAAGAAATTGCAAAAAAAATCTCAACCTTTAAGTTTCGTGCAAAACGCACACAACGGGCAGGAGAGGGCTGCCCGACGCTGACGTGGCATTGACCTTTGCCACGTCACCTTTAAGTTTGTTGCAAAAAAAACCTCAACCTTTACTTAAATTGCAATTTAATTCCAACCTTTGGAATTTTGGCAAAAAAGTCCATTAGATTTTTTTATTTTAAATTGCACAAATTATATTTTATATTTAAAATTTAAATTCTAAAAAATTATTAAATAAAAAATAAATTTATTTTAGTTTTTAAAATATTTTATGCATTATAAATTTAATATGATTTTTTATAATTTATTTTAGTTTTCTTACGAAATAAAATATAAAAAAACGTAAAAAAAAAATAATAATTGTTAATAAATTTATAATCTAAAAATATAGTGGAAAAGTTAGTAAGAAAAGGTTCATTTTAAAAATAATTTTATTTTAGTTTTTATAATATAAAATAATTTATTTCGTATAAAATTATATTGCATAAAATATTTTAAAAACTAAAATAAATTTATTTTTTACTTAATAATTTTTTAGAATTTAAATTTTAAATATAAAATACAATTTGTGCAATTTAAAATAAAAAATAAAAATCTGATGGACTTTTTTGCCAAAATTCCAAATGTTGGGACAAAATTGCAATTTAAGTAAAGGTTGAGGTTTTTTTTGCAATTTCTTAAAGGTTGGGATTTATTTGCAATAAAATGAAAGGTTGAGATTTTTTTTTCAATTAACCCATTTTATTAATGTAAATATTCGATGTTAAATCACTATAGCTGCTCTTAAGTGATAAAATTGAATAGTGAATACTTCTCTGAACCATTCTTTCCAATTTACTAAATTCAAATATTCAATTTTAGTTGACATAAAACCGATCCACATTAGACGTTCTTATGTTTATGCTTGAATACAATATGATTAGTCAATTCTTTGTATTCATTGCATGCAAGAATTCTATAATATGTTATATCTTTTTATCTATATCAGTGCTGGTACTTAGTTTCTGAATGCCTCCTCAGTGAATATTAACCCTTTATTTTCATCTCTTCATATTAAGTTTTTTTTTATGTTTTTAAAGTTAGGGAAGACTTGGCTTGAGTTTTGAATGCCTTTAAATCCTTATGGTTGTGCTCTTTGTGAATTTATACATACATGGTATTCTTCCTGAGGCACTAGAAAAAGTGTAATACTTGCATAACATCTCATCATACATTTCATTAACCATAAATCTCCCCCCCCCCCCAATTGAAACACTGATATGAATTTCTGCATCAACTTTTTCCTTATTGAAGGTATTCAGACAAATAAGTCAAAGCCTTATTAGGAAATTGATATTTGGGTAATTGGATTTTGTTTGTTCCACAACTTTCTATTTCCACTTTCCATGTGATGGGGATTTAAAAGTTAGTGGGTATTTGTTAATAATAATGTTCAAGAAATTATGGTACACTGATTAATCTAAGAATTAAGAAAATAAACACATCCTTAAAGAATTGAAATGAAAATAAAAAAACAGATTAATGATGAGTTCTGTTGCAGCATTCACAGAGGATTAATGGGAATTTAATTTAGTTGATGAGTAAAAATGGCCAATTAAATGCTTTATCAGCACCCATTTTTCATTGAGGCCATAATTTGAAATTCTGGTGTGGTAGTCATTAAGAATATGGAGTGATTTTACTGATTACGATGAAAAATTAGGTAGAGTACTCCTAGATCATCTTTAATTGCCAAGCTACAGTGTTGCATAAAGTGGATTTTTATTGTATTTTTCCTTGGAAGCAATGCTTATTTCATATACAGTATAGTGGTAATCAAAATTAGTCAACGCGCGCTTGAAAGAGAATTTAAAATAAACTTTTGAAAGGTGGGGTTCAATTACTTCTCAATGAAATCGTGTTCTTGGGATGCGAGTTTAATCTCTTCAAACACGTTTTAATAGGTTACTTAACCTTTTTCATCTTTCATTATATCGACTTACTTCTTCTTTTATACACTTCTCTTTTTTTTTGAGTTGGAAGTGTAGGGGCTTTACAGTTTTGGTACATTCTTGGTATTAACTTTTCTATTGTGTATAGTTGCTTTCTTTGTAATTAATTTTCCATTAATCGTGTGTAGTGTTTCAGGGAATTAAAACTTGAACCTCTCTATTTCCTTCATGGATTCTTCTAATTTTAGTTGACTTTTTCATTTTTATAAAGTTAATCAATACTTTAGATTATTGTTCTAAATTTAATGAAGATTAAATCTTGTGGGTGTTTCGAATGTGGTAAATTACAGTGCTACTGATACCAGAAAAGGAAGACAGCTTTGTAAAACTTTGATACAAATTCTTCTCGATTTTCCTTCTATGGATGCCTATTTCATTGCTAAGTTAATTTTTTCAGTTTTAACGTTCTTCTTTCCTTCATTACCGTGTCTTATCCTCTCGCATATATTTTTTTATACATCCTTCAATTTAATTGTTTTTTATAAAGATTTATTTTTTTTAAAATATTTTTCTTGTATTGAAATTTATTACAATTGACGGGCATTAGTGCTTCTTACTTAGTATCTTCTGTTGGTTAGGGTTTCCTATCAACTTTCATCGCATTGTGCCTCTTTGCCTCTTACATTTCTAATGTATCTCTTCAAATTTGTGTATAGAACGTTGCCATCATCTAAAAAGGAGACTCGATTGTTCTTTTTAGCTGTTTTTCGGCCTAGAGTGCAAGTATAATGATACATTGCTGAGGTGATTTTTATTCTATCACAACCTCAAGTGTATAGATATAGTTGTCCTCTGAATCAAACATTCACATGTACCTTAGAAGATAATTTTGTGGTCTTAATTTAAAGAGTTCATCATTATTCAACCACTAAATGGTAGTAAATTTGCAAATATGAGGTGCTTGAAATGGCAGTCTTATGTTCACGTCCAAAGCTTAGTTTCGTCAATTGTGATTGTAACAACAACTTACACATCTTGTATTAGCTCTCAAATGAGCATAATTTTGTTGATGACTTAAAAATATTAGCCTAAAGAATTTTATGGTTTGTATGTATCTTTATTTTATATAGAAATCTCCTGCCAATTTCTAGAATATTCCAGCCAACCCCCTCTTTATTATGCTTTATTATACTTCTCTTAACACATTCCTTCTCTTACACTCTTATTATTTCATTAAATTTGATCTATCCGTTCATTTTTCTTGGTTGATGCCTAGATTTTTCTTCCCCTAAGCTTGTTTGACAAATACTTAGTAATTTGTTCTAACTTGTAAAATGGAATTTACTCCCTTTATCATCTCCTTTTGCTTGTTGCCCTTTTATATATATATATATATATATATATATATATATATATATATATTTGAGACACTTTGTCTTTTCTTGAGTAAAAATCTATATATTGAAGTAGAGTTTTATGTTATATTTATTTTAATTTTTAAACAACTTACATGTGCATTTGCATATAAATTTATCTAGATAAACATAATGATTAGTGCACCATGTTGTATCTGAATTTTTCATGTGAGGCCAATTGAAGATCAAAAGCTATGTTTGATAAAAGAAAAAAACTTCAATAATCTTTCAGTCTTTTGTGGAAATTCTCTCTATGTTTTGCAGTGGTCATTGACTCTTATGTTCAATCTTTCATTGGGAGCTACTTTTGCTATCTGTACAGTAATCCAAGACTTCTTTAACTATGAAGAGAATATAAATTTGTATCAAATAATAGCCAAATGATTCGTTCTGATTTTAATTGTGAACAAATTATGAATGGATCAGAAAATATAACTCTTCCCTCGTTAGGAATAATATATCTTATTTGAGTCTATGCTTCACTAAGTAAATTACAAGTTAATCCAAGTGCATGCTCATGCAAAATATTGAGAATCTATGAGTGTTATTGCATCTCATACATCATTTCATAAAATTTGTAGTAACACTGTTGCTTAGTGTTGCAGAGATGACACTGTTGCTTAGTGTTGCAGAGATGTTGCCAGAAGTTACAGCTATTTTGCTTGTCTCTTATTATACATTTTGAATTCCTTCTATCTTTTACTAGATAAAGCAACTATGGAAACTCTAGCTTATACCTGATCCAGGAGTGAAACAACATCTACAATGGTAATGCTTACTTATTGTTTGTAGGCTCTTCGCTTGAGGGAAAAAATGTTGTAGAGAAACATTGCTTATAATGAAAATGCTTACATATTATGCCAAATTGCATAATGGATAAAGGAACCTGCACAATCACGAGTACACCAAAGCTTGGCTGCAGATGTGAATTTGGGCTACTTGGGAAAAGTTATGAAGCATTTGAAAATTGAAAAGATTAAATAGGAACAACTCCATGATTTTGGGTGATATATGACAGCATAAGTAATCACATTTTTGTTTCATATAAATTTATTAAAATGACGAATTTTCATAAATTTGATTGCATAATCATGCAAATTGTGAAAATATAACTCGAACATCTTTCATCAAATAACTCCAAATATTTTAGGAGATACATCTAAATAAGTATATAAGCTAACAAATAAAAAGTTAGTACGCCAAAATCTATACTTTGAGGTGTCGTCTCAACTAGTCTAAATCCAAATATAAATATGTAATATTAATGTGGTGCAAAGAATGTTGTGGAAGGATAACCCTATCCAACTAGGATAGGATAGACAATAGGCAAAGTGAAATCACAATAAAACTCAAATAATATCAATGCACAAATATTTTTACTCAATTATCACAGAAACCACAAAATTATTTTTACTCAAATATTGTAGAAATCACAAAAATATTTTCGCTCAAATATTGCAAAAACCACATAAAATAAATATGCTTTTAATGCGGAAAAGTAAAAAACATGAAAACTGATCCAGGAAATAATCCATTAATCAAGTAAGAGTACACAATTTATCTCTCTATTACAAATAGAGGAATACCACATAATCACCAAAATACCATGAAGAGAATTCTTCTTGGAATACAGAATAACAATGGGAGAAGAGACAATAAAATAGTACAAAGAGGATACGAATCACCCGATTCTCGTTGCACCCCTCAGAGATATTTTTTCAAAATCTACTTTGATCAATGTGTAAAGAATGTTGCCATAAACTTCCCCTTCAAATTTGAAGTGAAACGGTGAATAAAGAAACATCCAAAGTCGATGGCTTCCTCTGCACTTCTACTATAAAAGTGAGATTATTAATAGCCATTTTACGCATAAATTGAAAAAATGTCATTTTCTTTCATATATATTTATACTTCATCTCAGTAATTTGTACATGGTGCAATCATATATGGATATTTTTTAACAGCATTAATATCATAATACTTACGTTTTAACGAATTTCTATTTGTGTATCACGTACAACATAGCATGTTTAACTATTTTCTACATTAAATACACGTACAATAGATCAGCATGTTAAACTAATTAAACTTTTGCTTGTATATGAATAAGACAAATCGAGCGTAGTAAAATGTTTAACTAATTTCATCCTAACCCTAAACACTGCACACACCACTTGCTAATTATGTTGCATGTTCAACTTCTGATTATATTCTTCTTTATGGTGAACAATTTATATATATACACACACACACACACACACACACACACACACACACAAATATATATGTATGTACAAGTATATATACAAGGTTTAAAATATCGATATCGGCATAAATATCGATACTTAGAATTTACAGATATATCGATGGATATATCGAATATCGATATCGGTATCGGTAAAAATTAAAAAATCACGAAAACTTGAAAAAAAAAATTTAATTAATTAACTTTGCAGTATATTTTAACTAATTTTAATATATAAATAAAATTTAAAATCTCAATAAAACTCATAGCATATGATAGACAAATAATTACAACATATTTAAATAATTTGTACATGGTGCAATCATATATAGGCATTTTTTAACAGCATTAATATCATAATACGTACGTTTTAACTAATTTCTATTTGTGTATCACGTACAACATAGCATGTTTAATTATTTTCCACTTTAAATACACGTACAACAGATCAGCATGTTAAACTAATTAAACTTTTGCTTGTATATGAATAAGACGAATCAAGCGTAATAAAATATTTAACTAATTTCATTCTAACCCTAAACCCTACACACACCACTTGTTAATTATGTTGCATGTTCAACTTCTAATTATCTTCTTCTTAATGGTGAATAATTTATATATATATATATATATATATATATATATATATATATATATACTCCCTCCGTCCCAAGCAAAGAGATATATTTACTTTTTGCACGTAAATTAAAGAGTATTATTAATTTATGTAAAGTGGGTAGGTGTATTAGAGAGATGTGATGGGTAGTGGTGGGCTATAGGTGGGCCCTTTTTACTAAAAAAGAAAAATATTGTAATTTGAATGGGATGCCCAATATAGTACAATTATGTTATTTGGGTGGGACGGAGGGAGTATATACACACATAAATATATATGTATGTACTAGTATATATACTAATATGTATACATACATAAATATATATACATATACATGTATATATACAAGGTTTAAAATATCAATATCGGTATAAATATCGGTACATAAAATTTACAGATATATCGATGGATATATCGAATATCGATATCGGTATCGGTAAAAATTAAAAAATCACGAAAACTTAAAAAAAAAGAAAATTAATTATTTAACTTTGCAATATATTTTAACTAATTTTAATATATAAATACAATTTAAAATCTCAATAAAACTCATAACATATGATAGATAAATCAATTACAATATATTTAAATAATTTGTACATGGTGCAATCATATATGGGCATTTTTTAACAGCATTATTATTTGTTTTAGAATATCAAGGTTTAGACTAAATTGTTCTTTAACACCCAAATCCCAAAACCCTAACAATAACGCCTACCAACACTACCAGCCTCACATTCTTTATCCAGAAGACTAGTAAATAAGTCTGTGAATAGTGAATTGCGAGCTGAGATTTCTTCCCCAGTCTTCCTCTTCAAAATTCCGTCAAGTGCAGTGTAAAATTATTGATTGAAAACTTCTTGATTCCTACTCCAAACCCAGAGGGTTTAACTCCAATAATTGATGCATGTAGGCTTTGAGAATCAAAGAAATAGACGAACACTGAGTAGGAATCAGGTTTGCATTGCATGTACACTCTCTTCTGTAGGTTGTCGCTCACTCGCTCTGTATTCACAAATAATACATGGGATGTTTCACAGTATACATTTTTCTTCCATTGTGCTTTTCCTTATTTGAAGATCGAATCTCTTGTCTTCATTAGAAATCTTAAATTTCAGTTAAGTGATTAATAATGTTTTTATTATACTGAGTTTGATTTAGAGAGTAGGTTGGCATGTGTATACCAGGTTTAATTTGTTCCCTAAATTGTCAAACCAGTAAAGATTTATCTCTTGGATTTAAGAATTTTTTTCTCCCATTTTCATCTTCACTGGGTTCTAGTAGAAGAATTTATAGATATATTATCGCAAGTATCTTATTCTTCGTAACTGCAATTGTATATGGTGTCTAAATTATTCTCCATAATCTAAGCCAAACTTGTTTAATTTTTCTTCTACTAAAAGTTCTTTGTACTTTTAAAAATTTAAATTAGTACTGCTATGATCATAAATTACTCTTGTAGAGGAGTAATAACCTAGATCATATTTTCTATTCTCTCAGCAGTATATAAGATGTACATTATCTTTGTGTTATTTTTTCTGTCAACCTCTCTTTTCCCCCAACTTTTCTGTTTTCCTTTGTCTTCTTCTTTAACCAACTTTGCCATTTATTAATATCAATAAATGACAGAAGTAGATGAAGTCATAACAATGCCTTGCTATTCCTCATGAGTGTTTTTCTTTAGAATATAAGTTTTATTATTGATATTGCTTATCCATTCTGTATAAGAATTACCCATGGTACATTTTACTTACTGACTTCAAAATGTAGTTCCAAACTTGCATATGATCAAATATTACACCAGTTTTAATGTGTAATCTTAAGGTTTTTATATATCAACATGTGTAATCTATATATAGGATTGAAATATCATATCTTATTATAGAAACTGCTAATCCGTCAAAACTTTGATTGTAAAAGTTAAAACTGCTAAAACCAAAAGGCAAAATTTTATTTAAAAATCGTGTTTTATAATTATAAAACTAATCGAACCGCACTTGGCAAGGCAATTTCAATTTAACCAAAAAAATTATGAAACCGCACCACGATCACCCCTAGTTTTGAGTACAATAACTTTTTGTATGTGTCTTAATGCATGATAAACTGTTTCTGAGTCTTAATTAGCATGAGTTCTACTACTGATTAGTTTTGGGATGCGACTTTAAGTTGATTTAGTTTTCAGAGTAATATTGTGGTCTGACCCATTTATCAGATTAAGGATAGTTATCCTCCTTTGTTAAGGACTGTATTTTGGTTTGATGATTTGATATTTGTATTGATTAACAGCTCACTCTCCCTCCATAAAAACAAAAATATTAAAAATAATAAGGAGTGTTGTCAAAACAAACAATAAATATAGTTAATACGTATTTACCTTCTTCTAAAGTATTGGTTGTTTCTTGAGTTGGTATATTAGCTGTCACATTTGTAGTAAGTTGAGAGCCATCCTAATTCATAGATTAATAATATGCTTTCCCAGATTTAATTAATTAGAAGTTTATACCCTGTCCTTAAAAATAACATTGAAGTTTGAAGCAATGAAAGTAGCCGTATAATAAGAAATTATTATTAGTTGTGTCCTCTAGATTTAGTATTTTCTGTTGACTGGTTGAACTTGTGATCTTCACTGATGAAGCCTTCTAATCTTTAGCACCAAGTAGCAGTTAATATTTGTTGTTTCCATAACAGAAAGCTTAATTGAAGTTATTATCTGAGTTTGGAGGAAAAAAAATTAATTACTATGATGTTGTTTGTGGTTTAGTTTCATAATATTTCCATGTTTTTCCTATGTTTTAGAATTTTGATCGACTCAATTTTTCTTGTGATATTAATTCGACCAAACACAGGTGTTGCTTCACTGAACTTCAGGCAGTTCACACAAAAAAATTGAGTGTTGTAAGATTTTGTTTACAGCCTCTGCAAACATTTGTGCTACGTGATTGATTACTCTTGAGATGAAGGAAAAGATTGGCAATGAGATTGTTGAAAAGAAGAAAAAGGAAGGGCATAAGAAAAAGAGCAGCGGTGATGATTTCATTGGGTCGCAGGATACTTGTAGTCAAACTGAGTTTGTTGAGGGGGATGTTCAGTCGGCTAAGGAAGATGGACGTGACATGAAAGAACCTGAAGGTAAGAAAAAGAAGAAACCCAAAAAGACATAATTTTATAAAGATGAAGCATGAACATTCACACAAAGCAGTCACTAGAAAGGTCGCACAACACCACACTACCCTGTACGCAACCTATGTGTAACCAAATATGTGACTATGTAACTGACTATATGTGCGACCTCTACGCAAACCTATGTGCAACCAATTATGCGATCCTGTATGTGACCATATGTGCGATACTGTACGCGACCATTCCATTTTGCGACACCTATATGCAACCAACTATGAGACCATGCAAAGAATTGTGTGACCATTTGTGCAACCCTGTATGCGACCCTGCGAGCCTGTACGCGATCATTTGTGTGACCCTATATGTGACCTATGTGCGACCCAATGTACCGATCATATTTACAACTCTTTATGCGATCATATATGCGACCCACTATGAGACCATGCGACGATTTGTGTGACCATTTGTGCAACCTTGTACGCGACCCTGTATGCGACCATTTATGCGACCATTTACGCAATCTGTAAGCGATGAGTGAGGAGAGAGAATATGGCAAAATGTGAAAAGAGAAGAAAAAATTGGATTTAATGAGTGAAAAGGGTTGGGTCAAAAAAATATAAAAAGTGATAAATTTGAAAAAAATTTATGGTGGGTGGCATTTTAAAAAAAAAGTATTGAAAGTGGCCTTCGTGGGAATTTCCCTTTTCTCTACGCCGACCTTTCCTCTCCAGTTTTAAAATTTTCCCAGTCTTCTCAATGTCCAGTCTACACGACGTCGTCTTTGGTTTCACCGGCCGATCGCCTAGCCTCGCCGACTGTACGTAGTCGACTATAGATTTTCTGCTTCTCCGTTTGCAGGTTCTTCAGCTTCTGTGAGTATCTTCCCACTTATTTTCCCAATTTTCTATGTTTTTACCCTTGTAATCGCAGACGGAGCTTCATCTTCATTTAATGGTAATAGACTGATTGGTGGCTCTTTCTCTTTCTCTCTTTCATAGGCAGTTTCGACTTTAATCTCAATCTCGAATTAGGTTCGAAAATCTAAGAAAATCTAACCTGTAAAAAATATGTTTGGAATAAGAAAATCGTATGAATTACAGTTAGAGAATGACGCATTATTAGTGAAAGAGATTGCTCTAATATTAAAATAATAATACTCCATCAGCGCTTCACATTTAGTGTTCCACATTGTTTAAGAAAAGTTGCAATTTTTGACAAACTTTATTGACTTTAGAGGGTATTGTAATACTCCCTCCGTCCCAGGCTAAGAGGGTTATTTTACCATTTTGGTCGTCCCACCGAAAGAGTCTCATTTTCTTTTTTGGACATATGGGACCCACCCACACCCACTAATACAATTAATACATGGGCCCCCACACCCACTAATACAACTACCCACTACACATTAAATAATTATACTCCTTAATCCACGCGTCCAAAAGCAAATGGGACTCTTAAGTTGGATGGAGGGAGTATTTTTAGGTAATTAATAAGTATAAAGTAATGGTATGTGTGTAAAAAAAGTGACAAATTTGAAATTAAAATAACTTTTGAGGTTGTTGGATAAAGTGATTTTTTCTTTTTTGGGGTGTGATCGTAGTCATTTTCACCTAAATTTTAGTATCTTTATTTGTGTATTTTCGGATATTTTTATCCGTATTTGTGTTACTTTGGTGGAGTTATTATTATTTTGAGGAATGTGGTATAAATTGATAGAATTGTGTAAATGAGCTTAAATATATGTAAAACAGGTCAAGAAACGGATGAAAACGGAGCCCGGAGCAAAAGGGAAATGGGAGAATAGGGCAAGTTGGTACACGGGCTGTGTGCGGAACATGGTCCTGTACCCAACAGTCTTGTAGTGTCATCAGAACTCGCTGCTTGCCTAGGAGGATGGCCACGCACTGGTGCACGGGCCGTACGTCGCTGCACGCCCCATGTACGGAGCACGGTCCTGTAAGAAAAGCCGTGCATTGGAGCATCAATTGTTGAAGGAGTTGATCAATTGAAGAGGAGGAAGGCTTTTCTTATGCAAGGGAAGCAAATCTACTTTCCAATTGTTAATTTTCTTCTTATTATGGCTCAAATGGAGCAAAGCTTGATTTGTATTGAATTCATTACCATGTTTAGAGGCTAGTTTTATAGTAGGATTAGTCATATGAGTGGTTGAGGGGAAGAGTTAGATATGCAAAACTTGAGTAGTGATTTGAATTGATTTGTGGATTTTCTTCTATGATATATCAATCATGTTTTATTTCAATGTATGTGTGATTAAATTCTCTATTCATTATATTAGGATGGTCATTTCAATGTTGTGAGTGAAGTTTTAATTGAATCATATATTGAGTTGTGCATGCATGTTAGTATAAGGGGAGGTAAGTCATACCCTCCTTAGGCTTAGAACATTCATAGAGGGACACTTAAGTAATTGAGTGAAAAGAACCAACTTATGATCATAGTACCTTAAGGGAATTGATATTAAAACCAATCTTAGGAGATTTAGGCTTGTAAAAGAGTCAAGAACCTAGTTGCTTTGCCATAGGGACTAGGGGTAAATTTGTGATTGCTTTTAATCCACAAGTTAATGAGAATTACTTTGAAGGGTTTTGCATATCTAGCTCAAGTCTCAACTATAAGTATGATTAGCCTTTCTCTCTTCTCAAGTGTATTCTACATCCATTCTATTAATCATTTGCTCGTTATTTGATCATTTACTTAGCTAGTTTTCATTCTAGTTACTTGAGTAGAATCTTAAGCATTAGTTTTAATACCAAACCTTCAAACATATTATCTTTACAAAGCATAAATCGATGAGCAATTCGGATACTAGCCAATGTTTGCTTTCCCTTGGGACAATAATCTTATAAATTTTGTACTTGGTCACGCGTATACAACAATGGTAGAGTACACTTGCTCTTGACATTTTACTAAAAATGCAACTAAGTTCATGGCACCGCTTGCCAGGGAAGTGATAAGCATTTGGCTGTAACGAGTTTGAAGTTGATTAGTTTTGATAAAGATTTCTTTTATTTATTATTTGTTTACTTGTCTTGGTTGTTTTGGGAGCTAACTTGCAGAACTTCTTGTAGGTACATGCAAACGCATTCAAGGTCTCAATCTATTGAACCTTTGAACTTGGAATTAGAAGCTATCTTAAGAAGACAAAGACGAGGAGTGTTAGAGCCTACGGAGGAAAGTATGGAAGAAGTAATGGATAATGCGAACATGGTTGATGAAGAAGGTAATATGAGGAATTTTCATGGAGTTGATAATGCTAAAGGGGGTTATAATAATCAGGAATTTGTGCCACAAGTGTATGCTCAACAAATGCACTTGCAAAACCAACAAATGCAAACTATTATTCAAAACTTGATGGCACAACAACAAGCAAGGAATAATCCTCCGGTGGTGCAAAACCAACTTCGTGGAAATGGACATAATGGAGGTGGAATGAACATTCGAGATCATTTCCAATCTCAGTTTGGGAATTATGCGATGGGGCCGCCGTTAAATGTTAATAATTTTGAGATCAAGACAAGATTGATCAACATGGTGCAAGCAAATTAATTTGGTGGTGGTGTTATGGAGGATCCGAATGCTCATCCCAATTTACGGAGTTAGCCAACACGATTAAGATAAATGGGGTGAGTGAGGATGTTGTTAAAATGAAGCTTTTTTTGTTTTCATTACGAGATAGAGCTAAGGCTTGGTATCATACTCTACCACCAGGATCTTATACCACATGGAGAGAATTGGCACAAAGATTTTGAGCAAGTATTTTCCCCCTTCAAAGATGTTGCATCTCAAAGGGCAAATCTTTCAATTCAAGCAAATACCACTTGAGACATTTAGTGAAGCATGGAACCATTTCAAAGAGATGCTAAGGAAGTGTCCACAATATGGATTCCTCAAGGAGCAACAAATAGGATTTTTCTATGCCGATTTACACGGAAGTGAGATGATGCTTATTGATGCTTCGGCGGGAGGCTCGATTTTGGGGCAAACTCCAGAAAGAGCAATCGCCATATGTGATGAAGTAGCTTTGAATACGGGTCAATGGCCAATGGATCGTGCACTGGGAATGTATGATAGGGAAAGAATTGCTAAGATGGAAGAAGTGTGCTTGCAATAAGTGAAAAAGATGAAAATGCCTAAGGAAGATATGACCGATAAGACGATCACGGAGATATTAAAAAGAATGAATGCTAACATGCAAGTGTCTCCAAATTCGACACCTATGGTAAATCAACAAGTGCATGCAAGTCCTCAACAAGGTATGTTATTGCCTTTGATGAATCAACAAGTGTTTCCTAATCTTCAACAAGGCATGACGATACCTAATGTGGGTCAATCTTCTCAAAGTTGCCAAATGCCTACATCCATACCTCAACAAGGTATGTCCTCTAATTTTGGAATTCAAGATACATGGTATCCACCGGATATGACGCTTGAAGAAGTTGCCTTCATCCAAGGAAGAAACTTCCAAGGAAATTATAGTGGTAGCTTTGGAATTCTTGGAGGAGGATATCTATAAAGACAAGGAGGATGGGGAAAGGTAATTTTCAAGAGAATTTTAACCAACCTCGTAGGTATGAGAATTTGTCATATGGAAATCAAGAGAATGCCCTTACTCTCCCACCGGGAATCAATCCGGGAGAGAAATCTTCTAATGGTGAAAGAAAGCCTACGGTGGAGGATCAAGTTGTTAAAATGTTTGAATTCATGAAGGAGGATAAAGAAGAAAGAAGGCAAAGAGATGAGGTGAATGATAAGAGAATCAAGGCTTTGGAGACATAAATGAGTCAAATGGCAACCGAACAAGGTGAAATGCATCGAAAGGGTAAGTTTTCTTCCACTACCGTTACTAATCCTAAGGAGAAATGTTTGTATGTTACAGTGTGCAACATGGAAAGTAAGGTGGAGAAAGGGTTGTTGGAAACAACAAACATTGTTTCAAATGTTGAAGAAGTAGTTTGTGATGAAGTCGTATCAAAAGTGGAGGAGGAAATTATCATTGATGATGATTTGTCTATTGATGATAAGAGGATTATTGATGAATTCTTGTCTTCGGTTGATGGTGAAAGTAATTGTGATAAAGAGGTGATGTTGGAACAAGATCATGAAATAGTTGAAGTTGAAGCTTCATCAAAGGTTGAAGACCCCGGTAAATTTATTCTTACTTGTAAAATTAGAAATGGGGAATATTTTAATGCATTATGTGATCTTGGTTCAAGCATTAATGTGATGCCTTTGGAAATTTTTGAAAAACTTGGCATTGGGAGGTTAAAGGAAACGGATGTGGAAATTGGAATAATGGATGGTTCAATGATAAAGCCCCATAGAGTTATGGAGGATATGCTTGTGAAAATAGAGGATTTTGTCTTTTCGGTAGATTTTATGTTAGTTGAGAAGAAAGCAGATCCTTTGATCCCATTAATCTTTGGAAGACCGTTTTTGGCAACCGGGAGAGCAAAATTTAACATGGATAGGAAGGAACTCATACTCTGATCAAATGAAAAAGAATTGGTGTTATTAAGTAAGAATTTGAAAGGGAAAGATCTTCATTTGAAGCTACCCATTAAGCCTCCGGATGATCGAGATCGAGTGGTAAGCGAAATTTTGAAAGATGAAGATTTAACTAATTTTTTACCTGAATTTGCAGGAAATATTTCTTCAAAAAGAAACAAGCTTGGGGGAAATCCACAAGTTGACTGGAAGATTGATAAAGGGCCTCCAGGATTTGAAAACGTGAGAAAAAGAGACAATGAAGTGAGTTCAAGTGTTAGAGGAGCAAGAAGTGTTACTAAGAAGGTTGTTAAGGAAATGTTTAAAGTGAAGATAAGGCCCGATGGGGTCTTGAATTTCTCCGATTGTTAAGAGCTTCAATGCGTCTAGCTCGACGACGTTAAATCGAGCGCTTGATGAGAGACAATTTATTTTTTTAGTTTGCTTGTTTAGTTGTAGTTTTCTTGTAGATTTGGTATGAAGGTGGCTAAGCTTGTGAGAAGAATACATATGATGAAGGAGAAAGATGCACAAGAGTAATCGGGGGAAAAATTCATGAAGAGCATTGAGAAAATGACAAAGGTATGTCTCACCACTTTTTGCAAACTTAATTCACAACTTGTTTCGATTTAAGTTTAGGGGAAGAGTGCGTGGTGTGACCTATATTTTTGTCTATTAGTTTGATGAACCATGTGTATCTTATACATGTATATCTTGTATCTTGTATTGTCTTGCAAAATGGTCAATTTTGAAATTTTTCTCATGAGTTAGTTTTGGTATGTTTGGTGGTGTTTTGAGTATATTTCGATCCAATTTTTGATCATAAGTGTAGCGTGAATGATATTGAAAAATGTTTGAGCATGAATAGGGTGTGTGAAAAGTGGAAAAACAGGGCAAGAAAGAAGTGAAGTGTGAAAAATAGAGAAACAGGGCAAATTGCTACACGGGCCGTGCTCCGCACACGGCCCTGTAGTAATTGGCCGTGTCGCGCCATCAGAACATGCTACACGGCCAGAAGGAAGGCTGAGTTCCGCAGCTCGAGCTGTGTAGGAGAAAAGGTACACGGACCGTGTTCCGCACACTGCCCTGTAACAGTAAGCCGTGTAGTGGGATCAGAACACGCTACACGGCCTCACTTGAGGCCGTGCAGGGCTTCGTCCAGTTTTTTTTAAAAAGGCTATTTCGTACTCATTCTACGAGTCTTCTCCCATCCATACACACCCAATTCATCCTTCCAAGTACACAAATTTTCCACCCAGGTTAGTTTTGAAGGATTGTGAGTGAAGTTCGTCGACTTTGCACATCAAACACACTTCTCCACATCCAATTGTCAAAAGGTGTTAACTTTTTGAACCCTAACTTGTAAATTTTGATGTGAATTGATTGAATTGATGTATGGGCTTTGTTCTAATAGGAATTATATGCTTAATTGATGATATTCATACATGTACAAATATGAATTTTTGAATTTTTGAAAAGTTGAATTAGGGTTCATGAGGAATAATTTGGAAATTATGTGAGAATCATGAGTTTGAATAATTGTGTTGTGCTAATTGATGAATTAAATGAGTATGATGTTTATTTGTGAGAGACCTTAGATATTGAGGATTTGGGCATGAGGCTATGTAAATTATATTTGAGAAGATGTTTAAATTTTGTGCATGCCAAGTGTTCGATGAAATGTCTACGAGAAGATTTTGTTGGAATTTGATGATCATATATGAATAATGTTTGATGATGATTGAATTTGGAATTCATATGTGTGAAAATGATTAGAAGTTGGTTAGAATTGTTGATAGTTGAGATGAATGTCAATAAAGTGCTTAGTATGAATAAGTTTGAGGTTTAATGATATGAATGAGCTATGTTGATGCATAATAGGTTCCATACTAAGTTGAATTACTAGGGTGGAATTGAACTTGGTGCATTAACATTCATATAAAGATCATTGGTTATAACTTGAGAATTATTGTTTTGTAGATGGCCGAGAGGAGAGTTAGACCCAAGAATGAGGACTTCATTGTGATAACAGACCCTGCAGAGTTGGCTAATTTGAATGAGCAGTTGACTATAAAAGGAATTCATCCGGATGAGTTTGAGGTTGAGTTTGAGGATTATTGGGGAAAGTACGTGCTTCGTTAGCAAACTTTAGCTCCAAAGATCAAGCCCACTCATTTCCAAGATACGGAGATGATGAGAGGATTAGGATTAGAGGAGGATTTAAGGAAGCTATTTCGCTTTGCTCAGATGGAAGCTTTCTTCAATAAGTGGCCACCAACCTACTACCATCTCACTGCCGAGTTTATGAGCACTCTGCAGGAGGCACTTTCAACCAACAAGAATGGTGGTCAAGCTTAGTGAATGATGGAACTGAGAGAGCAGGATACGTCTCTAGTACTTCAAAGGGGACGGCCATCCGAAAAGATCATCTCGAACACTATCTTGGGAAGGTTTGAAGGCGAATCAGTTGGAAAGAAGCAGCTCTACATCAAGTATTACATCTATAAGGAGTTACCGCTTAATGTTGCAGCACACTTTGTGCAACATGCAGAGAGAGTTGCAAAAAGGCAAACATCGCAAGGTTTGATGTTTGGAGGAATGATTTCTATGATAGCTCAATGATTGGGAGTTAATCTTGCAGGGATGGAGAACCGGATGGTTAGTGAAGGGTTGAACTACCAACAACTGATGAGGATGGAATTCTTAACTATGGTGGGGAATCAATATTGTTTGAGGCAGGAGAAGGGAGCTCCATTTCCCTTGCCAATGTCGGAGCTCACTACAGTGTACACGAGAAGAAGGCTTGCTAACTTGGCTATGGGAAGTGTGAACCATTCCAGAGTGGTGAAGGCTTTCTATAGAAGAAACAGGGACGAAATGGAAGAGGTTCTGAGGCAAATTAGAGTTGTAGAGAATGAAGAGCTAGCCAACTTGAGAGCAAAGCCAGTGCCAATGGAGGGCGATGAGCAAGGAGAACAACCGGAGTAAGTGGAATTTGAGGAGCAGGGCCCTGATCCACCACAGTTTGAGGAAGAAGGGGCACAGCCACTAGTAGGACCAGGCCAAGGAGATGAAATGTGGAACTATATGATGGATGAGGTGCGTGACATGAGACATATGCAGCAGACTTATGGGACACAGATTAGGGAGATCTGCAAGGTCCAACAAGAGCATGGAAGACACATTGAAGAGTTGAGAGCTGGACAACGTCGGAAGGAGTACTATGAGGAACAATCAAGGGTGATGAGCGTTTTCTCAACACGCAATTAATCCCCAAGTATGAAGGATATCAATTGTAGTTTCGAAGGTGACCAAGTTAAATATCGAATTCACGGGACGGATAAATATCACTTTAATTATTTTCTAGCAATTATGACTATGTTGAGAATTGTAATTTTGGTTTGTAAACTAAGTAATAATTAAAATAGCAATTAAATAACAAGAATAAGAAAATAGTAGTTGTGATCAAATAAGATAATAGGTAGTTCGTCAAGCAATCCAGTTTCATTCGTTAATTCATACTTTCGTGTGTCGATGTCCGACTCTGCATTATGGTTTATGGATGCATCACTAGACCATACAAATCTATTCTATAGACACAAATAGATAAGCTTTTGAAACGTGTAAATATCCTCAGAGCAAGACGTATACTTTACCTCCATTTCTAGGTACTATCATAATCAATTATTTCCCGTGCACTTAGTACTCTAACCCGATTTGATCTCCCTTTTTAGGTACTATAAAGTTATACTCTTAATCCTACTTGTTAACCCGAATTCAATTCAATTAACAAACATTCATATAAGACGGTTCTAATAAAACCTCGGAATTCCTTCACTTAGAATTATAACAATAAACCCTACTCATTAGTGAACGCACTCAACCAATAACCATATTATGCATTCAGACTCTACACAACGATTATTGTCGCACAAAACAACTATGAGTATGGATTAAAAATGTGCAATCTTATATAAAATAAACCACAAGTAGTGTTGTACGGAGTATACACACGAAATACAAATTAACTCATGAAACCTTCATAACCCTAGAACTACCGAAGTGGCTCTAGCCCATGATTGATCTAAGAACAATCATGGTTAGTTGGACCAATCTTACTTGAATCTCCAACTGCACCTCTGTCACCACCATCCGGATGAATCACCAATCTCTTCTCTTGTCTTCTCTTATGATTCACGATCTTAAGCTCCTCGCGTCGTCGTCGTTTTCTTGACTGCATGAGCCTCCTTTTATACTTGTAATCACGTCTCTAGGACTTGGAATAGGCTTTTCAAGTGATCCCACGCGTTTTGACCTCGAAAATCCGAATAAGGTAAGTTTTCGCATTTTGGTTCGACCTCGTCAAACAGGTCGAACCACCGGCCACAAGTCGAACCACAGGTCGAACCCTGCTACTGGACACATTCTGCACTTGGTTCGACCTCTTGTACAGGTCGAACCACTCCCTCTTTGGTCGAACCCCAGGTCGAACCTCACCACTGGATAATTTTCGCTCCTGGTTCGACCAGCTGTCAGGTCGAACCCCAACGTCGTGGTCGAACCCATCTTCTTGTGAACTGGTTCGACCATGGTTCGACCTGATGAATAGGTCGAACCCCTTGAGTCGTGGTCGAACCCTCCTTCTGCATTTTTTGCAACACTGGTTCGACCTGTAGGAGAGGTCAAACCCTCCTCCATCAGGTCGAACCCTACTCTTTCCTTGGCGGTTCGCGTGATCTCGACTTTGTCTCTTCGATTCTTGGCACTTCCACTCCATTTTTGCTATAAAAACCACTTAAATAGTCCACTAACACCTGATTCATGCTAATTCACAATATGTATAGGTTTTTCACCTATTTCCACCTCAAAACTCTCCAAAACTAGCACAAAACATGGTGCAAAACTTGTGAATTTACACACTCATCAAACCCCCAAACTTACATGTTGCTCGTCCCGAGGCAACCAAATCAAACCACAGGAGTTGTGTATAATTCACCAAGATCAAGTACAACACATATCACATATGCAACTTCATTCAATCAAACAAGTATTAATTGCTTCATATATATCACTCATACAAAACCAATCCAATCACACACCATTCGGAGTACTAAGTAATTTCGCTCACAAGATAAGTATTTATTCTCTTTCACTCAAGTGCGTTAGGCACTAAATAGGTTAATATAAACACTCATATCAATCCATATTCACGCGTAACCATAAGCTTGGCAAAGGTCTCAAAAATCAACTTATAATCAACTCTTCACTAGGATCACAAAGGACTTGTTTTTGGGTTGTAATGTTGGCTCTTTGGCGAAAGGTAGGAAAATTTAGGTAAAGTGACTTAAGACACTAGTAGAGAGTTACCTTAGAGGTTCTCGATTTCTTCTTCTTACAGCAAGTTCTCCTCCAATGTCGTCTCTTGAACTTGTAAAATTCCAGAATTTTCCTTCTTTTCATGGCATCAACATCATCTTTTTAAACAATTCAGGTACCAATTTCAGGCACTACCCTTCTTCTCATGTATAGGCCGTCAGCTACTAAGCTTCATGCACCATGTATAAAAACAATCGGGGTACCAGTTTCGGGCACTACCAATAAACAAGATTTAACCATATTCTTTTCATCCAACCATATTCTATCTTCCTATTCTTCTTGCAACACTTACTCACCTCCACTCTCTCTACCAATGAATAGGTTAATCAAAGCTCAAGTAAAGGTTTATAAGGTTATTTACTTCGACTACCAAAGAAAAAGCTTTAACGGCGCAACGGGGCATCCAAAGGTTAATAAAATCATTAGGAAGAATAAATTTGGTTAAGTAACTTAATCACAAAATAATGGCCTAAGATCATGTCCTAGCAATTTATCAATCATAAGTCTCACACAAGACTCCAAGCCAAGTTCTAGAATACGTTCATATGAATGATCCTCTCAAGAATAAAATAATCATGATCAAGCATGATTATCAAAGCTCAAATCCTCACATAGGTAATTAGAATCCTAAGTACTCCTCATAGCACATAATTAAGATCAATTTCACAAGAACTCAATATACTTATCAAATTATACATGCTTTTCATCAATAGAAATTAACACATGAACATATGAATGCACAAAAATCAATAAGCTTATACCCAATCAATCATACAAAATATCACTTATACATTCCACTCACGCATGAATCACACCCCAACCTATCAAGATAAAAAGAAGAATAAGGAAATCAAGATGAATCGGTGCAAACCAAAGAAAACCTTAAAAACTACTCCTCCGGAGCATCATCATCCTCATCATCAAGCCTCCATTCCATAATCCGGTGCAAATCACCGATATGTCTATCCAAGTAATCAACTCGATCACCCAACCTACCAACTTTCTCATTCAAGGCCGTATACCTCTCATTCAACATAGCATAATTAGCGTTGGGGAGTGCGAGCTGTCGGTTTGTCTCCTGCTGGCTAGCAACGATCACGCCCAGCTGCTCATGAATAAGGCGGAGCTGCTCCCGTGTATCATTCGGACAGCCCGCTGCTGCTGCGGTGCTAGCTCATGCTGATGTACGTCGTGCTGCATCGTCATCTCCTCATCCTGCTGCTCCTCTTCTTGATACTCTTCGTTTTCGGGCTGCTGTGGTGGACGGAACTCTCCATGATCAACAATCTGCTGTAACTCTGCCATCCTACCATCCGCACATATCTGCGATATAGTCCACCAATCACCACCCGACCTCGCTGCCACGGATAAGGCGTTGTGTCCAAGAGAATCCATCAACTTGTTCCTCGCAACCCAAATAGTTGACAAGTTACTCACGTCGAAGGGAAACATGAATTCGAAAGGCTTGAGTCCCCTCGTGAAGAACCAATCTCCATTTTTAAAATGTGCAAATCCTCCCTTCACGCAAGTAAACATCGCCAAATCGGGCTCTCCTCTAACTGGTGTGATGCCGGTGAAATCCAAATTATAATGCTCAGCCACGATCGTCAGTAACCCTCCAATATTCACCTTTTGAAACCCAATGGTCCTGAATCGATGTAGCTGTGCAATGAAATACGCTCCAATATTAAACTTCACCCCATTAAGCATACACCACAATGCATAAAGTTCTCCTCTAGACACAACACTTCTCTCTGAGCGGGCGAACAACGTGTTGCTCAAGACACGATCCATGTACCTCAAAACTGGATTCTTTATTGAGGAAGCACGAGCCTGCCTAATCTTATAATCTCCAATCTCCCCTGTAATCTCTCTCCAAAACCTATTAGCATTGAACGCACCATTCTCCAAGCGAGAGATCCCCAAAGGCATCTCAAACAGCTCATTAAAATCCTCAGACGTCCATCTCCTACTCACTCCACCAAGCTGAAACGTACACTGATACGGGTACCCAAGCGGGTCCTTCACCATCTCGAATGAGCAGACTACTTCCGCTGTAATATGGAAATACGTCGGCCTCTTTAACTCCATAAACCTCCGGATACCCACTTGATCGAACATCCAGAAAATGTCATTCCCGATTCTCATTATCCTCATCGCCTCATCATTTGGTATCGAGTACGAGCTATCTTGTCCGAGACTTCTTCCCACTTTTCTTTAATCTCATCCCAATTTTGCATATGAATTTTAAAGTTCTCGGGTAAACGATCTTGTAGCCTCAGCTTTCTTGTCACTGTGTCCACATTCGAAGGCCTGTCATTCCTCTTCTTCGATCTTGCTTCATCCGCCTTACCTTTCCCTTTACTTGATCCTTGTCCCTTTCCTGAAAACATCTACTTCAATACAACCAACAAGACAAGAACATAAGTATATGACTAGCATATCCTATACTCTACTCAAGACTTCAAGCATCCATGCTTAATCAACCCAACTATCATCTCAACATCACTTGCTTAATTAACATGCTCAAAACATCTTCAATCACACTACCTTTAATCTTCAAATCATAAACAACAAGCATGCATCAACTAATTCAAGCTATTCAACAAGAATTTCAACAATTGAACTTCATGAACAACTCCAATTATCAACAATTCAAACCTAACTAACATGCTCATTCATCTAGATGCATCATATCCTTGATCAATCCACATAAAACTGAAGTTCTATCCATAATCAAGCAATCTCAAACCAATAAACATGAATTCATATGAATCAACTCAACAATATCCATTATCACCATGAATTTCAACCAAAATCAACATTAATCAACTTACCCACAACACATTTCTTGCAATAAACTTCAATCCTAAGGTAATTGAGTTGAAAAAAACGTACCTTTAGTCTTGCCCATGGTTAACAATCGACAATTGGCACACAACACTCAAAATGCGCGACTGAAGCCCTAATTCGCGATAAAAATTGCCCAAATCGCGCCCAATTCAAGAATTAAGAGTGTAATGTTGATTAATCGGTGCAAAATCAAGTGTAATTAACGAATTTGAGCAAGGGTGTTAAGGTTCGGGGAGGGTTCGAGGTTTGGTGAACAAAAAGAATGATCGAACCCTTCTAAAAATCCAACTTAAAACGCGTACCTGACTGAGTTCGACCTCGGGTTCGACCTGCGGAACAGGTCAAACCTCGAGTGACAAGGTCGAACCTACCTTCTGGACAAACTTACCTTTTAGTTCGATCTAGGTTCGACCTTCTGAACAGGTCGAACCAATCTTGTGACGAGGTTGAACCTACCTTCTGGACAACTGCTCCTCGTGGTTCGACCTGGGTTCGACCTGTTAGACAGATCGAACCACTCTTGTTTTGGTCGAACCTATCACCTGAAAAATAGAGTGCTCTGAACGGACTGGTTCGATCTCAGGTTCGACCTTCTGATCAGGTCGAACCACGATACTGTAAATTTAAAGTCACCGGGTTCAACCTTGGTTCGACCTGTTAGACAGGTCAAACCAAGAATGATCAGGTCGAACCACCTCACTGAATGATTTTCTGCATCGGTTCGACTTCCTCTGCTCGGTTCGACCTCCTGGCACTGGTCGAACCTCTCCTGGCTTTGGTCGAACCACCCTTTTAAGCTTCCAAACTGAGTGTTCTTCAATCCCTATACACTTCAAACTTCAATACGAATCATTAGATACCAACTAGAGCACAACTTCATCCAAAATTTGTTCCACAAAATATCATTCATGAGTAACTCCGTAAAAGAAAACACAACCAAAACCCACTAAACATTAGGCAAGTTGTAAAAAATCGTCACATCAAAATCGATTAAAATTTTAAATATGGCGTAAAAACCAACTCCCCTAACAAACATCACAAAGAAAAGATTATACTATCGGTGCTTATTGAGGTAAGTACATCACACCCCCCCCCAAACTTAGTAAAACCATAGGTGAAACTAAGTTTGCAAAGAGATGTAATTGCCGGTAAGTAAGCACTTCAAATATAAAAATTTCTTACTCACACGAAAGAAATAAAATAATAAAATGGGAGGGAAAGCCCCCAACAAGCGCTCAAATTTAACGTCGGAGAGTCACGACGATACCAAATCAGATCAAGGTATCCACAAAGATGACACAAACATCATCCGGCGACTTGTAATGCTTCAAGCGATGTCCATTCGCCGCAAAAATGTCTCCATCCTTGTCAATAAGCTCAAAACTCCCCCCTCCTAAGACTCGATGAATCATGAACGGTCCCGTCCACTTAGACTTCAACTTGCCTACAAAAAGCTTTAAACGAGAGTTAAAAAGTAATACCTCATCTCCTTGCTTGAACTCTTTGTACGAGATCTTCGAATCATGCCACCTCTTAATCCTTTCCTTATAGATCTCTAAATTCTTGTACGCACGACTCCAAAACTCATCCAAAAGATTGATGTAAGTAATCCTCAACTCCTTCACATCCTTGAGAGTCAAGTTCAAGCTTCGCAAAGCCCAAAACGCTTTGTGTTGAATCTCTACAGGTAAGTGGCACGGCTTCCCATAGACAATCTGATATGGTGACATATCTAACACCATCTTATACGCGGTCCGGAACCCTCACACTACATCATCGAGCTTCAAAGCCCAATCCTTTATATTGGTTCCGACCACCTTCTCCAAAATCTATTTGACTTGACGGTTAGAGACCTCCGCTTGCCCATTCACTTGAGGATGATAGGGTGTAGTGACCCTATGCTTAACACCATACCCTTTAAGCACCTTCTCAAGAAATTTATTTACGAAATGCGTATCTCCATCACTTACAAGTGCTCTAGGGACTCCAAAACGGGCAAAGATATGCTTCTTCAAGAAAGATATAACAGTTTTCGAATCATTCAAGCGAGTAGGAATCGCTTCCACCCACTTAGAAACATAATCCACCACAAGTAGAATGTAGAGAAATCCATTAGATGGGGGAAAGGCCCCATAAAATTGATACCCCACAAATCAAAAATCTCGACCACTATGCTTGGCTGAAGTGGCATCTCGTCTCTCCTACCGATGCTCCCCATGCGTTGACACCTATCGCAAGATGCCACATAGGTCTCACAATCCTTGAACAAGGTAGGCCAATAAAGAGCGGACTGAAGTACCTTGGCTGGTGTCTTTTGAGCACCGAAGTGCCCCCGTTAGGTTGTGCATGGCAAAACTTGAGAACACTCTCCATCTCCATCTTGGGCACACACCTACGGATGATAGAATCAGTGCAAATTTTGTACACAAATGGATCATACCATATGAAAGTCTCAACATCCCTTTTGAATTTAGCAAGTTGATATCGGTTGAGATCCCTTGGAATTTCTCCCACAGCAATATAATTAACATAATCCGCATACCATGGATCAACTCTCTGCGCAGCAACCACACACGCTCGCTTAGCCCCTTCAACAAACACAGCCATGATCTTTTCATCTGGAAACATTTCCTCAATATACTCAAAAGAATTATCACAATGTTCCCTAGTCTCCAACCTCGAAAGATGATCCGCTAACACATTATCGAAACCTTTCTTATCTCGGATCTCCATGTCAAACTCTTGAAGTAAAAGAATCCACCTTATTATCCTAGGCTTCGTCTCCTTCTTTTCCATCAAGTACCGAATCGCAGAATGATCCATGTACACAATAGTCTTCATACCAACCAAATACTGACGAAATTTGTCGAATGCGTACACAACCGCCAAAAACTCCTTTTCAGTCACCATGTAATTCTTTTATGCTGCATCAAAAGTCTTACTTGCGTAGTAAATGGCGCAAAACTTCTTTTTCTTCAGCTGTCCAAGCACCACTCCAAGTGCTACATCACTTGCATCACACATTAGTACAAACGGTTGAGTCAAATCCGGTGTGATCAAGATAGGTGCAGAAATAAGCGCCTCCTTCAAAACTTGAAAAGCTGTTAGACAATCATCATCAAACACAAAAGGAACATCCTTTTCAAGTAAGCGAGATAAAGGCTTAGAGTATTTTGAGAAGTCTTTTATAAATCTCCTGTAAAAACCGGCATGTCCAAGGAAGGACCGCACTCCTCTTTCATTGGTCGGTGGTGGAAGCTTCTCAATCGCCACCACTTTAGCACGATCTACCTGCAACCCTTTAGCCGAGACATGATGCCCAAGAACAATCCCATCCTTCACCATGAAGTGGCACTTCTCCCAATTCAAGACAAGATTAGTCACTTGGCATCTCTTCAAAACAGTAGCTAGGTTAGACAAACAAATATCAAATGAGGAACCAAAAACAGAAAAATCATCCATGAACACCTCCATGATCTTCTCTATCAACCCATCGAATATTGCCATCATGCATCTCTGGAAAGTAGCAGGCGCATTACATAACCCAAATGGCATTTTTCGAAAAGCAAAGGTCCCGTAGGGGCAAGTAAAAGTGGTCTTTTCTTGATTCTCGGGGGCAATCATAATTTGGCTGTACCCCGAGTATCCATCCAAGAAATAATAAAACTCATACCCTGCAAGACGATCTAACATTTGATCCATGAAAGGAAGAGGAAAATGATCCTTACACGTGTTCTCATTCAACTTCCTATAATCTACACATGTACGCCATCCCGTAGGAATCCTTGTGGCTATCGCTTCTCCATCCTCAGCTTTTACGACAGTCATACCCCCCTTTTTTAGCAACTACATGCAATGGACTCACATGGGGACTATCACTAATAGGATATATAATTCCGGCATCCAACCATGTAAGGATTTGCTTCCTAATTACCTCTTGAATTGTGGGATTAACCCTCCGTTGATTCTGAACACTTGCCTTTGCCTCGTCTAACAATCTTATCCTATGCATGCAATACGAAGGACTAATTCCTTTCAAATCCTCAAGAGACCAACCAATCGCAGATTTATACTTCCTAAGAATGTTTAATAACTCCTCAAGTTGATCATCATCAAGAGAAGAAGATACAATTACCGGATATTTTTCATTGTCGCCAAGAAAGGCGTACTTCAAGTGTTCCGGCAAAAGTTTCAACTCCTCTTTCCTCACCTCCATCGGAGGGCTCTCGTTATCCAAAGACAAGTACTTCCTAGTCCACTTGACTTCTTCCACCTTAGTTCTTCCCGATTCAAACCTGTCATCACCCAAAGCAAGTAAGTTTTCAAGAAAGTCAATACATACCTCGTTGGAGAGTCTGTCAAGCTCCGTAGTGGGATAAGTAAGAGATTCCATCAAACATGTCTCAAGAGGATCCTTTGACAGGATCAGAGACATGTCCTTCTTCACAATCTCCTCCACCACGTCAATACTATGACACTGCGACTCCATGGGCATCTTCATTGCTTTGTCTAAGTTGAAAAGAACTTCTTCTTTGTCCATCCGCAATCTAAGCTCTCCTTTCTGAACATCAATCATAGCTCCAGCAGTAGCAAGGAAAGGTCTCCCCAAGATTAAAGGGATATTATCCTTGTCTTCTTCCATCTCTAGCACAAGAAAGTCCACAGGAAAGACTAGCTTCTCCACTTTGACGAGAACGTCTTCAATTATACCTTTGGAAATGTCATCGACCTGTTCGCCAATTGGAGAACCATGTTGTAGGGGTCAACTCCCCCAAACCAAGCCTCTGAAAGATGGACAAAGGCATCAAATTTATGCTCGCCCCTAGATCGCACAAAGCTCGTCGTGCCGGTCCCTTTCCGATTTCACATAGAATAGTGAAGCTCCTCGGATCCTTCATCTTTTGCGGCAGCTTCCTTTAGATGATTGAGCTGCAATTCTCAGATAAATTCACCGTTTCAATTCCGGTTAAGCTCCGCTTCTTCAACAATATGTCCTTTAGAAATCGGGCATAGTACGGCATCTCCATGATTGCCTCTGAGAAAGGAATGCTCAAGCTTATTTTTTTCATTATCTCTGAAAACTTCTTGAACTTCTCTTCCAATCCCTTCTTCACAAGCTTGTAAGGAAACGGTGGAGGTATCTTTGTTTTGGGAATCCCTCATTCATCACGATCAACCTTCTCCACTTTCTCCTTTTCGGCTCTCAAACGCTTGGCTCTCTCCCACTTTTTCTCAGCTATTATCTCTGTACTTTGCTCATTACGAACCACTGGAGTAGCATCAACATCATCAAGAGTGTTCGGAGTAGCAATAGGCAATTTCTGGTGGGGTTCGACCAGGGTTCGACCTGTGGAACAGGTCGAACCATGTACGTACTGGTCGAACCTACCTTCTGGACAACAACTCTCTTTTTGAATTTGAGGTTTGACCTGGGTTCGATCTGTGGAACAGGTCTAACCATGGGTACCTAGGTAGAACCGGCCTACTGTACTCCTTCCGCCATCCAGTTCGACCAAGGTTCGACCTATTTGATAGGTCGAACCATGACCGTCATGGTCGAACCGTTTCTGTGACAAAACAGAGTGCTCCAAGTAGTGCGATTCGACCTGGGTTCGACCTGTTGGATAGGTCAAACCAAGATTGGTTCGGTCGAACCGGTGTTTTGGAAAAACAGAGTGCTCTGAGTTGTCGGGTTCGACCATGGTTCGACCTGTGTGGGATAAGTCGAACCATCTGCAGTTTGGTCGAACCGATGCTGCAATCTCTCCTGATCGTGTCCAGTGTGTTGGTTCGACCTCCCCTGTATGGTTCGACCTTCAATGTTGGTCGAACCATGTTCGAACCTCGCCCTAGACATGTCCAAATTTGATTCTGGCCTCATAGGTCCCTCGTACTGCGTTCCCGACCTTAATGTGATTGCGTTGCAGGACCTTGGATTCTCAATAATTTGAGATGGGAACTTCCCCTTCTCAAGAGTTTGAGTAAGCTTGTTAACACTTCCTGCCATCTCCCCCATCAGTAACGTAAGGTCCTTCACCTGCTTAGATATAACCTCATGATTTGCATCGATTTTCTTTTCAAGTTTGGCCTCAAGGCGGTTAACTCTTTCATCATTCTTGGCCATATACCTGTTCACAGTATCCTCAAGACCCGGTTTCCCTTCTTCCACCTTAGCACCCGGTTCAACACCCATCGGAGGCTGAATCGCATTATTCGGATTGCTCCATGAGAACTCCGGCCTCCTAGGCTGTTGATAACCACCAGGGGGACCACGATTATTAAAGTTTCCTCAATAGTTCCCTTTGTAATTCCAGTTTCCTTGATCTGGATACCTAGTCCCTTGAATACTTTGACTCATGACATAGTGTGCCTCTTCCAACTCCTCTTGGATTGGTCCCTCATTCTTTAACTCCTGCTGCATGATTGGTACGCGCTGAGATAATTCGCTGATTTGCTTCTGTTGGGATTCAAGTAGTTTGTTAATATTGGACAAGCTAGAGACGATCTCATCCTCTCTACTATTGCTTGTTCAACCTTAGCTACCTTAAGAAGGACATAAGTACCTCTAACTCTATCAGTTGGCCAATCCCTCGAATTCATCGAAATATCTTCAAACAACTTTTCGGCCTCTATGGATGACTTTGTAAGCAATGCTCTATTAGAGGAAGCATCCAATAACACTCGTGAATCACAGTCCAATCCATTGTAGAATATACTGATATATTGAGCTTTAGATAGCCCATGTTGAGGACACTTCCTAAGCATGTCCTTGAATCTATCCCATGATTCATGAAATTTTTCTCCTCCACCCATAGCGAATTGGTTAATGTCTTACTTTATCTTAAACACCTTTGAAGGTGGCATGTACCTCTCCAAGAACCTTAACTTTAGTTGCTCCCAAGTGGTGCACTCATCTGCGTTGATAGTGTCGTACCAATCTCTCGCCTTTTCAGTAAGTGAGAATTTGAACAAAAGGATCTTCCTTGCATCTTCATGTTCTCCTGCGTCTTTTTGAGTACTTGCATAGCCCAAGAACTTGTTCAGATGTTGCTGCAGATCCTCGAAAGACCCTCCTGAAAAGGAGTTCCTTTCTATCATGCTAATAAGAGCGGGATGAAGATCGAAAGCTGAATTAGTTCCCCTTGCTCCTAGAAGCCCAAAATTTCCAGCCTCATTGTTTCTAAAAACCTCTCGGATGGCTAGATTATCCGGATTCGCTGCCATGTTGACTGTCCTTACTCCCGAATTAACTTTGTTGTAGCTTCAATCGTCTGCGAATTCTACTCGTCAACTTCAACTCCAAAATTCAGAGCTTCAGTTGGATCAATAGTCTTTGCCTTGCTCTTCTTCTTCTTCTTCTTCTTTCTTGACGATGCTCCGATTTCAGGATTGTAGGGTTCAAGTTCACCTTTCTTTGATCTCGTGAGCATGCACCTAAAAAGAACTAGAATTAAAACAACAAAATAAGAAAAATAGCCTTAACAAACTAGAAATAACAAAAAGATATTTTAAGCCGTCCCCGGCAACTGCGCTAAAAACTTGATGAGCGTTTTCTCAACACGCAATCAATCCCCAAGTATGAAGGATATCAATTGTAGTTTCGAAGGTGACCAAGTTAAATATCGAATCCACGGGATGGATAAATATCACTTTAGTTATTTTCTAGCAATTATGACTATGTTGAGAATTGTAATTTTGGTTTGTAAACTAAGTAATAATTAAAATAGCAATTAAATAACAAGAACAAGAAAATAGTAGTTGTGATCAAATAAGATAATTGGTAGTTCGTCAAGCCATCCAGTTTTATTCGTTAATTCATACTTTCGTGTGTTGATGTCCGACTCTGCCTTGTGGTTTATGGACGCATTACTAGACCATACAAATCTATTCTATAGACACAAATAGATAAGCTTTTGAAACGTGTAAATATCCTCAGAGCAAGACGTATACTTTACCTCACTTTCTAGGTACTATCATAATCAATTATTTCCCGTGCACTTAGTACTCTAACCCGATTTGATCTCCCTTTTTAGGTACTATAAAGTTATACTCTTAATCCTACTTGTTAACCCGAATTCAATTCAATTAACAAACATTCATATAAGACGGTTCTAATAAAATCTCGGAATTCCTTCACTTAGAATTATAACAATAAACCCTGCTCATTAGTGAACGCACTCAACCAATAACCATGTTATGCATTCAGACTCTACACAACGATTATTGATGCACAAAACAACTATGAGTATGGATTAAAAACGTGCAATCTTATATAAAATAAACCACAAGTAGTATTGTACGGAGTATACACACGAAATACAAATTAACTCATGAAACCTTCATAACCCTAGAACTACCGAAGTGGCTCTAGCCCATGATTGATCTAAGAACAATCATGGTTAGTTGGACCAATCTTACTTGAATCTCCAGCTGCACCTCTGTCACCACCCTCCGGATGAATCACCAATCTCTTCTCTTGTCTCCTCTTATGATTCACGATCTTAAGCTCCTCGCGTCGTCGTCGTTTTCTTGACTGCATGAGCCTCCTTTTATACTTGTAATCACGTCTCTAGGACTTGGAATGGGCTTTTCAAGTGATCCCACGCGTTTTGGCCTCGAAAATCTGGATAAGGTAAGTTTTCGCATTTTGGTTTGACCTCGTCAAACAGGTCGAACCACCGGCCACAAGTCGAACCACAGGTCGAACCCTGCTACTGGACACATTCTGCACTTGGTTCGACCTCTTGTACAGGTCGAACCACTCCCTCTTTGGTCGAACCCCAGGTCGAACCTCACCACTGGACAATTTCTGCTCCTGGTTCGACCAACTGTCAGGTCGAACCCCAACGTTGTGGTCGAACCCATCTTCTTGCGAACTGGTTCGACCATGGTTCGACCTGATGAACAGGTCGAACCCCTTGAGTCGTGGTCGAACCCTCCTTCTGCACTTTTTGCAACACTGGTTCGACATGTAGGAGAAACCCTCCTCCATCAGGTCGAACCCTACTCTTTCCTTGGCGGTTCGCGTGATCTCGACTTCGTCTCTTCGATTCTTGGCACTTCCACTCCATTTTTGCTATAAAAACCACTTAAATAGTCCACTAACACCTGATTCATGCTAATTCACAATATGTATAGGTTTTCCACCTATTTCCACCTCAAAACTCTCCAAAACTAGCACAAAACATGGTGTCAAACTTGTGAATTTACACACTCATCAAAGGGTGCACTCCAACAACATGGAGAATATGATGACCATGATGTTCAACTTCCAGTTTCCTGTAAATCCTCGTGCCTACATCCCGTGGAATACCTATCATCCACCTCCTCCGCCTCCAGAACAATGAAGGGAGTATTTTGAGTGCTTGACACTTTTGTCCATTCATCTTAGCCATGATAGATTGTTGGAAGAATTATTGAAGTGATTTGAGTTGATTCGATTGGGTTGTACTTTGATTGTTTATTTTTGGGAGGTTTCGTATTTTGGGATTTCTTTATTTTCAGTTTTATGCGATTTTCTTTTTGGTATTTTGGTATTTTGGTTTAATTTTTCATTGTTTGGATGTGATGGGAATTTGATCTTTATTGTTATGGATGTGATTTAATGTGTTGATATTTTTGATGGATGATTTGATTTATGCATGTTATATGTTTGTGTATTGTTTGTTGATTCCTTGATTAGTATGTGATGTTTGTTGCTATTTTATTTCTTGTATAGGTTTGGTTTGGTGGTATGTTTTGGGAAGGAGTGAGTTATTTTTGAATATGAGCTATGATGCATTGTATGTGATGAGTGATGGCAAGCATTATTAATGATTTCTACTTGTTGAAATTATGACATGGATTAAATAACTTGTTCAATTTTGAGAAGCATGAAAGGTAATTAGGTTTCTTTTGGTCCAAGCAAAAGCTTGTGAGACTTGAGCCTCAACCGTGCCTCCATAGTTAATTCTTGATGAGATGACCGGTTGAACTTAGACAAACTAAAACTTGCTCATAGACTATAGGAACGAAGCCCGAATGGTTGAAATTTGTGAAATGATCTTAGACCATCCTTGATGAATGAGTCATAGCCATAAATTTTCTTACCAAAAACATTATCCTTAGTAAACCAATTTGAGCCTATGAGCCTTTTTCTTTGTGATTAAAGCACAATACAAGCCTTTAAATTTTAAGACTTATATATAAAACCTAAGTGTGGGTGATTGAGGAGATGGTGGTTTACAATGATTGATGTGAGAATTGTGCTAGAAAAGAAAGGAAAGGGTTAATAAATAAGAAAATGATGCAAAGGAGCTAAACAAGATGTACATGCGACCTAAAAACAAGAAAAATGAGCAAATCAACAAAAATGTTCTCATGAAGTTCAAAAATTGAAAGAAAGGAAGCATGCAAATCAAAAGGAGCTCGAGAATCCAAGGAATGATAATAATTAGTGCTTTTTATTAAAGAAGAAATTAAAGGAAGCTTGAAAGTGAAGAAGTTGAAGAAAGGAATCATCTCTTCAATTGCTTACACTTGAATAGTCACTATTATCCAAAGTTTCCTACCCTACCAAAGAGCCTAAACATTACATCCAAAAGTAAATACCTTTTTTATCACTTGTTGAAACTGGGGTGGCTTGTGAACATAGTCTATGAGCAAGCCTATGGTAAGTCGGTTCTAACCAGTTGATGAGTGATGTTAAAAATCCTACCCTAAAGAGTGTTGAGTGAAATTTATAATCTATGAGAGGCTTGGATTGAAAGGGATTTGAGTACTCTAATGTCATTCTTAAGATTGAACTTGTTAATCTTTCATGTTATAAGTTTGATAATGTAGGGATATTTAATTTGATTTTGTAGTCATTATTACTTGTGATGTGTTGTGGTTTATGTTCGTTAGGTGTTTTCCTAGGTGAAAATTACTCCTCGTGTTTATCATTTCTTTTATTGTTCGAGGACGAACAATACTTTAAGTTGGGGGGTTGATCGTAGTCATTTTGACCTAGATTTTAGTGTCTTTATTTGTGTATTTTCGAATATTTTTATTCGTATTTGTATTACTTTTGGTGGAGATATTGTTATTTTGAGGAATGTCGTATAAATTAATAGAATTGTATAAATGAGCTTAAATATATATAAAACAGGTCAAGGAACGGATGAAAACGGAGTCGGGAGCAAAAGGAAAATAAGAGAACAGCCGTGTGCGGAACACGGCCCTGTACCCAATAGCCGTGTAGTGTCATCAGAACTCGCTGCTCGCCCAGGAGGATGGCCATGCACTGGTGCACGGGCGGTGCGTCGCTGCACGCCACGTGTGCGGAGCACGGCCCTGTAAGAAGAAGCCGTGCATTGTCGTCAGAAAATACTACACGGCCATGACCATGGCTGTACAGCGCAGCTCGAGCCATGTTCGGAAGCACGCACAACACGCCGAAGTAGATGTGCCCTACACAGGCAGTGCGCTGCAGCACGGGCCTGTAGGTGTAAAATCCTGTGTAATTTTTCAGAATGTTCCGGAAGCTTCTAGAAGGTCCATAAGTGATATAAAACCAACACTTGTGCGAAATTTGAAGGGAGAATCATTGGAGATCAGATTGGAGCAGTTACACACACCAAAACACCACATTTCCTCACACACTAAATCTATCTTCCATCTCTACCATCTAGATCCATCAAATCACCATTTGATTTACATTTTCAATCCATAAAACATTCATCCCATCCATCCTACCACCATTTGAGAAGATTGGAGCATCAATTGTTGAAGGAGTTGATCAATTGAAGAGGAGAAAGGCTTTTCTTATGCAAGGGAAGCAAATCTACTTTTCAATTGTTAATTTTCTTCTTATTATCGCTCAAATGGAGCAAAGCTTAATTTGTATTGAATTAATTACCATGTTTAGTAGCTAGTTTTATAGTAGGGCTAGTCATATGAGTGGCTGAGGGGAAGAATTAGATATGTAAAACTTGAGTAGTGATTTGAATTGATTTGTGGATTTTCTTCTATGATATATCAATCATGTTTAAATTCAATGTATGTGTGATTAAATTCTCTATTCATTATATTAGGATGCTCATTCAAATGTTATGAGTGAAGTTTTAATTAAATCATATATTGAGTTGTGCATGCATGTTAGTATAAGGGGAGGTAAGCCATACCTTCCTTAGGCTTAGAACATTCATAGAGGGACACTTAAGTAATTGAGTGAAAAAAACCAACTTATGATCATAGTACCTTAAAGAAATTGAGATTAAGACCAATCTTAGGAGATTTAGGCTTGTAAAAAAGTCAAGAACCTAGTTGCCTTGGCCATAGGGACTAGGAGTAAATTTGTGATTGCTTTTAATCCACAAGTTAATGAGAATTACTATGAAGGGTTTTGCATATCTAGCTTAAGTCTCAATTATAAGTATGATTAGCCTTGCTCTTTTCTCAAGTGTATTCTACATCCATTCCATTAATCATTTGCTCGTTATTTGATCATTTACTTAGCTAGTTTACATTCTAGTTACTTGAGTTGAATCTTAAGCATTAGTTTTAACATCAAACCTTCAAATATAAAATCTTTACAAAGCATAAATCGATGAACAATTCGGATACTAGCCAATGTTTGCTTTCTCTTGGGACGACAATCTTATAAATTTTGCACTTGGTCACACGTATACAATAACGGTAGAGTACACTTGCTCTTGACATTTTACTAAAAATGCGACTAAGTTCATGGCGAAAGGTATTGTGGGACAAATAAATAAAGAAAGTGTGAACGGTTTTATGGGACGGAGGAAGTACTCCTTAATCAATGCACAAAAAACAACGGATGACGTTTGGACTGGAGGGGGAGTATATAGAGTGTTTTTTCTTCGCCTCGGATCTTTTTTGCCACTTGGTACACCATCTCCTGTGCCACACTGTTAGATTGACGACACGTAAGAGAGATAAACTATATCGTAATCCTTAAATCCTAGGGGCAATGGTTGAATTTATTTCCTCATCTTACATGTCAATCAACTAATATGTGACACAGAAGATGATGCACCAAAATGACGCAGAAGATCCGGATGGTTTTTCATAGTTCAAGGGTGTTGAAAGTTTACTAATTTGGATGAGTAAATAAAAAATTTATAGTGATATGGAAGGAGTACTTAAAAATCGTAATTTAGGTTTAAAATATTAAAAAATGGTTGAGTGTATATTAGGTGCACCCTTGCACCCATATTTGTATAACTTTTTATTCTATTTTGTATACATGTTATTCTCTTTTGTATACGTGTTTTGTAATAATTTTATACTTTTTTCACACTAAGTTTTTCATTAAAAAAATAAGCATTCATATTGTATAACTTTTTATTCAATAGTGTATACATGTATTTTAATAATTGTACATTTTTTTACACTCAATTTTTTATTAAAAAAATTAACAATTAAATTGTATAGATTTTTACTCATATTTGTATATGTTTTTGCTTATATTTGTACGTGTGTGCACATGAAGCTTCGTGTGCACCCGGGTGCACACTATATTTAACCAAAATGGTTTAAGAGGTGGTGTATCAACAGCTAGTACTCAGTACTGTTCGTATATCATGCTTATTTGATCCCATTTATATATAGTAAGCCCTAGATCCTAATTCTCCCTGCCCAAATTTCATTCCAGCTTGGCAGCTTCTAACTTAAATCTGTGAATTGGGAGCCCAGGCCCCCGTCGGCCCCAGCCCCACCCAGCCGCCTTGCCGTTCTCATCGGCCCCAGCCTCGTTGCCGCTAGACTTCAGTCGCCACCACCCCCACCTCCACCAGGCCGCGATTCCCAGCGACGCCCGTTGGCACACGGCGTGACGGCTGCTGCCCGTCGGCGACCATTCCACCGTGCCTACTGCCCAGCCTCGCCGTCAGTCACCACCATCCCACCCTGTCTCTTCTTGGTAAGTATATCCCTGCCCCCAACTTCTCTTCTTGTCTTCTCTCCGCTCCCTCTGTGCGTCGTCGCCGCCGGTAGGCTTCTTGAAATGCCGTCGTATCTATCACCCCTTTGAAGCATAAACCCTAACTTTTTCTTTTCTAATTTATCACGTTCGGCAATTCAAACCAAGTGCTGTAATTCAATTACATACGTGAGAATTTAATTTTATGGTTACTGAAGTGATTGAGATTTTAGAATGGTGGGTGGCTGGTGCAATTGTGCAAGTTATTAATTATTCATTTATTAATACAACTTTTTTTTTCTTAGCAGATTTGTTGTTAACTTGTTGTAAGTGAAGCATTAAGGTTAATTGTTGTTTTTGGGTTATTTAACTTATTTTACTTGACATCTGCTTTTTTTTTTCACTAAATTCTTCGGTAATATCGGTTTTCAAACCGTACCGAATCGAAATTATCGGTTCGGTTTAATTCGGTAGTTTAACTACTTCTGTTTTGGTTCGGTCTCAAATTTTTTTTAAATTTCGGTGTTCGGTTTTTACTATTCGGTTCGGTTTTGCACCGATGCACACCCCTATTTTCAATCTCCCCCCTATAGCAATTTTATTAAAAAAAAATAAAAACCGGCATTTTCTGGTTTGGACGGTGCAACCGGTTTCTCCGGTTCTGACTGGTCCAAACCGGTTTTTCCCGGTTCAATTAACAAAACGGTTTTGGGGTCTTTCCGGACCGGTGCCGGCATCGGTTCCCGGTCGAACCGGCCAGTCCGGTCCGGTTCTGAAATCACTGGACTCTGACCCATTTATGAGGTTGAGGATAGTTCTCCTCCTTTGTTAAGGACTGTACTTTGGTTTGACCTTTGTATTGATTAACAGCTCACTCTCCCTCCATAAAAATAAAAAAAATTAAAAATAATAATGTGTTGTCAAAATAAACAATAAATATAGTTAATACGTGTTTACCTTCTTCTAAAGTATTGGTTGTTTCTTGCATTGGTATTATTAGCTGTCACATTTGTAGTAACTTGTAAGCTGAGAGCCATCCAAATTCATAGATTAGCAATATACTTTCCCAGATTTAATTAATTAGAAGTTTATACCCTGTCCTTAAAAAAACATTGAAGTTTGAAGCAATGAAAGCAGCCGTAAAATAAGAAATTATTACTGGTTGTGTCCTCTAGATTTAGTATTTTCTGTTGACTGGTTGAACTTGTGATCTTCACTGATGAAGCCTTCTAATCTTTAGCACCAAGTAGCAGTTAATATTTGTTGTTTCCATAACAGAAAGCTTAATTGAAGTTATTATCTGAGTTTGGAGGAAAAAAAATTAATTACTATGATGTTGTTTGTGGTTTAGTTTCATAATATTTCCATGTTTTTCCTATGTTTTAGAATTTTGATCGACTCAATTTTTCTTGTGATATTAATTCGACCAAACACAGGTGTTGCTTCACTGAACTTCAGGCAGTTCACACAAAAAAATTGAGTGTTGTAAGATTTTGTTTACAGCCTCTGCAAACATTTGTGCTACGTGATTGATTACTCTTGAGATGAAGGAAAAGATTGGCAATGAGATTGTTGAAAAGAAGAAAAAGGAAGGGCATAAGAAAAAGAGCAGCGGTGATGATTTCATTGGGTCGCAGGATACTTGTAGTCAAACTGAGTTTGTTGAGGGGGATGTTCAGTCGACTAAGGAAGATGGACGTGACATGAAGGAACCTGAAGGTAAGAAAAAGAAGAAGCCCAAAACGACAGAATTTTACAAAGATGATGCATCTGATCCGTGTAAAGATTCCTTAAGCAATGGAAGCAATGATATAGACAAGTTAGATACTAGTGAAATGGAAATTATTGAAAAGAAGAAAAAGAAAAAGCATAAGAAAATGAGCAACGTGGATGACTTCATTGGGCTGCAGGATACTTGTAGTGAAGCTAAGTTTGATGATGGAGATGTTCAGTCGACTAAGGATGAGGGACATGCGGTGAAGGAACCTAAAAAGAAGAAAAGGAAGCCCAATAAGACAGAATTTTACAAAGATGATCCATCTGCCGTGTGGAAAGATTCTGTAAGCAATGGAAGCAATGATCTAGGCAAGTTAGATAATAGTGAAATGGAAAATGTTGAAAAGAAGAAAAAGAAAAAGCATAAGAAAAAGAGCAATGGTGATGAATTGGAAAATGTTGAAAAGAAGAAAAAGAAAAGTCATAAGAAAAAGAGCAACGGAGATGATCCACAGGATACCTGTAGTGAAGCTAAGTTTGATGAGGGCGATGTTCAGTTGACTAAGGATGATGGGCATGCCATGAAGGAACCTGAAAGGAAGAAAAAGAAGAAGCCCAAGAAGACAGAATCTTACAAAGATGATTCAGCTGCTGCATCGAAAGATTCTATAAGCAATAGAAGCAATGGTCTTGACAAGATAGATAATAGTGAAATGGAAAATGCCAAAACTAAAAAGAAGCGAAAGACCAAAAATTTTAAAAATGGTTCAGATGACAGACAAGATAGTGAAGTTAATAATGCCAACAAAGGGAAAAAGAGGACTATGCCAGTCGAAAATTGTCCATCAGATGCTACTCCTAACAAAAGTAACAAGAAAGTGAGATTTTCTAGTGAGGATGAGGTATTCACATTGCCTACAGAGGAGGATGATCTGATAAGAGGTAAGCGGTTCGCACTTGAAGAAGATGAGAAAGTGAAAGAGGCTGTTTATAAATACATAGAGGAACATGATTTGGGCGATGAAGGTGTGGAGATGATTTTGAATTGTGGCAAGCACCGTGAGTTGAAGGGCTGTTGGAGAGAAATTGGGTCTGCCATACCATACAGACCATATATTGCTGTATATAACCGTGCTCGGATTTTACTTATGAGGTCTGAGACTCTGAAATGGACTCAAGAAGAGTATGATGCAATTTTGAAGTACCGTAAAGAGCATGGTAACAAGTGGAAGCCATTGGCGGATGAGCTTGGGAAACATACATGGCATGTGAAGGATACTTACCGTAGAATAAAATTGCCAAACTTGAAGAAAGGACAATGGTCACAAGTAGAGTATCAAAAGTTATTTGATCTGGTGAATACTGACTTACAGTTGAAATTTTCTGAAGAGAAGAAATCCAAGCATGGAATGTTACGTGACAATATATGTTGGTCAGCAATTAGCGATGAGTTGTCCACTCGAAATCAAGCCAACTGCTGTACAAAGTGGTATGATCAGTTAACATCACCCATGGTAGCCAAAGGTATATGGGCAGACTCAGATGACTATCGCTTACTCAGTGCACTGTATCACTTAGACGCCACTTGCATGGAAGATGTGGATTGGGATGATATTATTGACAACAGATCTGGAGATGTATGTAGGAAACGTTGGAATCAAATGGTTATGCATATAGGCCACTACGGAAATAAGTCGTTCGCTGAACAAGTAGAAGTATTGGCTCAAAGGTATTGCCCGAATCTTCTTGAAATAAGAGAGATCTGGGATGGTAAACCAAGGGTTCCTTGACTTGGCCACTCTGTAGCTCATTTCAAGCTTAGCAAATCAAACTTCTTCGAAAGGTTTTGAGTCTTTATATTTTTAATATTTTGTACTCTTGTTGTCTTTTACAAATGTCTAAGTTCTTTTATTTGCAAAAAATTACCAATGCCTTTGGTTTTTTAATCTCTCACATTTATGCTCGTATATGATGCCCAATTATATGTTTTTTCTTTGAGATTATGAGTGTGAGTGTATAAATAGACAAAGTTGATTGGATAAAAGAGCTTAAATCATGTATATGGCGCTGGTTATTTGAAAAACATTCAATAGGTTTATTTATTTACTATGAAGAGTGGAAGTGTTTACCTTCTTTTATCCTCTAACAGCTTTTGAACGAAGACTCTACTTCTTGGAGATGGATTGAATTTCTAGATATCTAGTATTTGTTTATATAATCTGTTGCCCATGTGCTAAAATTGTTGAGTACTTCTCTAGACATTTTCATATTTGATTAATAAAATTACTTTTCCGATTAAGAAAAGATTAAAAATGAGTTCCGAGTGTGTTCTCACATGTGGCTAGTGATTTATCTGGTACCTCGTCAATCTTCAAATATATTATGTTAAACACCGTATATGGTAATAAATGATTTACTTAACTTTGTAATGACTAGATTTTGAATAAGTAATCAATTTCAGCATTAATAATCACTATAAATAGCAGCAAGTAAATTAATGCATCAGAATGTTAACAGAGATGATCTTAGACACATAATAGTAAGTGTTACAGTTACATAATTCAATTACTTGATTTGTGTTATTAAAACTATAATAATAATTACTAAAAAAAATAATCAATGAAATGAATCCTGTATTTTTTTTATTCAAATAAATTAATTTTTTTTCTTAAATAACGTGTTCAAATTTAGAATTTATTGTGCAATTAAAATGTGTAGCATGATCTAACTTTCTTGAACAAGTAATTTCGCACCATTAGTGTTGTGTTATGATAGAGTGTATAAAAATCTCACACTTGGGCAGGTTAAATATAATAATTTCCATGCATAATGTAATATTGCAAATTTTTGCAATTGGATTGTTATTTTTATAATCTTCTGTGGATAAAATTAGATATTACACAAATTTGATTATGTGGACTGGACTAGAATGGCATACATGCTATTTAGTGAATAATTTCTAAAATTTTCAAATTATAATCTTGACAAACAAATTAGAAGATAATATGAAGATGTCACCTAAGAGGTTTATCAAGCTTGTAAGAATGTGTCCAGGTTGTTTCATGCACTGCTGTTCTTGCAAAAAAAAAAAACTCATGCATTTCAAGTCCTAATGTTATCAAGAGTAAAGATGTTGACATTGAAAAGAAATATAGCTAATTTACTTATTTTGAGAACATAATATTTTTTATTATTTGAACCTTGAAGCATAGAAGATGAATCACAATCAACATTAGGACAATTTTGGAGATTAGTGGCAGTTGGTGGTCTGGACTAACACACCCAAAACTCCAAATTTTTCGTATTGAAAGTATGGCGGCCATTAGATCTAATTACAAATCAACGGTCCAAAACAAGTTATGATGCATTGAATGCCTTTTACTTGCTTTAATAAATACAAACTTAACTGATGTTTAAGAGAGACAGACTTTCTCCATTGTGATTTCTTCAGTCTTTCTTCCTTCTTTGTGCTCCCCAACTCATTTCCATGGAGTACAATCTAAACTCTAGAAATGATAACTTGAAACTTGAAATATTAGGTGATGAATTTTGCACCAAAAGCCTCTCATCATCAAAAGGCCACCTTCAAAATTGTATAAATCTTGATGATTTACCCCTATCAGTAAATTTGGGTACTGGGTTACAAAATAATATATTTAATCCCTCTAGCCATAGCTCTTCTATAGATGTTGGTTTGTGTGAGTTTGACGTTGATGAGGAAAATGGCAGCATGACTGCAGTCATGCATGAATACCAGGGTGGTGGATTATTGAACTTTTCACGGAGGAAATTAGACTCATCAATGGAAACTAAAACACCTTTAGATTACCTTGATTCTATAGTTTCATGCACTATTTTGCCTAATGAGACCTCTTGTGTGACTGTGGATACTCTTGGCTGCCGTAATCAAAATGGCAGCAAGAGAAGAAAGAATAGTACTCGGATGTATAGTTTTAACAAGTATGGTAGGGGCAGAACCAAGTCTAAATCCGCGAAGTGGCAGTGGACTACTGAAGAGGACCAGTGAGTAATGAAAAAGATGGATTAGTTTCTGTGTTTTATTTCTTTCATGTTTTTATTATTCTTCTGAGATATCAACAGATGCATGTATTAATATTCAGACTATTGATCCATCTGGTGGAGCAATATGGCGTGCGGAAATGGTCTAATATTGCAGGAATGCTGTTAGGAAGCGGGCCCTTGACCAAGCCTGCCTAGCCCACCTAGCCCACCTAGCCTGGGCGGCCCCCATGGCGGCCCAGGACGCTGCGGGTCGCTGCCCCGGCCCGCCCCTAACAAGGCCTGCAGGCCCATGCACTCCCAACCTTCAGGCAAAAGGGTTGTAAATTCATCTGCCTGCAGGATGTTGCCAGGGGGAATCGAACCCCTGACCTTTAGGTATAAAGGAGTACTTATGTCTCCTTATACCACCGGCAGTTAACGCTTGGTGGATAGGGCGAATCCCTTCAGTGATCGCGCAATCACACTGTCTCATGTAGTGATTCCATTTTCAACTAATGGCACTTTTCCAATAGACCAGACGAAGGAGATATGAATTCCATTCAGGCGGGTAAGGGCTTGGCTTGACCGTGTCTTTTCTCGGCCCAATGTGGAGAACCGAAAAGCGGGCCCTTTCTCAATTCTACCCCGGTTCATCCGGAGGGGGGATCTAGTAGACCAACCAAAGGTTTAAGTTGAAGTAGTATCGGAGGATGCTTTGACTCGACCAAGGCTTGGAGTATCCAAGGTAGAACAAGGTATATTCCGGTAAAAGATTCTCTGGTTGGAATAGCCGATTTGACTAAAGAGAAGAAAAGGCTTGGCACATCGGGCTTTGAAGCAAGGTCAACTCGAGAACCCTTCCACTCTTATTAGGCAAGTGGTCAACAAAACAAAGGCATGGACTACGTGAAACCTTGATCTAGCATCATGATAACATCTTTTCGACTTTGTATAGACCATTGATAGTAACCATTTTGACTACTATCAAAGTAGAGCAGGGGGTGTGTATCGAAGCATACATCCTAAGTCGGGGGCATCCTGAGCCAATGCCAAAACTTTTTTACCATTAGAAGGGTGAGAAAAAGGGTTCTTTTGTGCTGAAGAAGCGAGCTTTGATGCTTTTTCTCCTGCCCGCTGGAAATGGAACACACTAATACGGAAGGGAGCTCCATGGTCTTTTACCGAGAAAAGGTAGCTCAATGATTTTCACTAATAACCATGTGGCTCCTTTTCTTAGATAACCAGGAACGCGGGAGAATCCTCTTTTTCCTGTCGCACTTTCCAGGTAAGCGGCAACTGGGATTGCTCAGGTTCAGGATCCCGTGATCGAGAGGTAGAGGTACGCTCGGACCTCGGATAACCTTCGCTGCCCAAACCCCCGTCTTTTTCATTGAAAAGGTACTCACCCTTTCCATAGTTGCCATACACCCATTCGCATTAGTTCATCCAAAGTTCCTTACCCTTATGCACGAATTATTGAATAAGCCATCTTCCTATCAAGGTTAAGGAGTCAACTGAGCATCTCAGCGGCGGGGCAAGAATCGATTCAACCCACGGTGGAAATACCTGAGCTTGCTTATACTTTTAATGTAGGCTTTCAGGTCGAAAACTTGGGAGACTCTTTATCCAACCTATCGCACGATCGAAGACGCATTCATTGATAGTCGGATCGACGTATGCCAGGTTGTGTGCCAGGCTGTCTTTCTTTCTAAGCCATCCTACTGGCCACCGGTGGTATAAGGAGACATAAGTACTCCTTTATACCTAAAGGTCAGGGGTTCGATTCCCCCTGGCAACATCCTGCAGGCAGATGGATTTACAACCCCTTTGCCTGAAGGTTGGGGGTGCATGGGCCTGCAGGCCTTGTTAGGGGCGGGCCGGGGCAGCGACCCGCAGCGTCCTGGGGCCGCCATGGGGGCCGCCCAGGCTAGGTGAGCTAGGTGGGCTAGGCAGGCTTGGTCAAGGGCCCGCTTCCTAACAAATGCTGAAGGGGAGGATAGGCAAGCAGTGTAGAGAGAGATGGCATAACCACCTGAGGCCAGATATTAAGGTTGGTCTTTATTTCTCTTCACTCCTGAACTGGTTCAGATAATTCTCTGTGTCATTTTGGTATATCATCTACTGTGTCACGTCGTTGGATGGATGACATGTAAAAAGGGAAGCATAAACGTAGGGGCAATAGTTTCCTTCTCTCTCTTATCCATCCAAACACTAGTGTGGCATGGATAATGATGTACCAAAATGACACAGATAAACACGGATGTTCTGTGCCATTTTCACGATATTTCATGCAGAAGGATGTATGGAGTGAGGAGAAAGACAGAATTCTGATAGAAGCTCATGCTAAAGTGGGGAACAAATGGGCAGAAATTGCGAAAAGTCTACCTGGAAGAAATGAAAATACCATCAAGAACCACTGGAACGCCACAAAAAGGAGGCAATTTACAAAACGAAAGTGCAAAACCAAATGGCCAAAACCCAGTTTCATCCTCCAGAACTATATCAAGAACCTTAACTTGGAGAAAGAGAGCACTCGGATATCCAAGGATATCCAACCACCTCCAACTCTTATTAGTGCTCAAAAGAAAATTGAAACTGGGTATGGCCCAGATGAATACATTCTGCCAGAATATAATTTTGACTTCACATTGGATGATGATAATCTTTTCCACATGGATGATATGCCGTTCGATCTTCCATCTGAAATTGATGAACCATGTTTTGATGTTGAGTTGACATTTGATATGCCATGTGAAGTGAAGACAAAGCCCAACAATACTTATTCTGAGAAATAATACTTAATTTTCTTTATCCTTTTGGAATGTTTGATAATGAAATCCAAGGGTGGGAGGATGATAATACAAGTTAAATTCATTGCCGTCTTTTCTTTGTCTTCGAATAATTTAATACTAGTTGGAAATGCTATACCCAGGTTAACCCTACACATGGTTTAGTTTTTCCATGTTATTAGGACTTGTAAGTGATTTATATTTAATAAATTGTTATATTGGGATGTTTATTACTCCTATATAATGATCAGCATTGTTTTGTTTTGCCTATGATATTTGACCTATTTGATGCAGAAAAATAGGCTAGAGAACATGTCTCAGGTTTGGGTAGCAGATTTCTTCAATGGGGGCAATCTTGGACTTACACTAACCTCTTAATTATTTTATACATATGCATGTGTCTGAGTGTTGGAACAGCACTTAAATTCAGAATAATTCAAATAATTAAAGGAATGTTAAAGAAAATTAAAGAAAAGCAAAAACAGTCATACAAGAAAAATGAATTTAAACTAAATAATACTCCTTCCGTCCCATAGAAGTTGACACACTTTTCTTATACCGACTTCTATGGGATGGAGGGAGTAGTACTTATATTATTGGGTTGGATCAAGTGTGATGTGTAGAGCAACTGAATAATCAAGAAAATGAAATGATCAGCAATGTCCTCCAGTTGATGAACAAGATCATGATTTTAAAATCTGCAACCAATGAACTGGGGTTTTATTCCAATGAAAGATTAGATGGAATCCATTCTTTTTCTTTAAAAGTCCTCCCAGAAGGCTACCTAATTAATAAACACCAGCATATTTCTTCATATTCTTTATCCAATAGTTTCCATGATGCTGCCTGTCCAAACGCAAAACAAGAGCCAACAGTCATCTTCCCACAACTACACCAAGGATACATTGCTGAGACGAAACCCATTGGGCCGGATTCCAGGATACTTATAGTTTAAACCAATCTTGATTGTCATTCCAGCTTTGTTTGTCTCACTCATCCAGTACATCTTTTGGTATGAAATTGTTTGTCTTCAGCATCCTTTTGACCATAATCACTGCTGCTTCTTCCATGTGAGGGAGGTGCGCCTTCAATTATAATATATACATACCTTCACTAATCTAATCTCTATACCTTTCATTCAGAAATTCTCTCTTCCTCTGCATAAGGTGATTGGATTGCCAAATGTTGTGGAAAGATTTTACCAACAATGCGTTTGTCATTTTAATGTATGCCTAGAAGAAATTAAAACACTAGAAAATAATTAAATTCTAACTTCTTACCTCTCAATCATATAAGTATATTACAAGCGGCTGCAATTCAACTCTTTCAGATTTATTTTTATTGTAGAGAGGTTGGAGTAGTATCAACAACTCATCTCTTCACTTTTGGACTTGGGAATTCTTCTCCCACTTCCTCCTCCTTTAGCGACCTTGGCTAAACCAACCACATTAATTAATTCAAAGACGAAGGTCCCCGAGTTGTGGAAGATGAGGCTAGACCCATCTTCCCACCTTTGTGCATCTCCAAAGATCTGGGGTTTGAACACCTTCTCATCATCCACCTCTTCGGTCAATAATGCAAATGGACTAAATAAAGTAGGCATATATTTAGTATGTAAGAAGGATCACATAGCTAACTCATTCCATTTCCATATCTGATCAATATGTCCTCAGTTCTTGTGTTCTATGCGTCATCCAACAAAGATTAGATATTCAAAATCTTTTGGGTAAAAAGCATATCAAACAAGACATTGTTTCAATGCAAAGGGAAGATTAACAAAATTGGATTATCTACTTGTAGAAGATTCCATATATGAATTTGTTCCACACAAATGTGCTCCTCAAATAATATTTCCAAAATCAAATATTACACACTTAGTTCAAGCCATTGTTTAATCCTTCCAAATTAGTAATCTTTTTTAATTCACGCCATATTCTGTCTTTCACAGTGGAATTCAGCAGGCTTTCAAGATCCAAAATGCAGTACAGGGAAGGTTGGAATTACTAAATGCTTCATCTACCACATTTACCTTAAAACCAATCAATATCAACTACTTAGGCCCTCTAGCCCCTGATTCTCCTAGCAAGTTGGATATCCTTGGGCATGATTGTAACCCTCTTAGCATGAATCGCGCAGAGATTGGTATCCTCGAACAGTCCAACAAGATACGCCTCCGCCACCTCCTGAAACGCCGCCACAGCAGAGCTCTGGAACCTCAGATCCGTCTTGAAGTCCTGCGCGATCTCAAGAACAAGCCTCTGGAACGGCAACTTCCGGATCAAAAGCTCCGTCGATTTCTGGTACTTTCGGATCTCACGGAGAGCCACCGTGCCGGGGCGGAAACGGTGGGGCTTCTTCACTCCGCCGGTTCTGGGGCGGATTTCCTAGCGGCTTTGGTGGCCAGCTGCTTCCGAGGGGCCTTGCCGCCGGTTGATTTGCGAGCCGTTTGCTTCGTTCGTGCCATTTCTAGGGTTTCGGTGGAGGGAAATTGCAGTAATTGAAAATTGGAATTTGGGATGTAATTTGGAGGGTTTAGGGAGAGCGTTTTATAGGGTTGAAGTTGGCGGGAAATGTATGATTCAAGCTGTCGATTAATGTTATTGTAATCAACGGTGTAGATTTATCTTATAATGGTGTACCCCACCATTAGGGGCCCCACCGCCCCTGCCCTGGGGATTGGTGGAGGAGGTAAATCGCAGGATGTGCCTCAAGTGGCTTATAGGGAGGGCTCACTGTTAAACTTGTGCTTGCAAGGGGTCAAATCCATGCCAAAGGCAGAATTCGAACCCCCACCCTGCAGCAACCAAGCTCAGCTGAAAGGTCTTTTCATCCTCCCCTCTACCACTTATCTTATAATGTTTGTGCGAATCGTTGACGTGGCGTGGACATAACTAGACATGCACCCCGGTTCGGAACCGCCGATTTTGGTTCCAAACCGGCGATTCCGGTTCCAACGGAGGGAGAACCGGAACCGAACCGGGGGCTAGGGGTTTCGGTTCGTGAATCGGCAGTTCCGGTTCCAGTTCGAAACCGCCAGTTTTTCATTTTTTTTTTGTATTTTTTTTGTTTCTTTATGTTATATTTATACATCATACATGTGTTATCAGTTATTATGTGTAATTTATTTATTAAATAAGTGAAACATGTGTAATTGAAAATTGAAATATTGAATTTGAATTAATGTAATAATAATATCATTAAAATTGAAAACATGATGTATGCACTATGCAATATTCAATAATGCAAGTAAAAATTTCAAAGTTGATATTAAATTCATAATAATCATACAATATTAATTAATGTGATCACATAAAAAAATTAATTATTAAAGTCTAAACCATTACAATTTACAAATGTAGAAGTGTAGAGAACACTACAAGTTTACTTCCATGTCAACTACTCTATTGTTACACTTCAAAATTTTAAAAAATACAAACTTTATAAGATAAAATACAACAACATAATAGAGGGGGAAAAAAAAGGACTTGGGCTTAAATTTAGGGTTAAACTTGAAAATTCAAGTTCAACTTAAATTTAAGTTGTCTACGTATCCTCGAAAGGAATCAAAGCCCACGTAGTTCTCTTAACTTACCTCAACTTACCTCTTTGGCTCGGTGGAGGTGAATGGTGATGGCCTTTTTTGTTTACTCTACCAATCTAACTCGCTTCCATATTCCGTAATTTCATCATCCGATCGGTCTTCTTCAATTTGATTTTGAATCTGTGTTTCCGCCTTTGACCAATCATCAAGCAAACACAAATTTTCTAAATTTGTCACACTTAAATTGGATCGTATCGGATCCAAAGTGAGATTACCAAGACTAAATGCTTGTTCGACGGCAACCGTGAAGGCGGAAGATGCAAAAACCTCTTTTACAATCAATGATAAAATAGGGAATGACTTTGTTCTCCTTGACCACCACTTCAAAATATCAAAACTAGTTCCGCTTGTTTCAAACTCAAAAGTGTTAGTAAAATAAGAATCAAGTTCTTGAAAAGGATTAGATATAACCCGTGCACGTTTTTGAGATCTAGCATCATAAAAACTATAAAATTTTTGAAGAGCATCATATTTCCTAGAATTATCAACACTATCACTACTATCATCACCACTAGATTGATCATCATTCGTACCATTTTGTTCTTTATACTCCTTAAAAAGATCCTTTAGTAGATTATAAGTACTTGCAACTATATCTTTAGGATTAGGAGCTTGTTGTCTAGTAGGAGAATCACAATTAGCATACAATGAATCATAGTAGAGTGTTAACAATTCTTCTAAACCATCCGTTCTAATACGTGGGTCCAACAATTTAGCAACTAAACACAAGTCCGGGATTTGAAAAAAATATTTTAACCACTTAGATTTCATGGAAAGAATAGCATTTGACAACAACGGGTGTGCTTCATTAGCACTAAAAACCATAGCAATTTTAACACAATTATCAACAACTAAATTTGAAGTAGGAGAATAAACACCAGATAGTTCTTCAGTAGCATCATTAAAAATTTGCAAAACATCACATAGAGTATAACATGTGTCACATTGATTAGCAAACAAGATTTGACCACCCGCATCTTGTGAGTAAAAAGCACAAATATGATCTTTATAATCAAAAGAGTCATGCAACATTTTATACGTCGAATTCTAACGAGTTGAAACATCTAAAGGAAATTTTTTTGGGTGAATGTTCATAGATTGACAATATCTTTTTCACCTTTTAGTAACGGAAGGGTTTCTCATTATATACCATATAGCACTTTTAATAGGTTGAATGTGTGTTTTCAAAGCACTTATACCATCTTTAACACATAAATTCAATATATGACAAATACATCTAACATGAAAAAATCTACCACCAATTGAGGGTTTGCAAATATCAATAAGACTTTCTAAACTAGCTGTATTAGCACTAGCATTATCAAATGAGATTGTGAAAATCTTTGTAACTAAACCATATTCTTGCAAAATAGTACTCCCTCCGTCCCGGGTATTTTTACCCGTTTGTACGGGCACGGAGATTAAGACGTTTTATTTTTTTAATATATAATGTAAGAGAAAGTAGGGATAAATTAGTAATTTAAAAAGAAAAAGTGAATAAAGTTATTGGGAATGATGAATAAAGTGTAAAAAAGTAATTAAAGTTGTTGGGATTGTAAAAAGTAGGTAATAAAATATTATGTATTTTTGCCAAAAATGGAATGGGTAAAAATACGTGGGACACCCCAAAATGGAAAGTGGGTAAAAATACGTGGGACGGAGGGAGTACTAATTTTGTGAGCAATATTAATGGCGTTATGAGGAACATCAAATGATCTATAAGCAATTAATCTTTTTTGCAAATTCCATGAACTATCAATCCAATGACAAGTAATACCCATATAATCTGATTTTTGCCAAAAATTGCTCCAAATATCCGAACATATAGACACTTTATGAGGTAATTGTTGCAAAATTTATTTTAAAACCAAACCATACTCTTTAACAACTTTAGCAACATCAAGTTTACATTTATTACGATGCAAAGGTGGGGCTTGAGGATTTAAAGTGAGATTTACCCAATCTTGAAAAAAATATTATCGGCAAAGTTAAATGACAAATGTTTGGTGCACATAAGTTTAAGGTATAATCTCAAATAATTAGATTCATCAAATTTAAAAAGAGTGTTACCCGACGCCGATGAACCTTCTCCTCCGGAAGAGGCCGTGGACCCTCGTCCTATTTGTGTTTGACCGGTTGAGATGCCAATCTTTTCCGGATGCTTCGAGTTGATGTGCTTGATGAACGTTCCATATCCTCCGCCATGCTTGAATTTATACTTCGTGCCACAATAGTTGCAAATAACTTTGAATTCATTCGAATTCTCAATCGCCTCCTTCTTGAAATGAATGGAAAATATATCGGAACGTAACACTTGTGGGGAACTTCGAGTCGATCCTCCGCCTCAGCTAGAGCCTCCGGCTCCGTCTCCGGTACCCATACCACCTGAGATTGGTTGACTTCCACTCGCCCTTTTTTGTGATTGACCTTGAATATTATCGTTGTCGTCGTCGGAGGGGAAATCATCTCCAAGTATCTCCCTAACATTCAAGTTGAACAAATGAGGGGAGATTTCTTCATCCGAAGGAATATTTTCAAGTTCAATATCTTCTAAAGTTGGTGAAAGTTGGCGTGGAGGTGGTGGAGGACAATTTAAGGTATTGGGTATGGATTTTCCTCTAGAAGAAGAAGGTGAGGCACCGGATGAAGAAGAATCTCTTCTAGGCATTTTTTTTAGATTGAAAAAAGGATGAATATATAGGATTTATGAACTAAAACTAAGAGACTAGAAGTAGAAGTATACTAATTAGTAGTATATGTGTGGGAAAGAATAAAAAATGATATTGAGAAAATTGAAATGAAAGTGATAATAAGAGAATTGAAATAAAAGACAACAACTTTTTTTTTTAGTTTAATATATATGAACTAAAAAAATAAACTTGAGACTTGAGAGTTGAGATGAGATGAGATTGAGAACTTGAGTAGTTGAGTAGAAATGTAGAATCAATCAAGAATGTGGAATAGAAGAAGAAGTAGTGTAGTAGTAGTAGAAGTAGTAGATTGAATGTGAATGTTGTGTGCCCAAATTGATCACACTTGGGGGGTATTTATAGAGGATTGGAAGTGATCTCATCCATCCATTTTAAATTTTAAACACAAAAAAATCTCAACCCTTGAATTTAAAAAAAAAAAAAAATTCGGTCGGAACCGCCGGTTCCGCCATCCATCTCAACTGTTGATCTTCAACGGTCACACGATCTCGGCCGCACGTTTGAATTTTCAAAATTTAAAAATTCCCGCCCAAAAAAAAAAATAGAGGAACCGCCGATTTTAACCGTGAACCGGCGAACCGGCGATTCTGGTTCGTACGCGGCTGGAACCGAAACCGAACCATGTTCTACCGGTTTCGATTTTTCTCGGTTTCGGAACCGGCGGTTCCGATTCCGGTTAAAATCGACGGTTCCCCGGTTCGAACTGTCAGTTCTGGTTTTTTTGTGCATGTCTAGACATAACAATGAAGTAGTATGAATATGGTTAAAAACAGAGAATATTGCAGATTCCCCACACAACGTGACCATTATACTCCTCATAATTAAACTTAATGTCCTTAAGAATAAAATACTTCCTCCGTCCCACTGAAAAGTACTCATTTTTCCATTTTGGTCCGTTCTAATACAAATTGTGCATAAAAGGATCCACACATATTAATTACTTCTCTCTCTATGGCCCACGTATCATACTAATACACCTACCCACTTTACATTAATACTCCCTCCGTCCCCTTGAAAGGTACGCGTTTCACTATTCCTGGCATCCGCTTCAAAAGCATCAATTTTCTCTATTTAATAAAGAAAATACAAAATATGACCTACCACTTCCCTCTAATACAATTACTCACTTTATCTATAATAATAATACTCTTTAATTTACGTGCAAAAAGCAAATAAAGGTCTTAGAACCGTACACGTGCAAACAGCAAATACGTACCTTTCAAGGGGACGGAGGTAGTATATTATTTCTCTCACCTCACTACACATTAAAAATATTATACTCTTTAATCAACGTGCAAAAAGCAAACATGTATGTTGTAATGGGATGGAAGGAGTACTTCACTTTTGTTTTAAAACAATAGCTCTTTTTAACCAATTTTATTAATATTAGAGGTTATTGAAATACTTTTAAGCAATAAATAAAAATGTATAAAATAATGAAATGCTCATTGGTGAAGAGTTGTGTTAAAATATAATAATATTTTCTTAACACTTTGTGTGACCAATTGCACAAGACCAAGTATTTTTTAAACATGAACCGATATGATAATCACTAGATACACAAATAATTGACTCCCCAATGTGCCTTGAAAATGATGTTTTTCTCAAGACTTAACTCGGGTCTAAAATAATTTTTCTTTGTAAACGTTATGTTATCAAGGTAAATTCTAATTTTAGTTGCGATGTCGTAGAATTATTTAAACAAATCAAACTCGATTTGTATTATTACTATTCTATTACATCTTGAGCCTAAATAAAACCGAATTCTGAGCATAATAATATTAAGTTCAATTACATAAGAACAGAGTTTAAAACATAAATAGTCTAGTACAAGTTTATTTTATTAAAAATAATTTTAAGAAACTTTAATTCTCCATAGCAGTTTACATTTTTTTAAGGTAAGAATTCGATTTATGTTTTTTTAGATGATTTTCTAACTAAATCGAACCGAAAAGTATAAATCTATTCATGAGGTACAAATATTAGGATTGTAATTTGCATCTTTCTTATTATTAAAATTCTTGGTTCACCATATCAACTTTGTTAAATACTAATAAATGTCATGAGTAACTTTTCACCTTGTGATTTGTTTCCTTGTATTGTAGGATGAAACGTGCTAAAATAGTTGATTAATTTGAATTAGAGAAAGAGAAAATTGTATAATCGACTAAGTTAATCGAGGAATGATTGACAAGGAGATTGGTATAATTATTTTCGGAAAAGATTTCAAGAGAAATCCTTATATATAATCTTGATTGCTGCCATTTTTGAGTTGATTAGAACTTTTCTTTTGTTTGTGAAAAACAGTATTGAAACATTCTTTAATGTTCTACTCCCTCCGTCCCGCCCATATTGCACCGTTTACTGTAGCTTTTATGAGAACTTTATGCAGTCAAACGATGCAGTTTGACCGGGACGAAGGGAGTATAACAACTTATCTTTGTTATTTGTGGGTGAACATCTTCTTTGAAAATTGCAAACTTGTTCAAAAAAGTTGATGACATTATAGGACCACAAGATCAACTCTTCATTTTAAAGCAAAAACTCTTTCAAAAACTTATTTCAAACCGTCTAAATATATACTAAAAATAAAAAAATGATAATAAATAATATATCACACCAATAATAAATTATACTTGTTTAATTAAATTATTTCATAAATAATTAATAAGATAAATAAAAATGTATTATCATCTTTAATGAAAACAATAACAATAATTTTATTTAATAAAATCTAAAGTAGTCTCAGCATGAGACAATCTTTCACACAATACCTATACCTATATGCTCTGAAAACAAAGGTGCATGGATTGAAGGAATAAGAAATGAATCTGGAATATGTGAGCTCCAAACACACACAGAGTGCATCAAATTATCAATCATATAGCCCACCTCAACCTTCTTCACAATCTATCAACTAAAGTCCACCAAGGCAGTGAACTCAGCTCCAGAACAAGACTACAATGAAACGAGGAGACGCGTCTCAAAGGCGAGGAGACGAAGCCATAGGCGTCGAATTTGCAGTTTTAGCTTCTGAAAATGCAGTGTTGTAGTGACCTGTGCGTACATTTTCGAGCATCTTAACAACCTCACACATTCTAGGTCTTTGATCTGGGATTCTTGCCACACAGGATATGGCAATCTGTAGCATCTCCACCAGTTCTTCCTCTATGTTGGGATACTTTAGCAGCTCCACATCAAAAACTTCAGCTGTCCACTCTTCTCGAACCACTGAGTGGACCCACCGGACCAAGTGGATCATCTCATCGCCATTCATGGTGGCGGCAATGGGGGACTTACCAGTGAGTAGCTCCAGTATAATTACGCCAAAGCTGTAGACGTCGGATGGTTGCATGGCTTTACGAGTTTCTGTCACCTCTGGAGCACGGTAACCTGCAGAACGTGCGATTGGTGGAGGCAATGAGCTCATTAGGGTCAACAGACCAGGATCGGATACACATCCGTATTGTTGAGAGTTTAGAAAAATGTTGGTAGATTTGACGTTTCCATGAACTAGCTTCCCGTTGTTCTCTTCATGGATACGAGCAATGCCTCTTGCTGCACCAATGGCTATCTTTAGTCGGGATTCCCAGTCGAGGGGAGTCCTGTCTTCTCTTCTGCCTGCAAGTTTCAACTATATTAGTCACAAGAGTGAACTCATTTAAAAGAATAAAGCACAGAACTGGACTTCAAATTCTTCCCAAAAGAACTTCAAAAGGACATACATTAATCTAAATGATTAGGTAATCCTGCATCTAGTATTTGAAAAGGTTAACCATGTATGCATTATGCATAAAATTCTTTCATTGACCATCTGAGGAAACTGTAGAGCTTAGTAGTGTGTCGTTAAACGACAATAGTTCCATTATTAGTTACTCAGCATGTGTATGCTTCAATGGGGGAAGAGGAGATCATGTACAGCTACCAAACTTGCCAACTTCATGACAGTAATAAATACTCACTGAATCATTTATCACAGCTAAATATCCATGAAGATCCAAGAATGAAAACAATTGATAATGATTTGTATGATAATATACCAAGAATAGAAAAGGCTCACCAGTTCAAACATTCATTAGCATATAATGAAATACAGTGTTTCATTTATTTAAATCATAGCAAAGATGAGCCCAATTTCTCAAATATAAAAAGCAGAAAGATTCCTCTACCCCAACTAAGATGCTTGAATATTTAAATGACTCCTGTCTTTTGTACATGTTTTATTTGATTATGTTTATGTAATAATCCATGATTCCCAGTTATCACTACAGCCAAATAAAGGACAATCAATAAGCCAATCAGTTAACTTTCATAGTTTCATGTTAATCATTTCAGCCACTAGCAATCAAGATTCATGTTAATCACAAAGGTTGCATTCTCAAATCAGAGAGAACTCCAAATACAATGAGAATAAAGGTAGCATGAGAATGATAACAAACCATGAAGCATTGAAGCCAAACTGCCTTGATTGTAATAATCATACACCATAAGCTTCTCATCCTTTGAATAATAATAAGCCCTCAACTCAGCCACATTCTCATGTTTGATGCTTCCGATTAAATCCATCTGCTGCTCGAAATCCCTCTTCCCTACGGTCACATCCTTCAACCTCTTCACCACCACCGTCGTGGCGTCCTCCAGTATCGCCTTATACGCTGTCCCGGACGTGCCCTTCCCCAATACTTCAGCAGAGGCTCTCAATAAATCCTCCAAATCAAAAGCATAGTTACGAACACAGATTTTGGGAATCTCCGAAGTGATTCAGGCACATGACCAACAAGATTATTGTATGAAAAGTTAAGCTGCTGCAAATTTGGCAAATTCAAATCAGGAATCACACCAGAAAGTGAGTTTCTATCAAGATTCAACGCAGTAAGTTTCTTCAAACTGGATATAGTGACAGAAATACTGCCATTAAAACCATTATGAGATAAGTCAACAGTAGTCAAATTCTTCCAAACAGAGAAATCCACAGGCAATGGACCAGAGAAACTGTTGTACTGAAGATAAAGAGAAGATAAACTTCTGAGTTCACCAAAATCAAGAGGGAAGGTCCCATTAATGGCGTTGGATCTCAAGCTCAAGATCTGCAGTGCTGATATACGGCTCAACGTGTTCTCTGGAATCGGGCTTCCCGATTCCAGGCAGCCTCACTTCTATCACTCGACTCCCATCATCGCTGCAAGTAATTCCAATCCAATTCTTATACACTGTAACATTTTCGTTCCAGTTTAAGGAACGTAAATGGGAAATGTTATTCGCAAAATCCAACAATGCTGTCTTGTCGCTTTGAAGAAGCGTTTCAGAAGCAGCGTTGCCTTCTTTTATCACCAACAACAACAGAACTCCCACCATGGAAATGAGAAGTTGAAGCTTCAACATTTTTGAATATTTTTTTTTTCAAGAATGTTGGCTAGTGTTCAAAATAAAGAACGCGGCTTTTTGGGTTTGAATTGACAGTAGGAGATGAAACAAATGGGGTGAGACAAAAATATATATAGTATGTTTGAAAGGGAAAAAAGGAGAGGAAGGAGGAAAAGGAAACAAAGTCCAAGAATGGTGTCTGGAAAAAGTGGGTGGATTCTGGTAAAGGGGTTTAGAAAATGGAGCTTACAGAGTTTCAAAATGTGGGATTTGAGTGAAGGTTGTTAGAATCAAAGCAGAGGGAGGTGCTTTTGGGGTTCAGTGCTCAATAACCATAGAAGCAAGAATTCTTTCTTGCAGTTGCATTGCAGCCTACACCTACAGGAAGGAGAGAGAGAGAGAGAGTGTGTGTGAGGGAGAGAGAGTACAGTAAAAAGGTTGAAGGACATATATATGAGCAAATTGTGTGAAAAATCGTGAGGAAATTCGGAAGGATCCAACAGACGGTTCAAGAATGAGTGGGATTTTTCTATAATCAATTCCATTTAGTTTAATTATTAAATCTTCAAGCGTGAGTGGAATTTTTCTATAATCTATTCCATTTTTAGATTAAATTCTATGTTAAAAACTTACTCCATTCCATGCGAGATTTATTGTTAAATATATTAAATTTCACAATTACGATCAATTTTATCGATTCTTAGAAGTTAAGTTAAATTTCACTAATAATTCATTTGTTATTTTGGTCCGACTTTATACAAAATATTCATGTTTTTTGAGTTGATGTCTCACACAAAATAATATTCCTTTCAATTTTGCCATTTTTCACGTCACAATACAAAATATTATTTTTTTTGTTGATGTGATACATACAATAATATTATTATATTCAATCTAGGAGCTCACACTCAATATTAATGCAACTATATATTAAAATATTATTCCTCTTACTTCATTCCATCAAATTGTCTCACATGAGACCATTATACACTTTTTAAATAACACTTTCTCTATAAAATATTATCACTTTTTATTTATATTCTTCATAAAATAGCAATATCACTCTTAATTAATTTAAGAGGTAATTACATGAAAAGTTTTAACATTTTTTTGCCGATTGCGAATTTATCAAACTTTTAAGCAATGTTCGTCTACTGAGGTTTTGATTTTCAAAACCCACAACCAAATTTTAAATATCTTCCCGATAGTACATAACAACATTCTCTCTCCTCAATTAATATTTTTTCTCACTCTATCTCTCCTCTCTCATTTTACATTATTTTTCCTCAATTAATACATTTTTTATCTCTCTATCTCTCCTCTCTCATTTAAATTTTTTAAATAAATTAATACATTGATTTAACATAAAGTTAATACATATTCCCCTTACTCAAAACCCAAAACAAATATATAACACATTATGATTTTCAAACCCCACATAACCTCAAACCAAATATTACCTTGCATAATTATAAATAAGTGCCCAACTTTATGTCTTTATATCATTTCGAACCACCAATTAGATTTCAACTACCGATGCTGATGTGGAATATTTAAAAAAAAATTAAAAATCTTATTTAGCCTTTCTTTTCCACGCTCACCCTAATGTCTTCGACTTGATTTTTTCTTTCAAATTATTTCCACCATTAATTGTTTCACCTATTCTTAATTTCTCATAGGAGTATATAAAATACTCACTCCTTCCCAACTTCAGCTTCACACCTTCCGTTTTGGTCCGTCCCAATTTCAACTTCACACTTCCATAATAAGAAAATGTACATAACTAATATTCCTCTAACATACTTTAATTTCAAAATTGTCGTCACCTTTTTAACATACATAACATACTTTATTATTTATTTATTACCCAAAAATATCAAACTACCCCCAAAAATTACTCAAAAAGCAATTTTTCTTAATTTGCGTGTATACAGTAAATATGAAGATGAAAATGGGATAGGAGATATGACTCTTGTGGGATGTCCAAAAAAAAAACTTTTGAGAGGAAATGAACAAAATATATACTATGAATGTTCATGAAATAATTCATTAACATTATTATCACGTTTCATCAATTGAATATTATTTTTTTTACTATTAATTTTTATTTGCCTAATGCACGTTCATCAAAAGGAAAAAATTTGTGTGCCCCAAGATATCATGGCTCACTATGAGCCCAGATACCCTTAGTATTAAATTATATAAGGATGTATATTCTTTATTTTTTGAAATTTTTAATGAAAATATATATCTTTTAAAATAAAATTTTGTATTCTTATTAATTAAATTATATACCATTTAAAATAAAATATTATATTCTTACACATATTGTATACATGAGACTATGAGCGTGAGGTAGAGAGAATACGGTAAAAAGGTTATATATCTTTATATATATATATATAGTATATGAACAATTCGTGAAAAAATCGTGAGGAAATTTAGAAGGATCCAATCGAGAGTTTAAGCGCAACGACTACAGGATTTATGATACAATAATACAAATCCATTTCTGAAATAATATCTCTTCCCTTTTTAGTTTAATTGAATGTTTAATATCCTTCCCTAACGTTAAATTTCACATATATATATATATATATATATATATATATATATATATATATATATATATATATATATAGAGTGTATATTAGGTGCACCCGGGTGCACCATTGCACCCATATTTGTATAACTTTTTATTCTATTTTGTATACATGTTATTCTCTTTTGTATACGTTTTTGTAATAATTGTATACTTTTTTCACACTAAGTTTTTCATTAAAAAAACAAGCATTCATATGTGTATAACTTTTTATTCAATAGTGTATACATGTATTTTAATAATTGTACATTTTTTTACACTCAATTTTTTATTAAAAAAATTAACAATTAAATTGTATACATTTTTACTCATAATTGTATATGTTTTTGCTTATATTTGTACGTGGGTGCACACTATATTTAGCCATATATATATATATATATATATAATTTAAATAAAAAATATTTTTAATTAATTTTATTTATTTTTAAAGGCAAATTAAATTTCACTATTTATGCACTTTAAAGGAGAGTCTCATGTAAATCATATTTTTTAAAATTATTTTTTAATATATAAAAAAATATTCTTTGTAGAGTAATAATTTTTATATATAAGAGAATACTTCATGTCTCTAAAGAATAATTTTTCATGTACTAGAGTATCCATAAATCAGGATTTACAAGAATTTGAAGAGTAATTTTTTAATTTAGAAGAACAACAATTTATATGTCTAAAGAGTAGTTTTTAATGTACTAGAAAGTGATCCATAAATCAAGTTTTACAAGAATTTCAAGAGTAATTTTTTAATTTAGAAGAACAACATTACATGTGTCTAAAGAGTAATTTTTCATATACTAGAGAATAATTGATAAATTAGGATTTATCACAAGAATGTAAAGATTTATTTTTTTAATGAAGAAGAATTGGAAATTGATATATCTTTAAGTATACTATAGCAGAAATTTTTTTAACTCACATGTTATTTTCAGAACGCTCTGATGTGACGTGTAATTTTTTCCATTTTTAAAATTTTTAATATTTTTCTTATTTACTTTTAATTAACTTTCTTATTTAATATTTTCTTTCTTAAATAATGTATTTCTTATTTTTTATAATGATTAAATTTATAATATTTTATTTGTTTATTTGGATGTTATTAATTAATTACTAAATTATTTAATACAATAAATTAATTAATTAATTAATATCAAATTAAATTATATATATATATATATATATATATATATATATATATATATATATATATATATATATATATATATATATGAAGGAAAAAAATTCACATAATATTTTCTTTCATTCTACCTATAAAAATAATTTATAAATAAAAAATATTAAATTACTTTTACTAATTTTTCTAAAATAATTTATTTTTAAGTAATAAATAATGTATAGATCATATAATGTGGATTAGATTAGTGTTTTTAAAATTAAATTAAAATTTTAAATTATTAAATTAATGATTTTTAATTTTGTTGAGGAGCACACTCTTGGAGACTGTCTCAGGCCGACCAGTTTATAATTCTTTTAATTAATTATTATTATTTTTCGTTTTTTCGTTAAAGATTTTATAAATTTAAAAAAAAAAATTCATTTTTTATTTTTATTTTGAATTATTCATAAAATAGTTTAGAGTGAGGCTTACGTGCGTCCGGGCGCACACCGTGCACCTTTATAAGTTAGTATTATGGGTAAGGTTACATTGTTTTGTTCTAAATGGTATATACTTTAATTAATAAATGTACATTATTTTGTCTAAAAGGTACACATTTTTGTATTTTTTATTTTTCTTCAGAAAATAAAGGGTACACATCTTTATACTAAAGGATATACAATTTAACAGAAAATTCTAAAGACACACAGAATGGGTTCCCGTGCGCCCAGGCACACAAATTTTATTCTTCACAAAATAAAGGGTACACATCTTTATACAAAAGGATATACAATTTAACATAAAATTCTAAAGGCACATGGAATGTGTTCCCATGCGCCCAAACACACACAAGTTTTTGCTAATAATTTATTGTATTATTATCATTTTTTTAATCGAGTATCCTATTTTATTAATATATTATCTCTTTTCATTTATATTATAAAATTATTTCTAAAAATGTTATGTTAATGGGGAGAACATATAATGTATTGAATATAACAAAATATATTTCCAAAATTAGAATAGAGAATCTTAATCCATTCAAATTTCCAAGAAATGTTCATTTCAAAACTTACTGCTTTTTGTAAGAAACTTTATTCATTTGCGGATATCTTTTCTTTTAGTATAATCTTCTATGAGATTTTTTGTTCTAGTTTTTAATATTAAAGATAAATGCTTCCATTTTTGTCCGGTGTGACGAGCACGTTGATCACCTTTTTATACCATTTAATTTAAGAGCTTTACAATGCTATAAATAAATAATCTGAATTACAAAATTAAAATTTTAATAATAAACAATTTAAAATTAAAATGAAATAATTAAAGACAATATTCTCCTTCTATAATTATATATATATATATATATATATATATTATACACATATATCCTATAATACTAAATCTAATTTATATTAACAAAAAACCTACTTCAATTTAATTAACTTAAAATATACATTTTATAAAAGTTTACCCTCATCAAATATATATATATATATATATATATATATATATATATATATATATATATATATATATATATATATATATATATATATATATATATATATATATATATAATTATCAACGGGACATTTAGTTTGTATAATCCTTAATTTCATTACTAAAGTGATTTACCACCATATCAATAATAAAATTCGTTGGTTATAAGGTGGTTATTGGTATTTTTTACTAACAAAATTCTAAATTTGTTGGTAAATATTTTAATTGATAATAACTTTATTGAAATTTATATAATGAATCTATATGTAATATTAACTATTCCATTTATAGAAACAATATAAATTCATTAGTAGTCAATTGTTAAAAGACAATTATAATATTCGTTGGTATTACATAGATATGAAGAATTTGTCATTGTATTATTATTATTTCACACAACTTTAATAAAGTAAACTAAAGAAAATAGTATAAGTAGTTAAAATTTATTGTCTAATTAAATGGCTACACGTGAGTTTTATTGATTAAATATAAATTAATAAATAATTTGAGCCCAACAAATTAAATGGGGCTTAAATTAAATGAGTTTTGGCCCAAGTCAAGCGAACCTAAATCAAATGAGGCCTGACTTAAATAAAACAAGCCCAACAAATTAAATGAGACTTAAGTTAAATGAGACCTGACTTAAGTCAAACAAGCCCATATAAATTAAATTAGACCCAAATAAAATAGGCCTGATTACAGTCCAAGCAAGTGGAGGCCCAAGCCCCCAAGATGTGGCTCAAATAGAGTGGACCAATCAGAATGCAAGGTATTAATGAGGGAGTCTTCACCTCTCACCTATATAAAGGGATCTCCTCCATTCATTTGAATCACACACTGAAGCATCTGAAGACACAGACACTTTGAAGAGATTGAAACACGAGCAACGCTCCTCAAGATCTTCAAGGCGAAGAACGATATACGATTGGGGATTAAAGTTCTAAGCCCCCAGATCGAGTGTTTCTCATAGCAAGCACGTTGAGTTCTTCAGTGTTCTTCGAGCCAAGAACAGCATACGACCCGGGATAAAGGTGCTAAGCCCTCAGATCGAGTGTTTTCACATCAAACACGTTTAATCCAAATAAAGGCTCGATGCCTCTGGATAAATGTTATAAAGTCCCAAATTTGAGCTCAAACAAGCTTCAACTGAATATCCGACTCAACACACAAAGTCAGCGCAGTCAACACAGCCAGCACGGTCAACACACAAGTCAAGTCAAAGTCCAAATTGGTTCGAGAGAAGAATCAGAGGATAGATAGAGATTGTTTCCTAAATTATCAAGTTCAATCCATCTGAATTATTATTGTACTCAATTGTGTTTATTTTATTATAAATACAAAATTTATTGTTACAAATTTTGATACGCCAAGGGGGACCATCTCTACCTCTCATCTCTTCTCTCTACAAGCTTGAAAATACAACATGACTCCTATTAAGATCACAGTGGGAAGGACTGCTGCTTCCAAGCTCCGATTCATTGAATGAATATGTTGTTGTTGTCACAAGGAGTATGTCAAAGAAAGCTCAGTCGGAGGCCTCTTCTGGATCCAACTCTTAGATCAAAGTGGCTTCGAGAAAACAGCCACCTATGAAGGATGATAGTGATAAAGACTCTGTATGTTCACACCCTCTATCATCTTCAAACTCTTCATCTGACTCAAGTATAGCTCCAGTAATGATGGCAGGTACTACAACTATTGAGGAGCAACTAGCAAACATGATAAAAGTTATCAAAGGGCTCAAAAAACACATAGAAGCTCAAGATATAAAGATCTCCTAATTGATGGAAAAAAGAGACATTGCAGAGACTAGCCGTGCAAATGGAAAAGGAGTTGTGAACGAAAGTGAGGTGGAAGAGTTCACAAGACACCAAACTACTGAAAAAGAGCAAACTGAAAGGGGAGTGCAACTTTCGGCTGATGGAATGCTCCAAGTGGATCAACTGAAGGATATTATACTTGGAACAATAAAGGAAAGGTTTGAGGAGACTTTCAAGCCTACCGTCGGTTATGTCAAGCCATACACAAAAAGAGTGAACAACTTAAAGATGCCAGCTGGTTACCAACCTCCCAAATTCCAATAATTTGATGGCAAGGGAAACCCAAGACAACACGTGGCACATTTCATTGAGACATGCAATGATGCTGGTACTTATGAAGACCATATGGTGAGGTAATTCGTTCGTTCTCTCAAAGAAAATGCCTTTGATTGGTATATCGACTTGCAACCTGAACCCATTGATAGTTGGGCGTATGGAGCATGAATTTCTCAATCGTTTCTACAGCATGAGGAGAACCGTTAGCATGACTGAGCTAACTAATACTCGCCAATTGAAGGAAGAGCCTGTGATTGATTATATCAATCGATGGAGACACTTGAGTTTAAACTGCAAGGATCGATTATTCGGAGAGTCTGCTATCGAAATGTGCATCCAAGGAATGGAGTGGAGTTTACTCTACATACTCAAAGGGATTCAACCAAAGACTTTTGAAGAGTTGGCTACAAGAGCTCATGACATGGAATTGAGCATGGCTGCCAGTGGAATCAAGCACTCACCAGTATCGGATTCCTATAAGTCCAGTGATAGACAGGAAATCAAGAAAGGGGACAAGGCGTATGCCACAAATTCCAATAGAGAATCAATGGCCATAAACATCGCTACTGTCAAGGTTCGAAAGAATGAAAATGATAAGAAAGATAAAGGGAAACAAGTTACTCAAGAGTGGGGGCAAAGAAGATTAACCCTGAAGGAGATGCAAGAAAAATAATATCCATTCCCGAACTCTGATGTTTCTGTCATATTCGATGATCTGATGAAAGACAAACTCATCAAACTCCCTGAGATGAAGCGCCCAGAGGAAGACAATCAAATTAATGACCCAAAATATTGTAAATACCATAGATTGGTGGGTCATCCTATTCATGATTGTTTTATCTTCAAGGAAAAGATCATGCAATTGTCCAAGGAAGGGAAAATTGTATTAGATGATGAAGCAGCCACAAACTTCACTTCAGTAAAAGAAAGTTGTGACAAAAGCTCATGTCATGTGGTGAGTGAGGAGGGTAGCGAAGGTGAATCAATTGAGGCTAAAGAAAAAGCTTACTCCATGAAGGTGACCTTCACGGATGAAGACATGTTATTGGGCTTACTACATCATAACTGACCTTTATTTGTAACTGGTTATACACAAGGGCTACGAGTAAAGCGTATACTTGTTGACGGAGGCTCAGTGGTGAGCATCTTGTCTTTAAAGATGTTGAAGAAGTTAGAAATACCAGTGGATGAACTCAACCATAGCCGATTAATGATCCAAGGGTTCAACCATGAAGGGCAAAGAACTCTTGGCACAATTGTTCTTGATTTGATGATTGATGAGATGAAATCAACGGTGCTGTTCCATGTCATTGATGCAAAAACTTCATACAACATGCTTTTGGGGCCATGAGAATGGCGTGATCCCTTCTACATTACACCAGTGCTTCAAGTACAGTGAAGGCAACAATGTGAAAAGGATATTCGGTAATGACAAGCCATTTACTGAAGCTGAAGCTTACTTTACAGATGCTAAGTATTTCTGTAAGAGTACAAATGAAGTAAAGTGTGAAGAAGCCCCAGCACAAAATGATGAGGGCAGTAAACAAATAAAGGATGAAGGAAGCACATCATTCGCCGCTTCCAAAAAGAACAAAGAGAAGCTTGAGACCTTGGAAGAGTTGACGTTACCTTTAACAAAAATTAATGCAAGTATACTTTCTTCTCCACCACTCGAAGGATTCACACGTCCTATTGAAGGAGCAAAGGTCGAGTACGGTGAAGTATTTGAAGAGGAAATAGCCAAGTCATATGGCCCACAAGCTTTTAAACTTCTCAAGAAGGCTGGTTATGAGCCGAAAGAAAAACAGATGACAAGCAAGTTGCCTCAAGAGACTATCAACCCATCAGAACATGGGTTCAATGCCACTCAGAAAATGTTGAAAATAGTGGTCACACTGTAAAAAATGTTAAGCCAGGTTTGGGATATATCCTTCAAAAGCCAGTCCGCATTGCAATTAGAAGAGCAAGTACAAACTATATCACCGAGAGAGAAGCTTCATCCATGAAAGATATGTTTGATAAAGGTGGAAGGAAAATCAAGAGAAGCTCTGTCTTCTAAAGGCTTGGGAGTGACTTTGAAAGGCTCGGACCCTGTGAGAGAAAAAAGTGTGGGAAGAAAAATAATTTCAAGTCTCCTAGCTTCAACAAACTCCAGAGTCGAATTCCCTCTCGCATGAAGAGACGAAACATTTTAACTGTGTCATGTGGAATAGTGTTGAAAGTAAAGATGCAGACAATTGTCTTTACTAAAAATGATAATGATAATGATAGAGAAAGCATAGCTTCCAACAATCATATCACTGCTCTTGAAGATTCTCAAAAGGAGGAGGTAGATGCTGAAGATGCCCCTCCATAATTTGAACATGGTGTGAACATTGGCCCCATAAATGGGAAATTCTTGAAACGCTATTACGCGTAAAACAACTACAAGATATTACGCTCCTTGATATGAGCTAAAACTATCCATACTCTGCTCATTGATACGAGCCTAAACTATCTAACACAAATCAAATACCATGCTCCTCGACACGAGAGAAAACTATCCACACAATGCTCCTCGACATGAGAGAAAATTATCCACACAATGCTCCTCGACATGAGAGAAAACTATCCATACAATGCTCCTCGACATGAGAGAAATCTGTCCACACAATGCTCATCGACACGAGTGAAAAAATATCCACAAAAGGCTCCCTGACACTAGTATAAACTGTCTACAAGTTAAAGCTAAAGACTCGTTGACACGAGTATAAACTGTCAAGCAAATTCAAATTCAACGCTCCATGACGCACGAGCCTAAACTGCATGTTACTCCTGGTCTGCATGAGTATAAATTGTGTACGACAAACTCCTGATCTGCATGAGTATAAACTGTGTACGACAAACTCCTGGCCCGCATGAGTATAAACTATGCACGGCACCCCCCTCCAAATCAAATCATGTCCCTTTAAACTATGTTATGACTTGATTATCTTTAAAGAGATACGTAGGCAACTTAGAATCCCACTAAGTTCAGTCATGTCATAAATTATCTTGTGTAAGTTCGCGGGTCTATTGAAGAAGTTAGTGAAGTACATCGGTGAAGTGATGAAATTACCTTTCAAATGAGCCATTGGAGTTTGCAAACGCTTCACATTACTCTCCATGTCGGAATCTTGTTAATAGCTTCCATACCTTGTTAAACAGCTGCCATTAATGGAAAAGAAGCAGAGTGCCACCTTGAGGAAGAATGACGATTTTGATATTGAACTATGGTGAGGCCAATGTTGCTCCATCGATTCTATCTCAAGAAAGAGTGACAATATTGATATTGTGCTGTGGCGAAGCCATATTGCTCTGTCGATTCCATCTCATGGAAGAATGACGATATTAATGTTACTCTGTCAATTCCCTCTAAAGGAAGAGTGTGAGGCTGTTGTTGTACCACTGATTTGAGATCAAGGAAGAATTGGTAGGCCTCTCTTGTTCCCAAATTCATTAAAAAGAGGGAAGAGTTCGAATTAATTTAATTTATGGATTTAATTAATTAAAAGACCTAGAATAATGGGATCAATTAATTAATAAGTCCAAAATTATAAATTAATCATATGACCGACCAGGTTGAGAGGTCATGAGCCCTTAATATATAAAGTGTGGCAATAGTTGAGGCCCAAAAGTGAACAAAAAGAGATCAATGGCCCAGCTATTAAGTAAAAATTGGTGCCAACATCTTGGGTTCAAATGAATGTAATGGCCTAATTTTTTTGCTGAAGTGGAGGGATGCCCAAAGAAATTAATAGTTTGGTTTTTTATATGGCCCAATCACAATTGCAAGCTCAGAACTATTCAAAATCCTAGGCAAATCACGTAGGTGATTAAGCTGGATTGAACAAATCATTTCCTTTTTTGCTTCCAAGGCAGAACACGAGAGCTGCTTCCAAAAAAAAATATAGCAGATCACGTGAATAAAAAAAAATCAAACCCCTTCCCAAAATTTCTTCCAAGCACGTGAAGTTTCAATTGCAAGATACAAACTCCTTCTCTCTCCTTGGGGGTTTTCTCTCTCCTGAAATGGATAAGAAGGAATGCAAATCTGCTCCTCAATTTCAAGCATCACAGCAGCGAAAGTAAAAGCAGCATCACCGCCTCGTCGGAGTCCGATGCTCACGTCCTTCGAGTCACGAATCGCCACTACCCTCACCGGAGTCTGCTGTGTTCGCCACCAGTGTTGTCACAAACAAGAGGCCAGCCGCATCATCTCCTCACTCTGCTGCTCATGGCATCAACGCAAATCTACACCATCAACTTGCAACCAGATCTCCTGCCGAAAACAGCCGCTGGTCTCCTCGCCACTGCACACGGCCTCCCGCCGATCACCACGCTGGAGACCGTCTTCATCGCGGACCGCCGCTTCAAAATGCAGCCACCATTCGCCATCAGCCGTCGACCCCAGTCGCCGCCCTCGAGCGCGTTGCCGCTGCTGTTTCTCGCCGAGACCAGCCACGTCGTCAGCCGTCGAAGAAGAGCCACCTCAGGCCACTGACCTTTCGCCAATTGCAGTCTTCCGGAATCTGCCCGCCGATGTCCAGCCATGAAGATCTGATCCGGCCACGCTACCGCGGCCAATCTGTCGCCATTTGACGTCATCTGTTGTTGCTTACCACCACCTGCAACTGTTAGGCGGATGCGGTCGTCATCGTCGTCCGTGTTCGTCGTTCACGCCGGAGAAGGTGGTCGAGGGAAGAACTCCACCGTGCTCAGATTCCCGTTGAACTCACACAAGAATTCAAATCCACGTTCTACCCGTTAGGGTCATAAATGGGTGATTAAATAGGATCAAAAGTGTAAGGCTATGGGTCATCTTCCAATTAATTGGAATGGGCCCAATACTTAGGAAAGAAGACCATCGTTTGGGCCATAACCCAAAAGGGCCCAACAATCTCCACCTTAGCCCAAATCATTCACCCTTGTGTATAACTAAATGGGAATTTATCATCGCACTTTTTCTCGGACACCTGCAAAAAGAAAGACACAAAGTCAAATACAAGATCCAGAAATTTGACACAAAGTCAAGGTATCACAAAAGATACATAAATCTAAGCCGGAGCAAAGATCATGGATACACAGTCACAAAATATTTAAAATATCCCAAGGAAAAAATAAACGGAGCACACAAGCTCAAGAGTGGACACAACATCCACGGAAAAGAACTGCATACAACATGCTTCAATCAAGAGAGTCGAAATTTAAAGTCCTCATGCAAGACCTAAATTTTTCAACAGATAAGCATTTAGTACCCATATCAGCAGGATTAAACTCAGATGCAATTTTTTTTAGGTTAACAATACCTTTTTCCACAATATCACGAATGAAATAATACATAACATCTATATGCTTGGTTCTATCATGGAAAACATGATTTTTACACAACTGAATCGCAGACATACTATCAGAAAACACAGTGGCACATTTGTCAAGAAAACCTATTTCATTCAAAAGGCCTTGAAGCCAAATAGCTTCCTTTAAAGCATCAGTAATAGCCACGTATTCAGATTCAGTTGTAGATAAAGCAACCACATGCTGTAACTGAGATTTTCAACTTATGCAAAAGCCACACAAAATAAACACATAAGACGTTGTAGACTTCCTATTATCCCTATCATTTGCATAATTAGAATCAACATAGCCAACAAGGCTCACACCATTTGCAGATTTGGAAAAGCGCAAACTTACCTCCATGGAGCCCTTGAGGTATCTCAAGAGCCATTTCAAAGCCTCCCAATGAGGCGCACCTGGATTAGCCATATACCTACTCAAGCAACTAACAGAATATGCAATATCTGGTCTAGTGCTAATCATAAGATACATAACAGACCCAATGACATTGGAATAAGGAACCTTTTCCATTTCAACAATTTCAGAATCAGTCTTTGGAGACTGATCCTTACTTAACACAAAGTGAGCAGCAAGAGGCACATTCACAGTTTTAGCAGACATCATAGAGAATTTACTCAAAATCTTTTCAACATATGAAATCTGATTAAGCAAGAGAACATGGTTCTTCATATCTCTATCAATGTTCATACCAAGAATCCTTTTAGCATCTCCAAGATCTTTCATATCAAAATTATCACATAGACTCTTTTGAACAAGCTCAACATATTCAAGATCAGGGCTAACAATTAGCATATCATTCACATATATGAGCAGAAAAACAGGAACAGAAGTATCAATCTTGAAGTAAAGACAATTATCATGCAAGCTTCTCTTAAACTTCAACGATGTCATGCATTGATCAAACTTCTTATTCCACTGTCTAGGAGATTGTTTCAAGCCATACAAGGATTTCTTCAAAAAACACACATGATCAGGATTTTTGGGGTCCACAAAACCCTCAGGTTGTTTCATGAAAATCTTTTTGTCCAAATCACCATTAAGAAAAGCCGTTTTGACATCCATTTGCTTCAATTCCCAATCAAAACGAGCAACTAATGCAAGTATTATATGAACAGTGGTGAATTTAACAACAGGAACAAAGATTTCATTATTATCAACCCCTTCCTTTTGAGTAAAACCTTTTGCTACCAATCTAACTTTAAATCTAACATTTTCAGGCTCATATTTCACTTTGAAAAGCCACTTGCAATCAACAACAGAGCAATGAGCAGGTTTTGGAACCACAGTCCAAGTATGATTAACATGCAATGATTTCATTTCATCTTTCATAGCATTTAACCATTTCACAGAGTTGTCAGATTTTAAAGCCTCTTGATAGGTCTTAGGTTCATTATCAACACTTTCAAATGCATTACAAGCATGAGTATCAATATGAAAATCATCATACATAGCAGGTGGCCTAATATTCCTTCTAGGTCTATCCCTAGGCAACACATAGTCATCATCTTCAGGAATATCATGCACATTTTCATCATTGATAGCAGGTTCATTGGCAACAAGTTCTTGATCAACAATAGTGTCAGGCAAGTTTCAACATCAGATAACAAAGGAGACAACTCCACCTCACTCGAAGAAGTGGTAGGATCATGTAAAGGCACAACATCAGGCAAATGAGCAGATAAGCAAGGAAATTCAGATTCATTGAAGATCACATCCCTACTAATCACAATTTTAACCCGATTCAGAAAAATCCCACAGCCTATAACCTTTAACACCCTCAGGATAACTAATAAAAACACATTTTCTACTCCTAGGATCCAATTTTTCATATTTCTGACGCACAAACGCAACACAACCAAATACAAGTAGCATAGAATAATCAATACTTTTACCAAAAAACACATAGTCAGGGCACTTACCCTTTAAAGGCACATAGGGGGATTTGTTTATTAAAAATGTTGCGGTAATAAGCGCTTCACCCCAAAACTTTTTAGAAAGTCCAGAAGACACCAACATGCTCCTCACCCTTTCTAACAAAGTCCTATTCATCCTCTTAGCAACCCCATTCTATTGGGGAGTGTAAGGAGCAGACTTATGTCTCACAATTCCAGATTTGACATATAAATCATCCATGACATTATTGTAAAATTCCAATTCATTATCAGTTCTAAGATACTTAATCTTTTTACCTATTTGATTTTCAATCAAAGTTTTCCAATTTTTGAACTTTTCAAAAACATCAGATTTGTTTTTAAGTAAAATCACCCACACTTTTCTTAAAAAATCATCAATAATGAACAGAAAATACACATTGCCACCTTGAGTTGGCTCACTAGAAGGCCCCCACACATCAGCATGTAGGTACTCAAGTATATCACTACACGAAGAAGTCTTAGGGTACGGGGAAACAGGGAATTTCACCTTCGCATATTTGTCTTGCACACAAGAATCACAGAAAGGAATGCATGTAAACTTATCATTACTAAAAGAACCAGCTTTATGCAATATTTCAAGACCTTTTCCACTCATGTGACCTAACCTACCATGCTAAATATTTGTTTTATCCTCTTTAACAGCGTTAGCAGACATAACAACAGATTTAGCACAACAAACATACAGGTTATTCATTTTTTCAGCATTAAAGATGGGCACAGAATCCTTTATAATAGACATGCAACCCTTTCCCCACCTACCCTCAAGCCCCTCATCTTCAAGTGCAGCACAAGAAATCAAGTTGTTACACAAATCAGGCACATGTCGCACGTTTTTCAAAGTGAACACAAAATCATCTTCAAAACGCAAGCAAATGCCACCAACACCAAGCACATCACATCTTTTTTCATTAGCCATAGACACAGATCCATGAGAAACAATTTTATATGAAGAGAAAAGATGTTTAAAAGGTGTCATATGAAATGTGCAACCGGAATCCACAAGCCATTCACTATCACACAGAGATAAATGCACAGAATTCACACAACTATCAGAAATAGCAAACACATCACCATAATTCACAGATTCAGAGGCAACATTAGCATGATCATTAGAATTATTCCTCTTAAGATGAGGACACTTGTTTGCAAAATGTCCCCTTTCATGGCAATTAAAGCATTTCTTCTTTTTCTTGTCCCCATTTTGATTATTCTGGGATTTCACATCAGAATTTTTGTTCTTGTTCTTATTCTTGTTCTTGTTCTTGTTACAATTGTTAGGTTTCCCCTTAACATGCATAACTTTCCCAGAATTCTTAACACCCCCATTTTGTTTTAAATCATGCTCTTTGCTTTTTAAGGCATTCACCACAATATCAAGAGTAACGTCATCACGACCATACTTTATAATAGACTTGACATCATTGTAAGAATCAGGTATAGCATTTAAAAGCACAATAGGAGTGTATTCATCAATATGCTTGTCACCAGTTAGCTTAATATCTTGAATCAACTTCGTGAACACATCCAAATTTTCTTCAACATCTTTGTTTAAATCAAGTTTAAAACGAAAGAATTTTTCCAGAAGAAACATTTTACTAGGCAAAGATGTTTCAGTGTATAGCTTATCCAACGTTTCCCACAAATCTTTTGCGGACTCATGCACACCAATTTTTCTAAGCATAGAATCAGAAAGATTCAAGATAATCGCGAACAAAGCAAGCTCATTCATCTTAGCCTTTTTAGCAAGTGTATCATCCTTATCATACGAGTGATCTACATCTTTGAATACTCTTTGTTGAATGAGTATGCACTTCATTTTCTGTTTTCAGATACTGAAGTCTCGCTTACCATCAAACGATGCTTGTCCAAACAAAGACGAAGCCATGGGTATTTAAAGTTGAGTAAAACACACTTTGAACGAAAAAAATACAGAATTACAGAGCAACAATCTGTTACACACCAGGTTGGCCCTACTCTAATCACACACAAAGCGAGAAACATAGCAGTATAACACACAAGGACAGATTTTCAGCAGCGGAAATTGAAAGACTAAGATGACAGTTTCACAAAAGAAATAAACAAGAACAGTAATAAGAGGGCCAGCTGCCTCAGGGCATCACACAAGAGCAAATAAGAGGGCCAGCCGCCTCAGGGCATCAGACAAGAAAAATAAATAAGAAAGGCTAAAGCTATTTCACCAGAGCGGTGTCTCCGACGAGAACACCGTACCACCTCTACGAGCTACCAGCCCTTTACTTAACGGGGGTGGATCCCTCGTAGTCTTGTTCACATAGCAAACACGAACGGGGCAGCCTCCACTCCAAGTTTCAACCTACACACAAAGTGAGAAACATTGGGGGTTACTGAAGGCACAATCTGAAAAAATTTTAGAAAAGCACGATCCGGAAAAATAACAAAATAAATCTGAAATTTTTCTGAATAATATAAAATGAGGAGGAGAGATACTTCCCTTCCACAAAATGGAGAGCCCAATCTGACTGGAACCCTAACGCCGGCGGTCAACGGTGGCGGTGGCTGGAGATCAGCGATCGGCGTTGGTGGCTAGCGACCGAGCAGTGGATGGAAGCACCGGCTCTGGTCGATTCCAGAGATGGACAGCAGCGGTCACGATTCTGGTGATGGCAGGTCCAGCGGTGGGCAGGAGCGACGGTGCCTGGATGAAACCCTAGCGACCGGTGCTCACTGGTCGCGATTCCGATGGAGCGCTGGTGGCTGGTGGCCGGTGGCCGATGGCGTCGAACAGAAACTGTCGAACCCTTCTGGCAGCATCGCTCATGGTCAATAGGCGGCGATCGGAGTAGCGTTCCCTCGCGACGGCGGCAGCTCGAGATGGATAGCTCCAGGCGGAACCCTAGCGGCTGGCGTCGTATTCCGAGCGGTGGCAGTGTGAGCTCCTTCCTGTCGCATTCCCGGCGAGCAACGGTTGAGCGCGGATGGCAGGCAGTGGGCCCATCACGCGATTCCAGTCAGCTCGCGATTCTGTGCAGGCGACGGAGGCTGAGCGCGGATGGCGGCAGGGTTTTGCTGCTGACCAGATCCTTCAGAACTCAGCAGCTAAAAGTGGTGGCGGCTATGATCCGGACAGATCGCGACCAGATCACGATTCCGGTGGCTGTGAGTAGATCACCACGGTGGCCATTCTGGTTGGTCAAATCGTGACCAAATCGCGATTCTGGTGATGAAATCTGGCGGTGGTCGGACAACGGCGATCTCCCATCGGTGGCTGACGATCAGCAGCTTCGGGAAATAGATGGACGACGAAACCCGCTCTGATACCACTGTTAGGTGGATGCGGTCGTCATCGTCATCCGTGTTCATCATCTACGTCGGAGAAGGTGGTCGAGGGATGAATTCCACAGTGCTCAGATTCCCGTTGAACTCACACAAGAATTCAAATCCACGTTCTACCCGTTAGGATCACAAATGGGTGATTAAATGGGATCTAAAGTGTAAGGCTATGGGCCCTCTTCCAATTAATTGGAATGGGCCCAATACTTAGGAAAGAAGACCATCATTTAGGCCATAACCCAAAAGGGCCCAACAACAATAAACGCCAAGCTCGCCGCAAATCTAGCAAAAAATCACGATCCAGCCAAAGTGATCATTGTTCCACCTTTCGCCCACCACCCGCACAGCTAGATGATCGCCGAAATCATGCCAGAGACACGGCACCACACGACACCTCGCGAGACCATCACGACTACCACAGAACCACCGCTCGATCATCGACTACCACCGGATCTGCTGCGATGCACCTTCAGCGGAAGGCTTCACCATCGCTCAACTGCCAGTTGCCATCGATCCTCACGCAATCGCCATTAGGTCCATCATCGTTGATCAGTCGGGAGACTACATGTCACCGGGAAGCACTACCCATTGCTGCCGCCAGGAACCCAGTCTCGATCAGCCATCTTCAGCCTTCATCTTCTTCTATTGGAACTCGCCAACGCTGCTACTATAGCCATTCTCATCACCGGAGATTACTTCAGCCGCTTCGAATCCGCCATGTTATGCCTCCAGTAGCCGTCGCGCGCCGCTGCCTTTAAAAATATTGAAGAAAAGGAAAAGAAACGAATGTCAATTCTTTCAATCGGTAGACGGAAAAAAATCAAATGCACTGAACCTTCAAAAAAATTGAAGAAAAGGAAAAAAATGAATGTCAATTCTTATAATCGGCAGACAGAAAAAAATCAAATGCACTGAACCTCCTATTATATAGTGAGGAACCTGCAGCAAATTATGGCAAATATTTGTATGATTAAAATCTCTCAAATTTTAGGAGATTATTTACTACAAATGAAATTGATTGATTGGAATTCAAAATCAGCTGGGATTGCAGATTGATTGGAATAAGATCTCTCAAATTTCACATTTCATGTTCTCCCGAAATCATGGAATGAAGCAGTAAGAAGATTGATTTGGGCTTGAAAGAGGGAGTTGGGCCACTTAAAGAAATAGAGAGTTGGGCCAAGAAAATAAATTGGTCCAAGGAAAGAGTTTACTTTATCTTGTTCATTGAATAAAGTAAATTATAAGAGCTCAAATTACAAATATTGAAGAAAAAAAAGAAAAGAAACTTTTTGCGATTCCTTCACATCAAGACATGGTGTCCGTGAACAAATCGTAAGGGGGCATTTGTAAGCAGTTAAAGTTTACGGTCTAATTAAATGGCGACACGTGAGTTTTATTGATTAAATATTAATTTATTTTGAAATTTAAATAAATTAATTACTAAAGTAAATTAATAAATAATTTGAGCCCAACAAATTAAATGGGGCTTAAATTAAATGATGTCTAACCCGAGTCAAGCAAGCTCAAATTAAATGAGGCCTGACCCAAGTCAAGCAAACCTAAATCAAATGAGGTCTGACTTAAGTCAAACAAGCCCAACAATTAAATGAGGCTTAAGTTAAATGAGGCCTGACTTAAGTCAAACAAGCCCATATAAATTAAATCAGACCCAAATAAAATAGGCTTGATTACAACCCAAACAAGTGGAGGCCCAAGCCCGCAAGATGTGGCCCAAATAGAGTGCACCAATCAAAATGCAAGGCATTAATGAGGGAGTCTTCACCTCTCACCTATATAAAGGGGTCTTCTCCCTTCATTTGAAACACACACTGAAGCATCTGAAGACAGGCACTCTGAAGAGATTGAAACACAAGCAACGCTCCTCAAGATCTTTAAGGCGAAGAACGATATACGACCCGGGATTAAGGTGCTAAGCCCCCAGATCGAGTGTTTCTCATAGCAAGCACGTTGAATTCTTCAGTGTTCTTCGAACCAAGAACAACATACGACCCGGGATAAAGGTGCTAAGCCCTCCAGATCGAGTGTTTTCACATCAAACACGTTTAATCCAAACAAAGGCTTGACGCCTCTGGATAAACGTTACAAAGTCCCAAATTAGAGCTCGGACAAGCTTCAACTGAACATCCGACTCAACACACAAAGTCAGCGCAGTCAACATAGTCAGCGCGGTCAACACACAAGTCAAGTCAAAGTCCAAATTGGTTCGAGAGAAGAATTAGAGGATAGATATAGATTATTTCCTAAATTATCAAGTTCAATCCATTTGGATTATTATTGTACTCAATTTGTTTTTATTTTATTATAAATACAAAATTTGTTATTAAAAATATTATGAATTTTGCATGGACAATCCTAAAGTGGTTCACCTTCGAGTAATGATGAAAAATAAAGAGTCAATTACCTTTAATCATCAAAAGTAAAACATATGGTTGACGATAATTGATCTACTAATGACCAACGATGGCCATGAAGCTTCTCTTTTAGTACAAAGTAATTTACTATTAATTATTCCCTTCCTCCATCACGAAATAATTTTCACAATTCATTTTTTAATAGCTACTTTACAAAAGAGTGATACGAATTATTTCGAAACTAAAAGAGTATTTGAAATTATTATTAGTAGATAGACATTTCTAACATTATTATTCTTATTATTAGATAGAAAAAATATATATAAAATGTATCATTATTCATCCTTTTCTTATTAAAAAAAATAAGTTTATTTATGAAGCTGAAAATAGCCAGCACTATGCGATAAGATAAAATTTAGTGAAGTTTTCCATGAACTTTCACAATCAATATTTTTTTTATCAAAGAAAGCGATTTCATGAGTTATAATAACAATAGAAGCATGACTCACCCAACACAATTTATCTTCACGTAAAGAACGAAGCAAATCCTTTATATTATACTAGATAGATAGAACTGTTGATAAGCATTCTAATTCACCAAAGACACAAAGGATGACGTTGTAAGCATCTCCTATGATAGAATAAGATGAGACCGGGTGAAAAGTTGCTATTATCAAAGTTTGGCGCATAGTTAAGAATGCATATATTCAGAATCTATGATATAGTAGAATCTCTTAGCATATATATTCAAATTTGAAAGAACCGTCAGCATTTTAAATGAACACACAATCCCAACCCAAGTAAGACGACTAGAATTGCTCTATAAAAATATATGCCAATACTACTATCTGGTGGACGAAGATGAAGAAAAATAGAGAGATGGGGATTTCTTTGGCCACCTTCCTTGTTGGGAAGCAGATAGAGCTCTAGTGGCAATGTTCCATAAGAAGATTGTACACCAGGGTTTTGAAAAAAAAATTACATTTGCATGAAACTATTTTACTTACTTAGTTATCACTTTTATTAAAAATGTTATCACTTTTTTTTAAATAATATTCTCAATTTTTATTTAAACTATAAATTGTTCACGAAATAATTAATTACATTATTATTATTCATTAATTTGGTATCACTTTTTATAAAAATGTTACATTCTAAGTCCCAAGTATTTATGCACATTTTTCATTTTGAAATGTCACAAGTATTTATGCATGTTTCATTAATAATAAAAATATACTATGCTCTTATATCTTACTTACTTTTTACACTTTATTCATCAATTCCAACAACTTTATTTATTTATTTACACTTTGTTCATCATTTTCAACAACGTTATTTATTTTTTCTCTTTAATTTATCAACTTATCCCACTTCTTCTTACATTATAAACATATTAAAAAACAATATTTTTTAATCTATGTATCCGTATAAATGGGCATGGATACTCAAGACGGAGGTAGTATCAAACTTAATTGTCTCACGTAAGTTATTTTGTAAAATGGTCCCACGCAAATCTTTAAAAAATAAAAATAAAAATAATAGTTTATTTAAGAAAGAGAATGTGTTTTAAAAAAATTACTGGTTATTATTGTTAGAAAAAATAATTAGAATATAAAAAGGTAGGAGAAGCGAGTAGAATGAAGTACATTGATTATTAAGGTGTAGTTAATATGTGATTTAAGAGCATTAAATGAGCATTAATGATTTGCACATTCATGCTCAAACCCATGCATCTAACATTTGTGAAGTAATTTTGGTTCTAGTGTAGTCATGTATATCTCACCGCTTCCACTTATTTGTGGCACATTGCACAACCAGTTGGTCTGAGTACAACAAGTTTAAAGATATAGTATATAGGGAAAATAGATTTTTTGTCCGCTAATTTTGCTTAATTTTGAATTTAGTTCATAAGTCTTTCACTTTTTGAAAATCGTCCATTATATTTGCAGAATTTTGAAAATCGTCCATTATATTTGAAAATTTTGAAAATCGTCCATCATGTTTACCAAGTTCAACAAAATCGTCTGTTTCAACAGGTCATTAACAGGTTATTCTAAAAAATAAAAATAAAAAATATGTAAAATATATATATATTATTTTTTAAAAAATAGCTTTCATTAAGAATTTATATTATACTCTCTCCGTCCGCTCGAAAGAGGTCATTTTGCTTTTGTGCACGTTGATTAAGAAGTATTGTTATTTAATGTGTAGTGGGTAGTTGTATTAGTGGGAGTGTGGATCCCATATTTTAATTGTATTAGTGGGTGTGTGTGGATCTCATGTGTGTAAAAAAGGAAGTGACCCTCTTTGGAACGGACGACCAAAATGGAAAAAATACCCTCTTTCGAGCGGACGGAGGAAGTATCAATATTTAGTCAAATTTGCTCCACTTTAGTAATGAGATTAATATTGTTTGTTTGGTATACGGAAGTAAAAAATGAAAAGTGAGATAAAATTGATTAAATAAAAATATGATATAGATTAATTGGGGTGAAAATATTCAAATGACCTGTCATAGCAGGTCAAAGGACCAAAATGTTGAATTTTATGAAGTTAATGGACTAATTTTAATAATATTATAAAATTAACGGACTAATTTCAAAATTAAAAAAGTTAATAGACTAATTTCAAAATGAATGAAAGTTAGCGGACGAAAAAATCTATTTTCCCTAGTATATAATATACTTTAATTTATAAATGATATCACCGTTGAATTGGTGATTGGAGAAACTGGTATTAATACACGTCTATACAATATTGTCCCACGATTTTAGAAAGATAAATATAGAAAAAAAATACAAAAGAATCACTAAGTATGCTAATTACATGCTAATTGAAAAAAAAAATGTAAATTTCATCCATTTCCCTTTTTACCCCCATTTCAAGCATCGTGTGGAATAATTACATCATTTAGAAGTTTTAAACTGATAAATATATAAATATTTAATTAAGTCACTCTAACATATTTAAATAAGATGGCTTTTTTTTTTTAAAAAAAATTAATTTCTTTTACTAAAAATTACAACTTCTTAAAGCTATCGAATCTAAGTGCAAGGTGCGCACGATGCAAGTTTTATCCATGCACAACATTAATTAGTTGGAATTTTTTCCATAATATTTTAAAATTGAGTGAGGCTTGCGTGCACCCGGGCGCACGGAACACATTCCGTGCGCCTTTAGAAATTTTGTATTATGGGTAAGGGTACATTAATTTGGTCTAAAGGGTATACACTTTAATTACTAAAAGGTACACAATTTTGTTCTAAAGGGTATACACTTTTCATTAATATTTTTTTTCTTTAGAAAATAAAGGGTACACATTTTTATACTAAAGGGTATACAATTTAACACAAAATTCTAAAGGCGCACGGAGTGTTGTTCGTGCGCCCAGATTTTTCTTTAGAAAATAAAGGGTACACATCTGTATACTAAAAGGTATACAATTTAGCACAAATTTCTAAAGGCGCACGGAAAGTGTTCCATGCGCCCGGGTGCACAGGAGCTTTTGCCTTTAAAATTAAGCCCTTTCGTCATATCAGAATCTCTTGTTAGGGTAGGTGCGCATATACGACAAATAAAAGAAATTAAAAAAAAAAGAAAAATTAAAAACAATTCCTCAACCGGTTGGTATTTGAGGTTGTACCCCAACCTGTACGACAACCCATATCATATGACTATTTTAATAATTTGTGACAGATGTCACCTTATTATTAATTTCAAATAACTCTTTAAACATAATTTAAATATTAGAAAAATAATACACACAGGTGTTTTAAATTCTTATTTTTCTTTTTAAATTTATAAATAAAATAAAATATTATATATTTTGTAATTATGGTATTTATATGTTATTTTTAATGTAATTTCAAAATAATTTTATTATTATAATTGTGGGATTAAAATTGAATTTTAAATATAAAATTATTATTATTATTATTTTACATGTAATTAAAAAGTCTTAGTATAATAATATAGTTTTATATAAATAAATGTAGTGTATATAAATGAGAAAGAAATGAATATTTTATTGAAAAGATAGGTTGGATTGGGTTGGGTTGTTGATAAAGTATAAAAAAATTAAATTTAGGTTGGGTTGTAGATTTTGTAGGTGGATGAGAGAGAAATTAATATTTTATTGTTAGGTTTGGTTGTGATGGGTTATTAATGGGGATAGCCTTAACGACGTACAACAGTAAATTTTATTTTATATTTTGGTATTACATTTTTTATTTCACGCATTAAAATAAGTGACATATACATTAGAGAAAAAATCTGATCCTTTCACCTTGCAAATACTTGTGTGAGGTTGTTTCATGGAAAAACATCCGTGAAATGAATAATTAAGAAATGATAATATTTTAGTAAAAATAATACTCAAATTAATGAAAATTGATAATGATAATAAGTGATACTCACGTGTTTGATAGCACTGAGTTTAAGAAAACTAAATTTTTGTTGTAATTGATGTAAGAAAGAGGGGACTATTTTGGGTAATTGAACAATGATATAGTTGACTTCGACTAAATTGTGTGTAAAAATGAGGTAATATTTTTGTAATATTGTAGTATTATAAGATTATTGATATTGTGTATTATTTTTATTTTTAGGGTGTGCAAGTATTCTCGTGACAGACCGAAATAGATTGTGTTCAAGTATTTTTGGGATGGAGGAAGATACGTAATATCTAAGGTAAAAATTTTGTGCAAGTATTTTTGGGATGGAGGAAGATACGTAATATTTACTGTAAAAATTTTGCAAATAATTGTGTAAGACTGTCTAATGGAAAAACTAATAATATTTTAGTAAAGAGTGATACTAAAAAATTATGATTCACTTCACCATCTTCCAAAAATAGCATAATTAGCCCATAGAATCAATTAAATTCTTTTCATACCTACAAAATATAAATCTTGATCAAAATAAACATTTAAGGATTAATTGACATCTAAACATGAAAAAATATGACATCAAAGTATGACATTTTTGTGACTTATCAAATTCCCCCACACTTAGACATTGCTTGTCCTCAAGCATGTGTAAGTAAGTAAAATTCACGGTCCAATCAAATAGTGACACGTGGATTTTCATGATTAAAATACCAATTTTAGTTTATTATATTTTATTTTGGGATTTAATAAATTAATTTCTAAAATAGATTAATAAATAATTGATAAATAATTTAAAACCCCAACAAATTAAGTGATGTTTAAATTAAGTAAAGCTTGACTCCCAAGTTAAATAAAGCATGGAAGGTTCCAGAATTGGGTTAAATCAAGCAATAATCAATCAAGCTGTGTTATATATGGAAAGGCCCAAGCCCGCAGAATCAGGACAAATCAGCCCTGGACCAATCAAAATGTGAGTTATTTATGGAGCATCCCCACCCTTCACCTATAATACAAATTACTCCCTCTGTCCCATACCAAGGGTTTATTTTTGCCATTTTGGTTGTCCCAACTAAAGGGTCACATTTTTTTTTACACGCATGAGACCCACACATCCCTTCTAATACAATTAAAATATAGGACCCACACTCCCACTAATACAACTACCCACTATACATTAAATAATAATACTCCTTAATCCACTTACCAAAAAGCAAAAACAACCCTTGGTATGGGACGGAGGGAGTATATTTTATTAAATATAATTAAATTCAATTACAAATAAAAATAGTTATCTTTTTCTATTATCCAACTTCGTTTTTAATTTTTAATTGAATTAAAAAGTAATAATCCTCTGTGCCATCTAGGTCTGCATCCTCATTTTGACATGAAAATTAAGAAAGGTAATTTTTTTAGGGGTATAATGTTATTTTTTTAATAAATAAATGAATAAAGAATTTATTATTAATAGGTACAAACTTTCAACCTTAAATTACACTTGAATACAATGATAAAACAAAAATACTTTTAACTACAAGATTATATGATAATAAGACTAAACTACCCTTAATCTTTTGCAATGTTGAATTGGTAGAGGAAGTCAACGAGAGCATTCTAAATGCTAAAATCCACAAGATTCCGCCATGGCTAGATCAGCTCCAACATCGTGTTCTTCTCAACTGTTCGCACCAGCAGTCACCAAACACTCGTCGAATTCACATTCCATCGATGCAGAGCAGCTAATCAATGTGATTCACCATTTTTAATTAGGGCTTCTTCCGTCGTTAATGTTAGAGGTCAGTGAATCCAACGACTCACCCTTCTCTTTAACGTCACCTGCACAACTAGCGAGTTCCATTTCTATTTCCGCCGCCTTGTTCTTCCTTCCTCCGCGTGTCGTTGCCATTTTTGTCGTGAGATACTTTCTTTGATTCGTTGGATTTCTTCTTATCGGGTTTGTGAGACATCTTCCATTGATCAGCGTTGTAGGTCATTCTCCAATGAACGATAAGATTCGTTAGATTCTTGTTCACCAGAAATTCATCCTGCGGTGGAACATGGAATCTGCATCCATGTGCAGAAAATTATCATTCATCTCTCTTACATCCACACTTCTTTTCTTCTTTTATTTTCTTGCGGATTCCATCTCCGACACACCCACCAAGCGCTCGACGAAATGCCTGAGCCCTGCTGCAAGAACGTCACCAAATCAACCTATCTGGTAACTAGTTCTAGGAATTAGCTTGTCTGCTTTCCTCGTATTGCAATAGAAAATGTGTTATGGGAAGAGTATCAATTTGTGTATTAATCTAAATTTCCACTTGTTTGTGAAATATAGGGCGCATATATGCATTTTGTGATATCTGCATTTCATGCAGTTTGTTCATTTCATTTCTGGAGGACAAGGGCATATGTATGCATTTTCGTGATATCTTCATTTAATGCAGTTCATTCATTTCATTTCTGGAGTACAAGTGTGCGTATATGCATTTCATGCAGTTCGTGATGATGGTGAGGTAGTTTGTGCAGAAATAATTATAATTTTTTGAAACGCGGGCGGTGGCTTCAGAAAATGATTTTGGTTTGGAGAAGCCGGAGCGGTTGAAGAGCTCAGACCATGGGCGGCAGTTGGAGAGGCCAGAGCGGATGGTTTGGGTGACGCAGATAATAATACACGTAATGCGGATGTAGAGGAGGGTTGCTGGCCATCGGCGGAGGCATTTTGGTTGTCGGAGATTGGGAGGATTATTGGGGAGGAGTTGGATGCCATTTTTTTAATTTGGCGCTATGAATGGTTGCACACTGATATTTATACATTTAGTTTTATTTAATGAAAAATTTGCGGGTAGACCAATTTGAGCCCATGGATGCTTCGATTTTAGCGATTAATTGATTTACATAGCAAGCACATCCATGTTTTAATTCTGTCACTCCCTAATATTGTCATTTTTCTATAGTAGCTGTCAAAAATTTTAATTCTTTTTTATAACTAAAATGTTGCCTAATTCATATGAGAATAACCAAAATGTCTAAGTGCACATTAACCACAATTCTAATCTAATACTACTGATATTGCAAAAAAAAAGTGTGCGCCATATGCAGCATAAAATAAAATACTAGTAATTCGTGACTCCTCACATCGCTCTAATCGTACATAATACCTATTCATCGACACTGAACTACATCACACTTGGTCTATGATAGTATAATGCAAGCATAGTCAACTGAAAAAAAAAAGCTAGATGTAACGACTAGTGGCCATGTAGTGAGAAAATAATAATAATAATAATAATAATAATAATAAATAACAACAGTGGCATTCAACTATCTCAAAAGCTAGGCATTTTCATTCATAAAATCTATAATCCAGGCGAAAATACAATGCCTCTGAGAGTTTAGGATCTGAGAATTTAGGATCAAAGATGTGAATAAGCAACACAAATTAATGTCCACGAGTTTATAAAATAGGTATGAATCCGCGACATTAGCGACCTAGAACGTTGATCCATTCCACCCAAAGGTTGGAGCCCTGCAGAGAAAAAGATCAACATTGATAACTTCAGATGTGTAGCAATATGACATGAAACTATATTTTGGAGAAAAAATAAATAAATGCAATTACATTCACAAGCAAAGCCAATTGATACAGTATGATAATAATATAAAGCATCTAATCAGTCACGGTGGTGTAAAGCATGCAGACATTGTGCATATTCTTGACTCTGATTGGCCTAAACAAGCAGAAGAATGAAATGAGAAGATACTAACGCATTTCAAGAGAACCTCTCAGCAAAATTACTCAACCCAGTTTCATATTCCTTACCTTAGTATCATAGAATTTCAGATAGAATTATGACTTTGGAACAGACAATTTAGCCACCAGAATACTTGCAATAGAAGCGCTAAGTTTCTTGTTCGTGTCAGAATTAAGACCTCCGATTGAGACCAGTTCTCCATAAGCAGTTGGCTCCTCCGTCCCTCCAAATGCCATGGGCACAGGTCCCTTCAACACAATCATCACATACTGCAACAAAAATAATCGATCTAGACACAATCAAGTAATTATTTAAAGCGAACAATCAATTCTGTTTTAACACCAAAATAACAGCCCAATATGTCCACACACAAAATATCTTACACACCTCTTTTTACTCTCAATCACAGTTCTCATTCACTCTCAAATACAATTTTTGCACTAAATGAAAAAAATTAACTCTTTAATTCGCATGAAATGCACCAAGAAAATTCTTACATACCTCTTTTACTCTCAATCACAACTTTTGCATGAAATGCACAAAAACATTCGCTAAAATATGCATGCAATGAATGATCCTCATTCCACATGGCTACGAAAAAAATTTTCATATACCTCTTTTCACTCTCAATTACACCTTTTGCACAAAATGCATATATAGATCATCCTAAAATTTGCACAAAATGCAAAATAATTTAGAAATACACGAAATACATAATAAATTACCCATTTATTATGCATGACAAAAACCAACAAAAAAATTGCATGAAATGCATGAAATGCATAACATGCACAATCAAAACCAACAATACATTAAGCGTAAAATAAAAAAGAAAATTTCAATTGCACTTCATATTAAACTTTTGCACTAAATGCAAAGTAAAAATCAAGTTTGCATTGTGCAAGAAAATACGACATAAAAGTGTCTCAACGAATACAATCGATCTAGACCTGTTCAATTAATTATTAATAGAGAACAATCAATTTCGTTTAAGCACCAAAGTAACACCCCAATATAATGTATCCACAAACACAACTAATCTTACGCAACTCTTTTACTCTCAATCTCACCTTTCGCACAACATGCACAAAAAAAGCTAGAAATGCACGACATGCAAAATACCTAACTGTATTTAATGCATTAAAAGTGCTCGGGCAAGTATGCCAAAATAGTGGCCGTGGGACATATGGTAACAGTGGCATACATTTTGTTACTAATTCTAATAGATATGGTCATACATTCCACATGACTACGAAATAAATTCTCACAAACCTCTATTCACTCTCGATCATAACTTTTGCACAAAATTCTTATACAGATTACTCAATAGTTTGCACAAAATGCAGAACAAACAAAATCAATTATACATTCTGCTCAAAATAAGCAAAAAGTATGGATTTTGCATTAGAGGCATATACATAACACTTTCTAATCAAACTTTTTGTCTCAAGTATGAACTACAATATTCCATTCAGAAGACCATTCAACAGAAGAAACAAAATATGATTAGATAGAAATTTAAATGCAATTTTGACCCATAAATCATTTTCGTCATCGACCAAATTGTGAATTAAAATGCATATTCACACTCACTAAATTGACTATTGAATCTCCAAATTCACCGAAAGATGGTTTCAATTCAAATTCACCGGAAGATAGCTTCAATTCTGCTCGTAACATTTCTGCAATAAAATTCCTACTCCAATCAATAGAAACGGCTTGTGGGATTTTAAGATCCCTAAAATGGAAGGATGTGGGAGAGTCGTAAAGTATTAGTTCATTTTCTGCACCGTGTGATTCTCCAACCTTAAATCGTGCACACCGAAAATTGGGGAAAAAAGTAAATATTTGGCCGGATTCGTCATTGAAAGTATTTTGAGAAAAATGCAGATTTGAGGGCATATTCGTCAAGTAATACTTACATATTATAGTTAGTAGTAATAGTTTCAGGATAGTGTATCTCATAGTATGTTTCCTATTAGTAATGTACCTAAGAGGTACTATCTCATGAATAAATAATAAAGTGTGTTAGGTTTCTTTAATTTTTTTAAAATAAATTGTATATGAAAAGGTTATTGTATTTGGCTTTTTTATTTTATAGGTAATTGTAAACTTTTGTTGGACAACTCAAAATGAAATGTGTCTTATTTGAAAGTAGATGGAGAGAGCACTATTATATTTAAAAGTACGAAACTTTTAATGTACTAACTTCATTACAAATAAATAAATTAATCCCTTTGCCTCATACTTATCATTACAATTTTTATTTTCGTCCTTCCAAACCTATCTTCATATTCAAAAAATAAAATATTACATCAATCAATAACCTCAAAATTTATTTTAATTTTAAGAATATCAATCTCTAGTAACACACATGACATATTTTTTAATTTATTTATTACCTAAAAATATTGCAATACTCCTAAAAAATAAATAAAGTTGATTAAAAAGATTTATTTTTTTTTAAAATTACGTATCTACAGTTTTGGTAAAGATAAATATTGGACGAAGGGAGTATTATTTTTACAGTTTTATATTTTAAAATGTACATTTTTTATTTTTTCTATGCTAGATTTATGTGATTCATGTACACTTGAGCCTCAATTAATTGATAATTAAAAAATTAATTATCTCAACTAATAAATTTACATATTGTTATATTGACAAAGACTTGTGTGAGAGCATTTCACATAATGACTTACGTAATAATTTTAATAATGAAATGTGATACTTAATTAATAAAAAGTAATAATATTATTTCATAAATAATTTATAATATAAATAAAAATAATAATCCCTCCGTCCCAGGAATAAATTCGCGATTTTCTGATACAGAATTTAAGAAAAGTAACTTTTTGGTGGTGTGATGTAAGAAAAAAAAGGGTATTTTGGGTAATTGAGTAGAATAAAGTATATGATATAGTTGATTTTAATTAGATTGTGTGTAAAAAGAAGGTGACATTTTTATAATATTGTAGTATTATAAGGTTATTGATATTGTGTATTATTTGCATTTTTAGGGGGTGAATATATTCTTGGGACGGACCAAAATGAAAAGTGCTAATGTATTCTTGGGACGGGGAAAATATATTTTATAGCAAAAATAATATCTAATTTAAAAAGTACTCCCTCAGTCCCCTTGATACGTATCCATTTTTCTATTTTGGTCTGTCCTATTACAAAGTATCAATTTTTCTTTTTGGATTGATGTGACCCACAACCACTACATATGACCTCACACTCAACACTAATACAACTACCCATTACACATTAAAATATTATTTCTCTTACCTTACTATACATTAAATTATTATACTCCTTAATCCACGTGCAAAACGTAAACGGATACCTTTCAAGGGGACGGAGGGAGTATAAAATAAACTCATACAAAATTTCTCATATAATAATATGTCAATGTGGTTCATAATTTATTTTTCTTATTGGATTGGAGATTATTATTATTATTATTTATTTATTTATTTATCTATCTATCTATTTATAAATGTCTATGGAACCCAACACTACTACAAAGATTTTACATATCACCAATTGCACTTGTGTAGGTTCAAATAAATATATATACCGATAATATTTTAGAGTTGGTCCCATATATCCTGGGGATACACAGTGCCTCTATGAAAACACAAGAATTTTTTGTAGGCCGCATCTATTCGCACACACAGTTTTACTTCCATACACCCACTTGAATTTTAAATTAATAAATGCATATACTAAATTACCCTTATGACATACACACATTTAATACAATATATTATTCCTAGAATAATAAATACTACAACATACACACACCAAACACTTTAACAATAACAATCAATATAAACATAAATACACACACGTCAAACATTTGAGCAACAAAACTCACACCCACCCACTTCTTCTTCCAGTTCTTCTTCCTCCAACATTCAAAACCTTAAATTTTCTCCCCATCTATAAACACTCACATTTGCTCATACGGTCATCATGACGGAAGAAGATTCACCTAAGGACGTAAAGGTATGTACATTTACATGTTTACACCGATTAAAATGTTGTTTTTCTCATTTTTTCTCCCCGTCACTGAATTGTTCGACCAACCAGAGTTGAAATTTTTTAATATGTTCGACTAGAGATGGTCAAAAATTTTTATTGTAGTCGACCATGAGTGGTCAAAATTTTTGGATATTTTCGACCACAGGTGGTCGAAAATTTGTGATAAATTCGAACATACGTGGTTGAAAGTCTTAGAATAATTCAACCATAGTTGATCGATTTTTTTTAATTTTTTCGACAGCTTCCTGTCGAACAATGTGTATTTTTCCAGCACTTTACTTGTTTTCCAATTTTAACCCCCTTTCTTTTGTACGTAGGAATCATTTTCTTCTACTAAATTTAGTGCCATCTTATTGGGGAATGAGCTTAGTACAGATGTTTGTATGGTTTAGAATTACACGGACTTATTTGAAACTCATCAATGGTTTAATACAAGAGAGGATTTGATAAACTGGGCTCGAAGTATTGGTTTAGATAATCAGATGGTGGTTGTAGTGAAACGCTCTGATAAAGGTGGATGATGAGGAAAAAAGGGAAGGGTATTTTTAGGTTGTGAACGTGGTAAAAAGTATAGAGTGTTTAACGCCAAAGTAAATCGATACAAGGAAATGAATCCAAAAAAAGAATGAGAAGAGAAGGGTACAAGTAAGAAAAAAGTGAAAAAGAGAGAGACGAGTACAAAGAAGTGTAATTGCCCTTTTTGCTTAGGGGGAGAGAATTAGAGAAGGGCAAAGCTTGGGCATTAGAGGTTATTTACGGTGCTCATAACCACTCGATTGGTAATTATTTGGAGGGGCATGCCTATGCGGGGAGGCTTAAGAAGGAGGAGGAAAAATTAGTGATTGATATGTCACTCCAAGATGTCCGTCTAAAGAATGTGATAGAGCTTCTAAAACATAAATTCTCCGATAACAAGACTATAATACGAACTATATATAATTATCGTAAAAAAATAGAATTGTTGATCGTGGCGATCGCTCTCAATTGCAATATGTGGTGAAGAAGTTGGAGGAATACAAATACTATTTTCTCAGCCGAGGCTGCAAGGAAACCAATAATGTTAAAGACTTATTCTTTGCACATCCACGAAGTATAGATTTGTTGTGTGCTTTTCCTCAAGTCTTGCTTATGGATTCAACATACAAGACGAACAAGTACAAGATGCCTCTGTTTGAGATAGTTGGTGTCACTTCAACTGGCATGACGTTTTGTGTGGCAATTGTATTTCTTGAGAAGGAAAAGGAACCTAACTACTCGTGGGCTCTTACAACACTTAGGAATGTAATGGGTAAAACATGTTTGCCTTCCCTAATGCCATTGAAAGTGTCTTTTCGGTACCAGTCATTTCCTTTGTTGGTGGCATATAAACAAGAACATCACGGCGAATTGTAAAAAATTTGTCCATCCAAAGGATAAATGGGAGGGCGTCATGCATGCCTGGAGTTTGGTGGTGTTATCGAATAGTGATGAACTACTCATGGAAAGGATAAAGAGGTTTAGGCATGATTTTCGTGATTACCCTAAGGCGGTTGAGTATGCCATGAACAACTAGGTGGAGCCCTATAAAAAAAAATTTATTTCTGTGAACATGAATGCCATCAAGCATTATAGAAATACCACGACTAGCTGGTATGTAAATGATATATCAAATTCTTCTTAAGATTTTTAGTTTAAAAACTATATATATTTATTATTTTAAAAATTTTATTTAAGCACCGAAGGCCAACACTCAGCACTAGAGAGGAAATTATAAACAAATCAATGTGATTTTGAAATGTGTTGGAGATAATTTAACACGTTGATGGAGGCATCGCACACTGCAATAAAACATTCTTTTGAGAAGAGCATCAATGTGGTTCAGCATAAGTTTCGTATTCCACCATTCCAAGAGCTCCGTGGGCTTGTATCTACAACTGCCCTAAAGCTAATCTATGATGAGATTTCTTATCTTGGTCAAGGTGTGTTGGATGCATCTTTGTGTGGCTGTGTTATGCGTTACACTTTAGGTTTACCCTGGAAACATGAGTTGTCTGAATTTGTTAGCAAAGGGGTGTCTATCCCATTGGAAAGTATTGACGATTTCTAAAGAAAGTTGGATATGAAGCCACGGAAAGTTGGTGGAAATCGTAAGGCGGATATAAGGGTGAAAATTGTGGCGTTCATGAATAACTTCTTGTCAAACTTTGAAGAGGCAGACAACGGCTATGCTGAATTGATGTGGCGTAGGATGCAAGAGATATCCATCCCTTCCACAATATCCTTGACTGCTCCAGGTGGCTACACGTACAAGGGGACGACCAAAATCCTCAAAAAGAATGCTTATTCGACGAAGAAAGACCCTAGTTCGTTCGAGTTGCCTAAAAATATACTGGTTGATAGTTGCTCTCCTACTTCTAATGTGGTGTACGACGTCGGGCCTTCGGCCCCTACTCCTCAATTCACAACCAAGAAACAATCATACAAACAAAAGGTACATATTGTGTCTATTTAGGTCATTCATTTTCAGTTCACTCATTAATAACAAATATTTGGCATTTTTATAAAATTGTTCGCCGTGTTTGCACACGAGTTATGGATAACGAAGGTTGTTATCTTGATGCATTGCCTCTATATTTCGCAAAATACGTAATATCCACAAAGAATGTGAAAGGTGATGGTCATTGCGGGTTCCGTGCACTCGCAGATTTGCTTGATTATGGAGAGGAGGGTTGGGGTCGAGTGTGGACTGATATTTTCAATGAATTGAAAGCTCATGCAGACCTTTATGCCAAAATGTTCATTGAGATTGATCATGTAGAGTATGTGTTAAAATCACTCCAATGTGACACTGAATTTGCCCCAAAAGACAAATGGTTTTGCATTATGGAATTGGGTTATCTCACCGCATATAAGTATAACATAGCTCTGATACATATAAGCGATGTATTTTGTGCCACATTTCTCCCATTACGGAGTGGAATCAACCCAATTCCCAAAATTGTAGCAATAGGTCTAGTAAAAAACAATAACTTCATTCAGGTAAGATTCTTTTAAACTTTTAGGCATGCCTTCATTGATATTATATTCTAGCATGAATGTTAAATTTTTTAGGTTTTCTTATCCGACGAATGCCTGCTACCACTTATTGCCAGTCAATTAACAACCCATCATCTCCCAGAAGCTGATAGTTGGGAGTCTTCTTGAGGCCACGAGTAGATGCATATGCCCTACTTGTATCATCGGGAGTTGTTCAGAGAAGTAAGGAAACAATTTGTCTCAAGTGATTACATACTTTGAATATGTTATGGATTTTTACGTTTTATCTTTCATTATGCATTATGGATGATTTTGTGACATCAATGAGTAATAAATAAATATGTTCTACCAGCAGATTGGGTAAATTTTGACACTGTTCGATAAAGAATTATAAAAAATTATACAAACTTTCAACCACTACTTGACGAAAATTTTAAAATATTTCGACCATTAGTGGTTGAAAATTTTAGCAACTGTCGACGGGAGGTAGTCAAAAATATTCTAAAATTGCGACCAACAGTAGTCGAAATGTTTAAAAATTTTCGATCATGTGTGGTCGAATTTTTTGAAAATATTCAACCACGTATGGTGGAACAGTAACTATATTCTCGGCAATTAGTGATCGAACAGGTTGAAATCAACTCTTAGGATTTATTTGTGTATTTATAATCCAACATAGTCAATAGTTTCTTCATATATCACATAATATAACACATGAACTAGTTGTAAGAAGTAAAGTTGCCCACAAATTTTTGTACGATTCAAATTCTTCAAATTACTCCAAACAAGTTTCAACCCACACAATGGGTAACCCAAACAAAGTTTCAACCCAAATAAAGTTTCAATTACTCCAAACAATACTACAAAGTTTCAACCCAAACAAAGTTTCAATTACTCCAAACAATACTACAAAGTTTTTAAATGATCATGGGTCACGAGGAGGGCCTAAGTTGTCCGCGTTGATGCTACTAAGACACGTGTAGGCACTTTCCATAGCCAGCATAGCCTCATCCCCCGGAATGGACATACCGTCTCTCCATCGATTAAGTACTGGCCTCATAATTCCAGTGGCGGTAGAGACCCTCTCAAAAGGGTGGACAGCAGGGGGTGGTGGCTCAAACATCCAAGCCCCTGCTCTCTCAGGTTTTTGTACTCTGGGCTGGCCTTTATCTGAATACCATTCTAGGTAGCTCGGTGCGGATTTCCATCCCAGCATAGCCAATCGACCCCTATCCTCAACTGTGAGAATATGTCATCTCCATCTCTCAAAAAGGTCAGCATGCGTACCCCATGCACCTCTACTATTGGCTGTAGCTTTTCTAGTGCGTAACCACCTAAGTGCTAATGGCACACGTGGAATGGTCTGCACATGCAAAACTGTTGAAAGACCCTATCTGGCATGTAACGTTGACATATGGATCTCAAATGACCTAAATGCAATCAATAAAAATTACAATCCTTGATAAACCAAATAAATCATACATTCAAAATGTTCAAATGAATTAATAAATTTCACCTCACTCTCATCCATGCGATCAATCCGCTCACGCAACACTTTAATGATTTGAATTGAGGGAGTAGAGTGAGCTTCAGGTCCCTATCTTATGGCTAGTGGATAGCTCTCCATGTAATTCCCATTAGGTGGAGGCCTGTACAAATATGGAAAATGCTCGTAGATCCAAGCCTGACATTAAAAGTGAATGGATATCATCATTATAACATGAACTATAAAATAATAAAACCTTGATATAAAATAGAAATTAAGTACCTCCAATAGGGTCGTGTAACTGGCTATCTGTCGGGTCCCTGTTTCCGATGCAAGCCCTAATTGCCTATATAAATAGGCCAACACAGCAGCTCCCCATGCGTACTTGTGGAGATTGTCTAAGTTGCGAAGAAACTCTAGCCAAGAAGCATGAACCCTATTCCCACTATTGTAGGAAACAACGTCGTCCCAAACATGTGCAACAGGTATGCTCTAACGCAGCCCTTAAGCTCATCATCATACTGAGATGTAACATCATCCTTGAAAGTAGCATGCAACCACTTTGTGCATATAAAGTGACCACGGATAGTGCTCAGTGCCTCTCTAGCTATATCTTTGTCAACGTTCAGAAGCTCCATAATCATTTGAGAAGGCCTCTGTCTATCTCGCTGAAAGGCAACTGTATGACCAGATATAGGTAATCCCATAAGACAAAACACATCATTGAGTGTTATGGTCATTTCCCCGAATAGCATGTGGAATGTATTCGTCTACGAATGCCATCTCTCAATAAATGCAAGAATGAGATTTTTATTTGGTTTGCGGTAGGAGATTTGCCTCACCTTGCAAAATCCAGCCCTACGGAAAAGCTTCTGAAATTGCGAGTTGATGCATCCTCCGCATAGCTCCACTTAAGTATTTTATTCACGTGGCTGTGCACCTTAATAACCGGTCTTTCACGGCCATATTCCCATATTTTATGTGCCGCGTGTTTCTGAAAATTGAACAACACATCAGCATCTGGATTATGATCTCTTTCACTTGAATAATCATAATGCGGACTTGAGGCCTCGCCACCCTCACTTGAGGCCTCCCACCCTCACCACCCTGACTTTTATCTTCGCCACCATCACTTTCATCTTCACCAAGTTGTGGGTCGTGAATGGGTTGATGTTGTGCTTCTAGCTCGTCGTGATGCATTGGCTCAGGAAGAGGAATTGGATTTGGTTGTGGTTGTGGAGCATCTTGAGGCCCTCATCCCTCTTTGTCTATTGGTTGCAGTGGGGGGATAACGTCGGCGATATCTATCTGCGAAAAATTTTTAAATGATGCTCAACTACATATATGTGATAATGTATAGTTAATAAAGCTAGCATCCTCAAACTACAACACTATTACAACAACCAAATAATATTTAACAAACATAATATGTGATAAAGCATAGTAGGTTAAGGGATAAGGGACATGTTATGTAATAACAAACATAATATACAACAACCTACTACTACACTATAAACATGGCCAATCAAATAAACTATATAGGTGATAATTAAGGATAGTAAATACACTATATACCAAATTACGTATAACAATGTAACCAACGTTCGACCAATATCAACTCCAAAAAGACACACTATTTTACCATGAGTGAGTGAAAATTTACAAAATTTTCGACCACCAGTGGATAAAAAATAGCATTCTGTTCGACCACCAGTGGTCGAAATTTTATAAAATTTTCGACGGGAGGTGGTCGAAATTTTCAGTAAGTATCGACCATGGGTGGACGAAATATTCCTTAATTTTCGACCAAGCCTGGTCAAAATTTAGGCTGCCGGTCGACCATTACTGGTCGAACAACCATTGAATTCGCGATGAACCAGGGTCGACAAGGCGCGTTCGTTCACCATCAACGTTTTCACCATTTTAAGAACTACCCATATTGATTTCCCTAACTACAACAACTATCATGCTACCCACAATATTTCCCACAATAAAATTACACATATTTAATATAATTTCAAACATATCACTAAACCCTAGAATTTTAGAACATAAATGGAAGAGGGAATCACTTACTAATAATGTTGTTAAGAAACGATGACACTCCTCCCGCCATTTCACAAGGTTTAGTAGTAGAGGTTGTTCTTCTCTTCTTCTCCTCTTCCTTCTTTCTTCTTCTCTTCTTCCTCCCTTCTTCTCTTCTTTCCTTTTTTTTTCTTACTTTCAAAAGTGAAGTGAGCTGGGTGACAAGTGAGGTAGGTGTGTGATTTAATGTTGTTTATGGGAGGAGGAGACAAGTGAGGTGGGTGTATATGAGTGTATTTTCATTAAGGGTAAAGTTGTATTTTCCAAGTGTGTGCACATATCATATTTGTGTATGTAGATATAATTGGGTGTATGAAGTAAAACCGTGTGTGCGAATAGCCGCGGCCTTTTTAGTATTAAATTCTTGTATTTTTTTGGAGCACATAAGTTCTTGCCAATATTTTTAGGAGCACATTTAGTTGGGACTGTAAGTGATTATATCTTTTTTCACTTTTTTTTTATTTATTTATCACTTTTCATTTTTATTTATATTATAAATTACTCAAAAATACTGTCATTTTTTATTTGCATTATAAATTACCCATAAAATAGTTCACTACATAATTATTATTTTTATTTATTGAATATTATATTTTTTTGAAATATTATCAATTCATAAAAATTATTTTGTGAGTTGGTCACACGGTCCTTACCATGATAAATTTCATATTTTATTATCTTGAAATTAAAATTTCATATTATATATTAATAAAAATATATTAGGATTATTATGCATACCTTCATATATTTGTCCCACATTGATATTAGTCTAGCTTATCGTTATTTGATTACGATATATATGTGAATTCCTTTATCAATAAAAGTAATAAATCTGAAATCAATAATAAATTTATTATTTTACTTTGTTAGTATAGTACTATTAGATCGTATATTATTTATTTAATATTTTTATGTAATAATTAAAAAATAGAAGTAATTTAAGAATATATAATTTGAGTGTTTTTGAATATAAAGTAATTTGAGTAAATTCATGAATTTAAATACACGGTGTAATTTTTAATTTATTTTTTTTCGACAAAAAGAGAGAAATATGAGATCCTCAACTCAATTTATGTCTTTTCTCCCTCAATATGCCTCAAAAGTTTTATTTCTATTAAAGCACAAGGAATCCCCTAATGAAGGAGATTAGTTTTTCTCCTCTGTAATCTAAATCTAGAAACAACTACTCCATATTTCTAATATTTGGCATTCTCTCTTACGTGCAATTACGAAAAAATGAGCGGGTATCGCCTTTAGGTTTAAAGGTATATTCCCCGGTCATTTCCCTAAATTGTGAAAATTAAAATCTCCCTTCAGTCAAGTTTCTTCATAGGTTGATTTTCGAGAGTATGTTTCACGAATTGTTGAGGGTGCGGTAATAAGGTATGTAACTACCTTAATCAATTTTTAAATGTAATTAGTTGTTGATCTAATTGAGTTATAACTATCTCTGTTCATATTTATCCACAATCTCATATTCAATTTCCAATGACTTGGTGTGGCATGTTTATTTAGAATTTTAGAGGTCTATCTTGGTTTATTGTGGTTTGCTACTACTATAAATATGATCATTCACATCGTTATTTCATGTAGTAACCTTATAATTTGTAATTAAGGGAATATATATATATATATATATATATATATATATATATATATATATATATATATATATATATATATATTCTTTGAAATAGTTTCTGATATGTCATGTCAAGTTTGGGACGTGGAAGGTGGGGAAGCAATATTTCTCAATGAATTTAATTTTTATCTCAGAATATTGACTATAATTTTCATATAAATTAGGTATAGTCAATCATGTAGATAAATATAACTTTCTTCTATTTATATTTTCTTGCTAACATAGACTTTGCTATTCTCATATCTTATGTCTCCTTAATATATGTCAATGATTAATTCTATTTTGCAATCTAAGTTTATAGAGAGCATGTGATTGTGATTGTGATTGTGATTGTGATTGCAATTAGTTGAATCATGTGTTGATCAAAATGGCTTGCTTTTGCAATCTAATTAATAGGGTGTACATTGATCTTACTGATTGTTGGGTAAACTTATTGTGTTTTTTTTTTATCTTGTGATCTCCTTTAGCTAGTGAGAGTTTATTGATAATTAAGATTCATTCTACAAATGTTGGTTGGAAATGCAACAACAATCTTATGGTTTGATCTCAAGATATAAACCCATATTGATTACTTCTCCAAAATTCAATTGTATGTATGTTTGATCTTGTAGTAGTAATGTTTGGTTAAGGTCAATACACATTATAGAGTGTTAGCTTCTGGTAGTTAAGTTTCAAGTATCTAAGATCCAACTTTTAGACATGTAATGCAAAGCTGTAGGTGTGCCTGCTATTGTGAAATTCAATTCCATGTCCACCTTCATTCACATCAGTATAAGGAATCATATATAATTTTCACTTAAAATAATCATATCATGTAAATCTCTTATTACAAGAAGAAGTGAGCTTGCTATCTTTCAAGTTTAATAATTTGTTTTAGGTTTCTGATGCTAGTTCATACTACAATGTTGCGAAATATACTGCAAATTAGATGTAGGTTTATTTTCATGATGTGTATCATGCAACTGTAATTTTGCAGAGTTCAATGCTCGCTGGTTTTTGCTGCTGAATCTACAGTTGCAATTTATTGGTGCTCAAGTTTTTCTTGTTCAAGATTTGAAGCTGCAGTTGGCTAGTCTTTTGTTTATTTTTTAACTAATTTTTTGTTTCTTTTTATTATAAATATGTAACGCGGTAGATAGATTATCTAATTATGATTGGATGATTATTTTATATAGAAGGTAGCCTTAGTTAAACTAAGTAGCTAGTTTTTTACATTTTCGATGTTTTGTACACTTTGTGGTAACTTTCTAAATGTAATTACTATTTTTAGAATAATAATAATTTAATTTTTATTTTTATTATAATTTATTGTTATATAATCAATACATATAATAATATAATAACTAATCAATACATATAATAATAAAATAAAATTATTATTATTTAATAATAAATTAATAATTAAATTTAATTATTATTATTATTATTATTAAATTTTGTATAAAAATCCTAAAATGTTAAAACAAGTGTTACATAATTGATTTTACAAAAGTGTTATATGTATTATTTAAAGTGATACAATTAATAAATAATTAATGTTACATTATATTCAAAAGTGTTATCAATATAATATAATTAATGTTATTTTATATTTGAAAGTGTTATTAAAATAATGTTCTTAATGTTATATTATAATAAAAATTATTACCAAAATAATGGAAAAAATATTACTTTAAATTCAAAAGTGTTAACAAAATAATGTTACATTAAAAAAATTAAATATTACATAAGTGTATATGTTACACCTTTTAAAGTCTAATAATAAAGTGTTAAAATTGATATGAGGTGTTATCATAAGATAAAAAAAGTGTAATATTAGACTTTAGATATCAGGGGCAACAACGACACTGAAAAAATATTACTGATGATATACCATAACATTTTTCATTGTTAAGTAATATTTTTTTGGTGTTATATAATGAGACTTATGTTGTAGTGACAACTCCGCGTCAACCAGGCAGCAAAGAGAAATAAAACATCTTCAGCAAGGAATCTCAGAAAATGGATTCCGCAGATGTTGTGATTCAAAATGAAATTGAAGGTGATATTAATAAATTTATTTTAATTCCTAAAACAAAATCCACAATAGTATTTATTTAAAAAAATTATGATGTACAGGAACTTCTCAAAGAAAAGAGCCAAAAGTTTCGTGCCGAAAATACTATTGTCACAAGCTACAAATGAGGAATGGAAGCAAATCAACAATTCTTCGAGCAGAAAGAATCTTACAGCAATACGTAGTTGATATGCACATAAAGTTGGAAACAACTAGACTTGATTTTTTTAGGAATCAACAAGGACTGATCAGGGCAGAGCTGTACCAAGGAATCGTTGACTCAATAAATGCAGGAGAAACCAGAGGGGACAAAATTGGGTTAAGAATTGTACTTCCACCATCTTTTATTAGAGGAACAATGGACATACATCGCCGTTATTTGGATGCATGACATTAGTGTAAAATTATGGAAAGCCCGATATCTTCTTAACAATAACATAAAATCTGGAATGGAAAGAAATAAAGGATCTACTTTTACCAGGACAAAGTGCACAAGATAGGTCGGATCTTGCTGCAAGAATGTTCAGAGGAAAGCTTATGGATTTTAAAGATCAAATATTAAAAAGAAAAATTTCGGTAAAGTTATAGCATTTGTTTATGTCATTGAATTCCAAAAACGAGGACTTCCACATGCCCACATGTTGATAATTCTGCAAAGTGGGCATAAAATCACAAATGCAGACCAGTACGACAAGTATGTGAGGAAAGAAATTTGATGCGCGTTTTCTATGATGGCGTTCGATCGTTTGATTAACGTGAAACGTTAGGGTTCCATACGTTTCTAACAAGTAGCAGAAGCAAGAAACCAAGAAACGCATTACCTTTCACCAGGGTATGTTGTTGAAGATGGATTCTCGCCACCAGCCTGCGCAGCATCACGAGAATGGCCATAACTTCCTCATCCGATCTCCGATTTGAGTGATCTACATGAAAAATCGATCCTCTCTTCGATGACTTTCCATCAGTATATCATATGTCCAGTTTGGAATATGACAATCTGCAATAGCAAATAACCTTCCGGTCTTCTGCTGTATTCCCATGTCCGATCTCGACGTTGTATGGCGACGATCTACGAGATCTCCTCAATCTGCTTTCTCCCTACTCTCAAACGTGTTTAGCATGTGTATTTGTGTTTCAAATAAGTTGAGGTGACTTATATATGGGCTACATCAGGGACTAGGAGGAGAAATTAGAGTCGGGCCTCCATTGGGCTTAAGTATCCAAGGTTAGACCAAAGCTTATACTTAAATCCCATAATAATAATATATTCCACTAAAATATTATTATTACACTGCCGCTCCAATCCCAAAATTACGTTTTGGTCTCTTTCTTATTATGAGCCCGTTAGTCTCTCCATGTTTAAGATATACAATGTCCATTAATTAATTAAGTTACTGACAACTCCATTAATTAATATCTCATCCAAGAGTAGTACCACTCAACCTCATTATCATGCCAAAATAAATTCCACCTACAGGGTTTACATGATAATCCTTATGAGCTCCTCAAGAGGACATCATCAACCTATAACGGACACAGATTCCTTCTACAATCAATATCACACCATAGAGACAATATTATTTTCCAACTCACCGAGTTTGTTAATTTAATATATAAATCTCACCCATTGATGAATCAAAAAAATACATACTGCCTTACGTGTCGAGGTTATTGTATAGGGATTAATAGCATGAACATCCATAATAACTGAGATCAAGTTATCCTATATAATCAGTATAAGACGAACGATCTCAAGCGGTCCTGCTCAATACACACAAGGTGCACTAATGTGATTCTATAGTCAAGATAAACTAATACCAAATCACAGTACAACCATCCCGATAGAGAGTCCTCGTCTATCTCGGTTGTGAACCTCTGTTTATACTTTATAAGGAAACCGATGATATGATCTTTCGCGTGTTGTCGCACAATATATCATCTGCAGTATAAAGTAAGTGGACTATTACATCGAACATATAAATAAATTATAAGACGCAATCATTTGATCATATGATTCTCATTTTTAATACATTATTATAACATTGTTCACACAAAAGCTAGGCTTTTAGTATATAATCCAACATTCTATGCATGGAAAATTAATCCCCAAGTATTAAGGATATCAATTGCAGATTAAGCAAGCGACCAAGTGAATTATCGAATCCAAAGGACGACGTATTATCAATTTAACTATTTACTAAATTAATTAAGACGAAAAATAATAAAGATTGGGATTTTAATCTAATAACTAATAAACAATTAAATAAAATAACAAATAAAATAAAAGATCACTCGAAGAATACGAAAGTGGATCAAGTAGGAGAATAGGTAGCTCTAGAATAATCCAGTTCATGCATTAATGTCCCTTCCAAGTGTTGATGTCCGACTCTACCTTGTGAAATATGAACGCATCACTAAACCATGTATATCTACTCTATAGACACAAGTAAACATTCATGTAATACGTGTGAATAACCTCAGAGCAGGAGATATAATTCCACCCCTTTCTAGGTATTATCAGTATCAATTATTTTCCTGGCCAATTGGTACTCTAACCCGATATGATCTCCCTTTATATGTACTATAAAATTATCCTCTTTATCATACTTAATGACCCGAATTCAATTCAATTAATAAGTATTCATATATGATAGTTCTAATGAAGCTTCGGAGTTCCCTCACTTAGAATCATAACATGAAATCTTGTTCAGCATTGAACGCACTCAATTTACAACCAAGATATATATTCAAACTTTATATATCAATTGAAGATGCACAAAACGACCATGAATATGAATTAAGAAAGCATAATCCTATATAAAAAAATCCAGAAGTAGTATTGTATGGAGTTTACACACGAAAGTTCAATTAATTCGTAAAAACTTTCACAACCCTAGTTCTACCAAAAAGGTTCTAGCCCATGATGTTACGAAGAACAATCATGGGTGTTGGATAGATCTTACCCGGATGTTTACAAATTACAAGATAAAATTAGGAAACGAATAAAATCCTAGATGTGGCATCGTCGTGTCCTTCTCCATCTTGAATTCTCTTCTTGGTTCTCCTCTTGATTCTACAGACGAATCTTCAAAGTGATGGATGAATAGAGGAAAAGATGTGGATGATGGTTAGGGGGTGATCCCCCCTATAGGGTGTATGATGATTGTGTCGCTTGCCTCAATTCAATTTATTCTCTAAGATGAATAATAATGTGATCTACATCCCCTTTTATACTTGTAAGCTCTCCTTATAGGCCTTGGATGGGCTTTTACTTGAGACATATGTCAAATTTGGTAAAAGAAACCCGAAACTACCAAAAATAGCATCAGCTAATTCCATTCGACCAAGACTTCAGAAGTCGAGCAAGGCCTCCAAGTCGAGCAATGGTCGAGCAAGCTCTCTGTAATTTTTTAGATATTTTGCTCGACTTGGCCTCCTCTATTCTACCAAGATGATTCTGATCGAACGGATCTCCTCTGGTCGAGCAAGTTTGCACAGTTTCACCGTTTTGCGCATAACTTCCACATCCGACCTCCAATTTGAGTAATTCTTGCGCTCACACGATCCTCTCTTGCTTGGCTTTCTATTTATATAAATAAATCACAGAAAATCCAATATTTGAATCTATAAAAAGCCATGGAAAGTAACATAACTGTTCTATTCGGCACAGCTCGCGCGACATCACTACTTTGATCATAACTTTCTCTTTTGGATTCGGATTGAGGTGTTCTTTACGCCAAAACGACCCCTCTTATGTGGCTTTCCAACCATGTATCACAAATTCAATTCAAAGCTCCACACGAATACAGAAAAATTATATAAGTTGGACGTGCGTTTTTTAGTATCATTGCACAAATTGCCTTTATTCTCCAACTTTGCACTTTTGATCCCCTTTTCCACCTAAAACACAATAAAACACCTCTAGTACAACTTTATCTCACATAGAATGAATATAAAATACTTGTGCTAATATATAACAACAATTCTCATCAATAAGGTTTTAAATTGGACGCTAAAACACACTTATTTTCACTCTCATCAATTCCCCAAAATTACCCGTTGCTCGTCCCGAGGCAATAAAATAAAATAAAGAGAAATAGAGTGAGAAAATTAGTAGGGAAACAAGGACTATGACAAATACCACATTCAAAATACAATTGTCCTCAACTTAGGTCATGCAACTCTCATTATATGTAATAATCAATTTGTAGCATACAAGATAAGACAATCACCATCAATTCAAATGCTCCATTCACACGTTCTCACAGAAAGTATGTATCATTCACACTCAAGTGTAAAAGATGTACACTTATGGATTAAGGTGTTTATGCTCAAATTCAATTCAAGTTCATGCATAACCATGAGTTTGCCTATTGTCTCAACTCTCCTTTTACTTGTAGCTAACAAATTATGGATCAAAAAGGTCTTTTATTTGATCGTAATGTAGGCTCTTTGAAAAAGATTGGAAATATATGGATAAGTGACTCGAACTCGAATCAATCAAGGGGCTATCTCTCTCAATCTTTATTCTTCCTCATCACTTCAATCAAGCACAACATACTCTTTAGACTCTCCCATCTTTCTCCTTCAAGCACAACATATTTTTTTCAATTTTTTCTAGCTCTTCAACTCCATCATTCTCTTCTTTACCCTTTTCTTTCTCTTTTTTTTCTTTATTTTATCTTTTGAGGTACCAATTTCCGGCACTACCTCTCACATCCTCCATTGGGTACTAGATTTAAGCACTATCATAGGGTGTTTATTTCCATAGAGTACTAGATTAAAGCACTACTCTAGGAATTTTCCTTTTCATCCTTAAGACTCTTTCTCATCATCCGTATCAACCCTCAAATCACCACTCTCTTCAATTAAGCATTACTGACTATCAAAAGAATGGATTTAAAAGGGCTCAAATGGGCAGACTAGGGATTTAATAAATTCAGGTAAAGTATAACGGAAAATATGGGTTAAATATCAAAGATGGCCTAATATCATTTCCATAATTCGTTAGACTAATCTTGAATATTCAAGGAGACTCAAGGCAAGTTCTATAATATACGCACAAGAACGATACTCACCAGAAAAAAATATCATGTAACTATGTACATGATTAACGAGGCTCAAAATCTCACATGGATTTTTAACAAGTAAGAGAGCATTTTTCATGATAAGTAATATCCTACAAGTACATATAGAACTTCATATTGCAATATAACTCAAGTACACTTCCTTCATCAATTTCAAGACCATATGAATTTCAAGCACAATTTAAAAATATAAGCTGACATGTATCACAACCATAAACTCAATCCTACCACTCCATGAATTAAAAGCACACATAAAATTTAGAATAAGGAAATGAGGGCACCTGATTTCTCATCCTTCAAAACATTCACGAGCTCCTCAAGTTGTTCAACTCGGTCATCTTGCCACTCTTCTACCTTTTTCTATCATCAAAGCTCAAACAAACTCAACATCACATGATTCATCAATAATAAAATAGGAGAACTCTAAGAAAGATTTAATTGGCTATCTAATAGACTCCACATACTAGAAACACCACTGAATACTAGACAAATTATAAAAAATTGACACATCAAAACCGATTAAAGTTTCAACATATCACAAAAAATAACTCCCCTAGCAAATATTACAAAGAAAATATTATACTCTTGGTGCTTCAATGAGGTAAGTACATCACACCCCCCAAACTTAGTAAAAACGTAAGTTGAAACTAAGTTTGTAAAGAGATGTAATTGTCGATTAGTAAGCACCTTAAATATAAAAATTTCTTATTCACACAAAATAAATAGAGTAATAAAACGGAAGGGCAAGCCCCCAACAGGTACTCATGTTTAACGTCGAAGAGTCACGACGGTAGAGGACGGTCTTCTCGTATCCTCACCTTCAAATACTTTTTTTTCCTCTTCTTGTCTACACTCAACACCTCACCTTTCTTGGTAACAAGTATATGATCCTTGGAATTTCCTTCCTTCCATGGCTGTCTAGACATTTTCTTGTCAATCTTCTACTTAAATTCAGAATCATCTGTCCTTTTAAAATCAAGATTAAACAAGTTAGAAACCACATCCATACTCTCGCAAGATTGAATCTCCATGGGCATCTTCATTGCTTGATCAAGAGAGAAAACCACATCTTCATTATCCATCTGCAGTCTAAGCTTCTCGGCTCTCAACCTCTTTTCTCTTTCCCACTTCATCTCTACTATAAACTTAGTATTCTACTCTTAGGATGGCTTTGAAGTGTTCTGAACAACAGGTGTAGCATTCGGTATCAAAATAGGCACTGAACTATGTTGCTCAACCTCCGTTCGACCAAAAGGAACTGGTCGAGTAGATGGAGTTTGGTCGAGCAACCAACCTGTTCGTGAGCTCTCATCACCCTGGTATTGTTCAACCTCCGTTCGACCAAAGAGGTTTGGTCGAGTGGATGAGTATAAGTCGAACAGTTTGTCAGAAAATAGAGCATCATAATTCTAATTTTCTGGAGCTTGCTTGACCTCCGCTCGACCAGTTGCTCTGGTCAAGCAACTCAAGTCTGGTCGAGCAACTCCTTTACTCCCTCCATTTTTGCTCGTCGGCATCATCGAACCTTTGTACTGCGTGCCTGACCTCAATGTGATGGTATTATTCTCCAATGTTTGTGTCAATTGATTCACATTCGCGGTCATTTGCCCCATAATCAAGGTAAGGTCCTTCAACTGCTTAGATAAATCTGCATGATCAATATTCATTCTCGCTTTGATGCGGTCAACCTTTGCATCATTCTCAGCTATGTATCGATTGAAGAAATCTTCAACACTCTTCACTTCTTGCTGCTACACACTAGGCCCCCCTTGTGTCAATTCTGTAATCTACTTCTGCTGAGACTCTAGTAGCTTGTTGATGTTAGCTAGACTAGAGACGATCTCATTCTCCCTAATTGGCATCACCACTTGATGTTTAACCTACGCCACTTTACTAAGTACATATGATCCTCTTACTCTTTTCGTAAGCCAATCACGTGAATTCATAGAGATGACTTCAAACAAATTTTCTACTTCAAGTGCTATCTTATATAACAGTGCTCCTCCTGATGATGCATCAACAAGAACATGCGACTCACAATTCAATCCATAGTAGAAGATACTTATGTATTCATCCTTAGACATTCCATGTTGTGGGCACCTCCTGAGCATATCTTTAAACCTATCCCACACCTCATAAAATTTCTCATCCTGATTCATAACAAATTGGGTGATCTTTTACTTCATCCTTAAGATCCTTGAGGGTGGCATGTAACTCTCTAAGAACTTCTGCTGCAGTTGGTCCCATGTAGTGCAATCTGCAGCATCAATAGTCTCATACCAAGCTTCTGCCTTATCAATCAAAGAGAACTTGAATAAGACAATCCGCCTAGCATTATCGTTAGCTCCAGCTTCATTTTGAGTGTTTGCATAACCAAGAAATTTTCGGAGGTGCTGACATGGATCTTTAAAACAACCTACAGAAAAGGAATTCTTCTCTACCATGTTAATACGAGCGGGATGTATCTCAAAATTATCATATTCCCCCTTGCTCCTATCAACACCATGTTGCCAATTCCATAGTTCATGAAAGTTTTACGTATGGCAATATTATTCGGATTCTGCCTTGCTTCGGTCATGTTTAGCTTAATGTGTATTATTCTTCCTTTCTTTCCTCTACTTTTCATAGTGCACAAGTACCTTAGAAAAATTCAAATTTAGATAGAAATATATAATCACAAATAAAAGTGTTAATCAACCTAGAAATAATAAAATTAATAATAACAGTCATCCCCGACAAAGGCGCCAAGAACTTAATGCGTGTTTTTCTTTGCGAGCAGAATTAATCCCCAAGTATTAAGAATATCAATTGCAGCTTAAGAAAGCGACCAAGTGAATTATCGAACCCAAAGGACGACATATTATCAATTTAATTATTTACTAAATTAATTAAGACGAAAAATAATAAAGATTGGAATTTTAATCTAATAACTAATAAACAATTAATTAAAATAATAAATAAATAAAAGATCACTCGAAGAATACGAAAGTGGATCAAGTAGGAGAATAAGTAGCTCTAGGATAATCCAGTTTCATGCATTAATTTTCCTTCCGTGTGTTGATGTCCGACTCTGCCTTGTGGAATATGGACGCATCACTAAACCATGCATATCTACTCTATAGACACAAGTAAACATGCGTGTAATATGTGTGAATAACCTCGGAGCAAGAGACATAATTCCACCCCCTTTCTAGATACTATCAGTATCAATTATTTCCTTGGCAAATTGGTACTCTAACCCGATATGAACTCCCTTTATAGGTACTATAAAATTATCATTTTTATCCTACTAAATAACCCGAATTCATTTCAAATAACAAGTATTCATATATGATAGTTCTAATGAAGCTTCGGAGCCCCCTTACTTAGAATCATAACATGGAATCCTGTTCAGCGGTGAACGCACTCAATCTACAACCAAGATATATATTCAGACTCTATATACTAATTGAAGAAGCACAAAATGACCGTGAATATAGATTAAGAAAGCATAATCATATATAAAATAAATCCACAAGTAGTGTTATACGGAGTTTACACACGAAAGTTTAATTAATTCGTAAAAACTTTCACAACCCTAATTCTACCAAAAAGGTTCTAGCCCATGATGTTACAAAGAATAATCATGGGTGTTGGATAGATCTTACACGGATGTCTGGAAATTATAAGATAAATTAGAAAACAAATAAAAACCTAAATATGGCATCGTCGCATCCTTCTCCATCTTGAATTCTCCTCTTGGTTCTCCTCGTGATTCCATAGACGAATCTTTGAAGTGATGGATGGATAGAGGAAAGGATGTGGATGATGGTTGGGGGGTGATCCCCCCTGTGGGGTGTAGGATGATTGTGTTGCTTGCCTCAATTAAATCTATTCTCTAGGATGAATAATGATGTGAACTATATCCCCTTTTATACTTGTAGGCTCTCCTTATAGGCCTTGGATAGGCTTTTACTTGAGACATACGTCAAATTTAGTAAAAGAAACTCGAAACTACCAAAAATAATATCAGCGACATTCCGTTCGACCAAGCCTTCAGAAGTCGAGCAATGGTCGAGCAAGCTCTCTGTAAGTTTTTGGATATTTTGCTCGACTTGGCCTTCTCCATTCGACCAACTGTCTCTACTTCCAAATTATCTTCGGTTGCAGCTTTAATCGTTTGCGAATTCGACACGTCAACTTCAACTCCTAAATCAAGAGCTTTAGTTGGGTCTACGTTTGTGGTCTTATTTTTATTCTTTATTTTTTTCTTCCTCGAACGATGCTCCGATCTCTGGATTATACGGCGTTAATTCACCTGCCTTTGATCTAGTGAGTATACACCTAAAAAAATACGAATTAAGAATTACGGACAAGACTAATATAATCTAAATTAAACTAGAAATAATAAAAAAATATTTAATACCGTCCCCGGCAACGGCGCCAAGAACTAGATGAGCATTTTCGCAACACACAAAATTAATTCCCAAGTAATAAGGATATCAATTTTAGTTTTGATAGGCAACCAAGTGATTTATCAAACCCAAGGGATGGATAATTATCAATTCAATTACTTCCTATTTAATTAAGATTATGTTGGCAATTGGATTTGGTTTGATTACGAAACTAAATAACATATAATTAAAATAACAAATAAATCGCAAGCAGTGATTCAAAAATCGGACCGGATGGGCCGGTCAAACTGGTTGAACTGGGAATCGGAACCGGATCCAGTCCAAAATAACCTAGAAAACCGCTTTTATGAAAAAACTAGAAAAAATCGGCCAAAACTGGAAAACTGGGAAAACCAGTAGGACCGGAGTACCGCCGATTTTTGTTTCGAAATCAAAATGGTTTACAAAGATCTTAATTTTCATACTGTTCCAAAATTGTAATTTCAAAATAATCTCAAAATACATTACATACTATATACATATATCCGATTTTTGATCAGATCCAATAGAACAAAGAATATTGAAAAGCTCTTTCCTCCTCAACCATTAAATTTTTGCTACAACATGCAAAAATCTTCACCCAAAATTGTTGCTTAGATTGAAGAAAGAGTGACGTGAAATCAAGATGAAGAGAATGGGGTGGTCAAATTATTGAATTCAGACAAAAAGAGGAAGAGAGAGATCGAGCAGTGCTGTGCTGAGAGAGAAAAGGCTGAGAGAGAAAAGGGAAAGAAAGAGAAGCGTTGCTAGGAGAGAAGAGGAAAAGAAAGAGAGAGAAAGACGCTACAAATGACACACCAGAGTCAAACCCTAACATTATGTTGGGTGGAATTGGGCCTTTAAGGCTTTAATAATAGCATACAGTGGAAGTGGGCATTTAAGGATTTAACAATAACATGCGTGGGGCTGAAGTTTAAACTTATTAATATATATTTTGTTAAATAATTTTATTTCTTTTAATAATTATTTAAAAATAAAAAAAAAATATGTAATTTTTGTTTTTTCGGTTATATCGTCCGATCTGACCGGTCCGACCTTGAACCGTTAGGCTCACCGGTTTGGTCTCCGGTCTGGTTTTCAAATCACTGATCGCAAGCAAGGAAGGAAAATTGATTGGAATCAAATAAGTAATAAAGTAGTTCTTCGAGTAATCCCGTTTTACTAATTAATTTCCTTTCCATGTGTTGATGTCTGACTCTGCCTTGTGGTTCATGGATGCATCACTAAACCACGCAAGTATACTCTATAGACACAAGTAAACAAGCGCATGCCTCTTGTGATTATCCTCGGAGAAAGAGATATAATTTACCCCCTTTCTAGGTACTATCATAATCAATTATTTCCCGTGCACTTAGTACTCTAACCCGATTTGATCTCCCTTTTTAGGTACTATAAAGTTATACTTTTTATCCTACTTATTAACCCAAATAAGATTCAATTAACAAATATTTATATAAGATAGTTCTAATAATACTTCGGAATCCCTTCACTTAGAATTATAACAGTTAATCCTACCAAGCGGTGAACGCACTCAATCAATAACCAAGAGATGTATTCAGACTCTACATAACAGTTAATGATGCACAAATGACTGTGAGTATGAATTGAAAAGGCACAATCTTATATAAAATAAACCACAAGTAGTGTTGTACAGAGTTTACACATGGAAATTCAATTAACTCATAAAACATTCATAACCTTAGAACTACCGGGGTGGTTCTAGCACATGATTGATCTAGGAACAATCATGGTTAGTTGGTATGATCTTACTTTACGCGCCGGACGAACCTCTCTCACGACTCCTTCGGATGATGGTAGGATTTCTGTGGTAGATGGATGTGTATTGATCGTCCATTTTCTCCTGCAAAAATCCTTCTTTTATACTCATGGAACTCCTTATGGGCTTAGGATGAGCCTTTGCTTGAAGCACACGTCAAATTTGGTAAAAGACATCCGGAATTATCATAAATAGCAGCAGCGCACTCCCATTCGACCAAGCATGACTGGTCAAATGGGGTCTCCAAGTCGAGCACTGGTCGAGCAAGCATTCTGGAAGACTTCGTACATTCTGCTCGACTAACTTTCCCTTACTCGACCAAACTGATGTTGGTCGAACAAGGCCCCCCAAGTCGAGCAAACTCTCTGTAAGTTTCTGACAATCTGTTCGACTTCCGCCAATCAGCTCGACCAAACTGTTGTTGGTCGAGCAGCATATCTAAGTCGAGCTACCTCTCTGGACGGGTCTTGCACCATCTGCTTGACTTACCTCCTCCGTTCGACCAAAACGATTATGGTCGAACAAGCCAGACAAGTCGAACGGCTCTCGACTTTTTGCATCTAAACTCGTGTCTTCCAATTTTGAGCCTTTTACACCTATTTTCCTATGCAAATATGCTCAAAACAGTCCTTGTACCTTCTTGATTCGTGACTTCCCATAAACATGCCGATTCGTCTCAATAAAAGACTAAATCACACTTCATTTTCACGTAAATCAAGGCCCAAAGTATGTGAAATTACACTCTCATCACACCGCGCATGGCTGACCAGTCGAGCACGCGTTCGCTGCTGCCAGAAAATGCAAGGCAATGCTTAGGTAGAGAAAGAATAAATGCTACAGTATTGGGGGAGAGAGAAGAAGGAGCCGATGATATTCACTTTCCTTTTCTCAATATGAAGAATTGATTGAATTTTGACAGAGTTGTAAACTGTCAGCGCTGAAAATTTGGGATCTGAAAAAGAAGACCTGCTAATTTAATTGTTGAATGATGCAGGATCCGGTTCTACCAAATATTTGGTAGGACCGATTGTACTGTAGTCATACTTATTAATTATTTATTTAATACTAAAAAATACTTCTTCCGTCCCAGGTTAAGAGGACCCTTTTTTCATTTTGGTCGTCCCTTCCAAAGAGCTCCCTTTCCCTTTTTACACACATGGGACCCACACACTACCTCTAATACAATTAAATTTTGGGACCCATACTCCTACTAATACAACTACACACTATACATTAAATTATAATACTCCTTAATCTACGTGTCATAAAGCTAATGACCCTCTTAAGGAGGGACGGATGGAGTATAATATAACCCTATAAAAAATAATTTTTCTTAAACTTCATATCTACGTTCAGAAGATCAATTTGGGAGGTGGGATTATTTAAAAGTAGGTAACGTTAATTTTGGGCTAAACCCTAAGATATGGTGCACCCATATACAAATATATATAAAAATATATACAATTATGAAAAAAATGTATACAATTTAATTGTTAGTTTTTTAATGAAAAATTGAGTGTAAAAAAATATACAATTATTAAAAAATATGTATAGATTATTAAATAAAAAGTTATACACATGCTAGTTTTTTAATTGAAAAATTTAATATAAAAAAATACAATTATTATAAAATACGTACATAAAATAGAATAACATGTATACAAAATAGAAGAAGAAAAAATTTTACACATGATACACCGGCACTCTTAATTTTGTGACAAATATTTTCAACCTCAATGGCTAAAGTCAGGAGTGGGAATCCAGAGGAAATTTCTAAGCAATTTCTGCAATAAAGCTATTTCTCACTCATTCGAGCATCACGATAAATAAAGACTTCTTTTTGGGTTTTATCCATACGCCACACAGCACGTATCATCACACTATTTATCTCTTTCATCAATTTTCAAAACAGGGGCAGTGGGCCCTAATTGTGGGTATGTCATTTTTCAAGAAATGAAACGTGTAACATTAATCAATAGCACACTCTACAAGACAAAAAAAGAGTATCTACTTCACCAGAAAAAATGTCTGACTGTACGTTCTATTTCTATGCTCTACTCTCTCTATTAGCTTGACTTCCACTACCTTCCTTTCATCCCAGGATTAACGAGGTATGAAACTTGATCTTCATCGATTATTTTCTTGATCATGCTTGCTCTGTGTATGTTTCTTGTCTTTTTTCGATTTCTTCGCTTTTTTGATGTACCAATGTTTTTCAAAAATTGTATTTTCCTCATCTATTTGCTGTATTATAGATGTATTTATACTTTTGAGTATGGCGTTGTGTTACATAGGTAGAAACTTACTATCTGGATTCTGGGTTTCGCAGTATAGGCTTTGATCTTCACTCTGTGAGTGTGGGGTGGGGGTGGGGGACAGGGGGGGTTGAGAGTTGATTAGTTTCTCTACTAGAGAACGATATGTTTTCTGTGTCTTACATAGGATTAGGAGTTGGTGTCTGAACTGACTCAACAGCATGTCGTTGGTACTTATAAATATTTGAATATATAGATATTGTATTTTGTAAGTTGATTTGGAATTTATTACTGTATCCTTCTGTATTTTCGGATATGTTATTAATATTTATCTTATGTGAACATACCCTAAGGATGAATAAAGGTTCTTTTGCTAACTTAAGCTTTGTGAAGGGAGATTTGGTGTGCGTGTATGATGAGAAGGGGATGGGTGAATAAGGGTTTTTCGATAGAATTATTTGCAATTAATAGGATATTGTTTACAAGGTAGGCAGATAGTAGTCAATAGGATTCTTACTGGTTGGTGCAATTAAAGAATACCTACTTAAAGACTTGTTTTATTGGTTTGGATCCCTGTTTGAACTAAGTCATGATGCTTTATAACTTTGGCTATCGAACTTGGATATCTTACGTTAAAACTTTCACAGTCGAAATCTTCTATTTGAAGTTTTGTGTTTGGCAAAGGCTTACATGAAATAGGTGTATCTTGCACCGGTTGCGTTTTTATCAATTGGCCCTAGAGTTTATGCTTTGCCCTAAAGGTTAAATGCTTTGCCTGAAGGGGTTTATTGTCTTTTCTTGTCTATTTTTCTTTTCAAATTGACCCTGGTGCGTACATGCATCTGTTTATGCAAGACCAACTCTTTGTGTTTTATGTATTACTCCTTCTATTGATCATTGTTTTCTGGACTTGAATTGATCTCTTCATACTAGTTGTCGCACTTTTTTTTTGTCCAATGGAAGAGTGTGGCCTGCATGTTTTATCTTTTATATTTTGTTTGAGCAGGCAACTTTGAAGCATGAAGCTCCACTATCTTTTTGTGGTGTTCTGCATTTGGACTGTCACATGCTCTCTACTTCCTTCTTCTGATGCGGTGAGGAGAATTAGCCTGAAAAAGAGGTCTGTGGACCTGCTCGGAATAAAGGCTGCTACGCGCGCTAGATTGGAGGGGAGGTATGGGATAGGTGAGAAAGACAGACAGATCAAACTTGCTGATTCAGATGGAGATCTGGTGTATCTGAAGAATTACATTGATGCTCAATACTATGGAGTGATTGGTATTGGCTCACCCCCTCAGAACTTTACGGTCATATTCGACACTGGCAGTTCTAACCTATGGGTTCCCTCCTCAAAATGTTACTTCTCTGTGAGTAATTTCAAAGATAAATTGTATTCATCTTCTGCCTTTACTCTTTGTTTCTTTCTAAATTGAAATCGCTGGGCAGATTGCTTGCTATTTACATAGAAGATACAAGGCCAGCAAGTCTAGTTCATATAAAAAGAATGGTATGATGTAATGTGATTTCTTTTTTGCTCTTGTTTCTTTTAGGAACAATTTCTGCTTCAAAGACACATTATTGTTGCTAATGATCTGCACTTGCAATTTATTTTCTTATTATTCAGGAAAGTCTTGCTCAATTCAATATGGCTCTGGATCAATCTCTGGCTATTTTAGCCAAGACAATGTTCAAGTTGGTGATGTTATTGTCAAAGATCAAGTTAGTTTTTCACCTCCTCCGCTCCCTCTCTCTCTCTATAGACGTACACATTATGCAATTTGTTCTCCTCTCTTGTGTTTCCCATTGTTCTCCAAGGTTAAAGTAATTCTTTCAGGTTTTCATTGAGGCTACACGAGAGGGAAGCTTTACCTTCATTCTGTCAAAATTTGATGGAATTCTTGGCCTTGGTTTCCAAGAAATTTCTGTTGGTGATACTGTGCCAGTCTGGTAATTGTCTCGTCATTTTTCCCTCCCTCATGATTGTCCTAAACTCCAATTAATTCTTATTTCAAAATGACAGGTACAATATGGTAGATAAGGGTCTTGTTGATGACAAGGTATTTTCCTTCTGGCTTAATCGCAACCCTGAAGCAGAATTGGGAGGCGAGATACTGTTTGGTGGAGTTGATACGAACCACTACACCGGAAATCTTAGTTATGTTCCTGTGACGCAAAAGGGGTACTGGCAGGTATATGATGATAAATTGCCATTTAATATGGTGGCATACATTGTTCTTGATGAGGTTAATATTGATTTTTTATTTTTCTTCTTTAATCTTCGTTTACCAGTTTGAAATGGATGACTTTCTCATTGGGAACCAGTCAACGGGTAAGTTCTATCGTTTTCTTATGGAACCATAACTTTTAACTTACATTTGTTTGGAACTATGAAATTTCAAATTGCTGTGATTCTTTTAGTCTGTTGATTTTGATTCTACTAGATGCACTGTATTCAAATGCTTAACAAGATTGTTGCATCATGTTTGCTGCTACCTAAGTAACAAACATCTTATCCCATGAGTATTGATGACAAAATTTTCCAGATATTGGTTGCATCATGTTCTGTGGCTGAGTTTGGTATTTTGAAAACACGATAGGCATCCATTTGAGTCTGAATTACCCTCTTATGAATTCTTGCACCAGGCTTTTGTGAGGGTGGTTGTGCTGCTATTGTGGATTCTGGGACGGCGTTACTTACTGGTCCGACTGTACGTGTTCTATTGTTATATTCTTTATTCATTTGGTTCTGTTTGGCTTTCTAATTTTTCAACAAATTTTATTGTTTGCCTTCTGTTCCATTCAATAGTATTCATTGATATATTGTTAATGACTATACCTTTCAGACTGTTGTGACTCAAATCAACCATGCAATTGGGGCAGCTGGAGTTGTGAGCACAGAATGTAAAGAAATTGTCTCCCAATATGGAGATATGATTTGGGATCTCCTTATTGCTGGGGTGTGTGCTTCTACCATCTCTCTCTCTCTCTCTCTCTCTCTCTCTCTCTCTCTCTCTCTCTCTCTCTCTCATAGCTTACTCACACACACTTGCACATAAACTCACATCCATTGCTATATGGTACCTACTTCAAGATTCAACTCACAATACCCAATGTTTATTCTATGATGTCTAACAGCATTTTTTCTAGAAGTACTGAAGAGTAAAATATTGTGATTGTGCAGGTACAACCTAGTAAAGTTTGTTCCCAACTAGGTTTATGCTTTTCCAACAATGCCCAGTCAGTGAGGTATTGTATGCTTCTTTACCTTAACTAATAATCATTCTATAGCTGTACTCTTTCTTCTGGTGAAGTTCTTGCTACTCTATGTGCTTAAACTTCTTCATTAGTGTTGCGTAACAATCATGAAAGATTGGATACTTTGCAGCTCGAATATTGAAATGGTTGTTGATAAGAACACCGAAGGGAAAAGAGTTGGTGAAAATCCCTTGTGCACTGCTTGTGAGATGGCCGTTGTTTGGATGAAGAATCAGCTAAATAATGAGGAAGTGAAGGATAGAGTGCTGGAGTACGCGAATCAGGTGATCTCAGCATAGCATCTTTTTCGTTGAATTGTGAAATTGTTCTCAACTATGATTATAACTTTGTTTGATAGCTTTGTGAGAGCATACCCAGTCCTGGTGGATCGTCTATTGTCGACTGCAATCAAATGCAGAACATGACCAATATCACCTTCACCATTGGTGGAAAACCATACGTTCTTACACCCGAGCAGGTTTAGATCATCTGCATGCCATTAGAAATCCCCTAATGCTTACAACAGTTTCAAGAATCCTTCTTAACGTTCCGTCTTATCTACAGTATATACTGAAAACCGGTGAAGGCATTGCTGCTGTATGCATTAGCGGATTCATGGCTTTGGACGTACCAGCTCCTCGAGGACCACTGTGGTATGTGCAGTATAAATCAAGATTTGTAATGTCATTTGCTATACAACCTTGTCCTAAAGCATTGTGAACTGTGTTGTAGGATCCTCGGAGACGTGTTCATGGGCGCATACTACACCGTGTTCGACTATGGCAATCTTCAATTAGGTTTTGCTGAATCTGCCTGAAAGTAACATTTTCATCTGCATCGCCAGCCCTTAGCCGCGAGTCGTTTTAAGCATAGGCTAGGGGCCTATAGGCTGTATCTCGTTTGTTATTTTCAAGAATACTAGGATTATATGTAATGTACACAAGTATGTCTGATGTTTTTATCTGTAGACTGTAATACCCCTATTACTTTTCTGATATTTAAACAGCTAGAAGAAAATGAATATGCTTTTATAATCACTCTATTCATTCATACCTAATGTTTATTTCATCAAGAAGTACTTGTTTTATTTCCATTTTACTTAGCAAGCTGCCCCCTTTTAACTATTGTGTCAGCAGCTGCATTGCATCCTGGCATCTATCTACCTTGTTGCCTCGAGCACCATGATACTCATTCTCTAAATTCATTTTGTCATTTTGATTGTTCATTTTAAAGTTGTTTAATTTACCCGTTTTAATAAAAGGGATACACACATGTTCACCATTTACCGCTAATATAACTATTCAATTTATGTAACATAATTAAATATTTTTTAATCCATATATAAAAAGCAAATGATTAGTTTACATACGAAGTATTAGATTATTCTCTAGGCATGAAAGATTCTATTTATAATCTATAAACTAATTCAGTTGCGAGCTGCATTTTTCTTTTTATTTTATACTACTATAGGTACAAAATATATTTCAATATTTTGATCTAACTAAAAAAATTACGTATAACTACTTAATAATATATTTCAATTCCCAAATTACTTATATTAAGATTAATGTGTAAAATATTACTTATTTATTTAACTAGAATGTTAAAGTTATTCCTAAAACTTTTCCAATCTCTCACCAAAATTTATGCTACATACAGGTATACACATATATTTATGATATTTATGCTATATAAAGATTGAATATTTAAAATCTTTTCAACACTAATGTATAATTATGCAATAATGAACAGTAATGTGCACTTAGATTGTCACATCTCCATGAATATATATGTTACATAAAGATTGTATATTTAAAATCTTTTCAATGTTGGTGTACAATATGCACTAAGAAATCATATTTAAAATATTTTCAACGTTAATATATAGTTGTGCAATAATATAGTAGTAAACACATTGCACAAACATGCCACATCTTCATGGATATTTATGTTAACTAAAGATTGCATTTTAAAATCTTATCAATATTGATATACAGGTATGTAATAATGGATAAGTGAGCACTAATGTGCACTAAGAAGTCCATCATCATTTCCAAATTGAAGAGAGATAGGACAGACTCGTTTTTTGGTTGAGATTTTTTTTTTTTTTAATTTGGTTTCTTTAGTTTTAACTTGATCAACCATTTTCTGAAATGCATCTCATTAAAAATAACCAATGTTGTGTCATAAATTTTAAATTTATGGCACACACGTGTACCGTGATTAGACGTGCACTTTATTTATCTATTATTTTTTTATAAATGAAAAATTACTTTTTAAAGTGATGAATAATTAAAAAAATTACTCTTTAATTTTTTACATCCTGATTACTAATTACTCTTTAAAAAATATATTTTTTTAAGAGATGAACAATTACTCTTTCGAATTAAAAATGTTACTTTTCAAATTTTATTAAATTGTGATTTTTATTTCATTAAGATAAATAATATTTTTCATGCAGAAGCATATAATTCATTAATGTAAAAAGTAATTTTCATATATTAAAATGTAAATTTACAAAAATAAAGTGTATGATGAACAACGTTAACACGGGAGAATTTCTACAAATTTATTGTTAAATCGAAAAAAAGTGATAGTTTTAGAAAATATCAGTAATTTTCACGTTAATGGTATAATATACATGGTGCATTATATTTGTTATTTAATTTCTTTCACCTTTTTTACTTTAAAAAATGGAACTAAAAGATGTTGAGAGATATCTGTTCCTTTTAGAAAATAACTAGGTATTGGAGCACCACAGTGCTATCTACGTGTTAATAATAAATTAAATTTAACCCATTACTTAATATTTGGATGGTAAAAATGTTTAGGCCATAGCCCATTAACAAATATTGAATTGGGTGGCAACCCAAATTAAAAAATAATTATAATGAAAATACAATTCTGCCCTTCCTGCTAAACTTAACTTTTATTACAGTTACACTCCCACCTGCCAATCTCATCGCTGCCTCCACGCCACCGGAGTTCAGCTACGCTGCCACATCGCCGGAAATCCATCGTGTCGGTGCCGAGTTCAACCATCCATTCCATCATCGAAAGAAACACCCCGTCCACGACTTGCTTCCAGGGGAGAAATCGCCACACTATCAACCACCGCGCCATACTGCCAGTTCCACCGCCGCCGCCGAGAGAGGGCATAGAATGTGAGATCGGAGCCACCATCGTTGGAGAGTTACACCGACAGCTTCTCCTGCGGGTAATCATATGCCATCACGGATAATACGGTGTTGATTACCATCGTCGGCGGCTCCACCATGGGATCTGTTGTACAAACAAATACATCTACGCCGGGCAAATAGCTACCGTACCTGCTCATCACCATCATTCCTTCAATCGATCAATACACACACACACACACACCAATCAATAAGTGTGTGGCAAACAAGGTTACAAAGCAGCAGAGTAATGAATTGAATAACAGGGGATTGGAGGACCTTTGATTGAGCCTGTTCTTAAAGGTGGTAAGATAAACATGGTTCCACCGAACGGCCTGGCGAGGATCCAGTAAAATCCGAACCAGATTTCAGCGTCAAACATTCCAATCCAAACTAACCTTTCATTGTTAATCTGAGAGAAATGAGTTGCTCTATAAACCCCAACCAAAATAATTCCCACAAAAATTGAAGTTGCAAAGAGCTTGTAATCTAAACAGCCCTTTGCTTTACTGGATTCAAATAGTGGACCATGGGAATGGATGGTTGGACTCGGCGCGGACATGTTGGGTTTTCGGCGAGGTGGCGGCGCGGCTGGACTCCGGTGGCGTGGAGGCAGCGATGAGGATGTGTGTGAGTGTGTTTTGTGTGTATTTTAAGTGATGGGTGCAAGAAGTAATTTTTTTTAATTAACAAATGGATTATGGTTTTTAAAATAGATAGGGATATAAATAATATTTCACATGTCTTTCGTCTTCCATATGGGTGCCTTAAGCAAAACTCAGGTGACAATAGTGCCACCTTATTGAATTTAAGAAATGTACGGGCCTGAGACTTTGATAACCCAAGATAGTAATCATTAGCTATATAGCTGCACAATAAAGCATCATTTCCTTTAATTTTCTTAGAAATTAGAAATGTTCAAGTTAGAAGTGGTTCTCTACTACATGTACATAAGTTTCTCTTCTTTACCAAAAGCAAAGCGCTATCTTAGGATGAAAACATGATGAAGTCAATAATAATTGGGACAAAGATTTTGTCAATAATAACTCAGAGAAGGGCATTCCACGAAAAGATGGAAGAAAATTGATCTCCACTATTGCTGACAACAGTGTAAACTAAAATGCTTCTATGAGCCTATTGGACTGTGTCTACCTTTCTCTTTAATCTGGGTAAGATGAAAATTGCACAAGGTTCTCCTCTCCTTCCTTTTTCAATTGACGATAGCGCTTGCAAAAGGTGCATGAACAGACACATGAAGGATCAACCTGCCAACCAGAAACAAAACAAGTCTAGTGATCTCATTTGTGCCTGAGATAGCCATATAAGGAAGAAGAAACAAATGGTTTCAACCGTAAAGCCTATGGTATTGTATCAATTAAGATTGCTTATGTTGGAGCATTAGGTCCTTGCATAACAGTTAAAATCCACATGAACAATCTCTAAAAGCTGATGTTAATAATTGCCAATTTCAGCCACCCAATTTCAGAGTTTTGTTGCAGTACTCGTAACCAAATTTAAATTAAGACTCTACAAATATAGAGTCTAACCTTAATCTCTTTTTACACTTCGTTACACGGTACATCAACTATTTATCATGATTTAAATAATAGGCTGGTGTAAAAGCTGGAAAACATATTATGTTGAAAAAAAATAAGATAAACAATAAATTTTGTCAACACAAATGGAAGAGCCTCACTTGCTCGTCTAATGTAAAAGAAACATGTGTAGGATAAGGGAGAATGATTTTGATCATTAAATTTGTATAGGGTGTATCAATTAATTAGTGTACAGATAGGAATAAGTTAGGCCATTCCCACATAATCCTATTCAAATTAAGTAACTAATAAAACATATTGATATAAAGGACTCTATTACATAGAAGATTGGTTTAATACACAACAAAAGGAAAGGGAAGGGAGATCCCACTGACAAAATTAAGAGGAAGGGTTTTCAATTTGAAGACTGGGTGAAACATGTCAAACAATGCTCCATATATATCAGATGAAATTAAGTACTACAAAAAGTAAAAACCAACTAAACATTATCAGCTGAAGATGATATAAAGCAAAATAGGGTTCACAGTCGACGGGGGCGGGCATGGGTCCACTTTCGTGGGCTGATCTTATTTATTTTAATTATCTTTATGTTTAGGGCTTGAGCCCATTATTTATTATGTTTTTGTTTAGGTCCTTAGGGTTTTGGTTTCTTTCCTTTTTGGTATTTGTGAGTAGTAGTATTTAAGGTGTACTTAGGGTTTATGGATGGATATCAAATTATTATTGGATTAAGAAGCCTGGAGGCATTTGGCAAACGGAGTCTTCCGTTTGATTGGGCAAACAATATTACTGTTTGATTTTTTTTTCTTTTATTTTTCTGTTCTTATCAATTGGTCAGGCTTGCTGGATCCCGTTCTCATCGACATGAAAACAATATGTTCCAGTAGGGAGAGATTGGATAAACTCAAGGCTGATCAGGCGGGGATGAAGAAGACGATGGATAAACTCGAGGCTGATCAGGCGGAGATGAAGAAGATGATGGCTGAAATTTTGGCTACTATTGGTGAACTTTCGAAGGTGATTCTGAAACTCTTAATCAGCTGCAGATCTGCATCGCAAGGATGTTACCACTACGGAGACCAAAATGGCGACTCTACTGCTGGCGATTCACTCTCAACTACAAATATGTTCGGTGCAACTTCTGTTCTTCAACGGATCTAGCCCTATTGGTTGTTCAAGGCTGCCTGTAGTAAGTAAGATGGCAGTAGGGGGCAGCAGTGTGCAGGTTGGGTCAACCTGCGGTTTCTCTAAGCTGAGTGCAGATACCTCGGGATGAATTCAGGGTTGTCCAGGACGAATATGTGGCTATCCGAGTAGTTTACTGCTCATTCCAGATTTACTCATCTTCCACCGAGAGCCTTGGAGGACTTTAGAGCGAAAGAGTTGTCCTTTAGGGGTAAGAAACCCCTTACACCTTGGCATGACTGCCCATTCAAACAACTGAGAATGTTGTTGGCTGAGGAGGACGAGGAGTTGGGCCTCAAACAGTATGAGTATTGCAAGGTGATATGGAAAGAGTTAATGGATGGAGAGGAAGAGCTTTTTGAGAAGAGGCGTGGGTTTCATGTTTACTCTATGACGGTTACCTGACTGCAACCTTGAGGACAAGGTTGTTTCAAAGGAGGATGGAATTGATATGAAACAAAATAGGGTTCGCAGTCGACGGGGGCGGGCTTGGGTCCACTTCCGTGGGCTGATCTTATTTATTTTAATTATCTTTATGTTAAGGGCTTGAGCCTATTATTTATTATGTTTTTGTTTAGGTCCTTAGGGTTTTGGTTTCTTTACTTTTTGGTATTTGTAAGTAGTAGTATTTAAGGTGTACTTAGGGTTTATGGATGGATATCAAATTATTATTGGATTAAGAAGCCTGGAGGCTTTTGGGCAAACAGAGTCTTCCGTTTGATTGGGCAAACAGTATTACTGTTTGATTTTCTTTTTTTTTTTTTTTTTTTTTTTTCTGTTCTTATCAGATGATCACCTTGTTAAAATTCCAGCTTGCTCATGAAAATACTCCAATGTAACTTTTTTTATATCATGTGTTGGTGGTGATGACTTCAGATTTAAAAAAGATTTCTTAACAAGAGCTCTGAATTCCAATTTAACATAATCCTAAATGACAAGGAACATGATTTGATAAATAGATGTGATTACCTTTAGAGCTGTATCTACCTTTCCAATTTTCGATGGGGGTCACCTGTATGACACTTTGAGACATTTTAGACAAATTCTGTATAAGAAAGAACTCCAATCACAGAAATAAAGCAGACTTAACACACTGCATATATTTGAGATAACTATTTAGTTTGTGTTGAAAAAGTTAGAATTCCAGAAAAGGGAAAGATGTTACTAAGTTCCTCCAAATTAGGTATCAGTTTTCATATTCATGACAAAGAGCAAATTTAACTTGAATGAACAGATAAATTGTTTGGACAAACAAATACCTACTTAGACATTTCATTGAGCATCCCATAGGCTAAATAGCTGTTTATTAAAGGTTGTTCCTTTAGTTACCAAAAACTACAAAGTTGCTAATTGGAGATGCACAAGTCCATGGGACCGAGTGGAACCTATGTATCTTTTTCATATATCTGCAACCGCAATACCGCATGATCTCATTAAAAAAAAGTTCTTGATTTTTTCTAAAAATCACAAGAACGCTTTTCAGATGGGAGCGAACTTTGTTGAGTAATTTTCACTGAAGAGAATTGAGTGAAAAAGCCATACTCACAAATTCACGCTTATGCATTTAACCAAGCATCACATAGGCATGACTTAAAACAAGAGAATCCTTCATGATTCATAACAATTTCAAAGTAAGGCTCACTGTAAAATAAGCATGAAATCAATATCTGGAAAATTCCAAAAAAATTTGTTGTGAAATCAATATCTAGAAAATTCCAAAAAAAATTTGTTCAAATTCAGATACTTCTATAAGAAAAGCTAAACATAGGAAGAGAGAATCCACTAACAACACCACCATTAATTATCATCATAATATACTTCTAATGCAGTTATTAAGTTTCATAAATTTTTTTTTTTTATAATAGTAAGGAACTGGACTCAACTACTAACTATTAAAAGATAATAATAAAGACTACCAACTATAATAGATAATAGTAAAATATTAGGAGCCACATCACACCTCAGGTAATTTTTACCATTTAAATCTCATATTCAAAATGATTATAATTTACATGGTAATAACAGGCAGATCGCAAGAGTTGACTGATAAAATTCAAGGCCCTTTCAGCACATGCTCTTAAAATTATAATACAAATACATGTTTGCAATCTATTAAATAAATTGAACAATTTTCTTGAGCACCAAGAGTATTTGGGATATGCCCACACTACAAATTCTCTTTCCCCGATGATAAGATTCCTTTTCAGTAATACATGAAATTAAATACAATAATATTTAAAATATATGGAGGCATCATACAACTACTGTACACGAGAAAGAAATCATAACAATTACAAATTACTATTTTTTGTAAATCAACTACCAATTTTTTTTTAAATTAAAAGTTACATGCCTCAAAAATTTATTAGTGGGTATAAATTTTATATATTACATTATGAAATACCACAAACATGAAATGTGGAATAGTAAATTCAAATCCTATTTTTATTTTAGAAAAATGTATACAATTACGTAACCAAATGCTATACTTCCTCTGTAGATTATATATTTCACATATTTTTTATTTATTTGTCTCGTTACACTTCTTACATTTCAAAAAAATAGTAATGACAAACTTTTATCATTTATTTATTATTTAAAATTAAATTAACTTAAATAATCAATAAAATTTCTACTGAAAAAACAGTTGTGAGAACTCTACTAGGGTTAAGGGAGTTATATTATTTATTTTATTTTAATTATTATTTAAGATTTTTAAAATTTTCAACATTTCATTTTAATTTCAGACTTTATATTTTTCACTCAAAATAAAAATGGACAAATTTATTCTAGATCAAATGCACAAAAATCACTCATTTATTTGCTACAAGGACAGAATAATGCTTTTAAAAGAACTAGAAACTGCAGAAATTTGACGCATAAGATTATATATGAATTTACTTTCACATGAAATGGAGTGAATATATTAATGCAATCAAACTAATTAATTGAAAACTACTCAATTCATATTAGAATGTGAATTTTCTTCAGAAAGATTAAACTTTACCTCAAACTCAACTAAGAGAATATTATATTCATATCTTTTAATTGACCAAGTCAGACATAACATTTGAGCTAATCTCATTAAATTCTCAATTCCACCTTCCATGAATCATTAATATTCCATAACATAAAAAATGATACTCTATCATTTATCATTGAACTCTTGGGACATGTAGCATTAGTTTAGGCCATAATTGTAACACTTTAGGAAAATTTTATTTATATCCTTAAATATTCGATATCTTAATCTTAATAATAAATATTTTAGACAAATATTTATATGTTACATGGCACAATAAGTTATGTGTCTCCGTCTCTTTTGTATTATGAACTGTTACTCTAATAAAAAAAGAGTAATATGGTGTATCCCATCGTTATGGGTCTTCACCGTTATTGTCCTTGAGATTGATGAAGTAGATTGGCTGAAATGGCTTATAGAAATTACTCATTAGGCCTTGGGATTATGACAGATTCAGGATTTCAAATATAGGGGTATGATATATAATCTCTGATATCCTGTTATAATTTGATGTTAGGAAAATCTCAATTATTCTACCTTAGGATAGATATTTTCCTTTTATGTCCAAGGAAAATCTCAACTTTAACCTTTTTTCTTTTGCGTTGAACTTTCCTTTTAGGGTATAGATTTAATGATATTCTACGGGTTAATTATCCAACAGTTTACTACAGGAGATATAACATTAAAATGTAATAGGGACCTATGGTATGTTATAATACTCCCTCTGTCTGGTTCTAAGGTATCCATTTGCTTTATGCACGTGAACAGTTCTAAGGTTTTTATTTGATTTTTCCATGTGGATTAAGGAGTATTATTATTATAGGTAAAGTGAGTAGTTGTATTAGAGGGAAGTGGTGGGTCATATTGTGTACTTTTTTTACTAAATAGAGGAAATGATACCTTTGAATCAGACACCAAAATAGTGAAATTGATACCTTACAAGCGAACGGAGGGAGTATTATTTTTACTACATATTTGAATAATACTAGACACAAGATTTTAATTAAGTTTAGCATCATTCTAATTATATGATTATTCAATATGTGATGCAATAGTCCAATCTAAACAAGCTAAACATTTTCAAAACTAACAAAGAATCTGATAGTGTGTTTCTTAGAAAATCGAAAGGTATATCTATATGAATAAAATTAATGCAATTAAATTACCAATAAAATCAATATTTAGCCACATATATTATCACACTTCTTAAGTTATTTCAATATTAACTTTCATATTAAATTTATTAATAAATTAATCCAACAAATCAATCTTTTTAAGAAAAACAAAAATAAAAGCAAGGAATTTTCTTGAAGGTAATAAACACAGATATGTACAATTTTAAAATAAAGTGATAGAATTAAATGATTTTAGACATAAAAAAACTCTTGTTTGAAAAAAAAAATAGTTTTTGTTTATTAATTAATACAATATTTCTCCAATTCTAACTAAAATAGGGGTACCAAAATTTTGTAATTGACAATTTTTCAATTTGGGGATACAACTGTACCTCATGTTATTAAGTAGATCCGCCCCTTGACTTGGATAAGGTATTTGGCTTAAGTGGCTTATATAGAGAACTTAATAGACTAAGGAGATTGGTGGATGAGGTAAATTGCAAGATACTCCCTCCATCCCATGAAAAGAGTTATGTTTACTGTTTGTACGGATATTAAGAAATATAATATTTTAATGTATAGTGGGTTGATAGATAGAATAATTTAATGTAAAGTAGATAGTTGTATTAGTGTTGTGTGTGGGCCCCATGAAAATAAAGTGATTGATTTATGTGAATCTCATTTACTAAAAAATGAAATAAATTCTTGTAGTGGGACGCTCTAATTAGTAAAATGTAACTCTTGTGGTGGGACGGAGGGAGCATGTCTCAAGTTACTTATAAAGAGGATTCATTGTTTTCCTACCTCATAAGGGATCCAAACCCATGCCAAAGTCAGAATTCGAACCACCACGCTGCAGCTGACAACTTAAATTGAAAGGTCTTTCCACCCTCTCTTCTTCTACTTGAGTTATTCCCTAAGGATAAAGAAAGAGTGGTATTACTCTTATATACTCCCTCTGTCCCAAGTTAAAATTTATATTTTTATTATTTTTGTTTGTTTCGAGGTAAGATTTGCATTTCTTTTTTTGAAAGTGAGAAACACACAAAACAATTAATATCCTACATTTGGTCCACACATAATACTAATACAATTATTTATTAGAAATTAAAATATTATACTCCCTTCGTTCTGTTTCAATGGTTACGTTTGCTTTTTGTGCTGAGATTAATGAATATAAGATTTAAATATATAGTAGTTTGAAAGATATAATATTTTAATATGTATTGAGTACTGGATAGTTGTATTAGTGTTGTATGTAGGCCTCATGAAGATATATTAATTCTTTTGTGTGAGTCTCATATATACCAAAAAGAAAAATATAACTATTAAAGTGAGACACTCAAATTGAAAAAATATAACCATTATTATGGGACGTTGAGAGTATCTCTTAATCTACTACATATTAAAATATTTTATCTTCTAACTTACATGTAAAAAGTAAAAAGCAAACGTAAATGTTAACAGAAAAATAGAACCATATCATATACTCCTGATTCTTTAAAGAACAATAACAATCAAAATATATATTTTAAAAATAACACCCCCATATCTACTATATATACTCCCTCCGTCCCGCACCAAGGGTGCATTTTATTTTTTTGCACGTAGATTAAGGAGTATTATTATTTAATGTGTAGTGGGTAGTTGTATTAGTGGGAGTGTGAACCCCATGTTTTAATTATATTAGTGGGTGAGTGTGGGACCCATGTCTATAAAAAAGGAAAGAAAAGCCTTTGAGTGGGACGACCAAAATAAAAAAAAGACCCTTGGTGCGGGACGGAGGGAGTATAAAAGAGGAATGGCCGATAACTTGGCCAGTTTCCTCTCGGTAGCAAGTGAGCTTTTCTCCACGTGTAAGGAATACAGATTTTCTTTCTTTACCGTAGTGTACGTGGCTTTCTCAAGTCAAACATTGAATAAATTATTTCCCGTTTCACCTTTCAACTTATTTTTTATGACTCTCTTCCCTTTAAAAAAGCTGGTTCAATTGGAGATTTGAGAGTTTCCTTCCGAAATCATATGGCGATTGAGGCTGTTTGGTCATGCCTATGTTACTAGAGGTTAGTTCTCCGCTAATTTTCCTGTTTTCTCTCTTCTTGGTTTTTCTGCATTTCGTAATATCCCTTTTTCGCATGCTCTGATCTTCTGTATTGCATTTCTGATTCCACTGTATAGGTGATCTTCTGTATTGCATTTCTGATTTCACTGTATAGGAATTAGAATTCTATAGTTCAAGAGAAATCTTATTTTCCTGACTTGCGTATGGTATGTCTACTCTTGTGGTGCTTGAATGGGTGGATTAAATTATTTATGTGTTGTTCTTTTTTGGCGGCCGTGAAGAACCGGAAATTGGGTGCTTGTTCCTTTTAATTTTTGTTTGTAATTAAGGGGAGTTTTCCCACTAATAAATTTCACTATCTGCACAGTGATTTTGTTTATGTACACATTTGCTTTGTTGCTTGTAGTCCTATGTCTTATTTTTAGTTGTTTGTTGTTCTAGCTGTTCGACTTTAAGGTCGAACCCACCTGGATTTATATGAATAATGTAGCTATGGAAGCCATCAAAACATGAATTTTTTTTGTTAATTACTTCGGAGGAAATAAGAAGCAAGAAACAAAAATTAACCTTTTTTATGCGCTTCTAGTTCAACATCCTAATCATTTTTTCACTCAATCCACTGCATGATTATTGCTCGTTACTTTGATTTTTCACTTATGATTTATCTACAAGTGTTCTTTTGTTTCTTTATTCAAGAGTTAAGGTTTATTCGAATTGTAATTTAACTCTTATAGATTTTCTTTATGCGTCAGCCAAATTTTTTAAGAATCAAGAAACACGTGTAAAACCGGATGATGACGATGATGACATTTCTTGATCTTTTATTGATAATTTCTGCTATGACTCTCATTTGGGGATTCACTGACCAGCGCGATGGTAAAAAAAGCTTCCACACTTCATTAAAAATAAATAAATAAATTGAGTTTTGACTTCTTTCCCCATTGTGTAAGAGTTCGGTTGAGGTTTAGGTTATCATTTTCTTAAATAAGTTAATCTTGAATCATATTGTTCTATTAAACAGTTCATACTGGAATAATTGCTGTCAGTTTACGCAATAACTTAGATACATGTTTCTATGGGCCTTCCCTTACTTCTTGGATGGTTTCCTGGAGGAAATTGTTATGGGCCTCCCAGTTGGCTAGAGGTGGAGTGTGTGAATGCAAATATTATTGGGATGTAAAATTCTTACACTCTTGTTTTAATATTATGTATGACGTGAGTGGTCTGTTTTATTAATTGAAATGGTCTACTTTGAATGATAGAAATCTGAACGGTGCAAATTTGGACGGTGAACTGACTGTTGAAATGGGATTGTTCACCTCGATTATAGTTATGTGAGTTGCATCTAAGTCCTTTGTAAATTAGTTGTTTGGAATTGCTTTCTTTCTGGTAGATTTTTGTTCATGTTTTATATGTGTTTCCTGAAAACTTGCTGCTCATTTTCCAATTAAAATTTGGTGTTATCCGTCAAGGCAACTTATGGAAGATTTTTGTCTTTTTGGAGAGCAGAAATTTGAGCAACAACCACATTGGAGGTAGCATACCGACCTGCTTTCTCATCACTATAAGAAGTTTGTATGTTTCTCAACTAATCTACTTCCTTAAGTGATCTCTAATAACTTTGGATGTTACATTCGTGTTCGCTGAGTTTGTATGTCTCCTGCCCTGGAAATGTCTCTCCCACTCTCTCATCATTCTCCCTCTTTAAGTTTACTATAATTGTTTTCTTTACTTTTTTCTCCCTTTTACCAGAGAGTTCAATTATCCCTGCTTCGCGAACGCTGTTTGATTCTTCCTGTTACCACTACGGCCTTCTCAATCGCCTGTCGCCCCGCTTTCCCTCTCTGCCGACGATCTCCGAGTATGCAACCGAATTTTTTTAAAATCAAAGCAGGCTTACATGAAGATTGATTATCGTTCTCAGCTTGGAAATTAACTGCATGCCACCCTCTTTAATTAATGTATCACTATAATTCCTCTAGGCCTCTTGCTCTCGATGAGATTATGCCATAAAATATTTAATAGACTGCAATCCGAACTTACCTGAAGATGAAATAAATTTTGGTAACACCACTGCACAATGGATATTTAGGCCGGAGTAAAGAGTTATTGAGAGGGGATTAAAGGGGTATGAACATGAATAATTTAATATTTAACAAACTTTATAAAATGCGATTGCAACTAACTAACTAAATGAGAGAATATAGGATAAAGAAGGGGAGTAACGGTAATTAAACAATCCAAAATTAAAAAAAAGTTGGTGGGATGCCAATCTAGAAAGAAGTAAATGCACGCAAATCATGCCTAACATGTTACTACCACACATATTGAAGGATATATGCCCATTTCTGGTCATATCGGTTCGGTCTGGTTTGGTCTGCTCTGTCTCGGTTTGACCCTGGTCTGACCCAGCCAACCTTCAACCTAATTTAATTGCAAAAAAGCCCCTGACCTTTATCGAATTTTCAAAAACAGACCCCAAAATCTCTGAAACTTTGCAGATTTCGCCCAATTTTGAAAATAACTTAAAAAAAATCATATCTTGAGTTTTGGAAGGTCAAAAATTGCAAAATAATATGCACTGGACTCGTATCGACAAAACTTATCCAGTGGAGTAACAAAAACATGCATCCTATGCACGAAAAATTTGACAAAAATTGAACCCGTGAAGAGGTTGAAAGTTTAAAAATTCGTCATATACATGGAATAGCCACTGTATATATTAATTATGCCTTAAACTCATATGTATGATCAGTCAACATCATATAAATCAACAATCATACTTTTTCATCATAAATCATGTATGAGTAAATAATATACTGTAGAAAGCAAAAAACATCAACCATGTAATTTTTTAATTCCAGAAAGCATACGGAGTACCAATCATTGGCTCTGATACCAATGTTGGAATACTTGATTAGCCATAACTTGTAGTAGGAATGACCAATTAAAATAATTTATCGAACCACAGGGAGGTAGGCACTAGTGCTTGAGCGATCTCACATTTCTTGTAATTTTATAGAGATGAATCATCAAATGGATTGGTTGTAAACAAATAAATGACAAGTAATCAAAGTAAGCAATAATCACAAACAAGATGAAAAAATGAAGAGTGTTTTCCAAATTAAGTAAAAGTGAGATTAACAACAATTAAGTAGTGAAAATCCTAGGATAAATGCATCAAATTCATATGAATCATGGGTGTACACTAAGGGCCAACACGAAGTTCACCTAAACTTCCTCTCGAGATGGATAGGATATGAATCATACATAGCTCAAACAATTGGTTCTCACTCAAACAATTCTAACTAGGTACTAAGCTTGAAATGAGAGTCCCTAATCAACCTCTTGATCTAATCAATCGGATGTCCTACCAAAGGGTTCTAAATTCCAAAGGATTTCTCAATTTCTTTACAATTTATAATGCACATGAAGTGTTTGAAGAAATGATTCACTCAATTATCCTAAGTACATAATTGATTTCTCAATCACATATTTAGAACAACTAAACACACAAATCATCATAAACCTCAAGATCTCAAACATCAATGATAGAAAATTCATTTACCCAATCAACATATGAATTTAAATACACAAATCCAAAAATTATCCAACAACTCTCATGTTGCTAATCTTACAAGGGAGATTAGCCTACCATATTCATAAGAACATTAACATTGACATTAAAATCCTTACAAAACATTATGAACAATAAAGATTTACTACAAAGTATGGATGAAAACTCCCTTGAAGTGCTTCAATGGTGATCTCCTTCCTTCCTTTACAATTCTCCTCTCTTCCTTGCTTCTTTTTCTCAATTGGATGAAGGTTTGATGGTGGGATGAAGGTAGATGATATGGATGAAGAATGGAGGAAATGGATGGTGAAAAATGAAGAAAAATGTGTGTGATGTGTGTGCAGGGGTGAAACCCTTGAAAATCTCATGAAATATTGAAGTATTGGGTATTTATACCCCTTGGAAAGCTTCTAGAAGAATTCTGATTTTTTTCTAATTTTTTGCACCTATACGGCCTATGTACGGTACACTGGTCGTGTACTGAACACGGTCGGCCGTGTGCGGAACATGGCCATAGAGGTGGCCGTGTAGGTGTTTCGGGTGACAGAACATGGCCAAAGCTTACAGGGCCGTGTACGGTATATGGCTCGTGTAGGTGTTGGCCGTGTACTAAACACGGCCGGCCGTGTTGGTGCAATCCCTATTTTTCTTCATTTTGTTTTGACTCGTTCTCCGTCGTTTCAACTTCGAATTGAGATCTGCTTTTTCCTATGTCTTTCTTTTCACGTCTAGAATCTCTTTTTACCTGGAAATCATACATTTAAGCTCATTCTCACACATTTCCATAAAAACACATAACACCACTAAAATACACATAAATACAGATAAAATAATATGAAAATATACGTAAAAAGACACTAAAATCTGGGTGAAAATATCACTCATCACACCCCCAAACTTAAAGTGTTGTGCGTCCCCTAAAAATAAAAATAATAAACCAATGAGAGTGGTTTTCACCTAGGAAAAAACTAAACGAACATAAGCAATAACACATAATAACAATAAGAATCACAATTTATGCTAAGTCATCCTAAAACATTAAAATCATAACATGCAAATAAATATTAACAAGTTCAATCACAAGAGAATAATAGTGTAATATAGTCCCTTTTAGTCTAAGCCTCACATAGGTTATAAATGTCACTCAACACTCTTTAAAGTGGTAAAACAACGCTCATCAATCGATTGGCTCGACTCGCTATAAGCTTGCTCGTGCACCAAAGTTTCCATTAATGATCAAAAAGGTCTTTTTATTTGGATGTAATGATAGGATTTTTGGTAAGGTAAGAAGAATATAGGTAAGAGTGACTAATCATGTGTAAGCAATCAAAGAGGTAGCTACTTTCTTCCATACTTTCACTAATCTTTCTTTCCTTCTCAACTTAGGTAATCACAAGCATTAATCATCAACTTCCTTGAATTGAATTTCTTTATAAATCGTGCTTCCTTCTTTGAATTTTTATTTTCTTGAGCATCTTGTTGTTGCTTTGCTCATTTTTCTTGTTTTGAGGTTGCATGTTCACTCTTGTTTGTGCTCTTTCATCCTTTTTCTTACTTGTTTACCATTTCCTTTCTTCGTTTTGCTTTCTCATCAAAACTTTCTAGCTACCATCTCCTAAATCACCCACACAAAGGGTATATATATAAGCTTAAAGTGGGTAATCAAGGTTTGTAATATGCTAAATTCACAAGAAAAAGACTTATAGGCTCAAAGTGGTTGGCTAGGGATGATGTTCATGGTAGGAAAATATATGGCAATGACTATCATAACAAGGATGGGCTTAGATCATATCACTAATCTCCACTAATCGAGCTCGTTCCTATAGTCGTTGAGTAAGTTCTAGCTTATCAAACACAACCAATCTACTCATGAAGAAAGATACCATGTATGCACGGTTGAGGCTCAAACGCTCACAAGCTTGTGCTCGGACCTTAAGGATTTATTACACCACATCCATCTCAAAATTGGACAAGTTAAGTAAAACATGTCACAATTCGAAAGTGTAGAGATTCTTAATCATAACTTGTCATCACTTATCACAACGACATGTCATCACTCACAATCAAAATTGACTCACAACATCCCAAAACAAAGCACCAAACAACCCCTAAACAACAATAAAGATACACACAAAACACATAAGAAAAGACTCACCAAACAAGAAACAACTAAAAATACATAACATGCAAAAACAACAAAACCATCCATCATTAGAAATTTAAGCAAACATTCATATCATCCATGATAATTAAGCTCACAAACATCCCATCCTTAATTGGAAAGGAAATCCTAAATTATGAAAGTAAACCTCCCACAAACATAACACATGAAGCAACATGCTAATCACATCAATCCAAATTAAATTAAATTATGCTGAGCACATAAAAGTGTAGGGTGTAGAATGAACTCCCTCAATAGGCATTTGGTAGTAGAAGTTTTTGGCTCCGAGCTCAATTCATGCTTCCAATACCCTTCATACATGCTCAATAAAACTATTAGCTCAACAATTAGATTAAAAATATGGATCATCATGCACTTCAACACAATCAAACGGACCAAAATCATACTAAACTCATGAGAAAATTTTTAAATTGAGTCAATTTTACAAGAATCACACACTCAAGTGGTGAGTCACACTACACACTCTTCTCCCAAACTTAAATTAAAACAAGAGTTTTGAGTTAAGTTTGCAAAAAGTGGTGGGACTTACATTTGTAGTTTCCATTGAGGATCTTCTTGTGGAGAAGCAAACACATCCAACGAATTGAGTTATGTCCACCACGCACTAGTCCCCCAAAATTAATTCGAGACAAGAGTCGAGAATTTAGTTTGCAACAAGTGATGCGACATGCCTACTCGAATCCATGAAGCACTTCTCTTTTTTTCACTATGCCTTTTCTCACAAGCACAATCCACCTACAAGGCCAAACAACAAAACAAGCATCAAAAGATATAAAGAATGGGTTACCTCCCATTTAGCGCTAAGTTTAACGTCTTCAAGCCAGACGGAATTTTATGATCATTGGACCAAATGTTGGTCCACCATAGTCTCTCCTCGCATCCTAACTTTGAAATGTTGCTTGTCTCTCTTTTTGTCTACTAACTCCACTTTACCATTCTTGCTTACAAGCATCAAGTCATCTTCAAGGAGAAATTCTAGTGGACTTCCTCTTTCTCCTTTATCTATTTTCCAATCAAGCTCCGATGCTTTCATCCTATCAACATCACAAGAAGATAAGTTAGAATTTGATATTTTCATATAATCATGAAAAAATGAATTTAAGTTGTCAAAGAGAATAGAGTCATGATCCATAAGATCATCCGGAAGCTTCAAATGAGACTTGGCTCCTTTTTCCTTGTTACACAAGAATGTGATATTTTTTCCTTTTGAGCTCAAGGATAACTCTTCTCTACCAACATCAATTTTCGCTCTTCCCATCGCTAGAAATAGCCTTTCCAAAATGAGTGGAACTCGATGGTCCGTCTTCACTTCTAACACCATGAAGTCGACCGGGAAAGCTAGCCCTTTCGCTTTCACCTCCACGTCTTCAACAATCCCTAGTGGGTTCACAATTTCTCCATTTACTACTTCAAGACAGATAGTAAAAGGCTTTAGCTCTCCAATTTCAAGGTCTTTGAACGTGGCATGAGACATCACGTTGACGTTTGCCCCCAAGTCACACAATGCATCAAGAGTGCCTTTCCCTTCAAAATCACAAGGAATGATGAATTTACTTGGATCACCAACTTTTGTAGGCATCCCTTTTTGCACCGATTCACTTACTTCGGGTTGCTCTTCTTTCTTTTTCTCCTCATACTTCTTCTTGAGAGATTTGACATGCTCCTCAAACTCCTTTTTCTTCTCTTCTTTTACAAATATTTGTGGATAGGGAATAGGGAATGGAGTGATCGGAATACGCCAATAATCACGCTTGTGCTCCTCTTCTTTGACCTTCTCCTCTACTTTTTTTTCCTCTTGCACCCTTTTCTACTTTCGTACCCATTTATGCTTTTGCTCTTCTTTCTTACTTACTTCTTCCATTTCTCCTACAATCTTGCTTTCCACCAACCCTTTTTCAACCTTTCATTCCTCATCCATATCAACAAACAAACATTGAGCTTTTGGATTAACCTCGGGTGTGGCCGAAAATTTTTCTTTTTGTTGAGCACTTAAAGTACTTGCAATTTGTTCCACATTATACTCCAAAGCTTTGAGCCTCTTTTCATTTGCTTCTTCCGTCTTTTTCAAAGCTTCATCTCGAGCTTTGTTTGATGCTATCAATTGTTCAAGTAGCTCATCTATAGATGCCTTTCCTTCATTGTTTGGTGCCTTGGCCCCCGGTTGATATCCCGGAGGATAAGCAACCACATTGCTCGGATTAGAGTAGGAGAAGTTACCTTGCCTTTGTTGTTGTGGGTATGAGCTTCCACTACCTTGACTATTAAAGCCTCCTTGCCTTGGTGGATAGTTCTCTTGACTTTGGTTGAAACTACCTTGGAAATTATTTTGGTAATTCCCTTGGTAGTTTCTTCCTTGCATGTATGACACATCTTCCACACGTGGCATAGAGTTGGCCCATTGTTCTCCACTCACAATATTCGGAGAAAGCACCCCTTGCTCAACATGTAGCCCTACAACCATATTGTCTCCTTGGCTCACACTTTGGTTTAAACTCATTTGCCTCAATACTTCCGCCGCTATCACCTCAACACTTGGCGTTTGTGGCTCTACATTCACACTCTTCACAATAAACTGTTGCCCTTGATCAAAATTCTCAAAACCACAGCATCCACTAACTCTCTCTGATGGCCATTGATATACATTTTTAGCAATTTCATCAAATATCCTTGTGGCCCTTTCCGGAGTCACTCTAAGTACGGATCCACCCGTTGAAGCATCAACAAGCACTCTTTGTCCATTCACTAATCCTTGATAGAAAAATCAAACTTGTTGATTCTCTGGGAATCCATGTTATGGATACTTGCGAAGCATATCCTTAAACCTTTCACACGCTTCATAGAAACTCTCTTGAGGTATTTTCTTGTATTGAGTTATCAAGCTCTTCATTTGAAGCGTCTTAGAAGGTGGAAAATACTTGTTCAAAAATATTTATGCAAGCTCATCCCATGTGTTGCACGTACCCGAAGTAATAGTAAATAGCCATGTTCGTGCACGATCCCTCAACGAGAATGAAAACAACCTCATCCGGATACAATCTTCACTCACCCCATTCATCTTCACGGTGTTGGAAATCTCAATAAATTGAGCTAGATGAGCATTAGAATCTTCATTCAGGGTTCCACTAAATTGTTGCTCTCTCACCATATAAATCAAGCCCGCTTTAAATTCAAAGTTGTTGGCATTGATCGGTGGACCCATCATATATGGCATCGACCTCGGCATAAAGAAATCCCGAATTACCCTTTGATCATTATGAATTTCATGTTGCACCGGAGGTGGTGGTGGTGGCACATACGCTTGTTGAGGATGGGCATAAGCTTGTGGAAATCCTTTTTGCATTAGAGCTTGTTGCACCATTTGTTGAAGCAATGCTTGGTTGTTGAAAGCTCCATGATTTCGATAGGCTTGTTGAGGAGGGTTGGCATTGAATTGGGGTGCGTTGTCTTGCACGTTCACATGTTGTCCTCCTTCCCCATCTTGCTCTATCTCCACACGATTATCTCCTTGAAAATTCTCCATCTTATCACTCTTCTTGTTCTTTCTTCTCCTTCTTCGAAAAGTTTGTTCTATTTCCACATCAATGGACTCCGATTGTGTACCCCTTGACCTCGTTTGCATACACCTTCACAAAGAAGAGAAGTTAGAGCAAAAGACTTTCAAAACAAATAACAAGTAAAGAAATAAAATAAAAAAATGTCTCTATTAAGATCACTCGAAATGACCCTTCTTCAAGCTACTAGCAACTATTGCCTCCCCGGCAACGGCGCCATTTGATTAGCCATAACTTGTAGTAGGTGTTGGATTGTATACTAAAAGCCTAGCTTTTTGTATGAACAATGTTATAATAATTTATTTGAAATGAGAATCATATGATCAAATGATTGCGTCTTATAATTTATTTATATGTAGATGCAATAGTCCACTTACTTTATACTGTAGATAATATATTGTGCGACAACACGTGGAAGATCATATTATTGGTTTTCTTATAAAGTATAAGCAGATGCTCACAACCGAGATAGACGGGGACTCTCTATCGGGATAGTTATAGTGTGGTTTGGTATTAGCTTGTCTTGGCTATAGAATCACATTAGTGCACTTTGTGTGTATTGAGCAGGACCACTTGAGATCGTTCAACTTATACTGACTTATAGGAGAACTTGATCTCAGTTATTATGGATGTTCGTGCTCTTAATCCCTATACAATAACCACGACATGTAGGGCAGTATGTATTTCTTTGATTCATCAATAGGTGAGATTTACATGTAATTAAATCAACAAACTTGGTGAGTTGGGAAGTAGTGTTGTCTCTATGGTGTGATGTTGATTGTAGAAGGAATCCATGTCCGTCATAGGTTGATGATGTCCCCTTGAGGAGCTCATAAGGATTATCATGTAAACCCTGCAGGTGGATTAATTCCGGCATGATAATAAGATTGAGTGGTACTACTCTCGGATGAGATATTAATTAATAAAGTTGTCAGTAACTTAATTAATTAATGGGCATTGTATATCTTAAACATGGGGAGACTGTCGGGCTCATAATAAGAAGGAGCCCATAACGTATTTATGGGATTAGAACGGTAGTGCATTAATAATATTTTAGTAGTATATATTATTATTATTGGACTTAAGTATAAGCTTTGGGCTAAGCTTGGATACTTAAGCCCAATGGAGGCCCAACTCTAATTTCTCCTCCTGGTCCCTGCTGTAACCCATATATAACTCATCTAAGCTGTTCTAACTCTAAGAGATACATGCCTAACACGTGAAGAGGGTAGACAAAATAGTAGATTGAGAAGATCTCAAAGATCGTCGCCCACACGTCATCGAGATTGGACTTGGGAATACAGCAGATGACTGGAAGATTGTTTGTTGCTGCTGTCCACCAACTTCTACAATTTTTATAAAATCCGAGATTGGATGAGAGAGTTATGCCCAAAATGGTGAGGCTGCGCAGGCTGCCGGCGAGAATCTATCTTCTTCAACATACCCTGTGAAATGTAATACATTTCTTGTTTTCTTGCTTCCGCTGCATGTTAGAAATGTATGAAACCCTAATGGTTCATGTTAACCAAATGATCGAATGCCAACAATTGGTATCAGAGCTTTGGTTTCATGGTGAAGCGTGAAACGTTAGGCTAGGTTATATGTGGATTATGTGATTAATTTTCGAATTAAGAATCATATGAAGATTAGGGTTTTGGTTAATTTAATTATTCCTAGATAATCTTGATGGCCGTGTGAGAGGATTCGACGAAACCTGTTCGTCAATTTCACACGGAAGAAAGACGAAACCTATTCGTCAATTTTTGAAAGAGGCAAATTGCCGTATGGCATCTAGCCTGGAGTGCACGGATGTGGCTCAATAGTGTACGAGCAGGCTGGCAGGCTTGATCGACGATAGGTCACGGGTATGGCTGCTTGATGATGCTAGGGTTTAGCGAGACCCACACGGTGGAATTTCAAGGGTTGGCTGGTGAAGGTAGCACAGTGGCTGATGGCTGTTGGTGAAAGGTTCGCTGACAAGGCAGAGCGAGATTCTTCAGGCGACTTCCACTTGATGGCCGGCGTTCATGGCTGATCAGAAAGTCGAAGGCTTGGGCAGACGCATTGTTGGACAGACTCGATGGCGTCTGATGGTGGTTCCAGACGCGTCTGATGGAGTTTTCGGGCAGGCCTAACTAACATTCCAAGCGAGTCAGTTTGAGGTTTTGATCGAGTCTAGCTGAGGTTCCGATCGAGTCCAGAGCTCATTTTGATCGGGTCTATTGAAGCTTCTGAATGGGTCTGTGGTGATGACCGGGATGAGTCTCCTCCTAGTTCTGATTGGGTCAGACGTTTGTTCTGGCTGGGTCTGCAAGCCACTGCAGGAAGCAGTCAGTGAAACAGTCGTGCACTGCTAGGACGACGGCGATTTCGGGCGAGCCTGCATCTTTTCTTAGTGAGCCCTGCAGTATTTCGATCACTGTGATTCGACGAGTCTTTAAGGATTTTAGGCGGATTCGTATTGTGGCTAGGTCGTGTCTCTGGTCGGCGCTAAACACAGGCAGCAACATACACGGCTGCACTGTGGCGTCTTGACAGCGTGAGATGTGGCAAAGCTGCTGGGCTGGAGAAGCTTGGTGCCATTGGAATTTCACTGTGGTGGCGTGGCATGAACAGCAGTGGGCTTCTACCGAGATGGACAACGTCATAGGTAGCTGCTGGGCCACGACGGGCGGGCTGCTGGACAGGCTAGAGGCTGCTAACCATCGTGTGTGTTGGCACGATGTGAGGCTTGGAGCTAGGCGTGGCGTGTACGTTTGCGTGCTGTAGCACTCAGAGAAGCCAAGTCGTGCGAAAGGCATACGCGGTGGCGTGTCTGGTGGCGCGCAGATCGCCGTGTGAAGCTTTTGGTGTGGAACTCGGTTGACGGGCTGGGCATACGGTGTAATGCATGGAGGCTGCACGGTGTGGCTGAAATGGGAGTAGACTAGATGAGGCGTGGCAAACGGACGAAGGCTAGGCGACGTTGCTTCGAGGGTCTATTGCTTCCAAGCGGCGACTTGTGGTGCAAGTTAGGGCATGCGTCCCTGAACCTTCACTCGAGTTGAGCTTAGGACAAGAAAAAGGCTCGGGTTGAGCTTGGTCGCGGTTGGTGCCATGCAGAAGCAAAGGCTACTTGACTCAAGTATAAGCGAAGGTTGCCACTCGAGTCAGTTTCAGGTTTGCAACGTGACATGGCAGTTTTGGTTTTGGGGCAGCGACCTATCCAGTCAGGTCGATCCCTGCGACCTCACAGGGGAGGTCGAAACCCGCATAGTCGCAGCTGCTCTATTTTGTGCTTGGTGGCAACAATCGAATTCGCTGATATATAACTGCTATAATTGATTTAATTATCTGATTATTGTTATATATGTTATGCATGATTCTCTGTGATTTACTGTCTTATGTGCCGTAATAGGAGCATGCTAAGTTGCGTATTTTATTTTTGAATATTATATGCATGTAAAATCCTCGGTGTTAAATTACTAAGTGGGAGAGGGGATTGGTAAATAATTCCCGCGGCCTCCATTATTGGTTTGTAATGTGATGCAAGTATACTTGCGTGTTGGCTATAGTGCCTTTCTCCCCATCGGATGAGTATATTTGCGGATCACTGGTACAGACTTCATTAAATAATTATTGTTTGTAATTTATGCATATGAACTTGCGTGTTGGCTATAGTGCCTTCTCCCCATTGGATGAGATTATATGCGGTTCACTGGTACAAACTTATAATTGATGACTGTAGGAAGTTATCCGAGCGTATGTATACTTCACCATCTGTAAGGCACATAAGCTTGCGCAATGGACTTGGGGTCAAATAATGGTGTACACTTAGATGCAAATAATAAGTATCCTCCCCATCGGAGTCACTGCTTTTATTTGCATGGATAAAGAGGAATCGACTATTAATTATTTTGTCATGAGGTTAGGTTGACAAATGAAATTAATGGGTAAAACCTTCTCTTGTAAATGTTCAGGTTTGTAAACATCCACACTATCGTGGATTGCAGACTCACGGTGCTTGAGATGTCGGTGAAATTTTATTTTTATATTATTTTGAGGAAATCAATATAAATGGATAAAATTCGAAGATTTGATCGGTGTATTTATTTGTGATTACCTGTAATTTCAAATGGTTTTATCTCGCTTATTGTTAACTAAAAGAAACATATTTACTTGTCCAAAATTAGATGATTAGAAAAAAATCTTATTTTTGATTTACTGCTTAAGAAAATATAAATATGTGTTCTCACTAAGGATATCCCATGATGCCTTTTAAAGTCTCTAGTGAAGAGGTGAGAGGTTCGTAGAAATATGATGGTCTCATGCGACTCTTCAGATACTTGAGTAAGTTAGAAAGGCAGGAGGTCATGGTTAAATTGATGAATGAATTGGATACGCTCGTAGATATTGAAGAGAAACCTAGATCAATTTAATTCTTCGTAGTTTGCCTAGGTGTTTTGAGCAAGTTCTACCTGAAATACAAGAGGTTGCATATGGTGGTGAACTTCTGACAAAACATGTGGCGAAGGAAAGCTAATTTCATCAAGGTATGAACAAGGTTAACATCTCATTCACTAGTCGTTGAAGCATGATTAGTGATGGTATCTACTGACACGTTATGTGTAGATACCAGAATCACTAAAACATGTAACTGAGTGATGATGAGATAATTGATTACGTGGATTAGTTACGAAAGTAGTGGCTATTGCAGTGGGAGTTGTTTATTTATCTTATGATATTAATAAATGTTTGATTATGTGAAATTATTTTTACGTACGTTTTCATAGAAAGAATTTTATTTTAACTTCTTTGCATATACGGAATAATACTCCATTTCATTTAAATGACATGGTCATAGTCAGAGACGAAAATATCCCGATGTATCCACGATATATCCACGATATATCCATTTTTTGAGAGTACCGATATCGATATGGGGGAAAAGGATATATCTTTTCTGATATCGAGGATATATCGGGATATATCGGGAAATATCGGTAAGAATATCGTTATCGAATTGGCGCAGTTCAAATTTTCCCAGATATCGGGATATATCGAGAAAATATCGATAAAATGTCGACAAAAATCGAGGATATATAGGATATATCAAAAATTTATCTATAATTTAAAAAAAATATAAAATAAAATTTTTATCTTACTTTTACTAACCAAATACGTTTTTTTGTTATTAATATGTACAATTTAAAAAAAATAAAGCAACACTTGCATGAAACCATCTAATGGTGCAATTGTTTTACTTTTAATTAATTAATTATAACTTTTATTAAAATTGTTATCACTTTTCATTAACATTATTATGACTAAGTAAATCAAGAGGGTTCACGTACACTTAATATTGTGACTAAAAATACAATTATTTTGATACATTCAATCGGAACGGGTACAATCATGCCTCACCAACATGGTTGTAAGCAATTAAAATTCACGGTCCAATCAAATGGCGACACGTGGATTTTATTGATTAAATATCAATTTTAATTTATTATATTTTATTTTGGGGATTTAATAAATTAATTCCTAAAATAGATTAATAAATAATTGATAATTAATTTAATACCCAACAAATTAAGTAGGGTTTAAATTAAGTAAAGCTTGACCCCTAAGTTAAGTAAAGCATGGAAGGTTCCAGAATTAGGTCAAATTAAGCAATGACCAATCAAGCTGTGATATATTTGGAACGGCCCAAGCCCGCATAACCAGGCCAAATCTGTCATGGACCAATCAGATTGCGAGATATTTATGGAGTATCCTCATCCTTCACCTATATAAGGAGCCCTCCTTCATTCACTCCAGACACACTCAAATACTTGAAGACATAAACGCTCTGAAGAGATCAAGAACACGAGCAGTGCTCCCTTGAGATCTTCAAGCATCTTCAAGTCAAGAACGGCAAACGATTTGGGATTAAGGTGCGGAGCCCCCCCCAAATCAAGCGTTCTTCATATACTGAGTTCTTCGGTGTTCTTCGCGCCAAGAACAGCATACGACCCGGGATTAAGGTGCTAAGCCCCCCAGATCGAGTGTTCTTCGGATCAAGTACGTTTAATCCAAACAAAGGCTCGATGCTTCTGTATTAACATTATAAGGTCCCAAATCCGAGTTCGGACAAGCTTCAATTGAAGATCCGACTCAACACATTCAAAGACTTGAAGACATAAACGCTCTGAAGAGATCAAGAACACGAGCAGCGCTCCCTTGAGATCTTCAAGCATATTCAAGTCAAGAACGTCAAGCGATTCGGGATTAAGGTGCGGAGCCCCCCAAATCAAGCGTTCTTCATATACTGAGTTCTTCGGTGTTCTTCGCGCTAAGAACAACATACGACCCGGGATCAAGGTGCTAAGCCCCCCAGATCGAGTGTTCTTCGGATCAAGTACGTTTAATCCAAACAAAGGCTTGACGCCTCTGGATTAACGTTATAAAATCCAAATCCAAGTTCGGACAAGCTTCAACTGAAGATCCGACTCAATACACAAGTCAAAGTCAAGCCAAATTGGTTCGAAAGAAGAATCAGAGGATTGATAGAGATTGTTCCTAAATTATCAAGTTTAATCCATCTGGATTATCATTGTAATTCTCCTGTGTTTATTTTATTATAAATACAATATTTGTTGTTACAAATTTTGGCACGCCCGGTGGGACAGTCTCTACCTTTCATCTCTTCTCTCTACAAGCTCGAAAGTACGATATGACTCCTGTCAGGATTATTGTAGGTAGGACTGTTGCTTCTAAGCTCTCGGAGTCATTGACTGAATATGTTGCTGTTGTTACGAGGAGCATGTCAGAAAAAGCTCGTTCGAAAGCCTCATCTGGATCCAACCCTTCGGTTGAGGAGGCTTCGAGAAAACAACTACCTATGAAAGATGATAGTGACGAAGATTCTGCATCTTCAAACTCTTCATCTGACTCCGTTGCAGCTCCAGTAATGATGGCAGGCGCCACAACTGTTGAGGAACAATTAGCAAACATGATGAAAGCTATCGAGGGGCTCACGAAACACATAGAAGCACAAGACACAAAGATCTCCCAATTGATGAAAAGAGACATCGCGGAGACTAGCCATGCAAACGGAAAAGGAGTCATGGACGATAGTGAAGTGGAAGAGGTCACAAGGCGCCAGACTATTGAAAAGGAGCAAACTCAAGGAACGTTGCCACTTTCAGCTGATGGAATGCTCCAAGTAGATCAACTCAAGGATATTATACTTGGAACAATAAAAGAAAGGTTTGAGGAGAATTCCAAGCCTACTGTTACTTATGTCAAGCCATACACGAAAAGAGTGGACAACTTGAAGTTGCCAGCTGGCTACCAGCCTCCCAAGTTCCAACAGTTTGATGGCAAGGGAAACTCGAGGCAGCATATAGCACACTTTATTGAGACCTGCCATGACGCTGGTACTTATGGAGATCATATGATAAGGCAGTTCGTTCGCTCTCTCAAAGGAAATGCATTTGATTGGTATATCGATTTGCAAGCTGAATTCATTGATAGTTGGGCACAAATGGAACATGAGTTCCTTAATCGTTTTTACAGCACGAGGAGAACTGTTAGCATGACTGAGTTAACTAATACTCGTCAATTGAAGGAAGAACCTGTGATTGATTATATCAATCGATGGAGAAATTTGAGTTTAAATTGCAAGGACCGATTATCCGGAGAGTCTGCTATTGAGATGTGTATCCAAGGGATGGAATGGAATCTCCTTTATATACTCAAAGGAATTCAACCTAAGACTTTCGAAGAGTTGGCTACTAGGGCCCATGACATGGAATTATGTATGGCTGCTAGTGGAATCAAACATTCACCGATGTCGGACTCCTACAAGTCTAAAGATAAACAAGATTTCAAAAGGGGGGCAAGTCCTATGTTAAAAGTTCCAACAAAGAGTCAATGGCCACAAATATTATGACGGTCAAGGTTCGAAAGAATGAAAATGATAAGAAAGACAAAGGAAAGCAAGTTGTCCAAGAGTGGGGGCAAAGAAGGTTAACTCTGAAGGAGATGCAAGAAAAAGAGTATCCATTTCTGAACTCAGACCTTTCTGGCATATTTGATGATCTGATGAAAAATAAGCTCCTTGACCTTCCTGAGATGAAACGTCCAGAAGAAGCCGGCCGAACTAATGACCCAAAATACTGCAAGTATCATAGGTTGGTGAGTCATCCAATGCATGATTGTTTCGTTCTTAAGGAAAAGATCATGCAACTGGTTAAGGAAGGGAAAATCGTGTTAGAAGATGAGGCGGGTACAAACTTCACTTCTGTAAAAGAAAGTCATGATGAAGGCTCATGTCATGTCGTGAACGAGGACAATGAAAGCGAACAACTTGAAACTAAGGGTAAAGCTTACTCCATGAAGGTGACCTTCACGGATGAAGATATGTTGTTGGGTATGCAATCTCATAATCGACCTCTATTTGTGACTGGTTACACTAAAGGGATGCGAGTGAATCGCATACTTATTGATGGAGGTTCGGCAGTGAACATTTTGTCCTTAAGAATGTTGAAGAAGATAGAAATACCACTGGATGAACTCAACCATAGCCGATTGATGATCCAAGGGTTCAACCATGAGGGGCAAAGGACTCTCGACACAATAGTTCTTGATTTGCTAATTGATGAGATGAAATCCACAGTCCTTTTCCATGTTATTGATGCAAAAACTTCCTACAACATGCTTTTGGGGCGTCCATGGCTACATGAGAATGGCGTGATTCCTTCTACATTACACCAGTGCTTCAAATATAGTGAAGGTGACAACGTGAAAAGAGTATTCGGTGACGACAAGCCATTTACTGAAGCTGAAGCTTACTTTGCTGATGCTAAATATTTCTTCAAGAGTACAAAGGAAGTAAAGCGTGAAGAAGCCCCAGTGCAAGATAATGGGGGCAATAAACAAATAAAGGATGAGGAAGGTAGTACATCATCTGCCACTCTCAAGGGGAACAAAGGCAAAGGGCTTGAGACCTCGGAAGAGTTGACATTGCCTCTAACAAAAATTGATTCAAATAGGCCTTCTTCTTCACCACTCAAAGGATTCACACGTCCTATTGAAGGACCAAAGACCGAACACGGTGAAGTGTTTGAAGCCGAAATAACCAAGTCGTATAGTCCACAAGCTTATAAACTCCTTATGAAGGCTGGTTATGAACCAAGGGAAAAAGCGATGGCGAGCAAGGTGTGTCAAGAAACTATCAACCCACCAGGACATGGGCTTAGTGTTACTCAGAAAATATTGAAAAATGGTGGCCCTACTTTCAAGAAGGCTAAGCCAGGTTTGGGATATGTCCCTCAAAAGCCAGTCCGCATTGCAATTAGAAGAGCAAGTACAAATTATATCACCGAGGGAGAAGCTTTATCCACGGAGGATATGTTTGACGCAAGTAGTAGGGAAGTCAAGAGAATATCTGTTTTTGAAAGGCTTGGGAGTGTCTTCAAAAGGCTTGGACCCTGTAAAGGGAAGTGTAGGAGGCAAAATCATATCAATTCCCTTAACCTCCGAAAACTTCAGAGTCAAAATCATTCTCGCATCAAGCAGCGGAATATCTTGACTGTCTCAAGTGGAAGAGTGTTGAAGGATAATGTGCAAAGAATCATCTTTACTAAAGATGATAGTGATGATAAAGAAAGTGTAGCTTCTACCAATCATATTACTGCTGTGGAAGATTCTCAAATGGAGGAAGTAGATGCTGAAGATGCCCCTCCACAATTTGAAGAAGGAGTAAAAGCCACTGTTGATGAGTTGAAAGAAATTAACTTAGGTGATGAAAATGACCCACATCCTACTTACATAAGTGCTCTGCTGAATGTTGAGGAAGAAACAAAGTATGTCAGCCTTTTGCGAGAATTCAGAGATGTCTTTGCATGGTCGCATAAGGAAATGCCAGGCTTAGATCCGAAAATCGCAGTGCACCACTTGTCCATTAAAAAGAAAACTCGGTCGGTTAAACAAATGCAGCGTCGATTTCGACCAGAGTTGATTCCTTTGATTGAGGACGAGATTAATAAGCTTCTTGAAACAGGCAAGATCCGAGAAGTCAAATATCCTAATAGATTTCCAATATCGTGCCGGTAAGAAAGAAAAATGGGCAACTCAGAGTATGTGTTGATTTTCGAAATTTGAATATGGCATGTCCGAAAGATGACTTTCCATTACCAATTACTGAGCTCATGATTGATGCAACAACGGGGCATGAGGTCCTTTCATTTATGGATGGGTCATCTGGCTACAATCAAATTAGTTTGGCTCCTGAGGATCAAGAGAAGACAGCCTTTCGTACTCCGAAAGGGATATATTGCTATAATGTTATGCCATTTGGCTTAAAGAATGCTGGTGCCACTTATCAGCGAGCCATGCAGAAGATATTTGATGACATGCTTCATAAGATTGTCGAATGCTATGTTGATGATATTGTGGTGAAATCAAAGGAAAAGAAAGATCATTTTCATGATCTAAGGCGAGTGTTTGAACGATTAAGAGAGCATCAACTCAAGATGAATCCGCTCAAGTTTGCATTTGGAGTTTCATCTGGGAAATTTCTTGGGTTTATTGTTCGCCGTCGAGGGATTGAGATTGAGAAAGCAAAGATTGAAGCAATCATGAAAATGCATGTGCCTCGGAACATACATGAACTCAAAAGTCTGCAAGGAAAGTTGGCATACTTAAGGAGATTCATATCAAACTTAACTGGCCGATGCCAACCATTTAGTCATCTCATGAAGAAAGACAGCATATTCGAATGGGATGAAGCTTGCAATAATGCTTTCAATAACATTAAAGAATACTTGATGAAGGCACCAGTGTTGAGTGCTCCAATACCGGGACGTCCATTAGTCCTTTATCTAGCTGCTCAAGAGTGTTCTGTGGGAGCTTTACTTGCACAAGAAAATGATGATGGTAAAGAAAGAGCTCTATATTATCTAAGTAGAACCATGACTCCAAACGAGTTGAAGTATTCACCCATTGAGAAGATCTGCTTATCCCTTATCTTCGTGATTCAGAAGTTGAAACATTATTTTCAAGCTCACACAGTTCGGCTAGTTTCGAAAGCCAACCCACTAAAATTTGTCATGTCAAAACCAGTACTCTCTGATCGGCTTGCAAGATGGTATCTCCAACTTCAACAGTTTGAGATCGTGTATGTCCCTCAAAAGGCCGTAAAAGGACAAGTGTTGGCAGATTTTCTAGCTGATCATCCAATGCCTGCTGAATGGGAACTATCTGATGAACTCCCCGATGAAGATGCTTTCACTGTGGACATAGTTTCTCCTTGGAAGATGTATTTCGATGGAGCATCTCATAGAGAGGGAGCTAGTGCGGGAGTCGTGTTTGTAACATCCAGTGGTGAAGTTTTACCCTTCTCATTTTCCTTAATGGAAAATTGCTCCAACAATGTGGCTGAGTATCAAGCACTTATACTTGGTTTAGAGATGGCCGTCGATGTAAAGCAGCTACACCTTAGAGTGTATGGTGATTCGCTATTGGTGATAAATCAACTCCTTGGAGTGTATGAAGTGAAGAAGCCTGAGTTGTTCCCCTACTACAAGTATGCTCAAAAGCTTATGGGTTATCTCGGTGATGTTGATATTAAGCATCTGTCTAGAAGAGAGAATAAGCAAGCTGACGCCCTCGCTAAGTTAGCATCAACTATAGCTATGCCAGAAATGCAAATTCAAATACCGGTGTGTAGAAGTTGGGTTGTACCACCAATCTTTGAAGATGATGATTATGAAGAAGTTGAAAATCATGTGGTGGAGGTTTTCGAAATTGAAGAAGAAGATTGGCGCCAACCACTTGTGGATTATTTGAAGTATGATAAGTTGCCTAACGATCCACGACAAAGGGTTGATATTCGGCGTCGGGCACCTCGATTCATCTACTTTAAGGGTACACTTTATAGAAGATCATTCGATGGAATTTTCTTGAGATGCTTGGGTAAGAAAGAAACTATTCAAGCAATGGAGGAGGCTCACTCCGGAATTTGCGATGCTCATCAATCCGGACCGAAGCTACATTTCAGAATTAAAAGGATGGGCTACTATTGGCCAACCATGGTGAAGGATTGCATGGATTTTGCACAAAGATGTCAAGCTTGCCAGTTCCATGGAAATCTGATTCATCAACCTCCGGAGCCTTTGCATCCGACAGTCGCTTCATGGCCTTTTGATGCTTGGGGTTTAGATGTGGTAGGGCCACTTACAAAGTCTTCTGGTGGTCATCTCTACATTCTTGCTGCAACAGATTACTTTTCAAAGTGGGCTGAAGCTGTGCCTCTGAGGGAAGTAAAGAAAGAAAATGTTGCTGATTTCATTCGGATCAACATCATTTATAGATATGGTGTCCCGCGCTACATCATCACTGATAATGGAAAACAGTTCAGCAACAGTTGGATTGATAAGCTATGTGAGAGGTTTGATTTCAAACAAAAGAAATCTTCAATGTATAACGCAGCTGCTAATGGTCTTGCCGAAGCTTTCAATAAAACTTTATGCAGTTTATTGAAGAAAGTGGTCTCCAAGTCAAAAAGAGATTGGCATGAAAGAATCAATGAAGCTTTATGGGCATACCGCACCACCTATAGAACACCTACTCAAGCCACTCCGTATTCCTTGGTGTATGGTGTTGAGGCTGTTGTGCCTCTTGAAAAGCAAATTCCTTCTTTGAGGATAGCCATACAAGAAGGCTTCACCGAGGAAGAAAATGCAAAGTTACGTCTTCAAGAGTTAGAAGCGTTAGATGAAAAGAGGTTGGAAGCACAACAAAGACTCGAGTGTTACCAATCTCGTCTTTCTAGAACATACAACAAGAAAGTGAAGGTACGTTCTTTTCAAGTTGGTGATTTGGTGCTTGCTGTGAGAAGACCTATAGTAGTCACCCATCGCGTTGGAAATAAGTTTCTACCCAAGTGGGATGGCCCTCATGTTGTGAAGGAAGCCTACACAAATGGCGCATACAAGTTGATCTCAGAAGATGGCGTGAACATTGGCCCCATAAATGGGAAGTTCTTGAAACGCTACTACGCGTAAAACAAATACTTGTACAACGCTCCTTGACGCACGAGTCTAAACTGCATGTTACTCCTGGTCTGCATGAGTATAAACTGTGTACGACAAACTCCTGGTCCGCATGAGTATAAACTGTGTACGACAAACTCCTGGTCCGCATGAGTATAAACTGTGTACGACAAACTCCTGGTCCGCATGAGTATAAACTGTGCACGACACCCACCAAAGGTAATTATATGTGGTTAAACTATTAATGCACTCCACTCAGATATTTTAAGTGGTTAAAGCATTAAATATCCTACTTTGTCTAAAGTGGTTAAAGAATAGTCACTCCTGACCCACATGAGTATAAACTGTGCACGGCACCCCCCATTCAAACTAAATTATGTCTCTTTGAACTACGTTATGACTTGATCCTCTGCGAAGAGGTACGTAGGCAGCTTAGCACTCTGCTAAGTTCAGTCATAATTCAGGCCAATACTTCAAGATTGCCAGTCAAAGAATAAGATGAAATATAAATGAATTGAGAGGAAAAGGGCTGACAAGGAGAAAGACGGGAGCGTAAAATTCGGTGAAGGAAATTTATTGGAGGGGTGAAAGAAGTTCAAAGCCTTGGATTGTTGTAATAATCACAATTTCTCATAGTGGTTGTGGGATTCAAGTTAATTTAAGTTTGTGGATTTAATTAATTAAAGAGCCTAAAATAAATTTATTGGGTCAATTAATTAATAAGTCTAAATTTTATAAATAAATTAACTCATGAGGAGCGGAGCTCAAAATATGGAAGTCCAAGTGTTGATCTGCAATTGTTCTAAGTTGATTGAAGCCTAAGGACATAAATATCTTCTTTACTCATGGCCCAACACAAATATGGAAGATTAAGCATCAATTAAAACTCAATTGAATTAATTAGCCTAAATGGGTTGATTTAATTGAAGGCCCAAGTGAAAAGTAACGGGCCAAGACATATGAGATTTTATGAAAATATGGAAGGAATTTTTCAATGATATGCAGGCCAATTTATGGTGAAGATGGTAGGAAATATGCAAAGAATTTTTCCCAATTTATTTAAATTAATTATGGCGGCAATTGTATGGCAAATATAGAAATAATTCTTTCTAATTTATTTCACAAGTCAATTCCACGTGAGAATAGTTGAAAACTAAGGGGAAAGGACGCACTGCTCCACTTTCCAAATTTGAAAAGGATCTTCTTTCTCCTCCAAGGAAGAGAGGAAAAGACGTGGGTCTTTGGGTTGGTACCACTTCTTTCTTCTTCCACAAGATCAATCAAATCCCCTCTCTCTATCTCTCGGATTTTCGAAAAAAGAGGAAGAAAAAAAAATCATATTTTTATGAGAAAGTCAGCGTTGTAATATTGCAGAGGCAATAATCGGAGTTTAAACCGTTGGATCGAGCTGAAATTTGGTCAGCACGTTTGAAACTTGAGAAGAAATATTTTGAATGGTGAAGATTGTGTTTGGAGCTCTTTGTAGATGAAAATAAGCAAAACAAAATAGGTCAGGTTTTGGGCGATTTAGTTCTGCGCGGTCGAGGGGAAAGAGTCGTTTCTCACAAACCAACCGTTAGATCCAATTGTAATTTGGACAGCACGTTCACGACTTGTAGAGGTAAATTATGGACGGTGGAGATTGGGTTTTCTCATTCCTAGAGTTATAAAAATTGAACGGAAAATGGTGTTCTTGGGTGAGGTTTTTCTAAATTAATCTCTTGTGTGCGTATGCCCGCCCGGTCAGATCTTCCGCCAAGACCAACCTGGTCAGATCCGCCACTGGAAACACCGTGTGACTTCTGACTCCAGCATCAAAAAATAAAATCAAGCCATTACGGGATGCCACTTACCGTCATTGCTCGTCACAATACTGAGTCGCACGGTCGGATCTCTTTCATATCTTCGCCACAAACGTCATCGGAGATGTGAGCCCAACAAGCAACCACCATGGGTGGTCCGTCGTTGATTACTCTCTATCCCAACATCATCGGAGATGTGAGCCCAACAAGCAACCACCATGGGTGGTCCGCCGTTGATTACTCTCTATCCCAATGTCAAAGGAGATATGAGCCCAACAAGCAACCACCATGGGTGGTCCGCCGTTGACTACTCTCTATCCCAACGTCATCGGAGATGTGAGCCCAACAAGCAACCACCATGGATGGTCCGCCGTTGACTACTCTCTATCCCAACATCATCGGAGATGTGAGCGCAACAAGCAACCACCATGGGTGGTCCGCCGTTGACTACTCTCTATCCCAACATCATCGGAGGTGCGAGCCCAACAAGCAACTACCATGGGTAGTCTACCATTGATTGCTCTCTACCTCACGGTGCGAGCCCGACAAGCAACCACCATGGGTGGTCCACCGTCGACTACTCTCCACCTCGACGAGTTGAGTCTTGTTTGTTGAATAGCTTTGATAAAAAAATTGAGTTCATGAAGTACCCTTATATAGTAGTGGATTCATGGATAATTATGGAAATTACTAGTGGACTCATGGATAATTATGGAGATTATTGTGAGGTGCGCAAGCTCTACAAAATTGTAGGAGATTCTTTACTACAAATAACTTTGATAATTTTGGGTAAGGTTCATGAAATCTTGGTGAACAAGAAACAAATCTTTTGCGATTCCTTCACATCAAGACATACTGTCCGTGAACAAATCGCAAGGGGGCATTTGTAAGCAATTAAAATTCACGGTCCAATCAAATGGCGACACGTGGATTTTATTGATTAAATATCAATTTTAATTTATTATATTTTATTTTGGGGATTTAATAAATTAATTCCTAAAATAGATTAATAAATAATTGATAATTAATTTAATACCCAACAAATTAAGTAGGGTTTAAATTAAGTAAAGCTTGACCCCTAAGTTAAGTAAAGCATGGAAGGTTCCAGAATTAGGTCAAATTAAGCAATGACCAATCAAGCTGTGATATATTTAGAACGGCCCAAGCCCGCATAACCAGGCCAAATCTGTCATGGACCAATCAGATTGCGAGATATTTATGGAGTATCCTCATCCTTCACCTATATAAGGAGCCCTCCTTCATTCACTCCAGACACACTCAAATACTTGAAGACATAAACGCTCTGAAGAGATCAAGAACACGAGCAGTGCTCCCTTGAGATCTTCAAGCATCTTCAAGTCAAGAACGGCAAACGATTCGGGATTAAGGTGCGGAGCCCCCCAAATCAAGCGTTCTTCATATACTGAGTTCTTCGGTGTTCTTCGCGCCAAGAACAGCATACGACCCGGGATTAAGGTGCTAAGCCCCCCAGATCGAGTGTTCTTCGGATCAAGTACGTTTAATCCAAACAAAGGCTCGATGCTTCTGTATTAACGTTATAAGGTCCCAAATCCGAGTTCGGACAAGCTTCAATTGAAGATCCGACTCAACACATTCAAAGACTTGAAGACATAAACGCTCTGAAGAGATCAAGAACACGAGCAGCGCTCCCTTGAGATCTTAAAGCATCTTCAAGTCAAGAACGTCAAGCGATTCGGGATTAAGGTGCGGAGCCCCCCAAATCAAGCGTTCTTCATATACTGAGTTCTTCGCGCTAAGAACAACATACGACCCGGGATCAAGGTGCTAAGCCCCCCAGATCGAGTGTTCTTCGGATCAAGTACGTTTAATCCAAACAAAGGCTTGACGCCTCTGGATTAACGTTATAAAATCCAAATCCAAGTTCGGACAAGCTTCAACTGAAGATCCGACTCAATACACAAGTCAAAGTCAAGCCAAATTGGTTCGAGAGAAGAATCAGAGGATTGATAGAGATTGTTCCTAAATTATCAAGTTTAATCCATCTGGATTATCATTGTAATTCTCCTGTGTTTATTTTATTATAAATACAATATTTGTTGTTACAATGTTGATTGGATTAGCCCACATTATCCAATCCATGGTCAAACAGTTGGACAAGATAGAACGACATACTACTGGCACATTCAGAACTATGTTCAGAACTTCTCTAATTCGATGAGCTGGTACTAATATTGTTTAGATCTAGACGGCATGACATGTTTTACATTTGAGCCTTATAGATCATCATTTTGGTATTAGTTATTATGTATTAAATAACAAGTATTAATTATTGTATCACTCCAGACTATTTAAATATGTCGTTAATAATTTTCTTATCATGTGTTATGACTTATGAGTTTTATTGAGATTTTAAAGTGTATTTAAATATTAAAATTAGTTATAATATATTGAAAAGTTAATAAATTAATTTTCTTCTATTTTTTTTCAAATTTCCGTGATTTTTAAAATTTTTTCCGATATCGATATCGATATTCGATATATCCATCGATATATCCGTAAAATTGAGGTACCGATATTTTAATCGATATCGATATTTGCTTCCTTGGTCATAGTAATAAAGGATGGAGTTATAATCTGTTGTGGTATATTGGTAATAATTTGTAAACTCTTAAATCGTGTTTATCCCATGGATGCAACAAATAGTAATTAATAACGCATCTTCTAATCCTAATAAGAGAAAGACTCTTATGGAAATGGTTAGATGGATGATGAATTATTTGAAATTATTAAATTCATTTTATGGGTATGCCCTAGAAGCAGTATTTCGCATGAATGTTTATCTATTTGTGGGATATCCTAGGAAAATAAAGGGTGATTTATTTAGTCCAAAAAGATCGAAGGGTGACTGTTAGCACAAATACTAGATTTTTGGAAAAGGACTATGTATTAAATCATAAACCCATGTATAAATTGTTCTAAAGGAAGTGAGAGGGAAAACACAAAGTATTAGTACCAAGTGTATAAGAGGATATACCACAAGGTAAACTGCAACACGTGTCACATCTGATACACAATTGCATGTAGTGCCTTGTCGTAGTGGGAGGGTTGTTCGACAACCTGTAAGATATATATTTTGGGAGAGTCGTGAGACTTGGTCCCTAGTAAACATGAAATTGACCCATGGATACGACGAAGTACTACAAGATGAAAATGCAGAATCTTAGCAAAGTGCATTGAATGTTGAAATAGAATAGATGAATTCAAAATTAGATCTGGCTGCTTGTAGAACCACGAATATTGTGAAAGCAATTGGAAGTAGTCATACTAAATAAAAGTGGATCAAATAGTAAGGTGAAAACCTTGGAAGCAAAGCTTGTTGCGAAAAGGTATACTCAGAAAGAAAGGGTTCAAATATGAGAAACCTATTAGCCGGTAGCAATGTTTATGTTGATCCAGACTCTTTTACCTATAGCTACTCATATGAAATATGAGGAATAACAAATAGATGTCAAGACAGCTTTCCTGAATAGAAGTCTTGAGAAAAATATCTAAGTGAAGCAACCAGAATGATTCATTGCATAGGGTTAAGAGCATTGTGGTAGTAAGCTTAAAAGTGTCCATTGATGGACTAAAGCAAGCTTCAAGATCATGAAACATCCATTTGATGAGGTAAATCCAGTGACATGGATTTAATCAATGTTCGAATGTGTCTTGTGTATTGAAAAGAATGACAGAAACATGGTGGTATTTCTTGTACTGTACGTAGATAGTATCTTGCTCATTGGAGACAATGAAAGAGTATTGTCGGGCGTATGAGTATGGTTGATAAAGCAGTATGAAATAAAGAACTTAAGAGAAGTAAAAAATATCCTTTTGATCACGGTAATACGGATCACAAGAAAGGATGTTATGCTTTTCTCAAGCTTCATGAGATGATACGATCCTTATTTATTTTAGCATGTGACTTTATCTAAGGAAATGTGTCTTGAGACACAAAGGAAGATAAAGGTGATGAAAGCGGTTCCTTATGCTTCGGCGAATAAGGAAGCTTAATCTAAGGAATGCTATGCATGAATATGGATAACTGTTTTGCCGAAGGCATGAACAGTGAGTATCAAGGTAACCCGAAATAAGAATGTTGAACTGTGGTAACATATAATTTTGAAGTACCTGAAGAGGACTAGAAACTATATGTGGGCTTACCGGACAGATTCACTTCTTCTTAAGGGTTACATAGATTAAGATTTTTCAAATCAGAAAGGGATGGCAGTAAATTCACCTCAAAGGTTATGTGTTTAATTTTAGGAAGTTGTGTCATAATGTGGAGGAATGTTATATAGAAATATATTTCAGACTCCGGATTCCATCATGGAAAGATGATAAATTGGAGCCTGTGAGGCAGCCAAAGTATCTGTATGACTCTAGAAACTTCATGATGGACTTCGAAGTATTTATAAGTTTGCCCAATATTATCACAATTTATTTTGATGATAATGGTGCAGTTGCAAACTTGAAGGAATCACGAGTTCATAAGTCAATTAAACACATGGAGCGCGAGTACCACCTGTTACGAGAAATCGTGTGATGAGGGTAAGGTTGTTGTCGCCTAGATTGCATCAAATGATAACCTAGTAGATCAATTTATAAGGACCTTAAGGCGAGAGCTTTTGATGGTCGTGTAGTGGGAGTGGAAATCAGATGTATGACAGAAGACATAACAACATAGTCTTTTAGTATAAGTGGGAGATTGTTGGATTGTATACTAAAAGTCTAGCTTTTTGTATGAACAATGTTATAACAATTTATTTGAAATGAGAATCATATGATCAAATGATTGTGACTTATAATTTATTTATATGTAGATGCAATAGTCCACTTACTTTATACTGTAGATAATATGTTGTGCGACAACACGCGGAAGATTATATTATCAGTTTCCTTATAAAGTATAAGCAGATGCTCACAACCGAGATAGATGGGGACTCTCTATCGGGATGGTTGTAGTGTGGTTTGGTATTAGCTTATCTTGGCTACATTAGTGCACTTTGTGTGTATTGAGCAGGACCACTTGAGATCGTTCAACTTATACTGACTTATAGGAGAACTTGATGTCAGTTATTATGGATGTTCGTGCTCTTAATCCCTATACAATAACCTTGACACGTAGGGCAGTATGTATTTCTTTGATTCATCAATGGGTGAGATTTACATGTAATTAAATCAACAAACTCGGTGAGTTGGGAAGTAGTGCTGCCTCTATGGTGTGTTGTTGATTGTAGAAGGAATCCATGTCCGTCATAGGTTGACGATGTCTCCTTGAGGAGCTCATAAGGATTATCATGTAAACCCTGCAGGTGGATTTATTTCGGCATGATAATAAGGTTGAGTGGTACTACTCTCGGATGAGATATTAATTAATGAAGTTGTCAATAACTTAATTAATTAATGGGCATTGTATATCTTAAACATGGGAAGACTGTCGGGTTCATAATAAGAAGGAGCCCATAACGTAATTATGGGATTAGAACGATAGTGCAGTAATAATATTTTAGTGGTATATATTATTATTATTGGACTTAAGTATAAGCTTTGGGCTAAGCTTGGATACTTAAGCCCAATGGAGGCCCAACTCTAATTTATCCTCCTAGTCCCTGCTGTAGCCTATATATAAGTCATCTCAGATGTTCTAACCCTAAGAGAGACACACCTAACACATGAAGAGGGTAGACGAAACAGTAGATTGAGAAGATCTCGAAGATCGTCGCCCACACGATGTCGAGATTGGACTTGGTAATACAACAGAAGACCGGAAGGTTATTTGCTGCTGTTGTCCATCAACTTGTACGATTTTTATAAAATCATACAGACCTCAGAATTCAATGAGTAATATACTGACGAAAAACCACGGAAGAGAGAATCATTTTGGCGCGTAGATCATTTAAATCTGAGATTGAATGAGAGAGTTATGCCCAAAACGGTGAGGTTGCGCAGGCTGCCGGTGAGAATTCATCTTCTTCAACATACCCTGTGAAAGGTAATACGTTAACCAAATGATCGAACGCCAACAGTAGGAATGACTAATTAAAATAATTTATCGAACCACAGGGAGGTAGGCACTAGTGCTTGAGCGATCTCAAGTTTTTTGTAATTTTATAGAGACGAATCATCAAAGGTATTGGTTGTAAACAAATAAATGACAAGTAATCAAAGCAAGAAATGATCACAAACAAGATGAACAAATGAAGAGTGTTTTCCAAATTAAGTAAAAGTGAGATTAACAACAATTAAGTAGTGGAAATCCTAGGATAAATGCATCAAATTCATATGAATCATGGGTGTAGACTAAGGGCCAACACGAAGTTCACCTAAACTCCATCTCGAGATGGATAAGATATGAATCATACATAGCTCAAACAATTGGTTCTCACTCAAATAATTCCAACTGGGAACTAAGCTTGAAATGAGAGTCCCTTCACACAATTAATCAACCTCTCGATCTAATCAATCGGATGTCCTACCAAAGGGTTCTAAATTCCAAAGGATTTCTCAATCTCCTTACAATTTATAATGCACATGAAGTGTTTGATGAAATGATTCACTCAATTATCCTAAGCACATAATTGATTTATCAATCTAATCACATATTTAGAACAACTAAATACACAAATCATCATAAACCTCAAGATCTCAAACATTAATGATAGAAAATCCATTTACCCAATCAACATATGAATTTAAATACACAAATCCAAAAATTATCCAACAACTCTCATGTTGCTAATCTCACAAGGGAGATTAGTCTACCATATTCATAAGAACATTAACATAGACATTAAAATCCTTACAAAATATTATGAACAATAAAAATTCACTGCAAAGTATGGATGAAAACTCCCTTGAAGTGCTTCAATGGTGATCTCCTTCCTTCCTTTGCAATTCTCCTTTCTTCCTTGCTTCTTTTCCTCAATTGGATGAAGGTTTTGATGGTGGAATGAAGATAGATGATATGGATGAAGAATGGAGGAAATGGATGGTGAAAAATGAAGAAAAATGTGTGTGATGTGTGTGCAGGGGTGAAACCCTCAAAAATCTCATGAAATATTGAAGTATTGAGTATTTATACCCCTGGGAAAGCTTACAGAAGGATTCTGATTTTTTTTTCTGATTTTTTGCACCTACACGGCCCGTGTACGGTACACTGGTCGTGTACTGAACACAGCCGACCGTGTGCGGAACACAGCCATAGGGGTGGTCGTGTAGGTGTTTCGGGTGATGGAACACGACCAAAACTTACAGGGCTGTGTATGGTACACGACTCGTGTAGGTGTTGGCCGTGTACTAAACACGGCAGGCCTTGTTGGTGCAGCCCTGTTTTTCTTTATTTTATTTGGCTCGTTCTCCCTCGTTTCAACTCCGAATTGAGATCTGTTTTTTCCTACGTCTTCCTTTTCGCGTCTAGAATCTCTTTTTAGCTAGAAATCATACATTTAAGCTCATTCTCATATATTTCTATAAAAACACATAACACCACCAAAATACACATAAATACGGATAAAATAATACGAAAATACACGTAAAAAGATACTAAAATCTAGGTAAAAATAGCACTCATCAATGCTCATAGATATAAATGCACAAACCCTAGTCATGTATAGAGATAAATCATACCTCTCTCCGTAGGGTTAAGTTGTAGTGGAAGTGAATGTGTATGAACCGATTGATACTCAAAATAAATTCTCTGGATCAAACCTTACAATACGAGATTGTAGATTAATATCCACGTTGTGGTATTAATCTGAAAATATAAAAATTGGATTTGAATCGTGAATTCGGGAAAGAAAACACAGAGAGAGAATGCTATCAGAGTTTTGTATTCTGAATGTGAGTTCCAAGCGTATAAGCGATAACTGCATCACGCATTATTTTTAATCCCCAAAAGGTAGGATTTAAGTAACTAACTCTTAACTCCTTTCTCTCTCTTATCCCCAACATCTATGTGGAATTAATTTAAATAAATAATATTAATTATTATTTACATATTCATTTATTAATATCTTAAAAATAGTTCTTATTTTCTAGGAATTTCTCAATTTAAAGGAATCATATTTCTTGTAATATTTTTATCTTCCAAAACTACTCGGTTGAAAGTAGTGGAGCGTGATTTTCAATATTTTGTTTAACGTCAATAATTTGGTGGGTTATATGACTATTTTAGGGTTATGACATGAAAGTTTTCTAATGCAAAGCTTTTAGAGTTAGACATTGCGAAGATACAATGACTCATCTCAGGATCACTACAAGGTCTTCTACTTCAAAGTCTTCGGATCCATAGATTGAAGATGTTGTGAGGAGGAGGATGCGGTCTGAAGCCTCATTAAAGACAAGAATTAGGCTTAAACCTGGAGTTGCTCTCAAAAGGTCAATATATGGAGACAATGATGGTGAAAAATAGCTCGCCTTACTCAATTATTGAAATGTGTATTTAAAGGATGCAGTGGAATCTTCGATATAACTTCCAAAAAATTGGCGCATAGATATTTGAAGATTGGCTACTTGAGTATATACATGGAGTTAAGCATGTCAACCAATGGATTTGAAGATCAGTTCATATCTCTTACAAGTTTGAAGATAAACCTATTAATGAGTCCTCAATTAATTAATGAGTGACATGCAACATTTATCTATCTTCATATAAAAGATCAAGGAATAACATTCCTCAATACAAGGGGAGATCTTAGAAATTCTCATATTCAATACTCCTGGATATGAGTTAAACTATTTTAAATTTCTCAAGACAATGCTTCTTGATACGAGCCTAAACTATTTAATTCAAATCTAATCTCTTTGAGAAGAGATTAAACTCTCTACATGTTATGCTACTTGATAGAAACCTAAACTATCTAACTAAATCAAATCTCCTAGAAAAGTGAGTAAATTATCTACATGTCAATGATCCTTGGTATGAGCTAAAACTATCTACGTACATATGTTATGCTCTTTAGTACGAACCTTAATTACCTAACACAAATCAAAATCTTCATAACAAGAGTATGAACTATCTACAAATCAAATTCAATATTTTCTGATAAGAGCTTAAATTGTACAACAAATCCAAGACTTCTTAATACGAATATAAACTTTCTACAAATCAAAACAATGACTCCTTAATATAAGTTAAAATTATATAAAAGTCTAAACATGTTGAACAAGTACAAATTATCTACAAATTGAAATTAAAAACTTTTGAACTGCGTAATGATTTGATTCTCTTACATAATCATCCACGAATTTTCTAAGTTCGGTCATGAAGAAGAGAAGGTGTCGCAAAAAATTTGTTCACATATAAAGGTGTCGATGAACAAAAATGATGATGCATTTTTAGGCAAGTGAAATTTATCGCATATTAAATGACAATATGTTTAGAATTATGTATTGAACATTATTTATTAAGGTTAAGGAATTTAAATAAATAAGTGAATAATTGATAATAAATATGATTATTTAGTAAAGATTAAGTCAATTAGCCCAAATCAAATCAAGTAGCCCTTCTAATAAAAGATGTCAATGTACAATTTATAGGATGAGATCAAATGATGTCATATGAAAAAGGATTCCATAATATTCCATTATTTCTGGGCCTTACTTAGCTAACCCATGATTAACTATGACCAAGATAATCTCAACCATTAAATTTTCATCTTTCAATGTTAACCATTGAATATTTTATATTTTAAAGGTAGATGAGATAGGTAGACAGGTTACCAAAAAGTCACACACTTTATGAGAGCAATTGATATATTCTCTCCCATCATCGACCAATTATGTAATTATTTTTAAATTTTATCTTATTAATAATTTTTATGAAAAAATTCAAATATTTTAAATTATTTATTTTTTCAAAATCTTTAATTTGATACCCATATCAACTTTATAATAAATATTTGAAATATAAAAAGAAATTTATTACTAATTAAAGTACTTTTATTTAAATTTAATAATTAAATTTTATTACTATATTAGTTAAAAATATTAATTAATAAATTCAGAGTCAGACTCTTGAATCTAATTTCGTGAGATTAAGCTCAATAAATTCACGATCTTTAACTCACTCCAGTATTCACTATTCAATCTAAATATACGAAGAATAATAATTATCATGTTTAGATTATATTCAATCTTTTTTTGTTTCAATTATTATTTTATAATGTTAATTAATATCTAAATTTTAAATTTTAAGGGCAATTTTGGGTGAGATCGTCTCATGGTAGGACCATTTAATAATTTAATTAATTATTATTTTTTATTCCAAAAATATTATCATTTTTTCTTAAAAATATTATCATTTTTTATTTATACTATAAATTGTTCACGAAATAGTTCACTACACCAATATTATTTTTTATCAATTGAATATCATTTTTCATTAAAATGTTATCTTTTCTTATCTGTCTCAGTTTTTCACGGAATGACTCCTTGAGAAGGTCTCATGCAAATCTTTATCCTTTTTTTAATATTTAATTATAGGATAGATAAAAATTGATAAAAGAAAACTAATAATCGTACAATTAAACTATTTCATGTGTATAATGAATATAAAATTATAATCTTTTTAATTATAAGTGATATGATATCTGATCAACAAAAAGTAATATTCGCTTATTTTTACTATTTCACGAACAAGGATAGAAATAAATTAATAATATCTTTAACAAAAAGTGATACCTATAAAGAAAACCTATAACTTATTAATAGAATTATTGTAGAATAATTAATTGGACGAATAAAAAATAATATAAAATTTTAATATATTTGATCAATAAAAAGTGATAGTCATTCAATTAAACTATTTTATGAAAAATAATTAGAACATATAAATAGTGATAATATTTTAATAAAAAAATAATAGCTAATCATAAAAAAGTGATATATGTCCAATAAAATTATTTATGAATAAGACAAAAACTTGTGTGCACCCGGACGTACGGGCACACTCCGTGCTCCTTTAGAATTTTGTGTTAAATTGTGTACCTTTTAGTATAAAGATGTGTACTTTTTATTTTCTGAAAATATATACCCTTTAGAACAAAATGGTGTACCCTTATTAATTAAAGTATATACCTTTAGAATAAAATAATGGACCCTTACCCATAATACTAAATTCTAAAGGCACACCGTGTGTCTTCGGGGCACGCAAGACCAACTCTACAAATAATTTAGGAGAACAGAAAAAGTGATAATATTTCTTAATAAAAAAAATTACATATCACTTTAAATAATTAAAAATAATTTTATTAATTTATTTAAAAGAAAGAAAAAAATATTACATGTCGTTCACTTTTAATTTTATCTAATTAAATTAAATTTATCTATTTTTATATATTTTTAAAATTATATACTACAGTACATTAAAGATTTATTTTTAAATTTATCACCCCCTCCCTAAAATTTGCATTTTTCTCGGCATCCCTATTGTATACAATGTAATTATATTTTAATAAATAAAGAATTTTAAAATGCGATTTATATTAAGTTTAAAAAAATTTACATCTGTGTGATATGCGGAATTAGTACTTTACAAGGCATATAATTATTTAATATGTTACTCATACATGGTTATTTATTTAAGATTGAAATTTAAAGTTAGAATATTGAATTAGATAATGTATTATATTTATTTGATTTGAACCGCACTAATTTACGTAGACATAAAAAATTTAAGAAACATATATACTCGAATACTCTCTTGTGAAATGTGTATTTATTTATAAGACGGATCGATCATTGTTAAAATATGCTTGTTATATTAATAAAATATGTATATTGATACTTAAAGTATGTTTCGAGTGAATCGTACTATAACACTTTAAAAACATACTTTAATTCATTATTCATCATACTTTTACTTTAATTACGGATTAACATACTTTATCAATAGAATGAGCATACTTTAACAACGGGTCGACACATCTCATATAATTATCGTTTCACAATAGAGTTTGTCTATATACCCCACAATTATAGTATAGTTTTTTTTTTATTTTAAAATTTTCACTAAAAATGTTAGCAGAAAATTCGTTTACATAGTGTATACATTTTTATTCATGTAGAATATATTTTTATATATAAGTACATAAGTTTTTGAACGATGTATGAGTGAACAAAATAATTTACCATATAATAAATAATTACTCTTGAAATAATTAAATAATATTTCAATAATTTATGAGATCACTTCTACGCAAAACTAACTATATATTTAAAAAAGAATAATAAAGGAATGGGATTAAGTAATTATCATATATAACTATGATATTTTGAGATATGATATTTTAAATAAATAAAATATTCAACGACTATAAATATTGTAAGCAATAAACTGTTGGGTAGGTCTTGTATGAGACCGTCTCACGGATCACATTTCGTGAGATGGATTATCCATCAACAAAATAATATAATATAAAAAATAAATAATAGATAAAACGACGGCCTTAGCCGGTTACCCGTGCAAACTTCTCTCGGAAGCCAATGTACTCGGGAAATTAAAGTATGCGGTTACAGTATACTCCATATATGCAATTAAAAAGATCGCTGATATTTTTCCTTTTCAAGCATTTTAAAATTAATAATTTATTTAATTATTAAAATTACAAGTAAAACTTAACTAAAACTTAATGTGAATATTAAAATATTTTAAAGTAACAGATAAAAATTCAAAATGGTACTCAACTTATTACATTTAAAATAATAATAATAATAATAATATTAAAAATAAAAAAGTGATACATTCAATATTGAACTATTTCATGAAAATCAAATACTATCTCACGGATGACTTTCGTGAGATTAATAAAAAGTCATAATATTTATAAAGAAAATTAATACCTAATTGATGAAAAGTGATGATAATAATGTGAACTATTTTATGAACAATTTATATAGTATATATAAAAAGTGATAACTGATTGCATTTAAAAAAAAGTGAAATTTTTTTTAATAAAAAGTAATAACTAATTATGAAAGTGTGAAATGGCTTCACCATGAAATGGTCTAATACAAGAGCTTCCCTTCATGAAAATTTCATAAATAAAAAAGTGATCACAATTTATAAAAAGTGATACCTGATCAAGGAAAAATGATACTCAACTAATAAAATATTTCATAAATAATTTGTAAGACAAACAAAAAGTGATAACATTTTCAATCGAAAGTGATATTTGATCAAGGAAAAACTATACTCAACTAATAAAATTATTTCATAAATAATTTGTAAGACAAACAAAAAGTGATAACATTTTCAATCGAAAGTGATAGTTGATTAAGAAAAAAATAATGCACATCCAATTAAACTATTCAATGAAAAATTTATAGAACAGATAAAAAGTTATAATATTATTAATAAAAAGTGATACCTGATAAAAAAAGTGACAATTGTCCAATTAAATTATTTAATGAATATATTTATCATTCAAATTAATGGTGATAACATTTTTAATATAAAATGACACAACTTCAAAAAAAAGGTGATCATTCAAATGAAATAAATGAATTATTAATATAATAAATAAAAAGTGACAACTAATAAATAAACGTGAATTCGTCATTAATTATTTTGTCAATTATATATTATTTTGACATGATTTATTAATTATTTTGTCAATTGGTAGGTCTTACGTGAGACCTTCTTACGTAAGACTATTTTACATGTTTTAAAATGGTTATTACTTTCACTATAAAACATAATCACTTTCGCTATAAAATGTTGTCCTTTGTCAATTAAATGATATTTTGACATGATTTACATTAAGAGTAGGTCTTGCGTGAGACCGTCTCACGTGAGACCATTTTCACATTTTAAAATAGTTATCACTTTCGTTATAAAATATTATCACTTTTTATTTATACTATAAATTATTCATGGAGGAGCATTATCACTTTTTATTAATTTATTATCACTTTCCTTCATAAGAGTTATCACTTTCTGGCCGTCTCACGTAAGCCCTTACGTGAGACGGTCTCACATAAGTCTTTGCCTTATATTAATTGTATGTCTCCATATAAGAATATTTTCTTTATTTTAAAAATATAACTGTATATGTTTTTATAAATTAAAAAACAAACAAATTGTAATAATAAAAAAGAAATTTAACGACAAAACGAAAAAGAAATAATACAAGTGAAGGTGCGCTCAACTTGTATTTGGAAGATATATTCTAGGTGGTAAGTTACACTGAGATCCGCGAGTTTTAGTATGGGTTATATTTGACCCGTCTCACGGAATGAAATTCATGAGACGGTCTCGTGCAAGTCTTTGTCTAAACTGTTTTATTTTATAAATTAAAATAACGTAAGATATGAATTTCGTATTATCGTATAGTATACTAGTAATATTTTGTCTTTTAAATATGGCAAAGACCAATTAGTGAGACCGTCTCACGGATCCCCTTATGTAAGACGGATCATCCATTAACTCATTAATTATATTTATAAGGGTTCTGTTTGGCTATAGTCAAATTAAAAAATTAAAATTTTAATTATAAAAAGTAAATTAATTAGGTGTTTTATATATATTTTGTATATATATAATGTTATTTTTTAAATAATATTTTTATTATGAAATATTTTTTAATTTAAATTTGTTATCTATTTAATTTTTTTATTTAAATATTATAAATTTATAAAATATGATAATCAATGGATGAAAAGTAATAATAGTGCTGTGAATTATTACACGAACAATTCATAATATATATGAAAAGTGATAACATTTTAAATGAAAAGTAACAACATTTTTAATAAAAAGTGATAACTAATTATCAAAGTGTATTTTACAAATAATTTATAGAATGGATAATGTGATAATATTTTTAATAAAAAGTGATTCCTAATCAAAGAATGTGATACATAATTGAATTATTTCACGAACAAATTAATGGAATAATAAAAAGTGATAGTATTTTTTTTATAAAAAGTGATACATGATATACAAAAAGTGATAACAATTTAATTAAATTATTTTGTGAACTAATAGTAGTATGTGAATAAAAAGTGATGATGTTTTTAATATAAAGTGATTTCTAATTAAAATAAAGTGATAATATAATAATTAAACTATTTAAAGAATAATTACTAAAATATTATTATTATTATTGAATAATTAATAATAATAATTATTATTATAATAAAATATTAGGAGTGAAACTAATGTACGTAAATTAGTAGATATGGCATTGGCAACCGCCGGTAAGTAAATGAGCAGTATGGCATGGATGGTATTGGCAACTGCCGGTTTTTTTTGGTTATGTGTATTCACCCTAATTAATTAGGCCAAAACAGAGCCCTTGTTTGTAATTCATTTTTTTATATTTTATATTTTTATTTTATGGTAATGGGTAGGATTAGATCCGTCTCACATAAGAAGATTCGTGAGACGGTCTCACCCAAGATCTACCCTTTAAATATATATTGAAAAAAAAACTCAAATCTCCACATTTATCACGTAATAATCTTTTATTTATTTAATAATTATAAATTCATTATGACACCTAAACTATCTTAAACAAAAATAAAATATAAAAAATTACACTAAAATAGAAAATAAAGTTCACATTTTTTTTTAATCGGTAAGGGTTTCTCAGCTAAGTGAAGAGTCGAGTGGCCAGGTGGGCTAGCCCATCTGCCTGGTTAGTTTACATATTTTTTATTAATGAAAAAATTACACAACACATAGATGATAATTAATGAAATAAAAGAATAAAATATAAAAATAGAATACATTATAAATGAATAGTGGACCCCCTCTTACCTCAATTTGGGATGACTTGGGTCATGTGTGAATCCAGGTTAGCTAAAAATTGCCCAAGGTTAGCTAAAAATTGCCCATTATTTCTTCACCTGTAAATAAAGTCATTCAGTCATTCTACACCCACAAAATCATTCTCCAAAATAAACAAAAGCTTTTTTCAAGTTTTAAGGAATTGATTGTATCCGATTCTCTTAGAGTAATAAGAGTTTTCTTCAAGATTCGCTAGAAAATCGATTCGCGTCGTATTCAATTTGAGATTAAGGTGTTAAATTCCTCCAATTCTGCGTTCTTCAAGTCAGCTTCTTCCACATTTTTCGTGAAGTCAACGGTGATCATCAAGTTCAACAGCGTATATCACGGAAAGCTCAAGATTTGACGTCAGATCCACATGAAGGTGCAAAACCCCTATGATTGAGTATTCTTCGAGTCACAGTTATTCGTCATTCTTCATAAAGTTAATGATGTTCTTCAAAATTTAATGACGTCCATCACAAAAAGCTCCAAATTGAATGTTAATTTGAACAAAAGCTTGCCAACTCCAAATAACTATTCCCTCTATCATGTTGGTCACTTTACCTTTAATGTAGATATGGAGTTTTTTTTTTGTTTAAATTAATACTGACTTTACTAACTTTTTAGTAGGGTGGCAATGTGTGTTATTAGGCCGTGTTTCATGTCGATAGAACAGTGAAACGACACGATAAGGGCAAACTCAAACATGACAAGATAAGAATTTGTCTGACATAATACGAATACAAAAACAATCGGGTTGACACGATACGTTAACAACATCATAAGAAAAAATTACTAAATAAAAGTAATATTTCATCCATCCCATTTAAGATTGCATCTCTCCCCAGCACGGATATTTAAAAAAATAATAACTTTTAGGTATTGTTATTATTATTTTTTTGTAATAAATATATGATAAAGTATGTTAGATGTGATTTTATTTTTGTATAAATAAAGTGTATGAGAAAGGATGATTGTTTTAGCTTTTCACTTTTTATATTTTTATCAGATTGTTAACAGATTAACGGGTTATTAATAGGTTAATGAGTCATCTGTTATCATTAATCGTGTTTAATAGGTTGACACAACACATAATTTTTGTGTTTTTATCGGGTTGACATGATAACGATAGGAACACGATAAGATCAAATACTAACACACAAATATTGTGTCATGCTCGTGTCATAATATTATGTCATGCTCGTATCATGCCAGCCTTTTTTAGGAATGATAAAATAATTTATGGAGCTTAAAAAATAAAGAGTGAGGCTCTTGTACCCTCGGGGACACCGCACCCCTTTGCAATTTAAACCCCTAACAATATATAGGTTTAAATAGAATAGGGAGGGTGTGAGTTGTATTTACATAGGGACACGATGTATCCCGGGGCGCAGGAACTTTTGCCAAAAATAAATAGTAATGTACCTTTTTACTTTAATAGAATAGGACCTAAAATAATTAGGATTCCTATTTTCGTCTCAAACTAATTTTGCTTAGATTTCATCCTAAAACAAAAATATTAAAACAATTTCATTCCTTAATTTTTGAAATGCATTGATTTGGTTTCATAGTTGAAAACTTTTAATATGTTCAAACATTTCATTTTTAAATAAAAAAGGACTATTTGGTATGATTTTAAAAATTATGAGACTAATATAGAGGAATTTTGTTTTTTTAGGACTTTTCAATAAAATAAATTTATGTGACGTTTTTTTTTTTCATAATTTATATGTGCTAGGTGATGCCGTGATGGTAACATAATTTTTAAAGAAAATATATTGTACTGAGCGGTTATTATTTTTAAAACTTAATTTTTATATTTTTTTTAGTTTGTAAAAAATTGTATTATCGTTGAGATATAGAGATGTCATATCACAGTAAAGAGGGTGACTAGGGTACAATCAGGGGTACCAATTGAATTGATACCCCTTTGGTCCCAATCTTATTAATTAATTTTTGATCTTTCATTAATGTTGTTTTTTATTTTATTTTTAAATTTATTATTATATTTAAATGACTATTATACCCTAAACCCTATGGATAAATTATACCCTAAACTACAGGGGTAAAATTATAATGATACCCTAAACCCTAAACCCAAGGGATAAATTATACCTTAAACCACAAGGGTAAAATTACAATTATACCCTAAACCCTAAACCCTATGGATAAATTATACCCTAAACCACAAGAGTAAAATTACAATTATACCCTAAACACTAAGGATAAATTATATCTTAAACCACAAGGACAAAATTACAATTATACCTAAACCCTAGAGATAAATTATACCCTAAACCACAAGGTTAAAATTGTAATTATACCCTAAGTCCTAAACTCTAGGGATAAATTATACCCTAAACTACAAGGGTAAAATTACAATTATACTACTAAAATTAAATTTTAAAAAAGGAATAAAATGAAAAAAAAACAGACAGCAATTGGTGAGATAGGTGGGGTCACACGCGCGGTTGCACCGATTTAAAAAAATGGCGGGGCCACAACAGTCATTGTCAATAATAAATTTCATGTGTAATTAATTTTAGTATATTATTTTTTTATCGGATAATATTAGTTGTTAGCATAGTTAGTTCACCAAATACCCTAACACCCTCCTTTCTCCAAGCCACTTTATAACTTTCCTTCTATTCCTTCCCAAAGGGCATCGAACTGGGTCACCCACTTTAGTGAGGAGCTCAGTGGCCCGATGAGCTAGTATATTATTATTATTATTGTTATTATTTTTTATGTATAAGTTATATAATAATTCTAAATAGACAATATTATAAAATGAAAAAAAAGGGGAATAGTACATATAATAAAGATGTTGTGAAAAAGGCAAAGTTTTAAAAGGACCAAACAGGCGGTTCAAAGATAAAATAATGAACCAAAACAGTTGGCCATAATTACACAAATAAGAAAATAAAATTAAGAGTTTGCTTTGAAAAATTAGTCATTTTATTGTTCTCTTAGTTTCGGGATAAAAACTGATTTCGTCCCACAACTTCGCCCATGGTCCTTTTTAGTCCCAGATAAGTTAAAGTTGCCAAAATAGTCCAATAACTCTATAAATTTGCGCCGAAATGGTCCTTTTTGCTGGAAAAAGGCAGAATTTGCTATATCCAAGCCAAGTTTTAACAACACTCTTTTAACAACACACATTTCACAACACAGCCTCTATACTTCAATTTTCTTTCAAGTTTCATTATATTTTCACGCTTTAAAATGGTATCAGAGCCCTAGGTTTATTTATTTATGAATGAAAAATTTATTATAAACTTATATCACTTAACGAGAGGAGAGTTTCAAAGATATGGATCCAAACGAAAGTTCGACATCCGAGAATGACAGGACTATTAGTCCTGTTCAAAGCTGGAGTAACAGGGAATTCTGGCCTGTTGGATATGATGAAAGAAGCAGCTCTATACAATAATATTATAATATTCTGTATAGACAATATGCAAAAAAGAAATACGAGGACACCGATCTATTCTGGGATAGTTTCGATCGAAGGTGGAAACTGGCGGATGCCCGTGCTAACCACACCAAAGAGGAACATCTGGAGGAAGGCCGCTAGATGGAGATACGATACTCCCAAGAAGTATCAAGAAATATAGTAGAACTTCAAAGTTTCACCGAGATTTATGGACGTGTCCCCAAGCACAAATAATGGAGAAGACGACCGAATCAGGGTCCGAGAGAGATTTGCAAGTCCTATCACTTTTCATATTGGACCGGATGACGGATTAGAAATAGATCGAGACAGATAACTCTAAGATGAACCAAGATCTTAGAGAATTATAAAAGACGGTAAAATTCTTTGGAGAATATTGCCAAAATATGTCCAAGACGATATTTGAGATCAGCCTCAAAATGGATAAGGTGAAAACGTTGCAGAACAAAAAACTCGACCTCATCAGGAAGCTGACCAAACAAGTAGAGTCCCTGGAAACCAAGGTGATGAGAAGAAGGCCAGGAGGAAGGTTGCCACCAACCTTCGGAATAGAACCTCTTTTATACCAAAAGGGAAAGACGACAGAGGTCACAAGGCCAAAGTCGGAGAGTGAAAAGATGATCGCAATCCTTCGAGGAGAATATACATCCCCAGATGGAAAGAACGAATCTTAAAGATTTGCAAGATCAATATGAGTCCTTTCAGTGACTAACCATTGTAGATCTAAAGATGAATGTTGGAGAAACTTCAGACTCTCAACAACATCGTAGGCTCCTCAGACACAACGTGATCCGAGTCAAAATGAAGGAATCTCAGGATCACATGGAATCCATGAAGTAAGATAAGAAGAGACATCCCAACAACAAGGAAATTTCAAGATGAAGACAATGGGATTGTCAACAGGGGCAAGCCGAGTTCGAAGATCTACTCTACACAATACCCCATATGATCGGTGTCACTTCGAACCGATAAATCCCTACGGGTTGATCCTAAACCTCGATACTCTGGACTTCAAGAACAGATAGACCCTGATCGATGAATGGACAAATGCAATGAAGATTGCAGGAGGTGCATTAGAGCTGGATAAAGAAGGGTTCATAAGATTCTTAACTATGAGCCTAGAAGGATCAGTAAAGTGCGTATGGGAGGAGCTCTCAGACGAAGTCAAGAAGGAGGCCATGGAAGGCGAAGACCTAGGCAATATTATTAATCGCATGGCTTAGATATTCAAGATCCATTTCATTGGAGTAGGATACTTCGAAGGAATGGAAGAAAAAAAGAAGAAGAAGTATAGGAATGCCCTATACAGCCTAGAATTACTTGACATCTCTCACGTAGACGAGTACATCAAACTCTTCACAGAGTATAGATGGAAATCAAAGATCAAGGAAGAGGAAGTATTCCACCTATTCTTTGCCAAGATACTAAGCCCATGGAGAGAAATGCTGATCAAAGAATATGAACCATGTGAGCTGGATTCAATAGCAAGGAGGATGCCTTTTCTCAAAGCCAAGATTGCAGAGTGGTGTCATCAAGCATCACTACACAAGAACTACAAGAGATTAAGGAGAATCAACAAGACAGTCCCCTTATACTGCGAAAGCAATGATCTTCCAACTATCGTTGGAAGAATCCCAAGAAAGCAGAAAAGATGAAGAAACATCATCCTTACAACTAAAGGAGCGGAGGATGGAGGTCCAGAAGACGAAGATCCTTTTGGTCCAAACAGAAGGCTCGAAGCAATAAATCAGGGCAAAGATCTGGACCATTAAGATGGAGTTCAAGAAGTCAAGCGTCATCCTCAGGGTCAAACCAGAGGAGTACAGGAAGAACTCCCACAAGAAAGACATTTCGGAGAGCAGCAACATGAGCCAATGAAAGATTCAAGGATTGTAACTGCTACACGTATAGAGCCAGGGGGCATATCTCACCAAATTGCCCAGAGAATCAGAAGCGGGGAGTAAGACAGTTTGAAACCACTCCAGAAATGAAAGAAACCATTTATTTCCAAGACCTGGTACAGGTATATCAGTTTGAAGATATACCTTCAGATGAGAGCATCTACGAAGAAGAATACCTAAGTCTTGAAGAATCTTCTGAAGATGAGTCGGAGTGAAGAAGAAAACTTCAGACAGGAGATGCAAGAAGACATGTCAAGATTTTTTTCCCAGACATCCATTTTTCATAGGACCCTTATGAGAATCATGAAGGAGGATCCAAGACTCAATCTATATGACGAATTTATCGTGGGATGACTAGAGCGGTTCCTCAGCTTCAAGAAGAGAAAACATAACATCATATATTTGGTGAACGAAGGGAAAATTGACATCCCAATGGAGTTCACGAGTAATGTGATGGAAATGCAACTAGTCCCGATTGATGAAATCAAGAGGGAGCTCAGTAAACTCAAGGAAGAAATGGCTAAGACTAAAACTTGGATCCACATTGGAGCAATTCGGATCCTCATCAAAGCAACATTCAAAGAAGGTATCGATACACTAATCGATATTGCAATCTTTGATAAGAGGATCAAGAATACAAGAGAGGCATGCCTGGGAGGAATCTCATTAAATCTGTCCGCAGGCAAGGTAGCATTCTACATTTACCCAAGGATTGTGTATAATCTGGCAGATAAAGATTTCAGTAGGGCACTCACCCTTTATCAAGATTTCAAAAACAAAGATTTTATGAAAGAAGGGAATAGGCCTTACTCCATCACATACAGTATCTCGTATGCTTTGTCCAATACCCATCATTCTGATCTATTCCAAATGAAGGAGTATATTGAGATACCAGAAGTGTTTTAAAAGGTTGCATGCACAACCAGGCCATAAATAATAGAGTTACCTCCAATCCATGACATGAATTTGCGAATCAGAGATAAGCCGGTCTGGAGTAGACAAGACAGCCTCAGATTCAAGCAAAGGAGGATTTCTTTACAAGAAGATAGAATGATCAGTGAGAGATGGGAAAAGAAACCAATAGTGGAGGTAATCCAGAAACCAAAGAAGTTCACAATCAAATGTGAACTAAAATACCTAGAAGGATGGAGAGGAATCAAAGTAATATCCGATATCACTAAAAAGAAAAACTCTATTCCTTGTGATATCCTGTATTATCTTCAACAACCAACAATTGGGAGATACCAAGGACAACTCAAGCTTGGTGATCTTGAGCTAATAATCGAAGGTGTTGCAGAAAGATTACCAGAATACTAATGCTGGGATTGGAGTTTCTCGAGGATCACAAACCTTGGGAACGACTACAAGATGGAATGGAATTCACGGTCAAATGGAAAAGATACAAGGTTCACTAGCAGAAGCTCAAGGTTATAAGCTCTGTTCCACCCATAGCCACAAGTCCATTTTCGATATATATCACCATCGGGATGATATATAAGGAGCACCGTGCAGAATATTTTGCAGTATATATTTATTCCAGAGCCGGTATCTGCATAGCAAAAGAAAGAGTCTTTCCTAAAGACTCTGGCGAAGACTTGCCAACTATACTAGGAAAGGATTTCTCACAGAGGGTGCTAATCCTTAAAAGAGGAATCAAGCAAGCGGAGATCATGATCGGAGGAGCAGATCGTACCCCATGGTACAGGGTAAAAACTCCATCGATATATTTTCATGATACCGGAGCAGATATTCTATTAGGAAATAATTTCCTACAGACATTCAAGTATTTTACCAAAGAAAACGCAACAAGAAGGCTTATTTTCACAACCCTTTGTGAACATAAGATCATCGCACCAAGACTACGGAATGCATTTCAAAGAAAAATGACAATCAGATTTCGCAGCAAGCGTGGTGATAATGAAGGAAAACATAGCCATCTAAAGATGAATGATCGAAGGAAATATGGCGAAGCAGTCCTTCAAATGAGAACCAAGACTAAAGGAGGATGGAAGATGAAAAAACTAAAGAAAAATACAATCCACCTTTTCAAAGCAAGCTTGGGAGAAAGCCTACTGAAAGACGTCACAATCAAAGAACAAACATCTTTGGAGGATGTCAGGAAGAAGATTCAGAGGAACTTCAATGAGGATCCTCTAGTCTGGTGGGATAAAAACGAGCTCAAAGCTTGACTCAAAGTAAAATAAGGAAAGGAACATGATTTCATGAGATACAAGCCTATACAGATGAACCAAGAGGATCGAAAGGATATGCAGCAAATACTTAAAGACCATTTGGACCTTAAGTTGATATCACCAGGAGTATCTCCATACAACAGTCTAGGATTTCTGGTTCGAAATTATGGAGAAGTCAAGCGGGGAAAGCCGAGGCTTGTGATCAACTATAAAGGGATCAACAACATCTTGGAGTTCAATGGATACTACATACTAAGTAGGGAACACTTGGTCAACTGTATCAAGAATGCCAAGGTATTCTCAAAGTTTGATTGCAAATCTGGGTTCTGTCAGATCATGATGGAAGAAGGGAGCAAGAAGTTCACAGCCTTCTCCACACCACAAGGACATTATATTTGGAATGTTATACCTATGGGCTGGCAAACGCACCCCAGCTATACCAAAGGAAAATGGATAATCTTTTCAAAGATTATTTTTCATTCATGTTTGTCTATGTGGATGATATCCTCATAGCCTCAAAGAACATGAATGAGCATTTGGAGCATCTGGAAGTATTTTCAGAGGCATGTCACAATGAAGGGTTAGTGCTTTCTGAAAAGAAGACAGTAATTGCAACAAGGCAGATCGAGTTTCTTGGAGTAGAGATTGATGAGTCCTGAATTATTCTACAACCACAAGGATTTCCTGAAGATCTCAAGGATAAGAAGCAACTCCAAAGCTTCCTAGGAGTTGTCAACTTTGCTGGAATGTTCATCAACAATCTAGCATAATACAGAAAGGTGTTCAATCCTCTACTAAAGAAAGATGCCGAATTAAAATGGGAGGAATCACACCGAGAAATGGTTAAACAGCTAAAGAAGGTTTCCAAAAAGCTCCCGAAGTTAGCCATTCCAAACAACGAGGATGATCTGGTACTATATACAGATGCCAGTGACTATAGGTGGGCAGCAGTTCTAACTAAATCTACACCAGAAAGAGAGGTGCCATGCAGATACTGTAGCGGACTATTTGCTGAGAATGAAGCTAAGAGATGGCACATCAATGAAAAGGAGTACTTTGTGGTTCGGAAGGCATTCAAAAAATGGCCGTTATTTCTTCTCGCGAAGAAATTTATCCTTAAAATTGATAACACAAGCGTCAAAGCCTTTTTGAAAAATAAAATTGAATCTAAACCAGAAAAGGCTAGACTTTTAAGATGGCAAGCAGAAAGTCAATATTATGATTTTAATATTATCATTATTAAATCTGTTGATAATGTTTTGGCAGATTTCCTGACGAGAGATGGAAGGAGCTGAAATAGACTCCATCTTGATGAGATCCAAGCACCTGATAGACCTCTTTACGGTGCTCCAAAAGGATTACGAGACTTTGCAATGAATGCTAATGTTGCTGGAAAATTACAACGAGAAGATGAGACCAAAGTCTCTAATCTAATACGAGATTGTATTCACAGCCATGCAAGTCTATTCCAGACAATAAAAGTGCCTTTGCTCCAGGCGGTCATGAACAATTGGCAAAAGGAATGCATTTGGGAATGGGGCCTTAAACCCGGAGCAGGGAATTCAAATACCCCTTGCACAAGTTCTGGATCGGAACTTCCGAAGGAAGAACAGGTCCAAGAAAAATTGAGGCTCTGGAGTCACATCTAGAGTCGACGAGTTAACCCAGCACCTCTGGGGTCAAAGAGGGAGAGATCAACCTTAGCCTATAACGGGCACTGCTAAGGTTGGTATTAACCTAGCTGATTTTTCTCATTGGTAGGAATACCAGGCCAGCTGGGAGAAATTAAACACACGACAAGGAATCTGTCCGAAAAAGTGCTGGATAGATGTATCTGGGAAATATTCCCGAGTCTAGATAAGGCCTGGTGATGAGTGATATTTTTACCTAGATTTTAGTGACTTTTTATGTGTGTTTTCGTATATTTTTATCTGTATTTTTGTGTTATTTGGTGGAGTTATGTATTTTTATGGAATTGAGTGTGGATGAATTTAATCGTATGTAAAATAGGTGAAATCGGAGCAAAAATGGAGAAGGGAGATGAAAAAAAGAAGAAGAAAACAAGGCAGCAAGGACACGACCAGCCATTTCAAGTACACGAGCCGTGTCATGTTATACGAGCCGTGTACTATAAATGGGCCAATAAGAGATGGCCGTGCGATGATTTCAGAATGCATAACACGACCATCCCTTGGCCGTGTTGCGGCACACGACTCTTGTGCTGTCGTAAGTTCACGTTGACCCAGAAACTCTGACACGACTTGAGGCGTGTTGCAGCACACGAGTCGTGTAGGTGTCTGATCAGTAAAAAAAAGTAGAATTCTTCTAGAAGGCCCCCAATGAGTATAAATACCCTTCATTCAACCTTTGAAAGGGGATCCACGAAATTTCAGCTGCACACACACCTCACACACCATTCCTTTGATTTTACACCATATTCATCATCCTATTCATCCATACTTTTATCCTGCATCATCTCTCCATAAATTCTACCATCCAAATCAAGTGAAGAAGCAAAGAAGAGTGGGTGATCACCATAGGAAGGAAGGAGATTCAATTGGAGCCAATCCAAAGGGAGTTTTCATCCCAATTTTGTGTTAATCCTCTAGTTTACCATGATTTGTAAGGTTTTTAATATCTATGTTAAGGATCTTATGAAGATTGTAGGCTAATCTCCCTTGTGGGATTAGCAACATGAAAGTTTGTGGTTAAATTTTGGGATCTATGTATTTAAATTCATATGTTGATTGGGTTAATTGATTTCCTATCATTGATGCTTTAGATCTTGATGTTTTTGATTAGTTGTGTGTTTAGATGCTCTAAATATATGATTAGATTGAGAAATCAATTATGTGATTAGGACATTTGAGTGAATCATTTCATCAAACATTTCATGTGCATTATAAATTGCGAAGAGTTAAGAAATTCTTTAAAGTTTAGAACCCTTTGATAGGACATACGGTTAGTTTGATCGAGAGATTGATTAATTTTGTGAAGGGATTCTTATTTCAAGCTTAGTACCTAGTTGAAATTGTTTGAATGAGAACCAACCTTTGTGCTAATTGTAATTAATATCCTATTCATCTTGAGAAGGAGCTTAGGTGAATTTAGAGTTGGCCCTTAATTAATACCCTTGATTCATATGAGTTTAATGCATATATCCTAAGATTTTCCATTACTTAATTGTTGTTAATCCTACTTTTGCTTAATTTGGTAAACCACATTTCATCCACTTATCTTGAGTCGTTTGATCATTGCTTGCATTGATTTGATTACTTCTATTTACTTGTTTGAACAATCTATTGATGATTCATCTCTATAAAATTACAACAAACGTGAAATCGCTTAAGCACTAGTACCTACCTCCCTGTGGTTCGATAAATTCTTGAATTGGTCAACCCGACTACAAGTTATGGCTAATCAAATGGCATCGTTTCCGGGGAGGTAACGGTTGCTAATAGCTTGAAGAAGGAACATTTTTAGTAATCTTATTAGAGATATTTTTTTATTTTATTTGTTTACTTGTATTTGCTTTGAAAATCTTGTTCTAACTTCTTTTATTTTGAAGGTGTATGCAAACTAGGTCAAAAGGGAAACAAGTTGAACCTATTGATTTAGAAATTGAACACACTTTTTGGAGAAGGGGAAAGGAGAACAAAACCAAAAATAGTAATCCAATGAAGAACAATCAAGATGAACGTGTTAATGTTAAGAATGATGGAGACGGAGTATAAAATGTGCAAGACAATGCTAATCTTCCTCAACAAGCTCATCAAAATTTTGGAGAGCTTAACAATCAAGCTTTATTTCAACAAATGGTGCAACAAGCCCTGTTTCAACAAGGTTTTCAACATACTTATGCACCTCCACCGCTACCTCCAGTGCATCTAGGACCTCAAGTCGATCCAAGGGTAATCCAGGATTTCTTTATGCCAAGAGCAATGCCACAAATGATGGGACCACCAATCAATGCCAACAACTTTGAATTTAAAGCGGGCTTGATTTCTATGGTGAGAGAGCAACAATTTAGTGAAACTCCGATTGAGGATCCTAACGCTCATCTAGCTCAATTTATTGAGATTGCCAATACTGTGAAGATGAATAGAGTGAGCAAAGATTGCATTAAGATGAGATTGTTTTTATTTTTGTTGAGGGATCGTGCTCGAACATGGTTATAAACCATTACTCCGGGTACGTGTAACACTTGGGAGGAGCTTGCACAAATATTCTTGAACAAATATTTTCCGCCTTCTAGGACGCTTCAAATGAAGAGCTTGATTACTCAATTCAAGCAAATGCCTCAAGAAAGTTTTTATGAAGCGTGGGAAAGGTTTAAGGATATGCTTCGCAAGTGTCCACAACATGGATTCCCGGAGAATTAACAAGTTAGATTTTTCTACCAAGGTTTGGTAAATAGTCAAAGAATATATGTTGATGCTTCGACAGGTGGATCCATACTTGGTGTGACTCCGGAGAGGGCTATAAGGATTTTTGATAAGATTGCTACAAATGTTTACCAATGGCCATCGAAGAGAGTTAGTGGATGCTATGGATTTGAAAACTTCGATCAAAGGCAACAGTTTAGCGTGAAGAGGGCTAATGTAGAACCAAGTATGCCAAGTGTTGAGATGATAGCGGTGGAGGTAATGAGATAAATGAACTTGAGTTAAGGTGTGAATCAAGGAGTTAACATGGTGGAAGGCCAAATTGATCAAAATGTACTTCCTCCGAATAGTGTTAGTGGGGAACAATGGGCTATGACAATGCCACGTGTGGAGGATGTACAATACATCCAAGGAAGGAATTACCAAGTTAACTATCAAAATAATTACCAAGGTAATTTCAACCACAACCAAGGAAATTACCCACCAAGGTAAGGAGGTTTCAATAATCAAGGAAGTGGAAGCTCATACCCACAACAACAAAGGAGACAAGATAACTTCTCTTATTCAAACCCGAACAATGCGGTTGCTTATCCCCCGAGGTATCATCCGGGAGCTAAAGCGTCAAATAATGAAGGGAAAGCAACCACCGAAGAACTTATTGAGAAGTTGATTGCATCGAAAAAAGCTCAAGATAAGACAAGAAGAAAGATTGATGAAGCTAATGATAGAAGGTTCAAAGCCTTGGAGCACTCAGTTGGTCAAATTGCTAGTTCGTTAAGTGCGAACGAGAAAGAAAAATTTCCTTCTACCACTATTGTAAATTCAAAAGAGCAATGCAAGGTAATCACTTTGAGGAGTGGAGCAAACTATGAGGGACCTTCTATGCCAATGGAAAGTGAGAAGGTAGAAGAGAAGGAGGTTGATGAAAACTTGGTTGAAGAAGAATTTGTAGAAGAAAATAAAGTTGAAGTAAAAGCGAATGATGAAACGGATGTTTTTGAGCCGGAAGTTGTTGAAAAGAAATGACAAAGAACAAAAGCGTTGAAAAAGAAAGAGAATGAAGTGGAGTTGGAAAGAGATAGTTGGGGCATACCAAAAACTCAAGTGCCTATTCCTTTTCCACATAGATTTTTGAAGAAGGGGCTTGATGAAAAGTTTGCAAAGTTTTTAGAGATTTTCAAGAAAATCCACATCAATATACCATTTGCGGATGCTTTGAGCCAAATGCCTCACTATGCTAAGTTTTTGAAAGACATCATGGCAAGAAAAAGGTGCTTAGTGGAATGAGACCGTCAACTTGACGGAGGAGTGTAGTGTCATAATCCAAAAGAAGTTGCCTCCAAAGCTCAAAGATCCGGGGAGTTTTGTCATACCATGTGAGATGGGTAAGAGTGAAGTTCATAAAGCTCTTTGTGATCTTGGGGCTAGTATCAATTTGATGCCTTTGTCCATCTTCAAGAAACTTGGTATAGGGGAAGTAAAGCCTACGTCCATTACATTGCAACTTGCGGATAGGTCTTTGACTTATCCTAAGGGAGTAGTTGAGGATGTGTTAGTTAAAGTTGGAAAGTTCATATTCCCAGTAAATTTTATAGTGCTTGACATGGACGAGGATGCAAATATTTCATTAATTTTGGGGCATCCATTTTTGGCCAAGTGAAGAGCTTTAATTGATGTGTACAAGGGGGAGTTGACATTGAGAGTAAAATAAGAGGTGGTGTTTTCATTAAGAAATGTGATGAGGCATTCGGATGAGAAAGAGGAGTGTAGAAGGATTGAATTGATTGATGAGATTGTTCAAAAGAACTTGCCATTCTTCTTATCTAAAGATCCTCTCGAAACAAGCATAAGCCATTCTCTTACTTTATCTCTTAACTCTAACTTGTCTTTTTATTGTCTAGAAGATGATGATATAAATGATTGCTTACATGAATTGAATGCTTATAGGGAAATACAAGAAGATGAAGCCAAGATGATGTACTATGGAAAGAGGGAGTACCTTCCATTGGAAATAGAGAATGAAGAGTCAAAAGTTGAAAAAGGAAAAGAGGAATTGAAACAACTACCTGATCATCTTATGTATGCATACTTGGGGGATAACAAAACTTTCCGGTAATTGTATCATCATCTCTTTCACCTCTAGAGCTTGATAAATTATTGAGGGAGCTTAGAGATCATAAAAGTGCTATAGGGTGGAGTCTTGATGACTTGAAAGGTATAAGTCCCACTATTTGTATGCATCATATTAGATTGATTGATGATAGTAAAACATGCATACAACCTCAACATCGTTTGAATCCCATTATGCAAGAGGTTGTTAGGAAAGAAGTTTTGAAATGGTTAGATGCTAATATTGTTTATGCCATAAGTGATAGTTCGCATGTGAGTCCTTTGCATGTTGTGGCTAAGAAAGGGGGATTAACCATTGTTAAAATAGAATTTGGTGAAGAACTTGCTACAAGGGTGAAAACTGGGTGGAGAGTTTGTTATGATTATAGGAAGCTTAATGAAAACACTCATAAAGATCATTTCCCTTTGCCTTTTATTGATCAAATGCTTGATAGGTTGGCGGGATACAAGTATTATTATTATTTAGATGGTTACTCGGGGTACAACCAAATCATGATAGCCCCCAAGGATCAAGAGAAAATAACTTTTACTTGTCCGTATGGCACGTTTGCTTTCTATAAATTGCTTTTTGGGTTGTGCAATGCCCCCGCCACCTTTCAACGTTGCATGATGGCCATTTTGGGAGATTGATTGAAAATATAATGGAGGTTTTTATGGATGACTTTTTCGTATTTGGGTCTTCATTTGAGAAATGCTTGGCTAATCTTTCTATGGTGTTGCAGCGATGCCAAGATACGAACCTAGTATTGAATTGGGAAAAATATCATTTTATGATTCAAGAGGGTATCTTACTTAGTCATCATATCTCGGAGAAAGATTTGAGAGTTGATAGGGCGAAGGTTGTAGCCATTGAACATCATCCCCCACCAAAAATAAAAAAAGGGTTAGATCGTTCCTTGGCCACGCCGGGTTCTATCGACGTTTTATAAAGGATTTTTCTAATATTACCAAATCTTTGTGTAAATTGCTTGAAAAAGATGCTCCGTTTGAATTTAATGATGAATTTCTCATGCTTTTAGGGTGCTCAAAGAAGCCTTAATTTTGTCTCCAATCCTCGTCTCTCCCGATTGGAGTAAGTCTTTTAAGCTCCATTGTGATGCAAGTAATAATGCATTGGGAGTGGTGCTTGGTCAAGTTAGGGAGAAGAAGTTTCGAGCGATCTACTATGCATTAAAGACATTCAATGCCAATCAAAAGAATTATACCACAACAGAAAAAGAATTCTTATCCGTGGTTTATGCTTTTGAAAAATTTCGTCCATGCCTAGTTGGCACAAAAACGATTGTTTATACGGATCATGCCGCCATTAGGTATTTGATGAGCAAGAAAGATGCTAAACCAAGACTAATTCATTGGGTTCTTTTGTTGCAGGAGTTCGATGTGGAGATACGTGACAAGAAGGGAGTTGAAAATATCATAACCGACCACTTGTCACGCTTAGAAAATGTTGATGAAGAAGGAACTTTGGAGTTAATTAAGGATGTATTTCCAGATGAAGAAATTCTTCTAGTTGATTTTCAAAGGATGTACACTTTGCGCGAGACCGGAAGGCTGTGGTATGTGGATTTTGTGAATTATTTAGCTTGTGGCCTCAAGCCGGATCATCTCACCGAATCTCAAAGGAAAAAGTTCTATTATGATGTCAAGGAGTACTTATGGGATGATCCTCTTTTGTTCAAGAATTGTCTGGATAGAATCATACGGAGGTGTATCCCGGAGGATGAAAAATTGAGTGTCATGGGATGTGCCATAGTTCACCTTGTGGAGGACATTTTGGATTTCAAAAGACGGGAGCAAAAATTCTTCAATCGGGGTTGTTTTGGCCAACCTTGTTCAAAGATTACAAGGAGTATATCAAGGGATGTGATAGGTGCCAAAGAATTGAAAGTATAGGGCAATGTGATGAGATGCCCATGAGGAACATTTTTGAAGTTGAAGTGTTTGCGTATGGGGGATGGACTTCATGGGACCATTTTCGCCATCCAATGGGTACTTGTACATTTTGCTTGCAGTGGATTATGTCTCCAAATGAGTAGAAGCAATCCCGACAAGGACAAATGATGCTCTAGTGGTGAAAGCTTTCTTGAGGAAGAACATCTTTGCTAGATTTGGAGTGCCAAGAGTGATGATTAGTGATGGGGGATCTCACTTCATTAACAAGATCATTGAGAAGCTTTTGATGGGATATGGAGTGAAGCACAAGGTTTCAACACCTTACCATCTTCAAACCAATGGCTTGGCGGAAGTGTCAAATAGGCAAGTAAAGCTTGTTCTTGAAAAGACGGTCAATGGTAATCGAAGGATTGGTCTTCAAAGCTTGACGATGCTTTATGGGCTTATCGAACGGCTTATAAGACCGCTCTTGGATTTTCACCATATAAGCTTGTGTATGGAAAGACATGCCATTTACCCGTGGAATTGGAGCATAAGGCATTGTGGGCCCTTCGGAAGTTTAACCTTGATGAGAAGGAATCCAGGAAGAAAAGGTGCCTTCAATTGGTTGAACTAGAGGAATTTAGAGAGGAAGCTTAATCAAGCTCGAGGATTTTGAAAGAAAAACTGAAAAGATGGCACGATGAAAGGATCAAAACAAAGGAGTTTATTCCGGGGGATAAGGTTCTATTGTTCAATTCAAGACTTAAATTATTCCCCAAAAAACTTTATTCGAAATGGACCGGTCCATACTTGGTGATCAAAGTGAGAAATGATGGCTCAATAAAACTTGAAGGATCAGATGGAAATGCTTTTGTGGTTAATGGTCATAGGGTAAAACATTACCATTCTCCCTCTCAATGGGAGTTGGTATATGTGGATACCTTTACCTCTTGAAGGCTCGTATCCTTTTCATAGTTTAGGATTGTATATATTTCTTTTCTTTTGTTGCATTTTTGGTATGTATGTTGACTATGCTCATGAGAAGAATGCGTTTTGAAGATACGAAAAGTGCTTCATGTTAAGTATGTAGGTATGTCTCTCCATTTTGTTGCAAACTTATCTAGAAACTCTTGTTTCAATTTAAGTTTGGGGGGATATGGCATGGTGCGACATGTATTTTATTGGAAGCATAAAATTTTTGTGTTTTTGAGCTAATTTGAAACTTTTTCTCATGAGTTCGGTGTGATTTTGGCCATGTACTGACATCAGACGGAGCAACACTGGCAGGCACAGGCTGTTTTGCGAAACACGAGTCGTGTCCTGTCACGAAGCACGAGTCATGTCGTCAACACGGGCATGTAACAAATGGCCGTGTGATGACATCAGAACGATCTACACGGGCACCCCCTGACCGTGTTACGCAACATGACTCGTGTCGAGTGCAGATACACGGGCCGTGTGGGCAACACGAGCCGTGTCGCATTCTGGGGCAGATTAAAACACGGGCTGGCCTCTTCAAAATGCCTCATTTCCTTTCGTCATTTTAAACCCACTCACTCTATAATCTCTCTTCTAAACTCCACGAATCTTCAAACAACATTCAATACAGGTGAGAGTAAGTGATTCCAAAAGTTTTAACATCCAATCTTCCATTTGATTCCACGAAAGATATATGTCAATTTGAACCCTAGTCTTCAATTGAATGTTTGAATGTGTGAATTGGTGTATGGGTTTTGAATACTAGCATGTTTGAAGCATGTCCATGATTGTGATACATGAATTGGTTGGTTTAATTGTTGAATTGTGTGGAATTGTTAAGGAATTAGGGTTCATGGAGAATTTGAATTTGGGATTTTTGGAAATCAATGAAGTTTGATACAAATTGTACTATGAATTAATTGATGATGCTTTTGTGAATTTGTAATAGTCTATATTTATTAGGTATTGAGGATTTGAGCATGAATGAGATTGAAAATAGATGCAAATAGGTGATTGTGAAATACATGCATGCTAAGCGTTCGATGAAATGCTTGAATGAAGTTTTGAGTTAGATTGAGAACCTATTGCAAGTATGAAGCATTGTTGATTTATATTATGCACATAGAAAGGAAAATATGATGATTCGATGAAAAAATGAAAGGATTGGGAGATTGGAATTGCTTGAATTATAATTAAATGAATTATTGAAACTTTGCTTGTTTTTTTTTTTTTAAATTTATAATCATCCTTGGAGGAATATTATTGTATGTGAGGATGTAGGCTAGAATTATACTTAGTTGAATAACAAGTGTTAATTCTACGCATTATGAGATGTTTTGCTTAAGAGTTGAAAATGAATTTTAACTTGAAACATGTTGAACATTGTAGATGGCTGAAAGAAAAACAAGGAAACGTAATGAAGACTTCATTATTGTTGAGACGGACATGGAGTTATCAAACATTGATGCTCAGTTAATGATAGACCAAATACACCCTTAAGATTTTGGAGTGAAATTCTCAGAGTGGGAGAAGTATGCACTAAGGTGGCAATACATAGTGACCAAGATTAGGCCAACGAGATTTCAAGATCGGGCTACTATGGAGGGACTTGGGATTGCGGATGATTTGAGGGCTTTATTCAGAAGGTAGATATGGAAGAATTCTTCGACAAGAGGCCTCCCACCTATCTTCATCTCACAGCAGAGTTCATGAGCACGTTGCAAGTTCACAAAGATAGGAGCAGTTTTTCCTTAGCAATTACATTTCAGCTGAACAATATCATGTGGGAGAAGGTTCCTATAAATGACTTGAACAGATTTTTTGGGTGTCCAGTCATGAGAGGCCATCAGAACTTCTTGCCCGGAGGGGGTTTCAATCAACAAACATGGTGGAGAAGGTTAGTAGAAGATGGGACAGAGCCTCCAGAGTACATACCTAGCTCCTCAAAAGGGACAGCGATCAGAAACCTAGTGACGAGGTACCTTGAGAAGATAGTATCAAACACCATTATGGGTAGGTTTGAGAGTGGAGCTGTCAGAGAGAAGCAGTTGTACATTATGTATAGCCTCTATAAAGAATTCAAAGTCAACATTGCGGCTCACTTTGTTCAACATGTGGAGAGGGTAGCAAAAAGGGAAAACACTCGAGGGATTATGATTGGAGGTTTGGTCACGATGATTGCTCAGGGACTAGGGATTGATGTGAGAGGTATGCAGCATCGAATGGTGAGTGAAGGGCTTACTTACACACAGCTTGTTAGGATGGAGTTCCTATCAGTTATAGGAAATATGTACTGTTTGAGGCAAGAGAAGGGAGCTCCATTTCCTTTACCAGCTCCGGAACTCACCACAGTGCGAGGTCAACGAAAGGTCCAGAATTTGGCTATGGCAAGCCCCAACCACTCCACAGTGGTAAGAGCATTTTACAGACAAAATAGAGAAAGAGTGGAGGCAGTGCTCCAGCAAATGAGGGTAGAAGAAGATCGAGAGCTAAGAGAGCATAAAACCGAGCCAGCCAATATGGAGATAGGGGACGAGGATGAGCAACCCCATCACATTGAGTTCGAGGAGCAAGCACCAGAACCTCCGATTTTTTAGCAAGAAGAAGAAGTCCAAGAGGAGGAATTTCAGCAGCAGCAGCAGTACATGGGACCCGGAGTGGCTAGATGGAATTTCATGGAAGACGAAGTTCAAGGGATAAGGAACACTCCGCAGTTACATGGAGACCAGATTAGAGAGCTCAGGGAGGAGCAACAAAGGCATGGAGTGACACTGAGGGAGATCCAAGAGGGGCAACACCGGAGGGATTACAACGATGAGCAGGGGCGCATTCATTCAAACAACATGGAAGAGATGCTCATGATGATGTTTAATTTTCAGTTCCCAGCGTCACCTCATGCTTACAATCCTTGGGCCCCATACCAGCCGCCACCTCCTCCGGAGAATTGAAGGGAGTACTTTTAGTGCTCGTCACTTCAGTAGCTCATTCATTTTAGTTGAATTTGAATTATGTTGGATTTGATACTTTTGATTGTTTTATTTTGGGATGTTTAATTTCGTACTTTAGTTATATTTTGTTTTTAATTAAGGATTGAGATTTATGGTTATTTGTATTGATTATGGATGGGGGAATTCTATGTTTTATTTCTTCGTATGGTGTTTTGTTCTTGTGCTTTTGGTCCTTTGTTTGTTTTGTGTTTGTTGGCATTTTTATTCTTGTTTAGGGAATGTGTTGGTGGTTTGTTTAGGGAGGTTATGAGTCATTTTTGAACATCAATTGATGATATATTATGGTAATGAGTGATGACAAGTTATGATTAAAAATATCTACATTTTCAAATTGTAACATGATTTAATTAACTTGTTCAATTTTGAGATGAATGTGGTGTAATAAGTTCCTTAAAGTCTAAGCACATCCTTGTGAATATTTGAGCCTTAACCGTGTATACATGGTTTTCTTCATGAGTGGATTGTTTGTGTCTGATTAGCTAGAACTTGCTCAAGGACTATTGGAATGAACCCGATTAGTAGAGGTTAATGACATGATCTAAGGCCATCCTTGTTATTAAAAGTCATGGCCATATATTTTCCTACCATTAACATCATCCCAAGTTAGCCACTTTGAGCCTATAAGCCTTTTTTCTTGTGAATTTAGCACATTACAAGCCTTAATTACCCACATGAGCCTTATATATTCACCATCTATGTGTGAGTGATTGAGGAAATGGTAGTTAGGAAGGTTTGATATGGAAGAAAAAGAAGATAAGGACATGGTAAAAAGAAAAGAAAGAACCAAGGATGAAAAGAGCATAAGCAAAAAAAAAATGAATATGCAACCTCATAACAAGAAAAAGATATGCATTGAAAGACATTTGAAAGAATTGCCGCTTAAGGAAATCATGAAAATCAAAGAAAGGAGGCATGCATTGAAAGAAGCTCAATTCAAAGACATTTGATGATAGTGCTTGTGAAAAATTAAGGAAAGAAAGGAAGAAAGAAAATGTTAAGGAATAGAAGAAAGTAGCTACCTCTTCGATTACTTACACATAATTAGTCACTTGTATCCATATTCTTCATACCATACCAAAGAGCCTATCATTGCATCCTTAATGAAAGACCTTTTTGATCATTAATCAACACTTTGGTGGTTTGTGAATGTAGTCCGCGAGCAAGTTTATAGCGAGTCGAGCCAATCGATTGATGAGTGTTGTTACCACTTTTAAGAGTATTGAGAGAACTTTATAACCATTGTAAGGATTGGACTAAAAAGGGACTATATTACACTTTATTCTCTTTTGATTGAACTTGTTAATTTTTTATGTTATAAGTTTAATGTTGTAGGATGACTTAGCATACGTTGTGGTTCATAATGCTATTGATGTGTTATTACTTGTGTTTGTTTAGTTTTTCTTTTCCTAGGTGAAAATCTCTCCCCTTGGTTTATTATTTTTGTTGTGCGGGGACGCACAACACTTTAAGTTTGGGGTGTGATGAGTGATATTTTCACCTAGATTTTAGTGTCTTTTTATGTGTGTTTTCGTATATTTTTATCCGTATTTTTGTGTTATTTGGTGGAGTTATGTGTTTTTATGAAATTGAGTGTGAATGAATTTAATCATATGTAAAAAAGGTAAAATCGGAGCAAAAATAGAGAAGGGAGAAGAAAGAAGGAATAAGAAAATAAGGCAGCAAGGACACGGCCTGCTGTTTCAAGTACACGAGCCGTGTTATGCTACACGAGCTGTGTACTGTAAACAGGCTTGTAAGAGATGACCGTGCGATGACATCAGAATGCATAACACGATCATCCCTTGGCCGTGTTGTGGCACACGACTCGTGTGTCGTCGTAAGTTCGTATTGATCCAGAAACCCTAACACGACTCGAGGCGTGTTGCAGCACACGAGTCGTGTAGGTGCTTGATCAGTAAAAAAAGCAAAATTCTTCTAGAATGCCCCCAATGAGTATAAATCCCTTCCATTCAACCTTTGAAAGGGAATCCACGAAATTTCAGCTGCACATACACCTAACACACCATTCCTTTGATTTCACACCATATTCTTCATCTCATTCATCCATACTTTGATCCTACATCATCTCTCCATAAATTCTACCATCCAAATCAAGTAAAGAAGCAAGGAATAGTGGGTGATCACCAAAGGAAGGAAGGAGATTCAATTGGAGCCAATCCAAGGGAGTTTTCATCCTAATTTTGTGTTAATCCTCTAGTTTACCATGATTTGTAAGGTTTTTAATGTCTATATTAAGGATCTTATGAAGATTGTAGGCTAATCTTCCTTGTGGAATTAGCAACATGAAAGTTTATGGTTAAATTTTGGGATCTATGTATTTAAATTCATATGTTGATTGGGTTTATTGATTTTCTATCATTGATGCTTTAGATCTTGATATTTTTGATGATTTGTGTGTTTAAATGCTCTAAATATATGATTAGATTGAGAAATCAATTATGTGATTAGGACATTTGAGTGAATCATTTCATCAAACACTTTATGTGCATTATAAATTGTGAAGAGATTGAGAAATCCTTTAAAGTTTAGAACCCTTTGATAGGACATACAGTTGGTTTGATCGAGAGATTGATTAATTTTGTGAAGGGATTCTTATTTCAAGCTTAGTACCTAGTTGGAATTGTTTGAATTAGAACCAACCTTTGTGTTAATTGAAATTAATATCCTATTCATCTTGAGAAGGAGCTTAGGTGAATTTAGAGTTGACCCTTAATTAATGCCCTTAATTCATATGAGTTTAATGCATGTATCTTAAGATTTCCCATTACTTAATTGTTGTTAATCCCATTTTTGCTTAATTTGATAAACCACATTTCATCCACTTATCTTGATTCGTTTGATCATTGCTTGCATTGATTTGATTACTTCTATTTACTTGTTTGAACAATCTATTGATGATTCGTCTCTATAAAATTATAACAAATGTGAGATCGCTTAAGCGCTAGTACCTACCTCCCTGTGGTTTGATAAATTCTTGAATTGATCAACCTGACTACAAGTTATGGCTAATCAAATGGCGTCGTTGCTGGGGAGGTAACGGTTGCTAGTAGCTTGAAGGCCGACTGAGGCCTTTCATTTTATCAAGCTACGAATGTCAGACATTAAAGCTGCAAATAGCATCAAGGAGCCTTCCGGGAAGGAACTAGTCCTGGTTTCAACCTACTCAGAAGATCAAATCTCTACACGAAGAGCGAGGGGTTTGTATGCTTGCTTTCAGGAAATGGTCCAAGTCAAGTTCCCGTTCAAATTTGAAGACCACACGGAGAACAGATCCTTTCTGTTAAACACATTAACAGGAAAAAAGACAAAGTATGTGGAAGACTCTTTCGAAGGGAATAGAAAACTGCTCTGGAAGAACAAGTTGTCGATGAGTAGAGAAACTCATCAGAAATTTTGCAGTATGATTCACCGGGTAAGGTGGAAGGAGAGAATATGCACCAGTTACCCCATCCAGACTGAACCAGAGTTTGGAAAAGGGGTACAGTTGAGCATAGAAAGGAACAAGAATGTTGGACCCCTTCCAGCAAAAAAAAAACGAGGAAAAAAGAGGGCAAAACCTCTTCAAAAGACTCAGGAGCCAGATGACCCTTCGGATACCAAAGAAGATGACTCTTCAAAAAAGTAAGGGTCGGATGACTTTTCCAAAGGGACAAGGGATTATGTGACCCTTCGAAAGGTCCTATTGTTTAAGTAGTATGAGTGTGTAGTAATATTTTCATTCAATAAATAAATAATCTTGGGCTTCTGCCCACATATTACCTTCCATTTTTATGTAACCTTAAATCTACATACTTTTCGATGAAAAAAAGTAGCAGCATTCTGTACACCTGGTGTAGGAAATGAACCAGGGTTGCGCTGAGGTCCGCTGAAGGAATGGGATTGAACCATCACAATGCGGGGTGCGTGATTAGCTGTGAGGAGCAACTGTAAAACCTCCTGGATAACCGGTGAATTAACGATCAAAAAAGGTATTATTACTATTTTAAGTTGGTCAATTACAAGATTATAATTGTTTAATTAAGGTACAGAAGCATGTTGGGCCTGATATGGTCGTAATGGACTATGTCTATTTTTGAAAACGGAAAGAATAATGAAAGTTTGGGGTAAACTTGAGTATATAGAGGCTGAAAATGATTTATTTTCAAAAATCTGGAAATAGCAAAAGGTGAGGTGGCTTCTTAACAAAAATTTTCAAAGCTTCTAAAATTTGGGACTGCTTACGAGCATTTCTCAAAATTTGAGACTAAATCAGAGCATTTCTGCAAAATATGGGATGATATCGGCCCCAAATTAAGTTATGGGACTAAATCAGGAAATTTCGATAGATAAGGGACCAAAAAAGAGCATGACTAAAGATACAGGACCAAATCAGTATTAATCCCCTTAGTTTCATAGCCACTGGAATATTCATGGTCTCCATTGGATCCCTTAGGTGGTGTTTGATTTGGGTTTAAGTTGATTTAATAAGGTGAATAGTATTATTCTATATTTGTTATATTTATTTTAGGTTTAAGTAGGGTAAGTTTAAACTTTATGTCAAATCAAGTATTAATTGAGGTGAGAGAAGAGGAAAGAGAAAGAAAGAAAAAGTATTAATTGAGGAGAGATAATGTAGGGTAGGGGATGGATAAATGTTAATAGGGTATGTAGGTGTAATATAGGAGAGATTTAAGGAGATTTATTAAACCTAAATCCAGATAATTAAACTAGAATCAAACATCACCTTAGGGTATAAGCTATATGATAATTAAATGCAAGAAAGAAGAAAATCTAACTACTCTCTCCGTGCCTTATATTTATGCATACTTTTCCATTTGAGTCATTCTAGATATTTTTGTAAGTTCCAGTAAAAGTAAAAATAAACTACTCCCTCCGTCCCCCAAAGTATTTCACACTTTCTTTTTTCATCCGTCCCTCAAAGTATTTCACACTTTACTTTTACTAAATTTGGTGAAAAATATATTACAATAATACTCACTTTTTACACACATCTCAATATAATACTCACTTTTTCACATCTCCCAAATAACTTTACACACTTTTTTCATTAAATCAACTAAAATATATATTCTTTTTCTTACTTTATACATAAAAATATAAAATTTTCTTAAACTCCGTGCACACCAATACGTGAAATACTTGCCGGGAAGGAGGGAGTATACATTTTACTTATTTTTTACACTTTATTCATCAATACTAACAATTTAATTAATTTTTTACACTTTATTCATATTTTCAATCACTTTCACTAAAAAAAATTATTTTTTACCAACGAAATATTCTGTTGGTAAAAGTCTTAATTCCATTGTTAAATGAATGAGACTCTTGCTCCCTGGGGACACACCGTGTCCCCATGTGAACACAAAACTCTTGTGTTCACATGGGGACACGGTGTATCCTCGGGACACATGAGTTTTTACCTTGTTAAATTGATTTACCAACGGATTAGCAATGGAATCCGTTGCTAAATTTTCGGTGGTAAAGTGGTGGTTGGTAAATTTTTAGTAACGAAAAGTTAATTCCGTTGGTAATCCGTTGCTAAAAATTTCATTGGTAATTTGTATAAGAATTCCCTTGGTAATCCGTTGGTATAACCAACGGATTGAATTCCGTTGGTAAAATAGAGAATAAATCCATTGGCATTCCATTGCTAATAGAAAAATATAATTTTGGTTGCTAATTCATTGGTAATTACCAACAGATTGAATTTTGTTGGTAAATTCCATTGCTAAAATTAAAAAATACTTCTTTTTAGTGTTTATTTACTTTTTCTCTTTAAATTACAAACTCACCCCTATTTATTTTACATTATACATTTAAAAAGTAACATTTCTTAATTCGCCTCAAGAATGGACAACATAAATACCAAAGATTGTTAAGTATTATTTTCAGGATTTATACTTTTTTAAAAAGTATATTTAAATAATATAGTAGAGGAGATTATACTACGAAGTAAATCAGGATGGGTGTTTATATATACTATTACATATGACATACATTCTCTTATAACATAATTTGAGCATAGTATATTATTTGAGGGCCCGACATTCTTAGGAACTAGGACCAAAGATTCATATATATATATATATATATATAAATATATATATATATATATAAATATATATATATATATAAATGTTTCTCTCACACTCATCATAATAATGTTATTCATTATGCATAGAGAGGTATCAAGTAAAAAACTAGCTTTTATTCTAATAGCTTTGACAGCTAGCAGTCTGCTCAGTCATATACATAACCATGCACATAATTTGATAATAGAATTTAAGAAATATATATTTAATTAATAATAGCAATCATTAGATATGATAATTTTAGACACGATACTATAACAAGCCACAAAGGTGGGTTAGTGTATTAACTGTATGGATGGAATGATTTGATAGGGGAATTTAATTCACCCTTCAAATTCTTCCTTTATGGGTGCAACTTCAAATCAATTAATTTATAAATTTAAGATTTTAAATTAATAAATTTTAAATTATGGATTTGATTTTGAATTTTTTTAGTTGTTTTGGATGGATTTTTAGTTCCTTACTCAAATCATATCATTTGAAATCCTTCCGTTGTATAATTGATATATTAATATATAAAAATAATATATCAAATTAATAAATTAATTAAATATATATATACATTTTTTTTAAATTTTAAATCGTACCAACAAGTTCCTACCCCTACCCACCCACCCTGCCGCCACAAAAAAAATGTTTAATAAAATTTTAAATTTTATTAGTATTTAATAATAAAAATATTACCACCTAATTTTATAAAAATTTACTTTCAATTACTATCATTCATTCATTAAAAGCATTTTATATAAATATTTTCATTACCTAATCAAATTCTTACTTTGTCCCTTTTTTTTCCCTCCCTAATACCTTTTCTTTTTCTTTTTTTTACAGATTCTACTTTCGTATTATTTATAATCTACTCTAATTTGTTTGGTCTTTTATACTTTTATTTGATCTTATATGCAGGTTCAATCATTCTCCTAAAGGTATCATGATATTTTTTAATTTTTTGTTATCTTTTTTTTCTCTTTGATTTTTGTGTTCTTTTTTAATAATACTATAAACCCTATTTTTATAATTTAATTTATTTTATCTTATTTTATACTTTTATTTAATATTATTTTTAGGTCCAATTATCCCCATATTTGATCTTATTCTTTTTGTTTTTTCTTCTCTAATGCTTCTTCTTTTTCTTCTCTTTTATCAATTCTATTTTTATATTATCTACTCTAATTTGTTTTGTCTTTTATACTTTTATTTGATTTTGTATGCAGTTTCAATCATTCTCCTAAAGATATCATTATGCTTTTTAATTTTTTATTATTTTATTTTTTTCTCTTCGATTTTTTTTAAATAATTTTATAAACCTAATTTTCATAATTTAATTTATTTTATCTTCTTTTATACTTTTATTTGATATTATTTTTAGGTTCAATCATTCTCATATTTGATCTTATTTGCAGGTCCAATCATTCTCTTTTTTTTATTTTTTTTTCTCTAATGATTCTTCTTTTGCTTCTATTTTACAGATTTTACTTTCATATTATTTATAATTTATTCTAATTTGTTTTGTCTTTTATTCTTTTATTTGGTCTTATATGCAGGTTCAATCATTATCCTTAAAGGTATCATTATATTTTTTAATTTTTTGTTATCTTTTTTTTTTTTCGATTTTTGTATTTTTCTTTTTTAATAATTCTATAAACCCCATTTTATAATTTAATTTATTTTATCTTCTTTTATAATTTTATTTGGTATCATTTTTAGGTTCAATCATTCTCATATTTGATCTTATTTGAAAGTCCAATAATTCTTATTTGAGGTATCATTCTTTTTTTTTGTCTATATTTTTTTTCTTTAATTTTTAATTTTCTTTATAATAATTATATAAACCCTATTTTTATATTTTAATATTCTATATTTTGTTTTTCTTTTTAATCCTCTTTTTGTTTTTTTTTTCTAATGCTTCTTCTTTTTCTTCCCTTTTACAGATTTTACTTTAATATTATTTATAATCTACTCTAATTTGTTTTGTATTTTATACTTTTATTTGATCTTATATGTAGGTTCAATCATTCTCTTTAAAGGTATTATTATACTTTTTAATTTTTTGTTATCTTATTTTTTTTCTCTTCACTTTTCTTGTTTTTTAAATAATTCTATAAATCCTAATTTTATAATTTAATTTATTTTATCTTATTTTATACTTTTATTTGATATTATTTTTAGGTTATATCATTCTCAAATTTGATATTTGTAGGTCTAATCTTTCTCATTTGAGGTGTCATTCTTTTTTTTGTCTATCTTTTTCTCTTTAATTTTTGTGTTTGCTTTATAATAATTCTATGAACCATTTTTATATTTTAATATTCTATCTTTTGTTTTCTTTTTAATCCTCTTTTTATTTTTTTCTCTAATGCTTTTTATTTTTATTCTCTTTTACATATTCTACTTTTATATTATTTATAATCTACTATAATTTATTTTGTCTTTTATACTTTTATTTGATCTTATATGCAGGTTCAATCATTATCCTTAAATGTATCATTATACTTTTTAATTTTTTGTTATCTTGTTTTCTTTCTCTTCGATTTTTGTATTTTTTTTAATAATTCTATAAATCTTATTTTTTTAATTTAATTTATTTTATCTTCTTTTATACTTTTATTTGATATTATTTTTAGATTCAATCATTCTCATATTTGATCTTATTTGTAGGTCCAATCATTCTCATTTGAGATATCATTCTTTATTATTATTATTATTATTATTATTATTATTATTGTTTATATTTTTTCTTTAATTTTTGGGTTTGCTTTATAACAATTCTATGAACTCTATTTTTATATTTTAATATTCTATCTTTTATTCTTCTTTTTAATCCTATTTTCAGATTTAAACATTATCATTTGAGGCATTATTCTTCTTTTATTTTCGTTTATCCTATATTTTTTTCTTTTTTATTTGATATTATTTGCAGGTTCAATTATTAAAAAAAGTCATCAGTATATGTATCTTATATACAGGTTCAATTATTCTCCTTAAATGTATCATTATACGTTTTAATTTTTTTATCTTATTCTTTTTCTTTTCAGTTTTTTCGTTTTTTAAATAATTCTATAAACCCTACTTTTGTAATTTAATTTATTTTACACTTTTATTTGATATTATTTTTAGGTTCAATAATTATCATATTTGATCTTATTTGTAGGTCCAATAATTCTCATTTGAAGTATCTTTCTTTCTTTCTTTCTTTCTTTCTTTCTGTTTGTCTATCTTTTTTTTCTACAACTTTTGTGTTTGCTTTATAATAATTCTATGAACTCTATTTTTATATTTTAATATTCTATCTTTTGTTCTTCTTTTTAATCTTATTTTTAGGTTCAAACATTATTATTTTAGGCATCATTCTTTTTTTCCGTTTATTTTATGATTTATGTTTTTTTCTTCTTTTTTGTGTTTTATTTATATTCCATAAACTCTAGAAGACATATTTCTTGAATGTGGTGATGACCCTATGAAGAGTATTGTGGACGCTATATATCCTAGCTTTTTGAACGCGAGGATGATCCAGGTTATCTTCAGGAGCGTGCTATATTTGCACTCACGCTAGATTTTGTGAATTAAATAAATGAATACATGATAACATAGAATAAGAACATATCCAAGATATATCTCAGTTCGGACATCATATGTAAATCGAATACCAATATAGACATCTTGACAGATGTTCATACTCCAGAGTTTTTAAATTCAATAAAGTGTTACGGGAATGCCAAATCATGAGCTCATTTTGAAAGTTGATACACTAGTTATGCTATTGAGAAATCTAGACCACACAAGAGGGTTATGCAACAGTCTACGTTTACTCATTACAAGACTCAGGGATAGAGTAGTACAAGCTAAGGTGATGACAGGTAACGGTGTCGGAGATTATGTTTTAATTTCAAGACTTACTTTAATACCTTCTGATGTTACGATTCCATTCAAGTTTCAACGGAGACAGTTCCTGTTGATAGTATCATATGCCATGACCATAAACAAAAGCCAAGAATAATTTTGAAGATTGTTGGATTGTATTTGAAAAGGCTAATATTTAGCCATGGGCAAACTCTACGTTGCTATATCTAGAGTTACAATAAGGAAAGACTTGAAAATAAAGCTTTGTAATACTAATGATCAGGTAACAAGTACGTGTAAGAACGTTGTATTCAGGGAGGTATTCAGAAATGTCTAGAAAGTAATAGCTGCAAAGCTCTAGAAGGTAAAATGCATTGTACGGTAATTAACTTCGCATCTTCTTGATGCAGGATCAGGTATGTCTTTCACCTAAGTTTGAATGTAGCTAATTTTATCTGATGCATTCAGAATTTATTTCTTAATGAAAATTTGGTAATGCTGTAGAAATTGTATTATTCTCATCAATATGTGGGATTGATAACTTAGAACTTTTTTTCCTTTCTTCTTCATAACATACCATATATATTGAGAATGGACCTTATATTGGTGTAAGAGAAAAAGTTTGAGATATTTAGGGGAGAAAGTGTTTATAGTGGAAATTTTTATTTTCCGTAGATCATATTCGTACATTGTTACTTATACTATGGTTTTCCAAATCACTGTCTAAACATTTTTAAGATTTATGCAAATATTTTGAAATATTTAACAATTATTAATCGTATAATATAGTTCAATATCTTTGAATTTTGTGGTTAATATATTTAATATATCATGTTTCAAAGATTAACTATAGTTTTTTCAATAATATTTTAACAATTGAAGTTAATGGAAGGATTCGTATTTAACGGGATAAGTACAAAATCAAAAGAAGGTTTCAATTGTGTTGTCACGCCCCGACCCCAGACAGAACGCGACAACCGCCACGTTAACCATAAATTTCACGAAATGGGTGCACTCCACTCCACAAAGTTTATAGAAAACGTAAGGCTTGCTATAAAGTACCTGTAGAACTGAACAACTGATAACAACGGGTACAACCCAAGGACATCATCTCATAAAATATCAACAAGGATTTACAAAGGTACAAAATACAACGATGTAACTTAGTTTAAAGAAAATATACATGAACGATATAAAATCGCGAAGGTACAAAAAGAACATCAAGGGGACCAAATATAAACTATACAATCTCGCCAATGAGTCCGTCAATTTACATAAAAGAGAAAGTACCCAAAACACTGATTGGATGACGAGCAAACGATATGCAAACCTCCAACCAAAACGATATCAACAGCCTGAAAAGGAAAGAATGATGGGGGTGAGCAAAACCACTAGCTCAGTGAGGTGATAAGCCGGTCACCCCAACCCTTATATGAAGTATGTACTCCCGCTCGCGGTTCATAACAAAAAAATCCAATATTTCGTTCCACATCCATTATTTATGTTTACTTAATATACAACTTAATGAAAACACAACCTGTGAACGCATTTACAATTTACACAATTAGTTCAAACAAGATGTTATCACATCAAAGACGCGTGGGTAGTCAATATCCTCCTCGAACTGATCTCTCCGTCGAGAGTCAGTCCGAGCCCGTCACCGTTACTCTAGATAAAATGCACATTAATATTCTTTCTCAATACGCCAAGTGCTAAAGTTCACAATTCAATATCGATGTGAATATTTGAAATGATCAAACATATAAACATATATGATATGCATGTCCCACACCGGTGACGTTGACTGAGCCTATAATAGACTGATCCATCTAACGATCACCCTCCAGAGTATCAGTATTTGGCAAATGGACAGGTGCCCCATTAGATCTAACTCACCCGGGTTTGCCAAGCCACGGGCGACTTGGTTGTCACTCTAACTCACCCGAACCGCGACAATTCGGGCTACTTAATCAATGTCGCTCCAACTCACCTGAACCTTGACCAATTCGGGCTACTTAACCTTGGTACCAGGTATACATATGCATATGCATCATAAGATGAATAACGACTCAAGTTAGAGTCTTAAATGGCACATAAGTCACATGAATAACTAGAAATCAATATGCAAATAATTCGCAATAAAGGCTATCAGATATCGAGCCGGCAAGGCTCTTCAACATAAGTTAAACTCAACAATACCCATAACATATGGCCAACCAGAACTCTATATGCAATAATATAGGATAATCGATGGACCATATTAGACCAATCAGGCTCTAACCAGAACAATCAAGCCAATCAGGCTCTTAACACATAACACATTTCCAAATAATTTTCTTATCAATTAACTACAGCTAAAATAAATGCACATGTATTGAGGGTCCACACTTCCCACAAGAGAAGGTGTTCCCGAATTATCAACTCACAAGAAAGTGATTAACTCTCCGAAATCTGAAGTCAGTCCTTTGCCCTTCGTCGATGATTCTTTACCTAGAAAAGAGATGAGCAATTAAAGACAAATCAAATATAACTAACTATTAGCGGTAACATCGTCTTTCATTGTCAAAATAAATCTTAATCGAGCTCGAGCGAGTCGATATTAAATAAGAACAGCCCGTATCTCCTCAACCTCATCTCTCAATCTCACATAACCAGTTTTAGATCATTTCTTAAACAAAACGATAGGAAATAAATTTGAATTCGACATAAATATTCTAAAATTTTCCAGCTAGCGGCAGTTTACAAGAAAAATCATAACTAATCGTAGAAATATCGAATTGAGGAGTTTCGAGTGGAAACAGAAAGCTAACAAGTTCAGCTACATACAGAAATTGAGTTTGTAAACTTCTGAGGTCAGTAGCTATGTCAAAATCAGTTCGAACTGCAGCTGTGAATTACCTAGCAGCAGTTTACGATAAAAATCATAACTAATTGTAGAAAAATCGGATGGAGGCGTTTCAGGTGGCTACAGAAAGCTAACGAGTTCAGCTACGTAGAGAAATTGAGTTTGTAAACTTCGGAGGACAATAGCTAGGTCAAAAGTAATTCGGACAGTAGCTGCGAATTATATCAATACTAGAAAAAATCCAGCAAAATTACAAAATTATGGAGGAAGGAAGCTTAATTTACACATTACTTACCTCAAAACAACTTAGAAACCACCTAGGATGAGGGTTGTAAGGGAGAATTTGATCAACAAGGGTTTCTCCTCTTCACTCTCTTCTTTTCCCTCTTTTGTTTTCCTTTTCCCGTTCTTCTTTCTTTTCTTTTCTTTTATTTTATTTTTAATGGGCTGACCATACTTACTAGTATCTATGACATTTAAGTGGGCTGAAACTTGGGCCAAATAAATAAATAAGTAGATTTTGGGCTCTAAAAACAAATCTAGGTCAACTTGGGCCAAAAATAAATAAATAGATTTTGGGCTCTAAAATCAAATCTAGGGCAACTTGGGCCAAAAATAAATAAATAGGTTTTGGGCTCTAAAAACAAATCTAGGGCAACTTGGGCCAAAAATAAATAGGTTTTGGGCTCTATAAACAAATCTAGTTGGAACTAAGATATTATAAAGTATCTCCTCCTCTAAAAAGTTTCGTCCTCGAAACGTAAACGTACCTAGAGATGAAAAGAGATGTAGATGTTTTTGACGCATGACTGACTCTGGTTCCCATGTTTCTTCTTCAATTTGATCACTTCTCCATAGAACTCTCACCATAGGAATGGATTTGTTACGAAGCATTTTCTCTCGGCGATCACAATTTGAACAGGTTGTACTTCGTACGATAGATTTTCTTTTAATACAACTGGGGGATATTTGAGCACGTGTGAAGGATCTGGTTCATGTTTTCTAAGCATAGAGACATGGAAGACATCGTGAATCTTCGATAATTCCGATGGTAGCTCAAGTCGATACGCGACATGACCAATCCTTTGCACGATCGTAAACGGGCCAATATACCTTGGACTCAAATTTCCTCGATGGCAGAATCACAACACGCCCTTCCATGGAGAAACTTTCAGAAAAACTTTGTCTCCTTCATTAAACTCCAAATCGCGCCTCCTATTATCTGCGTAGCTTTTCTGTCGATCTTGCGCTGCCTTAAGTCTGTCTGGAATAAGTTGTATTTTTGCCTTCGCATCTTCGATAAGCTCTACTTGTTCGATTTGTCTCTCGCCAACCTCATCCCAAAAGAGCGGTGTTCGATACTTTCGGCCATACAGAGCTTCGTACGTGGCATTCCAATGCTTGAATGATAACTGTTGTTATAAGCGAACTCCACCAATATCACGTACTTATCCCAGCTACCTCCCAAATTCAACACCACTGCACGTAGCATGTCTTCTAGTGTCTATATAGTTCTCTCTGTCTGTCCATCAGTCTATGGATGAAACGAGGTACTGAATAGTAATTTTGTACCTAGCGCTTTCTGCAGACTAGGCCAAAAACGGGAAGTGAATCTTGGATCACGATCAGATATGATTGACTTTGGTACTCCGTGCAATCTCATGATCTCATCAACATATAACTTGGCAAGTTTCTCTAAAGATTCGTTGGTATGCACTGGAAGGAAATGTGCCAATTTTGTCAGACGATCGACAATGACCCAAATTGAGTCATGACCCTTTTGGGTTTGAGGTAAACCAGAAACAAAATCCATTGTGACGTTTTCCCATTTTCACTCAGGAATAGGTAGTGGTTGAAGTATGCCGGCTGGTTTTTGGTGTTCCGCTTTAATTTGTTGACATGATAAGCACTTTGATACAAATTCAACAATGTCCCGTTTCATACCTGGCCACCAATAATGCTACCGAAGTGTTCTGTACATTTTGGTACTACCAGGATGCATAGAATAGGCTGAAGAATGGGCTTCCTCAAGAATAGCTCTACGAACATCAAGTTCTGATGGAACACAAACACGATTTTTAAAAGTAAGAAGTCCATCATCCCGAATTTGAAATTCTGTTTCTTTTCCTTGATTTAGCTTCACCATCTTCTGTTGTAAATGAACGTCGTGTGATTGTCTTTCTCGAATTTGCTCGAACAAGGTAGGTCTAACCTCGAATTTGGCGATTAAGGCAGAATCATTAGACTTTTCACAATCGAGCGAAATGTGTAAAGATTTAAATTGCTCCAACATAAGAAGATAAAAAGATTGAATCAAAGCAAGTGAGGTAGAAGATTTTCTACTCAAAGCATCTGCAACAACGTTCGCCTTGCCAGGATGATAATCGATGACTAAGTCATAGTCACTAATCAACTCCATCAATCGTCTTTGCCTGAGGTTGAGCTCCTTTTGCGTGGTGATATACTTTAAGCTCTTGTGATCAGTGAAAACCCGACAAGTTGCACCATACAAATAGTGCCTCCAGATCTTCAATGCAAAGATGATTGCAGCCAACTCTAAATCATGTGTAGGATAATTTTCTTCGTTCTTCTTCAATTGCCTTGAAGCGTAGGCAATAACCTTTCCTTCTTGCATGAGAACGTATCCTAATTCTTGTCTCGAGGCGTCACTATAAATGATAAATTCTTCAATTGCTGAGTCTGGCAAAGCAAGAATAGGAGCTGAAATGAGTCGTCTTTTCAATTCTTGAAATGCTTTCTCGCATTCTTCACTCCATTAAAATTTTACCCCTTTCCGAGTCAATTTAGTCAAAGATGAAGCCAATGACGAAAGTCTTTGACAAACCGTCGATAATATCCAGCTAATCCCAGAAAACTACGAATCTCTATCACGTTCTTTGGACGCTCCCAATCTAGTATAGCTTGAATATTCACTGGATCGACGTAGATTCCTTCTTTAGAAATGTGATGACCCAAAAAACTTACCTCACGAAGCCAAAATTCACACTTTGAGAATTTAGCATAAAGCTGATTTTCTCTGAGAATGTTCAGAGCAATTCTTAAATGATGAGAATGCTCATCGTCCGATTTAGAATAAATAAGAATGTCATCAATGAAGATGATGACAAACTTATCTAAGTACGGCCGAAAGACCCGATTCATAAGATCCATAAAAGCTACAGGAGCATTTGTGAGTCCAAAAGGCATAACACAGAATTCAAAATGACCGTATCTGGTTCGAAAAGCAGACTTATGGATATCAGATTCCCTAATCTTGAGTTGGTGATAGCCAGATCGCAAATCAATTTTTGAGAACACAGTTGCTCCTTGCAATTGATCAAACAGATCATCGATTCTTGGAAGAGGATACTTGTTCTTGATTGTCACCTTGTTCAATTGACGGTAGTCGACACATAGGCGAAGTGATCCATCTTTCTTCTTGACAAAAAGAACTAGAGCACCCCACAGAGATGTGCTAGGTCGTATGAACCCCTTCTTCAATAATTTCCCAAGTTGTGTCTGGTGTTCCTTGAGCTCAGCAGGCGACATTCGATATGGAGTAATTGATATAGGTGTGATTCCAGAAAGTACGTCAATGGAAAAATCAATCTCTTGATTCCGAGGTTGTCCTGGTAAGTCTTCGGGAAAGACATCAGGAAATTCATTCACGATCGGGATGTCATCTAGTTTAGTTTCAGAAAGAGAAGTATCGATGACAAATGCCAAGAATGCCTCACAACCCTTACGCATTAATTTATGCGCAGTCAACATTGAAATAAAAGAGAGGGATCTCGTTTGAAGTTTACCTTCAAAAATAAGTTCTGAGAATCCTGGTCTACGAAAAATAACAAGCTTCTCGTGGCAATCGAGAATTGCATGATGAGAAGAAAGTCAATCCATGCCAAGAATAACATCAAGATCAATCAAAGGCAATGGTATCAATTCAGCCTCTAAAATGACATCTTTGATCTTCAATGGACAACCAAGGAATACCGAATCACGAATTAGACGCTCTCCAAGAGGGGTATGAACGATGATTCCAGGTGACAAATGAGAGATAGGATAATCTAAGATCGCAGTAAGATCATCCCGAATATAAAACCTATCAGAACCTGGGTCAAATAAAGCGTAGACCTGATGGTCTCCCACAAACACAAGGCCTAAAGAAGCAATATTAGGTGAGATTGTGATTTAAAAATTCGGAAAGCTAGAATTTCTTACGAATATTTTATTCGTAATCAAGTGGCATAACCAGGCGGGGTTAGATCTAGAATATGAAAATACTCAGATTATAAATTACCTGTCACAACCTTCGGATCTGAGCGAGCCTCTTCCTGGGAAATATGAAATACTCTAGTTTGCTTCCTTCCTTGCATAGGTGATTGAGTACTAGGGCCGCTTGAGGCATTGGGCACTTTGGTAACCGCGGATCGAGTATTTCTGGGTGTAGAATATGTTAATTTATCACGAAGCTGACCAGAACCCTGACTGCTCACTCCTATAAGCTGAGGACAAGAACTTCGCATATGCCCGGCTGTCGACACTGAAAACATACTTGAGGAGCCTTACAGGAGCCGTCGTAATATTTTAAGCAATTCTGGCACTTGCGATTTTCACCAACCGATCCCGAGACATTACTCCCGCCTCTACTAAACTTCTCCAGAGGTTGAGGAAAACTAATAGATACCGAATTTGGTATGCCACGCGAAGATCCCACACCCCTATACACCTCGATGCATTTCCTGGAAATGCGCTCCCTTGTCTTTTCTTTTGAGATCGTTCTGCAAGCTTATGTCTCGCCTGAACTAAACTTTCTACCCTTAGGCCTTCTTCTACGAGATCGTCAAGACTCTCGTACTTGTCTCCGGACTTGATGCGATCTCGAATATTTAAATTAAGACCATCTTCAAATCTCTTGCATAAGTCTCTCGTCGTATATGACTCAGGAGCAAATTCTCGTAATTCGAAAAATTTGCTTTCGTACTCCACAACCGACATAATGCCTTGAAAGAGGTTGAAGAACTCCTTTCTCTTCTGATCCTTGATGTACTGAGAGAAGTATCGATCTTTAAATCGTTCCACAAAGATAGCCCACGTAATAGTAACCGAAGATGTCTCTTTTAAATTCTGCCACCATCGTCGTGCATCTGGGCCTAACAGCTTGATCGCAATGACCACACGATAACATTCTTCAATCATCAAGGTGTCAAAGGTCTCTGTAATCTCCTTTAACCATGCCCCCGCTTTAGAAGCATCTCTTGCACCGTCAAATTTCGAAGTCCCCATGTTTTCAACTACTTTCACCAAATCAGGTATAAAAAGTGTACCTCGAGAAGTAGAACCTCCTACAGCCATTTCTGTAGTAAAAACTGGTACATTAGTTGTAGGTCGAATCGGTTCATTAGCACGAAGAACCTCTTCAGTGACAGTCGTAGTCGTATGAGCCGTTGTAGGTGGTGGAACACCATGTATTCGAATGTGATCATAATACAATTGGTACTGCTCCGGTGTCATCATGTGCTCAACCCACAACTGGGCTCATGGTTGCTCTACCTGGGAAACCAGCACCCTATGATTATAATTGATAGGATCCGTAACCGACGAAGGAACGGCATGATCATTAAAAATATGTCCTCGAGGTCCACGAGGAACAGAAGAAAGTAGAGGACTCAGAGGATCACGAGGAGTGTGTCCTCGACCTCGACCTCGACGACGAACTGGAGGTGCCATAATGACTGAAAGAAAGAAAGGAAAGAAGATGCAAGGTCAACATCAAGGCAATACGATACCTTAGGATGACATAGAAACAAAGTTAGACACATTGGCTCGACTCAAAAAGAATGAGAATCATAAAACCAGGCTCTGATACCAAGAAAGTTCTCATGCCCCGACCCCAGACAGAACGCGACAACCTCCATGTTAACCATAAATTTTGTGAAATGGGTGCACTCCACTCCACAAAGTTTATAGAAAACGTAAGGCTTGCTATCAAGTACCTGTTGAACTGAATAACTGATAACAACGGGTACAACCCGAGGACATCATCTCATAAAGTATCAACAAGGATTAACAAAGGTACAAAATACAACGATGTAACTTAGTTTAAAGAAAATATACATGAACGATATAACATCACGAAGGTACAAAAAGAACATCAAGGGGGTCACCAAATATAAACTATACAATCTCGCCAATGAATCCGTCAATTTACATAAAAGAGAAAGTACCCAAAATACTGATTGGATGACGAGCAAACGATAGGCAAACCTCCAACCAAAATGATATCAACAGCCTAAAAAGGAAAGAATGATGGGGGTGAGCAAAACCACTAGCTCAGTGAGGTGATAAGCCGGTCACCCCAACCCTTATACGAAGCATGTACTCCCGCTCGCGGTTCATAACAAAAAATCCAATATTTCGTTCCACATCCATTTTTTATGTTTACTTAATATACAACTTAATGAAAATACAACCTGTGAACGCATTTACAAATACACAATTAGTTCAAACAAGATGTTATCACATCAAAGACGCGTGGGTAGTCAATATCCTCCTCGAACTGATCTCTCCGTCGAGAGTCAGTCCGAGCCAGTCACCGTTACTCTAGATAAAATGCACATTAATATTCTTTCTCAATACGCCAAGTGCTAAAGTTCACAATTCAATATCGATATGAATACTTGAAATGATCAAACATATAAACATATATGATATGCATGTCCCACACCGGTGACGTTGACTGAGCCTATAATAGACTGATCCATCTAACGATCACCCTCCAGAGTATCAGTATTTGGCAAATGGACAGGTGCCCCGTTAGATCTAACTCACCCGGGTTTGCCAAGCCACAGGCGACTTGGTTGTCACTCTAACTCACCCGAACCGCGACAATTCGGGCTACTTAATCAATGTCGCTCCAACTCACCTGAACCGTGACCAATTCGGGCTACTTAACCTTGGTACCAGGTATACATATGCATATGCATCATAAGATGAATAACGACTCAAGTTAGAGTCTTAAATGGCACATAAGTCACAAGAATAACCAGAAATCAATATGCAAATAATTCGCAATAAAGGCTATCAGATATCGAGCCGGCAAGGCTCTTTAACATAAGTTAAACTCAACAATACCCATAACATATGGCCAACCAGAACTCTGTATGCAATAATATAGGATAATCGATGGACCATATTAGTCCAATCAGGCTCTAACCAGAAAAATCGAGCCAATCAGGCTCTTAACAGATAACAAATTTCCAAATAATTTTCTTATCAATTAACTACAGCTAAAATAAATGCATATGTATCGAGGGTCCACACTTCCCACAAGAGAAGGCGTTCCCGAATTATCAACTCACAAGAAAGTGATTAACTCTCTCCGAAATCTGAAGTCGGTCCTTTGTCCTTCGTCGATGGTCCTTTACCTAGAAAAGAGATGAGCAATTAAAGACAAATCAAATATAACTAACTATTAGCGGTAACATCGTCTTTCATTGTCAAAATAAATTTTAATCGAGCTCGAGCGAGTTGATATTAAATAAAAACAGCCCGTATCTCCTCAACCTCATCTCCCAATCTCACATAACCAGTTTTAGATCATTTCTTAAACAAAACGATAGGAAATAAATTTGAATTCAACATAAATATTCTGAAATTTTCCAGCTAGCGGCAGTTTACAAGAAAAATCATAACTAATTGTAGAAAAATCGAATTGAGGAGTTTCAAGTGGCTACAGAAAGCTAACAAGTTCAGCTATATACAGAAATTGAGTTTGTAAACTTCCAAGGTCAGTAGCTATGTCAAAATCAGTTCGATCTGCAGCTGCGAATTACCTAGCAGCAATTTACGATAAAAATCATAACTAATTGTAGAAAAATCGGATGGAGGCATTACGTGGGACGGAAGGAGTATTTTTATGCACGCATATTTAAAAAAATTGTATTTATGTGTATAACATAAATGAGGGATATTTTGTAATTAAGAAAGTGTATAAATTTGATGAGGGTTTTAAAAGTATAAAAAAGTAGATAAAATACTTTTTCCATTCGCTTGAAATAGGGTCTTTTTTTTTTATTTGGTCGCTCCAAAGAGGATAATTTTCTATTTTACACATATGGGACCCATACACACCCACTAATACAATTAAAATATGTGGCCTACATTCTCACTAATACAAATATCCACTACACATTAAATAATAATACTCTTTAATCAACGTGCACAAAAATAAAAGATCATCTTTCGAATGGACAGAGGAGTATGACATTTTGATAGTAACATGTTATTGTTAAGAATATGGATATCCCATTAAATTTAAATGTTACGTATTAGATTTGTTAAGAATATCGGATATCTCATTACATTTTAATGTATGGATTACGTGGAAGAAAAATCTGAACATTTTCTTTTAGGATTAATATTTTCTTTTTAAGGTTTAGATTTTATTTCTCTCTTGCGTGTCAGCTATTTTTATATTCACATTTATTGTATACACGCGAATTAAGAAAAGTAACCTTTTAAAAGTAAATAAATTGATATTTTTTTATAATAAATAAATTGTAAAGTATATTATTAGTAAAAAGAAAATTGTCAATTTTAAAATTAAAGTGTTTTTCGAATTTGGTAGTTGTACTTTTTTTAGAAGTGTGAAATTAAAAATAATACAAATTAAAATAGAAAGTGTGAGGTTGAAATTGGTAGCATGTAGTTCACTACTTTTATAGTGTGAATAAATTTGAGACCAGCAATAATAGAGAGTGCGCAGAAAATTGGATTATAGGGAGTAATAATTTAATTTTTTTTTTTTTAATTTATGGTCTCAAAAATTGATAAATTATTAATTAATATAGAATATTTATTATATATAAATTTAAACCCAAAACGAACACCCTTGAATTTAAAATATTTTATTTTAAGGGTTTAAAATATATAAAATTATTAATTTATAGATACAATCACAAAAATATTTTAAAAAAATTTCATATCCTCCGAAACTCATTTGAAGACACGATCTCACAAATGTTAACTTGTGTAGATGAATTGTACATGTACAATGGTTTTTGCTAAACTCATTTGTAGACACAATCTCACTTAAGATCTTGTTTTATACTACCCCTCTGTCCAAGAATACATACCCATATTTGGAGTTACTGAGTTTGTATAATGGTTTTTGCTAAACTCATTTGCAGACACAATCTTACTTAAGATCTTGTTTTATACTACTCCCTCCGTCAAAAAATACATACCCATATTTGGAGGTACAGAGTTAAGAAAAAGTAATTTTTTTTATAATGGTGTAAAAAAGAGAAGGAATATTTTGAGTAATTGAATGTAATAAAGTGTTTAATATAATTGAATTTGATTTATATTATATAAAAAGGAAGGTGTCATTTTCGTAACATAGTACTCTCTTCGTCCCATTTCAATGTTTACGTTTCTATTTTGCACGTCTCATTTTAATATTTATGTTTTCCTTTTTGGAATATGGGACCCATCTAAAACGATTAATATATCATCCAACACTAATACACCTACCCACTTTATATTAAATATTATATTTTTTCACCCACTATCTATTAAAATATTATACTTCTTAATCAACGTGCAAAAATAAAACGTAAATATTAAAATGGAACGTAGGAAGTAGTACTTTAAAATTATTGATATTATGTATTATTTCATTTTTAGGATTTATAAATATTTGTGGGATGGATTAAAATAAAAAATGTGCTAGTATTCTTTAGGGGGTGGAAGTATTGGTAAAGCAAATTGGAAGCTGCAGGAGTACTTCCGTAGTTCATAAGTACAAGTCCAACGGACACGAATCACCGCAATCTGTAGCTCTCTCTTTTGCTTTTCTTTTCTTTTTCAATTTTTTATTATTATTTCCTTTTTCTTTTTTCAAATTTTAACTATTTTTTTGAAGAATCCTGAAAGGTAGACAGCTTGCAGGCATTGTTGGAAGCGAGAAGGCTGATTAATATCTATGGATTCGCTTTTTATACATATTTAATTTTTAATACATAATTATTCTATTAAATCAAAAGGTTGTGATGGGAAGCCAATAAATCAACTCAATAAAGATTAAAGAGTTAAAGACCCTACCTGTTTAAATTAAACCTCTCTTTCGACCTTTTCTTTCATCACTCTTTACATCGATTATGACTGAATAAGCAGATCCCATTTATTCCTAAGAGACAAATAAATAAGATCATAAAAAGTACAACACAAGAATTTACGTGGAAAACTCCAAAATCGGAGAAAAACCACGGATCGATAAAATATCACTATGTGAAAATTTTTTACAATCACATAGAATTTCTCTCTCCCGATCTCAATCCCTACACTCTTACAAATCTTTAACTAATTCACACATTTCTCCCCATAAAACTGGAGAAAAACCACGAATCGAGAAAATACCACTATGTGAATTTTTTTACAATCACACAAAATTTTTCTCTCCCGACCCCAATCCCTACACTCTTCCAAATCTTTGACTAATTCACACATTTCTCCCCATTCTCACAACCGAGAATCTAAGAAAGGAATTTAAATAGAATCAAATACAAAGATTAAAGTGTATTTGATTGGTACACTTGACATCAAGTCCAAGAGCCTCCTAATATAGCACCAAGGATCCCTCCACTTTTACTCTTAATCCGATGTGGGACAAAATAAATAAAAGAAAATTCCTTCTTTTATTCTTGACAAACCTAACAATCTCCACCTTGTCAAAATAAAAGAAGATTCATTGTCTTCACCAACAATCATTCTCATCCCGATAATCCCTTAGAATTAACCATTCTAAGAATCATTGTCTTCACCGACAATCCATTCTTTATCTCGAGAATCCTACTCCACCATATGAGTAGACCACTTAGAATCAACCATTCTAAGAATTTTCTGTGGCACATATCAAAAACACCTGCTGATATTTATGGTGCTACTTTCAACTCTTGGCTCCCCTGGAAGTCCATCAGCCATCGATATACATCCACCACACACCCTATATCACCTGCCAAGTCAATGTCCGTGTACAAACTTGTGGACAAGCTAATATTATTACAGCATTTTCCATGATAACTGAACATGTCATAAGGATCCCCAATAATATTAACTCAATATTCGGAACTGTTGCCGCACTAGCTCCTCCTTAACCAGCAACATCACTATTGCTCTACCGTAAGCAATTACCATGCTATTGCTCCATTGCAATTACTGCACTATTGCTCCACCTTAAGCAAGAGTCACTGTACCGACATGACATCGCTGTCTTTTATCGCCAAGCTACACCAGGTTTGTACGAACCCTTTTTCCACTGAAAGTGTCGTCACTTGAAGCCGATTCTAATCCCCGAAATTCACGAACCTTTTTTTCACTTGTCGGTTGAATCTACGCTATTCTTTATAGATCTAGCGCCACCCGATACCAAGTCACCACATCGCCATCTTTTCCGTTGAATCGCCGCTTCCCCATGCCACCAATCATTACCAAAAAATCCATTCCTTTCAAATCTCCTTGAGCCGACTCCATGAAAACCCATGCCGCTGTTAAGCCAACTCCACCACCGGGAGTCCCAGCAATTCACATTGTTGTAAGTCCAAGAACTCTGCCAAAAACTGCTGTCCCATAAATCCTACCCCTTGCCACGCCACTATCACCACAGTCCGGCGCCTTTTACAGTAAGAAAAGAGATGCCACCGCATCCGGCTATTCTTCTGACCTCCTTTTGCCACTAGCTTTTCCTATTTCTTTCATGCCACCCTTAACCTAATGAATAACCATCTTCCTCTCATAAAGTCTTTTCTGATGTGGAAGGTCAGACTGTGCTGCAACCACAGAGCATACTAATAACTTTATAAGCGCCCGAACCGGGCTCTGATATCACTTGTTGGGATAAGAAGATCCTCATTCATTCTTAAGGGACAAATAAAGAAGAGCATAAAAAGCACAATACAAGAATTTACGTGGAAAACTCCAAAACTGGAGAAAATTTACGGACTGAGAAAATACCACTATATGAAATTTTTTTACAATCACACAGAATTTCTCTCTTCCGACTCCAATCCCTATACTCTTACAAATCTTTGACTTAATTCACACATTTCTCCCTATTCTCACAACCGAGAATCCAAGAAAGAAATTTAAATAGAATCAAATAAAAAGATTAAAGTGTACTTGATTGGTACACTTGACATCAAGTCCAAGAGCCTCCTTATATAGCACCAAGGATTCCTCCACTTTTACTCTTCATCCGATGTGGTACACAAGAAATAAAAAAAAATTCCTTCTTTTATTTTTGACAAACCCAACACCTCGCTCCTAGATCACTTATTTTTATAAATTCTAATTTATATTTAGGAAAACACTTAGAGATCGTTTAGCATCTGTGAGATGGACAAAAAATTGATAATATTTCAATAAAAATGATATCTAATTGATAAAAAAATAATTAATCGATAAATAATAACAAGGTGGGCTAGTTCACCTGACCACTGAGCTCCTCATTAAGGTGAGTGACCTGTTGAAAATGTGAAACTGATAAAATGAAAAAATATGATTTCAACTTACTTTACAACTTGTTTTACAATCCTATTTATAGAGTGTACAAAGTTCATAACCTATATATCTATGTTTAACAAACTCCTAACAAACTAACTAAGTCTAACTAATTAACTCTTAACTGCTTGAATTGAATAATATTCTAACATGACCCAGGTTCGATTCGTTTTGGGAACAAATAGGGGGGAGTTATAAGGAGACTTTGAGAAAGTAGGGTGTATGGTGCTTGGTGAACTAACTACTAAATATACTAACGAATAATTTATCCGATAAAAAAAGTTAATTGATAAATAATAGTTACCATATTTTATCATGTAATATGTCAGAATTCACATTTGGCAAATAGATGATGCATTATAAAAGATAAATGTAAAATAGAACGAACAAGCGGCTAGCTATAAGAAGGCCAAGCACGCTGCCCTTTAAATAACATCAATCAAAATACTCTAATTCTTCTCACATTTTTTTGGCTGTTGGGATGTTCATGTGGATTTATCTTTAGAAGATTCTGTTTCGCTGTTTGACATCGAGTGTTAGGTTTAGAGGTGGCCGGCTGATACAAGTTCTTTCTGGGCCTTCCTCTTTTCGATTTCACTACTCTACTTTGTAGAGTTGAAAACTCTTCCATGTTACTCTTGGAAGAAAGGTCGGTATAGTCTGTATAAGTATATCCGTAGTATCCACAAAAACAACTCCAGAATCCCTTATAAGCAAAGGATGTCTACCTGAAAAGTTGTCAGAATTCGCATTTGGTCATTTTACTATTATATTTCTTAATTTTACTCATATATTATCGAATATAATATTAATATTTTTGTCAAATTTTAGTCATTTTCTTATTTGTTGGGATCAAAATTATACAAATATGACTAAAATAAAAAATTGTTATAATTGAAGGACCAAATGCGTGATTTAATATATTTACATGATCAAATATGATAATTGCTCATATAATATTAATAACCTCACAATATAATAGATAATAGAACACTATAAAATTGTAACACTTTTTTTTTTTACACACAACCAAATAAATTAATAGTACATTTTTTTCTCATTAAATTGCCTAAAAGACTCCTCGTTTGTTCTACTTTATACACCTAAAAAGAATACTCCTCATTTACTTTATTAATTAAAATAATTATTTTAAATATAATATCCTACGTTTATGTGTGTAAGTGCCAAAGAGACAATTGTATGAACAATTTAGTAAAATTATCACATTTGATTTTGTAAATATGTCAAATTCGTATTTAGTTTTTTAATAGTTTCAATTTTCTATTTTATTCAATTTTTATTTAATTAATTTTAGTTCTAGCAGGAAAAAAAAAGAATGAGGCTTGCGTGCACCCAGGTATACGCCGTGTGCCTTTAGAATTTAGTATTATGGATAAGGGTATATTATTTTGTTCTAAAGGATATATATTTTAATTAATAAGGGTACACCATTTTGTTCTAAAGGATATACACTTTTCATTATATTTTCTATTTTTCTTCAGAAAATAAAGGGTACACATCTTTATACTAAAGGGTATACAATTTAATACAAAATTCTAAAGGCACACAGAGTGTGCTTCCGCGTGCCCAGGCGCACACAAGTTTTTGCTTTGTAAAATAAAGAATACATATCTTTATATTAAAAGATATACAGTTTAGTACAAAATTCTAAAGACACACAAAATGTGCTCCCGTGTGCCCGGGCACACACAAGCTTTTGCCAAAAAAAAAAGGCAAAAACTTACTAAAAATTAAAATTGCAGCGGTAAAAAAGCAAATGCGGATACTGGTGTACTTAGAAGACCAAATATGATAACCTTTCTTCCTTAAAATGACAAATATTACTTCTATTCAAATAATTATTCCTTTCCTTCTACAGAAGTTGATATTTTTTGTTTCATAAAAATTGACACATTTCCCTATTTAGATACATTTCCCTATTTAGATACATTTCCGTAAGTAACAAGAATCGAGCAACTTAATGAATTTATCCACTTTCCGGTCATCCAAAATCCAAATAAACAATAAAATAAAAGTGCACCAAAAATGACGCTGGATAGAAGCCACAGGCGGCTCAAACCACACTACCAGCATAAGGACGAGACCCACAAGACACAAGACTCAATCTAAGAGATGCAACGTCCTTAAATCACATGCGGTAGAAAAGACAGATTTATTTACTTGTTTATTTGTATATATATAGAATAAGTTTGCATATATTCCTGATGCGTTTTTATCCATTTGATGAAGTTCGGCATGGATACTTAGAGAGTTAAATTAATGAGTTTAAACTTAATGTTTCTAGAGTTACCTATTATTTTTCATTCTTGAAACAACTTTGAATTTCTTCTTAGTGACTTTTATTTTTAATTGTTAATTTAAAATTTTGTTTAGTAGATTAAAAATTTGATACTCAATCTTTATTGTCATCATTGTCTTAATTAATTTAGTTAATAATTAAATTGAAAATATTATATTCTTTGGGTTCCATAATTGACTTGATCGCTTGCTTAAACTACAATCAATGATTAGAAAATTGGATCGGAGGCCAAACCGGTGACCCTAATGGTTCAAGGTCAGACCGGTCGGACCGGGCGATTCAACCGGAAAAACAAAAATTATGCTCCCTCCGTCCGGTTCTAAGGTATCCATTTATTTTTTGCACGTGGATTAAGGAATATTATTATTATATGTAAAATGTGTAGTTGTATTAGAGAGAAGTGTACTTTTTTACTAAATAGGGAAAATGTATACTTTTGAAGCGAACGCCAAAAATAGTAAAATGAATATTTTAGAAGCGGACGGAGGGAGTATATTTTTTAGTTTTAATAATATTTTATTATTTTACATATAATTTTTTATTAATATAGTTAGTATAATGATAAATAATGGATTGAAAGAGTAAAGTTAAATGTGAAAATAAAATAATTTTTGAATTTTAATTTATATTAATATCTTATTTAATTCAAATTTACTTTGAAATTGAAAGAAAATTAATTAAGAATATTAGAATTGGAATAATAGTGAAAAGAAAATTGTTAATACTTTTTGTTTGTTGACTCTAATTTTAATTAATATTCATTCAAAAAAAAATTATAATTAATTGGATATAATTTATCAAATAAATTTATTTATTTCAAAATTAAAAAATTATTGAGTGATAAATTACTTGTAGTTAAAATTAAAATGTAAGAGTATATGTTTATAGGAAAGGATAAGATCCCACATTGATTAATTATAAGAGAGAAAGAGGTTTTAGAGATCTATAAATAAAGACCACCTTTTCTCCCTTTTCCCGCAACTTAAAGATCCCACATTGGAAACTTATTAAAGAGAAGGGGTATTGTGATTCTATATAATGATGATCACTACTCCTTTCTTTGCATCCATCCAATCTTGAGATGTTGTCTCAAAAATTAGTCGACGACTCGAATCTCAAATACGAAAATTTTCAAAAAAGAAAAAATAAATGGGCGGTTTTAGGTTTGACCGATTCAGCCGGTTATTCCGGTTTGAACGGGTTAAATCTGGTTTTACCCGATTGGACATAGAATCCGATTTTTAGGGTGTATTTGGACCGATTTCTTGGCCGGTTTCTGGTTCAACCGGTTGAAACAGTCGGTTCGATCCGGTTCTCTAATCATTGACTACAATAACATACTTAATATTTGGAGATTAATTTGTTTCCAAAGAAAATTGGTAACAATAACAAGTATGTGAATGAAATAAAATAAGACATAATAGTTGAAAAAAAAAATTCTTATTCTAGAATAGAAGACCTGGGAATGCAAGGATTTTTTTTTCCTAGTTATATTAATAATAGTAGTTTCTTTTTATCTTTAGACCATAAATCTCATTAATTTCACTAATGTGTTTTCACATAATAATCCCTTTTATTCCATAATTATTTCTTGCATTCGATCCGTCCCACTGTAATATGTACGGTTGAAAAGGAAATACATATCAATTCAATAACTTTGAAATACTTTAATTATAAAAATATTATTCTTACTTAACACACTTAACATATTTTATATTTATTTATTATTTTTGTGCATGACAATGGTTACTTTTTGTATAAAGAAATTGAATTTTCTATAGTTTAGAAAAAAAATAATAATTATCTTACATATAAGGATAATGCTTCTGGATCCAATTTACAGATTCCATGATATTATCATTAATTTTCAACTCGTGGGTATTGTTGTGCTTTTAAAATTAGTCAAATATAGTTTAAGTTGGGGTGAATGACAAAGAAGTGAAAAGCAATTCGTAGGTGGGAAAATGATGGTTATTGGAAAGCAATTTGTTGGTGCAAAATATGATACTAAGTTTGAATGCGCTTTTTAAATTGAAATGACATGAATGATGAAAGCGTGAATATTGTAGGGGAATTATGGGCTGGAATTTGGCATTTCTCATTGCATCCATCCAATCACACCGAATCATTTTACTTAGACCACTTTTTGAGAGAAAAATTTGAGAGAAAATTCGAAGAATGGGGTCAGTGATTTATTGTACTAAATCAGGTTTTTTTCAAAAAAAAAAAAAATCATATTTTTTGGGGTAAAAATACATATGAAAAAAATGCTTGGTCGTCTTTTTTAGTTATTAGTATATATACTAACGTTCATGTTATTTTGGAAGCAACGGTCCATAATTTCAGGGCATTAATCTTTTTTATAAGATCTAAATTATAAAATTCACAAAGAAAAATAACAAAAGCTCCTGCACTCCCGGAGACAAGGAGGAATACTCCGTGTTCCTATTTGAACACAACACTCCCCCTCTATATTCTGTTTAAACCTATATATTGTTAGGGATTTAGATTGCAAAGGGACACGAAAATTAAAAAAGCGTACGAAATGTGCTCCGTGCGCCCGAGTGCACAGGAGCCTCACTCAAAAAAAATTCCCCATTTCTAGGATGATTGGTACGAAAAATTGTATAAATTTTTAAAAATTTCATACCGAATGAGATTTTAATAAATAGAAAATTCAATGCTTTACTGAATTTTGGTATGATATTTGTACGATTTTCTTATAATTCGGTATGATTCGTAATGAATTTTCAATTGTATTTGAATTGAAACAATTCGATTCGTGCAGTTTGGTGTAACGGATATACCAAATAAGCATTTACAAAAATGTTTAAATTATTGCCTTCTTAATGTTTATTTTTAAATAAGATGTAAATGTAGATTTAATATACTCCTCCGACCAACATATCCTTTGTTTTTTACACGTAAATTATGAAGTATATTACTTTATGTGTAGTGACTAATTGTATTAGTGGAGGGAGTGGGTCTCATATGTCTAAAAAGAAAAATAAATAAATTAAGAGTGGACGACCCAAAATAGTAAAATGGATAGATTAAGGATGGATAGGAGAGTATTATAATCTATGATTTTATAAGTGCATTTAACATAAATTAAAATTAAAATATTAAATTAAATATATTTTAAATTTTTTTTAAAAATATCTTATATAGTTGTTACTATATACAAATACAAAATCCCTCCGTCCCATAGCAAGAGTGTCTTTTACTTTTTGCACATGAATTAAGGAGTACTCCCTTCGTCCCTTTTAAAGAGGGTCTTTTTTTCATTTTGAGTGTCCCACCTAAAGAGTCCCCTTTTCTTTTTTATACACACGGGATCCACACACACCCACTAATACAATTAAAATATGGGACCCACTCCCACTAATACAATTACCCACTACATATTAAATAATAATACTTCTTAATCAACGTGTCAAAATGCAAAAGACCCTCTTAGTGAGGGACGGATGGAGTATTATTTAATATGTAGTGGGTAGTTGTATTAGTAGGAATGTGAGACCCATATTTTAATAGTATTAGCTAATGGGTGTGTGTGGGTCTTATGTGTATAAAAAAAGAAATGAGACTCTTTGGGTGAGACGCCCAAAATGAAAAAAATACCCTCTTTAAAGGGGACGGAAGGAGTATAAAAGTTAAAATAAATAAAATACAATAAATATATATTAATACTTACTTATTATATATAATTAAAGAAAATAAATTTATAGAATTAAGAATTTATGTATATACAATTAAATTTATATCATTAATAATATTTTAAAATCTATATATAATAAAAGATGATCTATTTTTATAATATGAAGTATAAATTAAAAAAATATATAAATATTATTTTAGTTGGAAGATATATTAATTAAAAGTGAAATATTGATAAGTCATATTTTAGCACAATTATTTTGGTTGAAATTCATGTCTATTTGATTGACTTATTTGCTAATTGAGTGCTAATATTGACTTATTTTATTTTTAAGAGATAATTACTTTAAGTATATGAATTGATGTGGAAACAAGCTAAATTAGGAAACAAATCGGCCAGCATATTTTCCACATAATTGAAGGACCAGATCTTCTCCAGATTTGAGAGGGCTCGAGTTTGAGGGGAGAAGCACGGTAAAAGAAAAAAAGAGAAGATATAAAAAGAAAGAGATCCTGGAGATCAAATAAATAAGGAAAGAGATCAAGTAGGATTACTTGGGGAACAAGAAAGCAAATAAGGAAGATGTTTTATTTATTTTTAGGGGCTATCATAAGGAGAAGACACGTAAAAAATTGGAGGAGAATTGGCGTGAAGAAGGGCAGGGCGTTAGAAGGCAGTTTTGGAGATCGTGAAGATTGAAATTCATCAGACATCATCGGTTTTTATTCTTTAATTTTGCTTTTGCTAAGAACATGCGTGGCTAATCCCCTTTTATAGTTTAGAATTTATGAACCTCCCGTAGAATATTAATTTAATTATTGAGGGTTTTTCATTGAACCTTTTGTGCAAGTTTATTCTATTACATGCTTTGATGTTCTTAATAGTAGTTTGATAGTTAATTTAGCCTGATCAACTATTTAATTGTTAAACTGCTGAATGTTATTCCATGATCTACAATCCGTAATTGTTGTAAGAATTGGATTAAGTAATAAATAGAGATTATTCCCTCTAGATGAAATAGGATCTAGGTTGTATGATTCCTAGCTGAATTTCGTAGCCTAGTAATTCTATGTTTACGAGTTTGAATTCATAGGGTCACTCGTAAATAGTTCAACTTAGTGGTCGTACCCTAATTGATGAACTTAAGAACATTCGGGTTGATTGGTCGTACCGTCAATCTAGGGATTTAAGTTTGTACACTAGGCAGATGTTTAATTCGTATAATTAAGTAATTTAGTAAACAGGAGGGGATCGTCATCCTAAACTAGGTTTGTCTCACTTGGTTAATTTAATAATTAATTTTTAATCTACTTTGTTATTTAAAAAATTAAGTTGATTTATTGTTATTGTTGATTTCAATTGTCGCCAATTCAAAACCCCCTTATTTATTTTATATGTTTGCAACACTTAAATTTAATTAAAATTTCATTATACTCTCCTGGGTTCGACCCGTACTCGTTACTATACTAAGTATTAGAGTGAGTCGGAAATAAATTATATTTTGGTAGGCCGGCGACAACCTATCAAATATAATGTTTATTTTTTATTATTGTGTTTTAATAAGGTATAAAATATTATTTTAAAATATATTTGTATTCTGGTTTTTGATTTGGTTCGAGTTTCGATACGATTCGGTAGTGTGTCAGACGATATTCAAGTCCATCCCGTAAAATATTTTGATTTGATTTGATTCGAAAAAGTCAAATAGTCAACGGATTTTTTCGGTTCAAAACTTTTTTGTTTGATTTCGGTATGAGTTCGATAATATCCAATTACCGTGTACAACCCTACCCCTTTCCCTAAAATGAGCCCATTGATTTTTGAAAAAAATTTATGTGAGACTGTCTTATGAAAGAGCTTTCATGAGATGGATAAAAAGTGATAATATTTTTAATAAAAAGTGATACAAAATCGATGAAAAGTAATATATCATAGTGCAATAAACTATATTTCATGAACAATTTATAATATAAATAAAAATAAAAATATTTTTATATAAAAGTGATAACATCTTTAATAAAAAAACTATAACTAATTAAAAAAAAGTGTAAAATAGTTTCACACTTACACTTATTTTTTTCAAATAGTAAGAGAAAATTTTAGTTTCATTAGTATTATGAGAGTGGATTGGTTGTAAAACGGATCCTTGCGGAATCATTCCTTCATTTTTTTTAAAAAATTATTTTTATTAATTATTTTAATTAATTACAATTATAATCAAATAATTAACATTAAACTTTACATACATAAAAATTAATTTTACTTAAATTATAAGAGTGAAATTATAATTACAATTTAATAAAATATGCAACATTGGACTTTAATAATTCGTGATTTATTTTACCATCGATTTACAGAATTTTGTTGTTTATGATTTATTTACTTTGATCACATGATTTAATATTTATATTTAAAGATTCTTTAATTTACGTGATGTTTGTTTTAAATTTACTCTTACAGATTTAAATTTAGTTGTTGTTTATATATCACTTTTTTTTAATGGAAATATAAATTATCATAAACTCAAGGAATGTCAGAGTTTACAACTGAGTGCAGTAAAGAAAAATAGAAAGCAGGCAAAATATCATCGGAAGTAAAAGCGGTATCAGCTAGTCTATGTGCTAAGGTATTATCCTCCCTATGCATCCAGCTGAAGCCAAAATGGTCAAAGGAAGATCGAAAAGAGAAGATGTCTTCAACCACGATTCCAAAATATGACAGATCAGTCTTTCGATTCACTAGAGCATTATAGAGGATTTGGGAAAAAGTTTCAATTATCACCTTCCTGTAGGATAGTTCTTTTGCAATATCTACTCCTCTTAGTGTCGCCAATGCCTCCCCCATTTCAGCGGAAAGAACTGGGTCTCTCAAATCCACAAAGGACCATAAGACCTTGCCATCATACTGTCTTGCAACTCTACCCAATCCAGTGCCTAAACCCGGTCTCACTGACGCATCAGTGTTAACTTTAATAATATCCCCCTCTGGTGGATTCCATCTTACCGGTGCAGGGTCCCGTGGTAACGAGGCATTATTGGTAGGGAGTCTCGCCTTTAAGTAATCCTCCACGTGGCAACAAGATTTCAACGCAATATGCTCCGGCTCCAATTCTTGCTTCTGGAAATAGAATTGATTTCTAGCAAACTATGCACTCCATAGTAGCGAAGCAAAATCTTGTTGAAACTTCTCTGGCTTGTCTTCAAGAGTGGCCATGATCCAATCAGAAACAGACAGGAGTGGAGCAGGTGTGTTGTCCATGTCGATATTCAATTAGGAGATTTTCCATAGCTTTCGAGCCCATGGGTAATCTCTCAAGGCATGTTCCTCTATCTCAATATCCTCATTGCAGCGACTGCACATCGGGTCAATATTAACATACCGGCTAATAAGGTTGATACTCACTGGAGGAATACCTCTTAAGCATCGCCACATAAAGACTTGGATTTTTGGAGTAATGTCAACTTTCCATGCCTTCTCCCATGTGTTCCTATTTCTATTGGCATGATCATGATTTTCCATGTCAATGGAATACCCTGATGTAACTGAGTAAACACCATTCTTATTGTGTTTCCATATTAAGTAATCAGGTGATGAAGATCTTCGAATAGGAATTTTTAGGATGCGAGCCACATCTCCATCGGAGAAAGTGTTCTGTATAATGTTGGTGTCCCAATCACTACCACTTTCTAAGAGAAGCTCATTCACTTTCATATCTTCTGGCATATCACCTATATCCGAACTAATACGAGAATTTGGCCCTTCTTCAATCCACAGATCCTTCCACACATTAATCGATCTCCTATCACCGACAACCCACAACAGCCCCTTCTCCAACACTTCTCTACCCACTAAGATGCTGCGCCATGTATAGCTAGGATTATATCCAATACTAGCGGTGAAAAAGTTTCCATTAGGATAGTATCGAGCTTTTAAGGACCTGGCAAGAAGCGTATCCTGGTCACGGAGTAGTCTCCAACCCTGTTTAGCCAACATTGCTTTGTTAAAAGCCAAAACACTCCGAAAACCTAAGCCTCCATCCGATTTCTTATTGTAGAGTTTATCCCAAGCTATCTAGTGGATCCGTTTTTCTTCACCTTTTGGCCCCACCAAAATTGAGAGATTGCAGAATCAATCCTCCTCTGGGTATTATATGGTAAAAGTAAACAACTCATCACATATGTAGGGATTGCTTATGCAACAACTTTGATGAGCGTGATTTTCTCGGCGTTAGAGAGGCACTTGCTTTTCCAATCCTTAATTTTTTTCTCCACCTGATTTACCACAGCCTCGAATATGTTTCTTTTTACGCGCCCCACATTAGTTGGAATCCCCAGATACACCCCATGCTGACTGACTCTGCGGACTCCCAATTGATCAGCTAACAATCTTCCTTTATGGTTGAAAACTCCATTGCTGAACATCATATCAAATTTTGCCATGTTGATCATTCGCCCCAATGCCCTTTCATAAACTTCAAGAATTCTTTTCATTGTCATGACTTCCATATCGTTAGCTCTTCCGAAAATAAGAATATCATCCGCGAAAAAGAGTTGTGATACATCAGGTGCTCTGCGACATATGCGCACTCCATACAACGCCATAGTCTCAACACTTTTGCGGATCAATGCGGATAGAGCTTCTGCACAACACAAAAATAGGTAAGGGGATAACAGGTCTACTTGATGGAGGCCCCGGGATGGAGTAAATGGGGTGGAGGGATTTCCATTGATCAGGACTGAAAAGGAAGTAGAGGAGACACATTTCATGATAGTGCGGATGTGAGAGAGGCCAACTCCTAGCTTGATAAGAATTTTTCAAGAAAAGCCCATTCTACCCTATCATAAGCTTTACTCATTTCTAACTTGAAAGCAAATTGACCCTTTGTAAAAGCTTTATTGTGTTTCATTTAGTGGAAGATTTCGAAAGCTAGCAAAGCATTATCAGTAATGAGCCTACCCGGTACGAAAGCTGACTGACACGAGTCTATAATATCTAGCAAAAAATTCTTCAATCTGTTTGCAATGGTTTTGGTGATTATCTTCAAGAACACATTACACAAACTTATAGGATGGAAGTCGGCGGGTTCGATGGGATTTTTCTTTTTTTGGGATGAGAACTATGTGGGTATGGTTGAAGACAGCAGGGGAGTGATTGTTGTTGTGAATATTAAGAATAATATTAGCAATATGATCACCTATAGTGCTCCAAAATTTTTGGTAAAAGATAGCAGACATACCATCAGGACCCGGAGCTTTAGTAGGGTGCATTTGGTTGATAGCTGCTATGATCTCCTCTCTGGTGAAAGGTTGTGAGAGTTGTTCTTGTGCGCCATCCGTCATCCTGCATTTTACGGCATCCACAGCTTCGACCATTTCCAAGTGCTCATTTGCTGAGAATAGAATTTTGAAATAGTTCTGGAAAGTTGTGGCAATATCTTCCTCTTCCTCCCAGTAACCTCCTTTCCCATTCGAAATCCTCTTTATATGGTTGCATTTTTTCCTTCCATTTGCCACCCTATGGAAGAAACAGGTATTTTTATCTCCTTCTTTCATTCAATCCACCCGTGATCTTTGATGCCAAAAAGCTTCTTCATTCCTAAGCAATGCTGCAAGCTTATTTTCGAGAATTTTAGCAGCTTGAATATTCTGCTCGGAAGCCTCAAGAGCATGCATCTTCTCTAGTGCCTCTTTCCCTTTATTAATATCCTCAGGAAGTTGACGGAAGTTTTCGCTATCCCATTTAAAAAGGGCAGTCCCGCAATTTTGAATCTTTCTAACCATGCTGTCAATTGTGCAATCTCTTTCGGCCTTCCATGCATTTCTAACAATATCCCCACATTTTGATTCCTAAAGCCACATAGTTTCGAAACGAAAAAATTTTTCTCTCATCCTGCTAGAGTTTCTATGCTTCTTCTTCTTCCAACTGATCTATAATGGGCAATGGTCTGATAAGAGTCTCGTAAGATGTTTGACTTAGAAATCCGAAAATCTTTCAATCCACTCGCCATTAGCAGTTCCTCTATCCAGCCTCTCTTGTATATTATTTGCCCCATGTTATCCATTAGTCCACGTGAAGTTTATCCCTTCATATCCCAAGTCAGTAAGACCACAATTTTCCAAGCAATCACGAAAATCATTCATTCTATTCTCTGCTCTAGGCAAGCCACCTTTTTTCTCATGGTTGTAAAGAATTTCATTGAAGTCCCCCATACAATGCCAAGGGCGGTCCTCTCTATTAGCTAGTTCCTCTAGTGGCCTTCACGTTTGCCATTTCTGGTTATTTTCTGGCCAACCATACATACCCGTGAACCGCCACACATTATTATCCTCATCAGCACCAACAAGGGCATCAATATGTTTTAGGGAGGAAGAGTTGATGCTTATCAAGTCCTCATCCTTCCACATAAGAGCAAGCCCTCCCTTTCGGCCTCCTCCCTTGACCACGCAATGAACACCAAACACCTTATCAAAGCACAACTTCTTCTTTATGTAATACTTGATTTGTGAGTTTAAATTTACGAAAACCCAAAACAAACATAAATGATTTATTAAATTAATTTAAACTCAAATCAAACGTGACTATTTTGCACCTAATATTTAATATTTATCTTTAGATAAAGTCTCTTGTGAGACGAGTTATTTGTGAGATGGGTCGACTCATCACTAAAGTATGCTTATTGTATAAGTAAAGTATGTTTAATAATTGTTAAAGTATGTTTTCTAACTTATGTTTGATTATGCATTAAAGTATGATTTTAACTTATTATAATAGGATTTATTATTAACATACTTTGACTTCAAATAAGCATATTTTATCTATACAATAAGCATACTTTAGTGATGGGTCAACCCGTCTCACAAGAGAGTGCCTCTTATCTTTATTATTTGGTTTATTTTGCCCTTTGTATTTGATATTGATCCTAAGAATTTAGTATTAATTCAAAGGATATGATTGTAATTTGATCTATATGGTTATTATTTTGTTCTAGAATTTTAATATTTATCTTTAGAGTTTAGTGTTAATTATAAAAGTATAATTATATGCTAATTATACTGTGCACCCGGGTACACCCTAAGATATAGTGCACCCATTTTAAAAAACGTATACAAATATGAACATAAATATATACAATTATGAACAAAAATGTATACAAATTAATTGTTAATTTTTTTAATGAAAAATTGAGTATAAAAAAGTATACAATTATTAAAAAATATATAAACACTATTGAATAAAAAGTTATACACATATGAATGCTAATTTTTTTAATGAAAAACTTAGTATGAAAAAAAATAAAATTATTAAGAAATACATATACAAAATAGAATAAAAACATATACAAAATAAAAAAAAAGTTATACACATATGGTACACCTAATATCAACTCTTCTATTAATACATGGCAAGTGGATAAGAATATAAGCTGTATTTGAAAGATTTTGTATTTTTTCTATTTGGGTATGAGTGTATTAGAAATCGCAAAAGTTAGTGTTTAACCGGATTAGTACAATGACGGATTACTTTTTTAAAAAATGATGGTTGCTCTTTAATACAAAGAGTAATACTCCCTCAATCTGTCACTAAAATATGAGTACATTTTGACATTTACATTGTTTCATCAAAAGTTCATATATTTTCCTTTTAAAATACTCCATTAGTCCCGCCAGGGGTGTGCGTCGGTGCAAAACCGGATCGAATCGAACCGAATTTTAAAAATCAAATACCGAAATGCTAAAAAAGATGCAACCGAACCGAAAACTGAAATGATGAATACCCGAAACAAACCGAACTAAAATTTTCAGTTCGGTATCGGTATCGGTTTATAACCGAAATAACCGAATTACCTGTAAAAATATAAAAAAAAAATGCAGCAAATGTCCAATAAAACAGCCATACTTCAAACAACATTCAACCTTAATGTTTCAAAGTGCTAACAACAAATTAAAAACGACAATCAAGTTTACAGTACCATTAATTAAAATACAATCCATAGAGAATTCCTCCCCAAATTCATAACAAACATCAAAGCATTAAAAATATAGTGAATAACACACCTCTTCCATAAAATGTGTAGTTCAAACTATCAAGTTTCAACTTTCAAGAACTTTGTGGCTAAGTGAGTTTCTTATCATTGATTATTCCTTGAAAATCATGAAAGTCGAACTGAAATCTGCATAAACACAAATTAAAATACTTATTATTAGTTGATGAACACATACATACTATTAGTAGATGAACACACACACATACCATTTTTCTCCCTTGAAAGAGGATACGGACCAATATTCTTTCAAGATTCTCCAACTCCCACCACCTTAGGCAAATCAGTAAACGAAAATAAAATTAAAAATGAAATATACAAAAGCCATAAGTGTGTTATTTATCTACAAACGTAAGATAAAAGAATGTATCTTTTTCAAGTTTCTCAAGTTCTTCGATTATTTCTTCCACGCAAGTTTCAGCTTTAGAATTTTGAAACCAGTCTTGCGCACAAATTAAAGCTTCGACAATCTTTGGAGTCAAAGCACTCCTAAAGGCATCAAGTACCCTACCCCCGGTACTAAATGCTGACTCGGATGCCACCATTGAAATGGGACAACAAAGATATCACGAGCCATTTTTAAAAGAATTGGGAATCTCTCAGAATTTAATTTCCACCACTTTAATATATCAAAATTCCCAGCATCCACCAAGTTATCTTCACTCAAGTAAATATCAATTTCACTCTTCTTACACTCACCAGTCCCACCTACTTTCTTTATAAATATTTTCTTATATAATGCAGCTGGTTGTTTCGCTATTGGACCAATGTGAGAATGGGTAACAACTAAACTAGAAGAATTTTCCAAGCAATTATCACTCGTAACATCATTCTCTGGAAGATACTTAGACTTGTATGTATGAACAATTCCAACAATTCATCTTTCGCATTTTGGAACAAATTCTTATCTCTTTCCTCACCATACATCTCACAAAACAAATACTCCATGTATACAACCTTGTCACGAGTATCCAAAATAGTTGCCCAAAAAATAAATTTGTTCATTTTATCCGGATCTCCCCAATACTTCTCAAACTTGGTTTTCATAGACTCCCCCAACTTTTTAACATCAGCATCATCACTATTGCACCATTCATTCAAAATGCAACACAAATCACTTATTTCACTGAAACAAGTGTTGAAAGTGACGTAAAAAGAACCAGAGATACGTAATGTAAGCACATAAAAGTGGTGCAACAAATCTGAAAGTCTCTTAACAACTAACCAATCATATGCATTTGGAACATCATCTTTCCCCAAATCAGATTTAAAGTTGGACTCTTGTTCCTCATACCTTTCAAATGCCTTCTCAAATTTTAAAGATGTGCTTAGCATCAAATAAGTCGAATTCCACCTAGTGGTCACATCTAAACACAATGAACTTTTACAAGAAATTCCCTCATACTCTACACACTCTTTGAATTTCACAATTCTTGCAGGAGGCTTTTTATGTACCTCACCGCATCTCTCACACGCTTAACAGATATATTCATATCCTTCAAGCCCTCAGACACAACCAAATTAATCACATGTGTAACACATCGCATATGGAGATATTTACAATCACCCAAACTATCCTCCAAACCCGACATTTTTTTTTTCAAGAAAGCAAGAGCGATATCATTTGAACTTGCATTGTCCACAGTTACAGTAAATACATTTTTCAAGCCCCATTCAAGAAGACAAGTTTCAATGGATTTTCCAATGTAATCACCTTTATGACTAGAAATTGGAACAAAGTTAATTATTTTCTTATGCAAATTCCAATCATTGTCAATAAAGTGAGAAGTAATGCACATGTAATTAATTCTTTGCATAGATGTCCAAGTATCAGTGGTAATACTAATTCTTTGACAATTATTTCTCATAAAAACTTCAACTTTGCCCTTTCATCAGCATATAACACGAAGCAATCTCTATAAACTATCCATCTTGATGGGATTTTAAACCTAGGACATGCTTGATTCATAACTTTTTTAAATCCATCACCTTCTATGAATTTAAAAGGCAACTCATCAACTATAATTATATATGCAATAGCTTTTCTAATTGCATCTTGATCAAATTTCCAAGTACCTAGTATGCCCACTTGACTAGTCTCTATCCCACCACTAGGTTGCAAATTTAATAGTGCTTGTTTTGCAGCTTTTGCTTCTTTAACTTGTGGATTACTTTCACAATTATTCATATGAGCAATTAAAGTTGAAGTTCCATTTACTTTTGTATCACTATTAAATATACTTCCACAATAATTGCACTTTGCTTGTTTTTGAATACCTTCCCCATTATATATCTTCTCAAAGTGTTCCCATACCTTAGATCTCAGTTTCATTGTCTTTCTTTTTTGTGAAGAAACTCTAGCATCTGTTTCAGTTGAAGGCTGAGTTGAAGGCTGAGTTGAAGGTTGAGTTGCAGTCTGAGTAGAAGGTTGAGTTATAGGCTGAGTAGAAGGTTGAGTTGAAGGCTGAACAGCATGAACATGCTCATTAAAACCTTCGTTGGTGCTTTTCATGCACTCATTTTCGTTTATAGTTGGAAGACTTTGATATTCCATAACCTCAAGTCTTTGCTACAAAACAAAAAATAAAAACACTATTGAATTATTTTGCAAAATATTACCCATGTGGTGTAAACAAATACATGAGCTTCTTTCTTCATATGAATCTGCATAAATAGTATTAAACATAACAATCTTTATAAATTTATGGTCCTTTAAATTACAGTTGCATTGACTAAGTGAAAATGATCATAAACTCCTTGTTTTCTGAGTAGGACAGCTCAGAAAGAGAGGTGACACAAACTTTGAATTTTAAGAAAATAATTTAAGAAAGAAAATAAAAGTTATATTGACATTAATGTGGCTGTCTTGAAAGGAATTTTATAATCACAGTCCACAGATGGAAAATTTAGAACATAAGACACCTAGAAGTAGGATGTTACCATCAATCCATCACTAAATTCTTTAACTATAACACCACTTCATCTTACAACAGTAAATCCAAAATGTATATCTAAAACCAATTTTGAACAAAAATTAAACATAAGTTGAATATCAATCACCATCCAAAAGCAGATAGATTAATCTGCACATCAATTTTTTTGCCACCAGAAAAGTAATAAGTAATTAAGTAAAAGTGTCAACTAGTCCATGATGCATACACATTCAAACTTTGAAACTTGTAAAAAGAATGAAAGAAGAAAGGGGAAGGGGGAAATGGAATACATGAATTAATAATTAGTGAATAGTTAATTAATTACCAGGTCTAAGGGCAAGAAGAGGTGAGAATATGGACGCCGGGCGACCAAGAGAACAAGTGGTCGGCGACGGCGAGCTCACACCGGACAACTAGCGACTGGTAGGGATTGTGTCGTGGTGGGCGAACAGTTGTCGTGACTCGTGTGGCTGACGGCGATGCTGGGAGCGGCCGGAGACAAACGGTGTCGGTTGGGAGTGGCGGCAGTTTGGGCAGCGGCACAGCGCTGCACTCTTAAGAGTCAAGAGGGAGTCAGAAGTGAAATGTGAAATGGAGGAAATGAATTAGGGTTAGGAATTTTAGTAGGGTTATATATATACATATTTGATCGGTTCGGTTCCAGTTTTTAGCGGTTATTTTAAGCTTAAAACTGACATCGAACCTATACACCGATTTTATTTATTCTTAGAACCGAAACTGAACCAGTATTTTGAAAACCGAATCGAATTGATCGGTTCGATTCGATTTGGTCGGCGAAATCGGTTTTGCCAGTTTTTTGCTCACCCCTAAGTCCCACATTATATTTTATTAATTAGGGCGTTCCGTTACAAGAGTTACATTTTCCTTTTTGGTAAATGGTTCCACACAAATTAATCACTTTATTTTTACCCATTATATATTAAAATATTATATCTCTCAACCCACTACATATTAAAATACAATATTCATTAATTTCCGTGCAAACAGTAAATGTAACTCTTTTCATGGGACGTATAGAGTATATGAGACTCCACACACATTACTAATACAATTAATATATAGGACTTACACATCCCACTAATACAACTCTTCACTACACATTAATTAATAATATTTCTTAATTCACGTGTAAAAAATAAATGTATACCTTACGGATAGATGGAGTATTACTAATGTTAATTAACACTTGGGCGAGTAACCTTTTACACTTAAAAATAATCTTTAATATTGTAAAAAGTAACATTTTCGACAAAGTTATATAATAATCCGGTTACACACTAGCAATATTTCATATGAACAATTAAAAAAAAAAAAGTTCTGAGTGTACTTAAAAAAAAAATAAAGGGTGTTGGTATACCCGCTAGCTTTATGTTATTCCCAAAAAGTAGCATGTCATCCTCACGCACGTAACTCCCAACATGAAACAGATCACCGGCTGAGGAGATATCTACACTCTCCACCGTTGGATCATCTCCAACACCCCACTATAAATAATACGAACCCCAGCAACCCAGAATCACAACTCAGTAGTGGCCAACTCAAACACACCACACATATATCTTCTCCTACCCTTCCTCCTGTTTCTCTTTTACACATCAGTAACAGAGAATTCATGGCAGGAAAGATCAAGAAAAGTACCTCTGATTCCAGTTTTTCTCTCTTCAACTTCTTCAAGAGGAGTAGTAAGAAAGTGGATGACTACAGCTACAGCAGAGGAGACGACTACATGAGAGCTTACAAAGTGTATCCCAGCGACGAGGACCGGGGCCGGTGGGTGGCCGAGCCCGGAATCGACAAGAAAGCTTCGGCTTACATTTCTCTAACCACTAACAAGTGGGAAAATTGCTAGCTCCTATTTGTTCATTCTTTGCTCATTCGTTCGTTCATATCTCATTTCTAACATCTTTCATTTTTGTCAAGTAGTGTTAATGGATACATCGCTTGATTTCTAGCTTAATAAAACAGTAATAAGACCAACACTTTGTTGGCTTTTTTTTCCTACTAAATGATCGGATGAGGATTGTTTGTGTCTTCTGCAACAAATTAAAGAAACCTTTTGTGTCTTAAATCAATCTTACCGTGTGTGTGGCTATCATGAAAAGAAAAAAAACATAGCAAACTCTATGAAAATGTTCCATTTTTCTTGACCATGTATTGTATGGATTATTGTTCATAAAATAAGTTTAATGGTTATCAACTTTTATTCACCATATATAACATATTAACATGGGAAAAATATAAGTTTTTATCGAATAAAATGTTAAATGATCATGTTAAAAATTATTTAAAACTATCAAACATATTTTGGGAGTCTGGACCGCGTGGGATGGAATTTATAATAATTGATGATGTTATTATATATGAAAGGCTCAGTAGCTCATTCTGAGCCCAGTATAAAATTAATAATTTATGTTTTTTTTTTTTTTGGTAGACTCAACTTGATCCCAATGTATTTTTCAATTAAAAAGATAAATGTGAACTTATGACTTTTGAGTATAACACACCGTTCGTAATTCCAAATTATTGACCAATCTAATCTGAGGCCATGTCCGTTTTAGATTTATATTATATATTTAATAAATCATGAATATAATAATAATTTATGTTTGTTTTGAGTTTTGATTTGATAAATTTAACTTTATGAAAAATTAATTGTAAGAGGTGAGTGGTGATGTATGTAAGAGAATATTAATTAATGTGAGAAAAATAATAAGAGATGGTAGAGAAAGGAAGAAAAATATATTAATTGATGAGAGATATAATGTATAATTGGTGGGAGGTTGAGGATTTATAGGGTTGTAGTGTATATAGAAGTGATTTTAAAAATTTAGGGGAACGTGTATTTTGAAAACCTAGTTCTAGTTTATCTAACAATAAACAAACACTCTTTCCATCCCGATTTTAACATCACATTTATTGTTTTCATGAATATTAATAAAAATTACATTTTGACTTATTTTAATGGGTAGTTTGATATTTTTTGAATGATAATAAATGATAAAGTATGTTATATATGTATTAAAAAAGTTATGACAATTTTAAAATTGAATTGTGTTAAAAGAATATTAATTGTTTTTTTGGTTATGTGAAATTGTGAAGTTTAGGTTGGAATGTATAAAATGAAAAAAAGTAAAATTGATGTTTGGCCGAGGAGAGTAAAAGTTTAAGTTAAGAGAATGATATGGTATCAGAAGGGTTAAAGCCTTGCAAGGAAATTTTTTTTACAATTAAATGGGTTACGATGAGTTTAAACCAACTAAATTTATTGGGAAAATTATACTTTCGGTCCCCTTGGAGTATCTCAGTTGCACTTTTGGTTCCGAACCTTTTTTCTGGTTCGAAAAGTTGCATTTTTGGTCCTCCGTTAGATATGGATGGAAACCGTTAGCAGTTGCACTTTTAGTCCCATAAGAGTTTTAAAACAAAGTTTTTTCGAAAAATTTCATCCGTAATCGACTTATATCGTATCTATATTGCCAGATTTTCATTATTTTCTTCTTTTCAAAATAGACATAGTCCATTATGACCATATCATGCCCAACATGCTTCCGTATATTATTTAATCAACATTAATCTCTTAATTGACCAACTTAAAATAGTAGCAGTACCTTTTTTACCATTAATCCACCGGGTAACCGGGAGATTTTACAGCTGCTCCTCATAGCCAACCACACGTCTCGCAATGTGATGGTTCAATCCCATTCCTTTAGCGGATCTCAGCACAATCCTGGTTCGTTTCTTACACCGGGTGTACAGGATGCTGTTACTGCTTCTTGTTAGAAAGTATGGAGATTAAGATTGTAGAAAAAAATAAAAGGTTACATGGTTCGGACAGTAGCCCAAGATTATTTATTTATGAAATAAAAATACTATTACATACTCATTACACTTAAACAAGAGGAGAAGACTCCTCTAGCTACCTAATGTAGCTGAAACAGAAACACTCATACAGGAAAGAAAACTATTACAATATTTATTTGGGAGAGAAAACAGAGGGGAATGGTCGATGCCTTCTGCTTCCTTATACTCTCTATTTATAGAGGCTTATGGACTTGAAATTTGGATTCCAAAGTCTCTTAACATCTCGTGACGTCACTGCTTATGTCACATGTTTTGGCTGCATTTAGTAGTGGGCTACATTGGATATTTAATTTATCAGCTGACTAGGTCTACTTCTTTTAGCCTTTGGTTGCAGGATCATATGTCTTTCTTTCCTTGCGGGGTCACCTGACCTTTGCTTGTTTGAAGAGTTATTTCTCCCCAATGGTATCCGAAGGGTCCTCTGGCTCTTGGTTGATCTGAAGAGGTTTTACCCTCTTCTTTCCACATGTCTCCTTTGCTGAAAGAGGTCCAACATTCTTATTCCTTTCTATGCTAATTGTACTCCTTTCCAAATTCTGGTTCTGTGATCTGGAGGGAGCAACTGGTGCATATCTTCTCTGTCCACCTTCCTCGGTAGATCATACTGTAGAATTTTCGATGAGTTTCTTTACTCATCGATAGCTTGTTCTCCCAGAGTAGTGCTCTCTTTCTCTCAAAATGTCCTTCTGCGTACCTTGTCTTGCTTCCTGTTAGAGTGTTTAACAAGAAAGCTCCATTCATAATTTTATCTTCGAATTTGAACGGAAACTTGACTTGTGTCATTGCTTGGAAGTAGGCATACAAATCCCTCGTTCTTCGCATAGAGATTTGATCCTCTGAGTATGTTGAAACAAGGACTGGTTCCTTCCGGGAAGGCTCTGTAATACTATTTGCAGCATTGATATCTAGCCTTCGTATCTTGATGAAATGAAAGGCTTAATGACAACCTTTCCCAACTGGTTTTGGAGCGGCACTGATGAAATATAGCTCCAATAGTTCTCCTCTGGTTAAAGTATTATTATTTGACCATGCCTTCGTCACTGCTTCCCCTATCTACTTTAATAGCTTTGAAATTTCTGGGAAGCTAGGTGCCATGGTGTATATTGAGGCTAATGCCCCAAAGTTGAACCATTGTTTGACGTCTTCTGGATTTGACCCAGGCCTCATCTAGACTCGGGGATATTCCCCAGACACATCTATCCGACACTTTTCCAGACAGATTCCCTGTCGTGTGTTCAGTTTTTTCCAGCTGACCTGGTGATGAGCGTTTTCTCAACACACAATTAATCCCCAAGTATGAAGGATATCAATTGTAGTCTCGAAAGGTGACCAAGTGAATATCGAACCCAAGGGACGGCGTATTATTAATTTAATTATTATCTAAATAAATTAAGACAAGGCAATAAGATTTGATGGATTTAATTAACAACTACTAAATAAATAATTAAAATAACAAATAAAATAAAGTACCACTCGAAGAATACGAAAGTGGATCTAGTAGGAGAATAAGTAGTTCTAGGATAATCCAGTTTTACTCATTAACTTCCCTTCCATATGTCAATGTCCGACTCTGCCTTGTGGAATATGGACGCATCACTAAACCATGCATATCTACTCTATAGACACAAGTAAACATGCATGTAACACGTATGAATAACCTCGGAACAAGAGATATAATTTCACATCCCCCTTTCTAGGTACTATCATTATCAATTATTTCCCCCTAGGATTGGTACTCTAACCCGATATGATCTCCCTTTATAGGTACTATGAAGTTATACTCTTTATCCTACATATTAATTCGAATTCAATTCAATTAACAAGTATCTATATATGATAGTTATAATAAGACTTCGGAATCCCTTCACTTAGAATTATAACATAAAACCCTGCTCAACAGTGAACGCACTCAACCAATAACCATGTTATGTATTCAGATTCTACACAATGATTATTGATGCACAAAACGACTATGAGTATGGATTAAAAAGGCACAATCTTATATAAAATAAACCACAAGTAGTGTTGTACGGAGTGTACACATGGAAGTTCAATTAACTAGATAAAACCATCACAACCCTAGTTCTACCAAAAAGGCTCTAGCCCATGATGTTGCGAAGAACAATCATGGGTGTTGGATAGATCTTACCCGGATGTCCGGAAAATACAAGATAAATTAGGAAACGAATAAACCCCAGATGTGGCGTCATCGCGTCCTTCTCGCTCTTGAATTCTCCTCTTAGTTCTCCCCTTGATTCCACAAACGAATCTTCAAAGTGATGGATGGATGGAGAAAAGGATGATGGTTGGGGGGTGATCCCCCCTTGTGGAGTGTTGTATGTTGTGGCCTCTCTTCTCCTCTCTTGTAATGTGTTGTATTCCTCTTCTTTTTTGGGTCTGTATAGACCTCCTTTTATACTTGTAATCACGTCTCCTAGGCTTGGAATGGGCTTTTCAATTGATCACACGCGTTTAGGCCTCGAAAATACGGATTTGGTAAGTTCCCGAAGTGCGGTTCGACCTTCCAAACAGGTCGAACCAACCCCTACAGGTCGAACCATGGTCGAACCACCCTTCTGGACGTCCCAGGTACATGGTTCAACCAGCCAACAGGTCGAACCATGCATGTCGTGGTCGAACCAGCTATTTTCCGTCCAGTTCGACCTCGGTTCTACCTGAAGCAGGTCGAATTGATTTGCGCAGGCTCACCGTTTCGCTTATAACTTTCACATCCGACCTCCAAATTGAGTGATTTTTACACTCACACGATCCTCTCTTCCTGGGCTTTCTATCCATATAAAGAAATTATAATAACTTTAAGAATTGAATCTGTAACAAGTCATGGAAAGTAGCACTGTAATTCTGTTCGGCACAGCTCGCGCGGCGTCACCACTTTGCTCATAACTTCCTCGTTCGGACTTCAATGATGGTGTTCTTTACGCCAAAACGACCCTTACTTCAGTAGCTTTCCAACCATATATAACACTAACAGTTTAGAGCTCCACAAAAATACAAAATAATTATGAAATTTGGATATGCGTTTTCAGCATTCTTGCACAAATTGCACCTTTTTCCAACTTTGCACTTTTCATCCTTTTTCCACCTAAAACACAATAAAACACCTCAAGTGCACATGATTCTCACATATATCGAATATAAGACACTTGTGCTCATATAAGACTATAATATCAATCAAAAAGGTGTTAAATTGAATATTAAAACACGCTTATTTTCACTCTCATCAATCCCCTAAACTTACCCGTTGCCCATCCCGAGGTAACAAAATAAAGATAAAGAGAAAGAGAGTATAAAAATTAGCGGGAAAACAAGGACTATGACCAATACTCCATTCAAAATACAATTGTCATCAACTTAGGTCATGCAACTCTTATCACGTGTAATAATCAATTCATAGCATACAAGTTAAGACAATCACCCCTAATTCAAATGCTCCATCAACATGTTCTCACGGGAAGTATATATATGATCTCTCACTCAAGTGTAAAATATGTACACTTATGGGTTAAAGTGTTTACGCTCAAATTCAATTCAAGTGCATGCGTAACCATAAGCTTGCCAAACGTCTCAAACTTTCTACCACTAAAATTATGATTCGACAATGGGATCAAAAAGGACTTTTCTTTTGGATGTAATGTTGGCTCTTTGATAAGGGTAGGAAACATATGGATAAAGTGACTCAATTAGTAGAGAATTAAAACCGGAGATCTTTTGTACTGTAGATTCTTACACTTCAAGGCTATCCAGTTTCATGCCCTTCTAATTTTCTTTTCTCTCCTTTCCTTCAAGCTCAACATACTTTTTCTTTTCTTCAGGCACATCTTTTTTCTCTCCCGAGGTACCAGTTTCGGGCACTACCTCACGCATCCTCCATAGGGTACTAGATTTAAGCACTACCCTAGGGTTTTTGATTCCATGGAGTACTAGATTTAAGCACTACTCTATGCTTCTCCTTAGATGCATTATCATAATCCATCACTATTAATTTCAACACCAATTTCATTCCTTCCCAAATTGTTATCAAGCACCATTAACACACTTTGACAGCATTTAATTCTCCACTAAATATAGGAATTTAAGGCTCAAATAGGATATCAAAGTGGCTATCTTCGTAGGTTGCCAAAGAAATAAGACTTTTAGGCTCAACGGGGCTAACTACGGATATATAATTATTTGGTAGGGAATTATTTGGCTAAGTGAGTCATAAATTCAAGGATGGCCCAAAATCATCTTCCATCATCTAACACACATGTAGTTTCAAGTAAGACAAGAGGCAAGTTCTAGAATACACACACAAGAACGATACTCACCAGAAAAAAAAATATCATGTGATTATGTATCATGATCAACGAGGCTCAAAATCTCACATGGGTTTTTAACAAGTAACAGAGCACTTTTCATGGTAAGCAATATCCCACAAGTACACATAGAACTTCATACCACAATATAACTCAAGTACAATTCCTTCATCAATTTCAAGAGCATATGAATTTCAAAGATAATTTTAACAATATAAGCTCACATGGATCACCACCATAAACACAATCCTTCCACTCCTATGAATTAAAAGCACATATAAAAATTAGAAAAAGGAAATGAGGGTACCTGATTTCTCCTTCAATGAATGCACGAGCTCCTCGAGTCGAAACCTCAATGTAGAACTCGTCTTGCCACTCTTTTACCTTTTTCTATCATCAAAGGTCAAACAAACTCATCATCACAGGATTCATTAATAATAAAATAGGAGAACTATAAGAAAAAATTAATTGACTATGTAATCGACTCCACACACTAGAAACACCACTGAACAGTAGGCAAATTGCAAAAAATTGACACATCAAAACCGATTAAAGTTTCAATATACCGCAAAAAATCAACTCCCCTAGCAAACATCACAAAGAAAAGATTATATTCTTGGTGCTTCAATGAGGTAATTACATCACATCCCCCCAAACTTAGTAAAAACGTAAGTCGAAACTAAATTTGAAAAGAGATGTAATTGCCGATTAGAATATAAAAATTTCTTACTCACACGAAAGAAATAAAGCAATAAAATGGAAAGGCAAGCCCCAAACAGGCGCTCATGTTTAACGTCGGAGAGTCGCGACGAATTACCGCTTTGTAGACTACTTGATCGGAGGACCGTCTTGTCGCATCCTCACCTTCAAATACTTTCTTTTCCTCTTCTTGTCTACACTCAACACCTCACCTTTCTTAGTCACAAGTATATGATCATTGAAATTTCCATCCTCCCATAGCTGTCCAGACACCCCCTTGTCAATCTTCCACTTAAATTCAGAATCACCTGTCTTAGAAAAATCAAGATTAAACAAGTTAGAAATCATATCAATGCTCTTGCACGATTGAGTCTCCATGGGCATCTTCATTGCATGATCAAGAGAGAAAACAACATCTACATTATCCATCTGCAGTCTAAGCTTCTCCGCTCTCAACTTCTTTGCTCTTTCCCACTTCTTCTCAATTGTAAGCTCAGTATTCTGCTCATGTAATGGTACTGGAGTAGCATCAACATCATGCGGAGCATTCGACGCAGAAACGGGTGCATTCTGAGAGGATTCGACCTGGGTTCGACCAGGGGTACTGGTCGAACCAGGTACATAGTGGTCGAACCACTCTTCTGAAACTTGATTCTCTCTCTGATTATGTGATTCGACCTGGGTTCGACCTTGTGACCAGGTCGAACCACTTTTCCCCAAGTTGAATCTGCTCTCTGCATGGTCTTTGGCCTCCGGTTCGACCTGGGTTTGACCAGTAGGTGTGGTCGAACCATGAGTGACGTGATCGAACCGATGATGATCTGAAATAGAGTATTTCACTTGATGTGGTTCGACCAGGGTTTGACTTGATATCCAGATCAAACCAATAAGGCTGTGGTCGAACTGGTCTTCTGGAAAAACAGAGTGCTCGGAATGGTCGGGTTCGACCAAGGTTCGACCTGTTAGCCAGGTCAAATCAGATGGAGCTTGGTTGAACCAATGCTGAGTCTTCTCCTGATCGTGTCCAGTGCTCCGATTCGACCTACACTGCATGGTTCGACCTCTTGTGTTGGTCGAATCAGGGTCGAATCGGGCTCCTTTGGCTTCAGATTTTGATTTCGGCTCCGTCGTTCCTTCATACTGTGTTCCAGACCTTAACGTGATGGCTTTATCTTCCAATTTTTGTGTCAATTGATTCACGTTCGCGGTCATTTGGCCCATATTCAAAGTAAGCTCCATCTGCTTAGATAAATCTGCATGATCAACATTCATTCTAGCTTCGTTGTGGTCAACCCTTGCATCGTTCTCAGTCATGTATCGATTGAAGGTATCTTCATCAGTCTTCACTTCGTGCTGCTTCATACTAGGCGCCCTTAGTGTCAACTCTGTAATCTGCCTCTGCTGGGACTCTAGTAGCTTGCTGATGTTAGCTAGACTAGAGACGATCTCATCATCCCTATTCGGCTTCACTTGATATTCAACTTGCGCTACCTCGCCAAGTACATATGATCCTCTATCTCTCTCTATTGGCCAGTCACATGAATTCATAGAGATGCCTTCAAATAACTTTTCCGCTTCAAGTGCTGTCTTTGATAACAGCGCTCCTCCAGATGATGCATCAATAAAAACACGCGACTCACAATCCAATCCATAGTAGAAGATGCTTATGTATTCAGCCTTAGACATTCCATGCTGTGGACACCTCCTGAGCAAGTCTTTAAACCTATCCCACGCCTCATCAAATTTCTCACCCTGATTCATAACAAATCGGGTGATCTCTTACCTCATCCTTAAGATCCTTGAGGGTGGCATGTATCTCTCAAAGAACTTCTGGTGCAGTTGGTCCCATGTAGTGCAATCAGCTGCGTTGATAGTGTCGTACTAATCTCTCGCCTTTTCAGTAAGCGAAAATTTGAACAAAAGGATCTTCCTAGCATCTTCATGTTCTCCTGCGTCTTTTTGAGTACTTACATAGCCCAAGAACTTGTTCAGATGCTGCTGCGGATCCTCGAAAGACCCTCCAGAAAAGGAGTTCCTTTCTATCATGCTAATAAGAGTGGAATGAAGATCGAACGCTGAATTAGTTCCCCTTGCTCCTAGAAGCCCAAAATTTCCAGCCCCATTGTTTCTGAAAACCTCTCGGATGGCTAGATTATCCAGATTCGCTGCCATGTTGACTGTCCTTACTCCCGAATTAACTTCAGTTGTAGCTTCAATCGTTTGCGAAATCTGCTCGTCAACTTCAACTCCAAAATTCAGAGCTTCAGTTGGATCAATAGTCTTTGTCTTGCTCTTCTTCTTCTTCTTCTTTCTTGACGATGATCCGATCTCAGGATTATAGGGTTCAAGTTCACCTTTCTTTGATCTCGTGAGCATGCACCTAAAAAGAACTAGAATTAAAACTACAAAATAAGAAAAATAGCCTTAACAAACTAGAAATAACAAAAAGATATTTTAAGCCGTCCCCGGCAACGGCGCCAAGAACTTGATGAGCGTTTTCTCAACACACAATTAATTCCCAAGTATGAAGGATATCAATTGTAGTCTCGAAAGGTGACCAAGTGAATATCGAACCCAAGGGACGGCGTATTATTAATTTAATTATTATCTAAATTAATTAAGACAAGGCAATAAGATTTGATGGATTTAATTAACTACTACTAAATAAATAATTAAAATAACAAATAAAATAAAGTACCACTCGAAGAATATGAAAGTGGAACAAGTAGGAGAATATGTAGCTCTAGGATAATCCAGTTTTACTCATTAACTTTCCTTTCATATGTCAATGTCCGACTCTGCCTTGTGGAATATGGACGCATCACTAAATCAAGCATATCTACTCTATAGACACAAGTAAACATGCGTGTAACACATGTGAATAACCTCGGAGCAAGAGATATAATTTCACATCTCCCTTTCTAGGTACTATCAGTATCAATTATTTCCCCCTAGAATTGGTACTCTAACCCGATATGATCTCCCTTTATAGGTACTATGAAGTTATACTCTTTATCCTACTTATTAATTCGAATTCAATTCAATTAACAAGTATCTATATATAATAGTTCTAATAAGACTTCGGAATCCCTTCACTTAGAATTATAACATAAAACCCTGCTCAACAGTGAACGCACTCAACCAATAACCATGTAATGTATTCAGACTCTACACAACGATTATTGATGCACAAAACGACTATGAGTATGGATTAAAAAGGCATAATCTTATATAAAATAAACCACAAGTAGTGTTGTATGGAGTGTATACATGGAAGTTCAATTAACTAGATAAAACCTTCACAACCCTAGTTCTACCAAAAAGCCTCTAGCCCATGATGTTGCGAAGAACAATCATGGGTGTTGAATAGATCTTACCCGGATGTCCGGAAAATACAAGATAAATTAGAAAATGAATAAACCCCAGATGTGGCGTCATCGCGTCCTTCTCGCTCTTGAATTCTCCTCTTAGTTCTCTCCTTGATTCCACAAACGAATCTTCAAAGTGATGGATGGATGGAAAAAAGGATGATGGTTGGGGGGTGACCCCCCCTTGTGGAGTGTTGTATGTTGTGGCCTCTCTTCTCCTCTCTTGTATTGTGTTGTATTCCTCTTCTTTTTTGGGGCTGTATAGACCTCCTTTTATACTTGTAATCACGTCTCCTAGGCTTGGAATGGGCTTTTCAAGTGATCACACGCGTTTAGGCCTCGAAAATACGAATTTGATAAGTTCCCGAAGTGCGGTTCGACCTCCCAAACAGGTCAAACCAACCCCTACAGGTCGAACCATGGTCGAACCACCCTTATGGACGTCCCAGGTACATGGTTCGACCAGCCAACAGGTCGAACCATGCGTGTCGTGGTCGAACCAGCTATTTTTCCGTCCAGTTCGACCTCGGTTCGACCTAAAGCAGGTCGAATTGATTTGCGCAGGCTCACCGTTTCGCGTATAACTTTCACATCCAACCTCCAAATTGAGTGATATTTGTGCTCACGCAATCCTCTCTTCCTGGGCTTTCTATCCCTATAAAGAACTTATAATAAATACAAGAATTGAATCTGTAACAAGTCATGGAAAGTAGCACTGCAATTCTATTCGGCATAGCTCGCGCGGCGTCACCACTTTGCTCATAACTTCCTCGTTCGGACTTCAATGATGGTGTTCTTTACGCAAAAACGACCCTCTCTTCAGTGGCTTTCCAACCATATATTACACATACAGTTTAGAGCTCCACAACAATACAAAATAATTATGAATGTTGGATGTGCATTTTCAGCATTCTTGCACAAATTGCACCTTTTCTCCAACTTTGTACTTTTCATCCTTTTTCCACCTAAAACACAATAAAACACCTCAAGTGCACATGATTCTCACCTATATCGAATATAAGACACTTGTGCTCATATAAGACTACAATATCAATCAAAAAGGTGTTAAATTGGATATTAAAACACACTTATTTTCACTCTTATCACCTGGTATTCCTGCCAATGAGAAAAATCAACTAAGTTAATAACCAGCCTTAGCAGTGCTCGTCATATGCCTAAGACTGATCTCTTTCTCTTTAACCCCAGAGGTACTGGGTTGACTCGACGACCCTAGATGTGATAGTTGGCATTCGATCATTTAGTTAACATGAACTGTTAGGGTTCTATACATTTCTAATTCAGCGAAAGCAAGAAATCAAAGAAACGTATTACCTTTCACCAGGATATGTTGAAGAAGAAGGATTCTCGCCGGCAGCCTGCGCAGCCTCACCGTTTTGGGCATAACTCCCTGGTCTGATCTTCAATTTGAGTGATCTATATGCCAAAACGATCTTCTCTTCCGTGGCTTTCCATCAGTATATCACATAATGAATTCAGAACTCTGTACAATTTTATAAAAATCATGCAACATGGCAGATAATAGCAGCAAACGACCTCTTGATCTTCTGTTGTATTCCCAAGTCCAATCTCGATGTCGTGTGGACGACAATCTTAGAGATCTTCTCAATTTGTTGTTCCGTCTACCCTCTTCACGTGTTAGATGTATCTTATCTTAGGGTTAGAATAGCTAAGATGACTTATATATGGGCCACAGCAGGGACCAGGAGGAGAAATTAGAGTTTGACCTCCATTGGGCTTAAGTATCCAAGCTTAGCCCAAAGCTTATACTTAAGTCCAATAATAATAATATATTCCACTAAAATATTATTACTGTACTACCGTTCTAATCCTATAATTACGTTATGGGCTCCTTATTATGAGTCCGTTAGTCTCCCCATGTTTAAGATATACAATGTCCATTAATTAATTAAGTTACTGACAACTCCATTAATTAATATCTCATCCAAGAGTAGTTCCACTCAACCTCATTATCATACCGGAATAAATTCAACTGCAGGGTTTACATGATAATCCTTATGAGCTCCTCAAGGGGACATCATCAACCTATTTCGGAAACGGATTCCTTCTACAATCAACAGCACACCATAGAGACAGCACCACTTTCCAACTCACCGAGTTTGTTGATTTAATACATGTAAATCTCACTCATTGATGAATCAAAGAAATAAATACTGCCCTACGAGTCGAGGTTATTGTATAGGGATTAAAAGCATGAACATCCATAATAACTAAGATCAAATTCTCCTATAAGTCAGTATAAGTCGAACGATCTCAAGCAGTCCTGCGCAATAAACGTAAAGTATACTAATGTGATTCTATAGTCAAGACAATGTAATACCAAATCACAATACAACCATCCCGATAGAGAGTCCCCGTCTATCTCGGTTGTGAGCATCTATTTATACTTTATAAGGAAACCAATAATATGATCTTCCACGTGCTGTCGCACAACATATTATCTATAGTATAAAATAAGTAGACTATTTCATCAAACATATAAATAAATTATAAGACACAATCATTTAATCATATGATTCTCATTTCAAATAAAATTTTTAATCATTATTCATACAAAAAGCTAGACTTTTAGTATACAATCCAACAGTGACTCCAGAGCCTCGATTTTTTCTTGGACCAATTCTTTCTTTGGAAGTTCCGATCCAGAACTCTTGCTAGGATACTTGAATCCCTGCTCCGGGTTTAGAACCTCATTTCCAAATGCACTCATTTTGCCTATTGTTCATGACTGCCCGGAGTAAAGGCACTTGTATTGTCTCGAATAGACCCGCATAGCTGTAGATACAATCTTGTATTAGATTAGACACTTTGGTCTCATCTTCTCGTTGTAATTTTCCAGCAACGTTAGCATTCATTGCCAGATTCTCAAAATCCTTTTGAAGCACCGCAAGGAGCTCCGTCAGGTGCTTGGATCTCATTAGGATGGAGTCTCTTTCACCCCCTTCCATCTCTCGTCAGGAAATCTATCAAAAACATTTTCAATAGATTTAATAATGACAATATTAAAATCATAATATTGGCATTCAGCTTGCCATCTTAAAAGTCTAGCCTTTTCTAGTTTTGATTCAATTTTATTTTTTAGAAAGGCTTTGCCACTCGTGTTATTGATTTTAAGAATGAATTTCTTCGCAAAAAGAAATATCGCCATTTTTTGAACGCCTTTCGTTCTGCAAAGAACTCCTTCTCGTTTATGTGCCATCTTTTTGCCTTATTTTCCGCAAAGAGTCCACCGCTATATCTGCATGACACTTCTCCTTCTGATGTGGACTTCATAAGAGTTGCTTTACACCAATGGTCACTGGCATCCATATATAGAACCAGATCATCCTCGTCATTTAGAATGTCTAACTTTGGGAGCTTCTTGCAAACCTCCTTTAATTGTTTAACCATCTCCCGATATGATTCCTCACATTTGAACTCAACATCTTTCTTCAACAGAGGACTAAACACCTTCCTATATTGTGGTAGATTGTCGATGAATATTCCAGCAAAGTTGACAACTCCTGGGAAGCTCTAGAGTTGTTTCTTCTCGTTGAGATCTTCAGGAAATTCTTGAACTTTCTCTACAATGTGGGGTGTAGAATAATTCCAGATTCATCAATCTCGACTCCCAGAAACTTGATTTATCTGGTTGCTATTACTGGCTTCTTTTCAAAAAGTAACAATCCTTCCTATACTTCGAGATGTGCTAAATACTCCTTCATGTTTTTGAAGTTATGAGGATGTCATCCACATAAACAAACATGAATGAGAAATAATCTTTGAAAAGATTATCCATCTTTCTCTGATTTATCTTGGGTGCGCTTTCCAAGCCCATAGACATGAAATTCTAGATATAATGGCCTTGTGGTGTGGAGAAGGCTGTAAACTTCTTGCTTTCTTCTTCCATCATAATCTAGAAAACCTAGATTTGCAATCGAACTTTAAGAATACCTTGGCATTCTAGATACAGTTGAACAAGTGTTCCCTACTTGGTATATAGTATCCATCGAATTCTAAGATGTTGTTGATCCCTTTGTAGTTGATCACAAGTCTTGGCTTCCCTCGCTTGACTTTTCCATGATTTCGAATAAGAAATCCTGGACTGTTGTATAGAGATACTCCTGATGATATTAACTTAAGGTCCAGATGTTCCTTAAGTATTTGTTGCATATCCTTTCGATCTTCTTGGTTCATTAGGATATGCTTGTATCTCACGAACTTATGCTCATTTCCTTCTTTCACTTTGAGTGAGGCTTTGAACTCGTTTTTATCCCACCAGGCTAGAGGATCCTCATTGAAGTTCCTTTGTATCTTCTTTTTTACGTTCTCCAAAGATGTTTGTTCTTCAATTGTGACGTGTCTCTGTAGGTATTCTCCCAAGCTTGCTTTGAGAAGGTGGATTGTTTTTTTCTTTAGTTTCTCCATCTCCCATCCTCCTCTAGTCTTAGTTCTTATCTGAAGGACTACTTCGTGATTAGCCATTTTGTAGTTGGGATGACCAATTCAATAATTTATCGAACCACAGGAAGGTCGGCGCTAGTGCTTAAGCGATCTCACTTTTTTGTAATTTTATAGAGACGAATCATCAAAGGGATTGTTGATCAAACAAACAAGTAAATAGTAATCAATGCAAGTAAACAAGCAATGATCAAGCACATAATATAAATGGATGAAATATGGTTTACCAAATTAAGCAAAAGTGAGATTAACAACAATTAAGAAGTGGAAATCCTAGGATACATGCATCAAATTCATATGAATCATGGGCTTAAGACTAAGGGCCAACACTAAGTTCACCTAGACTCCCTCTCGAGATGAATAGGATATCGATTCGTTTAAGAATCCCAATATAGCTCAATGGATTGGTTCTTACTCAAACAATTCCAACAAGGTACTAAGCTTAAATAAGAGTCCCTTCACACGATTAATCAACCTCTCGATCAAACTAATCGGATGACCTATCAAAGGGTTCTAAATCCTAAAGGACATCTCTATCTCTTTAAGATCTATAATGAACATGATGTATATGACAAGATGATTCAATTAATTATCCTAAATATGCAATTGACTTCTCAATCTAATCACATGTTTAAAACAACAAATCACACAAATCATCATAAACATCAAGATCTAAAGCATCAATGATAGAAAATCCATTAACCCAATCAACATATGAATTTAAATACACAAATCCTAAAATTATCCAACAACTCTCATGTTGCTAATCTCACAAGGGAGATTATCCTACCATATTCAAAAGGAAATCAACATAGACATTAAGATCCTTACAAAACATGATGAAACAATAAGGTTTCAATACAAAAGTTGGATGAAAACTCCCTTGGATGTCTCCAATGGTGATCTTCTTCTTCCCCTTGCAATTCTCCTTTCTTCCTTACTTCTTTTTCTCAATTGGATGAAGGTCTTGATGGTGGGATGATGATAGATGGAGTAGATGGTGAATGGATGAAGATGATGGTATGAAATGGAAAGAATGGTGTTTAATCTATGTGTTTTGGTGCAAACCCTGGGTGGAATCTCCAATCTCTCTTCAAATATTGAACTTGGGGCTATTTATACCCTCTTTAAGTTAGGCCACGAATTTAGCATTAGTTGGGCTTTTTACACACACTTACACACATTGGCAGGTGAAAACCCTGATTTTTGGCCCAAAAACATACAACTCGAGTTGACCTTAACCAACTCGAGTTGCAACTCAAGTTGACCTACGTTGTGTGTAACTCGAGTAGACTTGGCTCGACTCGTGTTGGCAACTCATGCATCCGTCTGTTCGATCGTGTTGCGAGGCTCTGAAACTGAAAATCCCACAGAAGGCAGCTCGACTCGAGCTAGCAACTCGAGTTACAGCTTGTAAGTCAAGTTAGCTCACTGTACAATTTTTGGTCACTGTCCTGCTCCTTACTCGACTCAAATTGCAAGTCGAGTTAGACCTTGCAACTCGAGTAAGTTCTTTAGATGATTTTTGGGCCCTAACTCGACCTTCTCTCAACTCGAGTTGCAAGTCGAGTTGGACCTTGCAACTCGAGTTGGGTCTCTAGATAATTTTTGGACCCCAACTAGACTCGAGTTGCACCTTGCAACTCGAGTTGGGTCCCGGCAGCCCGTTTCTTGCTCGTTTCAGCTCCCGTTCTATTTTTGCTTCGTTTTCACATGTTTTACATACGTTTAAGCTCATTCTCACACATTTTCATGAAAACACATAACACAACCAAATAACACATGAAATACAGATAAAATACTACAAAAATGAACATAAAAAGACACTAAAATCTAGGTAAAAATATCACTTATCACACCCCTAAACTTAAAGTGTTGTGCATCCCCACACAACGAAAATGATAAACCAAGGGGTGAGATTTTCACCTAGGAAAAGAATAAATGAACATAAGTAATAACACATCAATAGCAATAAGAACCACAATGTATGCTAAGTTATCCTACAACATTAAACTCATGACATGAGAAATTAACAAGTTCAATCATAAGAGAACAAAGTGTAATATAATCCCTCTTTGTCCAAGCCTTACAATGGGATATCAATTTCACTCAACACTCTTGAAAGTAGGGAAAATCAACACTCATTAACCGATTGGCTTGAATCGCTATAAGCTTGCTCGCGGACTACATTCACAAACCTCCAAAGTTTCAATTAATGATCAAAAAGATCTTTCATTAAGGATGTAATGATAGGCTCTTTGGTAGGATAGGAAGAATATGGATACAAGTGACTAATCAAGTGTAAGCAATCGAAGAGGTAGCTACTTTCTTCCATACTTTCAGTTATCTTTCTTCATTTCTCAACTTTAATGTTCACAAGCACTAATCATCAACTTTCCTTGGATTGAACTTCTTTCAACACATGCTTCCTTCTTCGAACTTTTAAGTACTTGAGCATATTATTATTGCTTTGCTTATTTTCTTGTTTTGAGGTTGCATGTCCATTCTTTCTTGAGCTCTTTTCATCCTTTTTCTTTCTTGATTGTTTACCATTTCCTTTCTTCTTTTGCACAATAACTCATCAAACCTTTCTAACTACCATCTCCTCAATCACCCACACAAAAGGTATACATATAAGGCTTTAGTAGGTAATCATGGCTTGTAATGTGCTAAATTCACAAGAAAAAGGCTTAAAGGCTCAAAGTGGTTGACTAGGAATGATGTTCATGGTATGGAAATATATGGCAATGACTATTAATGACAAGGATGGCCTTAGATCATGTCTCTAATCTCCATTAATCGGGCTCGTTCCTATAGTCGTTGAGCAAGTTCTAGCTTATCAAATGCAATCGATCCACTCATGAAAAGAAATACCATGTATGCACGGTTGAGGCTCAAATGCTCACAAGCTTATGCATTGGACCTTAAGGAACTTATTACACCACATTCATCTTAAAATTGAACAAGTTAAGTAAAACATGTCATGATTTGAAAGTGTAGAGATTCTTAATCATAATTTGTCATCACTTATCACAACAACATGTCATCACTCACATTCAAAAATGACTCACAATATTCCAAAACAAACCACCAAATAATCCTAGACAAAAATAAGAAAACACACAAAACATAAAATAATAACACAACAAACAAGAAACAACCAACAACACATAACATGCAAAAAAAATACAAAACCATCATAAAACAATGAAACACACATTCATAACATCCATGATCAATTAGGCTCACAAACATCCCCACCTTTGATTGAAAATGAAACCTCCCAAAAACATAACAAATGAAGTAGCATGCTAATCACATCAATCCAAATCAAATCAAATTATGCTAAGCACATAAAAGTGTAGGGTGTAAAATGAACTCCCTCAATAGGCATTTGGTAGTGGAAATGATTGGCACGAGCTTTCGGATTGTATGCACAATGAATCTCGACTTGATCTCCGGGCTCAATTTGTGCTTCCACTACGCTTCATTCATGCTCAACAACTCATCAAAAATATTAGCTCAACGATTTCATTAAAAATATGGATTATCATGCACTTCAATCACCACCAATCGGACCAAATCAAACCAAAACTTATGAGAAAAATTTCAAAATTTCTCAAAAATATGAAAAGTATATGCTTTCAAGACAAAGTATATCACACCACACCCTATCCCCCCAAACTTAAATTGAAACAAGAGTTTCGAGTTAAGTTTGCAAAAAGTAATGTGACGAACTTACACACTTCAATTCAAGCACCCTTCGTATCTTTAAAATTCCTTCTTCTCACAAGCACAATCCACCTACAAGGCCAAAAATGCAAAATAAAAAGAAATATTTATAATCCTAAACTACTAAAAGGATACGATCTTTAAAGAGGTGAAGGTATCCACATATACCAACTCCCTTTGAGAGGGAGAATGGTTTACCCTTTGACCATTAACCACAAAATCACTTCCATCTAATCCTTCAAGCTTCAAGGTACCATCATCTCTAACCTCAATCACCAAGTATGGACCGGTCCATTTGGAACGAAGTTTTCCGGGGAACAACTTAAGTCTTGAATTGAACAATAAAACCTTATTCCCTGGAATAAACTCCCTCGTTTTGATCCTTTCATTATGCCATCTTTTGAGCTTGAATAAGCTTCTTCTCTAAACTCTTCTAATTCAACTAATTGGAGACAGCTTTTCTTTCCGGATTCTTTCTCATCAAGGTTCAACTTCCGAAGGGCCCATAGTGCCTTATGCTCTAACTCCACGGATAAATGACATGCCTTCCCATAAACAAGCTTGTACGGAGAAAAACCTAGGACGATCTTGTAGGCCGTTCGATAGGCCCAAAGGGCATCATCAAGCTTAGAAGACCAATTCTTTTGATTTCCATTGACCGTCTTCTCAAGTACAAGCTTCACTTGCCTATTTGACACCTCCGCCAAGCCATTTGTTTGAGGATGGTAAGGTGTAGAAACCTTATCCTTCACTCTATAGCCATTCAAGAGCTTCTCAATAAGCTTGTTGATGAAGTGCCATCCCCATCACTAATCATGGCCTTTGGCACCCCAGATCTAGCAAAGATGTTCTTCTTTAAGAAAGCCTTGACCACTAGAGCATCATTTGTCCTTGTTGGGATTGCTTCCACCCATTTAGACACATAATCCACCACAAGCAATATTTAAAGGTAACCAAGTGGGCCCATGAAGTCCATCCCCCATACATCGAATACCTCAACTTAAAAAATATTCCTCATGGGCAATTCATCATGTTACCCTATACTTCCAATCCTTTGGCACCTATCACACCCCTTGATGTACTTCTTACAATCTTTGAACAAAGTTGGCCAAAATAACCCCGATTGTAGGATCTTTGCTCCCGTCTTTTGAAATCCAAAGTGTCCTCCACATGGTGAACTATGACATATCTCCATGACACTTAACTTCTCCTCCTCTGAGATATACCTCCTTATGATCCCATATGGATACTTCTTAAACAAAAGAGGATCATCCCATAAGTACTCCTTGACATCATGATAGAACTTCTTCCTTTGAGATTCGGTGAGATGATCTGGCTTGAGGCCACAAGCTAAATAATTCACGAAATCTGAATATCACGGCCTTCCGATCTCACACAAAGTGTATATCCTTTGAAAATCAATGTGAAGGATCTCTTCATCCGGAAATACATCCTTAATGAACTCCATGGTTCCCTCTTCATCAATATTTTCTAAACGTGACAAGTGGTCGGCTATGACATTTTCAACTCCCTTCTTGTCACGTATCTCCACAACGAACTCCTGCAACAAAAGAACCCAACATATTAGTGATTGGTCGTTAATAGTCCGGGCGACCAAGCAACAAAATATCGAACCCAAGGGAATTTAGGATTCGTGGCCTTCAAGTTATATTCTCGTATTAGTTAGGGATGACCGAGAAGAGAGATAATAAAAACAAGAAAAGAAACTAATTACAATATTTTTGGAATTTTCAATGCAAAGGAAATCTTCATGATGCAATTCAAATGGATCAATCATGTAATACATCTAATTGCCTCCCAGTTTAAGCTATCATAGTAAGAGCGATCACTATTTTCACCTAAACTCTCTCTCAAGATGAAGAGGATGTAAGCCCTTACAAAGACCCCAAAGTAGCACATAGGATCGATACCATAGCGAACACCTCCCAATAGTTACTAATTACACGTACGAGTTTCCTAAAATGTACTAAATCATAGGTAATATTCCCTTTCTAGGTACTATGAATTCACTAAGGTTGGGTTCCCCTCACTAGATTAATTGACCTCTCGATCCAACCTCTCTAGTGTCCACTTATGTAGTTCTAAACTTGAGAGGTCGTCTCCAACTCTTCCCACATTAATCCACATAACCCACATGATGAAATGATTAAATTGATTCCTAAAACACATAATTGAACTCTCGTTCTAACCACATTCACTAGATAATTAACCACACAAATCAAACATATAGATTAAACAATTAAGCATCCATAAATGAAACTAATCAAAGCCGGGATTGCAATTTAAATAATATCACAAATTAATCCATAATCTAAACATCACTTAAACATCCAAAACATAGAAATAAAAAGATAATAAGTAGGATTAGATTACACCTTAATGAAGTTTTACATCCATGAGGATCATCCTTTCCTTGGTGTCCCCACCTTCTTGGAAAACAATAAAATCCTAATCTAGAAAAAATATTTAAACTACGGACGGATCCCTCACCCCGAAAGGGGGAGGGATCTCAACTATGGAGATCTTAAAAAGCTCTCCTTAACTATTGAATCTAATGATTCAATTTAATGGAATTTAATGGGTGAGAATTGATCAATGGTGGCTTTCATAGAAGAGGGTATTTATAGTAGTAAGGATGAGAGAAATTTGAGTGAGTTTTCAATGTGGGACAAGTGGGGTCATGTAGTAGTAGAGTGAGAGGAATTTGTGGTAAGTAATCAATGTGGGATAATTTAACTCATGGCACAAAAAATGGGATTTATAACAATTTTTCCTTTGACCCGTTCTTGCTCGTTTCAACTCCAAATCGAGCTTCGTTTTCTCCCACATCTTCCTCTTCACTTGTAGAATCCATTTTTATCAAAATCACCCATTTTTCTACAAAAATAAACAAAAATACCTTTCTCCAAATAATCAAGCAATTAATAGTATTTTCATTAAAATTATGCTCAATTATTAAACTAAAGCCACAAAAATCCACTTAAAATCTTGGTGAATTTCACAACGATCAAACCCCCAAACTCAAAGTGTTGCTCGTCCCCGAGCAACGAAAGAAAAGAAAGAACGAGGAGGGGAATTCACCTAGAATTGAATCAAGATATCAATGAGATTGAGTCACTTCAAAGCTATTTCAATTCAATCAAAACAAGCGACAAGATATCAATTTAAATGCATACAAATTAAATTTAGGAAATATGCAAGCAAGTGAGACTTTCACTACTCCTCTCTAGATTTTGCTTTTCACTCTCACACTCAAGGGGTGTATGGGAGAAGTGTATACTCTCAAAAATCAATTCAAATGCATGTCATTACCATATGCTTGTCAAAGGTCTAAACTCTCTACCACTTGTATGTGTTAATTATTGAATAAAAAAGGTCTTTAATGGGGTTGTAATGTAGGCTCTTTGGTCTTGGGTAGGAAAATTTAGGAAAAGTAAGCTCAAGATTAGTAGAGAATTTAAGTTGATTGATCACTTCAACTCTTATCCTCTCTTTTTCTCTTTTCACCTCAAGAAAAATGTAATTTTCCATCCAACACACTAACGAACCATTTTTCTTTTTTTTTCTTCCACTATTGAGTTTTTTTTTCCTCTTTTTTTCCACAATGGCTCTCTTTCCATTTTTCTAGTAGAGCTCCTTTATGCTTCTTTTATACAAGCTTCACTCAAATTTTCTTTTCACACAACCTCCATTTTTTCTTTTTCATCTTTTCTCCATCTTTTCTTGCACTTTCACAATTTCTCTCTTTCCAAACTTTCTTGTAAGCTCAATTCAACCACTTCATCCCCATTAATCCTCTACTAATCAATAAAGGTGATTAGGATATAAAATATGGATAAAAATGGCTAAATTTGTAGGTTGCCAAAGAAATAAGGATAATAAGCTCAAAGGGGCAAACTACGAAATAATTTCATTTGGTAGGATTAATTTGGCTAAGTGACTTGTCAACACAAAGATGGCCTTAAATCATTTCCAACAATCTTCACACACATGTAGCTTTAAGAAGACACAATGGGAAGTTCTAGAATGCACACAAAAGAATGATGCACACACAAGAAAGGAAAAACTATTTGATTTCATGATTTTAAGGCTCAAAAATCTCACGGGCCTATAGTAGTGAAAGAAACACAAAACAAGCACAAACCACAACTCAACAAGTACACAAAAAAAAATCCATCAAGTCACAAGTTCCAACCAAGCATCATAGCCTCAAAATTCCTCACAATGAAGCACAAGAGAGCTAAGAAAGATTTTCTCCTTATGGAAAGCAAAAGAAAGCAAGAAAAGCACAAAAAAACAAGAACAACAAAAAAAAGGAGAAAATACGTGCCAAAGAAAAGAGTAAGGACTTAATCGTGCGCCGGTGCAATATGATCAAGTAGGAGTTCATTGATGCAATTTTTCTAATTCAAACTGTAGAAAAGTCAAGTAACAAAGAGAACATACCCCCAAACTTAAATTAGGCAAAGTCGAATTTAAGTTGAGAAGATGTTCGTTACCTCAATTTGCACCACTCCTTTGCTCTTCAAGGACAATACCATGGCACCACGCTTTCGTCCCTACAAACACAACCATAAAATAAAAAAAAAACAAATCAAATAAAAATATCCCTATCCTAACACTCAACGAAACCCAAAGTCACAAATACAACTAAATTCCCCGGCAACGGCGCCATTTGATTGGTCATTAATAGTCCGGGCGACCAAGCAACAAAATATCGAACCCAAGGGAATTTAGGATTCGTGGTCTTCAAGTTATAGTCTCGTATTAGTTAGGGACGACCGAGAAGAGAGATAATAAAAACAAGAAAAGAAACTAATTAAAATATTTTTGGAATTTTCAATGCAAAGGAAATCTTCATGATGCAATTCAAATGGATCAATCATGTAACACATCTAATTGCCTCCCAATTTAAGCTATCATAGTAAGAGCGATCACTGTTTTCACCTAAACTCTCTCTCGAGATGAAGAGGATGTAGGCCCTTACAAAGACCCCAAAGTAGCACATAGGATCGATACCATAGCGAACACCTCCCAATAGGTACTAATTACACGTACGAGTTCCCTAAAAGGTACTAAATCATAGGTAATATTCCCTTTCTAGGTACTATGAATTCACTAAGGTTGGGTTCCCCTCACTAGATTAATTGACCTCTCGATCCAACCTCTCTAGGGTCCACTTATGTAGTTCTAAACATGAGAGGTCGTCTCCAACTCTTCCCACATTAATCCACATAACCCACATGATGAAATGATTAAATTAATTCCTAAAACACATAATTGAACTCTCGTTCTAGCCACATGCACTAGATAATTAACCACACAAATCAAACATATAGATTAAACAATTAAGCATCCATAAATGAAACTAATCAAAGCCGGGATTGCAATTTAAATAATATCACAAATTAATCCATAATCTAAACATCACTTAAACATCCAAAACATAGAAAATAAAAAGATAATAAGTAGGATTAGATTACACCTTAATGAAGTTTTACATCCATGATGATCATCCTTTCCTTGGTGTCCCCACCTTTTTGGAAAACAATAAAATCCTAATCTAGAAAAAATATTTTAACTACGGACGGATCCCTCACCCCGAAAGGGGGAGGGATCTCAACTATGGAGATCTTAAAAAGCTCTCCTTAACTATTGAATCTAATGATTCAATTTAATGGAATTTAATGGGTGAGAATTGATCAATGGTGGCTTTCATAGAAGAGGGTATTTATAGTAGTAAGGATGAGAGAAATTTGAGTGAGTTTTCAATGTGGGACAAGTGGGGTCATGTAGTAGTAGAGTGAGAGGAATTTGTGGTAAGTAATCAATGTGGGATAATTTAGCTCATGGCACAAAAAATGGGATTTATAACAATTTTTCCTTTGGCCCGTTCTTGCTCGTTACAACTCCAAATCGAGCTTCGTTTTCTCCCACATCTTCCTCTTCACTTGTAGAATCCGTTTTTATCAAAATCACCCATTTTTCTGCAAAAATAAACAAAATACCTTTCTCCAAATAATCAAGCAATTAATAGTATTTTCATTAAAATCATGCTCAATTATTAAATTAAAGCCACAAAAGTCAACTTAAAATCTAGGTGAATTTCACAATGATCAATTAGTCTAGGTTTAGCATCTTTCTTACTCATCAAATACCTAATGGCGGCATGATCTGTATAAACAATGGTTTTCGTGCCAACTAGGTATGGACGAAATTTTTCAAAAGCATAAACCACGGATAAGAACTCTTTTTCCATTGTAGTGTAATTCTTTTGATTTGCATTGAACGTCTTTGATGCATAGTAGATCGCTCGAAACTTCTTCTCCCTAACTTGACCAAGCACAACTCCCAATGCATTGTCACTTGCGTCATCAACGGAGCTCAAAAGGCTTACTCCAATCGGGAGAGACGAGGATTGGAGACGAATTTAAGGCTTTCTTGAGCACCCTAAAAGCATCAAGACATTCAACATTAAATTCAAACGGAGCATCTTTTTCAATCAATTTACACAAAGGTTTGGCTATGTTAGAAAAATCCTTTATAAAACGTCGATAGAACCCGGCGTGGCCAAGCAATGATCTAACCCCTTTTTCATTTTTAGATGGGGGAAGATGTTCAATAGCTACAACCTTCGCTCTATCAACTCTCAAACCTTTCTCCGATATATGATGCCCAAGTACGATACCCTCTTGAACCATAAAATGACATTTTTTCCAATTCAAGACTAGGTTCGTATCTTAACATCGCTGCAACACCATAGAAAGATTAGCCAAGCATTTATCAAATGAAGACCCAAACACAAAAAAATCGTCCATAAACACTTCCATCATATTTTCAATTAATCCCCCAAAGATGGCCATCATGCAATGTTAAAAGGTAGCGAGGGCATTGCACAACCCAAAAGGCAACTTATAAAAAGCAAATGTGCCATACAGACAAGTAAAAGTTGTTTTCTCTTGATCCTCGGGGCTATCATGATTTGGTTGTACCCCGAGTAACCATCTAGAAAACAATAATACTTGTATCCCGCCAACCTATCAAGCATTTGATCAATAAAAGGCAAAGGAAAATGATCTTTATGAGTGTTTTCATTAAGCTTCCTATAATCACAACAAACTCTCCATCCCATTTTTACCCTTGTAGCAAGTTCTTCACCAAATTCCATTTTAACAATGGTTAAACCCCCTTTCTTAGCCACAACATGCAAAGGACTTACATGAGGACTATCACTTATGGCATAAACAATTCTAGCATCCAACCATTCCAAAACTTCTTTCCTAACAACCTCTTGTATAATGGGGTTCAAACGACGTTGAGGTTGTATGCATGTTTTACTCTCATCAGTCAACCTAATGTGATGCATACAAATAGTGGGACTTATGCCTTTCAAATCATCAAGACTCCACCTTATAGCACTTTTATGATCTCTAAGCACCCTCAACAATTTATCAAGCTCTAGAGGTGAAAGAGATGATGATACAATTACCGGAAAGGTTTTGTCGTCCCCCAAGTACGCATACATAAAGTGATCGGGTAATGGCTTCAATTTCTCTTTTCCCTTTTCAACCTTTGACTCTTTACCTTCATCTTCCAATGGAAGATACTCACTCTTTCCATAGTACATATTTTGGCTTCATCTTCTTGCATTTTCCTACAAGCATTCAAATCATGTAAGCAATCATTTATATCATCATCTTCTAAACAATATAAAGAAGAATTAGAATTTAAGGATAAAGTAAGAGAATGATTTATGCTTGTCTCAAGAGGATCCTTGGATAGGAAAAATAGCAAGTTCTTTTAAACAACCTCATCAATCAATTCAATCCTTCTACATTCTTCTTTCTTATTCGGATGCCTCATAGCATTTCTCAAAGAAAACACAACTTCTTCTTCATTCACCCTCAAAGTCAATTCCCTATTATGCACATCAATTAAAGCCCTTCCCGTGGCCAAGAATGGACACCCCAAAATCAATGGAACATTTGCATCCTCGTCCATGTCAAGAACTACAAAATCCACTGGAAATATGAACTTTCTAACTTTAACTAACACATCCTCAACTACTCCCTTAGGATAAGTCAAAGACCTATCCGCAAGTTGCAATGTAATGGACGTATGCTTTACTTCCCCTATACCAAGTTTCTTAAAGATAGACATAGGCATCAAATTGATACTAGTCTTAAGATCACAAAGAGCTTTGTGAACTTCACTCTAACCCATCTCACATGGTATGACAAAACTCCCCGGATCTTTGAGCTTTGGAGGCAACTTCTTTTGAATTATTGCACTACACTCCTCCGTCAAGTTGATGGTCTCATTCTCCACTAAGCTCCTTTTTCTTGCCATGATGTCTTTCAAAAACTTGGCATAATGAGACATTTGTCTCAAAGCATCCGCAAAGGGTATATTGATGTGGATTTTCTTGAAGATCTCCAAGAACTTTGCAAACGTTTCATCAAAGCCCTTCTTCAAGAATCTATGTGGAAAAGGAATAGGCACTTGAGTTTTTGGTATGCCCCGACTATCCCTTTCCAACTCCACTTCTTCCTCTTTCTTTTTCATTGCTTTGGTTCTTTGCCATTTCTTTTCAACAACTTCCGACTCAACCACATCTGTTTCATCATTTTCTTTAGCTTTAACTTCACCTTCTTCCACAAACTCTTCCTCAATCAAGTTTTCCTCACCCTCCTTCTCTTCTAACTTCTCATTTTTCATAGGCATAGAAGGTCCCTAATAGTTTGTTCCACTCCTCAAAGTGATTGCCTTGCATTGCTCTTTTGGATTTATAACTGTGGTAGAAGGAAATTTTCCTTTCTCGTTCGCACTCAACAAACAAGCAAGTTGACCAACCGAGAGCTCCAAGGCTTTGAACCTTCTATCATTAGCTTCATCAATCTTTCTTCTTGTCTATCTTGAGCTTTGTTCGATGCAATCAATTTTTCAATGAGTTCTTTGGTGGTTGCTTTCCTTTTATTATTTAGCGCTTTAGCTCCCGGATGATACCCTGGGGGATAAGCAACCGCATTGCTCAGGTTTGAATAAGAGAAATTATCTTGCCTCTTTTGTTGTTGTGGGTATGAGCTTCCACTTCCTTGACTATTGAAACCTCCTTGCCTTGGTGGATAGTTTCCTTGGTTGTGATTAAAATTACCTTGGTAATTATTTTGATAGTTACCTTGGTAATTTCTTCCTTGCATGTATTACACATCCTCCACACGTGGCATTGTCATAGCCCATTGTTCCCCACTAACACTATTCAGAGGAAGCACATCTTGATCAATTTGGCCTTCAACCATGTTATCACATTAATTCACACCTTGACTCAAGCTCATTTGCCTCATTACCTCCGCCACTATCATCTCAACACTTGGCAAACTTGGCTCCACACTAGCACTCTTCACATTAAACTGTTGTCCTTGATCGAAGCTCTCAAATCCATAGCATCTACTAACTCTCTCCGATGTCCATTGATATAATTTGTAGCAATCTCATCGAATATCCTTATAACCCTTTCCGGAGTCACACCAAGTACGGATTCACCCGCCGAAGCATCAACAAGAACTCTTTGCCCATTTATCAATCCTTGATAGAATAATCCAACTTGTTGATTATCTGGGAATCCATGTTGTGGACACTTGCGTAGCATATCCTTAAACCTTTCCCACGCTTCGTAAAAGCTCTCTTGAGACATTTGCTTGAATTGAGTAATCAAGCTCTTCATTTGAAGCGTCTTGGAAGGTGGGAAGTATTTGTTCAAAAATATTTGTGCTAGCTCATCCTAAGTATTGCACGTACCCGGAGTAATGGTAGATATCCATGTTCGAGCTCTATTCCTCAACGACAACGGAAACAACCTCATCTTGATGCAAATCTCACTCACCCCATTCATCTTCACGGTGTTGGAAATCTCAATAAATTGAGCTAGATGAGCGTTAGGATCCTCATTCGGAGTTCCACTAAATTGTTGCTCTCTCACCATAGAAATCAAGCCCGCCTTAAATTCAAAGTTATTGGCATTGATCGGTGGACCCATCATTTGTGGCATTGCCCTTAGCATAAAGAAATCTCGGATCACTCTTGGATCAACTTGAGGCCCTCGATGCACTGGAGGTGGTGGTAGAGGTGCATAAGCATGTGGAAAACCTTGTTGAAGCATGGCTTGTTGCACCATTTGTTGAAGCAAAGCTTGATTGTTAAGCCCTCCAAAATTTTGATGAGCTTGTTGAGGAGGATTAGCATTAACTTGGGGTGCTTGTGCATTGTCTTGCACATTTTGCGCTCCGTCTCCATCGTACTCAATGTCAACACATTCATCTTGATTGTTCTCCATTAGATCACTCTTTTTGGTTTTGTTCTCCTTTCTCCTTCATCGAAAAATGTGTTCAATTTCTAAATCAATAGGTTCAACTTGTTTCCCTTTTGACCTTGTTTGCATACATCTTCAAAATAAGAGAAGTTAGAACAAGATTTTCAAAAGTAAATACAAATAAACAAATAAAAAATGTCTCTATTAAGATTACTCTAAACGTTCCTTCTTCAAGCTACTAGCAACCGTTGCCTCCTCGGTAACTGCACTATTTGATTAGCCATTTTGTAGTTAGGATGACCAATTCAATAATTTATCGAACCACAGGGAGGTAGGCGCTAGTGCTTAAGCAATCTCATGTTTCTTGTAATTTTATAGAGACGAATCATCAAAGGGGTTGTTGATCAAACAAACAAGTAAATAGTAATCAATGTAAGTAAACAAGCAATGATCAAGCACACAAGATAAATGGATGAAATGTGGTTTACCAAATTAAGCAAAAGTGAGATTAACAACAATTAAGAAGTGAAAATCCTAGGATACATGCATCAAATTCATATGAATCATGGGCTTAAGACTAAGGGCCAACACTAAGTTCACCTAGACTCCCTCTCGAGATGAATAGGATATCGATTCGTTTAAGAATCCCAACATAGCTCAATGGATTGGTTCTAACTCAAACAATTCCAACAAGGTACTAAGCTTAAATAAGAGTCCCTTCACACGATTAATCAACCTCTCGATCAAACCAATCGGATGTCCTATCAAAGGGTTCTAAATCCTAAAGGACATCTCTATCTCTTTAAGATCTATAATGAACATGATATGTATGACAAGATGATTCAATTAATTATCCTAAATATGCAATTGACTTCTCAATCTAATCACATGTTTAAAACAACAAACCACACAAATCATCATAAACATCAAGATCTAAAGCATCAATGATAGAAAATCAATTAACCCAATCAACATATGAATTTAAATACACAAATCCTAAAATTATCCAATAACTCTCATGTTGCTAATCTCACAAGGGAGATTAGCCTGCCATATTCAAAAGAAAATCAACATAGACAATAAGATCATTACAAAACATGATGAAACAATAAGGTTTCATTACAAAAGTTGGATGAAAACTCCCTTGGACGTCTCCAATGGTGATCTTCTTCTTCCCCTTGCAATTCTCCTTTATTCCTTACTTCTTTTCCTCAATTGAATGAAGATTTTGATGGTGGGATGATGATAGATGGAATGGATGGTGAATGGATGAAGATGATGATGTGAAATAGAGAGAATGGTGTGTGATCTATGTGTTTTGGTGCAAACCCTTGGTGGAATCTCCAATCTCTCTTCAAATGTTGAACTTGTGGCTATTTATATCATCTCCAAGTTGGGCCACGAATTTAGCATTAATTGGGCTTTTTACACACACTTACACACATTGGCAGGTGAAAATCTGGATTTTTGGCCCAAAAACATGCAACTCGAGTTGGCCTTACCCAACTCGAGTTGCAACTCGAGTTGAGCTACGTTGTGTGTAACTCGAGTAGACTTGGCTCGACTCGTATTGGCAACTCGTGCATCCGCGTGTTCGATCTTGTTGCGAGGCTCTGAAACTGAAAATCCCAAAGAAGGTAGCTCGACTCGAGCTAGCAATTCGAGTTGCAGCTTGTAAGTCGAGTTAGCTCACTGTATAATTGTTTGTCACTGCCCTGCTCCTTACTCGACTCGAGTTGCAAGTCGAGTTGAACCTTGCAACTCGAGTAAGCTCTCTGGACGATTTTTGGACCCTAACTCGGCATTCTCTCAACTCGAGTTGCAAGTCGAGTTGGACCTTGCAACTCGAGTTGGGTCTCTGGACAATTTCTGGACCCCAACTAGACTCGAGTTGGCAACTCGAGTTGCACCTTGCAACTCGAGTTGGATCCCGAAAGCCCATTTCTTGCTCTTTTCAGCTCCTGTTCTATTTTTGCTTTATTTTCACCCGTTTTACATACGTTTAAACTCATTCATACACATTTTCATGAAAACACATAACACAACCAAATAACACATGAAATACGGATAAAATAAGCCTCCTTGTTGTATTTTCTTGGGTAAAATGCATTATGCAGTCTTGTTGCAATGATCATATGTTCACAGAGGGTTGTGAAAATAAGCCTCCTTGTTGCGTTTTCTTGGGTAAAATGCTTGAATGTCTGTAGGAAATTGTTTCCAAATAGAATATCCGCTCTGGTGTCATGAAAATATATTGGTGGAATCTTCACCTTGTACCATGGCGTATGATCTGCTTCTTCGATCATGATTTCTACTTGCTTGATTTATCTTTTTAGGATTAGCATCCTCTGTATGAAATTCATTCCTAGTACAGTTGGCAAATCTTCGCCTAAGCCTCTAGAAAATACTCTTTCTTTTGTTGTGCAGGTACCGACTCCAGAATTAATATATGCTGCAAAATACTCTGCACGGTGTTCCTTATATATCATCCCTACAGTAATATATATCGAGAATGGACTTGTGGTCATGGGTAGATCAGAGCTTATAACCCCGAGCTTCTGCTATTGAACTTTATATCTTTTTCCTTTGACCGTGAATTCCATCCTATCTTGTAATCATTCCCAAGGTTTGTGATCCTCGAGAAACTCCAATCCCAGAACTAGTTGCTCTAGGAATCTTCCTGCTACTCGTTCGATCACCAGCTCAAGTTCTCCGAGTTTGAGCTGTCTTCGATACCTCCTAGTTGTTGGTTTTTGGATATAATACAGGACATTACTGATGGGCATCTTCTCAACACACAATTAATCCCCAAGTATAAAGGATACGATTGTAGCTTAGATAAGCGATCAAGTTATATATCGAACCCAAAGAACAGATGATTATCAATTCATTACTAACTAAATTAAAAGAAACTAATGTTTGACAATTTAATTTGAGAATTATTATTAAACTAACAAACAAAGTAACTACATTGTAATAAAATAAAGGCAGTAGAGAATAAACAAGAGTTGACAAGTGAGAAGATAGGTAGCTCTTTGGACCATCCAATTTCACTAATTAATCTCCCTTCCATGTATCCATGTCCGACTCTACCTTGTGGAATATAGACGCATCACTAAACCATGCAAATTTACTCTATAGACACAAGCAGATAAGCATGTAACAGATGTGAATTACCTCGGAGCAAGACCATAATTACACCCCCCTTTCTAGGTACTATTAATATCAATTATTTTCCATGCACTAAGTACTCTAACCCGATATGATCTCCCTTTATAAGTACTATATAATTATCCTCTTTATCTTACTTACTAACCCGAATTCAATTCAATTAATAAGTATTTGTATAAGATAGTTCTAATGAAGTTTCGGAGTCCCCTCACTTAGAATCATAACATAGAATCATGCTCAGCAGTGAACGCACTCAATCAATAATCCAGATATGTATTCAGACTCTACATAACAGTTAATGATGCACAAAACAAATCTGAGTATGATTTAAAAATGCATTGTCTTACATAAAATAAATCCACAAGTAGTGTTGCATGGAGTATACACACGGAAGTTCAATTAACTAGATAAAAACCTTCATAATCCTAGAACTACCAAAGCGGTTTTAGCCCATGACGTTTCGAAGAACGTTCATGGTGTTTGGATAGATCTTACCTATAGTCTTGAAAATTACAAGAAAGATTAAGTTGCGAAGTAAACCCTAGATGTGGGCGCCGTCGCTTCTCGCTCCATCTTGAATCTTCACTTGGTTCTCACTTGATTCGCTGCACGAATCTCTCTCTACAGCTCTTGCGGATGTAGTTAGAGTTTAGTTGTGATGTAGGATGGATGTGGAATCTAACTCTCTTTTTAATGTAATCTGCATCCCTTTTTATACTTGTAACTTCTCCTCATGAACCTTTACTGGGCTTTTCATAGAAAACACGCAACATACACGCACTGGAGGTAAAATCCCGATGTTTCGACGCTGATGTGTCCCAGTTAGACCAGAATGGACTTGGTCGAACTGGACCTCCTTGGTCGAACCATGATCGAACAGCGTGTCTGTAAACTGAACTTTGTCTCGCTCTGCAGTTTGACTTGGCTCTTGTAGTTTGACTTGGCTTTACTTGGTCGAACTGGACTTCCTTGGTCGAATGACCTCTCTGTAAACTGAAACACCCCAGTTCGACTTCACTTCTGTAGTTCGACCAGGCTGAGCTATGTCAAACGGCATCCCTCTAATCGAAGTATGCCTCGAAAAATATGTTTTCCAATTTCGAGCACTTCTGACCTGTTTTCCTGTACAAATATACTCAAATAGCCTCAGTAGCATCTGATTCATGGATTATCTATAAACATCCAGATTCATCTTGATAATAGACCAAATCATACTCAATTTGCACATAAATTGAAGCTCAAAATACGTGAATTATCACTCTCATCAAACCCCCAAACTTACATGTTGCTTGTCCTGAGGCAACGAAAATCAAACCAAGGCAAGAGAGTGTAATCACGAGATCCTTATAACAAGCACAACCTATTCTAACACATGCAATTATATCAATTCAAAACATGCATTCATCCATCATACCTTTCATCCATGCAAAAATATCAATCAATCACAATACTTCTACGAGTGCTAAGTCATCTAGCTCACTAGAGATGTTTTTTTCTCTCGCTCTCAAGTATAAAAGATGTACACTTTAAAAGGGAGAGTATATACGCTCAAAATCAATTCATATATTCGCGTAGCCATAAGCTTGGCAAGGGTTCTCAAAACTCAATTCATAATTATTTCAATACTAGGATCACAGAGGACTTGTTCTTCGGGTTGTAATGTTGGCTCTTTGGTAAAGGTAGGAGAATATAGATAAAGTGACTAACTTCACTAGTAGAGAATTACCTTGGAGAGTTGCTTTTCATCAAACAGCATTAATTCTTCTTCTCCTTATTCATTCTCATGATCTCTTCAATCCCTCTTTTCTCCTGCTTCACTTAGGATCAACATATTTCTTCCTTCCAAAGTACAAGGGTACCAATTTTAGACACTAAAATTTTAAACAATCGGGGTACCGGTTTCAGGTACTACCCCTTCACAAGATTTAACCAAATATTTCTTATTTTCATCACTACACATCATCACTACACAAACTTTCCTTTCCTTTTCTTCTTCATACACGAGCTAGCACTTATTCACCTTAACTTTTTACTAGTAAACAGGGTATTTCAAAGCTTAAGTGATAGGTAAATAAAGGCTTTTTATCATAGGTTTGCCAAAGAAAGCTTTAAAGGCTCAACGGGGCTTCCAATAATTTATACTAAAAGGTAGGATAAAATTTGGCTAAGTGGCTCAATCAAACAATAATGGCCTAAGATCATGTCCTAATATCTATCAATTAAGCATAAATTTCAAACAAGACTCCAAGCCAAGTTCTAGAATACGAACATATGAACGATACTCTCAAGAATAAACTATCATGCATTGATGTAGCATGATTAATAAGCCCAAATTCTCACATGGTAATAGATTTTTAAGCACTCTTCAAAGCATGTAATCAAAATCAATCTCCACACAACTACAAGTAATAATGGTACATGTCTATCGTCAATAAAATCAACATGCATAAAAAATAAGTGCACATGCATAAACAAGAAGAATCATCACCACTATCCAAATTAGCATAATCAACATCAAATCAAATGTATCCATCCTCCAACACCATCAATATCAATCTCAAGTACATATCACTCACACATGAATCTCAAATATATACTCCACCACCCACACAACACTCAACCTGTAAAGTGAAAAAGAGAATGGAGATTAGAAGAAACGGACAAAGTGATTAGTGTGAAAATCTACGTGTTTTAGAGTTCGATTTAGCACTATTTTGTGAGATTTATATCTGTATTTGAGCATCTTCTGGTGGAATTATATAAATTTGTGTTTCAGATGCACATGAGGTGTTATTTTGTATTTTTAGGTGGAAAACGAGATAAAAAGAGCAAAAAACAAAAGTCGAAAACAAGGTCGGGAGCGAAGTCTGAAGAAGAAGGGCCAACACGAGTCGTGCCGGCCGGGAAGGCCCAGTCCTGCCATAAGAAAGGGCAGGTCGTGTCTCAAGGAAGGGCAGGTCGTGCCTCAAGCGGTGTCGAGAGGCACCTGCACGACCAACGAGCGCGGCCGCCGAAAGCTGCCAAGCACGAGCGCCGGGTGATGTCGAGATGCACGCATCGTCCCGCCGAGAGGTGCCGAGAAATCCACACAGCATGGCGCCCACACGACTCTTGCAGGAAGTGACACGACTCATGCCAAGGTCACGCCAGGCCCAGTTTCGCATTTCATTATTTTTTTGGCCCGTTCATATTTTTGACGTGAAAAAGCCTACTGTTAAGTCATAATTCGAGAATTATCAGTACTGAACTATAAAAAGAGTCCCAGGGGTGTTCCAAACCCGAACTCTTCACATCTTTTCACAATTCACCATCTCATCCACCCATCCCGGAGAGTTCATCAGTATTGCTTACTTGAGAAAGAGAACGATGAGGTTCAGAATCACGAAGGAGAGAACAGAGAATTACATCGTATTTAGGGTTTTTCTTACTCTTTCTTTCTTAATTTTGGATAATATTCTTTCATACCTAACAATGTGCGTTGCTTGTAACACCATGGGCAAGTACTCTTTGGATTGCGCTAGGTTTGAAGGTTAAGTTGTTTTGAATTGATGATCTAGACTTAAGGTTGGATACCTGCAGTATACTTATTCCTTTATTAATGCTTTGGTTTGAGACTTATATTTTTTGTCTTATATGATCTGTCCTTATTCATGTGTATGTCAATGCCTTTTGCATGCTTATGCTTACTGCTTGCGTTATATAAGAAATATATTTGTCAACCTATTATGGGTAAAGGGGATCTGAACATATAATATTTATTCATTAGAATAATTAATATAGGAACTTAATATATCTATTAATTATCATTCTAGAGGATTTGGTTTCTTAGATTGTTAGGTGGGAATTGGGATTTAATTCTTAAGTACCTATAAAGGGAAGTCTAGTGTACTAGCCTTTAATGGAATTTTACATGAAGGACCTAGAGAGGGAGTATGAATTATTCTCCTGCATCTGAGGGTTTGAACCAGAGTTATGTGTTAAGTTTACTTTAGAAAAGGGATTTAACATAATTAAGTGATTGCTTTCATAAGAACTGCAGGGATTCTAACTGATTGTCTAGTGATTTGATTTGACCAATTTAACTGGATTTTCTAGTGTTGTCTATCTTCTCTCTTGAATACTACCATATTTATTTTATTTTCTATTTTATTATTTTTAGTACTTATTTTCTGCATAGTTAATTTAGGTAATTCTCTTAAAAACCCATATTTGTCTTAAAATAGAATAGTCATAATTAGATTAAATAGTAGATATATAATTATCCCTTGGGTACGATATTATTTTTACTTGGTCATACGTGGAACTACAATTGATTCTCTACACTTGGGGATATATACAAAATAGTGAACAAGTAAATGGCGCCGTTGTCGGGGATAGCGTTAGATACTTATAAGTCTTTTGTGATTTATTTTTGTTTAGGACGTTAAACTTTGCACTTGGTGGGAGGCAACCCACTATTTTATTGCTTTATTTTGTTTTGTTTTTTGTGTCTTGTGCTAGGTGAATTATATTCAAGGTGCGTGCTTACACTTAAAGTAATAACATCCTTTGAAACTTAGATTCAACTCATGTTTTCATCTAAGTTTGGGGGGTGTGATGTTCTTCCCTTGTTCCATCTGCACCTAGGAATGTTCACTCTGTGTGTGATTCTTGGAGGTCGATTTTTTTTAGAATTTTAGAAATTTATTTTGATCTTTCAAATTTTTTTGCGACTATCCAGGTGTCTTGTGTGTCTTCTTTTATTTTTGTATGTCCCTTGGTGCTCAGTCGTCGATTTTCATCTTTTTGATATTTTACGATCCTTGATTTTCTGATGTCTCTGATATTCTTATCTCTTATGAATCCTGTGATGATGAGTTTTGTGTTGAGCTTTAGTGTTTGAGAAAAGTATTAGAGTGGCAAAGTGAGTTCTATCTGAGGCCTACGTCTGACCGAGTTAGATAATTCGAGGAACTTACAAGATGTGAAGGAGATTGAAATCAGGTTACTTCGTTCCTTATTCTAAATTTTTCTTTGAGTTTTGAATTCTTATGAGTAAGGTACATGAGCTTTAAATTTTATAACTTGAATTTCATGGGGATCTATGACTTTTATCATGCCTATGATGTTGATTATGATTAATAAGGGGAACATGATTTAATTCTTAAATGCTTGAAGTTCTTGACATGCTTGTTATGATGTATGCGTAGCCTTGAAGAGTGCTCGTTCATTCTATGAAAAAACCAAGTGAGTTGAGCCTTTAAATCATGATACATTGATGCATGATATTTTTATTCTTGAGCGTATCATTCTTATGTGTGTATTCTAGAACTTGCCTTGAGTCCCCTTAAATATTCGAGAATAGTTTAGTGGATTACGGAAATGATTTAAGGCCATCTTTTAATTTATGAGTTACTTAGCCAAATAATTTCCTACCATATGATTGTTTATCTGTAGTATGCCCCGTTGAGCCTTAAAACCTCATTCTTTGGCAACCTACAAGAAATAACCACTTTGAGTATCTTAATGATTTTTTTAGCCTTGATTGTCCATCATGAAGAGAATTAATGGCTTTTCAAAGTGTGTTGATAGAGCTTGATAACAACTTGGGAGGGAATGAAATTGGGTTGAAATAGTGATTGAGCTTGAAAATGCATCTAAAGGAGAGTCATGGAGTAGTGCTTAAGTCTAGTACTTCATGAAATCAAACACCCTAGGGTAGTGTTTAAATCTAGTACCTTATAGAGGATGCGAGGGGTAGCGCCCGAAACTAGTACCTCGAGAAAATAAATAAAGGGAGAGAAAGAAAAATATTTGCAGGGTAGTGTACACACCCTTGATGCTGAAAGAAAAGAAGAAAAGAACACTCTCTCATTATTGTGGTTGAAGAAAGAATTGAATAATTTGGAGTTGAGGAGGAGTTGAGCTTGAAAAGAAAGTGATGAGGAAGAATGAAGATCATGATGGACGGCCACCTGATTGATCCGAGTTTGAGTCACTTATCCATAAATTTTCTACCTTGTCCAAAGAGCCTACGTTACAACCAAATAAAAGTCCTTTTTGATTCATGATTTTCTAGCTACAAGTAAAAGGAAAGTTGAGACAATAGACAAGTTTATGGTTACGCATGCACTTGAATTGAATTTGAGAGCACTTATATATATACAACCCAATAGGTGTACACTTTATACACCATGAGCGTGAGAGTTACATTATATATCCTGTGAGCATAGGTGGATTGAGCACTTGAATTGGTGAAGTAATGGTCTTAACTTGTATGTTTTGAATGAGTTGATACTTTTAAATTTGAAGTTATGTGAACCAAGTTGAGATTAATTACATCTTTTGAAGGCTTAATTGGTATTTTGATATTTCCTTGGGACATGACTTTCCATCTCATTATTCTCTTGGTTTGTCGTTTCGTTGTTCGAGGACGAACAACACTTTAAGTTTGGGGGTTTGATGAGAGTGAAAATTCATGAATTTTTTGATCCGATTTGATACCTCTTTGAGTGTTTAATTGCTATTATTTGCACAAATCTTAATAATTTGAATGATATTGACTAAAAGGTGCTTGAGATGTATTTTTGCTGTGTTTTGATAGGAAAAATGATGAAATGCAAAGTTGGAATGAATGGTGAACTTATACAAGCATGCAAGCAAACAGGCGCCTATTTTACTTAATTTTTCTGTATGCGTGTAGAAGTCCAAATTGGTCAAGTGATATATGGTAGAAAGCTACTGAAGAGAGGATCACGTGGGCATAAGAATCACATCAATCGGAGATCAGATGAAGAAGTTATGCTCAAAACCGTGAGGTCGCGCAGTTGCCTGTGAGAATTTCGAAAATTCACGAAAATTACCCTCTATTTCCTATTTTCTTGGTGGCCAAGTTATTTCCTAATATAATATTCCTCCATATCTTCCATAATTATATTTTTCCTAATTTTTCAAGATTCCACATCCTTTTTACTCCTTATTTTATTATATTCTCACACCTATATATACCACATTCTCATCACCACATAAAGGTGTGGAGAAACTGCCTAATCTACCACCACCACATCACCTAGGGTTTTTAACTCTAGTCCACCATATCCGCCTTTCATCTTCTACCCATCATCTGCCATCCACCATCTGGAGAGGATTCAAGAGAGTATTCTTCTACTTGATTGGAGACGGGAATTTTGGAGAGGACGAAGTTGAAGAAGGAGAACCAAACAAATAAGTTTTCTATTCTTTACTTCATTCTTTCTAGTTTTTAGACTCATGGGTAAGTTTTTTTTCATAAACATGGTTGTTGCTTGTAACACCATGAGCTAAGTATCTTGTTGGTATTGTTAGGGCTATATACTGTTTTGATTATATGATTTGATTGCCCTAGACTTGGATTTCTTATATTGCAGTATGTTTATTTCCTTATTTAAGAGGATATTTTGAGACTTCATATTATTGTATTTTGAGTCTTGATTTCCTTTAATTATTCATGACGGTATCACTGATTGATAGTTAATAAGATTCTTTATTTCTGCGTGATAGTTGTTGTTTCCTGTGATAGTTTTAGGGGATTGGCCTATAATATCTAAGAGTATTAGACAATCAATTTGGAATATTAATTACTTGGTAAAATATCATTATTAGGTAATTGGTAAGGAGATAAAAGGGGTTAATAATTGCGTACCTAGAAAGGAAAGTCTAGTGCTCTAACCTTTAATGGAATTTAGTATGAAGTACCTATAGAGGGAAAGAGAGTTAATTCCTTATCGATCCTAGGATTTGTAGCTCATTATAAGTGTTAGATCTTACCCGATCAAGGTGGTCTAACTAGGCTTAGTGATCCTCTTATCAATATATGTAGGTAATTAATTTGGGTTTAAAATAATCAGTCTCATGGTTAAGCTGGATTATCCTTAGCATTATCTGTCTCTTATCTTGGAATACTTGATTGTTTTCTCACCAGCGTATCTTATTTTATTTTTATTATTTAATAATTAATTTTCATAAATTGAGTTTGTCTTAAATAGAAATAGTCATATTAGATTTATTTGTCACTCTGACACTTTGCCTTGGGTTCGATATTTAACTTGGTCACACGTGCACTACAATTGATCCCTTATACTTAAGGGTGAGATTCATGTTTTCGAAAGAAAATAGCGATCAAGTTTTTGGCCGGGCCCAGTTTCGTATTTCGTTGTTTTTTCGGCCCGTTCGTGTTTTAGTTGTGAAAAAGCCCGCTTTTAAGTCATAATTTGGGAATTATCAGTACTGAACTATAAAAGGAGTCCTAGGGGTGTTCCAAACCCGAACTCTTCACATCTTTTCACAATTCACCATCCCATCCACCCGTCTCGGAGAGTTCATCAGTATTGCTTACTTGATAAGGAGAACGAGGAGGTTCAGAATTATGGAGGAGAGAACGGAGAATCACACCATATTTAGGGTTTTTCTTACTCTTTCTTTCTTAATTTTAGATAATATGCTTTCATACCTAACCATGTGTGTTGCTTGTAACACCATGGGCTAGTACTTATTGGATAGCGCTAGGTTTGAAGGTTAAGTTGTTTTGAATTGATGATCTAGACTTAAAGTTGGATACATGTAGTATACTTCTTCTTTTATTAATGCTTTGATTTGAGACTTATATTTTTGTCTTATATGATCTATCCTTATTCATGTGTATGTCAATGCCTTTCGCATGCTTATGCTTACTGCTTGCGTTATATAAGAATTATATTTGTCAACCTATTATGGATAAAGGGGATCTAAACATATAACCTCTATTCATTAGAATAATTAATATAGGACACTTAATATATCTATTAATTATCATTCTAGAGGATTTGGTTTCTTAGATTGTTAGGTGGGAATTGGGGTTTAATTCTTAAGTACCTATAAAGGAAAGTATAGTGTACTAGCATTTAATGGAATTTTACATGAAGTACCTAGAGATGGAGTAGGAATTATTCTCCTGCATCTGAGGGTTTGAACCAGATTTATGTGTGGAGTTTACTTTAGAAAAGGGATTTAACATAATTAAGTAATTGCTTTCATAAGAACTGCATGGATTATAACTGATTGTCTAGTGATTTAATTTTACCAATTTAACTGGATTTCCTAGTGATGTATATCTTCTCTCTTGAATACTACCATATTTATTTTATTTGCTATTTTATTATTTTAGTACTTATTTTCTGCATAGTTAATTTAGGTAATTCTCTTAAAAACCCAGATTTGTCTTAAATTAGAATAGTCATAATTAGATTACATAGTAGATCTATAATTATCCTTATCCCTTGGGTACGATATTATTTTTACTTGGTCACACGTGGAACTACAATTGATTCCCTATACTTGGGGACACATACAAAATAGTGAACAAGCACAAAGATAAAACCTGGCGCCACTACTCCTCCGGAGCATCATCATCACTCGCTTCATTACGCTAATCATCGAAATCCCTCTGCAGGGTATCGATCTTCCTGTCCAAAGCTTCGTAATTCCCATTCAGATCTCCCAATCTCCTATCCATCACATCATATCAGATGTTGAGCACAGCTAATTTGTGTTCACCAATGCTAGCTGTCGATTTGTCTCTTGCTGATTCGCATTCAGAGTGGCAAAATGCTTATTCAACAATCTGAACTATTCCCGATAATAATGATCCTAGGACTGCCAGAAATCCTGCTGCTGCTGTAGTGGTGGCTCATAGTACTACTATTGTGGCAGCTGCTGTGGTGGCTGCATCGGAGGAAAATCTATCTCTGGGTGCTCATGAGCTGGCTGCTGCTGCTGCTGATCATAATCCTCAACAAAATCTACTAGATCACCAACTAAGATGATGTATTCATCAATGTAAACACCTTGAATGTGCATCTCAGCCAAAAGCCTCTAGTTTCCTTCTCCAATGCAAGTGTTGGAGATAGCCTTATGCTCTGGAGTGTTCATCAATAGATTGTTGTTGATCTGAATAGTGGTAAGATCAACAAGTGACAATGGAAACTTAAAAGAAATCAGATTCCTCCCACGAATGAACATCCATGTATCATCAATCCTTTGAACCAACTCCATCCTCACACAAGACGTCAGAATCAAATCAGGGTCTCCTCGGATAGGCCGATACTTAATCAAATCAACACGATAATACTTCGCTATCGAAGTAATCAATCCACCAATGTTAATCTTCTGGATGGAGTGAGTAGAGAACTTATACAGCTGCTAGAAAAAGTACACTGCCACATTGAATTGAACTCCGTTCATCATACACTATAGCATGTATAGCTCTCCTCTAGGTATACAACTTCCCTCAGATCGAGCAAACAACGTGTTGCTCAGGATTTGGTCCATATATATTATCACAGGATTGCGAATAAACTCACTTGCGTACACCAACTTCAGCTGGCCACCAATATGCATCCACAATCCATAAGGAAGCTAGTAATCTCCATGTCAACTCTTATCGTGCACAACACCTTAGTTGTGATGTGGAAATATATCTCCTTCTTTAGCTCCATAAATCGAGTGATCCCTACTCAATTGAACATCCAATGAATATCATTGATGATGTTCATCTCCACTATTGCTTGATCATCCTGATAACGAGTCCTCGTTATCTTATTAGAAATAGCTCCCCACAATTCTTCCTTCTCCTCTCAATCATCAATCTGTATGCCAAAATTGGAAGGTCTCCTCTTATCTCTCTTTAACTTCTTTGCGACCTCACCCTTTTTAGGTGACTTAGTCTCCTTCCTTTTCGAATATGAGGCTATTCCTTTACCTACGTACAAAGATAATATTTCAATCCAAAATAGAGGAGATAAAACAAGTATACCTAACCTAAGACTAATTAAAGCATAAATTCTACTCAAGACTTCAAATTCGTATGCCATAACCGATTCATGAATCAATTTCCCAAAATCTCAAGTGTACACTTAAAAAATATAAGACATATATACTCAACACCTTCAATCAAGAGGAAATTAAAATCAAAATTCCTAAGTCTCAACTTCACATAATCAACATGCTTCTCAAATCCAAAATTCAATAAAAATTCTAAGCATGCTCAACTTCCACAATTCAATTGCTCAAAAACATCACTTCAAATCAACGAGCCCATGTATACATTCTCAAATTAAACTAAAGCCCGTAAGATATGCATCATCAATTTCACAAAATTCTATCAATCTAACGCAAATTGAACTCATGCAAATTCATGTAAAATTCCAACAAGAACACCAAGATTCAAACTTCAATTCCAACTAAGAACATGTTTAATCAACTTACCCAATCTTCACTAAGCATATATTATTTCAATTCAAGGGTAAAGAAGTAAGAAACCATACCTTTAACTCCGGACATGGTGTGTGTACGACGTTTGGCAAAAATCCCCAAAATTGAGTAGAACAGTCCAAAATCAGACTTTAATCCTCCAAATCTTGGATGTGGAAGTGTGTGGAGATGAAGAATTAAGTGTAGGATGAGTTTAGAGTGAATTTCTTACAGATCGGAATGAGAGCTCGAGAAAGGGTGACGGGGAATGGTCGAACAGCGTACAGAAAACTGCCTATATTCGCGACTTCTAGACCAAGTTCGACTCGAACGGCGAGGTCGAACTGGATGCCTGTCCGCTGTAATATGTGTAGTTCGACCTCTGTTCGACCAACTTGTCCTGGTCGAACTGAAGTATGTTGGTCAAACCATACCTCTGTAAACTGAAAAATCTCCCATGTTCTCTCCTGTTCAGTTCGACCGTCGTTCGACCAGAAAGTGCTGGTCGAACTAGATGGGTTTGATCGAACTGGCCTTCTGTAAACTGAATAAACACTCTAGAATGCAGTTTGACCATCATTCGACCATAACATCTTGGTCGAACGACTATAGTCTGGTCGAACTAGCTTCTGGGCAGTTGTTTTTGTTCTTTTCTTCGTCCCTTGCAAAACTCAAACTCTAAAATAAAATCAAGCATCATATTAAGCCAAAATATTATCTAGAGAACCACTCTTAGACTATATAAAAATTATGTATATAACTCCGCTCACACTATAATATAAATAAAACACCACTGAACACTAGGCAAATTGCAAAAAAATCGACACATCAAAATCGATTAAAATTTTAATATACCACAAAAAAATCAACTCCCCTAGCAAACGTTACAAAGAAAAGATTATACTCTTGGTGCTACAATGAGGTAAGTACATCACACTCCCCCAAACTTAGTAGAAATTATAGTCGAAACTAAGTTTGCAAAGAGATGTAATTGCCGATTAGTAAGCACCTTAAATATAAAAATTTCTTACTCACACGAAATAAATTAAGCAATAAAATGGAAGGGTAAGCCCCCAACAGGTGATCTTATTTAACGTCGGAGAGTCACGACGGTACCAACTCAATGCAAGGTATCCTCAAAAATGACGCAAGCATCATCCGGCGACTTATAGTGGTTCACTCGATGCCCATTTACCGCTATAATGTCTCCATCTTTGTCCATGATCTCAAAACTCCCTTCTCCGCAGGCTCGATGGATAATGAATGGTCCCATCCACTTTGATTTCAATTTTCCAGCAAAAAGCTTCAAGCGAGAGTTAAAAAGTAATACCTCATCTTCTTTCTTGAACTCTTTATAAGTGATCTTCGAGTCATGCCACTTCTTCATTCTCTCCATGTAGATCACCGAGTTCTTGAAAGCTTGATTTCTAAACTCGTTTAGTTGATTGATATGAGTCAATCTCAACTTCTTTTGCTCCTTAAGAGATAAGTTCATACTTCTCACAGCCTAGAAAGGCTTATGCTGAATCAGTACGGGTAAGTGGCAAGGCTTTCCATAAAAAATTTGATAAGGTGACATGTCTAGCACAGTCTTATATGAGGTCCGGACATCATCGAGCTTCATAGTCCAATCCTTCCTATTGGTTCCAACTCCCTTCTCCAGGATTTGCTTCAATTGCCAGTTAGAGACTTTGGTTTGCCCATTCGCTTGAGGATGATAGGGTGTAGTAACCCTATGCTTAACACCATACTCCTTGAAAACTCTTTCGATAAGCTTGTTGACAAAGTGGGAACCTCCATCACTTATAAGTGCTCTAGGAACTCCATAGCAGGCGAATATATATTTCTTCAAGAATGACAACACCGTCTTCGCATCATTCATGCGAGTAGGAAGCGCTTCCACCCACTTAGAAATATAATCAACAGTAAGAAGGATGTAGAGGAATCCATTAGATGGGGGAAAAGGCCCCATAAAATTGATCCCCCATACATCGAAAATTTCTAAAACAATGTTCGGTTGAAGGGGCATCTCATCCCTTCTACTTATGTTTCCTATCCTTTTACATCTATCGCATGTCGCCACATAGGATTCACAGTCTTTAAATAAAGAAGGCCAATATAAAGTGGATTGTAGTACCTTTGCTGCAGTCTTTTAGGCTCCGAAGTGCCCCCCGTTAGGTTGTGCATGGTGAAAATCAAGAACACTCTCCATCTCCATCTCGGGCACATATATACGAATGATAGAATAGGTACCAATCTTGTACACAAACGGATCATACCATAGAAAAGTCTCAACATCTCTCTTAAATTTGGCAAGTTGATACCTATTGAGACCTTTAGGAATTTCACCAGATACAATGTAATTGACATAATCAGCGTACCACGGATCTATTCCTTGAGCAACAACTACACAAGCTTTCTTCGCTCCTTCAACAAATATAGCCATAATCTTCTCATCTGGGAACATCTCTTCAATGTATTCAAAAAAGTCATCACAATGCTCCCTTGTCTCTAACCTTGATAGGTGATCCGCCAAAACATTCTCTGTTCTTTTCTTGTCTTAGATCTCCATATAAAACTCTTGTAGAAGAAGGATCCATCTAATAATCATGGGCTTCACTTTCTTCTTCTCCGTCAAGTACCGGATCGCAGAATGATCCGTGTACATGATTGTCTTCATGCCAACCAAATACTGTTAAAACTTGTTGAATGCATACACAACAACTAAAAACTCCTTTTCAGTGACAGTGTAGTTCTTTTATGCTGTATCAAAAGTTTTGCTCGCATAGTAGATGGCGCATAACTTCTTTTCTCTCAACTGCCCGAGCACCACTCCAAGTGCTAGATCACTTGCATCACACATAAGTACAAACAACAGAGTCCAATCTGGTGTGATCAAAATAGGTGCAGTAATAAGCGTCTCTTTCATAACCTGAAAAGTTATTAGACATTCATCATAAAAAACAAAAGGAATATCTTTTTCAAGTAAATAAGACAAGGGCTTGGAGTATTTTAAGAAGTCTTTGATAAATCTTCTATAGAATCTGGCGTGTCCAAGGAAGGACCGCACTCCCTTCTCAATAGTGAGTGGTGGAATCTTCTTAATCGCCACCACCTTTGCTCGATCAACCTGCAATCCCTTAGCCAAAATATGATGCCCAAGAACAATCCCATCTCTCACCATGAAGTGGCACTTCTCCCAATTCAAGAAAAGATTAGTTTCTTGACATCTTTTCAAAACAATAGATAGGTTAGACAATCAAACATCAAAGGAGGAGCCAAAAATAGAAAAATCATCCATAAACACCTCCATGATCTTCTCAATCAAACCATCAAATATGACCATCATGCAACACTGAAATGTAGCAGGTGCATTACATAATCCAAAATGCATCTTTCTAAAAGCAAAGGTTCCATAAGGACAAGTAAAAGTAATCTTTTCTTGGTCCTCGGGAGCAATCATGATTTGATTATAACCTGAGTACCCGTCCAAGAAGCAATAAAACACATACCCTGCTAGACGATCTAACATTTGATCCATGAAAGGAAGATGGAAGTGGTCTTTGCATGTATTTTCATTCAGTTTTCTATAATCCGTACACACACGCCATCCCGTAGGAATCCTATTGGATAATGTCTCTACATCATCGGCTTTCACAATAGCCATGCCCCTCTTTTTAGCTACTACATGTAATGGACTAACATGGGGACTATCACTAATTGGATAAATAATTCCTGCATCTAACCAAGTTAGGATTTGCTTCCTAATCACTTCTTGAATCGCGGGGTTTACCATCCGCTGATTTCGAATGCACCTCTTAGCTTCATCTAGTAACCTTATTTTATGCATGCAATACGATGGTCTAATACCTTTCAAATTACCAAGAGACCAACCAATAGCATACTTATACTTCCTAAGCACATCTAACAACTCTTCAAAATCATCAGTAAGAGAAGAAGATACAATTACTGGATAAGTTTCATAGTCGCCTAGATAGGCGTACTTTAAGTGTTCCGGTAGTGGTTTCAACTCCTTCTTCTTTTCTTCCTTCGGTGTGCTTTCTCTATCCAATGGGAGGTATTGCCTAGTCCACTTAACTTCTTCAAGCTTGGTTCTTTTTTATTAATACCTGTAATCACCCAAAGTAAGTAAATTCTCATGAAATTCAATACATATCTCATTAGAGAGCTCATCTAGCTCTGTGGTGGGAAATGTAAGAGACTCCACTAAGCATGTCTCCAAGGGATCCTTCGACAGAATCAAGGACATATCTTCATTCACGATCTCCTCCACCACATCAATGTTGTGACATTGCGTCTCTATTGGCATCTTCATTGCTTTATCAAGGTTGAACAGAACCTCTTCTTTATCCATTCTCAATCTATCAATCATAGCTCTAGGTGTGGCAAGGAATGGCCTCCCCAAGATAAGAGGGACATTATTCTTGTCATCTTTCATCTCTAGCACAAGAAAATCCATAGGAAAGGCAAGCTTTTCCACTTTCACAAGTATATCTTCAATCACACCCTTCGAAAAAGTCATGGACCTATCCGCCAACTGTAGAGCCACTGTTGTGGGAGCGAGCTCTCCCAAACTTAGCTTCTTGAACATAGACAAGGGCATCAAGTTGATGATATCACCAAGATCACACAAAGCTTTTCGTGCCGGCCCCTTTCCAATTTCACATAGAATAGTGAAGTTTACCGGATCCTTCAACTTAGCTGGCAGCTTCCTCTGAATGATCGAGCTACAGTTTTTTGATAAATTTACTGTCTCTACTCCGTTCAAGCTCATCTTCTTAAATATGATATCTTTAAGAAATTGAGCATAGTATGGCATATCTATGATTGCTTCGGAAAAAGGAATGTTCAAGGTTATCTTGTTCATTATATCCTGGAATCTCTTGAACTTATCTTCCAATCCCTTCTTCACTAACCTAAAAGAAAATAGAGGAGGTATCTTTGTCTTAGAAATTCCCCATTCGTCATGTTCAACCTCCTTCGCCTTGTCCTTCTCAGCTCTCAATCTCTTGGTTCATTCCCACTTCTTCTCTAATATAAGCTCAGTACTCTGCTCTTATGATGGTACTGGAGTGTTTTGAATAATAGGTGTAGCATTTGGTATAGAAATCAGTTCGACCATAGTTCGACAGAATGGTTTAGTCGAATGAAATGAGTTTGTTCGAACTGGGTGTCTGAAAATAGGATGTCTGTCCAGTTCAGAAGGTGCTGGTTCGACCGTAGTTCGACCAGAGGGGTCTGGTTGAACTGAAAAGTTTTTGTCAAACTGGGGCTTTGTAAACTGAACTCAATTCTTCGGCTCAATAAGTGCTTGTTCAATCGTAGTTCGACCAGAGAGGTCTGATCGAACTAGAATGCTTTGGTCAAATAGCGAGCTAGAAAATAGAGCATCATTTCTCTATTTTTTTGAAAGTGGTTCGACTATAGTCGACCAGTATGTCTGGTCGAACTACACAAGTCTGGTCGAACTAAGGCTCTGCTCTCATCATTTTCGTCCACAGGCTTCATCGGACCTTCGTACTGCATACCGAACCTCAATGTGATGGCATGGCACTTTTCGGGTTCATTATACTTGATGAGTGATATTTTCACCTAGATTTTAGTATCTTTTTATGTGAGTTTTCGTATGATTTTATCCGTATTTTATTGTTATTTAGTTGTGTTTTGTGTTTTTATTGAAATGTGTGTGAATGAGCTTAAATGTATGATTTTTAGGTAAAAATGGATCCTAGACGTGATAAGGAAGATGTAGGAAAAAGCGGATCTCAATTCGGAGTTGAAACGAGGGAGAATGAGTCAAATCAAGCAAAATGCTGAAAAAACGCACGTCCAAATTGTGTAATATTTCTGTACTCTTGTGGAGCTCAAAACTAGAAGTGTAATACATGGTTGGAAAGCCATAGAAAATAGGATTATTTTGGTATGAGAAACACTTCAATTGGAGGCGAAACGAGAAAGTTATGATTAAAATGGTGACGTCGCGCAAGCTGTTCCTACTCAGCACGGTTGTGCTACTTTGCATGACTTGTTACACCCTCAAATATTGGAAGTTTTGTAAGATCTTTATATGGATAGAAAGCCAAAGAAAAGAGGATCACATGAGCGCAAGAATTATTCAAATCAGAGATCGGATGTGGAAGTTATGCGCGAAACAGTGAGACTGCGCAGCCCGTGTTACGCAACACGACCCGTGTTACGCAACACGGCCCTGTAAGCCCTGGCCGTTTTCTGACATCAGAAACGCCTACACGGCCATCCTGTGGTCATGTTGCAGCACACGAGTCGTGTTGCTGCAGCATCAGAAACACATCAGAATCCTTCTAGAAGTCTCCCAAGGGGTATAAATACCCAATACTTCAATATGTGAAAGGAAGATCCGAATTCCAACCCTTCTACACACACCTCACACACCATTTCTTCCATTTTCCACCATCATCTTCATCCATTCTTCATCCACCATCTACACTTGATCCCCTCCATTAAATCCACCATCCAAGTGATCAAGGAAGCAAGGGAGAGTGAGATCACAAGAAGAAGAAGGAGATCTCCATTGAAGCACTTCAAAGGGGGAATCTAATTCTAATTTTTGTGTATTTCTTTATAGATTGATCATGTTTTGTAAGGATCTTAATGTCTATGTTAATTTTCTTATGGATATGAGAGGCTAATCTCCTTTGTGAGATTAGCTCCATGATTGGTGTTGGATAATTTAGTTTTTTTATGCAAATTGATTTTAATCTTGAATGGGCTTTGTGTTATTTCTATCATTGATTGTTGATTGCTTGATGTATATGATGATTTGTGTGATTAATTGTCATGGGCATGTGATTAGATTGAGAAATCAATTATGTGTTTAGGATAGTTCATTGAATCATTTCATCATACACTTCATGTGCATTAATTTAGAATGAGATAGAGATATCCTTCTAGATTTAGAACCCTTTGATAGAACATTTGATTAGCTTAATCGAGAGGTTGGTTGATTAAATGAGGAGACCCAAACAATTAGTGAATTCATAGTACCTTAAAAGGGAATATTTCTTATGATTTAGTACCTAATTAGGGAACTCATAGAGTAATTAGTACCTAGTGGGAGGTGTTTGCTATTGTCTCGATCCTATATGCGTTTGGGAGCCTTGTTGAGGGCCTACATCCTATCCATCTCGAGAGAGAGTTTAGGTGGAATTATTGATCGCTTCTATACCTTGTCCATGAGAGATTAGAATTAATTGCATAATTACTTAATTATCTATGCCATGATTGTTGTTAATCTCATCCTTGCATCATTTGGAACCCATCTTATCTTTGCATTTATTTTATCTTTATTTCTTGCTTTAGCATAATTACATTCATTTGCTCCTATCCGCTCCTTTCCGTCGTCCTTATAAAATCACGATAAGCTTGAGATCGCTTAAACTCTAGCACGTTCCTCCCTGTGGTTCGATAATTTCTTTAATTGGTCATACCCGCTATATTATGATCAATCAAATGGCGCCATTGCCGGGGAGGTAACGGTCGCTAGTAGTTTGACGAAGGATTGTTTAGAGTGGTCTTAATAAGGATATTTTTTTATTTTTGCATCTTATATTTGCTTTGGAAAATTTTGTTCTAATTTTTCTTTCTTTTATAGGTGCATACCTTGAGAAGGAAGAAGAAGGAGAGCAACCCCAAAAATATGAGCTACATGGATAATCTTCGAGATATGGTGAATAGAAGTGTTCATTCCGCTATGAACACACAAGGAAATTTTCAAGGATTTCAAATGCCAAATTGGGAGCAACCGGATTACGGAGTACAAGATATGCAATTCCAACAACAAGGTTATGAGAATTTTGGAGTTCCTCATCAAATGCATCATCAAGTATACCCTCAAGGTGTGGAAGATGGTTTTCAAGGAAATTTTTCTAGAAATCAAGATGGAAATCAACCACAACTATGGGGAGATTTTCAAGACTCCAACACCTCTTATTTCGCCCAACTTGACTATAGAGAGAAGCTTAGAGATGAGTTGATCGAAAAGATTATGGAGCGCATGGAGAAGGAGAGTAAGTATAATGAAGCGTGGATGGATCGAATGGAAAATTGGTGTGAAATGGTGACAAGTGCAATAGTAGCATTCGGTGCTAGATTGGATTCCATTGAGCACCAAGTTAGTCAAGTTGTATCCACCGTTGAGAACAACAAGCGTTCTACCTCCGGAACGAATCTATGCATGGCCATTAAAGATCGAAAAGAGGATAGTTTGGGGGTTGATGAGATTATAAAGGAAAGAAGAGAAAGGATGCCTAAGTGGGTGAAAGCTAAAGAGTTGAAAGAAGAGTTGAAGGGGGAATTCGATAGATTTGTCGAGTCTCTTGAAGAGATGGTAGAGAAAGTCAAGATTCAAAATCAAAAAGAGATTCATGCCATTATGGAAGAAAAGAAACCTCCGGAAACTAAGATCATGGATTCTACTCCCCACAAGCCAAAACCTTCTCATTCTATTGAAATTTCAAATTCTCTTAAAAACTTCCATGATTTCATTGATAAAAATTTATTTGGTGATTGTAGGAAAAAGGTTGCAAGAGGGCACCAACACTTGTCAATGCCCGAATTCTTACCGGGGGATGTGGTTGAAGTTCAAAATGCATATAAAGTCCCATGGAAAAAGTGGAACAAGTGGAAAGGGCCATTCCTTGTGAAGAACGCCTTCGGAGACCAATTGCTTGAACTATTTAACAAGAAGGGAAACGTTCTTGTGGTTGAGCGTGAGGGCACAAGGCACTACTTCAAGAAGAAACCTATGATAGTGCCTAAGGACTATTCAAGACCCCCATGAGCTAAAGACTATCGTCCGGCTTGAAGACGTTAAACTTAGCGCTAGATGGGAGGCAACCCATCATTATCTTTATTGCTTTCAATAAGGATGGTGGATTTGCTTGTTTTGCATTTTTGGTATGTATGTTGATTGTGCTTGTGAGGAGAATGCGTATTGGACATACGATAAGTGCTTGATTTGAAATGTGATAGTAAGTCACACCACTTTTTGCAAACTTACCTCGAAACTCTTGTTTCAATTTAGGTTTGGGGGGATATGGTGTGGTGTGACGTACTTTGTTTTGAAAGCATATACTTTTCATAGTTTTGGGCTAATTTTAAAAATTTTCTCATGAGTTTGGTTGAATTTTGGTATGATTGGTTGTGTTGAAGTGCATGTGAGTCCATATTTTTAATGAAATTGTTAAGCTAATGGTGTTTGTTGAGTTTTTGAGTATAAATGAAGGGTATTGGAAGCACGAAGGGAGCTTAGAGCTAACGCTTTCCTTACCAAATGCCTATTGAGGGAGTACTCTACACCTTAGCACTTCTAATTGATGTTGATTTGGATTGATGGATTAGCATGCTACTTCATGTGTTATGTTTTGGGATGTTTACTTCCGTAATTTAGGATTTCAATTTTCAATCAAAGATGGGGATACTTGTGAGCTTAATTGATCATGGATGATATAGAATGTGTGCTTTATTGTTAATGATGGTGATTTTTGTTTTTGCATGTTATGTGTTTTTGTTTTGTTTCTTGTTTGTTGAGTCTTTATTTTATGTTTTGTGTGTTTTCTTATTTTTATCTTGGTATGTTTGGTGGTTTGTTTTGGGATGTTGTGAGTCATTTTTGAACATGAGTGGTGATATGTTGTGGTAGTAAGTGATGACAAGTTATGATTAAGAATCTCTACACTTTCGAATTGTGACATGTTTTACATAACTTGTTCAATTTTGAGATGAATGTGGTGTAATAAGTTTCTTAAGATCCAATGCATAAGCTTGTGAGAATTTGAGCCTCAACCGTGCATACATGGTTTTTCTTCATGAGTGGATTGGTTGTGTTTGATAAGCTGGAACTTGCTCAAGGACTATAGGAACGAGCCCGATTTGTGGAGATTAGTGAAATGATCTTAGGCCATCCTTGTTATTCATAGTTATTGTCATATATTTTCCTACCATGTACATCATCCCTACTTAACCATTTTGAGCCTTAAAGCCTATTTATTGTGATATAAGCACATTACAAGCCATGATTACCGACTTAAGCCTTACATATATACCATTTGTGTGGGTGATTGAGGAGATGATGGTTTACAAGGTTTGATATGAGAAATGTTCAAGAAAAAGAAGGAAATGGTAAACAAGCAAGAAAAGGATGAAAAGAGCTAAATCAAATACACATGCAACCTTCAAAGTAAAAAGGAGAAAATCAACAAAAATATGCTCAAGTACTTAAAAGTTCAAAGAAGGAAGCATGCATTAAAAGAAGCTCAAAATCTAAGGAAAGTTGATGATTAGTGCTTGTGATTACCAAAGTTGAGAAAGGAAGAAAGAAAAGTGGAGAAGTTGAGGAAGTTGATCATCTCTTCGATTACTTACACTTGTTAGTCACTATTATCCCTACTTTTCCTACCCTACCAAAGAGCCTATCATTACATCCTTAATAAAAGACCTTTTTGATCACTAATGAAAACTTTGGTGGTTTGTGAATGTAGTCCACGAGCAAGCTTATAGCGAGTCGAGACAATCGATTGATGAGTGTTGATTTACCTACTTTAAAGAGTGTTGAGTGACATTTACAACCTATGTGAGGCTTGGACCAAAAAGAGACTATATTACACTAATATTCTCTTGTGATTGAACTCGTTAATTCTTTATGTCATGAATCTAATGTTGTAGGATGCCTTAGCATAGTTTGTAATTCTTATTATTATTGATGTGTTGTTACTTATGTTCGTTTAGTCTTTTCCTAGGTGAAAATCACTCTCCTTGGTTTATCATTTTCATTGTGCAGGGACGCACAACACTTTAAGTTTGGGGTGTGATGAGTGATATTTTCACCTAGATTTTAGTATCTTTTTATGTGAGTTTTCGTATGATTTTATCCGTATTTTATTGTTATTTAGTTGTGTTTTTTGTTTTTATTGAAATGTGTGTGAATGAGCTTAAATGTATGATTTTTAGGTAAAAATGGATCCTAGACGTGATAAGGAAGATGTAGGAAAAAGCGGATATCAATTCGGAGTTGAAACGAGGGAGAATGAGTCAAATCAAGCAAAATGCTGAAAAAACGCACGTCCAACTTGTATAATATTTCTGTACTCTTGTGGAGCTCAAAACTAGAAGTGTAATACATTGTTAGAAAGCCATAGAAAAGAGGATTATTTTGGTATGAGAAACACTTCAATTGGAGGCGAAACGAGAAAGTTATGATTAAAATGGTGACGTCGCGCAAGCTGTTCCTACTCAGCACGGTTGTGCTACTTTGCATGACTTGTTACACCCTCAAATATTGGAAGTTTTGTCAGATCTTTATATGGATAGAAAGCCAAAGAAAAGAGGATCATATGAGCGCAAGAATTATTCAAATCAGAGATCGGATGTGGAAGTTATGCGCGAAACAGTGAGACTGCGCAGCCCGTGTTACGCAACACGACCCGTGTTACGCAACACGGCCCTGTAAGCCCTGGCCGTTTTCTGACATCAGAAACGCCTACACGGCCATCCTGTGGTCGTGTTGCAGCACACGAGTCGTGTTGCTGCAGCATCAGAAACACATCAGAATCCTTCTAGAAGCCTCCCAAGGGGTATAAATACCCAATACTTCAATATGTGAAAGGAAGATCCGAATTCCAACCCTTCTACACACACCTCACACACCATTTCTTCCATTTTCCACCATCATCTTCATCCATTCTTCATCCACCCATCTACACTTGATCCCCTCCATCAAATCCACCATCCAAGTGATCAAGGAAGCAAGGGAGAGTGAGATCACAAGAAGAAGAAGGAGATCTCCATTGAAGCACTTCAAAGGGGGAATCTAATTCTAATTTTTGTGTATTTCTTTATAGATTGATCATGTTTTGTAAGGATCTTAATGTCTATGTTAATTTTCTTATGGATATGAGAGGCTAATCTCCTTTGTGAGATTAGCTCCATGATTGGTGTTGGATAATTTAGTTTTTTATGCAAATTGATTTTAATCTTGAATGGGCTTTGTGTTATTTCTATCATTGATTGTTGATTGCTTGATGTATATGATGATTTGTGTGATTAATTGTCATGGGCATGTGATTAGATTGAGAAATCAATTATGTGTTTAGGATAGTTCATTGAATCATTTCATCATACACTTCATGTGCATTAATTTAGAATGAGATAGAGATATCCTTCTAGATTTAGAACCCTTTGATAGAACATTTGATTAGCTTAATCGAGAGGTTGGTTGATTAAATGAGGAGACCCAAACAATTAGTGAATTCATAGTACCTTAAAAGGGAATATTGCTTATGATTTAGTACCTAATTAGGGAACTCATAGAGTAATTAGTACCTAGTGGGAGGTGTTTGCTATTGTCTCGATCCTATGTGCGTTTGGGAGCCTTGTTGAGGGACTACATCCTATCCATCTCGAGAGAGAGTTTAGGTGGAATTATTGATCGCTTCTATACCTTGTCCATGAGAGATTAGAATTAATTGCATAATTACTTAATTATCTATGCCATGATTGTTGTTAATCTCATCCTTGCATCATTTGGAACCCATCTTATCTTTGCATTTATTTTATCTTTATTTCTTGCTTTAGCATAATTGCATTCATTTGCTCCTATCCGCTCCTTTCCGTCGTCCTTATAAAATCACGATAAGCTTGAGATCGCTTAAACTATAGCACGTTCCTCCCTGTGGTTCGATAATTTCTTTAATTGGTCATACCCGCTATATTATGATCAATCAATACTTTGAGACGGAAACTTTTTCTTCTCTATTGTCTGTGTCAACTGGTTCACGTTCCCAGTCATCTGCCCCATCGATAAGGTTAGGTCCTTCATCTAATTTGACAAGTCTTTATAATTTGAGTCAATTTTTGCTTCAAGACGATCCACCCTTATATCATTCCTAGCCATATAATGGTTCACCGTATCCTCCAATTCAGGTTTCCCTTCTTCCGTCTTAACACCAAAATTAACACCAACAGGAGGTTGCATTGCTGCGTTTGGATTGTTCCATGAAAATCTGGCCTCCTTGGTTATTGATAGTTACCCGGAGGACCACGATTGTTGTAGTTTCCTTGGTAATTCCTATTTTCTTTATTGTTCAGATACTTCGTTTCTTGAATACTTTGTCCTATGGCATAATTTGCCTCTTCTAATTCCTCTTGGATCAATCTTTCTTCACCATTATCCTGTTGCATCATCATTGGTACTCTCTATGACAACTCATTAATCTGCTTCTACTGAGATTCAAGTAGCTTGTTGATATTAGCGAAGCTAGAGACAATCTCATCTTCCCTACTCGACTTTACCATGGTGTGCTCAACCTGTGCTACCTTTCAAAGGACATAGGTCCCTCTTACTTTATGAGTTGTCTAATCTCTTGAATTCATCGAAATATCCTCAAAGAACTTTTCGGCCTCAATGGATGTCTTAGCAAGTAGTGCTCCATTCGATAAAGCATCGAGTAGAACTTAACATTCAATTGCTCCCATGTAGTACATTCAGCAGCACTAAGAGTGTCTCACCAATCTCTCGCTCTTTTAGTAAGCGAAACTTTAAATAAGTTGATCCTCCTCGCATCTTCATGAGTTCCTGCATCCTTTTGTGTACTTGCATAACTAAGGAACTTATTAAGATGTTGTTGAGGATCCTAGAAAGTTCATCCAGAGAAGGAGTTTCTTTCTATCATGCTGATAAGAGCGGGATGAAGATCAAAATTGGCGTTGGCTCCACGTGCTCTTAATAGCCCCATGTTGCCCCCTCTGTTGTTCTTAAAGACTTCACGGATGGCAACATTGTCCGGATTTACCCTATCTTGGGCCATGTTGACTGCTTCTGCTTTCGACTTGTCTTTGGTTGCAGCTTCAGTTTTTTTGAGTTCTGTACTTCAACTTCAACTCCAAGATTAAGAGCTTCGGTTACTTTCACGTTCTTATTCTTCTTTTTCTTTGCCTTCTTCTTCCTTTTCGATGCTCTAATTTTCGGATCAAAAGGGGCTAGTGTTGCTCCCTTCGACCTAGTGTGCATACAACTAAGAAAAATTCAGCATTAGAAATTAAAGACAAGTATGGAGTAGTCTCAATTAAACTAGAAATAATAAAATCGATAAGGACAACCGTCCCAGGCAACGGTGCCAAAAACTTGATGGGCATTTTCTCAACACACAATTAATCCCCAAGTATGAAGGATGCGATTGTAGCTTAGATAAGCGACCAAGTTATATATCGAACCCAAAGGACAGATGATTATCAATTTATTACTAACTTAATTAAAAGAAACTATTGTTTGGCAATTTGATTTGAGAATTATTATTAAACTAATAAACAAAGTAACTAAATAATAATAAAATAAAAGCAGTATAGAATAAACGAGAGTTAACAAGTGAGAAGATATGTAGCTCTTCGGACCATCTAGTTTCACTAATTAATCTTCCTTCCATGTATCAATGTTCGACTCTACCTTGTGGAATATGGATGCATTACTAAACCATGTAAATTTACTCTATAGACACAAGCAGATAAGCGTGTAACAGGTGTGTATTACCTTGGTGCAAGAACATAATTACACCCCCCCTTTCTAGGTACTATCAGTATCAATTATTTCCCGTGCACTAAGTACTCTAACCCGATATGATCTCTCTTTATAGATACTATATGATAATCCTCTTTATTCTACTTACTAACTCGAATTCAATTCAATTAATAAGTATTTATATAAGATACTTCTAATGAAGCTTCGAAGTCCCCTCACTTAGAATCAAAACATAGAATCCTACTCAGTAGTGAACGCACTCAATCAATAACCTAGATATGTATTCAGACTCTATATAACAGTTAATGATGCACAAAACAACTCTGAGTATGAATTAAAAATGCATTGTCTTATATAATATAAATCTACAAGTAATGTTGTACGGAATATACACACAGAAGTTCAATTAGCTAAATAAAAACCTTCATAACACTAGAACTAGCAAAGCGGTTCTAGCCCATGACATTTCGAAGAACGTTCACGGTGTTTGGATAGATCTTACCCATAATCTTGAAAATTATAAGAAAGATTAAGTTGCGAAGTAAACCCTAGATGTGGGCGCCATCGCTTCTCGCTCCGTCTTGAATCTTCACTTGGTTCTCACTTGATTCGCTGCACGAATCTCTCTCTATAGCTCCTACAGATGGAGTTGGGGTTTGGTTGTGATGTAGGATGGATATGGAATCTAACTCTCTTTTTAATGTGATCTGCATCATTTTTTATACTTGTAACTTCTCCTCATGGACCTTTCTTAAATATAAAAATTTCTTACTCACACAAAAGAAATAAAGCAATAAAACGGAAGAGTAAGCTCTCAACAAGCGCTCATGTTTAACGTCGTAGAGTCACGACGGTACCAAATCAGATCAAGGTATCATCAAAAATGACACACGCATCATCCGGCGACCTATAATGCTTCAACCGATGCCCATTCACCGCGATAACATCTCCATCTTTGTCAATAAGTTCAAAACTCCCCCCTCCTAAGGCTCGATGAATCATGAACGGACCCGTCCACTTAGACTTCAACTTGCCTGCAAAAAGCTTCAAACGAGAGTTAAAAAGTAATACCTCATCTCCTTGCTTGAACTCCTTGTATGAGATCTTAGAATCATGCCACCTTTTCATTCTTTCCTTATAAATCTCTGAATTCTTGTAAGCACGACTCCTAAACTCATCTAATTGATTCATGTGAGTTATCCTCAACTCCTTCACATCCTTAAGGGTCAAGTTCAAGCATCGCAAAGCCCAAAATGCTTTGTGTTGAATCTCTACAGGTAAGTGGCACGGCTTCCCATAGACAATTTGATACGGTGACATATCTAACACCGTCTTGTAAGCGGTCCGGAACCCCCATAACACATCATCAAGCTTCATAGCCCAATCCTTTCTATTAGTTCCTACCACTTTCTCCATAATCTGTTTTACTTGACGGTTGGAGACCTCTGCTTGCCCATTCGCTTGCTGATGATAGGGTGTAGTAACCCTATGCTTAACACCATAATCCTTAAGCACCTTCTCAAGAAATTTATTGACGAAGTGGGAACCTCCATCACTAACTAGCGCTCTAGGAACTCCATAACGGGCAAAAATATGTTTCTTCAAGAAAGATAAAACAATTTTCGAGTCATTAACACGAGTAGGAATCGTTTCCACCCACTTTGAAACATAATCCACAGCAAGAAGAATGTAGAGAAACCCATTCGACGGGGGAAAAGGCCCCATAAAATCGATCCCCCATACATCAAATATCTCCACTACTATGCTAGGCTGCATTGGCATCTCATCTCTCCTACCTATATTTTCCATGCGCTGACATCTATCGCAAGACGCCACATAGCTCTTACTATCTCTAAACAATGTAGGCCAATAAAGAGCGGATTGAAGTACCTTAGTTGCAGTCTTTTGTGCTCCGAAATGCCCTCCATTTGGTTGTGCATGGCAGAACTCAAGCACACTCTCCATTTCCATCTCGGGTACACATCTTCGGACAATAGAATCTGTACAAATCTTGTAAACAAACGGATCATACCATATAAATGTCTCAACTTCCCTCCGAAATTTCGCAAGTTGATATCGGTTGAGATCCCTTGGAATTTCTCCAATGACAATGTAATTAACATAATCCGCGTACCATGGATCCATACCTTGCGCTGCGACAACACATGCTCGCTCAGCTCCTTCAACAGCCACAGCCATGATCTTCTCATCAGGGAACATCTCTTCAATATACTCGAAAGAATTATCACAATGCTCTCTAGTCTCCAACCTTGACAAGTGATCTGCCAACACATTTTCTGTTCCTTTCTTATCCCGAATCTCCATGTCAAACTCCTAAAGTAGTAGAATCCACCTTATAATCTGAGGCTTCGTCTCCTTCTTCTCCATCAAATACCGAATCGCTGAGTGATCCGTATACACAATCGTCTTCATGCCAACCAAGTACTGACGAAACTTATCGAATGCATACACAACAGCCAAAAGCTCCTTTTTAGTCACCGTATAATTCTTCTGTGCCGCATCAAAAGTCTTACTCGCGTAGTAAATGGCGCAGAACTTCTTCTCCCTTAGCTGCCAGAGCACCACACCAAGTGCTACATCACTTGCATCACACATAAGTACAAACGGTTGAGTCCAGTCCGGTGTGATCAAGATAGGGGCAGTAATAAGCGCCTTCTTCAAAACTTGAAAAGCTGTTAGACACTCATCATTAAACACAAAAGGAATATCCTTTTCAAGTAAATGAGATAAGGTCTTAGAGTATTTCGATAAGTCTTTTATGAATCTCCTGTAAAAATCGGCGTGTCCAAGGAACGACCGCACTCCTCTTTCATTGGTCGGTGGTGGAAGCTTCTCAATTGCCACCACTTTAGCACGATCTACTTGTAATCCCTTGGCGGAAACATGATGCCCAAGAACAATCCCATCCTTCACCATGAAGTGGCACTTCTCCCAATTCAAGACAAGATTAGTTTCTTGACACCTCTTCAAAACAACAGCAAGGTTAGACAAACAAATATCAAAAGAAGAACCAAAAATTGAAAAATCGTCCATGAATACTTCCATGATCTTCTCTATCAAACCATCAAAAATCGCCATCATGCATCTCTGAAAAGTAGCAGGCGCATTACACAATCCAAACGGCATCTTCCTAAAAGCAAAGGTCCCGTAGGGGCAAGTAAAAGTGGTCTTTTCTTGATCCTCGGAAGCAATCATGATTTGATTATACCCCGAGTATCCATCCAAGAAATAATAAAACTCGTACCCTGCAAGACGATCCAACATTTGATCCATAAACGGAAGAGGAAAATGGTCCTTACACATGTTCTCATTTAATTTCCTGTAATCCACACATGTACGCCATCCCGTAGGAATCCTCGTGACTATAGCTTCTCTATCTTCAGCTTTCACTACAGTCATACCCCCCTTTTTAGCAACTACATGCAATGGACTCATATGGGGACTATCACTAATAGGATATATAATTCCAGCGTCCAACCCGTAAGGATTTGCTTCCTTATCACCTCTTGAATTGCGGGATTCACCCTACGCTGATTTTGAACACTAGCCTTGGCTTCATCCAACAACCTAATCTGATGCATACAATACGAAGGACTAATACCTTTCAAATCATCAAGTGACCACCCTATTGCAGACTTGTACTTCCTTAAGACATCTAATAACTCCTCAAGTTGATCATCATTAAGGGAAGAAGATACAATTACCGGATATTTTTCATTATCACCAAGAAAAGCGTACTTCAAGTGTTCCGGCAATGGTTTCAACTCCTCGTTTCTTTCTTCCACTGGAGTGCTTTCGTTATCCAAAGGTAAGTACTTCCTGGTCCATTTGACTTCTTCCACCTTATTTCTTTCCAATGCAAACCTGTCATCACCCAAAGCAAGTAAGTTTTCAAGAAATTCAATACATACCTCGTTAGAAAGTCCGTCAAGCTCCGTAGTGGGATAAGTAAGAGACTCCAACAAACATGTCTCAAGAGGATCCTTTGATAAGATCAGAGACATATCCTCCTTCACAATCTCCTCCACTACGTCAATACTATAACACTGGGACTCCATTGGCATCTTCATTACTTTGTCCAAGTTGAAAAGTACTTCTTCTTTGTCCATTCGCAACTTCAGTTCTCCCTTACGAACATCTATCATAGCTCCAGCCGTAGCAAGGAATGGCCTCCCCAAGATTAAAGGAACATTATCCTTGTCATCATCCATTTCTAGTACAAGGAAATCCACAGGAAAGACTAGCTTCTCCACCTTTACTAGAACATCTTCAACAATACCTTTCGGAAACGTCATTGATCTATCTGCCAATTGGAGAGCAACAGTTGTCAGAGTCAGCTCCCCCAAACCAAGCTTCTGAAAGATGGACAATGGCATCAAATTGATGCTTGCTCCTAGATCGCACAAAGCTCGCCGTGCTGACCCCTTCCCGATCTCACATAGAATAGTAAAGCTCCCCGGATCTTTCATCTTTGGTGGCAACTTCTTTTGAATAATTGAGCTACAATTCTCAGATAAGTTTACCATTTCAACTCCGGTTAAGCTTCACTTCTTCATCAATATGTCTTTAAGGAATCGAGAATAATATCGCATCTCCATGATTGCCTCTGAAAAAGGGATGTTCAAGCTTATCTTGTTCATTATCTCTGAAAACTTCTTGAACTTCTCTTCCAACCCCTTCTTCACTAGCTTGTAGGGAAACGGTGGAGGTATCTTTGTTTTGGGAATCCCCCATTCATCACGATCAACCTTCTCCGCTTTCTCCTTTTCGGCTCTTAATCGCTTAGCTCTTTCCCATTTTTTTTCAGCTATTATGTCTGTACTTTGCTCATTCCGTACCACTGGAGTTGCATCAACATCAAAAGGAACATCAGGTGCATCAATCAAAATATTTTGGCGAGGTTCGACTAGGGTTCGACCAGTTTGAGAGGTCGAACCAGCATTGTATTGGTCGAACCTCTCTCCTGGAAGACTGATCTCATTCTGCTCTGGAGGTTCGAATTGGGTTCGACAAGGATTGGAGGTCGAACCATTGCCCCCGAGGTCGAACCGCTTCACTGTATAATCTCTATCCTCCGGTTCGACCTGGGTTCGACCTGAAGAGTTGGTCGAACAATTTCGATCGTGGTCGAACCGCTTCACTGTATAATCTCTAACCTCCGGTTCGACCTGGGTTTGACCTGAAGGGTTGGTCGAACCATTTCGATCGTGGTCAAACCGTTCCTGCGTCAACACAGAGTGCTCTGGCTGATGAGGTTCGACCATGGTTCGACCTGTATGCCAGGTCAAACCCTCTGAGTGTTGGTCGAACCGTTCCTGTGACAAAACAGAGTGCTTTTGTTGATGAGGTTCGACCTGTATGCCAGGTCGAACCCTCTGCGTGTTGGTCAAACCGAGGCTTAGAAAATTCCAACTTTGATTCTGGCCTCATCGGTCCCTCGTACTGCATTCCCGACCTCAGTGTGATGGCATTACACGACTTTGGATTCTCTATACTCTGAGACGAAAACTTCCCTTTTCCTACAGTTTGAGTCAATGTGTTCACATTCTCTGCAATTGTACCCATCAACAACGTGAGATCTTTCACTTGAGTGGACAAATCTCTGTGGTGATCATCAATCTTTTTCTCAAGTTTTGCCTCAAGGCGGTTCACTCTTTCATCATTCTTTACCATGTACCGATTCACAGTATCCTCAAAACCAGACTTCCCTTCTTCCACCTTTTCTCCCGGATCAACACTCATCGGAAGTTACACTGCATTGTTCGTATTGCTCCATGAAAATTCAGGCCTCCTTGGTTGCTGTTGATAACTACCAGAGGGACCACGATTATTAAAGTTCCCTCGATAGTTCCCTTGGTAATTCCGGTTTCCTTGATTTGGGTACCTCGTTCCTTGAATACTTTGACCCATGGCATAATTTGCTTCCTCCAATTCTTCTTGGATGGTTCCATTATTCATCATCTCTTGCTGCATGATTGGCACTCGTTGAGATATCTCGCTGATCTGCTTCTATTGAGACTCAAGTAGCTTGTTGATATTGGACAAGCTCGAAATGATCTCATCCTCTCTCTTAGTTTTCACCATTGCTTGTTCAACCTGAGCTACCTTTCCAAGAACATACATACCTCTAACTCTATCAGTAGGCCAATCCCTCGAATTCATCGATATGTCTTCAAACAATCTCTCGGCCTCAACGGATGACTTTGTAAGCAATGCTTCATTAGAAGAAGCATCAAGTAGCACTCTTGATTCACAGTCCAATCCATTATAAAATATACTGATATATTGGGCTTTAGATAACCCATGTTGAGGGCACTTCCTGAGCATGTCCTTGAATCTATCCCACGCTTCATGAAATTTCTCACCTCCACTGATAGCAAATTGGTTAATATCTTGCTTCATCTTAAACACCTTCGAAGGTGGCATATACCTTTCAAAGAACCTTAACTTCAATTGCTCCCACGTGGTGCACTCAGCTGCGTTAATAGTATCGTACCAATTCCTCGCCTTTTCAGTAAGCGAGAATTTGAACAAAAGGATCTTCCTAGCATCTTCATGTTCTCCTATGTCTTTTTGAGTACTTGCATAGCCCAAGAACTTGTTCAGATGTTGCTGCGGATCCTTGAAAGACCCTCCTGAAAAAGAGTTTCTTTCTATCATACTAATAAGAGCGGGATGAAGATCAAACGCTGTGTTAGTTCCCCTTGCTCCTAAAAGCTCATAATTTCCAGCCCCATTATTTCTGAAAACCTCTCGGATGGCTAGATTATCTGGATTCGCTGCCATATTGACTGTTTCTACTTCCAAATTAACTTCAGTTGTAGCCTCAATCGTTTGCGAAATCAGCTCGTCAACCTCGACTCCAAAATTCAGAGCTTCAGTTGGGTCAATTATCTTTGCCTTGCTCTTTTTCTTCTTCTTCTTTCTTGATGATGCTCCAATCTCAGGATTATACGGTTCAAGATTACCTTTCTTTGATCTTGTGAGCATACACCTAAAACGAATAAGAAAGAAAACAACAAAACAAGGTAAATAGTCCTAATAAACTAGAAATACAAAAAGATATTTTACGCCGTCCCCGGCAACGGCGCCAAGAACTTGATAGGGGTTTTCTCAACACACAAATTAATCCTCAAGTATAAGGATATCAATTGTAGTCGCGAAGATGACCAAGTTACAATATCGAACCCAAGGGACGGTTAAATATCAATTTTGTTATCTTCTAGTATATTTTAGACTATGTTTGGTAATTGTAAAGATTTAATGGATAATAACTTCTAATCGAAATAGCAATAAGAAATAGCAAGAGTAGAGAAAAGTGAGTTGTGATCAATAAGAATAATAGGTAGTTCGTCGGGTAATCTAGTTTCACTAGCAATTCGTATTTTCATGTGATGGTGTCCGACTCTGCCCTGTGGTTTGTGGACGCATCACTAGACCATGCAAGTTTACTCTATAGACACAAGTAAATATGCGCTTGACACGTTTGAATAACATCGGAGCAAGAGATATGCTTCACCCCCCTTTCTAGGTACTATCATAATCAATTATCTTCTACGTCTAGAATCTAACCCGATTTGATCTCCCTTTTTAGGTACTATAAAGTTATACTCTTCATCCTATTCATCAACTCGAATTTAATTCAATTCATGAATATTCATATAAGACGGTTCTAATAAGACTTCGGAATCCCTTCACTAAGAATTATAACAATAAACCCTGCTCAGTAGTGAACGCACTCAATCAATAACCATGTTATGTATTCAGACTCTACGCAACGATCATTGATGCACAAAACGACTATGAGTATGGATTAAATATGCAATCTTATATAAAACAAACCACAGGTAGTGTTGTACGGAGTTTTACACACGAAATACGAATTACATCATGAAACTTTCATAACCCTAGAACTACCAAGGTGGTTCTAGCCCATGATTGATCTAGGAACAATCATGGTTAGATTGATCATTCTTACTTGAACCTTCAGCGAACCTCTGTCACAGCCCTCCGGATGGATCACCACCTCTACTCTTGTCTCTCTTATGATTGATGATCAAAAGCTCCCTTCATTCTCTGTATGAGCCTTCTTTTATACTTGTAATCACGTCTCTAGGGCTTGGAATGGGCTTTCTAAGTGTTCTCACGCGTTTCGGCCTCGAAAATCCGGATAAGGTAAGTTCTAGCGCATAGGTTCGACCACGTCAAATAGGTCGAACAACTGGCCACAGGTCGAATCCCAGGTCGAACCCTGCTACTGGAAGAATTCTGTACAGGTTTGACCTTCTGGACAGGTCGAACCACTTAGGCCTTGGTCGAACCCCAGGTCGAACCTCAACACTGGACAACTCCCGCTCTCGATTCGACCAACTGGCAAGTCGAACTAAAATGTCGTGGTCGAATCCTCTTTTCCGCAAACTGGTTCGACCACGGTTTGACCTGATGGACAGGTCGAACCACTCAAGTCGTGGTCGAATCCATCTCTGCAAGCTCAGCAACATTGGTTCGACCTGCTGGAGAGGTCGAACCCTCCTCCAACCAGGTCGAACCCACCTAATTCTTGGGCGGTTCGCGTGGCTTCGACTCTGTCTCTTCGATTCTTGGCTCTTTCACTCCGTTTTTGCTAAGAAAACACTCAAATAGCTCCACTAACACCTGATTCATGCTAATTCACAATATATATAGGTTTTCCACCTATTTCCACATCAAAACTCTCCAAAACTAGCACAAAACATAGCGCCAAACTTGTGAATTTACACACTCATCAACCTTTACTGGGCTTTTTCGTAGAAAATATGTACATGCACGCACTGGAGGTAAAATCCCAATGTTTCGGTGTTGATGTGTCCCAGTTCGACCAGACTGGACTTGGTCTAACTGGACCCCCTTGGTCGAACCACGATCAAACAGCGTGTCTGTAAACTAGACTTTGTCTCGCTCTGCAGTTCGACTTGGCTCTTGTAGTTTGACTTGGCTTTACTTGGTCGAACTAGACTTCCTTAGTCAAACGACCTCTCTGTAAACTAAAACACCCCAGTTCGACTTCACTTCTGTAGTTCGACCAGGCTGAGCTTGGTCGAACTGCATCCCTCTAGTCAAACTATGCCTCAAAAATGTGTTTTCTAATTCCGAGCACTTCCGACCTATTTTCCTGTACAAATATGCTCAAATAGCCTAAGTAGCATCTGATTCGTGGATTTTCTATAAACATCCTGGTTCATCTTGATAATAGACTAAATCATACTCAATTTCCACACAAATCGGAGCTCAAAATACGTGAATTATCACTCTCATCAATCACAAGGAATAGAGTTTTCCTTTTAGTGATATGGAATATTACTTCAACTCATCTCCATCCTTCTGGGCATTTTAGTTCACCTTTGGTTGTGAACTTCTCTGGTTCCTGGATTACCTCCACGATCGGTTTCCTTCCCCATCTTTCACTGATCATTCTATCTTCTTGGAAAGAAATCCTTCTCCGCTAGAATTCGAGGTTATCTTGCCTATTCCAGACTGGCTTATCCTTGATCCTCAAATCTATATCGTGGATCGGTGGTAGCTCCATTATCTCTGGCCTAGTTGCGTATGCAACTCTTTCGAATACCTCTGGTATCTCAATATACTCTTTCATTTGGAATAAAACCGAATGATGAATGTTTGATAGAGCATATGAGATACTTTAGGTGATAGAGTACGATCTGTTCCCTTCTTTTATCAAATCTTTATTCTTGAAATCTTGATGAAGGGTAAGTACTCTACTAAAATCTTTATCCGCCAGATTATAGGAAATCCTTGGGTAGATGTAGGATGCCACCTTACCTTCATACAAGTTCCCTGATATTCCTCCAAAGTATGCCTCTCTCATATTCTTGATCCTCTTTTCAAAGATTGTAATATTGGTTGGTGTATCGATACCTTTTTTGAAAGTTACTTTGATGAGGATTCGAATAGCTCCGATATGGATCCAAGACATGGTCTTAGCGACTTCTCTCTAGAGTTTACTGAGTTCCTTCTTGATCATCGACAGGACCTAGCTGCATCTTCATCATATTTCTTGTGAACTACATAGGAATGGCAATCTCTCCTTCGATCTCCTTGTATATAATGTGATGTTTTCTCTTTTTGAAGCTGAGAAACCGCTCCAATCTTCCTATGGTGAATCCATCGTATAGATTGAGTCTTGGATCTTCTTTAATAATTCTCAAAAAGGCTTTATGAGAAATTGATGTCTGGGAAAAGAATCCAGACATATCTTCTTGCATCTCCTGCTTGAAGCTTTTTTCTTCGCTCCGACTCATCTTCAGAAGATCCGTCTTGATTGAAGAATTCTTCTTCATAGATGCTCTCCTCTAAATGTATATCTTCAAATTGATATACATACACCAGATCTTGGAAGTAAACAGCTTTCTCCATTTCTGAAGTTATTTTGAACTGTTGCACTCCCGGCTTCTGATTTTCTGGGCAATCTGGTGAGATATGTCCACTAGCTCCATACGTGTAGCAATTACAATCTTTGAATCTTTCATTGGCTCATGTGGGTGCCATTCGGAATGTCTTTCTTGTGGGAGTTCTTACTGTACTCCTCTGGTTTGAACCAGAGGATGAGGCTTGACTTCTCAAAATCCATCTTGGTGGTCCAGACCTTTGCCCTGATTTATAGCTTCGGACCTTTTGTTTGGACCAAAAGGATCTTGGTCTTCTAGACCTCCATCCTCCGTTTTTTTTGTATGTTGGGATGACTTTTCTTCATTATTTTCAACTTCCTAGGGTTTCTTCCAATGATGGTTGAAAGATCATTGCTATTGTAGCATAGGGGTACTGCCATGTTGATTCCCCTTAGTCTCTTGAAATTTTTATGTAGAGCTGCCTGATGACACCACTCCACAATCTTGGTATTGAGTAAGGACATTCTCCTTGCTATCGAGTCCAGCTCACGTGGTTCATATTCTTTGATAAGTATTTCTCACCATTGGCTTGGAACCTTGGCGAAGAATAGGTGGAATACTTTCTCCTCCTTTATTTTTGACTTCCATCTATACTCTGTGAAGAGTTTAATGTATTCATCTACATGACAAATGTCAAGTAGTTCTAAGCTGTATAGGGCATTCCAATTCTTTTTCTTCTTTTCTTCTTCCGTTCCTTCGAAGTAGCATACTCTGATGAAATGGATCTTGAAGATCTTGGCCATGCGATCAACACTATTACCAAGGTCTTCACCTTCCATGACCTCCTTCTTGATTTTGTCTTAGAGTAGCTCCCATGAGCACTTCACTGATCCTTCTAGGCTCATTGATGAGAGTGAAAATAAACGTGTTTTAGTGTCCAATTTAATACCTTTTTTATGGACACAAGTGTCTTATATTTGATATATGCGAGAAAAATATGCATTTGTGCGTTAGGTGGAAAAAGGAACGAAAGTGCAAAATTGGAGAAAAGGTGTAACTTGTGCAAGAATACTGAAAATGCACGTCCAACTTGTGTAATTTTTATGTATTTTTTGGATGTCCAAATTGGGTATTTGATATACTATTAAAAAGCTACGGAAGAAACAGTCATTTTGGTTTAAGAAACACCTCAATCGAAGTTTAGATGAGGGAGTTATGATAAAATGGTGAAATTGCGCAAGCTGTGTCGACCAGCAAGACTCATGCCACATTTGCATGACTTTTGCCCTTAAAATGTTAGAGTTTTTGTAAGTTCTTTATATGGATAGAAAGCCAAGGAAGAAAGGATCACGTGAGTACAAGAATTACTTAAATCAGAGTTCAGACGAGGAAGTTATGCTCAGAATCGTGAGGTCGCGCAGCTGCTGGCAAGAATTTCTAGAAATTTCCCAAAATTAACCCATATTTCCTATTTCTTGGAGCAAAATTAATTTCATTATCACATAATCCTCCAATATTCACCCATATCTTTTATTTCATTATTTTATCCCTCTCACACCTATATATTTACATCATTATTCATGTGAGTTAGACCATAACACATTCATCCTACACCACCCCACAAGGAGGGATCACCCCCAACCATCATCCACATCCTTTCCTCCATCCATCCATCACTATAAAGATTCATTTGTTGAATCAAGAAGAAAACCAAGAGGAGGATTCAAGACGGAGAAGGATGCGACGACGCCCACATCTATAATTTTATTTATTTTTTAATTTATCTTGTATTTTCCAGACATATGGGTAAGATCTATCCAACACCCATGATTGTTCTTCGCAACATCATGGTCTACAACCGTTTTGGTAGATCTAGGATTTTGAAGGTTTCATGAAATAATTAAAATTTCATGTGTATACTACGTACAACACTACTTGTGTTTTATTCTATATATGACTATGCGTTTTTAATCCATATTCAGGATCATTTTGTGCATCTTCAACTGTTATATAAAGTCTGAATATATATCTTGGTTGTTGATTGAGCGCGTTCACTACTGAACAGGGTTTATTGTTATGATTTTAAGTGAGGGGACTCTTAAGCTTTATTAGAACTATCATATGTAGATACTTATTAATTGAATTAAATTCGGCTTGATAAGTAGGATAAAGAGGGTAATTTTATAGTACCTATAAAGGGAGATCATATCAGATTAGAGTACCAAACATGCAAGGAAATAATTGATACTGATAGTACTTAGAAAGGGGGGGTTAAATTATATTTCTTGCTCCAAGGTTATTTATACGCGTTACACGCTTATCTACTTGTGTCTATAGAGTATATTCGCATGGCTTAGTGAAGCGTCCATAGTTCACAAGGAAGAGTCGGATATTGATACACAAAAGGAAAATCAATGAGTGAAACTAGTTTGCCCGGAGAGCTACCTACTCTCCTACTTGATTCACTTTGGTATTTTTCTAGTTCCTGATTTATTTTATTTGTTATTTTAATTAATTGTTTAGTAGTTGATAATTAAATCTCAACTTTTATTTCTTTTCTTAATTAATTTAGTAAATAATTAAATTGATAATATGTCATCCTTTGGGTTCGATATTTAACTTGTTCGCTTGCTTAAGTTGCAATTGATATTCTTAATACTTGGGAATTAATTTTATGTGCAAAGAAAACGCTCATCACTCATAGTCAGAAATCTTATGAACCCTTTTTTTTATCCAGCTCCAGTGCACTTCCTTCAATCTTCATTGGATTTGTCCACTCATCGATCAAGGTCTCTTTGTTCTTGAAGTCTAGAGTATTGAGATTTAGTATCAACCCGTATGGATTTATCGGTTCAAGGTGAGACCAACCATATGGAGTGTTGTGTATATTAGATCCTCGAACTTGGCTTGCTTCTATTGATAATCCAATCGCCTTCATTTTGAAATTTCCTTGGTTTTGGAATGTCTCTTCTTGTCTTACTTCATGGACTTTATGTGATCTAGAAGTTCCTTCATTTTGTCTCAACTCATGTTGTATCTGAGGAGCCTGCGACTGCTGCTGAGAGCTCGAAGTTTCTCCAGCATTCATCTTTAGATCTACAATTGATAGTCCTTGAAAGGACTCATCTAGATTTTGTAGATTCTCAAGATTCGCTCTTTCTATCTGGAGATGTGGAATCTCTTCGAAGGATAGCGATCATCTTTTCACTCTCGGTCTTTGGCCTTGTGACCTCTGTTGTCTTCCCCTTTTGATGTAAAAAGGGTTCTATTCTGAAGGTTGCTGGCAATCATCCTCCTGGCTTTCTCCCCGTTACCTTGATTTCTAGGAATTCTACTCGATTTATCAACTTCTTGATGAGGTCAAGATGTCTGTTCTGCAATGTCTCCGTCTTATCCATCTTGAGGCTGATCTCAAATATCGTCTTGGACATATTTTGGTAATATTCTCCAAAGAATTTCACCGTCTTCTATATTTCTCTTAGATCTTGGTTCATCTTAGAGTTATTTGCTTCAATCTCTTTCCACCCTGTCATTTTGACCACCATGAAAGTGATATGGCTTGCAGATCTCTCTTGGACCTTGATTTGGTCGTTTCCTCCATTATTCGTGTTTGGGACATGTCCATAGATCTTAGTGAAACTGTGGAACTCCACCGTATTTCTCGACACCTCCTTGGAGTATCTTATCTCATTCTTAGCGAGTTTCCTCTAAGCGTTCCTTCTTGGTGTAATTGGCACGAGCCTCTACCTGTTTTCATTCTCGTTCGAGACCATTTCAAAATTGGTTGTTGACCTCTACTTTCTTTCCGCATTTTGTCTATACAAAATATTATAATATTGTTGTATAGGGTTGCTCGTTCTACCATATCCAATAGGCCAGAAGGCATTGTTGCTCTAGTCTTAAACAGAGTTAATAGTCATGTCACACTCAGATGTTGAACTTTCATTCGCATTCATATATCTTTGAAACTCTCCTCGTTAAGTGATACGAGTATATAATTATTTTTTCATTCATAAATAAATAAACCTAGGGCTCTGATACTATTTTGAAGCGCGAAAAGTAGAGATAAATCTGGCCCGAGATAGGTATAACATAAATTTTGACTTAGGACTAATTTTTCACATTTTGGGGTCAATATTGCAAATTTATATTTTTGGTCCTGCTAAAAGACCATAATATTCCGTTAAATCTAGCAGAATTTTAATGAAAAACTCCAACGACACCAAAATTGCAGGCTACGGAACTATTTCTACAAGTGACCTTCTCCAACAGGACCAATTCTGCATTTCTCCCTAAATTTATTAGACAAAATCTCTTGTGACACTGAGTTTATATGAGACACTTTGTGAGACGCTTTAAAATATCATTGTTATATAGTTAAAGAATATTATTACTCTATTCGTCCCATAAAAATTGTGACACTTTCCTTTCTGTGTTGTTCCAAATAAGTTTTCACATTTACTTTTCAAGCTTATAGAACCTACACAAAATAATTAAAATATTCACATGGGGCCCACACACACCCCGACACACTGCTAATACACCTACCCACTATAAATTAAAATATTATATTTTCAATCTAGTAACCATTAAAATTTTATACTCTTTAATTTTCGTGCCAAAAAAAATGTTACAACCTTAATTGGATGGAGGAAGTAGTAGTTAAAATATATTTTTATAAAATATAATGAATGATTCTTGAATTATGTTTTTAGGATGTTATAATATAGTTAATAACAGACATACTTTAGTTACTATTAAACTTGTTTTTATCTTTATATTAAGTATATACTTTAATAATTGATCGACCCGTCTTAAAACTTGTCTCACAATTATTCGTTTCACAAGAGAGTATCCCAATTTATTATATCATGACTTCGATATTATATTAAATGGCCATCCATACAAAAGCTTTAAAAAAAATTAATACTAAATTAAATCAATATATATATTTTCAAAAAATGTAGACCATGCATCCCTCCGTATAACATGCGTAAATTATCTTGTCTAGTTATGGTGCATGCATCTTTCTACTTCAAAGTTAACCATTTAAGAATGAAAAATTATTGTGGGAAACCGTTACATTAAATCTTTTTGTTTTTCTTATTTTATTTTTTATATATCCACTCATCTCCTTAATATGGATTTATTTTGTCATTTTGGTTCGTCCCAATACAAAGTATACATTTTTCTTTTTGGTTGATGTGGTCCACAAAATAATATTATTATTCTCAACTCAAACACATGAGGTCCACACTCAACACTAATACAACTACTCACTGCACAATAAAATATTATATCTCTGAATTCACTATACATTAATTATACTACTTAATCTATGTATAAAAAACAAATGGATACCTATCAGCGGGATGGAGGGATACCTCATAAAGTATACTGCGGAGTATACTTTATGACTTATTTTGCTCAGAGAGTTTAATATTTACCCTTAAGATTATTATTAATGTGGATGTGATATTATCACAATCTTTTTAGTATTGTCTTTCCCAATTTTTTCGTGTTTTTGTTATTTAGGATGTTATAATATTATCAGCAACAAATTTGGTTTTCTGAATTGATAGAGCCAGAAACGATTATTCATAATTGCTGAAGTGTTAAGATATTATTAAAGCCTCTAGAATCAAAATTTTTCATATAACGGAGTTTGAGGGAGTTGGTAGGAGTTAAGATGATAACAACCTCTAACCAGCTCAACTACCATGAAGATCTATTCACATTAAATTATATATTAATAAGGGATGTATGGTCAGATTTAATGAGAGATTTTTACAGAGCATATTCAATAAATGTCTTCTTTTTAGATAGTACAATTCTATTATGTTTGTACTGTGAGAGTAAATAGTCGGGAGACTAGTCTTTTCAGTTTGGTGTGTATGACAATCGAGATGATTATTATAATAGGATATATTTTCTCTTTTGATTTTGTGATTGTTCAAGTTTCTCTTATAAGGGTCGACTTGTATTAATTTACTAAACATATCAGCGATGATATGTCTTTTTCCCTGAAAGCACCACTGGTGAAACACCCAATAGAAAGTTTTGAAAATACTCTATGTTAATATCTCCTTTAAAATTTCCATTGTGCTTTTTTTATCGAGTTTGTTATCGCTAATGTTATAACATTTCTTATAATAATGTACTCGCTTGTGAGGAATCCATTATGTGCACACACTAAGTTCTAACAATTAATTCAAAGGGATATAATTGTAATTAACTCAAAGAAAGTTGTGGGACAACAAAGGTTCTACATTAAAGTAGTTTTATGGGATACTCCATCTTTAAGAAGAGACCTACATGAGAAAAGAGGTTGGTGCACTGTCACTGATTTTTGTACATTAAAAGTGTATCCTCAAGTATACGGATTTAATTATACCTCATCGTGTAACCAAGTCAAATATCGAACCCAGAGGATATCAAACCACTAATTTTACTGCTACTAAACTAATTAAGACAAGTAATTAATTCTAATTTTTTAGAATAATTTATTAAATTACAAGACAATTAGTTATAATTCTTGCAAATTTCTTTTTGATCGGACAAAGTTAGTTGTTAATATAATTAGTAGTTAGTTCACCAAGTCTCCATACACCCTTATTTCTCCAAGCCTCCTTATATCTCCCCCTATTCATTCCCAAAGGGAATCGAACCTGGGTCTCTCACCTTAGTGAGGAGCCCAGTGGCCAAGTGAGCTAGCCCACTTGGTTAATTCCTGCAGAAATTATGATAGCAATCACTTAAAATGCTAAATCTCTATTTCTAGTAAACTTAGGATGTAAACATGGTTCAAAACCTCACCTGTAGAAGAATAATTCCCACTCCCTTTTTAACTACTTATGATGTTTATATTTTCCCAAGACAGGTACAAATATCGTAATATGCACTCCCTTTATAGGTACTTAAGAACACAACTTCAATTATCCATCTAATCATCTAAAAAACTAAATCATATAAATTGGTAATTAATAGGCTCATCAGATGTCCAATATTAATTATTCTAATGAATAAAGGTTATATGTTTAGATCCTCTACTCATAACATATAGACAAATATGATCCTCAACAATCATAAACATGCATAAGACAATGACATATATATGAATGAGAACAAATTAACAGAAAAAGAAAAATATAAGTCTAAATTAAAGCATTAATAAAGGAATAAACATTTTGCAGAAATCCATAACCTAGTCTAGATCATCAATTCAATCAATTCAAACCTTCAAAACTCCTAGAACTATCCAGAAAAAAATAGTAGCACATGGTGATATAAGTAACAACAATGTCTATGTATGAAAATTTATCCATAGGTCTATAATTCAGAAAGATAAAAGAAAGAATAAGAAAACCCTAATTATAGCGTGATTCTCCATTTTTTCTCTGTGGTCATGAATTTTCCATTCTCATTCTGTAGTAAACAAATATTGACGAACTCTCCAAGTGCGGGATGGGTGGATGAGATAGTAGATCTTGATTTCGGAATTGTAGCAGGTGATGGGTGTGAAGAGTTATCTCTGAAATTTCCCAAGTGTTCCTTTTATAGTTGAGGACTGGTAAAACTTGGACTCATTCTCAAAAATGGGTTTTTTAACGTAAAAAACACGAGTGGGCCGCGAAAATGATGAAAATAGGCCGGAACGAGTATCCACATGAGTCGTTCCATCTACCGGAATGAGCCGCGCAACATGTTGGTCAGCCAAGAAAACTCGACAGCTCTTAGCACGGGCATCAGCATGGCTCGGTAGACTCGACAGATGTGCTGAGCATTTCTTAGCAGCATTCGATACTCGTGCTCGACAGCTTCCGGCACAAGTGTGTGCTGAGGGCTGGTACGTGTCTTCAGCTTGACTGGCATGAATCGTGCCAACTATAATTCTTTTCATTTCGATCCTGACTTTCGATTTTTGCTCTTTTAACCCCTGTTTTTCACCTAAAAACATGGAATAACGCCTCACATGCATCTCTAACATAAATATATACAAATTAACCATATAATTTTCTAATACGAACATAAATTTCAAAAAATAGTACTTAATCAGACTCTAAAAAATCACGCAGATTTACACAATCATCACGCACATGGATCTCTCACCCTACTCGACATGCTATTGCGTATTAGGAGCTCAAATTCTGTTATTACATATTTAAGCATGGTTACATTGGTAACATTATGTTATATGTGAATTAAAAAACTAATACTCCCTCCGTCTCATTTCAGAAGGCACACTTTCCATTTAGTCTATCCCACAAAAGTTTGCACATCCTAAAAATAGCAATGAAAATTTACAAAAATAACCTTATAATACACTATAATTTACATATATGCCACCCAATTTATTAAACATATTATCTTAAATTATTTCACTTAATACATAATCAATAATTAATTAAAACAAATTAAAACATTTAACTTAAATCACAATAAATACTCCAACTCAAAATATCTGAACAGCCGATGAGATGAAACCCTAGATCTATTCTCTCACCTCCTTCAGTATCTGGCCTTCTCTCATCTCTTTCTTCGATCCATCTTCTCCACCATGTCCTCCAACGTATCTTCTCTCTTAGAGGATGATTCATTATAAATCTTAAATCTCAATTTTGATTCGATAGCCAATGATTCAAAGTGGTATCGGGTGAAGCTCTATATTACTTCTATGGAGATCGCGAGTCTGGTGGGTTTAGGAAAATGGAGATTTGGCCGGAGTCTGAGATATGCAAGGACACAATTGGCCATTCCGACCTCATTCGGTGGTCTCGGATTCCCCTTAACACAATATGGTAGTTTCGAGACGTGTTTGACCAATTCGGAGGTACTGGAGTCCCCATTAAATTATGTTGTTCCTGACACACAATCACCTGAGATGATAGACTCGCTTCTGGATTGTGTTGTTCCCGACACACAATCGCCTGAATCTGGATTGGATTTCTATATGGATGGTCCAGTTCAAGCTCCTACTGAGTTGAGTCCCGAATTTAAGGCCTTTATCAATGAGCTATTGTGCATGTTATGTCCTGCACTCAGGTATTATTCCATTTAAACTTTGCCATTATTGATATCAATTTGTACATTTGTGGGATTAATTCTTGGCTTCACGAGGTATGAATTGCTCGATGATGATAAAATTTAGGCTCTGTTCATGTTATTGTGTTTAATGTTGGTGACTGTGAGACTATTGAGGATGTTTATGTATTTCATATATAATGTATGAGACTATTGAGCGTGTCTCTGTGTTTCACTTGATGCCTGTTAGACCTTTAAACATGATGATAATTTACATATACTGAGGGCAGTGGTTTATATGCTTCTGAATTGATTTGAGTGGCTTAAATGGATGTGTTAGTTGATTAAAATCATATGTTTGTGTGTTTTGCTATTTCTATCAGATGAGGGTTATAACTATGATCATACTATTCTGTTGTGCTTGAGGTGATTCCTATGATGAAAATTTTCTGAGGACATTGGTTATGATGGTAATCATATGTTTGTGTTCGATGCTTCTGAATTGATAATTCTGAGTGGCTTAAATGAATTTGTTGGTTTATTAAATTCATTTGCTTGTTTCTCTATTGTCTTGTGCCTTTGATATTTTTCTTATAAGTGAGTTATGTGTCTTTGGTTGGCAAGCAACTATATATTGCTTGGTATTAGTGGACATAATTCTTTGACTACATCTTTTGTATTTGCAGCAATGCATCATCTTGTATAACTATAGGATAATTTCTCAATTCAAATTTCTTTGCTTCCAAATTCTAATATTTTTAAAACATTTCAGAAAATACAAAAGATAAACAGCAAAAGGGGCATACTTAAAGTGCCCTGTTTACACCCTAAACAAAAGATAAACAACAAAATGGGCATACTTAAAGTTCCCTGTTTACACCCTAAACAAAAGATAAAAAGCAAAAAGAGACATATATAAAATGCCCTGTTTACACCATAAACAAAATTAAAACAGCAAGAGAGGCATTTATATAATGCCTTGTTTAAGAGTTTTGTTTATGCTGCAAACTTCAAAAGATTCACAAAAAAAACACTTTAAAACTTGATTCTAGAAGCCTAAGCCTTGCATCAAATCTTTTATGTCATAGATTGGCTTATATACCTCCAAACCTTCAAGAAGAGTTTGAATGCTTACTCTTACAAGACTTTCATCAACCTCTAAATTTGTAGGCAAAACATTTGCATTGATCATCTTTTCTTTGCCCATATGTGGCAATGGGTATGCGTTACCTCCATTTACCTTCATGATTTCAACTAGACAAGCCTGCAAACTCAAAAACACCTTGTTTAAAGTGTTATGTGACAAGTTTTGACAAGAATTCTTCACATTATTGACCAAATCATCAACATTTGTACTCTTGTTCTCTCATTATAGAGATTGTATGGCCCTGAACCACCCCAAATCATTGACATTAGTATCCGGAGAGCATGAAGGTTGGCATACTGATGTCAAATCCATCAGAACTTGCAACTGATCTAAACTCAGGATCATTGTTAATGATATGAGGTGGGGCATTATCTTGTTGTATAACTATATTCTTGGTCATGGTTGGAGGCCATTTTGCCTTAATTGCTGGTATTACCTGTGTAATTTGAATAAATAAGCATGTTAAAGACATTGTAAATCAAAATTTGGAAGTTAGGGTTACTAAAAAGTGAATGATGACATTAAAATAAAGGTCTTGTATACCTTATTTACCAGGCAATCTCTGTTGACCTGCTTGTTGACTATAGGCTTGGTAATGAGAGTACCCCTCAATCTATTTTTTGAGTTTCTTTGTGTTGGCACTATTTCTGTGAAAGGAAAAATTCCTATTTTCCCATCAAAGATAACCTGACTATCATTACCAAATATGGGTCTTGAGACTGCACACATGAACATCACTTTAGTAATGAAAGTCTTTGACTTGCATGTTCTATGTGGCTCTTTCTCTCCTGGAACTAAGTAATACTTCTCATTTTCTCTAGTCATGAAGTGCCATTTTTCATCAATGTGAACTACATTCTCCATTGGTTTATTTATATCCCTATTTAGAGTTAGGGCATGCAAACTGAAATTTAACCTTTGAAGCCTGTTCTTCGGAGTGAGCTCAGGCTTGATTGCATTTGAGTGTGCTTTGAGCACAATGATCCATCTCTGTGGATTTGCTGAGCTTTAATTCCTTTCCAAGAATTCTTATAGTAGATCTCTTCTGGAGTGCAACATTATTTATAGCATCAGAATCAATGATGATCTTCTTTTTATGTATTATGCCTTCCTTGTTTGATTTTAATACAACCGACTCACCAGCAGTAAGCTTTTTCTTGGCTTCGATCCAAATATATTGGATGCACCTTCTTGAAACTCCAAAAATCTGAACTGCTTCTTTTAGCTTACCATGATTTATCTGGCTATTGTTGCTATTACACAACAGAAAATGTGCAATCCGATTTTTCTCTTCAACAGTAAGCTCTTTCCTTCTTCCCATTTATTGAATGTATTAATTGATGGTGTTACTGATATTAATGTAAGAGTGTGACTTCTAATGTATTCACTAACTTTTGATATTTATGGTATTGATTTCAAGGGCAATTTTATTCTAAATCTAAAAAATGGAGGCAGGTGGCATAAATTTAGAGGAAAAAGCCAAATTTTTGGGCCAAAAGCTGATGTGACAATGCTATTTTTGGAGGCAGATGGGCGGTTATTTTTTGTGAAGAATTGTAATTTGATTTTTGGATTGTATTTTTGTTCTTAATTGATCAGAAGGTGAAATATGTTGTGGCACTTTTTTATATCTTTTCAATGTAATCTGGTCACTATTAAGTTAATGATTTTGTAATTATTATACTTAAATTATCACTAATTTTAATTTTCTTCAGGTTTTTAATTTTTTAAAATATTGCATTTTTAATTTTGTAGTTACTGTACAGGTAATGTAGTTAGCTTTAATTATAAAGTTAATTACCATATCTATCAAACCCAAGTGGACATTTTTACCCCTTAAAAATGAGTTGAAAATTCAACAAAAATACACTTTCTTAATCTCCGTGCCGAGAAGTGGGGCGCAAACTTTCCCGGGATGGAGGGAGTATATTGTATAATTAAATCTAATTAAATATGTCATATAGTCAAGCATTCAAATTGATTTTGTACACCAATCATAAATCTTTGAAGACTCTGATATTCGAATTCCTTGATTCAGACACATTTTTTAAAATTTTGGAGAAAACATGTTTCTTGGCTGAAACTACGGCTTTTCAGGTTTAAATAGCGATAAAACTTCTTGGGTAAAATAAATGTGACAATTCTATAGTCAAGTGAACTAAAGTTTGTTCTCCAATAGAAGAAGGGGGCCTAAGTATCCATTTTTTACGGTTGGCCAATGAGGCATACCTCATGAAGTGGCATGAGATGTGTTGACTGCAAATGGTGCTTTAGAGTTTCTTAAAGCTCGTTAGTTCAGAGGAATTAAACACATTCTCAGCAACTCTTCTCATCAATTTGGAGTGGAAGTATGAATTATATTCAAAGGTGGGTTGATGAATAAATGTGGATCGTACGTCATGAAGTTCATGATTGAAGATGAAAACCTCATATTAATGTTTGATCAGTATAAATAGGTTATTGATAAGTTCATAGCTAGTATTTAGTTAGGTTGTACATATAAAATAAGAGTATGAACGATTACAGAAGCAACTAGATGATCACACAGGTCAAATCGTGCCATGTGTACAAGTGATGATCGGGATGTTTTGTGGCGAGTGCACGGGTGTTATGTGAGCAAGTCAGAGGGAGTTCTACGTATGGTTTAAAAGCTCTTCAGTCCAGCTGTGAGATGGAAGTAGTTATAACCAATCTAGAATCTATCTGACTGCTCAAATATCATCTGGAAGTTGCATCATTGGATTGGTCCTGCAAGTTTTGGCTACCACTTGAGATGTATGTTTAAGCTCTAATCTTAGCTTAATTGCATTGTAACCCCTTCATAATGTAAAGAAATAAGAGATCAATGATAACGTTTTCTCAACACACAATTAATCCTCAAGTATGAAGGATATCATTCGTAGTTTCGAAGGTGACCAAGTTAAATATCGAACCCAAGGGACGGATAAATATCAATTTAATTATACTCTAGTAAAGTAAGACTATGTTGGAAAATTATAATGGTTTAAGTAACGAAAGTAATTAAAATATCAAGTAACAATAACAAGAAGAAGAGATAAATGAGTTGTGATCAAGTAAGACAGTAGGTAGTTCGTCAGGTAATCCAGTTCCACTTATTAATTCATCTTTCATGTGTCGGTGTCCGACTCTGCCTTGTGGTTTATAGACACATCACTAAACCATGCAAATTTACTCTATAGACACAAGTAAATATACGTATGACACGTGTGAATATCCTCGAAGCAAGAGATATAATTCACCCCCTTTCTAGGTACTATCATAATCAATTATTTTCCATGCACTTAGTACTCTAACCCGATTTGATCTCCCTTTATAGATACTATGAAGTTTTACTCTTTATCCTACTTATAAACCCGAATATGATTCAATTAACAAGTATTCATATAAGATAGTTCTAATAAGACTTCGAAATCCCTTCACTTAAAATTATAACATAAAATCCTGCTCAGCAGTGAACGCACTCAACCAATAACCAAGTTATGTATTCAGACTCTACACAATAATTATTGATGCATAAAACGACCGTGAGTATGGATTAAAAACACGAAATCTTATATAAAATAAACCACAAGTAGTGTTGTACGGAGTTTACACACGAAAGATTAATTAACTCATGAAACCTTCATAACCTTAGAACTACCGAAGCGGCTCTAGCCCATGATTGATCTAAGAACAATCATGGTTAGTTGGACCAATCTTACTTGAATGAATCTCTATCGAATCAGCCTACTGTAAGTCCCAAGTGCTCGATTCGACCAACTGTCCTGGTCGAATTGACGTGACGAGATCAAATCGGCATCTCCGGCAATCAATTCGACCTCGATTCGACCTAATGTCCAGGTCGAATCCCCCTATCGTGGTCGAATCCACCTTCTGTACATATTGTGTTGCCAATTCGACCTGAAGGGCTGGTCGAATTGATCTCCTTCAGGTCGAATCGCACTCCTGCTTTGCCCAATCGGATGGCTTCGACTTTCTTTATTCAGTTTTCAATACTTCCACTCTGATTTCCTTCGAAAAACCAGTCAAATAGCTCCAACAACACTTGGTTCATGCCTTTTCACAATATATATCGATTTACAACCGATTTCAACCTTCAAACACTTCATGATAGCACAAATCCAGGCACAATATTCGTGAATTTACACACTCATCAAACCCCCAAACTTACATGTTGCTCGTCCCGAGGCAACGCAATCAAACCCAGGAGTCGTGTATAATTCACGAGATCACCAAGTACAACACATATTACACATGCAATTTTATCAATTAAAAACAAGTATTTCTTGCATCATACATATCATTCATGCAAAACATTACTCAATCATATTACCATTCGGAGTACTAAGTCATCAAGCTCACAAGATAAGTGTTTACTCTCTCACTCAAGTGCTAGTTGCACTTAGAAGGTTAATATACACGCTCATACTCAATCCATACTCACGCGTAACCATAAGCTTGGCAAGGGTCTCAAAAATCAACTCACAATCAACTCATTACTAGGATCACAAAGGACTTGTTTTTGGGTTGTAATGTTGGCTCTTTGGAAAGGGTAGGAAAATTTAGATAAAGTGACTCAAACACTAGTAGAGAGTTACCTTGGACGTTCTTGCTTTCTTCATTCTGCTACATATTCTCCCCCAATTTCTTCTTTTGCACTTGCAATTTTTTAATTTTTCTTCTCTTCCTTGCATCAACATCATTCTTCTTTTGATAACTCGGGTACCGGTTGTAGGCACTACCCTTTTTAATCGGGGTACCAGTTTCAGGCACTACCCCTAAACAAGGTTTAACCATACACTTCTCTTACTTTACTCAACCACACTCTACCATCCTTCTTCCTCTTGCAACACTTATTCACCTCAACTCTCTACCAATAAGATATTTAAACAAAGCTCAAGTAAAGGTTAAATAAGGCTCTTTTATTCGGCTTGCCAAAGAAAAACCTTTTAAAAGCTCAAATGGGGCTACCAAATGTATACATAATCAATGGGAAGGTAAAATTTGGCTAAGTAATTCAATTAATCACGAATGGCCTAAGATCATGTCCTATTATTTCACCAATTGTAAGTCTCACACAAGACTCCATGCCAAGTTCTAGAATACGTTCATATGAATGATTCTCTCAAGAATAAACTATCATGACCAAGCATGATTAAAAGGCTCAAATCCTCACATGGGCAAATAGAATTGATTGATCGTTAATAGTCCGGGCGACCAAGCAACAAAATATCGAACCCAAGGGAATTTAGGATTCGTGGCCTTCAAGTTATGTCTCGTATTAGTTAGGGACGACCGAGAAGAGAGATAATAAAAACAAGAAAAGAAACTAATTACAATATTTTTAGAATTTTCAATACAAAGGAAATCTTCATGATGCAATTCAAATGGATCAATCATGTAACACATCTAATTGCCTCCCAATTTAAGCTATCATAGTAAGAGCGATCACTATTTTCACCTAAACTCTCTCTCGAGATGAAGAGGATGTAGGCCCTTACAAAGACCCCAAAGTAGCACATAGGATCGATACCATAGCGAACACCTCCCAATAGGTACTAATTACACGTACGAGTTCCCTAAAAGATACTAAATCATAGGTAATATTCCCTTTCTAGGTACTATGAATTCACTAAGGTTTTGTTCCCCTCACTAGATTAATTGACCTCTCGATCTAACCTCTCTAGTGTCCACTTATGTAGTTCTAAACATGAGAGGACGTCTCCAACTCTTCCCACATTAATCCACATAACCCACATGATGAAATGATTAAATTAATTCCTAAAACACATAATTAAACTCTCGTTCTAACCATATGCACTAGATAATTAACCACACAAATCAAACATATAGATTAAACAATTAAACATCCATAAATGAAACTAATCAAAGACGGGATTGCAATTTAAATAATATCACAAATTAATTCATAATCTAAACATCACTTAAACATCCAAAACATAGAAAATAAAAAGATAATAAGTAGGATTAGATTACACCTTAATGAAGTTTTACATCCATGAGGATCATCCTTTCCTTGGTGTCCCCACCTTCTTGGAAAACAATAAAATCCTAATCTAGAAAAAATATTTAAACTACGGACGGATCTCTCATCCCGAAAGGGGGAGGGATCTCAACTATGGAGATCTTAAAAAGCTCTCTTTAACTATTGAATCTAATGATTCAATTTAATGGAATTTAATGGGTGAGAATTGATCCATGGTGGCTTTCATAGAAGAGGGTATTTATAGTAGTAAGGATGAGAGAAATTTGAGTGAGTTTTCAATGTGGGACAAGTGGGTTCATGTAGTAGTAGAGTCAGAGGAATTTGTGGTAAGTAATCAATGTGGGATAATTTAGCTCATGGCACCAAAAATGGGATTTATAACAATTTTTCCTTTGGCCCGTTCTTGCTCGTTTCAACTCCAAATCGAGCTTCGTTTTCTCCCACATCTTCCTCTTCACTTGTAGAATCCATTTTTATCAAAATTACCCATTTTTCTGCAAAAATAAACAAAAATACCTTTCTCCAAATAATCAAGCAATTAATAGTATTTTCATTAAAATCATGCTCAATTATTAAATTAAAGCCACAAAAATTCACTTAAAATCTAGGTGAATTTCACTACGATCAAACCCCCAAACTTAAAGTGTTGCTCGTCCCCGAGCAATGAAAGAAAAGAAAGAACGAGGAGGTGAGTTCACCTAGAATTGAATCAAGATATCAATGAGATTGAGTCACTCCAAAGCTATTTCAATTCAATCAAAACAAGCGACAAGATATCAATTTAAATGTATACAAATTAAATTTAGGAAATATGCAAGCAAGTGAGACTTTCACTACTCCTCTCTAGATTTTGCTTTTCACTCTCACACTCAAGGGGTGTATGGGAGAAGTGTATACTCTCAAAAATCAATTCAAATGTATGTCATTACCATATGCTTGCCAAAGGTCTAAACTCTCTACCACTTGTATGTGTTAATTATTGAATCAAAAAGGTCTTTAATGGGATTGTAATGTAGGCTCTTTGGTCTTGGGTAGGAAAATTTAGGAAAAGTAAGCTCAAGATTAGTAGAGAATTTAAGTTGATTGATCACTTCAACTCTTATCCTCTCTTTTTCTCTTTTCACCTCAAGAAAAATATAATTTTCCATCCAACATACTAACGAACCATTTTTCTTTTTTTTTTTCTTCCACGATTGAGTTTTTTTTTCCTCTCTTTTCCACAATGGCTCTCTTTCCATTTTTCTAGTAGAGCTCATTTATGCTTCTTTTATACAAGCTTCACTCAAATTTTCTTTTCACACAACCTCCATTTTTTCTTTTTCATCTTTTCTCCATCTTTTCTTGCACTTTTACAATTTATCTCTTTCCAAACTTTCTTGTAAGCTCAATTCAACCACTTCACCCCATTAATCCTCTACTAATCAATAAAGGTGATTAGGATATAAAATATGGATAAAAATGGCTAAATTTGTAGGTTGCCAAAGAAATAAGGATAATAAGCTCAAAGGGGCAAACTACGAAATAATTTCATTTGGTAGGATTAATTTGGCTAAGTGACTTGTCAACATAAAGATGGCCTTAAATCATTTCCAACAATCTTCACACATGTGCAGTTTCAAGAAGACACAATGGCAAGTTCTAGAATGTACACAAAAGAATGATGCACTCAAGAAAGGAAAAACCATTTGATATTACGATTTAATGGCTCACAAAGCTCACGGACTTGTAGTAGTGAAAGAAACACAAAACAAGCACAAACCACAACTCAACAAGTACACAAAAAAAATCCATCAAGTCACAAGTTCCAACCAAGCGTCATAGCCTCAAAATTCCTCACAATGAAGCATAAGAGAGCTAAGAAAGATTTCTCCTTATTGAAAGCAAAAACAAAGAAATGAGAAAAAGTGTGCCAAGGAAAAGAGTAAGGACTTAAACGTGCGCCGGTGTAATATGATCAAGTAGGAGTTCATTGATGCAATTTTTCTAATTCAAACCGTAGATAAGTCAAGTAACAAAGAGAACATACCCCCAAACTTAAATTAGGCAAAGTCGAATTTAAGTTGAGAAGATGTTCGTTACCTCAATTTGCACCACTCCTTTGCTCTTCAAGGCCAATACCATGGCACCACGCTTTCGTCCCTACAAACACAACCATAAAACAAAAAAAACAAATCAAATAAAAATGCCCCTAACCTAACACTCAACGAAACCCGAAGTCACAAATACAACTAAATTTCCTGGCAATGGCGCCATTTGATTGATCGTTAATAGTCCGGGCGACCAAGCAACAAAATATCGAACCCAAGGGAATTTAGGATTCATGGCCTTCAAGTTATAGTCTCGTATTAGTTAGGGACGACCGAGAAGAGAGATAATAAAAACAAGAAAAGAAACTAATTACAATATTTTTGGAATTTTCAATGCAAAGGAAATCCTCATGATGCAATTCAAATGGATCAATCGTGTAACACATCTAATTGCCTCCCAATTTAAGCTATCATAGTAAGAGCGATTACTATTTTCACCTAAACTCTCTCTCGAGATGAAGAGGATGTAGGCCCTTACAAAGACCCCAAAGTAGCACATAGGATCGATACCATAGCGAACACCTCCCAATAGGTACTAATTACACGTACGAGTTCCCTAAAAGGTACTAAATCATAGGTAATATTCCCTTTCTAGGTACTATGAATTCACTAAGGTTTGGTTCCCCTCACTAGATTAATTGACCTCTCGATCTAATCTCTCTAGTGTCCACTTATGTAGTTCTAAACATGAGAGGTCGTCTCCAACTCTTCCCACATTAATCCACATAACCCACATGATGAAATGATTAAATTAATTCCTAAAACACATAATTGAACTCTCGTTCTAACCACATGCACTAGATAATTAACCACACAAATCAAACATATAGATTAAACAATTAAGCATCCATAAATGAAACTAATCAAAGCCGGGATTGCAATTTAAATAATATCACAAATTAATTCATAATCTAAACATCACTTAAACATCCAAAACATAGAAAATAAAAAGATAATAAGTAGGATTAGATTACACCTTAATGAAGTTTTACATCCATGAGGATCATCCTTTCCTTGGTGTCCCCACCTTCTTAGAAAACAATAAAATCCTAATCTAGAAAAAACATTTAAACTATGGACAGATCCCTCACCCCGAAAGGGGGAGGGATCTCAACTTTGGAGATCTTAAAAAGCTCTCTTTCACTATTGAATCTAATGATTCAATTTAATGGAATTTAATGGGTGAGAATTGATCCATGGTGGCTTTCATAGAAGAGGGTATTTATAGTAGTAAGGATAAGAGAAATTTGAGTGAGTTTTCAATGTGGGACAAGTGGGTTCATGTAGTGGTAGTGTGAGAGGAATTTGTGGTAAGTAATCAATGTGGGATAATTTAGCTCATGGCACCAAAAATGGGATTTATAACAATTTTTCCTTTGGCCCGTTCTTGCTCGTTTCAACTCCAAATCGAGCTTCGTTTTCTCCCACATCTTTCTCTTCACTTGTAGAATCCATTTTTATCAAAATCACCCATTTTTCTGCAAAAATAAACAAAAATACCTTTCTCCAAATAATCAAGCAATTAATAGTATTTTCATTAAAATCATGCTCAATTATTAAATTAAAGCCACAAAAATCCACTTAAAATCTAGGTGAATTTCACAACGATCAAGAATCCTAAGTACTCCTCATAGCACATAATCAAGATCAATTCTCACAAGAACTCTACATACTTATCAAATTATACATGCTCTCATCAACAAAAATTAACACATGAACATATGAATGCACAAAATCCATGAACCCATATATCAAATCGATCATACAAGTATCTCTACAATCCCATCTCATGCATCAATCTATCCTAAAACTCAACATTCATGACTAACTCCACAAATGACAAAAAACACGGAACAAAACATCACTAAATATTAGGCAAGTTGCAAAAAATCAAAACATAAAAACCGATTAAAGTTTAAGTATGCCGCAAAAATCAACTCTCCTAACAAACGTTACAAAGAAAATATTATACTATCGGTGCTTATCGAGGTAATTGTTGGATTGTATACTAAAAGTCTAGGTTTAGTATGAACAATGTTATAACAATTAATTTGAAATGAGAATCATATGATCAAATGATTGCGTCTTATAACTTATTTATATGCATGATGCAATAGTCTACTTACTTTATACTGTAGATAATATGTTGTGCGACAACACGCGGAAGATCATATTATCGGTTTTCTTATAAAGTATAAACAGATGCTCACAACCGAGATAGACGGGGACTCTCTATCGGGATGGTTGTAGTGTGGTTTGGTATTAGCTTGTCTTGGCTATAGAATCACTCTAGTGCACTTATGTGTATTGAGCAGGACCACCTGAGATCGTTCAACTTATACTGACTTATAGAAGAACTTGATCTCTGTTATTATGGATGTTCGTGCTCTTAATCCCTATACAATAACCTCGACACGTAGGGCAGTATATATTTCTTTGATTCATCAATGGGTGAGATTTAGATGCAATTAAATCAATAAACTCGGTGAGTTGGGAAATAGTGTTGTATCTATGGTGTGCTGTTGATTGTAGAAGGAATCCGTGTCCGTCATAGGTTGATGATGTCCCCTTGAGGAGCTCATAAGGATTATCATGTAAACCCTGCAGGTGGAATTTATTCCGGCATGATAATGAGGTTGAGTGGTACTACTCTTGGATGAGATATTAATTAATTGAGTTGTCAGTAACTTAAATTAATTAATGGACATTGTATATCTTAAACATGGGGAGACTAACGGGCTCATAATAAGAAGGAGCCCAAAACGTAATTTTGGGATTGGTACGGTAGTGTAGTAATAATATTTTAGTGGAATATATTATTATTATTGGACTTAAGTATAAGCTTTGGGCTAAGCTTGGATACTTAAGCCCAATGGAGGCCCAACCCAATTTCTCCTCCTGGTCCCTGCTGTAGCCCATGTATATAAGTCACCTCAACTTATCTGGAACCCTAATCTAATCTAATTCATTATTCACGTGTGATTAGGGTTGATAGCAGATTGAGTAGGTCTCATAGATCGTCGCCCACACGACGTCGAGATCGGACTTGGGACATACAACAGAAGACCGGAAGGTCGTTTGCTGCTGCAGTTCGTCATGTTACAAAATTCATAAAAAATCGTACAGTACTCCTATTTTGATGTATTATATACTGACGGAAAGCTGTCGAAGAGAGGATCGTCTGAGCGCAAAGACCACTCAATTCCGACATCAGAAGAGGAACTTATGGCTATTCTCGTGGGACTGCGCAGTCTGTCAGCGAGAATTCAACCTCTACATCAACCCTTGGTGAAAGGTAATGCGTTTCATGTTTACTTGCTTCCGCTGCTTGTTAGAAATACATGGAACCCTAACGGGTCACGTTAACCAAACGATCGAAAGCCAACAATTGGTATCAGAGCTTCGGTTTCGTGGTGAAGCGTGACATGTTAGGCTAGGGTTTATGTGATTAATTTTTCGGAATTAGGATCACATGTTTAGGGTTTTGGTTTTATTGCGCAAACCATGAATATCCCTATGTGATATATACCCTGTATCATATCAATTCATCCATGGTTGTGTGTGAGAGGATTCGACGAAAGCTGTTCGTCAATTTCACATGCAAGGAAGAAAAAGAGGGCAAAAATAGAATCACGTTTTTGAGAGAAAATCTAGCGCAGTGATATTGCAGATGCAATTACCGGAGTTTCAACGGTCGGATTGAGCTGTAATTTGGTCAGCACGTTCAGATCTTGTGGATGTACATTCTGAACGGTGGAGATCGAATTTCGAGCTTTGTCTTGCTGGGATTACGCTGAAAACAGAAGCAGATTTTTGGGCGATTCTGTTTTGCGCAGTCCAGGGAAAAGAGCCGTTCCTCAGAAATTAACCGTTGGATCGAGTTGTAATTTGGTCCTCACGTTCAGATATTTGGATATACATTCTGAACGGTGGAGATCGAATTTGGAGCTTTTTCTTGCTGGAATTACGCTGAAAACAGAAGCAGATTTTTGGGCGATTCTGTTTTGCGCAGTCGAGGGAAAAGAGCCGTTTCTCACAAAATAACCGTTGGATCGACCTGTAATTTGGACAGCATGTTCAGGACTTACAGTTATAAATTCTGAACGGTGGAGATTGGATTCTGAGGTTCTTGTAGTTTCGAACTACGAACGACAGTTGGTGTAGTTTGGTGTTGCGCGTTGGGCTGAACTTGGTTCCATGCAAGTAGGCCCTTGGACGAGCGACAGTCCGGGCGAGGGGCGCTCGTCAAGGCACTTGGAGCGCTCCCTGACACGATTGATGGTGGGATATGACGATGGACGTCTTGGGGCACAAGCAATCCTGCTTGTTGCGTAAGGCATCGATTCCACAGTAGGAGTGTCGGACAAGACATTAAAATTTAGAGGCGTTTTTATTCCTAATATATATAACTGTCATAATTGATTTAATTGTCTATTATTGTTATATATATATGGATGCCTGATCTCTATGATTTATTGTCTTATATAGAAGCATGCTAGATTGCATATTATATTTGGTATATTATATGCATGTATTGCTAGAGTGTTGGGTAAGACATCCAATTTTAGGAAAACTAATTCCTAATATATAAATGCCATAATAGATTGTATATTATTGTTATATATGGATGTCGAATTAATTCCTAATATATGACTGCTATAATTGATTTAATAATCTATTATTGTCATATATGGATGTCGAATTAATTCCTAATATATAACTGCTATAATTAATTGTCTATTATTGTTATATATGGATGTTGAATTAATTTCTAATATATAACTGACATAATTGATTTAATTATCTATTATTGTTGTATATGGTTGCTCGTCGATATCGATGATTTCGATAATCTAGACGATATCGACGATCGATATCGATAGTTTTGGAATGTTGATAATCTTGATGTTTTTCGAATATTTGATAATCTAGTCGATATCGATGATTTTGATAATCTGGACGACATCGACGGTCGATATCGATGGTTTCGAAAATTGGACAATCTGGAAATTTCCAAATTTTGATAGTTTGGAAGTCTTTGCTGATATTCGTGCCTGATGGCGAACAATCGAATTCGCTGATATATAACTGTTAATGATTGATTTAATTATTGATTATTGTTATATATGTATGCATGACTCTTTGGGATTTACTGCCTTATGTGCCGTGATAGGAGCATGCTAGGATTGCGTATATTATTCTGAATATTATATGCATGTAAAAACCCTCGGTTTTAAATAACTAAGTGGGAGAGGGGATTGGTAAAAATTCCCGCAGCCTCCATTATTGGTTTGTAAGTGATGTGAGTAAACTTGCGTGTTGGCAATAGGCCTTCCTCCCTAACGGATGAGTTTATTCACGGATCACTGGTACAGACTTCATTACATAATTATTGTTTGTAATGTGGCACATGAACTTACGTGTTGGCAATAGGCCTTCCTCCCTAACGGATGAGTTTATGTGGGGCTCACTGGTACAAACTTATAATTGATGATTGTAGGAAGCTATCCGAGCGCGTGTGTACTTCTCCAACTGTAAGGCACACAAGCTCGCGCAGTGGACTTGGGATCAAATAATGGTGTACACTTAGGTGTAAATAATTAGTATCCTCCCCAACGGAGTCACTGCTTTTATTTGCATGGCTAAAGAGGAACCGACTATTAATTATTTTGTCATGAGGTTAGGTTGACAAATGAAATTAATGGGTATAACCTTCTCTTGTAAATGTTTGGGTTTGTAAACGTCCACACTAACGTGGCTTGCAGACTCACGGTGCTTGAGATGTCGGTGAATTTTATTTTTATATTATTTTGAGGGAATTAATATAAAAGGATAAAATTGGAAGATTTGATCGGTATATTTATTTATGATTCTCTGTAATTTCAAATGGTTTTATCTCGCTTATTGTTAACTAAAAGAAATTATATTTACTGGTCCAAAATTAGATGATTAGAAAAGAATCTTGGTTTTGATTTTACTGCTTAAGAAAATAAAAATGTGTTCTTCCTTAAGGATGTTCATGATGCCTATTAAAGTCTCTAGTGGAGAGGTGAGAGGTTCATAGAAATATGATGGTCTCATGAAACTCTTCGGATACTTGAGTGAGGTTAAAAGGCAAGAAGTCATGGTTGACTTGATGAATGAATTGAAAAGCTTGAAGTAGAAATTGAAGGGGAAACCTAGATCAATTTACTCTCCATCATTTGCCTAGGTGTTTTGAGCAAGTTTCACCTGAATTACAAGAGGATGTATATGGTGGGAAACTTCTAACAAAACATGTGGCAAAGGAAAGCCATTTTCATCATAATATGAACAAGGTTTATATCTTATTCACTAGTTGTTTAAACATGATTAGTGATGGCATCTACTGATACATTGTGTAGATACCGGAATCACTAAATGTTTATTACTAAGTGAGGGTAAGATTATTTTATACATGGATAATACTACGAGAGTAGTGGCTGTTGCAGTGGGAGTTGTTTATTTATCTTACGATATGAATAAACGTTTGATTTTATGAAATTGTCTTTACGTACGTTTTCATAGAAATAATTTGATTTCGGTTTCTATGCATTAATAGATGGATACTCCATTTCATTTAAATGACATGGTCATTATAATGAAGGATAGAGTTGTAATCTGTTATGGTACGTTGGTGAACAATTTGTATACTCTTAAATCATGTTTATCCCCTGGATGCGACAAATAGTAATTAATAATGAGTCTTCTAATCTAGTAAGAGAAAGGTACCTTCGGAAATGAATTTTCCACCTTAATGGTGTGACGAATAGAAGGAATAGCACTCTTATGGTAGTGATTAGATAGATGATGAATTATTTGGAATTACTAAATTCATTTTATGGATATGCCGTAGGAACAGTAATTCGTAAGAATGTTTTTCTGTTTGTGGGATATCCTAGAAAAATGAAGGATGATTTATTTAGTCTACAAGATCGAAGAGTGATTGTTAACATAAACACTAGATTTTTGGAAAAAGAACTATGTAATAAATCAAATACCCATGTATAAGTTGTTCTAAAGGAAGTGAGAGGAAAACACAAAGTATTAGTACCAAGTGTACAAGAGGATATACCACAAGGTAAACTGCGACGCGTGTCACATCTGATACACAATTGCGTGTAGTGTCTTCTCGTAGTGGGAAGGTTGTTCTAAAACCTGATAGATATATGTTTTGGGAAAGTCGTGAGGCTTGGTCCCTAGTAAACATGGAATGGACCCACAGATACGACGAAGAACTACAAGATAGAAATGCGAAATCTTAACAAAATGCAATAAATGTTGAAATAGAATCAATAGATTCTAAATAAGATCTGGATGATTGTAGAACCACGGATGGTGTGAAAACCATTGGAAGTGGTCATACAAAATAAAAGAGGATCATACGGTAAGGTGAAAACCTTGGAAGTAAAGCTTGTTGGGAAAAGGTATACTCAGAAAGAAAGGGTTCGATTATGAGAAAACCTGTTCGCCAGTAGCTGTGCCTATATTGATCCGGATTCTTTTATATGTTGCTACTCATATGGAATATGAGGGATAGCAAATAGATGTCAAGACAACTTTCCTAATTGGAAGTCTTGAGGAAAACATCTATGTGAAGCAACCAGAGTGATTCATTGCAAAGGGCTAAGAGCATTGTGATAGGAAGCTTAAAAGTGTCCATCGATGGACTAAAGCAAGCTTCAAGATCATGATGCATCCGTTTTGATGAGGAAATCCAAAGATATGGATTTATTCAATGCGCGGATGTGTCTTGTGTATTGAAAAAAGTGATGGAAACGTGGTGGTATTACTTGTACTATACATAGATATTATCTTGCTCATTGGAGACAATGAAAGAGTATTATCGGGCGTATGGGTATGGTTAATAAAGCGGTATAAGATGAAGGACTTAAGAGGAGCAAAAATATCCTTTTGATCACGGTAATACGGATCACAAGAAATGGATGTTATGCTTATCTCAAGCTTCATGAAATAATACGATCCCTACTTGTTTTAGCATGTTACTTTATCTAAGGAAATGTGTCTTGAGACACAAAAGAAGATAAAGGAGATGAAAGCAGTTCCTTATGCTTCGGCGAATAAGGAAGCTTGATCTAAGGAATGCTATGCACGAGATTGGATATCTGTTTTGCTAAACGCATGAACAGTGGGAATCAGATGTATGGCGGAAGACATAACAACATAGTCTTTTAGTATAAGTGGGAGATTGTTGGATTGTATACTAAAAGTCTAGGTTTAGTATGAACAATGTTATAACAATTAATTTGAAATGAGAATCATATGATCAAATGATTGCGTCTTATAACTTATTTATATGCATGATGCAATAGTCTACTTACTTTATACTGTAGATAATATGTTGTGCGACAACACGCGGAAGATCATATTATCGGTTTTCTTATAAAGTATAAACAGATGCTCACAACCGAGATAGACGGGGACTCTCTATCGGGATGGTTGTAGTGTGGTTTGGTATTAGCTTGTCTTGGTTATAGAATCACTCTAGTGCACTTATGTGTATTGAGCAGGACCACCTGAGATCGTTTAACTTATACTGACTTATAGAAGAACTTGATCTCTGTTATTATGGATGTTCGTGCTCTTAATCCCTATACAATAACCTTGACACGTAGGGCAGTATATATTTCTTTGATTCATCAATGGGTGAGATTTAGATGCAATTAAATCAATAAACTCGGTGAGTTGGGAAATAGTGCTGTATCTATGGTGTGCTGTTGATTGTAGAAGGAATCCGTGTCCGTCATAGGTTGATGATGTCCCCTTGAGGAGCTCATAAGGATTATCATGTAAACCCTGCAGGTGGAATTTATTCCGGCATGATAATGAGGTTGAGTGGTACTACTCTTGGATGAGATATTAATTAATTGAGTTGTCAGTAACTTAAATTAATTAATGGACATTGTATATCTTAAACATGGGGAGACTAACGGGCTCATAATAAGAAGGAGCCCAAAACGTAATTTTGGGATTGGTACGGTAGTGCAGTAATAATATTTTAGTGGAATATATTATTATTATTGGACTTAAGTATAAGCTTTGGGCTAAGCTTGGATACTTAAGCCCAATGGAGGCCCAACCCAATTTCTCCTCCTGGTCCCTGCTGTAGCCCATGTATATAAGTCACCTCAGCTTATCTGGAACCCTAATCTAATCTAATTCATTATTCACGTGTGATTAGGGTTGATAGCAGATTGAGTAGGTCTCATAGATCGTCGCCCACACGACGTCGAGATCGGACTTGGGACATACAACAGAAGACCGGAAGGTCGTTTGCTGCTGCAGTTCGTCATGTTACAAAATTCATAAAAAATCGTACAGTACTCCGATTTTGATGTATTATATACTGACGGAAAGCTGTCGAAGAGAGGATCGTCTGAGCGCAAAGACCACTCAATTCCGACATCAGAAGAGGAACTTATGGCTATTCTCGTGGAACTGCGTAGTCTGCCAGCGAGAATTCAACCTCTACATCAACCCTTGGTGAAAGGTAATGCGTTTCATGTTTACTTGCTTCCGCTGCTTGTTAGAAATACATGGAACCCTAACGGGTCACGTTAACCAAACGATCGAATGCCAACAGTAAGTACATCACACCCCCAAACTTAGTAGAAACCATAGTCGAAACTAAGTTTGCAAAGAGATGTAATTGCCGATAAGTAAGCACTTCAAATATAAAAATTTCTTACTCACACGAAAGAAATAAAGCAATAAAATGGGAGAGAAAGCCCCCAATAGGCACTCTTGTTTAACGCCGGAGAGTCACGACGGATTATCACTTAGTAGACTACTTGATCGGAAAACTGTCTTCTCGCATCCTCACCTTTAAATACTTTTTTCTCTCTTCTTGGCTACACTCAACACCTCACCTTTTTTGGTCACAAGTATATGATCCTCAGAATTTTCTTCTTCCCATGGCTGTCTAGACACCTCCTCATCAATCTTCCATTGAAATTTAGAATCATCTGTCGAGTATTTTTCATTGTCACCAAGAAAGGCATATGTCAAGTGTTCCGGTAACGGGTTCAGCTCCTCTTTTTTTTCTTCCATCGGAGTGCTCTCTCTATCCAATGGCAAGTACTTCCTAGGCCACTTCACTTCTTCAACCTTAGATTTCTCCAATTCATACCTGTCATCACCCAAAGCAAGTAAGTTCTCAAGATATTCAATACATTCCTCATTGGAGAGATCGTCAAGCTCCGTAGTGGGATAAGTAAGAGACTCCATCAAGCATGTCTCAAGAGGGTCCTTAGACAGGATCAAAGACATATCTTCCTTCACAATCTCCTCCACCACATCAATACTATGACATTGTGACTCCATAGGCATCTTCATTACTTTGTCAAGGTTGAATAGGACCTCTTCTTTGTCCATCCGCAACCTAAGCTCCCCCTTTTGAACATCAATCATGGCCCCAGCAATAGCAAGGAAAGGTCTCCCCAAGATAAGAGGGATATTATCCTTGTCATCTTCCATCTCAAGTACAAGAAATTCCATGGGAAAGACTAGTTTCTCCACTTTGACAAGAACGTCTTCAATGATATCTTTCGGAAACGTCATCGACCTGTCCGCCAATTGGAGAGCAACTATTGTAGGAGATAACTCCCCCAAACTAAGTCTTTGAAAGATAGACAATGGCATAAAATTTATGCTTGCCCCAAGATCGCACAAGGCTCGTCATGCCGGCCCTTTTCCAATCTTACACAAGATAGTGAAGCTTCCCGGATCCTTCATCTTCTGTGGCCGCTTCCTTTGAATAATTGAGCTGCAATTTTCAGACAAGTTCACCATCTCAACTCCATTCAAGCTTCTCTTTTTCAACAATATATCCTTATGGAATCAGGCATAGTACAGCATCTCCAATATTGCCTCAGAAAAAAGAATACTCAAGCTTATCTTATTGATGATATCTGAAAACTTCTTAAACTTCTCTTCCAATCCCTTCTTAACCAGCTTATAAGGAAACGGCGGAGGTATCTTTGTTTTGGGGATACCCCATTCATCACGCTCGACCTTCTCCACTTTATCATTTCCAGCTCTTAACCTCTTGGCTCTTTCCCACTTCTTCTCTGCTATGATCTCAGTATTTTGCTCATTCAGAACCAATGTAATAATGTTCACATCACGAGGAGTGTTCGGTGAAGAAATATATGCAGTACGGGGTAATTCGACCTCGATTCGACCAGGTGCTCTGGTCGAATTGGGCACATAGTGGTCTAGTTGTGCACCTGGAACACGATTCTCACCCTGTATCTCCGATTCGACCTGGATTCGACCAGAAGGTCTGGTCGAATTGATGTCTCCCTGGTCGAATCAGCTCACTGTAAGATTTCTGCCCTCCAATTCGATCTTAATTCGACCTGAAGGTCTGGTTGAATTGAATGGCTACTGGTCGAATTGGGCTTCTGATAAAACAGAGTGCTCTAGAAGAGTGGATTAGAACTCAATTCGACCTGGCCCCTTGGTTGAATTGAATGAATTTTGGTCGAATCGAGGCGCTGGTGCTTCCAAATCACATCCAGGCGTCCAATTCGACCTCCCCTGTTGAATTCTATGTTGGTCGAATTAGGGCCGAATTAAGCCCTTGACGTGTCCAATTTCAATTCCGGCCTCATAGGTCCCTCGTACTGTATTTCAGACCTCAATGTGATGGCATAGCAGGACTTTAGATTCTGAATACTTTATGACGGGAGCATCCCTTTCTCAATAGTTTAAGTGAGCCTGTTAACACTTTCTGCCATCTCCCCCATCAATAATGTAAGGTCCTTCACTTGTGTAGTCAAATCCTTATGGTTTGCATCAATCTTCTTCTCTAACTTGGCCTCAAGACGATCCACTCTAGCATCATTCCTAGTCATGTACCTATTCACCGTATCCTCGAAACCAGGCTTTCCTTTTTCCACTTTCGTACCAGGATCAACACCCGTCAGAGATTGAATTGCATTGTTAGGATTACTCCATGAAAACTCCGCCCTCCTAGGCTGTTGATAATTACCCGGGGACCGTGATTGTTGTAGTTCCCCTGATAATTCCGGTTGTCTTGATTTTAAAACCTTGTTCCTTGAATACTTTGGCCCATAGAATAGTTTGCTTCTTCCATATCCTCTTGGATCGGTCCATCATTCATAACTTCCTGCTGCATGATTGGTACGCGCTGAGATATATCACTGATTTGCTTTTGTTGGGACTCAAGTAGCTTGTTGATACTCAACAAGCTAGAGACGATCTCATCTTCTCTACTTATTTTCACCATAACATGTTCAACCTTAGCCATCTTTCCAAGGACGTAAGTGCCTCTCACTCTATCAGTTGGCCAATCTCTTGAGTTCATCAAAATATCTTCAAAAAATTTCTCGGCCTCTACGGATGACTTAGTAAGAAATGCTCTATTAGAAGAAGCATCCAATAACACACGAGAATCACAGTCCAATCCACTGTAGAATATGCTGATATATTGAGCTTTAGATAGCCCACGTTGTGGACACTTACGAAGCATGTCCTTGAATCTGTCCCAAGCTTCATGAAACTTCTCTCCACCACCGATAGCAAATTGGTTAATGTCTTGCTTCATCTTAAACACCTTCGAATGTGGCATGTATCTTTCTAAGAACTTCAACTTCAATTGCTCCCAAGTAGTGCATTCAGCTACGTTAATAGTGTCGTACCAATCTCTCGCCTTTTCAGTAAGCGAGAATTTAAACAAGAGGATCTTCCTAGCATCTTCATGTTCTCCTGCATCTTTTTGAGTACTTGCATAGCCCAAGAACTTGTTTAGATGCTGCTGCGGATCCTTGAAAGTCCCTCTTGAAAAGGAGTTCCTTTCTATCATGCTAATAAGAACGGGATGACGATCGAAATCCGCATTAGCCCCCCTCGCTCCTAGAAGCCCAGAGTGTCCAGCCCCCCATTATTCTTGAAGACTTCACGGATGGCTAGATTGTCTGGATTCGCTGCCATGTTGACTGTCTCTACTTCCAAATTAACTTCGATTGCAGTTTCAATCATTTGCGAATTTAGCACGTCAACTTCAACTCCAAGGTTAAGACTCAGTTGGATCTACATTCTTATTCTTACCCTTCTTCTTCTTTTTCTTCCTCGATAACTGATGAGTGATATTTTCACCTAGATTTTAGTATCTTTTTATGTGAGTTTTCGTATATTTTTATCCGTATTTTATGTGTTATTTGATTGTGTTTTGTGTTTTTATGGAAATGTGTGTGAATGAGCTTAAACCTATAATTTTCACTTTTTATTTGATGCTAGATATGATAAGGAAGACGTAGGAAAAAGTGGATCTCAATTCGGAGTTGAAACGAGGGAGAACGAGTCAAAACAGTAAAGAAATACATGAGCCAGCACCTACACGGGCCGTGTAGCCAACACGGCCCTATAAGAGGTGGCCGTGCGGCGACACCAGTTTGTTCAACACGGGCACCTTAAGGCCGTGTCCAGTCGCACGAGTCGTGTTGGCAGCACAAGTCGTGTCATCAACACGGCCCTGTAAGGAGAGGCCGTGCGGCAGGATCAGAAGACACAATACGGCCACCTTGTGGCCGTGTTGCAGAGCACGACTCGTGCTGTGTAAAATCCTGGAAAAAAAATCAGAATCCTTCTAGAAGCCTCCCAAGGGGTATAAATACCCAATACTTCAATATGCAAAGGGAGATCCGAAATTCCACCTTCCCCACACACCTCACACACTATTTCCTCCATTCTTCACCTTCATCTTCATCCATTCACCATCCATTAGATCTAAAATCATCCTACCATCAAAATCATCATCCAATTGAAGAAAAGAAGCAAGGAAGAGAGGAAGATAATAAGGGAAGGAAGGAAATCACCATTGAAGTGACATCAAGGGAGTTTCCATTCATTTCTTATATTAAACCTCATAGTTTCATCATGTTTTGTAAGGATATTAATGTCTATGTTTATTTCCTTCTTAATATGGTAGGCTAATCTCCCTTGTGAGATTAGCAACATGATAGTTGTTGGATAATTTTGGGGATTTGTGTATTTGAATTTATATGTTTATTGGATCTATGATTTTCTACCATTGATTATTAATTGCTTGAATTGTATTGATGATTTGTGTGTTTAGTTGTTCTAGATATGTGATTAGATTGAGAAATCAATTATATGCTTAGGATAATTAAGTGAATCATTTCATCAAACACTTCATGTGCATTATAGATTGTGAAGAGATTGAGAAGTCCTTCATAGTTTAGAACCCTTTGGTAGGACATGTGATTGGTTTGATCGAGAGATTGATTAATTGTGTGAAGGGACTCTCATTTAAGCTTAGTACCTAGTTGGAATTGTTTAAGTGAGAACCAATCTATTGAGCTATTTGATATTCATATCCTATTCATCTCGAGAGGGAGTTTAGGTGATCTTAGTGTTGGCCCTTAGTCTACAATCCATGATACATATGAATTTGATACATAATTCCTAGAATTTTCACTTCTTAATTGTTGTTAATCTCACTTTTAATCAATTTGGTAAACCACTTTCCATCATCATCTTGTTCGTTTGATCATTGTTTGCTTTGATTACTTGTCATTTATTTGTTTACAACCAATCCCATTGATGATTCGTCTCTATAAAATTACAACAAACGTGAGATCGCTTAAGCACTAGTGCCTACCTCCCTTGGGTTCGATAATTTCTTGAATTGGTCATTACCCACTAAACTATGGCTAATCAAATGGCGCCGTTGCCGGGGAGGCAACGGTTGCTAGTAGCTTGAAGAAGGATCGTTTTGAGTAATCTTAATAGAGACATTTTTTTTATTTGTTTACTTGTATTTGCTTTGTGAAAATTTGTTCTAATTTCTCTTATCTTGAAGGTGTATGCAAACGAGGTCAAAAGGGAAGCAAGTCGAACCAATTGATCTAGAGCTTGAAAACACTTTGAGGAGAAGGAGAAGAGAGAACAAAACCAAAAATAGTGATTTTATGGAGAACTTTCAAGAGGATAATCGCGTGGAGATAGAGCATGATGGGGAAGGAGGACACAATATGAACGTGCATGACAACGCACCTCAATTCAATGCAAATCTTCCTCAACAAGCCTATCAAAATCACGGAGCTATGAACAACCAAGCTTTTCTTCAACAAATGGTGCAACAAGTTATAAGGCAACAAGGCTTTCAACAAGCTTATGCTCCTCCACAACAAGCTTATGTGCCACCACCACCACCTCCGGTGCAACATGGAATGCAAAATGATCAAAGGGTGATCCGGGATTTCTTCATGCCGAGGACAATGCCACAAATGATGGGACCACCAATTCATGCCAACAACTTTGAATTTAAAATGGGCTTGATTTCATTGGTGAGAGAGCAACAATTTAGTGGAACCCCGAATGAAGATCCTAATGCTCATCTAGCCCAATTTGTGGAGATTGCCAACACAGTGAAGATGAATGGGGTGAGTGAAGATTGCATCAAGATGAGGTTGTTCCCATTTTCTTTAAAGGATAGAGCAAGAACATGGCTCTCCACCATTACTCCCGGTACGTGCAACACTTGGGACGAGCTAGCACAAATGTTTTTGAACAAATACTTCCCACCTTCCAAGACACTTCAAATGAAGAGCTTGATCACTCAATTCAAGCAAATGCCTCAAGAGAGTTTTTATGAAGCGTGGGAAAGGTTTAAGGATATGCTACGCAAGTGTCCACAACATGGTTTCCCGGAGAATCAACAAGTTGGATTTTTCTATCAAGGACTTGTGAATGGGCAAAGAGTGCTTGTTGATGCTTCGGCGGGTGGATCCGTACTTGGAGTGACTCCAGAAAGGGCCATAAAAATTTTTGAAGAGATTGCTACAAATGTGTACCAATGGCCATCGGAGAGGGTAAGTGGATGCTATGGATTTGAAAGTTTTGATCAAGGGCAACAATATAATGTGAAGAGTGTAAGTGTTGAACCAAGTATGCCAAGCATGGAAAAGATAGTGGCGGAAGTCATTAAACAAATGAGCTTGAATCAAAGTGTGAACAATCAAGAAGCGAATATGGTTGAGGGGCTACAAGGCGAGCAAGGTGTGCTACCTCCGAATGTTGTTAATGGTGAACAATGGGCCAACTCTATGCCACGTGTTGAGGATGTGTCATACATGCAAGGAAGAAACTACCAAGGGAATTACCAAAATAATTTCCAAGGTAGTTTCAACCAAAGTCAAGGAAACTATCCATCAAGGCAAGGAGGTTTCAATGGTCAAAGTAGTGGAAGCTCATACCCACAACAACAAAGGCAAAGCAACTTCTCTTACTCTAATCCAAGCAATGCGGTTGCGTATACTCCGGGATATCAACCGGGAGCTAAGGCACCGAACAATGAGGGAAGAGCATCAACCGATGAGCTACTTGACCAATTGATTGCATCAAACAAAGCTAGAGATGAAGCTAATGAAAGAAGATTCAAAGCTATTGAGGAAAATAATGAAAGAAGATGCAAAGTTTTGGAGTACAATGTTGGACAAATGGCAAGTTCATTGAGTGCTCAACAAAAAGGAAAGTTTCCGGCCACAACCGAGGTTAATCCGAAAGCTCAATGTTTATTTGTTGAAACGGAAGAGGAAAGAAAGGTTGAAGAAGGGTTGGTGGAAAGTAAGGTTGTTGAAGAAATGAAAGAAGAGCAAAAGCCTAAATGGATACCTAAGTGGAAAAGGGTGCAAGAGGAAAAGAAAGTAGAGGAGAAGGTGAAAGAAGAGGAGTACAAGCGTGACTATTGGGGTATTCCGATCACTCCATTCCCTATTCCCTATCCACAAATGTTTGTAAAGGAGGAGAAGAAAAAGGAGTTTGAGGAATTTGTGAAGTCGCTCAAGAAGAAGTATGAGGAGAAAAAGAAAGAGGAGCAACCCGAAACAAGTGAGTCGATGCTAAAAGGGGGGCCTACGAAGGTTGGTGATCCGGGGAAGTTCATAATCCCTTGTGATTTTGAAGGAAAAAGCACCCTTGATGCATTGTGTGACTTGGGGGCAAGTGTCAACGTGATGTCTCATGTCACGTTTAAAGACCTTGAAATTGGAGAGCTAAAACCAACAACAATCCGTCTTGAAGTAGTAAATGGCGAGGTTGTGAAGCCATTTGGAATTGTTGAAGACGTTGAGGTCAAAGTGAAGGGGTTAGCATTTCCGGTTGATTTCATGGTTTTGGAAGTGAAAGCGGACCCTAAAGTTCCGCTCATTTTGGGAAGACCATTTCTAGCCACCGGAAGAGCAAAGATTGATGTTGGGAGAGAAGAGCTTTCTTTGAGCTCAAATGGAGAGAATGTCACATTCTTGTACAAGAAAGATAAAGGGATCAAGCCTCATCATACAAGGCCTCCGGATGATTTCGATGATCATGATTCTCTTCTCTTTGACAATTTAAATTTATTTCTTCATGATTATATGAAATTGTCAAATGCTAACTTGTCTTCTTGTGATTTTAATAGGATGAAGGCATCGGAGCTCGATTGGAAACTCGACAAAGGAGAAAGAGGAAGTCCACTAGAATCACTTCTCAATGACGATTTGATGCTTGTAAGCAAGAATGGTGAGGTTGAGCTAGTGGACAAAGCTACTGTTTAAAGTGAGGATGCGAGGAGAAAGTGGGATGGACCATCATTTGGTCTAATGATCTTAAAATTCCGTCCGGCTTGAAGACGTTAAACTTAGCGCTAAATGAGAGGCAACCCATTCTTTTGTTATTTTGATGCTTTTTGTTGATTTTGGTCTTGTAGGTGGATTGTGCTCGTGAGAAAAAGCATGTTGAAGAAAGGAGAAGAGCTTCATGGATTTGAGTAAAAAATGTCACCATTTGTTGCAAACTTAATTCTCGACTCTTGTATCGAGTCAAGTTTGGGGAGAAAGTGCATGGTGAACATAGCTTGAGTCGTGTGGATGCGTTTACTTCTCCACAAGAAGATCATTAATGGAAACTACAAGGGTAAGTCCCACCACTTTTTGCAAACTTAATTCTCACCTCTTAGTTCGATTTAAGTTTGGGGGGAGAGTGCATGGTGTGACTCACCACTTGAGTATGCTTGATATGATGATATTGATGATGATAGGTCTTCTTGTAAAATTCACCCAAATTTTAAAATTTTCTCATGAGTTTGGTTGGATTTTGGTATGATTGGTGGTGTTGAAGTGCATGTGAATCCATATTTTTAGGGCAATTGTTGAGCTAATGGTGTTGTATGAGTTTTGAGTATTAATGAAGGGTGTTGGAAGCACGAATGGAGCTTGGAGCGAACGCTTTCCTTACCAAATGCCTATTGAGGGAGTACTCTACACCTTATCACTTTTAGTTGCTTGACATAATTTGATTTGGATTGATGTGATTTGCATGCTACTTCATTTGTTATGTTTTTGGGAGGTTTCCTTTTCAATAATGTTGGTATGATTGTGAGCTTACATTGTTATGGATGAGTTGAATACGTGCTTCATTGTTTAATGATGGTGATTTTTATTCTTGCATGATTTGTATTTTTGTTTTGTTTCTTGTTTGTTGAGTCTTTATTTTGTATTTTGTGTGTATTTTTATATTTGTCTTGGTATGTTTGGTGATTTGTTTTGGGATGTTGTGAGTCATTTTTTTTGAATATGAGTGGTGATATGTTGTGGTAGTAAGTGATGACAAGTTATGATTAAGAATCTCTACACTTTCGAATTGTGACATGTTTTACTTAACTTGTTCAATTTTGAGATGAATGTGGTGCAATAAGTTTCTTAAGGTCCGAGCACAAGCTTGTGAGCATTTGAGCCTCAACCGTGCATACATGGTTTTTTTCTTCATGAGTGGATTGGTTGTGTTTGATAAGTTAGAACTTGCTCAAGGACTATAGGAATGAGCCCGATTTGTGGAGATTAGTGAAATGATCTAAGGCCATCCTTGTCATTTATAGTCATTACCATATATTTCCCCACCTTGAACATCATCCCTAGTCAACCACTTTGAGCCTTAAAGCCATTCTATTGTGAATTTAGCACACTATAAGCCTTAATTACCCACTTGAGCCTTACATACATACCTTTTGTGTGAGTGATTGAGGAGATGTGGTTTAGAAAGGTTTGATGAGAATTGTGCAAGAAAAGAAAGGAAATGGTAACAAGCAAGAAAAAGGATGAAAAGAGCACAAACAAGAATGAACATGCAACCTCATGACAAGAAAATGAGCAAAGAAGCAACAATAATATGCTCAAGTACTTAAAAATCCAAGAAAGGAAGCATGAATCATAAGAAGCTCAAGAAATCCAAGGAAGTTGATGATTAGTGCTTGTTAGTATCAAAGATAAGAAAGAAAGAAGGAAAAGTGGAGAAGTTGGAGAAGTTGATCATCTCTTCGATTATTTACACTTGATTAGTCACTCTTACCTATATTCTTCCTACCCTACCAAAGAGCCTATCATTACATCCTTAATGAAAGACCTTTTTGATCACTAATGGGAACCTTGGCGGTTTGTGAATATAGTCCATGAGCAAGCTTATAGCGAGTCGAGTCAATCGATTGATGAGTGTTATTTTACCATACTTTAAAGAGTGTTGAGTGAAATTGATATCTATGTGAGGCTTGAACTAAAAAGGGACTGTATTACACTATCATTCTCTATAGATTGAACTTGTTAATTCTTCATGTCATGAATCTAATGTTGTAGGATGACTTAGCATAAATTGTGATTCTTATTATTATTGATGTGTTGTTACTTATGTTCGTTTAGTTTTTTTCCTAGGTGAAAATCACACTCCTTGGTTTATCATTTTCGTTGTGCGGGGATGCACAACACTTTAAGTTTGGGGGTGTGATGAGTGATATTTTCACCTAGATTTTAGTATCTTTTTATGTGAGTTTTCGTATATTTTTATCCATATTTTATGTGTTATTTGGTTGTGTTTTGTGTTTTTATGGAAATGTGTGTGAATGAGCTTAAACCTATAATTTTCACTTTTTATTTGATGCTAGATATGATAAGGAAGACGTAGGAAAAAGCGGATCTCAATTCGGAGTTGAAACGAGGGAGAACGAGTCAAAACAGTAAAGAAATACAGGAGCCAGCACCTACACAGGCCGTGTAGCCAACACGGCCCTGTAAGAGGTGGCCGTGCGGTGACACCAGTTTGTTCAACACGGGCACCTTAAGGCCGTGTCCAGTCGCACGAGTCGTGTTGGCAGCACGAGCCATGTCATCAACACGGCCCTGTAAGGAGAGGACGTGCGGCAGCATCAGAAGACACAACACGGCCACCTTGTGGCCGTGTTGCAGAGCATGACTCGTACTGTGTAAAATCCTGGAAAAAAAATCAGAATCCTTCTAGAAGCCTCCCAAGGGGTATAAATACCCAATACTTCAATATGCAAAGGGAGATCCGAAATTCCACCTTCCCCACACACCTCACACACTATTTCCTCCATTCTTCACCTTCATCTTCATCCATTCACCATCCATTAGATCTACAATCATCCTACCATCAAAATCATCATCTAATTGAAGAAAAGAAGCAAGGAAGAGAGGAAGATAATAAGGGAAGGAAGGAAATCACCATTGAAGTGACATCAAGGGAGTTTCCATTCATTTCTTGTATTAAACCTCATAGTTTCATCATGTTTTGTAAGGATATTAATGTCTATGTTTATTTCCTTCTTAATATGGTAGGCTAATCTCCCTTGTGAGATTAGTAACATGATAGTTGTTGGATAATTTTGGGGATTTGTATATTTGAATTCATATGTTTATTGGATCTATGATTTTCTACCATTGATTATTTATTGCTTGAATTGTATTGATGATTTGTGTGTTTAGTTGTTCTAGATATGTGATTAGATTGAGAAATCAATTATATGCTTAGGATAATTAAGTGAATCATTTCATCAAACACTTCATGTGCATTATAGATTGTGAAGAGATTGAGAAATCCTTCATAGTTTAGAACCCTTTGGTAGGACATGTGATTGGTTTGATCGAGAGATTGATTAATTGTGTGAAGGGACTCTCATTTAAGCTTAGTACCTAGTTGGAATTGTTTAAGTGAGAACCAATCTATTGAGCTATTTGATATTCATATCCTATTCATCTCGAGAGGGAGTTTAGGTGATCTTAGTGTTGGCCCTTAGTCTACAATCCATGATACATATGAATTTGATACATAATTCCTAGAATTTTCACTTCTTAATTGTTGTTAATCTCACTTTTAATCAATTTGGTAAACCACTTTCCATCATCATCTTGTTCGTTTGAGCATTGCTTGCTTTGATTACTTGTCATTTATTTGTTTACAACCAATCCCATTGATGATTCGTCTCTATAAAATTACAACAAACGTGAGATCGCTTAAGCACTAGTGCCTACCTCCCTTGGGTTCGATAATTTCTTAAATTGGTCATTACCCACTAAACTATGGCTAATCAATAACGCTCCGATCTCCAGATTATATGGTACTAATTCACCTTGCTTTGATCTTGTGAGCATACACCTAAAAAGAATAAAAGTTAGAACAGCAAAACATGAATTAAAATAGTCCTAATAAAACTAGAAATAACAAAAAGATATTTTAAGCAGTCCCCGACAATGGCACCAGAAACTTGATGGCGTTTTCTCAACACACAATTAATCCTCAAGTATGAAGGATATCAATCGTAGTTTCGAAGGTGACCAAGTTATATATCGAACCCAAGGGATGGATAAATATCAATTTAATTATACTCTAGTAAACTAAGACTATGTTGGAAAATTATAATGGCTGTGATATTGTAATTAAGTAACGAAAGTAATTAAAATATCAAGTAACAATAATAAGAAGAAGAGATAAGTGAGTTGTGATCAAGTAAGATAGTAGGTAGTTCGTCAGGTAATCTAGTTCCACTTATTAATTCATCTTTAATGTGACGATGTCCGACTCTGCCTTGTGGTTTATGGACGCATCACTAAACCATGCAAATTTATTCTATAGACACAAGTAAATATACGTATGACACGTGTGAATATCCTCGGAGCAAGAGATATAATTCACCCCCTTTCTAGGTACTATCATAATTAATTATTTTCCGTGCACTTAGTACTCTAACCTGATTTGATCTTCCTTTATAGGTACTAAGAAGTTTTACTCTTTATCCTACTTATATACCCGAATATGATTCAATTAACAAGTATTCATATAAGTTCTAATAAGACTTCGGAATCCCTTCACTTAGAATTATAACATAAAACCCTACTCAGCAGTGAACGCACTCAACCAATAACCAAGTTATGTATTCAGACTCTACACAACAATTATTGATGTATAAAACGACCGTGAGTATGAATTAAAAATGCGCAATCTTATATAAAATAAATCATAAGTAGTGTTGTATGGAGTTTACACACGAAAGACTAATTAACTCATGAAACCTTCATAACCCTAGAACTATCGAAGCAGCTCTAGCCATGATTGATCTAAGAACAATCATGGTTAGTTGGACCAATCTTACTTGAATCTCCAGCGGAATCTCTGTCACTGCCCTTCTGGAGGATGGATGATCGATCTCCTCTCAACTCTACGTCTCCATATCTTCTTGATCAAGTCTTCTCTCTATGATGCCGCACAAGCCTTCTTTTATACTTGTAATCACGTCTCCTGGGCTTGGCATGGACTTTTTAAGTGATCACACGCATTGGCGGTGTAAAAATACGGATATGGTAAGTTCCCGAGCATCGATTCGACTTTAGCAACAGGTCAAATTGACCACCCCAAGTTGAATTGTAAGTCGAATCAACCTACTGTAAGTCCCAAGTGCTCGATTTGACCAACTGTCCTGGTCGAATTGACATGACGAGGTCGAATTGGCATCTCCGCCAATCGATTCGACCTCGATTCGACCTAATGCCCAGGTCGAATCCCCCTGTCGTGGTCGAATCCACCTTCTGTACTGTTGTGTTGCCAATTCAACCTGAAGGGCTGGTCGAATTGATCTCCTTTAGGTCGAATCGCATTCCTGCTTTGCCCAATCTGATGGCTTCGACTTTCTTTCTTCAGTTTTCAATACTTCCACGCCGATTTCCTTCGTAAAACCACTCAAATAGCTCCAAAAACACCTGTTTCATGCCTTTTCACAATATATATTGGTTTACAACTGATTTCAACCTTCAAACACTTCATGATAGCACAAATCTAGGCGCAATATTCGTGAATTTACACACTCATCAATCAACCCTCCATAGTGTATGTAGACTTGTTAATTTATTTATTAAATGAATGATGTGGTTTACGATTCAAAAGAGTAGTTTGTGTATATATAAAACTGGTCCATGTATGCAAGCCCTCTAAAAAAATTGGTAGAAAAATTGATGCAGCAGAAGATACGAAATGATAATATAATAGGATAGATGTCTACTCAAACATTGATTCTGACAAGAATACCGTAGGAGTTGATGGAAATGCGATTAAGAGTATTAGTCCGTTGATTCAAAAGGAATACCGAAAGAATACAAATGAAATACGACACTTTAATCCAAATTTTTTATTAATCAAATCAAATTCTTACTCCCCTAAAATAATTAGAGTCCGATTTTTTAATGGCCACTTTTGATAAAGTACAATTTAAAATAGTCACATCTCTTAAAACCAATTTTTACTAGCCACTTTCAAGTGGATTCCCCAAATTATCCCCATAACTGTTACCCAAAGGACGAAAATAATTGAGCCATCATCATGTCAGTTTTGACTGTAATAAATGCGGGGTGGGTGGACCACATTTTTTAAAGTTTTAAATTTTGAATTTAAAATTTTGGATGTGGGTTGGTGGGGTACATCAATACCATCACTTTCACATTTTTCTCTCCCTTCATTCTTTGTTTCTTTCTCTCTCATATTTCGTCCAACACTCTCTCTCTTCTTCTCTCCATTCGTCCAACATCCTGTCTCTTCCACTCTTCGTTCATCCCAGTGAAGAACAGTGCATTTTTTGGTGGAGAATTCTCCATTTGCGGTCTCCAGAGTGCATCAACTTGAAATGGCAAATTTTCAGGTATGTATATAAGCATTGTTATTGGCATGTTTAAATACGTATAATGTACTGTGTCTAATGTAATGTAAGGTGTTGAATTGGCCTTTACTGTAGTAGGAATGCAGTGGTGTTATTTATTTTTGGTTTTTTTTAAATATTATCTTGGCTGAGTAGATGTTTTCAGTAGGCCGAATAGAACAATTCTTCAGGCCGTATAGAACAATACTTCAGGCCGAATAGAACAAAACTTCAGGCCAAATAGAACAAAACTTCAGGCCGAATAGAACAAGTGTAGGCCGAATAGAACAGTACTTCAGGCCGAATAGAACAATACTTCAGGCCGAATAGAACAAAACTTTAGGCCGAATAGAACAAGTGTAGGCCGAATAGAACAATACTTCAGGCCGAATAGAACAAGTGTAGGCCGAATAGAGCAAAATATATGAGCAATGACATATAATTTTGGTTGGCCGAGTAGAGGTTTTCAGTATGCCGAATAGAACAATACTTCAGGCCGAATAGAACAAGTGTGTAGGCCGAATAGAGCAAAGTGTAGTAATGACTTTTTTAATTTTGGTAGGCCGAATAGAGGTTTTCTTTAGGCCGAATAGAACAAATCTTTAGGCCGAAAAGAACAAGTGTTGGCCGAATAGAGCAAACTGGAAGACTTGTATTTTTAAATTTAATAAAATTTTTGTTGGCCGAATAGAGATTTAGGGATGGCCGAATAGAACAACTCTGTAGGCTGAATAGAGGAATTGGTAGGCCGAATAGAAGGAACTGTGGGCCGAATAGAGTAAATGTTTGTGTTAAAATATTTCGTTTTAGGGTTTTCATGAACTTATTGTTATTTTGCCCATAATTATGAATTTATGTCTTATTTAGCAAAAAAAATATATGTGCAGGGTGAATGGAAGCGTCCTTCCATGCAGGGTGATAGGGGTTTTCTCAACACACAAATTAATCCTCAAGTATAAGGATATCAATTGTAGTCGCGAAGATGACCAAGTTACAATATCGAACCCACGGGACGGATAAATATCAATTTTGTGATCTTCTAGTATATTTTAGACTATGTTGGTAATTGTAAAGGTTTAATGGATAGTTACTTCTAATCGAATTAACAAAAGAAATAGCAAAAGTAGAGAGAAGTGAGTTGTGATCAATAAGAATAATAGGTAGTTCATTGGGTCATCCAGTTTCACTAGCAATTCGTATTTTCGTATGATCGTGTCCGACTCTGCCCTGTGGTTTGTGGACACATCACTAGACCATGCAAGTTTACTCTATAGACACAAGTAAATATGCGCTTGACACGTGTGAATAGCATCGGAGCAAGAGATATGCTTCACCCCCCTTTCTAGGTACTATCATAATCAATTATCTTCTACGTCTAGAATCTAACCCGATTTGATCTCCCTTTTTAGGTACTATAAAGTTATACTCTTCATCCTATTCATCAACCCGAATTCAATTCAATTCATGAATATTCATATAAGACAGTTCTAATAATACTTCGGAATCCCTTCGCTTAGAATTATAACAATAAACCCTGCTCAGTAGTGAACGTACTCAATCAATAACCATGTCATGTATTCAGACTCTACACAACGATCATTGATGCACAAAACGACTATGAGTATGGATTAAATATGCAATCTTATATAAAACAAACCACATGTAGTGTTGTACGGAGTTTTACACACGAAACACGAATTACATCATGAAACTTTCATAACCCTAGAACTACCAAGGTGGTTCTAGCCCATGATTGATCTAGGAACAATCATGGTTAGATTAATCATTCTTACTTGAACCTTCAGCGAACCTCTGTCACAGCCCTCCGAATGGATCACCACCTCTACTCTTGTCTCTCCTACGATTGACGATCAAAAGCTCTCTCTATTCTCTGTATGAGCCTCCTTTTATACTTGTAATCATGTCTCTAGGGCTTGGAATGGGCTTTCTAAGTGATCTTACGCGTTTCGGCCTCGAAAATCCAGATAAGGTAAGTTCTCGCACACAGGTTCGACCACGTCAAGCAGGTCGAACCCCGAGCCACAGGTCGAACCCCAGGTCGAACCCCGCTACTGGAAGAATTCTGCACAGGTTCGACCTTCTGGACAGGTCGAACCACTTAGGTCTTGGTCGAACCCCAGGTCGAACCTCAGCACTGGACAACTCTTGCTCCCGATTCGACCAACGGGCAAGTCGAACCCCAACGTCGTGGTCGAATCCTCCTTCTTGCAAACTGGTTCGACCATGGTTCGACCTGATGGCCAGGTCGAACCAACTGAGTCATGGTCGAACCCTTCTCTGTATTGTCCAGCAACGTTGGTTCGACCTGCTGGAGAGGTCGAACCCTCCTCCAGCCAGGTCGAACCCACCTACTTCTTGGGCGGTTCGCGTGGCTTCGACTTCGTCTCTTCGATTCTTGGCTCTTTCACTCCGTTTCTGCTAAGAAAACACTCAAATAGCTCCACTAACACCTGATTCATGCTATTTCACAATATATATAGGTTTTCCACCTATTTCCACATCAAAACTCTCCAAAACTAGCACAAAACATAGCGCCAAACTTGTGAATTTACACACTCATCAAACCCCCAAACTTACATGTTGCTCGTCCCGAGGCAACCAATTTAAACCACAGGAGTCGTGTATAATTCAACAAGATCAAGTACAACACATATTACACATGCCACTTCATTGAATCAAACAAGAATTACTTGCATCAAATATGTCACTCATGTAAAATCAATCTAATCACACACCATTCGGAGCACTAAGTAATCTCACTGACAAGATAAGTCTTTACTCTCATTCACTCGTGCGTGAGGCACTATAGGCTAGTATAAACACTCATATCAATTCATATTCATGCGTAACCATAAGCTTGGCAAAGGTCTCAGAAATCAACTTACATTAGATTAACACTAGGATCACAAAGGACTTGTTTCTAGGTTGTAATGTTGGCTCTTTGGAAATGGTAGGAAAATTTGGTCATAGTAACTTAATACATTAGTAGAGAGTTACCTTGGAGGTTCTTGATTTCTCATTCAGCTTCATATTCTCCTCCAATTCTTCTCTTGCACTTGCAATTATCAATTTTCCTTCTCTTCCTTACATCAACATCATTCTTCTTTTAATTGCTTGGGTACCAGTTATAGGCACTACCCTTCTCGAACATCGTTCGGCTATTTCTTAGAAACTTCAAGCCCCATGTATAAGCAATTCGGGGTACCAATTTCAGGCACTATCCCTAACAAGATTTAACCATGCATATTTCTTACCGAACCTCATTCCATCTTCCCTTTGTTTCTTCCACACTCATTCACCTTATTCTCTCTACCAATGGATAGGGTATTTTCAAAGCTCAAATAAGGTAATTAAAGCTCGTATATCTGGCTTGCCAAAGAAAAAAAACTTTTAAAAGGCTCAAACAGGGCTACCAAAGATTTATAAGAACATTAGGAAAGGTGAAATTTGGCTAAGTGACTCAATTAATCAAAAATGGCCTAAGATCATATCCTAATATTTCATCAATTGTAAGTTTCACACAAGACTCCAAGCCAAGTTCTAGAATACGTTCATACGAATGATTCTCTCAAGAATAAACTATCATGATTAATCATGATAAAGGCTCAAATCCTCACATAGGTAATCAATTCCTAATACTCCTCATAGCACATAATCAAAATCAAATCCTCATGAATTCCATATACTTAACAAATTATTCATGCTCTTTCCAAATGAAAATAAATACGTAAACATATGAATGCACATAATCAACACCCATATACAGAGCAACGATACAAGATCAACTATATCAAGTACATTCCACTCACACATGAATCACACCCCAATCTGTAAAAATAAAAAGAAGAATGGGAGATAAGATGAATCGGAGAAACCAAAAGAAAACCTGAAACTACTCCTTAGGAGCATCATCATCCTCATCATCATCGTCATCCTCATCCATTCTATTTTTCACAGCTCGGCACAGACTGGTAATGTGTTTGTCCATCATATCCACTCGACTACTCACTCTACCAACACGCTCATCCAAGGCAAAGTACCTTTCGTTCAGCGTGGCGTAGTTGGCGTTAGCGAGCGCGAGTTGCCTGTTCGTCTCTTGCTGTGCAGCTACCACCGCGATCAGCTGCTCATGAATCAAGCGAAGCTGCTCCCGAGTACCTGGAACTGCTCGCCGCTGCTGCGGTTCTGGAGCATCATGCTGCTCTCCTTCCGGAATCTCCATCTCCGTCTGCTCCTCTACCTGATCCTCCTCTTCAGACTGCTGTGGCTGAGGTGGACGGAACTCTCCTCGATCAACAATCTGCTGTAACTCAGCCATCCTTCCCTCAGCACACATCTGTGCTACCGCTCTCCAATCACCACCCGACTTCGCTGCCACGGATAAAGCGGTGTGTCCTAGAGAATTCATTAGTCTATTCCTTGCTTCCCGAATAGTTGTCAAGTTGCTCACGTCGAAGGGGAACATAAATTCGAAAGGCTTGACACCTCTCGTGAAAAACCAATCTCCATTTCTAAAATGGGCAAACCCTCCCTTCGCGCACGTGCTCATAATCAAATCGGGTTCTCCTTCTACTGGTGTAATGCCGGTGAGGTCCAAGTTGTAATGCTCAGCCAAAATCGTCAATAACCCTCCAATATTCACCTTTTGAAAACCAATGGTCTTGAATCGATTCAGCTGCGCAATAAAATAGGCTCCAACGTTGAACTTCACTCCGTGCAACATACACCACAAGGCATATAACTCTCCTCTAGACACAACACTGCCCTCCGAGCGGGCGAACAACGTGTTGCTCAGGATGCGGTCCATGTACCTCAAGACAGGGTTCTTTATTGCGGAAGCACGAGCCTGTCTAGTCTTGTAATCACGAATCTTCCCCGTGATCTCCCTCCAAAATCGCTTTACACCAAATGCAGCACTTTCTAAACGAGGGATCTCCAAAGGTGTCTCAAACAGCTCGTTGAAATCCTCAGACGTCCATCTCCTACTCACTCCACCAAGCTGAAACGTACACTGATAGGGATATCCAAGCGGGTCCTTCTCCATCTCAAACGAACAAACCACTTCCGCTGTAACATGGAAGTACGTCGGCCTCTTCAACTCCATGAATCTTCGGATCCCTACTTGATCAAACATCCAAAATATATCATCCCCTATTCTCATTATCCTCATCGCTTCATCATCTTGGTATCGAGTGCGAGCTATATTGTCTGAAACTTCTTCCCACTTCTCTTTAATCTCATCCCAACCTTGCATCCTAATCTTGAAGTTATCAGGTAAACGGTCTTGTAGCCTCAGTTTTCTTGTCACTTTGTCCAAGTTTGAAGGCCTGTCATGCCTCTTCTTTGATCTCTCCTCCTCTGTTTTTCCTTTTCCTTTGCTTGATACTTGTCCCTTTCCTGAAAACAAATACTTCAATCCAACCAACAAGAAAAGAAAGCAAGTATTGTACTAGCACATCACATACTCTACTCAAGACTTCAAGCATCAATGCATATTCATACAAACTATCATCTCAACACCACTTGCTTATTCAACATTCTCAAAACATCTTCAATTATACCTTCTTTAATCATCAAAACATAACCAACAAGCATGCATTAAGCAATTCAAGCAATTCAATCAAAAATTCAACATGCTTTCCTCCATAAACTACTTCAATTTTATCAATTTCAACCAAATCAACATGCTCATTCTATGGTATATTCTATATCCTTGATTAATTCACATAAAAATCCAAGTTCTATCAATAATCAATCAACCACAATCCGAGAAACAAGAATTCATATGAAACCAATCAAAATATCAACATTCACCATGAAATTCAACCATACTCAACATCAATTCTCTATTTCACATCAAATTGCTTACCTAAACCTTCAATCCTAGAGTAATTGAGTTGGAAAAAATGTACCTTGTGACTTGCCCATGGTGAAAAACCGATCGAAAACACAAAACACCCAAAAACGCGATTTCAGCCCTAACTCGCGACGAAATCTGCCCAAATCCGCGACCAAATCGATAATTCAAGGTGTAATGTTGTGTAATCGGTGCGAAATCAAGTGTAATTGAAGAATTTGTGTAAGGGTGTAGAGGTTCGAAGAGGGTTCGAGGTTTGATGTTTCGAAAAAGTGATCGAACCCCTCTGAAAATTCGAACTTAAAACACGTACCTGGCTTGGTTCGACCTCGGGTTCGACCACCTATACTGGTCGAACCATGGATGGCGAGGTCGAACCTCTCTTCTGGACAAACAATCTTCTTGGTTCGACCAGGGGTTCGACTTGCTAAACAGGTCGAACCTTTCTTGAATTGGTCGAACCCCTCTTCTGGAAAACAGAGTGCTTCCGACTGACAGGTTCGACCTTAGGTTCCACCTCATGATCAGGTCGAACCACTATAGCTTTGGTCGAACCTCCTCTCTGGACAACTTTCAATGTCAGGTTCGACCATAGGTTCGACCTCATGGTCAGGTCGAACCACTATGGCTTTGGTCGAACCTCCTCTCTGGACAACTTTCAACGCCGGTTCGACTTTCTCTGCTTTTGTTCGACCTCTGGCTCTGGTCGAACCACTGCTAGACTTGGTCGAACCTACCTCCTGATTTCCAAAACTGAGTGTTCTTCATTCACTACATACTTCAAGCTTCAACACAACCTCATTAGGTATAATCTAGAGCACAACTTCAGAAATTGTTCCACATAATATCATTCATGAGTATCTCCGTATAAGAAAACACAACCAAAAACCACTGAACATTAGGCAAATTGTAAAAAATCGTCACATCAAAATCGATTAAAATTTCAACATGGCCGCAAAAACCAATTCCTCTAACAAACAATACAAAGAAAAGATTATACTCTTAATACTTCAATGAGGTAATAACATCACACCCCCCCCAAACTTAGTAAAAACGTAAGTCGAAACTAAGTTTGAAAAGAGATGTAATTGCCGATTGATAAGCATCTTAAATACAAAAATTTCTTACTCATACGAAATAAATAAAGCAATAAAACGGAAGGGCAAGCCCCAACAGGCGCTCATGTTTAACGTCGTAGAGTCACGACGGTACCAAATCAGAACAAGGTATCATCAAAAATGACACACGCATCATCCGGCGACCTATAATGCTTCAATCGATGCCCATTCGCCGCGATAACGTCACCATATTTGTCAATAAGCTCATAACTCCCCCCTCCTAAGGCTCGATGAATCATGAACGGTCCCGTCCACTTAGACTTCAACTTGCCTGCAAAGAGCTTCAAACGAGAGTTAAAAAGTAGTACCTCATCTCCTTGCTTGAACTCCTTGTACGAAATTTTAGAATCATGCCACCTCTTCATTCTTTCCTTATAAATCTCTGAATTCTTGAAAGCACGACTCCTAAACTCATCCAATTGATTCATGTGAGTTAGCCTCAACTCCTTTACATCCCTAAGGGTCAAGTTCAAGCGACGCAAAGCCCAAAACATTTTGTGTTGGATTTCTACGGGTAAGTGGCACGGCTTCCCATAGACAATTTGATACGGTGACATATCTAATACCGTCTTGTAAGCGGTCCGGAACCCCCATAACACATCATCAAGCTTCATAGCCCAATCTTTTCTATTAGTTCCTACCACTTTCTCCAGAATTTGCTTTACTTGACGGTTGGAGACCTCCGCCTGCCCATTTGCTTGCGGATGATAGGGTGTAGTAACCCTATGCCTAACACCATAATCCTTAAGCACCTTCTCCAGAAATTTATTGACGAAGTGGGAACCTCCATCACTAACTAATGCTCTTGGAACTCCATAACGGGCAAAAATATGTTTCTTTAGGAAAGATAAAACAACTTTCGAATCATTAACACGAGTAGGAATTGCTTCCACCCACTTCGAAACATAATCCACCGCAAGAAGAATGTAGAGAAACCCATTCGACGGGGGAAAAGGTCCCATAAAATCGATCCCCCATACATCAAATATCTCCACGACTATGCTAGGCTGCAATGGCATCTCATCTCTCCTGCCTAAATTACCCATGCGTTGACATCTATCGCAAGACGCCACATAGCTCTCACTATCTCTAAACAAAGTAGGCCAATAAAGAGCGGATTGAAGTACCTTAGCTGTAGTCTTTTGCGCTCCGAAATGCCCCCCATTCGGTTGTGCATGGCAGAACTCCAGCACACTTTCCATTTCCATCTCGGGTACACATCTTCGGACAATAGAATCTGTACAAATCTTATAAACAAACGGATCATACCATATAAATGTCTCAACATCCCTACGAAATTTCGCAAGTTGATATCGGTTGAGATCCCTTGGAATTTCACCAATGACAATGTAATTAACATAATCCGCGTACCATGGATCCATACCTTGCGCTGCAACCACACATGCTCGCTCGGCCCCTTCAACAGCCACAGCCATGATCTTCTCATCAGGGAACATCTCTTCAATATACTCGAAAGAATTATCACAATGCTCCCTAGTCTCCAACCTTGACAAGTGATCGGCCAACACATTTTCTGTTCCTTTCTTATCCCGAATCTCCAAGTCAAACTCCTGCAATAGTAGAATCCATCTTATAATCCTAGGCTTTGTCTCCTTCTTCTCCATCAAATAACGAATCGCTGAGTGATCCGTATACACAATCGTCTTCATGCCAACCAAATACTGACGAAACTTATTGAATGCATACACAACAGCCAAAAACTCCTTTTCAGTTACCGTATAATTCTTCTGTGCCGCATCGAAAGTCTTACTCGCGTAGTAAATGGCGCAGAACTTCTTCTCCCTTAGCTGCCCAAGCACCACACCCAATGCTACATCACTTGCATCACACATAAGTACAAACGGTTGCGTCCAGTCCGGTGTGATCAAGATAGGGGCAGTAATAAGCGCCTCCTTCAAAACTTGAAAAGCTGTTAAACACTCATCATTAAACACAAAAGGAATATCCTTTTCAAGTAAATGAGATAAGGGCTTAGAGTATTTTGAGAAGTCTTTAATGAATCTCCTGTAAAAACCGGCGTGTCCAAGGAAGGATCGCACTCCTCTTTCATTGGTCGGTGGTGGAAGCTTCTCAATTGCCACCACTTTAGTACGGTCTACCTGTAATCCCTTGGCGAAAACATAAAGCCCAAGAACAATCCCATCTTTTACCATGAAATGGCACTTCTCCCAATTCAAGACAAGATTAGTTTCTTGACACCTTTTCAAAACAACAGCAAGGTTAGACAAACACATATCAAAAGAAGAACCAAAAACTGAAAAATCGTCCATGAATACTTCCATGATCTTCTCTATCAAACCATCAAAAATTGCCATCATGCATCTCTGGAAAGTGCAGGCGCATTACACAATCCAAACGGCATTTTCCTAAAAGCAAAGGTCCCGTAGGGGCAAGTAAAAGTGGTCTTTTCATGATCCTCGGGAGCAATCATGATTTGATTAAACCCCGAGTATCCATCCAAGAAACAATAGAACTCATACCCTGCAAGACGATCCAACATTTGATCCATAAATGGAAGAGGGAAGTGGTCCTTACACGTGTTCTCATTCAATTTCCTGTAATCCACACATGTACGCCATCCCGTAGGAATTCTCGTGGCTATCGCCTCTCCATCCTCAGCTTTCACTACAGTCATACCCCCCTTCTTAGCAACTACATGCAATGGACTCACATGGGGACTATCACTAATAGGATATATAATTCCAGCATCCAACCACGTAAGAATTTGTTTCCTTATCACCTCTTGAATTGCGGGATTCACCCTACGCTGATTCTGAACACTAGCTTTGGCTTCATCCAACAACCTAATCCGATGCATACAATGCGAAGGATTTATACCTTTCAAATCATCAAGTGACCACCCTATTGCAGACTGATACTTCCTCAAAACATCCAATAACTCCTCAAGTTGATCATCATTAAGGGAAGAAGATACAATTACCGGATATTGTGCATCATCACTAAGAAAAGCATACTTCAAGTGATCCGGCAATGGTTTCAACTCCTCTTTTCTTTTCTCCACTGGAGTGTTTTCATTATCCAAAGGCAAGTACTTCCTGGTCCATTTGACTTCTTCCACTTTTTTTCTCTCCAATGCAAACCTGTCATCACCCAAAGCAAGTAAGTTTTCAAGAAATTCAATACATACCTCGTTAGAAAGTCCGTCAAGCTCCGTAGTGGGATAAGTAAGAGATTACATTAAACATGTCTCAAGAGGATCCTTTGACAAGATCAAAGACATATCCTCCTTCACAATCTCCTCCACCACGTCAATACTATAACATTGGGACTCCATTGGCATTTTCATTGCTTTGTCCAAGTTGAAAAGTACTTCTTCTTTGTCCAGTCTCAACTTCAGTTCTCCTTTCCGAACATCTATCATAGCTCCAGCTGTAGCAAGGAATGGCCTCCCCAAGATTAAAGGAACATTATCCTTGTCATCATCCATTTCTAATACAAGGAAATCCACAGGAAAAACTAGCTTCTCCACCTTTACTAGAACATCTTCAACTATTCCTTTCGAAAACGTCATTGATCTATCTGCCAATTGGAGAGCAACAGTTGTCGGGGTCATCTCCCCCAAACCAAGCTTCTGAAAGATGGACAACGGCATCAAATTGATGCTTGCCCCAAGATCGCATAAAGCTCGACGTGCTGGCCCCTTCCCGATCTCACAAAGAATAGTAAAGCTCCCGGATCTTTCATCTTTGGTGGCAACTTCTTTTGAATAATTGAGCTACAATTCTCAGATAAGTTTACCGTTTCAACTCCGGTTAAGCTTCGCTTCTTCATCAATATGTCTTTAAGGAACCGAGCATAATATGGCATCTCCATGATTGCCTCTGAAAAAGGGATGTTCAAGCTTATCTTGTTCATTATCTCTGAAAACTTCTTGAACTTCTCTTCCAACCCCTTCTTCACTAGCTTGTAGGGAAACGGTGGAGGTATCTTTGTTTTGGGAATCCCCCATTCATCACGATCAACCTTTTCCGCTTTCTCCTTTTCAGCTCTTAATCGCTTAGCTCTTTCCCATTTTTTCTCAGCTATTATGTCTGTACTTTGCTCATTCCGTACTACTGGAGTTGCATCAACATCAAAAGGAACAACAGGTGCATCAAACAACACATCTCGGCGAGGTTCGACTGGGGTTCGACCAGGCTGAAAGGTCGAACCAGGACTGTATTGGTCGAACCTCTCTCCTGGAAGACTGATCTCATTCTGCTCCGGAGGTTCGACTTGGGTTCGACCAACATTAGAGGTCGAACCACTGCCCCTTTGGTCGAACCGCTTCACTGTATAATTTCCATCCTTCGGTTCGACCTGGGTTCGACCTGAAGAGTTAGTCGAACCTTCGTGATCGTGGTCGAACCGTTCCTGCGTCGAAACAGAGTGCTCTGGCCGATGAGGTTCGACCTGGGTTCGACCTGTAAAGTTGGTCGAACCCTCCGCGTGTTGGTCGAACCGCTCCTGCGTCAAAACAGAGTGCTCTGGCCGATGAGGTTCGACCTGGGTTCGACCTGTAAAGTTGGTCGAACCCTCCGCGTGTTGGTCGAACTGCTCCTTAGAAAATTCCAACTTCGATTCCGGCCTCATCGGTCCCTCGTACTGCGTTCCTGACCTCAGTGTGATGGCATTACACGACTTTGGATTCTCTATACTCTGAGACGGAAACTTACCTTTTCCTACAGTTTGAGTCAATGTGTTCACATTCTCAGCAATTGTACCCATCAACAATGTGAGATCTTTCACTTGAGTGGACAAATCTCTGTGGTGATCATCAATCTTTTTCTCAAGCTTTGCCTCAAGGCGATTCACTCTTTCATCATTCTTTACCATGTACCGGTTCACAGTATCCTCGAACCCAGGCTTTCCTTCTTCCACCTTTTCTCCCGGATCAACACCCATCGGAAGTTACACTGCATTGTTCGTATTGCTCCATGAAAATTCAGGCCTCCTTGGTTGATGTTGATAACTACCAGATGGACCACGATTATTCAAGTTCCCTCGATAGTTCCCTTGGCAGTTCCGGTTTCCTTGATTTGGGTACCTCGTTCCTTGGATACTTTGACCCATGGCATAATTTGCTTCCTCCAATTCGTCTTGGATGGTTCCATTATTCATCATCTCTTGCTGCAAGATTGGCACTCGTTGGGATATCTCGCTGATCTGCTTCTGTTGAGACTCAAGTAGCTTGTTGATATTAGACAAGCTCGAAACGATCTCATCCTCTCTCTTAGTCTTCACCATTGCTTGTTCAACCTGAGCTACCTTTCCAAGAACATACGTACCTTTAACTCTATCAGTGGGCCAATCCCTCGAATTCATTGATATGTCTTCAAACAATCTCTCGGCCTCAACGGATGACTTTGTAAGCCATGCTCCATTAGAAGAAGCATCAAGTAGCACTCTTGATTCACAGTCCAATCCGTTATAAAATATACTGATATATTGGGCTTTAAATAACCCATGTTGAGGACACTTCCTGAGCATGTCCTTGAACCTATCCCACGCTTCATGAAATTTCTCTCCCCCACTGATAGCAAATTGGTTAATATCTTGCTTCATCTTAAACACCTTCGAAGGTGGCATATACCTCTCCAAGAATCTTAACTTCAATTGCTCCCACGTGGTGCACTCACTGCATTAATAGTATCGTACCAATCTCTCGCCTTTTCAGTAAGCGAGAATTTGAACAAAAGGATCTTTCTAGCATCTTCATGTTCTCCTACGTCTTTTTGAGTACTTGCATAGCCCAAGAACTTATTCAGATGCTGCTGCGGATCCTCGAAAGACTCTCCTAAAAAGGAGTTCCTTTCTATCATGCTAATAAGAGCGGGATGAAGATCGAACGCTGTGTTAGTTCCCCTTGCTCCTAAAAGCTCATAATTTCCAGCCCCATTATTTCTGAAAACCTCACGGATGGCTAGATTATCCGGATTCGCTGCCATGTTGACTGTTACTACTTCCAAATTAACTTCAGTTGTAGCCTCAATCGCTTGCGAAATCTGCTCGTCAACCTCAACTCCAAAATTCAGAGCTTCAGTTGAGTCTATTGCCTTTGCCTTGCTCTTCTTCTTTTTCTTCTTTCTTGATGATGCTCCAATCTCAGGATTATACGGTTCAAGATTACCTTTCTTTGATCTTGTGAGCATACACCTAAAACGAATAAGAAAGAAAACAACAAAACAAGGTAAATAGTCCTAATAAACTAGAAATAATACAAAAAAGATAGTTTACGCCGTCCCCGGCAATGGCGCCAAGAACTTGATAGGGGTTTTCTCAACACACAAATTAATCCTCAAGTATAAGGATATCAATTGTAGTCGCGAAGATGACCAAGTTACAATATCGAACCCACGGGACGGATAAATATCAATTTTGTGATCTTCTAGTATATTTTAGACTATGTTGGTAATTGTAAAGGTTTAATGGATAGTTACTTCTAATCGAATTAACAAAAGAAATAGCAAAAGTAGAGAGAAGTGAGTTGTGATCAATAAGAATAATAGGTAGTTCATTGGGTCATCCAGTTTCACTAGCAATTCGTATTTTCGTATGATGGTGTCCGACTCTGCCCTATGGTTTGTGGACGCATCACTAGACCATGCAAGTTTACTCTATAGACACAAGTAAATATGCGCTTGACACGTGTGAATAGCATCGGAGCAAGAGATATGCTTCACCCCCCTTTCTAAGTACTATCATAATCAATTATCTTCTACGTCTAGAATCTAACCCGATTTGATCTCCCTTTTTAGGTACTATAAAGTTATACTCTTCATCCTATTCATCAACCCGAATTCAATTCAATTCATGAATATTCATATAAGACAGTTCTAATAATACTTCGGAATCCCTTCGCTTAGAATTATAACAATAAACCCTGCTCAGTAGTGAACGTACTCAATCAATAACCATGTCATGTATTCAGACTCTACACAACAATCATTGATGCACAAAACGACTATGAGTATGGATTAAATATGCAATCTTATATAAAACAAACCACAGGTAGTGTTGTACGGAGTTTTACACACGAAACACGAATTACATCATGAAACTTTCATAACCCTAGAACTACCAAGGTGGTTCTAGCCCATGATTGATCTAGGAACAATCATGGTTAGATTAATCATTCTTACTTGAACCTTCAGCGAACCTCTGTCACAGCCCTCCGAATGGATCACCACCTCTACTCTTGTCTCTCCTACGATTGACGATCAAAAGCTCTCTCTATTCTCTGTATGAGCCTCCTTTTATACTTATAATCACGTCTCTAGGGCTTGGAATGGGCTTTCTAAGTGATCTCACGCGTTTCGGCCTCGAAAATCCGGATAAGGTAAGTTCTCGCACACAGGTTCGACCACGTCAAGCAGGTCGACGAGCCACAGGTCGAACCCCAGATTGAACCCCGCTACTGGAAGAATTCTGCATAGGTTCGACCTTCTGGACAGGTCGAACCACTTAGGTCTTGGTCGAACCCCAGGTCGAACCTCAGCACAGGACAACTCTTGCTCCCGATTCGACCAACGGGCAAGTCGAACCCCAACGTCGTGGTCGAATCCTCCTTCTTGCAAACTGGTTCGACCATGGTTCGACCTGATGGCCAGGTCGAACCAACTGAGTCGTGGTCGAACCCTTCTCTGTATTGTCCAGCAACGTTGGTTCGACCTGCTGGAGAGGTCGAACCCTCCTCCAGCCAGGTCGAACCCACCTACTTCTTGGGCGGTTCGCGTGGCTTCGACTCCGTCTCTTCGATTCTTGGCTCTTTCACTCCGTTTCTGCTAAGAAAACACTCAAATAGCTCCAATAACACCTGATTCATGCTATTTCACAATATATATAGGTTTTCCACCTATTTCCACATCAAAACTCTCCAAAACTAGCACAAAACATAGCGCCAAACTTGTGAATTTACACACTCATCACAGGGTCAACAATGCAGTATACATAATTACTGCAAACCTGGGGTCGTTATGGATATCATTCGTAGGCAGTTAACTAGGGTTGGGGGTAATGCGGAGGAGATATTTAAGAGATCATGTTTTGGTCATTACTGGAATCTCAGCGATGAGTGGAACGCGAATGCTCATCTGCACAGTCTCATGACCTGTGAGATCGTACAGAGGGGGGACGATTTAATGGCTAGGTATTTTCAGGTTGGAGACGTGTGCCTTAGATTTAGCCGGGTAGAGTTCATAAGGATTATGGGACTCTGTTTTTGGGATAGACTCGGCTTTGATCTGAACGAGACGTATGGTATCCCGCCTGGTGGGTTATATGATAGGTTTTATGGTCAGGGTGAGAGACCTTTAGTAAGTCAGATTACTAGTGACTTTGAAGGACGAAGATTTATAGGTGTTAGCCCTGAGGACGCAGTTAAGGTTGCCAAAGTTCTGTTATTGTACTACTTTCTCCTTGGGTCGGATGTCACCAAGGTGGGAGTAGACAACTGGTCTGGTGCCTAGTGGAGGACGAACAGAGATGGGATTTATTCCCTTGGGGACAGCTCAGCTATATGACGCTTTTGCACTTTATGGACCACATTGTGACCAAAGTCCCAGCTAAAGCAAATCCCGATCGGTACAGATACCACTTTTACGGGTGCACATTCGCATTACTGGTATGTGTTTTAGTAGATATATTAAAGTTATAGTGTATTTTCAATTTTAGTTGTATTAATTGTCTGACATATGTGGTTTACGTGTGACAGGTTTGGGCGTACGAGCGTCTACCTGCCGTTGCTGCACCGTATGGCCATGTCCCCCACGGTAGGTTGAATTTAAGGCCACTCTGCTTGCGATGGATTTTTCGCAAATGGAAGAGGGTTGATAGGACTCTGTTTGATCAGGTATGACTTATTAATCCATTTAGTGAAGACAGATATGTTTTATATTGTTTCTTATGTAATTGTTTATTTTGAATCAGGCTCTTGATGTGGTTGATTTTTCGATGATCCTTCCTGATGAGCTTAGACAAGGGTATTGGATTGGCATAGAGGATGAGCCTTTTGAGGGGTTGATCATGGGGATGTACACCAAGTCATTCTCTAAAACCAGCACAAAGGCTGTCCGGGCATACGATCCTACCAGTAATCCATGGGATCAGCGGTACTATACGGGTGTGGCTTTTGATGATGCGTGGAGGGGCCAGTGGGCGGATGATGCTGCGGCTTGGATGACAAATCGAGATCCCCATTCCTACCAACCTCGCTGTACTCCCAGTCCTGACCACAGTGGATATGCTTCAGGGGAGAGGACGTATGTTGAGCCCAGTTCCTATGATCCGAGTGCTGGCTGGCATGCTCGATTTATGAAAGAGCATGACGAACAACATCGTTACGACGCAGATGCGCAGCAGCCTCTTGACGATAGGATGAATGATTCCCCAGGTTTTCATGAGAGTGGGTTTAGGGACGCATACCAATGTGATCAGCACAACCAGGGATATAATCAGGATTTCCAAGAAAGGGTCTTTCGTAGGCTGGATCAACAGGATGAGTTTTTACACAACCTTGCTTGCCAGGTTGTGTCTGAGCATCAAACAGCTCATTATTTTCGACAGGCACTTACGGCTGAGATTAGGCGCCTTTGATCAGAGCTTGCGCAGACCAGGATGTCTGAAGCTGGGCCAACCAGCTCGAGGTCAGGGGTTAGACATTCCCCTACTAGATCGGTGGAGGCGCTCAGCCCGATGGCCCCCACACCCAGGGGTGATGAAGAGGGTATCATGCAGTCTAAGAGGCAACGAAATCCATCTGCAGCGTTACAGTCTCCATTTACCACGACAGACCGAGAGCGCCGATGGGAACTGTACCGCAAATTTATTTCAAGCAGAGAACTGTAAGTACTACGCCAGTAGTGTAGACGTTATCATATATTACTTTAAACAATGTGCATTGATTTTAATGAATTATTGAATGCAGGATCGACGTTGGTCTTAGTTTTAGAGTAGGGCCTTCCTTTTTCACTGAGATGGAGAACCCCAGTGTTTGGTTTGGAAGTGAGGTCAGAAATATTTAGTTCGTGTTTATATAAATTGTTGTAAATATTTTCATTATGTCATCAATTGTTAATTTTATTCGATGGATTTTCAGCACCTGGATGCATACCTCCGCTTATTATCGGAGCGACCCTCTGACATAGGTGTACACGTGCATCCGGAGGTGGGCCCCTACTGCATTATGGACATGGAGTTCTCTGTAAGTAAATTAATTCATTACAATTGACTGTGGCAATTTTGGTATTAAATTTTTTGAGACTAATATTATGAAATGATTCTCGTGTAAGGTCCGAGTACAAGCAGTTTGGAATGAGCACACGGGTCAGTTTAGGGATGATAGATCAACATATGCCAACATAACTGATGAATTGTTGACAGATCTTCGTCAGTACGCCCGAGGTTTATTGCCAGTGTGGAGGGGGTCGAGATCCTGGATTGATTGTGATATGGTATTATATCCTAACCATTGGTTCACTTACATGATAATATCCCCTAGAATGACTCTAGTGTTTTTACATCTAATGTATGCATTCCTTTTAACTTTCTTTGGCAGTTATTGTTCATTGTCCACACCTCAGGGCACTACTACCCATGTGCAGTCCTTACAAAGCAAATGAAATTCATTTGTTTTGACTCGTTTCGCCATAGATGGGATGAGGAGCCCGACATGAAGGAGCGCCGAATATTGGAGACTCTACCATACAGACGTGTCATCCCATCTCTGATGCGCGAGCTTGACTCATCTGGGGTCCCGCACACATTCCCGCTGTCACCAGCTCCCAGAGATTATTGTTTCAAGCAAGAGGACGGTTCGAGTTGCGGACCAGCCTGTCTGAGAACCATAGAGGGACTGTTAGTAAGGAACTTTAACTGGGACACCCCTGATCACATCCTGCGCTTCCGTAAGCACGTTGCCTTCACGATCTTTCAGTGTGCTAGAACAGGATGAACTTAGTAAATTTTAATTTTAATTTTAATTTTCTTTTTAAAGGTAGATTATGTTGTATTATATGAACTCATATATTTAAATTATTAAATGAAATTTATTATCAAAAAATAATATTAAATTTTGTTTAAAATATAATTAATTCAATATTAAAAGAGGATTTGTATAATATTTGATTAATAATAAAATATTAATTTAAATAATTAAATAAATAAATATGGATAAATGGGTATGAGACGGGTAGAATGGGATGAACTTAGTTAATTTTAATTTTGTTTAAGAAGGACAACATAGACGTGTATGACCAATTTCACCACATTTTCCATATTTTTTTGTCTACGTATACGGTGGTTAGGATTATCTATGATAGGAGGAGGTGGATTATCTTGTGAGCACGCCACTCCAGTACAATTTTTACGATTGTGACCTGGCTGTCGACATCTTGAGCACACATGTTCTTTGTGACGTCTCCTGGACGACTCGATCCCTGATCTTATACGAGACATTCGTGGTCGCCCGGCCTGTCTGTGTGGCAGCGGGGGGTTCACCCTCTGTGACAGGACTCCTTCGGGTATGTCCCACTGAGTGTAGTAGGGAACAAGCAATACTGGACCACGCCACATATTCACGACACTCGTATTATGATAAGCTGTAGACACAAAACCGCTGGCTGACAAACCGCAAGCACTGTACAACGTATAGTGTAAGAGACACATAAAAATTATAACAATGCAAGTAAGTAAGGTAATGACTGCGTACTCGATTGCCTTCATCGCATGAATGCATGGAACAAGTTCTTTCTGGAACTTCTGACATGTGCAGGTGTAGTAGTTCAGATCAACAGTGAATATATTACTAGCATCCTTGATCGCAAACTTATTTTCAATGAGCATGGAAAATTCTAGCTTTTGGGCTGATTGAGAAAGTTCTACTAGTTCGTCATAGAGACGCTGGCATAGATGGTACTCCGTTGTTCAGCTGCTGTTCGACGTTCGTAAAACCACCTCTCAGTGGTAGTCCGACAAACCTCTAGCATTGTGCAGATAGGTAGCTTCCGCGCCTAAAGGATGGCATTGTTATATGACTCAGCTGCATTTGAGGTCATAAACTCGTATCTATTGACAAGACAATGCACCCTTGACCATCTCTCATATCCCCACGACCCAATCAACTCCATTAACTCCTGCGATCGTGTCCCACATCTCAGTAAGTCCATCCTCCTGCAAATAACAATGTAGGAGTGGTAAAATTAGGTTAAAGAAGACATTGTACCAGCTCGTTCTTGTATAAAAAATTACAAAAGTGTAATATGTTGGTTGACTCACTTATCAAAATCTCTCGGTAGGTATACATCCATCGCACGATGGAATGTATATAAAACGTTCTTTCCAAAGCCAGCCAATCTGCGCTTTAAATGGTAGCCACATAGACCGTGATGGGCATCAGGATACACAGTAGAAATAGCGTGTGCAATACTGGCATGATCGTCAGAAACTATCAACAGGTCTCGTGGACATCCGTAGGCCTCGCGTAATCTTTCTAGAAACCACGTCCATGACATGTTGCTCTCAACATCGCCAGTGCCTAAGGCGAGTGGAAATATCTGATGGTTTGGATCATGCGTGACTGCGATAAACACGGTTCCTCTGTGACTACCCTTCGTATGAGTGCCGTCAATGACAATGACTGGACGACCAGACTCTAAAACCCCCCGCCTCGATGCTCCAAGTGCATAAAATGTAAACTTTAAACGGTCATCTTCATCAACAGATATTCGAGTGTACGTACCGGAATTTATGGATTCCAACTGATACATGTAAGCAGGGAGCAATTCGTATGAGCTATCGTGATCCCCGTACGTGTGTCCAACAGCGTAGTGTTTCGCCTTTAACGCTATATTGTAGCTAATGTTGAATCCAAAATCAGTCCTGATCTCATCTCTCATCGCACTGGGTCGGAGGCCATGAACCTTATCAAACTGCCTAGCAACAAAATATTGACCGATTACTTTGGACGACACCTGTGTAGGAGCAGATTTGTCTGGATCATTTAAACAACCAAGATTTTCGACGAATTTAACCACTCTCCACAACCCAGAGCTCATTCTTGCGTGCAACTTAAATGGACAGCCTGTTTGACCCTTCATGTTACATACAACGTTGTACCTTGTCGTGCTAGATCTTTCAACATAGGTCTCCACTCCATGCCGCAAGTTATACATGCCTACTGCTGTCTGGATCTTCTCTTTTATCTCAAATACACTGTTCTTTTCAATAACACCAGACGCATCAATCTCAAGGCCAGTCAGCTGATCTACTCTCTCTGCTTCAATCGGCATGCCTATGAACGTGGCAGGTGCATTAGTTTCATCTACAAATATACTTTAGTTCTATTTCTATTATAACTAAACATAGTTTCCATACCTGGAATCAACCAAGGACGGGTGTTGGGCCGTGCACTACGCAACTCTTCTGACTGCATTTCAGGACGGCGCAACTCACGATTAATTGGTTCAAGAAAGCTAGGCCCTCCTCTCTTACGTATGTAATCACATATTTCTTCATACAATTGGTGTCTTCTCTCCTCAGCACCATCATCGCTTTCGCTAGAAGACTGATTAGTATCCTACTGTATGCGATCCCCTTCTTCCACCGTTCTATTCCCGGGGTCATCATCATCATCGTTACAACCGTCTACGTCCTCCGCACCCTCACTAGAGACATCACCAGATTCTGCATCTACAGATTCTCTAAAACCAGCACACTGCATCTCTGAGGCCGGACAACACTCCACATTCAAATCAAAATCATACCTCCCAGAAGAATTTGCCCTCGTACATGGGTCATTGCTCGTACCAGCACCTCCGTCATCATAACCCATCCCTAAACCATACTACTCCCTGCACCCGTGATAGGACGGAGTGTGACGTACGTCATTCCGACATCATCAACACACTTGAACACTTCTGCCACACGTGCATCATTCTTTATCTTATATTTGAACAAACGGCCATTGTAATCAACTAGAGAATGAACTACATAACCCCAATGCCCCAAATCAGCTTGCACTATGTCATGAATTTCTTTTAGCAAGCTACTATAACACAAACTGGCCTCTAGCAAGAACAACCAGTTCACCACTCCACCTATATATTGCAATCCTTCCCATGCTCCACCCCAACATATCCCAACTTTTCTATAACTCATCTGCACATTTTTTCAAAAACAACTTTAATGACATCAACATTAAAAGATTAGATAATTAGTTGCATCATTAAATCATTAGAAAATTTGTACTAAATTTGTATTCTATCCAGTCAACAAATTAATGTATGCAAACCTACATTGTTTCAACAAAACCCTAAATCCTTGACACACCTTAAAATGTGTCAGTATTTTTTCTTCTATTCGCCCAATTATTCCTCTATTCGGCCCAAAAGTGTCTCCTATTCGGCCTAGTAACTTGCTCTATTCGGCCAACATTGAGTTTCTATTCGGCCTACCAACGGTTTTTCTATTCGGCCCACCAAGCTATTCTATTCGGCCCACTAACTTCTTCTATTCGGCCTACTAAGTTTCAGAAAATAAAAGATCATTTTTTGGGCATTTCGGCCAACGGGTGTTTTATTCGGCCCACAAAGTTGTTCTATTCGGCCTACCAACATTGTTCTATTCGACCTACTAACTTTCTGAAATTTAAAGAATTTTTTTGGGCTATTCGGCCAACGGTTTCTCTATTCGGCCCACCAAGCTATTCTATTCGGCCCACTAACTTCTTCTATTCGGCCTACTAAGTTTCAGAAAATAAAAGATCATTTTTTGGGCATTTCGGCCAACGGGTGTCCTATTCGGCCCACAAAGTTATTCTACTCGGCCCAGCAACTGAATCTATTCAGCCTACTCACCATTGTTTAACAAATTTGAAAAGATTAATTAAAAAACCAAGATGGAACATGAGTGGTGAAGATTTAAGAGAGAAAAACTTTTGAATGTTACAAAATTATTCTACAAGTCATACAATTTTTTCTATTCTATTATAAAAACGTTGAATAATTAGAATACACTCATGAGCCATGTCAACAATTATAAAATTAGGGCATCACAACTATAAAACTTGTTTTAACATACCTTGTACACCTGCTACCCAAATATCTTAATTCTCTCCAAAATTACTGGAAATTTGCTCCCAAATGCTCAACCTCTAGTACAAAAAATTTTAATATGTGTTGGACGACCACCCCCATTTTCCAATTTCCACTATATATTATCCTCATTATTTTGTATGGATATGGGGGAGCTGCGGGAGCACATGCCTACATAGTAGTACTAGGTATTAGGTATTGTACTTCCACACTTTATTCAGAAATAAAGAAGAATCCGATTCCTTTACTGTACTTTGGGTCAAAAAAGTGTGGAATCTCGTCTGCAACCACCTGAAAAGTGGGTCTCCCACAAGGGCATTTTGGCCAATTCATTTCAAAGTGGCTAGAAAAAATTATGTATAACAAATATGGCCACTTAAAATTACAGTTATCCAAAAGTGGCCACTTTTTACCATTTCCACAAATAATTATAAGATCATTTATTTATGGGTGATAAAATGATTGATATATTAATGATAAATATAAATAAAAGGAAACAAATCAAAACATTATTATATAAAGGATATTCTAATTATAATCATATCTCCATCAAAAATAATAAGGTTATATTGATTTTTCATTTAAAAAAAAAAACAACCGCAAGAAGAAGAAGGGATAGATGAAAGAGGGAGGATGGATCAATGGTTAAAAATAGTTAATTTCATAGTGGAATAGGCGAATAGCTGATAGGTTGGGATTCTACCGTCTATATTATGATTCTGAGAGCTGCTGGTTCCAAGCGCCCCTAGCTTTTGCTGTGGAACGGAAGCTGTAATGATTGTACCACCATGAGCTGGATCGAGTTGTACTTTCAATTATTTAACAAATGGGAGGTGCACATTGAATTTCGGATACTTTTGGGGTGGAGAATAATCAGAATATTGCACTGCACTTTTCATTTTTAGAATCCCAGTTTCAAAGAAGGTGGTCTAGCTTATTAATTACTCCTTGCTCCCGCGAACGTTTCCGTTTGTTTTTTACACTTGAATTAAGAAATATTCCTTCCCGTCCGCCCAAAAGGTCCACATTTTTCTTTTTAAACACATGGGACCCACACACATCACTAATACAATAAATTTATGGGACTCATACACCCCATTAATACAACTACCAACTACACATTAAATAATAATACTCCTTAATCTACATGCAAAAACCAAATGTCCACCTTTGGGGCGGACGAAAAGAATATTATTATTTTATACGTAGTGAGTAGTTGTATTAGTAATGAGTGATAGGTCATATATGAGGCCATTTTACTAAAAGAGAAAAATAAGAATTTTTGAATGAGACGCCCAATATAATAAAATAAAAATATCTCAATGAAATGGAGGGAGTGCTATAAAAAACAATTTATGATTAATTTTATTGATATTTCTGGGTAACATAATACTCTATCCTTCTCTCTGTGCTTGTTATGATTAATTTTATTGATATTTCTGGGTAACATAATACTCCATCCTTCTCTCTGTGCTTGTTTTTTCACGAAAATTTAATTTAGATGAGGAGAAAAATAAAATATTTTAATGTATAGTGGGTAGTGGTATTAGTATCGTCTGTGAGGTTTATTAAGATATTAATTGTTTTGTGTGTGTATCATTTACAAAAAAAAAAAAAAAAATGCACTTCTTGTATATATATATTGATACGAATTAAAATGACAAAATGCAACATCTTTCATATGAATTGAATACATTTTTATATGTGAAGTATTTTATGGTGATAATTGTAATTTGTGAGTGATACTTTGTACTCCCTCCGTCCTATCGAAATGTCACAATTTTACTATATTAGGCGTCTCATTCAAATGTCTCCATTTTCCACTTTAAATTAAAGGTACCATATGTGGCCCACCACTCACTACTAATACAACTACCCACTACACATATAATAATAATACTTCTTAATCTACGTACAAAAAGCAACCAGTGATGTTTCGGCGGGAGGGAGTATATTAGAATGAATTTTGAGATTATTTGTACTGATGTGATGTTTTATTTTTGGTACTGAAAACGGAAATTGAAAAGGAAAATTGTAAAGGTTATTGTGAAACAAAAGAATGTTTACCGTGAGTGCTTTACAATAATTTTCCACGGCAATTCCATCACAAATGGATGGCAAAACTGAGTTTAGTCGAATAAGACGTAAAATTTTAGTAAAATGATAACATTTAATTAAATAATTTTATGAATAATTTATAAGACAAATAAAAAGTGATATATTTAACAAAAAAAATACTCATTTGTTCCACAATAAAATATATTTATTATTTACACAAAGATTAATAAATATATTAAGAAATATAATATTTTAATATATATATATAAGAAGAGTTATGAATAATTTTGTATATAAATCTTTGGAGATATATTAATTTTTTATATGAATCTCATCTAATAAAATATGAAATATCACTCTTTTAGTTTCACCCCTTAATTAGATAAAATATAATTCATTTTTTTTCTTTTGAAAAATTGGAAGTAATAAATAAATTAAGAAAAAGTAAGACGTATACTATGCAGTAATATGGAGAGATAATGTATCAATTTCTTAGTTTCACTGTTTACATTATATAAATCAAGTAACAAGTAATGCCATGAAAACTTTTGTGACATACTCCCCCAACCTATTTTAACTTTTACAAATTTCTAATTTGGGTGTTCATTTCAATTTTTGCATTTTTTTTTTAATAAATGAGGCACACCTTAATTATTTCTCTCTCGATGGCCCACACATTACATTAATATACCTTTTCACTTTACATTAAAGTATTATTTCTCCCACCTCACTACACATTAAAATATTATTCCATCCGTCCCAAACTCGTTGTCTTACTTTCCATTTTCATCTGTCCCAAACTAATTGTCTTATTCCAAAAAAAGAAACTTCACACTAACCAATAACCTCAAAAGTTTATCTTAATTTCAAAAATATCACTCTCACCTAACATACATAACATACTTTATAATTTATTTATTACCTAAAAATACCACAATACCCTTAAAAAGTAAATAAAGTTAGTCAAAAAATAAATTTTCTTAAACTCCGTGTCTACAGTAATTAAGACAACGAGTTTGGAATGGAAGGAGTATATTTTTTAATCTACATATAAAAAGTAAACGTAAAGTTTGAAATAGAACGGTGGAATTACAATGCAGTGATGCACTAATTATGCAAGATAAATATATTGAGATATAATGTTGTATTTAAATTTTAAACTTCAATAAGATATGAGAATAAATAAATTAAATTTAATTAAATTTCAAAAATTATATAAAATCAATCATTATTATATGCTATATGAGAAGTGTCCCACATATTTATACATTTTTCATTAATAATAAAAATACACTATAAATTTTATTTACTTTTTACATTATTAATTAATCCAATAACTGCTTAATTTTTTTTATTCCCAACAATTTTATTTTTTTCTTTAAATTATCAATTTATCCACTTTATCTTATATATTAGTATATATTAAAAAAATAAATTCTTAATTTCTATGCTCGTACAAGAGGTCATAACTATGTGAGGTAGAGAGAGTAGTTGATTGATGAAGAGTAATGATCGTTCAAGTATATCATTTCATAAACAAATCTATATAAAAGCAGAAAAGTCTGCTAAATATGGAGAGTGCTATTTTCCCGCCTAAATTCGTGCCCAATTTTAGAAAGTGAATTTTTTCATTAAAAAATCATTGATGCAGTCTTCCATAGTAATTAACCAGCATGGAAAGGTGAGAAAACTGGAAAGGCGGACTGAATAGGGCGGCAGTGCCAGTAAAGCAGTAATTAACAAGCTTGGTGAAGAGAAATTATGTCTGATTTAAATTTTGAAATTATTTGAAATGGCGGAACGTTTCAACTCCCACCGCTAATTTATCAGTAGAAGTTAATTTATTTATATTTCTTAACGAGAACATCAAGAAGCAGAAATCGGGAGATGCAATTAGTTTTCACCATTTTTGAATCTTAGAAATACGCTTCCATCCTACTAGGATTTGACCAATGTCAACCTGTTTATGATGATGGACGTTTCGATCTCCATCAAGCGACGGTGTACCAGTGAGCGAGCGATCTTTTGGGGATAAAGATGTTGGCGAAGTGAGCGTCCCCCATTAAAGAGCTTCTGCCGCCGACGGCAAGTAATTTGTGATCTACCAAGTCAGAAAGATCAGCTCACTTTTTCGTATAAATTCAATGAAAAAGTATCTCTGCCGTATGCGGCCGGCGGCAAATCATTACGCAGCACCTCGGGAAAAGCCGATACGGCGTACTCTGCTTATCCAACACCGAGTGTGTATCCTGCTGTGGAGTGAAGTGGGCACTATCACGTTTGAGAGGCAATGAAGGAATTGAATTTGAGGATGATTACTTCACTCCATGTTTCTACTTTTTCCTTTTCTTTTCTATTTTTCAATTAATTTCAGAATCATTTTAGTAATTATTGTTGCTCATATTCATGCTCTATTTCTTTCCTTTATAAGGGTTACTATTTAGAGATTTAATTATGAATCCGATCCGATAAATACACACATCCGAGAATGATTGTATTCACAGCCTGATGAGTTTTGTTGATTTTGCAGGCCAAGGGTTATGCTGCTATATCCATTCTAGTAAGTAATAATTTCATTTTTGTTGTCCCAAATTAATTTTATTGGAATTATGGTGGGTGGGTGGTTGTAGGTATGCATCCGTGGTGGTAATAGAAAGTGCATCTAAGGTAGACGATGAACAGTCGCTTGCTTACTGGATTTTGTACTCTCACTCTTAGTGCATATTTGGTATGTACTGAAAGGTGTTTACTTAGAATTTTTACAATGCATCCGCTCTCTCTAACACTAATGCTTTAATTTGTGTCATAATTATTGGAGTATTAATTTTGTGTTATCCATGGAGCAAATGTGGACCGTACAAACGAGTTATCAATTTAGTTATCAAGTTATATCATGTGTTTGCCCATCAAATAAAAGGGTATTTAAAAGGGTATTTAATATTAGTGATGATGTCAGTGGGATTTTGAGGCCATCAAGGTTTCATCATTAATCTTGCAAAATGGAGTAAAACTTAAGGAGCTGTAAAGGTGTTATTTGCTGTGTGAAGAATGTGATTTAGATTTTTTTTTACCCTGATTATTAATTCTGTGCTGTGTGCATTAAGTTTGAAAATTTTTGGATCAAGCTCTGTATCTTGAATTTCAAAGTTATTTCTCTGACATGTGGAAAACATGGAGCTGCTATGCTATTGCATTGAGAATTTACTGAAATATGTATAGTAGCGAGGTAATCCAACATCATAGGAAACACCTCTCAATATGTTATCCCTTTGAAGACTATATCAGTAGTTCAATCCATCGTGATTCTTTTTGGCAATATTGTGAGGTGAAAGTTGAAACAAGGTTGGCTCATCTTAGTTCGTGTTCTATTTTTAGCTATATGGCCTCCATTTTTTATCAGTCTGCTCTAATTTCTTTTCTTTTCTTTTCTTATATATTGTGGACATTCTCATCACGATTTCTCTCCCCCTGCATATTTGAGTGTTTTCTTAGCTTATTTTCCTAAGTTTTACCATGCATTGCAGATTGAATTAAAATACCAACAAGCTATAGTAATGGCTATTGAATGCACGGACGTTTATATAAGGAAGTAGTTGTAAGAAGTTATAAATGTTCATGCTATGCACTATTGGTTATTGCATTGATATCTCTCATTCCTTTCTTAACAGAAGATAATATAGACATAAATTAATTTTTCCCATTTTATAATCTTTCCAGTTGACTTGAAACTTTTTTTTTTAATGTTACTATAAAATTTTTAATTAAACTGTAGGAGTATATTTTAATTACAATCAACTTTATATTTTATCTTTAACATGTTCTTTAATATATATTTATAATATTAAACTTTGTGTTAAATAATATAATATTCATATAAATATGACATATATAATCATGTGTGTGAGTTTGATGTAAATTCAATTAATCACAAACTCTTATTTTTTCTATTAATAATTAAAATACTCTATGTATCTTACTTTTTATATATTTTTTATCAAACAACTTTATTTATAGTTTATGCACTTTATTCATTATTTTAAATCACTTTATTTACTTTTTCTATTTAAATTATCAAATTATTCCTAATTTTAATTACATTTTAGATTAAAATAAAAAAAGATTTCTTCATTTTGCTACAACAAACATAACTACATGAAGTCATATTTAATGTAATTGTGTATAATTTTAAAATATATTAATCTGAAAATTTATATTATATATATTGTATGTCCGCACGAAATCAAAATGCATCAATTAGGGTCATAATTTTTTATTGTTAAATAAAAAATAATTTAATGCTTAATTTTTTTTTCGAACTCATATTTGGACCTCATATGATATTTAATATTTAAATAACGATCAATAGTAGTTGTAAAGTAAAGATTTGATAATAATTTTAAATTGTTATTTGCGATAGAAAGATAAATATAGATTCGTATATATGCATAGATTGGAGAAGCAAAAAGTTTATAAAATTTACCCACATAGATGAAATAGAAGAAAATTTTGTAATTTTGCCATATGAAGAAGAGTTGAGAATTGTCATAATGATTATCTAATCTCCTTTACCCTATCATGTTTTATTATCTTTTTATTAATTCAAATTTTTTAATAAAGAGGTAAATATTCATCATTTCACTTTTGAACATAATCTCATTTCAATAATTATTTTTTTCTTGGCAAAGACTTGTGTGAGTCTATCTCATGTAAGGGTTTATGTGAGACGGACAAAAAGTTATAATTTTTATAATGAAAAGTAGTACTCAATTAATGGAAAGTGATAATGATATTTCATGAATAATTTATAATATAAATGAATAGTGATACATTTTATAGAGAAAGTAATAACGTTTTATAGCGAAAATAATAATTATTTTAAAAAGTGTAAAATAGTCTCACGTGAAACGATCTCACGAAAGACTTACCCAATTTTCTTGAGAGCAAGTCATTCCCAAACTTTTGTTTTAATCTTTCCTAATAAAATACTTTAATGTAACGTTCGTCATACTAAAATATATATATATATATATATTAATAAAAATACTTTCTCTATATAATAATAACACTTTAACCTAACTCATAATATAAGTACATTTCACAAAAACTTTTTATTATATTTATATAATAATAATATTATTATTATTAATATAATTTTTTATACAATAATTTATACATAATATTTTTTCATGCATCACGCGGGTGTATTACTAGTTAAATGTAATAATCTCAATTTGAAAGTAATAATGCATTTACTAAAAAGTGATAACTAATTAAAAAATGAATAAAATAGTCATATCGTGTAAGATTGTCTCAGACAAGTGATCTTTATAAAAAAAAAGGTTGGGGTGTTCTGAAAATTTGTCTGAAATTTATACCATGATCATGGAATAGAAAAGAAATTGCTCAAAAAATAAAGAAGCAATGAGAAGATTTAGGAGAAAACACAAAACCAAGAGCTAGAGCACACTACCACTAAACCCAAGATGCTCAATATTCGTTAGACTGGGAATTATTTCCATTAAAAATCATTCTATATAAATGTCCATCAAAGTGTGAAAGAGGCGTGATATATAAAGATTCAAGTGCAGATCACGTTAGATTTTGTGTTTTCAATTCAAGTAGTTTATTTTCTTGTTTGAGTTGTTGTTTTCTGATTTGTACTTTTGATTTGATTTTTAAATTAATTTACTGTTTTTAAAAGTGCATAGATCATGATATTAAAAATAAATGACAAAAACTTGTGTCAGGTTGTCTCACGTTAGCTCTTACGTAGAATGAATAAAAAGTGATAATATCATTATTAATAAAAAATAATATTCAATCGATGAAAAAGTAATAATACAGTACTATTTCATTAATAATTTATAGTATAAATAAAAAGTGATAAATTATAGCGAAAGTGATAATATTTTATAACAAAAGTAATGACTAATTAGAAAAGCGAAAAATAATTTCAATATGAGATTGTCTCACACAAGACTTATCCAAAATAAAATTAGTTTAGATTCCGCACGCGTACAACGCCGGTAATTTATACTTTTTCACATTTTCATTCGAATATTTATTTAATCTTTATTCTTAACTTTTTAAATTATACTATAATTTACACTCAAAATTCTTGACATTTTAAAAAAAAAAAATTGTAAGAATATGGTGAATTGTTGTGTTTTGAATTTTGTCTGTTGATGCTACTACCTACTCGTATTATGTTCCCCTTCTATTTGAGGCTGGAATCTGCAGGAGATGAGTCCTGCAGATGTTTTACTGTGATTTTTAGCAGTATGCTAGTATATTACCGTGTATCGGAATTTTTTTTTTAATAAAATAATTTATTAAAATATAAAATTAATTTGAATTATAAGGATTTATAAAACTCTTATATGAGTATCTTAAAAATAAAAGAGAAAGACTACCCTACAACTGGTCCTACCAAATATTTGGTAGAACCGGATCCTAAATACATTCAATTAAATCTCACGGGTTGAAATCGCAGAAAGAAGGTAACGAGCTCTCCTTCCTTCTCCTCCATTCCTCTCACTGTCACCGCATTAACACTGGAACCCAGAGCCTACCCAAGGCAAGAACAGGCCATCCCTTATCCGACGTCGTTTCATCCCCCTAATCTTGCCCTTTTGAATTCATGGCTGAACAGAGTGAGGAAATCGAGGAGGAGTACCCTGATGCTGTTCGCCGGCGGCGGTGGGATCTCCGCGAAAATTCGAATATCCGGCGGAGTATTAGGCTGGAATGCGAGAAGCCACCACTATGAACACCATCGGCACCGGATACGGATCCTACTGTGAGTTCGTGGATTACTCTAATAGAATCTGCGAGCACGATCCGATCAGGTTCACGAAGGTGATACTGCAGTCGAGTTTCTGCTTGCAGCCTCCAGGCGACACGCCGACGAGGAGATCGACGTTCAATATCATTGTGGCGGGGTGCATACAGGTGTTCTTCGAGGAGACGTCGACAAGAAGGCAGTACACGTGGCACTTACCGGAGGAGGAGTACTCAGGGTTCTCTGTTTTTATATCGAAGGAGGATGTGGTCGGAAAAGGGGTGATGATTTTGGATGTGCTGATGAGCATTCCCAGAGCAGAGGTTAGGAGGAAGAGAGAGAAAGTTTGGAATATCCATCCAACTGATCATCGAAAGTAGCCATTTACTCACAACAACTCATCAATGAAATGGATTTATAGTGGTGGGTAAATGAAAAGAAATCAAAACTGTTACATAGTACAATTATTAATCAGTCCACAATAGAATGGAAAATATATACTCCATGTTTTACACAAATTAACAATTAATGTCTAATAATACTGAACTAGTGAAGATTCACTTCAAGTCTTCACCTCAATTAATTCTCATGTTTATCATGTTTGCTGCCTTATTTTCGTTATTATGAAAGAAAATGCTTTGTGTAACATCTTGTACCCCTTCCAGTGGCCTTTTGGTTTAGATTGTTAGCATTTTGATAGTTACTGGTCAAGTTTGGGTTTGATTGATCTACTTTGTTTTTGGTTCTAGCCTAGAGTTTTCATGGAGGATTTAGATAAAATTTTCTGTTAACTATTTCAAGGCGTCTATTTGGCCTCTATTTAAAGCCGATTGTTTAGCTTATTTCATTGACTTATGTCATTTTTGTATTTTTCTTTTCTCACATCTTTCTTATTTTCATTTATCTTTTAGTAAAATTTATAGAAAAGAGTAACCTAAAGGATTTTATTCACTATAAATTATTTTATTTTTAAAGTAACCCAATTTATTATAAAGAGTACCCCAATTAATAAAAAATAGTAACCTAAACGATTTTATTCACTATAAATTACTTTATTTTTAGGTATCCAAATTATTATAAAAAGTAATCCAATTTATTATAAAGAGTAGCCCCGTTAATAAAAAAAATAACCTAAACAATTCTTTTCACTATAAATTACTTTATTTTTAGGGTAACCCAATTTATTATAAAAAGTACCCCACTTAATAAAAAAGAGTAACCTAAACGATTTTATTCACTATACATTACTTTATTTTTAGGTATCCCAATTTATTATAAAGAGTAACCCCGTTAATAAAAAAAAGTAACCTAAATTATTATATTCACTATAAATTACTTTATTTTAGGGTAACCCAATTTATTATAAAGAGTGACCCAATTAATAGAGAAGAATAATCTAATTATTAATTATAAATAGTAACCTATGTATATTAAAGTCTCGAAAGAAAGAGTGGTCTAACAAATTTAAGAGTAATTTAATTAATTCCAAAAGGTGATCTAATTAATTTCAAAGAGCAACCTATATATATATTAAGAATCTCGAATAAAAAATTAATCCAATAAATTTAAGAGTGACCTAATTAATTCCAAATAGTAACCTAATTAATTTCAAAGAGTAACCTAAAATGTGTTAACCAAATTTAACCATATATAATTCAAGTAATCTCGCCAAAACATACAAAAGCTGAGTACAATGCAAAACTGGGAATAATGAAATGATTTATCTTGAATTCATTCATCATGAATAACACACAAGTATTATATGCCATGTGATGACCAACAACCAATATAATAAAATAAAATTGCAGAAATTAGATTCAGTTTGCCAAAACTTTGAGCCTAAGTATGCTAACAGATATTTTCTACAATACAATTCATGTAATCTATAAAAACGACAGATGTGCTCTCTGAGGTTCCCAAGTTGAACTTATTTATACTCCATTTTTCTTTAATCCACATCTTCACACCTAAATAAATAGTTTCTTGGTAATAGTTTCTTGGTTAGAATCGTCATTGAGCATAACATCGACATCTTTTTGCCTTGCAACAGCAACAACACAACTTTTATTCCCAACATCAAAATAACCCCACGCCGAGCTCCTCCACCACAAACCTTGCATTCATATGCTGCTCCGCCATTAACGGCAGTGCAAGAATCGGAACACCGGCGGTGATGCTCTCAGTTACCGAGTTCCACCCACAGTGACTCAAAAACCCTTTTAGACCCTCGTGTTTAAGAATTTGTAATTGATCAACGCAACCGTGAACTGTAATTCCCCTATTTTGTACCCTAATTTCAAAATCATGAATGAATTTTCCCCTATTTGATTTCAAAACCCACACAAAACTCATCCCCGATCTCTCCAATCCCTCTGCAATTTTCTGCAATTGTTCTTTTGAAACATCCGCCTGCGTTCCGAAAGAAACATACAATACATATTCACAGGCCACCAATTTTTGGTTTAGGAACCGTATATAAAATAGTTTCTCTAGCGTCGGGAGCGGCGGCAAAGCCACCACGCAGAGTGGACCAACACACCATGATTTTGGCCCGATTTTACTTGTTGAAGATTGAAACATCTTCCTCATTTATTTCCAGAATTTAAGGTTTCTTTATTATTTTTGTTCCCACTTACAACGGCTATGTTTCCCACTTACAACAGCCATATTCTTTTATTTTGTGTATAAATATGATTGTAGTTCATACTTTGTAAAATACAACAACACAATATCAATGAAATCTTCTTTTCCATATTTCAATCTCAATTTCACTCTCAATTTCAACATGGTATCAGAGCAGGATTAATCCTGACTCTTAACCTTTCCTCAATCTATCTATTCAATCAAAACACCATTAAAAGGTGTTCAATTCAAAGGAGGTTCAACCTCTTCTTCATTCAATCAAAACACCATTAAAAGGTGTTCGATTCAAAAGAGGTTCAACCTCTTCTTCATTGCATACTACAAAACACCATTAAAGGTGTCTCAATTCAAAAGAGGTTCAACCTCTTCATTATTCAATCAAAGTCTGTTCACAGGCTTCAATTACACCCTTCGAAGGTGTACTGTTCTAAGGAAGGTTGAATTGTTCTCTGAATAGGAGAGAGCAGTAAGCCCTACTCCCACATTCACCTACCCTGAATTCATACTATTTTCTGGCCTTTGAGAAGAACAATCTGCTCTAGTTCAAAATTCATGAGATTCCACTGCATTCTGTCGAGCCCCGTTTTGAACGCCGCTCAGCCGCCCACAAAGACCTTAAAAATAAGGTTCTGAAGTCGTTGCCGAAACGTCGTCGACGCCATAGTTGTACTGCTCGGATCTGCAATCGACCGGTTCGCGAGGAATAAAACCACCAGCGGTCAGGATTGCCGGAAACGCGCATCTTCGCCGCTGAAACTGTGCCCGGTGGTTCAGATCTGCGCCACCGCCGCCCTCCTTCGCTGACCATTCGGAAAAGCAGACCCAACAGCTCGCCGTTCGTCGCCATACGTCGCGGTGCCACCAGTCGAAAGAGCGCTACTGATCAACGCCAGCCACCATCGCGAAGCTGCTGCCTGAGAGAGGTTCAACCGCCGCCAGCCGCCGGGTCAACTCCTCCTCCAAGCAGCCGCCGATCGAAGCCTGCCGGATCTGTTCGCCTGCTGCAGAAAAGTCGATGCCCAGCCTCCGTCGCGGTCCCAATCGGCAGAAAAAATGCGCCGCTCGTCACTGCCGTCGTCAGCCCTCCAGCGGAGTCCGCTGCTCGCCACCCGCTGTTCGTTGCTGTCAGTCAACGACCATGCTTCGCGAGACCAACATTACTGTTCCAGTAATCAACATATCGTTGTTCGAGTTCGTAAAAGGGTTTACAATCTCACCATGGCTCAACGCCGCGGCCATGATCAATCTCGTCGAGTCTGCCATCGGGTCGAACTGCAGTTGTTGCCGGAATCCACCACTGCTGCTGACAAAAATCCTGTTAATAAAGCGAAAATCCATCGCGCCGCACAGCAGTAGCTGCCCAAATCTGTTTGCCGTTGGAAAATCCGTCGAGATTGGAGGAATAAATCCAGTTTTCAGCATTTGCATCTTAAAAGGAAAGAGAGAGAGAGAGCAATACGATTGATTAAAGGAGATTTGACAGCTGTGTCTTTGACCCACATTATAATATATTTAATAGATAGATCCGGTTGTACCATTGAAAGAAAAAGACGGTCCTAGGGAAGTCATTGTCAAAATAAAAATACATGTTTATAATGATTTCTTATTTAAATATAATAAAAATTACTCCATCCGTCCCTTTCAAAGAGGGTTTTTTCTATTTAGGGCGTCTCACCCAAAGAGTCCACTTTCATTTTTTACACACATGTGACCCACACACTCACTAATACAATTAAAATATGAGACCCACCCTCCCACTAATACAACTACCCACTATAAATTAAATAATAATCACTATGCGAAAACTGTGGAATAACAATGCTAGAATAACGATGGAGAATTGAGAACCCGTTGTTTTAAGGGCGAAAAATGACTGAAAACAAATTTCCGTTGTTATAGCTAGAAAAAAGTGCTCATTAACAACGGATATTTCCTTCCGTTGTTGTAAGCCCGTTGTTAATGTAATTTTATTTAATTTTTTAATTATATTTAATAAAAAATATTTTGAAGTATAAATACAATACTAGGCCCTTAACGACAACCACGACGTGAAATTCCCAAAACCCTACGGGAGACTGCCTACGAAATCTTTACTTCCCTAGTCGGAGACGACCGATGGCCACCGCCGATGCTTTGTTAGGGCTTCCAAAATCGAACGACCCTGGCTGAGACGACGTGACCTCCGCTTGCTACCAGCCGACAAAATCAATCGTGAAATTCATCGCCACCAAAGGCTTCAAGCCTTTACTCAACGCCGACCGCCAATCAAATGCCTTAGAACAAAGGACGAAGCAATTTTGTCTGCGCCTCCATCATCCACCGTTAATTAGCCTTGCGTGTGTTCACTAGTCCTCTCCTTGCAGGAGAATCGACGGCCCCTTCACTGCTTCAGACAACATAGCGGCTCACCTCTATAATTCTCTTACTTTATTTTTTTCTATTGAAGGTTATAATGATTTTTCCTTAATTTTCTATGTATTTTCAATTGATTTTGTAAAATCAAATGCTGGGTGTTTTCATTTTTGAAATTATATCTAATATTCCTCTCACTCTCCTAACCTACCCATTTCTTCATCAGATGTTGAAGGTTAATTACTTCGAATTTGTGTTTAATTAAAAATTGATGCGTGTTAATACTGTTTGAGGGTGTTAAGTTCTGTGTTGATACTGTTTGATATGTGTTAATGGGCCCAATTTATGTTAATGACACCCCATTTTCATCAACATCACTCCCTCTTTAATCACACTTAATCTAACTTATTATCTTTTTTGCATTATATTGAAGAATTTGAACCTAGCAACTCCATAATTTATGTGCTTTTCTTATTTCTCTGTCATATGTATATATTGAGAATAATCGTGTTAGGTTGATTTGTTTATTTCTATTACAATCTCTTAGATAACAAACCTGTATATTTCAGGTGCTTAAAGATGGCTTTTCCACTATGCATGTTCCCTATGCTTATGGTTTCGCAATCATTTTACTCACCGTACTCGTTAAGGCTGCCACGTTTCCTTTAACAAAGAAACAGGTTAAATTGTATTGTTTATTTGCTTGTGTTTAAAAGAAATTCATTCCCTGATCGTTCCTTGTCAAATCTAGATTTAAGTTGGGTATAGATCTTGTGTAATGAATTAAATTTAGTACAATCTATTTGCAGCTGTTGGTCCTTTTTACTACAATCTAATTAAGTAAGGCCTAAGAATAGACCAAACTAATACTCCCCTAAGCGTAGATCAAATATGATTGTTATTCTGTAGGAGATATTGCTATTCTTGCCTTCCACAAATCCCGAAGGCCTTCCACAAGAATTTTCTATAAAGTGTTTTCTATAAAGTGATGGAGAAAGAGATATAGTACTACTTTTTTTTATAAACATATTGCTAATGTACATCTTGAGAATTTTCATGGTGGCTGAGGTATGTATTTGTTACTTGGAATAATGTACTTTGTCCTTTTTATTGTTTTAGCTGAATGTCGAGTATGGAGGGGTAAAATATATTGCCATGGAATTTTTTACACTTTTTACAAAAGGTCAATCACAACAAGCTTCTACCTCCTCCAATGTCCTTGCACTTCCAGGTAGCTAAGTCCTAAAACCTTTCAGCCATTAGTTTGTAAAGGTGCAAGATTATGTGTTCATGTAATTTAGTGTAAAAAATGATTTCGAAAAACTCTCGAATAGTGAAACTTGACAAACACAGTTCTTTTAATGAGTGAAACTTGACAAACTCAGTATTTTAATGCTAGGTTTCTTCTTAGAAAAGATAACTTGATAAAGACACAAGAACTTTATTTGTGCAGGTCCTGAACGAATAAATGATAAGGACAAAAGGATTTGGTGGTTAGTTCACCTGGACAACCAAAGGGATCGTATGTAACTCCTTCATAAAGATATTCTTATTGGATTTTTAGTTAATTCCCTTAATATTAACTGATTGAATCTCTGGGAGGAGCTTGTTTTTATGACATGAAATTTAAATTAATCTCTATCTGTCTGTTATCTGGAGTATACAATTAAAAATCCGATATGTGAATTAAATATGCATTTATTACAATCTCTCTGTTACTTCATAATGTTTAATTCGAGATATACTCGGCGCAGTACTGATGTTGGTGTTCAAGGAATGAGCTTCTCTTACAATCTCACTTTGTTGCTTTCACAAGCTTCTCTTAACTTCATTTTTTTCTACTTTTGAAGCATGGGAGAGATCACACTCAAGACATATGTACATATTTTTAATCTCAATGGATATTATTTCAACATGTCATCAGTTGGGGCAATGTGCATGGGATCACTCTCTTTTATTTAACATGCTTTGGAACATACAAGATTATTTTTAGCAGCCATAACTGTGGATATTGGTGGATTTGTGATATATTTATTTTGTTAATTTTCTGATGCTCAGGAATATTTCATCTTCTGCAATCATGGAAAGAATTCCAAGTAGATGGCCTGGTCCGACTTGGCATGCACCCCTGGAAGAATTAGAGTGAGAATCAGAACTTCTTTATATTTATGTTGGAAGTAGTCAGCAGTGTTGAGCTTATAATCTTTAAAAATACTCATGTGATCGCTCTGTTCATTTCAGTCTGTCCTTAGTTTGCCCCCTGTACATAATTTCTTAATTTTGTTTATGTGTCATCTGTTGTATTAAACTTTCCGTGTCATATTTCTGATTTGGTTTGCCACAAAGATGCATGCACAACTTTTAACTATATTATCTTTGATTTTTGTATAGCACATGTAGAATGTCTTTTGAATTAAGGCATGTTTATTTGAAATCGTCATATGCAGTTCTGTCGGCTGGTTACTGGTTACACATATCTCCATAATTAAGATTTGTTTTGTTTGGGAATAAATTAGGCTTCATGGATTGTGTCATGACACATTAGAAAGCTACAGAAGTTTAGTTTCTATTAAAATTTGAAAATTTCAATTTGGAGTTTTGAGTGGAAATTTATGATCAAATTATCAAATAGTAGCTTTCAACTTGCAAATTTGTCAAAAGATAGCACAATGTCAGTCTTGGAATTGAAAACTGTTTTGTGAACAAATTTGGCTTTATGGAATATATCATTAGAAAGCTACATCAAGAATCTATCAAAAGTTATGGAGTTTGAGAATGAAATATATTCAAGTTTTTTGAATAAAGGTCATAATATGGATTATTTAATTTGCATCTAGTTGCTATTTGCTAGTTGACTTCATCATATCTTGAATGCATTCCTTATAACCTTTAAACAAGTGTGTAATTCTTTGCCAACTTGAGTAGGAATGTGAAGATAAGGTGATATAGGGGAAAGTATTTTAATAAATGGATGAATTTAAATTATTGTGGTTAAACTGAAAATCCTTGTCTTTTCCTTGATTGTTGCTTATACGTGTTCTTGTTCTTTCTCTATTTGTGTTATTGTTTTAGCGATCAACAAAATTTTCTATGATTATTATTAATTAATATGTTGCACATTAGTTGTTAAGAACTCTAGAATAATCTAGCTAAAATTAGAAAGGAAAGTTAACAATTAAATGATGTAACAGTCATGTGCTAATTATCTAGAGAAGTCGTGAATGGAAGCTTTTAGAAGCTTCTTAAGCACTTATAAATATGAGTCATTGTAATGCAATCAAGTAATATAAATTTTTAATCCTTATAAATTAGGAAGTATAAATTAAAACCTTTGAAAATTTTCACCCTTCTTTCTCCCTAAACTCTTGCAGAACTCTCACACGAGTGTCGATTGTTGTATCAGTTTTTCTTTCAACAATTTAATAGATAGTTTATCTTGGGGAATGATGCAGTAATTAATAGCACCAATAATAGTGACAGTGGAACCTCAAAGTGCTTATTATTTCTAAGGTGTAAGTAAAACTAATTTATTTTAATCTCATTTTATGTACTCCTTTAAAGTGCTTATACTTAAATATTCTAAGTTATTACTACTGCTAGTGTTTGCTGTTTCAGTAGGTCTACTACAAGTGTTTGATGTTTTATTACTTTAGATAGTCCTTACTAGTACATAAAATACTTTTCATGGCTGGCTGGTAATTTATTGATCTAATATAACTTTATAGTTTCTTTGATGAAGGTGAATACTTCAACATTTTTATACCTTGATGGATTATTTTCATATAGAATGAAAATGCTTCTAGTAACAATTGACTCTTGTAACCTAGCAAATTTACTATGCAGTTGATAAAAGGTTTGGATAATTTTCTAAAGGCTGCAAAGACTGAACCAGAAAATATTTTTCATTATAATTTCATGCCAGATTATAAGGTTTGCCTCTACTTATATTAAGAAGTATTAATTTAATTGATTATTTATAGATATAATCAGTGGACAAGAGATATATTTAGTGTTTACCATGACAAACATGATTCTTTAGGTTTGACTCACAATCTGCTCCATCCTAACTTGGTTTCTGACATAGCAAACTCTATGTTTGAGGTCGTTGGCATATCTTTGAACTGTTACAACTGATCACATCCACCTATATATTGGGGAATAATATAGTTGTTTTATGTACTTCAGATTTGATTAAAAATAATCTACCATATTCAGCAATACACGAGGATAAGTAACATGACACTCAAAAACTGGTACATATATTTTTGTAAAAAAGCTGGATTTGTATAAAGAATGATTAATAATTTATAGCGGCGGATGTAGTGTGAGGAAATGCTCTAGTTGTTAATCTTTTTGTCATGTTTCTTCCTGCCCTTAAAATTACTCAACTTAGAGAAGTCTTCTTTGTTGCACCCTTGAGCCAGCTTTTTACTTAATAATATTCAATTGAAATAATGAATGACTTCGTTTATTTCAGTGATATTCAATTGAAATAATGAATGACTTCGTTCATTTCAGTGATATTCATGGACAAAAAACTGAACAAGTAAAAGACCCTCTTAGTGAGGGATGGAGGTGTTGGATTGTATACTAAAATCTAGCTTTTTGTATGAATAATGTTTTGACAATTTATTTGAAATGAGAATCATATGATCAAACATTTTGCATATTATAATTTATTTATATGTTGATGAAAAAGTCCACTGATGTGCGTTTTCTCAACACACAAAATTAATCCTCAAGTATAAGGATATCAATTGTAGTTTCGATAGGCGACCAAGTGATTATCGTACCCAAGAGACGGATTATTATCAGTTTTATTATGTTCTAATTTACTAAGATTATGTTTGGCAAATTGATTTTGAATTGTTACGAAATTAAATAGCAATTGATAGCAATCAAATAATAGACAAGCAATAGAAAATACGGTTGTGATCAAGTAAGAAATTAGGTAGTTCTTCGGGCATTCGGTTTTAATTATTAATTTCCTTTCTATGCGTTATTGTTCGACTCTGCCTTGTGGTCTATGGACGCATCACTAAACCATGCAAGTTCACCTTATAGACACAAGTACACAAGCGTATGACACATGTGAATATCCTTGGAGCAAGAGATATAATTCACCCCCCTTTCTAGGTACTATCAGTATCAATTATTTTCCGTGCACTTAGTACTCTAACCCGATATGATTTCTCTTTATAGGTACTATGACGTTATACTCTTTATCCTACTTATTAACCCGAATAAGATTCAATTAACAAGTATCTATATAAGATAGTTCTAATAAGACTTCGGAATTTCTTTACTTAGAATTATAACATGTAATCCTGCTCAGCGGTGAACGCACTCAATCAATAACCTCGATATACATTCAGACTCTACATAACAGTTAATGATGCACAAAACGACCGTGAGTATGAATTGAAAAGGCACAATCTTATATAAAATAAACCACAAGTAGTGTTGTACGGAGTTTACACATGGAAATTCAATTAACTCATATAACTTTCATAACCCTAGAACTACCGGAGTGGTTCTAGCCCATGATTGATCTAGGAACAATCATGGTTGTTTGGTATGATCATACTTGATGCGCCAGACGGACCTCTCTTCACGACCCCTTCGGATGATGGTAGGGTTTTGGTGGTGCATGGATGATGAATGATGTGTGTCTCTTTCTCCTGCGAAAGCTCTTCTTTTATACTGATAGAACCTCCTTATGGGCTTAGGATGGGCCTTTGCTTGAAGCACACGTCAAATTTGATAAAAGACATCCGGAATTATCATAAATAGAAGTAGCGAGAATCCATTCGACCAAGCCTAGACTGGTCGAGCAAGGCCTTCAACTCGAGCAATGGTCGAGCAAGCTCTCTGCAAGTGTTTGCACATTTTGCTCGACCAAGCTCATCTGCTTGACCAAAATGATGCTGGTCAAGCAACACCTCCAAGTCGAGCAACCTTTCTGTAAGAATTGCGCATTTTGTTCGACTTCACTCATCTTGCTTTCTGGACGAAACTGCGTATTCTGCTCGACTTGGCCACCTTGTTCGACCAAAGTGATAATGGTCGAACAAGGTCTTGAGGTCGAACGGCCTTCGAAAATCGCTTCAAAAATCGTGTCTTCCAATTCCGAGCTCTTTCTACTTGTTTTCCTGTACAAATATGCTCAAAAAGCCCTTGTACCCTCTGATTCGTGACTTTTCCATAAACATACCGATTCGTCTCAATAATAGACTCAATCGTACTAAATTTTCACGCAAATCAGAGCCCAAATTCCATGAATTTACACTCTCATCAAACCTCCCGAGACGACGACAATCAAAACAAATAAGAGAGTGTAATCACGAAATCAAGCACAACTTATTCTAACACATGTAATTATATCAATTTAAGTCATCCAATCCATCATACCTTTCATTCACATAAAAACGTCAATCAATCACAATACTTCTACGAGTGCTAAGTCATCTAACTCGCTGGTAAGTGTTTACTCTCCCTCTCAAGTGTAAAAGATGTACACCTTATGGTTAATATCGACACTCAATTTCAATTCATATACTCGAGTAACCATAAGCTTGACAAGGGTTTCAAAAATTCATCTATAACTACGTCAATACTAGGATCACAAAGGACTTGCATATAGGTTGTAATGTTGGTTCTTTGGTAAAGGTAGGAGAATATAGATAAGTAACTAAATTACTAGCAACGAAGTACCTTGGAGATTCGCTCTTCAACAGCTTCCTTATTCTCTCCTTCATCTTCCTTATGATCACTTCAATACATGCTTCCTCCATCTTTACTTGGATCAATATTTTTTTTCCCGCAGTAGAATACGAATTCCGGTGTTCTTCAAGTATAAGGGTACCAGTTTCGGGCAACCCTTTCTAGCATTAGGGATACCGGTGTTAGGCACTATCCCTTGCAAGTTTTAACCTCTTGTCCTTCGATTTTTCATTCCACCAATCCCGTCCTTCCCTTTCCTCTTTAAACTCCATATAGCATTAATTTACCTCCACTTCTTACTAGTAATAGGTGCTCAAGGCTCAAGAAGGTAAATGGCTATTTATTAACGGCTTGCCAAAGAAAAAGCTTAAAGGCTCAAAAGGGCTTCCAATGATAATAATATAATAGGGTAGGATAAATTTGGCTAAGTAACTCAATTGACAACAATGACCTTAGATCATTTCCTAGTATCTATCAATTATAGACTTCAAACAAGACTCCAAATCAAGTTCTAGAATACGAGTATACAAACGACTCTTAAGAATAAACTATCATGCGTATAGCACGATCAAAAGGCTCAAATCTTCACATGGGTAATAGAATCCTATGCACTCTTCAAAGCATGCAATCAATATCAATTTCCTATGAACTACAAGTAAAATAGACATGCTCGTCATCAATAAATCAACATGCATCAAAATAAGACCACATGCATAACATGAATAATCCTCATCACTAAACAACCCCAACAAAATAACTTCCAACAATCAATCAATCATCATCACTATCAAATACATGCCACCCACATATGAATCACAAACTACACCCACAACAATCAAGCATTCACCTGTAAAGTGTAAAAGAGAATGGGGATGAGAAGAATAAGAAAAGATAAAAGACTTTGCAGCTCTATTCCTCCGGAGCATCACCATCATCCTCCTCATCATCATCACTCCTTTCCGCTTGCCACTGATCAATTGCTCTATGGAGATCACTGATATTCCGAGCCATCAAGCGCTCACGGTCTTGCATCTGCCTCAACCGACCATCCATCGCATCATAGCGTGCATTGAGTGCAGCGTAGTTAGTATTCGCAAGCGCCAGCTGCCTGTTGTTTCTTGTTGGTTCGCATGGAGTGTGATGAAGTGCTCGTGCATCAATCGGAATTGCTCCCGATAAAACTAATCCTAAGCTACCCAATAGTCTTGCTATGGCTATGGCTGTGGCTACAGTGGTGGCTCGAAGAACTTCTGTTCCATTAGCTGCTGAGATTGCTCCGGAGGCATATCTATCCCCGGATAATCAAAAGCGGGAGGTGGCTGCATCTCTTCATCTACAAAGTCAGCCGGATCTCCTATCATAATCATGTCCTCATCTAACTCAATCCCATGAGCTCGCATATCAGCCAGAAGCCTCCAGTCTCCTCTTCCCAAGCACGTCTCTGAGATCACCGTGTGCTTCGTGATATTCATCAATAAATTGCTGTTGACTCTAACCGTAGTGAGATCGATAATTACCAATGAAAAACTGAATGTACTAGGATTCTTTCCTCGGATGAACATCCAAGTATCATCTTGCCACTCAATCAACCCCATCCTCACACATGATGTCAAGATCAAGTCCGGATCCCCTCGGATAGGTCTGTGCCTGCTCAAATCGACTCTATAGTACTCAGCGATCAAGGTGATGAGTCCTCCGATATTCACGCGCTGAAATCCATGGGTCGTGAACTTGTGCAACTGATTGAAAAAGTACGCTGCTACATTGAAGCGCACTCCATGAAGCATGCACCACAACACATACAACTCTCCCCTCGGAATACAACTTCCTTCGGACCTAGCAAACAACGTGTTGCTCAAGATTCTGTCCATGTAAGCGATCACGGGGTTAGAATGAAGGCAACCTTGGAAGTATTTGAATTATAACGCTCTTGCCTCCCGTAATAGCTCTCCAAAACTCATTCGGCTTGAAGTTATCATGCTCCACATCCGACTCATTCTCACAGCCAGTCAATTTATTAAACTCACGGTCCCACATCATCTGCTCTTGCCCGCCAATCTTTATCCTAATACCATAAGGTAGGTATCGATCTCCATGCTCAATCCTTAACGTGCACAAGACCTCCGCGGTTATGTGGAAATAGGTCTCTCTCTTTATCTCCATAAACCAAGTAATACCCACCTGTTCGAACATCCAACGAATGTCGGTGAGAATATTCATTTACCTCATAGCATGGTCATCTTGATATCGCGTTCTTGTGATCATTTGTGCTATTGCAGTCCAAAGATCCTTCTTCTCCTCCCAATTTGAAATTTTCAGCCCATAGTCGGATGGCCTCCTCTTCTCCATCCTTATTTTCTTGACCATCTCTCCAAGCGAAGGCGACCTAGGTCCCTTCCTCTTGGATGATGAAGCAATCCCTTTCCTACAAGAACAATACTTCAATACATTCCCAAAAGAGATAAATATACTCCACCTAGACTAGCATGAATGCTACTCAAGACTTTAAATTCATGAGCTTCAACAACTTAATCTCAAGTGTTTTTCAATCACAATTGAACTCCAAATCAACACTTTCAATCAAGAATATTGAGGTTCAATTAGTCTTAACATTACTGTTCTTAGTCGCATTTCTAGTAAAATATTTTTAGAGTAAGAAACTCTATCGTTGTTGTACACGTGTGACCAAGCAACAAAATTTATAAGTATATCGTCCCAAGGGAACTTAGGCTTGTATCCAGATTTTTCATTGATTTGTGCTTTGTAAGGATGATAGATTGAAGGTTTTGTACTTAAAACTATTACTTACGATTCTACTCAATTGACTAGAATTTAAACTAACAAAGTAAATGATCAAACAATAAACAAATGATAAATGGAATCGTTGTAGATTTCACTTGAGAAGAGAGCAAGACTAATCATACTCATGGTTAAGACTTGAGCTAGATATGCGGAAAAGACATGATAAAGTATGTCTATTATATACTCCCTCCGTCCCACAACAAGGTCTCTTTTTTCCATTTTGGTCATCCCACCTAAAGGGCCTTCTTCCCTTTTTTACACACATGAGACCCACTCATCCCCTCTAATACAATTAAAACATGGTGTCCATACTCCCACTAATACAATTACCCACTACACATTAAATAATAATACTCCTTAATCCACGTGCCAAAAAGAAAAAAACTACCCTTGCCGTGGGACGGAGGGAGTAGATAAAGTATACTTAATGGTGGTTAAAGTATGTTTTCTAAAATATGATAAATGATTAATCAAACTAGATAATAATATTAAAAAAAAAAAGAAAAAAAAAACATTACTATGAAAAATAAAAAAAGCAAGGGAGATCAAAGAGATGATCATGCTAAGCGCCAAACAAGTGGCGAACGAGAAAGAGGACCAAACAGTCGTCCTCGACAAAGTTAAAAATTAGCCATACTTGTCTAAATATGATTACTTCAAAGTGTATGGCCAATAAAACAATAACATAATAAATCCAAAAGAGACTAACAAGTAATTAAGCATAATTTCCAGTTAGATTTAGTCTCTATGGAAGTTTGAAGGAAGTAGCATTGGACACAACCATTGTTTTATAAACCTTCCGGGCAGCAAATGGAGTAGATGAACCTCCACATAAGTGCAGAACTGAACTTCTAAGTTCTCAAACGTGGAGTTGCCATGGAAATTGATGTGATTCTCAAAACGTGGCAGGATGTGGCGCCGAGCAGGAAGCAGGACTGCCATGATAGCTATATGTATACGAAATGGAAGCAATAAAGCCAAAAAAGCAGCACCAAGAAAGGATGTAAGGGAGAGGAGCGTGGGCTGCTAGGCAAGAGTAGGAGAGTAGCATATCCTTACATTAAATGCATAGAGCAAAAAAGCCATACAACAAGACAAAAAAGGGGGGACAAACTGCACAAGGCTGCAAGGGGGCCCTAGAGGAAATCTGGCCAAGGGAGGATCCAGGAAGACGCCGGAAAATCTAGAAAATAGCCCGCGCCGGATAAAGAAATACGAGCTCAGAAAAGAGAGAAATGACGAGGCAGCAAAGATGCATGAAGAAAAACCAGAGAAACTGAGACGCTAGAGTAAAGAACCAAACGGGAGCCAAGGGAGAAGCAAGAGAGTTAACCAAGACCAAACAAGAGCTGGGCGAGGAGCAAACTGTAGGGGCTGATCTAGGACAATTGATAAACAAACGGGTATAAGTAGACATTAAAGCCATTGACAATAGGAACCACGCTGGAAGAGAAAAGCCATGCTCTCCATATGGAAGTTTGTTGCCCAAGCACCGTGAGTGTCGAGGCAAAACTCAAAACTAAACCCAGCTGAAAAAGCTCTCGTTGGAAGAAGAACCCAGAGCGTACGGATGGCGGTAGCTAAAATATAAGAACAAGGATTCTGCGATTGAAGCTACTGGCAGGCAGATATAAACAAAGCTGCCGGAAGACTACTCACGTCAGATAATTTGCCGGCCTGGGTATCCGACGAGCTATGGAGAAACCGCCGCTAAAGGATGGAAGCCGTTATTATTCGGCGGTCGGAAAGAATGGCTGATATGCCATGATTAGATGACAAGAGCGTTGAGGCTTGCATGTCATGGAGAAAAGGCAGCCAAAGCTGCTCTCCGGCAAACCTCCGGCAATAATCTTGCAGGCTGCCCCGAGAGGAAACAGAAACAAAGATAGAAGATGCCATGTATGCGCTGTGAACGACCATTTTCTAGTTAAAATCCGGTGATGAGAGCATGGGGCACCGAAAAACAAAGGCAAAAGGGGCTGAAGTGCGAGGGAGGCAGGGTTCTAACTTATGGGACGGACGGAGTATTTATGCAATTAAAGAATTTATAGAACTTATAGTCTAAATACTAGAGTTCATATAGTCCTTGTGCAAGTTCTAACTTATTAAACACAACCAATCCACTCAAGAAGAAAAATACTATGTATGCACGGTTTAGGCTCAAATTCTCACAATCTTATGCATTGGACCTTAAGAAACTTATTACACCACATTCATCTCAAAATTGAACAAGTAAAATATGTTACAATTTGAAAGTATAGAGATTCTTAATCATAATTTGTCATCACTTATCACCACAACATGTCACAACTCACATTCAAAAATGACTCACAACATAACAAAAACAAATCACCAAAACGACTCTAAACAAGAATAAGAAAACACTCAAGACAAATAAGAAAAGACACACCAAACAAGAAACAAAATCAAAAACACATAACATGCAAAATCAAAACCATCATAATTAGACAATGAGGCAAACATTCATAACATCCATAATCAAGTAAGCTCATAAGCATCCCCATCTTTAATTGAAAAGTAAACCCTAAATTACGAAAATAAACCTCCCAAAAACATAACAATTAAGTAGCATGCTAATCACAAATAATCCAAATCAAAATCAATTTATACTAAGCAAATAGAAGAGATGAGATGTAAAGTGAACTCCCTTAGAAAGGCATTTGGTAGTGGAAATGGTTGGCACGGACTTTCAGATTGAATGCACAACGAATCTTGACTTGATCTCCGGGCTCAATTCATGCTTTCACTATACTTTATTTATGCTAAACAACTCATCAAAACCATTAGCTCAGCAATTGCACTAAAAATATGGACTAACATGTACTTCAACATAACCAAATGGACCCAAATCAAATCAAAACTCATAAGAAAAATTTAAAATTAGCTCAAAAATACGAAAAGTATATGCTTTCAAGACAAAGTATGTCTCACCACGCCATATCCCCCCAAACTTAAATTGAAACAAGAGTTTCGAGTTAAGTTTGCAAAAAGTGATGTGACGTACTTACACACTTCAAATTAAGCACTTCCCATATCTTCAATACGCATCTTCCTCACGAGCACAATCAACCTACAAACCAAAATAACAAAACATAATCAAATCCACAATCCTTATTGAAAACAAGAAATAAAGCAATAAAGATAATGATGGGTTGCCTCCCATCTAGCGCTACGTTTAACGTCTTCATGCCGGACGATAGTCTTTAGCTCATGATGGTCTTGAATAGTCCTTAGGCACTATCATATGTTTCTTCTTGAAATAGTGCCTTGTGCTCTCTCGTTCAACCACAAGAACTTTTTCCTTCTTGTTAAATAGCTCAAGCAATTGTTCTCCGAAGGCGTTCTTCACAAGGAATGATCCTTTCTACTTATTCTACTTTTTCCATGGGGCTTTATATGCATTTTGAACTTCAACCACATCCCCCGATAAGAATTCGGGCATTGACAAGTGTTGGTGTCCTCTTGCAACCTTTTTTCTACAATCACTAAACAAATTTTTATCAATAAAATCATGGAAGTTCTTAAGAGAATTTGAAATTTCAATAGAATGAGAAGGTTTTGGCTTGTGGGGAGTAGAATCCATGATCTTAGTTTCCGGAGGCTTCTTTTCTTCCATAAGGGCATGAATCTCCTCTTGGTTTCGAAGCTTTACTTTCTCAACCATCACTTCAAGAGACTCGACAAATCTATCGAATTCCCCCTTCAACTCTTCTTTCAACTCTTTGGCTTCACCCACTTAGGCACCCTTTCTCTTTTTTCCTTCATATCCTCATCAACCCCCAAACTATCATCTTTCCTATCCTTAATGGCCATGCATAGATTTGTTGTTTCGGAGGTAGAAAGCTTGTTGTTCTCTTTTTGAAGTCTCTCCACGGTGGGCACAACTTGACTAACTTGGTGCTCAATGGAATCCAATCTAGCACCGAATGCTACGATTGCATTTGTCACCATTTCACATCAATTTTCCATTTGATCCATCCACGCTTCATTAGACTTCCTCTCATGTTCCAAGCGATCCATAATCTTTTCGATCAACTCATCTCTAAACCTTTCTTTGTAGTCACTTTGGGTAGAATAAGAGGTGTTGGAGTCTTGAAAATCTCCCCATAGTTGTGGTTGATTTCCTTCTTTATTTCTAGAAAACTTTTCTTGAAACACATCTTCCACACCTTGAGGGTATACTTGTTGATGCATTTGATGAGGGACTCCAAAATCTTCATAACCTTGTTGGAATTACATATTAGGAACTTGTACTCCGAAATTCGGTTGCAAGTTTTGCCCATAATTTGGCATTTGAAATCCTTAAAAATTTTCTTGTGTATTCATGGTGGGAAGAGCATTTCTATTCACCATATCTCGAAGAATATCCATGTAGCTCATATTTTTGGGCTTGTTCTCCTTCTTCTTCCTTCTCAAGGTATGCACCTACAAGAAAAATAAAAATTAGAACAAAATTTTCTAAAGCAAATATAAGATGCAAAAATAATTAAATATGAGATGCAAAAATAAAAAAAATATTCTTATTAAGACCGCTCTAAACAATCCTTCGTCAAACTTCTAGCGATCGTTACCTCTCCGGCAACGACGCCATTTGATTGATCGTATATAACGGGATGACCAATTAAAGAATTTATCGAACCACAAGGAGGAAGGTACTAGAGTTTAAGCGATCTCAAGTTTATCGTAATTTTATAAGGACGATCGAAAAAGAGGATTGATAAGCATGCAAATAATGCAATGCAAGAAATAAAAGATAAAAGGAATGCAAAGATAAATGGGTTCCAAATGATGCAAGGATGAGATTAACAACAATCATGGCATAGATAATCAAAGTAATCATGCAAATAATTCTAATCTCTCATGGACATGGCATAGAAGCGATCATTAATTCCACCTAAATTCTCTCTCGAAATGGATAGGATGTAGACCCTCAATAAGGCTCCCAAAAGTACATAGGATCGATACCATAGCAAACACCTCCCACTAGGTACTAATTACTCTACGAGTTCCCTAATGAGGTACTAAATCATAGGCAATATTCCCTTTTAAGGTACTATGAATTCATTAATGGTTTGGTTCTCCTCACCTAATCAATCAATCTCTCGATTAAGTTAATCTAATGTTCAATCAAAGGGTTCTAAATCTAGAAGGATTCCTCTATCTCATTCTAAATTAATGCACATGAAGTGTATGATGAAATGATTCAATGAACTATCCTAAACACATAATTGATTTCTCAATCTAATCACATGCCCATGACAATTAATCACACAAATCATACATAAACTCAAGCAATTCACATCAATGATAGAAATAACACAAATGCCCAATAGAGATTAAAATCTAATTGAATAAAAACTAAATTATCCAATACCAATCATGGAGCTAATCTCACAAAGGAGATTAGCCTATCATAGTCTTAGAAAACAACATAGACAATTGGATCTACAAATCCCATGACAAAACTATAAAGAATTTCACAAAAATTAGAATTAGATTCCCCCTTTGAATTGTTCAATGGAGATCTTCTTCTTCTTCTTGTGATCTTCACTCTCCCTTGTTTTCTTGATCACTTGGATGGTGGATTTGATGGAGGGGATCAAGTGGATTGGATGGATGAAGGGTATGGAGATGGATGGAATAGAGTTAGTGTGTGAAAATGTGGTGTAAAATGTGTGTAGAGCTGATCCCTACTGATCCTTCTCTTATTTTACACTCAAAATGGACATTTATACCCCCTGAAAGCTTCTAGAACATGTTCTAATCATAAAATTGATTTTGGACCGAGCTCGGGTCGAGTTCGGGTTGGTGCAGCTCAGTCTCACAGTTTCGCACATAACTTTCACATCTAAAATCTGATTCAGGTGATTCTTATGCTCACGCAATCCTCTCTTCCTTGGTTTTCTATTCATATAAGGAATTGGCAAAAATTCCATCATTTGAAGGTGTAACAAGTCATGCAAAATTGCACAATCGTTCTGAGTAGGAACAGCTTGCACGACGCCACCATTTTAATCATAACTTTCTCGTTTGGGCTTCAATTGAGGTGTTTCTTATCCCAAAACGATCCTCTCTTCTGTAGCTTTCCAATCATATATCACACTTTTAGTTTTGAGCACCACACGAGTACAAATAAATTACACAAATTGGATGTGTATTTTTCAGCATTTTGCTTTGACTCGTTCTCCCTTGTTTCAACTCCGAATTGAGCTCTATTTTCTCCTATATCTTCCTTTTCGCGTCTAGAATATATTTTTACCTGAAAATCATACGTTTAATTTTATTTTCATATATTTCCACAAAAACACAAAACACAACCAAAATACACATAATTACGGTTAAAATAATACGAAAACACACATAAAAAGACACTAAAATCTAGGTGAAAATATCACTCATTACTAACCATCTATTTTTCAAACAAATCTCAACCACCCATTAAAATAATTATATAATTGAAATTATAACTTTTTCAAATTAGGAAATAATTTAATGTTTCCAATGAGTTTAGTGTTTAGGGTTTTAGGGGTTTAGGGTTTATCTTAAACAAATTTTAGCCACCCATTAAAATAATTAAATAATTATAATTATGACTTCAAATTTGGAAATTAATAAGATATTATTTATTAAAAAATTAATAATATTAAATATAAATTCAATCCTAACTGTCTATTTTTTAAACAAATCCCAATCACCCATTAAAATAGTTAAATAATTGTAATTATAACTTTTTCAAATTAGGAAATAATTTAATGTTTCCAAAGGGTTTAGATTTTAAGGTTTTAGGGTTTATCTTAAACAATAATTATAATAAATCCAATCATGGCCATCTATTTCTCAAACAAATTTTAACTACCCATTAAAATAATTAAATTATTATAATTATAATTTTTTCAAATTAGAAAATAATATATTATTTGTTAAAAATTTAATAATATTAAATATAAATCCAAACCTAACCATCTATTTTTCAAACAAATTTCAACCACCCATTAAAATAATTAAAGAAATAATTATTACAAGGTACGCACCTTATAGCCTAAAATACTCTTAAGTATAATGGTAAAAAGAAATTCCTATCCACTACATAAATTGACACTAAAGAGACAAAATTACCCTCAATACAAACAAATATCTTCCCCTGTAATCCCAACTCTCTCCCCTAAATGTCGCATTATCACTTCCAAAATTCTTAAAAACTCTAATCCCGTCATAGATCTCATATTCGTCCCTACTCATCATGGCTTTCATCCTCCTACTCTCTCTGTTGATTTTCTTCAGTCAGCGGGATCAGAACGTGGTTCTCTATCAATAAGGCAATCGACGGACGGCGGGCAATAGATGGCGTGGATCGTAGTGTGGCGGCGAATGGTGGTATTTTGAATCTATGGCGATCGGCGGAAGTAGTGAGATCCTGCGAGGAGCAGTGGGCGGCTGCCAGTGAAGGGACGAAAACAAACTTTGTCGCACTTGTACCTTCGATTCTCACAGCCACTCTGTATGTCCTAATTTCATCCCTCTACAGGTGTGGCCTGTTTTAGTGCAGAAATTTCCATCCCATTTCTGGCAGGGATTTGGGTCAGATCTTCCTGAGAACGTGAAGCTCCGAGTGCCGAACATGGGGCGTGGAAGAGGGCAGTTGGAGGATGAAGTGTTTGGGTTCAAGCGTGGGTGGAAGGAGTTTGCAAAAGAAGTTGGGTTGAAATTTGGGGAGTTTGTGTTGTTCAGTTTTGATGGGTAGTCCATTTTTCATGTAGCAATTTTTGACAAACTGCATGCCCAAGGGAGATTCATCCAAGGAGGAACTAGCAAAGATGTCACAACTTTAACTATTTTGAGTTCAAAAACGTCTTGTGTTATTCTAGCAGTTTCTATTTCATGCCTTCAACTTTTCTTTTTGCTAATGAAATTCAAATTGTGTTTTTGCCCTCAACTTCAAATACAAAGAAATCATAGCTCCTTTGTTAATATGCTATTTCAACCATTGTTATACCATCCATATTATTACTGTTTTGTCATGATTACCAATTAAAAGTACTTCTGCACATGAATTAGGTATAATGTTTAAGCAATTTAAATTGAATCTGTTGCAAAAAAATGTAATTATAGAAAAAAGATTTTTACAAATATTATAGTTATTGACGGTGTTTTATCATAGCATAAAAAAAAGGCGAACCACTAATCTCCAGATTGCAATAGACCATTACGTGAAAAGTTGGAAAATTTATTCATACATCACACAAATGGAATTCGATATTGAAACAATAGACCATTACGTGGAAAGTTAGAAAATTTATTCATACATCACACAAATGGAATTCGACATTGAAACGAGGATAGTTAAAACTTCTGTCTCATTAAATGAAAGAAATATAAACAACATAATTATTTCTCATCACTAGCAACATAACTCCAAAACTTCTGTCTCATCAAATGCAAGAAATAAAAACAACATAATTATTTCTCATCACTAGCAACGTAACTCCAAAGTTGCTGAAATTACAGACTACAAATTTAGTCAGTCTAAGCATGGCAAAGCCCCCAGCAAAACATGAACGGATACGAGTTCTTCATGTAAATCTCTCTGGTCATTCCGACAATGTAGAAACTGAAAGATCGATGCTGACGAGTCAAGGTCACTCATGTAATCTGAACGACAGAGATAGAATGCCTTTCGTAGATTACCGTGCAGTTGGAGGTACCTGAGTCCTCTCAGCAACTACTTCCGAAGAAAAATTGTTAAGAAAATACGAATCAACAAAATAAGCTGGGGTACACTAGTGGGCTTGGGTATTACACACCTACACTCCTTTTGCTCTGGGGAACACCTTATCTAACACGAATGCTGCCCTGCTAGTTGCACTCACTTTTCTAGATAGGGATGTTCTCTTGTCGAACAAAACCATTACACATTGCATGAAATGCATCTCACTGGCAAGCATCTTAATAGTGACATACCATTTTACAATAGACACTTTGCGAGTGAGAAGAGAGCCACTACCCTGGCATGTTTGAGATTCGATCAACCCATGAGAGTGACATATTGCACAGGGAACCATCCCCTAACCTTACAATTCTGACATCTGTAAACAAAGTTTTCGAGTTAAAACATCATTTAACAACATTTACAACATTTTTCTTTATTTTAAAACCTTATGGATTATTGCTTATCCCTTATGAATTATGGAACTATTTAATGAAATGTTCACACTGTATTTGATACATCTTTATGCAAAATCAAACCTCTCCCATAACAATCAAAATCAAGTCTAAATGAAGCATAAAATGCGGAGTAAAGGTGTCAACAACCTATTTTCAATTATAATACCAAATTAAGTAGGCATCTAGTAAAGGTACAATATTACTAGGTGCAATATTTAAGGTTAAAATACCAAATTCATTTAAAGATGCACCAGATGCATTAGAAATGCTAATATTTCATACAACTCCCCATTTAAACATGGACCTAATGCATTAGAAATGTATGTTTGCACCAAATGCATTTTAAATTACTACTCGTGAATTTAACATCGACAATTTCAACTTCTCCTTCAAACTTGCATTTACAGGTGCACCAAATGCACCCATAACATTCACACTTCAAACGTTATCTTGCACTAAATGCAAGGTCACATTACTAAACAAGCATTTAACATCGACAAGTTCAACTTCTCCTTCATACTTGCTTTAAAACTTGCACCAAATTTATTTAAAGATGCACCGGATGCATTAGAAATACTATTATTTCACACAACCCCCATTTAAACTTGCACAAAATGCAATTCACATTACTAAACAAGCATTTAAAATCGACAAGTTCAATTTCTCCATTATACTTGCTTTAAAACTTGCTCCAAACGCACCAAATGCACCAAATATTTTTAAAGATGCACCAAACGCATTACATTTGCTATGATTTCACACACCTCTCCATTTAAACTGCACCAAATGCAATCAATTTAAACTTGCAAAAAATACACGAAATTCATATAAATATGCACCAAATGCATTAGAAATGCTATAATTTCACACACCTCTCCATTTAAATTGCACCAAATGCAATCAACTTAAACTTGCAAAAAATGCATTAAATTCATATAAAGAGGCACCAAATGCATTAGAAATGCACCAAATTTTGACACATTGCACAACATGAAAATATCCCACAATCACAAAAAATCCCCAGAATTCACGACAATATCAATGCCCAAAGTATAATTGGGCGAATTAGACAAAAATATCAAAATCCCCAAATGAATTGAAGGGTTTCATACATATTTATGTATATACTACTGGTGAAAAGTTCATGCGGTGCAAACCTGGTGAATTTGTTCAACTTTGTGGATATCCAATCCCTCAACCTTCGATTTGGATGAAACCAAAATATTAGCGATCTAAAAAACTCCAAAATCGAGGGATACAGCCGAGATGAACTTGGGGTCTTCGACTACCGATTTCGACTCCCTTTCTGAACTGGAGTCTTCGACTACCAATTTCTAAACTTCACTTCCTGCAATCGAAGAGAGGAATCAAAGAGGAGAACCGATGCGCAATCTCTTGTATTATGTGATACTGCAAATTTCAGTGATGAGGAATCAAAAATAATGGAGAAGAAATTAATTTTTGCAATTACTGCAATTGACATCCCAAAACGTGGGTACGAAAATTAGGGAGAGGAAATCGCGGGGATTTTGTTTGAGAATGGGAAGAATTCTTTTATTTATACAGATATTGGGGTAAAAAGGAAAATATAGACATAAATATTGCAGTTAGTAGTAAGATTAAATTTGCAATGTATCTATATGTTAATAACACTTGAGTATTGTAGTGGATAGTAACCAACTCATAATTAAATAATTGTAATTATAACTTTTTCAAATTAGAAAATAATTTAATGTTTCCAAAGAGTTTAGGGTTTAGGGTTTTAGGGCTTAGGTTTTAGGTTTTATGGGTTTAGGGTTTTAGGGTTTAGGGTTTTAGGGATTTAGGGTTTATCTTAAACAAATCTCAGCCACCTATTAAAATAATTAAATAATTATAATTATGACTTTTCAAATTAGAAAATAAGATATTATTTATTAAAAAATTAATAGTATTAAATATAAATCCAATCCTAATCGTCTATTTTTTAAACAAAACTCAATCACCCATTAAAATAGTTAAATCATTGTAATTATAACTTTTTCTAATTAGGAAATAATTTAATGTTTCCAAAGAATTTAGGTTTTAGGATTTTAGGGTTTGGAGTTTTAGGATTTTAGGGTTTTAGCGTTTATCTTAAACAAATCTCAGTCACCCATTAAAATAATTAAATAATTATAATTATGACTTTTTTAAATTAGAAAATAAATATTTTCAGATTAGGAAATAATTTAATGTTTCCAAATGGTTTAGGGTTTAGGGTTTTGACTTTTTCAAATTAGGAAATAATTTAGTCCAAATCCTGATTATCTATTTCTCAAACAATCTCGACCACTGATGAGAGTGAAAATAAGCGTGTTTTAATGTCCAATTTAACACCTTTTTGATTGATATTGTAGTCTTATATGAGCACAAGTGTCTTATATTCGATATATGTGAGAATTATGTGCACTTGAGGTGTTTTGTTGTGTTTTAGGTGGAAAAAGGATCAAAAGTGCAAAGTTGGAGAAAATGTGCAATTTGTGCAAGAATGCTGAAAACGCACGTTCAAAGTTCATAATTATTCTGTATTGATGTGGAGCTCTGAACGGGAAGTATGATACATGGTTGGAAAGCCACTGAAGATAGGGTCGTTTTGGCAAAAAGAACATCCCATTCGGAGTCCGAACGAGGAAGTTATGAGCAAAGTGGTGACGCCGCGCGAGCTGTGCCGAACAGAATTGTAGTGCTACTTTCCATGGCCTGTTACATATTCAATTCTTGGAGTTTTTATGATTTCTTTACATGGATAGAAAGCCAAGGAAGAGAGGATCGCGTGAGCGTAAAAATCACTCAATTCGGAGGTCGGATGTGAAAGTTATACGCAAAACGGAGAGACTGCACAAATCGGTTCGACCTACTTGAGGTCGAACCGAGGTCGAACCCAACGGAAAAATAGCTGGTTCGACCACGACATGCTGGTTCGACCTATTGGGATGGTCGAACCAAGCACCTGGACGTCCAGAATGGTGGTTCGACCATGGTTCGACCTCCCCTGTTTTGTTCGACCTGTTTGAGAGGTCGAACCGCGCTTCGGGAACTTACCATATCCGTATTTTCAAGGCCTAAACGCGTGTGATCACTTGAAAAGCCCATTCCAAGCCTAGGGGACGTGATTACAAGTATAAAAGGAGGTCTACACAGCCCAATAAGAGAGGAGAACACAATACAAGAGAGGAGAAGAGAGGCCACAACCATACAACACCCCACAAGGGGGGATCACCCCCCATCCATCATCCACTTCCTTTCCTCCATCCATCCATCACTTTGAAGATTCGTTTGTGGAATCAAGAGGAGAACCAAGAGGAGGATTCAAGATGGAGAAGGGCATGAAGACGCCATATCAAGGGTTTTTATTCGTTTCCTAATTTATCTTGTATTTTCCGGACATCCGGGTAAGATCTATCCAACACCCATGATTGTTCTTCGAAACATCATGGGCTAGAGCTTTTTTTGGTAGATCTAGGAGTTTTGATGGTTTTATGAATTAATTGATCTTCTATGTGTAAACTCCGTACAACACTACTTGTGGATTTATTTTATATATGATTGTGCTTTCTTAATCCATATTCACGGTCGTTTTGTGCATCTTCAATTGGTATATAGAGTCTGAATATATATTTTGGTTGTAGATTGAGTGCGTTCACCGCTGAACAGGATTCCATGTTATGATTCTAAGTGAGGGGACTCCGAAGCTTCATTAGAACTATCATATATGAATACTTATTAATTGAATTGAATTCGCATTATTAAGTAGGATAAAGAGGATAATTTCATAGTACCTATAAAGGGAGATCATATCGGGTTAGAGTACCAATCCTAAGGAAAAATAATTGATACTGATAGTACCTAGAAAGGGGGGTGAAATTATATCTCTTGCTCCGAGGTTATTCACACGTGTTACACGCATGTTTACTTGTGTCTATAGAGTAGATATGCATGGTTTAGTGATGCGTCCATATTCCACAAGGCAGAGTCGGACATCGACACATGGAAGGGAAGTTAATGAGTAAAACTAGATTATCCTAGAGCTACCTACTCTCCTACTTGATCCACTTTCGTATTCTTTGAGTGGTACTTTATTTTATTTGTTATTTTAATTATTTGTTTATTAGTTTAATAATTCTAAACCTCCAACTTAATTATCAAATTGTCTTAATTAACTTAGTAAATAATTAAATTGATAATACGCCGTCCTTTGGGTTCGATATTCACTTGGTCGCTTGCTAAGCTGCAATTGATATCCTTAATACTTGGGGATTAATTTTGCGTGCAAAGAAAACGCGCATCAAGTCCATTAAAATAATTAAATAATTATAATGACGACTTTTTCAAATTAGAAAATAAGATATTATTTATGAAAATTGAATAATATTAAATATATTACTTGACTATATTCAAACAAATCTCAGCTACCCATTAAAACAATTAAATGATTGTAATGATGATTTTTTTAACTTTATCAAATCAGGAAATAAGATATTATTTATTAAAAATTTGAATAATATTAATTATATGATTCGAATATATTCAAAATTTTTAAAAAAATCTCAGCTACCCATTAAAATAATTAAATAATTATAATTATGACTTTCAAATCAAGAAATAATTTTGTTCAATTCCTAAAATTTCAACCACCTATTAAAATAATTAAATATATAATTGTAATAATGTTTTTTTCAAATCCGGAAATAATCTAGTACAAATTCTGACCATCTATTTCTCAAACAAATCTCAGCCACCCATTAAAATAATTAAATATGTATAATTATATTTTTTTCGAATTAGGAAATAAGATATTATTTATTAAAAATTAAGTAATATTAAATATATTACTTATTAAAAATTGAAAAATATTAAATACATTATTTGAATATATTAAAAAATTTTAAACAAATCTCATCCACCCATTAAAATAGTTAAATAATTTTAATTATTACTTTTTGAAATAAGAAAATAATTTAGTTCAAATCATAACCATTTATTTCTCAAACAAATTTTACCCACCTATTAAAACGGTTAAATAATTATAAAGGTTTAGGATTTCAGAGGGTTTAGGGTCTATATAGAGGGTTTATGGTTTAGGGTTAAGGGTTTAGGTTTTCGGTTTATGACATAATATATATTTTCAGTCAGTCACCCATTAAATTAAAATAATTAAATAATTATATTGATGACTTTTACAAATCAGGAAATGACTTAATCCAAATATTAACCATCTATTTTTTAAACTAACTTTAGCCACAAATTAAAATAATTATAAGGGTTTTGATTTTAGGAGTTATGGCATAATGTTTCAAAAAAGTTCAGGGTTTAGGGTCAAATCTTAGCCACCCATTAAAATAATTAAATAATTATAATTATGATTTTTTCAAATCAGGAATAAAATATTATTTATTAAAAATTGAATAATATCTTTGAATATATTCAAAATTTTCAAACAAATCTCAGTCAACCATTGAAATAATTAAATAATTGTATATACGAAACTTTAGATGAGTCTTTTAAATTATTTGCAATGGAAGTTTGGTTGAGTTAATTAATAATAAAATATTTTATTAATTGATTGATGCTTATAAATTATTAATATAGAGTTTGATCTTATAATTTTGAATAAAGATGTATTTTAATCTCTTTGCAAAAGATATTAGTAAACTTATACGAATTGATAAACTTAACAGTCTCGCAAAGTTTTAGAAGTGCTTTGCTCATAACTACATTAGACTTTAATATTTAAACATTAGGTTAGATATAACTCAAATAAATATTATTTGATCAAAAGTCATAAAATTAAGTGAAGTTGTTACCCTAAAAATAACACATCCCGTGAAACGCACGGGTTCAGTTACTAGTATATCTAATAGTAAGAAATTAAAAAAACTAAAATTAATTAGATAAATAACTAAGTTTGGATCCAAATTTTTTTTCCAGCTATAGTCTAACTGCTTTTTTATTTTATTATTATTATTATTATTATTATTATTATTATTATTATTATTATAAAAATAACTAAAATTGAAAAAAATTATATTTAAAAAATAAGAAAGATAGAAATTGAAATCAAGCATTTACCAAAATGTGATATTTTCGAACAACGATGAGAAATGTTTAATCTTTTAAAACCCGGCTTTTTTAATGAAATAATGTAGTTTTCAAAAAAAATTAACCAAAAATTGTAGTTGCATGGGGCTTTAATGAAATAAGTAAAGTTGCCCCTAGTAGAGGCAACTTTAGAGAAGTTGTAAATGTCAATAGTGAAGTTGCCCTTTACAGAGGCAACTTTTGATTAGTGGCATGGGAACAGTGTTGGGGAATTTTTAATAGTGAAGTTGCACTTGCTATGGGCAACTTTCCCTTATTATGGGCAACAATCAAAATTTATAATCTTTTACAATAAATTTTTCAATTTTCTTGAATTATTAATTAATTCTTTTATCTTCAAAAAATAAATTATTTTTAATTAATATCAATCAATTAAAATAAATATATATATAATTAAATAGCAACACATGATCAAAAGAGTTACAATATTTTAATTAATTATTAATTTACATTAATATATATTTTATTATTTTTTGGTTATGTTTTTTTTAAATATATATAATTATCATCAGTACTAAATTTTAAATACATTTATTTAAATTTCTATTAATCATAAAAATTTCTTTTTTAATTTATAAATTTTTAATATAATACAACAATTTCTGTTAATCATAAAAATTTATAATACAAATTAACACATATATAACTACACTATCATTTAATTACGCTTTTTTATAATTAATTAATTATAAATAATTGTATTATGTGGAGTATTAATTATATATTAAATATTTTTGTATTATAAATTTTTAATTTGATAGATAATGTACTTATTATATTTTAAATATTGATGTATTAATTAAGTTACTCATATATTTTATTAATATAAAATTCAAATTAAAAGAGAAATATTATGTATTTTTTTATATATATAAAAAATTCATGATTAAATTGATAAAATAGGAATAGGTAGTGTATTTTATAACGCCTCTATAGCTACACTATTTTTTATACACTTAACATAATTAAATGTATTCAAACTAGATACACGCCTCTATAACTACACTATTTTTTATACACTTAACATAGTTAAATGTATTCAAACCTATTTTCTTAATACATAAGTTATAAAAATCTAATACTACATATTATTATCATATATATTAATACATTATTTTATAAATGCATTAATATAACTATGTTAATGCACTTAAATAGTGTCTTAATAATTTTTTTATTTTTTAAAAATATTTTTATACTGATATAATGTTAATTTAAATTTATAGAACCTGGATAAATATCTAATAAAATTAATTACAACATAACGTAGACATGACAAATTTATTAATTTAATAAATATTATACAATTATAACACAATAAATTAAAAAAGAAAATTTTATGATTAACAAAACTTTAAATAAATGTATTTAAAATTTACTACTAATGATAATTACTATATATTAAAAAAACATAAACATAAAATAATAAAATATATATTAATGTAAATTAATAATTAAATAAAATATTGTAACTCTTTTGATCATGTATTGCTATTTAATTATATATATTTATTTTAATTGATTGATATTAATTAAAAATAATTTATTTATTGTAGATAAAAGAATTAATTAATAGTTCAAGAAAATTGAAAAATTTATTATAGAAGATTATAAAATTTGAATGTTGCCCATAGTAGGGCAAAGTTGCCCATAGCAAGAGCAATTTTATTATTAAAGATTTCCCAACACTGTTACAATGCTAATGCTATGTAATCAAAAGTTGCTTCTCCAAAGGACAACTTCATTATTGACATTTGCAACTTCTCCAAAGTTGCCTCTACTAGGGGCAACTTTGCTTATTTCATTAAAACCCATACAACTTTAATATTTGATTAAATTTTTTTTTGAAAACTACATTATTTCATTAAAAAAGCTTTTAAAACCCCAATTTATGATGTTTTCCCGTTTTAAGAAAACATCTCATCGATTACTTTGTAATTACCATTTTATCTCTGTATTAAAGTATTGGAGTTATTATTTAAGAATATTACTTCATTCGTCCCACAACAATGAATGCATTTTGCTATTTTTGTTCGTCCTAATATAAAAGGTGCATTTTCCTTTTTAATAAAAAGGACCCACACAAAACAATAAATATATCTACATGGGACCCACACACCACACTAATATACCTACCCACTTTACACTAAAATATTATTTCTCTCTCCTTATCTACACATGAAATATTATATCCCTTAATCTACGTACCAAAAAAGTTTTTCCACCTTTGTTGTGGGACGGAGGGAGTATTTAAAAACATATGTATCATCTTATTATTATTTAGAGTTGATATTTGATGTGCCGTGTACCCATATGTGTATACTTTTTTATTCTATTTTGTATACATGTTATTCTATTTTGTATACATGTTTTTTAATAATTGTATACTTTTTTCACACTTAAATATTCATTAAAAAAATTAACAACCATATGTGTATAACTTTTTATTCAATAGTGTATATATTTTTTAATAGTTGTATATTTTTTTACACTCAATTTTTCATTAAAAAACTAACAAATAAATTGTATACATTTTTGTTCATAATTGTATATATTTTTTTATAATTGTATACGATCTGAAAGGGGGTGCACCGTATCCTGGAGTACACCTAGGTGCAGAGTAATATTAGCCTATTATTTAATACACGTTGAAGTTGTGTAATTATTTATTTATTTATTAATTTATTTTTGAAATATAGATTGAAAAATAGGTTATACAACTTATACTACATGTACTTGAGTAAATAAAAAAATGATGATAAAAATTTATTAATTTCTAGCTGGCTCACTTTCATATATAGTGTAGACTCCTATTTTAGTATTCAACTTCATATTTTATAGCATGTTTTGTTAAGGATTTAGGATTTGGAATATATCCTAACAAAAAATTATTAAACCTTTGCATCATTCTGTAATTGAGAATATAATTGTAACACATTATGTATATTTAATAAATAAAATAGTGTATTAAATATGAAAATTGAATATGAGATCCTATTTGCTTTTTATGAAGTTAACAAAATTAAGATCGAATAAACAATTAATTGCAATTGTTACATTGTGGAATTATCATAAATTTGTATGCTAGAGAGCTATTATGTTTATACTCTTCTATATATAAGTATTATACTCTTTTATAATACATACTCCCACCGTCTCTTACTAAGATGATCTTTTACTTTTTGGCATGTGGATTAAGGAGTATTATTATTTAATGTGTAGTTGGTAGCTGTATTAGTGAGAGTGTGAGTCTCATATTTTAATTGTATTATTGGATGCGTGTGAGTCCCATGTGTGTAAAAAATGAAAGGGAAATCTTTGGGTGGAACGCCCAAAATAGCAAAAAGACCCTATTTGAAGGAGATGGAGGGAGTATTATTATACTTTTATAATAATAAGGTGTGATGTTACGAATGTGCGTGATAGAAATTTGATTTTTGAAGAACAAGAAAATTGATAGTTGAAATTATAAAGAGTAATACTCGAAATTGCAAAGGTAGTACCACCTACACATAATAGCAAACTACTAAGAATTCGTTTAACTATATGGAAAAAAGAAATTAATTGTTTTAGGTAAAATTGGAATAAACATCACCAATTAAACATCAAAGAAAAATAAAAAACACCTCACACAGAATTCTCTCAACTTTCAAGGGAAGTAAACATTAGACCATATGGCGGCACTATGGTGGTTCCCATCGGAAAACGGCATGATCATATCATCGCCGCTGCCTGCGCCGCCACCTCCACCTCCATGCCCAAAAGGACCCCCCATCTGCTGCTGATTATCATTCGGATTCTCCATCCACTCCGTGAACCACTGCTGCGACTTATGCATTCCACTATCCGCCGCTGTCTCCGGAGGCGGAGCAGGCTTCTGCTCCGCCACCGGAGGCGGCGCCACCTTCTTCAGCCCCTCAATCCTCTTATAAATCTCCTTCAAGTTCTGCTCGATCAGCCACCCCATGTCGTTCAACTCCGGCACACCCAATCCCTGCAGCCCTTTTCCGGCGAGGCACTGGTACATCAAATGAGTGATCTCCTTCTCGCGGTTGTCCTTGTGGAGCTTCTTCAGCTGCTCCGCCGCCTTGGAGACGCGGTGGCGGATGAACGACTCTTGATTCACCATCTTCTTGCTCTGCTCCATCTCCGGCATGCGCTTGAACTGAGCCAGGACGCGCTGGACCCCACGCGCGTCTGGCCAGACGTCGGGCTGGGCCTCGTACGGGCTGTAGACGATGGCGCATGAGTCGATGCCGCATAGGGTGCTAAGCTCGCTCACCTTTTTCATCAACCCTTTCTTTCGTTTCTTGAATGTGGCCTTTCGGGCGGAGTCATTGGTGATGAAGGCAAGCTTCACTTTCTTCCTTGTCATGGTGATTTGAATGGAGGAAGGAGGGATTGAATTAAGACAAGGATTTAAGGAATGTGTGTGTTGGGAGTGAGTGAGGTGGTGATATGGTAATATGGGTGTTGATATATATAAGAGGTGAGGAGATTATTTGGAATTAATTAGGAAGATTTGAAGTTATGGTGTGGGTGATTTTGGTAAGAATGGTTTAATGTTTGATATGACATGAAATATCACTTGGAGATATGATGTATATATTCATTTGATTGGGAATTATGTCGTATTTATGTAACGGATACATATCGGATCATGGAAATTGTTGTAGTGTTGATTTAGTTTTCTAGAGTACTAGCTTTTGAACCCGTGCGTTTTACGGGACTAAAGTGTTTTGATATTATTTAAACTATAGGAGAAGAAACTTAAATAATGCATTTTAGATAAACAATTATATCTCTACATTTTATAAAATATAAGCATATTTTCGCATAGAATTTATCAAAATTTAAAATTTTATGTAATACAATCCCTCAATCCATACTAGTATGTTCCTTTTTAGGAGTAAAAAGATTAAGAAAAAAATTATTTTAAATAAACTGAAAGAAAGTAATGGTAAATATTGAGCATTTTTATAAAATAATTATTTTTTAACATAATAAATAATGATGTTTATTAATCATGTAAGATACTTGCTTATTTCGTAATACTCGTACTCATGTATAAATAATTTCAAACCCGTTTATCAATACAAGTTGATTACACATAACCATTTAAAATTATTAAGATATTAGGACTAATAATATTAATTATTAATAATTTAAGGGTCAATAAATAGTAGGTACAAAACGTTCTTAATTATTACTAAACAATACATTCGTTTTAGAAAATTACTCATACATACAAATTTTTATTTTGTTTTACCTATAATACCCATATCCATCTGAACATCAGTATGCATCGTTAAGAGAGAATAAAAAAAGCCAATGTGCAATCTGAACAAAAGAAAGAACACGCCATTAAATTCCGATGTACACCAGTGTATAATCTGACCAGATGAATGGACATGCCATTAAATTCTCTCAAAATAAGAAACTCATTAAACTTTCAATTTACTGTACATTAGTGTGCAATTCGGAGACGTTAAATTTTCCAAAATAAGAAACTCAATAAACTTTCACTTTACTGTACATTAGAGTGCAATTCGAAGAGAGAAATATAAAAGATATTAAATCGCGATTGAAGAGTGAACGCTGATGTACATTAGTGTGCAATCTGACCAAAGAAAATAACACACCAATAAATTCCTCCAAAATAAGAAACCCATTAAACTTTCACTTTAGCTTTCACTTTACTGTACATTAGCGTGCAATTCAAAGTGAGAAATAGAAGATATGGTAGTTCCTAAAATTTTTCCTTAATGTGCGATTGATGAGTACAATAGGAAATGCTGCAAAATAAATTAGGTCTTCTGTATCTATCGGTAATTATATTTAATCAATGTATTTATTAATAATTAATCTATACAAATGCGTACCTAAGAGTAATTATCCCATAATTTAATAATAAAAAAACATGCTATGTAGACTCTTACCATTAAGTAGTAGTGGTAAACATTGAGCATTTTTATAAAATTATTATATTTTTTTGAACATAATAAATAATTATGTAAGATACTTGCTTATTTCATAATACTCGTACAATGTATAATAAATATCATCTAAAAATTAATATTTTTAAATTATTTCATTAAAAAAATATATTATGATTGATGAGAGCGAAAATAAGCGTGTTTTAGTATCTAATTTAACATTTTTTTATTAGAATTGTTATCATATATTAGCACAAATGTTTTACACTCAATATATATGAGAAAAAGATAACTTGAGGTGTTTTATTGTGTTTTAGGTGGAAAAAGGATCAAAAGTGTAAAGTTGGAGAAAATGTGCAACTTGTGTATGAATGCTAAAAACGCACGTCCAACTTGTGTAATTTTTCTGTATTCATATGGAGCTTTGAATTGGAAGTGTGATTCATAGTTGAAAAGCCACAGAAGAGAGAGTCGTTTTGGCGTAAAGAACACCTCAATTGGAGTCCAAATGAGAAAGTTATGATCAAAGTGGTAACGTCGCGCAAGCTGTGCCGAACAGAACAACTGTGTTATTTTTATGGCTTGTTACACTTTCAAATGTTGTATTTTCTGTAAGTTCTATACATGGATAGAAAGTCAAGGAAAAGAGGATCGCGTGAGTATAAGAATCACTCAAATCGGAGTTCGGATGTGGAAGTTACGCGTTAAATCGTGAGACTGCGCATGCAGTTCAACATTAGTTTGACCAGGGGGTACAGTTCGACCAGAACCACTTTGGTCGAACGGGGACGCAGAATTCTGATTTTGACGGGTTTTACACCCCTATGCATGTATTTTCGTGCTTTCTAAGAAAAAAGCACATCCATGGTCCATAAGGAGAGCTTGCAAGTATAAAAGGGGATATAGATCACATCATTATTCATTGGAACCATAACACAATCATCATACACCCCACAAGGGGGGATCACCCCCAACCATCATCCACATCATTTCCTCCATCCATCCATTACTTTGAAGATTCGTTTGCTGAATCAAGAGGAGAACCAAGAGGAGGATTCAAGACGGAGAAGGACGCGACGACTCCCACATCTAGGGTTTTATTCGTTTCCTAATTTATCTTGTATTTTCCAAACATATGGGTAAGATCTATCCAACCCCCATGATTGTTCTTCATAAAATCATGGGCTAGAACCTTTTTGGTAGATCTAGAATTTTTGAGATTTTTATGAATTAATTGAACTTTCGTGTGTATACTCCGTACAACACTACTTGTGGTTTTATTTTATATAAGACTATATATTTTTAATTCATACCCAGAGTTGTTTTGTGCATCATTAACTATTATGTAGAGTCTGAATACATATCTTGGTTATTGATTGAGTGCGTTCACTGCTGAGCAGGATTCCATGTTATGATTCTAAGTGAGGGGACTCCAAAGCTTCATTAGAACTATCTTATATGAATACTTATTAATTGAATTGAATTCGGGTTAGAAAGTAGGATAAAGAGGATAATTTTATAGTACCTATAAAGGGAGATCATATCGGGTTAGAGTACTAATTGGCCAGAGAAATAATTGATACTGATAGTACCTAGAAAGGGAGGGGTGAAATTATATCTCTTTCTTCAAGGTTATTCACACGTGTTATACACACATTTACTTGTGTCTATAGAATAGATTTGCATAGTTTAGTGATGCGTCCATATTACACAAGGTAGAGTCGAATATTGATACACGAAAGGGAGATTAATAAGTGAAACATGATTATCCTAGAGCTACCTATTCTCCTACTGGATTCACTTTCCTATTTTTCTAGTTTCTTATTTATTTTTTATTTGTTATTTATATTAATTGTTTAGTAGTTGATAATTAAAATCTCAACTTTTATTGCCATTCGTCTTAATTAATTAGTAAATAATTAAATTGATAATACGCCGTCCTTTGAGTTTGATATTTAACTTGGTCGCTTGCTTAAGCTGCAACTGATATCCTTAATACTTGGGGATTAATTTTGCATGCAAAGAAAACGCGCATCAAGTTTTTAGTGCCGTTGCTAGGGACGACTGTTATTATTAGTTTATTATTTCTAGTTTGATTAAGACCTTTATTTGTGATTATTTATTTCTATCTAACCTTGAAATTTTCTGAGGTACTTGTGCGCTAGGAAAAGGAGAGGAAGGAAAGGAATGACCACACAGTGCTAAACATGGCCGGAGCAAGGCTGAATCCGAATAATGTTGCCATACGTAAAATTTTCACGAACTGTGGAATTGGTAACATGGGGTTGATAGGAGAAAGGGGAAAAGATGATGATTTTGAGATACATCCCGCTCTTATTAATATGGTAGAGAAGAATCCCTTTTCTGGAGGTTGCTTTGAAGATCCATATCAGCATCTCCGAAGATTTCTTGGTTATGCAAACACCCAAAAGGGTTCTGGAGCTAATGATTATGCTAGGCAGATCGCCCTTTTCTAGTTCTCTTTGATTGATAGGGCAGAAGCTTGGTATGAGACTCTTGATTCCACGGATTGCACTACATGGGACCAACTGCAGCAGAAGTTCTTAGAGAGATGCATGCCACCCTCAAGGATCTTAAGAATGAAGTAAGAGATGACTCAATTTGTTATGAATCAGGGTGAGAAATTTCATGAGGCGTGGGACAGGTTTAAAGACATGCTCAGGAGGTGCCCACAGTATGGAATGTCTAAGGCTCAGTACATAAGTATCTTCTACTATGGATTGGATCGTGGGTCGCGTATTCTTATTGATGCATTATCAGGTGGAGCGCTGTTATCTAAGACATCATTTGAAGTAGAAAAGTTGTTTGAAGACACTCTATGAATTCACATGACTGGCCTACAGAAAGAGTAAGAGGATCTAATGTACTTGGTAAAGTGGCTCAAGTTGAACATTAAGTGGTAAAGCCAAATAGGATGATGAGATCGTCTCTAGTCTAGCTAATATCAACAAACTACTATAGTTCCAGCAGAAGCAGATTAAAGAGTTTATACAAAAGGGGCCTAGTATGAAGCAGCACGAAGTAAAGAGTATTGAAGTTACCTTCAATCGATACATGGCAAGGAATGATGCAAGGGTTGACCGCGTCTAAGCGAGTATGAATGCTAATCATGTAGATTTATCAAAGCAGTTGAAGGACCTTACCTTTATAATGGGTCAGATGGTCACAAATGTGAATTAATTAACACAAACATTGGAGAATAATTTCATCACATTGAGGTCCGGAATACAGAACGAAGGACCGGTGAAGCTGGTGAGCAAAAATGAAGAAGGCAGAAGCCCTGTTTGACCAATACTACTCAGTTTGACCAGAACTAATGGTCGAACTAAGGTCAAACAGTTTTATAGAGTTACGATGCTCTGTTTCCTGTTCCACCGTTCGACCAAGGCACTACCATTCGACCAGATCACTCTGATCGAACCATGGTCGAACAGGCACATGTGGAGAAGAAGGATCGAGTTCAGTCTATAGGGTCTTAGTTTGATCAGACTCATCCCATTCGACCAGATTATTCAAGTCGAACTATGGTTTACCTGGCATTAGATAAACTGAACCCGACTTCAGAGTTTCAGTTTGACCACACTCGTGTTGTTCGACCAAAACTCTCTAGTGGAACTATGGTCGAACAGCTTCACGTACCTCCTGTTTTGATATCGAATGCTACACCTGTTATTCAGAACACTCCAGAGCCATCACAAGAGCATAATACTGAGCTTATAGTAGAGAAGAAGTGTGAAAGAGCCAAGAGATTGAGAGCCGAGAAGGATAAAGTGAAGGAGGTTGAACATGATGAGTGGGGGAGACCAAAGACTAAGATACCTCATCAGTTACCTTTAAGATTGGCAAATAAGGGATTGGAAGAAAAGTTTAAGAAATTTCAAGATATCATGAGCAAGATAAGCTTGAACATTCCTTTCTCTGAAGCAATCATGGAGATGCTATACTATGCCCGATTCCCCAAGGATATTATATCAAAGAAGAGAAGCTTGAACGGAGTGGAGACAGTGAACCTGTCAGAGAATTGCAACTTGATCATTCAGAGAACACTGCCTGCAAAGTTGAAGGATCCAAGAAGCTTCATCATTCTTTGTGACATTGGAAAAGGGCCGGCACATAAAGCCTTGTGTGATTTGGGGGGCAAGCATCAACTTGATGCCTTTGTCCATATTTAAAAGGCTTGATTTGGGAGAGCTCACTCCCACAACAATTGCTCTACATTTAGCAGATAGATCCATGACCTTTCCAAAGGGTTTAATTGAAGATGTTTTGGTGAAAGTGGAAAAGTTGGTCTTTCCCGTGGATTTTCTTGTAGTTGAGATGGAGAATGATAAGGATGACATTTCCCTTATTTTAGGGCGGCCGTTCCTTGCCACAGCTGGAGCTATGATAGATGTTCAAGAAGGAAAGCTTGTACTGCGGATGGATAATGAAGATATGATTTTCTCTCTTGATCAAGCAATGAAGATGCCCATGGAGACTCAATCATGCGAGAATGTAGATGTGGTTTCTAACTTGTTTAATCTAGATTTTTCTAAGAAAGATGATTCTGAATTTGAATGGAAGATTGATAAAGAGGTGTCTAGACAGCCATTGGAGGAAGGTAATTCTAAGAATCATATACTTGTGACCAAGAAAGGTGAGGTGCTGAGTGTAGACAAGAAGAGGAAAAGAAAGTACTTAAAGGTGAGGATGAGAGAAGATCGCCCTCCGATCCAGTAGTTCAAAAGGTTACATCCGTCGTGACTCTCCGACGTTAAACATGAGCGCATGTTGGGGGCTTGTCCCTTCCATTTATTTGCTTTATTATTTCTTTCGTGTGAGTGAGGAGTTATTATATTTAAGGTGCTCACGTTTCGGAAATTACATCTCCTTTCAAACTTAGTTTCGACTTACGTTTTTACTAAGTTTGGGGTGTGTGATGTACTTACCTCGTCTTATGAGCACCAAGGGTATAATTCTTTCCTTTTGTTGGTTGTTTGATTGTTAGGAGGTTGATTTTTTGCGGCGTATTAATATTTTAACTGGCGTTGGTATGTCAATTTTTTACAACTTACCTTATTTTTAGTGTGTCGTGTTGTTGTTTCTAGTGTGTGGAGTCGGTTATATAGTCAATTGAGTCTTTCTTATAGTTCTCTTATTTTATTATTGATGAATCCTGTGATGATGAAGTGTGTTTGATTTTTGATGATAGAAAAAAGTAATTAGGTGGTAAGACGAGTTCTACATTAAGATTTTGACCTGATCGAGTTGAACAACTCGAGGAGCTCATGCATACGTTGAAGAGAAATCAGGTGCTCTTATGGAAGAATTGAGTTTATATTTTTTGTGATCCATGTGAGCTTATATTGTTTAAATTGTGCCTAAAATTCATATGCTCTTGAAATTGATGAGGGTTGTGTACATGAGTTATATTGTGGTATGAAATTCTATATGTATTTGTGGGATATTGCTTACTATGAAAAGTGCTCTGTTACTTTTTAAAAACCCATGTGAGATTTTGAGCCTCGTTGATCATGTATATAATCACATGATATCTCTTTTCTGGTTAGTATCATTCTTGTGTGTGTATTCTAGAACTTGCCTCTTATCTTACTTAAGAATACATGTTATGTTAGATGATGGGAGATGATTTTAGGCCATCCTTGAATTTATAGTCACTTAGCCAAATAATTTCCTACCGAATGATGTTTATCCGTAGTTAGCCTCGTTGAGCCTGAAAACCTCATTCTTTGGCAGCCTACAAGAAACAACCACTTTGAGCATCTGAATTTTTTTAGCCTTAATGTTCTATCATGACGAGAATTAATGGCTTTTCAAAGTGTGTTGATGGAGTTGATAACAGTTTGGGAAGGAGTGAAAATGGTGTTGAAACAGTGATTGAGCTTGAAAATGCATCTAAAGAAAATCATGTAGTAGTGCTTAAATCTAGTACTCTATGGAAACAAATACCCTAGGGTAGTGGTTAAATCTAGTACCCTATGGAGGATGCGCGAGGTAATACCTGAAATTGGTACCTCGAGAGAAAAAAGGAGAGAAAAACAAAGAGAAGAAAGAAAGAAAAAATTGTTGTGCATGAAAAAAAAAAGTGAAGGAGTTGAGGAGGATATTGTGCTTAATTGAAGTGAGTAAGAAGAATGAAAGATCATGATGGATCGCGACTTGATTGATCTGAGTTTTGAGTCACTTATCCATATATTTCATGTCTTAACCAAAGAGCCAACGTTACATATAAAGAAAAGTCCTTTTTGATCCTATTGTCGAATCATACTTTCAGTGATGGAGAGTTTGAGACTTTTGGCAAGCTTATGGTTATGCATGCACTTGAATTGAATCTAAGCATAAACACAATAACCCATAAATGTACATTTTTTTAAACTTGAGTGCGAGTTGATATATACTTCCCATGAGAATATGTCAATGGAGCATTTGAATTGGTAATAATTGTCTTATCTTATATGCTATGAGTTGATTATTACATGTAATGAGAGTTGCATGACCTAAGTTGAGAACAATTGTATTGTGAATAGGGTATTTGTCATAGTACTTGTCCCCCGCTAATTTTCTTACTTTCTTTCTCTTTATTTTTATTTTGTTACTTCGGGACGAGCAACAGATAAGTTTGGGGAATTGATGAGAGTGAAAATAAGCGTGTTTTAGTGTCCAATTTAATACCTTTTTTATGAGAATTATTGTCATATATTAGCACAAATGTCTTATATTCTATATATGTGAGAAAAAGGTGCACTTGAGGCGTTTTATTGCGTTTTAGGTGGAAAAATGATTAAAAGTGCAAAGTTGGAGAAAAGGTGCAACTTGTGTATGAATGCTGAAAAACGCACGTCCAACTTGTGTAATTTTTCTGTATTCTAATGGAGCTCTAAATTAAAAGTGTGATACATAGTTGGAAAGCCACAGAAGAGAGGGTCGTTTTGGTGTAAAGAACACCTCAATTGAAGTCCAAATGAGAAAGTTTTGATCAAAGTGGTAACGTCACGGAAGCTGTGCCGAACAGAACTGCTGTGTCAAGTTTCATATCTTGTTACACCTTCAAATGTTATAGTTTCTGTAAGTTCTATATATGGATAGAAAGCCTAGGAAAAGAGAATTGCGTGAGCGTAAGAATCACTTAAATCGGAGCTCGGATGTGGAAGTTATGCGCAAAACCATGAGACTGCGTATGCAGTTCGATCGTAGTTCGACCAGAGGGTCCAGTTCGACCAAAACCACTTTGGTCGAACGGGAATGCGGATTTTTGATTTCGACGGATTTTACACCCCTGTGCATGTATTTTTGTATTTTCCAAGAAAAAAGCTCATCCAAGGTCCATAAGGAGAGCTTACAAGTATAAAAGGGGATGTAGATCAAATCATTATTCATTGGAACCACAACACAATCATCCTACACCCCACAAGTGGGGATCACTAATGAGCGTTTTCTCAACACACAATATTAATCCCCAAGTGTTAAGGATGCTATTGTAGCTTTGATAAGCGACCAAGTGATTATCGAACCCAAAGAACGTATTATTATCAATTTAATTATAATCTAATCTTATTAAGACTAATATGGTAATAAAGTTGTAATGATTAAGTAACAAATAAACAATTAATTAAAGTAGCAACAAAAATAAATAACAGTAGAAAATAAACGAGAGTTGCTCAAGTGAGAAGATAGTTAGCTGTTCGGGCCATCCAGTTTCACTAATTAATCTTCATTCCGTATGTTAATATCCGACTCTACCTTGTGGACTATGGACGCATCACTAAACCATGCAAATCTACTCTATAAACACAAGCAGATAAGCGTGTAACACGTGTGAATTTTCTTGGAGCAAGAGATATAACTACACCCCTCTTTCTAAGTACTATCAGTATCAATTATTTTTCGTACACTAAGTACTCTAACCCGATATGATCCCTTTATAGGTACTAAATAATTATCCTCTTTATACTACTTACTAACCCGAATTCAATTCAATTAATAAGTATTTATATAAGACAGTTCTAATGAAGCTTCAGAGTCTCCTCACTTAGAATCATAATATGGAATCCTGCTCAGCAGTGAACGCACTCAATCAATAACCAAGATATAACAGTTAATGATGCACAAAATAACTCTGAATATGAATTAATAAAGTATAGTCTTATATAAAATAAATCCACAAGTAGTGTTGTACGGAGTATACACACGGAAGTTCAATTAACTAGATAAAAACCTTCATAATCCTAAAACTACCAAAATGGCTCTAGCCCATAATGCTTTGAAGAACGTTCATGGTGATTGGATTGATCTTACCCATAGTCTTGAAAATTACAAGAAAATTTAAGTTGCGAAGTAAACCCTAGATGTGGGAGCCGTCGCTTCTCACTCCATCTTGAATCTTCAATAATTTGTTCTGACTTGATTCGCTGTACGAATTTCTTTCTACCGCTCTTGCGGATGGAGTTAGGGTTTGGATGTAATGTAGGATAAATGTAGAATCTAACTCTCTTTTTAGTTGATCGGCACCCCTTTTTATACTTGTTATTTCTCCTCATGGACCTGTACTGGACTTTTTCGTTGAAAACATGCACTGGAGGTAAAAATTTCGACTTTTCAGAGCTGATACATCGCCGTTCGACCAGACTTAGCGTGGTCGAATGGAACCTCTTGGTCAAATACTGGTCGAACGGCACGTCTGTAATCTGAACTTCGCCTCTGCTCCCCGTTCAACTTAACTTTCTTCGTTCGATCCGACTTCTTTTTGTCGAACAGACTTCACTAGTTGAATGACCTCTCTGTAAGTTGAATCGCCATTCGTTCGACGTATACCCATTGTTCGACTTCACTGATTTTGGTTGAACAACTCCTCTAGGTCGAACGATACTTCTAAAATTGCCTTGAAAATTATGTCTTCCAATTCCGAGTACTTAAGACTTGTTTTCCTGTATAAATACGCTCAAATAGCCTCAGTATCATCTGATTCGTGGCTTTTTTATAAACAACCCGATTCGTCTCAATAATAAACCAAATCGTACTCAATTTCCACATAAATCAGAGCTTTCAATACGTGAATTATCACTCTCATTAAACTCCCAAACTTACATGTTGCTCATCCCGAGGCAACGACAATCCACACTAGGCAAGAGAGTGTAATCACAAAGTCCTTATCACAACTTATTCTAACATGCAATAATATCAATTCAAAACATGCATTCATCCATCATACCTTTCATCCATGCAACTATATCAATTAACCACAATACTTCTACGAGTGCAAAATCATCTAGCTCACTAAGTAAGTATTTACTCTCGCGCTTAAGTGTAAAAGATGTACACTTGTAAAGGGTTAGTATATACGCTCAAAATCAATTCATATATTCGCGTAACCATAAGCTTGGCAAGGGTCTCAAAAAATCAATTTATAATCGTTCAACACTAGGATCATAAGTCCATTTGACTTCTTCAAGCTTGGTTCTTTTTAGTTCATACCTGTTATCACCCAAAGCAAGTAAAGTTTCAAGAAATTCAAACATACCTTATTAGAGAGCTCATCTAGCTCCGTGGTGGGAAAAGTAAGAGATTCTGCCAAGCATGTCTCCAAGGGATCCTTCGATAGGATCAAGATATGTCTTCCTTCACGATTTCCTCCACCACATCAATGCTGTGACATTGCGTCTCCATTAGCATCTTCATTGCTCTATCAAGATTGAACAGAACCTCATCTTTATTCATCCTCAATCTAATCTCCCCCTTTTGGATATCAATCATAGCTCCAACTGTGGCAAGGAATGGCCTTCCCAATATAAGAGGGACGTTATCCTTGTCATCTTCCATTTCTAGCACAAGAAAGTCCACAGGAAAGATAAGCTTATCCACCTTAACAAGTACATCTTCTATCACACCATTCAAAAAAGTCATAGAACTATCCGCCAATTGTAGAGCCACTATTGTGGGAGCGAGCTCCCCCAAACTTAGCTTCTTAAATATAGATAAGGGCATCAAGTTGATGCTTGCTCCAAGATTGTATAAAGCTTTATGTGCTGGCCCCTTTCCAATTTCACATAGAATAGTGAAGCTCCCTGGATCCTTCAACTTATGTGGCATCTTCTTCTGAATGATCGAACTGCAGTTCTCTGATAGATTCACTGTCTCTACCCCAATCAAGCTTCACTTCTTCAATATGATATCTTCCAAAAATCGGGCATAGTACGACATCTCCATAATTGCTTCGGAGAAAGGAATGCTCAAGCTTATCTTGTTCATTATATCTTGAAATCTCTTGAACTTATCTTCTAATCCCTTTTTCACTATTCAAAAGGGAAACGGAGGAGGTATCTTTGTCTTAGGAATTCCCCATTCATCACGTTCAACCTCCTTCGCTTTATCCTTCTTGGCTTTCAATCTCTTGGCTCTTTCCCACTTCTTCTCTACTATAAGCTCAGTATTCTACTCTTGTGATGGCTCTGGAGTGTTCTGAACAATAGGTGTAATATTCGGTATCGAAATAGGAGGTGCACGAAGCTGTTCGACCACTATTCGACTGAAATGGTTTGGTCGAACAACTAGAGTGTGATCGAACGAGGGCTTTGTAAGTGGGTTTAGTTTGCTCAGCTCCTGTTCGAACGAAGACCCTGTAAACTGAATGTGATCATTCTTCTCCATAAGTGCCTGTTCGACCATGGTTCGACCAAAATGATCTGGTCGAATAGAAGTGGCTTGGTCGAACGATGGGACTAAAAATAGAGTGTTGTAACTTTATTTTTTCGAGAGTTGTTCGACCTTCGTTTGACCATCAGGTCTGGTCGAACGTGGTAGATCTGGTCGAACAGTGCTCCAGGTTTCTTCTTTTTCACGTGCCGGCTTCATCAAACCTTCATACTGTGTCTCAGACCTCAATGTGATGGCATTGCAAGACTTAGAGTTCGTAATACTTTGAGATGGAAGCTTTCCTTTCTCAATTGTTTGAGTCAACTCGTTTAAGCTCCCCGCCATCTGACCCATCAATAATGTTAGTTCCTTCATCTGCTTTGACAATTCTCCATGATTTGAATCACTTTTTTCTTCCAATTGATCCATCTTAGCATCATTCTTAGTCACATATCGGTTCACCGTATCCTCTAAACTAGGTTTTTCTTCTTCCATCTTAGCACCAGGATTAACACCAATAGGAGATTGCATCGCCGCATTAGGATTACTCCATGAAAATTCTGGTCTCCTTTGTTGTTGATAGTTACCCGGTGGACCACGATTGCTGTAGTTCCCCTGGTAATTCCTATTTTCTTGATTGTTTGGATAACTCATTCCTTGAATACTCTGACCCATGGCGTAGTTCACTTCTTCAAATTCCTCTTGGTTGGTTCCTTTATAACTAACATCTTGCTACATCATTGGTACTCGCTGTGCTATATCAGTTATCTACTTTTGCTGAGACTCAAGTAGCTTGTTGATACTAGCCAAACTAGAGACAATCTCATCATCTCTACTCGACTTAACCATAGTGTGCTCAACCTGCGCTACTTTTCCAAGAACATAAGTGCCTCTTACTCTATCAGTTGGCCAATCTCCTGAATTCATCGAAATATCCTCAAAGAGCTTCTCGACCTCTATGGATGACTTTGTAAGAAATGCTCCATTAGAATAAGCATCAAGTAATACTCGAGAATCGCAGTTCAATCCATTGTAGAAAATACTGATGTATTGAGCTTTAGAAAGCCCATGCTGTGGACACTTTTGGAGCATGTCCTTGAATCTGTCCCAAGCCTCATGAAACTTCTCATTACCATGGATAGCAAATTGATTGATTTCTTGTTTTATCTTAAACACCTTTGAAGGTGGCATGTATCACTCCAAGAATTTCAATTTTAATTTCTCACAGGTATCACATTCAGCAGCAGTAAGATTGTCGTACCAATCTCTCGCCTTTTCATTAAGCGAGAACTTAAACAAGATGACTCTCCTCGCATCTTGATGAGCTTCTGCATCCTTTTGTGTACTTGTATAACCAAGAAACTTATTCAGATGTTGCTGAGGATCTTCAAAGATTCCCCCAGAGAAGGGACTCCTTTCAATCATGCTGATCAGAGCAGGGTGAAGATTAAAATCAGCTCCGGCCCCTCTTGCTCCTAACAACCCTACATTGCCCCCTCTGTTATTCTTAAAGACTTCACGAATGGCAAGATTATCCGAATTCACCGCCATGTTGACTTCTTCTGCTTCCAATTTAACTTCAGTTGCAGCTTCAATATCTTGCGGATTTAGCTCGTCAACTTCAACTCCTAAATTAAGAGCCTCCGTTGGTTCCACATTCTTATTCTTCTTCGTCCTCCCCTTCTTCTTCCTCGACGATGCTCCGATCTCCAGATATAAGGTTCTAAATCTCATACCTTTGATCTAGTGAGCATACCTCTAAGAAAAATAAGCGTTATAAAATCAAGATAAGAATAAAGTAGTCTCAATTAAACTATAAATAATAAACTAATAATTAATGGCGTCCCCGGCAACGGCGCCAAGAACTTGATGAGCATTTTCTCAACACACAATATTAATCCCCAAGTGTTAAGGATGCTATTGTAATTTTGTTAAGCGACCAAGTGATTATCGAACCCAAAGGACGTATTATTATCAATTTAATTATAATCTAATCTTATTAAGACTAATATGGTAATAAAGTTGTAATGATTAAGTAACAAATAAATAATTAATTAAAGTAGCAATTAAAATAAATAACAGTAGAGAATAAACGAGAGTTGCTCAAGTGAGAAGATAGGTAGCTCTTCGAGCCATTCAGTTTCACTAATTAATCTCCCTTTCGTATGTCAATGTCCGACTCTGCCTTGTGGACTATGGACGCATCACTAAACCATGCAAATCTACTCTATAGACATAAGCAGATAAGCATGTAACACGTGTTGATTTCCTTGGAGAAAGAGATATAACTACCCCCTTTCTAGGTACTATCAATATCAATTATTTCCCGTGCACTAAGTACTCTAACCCAATATAATCTCTCTTTATAGGTACTATAAAATTTTCCACTTTATCCTACTTACTAACCCGAATTCAATTCAATTAATAAGTATTCATATAAGATAGTTTTAATGAAGCTTTGGAGTCCCCTCACTTAGAATCATAACATGGAATCCTGCTAAGAAGTGAACGCACTCAATCAATAACCAAGATATGCATTCAGATTCTACATAACAGTTAATGATGCACAAAACAACTCTGAGTATGAATTAATAAAGCATAATCTTATATAAAATAAATCCACATGTATTGTTGTATAGAGTATCCACACGGAAGTTCAATTAACTAGATAAAAAGCTTCATAACCCTTGAACTACCAAAGTGGCTCTAGCCCATAACGCTTCGAAGAATGTTCATGGTGATTGAATAGATCTTACCCATAGTCTTGAAAATTACAAGAAAGATTAAGTTGCGAAGTAAATCCCAGATGTGGGCGCTGTCGCTTCTAGCTTCGTCTTGAATCTTCACTTGGTTCTCACTTGATTCACTGCACGAATCTCTCTATACCACTCATGCGGATGGAATTAGGGTTTGGATGTGGTGTAGGATGGATGTGGAATCTAAGTGGTGTAGGATGGATGTGGAATCTAACTCTCTTTTTGGTGTGATCGGCACCAATTTTTATACTTGTTATTTCTCCTCATGGACCTGCACTGGGCTTTTTCGTCGAAAACATGCACATGCATGCACTGGAGGTGAAAATTCTAACTTTTTGGAGCTGATATGTTGCCGTTCGACCAGACTTGGCATGGTCTAATGGAACCACTTGGTCGAACGGTGGTCGAACAGCACGTCTGTAATCTGAACTTTGCCTCTACTCTCCATTCGACTTGACTTTCTTCATTCGACCCGACTTCTTTTGGTCGAACAGACTTCACTGGTCGAATGACCTCTCTGTAAGATGAAACGCCTTTCTTTCGACTTATACCCATTGTTCTAGTTCACTGATTCTGGTCGAACAACTTCTCTAGGTCGAACGATACTTCAAAAATTGCCTTAAAATCGTGTCTTCTAATTCTGAGCACTTAAGACTTGTTTTCCTATGCAAATACGCTCAAATAGCCTCAGTAGCATCTATTTCATGGCTTTTCTATAAACAACCCGATTCGTCTCAATATTAAACCATATCGTACTCAATTTTCACATAAATCAGAGCTTTCAATACGTGAATTATCAATCTCATCAGTTACCCCCCAACCATCATCTACATCCTTTTCTCCATTCATCCATCACTTTGAAGATTCGTTTGCTGAATTAAGAGGAGAACCAAGAGAAGGATTCAAGACAGAGAAGGACACGACAATGCCCACATCTAGGGTTTTATTCGTTTCCTAATTTATCTTGTATTTTCCAGACATATGGGTAAGATCTATCCAACCCCCATGATTGGTCTTCATAACATCATGGGCTAGAACCTTTTTGGTAGATCTAGGGTTTTTGAAGGTTTTATGAATTAATTAAACTTTCGTGTGTATACTCCGTACAACACTATTTGTGGATTTATTTTATATAACACTATACGTTTTTAATTCATACTCAGAGTTATTTTGTGCATCATTAACTGTTATGTAGAGTCTGAATACATATCTTGGTTATTGATTGAGTGCGTTCACTGCTGAGCAGGATTCCATGTTATGATTCTAAGTGAGGGGACTCCGAAGATTCATTAGAACTATCTTATATGAATACTTATTAATTGAATTGAATTTAGGTTAGTAAGTAGGATAAAGAGGATAATTTTATAGTACCTATAAAGATAGATCATATCGGGTTAGAGTACCAATTGACCAGAGAAATAATTGATATTGATAGTTCCTAGAAAGGGGGGGTAAAATTATATCTCTTGCTCCAAGATTATTCACACGTAATACACACACATTTACTTGTGTCTATAGAGTAGATTTGCATGGTTTAGTGATGCGTCCATATTCCACAGGGCAGAGTCGGACATTGACACACGAAAGGGAGATTAATGAGTGAAACTGTATTATCCTAGAGCTACCTATTCTCCTACTTGATTCACTTTCCTATTTTTCTAGTTTCTTATTTATTTTATTTGTTATTTAAATTAATTGTTTGGTAGTTAATAATTAAAATCTCAACTTTTATTGCCATTCGTCTTAATTAATTAGTAAATAATTAAATTGATAATACGCCGTTCTTTGGGTTCGATATTTAACTTGGTCGCTTTGCTTAAGCTGCAACTGATATCTTAAATACTTGGGGATTAATTTTGCGTGCAAAGAAAACACGCATCATGTTTTTGGCGCCGTTGCTGGGGACGGCTGTTATTATTAGTTTATTATTTCTAGTTTGATTAAGACCTTTATTTGTGATTATTTATTTCTATCTAACCTTGAAATTTTCTGAGGTACTTGTGCGCTAGGAAAAGGAGAGGAAGGAATGGAAGGAATACCACACAATGCTAAACATGGCTGAAGAAAGGCTGAATCCGGATAATGTTGCCATACGTGAAATTTTCACGAACTATGGAATTGGAAACATGGGATTGATAGGAGCAAGGGAGAAGATGATGATTTTGAGATACATCCCACTCTTATTAACATGGTAGAGAATAATCCCTTTTCTGGAGGTTGATTTGAAGATCCATATCAGCATCTCCGAAGATTTCTTGGTTATGCAAACACTTAAAAGGGTTCTGGATCTAATGATAATGCTAGGCGGATTGCCCTATTCTAGTTCTCTTTGATTGATAGGGCTGAAGCTTGGTATGAGACTCTTGATGCCACAGATTGCACTACATGGGACCAACTGCAACAGAAGTTCTTGGAGAGATACATGCCACCCTCAAGGATCTTAAGAATGAAGTAAGAGATTACTCAATTTGTTAAGAATCAGGGTGAGAAATTTCATGAAGCGTGGGATAGGTTTAAGGACATTCTCAGGAGGTGCCCACAATATAGAATTGTTGGCAATTGGATCGTGCGGTTCAACATGATCGTTAGTAAAACAGGTAAACAAAATCAGCGGAAGCATAAAAACCGTTTACCGTACTTCTGGGTTGGTGTAGAGGATGAACTGCAGAGAATTACCTCTGATCTTCTACTGTATGTCCCAAGTGTGATCTTGCTGTTGTGTGGGCAACAGTCTGCAGGATCTCTCAATCTGCTTCTCTTCCCTTCTCTCACCAAAAGAGGCGCAGGAATAATCTAAGGGTTCCAGGAAGCTGAGTTCACTTATATATTGGGCTACAGCAGGGACCAGGAGGAGAAATTGGGCTGGGCCTCAATTGAATTTAATTAACCAAGCTTAGCCCAAAGCTTTTAATTAAATCCAATAATAATAATATAGTCCACTAAAATATTATTATTGCACTACCCGTCCAATCCCAAAATTATGTTCTGGGCTCCTTCTTATTATAAGCCCGATAGTCTCCCCATGTTTAAGATATACAATGTCCATTAATTAATTAAGTTACTGACAACTCAAATTAATTAATATCTCATCCGAGAGTAGTACCACTCAACCTTATTATCATGCCGGAAATTAATCCACTTGCAAGATTTACATGATAAACCTTATGAGCTCCTCAAGGGGACATCATCAACCTATAACGGACATGGATTCCTTCTACAATCAACAGCACACCATAGATACAGCACTACTTCCTAACTCACCGAGTATGTTGATTTAATACTTATAAATCTCACCCATTGATGAATCAAAGAAATACATACTGCCCTACGTGTCGAGATTATTGTATAGGGATTAAGAGCACGAACTTCCATAATAACAGAGATCAAGTTCTTCTATAAGTCAGTATAAGTCGAACGATCTCAGGCGGTCCTGCTCAATACACACAAGTGCACTAATGTGATTCTATAGCCAAGACAAGCTAATACCAAACCACACTACAACCATACCGATAGAGAGTCCCCGTCTATCTCTGTTGTGAGCATCTGTTTATACTTTATAAGGAAACCGATAATATGATCTTCTGCGTGTTGTCGCACAACATATTATCTACAGTATAAAGTAAATGGACTATTGCATCATGCATATAAAATAAATTATAAGATGCAATCATTTGATCAATGATTCTCATTTCAAATATTGTTATGACATTGTTCATACTAAAGCTAGACTTTTAGTATACAATCCAACAATCTCCCACTTATACTAAAAGACTATGCTGTCATGTCTTCTGCCTTACATCTGATTTCTACTCCCACTACACGACCATTAAAAGCTCTCGCCTTAAGGTCCTTGTAAATGGTTTACTAGGTCATCATCCGATGCAATCTAGGCGACAACAACCTTTCCCTTATCATACGATTTCTCGTAACAGGTGGTACTCGCGCTCCATGTGTTTAATTGCCTTATGGACTTGTGATTTCTTCAAGTTTGCAACTGCACCAATATCATCAATGTAAATTGTGATTACCTTGGGCAAACTTAGAAACACTTCAAAGTCCATCATGAAGTCTCTAGAGTCATATAGATACTTTGGCTGCCTCATAGGCTCCAATTCATCATCTTTTCATGATGGAGTTCGGAGTCTGAAATATATTTCTATATAACACTCCTCCACATTATGACTCTACTTTCTAAGATTAAACACATAACCTTTTAGGAGAATTTACTGCCGTCCAATCTGACTAAAAAATCTGAATCTACGTAATCCACAAGAAGCAGTGAATCTGTTTAGTAAATCCACATATAATTTCCAGTCCTTCTCAGGCACTTTATATATGTCTTACTACAGTTCATCATTCTTGTTCCGGGTTACGTTGATACCTTCTGTTCATGCATTCAGCAATACAGATATCCAACTTCGTTCATAGCATTTCTTAGATTAACCTTCCTTATTCGCCGAAGCATAAGGAACCGCTTTCATCCTCTTTATCTTCTTCTTGTGTCTCAAAGACACATTCACTTAGATAAATTTACATGCTAAACGAGTATGGACTGTATCATTTTATGAAACTTGAGATAAGCATAACATCCTTTCTTGTGATCCGTATTACCGTGATCAAAAGGATGTATTTTGCCTTTCTTAAGTCCTTCATCACTACCGCTTTATTAACCGTACCCATACGGCCGATAATACTCTTTCATTGTCTCCAATGAGCAAGATACTATCTACGTATAGTACAATAAACACCACCACGTTTCCGTCACTCTTTACAACACACAAGACTCATCCGTTCATTGATTTAAATCCATGCCACTGGATTATCTAATCAAAACAGATGCTTCACGATCTTAAAGCTTGCTTTAGTCCATCGCTGGACACTTTTAAGCTTACTATCAAAATGCTATTAGTACTTTGCAATGAATTACTCTGGTTGCTTCACATAGATGTTTTCCTCAAGACTTCCAATCAGGAAAGCTGTCTTGACATCTATTTGTTGTCCCTCATAATTCAATATGAGCAGCAATAAATAAAAGAATCCGGATCAATTTAAGCATAGCTACCAGCGAATATGTTCTCTCATAATCGAACCATTTCTTTCTGAGTACATCTTTTCGCAACAAGCTTTGCTTCCAAGATTTTCACCTTTTCGTATGATCCTCTTTTATTTCCCCTGATCACTTGCAATGGCTTTTACACCATTTTAGTGATCCTTCAAGCTCCAGACTTAATTTAGAATCCGTAGATTCTATTTCAACATACATTGCAACTTACTAAGATTCCGCATTTTAATCTTGTAGTGCTATGTCGTATCCGTGGGATAATACCATGTTCACTAGGGATCAAGTCTCACGACTCTCCCAAACATATATTTATGGGTTGTCACACAACCCTCCCACTATGACAAGGCACTACATGTAATTGTGTATCAGACGTGACACGCGTTGCAGTTTACCTTGTGGTATATCCTCTTGTACACTTGGTACTTATACTTAGTGTTTTCCTCTCACTTCCTTTAGAACAACTTATACATGGGTTTGTGATTTATTACATAGTCCTTTTCCAAAAATCTAGTTATTGAGTTAACAATTATCCTTCGATCTTTTGGACTAAATAAATCACCCTCCATTTTTCTAGATATCCCATATACAGACAAACGTTTCACGAATTACTGTATCTAGGGCATATCCATAAAATGAATTTAATTATTTCAAATAATTCATCATCTATCTAATCATAACCATAAGAGCCTAATACCTTCTACCCACCACACCATTCAGCTGGGGCATGCCCGGTGTAGTCAACTTGAGATTTAATCTCAACTTCTGATCAATAGCTCCTAACTATCCCAAGAGGTATTCATCATCACGATTGAATCGTAATGATATGATATATTTTCCATGACGCTCACTGTACCAGCCTTACAATTCTTGAATTAATCCAAGAACTTAGACATGCAGTGCATCAAATAAATATATCGGTTCCCAGAATAATCTTTGAATATTCATAACCACCTCTCGCCTGGATATTGTTAGGTTTGCTTGAATCAGAATGAACTAATTCCAACATATATATCTTTGGCTCTACACCCCACAGCCTTGAAAAGGCAGTTAATCAATTTTACTTCCAAGCAAGACTCGCAAGTCCGATAGTTTCCACTTCAGAGAAACCTTACGGTCTATCGGCTATCAACTTTTGAATCCTACTCAAGTAAAATGAATTAGTCATAGACGCCAAATGTATGTTTAGTTCATTTCCGAAGGTTCCTTTCTCTTACTAATATTAGAAGATGCATTATTTAATTACTATTTATTGCATCTGTGGGATGTGCATGATTCAAGAGTATCCGAATTATCCACCAACGTACTTTAACGGATTATAGCCTCATTCCTCATTTCTATGACCATGTCATTTAAATGAAATGAAGTATCCATCCGTTAATACATAGAAACCGAAATTAAATTCTTTCTATGAAACGTACGTAAAGACAATTTCTCATAATCAATCGTTTATTCTTATCATGAGATAAATAAACAACTCCCACTGCAATAGCCACTACCTTTGTAGTTTTACCCATGTTATTAACAATCTTATCCTTACTCAGTGATAAACATTTAGTGATTCCAGTATCTACATACTTCGTGTCAGTAGATGCCATCACTAATCATGTTTAAACCATTAGTAAATAAGATATTAACCTTGTTCAGTTCATGATGAAAATTGGCTTTCTTTTTTTGTTAGAAGTTTCCCACCATATACAACCTTTCGTATTTCAGGTAGAACTTGCTCAAAACATCCAGGCAAATTGTGAAGAATAAATTGATTTAGGTTTTCCTTTCAATTTCTATTCCAAGCTCTTCCAATTCATTCATCAATTCAACCATGATCTTCTGCCTTTTTAATTTACTCTAGTATCCGAAGAGTTACATGAGACCATCATATTTCTATGAACCTCTCATCTCTTCACTAGAGACTTTAATAGGCATCATGAGACGTCCTTTGTGAGAATAGACATGTATTTTCTTAAGCAGTAATTTTAAAATACAAGATTCTTTTCCAATCATCTAATTTGGACAAGTAAATATAATTTCTTTTAGTTAATAATTAGTGAAATAAAACCATTCGAAATTCAGAGAATCTCAAATAAATATTCCGATCAAATCTTCGAATTTTATCCTTTTATATTATTTCCCTCAAAAAAATATAAAAATAAAATTCACCGACATCTCAAGCACCATGAGTCTGCAAGCCACGTTAGGGTGGACGTTTACAAACCCGAACATTTACAAGAGAAGGTTTTACCCATTAATTTCATTTGTCAACCTAACTTTATGACAAAATAATTAATAGTCGGTTCCTCTTTAACCATGTAAATAATAGCAGTGACTCCGTTGGGGAGGATACTAATTATTTACATCTAAGTGTACACCATTATTTGATCCCAAGTCCGCTGCCCAAGCTTATGTGCCTTACTGTTAGAGAAGTACACACGCGCTCAGATAACTTTCTACAACCATCAATTATATAAGTTTGTACTAGTGAACCGCATATAAGCTCATCCGTTAGGGAGGAAGGCACTATAGCCAACGCGCAAGCCCATATGCAACACATTACAAACAATAATTGTTTAAAGAAGTTTGTACTAGTGATCCGTGAATAAACTCATCCGTTAGGGAGGAAGGCTCTAATGCCGACGCGCAAGTTTACTCACATCACTTACAAACAAATAATGGAGGCTGCGGGAATTAATTACCAATCCCCTCTCCCACTTAGTTATTTAATTACCGAGGGTTTTTAACATGCATATAATATACCAGAATAAAATATACAACTTAGACATGCTTCTATTAACAGCAATTTAAATAAATAAATCACATAGAACATGCCTGTCACATATACAACAATAATTGACAATTAAATCAATTAATCAGTTATATAACATAATTAATTGTATAAATAGTGGATCAATTAATTTTGGCCCATTATCCATGGCCCATAATCTTAGCCTAAAATCAAATTAAGTCCACCAAGCCCACTAGCACAATTAGTCCATTAATATAATTAATTAATCATGCTTGGCCCATTACTCACAATTAATTAAATTAATTAGTCCAGCAGCCCATTTCCATTTTAATTAAATTTGGGCCAACAACCCAAAACCAAATTAAAATTGAGCAGCCTATTGGCCCAGCAGCCCAACACATATTTTAATTAAATTGGACCCCTAAGCCCAACAACCAAATTAAAATAAATTGAGCCAGCCATTAAAAGCAGGCCCAAGCAGCAGAAGAGTCCAGCAATTAAAAAAAATTCTGAGCCCATCATCCATAAAATAGGCCCAACATACCATATGCATTTTAATTAAATATGGGCCCAACAGCCCATAACCAAATTAAAATAAGATTGGGCCCATAATATAAAACAGGCCCAAAACTAATGCTGCCCTAGAATTAACCCCAGCCGCTTCCCGTCGATGTTATCAGTGGCGCCGTGGAGCCGCCAGCCTCGCCGGTCGTCTGATAAAAAGCGCCGACAGCCACCAGCAGAAGAGTGGTGTCGCTGCCTTGCCTCATCAGCAGCCGCCGACAACCATGCGCAGTGCATCCCGCGGCGACTTCCCGCAGCGCCTTCCAATGTCGCCGACTGGAGTCGCCGCTGCAACCGTGCCGCCCTCAACCCCCGTCGGAATCGAGGCGCCAGAATACTGGCAAGCAAGTATCGCAGTCGCGCCCGCCGGCGATGCTCCAACCGACTCTCAGTCGCGCATGCAGACCTCCTCCAGTCCACCGGAGTTGAGCCGCTAGCCGTCCAAAAACGAGCCGTCAACGACCGCCATCACCGCCGACAAGCCACGCCAGCTCCGGCGCTACCAGGCGTCACTGCTGCCGGCGTCCACACCCACAGCCGATCCCATCAAGCCCGGAAGACTCCCGACGTCCCAATCTGGATTTGCGCCGCCAGCCACGACGGCACCCCAATCTTCCTCTCTGATCGTCCGATGCGCGTCGCCGATCTGCTCCGATCCCCTTCAGACTCGATCAGCTCCCGTGTCGACTTACCCGAGACTTGCAGTGGGCCTGCCCGGAAGCCGAATTAGACGCGCTCGGAATGCCGCTGTCAGAAAATGAGCGCCTCGACTGGAGTCCGTTTGACCAGCAACCATCACCTTTGGCATCCATGATCGCGACTTGCTCTCTGACTTCGTACGTCATTGGCCGGACAGTCGTGTTCTGTCTTTTCCAGCGACATGAGATCGTCGCTCATGGGCAATTACTTTCTTCAGTCGATGGCGCCATGGGTCGCCGACTTCGCATCATTTGTCGATCACCATATTGTCGTGTGTGTGATGTGCAGGATGTACAATTTATTTATAACATCAACAATCACACATAACAAATTGGATTCCATGATGAAAAGTAAAATAGTACTATACCCATGAGATTATTCCAGATTAATTCACATAATCAAATAATCCCAATCAAACATGCTATTAATCTGACAAGAAATATAAATAGCACATAAGGCAAAACCCAACCTAACGTCTCACGTTTCACCACGAAACCAATGCTCTGATACCAATTGTTGGCAATTGGATCGTGCGATTCAACATGATCGTTGGTAAAACAGGTAAACAAAATCAGCGGAAGCATAAAAACCGTTTACCGTACTTCTGGGTTGGTGTAGAGGATGAACTGCAGAGAACTACCTCTAATCTTCTACTGTATGTCCCAAGTGTGATCCTGCTGTTGTGTGGGCAACAGTCTGCAGGATCTCTCAATCTGCTTCTCTTCCCTTCTCTCACCAAAATAGGCGCAGGAATAATCTGAGGGTTCCAGGAAGCTGAGTTCACTTATATATTGGGCTACAGCATGGACCAGGAGGAGAAATTGGGCTGGGCCTCAATTGAATTTAATTAACCCAGCTTAGCCCAAAGCTTTTAATTAAATCCAATAATAATAATATAGTCCACTAAGATATTATTATTGCACTACCCGTCCAATCCCAAAATTATGTTCTGGGCTCCTTCTTATTATAAGCCCGATAGTCTCCCCATGTTTAAGATATACAATGTCCATTAATTAATTAAGTTACTGACAACTCAAATTAAGTAGTATCTCATCCGAGAGTAGTACCACTCAACCTTATTATCATGCCGGAAATTAATCCACTTGCAAGATTTACATGATAAACCTTATGAACTCCTCAAGGGGACATCATCAACCTATAACGGACATGGATTCCTTCTACAATCAACAGCACATTATAGATACAGCACTACTTCCCAACTCACCGAGTATGTTGATTTAATACTTATAAATCTCACCCATTGATGAATCAAAGAAATACATACTGCCCTACGTGTCGAGGTTATTGTATAGGGATTAAGAGCACGAACTTCTATAATAACAGAGATCAAGTTCTTCTATAAGTCAGTATAAGTCGAACGATCTCAGGCGGTCCTGCTCAATACACACAAGTGCACTAATGTGATTCTATAGCCAAAGCAAGCTAATACCAAACCACACTACAACCATACCGATAGAGAGTCCCCGTCTATCTCTGTTGTGAGCATCTGTTTATACTTTATAAGAAAACCGATAATATGATCTTCTGCGTGTTGTCGCACAACATATTATCTACAGTATAAAGTAAATGGACTATTGCATCATGCATATAAAATAAATTATAAGATGCAATCATTTGATCAATGATTCTCATTTCAAATATTGTTATGACATTGTTCATACTAAAGCTAGACTTTTAGTATACAATCCAACAAGAATGTCTAAGGATCAGTACATAAGTATCTTCTACTATAGATTGAATTGTGAGTCACATATTCTTATTGATGCATTATCAGGTGGAGCGCTGTTATCTAAGACAGCACTTGAAGCAGAAGAGTTATTTGAAGACACTCTATGAATTCACGTGACTGGCCTACAGAAAGAGTAAGAGGATCTTATCTACTTGGTAAAGTGGCTCAAGTTGAACATCAAGTGGTGAAGCCAAATAGGGATGATGAGATCGCTCTAGTCTAGCTAATATCAACAAGCTACTAGAGTTCAAGCAGAATTAGATTACAGAGTTGATATAAAAGGGGCCTAGTATGAAGCAACACGAAGTTAAGACTGTTGAAGTTACCTTCAATCGATACATGGCAAGGAATGATGCAAGGGTTGACCGCATCGAAGTGAGTATGAATGCTAATCATGCAGATTTATCTAAGAAGTTGAAGAACCTTACCTTTATAATGGGTCAGATGGCCGCGAATCTAAATCAATTTACACAAACGTTGGAGAATAATGCCATCACATTGAGGTCGGGATACTGAAGGAAGGACCGGTGAAGCCGGTGAGCAAAAATAAAGAAGGCAGAAGCCCTGTTCGACCAACACTACTCAGTTCAACCCAAACTGATGGTCGAACAGTTTACAGAAAAATAAAGTTACAATGCTTTGTTTCTTGTTCCACCGTTCGACCATATCACTCTGGTCGAACCATGGTCAAAAAGGCACCTGTGGAGAAGAAGGATTGAGTTTAGTCTATAGGGTCTTCATTCAATCAGACTCATCCCGTTCGACCAGATTATTCAGGTCGAACTATGGTTTACTCGGCATTAGATAAACTGAACCCGACTTCAGAGTTTTATTTCAACTACACTCGTGTTGTTTGACCAAAACTCTCTGGTCAAACTGTGGTCGAACAGCTTTATGTACCTCTCGTTTCAATATCGAATGCTACACCTGTTGTTCAGAACACACCAGAGCCATCAAAAGAGCTGAATATTGAGCTTATAGTGGAGAAGAAGTGCGAAAGAGCCAAGAGATTGAGAGCTGAGAAGGATAAAGTGAAGGAGGTTGAACATGATGAGTGGGAGAGACCAAATACTAAGATACCTCCTCCATTACCTTCAAGATTGGCAAAGAAGGGATTGGAAGAAAAGTTCAAGAGATTTCAAGATATCATAAGCAAGATAAGCTTGAACATTCCTTTCTCTGAAGCAATCATGGAGATGCCATACTATGCCAGATTCCCTAGGGATATTATATCGAAGAAGAGAAGCTTGAACGGAGTGGAGACTGTGAACCTGTCAGGGAATTGCAACTCGATCATTTAGAGAAAGCTGCCTGCAAAGTTGAAGAATTCGGGAAGCTTCACCATTCTTTGTGACATTGGAAAAGGGCCGGCACATAATGCCTTGTGTGATTGGGGGCAAGCGTCAACTTGATGCCTTTGTCCATATTTAAAAGGCTTGGTTTGGGGGAGCTCACTCCCACAACAATTGCTCTACATTTGGCAGATAGATCCATGACCTTTCCGAAGGGTTTAATTGAAGATGTTTTGGTGAAAGTGGAAAAGTTGGTCTTTCCCATGGATTTTCTTGTAGTAGAGATGGAGGATGACAAGGATGACATTTCCCTTATTTTAGGGTGGCCTTTCTTTGCCATAGCTGGAGCTATGAAAGATGTTCAAGAAGGAAAGCTTATACTGCGGATGAATAATGAAGAAGTTATTTTCTCTCTTGATCAAGCAATGAAGATGCCCATGGAGACTCCATCATGCGAGAACATAGATGTGATTTCCAACTTGTTTAATCTTGATTTTTCTAAGAAAGAAGATTCTGAATTTTAGTAGAAGATTGAAAAAGAGGTGTCTAGACAGCCATGGGAGGAAAGTAATTTTAAGGATCATATACTTGTGACAAAGAAACGTGAGTTGCTGAGTGTAGACAAGAAGAAGGAAAGAAAGTACTTAAAGGTGAGGATGAGAGAAGACCACCCTCCGATCCAGTAGTTCAAAAGGTTACATCCGTCGTGACTCTCCGACGTTAAACATAAGCGCATATTGGGGGCTTGTCCCTTCCATTTAATTGCTTTATTATTTCTTTCTTGTGAGTGAAGAGTTATTATATTTAAGGTACTCACGTTTCGGAAATTACATCTCTTTTCAAACTTAGTTTCAACTTATGTTTTTACTAAGTTTGGGGGGTGTGATGTATTTATCTCGTCTTATGAGAACCAAGGGTATAATTTTTCCTTTTGTTGGTTGTTTGTTTATTAGGAGGTTGATTTTTGCGGCATATTAATATTTTAATTAGTGTTGGTATGTCGATTTTTTGCAACTTACCTAATGTTTAGTGTGTCGTGTTGGTGTTTCTAGTGTGTGGAGTCGATTATATAGTCAATTAAGTCTTTCTTATAGTTCTCTTATTTTATTATTGATGAATCCTGTGATGATGAAGTGTGTTTGAGTTTTGATGATAGAAAAAGGTAACTAGGTGGCAAGACGAGTTCAACATTAAGGTTTTGAACTGATCGAGTTGAACAACTCAAGGAGCTCGTGCATACATTGAAGAGAAATCAGGTGCCCTCCTTTTCTGGTTCTAATTTTTATGTGTGCTTTAAATTCATGAAGTGGAAGAATAGAATTTATATTTTTTTTGATCCATGTGAGCTTATATTGTTTAAATTGTGCCTAAAATTCATATGCTCTTGAAATTGATGAGGGTAGTGTACTTGAGTTATATTGTGGTATGAAGTTCTATGTGTACTTGTGGGATATTTCTTACCATGAAAAGTGCTCTGTTACTTGTTCAAAACCCATTGTGAGATTTTGAGCCTCGTTGATTATGTATATAATCACATGATATCTCTTTTCTGGTTAGTATCGTTCTTGTGTGTGTATTCTAGAATTTGTCTCTTGTCTTACTTGAGACTACATGTTATGTTTGATAATGGAAGATGATTTTAGGTCATCCTTAAATTTATAGTCACTTAGCCAAATAACCCTACCGAATAATGTTTATCCGTAGTTAGCCCCGTTGAGCCTGAAAACCTCATTCTTTGGCAGTTTACAAGAAACAACCACTTTGAGCATCAGAATTTTTTTAGCCTTAATGTTCTATCATGACAAGAATTAATGGCTTTTCAAAGTGTATTGATGGAGTTTATAACAATTTGGGAAGGAGTGAAATTGGTGTTGAAACAGTGATTGAGCTTTAAACTGCATCTAAAGAAAATCATGGAGTAGTGCTTAAATCTAGTACTCCATGGAAACAAACACCCTAGGGTAGTGCTTAAATCTAGTACCCTATGGAGGATGCGTGACGTAGTGCCTGAAATTAGTACATCGAGAGAAAAAGGAAAGAAAAACAAAGAGAAGAAAGAAAAAAAATTGTTGTGCTTGAAAAAAAAGTGAAGGAGTTGAGGAGGATATTGTGCTTAATTGAAGTGAGTAAGAAGAATGAAAGATCATGATGGATCGCGACTTGATTGATCCGAGTTTTGAGTCACTTATCCATATATTTCCTACCTTAACCAAAGAGCCAACATTACATCCAAAGAAAAGTCCTTTTGATCCTATTGTCGAATCATACTTTCAATGGTGGAGAGTTTGAGACTTTTGGCAAGCTTATGGTTACGTATGCATTTGAATTGAATCTGAGCCTAAACACCATAACCCATAAATATATATTTTTTTACACTTGAGTGCGAGTGATATATACTTCCCGTGAGAACATGTTAATGGGACATTTGAATTGGTAGTAATTGTCTTATTGTATGCTATGAGTTGATTATTACATGTAATGGGAGTTGCATGAACTAAGTTGAGAACAATTGTATTATGAATGGAGTATTTGTCATAGTCCTTGTTCCCCCGCTAATTTTCTTACTTTCTTTCTCTTTATTTTTGTTTTGTTGCCTCGTGACGAGTAATGGGTAAGTTTGGGGGATTGATGAAAGTGAAAATAAGCGTGTTTTAGTATTTAATTTAACACTTTTTTTATGAGAATTGTTATCATATATTAGCACAAATATCTTATATTCGATATATATTAGAAAAAGGTGCACTTGAGGTGTTTTATTGTATTTTAGGTGGAAAAGGATCAAAAGTGCAAAGTTGGAGAAAAGGTGCAACTTGTGTATGAATGCTGAAAAATGCACGTCCAACTTGTATAATTTTTCTATGTTCATATGGAGTTTTGAATTGGAAGTGTAATATATAGATGGAAAGCCACAAAAGAGAGGGTCATTTTGGCTTAAAGACACCTCAATCGGAGTTCAAATGACAAAGTTATGATCAAAGTGGTAGCGTCGTGCAAGCTATGCCGAACAGAACAGCTGTGTCACACTTCATGGCTTGTTACACCTTCAAATGTTGTAATTTCTCTAAGTTCTATATATTGATAGAAAGCCAAGGAAAAAAGAATCGTGTGAGAAGAAGAATCGCTCAAATTAGAGCTCGAATGTGGAAGTTATGAGCAAAACCGTGAGACTGCGCATGCAGTTCGACCGTAGTTCGACCAGGGGGTCCAGTGGACCAGAACAACTTTGGTCGAAGAGGGATGCGGAATTCTGATTTCGATGGGTTTTACACTCCTGTGCATGTATTTTCGTGTTTTCCAAGAAAAAAGCCCATCCAAGGTCCATAAGGAGAGCTTACAAGTATAAAAGGGGATATAGATCACATCGTTATTCATTAGAACCACAACACAATCATTCTACACCCCACAAGGGGGGGTCACCCCCCCACCATCATCCACATCCTTTCCTCCATCCATCCATTACTTTGAAGATTTATTTGCTGAATCAAGAGGAGAACCAAGAGGAGGATTCAAGACGGAGAAGGACGCGACGACGCCCACATCTAGGGTTTTATTCGTTTACTAATTCATTTTGTATTTTCCAGATATATGGGTAAGATCTATCCAACCCCCATGATTGTTCTTCATAACATCATGGGCTAGAACCTTTTTGGTAGATCTAGGGTTTTTGAAGGTTTTTATGAATTAATTGAACTTTTGTGTGTATACTCCGTACAACACTACTTGTGGATTTATTTTATATAAGACTATATATTTTTAATTCATACTCAGACAACGCATCATTAACTGTTATGTATAGTCTGAATACATATCTTGGTTATTGATTGAGTGTGTTCACTGCCGAGCAGGATTTCATGTTATGATTCTAAGTGAGGGGACTCCGAAGCTTCATTAGAACTATCTTATATGAATACTTATTAATTGAATTGAATTCGAGTTATTAAGTAGAATAAAGAGGATAATTTTATAGTACCTATAAAGGGAGATCATATCAGGTTAGAGTACCAATTGGCCAGAGAAATAATTGATTTGATAGTTCCTAGAAAGGGGGTGAAATTATATCTCTTGCTCCAAGGTTATTCATACATGTTACACACATATTTACTTATATCTATAGAATAGATTTGCATGGTTTAGTTATGCGTCCATATTCCACAAGGCAGAGTCGGACATTGATACACGAAAGGGAGATTAATGAGTGAAACTGGATTATCCTAGAGCTACATATTCTCCTACTTGATTCACTTTCCTATATTCCTAGTTTCTTAAGTATTTTATTTTTTATTTAAATTAATTATTTAGTAATTGATAATTAAAATCTCAACTTTTATTTCCATTCTTCTTAATTAATTAGTAAATAATTAAATTGATAATTGATGAGAGTGAAAATAAGCGTGTTTTAGTGTCCAGTTTAACACCTTTTTTATGAGAATTGTTGTCATATATTAGCACAAGTGTCTTATATTCAATATATGTAAGAAAAAGATGCGCTTGAGGTTTTTTTTTATTGTGTTTTAGGTGGAAAATGGATCAAAATTACAAAGTTGGAGAAAAAAGGTGCAGCTTGTGCAAGAATGCTGAAAAACGCACGTCAAACTTGTGTAATTTTTCTGTATTTGTGAGGAGCTCTGAACTGGAAGTGTAATAAATGGTTGGAAAGCTACAGAAGAGAGGATCATTTCAGCATAAAGAACACCTTAATCGGAATCCAAACGAGAACGTTATGAGCAATTTGGTGACGTCGCGCGAGTTGTGCCGAACAGAACAGCTATGTTATTTTCCAGGGCTTGTTACACCTTCAAATCTTAGTATTTTTGTAAGTTCTTTATATGGATAGAAAGCCAAGGAAGAGTCGATCGCGTGAGCGTAAGAATCACTCAAATCAGAGCTCGTATATGGAAGTTATATACAAAACGGTGAGACCGCACAAGCGGATTCGACCACCACACGAGTGGTTCGACCACGGCAAGAATGGTTCGACCAAGCCATCATGGTCGAACTAGAAGCCTGAAAGTGCGAAAAATCGCCGATTTTGATACGACCATGGTTCGACCAAGCCCATAGGTCGAACCAAATACCTGGACAGCGCCAAATCTGTATTTTTACACTCCTAGTTCGTGTTTTTGCATATTTTCGTCTTAAAAAGCCCATTCAAGGTCCATAAAGAGAGCTTACAAGTATAAAAGATAATGAGTATCACATCATTATGGATTGGATTAGAGAAGAACAACACAATCATCCTACACTCCATAAGAGGGGATCACCCTCCAACCATCATCCACATCCTTTCCTCCATCCATCCATCACTTTGAAGATTCATCTGTGGACTCAAGAGGAGAACCAAGAGGAGGATTCAAGATGGAGAAGGACTCGACGATGCCCACATCTAGGGTTTTCTTCGTTTCCTAATTTATCTTGTATTTTCTAAATATATGGGGTAAGATCTATCCAACCCCTCATGATTGTTCTTCGCAACATCATGGGCTAGGGCCTTTTTGGTAGAACTAGGGTTGTGAATGTTTTTACGAATTAATTGAACTTCTGTATGTATACTCCATACAATACTACTTATGGTTTAGTTTATATATGACTATACATTTTTAATCCATATTCAGAGTCGTTTTGTGCATAATTAACTGTTGAATAGAGTCTGAATGTGCATCTTGATTACTGATTGAGCACGTTCACTGCTGAACGTGATTCCATGTTATGATTCTAAGTGAGGGGACTCCGAAGCTTCATTAGAACTGTCATATATGAATGTTTATTAATTGAATTGAATTCGGGTTAATAAGAAGGATAAATAGGTTAACTTTATAGTACCTATAAAGGGAGATCATATCGGGTTAGAGTACCAATCTTAGGGGGAAATAATTGATACTGATCTAGAAAGGGGGATGAAATTATATCTCTTGCTCCAAGGTTATTCACACGTGTTATACACTTATTTACTTATGTCTATAGAGTAGATTTGCATGGTTTAGTGATGCGTCCATATTCCACATTGCAGAGTCGGACATTGATATACGAAAGGGAAATTAATGAGTGAAACCGAATTACCTTAGGGCTACATATTCTCTCTCTTGAGTTACTTTCGTATACTTCTAGTATTATTTTATTTTATTTGTTATATAATATTTTTGTTAGTAGATTAATAATTAAATCTCAAGCCTTATTACCTTGTTTTAATTAATTTACTTAATAATTAAATTGATAGTACGCCGTCCTTTGGGTTCGATATTTCACTTGGTCGCTTGCTTAAGTTGCAACTGATATCCTTAGTACTTGGGAATTAATTTTGCATGCAAAGTAAATGCACATTAAGTTCTTGACGCCATTGCCATGGACGCTGTTATTATTAATTTTATTATTTCTAGTGTGATTAAGATTTTTATTTGTGCACTTGGAAAAGGAGAGGAAAGAAAGGAAGAAGTAACACACAAAGCTAAACATGACCGGAGCAAGACAGAATCCGGATAATATTGCCATACGTGAAATTTTTACGAACTATGGGATCAGAAAAATGGGGTTGATAGGAGAAAGGGGGAAAGATGATGATTTTGAGATACATCCCACTCTTATTAACATGGTGGAAAAGAATCCCTTTTCTGGAGGTCCTTTTGATGATCCATATCAGTATCTCAAAAGATTTCTAGGATATGCAAACACTCAGAAGGGTTCTGGAGCTAATGATCATGCTAATGAATCGCCCTATTCAAGTTCTCTTTAATTGGTAGAGCAGAAGATTGGTATGAGACTCTTGATGCCACATATTGCACTACATAGGACCAACTACAGTAGAAGTTCTTGGAGAGATATATGTCACCCTCAAAGATCTTTAGAGTGAAACAAGATTTCACCCAATTGGTTATGAATCAGGGGTGAGAAATTTTATGAGGCGTGGGACAGGTTTAGAGACATGCTCAGACGGTGCCCACAACATGTGATGTCTAAGGCTCAATACATAAATATCTTCTACTATAGATTGGATTGTGAATCGCGTATTCTTATTGATGCATCATCAGGAGGAGTGATGTTATCTAAGACAACACTTGAAGCAGAAAAGTTTTTTTAAGACATTTCTATGAATTCACATGACTGGCCTACGGAGAAAGTAAGAGGATCATATTTACTTGGCAAGATAGCACAAGTTGAACATCAAACGGTGAAGCTGAATAGGGATGATGAGATCGTCTCTAGTCTAGCTAACATCAACAAGCTACTAGAGTCCTAGCATAAATAGATTACAGAGTTGACACAAAGGGGGCCTAGTATCCAGCAAAAAGAAGTGAAGAGTGTTGAAGATACCTTCAATCGATACATGGCAAAGAATGATGAGAGGGTTGACCGCACGAACCTAGTGTGAATGCTAATCGTGTATACTTATCTAAGTAGTTGAAGGACCTTACTTTTATAATGAGGCAGATGGCTGGGAACGTGAATCAATTGACACAAATATTGGAGAAAAGAATGTTTCTGAAAGAGTGCCATGCCATCACGTTAAGGTCTATAACACAGTATGATGGATCGATGATACTGGAAACGAATTCTGAAGCTCTAGGAGCTCAATTCGACCTCAGTTTGACCAAGCAAGCAGGTCGAACCACATCACCGAGGTCGAACCAAGCACCTGGGAAACCTCTGGAGCATCCAGACGAACGGTTCAACCAGAACCACCTTGGTTCAACCAACCCTGAAGGTCAAACCACGGTTGAACCAACCTGTCCGAGACCCTCTATTTTTTTTGAAGTCGGGTTCTACCAACACCACTATGGTTCAACTAACCCTGTTGGTTGAACCATGATCGAACCAACCTGTTCGTAGCACCTTATTTTTTCTGAAGCATGGTTCGACCACGACCATCATGGTTCGACCAACCCTGTTGGTCGAACTGTGGTCGAACCGGCCTGTTCGGGAGAGAACACGCTTTCTGAAGCATGGTTTGACCACTACACACCTAGTTTGACCAGCACTTAAGGTCGAACCGAGGTTGAACTATCTCGTTTGGTACCATTTTCCGCATGTAATGCTTTACCAGATGTTAATAATATTCCAGTGCCATCCCAAAAGCAGAATAATGAGCTTATAGTGGAAAAAAAGTGGGAAAGAGCGAAGAGGTTTAGAGCTGAGAAGCTTAGACTACAGATGGATAATGAAGATGTAATTTTCTCTCTTAATCAAGCTATGAAGATGCCCATGGAGACTCAATCATGCAAGAGCATATATGTGATTTCTAACTTGTTTAATATTAATTTTAATAGGACAGATGATTATGAATTTGAGTGGAAGATTGACAAGGAGGAGTCTAGACAACCATGTGAGGAAGGTAATTCCAAGGATCATATACATATGACCAAGAAAGGTGAGGTGTTAAGTGTATACAAGAAGAGGGAAAGAAAGTACTTCAAGGTGAGGATGCAAGAAGATCATCCTCTGATCTAGTAGTTTATAAAGCGGTATTCTGTCGTGACTCTTCGACGTTAAACATGAGCACCTGTTGGGGGCTTGTCCCTTCCATTTTATTGCTTTATTATTTCTTTCATGTGAGTGAGGAGCTATTATATTTAAAGTGCTCACGCTTCGGTAATTACATCTCTTTTCAAACTTAGTTTCGACTTACGTTTTTACTAAGTTTGGGAGTGTGATGTACTTACCTCATCTTATGAGCACCGAGGGTATAATTTTTCCTTTCGTCTTGTTGTTTGTTTGTTAGGAGGATTGATTTTTTGCGGCGTATTAATACTTTAATCGGTGTTGATATGTCGATTTTTGTAACTTACCTAATGTATAGTGATTGTGTTGGTGTATCTAGTGTGTGGAGTCGATTATATAGTCAATTGAGCCTTTCTTCGAGTTCTCCTATTTTATTATTGACGAATCCTATGATGATGAAGTGTGTTTGAGTTTCGATGATAGAAAAACATAACTAGGTTGCAAGACGAGTTCTACATTGAGGTTTTGACCTGATTGAGTTGAACAACTCGAGAAGCTTGTGCATACGTTGAAGAGAAATCAGGTGCCCTCGTTTCCTTATTCTAATTTTTATGTGTTCTTTTAATTCATGGAGTGAAAGGATTGAGATTTTGGTTTGGAGATTCATGTGAGCTTATATTGTTTAAATTGTGCCTAGAATTTATATACTCTTGAAATTGATTAAGGAAGTGTACTTGAGTTATATTGTGGTTTGAAGTTCTATGTGTACTTGTGAGATATTACTTACCATGAAAAGTGCTCTGTTACTTGTTAAAAATCCATGTGAGATTTTCAGCCTCGTTGATCATGTACATAATCACACAATATTTCTTTTCTGGTGAGTATCGTTCTTGTGTGTGTATTCTAGAACTTGCCTCTTGTCTTACATGAAATTACATGTGTGTTAGATGATGGGAGATGATTAAGGCCATCCTTGAATTTATGAGTCACTTAGCCAAATAATTTCCTACCGAATGATGTTTATCTGTAGTTAGCCCCATTTAGCCTAAAACCCTCATTATTTTGTAGCCTACATGAAAGAACTACTTTGAGCATCTGAATTTTTTGAGCCTTGATTGTCCTTCTAAAAAAGAATTAATGGCTTTTCAAAGTGTGTTGATAGAGCTGGATAACAGTTTGGAAAGGAATGAAATTGGTGTTGAAGCAGTGATTGAGCTTGAAAATGTACCTAAGGAGAATTATGGAGTAGTGCTTAAATCTAGTACTCCATTGAATCAAACACCTTAGGGTAGTGCCTAAATCTAGTACCCTATGGAGGATGTGCAAGGTAGTGCCCGAAACTGGTGCCTCAAGGAAAAAAAGAAGTAGGAAGAAAAATATTGTGCTTGAAGAAAAAAAGAAAAAAGTTGAAGAGTTGAGGAGGATTTTGTGCTTAATTGAAGTGGGTAAGAAGAATGAAAGATCATGATGGATCGCGACTTGATTGATTCAAATTTTGAGTCACTTATCCATATATTTCCTACCTTAACCAAAGAGTCAACATTACATCCAAAAGAAAAGTCCTTTTTGATCACATTGTCGAATCATACTTTTAGTGGTGCAGATTTTGAGACAATAGGAAAGCTTATGGTTACGCATGCACTTGAATTGAGTCTGAGTGTAAGCACCTTAACCCATAAGTGTACATCTTTTACACTTGAGTGCGAGTGATATATACTTCCCTTGAGAACATGTCAATGGAGCATTTGAATTGGTGGTGATTGTCTTAACTTGTATGCCATGAATTGATTATTACATGTAATGAAAGTTGCATGACCTAAGTTGAGGATAATTGTATTTTGAATGGGGTATTAGTCGTAGTCCTTGTTTTCCCACTAATTTTCTTACTCTCTTTCTCTTTATTTTTAGTTTGTTGCCTCGGGATGAGCAACGGGTAAGTTTGGGGGATTGATGAGAGTGAAAATAAGAATATTTTAGGGTCCAGTTTAACACCTTTTTGATGAGAATTGTTGTCATATATTAGCATAAGTGTCATATATTCAATATATGTGAGAAAAAAGTGCACTTGAGGTGTTTTATTGAGTTTTAGGTGGAAAAAAGATCAAAAGTGCAAAGTTGGAGAAAAGGTGTAACTTGTGCAAGAATGCTGAAAAATGCACGTCCAATTTGTGTAATTTTTATGTGTTCTTGTAGAACTCTGAACTAGAAGTGTGATATATGATTGGAAACCCACAAAAGAGTGGATTGTTTTGGCCTAAAGAACACCTTAATCGAAATCCAAACAAGAAAGTAATGAGCAAATTGATGACGTCGCGCGAGCTGTGCAGAATAGAACAACTATGTCAATTTCCAGGGCTTGTTACACATTCAGATCTTGGTGTTTTTATGAGTTATTTATATAGATAGAAAGCCAAGGAAGAGAGGATCATGTGAGCGTAAGAATCACTCAAATCGGAGCTCGTATGTGGAAGTTATATAAAAAACGGTGAGACCACGCAAGCAGATTTGACCACGACAGGAGTGGTTCGAACACGGCAAGAATGGCTCGACCGAGCCATCGTGGTCGAACTAGAAGTCTGAAAGTGCGAAAAATCATCGATTTTGATTCGATCATGGTTCGACCAAGCCCATAGGTCGAACCAAATGCCTGAACAGCGCCAAATTCATATTTTTACACTCCTAGTACGTGTTTCTGCATGTTTTCATCTTAAAAAGCCCATCCAAGATCCATTAGGAGAGCTTACAAGTATAAAAGGGGATGAGTATCACATCATTATGGATTGGATTAGAGAAGAACAACACAATCATCCCACACCCCACAAGGGGGGATCACCCCCCAACCATCATCCATATCCTTTCCTCCATCCATACATCACTTTGAAGATTCGTCTGTGGACTCAAAAGGAGAACCAAGAGGAGGATTCAAGACAGAGAAGGACGCGATGATGCCCACATCTAGGGTTTTCTTTGTTTTTTAATTTATCTTGTATTTTCCAGACATATGGGTAAGATCTATCCAACCCCCATGATTGTTTTTCGCAATATCATGGGCTAGGGCCTTTTTGGTAGAACTAAGTTTGTGAAAGTTTTTAAGAATTAATTGAACTTTTGTGCGTGTACACCGTACAACACTACTTGTGGTTTAGTTTATATATAACTATGCATTTTTAATCCATATTCAGAGTTGTTTTGTGCATCATTATCTGTTGAATAGAGTCTGAATGTTCATCTTGGTTATTGATTGATCGCGTTCACTGCTAAATAGAATTCCATGTTATGATTCTAAGTGGGGGAACTCCGAAGCTTCATTAGAACTATCATATATGAATATTTATTAATTAAATTAAATTCGGATTAATAAGTAGGATAAAGAAGTTAACTTTATAGTACCTATAAATGAAAATCATATCGGGTTAGAGTACCAATCCTAGGGGAAAATAATTGATACTGATAGTGCCTAGAAAGGGGATAAAATTATATCTCTTGCTCCAAGGTTATTCACATATGTTACACACTTATTTACTTATGTCTATAGAGTAGATTTGCATAGTTTAGTGATGCGTCCATATTCCACATTGCAGAGTCGGACATTGATACAAGAAATAAAAATTAATGAGTGAAACTGGATTACCCTAGGGCTACCTATTCTCTCTCTTGAGTTACTTTCGTATACTTCTTGTGTTATTTTATTTTATTTATTATTTAATAATTTTGTTAGTAGATTAATAATTAAATCTCAAACCTTATTACCTTGTCTTAATTAATTTAGTTAATAATTAAATTAATAGTACGCCGTCCTGTGGGTTCGATATTTCACTTGGTCGCTTGCTTAAGCTGCAACTGATATCCTTAATCTTGGGGATTAATTTTGCATGCAAAAGTAAACACGCATCAAGTTCTTGACGCCGTTGCCAGAGACGGCTGTTATTATTGATTTTATTATTTCTAGTGTGATTATGATTTTTATTTGTGTTTATTTAATTCTATCTAACCTTAAATTTTTCTGAGGTACTTGTGCACTTGGAAAAGGAGAGGAAAGAAAGAAAGAAGTAACAAACAGAGTTAAACATGACCGGAGCAAGGTAGAATCCAGATGGATCGGCAAAATGGGGTTGATAGGAGCAAGGGGGGAAGATGATGATTTTGAGATACATCCCGCTCTTATTAACATTGTGGAGAAGAATTCCTTTTCTGGAGGTCCTTTTGATGATCCATATCAGCATCTCAAAAGATTCCTAGGATATGCAAACACTCAGAAGGGTTCTGGAGCTAATGATCATGCTAGACGAATCGCCCTATTCAAGTTCTCTTTAATTGGTAGAGCAGAAGATTGGTATGAGACTCTTGATGCCACATATTGCACTACATGGGACCAACTGCAGCAGAAGTTCTTGGAGAGATACATGCCACCCTCAAAGATCTTTAGAATGAAGCAAGAGATCACTCAATTTGTTATGAATCAGGGTGAAAAATTTTATGAGGTGTGGGACAGGTTTAAAGACATGCTCAGACGGTGCCCACAACATGGGATGTCTAAGGCTCAATACATAAGTATCTTCTACTATGGATTGGATTGTGAGTCGCGTATTCTTATTGATGCATCATCAGGAGGAGTGCTGTTATCTAAGATAGTACTTGAAGCAGAAATTTTTTTTGAACACATCTCTATGAATTCACGTGATGGCCTACGGAGAGAGTAAGAGGATCATATGTACTTGGCAAGGTAGCACAAGTTGATCATCAAACGGTGAAGCCAAATAGGGTTGATGAGATCATCTCTAGTCTAGCTAATATCAACAAGCTACTAGAGTCCCGGCAGAAGCAGATTACAGAGTTGACACAAAGGGGGCTGATGTGCATTTTCTTTGCACGCAAAATTAATCCCCAAGTATTAAGGATATCAGTTGCAGCTTAAGCAAGCGACCAAGTGATTATCGAACCCAAAGGACGGCGTATTATCAATTTAATTATTTACTAAATTAATTAAGACGTAAGGTAATAACGTTTGAGGATTGAATGATTAACTAATAAATAATTAATTAAAATAACAAATTGAATAAAATACCACTCGAATAATACGAAAGTGGATCAAGTAGGAGAATAGGTAGTCCTAGAATAATCCAGTTTCACCCATTAATTTTCCTTCCGCGTGTTGATGTCCGACTCTGCCTTGCGGAATATGGGCGTGTCGCTAAACCATGCATATATACTCTATAGACACAAGTAAACATGCGTGTAACACGTGTGAATAACCTCAGAGCAAGAGATATAATTCTACTCCCCTTTCTAGGTACTATTAGTATCAATTATTTCCTTGGCCAATTGGTACTCTAACCCGATATGATCCCTTTATAGGTACTATAAAATTATCCTCTTTATCCTACTTAATAACCCTAATTCAATTCAATTAATAAGTATTCATATATGATAGTTCTAATGAAGCTTCGGATTCCCCTCACTTAGAATCATAACATGGAATTCTGTTCAGCGTTGAACGCACTCAATCAACAACCAAGATATATATACAGACTCTATATACCAATTGAAGATGCACAAAACGATCGTGAATATGGATTAAAAACGTGCAGTCATATATAAAATAAATCAACAAGTAATATTGTACGGAGTTTACACATGAAAGATCAATTAATTCGTAAAAACATTCACAACCCTAGTTCTACCAAAATGGCTCTAGCCCATGATGTTACGAAGAACATCATGGGTGTTGGATAGATCTTACCGGATGTCTGGAAAATTACAAGATAAATTAGGAAACTAATAAAACCCTAGATGTGGGAGTCTTCGCGTCCTTCTCCATCTTAAATCCTCCTCTTGATTCCATAGACGAATCTTCAAAGTAATGGATGGATGGAGGAAAGGATGTGGATGATGGTTGGGGGCTGATCCCCCCTTGTGGGGTGGTGTATGATGGATGTGGCTCTCTCCAATCCAATATGACTCTATGATAATAATAATGATGTGATCTACACCCCTTTTATACTTGTAAGGTCTCCTTATAGGCCTTGAATGGGCTTTTACTTAAGACATACGCCAAATTTGGTAAAAGAAACACGAAACTACCAAAAATAGCATCAACAATATTTTGTTAGACTTGACCTTCAGAAGTCGAGCAAGGCCTCCAAGTCGAGCAATGGTCGAGGATGCTCTCTGTAAGTTTTTGATCATTTTGCTCGACCAAACTTCATCCACTCGACCAAGATGATTCTGGTCGAGCAACATCTCCAAGTCGAGCAAGCATGCGCAGTCTCACCGTTTCGTGCATAACTTCCACATCCGACCTCCGATTTGAGTAATTCTTGCGCTCACGTGATCCTCTCTGCCTTGGCTTTCTATTTATATAAAGACTCATATAAATTCCAGCATTTGAATAAATAACAAGTCATACAAAGTGGACAGTCGTTTTGAGCAGGAATGCTTGCACGACGTCACCACTTTGATCAGAACTCTCCCGTTTGGATTACGATTGGGGTGTTCTTTAAGCCAAAACGACCCTCTCTTCTATGGCTTTCCAACTATGTATCACACTTCTAATTCAGAGCTCCAAACAAACACAGAAAAATTTCACAAATTGGACGTGCGTCTTTCAGCATCCTTGCACAAATTGCACATTTTCTCCAACTTGGCACTTTTAATCCCTTTTTCCACCTAAAACATAATAAAACACCTCAAGTGAACCTTTTTCTCAAATATATCGAATATAAGACACTTGTGCAAATATATAACAATAATTCCCATCAAAGAGGTGTTAGATTAGACACTAAAACACGCTTATTTCCACTCTCAACAAACCCCCAAACTTACCCGTTGCTCGTCCCGAGGCAACAAAATAAAAATAGAGAGAGAGTAAGAAAATAAGTGGGAAAACAAGGACTATGACTAATCCCCCATTCAAAATACAATTGTCCTTAACTTAGGTTATGCAACTTTCATTACATGTAATAATCAATTCATAGCATACAAGTTAAGACAATCACCACCAATTCAAATGCTCCATTAACATGTTCTCACAGGAAGTATATATCACTCGCACTCAAGGGTAAAAGATGTACACTTATGGGTTAAGGTGTTTACGCTCAGATTCAATTCAAGTGCATGCGTAACATTAAGCTTGCCAAACATCTCAAACTCTCCACCACTTAAAGTATGATTCGACATTGGGATCAAAAGGGACTTTCATTAGGATGTAATGTTGGCTCTTTGGTAAGGGTAGGAAACATATGGATAAAGTAACTCAATTAGTAGAGAATTAAAACCAGAGATCTTTTGTACTGCAAATTTTTACACTTCAAGGCTATCAAGATTTATGCTCTTCTAATTTTCTTTTCTCTCCTTTTTCTTCAAGCTCAACATATTTTCCTTCTTTCCTTTTTTTTTTCCTTTTTTGAGGTACCAGTTTCTGGCACTACCTCTAATATCTTGGGGTACCAGTTTCAGGCACTACCCCTAAGCAACTTATTTTTCAGCTCATAATCACTTGTACAGCTCCAAATATTTTATTCCTTCCAAACTCCATGAAAATCAATTCACACACTTTGACAACATTTAATTCTCCACTAAATATAGAAATTTAAGGCTCAAATAAGATATCAAAGTGGCTATCTTCGTAGGTTGCCAAAAAAATAAGGCTTTTAGGCTCAAAAGGGATAACTACGGATATATAATTATTTGATAGGAAATTATTTGGCAAAGTGACTCATAATTATCAAAGATGGCCTAAAATCATCTCCCATCATCTAACACACATGTAGTTTCAAGTAAGACAAGAGGCAAGTTCTAGAATACACACACAAGAATGATACTCACCAGAAAAGAAATCATGTGATTATGTAACATGATCAACGAGGCTCAAAATCTCACATGGGTTTTTAACAAGTAACAGAGCACCTTTCATGGTAAGTAATATCCCACAAGTACACATAGAACTTCATATCGTATTATAACTCAAGTACACTTCCTTTATCAATTTCAAGAGCATATGAATTTCAGGCACAATTTTAAAATATAAGCTCATGTAGATCACCAAAAATATAAACTCAATCCTTCCACTCCATGAATTAAAAGCACATATAAAAACTAGAATAAGGAAACGAGGGCACCTGATTTTGTCTTTCAACGTATGCACGAGTTCCTGGAGTTGTTCAACTCGGTCATCTTGCCACTCTTCTACCTTTTTCTATCATCAAAGCTCAAACAAACTCATCATCACTGGATTCATCAATAATAAAATAGGAGAACTAGACGAAAGAACCAATTGACTATCTAATCGACTCCAAACTAGAAACTCCACTGAACACTAGGCAAATTGTAAAAAATTGACATATCAAAACTGATTAAAGTTTCAACATACCGCAAAAAATCAATTCCCCTAGCAAACATTACAAAGAAAAAATTATACTCTTAGTGCTTTAATGAGGTAATAACATCACACCCCCCAAACTTAGTAAAAACATAAGTTGAAACTAAATTTACAAATAGATGTAATTACCGATTAGTAAGCACCTTAAATATAAAAATTTCTTACTCTCACAAAAGATAATAAAGCAATAAAATGGAAGGGCTTGCCCCCAACAAGCGCTCATGTTTAACGTCGAAGAGTCACGACGGATGTAACCTTTATAGACTACTGGATCAGAGGACGGACATCTCGCATCCTCACCTTTAAATATTTTCTTTCTCTTTTCATGTCTACACTCAACACCTCACCTTTCTTGATTACAGAAATACGATCCTCAGAATTTCCTTCATCCCATGGCTGTCTAGACACCTCCTTGTCAATCTTCCACTTAAATTCAGAATCATCTTTCTTGTTAAAATCAAGATTAAACAAGTTAGAAACCACATCTATGCTCTTGCACGATTGAGTTTTCATGGGCATCTTCATTGCATGATTAAGAGAGAAAATCACATCTTCATTATCCATCTGCAGTCTAAGCTTTTTGGCTCTCAACCTCTTTGCTCTTTCCCACTTCTTCTCAACTAAAAGCTTACTATTCTGCTCTTGGGATGGCTCTAAGGTGTTATGAACAATAGGTGTAGCATTCGGTATCAAATCGGACATTGAACTGTGTTGCTCGACTTCTACTCGACCAAAAGGGACTGGTCGAGCAGATAAGTTTTAGTCGAGCAACCCGCCTGATCGGAAGCTTCCATTCACCATATGTTGCTCGACCTCCATTCGACTTGGGTAGTCTTGTCGAACGGATGATGTTTGGTCGAGCAGGCTGCCTGATCACGAGCTCTCATTCCCCAGGTGTTGTTCGACTTCCGTTCGACTTGGGTAGTCTGGTCGAACGGAAGAGTGTAAGTCGAATGGTGCACTTGGAAATAGAGCATCATAATTCTATTCGTCCGGGAGTTGTTCGACCTCCGTTCAACCATCAGGTCTAGTCGAACGAATTGGGGTTGGTCGAACAAGGCTCCTGCCACATTCGTTTTTGCTCGCTGCCTTCATCAGACCTTCATACTGTGTACCTGACCTCAATGTGATGGCATTATTCTCCAATATTTGTGTCAATTGATCCACATTCGCGGCCATTTGCCCCATAATCAAGGTAAGGTCCTTCAACTGCTTAGATAAATCTGCATGATCAACATTCATGGTATCCTCAAGACGATCAACCCTTGCATCGTTCTCAGCCATGTATCGATTGAACATATCTTCAACACTAGCCTTCACTTCTTCTTGTTGCATACTAGGCCCTCTTAGTGTCAACTTTATAATTTGCTTCTGCTGGGACTCTAGTAGCTTGTTGATGTTAGCTAGACTAGAGACGATCTCATTATCCCTATTCGACTTCACCACTTGATGTTCAACATGTGCTACGTTACCAAGTACATATGATCCTCTCTCTCTCTCTCCATAGACCAGTCACGTGAATTCATAGAGATGTCTTCAAATAACTTTTCTACTTCGAGTGCTGTCTTCGATAACAATGCTCCTCCTGATGATGCATCAATAAAAATACGCGACTCACAATCCAATCCATAGTAGAAGATACTTATGTACTCAGCCTTAGGCATTCCATGCTGTGGGCACCGCCTGAGCCTGTCTTTAAACCTATCCCACGCCTTATGAAATTTCTCACCCTAATTCATAATAAATTGAGTGATGTCTTATCTCATTCTTAAGATCCTTGAGGGTGGCATGCATCTCTCCAAGAAATTTTGCTGCAGTTGGTCCCATATAGTGCAATCTGTGGCATCAAAAGTCTCATACCAAGCTTCTGCCCTATCAATCAGAGAGAACTTGAATAGGGCGATCCTCCTAGCATTATCATTAGCTCCAGGACTCTTCTGAGTGTTTGCATAACCAAAAAATCTTTGGAGATGCTGATATGGATCTTCAAAACAACCTTTAGAAAAGTGATTCTTCTCTACCATGTTAATAAGAGCAGGATGTATCTCAAAATCTTCATCTTCCCCCTTGCTCCTACCAACCCTATGTTGTCAATCCCATAGTTCATGAAAATTTCATGTATGGCAACATTTTTCGGATTCTGCCTTGCTCCGGTCATGTTTAGCTCTGTGTGTTCTTCCTTTCATTCCTTTCCTTTTCCTAGTGGACAAATACCTCAGAAAAATTCAAGGTTAGTTAGAAATAAATAATCACAAATAAAAATCTTAATCAACTAGAAATAATAAACTAATAATAACAGCCATCCCCGACAATGGCGATAAGAACTTGATGCGCATTTTCTTTGCACGCAAAATTAATTCCCAAGTATTAAGGATATCAGTTGCAGCTTAAGCAAGAGACCAAGTGATTATCGAACCCAAAGAACGGCGTATTATCAATTTAATTATTTACTAAATTAATTAAGACGTAAGGTAATAACGTTTGAGGATTGAATGATTAACTAATAAACAATTAATTAAAATAACAAATTAAATAAAATATCACTCGAAGAATACGAAAGTGGATCAAGTATGAGAATAGGTAGTCCTAGGATAATCCAGTTTCACTCATTAATTTCCCTTCCGTGTGTTGATGTCTGACTTTGCCTTGCGGAATATGGACGCATTACTAAACCATGCATATCTACTCTATAGACACAAGTAAACATGCGTGTAACATGTGTGAATAATCTCAGAGCAAGAGATATAATTCCATCCCCCCTTTCTAGGTACTATCAGTATCAATTATTTCCCTGGCCAATTGGTACTCTAACCCGATATGATCTCCCTTTATAGGTACTATAAAATTATCCTCTTTATCTTACTTAATAACCTGAATTCAATTCAATTAATAAGTATTCATATATGATAGTTCTAATGAAGCTTCGGAGTCCCCTCACTTAGAATCATAACATGGAATCCTGTTCAGCGGTGAACATACTCAATCTACAACCAAGATATATATTCAGACTCTATATACCAATTGAAGATGCACAGAACGATCGTGAATATGGATTAAAAACGTGTAGTCATATATAAAATAAACACATGAAAGATCAATTAATTCGTAAAAACCTTCACAACCCTAGTTCTACCAAAAAGGCTCTAGCCCATAATGTTACGAAGAACAATCATGGGTGTTGGATAGATCTTACTCGGATATTTGGAAAATTACAAGATAAATTAGGAAATGAATAAAACCCTAGATGTGGGAGTCTTCATGTCCTTCTCCGTCTTAAATCCTCCTCTTGGTTCCACAGACGAATCTTTAAAGTGATGGATGGATGGAGGAAAGGATATGGATGATGGTTGGGGGTTGATCCCCCCTTGTGGGGTAGTGTATGATGGATGTGGCTCTCTCCAATCCAATATGACTCTATGATAATAATAATGATGTGATCTACACCCCATTTTATACTTGTAAACTCTCCTTATAGGCCTTGGATAGGCTTTTACTTGAGACATACGCCAAATTTGGTAAAGGAAACCCAAAACTACCAAAAATAGCATTAGCGATATTTTGTTAGACTTGTCCTTCAGAAGTCGAGCAAGGCCTCCAAGTCGAGCAATGATCGAGCAAGCTCTCTGTAAGTTTTTCATCATTTTGCTTGACCAAACTTCATCCGCTCGACCAAGATGATGCTGGTCGAGCAACATCTCCAAGTTGAGCAAGCTTGCGCAGTCTCACCGTTTCGCGCATAACTTCCACATCCGACCTCCGATTTGAGTAATTCTCACGTGATCCTCTCTTTCTTGGATTTCTATCCATATAAAGAACTCATAGAAATTCCAACATTTGAATGTATAACAAGTCATACAAAGTGGATAGTCGTTCTGAGCAGGAACAGCTTGCGCGACGTCACCACTTTGATCATAACTCTCCCGTTTGGATTCTGATTGGGGTGTTCTTTACGCCAAAATGATCCTCTCTTATGTGGCTTTCCAACTATGTATCACACTTCCAATTCAGAGCTCCACACGAACATAGAAAAATTACACAAGTTGGACGTGCATCTTTCAGCATCCTTGCACAAATTGCACCTTTTCTTCAACTTGGCACTTTTGATCCCTTTTTCCACCTAAAACACAATAAAACGGCTCAAGTGCACCTTTTTCTCAAATATATCGAATATAAGACCCTTGTGCAAATATATAACAATAATTCCCATCAAAGAGGTGTTGGCTTGGACACTAAAACACGCTAATTTCCCCTTTCAACAGGGGCCTAGTATCCAGCAAAAAGAAGTGAAGAGTGTTGAAGATACCTTCAATCGATACATGACAAAGAATGATGAGAGGGTTGACCGCATCGAAGCTAGTGTGAGTGCTAATCGTGCATATTTATCTAAGTAATTGAAGGACCTTACTTTGATAATGGGGCAGATGGCCGGGAACGTGAATCAATTGAAATAAACACTGGAGAAAAGAATGTTTCTAAAATAGTGCCATGCCATCACGTTAAGGTCTGTAACACAGTATGATGGACCGATGATGCTAGAAATGAATTCTAAAGCTCCAGAAACTCAATTTGACCAAGCAAGTAGGTCGAACCACATCACCGAGGTCGAACCAAGTACCTGGGAAACCTTTAGAGCATCCAGACAGACGGTTCGATCAGAACCAACTTGGTTCGACCAACCCTGAAGGTCGAACCACGGTCGAACTAGCCTGTCCGAGACCCTCTATTTTTCTGAAGTCGGGTTCTACCAACACCACTATGGTTCAACCAACCCTGTTGGTCAAACCATGATCGAACTGTTGGATTGTATACTAAAAGTTTAGCTTTTTGTATGAACAATGTTATAACAATTAATTTGAAATAAGGATCATGTGATCAAATTATTGTATCTTATAATTTATTTATATATCCGATGCAATAGTCAACTTACTTTATATTGTAGATAATATGTTGTGCGATAACACGCGGAAGATCATATTATCGGTTTCCTTATAAAGTATAAACAGATGCTCACAACTGAGATAGATGGGGACTCTCTATCGAGATGGTTGTAGTGTGATTTGGTATAAGTTTGTCTTGACTATAGAATCACATTAGTGCACTTTGCATGTATTGAGCAGGACCGCTTGAGATCGTTCGATTTATACTGACTATATAGGAGAACTTGATCTCAGTTATTATGGATGTTCGTGCTCTTAATCCCTATAGCTCTTAATCCCTATACAATAACCTCGATACGTAGGGCAGTATGTATTTCTTTGATTCATCAATGGGTGAGATTTACATATAATTAAATTAACAAACTCGGTGAGTTGGGAAGTAGTGCTATCTCTATGGTGTGCTGTTGATTGTAGAAGGAATCCGTGTCCGTTATAGGTTGATGATGTCCCCTTGAGGAGCTCATAACGATTATCATGTAAACCCTGCAGGTGGATTTATTCCGGCATGATAATGAGGTTGAATGGTACTACTCTCGGATAAAATATTAATTAATGGAGTTGTCAGTAACTTAATTAATTAATGGACATTGTATATCTTAAACATGAAGAGACTAACAGGCTCATAATAAGAAGGAGCCCATAACGCAATTATGGGATTAGAACGGTACTGCAGTAATAATACTTTAGTGGTATATATTATTATTATATTGCACTTAAGTATAAGCTTTTTGGCTAAGCTTGGATAGTTAAGCCCAATTGAGGCCCAACTCTAATTTCTCCTCCTGGTCCCTGCTGTAGCCCATATATAAGTCATTTCAACTGTCCAGAAATCCTAATCTATAAGATTAATCACGCCTAACACTGTGAGGAGGGTGAGGGAACAGAGATTGAGAAGATCTCGAGGATCGTCGCCCACACGACGTCGAGATTAGACTTGGGAATACAGCAAAAGACTGGAAGGTTGTTTGTTGCTGCTGTCCGCCACATTCTATGATTTTTATAAACCTTTACACACTTCAGAACAGGATGTTAATATACTGATCGAAAACCACGAAAGAGAGGATCGTTTTGGCGCATAGATCACTCAAATCTGACATCGGATGAGAGAGTTATGCCAAAAACGGTGAGGCTGCGCAGGCTGGTAGCGAGAATTCATCGTCTTCAACATACCCTGGTGAAAGGTAATACGTTTCTTGTTTTCCTGCTTTCGCTTACTGTTAGAAACGTATGGAATCCTAACGGGTCATGTTAACCAAACGATCGAACGCCAACAATTGGTATCAGAGTGTAGGTTCTATGGCTAAACGTGACACGTTAGGCTAGAGTTTATGTGATTTTGTGATTTAATTTTTGAAATTAGAATCGCATGTTAGTATGTTTGGGTTTGGTATTATTGAATCCATGGATATCCCGGTGAAAGCCCTTTGTGGATTATTGCTCGACACCACACACACAATTCACCTCTTGGTTGCTCGTTGATGGAAAGGATGGCTGCTGGCGGCATCACGGCGTTGGCGGCTGTTGAGAGTTGGCAAATGGTGGCTGTACGGAAGTGAAAGCCATGATCGGCGGCAGGCTAGTGATAGCTAGGCATTGATGAACAACAGCGGTGGAAGTGGTGTGTTTGAAGGCAGAATCGACAATGGCTTGTGGAGCACGTTGGATGAAGTCGTGACAGGGCTGACTGTTGATGGATGCAAAGCAGTTAAGGTTCAGATGGCATGCCGGGCTTGCGGATGGCTCCCTACTACACCTTCATCAGCGATGCTGAAACGAGTCGCCGAAGACTGGTGAGTCTCTCTCGATGGCCTGATGATCATCCATCCACCGCTGGGCAACAGACAGGGCTGTTCGGGGATGATCCGACAGATGGTAGGGGCAAATCAGGTGGTGTCCAGTGAGTCAGAGAGGATTCTAGTCGAGCCCAGCGTGAATTTCGATCAGGTCTGCTTTGATTCCGGTCAAGCCCAGACGGATTCCCGATCAGGTAACTCCAATTTCCGTGCGAGTCTTCTTGCTTGCCGATCGAGTATGCATTGTCGTGACTGGAGGCAAGCCACGTGGCTAAAAGCTGCACATCCTCACTACCGATGCGCAGCGCTGATCGAGATGGCTGAAGGCATGACTGATGTCGATAAAGCACGGTTGAGTAGACTGCTGGGTAGAGAACCGGCGGATGAAGCATGGTTGGAACAAGCAGCAGACAGCTTGGTATCGTCGGTGGCTTGGCAGCGCGCGTCTTCAGTGGAAGTCAGCTTTTCCGGTAGCCAATGTGGTGTGCGATCGGTGTTAAATGCCGGAAGTGCATTCTCCAGCGAACCACGGTTTTCTGGCATGAAGCTTCACCGGTGGGCAGTAGTTACGTGGCTGCAAAGTTGCTGCTTTCGGTGCAAGGATGTTCTTCCAATGGACAGTAATTTTCTGGTGATGATGGAGGAACCCGGCGAGGCTGTGCTGCTGCGACCGGTGGTTATCTTCGTATTTCGGTGGCTGGGTGTTGAGTTCCAGTGCATAGTCAGTTCTCCGGTGTGGTTGCTGTCGGCGGAAGCAGTGGCGGATGTATGTGGGGCAGCCCCCGGCTCAAGCCCAGGGCTGTCCCCCAAAAGCCCATTATATCATATGTAAATAATTTATAAATAATTTGTATTTTTAAGTTTAGCCCACCCCAAAAATATTTTCAGCTCACCCAAATAAAGCTAAAAAATAAATATATCTTCTTTCTTCTTTGTATTTTTAAGTTTAGTCCAACCCAAAAATATTTTAAGCCCACCGAAATGAAGCTAAAAAATAAATATATCTTCTTAAATTTTATTTTATATATATATATATATATATATATATATATATATATATATATATATATATATATTATTTTTTAATTATTATTATTATTTTTTATTTTTTTCAATAAACTTAGCCCACCCAATCGCGGTTTTCTGGATCCGCCACTGGGCGGAAGGTTGGCTAGACGGCGAGTCTCTAGGCTGAACGATGGGTTCCAGCAAAGGGGTCGGTGGTTGTTACGTGGCTGAAGTGGTTTGCTTCCGGCAGGCAGCTTCAACGGAAGGCTGAAGCATGGCTAGAGAGGCACCCGGGTTGCTTCGGCTGCGCGTGGGTTAGATAACTTGGGGCACAAGTTCACCAACTTGTTGTGCAAGTTATTTTAATTGCTTGTTGACTAAGTCAACCACTTTTTAGCAATTTTTTTAATCCTTATATATAATTGATAATCATTGTTTTTACTTGTCAGTTATTATTATATATTTAGAATGCATGTACTCTGTGATTTACTGCCTTATTTACCGTAATAGGAGTATTTTAAGTTGCGTATTTTATTCTGAATATTATATGCATATTAAAAACCCTCAGTGTTAAATAACTAAGTGGGAGAGGGAATTGGTAATTAATTCCCGCGGCCTCTATTATTGATTTGTAAGTGATGTGAGTAAACTTGCGTGTTGGTATAGACCTTCCTCCCCATCGGATGAGTTTATTCACGGATCACTGGTACAAACTTCATTAAATAATTATTGTTTGTAATGTGATGCACATGAACTTGCATGTTGGCATAGACCTTCCTTCCCATCGGATGAGTTTATATGCGGTTCACTGAAACAAACTTATAATTGATGACTGTAGGAAGTTATCCGAGTGCATGTGTACTTCTCTATTTGTAAACACTATCGTGGCTTGCAGACTCACGGTGCTTATCGTGGCTTGCAGACTCACGGTGCTTCAGATGTCGGTGAATTTTATTTTTATATTGTTTTGATGGAATCAATATAAATGGATAAATTCAAAGATTTGATCGGTGTTGTAGGCAATGAAATTTTATTGCCTAAATAAATAAAAATGCAAAGGAAAATATATTAAATATTGATTAAATATTTATTTATTATGGAATTTAAATAAATTAATTCCTAAGATGGATAAATAAATAATTGATAATTGATATAATTGTTTGAGCCCAAATCCAAGTCAAATGGGCTTAGTTCAAGTCAAATGGGCTTAATCCAAGTTATATGGGCTCAATTCGAGTCAAGTGGGTCTGATTCAAGTCAACAAGCCCAACAAATCAAGTCCAGCAGACCTAGTTAAATTAATTAGGCCCAGGTTAAATCCTACGGGTTTACTTAAATTAAATAGGCCCGTATCCAGTCCAGCAGGCTTAAAGCCCAACATATCTTTTGAAGGAGAAAATATCTCTCAAGTGGTTATTTTCTCTACCTATAAATAAGGGCCTTCAGTCCTCATTCCAGACACTCTGAAAATCCTGAAGACCTGAAGAACTCTGAAGATTCAAGTGAAAATCAAGTTCGATCAAGTCAAGTGAAGAATTCTGAAGATCAAGATCAAGCGAAGATTCAAGTGAAGAGCAAGATCAAGATCCAAGCCCAAGCTCAAGATCTTCAATTCAAGTTCAAGATATATTCAAGTCAAGAATCACATCCGATCAAAGACCAAGGTGCTAAGCCTCTTCGATCCGGTGTTCTTTATCAAATTCATCCAGCAGTCTCCGTGAAGTCAACGTTCTACCAAATTGAGCGGCATACTTCACGACAAAAATTCAAGTCAACGTTTGATCCGAACAAAGGCTCGACGCCTCCGGATAAACGTTTTAAAGCTTCAAGACAACCCCAAGCTCGGACAAGCTTCATCCGAAGATCCGGCTCCGAAAGTTGAAAAAGTCAAGAAATCAACTCAAGAGAGGAATCAGAGGATAAATAGAAGCTGTTCACTTAAATTTTCAACTTCAATCCATATCGGATTATTTTGTAATTTTTTTTTGTTTTTATTATTTTATAAATACAATATTTGTTGTTACAAATTTTGGCACACCCGGTGGGACAGTTTCTACCTCTCATCTCCTCTTCGAGCAAAGTAAGATGGTTCCGCTAAGAGTCAAAGTCAACAGATCAGCTTCCGTCTTCAAGTCTTCAGAATTACAAGTTGAAGACGTTAATGTGACAACTAGAAGCATGTCAAAGATGGCACGATCTGAAGCCTCTTCAGAGATAAATTCTTCAATTGGAATTACCTCTGGAGTGATACCATATGATGATAAAGATGAGGAAAACGACTCAGCTAGCTCAACTCCTATACTTGAAGAAAGCTCATCGTCTGATTCATCCATAGCCTCGACGATGGCAATAAACACTTCGTCTGTCGAAGAACAGTTGGCAAGCTTAATTGAATCCGTTGCTGCACTTGCCAAACAGAACCAAGAGCAAAGTACTTTGATTTTCAAATTGATGGAGAAAATGGCTGGTGCTGAAACTAGCCATGCGAACGAAAAGCAAGAAGAAGATGCTGAAAATGAAGTAAATAACTCCGTGAAACGCCAGTCGACGGGGAAGAAGGTGATTGAAGAAGAATTGAACATTTCCCATGATGGAATGGTTCCTATTAGCCAGCTAAAAAGTATTATACTTGGGACAATGAAGGACCAATTTGAAGAGAGCTCCAAACCTTCATTCATGTATGCTAAACCTTTTACTAGAAGGATTGACAACTTGAAGATGCCATCGAACTATCAACCCCCTAAGTTCCAACAGTTTGATGGAAAAGGTAATCCAAGGCAACATATATCACATTTCATTTAAACATGCAATGATGCTAGAACTGACGGAGATCATATGGTGAGACAATTTGTTCGTTCTCTAAAGGGAAATGCTTTTGAATGGTACACCGACCTGGAGGCTGATTCTATAGACAATTGGGATCAGATGGAATATCAGTTCCTTAATCGCTTCTATAGCACTAGGAGAACGGTTAGCATGATAGAGTTGACTAACACTCGCCAGTTAAAAGAAGAGCCAGTAATTGAGTACATTAATCGATGGAGAAATTTGAGCCTAAATTGTAAAGATCGATTGTCTGAAGTTTCTGGCATTGAGATGTGCATAGCAGGAATGCAATGGAGCCTTCGTTACATACTTCAAGGGATTAAGCCTAAAACCTTTGAAGATTTGACCACAAGAGCTCATGACATGGAACTAAGCATGGGGATAAGTGGAGTGGTTGAACCACCGATTCCAGGCTCCTACAAGTATAAAGAAAAGCAAGAGGCCAGGAAAGGGGGCAAACCCTACAACAAATCTTCTGAAAAGGAGTCCATGGCGACAAATGCACCAACTGTCAAGTTTCGAAGGAATGAGAGCGAAAAGGATGATAAAGTGAGGAATGATCCCCAAGAAAGGGGGCAAAGAAGATTGACCTTGAAAGAGATGCAAGAAAGGAAGTACCCATTCCTTGATTCAGATGTCCCAGGCATATTTGATGATCTGTTCAAAGATAAACTTATCGAGCTTCCTGAAATGAAGCGACCAGAAAAGGCGGGACAAACTGACAATCCGAAATATTGCAAGTATCATAGACTGGTGGGTCATTCTATTAAAGATTGCTTTGTCTTTAAAGACAAAGTTATGCGATTAGTTGAGCAGGGGAAGATCTTTCTAGATGAAGATACAACTGCGAACTCTATTTCTGCAGGCGGTGATTTTTCATGTCATATGGCAAGCGAAGCTCAGCTACTTAAGGGTGAATCTGGGAATGAAAGTGAGACCCATGTTATAAAAATAACCTTCACAGAGGAAGACTTACTGCTCGGCTCGCAACCTCATAACCGACCTTTATTCATAACCGGTTATACTCAAGAGCAAAGGGTTAATCGAATATTGATTGATGGAGGTTCAGCTGTCAATATCTTGCCCCTATCCACGCTTAAGAAGTTAGGAATTCCTTCCAACGAGCTCGGCAGTAGTCGATTGACAATTCATGGGTTCAATCAAGAAGGCCAGAGAACACTTGGTACAACGGTCTTGGACTTAATGATAGATGAGATGGTCTCAACAGTTCTGTTTCATGTCATTGATGTTAAAACATCATATAACATGCTCTTGGGACGCCCATGGCTGCACGAAAATGGAGTGATTCCTTCTACGCTACATCAATGCTTCAAATACTGCGATGGAGGCAACATAAAAAAGGTGCTTAGCGATGAAAGGCCATTCACAGAAGCTGAGTCATATTTTGCAGATGCTAGATATTTTCTGAAGAGTAGCAAGGCTGTCAAGCCAGAAGGAAGTTCATCGCAAGAGAAAGGTGATGATAAACAAGAAAGAGAGAATGCAGATGATGTTTCATCCACAAAGTCTATTGAAGGTAAACAGTTGATCAAGACTGTAGAAGGGTTGACACTACCTCTGACTGAGGTTGACACTAAGAAGCCCTTTCCTCCTCCACTCAAAGGGTTCACTCGCCCAATTCAAGGAGCTAAAACTGAGCATGGAGATGTATTCGAGGCGGCAGTTTCCAAATCATATAGCCCACAAGCTTACAAACTTCTTGTGAAGGCTGGTTATAACCTTCAAGAAAAAGCTATGATGAATGAACAGTCTCATAAGACTCCTAGTGAATTTAATACCACTCAAGAGACATTGAAGAGTAATGGTCGTACTTCCAAGTATATTAGGATAGGGTTGGGATATGTTCCACAGAAACCTATTCGCATTGCGATCAAAAGGGCAAACACGAACTACATCACTGAAGATGAAATTTTTTCTGAAGAAGAAGAGTCTCATGAAGAGGATAGAAAGGCAGAAAGAATCTCAGTATTCAAAAGACTCAAACCAGTTGGAGCTAAAGGGACTTCTAAGTTCCCAAGGTTCCCAAGGATACGTAGTCGGATCCCATCTCGCATGAAAAGACGACATTTCCTGACTATATCATGTGACACGGTGTTGAAAGCTAAGAAGCGAACAATAATCTTCACCCAAAGTGAAGAAGATGATCGTGAAAGTGTAGGCTCATCAGATATTGTTCATTCCGTTATCATGCAAATAAATCTACACAATGCAGAAAGAGATCTACGAGGCAAGATTGTCGAAATAAGGAGAGATGGCTATGTAGTGGAGAGCATTGTTAAAGTGGGAGAAAATGAACAAGTTAGATCTAATCCACATTTTCAAAGGCAAGAATTTCTGGAGGATGTTGCTGCAGTAAATCATGTCACTATACAAGAAGAAACCTCAACTGAAGAGGAAGATGCCGATGATGCTCCCCCAGAATTTGAGGAGGGTATTAAATCTACTGTTGATCAATTGAATGAGATTAATTTAGGTGATGCTAATGATCCACGTCCAACCTATATAAGTGCTTTGTTGACATCTGAGGAAGAAAAAGCTTATATTGAGGTTCTTCAAGAGTTTAGAGACGTGTTTGCATGGTCATTCAAGGAGATGCCGGGATTAGATCCAAAAGTGGCAGTTCATCATCTAGTAGTAAAGGAAGGATTCAAGCCAGTTAAGCAGATGCAGCATCGATTTCGACCAGAGCTGGTTCCATTGATTGAAGCTGAGGTTAATAAGCTCCTTGAAACTGGAAAGATACGGGAAGTCAAGTATCCCACTTGGCTCTCTAACATTGTGCCAGTAAGGAAGACAAATGGACAGCTTAGAGTGTGTGTTGACTTCCGTGACTTGAACTTGGCATGCCCAAAAGATGATTTTCCACTACCAATCACAGAACTTATGATCGATGCAACGACCGGGCATGAAGTGCTTTCATTCATGGATGGATCATCTGGTTACAATCAAATTAGCCTAGCTCCGGAAGATCAGGAGAAAACAGCCTTCCGCACTCCTAAAGGAATATACTGCTATAATGTTATGCCGTTTGGCTTGAGGAATGCTGGCGCTACGTATCAACGAGCTATGCAAAAGATATTCGACGACATGCTTCATAAGAATGTCGAATGTTATGTGGATGACATTGTAGTGAAATCAAAGAAGAAAAAAGATCATCTTAAGGATCTAAGGCAAATATTTGAGCGTCTCAGGAAATTTCAACTCAAGATGAACCCGCTTAAGTGCGCATTCGGAGTCTCTTCTGGTAAGTTCCTTGGATTCATTGTCTGACATCGTGGCATTGAGATTGACAAAGCAAATATTGATGCGATAATGAAGATGCAGGTTCCCCGAAACATACATGAGCTCAAGAGTTTGCAAGGTAAGCTGGCGTACTTAAGAAGATTCATAGCAAATTTGGCCGGTCGATGCCAACCATTTAGCCATCTTATGAAAAAAGACAGCCCATTTGAATGGGATGAAGCTTGCACTAATGCATTTAACAGCATTAAAGCATATTTGATGAAGCCGCCAGTGTTGGTTGCTCCAATAGCCGGACGTCCATTAATTCTCTACATATCTGCTCAAGAAAAATCAGTTGGAGCCTTGCTTGCACAAAATAATGATGAAGGAAAGGAGTGTGCGTTGTACTACTTGAGTAGAACAATGACTCCAAATGAGTTAAAGTACTCACCGATTGAGAAGCTCTGTCTTGCTCTCATATTTGCGATTCAGAAGTTAAGGCATTACTTTCAAGCTCATACTATTTACTTGGTCTCTAAGGCCAACCCATTAAAGTTTGTAATGTCAAAGCCAGTGCTCTCTGATAGGCTCGCAAGGTGGTATCTCCAATTGCAGCAATTTGAAATTATCTACGTCCCTCAAAAAGCGGTGAAAGGGCAAGTGCTGGCAGATTTCTTGGTTGATCATCCCATGCCTGCCGAATGGGAATTGTCTGATGATTTTCCCGATGAAGATATATTTGCTATTGAAATCACTCCTCCTTGGAAGATGTATTTCGATGGAGCTGCTCACAGAGAAGGAGCCGGCGCAGGAGTAGTATTTGTAACCTCAGATGGAGGAATTCTGCCATATTCGTTCAGTCTAACTGAAAATTGCTCTAACAATGTAGCTGAATATCAAGCTCTTATACTTGGTTTGGAGATGGCAGTGGATGTAAAGCAGCGACACCTTAGGGTATATGGAGATTCGTTGTTGATAATCAACCAGCTGCTTGGCTTATATGAGGTTAGAAAAGCTGAACTACTTCCGTATTATAATTATGCTCAGAGGCCTCTGAAATGGCTTGGAGACGTAGAGATTGAACATTTACCAAGGAGCAAGAACAAGCAAGCCGATGCTTTGGCAAAGCTAGCATCAACCATAGCAATGCCCGAAGCACTTGTTCAAGTACCGATCTGCAAAAGTTGGGTGGTACCTCCCTTCTTCGAAGATGAAGATGGTGAAGAAGTTGAGTATTGCGCCATAGAGGTCTTTGATATCGAGAAAGAAGATTGGCGTCAACCGTTCGTGGATTACTTGAAGAATGATAAGCTTCCTAATGATCCACACCTAAAGGTTGATGTCCGACGTAGAGCACCACGATTCTTCTACTACAAAGATTCACTCTATAGAAGATCGTTTGATGGTATTCTCTTAAGATGCTTAAGTGATGAAGAAGCTCTTCAAGCTATGGAGGAAGCCCATTCTGGAATATGTGGCGCCCATCAGTCTGGACCCAAGTTACATTTCAGAATCAAGAGGATGGGATATTACTGGCCTTCCATGGTGAAGGATTGCATAGATTATGCACAAAAATGTCAGCCATGCCAGTTTCATGCAAATCTCATTCATCAGCCTCCCGAACCATTACATCCAACAGTTTCTTCGTGGCCATTTGATGCATGGGGCTTAGATGTGGTGGGGCCATTAACAAAGTCTTCCGGAGGCCATCTTTATATTCTGGCTGCCACGGATTACTTTTCCAAGTGGGCGGAAGTTGTACCCTTGAGGGAAGTGAAGAAAGAAAATATGGCTGATTTCATCCGCATCAACATCATATATAGATATGGAGTGCCTCGATACATTATTACAGACAATGGGAGGCCATTCAGTAACTCTTTGATTGATAAGCTTTGTGAGAAGTTTGACTTCAAGCAAAGAAAATCTTCTATGTATAATGCAGCAGCTAATGGGCTTGCCGAAGCCTTCAACAAAACACTGTGTAATCTGTTGAAGAAGGTGGTCTCCAAGTCGAAGCGAGACTGGCATGAAAGGATTCATGAAGCTTTATGGGCGTATCGAACTACCTATAGAACGCCTACTCAAGCTACCCCGTACTCTCTTGTATATGGGGTTGAAGCTGTGGTGCCCCTTGAAAAGCAAATACCATCTTTGAGAATAGCCATACAAGAAGGTTTAACTGAAGAAGAGAACGCACGATTGCGTCTCGAAGAATTAGAGGCACTTGATGAGAAGAGGTTATAAGTACAACAAAGACTTGAGTGCTATCAAGCTCGCCTCTCCAGAACGTTTAACAAGAAAGTAAAGATACGTTCTTTTCAAGTCGGAGACTTAGTCCTTGCTGTAAGAAGGCCTATTGTCATCACTCACCGAGTTGGAAATAAATTCTTGCCCAAGTGGGATGGCCCACATGTTGTGAAAGAAGTATATACAAATGGTGCATACAAGTTGATATCTGAAGATGGTGTAGGAATCGGCCCCATAAATGGCAAATTCCTGAAACGCTACTATGCGTAGTCCAGTCAAATCCAAGGTTTGCTCCTTGACGCATGAGCCTAAACTGCATGTTACTCCTGGTCCGCATGAGTATAAACTGTGTATGACGAACTCCTGGTCCACATGAGTATAAACTGTGCACGACATCCACCAAAGGTAATTATACGTGGTTAAACTGTTGATTCACCCCACTCAGATATTTTAAGTGGTTAAAGCATTAAATATCCTACTTTGTCTAAAGTGGTTAAAAAATAGTCACTCCTGGCCCGCATGAGTATAAACTGTGCACGGCACCCCCCATCCAATTGAAATCATGTCCCTTTGAACTACGTAATGACTTGATCCTCTGCAAAGGGGTACGTAGGCAGCTTAGTAACTAACTAAGTTTAGTCATGATTAAAGTGATTCCTGTCAAGCTTGTGAGGGAAAATAAAGAGTTGAAGTATACATGCCATAAATAAAGTGCGAGGAAAAGAAGTAGACATGCCATCTCAAGGAAGAGTCGCGATGCTCATGTTGTTCTGTTGATCCTATCTCAAAAGATGAAAGAGTGGCGAGGCTGATATTATTCTTCGTTTATAGTTGCTCATCTATACTGCAGAGGAAGATCACGAGCGCCAAATTCATTAGAAAGAGGGAAGAGTTCAAAGTTTAATTTAAGTTTATGAATTTAATTAATTAAAGACCCCAAAATAAGTTCATGGGATCAATTAATGATTAAATTCAAAATTATAAATTAAGCACACATGATGAAGGAGGTCAAGATGGAATAATGGAGGAATAAACTAATTCATGTGTAAGTTTAATTAATTTAAACTCAACATACAAACATGAATTAAATTTAATTTGGGCTTTGAAAGTTGAAGATATATTTTGATAAATAAATGGTCAAAGCTTAAATTATGTTAAACCCTAAGTATCTTTATCCATGGTGGAGGATTTGAACCCAAAACAATGGGCCGAAATTAAAAAAAATTTTGGTGGATTAAATAAGAGCCCACTAAAAGATCAAAATTGAAGAGGATTGAGTCAAAATTGATGTAAAAAGGGGAAGTTTTCTCTTCTAGAAATAGAAAGCTCAATCGAGATGAGTCATGTTCTCCACAAATCCTCGTCTTTCTCCTTGCCGATCACTGTGCTGAAGCCCTTTGCTACCAGCCACCATCACTGCCGTTGAAATCGAGCGACTGCGCTGTCGAAGTCTATCCACGATGCTGTTACAGATCGTTCTCCCTTGCCGAATCTCGAAAACTGCCATCACCGTCTCTACGCACAAATACAACCCACGAGTTGTTAGGATCTACTGAAACAGCCACCAACGGTGGTCACTCTATTGCATCAGTCAGTGTGCCAAAAATCGAGTCACCACAGGTGGTCTTGTAAAATGTGCTGCCGGAGGCATGAGTTCGATAAGCAGCCACCGTAAGTGGTCTGCCATCAATCACTCTCTCGCTCTTCAAATCAGTGCTGCCGGAGGCATGAGCTCGATAAGCAGCCACCGTAAGTGGTCTGCCATCAATCTCTCTCTCACTCTTCAAATCAGTGCTGTCGGAGGCATGAGCTCGATAAGCAGCCACCATAGGTGGTCTGCCATCAATCGCTCTCCTGCTCTTCAAATCAATGCTGCCGGAGGCATGAGCTCGATAAGCAGCCACCATAGGTGGTCTGCCATCAATCGCTCTCCCGCTCTTCAAATCAATGCTGCCGGAGGCATGAGCTCGATAAGCAGCCACCATAATCGCTCTCCCGCTCTTCAAATCAATGCTGCTGGAGGCATGAGCTCGATAAGCAGCCACCGTAAGTGGTCTGCCATCGACCCCTCTCCCGCTCTTCATATCAACGTCTTCGAAGGTGAGAACCCAACAAGCAACCACCATGGGTGGTCCGCTGTCGATTGCTCTTCATTTCGACACTATTGGTCTAACTTCAACCTTCAAATCAGTTTTCGGAGGTCTGTAACACCTCTCCACCCACTTCCGTCGGAGGCGCGAGCCCAACAAGCAGCTACCATGGATAGCCCGCTGTTGACCGCTCTTTGTCTCACGGTGTGAGCCCGACAAGCAACCACCATGGGTGGTCCGCCGTCGATCGCTCTCCACCTCGACGTCACTGGTCTTGAATCCCTGTGTATGTTAAGGTCTTTTCTTCTCTTCTCTTTTGCTTGGAAAATAAAGTAAGAAAGAAGGGAAAACAAAGAAAAGCAGGGAAAAGTGGAAGGGAGTGATGAAGTTTACCTTAATGATTATGTAAAGGGAAATAAACAGTTCAAATAAAGATTATTAAAGGAGCAAGAAAAGAATTCATGATACAGAAAGGAAAAAATAAGGAAAAGAACGAAGAGATACAGAAGAAGAATATAAAAAGTAAGTAGTGGAGCTTACCTTGATGATTATGTAAAGATAAATAAACAGTTCAATTAAAAAGAAAAAAAAACAGAAGAAAAGAGAGAACAAAAGCAGGGGGCAAGAAATGGAGCCTAAATATTTGAGGCCCAAATCGAGACCTAATTTTCCAGCAGGTGGGATTGACTAATTGAGCACGTTCCATTGAGAGGATTGGAAAGTCAAAATTAATTTTATTCTCTTCAAAAAGAGAAAGGAATGAAGCTGTTGCTTTCTTCCCACAAGATTGAAACTCCATTTTGTTGAAACAAACACACCACAGCGCCGAAATCGCTGAAAATTGCCACCCGCTGCTGGGTCCCTTGCAGATCGCGGTTTCAAAGCATGCCATCGGAAGCAGCAGCCAACCTGCACCGTTCGCCCTCTCTGCGGTTGCCAAAGTCGAGAACACCACCGGTCGCCGAAGTCAAGCCGCAGCCGCTTGCCGCACTGCCGTTGGGAATCTCCAGCCGCTGATCTTGGTCACTGCATCGCCAGATCTGTTCGCCATTAACCATCCTCCATCAGCCGCCGCTCTGAATCCAGCCGGAATCGCTGGAGCGCGACCGATGGCCTGATACCGTCAAATCTTGCCGGGTTCGCTCGCCTCTGAAACCACAGTCAAAACCCAGCCGCATAACCGCCTCGTCAAGCTTGCCACTCATCACGCCAAAGCTGCTCGGATCTTTCGCTGGATTTCCACTCCACAGCAGCCTTCGCCGGAGGCCGCCATCAGTCTGAAGTCGTGCCGCCACCGAACTGCTGCAAGGGTTCCGTCGGCACTTCTAAATCCGCTGCTTGCTCGCCAGTTTGCCTCCAAGCTCTTATAAGTTCGCCCTTCGCTGCCTTCCACTCACGCAGTCGAGTCGTTACTCATTAAGCTGCTACGAATAGCGGAAAAAAAGAGATCGAGCTACTGTTGACAGAGGCTGTAGATGGAGACTTTAGGCAGAGAGCAAAAGGAACTCGAGGTCCATTCTCAAGAATTCATCGTGCGAGCAGCCATCAAGTATTCATCATACCAGAAGCTGCAAAGAAGAAGCTATCCTCTTCGAATCCTTGAACGCTATCCTCTTCGAGTCTTTGAACTCATAGCCTCAGACCTGCAAAGAAGAAGCAATGTTGATTAGTAGATACTCATGAGTTCGTGTGAAAATTGAAGGCTTGAACTCTTTTTATATAGGTGTTGAAGCATCGGTGGATAACTCTTCAGGAGTGTTTGGATAAGTTGTACGAGATTTGAGTTTATCTATCGCGAATTCAATGCTGTTCTCATTCAAATAAGATATCTTCAAATCTTGATAGAAGATCCTGTTTTCAAAAAAAAAAAAAATAGGGAAATGGTTGGTGTTCAAGTGGGTTTAAGCAATTCTGCAAGTTTGAGATTATGTGGGGATTTGAATTTATCTTCTTAAATAATTCAATGTTATTAAGGAGATAAGATAGGGAGTGGATATTTTGTGGAACGAGAAATTCTCTCCTATGAGATTCTTGGAATGCATGGATCTTGTCTACCAAAAAGTTTATTGGGCTTATACTCGAGGAAAAATGATGGGCGAAAATTAAGAGTTACACGAACCAAAAAGCAAAGGAAAGAAGGATACAAAGTATGAAAATTGTTGCAATTTGTCCACTTCAAGACTAAATTTCAGTGAACAAAATGCAAGGGGGCATTTGTAGGCAATGAAATTTTATTGCCTAAATAAATAAAAATGCAAAGGAAAATATATTAAATATTGATTAAATATTTATTTATTATGGAATTTAAATAAATTAATTCCTAAGATGGATAAATAAATAATTGATAATTGATATAATTGTTTGAGCCCAAATCCAAGTCAAATGGGCTTAGTTCAAGTCAAATGGGCTTAGTTCAAGTCAAATGGGCTTAATCCAAGTTATATGGGCTCAATTCGAGTCAAGTGGGTCTGATTCAAGTCAACAAGCCCAACAAATCAAGTCCAACAGACCTAGTTAAATTAATTAGGCCCAGGTTAAATCCTACGGGTTTAATTAAATTAAATAGGCCCGAATCCAGTCCAGCAGGCTTAAAGCCCAACATATCTTTTGAAGGAGAAAATATCTCTCAAGTGGTTATTTTCTCTACCTATAAATAAGGGCCTTCAGTCCTCATTCCAGACACTCTGAAAATCCTGAAGACCTGAAGAACTCTGAAGATTCAAGTGAAAATCAAGTTCGATCAAGTCAAGTGAAGAATTCTGAAGATCAAGATCAAGCGAAGATTCAAGTGAAGAGCAAGATCAAGATCCAAGCCCAAGCTCAAGATCTTCAATTCAAGTTCAAGATATATTCAAGTCAAGAATCACATCCGATCAAAGACCAAGGTGCTAAGCCTCTTCGATCCGGTGTTCTTTATCAAATTCATCCAGCAGTCTCCGTGAAGTCAACGTTCTACCAAATTGAGCGGCATACTTCACGACAAAAATTCAAGTCAACGTTTGATCCGAACAAAGGCTCGACGCCTCCGGATAAACGTTTTAAAGCTTCAAGACAACCCCAAGCTCGGACAAGCTTTATCCGAAGATCCGGCTCCGAAAGTTGAAAAAGTCAAGAAATCAACTCAAGAGAGGAATCAGAGGATAAATAGAAGTTGTTCACTTAAATTTTCAACTTCAATCCATATCGGATTATTTTGTAATTTCTTTTGTGTTTATTATTTTATAAATACAATATTTGTTGTTACAGGTGTATTTATTAATGATTCTCTGAATTTTCAAAATGGTTTTATTTCACTTATTGTTTACTAGAAGTAACATATTTACTTGTCCAAAATTAGATGATTAGAAAAGAATCTTTGCTTTAATTATTACTGCTTAGGAAAATAAAAATGTGTTCTCACTAAGGATGTTCTGTGATGCCTATTAATCAAAGTCTCTTGTGGAGAGGTGAGAGATTTATAAAAATATGATGGTCTCATGCGAATCTTCAGATACTTGAGTAAGTTATAAAGGCAAGAGGTCATGGATAAGTTGATGAATGAATTGGGAATGCTTGGAATATAAATTGAAGGGGAAACCTAGATCAATTTATTCTCCATAATTTGTCTGGATGTTTTGAGCAAGTTCTACCTGAAATACGAGAGGTTGTATATGGTGGGGAACTTCTGACAAAACATGTGGCGAAGGAAAGCCATTTTCATCATGATGTGAACAAGGTTATTATCTCATTCACTAGTTGTTGAAGCATGATTAGTGATGGCATTTACTGACACGTTGTCTGTAGATACCGGAGTCACTAAAAGCCTGCAACTAAATGATGATGAGATTGTAATATACATGGGTAATACTACAAAAGTAGTATCTATTGCAGTGGGAGTTGTTTATTTATCTAGGGATAGGAATAAACGTTTGATTATGAGAAATTGTCTTTACGTACATTTTCATTGAAATAATTTCATTTCAGTTTCTATGCATTTACGGATAGATACTCTATTTCATTTAGATGACATGGTCATTATAATAAAGGATGGAGCTATAATCTGTTGTTGTACGTTGGTAGACAATTTGTACACTCTTAAACTATGTTTATACCATGGAAGCAACAAATAGTAATTAATAACGTGTCTTCTAATCCTAATAGGAGTGAGACTCTTTTGAAAATGATTAGATAGATGATGAGTTATTTGAAATTACTAAATTTATTTTATGGGTATGCCCTAGAAACAGCATGTCGTATAACGTTGGTCTATTTGTGGGATATTCTAAAAAAATAAAGGGTGATGATTTATTTAGTCCAAAAGATCGAAGGGTGATTGTTAACACAAACACTAGATTTTTGGAAAAGGACTATGTATTAAATCATAAACCCATGTATAAATTGTTCTAAAGGAAGTGAGAGGGAAAACACAAAGTAATAGTACTAAGTGTACAAGAGGATATACCACAAGGTAAACAGCAACGTGTGTCACGTCTGATATACAATTGCGTGTAGTGTCTTGTTGTAGTGGGAGGTTTGTTCGACAACCTGTAAGATATATGTTTTGGGAGAGTCGTGAGACTTGATCCCCAGTAAACATGGAATGGACCCACGGATACGACGAAGCACTACAAGATAGAAATGCCGAATCTTAACAAAATGCAATGGTTTCTGAAATAGAATCGATGAATTCTAAATCAAGTTTGGGAGCTTGTAGGACCACTAAATGGTGTAAAAGCCATTGGAAGTAGTCATACAAAATAAAAGAGGATCATATGGTAAGGTGAAAACCTTGGAAGCAAAGCTTGTTGTGAAAAGGTATAATCAGAAAGAAAAGGTTCGATTATGAGGAAACTTGTTCGCCGATAGCTATGCCTATGTTGATCTGTACTCTTTTATCTATTGCTACTCATATGAAATATGAGGGAGAGCAAATAGATGTCAAGACAGCTTTCCTGATTGGAAGTCTTGAGGAAAATATCTATATGAAGCAACCAGAGTGATTTATTGCAAAGGGCTAAGAGCATTGTGGTAGTAAGCTTAAAAGTGTCCATCGATGGACTAAAGCAAGCTTCAAGATCATGATACATCCATTTTGATGAGAAAATCCAGGCATATGGATTTATTCAATGTGCGGATGTGTCTTGTGTATTGAAAAGAGTGATCGAAATATGGTGGTATTTCTTATACTGTATGTAGATGATATATTGCTCATTGGATACAATGAAAAAGTATTGTCGGGCGTATGGGTATGGTTGATAAAGTGGTATGATATGAGGGACTTAAGAGAAGCAAAAATATCCTTTTGATCACGGTAATACGGATCACAAGAAAGGATGTTATGCTTGTCTCAAGCTTCATAAAATGATACAATCCCTACTTGTTTTAGCATGTGAATTTATCTAAGCAAATGTGTCTTAAGACACAAAAGAAGATAAAGTTGATGGAGGCGGTTCGTTATGCTTCGGCGAATAAGAAAGCTTAATCTATGAAATGCTATGCACGAGATTGGATATCTATTTTGCCAATGGCATGGTCAGTGGGTATCAAGGTAACGCGAAATAAAAATATTGAACTGTGGTAACACATAATTTTAAAGTACCTGAAAAGGACTAGAAATTATATGTGGACTTACCGAACAGATTCAATGCTTTTTATGGGTTACATAGATTCAGATTTTTTAAATTAGATAGGGACGGCAGTAAATCCTCCTCAAGGTTATGTGTTTAATTTTGGAAGTTGAGTCATAATGTGGAAGAGTGTTATATAGGAATATATTTCAGACTCCGGACTCCATCATGGAAAGATGATAAATCAGAGCCTCTGAGGCACCCAAAGTATCTGTATGACTTTAAAAACTTCATGATGGTCTTAGATGTGATTCTGAGTTTGCCCAAAGTTATCACAATTTATTATGATAAAAATGGTGCAGTTGCAAACTCGAAGAAATCACGAGCCCATAAGGTAATTAAATACATGGAGCGCGAGTACCACCTGTTACGAGAAATTGTATGATGAGGGGAAGGTTGTTGTCGTCTAGATTGCATCGAATGATAACCTAGTAAAATTCTTTTGCAAGGATCTTAAGGCGAAAGTTTTTGATGGTCGTATAGTGGGAGTGAGAATCAGATGTATGGCAGTGGACATGATAGCATAGTCTTTTAGTATAAGTGAGAGACTGTTGGATTATATACTAAAAGTTTAGCTTTTTGTATGGACAATGTTATAACAATTAATTTGAAATGAGGATCATGTAATCAAATGATTGCATCTTATAATTTATTTATATGTCCGATGTAATAGTCTACTTACTTTATACTGTAGATAATATGTTGTGCGACAACACGCGAAAGATCATATTATCAATTTTCTTATAAAATTTAAATAGATGCTCACAACCGAGGTAGACGGGGACTCTCTATCAGGATGGTTATAGTGTGATTTGGTATTAGTTTGTCTTGACTATAGAATCATATTGTGCACTTTGCGTGTATTGAGCAGGACCGCTTGAGATCGTTCGACTTATACTGACTATATAAGAGAACTTGATCTCAGTTATTAGGATGTTCGTTCTCTTAATCTCTATACAATAACCTCGACACGTAGGGCAATATGTATTTCTTTGAGTCATCAATGAGTGAGATTTACATGTAATTAAATCAAAAACTCGGTGAGTTGGGAAGTAGTGCTGTCTCTATGGTGTGCTGTTGATTGTAGAAGAAATCCATGTCCGTTATAGGTTGATGATGTCCCCTTGAGGAGTTCATAAAGATTATCATGTAAACCCTGCAGGTGAATTTATTCCGGCATGATAATGAGGTTGAGTGGTACTACTCTCGGATAAAATATTAATTAATAGAGTTGTCAGTAACTTAATTAATTAATGGACATTGTATATCTTAAACATGAGGAGACTAACTGGCTCATAATAAGAAGGAGCCCATAATGTAATTATGAGATTAGAACGGTAATGCAGTAATAATATTTTAGTGGTATATATTATTATTATTGGACTTAAGTATAAGCTTTGGGCTAAACTTGGATACTTAAGTCCAATGGAGGCTCAACTATAATTTCTCCTCCTGGTCCCTGCTGTAGCCCATATATAAGTCATCTCAACTATCCAGAAACCCTAATCTATGAGATTAATCACATCTAATACTGTGAGGAGGGTGAGGGAATAGAGATTGAGAAGATCTCGAGGATCGTCGCCCACACGACATCGAGATTGGACTTGGAAATACAGTAGAAGACTGGAAGGTTGTTTGTTGCTGATGTCCGCCACCTTCTATGATTTTTATAAAATCATACAGACTTTAGAACATGACGATATATTGATAGAAAATCATAGAAGAGAGGATCGTTTTGGCGCATAGATCACTCAAATTCGACATCGGATGAGAGAGTTATGCCCAAAATGGTGAGGTTGCGCAGGCTGGCGGCGAGAATTCATCATCTTCAACATACCCTAGTGAAAGGTAATACGTTTCTTATTTTCCTGCTTTCACTGACTGATAGAAACGTATAGAACCCTAACAGATCACGTTAACCAAACGATCAAATTCCAATACGAACCAACCTGTCCGCAGCACTCTGTTTTTTCTGAAACACGGTTCAACCACGACCATCATGGTTCGACCAACCCTGCTAGTCGAACTGTGGTCGAACTGACCTATCCGGGAGAGAACACACTTTTTGAAGCACGTTTCAACCACTATACACCTGGTTTGACTAGCACTCAAGGTCGAATCGAGGTCAAACTGTCTAGTTTGGTACTGTTTTCCGTGCATAATGCTTTACCGAATATTAATGAAACTCCAGTACCATCCCAAGAGTAGAATAAAGAGATTATAGTGGAAAAAAGTGGGAAAGAGCGAAGAGGTTGAGAGCCGAGAAGCTTAGACTGCAGATGGATAATGAAGATGTAGTTTTCTCTCTTGATCAAGCCATGAAGATGCCCATGGAGACTCAATTATGCAAGAGCATAAATGTGATTTCTAACTTGTTTAATCTTGATTTTAATAGGACAGATGATTATGAATTTGAGTGGAAGATTGACAAGGAGGAGTCTAGACAGCCATGTGAGGAAGGTAATTCCAAGGATCATATACATGTGACCAAGAAAGGTGAGGTGTTAAGTATAGACAAGAAGAGAGAAAGAAAGTACTTGAATGTGAGGATGCGAGAAGATCGTCCTCTGATCCAGTAGTCTACAAAGCGGTATTCTGTCGTAACTCTCCGACGTTAAACGTGAGCGCCTGTTGGGGGCTTGTTCCTTTCATTTTATTGCTTTAATATTTCTTTCGTGTGAGTGAGGAGCTATTATATTTAAAGTGCTCACGCTTCGGCAATTATATCCCTTTTCAAACTTAGTTTCGACTTACGTTTTTACTAAGTTTGGGGGGTGTGATGTACTTACACCATCTTATGAGCACTGAGGGTATAATTTTTCCTTTCGTCTTGTTGTTAGTTTGTTAGGAGGTTAATTTTTTGCGGCGTATTAATACTTTAATCGGTGTTGAAATTGATTAAGGAAGTGTACTTGAGTTATATTATGGTATGAAGTTCTATGTATACTTGTGAGATATTACTTACCATGAAAAGTGCTCTGTTACTTATTAAAAATCCATGTGAGATTTTGAGCCTCGTTGATCATGTACATAATCACACATGAGTATCATTTTTGTGTGTGTATTCTAGAACTTTCCTCTTATCTTACTTGAAATTATATATGTGTTAGATGATGGGAGATGATTTAAGGCCATCCTTGAATTTATGAGTCACTTAGCTAAATAATTTTCTATCGAATGATGTTTATCCGTAGTTAGTCCCATTTAACCTAAAACCCTCATTATTTGGCAGCCTACGTGAAAGAACCAGTTTGAGCATCTGAATTTTTTGAGTCTTGATTGTCCTTCTAGAAAAGAATTAATGGCTTTTCAAAGTGTGTTGATAGAGCTTGATAATAGTTTGAAAATGAATGAAATTGGTGTTGAAGCAGTGATTGAGCATGAAAATATTCCTAAGGAGAATTATGGAGTAGTGCTTAAATCTAGTACTCCATTGAATCAAACACCCTAGGGTAGTGCTTAAATCTAATACCTTTTGGAGGATGTGCAAGGTAGTGCCCGAAACTGGTACCTCAAGAAAAAAAAGAAGAAGGAAGAAAAATGTTGTGCTTGAAGAAAAAAAAGAAAAAAGTTGAAGAGTTGAGGAGGATTTTGTGCTTAATTGAAGTGGGTAAGAAGAATGAAAGATCATAATGGATTGCGACTTGATTGATCCGAGTTTTGAGTCACTTATCCATATATTTCATATCTTAACCAAAGAGTCAACATTACATCCAAAAGAAAAGTTCTTTTTGATCCCATTGTCGAATCATACTTTTAGTGGTGCAGAGTTTGAGACAATAGACAAGCTTATGGTTACGCATGCACTTGAATTGAATCTGAGTGTAAACACCTTAACCCATAAGTGTACATCTTTTACACTTGAGTACGAGTGATATATACTTCCCTTGAGAACATGTCAATGGAGCATTAAATTGGTGGTGATTGTCTTAACTTGTATGCCATGAATTGATTATTACATGTAATGAAAGTTGCATGACCTAAGTTGAGGACAATTGTATTTTGAATGGGGCATTGGTCATAGTCCTTGTTTTTCCACTAATTTTCTTACTCTCTTTCTCTTTATTTTTATTTTGTTGCCTCGGGACGAGTAACAAGTAAGTTTCGGGGATTGATGAGAGTGAAAATAAGCATGTTTTAGTATCTAGTTTAACACCTTTTTGATGAGAATTGTTGTCATATATTAGCACAAGTGTCATATATTCAATATATGTGAGAAAAAGGTGCACTTGAGGTGTTTTATTATATTTTAGGTGGAAAAAGAATCAAAAGTGCAAAGTTGGAGAAAAGGTGCAACTTGTACAAGAATGCTGAAAAATGTACGTCCAATTTGTATAATTTTTATATGTTCTTATAGAGCTCTAAACTAAAAGTGTGATACATTGTTGGAAAGCCACAGAAGAGACGATCGTTTCGGCATAAAGAGCACCTTAATCGAAATCCAAACAAGAAAGTAATGAGCAAATTGGTGACGTCGCGCGAGCTGTGCCAAATAGAATAGCTATGTCACTTTCCAGGGCTTTTTACACCTTCAGCTCTTGGATTTTTTGTGAGTTATTTATATTGATAAAAAGCCAAGGAAGAGAGGATCGCGTAAGTGTAAGAATCATTCAAATAGGAGCTTGTATGTGGAAGTTATACGTAAAACGGTGAGACCACGCAAGCTGATTCGACCACGACACTAGTGGTTCAAACACGGAAAGAATGGTTTGACCAAGCCATCGTGGTCGAACCAGAAGTCTGAAAGTGTGAAAAATTGCCGATTTTGATTCGACCATGATTTGACCAAGCCCATAGGCCGAACCAAATACCTGAACAGTGCCAAATCCATATTTTTACACTCCTAGTGCGTATTTGTGCATGTTTTCGTCTTAAAAAGCCCATCCAAGGTCCATAAGGAGAGTTTATAAGTATAAAAGGAGATGAGTATCACATCATTATGGATTGAATTAGAGAAGAACAACACAATCATCCTACACCCCACAAGGGGGGATCACCCCCAACCATCATCCATATCCTTTCCTCCATCTATCCATTACTTTGAAGATTCGTCTGTGGACTCAAGAGGAGAACCAAGAGGAGGATTCAAGATGGAGAAGGATGCGACGACGCCTACATCTAGGGTTTCCTTTGTTTTCTAATTTATCTTGTATTTTCCGAACATATGGGTAAGATCTATCAAACCCTCATGATTATTCTTCGCAACATCATGGGCTAGGGCCTTTTTGATAGAACTAAGGTTGTGAAGGTTTTTACGAATTAATTGAACTTCCATGTATATACTCCGTACAACACTACTTGTGGTTTAGTTTATATATGACTATGCATTTTTAATCTATATTCAGAGTTGTTTTGTGCATCATTAACTGTTGAATAGAGTCTGAATGTTCATTTTGGTTATTGATTGAGCGCGTTCAGTGCTGAACAGAATTCCATGTTATGATTCTAAGTGAGGGAACTCTAAAATTTCATTAGAACTATCATATATGAATGTTTATTAATTGAATTGAATTCGGGTTAATAAGTAGGATAAAGAAGTTAACTTTATAGTACCTATAAAGGAAAATCATATCGGGTTAGAGTACCAATCCTAAGGGGAAATAATTGATACTGATAGTACCTAGAAAGGGGGATGAAATTATATCTCTTGTGTCTATAGAGTAGATTTGCAAGGTTTAGTGATGCGTCCATATTCCACAAGGCAGAGTCGGACATTGATACACAAAAGAGAAATTAATGAGTGAAACCTGATTACCCTAGGGCTACCTATTCTCTCTCTTGAGTCACTTTCGTATACTTCTAGTGTTATTTTATTTTATTTTTTATTTAATATTTTGTTAGTAGATTAATAATTAAATCTCAAACCTTATTACCTTGTTTTAATTAATTTATTTAATAATTAAATTGATAGTACGCCGTCCTTTGGGTTCGATATTTCACTTGGTCGCTTGCTTAAGCTACAACTGATATCCTTAATACTTGGGGATTAATTTTGCGTGTAAAGAAAACGCGCATCAATAATACACCGTCATTTGGGTTTGATATTTAACTTGGTCGCTTGATTAAGCTTCAACTGATATCCTTAATACTTGGGGATTAATTTTGTGTGCAAAGAAAACGCGCATCAATGATACTCATACCCGTCCCAAACCCGTTTATCAATACCCAACTACTCATATTCGTACCTGTTTTATTAAAAAAATATAAAATAATTTTATTCCATTTCAAACCCGTTTATCAATACCCGTTGATTACACATACATACCCATTTAAAATTATTAAGATGTTAGGACTAATAATATTAATTCAAAATTATTAATAATGAAGAAAATAATTTAATACCGTTCCAAACTCATTTATCAATATCCGTTGATTACACATACCCATTTAAAATTATTAAGATGTTAGGACCAATAGTATTAATTCAAAATTATTAATAAAGAAGAAAATAATTTAATAATGAATTAATTGTTAAAACTACATTATAGTTTCAAACTACATTATAGTTTCAAAAAATACATTATAATTATAATAACAAAAATAAATCATAATATAAACTTAATTGTTAGTACCATAAATAATAAATTAAATTTTGCTGAAATAAATAAGAGAAAAATTTAAAATCTTAAAATTAAAATTAATTAAATATGATATCATTATGACAAAAATTAAATAAGGTATATTTTAACTAAGGTATCAAATCAATGGCCAAGATCTAATCTCATAATTGTGATGAATGGATGAGATTCAATAATGTGATGAATGGATGAGATTCAAAATAGCTTATAGTAATCAAATCCAAGGATGTAAATTAAAAATTAGCTCAATTTTGACTTTTTCACTTTGCTATTATATTACTTTAGATTAGATTAGATTTAGATGATGTAGATGGATTTGGAATATATACATCATAATTTGTACATACTAACAAAAATTATAATGGCCAATATTAATATCTAACACTTTTTAATTAACTTTATTTTATTTTTTTAACTAAAAAGATAATTATAAGGACCATAATAAAAAAATTGTAAATAATTGATATAGGAATCTACTCCCTTGATTTTTTGGACGTCTCACCCAAATAGTTTCCTTTTATTTTTTACACATATACTAGCATTTTAATCAATGCGTTGCACGCACATGGTTAGGGATATCATCGGGTGGAGTATCCGTTTATTTTGAAGTATTCATATATGTATCTGTTTAAATATCAATCACCCTTATCTGTATCCGTTCCCTTTAAAAAATTTATTATAATACTCGTTCCAATTCAATACTCGTTTATCAATACTCGTGAGTAACCCAAACCCATTTAATATTCATTTACTTTATGTATATTTATATTTTTTATTGTTTAAATTAATATTTTGTTGAAAATTATACTATTATTAATTAAATTCAAATAAGTACTCCATCCGTTGCAAACTTATCTGTACCAAAACTGTAGATACTTATAAGTTTAAGAAAAGTTACTATTTGACTAACCTATAATTCATAATTTAGTTGAAAAGAAATCATAATTTATAATTTAGGTATATGGGTTCATGTTTTAAAAATATAATTTAGTTTTGTTTGAAAATTTTATTATATTTAATTTACGTGATTTTATATTTTTTTATTGTTTAAATTAATTTTTATTTAAAATTATAGTATTATTAATTAAATAGTATAAAATAAATATAATATAAATTCTATTTTTTAAATTAAAATTTAATAAATATAATCAAATAAAAATTGTAATGGTTTATAAAATAAATAAAATATCTCATAATTTATAAATTATATAATTTATATTAAAAATACGTTTATATATATATATATATATATATATATATATAAATAAAGAAGATGGGACCATACATATTCACTAATACAATTAAAATATGGAGTCCACACTCCCACTAATACAACTACCCATTACACATTAAATAATAATACTCCTTAATCCACAAATGAAAAATAAAAGCCTCTCTTAGGGTGGGACGGAGGGAGTATATGATAATCGACACTAGAGCTAATACGGTAACCGATATGGGAACCAATAGGGTCTTTAATTTACGACACAGTTTCTTCACTTTGTTTTCTATTTAATTTTCTTAATTTCTTTACCGACATTCATACCAAAATTGAAATCGACACACACCCCTATGCACTCACCCACAAGACACATTGAGTATTATAAGTTCAATAGTGGAGGTATTAAAGTCCAAAAAGTATCATTTAATTAGTATAAAAGTTATTTGTTATTGAAAAAAATATTGAAGTATAAAATTTGGATATATTTTAAATTCTCCATTTAGAATACTAAAATTTAACCCTATACGATGCACGGACATGATTAAGAATCGCAACCGTAGAGTATTAGGTTATTTTGAGATATGCGTATATGTATTCATTTAAATATCAATTATCCGTATATCTACCCCTCCCGTTTAAAAATTTAAGTATGATACTCGTAGCGATCTCATTCTCGTTTATCAATACCCGTAAGTAACACAAACCCATTTAATATTCATTTACTTTATCTATATTTTTTTATTATTTAAATTAATATTTTATTAAAAATTATACTTTTATTAATTAAATATAAAATAAATACTCACTCCGTTCCAAACTTATCGGCACCGGAATTGTAGATTCGAAGTTAGTTTTTAACCAACTTTATTGAATTTGGTGGGTGTTTGTAGGCACTTGAATTTTATTGCCTATTAAAGAAAATATGTAGCAAATTAATGCAATAATTATCAATTAATTATTTATTTATTAAGGAATTTAAATAAATCTATTCCTAAAATAAATGAGTAAATAATTGATAATTAGGCCAGATCCAGCCAAATAAGTATGACTTAAAGCCTAAGCAAGTGAAAGGTCCAAGCCCGCAGAATCAGGTCAAATCAGCCCTGGACCAATCAAACTGCGAGTTATTATGAGGCGTCCTCACCCTTCACCTATATAAGGAGCCCTCCTCCATTCATTCCAGACGCACTAAAACATCTAAAGACGCAGACGCTTCTGAAGAGATCAAGAATACGAACAGTGCTCCCTTGAGATCAATAATTATCAATTAATTATTTATTTATTAAGGAATTTAAATAAATCTATTCTAAAATAAATGAGTAAATAATTGATAATTAGACAAGATCCAGTCAAATAAGTATAACTTAAAGCCTAAGCAAGTGAAAGGCTCAAGCCCGTAGAATCAGGTCAAATCAGCCCTGGACCAATCAGACTGCGAGTTATTTATGGGGCGTCCTCACCCTTCACCTATATAACCCCTCCATTCATTCCAGACGCACTAAAACATCTGAAGACGCAGACGCTTCTAAAGAGATCAAAAATATGAGCAGTGCTCCCTTGAGATCTTCAAGCATCTTCAAGTCAAGAACGGCCTCCGATTAGAGATCAAGGTACTAAGCCCCTCCGATCTGGCATTCTTCCAGCCATCTGCTTCCGATCAGAGATCAAGGTACCAAGCCCCTCCGATCCGACGTTCTTCTAACCAGCCACCTCCGATCAGAGATCAAGGTTCTACATCCCTCCGATCCGATGTTGGTCAGAAACAACACTCGAACTGAGATCAAGGTGCTAAGCCCCTCAGATTCGACGTTTCTTCTAGTCAGACTAATCAAATAGTCTTTGTGAAGTCAACGGTGTTCTACCAAATTGAACGGTGTTCTTCATAAGAAGTCTTCAAATCAACGTTCTATTCGAACAAAGGCTCGACGGCTCCTGATCAATGTCAAAATTACACATTCGAGCTCGGACAAGCTTCATCCGAAGATCAAGCTCAACACACACGCTGTCAATACAGTCAGCGCAGTCAACATGTAGTCAACACACACTCCAGTCAAAGTCAAGTCAAGAAGTCAAGTCAAGGTGAAATTGGTTCGAGAGAAGAATCAGATGATTGATTGAGATTGTAACTCGTTTTACATTATCTTTCAAATTAAATCCATCTGAAATTATCTTTGTACTCAATTTGTATTTATTTTATTATAAATACAAAAATTTATTGTTACAAATTTTGGCACGCCCGGTGGGACTGTCTTTACGAGACCATCTCTTCTCTTCAAAAGTTTGAAGATACAAAGAATGACTCCAATTAGGATCGCGATCAAAAGGTCATCTACCTCAAAGCCTTCAGAGCTACGAGCTGTGAAGACTCAAATAATGACTCCATTAAAGATTGCGATAAGAAAGCCTATTACATCAAAACCTCCAGAGTTGCAAACTGACAAGGTTGAAGACTTTACAAGTATGTCTGAAGGCTCCTCAAAGACAAACCATATGTTGGGATTACTCTCAATAAGCCATTGCAGGATGATAAAAATGGCGATGATGACTCTGTCTTCTCAACTCCTCGCTCCACGCCAAGCTCACCATATGCCTCAACTGCAACTGCAGTGATGACGACGAGTGCTATAACCATTGAGGAACAACTCACAAGTATGATGAAAGCCATTGAAGGACTCAACAAGCACATGGAAGCTCAAGATTTAAAAATCTCCGAACTTATGAAGAAAATGGAGAATGAGAGACAAGCCATGCAAATGGAAAACAAGTTGTGGATGAACATGAGGAGGATGACTCCGCAAAACATCATGTATCTGAAGAAAAGCCAAATGAGGAAAAAATGCAAGTTTCAACTGACGAAATACTTCATGTCAACCAACTAAAGAACATCTTGATGGAGACGATAAAAGACAAGTTTGAAGGGAGCTCAAAATCTTCTTCAACCTACGCCAAGCCATATACAAAGAGGATTGACAACTTGAGGATGCCAACTTACTACCAACCTCCCAAGTTTCAACAATTCAACGGCAAAGGCAACCCAAGACAACATGTGGCGCACTTAGTCGAGACATGCAATGATGCTGGGACCTACAGAGATCACATGGTGAGACAATTCGTCCCCTCTCTCAAAGGAAATGCCTTTGATTGGTATATCAACTTGGAAGCCAACTCCATCGACAGTTGAAGGCAAATGGAAAAAGTGTTCCTCAATCGCTTCTATAGCATACGAAGAACTGTTAGCATGATGGAGTTAACAAATATTCGTCAAGGTGAGGAAGCATACGTCATCGACTATATCAACAGATGGAAGAGCTTAAGCCTCAATTGCAAAGAAAAGCTGTCAGAAACTTCAGCAATTGAAATGTGCATTCAAGTTATACAGTGGAATCTTAACTACATACTCCAAGGGATTCGGCTTAAAACTTTTGAATAATTGGCTACAAGAGCTCACGACATGGAGTTAAGCCTGACATTAAATGACATTGAATGGCCATCTATTCAAGACTCTTATGAGTTTGAAGACATACCTTTTGATGAGCCCTTGGAAGAGGAACCACATCCAAAGACTGAAGTTTCATAAAGATTCATAGAAATGAAGACAAAGAGAAGATAGCGCATCCCAAGATATGGTGGCAATGAACTGTTGACAAACTCAAGCGCAAAGCTCCTCGACACGAGCGTAAACTGTCCACATATACTCCTTGATATGAGTTTAAACTATCTAAAATCCTCAAGTTACGCTTCTTGATATGAGCTTAAACTATGTACATATTATGCTCCTTGACACGAGCTAAAACTGTCCGTACTATACTCCTTGATACAAGTTTAAACTGTCAAACTCAAATTAAATCTCCTTGAGAAGAGACGAAACTCTCTACACATTGCGCTCCTTGATATTAGCTAAAACTATCCACACAATGCTCCTTGATATGAGTATAAACTATCTACACATCAAATCAAATCTCCTTGGGAAGAGAATAAACTCTCTACACATTATACTCCTCGGCATGAGCGAAAACTGTCCACACAAAGCTCCTCAGTACGAGCAAAAAGTGTCCACACAATACTCAAGACTCCTCAACATGAGTAAAAAATGTCTATACAAGACTCCCTGACACGAGTGTAAACTGTCTACAAGTTCAAATTTAAGACTCATTCACACGAGTATAAACCATCAGCAAATTCAATTCAACGCTCCTCAATGCACGAGCTTAAACTGCATGTTGCTCCTGGCCCGCATGAGTATAAACTATGTATGGCACCCCCCAAATCAGATCATGTCCCCTTGAACTATATTATGACTTGATCATCTTCAAAGAGATACATAGACAGCTTAGCAATTTGCTAAGTTCAGTCATAATTCGGGCTATTCGTATCAAGTTGGTGAGGCAAGCAATAAAATTCAATCATGTTGATCAAGAATAGATTATCATAATTTGTTCACTTCAACACAAAGGCGTCCGTGAACAAAATACGAGGGAGCATTTGTAGGCACTTGAATTCTATTGCCTATTAAAGGAAAATATGTGGCAAATTAATGCAATAATTATCAATTAATTATTTATTTAATAAGGAATTTAAATAAATCTATTCCGAAAATAAATGAGTAAATAATTGATAATTAGGTCAGATCCAGTCAAATAAGTATGACTTAAAGTCTAAGCAAGTGAAAGGACCAAGCCCGCAGAATCAGGTCAAATCAGCCCTGGACCAATCAGACTGCGAGTTATTTATGGGGCGTCCTCACCCTTCACTTGTATAAGGAGCCCTCCTCCATTCATTCCAGACGCACTAAAACATCTGAAGATGCAGACGCTTCCGAAGAGATCAAGAATACCAGAAGTGCTCCCTTGAGATCTTCAAGCATCTTCAAGTCAAGAACGGCCTTCGATTAGAGATCAAGGTGTTAAGCCCCTCTAATCCAGCATTCTTCCAGCCATCCGCCTCCGATCAGAGATCAAGGTGCCAAGCCCCTCTGATCCGGCATTCTTCCAGCCATCTGCCTTCAATCAGAGATCAAGGTGCCAAGTCCCTCTGATCCGACATTCTTCCAACCAGCCACCTCCAATCAGAGATCAAGATTCTACACCCCTCCGATCCGATGTTGGTCAGAAACAACACTCGACCTGAGATCAAGGTGCTAAGCCCCTCAGATTCAATGTTTCTTCCAGTCAGACTAATCCAACAGTCTTTGTGAAGTCAATGGTGTTCTACCAAATTTAACAGCGTTCTTCATAAGAAGTCAAGTCAACGTTCAATCCAAACAAAGGCTTGACGCCTCTGGATCAACGTCAAGACTACACATCCAAACTCGGACAAGCTTCATCCGAAGATCCGACTCAACACACACGCTGTCAATACGGTCAGCGCAATCAACATACAGTCAACACACACTCCAGTCAAAGTCAAGTCAAGAAGTCAAGTCAAGGCCAAATTGGTTCGAGAGAAGAATCAGAGGATTGATTGAAATTATAACCCGTTTACATATCTTTCAAATTAAATTCATCTGAAATTATCTTTGTACCCCCAATTTGTATTTATTTCATTATAAATACAAAAATTTATTGTTACAGTGTTGATGCGATGTTCTTAACTAGTTAATTTTAGGATTAAGGAAGAAGATAAGACTATGTAACTGAGCTAAAAACGATCACAATAAAACATAACAAACAAGTAGATATATGAGAGATGGGGATTCCGACCAAAGACCTTAACCAATTTTATTACTCTCCTCAAGAACAACACTCATAAAAATCTCCCAATTACAAGTGTAATGTCTAGTATGAGAATGAGTAAAACCTGCTTCTCTCTTGTGAGAGAAGTTATTTATACTACCTACAAAACCCTAACGACTGTCCAATCCTGTGGTGCCACCTGGACGAAGACAAGAAATCATAAATGGGGGCTGCCGGTACATCGACGACTTTCGGGAGCTGGTGCAGGGAATCACAAGATGTCTTGCAGAGTGCAGCAGGTCTCCCTCCGTCCTTTGCTTGCTTTCCATTGAAGGATGAAGGGGGACATGCCTATCTTGTGTTGTCTTCTAGCTGAGAATGCTGCTCAAGACATCCCTTGTTACAGTTACTCTTGTCTTTTAGCCTGTCGCCACTAGCCGCTCTCATAGTTGTGTCTGTACTTTACCCAACAGTTCTGATAATCCTTTCAGTCGTTGGACGGGTTGGTTTCCGAGACTATGCTGTTCATCCGAGTCTCTGGATGTCTCTTTTGGCTTTGGCGCCAAGGTGTTCTGCCGAGGTGTCTCGGCCACCTATCCTCTTAGCAGGCTTCCTGCCTCTCGGCCCTTTCCTGACCTCGTCTTCTTGAGTTCCTCGGCCCTTGATGATGGGCTTATCTCTTTGACTTCTTCCCGGTCTTCCCCAAGTTGTGTCTCTTAGGACTGAGCCATCTTTTTTGGGCAGCCATCATCCCACGATTTACCATTCATTCTTGCTCTTGCAGGATCAAACTCTTCTTTTGACAAATTATGGGACTTCTTAGTGGTTGGGCCTCTCGTTCGTGGCAGATTAGCTTGTTGGACTTCCGACCTGTTTGGCATGGGAGATATAATACCCATGACAGTGGGCTTGAATCCCTAAGCGTCTTTCGTTGTTAAATTTCTTTCCAACTTTATTTCATGGAAGAAACAGTAATTTTAACAATGGTTTTCTAGAAAATTATTCACACTTAAATCATTCATGTATCTTATCTATATAATGTTGTATCTTTTAATTACTCCCATTAACAAGGTTTAAGATAGAAAATAAATATAAAAGAAAATTGAGATTTGAAATTGAACTTAGTATTTCCATCAAATATACGAAGAGAATTAAGATTTAATATTGAAACTGGATTTACATCGTGACGTGTAAGTCATTGTTAATTTACTTTCATAATTCTTTTGAAATCAAATAACAAGGAGATGTGAATAAAATAGCTGAAATTTTTATTTATTTAAAAATAAGGATAATTTGGATATTTTAAATATGTCTATTTTTGTAAAATTATAGGTGAGGTGTGTATATAATAATATGGGGTGTGCAAATAAGGCTACCCTTTATTTTATATATATTTATATTTTTTATTATTTAAATAAATATAATAATAAAAATTACATTACTATTAATTAAATATGAAATAAATATAATGTAAACTCTATTACTTTAAATAAATATTTAATAAATATAATTAAATAAAATTTATAACTATTAATTAAATAAATCAAATAACTCATAATATATAAATTATACTCCCTCCGTCCCATACTCGTTGTCTTACTTTCCATTTTCATCCGTCCCAAACTAATTGTCTTATACCAAAAAAGAAAATATCACATCAATCCCCACCCCTAAAAGTTCATCTTAATTACAACTTTACCACACCTACCTAACACACATAACATACTTTATAATTTATTTATTACCTAAAAATACCACAATACCCCTAAAAAGTCAATTTTTCTTAAACTCCATGTCTACAGTGTCGCAGACATTGAGTCTGGGACGGAGGGAGTATAATATTATGGTATTAAATTTTATAAAAATATAGTATGTATATATAATTGGGGCACTCGTGGGTATTGAATCATTATCTATACCCGTCCCAAATTCTAGTAAAATTTTTTTAAACTACCCGTATTCGTACCAAACCCATTTACAATTACCCTTATCCGTCCCAATATGATTCGTGTAGACCAGGTACCCAAAAATGCCCGTTTTATTATCATTCTTAAACGGAATTATAAAATAAATTTTATTTTTTAAATAAATATTTAATAAATATAATTAAATAAAACCTACAAATGTTAATAAAATAAATAAAATACACATAATATATATTCCCTCTGTTCCGAGTTAACGTTTACGTTAGGGTTCAAATGAATAAAAGACAATGATAAAAAAAATAACTAATATAAATTGATTGATTGATGCAGTCAAACGGTCATGATAAAATAAAAAATATAGAAAGAAATGAAAGACTAAGATCAATTATAATTTGATAATCATATTGGATAGATGAGATTTAATTTAATATTATAAAAGGCAAATATTTAATTTAAGAAAGAATGCTAAATTAAGAAGGTGTGAAATGGACGGAAATTTTTGAACAATTTTGATTTTTAAAGTTTGTTTTACTATATATATAAAGAAGATATATACATCTTAATTTGTATATGGGTTTTAACAAGGAGTCGATATAATGTGGATTTAGGGGTATAGATGTTTGGTCTCAAGATTAATTTGTGTGGAATTTGAAAATGAATAGTATATGGAATATGTTTGTTTTTAGATTTTTGATAATATAGATTTTAATTTTATGTTAAATAAAATGGGTAAAAAATGCACTCCTTTCATCACATTACATATTTTATATTTTCTCATTTGTTTGTTTGAATGAACATGTCACACCAAAAAAAAGAAAAGAATTTAATACAAATTTTATGAATAAATATTAAATTCTATGCTAAAATTCATTAACCACAAGGTAAAATTTACCATTACATATTTAATATTGAACCTTAAATATTAATATTAAATTCTTGGAGCAAAATTGACTATAAATTGCAAGAATGTAATATTACATTAAACATAATGATAAAATTATAATTATACCCTTAAAATAAACGTTAAACTCTAATTAAATATTAATATTAGACCGGACGAGCAAAATAGACCATAAACCGCTAAGGTGTAATATTGCATGAACCTGAAGTGGTGGAATTAAAATAGGGAATGGCTATCCGCACCCCCAATATTACTGAACATACCTCATGAGTCACACAAGAATAGTCAAATACGTATGCAGTGAGCTAGCATACAAATTGTTTTCTACATGGATCAGTTTTTGCAATTTCATAGTTGGAAGGTTGTTACTTTATGCATGTGATTGTCCAGCTAGGTTGTTAAGGAGCACGTGAGGAGTGATCATCCCATTGGAGCACTTGGCAGTTGGTTATTTGCAAAAGAACTGCTTAAATTAATACTCACACTATGTCATAGAGGATCAGTTTTTAGCTTTGAATCTTTCTGAGTTGTTTTCACTTCGATCATTAATCATCATCAAGCTTAATTGATCTGTTCTTCACTCTATAATTTATCATTAATAAGAGATTTTCGTCTTCCCTACTATGGATGTAGATTTATCAAGATCGAACCACTTAAATCCTTTATGCATTTTTTCTTAGTCAATTACTGTTTCATTGCTTCGTTATTCAATCATCAAACTATACTAAAGAGTGTTGAGAGATTTCTTGTTTTTGTTTGTGTGATCTGCTAGCTGCAATCAAGAAGTATTGACAGTAGCAACATTCATAATACATATATTAGAAATTGGGATATTAATACAAATTATCAAAACAGTTACAATATTCTAATTGATGTAAGTTTTATGATTTAATTGATATTATGAATCTTGCATAATTTTTTTTTTTTAGCTAACAACAATGAGTTTACATTTTATATTAAGCACTCTGTTGTTTATAATTTTGTTTATTAAACAAAAATATACTTATTGTATAAAATTTAATACTCCTTGTCCTATGTATTTAGTTTATTTTATCATTTTAGTATTTTCTTTTCACGTTAAAAGCTTGTGTTATTATGCACATAAAAGTACAAACTCCTCAATTAAATCAACTCTGTAATTACGAATTAATTGATTCGATTTGTTAATTTTAGGGTACTTGTCAATTTTACCCGTCGAGTCGGGTTACCCGTGGGTACCCGGGTGATTGGATAAGGATAGGCCAGGTAAAATCAAGTAGAGGATTAGGTAATACCTGTACCCGAAAAAAAATCAGCAGGTAATGGTAGGGTACGGGTTCTCCTTTTATAACCACGTACCCGACCCGATTACCCACTATATATATATATATATATATATATATATATATATATATATATATATATATATATATATATATATATATATATTACTAATTTAAAAACTAAATAAATAGTACTCCCTCCGTCCCATAAAAAGAGTTACGTTTACTGTTTGCACGGAGATTAAGAAATATAATATTTTAATGTGTAGTGTGTTGAGAAATATAATAATTTAATGTATAGTAGATAGTTGTATTAGTGTTATGTATGGGTCACATGAAGATAAAGTGATTGATTTATGTGGGTCTCATCCACTAAAAAAAGGAAATGTAACTCTTGTAGCGGGACGCCTTAATTAGTAAAATGTAATTCTTGTGGTGGGACGGATGGAGTATTAATTTTTGTAATATATAACATTACAGTATAACACTAGCGACTACCCATCTCAATTCTCATATTCCTACTTGAATTAAATATTAATCTCTATTATGGACTTTATTTTTATGTTTTATGTTAGTTTTATGTATTTATCTTTTATTTTGATATTTTTGTGTTGATTGAGAGGGAAAAAATTGATATTGTGAAAGTGCGAGTTGGGTCGGGTTGGATTTGGACATGTTCAAGTTATTGCGGGTATCCGTATTATATCCATTTAGTATATCCGTTCATTATTTCTTGCGGGTATCCATATACCCATGGGTTACCCATGTACTCAATGGGTATACTCGAATCCTACTCGCTGCTGAAATTTAGTGTAATAGGGTAGGGTAAGGGTAGTGTAATTGGATAGCAGGTAGTATGTGGATTTGCTCCACCCGCACCTTACCCTACCGTTTACATCCCTAGTTAATTTAACACAATAAGCAATTTTTCATTAATTTGGTATCTTTAATTAAATTAAATATGTTAGATGAGAATGGTGCGAAAATATGTGATAAATTGAAGAAAAGAAGAGAAATTTGGGAGATATGTAATAAATTGAAGAAAATATGTGGGAACTGCCATTCTAACCCTTCTTGCATTTATGGCTGACTGATATTTGCTTATCAACATATGGGATTGTTTGGGCGGGAAATAAAAAAGTTTCTATATATTCAGATTCGCTGTTTATATATATATATACCAGTACAAATCCCGCATATTACGCGGATTAAAGTTATAATTTTAAAAAATATATAAGTATACACTCTATAAAAAAAATTAAAACAAAATTAATAACTTTGATATTTGTATTAATTAAAAATAATAATAATGAATTTGACAGCTGAAATAAAAATTATAAAAAATTCGAAAAGTATAAATTTAATATGTACGAAACAAAAGAATTAAAAAATAAAATTATAAAAAAATTAATCAAAGACAGATTAATTTTTTTAAAAAAAATAAAAATAGTGCCTCTATTAAAAAAAGTGTAAGTATTAATACAAATATGCCATTAATCTTAAAACTTGAAGAAACTAAACCCGTACATCGTTCACATATAAAATTAAAAAAAAAACCTCAATATAATATAAATTAAAATTCTGTGAACAAAATTAATTAAAATAAATATAAAATAAATAAATAAATAAATCTTATACCGTCAGTTCATTAAAATTGAAAGAAATATGTAAGAAAATTTTCTATAGGTGGAGTGAATTAATAAACCTAGGAGAAAAAAAATTGAAAAGTATAACTCAATATGTATGAAACAAAAGAATTATAGACAATTTTTTTTTAAAGTACCTCAATTAAAAAAATATAAATATTAATACAAATATGCATCATAAAACTTGAAGAAACTAAACCTGCATACCGTCCATATAGAAAATTAAAAAGAAAAAAAACACACAATATATTAGAAATTAGAATTCTTCAATGAAATTAACTAAAATAAGCATAAATAAATTAAATAAATAAATCGCATACAGTCAATTTTTTAAAACAAAAAATTTTTTAAAATCGAAAGAAACCTGGAATAAAAATTTCTACTAGTGGACGTAGGAGAAACTTTTTTGTAACCTTATTTATAGGCGGAGAAAATTAAATACTCCCTCCGTCCCATTTATATTGCTACTTTTGACTGCAAAAAGCTCTCACAAAAGCTACAGTAAAAGTATCAATAAAGATGGGACGGAGGGAGTACTTTTTTTATTAATCTTCTATATTAAATTTAAAATAATTATATGTATGTATCTTAAAATAATTATGTATTTATCTACATAATATTAGTTATGAATAAATTTTAATTATTTGATAATATCTCTAAATCCTATCCTAAAATAAAGATATGTATTTATTTGTATTAAACTTTATAATTAATGATTTTACTTTTTGATCAATTCTATTTTGGTTTAATGTATCTAATTTACTATTTTTGTTCGTTCAATTACAAAGTATTAATTTTCTGTTTTAATAAATGGATAAAAAAATAGTTACTAATATAATTCTATTATTCTATAATAAAAGAATAATATGAGGATATATCAAATTTTAGAATAAATATATATTTTCATAAATTTAAATAAGTTAAAATTTATGTTAAAAATCTCTATATAGTATATTAAAAAGAAATATCTAACTAAAGTGCAATTGGGCATAGATTAAATTTTAATTTAATCTCGACTATTAAATTTAATTTAATAATTAAAAAAATCAATTTACGTTAGATATAATCCAAAATCACCCTAAAAGTAAATAAATTTAATATTGGGAGGATTACTACTAAGTACACTAAAAAATTCTTAATTATTATGAGATACAAACATACAAAAATATTACTACTAACTACATAAATATATAGTGATATTCCAATATTACCCCTACAATGTGCTGCACATAAATATTTGTGTGCAGTAAAAGTTCGTGTGCAGCAAAAGTGTGTGCAGTAAAAAAATGTGTGCAGCAAAAAAGTATGGTGGTCTGACGGTGGTCCGGCAGAGCTCCGGCGAAGCTCCGGCGGCAGCGGCGGTCCAACAGTGCTCCGACGATCGGCCGACGAAGCTCAAGCGGCGGCAGCGACAGTCCGGCGACTTTCCAGCAGCTGAGTGGCCGGCCGGCGGTGGTGGTCCGGTGGTGGGTAAGTGTTCAGGGTTTGTTGTTTAAAAGTGTATGGATTTAGGGTTATATTTGGTATTTTACTTTAATATTTTGTATGTGAGAATCATTTTTTTTTAAAATCAATGTATCTCATAGTAATTATGGATACAAAGTGTGTACCTATGAGTAATTTTTCCTTTAATATTATGTACAAGTAAATAAAAGAAATATATTGAAATTAGTATAAAGTTAAATAAAAAGAAAATAAAATTTTCACCCGAAACCACACACACACATATATATATATATATATATATATATATATATATATATATATATATATATATATATTAGGTTATGCAGCACATTACCCCGTGAGGTACTAGCCTGTTAATTAAGTGATATAGCTGTATGTAGACTAATTTAATACTCCATTATTATTTTGTGAATACTCAATATGAGTGTATTAGTAATAATATACTTCCTCCGTCTCATTTATAATGAAACTTTTTACCCAAAACAGCGTCCCACCCCTATTGCTACCTTTCAAAAAAAGGAAAGTGGAGCCCACACTTTTTTACAAAACTACCCCTTGATCCAACACTAATCTTCAAAAATGCCATCACTTTGGGGTTTGCAAATAACAATAAAATAATGTTGTTTTGGCGTTTGCTGCTATTAGGGTTTGCAAACCCATTCCTCTCTTTAGGGTTTGTTCTTACCCATCCCTCCATTTTCTATCTGGTCGCCTCGCCGTTACCCCTCCATTTTCTCATCGTCACCCCTCCATTTTGCTAGTCGTCACCCCTCCATTTTCTCTATCACTCGTCTCTGTCACCCTTCATTCTATCTCGGGCTCTTCTCGTCGTCACCCACTACATCTCTGTTCTCTCCCTTCTAGCTTCTGTGATCGAGAAAAAAGATGACGGTGAAAAGTGAGTGCTTCTCCGAGGAGGCCATGGAGATGATTGAGTCGTGGGGTGACTTCTCCGAGGAGGTGTCAGATCTTCACAGATCGACACCGTCGTGTGAGAACGAGGTGTTCTCGACCTCCAATGTCACTGGGTGTTCGATCCGAGAACTATCTGACGTCGTTTCTGACACTGACGAGGAGATCGTGAACTCCAGTGGTATGACCTGCCCGCCGGTATTCCGAGGAGTGACCCCCAAATGGTTGAGGCAAAACCGGAGCCTCATTCGGAATTTGAGGGACCTATGTCCTGCAGCCCTTAAATTGCCCAAATGGGCCGAGGTATAATGGCTTTACTCTCTCTGTATTCCGTGAATGGGGGTTTCTGTGTATTGTATGATGAAAAACTTGTGATATCCGTGTGGTTATGGGGTTGGATTTAGTGTCACCATGCGCGGTTCGTTGGAGACTTGCAATTTCATATTGTAATGTCATCAACCGTGCATTTTGAAGACACGAACACTCGATGATGAGATTAAACTCTAAGAGCGTTGTTTGTGTTGATGTCTAAACTGTGTTATATGAATATGTCTCTCTGATCTGTTAAACTGTGGGGAATTAATATTGGAAGAGTGTGATATTACAAACTGTTAAGTGATAAATTGCTTTTGGAAGAGTGTGATATTACAAACTGTGATGTGATAAATTGCTATTGTATGTCTGCTGGAAGAGTGTGATGTATCCCCTGTTAAGTGATGAATTGCTTTTGAAAGAGTGTGATATTACAAACTGTGATGTTATGAATTGCTATTGTATGTCTGTTAGAAGACTGTGATGTATCCTCTGTTAAATGCTGAATTTCTGTTGGAAGAATGTGGTATTTGATGTGTTACTGTTTAGTGATCTTGTTTGAAGTGTGATAGTGTGTGATATATGATGTGTTTAGGGTGAAGTGTTCTTGTGTGACGTGTCTTGCATAAGTCATATACATCCATTTATAGGTTTAGATTCACAGCTTTACAAAAGATTGTTTACTACTAAAACAAACTCTTTATTTGAGTTGTGTTTTAGTTGTAAACAAACAATCTTAAGCCTTATTCACATGCAAAATTCATCCAATGCTTCCACCTCCATTAGTTGTGTTCTGTGTAGGCATCCAAAACTTCCAAATTGCATCCAATACTTCCATTGCATCCAAAATGCATTCAAAATGTACTGCAAAATCCTTCTACCCATTCTGTACTGCAAAATGCTTCCACTTTCAATCAAAAAGCTTCCTCCATAGCCTGAATTAGATCCTCCAACCCATCTATTTCAATTTCTTCAATTAAAAATTCAAGACTAGATTAAACCACCTTAGGGTCCACTTCGAAATCAGTTGGAAGCTCACCTGCTCTCTGTAATGCAGATTTACCCATACGAACTAGAATTTCCTTTAGGCAGCTTTGCAGTGTTAGAAACACTGAATTCAATTTTGTGTGGCTTAAATCTTCAAAAGATTTCCTCACCACTTCTAACAAATCCTCCACTTTGTTAGCAGCTTCTTTGAATTGTAGAGACTGCTCTAAACCAACCCAAGTCCAAAATGTTAGTATTCGGACTCTTAGCAGGCTGAAACACAAGATGAAAATTGAGTCCATCTTATGTTGAAGCCTGCCTCCACTCTTCATCATCATCTTTTATATGTGGCTTAGCATTATCATGTTGTGTGTATATATCTTTGAATGCTCCACTTGGTCATTTAGACTTGATAGCTGGTTGGACCTGTTATGAGTGTAAATGAAATATAGTGCAAAATGAATGTATTTGTATGTATATCATGCGTGTAAACTATAATCTGTGTTCAGATTGTATACCTGGTCAATTAGAAACTTTTTTGTCTCATTCCTTTAGTTACAATACTTCCTGCTCTCTGTTCTTACTTTTCCTTTGTGCTGCAACTTGTTCCATAAAGGGGAAAATCCCTATCTTCCCATAAAAAATGCAGTCCCCGTTAGAGTCATAGGCTGGTCTTGCAACTGCAGCTAGAAACATGATCTTTCCAATAAAATTTTTACTTTCACAAGTCCTATGTGGTTCTGTTTCTTCTTGTAGGAGGTAGTATCTCTCTGTTGTTCTTGTTATGTTGAACCATTTCTCATCTATGTGAACTATTTGTGACATACACTTGAATTTAATCAGTTTCTTCACTATGTCCACTTCTAGTGCTTTAAGACTGTGTCTGACCCTTTTAATCTTGTGTTGGTGTGTGAGATATGGCTTTATAGCACTAGTATGAGGTCTGATAAGCCCCTGCTTGATCAACCTATGAACTGTACTCTTAGATGTGGCCATCTCTTCTGCTAAATCCCTAATTGTCCCTCTTTTCTTAAACTGAATACTCTTCATTTTTTCCTTATCCAATTTTTTGCCATAAACTCCATGTGGTCTAAGTGTTTTGTTGTTGACTAAAGAGATTGGATTACCTGATAGCAGCTGCTCTCTAGCTCTTTCCCATATCCTTCTAACAGTAGCAATGTGCACTCCAAATGTAGAACTGGCTAAAATGAGCCTGCCACAAGCTGGTTGGCCATTGCTCGACCCCTCCAACAAAAATTGGGTAATTGAATTACGCTCTTTGGTTAGATTTTTGGGTCTTGGTATTCTCATTTTGTAAAGTGTATTTATGAGCTGGGAAAGTGGTGTATTTGGTTGGAGAAGTTATTGTATTTGGAGTAGTAAGTGTTTATATAGTATAGTTTAGGTGGGAATTTGTAAATTTGTATCTATAAATTATTTTTGATAATGGATGGAAAAAAAAAACTTAATTACCTCCAAGTATTATGTAATGTAATGATGTTGCAGTTTTTGAATTATGAATTGGGGCGCATGACATGTAATGATGTTTCAGATTTTTTTAATTATGAATTGGAGATAATTTCCATTCTGATGTAATTTTTGTGATGATGTAAATTTGAAAAAAGTGGGATAGGTTAGTGTTTTTATATGTTGGCGCATTTTTTTCATGTTTGCGGCAGAAATCCCATAACTAGATTAGCTGCTTTCTTTTTTAAAATAATGTATTTTAATCTAGGGTAAAATGGTAAACTTCCTCTTCCAACTACCCAATACACATTAAATATTAATATTCCTTAAAGAATGTGCAAAAAGTAAAAGTAGCAATACTATTGGGACGGAGGGAGTATATAATAACAATTAATTGTATTTAAGACATTAAAAATGGAAAATAGATCTTTATAAAATATGATTATAAGTTTGATCAATAAAACAATGAAGTGAGTTACAATAAGTAGGAACCATAGTTTCATACCAACACTATACAGTAAGGAAATCAATAATAATCTTCTGGAAACAAAATATCGAACAATATAGTGGTGCTATTCAAAAGCAGTAGTATCAAAGCATCAAATTACGCAATCCATGTCTTTCACACCAATCCATATAAACAAATATATACAATAAGGCTCTCACCAATTACTAAGCAACTATAAATATAAGTTTGATCAAAAAAACAACGAAGAGTCACAATAAGTAGGAACCATGGTTGCAACATGCTAAAATCTGTTGACAATGAAGTAAGAGTTACAATAAGTAGAACAATAGTTGCACCATGATAATATCAGATAAATATAAGTTTAGCTAAACATTTAAGTCAACAAGACGATGAAGCAAGAGTTCCAATAAGTAGGAACCATAGGTGCAACATGACAATATCAAAAATCGAACAAGGTATATTTTAAAGCAACTCAAAATAAACCAAAACACTTTCAATATTAATAAGTGAACAATATACATGAGATTAAAAAAGAAAATAAACACTGTGGACAATTTTAAAAGCAATCAGCAGATGATCATTCTAATAAATCAATGAAGGATCAGTCGAATAAATGTAACAAATTGCAACAGCAGGCTAGATTGCTAACTACGTGAAGGCCATTATGTGCTATGCCTAATGCCTTCATGGAAACCTGCACAAAATCAATACCATTATTAGTGGGAAAAAGTAAGATAAGGGGAAAGTTGCTGTATGTGCAATAAAACTTGTTTGTTGTTTTAATGGTGTCACTGGTCTAATAAGAACTTTTCTTTGTTTCGCAGTTTGAGCACTTGACAATGCAACGTAAAGTTGACCGTGTGAAAATACAGGTTCTTTTAGATAAACGCCGACGTAATCTAAAGTTTGACCTTGTGCTTTATTAATTGTCATTGCATAGCACAGTCGTACGAGAAATTGTGTTCTTTTAAATGGAATAGATGAGAAGTTATCATGTGGAGGTTCTAACGTTATTCGTGGAATGAATACAGATTTGCCTGCATGTGTGCCAGCTGAAATTTCAGCATATATAATATTCCTGTCAAAACCTTTGCAAAGAAGTCTTGTGCCATTGCAAAGCCCTTCTGTTGGGTTGATATTTCTTAGTAACATTAAGCATAATTTGTGGGGAGGAAATCCAGACGGAGTTAAAGAATGAAATAATTCTTGTTGATCTGGTGTCACGTAGTGGCATGTACTTTTGTCACAACTAAAATATGTAATTTCTTTTTCGGGAAATTTGTTAATTAAGGCATCATTTATTCCATGGACGAACTCATTTCTTGTAGTAAGTGTGGCTCTTTTAACAAATAAGGAGAAATCGAAATTTTCATCATTAATGCTTGGAAATACAACGTTAACTAGTGTAGCAAATGATTCAATATTGTTTGTGTAAGATATGTTAATTGTATGGGGTATTTGGATTTCATCCTTATCATTTGTTGGTTCAATTCCATCGCCAACTCTTAGCATATAATCTGAAAAATTAGGATCAAGAATTGCTCGCATATTTTGCTGCAACTTTAATTTTTCAAATCTATCCCATAAAGGTGACATAATAATGGAAGTGTTTATAATGTCGTTTCTTTAACCCTGAGTAATAATTGGCAAAGTCTGTCTAAAGTCTCCCCCAAAGACAATAACCTTGCCTCCAAAATGTATGTCTGAATTCAATATATTTCGTAACATTTCATCAAAAGTTTCAATGTTAGTACGTTATGCCATTGTAGCTTTATCCCATATTATCAGTTTTGCTACTCTTATTAAGTGAGCTAGTGTGCTTTGTTTGCTAACATTACATGATTGAAAGTCATTTTCATTTAGAGGAAGTTCAAATCTTGAATGTGAAGTCCTCCCTCCTGGGAGTAAAGATGTTGCTACTCCTGATGGCCAGCTGATCATATTGTAGCAAGCAATGCTTTATACAGGAAAGTTTTTCCAGTACCTCCAGGGCCATCAACGAAGAATACATTCGATAAATTATTGTTAACATGGTATAATATTTGATCATATGCAACGCTTTGTTCTTTATTTAACTTTTCAATAGCCAAAGTACCTTCAGTAGGTATATGCGCGTCATGTTCAGCGTGTAATTCTTTCGTCAAGTTGTCATGAAAGCTTGTTGGTTGGTCATCATCTACAGTGAAGAAATCTTTTAATTTCTTCCCCATTGAGTAAAGATAGTAATCAAGAATGTTTAGGACTTTCTGTCTAATTACATTATGTGAGATGTTGGTTTTTTGCCGAAAATCTTCAGATAAGAAATCCTCAAATTTCAACCATAATTATTTGAGCCTTTTTGGATTACAATAAACAAGAACAGTGGCAGATAATTGTCGTAGAGCAGCAAGCATTAAATATGTTGCAGCTTCTTGAATACACATTTCAGCAGTGTTATCATCTTCTATTAGTCCTAGTTTTTGTGATGTTTCTCTGTATGTGCAGTATATGGCTCCATTTATCGTTCTTAAGTATTTAAATGAAGGAGGTTTTCTAATATGGAGTAATAAGAGTTTCAAATAGAAAGTTTCACCCTGAGATGGTTGACAACTGACAATTCTAGCAACTACTTGTCGTTTAACACGGGGTTTCCATTCTCTTATGTCATCATGCACGTAAAGTATTCAGGAAACTCAATGTATAAGCAGTTGAGGCTTTTTGCGTACTCATCATGTTCATTCATGTAAAAGAATTGTGTTAGCATAGTTTTTATATTTCTAAGATTGTTGGCAATGTTAGTTAAGGATTGGTCTGCAGGGAAAGTGATTGTATGCTCATTTTCTAAATGAATTGGTAAGCATATTACAGGAGGATAAATGTGGCTTTGTTCAAATCTAAATATTCGCCAAACTGCTTCAGGAGGGGATATCCATCTAGCATTTTGGAAATTGTTTATTTCATCTATTGTTGGGTCGTCATTATCAGTAAGTAGTGTGTAAGAAATTTTATCGCGCCCTTTGTAAATGTATTTGTACATATATTTTGCTGCTTGGATGGTTGAGCAAATTTCAACCTTAATGTGACAGTTAAATTTTGCAAAAAGATATGGATTATAAGGCACAACCCATCTGTTATCAAGTTGGGAACCTCTAACATTGACAATGCGTTTGTTATTAGCACGACGATAAATAGGATATGAATTCGTCTCAATTTTTGTATTATCTGAGAATTCTTTAGGGTAATTAGACTTGCAAACACCTTTTTTCATGCAATGACATGTTGGATTAAGTGAACCACAAGGGCCATGCATCATATGTTTAGTTACTAAAGAAAACAAATACGGATCAATAGATGGATCAGGGAGTTCTGCAGAACAATTCTGTCATATGCTTCAGGAGTAAACATTTTTTATTATTGATTTAAGATTAGTAGAAAATGAGCATGAGGTAAACCCCTTTTTTGAAATTCAATCATGTAAGTGTAGGCAATAACATGGCCAAAGATTTCTTTGTCAAATAATTCTTTTTTCAGAACTTGAAGTTTTGCATGAAATATTCTAGCCAACAAATCTGGTCTGTTTTGTATTTCATTAGATGGTATGCATAATGCCTTGATTTCTGGCCAGTTAGGGTTTGAAGTAATTGTCAAAAATATATCTGGTTTCCCATACCGTTGAACTAATGCTATAGCATCCACATATTTTTTGCGCATATCTCTATGGCCGCCTATGAATGACTTAGGGAATAATGTACGTAAACCAATATCAGAACCTATTTCACATCCCTGTTCAATTCAATCTAATAAGCCACGATAAACTTACTTTCTTAGACGTTTTTGCACTTTTGTACTTCTGAAGAAATCTAATCTTGATGTTTCAATTTTAATGTACATATCTGCAACATATTGTTGCAGAAGCCTGCCTGTATGTAATAAGAATGACGTATCATTTTCTCTTATTTGTAGCTTATAACAGTAAAATTCACGACAGGATACCGTTCTTCTATCACTACTCTTTTTTTGGGAACCTACATAGTAAGGATTTAAATTTAACGTAGCAACAAAACAACTTAAAAAAATTAGGTGTAAGGTCAATAAAATATTTGAAAAATTACCTTGATTTTCAGAGTAGAAATTCCTCTGCGTCTGCGCTGCTATGGATATCACGAATATGTTCACCGTCGCATGTTGCCTGGGGGCCGTTTCTTTCTGTCGTTGATTTAGTTTTTTAATGGCACGATGCCAACCGGGCTCTCCATTGGGAAATATTAAAGGGTATTTCATAAGATCATAGCAACCAAAGTAATGTTTAATAATTTGCGTATAGCTGCTATTTGGATAGACTTGAATGCGTGGGCTAGTATATTGTTCATTATTGTTTGTTTCAAGCCATATTCCAGCAACTTGAGATGCAGAAGGTTTATTGAAAATGTTTTGGTCAGATAAGGGGTCTACATGCAAAGCAATTTTATAATCGTTCAAGTTATGGACATTGTTAAGGCTGCGAAAAAAATTTGCATAAGGATTTACTTGTAAAATATGTAGCAACCTTTCCCCAAGGAACTCTCTGAATTTTGAGCTAATTAACATACGGTTTAAAATCTCATGCTCTGTGTCAAAGAAATACAGCTGAAGGTTTTTTGGGCTTTTATTGTCTGATGGTATTAATGAGTTTAGAAAATGATAAAGATGTCCTTGTACTTTTAAGGTATAAATTCCAGCATTTCTTTTAGCCAAAGATTTATCAGTATGCACACCTAATGAAGTGAAAGCAAACATGTTTTTATAACTACGGACATAGGTAAAAAAAATTTTAGCAAGATCATTTTTTGTCAACGTACAGATGCACTAACTCTTCAGGCATTTCAGTTTGTGATAATTTTATATCTCCTAAGGAGCAGCAAAATGTTGGTGGTTCCATGTAAATACGTTTTGCATCACAAAATTTACAATTCGGTACATTAGGCAGCATATCTGGCGCTTCAGGCAGACATTTTAAAAAGGGTCAATTCTTACAGGTAATGCATTAGATGTCGTTTTATGTAATTTTACACGCTGTTTTTTTCGACATGTATTCTTAGCTAATTTTCGCTCTTCCAAGCAGGAGTATTTTCTTTTGTGAGTACTTCTGGATTGACGTGACATGGGTATCGAGGTTCTTTTTCTTGGCATTATTATTTTGAGGTTTAAGCAAGGTAAATAGTGAATTATGTGCAAATATTTCTACAGGTATCTCTGTTATGAAGGTGAACAACAATAAGTCACAAGCAAGGCAAAATTATAAAATTAAGAAATCATAAACACTAACAAAAATAAAAGAGGAGCTTGCCTTTTATAAGCGCTTACAAGTGTGCCGTGTGCCAACTGGTGTGCCGTATGCGTAACGAACAGCAACAGCTACAAAATATTGGAAAACAAAAACACATTTTTTACAATTGTCATATGTATGAATATTGTCTAAAAATACATTTCTGCTCCTTTGTTTACAATTTACAAAGTAATTCAGCACATGATTGAGCAGGAGGAGTAAATAGACAGCTAGTGTATATAACCTATGTCATAGTATAATTTGCATTTTTCTTAAAGTGGGTACATAAGGTTAGACCATGTTTCATTTTAGAGCGAAGAGTAAAATCTCGTGACTAATTTTATGTTACAAGCTTTTATGCTAAGCACGGCATAGTACAAAAATTACCATTTTACTTTAGAATTTGTAATATAAGTTTGAATTCCGTTTTGATACAATGGTAATAGATAGTTGTTTGGTTATTCATGAATAACAATAAGTAAATAAAAGTATGAAACTAAAACTAAATAGAGTTCGTACTTATTTAGTGAATGTACTTACGTTGTATGCCTTTTATTTTTTTAATTACAATGGGAAAGTAATTCTCTCATTTATGAGTTCATCTGAAATTTTTACATGATATTATAATTACAAAATAATTTTATTTGTTAATACATTAGTAAATTTAGAAGTAGTTGGATGCTAATTAAAACATAAGCAGTGAGATGAGTAGTAGTTATTTTAGAAAAGTTGCTTTATTATGATATACTAACTACAAACGACGTGTTTCAAGGGGAAAAGTACATAAATAAAGGCCAAGATCATTTCAGTTTCACTAATCTGTATTGTCAAAATTTTTAAAGCGTCCGAAAGCTATTGTTGATCATACTCTTAATGATAAATATGGATGTGGTTCTTACTTAAAAAATTACGTAATTAGAGGACAAAAAACAGATTTAGCAAACTACCAAACAATGAGGTGGAGTTCTGCAGTCTAAAATAAGGCACCATCTATTTCATAAATAAGTAAAGAAAGGCTGAGAAGCAGCAGATAATCAAAACAATAAAAGAGTTGAAAATAGTATGTCTGTAGGACAATTAATCAATCAGCAAGAACTTTATCAAAATTAAGAATTTTAAAACAATCGTCATACTCTCCCCTAGACCCAAATTTCAGCGACCTTTTATACAGGACCTTAGCATTGTTAATCAAGATAGAACCTGGTGATACTAAATGATGGTGTAAATCATTGTAAACTAGTTTTCACAAACAACTTTCAAATACTGACAGTGTTTCCATTACTGAAGTTTTTAATTTATTTTCTTGAATGTTCTATTGGTTAAAAATAATAGACCTGTCCTGTTACTAAACTGGAAATTTTTTCTTATGAAATTAAAATATACCAATTTCCAGTACTGCAGGAACGGGAAGTTGAATGGGAGTTGCTAGATAAGGTTTAATGCTATGAAGGAGTCTTTTATAATTATTTCAGCATAGGTCTGCACTGCACTTGTAAACTTGTTTCTTTAGTTGATCGTGTTCACACTTAATTAAACATTAGTTTTTCCATGTTCAAGAGTGGAATGCACTTAAGTCAATGAATAGAAATAAATGGGGAAAAAAGGCAAGCAAAACAATAATTGTTTATTGAGCAGATTATCCCTACAAAACTTGTAGTAATTCTTTGACCTACCAGCACAAAATGAAGTAGTTGTCAACATCAGAAACTATGTACTGCACACTCATGATTATATATATTTGATATTCATATGTATGAGTTTGTATAATTCATGTTATGGCATTAGAGTGAATTTCTCGTTAAATAAACTACTATTTTCGTACGACTCATTCTTTCAGCCCTTCAACACTGAAAAGGTTCGCACACCTACTGACATATCATTTAAGTAAATGAAATAACATGCATGCTTGATTAAAAAAAGTTAAATATAATGTAAATTGCAGACATTAAACACATGCCAAAAGATTAACTATTAGATGTTTGCAAAATAAGTCTATCATAGTGTGTGGGTATTGACTTCTCCCTCCAATCAATCATGGTCAAGAAATTGAAGCAAGTCTAGAAGAAACAAACAATCAAACCAAGATTACCATAACATAAAAGCTAAGTTCAAGGATAACAAAAATGTAGCTGATCGTTTTTGGGGAGGAGTAATGACATGAGCAAGCACAAAAATAGTTAGTCTTCTATGGAGCAATTTCTCAAACACTTAATGGACAATAGATTCCTGCATCAACAACAACCAAAATATTCATGAATTAACATAATCCACTCCTCGAAATGAAAAATAAACTTACATTAGTCGAAGAACAACAGCGGACGCTCATGAATTAAGATGCATGTTCAACAAAGCAACCCAATTTTTGTTTAGACTATAATCAAATAAGTTGGATAAAATTCAAGAGCAAATCAATCTACGAGTACCAGTACATAAATAAAGTAGAGTAGACTCATGGGTATGTTCAAAAGCCACGGTATTAATTAATCAAAGCAAACAAAGGGTAGGAACATGTTGAACGAAAACAAAAAAGAAAATAAAATTGGGCTTTCTCTTGAAATTGAGTGCGTATCAGATTTTTAGTAGAGGTGGACTCAACTTTCATCAAATCATTCGATAAATTTTAACAAACGTAACTGACGTATGCAATTCCATAACCAATTGAAGAAAAAACAAGCACACAAGCAGTAATTAAAGAAGAAGAGTTACCCGTTCAATAGGGAGACACCGAACACGTTGGCGGTGAAAAGCAACAGAATCAAGAAAATCTGGCGTGTGGGAGAGAAATCCACGAGTTAGGGCTTCTCGTAGCGGTGGGCCAACAGAATTGAGGGATTAAGAACATAAATTACCAGCAGAGGGGTGACCGATGGCGGCGTAATTGTTGGAGGTTTACTTGGGGCGAAGGAAAGTGGAAGAAGATGAAAGATGAAACGGAGCAGGAAAATGTGGGATAAGCGGTGGTGAGTGAATTTTGTGTGTGGGCAGAGGCTGCTGTGTTCAACGCGTAGGGAGAGAAACCGAGAGAGAGGGCGGCGCAAAGGCAACCAGCAAAGAGGAGAGATGGAATGGAACAGGAAGCTGCTGCTTCAAACGCGTAGTCAAAGAGAGAGAGAGGGACAAGGGGAAAGGGAGGTAACAAACGCGTAGTGGGAGAGATAGAGAAAGGGACACGTGGAAAGGAGGTAACCTGCGGGAAAAAATAGGCCCACGTTGCAGGATATTTTTAATAAAAATACATAAATATTTAATATTTCTTTTAATTAAAAAATTAAAATATTAATCAAAATAAATTTAAATAAAAAAATTGAATACTAATTTGAAGAAACTTCAGGTAATTAAAAAAATTAAACGAAATCAACCATATATTAATAAAAAGAATATAATAAATAAATTTTCAAAATAAAATAATAAATTGATAACTTGAAGAAAGCTTCAGGTAATTAAAAAATTAAACAAAATCGACATATATATTAATAAAAAGTAATAAAATAAATAAATTTAAAAAATAAAATAATAAATTAATAAATGTGTTAATTAAAAGAAATTATTACTTCGATATGTTGATTGTGCTTTTCTTATCTAACAATCTCTCCGCCTTATTTGTGAGATTTAGTGAGCATCTCTTGCATGATCCATAGCCTGTATTTCTAAGTTTGAAATTATTATTTTATAATGGTGTTTCACTATCTGTATTTAATACAAAAAATATATACCCTAACAAATTAAATACGAGATGGTGATTTAAGAAATGAATGTAAAAAGTGAGATACATCTAATAAATATGATAATAGATAAATTAAATAAATAGAATATGTGAGCCCATTGGTATATTTATCATATGGCTAAATGTAGTGTGCACCCGGGTGCACACGAAGCTTCGTGTGCTCCCACGTACAAATATAAGCAAAAACATATACAATTATGAGTAAAAATGTATACAATTTAATTGTTAATTTTTTAATAAAAAATTGAGTGTAAAAAATTGTACAATTATTAAAATACATGTATACACTATTGAATAAAAAGTTATACACATATGAATGCTTGTTTTTTTAATGAAAAACTTAGTGTGAAAAAAGTATACAATTATTACAAAACACGTATACAAAAGAGAATAACATGTATACAAAATAGAATAAAAAATTATACAAATATGGGTGCAATGGTGCACCCGGGTGCACCTAATATACACTCTTATCATATATGCTTTTTAAGTTGTTATTTTTTTAATAATACAATTAAATCTATTTTCAACTTTGTGCTCATTCAATTTATTTAAGAAATTTTGTTCAACTATTCGTCTAGCATATAAGAGGCATATATAGATAGCTCTTGATAGAGATGTCAAAATTATGACGGGAAATACATTGAAATTCAGCGCACTTGTCATATTGGAGAATATATAATTTATTAAAATTTTAGGTGTATCGAATTTTTTAGTAAGATATGATATTGTATTGAAAATACTAATACGAAGTGATCCACCTTATATACATAACTTATAATTAAAATACTAATTTAATCCCAACTTTCGAGGGCGGACTCGGAATCAGATCCATAAGAACGACAAATGAAGCTTACCTCATGAAGCTTTCATGGGATATTCTTGAAGGCAAAGGAGCACTTGGATTTCTGAAGGATAGATGGTTTAATGGAGTTCATCCCAAGGCTACATATGTCCCCTCCTCTATCTATTCGGCATGCATGGCTCACATTTGTAGGTTAATGGAGGATGAGATGTGGATTGTTGGTATTAATTCTAAAGTCAGATTTTGGTTGGACAATTGGATAGGTACTCCTATTGCGGACTTGGTAGATATCCCCTATGAATATAGACATCTTTTTGATCAAGTTATTGGTGATTATTATTACGATGGCTTCTGGCATTTTACTGAGAGTTTTACGGAGACTTGCCCTCAGATTGTAGATGTCATTCTTTGCACAAGGATGTCGCCTACAGTTGTGGATTGCAGGATTTGGCGTAGATCTATACAAGAAAAGATTTCGTCGAAAATAGCATATATGCATGCGAGGCAATATTTCATTGAACCATCTTGGGGATCATAGATTTGGGATCGATTCATACCAAATAGAAGATCGATAACCATGTGGAAGGCTATTAAAGGAGTACTCATTACTTGGGAAGTGATTCAGAACCGGGGATTTAAAGGAACTTCATGTTGTTATTTGTGCAAGCAACATGAAGAAACGCTTGATCATATATTCTTTTCATGCCCTATATCTTTTGGAATTCTGCAGCAGTTGTTGTCGGTATTTCACTTTGGGGAAAGAATAGCTACGGACAGACATTCGTGGGTTTTTTGTTACAGGCCATAGATGTCAAGGGGAGCAAGCAAATTGTATCTCTGTGGAGGTTAGCTGTGGTCACGTACATCTGGCTTATATAGAAAGAATGAAATTCGGCAATGTATGATGGCTACTTGGAGGAGAACGGTGAGATATCAAGGATAAGACAATAAGTTTGCCGGGTATTAAAGCTATCATTTTTGCTTTAATCAGGGAGGGGAATGAGTTTAACATGGGTTGTATGAGCAACTCGGATGAAGATCTTGTAACTCTAAAGTTTTTTAAGGTTTCTGGCCGTCCAAGGCGAGCACAGCAAGTGATTCCGGTCAGGTGGATGCCTCCATCAGCAGGATGGGTAAAAGCTAACATGGACGGCTATGCTAAGGGTGCGCTGGGTAATATTCTGGTGGATGGATTTTTTGAAATAGTAGGGGCTTCCCAATGGGTTGCTTCACAGGCGGTTTTGGCGTTGGATTTGCGATAGAAGCAGAGCTGGCAGCAGCATACTTGGCAATTGAATATGCACACGATAGGGGCTGAAGAAAGCTTTGGTTGGAGACTGACTCCATGTAAGTATTGCATGCGCTCACACACCCCTCTCCGACAATCCTATAGAAGTTTATTTCTAGCTGGATGAAAGTAAAGGAGTTACTAAGGCAAATAACTTTTCATGTCCCACACATTTATAGGGAGGGCAACACAGTGGCTGATGTGCTTTCACCTATTGGAGGTCTTCTTGCCTGGCACAACCCAGCGCCAAATGTCCTGCTGAAGTCTATGTACTATGATATGAATTTCGATTATTATAGATTTAGATAAGGCTTGTATTTTTCTTAATATCTTTTGCTTCTGACATTTGTTTTCCTCTTTATAATATCATTTATTTGTTAATACAAACACTGTCTTTATGCAAACTTGTATTTTTTTCTCACGTAACTTGTGACAATACTTACTATATTATAAAATAAAAACATTAGCGGAAACTAAATAAGTACACAACCTAACCAACAGGTCATCATCTCTTTACATCCGTTCAAAACCCTAAAGGAACTCCACAGCTTGCACAGTTACATCACATATCTCAATAATCAGTAGGCTCACCTACAAAGCATAAACTAGTGAGATAAAATTCAATAAATAGAAATCATGCATGTCAGTAAATAGAAATCATGTATGACAGTGCATGAAAATGCATTTATTCTAGTTATCGCCTATTCACTAGTCTTTCCAGTTACTCTTTTTTATATTGAAAATTGTTCATGTTTTGGGATCCCAAAGACACACTTATGATATGTACCTAAATGAGCTCAATAGTGGACTAACACATAATCTGACCGATAAATCATTCTCATTAAAGTGAACTAACACATAATTTAACAGACGAGTAGTTATGAATAAAGTTGACCTGACACATGACTTGTTGAACCAATACACGGTTTGAACCATCACATGGTTCCTAAATAAAGATAAGCCGACACACGACTCGAACTGATACACAGTTCTTGAATAAAAATGAGCCGACACACGACTCGTACTGATACATGGTTCTTGAATAAAGAGTGTATATATAGTGGCCGCACAAACTATTAGTATCTTCTTAATTTTGGGAAAAATATTTTTATGGTTATGCATGGTATGCTTGATGTCATGCAACAAAGAACAATTAAATATGCATCACAACCCATTTACGATATTAATATCAACATTTCATCAAAGTAAAACAATAATTTTATCTGAAATCATGTAGATCTACATAAAGAACAACAACTTCAGCCTAGATCACACAAATCTGTATAAACAACGATATCTTCTCAGATCATAAAGATCTATATGGAATAGTTTTACATCACACAAATTTACATATGTAAGATAATGATTATATCTCAAATCACACAAATTTACAAATTGTATCACAAATTAATAAAAAATAGTTCACAAAATAATATATTTATGCATTGTAGTTGCAGATGGACTTCTACTTATCTGGATACCAAATGTAATAGTATTTATCTCGTGAAGAATTGTGACTAATCTCCTCTTTCTCATTTCGACTGTCCATGCTCCCTTTTATTTTTCTCTCTCTTTTCTCTTCTTTCTTTCTCTCTTTTTATTATTATTATTTTTTCTTCTTCTTCTCCTCCTAACTCTAGGCGATCCCTAACTAGACTGGACAATCTCCAAATGGAGTAATCACCCAATACTAACTATATATACGTGAGTAAGGTGCACTAATTTTTTTTATCCACGGAATATTCTATTTGTAAAAGCATGAATTCTATTGTTAAATTGGTTTACCGACAGATTAACAACAAAATTTATTGGTAAAGTGGTGGTTGGTAAATTTTTAACAATGAAAATTCAATTACGTTGATAAATAATTCCGTTGGTAATCTGTTGCTAATAATTCCGTTGGTAATTTATATAATGATTTCGTTGGTAATTACCAATGGATTCAATTCTATTGGTAAAATAGAGAATAAATTCATTGGCATTCCATTGCTAAAAGAAAAATATAATTTTTTTGATAATCTATTGGTAATTACCAATAGATTGAATTCTATTGGTAAATTCCATTATTAAAAAGAGTTTTTTTTGTAGGGTGGGGTGAGTCGGTGATTCACCGCTCTTCCCAATAATAATAATAATAATTATTATTATTATTATTATTATTATTTTTATTATTATTATTATTATTATTATTATTATTATTATTATTATTATGATTATACGTGTAATACTTAATAACTAAGATAAATACATTTATAAGTTAGAGTGAGTCTAATGTGAATTGAGTTCACACGTGAACCCTATTTTTGAAAAATTAATCTATAATATATAAAAATTACTTTTTGAAGAGTAATATTTTTTATTCAAAAGAGTAATAATTCATCTCTCTAAAATGAGTAATTTTTCATGTACTAAAGAGTAATCGATAAATTAGAATTTACAGTAAATTGAAGAGTAATTTTTTTATTTAGAAGAGTAATAATTTATGTCTTTAAAGAATAATTTTTCATGTACTAAAGAGTAATTGTTGAAAACATAGTTTCCGTGTACACCTAGTTCGCACAAGTGTTTGCATGTATAAATTAATTACATCCATATGTGCATTTTTTTTACCACTGTTTTTTTACAAAAGTATGTATAATACTTAATAATTAAAACATAATGTATTTATATACACTAAAAAATTTAATTATATATCCAAATTAATTCATACAATGGATTAATTACTCATAGATACACACTTTGTACCCCTAATTACTATGAGATACATTGATTTAAAATAATTACTCTCACATACAAAATATTAAAATAAAATACCAAATATAACCCTAAACCCATACACTTTTAAACCACAAACCCTAAACCCTCACCCACCGTCGGACCGCCACCGGCGACCGATCATCGGAAAATTGTCGCGACCCGAGCTCAGCCGGCCGACCGTCGGAGCACTGCCGGACCGCCGTCCGGCCGCAGAAAGTTGCCGGACCGCCGCCGGAGCTCTGTTGGGCCGCCACACTTTTTTGCTGCACACACTTTTTTTACTGCACATACTTTGCTGCACACGAACTTTTGCTGCACACAACATTTATGTGTAGCACATTTTAGGGGTAATTTTGGAATATCACTATATATTTTTGTAGTTAGTAGTAATATTTTTGTATGTTTGTATCTCATAGTAGTTAAGAATTTTTTTGTGTACCTAGTAGTAATCCTCCCTACAAATATCTATAAACACATATATATTTATATATTGTCATCATTATTATTATAGATGTATCAACTAAAAATGCAACAACAAATAAAATGCAGAGATAATTATCTCATAATTATAAAATGTACGAAACATAAATTAAATTATATTGGCACATGAAGAGTAAGATTATTTCATAATTATAAAATGTACGTAACACAAATTAAATTATATTGGCAGATGAAGAGTAAGAAACTTTGATATTAGAATAATCGTCAATACCATGATATCAAAATACCGTAAAATATATTATTTTTGATAACTCGATACAGTGTATACCATACCAACATGTTGAATGCAATTAAAATTATTATTCATATATAATATTTAAGAGAATCAAAATTTAAAATCTTACAAACTCATAATTCGCATAGCGGCGGGCAGATTTGTTAATATTTCTATGTTATGTAAATACTTAATACCATTTAATATATTTTTGTTAATATATCTAGACTGTACGGTATTTTACACTATAATTTAATTTGATCATGTTGGGCTCTTTGGTCTATCTTGTGGCCCAACTGCTGGTCTTCAATTTTAGTATTGAGCTTGGTTAAGCTAAGGTCCATCCCTCTAACCCTCTAGTCACTCAATCCTAATGGGACCCGAACACTCTTCTCTTCCCTCTTTGATTCTTGCCGTTGTTGCCATGAATGGAAAGATTAATCTTTCCTTTCATGTGGTGGCTAGGCTCCTGTATAAGTAGGGACCTTGCCTTCACTTATCAGTACTACGAAATAGAGTGTGAGTGTTTACGTAAGTTCATTTGGTGGGTTTATAGTCTAAATCTATGGTGGGTTTATTTTTGTTACCACTGTGTGATCATCGGTTCTGTTGTGAGCCAAACCTCAGGATTCTAAGCACCATCGTCTTGTCTTCCCCGACGTGCTGACGGCCGAGATACCCAACAGTAGTATCAAAGTCGGTCGGTCGCCTCACATCGACCTCTGCTCTGGTGCTTTGTGCTCCTCCTTTTCAGGGAAGTCACTGTCTCTTATTTTCATTTTCTGTGATCTACTTTGTGTTTCTAGATTTATTCCAATAGATCTGTTTCTGACTTGAACTTTTGATTTCGTTCTTAGTTCTCATCTTCGGTGTGTGGTAGCTATTGCTGGTGCCCTTCGTGTGGCTTGTAGTACCTGCTCTTGGCCATTCTGAGCCTTCGCTTAAGTGGCTCCAGTGAGTTCTGGAGGTGTATTGAGATTTCATCTGAAATCTCGCTCTGGTATATTGGTTTGTTACCCTCTCTATTTCAGCATACTAGTGTCACTGATTGTGACCATAGGGTTGGGATTCTGTGCTGTTAGTCATTTAGAATTTTTTATGCTTGAGACGGCTGGTCCTCTTGGTAATCCTATTTGATTATTTGCTTTTGTGAATCTCATTTCTGGGCATATTTTTCGCTGCTGCAAATCTATTTTTCTATCTGTCTGTGTGTGGCAGATTGTTTATTTATTATTTATTTCTTTCTCGTGATTGTTCTACGTAGTTTTTGAATACCTATGGCTTCTCTATTGTCGTTTGGACAAGCCCCATTTAATAAAAAAAGGTGACTTCAGTATCTAAAAATAGAAAATTAAGTGTATCCTTATCCAATAACGGGTATTTAAAACTGAAGATCATTCTTATGAGAAGGATACTACTGATGCTAACAAGACTGAAACGAATGAACTTGCTTTGTCTGCTATTATCTTGAATTTATCTGACTCTGTGTTGAGAAAAGTTGGTATGCATGACTCTGCTAAAAAACTTTGGGACAAGTTGGGTGAGTTATACACTGAAACTTCCTGCCTAGTAAACTGTTTCTGCTTAAAAAGTTCTTTCGTTTTAAATTGGATTTAAACAAAGATATTGAATAGAATCTTGATGTGTTTACTAAGCTTATTCTAGATTTTAAATAGTCTTGTGACAAGCATATTGATGAATATTCTCCAATTGTACTATTGAATGCTATCCCTGAATCTTACAATGATGTTAAATATGCTATTAAGTATGGTAGAGATGATATTACTTTGGATGTTGTGATTAATACTCTTAAGAGTAAAGAGCATGATTTAAGTCAGAATGAAACTCACTCGGGGGGTGTTATGCATGTTAAGACGGTTAAACCTAAGAACAAAGGTAAGAATAGGAGATGCTATAATTATCATGAATGTGATCATTATGCCAATAAGTGTCCTCACTCCAAGAAGGATAATAGTAGTGATCAAGCAAATATTACAACTGAAACTGTGAATTATGGTGATATTTTCTGATTTATGTTGATGTGTATTTAATTGTGCATTTTAAATACTTTGTGTATTTTTTAATGGCTTATTATTTATGCATGTTTGTGTGGAAATGTGTTTTCCTTGATTTATGTAATTTCTCTATATGAGAAGTACTTTGAAATAAGTTTTCTGACTAGCATATTTATTTGTTAATTTTGTTTTTGTTGTTGGTTGCTCCTAATGAGGTGGAGCACTATTATTGGTTTACTATTTATTGGTATTGTTTGTGCTTATGTGCATTTGTTAGTTGCTCTTAGTAAGGTGGAGCACTATTGTTGATTTACTATTTGTTGGTATTGTTAGTGCTTATGTGCATTTTATATGCTTATTTGTGTCTCTTAGTGAGTTGGAGCATGTTTTCATTTTGTTAATGCTTTTATGCATTTTATATGCTTATTTGTGTCTCTTAGTGAAGTGGAGCATGTTACATGAATCTAAGCTTTTGTAGCTCTTGTTAGATTATGTTTTATCTATGTGTGTCTCTTTGTGTGGTGTATTCATGATATATTTAAATGCTATAACTTTGTTTTTTTGTGTTTGGTATGCGTGCGTGTCTTATAAACTTTGTGTTCTGATCTTGGTGATTACCCTGTGAACTTCGTGTTCATGATCTCTGTGATCACTTTTGAGGTTTGTTCTCTACTCACTATATCTTTGTGATATTGTGTTTCTTTGCCTTTGTGGCATTTCCCCTCGCGGGGCTTTGTGTTGGATTTTGCACTAACTATTGTTTTGTAAATGTGCAGGTTTGTCCGGGAAGGTGCAATGATGAAATCCTGACTAGATGAACACAGTGGTGAGTTGGACCAAGGTGAAAAATTATTGGGTCCTTTGGGCTATCTTGTGGCCCAACTGCTGGTCTTCAATTTTGGTATTGGGCTTGGTTAAGCCAAGGGCCATCCCTCCAACCCTCTAGTCGCTCAACCCTAATGGGACCCGAACACTCTTCTCTTCCCTCTTTGATTCTTCCTGTTGTTGCCATGAATGGAAAATTGATCATTCCTTTCATGTGGTGGCTAGACTCCTACATAAGTAGGGCCCTTGCCTTCACTTATCAGTACTACAAAATAAAGAGTGTGAGTGTTTATGTGAGTTCCTTTGGTGGGTTCTAACCGGCAGGTTTTTTTTAAAAAAAATTGTGGTTAGAAAAAGATATCAGAAACAACGATTCCAAATCATATCTGAAATCACTTTAGGATCGGTTCCGGTTCCTCGTATTTTGGAACTAGAACGGACAATTCTTAACCAGGATGCATATCTAATTTTAAGTGTAAAATGGTATACCAAATGCGTTATATAGGGCGGATATATTAATATTTTAGGTATATCTTATATATACTAATTGCGAATATGCTGCTATAAATAACTTTTTAAAAGTATGAGATGTCGCAACGTGGTTAATTATCGTATTTTTAATTTTAATTTCATATATATAACCTTTCTACTTTTATTTATTTACTAGATATTACCTATCCGTGCGTTGCACAGAAAGAATTAAGTATATTACAATTATATCTTTTATATTTAATTTTTTTAACCGTAATATATATATATATATATATATATATATATATATATATATATATATATATATATAATTATTTATCTATTTGAATTATGTATTTTACAAAAAACTACTAATTATTTATGTATAATATATAAATGTATTTTTTTTAACATAACGTAGTTTTATATTGATCAATTAATTAAATCGCATTATTTATACACTTATTTTTTTATAACATTAAATTTGATTCGATATTTAAGATAAATAGAGTATATATTAACTTTATATTATTAAGTATTTTAATATTATTTTATTTTAATTGATATATATTTATTTTTTTTAAAAAAATATAATCTCTCTTTTTTAAGAAAGATATAGTATACTATAATTTATATTTTATTTTTAATTGAATAATGGATAAATAAAATATAAAATATTAGTTAATATAATAAATTATAAATATTAAAATAATATTTATGGAGACGATCCTAATGAAAATAAAGTTGAAAAAAATTAAAATAAATCAGAAAATTTTGAAAATAAATTTCATACATTAATTAATCCTAAAGATTAAATTAAAAGAATATTTATAGGGACGATTTTAATGCAAATATAATTGAATGAAAAATTAAAATAAAATAAATTCATCAATCCAAACATTGACGACTTTTTTTAATGATTGAAGCAGCAAATAAGATCAAATAAAAATAAGAACAATAAGGTTTAAAAAATGGGTTAATTGCGCCAAAAGTCCCAACCTTTTCACAAATTTCAAATTAGTTCAAACTTTTCAATATTTACAAATAAATTCTCGACCTTTAACATTTTTTTCAAATCAAGTCACGGGGCAGCGGGAGCAAGTCGGATCCCCTGTTACAGAATTGTGTTTCATCTACTATTTCACTCTTTGGATGAATGACACTTGTACATCTTACCAAATAAAGAAATGAAAGATTAACTGCTATCTTAAGGTTAGTTTAAACCACCTTCAATAAATAAGGAAATATCAATCTCAATAAATCACACAAAAAAGGAAATAAGATTTTAAGTATATTGAGTTTACAATAAAAAATCATATTAAATAAAAATCACCAATACACTATTAGTGACAAAATTTTCTTCTCTTCAAATTCTTTTAGAAAAAATAATAAAGATAAAAAGAGCATCTTTATATTATCTCAATATAAATGTAAATATGTTATAACTACTACGTATATTATTTTCCAAATTATTGTTTTAAAATTTAAAATTATTCCCTTTTAATTATTACATTTGACAATCTTCTTTAAATTTTTGTGTTATTCAACCTACCACATGAGATTTGCATGCCATTATATTCATTATATTTTTCATCTTTGTAAAATATCGAAATACAATTTATATATTCATTATATTAAAAAATTGATAATACGTAATTTACTTTATATTTTACGGAATATGTTTTTTATATTGTAAACTCAATATACTTAGAATCCTATTTCCTTGTTTGTGTGATTAATTGGGATTAATATTTCCTTATGTGTTGAAGGGTGGTTTAAACTAACGTTAAGATAGCAGTTAACCTCTCATTTCTCTATTTGGTAAAATGTACAAGTGGCATTCATCCAAGGAGTGAAATAGTAGATGAAACATAATTATGTAACAGGGGATCCGACTTGCAGCGGGAGGCCTACCCGATGGCTGACGTGTCACCGTTTATTACACGTCCCCACCCACGAGTCGAAAACAATGCCGTTTTGTGCCCCATCTGTTTTTTCCACGTATTTATTAATAAAAAACAAAAAAAGACAATTGAGAGGCAGGCCTCCGCCGGTGTCTCATTTCCCACAAGCGGCATCGCCGACTTTCACGCTGAAACTTAAGATTTCGCCTGCTCTATTTCCTGCTTCAAACGATGGCCCTGCCTCTCAACCACCGGTGGTTTCACGTTTAGCAGCCAGCCCTAGGGCTTCTCCCTCAATTCTGACCAGCCGTTCGTATAAGACGGCAGCTAGCACAGGCTCTCTGGCTGCAAATTCTTCAAGGCCTCCGTCGTCATTCAAGGAGATTATTCGAGATAACTCTGACCCGATGGCGACCTTTCCCTTTTCTTGCTCTGGCGATGAGTTTTTAATTTCCATCGAGGACTCTTACTACGTGAATAGAGTCTCCGCCTGCTCGCACCTACTCACTATCCGACTGTTGTTGGATCTTGGTCAGCGGCCCTCCGCTCGTTCACGGTGATCCTCCGCCACCGGAAGCTCTCCTTCTTCAACCTGTTCAGCCACTCCATATCCATCTTCATGTCCTTCCTCTGGCTTGAATTCTCCGAGGTTCTCGCCATTATCTCCACCATTTTGGTCTACTCCGTCGTGTACGAATACCATTTCTGGACGGTGATCGGACTGCCACGCGCCTGCTTCCCATTCATGGTGAACTACTAGATGGTTCTGCAGAGCTGCAATCTGGTGTGCCACATCGGAGTTCTGCTTCTCTACTTCATCAAGGGTGGGTGCAACGGAATCGGAGTGTGGATTTTCAATTTCATTCTCAATGGAGCTATCATGTTTCTATTCCTCAACTTCTATGTCAAAATGCACCACCGGAAACCCACCGCCACTGCTGACGGCGGTGATCGTCTGGTGGAGGAAGTAGTCAAAGAGACTGCAGTTTTGAGTTGAGTTTTTTATTCTCTCATCTTGGACTTTCGAGTTAATTAATTAGCATAGAATATTTAGGATGTTGACCTATCAGTTGTTCCACGATGTCATTTTTTTAATAAATATATGGAAAAAATAGATGAGGTGCAAAACGACATTGTTTTAGACTCATGGGTGGGAACGTTATTACACGGTGACACGTTAGCCACCAGGCAGACCTCCCGCTGCTCGGTGGCTTGATTTGAAAAAAAGGTTAAAGGTCGAGAATTTATTTGTAAATATTGAAAAGTTTGGACTAATTTGAAATTCGCTAAAAGGTTGGGACTTTTGGCGCAATTAACCTAAACAAATTTATAAAAATAGATTTTATAAAATATAAAAAAAGAATAAAAATGAAGAAAAAAACATAAATCATAAGATAAGAAAAAAAAAAGAATGATACCTCAAAGGAAAATGATTGAATCTAAAAATAATATCAAATAAAAATATAAAAGATAAAATAAACTAAAGTATAAAAATAGATTTTATAAAATTATAAAGACAAAATTTTGAAATTAATTATGGATTGTCCAAATTCATCACTTCAAACATTGATAATTTTTTTAATGATTGAAGCTGCAAATAAGATCAAATAAAAATAAAATCAATAAGATTAAAAAATTATAAAAACAGGGTTTATAGAATATGAAGAATACACAAAAAAAAAGAAAAAACATAAATTATAAGATAAACAAAAAATAAAAAAGAAGAATGATACCTTAAATGGAATGATTGAACCTGAAAATAAGATCAAATAAAAGTATATAAAATAAAATAAATTAAAGTATATAAATAAGGTTTATAGAATTATAAAGAAAATACAAAATCGAAGAGAAACGAAAATAATACTTCAAATGAAAATAATTAACCTGCACATAAGATCAAATATGAGAATAATTGAACATAAAAATAAGATCAAATAAAAGTATAAAAGATAAAATAAATTAAAGTATAGAAATAGGGTTTATAGAATAATAAATAAAATAAAAAATAGAAGAGAAAAAAATAAAAAATAAAAAGGAAGAATGATACCTCAGAGAATGAACCTGCAAGATCAAATAAAAGTTAAGTATAAAAGATAAAACAAATTAAAGTAGATTATAAATAGTACGAAAGTGAAATAGAGAAGAAAAAGAAGAAACAAAAAAAGTAAGGATTCGATTAAGTAATGAAAATATTTATATAGAATGATTTGAAAGAATGAACGAATAAAATCTAGTATAATTAAATTTTATGATTGAAATCAAAAGCATTAATTGTACGGTCAAGATTAAAATTGAATTATTTTTAAATAGAATAAAATTAAATTTTTTTTTGAAAAGTAGAAGTTTAGGTTTGCTTTTATAAATGTATAGATGTATAGATTTATTTATTTATTATTATATTATTTATGTATATTTATAAATTAAATACCACCTTTAATTTTTTTTAATGGGTTAAGAATAGATTTTAATCATATTTTTTGATTGGTTAGGAATAGATATTTTTATTTTTTATTTTAATATCATATATAATCTTTCTATTTTTATTATTATTATTATTATTATATTACTAATGTATATCTTTATATTTATTTAGAATTAAAAATTAAACCTTAAAATTAGATAAATAAATCAATTAATAAAAATATATCTTAAAATTTTTTTAGTATCTCCTTATTATTAAATTACAATATACATATAATATTGAATTATCTAATTAATTTTTTTATAAAATATAATGCATCCTTATGCGTGAATATGTACTCTTATATCAAAATATTTGTATAACGAATTCTGGTAGAGTGAAATTTTAGGTAAGGTAATAGTACGATGTTTCCATAACTAATTTTTTGATATGTATTTGATGTAGTCCAAAATTTTCAACTTGTTTTACCACACATTCCTAATCAAAATAGACTAGTTATGCCTACATGGCCAATCACTTCACAAAACCCACTTAAATCCCTATGATCCTACCAATAACCCTTCATATTTAATTTTAAAAAATAATTGCTTTTTTATATATGAATTCTAGGTCAATGCATGTTAAATATTCTCTTTTACATCCTTAATCTCTCCATTTAACTGTTTTGGGCTGATCATTCTTAATTTCTCTATTTCTTCTTTTGGATACATGAGATCTACACCCTCACTAATACAATTAAAATATAGGACCACGCCCTCCACTAATAATACTACCCATTACACATAAAATAATAATTTTACTTTAATCCATATGCAAAAAGTAAATGGATACATTAATAATGGACAGAGAGAATATATCATTTCGATAATAAACAGAACTACAGTTCAGTGGTAAAATGGTTCAAAACTTAAAATTACGTTTAGATAAGCCCAATGGGCCTACAAATAACGTAGCAAGAAGGGAAAAAATAGAAAGAGAAAAAAAAAGTAACATATAAAAGGGAGACCAAGGATTCGATTCCATGACGTATCCCACATATTTGGGCCATTAACCACTGAACTATGAATAAATTTGAGCAAGACTTAAGATATATATATACACTATATTTTAATTTGGGGTACAACTGTACCCATGCACCTATCTGGATCCGCCCTGAATCCACCAATCCATTCAACACTTCTACTAGCTCTAGGTTTGCAATCTGTTTTCGAGATAAATGAAAATTAAATACCTCTTTGAGCTCTATTAAAATAAAGGTATCGTCCTACGAATCTTCTAGACGGATTATTTATAAATAGAAAAAGTGCATTTAAAATTAAATTATGAAATACTTAATAAAAAAAGAAGTGCCCTATTTGAATAATTAATTATAATTAAAAAACGGTAATTGAGAATGAGTAGGAAGAAACGGCGCAACAGCCCGTTGCTTTTAAATAATTGAAAGCTTTTTTTTATTATTATTATTTCGTGATTTCGTCTTTTTAAATAAATTATTTAGTTAATTATTAAAAGTTTATTTATTTTTATTTTTTATCTTTAAAATTTTCATAACAATGTATCATTTTTTATTATAAATAAACTAGTATTTCCCGTCCGTGCGTTGCACGGTAAACATTTTATTATAGGATTATTGATTATTTTTTTTAATAGTATTATGTATCTGTATGAATATGTTTGAGCTTCCGATTTTTCGTGTGGTTTGAATTTTGTTGTCGTATTATTATTTTTATTTATGTTTATAATTATTTCATATGTATTTTGCACGGAAATAAATATATTTTGCAAATTTGACATTTAACATTAGAACTAAAACAATAGTTTCAGTAGATGTTCACCATTTTGGTCAGTTTTCATTGCTCATTCTATGAATCTAGTAGTTAATAATAGTTATAAATTCCATACAGGTGGCAGTGTTCAAGGCATTTTTTTTTTTAAAAAAGAACTCTAAATTATAAAACTATCTTCATAACCATTTAGTAACTGTTTTTTTTTTTTTGCCTGCAGATAATTTATACAATTGAAACCATCTTTTGATTTTGTGCCTATCCTGTTAAATATGAATCCTTCCATTAACTTCAATTGTTAAAATATTGTTAAAAAAACTGCAGTTAATCTTATATATATATATATATATATATATATATATATATATATATATATATATATAAAATTCAAAGATATTGATCTCTATTGTACGGTTAATAATTGTTAAATATTTCAAAACATCGACATAATTCTTAAAAATATTTAGACTGTGATTTGAAAAAACTTAGTGTATGTAACAATGCACGAATATGATCTTCGGAAAATGAAAATTTCCACTATAAACACTTTCTCCCCTAAATATCTCAAACTTTTTCTCTTACACTAATATAAGGTCCATTCTCAATATATATGGTATGTTGTGAAGAAGAGAGGAAAAAATTCTAACTTAACAATCCCACATATTGATGAGAATAATACAATTTCCACAGCATTACCAAAATTTCATTAAAAACAAATTCTGAATGCATCAGATATAATTAGCTACATTCAAACTTAGGTGAAAGACGTACCTGATCCTACATCAAGAAGATGAGAAATTGATTACCGCACAAATTACCAATAAAATCATCTATGCGTTTTACCTTCTAGAGCTTTGTAGCTATTACTTTCTATACATTTCTGAATACCTCCCTGAACACAACATTCTTACACATACTTGTGACCCGATCATTAGTATTACAAAGCATTATTTTCATATCTTTCCTTGTTGTAACTCTAGATTTAGCAACATAGAGTTTACCATGGATAAATATTGGCCTTTTCAAGTACAATCCTGCAATCTTCAAAGATTTTTCTTGACTTTTGTTTATGGTCATGGCATATGATACTATCAACGAGAACTGTCTCCGTTGAAACTTGAATGGAATAGTAACACCAGAAAGTGTTAAAGTAAGTCTCGGAATTAAAACATAATCTCTGACACCATTACTTGTCATCACCTTAGCTTGTACTACTCTATCCCCGAATCTTGTAATGAGTAAATGTAGACTGTTGCATAATCCTCTTGCGTGGACTTGATTTCTCAATAGCATAACTGGTATATCAATCTTCAAAATGAGATTGATTGAACTTAAAAATAATATATCAAATAAAAGTATAAAAAAGATAAAATAAATTAAATTATAAAAATAGGGTTTATAGAATTATTTAAAAAAATACAAAAATTGAAGAGAAAAAAATAAGATAACAAAAAATTAAAAAGTATAATGATACCTTTAAGGAGAATGATTGAACCTGCATATAAGATCAAATAAAAGTATAAAAGACAAAATAAATTAGAGTATATTATAAATAATATGAAAGTAGAATCTATAAAAGAGAAGAAAAGAAAGAAGTATTAGAGAAAAAAAGACAAAAAGAGGATTGAAAAGATGAATAAAAGATGGAATATTAAAATATAAAAATAGGGTTCATATAATTATTATAAAGGAACCACAAAAATTGAAGAAAAAAAGGATAGAAAAAAAAGAAGAAGAATGGTACTTCAAATGAGAATGATTGGACCTACAAATAAAATCAAATATGAGAATGATTGAACCTAAAAATAATATCAAATAAAAGTATAAAAAAAGATAAAATAAAGTAAATTATAAAAATAGGGTTTATAGAATTATTAAAAAAACACAAAAATCGAAGAGAAAAAAATAAGATAACAAAAACTTAAAAAATATAATGATACCAAATGATTGAACCTTCACATAAGATCAAATAAAATTATAAAATGAGTTAAATATGCCAAAAATATCTCTCATATTTATCAAATTTATATTATTAAATAAAAAAGTAAAATTTAACTAATAAAATCCATTATTATTAATATAATTAGATTAGATTTTATTATTAAAATAAAAAAATTAATTGGACAGTCAAGATTAAAATTGAATTATTTTTAAATAGAGTAAAATTGAAAAAAAATAAAAATAAAAGTAGAAGTTTAAGTTTGTTTTTATATATGTATAGATGTTAGGGTTAATTGAAAAAAAAACTACAAACTTTACTCCTATTGCAAATTAATCATCACTTTTGAGAAATTATAAAAAAACCACCACCTTTAAGTATTGCTGCAAAACACACCGAATTTGTGACTAAAAGCAGGATTTTTTGGTGCGCTTTGCAATAATACTTAAAGGTTGTGATTTTTTTTTTTGCAATTTCTCAAAAGTAGGGATTAATTTGAAATAAAATTAAAGTTCGTGGGTTTTTTTGCAGTTAACCCTAAATATTATCACTTTATACCCATCTTACGAATTGATTATAAATTAATTTATTTGATTGATTATTACTTTTTATTGATCAATATTTTTTATTAAAATTATTATCACTATTTATTTATTTCACACATGGTTCATGAAATAGTGTAATAAGACGGTTATTACTTTTTATTGATCAAATATCACTTTCTATTTAAAATATTATCACTAATTATTCATAAAATAGTTAAATTAGTCAATTATTATTTTTCGTTAGTATTACTTTACTAAAAATATTACTCATGTTTTATCAACTCTAAAAATTATCCGTGAAATTCACTTTTATAATTAGTTGTCACTTTTATTTAAGATGTTTTCACCTTTTTTTTATAAATGTAATCAATTTTCATTTATAGTATAAACTATTCATAAAATAGTTCACCTCACCGTTAACACTTTTTGTTAATTGGGATCACTTTTCCGTACAAAGGTTATCACTTCGCATCATTCTCACAGAAGTCATTCTTAAGATAGACTTATGTAAGTCTTTTACATTATAAATTATTCATAACATAATTCAAATGAAAAAATTATCATTTTTAATTGATAGTATTTTTTATATAAAATAAAATGTTACTACTTTTTAAAAATATTACTCCCTCCGTCCCAATGAAAGGTCACCGGTTGCCTTTTGCATGTGAATTAAGGAATATTATTATTTTATGTGTAGTGTGTAGTTGTATTAGTAGTGAGTGGTGGGCCATATGTGGATCTTTTTTACTAAAAGAGGAAAATGAGGACATTTTGATAGGACGTTCAATATAATAAAGTGGGGACTTTTGGTGGGATGGAAGAAGTATCACATTTTATGAATTTATAATATTTAAATTAAAAAATAAATTAAATGAATTATAAATTTAAGTTATTACATTTTTAAATTATAAAAAATATGAATTAAATAAAAAAATAGAAAAATATGTACATTGTAAAACCTAATTAATTTCCCTTTTCATGATTAATTTTTAAATTAAAATTATTAAATTTTCTAATTGATATCAACCAAGGCCCTTTAACATTAATTCAGGTCCAATTAATTTTACTATATAATTAATTTTTTAATTTTCAAATTATAATATAACCAAACAGAGCCCTTTAATATTATGGGTTGTCAGTCTCACATAAGGGAATCCATAAGACGGTCTTACCCAAATCTTTGCTTAAATTAAAATATAGTATCCTTAAATTGTCAGCCCGATAACATAGTGTACTAAAATTTTAACCGTTCTTAAGTTACTGTCCTGATATTACAATTTTTCCTATAGAAGTAGTTGTATTAGTATGGTGTATAAGCTCTATAAAAATATATTAAATGTTTTGTCAAGATCTTGTATATCAAAAATAAAACATAACTATTAAGATGTAACGTATAAATAGTAATATTTAATTACAATGCGGGACAAAGGTAGGAAGCTAAAAAAAGAATTCATTAAAGCTTAATTAATTAGCAAGCACGAACAAAATGAATTGAGCAAAAATATTCACTTGGGACTTGGGAAAGGTAGTTTATTGATTGTATTAAAATAGTATCTATATAGAGAGAGAACTACTTCAAGCCACTATAAATGGGAGCCACATATGCTCAAAGGGATATTATAAATTCTCCTCACCACATTAGAACTTTCATTAAATTAATCACCATCAAGGAAATTAAAGCAGTTATGCATTGGCTAAGATTTTCTGTATTACTTTGTTACATCATCTTTTGTGTTATTGCTTAGATTGTTGCCACGTAGAATGAGAGAAAAATAAACAACACCTACATGACGGTGTTAAATTCTTCATTAAGGAAAATAATAATGTATTAAAATGTGTGTTTAATTAATTTTCGTGGAAAATAGAAAATTTTTATTTTTAAAATGAAAATATTGAAAATAATAAAAGAAAAACATCGTGATTACGCAGAGATCATCTTTCAAATCTTTATTATATATATTAATAAGACAGTGTTTACCATTTATGAAAGATAAAATCTTTCCCCCCAAAACAAATTTTACTATGTAAGGATAAATTATATTTCATCTAATAATAAAAAATAATATCTCCATTCTCGTATCTGTATATATATTTATAACCCTAATTTGTGTTCTCTCTGTCCACAACCTCATTTCACTGCTCTCCCCCGAGATTGTTCTCCGATCTTTCCCGTAAGTTTTACTCTGATCGAAGCTTGCATCTTTGTATTCCATTAAAAAGATTTATCATTTACCACATTACACAAACCCTAATTTGTATTTTCTGTGTGGACAGCCTCATTTCGCCGCTCTCTCTCTTGATTGTTCTCCGATCATTCCCGTAAGTTTTTCCCTGATCAAAGGTTGCATCTTTGTATTCCATAAAATGAATATTACCATTTCACTCTCAAATTTTTTTTATGTTGTTCGATTAATTTCTTTTTGATGTTTGTTTGATATTTTAGTGGGTTTGGTGTATATCAGTTTAAACGCTCAATTCTGACATTAAGCCATGTATTTCACCTAATATTTTTTGGAAACACTACTATTTTTTTGTCTCACGGATCTCTGTCACATTACTTTTCATTCTTTTTTATTTTATTTTGTTGTTTGGGTTTTTTTATGTAAAACGTGGATCTATTTTTTTTGTCTGATCTACATTATTGTAATTCTTCTATTTTTTTTAGAACACCCATATATCAAACGACAATATTTTCATTTTTGTTGAATGATTCATACCAATGTTATTTACTCTTTGTTTGTGTTGAATCACAGGTATTTCATGAATGATTTGTCAGGCATTCCATGAATCTATAAGCTTTTACATAGGGATATAAGTAGGAATGTGGTATTTTTACGTCGAAAATAATTATTCCTTATCTGACAAATCATTAACATGTTGTGAACATAAATACATTCTAACTTAGTTTATTTGTACATTTGTATTTTTTTATTTTCATAACGATAATCTTACTGATTCCATTAAGAAAATACTTTTAATAGTTATTTTTTTAAGAATGATCTTTTTTAATTATATTTCAGCAGTTATTTAATCATTGGTATGGAAAAAATGAGTTTTCACCTTAATTCCAATTTATATGTGAAATGCAAATATTTTTACTTATGATTAATGTATAAATATGTTATTTTTTTCAAATCATATTTGTGTTAATATTTAAATTTTATTTTATATTTAATGAATTTTTCGATGATTATTGATGTTTGATTTTGAAATTTAATTATAATTCATGATTTATGATTGCATTCATTATCTTGCAAATCAATAGGATTATATGTTTATTTACCTCTATCAATTATCACATTATCATTATTAATGATTGATATTATTTTTGGTAAAGATTACTATTTTTTTTCAGTGAAATAAATAAATCTATATTTTTTTTTGAATATTTGACTGATTACAAGATTAACGTGATTGTACATAATTCCCTCCTTTAGAGTTCATACTCCAACTATATAATCTACTGTTCTATTAAACATTTACGTATTACGACTGAGAATAGTAAAAACTTTAGTTATTTGCTCTACACTCTTTCTTAATGGTTCCTCAATACACTTCGATCAAAAATTTAAAAAAAAATTACACTAATCTGTCCATGAAAGTGCGGTGTGTAAGGCTTTTCGACTCATAGTTCAAGGGTGGTTCTAAAACTCTGGAAGGTATTTTCCATGACATTGAGGTTTGCATTATTACGTTCTACCATCTATTTGCATTATTTTTATTATATCTGTATATACATGTATATAAATATTTTTGAATTTAAGGTTGAATCTATTAATATAGATTTTTTCATTATGATTAGGGGACCTGTGTTCAAGTTACTGTCCTGAGTAGCCACATAGCAAAATTTAGACCAAAATGAATAAAGGCTGTGTTTACGACATACACAAATTCTACGTTTCTGATAGCAAAGCAGAGTACAAGATTACTTCTGGTCTTCATCGAATTTACTTAATGTCATCCACAAATATAACAGAAGTGTATGATGAATCATTTCCTCAAAATACATATTTGTTTGTTTCCATTTATGACATCTTATCAGAAAGGTTCTCCAATGATAAAATCCTTTTAGGTTTGTCTATATTGTTATCATACTATAATTTTAATATGTTTATTTGTTCATTCATTTTTTTTAGTGTGTTAATCATATATTCTAATTAACGAAATAATTTATGTAGATGTGATTGGAAGTTTGGGGGATTGTTATCGATCTTTGATGGTGCATGTTGTGAAAAAACACACAGCAAAACTTTGCTGCCTGTGAAGACTTTTAGGCCAGCAACAACAGGATTGTTTGCCTTAAACCACAACAGCTCGGCCCAATGTCATTGTTCTTCCTTTAGTTATTTTAGTTTGATAATGAGACATTTTCTGAATGAATACTCTATGAAGCTTTTATTAAATTAAGTGACATTGTCATAATTATGCGGTTTTATCATTTCATTCCTACTCTTCCTATATGTGCATTGACTAACATTGAACATGCTGGGTGAATCTTTGGATCTTTGGCTGCAGGCTGATCCAAATGCCGATGTTCATGGGATAATGGTTGATGTTGATATTATTATTATTGACTAGCATGGAAGAGATAACCTGCTTATGTAATTGGACGTATACAAGTAGCACATGTTTGAACTAATATGGGTGTAGGAATGTAAATGATCCTTATCTTTTAAATAAATAATATATACGAATAAGAGATATATATAAGATGGGCGAACCCATTATTAAAGTATGTTTTTTAGAAAGTTATTAAAGTATGTTTTTTAGAAAGTTATACTCCCTCTGTCCCAATTAAATCGTTCACCTTTATTGTATCACTAATATTAAGAAATTTTTTTTTTACTAACTTTATTGACTTTTAGGGGTAATATGGTATTTTTAGGTAATAAATAAAGTATAAAGTATGTTATGTGTAGAAAGAATGCATAGTATTTTTGAACTTAATGTATACTTTTTAGGTGTTGAATTAGGAGGATATTTCTTCTTCTTTTTTTTGGGGGAGGGGGAGGGGGAGGGTGAATGATTATGTGATACGAATAAATAAGGAAAGAGTGAACAATCTGGACGGAGTATAATAACATATTAGAATTACACTTTAATGCATCATTTATAATACTTTAAAAAATATATTTTAACTATCAATAAGTATACACTGATGGAGGGACTATAAATAATTATTACTCAAAATTATAAGTATAGATTTTCAAAATATAAAAATTTGGGAGACGGGGTGCAGGTAGGGGTGGGTAGGGAAGTGTAAAGAGTGTTAACCGTTGGATTGGTAGGTTGGACGGGCTAACCCACAAACCATTATAACCCGATTTTTGATGGGCTTAAATGGGGGTGGGCCATTTTGGGGCGGGTTACTTTTGGGCCGGTTTACTTGCGGGTTTTGATGGGACAAGTTGGGTTAGCCCAAAGTGACAGAACTATGAAAATCATAAAATTCTTGAAATGTGATGTAAGATGTAATTCATTGTCAAATAGTATTTTCTTGATATGAAGCTTTTTTTTTGTTTAAAACGAGATTGAATTTGTTTTGATTGGATGGGAAATATATTACTAGGGTCACCTCATAGAATCCTTTTATCATGACGTATTGACTTTGTACATTTCCAAATTATTTTAAACTTCATAACATATTGATTGCATTTGTTACTTTTCATTTTGATAAAAATATATCTTGGACAAATTTTTATACAAAATTTGAATCATGAAACTTTAGAATATGTACATAATTGGGTGTATGAGTCCTATATTTTAGTTGTATTAATGATATATTAGTGATGTGTGTGATTCTCATATGTGAATCTCATATATGTTTAAAAAGTAAAATGAAATGTTTTGGGGTGGACGGCCAAAATGGCAAAATAAAACCCTTGCTGACGGACATACATCATAACCTCAAAGTTCCAAATAACAACTAATAATTATATTAAGTATAATTCTAAAATCTTAAATAAAATACGAATAGTATTGTGATAACCTGAATTCAGTGCAATGCACGGGTAAAAAAATTATTTTTTAATATATATAGTTAATCAAACCAACTAACATGTAATAAAAAATTTTAAATAAACAAAATACAAATACTATTATCATAACATCTTCCCGTGCAATGCACGGGTTAAATGCTAGTATGTTTGGAGTCGTCATTCTCCCGCTTGATTCTTCATCTTATTTTGTTCTTTTTTAAAATCTAATGAATTAATTTATTTTTATTAATTGTCTATCCTGAAAGATTATGAGTTTTAGATGTGAGAATTGTGGGAGATTTCAGATTTGAGTGACTTGTAATATATAGAGTTTATGATATGCATGATAAAGACTAGTGTAATAAACGTATTAAACCAAATCCATCTACTATTAGCAAAATCACAGCCCTTAATTATTCATGTTTGATCTTTGTGTAATTCTTCTTCACAATATTTTGCAATATTCAATATTTTCTTTATTAAAATAAAAATTTTCTATTTTCCAAGAAAATTAATTAAGCATGCACCTTTCCTAAGTATATCATTATTTTCCTCACGTGTGATTTGGGTGGAACCCATCCCACCAAATGAATGGATGGAATATGTGGTCCCCACCCTTCTTAATTAATTATTCCTCCTTCATTAATGTTGTTTTTATTTTATTTTTAAATTTATTATACTCAAATGACTATTATATCCTAAACTCTAGGGATAATTATATCCTAAATCATAAGGGTAAAATCAGGGACGGAGCCAGGATTTTAGGTGGGGGGCCCAATTATACGTATACTTTCGATCTATTTTCTTTGTCTCGGATTTTTTTGCACATGTATGTGGCCATGTAGATTAAAAAATATTATTTTTTAGGTGTATAAAAAAAATATAAATAACTGTATGATTTAACAAGAATAAGTAAATAAAGTAAAAAATAGAAATAAAAGGAATATATAAAAATAAAAGGGAAAAGTGAAAAAAATTAAAAAAGAGTATATTAAATGGAATAAGTTAAATGTTGGTGAAAAAAAAAAGAAATAAAAGGAATATAAACGTAAAAGGGAAAAGAGAAAAAAAATTAAGAATAAGTTGAATGTTGGTGAAAAAAAAGAAATAAAAGGGAAGGAAGTGGAATATAGGGGTCGAACACTTACCATTTGCTATCCTCATATCTATTAATATTTATGACATATATAGTAATAAAATGTAAAAGTTGAGGGGCCCAGTGCCCCTGGCCCCAACGTGGCTATGTCCATGAGTAAAATTACAACTTATATTTTAAACCCTAGAAATAAATTATACCTTAAATCATAAGGGTAAAATTAAAATTATATCTTAAATCCTAAACTTTAAAGATAAATTATATCCTAAACCAAAAGGGTAAAGTTACAATTATACCCTAATCCTAAATTTTAGGGGTGAAATATACCCTAAATAAAAAAAAAACAAACAGAAAAAAAATGAAAAAAAGAAAAAAAACTGGGAAAATAAGAAAAAAAGAAAAAGAAAACAAACAATATGTTATGTACCCCCTCCGTCCCGTCTAAATGTCACCGGTTGCTTTTTATGCATAGATTAAGGAGTATTATTATTTTATGTGTAGTGGGTAGTTGTATTAGTAGTGAGTGGTGGGCCACATGTGGTACCTTTTTACTAAAAGTGAAAAATGAGGATATTTGGATGAGACACCCAATATAGTAAAATGATGATCTTTCGGTGGGACGGAGGGAGTAACTAATTAATGAGGTGTGGGGGTGAGGCGGTAAGATCATCTCCAGCGGCACGGCAAAATGGGGTGGAACGCCTTTTTGCCGTGAATTTCTCACTCCAGCAGCGCGGTAAAAGTGACGGTATTTTTGTGTGATTGGTTCATTCCACACCAATTTAGTGTGACTTTGCCGTGGGAACTTTCTTTTTTTATTATTATGTTTTCCCTTTTTGTTTATTTTATTAAAAGTAATAGTGTTATGTAATTTTTTATTTTTCTTTTACAAACTTTAAAAAGAATATTTTCTTTTTAAAAGAAAAAATAAATTTAAAATAAGTATGAGATTTGAACTTAACCAATTAATATTACATTACACAATAGTACATAATTAAAATTACACTACACAGATAACATAAAAAATTTCAAGTGTTTAATTATTTAATAAAAATTTCTAAATATTTTAGCTATATTAATTTTTTGTCTTAAATTAGAGATAAATATTAAAATTAAAAAATATATAGAAATAATTAAATAAAAATTAAATGAACTCTTTATTTTATAATTGAAAAAGTAGTGCAAACTGCTGGAAATAAATTAATGTTTTTACACTATTTTTGTGATGAATGTGCTGCAAAATAGTGTTAACTGCTGGAGATAACCTAACTTTCTTGATTTAGCACTTGGACCAACCAAGAATGTGTACATGAATATATGTAAATTAAGATTAAATGAATTTTTTATTATTTAGTAAAAAAAATAGTGCAAACTACTGGAGATGTATTACTGTTTTCACACTATTTTTGTGTTGAATGTGCTGCAAAATGGTTCAAACTGCTGGAGATGACCTAATTAACATGTAATTTGGGTGGGTGGGACCGCCGGTTCCACATATTTAAAATTTAGTATGGTTCCACCCAAGTCATGGTCATTTTTCTTAATGAAGAATTAAATAAAGTTAAGTGAAAATTATTAGTGATTTCTCTCTCATCACGTGGTAACCGATACAAGTAGTGAGAGAAATTAAAGATGATATACGAAGTAACGATACGAGTAGCGACAGAAATTAAAGATGAAAGTGGCACACGAAATCTGAATCGCCTAGCAATGCATGATTCACAATCAAATTCTTTTAATACCAGTACTCACGTGCAACCTAGGATAGAGAAAGAAATGAAAATAATCATCTAACAAGAATATTAAAATCATACAACTTGATTACTAACCTTCGGATCCAGCAATTCTTGATTCCCAAGAATTATGCACCTTGATATTCATTGGAAGAAAGCCACTGCTTTCTATCTCTATATTCTCTTTTATACTCCTTTCAACCAGAGGATTGCAATCATAAATTTCTATATCCCGAACAGTTTCTTGATTATCAAAACGGAGCTCCTTCAATTTGTAACAATGTTTCAATCTCAGGACAAAAAGACATTTAAAGCTTCCACGTGCAAACTTCAATTTTACAAGATCAATGTCTTCAATTTGTAGAAGGTGAAGCTTTGGAAAACCACTCTCTTCCACTTCCCACGTAGGGCCTTGGAACGCATTGTATCGAATTTTGAGAGTTTCTAGATTTGGCAAAGAAGCGACATTTCTCATTTCTTTCCAACGATACCCCAAACCACTTAAACTCAACTTTCTTAAAGAAAATGGGAGGCATGGAAATGAAGTAACTTGAAACTTGTAAGGATTCATGACGACACATTTAAGTGATTCCAGTTTGCTTACATGAGAAATATGATCAAAGCAACATGAGGGATCAGGGACATGGTCCGGGTTCAATTCAATTCTAATTCCTAACTTCTTTAGATTAGAGACTCTTTTGAGAACATTGCAGCTGTTAGTGGTCACATCTAAAAGTGTTGTAAGCTCTGGCAATGGAGTGTCAGCAATATCTGGTAGGTCACATCCCATGACACGAAGATACCTCATGTTTTTCATATCCCAAATCTCCATGGGCAAGCAAGACGAGAATCCACATGATTTGATGGTTGAATGACGACAAATTGTCAAGTAAATGAGTTTCCGAAGTTTGGATATGGATGGAGGAAGCTCTCCATTGCACGTCATAGCAAGATATCTTAACTCCGTTAGTTCTAGTACTTCCAATGGAAAATCATAAAAACGAATGTTAAGAGCATCCAGCCTCCGGAGGAACTTTAAGCCAAAACACATTGGAACCATATATTGATTATATGGACCAAAACATAAGAGAGTTTGTGCAGTGGTTGCACAATTTTCCTCAATTGAGTGATGCACATCTTTGAGGGCAAGTAAAACATTATTGTGCATACTCAACCATCCTTGGCTTTGAATACCTTCTTCAAAAGCATCATCAAAGCAATCTAGGACATGAGAAGTGTTGTTACGCCGTGCTTCTCTTTGGCAGAAGTGCCACCACGAAGAATGGAGGCGACACGTTTTTATGCCGCGATTTGAACTTACTGATGGTATTAAACCAGTGCTTCTTTGGTCGACCATAACCAGAGACTGAAAAATTAGATATTCTAAGCTAATTGCACCATGAAATTCTAAAGTCCTATCATCATATACTTGTGGAATTATGTCCTCAACGATCCATAAATTGATGAGCTTGGACCAAGGTATCTTAAACTTTAGTGGGAAAAGTCCCATATAACTAAAGCATGCTTTATGTTTTTCACCTAATTGCATAAAGCTTGGATATAATACCTCTGATATTTTATCATATGCCTCCATAAAGATTGGATGTCTCTTCTTTGTTGCTACATCAATCCAGAGTGATTGATCTAGTGGCTCTTCCGCCTGTAATAAGAGGTCAGCAACGGTGACGATTGTAAGAGGAAGACCATCACACTTGTTGGCCATCTTCTTTCCAGCTACTTCAAGTTGAGGAGGGCAGGGGTCTCCACAGAATACCCTGTCACGTAGAAGATGCCAACTTTCTTCTTTATTCAGCAACCGAACTTCAAAGGGATTAGGATTAGGTTGGTCTATAACTCCATTCCTTGTTGTAACTAAGACTTGACTTCCATTTTTGGTGTTGGGAAGTGAAGCTTTCATGTAATCGCGAATGTCGTCCCACACGTCGTCTAACACGATGAGGAATCGCTTATCCGTCAAACTCTGTTTCAATAGTAAAGCAATTTCCTCATGTTTTTTATTCATCTTGTGTGTGTCAGGGTCTACTTGAGCTAGGATAGCTTCAGCGATTTCATCCGGCTTCCGTTCAATTCCTACAGTCATCCAAACACGACAATCGAACCATTCAACAATATCCAAATCTTGAAAAACTTGACGAGCCAGAGCTGTCTTACCAACCCCTGCCATCCCAACAAGTGTTAGCGAGTCGAAGACATCCTTCCTCATATTTGGAACTAAAAGGTCTTCTTTCAGTTTAGTCCACACATCAGATAATCCAACCCTCTTTGATCTTGAAGCTGCAGCACCACTTGCTTCAATTAGCAGGGAGTTATTATGGTACTCCTCCCTCACCTTCTTCAGTAACTCCATCATAGACTCATGATCCATCTCTTCATTCTCAAACTTACGTATCGCCTCCGCGCCTCGTCTAAGCGAAGCACTCATCTTCTTCCTCGCCTCGCTATCCAATCTTTCCACGAAATCTTGAAAGGATTCCAACTCCTTGTACGTAGATTTCATGATGTTAATGACGTGGGGATCTGCCAGACCATCCTTAAGTTTTAGGGTCAACGAGATAGCGCGCTTCAGAGGAACAACAGCTGCATAAGCCGCCATCTGCACAAATTATGATCACGAGAGGCAATTTGGTAGTTAATTATTCATCACTCCGGTCGAGACTATACTGTAATACAATATGATTATATTTTATAAAGTCGTGTAAATGTTAATTAGTCTACGCATAATCCTAACTGGTTGTTATAAAAATTACCAACTACCAAAAATACGACACCACATGCCAGCAAAGTATGACCAACTCATTCTAGAATACTATATACTCCCTCCGGCCAATGCAAAGGTAATCGTTTGCTTTTTACTCGTAGATTAAGGAGTATTATTATTATATGTGTAGTGGGTAGTAGTATTAGAGGGAAGTGGTGGGGCATGTGATGTACTTTTTTACTAAAAAGAGAATATGGATACCTTTGGATTGAACGCTCAAAATGGTAAAATGAATACATTTGCACTGGCCGGAGGGAGTAGTATTGATTATGGATGGATTCAATATTATTAATTTGAGAGAGGTACGAGACTAAACTAAAATTTAAATAATTTGGGACGAAAATCGAATTGACAATAGTTATGGAACTGAAGTGTATTTAACTCGATATATTGTGTATTCGGGTACACCGTGTAACCACATTAAAAAACTTATATATTAATGAATAAAAACATATATACTACTTCCAACGTTCCTGAAAATGGTTCATTTTTATTGTATCATGGATATTAAGAAAAAAATACATTTTGACTAACTTTATTGACTTTTAGATGTAATGTAGTATTTTTAGATAATAAATAAAGTAAAAAGTATGTTATGTCATGTGGATAGAAGGGATGACATTTTTTAAATTAATGTGTACTTTGAAGTATTAGATTATAATGATATTTCCTTTTGGAGGGTGAACAATTATGTGAGACGAATAAATGAGGAAAGTGAATGATCTCAAGGACGAAGGGAGTAATAAATAAAAACTTATACACTTTGCTAACAAATTTTATGTTAGTTTTTTTTAATGAAAAACAGAATGTAAAAAAAAAATTACTCTCTCCGCCCATCGCAAAGGTATTAATTTGTTTATTTTTTGTACGTGGATTAAAGAGCATTATTATTTTATATAAAATCGGTAGTTATTGATCGTCGCTATTTTTACCTAGATTTTGTGTTATTTTTGTATGTGTTTTCGTATTATTTTATCTGTACTTTATATATATATTAGTTGTGTTATGTGTTTTCATGGAAATGTGTGTGAATGAGCTTAAACTTGTTTAAAACAGGTGAAAATGGAGCAGAAATAAAAACGAGCAAGAAACGGGCTGAGAAAGACCCAACTCAAGTTGCATGACCCAACTCGAATTGGCAACTCGAGTCGAGTAGAGGCCCGAAAGATGTCCAGAATCATGCAGTGACCCAACTCGAGTTGCAAGACCCATCTCGACTTGCAACTCGAGTCGAGTTGAGGTCAGAAAGTTATCCAGAGAGCCAACTCGACTTGCATGTTGCAACACGAGTCGTGTTGGGCTTGAAGGAAGTCGAGTTGGAGGTCGTGCAGTGCAGGGCAGGTGCAGAAAATCATACAATGAGCTTACTCAAGTTGTCAAGTCGTTACTCAACTTGCAATTCGAGTCGAGTAAGGTGCCGAGGGGTTGTCCAGTTTCAGTGCCTCGCAACATGACCGAACAGGCTAGTGCTCAAGTTGCTGACTCGAGTCGAGCTGGGTTAGCTCGAGTTGTATTACATACAACTCAACTCGAGTTGCTAACTCGAGTAAGGAAGGCCAAGTCGAGTAAGGTCATTTTGAGGCCCAAGTTGACACAAAATTCGAGGCCCAAGTTGGGAAAGGGTATAAATACTCTCATGTTCAACATTCAAAGGAGGATGTATTAGGTCTTCACTTGGACACATAGATCACATACAATTTCCTTCTTTTTACACCACAATCTCCATCCATTTTATCATCCATTCCATCTATCATCATCCCACCATCAAATCTACCATCCAAGGGAAGAGAAGAATCAAGGAGGAGAGGAGGATTGCATATTGAAGGAAGTTTCAAGCCAAGCACCAAAATAGGGGAGAAACTACCTTTGATTTGTATTTTCTTAGTTTATTTTGTTACAATGGATGTTGTTAAATATTATTTTGATGTTTTGATAATGTTTGTTGTTGGCTAGATCAGTGATTTCAAAAATCGGTTGGACCGGCCGGTTGAAATGGTTCAACCGGGAACCGGCCTCCAAATCGGTCCAAAACCCCTATAAAACTATTTTTGAATTGAACCGGTCAGAACCGGCCAAAACCGGGAAAACTGGTTGAACCGGTCCAACCGATTTTTTGATTTTTCTAATTTTCTTTTTATATTTTATATTTTTATATTATTTAACTTTTATTTTTATTTATTTTAAAATATAATATTTAAATTATGTAATTTTTCTGGAGTAGTGCACCAAATGTATAGTAATTTGAGTATAAATTATGTAATATCCTATTGAGAAAATATATAAAAATTTGTGTAAAATATGAATTATAAACTATAAATATTTTATCTAATCATATTTTTATGTAAATTGAATTTTCTATTTATAAAATAATTTTGGTTAGTATAAATTTTTGTAATGAATTGTAAATATTATAAAATATAATTGAAAATATGTAAAATTCAATTTTCCGATTGAACCTCGAACCGTTGCATCTACCGGTTCAGCCTCCGATCCGATTATAAAAACACAGGGCTAGACCTCTTGTGAGGCTAGCCACTTGATGGATTAAGGATCTATGGATTTGTTGAATTTTTAATGGTTTAATTGATGTGATTTTTGAAATTTCTTACATGGTATATGATTTACTTAATTTGTGTTAAGATGTGTGTGGTTGAATTCTCTAGTTAAAGATTAGGAGTGCCAATCCAATATTGTGATTAGGGTTTTGATTGAATCATGTTATAATATGAATTTTATATGTTAGTATGTGAAGTATGTGGTAACATCTTTATATGCTTAGAATATTCATGTGAGAACACTTAATTGGTTTATCATATTTGGCTGATTAATTGAGTGATGAGACTAATCTTGTTATTATAGTACCTTAAGGGAATTGAGAGTGAGATTTAATCTTTTGTGCTTGAAACTTGTAATGAGTTGAGAACCTAATTGCCTTCGCCTAGGGATTAGGGGATTATATGTGATTGCTTCTATTCTAATTATCATTGATATTTACCATTTGAATTTAACAAGCCATGTTGTGTCCTTGATCTTGAATGTGGTTAGCCTTTCACTTCTTTAGATTGTCCTACATCCATTTCATTTTAATTTTGATTACTTGAATCTTTGCTTGATCATCTTAGTTGTTAATTGCTTTTATTTGATAATTGCTTAGATAATTGGTAGTTTAATTGCTCTTTTTAATTTTCAAAACTCAAAATCCGATCACTCCTATAAAGTATGCTTGAAAACAAACACGGATACACTCTTGGTTTAAATCTCCCTTTGATCAATATTTAAACTTGGTCACTCACTACAAACGATAAGGTTCGCTTACCTTAATCAATTTTTAATCAAAATTGAGTCTAAGTTTAATTGTATTAGTGGTGAGCGGTGGGCCATGTGTGTATCTTTTTACTGAAAAGGGGAAATGGATACTTTAAGATTGGACGGACCAAAATGATAAAATGGATACCTTTGTGATGGAAGGTAATATAAAATTATTAAAAAAATACATATACACTATTGAATAAAATTGGTACATATATGGGTCACATGATATCAACTCATTTATAATAAATGTTAAAATGCCCAAAATGACGAAAATAACTTTGACTCGATTGATGACTTGATTTAAAATTTTGATCATGTTATAAAAATATGTACAATCAAGTAATACTCCCTCCGTCTGGTTCTAAGGTATCCATTTACTTTTTATAAGTGGATTAAGGAGTATTATTATTATATGAAAAGTGGGTAGTTGTATTAGAGGGAAGTGGTGGACCATATTGTGTACTTTTTTACTAAATAGGGGAAATTGATACCTTTGAAGCGGACGCCAAAAATAATAAAATGGATACCTTAGAAGCGGACGGAGGAAGTATATTTTAACCGAGTCAGAAATCAAGTGTATGATATTTTTGTAAAATTGAATATTTCAACAAATACCCTTAAAATATAAGTAAAATCCTTTAAAAAAAACACCGTTATTCATTACTTCTTCATCTGCTCCCAAAAATGAATTTTGACTTATGATTTGGACATAAATATATAGTTTGGAATGGTGGAAATTGAGAGTTAGTCTCTTGTAAACTGAATTTACATAATAAATTTTTATGTAAATCAGGTTTATAATAGCTGTTTGTGTGAAATTGAAAGGTTTGGGTTTGTATACAAGCAATCTTATTTCTTTATAAATACCAACTAGCTTTAGTCAACTACATAAAATAATTAATCTTAAATATACATGTCATCTTTCTTAATCTAGCTACTTGCTTCTTTCAGTTTCGAACTTCCTATTAATTTCCTTTCCTAATCAAACACTTATACGACACCATCGAAAATTGAAGTGGTGCACATAATTTTCTTGTCTTTCTTTGCTGATGTAGACAAAAGACTTGGAATGAGTAATGTAATGGTGTGACATTCAATTTATGATGCCACAATAATATATATAATATTTTATTTTAGTTAAATCATGACATTTGGAAGTTGAACCTTTATCAACAGAGTTTCTCTACGGTCATTGTTCTTTTTGCTTTCAAGCATAAAAGGTGCTGCATTTTGTAGACGAACATGATGGGCTGGTGTGGGGCCTCTTCACCATCTCCAACTGCCGAAATGTTTGCCCAACTTCGGAGTTCCATAGGCACAGAACAAGTCTTCTTATGAAACGTGTATAAGAACTTAACGTATGAAAACACACGCACACACACTTATGCAGATTGTTTGAAGAATAAAATAAAAACTTAAAACACCAACAATTATAGTGGTTCGGCAATTGCCTACGTCCACTTTTAAGGGATAAGAAATCTTATTGATTTGGAGTATGAAGAATGAATACAACTTACATATATACCAAAATGTGTGATATTCTTATATATGGTTAATATCACATATGATATATATTGACAATATATGATATGCAGAATCATACATATTATATCTTCGATCATAATCTTGCTTGCAAAGCAATCTGATCACTAATCAGGCCTGCTTCCATAATAACAGTCAATTCCATTCTTACATCAAAACTTATACGTGAGTATTGCTGACTCACCATAAGCAAGGTCTACCTTTCAACAATACTCCACCTTAGACCTTGCATCACCTCATTATAATTCTTACTTCCCCCACCCGCTACTTTACAGGATGCAGCCACCCTTCTAACCTCTTCAATTCATACCAAACAAGCTCTTACACAGCTCATACTTGAGAGCTGGTAAAGCCTTTGTAAGAGCATCAGTTGGATTTTCTGATGTCTTGATCTTTTTCACAGCAACTAACCCCTTCTCAATCATATCTCTTATGAAATACAACCTAACATTAATATGTTTGGTTCTTTCATGACAGCCCTGATGTTTGGAAAGATGAAGAGCACTTTGGTTATCACAAAACACTTCAACAACATCTTGTTAAATTCAAAACACCCTCAAAATTCCAACCAGCCACACTCCTTCCTTAATTGCTTCTGTAAGTGCCACATATTCTGCTTCAGTAGTTGAAAGAGTAATTACATGTTGATGTGTAGCCTTCTAATTCACTGTTGAACCAAATATGTTGAATACATACCCTGTCAAGGACTTCCTAGAGTCAAGATTAGCTGCATAATCCGCATCAACATAGCCCACAACAACCTGATCCCAAGCTGCTAACTTCTTAAACTTTAAGTCTGGTGATGTTGTTTCTTTTATATATCTCAATGCCCACTTTACCGCTTCCAAATGTTGCAGCCCTGGCTTGCTCATAAACCTACTAACTAAGCTCATCATATAAGCTAGATCTGGCGTACAACACACCATTGCATACATTAAACTGTCAATGGTGCTAGCATATGGTATCCTGTCCATCTTTTCCTTCTCCTCATCTATTTGAGGTCCTTGCTATAGAGATAGACTCAATACCTGCTTCATTGGTATAGAAACTGACTTACAAAGATTGATAAGTCGTAATTTTACCATATAATTTTAGATGAATTCATATATATTTTTATGTGAGTTGTGATTATTTTATATTAATTACGACTTACTTCTATTTCACACATTATATTTTAATTATTATAATTCTTGTCTAAACAGGCCAAAAATAAGAAAAATTGTACAGTCACCATAATTTATTTTTTGTAGCTGTTACAATAATTTTAATTGCTGGAAATAAGGAAGAGTTGACCAAGTAAAATAGAAGGGATTTGATTTGAAGAGATAAAGAAACTTACAAAAAGATTGGAGATGCAATGAACCTGGACACTCTTCAACAAAAAAAGAAATCAATTAGGTTTCTTGGGGGACAAGAAGATAAATAAGGAGGATATATACATCATATCACGTTGGACGCCAAAAAAAGCAGAATGGGAAAGCAGAATTGGAGGAGGAAATTCCACCATGAAGAACATTGGTTATCATTTTTATTTTTATATTTAATTTCGATTATGTAATTTGTTTTCTAGTTCGAGGGTTGTGAACCTCCCAAGAATTATTTATTTGATTGTTAGGAATTTTATGTTGCAAACTTTTATATGAATTTATCTTATTTCATGCATTGAATTGATTTTATAATAATTTGATAATTGTTTTAAACTGGTCATCTAGATTAATTGTTGAATTGTTTATTGTTATTTCATGATCCATGGTCCGTAATTGTTGTGAGGATTGAATTGAGTAGCGAAATAGAGGAAGGCCCTCTAGGTGTAATAAGATCTAGGTAGTATGATTCCTAGCCGGTTTTCATAGCCTAGTAATTCTAATATTTGGTGTCATAATGCATTTGCAAGTTCGAATCCATAGGGTCACTCATAAATAGTGTAATTTAGTGGTCGTACCCTGAATTGCTAAGCATAAAAATATTTTGGGTTAATTTGATCGTACCATTAGCCTAGGGATTTGAGTTTGTATAATTATTTGAATGTTTAATTCTTGCGATTTTATGAATTAGGATATGGGAGGGGATCAAATCCTTGGACTAGGTTTTCAATTTATTTGTTCTCTTGTTTCATTATTTTTGCAATTTTAATTATTTAGATTATTATTTTATTGGTTGTTAGTAATTTAATCCAAATATCCCCCCCCCCCCCCCCGGTTACTCTTTTGAAAACACGATTAATTTAATTTAAATTTGAGTACTCCATGTGGGATCGACCCGTGCTCATCCTACTATATCTTAGTGGGTTTGTGTGGAAAATTTACAAATCTTATTTTTAGGTGCCGGCGACAGCACACCAGATCCATCTTATACCTCTTAAGAACTTTGATCAGATATGACTCTTGATGCAAGATCAAAGTTCCAGCTGATCTGCATACCAAGTATAACATTAACTTCTCCACGATCCTTCATTTCAAACTCCTTTTTAAGAGTTTCTTTTACTGCAGATATACCAGCTAAACTCTTGCAAGCAATCAAAATGTCATCTACATACAGTAATAAGTATATGTAGCTCCCTTCTTCACACCTTATGCAAACACAGCTGCCATATAAGCTTCGTTTGAACCATGTCATGTGATATACTCATCAAACCTTAAGTACCACTGTCTAGGACTTTGCTTCAGCCCATACAGTGATTTGATTAACTTGCAAGCTTTATTCTCTACACTTTCAACATTCACTCCTTCAGGTATTTTCATGTAAATGTCCTCATCCAAATTTCCATGTAAGAATGTTGTAGTTACATCCATTTGATGCAACTCAAGATCAAACTGATTCACAATGGCCAGCAATAATCTGATAGAACAATGCTTCACCACAGGAGAGAAAATCTCATTATAATCTATTCCCTCATTTTGAGAGAAACCCATTGCCACTAGCCTTACTTTATATCTGATCCCACCTTCCTTACTAGTCACTGGCTTCTTCTTATATATCCATTTTCAACCAACAAGCTTCTGATTATCAGGCTTATCTACAACAATCCAAGTCTTATTCTTTTGTAAAGACAGTAGCACTTCTTCCATTGCACCTAACCATTATCACTCTCCTTGCCTGATATTGCTTCCGAGTATGTTCTTGGCTCATATACTTCAACATCAGATGCTACGTATAAAGCATATGACACAATATCAGCCTCATTGTATCTAGTAGGTACCCTAATATGTCTCCTCAATCTATCTCTGGCCAACTGATAACTATTCAGAGTATTTCTAGCATCAACACCAGATGACTCTGCTTCTTCTCTTGCTACTTCTTCCTTTTGTTCATTTACATCAACCTGATCACCTTCTTATTGCTGCACTTACTTCTTCTTAAACTCCACCTTAAGCTCAAATTTATCTGGAGTAATGGATGTTCTAGTAGTCCTTTCAACTAATGGAAATTTTCCTTCATTGAAAGTAACATCCCTACTAACAAGAAAGTTGTTAGTTTCATAGCACCACAACTTATATCCCTTCACTTCTTTTGGATAACCTACAAGTACACACTTGATAGCTCTTGGATCAAGTTTGTCTTGTTTCTGATGTGAATACACTTGACAGTCGATTACTCTCAAATAACTGTAATTAGGAGCTTTCCAGACCAAACTTCTTCAGGTAGCTTGAACTTAAGAGCTACAGACGGACATAAATTGATCAGGTAAGCTATTATTGTCACCAACTCATCCCAGAATCCCTTTAAAAAGCCTCCACTGCTCATCATGCATCTTACTATCTCAAGAAGAGTTTGATTCATTCTTTCAGCCACACCATTTTGTTGTGGAGTACTAGGCACAGTCTTTTGCCTTTTAATCCCCTTCTCCTTGTAGTAATTATTAAACTGCTCTGATACAAACTCAAGGCCATTATTTATTCTCAAGCACTTAAGTTTGCTTCCTGTTTGATTTTCAACTTTTGTAAGCCACACCTTAAAATATGAAAACGCCTCATCCTTAGACTTCAAGATTCTTACCCATACTTTTCTTGAAAAGTCATCAATGAAAGATATGAAGTATCTTCCACCTCCCATAGTTGTACTTCTTGATGGCCCCCATAGATCAGAGTGTATGTACTCTAACCTTGCCTTAGTACTGTGTTCTGTAGCACCAAACTTTAACCTCATAGACTTGCCTAGAATGCAATCTTCACACTGCTGCAGCTTGCAACTTGAACTTATTTCTAATAGCTTCTGTCTTGCTAACTCTTGTAACCCTCTTTTACTTATGTGAGCAAGTCTGCTATGCCAAACTTGAACACTATCTTGGTCTTGAGTAGCATTGCTTTGTCCAGAAACCACAGCCTTCAAGGAAATAAAGATCATGTTTCTTAATTCCCTTCATCACCACTGAACTGCCTTTCATGACTGTAAGTATGCCACCTTCTGACTGAAACTTGTACCCTTGAGAATCCATCATACCTAAAGATATGAGATTCCTCCTTAAGTTTGGTACATATCTAACTCTTCTCAGAAGCCTGATTGCTCCATCAAACATCTTCAACTTGATAGAACCAATCGCCTCAATCTTGCAGGCTTGATCATTGTCCAACAAAACTGATCCTTCTTGATATGACCTCAATTCAGTGAACCAATCCTTTATGGATGTCATGTGAAAAGTACATCCGGAGTCCATAACCCATTCACCTGAAACAGAACTAGAACAGATAGACAAGGCTTCAATAAAATCAGAATCAGAATTACTTTTATTTTCTATCACCTGATTTGCATGAGGTTTCTGATTCTCTTCCCTTTTAGTTATCTGTTTTGCCACTATTGCTTTCAACTTGTAACATTGCTTCTTGTAATGGCCATGTTTGTTAAAATGAAAGCAATTGTTGCTATCATCATCGGCTGATGTACCCTGATCCTTCTGCTCTTGTTTCTTCTTATCTGCTCCTCCATTCTTGTTATTATTCCACTGGCTTTGTTTCTTGACCATCAAACCTTCACTAGCAATCTGAGCATCAGAATTCTTCTGAAGTTCTTTTGATTTTATAGCCATCTGCACTTTATCCAGTGTGATTGAGTCATTTTTGCCATAAATCAAGGTATCTTTAAAATTCTCCAGGGACTTAGGTAGGGCAGAAAATAATATCAAAGCCCTGTCTTCATCTTCAAGAACAACGTCTATGTTTTCCAGATCTCAATTGATTTTGTTGATATCATCAAGTTGTACAAGTAATGGCTTATCTTCTGTCATCTTGAACGAGTACAACTTCTACTTTACATATAAATGGTTTGCCAGACTCTTTACCATGTAAAGATCCTAAAGTTTCTTCCAAACCCCCCTTGCAGTGATTTCATTTGAAACTTCTCTTAGAGCTTTATCTCCAAGAAAAAGTATAATCGCACTACGAGCCTTCGATCGCGATTCTTGATCTGCTGCCTTTGCAACCCTATCAACCGCAGCAGTCTAGTTTGCTAGCAATGGCTTCAAGGCATCAGACAACCCATGTTGGATAAGGATTGCCTCCATCTTCATCCTCCATAGACTAAAGTCTGATTTCTCTGAAAATTTCTCAATATCAAACTTTATCATAACCATGGTGATCACCTTCTTCAAACAGTCGTTTGTGGCTTACTTTCCCACAGACGACGCTAATTCTTATGAAACGTGTGTAAGAACTTAACGTATGAAAATACACGTACACACACTTATGCAGATTGTTTGAAGAATAAAATAAAAACTTAGAACACCAACAATTATAGTAGTTCGGCAATTCCCTACGTCCACTCTTAAGGGAGAAGAAATCTTATTGATTTGGAGTACAACAATGAAGAATGAATACAACTTATATATATACCAAAACGTGTGATATTCTTAAATATGGTTAATATCACATATGATATATATTGACAATATATGATTCGCAGAATCATACATATCATATCTTTGATCTTAATCTTGCTTAAAAAGCAATTTGACCACCAATCAGGCCTGCTTCCATAATAATAGCCCATTCCATTCTTACATCAAAACTTATACGTGAGTATTGCCGACTCACCATAAGCAAGGTCTACCTCTCAAAAAGTCTGCATCTGGCTTGCCCGTGGAAATTGGAGAGACAAGCCTCAGCATTGAGACTAGCGATCTCCCACTGCGCCATGTGGTGAGTGGAAGGTGGCCGGGAGGAGGGCTCGTGTGTTATGGGGTCGATGCCAAATTCTTGATTTGGCGAGGAAGACTACACTGCTTTGTGCCCAGCCAGGAAGCGAATGGAATGAGCTCGACTGCTTCTCCTCCACACTTCTTTTTCTCCGTGCCCGTTCCGCATGTGCTTTGCAGGCGGCATGTAAGAAAATTGTGCACGCTAAGAGAAAAGGAGAGATGCTCGCAATTACTACCACAAGAAAAAGCCGCCCCCATCTTAGAAAGTGGCCCGTCACTTCGTTCTTCTTGGCTTAGGCTTAAAGGAACGAATAGGCTTTCACCTCGCTCCCAACACAACACCCGGGACTCGTTGATTGAAAAGTACGATTTCATCGAAAAATACGGGGTTCCCATTTGAAGGAGATGTTTCTTGAGAGGCAAAGACTTGGGTGAGACCGTCTCACGGATCTCCTTATGTGAGATGGATCATCCATTAATCCATTAAGTATATTTTTAAGGGCCCTGTTTGCACTACAAAAAAATTATTTTTTAGTAAGGGAATTTACCAACGGAATTCATTCCGTTGCTAATTAGCAATGGATTGGCAACAAAAATGACATTTTTCTTTTAACAACGGAATGCCAACGGATTTATTCTCTATTTTACCAATGGAATTCATTCCATTGGTAATTACCAACGGATTAGCAATGGAATCATTATATAAATTATCAACGGAATTATTAGCAACAGATTACTAACAGAATTATTTAGTAACAAAATTGAATTTTCATTGCTAAAAATTTAGCAACCATCACTTTACAAATGGAAATTTACCAACGGATTCGTTGCTAATCCGTTGGTAAACCAATTTAACAACGGAATATTTCGTTGGTAAAAAATAGTTTTTTTCTAGTGTTGGTTGTAATCAAATTAGAAAATTGAAAATTTAATTATAGTTAAATTATTTAGATATTTTATATTTTATATATTTATATATTACGTTTTTTTAATTTATATTTTTTATTATTAAAATTTTTATTAATTTAATTTTTTTATTCATTTAATTTATTTTTAATTTAAAATTATTAATTTATACAATGTGATACTCAATTGATGAAAAGTGATAATTTTGTTGTGAACTATATCTCATGAACAATTTATAATATAAATGAAAAGTGATAACATTTTAAAAGAAAAATGATAACAACTTTTATAAAAAGTGATAACTAATTTAAAAAGTGTATTTTACGAACAATTTACAGGAATAATAAAAAGTGATAATATTTTTTTAATAAAAAGTGATTCCTAATCAAAGAAAATTAATATTCATCTAATTAAATTATTTCACGAACAATTTATTAGAATAAAAAGTGATAACATGCTTAATAAAAAGTTATACATAATAAAAAAATAGTGATAACCATTTAATTTAATTATTTTTTGAACAATTCATAGGATAAATAAAAATTATAATATTTTTTAATATAAAGTGATAATAAGACGTTGAATTATTTAAGAACAATTAATAATAATAATAAATTAATTAATTAATTGATTAATTAAAGAAAAACTAATAATATGCAATTTTATTTTTATTAAAAGTTAAAAATTTTAATTTTAGAATCGCGATGCTGGCTCCTGGAAGATTGCCAAAATTTGAACGATTTAGTAAAAAGCGCCAATGCAATAATAAATAAAAAGGATATTTTAATTAGTTAAGGGCGATATTGCCACCCAAACTTCTGCTGAGAGCATTCGTTTTTCTAATTTACTTAATATAAAATGACAAAAATAACCTTATATTAAACTCATTCAAAAGTTAAAATCTCATTTTCTTTCCCCTAATTTCAAATCATCATTCTTCACCCAAATCATCATTCTTCATATATGGTGAATAGCTTCGGATTCATAATATCTGTATATAATTTGTTATCAACACTTTGATTAATTAGAAGTTATATAAATCCGCACAAACACTTGAAAATCCATTTCAATTAATTTTGTTCCATTTATTCCCAAATTAAAATTCACTTTCTATCTCAATTCGTGATTTATTGGCTCAATGTATGTTTTCTTGATTTCTCTTCAAAAGCTATTTTACTTCAAATGTATGATTTTTTTTCCCCCCAGCAATTTACAGTGTATATATATTGTATGGTATATTATTAAGGGAGGAAGAAAGGGGTGGAGGGAGAAGAAGATATGTATGCTAATTTTGATAATCTCATCAGAGTATATATTATATGCCAAGAAATTAAAATAAGAAATAAACAAAATTGGGGAAAAAAAATAAAAAAGAATGAAGATGAAACAAACGACAGAGAGTCGAAATGAAGAACACAGGATTTTATTTTAGGGTATGAAAAGTAATTTGGGTGGGGTTAGTAATTTAGGGTGTATTTTTTATGCAGGGTTAATATTGTATTTTTACTATATGTTTTTTAAGAACTTGGATGCCTTTAGCAATGTTTTGGGTGACAATAGTGCCACCCTTAATTAAATCCTTTTTTTTTTCTTTTAATTATCTTTTTATTTAATATATACAAAACATATTTATTTGGGTTAATGGATGATCCGTCTCACATAAGGAGATCCGTGAGACGATTTCACCCAAGACATTCCCTTCTTGAGATGAGTGTTCCAACATGTTCTCGATCTCTTTGTCTGTCATCAATTTAATTTCATTCAATAAATTCATATATATGATATCCATATTCATTAAAAAATTATATTTGAATTAATAAAAAATTATAAAATTATAATAAATTATTTTATAAATAATTCGTAGTATAAATAAAAAGTAATAATATTTTTAATGAAAATTAAGTAATATTTTTTTTATAAAAAATGACGAAATAAAAGTTATCAAGGCTTTGACTTTATTAATTAACACCTTAAGTGAAACAATCAAATTAATGCTTCCTGACACGTCATTATGTGCTTGTTATCTGCTCCCAAATGAATTTTTGACGCATGATATGGATAGAAATATACTGTGATCCGTCGCATTAACATTGACGGTTGCTTTTGGTATGGAGATTAAGAGATATAATATTTTAAATATTAATTAAAAAAAATTATAAACTTTATTGCAAATTAATTATTTTTTGCACAAAGATTAAGAGATATAATATTTTAAAGGTTAATTGAAAAAAAGATCACTAACTTTATTGTTATTGCAAATTAATTCCCACTTTTGAAAAATTGCAAAAAAAAAAAAAACCACCACCTTTAAATATTGTTGCAAAACTCACCCAAAAAATTCGTACTTTTAGTCACAAATTGGGTTTATTTTGCAACAAAACTTAAAGGTGGTAGTTTTTTTTTTTTTTGTAATTTCTCAAAAGTGTGGATTAATTTGCAATAGGTGTAAAGTTCGTGATTTTTTTTTGCAATTAACCTATACTTTAATAAATAGTGGGTTGAGAAATATAATATTTAATGTGTAGTGAGGAGTTGCATTAGTATTGTGTGCCCTTTGTAGATTAAATAATTATTTTGTATCAATCATACTCAACAAAGATATATAATATTTAAGAGATATACTCCCTCCGTCCCAAAATTGATTGCACACTTTCCACATTTATCCGTCCCAAAATAGATTGCACCTTTCCAAAAAAGGAAATATCACATCAATCTCCACCCCTAAAAGTTCATCTTAATTACAACTTTACCACACTCACCTAACACACATAACATACTTTATAATTTATTTATTACCTAAAAATACCACAATACCCCTAAAAAGTCAACATTTCTTAAACTCCGTATCTACAGTAAAGGTGCAATCGATTTTGGGACGGAGGGAGTAATATTTTATTAAATAATGGGTTGAGAAATATAATATTTAATGTGTATTGAGTAGTTGTATTAGTGTTGTGTGTGAGCCCTTTGTGGATTAAAAATTATTTTGTATGAATCACACTCGACAAAGAAATAAATGTAAATTTTAACTTAAGAAAACCAAAATAGAAAACGTATACTTTTAACGCGAGGGGGGTATCGTTTACAATGGTGGAAATTGAAAGATTGGGGTTAGGCAATCTCAATTCTTGATAAATTCCAACTAGCTTTAGTCAACTACATAAACTAATCTCAAAATGTACATGGCATCCACCACAAAAAAATACTAGCAACTGAATTTAGCAACGGAATTCAATCCGTTAGTAATTACCAATGCATTAGCAAAAAAAATGACATTTTTATTTTAGCAACGGAATGCCAACGGATTTATTCTCTATTTTAGCAACGGAATTCAATCCGTTGGTAATTACCAACGGATTAGCAAGGGAATCATTATATAAATTACCAACGGAATTATTAGCAACGGATTACCAACGGAATTATTTACCAATGTAATTGATTTTTCATTGCTAAAATTTTACCAACCACCACTTTAGCAATGGAATTTTACCAACGGATTCTGTTGCTAATCCGTTGGTAAGCCAATTTAACAATGAAATTAAGGCTTTTAACAACGGAATATTTCGTTGTTAAAAAATAGTTTTTATGTAGTGATCTTTATTCATCCAGCTACTTGCTTTGCTCCCTTCAGTTCTGAATCTGCTTTTTCTTTAATCAAAGTACTTGCTTCGAATTTTCCTATAAATTTCCTTTTCCTGATCAACAAAATTCAGATCAATTATTAATGACCATCTTCACAAAGTAATCTATTTGATCAATACATCATACACAAATCAGAAACTCTATCAGTTAAGGTAATTTTAACTCTCTCTTACTAGTTTTGTTGCTTTAAGCATTCTTATACACTTTCCATTCATTTATTTATTGCATGTTATATAGATATTGTGTTTAAAAAAACTTGACTATGGAATTATATATCTTCAAGATCAAGCTATCTATCCGCATTTCTAGTGGTTATTGAAAACCCTATATATTTTCTTTGTAAATTTCTGCTGAGCCTAAGATCATATCAGTTGTAGTAAATATAGTTGTCTTTAGATTCATCTTTTAAAGATTAATTTACTATCTCCAACTTCATATTTGTAAGGGATTAAAAGGTACGAATCAATGAAAACTAGATCGGACCAGCCGGTTGAAACCGGTAACCGATCCAGAACACCGAAAGAATCTGATTTTGAGGTTGAACCGGGTTAGACCGACCAAAACCAAAAAAACGATTGAACCGGTCCAATCAATTTCTATATATTTTTTGTTTTTTATTTTTTTTTGATTTTTTGATTTTATTTTTTTTTTTAAAAAAAATTATATTTCCCTTCTACTTTTGTAATTTTTATAACATAATATTTAAATTTTGAATTAAATTTTGATTTATAACATGGAATGAACATTCTATTAACTACATATGAAGTACTCCCTCCATCCCAAAGATATTGACACACTTTTCTTTTTGGGTTGTCCCACACAAATTGACATATTTCCTTTTTAAGGATATGAGACCCACACAAAAATAATTTATTTATTTACATAGCCCCACACACACATCACACTCACCACTAATACAACTACCCACTACACATTAAATATAATTTCTCTCATTTCACTTTACATTAAATTATTATACTCCTTAATTTTTATGCCCAAAAAAAATGTGTCAATTGTTATGGGACGGAGGGAGTACAAATTATGAACTATAAATGTTTTTTTAATTAGAATTTTATTTAAATTAATTTTTTGAACTTTGTAAAATAATTTTGGTGGTTATAATTTTTTTTATAAATAATGATTCTATAAAATATAATTAAAAATATGTAAATTTAATTTTACATTTGAACCGTCGATTGAACCTCGAATTGTTGCCTCCACCGATTTCATATTCGGTACGGCTATAAAAATACTGGTACGAATAATAAAATTACTTGTTAAACTATTCTTGAATTATTCTTGAGTTAATATTATAGTAATGCTCTAGCAATATTTAAATTGTGTCATCATCCAAAAGAAAATTCTCTTTACTCTTCCTCAATTTAGTAGGTGAGAATGGTAGAGAGTGCAGTGTCATTTGCTTTGAATCAACTTGCTTTGTTGCTCCGTGAGGTGCGACAACTACTCGGTGGGCTTGGACTAGAAGTGGAGAATATCAGAGATGAGATGGCGCAGATGAGAGAGTTCCTTAGAGTTGCTCAAGCAAAAGAAGACACTAACACTGACCTAAAAGAATGGGTTGGCCAATTTCGTGAAATCTCCGACGATGTTGAAGATGTTCTTGACAAATACATGCTCAGATTTGGACAGCATGGTGGTACGAATAGATTCAGAGGCTGCTTCAAGAAGGGTTATGATTGTATTAAGAATCTAATAGCACAACACCAGATTGCTTCTGAAATTAAAAATATCAAGTATAGATTGGATAATGTGACCTCCAGTTGGAAGAGATTTCAGAAAATATATGCGGATGTTGACCAAGGCTCAAGTTCATGCAATCCGATGAAAAACGAATGGTATGATGGCAAAGGCGAAGCCCTATTCTTAGATGACTTTGATGTTGTAGGGATTGAAGGGCCAAATAAGCAACTTTGTGTGTAGATTCATTCTATGGATGATGGACTTGAAGTGATTTCTGTGGTAGGAATGGGAGGGCTAGGGAAAACCACCCTAGTTAAGAAGGTGTATGATGATAAATCAGTAAAGAGGTATTTCAATAGACATGTTTGGATTGCTGTTTCAGACTGCAAAGAAGTCAAGGATATGTTGGAAAATCTTATTATAAAACTAGTTGATGAAACAAAGGAATCACCACTGGTAGGATTGGAAGGAATGAGTATTGATGACATGAGATATTTCATTTTTGAGTTCCTTGGAAAAAATAAGTACATAATCATTCTTGATGATATCTGGGACATAGATACTTGGAAAGTTGTCAAATTTGCACTTCCCAAGAAAGGAACACATGGTTGCATTGTCATCACCAAGCGCTCAATCAGCATAGCGAATGCTGCTTGTATCTCTACCGATCATGTTTATGATTTGAAGTCATTAGGGATAGAAGAATCGAGGGAGTTGTTCTACAAAAAAGGCTTTTCCTAAAAACTCATGTCCTCTTGATTATTTAAAAGAAATTGCTGAAAATATCTTAAAGAAATGTGGGGGTTTACCATTAGCCATTGTAGTAATAGGTGGACTCCTAACCACAAAGAATGAGAGATTTGAAGAATGGGAAAAGTTGTACAAGAGCATTACTCATGAATTAGATGAAGGTGGAGGTCTGAAGAGATTGAGGAGGTTGTTCTCTTTAAGTTATGATGATTTGCCTTGCTATCTTAAGTATTGCTTTTTGTACCTGGGCATCTATCCAAAACATGGTGTGCTCTATAAAAATCCAATCATTCGGTATTGGTTTGCAGAAGGATTTGAGTCGTGGGAACAAGTTAGGCCTACAGGGAAAGTAGCAGATGGCTATCTCAATGAACTTGTTAGCTGAAGTCTGATACAGGTAGTAGAGAGGGAAGCTGATGGAGAGGTATATGGAGTCCATATCCATGACCTAGTACGAGAATACATAACTTTAAAGTTAAGAGAATTCAACATCGTCATTGTATGTGATGGAGGGGAGATGCGGTGGCCTAATAAGATACGATGTATTGCCATCCACAAATTTACCAACTTCTCCATGGATACAAACAAGTTCGATTATCTTTGTTCTTTAGTTCTGTGGTACAGTGTAAATGAGAAAGACTATGACACAATCAAGAAGATAATTAGCAGATGTCGAATTTTGAAGTTGTTGGATTTGAAAGGTGCTCCATTAGGAAATTTCCCTAAAGTTTTTAAGTTGTATCATCTCAAGTTCCTATGCTTAAGGAGTACGAGTATCAAAGTTATTCCAAGCTGTTGGCAATCGATCGTTTGGCTAGCGTGAACCGTTAGGATACGATGTAAACTAGATCAGCAGAAGCAATAAATCAAAGTCTACAATACCTTTCACCAGGGTTTGTTGTTGAAGAACTGCAGAAAACAACCTCTTGATCTTCTGCTGTATTCCCCAAGTTCAATCTTGATGTTGTGTGGGCAACAATTTTCAGGATCTTCTCAATCTGCTTCTAACCTCTTACTTACGTCTAAAATGGCGAAAGATTAAGGATTCCAGGAAGGTGAGACAACTTATATATGGACTACAGTAGGGACCAGGAGGAGAAATTGTAATTGGGCCTCCATTGGACTTAAGTATCCAAGTTTAGCCCAAAGCTTATACTTAAGTCCAATAATAATAATATAATCCACTAAAATATTATTACTGCACTACCGCTCCATTCCCATAATTACATTATGAGCTCCTTCTTATTATGAGCCCGATAGTCTCCCCATGTTTAAGATATATAATGCCCATTAATTAATTAAGTTACTGACAACTCAAATTAATTAATATCTCATCTGAGAGTAGTACCACTCAACCTTATTATCATGCCAGAATTAATCCACTTGCAAGATTTACATGATAAACCTTATGCGTTCCTCAAGGGACATCATCAACCTAAATAGGACACGGATTCCTTCTACAATCAACAGCACACCATAGAGACAGCACTACTTCCCAACTAACCGAGTTTGTTGATTTAATTTCATGTAAATCTCACCCATTGATGAATTAAAGAAATACATACTACCTTACGTGTCGAGGTTATTGTATAGGGATTAAGAGCACGAACATCCATAATAACTGAGATCAAGTTCTCCTATATAGACAACATAAGTTGAATGATCTCAAGGGGTCCTGCCCAATACACACAAAGCGCACTAACGTAATTCTATATTCAAGACAATCTAATACCAAATCACACTACAACCATCCCGATAGATAGTCCCCGTCTATCTCGGTTATGAGCATCTGTTTATACTTTATAAGGGAACCGATAATATGATCTTACGCGTGATGTCGCACAACGTATTATCTACAGTATAAAGTAAATGGACTTTTGCACAAACAAATAAATAAATTATAATATGCAATACATTTGATCATATGATTCTCATTTTAAATAAATTGTTAAACATTGTTTCATACAAAAACCAGACTTTTAGTATACAATCTAACAATCTCCCACTTATACTAAAAGACAACGCTGCCATACCTGCTGACACGCATCTAATCCCCATTCCTTCTACATGCCCATCGAACGCTTTCGATGGAAGACTCTTAGTAAAATGATCAGCTAGGTTATCCTCCGATGCAACCTTAGTGACAACGAACTTCCCTCTTTTAACGATGTCTCATATCAGGTGGTACTTGTGCTCAATGTGTTTACTCGCCTCATGGGCTCGTGGTTCTTTCGAGTTTGCTATTGCACCACTGTTATCACAACAAATTGTGATCGTTTTGGGCAAACCAAGAATCACATTCAAGTCCATTAAGAAGTTCCTGAGCCATACTGCTTTTTTAGCTGCCTCAGAGGCTACTACATATTCAACTTCCATGGTGGAGTCCGCAACGCATTTCTACTTTATACTCCTCTATATTATGGCTCCTCCTCCAAGAGTAAACACATAACCCGAGGTGGATTTACTAGCATCCCTATCTGACTAGAAATCCGAATCAGTATAACTCAAAGGTAACAAAATATCTGCCCGGTAAACCAGCTCATAATCCCTAGTCCTTCGTAGGTACTTCAAAATATGCTTTACCACAGTCTAATGCCCTTGTCCTGGATTAATTTGATACCTTCTGACCATGCCCACGGCATAAAAGATATCCAGTCTCATACATAGCATAGCATATATGAGACTTTCTACTGCCGAAGCATAAGGTACCAGCTTTATTTCCTTTATTTCCTGTTGTGTCTTGGGACACATACCTTTAGATAGAGGTATTCCATGCCTAAAAGATAGAAATCCCTTCTTGGAATCTTGCATACTAAAACGAGCCAGGATTGTATCAATGTATGAAGCTTGGGATAAGCACAACATTCTTTTCTTGCGATCCCTTATTAATTTAATCCCAAGAATGTGTCCGGCTTCTCCTAAGTCCTTCATCTCAAACTGCTTGGACAGCCGTACCCTCACACCCAACAATACCTTTACATTGTTTCCAATGAATAGAATATCATCCACGTAAAATACAAGAAATACCACTATGTTTTCGTCACACTTCTTGTACACACATGATTCATTCGGACATTGAATAAATCCATATGACTAGATTACTTCATCAAAATGGATGTTCCATGATCTTGAAGCTTGTTTCAATCCATAAATGGACCTTTTAAGCTTACACACAAGATGCTCTTCGCCCTTCGCAATGAATCCCTCTAGTTGCTTCATGAAGATGTTTTCCTCAAGACTTCCATTTAGGAAAGCTGTCTTGACATCCATTTGTCATACATCATAATCTATATGAGCAGTAATAGCCAAAAGAATCCAGATTGACTTAAGCATGACCACAGGCGGGAAGGTTTCCTCATAATCGATTCCTTCTTTCTGAGTATATCCTTTAGCGACAAGCCTTGCTTTAAAGGTTTCTACCTTACCGTCAGATCCTCTTTTCCTTTTATAGACCCACTTGCATCCAATAGCTTTTGCACCATTGGGTGGTTCTACAAGCTCCCAGACTTGATTAGAATACATGGATTCTATTTTAGATTTCATTGCATTTTGCCAAAATTGAGCATCTTTATCTTGCAGTGCCTCGTTGTAATTGTCATGGGTCAATTTCATGTTCACCAGGGACCAAGTCAGATGACTCTCCCAATCCAATAAATCTATCCGGTTGTCTCACAACCCTCCCACTACGACAAGGCTCCCCAGGCAATTGTGTATCAGGTGTGACACGTGGTGCAGTGTCCTGTGGTATATTCTCTTGTACAGTTGGTATAATGTTTGGTGTTTCCCTTCTTACTTCTTCTAGAATAATTTTACTCATGGGTTTGTGATTCATAATATAATCTTCTTCCAAAAATCTAGCGTTCGTGCTAACGATCACCTTTTGGTCTTTTGGATCCAAACCACCTTTTGTTCCTCTAGGATATCCTATAAACAGACAAACTTCAGTACGTGATTCTAACTTATCAGCATCCGCCTTTAATACATGTGCCGGGGCACCCCAAATCCGAACATGTTTGAGACTAGACTTACGCCCTGTCCACAGTTCTGTGGGTGTGGAGGCTACCGATTTAGAAGGTACTAAGTTTAAAATGTAAGTCACTATTTCTAAAGCATGTCCCTAGAACGAATTTGGTAATTCCGAATAACTCAACATTGATCTTACCATTTCCATAAGAGTCCTATTACTTTTTTCCTCTACACCATTTTGCTGGGGTGTGCCCGGTGTAGAGAATTGAGATTCAATCCCTTCCTCTGATAAATAATTCCTAAGCTCTCCCAAGATGTATTCGCCACCATGATCTGATCATAGTGTCTTGATATATTTTCCAAGTTGCTTTTCCACATCAGCCTTGTATTCTTTGAATTTATCAAAGCACTCAAACTTGAGGCGCATCAAATAAATATATCCGTATCTAGAATAATCATCAATGAAAGTAACAAAATATTCATAACTCCCTCTTGCCTGGACAGACATATGACCACATAAATCAGAATGAACCAATTCCAACAGATCCTTGGCTCTATACTCCTTTACCTTAAAAGGCCTTTTGGTCATTTTTCCTTCCAAGCAGGATTCGCAAGTTGGATAATTTTCCACTACTAATAAACTCAGAGGTCTATCATCTATCAACCTTTGAATCCTACTCAAGTTAATATGACCCAGTCTTAGATGCCAAAGATATGTTTGGTTCATTTTCGAAGGTTCTTTTATCTTATTAGTAGATGTATCATTCGTTTCAATTTGTTGCACCATGGGAGAAATTGGATTAAGAGTATACAAATTATCTATCAATGCACCATCACAGGTAAAAATTCTATTTTTCCTTAAAACAACCTTGTCATTAAAAGAAATAGAATAACCATCCATAAACAATTTAAAAACCGAAATTAAATTCTTTCTAAAATGAGGTACATAAAGATAATTCCTCAAAACAAGAGTTTTATTCTTATTAAAAAATAAATAGACGTTTCCCACTGCAACAACCGCTACTCTTGTAGCATTCCCCATGAGTATAGTAATCTCCCCATCACTTAGCTGTCAGGTTTGATGGAACCCTTGCAAAGAATTGCAGACATGGTCAGTGGCTCCCGTATCTACACACCAGGTATCAGTAGATACAGCCGCTAAACACGATTCAACAACTAGTATATAAGACTCAGCCTTGTGGTGTCCTGGCTGCTTGCATTTGAAGCACTTGCCTTTAGACTTCTTGACCGCATCACTCTTTGCGTTCACTTGGTTCATAGGTGCTGAATTTCCTTGCTTCTTCTTATTCCTACCGCCTTTCGGCCTAGGATAAGCAATATTTTCAGCAACATGAATCTGAGGAGCACGACAAAATAGTTCTTCCGCCACCACAAGTTCTGTCAGAAGTTCTGCCAATGTGTAAAAATGTTTGTTCATACCGTAGTTCAGGCGAAACTGCTCAAAACTCCTAGGCAAGATTTGGAGTATGATATCGACTTGGGTTTTCCCATCGATTTCAGCTCCAAGAATCTCCAACTCATTAAGTTGGCCCATCATCCTAAGGACATGCTCCCTTACGGAAGTGCCCTCAGCCATTTTGGTGTTCATCAATACTGACATGCCCTTCGACCTAGTGATGGACGTTTTCTCAATACACAAAATTAATCCTCAAGTATAAGAATATCAATTGTAGTTTCGATAGGTGACCAAGTGATTATCGTACCCAAGAGACGGATAATTATCAACTTAATTATATTCTAATTAACTAAGATTATGTGGCAAATTGGATTTGGTTTGGTTATGAAATAAAGAACATATAAGTAAAGATAGCAAAGAAAATAAGCAAGCAATGGAGAAAATTCGATTGTGATCAAGTAAGTAATAGAGTAGTTCTTCAGGTCATCTAGTTTTACTTGTTAATTTCCTTTCCATGTGTTGATACTTGTGGAATATGGATGCATCACTAAACCATGCAAGCATACTCTATAGACACAAGTAAGCAAGCGTATGACACATGTGAATATCCTCGGAGCAAGATGTATACTCACCCCCCTTTCTAGGTACTATCATAATCAATTATTTCTTGTGCACTTAGTACTCTAACCCGATTTGATCTCCCTTTATAGGTACTACAAAGTTATACTCTTTATCCCACTTATTAACCCGAACACAGTTCAATCAATAAGTATTTATATAAGATAGTTCGAATAAGACTTCGGAATCCCTTCACTTAGAATTATAAGATGTAATCCTGCTCAGCGGTGAACGCACTCAATCAATAACCAAGAGATGTATCAGACTCTACATAACAGTTAATGATGCACAAAACAACCGTGAGTATGAATTGAAAAGGCACAATCTTATATAAAATAAACCACAAGTAGTGTTGTACGAAGTTTACACATGAAAATTCAATTAACTCATAAAACTTTCATAACCCTAGAACTACCGGGGTTGTTCTAGCCCATGATTGATCTAGGAACAATCATGGCTAGTTTGTATGATCTTACTTTACTCGCCAGATGAACCTCTCCTCACGACTCCATCGGATGATGGTAGGATTTGCTGAAGGATGGATGATGAATGATCTGTCGTCTTGTCTTGCGTCTCATTTTCTTCTGCGAAAGCTCTTCTTTTATACTCATAGGACCTCCTTATGGGCTTAGGATGGGCCTTTGCTTGAAGCACACATCAAATTTGGTAAAAGACATCCGGAATTACTATAAATAGCAGCAGTGAAACACCGTTGGACAAAGCCTGACTGGTTGAACAAGGCCTCCAACTCGAGCAACTGGTCGAGCAAACTCACTGGACAATTTTGACATTCTACTCGACCAACCCTCTCTTGCTTGACCACATGGATGTTGGTCGAGCAACACCTTCAAGTCGAACAAACTCTTTGTAAGTTTTGTGCACTTTTTTCGACCTCTGCTCATCTACTCGACCAAGCCGATGTTGGACGAGCAACAGCTTCAAGTTGAGCTACCTCTCTGGATGAGTCTATGCAATCTGCTCAACTTGGCCTCCTTTGTTCGACCAAAATGATGTTGGTCGAACAAGCTCCTTGGTCGAACGACACTCGAATCTTGCCTTTTACACCTATTTTCCTATATAAATATGCTCAAACAGCCCTTGTACCCTTTGATTCGTGACTTTTCCATAAACGTACCGATTAGTCTCAATAAAAGACTCAATCATACTCCATTCCCATGCAAATCAGAGCCCAAAATACGTGAATTTATACTCTCATCACCTAGCAGGATGACTCTGGTGCCCGAAGAGTTCCCTAAGATTATGCAACATATCATATGCGGTGTTTATAGCTTGATGCTGAGTCTGAAGCACATTTGACATAGAAGCCAAAATATAGCACTTAGCCATCCTATCAGCTTTGACCCACCTATTATAAGCAACTCTTTGCTCTTTGGTAGAGGCATCAGTAGGTTCCGAAGGACATTCCTCAGTGAGTGCAAAGATATAATCTTCAGCAGTTAAAATAATGTCCATGTTCCATTTCTAGTCAACATAATTAGTGCCAGTAAGTTTGTGCTCTTTAAGTATAACAGAAAGTGAGTTAAGTGCCATTTGAAAATCCTGAGAATCATAAATAAATAAACAGATCAAACACTTCGAATTTATCAATTTATATTGATTCCCTCAAAACAATATAAAATAAAATTCACCAACACCTCAAGCACCATGAGTCTGCATGCCACGATAGTGTGGACGTATAAAAACTCGAACATTTACAAGAGAATGTTTTACCCATTAATTTCATTTGTCAACCTAACTTTATGGCAAAATAATTAATAGTCAGTTTCTCTTTAGCCATGCAAATAACAGCAGTGACTCTGATGGGGAGGATACTTATTATTTGCATCTAAGTGTACACCATTATTTGACCCCAAGTGCGCGGCCCAAGCTTGTGGAGGAAGTTCGTACCAGTGATCCTCGGATAACTTCATATGATCATTATAAAGAAGTTCGTACCAGTGATTCGTGAATAAACTCATCTGATGGGGAGGAAGGTCTATGCCAATACGCAAGTATATTCACATTACCTACGAACCAATAATGGTGGCCGTGGGAATTATTTACCAATCCCCTCTTCCACTTAGTTATTTAACACCGAGGGTTTTTAACATGCATATAATATTTCAATAATAAAATACACAACTTAGCATGTTTCTATTTAAGTAATTAAAAAAATAAATCACATAGAACATGCTTACATATAACAATAATCGTCAAATAAAATAATTAATGCAGTTATATATCACGAATTAAACACGAAAAATGACGAAAAGCAAAACGAGCCCGACAGCCCACGAAAAACACCTGCACGACTCGTGCAGGGTAAGGCACGAGTCATGCCACCCAGCACTTGCCACCCGTGCACAACGCCCGCTTGTCTGCCTTGCGTGAAATAGATCCACGCGTGCCTAGTCTCGCACACCAAGCCCGCAAGACTCGTACAAAGGATCAACACGAGTCGTGCGCTTCATGCCTCTGACACTCGTGCGTCGTCTGCCTCACGCCATGTACCCAGCTTCTTCATCGCGCTGACTCCGCCTCCCGCATGCATGACATCTTACCCCGCACGCCTAGCACTCGCCGGCACGACTTGTACCAGCTGCAGTCAGCAATCTTGCCGTCAGTTCACAAGAATTGCACCGTCAACATTGTGCAGTCGTGTGTCTTCTTTCCAGACTCGATCAGCCGTGATAGAGGCCAGACCAAAAACTGCTCAGACTCGCTCGAAACTCCCACTGGACTCGGTTGGAAACACCAGGGGACCGGCCCAGAACAACGTCTAATCCACTTGGAACAAGGTCAGACCAGTCCAGAACTCGGTTCGATGCGTCACCACCTATATCTGTGCCGGCAGCAGGGCAGTAGCGCCATCACCATTCTTTCAACAGCCACCAGTCGTCGACAATCAGTGCCGAAGCATCTCCAAGACTCATCCACGCCAACGACTATCACCAGCCATCGACTGTTAGCGCCGGCCCAGTCGTGCACCACCAATCTGCATCGTCATACATCGGGCAACCGTCGCTGCCTGGAGCCTTCACATACAGTCGCCAAGTCTTCTCGATGCGTCGTGACGAGAGTCACGCTGTCGAATCCAGTCCCTGCTAGCAATCACCCAGCGTCCCTCTCCCGACAGCGCCACTGCAATCAATGGTCGGCCTTTCACCAGCCCGTTGTGATTGCAGGACAGCAGTCCAGTCATGCCAATATCATCGTTCAGCCACCGCTCACAGCCATTAATGCATTGCTCATGGTGCAGTCATGTGTGTGTGTGTCCAGTCACACCCGCAAGCCAAATTCCAGCATTCCAAGTATAGGGATTTCATGAATAATACAAAATTATACAAACCCTAATTCACATGCTTTCTATAAGACAATTAAATCACGTATAGCACATAAATCCCTAGCCTAACATTTCTCGTTTCACCACGAAACTGATACTCTGATACCAATTGTTGGCAATCAATTGGTTGGCTAGCGTGAACCTTTAGGGTATGATGTAAACTAGATCAGCGAAAGCAATAAATCAAAGTCTACAATACCTTTCACCAGGGTTTGTTGTTGAAGAACTGCAGAGAACAACCTCTTGATCTTCTGCTGTATTCCCCAAGTTCAATCCTGATGTTGTGTGGGCAACAATCTTCAGGATCTTCTCAATCTACTTTCTAACCTCTCACTTATGTCTAAAACGGTGCAGGATTAAGGGTTCCAGGAAGTTGAGACAACTTATATATGGGCTACAGCAGGGACCAGGAGGAAAAATTAGAGTTGGGCCTCCATTGGACTTAAGTATCCAAGCTTAGCCCAAAGCTTATACTTAAGTCCAATAATAATAATATAGTCTACTAAAATATTATTACTGCACTACTGCTCCAATACCATAATTACGTTATGGGCTTCTTCTTATTATGAGCCCGATAGTCACCCCATGTTTAAGATGTACAATGTCCATTAGTTAATTAAGTTACTGACAACTCAAATTAATTAATATCTCATCCGAGAGTAGTACCACTCAATCTTATTATCATGCCAGAATTAATCCACTTCCAAGATTTACAAGATAAACCTTATGAGCTCCTCAAGGGGACATCATCTGTAGGAGTTAAAAGGTTGGAGGGATATGTATAGGTTTGTGGACGGGTGTAGGGATTGGTGAGTTGGATGAATAAAGGGTGATAGAAGGAGTTTTGAAGGAAAGAACAAGGTTTGGAATAAAACACACTTTATTAAATTTTTGGTTGGGTACATCTCAAAATGCTACACCATCAACCTATTTATACTATCCAATGGTGGATTCTCAAGCATTCTAGAGAATTCTATATTAATTTTCATCCTAATAGTCTAGATAATTCATCTATTTAATCACATGTCATATTCTAGATCATTCTTATAATTAATTAATAGATTCCTCCACCTTCTAGTTTATTCTACACAATCTCAAACCTTCTAGCATATCATATATTATTCTTGAAGCTTCTATAACTTCTCTAAATCAAGTTTATTATTTCTAACACCCCCTCTTAAACTTGATTTTGCATTCCAAGCGTACTCCGTAATCTTGCGAAATCTTCATACTTGAGCGGCTTTGTAAAGATGTCGGCTACTTGGTCTTGTGATTTGACGTACTCCACTTGAACTTCTTTCTTTGCAATGCATTCTCTGATGTAGTGGAAGCGAGTGCCTATGTGCTTGCTCCGATTATGAAATACCGAATTCTTTGCCAATGCAATCGCTGACTTATTGTCCACACGAATCCTCGTAGGATTCTCTTGTGTCCATCCGAGCTCTCGTAACAAACTCCTAAGCCATATAGCATGGCAAACACTGGATGTGGCGGCTACATACTCGGCTTCACACGTAGATAATGTGACTATTGGTTGCTTCTTCGACATCCAAGTGAAAGCGGTGTTTCCCAAGAAGAACACAAATCCACTTGTACTCTTTCGATCATCATTATCTCCAGCCCAATCACTATCACTATAGCCCACAAGCTCATAGTTATTAGTATTTGAATAAAGTAGGCCATAGTTGAGCGTACCTTTGAGATATCGAAGAATTCTCTTTGCCGCCTTCAAGTGCGTTGTGATTGGATTCTCCATAAATCTACTCACAAGCCCTGTTGCGTAGAGTATATCTGGCCTTGTGCAAGTTAAGTACCTTAGGCTTCCAACCAAACTTTTGAAGAGCGTCGGATCCACTTTTTCTCCATCTTCATGCTTGGATAGTTTACTTCCACACTCCACTGGGGTGTTGATTGCCTTGCAATCTTCCATTTTGAACTTCTTGAGAATCTCCTTCGTATAACCTTCTTGTGTGATGAAGATTCCTTCCTCAAGCTGCTTAACTTCAACTCCAAGATAATATGACATGAGCCCAATATCCGTCATCTCAAACTCTTTAGTCATGGCCTTCTTGAACTCCTCAAACATCTTTGTGTTGTTTCTTGTGAATATAAGATCATCCACATACAAGCACACAATTAAGACATCATCACCTTTGATTTTGACGTAGAGGACATGTTCATGTGGGCACTTGGAGAAACCATTCTCCTCCAAGTACTTGTCAATCCTGCTATTCCATGCCCTTGGTGCTTGTTTTAATCCATATAGGGCCTTCTTCAACTTCAACACCTTTTCTTCTTGCCCTTTCACCTCGTAGCCTGGTGGTTGCTTGATGTAGACTTCTTTATCAAGAACACCATTCAAGAAGGCTGACTTCACGTCCATCTGATAGATTTTCCATCTATTTTGGGCTGTAAGAGAAATGATTAGTCTGATAGTTTCTAGTCGGGCGACAGGAGCGAATACCTCGTCATAGTCAATTCTGGCTCTTTGACTATATCCTTTCGCAACAAGTCTTGCTTTGTATCTCTCTACTTCACTCTTGGAGTTCTTCTTTGCTTTATACACCCACTTAACTCCAATGGCCTTGTGATCTTTTGGCAATGTTGCAAGCTCCCACGTATCATTCTTCTCAATGGCCTTAATTTCCTCGTCCATTGCATTTCTCCATCTCTTGCTTTGTGTAGCTTTTTCAAAAGTTACTGGCTCGCAATCAGCAAATAAACAAAGTAAGGTAAGATCCTCTAACCTTTCAGTGTCTTCATAGATCTCATCCAAGCTCCTCACTCTTGATGTTCTTCTTTCATTTAAGAAAGATGGTGGCGAGTCTCCAACTTCTCTTGCTGGTGAGGCGGGTGGAGTCACTGTCTCTTCACTTTCACCTGCTTGCTCTATTTCCTCTTCATCTTCAAATTGTGGAGTTACAAAGTTGTGATCATTGATGTCGGAACCAAAATCCCAAGCATCTTCTTCGTCGAACTCCACATCTCGACTTATCACGCTTTTTTTTGTGAGGGGATTATATAACTTGTAACCTTTAGAGTTAGAGTCATACCCGGTGAATATGTATGGCTCACTCTTGTCGTCGAGCTTTTTTCTTATCTCGTATGTTACGTGAGCATATGCTTTGCTCCCGAATACTCTTAGATGAGTGATTCCAGGCTTTCTCTCACTCCATGCTTCTTGTGGAGTCTTTCCCCACACACTCCGAGTTGGAGAACGATTGGACAGGTACACCGCGCACGCCACTGCTTCTGCCCAAAATTCTTTTGGAAGATTCTTCGTCTTCAACATGCTGCGCGCCATCTCCACTATGGTTCTATTCTTTCTCTCCGCCACACCATTTTGTTGAGGAGATCTTGGAATAGTTAGAGGCCTCTGGATCCCGCTTGCTTCGCAATACGCCATGAACTCCTTGGATGTGAATTCACCACCTCGATCGGTTCTCATGGATTTGATTTCTAGCCCGCTCGCCTTTTTAACGGCAACTTTAAATTTCTTGAAGGCTTCAAATACTTATGATTTCTGCTTCAAGAAATACACCCACGTTTTTCTAGAAAAATCATCAATGAAGAGTAAGAAATAATTTTTGTTACCAAGAGAACTCGGCTTGATCGGCCCACAAACATCGGCATGGATTAACTCCAACGGCTTCTTTGCTCGCGAGATTGGCTCCTTTGGGAATGGCCTTCTAGCTTGCTTCCCGAGTATACATCCTTCGCATAATTGGTCGGGATGCTTGATGGATGGTAATCCTCTTACCATTTCCTTCCTTGATAACAACTCCAATCCTCCGAAATTTAAGTGCCCAAACCGTAGGTGCCATAACCAAGACTTATCCTTAAAGCAAGCTTTAAGGCATTTTGCCACATCATTCCGAATATTTAGTAGAAACATTCTATTCTTTGACATTGGCACCCTTGCTATCAAATTATTTTCCTTATCTCTTATTGAAAGGTTATAATCCTTCAAGTGAATATCATAACCTTTCTCTAAGAGTTGTCCCAAACTCAAAATATTATTTTTCATGTTGGGCACATAACAAACATTCGAGATAAAATCATGACCTCCATTTTTTAAGCGAATCAAAATTTTTCCTTTTCCTTTCACCGGAATTTTAGATTCATCACCAAATGAGACATTGCCACTTACCGATTCATCCAGCTCCACGAACATGCTCCTTTTGCCACACATGTGGTTGCTCGCTCCCGTATCGAGGTACCAAGTATCATCTTGTCTTTCATTTTCTCCTTTGTACGCCAAGAGCACACTTGCATTTTCTTTCTTCTTGCTCTCAACGAAGTTGGCCTTCTCTTGAACCTTTTGTTTTGCTTTCCAACACTCGGAAGCATAATGCCCAAATCTATCACAATTATAGCATTTTATAGTAGAATTATCGTATCTCGATTTTTGGTTGCTCCTTCCTCGACCAAATGCTTTTCTCTCTCCATGATTTCCATAGCCTCCTCGTCCACGTCCACGACCTCGACCTTGTCCTTGGCCACGACTTTGACCGCTACTTGTGCCTTCGTCTTTCTCCTTTGCACTCACTTGCAATTTTAACAATTGCTCCACCATATCTTGCTTTTTTTTTGTTTCTCTTCATAAGCTTGTAACGACCCCATTAAGAGATCAATTGTCATCTCCTCCAAATTTTTAGTTTCCTCAATAGTCACCACAATATGCTCAAATTTGGGAGTCAACGAACGTAATATTTTCTCCATTATTATAACATCCTCCAATTTTTCACCATTTCTTTTCATTTGATTAGAGACCGCCAAAACTCTTGTAAAATAGTCCGAAATAGATTCAGACTCTTTCATATGTAGGGACTCAAATTTACCTCTTAAAGTTTGAAGGCGTACCTTTTTAACTTGATCGGCTCCTTTGCATGACACTTGGAGCTTATCCCATGCTTCCTTGGCGGTAGTTGCACTCGAGATTTTCTCGAAATCATCATCTCCCAAAGCTTGGTAGATGAGGAAGAGAGCCTTCTTGTCCCTCTTTCTTGAATCTCTCAACTTATCTTTTAGTTGTTGAGATAGTGCCGCCTCGTCTTCCGGTTGCTCGTATTCTTTTTCTACAATCTCCCAAACATCATGAGCACCTAGGAGTGCCTTCATCTTGATACTCCAATTATCAAAGTTGCTCTTGTTGAGCAACGGGACTTGAAAGGATTGAAGGTTATTGGCCATTTCTCACAGGAGGATCTTATGGCTCTGATACCACTTTGTAGGAGTTAAAAGGTTGGAGGGATATGTATAGGTTTGTGGACGGGTGTAGGGATTGGTGAGTTGGATGAATAAAGGGTGATAGAAGGAGTTTTGAAGGAAAGAACAAGGTTTGAAATAAAACACACTTTATTAAATTTTTGGTTGGGTACATCTCAAAATGCTACACCATCCACCTATTTATACTATCCAATGGTGGATTCTCAAGCATTCTAGAGAATTCTATATTAATTTTCATCCTAATAGTCTAGATAATTCATCTATTTAATCACATGTCATATTCTAGATCATTCTTATAATTAATTAATAGATTCCTCACCTTCTAGTTTATTCTATACAATCTCAAACCTTCTAGCATATCATATATTATTCTTGAAGCTTCTATAACTTCTCTAAATCAAGTTTATTATTTCTAACATCATCAACCTAAATAGGACACGGATTCCTTCAACAATCAACAACACACCATAGAGACAACACTACTTCCCAACTCACCGAGTTTGTTGATTTAATTTCATGTAAATCTCACCCGTTGATGAAAAATACATACTGCCTTACATGTCGAGGTTATTGTATAGGGATTAAGAGCACGAACATCCATAATAACTTAGATCAAGTTCTCCTATATAGACAGTACAAGTCGAACGATCTCAAGCGGTCCTGCCCAATACACACAAAGTGCACTAACTGTTGGATTGTATACTAAAATTCTAGCTTTAGTATGAACAATGTCATAACAATATTTGAAATGAGAATCATTGATCAAATGATTGCATCTTATAATTTATTTTATATGCACGATGCAATAGTCCATTTACTTTATACTGTAGATAATATGTTGTGCGACAACACATGGAAGATCATATTATCGGTTTCCTTATAAAGTATAAACAGATGTTCACAACCGAGATAGACGGGGACTCTCTATCGGTATGGTTGTAGTGTGGTTTGGTATTAGCTTGTCTTGGCTATAGAATCACATTAGTGCACTTGGGTGTATTGAGCAGGACCGTTTGAGATCGTTCGACTTATACTGACTTATAGAAGAACTTGATCTCTGTTATTATAGAAGTTCGTGCTCTTAATCCCTATACAATAACCTCGACACGTAGGGCAGTATGTATTTCTTTGATTCATCAATGGGTGAGATTTATATGTATTAAATCAACAAACTCGGTGAGTTGGGAAGTAGTGCTGTCTCTATGGTGTGCTGTTGATTGTAGAAGGAATCCATGTCTGACATAGGTTGATGATGTCCCCTTGAGGAGCTCATAAGGTTTATCATGTAAATCTTGCAAGTGGATTAATTTCCGGCATGATAATAAGGTTGAGTCGTACTACTCTCGGATGAGATATTAATTAATTTGAGTTGTCAGTAACTTAATTAATTAATGGGCATTGTATATCTTAAACATGGGGAGACTATCGGGCTTATAATAAGAAGGAGCCCAGAACATAATTTTGGGATTGGACGGGTAGTGCAGTAATAATATTTTAGTGGACTATATTATTATTATTGGATTTAATTAAAAGCTTTGGGCTAAGCTTGGTTAATTAAATTCAATTGAGGCCCTGCCCAATTTCTCCTCCTGGTCCCTGCTGTAGCCCAATATATAAGTGAACTCAGCTTCCTGGAATCCTTAGATTATTCCTGCGCCTCTTCTGGTGAGAGAAGGGAAAAGAAGCAGATTGAGAGATCCTGTAGATTGTTGCCCACACAACAGCAGGATCACACTTGAGACATACAGTAGAAGATCAGAGGTAGTTCTCTGCAGTTCATCCTCTACACCAACCCAGAAGTACGGTAAACGGTTTAATTGCTTCCGCTGCTTATTGTTTATCTTTTATCCTAACGATCACGTTTGAACCACACGATCCAATTGCCAACAATTGGTATCAGAGCGTTGGTTTCGTGGTGAAACTTGAGACGTTAGGTTGGGTTTGTGCCTTATGTGTGTTTAATTGTCGAATAGAAAGCATGTTTATTAGGAATTAGTACATGTGTGTATTATCTTTATTCCTATATGCTCTTTCGATGATTTTGGCATGAATTATCATGTTTATTCACAACTGTACACATACATGGCCTTGTTACTTTCACAAACGTGGGCTACTGACGGGAGGGGTTCTATGGTTCACGGCGGCTATAAAACGGAATGGCACATCGGAGAAAAGTCAGTCAGAACAAACAAGGTCGTGGGTGGGTCCCCTGGTATTTCCGATCGAGTCCAGTAAGAGCCCCGAACGAGTCCAGAAGGAACCCAATACTGTTTCTGATCACGTTCGGTGAAGGAGTAGTTGTCGCTCAAATTTTGGCTAATGGATGCTAATTTTCAAGTGACTGCGACGGATAAGGGTGGGTCTATAACTGCTGCAGACTGGAACGACGCCGGGTACAGGTGATTTTGCGGGTCTGTCGTGCGGTTGCCAATCGCGACGGCTGAAGAACGACGGATGTCTCGACTGGTGCGAGGCAGATCCAGGTGGATCGCGGCAGATCGACGAAGAAGCTGGCGGCGCGAATTCGGTTGGGCCGTCGGGGGTCTTCGACGAACGACGCCGCTCGAGGCTTACTGTCGGGCGCGACTGCGGTGCTTGCACGGTGTCGTACTGACGGCTCTATTCCGGCGGTAGTTGAGGGCGAGGTTGCAGCGGCGTGCGACGGTGCAGGCTCGAGGAAGTCGACGATTTGCTGGGCGGACGGGGCGACTCCGGTGGTCTGGCGGCTTGTTACCGGACGGCTGGCGGCGCGACTCCAGCAGGCTGACGGGACGACCGCCGTGAGCGGCGGCACTGTGTTGTTGCCCGGTCGTATTTGGTCTTCAACGATCGGTGGTGCTCGTGGGTTGCTATCTCCGATAGCGCTGATGGCAGTGGTAGGCGGGTGCATCTGGGAATGGCACGGCGGGCTGTCGGCAGCAAAGGAGATGAGGGCTATCGGTTGCGGCTGGTTGTTTCTAGGGCAGCAGATGGTTTTCTTTTGTGTTTGGGCTTGTTTTAATTAAGTGATTGTTGGGCCTATTTATTTGTTTACTGTTGGGCTCAAATCTTATTTAATTATTAGGCCCAATCTTTAATGGCTGCTCATTTTTAATTAAATGGTTTTGGGCTATGGATATGGACCCAATTTTAGTTAATGGTATTGGGCTGCTGGGCTTCTGCTGGATTTAATTAGTTGTTGGGTCTTTGCTCAATTTATTTTAATTTGGTTGTTGGGCTTAGGGGTCCAATTTAATTAAAATATGTGTTGGGCTGCTGGGCCAAAAGGCTGCTCAATTTTAATTTGGTTTTGGGCTGTTGGCCCAAATTTAATTAAAATGAAAATGGGCTGCTGGACTAATTAATTTAATTAATTGTGTGTAATGGGCCAAGCATGATAAATTAATTTTATTAATGGACTAATTTTGTGCTAGTGGGCTTGGTGGACTTAATTTAATTTTGGGTTAAGATTATAGGCCATGGATAATGAGCTTGATTAATTATTTAATCTGCTGTTCATTTTGTGCTTATTTGTTGCTCTTGGGCCCAAATTGATTAATCCACTAATTATGCAATTAATTAATGTTATATAACTGATTAATTGATTTAATTGTCAATTATTGTTGTATATGTGAAAGGCTTGTTCTATGTGATTTATTTATTTAAATTACTGTTAATAGAAGCATGTCTTAGTTGTATATTTTATTCTGGAATATTATATGCATGTTAAAAACTCTCGGTAATTAAATAACTAAGTGGGAGAGGGGATTGGTAATAATTTCCCGCGGCCTCCATTATTGGTTTGTTAGCGATGTGAATAGACTTGCGCGTCGGCATTAGAGCCTTCCTCCCCATCGGATGAGTTTATTCATGGATTGCTGGAACAAACTTCATTAAATAATTACGTTTGTAATGTGATGCATATGAACTTGCGCGTTGGCTTAGACCTTCCTCCCTATCGGATGAGTTTATATGCGGTTCACTGGTACAAACTTGTAATTGATGACTGTAGGAAGTTATCCGAGCGCGTGTGTACTTCTCCATCTGTAAGGCACACAAGCTTGGGCCGCGGACTTGGGGTCAAATAATGGTGTACACTTAGATGTAAATAATAAGTATCCTCCCCATCGGAGTCACTGCTTTTATTTGCATGGCTAAAGAGGAACCGACTATTAATTATTTTGTCATAAAGTGAGGTTGACAAATGAAATTAATGGGTAAAACCTTCTCTTGTAAATGTTCGGGTTTGTAAACGTCCACACTATCGTGGCTTGCAGACTCACGGTGCTTGAGATGTCGATGAATTTTATTTTATATTATTTTGAGGGAATCGATATAAAAGAATAAAATTCGAAGTTTTGATCGGTAAATTTATTTGTGATTCTCTGAATTTCGAATGGTTTTATTTCACTAATTGTTAACTAAAAGACATTATATTTACTTGTCCAAATTAAATGATTAGAAAAGAATCTTGGTTTTGAAAATTACTGCTTAAGAAAATACATGTGTATTCTCACAAAGGACGTCTCATGATGCCTATTAAAGTCTCTAGTGAAGAGATGAGAGGTTCATAGAAATATGATGGTCTCATGTAACTCTTCAGATACTTGAGTAATTTAAAAGGCGAAAGATCATGGTTGAATTGATGAATGAATTGGAAAAGCTTGGAATAGAAATTGAAAGGGAAACCTAAGTCAATTTTATTCTTCATAATTGCCTAGACGTTTTGAGTAAGTTCCACCTGAATTACAAGAGGATGTAAATGGTGGGAAACCTCTGACAAAAACACGTGGCAAAAGAAAGCCAATTTTCATCATGATGTGAACAAATTTAATATCTTATTTACTAATGGTTTGAACATGATTAGTAATGGCATCTACTGATACGAAGTATGTAGATACTGGAATCACTAAATGTTTATCACTAAGTAAGGATAAGATTGTTAATAACATGGGTAAAACTACAAAGGTAGTGGCTATTGCAGTGGGAGTTGTTTATTTATCATTGATAAGAATAAACGATTGATTATGAGAAATTATCTTTACGTACGTTTCATAGAAAGAATTTAATTTCATTTTCTATGCAGTAACGGATGGATACTTCATTTCATTTAAATGACATGGTCATAATAATGAGGAATGAGGCTATAATCCGTTAAAGTACGTTGGTGGATAAAAAGTATACTCTTGAATCATGTACATCCCACAGATGCAATAAATAGTAATTAATAATGCATCTTCTAATATTAGTAAGAGAAAGGAACCTTCGAAAATGAACTAAACATACATTTGGCGTCTATGACTAATTCATTTTACTTGAGTAGGATTCAAAAGTTGATAGCCGATAGACCGTAAGGTTTATCTGAAGTGGAAACTATCGGACTTGCGAGTCCTGCTTGGAAGTAAAAATGATTAACTGCCTTTTCAAGGCTGTGGGGTGTAGAGCCAAAGATATATATGTTGGAATTAGTTCATTCTGATTCAAGCGAACCTAATATTATCCAGGCGAGAGGTGGTTATGAATATTCGTAGATTATTCTGGAAACCAATATATTTATATGATGCACTGCATGTCTAAGTTCTTGGATTAATTCAAGAATTGTAAGGCTGATACAGTGAGCGTCATGGAAAATATATCATATCATTACGATCCAATCGTGATGATGAAAACCTCTTGGGATAGTTAGGAACTAATAATCAGAAGTTGAGATTAGATCTCAAGTAGTCTACACCGGGCGTGCCCCAGCTGAATGGTGTGGTGCATAGAAGGAATAAGGCTCTTATGATTATGATTAGATAGATGATGAATTATTTGGAATAATTAAATTCATTTTATGGATATGCCATAGAAACAGTAATTCGTAAAACGTTTGTCTGTTTGTGGGACATCCTAGAAAAATGAAGAGTGATTTATTTAGTCCAAAAGATCGAAGGGTGATTGTTAACACAAACACTATATTTTTGGAAAAGGACTATGTAATAAATCACAAATCCATGTATAAGTTGTTCTAAAGAAAGTGAGAGGAAAACACGAAGTATAAGTACCAAGTGTACAAGAGGATATACCACAAGGTAAACTGCAACGCGTGTCACGTCTGATACACAATAACATGTAGTGCCTTGTCGTAGTGGGAGGGTTGTTTGATAACCCATTAAATATATGTTTTGGGAGAGTCGTGAGACTTGATCCCTAGTAAACATGGTATTATCCCACGGATACGACGTAGCACTACAAGATTAAAATGCGGAATCTTAGCAAGATGCAATGAATGTTGAAATAGAATCTACGGATTCTAAATTAAATCTGGAAACTTGTATTACCACTAAATGGTGTAAAAGCCATTGGAAGTGGTCATAGGAAATAAAAGAGGATCATATGGAAAGGTGAAAACCTTGAAAGCAAAGCTTGTTGCGAAAAAGTGTACTCAGAAAGAAATAGTTCAATTATGAGGAAACATATTCGCTGGTAGCTATGCTTATGTTGATCCGGATTCTTTTATTTATTGCTGCTCATATTGAATTATGAGGAACAACAAATATATGTCAAGACAACTTACCTGATTGGAAGTCTTGAGGAAAACATCTATGTGAAGCAACCAGAGTAATTCATTGCAAAGTACTAATAGCATTTTGATAGTAAGCTTAAAAAGTGTCCAGCGATGGACTAAAGCAAGCTTTAAGATAGTGAAGCATCTGTTTTGATTAGGTAATCCAGTGGCATGGATTTAAATCAATGAGCGGATGAGTCTTGTGTGTTGTAAAGAGTGAAGGAAACGTGGTGGTATTTCTTAGACTATATGTAGATAGTATCTTGCTCATTGGAGACAATGAAAAAGTATTATCGGGCGTATGGGTATGGTAAAATAAAGCGGTAGAGATGAAGGACTTAAGAAAGGCGAAATATATCCTTTTGATCACGGTAATACGGATCACAAGAAAGGATATTATGCTTATCTCAAGTTTCATAAAATGATACAGTCCATACTCGTTTAGCATATAAATTTATCTAAGTGAATGTGTCTTTGAGACACAAGAAGAAGATAAATAGGATGAAAGCGGTTCCTTATGCTTCGGCGAATAAGGAAGCTTAATCTAAGGAATGCTATGAACGATGTTGGATATCTGTTTTGCTGAATGCATGAACAGTGGGTATCAACGTAACCCGGAACAAGAATGATGAACTGTAGTAAGACATATATAAAGTGCCTGAGAAGGACTGGAAATTATATGTGTACTTACTGGACAGATTCACTGCTTCTTGTCGATTACGTAGATTCAGATTTTTTTAGTCAGATTGGACGGCAGTAAATTCACCTCAAAGGTTATGTGTTTAATCTTATGAAGTAGAGTCATAATGTGGAGGAGTGTTATATAGAAATATATTTCAGACTCCGGACTCCATCATGGAAAGATGATGAATTGGAGCCTATGAGGCAGCCAAAGTATCTATATGACTCTAATGACTTCATGATGGACTTTAAAGTGTTTCTAAGTTTGCCCAAGTTAATCACAATTTACATTGATGATATTGGTGCAGTTGCAAACTTGAAGAAATCACAAGTCCATAAGGCAATTAAACACATGGAGCGCGAGTACCACCTGTTACGAGAAATCGTATAATGAGGCGAAGGTTGTTGTCGCCTAGATTACATCGGATGATGACCTAGTAAACCATTTACAAGAACCTTAAGGCGAGAGCTTTTAATGGTCGTGTAGTGGGAGTAGGAATCAGATGTATGGCAGAAGACATGACAGCATAGTCTTTTAGTATAAGTGGGAGATTGTTGGATTGTATACTAAAATTCTAGCTTTAGTATGAACAATGTCATAACAATATTTAAAATGAGAATCATTGATCAAATGATTGCATCTTATAATTTATTTTATATGCACGATGCAATAGTCCATTTACTTTATACTGTAGATAATATGTTGTGCGACAACACATGGAAGATCATATTATCGGTTTCCTTATAAAGTATAAACAGATGCTCACAACCGAGATAGACGGGGACTCTCTATCGGTATGGTTGTAGTGTGGTTTGGTATTAGCTTGTCTTGGCTATAGAATCACATTAGTGCACTTGGGTGTATTGAGCAGAACCGTTTGAGATCGTTCGACTTATACTGACTTATAGAAGAACTTGATCTCTGTTATTATAGAAGTTCGTGCTCTTAATCCCTATACAATAACCTCGACACGTAGGGCAGTATGTATTTCTTTGATTCATCAATGGGTGAGATTTATATGTATTAAATCAACAAACTCGGTGAGTTGGGAAGTAGTGCTGTCTCTATGGTGTGCTGTTGATTGTAGAAGGAATCCATGTCCGACATAGGTTGATGATGTCCCCTTGAGGAGCTCATAAGGTTTATCATGTAAATCTTGCAAGTGGATTAATTTCCGGCATGATAATAAGGTTGAGTGGTACTACTCTCGGATAAGATATTAATTAATTTGAGTTGTCAGTAACTTAATTAATTAATGGGCATTGTATATCTTAAACATGGGGAGACTATCGGGCTTATAATAAGAAGGAGCCCAGAAAATAATTTTGGGATTGGACGGGTAGTGCAGTAATAATATTTTAGTGGACTATATTATTATTATTGGATTTAATTAAAAGCTTTGGGCTAAGCTTGGTTAATTAAATTCAATTGAGGCCCAGCCCAATTTCTCCTCCTGGTCCCTGCTGTAGCCCAATATATAAGTGAACTCAGCTTCCTGGAACCCTTAGATTATTCCTACGCCTCTTCTGGTGAGAGAAGGGAAAAGAAGCAGATTGAGAGATCCTGCAGATTGTTGCCCACACAACAGCAGGATCACACTTGGGACATACAGTAGAAGATCAGAGGTAGTTCTCTGCAGTTCATCCTCTACACCAACCCAGAAGTACGGTAAACGGTTTAATTGCTTCCGCTGCTTATTGTTTATCTTTTATCCTAACGATCACGTTTGAACCACACGATCCAATTGCCAACACTAACGTGATTCTATAGTCAAGATAAACTAATACCAAATCACACTACAACCATCCTGATAGATAGTCCCCGTCTATCTTGGTTGTAAGCATCTGTTTATACTATATAAGAAAACCGATAATATGATCTTCCGCGTGTTGTCGACAGTATAAAGTAAATGGACTTTTGCACAAACATATAAATAAATTATAATATGCAAAATATTTGATCATATAATTCTCATTTCAAATAAATTGTTAAAATATTGTTTCATACAAAAACCAGACTTTTAGTATACAATCTAATACAAGCTCCATAAAATATCTTGTCAATCTGGAGACATTAGATGCTTCTGATTGTAATGTGAGTGAGTTGCCTGTTGAAATTCTTAGGCTCAATAAACTTGTGCATTTCTTTGTATTCAGCCTCGAGGAGGACGCATTCACATTTCATGGAACACATGGTGTTAAAGTTCCAAGTGACATTGGCAATTTCTTGTTAGATTTGGAAACACTTGTCTCTGTAAATGCAGATGAAGTTGAGGGTGTTAAAATTGTGAGAGAGATAGGGAAGCTGACACAATTGTGGAGAATATACATTGTAAAATTGAAAAGTAAAGATGGGGAAGACCTCTGCTCTTCCATTGCAAAGTTAACCAGGCTTCGCTTCTTATGCATTCGTTCAATAGAAGAAGGTGTGAAGTTGGACGTTGACTATTCTCTTACACATTCACCCAGTCTAACAACACTTGTTCTAGAAGGGCGCGCCTGGAGAAAATACCTAAATGGATACCTTCTTTGAATACCCTTACTACTCTTTGCCTAAGTTGGAGCAAATTGAGAGAGGATCCACTTAACAGTCTAAAATATTTGCCCAATTTGGCTTGGCTGCTACTCCGTGATGCTTATGTTGAGGGATTAAGTTGTTGGGTATATATTTGGATTTTGATATAATATATTGACTAGAAAAATGTGACATAAATAATAAGAACGGAATTTGAGTCGAGTCAAGAGTTACACTCTTTCTCCTTAAGATGAAATTGTCCCGCTCTGGTGCATACAGTTCTATGGCAATCATCTCCAAGATACAACGACTCACATCTTGTGATAGTAGCACAATAAATCACAAGATACGGCGAACCAACCGATATTATGAACTCACTTAGGAGTATGACGACTTTGAAAATGTTAGAGACCAAGACTCTAAGTACAGAAATATTTTTAGAATGTATGATCAAGTCTAATTCAAGTATTTCGGAGTGAAGGATTATGGAATAAGAGGGCATATTTATAGATTTCATGGCGTCTTTACACGAATTGATACGATCGTTAGATTTAATTTTGAATTCAAATTCATATGTCTTTTATTAAAAAGACGCAACTTATTCAACAATTACAACCTTTGTTCGCACTTATTCATAGACACACTTTAATCTAATAAACACCATTTTAAGGTTACTTTTTCATTCACCTAAAATTTTCAATAATCCCCATATGAATGGATAAAGTCAACTTAAAAGACTACGACATTAAAGACTGACAGTAAAGTGAGTTCAAACGAAAAGATATTACATCGGGATAGGTAGCTTCCGGCTTTGAACCTTCCCTAGTTGAATATTATTAGACATACTCGCAGTTTAGTGGATGCGATGCTTGAACTACTTTGCTTTTGTGTATGTCAAAACAACAATACCAACATAATACCTCTTCTAATACCTTTGGTTCTCATGGTTGTGTCCATTTCTACCGTGGACCATATCTTGGATTCATAAGCGCTTCGTTGAGGCGGCCCGTCGTCGCACTTACATAGGTGACCTCTCATCAAGAGTACCATGTAATACCCCATCTTTATTAGGTATAAGAGTCATTAAAAGCTTTTATGCGTATCCTTACCACACATCAACATGTTAATTTGCACTTGATTTGTCTCTAGGAATGAATTAATTAATATATTTCAAGTGTATACCTGAACAAATATAACTTAGTTGTCTCATTGAATCAAGTTTGTGGGATCTCCACTCATCATGGTTGAGTTACCGCTATATATGTTCATTAATGTGTGGCTTTTTATTCCATTCCTCTCAAACATGCAACATTTGATCTCCATTAAATTTTATTACGGATTCGTTTAATTCACTTGAGATCAGTTGTCTTAGACCAACTTAACTTTAGGGGCTGACCCTTTAATAACCCCACATTTAAATGTCTAGGTGCATTTTCCCCCACATTTGAATATCTACGGGAATCCTCTACATTTGAATGTCTACAGGGACTCTCCCCCACATTTGGGTCGGTTGGCCTTTTGTAATAATTAATCAATTGATTGATAATTAATTGAATCATTAGTTCATTTCTTTTCTAATTTCTCCCCAAAAGTTATCTCATTTTTTACTTCTCACGAAGAGCCATTTGTCTTTAATAGCAATACAACTTTTTATGAAGAGATTCATCTCTTCATTAAGGGACACAATTTTTCACGAAGATACATCACTCTTCACTAAGAGACGTGATTCTTTACGAAGAGACATAACTTTTCACGAAAAGACACACAACTCTTTATCAAAAGACATGTCTCTTCATAAGATTATATAACCCTTCATTAAGGGACACTCCCTTCACAAGAAACATAACTCACGTTAAATATAATTTTGACATAATTTTGCAATTGCTTCATGTTTCTCTTCACATCTTAAAAATGGTTAGAATATAAGTGAATTAATTCATGAAAATGTCATATGCATCTAATCATGAATAACATAGAATATCACGGAATCTACAATCCTATTTTAATAAACTCTTCATGTAGTTATCAACAAAGGGGATTCGCTCACATTAATTCACTACATGCGATCATCATGAATTTTTAAAACTGCACTTCATTTTTCGTTAACTAATTTGCAAATTTACGAAAAATGTCATAAGCCCCTCCGAAGAAGAACAAATGCATTCAAAATAACCAATTCTAACAGAATGTATTTATTTATTATCCGCAAATAGACGTTGCATGCATGGTTTAATTAACAGTCGTAATTTATCCATTAATAAACCACCTTCATATCACAAAACTGTTTTTATTTTTTTTTTCAAAATTTATTAACGGTTGAATGGATTCTTGAATTTAAAAAGAAAACTGTTTTTCCTTTCATTTCCACATAAATTCAAATATCTACACTAGCGTACATGCATGCAATTTCTCACCGAATCAACACCTCATATTAATTGTGTTTATTTAGTCGCCAATTAATACGATATTCATTTAAAACATAAATTTAACCAAACAAACATATTCATGATCGCAATGTCAATTCTCAATAGATTAAACATTTCGAATAATTTAAAAAAAAAAATTCAACTTAGATATATATAGAATGATAATAATGATCATGTAAAGCAAATAAATATTTGCGTACCTTTTTTATTTACATATATATGTAAAAGTCTTCTTTTATTGTTCTTTGTAGTCAATTAATATTATATCGGAGTCATGAACAGAATTTTCGTCTTAAGATTGTTGGGTATATATTTGGATTTCGATATAATATATTGACTAGAAAAATGTGACATAAATAATAAGAACGGAATTTGAGTCGAGTCAAGAGTTACACTCTTTCTCCTTAAGACGAAATTGTCCCGCTCTGGTGCAGACGGTTCTATGGCAATCATCTCCAAGATACAACGACTCGCATCTTGTGATAGTAACACTACAAATCACAAGATACGGTGAACCAACCGATATTATGAACTCACTTAGGAGTATGACGACTTTGAAAATGTTAGAGACCAAGACTCTAAGTACAGAAATATTTTTAGAATGTATGATCAAGTCTAATTCAAGTACTTCGGAGTGAAGGATTATAGAATAAGAGGGTCTATTTATAGATTTCAAGGCGTCTTTACACGAATTGATGCGATTGTTGGATTTAATTTTGAATTCAAATTCATATGTCTTTTAATGAAAAGACGCAACTTATTCAACAATTACAACCTTTATTCGCACTTATTTATAGATACACTTTAATCTAATAGACACCATTTTAATGTTACTTTTCCATTCACCTAAAATTTCCAACATAAGTTTTAAAGATAAAGGCTTCCAGAAGCTCAAAGAATTGCAGCTATTTGAACTAAAATACTTGAAATGGGTGGCAGTGGAGAAGGGGTCCCTGCCTCTTCTTCAAGAGTTGGTATGGGAGATTATGAAATGTTGAGGGAGATACCCCAAGGAATCGAGCATTTGCCCAATCTTGAAACGGTGGTGTTCCATAATATGGAAAAAGCATTCTTGGAGAAGGTCGCTGAAGACAAAAGAAATCAATGAGATAATTGGAGACTTGATTATATGCCCAAGCTTCTTATTGGATGATGATGTACTTTGATACACCAATTCTAAAGATCGTGTCTTTTGCGTGTGTTTAAAGGATTTTTTTTCTCCTTCACACCCTTTCCCTTTTTTAATTTCTTGGATTTTATGTTTTAATTCCATTTTTCTGTTTTTCGTTTTTTTTTAATTTATTTTTTATGTTAATTTACAATTTCTTCTAAATAAAATTCATAAACAGTGTTAAAATATTAGGTGTCATGTGAGTCAGCATTTGAATTTTTTTAATTGTGACATGGCAATTTGATTGGTGAAATTTTGTTTGGCTCGGCACGTAAGCTCATCTTGCTGATTTTTATCAAATTAAAGCATCAAGTGTTTGGTATGTGATGCTTTTTTGGCCAAATTCTAGATTTCGCAAAATTAAATGAAATCTCATATTTATGATACTAATTTAATACAAATATCTTTTTGAAACAGAACTTAAAATCTCAAATAATTATTGTACAAAGCAAATATTTAACCCTTATGTTCTTTTATTTCTCATATGAAAGATTGTGTGTTCTTTTCTTCTTCTTCTATAATTATATGTCGTGATTAATTTTTTTTAATATTATGAAAACTTTACCTATAAATAAAAATTTAAAACTGAGTTAGCATTTTATGCGTCATAAGTCAGCATTTATATTTATTTTATTTTTTTAAATATATGTGACGTGGCATTTTTTTATTGGTGGAATATTGTTGGTATCTTCAGCTTAGCAAAGGTCGTCAGACAATGATTAGAAAATCGGATCGAAGATGAAATCGGCGGAGGCAACGGTTCGAGGTTCAACTGGAAAATTAAATTTTATATATTTTTAATTATATTTTAAAATAATTATTTATAATATAATATAATAAATAATTTTTTAAATTAATATGAATGCCCATTGCCCAGGCCCATCCCTCAAAAAAAGCCCGATTTCCCACTTGACATACGCCCACTAATATTAAAATTAAACTTTAATTTTTTAATTATATATATGAAAATGAATTGTCATAAAAGTATTGTTCTTATCAGATTCTTACCACTCCATCATACTGCTCACTGCGCCGCTCAGCTCATTCTTGTAAGCATAATTTCATAAACAATTAATTTATTAATTGACATGGATCTTAGATCTTCATGATTTTCACACCACATAAACACGATTAGAAGACTTACCTTGAGACGCCACTAATGGCGGTCCTCCAATGATACGGTTCCTGTCAATTACGCCGGGAACTGGTTTCTCTCTCCTCACCCCTTTCTTTATGGCACAGTACGTAAGACTTAATGTGATAGAGAATTAATAAAACTGTGTCTCTTTAATAGGTGGAGAGATGACCAGATCGGGATATTAAATCTTTATCAAATCACATTCTATCAATGTGATTGTTATCCATAAATATATATGACCTTATTTATCTCATATATATTATTTATTTAAACTATATCATTATTTAAGATATTTGATCATAATAAATATCTTATATATATTTATTATTAATGGCACTAGGCCATAATTATCTTACATTCTCCCACTTGGCCGAGTGACAGAATTAAACTTTAAACGTAAAGGTTTAAATAATTTACATAATATGCGCGACATAAGATAAATTAACTGGTCAACTCATAAAGTCAATATTGAGGATAGACTAACACAAGTCATAGCGGTTCTATATCATTTACTTGACATAGTTCCTTCCATGTACTATGATATTAGCTTTCTACTCAACATAACTCGTAAACGTAAGGATCAATAATGGTCCACATAAGTATCTCAATTCGAGATAAAATCTTGTTTAATTAATGTCAGCATTCATGTATACTAAAATGGCAAAACAAGATATATCAATTAGAAACAAAACATAATGAGCTCTTAATGTCAATTCTTCATCATAAGTTTGTTAGAGCCTTTCAATGATCTCATATTCATGTAACGTTCAATGAATATTTTAGAGAAGATCATTTGTGTAATGGATCCGAAATCATAAGATTGATTCCATTATGCTCAATTGACATCTTTGTTTCTAAAGTTCTTCTTAACGATAAATACTTTCATTCCATATGTTTTAGCAACTTTGGAATATCCATCGTTTTAAAGAAGAACAATGCAGCGGAATAATCATAATAAGTTTTCAGCGACTTGACATTATTGTCAACTTATTTCAAGTCCTGAAATTAAACTCCACATTCAATTTACTTAAATTGTAGCTTCAAATCATGCCACAAGTTAACTTTAATAGTGAATGTAGTTTTTAGAAACTTCTTCACAATTTTGCATGACACAATATCCCCGACTAAGAAATGTAAAAGTCAAAGTGAACTTTTTTGCATCATATAATCATCTTAATCTGAATCTATATTTAATTACATCTAAGTAATTAAATTTTCGATAAGTAAGCACGAGTGCTTTAGTTCATTAGAATACCTTATAATATTTCCTTATGCAACATTGTGGTCATTCATTTATGAATCACTTCAATAATGACCAAGCATTCTAATAGTAAGACTGATATTTGGTATTTATACAATCTTGTATATCTTAAGCTACCAATAATATACATATAAGGAATATTGTAGTACGTTCCAATTCATTATTGGAAATTACATAAGGTTAAACTTATCTCCCTTCAGGATTGGAACGCTCTTTACAAACACTTTTCCATCCATAACCTCTATTGAACTTTATTAACATATACTTACATAGACATCTTTAATTGTCTCATCATATGTTTTATTCTAAAGTTCTTTGAGAGAAATTTATTGGTTTCACATAATAAACCAAGATCATCAGTTGCAAGCAAGTTTATCATCAAGTATAGAATTAATGTGCTCCCACTAACTTTCAGATATATATGTACACCATTTATGATGTTTTTCTTAAATCCAAAAGATATCTTTATAGGAAAGTATGCTTAAGTTTGTATGTTAATTTTTTAAGTTTACACGCCATGTGATATTTTCCTTTAATGAAAAAAAAAAAAACTTGAGTTGATCTATTTAACTTGATCTTCCACCAAATCACCTTTAAGAAAAGCAGACATAGCATTTATTTGGTGCAACTCTAAGTCATAATGAGTTACCAAAGCCATGATAATTCTAATTTTGAAATTTTAGCATTTATTTTAATGTCAAATTTTAGCTCATTTTATTATACCACATATGCAATCGTTAGAAATAGCGGATATATTGTCCTTCAGATATTCTTAATGCTATTTGATGTGATATATAAAATGAAAGCTCATTGATAATTGATTTAGTAAAATTAGATTCATTAAGAGAGTAGAATAACTTATATGTTGTCCTTAAAAGTTGTTTGACTATTCGACAACTATATAACAACTTTAGAAGAATTTTAGATAAATGTATTTTCAAATTCTCCACCCAACTTCTTCAATAACCACATTTCATGGTTTCATACTCTCACTGATTTTACAATTCTTAATGAATTTGACATTCTAGTTTTAAAATTCTTGTACTATGGTTAAGACCATAAAATCCATACCCTTTAGACTTCAAGGATAATTTATAAAGAAATCACTTTAGTTTCTTATATCCAAATTCTTTATATGTGGATATAAATCATAATCCCCGCCGGGCAATTTAAAACATTCAACTGCCTAAGATCGAGTTTTTCTATAAGTTCATAAGGTGTTTTGAAAACTGTTCTACTAAAAACTCGACCATCACGTAAGTGGCAGCTTTAAATGTATAAATCCACAAAATATGGTTATAAATTAATCATTCAACATACTTATAACCATATTTAATAAAGTACGATTATGTCATTCTGCTACACCAATTTATTATGGTGTGCAACATTTAGTATAAATGTCAGTTTTTCCTGTAATTAAGTGATTGGGCATGATAATCCATCACACTTTCCATAAAATTCATCACTTCTTCCAATCTTTGTAATTTTCACTTTTCTATCTAATTTTCTTAACATTATTAATAAATGCTTATCGAGCATTTATAGAATGAGAATTTTCTTGCAAAGATAAATATAATCATAATGTGAAAAATTTAAATTAAAATTAAAAATGATGGAATATTATTATTCCTTTAAGAAGGGTATTATCATAAGATTCACATTTAGCGGTGTAAACTATTATAAGAAGTTGTGTAGTTATCGTGACTCTATTCTTTGTGTGTTTTATTTTCTTTTCTTTAATGCAATTCACACAAATATCAAGATCAGTAAAAGCCTATCTCATGAAAGGCTTTATTCTTAATTAATCTTTTTGGAATAATTCTTTTGGAAAGTTTCCCCAAACATTAAAGCCACGTTTAGTTCAAACATCATTACTTTTAAACGAACATAATATTTAAATTTTAAATTGTTTCTTAAACCTTCTTTCCTTTTGAACCATCATTAATTTAAGCATTACGTGAATTTAATTCACATTCCATTTGTCTTTCATGTTGTTATAGTTTATTAGGAATAGGTCATACTTAGAAAGTAATGAATTTGTAAACTATGTTCATTATGGAAGGCTTTAATCTTGTTGCAATATTTATTATCTTTAATGATGAGTTCATGTGTGCCATGAAAACCATCAAATTTTATGGTAGTTAAAGTAGTCATTAGCATCTCATCAAGAGATTTATTAGTAACTTAGGTATGTTAGACTTAATTTATTAGTCTCATTCATTCGCATAAACATTATGCCCAGTCTATTTGATCTAACCCGAGCATTATAGTCAGATTACTTAGCTTTATTGCTATTACAAAGCAAATGAGCAATTTATCTTGAAGTGATAAATAAAATCCAAAATACTTTGGTGAAATTAGATTTATCCACACTATTTAAATTACTTTAATCCATTTTGTAATGGAACAGATGCATCATGCGAATAGAGACTAAATAATATAAGTAATTTTAAGAATAAGAATAATATAATTTATTCCTATAAATACCTTGAGTAATTTAATAATAGATTCAGGATCGAAAGCAATAAATGTATATTGAAGTTCTCTTTTGGGTGATACAACAATATACAATCATAATCATAATGATGCTTTCAAATATAACATAATTTGATAATTAAATATTTTCATTAAAACTATTTTGTCATCTTTGGACATACAAAACAGTTTGTCATAATATATTAATTATCAATTTATCTTCATATTCATGAATTATAAAGACTAGCAATCACCTTTGGGTGAATTTAAAGTCTTATAATTGTGAAATTTTTAATAACCCATATAATAATTCTCTTTATTCAAGCATCACTTAAATATGGGAAATTAAAATTTAACTATACGATTTAATTTTATTATTCCTTCAGATCAGACCACTTTGGTGATTAACAGACCAATATTAAATAAATTTAAATCATAAAATCATTCATTATAATCTTATCAAAGATTATCATAATAGATTATAGTCAATAGGAAAGTGAGTAATAATCAAATCATTATTAATCTTATCAAAGACTCTTAGATTATACTCAATAGGAAAGTGAGTAATAATCAAATCATTATTTCATAAATATTCATAAATCACAGTCAATATCATTAATTAAAATCTTAAGACTATCATCATATATATACATAATATATCCATATATATCACATTAATAAAGATATCATGTATAATTTGCATCTTAATATATTTGGGATATTACCATAATAAATATGTCATAAGCAGTCAAACATACCTAACATAAGTGAGATATTCTAATATTATATATCCCAAAATAACTTTAATTATTATCAAAATAATATAAGTCATAAACATTAGTGATGGATTGATTTCATTATAATTATTAAATCACTTTAGTTGGAAAGTTACAATTATGTTAATAATTGGGCATTAAAATGTGACACTCAAGTCATATGAATTAGGCAGATTGCTTTATTGACTGTAATTAATTGTTATTATTCTTAATCAGTCATTATACTCCCCAAAATTAAAGGGAGTCATGTAATTTTATATTAAAATCTCATGACATAATTAACATTCATATCTTATGCTGACATAATTAACTTCCATAATCAATCTTTAATTGTTCAGTCCCAAAAACTAAATAGGGCAGTTGACATTTTCTTAATATGGAAATCATATCACTATAATTTTCGCATGAGTCATAAGATTTCAATATATCAATTTAATAATCATGTAAATTTTTAACGTGAATCAACTCATTATAATTACTTTTTCACATCACTTTAATACATGATACATAAAACATAATATTCACACATCATAATATATTGATAATAAAGTGTAAATTAAAATTGAGATAATTTGGTTATAGAATACATCTCACATCCAATCAAGAACGTAATACGTGAATTTACTACATCCAAATTTAATGTTAATTATTCGATGAAAAATCATGAGATCCAAAACCATGCTCTGATACCACATGTAAGCATAATTTCATAAACAATTAATTTATTAATTGACATGGATCTTAGATCTTCATGATTTTCACACCACATAAACACGATTAGAAGACTTACCTTGAGACGCCACTAATGGCGGTCCTCCAATGATACGTTCCTGTCAATTACGCCGGGAACTGATTTCTCTCTCCTCACCCCTTTCTTTATGGCACAGTACGTAAGACTTAATGTGATAGAGAATTAATAAAACTGTGTCTCTTTAATAGGTGGAGAGAGGACCAGATCGGGATATTAAATCTTTATCAAATCACATTCTATCAATGTGATTGTTATCCATAAATATATATGACCTTATTTATCTCATATATATTATTTATTTAAACCATATCATTATTTAAGATATTTGATCATAATAAATATCTTATATATATTTATTATTAATGGCACTATGCCATAATTATCTTACAATTCTTCCCTAGCCCTCCTCTTTTTTTTTTATCGGATTCCCCAACCCTCTTCTAACTCTCTCTCTACAATTCTCCCTCTCTCTCTCCCTTAGAAAACAATCATCCATAAAAGTTGGCTACAATAATTTAAAGGTTTGTGGATGGCTTCACTCGAGAGTGACATCATTTCTTATTTTATTTTTTATTATTCTTCTCTGCAACAACGATTAGTTGTAGGGAGAATTGGGTGTATTGATTTCTAAATGTTGAGGTTGAGGAGTTTCCGTCACGCTTGTAATTGTTAATGTTATTTATATTTCTGTCAGCATAATATAAAAAAAATGATTTTGAAAAAAAAAGGTTATCGGCGGTTCTATAGTCACCCGATTTTCCCGGTTTGATCCGAGTTCTCCCAGTTTAATGCAGAAAACGGTTTTATATGCCATTTTGGACCAATTTCCTGGCCGGTTTCCAGTTGGACCGGTTGAACCGATCGGTCCGATCCAATTTTCATATCACTGTGTCAAATTCCCCATAATAAAAGGAATGTATGCGTTGCACATGACCATTTTCGACGAAAATCTAGATTTCCGACAAAAAATTTAACAAAACTTAAATTAATTAGAAGGATATAATTTTTCATGGTATACCATTCTTTATCCATTTCGTGCTTTAAATATTGGGTAGGTTTTGTGTGAAAAAATCCTATTCGTGAGACAGACTATTCATCAAATAATAGATTAATTTGAAGAAGCAGAAGCCCCGGCGCGCGTTTAATTAAAGATGAAAGGGAAGTGCCGCTGGTGAATCAAATATATAGGAAAATGTTTATTTTTTAATTTTATTCTTTTCTTTTTCTTAATAATTATAAAATTAATTATTAAAAGTATTATGTATTCTTATAAAATAAATATTATTATTACATTTTCATGATTAAGTATCACACTTCATTAAAATTTTATTACATTTTATTTATTATATGGATTGTTAATGACATAATTTAATAAACGGTTGTCACTTTTTACTGATCAAATATTAGTATTAAACATTTATCACTTTTATTCATCTCACGATTTTTTTTAATAATTCAATTAGATGAATATCACATTTTTCTATTGATTAATGCTATTAAAAATATCGTTACTTTTTATTTATCTCACCAATTATTTGTAATATTATTCAATTTAACAGTTATCACTTTTCATTGATTATGTATTAATACTTTTTATCAAAATTATTACTCCCTCCGTCCATCCTTAATCTCTCTATTTTACTATTTTGTCGTCCACCCTTAATATATCCATTTTCTTTTTAGACATATGAGTCTCACACCCTCTACTAATACAACTACCAACTGTATATAAAATAATAATATTTCTTAATTCACGTACAAAAAAATGGATACATTGATATTGGATGGAGTGAGTATCATTTTTTATTCGATCTATTAATTATTCATGAAATAGTTTAATTGGTCAACTATTAATTATACATCACTTTTCAGTAAAAATGTTATCACTTCTTATTCTATTATTATAAAATAATTTAATTGGATAGCTACCACTTTTATTTGATTAAATTAAATATCACTTTTTATTAAAAGTATTATAACTTTTAATCAATTGTATTAATTATTAATGAAATGGAATAATATAATTGGACATTTATCTTTTTTTTTTTGGATCAAATGTCATTTTTTAAAAAAAATGTTATTATAGGACTTTTATAAATTTAATATTAAAATCTTTAAAATAAAATTTATTAAAAGTATTATAACTTTTTATCAATTGTATTAATTATTAATGAAATGGAATAATATAATTGGACATTTATAATTATTTTAATCAAATGTCATTTTTTTTTTTAAAAATGTTATTATAGGACTTTTATAAATTTAATATTAAAATCTTTAAAATAAAATAAATTATAATAATTGTAAAATAGAAAAATACGAATAGAATTATTTTAATTTAAAAATAACAATAAAAAAATGAGTAAAAATTAATTTGAAAAGAAATTTTAAACTAATAGAAAATTATTATTTTAAAAGAATAATAGTAGAAGATTCTTATTTAAAAAAAAGAAAAAAAAAGGGGAGAGAAAGGTTGTGGCATTACTCTGGTTTCGAACACGTATCACTACCGAGGTCAAAAGGAGAAATTGGCCAACATACCAATCAATAATTGTTCTTTAAATCTAACAGACAAATTAAAAGAAGTGAAAATGACCAAAAGTAGCCACTATTACTTAAAAGTAATTTTAAGTGCCACAGATGTTATATACAATTTATTCTAGCCACTTTTTATGGAATAGACCAAAATACCCTTGAGGGGCCACCTTTTTACCGGTTTGAGAATCAAATTCCTCGCTTTTATGAACAAAAGTACGAAAAGTACACTAGGGAAATCCGATTCTTACTATTTCTGAAAAAGATGTCAAAGTACTATTATGTAGGCATGTGGGGCCCCCCAAATTTGAGAAATCAGATTCCTCACTTTTATGACCAAAAGTACACTAGGGGAATCTGATTCTTCCTATTTCTGAAAAAGATGTCAAAGTACAACTATGTAGGCATGTGGGGCCCTCATATGCTTACAAAAAATGAGGTATTATATATAATAGCGGTCCAACCATGGTGCTGCATCATACACATACATTCATTTTCATTGTTCTAGTTTTTTCTTTAGTGTTGAGCATTCGGGGAGCAACTATTTTAACTAGATTTTTAGAGGCGTGAGAATTTGGGGAGCAGTATATAAGATATATTGTAAACTTGTTTTAACAGCTATGAATGCATTAATTTGATCATCTTTACATGCTGTATGAGTGTATTTTATGTATTTCAACGTTTTATAATAGAAATAATAGTATGCCGAATAGTGTATGTGAATTGTAAAATATATCCACATTAAATTTTATTTTTTTTAAATTAGCAACTCGTAGGCCGAATAGAATAGGATTTGTAGGCCGAATAGAACAACTATGAAGGACGAACAGAACAAGTGTTGTAGGCCGAATAGAACAATCTTATGGGCCGAATACAAGAAATGCAGGCCGAATAGAAGAACTTAAATTTCCACATTTAATTTTCATTTTTAAAAAAATATGTAGGCCGAATAGAAGAATTTTGGTTGGCCGAATAGAACAACCTTAAAGGCCGAATAAGAGAGACGTAGGCCGAATAGAAGAAAAACATACAGAATTTGAAAGGCATCTGAAGGTAGGCCGAATAGTGAAACAGTGTAGGGCCGAATAAAATAATACGTTGGCCGAATAGAGTACATTGTTGGCCGAATAGAATACTTGCAACTAATTATGATGTCATCATTTATATTTTCCTAAATAAATATGCAGATGAGCTATAAACAAGCTGGGATGTATTGGGGTGGATATTGGGATGGGTTACTGTACAAAGGTGGACAGGTTCACTGGTTATACTTTCGGGATGACAATCTGTACTATATTAGTTTGCTATTAGAAATTCATAACATAATACAAGCTGATTTGGATAATTGGGATTATGAAGTTCATTCTCTCGTCGAGTACAATGGCCGTATGTCTAAATATAAGATAAAGAATGATGATCGTGTGACAGAAGTTTTCAATTGTGTTGATGTAGGAATGGTGTATGTGACACTCATTCCTGTCGCTGGCCATACATTCGTTGAACCTCCTGCACAAGGTTCAGGGCATAGTTTGGAGTTAGGGTTGGGTTATAATGACGGAAGTGGTGGTCCGAGCAATGATCCATGTTCGAGGGCACAGCCTAGTGCTAGGCCTGATTTTGATTTGAATGTGGCGTACAGTCCGGCCTCAGAGATGATGAAGCTGATGACAACGCTGGTGAGGGTGAGGATGATGTACATGCTTATAATGATGATGTTGAGCCCGGGAATAGGACTATCGAAGAAGAATATGAAAACAACGAAGATGACATACAGCAGGATTGTAATCAGTCTTCTAGCAAAAGTGATGATGGTGCTGAGGATAGAAGAATCCAAATGTATGAAGAAGTCTGTGATTACATACGTCAGAGAGGCGGCCCTAACTTTCTTGAACCGATTAGTCGCGACTTGTCCCGTCCTGAAATGCAGCCACAAGATTGTCAAATTATTCGGCCCACCACCCGTCCATGGTTGATTCTAGGTATGAATACTATGTTTATTTAGAGAAGAACTAAATTAAACTTGTACTTTGAACTAATGCACCTAATACGGTTATAGGCATTCCGGTTGTAGCTGACAGAGAAGATCAGATGACTATCTCTGACTTTGATGCGTCTGGCGTTCTTCACCAGAAAAGTGTATTTGATACAAAAAAGAAGTTGCAGACTGCTGTAGGAATGTATAACTTGCGGAATGGAGTTGAGACCACTGTTGCTTCTCTTAAATTGTAGGTACAGTTGCCAGCGGCGCTCGCGGTCAGTCGTTGTGAATGGTGATTGTAACGCTACACTTGGGTTTCTTGGCCGCTTAGCATGCATCAAACCATCTTGAGCGACACCAGGTGTGGGAGCCATCGGACTCATAGGATCCACCACTGTAGGAGGGGTAGATCTAATCTCTGACCTCAAGCTAGACGGCTTATACTCAGACCCCCGACTCTGCAAAATATCAGGTCGAAGGTGTCTAAACTCCCGTGTAAGCGCAAGTCGAAATAAATACTGTGTCTGATGCTTAGCCACTATCTGACATGCAAGCTGGGATAACAACTCATCCTGCTGATCCAGCCTATGGAGGACCCTATCTTTGAAATCCTGATCATATCCGGAGTGCTCCTGCTCATATTCGTGATCCTGTTGACCATACCCATGGTCGTCCTGATCATCATATCTGTGATCTTGCTGATCATATCCGTGGGCGTCTCCCATCCCACTCCCATGATGAGCAACAACTCGAGCATGCCAGCTACGAGCGGAGGATGGAGGAACATGATGTGTGGGATCATACGAACTGCGCTCAGCATACCTCGTCTCCCCTGAATGATGTCAACTGTGGTCAGGACTGGAGTATAGGGAGGGCGGTAAGAATGCTCATCCCAATTTGTTACCCAAGCTGAAGGATCATCCGTGCGATGGCCAGTCCACCGATCCTCAACAGCCACACCAGAATAGTACTGCTGATCCCATAGATTACTAGTAGGATCGTATAGCTCCGCCGCGGTCTGCTGCTCCACATATGTGAAATTAGGTCCCCGGACGATCTTTCATCTGGGGTTAGAGAATGCCTTTGTGTACAACCTCATGATCAATCCCTGCAAAGGAACATCCTCTATTCCAATCCAATAAACCTTTCTATGCTCCTGGGCACCCGCGGAAAATCCACCACTACAAGATCCTGATTAAAAAACCAATACATTTAGATACAATATCACTGATTTATCTGTACCGACATGTATTAATGATTCACAAAAATTTAGATTTCATACCCGAGAAAACAGATTCCTGTCAACCTTCTTCACCTTACGAAAAACCCATCGCAAGCAAAGTGGCCTATTTTCCTCTCTATCGGTAGGGACATGGCCGTATGGTGCAGCAAGGGCAGGTAGACGCTCGTACGCCCAAACCTATCACACGTAAACTATATATGTTAGATTATTACTGTTGTTGAAACTAGTAATACACTATAACTTTAAGTGATCTACTACAACACGTACCAGGAGCGCAAATGTGCACCCGTAAAAGTGGTATCTGTACTTATTGGGGTTTGCTCCTTTAGGAAGTTCGGTCAAAATATGGTCCACAAAGTGCAGTAGAGTTATATAACTGACCTGGCCCCAAGGGAATAAATCCCATCTACGCTCGTCCTCTACTAGGACCCAAACCCAGTTATCTACACTCACCTTGGTAACATCCTATCCAAGGAGAAAATAGTACAACAACAACACCTTAGCAATTTTAACCGCGTTTTCGGGGCTAACACCACTAAATTTTGTACCCTCAAAGTCACGGGCAATCTCACTTATTAGTGGTCTTTCTCCCTGACCATAATACATATCGTACACCTCACCAGACGGGATATGATATGACAAATTCGGACCAAATCTCACTCTGTCCCGAAAGCAAAGCCCCATTATCCGCATGAACTCTACCCTACTAAAGCTAAAAAACTCGTTCCCAACTTGAAAATATCTAGCGGTTACATCATCCCCGCTACGTATGATCTCTCGTGTCATGAGACCGTGGAGATTAGCATGCGCGATCCAATCGTCGTGAAGACCCCAGTAATGACCAAAACAAGATCGCCTGAACATCTCCTCCGCATTACCCCCAACCGTTGTTAACTGCTTACGGATAAGTATCATAACAACCCCAGGTTTGCAATAATTATGTATATTGCAGTTCTGCCCTTACATGGTTGGACGCTTCCATTCACCCTGCACAAATTTAACTTTTTGTTAAATAATATGTAACACACATCAAAAAGATGTACTCTGCATCAATTCAACCTGCTTATTTAATAAGACAATAACTGATAATTATATCAAATAACAATAAGTTCACTGCAGCAACTGAACAAATATTGGCACACTCAATCATTTGTTCTATTCGGCCTACAAATTGTTCTATTCAGCCTACGAATATTGCTCTATTCGGCCAAGGTCAGTGCTATGACATTATTCAAACTATACTTTGTTCTATTCGCCCTACACTTCTTCTATTCGGCCTACAAAACTATTCTATTCGGTCTACAAAAAATCTCTATTCGGCCAACCAACATTTCCAAATATTCCAAAAATTCAAGTCCTACAATTTATTCTATTCGGTCTACACTTGTTCTATTCGGCCTACAGCTTTGTTATATTCGGCTTAAGATTTGTTCTATTAAGCCAACCAATATTTCAAAAAATTAAAAAAAACTCCTACACTTTGTTTTATTCGGCCTACACTTGTTCTATTTGGCCTACAAATTTGTTCTATTCAGCCTACTAAAAAAGCTCTATTCGGCCAACCCACATTTTAAAAAATTCAAAAAATAACACTCCTAGAATTTGTTCTATTCGGCCTACAACTGTTCTATTCGGCCTACACATTTGTTCTATTCGGTCTTCAAAAAAACCCTATTCGACCAACAAAAATTTTCAAAAAATTCAAAAACAAAATAAAATAAACAACACCACAGAAAAAATTCTAAACATGATGTATACACAATTAAGTCACATTCATCACATTACAAAATGAATTTGCATTTTACACATATGAACAAAACCACACAAAATGTACTTCGTATCCTCGAAAACGAGTATCAAAAACTCAATGTAGGATACATTATAAACAAATAACTCACAATTTAAAAATACAAATAAAACAGCTTTCATACATACCCAAAAATTTGCCATTTTGAAAATTCACCAAATTCACCTCGTCGAAAACGCCTAATCCAGCAGATGGAAAGGAGATACTGAGAAATGGGTACTACAAATGGGTGGCGCTGCTCTTTGTGCTTTGGGACGAAAGGGAGAGAGGAAGAGAGAGGATATTGGACGAAAAGGAGAGAGGAAGAGAGAGGATGTTGGACGAAAAGGAGAGATGAAGAGAGAGGATACTGGACGAAAGATGAGATAGAAGAAAGATGGACTATTTAAAATGAAAATGACTTTAATGATATGATATATACCCCACCAACCCACATCCAAAAATTTAATTTGAAAAGTTTTAAAACTTTAAATGTGGTCCACCAACCCACTAAGTACAATTTTAAATGTGGTCCGCCCACCCCATTTACTGCAATCAAAACTTACATGATAAGACCCCTTAATTTTCGTACTTTAGGCGACAGTTATTGAGGGTAATTTGGGGAGTCCACTAAATAGTGGCTAGTAAAAATTATTCTTATCGGATGTGGCTACTTAAAATTGTACTTAGTCAAAAGTGGCTATTAAAAAATCGCTCCATTAAAAGAATGGGAAAATGCTCTTCAACCGTGTCACTAAAGCATCCATCAATGGAATGAGATCCGTCATAAGTTTTACCTTAAATATTCTGCAACATTTGTATTTTATTTCAAACAAACGCCACACATTTTAATTTTTTTTTAAAAAATACCTTAAAAAATGGATAATATTATTCATAGCTAGCCTGCCTGTAATGTTTGATACAATATTTTCAAAATCGGACCGGAGATCAAATCGATGATCCTAAGAGTTCGAGGTTCAACCGATCGGACCGATCGAACCAGCCGTTCAACCAAAAAAAAATTATCTATTTTAAATAATATTTATTATGTTAAATATTATGTTACATATAATTTAAATAATTTCACTTGGCCCAATTTATTTATATGTGATGGCCCATAATAGTATTAATTTTAAAGCCCATTTAACAAAACATATAATCAGAAAGTGGCAAATGAGTTCAACTAGCAGCAAAAATCGTGGGTTCTCTGACCAACTTTTCCTATCCTTAGACTTTCTCCCCAAAGATAGATTTGAATTTCGTTCTGTTGAACCACCGTGAAGCCACCGCCAGTCGCGCACCTAATTGGAGTTCGCCAATTCTCGTTGGATATTCTATTCACCGCTCGACAGCCCATCCATCAACCAAGCACTGTCGTGAAACCGTCGAGTTTATCGCTACCGACACTCGCCGGTCTATTGCCCACATCCCGCCTCCACTCGCTGTCGGAAGTCAGACAATCGCAGATCTCCTCTTTAATGAAATAAGGGAACTCTCACATCTCCTCTAACGAACGAAATGAGTTTTGATATACCTCTGCTTCTCTTCTTTAAACATTCAAAGTTCAAAGCTCAAACTTTCAAAGCTTTAAAATCTCATTTACCTCTTTGTATAAATGTAAAAAACGGATCAACATTAGGCTTCGGCAGGCGGCTGTGGATGTTCGGCCGTCGGTACCGCTGGTTGGCGATTTGGCAGCAAGTGGGGCGGCGCTAGGTCTAACCTTTTTTTCTCTTCCTTTTTTCTTTCTCAACTCAAGCAAATTTCAATTTAAAAAAAAAATTAGAAAACCGGCGATTAACGGTTTATTCGAGTTCACCAGTTTTATCGGTTCCAGTCGATTCGAAGCGGTTCTTAGCGATTCAACTCTAAAAATAGTTTTGGGGTCCTTCCGGACCGATTCAACCAGTTGAACTGGTCAGTCAGGAACGATTCTAAAATCACTGGTTTGATATGACCACACCTGCAACTATGCAAGCGACTCCATATTTAATTTTTTGTCCGACATTACACTCAACTATATGTGCAATCATAAACTTTCTAATCAACATATGTTTGATCTTCAGTGTGACTATTTATAAAATACAAGATGAAAAGAGACAAAAATAATTAAAATTTATAATCACCATTTGTTGAAGTAAAGCTTGATTGTTCATAGCTCCAAAACTTTGATAGGCATATTGAGGAGGGTTGGCATTGAATTGAGATACATTGTCTTGCATGTTCACGTGTTGTCCTCCTTCCCCATCATGCTCTATATCCACACGATTATCTCCTTGAAAATTCTCCATCTTATCACTCTTCTTGTTCTCTCATCTCTTTTTTCGAAAGATTTGTTCTATTTCCACGTCAATGGGCTCCGATTGTGTCCCTGTTGACCTTATTTGCATACACCTTCACAAAGAAAAGAAGTTAGAACCAAGACTTTCAAAATAAATAACAAGTAAAGAAATAAAAAAATATCTCTATTAAGATCACTCGAAACGATCCTTCTTCAAACTACTGGCAACCGTTGCCTCCCTGGCAACAACGCCATTTGATTAGTCATAACTTGTTGTCGGGATGATCAATTCAAGAATTTATCGAACCACAGGGAGGTAGGTACTAGTGCTTAAGTGATCTCACATTTCTTGTAATTTTATAGAGACGAATCATCAATAGAGGTTCTTCAAACAAGTAAATAAAATCAATCAAAGCAAGCAAACAAGCAATGATCAACAAACAAGTTAGATATATGAGGGGTGGTTTTTCAAGTTAAGTAAAAATGAGATTAACAACAATTAAGAAGTGAAAATCCTAGGATAAATGCATCAAATTCATATGATCATGGGTATAAGACTAAGGGCCAACACTACGTTCACCTAAACTCCCTCTCGAGATGGATAGGATATGAATCTCAAATAGCTCAATAGGTTGGTTCTCACACAAACAATTCCAACTAGGTACTAAGCTTAAAATGAGAGTCCCTTCACACTATTAATCAACCTCTCGATCAAACTAATCGAATGTCCTATCCAAGGGTTCTAATCTTAAAGGACATCTCTATCTCTTTAAGATCTATAATGCACATGAAGTGTATGATGAAATGATTCAATTAATTATCCTAAATATGAAATTGACTTCTCAATCTAATAACATGTTTAAAACAACAAACCACACAAATCATCATAAACATCAAGATCTAAAGAATCAATGATAGAAAATCAATTAACTCAATCAACATATGAATTTCAATACATAAATCTTAAAATTATCCGACAATTCTCATGTTTCTAATCTCACAAGGGAGATTATTCAACCATAATCAAAAGAAAATTAACATAGACATTAAAATCCTTATAAAACATGATAAACAATAAGGTATCAACACAAAAGTTGGATGAAAACTCCCTTGGATGGCTCCAATGGTGATCTTCTTCTTTCCTTTGCAATTTCCCTCTCTTCCTTGCTTCTTTTCCTAAAATGGATGGTGATTTTGATGATTGGATGATGGTAGATGGAATGGATGAAGAATGGATGAAGATGATGGTGTAAAATGGAGAAAATGGTGTGTGATGTGTGTGCAGGATCTGAATTTCAGATCTCCCCTCAAATATTGAAGTATTGGGTATTTATACCCCTTAGGAAGCTTCTATAAAAATTCTAATTTTTTTTACGAATTTTTAACAACACGGGTCGTGTGCTGCAACACGGTCACAGGGTGGCCGTGTTGGCTTTTTGGATGACGGAGCACAGCCAAGGCTTACAGGGCCGTGTTGCACAACACGACTCGTGTGCTGCAACACGGCCATGCCATGGCTGTGTAGGTGCTTTTGATGTCCGCACACGTCCATGTTGGTGCAACCCTTATTTTTACAACTTGTATCGGCTCATTCTCCCTCGTTTCAATTCTGAATTGAGATCTGCTTTTTCCTACGTCTTTCTTTTCGTGTCTAGAATCTCTTTTTACCTAAAAATCACATGTTTAAACTCATTAATACATATTTCCATAAAAACACAAAACATAATCAAAGTACACCTAAATAAGAATAAATAATACGAAAATACATATAAAAAGATACTAAAATCTAGGTGAAAATATCACTCATCACACCCCTAAACTTAAAGTGTTGTGTATCCCCGAACAACGAAAATGATAAACCAAGGGGTGAGATTTTTACCTAGGAAAAGACTAAACGAATATAAGTAATAACACATTAATAATAATAAAAACTACTAAGTATGCTAAGTCATCCTACAACATTAAACTTATGACATGCATAAAATACTAACAAGTTCAATTCAAAGAGAATAAAAGTGTAATATAGTCCCTCTTAGTTCAAGCCTCTCATTGGATATCAATTTCTCTCAACACTCTGTAAAGTGGGGTAAATCACTACTCATCAATTGATTGGCTCGACTTGCTATAGACTTGCTCATGGACTACATTCACAAACCACCAAAGTTTCAATTATTGATCAAAAAGGTCTTTAATTAGGATGTAATGATAAGCTCTTTAGTAAGGTAGGAAGAATATAGGTAAGAATGACTAATCAAGTGCAAGTAATCGAAGAGATGATCAACTTCCTCAACTTCTTCACATTCTCTTTCTTCCTTATCTTTACAAATCTCAAGCACTATTCATCAACTTTCCTTGGATTGAGCTTATTATAAATCATTCTTTCTTCTTCGGACTTTTAAATACTTGAACATATTGTTGTTGTTTTGCTCATTTTCTTGTTTTGAGGTTGCATGTCCATTTTTATTGGTGCTCTTTTCATCCTTTCTTACTTGTTTACCATTTCTTTTCTTCTGTTGCTTTCTCATCAAACCTTTCTAGACCACATCTCCTCAATCACTCACACAAAAGGATAAATATATAAGGCTCACGTGGGTAATTAAGGCTTGTAATGTGCTTATATCACAATAAATAGACTTAAAGGCTCAAAGTGGTTGACTAGGGATGATGTTCATGGTAGGCAAATATATGGAAATGACTATAAATAACAAGGATGGCCTTAGATTATTTCACTAATCTCTACTAATCGGGCTCGTTCCTATAGTCCTTGAGCAAGTTCTAGCTTATCTAACACAATCGATCCACTCATGAAGAAATACAATGTATGCACGGTTGAGGCTCAAATTCTCACAAGCTTATGCTCGAACCTTAAGGAACTTATTACACCACATTCATCTCAAAATTGAACAAGTTAAGTAAAACATGTCACAATTCGAAAGTATAGAGATTTTTAATCATAACTTGTCATCACTTATCATAACAACATATCATCACTCACATTCAAAAACGACTCACAACATCCCAAAATAAACCACCAAACAACCCTAGATAAAAATAAAAAAAAATACACAAAACATAAAATAAAGACTCACCAAAAGCAACAAAACAAAAACAAATAACATGCAAGAATAAAAATTCCATCCATCAATAGAAAATAAAGCACACATTCTACATCATCCATGATCAAGTAAGTTCACAAACAACACCATCTTGATCGAAAAGTAAACCTCCAAAAAATATAACATATGAAGTAACATGCTAATTACAACAATCCAAATCAAAATAAATTCATGTCAAGTAACTAGAAGTGGTAGAGTATAGAGTGAACTCCCTCAATAGGCATTTGGTAGTGAAAATGGTTGGCACGAGCTTTTGGATTGAATGTACAAAGAATCTCTACTTGATCTCCCGGCTCAATTCGTGCTTCCACTACGCTTCATTCATGCTCAAAAACTCATGAAAAATATTAGCTCAACAATATCATTAAAAATATGGATTATCATGTACTTCAATACAACCAAACGGACCAAAACCTACCAAAACTCTTGAGAAAAATTTTAAAATTGGGTCAATTTTACAAGAAGACCTCTCAACATAAAATATATCATCATATCAAGCACACTCAAGTGGTGAGTCACACCACGCACTCTCCCTCCAAACTTAAATCGAAACAAGTTGAGACTTAAGTTTGCAAAAAGTGGTGGGACTTACCTACTCGAATCCATGAAGCACTTCCCTTTTCTTCAATACACCTTTTCTCACAAGCACAATTCACCTACAAGACCAAAATAAAAAACAACAAAACGAACAACAAAAGATAAAAAAATGAGTTGCCTCCCATTTAACTCTAAGTTTAACGTCTTCAAGTCGGACAGAATTTCACGATCATTGGACCAAATGGTGGTCCACCACACTTTTTCCTCGCAGCCTCACTTTAAACATTTGCTTAGCCTTCTTCTTGTCTACAAGCTCAACTTCACCATTCTTGCTTACGAGCATCAAATCATCATCAAGAAGAAATTCTAGTAGACTTTCTCTTTCTCCTTTGTTAAATTGCCAATCAAGCTCCGAAACTTTCTTCCTATCAACACCACAAGAAGATAAGTTAGAATTTGACATTTTCATATAATCATGAAGAAATAAATTTAAGTTGTCAAAGAGAAGATAATCATGATCCATAAGATCATCCGGAGGCACATTAGGAGGCTTCAAATGAGACTTGGTTCATTTTCCTTTGATACATAAAAATGTAAAACTTTTTTCCTTTCGAGCTCAAAGACAACTCTTTTCTTCCAACATCAGTTTTCGCTCTTCCCGTAGTTAAAAATAGCCTTCCCAAAATAAGTGGAATGTGAGGGTCCGTCTTTACTTTCAAAACCACAAAGTCAACCGGGAAAGATAGCCCCTTCACTTTTACCTCCACGTCTTCAATAACTCCTAGTGGCTTCACAACTTCTCTATTTACCACTTCAAGACGGATAGTAGTAGGCTTGAGCTCTCCAATTTCAGGGCTCTTGAAAGTAGCATGCGACATCACATTGACGCTCGCCCCCAAATCACATAAATGCATCAAGAGTCCCTTTCCTTTCAAAATTACACGAGATTATGAACTTCCCCAGATCACCAACTTTTGTAGGCCCACCTTTTTGCATCAATTCACTTGCTTTAGGTTGCTCTTCTTTCTTTTTCTCCTCATACTTCTTCTTGAGAGATTTGACGTGCTCTTCAAATTCCTTTTTCTTCTCCTCTTTTACAAATATTAGTGAATAGAGAATATGAATTGGAGTGATCGGAATACCCCAATCGTCATGTTTGTACTCTTCTTCTTTGACCTTCTCCTTCACTTTCTTTTCCTCTTGCACCCTTTTCCACTTAGGTATCCATTTAGGCCATTTCTCTTCTTTCTTACTTAGCTCTTCATTTTCTTCACCAACCTTGCTTTCCTCCAACCCTTTTACAACCTTTCGTTTCTCTTTCATATCAACAAACAAACATTGAGCTTTTGGATTAACCTCGGGTGTGGCCGGAAACTTTCCTTTTTGTTGAGTACTCAAAACACTTGCAATTTGTCCAACATTATACTCCAAAGATTTAAACCTCTTTTCATTTACTTCTTCGACTTTTTCAATGCTTCATCTCGAGCTTAGTCCTATGCTTCTCGAGATTTGTTTGATGCCAATTATTATTCAAGTAGCTCATCGATCGACGCTCGTCTCTCGTTGTTTGGTGTCTTAGCCCCTGGTTGATACCCCAGAGGATAAGCAACCACATTGCTCAGATTAGAGTAGGAGAAGTTGCCTTGCCTTTGTTGTTGTGGGTAAGAGCTTCCACTAGCTTGACTATTAAAGCCCCCTTGCCTTGGTAGATAGTTTCCTTAGTTGTGGTTGAAATTACCTTGGTAATTGTTTTGATAATTTCTTTGGTAATTTCTTCCTTGAATGTATTGCACATCTTCCACTCGTGGCATTAACATAGCCCATTGTTCCCCACTCACAACATTCGGAGGTAGCACCCCTTGATCTACTTGCCCTTCAACCATATTGACTCCTTGGCTCACACTTTGATTTAAACTCATTTGCCTCAACACTTCCACCGCTATCACCTCAACACTTGGCATTTGTGGCACACTTCGCTCAACATTCATATTTTTGACATTAAACTGTTGCCCTTGATCAAAATTCTCAAAACCATAGCATCCACTAACTCTCTCTGATGGCCATTGATATACATTTGTAGAAATTTAATCAAATATCCTTATGGCCCTTTCCAGAGTCACTCCAAGTACAGATCCACCCGCCGAAGCATCAACAAGCACTCTTTGACCATTAAACAATCCTTGATAGAAAAATCCAACTTGTTGATTCTCCGGGAATCCATATTGTGGACACTTGCGAAGCGTATTCTTAAACCTTTCCGACATTTCATAGAAACTTTCTTGAGGCATTTGCTTGAATTGAGTAATCAAGCTCTTCATTTGAAGCATCTTAAAAAGTGCAAAGTATTTGTTCATGAACATTTGTGCAAGTTCATCCCATGTGTTGCACGTACCCGGAGTAATGGTAGATAGTCATGTTCTAGCACGATCCCTCAATGAAAATAGAAATAACCTCATCTTGATACAATCCTTGTTCACCCCATTCATCTTTACGGTATTTGCAATCTCAATAAATTGAGCTAGATGAGCATTAGGATCTTCATTTGGGGTTCCACTAAATTGTTGCTCTCTCACCATAGAAATCAAGCCCGCTTTAAATTCAAAGTTGTTGGCATTAATCGGTGGTCCCATCATTTGTGGCATGGCCCTCGGTATGAAGAAATCTCTAATCACTCTTGGATCAACATGATGACCTTGATTCACCGGAGGTGGTGGTGGTGGCATATACGTTTGTTGTGGAGGAGCATAAGATTGTGGAAAACCTTGTTGAAGCATGGCTTGTTGCACCATTTGTTGAAGCAAAACTTGATTGTTCATAGCTCCAAAATTTTGATAGGAATGTTGAGGAGGGTTGGCATTGAATTGAGGTGCATTGTCTTGCACATTCACGTATTGTCCTCCTTTCCCATCATGCTCTATATCCACACGATTATCTCCTTGAATATTCTCCATCTTATCACTCTTCTTATTCTCTCTTCTCCTTCTTCGAAAGGTTTGTTCTATTTCCACATCAATGGGCTCCGATTGTGTCCCTTTTAACCTTGTTTGCATACACCTTTATAAAGAAAAGAAGTTAGAACCATGACTTTCAAAACAAATAATAAGTAAAGAAATAAAAAAAATGTCTCTATTAAGATCACTTGAAACGATCCTCCTTCAAGCTACTAGCAACCGTTGCCTCTCCAGCAACGATGCCATTTGATTAGCCATAACTTATAGTCGGGATGACCAATTCAAGAATTTATAGAACCATAGGAAGGTAGGTACTATTGCTTAAGTGATCTCACGTTTTTTGTAATTTTATAGAGACGAATCATCAATAAAGGTTGTTCAAACAAGTAAATAAAATCAATCAAAGCAAGCAAACAAGATAGATACATTAGGGGTGATTTTTCAAGTTAAGTAAAAGTGAGATTAACAACAATTAAGAAGTAAAAATCCTAGGATAAATGCATCAAATTCATATGATCATTGGTATAAGACTAAGGGCCAACACTAAGTTCACCTAAGCTCCCTCTCGAGATGGATAGGATATGAATCTCAAATAGCTCAATAGGTTGGTTCTCACACAAACAATTCCAACTAGGTACTAAGCTTGAAGTGAGAGTCCCTTCACACGATTAATCAACCTCTCAATCAAACCAATCGAATGTCCTATCAAAGGCTTCTAAATCCTAAAGGACATCTCTATCTCTTTAAGATCTATAATGCACATGAAGTGTATGATGAAATGATTCAATTAATTATCCTAAATATGCAATTGACTTCTCAATCTAATCACATGTTTAAAACAACAAACCACACAAATTATCATAAACATCAAGATCTAAAGCATCAATGATAGAAAATCAATTGACCCAATCAACATATGAATTTCACAATACATAAATCCCAAAATTATCCAACAATTCTCATGTTGCTAATCTCACAAGGGAGAGTAGCCTACCATAATCAAAAGAAAATTAGCATAGACATTAAAATCCTTACAAAACAAGATAAAAAATAAGGTTTCAATACAAAAGTTGGATGAAAACTCCCTTGGATGACTCCAGTGGTGATCTTCTTCTTTCCTTTACAATTCCCTTCTCTTCCTTGCTTCTTTTCCTAAAATAGATGGTGATTTTGATGGTTGGATGATGGTAGATGGAATGAATGAAGAATGGATGAAGATGATGGTATAAAATGGAGGAAATGGTGTGTGATGTGTGTGCAGGCTCTGAATTTTGGATCTCCCCTCAAATATTAAAGTATTGAGTATTTATACCAGTATTTTTAAAACTGGACTGGACCGGTCAGTTCAACCAATTCAACCTGGAATCAGAGCTGAAACCGGTTCGGACACCTCTATAAAATTATTTGTGTAGAAAAACCAGAAAAAACCAGCCAGGACCGATCAAAATCGGAATATCCCGTGAACCATCCTAACCGAAAACCTGCTAGTTTTTATTTACAACCCATCTCAAACATCAAACCCTAGCATACATTCAACCCACTTTGTCATTCCAGCCGCCACTGTGGTGTTTGAGAATTTCGTCGGAATATTTTAACGATGTCGAGAAGAAAAGGGGACCCACCTGCAGATTTAGGAGTAGCTCCTTCAACAGCCAAGTCAAACTAAGCCATGGGAGAAAAACAACGACGAGAATAATGAGCATTACAGAGTCGGCTGCAAGAGGAATCAATGATAGGAAAGATTCGTGGAGCGGTGGAGGAAAGCCATTTGGGTGGAGAAAATTGAAAAAGAAAAGAAACAGAATGAGGACAGATGCGTGCATCTATGGAGGAAAAATATTTGGGTGGAGAAAATTGAAAAAGAAAAGAGAGAATGAAAAGATAGAGAAATTGTGAGTTGGGGCGGTGGCAGTGCCGCAGATAAACCATAGGGGGTTAGCTTTTATTTTTACTTTATTATTGAGATTTGAAACTTTTATTTTAAATATATATTTAAATAATTTGTATTTTATATTTTATTTCATGTATAAATAAAGATGAGCCATATGAGCATTTATTTATGTCTAAAATATTTGATGTGATATTTTATTAATAATTACATATTTTAATATAAAAATTATGTATAAAATATACTATTATTAAAAATAGGTAATTTTCATTTATCCCAGTTGAATCGCCGGTCCGACTGGTCCGACCACGAATCATTATGGACACCAGTTTAATCTCCGGCCCAGTTATAAAAATACTGATTTATACCCCTTAGGAAGCTTCTAGAAGAATTTTAATTTTTTTATAAATTTTTCAGCAATACGGGTCATGTGCTGCAACACGGCCACAGGGTGGCCGTGTTGGCGTTTTGGATGATGGAGCACGGCCAAAGCTTAAAGGGCTGTGTTGCGCAACACGGCTCGTGTGCTGCAACACTGATCGTGTGCTGCAACACGGTCATGCCATGACCGTGTAGGTGGTTTTGATGTCCGCACATGGCCACCCTCTTATAGGGCCGTGTTCGGCACACGACCAGCCGTGTTGGTGCAATCCCTATTTTTACAACTTGTATCGGCTCGTCCTCTCTCGTTTCAACTCTGAATTGAGATCCAATTTTTCCTGCGTCTTCTTTTCGCATCTAAAATCTCTTTTTACCTGAAAACTATACGTTTAAACTCATTATCACACATTTCCATAAAAATACAAAACACAATCAAAATACACCTAAATACGAATAAAATAATACGAAAACACATATAAAAAGACACTAAAATTTAGGTGAAAATATCACTCATCACATGTAAATCATATAAAATAATAATGGTGCAAATAAACAGAGATTCTAAGAGTATGTAAGAAAATAAACATCATAAATCATGTGTTTTAAAAGTGTAATTAATGGCAGTCCAGGATAATAGTGGAACTTCTAGTATATAAAACAATAACTTTCTCTCTTAAATGTAATGTTCAAGTGCTTTCCTCATTTGCTTAAAGAAGATCCAAATATCTATTTTTTTATGTAAATGAATCTAAGAATGACGTAGAGTTGGTTGAAATTAAATCACTCGCTTTCTCTGCGTAGAGGGTATGAGTGCATGCATTGGTAATCAGCTCGGAATTCACTTAAAAAGTTTAATGATCGATAACTGATATCGAAAAATTGGAGATTTAGGAGGTAACACAAGAGAATACTCGGATACAATTCCTCACTCAATGGAATCCACCAAAAGACTAAGAGAAAATTAGAAGAAATCTATCTTCTAGGCAAGATTAAACACTCTAAAATAACTTATATTCTCACAATTTTTTTGTTGGCGTTCGATCATTTGGTTAACGTGAACTGTTAGGGTTCCATGCATTTCTAAATCAGCGAAAGAAAGAACATAGAAGTGTATTATCTTTCACCAGAGTATGTTGAAGAAGAACAACTACAGAAAAACCTCTTGATCTTCTGCTGTATTTCCAAGTCTAATCTTGACGTTGTGTGGACAACGATCTACAAGATCCTCTCAATCTGTTGTTCTCTCTTCCTTACTCACGGTTAGGCGCAATCAGTTAGGATTTTCGGACAGCTGAGATGACTTATATAGGCTACAACAGGGACTAGGAGAAGAAATTAGAGTCGGACCTCCATTGGGCTTAAGTATCTAAGTTTAGCCCAAAACTTATACTTAAATCCAATAATAATAATATATTCCATAAAAATATTATTACTGCGCTGCCGCTCCAATATCAAATTACGTTATGGGCTCCTTCTTAATATGAGCCCAACAATTTCTCCATGTTTAAGATATACAATGCCCATTAACTAATTAAGTTACAGACAACTCTATTAATTAATATCTCATCTGAGAGTAGTACCACTCAATCTCATTATCATGCCAGCATTAATCCACTTGCAAGATTTATATGATAATCTTTATGAGCCCCTCAAGGGGACATCATCAACCTATTTAATAGGATACGGATTCCTTTTACAATCAACATCACACCATAGAGACAGCACTATTTCCCAACTCACCGAGTTTGTTGATTTAATACTTATAAACCTCACCCATTAATGAATCAAAAAAATACATACTGGCTTTCGTGTCGAGATTATTGTATAGGTATTAAGAGTATGAGCATCCATAATAACAGAGATCAAGTTCATATATATAGTCGGTATAAGTTGAATGATCTCAAGCGGTCCTGCTCAATACACACAAAGTATACTGATGTGATTTTTTAGTCAAGACAAACTAATATCAAATCACACTACAACCACAACAATAGATTGTCACCATATATCTCGATTGTGAGCATCTATTTATACTTTATAAGGAAATCGATAATATGATCTTACGCGTGTTGTCGCACAACATATTATCTACATTATAAAGTAAATGGACTTTTGCACAGACATATAAATAAATTATAATATGCAAAACGTTTGATCATATGATTCTCATTTCAAATAAATTATTAAAACATTGTTCATACAAAAACTAGACTTTTAGTATACAATCTAACATTTTCTGAATGCGCATAAAAAGAAAGAAGCTCTATTTATAAGAGCCATTACGAGACTCTATAATCACCCAAACATTAATAACTTGATTCTATACTTAATAGATTAATTTGACCCCTAAAACCTATGCATAACATTAATATAATAGTTAATAAAGTTAATATGCTAACTTGACCAAGAATAGGTAGTTGGAAAGGCTCAAAACACTTCAAATGCTTGAACTTGGTAGATTTCGGGTGTTTCTGCCACCTTCCAAAAAAACGAGCATAACTCCTTGTAGAAAATTCCAAATGACAATCCGTTTGTTGCATTGGAAACTAAACTGATAGGGCTTTCTATTCATATGCTTTTCACTATCTAATTTACTCCTGATCAGCCCAAAACTTCTTCAAACATACCCCATGTGTTCTGGAATATTTTACGCATCATTCGCTTCCACTGCGCAAATTCGTCTCTTAGTTTTCTTCATCTTTATCAGCACACAATCACCATTAATGTAACTGGCCTTCGATGTTTATCCGCTTACTTTTGTATCTTATATTTTAGTTGACCAGATCAAAACTATTTTGTGCTTCCTTGGACCTTTAAACTTCTCTCTTTTTAAATACTCAATGGTTGGAGCCTCAATAGTATAAGCATCATTAAATTCCTCATCATTTGAAGTGCAACTTGAGTGAATAATATTATGCTACAACAACTCTTCTTCTTCTTGGATAGCACGTAAGCACTTTCTTACAACAGACTTTCACCTAGATCAACATACGTGATCTCTTCTTCATCTTCAACTTCATCATAAATCAACTTCTCCTCTTCTTCAAACTCATCATAGATTGGTGTTGTTTCATCATCTTTCTCATCATACTCATTATAGATGGGTATTGTTTCATCATCTTCCTCTTCATACTCACACGAACCATGACTACAATGAAAAGGATAAAAATCCTCATCATTGGATTGTTCAACCTCAGAACCATGATGCGACTCATCAAGTTCTAAGGCTTTGTGGAGTTCAAGACTCTGCTGAAGTTGTTGCATTTGTCTCCTCAAATCATCCAACTCGATATCCCAAATGTCACGTTCAAGCCTTGGTTCCTCAGTAGCATTATTTCTACGATGAGGAGGCATGACTAACCTTGGCTCTGGTATCACTTTGATACTGGAAAATTGGAGATTTAGGAGGTAACACAAGAGAACACTCAGATACAATTCCTCACTCAATGAAATCTACCACAAGTTTGGAATAAACTCATCGTCTTATGGAATCCACCAAAAGACTAAGAGAAAATTAGAAGAAATCCATCTTCTAGGCAAGAGTAAACACTCAAAAATAACATATATTCTCACAAATTTTCTGAATGCAAATACAAAGAAATGAAGCTCTATTTATAAGAGTCATTACAAGACTCTAGAATCATCCAAACATTAACAACTTGACTTTATACATAATAGATTAATTTGACAATCTTAAATACTTCTTTGACCCCTAAAACCCGTGCATAAAATTAATATAATAGTTAATAAAGTTAATATGCTGACTTGACCAAGAATAGGTAGTTGGAAAGGCTCAAAACACTTCAAATACTTGAACTTGGCAGATTTCGGGTGCTTCTGCCACCTTCCAGAAAATCGAGCATAACTCCTTGTAGAAAATTCCAAACGACTATCTGTTTGTTACATTAAAAACTAGACTGATAGGCTTTCTATTCATATACTTTTCACTATCTAATTCATAGCTGATCAGCCCCAGTGAATTTTCAAACATACCCCATGTATGCTGGAATATTTTCCACATCATTCGCTTCCACTGTGCACAAATTTGTCTTTGAGTTTCCTTCATCTTTATCAGCACAATAACCATTAATGTAACTGACCTTCGATGTTTATCAGCATTACTTTTGTATCTTATATTTTTCTTAACCAGATCAAAACTGTTTTGTACTTCCTTGGACCATTGAAACTTCCTTCATTTTAAATACTTAGTGGTTGGAGCCTTAAGAGCATAAGCATCATTAGATTCCTCATCATTTGAAGTGAAACTTGTGTGAACAATATTATGCTGCAACCACTCTTCTTCTTCTAGGAGAGGACACAAGAACTTTCTTGCAACAAGACTTTCACCTAGATCAACATACGTGATCTCTTTTTCATCTTCAAATTCGTCACAAATCGGCTTCTCCTCTTCTTCATACTCATCATAGATTGTTGTTGTTTCATCATCTTCCTCTTCATACTCATCATAGATGAGTATTGTTTCTTCATCTTCCTCTACATACTCGTAGAGATTGCAGAATTGAATGTAAACTTCACCACACTTTAATGATGGCTATCGTATATCTTTTATAATGAATTACAAGTGTGAGGGAGGATATATTATCCAATCCCTATAAAATATGAAAGATTACAACAATAAAACAGAAAGATAAAAGGATCATGTAAGTTACGAGATGTAAGTTACGTCGACAGTCTATCACCCCCCTCAAGCGAGACTATGGTCGAGGGCCAACACGAAGATTGGATCTGAAAAATTCAAAAAGTGGGCATGCTAATCCCTTGGTGAAGATATCAACAACTTGAAGATTAGAAGGAATGAACTTGGTGCACAATTTATTCATGGAAACAAGCTCATGGACAAAGTGATAATCAATGTCGATGTGATTAACCTGTTTATGAGAAATCGGATTTTGACTGAGAAACACGACGCTATTATTATCACAAAGTAAAGTAGGACATTTTGGAGGCAAAGCATGAAGATCATGTAACAAATTTGTGGCCCAAACCACTTCTGCTGCTGTGTTAGCCAAGGCTCTATATTACGACTCACAACTCGAGCGAGAGACAGTGGGTTGCTTTTTAGCACTCCATGATATGACATTGCCACCAAGAAATAAGGAGTAACCATAGTTAGAACATCTTGTCTCCAAACAACGAGCCCAATCAGCATCCGAGTAACCAAATAAAGAATAATCAAGTTAGCTGGAGAATGATAATCCAAAACCAAGAGTGCCTTTGACGTAGCAAAGGATGCGCTTGACGACATGAAAGTGATCATTTGTTGGTCTTTGCATGAATTGACTGACAAGATTAACAGCAAAGGAAAGATTAGGTCGGGTGATGGTCAAATACTGGAGAGTTCCAACAAGAGACTGATAAAGAGTAGGATCAGAAAAATCAGTTCCATCAGATGTGAGAGTTTCACCAGCAACTAAAGGTGTTGAACAATGCTTGGAGTCAAGAAGATTAGCCTTCTTGAGAATATCTGTAGCATATTTGGCTTGATTTAGGAACAAGTCATCATGTGTGTAGGTGACCTCAAGCCTAAGAAAATAATTTAACTTACCCAAATCACGGATTGCAAATTCACTATGTAATCGAGAGACAAATTTTTGCAACAAAAGTGGCGCATTTCCAGTCAAAATTATATCATCGATGTAGACTAAAAGATAAATAATAGAACACCCCTGCTTGAAGACAAATAAAGAAGTATCAGCGCGGCTGCAAGAAAAGCCAATTTTCATAAGAAACAAACTAAAATGTTGAAACCAAGCGAGAGGGGCCTACGTGAGCCCATATAAGGCCTTCTTGAGCTTGCAAACATGATTTGGGAATAGCAAATCAACATATCTAGGTGGTTGTGCCATATACACAGATCGGTTAAAATACCATTTAAGAAAGTATTTTTCACATCAAGCTAGTGCAATGGCCATTTCTGTAAGACGGCGAGTGCAAGAACCACACGTACGATGGATGCTTTAACAACCAGACTAAACATATGTGAGTAGTCAAAATCTGGAAGTTTAGTGAAGCCTTGGGCCACAAAGCATGCCTTATGGCAATCAACGGAACCATCCAAAAGAAATTTGGTATGAAATACCCATTTAGAACCAACAATATTTATATCCGGCAGTTGAGGCACAAGTTTCCAGGTGTTGTTGGAGTGTAGTGCGGCAATTTCTTCATCCATAGCAGCAAGCCAGTGCTTAGCTGCTGATTTGCATCCCTTTGGTTCCGTTGTAGACATCAATACAGGAAATAAAGTAGATTGAGCAACATATGCAATATGTCATGGCTTATAAATACCAGCTTTAGAATGAGTTATCATGGGATGAATTGTTTTATCCAATACCCTAGGCGGCGGCGGTGGTGGTGGAGATGGTGGCAGCGGAGATAGAGGCTATTGTGTATCTTCAACTATCATGTTTGGAGTGGTGCTATGCGGGCAAAGAGAGCATGGAATTTGAGAATCATAATCCAAATATGATTTTTGTGATGTTGGAAAATCAAGACTTGAGGTTGAAGATGAGGCAATACTTGGAGAATCACCAACAAAGCTGAAAATTTCCAATTCCTTTTGAATGAGTTGAGATTTTGCTCCGAAAAAAGGGAATAATGATTCATCAAATTGGGCATGCCTTGATACGTAGATACAATTTGTGGAAGGATCAAGACACCAAAATCCTTTGTAAGTAGTTCTATAGCCAATAAAGATGCAAGCAGAACTGCAAGGTGAGAACTTGTTTGAAACATAATCATGCAAGCACGGAAAAACTCTGCAACCAAAAGGATGAAATGTTTCATAAGTAGGAGAATGATTATATAGTAGTTCAAACGGAGATGAACCCTTCAGAGAATACATCCATGAGAAATGATAAATCCATGAGAAATGAGAATAATCATCAATAAAAATTGCATAATAGCAAAAACCACATGTGGAGGGAATCGAAGCCGGACCCCATAGATTGAAATGAATTAAATCCAATACATATGATGTGCATTTGTCATTCATAGTGAAAGGAAAACGGGTACTTTTAGCATGTTGACAAGAGACACATAATGATGGCGTTGGTAATAAAGAAGTAACATTCAGATGTCCCAATTTTTTCAGCATGGAAATGATGTCAAAAGAAACATGGCCAAGACGTGAAAGCCACAATTCATAGAAAGCCAATAAGCGCTTGGATTTTAGGGCTACAGCAAGAGCAATTTGACAACGATCCATAATATAAAGTCTATTATGATGCCTGTCTTTTGCTAAGATTTTCTTGGTATGGCGATTCTGAATAGTAAACATATTGTTAGTAAAAAGACCATTTACATGTAAATCAGAAGTCAATTTGCTAATAGAAAGTAAGTTCTTAGTGAGATGTGAAACCGCCAAGACATCAAATAATTTAATGTTATTAGAATATCTTAAGAGACCAGTATGAGAAATGGGAATAGAAGCACCGTTACCAACTACCACACAATCAGGCCCAACATAAGGCTCATAAGAATCAAGAGTAGAAGGATCAGAGGCCATGTGCGCCGAAGCTCCAGTATCAACATACTAATCCGAAGAAGAATTTGGAAAAATAGAACAACTTGTATTAAATGCTTGAACTAAGTTTTCTGATGCTGGGTTTGATGGATGCTTGTACCTGTCATTACAAAATGTTGCATAATGGCCATCCTCATGACAAATTTGGCATTGCAGAGGATGTTTCAAACTGGAACGACCTCTTCCTCAATTTTAAGATGAGCCATGACCACGAGAAGAGTAAGATTGAGATGCTCGTGGTTGGAAAGGACGTTGCGGTGTTGATGCCATAAATGCAATCGTGGTGCTAGAGGATTCCAAGGATTCTTGAAAAATAGAGAAACTCTCAACCTTGGAGAGCAGATTTGGAGTTTCAATAATGGAGTAATTGCCATTTTTGCAGCAGAGAAACTAGAAAATGAGGGACCAAGTCCTCGAAGAAACCAATGTGATTTGTCTCTTTCATCAACCGGACGTCCAATAGCGGATAACTGATCACAAAGTGATTTGAATTGATGGCCATAATTGGCCACCAAGTGAGAGCCCTTTTTCATGAGTTGAAGGTCATCCTTGAGACATAGTTCACGATATTTGGAGTCAAAGCAAATTCGAGAGCTAACCAAACATCACAAGTTCGAAATAAACTCGTCGTCTTATGGAATCCACCAAAAGACTAAGAGAAAATTAGAAGAAATCCATCTTCTAGGCAAGAGTAAACACTCAAAAATAACATATATTCTCACAAATTTTCTGAATGCAAATACAAAGAAATGAAGCTCTATTTATAAGAGCCATTACAAGACTCTAGAATCATCCAAACATTAATAACTTGACTCTATACTTAATAGATTAATTTGATCATCTTAGATACTTCGTTGACCCCTAAAACCCATGCACAACATTAATATAATAGTTAATAAAGTTAATATGCTGACTTGACCAAGAATAGGTAGTTGGAAAGGCTCAAAACACTTCGAATGCTTGAACTTGGCAGATTTCTGGAGCTTCTGCCACCTTCCAAAAAAATGAGCATAGCTCCTTGTAGAAAATTCCAAACGACTATCCATTCATTGCGTTGGAAACTAGACTGATAGGGCTTTCTATGCATATACTTTTCACTTTCTAATTTACTCCCGATAAGCCCCGGTAAATTTTCAAACATACCCCATGTGTGCTGGAATATTTTCCGCATCAATAACTAAGAAATGGCGAGCATATTTGTATTCTACTACTACCAGGGAATATGCATTCCACTACTATCAAGGAATGGGGAAACCTGAAAAAGCCGCTGAAGCATGATCGTCGTGATGGTAATAAATGAAGGTGCTTTTATGGAATGTTAGAGGTTTTGGGAGGTCGACATCCCAAGCAGCTCTTAAGGAGTATAGTAGGAAACACAGGCCTATTTGGCTAGCTATTGTGGAGCCAAAAGTTTTATTTGATTCGATCCCTACGCATGTGTGGGCTAGTGTGTGCTATCAGTTTGCTGGACACAATGTTTGGGAAGGTTTTTACCCTAACATTTGGGTCTTCTACAATGCTAATTATGTCTCACAGGTTTAATCTGTCTATTCTTCCTCTCAGATAATGATTTTTGACTTCATTTACAATGCTGCTAACTACCATTTTGGATTTGTGCATGCACACATAGATCACTTTATTCGATGTGAGTTGTGGTGTGATATTACTAATAATATGAGGAGAAATATGATGGTTATTGGCGACTTTAACTCCACGTTAGGGGCACAAGAGAGGTTGCATGGTACTCGAAGGGATAACCTAGGCACTTTGGAGTTTCAAATTTTCTTGGATTCTACTGGACTGACTGATATTGATTTGCAAGGCGCTAAATTTACCTGGGTGTGTAGGTCGACAACTAGAACTATGCGGACTTCAAAGATTGATAGGGTTCTTGTTCATGATAGCTTGCTTGATAAATGGGATGTTATCGCTAGAATGGTGTTGGCTAGACATAGGTCAGACAATCCCCTATTTTGGTCTCATTTATGATATATGAAAGGGTTGCAAGGCCATTCAGATTTCAGTGTATGTGGTTGCAAGACTCAGAGTTTTATATTCTTAATGAAACTTCTTGGGAAAACCCTGCCTCATGTTCAAACCCTATTTTCGCTTTTGCTACAAAATTGAGAAGGCTCAAGATTGACATCAAGCGCTGGAATACGACTGAGTTTGGAAACATTCTTGACTTGGTACATAATTCCATGGATTCTCTGTAAAAAATTGAAATCAGAATTAGAGAAAAACGAGATAGTGAGAAGCTTTTTATGAGGAAGTTGATGCGCATATTAATCTTAATAAAAAGGTAGAAGAGAAATATCAATTCTTTGCACAAAATAATAGATTATCTTGGCGGAAGACAGAAATACGGGATTCTTTCATAGGTTCCATAGAATTAAAAGGGTCAGAACCACCATTGCTGCTAGGAAATCAATTGAGAAGAAACTGAGGACAGTAGATTGATCTCATAGCACGTAGTTCAATATTATAAGCAGCTATTTCAAAAGCCTGTGGATGATGGGGATTTTGATCAATTGAGCTTCATTCCACATTTTTTTGGGGAGGAGGATAATGACAGTCTTACTGCAATGCCTACAGCCGATGAGATTAAGGGGCAATTATGGATCTATCAGCGGATAGTGCACCAGGTCCTGATAGGTTTGGTGGTTCCTTCTATCATAAATATTGGTACATTATAGGAGATGATCTTTGCAAGGTGGTTTAGTATTTTTTTTATTACGGGATTATGTCGGAGGGCATCAACTGCAATTTTATCGTCCTTGTGCCTAAATTGGAGGGAGCAACTAGGGTAGAGGAGTATCGTCCTATAAATCTGGTGCAACTTCTTCTTCAAAATTATTACAAAAATTTTGACAACCAGTTTGGGTCCATTATTAAATGATAAACTTAGCAGCAATCAGTTTGGGTTCATTCCGGGAATGAGTATTCATCATTGCATTGCCGTGGTGTCTGAGAGCTTTAACTACTTGAATAATTATAGACTTGTCCGCATTAGCTTTAAGATTGATATCAATAAGGCCTTTGATACTTTGAGATGGGACTGTATGCTACATGTGCTTCAGAAGATAGGGTTTCATCAAAATTTCATCTGATGGATTATTGCTATTTTTGAATCAGCCATGGTATCGATTCTGATAAATGGCCCTCCTGAGGGGCACTTTGGCTATGGACGGGGTGTTAGACAAGGTGATCCGCTATCGCCACTTCTCTTTTGTTTGGGGGAGGAAGTTTTGGGGAGATGGGTTGAATTAGAAATTGCAAGCGGACATATTTCACTAGCATATGCGAACAGGTCTACTTCTATATCCCTTTATTTATTTTATACTGATGACATTGTCTTATTTTGCAAAGGAGATGAGAAGTTTATGGGACGACTTCGTAAGGTTCTAGCGAATTATGCTAGAGTCTCTGGTCAAGAATTCAGCCCTTCGAAATCTAAGGTTTTCTTTTGTATGCATGTTAAAGCTATGATTAAATGACGTATCCTCTCCAGCCTTGGCATCCAGGAAGGGAAATTTCCATTCATGTATCTTGGGGCCTCCATCTTTATAGGGGCTCCTAAAAGTGATTACTTTAAGCAAGTCACTGATAAAATCTTGAATAAGTTTCAGAAATGGAAGGGCAGTATGATATCCATGGCTGGACATATTTGCTTAGTAAATTCTGTTATAATTGCTTCTACCATGCATGTTATGATGTTGTACAAATGGCCGTGGGATCTCATAAAAAGAATAAAAATTACTTACAGAAACTTTATTTGGACAGGTGATGCATTAAAGCAACACCACTTTATAGTGAGATGGAAGAGACTGTGCTGCCCAACGAAAGAGGGAAGCTTGGGTATTAGATCTGTACGAGCAGCTAATGAAGCTTACTTAATGAAACTCTCGTGGGACATCTTAGAAGGAAAAGGGCTCTTGCATGTATTAAAGATAGATGGTTTGATGGGGCAATTCCAAAGGGTAGATGCATACCCTTCTCTATTTGCATAGCTTGTTTATGGCACATTCGGAGGCTTATGTATGATGAAATATGGGCAATTGGGTTTGATTTTAAGGTTCGATTTTGGCTAGATAATTGGTTGGGTACTCTTATTGCAGACATGGTTGATATTTCATTGGAGCATCGGCATCATTTCGATCAGGTTATTGGAGATTATCTTTATGATGGATTCTGACATTTCACGAAGACATATTGTGGATGCTATTTTGGCTACTCGTATGTCCCCTAATGTGGATGATTGCAGATTCTGGAGCAAGTCAGTGCAGGGGAAGTTTACTTCTAAGATTGCATACATGCATGTGCGGCAGACATTCATTGAACCAGTATGAGGCTCTTGGATTTGGGCTTCTTTCATCCTGCCTAGACGATCATTGACAATGTGGAAAGTGATAAAGAGGGTTCTTACTACATGGAATATGATAAGGGATAGAGGTTTTAAAGGGCCATCTTGTTGTTATTTATGTAAAAGGAAGGAGGAGTCTCTTGATCATATTTTTCTTTCTTGTCTTATATCTTTGGAGATCTTAAAGAAATTACTGTCCAGATTCCATTTTGGGCATAGGCTTGATCTGAAACAGTCTTTCATGGGGTTTTTGATTCAGGCAATTGAAATCTCAAGAAGTAAGCAAACTATAATTGCGACGCGATGCATGGTGAGCTTAAAGATAAGGTAATTAGATGCTTGGGTATAACTGCGACTTTATATGCTTTAATTAGGGAGGGGAACAATTTTGAAAGGGGTGTTATGAATAATACAATTGAAGATCTTTGCACCTTAATTTTTTTGTATTGCTGGAAAACCTAGAAAAGCTCCAAAGGTTATTCCAGTTCGCTGGTGGCCGCCGCTGCCGGGTTTGGAGAAGGTTAATACTGACGGATATGCCTCAGGTTCGCCAGGAAATATATCTGGTGGTGGGATATTTCGTAATAGTAGAGGATTTCCAATGGGATATTTTACTTATGGTTTTGGAGTTAAATTTTCAAAAGAGGCAGAGCTGGCAGTAGCGTGCCTTATTATTGAGTTTGCACATGACAGAGGGTGGAAACAAGTTTGGTTGGAGTCAGATTATATGTATGGTATACACTCATTCACGCATCCATCTCCTATTATACCATGGAGGATGTCACAGGGTGAAAGGAATAGGAAATTATTTTTCAAATTTTCTTTCGTGTGTCGCATTTTTATAAAGAATGAAATGTTATTGCTGACCTGCTGGCTGGAGTTGGAGGGGCTCTAACGTGGCATATCCCGCGCCAGATCATCTTAGTAGTCACATGTTTAGAGACATGAATAGTGAATACTACATATTTAGATAGAGCTTAGCTCTTTTTATTTTTGACATCTTTTATTACTAGTCTTCTGCTCTCTTTTCATTTCATTCTTAATATTATGAATTTATTTGCCCAACTGAAGTGGGTTTATAATAAATAATAATAATAAATTATTGCAAATAAGTATCAAACTAACCCATCATGAGAACTGACATGGGCATTAAATGCCCATGACACATGGCAATTATTGATGTTTCTTTCTTTTGCTTGATTTTTTGAGCCTTGTTGTTACCATTTTGTCTCCTTTAAGAAGTGTGGTGTGTACTCATTTAGAGGTTTTAAAGTCTCTTTAGTGAGATGTTGTAACTCCTTGGTTGATTATCATAGAGACCCAATGTAGCATTTTAGCTAAGTAAATGAAACCTATCATTTGGAAAAAAGAAAAAAGAAAAACAAGATATTTACAAAATATTATAATAATAATAGGGGGAAGAATTTATTTTGCATATATTGCTATGCTGCAATATTAAGGTAAAAGAGAAAATAGCAGCACATTCTTTGAGCTCACTAAAATCAGTTGCCGAAAGTATAAATTCACGTACGCATACTCAACTTTTTTAGGTAGTCTACTTCACCACTTTATTTTGCAGAGAAAAATAGGGGTGGCATATAATGTAAGTCTGCATCGAGCCGTTGACAAGAAATTCAAATGGCCATTGAGATCAAGTTACTCTTTGTATTCAAAGACTCCTCGAAATCTTTTTTTCATTTCATGAGAGTAACCAATAACAAATCATTCTATCATAACCTATCAACTTAGAAAAGAAAACTTGGGGCAAATTTAATCAACACAAATTTGCACACATGAGATACTCCACAAAGTGTAATCAAAGGTAAAAAAGGGAAAAATAATTATGTGTAATGGCTGATACCTGATCAAAATTCAAGTAGACTGCTATTGCTCTCAAGTGTTTGGTGTACTTAGAATGTATTACTGTCATATTAGATCTTAGAAAACCCAACCCCATGAAGAGCCTTGTGGTTGGATTTTTCATTCCATACCCCCAAATACATATTTGCATCTATTTGTTGAATTTCACAAGCAGAAATCACCCAATTCCTGAGAGTATCCATTCATGCATGCTCTTTGCAATAGTAGCTATAAAGACTCCCAAGTCGAATTGAAGAGTTGCTTGGGTGATATTAAAAAACAATATATAATGTTGGATTTCAAATGAAAATATTATGATCATTAGAATCTAGCAATTCACATAGAAGTATACCTTAATTAACAAATGGAGGCCGACAAAGCGTGATAATCGAAAGACAACAGTGGGGAGGGGGTGTAGCACGGGTTGTAAAGTACAAGAATCTACAGGCAGTAGAAAAAATTGGGAAATAGATGTTAATAATAGAGAGAAACATAAGGAAGAGAGAGAAAGTGATTTCAAGTTGTCTCCATTGGCAACCTGCCCCATGGGTCGTGCGCATACGACAAGAAAAAGTAAAAAAAATAAAAAATAAATTTTAATCACCAACTGGTTGCAAAAAAATTTCTGACACAACCCCATCAACTTTTATCCCAACCCATCCAAAACTCATCCAAAATTGACATGTGTCACATAGTCATTGATTGTTATTTATTTTTAGGATAATATTTAGATTTTCAATAATTCATATTTAAATTACTTAAAAAAGATAATCAAAATTTTTATTTTTTCTTTATAAATAGAGTATAATATTGACATACTATGAACCACAAAAAGATAACACTCTTTTCTCTCAATCTCAAATTATATCTTCTTCTTTTTTTTGAGTTTCTTTCTTTTTTATTATTTCTCATGAATCCAAACAATCCAAATTGCTATCCAAACTTGCAAAAATTTTCAAACTTTGATGATTTTATTAATTTTGGAAGTTACCAAAACTCTCAATATCATCAAAGCTTTCAATTTTCACCAAATCTCAATCGAACTTCAATTTCTGAACAAGTTCAAGCATGACAAAATATTTCTCAAAGTTTATTGAATAATGTTCAAAAAACAAATTTCATTCCGAAGGGCGATTGGTGTGTGAAAGAAGATATTGCTCTTATGTCATCTTGGTGTTTTGTTAGTGAAGACAGAGTGCATGAAAAAATCAAAAGAGTACTTCACTATGGAGATAAGTTCATAAGATGTTTCATGAAACTCGAGCAGAAAATCCTGAAGATATGAAGGAAAGAACTGTGGATATGTTGAAAGGTCACTTCAATGACTCAATGAAAGTGAAAACAAGTGGATTGCAGCTTGCAAGGAAGCACATATTCGAAAAAGGAGCTGAATGAGCCAAAAAGATATCGAGAAAGATGCTCATACAATTTATGAAGCAAGTGTTACTAAGTTTACTGATTTAATTATATTTAATGAAGTTATTTGTAAACTTCCAAAATGGGAGCTTAAATTAGATCATGACTCAAGACGTTTCCATCCTGAAGATGAGGAGGACAATGACGAAAGTGGTGGAAGTTCCAAAAGAGCCAATACAAGTGAAGATTGGGAGTATTCTATTCCAAAAAATCCTGAGACTCTAAGTAGTGGATACTCAACAATTGATCGTCCTAGTGGTAGAGATAAGGCAAAAAAAGGGAAAGGTAAGGCCTCACAATCTTTTGCTACAAATGAAGTTGCTGCTGAAATTCATGCATTAAGGCTCACTAGAGACAATGAAGTTGAAGTAATGAAATTTTGGGAAAAGAAAAAATAAAATTGGAACGAGAGAAGTTACAGAGGAATCAAATAAGGATGAAAGAACTTATGTTAAATACATTGCTAGCTACAGATCACTTATCAAAAGGAAGATGAAGAAATGAAATACAAATTAATGGCAATTGTATTTGGACAGTAGATATATCTTATTATCATGTATTTTAGGTATCACATTTTAATTAATGTCTTTTCATTTAAATGTATTTTAAGCCTTTCAATTAATTACATGTAATTTTAATTAATTAAATGAGTTGTCAACTTTTGTCTTTCATTTGTCCATTTTCTTAATGTATTCACACGCAATTGTCACTTTTTTGTCTTTCATTTGTCACTTTTCTTACTATATTCACATGCAATTGTCACTTTTACATTTCAATTGTCATATCTCTTACTTTATTTATGTGAGTTGTTCAAATTGGTTGTTCAAATGTCATTATTCAACCTATAGTAATAGCTTTAGGCACATGCATGCTCATGCCAAAAAAGATAGCTTTCACATGCTATCTTTGAATTATTTTTCAATATATACTTGTTGAAATTGTTCATAAATTACACACAAATATTTCTTCCTTAACTATAAAAATGTCTTTCAATGAAAATCCATATGTAAATTCAGATTCAAGTTTTGGTTCTATCAATTTTCCAGAATTTGATGAATGAAAAAATCGAGTTGTTCAAAGTAATCATCAAATTTATAAGAAGATTGAGGATGTGATCTTACACAATCCTAATATGATTGTGGAAAATCACACTCCTAGAGCTAGACGATGATATATTGATAGAGAACGTGAACTTGGTGAGGAGCGTTTGATGAATGACTATTTTGTCGACAAACCAACATATCCTCCTGAGATTTTTCAATGCAAGTTTCGCATGCAAAAATCAATATTTCCGTGCATAGTGGAGTTTGTTGCTTCCAATTATAAGTATTTCCAACAACGACTTGATGCCACAGGAACGCGAGGGATTTCTGCATTACAGAAATATACTGGAGCTATGAGGGTGTTGACATATGGAACATCAACTGATACTGTTGATGAATACTTGTGAATGAGTGAAACTGTGACAAGGGATGCTCTCATAAAATTTATTGATGGTGTTATTTCTTATTTCGGCAATGAGTATAATGAACAGGATTTGACTAAATTACTCTACGTCTGGGAACAACGTGTATTCCCGAGCATGATAGGCAGTATTGATTGCATGCACTGGAAATGAAAAAAATGTCCTACTGCATGGGCCGGACAATATGCTGGAAGAAGTGGAAAGCCAACAATCATTTTAGAAGCTGTTGCATCATGAATAATAGATATGGCATGCATTTTTTGGAACGCCAGGTACGTGCAATGATATTAATGTACTCTATCTTTCTCAAGTTTTTAATGATGTGTTGGAAGGTCGAGCACCAAAGATTAATTATGTTGTGAATGGTCACGAATTTGATAGAGCATATTATCTTACGGATGGTATATATCTTTTATGGGTTGTATTTGTTAACTCAATTTCTGCTTCACAACTCCAAAAGCATAAGTTGTTTGCTCAACACCAAGAGGCGGTGAGAAAATATATAAAGCATGCACTTGGAGTTCTACAAGCTCGTTTTGCATTTCTTAGACGTCCATGTCTTGTTTGGGTTAAACTTCAGATGTGTAAAATTATGATGGCTTGTATCATCATGCACAATATGATTGTAGAGTATGAGCAAGATATATATCAAAACTATTATAATCCCACCGAATTTATTATGGATAGGCATTTAAACCAACAAGAAAGAAGAAGTAGAGTACATGAAGAGGTGATCACGATTTGTCATACTCCACCAAACGCATTAAAAGCTTGTTCACTTATATGACTAATAGGGCACAACTTCGCAATAGAGAAGATCATAATGCTCTTAAAAATGACTTGATTGAACATATATGGCAAAAATTTGGTAATGACAGTTGATTATATAATTTGTATAATTTATTTTATGATTTTATATTTCATGCAAATTTTTTTTATTTTTGTACCTCAATTATGCAATTTTTATATAGTTATTGCAATTTTAATTATGTTATTGTGTTCTATGTTATTCATTTTATGTGTTTTTAAAAATAATTTTTCTATAGTTACGAAATTAAATATATTTAATATATAAGATTATTTTAATTTTTGATATAAATATTAAAAAAATCATAAAACTAATATATAATTTAATAATAATTATTGTATGTATAGATGAGAGAGAAATAAATATTTTATTAAAAATGTAGGTTGAATTGGTTTGTTGATGTAGTATAAAAAAATTGAGGTTGGGTTGGATTATAGGTTGTATATGTGGAAGAAAGAGAAATGAATATTAAATTATTGGGTTGGGTTGTTGTGGGTTATAGATGGGGATAGCCTCAGTAGTATGAGAAAAGTGAGTTTTACAATTAGTTGTAGAGAATATATCTCTTTCCTACAAGCTGTACGCATGTGAAGATATTTTTAATGTAATACTATGAAAATTAGATTCTAGCAATTCACATAGAAGTGTATCTTAATTAACAAATGGAGGCCGACAAAGCATGATAATCGAAAGATAACGGTAGGGAGGGGGTGTAGCAATAAAAGAATAGACGAGCAGCAGAAAAATTGAAAAATAGATGTTAACTAGCATGTAACCCGCGTGTTACGCAGGGTCTGAAGTAAAGGGAAAAAATTATTCATTAAATTAAAAAAAATGATACATTATACTCTCTCTTCAATAATTTTCACTCTCTTTTGACACAAAGATTAATAAAAGTAATAACTTCTCAAGATAATTTTTTATATTTTTAACAAATATATAATAAAGTATATTAAACTACACAATATTATAAAAAAGTTAAAAGAAAATAAGAAGGGGGACAAAGAAAAAGGAAGATAGGGAACAACGAAAATTAAAAAAAAACCAAATAAATGGCTTGCAAAAAGTGCCTAAACAGGTGGCTTCGAGGATCAAATGAAAATTAAAATATGATTAAATAGTACATTAAAGGAACAAAAAAATTAACTTGTACAATGGGACCCGACTATAATCATGAGATTAGCCAAGAGACTCACGACGCGGAAGAATGGGAACCCGTTACCAGCTGCTTGGTTGAGGAAGACGTGTTGAAGGGCAGCTGACAGATGGGTTGGAAGGAAAAGAAGCCAACGCTGGCTGAAAGACAACGAAGGCAGCAAAGGTCGGCGACCTTCTTCACCATCAAGAATCAAAAGACGGCAGACCTCTGCGCCGTCGAGACATCGGAGAACTTGAAGCATCGGCAAAGATAAAGGCAACGGGGCCCAAGAAAGGCAACACACCACCAACTGTTGAAAAAGGGTGGGGCTATCCAGCTAAAACAAACAAAAGGCAGAAAAGGCTGTTGTGGATAGGCCACTAGGTGTACTATATCCACAAAACAACAGCAGGCTGCTTGAAGAAAGATAAAAAGCATTAAATGCTACAGTAGCTGCGTCGGACGTAGTCATCGAAAACCAGTACGGACACCAGCAATTGTTGGAGAATGAACAGCAACGAAGCAACCAACAGAGCTTCCGTCAGAATAACGCCAGGAAAAACCCGACGAAGTGTAGAAAACAGCTACAGGAAGAGAAGGACGTGAAAGTTCAGCGTTGGGTCTTACACTTGAATAATAAAGTATTTTACATGTGTATAAATGATGCGTGTTTTTTTCACGCAAAATTAATCCCCAAGTATTAAGGATGTCAATTGCAGCTTAAGCAAGCGACCAAGTGAATTATCGAACCCAAAGAACAGAGTATTATCAATTCAATTATTAACTAAATTAATTAAGACAAGATGTCAATAAGATTTGAGATTTAATTATTAAACTACTAAACAAGTAATTAAAATAGCAAATAAAATAAAATATCACTCGAAGAATACGAAAGTGGATCAAGTAGGAGAATAGGTAGACCTAGGATAATCCAGTTTCACGCATAAATTTCCCTTCCATGTGTTGAGGTCGACTCTGCCTTGTGGAATATGGATGCATCACTAAACCATGCGTATCTACTCTATAGACACAAGTAAACATGCGTGTAACATGTGTGAATAACCTCGAAGCAAGAGATATAATTACACCCCCTTTTTAGGTACTATTAGTATCAATTATTTCCCTAGCCAATTGGTACTCTAACCCGATATGATCTCCCCTTATAGGCTCTATAAAATTACACTCTTTATCCTACTTAATAACCCAAATTCAATTCAATTAATAAGTATTCATATATGATAGTTCTAATGAAGCTTCGGAGTCCCCTCACTTAGAATCATAACATGGAATCCTGTTCAGCGGTGAACGCACTCAATCTACAACCAAGATATATATTCAGACTATATATACCAATTCAAGATGCACAAAATGACTGTGAATATGGATTAAGAAAGCACAATCATATATACAATAAATCCACAAGTAGTATTGTACAGAGTTTACACATGAAAGTTCAATTGTAAAAACCTTCACAACCCTAGTTTAACCAAAAAGGCTCTAGCCCATGATGTTACGAAGAACAATCATGGGTGTTGGATAGATCTTACCCTGATGTCTGGAAAATATAAGATAAATTAGGAAACGAATAAAACCCTAGATGTGGGAGGCATCGCGTCCTTCTCCATCTTGGATCCTCTTTTTGGTTCTCCTCTTGATTTTATAGACGAATCTTCAAAGTGATGGATGGATGAAGGAAAGGATGTGGATGATACTTGGGGGATGATCCCCCCTTATGGGGTGTAGGATGGTTTTGTGTTTTGTTGTGGCCCTACACTCACATGAATAATGATGTAAAATATATACAGGTGTGAGAAGGAAATTAAATAAGGAAATAAAAGATATGGGTGAATCATGGAGGCTTATGTGATAAGGAGATTAATTGTACTCCGAGAAATAGGTAATTTTTGAAAATTCTCAAAAATTCTCGCTAGCAGCTGCGCGACTTCATGATTTTAAGCATAACTTTCTCGTCAGAGCTTCGATTTTAGTGATTCATGTGCTCACACAATCCACTTTTCCTTGGATTTCTCTGAATATAAAGATCTCACCAAAAGTCCAACATTTGAAGATGTAACAAGTCATGTAAAATGGAACAGTCGTGCTGCGTAGAAACAGCTTGTGCGACGTCACCATTTCGATCATAACTTTCTCGTTTAGACTTCGATTGAGGTGTTACTTACACCAAAACAATCCTCTCTTCTGTGAATTTCCAACCATATATCACACTTCCAGTTCAGAGTTCCACATGAACACAGAAAAATTACACAAATTGGATGTGTATTTTTCATCATTCATACACAAATTACACCTTTTCTTCAACTTTGCACTTTTGATCCTTTTTCCACCTAAAACACAATAAAACACCTCAAGTGCACCTTTTTCTCACATATATTAAATATTAGATACTTGTGCTAATATATAACAACAATTATCATCAAATAGGTGTTAAATTGGACACTAAAACACGCTTATTTTCACTCTCGATAAATCTCCAAACTTACCTGTTGCTCGTCCCGAGGCAATAAAATAAAAATAAAGAGAGAGAAGAGAGTAAGAAAATTAGTGGGGAAACAAGGACTATGACACATACCACATTTAAAATACAATTGTTCTCAACTTAGGTCATGCAACTCCCATTACATGCAATAATCAATTCATAGCATACAAGATAAGACAATCACCACCAATTCAAATGTTTCATTCACATGTTCTCACGGGAAGTATATATCACTCGCACTCAAGTGTAAAAGATGTACACTTATGGGTTATGGTGTTTACACTCAAATTCAATTCAAGTGTCTGCGTAACCATAAGTTTGCCCATTGTCTCAACTCTCATTTTACTTGTAGCTAACAAATCATGGATCAATAAGGTGTTTTATTTAGTTGTAAAGTAGGATCTTAGGAAAAGGTAGGAAATATATGCATAAGTGACTCAAAACTCAGATCGATTAAGCGGCTGTCTCTCCCAATCTTTATTTTTTTCTCATCACCTTCTATTCAAGCACAACATTCTCATCAAACTCTCCCGTATTTCTCTTTCAAGCACAATATATTTTTTTCATCTTTTTCTAGCTCTTCAACTACATCATTCTCCTTTTCTTCACCCTTTTTTCTTTCTTTTTTCCTTTCTTTTGAGGTACCAATTTCGGGCACTACCTCTCACATCCTCCATAGGGTACTAGATTTAAGCACTACCATAGGGTGTTTGTTTCCATGGAGTACTGGATTTAAGCACTACTCCAAGAATTTTCATTTTGATCCTTAAGATTCTTCCTTCATCATCCTTATCATCCCTCAAATCACCACTCTCTACAATTAAGTTTTATTGGCTATCAAAAGAATGGATTTAAAAAGGCTCAAATGGGCTGACAGGGGATTTAATGAATTCAGGTAAAGTATATGTGAAAAGATGGGTTATTCATCAAAGATGGTCTAATATCATTTCCATAATCCGCTAGAGTAATCTTGAATCTTCAAGGAGACTCAAAGCAAGTTCTAGAATACACGCACAAGAACGATACTCACCAGAAAAGAATTATCATGTGATTATATAACATGATCAACAAGACTCAAAATCTCACATGGGTTTTTAACAAGTAATAGAGCACCTTTCATGGTAAGTAATATCCCACAAGTGCACATAAAACTTCATACCACAATATAACTCAAGTACACTTTCTTCATCAATTTCAAAAGCATATGAATTTTAGCACAATTTAAACAATATAAGCTCACATGGATCACCACCATAAACACAATTCATCACTCCCATAAATTAAAAGCACATATAAAAACTAGAATAAGAAATCGAGGGCACCTGATTTTTTTTAACGTATGCACGAGCTCCTCGAGTTGTTCAACTCGATCATCTTGCCACTCTTTTACCTTTTCTATCATTAAAAATCAACACACCTCATCATCACAAGATTCATCAATAATAAAATAGGAGATACCAGAAGAAAGAATCAATTGACTATCTAATCGACTCCACACACTAGAAACACCACTGAACACTAGGAAAATTGCAAAAAATTAACACATCAAAACCGATTACAGTTTCAACATACCGCAAAAAATCAACTTCCCTATAAAATATTACAAAGAAAAGATTATAGTCTTGGTGCTTTAATGAGGTAATAACATTACACCCCCCAAACTTAGTAGAAACGTAAGTTGAAACGAGGTTTGCAAAAAGATGTAATTGCCAATTTGTAAGCACCTTAAATATAAAAATTTCTTACTCACACAAAATAAATAAAGTAATAAAACTGAAGGGCAAGCCCCCAACAGGCGCTCATGCTTAACGTCGGAGAGTCACGACGATGTAACCTTTGTAGGCTACTGGATTAGAGAACGGTCTTCTCGCATCCTCACCTTCAAATACTTTCTTTCCCTCTTCTTGTCTACACTCAACACCTTACCTTTTTTGGTCACTAAAATATGATCCTCAGAATTTTCTTCCTCCCATGGCTATCTAGACACCTCCTTGTCAATCTTCCACTCAAATTCAGAATCATCTGTCCTATTAAAATCAAGATTAAACAAGTTAGAAATCACATCTATGCTCTTGCATGATTGAGTCTCCATGGGCATCTTCGTAGCTTGATCAAGAGAGAAGACCACATCTTTACTATCCATCTGCAGTCTAAGCTTCTCGTCTCTCAACCTCTTTGCTCTTTCCAACTTCTTCTCAACTATAAGCTCAGTATTCTACTCTTTGGATGGTATGGGAGTAGCATCAACATGTAAAGCATTCAGCATAGAAAATGGTACTGAATGGTATGGTTTGACCTAGGTTCGACCAGGGTTGCTGGTCGAACTAGGTGAATAGTGATTGAACTGCACACCTGAACGTGCATTCTATCCCTTACAGGCCAGTTCGACCACGGTTTGACCAACTGGTTTGGTCGAACGGTAGTGATCGTGGTCGAATCGAGCATCAGACAAAATAGAGTGCGTGGGATGGTGCTATTCGACCTGAGTTCAACCAGTAGGGTTGGTTGAATTGGAGTGATCATGATCGAATTGAGCTTCAGATAAAACAGAGCAATGCATACAGGCTGGTTCGACCTTAGTTCGACCATAGTTCGACCAACTGAATTGGTCAAACCATGGCTAGGTTTGTCGAACCTGACATCAGAGTCTTGAGGACAGGCTAGTTCGACCTCAGTTCGACCAACAGGATTGATCGAACCATAATGGTCGAGGTCGAACTGGTCAGCTGGAAGCTCCGGTGGTTTCCCAGGCGCTTGGTTCGACCTCCATGATGTGATTTAACCTGTTGGCTTAGTCGAGTCAAGGTCGAATCGTGCTCCTGGAGCTTCAAAATTATTTTCGGCTTCATCGGTCCCTCGTACTGTATTCCAGACCTTAACGTGATGGCTTTATTCTCCAATTATTGTGTCAATTGATTCATGTTTGCGGTCATCTGTCCCATAATCAAAGTTAGGTCCTTCAACTGCTTAGATAAATCTGCATGATCAACATTCATTCTAGCTTCGATGTGGTCAACCCTTGCATCGTTCTCAGTCATGTATCGATTGAAGGTATCTTCAACACTCCTCGCTTCGTGCTGCTTCAGACTAGGCCCCCTTATTGTTAACTCTGTAATTTGCTTCTGCTGGGACTCTAGTAGCTTATTGATGTTAGCTAGATTAGAGACGATCTCATCATTCCTATTCGGCTTCACCACTTGATGTCCAACATGTGCCACCTTGCCAAGTACATATGATCATCTATCTCTCTACAGGCCAGTCACGTGAATTCATAGAGATCTCTTCAAACAACTTCTCTGCTTCGATTGTTGTCTTAGATAACACCGCTCTACCTGATGATACATCAATAAAAATACGCGACTCACAATCAAATCCATAGTAAAATATGCTTATGTACTCGACCTTAGACATTCCATGCTGTGGGCACCTCCTGAGCATTTCTTTGAACCTGTTCCACGCCTCATGAAATTTCTGACCCTGATTCATAACAAATTGGGTGATGTCTTGCCTCATTCTTAAGATCCTTGAGGGTGACATGTATCTCTCTAAGAAATTCTGCTGCAGTTGATCCCATGTAATGCAATCTGTGACATCAAAAGTCTCATACCAAACTTCTACCTTATCAATTATTGAAAACTTGAATAGGGCAATCCGTCTAGCATTATAATTAGCTCAAGCTCCCTTTTGAGTGTTTGCATAACCAAGGAATCTTTTGATATGCTGAAATGGATCTTCAAAACAACCTCCAGAAAAAGAATTCTTCTCTACCATGTTAATAAGAGCGAAATGTATCTCAAAATCATCATGTTCCCCCTTGCTCCTATCAACCCCATGTTGCCAATTTCATAGTTCCTGAAAATTTCATGTACGACAATATTATCCAAATTTTGCCTTACTCAGGCTATGTTTAACTCAATGTGTTACTTCTTTCCTTCCTCTCCTTTTCCTAGTGCACAAGTACCTCATAAAGATTTAAGGTTAGATAGAATTAAATAATCCCAAATAAAATCTTAATAACCTAGAAATAATAAACTAATAATAGCAGTTGCCCCCGGCAACGGTGCCAAGAACTTGATGTGCGTTTTCTTTGCACGTAAAATTAATCCCCAAGTATTAAGGATATCAGTTACAGCTTAAGCAAGCGACCAAGTGAATTATCGAACCCAAAGGACGGCGTATTATCAATTTAATTATTTACTAAATTAATTAAGACAAGATGGCAATAAGATTTGAGATTTAATTATTAAACTACTAAACAAGTAATTAAAATAGCAAATAAAATAAAATATCACTCGAAGAATACGAAAGTGGATCAAGTAGAAGAATAGGTAGCCCTAGCATAATCCAGTTTCACGCATTAATTTCCCTTTCTTGTGTTGATGTCCGACTCTGTCTTGTGGAATATGGACGCATCACTAAACCTTGCATATCTACTCTATAGACACAAGTAAACATGTGTGTAACACGTGTGAATAATCTCGGAGCAAGAGATATAATTCCACCCCCCTTCTAGGTACTATCAGTATCAATTATTTTCCTGGTCAATTGGTACTCTAACCCGATATGATCTCCCTTTATAGATACTATAAAATTATACTCTTTATCCTACTTAATAACCCGAATTCAGTTGAATTAATAAGTATACATATATGATAGTTCTAATGAAGTTTCGGAGTCCCCTCACTTAGAATCATAACATGGAATCCTGTTCAGTGGTGAACGCACTCAATCTACAACTAAGATATATATTCAGACTCTATATACCATTGAAGATGCACAAAACGACTGTGAATATGGATTAAGAAAGTACAATCATATATAAAATAAATCCACAAGTAGTGTTGTACAGAGTTTACACAAGAAAGTTCAATTAATTCGTAAAAACCTTCACAACCCTAGTTTAACCAAAAAGACTCTAGCACATGATGTTACGAAGAACAATCATGGGTGTTGGATAAATCTTACCTGGATGTCTGGAAAATATAAGATAAATTAAGAAACAAATAAAACCCTAGATATGGGAGTCGTCGCGTCCTTCTCCGTCATGAATCCTCCTCTTGGTTCTCCTCTTGATTCCACAGACAAATTTTTAAAATGATGGATGGATGGAGGAAAGGATGTGGATGATGGTTTAAGGGTGATCCCCCCTTGTGGGGTGTAGGATGGATTTGTATTTTGTTGTGGCCCTACAATCACATGAATAATTATGTAAAATATATATAGGTGTGAGAAGGGAATTAAATAAGGAAATAAAAGATATGGGTGAATCATGGAGGATTATGTGATAAGGAGATTAATTGTGCTCCAAGAAATAGGTAATTTTTGGAAATTTTTGGAAATTCTCGCTGGCAGCTGCTCGACTTCACGATTTTTAGCATAACTTCCTCGTTCAATCTCTAATTTTAGTGATTCTTATTGTCACACAATCCATTTTTTCTTGGCTTTCTCTAAATATAAAGATCTCACTAAAAGTCCAATATTTGAAGATGTAACAAGTCATGTAAAATGGAACAGTCGTGCTGAGTAGAAACAGCTTGCGCAACGTTACCATTTCGATCATAACTTTCTCGTTTGGACTTCGATTGAGGTGTTCCTTACACCAAAAAGATACTATTTTCTGTGGCTTTCCAACCATATATCTTACTTTCAGTTCAAAGCTCCACATGAACAAAGAAAAATTACACAATTTGGACATGCATTTTTCAGCATTCATACACAATTTGCACATTTTCTCCAACTTTGCACTTTTGATCCTTTTTCCACCTAAAACATAATAAAACACCTCAAGTGCACCTTTTTCTCACATATATTGAATATAAGACACTTGCACTAATATATAACAACAATTATCATCAAACAGGTGTTAAATTGGATACTAAAACACGCTTATTTTCACTCTAAAAAAGATATAGGTGATAGTCTTTTTTTTTTCAAATAAAGTGTGTGAAAGTGTGGTTGTTTAAACCTTTGGATTTAAGGAAATGTGAAAACTTTTGTGAGACAACTTAAAAAATATTTATAAATTAAAATAGAGTCAGCAAAAGTTATATACTACTATTAATATAGTTTGTCTTATAATTTAAACTAAGAAAAATACTACTCTTATTTCAGTAATTATTTCTCCATCTTTTAAGCTACAAATACTTCTAGGTTTACACATTAATGTTTGTTGTTCAATTATTATTTGTAAATGAAGGGTGGGGGATATTGTACTTTTATGTAGATATATTATAATATTACTACTTTAATTATGAATCACAAATTTTAATTACAATTAGACCGAGGGATCATTAATTATTATTTTATGAGAGGGACTAGAGTGAGACCGGTCCCATGAAAAATTGGTGGAACCGGATCCCTTCTTTATAGATAAATCTTCAAATCGTTCAATTAGAAGAAGTCAAAATACATTTCGTGAATAACACTCCCAAAATTGAATAGGATTCCTCAAACTTTTAATTTCTCCATGCCTGACATTAAAATTGAAGTCGTCTCCTTTACCGGAACCCATTATTGTGGTCCTCGTCGGCCCCATTCATCATTGGATCCGTCTCCAGATCTGCTGCTATGGCTTCTCTACTTCTCTATTTCTTTTTAGACGTGTATCCGAGGGACTCCAGAGTGCCCTCTTCCCCGCTGCATTGAACTCGCCGCAACCGTCCATGGCGTAGGCGCCGATGCCCACCTGGTCTTTGTCTTCATAAGAATTCAACAGCTTTTGTGGAATTTTATGCTCCCAATTTCTACTTTCTAATCTTACCAATAATTTATTTTTTTTCTTGTGATGATTTCATTAAGCTCAATGATCTATTTGTGGGATGGCAAAAAAAAATAGAGCTAATGGAGTAGCAGTTTCATTATTCATTACTGCTGTTAATTTTATGAAATGGGTCAAAGGGGTTTGGTGGTTTGTTGTGTGTACTGTGTGCGAAGGGGAGAGAGAAAGGTGGCAGGTGCTTTGTGAGTGGTGAAGGTTTTGTTTTTTGTTTTGTTTTGTTTTGTTTTTTTACTAATGAATAAGTATATGTCATATAATGATAAAAGAAAAATGTTAATTAGGAACTGAAGCATGGATTTTAACTTCTCAATTCGATTATCAAGTTGGACATTATCATGCTTTTAAAAAAAATTTCAAATCAAAGAGTAACCCAATTTATTATAAAAAGTAACATAATTAACATGAAAAGTAACCTTGTTAGCCAAATAGAAGTGAGTTAAAAAAATCAAAGTCTCAAATAAAAAGTAATCCAATTTATTATAAAGAGTAACCTAATATATACATATATAAGAGCAAATCTAAACTTTTACTTTTATTTTCAATTTTTTTTCAATTTTACTCTATTTAAAAATAATTCAATTTTAAACTTGACCGTCTAATTAATATTTTTTATTTCAATAATAAAATCTAATCTAATTATACTAACAATAACGTATTTTGTTATTTAAATTTTATTTTTATTTAACAATATAAATATTTTTGGCATATTTAACTAATTTTTAAACAATATATACTTAATTTAAATTAATATATCAATCAATATTCATATATTATAATTTAATTTAATATACATAGGACATATGATTTTTCTTTTATTTCAATCAATCATAAAATTTAATTATACTAATAATGAATTTTTTTATTATTTAAATTTTACTTTTTTATTGATTTAAATTTTACTTTTTTATTGATTTAATTTAATAATATAAATTTAATTAATTCTTAATCAATACATGCTTAATTTTAATTAATATAGTATCAATTTTATTTTTATTAGAATGATCTCTATAAATATCTGCTTTCAATCATGGTCGTTTTTTCATTAAAATTATTATATATAAATCTTTTCAACCTAATCAAATTCTTACTTTCTCACTCTTTTTTTTCTCTCTCTCTCTTACTTTTTCTTTTTCTTTTCTTTTATAGATTCTACTTTCATATTATTTATAATCAACTCTAATTTATTTTGTGTTTTATATTTTTATTTGATGTTATTTGCAGGTTCAATCATTCTCCTAAAGATATCATTATACTTTTTAATTTTTTGTTACCTTTTTTTTCTCTTCGATTTTTATTTTTTTAATAATTCTATAAACTCTATTTTTATAATTTAATTGATTTTATCTTTTTTTATACGTACTTTTATTTGATATTATTTTTAGGTTCAATCATTCTCATATTTGATCTTATTCTTTTTGTTTTTTTTCTCTAATGCTTTTTATTTTTCTTCTCTTTTACAGGTTCTATTTTCATATTATTTATAATCTACTCTAATTTGTTTTTGTCTTTTATACTTTTATTTGATCTTATATACATGTTCAATCATTCTGCTAAAGGTATAATTATACTTTTTAATTTTTTGTTACCTTTTTTTTCCCTTCCATTTTTTTTAATAATTCTATAAATTCTATTTTTATAATTTAATTTATTTTATCTTCTTTTATACTTTGATATTATTTTTTGGTTCAATCATTCTCATATTTGATCTTATTTGTAGATCCAATCATTCTTTTTTTTTTCTCTAATGTTTCTTCTTTTTCTTCTCTTTTACTGATTCTACTTTCATATTATTTATAATCTATTTTAATTTATTTTGTCTTTTATACTTTTATTTAATCTTATATGCAAGTTCTATCATTCTTCTTAAAGATATCATTATACTTTTTTTTGTTATCTTATTTTTTTCTCTTCGATTTTTGTATTTTTTTAAGAATTCTATAAACCTTATTTTTATAATTTAATTTATTTTATCTTCTTTTATACTTTAATTTGATATTATTTTAGGTTCAATCATTCTCATATTTGATCATATTGGTAAGTCCAATCAGGTATCATTCTTTTTTTGTCTATCGTTTTTCTCTTCAATTTTTGTGTTCCTTTATATTAATTATATGAACCATATTTTTATATTTTAATATTCTATATTTTATTCTTCTTTTTAATCTTCTTTTTGTTTTTTTTCCTCTAATGTTCTTCTTTTCTTCTCTTTTAGAGATTCTACTTTCATATTATTTATAATCTAGGTTCAATAATTCTCTTTAAATTTAAAGGTTCAATCATCTATATCTATCTATACATATATAAAAACAAACCTTAACTTCTACTTTTGTTTTCATTTTTTTTTTCAATTTTATTCTATATAGAAATAATTAAATTTTAATCTTGACACTCCAAATAATGCTTTGATTTCAATCATAAAATTTCATTATACTAATAATGGATTTTATTATTTAAGTTTTACTTTTTTATTTTATAATATAAATTTGGTAAATATGAGATATATTTTTGGCATATTTGACTAATTTTTAATAAGCTTAATATATATATATATATATATATATATATATATATATATATATATATATATATATATATATATATATATATATAAAAACAAATTTAATTTCTATTTTTATCTTCAATTTTAATCTTGACCGTCTATTATTTTGATCTTAATCATAAATTCTATTTATGCTAATAATAAATTATTTATTTATTTTTTAATCAACAATATAAATTTGATAAATATGAAAAATATTATTGGCATATATTCTACTAATTGTCAATCAATATACTAATTTTCATAATATCAAATCTTTCAACGCTATCTTTGGTAATTTTCTATCTTTTTTCCTGCGTCGTTGATTGCTTTCAATCACGATCGTTTATTATTTCAAATTATTCTATACAAACATTTTCATTGCCTAATCAAATTCTTACTCTTTTTTTCTTCTCTTTTTTCTTCTCTATTTCACTTTCATATTATTTCTAATCTACTTTAATTTATTTTATCTTTTAAATTTTACTTTGATTTGCTCTAATGTGATGGTTCAATCATCTTGAGGTATCTTCTTTTTTTTTTGTTATCTTTATTTTATCTTTTATACTTTTATTTGAACTTATTTTTATATTCAATAGTCTCATATTTGATCTTATGTGCATGTTTAATCATTCTCATTTGAAATATCATTCTTCTTTTTTAGTTTTTGTTATCTTATTTTCGTTTCTCTACGATTTTTTATTTTTTTAATTCTATAAACCTTATTTATATACTTTAATTTATTTGATCTTTTATACTTTTATTTAATCTTATTTTCAGGTTCAATAATTCCATTTGAGGTATCATTCTTCTTTTATTATGGGCGTGGATGGAATGGGGTGGCGGAGGGTTTGGGGTGGGTAAGAGGTAGGGCTGGGTGGTAATACTTTTATTATTTAAATATTAAAATTTAAAATTTTATTTAAAAAAAATCTTTTTGGGGGATGGGTAGGGGTAGGTTGGGTGGTAGAGTTTCCTCCACAAAAAATTATTTTTAATAAAATTTTAGATTTTAATATTTAATTTAATAAAATTTTATTATTTTTATTTATCATATGTAAAGTTCTATTTTTAAAATAATTTTTGAATTATGAATTTGAAATCCTTTCAAAAATCCATAATTTATTCAAATAGTGGAATTCAAATGAATTAATTTAAAATTCAAGGAATTTAAAATCCACTCATTTTCAAATCCATTGGATTTGAAATAATTCAATTCAACAACCTAAAAGTATATAATTGTAATATACTTTAATTCTTTCTGTGCAATGCACGGATGAGTAATATCTAGTTAACATGAAAAAGTAACCTTTTTAACTGAATAGGAGTGAACTTAGAAAATCAAAGTTTCAAATCAAAAAGTAACCCAATTTATTATAAAGAGTAACCTAATTTTAACATGAAAAAGTAACCTGATTAACCAAATAGAAGTGAGTTTAGAAAATCAAAATCTCAAATTAAAGAACAACCCAATTTATTATAAATAGTAACCTAATTAACATGAAAAAATAACCTTGTTAACCAAATATAACAATTTACCCCCTTCCTCTTTCTAAATGCCCTAAATTATGGCGACAACTTTTGCACCGAACAAAACAAAACATATTGAAGAAGCAAAAGAATGATTCATAACCTAAGAAAAGAAATAAAATAATACAAATTTCACCCAAAAATTGCAGGAAATCTCCATTCCCAAATTGAAAAGTTCCTTCAAACAGGAAATATCCATTACACACAGCTTGAAGATTTACAATGAAGATTCCAAAGATTTGAGGAACAAACAATGCTGCTCATACACATAGAATTGATTTTTCATTCTAGATGACGAAAGCACCGCTGCTGGTTTCGTTCTGGATGACGAACACGAAAGCACTGCTGTTGGTTCCGTTTTGGATGACGAAAGCACCACTGCTACGTGGGTCGATGCATCCCTCGGCAGTGACAACACATTCTTGGTCGGCGGAGGACTTTCGGATGACGAATTTACAGATCTGAAATAGGGTGAAAGTGTCGCCGAAGAGTAAACCATTGTGAAGCCGAAGAGGATATTGGCGGCGATGGCAGTGGAGAAGAAAGGGCGACGGTTATGAGAGAGAGCGCGAAATAGAAGAAGCGACAGGTATTATGAGAGAATATAAGAGAGAAAAAAATCGCGAGGAAAGATGAGAGAGATAAGATATAATTGTGTGGAGCCGGAGCGAAAGAGAAAAGGATAAGCCCATGTGATGATGTGTCGTGTTAAATGATCCGATTCCACCAAATTTAAAAAATAAATCTGCTCCATTCTAATCTTTGCCTTATTTTATTTAATATTGAGTATCGAGATTTTCTTTATATTTAGACACCCATTGAATTTGATTTGTTATTTTTTTTAAAAGAATTTATTTAACATATTATAACTTTTAACTCTTTAAAAAAAACAAAATATAATAAATCAAGTGTAAAAAATAATGTGTGCACCAAAATTTTAACATTTGAATAAGACTATTCTGGAGCCCCTCCTTTTTATGCCTACAAAGAAAAACAAAATAAAATTCTTAATTCATCATTTACTTATTTTTTATTAATTATTAATTTACTCTTGTTTCATTCTTTATAACTCCAATATTGGTTTGCACCGACACTATAGATGTCGAGTTTTTTCTTAATCAAAATAAGAATGAAGCATGTTAATTACCAATTTCAATACAAATATATGTATATAAATGGATCATTATAGAAATAATTTAATTACAGCGCAATGAGTTTAGTTGAGATTTAATATGTTGTGATGAATATAGTTATCATTAAAAACTTAAAAGGAAAAACTTGTGTGCATTAAAGCGCACGAAGCACACTCAGTGCGCCTTTAGAATTTCGTACCCTTTATTTTCTGAAGAAAAATAAAAATATTAATGAAAAATGTATACCCTTTAGAACTAAACAATGTATCCTTACCCATAATACTAAATTCTAAAGGCGCACAATGTGCACCGGGCGCACGCAAGCCTCGCTCAAATTAAAATACTCAGCAAAATTTGATAGTGTGTAATCATTTTTGTAATTAAAAAGCAATCTAGATTTAAAAAGAAAAAAAAGTAAAGAGGCAGTCATTGTCCAGCGCGTTTCATAAGTAAAAAGGTGAAACAGATCCAGCATTTCTCAAGTTCTTGAATACTCTAATACAACATTTTATTAAAGAACCGTCACCACCATTTCAAGAATATTCCATGACCACATCATTGGAATCATTCAGTACACACACCTCCATTAAGAAATCAATTTTCACAATCACATATACAGTCTTCACTATATAAATTTGCAATGTTGGACATGAGATCAACCAAAATAAATAGAAATTTAAAAAATAAAAGTAACAATAATCGAACACATTTCTCAAAAAGAAACAAAGTGAGAATTTTATTTTTTTAAGAAGAGAAACAAAGGATGGTCTATCAAAATTAAAGAAATCTTCTATATACTAAACAAGAAATAGACCGAATTAGAAAGAGAATTTTACAGTACCTCTATACATTCTTCAGTCCGGCGGATTTGGGGAGGAATTTCTCAAGTTTCAGGGATTTGTGACTCATAGATACCAACGCAGCCATGTAAGATATAGTAGGGTTCCAATGGAGAAGGAAAAAAGAGAGACGAAAACCACACCAATACCACCTGTGAATAAGTCTAAAAAATCTCATCCAATTCATGTTTATACACTTCAACATATCATAATTTACAATTTACACATTTTGTACTATCTTTGTAACATGAATTCCCTACTCATTAGAAAAGGAAGAATTACTTGAAATTCTCATTCATATGAACTACTTTCCTACAAAAGAGGCAACCCTCACAATTCACAAAAATTTCCAACACTCTAAAATTGTAATGAGACACCAAATCATAAACTTCACAAATAAATCACATTGTTTGAGTAAAACTTTTGCACATCTTAAATATTATAGTATAAATTACCTGCCAAAATAAGAATTCAGGAAATCCTAGACATAGTCTTCTAATGCAAAAAAATTATACCATTTTATTCTAGACTTCATTCTAATCATCTAAAACATATGCAATATAAGTCTCCAACTCCTCCCCTACCCTTCAAACTACAATGTACATTCATAGCCCCCAAAATAGCTAAATCATATAGCCCTCTAACAACATCATATCAAAATGCTTGAAACAGAGACCAACACATTTCAATTTCTAATAAAATAAACTGAAATCATATTAAATAACAATTATCAAGTATAAAATTCAGAAAATAAGCAATACCTTGGTGAGTTATGAGCTGATGATTGGATTCCAATGGACCCAAAATCCGGATCTTCAGCTTTCTATAGACAAAAAAAGAACAAAAAAACTGAATAAATAAATAATAAATCCATCTGCTCCTCCAGTCAATCTCAATATAAAAGGGGTTTTTAGAATTTTAAACATTGCATAAAAAAACTAAAATCCCAGCAAAGCCTTATGATGAAAATCTCTTATGAAATAAAAACACTTTAAACTGATTAATCTTTAATGAAAGAGAATTTATACAGAGTGAGAAATAAGATACACAAATAAAGATTTAATAAAAATTCACCTTTAAAATACAAACCTTTAAAGAGAAAATCACATTTACACAGGAGTCAAGCCATGTAAATCGACTGTGCAACCTAGTTCTTTCTCTCAAACATTATCATACCAGGTTTTGGAGACATATAAATATTAATCAAGATAGCACCACACGCATAGAAATGGAAAATAGATGGACCATTTTCGAGTCAAGAAACTGCAAGTGATAAAAAGATTCGTTCAAAAAACTGCCAGTTAGCAAAATCTAGCCCACCAGAAAGCCGGAATCCACACAACATATCGTAGTTCCCTAATTAAATATATTCACGGGATCACGGGATGATCGCTTGACCTTCGGATACAAAGTACAAACACTTCATCGTTTTCAAGTCCACTTACCTAATTTTATCCCGTAAAACTCCATAAAGATTCTCATAAGAAAGATAGAAATAGCAACCAAAAAAGAAAATGAAAGACTACTCTTCATTGGAAAGCCACTTCATATATAGAAATAAAAATAGAGATAAGACATAAAAAACAGGGAAGAATATCTCATACACGTTGAGAATCATTAACGTGCTATGTTTCAACTCACCTTCCACAATGGGTTTATTGACTCGTTTTTTAGCCAGGATTACCTGCAAGAAGAGGAGAGAGATGAAGTAGTTGGATATACGAATCACTTATTCCAACCTCATGTTTTATTTTGTATTTTACTTTTGGCAAGATATAGTTTCTTATACTATGAAATACTAATAAAACACAAAATAAGAGTCCAATCCCAAGTTATACTGCATTTGTACATAGAATGTGAGAGAAAATATAGTAGTGAATTATAACTGTTCATCCCAATCAGTCCTCCAAGACACGAAAGAAAGTAAGTTTGGACAACTGTCCCTACTATCATTCCAATCCATACACCCTACAAAATATTAATTCAACCACTCTATTACATTGCTGAAAAAGTAGCACATGAAGCATGTATAAACTCACTTCCATTTGTAATTTGAAGACATAGCTAAGTATATGACTCCTAAAGGCACTCCTATCAAGTAACATGAACCCAGATTAACATACACAAACACCTAAAAGAAGAAAAAAATTAACACTCAAATAAGTCTGGCAGTGGATTTCAGGTGAATGGGAGTAACATTGAATTTCAGGTGATAATGATCCAATAACAGGAGGAGTTTTCACATCACTATTACTGTTAGTACCATTAGATGTTTCACATAGTGAATTCCCTATCTCAGATTCATGATCACCAAATCTCAGATAATCTACTCTCTCAATAGAAGTACAATTCTGATAATTATTCAATTAGTACAATTAGATACACCTAGTAAATTAAAGGCCTGCTTACCTGAACCATTTTCTCGTGAATTATTCATCTTTGTCTGAAATTCTTAAGATCCTTTCTTCAATTGATTGCGCTGGACGAATGAAAGCTTTGATTTTTGCCCATCTGCAGAAACTGGATTTCTGAAACCTTTACTGACATGAACGAAATTGTTGCAAAGCCCCTAATGTAACAGTCCCAAACTGGAAAAAAAATCAAAATAAACTATTATAGAAACAAAACTGAAAATAATACAAAATCTATCAATCCCTTCAATTTGAAATCCTTTTCAGGGTGAGATTAAGGAATTGTTCATAGAGTCTGAGAGTAAGAAACTGTAAAACCAATTGTAACTGAGTATGAATCAGAGAATGTTTGGTGGTTTCGATTTATCAAATGGAGATTCAGTTGAAATAAATCTGCAAAGAAAACAACACATAACAACATTAGATTTAGTGTAAAATAAAAATAAAGGAATATCAAATTGAAAGTGTAATATCTGGAATACAATAATAGTGTATACATCGTCACTTATGCATACAGAAAGTGTATGAATACTTACATAGAAGAGAGCAGAGAGAAAGTATAACCTGTTTTATTATTTTGAAACAGAGTTTTAATCGAAAGGCTTGGATACTGGTGGCCGAAAGCATTAAAATTAAAATGTAGAATTCAAGAAATATTACTTCCTCAGAAGCAGCCAGCAGGCGAATCGTTTAAAGAAGAAGAGGACGATTTCGCCGCCTGCAAGCAACAAAACCCTAAAATTTAAAAACTACCAGAAAACTAAAATCATCAAAATTCAATAGGATCAATACAGATAAAAACCCTAACCTTGGATCGTTAGGAATTGGGCAAATTAAGAAGATGAAGAAGAAGAAAGGGGGCGCTTAGATGTAGACAAATCCGCCGCGTTTCAACCATTTTATCTACTTAATTTTTTTCTGAAAGAATCAAACCTAATTTTTGATTCTCAAACTGAAAATCAAGAAGTCAGAGAGGAAAACATACCAAGAATGAGAAGAGACGTTAATTGCATTTAAGTATTTTAGTACGTTATAATACTCCCTCCGTCCCGGGTATTTTTACCCGTTTGTACGGGCACGGAGATTAAGACGTTTTATTTTTTTAATATATAATGTAAAAGAAAGTAGGGATAAATTAGTAATTTAAAAAGAAAAAGTAAATAAAGTTATTGGAAATGATGAATAAAGTGTAAAAAAGTAATTAAAGTTGTTGGGATTGTAAAAAGTAGTTAATAAAATATTATGTATTTTTGCCAAAAATGGAATGGGTAAAAATACGTGGGACACCCCAAAATGGAAAGTGGGTAAAAATACGTGGGACGGAGGGAGTAATAAAATCCCATAGAGCAGTAAAGTAAATTAAAGAAAAAGTAAAAAAAAATCACAGAAAATACAAAATTATAGTAAGAATTATAAGAGTGCCACATCAGCAAAGATTGAAGGAGAACATGACACTAGAGAAACCTTCGTACGAAGATTTAAGATAATAGAGAAAAACATAAGGAAGAGAGAGAAAATGATTACAGTAGTATAAGAAAAGCAAGTTTTACATCAGTTGCAGAGAATATATCTCTTTCCTACCAGCTATACACGCACGTGTGAAGATAAAACCAAATAATTACTCCTTCTCCAAGATTAATCTTCTACCTCCTTATAACTCTCAACTTTAATTCGTTTTCAAAAAAATGGAACTTGAATCACTCACTACAATGAAAAAATTAGTGGTCAGGTGAGCTAACCCACCTAAATAAAACAAAATAATATCTTTAACTAATCAATATCTAACTAATTAACCTCTTTTATCTTAACAATATATGTAGTGTATCGAAAAAGCCCTGGAAAAGGGGGAACCTGTAGATTTGAACTGTTGGGTGGATGCGGTCGTACTCGTCATCGCGCTGGTTGACGTTGCCGGAGCTTCGCCGGAGGTGGTGGAACGTGGTGCTCAGATTTCCTCTCAACAACTCACGAAGAATCGTATCTTCTGCCCACACCCTATGGTTCACCAATTAGGGGATGATAAGGGCTTGTGGTGTAATGAAGACCAACATTTTGGGCCAACAGTGGCGGACTGCAGCGATTGACGGTGGCGCACAGCAGCACCGGACGGGCAGCGACGACGGACGGCCGACCAAGCTCTGATACCACTGTTGGGTGGATGCGATCGTCCTCGTCGTCGCGCCGGTTGACGTCGCCAGAGCTTCGCCAGAGGTGGTGGAACTTGGTGCTCAGATTTCCTCTCAACAACTCACAAAGAATCGTATCTTCTGCCCACACCCTAGGGTTCACCAATTAGGGGATGATAAGGGCTTGTGGTGTAATGAAGACAACGTGAACAAGTACGTTTCCTAATGGGCCCAACGTGAACAAGTACGTTTCCCTAATTTGTCGTCAAAATCACAGGTAAGACAAAAGGGAGAAATATAAACGTATTAAAGTAAGAGAAAACAAAAGGAAACTCAGGATAGGCTTACTCTTTTCCGCAGCTATGGCGAAGGACAAGACAAGAGCGCAGCAAGGACTAAGATCTGCGATAGTGAAAGTCGAGAGACTGGAACATGGGAGATGATAAGAAGAACAACAACCAAATACTAATTTGGAAGACTGGGGCGACAAAATGAAATGAGATGAAGAAATAACATAGGAATGAACAATGTTGACACGTGGCTTCAAAAATCTTGGGAATGAGCAAGTGGTTGGGGTAGGACAACTAGGAGGATAACGTGACAAAATCCCATATTGATTTTTTATTATTAATTAAATTAATAATACATCCACGCGATGCGTGAAAAATTAATTGCACCAAAAAATATTATGTAAATAATTATATAATGTTGTAATAATAATAATAATAAAAAAATAAGAATAAATGAAAGTCTTTTTAAAATAATGTTTATGTGAGATGGATTTAAATATTATTGTAAGCAATTAAAAATTCACAGTTCAAAAAAATGACGACACGTGGATTTTATTGATTAAATATCAATTTTAATTTATTCTGGAATTTAAATAAACTAATAAATAATTGATAATTAATTTAAGTCCAACAAGTTAAAAGGACTTAAATTAAATGAGGTCTGACCCAAGTCATACAAGTCCAAGTCAAAGTTGGTTTGACTCAAGTCAACTAAGCCTAGACAAATTAAATCAGGTCCAAGGCAAATAGGTCTGACTTAAAGTCTAAGCAATTGGAAGGTCCAAGCCCACAAAATAGGTCTGACTTAACGTCTAAGCAAGTGGAAGGCCCAAGCCCACAGAATTAGATCAAATCACCCCCCGACCAATCAAACGGTGAGTTATAGATAGAAGGTTTCTCATCATTCACCTAAATAATGAGCCCTCCTCTATTCATTCCAGGCACACTAAAAAGACCTGAAGACACAAACGCTCTAAAGAGATTGAAAAACGAGCAATGCTCCTCAAGATCTTCAAGCATCTTCAAATCAAGAATGTAAAATGATTCGGGATTAAGATGCGGGGCCCCCCAAATCAAGCGTTCTTCATAAACTAAGTTCTTCTGTGTTCTTCGCGCCAAGAATAACATACGACCCGGGATTAAGGTGCTAATCCCCAAATCGAGTGTTCTTCGGATCAAGTATGTTTAATTCAAACAAAGGCTCGACGTCTCTGGATTAATGTTATAAAATCTCAATTCGAGTTTGGACAAGTTTCAACTGAATATCCGACTCAAAATACAAAGTCAACGCGGCCAACACGGTCAAAACACAACAAGTCAAAGTCAAAGTCCAAATTGGTTCGAGAAAAGAATTAGAGGATATATAGAGATTGTTTCCTAAATTATCAAGTTTAATCCATCTGGATTATTATTGTAATTCTCTTGTATTTATTTTATTATAAATATAAAATTTTTTTACAAATTTTGTCACACCCAGTGGGACTATCTCTACCTCTCATCTCTAATCTCTACAAGCACAAATAATGACTCCTCTTAGGATCACGATCAAAAGGTCATCTACCTCAAAGCCTTCAGAGCTGCAAGCTGTGAAGACTCAAATAGTGACTCCACTAATGATTACGATACAAAGACCTACTTCATCAAAGCCTTCATAGTTGCAAACTGACAAGGTTGAAGACTTTATAAGAAGTATGCCCGAAAGCTCCTCAGTGACAAACCATATGGTGGGGATTACTCTCAATAAGCCATTGCAGGGCGATAAGGGTTGTGAAAATGTTTCTGCTTACTCAACTCCTTGTTCAACGCCAAGCTCGCCATCTGCCTTAGCTGTAGATGCAGTGATGACAACAAATGCTATGACCATTGAGGAACAACTCGCAAGTATGATGAGAGCCATTGAAGGACTCATCAAGCACATGGAAGCTCAAGACATAAAGATCTTCGTACTTATGAAGAAAATGGAGAATGCAGAGACAAGTCATGCAAAGGGGAAACAAATTGAGGATGAACACGAGGAGGAGGATTTCGTGAAACAACATCCATCTGAAACGAATTAAGTTGAAGAAGATATACAAGTTTCAGCTGACAAGATGTTTCCTATCAACCAATTGAAAAATATCGTGATAGAGACGATAAAAACAAGTTTGAAGGGAGTTCCAAATCTTTTGTTGCCTACAAAAAGCCACATACAAAGAGAATTGACAACTTGAAAATGTCAGTTGACTACCAACCTTCAAGGTTCCAACAATTCGACGGCAAAGGTAACCCAAGACAACATGTGGCGCACTTCATCGAGACATGCCATGATGTTGAGACCTACGGAGATCACATGGTGAGTCAATTTGTCCGATCTCTAAAAGAAAAAGTCTTTGATTGGTACATCAATTTGGAAGCTAACTCCATAAATAGTTAGGGACAAATGGAAAAAGTATTCTTAAATTGCTTCTATAGCACACGGAGAACTGTTAGCATGATGGAGCTTACAAATACTCGTCAAAGTGATGAAGAATATGTCGTCGATTACATCAATAGATGGAGGAACAAATTGTCAGCAAATTAAAATACAACGCTTCTTAACGCACGAGCCTAAACTGCACGTTACTCCTGGTCCGCACGAGTATCAACTGTGTACGACAAACTCCTGGCCTGGATGAGTATAAACTGTGTACGACAAACTCCTAGTCCACATGAGTATAAACTGTATAAGACAAACTCCTGGTCCGCATGAGTATAAATTATGTACAATACCCACCAAAGGTAATTATATGTGGTCAAACTATTAATTCACCCCACTAAGGTGTTTTAAGTGGTTAAAGTATTAAATACCCTACTTTGTCTAAAGTGGTAAAAGAATAGTCACTCCTGGCCCGCACGAGTATAAACTGTGTACGGCACACCCCATTCAAAATCAAAATCATGTCCCTTTGAACTACGTAATGACTTAATCCTCTACAAAGAGGTACGTAGGCAGCTTAGTACTCTACTAAGTTCAGTCATGTCTCGATCTGTTCGCATCAAGTTTGTGAGGCAAGCAATAAATTGAAATACGAGCGAGTTTTAGAAGCAAAATTTGACAAGGAAAAGACAATGGTTGAACATAAAATTGGATGGAGAATTCCAAAATTTTTGCTATGTTGAAGGAAATCCAAATTTATTAGTTGCATCTTGAGTATTCTTGAAATAAAATGGGAGGAAAAATGGGTTTAGCGGAAAATTCGAATTGGATTATAAACTATTATATTAAAAATGATTGATTGAATTATTATTTAATTCACTCAAATTCTTTCTTAATTTAGCCTATGATGGTAGGCTTATTGTGTGGGATATAAATTTAATGTGATCATAAGGCTCATTATATTGGCAACCCAACAAGACCCAGAAGAGTTGAAGGCAAGTTGATAATAAAGCCCAAGTTGTTGATTGAAGTAACTGGACTACATGGAAGTTAAATTGGGCCCAAAGGTGAGGAGAATTAAAACCAGCCCAAGGTGAGATACAATAATTCAGTTCAAAATGGAAAGTCAAAATTGATAAAAATCAATTAATCGTCCCATGTGGAAGTAATGTGAGCTCTCCAATGACAAAAGAAAACTTCATGCTTTCTTCCATCAAGTCACGTGAAAAAAAAAGGAAAAAAAAGAAAAATAATTAATGGCCTGATTTAATTTCAGAATTAGGCAGAAGGAAGTCACGTGTGGTAGAGTTGAGAGCAAATTGGAAAGTTAATGTGAATGCTTTCTCTCTCTCAAAGAAAAATTCCATTCTCATCACACATAATCACGTGAATCGAAGAAAAAGGAAAAAGGAAATTCTCTTCTCTTCCATGAAAAAATCACTGAGAATTTGTCCCTCTCCAGCGTGAATCTGTCTGATCGAAGCTATCTCACCGATGCCCATGAACTCGCCGTTCACCACCAGTGCCGCCGGAGACCCTCGTTCCAACATCACGGCGGAACCCCAAAGTAGCGCTCACCATCAGCACGCCGCTAGAGACGGAATCTCTGTGCGAATGAGCCACTGCTGGATGTTCCTGCCAGAAATAATTAAAGACCTGACACACGGTATCGTTTCTCAACACCCAGAGTCCGACGGCCACTGCCCTTCACTAGCGACCATCGCGAACCTCCGCCTGCTCCGTGTTCCATCGGCAGGCCATTCCCTGTTGGAAAATTAAGACCATGCGCCACCCGCGCCCAATAGCCACCGATCTCTCAAGCGAGAATCATGCACTGTTGTTGCCAGAAACATACACTATCATAATCGGCTCTTTACCCCAATACCAACAGTTACTATCATGATGGGTAGATCTGCCGCCAAACTGCCACTAGTGGTCTCCTATCGACCAGACGCCATCTCAAGGTCATTAAGGACACGAGCTCACTGTTCAACCACTGTTTTCAGCGCCACACACAACTGCTGCCGAGGGACAACCGAGGGATAGTTAAATTCGGTAAAGAGATAACCGAGGGACAATCTTAAATTCCATAAAGGGACAACCGAGGGACAGTCATAAAATCCGTAAAGGGACAACTGTAAAGGGGCAACCGTTAAGGGACGAGGCTCGTCGGCCATTCCTTCAAAAAGGAAGAGTGACGAGGTCGATAAGAGAATCACAAATATACAGCATCTTGAAGCAAAGTTGAGGAAAAAAGAGAATGCATTAGGAACACTTCATGCTACACTTTGAAAAAAAATCGACAAAGAGAGAGAACCGAGGATTGAATTGATCTTGTGGTGCATTCATATTTCAATGGAGAAATTGAGTCCATGAGCCTTTATTATATAGTAGTGGATATATGAGTAATTATGGAAATTTATTTGTAAGGTTGCAATCTCTGCAAATTTTAAGAAGTTCTTTACTACAAATAAGTTTGATAATTTTGAGTAAGATTTATCAAGTCTTGGTGAACAAGAAACACATCGGTGCCATATTTACGTTCTGTTGAGATTGGATAAGCAGAAAAAGTTAATTGGGTCATCAAAATATTGAGAAATTGGGCCAAAAGAAAGAAAATTATTTGCCCTCTTGGATCAAATAAATTTTATAAATTATTCTGCAAGCCTAAATGTTTAGTAAAGCTTCAAAAAAATTTCAAGAAAGGGACTTTTGTGATTCCTTCACAACAAGAAATAACGTTCGTGAACAAATCGCAAGAGGCATTTGTAAGCAATTAAAAATTCAAAGTCTAATCAAATGGCGACACGTGAATTTTATTGATTAAATATCAATTTTAATTTATTTTAGAATTTAAATAAATTAATAAATAATTGATAATTAATTTAAGCCCAACAAGTTATAAGGACTTAAATTAAATGAGGTCTGACCCAAGTCATACAAGCCCAAGTCAATGGTGGCCTAACTCAAGTCAAATAAGCCCAGACAAATTAAATCAGGCAAACACAAATAAGCCTGACTTAAAGTCTAAGCAAGTGGAAGGCCCAAGCCTACAAAATAGGCCTGACTTAACTTCTAAGCAAGTGGAAGACCCAAACCCGCAGAATTAGGTCAAATCAGCCCTCGACCAATCAAACGGTGAGTTATAGATAGAAGGTTTCTCATCATTCACCTATATAAGGAGTCCTCATCTATTAATTCCAGACACACTAAAAAGACCTGAAGACACAAATGATCTGAAGAGATTAAAACACGAGCAACGCTCATCAAGATCTTCAAGCATCTTCAAGTCAAGAACGGGAAACGATTCAGGATTAAGATGCGGAGCCCCAAATCAAGCGTTCTTCATAAACTAAGTTCTTCGGTTCTTCGCGTCAGGAACAACATACGACCCGGGATTAAGGTGCTAAGCCCCCCAGATCGAGTTTTCTTCTGATCAAGTACGTTTAATCTAAACAAAGGCTCAACGCCTCTGGATTAATGTTATAAAATCCCTAATCCGAGTTCGGACAAGCTTCAACTGAAGATCCCACTCAAAACACACAGTCAATGCAGTCAACGTGTCCAAAACACAACAAGTCAAAGTCCAAATTGGTTCAAAAAAAGAATCAGAGGATAGATAGACATTGTTTCCTAAATTATCAAGTTTAATCCATCTGGATTATTATTGTAATTCTCTTGTATTTATTTTATTATAAATACAAAATTTTTTGTTACAGTTATTGTTACCAATAGATAGTATGTTTATTGATAGTTAATATATATATATATATATATATATATATATATATATAATCAATTAAAATAAGATTTTAGATTGTTGTAATATAAAGTAGTGATATATTCTTTTCAATATCACAATTACAATAGTTGTATTTATATTATTATGGCATGTTTTGTTTTGTATTAGTCTCATATATCATAAAATGTAATTATTAAAATGAGATATAATTATAATTGAGAGACGTCAATGTATTATTTTCTATTTTTAACTTGGAATCATAAAATACAATACTCATTATTTTTTTTCATGATGTTTGTTTGTCAATATTATATCATACTATATTTTATTTAAACTCAAATTAGTATGTAACTGTAATTTAAAAAGCTCTTTGCATTTCATCCCTATCTCTCTACTCATGCAAGGGCCTTTGTTATTCTTCTAATATTGTTGTGTGCTATTAATTAATTAATTAATCAATAATATTTTGATCTCAAATTTAAGTATCTTAACACAATTATCTAGAATTAAAGACTTCTGTGAGACAAAAAAAATGATAATTTTTATAATGGGAAGTAATATTCAATTAATAAAAATTAATAATACAATTTCAGGAATAATTTATAATGTAAATTAAAAGTGATAATATTTTATAGAGAAATTGATAACGTTTTATAGTGAAAGTGATAATTATTTTAAAAAGTGTAAAATAATCTCACGCGATACGCTTTCATGCAAGATTTACCCTCTAATTTATTGCTCTTTTGTATCAATTTTAATTTTGTATTTATTTTTTTACATAAATATAAGTAAAAGTAATTATTTTTTATTCTTTTATAATGTAATCTTATGAGTAATTAAATATGCTGCCTTCCCTTTAACCAAAATACATAATGACAACTTTATTTTATTTTTCCTTTTAAATATCGACAATATGTCCTTCTCATTCTCTCTCTTCTACCTTGCACTTGAACCACCTCTAATAAAAAAACTACTAATAAAAGACTATGTGGGTGCACCCTAAAACCATTCATAATTTTAAGCATATTTATTGTATTTTTCTTTGAAAATTAACAATTTTTATTTGTTTATTATACAAATATCACCAGGTTTTCTTTTCAATAATTTTTTTTCTTTTTATATACTTAAGAGAGAAAAAAAGGGATATGTTTTTCTTAAAAAAATACAGTTTTTACCTAAAATATTTGTAAGAATTATTTTCATAAAATTAATTATAATTTTTTTCTATTGTTCGAAAAAATCACATATGTTTGATTGTTCGATTTCTATTTATTGTTTATTCATATCCCTGTTTTCATACCATTATCTGCATCAACATGTTTTATATTTTCAGACTATATATTTTGTCAGAATATTTTGTAATGGTGGAACCATTTGCAAGAGTCAAAATCTCAAATTATTTGTAATACTCATTGTTGATGCTCACTTTTGTCGTGTCGACTTGAGTGGCTCAAACATCAAATAATCAAATTGAGAATGAAAAAAAATACTATTTGTATTGATATGATGGCAAATTTGCCTAGATGATTACAAGCTCACACTCTTAATTCTTTTCTATAGTGTGAAATTACAAATGATCAAAATGCATCATGAGATTTGTATTCTCCTTTATTTATAGTTTTCCACATTCCCGTTGAGTAGAGAAGTCACTTTCCTCCTAGAGTGTTCTCTCCACTAATTGATGGTCATGAAATCCCCAATGTAACCAACCTTAAAAAAAATTAGTATTTTTTACCAATAAAATATTTCATTGGAAAAAATCTTAATTTTATTGTTAAATTGGTTTACCAACAGATTAACAAAGAATTCCGTTGGTAAAATTCCATTGGTATAGTTGTGGTTGTTAAATTTTTAGCAACGAAAATTCAATTCCGTTGGTAAATAATTCCATAGGTAATCCGTTGTTAATTCAGTTGGTAATTTATAAAATGATTCCTTGATAATCCGTTGGTAATTATCAATGGATTGAATTTTATTGGTAAAATAGAGAATAAATCATTTGGCATTCGTTTTCTAAAAGAAAATTGTCATTTTTGTAGTTAATCTATTAATTATTACCAATGGATTGAATTCCGTTGTTAAAAACAATTATAGTGCAACTTGCCTATAGGATGTATAACATGTGATTGATTGAGATAAAATCTAAGTGCGAGTTGTATACAGTAGTCAGTGTATTTTCCCCTTCCGTTACCTTTTAACTGTCCCTATGTCTTTATCCTCTTTCATTTCCTATTCTCGGGTAGTTTTGGTTTCTTTTACCCTCTATTTTCTTGAGCATTTATCCTAGGAATTTTCCCTCAGGCTCCTGATTTTTATCCTCCGTAATCCCGAGTATATTACTATTCCTTGGCTGATGTTTGGGCGTTATCTACTTACTTCGCAGTTCCCCTGGGAACAAACTCATCCTACCCTTGGAAGACACTACTTATGATCAGAAATAGAATTACGTAGCTGGAGGATGGAGGAGTGGGAGTGACTGCCCACACTATTGATGCGCGTTTTCTTTGCACGCAAAATTAATCCCCAAGTATTAAGGATATCAATTGCAGCTTAAGCAAGCGACCAAGTGAATATCGAACCCAAAGGACGGCGTATTATCAATTTAATTATTATCTAAATTAATTAAGACAAGTTCGCAATTAAGTTTGAGGTTTAGGATGATTAAACTAATAAACAAGTAATTAAAATAACATATAAAATAAATATCACTTGAAGGATACGAAAGTGGATCAAGTAGGAGAATAGGTAGCTCTAGGATAATCCAGTTTCACTACTTAACTTCTCTTCCATGTGTCAATGTCCGACTCTACCATGTGGAATATGGACGCATCACTAAACTATGCATATTTACTCTATAGACACAAGTAAACATGCGTGTAACACGTGTGAATAACCTCGGAGCAAGAGACGTAATTTTACCCCCCTTTCTAGGTACTATCAGTATCAATTATTTCCCCCTAGGATTGGTACTCTAACCCGATATGATCTCCCTTTATATGTACTATAAAATTATCCTCTTTATCCTATTTATTAACCCGAATTCAATTCAATTAATAAGTATTCATATAAGATAATTCTAATAAGACTTCGGAATCCCTTTACTTAGAATTATAACTTAAAACCCTGCTCAACAGTGAACGCACTCAACCAATAACCATGTTATGTATTCAGACTCTTCACAACGATTATTGATGCACAAAACGACTATGAGTATGGATTAATAAAGCACAATCTTATATAAAATAAACCACAAGTAGTGTTATACAGAGTATACACATGGAAGTTCAATTAACTAGATATAACCTTCACAACCCTAATTCTACCAAAAAGGCTCTAGCCCATGATGTTGCGAAGAATAATCATGGGTGTTGGATAGATCTTACCCGAATGTCCAGAAAATACAAGATAAATTAGGAAACGAATAAACCCTAGATGTGGCGTCATCGCGTCCTTCTCGCTCTTCCTCTTGGTTCTCCTATTGATTCCACAAATAAATCTTCAAAGTGATGAATAGATGGAGGAAAGGATGATGGTTGGGGGGTGATCCCCCCTTGTGGGGTGTTGTATGTTGTGGCCTCTCTTCTCCTCTCTTGTTGTTGTGTTGTGTTCCTCCGTGATTAGACGTCTTCCTTAACTGCATGAGCCTCTTTTTATGCTCACGTGATCCTCTCTTCCTTGGCTTTCTATCCATATAAAGAAATCACAAAAACTCCAAGAATTGAATATGTAATAGGCCATGGAAAGTAGTACTACAATTCTATTCGGCATGGCTCGCGCGGCGTCACCACTTCGCTCATAACTTCCTCGTTCAGACTTCAATGATGGTGTTCTTTATGCCAAAACGACCCTCTCTTCAGTGGCTTTCTAACCATATATCACACCAATAGTTTCGAGCTCCACAACAATACAGAATAATTATGAAATTTGGATGTGCGTTTTCAGCATTCTTGCACAAATTGCACCTTTTCTCTAACTTTGCACTTTTCATCCTTTTTCCACCTAAAACACAACAAAACACCTCTAGTGCATATAATTCTCACATATATCGAATATAAGGCACTTGTGCTCATATAAGACTACAATATCAATCAAAAAGGTGTTAAATTGGATATTAAAACACGTTTATTTTCACTCTCATCAATCCCCCAAACTTACCCGTTGCTCGTCCCGAGGCAACAAAATAAAGATAAAGAGAAAGAGAGTATGAAAATTAGCAGGGAAACAAGGACTATGACCAATACCCATTCAAATACAATTGTCCTCAACTTAGGTCATGCAACTCTCATTATATGTAATAATCAATTCATAGCATACAAGTTAAGACAATCACCACCAATTCAAATGCTCCATCAACATGTTCTCACGGGAAGTATATATATGATCTCTCACTCAAGTGTAAAATATGTACACTTATAGGTTAAAGTGTTTACGCTCAAATTCAATTCAAGTGCATGCGTAACCATAAGCTTGCCAAACGTCTCAAACTTTCTACCACTAAAATTATGATTCGACAATGGGATCAAAAAGGACTTTTCTTTTGGATGTAATGTTGGCTCTTTGATAAGGGTAGGAAACATATGGATAAAGTGACTCAATTAGTAGAGAATTAAAACCGGAGATCTTTTGTACTGCAGATTCTTACACTTCAAGGCTATCCAGCTTCATGCTCTTCTAATTTTCTTTTCTCTCATTTTCTTCAAGCTCAACATACTTTTTCTTTTCTAAAGCACATCCTTTTTTTTCCGAGGTACCAGTTTCGGGTACTACCTCACGCATCCTCCATAGGGTACTAGATTTAAGCACTACCCTAGGGTTTTTGATTCCATGGAGTACTAGATTTAAGCAATACTCCATGCTTCTCCTTAGATGCATTATCATAATCCATCACTATTAATTTCAACACCAATTTCATTTCTTCCCAAATTGTTATCAAGCACCATTAGCACACTTTGACAACATTTAATTATCCACTAAATATAGGAATTTAAGGCTCAAATAGGATATCAAAGTGGCTATCTTCGTAGGTTGCCAAAGAAATAAGGCTTTTAGGCTCAACGGGGCTAACTACGGATATATAATTATTTGGTAGGGAATTATTTGACTAAGTGACTCATAAATTCAAGGATGGCCTAAAATCATCTCCCATCATCTAACACACATGTAGTTTCAAGTAAGACAAGAGGCAAGTTCAAGAATACATACACAAGAACGATACTCACCAGAAAAGAAAATATCATGTGATTATGTATCATGATCAACGAGGCTCAAAATCTCACATGGGTTTTTAACAAGTAACAGAGCACTTTTCATGGTAGGTAATATCCCACAAGTACACATAGAATTTCATACCACAATATAACTCAAGTACACTTCCTTCATCAATTTCAAGAGCATATGAATTTCAAAGATAATTTTAACAATATAAGCTCACATGGATCACCACCATAAACTCAATCCTTTCACTCCATGAATTAAAAGCACATATAAAAATTAGAAAAAGAAAACGAGGGCACCTGATTTTTCTTCAACGTACGCATGAGCTCCTCGGGTCAAAGCCTCAATGTAGAACTCGTCTTGCCACCTAGTTACCCTTTTCTATCATCAAAGCTCAAGCATACTCATCATCACAGGATTCATCAATAATAAAATAGGAGAACTATACGAAAGAATTAATTAACTATGTAATCGTCTCCACACACTAGAAACACCACTAAACACTAGGCAAATTGCAAAAAATCGACACATCAAAACCGATTAAAGTTTTAATATACCGCAAAAAATCAATTCCCCTAGCAAACATTACAAAGAAAATATTATACTCCTGGTGCTTCAATGAGGTAATAACATCACACCCCCCCAAACTTAGTAAAAACGTAAGTCGAAACTAAGTTTGAAAAGAGATGTAATTGCCAATTGGTAAGCACCTTAAATATAAAAATTTCTTACTCACACGAAAGAAATAAAGCAATAAAACGAAAAAGTAAGCCCCCAACAGGCACTCATATTTAACGTCGTAGAGTCACGACGGTAGAGGATGGTCTTCTCGTATCCTCACCTTCAAATACTTTCTTTTCCTCTTCTTGTCTACACTCAACACCTCACCTTTCTTGGTCACAAAAATATGATCATTGAAATTTCCTTCCTCCCATGGCTGTCTAGACTCCTCCTTATCAACCTTCCACTTAAATTCAGAATCACCTGTCTTAGAAAAATCAAGATTAAACAAGTTAGAAACCATATCAATGCTCTTGCACGATTGAGTCTCCATGGGCATCTTCATTGCATGATCAAGAGAGAAAACCACATCTTCATTATCCATTCGCAGTCTAAGCTTTCCTTCCTTAACATTTATCATAGCTCCAGCTGTGGCAAGGAACGGTCGTCCCAAAATAAGGGGAATGTCACCCTTATCATCTTCCATCTCAAGTACAAGAAAATCCACGGAAAAAACTAACTTATCCACTCTCACTAAAACATCTTCAATTAAACCCTTCGGACAAGTCATGGATCTATCCGCCAATTGAAGAGCAATATTCGTGGGTTTAAGATCCCCCAAACCAAGCCTTTTAAATATGAACAAAGGCATCAAGTTAACGCTTGCCCCCAAATCACACAAGGCTTTATGTGCCGACCCTTTTCCAATGTCACAAAGAATGGTGAAGCTTCCCGGATCTTTTAACTTTGTAGGCAACTTTCTTTGAAGGATCGAGCTGCAATTCTCTGATAGGTTCACCGTCTCCACTCCGTTCAAGCTTCTCTTCTTTGATATAATGTTCTTGAGGAATCGGGCATAGTATGGCATCTCCATGATTGCTTCAGAGAAACGAATGTCCAAGCTTACTTTGCTCATGACATCGTGAAACCTCTTGAACTTTTCTTCCAATCCCTTCTCGGCCAATCTCGAAGGAAATGGAGGAGGTATCTTGGTCTTTGGTCTTCCCCCTTCATCACGTTCAACCTCTTTCGCTTTATCTTTCTCGGCTCTCAATCTCTTTGCTCTTTCCCACTTCTTCTCCATTGTAAGCTCAGTATTCTGCTCATTCCGAACCACTGGAGTAGCATCAACATCATCGAGAGTGTTCGGAGTAGCAACAGGTAATTTTTGGTGGGGTTCGACCAGGGTTCGACCTGTGAAACAGGTCGAACCAGGCACGCACTGGTCGAACATACCTTCTGGACAACGGCTCTCTTTTTGAATTTGAGGTTCGACCTGGGTTCGACCTGTTTGAGAGGTCGAACCAGGTACGTAATGGTTGAACCTACCTTCTGTATAGTTTATATCCTCCGGTTCGACCTGGGTTCGACCTGCTGGGTAGGTCGTGTTGGATTGTATACTAAAAGTCTAGCTTTAGTATGAACAATGTCATAACAATATTTGAAATGAGAATCATTGATCAAATGATTGCATCTTATAAATTTATTTTATATGCATGATGCAATAGTCCATTTACTTTATACTGTAGATAATATATTGTGCGACAACACGCAGAAGATCATATTATCAGTTTCCTTATAAAGTATAAACAGATGCTCACAACTGAGATAGACGGGGACTCTCTATCGGTATGGTTGTAGTGTGGTTTGGTATTAGCTTGTCTTGGCTATAGAATCACATTAGTGCACTTATGTGTATTGAGCATGACCGCCTGAGATCGTTCTTCTTATACTGACTATATAGTAGAACTTGATCTCTGTTATTATGGAAGTTCGTGCTCTTAATCCCTATACAATAACCTCGACACGTAGGGCAGTATGTATTTCTTTGATTCATCAATGGGTGAGATTTATAAGTATTAAATCAACAAACTCGGTGAGTTGGGAAGTAGTGCTGTATCTATGGTATGCTGTTGATTGTAGAAGGAATCCATGTCCGTTATAAGTTGATGATGTCCCCTTGAGGAGCTCATAAGGTTTATCATGTAAATCTTGCAAGTGGATTAATTTCCGGCATGATAATAAGGTTGAGTGGTACTACTCTCGGATGAAATATTAATTAATTTGAGTTGTCAGTAACTTAATTAATTAATGGACATTGTATATCTTAAACATGGGGAGACTATCGGGCTTATAATAAGAAGGAGCCCAGAACATAATTTTGGGATTTGACGGGTAGTGCAGTAATAATATTTTAGTGGACTATATTATTATTATTGGATTTAATTAAAAGTTTTGGGCTAAGCTTGGTTAATTAAATTCAATTGAGGCTCAGTCCAATTTCTCCTCCAGGTCCCTGCTGTAGCCCAAGTATATATAAGTCATCTCAGTTCCTGTTAACCCTAAGTCTGTGCCTCTTTTGACACACGGGAGAAAACAGAGAGCAGAATGAGAGAACTCTGGGGATTGTTGACCACTCAACACCAGAGTTGACTTTGGGACATACAGTAGAAGATCAGAGGTGTTCTACACTGCTGTTCATCCTCTACATCGACCCAGAAGTACGGTAAACACGTTTAATCGCTTCCGCTAATTTTGTTTACCTATTTTTCCTAACGGATCACGTTGAACCGCACGATCCAATTGCCAACAATTGGTATCAGAGCGTTGGTTACGTGGTGAAACGTGAGACGTTAGGTTGGGTTTTGAGCCATATATGTGTTTATTGTCGATTAAAGCATGAATGAAAGGGCTTATGTAATCATATGTTTTATTCTGGTATTAATCACATAGAAGAAAACATGTTTTAGGATTTTAATAATTCTGTATTATTTGTGAAATCCTATGATTATCTACGTCGATGATTTTGTGTGTGATTATTGTGATTCAACACACTGGACACACACATGGATAAACATGGACAATGGTGCTGCGATTGCTGGGCTGAGCGATACGATGGCGGCTGCTGAGAGCCACCGATGCGGATCCTGACTTCAATTTGATAAAGACTGGTGGAGTTTCGACCAGAAGTTGCAGATCGGGTCTTGATCGTGGGTTGATGCCTAGACCAGGTGGCGACAGGAAAGGCTCATGGTGACATGGGTGCCTGATAGCGGTCATGACAGAACCTTCATCGGGTGGCTTGTGTGGTCAGATTTCTTCACCACGCTGGTTGATGTATGTCGACGACGGCTGGTAATTGGCATGACGGATCGGCCTCCCTGATCAGGTTCGACCAAGCCCAAAAGTCGAACCAAATGCCTGAATAGCTCCAGATCCATATTTTTTACACCCCAGTGCGTGTATTTTCGTGTTTTCAGAAAAAGCTCATCCAAGGTCCATAAGGAGAGCTTACAAGTATAAAAGAGGATGTAGATCACACTATGAAACCACAACACAATCTTCCTACACCACACAAGGGGGGATTACCTCCAACCATCATCCACATCCTTTCCTCCATCCATCCATCACTGTGAAGATTCTTCTGTGGAATCAAGAGGAGAACCAAGAGGAGGATTCAAGACGGAGAAGGACGCGACGACGCCCACATCTAGGGTTTTATTCGTTTTCTAATTTATCTTGTATTTTCCAGACATATGTGTAAGATCTATCCAACCCCCATGATTGTTCTTCGCAACATTATGGGCTAGAACCATTTTGGTAGATCTAGGATTTTGAAGGTTTTTATGAATTAATTGAATTTTTGTGTGTATACTCCGTACAACACTACTTGTGGTTTAGTTTATATATGACTAAGCATTTTTAATTCATACTCAGAGTTGTTTAGTGCATCATTAACTGTTATGTAGAGTCTGAATACATATCTTATTTATTGATTGAGGGTGTTAACTGCTGAGCAGGATTCCATGCTATGATTCTAAGTGAGGGGACTCTGAAACTTCATTATTAATATCTTATATGAATACTTATTAATTGAATTGAATTTGTGTTAGTAATTAGGATAAAGATGATAATTTTATAGTACCTATAAAGGAAGATCATATCGGGTTAGAGTACCAATTGGTCAGAGAAATAATTGATACTGATAGTACCTAAAAAATGGGGTGAAATTATATCTCTTGCTCCAAGGTTATTCACACGTATTACATGCATATTTACTTGTGTCTATAGAGTAGATTTGCATGGTTTAGTGATGCGTCCATAGTCCACAAGACAGAGTCGGCCTGCACTTGAGAGTGAAGTTATGTAGTAAAACTGGATTACCCTAGAGCTACATATTCTCCATTCTTGAGTCACATTCGAATTCTTCTAAGTACTTTTATTTTAATTGCTATTTTAATTAATTTGTTAGTAGATTGATAATTAAATCCTTAAACTTAATTGCCACTTGTCTTAATTAATTTAGTAAATAATTAAATTGATTATACGTCGTCCTTTGGGTTCAATATTTAACTTGGTCGCTTATTTAAGCTACAATAACATCCTTCATACTTGGGGATTAATTTTGCGTGCAAAGAAAATGCACATCATTAGTACATCGAGGCGTACTCTCACAAAAAGTAGAGTCTGGTACACAGACATAGGTCGCAGTTGTAGTTTTTGTATGGCCATTGAAGAAACTCTAAGCATATGGGAGATTGTTAGAAGTTAGATTGGTTGGAGAAGAAGAGTGGTCTCGATAGCAGATAGATTTAGAAAAATTTATCTCAGACACGAGAACTAATATAAAGGCACGTAAACTGTTATACATTACTTTCTCAGCCATCATATGCTTTCTCCAAATTATGTTACGGATAGAATCATCAACCAAATTGTACGCTTGTGTTGAACTAGCATCTCATGTTTTAGAGTGAAGATGTAATATTAGGTCCTATTAGCATTATACTTATGTACTTTATAACTGTTGGCACGAAAATACTCCCTCCATCCACTAAACTCTTCAATCTTTCCTCATTTATTTGTCCTACTACACTCTTCACTCTTTAAAAATAGTAAAAAATTCAAAACAAATAACCTCTCACTACATTATATTTTCAAATATATCACTTTCACCTAACTTACTTTATTATTTATTTATTATTTAAAAATATCACAATACTCCTAAAAGTCAATAAAATTTGTCAAAAAAATAACTTTTTTTAAACCCTAGTAACGTTGAACTTAGTGGGACTGGAGTAACATTTACCCATTTCAATACTTCCCAGCCTCTTGTGGGCCTTTGACAATTGGACCTTTATCTTATTGGGCCTGGGACTTTATACCAATAACAATATAACATTTTATTCATTCGTATATATATATACGACACAGTCCCATTCGCGTATTAAAAGAAAACAACACTCAAGTACTGTAGTCATTACTACATCATCATACCATATATTTCTACCATTACAGCAGTGCAAAAGTGGAAACAAGCAGCGGTAAAACAACAGAGTCGGTGAGCGGCGGTGGCGCCCGATTCTAGAGCTCTCTCTTGCTACTGGGCTCCACAACATCACCCGACCCTGAAACCTGGTCCTTCTCGTTAGATACGTTAATGGAAATGACCTTAGGCTCCTTCCTGCTTTCCTGCTCACCCAATTTGGGCAGCGTAATCCTCAGCACGCCATCCTCCAACCGAGCCACCACCTTCTCCATGTCAGCATTCGCCGGCAACCTGAATTGCCGCATGAACTTCCCGACGGTGCGTTCCACCCTGTGCCACCGCTCGTCCTTCACCTCCGCCTCCGTCTTCCGCTCGCCGCTGATTCGCAGGATGCGGTTGTCCTCCAATTCGATCCTGATATCCTCTTTCTTCATCCCCGGAATGTCCATGGATATCTCGTGCTCCGCCGGCGTCTCCCGCCAGTTGGCACGTGCCAGAGCGACGGCATTCTCGTCCGGCACGGCCAGCCGAGACCCGTCCAGGACTCTGAAGGGATCGTCCCAGATGGACACGAAGGCGTTGCTGAGGGCAACTGGCAAGAGAAAAGCCACCATTAACAACCATGTGAGCTTCATCTTCTACACTTGCGATCAAATTCTTCAGCTTGATGAGTGATTTTTTGTGTTAATGTTGTGTGTGTGTGTGATGATTAAAGTGGGAGGGCGAAGCATATTTATAGGTGGTGTTTACATGGTTCTAGAGGGTGACTGGGGAAGCATGTACATGCTTCTAGAGTACAGCTCGAGACTGGATGTTCTGGAGGGTTCAAGAGTTTTGAAGACTCTTAAGTAGTAAAAAAGGTGCCGGTTACAAATTTATTTCGGGGAACTGGCCCCACCTCCAATTTATTGGGTAGGTTCGTATATATTTTATTCATTTAATGTGTGTAATATGAAATGTAACATTAAAATATAATAGGAGAATCAAAATCAGTCGCGAGTGATATCGTCTCATGAATAGGATTCGTGATTTGTGGGACCATGGTCCATTAACTAAATAAAATATATTTTTATTTATTTTTCTTTAAAAAAGACTCTGTTCATTCATAAAATACAGTCAGTTCAATAAATCAATTCCCGCAATTGACTCTATTTTGTAGTATATTTATTTTATTAATAATATTTTAATTTATTTTTATATTTAATTTATTTTTCATTATTATTTTTATTTTTGATAAAAAAATAATATAATAAAAATATTAATATGCCAAAAATTATGTTTATTAATACAAACTTACTTTATATTTGTATATTTCGAGATACTGGAGGAGGATTTGGGGGCGGTCTCTCTGATCATTAGTATTTGTGTGTTTATTTAATATATTTATGTACTTTATCTTTTCAAGTGATAGTAATGTTGTTTTATCAATTTATTCCATTTAAGGGTATGTTTTATAATATATTATTGTAATGTAAGTTGGCAAAAACTTCTATGCACCCAGGCGCACGGACCACATTCCGTGTGCCTTTAGAATTTTGTATTAAATTGTATACCCTTTAGTATAAAGATGTGTACCTTTTATTTTCTAAAAAAAATTATTGTGTGTATCTGGGCGCATGGACAACAATCCGTACACCTTTAGAATTTTATGTTAAATTGTATACCCTTTTAGTATAAAAATGTGCACCCTTTATTTTCTAAAGAAAAAAAAAATATTAATGAAAAGTGTATACCTTTAGAATAAATTGGTGTACCTTTTATTAATTAAAGTGTATACCCTTTAGACTAAAGAAATGTAACCTTACCCATAATACTAAATTTCTAAAGGCGCACAAAATGTGTTCTCGTGCGCCCGGGCGCACACAAGCCTCACTCATGTAAGTTTGTATTTAGGATTTTAATATGTAATGTATTTTTAACTTTTAATATATTTTATTATTTAAGTAAATATTTTTTAACTTATTTAAAAATGTAGAATATTTTTCATATAAAACTAACAATCATAATATTTTTTCACTTATTTAAATTAATTATTATAAATAAGAAATTTTTTTTAAAAAAAATATAGAAAAGTGGACGCTAAATGTATACAACATACATATTAATTTATCATTGAGTTGGTCTCTTATGTCCCCAGGTGTACAAAGTGTGTAATGGTACATTATTTTATTTTAAAGGGTATACATTTTAATTAATAAGAGTACATCATTTTGTTCTAAAGGGTATATATACACTTTTCAATAATATTTTTTATTCTTTTTAGAAAATAAAGGTAAACATTTTTATACTAAAAGATATAGGACTACAATTTAATACTAAAAGGTATGGGAGCACGGCATTCCCCCGGGGCACACAAGTTTTTGCCTTTATCATTAACCATTAAAATATTTTATGTTATTTATATTAATAATTGCAAATAAGAAAAAAAAGAAGATGAAAAATTAGATGCAGCCATCACTCCTGGAATTTTCCAGACGCTACAGTGTTTTTCTACATTTTGCATACAAATATGCGGCCTTGCTGGAGGAAGTATGTAGCTGGATTTTGTCTAGGCCTATATCCAGCTTTACTAGAGATGCACTAATTAACCTAATTAATAATTAAATTTAAATAAAATTTTTTAATTATATTATATTTTTGATTATCAAACTATTATTTTTAATAAATAATATTATCAATTATTTTTATTATTACTAATCAATTATTAGATAGTTCAACTATTTTGTTATCACTTTATTAAATATTATCATTTTTTATTCATTTTACGAATTGTTTATAAAATAATTTAATTAAACGGTTATCACTTTTTCTTTATCATGTATTACTTTCTCTGTTTGGTTCTAAGGTATCCATTTACTTTTTGCACGTGGATTAAGGAGTATTATTATTATATGTAAACTGAGTAGTTGTATTAGAGGAAAATGGTGGGTCATATTGTGTACTTTTTTACTAGATATAGGAAATGGATACCTTCAACTTTGAAGCGGACGCCCAAAATAGTAAAATTGATACCTTAGAAGTGAATAGAGAGAGTATTTTTTATTTAAAATGTTATCACTTTTGTTATTTGGGTGAATTCTTCGTGAAATAATAATAATTCAATTAGATGAATATCACTTCTTTTTTTATTAGGAGTCACTTCTTATTAAAAATATTACGACATCTTACTAATTCTATAAATTGTTCATGAAATACACTTTCGTAATTAGTCATCACTTTTATTTAAAGATATTATCACTTCTCTTTTAAAATGTTATCACTTTTTTTTTAAATATAAGTTTTTATGAAATAGTTAACAACACCATTATCACTTTTTATCAATTGTGTATCACTTTTAAGGGTGATTCTGGGGTGCACCCCCTATGTTTAAGGTAGAAAATGGGTAATGAGTGGTTTTTAAAAATAAATAAATTTAATTATATTAATTATTTAATGGTTGAGATTAGATTAAAAATAAATCTAACGGTTAAAATCGTTCAGGTGCGCCAGGTGCACCGCAGTAGGACTACACTTTTAATTATAAAAGGTTATCACATGTTATTACATTTTATAAAATTATAATATTTAAATTAAATAAATAATAAAATTTAAATTATTATTTTTTTAAATAATAAAAAATAGAAATTAAATAAGAAATGAGTAGAAAAAACATATATACATGTAAGGACTTATTAATTTCTATTTCATAATTAATTTTTAAAATTTCTAATTTGTTATAAGGCCATTTAAATTTATTCAATTTTACTTTACAACTAATTATTAAATTTGTAATTTCATAATGACCAAACAGAGCCCTTTAAAATTAGTTTATTGGGTTAATAGATAATCCATTTAACATAAGAGGATTCGTGAGACGGTCTCACACAAGTCTTTGCCCACTTTATTTAGTCAATTATGCCCCTCCCCTTCGCCCAGGTAATTAATTTTTTTTATCTTTTATTCCTTTTGTTTTGTTTGCTTTTTTAAATTTAATTTTAGGGGTATTATTATAATTTAATTCTTGTAGTTTAGGATATATTTCACTTCTAAGATTTAGGGTATAATTGTAATTTCACCCTTCTGGTTTAGGGTATATTTCACCCATAGGATTTAGGGTATAACTGTAATTTCACGCTTATATTTTAGGGTATATTTTACCCCTAACGTTTAGGATTTAAAGTATAATTGTAATTTTACCCATAGAATTTAGGGTATAATTGTAATTTCACCCTTATAATTTAGGGTATATTTTATTCCTAGGGGTTAGGGTAAAATAGTGATTTAAATAAAATAAATTTAAAATAATAATAATAAAAACAATATTACTAAAGAAGGTGCAATTAATTAAGAAAGGTAGGAGCACAGTTCCACCAATTCATTTGGTGGGATATATTCCACCCAAATTACACTCTTAATTATGTCCTGATAAGCAACATCTTTAGTAAACTAAAGAAATATTTGGTTTTGTTGAGATGGCTTCACAAGAGTAACTTAGTACTCCGTTGGACCATTATCAATGTATCCATTTACTTTTTCTACGTAAATTAAATAATATTATTATTTTATGTGTAGTGGGTAGTTGTATTAGTGAAGGGTGTGTGTAAGCACTTGAATTTTATTGCATATTAAGGGAAAATATGTGGCAAATTAATGCAATAATTATCAATTATTTATTTATTTATTAAGGGATTTAAATAAATAAATTCCTAAAATAGATTAATAAATAATTGATAATTAATTTAAAACCCAACAAATTAAGTAGGGTTTAAATTAAGTAAAACTTGACTCCCAAGTCAAATAAAGTCTAGAAGGTTCCAGAATCAGGTCAAATTAAGTAATGACCATTCAAGCTGTGTTATATTTGGAACGGCCCAAGCCCGCAGAATCGGGTCAAATCTGTCATGGACCAATCAGATTATAAGTTATTTATGGGGCATGCTCATTCCTCACCTATATAAGGAGTCCTCCTTCATTCATTATACACACATCCAAATACTTGAAGACATAAACGCTCTGAAGAAATCAAGAACACGAGCAGTGCTCCCTTGAGATCTTTAAGCATCTTCAAGTTAAGAACGGCAAGCGATTCGGGATTAAAGTGCGGAGCCCCCAAATCAAGCGTTCTTCATACACTAAGTTCTTTGGTGTTCTTCGCGCCAAGAATAGCATACGACCCGGGATTAAGGTGCTAAGACCCCCAGATCGAGTGTTCTTCAGATCAAGTACGTTTAATCCAAACAAAGGCTCGACGCCTCTGGATTAACGTTATAAAATTCTAAATCTGAGTTCGCACAAGCTTCAACTGAAGATCCGATTCAACACACACAGTCAGCGTGGTCAACACAGTCAACGCGGTCAACACAACTAGTCAAAGTCAAGTCTAAATTAGTTCGAGAGAATAATCAGAGGATATATAGAGATTATTTCCTAAATTATCAAGTTTAATCCTTTGGATTATTATTATAACTCTTTTGCGTTTATTTTATTATAAATACAATATTTGTTGTTATAAATTTTGGCACGCCCAGTGGGACAGTCTCTACCTCTCATCTCTTCTCTCTACAAGCTCGAAGATACAAAGCATTACTCCTCTCAGGATTGCAATAAGAAGACCTTCTACCTTGAAGCATTCAGAGCTGCAAACTGAAGAGATTTAAAAGATAACTCTACTCAAGATTGCGATACGAAGGCCTGCTGCATCAAAGCCTCCAGAGTTGCAAACTGAAATGGTTGGAGTCGTTACAAGAAGTATTCCCGAAGGCTCCGTAGAGGCAAACCATATGGTGAGGATTACTCTCAACAAGCCATTGCATGGAGACAAGAGTGGTGAAAATATTTCTACTTGCTTAACTCCTCGCTCCACGCCAAGCTTATCATCTACCTCAACTGAAGTTGCAGTGATGACGACAAGTGCTATGACCATTGAGGATCAACTCGCAAGTATGATGAAAGTCATTGAAGGACTCAACAAGCACATGGAAGCTCAAGATTTAAAAATCTGCTAACTTATGAAGAAAATGGACAATGCGAAGACAAGCCATGCAAATAAGAAACAAGTTGAGGATGAACCTGAGGAGAAAGACTCGACGAAACATCATTCACCTGAAGAAAAGCCAGCTGAGGATAAGATACAAGTTTCAACTGATGGAACGCTTCCTATCAACCAACTAAAGAATATCGTGATAAATACGATAAAAGATAAGTTTGAAAGGAGCTCCAAATCTTCTTCAACCTATGTCAAGCTATATACAAAGAGGATTGATAACTTGAGAATGCCAATTGACTATCAACCTCCCAAGTTTTAATAATTTGACAGCAAAGACAATCCAAGACAACATGTGGCGCATTTTGTCGAGACATGCAATGATGCCGGGACCTATGGGGATCATATGGTGAGGCAATTTGTTCGATCTCTGAAAGGAAATGCCTTTGATTGGTACATCGACTTGGAAGCCAACTCCATTGTCAGTTGGGGACAAATTGAAAAAGTATTCCTCAACCGCTTCTATAGCACACGAAGAATTATTAGCATGAAGGAGCTAATAAATACTCGTCAAAGGGATGAAGAATATGTCATCGACTACATCAATAGATGAAGGAGTCTAAGCCTCAATTGCAAAGAAAGGCTATCAAAAACTTCAGCTATAGAAATGTGCATTCAAGGGATGCAATGGAATCTTAGCTACATACTCCAAGGAATTCGACCTAAAACTTTTGAAGAGTTGGCTTCAAGAGCTCACGACATGGAGTTAAGCCTGACATCAAATGACATCGAATGACCCTTTATTCAAGACTCTTTCGAGTTTGAATACATGTCATTCAATGAGCCCTTGGAAGAGGAACCACAAACAAAGGCTGCAGTTTCTATAAAGATTAATAGAAATGAAGTTGAAGCAAGAGAAAATAGTGCATCCCAAGATTGGGGGCCATAAACTGTTGATAAATCAAGACAAATCATGCTCCTTGACATGAGCTAAAACTGCCTGCATTACGTTCCTTTATACGAGCTTAAACTATCTAAAATCTTTCAAGTCAAATCTCCTTGACATGAGCTAAAACTGTCTGCATTACGCTCCTTGATACGAGCTTAAACTATCTAAAATCTTTCAAGTCAAATCTCCCTGACACGAGCGAAAACTGTCTACATCACGCTCCTTGACACAAGCTAAAACTATCTACAAGTCACGCTCCTTGATATGAGCTTAAACTATCTAAAATTCTCAAGTCATGCTCCTTGATACGAGCCTAAACTATCTAACACAAATTAAATTCAAGGCTCCTCGATACGAACGAAAACTATCCACACTATACTCCTTGATATGAGTATAAACTGTCTACACATCAAATCATATCTCCTTGAGAAGAGAAAATTCTCTACATGTTCGATACTCCTTGATATGAGTATAAACTATCTGCACATCAAATCAAATCTCCTTGGGAAGAGAATAAACTCTCTACACATAAAGCTCCTCGGCACGAGCGAAAACTGTTCATATAATACTCCTCGACACGAGTGAAAAATGTCCACACAAGGCTCCTTGATATGAGTATAAACTGTCTACAAGTTCAAATTTAAAACACATTGACACGAGTATAAACTGTCAACAAATTCAAGTCCTACGCTCCTCGACACACGAGCTTAAACTGCATGTTACTCCAGGCCCGCATGAGTATAAGATGTGTACGGCCCCCCATTCAAATCAAATCATGTCTCTTTGAACTACGTTATGACTTGATTCTCTTCAAAGAGGTACGTAGGCAGCTTAGCACTTCACTAAGTTCAGTCATAATTCAGGCTATTCATATCAAGTTGGTAAAGCAAGCAATAAAATTCAATCATGTTGATCAAGAATGGATTATCGCAATTTGTTCACTTCAACACAAAGGCGTCCATGAACAAAATGCGAGGGGGCATTTGTAAGGACTTGAATTTTATTGCCTATTAAAGGAAAATATGTGGCAAATTAATGCAATAATTATCAATTAATTATTTATTTATTAAGGGATTTAAATAAATAAATTCCTAAAATAGATTAATAAATAACTGATAATTATTTTAAAACTCAACAAATTAAGTAGGGTTTAAATTAAGTAAAACTTGACTCCCAAGTCAAATAAAGTCTGGAAGGTTCCAGAATCAGGTCAAATTAAGCAATGACCATTCAAGCTGTGTTATATTTGGAATGATCCAAGCCCGCAGAATCGGGTCAAATCTATCATGGACCAATCAGATTGCAAGTTATTTATGGGGCATGCTCATTCCTCACCTATATAAGGAGCCCTCCTTAATTCATTACACACACATTCAAATACTTGAAGACATAAATGCTCTGAAGAGATCAAGAACACGAGCAGTGCTCCCTTGAGATCTTTAAGCATATTCAAGTTAAGAACGGCAAGCGATTCGGGATTAAGGTGCGGAGCCCCCCAAATCAAGCGTTCTTCATACACTAAGTTCTTCGGTGTTCTTCGCGCTAAGAATAGCATACGACCCGGGATTAAGGTGCTAAACCCCCCAGATCGAGTGTTCTTCGGATCAAGTACGTTTAATCCAAACAAAGGCTCGACGCCTCTGGATTAACGTTATAAAATTCCAAATCCGAGTTCGGACAAGCTTCAACTGAAGATCCGACTCAACACACACAGTCAGAGTGGTCAACACAGTCAACGCGGTCAACACAACCAGTCAAAGTCAAGTCCAAATTAGTTCGAGAGAATAATCAGAGGATATATAGAGATTATTTTCTAAATTATCAAGTTTAATCATTTGGATTATTATTATAATTTTTTTGTGTTTATTTTATTATAAATACAATATTTGTTGTTACAAATTTTGGCACGCCCAGTGGGACAGTCTCTACCTCTCATCTCTTCTCTCTACAAGCTCGAAGATACAAAACATGACTCCTCTCAGGATTGCAATAAGAAGACCTTCTACCTTGAAGCATTCAGAGCTGCAAACTGAAGAGATTCAGAAGATAACTCCACTCAAGATTGCGATACGAAGGCCGCCTGCATCAAAGCCTCCAGAGTTACAAACTGAAAAGGTTGGAGTCGTTACAAGAAGTATTCCCGAAGGCTCCGTAGAGGCAAACCATATGGTGAGGATTACTCTCAACAAGCCATTGCACGGAGACAAGAGTGGTGAAAATATTTTTACTTGCTTAACTCCTCGCTCCACGCCAAGCTTATCATCTACCTCAACTGAAGCTGCAGTGATGACGACAAGTGCTATGACCATTGAGGATCAACTCTCAAGTATGATGAAAGCCATTGAAGGACTCAACAAGCACATGGAAGCTCAAGATTTAAAAATCTGCGAACTTATGAAGAAAATGGATAATGCGGAGACAAGCTATGCAAATAAGAAATAAGTTGAGGATGGACATGAGGAGAAAGACTCGACGAAACATCATTCACCTGAAGAAAAGCCAGCTGAGGATAAGATACAAGTTTCAACTGATGGAACGCTTCCTATCAACTAACTAAAGAATATCATGATAAATATGATAAAAGATAAGTTTGAAAGGATCTCCAAATCTTCTTCAACCTATGTCAAGCCATATACAAAGAGGATTGATAACTTGAGGATGCCAATTGACTACCAACCTCCCAAGTTCCAACAATTTAACGGCAAAGGTAATCTAAGACAACATATGGCGCACTTTGTCGAGACATGCAATGATGCCGGGACCTATGGGGATTATATGGTGAGGCAATTTGTTCGATCTCTGAAAGGAAATGCCTTTGATTGGTACATCGACTTGGAAGCCAACTCCATTGACAGTTGGGGACAAATGGAAAAAGTATTCCTCAACCGCTTCTATAGCACACGAAGAATTGTTAGCATGATGGAACTAATAAATACTCGTCAAAGGGATGAAGAATATATCATCAACTACATAAATAGATGGAGGAGTCTAAGCCTCAATTGCAAAGAAAGGCTATCAAAAACTTCAGCTATAGAAATGTGCATTCAAGGGATGCAATGGAATCTTAGCTACATACTCCAAGGAATTCGACCTAAAACTTTTGAAGAGTTGGCTTCAAGATCTCACGACATGGAGTTAAGCCTGACATCAAATGACATCGAATGACCCTCTATTCAAGACTCTTTCGAGTTTGAATACATGTCATTCAATGAGCCCTTGGAAGAGGAACCACAAACAAAGGCTGCAGTTTCTATAAAGATTAATAGAAATGAAGTTGAAGCAAGAGAAAATAGTGCATCCCAAGATTGGGGGCAATAAACTGTTGATAAATCAAGACAAATCATGCTTCTTGACATGAGCTAAAACTGTCTGCATTACGCTTCTTGATACGAGCTTAAACTATATAAAATCTTTCAAGTCAAATCTCCTTGACATGAGCTAAAACTGTCTGCATTACGCTCCTTGATACGAGCTTAAACTATCTAAAATCTTTCAAGTCAAATCTCCCTGACACGAGCGAAAACTGTCTACATCACGCTCCTTGACATGAGCTAAAACTATCTACAAGTCACGCTCCTTGATATGAGCTTAAACTATTTAAAATCCTCAAGTCATGCTCCTTGATACGAGCCTAAACTATCTAACACAAATTAAATTCAAGGCTCCTCGATACGAGCAAAAACTATCCACACTATACTCCTTGATATGAGTATAAACTGTCCACACATCAAATCATATCTCCTTGAGAAAAGAAAATTCTCTACATGTTCGATACTCCTTGATATGAGTATAAACTATCTACACATCAAATCAAATCTCCTTGGGAAGAGAATAAACTCTCTACACATAAATCTCCTCGGCACGAGAGAAAACTGTTCATACAATACTCCTCGACATGAGTGAAAAATATCCACACAAGGCCCCTTGATACGAGTATAAACTGTCTACAAGTTCAAATTCAAAACTCATTGACACGAGTATAAACTGTCAACAAATTCAAGTCCAACGCTCCTCGACGCACGAGCTTAAACTGCATGTTACTCCTGGCCCGCATGAATATAAAATGTGTGCGGCCCTCCATTCAAATCAAATCATGTCTCTTTGAACTACGTTATGACTTGATTCTCCTCAAAGAGGTACGTAGGCAGCTTAGCACTTCTCTAAGTTCAGTCATAATTCAGGCTATTCATATCAAGTTGGTGAAGCAAGCAATAAAATTCAATCATGTTGATCAAGAATGGATTATCGCAATTTGTTCACTTCAACACAAAGGCGTCCGTGAACAAAATACGAGAGGGCATTTGTAAGCACTTGAATTTTATTGTCTATTAAAAGAAAATATGTGGCAAATTAATGCAATAATTATCAATTAATTATTTATTTATTAAGGGATTTAAATAAATAAATTTCTAAAATAGATTAATAAATAATTGATAATTAATTTAAAACCCAACAAATTAAGTAAGGTTTAAATTTAGTAAAACTTGACTCCCAAGTCAAATAAAGTCTGGAAGGTTCTAGAATCATGTCAAATTAACCAATGACCATTCAAGCTGTGTTATATTTGGAACGGCCCAAGCCCGCAGAATCGGGTCAAATCTGTCATGGACCAATCAGATTGCAAGTTATTTATGGGGCATGCTCATTCCTCACCTATATAAGGAGCCCTCCTTAATTCATTACACACACATTCAAATACTTGAAGACATAAATGCTCTGAAGAGATCAAGAATACGAGTAGTGCTCCCTTGAGATCTTTAAGCATCTTCAAGTTAAGAATGACAAGCGATTCGGGATTAAGGTGCGGAGTCCCCCAAATCAAGCGTTCTTCATACACTAAGTTCTTCGGTGTTCTTCGCGCCAAGAATAGCATACGACCCGGGATTAAGGTGCTAAGCCCCCCAGATCGAGTATTCTTCGGATCAAGTACGTTTAATCCAAACAAAGGCTCGACGCCTCTGGATTAATGTTATAAAATTCCAAATTCGAGTTCGGACAAGCTTCAACTGAAGATCCGACTCAACACACATAGTCAGCGTGGTCAACACAGTCAACGCGGTCAACACAACCAGTCAAAGTCAAGTCCAAATTAGTTCGAGAGAATAATCAGAGGATATATAGAGATTATTACCTAAATTATCAAGTTTAATCCTTTGGATTATTATTATAATTCTTTTGTATTTATTTTATTATAAATACAATATTTGTTGTTACAGTGTGGGCCCCATATTTTATTTGTATTAGTGGAGAGTGTGGGTACCATATGTTTAAGAAGAAAAATGAATAGATTAAGAGTAGATGGTCCAAAATGGTAAAATAGATAGATTAAGGATGAATGGAGGGAGTATCATTTTGTTCAGATAGAGTTCACTATTCTAAGTGGTGTTCTAGACAGATGTCGCATCACCTATTCGAAACACGTGATATTTCACTATTTAGATATATGCCACATGTTACAATCAATGCCTAAATTAATGTCATATGCCCCAATAGTTTAATGATAAATTATAAAGTATAATTTTTTATGTTATGGAATATTAATGAAACATGGTAAGTGAAATAAGAGAATCAAGTCGTGTCACATCACACTTTCTAAAATTTCAAAAATTTGGAGTATCTATGCGAATTTTTATGAGATTTTTTAATGAAAAAATTGCATATAAACAAATTATACATATATTAAAAAAAATATCTTCGTTCTATCGGAAGATGACCATTTGCTTTTTGTGCGTAAAGTAAGGAGTATTATTATTTTATTTGTAATGAGTAGTTATATTAGTAGTGCGTGGTTGACCATATTTGGAGTCATTTTACTAAAAGTGAAAAATGAAAATCTTTGAATAAGACACCCAATATAGTAAAATAGGGATATTTCGGTGGGACGAAGGCGTAAATAATACTCTCTCCGTCCCAAATTCATTTTACCATTTATTGTAGATATTGAGTTTAAGAAGAAAATTTTTAAACTTATTTTTGAGATAGTATGATATTTTTTAGTAGTAAATAAATAATAAAGTATATTATGTGTTAAAAATCATGTAATAGTGAATTTGAAATTGAAGTATGTTAAAGTTTTATTAGTGCGTTGTTTTTTCTTTTATTGAAACATGAAATTAAATTTGTGATGAAGCAAACCGAGAAAAGTACGAAGTTAAAATTATAATGGAGGGTTACACTATTGAATTAAAATTAATACTAAGTTTAATGATATCAACTCATTTTGAATTGTTCGTGGAGGATTAATTCCTCTTACTTCATCATCATTGTTGAGCTAATCACTCATTGTTTTACTTAACAAACCTTATATTAATGATCTATTAGGATTTTTCATGCCATTTGTTACATCATCTTTTGGCCATAACGTTAGATGGACGACACTATACCCTAAACCTTAAACCTCTTACGTGTCAATCACTTAACGTGTGGCATAAAAGATGATGTACGAAAATAGCAAAGAAGATTCCATGTGATTAATGATTTTGTAAAGTTTTAAGGAGCATCTCTCATAATTTAATAGACAATCCATTAAGAAATGAATCCAAGACAAACTTACGCATCTCTCATCATTTAATAGACATAAACTTACATGATTATTAATATGTCTGCAAACTTCGGCCTTATTTGTTAGTGTACACGAATCAAGTATTTGCGACTTGAATAAGCACACACATAATTAAAGCATTAATTAAGATCTTGAATGATTTATAGAAAATCAACGAAATGTTGTATGTATCTATTATATAAGTCTCTGTCACCGAATATTGCTGCTTCTTCTTTGGCTTTCTCTTTATATTTCTTTCCTTCAATCTCCACCATCACTTGTTTTACTGAGTCGGCAACCGAGTTCCTCGTCAATTCCTATTCCCCTTTCTGCAACGATCCTAGCAATCAATCCCTGGTCAATCACAAACGGAAGTGCTATTAGAGGAAGACCAAACATCAATCCCTCCACAACAGAACTCCAACCGCAATGAGTCAAGAACCCACCCACTGAGTCATGACTCAGTATCACCCTCTCCTCAAACCCACTTGGCAGCGCCACTGAGTCAGACCCGGATGCTGCTAATTCCCTCAGAACCCAAAAGAAAGGGACTCTGGAGATCTCGAGCCCATGAGCCAACTCACTGAGCTGATCTCGACTTAGCATCGTCTCGCTCCCAAATGCCACGTAAACAACTGATCCTTCCTCCCTACCATCAAGTCAATTCTCGATACCACTCCAAGATTCATCCACCTTGATGGTACCTGTGGTGTTGGTTTATAGGTACACCAATCAATAACTATTACAATGAATATGAAAATAGACGGGAGATTTACTAACTTTTCTTACAGATTTGAATCTAAGATCTTGGATCTTGAACGTCTCGGGATGATGGGCGAAGTCGAGTTGAGTAGAACTCTTCCCGCAAGAAGAAACACGCCCAGATAGTGCTCCGGTCTTGGCGGATCTTCCGTAAAAGTAAAACAACTTCTCGTTTCCAATGAAGTAGCACCACAATCGCAGGAACTCCGGCGAACTAAAGAGAATGGAGGACTAGATCATCTAGAATATGCACTATGCACTATGTACTATGCAAGTATAAGTAGACGCTTGAAAGACTTTGGATTTTTGTATGTTTTTTAGTATCTATTGTGTGTTTTGAATGAATCCACAATGACCCTATTTATAGATTCCAAAGACCACTCTCATAGGGTAGAATTGTTATATTAAGTAGTGATCGTGATCACTACCAAATTTGATCAACTACTATATTTGATCAAATTTATCATATTTGATCAATTTACTATATTTGATCAATTCCACATGTGAGACTAATTTCACTCACTTTAATTATTATTTAATTGATGATTAATTCACTAAATTAATCCTTACTATCCAATTAAATTTCCCAACAATCCACCACATGAGTGGAATTCGGCGCTCATAAAATGCGGACACACAATCTAGTCCTCGTGAAACATTAATGTATCCAGATAGGTAGCTTGAGACTTTGAACCTTCCGTAGTCCAACAACATCGAGTATACCAGTGGCTTGGTAAACATGATGTCTTTGAACTACTCCTCCTTAGCGTATACTGAGACAACAGTGCAAACGTATCAATGTTTCACATTCTCCTTGTTCTCACGTTTTGGTCCCCCTTTAGATTTATAAGTATTTTTCTTTGAAGCGTCCACTCACTTCACACTTACATAGGTGATCTCATATCTTGAGTATCCTATTATACTCAACCAGCCATCACTTGACCTTTTAGGAATTATTAAAAGTCATAGACTTAACCTCACCACAATACGGGTCTATATTTGGTAGAATTGCTCTACTAAGGATTGGTAGATACCAAGTTTAACTTGAACCTCTACAGCTTTGTTGTTACATTGAACCAAGTTCTTGAGATCTCCAGTCATCATGGTTGGGTTCCACTGTTTTGGCCCATTACTTTGTGGATTTTAGTCTCATTCCTTCTAGCAATATATTCATTTGATCTCGATTAACAGCTTTTGTAAGTGGATCTGCTATGTTGTCTTTTGACTTCACGTAATCAATTGACATTACACCACTCGAGATCAACTGTCTTAATGTGTTGTGTCGCCTACGGATATGTCTAGACTTTCTGTTGTACATATCATTAAGAGCTCTTCCAATTATGACTTGACTGTCACAATGTACATCACCGTAGGAACCAGAGTATTCTAACATGGAATGTCCTCAAGGAAATTACAAAGCCATTCTGCTTCTTCCCCGGCTTTATCTAGAGCTATGAACTCAGATTCCATTGTGGAACGAGCTATACAGGTCTATTTTGTTGACCTCCAAGACACTGTTCCACCTCCAATAGTGAATACGTATCCACTCGTGGAGAATGAGTCTTTTGTGTCAGATATCCAGTTTGCATCACTGTACCCTTCGAGTACTGTTGGATACTTTGAGTAGTGTAGCCCCATATCAAGAGTGTATTTCAAATATCTCAACACTCTTCTTAATGCTTTCCAGTGCTCATTGCTTGGGTTACTCGTGTATCCATTCAGTTTGTTAACTGAACACACTATGTCAGGACGCGTATAATTGGTTATGTACATTATGCTCCCTATAACCCTTGCATACTCAGATTGAGCCACTGATTCACCTTTATTCTTACTAAGTTGTCCACTTGGATCCATGGGTATTTTAGCCGGTGAATCATCGAATGCTTTAAATTTCTTCAACACTTTCTCAATGTTATGAGATTTTGACAAAGAAATTCCATCAGATGTTCTTTGAATCTTGATTCCAAGTATCACATCCGCTATACCCATGTCCTTCATGTCAAAGTTCCGATTCAATATTCGTTTAGTGTCAACGATTATGTCTTTACTGCTTCCCATGATAAGCATATCATCTACATAGAGGCAGACCATGACAAATCCCTTTGTTGTATTTCTCACATACACGCATTTGTCACACTCATTGATTCGAAAACCATTTGACATCATTGTGTTGTCAAACTTCACATGCCATTGTTTTGGAGCTTGTTTAAGTCCATACAATGATCGCACTAGTTTACACATCTTTTTCTCATTACCAGGTGCTATAAAGCCTTCTGGTTGGTCCATGTATATTTCTTCTTCCAACTCACCATTTAAGAAGACTGTCTTCACATCAATTTGATGGATCTCTAGATTGTGCAATGCAGCAATCGCTATAAGTACACGAATAGACGTAATTCGTGTCACTGGTGAGTAGGTATCAAAGAAATCATACCCTTCCTTTTGTCTAAAGCCTTTAGCCACCAACCAGGCCTTATATTTGTCTATTGACGCATCAACTTTATATTTTATTTTGAGGATCCATTTGCATCCTAAGGTCTTGCAACCCTTTGGTAAATCTACCAATTCCCATGTATGATTTTGAATAATGGAATCAATCTCGCTATCTATAGCTTCTTTCCAGAATGGTGTATCTGGACGAGATAGAGCTTCAGATACGGATTTGGGCTCATCTTCAATCGCATAGGTGAAGAAGACTTGACCAAAGTACTTTTCTACTCTAGCTCTCTTACTATATCTTGGTTCTACACTCTCTTGTGCAGATTGAACTGCAGTAGTATCTACATGTAGTCTCTTAGAAGATGTCACTTGTGTATTTTCTTTGCTAGGAAATATGTCTTCAAAGAATATTGCATTCCTTGATTCTATCATAGTGCCTTAAGTCATGTCAGGTACTTTCGATTTATGAATCAGGAATCTGTATGCACTGCTGTTAAGTGCGTACCCTATAAATATACAATAAACTGTTTTAGGTCCAATTCTAACTTGTTTAGGTAGAGGCACTTCAACCTTAGCCAAACACCCCCACACTTTGAGATATTTGTATGACGATTTTCGTCCTTTCCACATTTCATAAGGAGTTTGATCCTTAGATTTGTGTGGAATCTTGTTCAGAATATGGTTAGCTGACAAGATAGCTTCCCCCCATAAGTTCTGAGGTAACCCTGAACTGATTAACATTGCGTTCATCATTTCCTTCAGAGTTCTATTCTTGCGGTTAGCAACGCCATTTGATTGAGGTGATAAGGAGCCGTTGTTTGATGTATGATCCCAGATTCGGTACATACTTGTTCAATGATGCTACGTATTCACCACCTCTCTCACTTCGAATTGCTTTAATTCGAGAGTTAAGTTGATTTTTAACTTCATTCTTGTAGCGTTTGAATGCTTCTAAAGCTTCATCTTTGCTTCTCAAGAGATACACATAACAGAATCTTATGCAGTCATCAATAAAAGTAATAAAATACCTTTTCCCTCCTCTAGTTTGCACAAGTCTTATATCATATGTATCAGTGTGGATCAACTCAGGTTTAATGCTCCTTTCTGTTGTTAGAAACAGTTGTTTTGTCATCTTTGCTTCTACACACACTTCACATTTATTTGAAGTCTCAATATTTGCTACTTTAAGCAAATCAAGATTATTTAATCTTTTGATCGATTTAAGATTTACATGTCCCAATCTTAAATGCCATATTGAGGAGCACTCAACGATATAAGCAGAAGTAGAAGCACTTTTATTCATAACTTTCTTGCTTTCACGGCTTACAACCATAACATTGAGCTTAAAAAGCCCATTATCTAGATAGCCACGGCCCACGAATTGGCCAAATTTGCCAAGCACTAGTTTTTCAGACTCAAATACAAGCTTGAACTGATGACTAACTAGTAGAGAGCCTGAGATCAGGTTCTTGCGGATGTCTGGGACATGCAGCACATTCTTCAACTTCAGTTCTTTCCCGGAGGTGAGCTTCAGAGTCACGCTCCTAAAACCTGCTACATCAGAGGAGGCATGGTTTCCCATGTGCAGTTTTCTCCCTTCAACGGGCACATATGTAGAGAATGCATTTTTCTCTGAGCATACGTGGTAGGTGGCACCTGTGTCCACGAACTACTCCTTTGGATTTGCCACCAAGTTGGCTTCAAAGACCACAACAGTCATGTTGCCATCAGTTAGGTCCCATTCAACAATGTTAGCATTGTGGTTCTTGCCTTTGTTTTCTTTGGTAGGCGACAGTCTTTGGCCTTGTGGTTGGGCTTGCCACAGTTGTAACAATCCCCACTGAACTTGGGCTTTTGCATTGGCTTCTTGCCCTTATCGTCGGACATCTTCCTCTTTTTGGAGGGTCCTGCATGATGTTCAGTTAAGTTTGCCTTTGCTTCAATTGTGGATTGGTCAAACTTCCCATCCATCTTCCTGTTGTCCTCTTCGATTCTCAATTTGACAATTAAGTCTTCTAGAGACATCTCCTTTTGCTTGTGTTTGAGATATAATTTGAAGTCCTTCCACAATGAAGGTAGCTTCTCAATCACAGAGCTGACAATGAATGCTTCTGGAAGCATCATCCCATCGGAGAGGATTTTGTGCACTATCAGTTAGAACTGTTATACTTGTTCAACCATAGATTTAGAGCCTACCATCATGAACTCTATGTACTTAGCTATCGCGTACTTCTTTGTACCGGCATCTTCCGCCTTGTACTTCTTCTCCAAGGAATTCCCACAATTCCTTGGATGTATTCGTGCTTAGATACACATTGTACAGTGCATCACTGAGTCCACTAAGGATATAGTTCTTGCACAAGTAATCAGCGGAGGTCCACTGATCCAGAGCTATACGCTTTTGCGTATTAGTATCACTCTCATCCACCACTGACGCAGACTCTTTTAAGAAGTTTACCAGATTCAGCGTAGTGAGGTAGAACAACATCTTTTACTGCCATCTCTTGAAGTTTACACCCCAAACTTCTCAGGCTTCTTCGCTGGAGTCGAAACCACGAATGGTCTTGACATTCCAATTGGAGGATACATCCTTTGGGAATCAGTCCCAATAGGAATCTCAGCATTAACTCTCTTGGAGTTATTAGCATTGGATGTTTCAATCCCGTCATTATCCATTGGATTAGTCATAGTGATTATAGGGTGTAGAGGCTAGATGTTTCTTCTTGCGATTGTTGGTTTATAGGTACACCTATCAATCACTATTACAATGAATATGGAAATAGACAGGAGAATTACTAACATTTCTTACAGATTTGAATCTAGGATCTTTGATCTTGAACGTCTCGGGATGATGGATGAAGTCGAGTCGAGTAGAACTCTTTCACAAGAAGAAACACGCCCCTGTAGTGCTCTGATCTTGGCGGATCTTCCCCAAAGGTAAAACAATTTCTCATTCCCGGCGAAGCAGCACCGCAATCACAGGAACTCCAGTGAACTAAGAGAGAATGGAGGACTAGATCGTCTAAACTATGCACTATGCAAGTGTATACAGACGCTTGAAAGACTTTGGATTTTTGTATATTTTTTAGTGTCTATTGTGTGTTTTCAATGAATGCACAATGACTCTATTTATAGGTTCCAAAGACCACTCTCATATGGTAGGATTGTTATATTAAGTAGTGATCGTGATCACTACCAAATTTGATCAACTACTATATTTGATCAAATTTACCATATTTGATCAATTCCACATGTGAGATTAATTTCACTCCCTTTAATTATTATTTAATTGGTGATTAATTTATTAAATTAATCATTACTAACCAATTAAATTTCCCAACATGTGGTGGCATCAACCCTTGTGGAATCACTCGCTTGTTGAGAACCTTTTCAGACTCAGCTAACCATTGTGGTTCAAACTCATAGCAGCGCCAGCTCCTCAAAAAAAGTGCTTCGCTATTAGCAAGTACTGACACGCAATGGTAGGCATCTGTACACCCAGATCTGAAAACCGCTCCGAGAACCCATTTTGCTTCATGCCGCCGGAACGCCACCTTAGTGTCGAACTAAACCCATTTCAGTGGAACCATAAAATCTTCAAGCTTGGTCTGATAATCCGACCCGATGATCATGTTGTCGGGATTTTCCAAGAAAGCAAACATCCACGCATTTGTTATTGCAAAGAAAACACGTTCCAAGCCGAGCTACGATGGGAGGCAGCCAGTGAGGAGCGAAATCATTGATGTTGTGTTGTAGCCTGCATGCATTGTGTGTGTGGCTTCATGCAGCAATAACACATGAAAGATGATGATTGGTGAGTTAATGTTGATGAGGATTAACTAAAGATCTGCATGGAGAGTTAGAGCCGTAGGGTCCAAGCTCATCTCAGCCATGCATCAAGGAAGGAATCAAGTTGGTTAGTTTGTTAGTTAGTTGAGCTGATTGAAGCAGCCACGTGAGTATCCAAGCTGCAGCACATCAGCAGACTAACTGATCGATCATATAATGCCTATGAATGGTAGTTCAAAGAAGAAGAAACAACCCATCAGTTTACAAGATTAGAGAAAGCACATTAGGGTTTATGTGCATAAGTTCATCATCATCTTCCTCAAGTGTGGTTTTGTAATCATTTCAGTGAGTGATCTTTCCTTCAAAGTGGATGTAGGCTTACGCCGAACCACTATATATCTTTGTGTTGATCTCTTTTCATTTTGTTTTTCAATTATCAATCAATTTGTGAGTGAAATGTGAGGGATCAACCAACTATGCGTGTGAGTTCTTGAGAGGTTTAAAAAGTTCTTGCTTAAGTTTCATAAGAAGTGGCGTTGTCTGTGGGAAGAAGAAGAAGTAGCCACAAGTAATCAGTTCAAAGGGAAGAATCATGGTTACAACCAAATTTGATGTGGAGAAGTTTACAGAGAAAGTTAATTTCAGTTTGTGGAGGATGAAGATGGAGGCCATTCTAATTCAACAAGGCCTTGCTAGTGCAATTCAACCACTTCCAGAAAATCAAGCAGCTGCCGCGGATGCAGTTGCATAAGTTGCAGAACTAGAATAACAATCAAAGGCCAGGAGTGCAATCATACTATGCCTAGGTGACAAAGCCTTAAGAGAAGTTTCAAAAGAAGTAACTGCAAGAGACATGTGGAAGAAGCTTGCTGATCTTTACATGGTGAAGACCTTGGCAAATCGGCTATATACAAAGCAGAAGCTCTATTCTTTCAGATTATCAGAAGATAAGTCTATTTTAAATCAATTAGATGATTTCAATAAGATCATAGATGATTTAGAAAATATTGATGTAGTACTATCAAGTGAAGATAAGGCTGTCATACTAATGTCAGCTCTTCCTAAATCTTTTGAAGGGTTGAGAGATACACTCCTGCATGGTAATGCTGAATCAATCACCCTAGAACAAGTCTTGTTGGCAATAAAAGCAAAGGTGCTTCACAAGACATCAGATAATGCAGTTGCAGGAGAAGGTCTTGTGGCCAACAAATAGAATAAGCAGAACAAGAATGATAAGAAGGTTGGTGTTGATAAGAAGAAACAAGAAAGGGGAAATCAGGTTACAGCAGTAGAAGAAGAGAACAATAATTACTTCTACTGCAATAAACCTGGTCACTTTACGAAGCAATGTCATAAGTGGAAAGTTGTGGTGGCTAGGAAGATTGCAGAAAAGGGTGGAAATCAAAGAATTCATCCCAATCAGGTAATTGAAAATAAAGGGAATAAGGATCAAGATTATATTGAAGCTTTGATTGTTGTTTCTGGTTATGTATCAGATCAGTGGGTATTAGATTCAGGTTGCACATTTTACATGACATCAGTTAAGGATTGATTTACAGAATTGAAGCCATATAATGAAGGATCAGTCTTGTTAGGCAATGATCAGGCCATCAAGATTAAAGGGATTGGCTCTGTCATATTCAGAATGTTTGATGGAACCACTAAGCTGCTTACAAATGTAAGATATATACCAGAATTAAAAAGGAATTTGATATCCTTGGGAATGTTAGAGACTCCGGGGTGTGAATGCAACCTAAAAGGAGAAATACTCACCATTATGAAAGAAAATTCAGTGGTGATGAAAGGTGTCAAGAGCTCTGATCTTTACTTTCTTGAAGGATAAGTTGTCTCTGGACAGTTGAACACTTTACAAGATCAAGAAGATGTTCATCTGTGGTATGGAAGACTAGCTCATGTAATTGAGAGAGGGTTACAAGAGCTAGCAAGACAGAAGCTATTAGACATAAGTTCAGCCTGCAAGTTGGATCAATGTGAAGATTGTATCCTAAGTAAGGCAAAGAGGTTGAAGTTTGGTTCTGGAGAACACATTACATAAGAGAAGCTTCAATATATTCATACAGACCTATGGGGACCATCAAGAAATCCAACCATGGGAGGAGGAAGATATTTCATATCCTTTATAGATGATTATTCTAGAAAGGTATGGGTAAAGATCCTTAAATCAAAGGATCAGGCATTTGCTGCATTTAAGGAATGGCTTGCTTAGGTGGAGAATCAAACAGGAAAGAAGCTGAAATGCTTGAGATCAGATAATGGACTTGAGTTTGTTTCAGAAGAGTTTAATACCTTCAATAGAGAGAAAGGAATTAAGAGGCACAAGACTACACCTGGAACTCCTCAACAAAATAGGGTTGCAGAAAGAATGAATCAAACATTACTTGAAAGAGTTAGATGCATGCTGAGTAGTGAAGGATTTACAAAAGGGTTTTGGGGTGAACTTATGACTACAGCAGCATTAAAGTTCAAACCATCTGAAGAGATATGGTCTGGAAGGGCTCCAAATTATAGTCATTTGAGAGTAATAGGCTGTGAAGTATACTCTCATGTGAAGCAAGATAAGTTGGAACCAAGAGTAGTATAATTTGTAATGGTTGGATACCCCAAAGAAGTAAAAGGATACATGTTATGGTGTTATGAAGCTAACAAGTTTATTGTTAGCAAGGATGTCACATTCAGTGAAAAGAAGATGCCATTGGTTGATAGAAATTCTATAATATCTATTACTACAGATACTGATGAGCCTCAGGTGGAGCAAGCAAGGAAAGAATCACAACAAGGAAACAAGAACATAGATCAGAGTAATGAAGAGAGGTCACCTGGTTCATCTAGTTCAAGGTATGACTTAAGTACCTATCAACTTGTCAGGGATAATTGAGAAAGCAAATCAAAGCTCCAGTAAGATATATGGAGGCTGATATAGTGTCATATGCACTGTTAGTTGCATCTGGTATACACAGTTATGAGCCAAGATCATATGAGGAAACTATATCAGGAAGTGAGAATAGCAAATGGATAGTTGCTATGAAAGAAAAGCTACTATCATTGCGTATGAATAAGACTTGGCAGATTATTGAAAGATTAAAGAATAAGAAGTTACTAAGCTCCCAATGGATCTATAAGAAGAAACCTGTTACAAGCAAAGATTATAAGATATAAAGCAAGGCTTGTAACAAGGGGTTTTTCACAGAAAGAAGGTATTGATTATACTGAAATATTCTCACTTGTTGTTAAGCACTTTTCTATCAGAATTTTGTTGGCATTAGTAACTCAATTTGATCTTGAGTTAAATTAGATGGATGTCACTACAACATTCTTGCATGGAAACTTAGAAGAAGACATATACATGAAAGTTCCAGATGGTGTAAGTGTTGAAGATGCTGATAATAAGGCTTGCTTACTATTGAAATCTTTATATGGTCTAAAGCAGAGTCCAAGGCAGTGGTATTTGAAGTTTGATGATTACATTATATTAAATGGATTTAGCAAAAGCTTACATGACAGCTGTGTCTATGTTAGATTCAAGGAAGGGTGTTATACATACTTACTCTTGTATGTAGATGATATCCTTATAGCTTGTAAGGATCAAGCTGGTGTAGATGAAGTAAAAGAAATACTTAAGCAGGAGTTTGATATGAAGGATCTAGGAGAAGCTAAGATGATTCTTGGCATGCAGATTGAAAGAAACAGATTAGCTGGAGAGTTGATGTTGTTTCAAGAATCATACTTGGACAAAGTTTTAATGAGGTACAATATGAATCTTAGTAAGACATTAATAACACTAGCAAAGCAAGGTGTGAATCTATCATTACTTCAAGCTCCTCAGACAGATAAAGAGAAGATAGAGATGAGCCATATATCTTATGCAAGTGATGTTGGCAGTTTGTATATTGCAGGCCAGACTTAGCTTATGTGATGAGCATGATTAGTAGGTTTATGAGCAATCCAGGTCTGCTACATTGGGATTCAGTGAAGTGGGTACTCATATATGTGAAAGGGACCATCACAACAGGCGTGAAGTTTCAGAAAAGGGCAACATTGGATAAGACAGTAGTTGGATATGTTGATACTGATTATGCAGCAAATCTTGATAATAGAAAGTCACTTACTAGATATGTATTCAATTTGTTTGGTACTGCAGTGAGTTGGAAGGAAACACATCAACATGTAGTGGCTTTATCAACTACAGAAGCAGAATTTGTTGTTCTCACAGAAGCTATCAAAGAGGGAGTTTGGCTGACTGGAATATTAATTGAGTTTGGTATTCAGCAAGATATAGTTGAGGTGTATTGTGACAATCAGAGTGTGTTGAGAGTAGAAATTAACGTGTTTGAGTGTCCAATTTAATATTTTTTTGATGAGAATTGTTGTTATATATTAGCGCAAGTATCTTATATTCAATATATGTGAGAAAAAGGTGCACTTGAGGTGTTTTTTTGGTTTTAGGTGAAAAAAGGATCAAAAGTGCAAAGTTGGAGAAAATGTGCAATTTGTGTATGAATGTTGAAAAACGCACGTCCAACTTGTGTAATTTTTCTATGTTCGTGTGGAACTCTAAACGGGAAGTATGATATTTGGTTGGAAAGCCACTGAAGAGAGAGTCGTTTTGGTATAAAGAACACTTCAATTCAATTCCAAACGAGAAAGTTATGATCAAAGTTGTGACGTTGCGCAAGCTGTTCCTGCTCAGAACGACTGCCCATTTTGCATGACATGTTATATATAAAAATGTTGGAGTTTCTATAAGTTCCTTATATAGGATAGAAATCCAAGGAAGAGAGGATCACATGAGCATAAGAATTACCCAAATTGGAGGTTGTATGTAGAAGTTATGCGCAAAACAGTGAGACTGCGCACTGCAGTTCGACTAGAGTTTGACCTCCTCTGTTCGGTTCGACCACTGGTCATGGTCAACCAAAAGCCTGAACAAGCGTAAAATTTGGATTTTTACCCCCTGTTCATGTATTTTTGTGTTTTCCAAGAAAAAGCCCATCCTAGATCCATAAGGAGAGGTTACAAGTATAAAAGGGATGTAGATCATACCAAGAAGACACAATACAATAGAGAGACAGATTGGATACAACACAACACAACCATCCTATACCCCACAAGGGGGGTTCACCCCCAACCATCATCCACATTCTTTTCTCCATCCATCCATCACTTTGAACATTCATCTGTGAAGTCAAGTGGAGAACCAAGAGAAGGATTCAAGACGGAGAAGGACGCGACGACTCCCACATCTAGGGTTTTATTCGTTTTCTAATTTATCTTGTATTTTCCAGACATTCGGGTAAGATCTATCCAACACCCATGATTGTTCTTCGTAACATCATGGGCTAGAGTCTTTTTGGTAGAACTAGGGTTTTGAAGGTTTTACCAATTAATTGAACTTTCATGTTTAAACTCCTTACACCACTACTTGTGAATTTATTTTATATATGATTGTGCCTTTTAATTCATACTCACGGTCATTTTGTGCATCATTAACTGTTATGTAGAGTTTGAATACATATCTTAGTTATTGATTGAGTGCATTCACTGCTGAGCAGGATTCCATGTTATGATTCTAAGTGAGGAGACTCTGAATCTTCGTTAGAACTATCATATATGAACACTTATTAATTGAATTGAATTCGGGTTATTAAGTAGGATAAAGAGGATAACTTCATAGTACCTATAAAGGGAGATCATATCGGGTTAGAGTACCAATTGGCCAGAGAAATAATTGTTACTTATAGTACCTAGAAAGGGGGGGTGGAATTATATCTCTTGCTCATAGATTATTCACACTTGTTACACGCATGTTTACTTGTGTCTATAGAGTAGATATGCATGGTTTAGTAATGTGTCAATATTCCGCAAGGCAGAGTCGGATCCATCAACATACAGGAGGAAAATTAATGCGTGAAATTGGATTACTCTAGACCTACCTATTCTCCTACTTGATCCGCTTTCGTATTCTTCGAGTGATATTTTATTTAATTTATTATTTTACTTAATTGTTTATTAGTTAATCATTCAATCCTCAAACGTTATTGCCTTATGTCTTAATTAATTTAGTAAATAATTAAATTGATAATACGTCATCCTTTGGGTTCTATAATCACTTGGTCGCTTGCTTAAGCTGCAAATAATATCCTTAATACTTGGGGATTAATTTTGCGTGCAAAGAAAATACGCATCAAGTTCTTGGCACCATTGCCGGGGATGGCTATTATTATTAGTTTATTATTTCTATTTAGATTAAGACATTTATTTGTGATTACTTATATCTATCTAACCTTGAATTTTTCTGAGGTACTTGTGCACTAGAAAAAAGAGAGAAAGGAAAAGAAATAAGTAACACATAGAGCTAAACATGACCGGAGCAAGGCAGAATCCAAATAATGTTTCCATACATAAAATTTTCACAAACTATAGAATTGGTAACATGGGGTTGATAGGAGCAAGGGGGAGGATGATGATTTTGAGATACATCCCGCTCTTATTAACATGGTAGAGAAGAATCCCTTTCCTGGAGGTTGCTTTGAAGATCCATATCAGCATCTCCGAAGATTTTTTGGTTATGCAAACACTCAAAAGGGTGCTGGAGCTAATGATAATACTAGGCAGATTGCCTTATTCAAGTTCTCTTTAATTCATAGGGCAGAAGCTTGGTATGAAACTCTTGACGCCACGGATTACACTACATGGACCAACTGCAGCAGAAGTTCTTGGAAAGATACATGCCACCCTCAAGGATCTTAAGAATGAGGTAAGACATCACTTAATTTATTATGAATCAGGGTGAGAAATTTTATGAGGCGTGGTATAGGTTTAAAGATATTCTCAGGAGGTGCCTACGACATGGAATGTCAAAGACTCAGTAAATAAGCATCTTCTACTATGGATTGGATCGTGAGTCGTGTATTTTTATTGATGCATCATCAAGAGGAGCGCTTTTATCTAAGACAACACTTAAAGCAGAAAAATTATTTGAAGACATCTCTATGAATTTACGTGACTGGCCTATAGAGAGAGATAGAGGATCATATGTACTTGGCAAGGTAGCGCAGGTTGAACATCAAGTGGTGAAGCCAAGATAATGAGATCGTCTCTATTCTAGCTAACATCAACAAACTACTAGAGTCCCAGCAGAAGCGATTACAGAGTTGACACTAAGGGGACCTAGTACGTAGCAGCACGAAGTGAAGAGTGTTGAAGATACCTTCAATCGGTACATGGCTAGGAATGATGCAAGGGTTGATCATCGTGAAGCTACTATGAACTCTAATCATGCAGATTTGTCTAAGAAGATGAAATACCTTACTTTGTTGATGAGAGAGATGGCAGAAAATGTGAACAAATTGACTCAAACTATTGAGAAAGGGAAGTTTCTGTCTCAAAGTATTGAGAATCTAATTTCTTGTCATGCCATTACATTGAGGTCTGGAACACAGTATGATGGACCGATGAAGCCAGAATCGAATTATAAGCGACAGGAGCCTGATTTGATCCCCATTCGACTAACACTGATGGTCGAACTGCACATGAAAGGTCGAACAAGGCACCTAGGCAATGTCCAGAGGAGTCAGAAGATCAATTTGACTAAAAACAGGTTAGTTTGACCAAGAGCTTTGGTCGAACACCGCTGTCAAGAGCACTCTATTTTGTCTGAAGCCCGATTCGACCACGATCACTGTTGTTTGACCAATTCTGTTAGTCGAACCGTGGTCGATCTGGCCCGTAAGGGGAAGAACAAACTTGCAAGTGTTCAGTTCGATCATTATTCACCAAGTTCGACCACCTCCTACCCAGGTTGAACTCAGGTCGAACCCTCCTATTTTGCACCGTTTTCCACGCGTAATGCTTTATCTGATGTTAACACTACTCCAGTGCCATCCCAAGGACAGAATACTGAGCTTATAGCAGAAAATAAATGGGAAAGTGCAAAGAGGTTGAGAGACGAGAAGATTAGGCTGCAGATGGACAATGAAGATGTGGTTTTCTCTTTTGATCAAGCAATGAAGATGCCCATGGAAACTCAATCATGCAAGAGCCTAGATGTGATTTCAAACTTGTTTAATCTTAATTTTTCTAAGACAGATGATTCTGAATTTAAGTGGATGATTGACAAGGAGGTGTCTAGACAGCCATGGGAGGAAGGAAATTCTGAGGATCGTATTTCTGTAACCAAGAAAGGTGAGGTGTTAAGTGTAGAAAAGAAGAGGGAAAGAATGTATTTGAAGGTGAGAATGCGACAAGACCGTCCTCTGATCCATTAGTCTACAAAGCAGTATTCCGTCGTGACTCTTCGACGTTAAACATGAGCATCTGTTGGGGGCTTTTCCTTCCATTTTTTTTGCTTTATTTCTTTGTGTGAGTAAGAAATTTTTATATTTAAGGTGCTTACTAATCGACAATTACATCTCTTTGCAAACTTAGTTTCGACTTACATTTTTACTAAGTTTGGGGGGGCGTGATGCTCTTACCTCATTGAAGCACTAAGAGTATAATCTTTTCTTTGTAATTTTTGTTAGGGGAGTTGATTTTGGCGGTATGTTGAAACTTTAATCCGTTTTGATGTGTTGATTTTTTGCAATTTGCCTAGTGTTCTGTGTTGTTTCTAGTGTGCGGAGTTGATTAGATAGTCAATTGATTCTTTCTTATAGTTCTCCTATTTTATTATTGATGAATCTGTGATGATGAGGTGCTTGAGTTTTTGATGATAGAAAAAGATAAAAGAGGGAAAAGACGAGTTCTACACCGAGGTTTTGACCTGACAGAGTTGAGCAACTCGAGGAGCTCGTGCACGTTTTAAAGAAGAAGAATCAAGTGCCCTCGTTTCCTTATTTCATTTTTTATATTTGCTTTTAATTCATGTAGTGGAAGGATTGTGTTTTTGGTTTTGTGATCCACATGAGCTTATATTTTTAGAATTGTGCCTGAATTTCATATGCTTTTGAAATTGATAAAGGAAGTGTACTTGAGTTATATTGTTATATGAAGTTCTATGTGTACTTGTGAGATATTGCTTGTCATGAAAAATGCTCTGTTACTTGTTAAAACCCATGTGAGGTTTTGAGCCTCGTTGATCATGTTATGTAATCACATGATATTTATTTTTTTGTGAGTATTGTTCTTATGTGTGTATTCTAGAACTTGCCTCTTGTCTTACTTGAGACCGCATGTTATGTTAGATAATGGGAGATGATCTAAGGCCATCCTTGAATTTATGAGTCACTTAGCCAAATAATTCTCTACCGAATGATGTTTATCCGTAGTTAGTCCCGTTTAGCCTAAAAGCCTTATTTCTTTGGCAACCTACGAAGATAGCCACTTTGATATCCTATTTGAGCCTTAAATTCCTATATTTAGTGGAGAATTAAATGCTGTCAAAGTGTGTGAATTAATTTTCATGGAGTTTGAAATGAATAAAATATTTGGAGTTTACAATTGATTATGAGCTGAAAAATATGAAGTGAAAAATAAGTTGCTTAGAGGTAGTGTCCGAAATTGGTACCCCGAGATGTTAGAGGTAGTACCCAAAACTGGTACCTCAAGAAAGGAAACAAAAAGTATGTTGAGCTTGAAGGAAAGGAGAAAAAAAAATTAGAAGAGCATGAAGCTGGAGAGCCTTGAAGTGTAAAAACCTGCAGTACAAAAGATCTCCAATTTTAATTCTCTACTAATTGAGTCACTTTATCCATATGTTTCCTACCCTTACCGAAGAGCCAACAATACATCTAAAAGAAAAGTCATTTTTTATCCCATTGTCGAATCATACTTTTAGTGGTGGAGAGTATGAGATATTTGGCAAGCTTATGTTTACGCATACACTTGAATTGAATTTGAGCGTAAACACCTTAACCCAGAAGTGTACATCTATTACACTTGAGTGCGAGTGATATATACTTCATGTGAGAACATGTTAATGGAGCATTTGAATTGTGGAGATTGTCTTAACTTGTATGCTATGAATTAAGTATTACATGTAAGGAGAGTTGCATGACCTAAGTTGAGGAAAATTGTATTTTGAATGAGGTATTGGTCATAGTCCTTGTTTTCCCACTAATTTTATTCTCTCTCTGTCTCTTTTTAGTTTTATTTTATTGCCTCGGGACGAGCAACATGTAAGTTTGGGGATTGTTAAGAGTGGAAATTAGTGTGTTTAAGTGTCCAATTTAACACTTTTTTGATGAGAATTATTGTAATATGTTAGCGCAAGTATCTTATATTCAATATATGTGAGAAAAGGTGCACTTGGGGTTTTTTTTATATTTTAGGTGAAAAAAGGATGAAAAGTGAAAAGTTGGAGAAAATGTGCAATTTGTGTATGAATGCTGAAAATGCACGTCCAACTTGTGTAATTTTTTTGTGTTTGTATGGAGCTCTGAATGGGAAGTGTGATATTTGGTTAGAGTTCAACTGAAGAGATGGTCATTTTGGCATAAAGAACACTTCAATCCAATTCCAAACGAGAAAGTTATGATCAAAGTGGTGACGTTGTACAGGTTGTTCCTGCTAAGAACGACTGTCCATTTTGCATGACTTGTTACAAATTCAAATGTTAGATTTTCTGTAAGTTCCTTATATGGATAGAAAGTCAAGGAATAGAGGATCGCGTTAGCACAAGAATTACTCAAATTGGAGGTTGTATGTGGAAGTTATGCGCGAAACGATGAGACTGCACACTGCAGTTCGACCAGAGTTCGACCTCCTCTGTTCGGTTCGAGCATTGGTCGTGGTCGAACAAGAAGCCTGAACAAGAGCAAAATCGGGATTTTTACCCCCTGTTCATAAATTTTCGTGCTTTCCAAGAAAAAGTCAATCCTAGGTCCATAAGGAGAGCTTACAAGTATAAAAGGGGATGTAGATTACACCAAAAAGACACAATACAATAGAGAGACGGATTGGATACAACACAACACAACCATACACCCCACAAGGGGAGTTCACCCCCCAACTATCATCCACATCCTTTCCTCCATCCATCCATCACTTTGAAGATTCGTCTGTGGAATCAAGAGGAGAACCAGGAGGAGGATTCAAGACGGAGAAGGACGCGATGACTCCCACATCTAGGGTTTTATTCATTTTTTAAATTATCTTATATTTTCCAGACATTCGGGTAAGATCTATCCAACACCCATGATTGTTCTTCGAAACATCATGGGCTAGAACCTTTTTGGTAGAACTAGGATTGTGAAGGTTTTTACCAATAAATTGAACATTCATGGGTAAACTCCGTACAACACTACTTGTGGATTTATTTTATATATGATTGTGCCTTTTTAATTCATACTCACGGTCGTTTTGTGCATCATTAACTGTTATGTAGAGTCTGAATACATGTCTTGGTTATTGGTTGAGTGCGTTCACCGCTGAGCAGGATTTCATATTATGATTCTAAGTGAGGGGACTCTGAAGCTTCATTAGAACTATCATATATGAATACTTATTAATTAAATTGAATTTGGGTTATTAAGTAGGATAAAGAGGATAACTTCATAGTACCTATAAAGGGAGATCATATCGGGTTAGAGTACCAATTGGCCAGGAAAATAATTGATACTGATAGTACCTATAAAGGGGGTGGAATTATATCTCTTGCTCTGAGGTTATTCACACGTGTTGCACGCATGTTTACTTGTGTTTATAGAGTAGATATGCATAGTTTAGTGATGCGTCCATATTCCGCAAGGTAGAGTCGGACATCAACACACGAGAGAAAAATTAATATGTGAAACTGGATTACCCTAGAGCTACCTATTCTCCTACTTGATCCACTTTCGTATTCTTTGAGTGATATTTTATTTTAATTTATTATTTTACGTAATTTTTTATTAGTTAATCATTCAATCCTCAAACGTTATTGCCTTACATCTTAACTAATTTAGTAAATAATTAAATTGATAATATGCCGTACTTTGGATTCGATAATCACTTGATCGCTTGCTTAAGCTACAACTGATATCCTTAATACTTGGGGATTAATTTTGCGTGCAAAGAAAATGTGAATCAGAGTGCAGTGTATCTCTCCAAGCATTAGGGGTATCATGAGAGGACCAAACACATTGATGTGAGGTTTTATTTCATAAGGGACATGATAGACCAGGGAGTAGTTAGTGTCAAGAAGATCAAAACTACTGAAAATCCGGCTAACATATTCACTAAAGCCTTACCAGCTCATAAATATGAGTTGTGTAAGCAATTGGTTCATCTGAACTAAGTAATAAAGGAAAGGTGGCTGCAACCTTAAATACCAGCAAGATGGAGGAGGCTACAAGCTTGTAATGATGCAGTCTAAGGTGGAGTATTATTGTGTTGTAGCATGCATGCATTGTGTGTGTGTGGTTTCATGCAGCAATAACACAAGGAAGGTGATGATTGGTGAGTTAGTATTGATGAGGATTAACTAAGGATCTGCATGGAGAGTTAGAGCCGTAGGATCCAAGCTCATCTCAGCCATGCATCAAGGAAGGAATCAAGTTGGTTAGTTTGTTAGTTAGTTGAGCTGATTGAAGCAGCCACGTGAGTATCCAAACTGCAGCACATCAACAGACTAACTGATTGATCATATAAGGCCAACGAATGGTAATTCGAAGAAGAAGAAGCAATACATCAGTTTACAAGATTAGAGAAAGCACACTAGGGTTTATGTGCATAAGTTCATCATCATCTTCCTCAAGTGTGGTTTTGTAATCATTTCAGTGAGGGATCTTTCCTTCAAAGTGGATGTAGGCTTATGTTGAACCACTATATATCTTTGTGTTGATCTCTTTTCATTTTGTTTTCGATTATCAATCAATTCGTGAGTGAAACGTGAGGGATCAACCAACTAAGCGTGTGAGTTCTTGAGAGGTTTAACAAGTTCTTGCGTAAGTTTCAAAAGAATTGATGATCCAGTCGGGTCGGGCCTCCTCTAAGAAATGGGCCATCCCATCTTCCAGCCCGTTGAAGGCTTTCTTGAGAAGGTCTATCTGGCCGCCATCGATGTCCAGGGTGGCTTCTGCATTCTCCGAGAGGCCTGCAACTTTGGGCAATGGAATCTTGACGAGAGTAATGGAGGATGCTAGAGATGGTGGGAGTTTAGGTAAACGATCGATGTTTCTTGGGGTGGAGATGAAGGAGACTTCATGACCCTTTTGAGCTATGAGTTAGGCAAGGTCGAGGTATGGAATCATGTATTCGAAGACTAGCCATGGAAACATTACAATACGTAGTGTTTTGGAAGCCATGAAAGAAGAAGATGATACTCTGTTTATGCGTACTTTATAAAAAAAGTAGATTAATGGAGTAGTAAAAGATGATGCATGTATCCTATAATTAATTAGGGCAGGCCTCTGTTAGCAGATACCCAAAATTATTACCAGGCGATGCGACGCTCAACCTAATTAAAGGGGCACTCAATTTTATTCACTATCCAAAAATATTTCATTGTATTTCATAAAATTAGGGGAAAAAATAAAAAAATACCCACTCTTATATAGATAACATTTTTTTCTATCCAATCAAATAAAAATATATTTGTTATACTCATTTTTATGAGTTTGTACTCAAAATACTCCTGATTTAATTATTTTCAATTAATGAAAGAAGTTTTAAAAAATTGAATGAATAGAAAAAAATAAGAAGGTCAAATATATATAAAATGGGTTGAATAGAGATTTTATAGGCCGAAAAAAACTTGGGACGAATAGACCAAATAGATAGGTTAAATTGGCAAAATAGAGATGCTTTGTATTTTTGATCGATGTCGTTTTCACCTAAATTTTAGTATTTTTTATTATCTATTGTATTATGTTTTTAGTCATTTTGTATACCATTTGGTGGTGTTATATGAAGATATGGAGATGTGTGCTTTTAAATGATAAATGTGTGATTTTAATGATTAAGTGCCTTAAATTGTGCGATATTTGTAAATATTTAGAGAATTGGTACTTTGATGTATTTTTTATGATTTTCAGAAAGAAATTGATTTTAGACACAATAAAGAAGATGTGGGAAAAAACAGAGCTCAATTCGGAGTTGAAACGAGAGAGAACGAGCCAAAGCAAAATGCTAAAAAACACAGTCCAAATTGATTAATTTTTCTGTATTTGTGTGGAGCTCAAAATTGGACATGTGATTCATGGTTTAAAGCAACGGAAGAGAGGATCGCGTAAACGCAAGAATAACTCAAATCGGGACTCGGATATGAAAGTTATGCGTAAAACGGTGAGACTGTGTTGCACGCGATGCACCTACACTCCCCATGCGCCGAACTCGACCCGTGTTGGTGAAAAGGCAGTGTTATGATATGCACGTGTTCTAGAAGCTTCCCTGGGGTATAAGGACTTGTTTTGACCACAAATTACAAGATGAATCATTTTGGATCAGTTTTCACACACACAGACACCTAAATCACACACATTCATCTCCATCTCTTCCATCCTTCATTCCACCCATCCAATCCACTTGATCTCCTCAAATCCATCCATCAATCCATCCATCCACCAATCTAAGAAGAGGAATTCATCATTGGTTGAAGATTTTAGCATGATCAAATGGGAGGAAGTTCACCATCAAAGGGGAGCCTACTTACCTTTATTTTGTTATTTTCTTTATTATTTGGCTCAATTGGAACATGCCATGGATTGTATTGATTTTATTATGATTTGTAGTGGCTAGTCCTCATGTGAGGCTAGCAATATCATTGGTTAGGGATTATGTAGGTTTTTCACACCACATGTTTGATGAAATGATTCTTATGAATATTTTTTTATTATGAATGCTTATTCTCATTTTATGTATGATTTGTGTGATTAAATTCTCTAATCATAGTGTTAGGATGACCATTCTTAATGGTTTAATTGAATTATTGATTGCATGAGATGCCTTAGTTAGTGTGAGGAGAGGTAAGCCATAGCCTTCAAGTGCTTAGAGCATCATGATAGGACATTAGTAATGAACTAGTGAGGGGAACGGAACTTATGATCATAGTACCTGTAAGCAATTAAAAATTCACAATCCAATCAAATGGAGATACGTGGATTTTATTGATTAAATATTAATTTTAAATTATTTTGAAATTTAAATAAATTAATAATTAATTGATAATTAATTTAAGCCCAACAAGTTAAAAGGACTTAAATTAAATGAGGTCTGACCCAAGTCAAACAAGCCTATGTCAAAGGTGGTCTGACTCAAGTCAAATAAGCCCAGACAAATTAAATCAAGCACAAGACAAATAGGCCTGACTTAAAGTCTAAGCAAGTGGAAGGCCCAAGCCCACAAAATAGGCCTAACTTAACGTCTAAGCAATTGGAAGGCCTAAATCCGCAGAATTAGGTCAAATCAGCCCTGAACAATGAAACTGCGAGTTATAGATGGAAGGTTTCCCATCTTTCACTTATATAAGGAGCCCTCCTCTATTCATTCCAGATACATTCAAAGACCTGAAGATGTTAACGCTCTGAAGAGATTGAAACACGAGCAACGCTCCTCAAGATCTTCAAGCATCTTCAAGTGAAGAACAACATATGATTTGGGATCAAGGTGCTAAGCCCCCTAAATCAAGCGTTCTTCATACACTAAGTTCTTCAGCGTTCTTCGCGCCAAGAATAGAATACGATCCGGGATTAAGGTGCTAAGCCCCCAGATCGAGTGTTTATAACATCAAATACGTTTAATCCAAATAAAGGCTTAACACCTCTGGATTAACGTTATATGGTCTCAAATCGGAGTTTGAACAAGTTTCAACTGAAGATCTGACTCAACACACCAGTCAGCGCAGTCAACGCGATTAGCGCGGTCAACACAACCAGTCAAAGTTCAAATTGATTCAAGAAAAGAATCAGAGGATAGATAGAGATTGTTTCCTAAATTTTTAAGTTTAATCCTTCTGGGTTATTATTGTAATTCTCTTGTATTTATTTTATTATAAATAATTTTTTTTTTACAATACCTTCATGGGAATTGAGAGTAAGAGACAATCCTAGGAGATTTAAACTTGTAAAAGAGTTGAGAACCTAATTGCCTTGGCCATAGGGATTAGGGGTACATACGTGATTGCCCTTAATATCATAACATGAAGACCATCAATGCATGTATGTGTGTGAGTCTAAATGAGCCTTTTCCAAGATGTTGCTTGCCTTACATACGTCTTAGATTGCTCACCTTCATCCATCTTTCATCACATATGTATATGTTCTATCTTTTAATTTCTTTCCTAATTGTTAATTGTAGTGTTAAACAACCCCTCTTTTTTATTGATTTGTCCTACTAGAGTAAAACATTTCTCAAATACGGCTACCCACTTTCTCCCTTGGGTTCGATATTTCTAAATTTTACACTTGGTCACTTACGTGCTATACACGATAGAGTACACTTGCTCTAATCAATTTAATCAAAATTAAAACCAAGTTCAATTCTCGTCGACAAATTTTAAAAATCCAAAAAATATTGACGTAATAGAGAAAAATTTTGTGTCGAAAAGACAAAACATAGATCGAATATACAAAAAAATAGACTGAATAGAGATTATTAAAATCCAAAAAATATAGTACAAATAGGCTAAAAAACTTGGGACGAATACACATCAATTAGATTGAATATATAAAAAAATAGGGTCGAATAGAGATTTATAATTTTATTAAAAGTTAATAAATAAAACAAAAAAATTATGGGTTGAATAAAAAAAATTAAGTGATAAATAAAATTGGATTTCCAACAATAAATAAGGGTATTCTTAGAATAAATACTAAAAAGTGGATAGAAAAAATATAATTACTTTTGAGTGGGTAAAAAAAGTAAATTATTTGAAAGTGGTTATTTTGATATATTTTTTATTAAAAAATATACTCCCTCCATCCCACGTTAAGCTTTACATTTTTCATTTTGTATTGTCTCAAGTTAAGGTTTACATTTCTTTTTTTATTAAGTTGGGCCTACACAAAATAAGTAATTATTCCATGTAAGACCCACTCACAACTCTAATACAACTACCCACTTTACATAAAATATTATTTCTTTCACTTCACTATATATTAAAATATTATATCTCTTAATCTCCATGCAACAAACAAGCGTCAACGTTAACGCGGGACGGAGGGAGTATACATCTTACAAATGAATAATAAATTTTGGGGGTATGTAGTGTTGCTTTAGAAAACAATAATGACACATGTAATTCACTAAAAAGTAGAATAAAAGATAAAACACCATGAGTGACATAGGTAATCTAGTGTCGTACAAGAAGGAATGTTAAACGGGCTAACCCTAACCCATTAGGCCTAGCCTTAACGGGCTTCGGACTACTTGGTTTGGGCCAAAAGACTCGATTTTTAAATGGGCCACTAAAAGATAAATCTAACCCTAAACTTGATGTGTTTCGGGCTAAATGGCCGGCCCTACAGACTACTCCCTCCGTCCTACCCAAAGGGTCTCATTTTTCCATTTTGGACATTCTACCCAAAGAGTTCGCTTTATTTTTTACACACATGGGACCCACACACACCCATTAATATAATTAAAATATGGAGCACACACTCCCACTAATACAACTACCCACTACACATTAAATAATAATACTCCTTAATCCACGTACAAAAAGCAAAAACAACCCTTTGGGCGGGATGGAGGGAGTGTATGATAAAAAATATTTAAAAGATTATAAATATAAATTTGTTATAAATAAGGCTAAAATTTGTGTGCCATCGGGGACACCGTTCTCCAAATCCCATATTTTTGGAAAGTTATACCCTTTAATATAAGAATGTGTATTCTTGGGATTTAGGGATAAAAAATATTTTATCCTGCCTGAAAATGCCAAATTCGATTATCATGTGACATGCACGTGATAATCGAATTTGGCATTTTCAGGCAGGATAAAATATTTTTTATCCCGTAAATTTGGCCATGTATAATTTTTACCCCAAAAAAGATAGATTTGGGCATTTGTCCCAATAACTTTATAATTGCGCCAATGTTGTCCTGTTTTTATCAAAATTTGACATTTTCAGTAGAATCGATAACGTGCGTGTCACATGATTATTAGATTGGCATTTCCTGATGAATTTACTAACCTGGCGACACAGTGGCATCCACAACAATAACAACAATAATAATATTTTAATGAAAATTTAATAAAAAAATATCCTCCATCAATTGACTCAATTCTCATGTGCCCTCCACATACTTCCACCATCTTCGCAAACTTCCTCTTTTTATCAATTAGAAGATCCCCCGTGTACCCTTTCACCGTCATGGACGGTAGCCATTAGATCTTCCGATCGTGCCACCCTACTCACGTCACCAAGCTCCCCATCATCATCTACTTCTACGGCGGAGGATTCGTATTCTTGAGTGCCACCACTTCATTCTTCCGCGAGTCATGCAATCATAAGGTTGCTCACGTTCCTTCCCTCATCGCTTCCATCGAGTAATGTCTAGCATTGGAGAATCATCTTTTGGACGCATATGACGACCTCATGTACGAAGTGTAGTGGGTTGAAACTTAAGAACTCGCCGACCATAACGCCAACCCTTCGATCGAAAATTTGATGAATTCTCTAGGGTTTTCCTAATGGAAAGCAACATCACCGGCAACATGGTCTACCACGTGGGAATACGTGCACTTGATATTGATCTCCAGATCACAATTAGAATCACGAGACTGATAATGAACCATCTGTTCTTTAGTGGGGTGCAAAGGACTAAATCGAAGCTAAAAAAATACCAACGACCCCATCCTCCTCTGCATGGCTCCGATATCATGTGGTTGCTCACACTGTCGGAGGATAGGGATTGAGGTCATGTATACTGTGATCCGTACGTTGGTGGTAGGCCCTTGGAGGAGAAGATCCGACAGTCAGGGCGGAGCCTTGTGTATGCTTGAAGCCACCCCCTCCATTTTTAAGAACTCATGTTATATATGTAATAGTATTTTTAATTATTCAATATTAATTTAAAACATCATTATATATATAATACTCCCTTTATTTTTTTGTATAATTTTCATAGTTATTGTAAATTTGGAATTTAAGAAAGGTTCCTTTCAATAAATTCTACTGAGTTTTGAGACTAATGTAGTTGTGTTTTTTAGTAATAAATAAATGATATATGTGTTAGATTGTGAGTGTCATTTTTCAAGTAAAGTGTATTGAAATGTTATTTCTTTTGAAAATATAATGAGACCGATAAATGGGATAGTGTGAAATGTGTTATGGGATGACGTGAGTATTCAACTATATTTTTAGCAGAGTAATATTTAATATCAACATTTACCACAAAGAGAACATTCACAACTATTAAAAAATAAAAATCCAACCAACACTTCAAAGCAAAATGGATGATGAGTTTTTTTTCAAATAATTTGATCGTTTACATCAAGAAATAGATAACTTCGACTCTTATTAAAGAGTATAAGTTTTTATTTTGAATCAATGAAAAAGCATTGGCTAAACTTTTCATAGTTTTAAATATAAAGAATTATATGATACTATCTCAAAATCATTTTTTTAATATTTTTATATTTCACTAAATAGGAGTACTATTCAATGCTAGAATATGAATTAGAATTATAATAAATTTGTTTTTATATCTAGCCTCCATTAGAAAATTTGTCTAGCTCCGCCCCTGCCAACAGTTGCCGCCCATGATAATGAGAGGGTACACAGGGGATTCCTGATTGATAAGAAGAGTGAATTTCCGTAGATGGTGGAAGCACATGGAGGGCACGTGAGAATTGAGTTCATCGACTGAGGGTATTTTTTAAATTAAATTACCAATAAAATATTATTATTGTTAATGTGGATGCCACTGTGTCGCCAAGTTAGGAAATTCACCGGGAAATGCCAAATTCGATAATCACGTGACATGGACGTGATCGATTCTAGTAAAAATATCAAATTTTGGGAAAAAGGGGGCAATATTGGCGCAACTATAAAGATATTGGGACAAATGCCCAAATCTTAACTTTTTTAGGATAAAAATTTTACATGGCCAAACTTATGGGGTAAAAATATTTTATCTCGCCGAAAAATATCAAATCTGATGATCACGTGACATGCACGTGATCGATTCCGGCGATAATACTAAATTTCGATAAAAACTGGGCAACATTGGCACAATTATGAAGATAATAGGATAAATGCCCAAATGTTATCTTTTTTGGGACAAAAATTATACATGACCAAACTTATGGGTTAAAAAAATATTTTATCCCATGTATCCTTTATATTGTGAAAAAAATTAATTTTTTAATCAAACATTTATATTACTCATACTTCAGTCAATCTTTTCAATGAAAAATTTATACCCTTTTTAATTAAATTGTACTCCCTCCATCCCACATTAAGGTTTACATTTTTCATTTTGGGTTGTCCAATGTTAAGGTTTATATTTCTTTTTTTGTTAACTTAGGCCCACACAAAATAATTAATTATTTCATATAGAGCCCCCACACAATACGAATACAACCACTCACTTTACATTAAATATTATTTCTCTCACCTCACTATACATTAAATTATTATCTCTCTTAATCTCCGTGTAAAAAGCAAACGTCAACATTAACGCGGGCGGAGGGAGTATACCTTTAAAACAAAATATTATAAACTTACACACTTTGTGCACCCGGGGACACAAGAGATCAACTCTATAAATATTACAACAAATTCAAAATTAACCCATACATTATTAAAAATATGAGAGAATTAAAACTAATACATGTAAAATATTGTTAAAACATACTCCCTCCATTCGTTGATAAGGTACTCATTTTGCCATTTTGGTCGTCCACTATAAAGGTATTGATTTTTCCTTTTTAATAAAAGGGTCCCACATCTGCCAACCACTCACCACTAATATAAATACCCATTTTATATAAAAAAATAATACTTTTTAATCCACGTGTAAAAATTAAACAGATACGTTAATAGCGAGCGGAGGGAGTATAATTTAATAGAATTTGTGAGAATTAAATTAATTATTTAAATATTATTTTATTTATTAGAAAAAATGGTAAGTTGGAGTGAGAGAAATAATAAGAAGGAAAAAAAATTAAATGATGGAAGGGCTGAGTATATGGTAAGAGGGGATGGTTGGTTTATATATAGGTGATGAGTGATAAAGTAAATAATAATAATAATAATAATAATAATAATAATAATAATAATAATAATAACTTCTAGCATCACGGGCCGACCCATACCCACATGCTAATCGGTTCAGGGCAAAAGGCTTGATTTTTAAATGGGTTGCAAAATTGAAGCCCTAATTCTTTTTTTAGGGTTTAGCGGACCGGCCCTATTGGCTACGAGCTTTATAACAACTCTACTGGTACAGGCTTCTCTCAACTTTTCAAAATAATTATTACTCTCTCCGTATTGTTTCAATCTTTACGTTTGTATTTTGCACTTAATATAGTTTTTTTGCGTATTGTGTTGTAAGATATGAAATAATATTTCATATAAAGAACGTAGTTGTATTAATGTTATGTGTGGGTCGGAGATATATTAATTATTTTATGTGAGTCTTATTTACCAAAAATAAAAATGTAATTATTAAAATGAGACGCTTAAATTTAAAATATTTAAAGATTGAAATGAGACGCCTGAATTTATTTGCACGATTATCGTACATATGGAGTTTAAGAAATTCTCTATTTTTTAAAACCAATTTTATTGAATTTTAGAGGATAATGTAGATTTTTTTAATAATAAACTAGATATTACACATCTGTGTGTTGCATGAAAAGAATTATATTACAATTATGTATTTTTATATTTAATTTTTTTTATTTTAGACATAATATATATATATATATATTTATTTATTTATGTATTTTATACAAACTACTAATTATTTATATATAATATATAAACATAATTTTTTAACATAGTATAATTTTATATTTATCAATTAAACAATATTGTTATTATGGTTATATTTTCATAACATTAAATTTGATTCAATATTTAAGATAAATACTAACCTTCTATTATTAATAATATTAAATTATTTTATTTTAATTGATATCTATTTGTTTAAAGATTAGATATAATCTCTTAGTAAAACTCAATTATATTAATTAAAGAAATATATGTACACTATAATTTATTTTTATTTTTAATTGAAAATATATGAGTAAAATAAAATATAAAATATTATTTAATATATTAAATTATGGGCCTATTACTTATAAGTATATTTTATTTACCTATATTACTACTAGATAAAATATTCAAATTATTTTAATATGCACTACAAATTAAACCCATCATACACCAGTTTTAATCTTATTTTAAGTTTAATTGTATTCAGGAATTAATTAACCATTAATCTCTCCTAGGAAATAGATTGGGGATTAATCCATCATCAAAAAATGGTCAAACATTAAATAATAGAATTAAGATTTTTGTGTTCAGTTTTAAGAGTAGTTTGCAGAAGTGACCCTTTTGAAAAAGGCAACTATCAATGCCCGCATCCAAATAAGTTTTATAGCATTTATAGCCAATTTAATGTGCACGGACCAAACACCCTTTATATTTAATTTTTTTTTTATAAAATATCATTTTAAACCTCCAAATACATTCATTTTAACAACCGTTTTCACCATCTTCTTCCTACTCAAAATAGACATAGTCCATTATGATCATATTTGGCCCAGCATGCTTCCGTATATTAATTAAACAATATTAATTTCATAACTGACCGACTTAAAACAGTAATAGTACCTATTTACCGTTAATCCACAGGTATCCGGGAGATTTTACAACTGCTCCACACAGCTAACCACAAGCCCCGTAATGTGATGGTTCAATCCTATTTCTTTAGTGGACCTCAACACAATCCTGGTTCGTTTCCTACACTGGGTGTACATGATTCTGCTACTGGTTCTTGTCGAAAAGTATAGAGATTAAGGTTGCAGAAGAAAATGGAAGGTTACATGCTTATGAGCAGTAGCCCAAGATTATTTATTTATAAAATAAAAATACTTATTACAGACTCATAACACTTTAACAAAGAAGACTCCTCAAGCTACCTATTGTAACTTAAAACAAAACACTCATACAAAGAAAAGAAACTGCAATGTTTATTGAATGAGAAAATAAAGGGTGATGAACGAAGCCTTCTTCTTCTTCTTCATACTCCCTATTTATAGAGGCTTGTGAACTTGAAATCCGAATTCCAAAGTCTCCTAACTTCCTGTGATGTCATTGTTTACGTAACATGTCTTTGATGGATTCAGTAGCTGGTTGCATTGGATGCTTACTGTATCAGTTGGCATGTCCACCTCTTCTGGCCCTTTATTGGTCTTTGCTGGATCACATGTCTTTGTTTCCTTGCGGGGTCACCTAGCTTTTGCTTTTTTGGAGAGTTATTTCTCCCTGATGGTATCCGAAGGGCCCTCTTGCTCTGGCTGTTTTGAAGAGGTTTTACCCTATTCTTTCCACATGTCTCCTTTGCTAGAAGGGATCCAGCATTCTTATTCTTTTCTATACTCAATTGTACTCCTTTCCCAAACTCTGGTTTAGTTTGGATGGAGAAATTAGTGCATATCTTCTCTGTCCACCTCCCCCAGTGGATCATACTGTAATATTTCCGATGAGTTTCTCCACTCATTGGCAACTTGTTTTCCTAGAGCAGTTTTCTCTTCTTTTTGAAAGAGTCTTCAGTATACTTTATCTTTTTTCATCTTAAAGTATTTAATAGGAAAAATCCGATCACAGTGTGGTCTTCAAATTTGAACGGAAACTTTACTTGAGTCTTTGCCTGGAAGCAGGTGTCAAACCCTTTCGCATAGAGATTTGATCCTCTGAGTATGTTGAAATCAGGACTGGTTCCATCCCGGAAGGCTCCTTTACAACTTTAATATCTGGCCTTCGTAGCTTGATAAAATGAAAGACTTCATGACAGCCTTTTCAGATTGGTTCTGGAGTGCACTGATGAAATGTAGCTCCAAGGTTCTCCCCTGGTCAAAGTATTATTATTTGACAATGCCTTGGTCACTGCTTCCCCTATCCACTTTGGTAGCTTTGAGATTTCTAGGAAGCTAGGCGTCATGGTGTATATTGAAGTTAATGCCCCAAAGTTGAACCATTGCTTGACGTCTTCTGGATTGACCCAAGCCTCGTCCAGACTCAGGGATACCCTCTTGACACATCTATCCGGCATTTATCCGGATGGATTTCCTGTCGTGTGTTCAATTTTTCCAAACTAGTTTGGTATTTCTGCCAATGAGAAAAATCAGCTAAGTTAATACCAACGTTAGTGGTGCTCGTCATAGGCCTAAGACTGATCTCTTCCTCTTTAATCCCAGAGGTTCTAGGTTGACTCTAAATATGACACTAGAGCCTCGATTTTATATTGAACCAGTTCTTCCTTCAGAAGTTTAGCTCCATAACTCATGCTAGGGTACTTGAGTCCCTCGTTCTGGGTTTAGGGTCCCGTTACCGAATGTGTTACTTTTGCCAATTATTAATGATTGCCTGGAGTAAAGGCACTTGTATTATTTCGAATAGACCCCATTGCTGCGGTTACAATCTCGTATTAGATTAGGCACTTTGGTCTGATCTTCTCGTTGTAATTTTTCAACAACATTAGCGTTCATTGCTAGAGTCTAAAAAATCTTTTGCAGAGGAGCTCCATCAGGTGCTTGGATCTCATTAGGATGGAGTCTATTTCACCTCCTTCCATCTCTCGTTAAGAAATCTGCCAAAACATTTTCAATAGATTTAATAATAATAATAAAAAATCATAATATTGACATTCAGCTTGCCATCTTAAAAGTCTAGCCTTTTCTGGTTTTGATTCAATTTTATTTTTTAGAAAGGCCTTGACACTCGTGTTAACAATTTTATGAATGAATTACTTTGCAAGAAGAAATAGTAGCCATTTCCTGAACGCTGATGAGCGTTTTCTCAACACACAATTAATCCTTAAGTATGAAGGATATCAATTGCAGCTTAAGCAAGCGACCAAGTTAAATATCGAACCCAAATGACGGCGTATTATCAATTTAATTATTAACTAAATTAATTAAGACGAAAGACAATATAAGTTGTGAAATAATTATATCTACTAAACAATTAAATAAAATAATAATTAAAATAAATTAAGCACTAGAAAAATACAAAAGTAAATCAAGTAGGAGAATAGGTAGCTCTTCGGGTAATTTAATTTCACTCATTAATTTTCCTTTTATCTATTAATGTCCGACTCTGCCTTGTGGAATATGGACACATCATTAAGCCATGCAAATCTACTCTATAGACACAAGTAAATACGTGTGTAACACGTGTGAATAACCATGGAGCAAGAGATATAACTTCACCCCCTTTTCTAGGTACTATCAGTATCAATTATTTTCCATGTCTGGAATCTAACCCAATATGATCTCCCTTTATAGGTACTATAAATTACCCTCTTTATCCTGTTTACTAACCCGAATTCAATTCAATTAATAAATATTCATATATGACAATTCTAATGAAGCTTCATAGTCTCCTCACTTAGAATCATAACATGGAATCCTGTTCAGTAGTGAACGCGCTCAATCACTAACCAAGATGAACATTCAAACTCTATTCAACAGTTAAAGAAGCACAAAATGACTCTGAATATGGATTAAGAAAACATAGTCTTATATAAAATAAACCACAAGTAGTGATGTACGGAGTACACATGAAAGTTCAATTAATTCATAAAAATCTTCAAAACCCTAGATCTACCAAAAAGGTTCTAGCCCATGATGTTACAAAAAACAATCATGGGGGATAGTTCTTACCCATATGTCTGGAAAATACAAGATAAATTAGGAAACGATAAAAACCTTGGATGTGAGCATCGCCGTGTACTTCTCTGTCTTGAATCCTCCTCTTGGTTCTCCTCTTGATTCAGCATACTTATCTTCAAAGTGATGGATGAATGGAGGAAAGGATGTTGATGATGGTTGGGGGGTGATCCCCCCTTATGGGGTGGTGTAGGAAGGATGTGTTGCTATTTTTAAATCTTCTAATGATGTCATTTTATAATTTTAGACTCTCCTAATGGATCTTGGATGAGCTTTTTAAATGAAAACATGCAGATACACGCACTGGGGTGTAAAAATCGCTCAGATCTGGAAATTCGCGACCTAGCTCGACCAAAGTGGTTCTGGTCGAGCTAAAAGGCCTTGTTCGAGTTACGTTCGAGCTGCGTGTCTGTAAATTGAAATTTTATCTTCTCATCTAGCTAGACTTGCCTGCTGTAGCTCGACCAAAATGACTTGATCGAGCTACTGTCGAGCTGCATGTGTAGTTTTATCGTTTCGCGTATAACTTTCATATCCAAACTCCGATTTGAGTGATTCTTATGCTCACGGGATCCTCTCTTTCTTAGCTTTCTATTCATATAAAGAACTCACAAAAATTCCAATATTTGAAAGTTTAAAATGCCATGCAAAATGGCACAATCATGCTGAGTAGGAATAGGTTGTGCGACGTCACCATATAGATCATAACTTTCTCGTTTGGACTCCGATTGAGGTGTTTCTTACGCCAAAATGATTCTCTGTGTGCCTTTCCAACCATATATCACACTTCCAATTTTTAGCTCAACATGAACACAGAAAAATTACACAAGTTGGATGTTCATTTTTCAGCATTCTTGCACAAGTTACACCTTTTCTCCAACATTGTACTTTTGATTGTTTTTCCACTTAAAATACAATAAAATACCTCAAACGCACCTTTTTCTCACATATATTGAATATAAGACACTTGTGCTAATATATAATAACAATTCTCATAAAAAAGATGTTAAATTAGACACTAAAACATACTTATTTTCACTCTCATCAAACCCCCAAACTTATCCGTTACTCGTCTCGAGGAAACAAAATAAAAATAAGGAGAAAGAGAGTAAGAAAATTAGCGGGGAAATAAGGACTATGACCAATACCCACTCAAAATACTATTGTCCTCAACATAGGTCATGCAGCTCTCATTACATGTAATAATCAATTCACAACATACAAGATAAGACAATCACCACCAATTAAAATGCTTCATTCACGTGTTCTCACGGGAAGTATATATCACTCACACTCAAGTGTAAAAGATGTACACTTATGGATTAAGGTGTTTATGCTCATATTCAATTCAAATGCATTCTTAACCATAAGCTTGCCCATTGTCTCAATTCTCCTTTTACTTGTAGCTAGAAAATCATGGATCAAAAAGGAATATTATTTGGTTGTAATATGGACTCTTTGGAAAAGGTAGGAAACATATGGCTTAGTGACTCAAAAATCGGATCAATCAAGCTGCAGTCTATCTTGATCTTTCATTCTTTCCCATCACTTCATTCAAGCACAACATTCTCATCAAACTCTCCCATCTTTCTCTTTCAAGCACAATATATTCTTTTTCAACTTTTTCTAACTCTTCAACTCCATCATTCTCCTTTTCTTCACCCTTTTTTTCTTTCTTTTGAGGTACCAGTTTCGGGCACTACCTCTCATATCATCCATAGGGTACTAGATTTAAGCACTACCCTAGGGTGTTCATTTCCATGGAGTACTAGATTTGAGTACTACTCCAGAAATTTTTCTTTTGATTCTTAACATTCTCCCTTCATCATCCCTCCAGTCACCACTCTCTTCAATTAAGCTTTATTAGCTATCAAAAGAATGGATATAAAAAGGCTCAACAGGCTGACTAGGGATTTAAATGAATTCAGGTAAAGTATATGGGAAAAGATGGGCTAAATAGCATAGATGGCCTAATATCATTTTCATAATCCGCTAGACTAATTTTAAATATTCGAGAAGACTCAAGGCAAGCTCTAGAATACACTCACAAGAACGATACTCACTAGAAAAGAAAATATCATGTGATTATGTAACATGATTAATAAGGCTCAAAATCTCACATAGGTTTTTTATAGGTAATAGAGTATTACTATTCATAGTAAATAGTATCTCTGAAGTACACATAAAGCTTCATACCACAATATAACTCAAGTACACTTCCTTTATCAATTTCAAGATCATATGAATTTCAAGCATGATTTAAAACTATAAGCTCATGTGGATCACCAAAACCAAAAATTCAATCCTTCCACTCATGAATTTATAGCACACATAAATTAGAAATAAGGAAACGAGGGCACCTAATTTTCATCCTTCAAAATGATCACGAGCTCCTCAAGTTGTTCAACTTGGTCAGGTTAAGCCTCAGTTTAGAACTCATCTTGCCACTCTAGTACCTTTTTCTATTATCAAAACTCAACACACCTCATCATCACATGATTTATCAATAATAAAATAGGATACACCAGAAAAATCAAAAAGACGAAAAATTAAAAAATCAACCACTAATACTAGAAAACACACAAAAACAACACACTAAACATTAGGTAAGTTACAAAAAATCAACATACTAACCCCGGTTAAAATATTAATATGCCACAAAAAATCAACCCCCTAACAAATAAACAACCAACGAAAGGAAAAATCATACCCTTAGTGCTCATAAGATAAGGTAAGTACATCACAACCCCCCCAAACTTAGTAAAAATGTAAGTCGAAACTAAGTTTGAAAAGAGATGTAATTTCCGAAGCATGAGCACTTCAAATATAATAACTCCTCACTCACACTAAAGAAATAAATCAATAAAATGTAAGGGCAATCCCCCAACAGACGCTCATGTTTAACGTTGGAGAGTCACGACGAATGTAAACTTTTAACTACTAGATCAGAGGATAGTCTTCTCGCATCCTCACCTTGAAATACTTCCTTTCCATTTTCTTGTCTACACTCAGTACCTCACCTTTCTTGGTCATAAAAATATGATCCTCAGAATTTTCTTCCTCCCATGGCTATCCAGACACCTCCTTGTCAATCTTCCACTCAATTTCAGAGTCATTTATCCTATTCAAATCTAGATTAAACAAGTTAGAAACCACATCTATGCTCTTGCATGATTGAGTCTCCATGGACATCTTCATTGCTTTATCAAGAGAGAAAACCACATCTTCATTGTCCATCCACAGTCTAAGCTTTTCTTCTTGAACATCTATCATGGCTCTAGCTGTGGCAAGGAACTGCCGCCCTAAAATAAGGTGCACATCATCCTTGACATCTTCCATCTCAAGTACAAGAAAATCCACGGGAAAGACCAACTTATCCACTTTCACTAAAACATCTTTAAGCAAACTCTTCGGAAAAGTCACGGACTATTCACCAACTGAAGAGGAATTTTTATGGGTGTCAAATCCTCCAAACCAAGCCTTTAAATATGGACAAAGGAATCAAGTTGATGCTTGTCCTCAAATCACAAAAGGCTTTATGTGTCTGCCCTTTTCCAATGTCACAAAGAATAGCGAAGCTCATCGGATCCTTCAACTTTGTAGGCAGCTTTCATTGAATGATCGAGCTGCAATTCTCTGACAGATTCACCATCTCCACTCCGTTCAACCTTCTCTTCTTTGATATAATATCCTTGAGGAATCGGGCATAGTATGGCATCTCCATGATTGCTTCAGAGAAATGAATGTTCAAGCTTATCTTGTTTATGATATCTTGAAATCTCTTAAACTTCTCTTCCAATCCTTTCTTAACTAATCTTAAAAGAAACGGAGGAGGTATCTTTGTCTTAGGGATGCCCCATTCGTCACGTTCAACTACCTTTCCTTTATCCTTCTCGGGTCTCAATCTCTTGGCTCTTTCCCACTTTTTCTCCACTATTCTGCTCTTATAATGGTACTGGAGTGTTCTAAACAATATGTGTAGAATTTAGCATGAAAATAGGAGACAATTAATATTGCTCGACCGTAGCTCAACCAGAGTGGTCTGGTCGAGCTAGGTGGTACTAGTCGAGCTGGGTCCATAAAAACGAAATCTATAAATTCAGTTCAGAAAGTGGTGGCTCGATCATAACTCGACCAAAGTGGTTTGATTGAGCTGGAGTGTGTTGGTCGAGCTAGAGTTCTATAAACTGAACACGTCTTTTTAGCTTAAAAGTAGGCAGCTCGACCATTGTCGACCAGTGATGTCTGGTCGAGCTATGAGTCCAAAAATAGAGAATTCTTTCTCTGTTCTGAGAAGTGTTGCTAGACCATGGCTCGACCAAGATGCTTGGTCAAGCTACGGTCGAGCTGGGACTTATTATCTTTGTTTTTGCCCACCAGCTTTATTGGACCTTCATACTGCGTCCCTGACCTCAGTGTGATGGCATTACACGATTTTTGATTCGTTATGCCTTGAGACGGGAACTTTTCCTTCTCCAACGTCTGCTTCAGCTGATTCACACTCGCTGCCATCTGCCTCATAATAAAAGTAAGGTCCTTGATGCGCGTTTTCTCAACATACAATTAATCCTCAAGTATGAAGGATGTCAATTGTAGTCTCGAAAGGTGACCAAGTGAATATCAAACCCAAGGGACGTCGTATTATCAATTTAATTATTATCTAAATTAATTAAGACAGGGCAATTACATTTTAATGGTTATCTAACAACTAATATGCTGGAAATTAAATAACAAATAAAATAAACCATCACTCGAAGGATACGAAAGTGGATCAAGTAGGAGAATAGGTAGCTCTAGGATAATCCAGTTTCACTAATTAACTTCCCTTCCATGTGTCAATGTCCGACTCTGCCTTGTGGAATATGAACGCATCATTAAACCATGCATATCTACTCTATAGACACAAGTAAATATGCGTGTAACAAGTGTGAATAATCTCGGAGCAAGAGATATAATTCACCCCCCTTTCTAGGTACTATCAGTATCAATTATTTCCCCCTAGGATTGGTACTCTAACCCGATATGATCTCCCTTTATAGGTACTATGAAATTATCTTCTTTATCCTACTTATTAACCCGAATTCGATTCAATTAATACGTATTCATATATGATAGTTCTAATGAAGCTTCGGAGTCCCCTCACTTAGAATCATAACATGGAATCCTGCTCAGCAGTGAACGCACTCATTCAATAACCAAGATATGTATTCAGACTCTACATAACAGTTAATGATGCACAAAACGATAGTGAGTATGAATTAAAAAGGCACAATCATATATAAAATAAATCCACAAGTAGTGTTGTACGGAGTGTACAGATGGAAGTTCAATTAACTAGATAAAACCTTCACAACCCTAGTTCTACCAAAAAAGCTCTAGCCCATGATATTGCGAAGAACAATCATGGGTGTTGGATAGATCTTACCGGGATGTCCGGAAAATACAAGATAAATTAGGAAATGAATAAACCCTAGATGTGGCATCATCGCGTCTTTCTCGCTCTTGAATTCTGCTCTTAGTTCTCCCCTTGATTCCACAAACAAATCTTCAAAGTGATGGATGGATGGAGAAAAGGATGATGGTTGGGGGGTGATCCCCCTTGTTGTGTGTTGTGGCCTCTCTTCTCCTCTCTTGTATTGTGTTGTGTTCCTCCTTTTTTTGGGGCTGTATAGACCTCCTTTTATACTTGTAATCATGTCTCCTAGGCTTGGAATGGGCTTTTCAAGTGATCACACGCGTTTAGGCCTCGAAAATACGGATTTGGTAAGTTCCCGAAGCGCGGTCCGACCTCCAAAACAAGTCGAACCAATCCCTACAGGTCAAACCATGGTCGAACACCCCTTCTGGACGTCCCAGGTGCATGGTTCAACCAGCCAACAGGTCGAACCAGCATGTCATGGTCGAACCAGCATTTTTTCCGTTGGGTTCGACCTCGGTTCGACCTCAAGCAGGTCGAACCGATTTGCGCAGTCTCTCCATTTCGCGTATAACTTTCATATCCACCCTCCGAATTGAGTAATTTTTGTGCTCACGCGATCCTCTCTTCCTGAGATTTCTATCCATATAATGAAATCACAAAAACTTCAAGAATTATATACGTAACAGGCCATGTAAAGTAGCACTGCAATTCTGTTCGGCACAGCTCGCGCGGCGTCACCACTTTGCTCATAACTTCCTCGTTCAGACTTCAATCATGGTGTTCTTTACGCCAAAACGACCCTCTCTTCAGTGGCTTTCTAACCGTATATCACACCAATAGTTTCGAGCTCCACAACATTACAGAATGATTATGAAAATTGGATATGCATTTTCAGTATTCTTGCACAAATTGCACCTTTTCTCCAACTTTGCACTTTTCATCCTTTTTCCACCTAAAACACAACAAAACACCTCAAGTGCACATAATTCTCACATATATCGAATATAAGACACTTGTGCTCATATAAGACTACAATATTAATCAAAAAGGTGTTATATTGGATATTAAAACACACTTATTTTCACTCTCATCAATCCCCCAAACTTACCCGTTGCTCGTCCCGAGGCAACAAATAAAGATAAAGAGAAAGAGTAAGAAAATTAGCGGGAAAACAAGGACTATGACCAATACCCCATTCAAAATACAATTATCATCAACTTAGGTCATGCAACTCTTATTACGTGTAATAATCAATTCAAAGCATACAAGTTAAGACAATCACCACCAATTCAAATGCTCCATTGACATGTTCTCACGGAAAGTATATATCACTCGCACTCAAGTGTAAAAGATGTACACTTATGGGTTAAGGTGTTTACGCTCAGATTCAATTCAAGTGCATGCGTAACCATAAGCTTGCCAAACATCTCAAGCTCTTCACCACTAAAAGTATGATTCGACATGGGATCAAAAAGGACTTTTCTTTTGAATGTAATGTTGGCTCTTTGGTAAGGGTAGGAAACATATGGATAAAGAGACTCAATTAGTAGAGAATTAAAATCGGAGAGATCTTATGTACTGCAGATTTTTACACTTCAAGGCTATCCAGCTTCATGCTCTTCTAATTTTCTTTTCTCTCCTTTCCTTCAAGCTCAACATACTTTTTCTTGTCTCAAGCACATCCTTTTTCTCTCGAGGTACCAGTTTCGGGCACTACCTCACGCATCCTCCATAGGGTACTAGATTTAAGCATTACCCTAGGGTTTTTGATTCCATGGAGTACTAGATTTAAGCACTACTCCATGCTTCTCCTTTGATGCATTATCATAATCCATCACTATTAATTTCAACACCAATTTCATTCCTTCCCAAATTGTTATCAAGCACCATTAACACACTTTGACAGCATTTAATTCTCCACTAAATATAGGAATTTAAGGCTCAAATAGGGTATCAAAGTGGCTATCTTCGTAGGTTGCCAAAGAAATAAGGCTTTTAGGCTCAACGGGGCTAACTACGGATATATAATTATTTGGTAGGGAATTATTTGGCTAAGTGAGTCATAAATTCATGGATAGCCTAAAATCATCTCCCATCATCTAACACAAATGTAGTTTCAAGTAAGACAAGAGGCAAGTTCTAGAATACACACACAAGAACGATACTCACCAGAAAAGAAAATATCATGTGATTATGTATCATGATCAACGAGGCTCAAAATCTCACATGGGTTTTTAACAAGTAACAGAGCACTTTTCATGGTAAGCAATATCCCACAAGTACACATAGAACTGCATACCACAATATAACTCAAGTACACTTCCTTCATCAATTTCAAGAGCATATGAATTTCAAAGATAATTTTAACAATATAAGCTCACATGGATCACCACCATAAACTCAATCCTTCCACTCCATGAATTAAAAGCACATATAAAAATTTGAAAAAGAAAACGAGGGCACCTAATTTTTCTTCAACGTATGCACGAGTTCCTCGAGTCAAAGCCTCAATGTAGAACTCGTCTTGCCACTCTTTTACCTTTTTCTATCATCAAAGGTCAAACAAACTCATCATCACAGGATTCATCAATAATAAAATAGGAGAACTATACAAAAAACTCAATTGACTATCTAATCGACTCCCACACACTAGAAACACCACTGAACACTAAGCAAATTGCAAAAAATCAACACATCAAAACTGATTAAAATTTTAACATACCGCAAAAAATCAACTCCCTAGCAAATATTACAAAGAAAAGATTATACTCCTGGTGCTTCAATGAGGTAAGTACATCACACCCCCCCAAACTTAGTAAAAACATAAGTTGAAACTAAGTTTGCAAAGATGTAATTGCCGAATAATAAGCACCTTAAATATAAAATTTTTTACTCACACGAAAGAAATAAAGCAATAAAACGTAAGGGCAAGCCCCCAACAGGCGCTCATGTTTAACGTCGTAGAGTCATGACGGTAGAGGACGGTCTTCTCGTATCCTCGCCTTCAAATACTTTCTTTCTCTCTTCTTGTCTACACTCAACACCTCACATTTCTTGGTCACAAAAATATGATCATTGAAATTTCCTTCCTCCCATGGCTGTCTAGACTCCTCCTTGTCAACCTTCCACTTAAATTCAGAATCACCTGTCTTAGAAAAATCAAGATTAAACAAGTTAGAAACCATATCAATGCTCTTGCACGATTGAGTCTCCATGGGCATCTTCAATGCATGATCAAGAGAGAAAACCACATCTTCATTATCCATCTGCAGTCTAAGCTTCTCCGCTCTCAAATTCTTTGCTCTTTCCCACTTCTTCTCCATCGTAAGCTCAGTATTCTGCTCATGTAATGGTACTGGAGTAGCATCAACATCATGCGGAGCATTCGGTGCAGAAACGGGTCGTTCTGAGAGGATTCAACATGGGTTCGACCAGGGGTACTGGTCGAACCAGGTACATAGTGGTCGAACCAAGCCCTGGAAGTCCATTCTTACTTTTCAGTTTAGGTTCGACCTGGGTTCGACCTGTTCGACAGGTCAAACTAGGCACGTAGTGGTCGAACCACTCTTCTGAAACTTGATTCTCTCTCTGATTACGTGATTCGACCTGGGTTCGACCTTGTGACCAGGTCGAACCACTTTTCCCCAAGTCGAATCTGCTCTCTGCATGGTCTTTGGCCTCCAGTTCGACCTGGGTTCGACCTGTAGGTGTGGTCGAACCATGAGTGACGTGGTCAAACCGATGATGATCTGAAATAGAGTGTTTCGCTTGATGCGATTCGACCAGGGTTCGACTGGTATCCAGGTTGAACCAATAAGGCTGTGGTATAACCAGTCTTCTGGAAAAACAGAGTGCCCAGAATGGTCGGGTTCGACCAAGGTTCGACATGTTAGCCAGGTCGAATCAGATGGAGCTTGGTCAAACCAATACTGAGTCTTCTCCTGATCATGTCCAGTGCTCCGATTCGACCTACCCTGCATGGTTTGACCTCTTGTGTTGGTCGAATCAGGATGAATCGGGCTCAAATCGGGCTCCTTTGGCTTCAGATTTTGATTTCGGCTCCGTCGTTCCTTCATACTGTGTTCAGACCTTAACGTGATGGCTTTATCTTCTAATTTTTATGTCAATTGATTCACGTTCGCGGTCATCTGCCCCATATTCAAAGTAAGCTCCTTCATCTGCTTAGATAAATCTGCAAGATCAACATTCATTCTAGCTTCGATGTGGTCAACCCTTGCATCGTTCTCAGCCATGTATCGATTGAAGGTATCTTCATCACTCTTCACTTCGTGCTGCTTCATACTAGGCCCCCTTAGTGTCAACTCTGTAATCTGCCTCTGCTGGGACTAGAGACAATCTCATCATCCCTATTCGGCTTCACTTGATATTCAACCTGCGCCACCTTGCCAAGTACATATGATCCTCTATCTCTTTCTACTGGCCAGTCACGTAAATTCATAGAGATGTCTTCAAATAACTTTTCTGCTTCAAGTGTTGTCTTTGATAACAGCGCTCCTCCTGATGATGCATCAATAAAAACACGCGACTCACAATCCAATCCATAGTAGAAGATGCTTATGTATTTAGCCTTAGACATTCTATGTTGTGGACACCTCCTGAGCATGTCTTTAGACTTATCCCACTCCTCATCAAATTTTTCACCCTGATTCATAACAAATCGGGTGATCTCTTGCCTCATCCTTAAGATCCTTGAGGGTGGCATGTATCTCTCCAAGAACTTCTGCTGCAGTTGGTCCCATGTAGTGTAATATGTGACATCAAGAGTCTCATACCAAGCTTCCGCCTTATCAATCAAAGAGAACTTGAATAAGGCGATCCGCCTAGCATTATCATTAGCTCCAGCTCCCTTCTGAGTGTTTGCATAACCAAGAAATTTTTGGAGATGCTGATATGGATCTTCAAAACAACCTCCAAAAAAGGGATTCTTCTCTACCATGTTAATAAGAGCGGGATTTATCTCAAAATCATCATCTTCCCCCCTTGCTCCTATCAACCCCATGTTGACATTCCCAAAGTTTGTGAAAATTTCACGTATAGCAACATTATCCGGATTCTGCCTTGCTCCTGCCATGTTTAGATCAATGTGTTATTCCTTCTTTTCCTTCCTCTCCTTTTACAAGTGCACAGTAACTCGAAAAAATTCAAGGTTAGATAGAAATAAATAATCACAAATAAAAGAAAAAAATCTTAATCAACTAAAACTAATAAAATCAATAATAACAGTCGTCCCCGTCAATGGCGCCAAGAACTTGATGCGCATTTTCTCAACACACAATTAATCCCCAAGTATGAAGGATATCAATTGTAGTCTCGAAAGGTGACCTAGTGAATATCGAACCCAAGGGATGGCGTATTATCAATTTAATTATTATCTAAATTAATTAAGACAAGGCAATTACGTTTTAATGGTTATCTAACAACTAATATGCTGGAAATTAAATAACAAATAAAATAAACTATCACTCGAAGGATACGAAAGTGGATCAAGTAGGAGAATAGGTAGCTCTAGGATAAACCAGTTTCACTAATTAACTTTCCTTCCATGTGACAATGTCCGACTCTGCCTTGTGGAATATGGACGCATCACTAAACCATGCATATCTACTCTATAGACACAAGTAAATATGCATGTAACACGTGTGAATAACCTCGGAGCAAGAGATATAATTTACCCCCCTTTCTAGGTACTATCAGTATCAATTATTTCCCCCTAGGATTGGTACTCTAACCCGAGATGATCTCCCTTTATTGGTACTATGAAATTATCTTCTTTATCTTACTTATTAACCTGAATTCAATTCAATTAATAAGTATTCATATATGATAGTTCTAATGAAGCTTCGGAGTCCCCTCACTTAGAATCATAACATGGAATCCTGCTCAGCAGTGAACGCACTCAATCAATAACCAAGATATGTATTCAGACTCTACATAACAGTTAATGATGCACAAAACGACCGTAAGTATGAATTAAAAAGGCACAATCATATATAAAATAAATTCACAAGTAGTGTTGTACGGAGTGTACACATGGAAGTTCAATTAACTAGATAAAACCTTCACAACCCTAGTTCTACCAAAAAGGCTCTAGCCCATGATGTTGCGAAGAACAATCATGGGTGTTGGATAGATCTTACCCGGGTGTCTGAAAAATACAAGGTAAATTAGGAAATGAATAAACCCTAGATGTGGCGTCATCGCGTCCTTCTCGCTCTTGAATTCTCCTCTTAGTTCTCCCCTTGATTCCACAAATGAATCTTCAAAGTGATGGATGGATGGAGAAAAGGATGATGGTTGGGGGGTGATCCCCCCTTGTGGTGTGTTGTATGTTGTGGCCTCTCTTCTCCTCTACGAAAGTGGATCAAGTAGGAGAATAGGTAGCTCTAGGATAATCCAGTTTTACTCATTAACTTCCCTTCCATGTGTCAATGTCCGACTCTGCCTTGTGGAATATGGACGCATCACTAAACCATGCATATCTACTCTATAGACAAAAGTAAATATGCGTGTAACACGTGTGAATAACCTCGGTGCAAGAGATATAATTCATCCCCCTTTCTAGGTACTATCAGTATCAATTATTTTCCCCTAGGATTAGTACTCTAGCCTGATATGATCTCCCTTTATAGGTACTATGAAATTATCTTCTTTATACTACATATTAACCCGAATTCAATTCAATTAATAAGTATTCATATATGATAGTTCTAATGAAGCTTCGGAGTCCCCTCACTTAGAATCATAATATGGAATCCTGCTCAGTAGTGAACGCACTCAATCAATAACCAAGATATGTATTCAGACTCTACATAACAGTTAATGATGCACAAAACGACCGTGAGTATGAATTTAAAAAGCACAATCATATATAAAATAAATCCACAAATAGTATTGTACGGAGTGTACACATGGAAGTTCAATTAACTAGATAAAACCTTCACAACCCTAGTTCTAACAAAAAGGCTCTAACCCATGATGTTGCGAAGAACAATCATGGGTGTTGGGTAGATCTTACCCGGATGTCCGGAAAATACAAGATAAATTAGGAAACGAATAAACCCTAGATGTGGCATCATCGCGTCCTTCTCGCTCTTGAATTCTCCTCTTAGTTCTCCCCTTGATTCCACAAATGAATCTTCAAAGTGATGGATGGATGGAGAAAAGGATGATGGTTGGGGAGTGATCCCCCCTTGTGGGGTGTTGTATGTTGTGGCCTCTCTTCTCCTCTCTTGTATTGTGTTATGTTCCTCCTTTTTTTGGGCCTGTATAGACCTCCTTTTATACTTGTAATCACGTCTCCTAGGCTTGGAATGGGCTTTTCAAGTGAGCACACGCGTTTAGGCCTCGAAAATATGGATTTGGTAAGTTCTCGAAGCGCGGTTCGACCTCTCAAACAGGTCGAACCAACCCCTACAGGTCAAACCATGGTCGAACCACCCTTCTGGATATCCCAGGTGCATGGTTCGACCAGCCAACAGGTCGAACCAGTATGTCGTGGTCGAACCAGCATGTCGTGGTTGAACCAACATTTTTTCCGTTGGGTTCAACCTCGGTTCGACCTCAAGCAGGTCGAACCGATTTGCACAGTCTCTCCGTTTCGCGTATAACTTTCACATTCGACCTCCGAATTGAGTAATTTTTATGCTCACGCGATCCTCTCTTCCTGAGCTTTCTATCCTTCTAAAGAAATCACAAAAAATCCAAGAATTGAATATGTAACAGGCCATGGAAAATAGCACTGCAATTCTGTTCGGCACAGCTCGCGCGGCATCACCACTTTTCTCATAACTTCCTCGTTCGGACTTCAATGATGGTGTTCTTTACGCCAAAACGACCCTCTCTTCAGTGACTTTCCAACTATATATCACACCAACAGTTTCGAGCTCCACAATAATACAGAATAATTATGAAAATTGAATGTGCGTTTTTAGCATTCTTGTATAAATTGCACCTTTTCTCCAACTTTGCACTTTTCATCTTTTTTCCACCTAAAACACAAAAAAACAGCTCAAGTGCACATAATTCTAACATATATCGAGTATAAGACACTTGTGCTCATATAAGACTACAATATCAATCAAAAAGGTGTTAAATTGGATATTAAAACACGCTTATTTTCACTCTCATCAGTCCTTCAACTGCTTAGATAAATCTGGATGATTAGAATTCATAGTAGCCTCGATACGGTCAACCCTTGTATCATTCCTTGCCGTGTATCGATTGAAGGTATCTTCAACACTCTTCACTTCTTGCTGCTGCATATTAGGCCTCCTTTGTGTCAACTCTGTAATTTGCTTCTGCTGGGACTCTAGTAGCTTGTTGATATTAGCTAGACTAGAGACTATCTCGTCATCCCTATTCGGCTTCACCACTTGATGATCAACATGTGCTACCTTACCAAGCACATATGATCCTCTATCTCTCTCTACAAGCCAGTCACGTGAATTCATAGAGATGTCTTCAAATAACATCTCTACTTCACGTGATGTTTTAGATAACAGTGCTCCACCTGATGATGCATCAATAAGAACACATGACTCACAATCCAATCTGTAGTAAAAGATACTTATGTATTGAACCTTAGACATCCCATGTAGTGGGCACCGCCTAAGTATGTCTTTAAACCTATCCCACGCCTCATGAAATTTCTCACCCCGATTCATAACAAATTGGGTAATGTCTTGCTTCATTCTTAAGATCCTTGAGGATGGCATGTATCTCTCTAAGAACTTCTGCTGCAATTGGTCACATGTAGTGCAATCTGTGGCATCAAGAGTCTAACGCCAAGCTTTTGTCTTATCAATCAAAGAGAACTTGAATAGGTTAATCCGTCTAGCTTTATCATTAACTCCAGCATCCTTTTGAGCGTTTGCATAACCAAGGAATCTTTTGAGATGCTGATATGGATCTTCAAAGAGACCTCCAGAAAAAGGATTCTTCTCTACCATGTTAATAAGAGCGGAATGTATCTCAAAATCATCATCTGCCCCATTTTCTCCTACCAACCCCATGTTACCAATTTCATTGTACATGAAAATTTCACGTATGGCAACATTATCCGCATTCTGCCCTACTCCGGCCATGTTTAGCTCAGTGTGTTATTCCTTCCTTTCCTTCCTCTACTTTTTCTAGTTCACAAGTACCTCAGAAATTAAGGTTAGATAGAAATAAATAATCACAAATAAAAGTTTTAATCAACTAGAAATAATAAAATCAATAATCACAACCGTCCCCAAGTATGAAGGATATCAATTGCAGCTTAAGCAAGCGACCAAGTTAAATATCGAACCCAAAAGACGGTGTATTATCAATTTAATTGTTAACTAAATTAATTAAGATGAAAGGCAATAAAAGTTGTAAAAATAATTACATCTACTAAATAATTAATTAAAATAATAATTAAAATAAATTAAGCACTAGAAAAATATGAAAGTGAATCAAGTAGGAGAATAGGTAGTTCTTCGGGCAATTCAGTTGTACTCATTAATTTTTCCTTTCGTATATCAATGTCCGACTCTGTCTTGTGGAATATGGAAGTATTACTAAGCCATGTAAATCTACTCTAAAGAAACAAGTAAATATGTGTGTAATACGTGTTAATAACCTTGGAGTAAGAGATATAAGTTCACCCCATTTTCTAAGTACTATCAGTGTCAATTATTTCCCACAACTAGAATCTAACCTGATATGATCTCCCTTTATAGATACAATAAATATACCCTCTTTATCCTACTTATTAACTCGAATTCAATTCAATTAATAAACATTCATATATGACAGTTCTAATGAAGCATCGGAGTCCCCTCACTTAGAATCATAACATGGAATCCTTTTCAGCAGGGTACGCGCTCAATCAATAACCAAGATGAACATTCAGACTCTATTCAACAGTTAATGATGCACAAAACGACTCTGAATATGGAATAAGAAAGCATAGTCTTATATAAAATAAACCACAAGTAGTATTGTACGGAGTATACACATGAAAGTTCAACTAATTCATAAAAAAAACCTTCAAAACCCTAGATCTACTAAAAAGGTTCTAGCCCATGATGTTACGAAAATCAATCATGGGGATTGGATAGATCTTACCCATATATCTGAAAAATACAAGATAAATTAGGAAACGATAAAAACCATAGATGTGGGTGTCGTCCTGTCCTTCTCTATCTTGAATTGTCCTCTTGGTTCTCCTCTTGATTCAGCAGACTAATCTTCAAAGTGATGGATGGATGGAGGAAAGGATGTGGATGATGGTTGGGGGTGATCCCCCCTTGTGGGGTGGTGTAGGATGGATGTGTTGCTATTTCTAAACCTTTTAATGATGTCCTTTTATACTTTTATGCTCTCCTAGTGGACCTTGGATGGACTTTTTAGACGAAACACGCAGATACACGCACTGGTATAAAAACCGCTCAGATTTGGAAATTCGCGACCTAGCTTGACCAAAGTGGTTTTAGTCGAGGTAGAAGGCCTTGTTCAAGATACGATCGAGCTATGTGTCTGTAAACTGAAACTTCATCTTCTTGTTTAGCTAGACTTGCCTGCTGTAGCTCGACCAAAATGGCTTGGTCGACCTGCATGCACAGTCTTACCGTTTCGCAAATAGCTTCCACATCCAAACTCCGATTTGAGTAATTCTTATGCTCACGCGATTCTCTCTTTCTTACTTTTTATCCATATAAAGAACTCATAAAAAGCCTAACATTTGAAAGTGTAACAATCCATGCATAGAGGCACAATCGTGTTGAGTAGGAAAAGCTTACGCGACGTTACCATATAGATCATAACTTTCTCATTTGGACTTTGATTTAGGTGTTTCTTATGCCAAAATAATTTTCTATTCTATGACTTTCCAACCATGTATTACACTTCTAGTTTTGAGCTCCACACAAATACAAAACATACATAAGTTGGATGTGCATTTTCAGCATTCTAGCACAAGTTACACCTTTTCTCCAACTTTGCACTTTTGATTCTTTTTCCACCTAAATTACAATAAAACACCTCAAACACACCTTTTTCTCACATATATTGAATATAAGATACTTTTATTAATATATAACTACAATTCCCATAAAAAGGTATTAAATTGGATACTAAAACAAGCTTATTTTCACTCTCATCAAAGTCTTTCGTACTGAGAAGGACTCATTCTCATTAATGCGCCATCTCTTTGCCTCCTTCTCCGCAAAGAGTCCACTGCAATATCTGCATGACACTTCTCCTTCTGATGTAGACTTCGTAAGAATCATTGCCCACCAATGGTCACTGGCATCTGTGTAAAGCACCAGATCGTCTTTGTCATTTGGTATGGCTAACTTCGGGAGCTTCTTGTAAACCTCCTTTAATTGTTTAACCATCTAACGATGTGATTCCTCCCATTTGAGTTCAACATCTTTCTTCAATAGAGGATTGAACACCTTCCAGTATTGTGTTAGATTATTGATAAACATTCTAACAAAGTTGACAACTCCTAGAAAACTCTCGAGTTACTTCCTGTCTTTGAGATCTTCAGGAAATCCTTGAACTTTCTCTACAATGTGTGTTGTAGAATAATTCTAGATTCATCAATCTTGACTCTAAGAAATTCGATCTGTCTTATTGCTATTACTACTTTCTTTTCAGAAAGCACCAATCACTCCTTTTGACATACTTCTGAAAATACTTCCAGATGCGCCAAATGTTCCTTTATGCTCTTTGAGACTATGAGGATATCATCCACAAAAACAAACATGAATGAGAAACAATCTTTAAAAAGATTATCCATTTTTCTCTAATATATCTAGGGTGCGTTTGCCAAGCCCATAGGCATGACATTCCAGATATAATGGCTTTGTGGTGTGGAAAAAGTTGTAAACTTCTTGCTTCCTTCCTCCATCATAATTTGGTAAAATTCCATTTTGCAATCGAACTTTGAGAATGCCTTTGTATTTTTTATATAACTGACCAAGTTCTCCCTACTTGGTATGTAGTATCCATTGAATTTCAAGATATTGTTGATCCTTTTGTAGTTGATCACAACTCTCGACTTTCCTCGTTTGACTTCTCCATAATTTCGGACCAGAAATCTTAGACTGCTGTATAGAGATACTCCTGGAGATATCAAGTTAAGGTCTAGATGTTCCTTAAGTATTTGCTACATATCCTTATGATCTTCTTGGTTGATCAGGATAGGCTTGTATCTTACAAACTCATATTCATTTCCTTCTTTTACTTTGAGCGAGGCATTGAGCTTGTTTTTGTCCCACCAAGGTAGAGGATCCTTATTGAAGTTCCTCTATATTTTCTTCTTGATGTCCTACAAAGATCTTTGTTCTTCGATTGTGACGTCTCTCTGTAAGTTTTCTCCCAAACTTGTTTTGAGTAGGTGGATTGTTTTTCCATTAGTTTCTCCATCTTCCATCCTTCTCTAGTCTCGGTTCTCATCTGAAGAACTGCTTCACCATATCTTCTTTGAGCGTTCATCTTTGAATGACTAAGTTTTCGTTCATTATCAACATGTTTGCTGCAAAAATGAATTGATATTTTTCTTTGAAATGCATTACGCAGTCTTGGTGCGATGATCTTATGTTCACAAAGGGTTGTGAAAATAAGCCTACTTGTTGCGTTTTCTTGGGTAAAATGCTTGAATGTCTGTATGAAATTATTTTCTAACAGAATATATGCTCTGGTGTCATGAATATATCAACCTTTACTTAATTAGAGATTAGTTATAACATTTAATTTCTTTTTCAAAAAAGAACATCAAATTATATATTTTTACTAAATTGCACCCATCTAATAAAATTAAATATTTTATATTTAAATTTTAAATTTTAAAAATTAATTATGTTAAATATAAAATTCTATCATAATATAAACTAAAGATGTATTGAGGATAAGCATTTGAGTGTTATTAATACTACTTAATTCTTTCAATAAAGTTTTTTCAATCTAAGACGAGACACTCTCTTGTGACACGAGTTATTTATGAGATGGAAGTGAGACGGGTCGACCCATCACTAAAGTATGCTTATTGTAGAGATAAAGTATGCTGATTTATAGTTAAAATATGTCAATAATAAATCAAATTATAACACGCTAAAATCATACATTAATGTATAATCCAACATATTTTAGAAAACATACTTTAACAACAATTAAACATATTTTATTTAAATAATAAATATACTTTAACACGTCTCACAAATCGTCTCACTTTAACACATTTCACAAACCGTCTCATGTAACTAGCGTCTCACAAGAGACTTTGTCATCTAAGACATGAAAATAGGTAAATTATTAATTTGGGGCATAAATTATTACTCCCTCCGTCCCGCAATTCTTGTTACGTTTCCTTTGTAAATTACAAAGGAAACGTAACAAGAATTGCGGGACGGAGGGAGTATTTTTTATGTCAATTAAGGATTTGAAATATAAAAACTAATGCTCTAAATTGATAAATTATGTTAAAATATGTAACAAATTTAGGTCTTGAATTAATATTTTTATATATTTCAAGCCTCAAATTGATTAATATATTTCAAATATGAAATTTAGATAAATTATCAATTTGAGGTCTGCATTATTAATATTATTATTATTATTATTATTATTATTATTATTATTATTATTATTAATTCAAGTTCTTTTCTCAAGTATAGTAAATATTTGGCATACTTATATAAAATAACATCTTGGATATATAAAAAATTAATAGAATCTTAAATTAAAGTTAGGTTCAAGGCATAATCATGAGGAGGTAGCTAAATCTTAGAGCGAAAGTGCAACATATATTGTGTGGGTTTTTTTTGTAAGAATTGAAGAATGTTATTTAGCGACACATGATGGGTGATTAAAGTAAGCAAGGAAATAGGAAGCTTTTTACATAGGGATTTTTGAAAAGATAGTGTATTGTGGGTTCATATGTGGTAATATTAGTACAAATATTCCTTAGTCGACTTTAAATTTGAAAGGTGATCCACGTAATATGCGGGTTACATGCTAGTGAGTATATATGTAAGAAGTACTAGCCATAAGTTGTCATAGCCATGGTTCCAGTGCTCTAGAGTTGTTAAAAGACTTGAAGCCTGGAGAGCCGACTCGGACTAACCCTAAAAATACATGATTAATAAGGCCTTTAATTTTTCATAAGATGGGCCTTTTGACCCTAACCCATTAGCCTACGGGCTAATAGGGGTGACGCCCATCACCTACGTATCAACCAATCCCTCCTATTTTACCCCCAAGTCCATCGTGGGATAAACTCCGATCACATTTTAATTTTCATTTAATCTCATTCTTTCTGTCACTCCAATCAACTCCCTCAATCCCATTTCAATCTTTACATACTTCTTTCGTCCCACTTAAAGAGGATCTTTTATTTTTTGCACGTGAATTAAGTAATATTATTATTTAATGTATAATAGGTAGTGGTATTACTGGAACGGTGAACACCATATTTTAATTGTATTAGTGGATATGTGTGGATTACATGTGTGTAAAAAAAGAAATAAAACTCTTTGGGTGAGACGCCCAAAATTGAAAAAATACTCTCTTTGAAGGGGATAAAGGGAGCATTTCTAATTTAGGCGTCTCATTTCAATCTTTACGTTTTCATTTTTGGTATATGAGACTCACCTAAAACAATTAATATATCAACATGGGACCCACATCCAACGCTAATACACCTACCCACTTTACATTAAATATTATATCTTTCAACATAATATACATTAAAATACTATAGTATTTCTTAATCGAAATGCAAAAATCAAACGTAAACATTGAAACGGGACGGAAGTGTAACTTTTTCTCAATTTAATAAAATAATACTTAAGTAAATATATTAGAATTGATGTAATTTTCATAAACTTTTAACAATATTTTGCATGTATTAATTTTAATTCTCTCAAATTCAATGCGCATTTTCTTCATACCATTTAATTTTAATATTGTTAGATATTTTGTTATTTATTACATTATTGTTGTTATTCATTATGCTATTATGTTGCTTCTAAGTCACTACTCACTAATAGTAAATGTGCAAGTGGGTGATACCGTCTCACGGTGAGACCATTTTATATATTTTTAATTAGTTATCAATACTTTTTTCAAGGAATTGTCTTTGACAGAACTGTTCTTATTAATCTAGGAATGAAAATAGCTCATAAAATGTAAATGAGGTAATTATCACCTGATGCATAATTTGATTCATTAATCATCAAAAGAATTCATTTGACTTAAATTTAACAAGTCTATCTACTTTTCTTTTATAACTACTGGAATATCACTCACATATGTCAATTCATTCAATAATTAAATAGTTTAAAATTAAAGTTTATGTGTTTCTGTCAATGTATTTTAATACTATTCGGGCATTTGTTCTTTTACTCTATTCTGACATTTTTTTTTGTCAATGTTTATAATTTCGATCAATGTGTATTTTATTCTATTTGGGTAATATTTTTTTAATTTATTCAGACAATGTTTGTTATAATTTTTCTATCAATATTCGTGATTTCTATCAATGTGTAATTTATTCTATTAGGGCATTCTTTTTTTAATCTATGGACAATGTTTGTTATTAACTTTTCTGTGAATGTTTGTAATTTCTATCAATATCTATTTTATTCTATTCGTGCAATCTTTTTTTATTTTGTTCGCACAATGTTTTCTGTTAGATTTTTTTATTTTGTTTCTGTCAATGTTTGACATTCATTGTTACTAAAACTAGAGACATTATAGTCTAATCTTGTTAAAAGTGGACATATTTGATTTTTTTTATACTAAGCAGATTTAATTTTCTAATATTAATCGTGGGTTAATATTATTGGGCTAATATATTAAAATATTGTAGTTTTGAAAATATTTTAATCACATATGGTTATTGCATGAGGCATCAACGGAATAATTGAAGTCGACAGTAGTAGTGGCTCTTGTTGTGTCAGATGAGAGAGAAACGCCAATGGATATTACGTCTTTATAGAAACGCCAACGCGACCGGTGTCTTTTACCCACTTCTAATGGCAAAACAATAACTAACCACTTCATGCATTAGAAAATGGTGAAAGTCAGGGAAGCATGCTGGACTGAGACAAAATACGCAATAGCCTATATAATAGGCTTTGACCTCATATTTTTTTAAAAATTAATAATGTTCTGTGAAGAAGGGTTTAGACGTGTAATCATTTCAAATTATTAATTATTTTTTACTCATGCAAAACTTCAAATTTAATTTACTCCCCTTTCATGCTTTCGTTCTTCTATAAAAGAGTTGTTTTTCTTGTGGTTCTTCCCATCAACATAAAGAAAGGTTTGAGTGAGTAGAGCTTCTTTCACCCAGTCAAAATAATGATACATACATATAAATTGTCTTTTGCAATTCAATCAAGATGTTAATAGAGTCTAAGGGAAGAATTTTATTTTTGTTGCTCTCTATTTTTTAATTTTCGTTCTTTTAACCTTTTTAATTAAAAAAATATTATATTAGTGTTATTGAATTTTCTGAAAAGGTGATACAAGCATACGCATGTTAAAGTTGCAATTCAACTTGTAATTTGTAAAGTTGTAATTCAACTTGTAATTTGCATTCTACATGGTGTTCCAGACAACAATCAATGACTTTGAACTTAATAATTTTAAGGTGCGCATTTTCTTTCTACCTTTTAATTTTAATACTATTTAATGTTTGTTTATTTATTACATTATTGTTGTTATTCATTATGTTATTATGTTGTTTATGAGTTACTACTCACTTGTAAATGTGTCAGTAGGTGAGATCGTCTCACGGTGAGACTATTTTATATATTTTTAATTAGTTATCACTATTTTGTCAGAGAATTGTCCTTGAAAAAACTATTATAATCAATCTATGAATGAAAATAGCTCATAAATTAAAATTTTGGTAAAAATCACCTGATGCATAATTTGATTCATCAATCATCCAAATAATTCACTTTAATTTAAATTTAACAAATCTATATACTTTTTCCTTAAACTACTAAAATAATCCTCTCATATGTCAATTGATCATTCAATCATTAAATATTTTAATACTAAAGTTTATATGTTTCTGTCAATGTATTTTAATAATATCCGATCATTAATTCTTTTACTCTCTTCAGGCAATATCTTTTTTTTTGTCAATGTTTGTGATTTCGACAATGTATATATTATTCTATTTGAGCAATAATTTTTTAATCTATTCAAACAATGTTTATGATAATTTTTCTATCAATATTTGTGATTTCTGTCAATGTGTAATTTATTCTTTTCGGACATTTTTTTTTTATAATATGAACATTGTTTGTTATTAACCTTTATGTCAAAATTTGTAATTTCTGTCAATGTGTATATTATTCTATTCTTGCAATCTTTTTTATTTTATTCTAACAATTATGTTTTCTTCTAAATTTTTTTTAATTCTGTTTTTTTAGTCAATGTTTGAAATTTATTGTAAATTAAACTAGGGGCATTATAGTCCAATCATATTAAAAGTTGAAATATATTATTTACTTTTTTTTGGATAGAAAGCGGATTTCATTTTCTAATGTTGATCGTGGGTGAAAATTATTAGGCTAAATATTATAATACTGTAGTTTTGAAAACATTTTAATCAAATATAGTTGTCGCACGAAATTTTAATGGAATAAATGAAGTCGCCAATAGTAATGGCACTAGTTGTGTCGGATGAAAGAGGAACGCAAGAGGAAGTGGCGCCGTTAAAGAAATGGCAATACGACTTGCGTCTTTTACCCACTTCTATTTAAATTCAACAAATCTATCTACTTTTCTCTTAAACTACTAAAATACTACTCACATATGTCAATTCATTCAATCATTAAATATCTTAATAGTAAAGTTTATATGATTCTGCCAATGTATTTTAAAAGTATCCGGTCATTTATTCATTCTTTTTCTCTCTTCAGGCAATTTTTTTTTTTGTTAATGTTTGTGATTTCAATTATGTGTATATTATTCCATTTGAGCAATATTTTTTTAATCTATTCGAACAATGTTTGTTATAATTTTTCTGTCAATACTTGTGATTTTTGTCAATGTGTAATTATTCTATTCACACAATCTTTTTTTATTCAATGGATATTGTTTTTATTAACTTTTCTGTCAAACTTTGTAATTTCTGTCAATGAGTATTTTATTCTATTTGGACAATTTTTTTTTGTTTCATTCGGACATTTTTTTTTGTTAAATTTTCTTTTAATCTATTTTTTTTTCCGTTATGTCAATGTTTGACATTTACTGTATGTTAAACTAGGGGCATTATAGTTCAATTGTATTAAAAGTGGACATATTTTATTTTATTTTATTTTATTGGATAGTAGGAAGATTTGATTTTCTAATGTTGACCGTGGGTGAAAATTATTAAGATATTTTATTAAAATATTGTAGTTTAGAAAAGATTTTAATCAAATAAGGATATTGTATTAGGTGTTAACAGAATAAGTAAAGTCGCCACACCTTTAAATAAATGCTAATACGACTAGCGTCTTTTACCCACCTCTACTGGCAAAACAATAATTATTCACTTCATGCATTAGGAAAATGTGAAAGTCAAATGTGAAAGTCAGGGAACCATGCTGGACAGAGACAAAATAAGCAGTAGACTATATATTAGGCTTTGACCTCATATTATTTTAAAAAATTAATAAAAATCTGTAAAGAATAGTTTAGACGTGCAGTCACGTCAAATTATTATTTTTATTTTTGACTCACCCAAGAATTTAAATTTAATTTACTCCCCATTTCATGCTTTCGTTCCTCTATAAAAGAGGTGTTTTTCATGTGCTTCTTTTCTCATCAACGTAAAGAAATATTTGAGTGAGTAGAGCTTTCAACCAGTCAAAATAATGATACTTACATATAAATTGTCTTTCACAATTCAATCAATATGTTAATAGAGCCTAAGGGAAGAATTGTTTTTTGTTGCTCTCTATTTTTTAATATTCGTTATTTTAACTTTTTTAGTTAATTTTTTTGTATTAGTCTGATATTGAATTTCTTCTAAAAAGGTTATACGGCATACTCTTGCTAAAGTTGTAATTCAACTTTTTATTTGCATTCTACGTGGTGTTCCAGACGACAATCAACGACTAGACACATGATTGTATATACAGAGTCTGGAAATATTGTTGTCTCAAATGATTGGATTATATCTGAATGAGTATTCGTTGAAGGTGTCCTCTAGATTCACATGCAATGACACGTCATAAATGATTCCAATAAATAATGACAATAACATTTATCTCTTTTTTATTCAAGTAAAGGTTTATGACAGGTTATCAGAATCGGAACGAATGATTCGATCGGTATAATTGAATTTTGACACCGGAACCGGTCTGAAACCCCAAAAAACTATTTCAAGAGTAAAATTAGAAAAATTATTTTGAATCGGTCAAAATTGAAATAACTGATGGACCGATCAAATTGAAAACCACCGATTTTGTTGTTTTATCAATAGGATTCAATGCGAAGCTTGTTGATTGCGTGAGACCGGGCTCGTTGAGGTACTGTCCGACGACGGAAGGCAAATATAGATGGCGATTTGATGTGTTGTCTGGTGATGGGCGTTTTCTCAACACACAATTAATCCCCAAGTATGAAGGATACGATTGTAGCTTAGATAAGTGACCAAGTTATATATCGAACCCAAAGGACTGATGATTATCAATTTATTACTAACTAAATTAAAAGAAACTATTGTTTGGCAATTTGATTGGATAATTATTACTCCCTCTGTCCGGTTCTAAGGTATCCATTTGCTTTTTGCACGTGGACAATTCTGAGGTCTTTATTTGCTTTTTGCACGTGGATTAAGAAGTATTATTATTATAGGTAAAGTGTGTAGTTGTATTATAGGGAAGTGGTGGGTCATATTGGGTACTTTTTTACTAAATAGAGAAAATTGATACCTTTGAAGCAGACGCCAGGAATAGTGAAATTGATACCTTAGAAGCGGACGGAGGGAGTATTAAACTAATAGACAGATTAACTAAATAACAAATAAAATAGAGACAGTAGAAAATAAACTAGAGTGAACAGGTGAGAAGATATGTAGCTCTTCAGACCATCCAGTTTCACTAATGAATATCTCTTCTGTATATTAATATCCGACTCTGCCTTGTAAACTATAGACGCATCACTAAATCATACAAATATACTCTATAGACACAAGCAGATAAGCGTGTAATACGTGTGAATTACCTCGGAGCAAGAACATAATTACACCTCCCTTTCTAGGTACTATTAGTATCAATTATTTCTCTTGCACTAAGTACTCTAACCCAATATGATCTCCCTTTATAGGTACTATATAATTATTCTCTTTATCCTACTTACTAACCCGAATTCAATTCAATTAATAAGTATTTATATAAGATAGTTCTAATGAAGCTTCGGAGTCCCCTCACTTAGAATCATAACATGAAATTCTGCTCAGCAGTAGACACACTCAATCATTAACCAAGATATATATTCAGACTCTATATAACAATTAATGATGCATAAACAACTCTGAGTATAAATTAAAAACGCATAATCTTATATAAAATAAATTCATAAGTAGTATTGTACAAAGTATACACACAGAAGTTCAATTAACTAGATAAAACCTTCATAAGCCCTAGAACTACCAAAGCGGTTCTAGCCCATGACGTTTCGAAGAATGTTCATAGTGCTTAGATAGATCTTACCCATAGTTTTAAAAATTAAAAGAAAGATTAAGTTGTGAAGTAAACACTAGATGTGGGTGCCGTCGTTTCTCGCTCTATTTTGAATCTTCACTTGGTTCTCACTTGATTCGCTGCACGAATCTCTTTCTACAGCTCCTGCAAATGGAGTTAGGGCTTTGATGTGGTGTGGGATAGATGTGGAATCTAACTCTCTTTTTAATGTGATCTGCATTCGTTTTTATACTTGTAACTTCTCCTTATGGACCTTTATTGGGTTTTTTATGGAAAATACACATATGCACACACTGAAGGTGAAATCTCGATATTTTAGCGCTGACATGTCCCAGTTCGACCAGACTGGAATTGATCGAATTGGACCCCCTTGGTCGAACCACGGTCGAACTGTGTGTCTGTAAACTGGTCGAACTGTACGGCCTTAGTCGAACCAGCACTCTGTAAATAGAATAACTCCAGCTTGAGTTCTCTCTTGTAGCTCGATCGCACTGAGCTTGGTCGAACTACATCTCTCTAGTCAAATTGTGCCTCGAAAAATGTGTTTCCCAATTTCGAGTACTTCTGACCTATTTTCCTGTACAAATATGCTCAAATAACCTCAGTAGCACATGATTCGTCGATTTTCCATTAACAACTCGGTTTGTCTTGATAATAGACCAAATCATACTCAATTTCCACCCAAATTGGAGCTCAAAATACGTGAATTATCACTCTCATCAAACCCCCAAACTTACATATTGCTCGTCCCGAGGCAACGGAATTATAACAAGACAAGAGAGTGTAATCCCGAGATCCTTATAACAAGCACAACCTATTCTAATACATGCAAATGTATCAATTCAAAACATGCATACGTCCATTATACCTTTCATCCATGCAAAAATATCAATCAATCACAATACTTTATGAGTGCAAAGTCATCTAGCTCACTGGATACGTGTTTACTCTAGCTCTCACGTGTAAAAGATGTATGCTTGTTCACCTTTTTGCGTGTCCCCAAGTGTAGGGAATCAGTTGCAGATAAGCGTGTGACCAAGTCTATTATCGAACCCAAGGGATTAGAGCTAAACAGATTACCACGTAAATATAATTTGCACCACAAATAATTAAGACAAAGTAACCATTCTGAGTTTGGAAAATAACTAATTATGCAGAAAATAAATACTAAATAAAATAAATAAATAGAGGCCACACTCAATCACATGTGTTTCAAGAGACAAGAACAAGATAATTAAATCCAATTTATCATGCGAAATAAGACAAATAGACAAGTGAATCAAATCTTGCAGAATTTTATAGGAATGATCACTTAAGTATGCTAAACCACTCATAGACAAGTGAGATCTAACAATTTTAAAGAACATAAATTCCTAGGACCAAATTAATAAGATAATTCCCTATTCCCTTTAGGTACTAAGGAAATTAAATACCCACAATTCCTTATTCGCTTTCTAGGCGATTCACATGCAAAATTCCATATAGGCTAGTGCAAAAGATCTATCCTGTATAGGTACTAAAGGAATTGGATTAGGGGCTTCCTTACCATATTTCTCTTTAACAGTGGTCATGCAAAGATAATAAGGTATCCTATATTGATGGTCAAACAATCAAAGGCTATATGGGTTAATCCCCTTCAATTGTCACGAAATAACAAATATAATCATGGAACACATTCAAACTCAATCATACATGAATCAATGATAATATCATAAGAATTAAGAAACATGATTATATAAGTCTAAAACAAAACTTCAATAAGGAATAAATATTTTGCAAAAATTATCATCATAGATGTCTAAAATCTCATATCAACATCATAACCTTTCAAACCATAAAACTATTAAGAGAAAATAAATCAACAATAAGAAATTAAATAAGGAAGAAAAACCCGTGTCCGGAATGATTCTCCGTCTTCTCTTTCCGTCTTGATGATCCTCCTCCGTTCTCCTTCTCAAGTGGCAAACACCATAATCGAGTGGGATGATAGATGAAAGGCGGGTGAAGGGTAGAAGATGAAAGGCGGATATGGTGGATTAGGGTTTAAAACCCTAGGTGATGTGGTGGTGGTAGATTATGCGGTTTCTCCACACTTTTATGTGGTTATGAGTATGGGTATATATAGGTATGAGTGTGGAATAAAATAAGGAGTAAAACGATGTGGGATCTTGAAAAATCAGGAAAAATATAAATATGGAAGATATGGATGGATATTAAATTAGGAAATAACTTAGCCACCAAGAAAATAGGTTATATATGGTAATTTTCGTGAATTTTCGGAATTCTCGCTGGCAGCTGCGCGACCTCACGGTTTTGAGTATATCTCCCTCATCTGACCCCCAATTGAGGCGTTTCTTGAGCCAAAATGATCTTCTATTCAGTGGCTTTCCAACCATATATCACATACTCAATTTGGATCTCTACATCAATACAGAAAAATTGTGCAAAGAGGACCTGCGTTTTTCAGCATTCTTTCACGATTTCACTCTTCATTCCAACTTTGCACTTTTAATCTGTTTTCCACCTAAAAACACGAAATAACACCTCAAATGCACCAATATCTTAAATGTATAAAAATTAATCATTTAGTGCTAAAATACGAATATAAATTCTACAAAACGGTGCTAAATCGGACCCTAAAACATGCAGATTTTCACACTAATCAAACCCCCAAACTTAAGATATTGTTCGTCCCCGAACAATGAAAAAGAAAAACAAAGAGGGAAATTAGTGTGTAAATCTAAGGGAAACAAGGAATATAACAACTAAGCCACTCCAAAAGATACTTCATCATCAACTCCGGTCATGTACTCTCATTACATGCAATAATTCATTCATAGCATACAAGTTAAGACAATCACCACCAATTAAAATGCTCCATCAACTTATTCTCACGGAAGTATATCACTCTCATTCAAGTGTAAAAGATGTACACTTAAAGGGTATGGTGTTTACGCTCAAAGTCAATTCAAGTGCATGCGTAACCATAAGCTTGCCAAGCGTCTCAAACTCTCCACCACTTAAAGTATGATTAGACAATGTGATCAAAAAGGACTTTTATTAGGATGTAATGTTGGCTCTTTGGTAAAGGTAGGAAATATATGGATAAGTGACTCAAAACTCGGATCAATCAAGTCGCGATCCATCATGATCTTTCATTCTTCTCACTCACTTCAATTAAGCACATCATCCTCCTCAATTCTTCAATTCTCTCTTGAGGTACCAGTTTCGGGCACTACCTCACACATCCTCCATAGGGTACCAGTTTCAGGCACTACCCTAGGGTGTTTGTCTCAATAGAGTACTAGATTAAGCACTACTCTATGATTTTCTTTTAGATGCAATTTCAAGCTCCATCACTTTTCCAACACCAATTTTATTCCTTTCCAAGCTGCTATCAAGCTCCATCAACTCACTTTGAAAAGCCATTAATTATCTTCATGACGGACAATCAAGGCTAAAAAAAAATCATTAAGATACTCGAAGTGGTTATATCTCGTAGGTTGCAAAAGAATAAGGTTTTAAGGCTCAACGGGGCTAACTACGGATAAACAATCATGGTAGGGAATTATTTGGCTAAGTGACTCATAAATTCAAGGATGGCCTAAAATCATCTCCCATCATCTAACATAACATGTAGTCTTAAGCAAGACAAAAGGCAAGTTCTAGAATACACACACAAGAATGATACTCACCAGAAAGAAATATCATGTGTTTATATACATGATCTAAAGCTCAAATCTCACATGGGTTTATCAAGTAATAGAGCACTTTTCATGGTAAGCAATATCTCACAAGTACACATAGAACTTCATACCACAATATAGCTTAAGTACACTTCCTTCATCAATTTCAAAAGCATATGAATTTCTGGCAGAAATCTAACGAATCAATCATTACTAAGCATATAACCAGAAACTCAAACTTATAATGCCTCAACTACTCAAGAATCAACACAATATCCCATAATAACTAAAATAAGGAATCGAATGCACCTGATTTTCTCCTCCAACTCTTGCAAACTCCTCAAGTTATCCAACTCGGTCAGGCGTAGGCCTCAGATAGAACTCACTTCTCTTTATCACCACTCAAACACAATTCATTAGTAAAATCATAGGAGAACTCAAAAAAAAATTCAACCAAAAATAAAATCAAACCAAATCTAAGAAAAAAAAATAAACATGACAAAACACAATACTTGGATAGTTGCAAAAAAATTCAAACCTTCGAAATAAATTTCAAAAATTCTAAAAAAAATCAACCTCCAAGCATCACACACAAGTGAAAGAAAACTTACCTCGGTGCTTCAAGACATTGGAATGCACGTGCACCCCCCAAACTTAGTTCAAACAAAGTGAGAAACTAAGTTTGTAAAAAGTGAATACCATAGATGAAGACGCACCTAATAAAATTTCCTACACCAAACAAACACATAAAAGCAATAAAAAAAATCCTAATTAAAAGTGATAACAAATAATTTAGTGGTCTCCTATTCAAACAATCTAATCCCCGGCAATGGCGCCATTTGCTTGGTCACCTTTTTGCGTGTCCCCAAGTGTAGGGAATCAGTTGCAGATAAGCGTGTGACCAAGTCTATTATCGAACCCAAGGGATTAGAGCTAAACAGATTACAACGTAAATATAATTTGCACCACAAATAATTAAGACAAAGTAACCATTCTGAGTTTGGAAAATAACTAATTATGCAGAAAATAAATACTAAATAAAATAAATAAATAGAGGCCACACTCAATCACATGTGTTTCAAGAGACAAGAACAAGATAATTAAATCCAATTTATCATGCGAAATAAGACAAATAGACAAGTGAATCAAATCTTGCAGAATTTTATAGGAATGATCACTTAAGTATGCTAAACCACTCATAGACAAGTGAGATCTAACAATTTTAAAGAACATAAATTCCTAGGACCAAATTAATAAGATAATTCCCTATTCCCTTTAGGTACTAAGGAAATTAAATACCCACAATTCCTTATTCGCTTTCTAGGCGATTCACATGCAAAATTCCATATAGGCTAGTGCAAAAGATCTATCCTGTATAGGTACTAAAGGAATTGGATTAGGGGCTTCCTTACCATATTTCTCTTTAACAGTGGTCATGCAAAGATAATAAGGTATCCTATATTGATGGTCAAACAATCAAAGGTTATATGGGTTAATCCCCTTCAATTGTCACGAAATAACAAATATAATCATGGAACACATTCAAACTCAATCATACATGAATCAATGATAATATCATAAGAATTAAGAAATATGATTATATAAGTCTAAAACAAAACTTCAATAAGGAATAAATATTTTGCAAAAATTATCATCATAGATGTCTAAAATCTCATATCAACATCATAACCTTTCAAACCATAAAACTATCAAGAGAAAATAAATCAACAATAAGAAATTAAATAAGGAAGAAAAACCCGTGTCCGGAATGATTCTCCGTCTTCTCTTTCTGTCTTGATGATCCTCCTCCATTCTCCTTCTCAAGTGGCAAACACCATGATCGAGTGGGATGATAGATGAAAGGCGGGTGAAGGGTAGAAGATGAAAGGCGGATATGGTGGATTAGGGTTTAAAACCCTAGGTGATGTGGTGGTGGTAGATTATGCGGTTTCTCCACACTTTTATGTGGTTATGAGAATGGGTATATATAGGTATGAGTGTGGAATAAAATAAGGAGTAAAACGATGTGGGATCTTGAAAAATCAGGAAAAATATAAATATGGAAGATATGGATGGATATTAAATTAGGAAATAACTTAGCCACCAAGAAAATAGGTTATATATGGTAATTTTCGTGAATTTTCGGAATTCTCGCTGGCAGCTGCGCGACCTCACGGTTTTGAGCATATCTCCCTCATCTGACCTCCAATTGAGGCGTTTCTTGAGCCAAAATGATCTTCTATTCAGTGGCTTTCCAACCATATATCACATACTCAATTTGGATCTCTACATCAATACAGAAAAATTGTGCAAAGAGGACCTGCGTTTTTCAGCATTCTTTCACGATTTCACTCTTCATTCCAACTTTGCACTTTAATCTGTTTTCCACCTAAAAATACGAAATAACACCTCAAATGCACCAATATCTTAAATGTATAAAAATTAATCATTTAGTGCTAAAATACGAATATAAATTCCACAAAACGGTGCTAAATCGGACCCTAAAACATGCAGATTTTCACACTAATCAATGTACACTTCAAATGTTAGTATATACGCTCATATTCAATTCATATATTCGTGTAACCATAAGCTTGGCAAGGATCTCAAAAATTAATTCATAATTGTTTCAATATTAAGATCACAAAGGACTTATTTTTCGGGTCGTAATGTTCGTTCATTGGTAAAGGTAGGAGAATATAGGTTAAGTGAATAACTTCACTAGTAGAGAATTACCTTGGAGAGTTTTTTTTCATCAAACAACATTAGTTCTTCTTCTCCTTATTCATTCTCATGATCTCTTCGATCCTTCTTTTCTCCTGCTTCACTTGGAATCAACATATTTCTTCCTTCCAAAGTACAAGGATACTAATTTTGGGTACTATCATTCTAAGCAATCGGGTTATCGGTCTAAGGCACTACCCCCTAACAAGGTTTAACCAAAATTTCTTACTTTCATCACATTCACCAATTTTCCTTTCCTTTTCTTCTTCAAATACGAGCTAGCACTTATTCACCTTAACTCTCTACTAGTGAATATGGTATTTAAAAGCTCAAGTATAGGTGAATAAAGACTTTTTATCATAGGCTTGCCAAAAAAAAAGCTTTAAAGGCTCAACGGGACTTCTAATGATATAAACTACAAGGTAGGATAAAATTTGGCTAAGTGGTTCAATTAAAAAATAATGGCCTAAGATCATGTCCTAGTATCTATCAATCATAAACCTCAAATAAGACTCCAAGCCAAGTTCTAGAATACGAACATATGAACGATACTCTCAAGAATAAACTATCATGCATTGATGTAGCATGATTCATAGGCTCAAATTCTCACATGGTTCATAGATTTCCTAAGCACTCTTCAAAGCATGCAATCAAGATCAATCTCTACATAACTACAAGTAATAATGGTACATGCATATCATCAATAAAATCAACATGTAACAAAACAAGTGAACTTGCATAAACAAGAAGAATCATCATCACTATCCAAATCAGCATGATCAAACATCATCATTAAATGTATCCACCTTCAACACATCAATATCAATCTAGTACATACCACTCACACAAGAATCTCAAGCAACACACTCCTCCATCCACACAACACTCATCCTGTAAAGTGAAAAGAGAATGGAGGTGAGAAGAAAAGGACAAAGATAAAACCTAGCACCACTATTCCTACGGAGCATCATCATCACTCGCTTCGTTGCGCCAATCATCGAAATCCCTTTGTAGGGTATCGATCTTCCTGTCTAAATCTTCATAATTCTCATTCAAATCTCTCAATTTTCTATCCATCGCATCATATCAAAGGTTAGAGCAGCGTAATTCATGTTCGCCAACGCCAGCTGACGATTTGTCTCCTGCTGATTCTCATTCAAAGTGGCGAAATGCTCGTGAATCAACCAAAATTGCTCACGATAAAAATGATCTTGGGCCTGCCAGAAATCTTGCTGCTACTGTGGTGGCGGCTCATAGTATTGTTGCTGTGGCTGCTGTTGTGGTGGCTGCATCGGAGGAAAACCCATCTCCGGATGCTCATGAGCCTGCTGATGTTGTTGCTGCTCATCATCCTCAACAAAATATGTTGGATCACTAACTAAGATCATGTCTTCATCAATGTAAACACCTTGGATGTGCATGTCAGCTAAAAGTCTCCAATTTCCTTCTCCAATACAAATTTCAGAAATAGCCTTGTGCTTCAGATTGTTCATCAAAAGATCGTCGTTGATCTTAATAGTAGTAAGATCAAAAAGTGACAATGAAAACTTAAAAGAAATTGAATTCTTGCCAAGAATGAACATCCATGTATCCTCAATTCTTTGAATCAACCCATCCTCACACAAGACGTCAGAATTAAATCAGGGTCTTCTCGGATCGGCCGATTGACGAGTGTGTAAATTCACTAGTTTCGAGTTCAGATTCGTATACTTATGGTGTGTTAAATGGTTGTAATTTGATGTGAATCGGTATACATGTTGGAAAGTCATGAATCAGGTGTCTACAAGGCTATTTGAGTTGATTTTCGAAGGAAAACGAGTTGGAAGTGATCGGATCCAGAAAGAGGAAGAAACTGGCATGCGACTCGCCCAAGCAGGGGTCGGATTCGACCAAGAAGGAGGGAGTTCGAGTAGCACTGTTGGTCGAACTAAGCGCAGAAGAGTGCTGTTCGACCATGACATTCGAGTTCAACCAAGTCACTTTGTAGATCCATGGTTGAACTCGAAGCCTGAAGAGAAGCAGTACCAGTTCGACCAGGACTCTGGTCAAATCTGGGATCAGAAATCGATTTACAGGCAGATTTGACCTGGAGTTCGACTTGCCTGGAAGAGTTCGACCAAACTCTTTGGTTGAACTGATGTACGAAAACCTGCCAAATTTATATTTTGACACCTTCAGTGTATGTGTTCACTCAAAAAGCCCATCCAAGGCCCGTAAGGAGTGTTTATAAGTATAAAAGAAGAGCTTTCGTAGGAGATCAAGAATCATTCATCATCCATCCATCTCCAAATCCTACTATCATCCGAAGGAGTCGTGAGGAGAGGTTCGTCTAGCGAGTCAAGTAAGAACATACCAACTAGCCATGATTGTTCCTAGATCAATCATGGGATAGAACCGCTCTAGTAGTTCTAGGGTTATGAAAGTTTTATGAGTTAATTGAATTTCCATGTGTAAACTCTGTACAACACTACTTGTGGTTTATTCTATATATAATATTATACTTTTTTAATTCATACTCACGGTCGTTTTGTGCATCATTAACTGTTATGTAGAGTCTGAATATATCTCTTGGTTATTGATTGAGTGCGTTCACCGCTGAGCAGGATTACATGTTATAATTTTAAGTGAAGGATTCTGAAGTCTTATTAGAACTATCTTATATAGATACTTGTTAATTGAATCTTATTCGGGTTAATAAGTTGGATAAAGAGTATAACTTTATAATACCTAAAAAGGGAGATCAAATCGGGTTAGAGTACTAAGTGCACGGGAAATAATTATTTATGATAGTACCTAGAAAGGGGGTGAAGTATATCTCTTGCTCCGAGGATATTCACACGTGTTATACGCTTGTTTGCTTGTGTCTATAGAGTAAACTTGCATGGTTTAGTGATGCTTCCATAAACTACAAGGCAGAGTCGGACATCAATACATGGAAAGAAAATTAATAAGTAGAACTGGATGACCTGAAGAACTACCTAATTACTTACTTGATCACAACTGAATTTTCTCTATTGCTTGTTTATTTATCTTACTATCTTAATTATATGTTATCTAGTTTCGTACTTAAACCAAATCCAATTTGCAAATATAGTCTTAGTTAATTAGAATATAATTAAATTGATAATAATATGTCTCTTGGGTACGATAATCACTTGGTCACCTATCGAAACTACAATTGATATCCTTATACTTGAGGATTAATTTTGTGTGTTGAGAAAACACCCATCAAGTTCTTGGCGCTGTTGGCCGGGGACGACATTAATTATCTTTTGATTATTTCTAGTTTAATTGAGATTATATTATTCTTGTCTTTAATTTCTAACTCTTATTTTTCTTAGGTGTATGCTCACTAGATCAAATACAAGTGATTTAGCGCCGTATAATCCAAAGATCAGAGCATCGTCGAGAAAGAAAAAGAAGAAGAATAAGAACAAGAAAGTAGACCCAACTGAAGCTCTTAACTAAGGAGTTGAAGTTAATGTGCTGAATTTGCAAACGATTGAAGCTGCAACCGAAGTAAATTTGGAAGTAGAAGCAATCAACATGACAGCGGATCCTGATACACTTTTCATCCGGGAAGTCTTTAAAAACAATGGATCTGGCAGTGCTGGGCTATTAGGAGCAACGGGAATTGGAGCTGATTTTGATTTACATCCTACTCTTATCAGCATGATTAAAAGGAGTCCCTTCTTTGAGAAAACATTTGAAGATCCTCAGCAATATCTAAATAAATTCCTTGGGTACGCAAGCACATAATAAGATGCAGGAGCTCATGAGGATGCGAGGAAGATCATATTGTTTAAGTTCTCGCTGAATGAAAAGGCGAGAGATTGGTACGATAATCTTGATGTTGTTGAATGTGATACATGGGAGAAGTTGAAAGTGAAATTCTTGGAGCGATACATGCCACCTTCAAAGGAGTTCAAGATGAAGCAAGAAATCAATCAATTTTCTATCCATGGTAATGAGAGGTTTCATGAAACTTGGGACAGATACAAGGACATGCTTCAGAACTATCCTCAGCATGGGCTATCTAAAGCTCAATATATCAGTATTTTCTACAATGGGTTGGATTGCGATTCTCATGTTTTACTTGATGCTTCTTCTAATAGAGCACTACTTACGAAATCACCCAAGAAGCTTTTTGAAGATATTTCGATGAATTCAAGAGATTGGCCGACTGATAGAGTGAGAGGCACTTATGTCCTTGGTAAAGTAGCAAAGGTTGAGCATACTATGGTGAAGTCAGGAAGAGATGATGAGATTGTCTCTAGTCTGACTAACATTAGCAAGCTACTAGAGTCTCAGCAAAAGTAGTTCACGGATTTATCTCAGAGAGTACCAATGATGCAGTTGGATGGTGGCTATGATGGAGCTAGCCAAGAGGAGATCGAGGAGGCAAATTACACCATGGGTCAAAGTATTCAAGGAACTAGGTATCCAAATCAAGGAAACCAGAACTATCAAGGGAACTACAACAATCGTGGTCCCCCGAGTGGTTATCAACAACCAAATAGGCTGGAGTTTTCATGGAGCAATCCAATTAATGCGGTGCAGCCTCCTATCGATGTTGATCCGGGAGCTAAGGTGGAAGAAGGGAAGCCTGACTTTGAGGATACTGTGAACAGGTACATGGTGAGGAATGATGCAAGAGTAGACCGTCTTGAGGCCAACTTAGAAAAGAAGATTGATGATCATCATAAGGATTTGTCTACATAAGTAAAAAACCTTACGTTGTTAATGGGGAAGATGGCTGGAAATGTAAACAAATTGACTCAAAATATTGAGAAAGGGAAGTTTCCTTCACAAAGTATTGGGAATCCAAAGTCTTGTCATGCCATTACATTGAGGCCTGGAACGTAATATGAGGGACCGATGAAGCTGGAATCAAATTCTGAAGTGTCAGGAGCCCGATTTGACCCTAATTTGACCAGATACCAAGGTCGAATTGAACAAAGAAGGTCGAACAGGGCACCTGGGCGACGTTCGGATAAGTCAAAAGGTCAGTTCGACCAAAAATAAGTGAATTCAACCAAAGCCTCTGGTCGAACTAAGGTCGAACTCCACTATCTAGAGCACTCTGTTTTGTCTGAAGCCCAATTCGACCATGATCACTTGGATTCGACCAACCCTATTGGTCGAACCATGGTCGAACCGCCCTCTAAGGGGAAGAATGAACTTTCAGGTGTTCAGATCAATCATTATTCACCGAGTTCGACCATCTACCCAGGTCGAACTCAGGTCGAACCCACCTGTTCTGCACCGTTTTCTATATTAAATGCTCCACGTGATGTTGAAGTTACTCTAGTGTCTTCTAAAGAGCTGAATATTGAGATTATAATAGAAATGAAGTGGGAAAGAGCTCAAAGATTGAAAGTCGAAAAGGATAAGGCGGAGAAGGCTGAACGTGATGAATGGGGGATACCCAAAACAAATATACCTCTTCCCTTTCCTCTCAAGCTAGTTAAAAAGGGATTGGAGGAAAAGTTCAAGAAGTTTTCAGAAATCATAAACAAAATAAGCTTGAACATCCATTTCTCTGAAGCAATATTGGTGATGTCGTATTATGCTCGCTTTCTGAAGGATATTCTTTTAAAGAAGATAAGTGATTAGCCATAGTTTAGTAGAGAATGACCAATTCAAGAAATTATCGAACCCAAGGGAGGTAGGCACTAGTGCTTAAGCGATCTCACGTTTGTTGTAATTTTATAGAGACGAATCATCAATGGGATTGGTTGTAAACAAATAAATGACAAGTAATCAAATGCAAGCAATGATCAAACGAACAAGATGATGATGGAAAATGGTTTACCAAATTGATTAAAAGTGAGATTAACAACAATCAAGAAGTGGTAATTCTAGGAATTATGTATCAAATTCATATGTATCATGGATTGAAGACTAAGGGCCAACACTAAAATCATCTAAACTCCCTCTCGAGATGGATAGGATATGAATATCAAATAGCTCAATGGATTGGTTCTCACTTAAACAATTCCAACTAGGTACTAAGCTTAAATGAGAGTCCCTTCACACAATTAATCAATCTCTCGATCAAACCAATCACATGTCCTACCAAAGGGTTCTAAACTATGAAGGACTTCTCAATCTCTTCACAATCTATAATGCACATGAAGTGTTTGATGAAATGATTCACTTAATTATCCTAAGCATATAATTGATTTCTCAATCTAATCACATATCTAGAACAACTAAACACACAAATCATCAATACAATTCAAGCAATTAATAATCAATGGTAGAAAATCATAGATCCAATAAACATATGAATTCAAATACACAAATCCCCAAAATTATCCAACAACTCTCATGTTGCTAATCTCACAAGGGAGATTAGCCTACCATATTAACAAGGAAATTAACATAGACATTAATATCCTTACAAAACATGATGAAACTATGAGGTTTAATACAAGAAATGAATGGAAACTCCCTTGATGTCACTTCAATGGTGAGTTCCTTCCTTCCCTTGTTATCTTCCTCTCTTCCTTGCTTCTTTTCTTCAATTGGATGATGATTTTGATGGTAGGATGATTGTAGATCCACTGGATGGTGAATGGATGAAGATGAAGGTGAAAAATGGAGGAAATGGTGTGTGAGGTGTGTGGGGAAGGTGGAATTTCGGATCTCCTTTCAATTGTTGAATAAATGAGTATTTATACTCCTTGGGAAGATTCTAGAAGTTTCTGAAAATTTCAGCAGTTTTAACACCTACACGGCTCGTGTGCAGCACACGGCCACAGGGGTGGCCGTGTTGTGTTATCTGGTGTCCACGCACGGCTAACGGCACAGGCCCGTGCGAGAAACTCGACCCGTGTTTCTGCACACGGTCCGTGTCCTGCACTCGGCCACAGGGATAGCCGAGTTGGTGCTTCTTGCGTCCGCACATGGTCACTTCTTACAGGGCCGTGTTCCGTACATGGTCCGTGTAGGTGCACGCCATGTTTTACTTCTTCCGTTTTTGCCCGTTCTCCCTCGTTTCAACTCCAAATTTAGATCCGCTTTTTCCTATGCCATCCTTATCATATCTAGCATCCAATAAAAAGTGAAAATCATAGGTTTAAGCTCATTCACACACATTTCAATAAAAACACAAAATACAACCAAATAACACATAAAATACGGATAAAAATATACGAAAAGACACATAAAAAGATACTAAAATATAGGTGAAAATATCACTCATCACACCCCCAAACTTAAAGTGTTGTGCGTCCCCGCACAACGAAAATGATAAACCAAGGAAAGTAATTTTCACCTAGGAAAAGACTAAACGAACATAAGTAACAACACATCAATAATAATAAGAATCACAATTTATGCTAAGTCATCCTACAACATTAGATTCATGACATGAAAAATTAACAAGTTCAATCTAAAGAGAATGATAGTGTAATATAGTCCCTTTTTTAAGTTCAAGCCTCACATAGGATATAAATGTCACTCAACACTCTTTAAAATAGGGTAAAACAACACTCATCAATCGATTGGCTCGACTCGCTATAAGCTTGCTCGTGGACTACATTCACAAACCACCAAAGTTTAAATTAATGATCAAAAAGGTCTTTAATTGGGATGTAATGATAGGCTCTTTGGTAAGGTAGGAAGAGTATGGATAATAGTGACTAACAAGTGTAAGTAATCGAAGAGATGATCAACTTCCTCAACTTCTCCACTTTTCTTTCTTCCTTTCTCAACTTTGGTAATTACAAGCACTAATCATCAACTTTCCTTAGATTTTGAGCTTCTTTTAATGCATGCTTCCTTCTTTGAACTTTTAAGTACTTGAGCATATTGTTATTGCTTTGCTCATTTTCTTATTTTGAGGTTGCATGTCCATTCTTTCTTGTGCTCTTTTTCATCCTTTTTCTTGCTTGTGTACCATTTCCTTTTTTCTTTTTCTTCCTTATCAAACCTTTCTAGTTACCATCTCCTCAATCACCCACACAAATGGTATATATGTAAGGCTTAAGTGGGTAATCACGGCTTGTAATGTGCTTATATCACAATAAATAGGCTTTAAGGCTCAAAGTGGTTGACTAGGAATGATGTTCAAGGTAGGGACATATATGATAATGACTATAAATGACAAGGATGGCCTTAGATCATTTCACTAATCTCCACAAATCGGGCTCATTCCTATAGTCCTTGAGCAAGTTTTAGCTTATCAAAACTCAATCGATCCACTCATGAAGGAAAAAACCATGTATGCACGGTTGAGGCTCAAATTCTCACAAGCTTGTGCTCGGACCTTAGGAAACTTATTACACCACATTCATCTCAAAATTGAACAAGTTAAGTAAAACATGTCACAATTCGAAAGTGTAGAGATTCTTAATCATAACTTGTCATCACTTACTACCATAACATATCACCACTCATGTTCAAAAATGACTCACAACATCCCAAAACAAACCACCAAACATACTAAGACAAAAATAAGAAAACACACAAAACATAAAATAAAGACTCAACAAACAAGAAACAAAACAAAAACACATAACATGCAAAAACAACAATCACCATCATTAAACAATAAAGCACACATTCAAATCATCCATAACAATGTAAGCTCACAATCATCCCAACCTTGATTGAAAAGGAAATCCTAAATTACGAAAGTAAACATCCCAAAAATATAACAAATGAAGAAACATGCTAATCACAATAATCCAAATCAACATAAATTATGCTAAACACATAAAAGTGGTAGGGTGTAGAATGAACTCCCTCAATAAGCATTTGATAGTGGAAGTTGTTAGCTCCGAGCTCAATTCGTGCTTCCAATACCCTTCATACATGCTCAACAAAACCATTAGCTCAACAATTGCCTTAAAAATATGGATTCACATGCACTTCAACACCACCAATCATACCAAAACTCATGAGAAAAATTTTAAAATTTACCAATTTTTACAAGAAGACTTATCATTATCAAAATATCATCATATCAAGCACACTCAATTGGTGAGTCACACCACACACTCTCCCCCCAAACTTAAATCGAAACAAGTTGAGACTTAAGTTTGCAAAAAGTTGTGAGACTTACCCTTATAGTTTCCATTGATGGTCATCTTGTGGAGAAACCATGAAACACTTCTCCTTTCTTCAACATGCATTTTTCTCACAAGCACAATCCACCTACAAGACCAAAATCAACAAAAAAACATCAAAATAACAAAAGAATGGGTTGCCTTCCATTTAGCGCTAAGTTTAACGTCTTCAAGCCGGACGGAATTTCACGATCATTGGACCAAAGAATGGTCCATCCCACTTTCTCCTCGCATCCTTACTTTGAACATTAGCTTGGCCTTCTTCTTGTCCACTAGCTCAACCTCACCATTCTTGCTTACAAGCATCAAATCGTCATTGAGAAGTGATTCTAGTGGACTTCCTCTTTCTCCTTTGTCGAGTTTCCAATCGAGCTCCGATGCTTTCATCCTATTAACATCACAAGAAGACAAGTTAGCATTTGACAATTTCATATAATCATGAAGAAATGAATTTAAATTGTCAAAGAGAAGAGAATCATGATCATCGAAATCATCCGGAGGCTTTAAGTGAGACTTGGCTCCTTTTTTCTTTTTACACATGAACGTGACACTCTTTTCTTTTGAGCTCAAGGATAACTCTTCTCTACCAACATCAATTCTTTCTCTTCCCGTAGCTAGAAATGGCCTTCCCAAAATGAGTGGAACTTTGGGGTCCGCCTTCACTTCCAAAATCATGAAGTCGACCGGGAAAAGCTAGCCCCTTCACCTTTACCTCCACGTCTTCAACAATTCCTAGTGGCTTCACAACCTCACCATTGACAACTTCAAGACGGATAGTAGTAGGCTTTAGCTTTCCAATTGCAAGGTCTTTGAACGTGGCATGAGACATCACGTTAACGCTTGCCCCCAAGTCACACAATGCATCAAGGGTACCTTTCTTTTCAAAATCACAAGGGATTATGAACTTCCCCGGATCACCAACTTTTGTAGGCCCCCCTTTTTGCATTGATCCACTTGCTTCGGGTTGCTCTTCTTTCCTTTTTTTCTCATACTTTTTCTTGAGCTCTTTCACATACTCCTCAAACTCCTTTTTCTTCTCCTCTTTTACAAACATTTGTGGATATGGAATAGGGAATGGAGTGATCGGAATACCCCAATAATCACGTTTGTACTCCTCTTCTTTACCCTTTTCTTCCACTTTCTTTTCCTCTTGCACCTTTTTCCACTTAGGTATCCATTTAAGCCCCTTCTCTTCTTTCTTACTTATCTCTTCCATTTCTTCAACAACCTTGCTTTCCACCAACCCTTCTTCAACCTTCGTTCCTCCTTCATATCAACCAACAAATATTGAGCTTTGGGATTCACTTTGGTTGTGGCCGGAAACTTTCTTTTTTGTTGAGCACTCAATGAACTTGCCATTTGTCCAACATTGTACTCCAAAGTTTTGCATCTTCTATCACTATTTTCCTCAATAGCTTTTAATCTTCTTTCATTATTTTCCTCAAGAGCTTTGAATCTTCTTTCATTAGCTTCATCTCTAGCTTTGTTTGATGCAATCAATTGTTCAAGTAGCTCATCGGTTGATGCTCTTCCCTCATTGTTCGGTGCCTTAGCTCCCGGTTGATATCCCGGAGGATACGCAACCGCATTGCTCGGATTAGAGTAAGAGAAGTTGTTTTGCCTTTGTTGTTGTTGTGGGTATGAGCTTCCACTACTTTGACCATTAAAGCCCCCTTGCCTTGGTGAATAGTTTCCTTGACTTTGGTTGAAATTACCTTGGTAATTGTTTTGGAAATTCCCTTGGTAGTTTCTTCCTTGCATGTACGACACATCCTCAACACGTGGCATAGAGTTGGCCCATTGTTCACCATTCATAACATTCGGAGGTAGCACACCCTGCTCTACTTGTAGCCCCTCAACCATATTCGTTCCTTGATTGTTCACACTTTGATTCAAGTTTATTTGCTTCATGACCTCTGCCACTATCTTTTTTATGCTTGGCATACTTGGTTCAACACTTACACTCTTCACATTATATTGTTGCCCTTGATCAAAACTTTCAAATCCATAGCATCCACTTACCCTCTCCGATGTCCATTGGTACACATTTGTAGCAATCTCTTCAAAAAATTTTATGGCCCTTTCCGGAGTCACTCCAAGTATGGATCCACCTGCCGAAGCATCAACAAGCACTCTTTGCCCATTCACAAGTCCTTGATAGAAAAATCCAACTTGTTAATTCTCCGGGAAACCATATTGTGGACACTTGCGTAGCATATCCTTAAACCTTTCCCACGCTTCATAAAAACTCTCTTGAGGCATTTGCTTGAATTGAGTGATCAAGCTCTTCATTTGAAGCGTCTTGTAAGGTGGGAAGTATTTGTTCAAAAACATTTGTGATAGTTCGTCCCATGTGTTGCACTTACCGGGAGTAAGAGTGGAGAGCCATGTTCTTGCTCTATCCTTTAAAGAAAACGGAAACAACCTCATCTTGATACACTCTTCACTCACCCCATTCATCTTGACGGTGTTGGCAATCTCAATGAATTGAGCTAGATGAGCATTAGGATCTTCATTCGGAGCTCCACTAAATTGTTGCTCTCTCACCAATGAAATCAAGCCCATTTTAAATTCAAAGTTGTTGGCATGAATTGGTGGTCCCATCATTTGTGGCATTGTCCTCGGCATGAAGAAATCCCGGATCATCCTTTGATCATTTTGCATTTCATGTTGCACCGGAGGTGGAGGTGGTGGCACATAAGCTTGTTGTGGAGGAGCATAAGCTTGTTGAAAGCCTTGTTGCCTTATAACTTGTTGCACCATTTGTTGAAGAAAAGCTTGGTTGTTCATAGCTCCATGATTTTGATAGGCTTGTTGAGGAAGATTTGCATTGAATTGAGGTGCGTTGTCATGCACGTTCATATTGTGTCCTCCTTCCCTATCATGCTCTATCTCCACGCGATTATCTTCTTGAAAATTCTCCATAAAATCACTATTTTTGGTTTTGTTCTCTCTTCTCCTTCTCCTCAAAGTGTTTTCAAGCTCTAGATCAATTGGTTCGACTTGCTTCCCTTTTGACCTCGTTTGCAAACACCTTCAAGATAAGAGAAATTAGAACAATTTTTCACAAAGCAAATACAAGTAAACAAATAAAATAAAAAAAATGTCTCTATTAAGATTGCTCAAAACGATCCTTCTTCAAGCTACTAGCAACCGTTGCCTCCCCGGCAACGGCGCCATTTGATTAGCCATAGTTTAGTAGAGAATGACCAATTCAAGAAATTATCGAACCCAAGGAAGGTAGGCACTAGTGCTTAAGCGATCTCACGTTTGTTGTAATTTTATAGAGACGAATCATCAATGGGATTGGTTGTAAACAAATAAATGACAAGTAATCAAATTCAAGCAATGATCAAACGAACAAGATGATGATGGAAAGTGGTTTACCAAATTGATTAAAAGTGAGATTAACAACAATCAAGAAGTGGTAATTCTAGGAATTATGTATCAAATTCATATGTATCATGGATTGAAGACTAAGGGCCAACACTAAAATCACCTAAACTCCCTCTCGAGATGGATAGGATATGAATATCAAATAGCTCAATGGATTGGTTCTCACTTAAACAATTCCAACTAGGTACTAAGCTTAAATGAGAGTCCCTTCACACAATTAATCAATCTCTCGATCAAACCAATCCATGTCCTACCAAAGGGTTCTAAACTATGAAGGACTTCTCAATCTCTTCACAATCTATAATGCACATGAAGTGTTTGATGAAATGATTCACTTAATTATCCTAAGCATATAATTGATTTCTCAATCTAATCACATATCTAGAACAACTAAACACACAAATCATCAATACAATTCAAGCAATTAATAATCAATGGTAGAAAATCATAGATCCAATAAACATATGAATTCAAATACACAAATCCCCAAAATTATCCAACAACTCTCATGTTGCTAATCTCACAAGGGAGATTAACCTACCATATTAACAAGGAAATTAACATAGACATTAATATCCTTACAAAACATGATGAAACTATGAGGTTTAATACAAGAAATGAATGGAAACTCCCTTGATGTCACTTCAATGGTGAGTTCCTTCCTTCCCTTGTTATCTTCCTCTCTTCCTTGCTTCTTTTCTTCAATTGGATGATGATTTTGATGGTAGGATGATTGTAGATCCAATGGATGGTGAATGGATGAAGATGAAGGTGAAAAATGGAGGAAATGGTGTGTGAGGTGTGTGGGGAAGGTGGAATTTCGGATCTCCTTTCAATTGTTGAATAAATGAGTATTTATACCCCTTGGGAAGCTTCTAGAAGTTTCTGGAAATTTCAGTAGTTTTGACACCTACACGGCTCGTGTGCAGCACACGGCCACAGGGGTGGCCGTGTTGTGTTATCTGGTGTCCGCGCACGGCTAACGGCACAGGCCCGTGCGAGAAACTCGACCCGTGTTTCTGCACACGGTCCGTGTCCTGCACTCGGCCACAGGGATGGCCGAGTTGGTGCTTCTTCCGTCCGTGCATGGTCACTTCTTATAGGGCCGTGTTCCGTACACGGCCCGTGTAGGTGCACGCCCTGTTTTACTTCTTCCGTTTTTGCCCGTTCTCATTCACACACATTTCAATAAAAACACAAAATACAACCAAATAACACATAAAATACGGATAAAAATATACGAAAAGACACATAAAAAGATACTAAAATCTAGGTGAAAATATCACTCATCAAGAAGCTTGAATGGAATTGAAATGGTGAATTTGTCTGAGAACTATAGCTCGATCATTCAAAGGAAGCTGCCAGCTAAGTTGAAGGATCCGGGAAGCTTCACTATCTTATGTGAGATTGGAAAGGGGCCGGCACGTAAAGCATTGTGTGATCTTGGGGCATGCATCAACTTGATGCCTTTGTCCACTTTTCAAAGGCTTGGTTTGGGGAAATTAACTCCCACAACAGTTGCTCTACAACTAGTGGATAGGTCTATGACTTTTTCGAAGGGTGTTATTGAAGATGTTCTTGTCAGCGTAGAGAAGCTTGTCTTTCCTGTGAATTTTCTTGTGCTAGAGATGGAAGATGACAAGGATAATGTCCCTCTTATCTTAGGGAGACCTTTTCTTGCTACTGCGGGAGCCATGATAGATGTGCAGAAGGGTGAGTTGTGGCTAAGGATGGATAAAGAAGAGGTCCTATTTAACCTTGACAAAGCAATGAAGATGCCAATAGAGATGCAGTGTCCTAATATTGATGTAGTGGAGGAGATTGTGAAGGAAGTCATGTCTTTGATTCTGTCAAAGGATCCTCTTGAGACGTGTTTGGTGGAGTCTCTTACTTTTCCCACTACTGAGCTAGATGAACTCTCCAATGAGGTATGTATTGAATTTCTTGAAAACTTTTTTGCTTTAGGTGATGACATGTATGAGTCGATAAGGACCAAAACTGAAGAGGTCAAGTAGACTAGGAAGTACTTGCCATTGGATAGAGACAATGCACCTCAAGAAAAGAATAAAGAGGAGTTGAAATCGCTAGCGGAGCACTTGAAGTATGCCTACCTAGGTGACAATGAAAAATATCCGGTAATTGTATCTTCTTCCCTTGGTGATGATCAACTTGAGGAATTGTTAGATGTGCTTAGAAAGTATAAGTCTGCTATTGGTTGGTCTCTTGATGATTTAAAGGGGATTAGTCCTTCCTATTGCATGCATAGAATAAGATTATTAGATAAGGCTAAGAGTAGCATTCAGAATCAGTGGAGGGTGAATCCCGCTATTCAATAAGTGATTAGGAAGCAAATCTTAACGTGGCTTGATGCAGGAATTATTTATCCTATTAGTGATAGTCCCCATGTGAGTCCATTGCATGTTGTTGCTAAAAAGGGGGGCACGACTATAGTGAAAGCCGAAGATGGTGAGACTTTAGCCACTAGGATTCCTACGAGATGGCGTGTGTGTACGGATTACAGGAAACTGAATAAAAATACATGCAAAGACCATTTTCCCCTTCCTTTCATGGATCAAATGCTTGATCGTCTTGCAGGGTATGAGTTTTATTATTTCTTGGATGGGTACTCGGGTTATAATTAAATTATGATTGCACCCGAGGATCAAGAAAATACTACTTTTACTTACCCTTATGGAACTTTTGCCTTTAGGAAGATGCTTTTTGGACTATGTAATGCACTGCTACATTTCATCGTTGCATGATGACCATATTTGATGGGTTGATAGAAAAGATCATGGAGGTATTTATGGATGATTTTTCTGTGTTTGTTTCCTCCTTTGATATTTGTTTATCTAACCTTGCTACTGTTTTGAAGAGATGCCAAGATACTAATCTTGTCTTGAATTGGGAGAAGTGCCACTTCATGGTAAGAGATGGGATTGTTCTTGGCCATCATATTTCAGCCAAGGGATTGCAGGTGGATAGAGCAAAGGTGGTGGTAATTAAGACTCCACCTACTAATGAAAGGGGAGTGCGGTCCTTCCTTGAACACACCAGTTTTATAGAAGATTCATAAAAGACTTCTCGAAATACTCCAAGCCCTTATCTCATTTACTTGAAAAGGATGTTCCTTTTGTTTTTGATGAAGAATGTCTAACAGCTTTTCAGGTTTTGAAAGAGGCGCTTATTACTGCACCTATCTTGATCACACCGGATTGGACTCAACCGTTTGTACTTATGTGTGATGCGAGTGATTTAGCACTTGGAGTGGTGCTTGGGCAGTTGAAGAAAAAGAAATTCTGTGTCATTTACTATGCGAGTAAGACTTTTAATGCTGCACAAAAGAACTACACGGTGACTAAAAAGAAGTTTATAGCTATAGTGTATGCGTTCAATAAGTTTCGACAGTATTTGGTTGGCATGAAGACTATAGTGTACGCGGATCACTTTGCGATCCGATACTTGATGGAAAAGAGGGAAACAAAGCCAAGGATCATTAGATGGATTCTTCTTCTGTAGAAATTTGATATGGAGATCCGAGAGAAGAAGGGTACTGAGAATGTTTTGGCAGATCACCTATCAAGGTTAGAGATAAGGGAGCATTGTGATGATTCTTTCGATTACATTGAAGAGATGTTCCCTGATGAGAAGATAATGGCAGTGCTTGTTGAAGGAGCAGAAAAAGCATGTGTGGTGGTTACTCAAGGGATGGATCCATGGTATGTGGATTATGTGAATTACATTGCCGTAGGAGAGATACCGAGATATCTCAACCGATATCAACTTGCAAAGTTCAAGAGGGATGTTGAGACATTTATATGGTATGATCTGTTTGTCTACAAGATAGGAACGGATTCTATAGTCCGTATGTGTGTGCCTAAGATAGAGATGGAGAGTGTTCTTGATTTTTGCCATGCACAACCTAACGCGGGGCATTTTGGAGCTCAAAAGACGACAGCAAAGGTACTTCAATCTGCTCTTTATTGTCCGACTTTGTTTAAAGATTGTGAAACCTATGTGGCGACATGCGATAGATGTCAAAGGATGGGGATCATAAGTCGACGAGATGAGATGCCACTTCAGCCAAGCATTGTTGTTGAGATCTTCGATGTATGGGGGATCAATTTTTTGGGGTCTTTTCCTCCATCTAGTGGATTTCTTTACATCGTTTTAGCAGTGGATTGTGTTTTTAAGTGGGTGGAAGCCATTCCCACTCGTGTGAATGATTCAAGAACTGTTTTATCTTCTTAAAGAAATATATTTTTGCCCGTTATGGAGTTCCTAGAGCATTGGTGAGTGATGAAGGGTCTCACTTCGTCAACAAACTTCTTGAAAAGGTGCTTAAGGATTATGGGGTCAAGCATAGGGTTACTACACCCTATCACCCTCAAGCGAATGGGCAAGCTAAAGCCTCCAACGACAAGTGAAGCAAATTTTGGAGAAGGTAGTCGGAACCAATAGGAAGGATTGGGCTATGAAGCTTGATGATGTGTTGTGGGGGTTTCGGACTGCTTATAAGATGGTGTTGGATATGTCACCGTACCAAATCATCTATGGAAAGCCGTGCCACTTACCCGTAGAGATTCAACACAAAGCTTTTTAGGCATTGAGGAGTTTGAACTTGTTTTTAAAGGATCAAAAGGAGTTGAGGATGACTCATATTAATCAATTGGATGAGTTTAGAAATCGAGTTTACAAGAACTCGGAGATCTACAAGGAGAAAATGAAGAAATGGCATGATTCAAAGGTATCATACAAGGAGTTCAAGCAAGGTGATGACGTATTACTTTTTAACTCTCGTTTGAAGTTTTTCGCAGGAAAAATGAAATCAAAGTGGACAGAGCCGTTCATTATCCATAGAGCCTGCGGAGGGGAGTTTTGAGCTTATGGACAAAGATGGGGACATTATCGCAGCGAATGGGCATCGATTGAAGCATTACAAGTCGCCGGATGATGTTTGCATTGTCTTTGAGGATACCTTGCACTAGATTGGTACCGTCGTGACTCTTCGACGTTAAACATGAGCGCCTGTTGGGGGCTTTTCCTCCTGTTTTATTGCTTTATTATTTCTTTTGTGTGAGTAAGAAATTTTTATATTTGACGTGCTTACTTATCGGTAATTATATTTCTTTGCAAACTTAGTTCTCACTATAGTTTCTACTAAGTTTGGGGGGTGTGATGTACTTACCTCATTGAAGCAGTGAGAGTATAATCTTTTCTTTATGACGTTTGTTAGAGGAGTTGATTTTTTGCGACATATCAAAACTTTTACCGATTGCGGTGTGTCGACTTTTTGCAATTTGCCTAATGTTTTGTGGTGTTTGGTGTTGTTTTTGTGTGTCATATGCGGAGTTACCCATGGATATCAAGTTTAAGATTGATTATTGAGCTAATTTTGATTTGATACATAATGTTTTTGTTTGAGCTTAGAGTGTGCAGGGGATGAAGAAAATTCGAGTTTGGAGCATCAGGTGGTCAGTTCGACTAGACATGCAGGTCGAACGTGGAAGCCCTGGTCAAACTGGAGATCAGAGACTTCGGTACAGGTCGATTTGACCAAGCAGATGAGAGTTCGACCAGGGGTTCGACCAAGAAGGACGTCGAACTGGCGATCAGATAGTTTTTCAAGAAGATTCAACCAAGAGGTGATAGGTTCGACCACACGGTTTGATCGAATCAAGGTCGAATTGCGAACCTGATAAATCTGAACTGGCGAGTTCAACCACGACTATAGAGTTCAACTAGAGCACTTGGTCGAACAGAGGTCGAATAATGATGATGGATTGTCCAGAATAGGAGTTCGATCTTGGATTCGACCATGACAATCCGATTCGACCACGCGATTAGATCGAATCCAGGCCAGTTAAGTTGATTTTAAACCCGATTCTCATCCTCATTCGAGCACTTCACACACCACCTCCACCCAAATTCCCTCCGAATTGAAAACCCTACATTCCAAACTCCAAAATTAATTGATTTTGCTTAGTTTTAACCACAATCCACACATATTTCACTCAAGTTTTCGTGATTTTGGACTAATTTGGTTGTGAAACAAGGGTTCCGAAGTAAAAATTGAGAGTTGTCACACTTGTTCATTCTATAGCCATGGCAGGTTCAAAAGGTACATTTTCTCAACTCTATTACCCTAGGATCGAAGTTCTAATTGTCGATTGCAAGTGGGTAGGTTGATTGAATGAGTTTTCATAAGAATTCATGGTGTATTTTGAAGTTATTATGTGCAAATTCATATGAATGATTGAGGGGATTGTTTTGATTGTTCAATTGTTGTCAAACCTTGATGTTTATGTGAATTTGGGTGTAATTGAGGAATGTGAGATGAGGCATGTTTGATTGTGAGTAAATTAATTGAGTTTGAGTAGTTTTCATGATGGATTGCTTGAATTTGAGTAGTAATGCATGCTTGTGGTTGATTGATCTTATTGCATACTTGATGATTGGAATGAAGTTGAATAAGCATGTGAATTTAATTGTTGGATCATGAGGATGGAACATGCTTGTCTAGTTTGACTATGCATTGAAAAACTTGAAATCTTTAGTAGAGTTAAATGTATTAGTTTGGTTTTTCCTTTTTGTTGTGGTATTGAAATATTGATTTTAAGAAAAGAAAAGGAAGACGAGATTCGTTCTAAGAAGAGGCAAGATAGGCCATCTCGTGATGATGCTGTGACAAAGAAGCTAAGGCTTCAGGAGCGATTGCCCATGAATTTCAAGGTGCGAATGAATGAATGGGATGAGATCAAAGAAAAATGGGGAGAAGTGTCAGATAAGATTGCTCGAACGAGGTATCAAGATGATGGAGTGATGATTACTATGCACATTCATGATAATGTTCAGTGGATGTTTGATCAAGTTGGTATTCGTAACTTTATGGAGTTGAAAAAGCCTACTTATTTCCATGTGACTGAGGAAGTCATTTGTTCGATTACTGTGAAGAAGGGTTCGACCCATCTTCCATATGAGTGTTCATTCCAGCTCGGAGGTGAGAAGAGGGCATGGTCAGTGGAGGATTTGAATATCTTGTTTCAGACTCCTAGAGGGATATCAAGGAATGAGAATGGGTATTTCAATACAAACAGATTCTGGAGAGAGATTTCTGGTGAGGATGTGGATTACAAGATTAGCAGTGCTCGTGCTTCATTGATTCAGAATCCAGTGATTCAGTATATGGATAGAATATTGAGCAATACTTTGTTCACCCGTTCTGAAGGAAGTTGTATGGTGAGGGGAGAGTTGTATGCTCTCTGGTGCATGCTCAATGGAGTGAGGTTTAATGTGGGCTCTTATTTAATTAATCAGCTATGGAGATTCAGGTGCTTGCCATTTCAGAGAGTGAATATAGGAGGGATGCTTACTTCGGTAGCTGAGAACTATCATATGGACTTCGTCAGCATTTCACCCATCCTGAAGGATCCCAATATGGTGATGAGTACATGTGTGAATGGTGGATTTGCCCATCTGAGGGATGGAGATTGGTTCTTCACGAAATGATCGAAGCCCTTTACTTTCATGTTTCCTTTTGATGTGAGTGTGTTGACTACTATTAGGAATAAAGGGAACATGTTGATGAACATACTAGGGCACACTGCTCTCTCCATCACTTGGTTGACAAAAGGTGATTGGAGGACCGTAGCTCAGACGTACGCTGAGGGGATGATGGAGGAGCTTCAGAGGATTGTTGACGAAGGGCGATTTCAGCCACAGCAACATCCATAGCAGCAGCATGAGCTTGGAGAGGATCAGGTAGATCTAAAGATAGGAGATCTACAGCCGCACGAGATGCCACCACGACCTATTCTAGCAGTACCACAGTAGCAGTGGGCTGATCCTGATGCTTATTTTCAGGAGCATTTTTGATTGATTCATGAGCAGTTCGCCATGCTGAATGCGAACCAGCAGGAGATGAATAGGCAGCTGGAATTGGTGAATGCGAACTACGCAGCACTGGATGGAAAGTACAACACACTACAGAATAACTATGGGGAGATGGATAAGAGGTTGGAGAGGATGTATGTTCATGAGCGCAAGTTGGATAGAAAGTTAAACAGTCTTCATAGAGATTTGGTCGATTGCACTCGGAGATGAGTGATGGTGATGACGAAGAGGGTGCGAGCGATGATGACGCTCTGGAGGAGTAGAATACACCAGGTTTTTGTTCTTTGTCTGTTTCTTCTCATCTCCCTTCTTTTTTTCTCTTTACATGATGGGTATTTATGGTGTGAGTGGCATTTACGTTTATTGAAATGATTGGATGTTAGGTTGAGAAGTGATGATTGATACTTGAGGGTGGTTATACTTGTATGGATTGTCTTGCTATGAGGCTTCTTGGTTTAGTATGATGCATATGTATTTTACATGTGTTAACTTTTATTGATTAGAAGCATGTATGCTTGATAAGTATGTGGATTCATTGTGAAATTGATCTTGGTTATTTACTTTGAGGAGTACTTATAAATCTATTTACCCATGTGAGAATTTGAGCCGTTTAAATCATGTTTAATCATGATAATTTATTCTTGAGGGAATCATTCGTATGACCGTATTCTAGAACTTGGCTTAGCGTCTTGTGTGAAGCTTATGATTGATGAATTGCTAGGACATGATCTTAGGTCATTATTGTGTAATTGAGTCACTTAACAAAAATTTTACCTTACCTGTTAATATATGTATCATTGTGAGCCCTTTTGAGCCTTAAAAAACTTTTTCTTTAGCAAGCCTTGATAAAAAGCCTTATTAAACCTTTACTTGAGCCTTGTTGAATATCCTTTTCGAAGTATCTGGTTTGACTAGGAAGTATCTGGTTCGACCAGGACTCTGGTCGAATCTGGGATCAAAAACCAATTTACAGGCAGATTTGACCTGGAGTTCAACCTGCTTGGGAGAGTTCGACCAACCTCTTTGGTCGAACTAATGTACGAAAACCTGCCAAATTTGTATTTTTACACCTTCAGTGAGTGTGTTCGCTCAAAAAGCTCATCCAAGGCCCGTAAGGAGAGTTTACAAGTATAAAAGAAGAGCTTTCGTAGGAGATTAAGAATCATTCATCGTCCGTCCATCACCAAACCCTACCATCATCCGAAGGAGTCGTGAGGAGAGGTTCGTCTGGCGAGTCAAGTAAGATCATACCAACTAGCCATGATTGTTCCTAGATCAATCATGGGCTAGAACCACTCTGGTAGTTCAAGGGTTATGAAAGTTTTATGAGTTAATTGAATTTTGATGTGTCAACTCCATACAACACTACTTGTGGTTTATTCTATATAAGATTGTGCTTTTTCAATTCATACTCACGGTCATTTTGTGCATCATTAACTATCATGTAGAGTCTGAATACATCTCTTGGTTATTGATTGAGTGCGTTCACCGCTGAGCAGGATTATACGTTATAATTCTAAGTGAAGGGATTCCGAAGTCTTATTAGAACTATCTTATATAGATACTTGTTAATTGAATCTTATTCGGGTTAATAAGTAGGATAAAGAGTATAACTTTATAGTACCTAAAAAGGAAGATCAAATCGGGTTAGAGTACTAAGTGCACGGGAAATAATTGAGTATGATAGTACCTAGAAAGGGGGGTGAAGAATATCTCTTGCTCCGAGGATATTCACACGTGTCATACGCTTATTTTCTTGTGTCTATAGAGTAAACTTGCATGGTTTAGTGATGCGTCCATAAACTACAAGGCAAAGTCGGACATCAACACATGAAAAGGAAATTAATAAGTATAACTGGATGACCTGAAGAACTACCTAATTACTTACTTGAGCACAATCGAATTTTCTCTATTGCTTTTTTATTTACCTTGCTATCTTAATTATATGTTATCTAGTTTCGTAACTAATTCAAATCCAATTTGCAAATATAGTCTTATTTAATTAGAATATAATTGAATTGATAATAATCCATCTCTTGGGTACGATAATCACTTGGTCATCTATGGAAACTACAATTGATATCCTTATACCTGAGGATTAATTTTGTGTGTTGAGAAAATGTCCATCATTGATACCTAGTCAAATCGACTTGGTAATACTCCGCTATCGGAGTAATCAATCCACCAATATTAACCTTCTGGAATGAGTGAGTAGAGAACTTATACAGCTACTGGAAAAAGTACGCCGCCACATTAAAGTGAACTCCGTTCATCATACACCATAGCACGTACAGCTCTCCTCTAGGTATACAACTTCCCTCAGCTCGAGCAAACAAGGTGTTGCTCAGAATCCAGTCCATATATGATATCACAGGGTTGAGAATAAAAGCAACCTTCATGGTATTTGCATTGTAATCATCTCGCCTCCCCGAAATAGACCTCCAAAACTCATCAGCATTAAAACCCTCATTTTCCACTTCAGAAATATCTGTTGGACATCCAACCATCTCGTTAAACTCACTTGTGTACATGAACTTCAGCTGGCCACCTATCTGCATCCACAATCTATAGGAAAGATAATAATCTCCATGATCAACTCTCATCGTGCACAATACTTTAGCTGTGATGTGGTAATACGTCTCCCTCTTCAGCTCCATAAATTGAGTGATCCCTACTCGATTAAACATCCAACGAATATCGTTGATGATGTTCATCTCCAACATAGCTTGATCATCCTAATACCTCGTCCTTGTTATCTTATCAAAAATAGCTCCCCATAACTCTTCTTTCTCCTCCCAGTCATCAATCGTATGCCAAAATTGGAAGGTTTTCTCTTATCTCTCTTTAACTTCTTTGCAACCTCACCCTTTTTAGGAGACTTAGTCTCCTTCCTTTTCAAAGATGATGTTATTCCTTTACCTACAAAGATTATATTTCAATACAAAATAGAGGAAATTAAACAAATATGCCCAATCTAAGACTAATTAAAGCATGAATTCTACTCAAGACTTCAAATTCATATGCTATAATCGATTCATGAATCAATTTCCCAAAATCTCAAGTGTACACTTCAAAAATATCAGACATATATACTCAAAACCTTCAATAAAGAGGAAATTAAAATCAAAAGTCATAAGTCTCAACTTCACATATTCAACATGCTTCTAAAATCTAAAATTCAATAAATATACCAAGCATGCTCAACTTCCACAATTCAATTGCACAACATCATTACTTCAAATCAACGAGCCCATTCATAAATTATGAAATTAAACTCAAACCCGTAAGATATGCATCATCAACTTCATAAAATTTCATCAATCCAACGTAAATTGAACTCATGCAAATTCATGTAAAATTTCAACAAAAACACCAAAAATTCAATACGTCAATTCCAACTAAGAATATTTTTAATCAACTAACCCAATCTTCACTAAGCATATTTCACTTCAATTCAAGGGTAAAGAAGTAAGAAAACATACCTTTATCTCCAAACATGGTGTGTGTATAGCGTTTGGCAAAAATCCCCAAAACTGAGTGGAACTGTCCAAAATCGGACTTGAATCCTCCAAATCTTAGATGTGGAAGTGTGTTGAGAGAAAGAATTAAGTGTGGGATGAGTTTAGAGCGAATTTCTTACAGATTGGAACGAGAGCTCGGGGAAAGGTGATGGGAAAATGGTTGAACAGCGTACAAAAACTGCTTATATTCAAGACTTCCAAACCCAATTCGACTCGAACTGCGTGGTCGAACTAGGCCCACTTGGTCAAATTGGGTGTCTATCTGCTGAAACATATGTAGCTCGACCTCAGTTCGACCAACTTGTCATGGTCGAACTGCAGTAGGTTGGTCGAACTACACCTCTGTAAACTAAAAAGTCTCCCTTGTTCAACTCGACCGCAGCTCAGCCATAATGATTTGGTCGAGCTACAGAGTCCTGGTCGAGCTGGCCTCCTATAAACTGAACAAGTCCTCCTCACGTAGCTCGACCGTAGCTCGACTAGAAATTTTTGGTCGAACTGGCCTTCTGGACACTCATTTTCTCGTGCTTTTCTTCATCACCTATAAAACTCAGACTCTAGAACAACATCATGCATCATATTAAGCCAAAATAATAGCTAGAGAACCACTCTTAGACTATATAAAAATCATATATATTACTCTTCTCACACTATAAAATAAATAAAACACCACTGAACACTAGGCAAATTGCAAAAAAATCGACACATCAAAATCGATTAAAGTTTCAATATACCGCAAAAAATCAACTTCCTAGCAAACGTTACAAAGAAAAGATTATACTCTTGGTGCTACGATGAGGTAAGTACATCACACACACCCCTCCCAAACTTAGAAAAAACTTACGTTTGAAACTAAGTTTGCAAGGAGATGTAATTGCCGATATGTAAGCACCTTAAATATAAAAAATTCTTACTCACATGAAAGAAATAAAGTAATAAAATAGGAGGGTAAGCCCCCAATAAGCGCTCATGTTTAACATTGGAGAGTCACGACGGTACTAACTCAATGCAAGGCATCTTCAAAGACGACGCAAGCATCATCCGATGACTTATAGTGCTTCAATCTATGCCCATTTGCCGTTATGATGTCTCCATCTTTGTCCATGATCTCAAAACTCCCCCATCCGCAATCTCTATGGATAATGAACGGTCCCGTCCACTTTGATTTCAATTTTCCTACAAAAAGCTTCAAATGAGAGTTAAAAAGTAATACCTCATCTCCTTGCTTGAACTTTTTATAAGTGATCTTCGAGTCATGCCACTTCTTCATTCTCTCCTTATAGATCACCGAGTTCTTGAAAGCTTGATTTCTGAACTCGTCTAGTTGATTGGTATGAGTCAACCTCAACTCCTTTTGCTCTTTAAGAGACAAGTTCATACTTCTCATGGCCCAAAAAGACTTATGCTGAATCTCTACGGATATATATAGTGGCATGGCTTCCAATAAATAATTTGATAAGGTGACATGTCTACATAGTCTTATATGCGGTTCGGAACCCCCAACAAAATATCATCGAGCTTTATAGCCCAATCCTTCCTATTTGTTCCAACCACCTTCTCCAGGATTTGCTTCAGTTGCCGGTTAGAGACTTCAGCTTGTCCATTCGCTTGAGGATGATAGGGTGTAGTAACCCTATACTTTACACCATACTCCTTAAGAACTCTTTCAATGAGCTTATTGATGAAGTATGAACCCCATCACTCATGAGTGCTCTCGAAACTCCATAGCAGGCAAATATATGCTTCTTCAAGAATGATAACGCCATCTCCGCATCATTCATGCGAGTAGAAATCACTTCCACCCACTTAGAAACATAATCAACAGCAAGAATGATGTAGAGAAATCCATTAGATGGGAGAAAAGGTCCCATAAAATCGATCTCCCATACATTGAAGATCTCTACAATAATGCTCGGCTGAAGGGGCATCTCATTCCTTCTATTTATGTTTCCCATCCTTTGACATCTATCGCATATCACCACATAGGATTCACAATCTTTGAACAAAGAAGGCCAACATAAAGCGGATTGTAGTACCTTTGTTACAGTCTTTTAGGCTCCGAAGTCCCCCTCTTTAGGTTGTCCATGGAAAAAATCAAGAACACTCTCCATCTCCATCTCGGTCACACACTTACGGATGATAGAATCCATACAAATCTTGTATATATACGGATTATACCATAGAAAAGTCTCAACATCTCTCTTGAATTTAGCAAGTTGATACCTATTGAGACATTTAGGAATTTCACTGGATACAATTTAATTGACATAATCAACGTACCATGGATCCATTCCTTGAGCAGCGACTACACAAGCTTTCTCCGCTCCTTCAACAAACATGACCATAATCTTCTCATCCAGGAACATCCCTTTAATGTATTCAAAAGAGTCATCACAATGCTCCCTTTTCTCTAACCTTGATAGGTGATCCACCAAAACATTCACCATTCCTTTCTTGTCTCGGATCTCCATATCAAACTCTTGTAGAAAAAGGATCCATCTAATAACCCTGGGCTTTGCTTCCTTCTTCTCCATCAAGTACCGAATCGCAGAATGATCCGTGTATACTATTGTCGTCATACCAACCAAATACTGTCGAAACTTGTTGAATGCATACACAACAGCTAAAAACTCCTTTTTAGTGACAATGTAGTTCTTTTGTGCTGCATCCAAAGTTTTGCTGGCATAGTAGATGGCACAGAACTTCTTTTCTCTCAACTGCCTGAACACCACTCCAAGTGCTAGATCATTTGCGTCACACATAAGTACAAACGGTTGAGTCCAATCCGGTGTGATCAAGATAGGTGCAGTAATAAGCGCCTCTTTCAAAACCTGAAAAGCTTTTAGACATTAATCATCAAAAATAAAAGGAACATCTTTTTCAAGTATGTGAGACAAGGGCTTTGAGTATTTTGAGAAGTCTTTAATAAATCTTCTATAGAATATGGCGTGTCCAAGGAAGGACTGCACTCTTTTCTCATTAGGTGGTGGAAGCTTCTCAATCGCCACCACCTTTGCTCGATCAACCTGCAATCCTCTGGCCGAAACATGATGTCCAAGAACAATCGCATATCTCACCATGAAGTGGCACTTCTCCCAATTCAAGACAAGATTAGTTTCTTGACATCTCTTCAAAAAATAGATAGGTTAGACAAACAAATATCAAAGGAGGAACCAAAAATAGAAAAATCATCCATAAATACCTCCATGATCTTCTCTATCAAACCATCAAATATGACCATCATGCAATGCTAAAATGTAGCAGGTGCATTACATAGCCCAAAAGGCATCTTCCTAAAAGCAAAGGTTCCATAAGGGAAAGTAAAAGTAATCTTTTCTTGGTCCTCGGGAGCAATCATGATTTGATTATAACCCGAGTACCCTTCCAAGAAACAATAAAACTCATACCCTGCTAGACGATCTAACATTTGATCCATGAAAGGAAGAGAAAAGTGGTCTTTGCATGTATTCTCATTCAGTTTCTTATAATCCGTACACACACGCCATCCCATGGGAATTCTAGTGGCAAATGTCTCTCCATCATCGGCTTTCACAATATTCATGCCCCCCTTCTTAGCTACTACATGCAATGGACTCACATGGGGACTATCACTTATTGGATAAATAATTCTTGCATCTAACCACATTAGAATTTGCTTCCTAATCACTTCTTGAATCGTGAGATTAACCATCCGTTGATTCTGAATACACCCTTTAGCTTCATCTAGAAACCTTATCTTATGCATGCAATACGATGGACTAATATCTTTTAAATCATCAAGAGACCAATCAATAGCAGACTTATACTCCCTCCATTAGCTTCTAAGATATCCATTTTACTATTCCTGGCATCCACTTCAAATGTATCAATTTCCTCTATTTAGTAAAAAAAGTACACAATATGACATACCACTTCCCTCTAATACAACTACCCACTTTACCTATAATAATAATACTCCTTAATTCAAGTGCAAAAAGCAAACAAAGACCTTAGAACTGTCCACGTGCTAAAAGCAAATGGATACCTTAGAACCGGACAGAGGAAGTACTTTCTAAGCACATCTAACAACTCTTCATTTTGATCATTAGTAAGAGACGAAGATGCAATTACCGAATGAGTTTCATTATCGCCTAGACAAGCGTACTTCAAGTCTTCTGGTAGTGGCTTCAACTCCTCATTCTTTTCTTCCTTCGGTGTGCTTTCTCTATCCAATGGGAGGTACTGCCTAGTCCACTTAACTTCTTCAAGCTTGGTTCTTTTTTATTCATACCTGTCATCACCCAAAGCAAGTAAATTTTCAAAGAATTCAATACATACCTCATTAGAGAGCTCATCTAGCTCTGAGGTGGGATAAGTAAGAGACTCCACCAAGAATGTCTCCAAGGGATCCTTCGAAAGGATCAAGGACATATCTTCCTTCACGATCTCCTCCATCACATCAATGCTATGACATTGCGTCTCCATCTGTATCTTCATTGCTTTATCAAGGTTGAACAGAACCTCTTCTTTATCCATTCTCAATCTAAGCTCTCCTTTTTGGACATCAATCATAGCTCCAGCTGTGGCAAGGAATGGCATCCCCAAGATAAGAAGGACATTATCCTTGTCATCTTCTATCTCTAGCACAAGAAAATCCACAGAAAAGACAATCTTCTCTACTTTCACAAGAACATCTTCAATCATACCCTTCAGAAAAGTCATAGACCTATCCGCCAACTATAGAGCCACTGTTGTGGGAGCGAGCTCCCCCAAACTTAGCTTCTTGAATATAGACAAGGGCATCAAGTTGATGCTTGCACTAAGATCACACAAAGCTTTTCGTGCTGGCCCCCTTCCAATTTCACATAGAATAGTGAAGCTTCCCAGATCCTTCAACTTAGCTGGCAACTTTCTCTAAATTATCGAGCTGCAGTTCTCTAATAGATTCACTGTCTCTACTCCATTCAAACTCCTCTTTTTCAATATGATATCTTTAAGAAATCGGGCATAGTATGGAATCTTCATGATTGCTTCGAAGAAAGGAATGTTCAAGCTTATATTGTTAATTATATTCTAGAATCTCGTGAACTTATCTTCCGATCCCTTCTTCACTAACCTAAAAGGAAACGAAGGAGCTATCTTTGTCTTAGGAATTCACTATTTGTCACGTTCAACCTCCTTCGCCTTGTCCTTCTCGGCTCTCAATCTCTCATCTCTTTCTCACTTCTTCTCTACTATTTGCTCACTATTTTGCTCTTGGGATGATACTGGAGTGTTCTGAATAATAGGTATAGCATTTGGTATAGAATTCGGGCTCAATTGCCGCAGCTCAACCACAGCTCGACCAGAATGGTCTGGTCAAGCTATGTGGTATTGGTTGAGCTGGGTGTCTTAAAACGGGTTCTGTCTGTCTAGTTGTAAAAGTGTTGGCTCGACCATAGTTCGACCAGAGAGGTCTGGTCAAACTAAAGAGTTTCGGTCGAGCTGTGGCTCTGTAAACTGAACTAGATTTTTTGGCTTAACAGGTGCTGGTTCGACCTTAGCTCGACCATAAAGGTCTGGTTGAGCTGCAGAGCTTTGGTAGAAATGTGAGCCAGAAAATAGAGTATCATTTCTCTATTTTTCCAAAAGTTGCTCGACCATAGCTCGACCAGCATGTCTGGTCAAGTTGCGTGAGTCTGGTTGAGTTAGGGCTCTGCTCTCATTGTTTTCAGCCACAAGCTTTATTAAACCTTCGTACTGCATCCCGGACCTCAATGTGATGGCATGGCACTCTTTTGGGTTCGTTATACTTTGAGACGGGAACTTTTCCTTCTCTATTGTTTGTGTCAACTGATTCACGTATCCAGCCATCTGCCCCATTAATAAGGTTAGGTCCTTCATCTGCTTTGACAAGTCCTCATGATTTAAGTCAATTTTTGCTTCAAGACGATCCACCCTTACATCAATCCTAGCCACATAACGGTTCACTGTATCCTCCAAACCAGGTTTTCCTTCTTCCGTCTTAGCACCAGGATTAACACCAACAAGAGAATGCATCGCTACGTTTGGATTGCTCCATAAAAATTGTGGCCCCTTGGTTGTTGATAGTTACCCGAAGGACCACGATTGTTGTAGTTCCCTTGGTAATTCCTGTTTCCATGATTGTTCGGATACCTCATTCCTTGAATACTTTATCTCATGGCATAGTTTGCCTCTTCTACTTCCTCTTGGATCGGTCTTTCTTCACCGTAATCCTACTGCATCATCATTGGTACTCTCTGTGACAACTCAGTAATCTGTTTCTGCTGAGATTCAAGTAGCTTATTGATAATAGCCAAGCTAGAGACAATCTCATCTTCCCTACTTGACTTTACCATGGTGTGTTCAGCCTGTGCTACCTTTCCAAGGACATAGGTCCCTCTCACTCTATCAGTTGGTCAATCTCTTGCATTCATCGAAATATCCTCAAAGAGCTTTTCGGCTTCAATGGATGTCTTAGCAAGTAGTGCTCCACTTGATAATGCATCAAGTAGAACACGAGAATCACAATCCAACCCATTGTAAAAGATACTGATATACTGAGCTTTTGACAATCTATGCTGCGGACACCTTCTGAGCATGTCCTTCAATCTATCCCATGCTTCATGAAATTTTTCATTACCACCGATAGCAAATTGGTTGATTTCTTGTTTTATTTTAAACACCTTCGAAGGTGTCATGTATCACTCCAATAACTTCACTTTCAATTGCTCCCATGTAGTACATTCAACGACACTAAGATTGTCGTACCAATCTCTCGCTCTTTTAGTAAGCAAAAAACTTAAATAAGATGATCCTCCTTGCATCTTCATGAGTTCCTGCATCCTTTTGTGTACTTGCATACAAAGGAACTTGTCAAGATGTTGTTGAGGATCCTCAAAAGTTCTCCCAGAGAAGGAGTTCCTTTCTATCATGCTGATAAGAGTGGGATGAAGATCAAAATTGGCATCGGATCCACGCGCTCCTAACAGCCCCATATTGCCCCCTCCGTTGTTCTTAAAGACTTCATGGATGGCAACATTGTCCGAATTTACCCTATCTTGGGCCATGTTGACTGCTTCTGCTTCCGACTTGTCATCGGTTGCAGCTTCAATCGTTTACAAGTTCGATACATCAACTTCAACTTCTAGATTAAGAGCTTCAGTTGCTTCCACATTCTTTTTTTTTTCTTTGCCTTGTTCTTCCTTGATGATGCTCCGATTTCCGGATAAAAATGTGCTAGTGTTGGTCCATTTGACCTAGTGTGCACACACCTAAGAAAAATTTAGAATTAGAAATTAAAGACAAGTATGGAGTAGTTTCAATTAAATAGAAATAATAAAATTGATAAGGACAACTGTCCCCGTTAATGGCACCAGAAACTTGATGGGCATTTTCTCAATACACAATTAATCCTCAAGTATGAAGGATGCGATTGTAGCTTAAATAAGTGACCAAGTTATAGATCGAACCCAAAGGACGGATGATTATCAATTTATTACTAATTAAATTAAAAGAAACTATTATTTGGCAATTTGATTGGATAATTATTATTAAACTAATAGAAAGATTAACTAAATAACAAATAAAATAGAGACAGTAGAGAATAAACTAGAGTTAACAAGTGAGAAGATAGGTAGCTCTTCAGGCTATCCAGTTTCACTAACTAATATCCCTTCTGTATGTCAATGTCCAACTCTGCCTTCTAAACTATGGACGCATCACTAAGCCATGCAAATCTACTCTATTGACACAAGTAGATAAGCGTGTAACAGAACATAATTACACCCCCCTTTCTAGGTACTATCAGTATCAATTATTTTCCGTGCAAGTACTCTAACCCGATATGATCTCCCTTCATAGGTACTATATAATTATCTTCTTTATCCTACTTACTAACCCAAATTTAATTCAATTAATAATTATTTATATAAGATAGTTGTTTAGTGTGAAAATCTTCATGTTTTAGAGTCCGATTTAGCATCGTTTTGTGGAATTTATGCTCGTATAATAGCACTAAATGTTTAATTTTCATATATTTAAGATATTGGTGCATTTGAGGTGTTATTTCGTGTTTTAGGTGGAAAACGAATTAAAAGTGTTTGGAATGAAGAGTGAAATCGTGAAAGAATGCTGAAAAACACATGTCCAATTTGCATAATTTTTCTGTATTTGTGTAGAATTACAAACTGATCATGTGATATATGATTGGAAAGTTACAAAAGAGAAGGTCATTTTGGCTCAAGAAACACCTCAATTGGAGGTCAGAGAGGGAGTTATGATCAAAACGGTGAAGACGTGCAAGCTGTGCCAACCAACACGACTCGTGCCACTTTTGCATGACTCGTGCCCTTTAAATGGTAGATTTCATGTGAGTTCTTTATATGGATAGAAATCTGAGGAAGAGAGGATCGCGTGAGCACAAAAATCACCTCAATCGGAGTCCGAATTAAGAAGTTATGATCAAAACTGTGAGGTCGCGCAATCTACTAACGAGTGGCATGACCTGGCGGCCCATTTTTTGGCCCGTAAGTGTTTTTGACGTGAACAAGCCCTATTTTGAGGTAGAATACGAATTTTATCAGCCTTCAACTATAAAAGGAGCCCTTGGGAGTCCCAGAAACATAACTTTCCATAACTCTCTACAACCCTTTATACTTTTCCATACCCTTTCCTGCCACCATATCGAAATCAAGATTCACCATCCCATCCACCCATCCCAAAGAGTTCATCAGTGTTGCTTACTTGAGAAGGAGAACGAGAAGGTTCAGAATCACGAAAGAAAGAATGGAGAATCACACCACATCTAGGGTTTTTCTTTTTCTATCTTTTAATCTTTTGAATTTTAGACCTATAGCATTATTTTCATCTTTAACCATGGGAGTTGCATGTAACACAATGGGCTAGTACTTCTTGGATAATGTTAGGTTTTTAAGGTTGAATTAGTTTTAATTAATGATCTAGACTAGGTTATAGATTTCTGCAATATACTTATTCCTTTATTAATGCTTTGAATTTGAGACTTATATTTTTGTCTTATATGATCTGTCCTTATTCATGAATATGTCATTGTCTTATGCATGTTTATGACTATTGCTTGTGTTATATAAAAATTATATTTGTCAACCTGTTATGGGTAAAGGGGATCTAACCATATAACTTTTATTCATTAGAATAATTAATACTGGACACTTAATATTATATCTATTAATTACAATTTTAGAGGATTTGGTTTCTTAGATTATTAGGTGCGAATTGTGGATTAGTACTTAAGTACTTATAAAGGGAAGTCTAGTGCTCTAGCCTTTAATGGAATTTTGCATGAAGTACCTAGAAAGGGAGTAGTAATTATTCTTCTGCATCTGAGGATTTAAACTAGGTTTACGTGTTAAGTTTACTTTAAAAAAAGGATTTAACATACATGAGTGATTGCTTTCATAAGATCTGGAGGAATTGTAACCGGTTGTTTAATTATTTGATTTGACCAATTTAAATGGATTTTCTTGGGATATCTGTCAATTCCGCATTTATTTTATTTTCTATTTTATTATTTTTAGTAATTATTTTCTACATATTTAGTTTAATTAATCCATTCTCTTAAAATATCCAAATTTGTCTTAAATTATAATAGTCATAATTAGATTAAATAATTAGTTTAGAATTATCCTGTGGGTTCGATATTTTTACCTGGTCACACACTGAACTACAATTGATTTCCTACACTTGGGGACACATGCAAAAAGGTGAACAAGCAAATAGCGTCGTTGCCGAGGATAATTCTTAGATTTTTATTTAATTCTTTTGTGATTTATTTTAGTTTAGGACGTTAATATTTATTTTATTTTTTTAATTGTGTTTGTGAGCATTCTTGACATTCTGCTTGAGCACAGGAAAAATTAGCTAAGATGGTTGATGATGCAGAGACAGAACAGTAGGTCTCGTGGACTATGCGGGACCAATACAGGTTGAAGCATACCACTAATACTGGATTGTATGGACCTGCAATCACTGCAGAAAATTTTGAGTTATCATTCGGACTAATCCAGATGGTGGAGAGACAGCAGTTCAATGGGGGACCATTAGAAAATCCCAATGAACATCTGCAGCTGTTTGATGAGTATGCTAGAATACAGAAGCAGTGAGGAGTTCCTGAAGATGCAGTTAGGATGAGGCTTTTTCCATTCTCACTGACGAGAAAAGCCAATGAGTGGTATAAGAACTTACCTGCAGGCTGTTGTGCTACTTGGGAGGACTTAGCAAATATTTTTCTCAACAAATATTTCCCTCCAACCAAGAGCTTCTATGTGAAGAAGATGATCACTCACTTTAAGCAAAGACCATTGGAGAGTTTCTATAAGGCATGGGAGAGATTCAAGGAGCTATTGCGCTGCAATCCCCAACATGGATTTTCAAAAGACACCTACTTAGGCTTCTTCTATCAAGGTTTAAGAGGTGACTCACGAGTGTTGGTGGATGCAACAGCAGGTGGATCAATTTTTAAGAAGTCTGTGGATGAAGTTGAAGAGACCTTTAAGGAGATGGCATCAAATACTTATGATTGGTCATCCAAAACAACTGATGGGAGAGGAACAACTTTTGATCAGATTGCTAAAGTGGAACATCAGGTTCACAAAGATGAGATGTTAGAATTGAAGGGCCAACTCATGGAGTTGCACAACAAACTTGATCTTCTCACACAAGGAAACAGATCCAGAGAGCATGTAATGATGGTGAGAGAAGAAGAGTAGATAGAGGATGCCGATTATGTTATGAGTCAGAATTTTCAAGGGGAGTACAGAAATAGACAGAATTCTAGACCTAACAATTTCCAAGGTGGTGCAACTTCAACAATCAGATGAGGAATGATAATCTGTTGTACTCTGACCCGAACATTGCAGTCGGGTACCCTCCAAGTTTTAATCCAGCCCAAAGCCTGCTGAAGGAAGAGCATCCATGGATGATGAGATGAAATTGTGGATGAAGCAGTAGGGAGATGAGATGAACATGATACTCAAGCTAATGGTAACTATTCAAGAGGAAGCTGATATAAGGTAGAAAGAGACTGAAAAGAAACAGAACGAGACAGACATTGCTCTTGGATAATTGAGAAGCTACAACAGCAAGGGAAATTACCTTCACAGCCTGAGATTAATCTAAAGAGAGCTGCATGGATATTAGTTTGAGGAGTGGAGCACAATATAAAGGACTGAAGATGTCGGAAGGTGAACAGAACATCAATGGTGAGCAGCGCCCCTCCAGTTTTGCCAACGAACTGTGGATTCCAAAAAAGAGATAGAAAAGCTTCATGTGACTGAAAAGAAGTGGTAAAGAGCAAAAAGGTAAAGAGAGGAAAGAGCAAAGGAGAAAAAATTCGAATGTGATTATTGGGGTATTCCTATCACTCCTTATCATCTTCCATTTCCACAAAAATTTGTGAAGGAGGAGAAGAAAGAAGAGTTCAAGCAGTACGTTCAGTTTCTAAGATCAAAGTATGAGGTGATAAAGAATAAGATAGTGTCTGAAAGCCTTCTGAAAAGTTGAGTGATTCGGGGGAATTTATAATTCCTTGTGAGATTGAAGGGAAGAAGGAAATGAATGCACTATGTGATTTGGGATCTACTATGAATATCATGCCTCATGCCGTGTTTAAGGAACTTGAAGGAGGAAAGCTAAAACCAACATCTAGGAAATTTCATGGTTCTAGTGGTGATGTAATAAAACCTTTAGGGATTGTTGAAGATGTTGTGGTGGAATTTGAGAAGATGGATTTCCCGACTGATTTTATGGTGTGTGAAAAAGTAGTGGACCCTGCAATTCCACTAATTCTAGAAAGACCATTCCTAGCTACTGAAAGAGCTAAAATTAACTTGCAAGAAGGAACAATCCCATTGAACTCTGAAGGAAAAGTTGTCGCGTTCAAATGCAGCAAAGGAAAGAGAGATGATCCTTATATGAAAATTTCACCGGTCTGTCTGGATATTTTTAACTAGTCATCTTTATGTCTATCATGATACTAACTCTTATCTTTCTGATTTTCTTAATTTTGATAGGAAGGATGCATATGAAGAAGCAGATTCGGATGAGTTGATCCTTGTGAGCAAGAATGGAGAGATACTATGGATAGATCGAAAGATGGCATAACAACACTTTAAAGTAAGGATGAAAGATGAAGAGGAAGTGTTGATGCACGAGCTTAAAGTCCATTGATTATGCATTCCGTCGTGACTCTCCGACGTTAAACATGAGCGCTTGTTGGGGGCTTACCCTCCCAATTTATTGCTTTTATGTATTTGTTTGGTGTAGGAAATTTTATTAGGTGCCTCTTCGGTCTATGGTATTCACTTTTTACAAACTTAGTTTCTCACTAAGTTTGACTAAGTTTGGGTGGTGGATGTGCATCACAATGACTTAAGCACCAAGGTAAGTTTTTTTCACTTGTGTATTGATGCTTGAAGGTCGATTTTTTTAGAATTTTCAAAATTTATTTCGATCTTTCGAATTTTTTTGCGACTTTCAAGTGTCTTGTATGTCTTGTGTGTTTCATACATTTGGTGTGATTTAATTTTTGGTTGAAATTTTGAGTTCTCCTATGATTTTACTGATGAGAAGTGTTTGAGTGGTGATGGAATAGAAGTGAGTTCTATCTGAGGTCTATGCCTGACCGAGTTGGATAACTTGAGGAACTTGTGAGATGTAGATGAGATAAATCAGGTGCCTTCGTTTCTTTATTTTAAATTTTATGTGAAATTGTGTTGATTTTATTGTCTAGTAGTTGAGATACTATATTTGAGTTTCTGGTTGTGTGATTAGTATGAATTTATTTGTTAGATTTCTGCTAGAAATTCATATGCTCTTGAAATTGTTGAAGGAATTGTACTTGTGAGATTTTGCTTACCATGAAGAATGCTCTGTTACTTGTTAAAAACCCATGTGAGCTTTTGAGCTTTATTCATGTACATAATCACATGATATTTCTTTCTGGTGAGTATCATTCTTGTGTATGTATTCTAGAACTTGCATTTTGTCTTGCTCAAGACTACATGTTATGTTAGATGAAGGGAGATGATTTTAGGCCATCCTTGAATTTATGAGTCATTTAACCAAATAATTCTCTACCATATGATTTTTTATATGTAGTTAACCCCGTTGAGCTTTAAAACCTCATTCTTTGGCAACCTACGAGAAATAACCACTTTGAGTATCTTAATGATTTTTTTAGCCTTGATTGTCCATCATGAAGATAATTAATGGCTTTTCAAAATGTGTTGATGGAGTTTGATAACAGCTTGGGAAGGAATGAAATTGGTGTGGAATAGTGATTGAGCTTGAGAATGAATCTAAGGAAAATCATAGAGTAGTGCTTAAATCTAGTACTCCATCGAATCAAATACCCTAGGGTAGTGCTTGAATCTAGTACCCTATGGAGGATGCGTGAAGTAGTGCCCAAAATTGGTACCTCAAGAAAAGAAAAAAAAAGAAGGAAAAAATGTATCTGTTGTGCGTGGAAGAGAAAAAATTGAAGAGTTGAGGAGGATGATGTGCTTAATTGAAGTGAGTAAAAAAATGAAAGATCATGATAGGCGTGCTTGATTTATCCAAGTTTTGAGTCACTTATCCATACATTTCCTACCTTAACCAAAGAGCCAACATTACATCTAAATAAAAGTATTTTTTGATCTCATTGTCGAATCATACTTTTTAGTGGTGGAGAGTTTGAGACGTTTGGCAAGCTTATGGTTACGCATGCACTTGAATTGAGTTTGAGCATAAACACCACATTCCATAAGTGTATATCTTTTACACTTGAGTGCGAGTGATATACTTCCCGTGAGAATATGTTAATGGAGTATTTTAATTGGTGGTATTTGTCTTAACTCATATGCTATGAATGAATTATTGCATATAATAAGAGTTGCATGACCGGAGTTGATGACAATTGTATTTTGAATGGCCTAGTAGTCATATCCTTTGTTTTCCATTTGATTTACACACTATCTTTCTTCTTTGTTCTATTTCGTTGTTCGAGGACGAACAACATCTTAACTTTGGGGGTTTGTTTAGTGTGAAAATCTACATATTTTAGGGTCCGATTTAGCATCGTTTTGTGAAATTTATGTTCGTATAATAGTACTAAATGTTTAATTTTCATATATTTAAGATATTAGTGCATTTGAGGTGTTATTTTGTATTTTAGGTGGAAAACGGATTAAAAGTGCAAAGTTGGAATGAAGAGTGAAATCGTGAAAGAATGCTGAAAAACGCATGTCCAATTTGCATAATTTTTCTGTATTTGTTTAGAAGTCCAAACTGATCATGTGATATATTATTGGAAAGATATAGAAGAGAAGGTCATTTTAGCTTAAGAAACACCTCAATTGGAGGTCAGATGAGGGAGTTATGATCAAAACGGTGAAGACGCGCAAGCTATGCCGGCCAGCATGACTCGTGCCACTTTTGCACGACTCGTGCCCTTTAAATGATAGATTTTGTGTGAGTTCTTTATATGGATATAAATCTGAGGAACAGAGGATCGCGTGAGAACAAAAATCATCTTAATCGTAGTCCAGATGAAGAAGTTATGAGAAAAACCGTGAGGTCGCGCAATCTGCTGACGAGTGACACGACCCGGCGGCCCAGTATTAGGCCCGTAAGTATTTTTGATGTGAAAAAAAGCCCTATTTTGAGGTAGAATATGAATTTTATCAGCCTTCAACTATAAAAGGAGCCCTTGGGAATCCCAGAAACATAACTCTTCATAACTCTCCACAATCCTTCATACTTTTCCATACTCTTTCCCTGCTACCATATCGAAATCAAGATTCACCATCCCATCCATCCATCCCGGAGAGTTCATGATAGTTCTAATGAAGTTTTGGAGTCCCCTCACTTAGAATCATAACATGGAATCCTGCTAAGCAGTGAACTCACTCAATCATTAACAAAGATATATATTCAGACTCTATATAACAATTAATGATGCACAAAACAACTCTGAGTATGAATTAAAAATGCATAGTCTTATATAAAATAAATTCACAAGTAGTGTTGTACAGAGTATACACACGGAAGTTCAATTAACTAGATAAAACCTTCATAAGTTCTAGAACTACTAAAGCGATTCTATCCCATAAAGTTTCGAAGAACGTTCATGGTGTTTGGATAGATCTTACCCATAGTCTTGAAAATTACAAAAAAGATTAAGTTGCGAAGTAAACCCTAGATGTGGGTGCCGTAGCTTCTCGCTCCGTCTTGAATCTTTACTTGGTTCTCACTTGATTCGCTGCACGAATCTCTCTCTACAGCTCCTGTGGATGGAGTTAGGGTTTTGATGTGGTGTGGGATGGATGTAGAATCTAACTCTCTTTTAATGTGATCTTCTTCCCTTTTTATACTTGTAACTTCTCCTTATAGACCTTTACTGGGCTTTTTTATGGAAAACACACACATGCACGCACCAAAGGTGAAATCCCGATGCTGAAGTGTCCCAATTCGACCAAACTGGACTTGGTCGAACTGGACCCCCTTGGTCGAACCACGGTCGAATTGCGTATCTGTAAACTGGACTTCGTCTTCTCCCTAGCTCGACTAAACTTCTGCAGCTCGACCAAATTGATCTTGGTCGAACTGCATGGCCTTAGTCGAACCAGTACTCTGTAAATGGAATAACTCCAGCTCGACTTCTCTCCTATAGCTCGACCATACTGAGCTTGGTCGAACTATATCTCTCTGGTTGAACTGTGCCTCAAAAAATGTGTTTCTCAATTTCGAGCACTTCTCACCTGTTTTTCTATACAAATATGCTCAAATAGCCTCAATAGCACCTAATTCATGGATTTTCTATAAATAACTCAATTTGTCTTGATAATAGACCAAATCATACTTAATTTCCACCCAAATCAGAGCTCAAAACATGTGAATTATCACTCTCATCATCCGACGGCGGAGGATAGACTTAGACAACTAGTGCTTGATTTCCGTCATCAATTCACAATTCTCAAGCAGCAAAGAGTAGTTGGATGAGTGGAAAATAATAATGGTATGGCGGGACATGGTGAGGGTGAGACATAATTCATGCTTACTCGAAGGCACTCTGATGGATTTTGTCATTTGAATTTTGGAAGCAGCTAGAAGCTTGGGAGTTGGATTATAAATCTCATCCCTTCTATTGAGAGAGGAATAAAAACCTAATTTTTACATTTAATGGTTGAAATAATTAAATCCATCTTTGATTTTTTTTTTGGTAAGCCCAAATTGTCCCATCATGATGGACTGAAATTGATAAAAGCCCAAATGTTATTGTAAAAAATATTAAAATTTTATTAAAATTTTATTTTTTTTATTTTTTTCCGGTTGAACTTTGGTCTGACCGATCCGACTGATTGAACCTCGTACCATTGAGGTTACTGGTTCGATCTCCATCCGATTATGAAAGCACTGGTTTAAGATCCATTAATGAGTTAACAGTTGAAGCAGAAAAATTATTACCAATGGCACATGTTAAATTTTACAATGAGATGGCGCAGTATACATCATACATTGTTGGTGACATAGAAATGCGAACATTCTGTGAAGCGAGTTTGAATGGTAGGTTACCTTATATGAGTGTCACTAATGTTTCATGCGCAGATGACAATTATAATGAAAATATCATTGAGTCTCCGTACTTGACGTCTGATTATTATGATCTAGAAGAAACTCCGTACTCTGAACCAAGTGATGATAACTCAGAAAACGACGATTAATTTGAGAAAGAGGATGTGGGTCATGCAATTATAGAACGTGTGCGACCACATCCTAACTTATTAAGAGTGCCTTTTTTCATGAATCTCATATCAACATACCTATGGATTCAGTTGATTTTTCTGAAGGTGTTACAGTGTATGACTCAAATGTGGGAGAGTTGAAAAGAGAAATGATGTTCAAAGATAAAAAAAAAATTGGGACTTAGAACCTGAGCCATATGGTGCACAATAACATTTTAAGTGGCATATGCCTGATATTTGTTACATATATACAATATTGAATATAATTTTGAGTCACTTGTTTGGCTCTTTGATGAGAGTGAAAATTCATGTATTTTTGGATTCGATTTGATACCTCTTTGAGTGTATAAATGATATTATTTGTACAAATCTTATTACTTCTAATTATTATCGATTAAAAGGTGCTTGAGAAGTATTTTATTATGTTTTGACAGGAAAAAGGATCAAAAACGCTAAGTTTGAATGAAGGATTAATTTGTACTACTTGCAAGCAAACATACGTCCAACTTCCATAATTTTTATGTATCTGTGTGGAGATCCAAATTAGTCATGTGATACATGGTTGGAAAGATACAGAAGAGAAGATCATTTTGGTTCAATAAAAGCCTCAATCGGATTTCAAACGAGAAAGTTATGATCAAAACGGTGATGTCGCGCAAGCTGTTCCTTCTCTACACGACTGTGCACATTTGCATGACTTGTTATACCTTCAAATGTTGGATTTTCTATAAGTTATTTATATGGATAGAAATCCAAGGAAGAGAGGATCGCTTGAGTATAAGAACCAATCAAATTGGAATTCAAATGAAGATGTTATACTCAGAACCGTGAAGTCGTGCAGCTGCCGAGCTCCAAACTGGGCGCGAAACCGAGCACCTTGTTTCTAAAAGGGCACAGTGGCGTGTTAGCTGAATTCTTACCGTGTGCACTGCCTGTTATGACACTTACAGGCCGTGTATATTTTCAACAGAGTAGCCTATCATACGCCATATCAAGCGCCATGTCGGGCGCCATGCCATGCGCCATACCAAACGCCATGTCAGGCGCCATGCCATTGCTAGAAGAAGAAATCGTGCAACCCGCCATGGGAGTAACCAGGCAATCCGCCCAGTTGCTAAGGAAATCGAGCGAGCCGCCATGTAAAGGACTGGATGAGCCGCCCAATTGCTTAGGAGAAGTCAGGCGACACGCTTGATTTTCAATACTTGTCGAGCGGACCAAATCAATACCGTGTGGCATAAGTTGGCCCAGTACCAATTCATGAAGTATAAAAGGAGCAATACAGAAGCTGGAAAATAAGCTATTCACAATAGAATTTACGCCTACAGAGGCAGAACCTGCCTTCACCATATCCTTCCATCCATTCACCGGAGAGATGATCGGAGTTGCTACTTGGATCGGGGATGGAAATTCCGACGGAGATTATGATTGAAGAATCGAAGTCCTCAAAAAGGGTTCTTCATTTTTTAGTTATTTATCTTTGTTATTTTAGAACAATATTTAGGGTTTATTACATCTTTGTGATTTGCCCTTGTAAATCCATGGGCTAAGCTTCTTTGTTGGTAATGCTAGGGCGCTAAGACAGGTTTGACTATGTGATTTGATTGCCCTAGACTTGAATTTATTACTCTGAAGATTGTTTATTTCCTTATTGAAGAGGATATCTTGAAACTTCATATTATTGTGTTTTTGGATTTTGATTCCTTTAATTATTCTTGATGGTATCACTGATTGATAGTTGATAGGATTCTCTATTTCTGCATAATAATTGTTGTTTCCTGTGACAGTCTTAGGAGATTGGCATATAATACCTAAAAGTGTTAGACAATCAATTTGAAATATTAATTACTTGGTAAAACATCATTATTAGGTAATTGGTAAGGAGATAAAAGGGTGTTAATAATTGCGTACCTAGAAATGAAAGTCTAGTTCTCTAGCCTTTAATGGAATTTAGCATGTAGTACCTATAGAGGGAGAGAGAGTTAATTCATTGTTGATCCTAGATTTTTCAACTCATTATAAGTGTTAGATCATACCCGATCAAGGTGATTTAACTAGGCTTAGTGATCCTCTTATAAACGTCTGCAGGTAAATAATTTGGGTCTAAATAAATTAGTCACATAGTTAAGTTATTTACCTGAGCATTACCAATTCTCTATCCTTAAACTCTTAAATCGTTTTCTCTTGCATGATTTATTTTATTTCATAATTAGTTAATTATTTAATTTCAATTATTTTTAGTTAATTAATTATCATCTCAAAAACCCCCAAATTTGTCTTGCAATTAAATTGTCATACATAAAATTATTTATTAAATTTATAACTATATCGTGGGAACGATATTTCACTTGGTCACACGCACTACAATCGATCCCTTACACTTGAGGGTGAAAGAAAATAACGATCAAGTTCTTGGCGCCGTTTGTCGGTGATAGTTTATTGATTTAAATTTAATTCTATAGTGATTTATTTTTTTGTAGGACGTTAAATTTTACTTGCTTTATTTTATTTTTTTTGTGATCCAAACAATTCTGATTTTTCTGTGTGAGAATAGGTGTATGATCACTAGGTCAAGTGGACGAGCAATCAAACCATTAAACCTAGAGCTTGAAGCACTTGTTAGAGATAACAGAAGGAAGAGAAAGCAGCCAGCTACACCTATTCCTAGCTCAGATTCGGGGAGTTTTTATTCGTCAAAATGAGAGGAAGTTGAAACGCTTTCACAGAAATTTGACGGAGTTGATTTAGCTGAGGAGACTGAGACTAGAGAGATGGCTGAAGAACAGGCCCCGACCCCTATGCGGGACCAGTATAAACTAAAGCACACTATTAATGCTGGGCTGAATGGACCTGCGATCACCGCAGATAGTTTTGAGTTGCCTTTCGGATTGATCCGAATGGTAGAGAGACAACAGTTTAGTAGGAATCCTTTGGAGAACCCTAGTGAGCATCTGTAGATTTTTTATGAGTATGCAAGGATGCAGAAGCATAGGATTGTTCTGGAGGATGCTATCAGGATGCGGCTTTTTCCATTCTCACTTACGGGGAAAGCCAAGGAATGGTACAATAATTTTCCTCCAGGATGTTGTACTACTTGGGAACAACTTGCAGATAAGTTTCTGAATAAATACTTCCCTCCCTCTAAGAGTTTCTTGATAAAAAAAAAGAAGATCACACAATTCAAACAAGGATCCTTGGAGAGTTTCTATGAGGCCTGGGAGAGATTCAAAGAGCTGTTGCGGAGCTGTCCCAAACATGGATTTTCAAAGGATACTTATTGAGGCTTCTTCTATCAAGGCCTAAGAAGAGATTCAAGAGTGTTGGTGGATGCGACAGCAGGTGGATCTATATGTTGGCATTCGATCATGTGGTTAGCGTGAACCGTTAGGGTTCCATGTAAACTAGATCAGCGGAAGCAATAAATCAAAATTTACAATACCTTTCTTCAGGGTTGATGTAGAGGATGAATAGTTGCAGAGAACAACCTCTTGATCTTCTGCTGTATTCCCAAAGTTTAATCCTGATGTTGTGTGGGCAACAATCTTCAGGATCTTCTCAATCTGCTTCTCACCCTCTCTATTCACGCAAAAAAGTGGCGCAAGTGTAGGGCTGTAGGAAGATGAGATTACTTATATATGTGGGCTACAGCAGGGACCAGGAGGAGAAATTTGGTTGGGCCTCCATTGGGCTTAAGTATCCAAGCTTAGCTCAAAGCTTATACTTAAGTCCAATAATAATAATATAGTCCACTAAAATATTATTACTGCACTGCATTTCCAATCCCACAATTACGTTATGGGCTTCTTCTTATTATGAGCCCAAAAATCTCTCCATGTTTAAGATATACAATGCCCATTAATTAATTAAGTTACTGACAACTTTAAATTAATTAATATCTCTTCCGAGAGTAGTACCACTCAACCTTATTATTATTCTAGAATTAATCCACTTACAAGATTTACATGATAATCCTTATGAGCTCCTCAAGGGGACATCATCAACCTATGTCGGACACGGATTCCTTCTACAATCAACAGCACACCATAGAGACAATACTACTTCCCAACTCACCAAGTTTGTTGATCTAATACATGTAAATCTCACCCATTGATGAATCAAAGAAATATATACTGCCTTACGTGTCAAGATTATTGTATAGGGATTAAGAGCACGAACATCCATAATAATTGAGATCAAGTTCTCCTATATAGACAGTACAAGTCGAACGATCTAAAGCGGTCCTACTCAATACACACTAGGTACACAAATGTGATTCTATAGTCAAGACAAACTAGTACCAAACCACACTACAACCATACCGATAGAGAGACCCCATCTATCTCGGTTGTGAGCTTCTATTTATACTTTATAAAAAACTGATAATATGATCTTCCGCGTGTTGTCGCATAACATATTATCTATAGTATAAAGTAAATGGACTTTTGCACAAACATATAAATAAATAATTTATAATATGCGAAACGTTTGATCATATGATTCTCATTTCAAATAAAATTGTTAAAACATTGTTCAATACAAAAGCTAGTATACAATCTAACAATCTCCCACCTATACTAAAAGACTAAGTTGCCATATCTGCTCACACGCATCTAATCCCAATTCCTTCTACATGCCCATCGAACACTTTTGCTGGAAGGCTCTTAGTAAAAGAATCAGTCAAGTTATCCTCCGATGCAATCTTAGCAACAACGACCTCCCATCTTTTAATGATATCTCGTATCAGGTGGTACTTGCGCTCAGTGTGTTTACTCGCCTTATGGGGTCGTGGTTCCTTCGAGTTTGCTACTGCACCACTGTTATCACAATAAATTGTGATTGGTTTGGGCAAACCAGGAATCACATCCAAGTCCATTAAGAAGTTCCTAAGTCATACTGCTTCTTTAAATGCCTCAGAGGTTGCTAAATATTCAGCTTCTATTGTGGAGTCAGCAACGCATTTCTGCTTTACACTCCTTCATATTATGGCTCCTCCTCCAAGAGTAATCACATAACCCGAGGTGGATTTACTAGCATCCCTATCTGACTAGAAATCTGAATCAGTATAACCCAAAGGTAACAACGTATCTTCCCGGTAAACCAAAACATAATCCTTAGTCCTTTGCAGGTACTTCAAAATATGCTTTACGGCAGTGCAATGTCTTTGTCCTGGATTACTTTGATACCTACTAACCATGCCCACGGCATAACAGATATCCAGTCTCGTACATAGCATAGCATACATGAGGCTTTCTACTGTTGAAGCATAAGGAACCAGCTTCATCTCCTCTATTTCTTGTTGTGTCTTAGGACACATATCCTTAGATAGAGGTATTACATGTCTAAAAAGAAAAAAACCTTTCTTGGAATCTTGCATGCTAAAACGAGCCAGGATTGTATCAATGTATGAAGCTTGGGATAAGCTCAACATTCTTCTCTTGCGATCCCTTATTAATTTGATCCTTAGAATGTGTCCGGCTTTTCCTAAGTCCTTCATTTCAAACTGCTTGGATAGCCATACACTTACACCTGACAATACCTTTACATTATTTTCAATGAGTAGAGTATCATCCACGTAGAGTACAAGAAAAACCACTACGTTTTTGTAACACTTCTTGTACACACATGATTCATCCGGACATTGAATAAATCCATATGACTGGATTACTTCATCAAAATAGATGTTCCATGATCTTGAAGCTTGTTTCAATCCATAAATGGATCTTTTAAGCTTACACACAAGATGTTCTTCGCCCTTTGCAATAAACCCCTTTGGTTACTTCATATAGATGTTTTCTTCAAGACTTCCATTCAGGAAAGCTGTCTTGGCATCCATTTGCCATACCTCATAATCCATATGAGCAACAATAGACAAAAGAATCTGGATTGACTTAAGCATGGCCACATGCGAGAAGGTTTCCTCATAATCGATTCCTTCTTTCTGAGTGTATCATTTAGCAACAAGTCTTGCTTTAAAGGTTTCCACTTTTCCATCAGATCCTCTTTTTCTTTTATAGATCCACTTGCATCCAATAGCTTTTACACCATCAGGTGGTTCTACAAGCTCCCAGACTTGATTAGAATACATGGATTCTATTTCAGATTTCTTGCATTTTGCCATAATTGAGCATCTTTGTCTTGCAGTGCCTCGTTGTAATTTCATGGGTCAATTTCACGTTCACCAGGGATCAAATCAGAAGACTCTCCCAATCCCATGAATCTATCCGGTTGTATCACAACCCTCCCACTACGATGAGGCTCCACAGGTAATTGTGTATCATGTGTGACACGCGGTGCAGTGTCCTGTGGTATATCCTCATGCACTGTTGGTATTATGTTTGGTGTTTCCTCTCTTACTTCATCCAGAACAATCTTACTAATGGGTTTGTGGTTCATTACATAATCCTCTTTCAAAAATCTGTCCTTTGTGCTAACGATCACCTTTTGGTCCTTTGAATTATAAAACAAACCACCCTTCGTTCCTTTAGGATATCCTACAAATAGACAAACTTCCATACGTGACTCTAACTTATCAGTATCCATCTTCAACACATGTGCCGGAGCACCCCAAATCCAAAAGTGTTTCAAACTAGGCTTTTGCTTAGTCCACAATTCAAGGAAGCTACTGATTTAGAAGGACTAGGTTAAGAATGTAAGCCGCTGTTTCTAAGGCGTATCCCCAAAATGAATTAGGTAATTCTGAATAACTCATCAGTGATCTTACCATTTCCATAAGAGTCCTATTCCTTCTTTCCGCTATACCATTCTGCTGGGGTGTGCCCGGTGCAGACAATTGGGATTCAATCCCTTGCTCCGATAAATAATTCCTAAACTCTCCCAAGAGGTATTCGCCACCACTATCAGATCGTAGTGTCTTGATATATTTTCCAAGTTGCATTTCCACATCAGCCTTGTACTCTTTGAATTTATCAAAGCACTCACACTTGTAGCGCATCAAATAAATATATCCGTATCTAGAATAATCGTCAATGAAAGTGACGAAATATTCATAACCCCCTCTTGTCTGGACAGACATAGGACTACATAAATCTGAATGAACCAATTCCAACAGATCCTTGGCTCTATACCCCTTTTCCTTAAAAGGCCTTTTAGTTATGTTTTCTTCCAAGCAGGATTCGTAAGTTGGATAATTTTCCACTACTAATGAACTCAGAGGTCCATCAGCTATCAACCTTTGAATCCTACTCAAGTTAATATGACCAAGTCTTAGATACCAAAGATATGTTTGGTTCATTTTCGAAGGTTCTTTTCTCTTATTAGTAGATGTATCATTTGTTTTAATTTGTTGCACCATGGGAGAAATTGGATTAAGAGTATACAAATTATCTATCAATACACCATCACAGATAATAATTCTATCTTTCCTTATAACAACCTTGTCATTAAAAGAAATAGGATATCCATCCATAAACAATTTAGAAACCGAAATTAAATTCTTTCTAAAATGAGGTACATAAAGATAATTCCTCAAAACAAGAGTTTTATTCTTATTGAAAAATAAATAAACGTCTCCCACTATGACAGTTGCTACCCTTGTAGCATTCCTCATGAGTATGGTAATCTCCCTATTACTAAGCTGTCGGGTTTTGGTGGAACCCTTGCAAAGAATTGCAGACATGGTCAGTAGCTCCCGTATCTACATACCAGGTGTCAGCAGATATAGCAATAAACACGATTCAACAACTAGTATATAAGACTTACCATTCATGTTCCCCTTTAGAAGAGGACAGTCAGCCTTGTAGTGTCCCGGCTGCTTGCATTTGAAGCACTTACCTTTAGGCTTCTTGACCGCACCAGCCTTTGCTTTCATTTGGTTCACTGGTGCTAAATTTCCTTGCTTCTTCTTATTCCTATCGCCTTTCGGCCTAGGATGAGCAGCATTTTCAGCAACATGAACCTGAGGATGTCTATGAAACAGTTCTTCCACCGCCACAAGTTCTGTCAGAAGTTCTGCCAATGTGTATAAATGTTTGTTCATACCATAGTTCAGGCGAAACTGCTCAAAACTCCTAGGCAGGCATTAGAGTATGATATCGACCTGGGTTTCCCCATCGATTTCAGCTCCAAGAACTTCCAACTCATTGAGTTGGCCCATCATCCTAAGGACATGCTCCCTTACGGAAGTGCCTTCAGCCATTTTGGTATTCATTAGAACAGACATGCCCTTCGACCTAGAAGGATGATTCCGATGCCCGAAGAGTTCCCTAAGATTATGCATCATATCATAGGAGGTGGTCATAGCTTGATGCTGAGTCTGAAGCACATTTGACATAGAAGCCAAAATATAGCACTTAGTCATCTTATCAGCTTTGACCCACTTATTATAAGCAACTCTTTACTCTTCGGTAGAGGCATCAGTAGGTTCCGAAGGACATTCCTCAATGAGAACAAAAATATAATCTTCAGGAGTTAAAACAATATCCATGTTCCGTTTCCAGTCAACATAATTAGTGCCAGTAAGTTTGTGCTCTTTAAGTATAACAGAAAGTGAGTTGAGTGCCATTTGAAAATTCTAAGAATCATAAATAAATAAACAGATCAAACACTTCGAATTTATCAATTTATATTGAATCCCTCAAAATAATATAAAATAAAATTCACCAACATCTCAAGCACCGTGAATTTGCATGCCATGTTAGTGTGGACGTATACAAACTCTAACATTTACAAGAGAATGTTTTACCCATTAATTTCATTTATCAACCTAACTTTATGATAAAATAATTAATAGTCGGTTTCTTTTTAGCCATGCAAATAATAGCAGTGACTCCTTTAGGGAAGATACTTATTATTTACACCTAAGTGTATACCATTATTTGACCCCAAGTCCATTGCGCAAGCTTATGTGCCTTACAGTTGGAGAAGTACGCACGCGCTTGGATAACTTCCTACGATCATCATAAAGAAGTTTGTAACAATGATCCGTGAATAAACCCATCCGTTGTGGAGGAAGGCCTATTGCCAACACGCAGGTTTACTCACATCACTTACAAACCAATAATGGAGGCCTTGGAAATTATTTATCAATCCCCTCTCCCACTTAGTTATTTAACACCGAGGGTTTTTAACATGCATATAATATTCAATAATAAAATATACATCTTTAGCATTCTTCTATTAATAAGTAATTTAAAAATAAATAAATTAAATCACATAGAACATGCTTCCATATATAACAATAATCGTCAAATAAAATAATTAATTCAGTTATATATATCACGAATTAAATGCATAAATGGGGAAACAAGCAAATGGGCCTAAAAGCAGCAATAGCAAAAAAAATTAAGCAGCCCATTATCCACAGTCCATTGTCCATGGCCCATTAACCCTGCCCTAATCATCCAGTCGTCTGCAGCTTCCACACGCCAGCTATCACCGGCACAACTTGGTGCTGATGCTGTCGGCGGTGGTGCCACCAGCCCACTGGAGTCACGCCGTCAGCCCACTGTCGTGCTGTCCAGGCCTGCAGACTGAGACATCACGCTGCAACCTTCGCCGGCCAGTGTACTCTAGCCCTGTCAAGAGTCAATAGTCCTATCGTGCATACACCACGTCTAGTTCAGATGTGCCGGCAGAAGCTGTCTGCTTACATGTGCCATCTTGCAGCTTTCTGCATGGCACCATCTCACAACCAAGGAGACCCGGCCGACAAAACTGCAGGACTAGGAGAAGGAGAAGACCCGATCAAACAGAAGACAGACCTGCCCCAAGGCTTCAGTAATCTCGCCTCTAACTTGACCAGAAATCATCTCTGACTCGATCGGAAACATCGAGACGATACACTGAAAACCATCGTCGACCCGCCATTGATATCCTTTCACGTCAGCTCTCTCGCTTCCATTGTGAATTTGTTCCAGTCGACCCCATCTTTACATGATCAACATTTGCATACTTGCACCAGACCAGATTGGTCACGATGAAGTTTTGACCAGAAAGCAATAGAGGGCTGATCGAAAACTGCCCAGACGCACTCGGAATCGGCCATTTGCCGCCGTCATCCTCCGTGATGCCTTCCGTTAGTGACAAATTCATGATTGAGGAGTTCCATCTCCTTATCATTACCTGCTCATTGCGTTGGCCAAGTTTTTGATTGGAATTCTCACCTCCGATGAACAGCGTCGCCCACTCCCGCTTCATTCGTTGTCGAGCCGCGATGCCATTCACCATCTACCAGCCGGCAGTGGTCGTGTCCACAGTCAATATTATGCCAGTTCTCAACGATGAAGATAGATAGGATACCAGTATGTTTCGGGAAAAAAACTACTAAACCCTTTCACCCATCTCATAATGCAGTCATATGTGTGTTTCCGTCCAGTCACACATCTCAAGTATAGGAATTTCATGAATAATACAAAATTATACAAACCCTAATACACATGCTTACTATACGATAATTAAAACACGTATAGCACATTAACCCTAGCCAAATGTGTCACGTTTCACCACGAAACTGAACCTCTGATACCAATTCATGGCTTTCGATCGTGTAATTAGCGTGAACCGTTAGGGTTCCATGTAAACTAGATCAGCGGAAGCAATAAATCAAAGTTTACAATACCTTTCTTCAGGGTTGATGTAGAGGATGAATAGTTGCAGAGAACAACCTCTTGATCTTCTGTTGTATTCCCAAAGTTCAATCCTGATGTTGTGTGGGCAACAATCGTCAGGATCTTCTCAATTTGCTACTCACCCTCTCTATTCACGCAGAAAAGTGACACAAGTGTAGGGCTGTAGGAAGCTGAGATTACTTATATATGTGGGCTACAGCAGGGACCAGGAGGAGAAATTGGGTTGGGCCTCTATTGGGCTTAAGTATCCAAGCTTAGCCCAAAGCTTATACTTAAGTCCAATAATAATAATATAGTCCACTAAAATATTATTACTGCACTGCATTTCCAATCCCACAATTAAGTTATGGGCTCCTTGTTATTATGGGCCCAAAAATCTCCCCATGTTTAAGATATATAATGCCCATTAATTAATTAAGTTACTGACAACTCAAAATTAATTAATATCTCTTCCGAGAGTAGTACCATTCAACCTTATTATCATGCCGAAATTAATCCACTTGCAAGATTTACATGATAATCCTTATGAGCTCCTCAAGAGGACATCATCAATCTATGTCAGACATGGATTCCTTCTACAATCAACAGCACACCATAGAGACAGCACTACTTCCCAACTCACCGAGTTTGTTGATCTAATACATGTAAATCTCACCCATTGATGAATCAAAGAAATATATACTGCCTTACGTGTTGAGGTTATTGTATAGGGATTAAGAGCATGAACATCCATAATAACTGAGATCAAGTTCTCCTATATAGACAGTACAAGTCGAACGATCTCAAGCGGTCCTGCTCAATACACACTAGGTGCACTAATGTGATTCTATAATCAAGACAAACTAGTACCAAACCATACTACAATCATACCTATAGAGAGTTCCCGTCTATCTCAGTTGTGAGCATCTATTTATACTTTATAAGGAAACCGATAATATGATCTTCCGCATGTTGTCACACAACGTATTATCTACCGTATAAAGTAAATGGACTTTTGCACAAATATATAAATAAACAATTTATAATATGCAAAATGTTTGATTATATGATTCTCATTTCAAATAAAATTGTTAAAACGTTGTTCAATACAAAAGCTAGGCATTTAGTATACAATCTAACACGATATTTAAGTAGTCTGCAGAGGCAGCTGAAGAGATATTCGAGGAGATGGCTGCAAACACATATGATTGGCCAGCAGAAAGAGCAGATGGAGACACTTCTTTTGATGAAGTGGTGAAAATAGAGATACAAGTCGAAAATAATAAAGTGATAGCTATCCATGATCGACTCGATGAACTGAATATTAAGCTGGATCGCCTCACTAAAGAGAACAGAGAGGAAGTAATGATGGCTGGAGATGAAGAACAATTCATGGATGCAAACTATGCTACAGGATAGTGTATTCAAGGAGATAATAGAAATAGAAAGAATTTTAGACCGAATAATCAGTTTGGGGGGAGGAGTGACCAAGGTAACAACCATCAATTTCAGCAAGGTTGGAACCAAGGAAATTCAAACTTCAACAACCAGAGAAGGGATGAGAATCTATATTACTCATATCCTAATAGCGCAGTTGCACCACCTCCGAGATTTGAGCCAACTCAAAAAACCTGCTGAAGGGAAACCATCAATGGATGATAAGCTTTATTTGATGCTCAAGATGATGATCGCAAATAAAGAAACAGCTGAAGCAAGGTACAAGGAAGCAGAAAGAAAGCAAAAAGAGACAGATCTTGCACTCTGTCAATTGAATGTTGCAGTTGGTAAGTTACAACAGCAAGGAAAATTTCCTGCTCAAACTGAGTTGAATCCGAAAGAACATCAATGCTATACGATTACTTTGAGGAGTGGCACACAATATGAAGGACCTAGTATGCCGGAAGAGGATCGGTATACAGAAATCATAACTAAAGGCATGCACACATAACTGGGCATCTGGAAGTGGCAACCGCGTGCTGGAAATCCAAAATTGGGCTCCTATGCTGAAATCAGGTGCCCTTCTAGGCGAGCAATCGTGCAACCAATCGGGCCCTTGGAATTCATAATCGGGCATCTCTTCTCCAAAACTAAGCGAACCTTCTCTGAAACCAAGCAGCCTGCCGACTGGCCAGCCGGGCAATACGCCTGGTATTGCACTCAGTGTGGCACCCGATTTTGTTCAAGCGAGCATGCCTCCTCAAAAACAAAGCAAGCCTTCTCCGAAACCAAGCGACCTGTCGTGCGGCTTATTGGGCGGTACGCCCGGTGGCACTCGGTTTCATTCAAGCACACACACCTGTAAACCCGATTACCCATCCGGATGATTCAAATTCCATTCCAGTTGATTCTGCTCTTTGTGATACAATGGTTTTCAGAGTGACATTGATCACCCGATTGCACAGAAAATAAGTGGGAAAAAGCTAAGAGAGAAAGGAACAAATAGATGAACTTGAGAGAAACAGCTTGGGTATTGTGAAGACAAAATATCCTATTCCTTTTCCCTCTAGACAATTGAAAAAGGGTCTTGATGAGAAGTTTCAGAAGTTCGTAAATATCTTCAAGCAGATCCAGATCAACATGCCCTTTGCTAAAGCACTTGAGCAGATGCCACACTATATGAAGTTTCTGAAGGATATCTTGTCTAAGAAGCGGAGTTTAGTGGATAAGGAGACAGTGAATTTGACTGAGGAGTGTAGTGCCATCATTCAGAGGAAGTTATGAGCCAAGGTAAAAGATTCGGGTAAGTTCACGATCCCAATTCAATTTTGAAAGAATGCTACTTGCAGAGCTTTGTGTGACTTGGGGGCTAGCATAAATCTTATGCCCCTAAGTGTGCTCAAGAGTCTTGGTTTTAGGAAGATGAAGCCCACTTCGATTACACTGCATCTAGCCGATAGGTCTATTACGCACCCGAGAGGAGTTATTGAGGATTTACTTGTGAAGGTGGATAAGTTTTTCTTCCCTGTTGATTTTCTAATGCTTGATATGGAAGAGGACAACAATGTGCCTCTGATTTTGGGTAGACCATTTTTAGCCACTACTAGAGCTTTGATTGATGTTGAAGATGGGAAGTTGAAGCTTAGAGTGGGAGATGAGGAGATCATGTTCTCACTTGATGATTTGAAAAGTCATTCTGAAAAGGCCAACTACAAGTCCGTTGATAAGAGTGTAGAGGAGAAGCTGCCATTGATTTCGACTGAGGATCAATTGAAAACCTGTATCAGCAACATTCCTTTTTTATCTACTCCTGCTACTAATATTGAATCTAATTTTTCATCTGATATTTTATCTAATGAACTAACAGATTGTTTGAGTGCTCTGAATACTTGCAAGAATGATAGAAGAGAGATGTCATGGATTGAATGAGGATCATGGAAACAAATTCCACCAGTTCCTCCGGATATATGTGACTCTCATTTGTCTGATCTTGATGTTGATAGGAAGGAAGCATATAAAGATAGAGATCCAGATAAGTTGATCCTTGAGAGTAAGAAGGGAGAAATGGTTTTGTTGTATCAAAAGAGGGCGAAACAACACTTCAAAGTGGAGATGAAAGATGAAGAAGAAGTGTTGATGCATGAGTCCAAAAATCTCTGAGTCTGTATTCCGTCGAGCTCTTCGACGTTAAACAAGAGCGCTTGGTGGGCAACCCACCATTTTATTACTTATATTTTGTTTTGTTTGTTGTGTCTTGTGATAGGTAAATTATACTTAAGGTGTGTGCTTACACTTAAGGTAATAACATCCTTTTAAACTTAGATTCAACTCACGTTTTGATCAAAGTTTGGGGGATGTGATGTTCTTCCCTTGTTCTAACGCACCCAGGTATGTTTACTCTGCATTGTTTAGTATGCATTTTCTTGGAGGTCGATCTTTTTAGAATTTTCAAATTTTATTCGATCTTTCGAATTTTTTTGTGACTATCCAAGTGTCTTATGTGTTTTTGTTCATTTTTGTGTGTCCCTTGAGGTTCTGTCATTGATTTTCGTCTTTTCGATATTTTTATCTTTCCTGTGATGATGAGTTTGGTGTTTGAGCTTTTATGATTGAGAAGGTATTAAAGGTGATGGAGCGAACTTGCAAGATGTGAAGAAGATTGAAATTAGGTTACTTCGTTCCTTATTCTAACTTTTCTGTGAGTTTTGAATTCTTATGAGTGAGGAGCATGAGCTTTAAATTCTACGACCTAAATTTCATGGTGATCTATGAGCTTTTATGATGCCTTTGATAAGATGTTGATTATGATTGATAAGGAGAAATATGCTTAAATTTTTAAGTGCTTGAATTCTTGATGTGCTTGTTATGATGTATGTGTAGCCTTGAAGAGTGTTCGTTCATTCTATAATAAAGCCAAGTGAGATTTGAGCCTTTAAATCATGATACTTGATGCATGATATTCTTATTCTTGAGCGTATCGTTCTTGTGTGTATTCTATAATTTTTCTTGAGTCTTCTTGAATATTCAAGAATAGTCTAGTGGATTATGGAAATGGTATTAGGCCATCTTTGATTTTATGAGTCACTTAGCCAAATAATTCCCTACCATATGATTGTTTATCCGTAGTTAGCCCCATTGAACCTTAAACCTCATTCTTTGGCAACCTACGAGAAATAACCACTTTGAGTATCTTAATGATTTTTTGAGCCTTGATTATCCGTCATAAAGGAGAATTAATGATTTTTCAAAGTGTGTTGACGGAGCTTGATAACAGCTTAGGAAGGAATAAAATTTGTGTTGAAGCAGTGATTGAGCTATAAAATGCATCTAAAGGAGAGCCATGGAGTTGTGCTTAAATCTATTACTCCATGGAATCAAATACCCTGAGGTAGGGCTTAAATCTAGTACCCTATGGAGGATGCGAGGGGTAGTGCCTGAAATTGGTATCCCATTTAAAAAAGTGAAAGAGTTAAAAGAAGTGAAAAGGTTGTGCTTGAAGAAAGATATAAATAGTTTGGAATTGAGGAGGAGTTGTGCTTGAATAGATTGTGATGAGGAAGAATGAAAGATCAAGAGAGAAAGCGTGCTTGATTGATCCGAGTTTTGAGTCACTTATCCATATATTTTCTACCTTTTCCAAAGAGTCTATGTTACAACCAAATTAAAAGTCATTTTTGATTAATGATTTGTTAGCTACAAGTAAAAGGAGGATGTGACAATAGGCAAGCTTATGGTTACGCATGCACTTGAATTGAATTTGAGAGCACGTAAATATAACCCAAAAGGTGTACACTTTATACACCATGAGCGTGAGAGTTACATAATATATATCCTGTGAGCATAGGTGGATTGAGCACTTGAATTGGTGAAGTAATTATCTTAATTTGCATGTTTTGAATGAATTGATACTTTTGAATTTGAAGTTATGTGAACCGAGTTAAGATTAATTATATCTTTGATGGCTTAGTTGATGTTTTGATCCTTATTTTAGAATATGACTTTCCATCTCATTATTTTCTCTTGGTTTATCATTTCGTTGTTCGAGGACGAACAACACCTTAAGTTTGGGGGTTTGATGAGAGTGGAAATTTATGTATTTTTGAATTCGATTTGATACCTCTTTGAGTGTATAAATGATATTATTTGCACAAATCTTATTACTTCTAATTATTATCGACTAAAAGGTGCTTAAGAGATATTTTATTGTGTTTTGATTGAAAAAAGGATTAAAAACGCAAAGTTGGAATGAAGGATGAATTCGTACTACTTGCAAGCAAGCATACGTCTAATTTTCATAATTTTTATGTATCTGTGTGGAGATCCAAATTGGTCATGTGATACACGGTTGGAAAGATACAGAATACACTAAAAGGTGCTTAAGAGATATTTTATTGTGTTTTGATTGGAAAAAGGATTAAAAACGCAAAGTTGGAATGAAGGATGAATTCGTACTACTTGCAAGCAAACATATGTCTAATTTTTATAATTTTTATGTATCTGTGTGGAGATCCAAATTGGTCATGTGATACACGGTTGGAAAGATACAGAAGAGAAGATCATTTTGGTTCAAGAAAAACCTCAATCAGATTTCAAACGAGAAAGTTATGATCAAAATATTTATTTAGCTTTTCATTTTTGTTTTATTCCTTTCTTCCTTTTTTCTTGTCCCCTCTTTTATTTCATTTGCCTTTTTTATAATATTGCCTAGTTTAATATTGAACATAATCTTGTTTCTTATATTATAGGTGCAAAATAACATTTTTAAGTGACATATGCCTGATATTTGTTATACATATTAAACATTGAACATAATTTTGAGTCACTTGTTTAGGCTCTTTATGGCAGGTCGTTTATTTGGCTTTTTATATTCTTTTTTTCCCCTTCTTTCTTTTTTCTTGTCCCCTCTTTTATTTTCATTTGCCTTTTTTATAATATTACCTAGTTTAATATTGAACATAATTTTGTTTCTTATATTATAGGTGGGTGTAACATCACAAATTTACTCATAGTACAAGTAACTCTATACGAATTTACAGACATATTTGATCGCTTGTTAGATGTAGAGGTAAGTACTATACAAACATAATTAGTTTTTTAATTTATTATAATGGAAAAGAAATAACGTGAATTTGACTATTTTGTAGTTTATATGGCAGCCGTATGATATGACAGAACCTCAAATAGTAATTCTTAATGCCAGATGTTTGACTGCAAATTGGATGTCAGAATATCCTCTGTTTAATATAGCGATTGTGGAGATACATCATCTTATTAGAGTGTTGAGGTAATTTGGGATGATGCAAGATATTTTCCTTGATATAGACAACTCTCATGTCACTGCACATGACATAGATCGGAGAGGACGACACAATGTTGATTGGAGACAATATCATCAAAGTTGGATAAGTTATTGGAATAGAAAAGGACCTCTAGATATGTATGTCAATTCAAGCAAGTAGTAGCATGGCCAAAGGATATATGCCATGGTATCGTATGATCACATGACGTTTGATATCTCCTAACCATTACTATTGGGACTTGGGGTACCAGCCACCAGAGACAGTTGTCCGTGATGATGTGGTACAATTATATTTTTCAAAAAAATTTGATTTTGATATAAATTACCATTCTAATATCATACATTTGCATTTTCTGACTTTGTTGATCTAATCGATGGAACAACTTAGAATTTATAGTATTTAGGATTCATTTGAAAACAGGGACTTATTTGAGAAATTTCGTAGATTAGTATGGAGCTTGTTGAAAATTTGGATAGACTACTGGTATAATGTCCTCCATATCTTACAGATCCACATTCAACAGATGATACACCTTTGGATGAAACCACTACAAACCAAAGGAGACGGACTAATGCCTACTTTGATAGTGCTGGGACATCTATATCTAGAAACTAAATAATGAATCAAAATGCACAACAAGACATTCAAGGAGTCAAAAAAGGAGTTGTAGGGAACCAAATAGTGAGTCTCAATATATTTCACCTCTGAACACATCATCTCACCCTAATATGCCGAGATCTTCTATATATATCTCACCGACATAATGGTATATATTTATAAAATTAACTAATTATTATTAAAATTAAATAAATTTTATTTTTAATGTTTTGTTGTTCTATTATATATGCCAAATTACTCAACACTGATTGTTGTTTACCGTCAATAGCACAGGAAGATGTTAATGTGTAGGGTATTTCTCCATATTGGTCATTATTCATGTTACTTTTATAAACAGGGAATGATCAACCTCCATAACATGCTTTATCTGATATACCCTTTGAATTACAATTTGATTGGAGTTCCAGAGAACTACAGGGCTCACATCTGTTGCTATAAATGAAAATGAGAATACAACCCAAAATGAGCCTAAAAAGCCTATTAGGCGTTGAAGCACTAAACAGAGGCAGCATCCTAGATTTGGTATAGGTAGCCATAAATAGTATAATTGAAAGATTAAGTAAGACTATACTATTAATATTAAATAATTTATTATAAAAGTTCTTAATAATGAAAATTATATTTTAAGTAGAAATATATTAATTCTTTTGTAATTTTTATGGGTACTCATTTTTAATTCTTCAACACATCGTGCAAGTATCATTTTTTCTTCTTTAAAGAAAGAGTCTCACATACACGCTATTTACCACTTACATAACTACCTACTTTATATAAAATTTTTCCTCAATCCCATGATGGAATTTTGAGTTATTGTAGATACATAATTCTAAAAAAAAATTACTTGCTTTTAGGGGTAGTTTGTTATTTTTAGGTAATATATAAATTAAAGTAAGTTATGTGAGTTGTAAATAGGTGACAATCTTGATATTAATTAAGAATGTTATAAGATAGTTACATTGCATGTCATTTTTTTATTAAGAGGTGTAAACTTGTTAATGGAACGACAAAAATAATAAGTGTGAATTTTTTTATGGGATGGAGAGAGTAATAATACCCTTTAATTCATATGAAAATTCAAACGAATACTTTACTAATGAGTACTAAATAAATCATTAAAAATATATATGTAACTTTTTTATATATATTTCCTCAATTCCAACTTATTCAGTTATTTTTTTATCAACTTTATTGACTTTTGGAGGGTAATACATTATTTTTAGGTGATAAATAAATTATAAAGTATGTTGTGTGTGTTGGGTAAGAGCAGTAATTTATAATTATGATGTACTTTTGAGGTTAAGTACTTATACGAATTTTTTTGTAGATGGTAAAATTTAATGTGGGACATACAAAAAATGGAAAGTATAAAATTTAATTTGAGACGGAGTTAGTAATCGAGTAATGATTGTGTTTTATTAATTTTTAATCAAGTTTGTTATTAATAATTTAAGTAATGATTATATAATTATTGAAAAATTGTAAGTCATATTAGTATTTTGCTAATGAGTGCATATATGGTAGCATTAATTAATGTTAATGTGGGTGCGATATGTTGAAGGCATAAGTCGCTTGTTGTAGTGGCATTTCTTTAAAGTCGTCACTCCTATTGGCGTTTTTCTCAACCAACACAAAAACCGTCACTACTTAAGGGCATTTCCAGTAGCATCCCAAAATGGGGTGAAATGCTAAAGTAGCGTGAAGAATGACTTCCAGCAATGATCGCATTTTTACGGTATTTTTTTGATGGAGTGGCATATTCCCACTAATTTGTTGTGCCTATGCCATGAGATAATTATATATTAATTTTTTTATGTTGGGCAACATTATTTAAACATATATATTTTTAAAAAAAATAAAATAAATATGAGATTTAAACATAAAATTAAAATTACATCACACAATACATAGTTAAAATTACATTACACATTACATAAAGTTACATACGCAAATTAAAAATATATATAAAAACTTATATAATCAAATAAAACTAAATAAATAAAAAATTTCTTAATAATTGGGGAGGCCACCCCCGGAATCCCCTCCAATATCTGGAAAAAATTTGTCCAAGCTTATCAAATGCGGTATTGGAATTTTATTGGTGCACTTGTCTTCTTTTCTGCAAAATATTTTGTTGCTCAATTCTAGAGAGTTCATGCAGTTGGGATCAGGAATGGTGTCCAAATTTTTCATTAAAATATTATCTACTCTAATTAATTGTTTGAGTTCAAGTTTTTTGTTTTTATCAATTTAGCGTCTCGATCTTTTTTCTGGACAGATGTAGATAAAAGTTCACATAATTTCTCATTCTCTTCTTCCATCATGCTCATGAAGTTTGATGATTCTTCACATTGTCTTCTCTTCAACTTGACTTTTTTAATCCCCATTGGTCGTCCTGATGAAGAACCTCCACTAATATTTTGATCACTTAAATTGATATTAAATTCAGAAAATGAAGGTTGTAGATAAATAGGTGATTTCGAGGTATTTTCTTCGGCCTTTGATGTCTCTTCCTTTGCAGATTCTTTCACAAATCTATTTATAATTGACCACACTTGAGTAAATCAGAACCCAACTCTAAAACCCTTTTGTTTCGACATCATTTCATTTGTCATTTCCCACTACAATAACATAAATAAATGAAAGAAGTGTATATTATAATAAATTGCTATGATTTATTAAAAAAATAGCACTTACTATAATCTGGTCATTCGCATCACTTGGACGTGAATATTCAACTTGTTTCAGACATGCCCAAAATTTTTTACATTCTGTAAGTATGAGTTTAAAACGTGTTTCTTAAGATTTGTGGCTATGCTCTGCTACTTGACTAGGTCGTTTAGAGTTGTAGCACTCTGCTATACGACTCCAAAATTGATCTTTGGTTTGATGTCTACCCACAATTGGATCCTGTGAGATGTCGAGATACATATTACAAAGACATTTATCCTCACAACAAGTGAAATTAGTCATACGCTTAGACATTTTTTGTTTGGAAGATGCTGAAAGATAAATCAATATGTTGAAAATGAGTAGGAGAGATTGGAAAAATGTGTGAAAGAATAAACTGGTATGCCATCTATTTAAAGAAAAGATACCACTTTTAATCTTAAAAAATAAAAAATAAAAAATTGATCCGATGGTTGGGAATTAAATAGGATATCCCTAATCAACGGCTATAGCCTATAATTGAAAGCATAAGAATTGTGCATTAGTGTGAGCCAACTTGCATCTATTGATCCGACGGATGAGAATTAAAGATGATATCCCCTATCAATGGTTATAATTGAAAGCACAAGGATTGTGCTTTTTTCATGTGAGCCAATTTGCATCTATTGATCCGACAGTTGAGAATTAAAGATGATACCCCTATTAACAGTTATAATTGATAGCACAAGAATTGTGCATTTTTAGTGGGAGCCAACTTGCATCAATAGGATTGTGCTTTTTTCATGTGAGCCAATTTTCATCTATTGATTCGACGGTTGAGAATTAAAGATGATAACCCTATCAACAGCTATAATTGAAAGCACAAGAATTGTGCATTTTTAGTGGGAGCCAACTTGCATCTATTGATCAGACGGTTGAGAATTAAATATGATATCCCTATCAACGGCTATAATTGAAAGTACAAGGGTTGTGCTTTTTAGGTGTGTACATTTTGGATTATATAATGGACATTTGGGCAAGTCATTGTTATCCATTTCAATCTGTGTTTCTCTTCACATTCTATCTATTATCTTTTTTCATCTCTCTACTTTTACTTCTCTACTCTTACTTTTAAGAAATGAATTTTCATAATAATATATCTTCTTCAGCTCATCATCCAATGATGATTTTGATCTATCAATCCTAAAAAGTTATGACTTAGAAGAAAAAATTATTATCCCACAAATACAAAATAACAATCTTATGATAATTGCATATATTTCTTGACCAATGCAACTTCTAGGCATGGTGGCTCAGTTTCAGATATGAAAACGATTAAGTGTGCATAGATAATAATGCATAATATGATAATAGAATATGAACGGGTTTAAAAGTTTAATTTGCGGATAAGGATCCTACTCAATTTCAAGATTTTCTTTTTCGATTTACACAAATCAAAGACACCCATTATGACATTCGAAATACATTAATTGATCATCTATGGATGGAGTATTTTAACTCAGAAGATTAGTTATTTAAGTTATTGATCATATTGTAATTTAATTTTTAAGTGTTTTATTAATTAATGAATATTTTCTAAATATTTAAGCTATATTAATTTCGTTTAAATTAAAATAAATATCAAAATTAAATGTATAATAATTTTAATTATGTGGAAAAAAATTAAATATGGATTAAATGAAATTTTTATTTTTTAGTGTAAGACACAACATTTTTGTGTTGAATATGCTGCAAAATAATACAAACTGCTGGAAATGACCTAAAGGCAGCAACACAAAAGCCGGCAAGTCGCCACTGCTAATGACGACTTTACTTATTCTGTTAATATATAATGCAATAACCAAATTTGATTTGAATATTTTTGAAACTACAATATACTCCCTCCTCCCTCCGTCCGCCACAAAGGTGGACATTTGCTTTTCGCACGTGGATTAAGGAGTATTATTATTTAAGGTGTAGTTGGTAGTTGTATTAGTGGGGTGTATGGGTCCCATAAATTTATTATATTAGTGATGTGTGTGGGTCTCATGTGTTTAAAAAGGAAAATGTGGACCTTTGGTGCGGACGCCCAAAATTGCAAAATGTGTACCTTTCAGACGGATGGAAGGAGTATTAAATAAGCCAAATTATTAAGCCCCAATATAAAACTACTTTGTCTGGAATTGTCCGAGAACACTCTGGATAGACATTGGTGGTTCATTCTTCCAAGACATCGAAAGCAACCTTCCGATTATGTTCATCTCACAACCCATGGGATCATCATAATATAGACATATGATTTATGTATTATCTTAGGTCTTGTTAATGAAACACACTTTAGCTTCGCGCCAAAGATACACCACATACGTATTTATTACATTTTGTCTGTTCATGCATCTTCTTTCAATTTAGTGATGATCTATATATCAAAGGAAACAAAAAGAAAAGACAAGTATGAGAAAATTTAACCCCCAAAATCAAAATGAGAAAATTCAACCCCCAAAATCAAGTACTTTTTTCTTCTTTATTATTATTTGTAGAATGAAGATATGTACATATTATACATGTTTTACAATGTATAATAAAAGTATCTGAAAAGAAGAAAGACAGTAAACATGTAATTGACACACATGTTTCGAAGTAAAAGATCAACCTGACGCTGATGATGCCTAAAATCGTAATTTCCGAAAAAATAATACACTCCCCATCATCACTATGGATTCACTGCTCTATACTAACACAAAAACTCGAGAGCAAAATCCAGAGTCATAATGCAACTATGAAATTTGACCTAAGTTATTCACATGATGCTTCCCTGGGATGAACATGATTCTTTCTTGATATTACACGACAAAAATTTTGCAAATACGAAAGCTACATCAGAGGGAGGTACCCCCCACCATGTCCTTTCCTCAGAATCAGGGGTCCGGCATTTTCAGGAACCTTGTCCAATTCCCGGTTGCAGGCATTGATTACGTCGTCGAAACCTGTAGCTGAGGTAGCCAAATGAAATTTTAACCTGATATCTCTAGTCCTACTCAGCAAGCATCTAAATGATCTCCCAAGATACTTAACCCAATCAGCTGGTAAGCCTCCTCCAGTCAACCATACTGAGAATTGGGATTGGTCGCCCCGGGCTTGCACTTCGGACCGATAAAATCTTGCAAGTTCAACGAGCATTGATGGTTGGAGCGGTAGCACAGCAACGAATTCAGCTACAAACTGCTCAGTGAGCTCAGGGTTAAGCATCTGTTCCCATAGCACTAGTGCCCATTCACTAGGCTGGTTGAGGCCATAGGCTTCGGCAACAATCAGGGCCTCCTGAAACCGGGACTGTTCGACAAGCATTCTCCTAGCATTAGTTTCAGAAAGATCCAGCCATCTCGTGTCTGGCATACGAATCTGTAGGGAAACAAGTGATGCCTGAGCACAAGCTCTGCGAGTTTTGTTGCCTGCATCAATGGATGAGTGAACTTCAGCAGCCTCAATGAAATAACGCATGGATTCAAGGAGGTCTTCGTTTTGATCTCTGTCGTTACGATCAAACCATTGTTGAGATGCTTGCTTTGCACGCAACTCCAAAAGAGAAGCAGTCTCATGTTTCATGTCAAAATGATTATATACCTGAAGATGAGAGCAGTGAGTGTATTTTGGACTCCGTAGAAGTATAGTCAAAGATGAATATAGATTTGAATAAATTACAAAAAGAAAAATTAAGGTTTTGACTTGTTTGCAGAAGGAAAAAAATTTATGTTTTGAAATTAAAAATAACTTTGTGAGGTTCAGAAATATTCTTACAAATACCTCCCTAAATAGAGGCAATTTGTAAATTTTAAAGCAAATGCAGCTTACAGACAATATAGGTTTTCATTAATTCTGTGGAAAAGTCAAACCCTGAAGTTGTTTTGTGATTAAGAGGATTGGGAGGAGTCTTTGTTCAGAGAGGATATAAGAAGGGGGGGTGGGGATGATTACGAACCATGGCAAATGAGTCAAGATCATTTGGGTTAAACTGCTTAAGTGACGTCAGAACAGCCATTCGAAATCCTCTTACAGCCTCAGCAGTACCACGGTTAGCATCTGCAGCTGCAGAATATTTTTGGAGGAGGAGATCCAATTGGCCATTTTCAATAAGAATCCCGAGGATGAAATTGAGTGCATGGAAGTTTCCAACTCCTGTTATCAAGCGAGCAAGACATGAGAAATCACCCTCCCATACATAAGCTTCTACCCTCGTTGCAGCAAGAGCTACAAGCACATCAACTCCATCAAGGCACGCTGACAACTTGTAGAAGTGGTGAGAAAGAATAAGCAGCTCAACCTGCATCAGTTGGGAGAAAAAATTGTTTATTGCCTAAAAAAAAAACCACACAGTGCATCAAGGGTCTCAGTTGCAATATTAGATTTCCTAGGGCAATTATTAATATGCAACATCAAACTGTTGAGTTTAAGTCAATAAATATTATACCTCACATGCGTGGGGTATTTCTTGCCCTGTAATTACAAGTCTCATTAATGCATGCCCAATTTCAGAATCAGATGGACAAAGCTCAGCCCATTTTAGAAAGTCAGAAAATCTCCACAATAGTGGAGCCGGTCCTTCATCTTTCTGAGAATCCATATATCCCCCACGGTGTGCAGCCAATAAACCCTGATATTGACAGAATATATGGCATTATCTCTATGAAATTTCGGAAGCAACAACTATACTGACATTACTAGCTTGAACAGTAGGCTGAATATGTTTTAATGGAAAAGGTGATTGCAGCAATGCATGGAAAAAGTCATGGAATCAAAAGTGAATTACTTCTACATTAAGACAATACAAATAATAACAAACAAGAGTAATTTCAAAATCACGCAAGTACTATAAAATAATTATCAAATTAACCTTCAAAAATGATTCAGCTAGAATTTGAGCAATACTAGCAGCTGGCATTGAGTGAGTTCGAACTAAAAGATTAGCTTCCTCAAATGAATCTTGTGCTTTGAGAGAGAGCAATTGCAATAGTTCTATTGGCTGCTTCTCAAATGCCTCTGAGAATGTAAGACCAAGCACATTAGCAGACTTCACAACGGATACTATCCTCCTGCATAGTCCACGTCCACGACCATCTATAAGAAGGGTAACCAAGCTCTCCAAGACCTATATTTTGATATACAGCAATTAAGAACTGGATGATCAGTTAGTAATTAGATTAATAGTACACAAAAGCTTACTATTACCTTCAGAGGGTCAATCACCCGATGCTCGGTCAGTAGATTGCATGACTGCAAGACAGAGCGCACTTCATCATCCAGCACTGATATGAAAATCTTGTTGCTAGGAGTTGAAAGAGCAGCAAGTTTCAAAGCAGCATCTACAAGAACGAATTCAGATGGTGCATTCTCAGGGGAGAGCTTATTCTGCAGTTGTCTGGCAGCAGTTATTTGCCCAAAATCCAACAATGAAAGAACAGCCCTTTCTAGCTCAGCAGGTTCAACTCTTTCCTCCCACCTTGATAACGATGCATCAATTTTTAAGTTTTCATCTAGAAACTGTGTATCATCTCTGAGTTTGAGTGGAATGGTTTCAGACTCATATTTGTTATCCCCTGCATCAAAGAAAGGCTTTCTTGATGATCCAAAGCCTTTTGCCCTCCTTTTCGTCTTTGTGCTTCCTCCAGAAGTGCTTGGGATGCTAGAGTCAACAGAGTGAGCGATCCTAACATGAGTCTGACCATTTTCTCTTTCATACTTCTCTGAAGATTTGAGCCTAAGTGAACCTATATGATTGTCCATTTTAGTTATAATGTTTGCAGTATGATCTATTAGGTTAGAACCCTTGCCAGCTCCAGGCTCCCGAGCAATGTGGGTTAACAGATCATCACCATCACTCTTTACCTGATCCGATTCCACAGCCAAAAGCCACACTCTAGTCTCAATTTCTCGTAGAAGGTGCAAAGGATAAACCCTGCAGAAATTATTCATCTTTAGTAGCCAAATCATTCACAGGAAAGCAAGTCTTTTAAGCAAAAACTAACAAGCTGTTTGATTGGGGAGCTTGGAGGGTGGAATGGGAATTAAAAAAGACAGTGTATGTTTGTTAGCAACTTTCATTCCATCAACAGTAAATTGATTCCTTAAAATTGAGGAATCACCCATTCCTTAGTAGTTTGGGTTTTAGGCCTATCATCATTCATTGGAGAAAAAAGTGTGAAATTACAGTAGTTTTCCCTCTTCTTCTCCTTGGTATATGTCTATCGTTATCATTCCTATAATATTTGTGTTTCATGATTGCATTTGATTACTTTCTGACATAAGGAGAATATTGAAGCAAATTGATGTATTATTAATAATATTTTTAATTTATATTCCATTAAAAGAGTTGTAAAATTATGTTTTTTTAAATATATAATAAAACTAATTTTAAACAAAAATATTATAATCATGTTTATGCTCCTTATTTTTTCAGAAAGAAAGAAAAAGTTAATTTCATATCTTAAAATTTTAAAAAAACCAACAGCATGAGTGACTATTATAGCTATTTCAAATACCAACCAAATGCTCCACTAATAATAAATATACCCATTCCCATTCCTCAATACTTTCATTCCCATTCCGTGTAACAAACCAAACACCCCCTTAGATACTATAAAGGAAAAATATCTCACGGATTTGACTGTGTCATCATTCCACTTAGCCATTGCAAAGCAAGCAGCAGTATCTCATGTAGTTCTCTCATCGGGATATCATTTTCAGCTGCTTCCGCATGCTTAAGGAAGAACAGTCCAGCCTAGATACAAATATAGAACCGTGATAACATTCAGCTCATTTGTGAATAATTGATATGGATATTCAAATAATGGCATCACATGACTTTGAGTATCACCACCTTCTATCTCATCAATGATGAAAGGAAAGAAGAGAAAAGAAAAATAAAAGACACTTGAGAGTATCAATTCTAGAAAAATAGATCTTCAAAAGGGAAGGATGTATAAAACACCATTCCCGAACCTGAGCTATGAATTAATTGTACCTGCAATGCCGGGAAGGAATATCTGATGAACAGTGTCTGGCAGTGGCTCCATAAAGCAACCCTCTCTTCTTGGACATCCCAAAGAAATTCCTTCCACTCTGTTACCATGGCTTCAGCCTAGAAATAAGAAGGAATATGAGAAATATTTTAGGTGGCAAATAAATGATGATATTAATAAGAGGTCTCATGGCCTCTCTTCTTATAGCCAATTCTTTCAAAAATGCTGCATCAATAACACTACCACCATTGTGAAAAAAGATTAAACCATCTTGCAGTGTGCAACGTATTTCCGCATCAGTACTGTTACATGTCTATTGTAAAGGTCTCAAGAACTTCGTAATTGCATTCTTTTAAGATTATAGTTCACTGAGTAATGCTAGATTAGTCTATCTTTTAACAAAAGCAGATGAGTTCATCCTAACTGGAAATTCGACAGGAAAGCATACTAGCAGTCGAGCATATACACTGTCAAGAAACTTTCAAACGTAACAATATTTGGAGAACCATAATGTAAACAGGCTCTTGATGTACAGAAGAAGTATCATGGGAAATTCCATTAACTAATTGAAAAAAAAAAAAAGTTTGATAAGCTACCTGCATTTCAGTTACATGATTGACTGCTGACCTCCAACGTGATTCACCACTGGCTTCCAACTGTTTGGCCCAACTGCGGGCTTGTTCCCAATACCCATTCTTTTCTAGTGCATTTAGAAGAGAAGCATCATCAAATGTTTCATCTCCCAGAAGGGGACACTCATCACTTCGAAGAGAGGGTTCAGCCATATCTATTTTCCAAGATAGTTGCCCATATCGTGTTGCAGATGACCCTCCATCACCAAAGTCTGTAGCAGCAAGAAGCCTTAGCAAGCATCTCTTTTCATATGGAGATGGGCAAGTTAAAAGCATTGCATCAGCAGCTTTGACAGCAGTGGAACAAAGCCATGAGTTTTCGACTTTCCCTTCTCTTTCCCAGTTAGGTTGTGTATGAGAAGACTCTTCTTTAATTCGGGCAGTAAAAGATCCAAGATGGGCTGAAGCTTCTGAGAGGCGCATTTGTGAGAAGGCCTAGGATAATGAAAAATTTTTAGTTCAATAAAATACCAACTGCATATTGATTTAGAAAAAAAAAATTAATATTAACTACATACAAGTTATTAATCAATTTCTATTTTCCTGAAAAAGAAAAGGCTCAGTGTACAGGGTATACCGTAATGCATCAGTCCCCCACCACCAACACCAAAAGAGAAAGAAACACAAGTCAAGAGTAAAACAAATATCATTGTGACTTTTGTCATACAGATACTGGCAGCTTAAAGTTACACTAAACTATGATTCTCTAGCAAAGTATATCCATGAATAAACTCAATAATTTAGGCAGTCATAGAAGAGAACTTCTAGCAAAAATGATCGATCATTAGAAAAATGAAAGGTCTCTGTTTTCAAGTCACTGCCTCAAACCACAAAATCATAAACTGAAACTCCCAAATAGTAGGTCACAAATAGTGAGTACTGTAAATGACACCAACCTGAAGAGCTCGAATAAATGGTAAGAGTGAACACGATGGAAGAAATATCTCAAAAGCATGTAGAAGAGGAAGGAACAAGTGCTGCTCACAAAGCACAGCTACCATTCTCGACAAGGCATTGGCCATGCTACCACTGTCGGTTAACAATTTGGTATCTCCATCCCCAAATTTCTCTGTTTCCTCTTCACAAAAAACACCTTGAGTGTCAGAAACATCAGAACCTTTGGAACTTTGAGAAGCTGCAGAAGTCAAAGAATCCTCTGGAATGGGTTCCAGAAGGCGTCTACGCTTTGAGTTTATCCTATTATAATGAAATGTAATGGTTCTAGCATTCGCAGGAAGGGAATTAGTAGCTTCTACTGCAGCTCCAACATTTCTTGCAATTCGGGTTGCAACATCATTAATTTTGATGGCTGAAGTCTCCCTGATAAGACAGGAAATTACCATTTAATTTTTCTTCAAACTAAATATAAAGGTCTATTCAAATTGATACAAGACTCTCCACAAAGGGCAAGAAGATCCATATGAAAACATCTAGAAGACTGAAATAGCAGAAAAGATAAATTAGTAACAATTATGTGACAATAACTAAGGACAACGATCAAAACCTTGCTGCAGTTATTTCCAGCCAAACTGTAAGGCAAGACAATGGGGAAACATCAGGAAAGCAAGAAGCAACCATAGCCAAAATTGACCAGCGTAAGTTCTTCGCTTTCAAGAGAAGAGCCTCTCCAGGTCTTTCCTGCTTTTCACATTCAGCTATTATTCCAAATAATTCAACAGGCATGTAAACATTCTCATTTGACCGAAATGTTCCATCTGCTTCTCCAGTATCCATGTTCAATAGACCAACTTTTTTTTTAGACTGCATACTCTTCAAAACTGTTAAAATGTGAATCTTTAAACGAGGGTCACTGAACTCCTTCGATGCCTGACACATGACAGAAAACGCAAACATGGAATCGCATGAGCTGATAAATGATAAGAGAGAAAATTAAAAGGTAGTTGACAGCAGGGAATAAAATTTCCTGAAATTATTTTTTTACAAGAAATGAAGCTTACCACTTGGAATACTTTTTCATAAGAATATTTCCCAACCTGAGCTTCTGACAAAAAGCCAACCTGTTTTTGGGGGTGGGAACACAGATGACCTTGCTCTTAGACACCAAAAAAAGGTCATTATCAACATGTAAATGGATAAAATAGATGTCAAGAAGCTTACCCAATCATTATCCCTTGCTAACACAGCAAGGTATTTAGTGCTTAAAGGAATATTATGCATCTGACAAAAAGCTGTGACCAATTGCCAGTGCTGGCTTGTTGCTTTCTGTTGAGACCTTAATTCAGGTCCATCTCCATTTCCACTGGACAACCAAGATCCACATGTCATTCCATTGGATGGATAAGGAAGACTCGCTTTTTCCAAATTCTGAAGAACAAGTAGCAGGGCACGTGATGGTTGATTTAAATTGCTATCATTTCTATCACCTTTCTGCATCATGCCGCTAGAGCACTTATGAAGATAATCATCTGCCAAGGCTCTAGCAAGAGATTCTGTTGCACCAACTTCTACAGGTGTTGGACGAAATACAGAGCTTCTAGGAGATAGTTGCCTATAGTGATTATCCTCAGCAGACTTGTAGAAAGAAGATATTCTTCTCAGGGCAGCAATATCAATTCGGAGAATACTAGCAGACAAACCACACAGCTCCAAAAGAAATGCACATGATGCCACCAACACAGTGTCATTGAAATGCTCAATAGCAAGAGGTATAACCTGCAGAACAGAAAGGGGAAAATTAGTAGTGTTACCAGATAGAAACAGCACAGTTCATTTGAGTTTTTAAAATCCAGCTTCATTATGAATCTTTAACCAGCCAAAGTTTCTCATGGGAACATTATGAGCTTGTTTGCTCTACTTGATAAGTGGTAATACACACTCTATCCTCATTATTTACCAGTTTCTTTTTGGTGAATAAAGTGACTGCAATTAAGCAAGTTATTTTATTTTAAATTAATTTAAATATAGATAATTCAAACTCAAATTAATAGTTAGTTTCCTTCTTTTTACTTAAATAACTTCCAGATCTCTCCTATTTGGTAGCATTCTTGGTGTTTCTGTTGTTAAAAAACAGTACCTACAATTATATGTAATCACATTTTCTTTATCATCCAAAATCTATGTTTGGATACACATTCTGAAGAGGGCAGCACATAGGTTTTTCAATGTAGCACATCCAAACGATACTCCCCTTATATTTTGTACAAGGCTTTCATATAATTATGTAGTCATATCCATTCTGCATGTACTTTTATATGCATCACAATAGCAAAAACAAAAAGGTCTTGATCTTCTAGTTCCTCCATAAGCCAAACTTCTAAAAGTGGAATATAGTTACTAGAGAAATCACAAATTTGCCTTCATCAATCACCAAGATCAAAAGTTCATATAACTTTGATGATTTAAAATCGCCAGTCAAATGCACACAAGCAGTTAACCTATTGAAAAGGACCTCAGATTGGAAAATAAGGTCAAGTAGAGAACTGCAGAACATTTACCAGTCCTTAACAGCAATCAGTCCGTTGGAAAATAAGGTCAAGTAGAGAACTGCAGAACATTTAACAGTCCTTAACAGCAATCAGTCCGAGTTATACAATCATTTACAGATTTGTAACTATACAACTACTAACGCGCAAGCAATCATATCTAAGAAGAAAGACTTTACAACAGATTTTTAATAACGAATCTTAAGCTAAATCCGCAGCAGAGCACAAAACAAAGTTCCAACTTTAGAAAGACAACTGATGCTCTTATTATTTAACATAAGGTAATCTATGCAATGATAAAGAAAAACAGACAGAAGTAACATGGATTTGGACAATTTGGTAGTCATGAAATGAACCCTACATAGTATTAATAGACATATTTTGTGTTTACTACTTGAGTTCAGCACAAACTAATCATGGTGTCACACGTTCTAAAATGAAAAACGTGCAGCAGAACACAGTTGGTTTTAGGAGCAGAATTAATTCTTACAGATGAGAGAAGAGACTCTTCATTCTCAGTTATTGGTGCAAGAAGGATTTGTACGTCTGATTGGACATTTGTTTGACCGCTTGACAGAGTTTCAAGGTGCCTCTGATGCTTATTATCAGACTTCAATCTATGGACCCTTGCTGAAAGGACATGCTTTAAAGCAGCCAATGCACGCCCACGATGCAAATGATGTTCAAGTCCAACATTGGCTCCCTGAAACAGACCAACAACTTATGAAACATGTAACAAAAGAGGGGATGAAACCCGTATCATTAAAGAAAACTAGGGCAATAGATTCATAACTTAATTTCATAATTACAGTTTTAATTCCCAAGAGAAGATAGAAAATCATTTCAGAATTTGAAAACTTGAAACTTTCACAAGGAAATGTGTATTTTATAAGACAAATTGAATCTTTCACCATCTGTTAATCTTCTTGATACGCACAACCAAGGATTTTCAGACAGAGATCCATCACCTCTAGAGAAGATGCATAGAGTTCCTCTTCTATATGTTTTTGAATGGCAGCTTCCCAGGATGTGGCACTTATCTGAGCATGACCACTGGAATTTACGACATAATAGATGTCTCTCAGAATTGAAAGTTCTTCATTGTCTGATTCAGCTAGAGACTGCCAGCCAATTGGACCCTGTTTAGACAGATATTAAGGTATAAGAAGAAAATGGAATAGAATATATTCTATCATATGTGATCTAAATCATAATAGTTTGTCACACAAATGCTAAATATTAATGAGTATTGAGAGTTACACATTGAAACTTTGATATCGAAGATGATATAGTCTCAAACTTCCATCAAAATTATCCTAAGTGGCAACTCTAACTGATCAAAAGATTGGGATCCTTTTGTGACTGCCTTCAGATTCAAGCTAAGATATTACTACATTTTTAGCGAAATTTAAACCTAAATTTATTTTCATCAGCATCTTCTTTTGATATCACTATTATTTCAAACACTTCCAGTCAACGAGTAAAAATTTTGTGATCACCATTATTTTCCAACACCCAAAATCAAAATTATTTTAGTCTATATTTCTCAATTGCATTGATCCTAGGATACTAATAGCAATAAACCCATTCCCAAAACAAACAAAAAAATATACGCCCCCTCACACACAAATGTGTGTGTGTGTGTGTATTTATATTCTGCTTCCCTTTATTTCATATCTGCCCGCAATAAAACTTTCCATCACCAGTCATCAGTAAAGACTCGCTACGATTACACCACCCATCACCAGTCATCAGTAAAGACTCGCTACGATTACACCACCCTTACTGTCAGTGTTAGCCAGATTCACTAAAGTCAACAACATCAGCTACCTTAGGATACTAATAGCAATAAACCCATTCCCAAAACAAACAAAAAAATATACGCCCCCTCACACACAAATGTGTGTGTGTGTGTGTATTTATATTCTGCTTCCCTTTATTTCATATCTGCCCGCAATAAAATGATGACTCGCTACGATTACACCACCCTTACTGTCAGTGTTAGCCAGATTCACTAAAGTCAACAACATCAGCTACCTTCATATTTCCACACCGCATGAGGGAGAGGAGTTGTGCTTGCAAGCTACGTAGAAGATGGTCACACCTACCTCATGACATCCATGTGTCTTGGCTGGTCTTCCCCATCCTCATCAACAGATGGAGGTGATGCAAGGACAGTATGAAGCTATTCAAGCTAATTAATAAACCTGCATTGCTCTTCCCTCTTCTCTACTCCTCTCTCTTTTAATTCTTTAATTTTCTTCTCTTTTTCATTTATCTATAGTTAGGAATTTCTAATAACCTTATGAAGCAAAAATGTTTATATTGTTGATGATGATTGAGAAGAGACTTACTGAAAGCAATGCCTTGTTTCCAACCATGTGGAGTAGTTGCTACTTTGCTGGAATTTTGAAAGGTGCACTTTGCATTACTATCTTGAAGAATTTGAAGTTGACCTTTACAATTTTAAAATTTTAGTAATTAATTCAATTAGTAATTACATTATATGTTCATACTCGATGAATTATTGTGAGATATTATGAATTCTTCAACTTCATTACATTGGGTAATGATATGCCGAAAAGGTTAGATTCAAGTGTAGGGTTTGTGGATAATATTATGTCCTCTATATTTAAAAGATATTCCATCTCACATCGGGAGATAGAAGACCCCTTGCACCTCAGTGCATCTTTCGCCCCTAACAACTATGAGTTGCATAGTAAATATGTGAAAATAAAATACCCTATATAGCCATGAAGATTATATTAGATGATCTATGAAAAGTAGGGAGTTCTTTTATTTGGGTGTTACTTTTATTTCTTTCATAGTATGGGTTATAACCCTGGGTCTTTTCTCCCATTATTAATGTTTAAGACGAGAAATGAAACCTAAAGCCTAATTTTGAGCAGGCATCTGATGTCCGTCGCTCAAAATTCGTGGTAAATCTGTCTTTTGCACTACATGCTTCATCTCTGCACTGCCACCACTGACCTCTGCATCGAAATTCTGTGTGCTTTATCTGTTTTGCGCCTCACATGCCTCACTTGTTTTTTGCCGACTCTGTGCAACCAGTAAGGACCATTTGCTTCAGCCTTCTACTGCCTGCACCACTCATCATAGCATGCATCCTACTCCATGTGGCATCTGATGCATCATGGAATTAGTTGCTGCTCTCTGTCTGGTCGCCAGTATAGTCTAAGTTTCAAGTTGTCTTCTGCTGTTAACTGGTCGTGTGTGCTTTACCTATTTTTCCTGCTTTGGACGTCTCACCACAAGACCATCTTCTCAAATATGGCTGCATCTTTACGCAATCATCTCTACTGGAGTCTTGATTACATGTTGCTTCTGCCCTCAGAAAAACAGCACTATACTACTGCTGCTGCACTTCTGGCACTCAGAAGTTACAGAATGCTATGACTAACTGGAGAGGAGATATTCATATGTACTCCAGCTTAAGAGGGAAAATAATATTATGCTTTCTTCTTCACATCAAATATGTTAAGTAGGTAAATCCATATTTGCGATTTCACTTGGATTTTTTGCTTTCATTGTTTTAATTGTAACCCTAGGCTTTTTCTGCATTATAAATCCAGGAGCCTTTTACTTCAAATATACACACAAACTCCCTAGCTTTTCTGATATAATAATATAGTAAAAGAGACAGTTCACAGACATGTAAAGACAACCAAGTCAGTTTTAGAATAACCTGAACATAGAGCTGAATCAATCTCCGGACAGTCTTAGGAAACCAGCACGGGATCATCTGCAGAATTGAAGTATCACGTATTGAAGAGAAGAATACACCTTCACGCCAATTCAAGTAGTCCAACAAATCAGCATAGCCTGACACTATGTACCAGATCAATAATTAGTAAATAATAAAGAATAGAGACGAGTGTTTCAGTCTTATATATATATCTCATGCTTGAACTGGCAAGAATAGAGTAAAAAGGTTATATAAACTTACTTTTTGCCTTAAGAGCCAAATTGCTGCAAATAGAATCTTGACCAAAACACACTGCCACAAAGGTGTTCCACATTGTAGGGAAGCGATAAAGGGCAGGTCTAAGGTTTTCCAACGTGCATTGAGCAGAGCTACATTGCCTGTTTACACTACCACTGCTAAGGCATTCTTGTAGAGGAGCAGGAGCAAACATTAATGTGGCTAAGGCAGCCATTTCCCCAGCTCCTTCAGCAATATCATCAACAGCTTGAATGATGTCATCTGTTTCCAGAATAGTAAGTTTATTACCTGGAATTAAATTACGGGAAGCAACTGCACGGGCATTAGAAAATGATGCATCATATTCTTTTCCTTTAGTCCTCGTCAAGAGCAAGCATTTAGCCCACTCGTTATCACCCTGAAAAAATGTTCCATATTGATAAATAAACTCAAACTGTAGAACTTGCATAAAGCATGAAATTGTCCAGTCAGAAACATATAACAAAGATACAGATTAAATTTGCAGAAGAATAGACCCCAAAACCCACAGAATAGACTGAGACGGAAACAACCAAGATAAACAGCTAAACTTACTGCTGCCTCCAGAAAAATGGAAAGTGAATCATGATCAATAGCCACTTTGTGAAGGTCAAGATAAATGTCCAGAAGGTTCAGCAAGTTATGCTGAGAGCAGAAGTGTACAACAACTTTATGTAGAGATTGGACTATATCTGGATTAGTCGATGCATCATCAATAACTAGTAGTGAATCAGATGAACCGTCATTGGCTCCATCCAGGAAAGAATCATCATGGAAATCAACCATAAAACCTGACAGGGCCAGCAAAGGAACAAAATCTGCTGTACTACGCCAGTAATCTGCCAAAAAGACGAAATTTTTGGCCAGTTGCCGTTCCATAAGCCTTCTTAACCACACAGAACAAGCCCGATTTGTAGAAAACCTGAAAAGTGTGATGCTTGGTACATTCACACACACAGGATCCAACTCTTCAGGGAAGCTTGTGTAATTTTTATATCCAGGAAGCTCATGATCATTCTCAAAGATTGAAGTTGGGTGTATATTGTCCAGGCTGATGCTAAGGCTTCCACTGGATAATGCATATGGTGGAATCAGCTCCAGGAGCTTGGAAACTTCTAAATAGTCGTTGTGGCATAAATAGTACTCAAGTTGTGATTCCCACAATATGTTAACACCCATAAGAAGTGGTTGGTCCAGAAGTATCTGCAAAGGAACAAGCATTAAAATTATATGCAAGTTTCTATAGGAACTCATGATTCATGATAGAAGATTTCTCCAAAAAGATTTTGCTCCTGTTCTATTTACGTTCTCTACCAGCTCCAATGTCAAATATCAAACAGAAAGTAAAAGCAGATAAACAAGTCACATTTCATTCACCACTCCATTTAATGAACTAAGTTGGGAGGGAAAAGAACCATGGAGGAAACAGTAGATTAACAAAATATTTCAATAGTAATTTACACAGGGCAACATTTTAATTGATGCTTCAATCTCCATATACACATTCACCAAGATGACATGCATACAGCATTGTACAGATCGAAGTGCAACCATAAGGTGCATTTGCAAGTGATTATGCTTTAGAAGAAGTGACTTGAATTTGACTAAAGTAGGAAAACAAATGGTAGGTAGTGTGAGAAAATTAGGTGTTTTAGAGTAAATTTTTAGGAAATTAGAAGTTTTTACTTAAAAAATCAATTTTTTTAACAAAGAATCAGTACAGAGTTGATCTATGCCAGCTTAGTCAAAAGAATATAATCACTTCTATTAAAAACAAATAAGTGATCTTACAAACCCTTATGACTGCAATCATCACTTAAGAGAAAGTGATAAACAATAGAATTTGTGTGTATTATTCATAGTTGTTAAAGGCGCGCCGCTCAGGCTCAGGGGTCTGCGCCTAGATTGTTGATTTTTTGCTATTCCAGGCTCATGTATCAAAGGCGCGCGCCTAGATGCGCCTAGACGCGCCTCTTCAACATCCTGTTTTTTTTTTTTTTTTTTGAAGTTGGTACTCAATTATTGAAGGGTTTACACGTTTTTAAGATAAAAATGGACAGCCCACTTATAAAATGAAATAAATAGAGAATTAGGGTTAGGGTTTTAGTACTTGAACTTTCAAAACAAAGACAAAAAGGTGGGCTGCCTTCACCTCCACCATCTGCCGCTTACTTGAACTTTATTTGTGTGTATGTTTTATCTGTTATAATGCTATTATGAATTATTATGTATCATTATGTGATGTTATGTGATTTTTACTTTAGTTTAGTTAGGTAATATGATTGTAAGTAGGATATATTTGTGTATATACATTGTAAATTAAGTTTTGGGCAAAATGTAGCTCAGGCGCGCGCCTCAGGCGCGCCTAGGGGTCTGTGCACCTAGGTGCGCCTCTCGCTTTTAACAACTATGGTATTATTGAAATAAAAGTCTCACGTAATAATTGTGGGAGAAAAAGACCAAGGTTACGACTAAAACAAAGAAAGAAGGAAAAGATCTAAATAATACCAAAACTAAAGATATACCTACTTAACATAGATCAACTAAATAATAGATAATAATTGCACAATCTTCAACAAGAAGCATAAAAATGCTTTAAGCCGTTACTGCTGATTCATATACCTTTAATCTACACAATACATTCTACTCTGCCTATCAATTCTAGCATTTGATGTTGACTGCAATCAACCCAGAAGCGAACATAGATTTATAAGTATATAGAAATTTTTTAAGTATATGAACCTCTGTAAGTATGTATCTAGTTTTCAGTATAACAAAACTAATGATGGTTCAGAGCAATGTACATGACTTAACAATTTCATGCATGTGCTAAACTTCAAATCTTACTCTTATCTAATTAAGTTTAAAACATGTTCAAGAAGTGGTCAGGAATTTACATATTCAAGGCGTATTTGGTATAACTGAAGAGAATGAGAAAGAGTTGGAAAGGTATAGTTGGAAAGACTAAAAAATCAAACCCATACATCTCAAATAGATGAGGAATGGTTGATTCTCTCATTTTGTGTTTTATTCCATTGCTTGGATAATACTAAACATATGATCTAATTCTATACCAATTCTTTATGCCTAAAAGTATTCAACCAAACATCCCCTTGCATTACATACTATTTAAAACTCATCCATCGTGCTTAGCCTTAGGGTTTAACACTACAAACCATAAGAATGAGTTGATTACGTTGGTAGAGGTGCATGACAAACCCTGCCAAGAAAATCCTTGAATAGTAAAAAGGTGATTTTGGAATATATAAGGGATATGTTTTGAAATAAACAAATATAGGTATAGTACTTGGTATAATAAGTTAATATGAATGTGGCCTTTAAAATAAATTGTAACATACTCTTAAACAAATGAGAGTGGATTTTGCGACCTCAATCTGTCCACTGTGAACCAGAAACAATCATCCCCTAAGATAAGAATAACAGATTTTACTATATTCTCTGCCGCATCGTCATGCATGCAATTACTTACCAAAGGTTAATAGCTACATTACTATACAACTAATGAAATACTAAATAGTTCACGAGTAAAGTTACACAACTACTCCCTCCGTCCCACACTTAACTGCATTGGCACTGTAGATACGTAGTTTAAGAAAAGTTACTTTTTAGCCAACTTTATTGACTTTTTAGGGGTATTGTGATATTTTTAGGTAATGGATAAAATATAAAGTATGTTATGTGTGTTAGGTGGGAGTGGTATTTTTGAAATTAAGATAACTTTTTTAAGGTTATGGATTGATGTGATGTTTTTTTTTTTGGTGGTGAAGATAAGAGTGGGACGGACGAAAATGGGAAATCTGAAGATAAGTGTGGGACGGAGGGAGTAATAACTAATAAATATATGCAGTCAGATATAAAATGATTTTCCCCAATACATTAGAAGTTGGTCCTTACTATCAGTTGGTATTAAAAAGAATAAATTGTCACATCACAGGTTAGACTGTGGTCCTCTTCTCTGCTTATAGTGGGACAAAATTCTGACACCAATCAGTGCTCAATAAGCTAATTGACCACTAATGCACTGAAAGCAGGAATTTGGTAAGTGTGACTGCTTCTCACGGTCTCACCTGAAATGGAATTATAGTTTCTATGCTCAATGGGTCCAAATAATTTCTTAGGATTGCCTTAGATTATTGAACATCTCCAAAGAAGCTTATTTGAGGATCCTAAGTAACTATGTATGACAATACCTTACCTACAAGATGATGTTAAATAGCCAAACAGACTCGGGTTGAGCTGAACTGAACAGTCACTAATGGTTATATTAATGATAAAATTTAGAAAACAAATTGAAGAGAACAGGAATATTGACAGAATGTATCAGGAAATTACATCATCTGACTTACACGGTCAATAACTCTTTGATCCCAGGCATCTGACCAAGCTGCCGCTGCAGACCAATAAGCAGCATGACTGCTGTCATCATCTACTTCAGAAGCAACAGAACGTTCATCAACAGTTGTCCATGAACCCAAAACAACTCCATCTATCTCACCGCACAGAATTATAAGATTGTCAAACAGCGGGTGCAATAGGTGTAGACTAATCTCCCTGTGTGCATTTTCATTAGATGCTCTCTTAAGCTCCTTGTGCCGAGTAGCTAGCATACTGAAGAAACTGTTGCAAGGATATACCCTCTGACAAAAACATTTGAGTGTAAAGAGTATCCAAGTGTAACATTTTAAAAGCATAAAAAACAAGGCCCGTGTCTTTTGATGGAATTGCAAAATAACCTTTCAAAAATAGCATAAAACCCTGAAGCCCTTAGAAGAAATAGCCCTTTTCACTAGTAAGTAAATATAACTTTTTCAATGGAACGGCTGTTTTCACCTTTTTTGTTAGATATACCAATACAAATTAAAATTTCTCAACCATTCTATAATGGCTGTAGACTGCAGACCATGCCCAAATCCATATCATAACAATCATTAGACCACATTTGAGATTATACTTGAATTACAATACTATCCAGTCATTTGATCATTTTAGAAAGGAAAAGAAAATAAAAATTCAATCCATTGCATCTCATGGAAAAGTAAAAGGATAAATTATATATATACATAAAAGATTGGAGTGAAAGGAATTTACACAAAGATTTTTTTTTTTATCTTCCTTCCTTTAACATCAAAGTTCATGATTAGTTGAAAATATTTTTAGCCTCGTACATTATACACAAAAATAATCCAAGAAATCAAGAAATAATCCGTATTTTTTAACTTGAAGGATTTTATTGTAATGTTTAGCAGCAATATGCATCAAGGCGAGACTATTTATTCAAAATATGAACATCTTGGCATGTTCTAGACATGTAAACCCAACTCTATTTATCTCAGGATGGGATGTTAATTTAAGACACATAAATTACACTGGTAGTTGACATTACTCTATTATCAAGGTGCATTCTTGCAAAATTACAGGGAATACAAGCATTTTACTTGATTGGAGATCTTAGAAAGTAATAGACCATAAAACTTTCACATACCTCTACTAGTGATAACATCTCCAATATCTTTAATTCATGTGGCCCAAGGTATGAATATCTTTTCATCTCTTCAGCAACTTGCACCCGCAGAGATCTTCTAACGGTTCCAAATACTAACTGTTTCAAGGTAGACTCAACATCCTCCCCAAGCTTTTGCAATGTTGTTACACCAAGTCCAATCTCCCCCTATCCATTGTAACTCGCAAATAATTAAAAACAAGACTAATAGATTTAATCAACTAAAAAACCAGAATCAACAAACCTTTACAAATAAATCATAAGCAATCGCTCTTCCAGCAATTCGGACATCATTAAAAGTATCACGAGTTTCTGCACCAGGTAACAAATTATTCAGATGATGAAGATGCAACCTGAGTACTGCCAGAGGAAGACGACCCGAAAGTAATGCATCTTTAACAACAGTTCTTATGTCCATATTATCCAACTCCCATCGTGCAATCATATCCTTAGGATTCTCCATGTCTGTTCTTTTTCCAAATTTGCTTCCTTCAGAAACTAGGACTGCTTTATTGAAGTCGTGAATATCGGGGGTTTTGGCAACAACTGTATCTACAGGTGTTAAAGCAAGTTCTTCTGCATTGCTCAATTCTGTTCCAGATGCAGGAAGGGCCATTTCATGTTGATCTGACACATCCAATAATAAGGAATCATCTGAAACAGCTTGGACCTTTGTTTCATCCTCTCCAGCGTTCTTCTAATACAATAGAAACTTTTCCATCAGCTATTACTCTCCCAAATAATAAACCAAATAAATTAGTAACTTACCAATAATTGTCCCGGCCTTTTAAATTTGGCATTTAACTGCTCCTGCAACCTACGGATAACCACCAAAAGCTGTGCCATTTCCTGAAGACTTCTTGAAGTTGCCTCATCATCATGTTCTTCTGTTAGCATAAGATAAGCACCTTCATTACCTTGACTATCCCATAGCTTCTCAGCTACTTTCTTGTGATGTAATAGACCATATTTACGTATGACCCTAGTTGCATAACCAGTGGCTAATGCTAGAAGCCTGCATGACATTTATTGAAATATAGTAATTTATATATATATAACCAAACATACCAAGATAATCACCTGGAATTTATTTAAGCTCATTAAATAAGATAATTCATTAGCAGTATTCAGATAATTAGGCACTGAAATAAATATTTTAGACATCAAAAATCATGATTCTGGCATATGATTGAAAAATGAAACTATATGACTGGCATGCACAGAAGAACTTTAGACCAAAATTTCCCAGCTCCCCTAAGCAGTAAGAAAGGATATGAAAAATAACATATGCAGGAAATTTTCTATAGACTAAGTTTCTTTAACAATTTTTCCAAGTAAAACTCACTAATTCCATCATTTGTGTTTTGCAACTATATTAAAAGACACTTCACTAAGGTGATGTTCCTTTTGAGCTTTAATATCCGGTTTTAGGATTTTAAAATCCTAACAACCGCTATACTTTGAGATTTGAAAACAAAATCCTAACAACCAGTTTTAAAATCTGATTATCAAAAACCAAATCTATATATATACATATGAACCCTTTTGATATAAAGCCACCCACCATCTATATATTCTCCCTCCTCAATTAAAAGACTTTCATCTCTTTTTCTCTCCTTTCTCATCTACTACCTTACATCATATAATTTAATATGATAATACCCTCTTACACACCTTACTACCCCTCTTACACACATTACGCTATTGTTGTTGACATAAAGTTAAATTCAACTATATCAAAAAACACTCAAAACAAACTCACTTTATTGCTTTTGATAAGGATTTCAAAATCCATAAGATTTTGAAACCGGTTATCAAAATCCACTTGAAACCTAAAAAGGACATACCCCAAGGGCCTAGGGCTAAGAACTCATGTAATTGTGGTGGCTCATAAATTCATAAAAGTTGTGTGTGTTAATTAATAATTATAGATGAGGCAATTGCATTGGATCTGGTGAACTTGCATGGTGTTTTTCTTCATTCCAGTCAACGGTTCAGTCTTGACTCCTAAAGGTGTGATTAATCCCTTTCAATACAGTAGTAACAGAAATGTGACCAGAAAACCAAACCCATTTGATGCACCCATTTTATAAGACCTGTTTCTGAGATGGAATGGTAAAAGAGGTTAGTCACTGTGTAGACTATCATATGAGTCACCATAAATTGATCTAAGTCTGTGAAGAATGAATCTAATCCAAGTCATTCACATCTAGACCAAGAAAGTAAGGGCCTGATATACCCTTTTTCCATCAATTATAAATCCTATGCAGCAAAATGAACTAAAAGTTGTAATAAAGTGAGGTTGAGAAACATGATGTACGCATACCTTGATGCAGCAAGAACCTCATTATCATTGCTCACTTTATAAAATGTTAAATAAACAGCAGCAAAAATCAACCGCAAGATGCCTTCCACTGCCAGATTGACCCCCATAAGCATTTCAAGAGATCTGTTCATCCAATTGACACACATAATTTTTAGACTCTTCATCATGCCCATCATCCAATATAATAATTAATAAGCTATCAAGCAAAATGTTGATGATACAAGTACTATATGGTTTCCATAGCAATTTCAGATACTTTAGTACGTTTCACCTCTGCCTTATATTTTAAGTGAATAAATTAAGCAGAATCCCACATAATTGTGCAATCTTACTTCTCAATTTCCTCAAGTTCCAGGTAGTCCAAAGCCAACTGCAAGCGCCGGATCCGAGGAAACCTCAATTCCCACCCTGAAAAAAATTAGCAGCAGGAGTTATCTATATCATTCTGTCCTATCCCTTTATTCTTTTTTAACAAAAGCTTGAACTTAGCACATCTACTCCAACATATGAAACCTAATGCAGAATTACATGAAAGAAATGCAAAAATCAAAAGCATGGCTGTAAAAATTACTTAAGCATTAATATTTCTCTTTTTTAACGAAACCTTGAACTTAGCACATATACTCCCAAATATGAAACGGCCTAATGCAGAATTACAAGAAAGAAATGCAAAAGTCAAAAAGCATGGCTGGAAAATTTACTTAAGTTTCAATATATCACTACACAATCTATCACAAAATATCATCATTCCATAGGTCAATAATCCGGCAAAAAACTCAATATCACAGCACGAGCATTCAGGTATCACCGTTAAACATGTATTAACACAAGACTTCGAAGAATTTATGCATTTAAAAGAAGCGTTTAATCATTTCTTTTTTTCCTTAATCATGATAATGCCGCTGGTTACTTCCATCCAAGCCCAGCTGTAGTTGTCACATAAACCAAGTTAAGCACTCAAAGCTGAAAGGAAAGTACTAAGAACCATCAACTGATAATTAGGTGTCCATCATCAATGATAAGGAGAAACAAAAATCAGTGAGAAGTTATCAAGGTTGAGATTCAAAGCCGAAAACCCAAATAATCATAGCATACAGAAGAGCATGAACATTGAGATACCTTAATATGCTTTAGCATACTCCATGAAGATCTAACTTTGAAACAAAAAGTTCTTACATGTTGAAGGTTATTATAACATATATAATATGCAGTAGAACCCTCAAACAAAAACGTAAAATTGATATAACTAAGGATGCATTAGAATGTCATTATGAAATATAGCGGCATTTGTAGACATCCCAAAAGGATAAATAGGAGCAATCATTCACAAATGAGAGTGTATTAATTGTTAGAAGATGCTCACCATTTTCCAAGCATAATTTTTCTGCAACTTCAGGGCCTTCATACAAAAGCACTCTATCCAGAACCTCCACCTTCCAAGGTGACCAGGGCTTTTTAGTTCTACCAACTCCCATAAGATCACCAGCTCCACATTTCATGCAACTAGAAGAATTTGTAATACCATACCCAATAGCTTCAATAGGAAAGGAATTTGATGGAATTGAAATTGAGGGAAGAACAACTGAGAGACCCTTTTCTGTCACTAAATATAAATACCCATTGAAATTGAAGCCAACTGCTCCATGAGAATATGTCTCCCAACCAGGCCTGTTATAATTCGTGTCGTCATTAGAAATTAAATCTAATTGTAGATTGGCATGCTCAACTTGACACAATTTACTCTCACAACCATATCTCTTAACGAAGCGAGTGATCCCTAAAGGAGAACAACAAATAACATCATCTTCACTGTATCCTAAACGCGGCAGAAAGGATTTCCTTATAAGCCAGGACGGAAAATCAGAAAGCATAGAATTCTTCTTATTTACAATCTGGGTTGCTCCAGAAGAGGTAACGCCATATGTTGCACAGTTACCCATAGAATCCTTGATATTACAACTATGTTCCACTTTTAGATTTTCTTTACTAGGTAGACTACTAACGGAACAAGAGTTTTTACCATGTACAGTTCTACTAATGTCTTGAAGCACTGAAGTATTAGAAAGTAACCTTTGGTAGCCAATATCAGCATTTCCTACCTCCCATCCAGTTAAAAGTCCCCTGTCGGAATGCTGTTGATACAGGAGGCTGTCTTCAGATGACAAATGGTCATCATGTACATGGTTTTCAGTGTGTATAACATCAATTACACCATATTCATCCATCACACCCAACAGTGAGGAATGAGGAAACATGAAGAGCCTTTTGAACCTCCTTTTGCTGGTAGAACTACCAGCACGGGGCCAAAACTTTTCACGCATTTCATTAACATCATGATTATCATTCTTTACTCCAAGAGATATTAGAGAATAGCCAGGTCCATTAACGCTTAGAACATTAAGAGAAGCTATATATGCACCACTCGTGGCACCATAAAATGAGATCAAGCCAGATGTACTTAGACAAGTAAGAAATCTATGAGAAAAGGTAAAGTCTATCCACTCAAATGCTGTATCATGATTTTCATCAAGCTTTGCTGAATATACCCACAGCAGTCCCCAGCTCACTATTCTGGCAACTGACACTGTAACACTACAGTATGTTGCATCACCTACATAGCTAGTATTAACTGGTATTGGATTAATATTATTTAGAACAAACCCAACTAACTGATTCGAATTGTCAGAGAACACCTTGACACACTTATACGAACCGCTTGTACCACCACTTTTAGAGTAAGAAGCACTTTCACCCTCAAGTTTCATGATGGACGAACTAAGATGTGGATCTTGTCTATCGATTATAGAACCCACAATGCTAGAATTCTCTTGATCAAATGATCTGGTACGAGAGTTGAAGTCCAAGAATTGTGAATCATTATCAAATAGCTTGAATGAAATAACTGCGTTGTTGGGAAGTAAAGATTTCACTGGAAACCTGGTACATGCTCCATTACCTGATGTTGGTCTTTCAACTTTAGTCAAGAAACTGCGCATCCATAATTTAGGACTGGCTGACTGACCATCCTCAGTAGCTTCTGCAAGAAAAGATTTTGACCTTTCCCCAGTGGACATAGAATTAGATCTCAATTCTTCCTCAACCTCCAAACTGGGAGATACAGTTAATGATGGCCCCCATTCCACCCATATCCCTCTCTCAACATCACCTTCTTGCTCAGGTTTTATAACTTCATTTGATTCATCAAATTGAGGAAAGGCATGTACAACCAACCCATGTTTTCCAGACACAAAAAGTAGCTCTTGAAATGAAGCCTCTTCATGCCGATCACACGAATTCCCACATAGACCCCAGGCCACTGAATTTACATCAGATATAAAGGCGCCTGTGGTTCCTGGAAGACTAATTCCTGGTGTATGGCCTATACTACTACCCAACTCTGTACATTCTGGAGAGTCAAAAACATTTTCCCTTGAACCAGAGACATTGTGCATACTTGATTCATGAGTAACATTTGTTTCATCAGAAATAATTTGACCATCCTTATTGCTTATACATGGACCTATCAGAAGAATTTTTAAAAAAAAAATCCTTCAGTCATAACAATTAATGCCCTCAATCATATTTCTACTAAACAAAAAAATGCTTCACATTGACCTGCCAAAAATGAAATAAGCAAATAAACAAAATCCTTTAAAACTAACAAGCAATGCCCTCAGTACAAATGATAGCTGCAAGTTTCGAAGTCACCTTTAATTAAGGGAAGCACTAATGCCTCAAACTCGTTAGAAAGTAATAACAATGACTTCCTTGTTGGAGAAATAAAACCCTCCCTAAAATTGGAAGGATTATACGGAAATTCAGAGGGACCCCATTTCCGCAACTGAAGAACTGGAAGGCCATCCTCAATGGGACAGGAATCTAAATCCATATATGGCCCTGCATATAAGGAAATATCCAAGTTGATTCAATATATAATCCACTCAAAGCTAAAGAATATACATTAGATTCTTAAACATATAATTGATTGAGTCGCAAAGACGAGACTCTAGACGCATAACGCAACTTCAATTCCAGCTCAAATGTACAGAAATCAAGAGTAGAACAAGCATAACAGTAGAACAAAGCGGGAAAAAAATATTCATATATCAATATGCAATACATATAAAACAGTGGACTGAACCTGATACGACGGCGTTCTAGATGATCGGCTTCATCAACGGAGATGTAAACCCCTCTCTTCCAGTTTCAGCAAGATTGGAACGAGGAACCGTAATTGGAAAAATTGGGGACACGAGGGATTTGATTTATTTGATTAATTATTTGAATAATCGTTTTTTCCGATTTATTTAATTAATTATTTGAATAATCGTTTTTTCCGATATTATATATCTAATTACGAATACTCTGTTATAAATAATTTTTTAAAAGTATAAGGTGTCACAACGTGGTTAAATTTCGTATATTTTTTATTTTTTGTTTTAATATTTCATATATAATCTTTCTACTTTTATTTTTTATTATTATTATTTCTACTTTTGTTTTAATATACATGAATAATAATAATAATAAATAAATAAAATTAGTATTCTAACTAATAAAAAATATGATTAAAGGTGGTATTTAATTTGATGATAAACATGAATAGCCCTAAAGAATTAGTATGCGTGATTTATGTATATTAATTAATATTTTCTCTATTTATATAGTTTTTTTAAGATATATATGTTTTTATTGATTAGTTTAATTATCTATTTGTAACCAAGAAAGAATAAAAATAAAAAAAATTTATTAATTGGATATATTTTTATTGATTAACTTAATTATCTATTTCCAATAAAAAAATATGATTAAAGGTGGTATTTAATTTGAAGATGTACATGAATAATAATATTAATAAGTTGGATATATTTGAATGTTTATTATCTATTCCTTAACCAACCAAAAAGAATATGATTAAAGGTGATTTTAATTTATAAATATACATGATTTAAAGATATATATATGAATAATAATAATAACAATAATAATAATAATAAATAAAAGTAGAAAGATTATATATGAAATATTAAAACAAAAATAAAAATATACGAAATTTAATAATAATAATAAATAAAAGTAGAAAGATTATATATGAAATATTCTACTTTTATTTATTATTATTATTATTTCTACCTTTGTTTTAATATACATGAATAATAATAATAATAATAATTAATAAATAAATAAATAAAATTAGTATTCTAACTAATAAAAAATATGATTAAAGGTGATATTTAATTTGATGATAAACATGAATAGCCCTAAAGAATTAGTATGTGTGATTTATGTATATTAATTAATATTTGCTCTATTTATATAGTTTTTTTAAGATATATATGTTTTTATTGATTAGTTTAATTATCTATTTGTAACCAAGAAAGAATAAAAATAAAAAATAAATTATTAGTTGGATATATTTTTATTGATTAATTTAATTATCTATTTCTAATAAAAAAATATGATTAAAGGTAGTATTTAATTTGAAGATGTACATGAATAATAATAATAATAATAAGTTGGATATATTTTATTGTTTATTATTTATTCCTTAACCAATCAAAAAAATATGATTAAAGGTGATTTTAATTTATAGATATACATGATTTAAAGATATATATATATGAATAATAATAGGGTTGGTTACTATCCACTACACTCCCTAAGCGTAATTAACTGATAGATACATTCTAAATTAACTCTTACTACTAACTACAAAATTTATGTATGTATTTCCCTTTTTGCCCTAATATCCAAATTTAGATTTTAAATGCAGATTTTTCTGCACGAAATGTAGATTTTAGTTAAAAATGCAAATTTGATTGGGGTTAAGTTGATTTTTTTTCACGAAATGCAAATTCCGGTTAAAAAAAATGCAATTTGAAGGAGGTTTAGTTAATTTTTTTTTCACGAAGTGCAGATTTTTTAATAGTTAATTTTCTGCATGAAATGCAGATTTTTTATGTAGTTAATTTTCTGCACGAAATTACACGAAATGCATATTTATCTTCCAATTCTCGCAATTAATGATATTTTTCTGCACGAAATGCAGATTTGTTTGGGGGTTTCTAACAACATGAATAGGAATTCATGGGAATTAATCATAATTCATTATGGCAAGTCAAGGGGTTTCTAACAACATGAATAGGAATTCATGGGAATTAATTATAATTCATTATGGCAAGTCAAGAAATCTTAAAGTGAAATACGTTGAGAGTGGAAGAGATATTATTGAGATATATTTTAATTAAGGATAAATTTGGAATTTTAACTCTAAAAATTGTACCTAATAATAATTTATTTTTATGGATGTATCTTAACATACTTATACATAGGAAGTTTGTACCTACAAGTAATTATTCCATAATAATAATAATAAATAAAAGTAGAAAGATTATATATGAAATTAAAACAAAAAATAAAAAATATACGAAATTTAATAATAATAATAATAATAAAAGTAGAAAGATTATATATGAAATATTAAAACAAAAAATAAAAAATATACGAATTTTAACCACGTCGCGACACCTCATACTTTTAAAAAGTTATTTATAGCAGCGTATTTGCACTTAGTATATATAAGATATTAGGTATATTATATCATAAACTTTTTTTTTGTTAACGTGTCGTCTCCAGAACTAATATGACATTTAATTTTCTTAATTATGATTAATTAACTTACTTTATTTAATATTTTTTTTTAAATAATGTGTTTCATAATACATTTTTGATTTTACAAGAGGAATATGAGTTTTCTTCAAGTTCCTCTAAAGAATTGATTTATTAATAAAAAAATAAAAAATTATATGTGATATAAAAATAAAAAATAAAAATTTATATTCCTAACCAATCAAAAATATGATTAAAGTTGTTGTTTAATTTGAAAATATACATGAATAATAATAATAATAAGTTATTTATATTTTATTTGATTGATTTAATTATCTATTCCTAACCAATAAAAAATATATAATTAAACGTGATATTTAATTTATAGATATACATGAATAATATAATAAATAAATATATAATTTAGTATATATTTATTTATTTACATTATCTTAATTATTCAATTATGATATATGAATTATAAAATTTGTTTTCTTTAGTTGTTTATATAATTTGAAACTAATAAAATTAAATAAAAAAATTAATAAATTCATTACAAATTTATGAATATTTAAAAGAGTATTATATATAAATTACTTTTATTTATATTATATTATATTATATTATATATATATATTAAATAAGTTTCTTAAAAATAACAGTAAATGGAAATAGAATAATTATTAGTATATACTCTCTCCGTCCCATATTTGTCTTCACAGTTACTGTAGACATAGAGTTTAAGAAAAGTTATTTTTAACCAATTTTATTGACTTTTGAAGGGTATTGTGATATTTTTAAGTAATAAATAAATTATAAATTATGTTATGTGTTAGGTGAGAGTGATATTTTTGAAATTAAGGTAACTTTTGAGGTTGTTGGTTAATGTGAAGTTTCCTTTTTTGGGTGGTGAAGATAAATATGGGACGGACGAAAACGGAAAGTGTGAAGATAATGTGGGACGGAGGGAGTATAGTTAATTAAAAAAATACTAAACCATAATCATAAGTAAAAGGTAATACTCTATTTAAATATTATTTATAATATTACATATATTTTAAAGGTTGTGAGATGGGCTGATCCATTATCAAAGTATGTTTATCATATAGGTAAAGTATGCTTATTTGTAGTTAAAGTATATCAATAATGAATCATATTATAACATTCTAAAATCATATTTTAATTCATCATTCATCATACTTTACAAAACATACTTTAACAACATTAAACATATTTTATTTATATAATAGACATACTTTAACGCGTCTCACAAACAGTCTCGCATAAGTAGCGTCTCACAAGAGACTTTTGTTATATATATATACTAGCATGGAACCCGCGTACTACGAGGGATCATTAATTTTTTTATTATTATATTAGTTCATAATTTAATTTATCTTTATTATTAATTATTATTTTTTACATACTTTTGTTGTTTTAATTATAAGTGCCATATGTATAATTTAATATTAAAAATTATTAAACATTGTTGAAAAATTCTCAGTAAACCACGTTTTATGTTTTGTTTGATACATTACCTTCTTCATCAAAACACAAAATTCATCAAAGATAATATTTATTAATTAATTAATATGACGATTGATAGAACAATACATGTTCATCCATAAAAACGACATTAAGACATGCAACCTCCTTTAAATTATTCGAGCGTTGTACAACCCATTATCGAATAACCCTCTCCGTATGTGTTCATAGTGCCCCCAGGAGTTAAATCAACAATAGAAATGTGACGTGTAGTCATTAGATTAGTGATTATAATGAATCACTCAACTTTTTTTTATCTCAATTGTTTTGAATGTTGAAATTATAATGGCGATGTATGTTTATATATAATAAGAGGAGATATTTATTTATGATAATAATTTTAATATAATGGAATTAGTATCCCCACAAATTTTATCTTATATTATAATATAATATTAATATTAATAATATAATATAATATTAATATTAATATTAATAATAATGGAGTATAATGTGTATTGGGCTGACTTAATCTGATTATATAATTTTTTAATCTAACTCCAAAATAAATTTGACCTAATATAGAATTAGGCTAATTATAGTGTGCACCCGGGTGCACCACTTCAAAAACGTATACAAATCCTAATATATTAAAAGTGCCTTGCACTTGTAAAACTTTTTTGGACACTTTTGTCCTCTCCTATTTCTCTTTACTACATTTTCATCCTTAATTAATATTTTATGTCTTTTATTTATTTCTTTTTAATTATATATATTTTATACCCATTAATTACTTCCAGACTTTCCATATCTCTATCGGCAATGTTACATTCTAACTTCTCATTTTCCTCTTTAATTCCATCTGGAAAACGAAAACTCCATTTATTACCGTACTAATTCTATACTCCACTATTCAATGTATGAGATGGAGTAAGTTTTCATCCATTCTAAGCGTCTAAAATCTGAAACGCCTCATTTCAATTGTTAAAAGAAATGATGAAGAAGAGAGGGATGAAGAATTGGGTTGGGCTTCAGAGGAAATCTGATCGATGATGAAAATACAAGGGAAATAGGGTCGTTGCTACGATTTCTGGGTGGACTTTACTTGCAAGGAGCTTAAGGACTGTGTGCTGCTACGTGAAGATTATTTTGAGTGTCTACACCACTCTAAAGAGGTACACCCATTATTCTGCTTATCCTATATCTTAGACTCGACTATTGGGAAAATGAACATCTAATAAGCTTTGGAGTTTCAAATTACTAGGGGATTCTTTGTTTGCGGGCATGAAATTTATAGAGAATTATGTGGGTTTCTGTCGAGGGTATGCTTCTAGGATTAAAATAGAAAATGATTATGATTACATGTATAAAAAGTTTCAAGTGTTTGCATTTAAATAGGATTAATTATTTTGATTCATAAATTGAATTAGAACATGTTCTGTTCTTAGGATCTTGATGTAATGACATTGGATTGTTTATTTTTCTTCGATTAGTTATGATTGAGGATTAAGGAAAGTAATGCAGTTTTGCATTTGATGAATTCTAACAGTTACTAAGATTGATTTTTCGAAAACCCTTAAATTAAATTTGCGATTCGCTAGATTACTTGTCTTGGAATTTTTATGATTGATCTTAATTATTTTGTCTTGGAACTTTCTGAATGATGTTTGTTCAGCAGGTACTATTGCAACTAATATTATGAACTTTAGAGTGTTTACAATATAAATGTTATTGAACTTATGGTTTTCTCTTATATCATGTATCCAGGGTGTAAAGGAGAATGTATTAGCAATTCAACCAGAGTACAACTGTTTTGCATGTGCAAGGAGTCATATTGCAGAGGTTTTGTTTCTATTCAAGATTTTTAAAAGTAAAAATTTCAGTTCTTATTGTCAGATCCCTATTACTCATATGAAGGAGATCATTTGTGTATAATTTGATTGGTCTCTGTTAATTCTATAATGTTTTTAGAGAAGCCTGATTTTGGTTTATGGATGTTTTAGTAAGTCTGCTAGGGAACTTATTCAGCTCCTTCAGAAGATTGATGGTCATTGCATAGACATTATCAACGCAGGATCTAGATACAAGCTCTTGTGTAACACTATTAAGTCATTTCTCAATCCAGTCCACCTCCAAGATCCATGTGAGCCACATCCATTTATCATATGTGCATCTGATATTTCTCTTGCAATTCATGCAGTGAAGTTTTTGTTTTTCTTTAAACTAGGTTTTGGGTAACAAATACCGGAGCAAACTTCTTGAGGTCATCACTGCAAGGTAAAATTGTTGTAAGAATTTAAGTATCATGCTTTTTTTTTCTTTTTTTAAAAAAATCTTTGTTGGTGGTTACATATGGAACCCCTTTTACCCATTTGTATATCATATGCAATATGAAGGTAGCTCATGGTTTTTAAGTAGAGCGTTGAAAGCTTTTGAAAAAAATATGGGAATGTTTATGGCTTTTTAAAGTAGCTTTATGAAGTTTGATCCATAAAAAGTGTTGGCTAGACTTTTCACTATTACTCAAGTTGTAGTTTATTAGATTTGCTAAGATCATTATTAATTAATAGAGTACTTATTAGAAAGAATGTGGTTTAAGTCAAGGACCCATAAGATGAATTAACTCAGCCAGTTAAGTTTTAAGCCCTCACATGGGAAAATTTTGGTGAAATTTTACACAATTTATATTTTGACTCTCTTTGAGTTTTATATGTGTCTAATTGATCAGTTTGCTAATATGTTAATGCTGCTTCATTTATTAAATAAATCAAGAGTTTCAACAAACTACTACCTTAAACTTTGCAATACTATAACAAAAGTTTTTCTCTTATGAAGAGCTATTAGCAGCCAAGAATCTTATTGGAGAAAATTTGAATGTAACATCAGATCCTCATACAATATTACAATTATCACTTTTGGAACTGAAAAGTGCTTCTGGTGATTGTAGCTCATGTGGATACAATCTGATGAAAACCATATGTTTTGCCTTATTATTTATTCCATTTTAATAAATGTTGACATTATTATAAGTTTATAACCATATGTTATGACTTATTTCAATTTCCACAAATGTTCCGCTATGATTACAGAGTGTAAAAAAGTATGGCAATATACTGCATGTTTTAGCATATGTGTCAAGCTTTTCAACAATGGCTATATGACTTATGTCTAACTTCATTACGTGGGATACTTTTAGCTTTCGGAAAAAGTAACGTATATGGAGATTTCGAAATGATATTAATTTAAGGTGTATACACATTGTACGCTGTGATTTTTTGATGATTCGTGTTTTGATAAATGGAGTCATGGAATATTTATGAAACATCATAGGTAGGAAAATTCACCCAAATGCGCAAGACGATTCAAATGCACTGGTTGATTCGCCCAAGGTGGAAGAGAAGATCGGTTCTGTTCCGCACTGATCATATACCGATTCTGAAGTCGTTAAAAGGTATTAGGTATTGCTTTGGTTTATGTGAACATGTTAACTTCATTTGTTGTATACTTTAACTATTTGGTTGATGTGATGTAGAGAAGCTGAATCGATGTAGAAGAACACTCTGCGGAGAAGTTTGAAATCCAGGCTTAGGTGTCGCTGCTTATGGATATTATCATCAACTCCCTTTACAACAATAAGAATATTTTCTTGAGAGTTCATCTCCAATGCCTCAGATGTGAGATTTTGTATTCTAATCTTAGTGTATCTGATGTTAAATTCTTTGAATATGATGTTGGATTTTGGTGATTATGCAGGGTCTGAATAAGATTAGATTTTTGTCACTTACGGACAAGGAAATTTTGAGAGAAGGGTGACAATACCAAGCTAGAAAATCAAGTTAATTTTCACTGCATGCTTAAGCTCGAACATTTTCTCTGCGTATGGGTCATGCATAAATAGTTTTATTTTTTCTCTGATATCAAACTTCTCTTTTCATCACATGGTTTTGTGACAGTTGCAATTTTGGAGAGGTGAATGAATGGGCATCTTGAAAAATGCTTGGGGTTTAGCTTGATAATGTGCTTTAGGCATTTTTAATTTATTGAGTATGATAGGAGTAGTTGAGTGGGTATCAAAGATATTAGCTAAATTTAATGTTTATACTGATATCTAGGTTATTATTAAATTCTTTGTATATGTATATATTATTGATAAAGCCTGTCTCATGCTTGTGCTGTTATTCTTGAAGGTGATAGACATTGTATATAAAGAAATTTTAATTTAATTAATAAATAGGCGATATACTTATTATTTGAAAATTAAGTTTTTGGAATAAAAATTTTAATAAAAGATAATAAACAACAAAAATCACATTTCCAAATATGACGTGTATTCCACGTGCAACGCACGTCATAAAATCTAGTATAAACAAAAACATATATACAATTATGAACAAAAATGTATACAATTTAATTGTTTGTTTTTTAATGAAAAATTGAGTGTAAAAAATATACAATTATTAAAAAACATGTATACATTATTGAATAAAAAGTTATACACATAGATGCTAGTTTTTTTAATGAAAAACTTAATGAAAAACTTAATGTGAAAAAAGTATACAATTATAAAGAAACATGTATACAAAATAGAATAACATGTATACAAAATAGAATAAAAAGTTATACATATATGGGTGCACCCTTGCACCGGGTGCACCTAATATCAACTCATAGAATTATGAATAGTAAAGTCTATTTAATTTTTTAATCTAACTTCAATATAAATTTTACCTAATTTAAAAATATGAATTAGTAAAATCTAATTTAAATTTATGAAAAAAAAAACTGAATAGAAAAGGGAGTAAATTATTTAAAATTAAAATATTATTATAATAATAATATTAATAATAATAAATTATACCAAATTTAGATTTATGAATAGTAAAGTTTATGGATTATTATACAATTTTATTTTTTAATAATATAACTTCAAAATAAAATTTATCTAATTTAGATTTAATAAAATCTTATGGATTTTATACAATTTTATTTTTAATAATCTAACTCCAAAATAAAATTTACCTAATTTAGATTTATGAATAGAAGAAAAAATACATTATTTAAAATCAAAATATTACAATATTAATAATAATAAATTTATTTTTAACTAATTGTTTATAAAAATCAAATAAATATATTTTTAAAATATAGTTTCTTAATTTATTACTTAATTTAGATTTATAAATAGAAAAGAAAATATATTATTTTAAAAAATAAATACAAAATAAGGAAATTAATTATAAGAAAATAAGGAAAATATAAAAAAAATTATTTAAAATTTAAAAAAAAAATGAGAAAATTACACGTCATAACGGAGCGCTATGGAGACGGCACGCAGGCAGAAAAGTTTTTGTTATAGTATACTTAAGATATCTTAAGTATACTATAGCAGAAACTTTTCTGCCTGTGTGTCGTCTCCATAGCGCTCCAATGTGACGTGTAATTTTCTCAATTTTTTTGATTTGTTAATACTTTTTTTAATATTTTCTTTATTTACTTTTAATTTACTTCCTTATTTAATATTTTCAATATTTTATTTATTTATTTGGGTATCATTAATTAGTTAGTAAATCTTTTAATGCAATAAATAAATTAATTAATATCAAATTAAATCACACACACACACACACACACACACACACACACACACACACACACACACACACATATATATATATATATATATATATATATATAGAAAAAGAATATTCCATATAATATTCTCTCTCACCCCACTTATAAATAAGACTTTTTGGTTATTCATTCTAAATACATACATTCGAGTCTCCAAGAGGAATATGAGCTTTCTTCAAATTCCTCTAGAGAATTGATTTATGAAAGTATAAAAATTTATTTCGATAGAGCGAATCAAGTAGATATTCGATCTACCTTTAAAAAATCGATTACCTCTTAAGTATTGATTCTTCAAGAAGAGAGAATCGATTCAAGTATTCTTGAATATATTTACATCTAAAAAATTGATTTTTCAAGCAATACTTGAATAGATTTACATCTTAAAATTCGATTTTTCAAGAGTAAGAAGATCGATTCAAGTATTATCGAATCGATTTACATCTTAAGAATTGATTGAAATCTCCTCTAGAGAATTGATTTATAAAAGTATAAAAATTTATTTCGATAGAGCGAATCAAGTAGAGATTCAATCTATCTTTAAAAAATTGATTCAAGTATTCTTCAAGAGAAAGAGAAATTATTCAAGTATTCTTGAATTGTTTTACTTTTAAGAATCAATTCTTTCAAAAGGAGGATAATAGATTCAAGTATTCTTGAATATATATACATCTGAGAAATTCGATTTTTCAAGAGATAATTGAATAGATTTACATCTTAAAAATTGATTTTTCAAGAGTAAGAGATCGATTCAAAAATACTTGAATATATTTACATCTTAAGAATCGATTCTTCAAGAGAAAAAAAATCGATTCAAGTATTACCTCTCAAGAATCAATTCAAGTATTTTTTAAGATCAACCTCTAAAGTATTCATTCAAGTAAAAGAGAAACGACTATTCAAGTACTCTTAAATCGATTTATCTCTAGAGAATAAGAGGTTGAAAAATTAATTCATGTATAGAATCGAAAGCTTAAATTATTTAAGTTAAATCATTATTTCATATCAAATAACATTGAAATTGAATTTATAAATATTTGTTAATTTTTTAAAGAGTTGATATTAGGTGCACCCGGGTGCAAGGGTGCACCCATACGTGTATAACTTTTTATTCTATTTTGTATACGTGTAATTCTATTTTGTATATATGTTTCTTAATAATTGTATACTTTTTTTACACTAAGTATTTCATTAAAAAAACTAATATCCATATGTGTATAACTTTTTATTCAATAGTGTATACATAATTTTTAATAATTGTATTTTTATTACACTCAATTTTTTATTAAAAAAGCTAATAATTAAATTGTATACATTTTTGTTCATAATTGTATATATTTTTGTTTATATTTGTATACATTTTTTTAAAGTGGGTGCACAATAGGGTGAATTAGGGTGCACAATTTAATTAGCCTTTTTTAAATTTAGTATATTAATATTTATTTATTTACATATATCTTAATTATTCAATTATTCAATTTGGGTTGGTTACTATCCACCTGTTTGGCTGTGATACGAAAAAACAATTTCAAAAATTTTGTTTACTGAATACTTGTGATAATTTCATAAGTATTAATTGTTGAACTAAGGATCTGAATATTTACTGGATTCATAAGTATTATTTGCTGCACTAGAAGGTGTGTTGGTAAGCGTGAATCCGTTGGTCAGCCTGGTGAATTGGTGGTCCCGGTAGTGTTCCCGCATTTATAGCAAAGCAAATACTTACTTATTGTTGACAAGTAATATTCATATACTTTTAGCAAAACAATTAGAACTTATTGTTGTTACAACAAGTTATTCATGGCATCAAGATTTAGAAATTTATTTTCGAAACACAGTTCAAGTAGCTCTAATATTATTCAATCGCATGAATTGCATATACAGGATAATAATTACTCAAATTGGACTATACCTGAACAACAAATTGAGACTATGTATCATATTGGTACTCTTGATTTCAAAACTGCTTTTTCAGTTAAAACTCATGAAGAGACTATTTCAATTCAAAAAGAATTTCAAAGTTTAAATCTTCTGTCAAATATTTCTATCAAAAAATATTTGGAAAAAGGTTACAGATATATTCATTTTGGTTTAATTCAAGTTGCTATTAAACCTCTTGTTCATATTGGTGTTGATGCTCCTGTTTATCTCGCTTTGAGAGATAACAGATTAAAAAGATACAAATCTTCTTTACTTGCTATGATTCAAACAAATATTTGCAATGGCCCTATTTATTTCAATTGTGCTCCTGATTTTTCAGTCGATATTACTGATCCTTTATTAATTGATTCATTAATTCTTGATATTCATTTACAGAGCAATGAATTCAAAAATCTTTGCAAAAATTTTGCTGTTATATATCGTGTTTATTTTCGCGTTATGTCTTCACAGCTCAATCCAAAATTCATTATGCATCCTACATCCAAAGAAGAAACTGTTATGCTTCAAATAGAAGCAGACAGCTCTAATTACTTTGTCCCCAAAAGACTCAAGTGGAATGAAATAACCATTCCCAATGAATTCATAATCAATAATCCTCAAATACCAAGAGGAATTGAAAGACACGAAGTCTCCGAAATAGAAGAAGACTCTGAAGGAAGAATACTTCTCAGATTCAACTCTATGAGACAGAATGATGTTGTTCCCAACATCAGGATTCAAGAAATCAATTCCAGAGCCTCTTTTTCTGATAACTCTGGTTATCAAAACTACAAAGTCAATTTCAAAACTCCAATTCCTTCTTATCAAGAATCTGTTAACCCAGGTTCCCCTACTGCAAGTTCTCCTACTGATTTTCAAATGGAAAATTGTATTTCAATGATTTTCTCTGAAAACTTTACTCCAAATTTCAAATATCTTTATAAGAGTTTCAGTGATGAAACAATTAGAAAAGATTGGTTTTTAAAATTTGACAAAGAATTTCGAATAAAATTAAATGATATTTGGAAAGAAGAACTTCAAAACAAATACAGGTCAAACATTTCTCTTTTAAATTGGTTTGACACTTATTGCAAAATAAACAATATTTGTAACATTTCTGATGATGTTTATTCTTTAAATCAGATTAATGTTCAAAAAAGTATTTACAAAAAATGGGAACTTGACAATGGTGTTATTGTTTCCTCTGTTCATCCTCCTTTACAAAATATAAAGATTTCTTTAGAAAAAGGTAAAATCCCAGCTACCCCTTTTCGAACAGGAGAGGGAGATGTTGCTAAGGATGTCAAAAAGGTTATTGAACAAAATAATTTTTCAAATCAAATTCTTCATACTATTGCAGAACAGGTGGATAGCCTATCGGTGAAATTAGATTCAAAACCCTTTGATTCCAAATTTCCAAATAGTATTTCTACTCCTCATTTCATTCCGAGGAGCCTTCCTACTAATATTGAAAAGAATTTGCAACTCCCTGCAAGTTCTAGCCTTATTGATAGAATTTCAAAAAAGCTAGTTGAAACTTCATCCTCCCAAAACAATGAAGCTTCAACCTCTTATACTTCAAAAGCCACTACTCCTCATGTTTCAAACATTAATTGTTTGGACAAAGACAAAAAGATTTCATCAAAAATCTCTTATGAATCAGAATCTGATAATAATGAGATTAATAAAATCCGCTTTCAATCTGGAACAAAAGCCTTTTATAATAATAGATATTCCCCTCCGGATATTCTATTCGAAGAAAGAGCTCATTTCAAAAGCAATGCTCAATACGATGGCCAATCTATCCATGAATGGAACATAGATGGCAAATCAGAATATGAAATCCTTAATACTCTTCAAGAAATGGGCATGGCTCGAGTTGCTTATAAAGCCCAAAATCAAAGAGAAGAGAGCGCCGCCGCTCTTATTATTACTGGCTTCACTGGTCAGTTAAAAAATTGGTGGGATAACTCCCTTACTCTCACCGACAAACAAAATATTCTTCAACATACCATTGAGGTTGAAGAACCTGATGGTACTATTATTTCAAAGAATGATGCTTGTGACATGTTGATACTCACTATTGGCATGTATTTCATTGGTAATCCTAAAGAAGAACTTGATTCAACACAAGTTGTATTATCTAATATCAGATGTCCTACATTATCTGATTATAGATGGTACAAAGATGTTTTCCTCACTCATATATTAAAAAGAAATGATTGCAATGCTTCATTTTGGAAAGAAAGATTCATAGCTGGACTTCCTAAACTTTTCGGTGAAAGAATTCATCAAAAGCTTAAGGAAGCTACTGGTCAAAGTGGCATTCCTTTTGAAACAATTACATATGGTCAATTATTTGCTTTCGTCAAAAAAGAAGGACTAGCTTTGTGTTCAGAATTAAAAATACAATCTAAGTACGGATCTGAAAAGAATAGATACCGTAAGGAGATTGGTTCATTCTGCGAAGCTTTTGGATTACAAAAGATTCAAGCTCCTTCTTCAAGATTAAAAACAAAGCATTTTCCTAAAAAACGCTATAAAAATGATTTCAAAGAAAAAATTTACAAAAGGCCTAAATTTTCAAAAAGAAAAACTTTTAAAAAGAATTTTGATAATTTTCAATTTACTTGTTTCAAATGTCACAAAAAAGGTCATAAAGCTAATGAATGCTCTTTACAAAAGAAGATTAATGAAATATTTCATGATGATGAAATCCTGAGAGATAAGATTTCTTCATTATTAATTTCTGATGGTAATTCTCAAAATGAATATTCAAATGATTCTAATTCAAGTTCTGATTTAGAAGAAGTTTTCACAAGCTCAGAATCTGAAATAGACAAGTCCTCTTGTCAAGGATTCTGTCCATTAAACATTAATGTCATTTCAAAAGACAATACTGAACAAGAACTCTTGTTCGATCTTATTGATAAAGTTCCTGATCTAGAAGAAAAACAGAAATATCTTCTTAGATTAAGGAATATTGTTCTTAACAATCATCCTCCTAAAAAAGAAAAACCTCCTGTTATCATTGAACCATTCAGTATTTCAAAGCTCTTCAACAAAGCTCCTACCTCTTCTTTAATCACAACAGATATTACTATTAATGATCTTCAGCGAGAGATTAATACTCTGAAAGCTGAAATTCAAAACCTCTATTCTGAGATTAATAATCTTCATTCAAAAGATTTGGATTTAGAAACCAAATTATCTATTTTCAAAAGTACTTTTGATATTCCTACTTTTGATATTCCTGAAAGCTCTTCAAAAAACCAAGTGATAGATACTACATTGAGTACTTCAGTCAATGAAGCTATTCAAAGTATCGAACACATAGCTTTTCAAAAATGGTATTCAATTATAAATTTAATAATTGATGACTTTCAGATCAGTGCTTCCTGTCTTATAGATAGTGGAGCTGATCAGAATTGCATAAGAGAAGGTCTTATTCCTTCAATTTATTATGAAAAAACTAATGAAAGGCTTGTGGCAGCTAATGCTACTCCTCTTCATATTAAATACAAACTTTCAAAAGCTTTCATTTGCAATAATGGTTATTGTTTCAAAACCAATTTCATTCTTGTAAAAAATCTAAGTCAAGATATTATTTTGGGTAACCCCTTCTTGACTATTATTTATCCTTTCAAAGTTGATGGTACAGGTATTACTACCAATATCATGGGAAAAGATATTCATTTCAAATTCGTTAATCCTATCAAGGAAAGAGAAGTATCTCTTCTTCAAAATTACTATATTTCTCATATTAATGCTATTGAATTCAAAAAATCTCATATAGATTTTCTCAAAGAAGAAGTTTCTTACTTTCGTATTGAAAATGAACTTCTTAAAAAGGATATTCAAAACAGAATTTTAAATTTCGAAAATGTTTTGAAAAAAGAAGTATGCTCTGATCTTCCCAATGCTTTCTGGGAAAGAAAAAAGCATATTGTCTCTTTACCTTATATTACTGGTTTCAATGAAAAATCTATTATTACTAAAGCAAGACCTATTCAAATGAATCATGATCTTCTTAACATCTGTAAAGAAGAAATCAAATCCCTTCTTTCTAAAAAGCTCATAAGGCCCTCTAAGTCTCCTTGGAGTTGCCCTGCCTTCTATGTTAATAATCAAGCAGAAAAGGAAAGAGGAGTCCCCAGACTCGTCATTAATTACAAACCACTCAATGATGTTCTGGAATGGATTAGATATCCTATTCCTAATAAAAGAGATCTGATCAAAAGATTGCATAAAGCATGCATTTTTTCAAAATTCGATCTTAAGTCTGGCTTTTGGCAGATACAGATCAGAGAAGAAGACAAATACAAAACTGCTTTCACAGTTCCTTTTGGTCATTACGAATGGAATGTAATGCCATTTGGTTTAAAAAATGCTCCTTCTGAATTTCAAAATATTATGAATGATATTTTCAATAACTATTCTGATTTCTCTATTGTTTATATAGATGATATTTTGATATTTTCTCAAAATATAGAGCAGCATTTCAAACATCTCAAAACTTTTCTTCATATTTGCAAAAAGAATGGTTTAGTCATTTCTGCCCCTAAAATTAAGCTTTTTCAAACAAAAGTTAGATTTTTGGGTTACGATATTTCAAAAGGTACTATAAAACCCATTTCTAGAGCAATTGAATTTGCTGACAAATTTCCTGATATTATTAAGGATAAAAATCAGTTACAAAGATTTTTAGGTTGCTTAAATTATGTGTCTGAATTTTTTCCAAAACTGAGAATTGTTTGTAAACCTCTTTTTCAAAGATTAAAAAAGAATCCTGATTCTTGGTCAGATATTCATACTAATATTGTTAAACAGATTAAAGTTCAGGTTAAGTCACTTCCTTGTTTAGGAATACCTAAACCTGAGGCATTCATGATTATTGAGACTGACGCCTCTGATATTGGTTATGGAGGTATCCTTAAACAAAGAATTCAAAATGATCATGCATCTCATACATTCATTGAACAACTTGTTCGTTTTCATTCTGGCGTTTGGAATGATTCCCAAAAGAATTATTCTACCATTAAAAAAGAAATACTTTCAATAGTTTTGTGCATTACAAAATTCCAAGATGATATTTTCAATAAAAAATTTCTTCTTAGAATTGATTGCAAATCTGCAAAAGAAGTTTTACAAAAAGATGTCAAAAATATTGTTTCAAAACAAATCTTTGTTAGATGGCAAGCTATACTTTCATGTTTTGATTTTGATATTGAATATATCAAAGGAGATAATAATTCATTACCTGATTTCCTAACTAGAGAGTTTCTTCAAAATCCTGCAGAAAATCATGAGTGAATCCAAGTTTCAAGCTTCTCAAATTTATTCAAAACCCTTAGGAAATACTAGAAATTTTCCAATCCTTTCAGAATTCCCTAGTGCTTCTAACCCTTCATTTTCTCAGCTTGATAGCCAAAAGACTCCTAAGTGTTTACATTCAAACCCTTGTTATACCAAACCTTTTGATAAAACCATTTCCAAATCACCTGCAATACTAGAATTTGATTCTAGTATATATTCCAAACCCAACCATCAAAATAGAACTCTTATTCAAGCTGATGATGGTACTTCTTACCATATTCAAAATTGGAGTAATAGCACTTTTTGGCCAAAATACTATGATGGAAAGAATAGTTCTATACAACAATATTACAATATTTTGTATAGACAAATGGCCGAAAAGGAACATGTAGCAAATGAAAGATTTCAAAATAGTTATCAAAGATCATGGGAAAGAACATTAGCCAGAAGCAAATATTCTCATGAAGAATATCTAGAAGATTTACGCCAAGAGACAATTTTATGCTCAAAAGATGTTTCAAGGAATATAGCAGAAATTCAAAGTTTTTCAGAAATCCAGGGAAGAATTCCTGGACATCTTCAATGGAAAAGAAGATCTAATCAAAGTCCAAAAGAGATTTGCAAACCCTACTATTTTACATGGTGGTGGTCTCCAAGCAGCAACAATTCAGAAGCAAGTTCATCAGAGGAATCAGAATATGGTGATCCTGATTTGTGACTATCTCCAGAAAATTCAAAAGAAAAGAAAAAGAAAAAGAAAGAAAAGAAAAAGAAAAATTCAAAAGAAAAGAAAAAGAAAGAAAAGAAAAATTCAAAAGAAAAGAAAAAGAGAGAAAAAGAAAAAGTAAAAAGAGAAAAACAAAAAGAAAAGAAGAAAAATTCAAAATACCTCTCATCAGATAGATTTATTAAAATTTTGAGTCAGAAGTTTCTTGGTGAAACGAGTACTCAATAATTTTGATAAAACAGACCAACCACTCTGGTCATTTTATTCAAAAGCAGGTACCGAATTCAAAAGCTGTCTTCCATTTTGTCAAAAGATGGACGAATCAATCAAAAGCAGCCATTCAATATTCAAAAAAGCAATCAGCCAAGCACTGTAGCAAAGGTCACTATTCACATCACTGTAGCAGCCGACACATCACTGTAGCAGTCACTATTCCAACAACTAATAAAGACATTTCAACAACCGCACTCAGCCTGTGATCAAATGCAGATCAAATTCAAATTCAAATGCAGATTCAAAGGAAGACTCTGACTATAAATAAGTCAGTTTATTTCATTGTACATTATCGAAAAATTTAGATCGAAAAATTAGAGGAGAATTTCATCTGAAAAATCCTAAGCATAAATTCCAATCCTTGTATTCCAATATTCTCATAAACCTTTCATATCCCTTTCAAATCCTTGTATTCAATCCTTGTAATTCATATCTCCATTAATTCAAAGTAAGTTTTATTCAAGTCTTATTGTTTTCAATTTGTTATTTACATTCATACTCTGATAATTCATACCATGTCCATATTCTTGCATACAATTATCCTGTTCGTGCCGATCCCTTCCCAAATCTTGATGCCATGAATAACTTGTTGTAACAACAATAAGTTCTAATTGTTTTGCTAAAAGTATATGAATATTACTTGTCAACAATAAGTAAGTATTTGCTTTGCTATAAATGCGGGAACACTACCGGGACCACCAATTCACCAGGCTGACCAACGGATTCACGCTTACCAACACACCTTCTAGTGCAGCAAATAATACTTATGAATCCACTAAATATTCAGAACCTTAGTTCAACAATTAATACTTATGAAATTATCACAAGTATTCAGTAATCAAAATTTTTGAAATTGTTTTTTCGTATCACAGCCAAACCGGCTCTAATATTGTTCAATCGCATGAATTGCATATACAGGATAATAATTACTCAAATTGGACTATACCTGAACAACAAATTGAGACTATGTATCATATTGGTCCCCTTGATTTCAAAACTGCTTTTTCAGTCAAAACTCATGAAGAGACTATTTCAATTCAAAAAGAATTTCAAAGTTTAAATCTTCTGTCAAATATTTCTATCAAAAAATATTTGGAAAAAGGTTACAGATATATTCATTTTGGTTTAATTCAAGTTGCTATTAAACCTCTTGTTCATATTGGTGTTGATGCTCCTGTTTATCTCGCTTTAAGGGATAACAAATTAAAAAGATACAAATCTTCTTTACTAGCTATGATTCAAACAAATATTTGCAATGGCCCGATTTATTTCAATTGTGCTCCTGATTTTTCAGTCGATATTACTGATCCTTTATTAATTGATTCATTAATTCTTGATATTCATTTACAGAGCAATGAATTCAAAAATCTTTGCAAAAATTTTGCTGTTATATATCGTGTTTATTTTCGCGTTATGTCTTCACAGCTCAATCCAAAATTCATTATGCATCCTACATCCAAAGAAGAAACTGTTATGCTTCAAATAGAAGCAGACAACTCTAATTACTTTGTCCCCAAAAGACTCAAGTGGAATGAAATAACCATTCCCAATGAATTCATAATCAATAATCCTCAAATACCAAGAGGAATTGAAAGACACGAAGTCTCCGAAATAGAGGAAGACTCTGAAGGAAGAATACTTCTCAGATTCAACTCTATGAGACAGAATGATGTTGTTCCCAACATCAGGATTCAAGAAATCAATTCCAGAGCCTCTTTTTCTGATAACTCTGGTTATCAAAACTACAAAGTCAATTTCAAAACTCCAATTCCTTCTTATCAAGAATCTGTTAACCCAGGTTCCCCTACTGCAAGTTCTCCTACTGATTTTCAAATGGAAAATTGTATTTCAATGATTTTCTCTGAAAACTTTACTCCAAATTTCAAATATCTTTATAAGAGTTTCAGTGATGAAACAATTAGAAAAGATTGGTTTTTAAAATTTGACAAAGAATTTCGAATAAAATTAAATGATATTTGGAAAGAAGAACTTCAAAACAAATACAGGTCAAACATTTCTCTTTTAAATTGGTTTGACACTTATTGCAAAATAAACAATATTTGTAACATTTCTGATGATGTTTATTCTTTAAATCAGATTAATGTTCAAAAAAGTATTTACAAAAAATGGGAACTTGACAATGGTGTTATTGTTTCCTCTGTTCATCCTCCTTTACAAAATATGAAGATTTCTTTAGAAAAAGGTAAAATCCCAGCTACCCCTTTTCGAACAGGAGAGGGAGATGTTGCTAAGGATGTCAAAAAGGTTATTGAACAAAATAATTTTTCAAATCAAATTCTTCATACTATTGCAGAACAGGTGGATAGCCTATCGGTGAAATTAGATTCAAAACCCTTTGATTCCAAATTTCCAAATAGTATTTCTACTCCTCATTTCATTCCGAGGAGCCTTCCTACTAATATTGAAAAGAATTTGCAACTCCCTGCAAGTTCTAGCCTTATTGATAGAATTTCAAAAAAGCTAGTTGAAACTTCATCCTCCCAAAACAATGAAGCTTCAACCTCTTATACTTCAAAAGCCACTACTCCTCATGTTTCAAACATTAATTGTTTGGACAAAGACAAAAAGATTTCATCAAAAATCTCTTATGAATCAGAATCTGATAATAATGAGATTAATAAAATCCGCTTTCAATCTGGAACAAAAGCCTTTTATAATAATAGATATTCCCCTCCGGATATTCTATTCGAAGAAAGAGCTCATTTCAAAAGCAATGCTCAATACGATGGCCAATCTATCCATGAATGGAACATAGATGGCAAATCAGAATATGAAATCCTTAATACTCTTCAAGAAATGGGCATGGCTCGAGTTGCTTATAAAGCCCAAAATCAAAGAGAAGAGAGCGCCGCCGCTCTTATTATTACTGGCTTCACTGGTCAGTTAAAAAATTGGTGGGATAACTCCCTTACTCTCACCGACAAACAAAATATTCTTCAACATACCATTGAGGTTGAAGAACCTGATGGTACTATTATTTCAAAGAATGATGCTTGTGACATGTTGATACTCACTATTGGCATGTATTTCATTGGTAATCCTAAAGAAGAACTTGATTCAACACAAGTTGTATTATCTAATATCAGATGTCCTACATTATCTGATTATAGATGGTACAAAGATGTTTTCCTCACTCATATATTAAAAAGAAATGATTGCAATGCTTCATTTTGGAAAGAAAGATTCATAGCTGGACTTCCTAAACTTTTCGGTGAAAGAATTCATCAAAAGCTTAAGGAAGCTACTGGTCAAAGTGGCATTCCTTTTGAAACAATTACATATGGTCAATTATTTGCTTTCGTCAAAAAAGAAGGACTAGCTTTGTGTTCAGAATTAAAAATACAATCTAAGTACGGATCTGAAAAGAATAGATACCGTAAGGAGATTGGTTCATTCTGCGAAGCTTTTGGATTACAAAAGATTCAAGCTCCTTCTTCAAGATTAAAAACAAAGCATTTTCCTAAAAAACGCTATAAAAATGATTTCAAAGAAAAAATTTACAAAAGGCCTAAATTTTCAAAAAGAAAAACTTTTAAAAAGAATTTTGATAATTTTCAATTTACTTGTTTCAAATGTCACAAAAAAGGTCATAAAGCTAATGAATGCTCTTTACAAAAGAAGATTAATGAAATATTTCATGATGATGAAATCCTGAGAGATAAGATTTCTTCATTATTAATTTCTGATGGTAATTCTCAAAATGAATATTCAAATGATTCTAATTCAAGTTCTGATTTAGAAGAAGTTTTCACAAGCTCAGAATCTGAAATAGACAAGTCCTCTTGTCAAGGATTCTGTCCATTAAACATTAATGTCATTTCAAAAGACAATACTGAACAAGAACTCTTGTTCGATCTTATTGATAAAGTTCCTGATCTAGAAGAAAAACAGAAATATCTTCTTAGATTAAGGAATATTGTTCTTAACAATCATCCTCCTAAAAAAGAAAAACCTCCTGTTATCATTGAACCATTCAGTATTTCAAAGCTCTTCAACAAAGCTCCTACCTCTTCTTTAATCACAACAGATATTACTATTAATGATCTTCAGCGAGAGATTAATACTCTGAAAGCTGAAATTCAAAACCTCTATTCTGAGATTAATAATCTTCATTCAAAAGATTTGGATTTAGAAACCAAATTATCTATTTTCAAAAGTACTTTTGATATTCCTACTTTTGATATTCCTGAAAGCTCTTCAAAAAACCAAGTGATAGATACTACATTGAGTACTTCAGTCAATGAAGCTATTCAAAGTATCGAACACATAGCTTTTCAAAAATGGTATTCAATTATAAATTTAATAATTGATGACTTTCAGATCAGTGCTTCCTGTCTTATAGATAGTGGAGCTGATCAGAATTGCATAAGAGAAGGTCTTATTCCTTCAATTTATTATGAAAAAACTAATGAAAGGCTTGTGGCAGCTAATGCTACTCCTCTTCATATTAAATACAAACTTTCAAAAGCTTTCATTTGCAATAATGGTTATTGTTTCAAAACCAATTTCATTCTTGTAAAAAATCTAAGTCAAGATATTATTTTGGGTAACCCCTTCTTGACTATTATTTATCCTTTCAAAGTTGATGGTACAGGTATTACTACCAATATCATGGGAAAAGATATTCATTTCAAATTCGTTAATCCTATCAAGGAAAGAGAAGTATCTCTTCTTCAAAATTACTATATTTCTCATATTAATGCTATTGAATTCAAAAAATCTCATATAGATTTTCTCAAAGAAGAAGTTTCTTACTTTCGTATTGAAAATGAACTTCTTAAAAAGGATATTCAAAACAGAATTTTAAATTTCGAAAATGTTTTGAAAAAAGAAGTATGCTCTGATCTTCCCAATGCTTTCTGGGAAAGAAAAAAGCATATTGTTTCTTTACCTTATATTACTGGTTTCAATGAAAAATCTATTATTACTAAAGCAAGACCTATTCAAATGAATCATGATCTTCTTAACATCTGTAAAGAAGAAATCAAATCCCTTCTTTCTAAAAAGCTCATAAGGCCCTCTAAGTCTCCTTGGAGTTGCCCTGCCTTCTATGTTAATAATCAAGCAGAAAAGGAAAGAGGAGTCCCCAGACTCGTCATTAATTACAAACCACTCAATGATGTTCTGGAATGGATTAGATATCCTATTCCTAATAAAAGAGATCTGATCAAAAGATTGCATAAAGCATGCATTTTTTCAAAATTCGATCTTAAGTCTGGCTTTTGGCAGATACAGATCAGAGAAGAAGACAAATACAAAACTGCTTTCACAGTTCCTTTTGGTCATTACGAATGGAATGTAATGCCATTTGGTTTAAAAAATGCTCCTTCTGAATTTCAAAATATTATGAATGATATTTTCAATAACTATTCTGATTTCTCTATTGTTTATATAGATGATATTTTGATATTTTCTCAAAATATAGAGCAGCATTTCAAACATCTCAAAACTTTTCTTCATATTTGCAAAAAGAATGGTTTAGTCATTTCTGCCCCTAAAATTAAGCTTTTTCAAACAAAAGTTAGATTTTTGGGTTACGATATTTCAAAAGGTACTATAAAACCCATTTCTAGAGCAATTGAATTTGCTGACAAATTTCCTGATATTATTAAGGATAAAAATCAGTTACAAAGATTTTTAGGTTGCTTAAATTATGTGTCTGAATTTTTTCCAAAACTGAGAATTGTTTGTAAACCTCTTTTTCAAAGATTAAAAAAGAATCCTGATTCTTGGTCAGATATTCATACTAATATTGTTAAACAGATTAAAGTTCAGGTTAAGTCACTTCCTTGTTTAGGAATACCTAAACCTGAGGCATTCATGATTATTGAGACTGACGCCTCTGATATTGGTTATGAAGGTATCCTTAAACAAAGAATTCAAAATGATCATGCATCTCATACATTCATTGAACAACTTGTTCGTTTTCATTCTGGCGTTTGGAATGATTCCCAAAAGAATTATTCTACCATTAAAAAAGAAATACTTTCAATAGTTTTGTGCATTACAAAATTCCAAGATGATATTTTCAATAAAAAATTTCTTCTTAGAATTGATTGCAAATCTGCAAAAGAAGTTTTACAAAAAGATGTCAAAAATATTGTTTCAAAACAAATCTTTGCTAGATGGCAAGCTATACTTTCATGTTTTGATTTTGATATTGAATATATCAAAGGAGATAATAATTCATTACCTGATTTCCTAACTAGAGAGTTTCTTCAAAATCCTGCAGAAAATCATGAGTGAATCCAAGTTTCAAGCTTCTCAAATTTATTCAAAACCCTTAGGAAATACTAGAAATTTTCCAATCCTTTCAGAATTCCCTAGTGCTTCTAACCCTTCATTTTCTCAGCTTGATAGCCAAAAGACTCCTAAGTGTTTACATTCAAACCCTTGTTATACCAAACCTTTTGATAAAACCATTTCCAAATCACCTGCAATACTAGAATTTGATTCTAGTATATATTCCAAACCCAACCATCAAAATAGAACTCTTATTCAAGCTGATGATGGTACTTCTTACCATATTCAAAATTGGAGTAATAGCACTTTTTGGCCAAAATACTATGATGGAAAGAATAGTTCTATACAACAATATTACAATATTTTGTATAGACAAATGGCCGAAAAGGAACATGTAGCAAATGAAAGATTTCAAAATAGTTATCAAAGATCATGGGAAAGAACATTAGCCAGAAGCAAATATTCTCATGAAGAATATCTAGAAGATTTACGCCAAGAGACAATTTTATGCTCAAAAGATGTTTCAAGGAATATAGCAGAAATTCAAAGTTTTTCAGAAATCCAGGGAAGAATTCCTGGACATCTTCAATGGAAAAGAAGATCTAATCAAAGTCCAAAAGAGATTTGCAAACCCTACTATTTTACATGGTGGTGGTCTCCAAGCAGCAACAATTCAGAAGCAAGTTCATCAGAGGAATCAGAATATGGTGATCCTGATTTGTGACTATCTCCAGAAAATTCAAAAGAAAAGAAAAAGAAAAAGAAAGAAAAGAAAAGAAAAATTCAAAAGAAAAGAAAAAGAAAGAAAAGAAAAATTCAAAAGAAAAGAAAAAGAGAGAAAAAGAAAAAGTAAAAAGAGAAAAACAAAAAGAAAAGAAGAAAAATTCAAAATACCTCTCATCAGATAGATTTATTAAAATTTTGAGTCAGAAGTTTCTTGGTGAAACGAGTACTCAATAATTTTGATAAAACAGACCAACCACTCTGGTCATTTTATTCAAAAGCAGGTACCGAATTCAAAAGCTGTCTTCCACTTTGTCAAAAGATGGACGAATCAATCAAAAGCAGCCATTCAATATTCAAAAAAGCAAGCAGCCAAGCACTGTAGCAAAGGTCACTATTCACATCACTGTAGCAGCCGACACATCACTGTAGCAGTCACTATTCCAACAACTAATAAAGACATTTCAACAACCGCACTCAGCCTGTGATCAAATGCAGATCAAATTCAAATTCAAATGCAGATTCAAAGGAAGACTCTGACTATAAATAAGTCAGTTTATTTCATTGAACATTATCGAAAAATTAGAGGAGAATTTCATCTGAAAAATCCTAAGCATAAATTCCAATCCTTGTATTCCAATATTCTCATAAACCTTTCATATCCCTTTCAAATCTTTGTATTCAATCCTTGTAATTCATATCTCCATTAATTCAAAGTAAGTTTTATTCAAGTCTTATTGTTTTTAATTTGTTATTTACATTCATACTCTGATAATTCATACCATGTCCATATTCATGCATACTATTATCCTGTTCGTGCCGATCCCTTCCCAGATGGTATCAGAGCGGCACGAACAGGATAATTGTATGCATGAATATGGACATGGTATGAATTATCAGAGTATGAATGTAAATAACAAATTGAAAACAATAAGACTTGAATAAAACTTACTTTGAATTACTGGAGATATGAATTACAATGATTGAATACAAAGATTTGAAAGGGATATGAAAGGTTTATGAGAATATTGGAATACAAGGATTGGAATTTATGCTTAGGAATTTTCAGATGAAATTCTCCTCTAATTTTTCCTTTTCTTTTCTTTCTTTTTCTTTTCTTTTGAATTTTTCTTTTTCTTTTCTTTCTTTTTCTTTTCTTTTGAATTTTTAGGAGATAGTCACAAATCAAAAGGGTCTTGCCCACAAGGACCACCAAAAGGATCAAATTCTGATTTTGAGCTTTCTGATGAAATGTCTTCAGCTTCAGAATTCATCTTCTTGAATTTACAGAATTGAAGATATTCTTTGAAAGTTTCAGGGTCTTTCTCCATCATTTGAAATACTTCAATCTGTTCTTTAGAGAGGGAACAGACATTAGCTTCTTTCTTCTTTTTATTCTTGCTGGTTGATGAATCATTGCTGGCTGGTTTCTCCCATTGAGGTTTTTCACCAGTGGTAATAAAAGTTTTGACAACTTGAAGGTTGCAATAATTTGTAGAGTAATTAGTCCACCATTTAACTTTGAATTCTCTAACAATAGAGAGGGGATTTGGAAGAGGGAAAAATTGTTTGAAGGCAAAGCTCCAACAAATTATCCAAGGGACTTTGAATTCAGAGAAAAAGTGAATATCTGTAAGAGATCTTTCAACAGGAGTTTTTGAGTTTTTTGTAGTATAATATGAGTAGGCTTCCATGACATCTGGAGGGAGAATAGAAGGTATAGGTCCAAAATCCATCCACCATTCTAAGAACCAGATAGGAAAAGTAGTTTTTATGAAATCTGGATGAAAGGTAAAGAACCATGAATGATCGAATGGTCTAAAAAGAAAGGTTCTAAACCAAGCCATTTTGTAATCAGGATAATTATATCCTCTGGGATTATAAGGAATAGAAAAATGTTTTTCATTGAATGGAAAGGTCCATTCATCTGATTTGAAAACTCTTTTGATAATGCATTTAGAATAAGAGATACGATCTGGATTTGTAGGGTCAGAAGTATGAACCAATTCAATAGATCCAGAGTTGACAAGAATGAATTCATAAAAATTTTGAGTTTTTAAAGGATTGTCAGGATACCATTGACATCCTTTAGGAAAATACTTTGAAATAATACCCTTTAAAGTAACTAGATCTGGAGCATTATGATATCTAGTGAGGGTTATGTTATGAATATTGGGTTTGGTAATATAGGTTTTTGATGGTGAGTTTCTGGAGGTACTTGAACTGGGTATTTGAGTAGGAGTTGTGGGTGCTTTAACAGCTTGAGAATAAGAAGGAGAAGGTAAACTTGGAAAATCAGAAAGGGATTGAAATTGGTTAACATTAACCAAGGATTTTGAATAGTTTTGAGAAGTTTGAGGTCTGAGTTTACTCATGGTTTTCTGCAGGATAAATTCTTGGGTTAGGATGATAGGTAAGGGTAATGAATCATCATCTCCTTTGATGTCCTTTATATAGACATGAAATAATAATTTTATATAAAAATATTTTTGAAAATTTTCTTTTATACAATGAATAATTTGCTTTATGAATGTATGAGATGCATGATTAGTATGAATTCTTTGTATAAGAATACTACTATACCTGCTATTAAAGTCATAAGACCTTGATGCCTTAGGTATAGGTATTTTTAAACAAAAAATTGAATTATCCTGAACTTTTATCTTTTTAATGAGATTAATATGAATATCAGACTCAATGTAAATAATAGAGAGATCAGAATAAAGGAATGTGAAAACAGTTTTGTATTTGTCTTCTTCTCTGATCTGTGTCTGCCAAAAGCCAGACTTAAGATCGAATTTTGAAAAAATGCATGCTTTATGCAATCTTTTGATCAGATCTCTTTTATTAGGAATAGGATCATGATTCATTTGAATAGGTCTTGCTTTTGCTCTTATAGATTTTTCATTGAAACCAGTAATATGAGATAAAGAAACAATATGCTTCTTTCTTTCCCAGAAAGCATTGGGAAGATCAGAGCATACTTCTTTTTTCAAAATATTTTCAAAATTTAAAATTCTGTTTTGAATATCCTTTTTAAGAAGTTCATTTTCAATACGAAAGTAAGAAACTTCTTCTTTGAGAAAATCTATATGAGATTTTTTGAATTCAATAGCATTAATATGAGAAATATAGTAATTTTGAAGAAGAGATACTTCTCTTTCCTTAATAGGATTAACAAATTTGAAATGAATATCTTTTCCCATGATATTGGTAGTAATACCAGTACCATCAACTTTGAAAGGATAAATAATAGTCAAGAAGGGGTTACCCAAAATAATATCTTGACTTAGATTTTTTACAAGAATGAAATTGGTTTTGAAACAATAACCATTATTGCAAATGAAAGCTTTTGAAAGTTTGTATTTAATATGAAGATGAGTAGCATTAGCTGCCACAAGCCTTTCATTAGTTTTTTCATAATAAATTGAAGGAATAAGACCTTCTCTTATGCAATTCTGATCAGCTCCACTATCTATAAGACAGGAAGCACTGATATGAAAGTCATCAATAATTAAATTTATAATTGAATACCATTTTTGAAAAGCTATGTGTTCGATACTTTGAATAGCTTCATTGTCTGAAGTACTCAATGTAGTATCTATCACTTGGTTTTTTGAAGAGCTTTCAGGAATATCAAAAGTAGGAATATCAAAAGTACTTTTGAAAATAGATAATTTGGTTTCTAAATCCAAATCTTTTGAATGAAGATTATTAATCTCAGAATAGAGGTTTTGAATTTCAGCTTTCAGAGTATTAATCTCTCGCTGAAGATCATTAATAGTAATATCTGTTGTGATTAAAGAAGAGGTAGGAGCTTTGTTGAAGAGCTTTGAAATACTGAATGGTTCAATGATAATAGGAGGTTTTTCTTTATTAGGAGGATGATTGTTAAGAACAATATTCCTTAATCTAAGAAGATATTTCTGTTTTTCTTCTAGATCAGGAACTTTATCAATAAGATCGAACAAGAGTTCTTGTTCAGTATTGTCTTTTGAAATGACATTAATGTTTAATGGACAGAATCCTTGACAAGAGGACTTGTCTATTTCAGATTCTGAGCTTGTGAAGACTTCTTCTAAATCAGAACTTGAATTAGAATCATTTGAATATTCATTTTGAGAATTACCATCAGAAATTAATAATGAAGAAATCTTGTCTCTCAGGATTTCATCATCATGAAATATTTCATTAATCTTCTTTTGTAAAGAGCATTCATTAGCTTTATGACCTTTTTTGTGACATTTGAAACAAGTAAATTGAAAATTATCAAAATTCTTTTTAAAAGTTTTTCTTTTTGAAAATTTAGGCCTTTTGTAAAATTTTTATTTGAAATCATTTTTATAACGTTTTTTAGGAAAATGCTTTGTTTTTAATCTTGAAGAAGGAGCTTGAATCTTTTGTAATCCAAAAGCTTCGCAGAATGAACCAATCTCCTTACGGTATCTATTCTTTTCAGATCCGTACTTAGATTGTATTTTTGATTCTGAACACAAAGCTAGTCCTTCTTTTTTGACGAAAGCAAATAATTGACCATATGTAATTGTTTCAAAAGGAATGTCACTTTGACCAGTAGCTTCCTTAAGCTTTTGATGAATTCTTTCACCGAAAAGTTTAGGAAGTCCAGCTATGAATCTTTCTTTCCAAAATGAAGCATTGCAATCATTTCTTTTTAAAATATGGGTGAGGAAAACATCTTTGTACCATCTATAATCAGATAATGTAGGACATCTGATATTAGATAATACAACTTGTGTTGAATCAAGTTCTTCTTTAGGATTACCAATGAAATACATGCCAATAGTGAGTATCAACATGTCACAAGCATCATTCTTATTATTAATAGTTCCATCGGGTTCTTCAACTTCAATGGTATGTTGAAGAATGTTTTGTTTGTCGGTGAGAGTAAGGGAGTTATCCCACCAGTTTTTTAGCTGACCAGTGAAGCCAGTAATAATAAGAGCGGCGGCGCTCTCTTCTCTTTGATTTTGGGCTTTATAAGCAACTCGAGCCATGCCCATTTCTTGAAGAGTATTTAGGATTTCATATTCTGATTTTCCATCTATGTTCCATTCATGGATAGATTGGCCATCGTATTTGGCATTGCTTTTGAAATGAGCTCTTTCTTCGAATAGAATATCCGGAGGGGAATATCTATTATTATAAAAGGCTTTTGTTCCAGATTGAAAGCGGATTTTATTAATCTCATTATTATCAGATTCTGATTCATAAGAGATTTTTGATGAAATCTTTTTGTCTTTGTCCAAACAATTAATGTTTGAAACATGAGGAGTAGTGGCTTTTGAAGTATAAGAGGTTGAAGCTTCATTGTTTTGGGAGGATGAAGTTTCAACGAGCTTTTTTGAAATTCTATCTATAAGGCTAGAACTTGCAGGGAGTTGCAAATTCTTTTCAATATTAGTAGGAAGGCTCCTCGGAATGAAATGAGGAGTAGAAATACTATTTGGAAATTTGGAATCAAAGGGTTTTGAATCTAATTTCACCGATAGGCTATCCACCTGTTCTGCAATAGTATGAAGAATTTGATTTGAAAAATTATTTTGTTCAATAACCTTTTTGACATCCTTAGCAACATCTCCCTCTCCTGTTCGAAAAGGGGTAGCTGGGATTTTACCTTTTTCTAAAGAAATCTTTATATTTTGTAAAGGAGGATGAACAGAGGAAACAATAACACCATTGTCAAGTTCCCATTTTTTGTAAATACTTTTTTGAACATTAATCTGATTTAAAGAATAAACATCATCAGAAATGTTACAAATATTGTTTATTTTGCAATAAGTGTCAAACCAATTTAAAAGAGAAATGTTTGACCTGTATTTGTTTTGAAGTTCTTCTTTCCAAATATCATTTAATTTTATTCGAAATTCTTTGTCAAATTTTAAAAACCAATCTTTTCTAATTGTTTCATCACTGAAACTCTTATAAAGATATTTGAAATTTGGAGTAAAGTTTTGAGAGAAAATCATTGAAATACAATTTTCCATTTGAAAATCAGTAGGAGAACATGCAGTAGGGGAACCTGGGTTAACAGATTCTTGATAAGAAGGAATTGGAGTTTTGAAATTGACTTTGTAGTTTTGATAACCAGAGTTATCAGAAAAAGAGGCTCTGGAATTGATTTCTTGAATCCTGATGTTGGGAACAACATCATTCTGTCTCATAGAGTTGAATCTGAGAAGTATTCTTCCTTCAGAGTCTTCTTCTATTTCGGAGACTTCGTGTCTTTCAATTCCTCTTGGTATTTGAGGATTATTGATTATGAATTCATTGGGAATGGTTATTTCATTCCACTTGAGTCTTTTGGGGACAAAGTAATTAGAGCTGTCTGCTTCTATTTGAAGCATAACAGTTTCTTCTTTGGATGTAGGATGCATAATGAATTTTGGATTGAGCTGTGAAGACATAGCGCGAAAATAAACACGATATATAACAGCAAAATTTTTGCAAAGATTTTTGAATTCATTGCTCTGTAAATGAATATCAAGAATTAATGAATCAATTAATAAAGGATCAGTAATATCGACTGAAAAATCAGGAGCACAATTGAAATAAATAGGGCCATTGCAAATATTTGTTTAAATCATAGCAAGTAAAGAAGATTTGTATCTTTTTAATCTGTTATCTCTCAAAGCGAGATAAACAGGAGCATCAACACCAATATGAACAAGAGGTTTAATAGCAACTTGAATTAAACCAAAATGAATATATCTGTAACCTTTTTCCAAATATTTTTTGATAGAAATATTTGACAGAAGATTTAAACTTTGAAATTCTTTTTGAATTGAAATAGTCTCTTCATGAGTTTTGACTGAAAAAGCAGTTTTGAAATCAAGAGTACCAATATGATACATAGTCTCAATTTGTTGTTCAGGTATAGTCCAATTTGAGTAATTATTATCCTGTATATGCAATTCATGCGATTGAATAATATTAGAGCTACTTGAACTGTGTTTCGAAAATAAATTTCTAAATCTTGATGCCATGAATAACTTGTTGTAACAACAATAAGTTCTAATTGTTTTGCTAAAAGTATATGAATATTACTTGTCAACAATAAGTAAGTATTTGCTTTGCTATAAATGCGGGAACACTACCGGGACCACCAATTCACCAGGCTGACCAACGGATTCACGCTTACCAACACACCTTCTAGTGCAGCAAATAATACTTATGAATCCAGTAAATATTCAGATCCTTAGTTCAACAATTAATACTTATGAAATTATCACAAGTATTCAGTAAACAAAATTTTTGAAATTGTTTTTTCGTATCACAGCCAAACAGGCTCTGATACCATCTGGGAATGGATCGCTCTGATACCATCTGGGAAGGGATCGGCACGAACAGGATAATAGTATGCATGAATATGGACATGGTATGAATTATCAGAGTATGAATGTAAATAACAAATTAAAAACAATAAGACTTGAATAAAACTTACTTTGAATTAATGGAGATATGAATTACAAGGATTGAATACAAAGATTTGAAAGGGATATGAAAGGTTTATGAGAATATTGGAATACAAGGATTGGAATTTATGCTTAGGATTTTTCAGATGAAATTCTCCTCTAATTTTTCGATCTAAATTTTTCGATGATCTACAATGAAATAAACTGACTTATTTATAGTCAGAGTCCTCTCTTGAATCTGCATTTGAATTTGAATTTGATCTGCATTTGATCACAGGCTGAGTGCGGTTGTTGAAATGTTATCATTAGTTGTTGGAATAGTGACTGCTACAGTGATGTGTCGGCTGCTACAGTGATGTGAACAGTGACTTCGACTGCTACAGTGATATGAATAGTGACCTTTGCTACAGTGCTTGGCTGCTTGCTTTTTTGAATAGTGAATGGCTGCTTTTGATTGATTCGTCTATCTTTTGACAAAGTGGAAGACAGCTTTTGAATTCGGTACCTGCTTTTGAATAAAATGACCAGAGTAGTTGGTCTGTTTTATCAAAATTATTGAGTACTCGTTTCACCGAGAAACTTCTGACTCAACATTTTAATAATTCTATCGGATGAGAGGAATTTTGAATTTTTCTTCTTTTCTTTTTGTTTTTCTCTTTTTTCTTTTTCTTTTTCTCTCTTTTTCTTTTCTTTTGAATTTTTCCTTTTCTTTTCTTTCTTTTTCTTTTCTTTTGAATTTTTCTTTTTCTTTTCTTTCTTTTTCTTTTCTTTTGAATTTTTAGGAGATAGTCACAAATCAAAAGGGTCTTGCCCACAAGGACCACCAAAAGGATCAAATTCTGATTTTGAGCTTTCTGATGAAATGTCTTCAGCTTCAGAATTCATCTTCTTGAATTTACAGAATTGAAGATATTCTTTGAAAGTTTCAGGGTCTTTCTCCATCATTTGAAATACTTCAATCTGTTCTTTAGAGAGGGAACAGACATTAGCTTCTTTCTTCTTTTTATTCTTGCTGGTTGATGAATCATTGCTGGCTGGTTTCTCCCATTGAGGTTTTTCACCAGTGGTAATAAAAGTTTTGACAACTTGAAGGTTGCAATAATTTGTAGAGTAATTAGTCCACCATTTAACTTTGAATTCTCTAACAATAGAGAGGGGATTTGGAAGAGGGAAAAATTGTTTGAAGGCAAAGCTCCAACAAATTATCCAAGGGACTTTGAATTCAGAGAAAAAGTGAATATCTGTAAGAGATCTTTCAACAGGAGTTTTTGAGTTTTTTGTAGTATAATATGAGTAGGCTTCCATGACATCTGGAGGGAGAATAGAAGGTATAGGTCCAAAATCCATCCACCATTCTAAGAACCAGATAGGAAAAGTAGTTTTTATGAAATCTGGATGAAAGGTAAAGAACCATGAATGATCGAATGGTCTAAAAAGAAAGGTTCTAAACCAAGCCATTTTGTAATCAGGATAATTATATCCTCTGGGATTATAAGGAATAGAAAAATGTTTTTCATTGAATGGAAAGGTCCATTCGTCTGATTTGAAAACTCTTTTGATAATGCATTTAGAATAAGAGATACGATCTGGATTTGTAGGGTCAGAAGTATGAACCAATTCAATAGATCCAGAGTCGACAAGAATGAATTCATAAAAATTTTGAGTTTTTAAAGGATTGTCAGGATACCATTGACATCCTTTAGGAAAATACTTTGAAATAATACCCTTTAAAGTAACTAGATCTGGAGCATTATGATATCTAGTGAGGGTTATGTTATGAATATTGGGTTTGGTAATATAGGTTTTTGATGGTGAGTTTCTGGAGGTACTTGAACTGGGTATTTGAGTAGGAGTTGTGGGTGCTTTAACAGCTTGAGAATAAGAAGGAGAAGGTAAACTTGGAAAATCAGAAAGGGCTTGAAATTGGTTAACATTAACCAAGGATTTTGAATAGTTTTGAGAAGTTTGAGGTCTGAGTTTACTCATGGTTTTCTGCAGGATAAATTCTTGGGTTAGGATGATAGGTAAGGGTAATGAATCATCATCTCCTTTGATGTCCTTTATATAGACATGAAATAATAATTTTATATAAAAATATTTTTGAAAATTTTCTTTTATACAATGAATAATTTGCTTTATGAATGTATGAGATGCATGATTAGTATGAATTCTTTGTATAAGAATACTACTATACCTGCTATTAAAGTCATAAGACCTTGATGCCTTAGGTATAGGTATTTTTAAACAAAAAATTGAATTATCCTGAACTTTTATCTTTTTAATGAGATTAATATGAATATCAGACTCAATGTAAATAATAGAGAGATCAGAATAAAGGAATGTGAAAACAGTTTTGTATTTGTCTTCTTCTCTGATCTGTGTCTGCCAAAAGCTAGACTTAAGATCGAATTTTGAAAAAATGCATGCTTTATGCAATCTTTTGATCAGATCTCTTTTATTAGGAATAGGATCATGATTCATTTGAATAGGTCTTGCTTTTGCTCTTATAGATTTTTCATTGAAACCAGTAATATGAGATAAAGAAACAATATGCTTCTTTCTTTCCCAGAAAGCATTGGGAAGATCAGAGCATACTTCTTTTTTCAAAATATTTTCAAAATTTAAAATTCTGTTTTGAATATCCTTTTTAAGAAGTTCATTTTCAATACGAAAGTAAGAAACTTCTTCTTTGAGAAAATCTATATGAGATTTTTTGAATTCAATAGCATTAATATGAGAAATATAGTAATTTTGAAGAAGAGATACTTCTTTTTCCTTAATAGGATTAACAAATTTGAAATGAATATCTTTTCCCATGATATTGGTAGTAATACCAGTACCATCAACTTTGAAAGGATAAATAATAGTCAAGAAGGGGTTACCCAAAATAATATCTTGACTTAGATTTTTTACAAGAATGAAATTGGTTTTGAAACAATAACCATTATTGCAAATGAAAGCTTTTGAAAGTTTGTATTTAATATGAAGAGGAGTAGCATTAGCTGCCACAAGCCTTTCATTAGTTTTTTCATAATAAATTGAAGGAATAAGACCTTCTCTTATGCAATTCTGATAAGCTCCACTATCTATAAGACAGGAAGCACTGATCTGAAAGTCATCAATTATTAAATTTATAATTGAATACCATTTTTGAAAAGCTATGTGTTCGATACTTTGAATAGCTTCATTGTCTGAAGTACTCAATGTAGTATCTATCACTTGGTTTTTTGAAGAGCTTTCAGGAATATCAAAAGTAGGAATATCAAAAGTACTTTTGAAAATAGATAATTTGGTTTCTAAATCCAAATCTTTTGAATGAAGATTATTAATCTCAGAATAGAGGTTTTGAATTTCAGCTTTCAGAGTATTAATCTCTCGCTGAAGATCATTAATAGTAATATCTGTTGTTATTAAAGAAGAGGTAGGAGCTTTGTTGAAGAGCTTTGAAATACTGAATGGTTCAATGATAATAGGAGGTTTTTCTTTATTAGGAGGATGATTGTTAAGAACAATATTCCTTAATCTAAGAAGATATTTCTGTTTTTCTTCTAGATCAGGAACTTTATCAATAAGATCGAACAAGAGTTCTTGTTCAGTATTGTCTTTTGAAATGACATTAATGTTTAATGGACAGAATCCTTGACAAGAGGACTTGTCTATTTCAGATTCTGAACTTGTGAAGACTTCTTCTAAATCAGAACTTGAATTAGAATCATTTGAATATTCATTTTGAGAATTACCATCAGAAATTAATAATGAAGAAATCTTGTCTCTCAGGATTTCATCATCATGAAATATTTCATTAATCTTCTTTTGTAAAGAGCATTCATTAGCTTTATGACTTTTTTTGTGACATTTGAAACAAGTAAATTGAAAATTGTCAAAATTCTTTTTAAAAGTTTTTCTTTTTGAAAATTTAGGCCTTTTGTAAATTTTTTCTTTGAAATCATTTTTATAACGTTTTTTAGGAAAATGCTTTGTTTTTAATCTAGAAGAAGGAGCTTGAATCTTTTGTAATCCAAAAGCTTCGCAGAATGAACCAATCTCCTTACGGTATCTATTCTTTTCAGATCCGTACTTAGATTGTTTTTTTAATTCTGAACACAAAGCTAGTCCTTCTTTTTTGACGAAAGCAAATAATTGACCATATGTAATTGTTTCAAAAGGAATGTCACTTTGACCAGTAGCTTCCTTAAGCTTTTGATGAATTCTTTCACCGAAAAGTTTAGGAAGTCCAGCTATGAATCTTTCTTTCCAAAATGAAGCATTGCAATCATTTCTTTTTAAAATATGAGTGAGGAAAACATCTTTGTACCATCTATAATCAGATAATGTAGGACATCTGATATTAGATAATACAACTTGTGTTGAATCAAGTTCTTCTTTAGGATTACCAATGAAATACATGCCAATAGTGAGTATCAACATGTCACAAGCATCATTTTTTGAAATAATAGTACCATCAGGTTCTTCAACCTCAATGGTATGTTGAAGAATATTTTGTTTGTCGGTGAGAGTAAGGGAGTTATCCCACCAGTTTTTTAACTGACCAGTGAAGCCAGTAATAATAAGAGCGGCGGCGCTCTCTTCTCTTTGATTCTGGGCTTTATAAGCAACTCTAGCCATACCCATTTCTTGAAGAGTATTAAGGATTTCATATTCTGATTTGCCATCTATGTTCCATTCATGGATAGATTGGCCATCGTATTGAGCATTGCTTTTGAAATGAGCTCTTTCTTCAAATAGAATATCCGGAGGGGAATATCTATTATTATAAAAGGCTTTTGTTCCAGATTGAAAGCGGATTTTATTAATCTCATTATTATCAGGTTCTGATTCATAAGAGATTTTTGATGAAATCTTTTTGTCTTTGTCCAAACAATTAATGTTTGAAACATGAGGAGTAGTGGCTTTTGAAGTATAAGAGGTTGAAGCTTCATTGTTTTGGGAGGATAAAGTTTCAACGAGCTTTTTTGAAATTCTATCTATAAGGCTAGAACTTGCAGGGAGTTGCAAATTCTTTTCAATATTAGTAGGAAGGCTCCTCGGAATGAAATGAGGAGTAGAAATACTATTTGGAAATTTGGAATCAAAGGGTTTTGAATCTAATTTCACCGATAGGCTATCCACCTGTTCTGCAATAGTATGAAGAATTTGATTTGAAAAATTATTTTGTTCAATAACCTTTTTGACATCCTTAGCAACATCTCCCTCTCCTGTTCGAAAAGGGGTAGCTGGGATTTTACCTTTTTCTAAAGAAATCTTTATATTTTGTAAAGGAGGATGAACAGAGGAAACAATAACACCATTGTCAAGTTCCCATTTTTTGTAAATACTTTTTTGAACATTAATCTGATTTAAAGAATAAACATCATCAGAAATGTTACAAATATTGTTTATTTTGCAATAAGTGTCAAACCAATTTAAAAGAGAAATGTTTGACCTGTATTTGTTTTGAAGTTCTTCTTTCCAAATATCATTTAATTTTATTCGAAATTCTTTGTCAAATTTTAAAAACCAATCTTTTCTAATTGTTTCATCACTGAAACTCTTATAAAGATATTTGAAATTTGGAGTAAAGTTTTGAGAGAAAATCATTGAAATACAATTTTCCATTTGAAAATCAGTAGGAGAACATGCAGTAGGGGAACCTGGGTTAACAGATTCTTGATAAGAAGGAATTGGAGTTTTGAAATTGACTTTGTAGTTTTGATAACCAGAGTTATCAGAAAAAGAGGCTCTGGAATTGATTTCTTGAATCCTGATGTTGGGAACAACATCATTCTGTCTCATAGAGTTGAATCTGAGAAGTATTCTTCCTTCAGAGTCTTCTTCTATTTCGGAGACTTCGTGTCTTTCAATTCCTCTTGGTATTTGAGGATTATTGATTATGAATTCATTGGGAATGGTTATTTCATTCCACTTGAGTCTTTTGGGGACAAAGTAATTAGAGCTGTCTGCTTCTATTTGAAGCATAACAGTTTCTTCTTTGGATGTAGGATGCATAATGAATTTTGGATTGAGCTGTGAAGACATAACGCGAAAATAAACACGATATATAACTGCAAAATTTTTGCAAAGATGAATATCAAGAATTAATGAATCAATTAATAAAGGATCAGTAATATCGACTGAAAAGTCAGGAGCACAATTGAAATAAATCGGGCCATTGCAAATATTTGTTTGAATCATAGCAAGTAAAGAAGATTTGTATCTTTTTAATCTGTTATCTCTCAAAGCGAGATAAACAGGAGCATCAACACCAATATGAACAAGAGGTTTAATAGCAACTTAAATTAAACCAAAATGAATATATCTGTAACCTTTTTCCAAATATTTTTTGATAGAAATATTTGACAGAAGATTTAAACTTTGAAATTCTTTTTGAATTGAAATAGTCTCTTCATGAGTTTTGACTGAAAAAGCAGTTTTGAAATCAAGAGTACCAATATGATACATAGTCTCAATTTGTTGTTCAGGTATAGTCCAATTTGAGTAATTATTATCCTGTATATGCAATTCATGCGATTGAATAATATTAGAGCCTGTTTGGCTGTGATACGAAAAGACAATTTCAAAAATTTTGATTACTGAATACTTGTGATAATTTCATAAGTATTAATTGTTGAACTAAGGTTCTGAATATTTACTGGATTCATAAGTATTATTTGCTGCACTAGAAGGTGTGTTGGTAAGCGTGAATCCGTTGGTCAGCCTGGTGAATTGGTGGTCCCGGTAGTGTTCCCGCATTTATAGCAAAGCAAATACTTACTTATTGTTGACAAGTAATATTCATATACTTTTAGCAAAACAATTAGAACTTATTGTTGTTACAACAAGTTATTCATGGCATCAAGATTTAGAAATTTATTTTCAACAGGATAATTGTATGCATGAATATGGACATGGTATGAATTATCAGAGTATGAATGTAAATAACAAATTGAAAACAATAAGACTTGAATAAAACTTACTTTGAATTAATGGAGATATGAATTACAAGGATTGAATACAAAGATTTGAAAGGGATATGAAAGGTTTATGAGAATATTGGAATACAAGGATTGAAATTTATACTTAGGATTTTTCAGATGAAATTCTCCTCTAATTTTTCGATCTAAATTTTTCGATGATTTACAATGAAATAAACTGACTTATTTATAGTCAGAGTCTTTTCTTGAATCTGCATTTGAATTTGAATTTGATTTGCATTTGATCACAGGTTGAGTGCGGTTGTTGAAATGTCTTCATTAGTTGTTGGAATAGTGACTGCTACAGTGATGTATCGGCTGCTACAGTGATGTGAACAGTGACTTCGACTGCTATAGTGATATGAATAGTGACCTTTGCTACAGTGCTTTGCTGCTTGCTTTTTTGAATAGTGAATGGCTGCTTTTGATTGATTCGTCCATCTTTTGACAAAGTGGAAGACAGCTTTTGAATTTGGTACCTGCTTTTGAATAAAATGACCAAAGTGGTTGGTCTGTTTTTATCAAAATTATTGAGTACTCGTTTCACCGAGAAACTTCTGAATCAACATTTTAATAATTCTATCAGATGAAAGGAATTTTGAATTTTTCTTCTTTTCTTTTTGTTTTTCTCTTTTTTCTTTTTCTTTTTCTCTCTTTTTCTTTTCTTTTGAATTTTTCTTTTTCTTTTCTTTCTTTTTCTTTTCTTTTGAATTTTTCTTTTTCTTTTCTTTCTTTTTCTTTTCTTTTGAATTTTTAGGAGATAGTCACAAATCAAAAGGGTCTTGCCCACAAGGACCACCAAAAGGATCAAATTCTGATTTTGAGCTTTCTGATGAAATGTCTTCAGCTTCAGAATATATCTTCTTGAATTTACAGAATTGAAGATATTCTTTGAAAGTTTCTGGGTCTTTCTCCATCATTTGAAATACTTCAATCTGTTCTTTAGAGAGGGAACAGACATTAGCTTCTTTCTTCTTTTTATTCTTGCTGGTTGATGAATCATTGCTGGCTGGTTTCTCCCATTGAGGTTTTTCACCAGTGGTAATAAAAGTTTTGACAACTTGAAGGTTGCAATATTTTGTAGAGTAATTAGTCCACCATTTAACTTTGAATTCTCTAACAATAGAGAGGGGATTTGGAAGAGGGAAAAATTGTTTGAAGGCAAAGCTCCAACAAATTATCCAAGGGACTTTGAATTCAGAGAAAAAGTGAATATCTGTAAGAGATCTTTCAACAGGAGTTTTTGAGTTTTTTGTAGTATAATATGAGTAGGCTTCCATGACATCTGGAGGGAGAATAGAAGGTATAGGTCCAAAATCCATCCACCATTCTAAGAACCAGATAGGAAAAGTAGTTTTTATGAAATCTGGATGAAAGGTAAAGAACCATGAATGATCGAATGGTCTAAAAAGAAAGGTTCTAAACCAAGCCATTTTGTAATCAGGATAATTATATCCTCTGGGATTATAAGGAATAGAAAAATGTTTTTCATTGAATGGAAAGGTCCATTCGTCTGATTTGAAAACTCTTTTGATAATGCATTTAGAATAAGAGATACGATCTGGATTTGTAGGGTCAGAAGTATGAACCAATTCAATAGATCCAGAGTCGACAAGAGTGAATTCATAAAAATTTTGAGTTTTTAAAGGATTGTCAGGATACCATTGACATCCTTTAGGAAAATACTTTGAAATAATACCCTTTAAAGTAACTAGATCTGGAGCATTATGATATCTAGTGAGGGTTATGTTATGAATATTGGGTTTGGTAATATAGGTTTTTGATGGTGAGTTTCTGGAGGTACTTGAACTGGGTATTTGAGTAGGAGTTGTGGGTGCTTTAACAGCTTGAGAATAAGAAGGAGAAGGTAAACTTGGAAAATCAGAAAGGGCTTGAAATTGGTTAACATTAACCAAGGATTTTGAATAGTTTTGAGAAGTTTGAGGTCTGAGTTTACTCATGGTTTTCTGCAGGATAAATTCTTGGGTTAGGATGATAGGTAAGGGTAATGAATCATCATCTCCTTTGATGTCCTTTATATAGACATGAAATAATAATTTTATATAAAAATATTTTTGAAAATTTTCTTGAATAATTTGCTTTATGAATGTATGAGATGCATGATTAGTATGAATTCTTTGTATAAGAATACTACTATACCTGCTATTAAAGTCATAAGACCTTGATATCTTAGGTATAGGTATTTTTAAACAAAAAATTGAATTATCCTGAACTTTTATCTTTTAATGAGATTAATAGGAATATCAGACTCAATGTAAATAATAGAAAGATCAGAATAAAGGAATGTGAAAACAGTTTTTTGTTTGTCTTCTTCTCTGATCTGTGTCTGCCAAAAGCCAGACTTAAGATCGAATTTTGAAAAAATGCATGCTTTATGCAATCTTTTGATCAGATCTCTTTTATTAGGAATAGGATCATGATTCATTTGAATAGGTCTTGCTTTTGTTATTATAGATTTTTCATTGAAACCAGTAATATAAGGTAAAGAAACAATATGCTTCTTTCTTTCCCAGAAAGCATTGGGAAGATCAGAGCATATTTCTTTTTTCAAAACATTTTCGAAATCTAAAATTCTGTTTTGAATATCCTTTTTAAGAAGTTCATTTTCAATACGAAAGTAAGAAACTTCTTCTTTGAGAAAATCTATATGAGATTTTTTGAATTCAATAGCATTAATATGAGAAATATAGTAATTTTGAAGAAGAGATACTTCTCTTTCCTTGATAGGATTAACAAATTTGAAATGAATATCTTTTCCCATGATATTGGTAGTAATACCAGTACCATCGACTTTGAAAGGATAAATAATAGTCAAGAAGGGGTTACCCAAAATAATATCTTGACTTAGATTTTTTACAAGAATGAAATTGGTTTTGAAACAATAACCATTATTGCAAATGAAAGCTTTTGAAAGTTTGTATTTAATATGAAGAGGAGTAGCATTAGCTGCCACAAGCCTTTCATTAGTTTTTTCATAATAAATTGAAGGAATAAGACCTTCTCTTATGCAATTCTGATCAGCTCCACTATCTATAAGACAGGAAGCACTGATCTGAAAGTCATCAATTATTAAATTTATAATTGAATACCATTTTTGAAAAGCTATGTGTTCGATACTTTGAATAGCTTCATTGTCTGAAGTACTCAATGTAGTATCTATCACTTGATTTTTTGAAGAGCTTTCAGGAATATCAAAAGTAGGAATATCAAAAGTACTTTTGAAAATAGATAATTTGGTTTCTAAATCCAAATCTTTTGAATGAAGATTATTAATCTCAGAATAGAGGTTTTGAATTTCAGCTTTCAGAGTATTAATCTCTCGCTGAAGATCATTAATAGTAATATCTGTTGTGATTAAAGAAGAGGTAGGAGCTTTGTTGAAGAGTTTTGAAATACTGAATGGTTCAATGATAATAGGAGGTTTTTCTTTTTTAGGAGGATGATTGTTAAGAACAATATTCCTTAATCTAAGAAGATATTTCTGTTTTTCTTCTAGATCAGGAACTTTATCAATAAGATCGAACAAGAGTTCTTGTTCAGTATTGTCTTTTGAAATGACATTAATGTTTAATGGACAGAATCCTTGACAAGAGGACTTGTCTATTTCAGATTCTGAGCTTGTGAAAACTTCTTCTAAATCAGAACTTGAATTAGAATCATTTGAATATTCATTTTGAGAATTACCATCAGAAATTAATAATGAAGAAATCTTGTCTCTCAGGATTTCATCATCATGAAATATTTCATTAATCTTCTTTTGTAAAGAACATTCATTAGCTTTATGACCTTTTTTGTGACATTTGAAACAAGTAAATTGAAAATTGTCAAAATTCTTTTTAAAAGTTTTTCTTTTTGAAAATTTAGGCCTTTTGTAAATTTTTTCTTTGAAATCATTTTTATAACGTTTTTTAGGAAAATGCTTTGTTTTTAATCTAGAAGAAGGAGCTTGAATCTTTTGTAATCCAAAAGCTTCGCAGAATGAACCAATCTCCTTACGGTATCTATTCTTTTCAGATCCGTACTTAGATTGTATTTTTAATTCTGAACACAAAGCTAGTCCTTCTTTTTTGACGAAAGCAAATAATTGACCATATGTAATTGTTTCAAAAGGAATGTCACTTTGACCAGTAGCTTCCTTAAGCTTTTGATGAATTCTTTCACCGAAAAGTTTAGGAAGTCCAGCTATGAATCTTTCTTTCCAAAATGAAGCATTGCAATCATTTCTTTTTAATATATGAGTAAGGAAAACATCTTTGTACCATCTATAATCAGATAATGTAGGACATCTGATATTAGATAATACAACTTGTGTTGAATCAAGTTCTTCTTTAGGATTACCAATGAAATACATGCCAATAGTGAGTATCAACATGTCACAAGCATCATTCTTTGAAATAATAGTACCATCAGGTTCTTCAACCTCAATGGTATGTTGAAGAATATTTTGTTTGTCGGTGAGAGTAAGGGAGTTATCCCACCAGTTTTTTAGCTGACCAGTGAAGCCAGTAATAATAAGAGCGGCGGCGCTCTCTTCTCTTTGATTTTGGGCTTTATAAGCAACTCGAGCCATGCCCATTTCTTGAAGAGTATTTAGGATTTCATATTCTGATTTGCCATCTATGTTCCATTCATGGATAGATTGGCCATCGTATTTGGCATTGCTTTTGAAATGAGCTCTTTCTTCGAATAGAATATCCGGAGGGGAATATCTATTATTATAAAAGGCTTTTGTTCCAGATTGAAAGCGGATTTTATTAATCTCATTATTATCAGATTCTGATTCATAAGAGATTTTTGATGAAATCTTTTTGTCTTTGTCCAAACAATTAATGTTTGAAACATGAGGAGTAGTGGCTTTTGAAGTATAAGAGGTTGAAGCTTCATTGTTTTGGGAGGATGAAGTTTCAACGAGCTTTTTTGAAATTCTATCAATAAGGCTAGAACTTGCAGGGAGTTGCAAATTCTTTTCAATATTAGTAGGAAGGCTCCTCGGAATGAAATGAGGAGTAGAAATACTATTTGGAAATTTGGAATCAAAGGGTTTTGAATCTAATTTCACCGATAGGCTATCCACCTGTTCTGCAATAGTATGAAGAATTTGATTTGAAAAATTATTTTGTTCAATAACCTTTTTGACATCCTTAGCAACATCTCCCTCTCCTGTTCGAAAAGGGGTAGCTGGGATTTTACCTTTTTCTAAAGAAATCTTTATATTTTGTAAAGGAGGATGAACAGAGGAAACAATAACACCATTGTCAAGTTCCCATTTTTTGTAAATACTTTTTTGAACATTAATCTGATTTAAAGAATAAACATCATCAGAAATGTTACAAATATTGTTTATTTTGCAATAAGTGTCAAACCAATTTAAAAGAGAAATGTTTGACCTGTATTTGTTTTGAAGTTCTTCTTTCCAAATATCATTTAATTTTATTCGAAATTCTTTGTCAAATTTTAAAAACCAATCTTTTCTAATTGTTTCATCACTGAAACTCTTATAAAGATATTTGAAATTTGGAGTAAAGTTTTGAGAGAAAATCATTGAAATACAATTTTCCATTTGAAAATCAGTAGGAGAACATGCAGTAGGGGAACCTGGGTTAACAGATTCTTGATAAGAAGGAATTGGAGTTTTGAAATTGACTTTGTAGTTTTGATAACCAGAGTTATCAGAAAAAGAGGCTCTGGAAATGATTTCTTGAATCCTGATGTTGGGAACAACATCATTCTGTCTCATAGAGTTGAATCTGAGAAGTATTCTTCCTTCAGAGTCTTCTTCTATTTCGGAGACTTCGTGTCTTTCAATTCCTCTTGGTATTTGAGGATTATTGATTATGAATTCATTGGGAATGGTTATTTCATTCCACTTGAGTCTTTTGGGGACAAAGTAATTAGAGTTGTCTGCTTCTATTTGAAGCATAACAGTTTCTTCTTTGGATGTAGGATGCATAATGAATTTTGGATTGAGCTGTGAAGACATAACGCGAAAATAAACACGATATATAACAGCAAAATTTTTGCAAAGATTTTTGAATTCATTGCTCTGTAAATGAATATCAAGAATTAATGAATCAATTAATAAAGGATCAGTAATATAGACTGAAAAATCAGGAGCACAATTGAAATAAATAGGGCCATTGCAAATATTTGTTTGAATCATAGCAAGTAAAGAAGATTTGTATCTTTTTAATCTGTTATCTCTCAAAGCGAGATAAACAGGAGCATCAACACCAATATGAACAAGAGGTTTAATAGCAACTTGAATTAAACCAAAATGAATATATCTGTAACCTTTTTCCAAATATTTTTTGATAGAAATATTTGACAGAAGATTTAAACTTTGAAATTCTTTTTGAATTGAAATAGTCTCTTCATGAGTTTTAACTGAAAAAGCAGTTTTGAAATCAAGAGTACCAATATGATACATAGTCTCAATTTGTTGTTCAGGTATAGTCCAATTTGAGTAATTATTATCCTGTATATGCAATTCATGCGATTGAATAATATTAGAGCTACTTGAACTGTGTTTCGAAAATAAATTTCTAAATCTTGATGCCATGAATAACTTGTTGTAACAACAATAAGTTCTAATTGTATTGCTAAAAGTATATGAATATTACTTGTCAACAATAAGTAAGTATTTGCTTTGCTATAAATGCGGGAACACTACCGGGACCACCAATTCACCAGGCTGACCAACGGATTCACGCTTACCAACACACCTTCTAGTGCAGCAAATAATACTTATGAATCCAGTAAATATTCAGGACCTTAGTTCAACAATTAATACTTATGAAATTATCACAAGTATTCAGTAATCAAAATTTTTGAAATTGTCTTTTCGTATCACAGCCAAACAGGCTCTGATACCATTTGGGGAAGGATCTGATACCATCTGGGACAGGATCGGCACGAACAGGATAATTGTATGCAAGAATATGGACATGGTATGAATTATCAGAGTATGAATGTAAATAACAAATTGAAAACAATAAGACTTGAATAAAACTTACTTTGAATTAATGGAGATATGAATTACAAGATAATTGTATGCATGAATATGGACATGGTATGAATTATCAGAGTATGAATGTAAATAACAAATTGAAAACAATAAGACTTGAATAAAACTTACTTTGAATTAATGGAGATATGAATTACAATGATTGAATACAAAGATTTGAAAGGGATATGAAAGGTTTATGAGAATATTGGAATACAAGGATTGGAATTTATGCTTAGGAATTTTCAGATGAAATTCTCCTCTAATTTTTCGATCTTATTGATAAAGTTCCTGATCTAGAAGAAAAACAGAAATATCTTCTTAGATTAAGGAATATTGTTCTTAACAATCATCCTCCTAATAAAGAAAAACCTCCTATTATCATTGAACCATTCAGTATTTCAAAGCTCTTCAACAAAGCTCCTACCTCTTCTTTAATCACAACAGATATTACTATTAATGATCTTCAGCGAGAGATTAATACTCTGAAAGCTGAAATTCAAAACCTCTATTCTGAGATTAATAATCTTCATTCCAAAGATTTGGATTTAGAAACCAAATTATCTATTTTCAAAAGTACTTTTGATATTCCTACTTTTGATATTCCTGAAAGCTCTTCAAAAAACCAAGTGATAGATACTACATTGGGTACTTCAGACAATGAAGCTATTCAAAGTATCGAACACATAGCTTTTCAAAAATGGTATTCAATTATAAATTTAATTATTGATGACTTTCAGATCAGTGCTTCCTGTCTTATAGATAGTGGAGCTGATCAGAATTGCATAAGAGAAGGTCTTATTCCTTCAATTTATTATGAAAAAACTAATGAAAGGCTTGTGGCAGCTAATGCTACTCCTCTTCATATTAAATACAAACTTTCAAAAGCTTTCATTTGCAATAATGGTTATTGTTTCAAAACCAATTTCATTCTTGTAAAAAATCTAAGTCAAGATATTATTTTGGGTAACCCCTTCTTGACTATTATTTATCCTTTCAAAGTCGATGGTACTGGTATTACTACCAATATCATGGGAAAAGATATTCATTTCAAATTTGTTAATCCTATCAAGGAAAGAGAAGTATCTCTTCTTCAAAATTACTATATTTCTCATATTAATGCTATTGAATTCAAAAAATCTCATATAGATTTTCTCAAAGAAGAAGTTTCTTACTTTCGTATTGAAAATGAACTTCTTAAAAAGGATATTCAAAACAGAATTTTAGATTTCGAAAATGTTTTGAAAAAAGAAGTATGCTCTGATCTTCCCAATGCTTTCTGGGAAAGAAAGAAGCATATTGTTTCTTTACCTTATATTACTGGTTTCAATGAAAAATCTATAATAACAAAAGCAAGACCTATTCAAATGAATCATGATCCTATTCCTAATAAAAGAGATCTGATCAAAAGATTGCATAAAGCATGCATTTTTTCAAAATTCGATCTTAAGTCTGGCTTTTGGCAGACACAGATCAGAGAAGAAGACAAATACAAAACTGTTTTCACATTCCTTTATTCTGATCTCTCTATTATTTACATTGAGTCTGATATTCATATTAATCTCATTAAAAAGATAAAAGTTCAGGATAATTCAATTTTTTGTTTAAAAATACCTATACCTAAGGCATCAAGGTCTTATGACTTTAATAGCAGGTATAGTAGTATTCTTATACAAAGAATTCATACTAATCATGCATCTCATACATTCATAAAGCAAATTATTTTCAAAAATATTTTTATATAAAATTATTATTTTATGTCTATATAAAGGACATCAAAGGAGATGATGATTCATTACCCTTACCTATCATCCTAACCCAAGAATTTATCCTGCAGAAAACCATGAGTAAACTTAGACCTCAAACTTCTCAAAACTATTCAAAATCCTTGGTTAATGTTAACCAATTTCAAGCCCTTTCTGATTTTCCAAGTTTACCTTCTCCTTCTTATTCTCAATCTGTTAAAGCACCCACAACTCCTACTCAAATACCCAGTTCAAGTACCTCCAGAAACTCACCATCAAAAACCTATATTACCAAACCCAATATTCATAACATAACCCTCACTAGATATCATAATGCTCCAGATCTAGTTACTTTAAAGGGTATTATTTCAAAGTATTTTCCTAAAGGATGTCAATGGTATCCTGACAATCCTTTAAAAACTCAAAATTTTTATGAATTCATTCTTGTCGACTCTGGATCTATTGAATTGGTTCATACTTCTGACCCTACAAATCCAGATCGTATCTCTTATTCTAAATGCATTATCAAAAGAGTTTTCAAATAAGATGAATGGACCTTTCCATTCAATGAAAAACATTTTTCTATTCCTTATAATCCCAGAGGATATAATTATATACTTGTGATAATTTCATAAGTATTAATTGTTGAACTAAGGTTCTGAATATTTACTGGATTCATAAGTATTATTTGCTGCACTAGAAGGTGTGTTGGTAAGCGTGAATCCGTTGGTCAGCCTGGTGAATTGGTGGTCCCGGTAGTGTTCCCGCATTTATAGCAAAGCAAATACTTACTTATTGTTGACAAGTAATATTCATATACTTTTAGCAAAACAATTAGAACTTATTGTTGTTACAACAAGTTATTCATGGCATCAAGATTTAGAAATTTATTTTCGAAACACAGTTCAAGTAGCTCTAATATTATTCAATCGCATGAATTGCATATACAGGATAATAATTACTCAAATTGGACTATACCTGAACAACAAATTGAGACTATGTATCATATTGGTACTCTTGATTTCAAAACTGCTTTTTCAGTTAAAACTCATGAAGAGACTATTTCAATTCAAAAAGAATTTCAAAGTTTAAATCTTCTGTCAAATATTTCTATCAAAAAATATTTGGAAAAAGGTTACAGATATATTCATTTTGGTTTAATTCAAGTTGCTATTAAACCTCTTGTTCATATTGGTGTTGATGCTCCTGTTTATCTCGCTTTGAGAGATAACAGATTAAAAAGATACAAATCTTCTTTACTTGCTATGATTCAAACAAATATTTGCAATGGCCCTATTTATTTCAATTGTGCTCCTGATTTTTCAGTCGATATTACTGATCCTTTATTAATTGATTCATTAATTCTTGATATTCATTTACAGAGCAATGAATTCAAAAATCTTTGCAAAAATTTTGCTGTTATATATCGTGTTTATTTTCGCGTTATGTCTTCACAGCTCAATCCAAAATTCATTATGCATCCTACATCCAAAGAAGAAACTGTTATGCTTCAAATAGAAGCAGACAGCTCTAATTACTTTGTCCCCAAAAGACTCAAGTGGAATGAAATAACCATTCCCAATGAATTCGTAATCAATAATCCTCAAATACCAAGAGGAATTGAAAGACACGAAGTCTCCGAAATAGAGGAAGACTCTGAAGGAAGAATACTTCTCAGATTCAACTCTATGAGACAGAATGATGTTGTTCCCAACATCAGGATTCAAGAAATCAATTCCAGAGCCTCTTTTTCTGATAACTCTGGTTATCAAAACTACAAAGTCAATTTCAAAACTCCAATTCCTTCTTATCAAGAATCTGTTAACCCAGGTTCCCCTACTGCAAGTTCTCCTACTGATTTTCAAATGGAAAATTGTATTTCAATGATTTTCTCTCAAAACTTTACTCCAAATTTCAAATATCTTTATAAGAGTTTCAGTGATGAAACAATTAGAAAAGATTGGTTTTTAAAATTTGACAAAGAATTTCGAATAAAATTAAATGATATTTGGAAAGAAGAACTTCAAAACAAATACAGGTCAAACATTTCTCTTTTAAATTGGTTTGACATTTATTGCAAAATAAACAATATTTGTAACATTTCTGATGATGTTTATTCTTTAAATCAGATTAATGTTCAAAAAAGTATTTACAAAAAATGGGAACTTGACAATGGTGTTATTGTTTCCTCTGTTCATCCTCCTTTACAAAATATAAAGATTTCTTTAGAAAAAGGTAAAATCCCAGCTACCCCTTTTCGAACAGGAGAGGGAGATGTTGCTAAGGATGTCAAAAAGGTTATTGAACAAAATAATTTTTCAAATCAAATTCTTCATACTATTGCAGAACAGGTGGATAGCCTATCGGTGAAATTAGATTCAAAACCCTTTGATTCCAAATTTCAAAATAGTATTTCTACTCCTCATTTTATTCCGAGGAGCCTTCCTACTAATATTGAAAAGAATTTGCAACTCCCTGCAAGTTCTAGCCTTATTGATAGAATTTCAAAAAAGCTCGTTGAAACTTCATCCTCCCAAAACAATGAAGCTTCAACCTCTTATACTTCAAAAGCCACTACTCCTCATGTTTCAAACATTAATTGTTTGGACAAAGACAAAAAGATTTCATCAAAAATCTCGTATAAATCAGAATCTGATAATAATGAGATTAATAAAATCCGCTTTCAATCTGGAACAAAAGCCTTTTATAATAATAGATATTCCCCTCCGGATATTCTATTTGAAGAAAGAGCTCATTTCAAAAGCAATGCCAAATACGATGGCCAATCTATCCATGAATGGAACATAGATGGCAAATCAGAATATGAAATCCTTAATACTCTTCAAGAAATGGGTATGGCTAGAGTTGCTTATAAAGCCCAGAATCAAAGAGAAGAGAGCGCCGCCGCTCTTATTATTACTGGCTTTACTGGTCAGTTAAAAAATTGGTGGGATAACTCCCTTACTCTCACCGACAAACAAAATATTCTTCAACATACCATTGAGGTTGAAGAACCTGATGGTACTATTATTTCAAAGAATGATGCTTGTGACATGTTAATACTTACTATTGGCATGTATTTCATTGGTAATCCTAAAGAAGAACTTGATTCAACACAAGTTGTATTATCTAATATCAGATGTCCTACATTATCTGATTATAGATGGTACAAAGATGTTTTCCTTACTCATATATTAAAAAGAAATGATTGCAATGCTTCATTTTGGAAAGAAAGATTCATAGCTGGACTTACTAAACTTTTCGGTGAAAGAATTCATCAAAAGCTTAAGGAAGCTACTGGTCAAAGTGACATTCCTTTTGAAACAATTACATATGGTCAATTATTTGCTTTCGTCAAAAAAGAAGGACTAGCTTTGTGTTCAGAATTAAAAATACAATCTAAGTACGGATCTGAAAATAATAGATACCGTAAGGAGATTGGTTCATTCTGCGAAGCTTTTGGATTACAAAAGATTCAAGCTCCTTCTTCTAGATTAAAAACAAAGCATTTTCCTAAAAAACGTTATAAAAATGATTTCAAAGAAAAAATTTACAAAAGGCCTAAATTTTCAAAAAGAAAAACTTTTAAAAAGAATTTTGACAATTTTCAATTTACTTGTTTCAAATGTCACAAAAAAGGTCATAAAGCTAATGAATGCTCTTTACAAAAGAAGATTAATGAAATATTTCATGATGATGAAATCCTGAGAGACAAGATTTCTTCATTATTAATTTCTGATGGTAATTCTCAAAATGAATATTCAAATGATTCTAATTCAAGTTCTGATTTAGAAGAAGTCTTCACAAGTTCAGAATCTGAAATAGACAAGTCCTCTTGTCAAGGATTCTGTCCATTAAACATTAATGTCATTTCAAAAGACAATACTGAACAAGAACTCTTGTTCGATCTTATTGATAAAGTTCCTGATCTAGAAGAAAAACAGAAATATCTTCTTAGATTAAGGAATATTGTTCTTAACAATCATCCTCCTAATAAAGAAAAACCTCCTATTATCATTGAACCATTCAGTATTTCAAAGCTCTTCAACAAAGCTCCTACCTCTTCTTTAATAACAACAGATATTACTATTAATGATCTTCAGCGAGAGATTAATACTCTGAAAGCTGAAATTCAAAACCTCTATTCTGAGATTAATAATCTTCATTCAAAAGATTTGGATTTAGAAACCAAATTATCTATTTTCAAAAGTACTTTTGATATTCCTACTTTTGATATTCCTGAAAGCTCTTCAAAAAACCAAGTGATAGATACTACATTGAGTACTTCAGACAATGAAGCTATTCAAAGTATCGAACACATAGCTTTTCAAAATGGTATTCAATTATAAATTTAATAATTGATGACTTTCAGATCAGTGCTTCCTGTCTTATAGATAGTGGAGCTGATCAGAATTGCATAAGAGAAGGTCTTATTCCTTCAATTTATTATGAAAAAACTAATGAAAGGCTTGTGGCAGCTAATGCTACTCCTCTTCATATTAAATACAAACTTTCAAAAGCTTTCATTTGCAATAATGGTTATTGTTTCAAAACCAATTTCATTCTTGTAAAAAATCTAAGTCAAGATATTATTTTGGGTAACCCCTTCTTGACTATTATTTATCCTTTCAAAGTTGATGGTAGTGATATTACTACCAATATCATGGGAAAAGATATTCATTTCAAATTTGTTAATCCTATTAAGGAAAGAGAAGTATCTCTTCTTCAAAATTACTATATTTCTCATATTAATGCTATTGAATTCAAAAAATCTCATATAGATTTTCTCAAAGAAGAAGTTTCTTACTTTCGTATTGAAAATGAACTTCTTAAAAAGGATATTCAAAACAGAATTTTAAATTTCGAAAATGTTTTGAAAAAAGAAGTATGCTCTGATCTTCCCAATGCTTTCTGGGAAAGAAAGAAGCATATTGTTTCTTTACCTTATATTACTGGTTTCAATGAAAAATCTATTATTACTAAAGCAAGACCTATTCAAATGAATCATGATCTTCTTAACATCTGTAAAGAAGAAATCAAATCCCTTCTTTCTAAAAAGCTCATAAGGCCCTCTAAGTCTCCTTGGAGTTGCCCTGCCTTTTATGTTAATAATCAAGCAGAAAAGGAAAGAGGAGTCCCCAGACTCGTCATTAATTACAAACCACTCAATGATGTTCTGGAATGGATTAGATATCCTATTCCTAATAAAAGAGATCTGATCAAAAGATTGCATAAAGCATGCATTTTTTCAAAATTCGATCTTAAGTCTGGTTTTTGGCAGATACAGATCAGAGAAGAAGACAAATACAAAACTGCTTTCACAATTCCTTTTGGTCATTACGAATGGAATGTAATGCCATTTGGTCTAAAAAATGCTCCTTCTGAATTTCAAAATATTATGAATGATATTTTCAATAACTATTCTGATTTCTCTATTGTTTATATAGATGATATTTTGATATTTTCTCAAAATATAGAGCAGCATTTCAAACATCTCAAAACTTTTCTTTATATTTGCAAAAAGAATGGTTTAGTCATTTCTGCCCCTAAAATTAAGCTTTTTCAAACAAAAGTTAGATTTTTGGGTTACGATATTTCAAAAGGCACAATAAAACCCATTTCTAGAGCAATTGAATTTGCTGACAAATTTCCTGATATTATTAAGGATAAAAATCAGTTACAAAGATTTTTAGGTTGCTTAAATTATGTGTCTGAATTTTTTCCAAAACTTAGAATTGTTTGTAAACCTCTTTTTCAAAGATTAAAAAAGAATCCTGATTCTTGGTCAGATATTCATACTAATATTGTTAAACAGATTAAAGTTCAGGTTAAGTCACTTCCTTGTTTAGGAATACCTAAACCTGAGGCATTCATGATTATTGAGACTGACGCCTCTGATATTGGTTATGGAGGTATCCTTAAACAAAGAATTCAAAATGATCATGCATCTCATACATTCATTGAACAACTTGTTCGTTTTCATTCAGGCATTTGGAATGATTCCCAAAAGAATTATTCTACTATCAAAAAAGAAATACTTTCAATAGTTTTGTGCATTACAAAATTCCAAGATAATATTTTCAATAAAAAATTTCTTCTTAGAATTGATTGCAAATCTGCAAAAGAAGTTTTACAAAAAGATGTCAAAAATATTGTTTCAAAACAAATCTTTGCTAGATGGCAAGCTATACTTTCATGTTTTGATTTTGATATTGAATATATCAAAGGAGATAATAATTCATTACCTGATTTCCTAACTAGAGAGTTTCTTCAAAATCCTGCAGAAAATTATGAGTGAATCCAAGTTTCAAGCTTCTCAAATTTATTCAAAACCCTTAGGATATACTAGAAATTTTCCAATCCTTTCAGAATTCCCTAGTGCTTCTAACCCTTCATTTTCTCAGATTGATAGCCAAAAGACTCCTAAGTGTTTACATTCAAACCCTTGTTATACTAAACCTTTTGATAAAACCATTTCCAAATCACCTGCAATACTAGAATTTGATTCTAGTATATATTCCAAACCCAACCATCAAAATAGAACTCTTATTCAAGCTGATGATGGTACTTCTTACCATATTCAAAATTGGAGTAATAGCACTTTTTGGCCAAAATACTATGATGGAAAGAATAGTTCTATACAACAATATTACAATATTTTGTATAGACAAATGGCCGAAAAGGAACATGTAGCAAATGAAAGATTTCAAAATAGTTATCAAAGATCATGGGAAAGAACATTAGCCAGAAGCAAATATTCTCATGAAGAATATCTAGAAGATTTACGCCAAGAGACAATTTTATGCTCAAAAGATGTTTCAAGGAATATAGCAGAAATTCAAAGTTTTTCAGAAATCCAGGGAAGAATTCCTGGACATCTTCAATGGAAAAGAAGATCTAATCAAAGTCCAAAAGAGATTTGCAAACCCTACTATTTTACATGGTGGTGGTCTCCAAGCAGCAACAATTCAGAAGCAAGTTCATCAGAGGAATCAGAATATGGTGATCCTGATTTGTGACTATCTCCTAAAAATTCAAAAGAAAAGAAAAAGAAAGAAAAGAAAAAGAAAAATTCAAAAGAAAAGAAAAAGAAAGAAAAGAAAAGGAAAATTCAAAAGAAAAGAAAAAGAGAGAAAAAGAAAAAGAAAAAAGAGAAAAACAAAAAGAAAAGAAGAAAAATTCAAAATTCCTCTCATCCGATAGAATTATTAAAATGTTGAGTCAGAAGTTTCTCGGTGAAACGAGTACTCAATAATTTTGATAAAACAGACCAACTACTCTGGTCATTTTATTCAAAAGCAGGTACCGAATTCAAAAGCTGTCTTCCACTTTGTCAAAAGATAGACGAATCAATCAAAAGCAGCCATTCACTATTCAAAAAAGCAAGCAGCCAAGCACTGTAGCAGCCGACACATCACTGTAGCAGTCGAAGTCACTGTTCACATCACTGTAGCAGCCGACACATCACTGTAGCAGTCACTATTCCAACAACTAATGATGACATTTCAACAACCGCACTCAACTTGTGATCAAATGCAGATCAAATTCAAATTCAAATGCAGATTCAAGAGAAGACTCTGACTATAAATAAGTCAGTTTATTTCATTGTAGATCATCGAAAAATTAGAGGAGAATTTCATCTGAAAATTCCTAAGCATAAATTCCAATCCTTGTATTCCAATATTCTCATAAACCTTTCATATCCCTTTCAAATCTTTGTATTCAATCATTGTAATTCATATCTCCATTAATTCAAAGTAAGTTTTATTCAAGTCTTATTGTTTTCAATTTGTTATTTACATTCATACTCTGATAATTCATACCATGTCCATATTCATGCATACAATTATCCTGTTCGTGCCGATCCCTTCCCAGATGGTATAACAATATTAGAGCTACTTGAACTGTGTTTCGAAAATAAATTTCTAAATCTTGATGCCATGAATAACCGGCACGAACAGGATAATTGTATGCATGAATATGGACATGGTATGAATTATCAGAGTATGAATGTAAATAACAAATTGAAAACAATAAGACTTGAATAAAACTTACTTTGAATTAATGGAGATATGAATTACAAGGATTGAATACAAAGATTTGAAAGGGATATGAAAGGTTTATGAGAATATTGGAATACAAGGATTGGAATTTATACTTAGGATTTTTCAGCTGAAATTCTCCTCTAATTTTTCGATCTAAATTTTTCGATCTAAATTTTTCGATGATCTACAATGAAATAAACTGACTTATTTATAGTCAGAGTCCTCTCTTGAATCTGCATTTGAATTTGAATTTGATCTGCATTTGATCACAGGCTGAGTGCGGTTGTTGAAATGTTATCATTAGTTGTTGGAATAGTGACTGCTACAGTGATGTGTCGGCTGCTACAGTGATGTGAACAGTGACTTCGACTGCTACAGTGATATGAATAGTGACCTTTGCTATAGTGCTTGGCTGCTTGCTTTTTTGAATAGTGAATGGCTGCTTTTGATTGATTCGTCTATCTTTTGACAAAGTGGAAGACAGCTTTTGAATTCGGTACCTGCTTTTGAATAAAATGACCAGAGTAGTTGTTCTGTTTTATCAAAATTATTGAGTACTCGTTTCACTGAGAAACTTCTGACTCAACATTTTAATAATTCTATCGGATGAGAGGAATTTTGAATTTTTCTTCTTTTCTTTTTGTTTTTCTCTTTTTTGTTTTTCTTTTTCTCTCTTTTTCTTTTCTTTTGAATTTTTCCTTTTCTTTTCTTTCTTTTTCTTTTCTTTTGAATTTTTCTTTTTCTTTTCTTTCTTTTTCTTTTCTTTTGAATTTTTAGGAGATAGTCACAAATCAAAAGGGTCTTGCCCACAAGGACCACCAAAAGGATCAAATTCTGATTTTGAGCTTTCTGATGAAATGTCTTCAGCTTCAGAATTCATCTTCTTGAATTTACAGAATTGAAGATATTCTTTGAAAGTTTCAGGGTCTTTCTCCATCATTTGAAATACTTCAATCTGTTCTTTAGAGAGGGAACAGACATTAGCTTCTTTCTTCTTTTTATTCTTGCTGGTTGATGAATCATTGCTGGCTGGTTTCTCCCATTGAGGTTTTTCACCAGTGGTAATAAAAGTTTTGACAACTTGAAGGTTGCAATAATTTGTAGAGTAATTAGTCCACCATTTAACTTTGAATTCTCTAACAATAGAGAGGGGATTTGGAAGAGGGAAAAATTGTTTGAAGGCAAAGCTCCAACAAATTATCCAAGGGACTTTGAATTCAGAGAAAAAGTGAATATCTGTAAGAGATCTTTCAACAGGAGTTTTTGAGTTTTTTGTAGTATAATATGAGTAGGCTTCCATGACATCTAGAGGGAGAATAGAAGGTATAGGTCCAAAATCCATCCACCATTCTAAGAACCAGATAGGAAAAGTAGTTTTTATGAAATCTGGATGAAAGGTAAAGAACCATGAATGATCGAATGGTCTAAAAAGAAAGGTTCTAAACCAAGCCATTTTGTAATCAGGATAATTATATCCTCTGGGATTATAAGGAATAGAAAAATGTTTTTCATTGAATGGAAAGGTCCATTCATCTGATTTGAAAACTCTTTTGATAATGCATTTAGAATAAGAGATACGATCTGGATTTGTAGGGTCAGAAGTATGAACCAATTCAATAGATCCAGAGTCGACAAGAATGAATTCATAAAAATTTTGAGTTTTTAAAGGATTGTCAGGATACCATTGACATCCTTTAGGAAAATACTTTGAAATAATACCCTTTAAAGTAACTAGATCTGGAGCATTATGATATCTAGTGAGGGTTATGTTATGAATATTGGGTTTGGTAATATAGGTTTTTGATGGTGAGTTTCTGGAGGTACTTGAACTGGGTATTTGAGTAGGAGTTGTGGGTGCTTTAACAGCTTGAGAATAAGAAGGAGAAGGTAAACTTGGAAAATCAGAAAGGGCTTGAAATTGGTTAACATTAACCAAGGATTTTGAATAGTTTTGAGAAGTTTGAGGTCTGAGTTTACTCATGGTATTCTGCAGATTGGGTTAGGATGATAGGTAAGGGTAATGAATCATCATCTCCTTTGATGTCCTTTATATAGACATGAAATAATAATTTTATATAAAAATATTTTTGAAAATTTTCTTTTATACAATGAATAATTTGCTTTATGAATGTATGAGATGCATGATTAGTATGAATTCTTTGTATAAGAATACTACTATACCTGCTATTAAAGTCATAAGACCTTGATGCCTTAGGTATAGGTATTTTTAAACAAAAAATTGAATTATCCTGAACTTTTATCTTTTTAATGAGATTAATATGAATATCAGACTCAATGTAAATAATAGAGAGATCAGAATAAAGGAATGTGAAAACAGTTTTGTATTTGTCTTCTTCTCTGATCTGTGTCTGCCAAAAGCCAGACTTAAGATCGAATTTTGAAAAAATGCATGCTTTATGCAATCTTTTGATCAGATCTCTTTTATTAGGAATAGGATCATGATTCATTTGAATAGGTCTTGCTTTTGCTCTTATAGATTTTTCATTGAAACCAGTAATATGAGATAAAGAAACAATATGCTTCTTTCTTTCCCAGAAAGCATTGGGAAGATCAGAGCATACTTCTTTTTTCAAAATATTTTCAAAATTTAAAATTCTGTTTTGAATATCCTTTTTAAGAAGTTCATTTTCAATACGAAAGTAAGAAACTTCTTCTTTGAGAAAATCTATATGAGATTTTTTGAATTCAATAGCATTAATATGAGAAATATAGTAATTTTGAAGAAGAGATACTTCTCTTTCCTTAATAGGATTAACAAATTTGAAATGAATATCTTTTCCCATGATATTGGTAGTAATATCACTACCATCAACTTTGAAAGGATAAATAATAGTCAAGAAGGGGTTACCCAAAATAATATCTTGACTTAGATTTTTTACAAGAATGAAATTGGTTTTGAAACAATAACCATTATTGCAAATGAAAGCTTTTGAAAGTTTGTATTTAATATGAAGAGGAGTAGCATTAGCTGCCACAAGCCTTTCATTAGTTTTTTCATAATAAATTGAAGGAATAAGACCTTCTCTTATGCAATTCTGATCAGCTCCACTATCTATAAGACAGGAAGCACTGATCTGAAAGTCATCAATAATTAAATTTATAATTGAATACCATTTTTGAAAAGCTATGTGTTCGATACTTTGAATAGCTTCATTGTCTGAAGTACTCAATGTAGTATCTATCACTTGGTTTTTTGAAGAGCTTTCAGGAATATCAAAAGTAGGAATATCAAAAGTACTTTTGAAAATAGATAATTTGGTTTCTAAATCCAAATCTTTTGAATGAAGATTATTAATCTCAGAATAGAGGTTTTGAATTTCAGCTTTCAGAGTATTAATCTCTCGCTGAAGATCATTAATAGTAATATCTGTTGTGATTAAAGAAGAGGTAGGAGCTTTGTTGAAGAGCTTTGAAATACTGAATGGTTCAATGATAATAGGAGGTTTTTCTTTATTAGGAGGATGATTGTTAAGAACAATATTCCTTAATCTAAGAAGATATTTCTGTTTTTCTTCTAGATCAGGAACTTTATCAATAAGATCGAACAAGAGTTCTTGTTCAGTATTGTCTTTTGAAATGACATTAATGTTTAATGGACAGAATCCTTGACAAGAGGACTTGTCTATTTCAGATTCTGAGCTTGTGAAGACTTCTTCTAAATCAGAACTTGAATTAGAATCGTTTGAATATTCATTTTGAGAATTACCATCAGAAATTAATAATGAAGAAATCTTGTCTCTCAGGATTTCATCATCATGAAATATTTCATTAATCTTCTTTTGTAAAGAGCATTCATTAGCTTTATGACCTTTTTTGTGACATTTGAAACAAGTAAATTGAAAATTATCAAAATTCTTTTTAAAAGTTTTTCTTTTTGAAAATTTAGGCCTTTTGTAAAATTTTTCTTTGAAATCATTTTTATAACGTTTTTTAGGAAAATGCTTTGTTTTTAATCTTGAAGAAGGAGCTTGAATCTTTTGTAATCCAAAAGCTTCGCAGAATGAACCAATCTCCTTACGGTATCTATTCTTTTCAGATCCGTACTTAGATTGTATTTTTGATTCTGAACACAAAGCTAGTCCTTCTTTTTTGACGAAAGCAAATAATTGACCATATGTAATTGTTTCAAAAGGAATGTCACTTTGACCAGTAGCTTCCTTAAGCTTTTGATGAATTCTTTCACCGAAAAGTTTAGGAAGTCCAGCTAAGAATCTTTCTTTCCAAAATGAAGCATTGCAATCATTTCTTTTTAAAATATGAGTGAGGAAAACATCTTTGTACCATCTATAATCAGATAATGTAGGACATCTGATATTAGATAATACAACTTGTGTTGAATCAAGTTCTTCTTTAGGATTACCAATGAAATACATGCCAATAGTGAGTATCAACATGTCACAAGCATCATTCTTATTATTAATAGTTCCATCGGGTTCTTCAACTTCAATGGTATGTTGAAGAATGTTTTGTTTGTCGGTGAGAGTAAGGGAGTTATCCCACCAGTTTTTTAGCTGACCAGTGAAGCCAGTAATAATAAGAGCGGCGGCGCTCTCTTCTCTTTGATTTTGGGCTTTATAAGCAACTCGAGCCATGCCCATTTCTTGAAGAGTATTTAGGATTTCATATTCTGATTTGCCATCTATGTTCCATTCATGGATAGATTGGCCATCGTATTTGGCATTGCTTTTGAAATGAGCTCTTTCTTCGAATAGAATATCCGGAGGGGAATATCTATTATTATAAAAGGCTTTTGTTCCAGATTGAAAGCGGATTTTATTAATCTCATTATTATCAGATTCTGATTCATAAGAGATTTTTGATGAAATCTTTTTGTCTTTGTCCAAACAATTAATGTTTGAAACATGAGGAGTAGTGGCTTTTGAAGTATAAGAGGTTGAAGCTTCATTGTTTTGGGAGGATGAAGTTTCAACGAGCTTTTTTGAAATTCTATCAATAAGGCTAGAACTTGCAGGGAGTTGCTTATATTCAGAACAGGTGGATAGCCTATCGGTGAAATTAGATTCAAAACCCTTTGATTCCAAATTTCCAAATAGTATTTCTACTCCTCATTTCATTCCGAGGAGCCTTCCTACTAATATTGAAAAGAATTTGCAACTCCCTGCAAGTTCTAGCCTTATTGATAGAATTTCAAAAAAGCTAGTTGAAACTTCATCCTCCCAAAACAATGAAGCTTCAACCTCTTATACTTCAAAAGCCACTACTCCTCATGTTTCAAACATTAATTGTTTGGACAAAGACAAAAAGATTTCATCAAAAATCTCTTATGAATCAGAATCTGATAATAATGAGATTAATAAAAAAAAAATAGGAGAGGGAGATGTTGCTAAGGATGTCAAAAAGGTTATTGAACAAAATAATTTTTCAAATCATATTCTTGCATACAATTATCCTGTTCGTGCCGATCCATTCCCAGATGGTATCAGAGCCTGTTTGGCTGTGATACGAAAAGACAATTTCAAAAATTTTGATTACTGAATACTTGTGATAATTTCATAAGTATTAATTGTTGAACTAAGGTTCTGAATATTTACTGGATTCATAAGTATTATTTGCTGCACTAGAAGGTGTGTTGGTAAGCGTGAATCCGTTGGTCAGCCTGGTGAATTGGTGGTCCCGGTAGTGTTCCCGCATTTATAGCAAAGCAAATACTTACTTATTGTTGACATGTAATATTCATATACTTTTAGCAAAACAATTAGAACTTATTGTTGTTACAACAAGTTATTCATGGCATCAAGATTTAGAAATTTATTTTCGAAACACAGTTCAAGTAGCTCTAATATTATTCAATCGCATGAATTGCATATACAGGATAATAATTACTCAAATTGGACTATACCTGAACAACAAATTGAGACTATGTATCATATTGGTACTCTTGATTTCAAAACTGCTTTTTCAGTCAAAACTCATGAAGAGACTATTTCAATTCAAAAAGAATTTCAAAGTTTAAATCTTCTGTCAAATATTTCTATCAAAAAATATTTGGAAAAAGGTTACAGATATATTCATTTTGGTTTAATTCAAGTTGCTATTAAACCTCTTGTTCATATTGGTCTTGATGCTCCTGTTTATCTCGCTTTGAGAGATAACAGATTAAAAAGATACAAATCTTCTTTACTTGCTATGATTCAAACAAATATTTGCAATGGCCCGATTTATTTCAATTGTGCTCCTGACTTTTCAGTCGATATTACTGATCCTTTATTAATTGATTCATTAATTCTTGATATTCATTTACAGAGCAATGAATTCAAAAATCTTTGCAAAAATTTTGCTGTTATATATCGTGTTTATTTTCGCGTTATGTCTTCACAGCTCAATCCAAAATTCATTATGCATCCTACATCCAAAGAAGAAACTGTTATGCTTCAAATAGAAGCAGACAGCTCTAATTACTTTGTCCCCAAAAGACTCAAGTGGAATGAAATAACCATTCCCAATGAATTCATAATCAATAATCCTCAAATACCAAGAGGAATTGAAAGACACGAAGTCTCCGAAATAGAAGAAGACTCTGAAGGAAGAATACTTCTCAGATTCAACTCTATGAGACATAATGATGTTGTTCCCAACATCAGGATTCAAGAAATCAATTCCAGAGCCTCTTTTTCTGATAACTCTGGTTATCAAAACTACAAAGTCAATTTCAAAACTCCAATTCCTTCTTATCAAGAATCTGTTAACCCAGGTTCCCCTACTGCATGTTCTCCTACTGATTTTCAAATGGAAAATTGTATTTCAATGATTTTCTCTCAAAACTTTACTCCAAATTTCAAATATCTTTATAAGAGTTTCAGTGATGAAACAATTAGAAAAGATTGGTTTTTAAAATTTGACAAAGAATTTCGAATAAAATTAAATGATATTTGGAAAGAAGAACTTCAAAACAAATACAGGTCAAACATTTCTCTTTTAAATTGGTTTGACACTTATTGCAAAATAAACAATATTTGTAACATTTCTGATGATGTTTATTCTTTAAATCAGATTAATGTTCAAAAAAGTATTTACAAAAAATGGGAACTTGACAATGGTGTTATTGTTTCCTCTGTTCATCCTCCTTTACAAAATATAAAGATTTCTTTAGAAAAAGGTAAAATCCCAGCTACCCCTTTTCGAACAGGAGAGGGAGATGTTGCTAAGGATGTCAAAAAGGTTATTGAACAAAATAATTTTTCAAATCAAATTCTTCATACTATTGCAGAACAGGTGGATAGCCTATCGGTGAAATTAGATTCAAAACCCTTTGATTCCAAATTTCCAAATAGTATTTCTACTCCTCATTTCATTCCGAGGAGCCTTCCTACTAATATTGAAAAGAATTTGCAACTCCCTGCAAGTTCTAGCCTTATTGATAGAATTTCAAAAAAGCTCGTTGAAACTTCATCCTCCCAAAACAATGAAGCTTCAACCTCTTATACTTCAAAAGCCACTACTCCTCATGTTTCAAACATTAATTGTTTGGACAAAGACAAAAAGATTTCATCAAAAATCTCTTATGAATCAGAATCTGATAATAATGAGATTAATAAAATCCGCTTTCAATCTGGAACAAAAGCCTTTTATAATAATAGATATTCCCCTCCGGATATTCTATTCGAAGAAAGAGCTCATTTCAAAAGCAATGCCAAATACGATGGCCAATCTATCCATGAATGGAACATAGATGGAAAATCAGAATATGAAATCCTAAATACTCTTCAAGAAATGGGCATGGCTCGAGTTGCTTATAAAGCCCAAAATCAAAGAGAAGAGAGCGCCGCCGCTCTTATTATTACTGGCTTCACTGGTCAGCTAAAAAACTGGTGGGATAACTCCCTTACTCTCACCGACAAACAAAACATTCTTCAACATACCATTGAAGTTGAAGAACCCGATGGAACTATTAATAATAAGAATGATGCTTGTGACATGTTGATACTCACTATTGGCATGTATTTCATTGGTAATCCTAAAGAAGAACTTGATTCAACACAAGTTGTATTATCTAATATCAGATGTCCTACATTATCTGATTATAGATGGTACAAAGATGTTTTCCTCACCCATATTTTAAAAAGAAATGATTGCAATGCTTCATTTTGGAAAGAAAGATTCATAGCTGGACTTCCTAAACTTTTCGGTGAAAGAATTCATCAAAAGCTTAAGGAAGCTACTGGTCAAAGTGACATTCCTTTTGAAACAATTACATATGGTCAATTATTTGCTTTCGTCAAAAAAGAAGGACTAGCTTTGTGTTCAGAATCAAAAATACAATCTAAGTACGGATCTGAAAAGAATAGATACCGTAAGGAGATTGGTTCATTCTGCGAAGCTTTTGGATTACAAAAGATTCAAGCTCCTTCTTCAAGATTAAAAACAAAGCATTTTCCTAAAAAACGTTATAAAAATGATTTCAAAGAAAAATTTTACAAAAGGCCTAAATTTTCAAAAAGAAAAACTTTTAAAAAGAATTTTGATAATTTTCAATTTACTTGTTTCAAATGTCACAAAAAAGGTCATAAAGCTAATGAATGCTCTTTACAAAAGAAGATTAATGAAATATTTCATGATGATGAAATCCTGAGAGACAAGATTTCTTCATTATTAATTTCTGATGGTAATTCTCAAAATGAATATTCAAATGATTCTAATTCAAGTTCTGATTTAGAAGAAGTCTTAACAAGCTCAGAATCTGAAATAGACAAGTCCTCTTGTCAAGGATTCTGTCCATTAAACATTAATGTCATTTCAAAAGACAATACTGAACAAGAACTCTTGTTCGATCTTATTGATAAAGTTCCTGATCTAGAAGAAAAACATAAATATCTTCTTAGATTAAGGAATATTGTTCTTAACAATCATCCTCCTAATAAAGAAAAACCTCCTATTATCATTGAACCATTCAGTATTTCAAAGCTCTTCAACAAAGCTCCTACCTCTTCTTTAATCACAACAGATATTACTATTAATGATCTTCAGCGAGAGATTAATACTCTGAAAGCTGAAATTCAAAACCTCTATTCTGAGATTAATAATCTTCATTCAAAAGATTTGGATTTAGAAACCAAATTATCTATTTTCAAAAGTACTTTTGATATTCCTACTTTTGATATTCCTGAAAGCTCTTCAAAAAACCAAGTGATAGATACTACATTGAGTACTTCAGACAATGAAGCTATTCAAAGTATCGAACACATAGCTTTTCAAAAATGGTATTCAATTATAAATTTAATTATTGATGACTTTCAGATCAGTGCTTCCTGTCTTATAGATAGTGGAGCTGATCAGAATTGCATAAGAGAAGGTCTTATTCCTTCAATTTATTATGAAAAAACTAATGAAAGGCTTGTGGCAGCTAATGCTACTCCTCTTCATATTAAATACAAACTTTCAAAAGCTTTCATTTGCAATAATGGTTATTGTTTCAAAACCAATTTCATTCTTGTAAAAAATCTAAGTCAAGATATTATTTTGGGTAACCCCTTCTTGACTATTATTTATCCTTTCAAAGTTGATGGTACTGGTATTACTACCAATATCATGGGAAAAGATATTCATTTCAAATTTGTTAATCCTATTAAGGAAAGAGAAGTATCTCTTCTTCAAAATTACTATATTTCTCATATTAATGCTATTGAATTCAAAAAATCTCATATAGATTTTCTCAAAGAAGAAGTTTCTTACTTTCGTATTGAAAATGAACTTCTTAAAAAGGATATTCAAAACAGAATTTTAAATTTTGAAAATATTTTGAAAAAAGAAGTATGCTCTGATCTTCCCAATGCTTTCTGGGAAAGAAAGAAGCATATTGTTTCTTTATCTCATATTACTGGTTTCAATGAAAAATCTATAAGAGCAAAAGCAAGACCTATTCAAATGAATCATGATCCTATTCCTAATAAAAGAGATCTGATCAAAAGATTGCATAAAGCATGCATTTTTTCAAAATTCGATCTTAAGTCTGGCTTTTGGCAGACACAGATCAGAGAAGAAGACAAATACAAAACTGTTTTCACATTCCTTTATTCTGATCTCTCTATTATTTACATTGAGTCTGATATTCATATTAATCTCATTAAAAAGATAAAAGTTCAGGATAATTCAATTTTTTGTTTAAAAATACCTATACCTAAGGCATCAAGGTCTTATGACTTTAATAGCAGGTATAGTAGTATTCTTATACAAAGAATTCATACTAATCATGCATCTCATACATTCATAAAGCAAATTATTCATTGTATAAAAGAAAATTTTCAAAAATATTTTTATATAAAATTATTATTTCATGTCTATATAAAGGACATCAAAGGAGATGATGATTCATTACCCTTACCTATCATCCTAACCCAAGAATTTATCCTGCAGAAAACCATGAGTAAACTCAGACCTCAAACTTCTCAAAAATTTTCAAAATCCTTGGTTAATGTTAAACAATTTCAAGCCCTTTCTGATTTTCCAAGTTTACCTTCTCCTTCTTATTCTCAAGCTGTTAAAGCACCCACAACTCCTACTCAAATACCCAGTTCAAGCACCTCCAGAAACTCACCATCAAAAACCTATATTACCAAACCCAATATTCATAACATAACCCTCACTAGATATCATAATGCTCCAGATCTAGTTACTTTAAAGGGTATTATTTCAAAGTATTTTCCTAAAGGATGTCAATGGTATCCTGACAATCCTTTAAAAACTCAAAATTTTTATGAATTCATTCTTGTCGACTCTGGATCTATTGAATTGGTTCATACTTCTGACCCTACAAATCCAGATCGTATCTCTTATTCTAAATGCATTATCAAAAGAGTTTTCAAATCAGATGAATGGACCTTTCCATTCAATGAAAAACATTTTTCTATTCCTTATAATCCCAGAGGATATAATTATCCTGATTACAAAATGGCTTGGTTTAGAACCTTTCTTTTTAGACCATTCGATCATTCATGGTTCTTTACCTTTCATCCAGATTTCATAAAAACTACTTTTCCTATCTGGTTCTTAGAATGGTGGATGGATTTTGGACCTATACCTTCTATTCTCCCTCCAGATGTCATGGAAGCCTACTCATATTATACTACAAAAAACTCAAAAACTCCTGTTGAAAGATCTCTTACAGATATTCACTTTTTCTCTAAATTCAAAGTCCCTTGGATAATTTGTTGGAGCTTTGCCTTCAAACAATTTTTCCCTCTTCCAAATCCCCTCTCTATTGTTAGAGAATTCAAAGTTAAATGGTGGACTAATTACTCTACAAATTATTGCAACCTTCAAGTTGTCAAAACTTTTATTACCACTGGTGAAAAACCTCAATGGGAGAAACCAGCCAGCAATGATTCATCAACCAGCAAGAATAAAAAGAAGAAAGAAGCTAATGTCTGTTCCCTCTCTAAAGAACAGATTGAAGTATTTCAAATGATGGAGAAAGACCCTGAAACTTTCAAAGAATATCTTCAATTCTGTAAATTCAAGAAGATGAATTCTGAAGCTGAAGACATTTCATCAGAAAGCTCAAAATCAGAATTTGATCCTTTTGGTGGTCCTTGTGGGCAAGACCCTTTTGATTTGTGACTATCTCCTAAAAATTCAAAAGAAAAGAAAAAGAAAGAAAAGAAAAAGAAAAATTCAAAAGAAAAGAAAAAGAAAGAAAAGAAAAGGAAAAATTCAAAAGAAAAGAAAAAGAGAGAAAAAGAAAAAGAAAAAAGAGAAAAACAAAAAGAAAAGAAGAAAAATTCAAATTCCTCTCATCCGATAGAATTATTAAAATGTTGAGTCAGAAGTTTCTCGGTGAAACGAGTACTCAATAATTTTGATAAAACAGACCAACTACTCTGGTCATTTTATTCAAAAGCAGGTACCGAATTCAAAAGCTGTCTTCCACTTTATCAAAAGATAGACGAATCAATCAAAAGCAGCCATTCACTATTCAAAAAAGCAAGCAGCCAAGCACTGTAGCAAAGGTCACTATTCATATCACTGTAGCAGTCGAAGTCACTGTTCACATCACTGTAGCAGCCGACACATCACTGTAGCAGTCACTATTCCAACAACTAATGATAACATTTCAACAACCGCACTCAGCCTGTGATCAAATGCAGATCAAATTCAAATTCAAATGCAGATTCAAGAGAGGACTCTGACTATAAATAAGTCAGTTTATTTCATTGTAGATCATCGAAAAATTTAGATCGAAAAATTAGAGGAGAATTTCATCTGAAAAATCCTAAGTATAAATTCCAATCCTTGTATTCCAATATTCTCATAAACCTTTCATATCCCTTTCAAATCTTTGTATTCAATCCTTGTAATTCATATCTCCATTAATTCAAAGTAAGTTTTATTCAAGTCTTATTGTTTTCAATTTGTTATTTACATTCATACTCTGATAATTCATACCATGTCCATATTCATGCATACAATTATCCTATTCGTGCCGATCCTGTTCCAGATGGTATCAGAGCCTGTTTGGCTGTGATACGAAAAGACAATTTCAAATTACTCAAATTGGACTATACCTGAACAACAAATTGAGACTATGTATCATATTGGTCCCCTTGATTTCAAAACTGCTTTTTCAGTCAAAACTCATGAAGAAACTATTTCAATTCAAAAAGAATTTCAAAGTTTAAATCTTCTGTCAAATATTTCTATCAAAAAATATTTGGAGAAAAATTATAGATATATTCATTTTGGTTTAATTCAAGTTGCTATTAAACCTCTTGTTCATATTGGCGTTGATGCTCCTGTTTACCTTGCTTTAAGGGACAACAGGTTAAAAAGATACAAATCTTCTTTACTAACTATGATTCAAACAAATATTTGCAATGGCCCTATTTATTTCAATTGTGCTCCTGATTTTTCAGTCGATATTACTGATCCTTTATTAATAGATTCATTAATTCTTGATATTCATTTACAGAGCAATGAATTCAAAAATCTTTGCAAAAATTTTGCTGTTATATATCGTGTTTATTTTCGCGTTATGTCTTCATAGCTCAATCCAAAATTCATCAAATTCAATAGATCCAGAGTCGACAAGAATGAATTCATAAAAATTTTTAGTTTTTAAAGGATTGTCAGGATACCATTGACATCCTTTAGGAAAATACTTTGAAATAATACCCTTTAAAGTAACTAGATCTGGAGCATTATGATATCTAGTGAGGGTTATGTTATGAATATTGGGTTTGGTAATATAGGTTTTTGATGGTGAGTTTCTGGAGGTACTTGAACTGGGTATTTGAGTAGGAGTTGTGGGTGCTTTAACAGCTTGAGAATAAGAAGGAGAAGGTAAACTTGGAAAATCAGAAAGGGCTTGAAATTGGTTAACATTAACCAAGGATTTTGAATAGTTTTGAGAAGTTTGAGGTCTGAGTTTACTCATAATATTTTGTATAGACAAATGGCCGAAAAGGAACATGTAGCAAATGAAAAATTTCAAAATAGTTATCAAAGATCATGGGAAAGAACATTAGCCAGAAGCAAATATTCTCATGAAGAATATCTAGAAGATTTACGCCAAGAGACAATTTTATGCTCAAAAGATGTTTCAAGGAATATAGCAGAAATTCAAAGTTTTTCAGAAATCCAGGGAAGAATTCCTGGACATCTTCAATGGAAAAGAAGATCTAATCAAAGTCCAAAAGAGATTTGCAAACCCTACTATTTTACATGGTGGTGGTTAGATCTTCTTTTCCATTGAAGATGTCCAGGAATTCTTCCCTGGATTTCTGTAAAACTTTGAATTTATGCTATATTCCTTGAAACATCTTTTGAGCATAAAATTGTCTCTTGGTGTAAATCTTCTAGATATTCTTCATGAGAATATTTGCTTCTGGCTAATGTTCTTTCCCATGATCTTTGATAACTATTTTGAAATCTTTCATTTGCTACATGTTCCTTTTCGGCCATTTGTCTATACAAAATATTGTAATATTGTTGTATAGAACTATTCTTTCCATCATAGTATTTTGGCCAAAAAGTGCTATTACTCCAATTTTGAATATGGTAAGAAGTACCATCATCAGCTTGAATAAGAGTTCTATTTTGATGGTTGGGTTTGGAATATATACTAGAATCAAATTCTAGTATTGCAGGAAATTTGGAAATGGTTTTATCAAAAGGTACCCATTTGTATATCATATGCAATATGAAGGTAGCTCATGGTTTTTAAGTAGAGCGTTGAAAGCTTTTGAAAAAAATATGGGAATGTTTATGGCTTTTTAAAGTAGCTTTATGAAGTTTGATCCATAAAAAGTGTTGGCTAGACTTTTCACTATTACTCAAGTTGTAGTTTATTAGATTTGCTAAGATCATTATTAATTAATAGAGTACTTATTAGAAAGAATGTGGTTTAAGTCAAGGACCCATAAGATGAATTAACTCAGCCAGTTAAGTTTTAAGCCCTCACATGGGAAAATTTTGGTGAAATTTTACACAATTTATATTTTGACTCTCTTTGAGTTTTATATGTGTCTAATTGATCAGTTTGCTAATATGTTAATGCTGCTTCATTTATTAAATAAATCAAGAGTTTCAACAAACTACTACCTTAAACTTTGCAATACTATAACAAAAGTTTTTCTCTTATGAAGAGCTATTAGCAGCCAAGAATCTTATTGGAGAAAATTTGAATGTAACATCAGATCCTCATACAATATTACAATTATCACTTTTGGAACTGAAAAGTGCTTCTGGTGATTGTAGCTCATGTGGATACAATCTGATGAAAACCATATGTTTTGCCTTATTATTTATTCCATTTTAATAAATGTTGACATTATTATAAGTTTATAACCATATGTTATGACTTATTTCAATTTCCACAAATGTTCCGCTATGATTACAGAGTGTAAAAAAGTATGGCAATATACTGCATGTTTTAGCATATGTGTCAAGCTTTTCAACAATGGCTATATGACTTATGTCTAACTTCATTACGTGGGATACTTTTAGCTTTCGGAAAAAGTAACGTATATGGAGATTTCGAAATGATATTAATTTAAGGTGTATACACATTGTACGCTGTGATTTTTTGATGATTCGTGTTTTGATAAATGGAGTCATGGAATATTTATGAAACATCATAGGTAGGAAAATTCACCCAAATGCGCAAGACGATTCAAATGCACTGGTTGATTCGCCCAAGGTGGAAGAGAAGATCGGTTCTGTTCCGCACTGATCATATACCGATTCTGAAGTCGTTAAAAGGTATTAGGTATTGCTTTGGTTTATGTGAACATGTTAACTTCATTTGTTGTATACTTTAACTATTTGGTTGATGTGATGTAGAGAAGCTGAATCGATGTAGAAGAACACTCTGCGGAGAAGTTTGAAATCCAGGCTTAGGTGTCGCTGCTTATGGATATTATCATCAACTCCCTTTACAACAATAAGAATATTTTCTTGAGAGTTCATCTCCAATGCCTCAGATGTGAGATTTTGTATTCTAATCTTAGTGTATCTGATGTTAAATTCTTTGAATATGATGTTGGATTTTGGTGATTATGCAGGGTCTGAATAAGATTAGATTTTTGTCACTTACGGACAAGGAAATTTTGAGAGAAGGGTGACAATACCAAGCTAGAAAATCAAGTTAATTTTCACTGCATGCTTAAGCTCGAACATTTTCTCTGCGTATGGGTCATGCATAAATAGTTTTATTTTTTCTCTGATATCAAACTTCTCTTTTCATCACATGGTTTTGTGACAGTTGCAATTTTGGAGAGGTGAATGAATGGGCATCTTGAAAAATGCTTGGGTTTTAGCTTGATAATGTGCTTTAGGCATTTTTAATTTATTGAGTATGATAGGAGTAGTTGAGTGGGTATCAAAGATATTAGCTAAATTTAATGTTTATACTGATATCTAGGTTATTATTAAATTCTTTGTATATGTATATATTATTGATAAAGCCTGTCTCATGCTTGTGCTGTTATTCTTGAAGGTGATAGACATTGTATATAAAGAAATTTTAATTTAATTAATAAATAGGCGATATACTTATTATTTGAAAATTAAGTTTTTGGAATAAAAATTTTAATAAAAGATAATAAACAACAAAAATCACATTTCCAAATATGACGTGTATTCCACGTGCAACGCACGTCATAAAATCTAGTATAAACAAAAACATATATACAATTATGAACAAAAATGTATACAATTTAATTGTTTGTTTTTTAATGAAAAATTGAGTGTAAAAAATATACAATTATTAAAAAACATGTATACATTATTGAATAAAAAGTTATACACATAGATGCTAGTTTTTTTAATGAAAAACTTAATGAAAAACTTAATGTGAAAAAAGTATACAATTATAAAGAAACATGTATACAAAATAGAATAACATGTATACAAAATAGAATAAAAAGTTATACATATATGGGTGCACCCTTGCACCGGGTGCACCTAATATCAACTCATAGAATTATGAATAGTAAAGTCTATTTAATTTTTTAATCTAACTTCAATATAAATTTTACCTAATTTAAAAATATGAATTAGTAAAATCTAATTTAAATTTATGAAAAAAAAAACTGAATAGAAAAGGGAGTAAATTATTTAAAATTAAAATATTATTATAATAATAATATTAATAATAATAAATTATACCAAATTTAGATTTATGAATAGTAAAGTTTATGGATTATTATACAATTTTATTTTTTAATAATATAACTTCAAAATAAAATTTATCTAATTTAGATTTAATAAAATCTTATGGATTTTATACAATTTTATTTTTAATAATCTAACTCCAAAATAAAATTTACCTAATTTTATGGATTATTATACAATTTTATTTTTTAATAATATAACTTCAAAATAAAATTTATCTAATTTAGATTTAATAAAATCTTATGGATTTTATACAATTTTATTTTTAATAATCTAACTCCAAAATAAAATTTACCTAATTTAGATTTATGAATAGAAGAAAAAATACATTATTTAAAATCAAAATATTACAATATTAATAATAATAAATTTATTTTTAACTAATTGTTTATAAAAATCAAATAAATATATTTTTAAAATATAGTTTCTTAATTTATTACTTAATTTAGATTTATAAATAGAAAAGAAAATATATTATTTTAAAAAATAAATACAAAATAAGGAAATTAATTATAAGAAAATAAGGAAAATATAAAAAAAATTATTTAAAATTTAAAAAAAAATGAGAAAATTACACGTCATAACGGAGCGCTATGGAGACGGCACGCAGGCAGAAAAGTTTCTGTTATAGTATACTTAAGATATCTTAAGTATACTATAGCAGAAACTTTTCTGCCTGCGTGTCGTCTCCATAGCGCTCCAATGTGACGTGTAATTTTCTCAATTTTTTTGATTTGTTAATACTTTTTTTAATATTTTCTTTATTTACTTTTAATTTACTTCCTTATTTAATATTTTCAATATTTTATTTATTTATTTGGGTATCATTAATTAGTTAGTAAATCTTTTAATGCAATAAATAAATTAATTAATATCAAATTAAATCACACACACACACACACACACACACACACACACACACACACACACACACACACACACACACACACACACATATATATATATATATATATATATATATATATATATATATATATATATATATATATATATATATATATATATATATATATATATATATATATATATATATATATAGAAAAAGAATATTCCATATAATATTCTCTCTCACCCCACTTATAAATAAGACTTTTTGGTTATTCATTCTAAATACATACATTCGAGTCTCCAAGAGGAATATGAGCTTTCTTCAAATTCCTCTAGAGAATTGATTTATGAAAGTATAAAAATTTATTTCGATAGAGCGAATCAAGTAGATATTCGATCTACCTTTAAAAAATCGATTACCTCTTAAGTATTGATTCTTCAAGAAGAGAGAATCGATTCAAGTATTCTTGAATATATTTACATCTAAAAAATTGATTTTTCAAGCAATACTTGAATAGATTTACATCTTAAAATTCGATTTTTCAAGAGTAAGAAGATCGATTCAAGTATTATCGAATCGATTTACATCTTAAGAATTGATTGAAATCTCCTCTAGAGAATTGATTTATAAAAGTATAAAAATTTATTTCGATAGAGCGAATCAAGTAGAGATTCAATCTATCTTTAAAAAATTGATTCAAGTATTCTTCAAGAGAAAGAGAAATTATTCAAGTATTCTTGAATTGTTTTACTTTTAAGAATCAATTCTTTCAAAAGGAGGATAATAGATTCAAGTATTCTTGAATATATATACATCTGAGAAATTCGATTTTTCAAGAGATAATTGAATAGATTTACATCTTAAAAATTGATTTTTCAAGAGTAAGAGATCGATTCAAAAATACTTGAATATATTTACATCTTAAGAATCGATTCTTCAAGAGAAAAAAAATCGATTCAAGTATTACCTCTCAAGAATCAATTCAAGTATTTTTTAAGATCAACCTCTAAAGTATTCATTCAAGTAAAAGAGAAACGACTATTCAAGTACTCTTAAATCGATTTATCTCTAGAGAATAAGAGGTTGAAAAATTAATTCATGTATAGAATCGAAAGCTTAAATTATTTAAGTTAAATCATTATTTCATATCAAATAACATTGAAATTGAATTTATAAATATTTGTTAATTTTTTAAAGAGTTGATATTAGGTGCACCCGGGTGCAAGGGTGCACCCATACGTGTATAACTTTTTATTCTATTTTGTATACGTGTTATTCTATTTTGTATATATGTTTCTTAATAATTGTATACTTTTTTTACACTAAGTATTTCATTAAAAAAACTAATATCCATATGTGTATAACTTTTTATTCAATAGTGTATACATAATTTTTAATAATTGTATTTTTATTACACTCAATTTTTTATTAAAAAAGCTAATAATTAAATTGTATACATTTTTGTTCATAATTGTATATATTTTTGTTTATATTTGTATACATTTTTTTAAAGTGGGTGCACAATAGGGTGAATTAGGGTGCACAATTTAATTAGCCTTTTTTAAATTTAGTATATTAATATTTATTTATTTACATATATCTTAATTATTCAATTATTCAATTTGGGTTGGTTACTATCCACTACACTCCCTAAGCGTAATTAACTGATAGATACATTCTAAATTAACTCTTACTACTAACTACAAAATTTATGTATGTATTTCCCTTTTTGCCCTAATATCCAAATTTAGATTTTAAATGCAGATTTTTCTGCACGAAATGTAGATTTTAGTTAAAAATGCAAATTTGATTGGGGTTAAGTTAATTTTTTTTCACGAAATGCAAATTCCGGTTAAAAAAAATGCAATTTGAAGGAGGTTTAGTTGATTTTTTTTTCACGAAATGCAGATTTTTTAATAGTTAATTTTCTGCATGAAATGCAGATTTTTTATGTAGTTAATTTTCTGCACGAAATTACACGAAATGCATATTTATCTTCCAATTCTCGCAATTAATGATATTTTTCTGCACGAAATGCAGATTTGTTTGGGGGTTTCTAACAACATGAATAGGAATTCATGGGAATTAATCATAATTCATTATGGCAAGTCAAGGGGTTTCTAACAACATGAATAGGAATTCATGGGAATTAATTATAATTCATTATGGCAAGTCAAGAAATCTTAAAGTGAAATACGTTGAGAGTGGAAGAGATATTATTGAGATATATTTTAATTAAGGATAAATTTGGAATTTTAACTCTAAAAATTGTACCTAATAATAATTTATTTTTATGGATGTATCTTAACATAATTATACATAGGAAGTTTGTACCTACAAGTAATTATTCCTTAATTTTATAAATATTATATGTATTTTTTACATTAGTTTCTTAAAAATAATAACTAATGGAAATAGAATTATTATTATATAGTTATTAAGAAATACTAAACCATAATAATGAGTAAAAAGTAATACTTCATTTAAATATTATTTATAATATTACGTATATTTTAAAAAATATATATATATATCAACTATTTAAAACATTTTAATAATTTTGTTTTAGTTAATTATAAAATATTTGACCTTATTTTTCAAAAATAATCAATAGAATTAATAAATAAATCATTCTATATAAATAAATAAATTAATATCAAATCAAATCATGTATAGAAAAAAATAGAATAAATTAAGATTTATTTATTTATTAATAATTGATACTTCCATCGTCCAAGTATTTATTCGCACTTTCCATTTTGAGGTATCCCAAGTATTATTCATATTCCATTAATAGTAAAAATATATTATACATCTCACCTATTTTTTACACTTTATTCATCAATCCCAACAACTTTATTCATCATTCTCAATAACTTTATTTACTTTTTCTCTTTAAATTATCAATTTACCCCTATTTTTTCTTACATTCTATATTAAAAAAATAACACCTTTTAATCTCCGTGCTTGTATAAACGTAAATAAATATGTGGGACGGAGAGAATATTTATTTTAGATAAATAGTAAAATTAAGGATTTATTACTAGGAGTTATATACTTTGATCATAATTGCACTTAAATATAATGAAAAAATAAAATACTAACACCTATATAAATATACAGAAAAGAGACAAAATTGTCCCTATGTAGTTGCACATTTTTTTAGAGAGGCCGTGGGAGTAATAAATGGAGTAGTTTTTAATTGAATTATGTTATAAAGTAACATTTATTTAAAAAAAAACAATTCAAGATTCTTTCAAATAATTAGAATATATATACATATATCTTAACTTTTTACATGATTTAGTTATACGATACATTATCAAAAGTCAAATGTTATAATTTGTTGTAAATTCTTTATATTGATGAAAGAAATTGTCTAGCTATAAGAATTTTTTTTTTCTTAATTAATATTGTTATGTTATATATAACACAGATTATTTAATTATAAAAAATAAGAATAATAATTAAATGATCCCACGTTGTACGCGGGTTTCATACTAGTATATATATATTAAATACAGTATAGCAATTTCCTTTTTCGCTAGCTTGTTGTTCAGTCTTATTATTTATTTATTTTTCTTATACAGTTATTATGACTTATTTAATATAGTATCATTAATTGCAATTAATAAATAATTCATTCGATATAAATAAATTAATTAGTATCAAATCATGTATAGAAAAACAAAGAATAAATTGAGATTTTTTCTTTATATAATTGATATTTATTTTAGACAAACAATAAAATTAATATTTTATTACTAAGAGTTATATACTTTGATCATAATTACACTTAAATACAATGAAAAAAATACTAACAACTACATAAATAGACAACAAAGAGACAAAATTGACCCTATATATTTGCACATTTTTTAGAGACACAAGGGAAGTAATTTATAGTTTCCAATTATATTATATTATAAAGTAACATTTAAAAATATACTCCCTCCGTCCCTTTCAAAGATGATATTTTTTTCATTTTGGTCGTCCCTCCCAAAGAGTCTCCTTTCATTTTTTACACACATGAGGCCCATACACCACCTCTAATACAATTAAAATATGGGGCTGACACTCCCACTAATACAATTGTTAGATTGTATACTAAAAGTCTAGCTTTTGTATGAACAATATTTAAACAATTTATTTGAAATGAGAATCATATGATCAAATGTTTTGCATATTATAATTTATTTATATGTCCGTGCAAAAGTCCACGTGCTTTATACTGTAGATAATATATTGTACGACAACACGTGGAAGATCATATTATCGGTTTCCTTATAAAGTATAAAAAGATGCTCACAATCGAGATAGGCGGGGACAATCTATCGGGATAGTTGTAGTGTGATTTGATATTAGTTTGTCTTGACTTTAAAATCACATTAGTATGCTTTGTGTGTAGTGAGCAGGACCACTTGGGATCGTTCGTCTTATACTGACTATATAGAAGAACTTGATCTCTGTTATTATGGATGTTCGTGCTCTTAATCCCTATACAATAACCTCGACACGTAAGCTAGTATATATCTCTTTGATTCATTAATGGGTGAGATTTAAATATTAACTCAACAAGCTCGATGAGTTGGGAAATAATATTGTCTCTATGGTGTGTTGTTAATTGTAGAAGGAATCTGTGTTCTATTGAATAGGTTGATGATGTCCCCTTGAGGAGCTCATAAGGATTATCATGTAAATCTTGCAAGTGGATTAATTCCAGCATGATAATAAGATTGAGTGATACTACTCTCGGATGAGATATTAATTAATGGAGTTGTCAGTAACTTAATTAATTAATGGGCATTGTATATCTTAGACATAGGGAGACTAACATGCTCATAATAAGAAGGAGCCCATAACGTAATTTGGGATTGGAGCGGCAGTGCAGTAATAATATTTTAGTGGACTATATTATTATTATTGGACTTAAATATAAGTTTTGGGCTAAACTTGGATACTTAAGCCCAATGGAGGCCCGACTCTAATTTCTCCTCTTGGTCCTTGCTGTAGCCTATATATAAGTCATCTCAGCTGTCCAAAAATCCTAGACATAAATGCCTAACCGTGAGCAGGGAAGAGAGAACAGCAGATTGAGAAGATCTTAAAGATCGTCGCCCACACGACGTCAAGATTGGACTAGAAAATACAGCAGAAGATCAAGAGGTTGTTTTTTGTAGCTATTCTTCTTCAACATACCCTGGTAAAAGGTAATACGTTTCTATGTTACTACTTCTGCTAATTTATAAATGCATGGAACCCTAACAGTTCACGTTAACCAAACGATCAAACGCCAATAATTGGTATTAGAGCTTTGATTTTTTGGATAAACGTGACACGTTAGGCTAGGGTTTATGTGTCAAATGTGGACTAGGGTTTAGAAATTATTATTTCTTACTGAATACTCTATGTGTTTGACGCCGACACTAGCGGCGCGATAGCGGCGGAGGCTGACGATGGCACGAGTCGAGTCACCAGCTCGAGTCAAGCGATAGCATATGATGATGACGATGACTGCACCATACGAACGGTGGGCGAATGCTGGACAGACGCGATGCATGCTAAAATATACGATGACGCACATCGACTAAAGACGAGGCATGAGTCGTGCCTTCATACGAGACGAGTCGTGCATGCTGAAGGCCGTCAGCAGGTGCATCGGCATGTACGAGTTGTGCAGTTCTGATAGGCAGAGTTCTGACAAGGCAGACGGCACGAATAAGAGCATGCGAGTCTCTGACTCGAGTCGTGCTGGCGATGACGGGCGCAAGGAGTGGGCTGCTGGCGGGGACATGTCGTGGCAACAGAGAATGGTGATACACCTTGGCACACGACATGGTATGACTGGCAGGTGTGAGCACCACTGAGTCTCACGATGAGTCATGCCGAACAACTGCAGGGCTAGCCGAGAACAGACGCAGGTGCGGCGTTACGGGTGAGCGGAAGCTGTCGGCATGACTAGCATATCTGTGCCGTACGAGTCATGCCAACCACTGGCATGGCTGCGAGTGGTTTCCAATGTGCCAGAGGTGATGGGCACGAGCGGCAGACAGGGTCGGCATGAGACGTGTCGATGGGCGGCATGACCGGCGGAGGCGTGGTGCGCTGGTGCGAAAGTGGACGGCAGGGGAGCGGCATGACTTGTGCAAGAGTGTGCACGAGTCATGTCAACGTGTCTGATGGACAACAATTTTGTTTTTCCATTTGACGTTTGTTTTTTCTGCATTTTTTCATCGTGATATATAACTGTCATAATTTGATTTAATTATCTGATTATTTTTATATATGATATTCATATTCTATGTGATTTACTGCTTTAAATTACTGAATATAGAAGCGTGCTAGGATGAATATTTTATTGATGGATATTATATGTATGTAAAAACCCTCAGTGTTAAATAACTAAGTGGGAGAGGGGATTGGTAAATAATTCTCGCGGCCTCCATTATTGGTTTGTAAGTGATGTGAGTAAACTTGCGCATTGGCTATAGTGCCTTCCTCCACAACGAATGAGTTTATTCACGGATCACTGGTGCAAACTTCTTTATGATGATTGTAGGAAGTTATCTGAGCACGTGTGCACTTCTCCAACTGTAAGGCACACAATCTCCAACTGTAAGGCACACAAGCTTGGGCAACGGATTTGGAATCAAATAATGGTATACACTTAGGTGTAAATAATAAGTATCCTCCCCAATGGAGTCACTGCTTTTATTTGCATGGCTAAAAATGAACCGACTATTAATTATTTTGTCATAAAGTTAGGTTGACGAATGAAATTAATGGGTAAAATCTTCTCTTGTAAATGTTCGGGTTTGTATACGTCCACACTAACGTGGCATGCAGATTCATGGTGCTTAAGATGTTGGTGAATTTTATTTTATATTATTTTGAGGGAATCAATATAAGTTGATAAATTTGAAATGTTTGATCTATTTATTTATTTATGATTCTCAGGATTTTCAAATGGCAATCAATTCACTTTCTGTCATACTTAAAGAACACAAACTCACTAGCACAAATTATATTGACTGGAAATGAAACATGGATATTGTTTTAAATACTGAAGATTATATCTTTGTACTCACTGAGGAGTGCCCTGTGGCACCTACTGATGACTCTAGTGAAGAGAAAAGAGCTGCTTATAATAGATGGGTTAAGGCTGATAGGATGGCTAAGTGTTATATTTTGGCTTCTATGTCAAATGTGCTTCAACATCAACATCAAGCTATGAACTCCACCTATGATATGATGCATAATCTTAAGGAACTCTTCGGACACCAGAGTCGTCCTGCAAGGTTGCGGGGCATGGCTGTACTAATAATACCAAAATGGCTGAGAGCACTCCCGTAAGGGATCATGTCCTTAGGATGATGGGCCAACTTAATGAGTTGGAGGTTCTTGGAGCTGAAATCGATGGGGAAACCCAAATTGATATCATACTTCAAAGCTTGCCTAGGAGTTTTGAGCAGTTTTTTCTGAATTACAATATGAACAAACGTTTGTACACATTGGTGGAACTTCTGACAGAACTTGTGGTGGCAGAAGAACTGTTTCGTAGAGCTCCTCAGGTTCATGTTGCTGAAAATGCTGCTTATCCTAGGCAGAAAGGTGGTAGGAACAAGAAGAAGCGAGGAAATTCATCACCGGTGAACCAAGTGAAGGCAAAGGGTGGTGTGGTTAAGAAACTTAGAGGCAAGTGCTTCAAATGCAAGCAGCTGGGACACTACAAGGCAGACTGCCCTCTTTTAAAGGGGAACATGAATGGTACATCTTATTTACTAGTTGTTGAATCGTGTTTAGCGGCTGTATCTACTAACACTTGGTGTGTAGATACGAGAGTCACTGACCATGTCTACGATTCTTTGCAGGGGTTCCACCAAACCCGACAGCTTAGTGATGGGAAGATTACCATACTCATGGGGAATGTTACAAAAGTAGCGGTTGTTGCAGTGGGAGACGTCTATTTATTTTTCAATAAGAATAAAAACTCTTATTATTTGAGAAATTGTCTTTATGTACCTCATTTTAGAAAGAATTTAATTTCGGTTTCTAAATTCTTTATGGATGGATATTCTGTTTCTTTTAATGACAAGGTTATTTTAAGGAAAATGGAATTATTATCTGTGATGGTGCATTGATAGATAATTTGTATACTCTTAATCCAATTTCTCCCATAATGCAATAAATTGAATTGAATAATACATCTACCAATAATAGAAAAGAACCTTCGAAAATGAACCAAACATAACTTTAGCATCTAAGACTAGGTCATATTAACTTAAGTAGGATTCAAAGGTTGATAGCTGATGGACCTCTGAGTTCATTAGTAGTGAAAAATTATCCAACTTGCGAATTCTGCTGATGAGAGTGAAAATAATCGTGTTTTAGTGTCCAGTTTAACATCTTTTTGATGAGAATTATCATTATATATTAGCACAAATAACTTATATTCGATATATATGAGAAAAATATGTGTTTGAGGTGTTTTATTGTGTTTTAGATGGAAAAATGATCAAAAGTGAAAATTTAGAGAAAAGGTGTAACTTGTGCAAGAATGCTGAAAAACACACGTCCAATTTGTGTAATTTTTCTGTGTTTGTGTGGAGCTCAAAACTAGAAGTGTGATACATTATTGGAAATCCACAGAAGAGAGTATCATTTTGGCATAAGAAACACCTCAATCGTAGTCAAAATGGGAAAGTTATGATCGAAATGGTGATGTTGCGCAAGCTGTTTCTGCTCAACATGATGGTGTCACTTTGCATGGATTGTTAAACCTTTAAATGTTGTATTTTTTTAGTTCTTTATATGGATAGAAATCCAAGGAAGAGAGGATCGCGTGAGCGCAAAAATCACTTAAAATCAGAGTTTGGATGTGGAAGTTATGCGCAAAATGGTAAGACTGCACAACCCCACTCGACCTGAAGAAAGTCCACTCGACCAAGACATTTTGGTAAAGCAACGGTCGAGCGGCGTGAAATTTTTAGATCCATGAATAGGTATGCCGCTCGATCTCTGCTCGACCAAAGCCAATCCCGCTCGTCCAAGATCATTCTGGTCGAGGGGGGACATGGGATCCTATTTTTGGTAATTTAGCACCCCAGTACGTGTATTTGTGTATTTTCAAAGAAAAAATCCATCAAAGGTCCATAAAAAGAGCTTACAAGTATAAAAGGGGATGCAGATCACATAAAGGAAGAAACTGCAACACAATCATCCTACACCCCATAAGGGGGGATCATCCCCAACCATTATCCACATCCTTTCCTCCATCTATCCATCACTTTGAAGATTCATCTGTGGAATCAAGAGGAGAACCAAGAGGAGAATTCAAGACGGAGAAGGACGCGACGACTCCCGCATCTAGGGTTTTATACATTTTCTAATTTATCTTGTATTTTTCAGGCATATGGGTAAGATCTATCCAACTCCCATGATTGTTCTTCGCAACTTCATGGGCTAGAACCGTTTTGGTAGATAAAGGTTTTTCAAGGTTTTTATGAATTAATTGAATTTTTGTGTGTATACTCCGTACACACTACTTGTGGATTTATTTTATATATGACTATGCATTTTTAATCCATATTCAGAGTCGTTTTGTGCATCATTAATTATTGAATAGAGTGTGAATGTTCATCTTGGTTATTGATTGAGCGCGTTCACTTCTGAACAGGATTCCATGTTATGATTCTAAGTGAGGAAACTCTGAAGCTTCATTAGAACTATCATGTATAAATACTTATTAATTGAATTAGATTCGGGTTGATAAGTAGAATAAAGAGGGTAATTTTATAGTACCTATAAAGGGAGATCTTATCGGGTTAAAGTACCAATTGGATAGGGAAATAATTAATACTGATAGTACCTAGAAAGGGGGGTGAAATTATATCTCTTACTCCAAGGTTATTCACATGTGTTACATGTATATTTACTTATGTCTATAGAGTAGATTTTCATGGCTTAGTGATGCGTCCATATTCCACAAGGTAGAGTCGGTCATTGATACACGAAAGGAAAACCAATGAGTGAAACTGGATTACCCTAGGGCTACCTATTCTCCATTCTTGAGACACATTCATATTTATTCTAGTGTTAAATTTATTTTATTTGTTATTTTAATTAATTGTTTAGTAGTTAATAATTTTATACCTCAACTTTTTTGCCACAATTCATTTTAATTAATTTAGTAAATAATTAAATTGATAATACGCCGGCCTTTGGGTTAGATATTTAACTTGGTCGTTTGCTTGAGCTGCAATTAATATCCTTAATACTTGAGGATTAATTTTGCGTGCAAAGAAAACACTCATCAAGTTTTTGGCACCGTTGCCGGGGACGACAGTTATTACTAGTTTATTATTTCTAGTTTGATTAAGACCTTTATTTATGATTATTTAATTCTATCTAACCTTAAATTTTTCTGAGGTACTTGTGCACTAGAAAAATGAGAGGAAGGAAAAGAAGGAATAACACATTGAGCTAGATATGGCCGGAGCAAGGCAGAATCCGGATAATTTTGCTATACGTGAAATTTTCACGAACTATGGAATTGGTAACATGGGCTTGATAGGAGCATGGGGGGAAGATGATGATTTATAGATACATTCTGCTATTATTAACATGGTGGAGAAAAATCCCTTTTCTGGAGGTTGCTTTGAAGATCCATATCGGCATCTCAAAAGATTCATTGGTTATGCAAACACTCAAAAAGGTGTTGGAGCTCATGACAATATTAGACGAATCGCCCTATTCAAGTTCTCTTTGATTGGTAGGGCCGAAGATTGGTATGAAACTCTTGATGCCACGGATTGCACTGTATGGGACCAACAACAACAGAAGTTCTTGGAGAGATACATGCCACCCTCAAGGATCTTAAGAATGAAGCAAGATATCACCCAATTTGTTATGAATCAGGGTGAGAAATTCCATGAAGCATGGGATTGGTTCAATGATATGCTCAGGAGGTGCCCACAACATGGAATGTCTAAAGCTCAGTACATAAGCATCTTCTACTATGGATTGGATTGTGAGTCGCGTATTCTTATTGATGCATCATCATGAGGAGCGCTGTTATCTAAGACAACACTTGAAGCAGACTAGTAGTTTGAAGACATCTCTATGAATTCACGTGACTGGCCTACGGAAAGAGTAAGAGGATCTTATGTACTAGGTAAGGTGGCTCAGGTTGAACATCAAGTGGTGAAGCCAAATAGGGATGATGAGATTGTCTCTAGTCTAGCTAACGTTAACAAGCTACTAGAGTCCCAGTAGAAGCAGATTGCAGAGTTGACACAAAGGGGGCCTAGTATCCAACAACAAGAAGTGAAAAGTGTTGAAGATACCATCAATCGATACATGGCAAAGAATGATGCAAGAGTTGATCGTCTTGAGGCCACTATGAATGTTAATCATACAAATTTATAAGAAGTTGAAGGACCTTACTTTGATTATGGGGTAGATGGCCGGGAACATGAATCAATTGACACAAACTTTGGAAAAAAAATGTTCCTGTCTCAAGGCATAACGAACAAGAAAGAATGTAAAGACATGACATTAAGGTCAGGAACGCAGTATGAAGGTCCGATGATACCAGAGGGAAAAAATAGAGAGAAAATAAGCCCGCTTGACCACAGCTCGACCAAACCATTTGGTCGAGCAATGATCGAGCAACACGTTTCAGAACAGAGAAACGATGCTCTGTTTTCAAATTTCCCGCTCGACCACCGCTCGACCAAACCCTTTAGTCGAACAATGGTCGAGCAACACATTGTAGGGCTGAAAAATCATGATCAGTTTACAGGTTCCTCGCTCGACCAAGAAGATACCACTCGACCAGACTATTCTGGTTGAGCTGAGGTCGAGCAGTGACCTATAGAGCTGAACAGTCATATTTTAATTACAGGGACCTTTCTCGACCAGTTTCACCTCGCTTGACCAAACCATTCTAGTCGAGCAGTGGTCGAGCAACCCCACTCGGCTCCCGTTTCTGCACAGTCACGCTCAAGAGGTCCATTCGACCAACTGTTCGAGTCGAGCATTCAAGCAATGAAAATGCCCATGGAGACTCAATCATGCAAGAGCATAGATGTGGTTTCTAACTTGTTTAATCTTGATTTTAATAGGACAGATGACTCTGAATTTGAGTGGAAGATTGACAAGAAGGAGTCTAGACAGCCAAGGGAGGAAGGAAATTCTAAGGATCATATTTTTGTAACCAAGAAAGGTGAGGTGTTGAGTGTAGACAAGAAGAGGGAAATGAAGTATTTGAAAGTGAGGATGCGAGAAGACCGTCCTCCGATCAAGTAGTCTACAAAGCGGTATTCCATTGTGACTCTACGACGTTAAACATGAGTGCCTATTGGGGGCTTGTCCCTCTTGTTTTATTGCCTTATTATTTCTTTTGTATGAGTGAGGAGTTATTATATTTGAAGTGATCACGTTTCGGTAATTACATCTCTTTACAAACTTAATTTCGACTTACGTTTTTACTAAGTTTGGGGTTGTGCTGTACTTACCTCGTCTTATGAGCACTAAGGGTATAATTTTTTCTTTCGTTAGTTGTTTGTTTGTTAGGAGGTTGATTTTTTGCGACATACTAATATTTTAACCGGTGTTGATATGTCGATTTTTTGCAACTTACCTAATATTTAGTGTGTTGTTTATGTGTGTTTCCTAGTGTTAGTGGTCGAGCTTTTAATTTTTTATCTTTTCGATATTTTTTTGGTATCTCTTATTTTATTATTGATGAATCATGTGATGATGAGTGTGTTTGAGTTTTAATGATAGAAAAAGGTAAAAGAGTGGCAAGACGAGTTCTACCCTGAGGCTTGACTTGATCGAGTTGAACAACTTGAGGAGCTTGTGAACGTTTTGAAGGAGAAAAGAATCATGTGGCCTCATTTCCTTATTCTATTTTTTGTGTGCTTTAAATGAGTAGGAGTGGAAGGATTGAGTTCTTTGATCTTGGTTTTGGTGATCCACATGAGCTTATATTTTTGAATTTTGCCTAAAATTCATATACTTTGAAATTAATGAAGGAAGTGTACTTGAATTATGTTGTGGTATGAAGTTCTATGTGTACTTGTGCGATATTGCTTACCATGAAAAGTGCTCTGTTACTTGTTAAAAATCCATGTGAGATTTTGAGCATTGTTGATCATGTACATAATCACATGATGTTCTTTTCTAGTGAGCATCATTCTTGTATGTATTCTAGAACTGAAAGATGGAGGTTTTATTTGGGTATGATTTTATTTAAAGATGCCGGTTTTATTTCCATTCTGTAAAATGTCCTTAATGATTTATTATTAGCGATCCTGTCTATAATTGAACACTTCACTAGAAGGTTCAGTGATAATAGTGATACTATTAGAACACTGCTCCAAACATTGAGGTACAGAACACTCTCTGATTTTAGGTGGTATAAGGATACTTTCCTAAGTAGAGTGATGGAATTACCAGAATGTAATAACATTCATTGGAAGTCAAAATTTATTGATGGATTACCCAGCTTATTTGCTGAAAGGGTAAGAAAAACCCTAAAATGTAATCATATCATAATTCCATATGAAAGTTATACTTATGGTGCTCTAATAAACACTTGTATTCAAGAAGGATTAGCTTTATGCAATGAAATAAAGCTAAATCAATAGATTAAAAGGCAAAATCTCGATGAGAAAAAATAATTGGGAGAATTTTGTCAACAATTTGGTTTGGATAATCCTTTATCCAGTAAAACCAAAACTAACAGAGATAAAAAGGTTTATAAACCTAAACATAGGAGATATTTTCCTAGACAGATTGAGAAAAAGAATAAAAGAAAGGAAGAAAAGTTCCAAAAGAAGTCTTATAGACAAAGATATAATAAGAAAAAAGAAAGATATTGTAAAATATGTGGTAGAAAAGGTCATACAAAAGAATTTTTCTGGACGAAGAAAAAGATTAATAATCTTGAGATTCCTGATGATATCAAGGAAATAATAATACAGACTCTTGAAGAAAATCTGAATTTGAGAAATCAGAATCCGAATTTTCATCCACTTCTAAATTAGAAGAAGAAATCATCAATAATTTAGTTGATGAAGACATTTCTGAATCAGAAGAATGTGAGCCTTGTAAAGAGGATTAATATGTCCAAAAGAGATTAATAATCTTGATAATAATCAATATGAGTTTTATAAGATTATATCTCAATTCTCGGATATGACGATTAATGTTTTAACCTCTGATAATATCTTTGAGGTGCTAAAAATGATTAAAGATCCTTTATTAAGGAATCAAATTAGTAATGAAATTGGTAATGGAGCTTCCTCTTCTAATAAAGAAGAAGAATTGACTCAAGACATTCTTAATAAGAATAAGCCTTATAACATGACAGAAGTCATGAACCAGTTAAAGACCAAATATCAGGTTCAAAGAGAAATATCTCTACAAGATCTTCATAAAGAGGTTAATAATCTCAGAGAAGAAATAAAATTATTAAAAAATAAGAATCTTATTCAAGAATCTAGAATATCTAGATTAGAGGAATTTTCTAAATTAAAAAATATTTCACATGAGAATATTTCTCAAAATATTGAGGTTAATAAACCTAGTATGTTCAATGACAAATTTCTTTCTACTATTGAGATAGTTATATCCCAAAAATGGTATATAAAAATATCATTATTGATTGATAATCATTATACAAAAACATTTACTGCTCTTGTTGATAGTGGTGCAGATTTAAATGTTATACAGGAAGGGTAAATACCTACTAGATATTTTCAAAAAACTAGTCATACCTTATGGCATGTAGGAGGTGATAAACTCCAGATTAATTATAAACTCCCTAAAGCTTATGTATGTGTTAATAACAAATGTATTTCACAAAGTTTTATACTTGCAAAAAATATTTCAAACCAAGTTATACTTGGTACTCCATTTTTGAATAATATTTACCCTATAAAAAAGATTGATAATAAAGGTATTATTGGTACTTTTAAATGAGATGATATTTTCCTTGAATTTATTATTGAGCCTTTTACAAAAGTTTTGCATAGTCTTTATGATAATATCAAGGCAAAACAAGATCAAATTAGTTTTTTAATACAAGAGATTAATATTATTACTCTTGATGATCAATTGAAAAATCTTAGATTACAGGATAAAATTAATCTTTTGAAAAATCAATTTTCATTAGAAATTTGTAATGATCATCTTAATGCTTTTTGGTATAGGAAAAAACATATTATTTCTTAACCTTATGAGGATTCTTTTGATGAAAAGAATATTCCAACAAAGACTAGACCTTGTCAAATGAATTCAGAGTATTTAGAATTGTGTAAAAAAGAAATTGAATCTTTATTACATAAAGGACTCATTAGTCATTCTCAATCTTCTTGGTCATATATTGCATTTTATGTTAATAAACATTCTGAGATTGAAAGAGATATACCAAGATTGGTTATTAATTATAAACCTCTAAATACAGTTCTTAAATGGATTAAAAGTCCAAATCCTAATAAAAAGGATTTATTGGATTGACTTTATGATAGTCTAATATTTTCGAAATTCGATCTTAAGTCAGGATATTAGCAAATTCAGATTAATAAATCTGATAGATACAAGACAGCATTTAATGTTCTAATAGGACATTATAAATGGAATGTGATGCCATTTGGGTTAAAGAATGCTTCTTCTGAATTTCAGAAGATTATGAATGATATCTTTACTCCTTATAGTGAGTTTATAGTTGATTATATTGATGATATCTTGGTTTATTCAAAGACCATTGAAATGCATTTTGAACATTTGCATATTTTTAAATCATTAATTATTCAGAATGGATTAGTAATTTCTAAACCAAAAATGGAATTATTTCAGACTAGAATTAGATTTCTAGGTCATATCATTGAAAAAGGAAATATTATTCCTATTAGTATAAGCATTGATTTTGCTGATAAATTTCCTAATGAGATAACTGATAAAACTCAGTTACAAAGATTTTTAGAAAGTCTTAATTATATTGCTCCTTATTATCATAATTTGGTTAATGACACATCTATTTTATATGATAGACTTAAGAAGAATCCTAAACCATGGACAAATAGTCATACTGATGCTGTTAGAAAGATTAAATCCTGAGATAAAACTCTACCTTGCTTAATGATTAGTAATCCAAATTGGAAAAAGATTATAGAGACAGATGCCTCTAATATAGGATTTGGTGGTATATTAACCCAGATTAATCCAGATAATAAACAAACATCTTGTTAGATTTTATTTTGGGAAATGGAATGATTCTCAGAAAAATTATGCTACTATTGCTAAAGAGATTCTTGCAATTGTTAAATGTGTTTTAAAATTTCAAGATGATTTATATTATCAGAAATTTACTATTGTAACATATTGCAATGCAGCTAAATTTATGTTTCAAAAAGATTTCAAACATGATGTTTCTAAACAAATGTTTGCTAGATGGCAGACTCATTTAGCCGCCATTTGATTTTGAGATTGTTTATAAAAAAAGAGAAGATAATAGTCTTCCAAATTTTTTAACTCGTTAATATTTTCAGGTATGAGTACACAAGGCAGAGGATCTTCCTCTTATAGAGGAAGAGGTGGCAGAGGAAAAATATCTGAGATAATATCTCGACATGGCAATAAAAAGCTCGTAGCAATGAATAGATATGAAGAAGAAACATATCAAGAATTTCTTAATAAAAGAAATAAACATCATAAACCAAATGAAGAAAGTAATACTTCTTCATCATCATATGCTCAAGTGGTTGAGAAAGAAGAATTTGATAATATTGGATTCATTCAAAATGAATATAAAGAAATAATATTTCTTTTAGAAGAAAGAGATTTAAAATGGATCAATGATCCTTGGACTCTAATGCAAAGATATATGGATAATATTTCCATGCAAATGAGGACTTATAAGTCAAGATATCTGTATGAACAGATATTACTTCTAACTGGTTCTTGTGATATTTTACATTTTATAGGAACTAGTAATGAAATTTATAATTTCAGTAAAATAATAATTAAAAGGGTAATATCCTTGGAAGATTGGGGAATTTCTCCATTAAGAGAAAAAGATGTTATGAATAATAAAGGAGTTCCAATGAAATTATAATTATTGGGACTATTGTGATGCCTTTATGAAGGTACTTAATTATGAAAATGATAAAAAGAAAAATACTTGGTTTATCAAGATATGTTCAAATGTTAACAAGGATGATATCCCACACTGGTTTATAAACAGGTTTAATTGTTTCGGACCCACTTCAATTATTTTACCAGAAAATATTAAAATTTCATTTGATAGATGGGTGGATATATCCCCACAGCTTTTAAAAAAGCAAGAATTAAAATAATACATTGAGGGTATAGCCTCATGCAATTTTTTTATTGAATTTTCAATACCATGGATATTTAAATGGTCTTCAGAAGTAGGTAATACCGAAACAGGAATTAGATGTATGTACAGGATATTTTACACTAAATTTTGGGATAAAATATTATATATAGTTCCCAAAATAAATCAGATTTATGGGATAGAGACAATGGATCTCTTGGAGAAAAATTGAAATTATGTAGTAATACTTATAGAGAAGTTCATACTCCTTCTCCATTCGATCATATTTTGAGAAAATCCAAAATGAAGTCAGAAAATTTGACAAGAGAGCAGATGATTGCTGCCTATATTGAGGAAATGAAGAAGGATTTGATATCCCAATTTGGAGATGATAATAAATCAGAGTCTATTATGGTCTCCGAACAAATGCAAGATGCACAAGATCCAAATAATGTGGATATATGTGAAATTTTTATGGCAATTCAGGATACTCTGATAGAAAAATTTAAGCATCTTCATTATCATCAATTCACAAAGGAAAATAATATACCTGAAGAAGATTATGTCATTGCTTACGACATAAAGCAGCCAGACAGGATACTGTTCATAAATAGTAAAGCAGCCGGACAAATCACTGTTCATCAATAGTAAATTATTGTATACTTTTGACTTACTGTAGCACTTTATACTGTGCAGACCAAAAATTTCAGCCTTTTACTATTTATTCACGCGGTTTCTACTGTTGGGACTCGTTTTCTTATTGTATAAATAGCCTAGAAGTTTTTAATTTTTAGATATCGATCAGAACGCTCTCCTTTCTCTCTTCTGATCAAAGTTGCAAGCTCATGTGTTGAGCATCCCTCTCTTTTGTAATATATAAATTTGTATAAATAAAATAAGAATTCTGAGTATATATACTTTGTAAGTATTTACAGTTTTTATTTATTGTTTTTTTATTATGTTCATGTTTAGCCTAATAGTCTAAATTATTCATGTGTTGATTCATAACTATAAATTGTGCTAGCATGGAACTTATATAGTTTATGACTAGGATATTCTGATAAGAACCTAATGGGTTAGATAGAGATTAACTGGCCTTAAAATAAAATTATGCCTTAAATATGTTGCTCCTGTAAGTCCCAGTTTTAGCCGTTTGAAAGGCGTCATGATGGGCAAGTTGGAGGTTTTATTTGGGTATGATTTTATTTAAAGATGACAGTTTTATTTCCATTCTGTAAAATGTCCTCAATGATTTATTATTAGCGATCCTGTCCCTGGATGGTATCAGAGCCATGGTAGTTATAATTGATATGTTATGAATCAATACATATTTTATCATGAATTTCATGAATATGATTAATAATAATAATAATATTAACAATATTAAAAATGAGGAATATGATATTCTAGAGAATTTAGATCTGCTTAATAAGCGGACCATTCCTAAGATAGAACCTAGATTAATATATCAATTAGGTACTTTTGAAAAAATAGGTTTAAAACAAGTAGTCAAAACTACTGAAGAATCGATTTCATTAGATAGTAATGATATGATAATTAGATTATTATCTGAAAAGGATATATGTACTTATAGCAATACTCATAAATTCCTTCATATAGGATTAGTGCAAATTGCATTTAAACCTTTGACTTTAAAAGGATTACCAGAAAGCTTTATAACAGCTTTAAGAGATGGTAGAAATTTAAATTGTAAACAATCTTTAATGGGTATAATACAATACAACTTAGCTAATGGACCTATTTATTTTAATGTCTATCCTAATTTTACAATTGTCTTTATCTGATGTTAATATATTTGATGCTTTAACATTAAATGTTAAAACACATGGTTATAATTATATTCCTGGAATAGAAGTTATATGTATCTGTTACAGAATATATTATAAACCATTATATACACTGAATCCTCAGTGTAAACGTATTGATAAAATGAAAAATGAAACAATAATAATTGAAACGAATTTCAGTAGGTCTAATATTACGACTAGAAGACCTATTAAATGGGAAGAAATTGACTTTCCAGAAAATTGAATTATTGAACAAGCAGTTCCTGTTCAAACACAGGTACAAAATCAGAATAATATTTCTGATATTTTTCAAAATACTAATGGAACAGTTAATATAAGATTTGAGAATAATAAGTCTCTCCAAAAATATAATTCAATGAGAAATTATATTTCTCCAATAGATTATAAAGTGGAATTGCCACGATCTTCAACTTCTCAGATAAGAGAAGATTCCAATTCTGAAATATTTACTCCTGTTACAGAGAGATTATATATTAACAGGAATAATATTGTCAGAGAAGCTAATACTTGTAATATAGATGAGTCAGAACTGACAATGTCGGAAATGGATTTTAAAATTTAATTTATGGATTTATATGAAAAAATAGATTCCAGTCCTGGTTCTTCAGCCAGAAAAAATATTTCTGAAGAATTTAAAAGTCAAGGTTATACATCTTTTAGAAAATGGTTTTTTGAGAATTTTAATCAAAATGAAATTATAAGTTTTCAAGATGAGTTTTATAAAACCTGTGAAGAAAAAAATATGTTAATACCTTTTGCAGCATTGTTTATGAATACCTATGTAAAAAAATATATTTCTATTTTAGAAAGAAATTATGATTTGCAAAATGGCACAGTTGTCACATATATATATATCATCCACAACAATCCTTTCATATTGAAAAAAAATGGAAAAATTATAATTTTCTAGATTTTGCTAAACTTATAGAAGATGATACAATATAAATTACTTATAAACATATTAATACTATGTTTGAAAATCAAAATTATACAAATTTATTTTTGAATGTATTAGGAGAACAAATCCAGTCTATTCAAAATAAACTGGATATGATAATATCAATTATTAATAAAAATAGTCAACCCATTGTAATAGTTACAGAAAAGGAGAAAAAAGATTTACAAAATCTCCAGTCTGTAATAATTACAGATAAGGGAAAAGAAGCTTTGCTAAGCTTCCAACCACCTCCAGTTATATCTAATTTTAAAATCAAGCCATTATATGAGCTTGAGAAATATCTTGAGGAAAAGTTTAATAAACTTAGTATAAAAACTCTTGATAAAGAGTTATATGGTAATATCATAAAAAATCCTGATTATAGGCAGGTTTTTCAAAATCAGATTAATAAGACCAATACTAAATGGGCTGATAAGCCAATTCAAAATAAGTTTTATTATAATAGACCAACACCCATGGATGTATTACATGAAGAATATACTGATACTATTGATATTAGTTATTCTGGTAATAAGATCTATGAGTGGAATATTGATGGCTATTCTAATAAACAGATTTATAATACAGTACATAGAATGCTTATGTACTCAACTATTTGTAAAAATAGAAATAATTCTGATAAGGTTATTGCAGCAATGATAGTTGTTGGATTTACTGGACAGCTTAAAGGTTGGTGGGATACTTATTTATCTTAAAATGAAAGAGATAATATTCTCAATATGGTTAAACAAGAAGGTAATAATACTACCGAAAAATGCAGTTCATGTCTATCCTAATTTACAATTGTCTTTATCTGATGTTGATATATTTGATGCTTTAACATTAAATGTTAAAACACATGGCTATAATTATATACCTGGAACAGAAGTTATATGTATATGTTACAGAATATATTATAAACCATTATATACACTGAATCCTCAGTGTAAACGTATTTATAAAATGAAAAATGAAACAATAATAATTGAAACGAATTTCAGTAGGTCTAATATTACGACTAGAAGACCTATTAAATGGGAAGAAATTGACTTTCCAGAAAATTGGATTATTGAACAAGCAGTTCCTGTTCAAACACAGGTACAAAATCAAAATAATATTTCTGATATTTTTCAAAATACTGATGGAATAGTTAATATAAGATTTGAGAATAATAAGTCTCTCCAAAGATATAATTCAATGAGAAATTATATTTCTCCAATAGATTATAAAGTTCAATTGCCACGATCTTCAACTTCTTTGATAAGAGAAGATACAAATTCTGAAATATTTACTCATGTTACAGAGAGATTATATATTAACAGGAATAATATTGTCAGAGAAGCTAATACTTGTAATATAGATGAGTCAGAACCGACAATGTCGGAAATGGATTTTAAAATTTAATTTATGGATTTATATGAAAAAATAGATTTCAATCCTGGTTCTTCAGCCAGAAAAATTATTTCTGAAAAATTTAAAAGTCAAGGTTGTACACCATTTAGAAAATGGTTTTTTGAGAATTTTAATCAAAATGAAATTATAAGTTTTCAAGATGATTTTTATTAAACATGTGAAGAAAAAAATATGTTAATACCTTTTGCAGCATGGTTTATGAATACCTATGTAAAAAATTATATTTCTATTTTAGAAAGAAATTATAATTTGCAAAAGGGCACAGTTGTGACAGATATATATCCTCCATAACAATCTTTTCATATTGAAAAAAATGGAAAAATTTATAATTTTCTAGCTTTTGCTAAACTTATAGAAGATGATACAATACAAATTACTTGTAAACATATTAATACTATGTTTAAAAATCAGAATTATACAAATTTATTTTTGAATGTATTAGGAGAACAAATCCAGTCTATTCATAATAAAATGGATATGATAATATCAATTATTAATAAAAATAGTCAATCCACTGTAATAGTTACAGAAAAGGAGAAAAAAGATGTACAAAATCTCCAGCCTGCTATAATTTCAGATAAGGGAAAAGAAGCTTTGCCAAGATTCCAACCACCTCCAGTTATATCTAATTTTAAAATCAAGCCATTATATGAGCTTGAGAAATATCTTGAGGAAAAGTTTAATAAACTTAGTATAAAAACTCTTGATAAAGAATTATATGATAATATCATAGAAAATCCTGATTATAGGCAGGTTTTTCAAAATCAGATTAATAAGATCAATACTAAATGGGCTGATAAGCCAATTCAAAATAAGTTTTATTATAATAGACCAACACCCATAGATGTATTACATGAAGAATATACTGATACTATTGATATTAGTTATTCTGGTAATAAGATCTATGAGTGGAATATTGATGGCTATTCTAATAAACAAATTTATAATGCAGTACATAGAATGTTTATGTACTCAACTATTTGTAGAAATAACAATAATTCTGATAAGGTTATTGCAGCAATGATAGTTGCTGGATTTACTGGACAGCTTAAAGGCTGGTGGGATAATTATTTATCTCAAAATGATAGAGATAATATTCTCAATATGGTTAAACAAGAAGGTAATAAAACTACCGAAAATGCAGTTTATACAGTTGCAGTTAATATAATTGAACACTTCACTGGAAGGTTCAGTGATAATAATGATACTATTAGAACACTGCTCCAAACATTGAGGTGCAGAACACTCTCTGATTTTAGGTGGTATAAGGATACTAGCAGAGTGATGGAATTACCGGAATGTAATAACATTTATTGGAAGCCAAAATTTATTGATGGATTACCCAGCTTATTTGCTGAAAAGGTAAGAAAAACCCTAAAACGTAATCATATTACAATTCCATATGAAATTTATACTTATGGTGCTCTAATAGACACTTGTATACAAGAAGGATTAGCTTTATGCAATGAAATAAAGCTAAATCAACAGATTAAAAGGAAAAATCTCGATGAGAAAAAACAATTGGGAGAATTTTGTCAACAATTTGGTTTGGATAATCCTTCATCCAATAAAACAAAAATTAATAGAGATAAAAAGGTTTATAAACCTAAACATAGGAGACATTTTCCTAGATAGATTGAGAAAAAGAATAAAAGAAAGGAAGAAAAGTTCTAAAAGAAGTCTTATAGACAAAGATATAATAAGAAAAAAAGAAAGATATTGTAAAATATGTGGTAGAAAAGGTCATACCAAAGAATTTTGCTGGACGAAGAAAAAGATTAATAATCTTGAGATTCCTGATGATATCAAGGAAATAATAATACAGACTCTTGAAGAAAAATCTGAATTTGAGAAATCAGAATCAGAATTTTCATCCACTTCTGAATCAAAAGAAGAAATCAACAATAATTTAGTTGATGAAGATATTACTGAATCAGAAGAATGTGAGCCTTGTAAAGAAGGATTAATATGTCCAAAAGAGATTAATAATCTTGATAATAATCAATCTGAGTTTTATAAGATTATATCTCAATTCTCAAATATGACGATTAATGTTTTAACCTCTGATAATATCTTTGAGGCGCTAAAAATGATTAAAGGTCCTTTATTAAGGAATCAAATTATTAATGAAATTGGTAATGGAGCTTCCTCTTCTAATAAAGAAGAATAATTGACTCAAGACATTCTTTATAAGAATAAGTCTTATAACATGACAGAAGTCATGAACCAGTTAAGAACCAAATATCAGGTTCAAAGAGATATATCTCTACAAGATCTTCATAAAGAGGTTAATAATCTTAGACAAGAAATAAAATTATTATAAAATAAGAATCTTATTCAAGAATCTAGAATATCTAGATTAGAGGAATTTTCTAAAGGAAAAAATATTTCACATGAGACTATTTCTCAAAATATTGAGGTTAATAAACCTAGTATGTTCAATGACACATTTCTTTCTACTATTGAGATAGTTATATCCCAAAAATGGTATATAAAAATATCATTATTGATTGATAATCATTATACAAAAATATTTACTGCTCTTGTTGATAGTGGTGAAGATTTAAATGTTATACAGGAAGGATTAATACCTACTAGATATTTTCAAAAAACTAGTCATACATTATGGCATGCAGGAGGTGATAAACTCCAGATTAATTATAAACTCCCTAAAGCTTATGTATGTGTTAATAACAAATGTATTTCGCAAAGTTTTATACTTGCAAAAAATATTTCAAACCAAGTTATACTTGGTACTCCATTTTTGAATAATATTTATCCTATAAAAAAGATTGATAATAAAGGTATTATTGGTAGTTTTAAAGGAGATGATATTTTCCTTGAATTTATTATTAAGCTTTTTACAAAAGTTTTGCATAGTCTTTATGATAATATTAAGGCAAAACAAGATCAAATTAGTTTTTTAAAACAAGAGATTAATATTATTACTTTTGATGATCAATTGAAAAATCTTAAATTACAGGATAAAATTAGTCTTTTGAAAAATCAATTTTCATTAGAAATTGTAATGATCGTCCTAATGCTTTTTGGAATAGGAAAAAACATATTATTTCTTTACTTTATGAGGATTCTTTTGATGAAAAAAATATTTCAACACAATAATAATAGTAATAATAAAATATTATAAGTAATTTTTATAAAAAGTAAAAATAATTGATGTAAATAAAGAAATGGCGTGGACCGGATTTTGTAATCATGTTTAGTGACGTTAATCAATTAAGCCGCCAAACGGAGCCCGTGTTTTATTTTAATTTTTTTATATTTTATATTTTTATTTTATGTTAATGGATAGGATTGGATCCGTCTCATATAAGATGATTTGTGAGACGGTCTCACCCAAAACCTACCCTAAAATCTATGATATTTATTGTTGTTCAAAATATATGTATTTAGAAATATTTATGGCCAATATATTTAAATCTATTACGTTCGGTATATTATAATGTTATATATTATTCAAAACTTATGTATAAAAATATTAATGCTTAATATATTTGTATTCAGAAAGACTTATCTTCACAATATATTATTACGAAGGGATATATTGGGTATATCATCCTAGTATATTGTATCTATCAGTAATATTTTCACCGCAATGTATCTAATAATAATATAAAAGTATAATTTGTACTCCCTCCGTCCCGTTTCAATGTTTATGTTTGCTTTTTGCTCGTTGATTAAGGAGTATAGTATTTTAATAGATAGTGGGTGGAAAGATATAATATTTAATGTAAAGTGGATAGGTGTATTAATATTGGATGTGGGGACCATGGTGATATATTAATTGTTTTAGGTGGGTCCCATATTCCAAAAAAAGAAACGTAAATATTGAAATAAGACACCCAAAATAGAAATATGTAAATATTAAAATGGGACGGAGGGAGTAGTAGATAGTAATAAAACCTAAAAAAAATTAATCATTTCATTTATTTTTTAATTTAAATATTATAAATTTATAAAATGTGATATATATATATATATGTATGTATGTATATGGTGGCAGACGCAGGAAATTTGTCCAGAGGGCCCAAGTTTTTTCATCTTACAAAACGGTTTATATTTACAATTCCATTATTTAAGAAAAAAATATTTATTTACTAACTTACTGACATTTTTTAGGATATTTTAGTATTTTTACATAAATGTAAAGTGTGTTATATGTATTAGATGAGATTGATAATTTTAAAATTTTAATCTTTAAAATAATAATATAATGATATGATATAAAAAAGAAATATTTTTAAAAAATTAATAAATAATTCATTAAAAATAAAAGAAGGATAAAAATGAATAAGGAGTTTGGGAGAATCCAACTCCCGACCTCTCATTACCTCATTTATAAGGTAAACCACCGGGCCACCTGTAAAGCCCCGGGTTACATTATGGGTTTGGGATGCTACTAGATATATAATTCCCAATATATATAATAATAAAGGGGTCGAGAATGCACAACGAAAATAAAATAAAAATCCCCAAAGCAATAATATAATAAAGTAAAAGTGGATAAAGATTATTTTACATATTAGCGTCTATTCACCCGAGTAGAGTAAAATATTCAAAATAAGTACGTTAAGATAATATATCTAAATAAAGTTCTAACAAAATACCAAAATACAAGACATAATATAAAGTCCTCTAAGGGCTTGGGACATCTGCAGGGGCCTCTTCATCTTCTAAACCTTATTCTGAAAATCAATATGGGTGAGCGTCTAAAATACACTCAGTGGGTTAACTTAAATGAGTGCACAGTTAAAAATAAATATGCATGCCAAATATACCATAAAATATAACATATGTCATTTAATAAAATATTTTGCACATTGTCGTTCGATAACTCAATGAAAATATTTTAGACCGAACTGTCATCCGATAACTTATGTTAGTTGATATATGTGCATCGAATCGTCATTCAATAAAAGTATTAGTAGATTTGAAATATTTTTAGTACCGAACCGCTGCCTGATAACTTGTGTTAGTTGGTATATGTACACCGAGTCGTCACCTCGTACAAGTATTAGTAGAAAAATATTTGTCATCGAACTAAAAGCACACATGACACATAGCATGACATATAAGTAACACATATCATATTTTAACATAGCAGTTATGGCATATAATGTAGCACTCGATAAAGAGTGAAAATTACCCCATCTTGAAGTTTATTGGAAGTGTGTAAAGTGGACTATGATTGCTCGCTCTCTGATATGCCTGAAGGGTATACTAAACTGAGTTCTACTTCTAATAATAATTTCTAGTACTTAAGCTAAATTTCTAATATAGTATAATTAAAAATAAATTAATTATTAACTTAAGGAAATATAAATAATTAATCGTTAAATAAAATGAGTTAAAATAAAATAATAAATAGAAATAAATATTTTAAAATTTTAAAATAATAATTTAACGATCATAGTTTCCGACTCTAGTCATACATCGTAGTGTTAAAAATATATGGATATAAATGACATCGGGTGGGCGACGATCTTCGAGATCTTCTCAATCTGTTGTGTTCCCTCACCCTCCTCACAGTGTTAGGCGTGAATTACTTTTCAGTTGATTAGGGTTTTCGGACAGTTGAGATGACTTATATATGGGCTACAGCAGGGACTAGGAGGAGAAATTAGAGTTGGACCTCCATTAGGCTTAAGTATCCAAGCTTAGCCCAAAGCTTATACTTAAGTCCAATAATAATCATATATTCCACTAAAATATTATTACTGCACTATCGTTCTAATCCCATAATTACGTTATAGGCTCCTTCTTATTATGAGCCCATTAGTCTCCCCATGTTTAAGATATACAATGTCCATTAATTAATTAAGTTACTAACAACTCCATTAATTAATATCTCATCCGAGAGTAGTACCACTCAACCTCATTATCATGCCAGAATAAATCCACCTGCGGGGTTTACATGATAATCCTTATGAGCTCCTCAAGGGGATATCATCAACCTATATTGGACACGGGTTCCTTCTACAATCAACAGCACACCATAGAGACAACACTATTTCCCAACTCACCGAGTTTGTTGATTTAATTACATGTAAATCTCATCCATTGATGAATCAAAGAAATACATACTACTTTACGTGTTGAGGTTATTGTATAGGGATAAAGGGCACAAACATCCATAATAACAGAGATCAAGTTCTCCTATATAGCCAATATAAATCGAACGATTTCAAACGGTCCTGCTTAATACACACGAAGTGTACTAATGTGATTCTATAGTCAAGACAAACTAATACCAAATCACACTACAACCATCCCGATAGGGAGTCCCTGTCTATCTCGGTTGTGAGCATCTGTTTATACTTTATAAGAAAACCGATAATATGATCTTCCGTGTGTGACAAGCACAATATATTATCTACAGTATAAAGTAAGTGGACTATTACATCGCACATATAAATAAATTAAAAGGCACAATCATTTGATTATATGATTCCCATTTCAAATAAATTGTTATAACATTGTTCATACAAAAAGTAAGACTTTTAGTATACAATCCAACACATAGTTGTACACTAACCAACTTATCCATATTTACAAAATGGGTCATGTATATAAAATAAAATGGGCCATTTCACCTCTTCTCCTCTTGATCTCTGTTTTTTTCCTAAACCAGCAGAACACCACCACAATTTCCTTCTCTTTCTCTCAATCTTCCCCACTTCGTTTCTCTCGTCATCCCACCTATGCAGGACACCACCACAACTTATCTCCCTATTTCTCGCAATAAGCTACTGTATAATTGATTATTAAAACTTACAGACAAAGTTTAATAAGTATACATTTATTAATAAAATGTTATACACTTGTTCATTACAACTTATACACTTTAAGTATAAAATATAAGTTAAAATCAATAATCCCTCTAACACAATTCTCATTATAAATATAGTGAAACTCTTCATCAATTGAAGTTAAATCAATCTTCAAACATCTGAACTGTATATTTATAAAATATTATACACTTGTTCTATAAAATGTATACACTTTATGTTTAAAAAGTATATATTAATGAAATCGACAAATCAAATAAAAAAAATGATAGGCTCCAAGAGACGAGTATGTGGAGAAATACTGGATTAGTAACCAGCCGACATGGACCAGAGAGGAGATGAGAGCATCAAAAGAGGAAAATGTGTTGAGTAGGACCTACTCCGCGAATCTGGAGAGATCGGAGTGGCGTTTCCGCCATTTGAAGCAGAGCATGAGCGAACAGTGTTGCGAAAAAGTGGTGGATGGATGCAGAAAGAAGGCGTACGGGAGGAGAAGATGAGCGGTGATGGGCATTTTCTCAACACACAATTAATCCCCAAGTATGAAGGATGTGATTGTAGCTTTGATAAGTGACCAAGTGATTATCGAACCCAAAGGATGTATTATTATTAGTTTAATTATATTCTAACTTATTAAAACTATTATGGTAAAATAATTGTATAATTAAGTAACCAAAATGAAATAATTAAAAGAATAAGTAAAATAAATAACAGTAGAGATTAAACGAAAGAATAAGTAAGAAGATAGGTAGTCCTTCGGACCATCCAATTTTACTCATTAATTTCCCTTCCATGTATCAATGTCTGACTCTGCCTTGTGGAATATGGACGCATCACTAAACCATGCAAATCTACTCTATAGACACAAGTAAATAAGCGTGTGACACGTGTGAATATCCTTGGAGCAAGAGATATAATTAACCCCCCTTTCTAAGTACTATCAGTATCAATTATTTCCCATGCACTAAGTACTCTAACCCGACATGATCTCCCTTTATACGTACTATGGAGTTATACTCTTTGTCCTACTTATTAACCGAATACGATTCAATTGACAAGTATTTATATAAGATAGTTCTAATGAGACTTCGGAATCCCTTTACTTAAAATCATAACATAGTGGCATGGTCGAACTGCAACTGCAAAAACTTATGCTTCTAATTAGACCATGGTTTGACCACTATGCTTGGTCGAACTACAGTGTCGTGGTCGAACTACACTCCTGGCGACTTTTTGACGCCTGGTTCGACCAGGGATGCTGGTCGAACCACTCTCTGCTTGGTCGAACCGCCTCCGTATGGTCGAATCGGGTGCTTTCAACATCCTTTCTCCAATTCCGATCACTTCTAATCTATTTTCCTTCTAAAATCCACTTAAACGGACTCAAACACACCTGATTCATGACTTTCTACAGTACAACTTGATTTATCTTAACTTAAGACCAAATTTTATATCATTATCACACGAATCAAGACTCAAAACACATGAATTTACACACTCATCAAACTCCCAAACTAACATGTTGCTCATCCCGAGGCAACGCAATCAAAACATAGGAGTAAGTGTAAATTTCACAAGTCCATCTAGCCAAATACAAGTCATACCTACACATGCAACTCTATCAAGTTAAAACAAGTATCACTCGCATCATATATCTCATTCATGCAAAACATCACTCAATTATAATGCAATTCGGAGTACTAATTCTTCTAGCTCACAAGATAAGTGTTTACTCTCGTACTCAAGTGTAAAAGATGTACACTTTAACAAGTTAGTATATATGCTCACTTCGATTCATATTTCCGCGTAACCATAAGCTTGGCAAAGGTCTCAAAAATCAACTTATAATCATTTCATTACTAGGATCACAAAGGACTTGCTTTTGGGTTGTAATGTTGGCTCTTTAATAAAGGTAGGAAAATATAGATAAAGTGACTAATCCACTAGTAGAGAATTATCTTGGAATTTTGCTTTTCACCAAACAACTTCTTCTCTCCTTCTTATTCTCATGATCTCCGCGATTCATTTTTCCTTCTTTTCCTTGGTATCAACACCATATTTCTACAAAGTACAAGGGTACCAATTTCTGGCACTACCCTTCTAAACAGTCGGGGTACCGATTTCAGGCACTATCCATAAACAAGATTTAACCATTCCTTTCTTTTCTTAAAATTCATGCTACTCAACCCAAATTTTCTTCATTTCTTCTTCACATTCAAGCTAGCATTTATTCACCTCAACTCTCTACTAATGAATAGGGTATTCAACATGGCACAAGTAAAGGATAAATAAAGACTTTTTAATCAAAGATTACCAAAGAAAAAAGCTTGTAAAGGCTCAAAAGGGCTTCCAATGATTCATTTAATATAAGGAAGGCAAAATTTGGCTAAGTGACTCAAATTAACAATAATGGCCTAAGATCATGCCCTAATAATGAATCAATCATAAGTCTCACACAAGGCCCTAAGCCAAGTTCTAGAATACGGTCAGATGAACAATTCTCACAAGAATAAAAAAATATCATGCATAGATGTAGCATGATTTCATAAGGCTCAAATTCTCACAAAGGTAATAGATTCTTAAGCACTCCTCATAGCATATAATCAAGATCAATTCCACAACGAACTCCACATATTTAACAAGTTATACATGCTTCTCATCAACAAAATTTACATATGCAAAATACGAATGCAACATACTTAACAAAGAACCCATCATAACAATACAAATTAAGTATCTCCAACTACTCCATCAACAAGTATCAAGTATCACAATCTCCATCCAACATCAAATCAGAATATAAGTAGACATACATGCCACTCATACCACAAATACACATCCTGTAAAGAGAAAAAGAGAAGGGGGATGAGGTGAAGCAGACAAAGGCAAAAAACCTGGCGCAACCTACTCCTACGGAGCATCATCATCATCACTCATCTCCATGCACCAATGGTCAAAATCCCTGTGGAGATTATTCAGATTCCTATTTAGCTCACACTCATCAGCCTGCATCTTTCCCTATCTCCTATCCATCTCCACATAATTTGTATGCAGTGTAGTGTATCTCATATCAAGTGCTGCATAACTCATGGTAAGTATCGTCTCTTTCTGATTATTGTTCAGGATGGTCAAATACTCGTTCATCAACCTGAACTGCTCCTTTAAGTACTCAATAGGACTGCCCCAATACTGCTGCTGTGGCACTGCTGGAATAGGTCGTGGTGGTATCTCGTGCTACTGCAGAATATCCATCTTAGGATAAACCTAATTCGCTCCATGCTGCTGCTGTGGATGTGGCTGTGGCTCAAACTGCCCTTCATCAACAATCCTCTGCAGCTCTTGGTACATCCCTGCAGCGTACATCTGAGCCACAGTCCTCCAATCACCTTTCCTCAAGCACGTGATTGAAATAGCTTCATACACCAACGTGTTCATCAACTTGTTTTCCTCACTTTGGATCGTAGTAAGATCACTCACATCGAATGGGAACATCTAAGAAAAGAGCTTAGATCCCTTCGTGTAGAACCAATCTCCATCACGATAATGAGCAAATCCAGCTTTTACACACGCACTTATGACTAGATTCAGATCCTCAAGGATGGGTGTAATGCCAGTAAAGTCCATGTGGTATGACTCAACCACAGAAGTAAGCAATCCTCTAATATTTACTCTTTGAAACGTGGAGCTCCTGAACCTGTAAAGCTGCTGAATCATGTACGATCCCACATTAAACTTTACTCCATTAAGCATACACCAGAAAGCATACAACTCTCCTCTCGACATGCAACTTCCTTCAGACCGAGCGAACAATGTGTTCCCTAAAACTCGATCCATATATCTAAGAACAAGATTCCGAATCAGAGACACGTGAGCATACTTGGTTTTAAAATCCATTTCCTCTCCAGAAATCATTCGCCTTGAAGTACCCATTCTCATTCCTGGATATCCCCCTCAGAGTTTCAAATAGCACATTGAAATCCTCTGCTGACCATGTTCTCATCTCGTTTTCGAGATGAAATGAGCACTCATAAGGGAGAGGACTCGAACCTTTCTTAACGGTGATTGAGCATAACACCTCAGTAGTCACATGAAAGTACGTCAACTTCTTCAGCTCCATGAAGTGACGAATCCCTACTTGATCTAACATCCATATAATGTCATCGCTGATGTGCATTGTAATCATGGCCCCATCATCTTGGTACCTCGTTCGAGCTATCTTATCAGACATGTTGTCCCAACGATCATTTATCTCCTCCCAATTTTCCATATGAATTTTAAAATCTTTAGGCAGTCTCTGCTTAAGCCTTAGCTTCTTTGTAACTTCATCCTCACGAGACGGCCTATCTTGTCTTTTCTTTGATCAGGCCTCCGTCTCCTTTTCTTTTCCTAGAAAATAATACTTCAATACCAAATGGAAACAAGAAAAGTAATCGCGACCTAGCTCAACTAACTATACTTGAAACTCTACTCAAGACTTCAAGTTTACACAAGTATAGTCAATTCAAGACAAGCATGCTAATTCGATTTCACTTCCAACTTCAACTCTTTAACAAAAACTATCAATAACTTCAACACCCACATACTTCCTTAGGCATGCATCCATCAACTTCAAATAATCAACTCAAAATTCAACATGCTTCACTTCACTACTCAAATTACTCATCAATTTCACGTAAACATCAAGGTCTAGCAACAATTCAACAATTAAAATCGGACCCATCACTTGTTCATAGGAAAATTCAATTTGCTCCATGGATTCACATAAACACGAGTTCAATCAACTTACCCACTTACAATCAAGCAATAGAACTTCAATCCTAGGTAATAGAGTCAAGAAAATATACCTTTCGATCCGGCCATGGTTTATATGAACTAATTACGAAAAATCCCCAAATTGGATGAAGAAGCCTAGTCTTCCAACCAAATTGCTCCAAATCCATGAGAAATCGAGCATAGAAAGTGTGGAAAGTGATTTAATCAGAGTGAAATCAAGTAAAATCAAAGTTTAGAAGAGAGGGTTTTTAGTTCAGAGAGGATTCGAGTGTGGATGGTGTGAAAAGTGATCAAAACAGAGGCGAAAATCCACTTAAAACCCGACTTACTGTTCACTTCGACCCAAATAAGATGGTCGAATCACCTCGTCATGGTTGAATCGTGCTTCTGGATGATTTTCAGCATTTGGTTAGACCCGAACCGTTGGTCAAACCAGAGAGTCATGATCGAACCCGCCTATTAAAACTTTTAGGTGGCTGGTTCAACCTGAACTCCAGGTTGAATAGCACTATGCATGGTCGAATTGACCTGTAACAAATTCTCTGATTGCTGGTTCGATTTGGGCTTTTGGTCGAACTCTGGTCAAACCATCTTATACTAGCTCGAATCGACATGTAACACACTTTTTGATTCGTGGTTCGACCTGGGCTGCTTGGTTCGACCTATCTCCTTGGTCGAATCGAGCCCCTGTACCTTTGAAATCCACTATTCTTCATCCTCTGCAAAATTTCAAGCTCAAAAATGAACATAAGGTACCAACATGAAAAAAACTAAGCTAGAGAACCACTTATAAAACTCTAAAATCATGTGCATATACTCCGCATGTGACACAATAACTAAAACACCACTAAATATTAGGCAAATTGCAAAAAAAATTGACATGTCAAAATCGGTTAAAGTTTCAATTTGCCGCAAAAAATCAACTCCCCTAACATACGTTACCTAGAAAAGATTATACTCTCCGTGCAAGGATGAGGTAAGTACATCATCCCCCCAAACATAGTAGAAACTATAGTCGAAACTAAGTTTGCAAGAAGATGTAATTTTCGATAATTAAGCACGTCAAATATAAAAATTTCTTACTCACACTAAAAAAATAAAATAATAAAACAGGAGGAAAAGCCCCCAACAGGCACTCTTGTTTAACATCGGAGAGCCACGACGGTACCAAATCAATGCAAGGTATCCTCAAAGACGATGCAAGCATCATCCAACGACTTATAGTGCTTCAATCGATGCCCATTCACTACTACGATATCTCCTTCTTTGTCCATGATTTCAAAACTCCCCCCTCTTTGATTTCAATTTTCCTGCAAAGAGCTTTAAACGAGAGTTAAAAATTAATACCTCATCACCTTGCTTGAATTCCTTGTAAGTGATCATCGAATCATGCCATTTCTTCATTCTTTCTTTGTAGATCACCGAATTCTTATAAGCTTGGTTCCTGAACTCGTCTAGATGATTAATTTGAGTCAATCTCAAATCTTTTTGATCCTTAAGACACAAGTTCAAGCTTCTCAATGCCCAAAAAGCTTTATGTTGAATCTCTACGGGTAAGTGGCACGGCTTCTCATAGACAATTTGATAAGGGGACATGTCAAGTATAGTCTTGTACGCAGTTCGGAACCCCTACAAAACATCATCGAGCTTCATAGCCCAATCTTTCCTATTAGTTCTAACTACCTTCTCCAAAATCTGCTTCACTTGTCGGTTGGAGACCTCGGCTTGTCCATTAGCTTGAGGATGATAGAGTGTAATAACCATATGCTTAACACCATAAGCCTTGAGCACTCTCTCTAGAAGCTTATTGACGAAGTGAGAACCTCCATCGCTTACAAGTGCTCTAGGGACTCCATGATGGCCAAAGATATATTTCTTCAAGAAAGACAAAACAGTCTTTGAATCATTCAAGCGAGTATGAATGGATTCCACCCACTTAGAAACATAGTCCACAACAAGAAGGATGTAGAGGAATCCATTAGATGGGGCAAATGGCCCCATAAAATCACTTCCCTATACATCGAAGATCTCTACAACAATGCTCGGCTGAAGTGGCATCTCATCTCATCTACTTATGTTTCCCAAAATTTTAACATCTATCGAATGTCGCTACATAGGATTCAGAGTCTTTAAACAAAGTAGGCTAATAAAGAGCAGATTGAAGTACCTTTGCTGCCGTCTTTTGAGCTCTGAAGTGCCCCCGTTAGGTTGTGCATGGTAAAAATCAAGAACACTCTCCATCTCCATCTCGGGCATACACCTACAGATGATAGAATCCATACAAATCTTGTATATGAACGGATCATACCATATAAATGTCTTAACATCCCTCTTAAACTTCGCAAGTTGATATTTGTTGAGATCACTTAGAATTTCTTCTACGGCAATGTAATTGACATAATTCGCATACCATGGATCCATTCCTTTAGCAGCAACTACACAAGCTTTTTTCACTCCTTCAGCAAACACTGCCATGATCTTTTCATCAAGAAACATCTCTTCTATGCATTCGAAAGAATCATCACAATGCTGCCTTGTCTCCAACCTTGATAGGTGATCTGCCAATACATTTTACGTGCCTTTTTTTATCTCGAATCTCCATATCAAATTCCTATAGAAGAAGGACCATCTAATGATCCTTGGCTTTGCTTCCTTCTTTTCCATTAAGTACCGGATTGCAGAATGATCTGTATACACAATGGTCTTCCTGCCAATCAAATACTGTCGAAACTTATTGAATACATACACCACAGCTAGAAACTCCTTTTCAGTGATAGTGTAGTTCTTTTGTGTTGCATCAAAAGTCTTATTTGCATAGTAGATGGTGCAGAACTTCTTCTCTTTCGTCTGCACAAGCACCACTCCAAGTGCTTGATCACTTGCATCACACATAAGTACAAACAGTTTAGTCCAATCCGGTATGATCAAGATAGGTGCAGTAATAAGTGCCTCCTTCAAAACCAGAAAAGCTATTAGGCATTCATCATCAAAAACAAAAGGAACATCCTTTTCAAGTAAGTGAGACAATGGTTTGGAGTATTTTGAGAAATCTTTGATGAATCTCCTATAAAATCCTACATGTCCAAGGAAGGACCGCACTCCCTTTTTATTAGTAGGTGGTGTAAGCTTCTCAATCACCACCACTTTTGCTCTATCCACCTACAATCCCTTAGCCGAAATATGGTGTCCAAGAACAATCCCATCTCTCACCATGAAGTAGCACTTCTCCCAATTCAAGACAAGATAAGTTTCTTGACATCTATTCAAAACAGTAGATAAATTAGATAAACAAATATAAAAAGAGGATCCAAACACAGAAAAATCATCCATAAATATCTCCATGATCTTTTCTATCAACCCATCAAATATGGTCATCATGCAACGCTGAAATGTAGCATGTGCATTACACAATCCAAAAGGCATCTTTGTAAAGGCGAAAGTTTCATAAGGGCTAGTAAAAGTAGTCTTTTCCTGGTCCTCAGGTGCAACATGATTTGATTATACCCCGAGTACCCATCCAAGAAATAGTAAAACTCATACACTGCAAGACGATCAAGCATTTGATCCATGAAATGAAGAGGGAAGTGGTCTTTGCATGTATTTTCATTCATTTTCCTGTAGTTAGTACACACATGACACCCCGTAGGTATCCTAGTGGCTAGAGTCTCTGCATTATCAGCTTTAACAATAGTCATGCCCTCCTTTTTAGCTACAACATGCAATGAACTCACATGGGGACTATCACTAATTGGATAAATAATTCCTGCATCTAACCATGTTAGGATTTGCTTCCTATTCACTTCTTGAATAGTGGGATTAACTCTCCACTATTTCTGAATGCTACTCTTGGCTTCATCTAATAATCTTATCTTCTACATGCAATATGATGGACTAATACCTTTCAAATCATCAAGAGACCAACCAATCGCAGACTTATACTTCCTAAGCACATCTAATAACTCATTGAGTTGATTATCATTTAGAGAAGAAGATACAAGTACCGGATATGTTTTGTTATCACCTAGATAGACATACTTCAAGTGCTCCGGTAGCGGTTTCAACTCCTCCTTCTTTTCTTTTTTGATTGTGCTTTCTCTATCCAAAGGCAAGCATTTTTTAGTCCACTTCACCTTTTCAAACTTGGTCCTTTTTTATACATACCTGTCATCACTCAAAGCAAGTAGGTTTTCCAGAAATTCAATATATACCTCATTGGAGAGATCATCTAGCTCGATGGTGGGAAAAGTAAGAGACTCCGCTATGCATGTCTCCAAGGGATCCTTAGAAAGGATCAAAGACATATCTTCTTTCACGATCTCCTCCACCACATCGATGTTGTGACATTGCGTCTCCATTGGCATCTTCATTGCTTTATCAAGGTTAAATATAACCTCTTATTTGTCCATGCGCAGCCTTAGTTCACCATTTTGAACATTGATCATAGCTCCAGTCATGGCAAGGAATGGTCTCCCTAAAATAAGGGGAACATTATCCTTGTCATCTTCCATCTCAAGCATAAGAAAATCCACCGAAAAGACTAGTTTCTCTACTTTCACGAGAACGTCTTCAATCATTCCCTTCAGAAAAGTCATAGACCTATCCACCAATTGTAGAGCAACCATTGTGTGAAGTAACTCTCCCAAACCAAGCCTATAAGATATCAACAAGGGCATCAAATTGATGCTTGCCCCAAGATCGCACAAGGCTCGCCGTGCCGACCCCATCCCAATCTCACAGAAAATAGTGAAGCTTCTCAGATCCTTTAACTTCGCTGGCAGTTTCCTCTGTATGATCAAGCTATAGTTCTCAGACAAATTCACGATTTCAATTACATTCAAACTTCTATTCTTCAAAAGTATGTCCTTTAGGAAGCGGGCATAATATGGCATCTCTAAGAGTGCTTCAATGAAAGGAATGCCCAAGCTTATCTTGTTTATGATATCTGAAAACTTCTTAAACTTTTCTTCCAATCCCTTCTTGACTAGGTTTAAAGGAAATTAAGGAGGTATCTTGTTTTGGGAATCCCTCATTCATCATGTTCAACCTTCTCTGCTTTATCATTTTCGGCTCTCAATCTCTTTGCTCTTTCCCATTTCTTTTCTGCTGTAAGCTCAGTATTCTGCTCTTTAGATGGTACTGGAGTAGCATCAATATCAAGTAAAACATTCGGTGTGGAAAACGATGCTAAATGAAGTGGTTCGACCATGGTTCGACCAGGGGTGCTGGTCAAACTAGGCGAGTAATGGACGAATCGGGCTTCAGAAAGTACTTTCTCTCCGGATAGGCAGGTTCGACCAACAGGGTTGGTCAAACCATGATGATCATGGTCGAATCGTGCTTATGAAAAAACATAGTGCTCTGGATATGGTGGTTTGACCAATAGGTTTGGTCGAACCATATCGGTTTTGGTCGAACCCGATTTCAGAAAAAATAGAGGTCGTGGACAGGCTGGTTCAACCTCGGTTCTACCAACAGGGTTGGTTGAACCAGATAGGTTTTGGTCGAACCGTCCATTTGGATGCTCCGGCAGTTGCCCAGGTGCTTGGTTCAACTGGTTGGCTTGGTCGAATCGTGCTCCTAGAGCTTTAGAACTCGTTTTTGGCATCATCGATCCCTCATACTGTGTTCCAAATCTTAACGTGATAGCGTGACACTGCTTCGGGTTTGCTATACTTTGAGATGGGAACTTATCCTTCTCTATGGTTTGTGTCAATTGGTTAACATTCCCAGCCATCTCCTCCATCAACAACGTCAAGTCTTTCATTTACTTAGAAATATCCTTATGATTTGCATCAATTTTCTTTTCTAGCTTGGCCTCTAGATGATCTACTCTTACATCGTTCATTGTCATGTACTTGTTCACTGTATCCTCAAAACTAAGTTTTCCTTCTTCGACCTTAGCACCTGGATCAATACTAACAGGAGGTTGTATTGCTGTATTAGGATCTCTCCTTGAAAACTCCGGCCTCCTTGGTTGTTGATAATTACCCGGGGGACCACTGCTTCGAGCATGGCATAGTTCGCCTCTTCCAATTCCTCTTGGCTTGCTCTTTCATTACAAACATCCTGCTGCATCATTGGTACTCTCTGCGCTATATCAGTAATCTGCTTTTGTTGGGACTCAAGTAACTTGTTAATATTAGCCAAACTAGAGACGATTTTATCTTCCCTACTTGACTTTACTATCGTGTGCTCAACCTGTGCTACTTTTCCAAGAATATAAGTGCCTCTTACTCTATCAGTTGGCCAATCCCTTGAATTCATTGAAATATCCTCACAGAGCTTTTCGGCCTCTACGGATGACTTTGTAAGCAATACTCCATTAAAACAAGCATATAGTAAAACTCGAGAATTACAGTCCAATTCATTGTATAAAATACTGATGTATTGAGCTTTAGAAAGCCCATGATGTGGACACTTTCGAAGCATGTCCTTGAATCTGTCCAAAGCCTCATGAAACTTCTCATTACCATGGATAGAAAATTGATTGATTTCTTGTTTAATCTTAAACACCTTTGAAGGTGGCATGTAACGCTCCAAGAATTTCAATTTCAATTTCTCCCAAGTATCGCATTCAACAACATTAAGATTGTCGTACCAATCTCTCGCCTTTTCATTCAGCGAGAACTTAAACAAGCTAATCCTCCTTGCATCTTTATGAGCTCCTGCATCTTTTTGTGTACTTGCATAACCAATGAACTTATTCAAATGTTGCTGAGGATCTTCAAAGGTTCCCCTAAAGAAGGGACTCCTTTCAATCATGCTGATCAGAGCAGGGTGAAGATCAAAATCAACTTCGGCCCCTCTCGCTCCTAACAGCCACGTATTGCCTCCTTCGTTGTTCTTAAAGACTTCACAGATGGTAAAATTATCCGGATTCATCGCCATGTTGACTGCTTTTGCTTCCAAGTTAAATTTGGATGCGGCTTCAGTTGCTTGTGGATTCAGCTCGTCAACTTCAACTCCTAAATTAAAAGCCTGTGTTGGTTCTACGTTCTTATTCTTCTCTTCATCCCCTTCTTCTTCCTTGACGATGCTCCAATCTCTGGATTATAAGGTTCTAACTCTCCTACCTTTGATCTAGTGAACATACACCTAAGAAAAATAAGCGTTAGAAAATAAAGACAAGAATAATATAGTTTCAATTAAACTAGAAATAATAAACTAATAATTAATGTCGTCCCCGGCAATGGCGCCAAGAACTGTATGGGCATTTTCTCAACACACAATTAATCCCCAAGTATGAAGGATGCGATTGTAGTTTTGATACGCGACCATGTAATTATCGAACCCAAAGGACGTATTATTATTAATTTAATTATATTCTAACTTATTAAAACTATTATGGCAAAATAATTGTATAATTAAGTAACCAATAATGAAATAATTAAAAGAGCAAGTAAAATAAATAACAGTAGAGATTAAACGAAAGTGAATAAGTGAGAAGATAGGTAGTCCTTCGGGCCATCCAGTTTTACTCATTAATTTCCCTTCCGTGTATCAATGTCCGACTCTGTCTTTTGGAATATGGACGCATTACTAAGCCATGCAAATTTACTCTATAGACATAAGTAAATAAGCGTGTGACACGTGTGAATATCCTTGGAGCAAGAGATATAATTCACCCCCCTTTTTATGTACTATCAGTATCAATTATTTCTCGTGTACTATGTACTCTAACCCAACATGATCTCCCTTTATAGGTACTATGAAATTATACTCTTTGTCCTACTTATTAACCTGAATACGATTCAATTGACAAGTATTTATGTAAGATAGTTCTAATGAGACTTCGGAATCCCTTCACTTAGAGTCATAACATATAATCCTGCTCAGCAGTGAACGCACTCAATCAATAAGAGAACTTGGTTGTGTTCAAGTAACTAATAAAGTAGTTCTTTAGGTCATCCAGTTTTAATCGTTAATTTCTTTTCCATGTGTTGATGTCTGACTCTACCTTGTGGAATATGGACGCATCATTAAACCATGCAAGTGTACTCTATAGACACAAGTAGGCAAGCATATGACACGTGTGAATATCCTCGGAGCAAGATGTATACTTCACCCCCGTTTCTAGGTACTATCATAATCAATTATTTCCCATGCACTAAGTACTTTAACCCGATTTGATCTCTCTTTTTAGGTTCTATAAAGTTATACTCTTTATCCTACTTATTAACCCGAATACGATTCAATTAACAAGTATCTATATAAGATAATTCTAATAAGACTTCGAAATCCCTTCACTTAGAATTATAACATATGATCCTGCTCAGTGGTGAACGCACTCAATCAATAACTAAGAGATGTATTCAAACTCTACATAATAGTTAATGATGTACAAAACAACCGTGAGTATGAATTGAAAAGGTAGAATCTTATATAAAATAAACCACAAAGTAGTGTTGTACGGAGTTTGCACATGGAAATTCAATGAACTCATAAAACTTTCATAACTCTAAAACTATCAAAGTGGTTCTAGCCCATGATTGATCTAGGAACAATCATAGCTAGTTGGTATGATCTTTCTTGACTCGCCAGACGAACCTCTCTCACGATCCCTTCGGATGATGGTAGAGTTTGGTGGTAGATGGATGAAGGAAAAGGTTTGTTCTCTTGTGTCTTGTTCTCTCCTGAGAAAGCTCTTCTTTTATAAACATAGGACTTCCTTATGGGCTTAGGATGGGCCTTTGCTTGAAGCACACGTCAAATTTAGTAAAAGACATCTGGAATTATCATAAATAGTAGTAGCGACGTGCCGTTCGACCAAGCCTGACTGGTCGAACAAAACCTCCAACTCGAGCAACTGGTTTAGCTACCTCTCTGGATGATTTCAACATTCTGCTCGACCAACCTTCTCTTGCTCGACCACGTTGATGTTGGTCGAGCAAGACCTTCAAGTCGAACGAACTCACTGTAAGTTTTGTCCATTTTGTACGACCTCTGCTCATCTTCTCGACCAAGCCGATATTGGTCGAGCAACACCTCCAAGTCGAGCTACCTACCTGGACAAGCTTGTGCAATCTGCTCGACTTATCCCTCCTGTTCGACCAAATTGATGTTGGTCGAATAGGCTCTCTGGATCGAACAACACGCGAATCTTGCCTCTAAAATCGTGTCTTCCAATTTCGAGCCTACTACACCTGTTTTCCTATACAAATATGCTCAACAGCCCTTGTATCTGATTCGTGACTTTCCCATAAACGTGTCGATTCGTCTCAATAAAAGACTCAATCGTACTCTATTTTCACGTACATCAGAGCCCAAAATATGTGAAATTATACTCTCATCGAACTCCCAAACTTACATGTTGCTCGTTTCGAGGCAACAAAAATCATTAAACCCGAGAGTGTAATCACAAGGTATAATATATCCTAACACACGCAATTATATTAACTTAAAATATGCAACCATCATACCTTTCATTCACATAAAAACATCAATTAATCACACTACTTCTACGAGTGCTAAGTCATCTAGCTCATAGGTAAGTATTTACTCTCTCTCACTCAGGTGTAAAACATATACACCTCATGGTTAATTTCAACTCTCAATTTCAATTCATATATTCGAATAACCATAAGCTTGACAAAAGGTCTAAAAAATCCAACCATAATCGACTCAAACCTAGGATTACAAAGGACTTGCTTAAAGGTTGTAATGTTGGCTCTTTGATAAAGGTGGAAGAATATAGATAAGTGACTAACTTTACTAGTAAAGAATTACCTTGGTATATTGCTTTCAGTTGCTCCCTTTTTTACTTCTTCGTCTCAACGATCATGTGTATATACCATTCCTCCATCTTTACTTGGATCAACTTCTTTTCCATAGTAACATGCCAATTCCCGTGCTCTTCAAGTACAAGGGTACCAGTTTCGGGCACTACCCTCTTTAACATTCGGGATACCAGTTTCTGGCACTATCCCTCATAAGATTTAACTTCTTGTCTATCGATTTTACTTTTCACCAAATTTCTCCTTCCTGGTGCATTCGTCTACATACACTCTTTACTAGTAATAGGTGTTTAAGGCTCTAAAAGTAAACGACTCATTATTAAGGCTTGCCAAAGAAAAGTTTAAAGGCTCAAAAAGGGCGTTCAATGATAATCATGAAGTGGGGTAGGATAAATTTGGCTAAGTAACTCAATCAACAATAATGACCTAAGATTATTTCCTAGCATCCCTCCATTATAGATTTCACATAAGACTCCAAGTCAAGTTTTAGAATACAAGTATACAAACAACTCTCGAGAATGAACAATTATGCGTATAGAACGATCAAAAGGCCCAATCCTCACAAGGTTAATAGAATCCTAAGCACTCTTCAAAGCTTGCAATCAACCTCAATTTCCTATGACCTACAAGTACAAATAGAACATGCTCGCCATTAACAAATCAACATGCTTCAAAATAAGAGTCCATACATACCATGAATCCTCATCACTAATCAATCCCAAGCAAACAACTTTAACAATCAATCAATCATCACTATCATCAGTACATGCCACTCACACAAGAATCACATCTACACCCACAATTTAACGAAGCATAATTCAAGAAATTTTCGGATACAATGTTGGATAGAAACTCAAGTAATTCAACAATCAATCCAATCCAAGTCTAGTATGAATCCACTCACCCATACTAAACATTATCAACACAGTCCACGAGTAAAAAGTGAGGAAAAAACATACCTTTGCTTGTCATGGTGTGCGTGTGGTGAAGGCAACGAAAACAACCCCAAAAATTCGAATCTAGCCCGAAATTGGACTTGAAAGCAATCGAATTTGGAATGTAAAAGTGCGTGGAATAGAGGAGTAAAGTGTAGGAATTAGATTGGTAAGAAAATCTTACGGTTATGGTGGTGCTCGAGAAAGGGTGGCTGAAGTGGGTGTCGAATGGAATGAAATTTTACCTCTTTTAAAACTGTTCCTAACTCCGTTCAATCTCAATTTGACTTGTTAGATATGGTCGAGCAAAGTCTGTAAGTCGAACGACCAATATCTGACCTTTAAAATCACCTAGCTCGACCTCCGTTCGACCTGAATTTCTTGGTCGAACAGCATGTGGAAGTCGAGCAATGCGTGTAATTGAGTCCCTGTTTTGCCCTGACTTATTCGACTTTCATTTGACCTCCAAGTTTTGGTCGAACCACTCATGTTAAGTTGAACAAGGTCTCTAGACAATTTCTACATTTTCTCGACCGCCGCTCGACTTAGATTCCTTCTTCGAACAACATGGTCGAGGTCAAACAACCTTTCTGGACAACTTGTGCACTTCGCTCGACCTCCGTTCGATCTAATGGTGTTGGTCGAACAGGTGCCAGAAGTTGAGTAACTTGCCTCGTCGTGCCCCATGTTCCTCTCTGTCTTGCTCGACCATTGTTCGACTTCATACTCCCAGTCGAGCAACCACTATTTGGTCGAACAAACTCACTGTAAGTTTTGCTCACTTTGTTCGACCGTTGCTCGACTCTAACTTCTTAGTCGAGCTACAAGTGTCAAGTCAAACAACCTCTCTGGAAGATTTTTGCATGTTGCTCATCCATTGCTCGATCAAATTGCCTTGCCGAACAGCTTCCCTGAAGGTCGAACAAACTCACGATTTTCCTAAAATTCGTACCTTTCTAGTATCTCCCTGCAACATTCAACTCTAGGATAACATCAAGTATCAAGATATCCAAAAATTAAGCTAGAGCAACCATATAACATCAAGTGTAACTCCGCAATCACACTAAAAACACAACAAAACACCACTAAACACTAGGCAAATTGTAAAAAAATCAATGTATCAAAACCAATTAAAGTTTTAATATACCGCAAAAAATCAACTCCCCTGGCAAGCGTTATAAAGAAAAGATCATATTCTCCGTGCTATGATGAGATAAGTACATCACCCCCCAAACTTAGTAGAAACTATAGTCGAAACTAAGTTTGCAAAGAGATATAATTTCCGAATGATAAGCACGTCAAATATAATTTTTTACTCACACTAATGAAATTAAAGCAATAAAACGAGAGGGAAAGCCCCCAACAGGCGCTCATGTTTAACGTCAGAGAGTCACGACGGTACAAATCTAATGCAAGGTATCCTGAAAGATGACACAAGCATCCTCCGACGACTTGTAATGTTTCAAACGATGCCCATTCACCGTTATGATGTCTCCATCTTTATTCATAAGCTCAAAACTCCCCCCTCCGCAGGCTCTATAGATAATGAACGGCCCCGTCCACTTCGACTTCAATTCCCCTACGAAGAGCTTCAAGCGAGAATTAAAAAGTAATACCTCATCACCTTGCTTGAACTCTTTGTATGAGATCTTCGAGTCATGCCATTTCTTCATTCTCTCCTTGTAGATATCCAAGTTCTTGTAAGCTCAATTTCTGAACTCATCCAATTGATGAATATGAGTAATCCTCAACTCCTTTTGATCCTTTAAAGATAAGTTCAAACTCCTCAATACCCAAAAAGCTTTGTGCTGAACCTCTAGGGCAAGTGACATGGCTTCCCATAGATGATTTGGTACGTTGACAAAATCCAACACCGTCTTATAAGCAGTCTGAAATTCCCACAAAACATCATCGAGCTTCATAGCCCAATCCTTTTGATTGGTTCCGACTACCTTCTCTAATATTTGCTTCACTTGCTGGTTGGAAACTTCAGCTTGCCCATTTGCTTGAGGGTGATAGGGTGTAGTAACCCTATGCTTGACTCCATGATTCTTAAGCACCTTTTCAAGAAGTTTGTTGATGAAGTGAGACCCTCCATCACTCACTAGTGCTCTAGGAACTCCATAAGGGTCAAAGATATGTTTCTTCAAGAAAGATAAACAGTCCTTGAATCATTCACGTGAGTGGGAATGGCTTCCACCAACTTAGAAACATAGTCCACTGCTAAAAGAATATAGAGAAATCCATTAGATGGGGGAAAGGCCCCATAAAATCGATCCCCCATACATCGAAGATCTCAACAACAATGCTTGGCTGAAGTAACATCTCATCTCTTTGACTTATGTTTCCCATCTTTTGACATATCGCAAGACGTCACATAGGTTTCACAATCTTTGAACAAGGTAGGCCAATAAGGAGCAGATTGAAGTACTTTGGCTGCCATCTTTTGATCTCCGAAGTGCCCCCCGTTAGGCTGTGCATGGAAATAATAAGGAATGCTCTCCATCTCCATCTTGGGCACACACCTACAGACTATGGAATCCATACATATCTTGTAGACAAATGGATCATACCATACAAAAGTCTCAACATCCCTCTTGTATTTAACAAGTTGATATCAGTTGAGATCTCTCGAAATTTCACCTATGGCAATATAATTTACATAGTCCGCATACCATGGATCCATCCCTTGGGTAGCCACCATACATGCTCTTTCAGCCTCTTCAACAAATACCGCCATGATCTTCTCATCAGGGAACATCTCTTCTATGTATTCGAAAGAATCATCACAGTGCTCCCTTGTCTCCAACCTCGGTAGGTAATCCGCCAACATGTTCTCCGTACCTTTCTTATCTCGGATCTCTATATCGAATTCCTGAAGAAGAAGGATCCATCTAATGATCCTTAGCTTCATTTCCTTCTTCTCCATCAAGTACCGAATTGCATAGTGATCTATGTACACTATAGTCTTCATGCCAACCAAATAATGTCGAAACTTATTGAATGCGTACACCACAGCTAGAAACTTCTTTTCAGTCACCGTGTAGTTCTTTTGCTCCACATCGAAAGTCTTACTCGCATAGTAAATGATGCAGAACTTCTTATCCTTCAATTGCCCAAGCACCACTCCAAGTGCTAAATCACTCGCATCACACATAAGTACAAACGACTGAGTCCAATCCAGTGTGATCAAGATAGGTGCAGTAATAAGCACCTCTTTCGAAACCTAAAAAACTGTTAGACACTCTTCATCAAAAATAAAAGGAATATCTTTTTCAAGTAAATAAGATAAGGACTTGGAGTATTTCGAGAAGTCTTTTATGAATCTTCTATTAAAATTGGCATGTCCAAGGAAAGACCGCACTCCTCTTTCATTCGTAGGTGGAGGAAGCTTCTCAATTGCCACCATCTTTGCTCTATCCACCTGCAATCCCTTGGCCGAAATATGATGACCAAGAACAACCCCATCTCTTACCATGAAGTGATACTTCTCCCAATTCAAGACAAGATTAGTATCTTAGCATCTCTTCAAAACAGTAGCAAGGTTAGATAAATAAATATCAAAGGAGGAACCAAATACAGAGAAATCGTCCATAAACACCTCCATGGTCTTTTTTATCAAACCATCAAATATGACCATCATGCAACACTAAAACATAGCAGGCGCATTACATAATCCAAAAGGCATCTTCCTAAAGGCAAAAGTTCCATAAGGACAAGTAAAAGTAGTCTTTTCTTGATCCTCGGGTGCAATCATAATTTGATTATAACCTGAGTACCCATCCAAGAAACAATATAACTCATACCCTGCAATACGATCAAGCATTTGATCCATGAAAGGAAGGGAAAATGGTCTTTGCATGTATTTTCATTCAGTTTCCTATAATTGGTACACTCACGCCATCCCGTAGGAATCCTTGTGGCTAATGTCTCACCATCTTCGGCTTTCACTATAGTCATGCCCTTCTTCTTAGCTACAACATGCAATGGACTCACATGGGGAATATCACTAATAGGATAAATAATTCCAACATCGAGCCACGTTAGGATTTGCTTCCTAATCACTTCTTGAATAGCGGGATTCACCCTCTGCTGATTCTGTATGCTACTCTTGGCCTTATCTAACAATCTTATTCGATGCATGCAATATGAAGGACTAATACCTTTTAAATCATCCAGAGACCATCCTATCGCAGACTTATACTTCCTAAGCACACCCAACAATTCGTCAAGTTGATCATCATCAAGAGAAGAAGATACAATTACCGGTTATTTTTCATTGTCACCTAGGTAGGCATACTTCAAGTGTTCCGGTAGCGGTTTCAACTCCTCTTTCTTTTCTTCTTGAGGTGCACTCTCTCTATCCAAAGGCAAGTACTTCCTAGTCCACTTTACCTCTTCTACCTTTGTCCTCTCCGATGGATACCTGCCATCACCCAAAGCAAGCAAGTTTTCAAAAAAATCAATACATACCTCATTGGAGAGTTCATCTAGCTCCGTAGTGGGAAAAGTAAGAGACTCCATCAAGCATGTCTCAAGAGGATTCTTAAAGAGAATCAGAGACATGTTTTCATTAACGATCTCCTCCACCACATCAATACTATTACACTGTGTCTCCAATGGCATCTTTATTGATTTGTCAAGGTTAAATAGTACCTCTTCTTTATCCATCCTCAACCGTAGCTCACCCTTTTGCACATCTATCATAGCTCCAGCAGTCGCAAAGAATGGTCTCTCTAAGATCAGGGGAACATTATTCTTGTCGTCTTCCATCTCAAGCATAAGAAAGTCCACAGAAAAGACAAGCTTCTCTACTTTGACGAGAATGTCTTCAATCACACCTTTCGGAAAGGTCATAGACATATCCGCTAGTTGGAAAGCCATCAATGTGGGATTTAACTCCCCCAAACCAAGCCTTTTAAAAGTGGACAAAGGCATCAAGTTGATGCTTGCCCCAAAATCACACAAGGCTCGACGTGCTAGCCCCTTTCCAATTTTACATAAAATGGTGAAGCTTCACTGATCCTTTAACTTAGCTGGCAGCTTCCTTTGAATGATCGAGCTGTAGTTCTCAAACAAATTCACTATTTCAATTCCGTTCAAACTTCTCTTCTTCAAAAGAATATCTTTTAGAAAGCGGCCATAATACAACATCTCCATTATTGCTTCAGAGAAAGGCTTCAGAGAAAGGAATGTTCAAGCTTATTTTACTTATGATCTCAAAAAACTTCTTGAACTTTTCCTCTAATACCTTCTTAAATAACTTGAGAGGAAATGGCGGAGGTATCTTTGTTTTGGGAATCCCCCATTCATCACGTTCAACCTTCTCCGCTTTATCCTTCTCGGCTTTCAATCTCTTGCCTTTTTTCCACTTTTTTCTACTACTGTAAGCTCGGTATTCTGCTCTTGAGATGTTGCTAGAGTATTTCAATCAATAGGTGTCGTATTCGATATCGAATCGAGCTCTGAACTGTTTCGCTCGACCTCCGTTCGACCAGGGTGGTATGGTCGAACAAATTGGTTTTGGTCAAGCAACCTGTCTGATCACATACTCTATTCCTGAACGTGTTGCTCGACCTCCGTTCGACCAGGGTGGTTTAGTCAAATAGATTGGTCTTGGTCGAATAGTTTCCCAGCTCGTGAGCTCTCGTCACAGTGCTTCTGTTCGACCTTCGTTCGACCAAGATGGTCAGGTCGAACGGTTGGGTACTGGTCAAATGGTTGGTCAGAAAATAGAGTATCGTAATTCTATTTTTTCTAAATTTGTTCAATCTCTGCTCGACCAGTTGGTCTGGTCGAGCAACTCTAGTCTGGTCGAGCAACTCCTCTGTTTCCTTCGGTTTGACTCGCCGCCATCATCGGACCTTCATATTGCATTCCCAACCTCAATGTGAGGGCATGGCAAGACTTTGGATTCTCAATACTTTAAGATGGAAACTTTCCTTTCTCAATAGTTTCAGTCAATTTGTTTACATTCCCAGCCATCTCCCCCATCAACAACGTGATGTCTTTCACTTGCGTACACAAATCCTTATGATTATCATCGATCTTCTTCTCTAACTTGGCCTCTAAACAGTCTACTCTCACATCATCCTCGCCATGTACCTGTTTACCGTATTCTCAAAACCAGTCTTCCCTTCTTCCACCTTAGCTCTCGGATCAACACTAATAGGAGGCTGCATTGCATTGTTCGGATTACTCCATGAAAACTCCAGCCTCCTAGGTTGTTGGTAATTACTCGGGGGACCACAGTTGTTGTAATTCTCCTGATAATTCTAGTTTCCTTGATTCGGGTACCCAGTTCCTTGAATACTTTAACCCATGACGTAGTTTGCCTCCTCGATCTTCTCTTGGCTAGCTTCTTCATAGCTACCATCATGCTGCATCATTGGTACTCTCTGAGATAAATCAGTGATCTTCCTTTGTTGAGACTCTAGTAGCTTACTAATATTAGCCAAGCTAGAGACGATTTCATCATCTCTCCCCGACTTCACTGTAGTGTGTTCAATATGTGCTACTTTACCAAGGACATAAGTGCCTCTCACTCTATCAGTCAGCCAAACCCTTGAGTTCATCGAAATATCCTCGAAAAGCTTCTCGGCCTCAATGGGTGACTTCGTAAGCGATGCTCCATTAGAAGAAGCATCAAGTAACACTTGAGAGTCACAATCCAACCATTGTAGAATATACTAATATATTGAGCCTTAGATAGCCCATGTTGTGGACACTTACGAAGCATGTCCTTGAACCTATCCCAAGCTTCATGAAACTTCTCATTGCCATGGATAGAGAATTGATTTATTTCTTGCTTCATCTTGAATACCTTCGAAGGTGGCATGTATCGCTCCAAGAATTTCACTTTCAACTTCTCCCATGTATCACATTCAGCAGCATCAAGATTATCGTACTAAACTCTCGCCTTTTCATTCAACGAGAACTTAAACAGTATGATCTTCCTCGCATCCTCATGAGCTCCTGCATCTTTTTGTGTACTCGCATACCCAAGGAACTTATTCAGATGTTGCTGAGGATCTTCGAATGTTCCCCCAGAGAAATGACTCCTTTTAATCAAGGTGATAAGAGTAAGGTGTAAATTGAAATCGACTCTGGTCCCTCTCGCACCTAACAACCCAGCATTTTCCCATCTGTTGTTCTTAAAGACTTCACGGATGGCAAGTGTATCAGGATTCGCTGCGATGTTGACTGTCTCTACTTCCAAATTATCTTCGATTGCAGCTTCAATCATTTGTGAATTCAGCACGTCAACTTCAACTCCTAAATCAAGAGCTTCAGTTAGGTCTACTTTCTTGTTCTTATTCTTCTTCTTTTTCTTCCTTGACGATGCTCCGATCTCTGGATTATAAGGTACTAATTCACCTGTCTTTGATCTAGTGAGCATACACCTAAGAAAAGCAAGAGTTAAAAATTAAAGACAAGAATAATATAATCTCAATTAAACTAGAAATAATCAAATAATAATTAATTCTGTCCCCAGCCAACGGCACCAAGAACTTGATGGCAGTTTTCTCAATACACAAAATTAATCCTCAAGTATAAGGATATCAATTGTAGTTTCGATAGGTGACCAAGTATTTATCATACCCAAGAGACGACTAATTATCAATTAATTATATTCAAATTCAGTAAGATTATGTGGCAAATTGATTTTGATTTGGTTATAAAACTAAATAACATATAAGTAAAAATAGCTAAGTAAATAATCAAACAATAAGAAAACTTGGTTGTGTTCAAGTAAGTAATAAAGTAGTTCTTTAGGTCATCCAGTTTTACTCGTTAATTTCCTTTTCATGTGTTGATGTCCGACTCTACCTTGTGGAATATTGACGCATCACTAAACCATGTAAGCGTACTCTATTGACACAAGTAGGCAAGCGTATGACACGTGTGAATATCCTCGTAGCAAGATGTATACTTCACCCCCCTTTCTAGGTACTATCATAATCAATTATTTCCCGTGCACTAAGTACTCTAACCCGATTTGATCTCCCTTTTAGGTACTATAAAGTTATACTCTTTATCCTACTTATTAACCCGAATACAATTCAATTAACAAGTATCTATATAAGATAGTTCTAATAAGTCTTCAGAATCCCTTCACTTAGAATTATAACATATGATCCTGCTCAGCGGTGAACACACTCAATCAATAACCAAGAGATGTATTCAGACTCTACATAACAGTTAATGATGCACAAAACAACCGTGAGTATGAATTGAAAAGACAAAATCTTATATAAAATAAACTACAAAGTATTGTTGTACAGAGTTTACACATGGAAATTCAATTAACTCATAAAACTTTCATAACCCTAAAATTACTGAAGTAGTTCTAGCCCATGATTGATCTAGGAACAATCATGGCTAGTTAGTATGATCTTACTTGACTCGCCAGACGAACCTCTCTCACGACCCCTTCAGATGATGGTAGGGTATAGTGGTAGATGGATGAAGGAAAAGGTTTGTTCTCTTGTGTCTTGTTCTCTCCAGCGAAAGCTCTTCTTTTATACTCATAGGAACTCCTTATGGGCTTAGGATGGGCCTTTGCTTGAAGCACACATAAAATTTGGTAAAAGACATCCGGAATTACTATAAATAGCAGCAGCGCGCTCCATTCGACCAAGCCTGACCGTCGAACAAATCCTCCAACTCGAGCAACTGGTCGAGCTACCTCTTTGGACGATTTCGACATTCTTCTCGACCAACCTTCTCTTGCTCGACCACGTTGATGTTGGTCGAGCAAGACCTTCAAGTCGAACGAACTCACTGTAAGTTTTGTCCACTTTGTTCGACCTCTGCTCATCTGCTCGACCAAGTCGATGTTGGTCGAACAATACCTCAAAGTCGAGCTACCTCCCAGGATGGGCCTGTGCAATCTGCTCGACTTGCCCTCCTGTTCGACCAAATTGATGTTGGTCGAACAGGCTCTCTGGGTTGAATAACATGCGAATCTTGCCTCCAAAACCGTGTCTTCCAATTCCGAGCCTACTACACTTGTTTTCCTATACAAATATGCTCAAACAGCCCTTGTACCCTCTGATTCGTGACTTTTCCATAAACGTGCCGATTCGTCTCAATAAAAGACTCAATCGTACTCCATTTCCATATAAATCAGAGCCCAAAATATGCAAAATTACACTCTCATCAGAGATGTTGTTTATGTGAGATGGTTTGTGAGACACGTGAAAGTATGTTAATTATATAGATAAAGTATGCTTGATGGTTGTTAAAATATGTTTTTTTAAATTATGATGAACTATATGTAATGTATGATTTTATGGTGTTTTAATATAATTTATTATTGATAAATGTTAACTACAAATAAGTATATTTTATCTAAATAATAAGTATACTTTAATAATGAATTGACCCGTCTCATGACTCATTTCACAAAACCGTTTTATAAGAGAGTGTCCTATTTTTCAAACTATGTGTAAGTAAATATATATATATATATATATATATATAATAATAATAATAATAATAATAATAATAATAATAATAATAATAATAATAATAATAATAATAATAATAATAATAATAATAAAATAATAATAATAAGGATTTTCAAAAAAATTGTAAATGCGTATGGGTGTGGCCGGCTCAATTTAGCACCTACTTTTCAATGAGATTAATTTGAGGGTATTTCTTGGGTAATTCGTAATCACCTATTACCCTTTCGAGACGATAGGGTCCATTTCATATGAGAAGATCATAGATGACCACGGTTCAAATGATCATCTTAATTTAGTGGGTTAGAATATGATCCGTATTATATGAGTATGGGTGACTGATAATACACAGCAAATGATCATCTTAATTTAGTGGGTTAGAATATGATCCGTATTATATGAGCGAGTGTGGGTGACTGATAATACACAGCAAAACATTATCTCGCAATACGGAAGCTGATTGGTCCCCCAGATACCCTTTCAATTCTTCTTTATTAAATATTTGTTGACTTTGAAGTGGCGCCACATAAAACTACGAAATGCTCGACTAAAACCAACGGCCCTCATCTCTCAATCCCCAAAAATCATCGTCTCAATCAATCATCATGCTCTACCTGGATCTCGACGACACAGTACCTCAGTTAGCTTCCCTCTGATTCCACCTTCAATTACAGTCAGCCGTAGCTCCTAACAATGGAAATCTCCTTGGTCTCGGTGGCCCCGAGGCCGCCTGCGGCGGCGTCGTGGTTTTGGGGCAGTTGCGGTGGTTTAAGAGGTCATCTAATTGCGCGGGTAGTGAAGAAGAGAAACCAGAAGAGGTACGTGGTAGTACGGGCGGAGACGAACGGCGGTGGCGGAGAAGCGGTTGAGAGTGGGGAGAGGGAGGGCGGGGGAGGATACCGGGTTCCGGCTATGGAGGTCACCACATTCAATCAGAGCTTCAATGATGCTGCTGACTTTCCTGTTTGGGAAAAAATTGGAGCTATTGTTAGACTTGGCTACGGAATAGGTGAATTTCGAACTGCTTTTATTAATTTGGTTTTAATAAATTTTATTAGAGCTATTTTGAGCATCTTTTATAACAATTTAATTGAACTTGCTTGGAATACTTGAACTCTTATTTTGAGTTACTTTTTGAGTGACTGTAGTGGGGTTTGAGATTTGTATATATCCACAGGCACTCATAATAGTGTCTGCTATTTTTCTTCAATCGAATCAAAATCCTACCATCCAAGTGTGGAATTAGGGAGTTTTTGGTTCACATACAAGTTAATAATTTCATAGGCCTTAAAAAATTAATTAAAAATTAGGGACTTTACACACTAATTGTATTTAAGCGAGCTTGATTTTCTTCCAAGTCCGCTAACTAAAAGCAAGGACCCGGTGGATTATATCTAAGGGGAGGTGGATTATATATTCTATGAAACTAATAAAGAATTAGGATAGTCCTCGTATTCATTTCTTTGTCTTTGACATTTTGAAACCCTAACCTACCTAATAATTTAATGAACCAAATACTCTCTTAGTTTATTTAGTTCATAAAGTTACTCCCTCCGTCCCCATTATTATTGCACGCATATTCACGTGGGTTAATAAAAATGGCTTTTTACGTGTATAATGTAAGTAAAAATAGATAAGTTGGATAATTCAAAGAGAAAAAGTAAATAAAGTTAATGAGATTGATGAATAATAGTGTGAAAATTAGGTTTAAATTTTATTAAAGCAATAGAAGTTATTTTGTCCTGCATTTGCCCCGTTTCTCGGGCTGCCTTCTGTTTTTCCTGTTAATGTCTTTGCGTGATTGGCATTATATGACATTGTGTTTTCTACTACTTTTTTTATGTAACTTTGATCTGCTCTTTGAACTTTAGGGATATACAGTGCAATGGCTCTTGCTGGGCGGTTTATATGCTCCTTATCTGGAATTGATAGCAATGGAGGTTTTGATCTATCATTAGATGCCATTGTTGAAGGATTGGGATATGCAGCTCCTCCGATTATGGCCCTTCTCTTTATATTAGATGTATGACTTCTTTTTTTTTTTTTTTGCTTGTATTCCTCAGATTAGCACAAGTAGACTTTTTACTATAATGGTATATTCCAATTTATAGGTTTGTTTTCTTGATTAAAGATTAACCACTTCTCCAATGGACCTATATGTCTTTACTTAGTTTATTTTAAACATATTGGAATACCATTAGGTATTAAGTAAGGATAAGTTAGGAAATTTTGAGTGAAAGTTGGAATTTCAACCACATTGGAGATGTTTTGTCAAGTCAGTGTGAAAAGTTGTACAAGCCTTTCCAAGCTGAATGGAGGGAGTAACATTTTGAAAAACACCATTTCTTGTCTCAAAAATTACATTATTGTTGTAAGAGTAAGAAGTAGCTCTTATGATACAGGATGTAAATTTACAAATAAACGTTAATTACATTATTGTCTTGAGTGAAAAAATTGTTGCATGATTAAGAAAGGCATGTATTTTCATAGTTTGATTGCGGAGTAAACTCGTGATGCAGGATGAAGTTGTAAAGCTGTCTCCTCATGCTCGTGCAATAAGAGACGTAGAAGATGAGGAGTTGAGGAGTTTTTTTTATGGGATGTCTCCTTGGCAGGTAGAAGATGTCACTATGAAGCTCTTCATTTATGCATATGTGATTCCAAATTTAATTGTGTTGCATAAGTCAATTCTTTCATTCGTTTATATACATGCAGTTCATGCTCATCGTCGCGGCAAGCTCTGTAGGAGAGGAGCTCTTTTACCGTGCTGCTGTTCAGGTTTGCTTTCTTGTTCAGTTACCCTGAGACTTAAAGGCTTCAAGCTTTCTCCTACAACATAGGAAATGTGCCTCCAACTGTCATAAGAGAACATAAATAACTTTAATCCATTTTCCTAGAAATAAATTATTTTTTCTGTATCATCGAAATTGCTCTCATTGCAGGGAGCAGTGGCAGAAATATTTCTGAAGAGCAGTGAATTAATTTCTGATACACGAGGAATGGCATCACTGGTAAAATAGCTAATTATCCATTCTGTTATGCTGCTAGGTAGGTGAATAACACGATGTGCATTTTCTCCACATTCTTTTGCCCTGATACAGGCTGGTGTACTGCCTCCATTTGTCCCATTTGCACAGGCATTCGCGGCAGTCATTACTGCTGCTCTAACTGGTTCACTTTATTACATGGCTGCCTCTCCTAAAGGTGTCTTCTTTTCCTGAAATGCTTCAAATGCATTTCCTTATCAATTCATTATCTCAACATGTAGTTTTTCCTTGAATTCAGACCCTACCTATGTAGTTGCGCCAGTACTGAAGTCCCGCTCCTGCCGTGAAGATCTAAAAAAGCTCTTTTCAGGTCTAATCCTTCCTTAGATATACCACTTTTTTTATATATCAGATTGGGTTCATCTAGAGAGTTAGATCACCTTAGAATCTTGAATTTACAAATACACGTGTGTGACTGTGTTTTGGTTTGTGGAAACTGCTGGACACAAACTCACTAGCTTTGATGTACATATAATTAGATTAATATCAGTTTTACTTCATCTCGAGTAAAGACTGCATTCTAGAATGACCTTTAGACATTTTTTATTAGAATTTGAATACTTGAGATTTGTTATGCTAGAACATGTGCTTGTCTCAGTCGAGCACCCCAGTAGTATATACTCCATCTTTCTCAATGTGCATTTTACATTTTCTTATTTGTATGTGATAGAGGAAGGAAACATTAGTTATTTTAGTACTTTGATTTCAGTCAACTATTTACTTATTTAGATTATTTAGTTTCCTAATTTCTATTTCTGTCATAATAGTAATTAGGGTTAGGGGTTGTGATTGTGGGCCTTGAGCCTCTTACCGTATGTTATTCTAGGGTTGAATCATCAATAAAAAAATTATCTATTTGCAACCTTAATTGGTTTGTGGCAGAGTTCATCTATGTGGCCTTCTTTGAAGGATTGCAGCCTTACGGCTTGTGGCGGTGAATTCCATTCTCCGTGGCCCTCTTGAGGGATTATTTCAGTGTGTATTTAATTTATTTATCATGTGTGCATCTCTATCAATTTGTCCGACCTGCCGGATTGATAGAGGAAGGAAACATTAGTTATTTTAGTACTTTGATTTCAAGCCAACTATTTACTTATTTAGATTATTTAGTTTCTAATTTCTATTCCTATCATAGTAGTAATTAGGGTTAGGGTTGTGATTGTGGGCCTTGAGCCTCTTTAAATATCGTATGTTATTCTAGAGTTGAATCATCAATAAGAAATTATCTATTTGCAACCTTAATTGGTTTGTGGCAGAGTTCTTCTCTGTGGCCTTCTAATTCTCCGTTCCGTTCCCCGGAGATGGCCTTCTTATTCTCCGTTCCATTCCCCGTGGCCCTCTTGAGGGATTATTTCGGTGTGTTTATTTATTTTATTTGTGTGTGCATCTCTATCAGTATGTCTCATTACAATTTTTACACCCTAAAAATAGCTTAAGCACTCAACACAAATAACTTCTCAATACACTTTATTTTATAAAATGTCACCCGCACCTAACATACATACTTATTGTTTCTCTACTTTATCGTTTATTTTTTACTCATAAGGACTACATTACCCTCACGAAATCAATAAAGTAGTCGATAAAGTCACTTTCTCAAACAACTTCATTAAATGTGAAATGTGTTTTGGAATGAATGAAGTAATACACATAGTAGACCGCACGTGTTAGAGTAAAAAGTTCTTACAGAGTCAAGTCATTTGCAGCCTGGTACGAGAGGAGGCAAATGAAGAAGATATACTCTCCCCTGCTCGAGGCACTTTTGGCACTTTATCTCGGTTTTGAGTGGATTCAAGTAAGTTTTACTTTATTTGGTTCCTTTGTGTGTTTTGTACAACATCATGTTAATCTTGTTTTCCTATTCAGACAAACAACATTCTGGCGCCTATCTTAACACACGGTATATACTCCTCTGTGGTTTTGGGTCATGGCCTTTGGAAAATACACGATCATCAGCGAAGGTTACGCCGGAGAGTTCACAAGCTTAAAGTGGGGAAGTGTCCAGGAAACTGTGAGTATAAATAATAATTAGTCATATATATATGTAGTCTTCAAATGATGTACAGATTAGTGCTAATTAAATGTATTTTATACTTAGCACAATAGAGTTATAGGCATTGTATACACGAATTTTGTCCTGAGTAGCTTAAACCACAACTTCGGTGTGCTCGTAAATTCCTTATGAGTGTGTAACTAAGATCCCTTCAATCAGCTTGACCAATATTTATACAAAAAATTTGGGATACTATTTACACGGATGTTGGGTGCATGCAACAATTCTATTATAGTGTTATAACCGGACTGAAGATCGAACTAATAGAGGTAACGATTCAAAGTTCAATTGTTCGGATATGTTCAACCGAAAAACATATTTCTAACTATAGTTTACAATATTATATGAATCACCATTCATAAAACTGTATAATAATATATTTAAAGAATTTACAAATTTTAAAATTCAATTTAAATAATAATACTCCCTCCGTTCACCGTAAATGTATTTGTATATGTTTGCTCTTTACACATGAATTAAGGAGTATTATTATTTTGTATAAAGTGGATAACTGTATTAGTGGGGAATGGTTGGGAGTGGTAAGCCATGAGTGAGCTCTTTTGCTAAATGAAAATGAATACTTTAACAGTAGACGATCTGAATTGACAAAATGAATACGTTAAGTAATGAACGGAGGGAGTATAATTTAACAAAAAGATACAGCATCTATCATCTATACTTCAATCCCATTGCAAAGTATTCATTTTTTTTTCTAATTCTCCTGTGCACTTGGGTGCACCTCAGGATACAGTGCGTATACAATTCTGAATAAAAACATATACACTCATGAACAAAAATGTATACACTTTGTTAGTGAATTTTCTATTAGTTTTGTTAGTTTTTTAATGAAAATTGAGTGTAAAAAAATATTTACAATTATTAAGAAACATGTTTACATTATTAAAAAAAGGAAAAAAAAATTGTCTTAATACTCATACCCAATGTACGTTGATATTACACAATAAATGTTATTAACAATAAATGTAAAACTATATGACATCAAATATAATACTAACATATTTTGAGTTAATTGAAAAAAAATCACAAACTTTATTTTGTTACAAATTAATTTTCAACTTTGAGAAATTATTTTAAAAAAAAACCAAAAAAAAAATCTCACTTTGTAAGATTGTTGCAGAAGGAAAATAATTTTTTTTCAAAAGTGGTGTTATTTTTTAGAAATTTAGTGTGTTTTGTAATAATGTTTAAATGTTTATTTTTTTGTTTTTGTTTTTGTTTTTTTTTTTATAATTTCTTAAAAGTGAGGATTATTTGCAATAGGAGTAAAATTTTTTTTTCTTACAATTAACCCAATATATTTTATTGGGATACAAAAGCAGGGGCGGATCCAGAAATTTTTTTTCGGGGGTACGACGTAATTATAAAAATATTACTCTCTCTGTAAGTAACATGTGTTTTTTGTATGCATAAATTAAGAAAAATTAATTTTTATATTTAAAGTTGCTTAGACGTGTGTAAAAAATGAGTATTTTAGATAATTTAATGAAAATATGTATAAAGTTATTGAAATATGTGTAAAAAAATGGATATTATTGAGATGTATTTATACCATTTTTAGGAAAGTATATTTGTGCTGAAGCGGATAAAAAAAGTGTGAAGTAATTAGAGGGATGGAGGGAGTATTTGATATTCAAAATCGTATAATAATTAAATAACACCCTAAAATTATAATTATTGTTGACACCATCTACTTTTTATTTGTAAAAAACAATATAAGACATTATTATTATGAGTTTATAGTGTAAATTTATTAAAAATTATGATAAATTGTTTATAAATTTATATTAATTAAATAATTTGGAATACAAATTAATTAATATATAACTATTTATATATATAAATATATATATAAAAAATTTTAAAAAGAAATTAGGGGTGGGGTGGGGTGGGGTGGGGGTAGGGGGGTTGGGGGGGTTTTGGGGGTACAGCCGTACCCCCTTGTACCCCCCTGTATCCGCCCCTGTACAAAAGCCTACATATCTCAGTAAGTGGAAATTAATATCAATAATAAACTTTGGTTTTAGAAAATATTACATTTAACATATTTTATAATTTATTTATTTATTATATATACAAAATTACTTCAAAAAGTACATTTTTTAATTTATGTTAAAATGAATTCGTAACAACACAGAAGGAATACATTGTGCATAGGATAAAGTTTTAGAATTTCACTTGAAGGATTGTTTCAATTGTTTTTTTTAAGGTATCGTGTAATACACCTAAACTAAAAGTATCTCGGTATATATAAATAAGTCACATTAAACAAATAAAAATACAACACTATACACATAATAAAAAGAACTATGACTTGAAACTTTTCAATAATACATCTTTTACAAAGTATGATATATATTGTATATTAATACCTTTTCATACAAGTAAAAAAATTATTAAAAAATGGATCCAAAAAAAAAATCTATAACAGTTGTTTTTTTTTAATATGATGTTTCATTTATTTATTTATTTATTTATTTTTCTATATCAAAACATAAACCATACTGGTCAAAAAAATCAATTGAACCGTTATGTTTTTTTTAATGATGTTTCATTTATTCCTTCCTTTTTTCTCTCTAACTCGATAGACATTTCATATTTTCTCTTTTTTTTTTCCTTTTTTTCTTTATTCTTCTTAAATAGATAGGCATTTCATTTCAAGTTACAAATTACCCAACATGTTACTACAAATTTCAAATTATCCAACAGATTATTACAATAGTATGTACTGAGTATGTATTAATCTTCTTATATATAAAGCGTGAGTTGCGTTAAAATGGACCGGTAACACCCGGTTGCTCATCGCCACTTTCTTCTAGCGCCCACCCTCGCGTCCCAACTTAATTCTTTCTACCTCCACCTGGAGTTTCTTCTTCCTTCTTCCCTTTCTTACTAAGTTTCTTCTTCCTTCTTCCCTTTTTTAATCCACCTACGTACTCATTTGCTTATGAATTTTTACAATGTAATATCCCCATATTTTTTATATATTCTTAATCATGATAAATATTTTTATTTAAAGCCTATTAAAATTTTAATTATTCTAAAGGGTTTTACTTTAAATCTTTTTCACTTCACATTATTGAATTTAAAAATGAGCCTAAGCCCAAGTCCAAAAAGAAGCCAAATTTATTTATATTTACATGATAAATATAAGAAAGGGATCGGTTTGCTCTTTTTAAAAAAATCATTCTCTCCCGTAACAGTTAGGGTTTACGCAAAAAACCAGAAATATACTTTTCTCTACCTCTCTTCTGTTCAAAACATAGCCACAAAACCAAATCATTTCAATCATCAATCATTCATGGAAATGAAGTTTTTAGAATTCAACCATATTTACACATTCAAGGTATCTCATTCTTAAAATTTCAAAACTATATCTATTTATTTTAGATACGAAATTTTGATATGTTGTGTGACACTGAGTTTTTGACTTGTATTTAAAAGTTCATGATATTTGGACTCATATTGTATTTTATACGAATTTTATACATATGCCTGCAGAATATGAAATTTTATGGATACGTGACTAGAAAATTCGAATTATATAATTATACCTTTTCATACAATCTGAATTTTATATATGTTATGAATCATGAAGTCTTGATGTTATGTAAAAATTTCATGCCGAAAGGAAGATTACATTATTTTATATTAATTGTTCAATATTTCTGATCATGCTGTCAAATATGTTATATTTTCTATTTAGAAATAATAAATGCATATTTAAAGGGCTCTAAAACTCCTTATTTTCGTATATGTCATACTTTATTTTGTTCTTGGTTATCTATAAAATTTTTATGTTATTTGGAGTACTATATTATTTAATAAGAATTTTACAATATTAGTACATTTAGTTTAGATCATGAAATTACTACTGATTTGAAATTACAAATAAAATATTTAGAGATCTTTAAATATTATTATATTCTTATATGTTTTATATTATAATTTTTATGATTCACATTAAAAATATCATATTGAATAAATGAGTAAATGATTTTTAAATTAAATGTATAATGATCTTTATACATGAACTGTTATGTATTCTGTTTTCATTGTTACTATCTTAAAATAATTTTTATTGACTTCAAATTATTGTGATTTTATTATGTCATACATTATATAGTTTTAAGTTATTATTAATATTTTAAATAATTTTGAGAATATGTATGATTTTACATTTATTTTATATCACAGCAATATCTTATTCGTCCGAACTTTTTCTTTCTGATTTGAATTTATGAAATAAATACTTTCACGAATCCAAATATTCTGATTTTCATATATGTCATATATTTTAATATTCTAAGTATATTGTATAATTTTCACATTCATGTGTATTATATTATTAAATTTGAATATATTCTTCCAATCACAAAATATTACATATATATTAAATTTCGGGCTGATCTTATTTTAAATTTATTAGTTATAAATTATCTATACATTGGTATTTAATAAAACCATTCATAGTAAATTCCATTAATCTCTCTTATTTCAAATATTGAAGTACCACTTCCAATATATTCTAAAGATTTAAACTCATTATCTTATTTCTATTTTAAGTTTGCATATTAATCTGAGATAAATATAGTTTGATGATAGATGAAAGTTTTTTTCAAGACACAGATTATCATACACATTCAAGTGCATCCATTCATCATCAACGTTCATTCCAGGTGGGGAAATCTAAACTTTGTCTATTGTATGTGCTTATGTGTTACGTTGATAAGTTACTTCTTACATCACAGTCATAGAGTATTACTCGTAATACTGTCCATGGACATAGAGTATTCATTATACTATTCACAGACATGTACTCAGGGATCGTGATATGGGTCCGGGACTGATAAAAAGATCATCGGGAATACTTGGATTGTAATAGGTCCTTGGAAGGCCCGCCGTGCTAGTACATTCATTTAAGTCAGGGTACTTTCAGGTGTCAGGATTTTAAAGTAATCATCGGGTAACGCCTGCCGTACTTCATGATCAATCATTCACAGACATATTCACAGTTAAAATTTTACGTGTTGTTTGTGATTTATTGATGTTTATACGTGAGTTATATATTGTAGACAAATATTTTCCTACTGAGCTGTGGTTTGCTCATCCCATCATTTAACATTTTACAGATTAAAAGAGATGGAGTATGGAGAGAGGCGATGGGTGATAAAGTAATTATTTGTTATTTATTTGGTTTATTGTTTCATTGTTTATATACATTAACATGTTTATCATGGTAAACTCATTTTATAGTTATTTAATAGTCAGAGCTTCCTAATTATTTATTTCATTAGAGGTGATTCAATTTAATGAGAATCTTTTAATGTATTTACCTCTACTTTAATAAAGCGCTTAATGTTCAATTTCATGATTATTTATTTTTGAAAGAAAGTTCTCATTTTAACTATGCTATGAAATTTGGTTTACTTTTAATTATTGTTCTTTTAATGATAAAATGTTATTTACGTTTTTATGATAAAGTAGGTCGTTTCAATTTTTACGGCGGCTTTTTGTCCTCTCTCCCTACTTTCACTTCCGTGGACACACCGACACATCCAAGAAGGTAATGAAGGATACCATCAGCGAAGAAGCCATGTTCAATCTCTTACCGAGATTTGTTGATTTTGATCGACAATCTTTCAATTATCATTTATCCTCCATTGTCGGGTACTTCCCATAGGTACTCCATGAATACGCCGCTAGGGTTGCTACAAGAGGTGGAGAAAGTGGCTGGAGAGAAAATTGATTGGCACGAAGTGTGAAGAATACCACCACAGGAGGAATACCAAATGCTTGGCACCATCTTGCGTACGACGAATCCCTAATTGATTATCTCGACCAAGATCCAGAACTGTCAGCTAATCCCACCCCTTCCCCCTCTCCTCTTACTCTGTGATTGTGTATTTAAAAGAAATTTGTGATATCCCTCAATTTCATACTTCTTCTTTATGCCTTAAAAGTTACTTTTATTTTTCAATGGTTGCGTTCCAATTAACTACTTGGTTGTTTCTCTACATCAACATTACCAATTTCATAAAAAATGAAAGAAGTGAAAAGTGAAAAAAAAAATAATGCGTCTATGTGCTCAGGATATAGCCTAACTGATCAAGAATGAATTTGGTTATGCACTTAAACTCATGGTGGAAACTTTGTATTGATTGAGCTCTGCAGGAAGTAAATTAGATATACTTGTTGGAAATAAATTCTTAAATCCTAATGCCCTTAATCCTATTACGATAAACGAGATCTAAATTGTATAATGAAAGCGTACCTTGATCCATTGAGCCTTCTAGGCAGAACACAAACTCGTAGATCAGTGGTATAATAGTCTTCCTCAACTAAGCCTCCTTATTCCTTTATGGGGACCGTCGTAATCCCTCCCGATGGGGAAAAGAGAGAAATGTGTGCGGCTTAGTGTATTGTCGACCATAACCTGTGAGCCTTTATATACTATTCAATTGGGCCACCCATAATCACCCTGTCACGTAGTATTATGTATCTACTTAATAAGCCCATATCAATTATTATTATAGCTCATGGACTTTTTATCTTAATTAGATCACTTAATTAAGTCCATAAAATGATTGAATAGCCAATATATTTATATAATAATATATTGCCCACAATTAGACTATATTGGAAATTAAAAATTTCCAATAATCTACCACTTGAGCTATATATTTATCAAAGTAATTATATCAAGAGTCCTTAGTTACAAATCATGGTTAAACCCCGAAAATAACCATATCAGTACACTCAATGAATAGATCAAATATGGTTAGTAGCATGAAAATTACATGCAACGTGATTAATATCATGTCTATTTCCAACTGGTCCAAATTTAATAATCTATAGTGAGATCAATCCATAATGTAAAATATTACAAAATAAAAAATTACTTAAGTGAAATCACAATGAATTCTTAAAGCCATTAACTTTATTCTGCAGAAAACTGAATTATCCAAATTAAAATATCTTGAAAACTTTAAAGAGCAACGAATAAAGACTCCCACTAAACCAATATAATCTAAAACCATATAACACCCATATGAGTAGCTAGCTCATAAAATTGAACATTGAATACATAATTAGCGGATCCGAATTTAAAGTCTATCACAATATGCTCTACTGAAATTTTATCCAGACAAAATACTTTCTTTGACAACCAAGATTTCTATGTCAATATGCTTGACTTATAGTACTTTTGACGTTAATATTTCACTGCAAACTAACTGTCACAATAAACTTTATGTGACTAAACTTCGCAACCTTTATTTCATGTTTGAATGCCCCTTAGTGTGCTGCTGATTTTGTTATCATGGTTAATGAGCAAAAGTGTTTGCTTAATACTTTTACTTGTATAGTTCTCCAAACCAACAGAAGATATAACCTGAAGTGGATCTTATATTGTATTGGCATCCAACAAACTCATAATCATAATTCTTTATGATCTCCTATAAATCTGATCTCTGATGTGCAAGCGTGTTTTCTTTAGTTCTCTGTAAATACTTTATAAAGATTCATACTAGAGTTACTTAATTATCTGCTTAATATACCAACAACAAAACCTAAATTAGGACTTGTACAGACCTCATCATACAACAACTTCCAATAGCCAAAACATATAGAATATTTCTACATTTCTCAAATCTTTAGTTTAACTTTAGGGCACCTGATTGAGACTGCACTTGTCTCCTTTAGTTTAACTTAAACATCTCTCACTGAATCACACAATCATCTACATTTGTCTCAAAACCAAATGAGACAATTACATCATGATGATAGTTGTGATTCCTATATGTGAAAGCTTTCTTGAATGCATAGATGGATTTTCTTTAAGTTCTTAAAATGTTGAGATCGTTTCATCAATATTACCATTAAGAAACACAATTTTTACATCCATCAATTGCAATTCAAGATCATAGTGTGTTACTAATTCCATGATTATCTTAAAAGAGTCTTTCTTAGATTCCAGATAGAAAGTCTCTTAAAACAATGCCTTCCCTTTTGAGTGTAATCCTTTACCAAAATGCAAACCTAATCATCTTGTATTGATTTAAACTCATAAGTTTTAGCATTAACCCATTTTAGACTATTTGGACCTTGCATGGCTTGATGAACATTGTTTAAATGTTATACTATTAATTTCATAGTGTCCTCATTATTTAGGAGAAAACAACATAGTTATCCAAATTGTCTTTCTTCCAACTCCAGTGGTTACCTTAGTGACATTAACTCTTGAGGTTGTTGATTTTGTTATGCCTTAAATATTATTGATATTGTCCATTAAATTCTCTGAACTTGCATATCTTAAAAGTCATAAGTAGGGGTCTTGTTGACTCCCTTTGAAAGACAATGTTTCTAATATTATTCTTCCCCCCAAATCAACATGCTCAAAGAATTCCGTATTACCCATTTTAAATATGAACCAATTAATTTGGATCACAAAACCTTATTCATAATCTATAAAGCAGTCGATAACTGTTTGAGTCCAAATTTCTTTAGTAGATCCCAATGATCTAGCTTTAGTTGGATATCACCATATGTAAAACTCATAAAGAGTTCTCACAACTACTTTAATTGGAACTTTATTGAGACAATAAGCTGCAATATTTAGTATTTCTCACATTAGTAACCATATGTTGTGGAGTTCAATCATGTCTTTTAACTACGCCATTCACACTTAACAATTTTAATACTGTATATTATGAGACAATTCCACAAGCCTTTAGGAGTAAAAAAAAAGAATGTACTTTAATTGTCTTTAGCAGCTTTCTTTATATGTTTTCTTGTATTGTCCTTATACTTTATTGAGACCAAATTTTCTTGAATCCTACTAGCCTCATCTTTATTGTTGAAGTTCTCATCATGTATGCTTTTGTTGTTGATATAAGTTAAACTCAATTAGCAAACTTCTTAATTTTACAGAGAATTATTGCAAAATAATTTATCATGCTCGCATTAAACTTTTTAATCTTTCACAATTTAAATAATTAGAATCATCTTGAGGAATCGAGTACAACATTAGTATCAAGTCTTTAGACAACAACACTAACTTGTAAGTAATACCCTCTACGTAGTAGTCAAACACTGATAATAAAACTGTCAAGCAATAACCTTCTGATTAACCATAACTTGTAGTCGGGTTGACCAATTCAAGAATTTATCGAACTACAGGGAGGTCGATGCTAGCACTTAAGCGATATCACGTTTATCACGATTTTATAGAAACGAATCATAGATGGATGGTTTGGTTAACAAGTAATTAAATGCAAACAAATGAAAGTAGACAAACAATAATCAAATGACAAGATAAAAATGATGAATGAGTGGTTTTCCAAATTGAGTAGAAGTGAGATTAACAACACTATTGAAGTGGTAACTTATGGATTCATGCATTAAACTCATATGTATCAAGGGTTAAGACTAAGGGCCAACACATATACCACCTAAACTTCCTCTCGAAATGAATAGGATGTAGATCATTTGCACAATCTCAAAATAGCTCAAAGGTTGGTTCTCAATTAAACTATTCCAACTAGGTACTAAGTTCAATTAAAGAATCCCTTCATATAATCAATTGTCTTCTCAATCTAACTAATCACATGTTCCATCAAAGGGTTCTAAATAATAAAGGACTTCTCAATCTCTTTACCATTTATAATGCACATGAGGTGTTTGATGAAATGATTCACTTGACTATCCTAAACACATAATTGATTTCTCAATCTAATCATATAATTAGAACAATCAAACACACAAAACATCATAGATCTCAAGATATATAAGCACCAATGATAGAAAATCAAATATCCCCATCAACATATGAATTTAATTACATAGATCCACAAATTAACCAACAACATTCATGTTGCTAATCTCACAAGGGAGATTAGCCTACAATCTTCATAAGATCCATAACATAGACATTATAATTCTTACAAATCATGATAAACTAAAGTATTAACACAAAATTGGAATGAAAACTCCCTTGGAAACGGATCCAATTGAATCTCCCTTCTTCCTTTGGTGATCACCCAAGCTTCCTTGCTTCTTCACTTGATTTGGATTGAAGAAAATATGGAGAGATGATATAGATCTAGAAATGGATGAATGAGATGGAGAATATGGTGTAAAATCAAAGGAATGGTGTGTGATGTGTGTGGGAACAGTAGCAAATCCGATCTCCCTTCAAAATGTTGAATGGATTGGTATTTATACCCCATGGAGACCTTCTAGAAGAATTATAAAAAATATCCTGTTCTGGTGCCGACACGAGTCGTGCTACGTAGCACGGGTCGTGTCGTGTCAGGGCAAATGGCGCACGAGTCGTTCTGCGTTACACAGCCAAAGGGTGGCCGTGTTGAATGTCTAGACGTCGCCGCACGGCCTCCGCTTACAGGCCCGTGTCTGGTACACGGGTCGTGCTCCTCAACACGACCAAATGGTGGTCGTGTTGGATAAATAGATGTCGCCGCATGACCATTCTGGACAGGCCCGTGTCTGGTACACGGGCTGTTTGCTGCAACACGAGCCGTGTTGCCAGCACGGCCGGCCGTGTCCTTGCACCTTTGTTTCTTCTTCCTCGTTTGATCTTCCGTCTTTATTTTTACTTCATTTTCACCTGTTATATATATATTTAAGATCATTCTCACACATTCCCATGAAAACACATAACACCACCAAAATACACGAAAATACGGATAAAACAATACGAAAAATACACATAAAAAGGCACTAAAATCTAGGTGAAAATAACGACAATCACACCCCCAAACTTAAAGTATTGTTCGTCCCCGAACAATGAAAATGATAGAACGAGGGAGAAGTTTTCACCTAGTAAAAAGACTAAACGAACACAAGTAATAACACATCATTAGCAACAAGAATTTCAAATTATGCTAAGCTAACCTACAACATTAGATTTATGATAAGAGAAATTAACAAGTTCAATCAAAAGAGAATAAAGAGCAATATAGTCCCTTTTAGTCTAAGCCTCACATAGGTTTATCAATGCCACTCGACACTCTTTAAATAAGGTAAATCAACACTCCTCAATTAATTGGTTCGAATCACCATACACTTGCTCGTAGACTCTATTCACAAACCACCAAAATTTTAATCAATGATCAAAAAGGTCTTTAATTAAGGATGTAATGATAGGCTCTTTGGTAGGGTATGAATAATTTAGATAAGAGTGACTACACGAGTGTAAGTAATCGAAGAGGTAGCTACTTTCTTCCATCCCTTCACATTCTTTTTCTTCCTTTCTTTTCTTTATTGATCATAAGCACTAATCATCACTTCCTTGGATTTCTTGAGCTTCTTATAGATTCATGCCTCTTTTCTTTGATTCTTAAGTACTTGAGCATATTATTGTTGCTTTGCTCATTTTCTTGTTTTGAAGTTGCATGTCCATTCTTTCTTATGCTCTTTTCATCATTTTTCTTACTTATTTACCATATCCTCTTTCTCTTTTGTTATCTCATCACACCTTTCTAGCCACCATCTTCTTTATTACTCACACAAAAGGTATATATCTTAGGCTCATGTGGGTAATTAAAGCTTGTAATGGGCTATCTTCACAATAAATAGGCTTATAGGCTCAAAGTGGTTGACTAGAGATGATTTTAAAGGTAAGGAAATATTTGGCAATGGCTATACATGACAAGGATGGCCTTAAATCATTTCATCGATCTCCATTAATCGGATTCATTCCTAAAGTCTTTGAGCAAGTATTTAGTTTATCAAAACTCAACCGATCCACTCATGAAAAGATACCATGTATACATGGTCGAGGCTCAAATTCTCACAAGTTTATGCTCGACTTAAAAGGACTTATTACAACTTTTTCATCTTTTAATTGAATTAGTTAAATAAAACATATCACAATTCGAAAGTGTAGAGTTCCTTAATCATAATTCGACCTCACTTATCACCATAATGCATCATCACTCATATTCAAAATGACTCACAACCTCCCAAACAAACCACCAAATCAAACCTAAACACAAAAGAAAAAAAATAAAAACAACACACAAACACAAATAAACCAAAGACAACACAAAGACAAAACTAAAAGAAAAGTCACAAATAAAAATCACCCCATCCATGATCAATACACATCAAAAATCATCTCAATCCTTAATTGAAAGAAAAGTACGAAATTAAACATCCCAAAACAAAACAATACGAAGTCTCAAATCCAACACAAATTAAATCACTAAAGAAGATGAACTAATGAAGTGTCGAGCACCAAAAGTACTCCCTTAGTTATCCGGAGGTGGAGGGGGTTGATTATGCCATGATCCCCAAGGAGTATAAGCACGAGTTGTGGTAGGGAATTGGAAATTGAACATCCTTGTGATCATCTCCTCCATGTTGTTCGAGCGTGATCGTGTATTCTCTTCATAGTACTCCCTATGACGCTGCCCCTCATGGATCTCCCTTATCATCGCACCTTGCCTCTGCTGCTCCTTCCGGAACTCTCTCATCTCATCTCCAAGCGCCTGCTGCGTCTGCCTGATCTTCCTGAGTTCGTTCTCCAGAAGATTCCATCTAGCATTCCCCTCTCTTGGTCCATCTCCTTCCTCTTGTTCTTCTTCTTCTTGCTCAAATGCTGGAGGCTCTGGTGCATGCTCTTCAAATTCCACCTGATGATGTTGCTCTTCCTCCCCTACATCCATGTCCACCGGCTCAGCTCTCAGATTCCTTAGCTCAGGATTCTCATCTACTCTCATCTGTTGGAGCACTGCTTCCACTCCATCTCTATTCTCTCTGTAGAAAGCTCTCACGACTGCTGAGTGGTTAGGACTCGCCATTGCTAGATTCTGATGCTTTCTTCGTCCTTGCAGTGTGGTGAGCTCAGGAGCAGGTAGAGGAAATGGAGCTCCCTTATCTTGCTTCAAGCAATACATATTTCCTATGAATGATAGGAACTCCATCCTTATGAGTTGATTATAAGTGAGCCCTTCACTAATCATCGAGTGTTGCATCCCTCTAAGGTCGATGCCTAGCCCTTGAACAATCATTGTCACCATTCCTCCAATCATAATTCCTCGAGTGTTCTCTCTCTTAGCCACTCTCTCAACATGCTGAATGAAGTGAGCTGCAATGTTCACTGTGAACTCCTTGAACATACTGTACATGATGTACAACTGCTTCTCACCAACAGCTCCACTCTCGAACTGACCCAGAATAGTATTTGATACTATCTTCTCAAGGTACCTCATGACTGGGTTCCTTATAGCTGTCTCTTTAGACGAACTTGGAATGTACTCTGGAGGCTCAGTCCCATCCTCAACCAATTTTCTCCACCACGTCTGTTGATTGAAACCCCCTTGTGGTAGGAAGTTCTGATGACCTCTCATGATCGGGCACCCAAAAAATCTATTCAGCTCATTCACAGGTATCTTCTCCCACATCTCATTATTCAACTGAAATGTGATAGCAATAGGAAACTTGTTCCTATCTCTGTGACCCTCCAAGGTGCTCATGAACTCGGCTGTAAGATGGAGATAAGTGGGAGGTCTCTTATCGAAAAACTCCTCCATTTCCACTCGACGGAATAGAGTCCTCAGATCACCTTCTATTCCAAGGCCCTCCATGGTTGCTTGATCTTGGAATCGAGTTGCCCTAATCTTTGGAATTATGTACTCCCATCTCAATGCGTACTTCTCATATTCCATGAACTCTACTCCGAAATTCTCAGGGTGTTGGTCTTTCATTAGCAGTTTGGCATCAAGGTTGGACAGTTCCATATCTGATTCAATGAAAATGAAGTCCTCATTGCGTTTCCTCACTCTTCTTTCAGCCATCTACAATTTCCAACATAATTCAAATTAGTTTCAATTTAACTCAAAGCACAATGTTTCATATTAATTAGAATTATCACTAGTTATTCAACTAAGTGTTAATTCTAGCACATATTCAAGCACAATAAACAATGTGTTCCAAAGACTAACATTTAGATCCAATCAACTTAGCACAAAGTTACTTCAAAAATTTCATTCAATCACTCACTTTCAACATCCTAATCCTCTCATTCTTTCACAACATTTCACTTTTTCAATGGGCACAATTCAATTCAATAATGCTTCATGCAAAAACTTTGAATTCCAATTTGAAATTTCATTTAGGCATTTCATCAAACACTTGGCATGCACATATTTCACACTTCAATTTCAACAAGTCTTAATTATGCTTTCATGCTCAAATCCTCAATACCTAAACTAATTCAAATCAATACAATCATCATAGAAGCATTATTGATCAATTTAACAATCACATGCCCTAAATTAATCATCCTAAAACAATTATCCCCAACTTTTTCCTTCATGAACCCTAATTCTTTCCAAGATTCAATCAATCCAACAATTAAATATGCAAATTCATGTTTCACTATCCTAGACATGCTTCATACATTCCATCATTCAAAACCCATACATGAATTTCGACATTTATACCTCGAATTGAAAATTAGGGCACAAGAATACATACCTTGAATTCTCTTGAACAAAATGAAGGAGATTGTTGTTTAAGCTTTTAAGATCACCTTTTAAACTCACACTCTTACCACTCTTTGGTGTTTGGAAGATGATTTGTGGAGTTTCGACGGGTTTATCATGATTGGAATGAGTTCTAACACGAGTTGTTGTGTCCAGAATCTGACTTTTAAAAATGCTGCTTCAGACCTGACACGAGTCGTGTCACGCAATACGGCCATAAGGTGCCCGTGTTGCGTGTTCTGACGCTCCCGCACGGCCAAAGCGTACAGGGCCGTGTCGGCTACACGACTCGAGTCTCGCGCTTGGACACGGCCCGTGTCATGCAACACGACCAAAATCTGCTCGTGTTGGGCAAACTGATATCGCCGCACGGCCAAAGCTTACAGGGCCGTGTCGGCGACACGAGGCGTGTCACTGCTCCCCTGAATTTTTCACTTTTCATCTTCAACTCTTGTCTTTCCTTGTTTCCATGCTTCCAAAACTCCCTATTCATGCTCACACTCATAAACATCATTAGTTCAGCCTTAATATCAAAAACAAAAGAATTATCGACTTCAACACCACCAAAACGAACCAAAAATAAACCGAACTTATGAGAAAATTTCAAATTTGGTTAAAAAACACACGAATGCATGTCAACATAGAATATAACATATCGTACCACATCATATCCCCCAAACTTGAATTGAAACAAGAGTTTCAACGAAAGTTTGCAAAAAGTGGTACGATATACCGTTCACCTCAATGACGCACACTTTGAATGTTCAAGAAATCTTCTCCTCATAAGCACAATCCACCTACAAGACCAAAATAAAGCAAAACAAGAAAAGAAATATTTACAAACCTAAACTACTAAAAGGATACGGATCTCAAGAAGAGAAGGTGTCAACATATACCAACTCCCTTTGAGAGGGAGAATGGTAATGCTTAACCCTATGACCATTGACAATAAAAGAATTCCCATCCGATCCTTCAAGCATTAAAGATCCATTTTCTCTAACTTCAATCACCTCATATGGACCGGTCCATTTTGAACGAAGCTTTCCGGGAAACAGTTTCAATCTAGAATTGAATAAAAGCACTCTATCCCCCGGTATAAGCTCCTTTGCTTTGAATCTTTCATCATGCCATCTTTTAAGCTTCTCCTTGACAATTTGGGAGTTTGAATATGCTTCCTCACGAAATTCTTCAAGCTCAATCAATTGAAGACATCTTTTCTTTCCCGATTCTTTCTCCTCAAGATTCAACTTCCTCAATGCCCATAAAGCCTTGTGTTCTATTTCAACTGGAAGATGACATGCTTTCCCATAGACAAGTTTATACGGAGAAAAACCAAGAGTAGTTTTGTACGCTGTTCGATAAGCCCAAAGCGCATCATCTAGCTTAGAAGACCAATCCTTCCTATTCCCCTTGACTGTCTTCTCAAGTAAAAGCTTCACTTGCCTATTTGATACTTCCGCCAAACCATTTGTTTGCGGATGATATGGTGTTGACACCTTGTGCTTCACTCCATAGCCTATCAAAAGCTTTTCAATGATCTTGTTGATGAAATGAGTCCCTTGATCGCTAATGATCGCCTTTGGTACTCCAAACCTTGCAAAAATGTTATTCTTCAAGAAAGCTTTGACAACTAGAGCATCATTGGTTCTTGTAGGAATTGCTTCTACCCATTTAGACACATAGTCTACCGCAATCAAAATGTAAAGAAAACCATTGGAAGACGGAAATGGTCCCATGAAGTCCATCCCCCAAACGTCAAACACTTCAACTTCAAAGATGTTCTTCATAGGCATCTCATCTCTTTGTCCAATACTTCCAATTCTTTGGCATCTATCACACTCCTTGACGTATTCTTTGCAATCCTTGAACAATGTTGGCCAAAATAATCCCGACTGTAAGATCTTAGCTCCCGTCTTTTGAAACCCAAAGTGTCCTCCACATGGTAAACTATGGCACATCTCCATGACACTTACTTTTTCTTCCTCCGGAATACACCTCCGTATGATACCATCCGGACAATTCTTAAACAACAAAGGATCATCCCACAAATATTCTTTAACATCATGGTAGAACTTTTTCCTTTTTGATTCAGTGAGATGGTCCGGCTTGATACCACACGCTAAGTAGTTTACCAAATCCGCGTACCACGGTCTTCCGGTCTCACACAAAGTGTACATCTGATGAAAATCCACTTGAAGTATCTCTTCATCCGGGAACATATCATTTATGAGCTCCATGGTTCCTTTTTTATCAACATTCTCCAATCGTGACAAGTGGTCGGCTATGACATTTTCGACTCCCTTCTTATCACGTATCTCCACATCAAACTCCTGCAACAAAAGAACCCAACGAATTAGTCTTGGTTTAGCATCCTTTTTACTCATCAAATACCTAATGACAGCATGATCCGTGTAGACAATGGTTTTCGTGCCAACTAAGTATGGACGAAATTTTTCAAAAGCATAGACTACGGAAAGAAACTCCTTTTCCGTTGTGGTGTAATTCTTTTGATTGGCATTGAATGTCTTTGAAGCATAATAGATAGCTCGAAATTTCTTCTCTCGCACTTGTCCAAGCACTACTCCCAAGGCATTGTCACTTGCATCACAATGGAGTTCAAAGGGCTTGCTCCAATCGGGAGAGACAAGGATTGGTGAAGAAATCAAAGCTTCCTTTAACACCCTAAAAGCATCAAGACATTCATCATTAAATTCAAATGGAGTATCTTTCTCAACCAATTTACACAAAGGTTTGGCTATATTAGAAAAATTCTTTATAAAACGTCGATAGAATCCGGCGTGACCAAGAAACGATCTAACCCCTTTTTCATTTTTCGGAGGGGGAAGATGTTCAATAGCTACAACCTTCGCTCTATCAACTCTCAAACCTTTTTTGGAGATATGATGACCAAGTACAATCCCCTCTTGAACCATAAAGTGACATTTTTCCCAATTCAAGACGAGGTTCGTATCTTGACATCGCTGTAAGACCATGGACAAATTAGTTAAGAATATATCAAATGAAGATCCAAATACGGAGAAATCATCCATAAAAACTTCCATCACATTTTCAATCAATCCTCCAAAAATAGCCATCATACAACGTTGAAAGGTGGCGGGTGCATTGCATAACCCAAAAGGCAATTTATAGAAAGCGAATGTGCCATACGGACAAGTAAAAGTTGTTTTCTCTTGATCCTCGGGGGCTATCATGATTTGGTTATACCCCGAGTAACCATCTAGAAAACAATAATACTTGTATCCCGCCAACCTATCAAGCATTTGATCAATAAAAGGCAAAGGGAAATGATCCTTATGAGTATTGTCATTAAGTTTTCTATAATCACAACAAACTCTCCATCCCGTTTTCACCCTTGTTGCAAGTTCTTCATCAAATTTCATTTTAACAATGGTTAACCCTCCTTTCTTAGCCACAACATGCAAAGGACTTACATGAGGACTATCACTAATGGCATAAACAATTTTAGCATCCAACCACTTTAAAACTTCTTTTCTAACAACTTCTTGCATAATAGGATTCAAATGCTTTTGAGGTTGTATACATGATTTGTTCTCATCAATCAACCTTATGTGATGCATGCAAATTGTGAGACTAATTCCCTTCAAATCATCCAAACTCCACCCTATAGCACTCTTATGATCTCTAAGTACTCTCAACAATTTATCAAGTTCTAAAGGAGAAAGGGATGATGATACAATTACCGGAAATGTCTTCTCGTCCCCCAAATATGCATACCTAAGGTGATCGGGTAGAGGCTTCAATTCTTCCTTTCCTTTATCAACCTTTGACTCTTCAATCTCCATCTCTAATGGAAGATATTCCCTCTTTCCATAGTATGCCAACTTTGCTTCATCCTCTTGCATTTCCCTACAAGCATTCAATTCATGTAAACAATCATTAATATCTTCATCTTCTAAACAATAAAAAGAATTATTAGAGTTTAAAGATAAAGTAAGAGAATGTCTTATGCTTATTTCAAGAGGATCTTTAGCTAAGATGAATGGTAGGTTCTCTTCAACAACTTCATCAATCATGTCGATCCTTCTACATTCTTCTTTCTCATTTGGATATCTCATAGCACTCTTCAAAGAGAAAATCACCTCTTCCTCATTTACTCTCAACTTCAACTCCCCTTTTTGTACATCAATTAAAGCTCTTCCCGTTGCTAAAAATGGACGCCCCAATATCAATGGAACATTTGCATCCTCGTCCATATCAAGCACTACAAAATCAACATGGAATATAAACTTTCCAACCTTGACTAACACATCCTCCACTATTCCTCTAGGGTAGGTTAAAGACCTATCCGCTAGTTGCAATGTAACGGATGTAGGTTTCACTTCCCCTATACCAAGTTTCTTGAAAATGGACATAGGCATCAAGTTAATACTTGCCCCAAGATCGCAAAGAGCTTTATGAACCTCACTCTTGCCCATTTCACATGTAATAACAAAACTTCCCGGATCTTTGAGCTTTGGAGGCAACTTCCTTTGAATTATTGCACTGCACTCCTCCGTCAAGTTGACGGTCTCATTCTCTATCAAGCTCCTCTTCCTTGACATGATGTCCTTCAAAAACTTCGCATAGTGAGGCATTTGTTTCAAAGCATCCGCAAAGGGTATATTAATGTGGATTTTTTTGAAAATTTCCAAAAACTTTGCAAACTTTTCATCCAAGCCTTTCTTCAAAAATCGATGTGGAAAAAGAATAGGTACTTGTGTTTTTGGAATTCCCCAACTATCCCTTTCCACTTCAATTTCCTCCTCCTTCTTTTTCATTGCCTTGGTTCTTTCCCATTTCTTTTCAACAACCTTGTTATCAATAAATTCCGGTTCCTCATTCATTTTATCCTCAACTTCACTTTCAACATCGAATTCTTCTTCAACCAAGGTTTTCTCCATCTCCTTCTTTTCCACCTTATCATCTTCCAATGGCATAGATGGTCCATCATAATTTGTTCCACTCCTCAAGGTAATTGCCTTGCATTGTTCCTTTGGATTTACAATGGTGGTGGAAGGAAATTTCCCTTTCTCATTAGCACTCATTGAGCTCGCCATTTGACCAAATGAATACTCCAAGGCTTTGAGTCTTCTATCACTATTTTCTTCAATGGCTTTTAATCGTCTTTCATTTACTTCCTCAAAAGCCTTGATTTTTCTTTCAATTACTTCCTCTTGATTTTTGCTGGAAGCAATTAATTTTTCAAGAAGTTCTTCGGTAGTCGCCTTCCCTTCATTATTTGGCGCTTTAGCTCCCGGATGATACCCCGGAGGATAAGCAACCGCATTACTTGGGTTTGTATAAGAAAAATTATCTTGCCTCCTTGGTTGTTGTGGATAAGAACTTCCACTTCCTTGGCTAGTGAAACCTCCTTGCCTTGGTTGTTGTTGCGGATGCGAACTTCCACTACTTTGAGCATTGAATCCTCCTTGCCTTTGTGGATAACTTCCTTGATTTTGGTTGAAATTACCTTGGTAATTGTTTTGATAATTACCTTGGTAATTTCTTCCTTGCATATATTGAACGTCCTCCACACGTGGCATTGTTGTGGCCCATTGTTCCCCACTAACACCAATTTGAGGAAGCACACTTTGATCCATTCTACTATCAACCATATTAACTTCTTGATTGGTCACTCCTTTGTTCAAGCTCATTTGCTTCATTACCTCCGCAACGATCATATCCATGCTTGGTGTTTGTGGCTCCACAGTCACACTCTTCACACTAAACTGTTACCCTTTATCATAACTTTCGAACCCATAGCTTCCACTAACTCTCTCCGATGGCCATTGATAGACATTTATAGCAATTTCATCAAAAATTCGAATAGCCCTTTCCGGAGTTACTCCTAATACGGATCCACCTGCCGAAGCATCAACAAGCACTCTTTGCCCATTCACAAGTCCTTGATAGAAAAATCCCACTTGTTGATTCTCCGGGAAACCATGTTGTGGACACTTGCGTAGCATTTCCTTGAACCTTTCCCACGCTTCATAAAAGCTTTCTTGAGGCAATTGCTTGAATTGAGTAATCAAGCTCTTCATTTGAAGTGTCTTAGACGGTGGGAAATACTTATTCAAGAACATTTGTGCAAGTTCGTCCCATGTGTTGCACATTCCGGGAGTAAGAGTGGAGAGCCATGTTCTTGCTCTATCCCTCAAAGAGAATGGAAATAACCTCATTTTGATGCAATCCTCGCTCACCCCATTCATCTTTACAGTGTTAGCAATCTCAACGAATTGAGTTAGATGAGCATTGGGATCTTCATTTGGAGCTCCACCAAATTGTTGCTCTCTCACCAATGAAATCAAGCCCATTTTAAACTCAAAGTTGTTGGCATGAATTGGTGGTCCCATCATTTGTGGAAGTGCCCTCGGCATGAAGAAATCCCGGATCACCCTTTGATCATTTTGAACTCCATGTTGAACTGGGGGTGGAGGTACATACGCTTGTTGTGGAGGAGCATAACCTTGTTGAAAACCTTGTTGAATCATAGCTTGTTGCACCATTTGTTGAATATACGCTTGATTGTTAAACTCCCCAAATTGTTGATAATTTTGTTGAGGAAGATTGGCATTAGCTTGATCTTGCAAATTTTGCAATCCGCCTCCATCATTCCTAACATTGCCTCGTTCATCTTGATTGTTTTCCATTAGATCACTCTTTTTGGTATTGTTCTCCTTTCTTCTTCTTCGGAAAGTGTGTTCAATTTCTAAGTCAAGAGGTTCAACTTGTTCCCCTTTTGATCTTGTTTGCATACACCTTCAAAATAAAAGAAGTTAGAACAATATTTTCAAAACAAAATACAAATAATAAATACAAGAAAAAAAATGTCTCTAGTAAGATCGCTCTAAACGTTCCTTCTTTAAGCTACTAGCAACCGTTACCTCCCCGGCAACGGCGCCATTTGATTAACCATAACTTGTAGTCGGGTTGACCAATTCAAGAATTTATCGAACCACAGGGAGGTCGATGCTAGCACTTAAGCGATATCACGTTTATCACGATTTTATAGAAACGAATCATAGATGGATGGTTTGGTTAACAAGTAATTAAATGCAAACAAATGAAAGTAGAAGAACAATAATCAAATGACAAGATAAAAATGATGAATGAGTGGTTTTTCAAATTGAGTAGAAGTGAGATTAACAACACTATTGAAGTGGTAACTTATGGATTCATGCATTAAACTCATATGTATCAAGGGTTAAGACTAAGGGCCAACACATATACCACCTAAACTTACTCTCGAAATGAATAGGATGTAGATCATTTGCACAATCTCAAAATAGCTCAAAGGTTGGTTCTCAATTAAACTATTCCAACTAGGTACTAAGTTCAATTAAAGAATCCCTTCATATAATCAATTGACTTCTCAATCTAACTAATCACATGTTCCATCAAAGGGTTCTAAATAATAAAGGACTTCTCAATCTCTTTACCATTTATAATGCACATGAGGTGTTTGATGAAATGATTCACTTGACTATCCTAAACACATAATTGATTTCTCAATCTAATCATATAATTAGAACAATCAAACACACAAAACATCATAAATCTCAAGATATATAAGCACCAATGATATAAAATCAAATATCCCCATCAACATATGAATTGAATTACATAGATCCACAAATTAACCAACAACCTTCATGTTGCTAATCTCACAAGGGAGATTAGCCTACAATCTTCATAAGATCCATAACATAGACATTATAATTCTTATAAATCATGATAAACTAAAGGATTAACACAAAATTAGAATGAAAACTCCCTTGGAAATGGATCCAATTGAATCTCCCTTCTTCCTTTGGTGATCACCCAAGCTTCCTTGCTTCTTCACTTGATTTGGATTGAAGAAAATATGGAGAGATGATATAGATCTAGAAATGGATGAATGGGATGGAGAATATGGTGTAAAATCAAAGGAATGGTGTGTGATGTGTGTGGGAACAGTAGCAAATCCGATCTCCCTTCAAAATATTGAATGGATTGGTATTTATACCCCATGGAGACCTTCTAGAAGAATTATAAAAAATATCCTATTCTGGTGCAGACACGAGTCGTGCTACGTAGCACGGGTCGTGTCGTGTCAGGGCAAACGGCGCACAAGTCGTTCTGCGTTACACGGCCAAAGGGTGGCCGTGTTGAATGTCTAGACGTCGCCGCACGGCCTCCGCTTACAGGCCCGTGTCTGGTACACGGGTCGTGCTCCTCAACACGACCAAATGGTGGTCGTGTTGGATAAATAGATGTCGCCGCACGACCATTCTGGACAGGTCCGTGTCTGGTACACGGGCCGTTTGCTGCAACACGAGCCGTGTTGCCAGCACGGCCGGCCGTGTCCTTGCACCTTTGTTTCTTCTTCCTCGTTTGATCTTCCGTCTTCATTTTTACTCCATTTTCACCTGTTATATATATATTTAAGATCATTCTCACACATTCCCATGAAAACACATAACACCACCAAAATACACGAAAATACAGATAAAACAATACGAAAAATACACATTAAAAGGCACTAAAATCTAGGTGAAAATAACGACAATCACCTTCCTTTGGGCTGACTTATTACTCACATGTAAATCTAAATAATTATCACGTATTCACCACCACAGGTGGATGTGTATTTCGGGCCAATTATTAATCTACCTTTGGGCTAATCAATACCTGCATGAAGATACAATCACACAATATTATTAATTGGAGAATCATCACAAGACACCTTGTGCAATATTAACCTCGTTTATGGACAAAAATTAACTCCAAGGGTAATCTTGGTGTAATAATCAAGTACTGATAATAAGTTCTATTAAACAAAAGTCTATCTATGGACCGACTAATGTTCACATGAACAATTCAAAATAATTATCACATACTTATTATCACATGTGTGTTATTATTCTGCCAAACTGTGTCTACCTATGGGCCGAACACAAAACACATAAATAATTCCACACTTATCAATGTAATTTCAATAAAGTCGCACTCCACACACAGAGGCTACTATGGCAACATGATGCTTTGATTGACTAGATAAAAAAATTACTAGACCAATTAAACAAATATTTAAAATAAATATTTATGTTTAATTGAACGACATTAAAAATGTCTCCCCAATTTTAATTTAATTAAATTCCAAAAATCAAATAGGAATGTTTCATGATTCTCACATATTTAAAATTAATGAAAGATCTCTTAACTTTAGTGATTATTATAATCACTAAACAAAAATTGATTGGTCACTAAACTTGTGCATGTCACGAAAATCGCAGAATTAATATGATTAATGAAAATAACCAAATAACTCTATTAATATAAATTAATTAATCAAGTATTGTATTATTACTCCAATCCAATTCCTTATGCAATAAATCACTGAGGATAATCAAATAGTGCTTACTATTATCAAAAATACATATTTCATTACCATGGATTGATAATAAATATCCAAATTATTATACCCAATAATCAGTGACCATGGCAAATCAGTGATTAACCATAATTTTTTTCGATACAATTTCTAATCATAATTTTCAGTAATTAACCAATCTGCCAATGCAAATTATTTTCCATGTTGGTTGGACTAATGAAAAAATGTATTACTTAATTATGTAATCATTCGCATAAGCATCTTGCATCACAAAATGAAAGTGATCAACAATTAATTCATGCATATCAACTAATTTGCATTAAGAATGCTAAATTAGCTTTAAAAATGACCAAATTACCAAAGCATACATATTCCAAATTTAAAACTTTAAAGGCACGTACAGCATATCCAATGAAGCTAAACTGCCATATAGTATATACCATTTTCTTAATTAAAATAAGAAACTGCCACAATCACCTCATTTCCATACATGATCACTTAATTCAATTCGATAGCTATAACACATATATACAAAATGGGTCACTAAATGCAAACTCCAATTACCATTATTAAATTGCCATGTTTATTAATGTGAACATAGCATGCATATATGCAAATTTCAAGGTGCATATTCTCATGATTTGTGATATGCCAAATAATGCATTCAAAACTCTAAATTGAATGGGAAATAGCCATGGCTAATAAATACAAATTAATCCGCCAACTAAAATGGATGCACCACTGAATCAGCTTAAAGTGCCAAATGCACGAATAATTAATTACTACATCATCACACCACTGAATCAGCTTAAAGTGTCAAATGATCTGATAGCACTTGTTGGGTTTATCCGCCCAGGGAGCCGGGCCCACTCAATCCACTAGCATGATATTGTCCGCTTTAGGCCGCCCACTGGCTTGCACGGTTTTACCACTTTGGGCTCAAACCTAAAAGGCCTCATGCTAGGGAGAGTCTATCCTTAATTTATAAACCCATCGCCATCCCCACTTTTAACCGATGTGGGACTTTGATTGACACCCAACCAACATTTTCCCCTCAAACAAAGTCCCGTAGTTAGACCATCCAGTTTGAGGTCCGAACATTCCACCATCCGCCCGGTTAAATTTGGGACCTGGCTCTGATACCACTTGTTGGAAATAAATCCATAAATCCTAATACCTTAAATCCTATTACGATAAACGAGATCTAAACTGTATAATGGAAGCGTACCTTGATCCATTGAGTACTCTAGGCGGAACACGAACTCGTAGATCAGTGGTATAATAGTCTTCCTCAACTAAGCCCCCTTATTCCTTTATGGTACCGTCGTAATCCCTCCCGATGGGAAAAAGAGAGAACTGTGTGCGACTTAATGTATTGGGGACCATAACCTGTGAGCCTTTATATACTATACAACTGGGCCACCCATAATCACCCAGTTATGTAGTATTAGGTATCTACTCAATAAACCCTTATCAATTATTATTATAGCCCATGGACTTTTTATCTTAATTAGATCAAATAATTAAGTCCATAAAATAATTGAATAGTTAATATAATTACATAATAATATATTGCCCATAATTAGACTATATTGGAAATTAAAATTTTCCAACAATACTTGCTTTACTTATTTGTTAATTTATATTTGGTTAAATTTTTTAAGGGAAACCTCAATGTTAACATTTTAGGATGATGACAGTGATTTGGAATATGAAAGAGAACCCAAGGCATGTCAATTAAATAGAGTGTCAAAAATGTCTGTGATTAAGTAAATGGCCATGACATAATTTTTATCCTCATCCATGTGTTCCAAATTCTTTTAATGGAACTATCTTAATCTTTGAAATGTCTAGATTAATAACTCTATAATGAAATATTTACTTCTGGGATACCGAAATCCTTGTAATTTTTGCTCACCATGCATTTGATAAAATGCTTTAGTGGAAATTGCACCTTTGCTATTGTTTCCTAAGTGGTATTCTATATATGGACAATTTTGGTTATGAGTTCACTGCCATGTCTATTCGTAAATTGATTTTTGTGTTCACCTGCGAAATTCTATTGCATGTTGTTCTTTTTTATGTTATACTTTCGTTTCATCCTCTTTATCAGAGTCATTTGATGTCAACATCACAAAAATAGTTGGGTTTGCTTTGTTTGCGGGTGAACTTCTCTTTCATTTAAAGCTATTGCCCATTAACTGTTTGACAAATTGCCCATGATAAATTCAATCAACTCTTTCTCTTCTTGCCGTCTTGTCTTGATTCATTCTTATAACTCATCTTACTGAGTCCAATTGGTTGTTTCAAGCCGATTCCTTCGGTCATAAGTGAGGAAACTACTTATTTAATAGCGTGACGAATGTTAATGATATTTCGATGTTTGCTACATACTTCCTTTCACTGAATGTTAAAGTTGTGCCTCTTGTGAATTGATGCTATTCATTTTTATTGCACTTATTAATTTTAGTGAAACGGTGTGCCTACGATTACATGCATGAACTCGATGCATATATATTTGCATTACAACTGAATATAACGCTTCAACTGTCTTCACTTTGCTTAATGTGATGCATTTTTGCTATCGACACGATTATTGATTAATAATAAGCTGCATATTTGTAAGCCCTGGTTTGTTATTTTGTGATTTGATTGGGATCTTACAGAGTTATATTGTTGTATAAGAACAGTGGTAACCTAATGTAAAAATAAAATATTTTAACTGATTTGTTAACAAGTAGATACTGGAGAGGACATTCTCCACAGATGGTTGCTAGGGTAGCACATCTTTCTTAATGATGGGTCTGATTCTCAATGAATAATTATTTTCCAATAACTAATATTGTAGACAAAGAAATTCAATGAAATGGAATAAGAGATGTAGGTATATACACCTTAAAAAAATTGGTAACCTTTGAAATTAATAGGTAATCCAACATTACTCCAAAACAACACACCACACAGGAACATAGTAAATTTTCATTGCAAATTAACAATACTAATTTTGTGGAGTGTTGATTGTTGACCACGTGAGACACTATTCACAATTTCACATTTCCTTTTCAAAACTGACATTCAATTTCTTTCAAAAAAAAAAAGGAATGTTCATATAAAAATCTCCTGCATCTCCACCTAATTTGAAAAAAAAAAGTGCATTATAAATTTATTTTAACTTAAAAAACTATTGCTGATCGCCGAGAGAAGTATCATTGATCAAGGCAAAATAATAACAAAGGACTGGTTAAACCGTCGAAGGGCAGTAGAAAATTTCACATCTTCCTTCATCTCATAAAATGAATAACGATTAAGATTATTGGCAATCTTATAGTCACATGTGCACAATTGAATATTTATCTTGTTGGTCTATACTTTATATATACACCTTCAGTGTGAGAGAAAAATACTATCTTGTGAGCATAGGTGAATTGAGCACTTTGATGAGACAGCGTGAATGCGGCCAATGCTTCTACAACTTCTCTTTTCAACAAGCGGTTGAAGAAATGATAAAAAGGCTTCTTACGAAAAAGAAATGAACTATCATCCTACGTATAATACTTCAAATGGATTAGAAGTTAATCCACTTAACACAATACACTACTGTTATCAAAGTTGAAATGTACCCCAACACCAATGCTCCTAAATAAGTTCATACATACGAGTTACGAGCTACATATGTAAATACACCATGTATAATTGCATATATTCACATTTTGTTGTACCTAAATTTATATGCTCCTGTATAATTAAATTCTGTATATTGTTATAGTTAATAAATATTTCCATGCGCAATTACAAATTAATTTGATTTTCTCATCTACAAAAAATGGCACACAATATACACAATTAGTTAATCGTATAATGCTTCCACTCATATTTATCACCTACAGTACTATTTAAATATACTTAAAATAACTCCATATAAACAAAACTTACATAATAATTCATTACATTACAAATTATTTCAAATCAGTCCGGGTCATTACCTCAAGCGTTGAGGTGCCATGCTCACCAGTTATATATAAAGCGAAGAGGGAAAAAAAATTAAAAAGTTGTATTTTTAATTTTCATATATATATATATATATATATATATATATATATATATATATATATATATATATATATATATATATATATATATATATATATATATATATATTTAATATACTAAAGGAAAGTTTAATTTTAATGAGGTGTCGCCACCTGAATTAAACAATTATTTTAATTGTTAATTAAATTTTAATGTAAATAAATACTTATATTATTTTAAAATTTTAATATGATATTATCAAATTAAAATTAATTAAAAATTAGATAAATACATATATTTACTTTAAGATTTAGAAAATTTATCTCTTCTCCACCTATAAATAAGATTCTTTATTCATTCATTCTACACACATAATTTATTTATTATGACGAACACAGGCTTTCTTCAAATTTTAAAGAAAGGTATCCGTTTTTTTTTAATTCTTATTGATTAATTTTTGTTGTTTGATTTGTTCTTTTATATTTTTCAAATTATTTATTTATTTATTGGTTTTAATTTTTTTTTAATTGTTAGTATGCAATTTTATAAATTTTTATTCATTTTACGTAATTACTCTCTCCGTCCCATTTCAAATGGCACACTTTTCATTTGGGTTGTCCCACAAATATTTTCATATTTCCAAAAAAACAAAAAGTAAAAAAAAAATCATCCTTCCCCATACACTTTATTTACAAAAAAAGCATCTCTACCTAACATACTTTATCTTTTATTTATTACAAAAAAAATACCATTATACCACTAAAAGTTATCACTTTCTTAATCTCCGTGCCGTAATTGGGGGTGCAATCTTTTGTGGGACGGGGGAGTAACTTTTTTTTTTCATGGTTAATTTTAAAAAATTTTTTGATTAATTTTTTTTATGATTTCACTTTTTATTATATTTTTCTTACTCTTTCTTTCATATTTTATATATTATCTTTTGATTATTTTTTGTTTTTATTTATTTATTTATTTTGTTTAAGTTCTTTTTTTATCATATTTTAATTTTTTAAATTTTTTTATGATTTTACAATTTATTTAATTAATTTTGTTATGACTTCTTTTTCTTTTCTTATTTCTTTGAATTTATTCATAATAATTTTTTTAATAATATATATTAATTTTATTATAATTTTCCTTTTAATTTTTCTAAATTTTTTTAAAAAAATTTCGTTATCTCTCTTTTAATATTATTTTTCTATATTTTCACTTACATTAAATTTAATAATATATAAAAAAATTTCAAGATCGAATAAGGATGTAATTTTTTTTTTAATTTTTGCTCTTTATTTTATATTTTTAAATTCTTTTTGATTAACTTTTGTTTTAGTTAATTTTTTTAATTCTATTATTTTATTTTTCATTTTTTATTAGTATTTAATTTTTTAATCTCTTTTTTATATTAATAATTTTTTTTCACTGTTACTTTTTTTATTTTTTTAATTAATTTTTGTATGATTTCTCTTTAAATTATTTTTTCTAAGTGTTTGTGAAATTTTAAATGTTAATGATGTCTCGTCACCTAAATTAATTTTAATTTTAATAATTACTAATTAATATTTAGTGATAATATATAAACTTTTATATTAATTTTTTTTAAGATTCGAATATTTATATGATTAGACAAAATCAAATAAAAATCAAATCATATTTAGAAACATTTAAAAAAAAATTGATCTCTTTCCACCTATATAACAAGGCTCTTTATTTATTCATTCACATAACTTTCTAAAGAACGTTTTCCATTTTTTTAATTAATTTTTATTGTTTCTTTTATATTTTTTAAATTCTCTTTTGATTATTTTTTGTTTTTATTTAAAGTTTTTTGGTTTATATTTTATTTTTATTTATTCATTATTTTTTAATTTTTTGAAGTTAATTATGTGAATTTTCTTGCAAATAATCTACTCTCCACCTATAAATAACCTTTTTATTCATTCAATATATATAAAGAAAGTTTTCTTCAAGTTCTATTCATTATTTATAATATTATTATACATATGTAAAGAATATAATGAAATATAAAGAAAGTTTTCTTCAAATTCTATTCATTATTTATAATATTATTATACATATGTAAAGAATAAAGATTTTCTTCAAGTTTTATTCAACTTCTGAAGAAATGTATCATTTTTCTCTATTATTATTATTTTTTAAAAAAATTTATATTAATTAATTTCTTGCCGATTCTTTTATAATTTTCAAAATCTTTTAATTATTTTTAAAAAAAAAAACATTGTTCAATTTCTTCTTTTAACATTTTTTATTATATTTTAATTTTTGATTTGTTTACGTTATTGATTTTCTTCATGTTTAATATTATAATTTTTTTAATTAATTTTGTTAATTTTTTTTAATTTCATCCAATTGATTTTCTTCATAGTTAATATTATAATTTTTTAAATTAATTTTGTTAAAAAAAATTAATTTCATCCAATTGGTTTATAGTGATTTTATATTTTTATTAATTAAATTTATTGTAATTTTTTTCTTCAATAATTAAATTAATATATTTTATTTTATTTATTAATTTAATTATGGAACAATAATCATAACAAAGTTTGAAAAACTTTTTATACTAAACTTGAATTATATTTTTTAAAATTGTTGAATAAATAGTTATATTAAACTTAAATTATATTTTTAAATATTGTAACTTTATAGCACGTGTAATACACATGATTCATTCTATATATATATATATATATATATATATATATATATATATATATATATATATATATGAGTTGGGTGATATTTTACATAATCAACTATTAATTTGGATAATTTTTTTAAAATTTTATCTTTTATTTATTCTTAAAGTTTAGTGTTAATTATAAAGGTATAATAATAATTTTATCTTTTAAGTGATATTACAATCAGCTTATAGCTCATAATTTTATTTTGTTCTTAAGATTTAATATTTATCCGTTAAATCAAATTTAATATTTAACCTAATGGAGAAGTTCCTTTTAAGAATATGCTGACTCCGTACATCTAAAAGATGAGTGTTTGGTTTTTCTCGTAGATTACGAGTAAATTAAGGGATATAATATTTAATGTGTAGTGAGGAAAAATATATACTACGTTCGTTCTATGGAGAAGTTCACGGTTACTGTAAATATGAAGTTTATAAAAAGTTATTTTTTGTTTTACTTTTATTAGGAGTAGTTTGGTATTTTTAAATAATTAATAAATTATAAAGTAAAATATATGAGTAGTAAAGGGGTGACAATTTTGAAATTAAAGCGTGTTGTGGGGTTATTGATTTATGTGTATTTCCTAATTTGGGGGGTGTGAACTTGTTTATGGGACGGACAAAAATAGAAAGTGTGAATTTGTTTATTTAGGAATATGAACTTAGTTTATGGACAGACAAAAATAGAAATTGTGAATTTATTCATGGAACGGAAAAAAATAAAAAGTGTGAATTTGTTTATGGGACGGAGGGAGTAATATTTTAATGTATAGTTTATGGTTGTGTTAGTATTTTTGTGTGGATCTTATTTACTAAAAAAGTAAATGCATCCCTTATATTAAAACGAATTAAAATTACAAAATACATTTCTTTCAGAGGGACTAAATAAGTAGTTGATATTGATAATAACTACTCCCTACATCCCAAATTTATTTTCACGTGTAATGTAGATACAAAAAATAAGAAAATTTACTTTTTGACTTACTTTTGGGGTAGTATATAATTTTGGGTAATAAATAAATGATAAAATATGTTATATGGGTTAAAAACATGATAGCAAATTTAAAATTAAAGTACTCCCTCCGTCAGATTCTAAGGTATCCATTTACTTTTTGCACGTGGATTAAAGAGTATTATTATTATATGTAAAGTGGGTAATTGTATTAGAGGGAAGTGGTGGGCATATTGTGTACTTTTTTACTAAATAGAGGAAATTGATACCTTTGAAGCAGACGCCAAAAATAATAAAATTGATACATTAAAAACGGATGGAGAGAGTATATTAGAAGCAAATTTAAAATTAAAATATATTAGAAGTATATTAATTAGTTGGTTTTTTTTCTTTTAGTTAAGTTTACTTTGGAACGGTTATTAAAACAAAAAATATAAAGTTGAAATTGGGAGTGACTGAGTAATTAATTAGATAAATAAATTAAAAAAATAAAAATAAAAATAAAGATAAAGAGGGATGGGATATCCACCCAATCCAACTAAAAGAAGGAAAAGGAAAATAGAACCTTTACTTCCAGAATTAATATTTTATTAAAGTTTAGTTATTTCATTTACGTGTTATTCAATGAAAGGATAAAAGATTTAACATCAGAATATCGTGACCGCCCAAAAAATGAGAAGATGTTATTATCCAAGGAATGTGCGTTTCTTATCTGCATTGTACGTGTACAAGAAAACAAGGAGCCAGTGAATGCCCCATAACAGCACGTGAACTACACCTGACGTGTAAGAAATACCCAAGCACTTTCGATCACTAGTCAATTCTCACTTCACTTGTTACATTGCACCAAACAAACCGAGGGGCCCACCAAGATAACACAATGCATTAAAATCTCTATCTTGTTCATGCGAGGGTCCACGTAGTAGAAAGCAAGAGAATTCTGGGACCCACGTCTCTTGTTGCTATGTTCATGTACTCATCTGCATGAATTAATACTCAGGGTTAGGAGTGTTTTGTATAATTTCTTCTTCTTTTAACAATGAAAGACTCTTGTATGGCTTATATCTCGTTACCTCCATTATATTAATAATAATAATAAGTTTTGCTGCCAAAAAAAATTAATAATCAGGGCTGAGTTTTTTGCATAGGACTGTGTCTCATGTTGAATCATTTGGGATAAATATATTTTATGTACATTAAGTTTATCAATTTTTGAAATGAGTCCAAACGTTTTTTATTTATTGAAAGTGATCCATTAACATTTTTAAATTCAATATTTTAATTTAAAAAGTTAATGAACCAATTTCAAAAACTCGAAACGTATGGACTAATTTCAAATTTTGTAAACTTAATGGACAACTGTTGATGCGTGTTCTTAGCTAGTTAATTTTAGGATTAAAGAAGGAGATAAAATTATGTAACTAAGCTAAGAACGATCGCAATCAAAAACAATGAACAAGTAAATATGTGAGAGATGGGGAATCCGACCAAAGACCTTAACCGATTTTATTACTCTCCTCCAGAACAACACTCACAAAGACCTCCCGATTACAAGTGTAATGTCTAATATGAGAATGAGTAACCTGCTTCTCTCTTGTGAGAGAAGCTATTTATACTATCAACAAAAACCTAACGATTGTCCAATGCTGTGGTGCCACCTGGACGAAGACAAGCAGCCATAAATGGGGGCTGCCAGTACATCGACTACTTTTGGGAGCTGGCGCAGGGAGCCACCAAATGTCTTGCAGAGTGCAGCAGATCTTCATCTGTCCTTTGCTTGCTTTCCATTGGCGGATGAAGAGGGACGTGCTTGTCGTGTGGTGTCTTCTAGTTGAGAGTGGTGCCAAAGACATTCCTTCTTACCGCTATTCTTGTCCTTTAGCCTATCGCCACTAGCCGTTCTCACAGTTGTGTCTGTACATTGCCCAACAGTTCTAATAATCCTTCCAGTCATCGAATGGGTTGGTTTTCGAGACTATGCTGTTCGTCCGAGTCCCTGGATCAGTCATCGGATGGGTTGGTTTCCGAGACTATGTTGTTCGTCCGAGTCCCTGGATGTCTCCTTCGGCTTCGGCTCCAAGGTGTTCTGCCGAGATGTCTAGGCCACCTATCCTCTTAGCGGGCTTCCTGCCTCTCGGCCCTTTCATGACCTCGTCTTCTTGGGTTTCTCGGCCCTTGATGATGGGTTTGTCTCTTGGGCCTGGGCCATCTTTTTGGGCTGCCATCATCCCATAATTTATCATTCATTCTTGTTCCTGGACTTCTTCGTAGTTGGTCTATGTTCGTGGCAGATTAGCTTGTTAGGCTTCTGGCCCGTTTGGCATGGGGAATATAATACCTATAACATTAGCCCCCCGAGCCTGGGTAATCTTATGTTTTAAGATTATCTAGGATCGACATTTATTCTTAGTAAGTTATATCCCTCATGCTTCACTATGTGTGATTTGTGTCTCTTCTATTTCTGCCTCTTACTTTGGTCCCAAGTTGCTTCTGCCTCTTGAATACCGGGGTCGCCGAAAAAATTTCTGAGAAATTGGGGGTGTTTCTGGTATTTTGCTTTTTTCGTTCAAATTTCAAATTTTGAAATTTGTGTTTGCTTGCTTTTTCTCCCCTTTTCTTCCCCTCAACCTTTATTCTTCCATCTTTTCCTCTAACGGTTGCGATTTCCCTTGTACTGTACGCTCTCCTTTCTCATCCAGGTATCACTCCTCTCCCCTTCTCTTTCTTCTTTCCTAAATTATTCTTGCTGATATCTTTGTGTTCTTCGCGCCATTTTCGTCTAGGGTTTCCTCTCTTTTTTTCTTCTGTATATCGTTTCCTCTTCTCTTATACTTTCGCGATCATGGACCGTGAGGGTTCTACTTTCCCATCGAAATCCCCTTCACAAACCACTGATTCTTCACTCTGGAGTGATGGATCTCCTTCTCCCCACCAAGAAGACGGTTCGAGTTCTCGTCTCCTTTCTAAATCTGCCTTTAACCGAGCGGTTGCTGACTTTGTGTCAAATTTTAGTTTGGGACACTGTGCTGATACGGTTGATGCGGGTTCTGGGCTGTTGGCCTATCTTGGAAAATTTTCTGAATGGGAAGATGGAGTTCCTTTTTCTGCTAAAATATTCCCGTCTACTATTGACGATCGTTGGTTGAAGAATAGTACCGTTATTGCTATCGGTAAACTCCAATGTGGAGACGATATTGAATTCTTCTTTCCTTCTTCTGTGGCTCGGATGTGCTTCGCTTCGTCGAATGTTCTTGCTGCCTATGAATTACAGTTCGAGCTCGGTCTTCGCTTCCCTCTACATCCATGTATCCGCAATATTCTCAATTTCTGGGGTATAGCCCCCGCTCAACGGGCTCCTAATGGTTGGGCTTCTCTAATAGGGGTCCTGGTTCTCTTCCATTTGATGGGGTACCAATTGTTGAGTACTTTCAAAATTAATTTCTTATATCGGCTCACTCCAAATGCTAGGATGAAGGGGTATTTCTATTTGACGTCCCGTCATACTAACTTGGTTGCTTCTTTGCCTAGCTCGATCAAAAAATAGAAAGATCATTGGATTTGGGTTCGTGGGCCATGGAGGGGTCCCTTTTATTTCGATCTGATCTCAGTGCGCGTATGTATTTCAGTCTGCTTCTACTCCTTTTCCTTTACTAACTTTTTCTTCTCTTCTTATGCAGTAAGTGAGTCGTGTACGTTGGAGAGTTTGTCGCCCGAGTTTCAAGATGCCTTTTGTCGTATTCGCGACCTTTCCGAGGAGGATCGTCATTACCAGTCCATTCTTACTTGCATCAATCTCTTCACTTCCGGCTTTACCTCTTCGGCCATAGCCATGCAAGGTAATTTTTCTGTTGTTGCATTCTTTATTTCAATCTTTCGATGTTTTCGTGATGGTGTTCTTCATACTTCTATACCTACTTCTCCTTCATTTTTCTTAGGGGAAGAGAAACGTCTCTTGCTAGATATCAAAAGTATTGCTACTCTTCCTTCCACCCGCAGGCAGGCGGCCCTTAGCAAGGGAAAGAAAAAAGTCTCTCATGCCTCCTCCAAAAATATTTCTGAAGCCCCCTTGTTGTGCAGACCCTCAAAGACATCAGAATATGTGACTCTTCTGATCCTGCCACTCCGACGCGGGATGTTGGTACAATTTTGGAGAAATCCTCTGGTATTTTGGAGAGGGTTTCAACAAGAGCCCCTAAAGCCTCCATGTCTAAGAAGGGTAGTTCGGAGGCCGTCATTGCCAAGTTTGTTGCCTCTAAAAGGAAGTATAGTTTGTAGGATGAAAGTTCCAATGAGGATACCAATGATAATACTGCTCTTGTCGCTCATCCTCCGAAGAAGATCTGAGATGACGGTGCTAGTGGTGTGGGTGTTAGCTCTTCTGGTGTTCCTGACTCCATTCTTCTGAATACTCTGGAAATTTATGATATCATCTCTTCTCCTTCTCTCGATGCCCCTGTTAAATCTCCGATCGGCACTTCCGACATCCCCGATACTTCTTTTCGCCTAGCCCCTAAACAACTAACTATTCCCGATCCAAGTCTTCATGGCACGCCTTTCGAGGGTCTCGCTGATAATCTTGCTCCTTACAATTCTCTCTCCCTCTATGGGGTCTCTTTCTCTTTGGAGGTTTGGCGGTATTACCAAGGAAAGCCCCCTTGCGCTCTTGGGATTATAATCATTTGTCGGCCGAGACAGCCCCTGCTGTTCTGTCTATACTGGAAGAGGCTACTCTGTATCTCCCTGTGAACTAGATAGTTGATAGGGAACATTTCGAGAAATTTGGTGATCTTGATGAAGCTGGTAAGACCTTTATCCGTACTCAAAAGCCTCTATTTGATTTTAATGCTCCTGCTTGCTTGGCCCATGCTGCTACTTTTCCCTTTAAGAGTTGTACCATGGAGCTCCTCACTCATGTTGAAAAAATATCCCCTAGGGCATCTCTTCAAAGTGCTGCTAGCTATCTGGGTCGGCAAGCAATTCATGTTGCCAATGCCATGCATCATCTCTTTGAATTGGAGAGGCATGAGTCCCACTTGTAGGATGAGGTTACCCTGCTCCTCAGCAAAATAAAAGATCATGATCAGAAGGCCCTCGAAGCAAGTACAGCCGAGGCTCAGGTCCGAGGAGAATTGAGGGTTGAATAGGATAAGAATGCCAAGCTTGTGGGTAGTTTCAAGGCTTTACGTGCTCAATATGATAATCTACTAACCAGTTCCGAGAAGGAGAAAAGTGTTCTGTAGTTGGAAAATAAGGTACTTTCCGAGAGGATTGCTAAAATGGAGGTTGACCATCAGGGGGAGGTTAAGGTTTTGAATGATCAATTTCACATTGACCTGGTCCGGATCCAAAATAGCCTCCATGACTTTCAGGTGTCCTCTGACAAAGATGCCGAGGAGATGTGCCAAGAGAGAAAGGCTTTCGAAGCCTTGCTCAACCAGAAGATTAAACAGGCCGAAGAAGTGACTGCTAAAGCTCAATGCAAGCGGGACGAGGCTATAGCCAAACTGGATAAGGTTAAGGATGAGCTTCCTTATCGCAAGCTGATAATTCTTACTATAGGGATGTTATTCTTCCTAAAGCTAAGATTTACTGCTTCTGCTCTTCCTCGACAGCCATGGCAAAGGCTTTCTTCGAAAAGCCTTATCCCGCCTATTTGGACGATATGCGCGATATCTTTCACCAAGCCCTCCTTCAGGAGAAGATGCCTCCATGTGAATCTTTAAAAAATTAGCTTGATCTGGGGTTACTTGGCGAATATTCTGATTTCATCACCGACAACGAACTTCCCGAGGAGGATTCTGATGAGCTATTAGAGGTGGATTCAGACAAGGCCTTTGTCGATGGTGTTCTGGATCTTGACACTGCTGATTCCAGGGCTGAGGATCCTCCTGTGGAACTTCCCACTGAATCCATGGCGGTGCCGATTCAGGAACCCTCTGCAGGTTCCAAGGCTCTTGGATCTGGTGCTACAGGCGAATCTGACAAAGTTGCTACTGCTGCTGCTTCAGAGCTTCAGCCCTCCAAGACTGTTATTATTCCCGCAGCTCTTCCCTCTTCGGATGATGTTCCCTCTTCTGGCGATATCAAAATGGCCTATACCTTGCCGAATCCGATGGCTTCTGAAACCCCTCTAAGCTCTTTCAAGGGTGTGCTGCCCGAAGGTGGCAGTCTGAAGTCTGTGGGAGTTACCGGTTTCGAAGTTCTCCCAACTACCAAGTGAAGCTTTTCTGAGACCATAGTTCCGAGCCAGATGTACTCATTTACTTGTGTTTCTTATGGATATTCCTTGTGTTTTCCTTTTTTCTTCAAGTATGTATAACTCCTCTTCGAATTTCAAATAATATATAATTCTCTGACATTATGGAGTGTTTAATTTTATGTTGACTGACCTTTTAGGGGTATTCTGGTAATTTTGCTTTGCTTTTGAGTATAACCACCTTTTTCTGTCGTGGTGTGGCACGCCCTTATCAAATGCCACGTGGATTAATCTGTGTCCTTCCTTTCCCTTGGAAGTTATAAAGTCTTGTACTCCCAGCCGTCCGATCTTTGCCATTTTTGGTTTATCATGTCCCTTCATGACGTGGGATGTATTCTTTTTCATCAGATACCTTTCAATTTTTTTTTTGAAATTCAAATCTTTCGCTTGATTTCGTGTTTTTCCCCCTTAACTCCCCTCCATATTTTCTGGCATTCTCTGAGATTTTGTTTATTCCATCCTTTTACTAAACCCCTAGTTTTTGTGTTTGTTTTCGTTGATGGCCAGTGAAGGTACTCCTCCTCCGACTGACGTTCAAGAGGTTAACACCTCCGATGCTACACCGGAGCGGCCTACGCGGCTTGGCATTCACAGATCTAATCATCTCCGGAGGCGGCCCCAGTCGAATTTGAGGGATTTGTCCACTTTTTCCTCTTCCGGCGGTGGTTTACCCTCTGTTCCTCCGCCTGACAGGTTAGGTGTTCCTGTCATGACCGCTGTTAACACCGGTGGTGTCTCGATTTTCATTGATGAAGAATATGGTGCTCTTTTATCTCTGAACCCTTTGGATTACCTCCCGGTACATCGGGATATTGGCGACATGAGAGCTGGCTTTCATAGGATGGCTCAACGGCTTGAGTGGGTGCCGCCCTCCCGACTTTCTCCTGAATGCCTGGAAGAGTTCCATCAGTTATTTGGTAATCCGGGTGTGGTTTTCATTTTTCCTGATGACAATGTTCCTATTACTGAACCCCCTTCAGAGTGTACTGCTTTTTATTACTCCCTCTTCCTGGCCGGCTTGCGCCTCCCTGTTTCCCCCGTTATTGGTTTGCTTTTACAACGATGGAATATGGCCATTGTGCAGCTTGTGCCTTCTTTCTGGTTGCAGTTGATATCGACCATGTCTTTGTTTCATATTCTCGGTCACACCATCCAGGATCTCTTTGAACTGGAGTTTCTTTTTTCTATGGTGCTTCTGGTCGTGTCACTAAATTTTACCACTTGCTCCCTCACGACAATCATCACTTTATTAGAACTTCCAAAATTATTGGCAAAAGTTGGGAGCATGTCTGGTTTTGGCTGAGAGGCAACTACCGCCTCTGTGTGAATGGTGTCATAGTGTCCTTCCCTAGTCGGTTTCTTCCGTTAGACAAGTGTATGGTTCTTATCTTCCTTTCAGACTTTGAATTACTTCGGGGAATTCCTAACACTTTTGGTATCTTGTGCATGTCCTTCCCGTCGTCAACTTACGCAGCTAAGTGAAGGCTTCTGCTGTGTTTATGGGATCTTAACCTCGAGCAATGACTCTTATCGTGCCTCTTCTCTTCTTTAAGAGCCCATTCTTGTTTCAATTGGGTTGTCAACCCTGGGCCGCCGTGCCACTGCTGGTATCTCTCCCCTTTCACTTTCCTGTGGTTTCATTTTATTTATCAGGAAGTCTGGCTCTATGTTTTCATTCTCGTTTATTGCTTCTCCAAATGAACTCCGAGGTGTCTTGTCCCTTGTGGGGTTTATTGTTTCTGTTGCTGGCTCATCCCTTACTCGCCATAAGTATGTCTATTGTTTTTCTGATGATGAAGCTAATTCTAATTATGATAATCCATCATCTCCTTCCGACTATGAGAGTGAGTTTGAGCGTTTGTCATTTGGTTCCAGGGACTTCAAGCTTGAAAAAAATCTTTGGGAGAGCTGTTTGCTCGTGGTAGAGTTTTTCCTTCTTGTCTTCTCCTCGAAGACCACCACGTTACTCTACTGCCATCCCTCTAGGATTCTCTTCTCCGGCCGACTTTGTCGGGATGGCTATGACTTAAATACTCAAAAAACATCAGTGGGGTACTTATAAGCGTGGCGAGTCCTCTCGTCGATTGGGTATTAGCTTCACATCACGCTGATCTCCCTCCATCGGTGAGTTCGACATCCTTGCCATGGAGATGAGGGAAATAATTATATATGTTCGTGTTTCATTATCTTCTCTATGTCCCTTTCATTCTCAGAGATGTTCCTCTTCTGCAGTTCCCCACGTTGATGATTTTGAGAGTAAAGAGGATCCTGGAAAAGATCCCGATATGGGAAGGGGTTTGGAGCCAGAGATGGAAAGCGATTCGGGGCCCGAAGATTACGACATGATGTTTAGACCCGCCAGAAGTGTTGTTCCTCTAATCATCCTTGAGAAAGAGATTGATTCTAGTATTCCCCAATCTGCTCCCCAGGCGATTCCTGTCATTCCCCCAGTTAATCCGAATCCTTAAAGCACTGTTGAGCCTTTTGATTCCACCATTGCCGATAGAGAGGCTGAGAGGCTAGCCACCGAAAGAGCCCACGAACGTGGAAAGAATATTGCAGATGAGCCTGATTTGCAGGAGTTGGGGAATTTGGGCTTTGTTCAGGGTGTTTCTCGCCCTTTCAATCAATATGTTCCGCTAATCATTGATCTGAGTTCTCTTCCTCGCAATTCTTCTGGTTTAGCCACTATGGCCGAGGCTACTACTGCCTCTCTTTCTACTTCGATGCACATCTTGGATCAGTATCGTCTATTTGCCAATCAGTTGGTATAGGGCTCCGAGGGCTCCTCAGTTGATCTGAAAGAGAGATTGACCATCTTAGAGGTTGAAAATGTCGAGCTAGCCTCCGTTGTTGACTACTAAAAGAGACGTTTGGAGAACATGGATTTTGACTTGGCAATGGAGCAGGCTACTCTGAACTCGGTTAGGACTAGCTTGGTGGAGGCAGAAACTGTAAGAAATGTTGCTCTAGCCGAAGCTGCTGAAGCTCGAACCAGGTTGTGGTAGAAATGGAGGCTCGTGTTAGAGCTTTGGAGGAACGTGTTACCCATCCCCAATATGTTGAAAAAAGGGTTGCCCGTGCCAAGGCGCAACTGAAGGAAATGGAGGATAAGATGGCTAGCATCTTCCAATCCTTTGGTGGTCGAAAGAGAGACTGGCGTTCCCTCTTCAGTTTCACAGGTTGACTCATTATCTTGTCTTGATCCCATGCGTGGGTAAAAACTTTATTTACGTTATGGCTTGTAACCTTGAATTCTGAATTTCTTCTTTATTCTTTTCTTGCTCATGTTGGGTGGTTGTTTTGGATAATGTTCCATGCCTTTATGATTTATGAACTGCTGACTCGTTGATTGCTAATTTGTGATTGTTGATATGTGTTGGCTTGTGTTTATCAACTGTTGCGTACTTTTGCCCTGCGTGCCGATCATGTGTATGTCTATATTATTTTTTAAAATCCTTTCTTTCCATTTGCCGCGCCGATGTCTCGATTTCTCGTGTTTAAATACCTGTCGATTCGATACCATCTGTTTCGAGTTCCCATAATTAATTTCTTTTACCCCTATTTTTCTCGAAATTCTTGGGTGTCTTTCCGATGCCTTTGTTTTCTCTTTCCAACCCCGACATTCATTCGAAGTTTTATCCCTTTATTTCGATACCGATACTTCTCCCAACAATTATTCCTGAATTATTCTGTTGCGCTGATCTACTCCTCCCGAGATTCATCCTTATGTTCCACTACCAAATATTTTATTCCCCAAAACTTGCTCCTTTACCTGGTACTGATACTTTCGTTATTCCCATATATTTCATATTCCAACATTTGCTCCTTTTTCCGATTCCGATATTTGTCTCAAAACTTATTCCTTTACTCTGATATGGACCTTAATTCTAATGCTATTCTCATATTCCAATGTATTCTTTCTGAATTATTCCGTTATCCATCCTGAACATATTCCTTTATTTCGATACCAATACTCATCCCGAACATATTCCTTTGTTCCAATATTGCCCTTAATTCCGATGTCATTCCTATACTCCCATGTGTTCTTTCTGAATTATTCCGTTATTCTTCTACCGATATTCTTTCCAAATTTATAAACCCTTTGGTTCATGATGTTTTGGCCTTCCTTTCCGATTTGGTTTTTAGATATACCATCCTCCTCATTTTTCATGTTTGGTTCTATTTTAGCCATTAGTATTCCTTATACTCCATATCTGTAGTTTATGTTACGACATCCCTTCATTTGGTATTCACATTTATATTGTGCCAATTTCCCATATTATTCAAATTCAAGTTTAGTGATTCATACTCCATGAAGTAAATATCCATAACCACATAACAAGAATTTTCATACAATTTCCACCCTTGATGTAGCCAACAATTCCATTACTCATCTGGCCTAATGCCTTGATTCTATTCAAGTATGGCCTAATGCCTTGATTATAAGCAGTAAGAGGTTGCGTCACCAACCTCGTTTGTCATGCTTTCTGGCTCATTTGTAGTACTTCTTTAGGTTCTGGACGTTCCATAGATGTGGCACCTTCTTTCCGTCTACTTCTTCTAGCTCATACGCCCCTTTTTCCAATACTCTTCTGATTCTATAAGGGCCTTCCCAGTTCTGCCCACTACCTTGCACCGCTGGTCCTAGCACCTTCCGAAGTACTAGGTCACCTCCCTTGAATTGTCTCAGCTTCACCCTTGAGTTATAGAACCATTCGGCCCTCTGCTTGTATATCGCATTATGCATTTCTACGTTCAACCTCTTTTCTTCTAACAGATCCAGTCTCTCCTGCACGAGTTTGTCATTTCCTTCTTCTTTGTGGAATGTAGTTCTTGGGCTAGGTTTCCCAATCTCTATAGGGATCACCGCTTCCATGACAAAGGCCATTAAGAAATGTGTTTTATTGGTGTAAGTCCTCGTTGTCATCCTATACGATCACAGAACTCCTGGCAATTCTTCCGGCCAATTTCCGTCTAGCTTCTCCAGCCTGGCCTTCAAGGTATGCTTGATTATCTTGTTTATCGCTTCGACTTGGCCGTTGGACTGAGGGTGGTAAGGTGTGGAGGACCATTTTTGATGTTGTAGTCCTCACAGAACTTTCTCAGCTTTGTGTTATCAAATTGCTTGCCGTTATCAGTGATGATGGCATAGGGTATACCAAAACGGCACACAATGTTCTCCTAGATAAATTTTTCTACCCGAGCTTCAGTGATTGCTGCCAAAGCTTCGGCCTCTGCCCACTTTCTGAAATAATCCACTGCCACTATGGCAAACTTAACTCCCCCTTTACCGATGGGTAGTGGACCGATTAGATCAATTCCCCATTTGGCAAAAGGCCAAGGGCTGAAGACTGAGGTTAATTGCTCCGAAGGCATTTTTGTGATCGGTGCTAACCTCTGGCAAGTAGCGCAATCTCGTGTGTGCTGAGTAGCATCCTTTTTCAGGAGTGGTGGTGAATATCCCCTTTTATATAGCTTTCCTTTGATCAGCACGTACCTTGCCGATCTGAGTCTAATCTGACGGGCTTTGTCCTTGTCCGAAGGAGTATTGCCGGTTTCCAAATACTTCTTGATCGGAGTCATCCATGACTCTTTGGGGGTTGGTCGTTCAAGACCCATACGCTGGTATCCAATGGTCTTTCTTGCTTCACAATGTTGATGTTGTTGAGGTCTTTTGCATTTGAAGCCTGGCCAGTTTGGCTAATGCATCTGCCCCCATGTTCTCTCTCCTATTAATGCACTCCAGGAATATGTGTTTGAACCTTTGTAGCATACCTGCTGCCAATCGTCTATAGTGGCTCATCTGATCATCCTTGGCTTCGTATTTCCCTCGTACCTGATTCACCACCAACTAAGAATCGCTATATACCAGCAATTCGTTGGTGCCCATGGCCAATGCCATCCTTAGCCCGTTTAGTAGGGCTTCATACTCCACTTCATTATTGGTAGCCTAAAAATCGAACCTTACTGCGGTTGAGAAGGTTTCTCCAGATGGGGTTTGGATGATGATTCCAGCTCCCGATGCCGATGTGGTAGCGGACTTGTCCACATGCATGGTCCAAGGTTTTCTCCTTTCTTCATTGATTGGCATGGGGAAGGTTAGTTTCACTATGAAATCTGCCATGACTTGGCCCTTGACTGCATTCCTTGGTAGATATACAATATCGAATTGTCCCAATTCTGTAGACCATTTGAGTAGTCTCCCAGCTGCATCCGACCTCTGGAGCACTTGTCTCAAAGGAAACTTTGTCAGCACTTCTGTGGTATGATCCATGAAGTAAGGCCTTAGTTTTCTCGAGCTCATAACGAGAGCATACGCCACTTTCTCCATCACTGGGTACCTGAGTTCTGCGTCCCTCAGAGTCTGGCTTACGAAATACATCGATTTTTGGTTCTTCTCCTCTGTTTTGACCAGTATTAAACTGATCATCGTCTCCAAAACAGCCAGGTATATCTATAGTATCTCACCTGGAGAGGGTTTAGAGAGAATCCTGGGGTCCGACAGCTCATTTTTTATCTCGGCAAATGCTTTCCAGCACTCCTCGGTCCATTCAAATTTGGCCTTTCTTATGACGTCGAAGAATGGTTTACACTTGTCCGATGCTTTCGAAATGAACCTATTTAACGCAGCCAATCTTCTAGTCAGATTCTGGATCTTCTTCATGTGTCTTGGCGGTTCCATCTTTATGATTGCTTCTATATTTTCTGAGTTCATCTCGATTCCTCTTGAACTAACCAAGTATCCGAGGAAGATTCCTTTGCTCACTCCGAACGTACATTTCTTCGAATTCAGCTTCAGACCATAATGTCGAAATATCCCAAATACCCTCTTCAAATGATAGAAATGATCTATCTTCTTCAGGCTCTTCACCACGGTATCATCCATGTACACTTCCACTATCCTTCCAATCTAACCCTCAAACATCTTATTTATGAACCTTTGATACGTCGCCCCTGCATTTCTCAGATCAAATGGCATATTGTTCCATTCGTAGACTCTGTTTCCTATAAAAAAAGCTATATTTGCCTTATCATCCGGGTGCATCGGGATTTGGTGATATCCCGAGAACGCATCCATGAAGCTCATAACTTCGTGCTCCGCAGTGGCGTCCATCATCTGATCAATTAATGGAAGGGGGTGGCTATCTTTTTGGCACGCTTTGTTCAGATCGGTGAAGTCTACACACAATCTCTACTATCCCTCTGTCTTTTTTTCCATCACCGGGTTTTGCACCCTTATAGGGTATCTGCATTCGCCGATCCTCCTGCTCGCCAATAGCTTGTGCACTTCTGATTCAATGGCTGCGTTCTTCTCTGGGCTAAACTTTCTTTTCTTCTAATGGAAGGGTGGGATGCTGGGATCGATGTTCAGTCTATGACACGCATATTTTGGGTGTACCCCTGGCATTTCGTTTGGATTCCATGCGAAAATGTCTAAGTTTTCCTTCAATAGTTGGATTAGTTCTGCCTTGAACTCCTCCTCCCATTCAGTCCCGACTTTTACCTTAATCTCAGCATTTTCTGGGTCTAACTGAATTGCTTCTATTTTTCCTTCCACCTAGGCTCTTCGCATTTTCATCCTAGGGTCCTCATCAGGTGTCGATAGTTTTTACCTCGGCTCCTTCGCTGCTTTTTCCCCTCTTTTATTTCCTGATCTATCGAATTAGACTGTACTTCGGTTATCACTGGGGGCTCGTTATCACCCTGCTCTCCTTCTTCCCTTCTTTTATCAAATTCCATGACCATATCCGATTCGTTCTCTCCTTGTTCTTTTTCTTGTCGTTCACCAATTTCCATTGGTACCTCAACTTTCTCTTCGCCTTCCAGAATGTCCTTAAAAGCTAGCATTTCATAATTCGTATCGTGGTAGCTCAGACCTTCCACCTTCTCTACGAAGGAACACTTCCTTGCCTTTCTTTGATTTTCGATCACTGTTGCGACCCTTCCATCTGCCATGACGAACTTGAGGCACTGGTGTAAGGTGGATGGGATGGCTCCAAGAGCGTGAATCAATGGGCATCCCAGAATGCAATTATATGTGGAGGTTTGGTCCACCACCTTAAATGTCAGTTATTTTTATATCCGGATCCTTCCGTCCGATCCTTCTAATTGTACAGATAGATCCACCTCCATGGTTGGCCTGGTTAACGCATTGTTGAAACCCTTAATTTCATCGCCACAAGGTCTCACCTTGTGATGACTTTCTCCCTCCAGATTTTCAAACACATCCTTGAAGATTATGTTGGTATACGCTCCAGTGTCTACCAGACATCTGTGTACTTTCACTCCAGATAATATAGGCGAAATGACCAAAGGGTCCGAGTGTGGGGTACTTACCCTGTAGAAATCCATCTCTGTGAAGACGATGTTGGCTTTTGTTATCCCCTTCCTCTCCGATACCAATGACCAAACTTGAGATATTTGATGGCTCAAGTCCCTCAACTCTGCCTTCTTTCTTCTTTTTGATGCCGTGGTGAGTTCCTGCGAGGTTTCGATATAAGGGATCTCCTCGGTAGGTTCCATCATGTGTATCTCTCCTGGTCTGTCGCCTCTTGGACCCTGTCTCCGATTCTATCGAACACTAGCGGTCGGCCTAGAGACGGAGGGGGTAGATGTATCGCTCCTCCATTCCTTCCTCTATCCAGGAACCTGTATCGACCCAGAGGAGGAGAAAGATTAGCATCTCTCCGATACACCCTTAGCCTCGGCACGTGCAGTATTCCTCTCAATCTTTCTTCTTTGAATAGCTTCCATAACTCTGTGATCAGGTCTCGACATTGGTCGGTATTGTGACCATGTGTTAAGTGATACATGTAGTACTTCCGAGGGTTAACGAGTTCCGAAGTCCGCAAGACAGGTCTCAGCAGCCGAAGGACCTGTTGGTCCTTCACATAGTAGAAGACCTCAGCTACATTCAGGTTGGTACCTGACTTCAACTCTTTGTACATCTACTGTATTTAGGTGTCCTCCGTGAAGGATTTGAATATGGCAGGTGCCTTATACTCCTTTGCTTCTCCAATGTTCGCCTTCCTTTTGCTCGGTTCTATCGAAGCGCTCTGGCCACCTGTCTTTTTTGCCATATTGGAGATGTTCTCGGCCTTAAATGTATTCGTTTAACATCACAATGAAAGCTGCATAAGATGCCGGCGATTTGAGCTGCATAGCTTTCTAGAGGCTAGTTTCCGGATGTAGTGCTCCCATCACCGTGATTAGGCACACCTCATCCCCCATGACTTTCCCCATAGATCTTTGTTCATTGAACCTTTTCAGGAAATCTCTCAGGCTTTCCGTAGACCCCTGACGAATGTTGGCAAGTTTATGTTTCGGCTCCTTAGGGGCTCCAAGGTAGGAATACTGCATTAAGAAAGCCTCATTCAGCTCTGCCCAATCTTTGATGGACGCTGCTGGAATTGCTCTGAACCATGCATGAGCTTTGTTTCCGAGAGTCAAAGGGAACATTCGGCATAGTGTGACTTCGTTAGAACCCTGGGCCCCCATCCACACCAAATATTTTTCAATGTGGGAGTACGGATCGTAATCACAATCGAAGACCAAGCTTGGCAGAAATTTGACCCTGTGCTGTCTAGGTGCTTTGCTGATTTCTGCCAAAAAAGGTGAAGGGGTCACCGCCTGTTGGAGAGCTCTGCCCATTCCTGACATTTATATCTCCAGGTCGGCTAAATGCTTGCTCACCTCATCGTTCACCTGGGCTTGTGGGTTCCTTGTTGGGACATTCGAAAATGCTCCCTCATTCTCCGACCAGTCTTCAAAATAGGTCTCTGCTTCTCTCGCCCTTCTATGGGAGGAAGGTCTCCTGCTCCTTTGACTCCTTGGTCGGAATTGATCTGCTGTGAAGAGACTTTCCCATGTAAGATCCTGGCTCTCCTGTGAGTATTGTGTTGGTGATGAGTAGGATCCTTGACCTGGTCGACCCTGACCCCTATTGATCCTTTTTGCCTATTCCTCAGGTAAGCAGGAGATAGTGAGGGGTTTGGATGATGGCGCCTCATTTGGGATAGAGATGGTGTTCTCCTGGGACCTTCCTCTTCCATGGGAATCTCCCGGGTTGGTGGGCGACCTCCTTTGACCCTGTGGGTGATTTTGTGGGGCTTCTTCTTCTCTAGGTACCTCTCTGGGTGGGGAATGACCTGCTTCTTGACCCCTTCTGGATCTCGGTGGTCTTCGAGCCTCCTCTTCTCCAGGCATCTCCCAAGGTAGGGGATTTCTCGCATTTTGATTCCTTCCAGGCTGTGGTTGCCTCTGAGTTTCTGCCTCCGGTCGATGGAAGTACTCGCTATGTCTTCCTTGCTGTGGAGTTTCGTTCACGCTTTCTTCTCCCCTTGCGTTCCTTTTTTGTATGAAGTTAATAGTTTCCCTTGCATCACTCCCACTGTTCACCGTGCGCTTTTCCTTCCTTGCATCCCTTCTTCTTTCCAGATCTTCCCTCAAATCGCTCTGGCTTCCTCTGTGAACGCCACTGAAGCTCAACCTTGTCGGCTGAATCGGGGGAGCTTCTATGGCGTACTCGTCGATGACTCTTCTTATCTATTCATTCATTTCTTTTATTTTCTCCGAATCCCCTAGATCAGGGATATGGGAATGGATCTCCCTGGGATCGCCGTTCCTACAGCTGGTGCACTAATTTGGACATTGTTTCCGCTTCTCGTTACGTTTCTTTGGGCTCTGGAACACTATCCCATTTCTTCATTTTTGGGGGTTGTCAAACCTTTGCTCCCATCTCTCAACAAAAAAACAGAGTAGGAAAGCTAGAATGTCGCGCTTCCCATAGACGGCGCCAACTGTTGATGCGTGTTCTTAGCTAGTTAATTTTAAGATTAAAGAAGGAGATTATATTATGATACTAAGCAAAGAACGATCACAATCAAATACAATGAACAAGTAAATATGTGAGAGATGGAGAATCCGATCAAAGACCTTAATCGATTTTATTACTCTCCTCCAAAACAACACTCATAAAGACCTCCCGATTACAAGTATAATGTCTAGTATGAGAATGAGTAACCTGCTTCTCTCTTGTGAGAGAAGCTGTTTATACTACCAACAAAAATCTAACGATTGTCCAATCCCGTGGTGCCACCTGGACGAAGACAAGCAGCCATAAATGGGGGCTGCCAGTACATCGACGACTTTTGGGAGCTGGCGCAGGGAGCCACCAGATGTCTTGCGGAGTGCAGCAGGTCTTCTTTTGTCCTTTGCTTGCTTCCCATTGGTGGATGAAGAGGGACGTGTTTGTCGTGTGTTGTCTTCTAGTTGAGAGTGCTACCCTAGACATCCATGCTTACTATTATTCTTGTCCTTTAGCCTCTCGCCACTAGCCGTTATCACAGTTGTGTCTGTACTTTGCCCAACAGTTCTGATTATCCTTCCAGTCATCAGATGGGTTGGTTTCCGAGACTATGTTGTTCGTCTGAGTCCTTGGATGTCTCCTTCGACTTCGGCTCCAAGGTGTTCTGCCGAGATGTCTCGGCCACCTATCCTCTTAGCGGGCTTCCTGCCTCTCGGTCCTTTCCTGACCTCGTCTTCTTAGGTTCCCCGGCCCTTGATGATGGGCTTATCTCTTGGGCTTCTTCCCAACTCTTCCCTGAATTGTGTCTCTTGGGCCTAAGCCATCTTTTTGGGCCGCCATCATCCAATGATATATCATTCATTCTTGTTCCTGGACTTCTTCGTGGTTGGGTCTCTTGTTCGTGACAGATTAACTTGTTGGGCTTCCGGCCCGTTTGGCATGGGGATATAATACCCATAACAACAACAAAGTTTATTTACCCAATCATTTCATTATTTTATTTAGGGTTAATTAAAAAAATACAAACTTTACTTTTGTGGAAAATTAATTCTCACCTTTGTGGGGTTCTTTTTATAGAAATTTGGTTCGTTTTTCAACAATATTTAAATGTAGTATTCTTTTTTATAATTTCTCAAAGGTGATGATTAATTTGTCAAAAGAGTAAAGTTTTTTTTTACAGTTAATCATTTTTTATTAGTTATATATATTTTAAAAGATTATTATTTTTTGTATATGTTGTTTTAATTGTTTATCAAATAGTTCAACCAGAGGTTATACTTTTTATTGATTAAATTAAATATAATTTAAATTTTTTATTACATCTTATCGGTATTATGTGTTGGTGAGCAATCAAAGACTCCCATCAATTAAATACAGAGATCACGATGAATTTATTAGTGTGACTAAACTGTACGTAATTCAAAAGCAAATGATGGATGTCTGGGTGATTCAAAACATGCTTTTAGAAAAATATATTTTGTAACTACACTTTTGGAATTTTTTTTTTCATTTATTTTAAAAATAAAGATTAATTTGTAATATAAATAAAGTTCGTAATTTTTCTTATAATTGACCTTATCTTAAGTATACTATAGCAGAAACTTTTCTGCCTACATGTCGTTTCCAGAGCGTTCCGTTATGACGTGTAATTTTCTCGCTTTTTTTAATTTTAAATAATTTTTTTTATATTTTCTTTATTTACTTATAATTAATTTCCTTATTTTGTATTTATTTTTTAAAATAATGTATTTCATTTTCTATTTATAAATCTAAATTAATTAATAAATTAAGAAAATATATTTTAAAAATATATTATTTGATTTTTATAAATAAATAATTAAAAATAAATCTATTATTATTATTAATATTGTAATATTTTGATTTTAAATAATGTATTTCCACTTCTATTCATAAATCTAAATTAGGTAAATTTTATTTTGGAGTTATATTATTAAAAATAAAAAATTGTATAATAATCCATGAGACTTTACTATTCATAAATATAAATTAGGTATAATTTATTATTATTAATATTATTATAATAATATTTTAATTTTAAATAATGTATTCCCTTTTTTATTCAGTTTTTTATTCATAAATTTAAATTAGGTTTTACTAATTTATATTTCTAAATTTGGTAAAATTTATATTGGAGTTAGATTAAAAAAATAAAATCATATATTCAATAATACTTTACTATTCATAATTCTATATTAGGTGAAATTTATTTTGGAGTTAGATTAAAAAATGGTATAATCAGACTATGTCAGCCCAATACACATAATGCTCAATTATTATTATTTTTATTATTATTGTTAATAATAATATTATTATATTATAATATAAAATAAATTTTGTGTGGATACTAATTTTATTATTTTAAAATTATTATTATCATAAATAAACATCTCCTCCTATTATATATAAACATACATCGTCACTATAATTTCAACATTCAAAACAACTGATATAAAAAAAGTTGAATGATTCATTATAATCAATAATATAATGACTACGCATCACACTTCTATTATTGATTTAATTTCTGCGAGGGCACTATGGACAATTATGGGGAGGGTTATTCGATAATGGGTTGTATAATGTCTGAATAATTTAAAGGAGGTTACATATCTTAATGTCGTTCTTATGGATGAATAGGTGTTGGTCTATCTTTCATCATATAAATTAATTAATAAATATTATCTTTGATTTTTCTCAATTTTTTTTCAAATTATAGGGATAGAAAATTAAAAGATTTGCTATGGATAAACATTTCCAATGTTTAAAAGAGGATGGCATCATAAATATTTCAAACTATAAAGTTGTGGCGAATCAACAAGACTTCTAACATTTCAACATGATTATATGATTGAATTTCATAGATTTACAACATTTAGAGGATGCAGTGATTATACCTAAATATGGGTTTGATTTCATTCCATTTGACGCAATATTACAAAACAAAGTGGAAGAATCAAACTTGATTGGTAAGTTAAATTTATTATCATGGTGTGTGTAATGTGTTGTTTTGAATTTCCTGCATACTTGTCTCATTCTGTCTTTTGAAATTTGCAGCTTACGAAACATAAATGGCTCTAAGAGTGATATATTAGATCACATTATTTAAATATTTTACTATGTAAAAATACATAAATTTTAATTGTGATTATTTACTTTTTTTTATAATTATAGATATTATTAGACAAATGACTGATGTCAGCAAAGTGCGTTACACTAAGGGTAATTCTTCTAAAAATAGTATCAAAGTGGGTCTCATTGATGCTAAGTATGTCTTTTTTATTGTATTTTTTTATTTTTGAAGTCAAACACCATATTAATTTATCAATTTTATAATTTTCCTTTCAACTTGATTTAGTGGACTACTCTTGAATGTACTATTTGGGAAAAATATGCGGATCAATTAATAGAATACTCAAAGATGGTAAAATCTGGTGTTGTTGTGTTAATTTTGAGGTTTGCTAAAATCTACAAATGGAATGGTTAGTGATATTAATTATATAATAATGTATTAATTTAAAAAAATTAAAATTATTAATATGACTCTTTTTTTTCTTTATATTATTATTAGATGATTTCAAGGTATCCGATTCGTACTATTCAAGTCAAATTATTTTGAATGATGATGGTGTTGATGAGATTCAAAAATTCAAATCCAGGTACTTTATTCTAATCTACGCATTAGATTCTTAGGTTTAATTTTCTCTTATTAATTCTTATTCATTTTTTTTCTACATAACAATGTATCAACATTGATGATAGTTAAGAGCAATTATTTTACAAATATTTCACTTCAAAACAATTAAATTGAATCTAATGAAGATTTAGTTTTATCGGATGTAAAATCAATAGTTCAATTAATCAAGACTGAAAAGATAATATATAATCTCTTCATAGTAATCTTCTTTTGGTAAATGCGCTTGCACGTGGTATTCGAACTGAAGGTGAGATTGTTTTGTGTGTTGCATCAAGTGGTATTACTTCTTTGCTATTATCCAATGGACAACACATTCTAGATTTGGAATCCTTCTATTAGTATATGAAGACTTTACTTGTCATATTAAGCCTGGAACAGAATTATCAGAATTAATTAAGCAGAAAAAACTTATTATTTGGGATGAAGCTCCGATAACCAATCGATATTACTTCGAGGCACTTAATAGAAGCTTAAATGATATATATTTTGAGATATAGAAGAGATATGCAGAATTTACCATTTGGTGGAAAGACAATTATTTTTGGAGGTGATTTTAGACAAATCTTACCAGTAATTACTAAGGGTACAAGAGAACAAATTGTGTATGCCACACTAATATCTTCTTATCTTTGGAAATATTGTAAGGTGCTTAAGCTAACAAGACACCGGAGATTGCAAAGTCAAAGCTCCGGCATCGAAAAATCTAAACAGGAGATTGAAGAATTTTTAAGATGGACTTTGAGCTTAGGAGATGGAAATCTAGGGGAAAGAACTAATTTAGGAGAGAATATTAAAATTCTAGATGATCTATTATTGAAAAATATACAAGATCATCTGGATTCTATTGTTGTGTACATTTATCCATCTGTTGCTTCCGATTACAAAAATTTACACTACTTTGAAGATAAGGCGATTCTTGTACCAATACATAATGTTGTTAAATTCATAAATGAAAAGGTGTTGTCTCGAATTCCTGGTGTAGAAAGGGAATATTTGAGTTCAGACAGTATGTCCAAATTAGATGGGGTCACAGGTAATAATGAGAATACTCAGTAGAGTTTCTAAATTCTATCAAGTGTTCAAGACTTCCAAACCACATATTGAAGCTTAAGAATGGAGTACCGATAATACTTATCAGAAATATTGATAAAAGATCTGAATTGTGTAATGGAACAAGATTAATTGTGTCAAAGATGAGAAATTATGTTATACAAGTAAAAATAACTTGTGGGAGAAATATTAGAAACATTCTCTACATAACAAGGATGACTCTTACTCTTTTTGATGATAGCACAATGATTAAATTTAATAGAAGACAATTAATTCCCTATGGTAGTGTATTTCACAATGGCGATAAATAAAAGTCAGGGACAATCTCTTCAAATAGTTGGAGTGTATCTTCAAAAACCTATTTTCACACATGGGCAGTTATATGTTGCTGTCTTAAGAGTAAAAGATCGAAAAAGTTTAAAAATTTTGTGTCTTGATGAAGAAAGTAATGTATCAAACAAAATACAAAATGTGGTTTACCAAGAAGTTTTCAATAATGTTTAATAATTTTTAATATTAAATTATACATATGCCACTTATAATTAAAACAACAATAGTATGTCAAAAAAATTTAATTTTAACAATAAAGATAAATTAAAATATGAGCTAATATAATATAATCAGAGACATTAATAATGTTATTAATTTTATTTAAAAAAATTAATGATCCCGTGTAATACGCGGGTTCCATGTTAGTGTATACATAAAGATTGAACATAAAATTTTATAAATTATACATAAAATGAATTGTTAACCATAAAATTGTATGTAAAACTAATTTTACAATTTTACGCAATAAATTGCCTTCGCAAATATATAGTGAGCTAAGTAATTGTGATTGATCACCTCTCAAACCAAATTTTTACGATTTAAGTACAAATGATCTCAAATGCATTACACTCCCCGTCATCTACAATAGCTTCAAGACAAAGTCTCTTGTGAAATGTTAATTTTGTGAGATGGATTGTGAGACGGGTCGACCCGTTGTTAAAATATACTTGTCATATAGGCAAAGTATGTTAATTTGTTGTTAAAATATGTTTTTTTAAAGTTTGATGAATAATGAATTACAATATGTTTTTAAAGTGTTATAATATGATTTACTACAAATATATGTTAACCACAAATTAATATATTTTACTTATATGGCAATCATACTTAACAATGGGTTGATCCATCTCACTATCTGTATCACATAAACCCATCTCACAAGAGAGTACATGTAACATGACGAATAAAAGTTACTTTAAATATGTATAAAATATTAAAGAGAATTAAAAGTTACTTAAAATATGTATTAAATATTAAAGAGAACTATTATGACACTAAATTAATGTATTGACAGAGTGATATTACAATATTTATTAAATAGTGTATTAATAGATATATAAAAGTGTAGTTATAAACTCTTGATAACTTTCATGTATTAATAGAATAAAAAGTGATTTTTTTAGTTCAGTGCGGTTGATGACTTTGAAAAATGAATAGAATTATGGTCCATTTAATAGTATAATTTTTAATTAATAAATGTTTGGATTTTATTTTAAGGGAAATAAATATTTTTGTTCATTAAATTTACTCATTTTTTAAATTAATTCATACGTTTTTTAATTTTTGAAATTCGTCTATTAAACTCGACAATTTAGTTTATTTATCAGCTGACGTAGGTCACCAATTAGTAAGATCACGTGGAACTTTTAACGTAACAAGAAAAATATTAGTCTTTTGCTTTTTTTTTTGAAATTAGTACTCCCTCCGTCCCGCCCAAACGTCATCGGTTGTTTTTTGTGCGTAGATTAAGGAGTATTATTATTTTATATGTAGTGGATAGTTGTATTAGTAGTGAGTGGTGGGTCACATGTGGTATATTTTTACTAAAAGTAGGAAATTTAGACATTTGGTTGGGACGCCCAATATAATAAAATGGGGACCTTTCGGTGGGAGGGAGGGAGTACATGATATTCTAAAATTTTGAATTTATCTATTAACTTTTTAAATTCAACAAAATAGTCCTAAATGTGTTAAAATGTGCCTAGTACGTGGACTTAGCCCAAAAAAATTCCCCGCAAACCTCCCCACATATGACTTGTCTCGCAAATGTTCTAGAATTAACTCTCATTATTATGACTAGCATATAACCTATCTCTCGTGAGATATATTTGTAACTTAAATGGTCTGATCTACCAATAATTCATCTCATATAAATAATAATAATAAAATAATTTTAATTGTGGATTGTCCTTAATAATAATAATAATAATAATAATAATAATTATTATTATTATTATTATTATTATTATTATTATTAATAGATTATTATTATTATTAATTATTTCATATTTAATAAAAATCATATAAAAATATAAAAATGAGTTTGACGTGTATGCCCATCAAAATTCATCCAATGCCTGCTAGCAAATAGCCCGTCCAACAAATGTCTCACCTTACCAATAATCTAAGAAACTCTAACTCGATAAATGATAGATTGTATTGGGTTAATATTGGTAAGCTCAATCCACTTTTATATCTCTAATTGGGCAAAATCATGTGATACATTGGGGAAAAAACTTTTCAAATTCTGAAATTCCAAATAGATCAACTACAATCTTCAAAATATCAAATAAAATCTTGTATAAGGAACCATAGTTAATTCTATTAAGGAAACTTGTAATTAGGTGTCATATTGAAATTAGCTGTCATATATTTTATGTTGTAAATTAGTATATTTGATTTCCGTATATCTCTCCCCTTAATTAAGGGATGTTGTTGTAATCATGTAACCTCAATTCATATTAATACCAGCTTTCCCAAATCACTAATTATCGGTGATTCTCTAATCACGTATACATGGTATTAGTGGGTTTCGATCCTACACCCTAAGTTCTACACGGCCACTTCCTTCTGCCGTCGCCACTCATTACGCGGTGCTTTTCTCTCTCTCTTGCTGGTCTTCTATCCCCGTCGTCTCTTTTTTCTCTAAATTGCACCCATGGCTGCTACTCCTATTGATTCTATTCCCGTGACCACGATGATTAATATGTACCTTCTTAAAATCTCAACTACAAATTTTTTGATGTGGCGTAGCCAATTTCTAACCACGGCCGACTGTTTTGACATCTCCGACCATCTTGACAGGTCGTCTATCGCACCACCACCAACCATCACCTCTGAAGCAGGTGTTGAATCTCCCAACCCTACCTTCTCCGCCTGGCGCTTGAAGGATAAGAAATTACTGGAGGTCATCAAGACATCTTTATCCGAGGACGCCGTGTCCGAAATTTTGGACTGCACGACAGCGAAAGCAGCATGGGTAGCGCTCGATGCAGTGTTCTCTGATTCGTCAGCCTCTCGCACACATCATTTACGGAAAGAACTTCTCTCGTTGCATCGTGGGGATCAATCGGTTGAAGAATATGGTCGTAAGTTTACGTCGTTATGTAATCAACTCTCATCAATTGATCGTCCCCTTGATGAGTCTGATAAGGCTCATTGGTTTTTGAGGGGATTGGGTGCTACATTTATGAGTTTCGCCGACACTCGAATGGCGATGTCTCCTATGCCCACTTTTCATGATCTCCTCAATCAAGCTAAGTAATATGAGCTCTTGCACAAGGCAATGGAAGGTCATGCCATCGCTCTCCCTACTGCTTTCTCTGCTGTTAGGGATGGCACCCACTCATCACACTCACAGCCCCATGGTAAATCTCAGCAATCACAGCCCCGTGGTTATTCGCAGCAATATGGTGGTTTGATCAGTGTGAAATTCACCTAAGTTTTAAGTGGATTTTTGTGGCTTTAATTCAATAATTGAGCATGATTTTAATGAAAATACTATTAATTGCTTGATTATTTGGAGAAAAGTATTTTTGTCTATTTTGCAGAAAAATAGATGATTTTGATAAAAATGGATTCTACAAGTGAAGAGGAAGATGTGGGAGAAAATGGAGCTCGATTTGGAGTTGAAACGAGCAAGAACGGGCCAAAGGAAATTTTGTTATAAATTCCATTTTTGGTCCATGAGCTAAATTATACCACATTGATTACTTACCAAAAATTCCTCTCACTCTACCACTACATGAACCCACTTGTGCCACTTTGGAAACTCACTCAAATTTCTCTTATCCTTACTACTATAAAAATCCTCTTCCATGAAAGCCACCATTGAATAATTCTCCACCCATAAAATTTTCATTAAATTGAATCATTCCAAGATTCAATAGTTGAGAGGGCTTTTAAGTAAGACCTCCATAGTTGAGATCCCCCCTCCTTTCGGGACGAGGGATCTGTAGTTTAAATATTTTCTAGATTTGAAATTTATTACTTTTTAAGAAGGTGGGGACACCAAGGAAATGATGAGCTTGGTGGATGTAAAAATTTCATTCGGTGAAATTAATCCTACTTATTATCCTTTTATTTTCTATGTTTTGGATGTTTAAATGATGTTTAGATTATGGATTAATTTGTGATAATATTTAAATTGTGATCTCGGCTTTGATTAGTTTCATTTATGGATGCTTAATTGCTTAACTTATATGTTTTGATTTGTGTGGTTAATTGTCTATTGCATGTGGTTAAACGATAGTTCAATTATGTGTCTTAGGAATTAATTGAATCATTTCATCATGTGGGTTATGTGAATTAATATGGAAAGAGTTGGAGATGACCTCTCATGTTTAGAACTATATAAATGGACACTAGAGAGGTTAGATCGAGAGGTCAATTAATCTAGTGAGGAGAACCCAACCTTAGTGAATTCATAGTACCTAGAAAGGGAATATTACCTATGATTTAGTACTTTTAGGGAACTCGTACGAGTAATTAGTATCTATTGGGAGGTGTTCACTTTGGTGTAGATCTTATGTGCTATTTGGGGTCTTTGTAAGGGCCTACATCCTCTTCATCTCGAGAGAGAGTTTAGGTGGAATTTGTGATCGCTCTTACTATGATAGCTTAAATTGAGAGGAAATTAAATGTGTTACATGATTGATCCATTTGAATTGCATCATGAAAACTTTCTTTGCATTGAAAATTTTAAAAATATTGTAATTAGTTTCTTTTCATGCTTTTATCTCTCCCTTTTCGGTCGTCCATATCTAATACGAGGTTATAACTTGAAGACCATGAATCCTAAATTCCCTTGGGTTCGATAAATTCTTTAATTGGTCTTCCCGACTAATAACGACCAATCAAATGGTGTCTGTGTCGGAGAATTTAGTTGTATTTGTGACTTCGGGTTTTGTTAAGTGTTAGGATAGGGACATTTTTTATTTGATTTATTTTTTGTTTTATGGTTGTGTTTGTAGGGACGAAAACGTGGTGCTATGGTATTGGTCTGAAGAGCAAAGGAGTGGTGCAAATTGAGGTAACGAACACTTCTCAACTTAAAATCGACTTCGTCTAATTTAATTTTGGGGGGATATTGCTTTCGTTACTTGACTTTTTTTACGGTTTGAATTATAAAAATTGCATCCATGAATTCCTACTTGATCATATTGCACCGGTGCACGTTTAAGTCCTTACACTTTTCTTTGGCACACTTTTTCTCCTTTCTTTGTTTTTGCTTTCAATAAGGAGAAAATCTATCTTAGCTCTCTTGTGCTTCATTGTGAGAAATTTTGAGACTATGATATTTTGTTGAAACTTGTGACTTGATGGATTTTTGTTTGTGTACTTGTTGAGTTATGGTTTGTGCTTGCTTTGTGTTTCTTTCACTAGCACAAGCCCATGAGCTTTTTGAGCCTTTAAATCATGAAATCAAATGTTTTTCCTTTCTTGTGTGTGCATCATTCTTTTGTGTGCATTCTAGAACTTGACATTGTGTCTTCTTGAAACTACACGTGTGTGAAGATTGTTGGAAATGATTTAAGGCCATCTTTATTTTGACAAGTCACTTAGCTAAATTAATCCTACCAAATAAAATTATTTCGTAGTTTGCCTCTTTGAGCTTATTATCCTTATTTCTTTGGCAACCTACAAATTTAGCCATTTTATCCATATTTTATATCCTAATCACCTTTGTCGATTAGTAGAGGATTAATGGGGATGAAGTGGTTGAATTGAGCTTACAAGAGAGTTTGGAAAGAGAGAAATAGTGAAAGAGGGAGAAAAGATGAAAAAAAATGGAGGTTGTGTGAAAATAAAAAAAAATGAGTGAAGCTTGTATAAAAGAAGCATAAAGGAGCTCTACTAGAAAAATGGAAAGAGACACTTGAAGAAAAGAGAGAAGAAACTCAAAAGTGGAAGAAAAGAAAATAAAGTTTCGTTTGTGTGTCGGATGGAAGATTACATTTTTCTTGAGGTGAAAAGAGAAAAAGAGAGATGAGAGTTGAAGTGATCAATCAACTTAAATTCTCTACTAATCTTGAGCTTACTTTCTTCAATATTTTCCTACCTAAGACCAAAGAGCCTACATTACAACCTCATTAAAGACCTTTTTGATTCAATGATTAATACATACAAGTGGTAGAAAGTTTAAACCTTTGGCAAGTATATGGTAATAATATGCATTTGAATTGATTTTTGAGAGTATACACTTCTCCGATACACCCCTTGAGTGTGAGAGTTAAAAGAAAAATCTAGAGAGGAGTAGTGAAACTCTCACTTGCTTGCATATTTTTTAAGCTTAACTTGTATACATTTAAATTGATGTCTTGTCGCTTGTTTTGATTGAATTGAAATAGCTTTGAAGTGACTCAATCTCATTGATATCTTGATTCAATTCTAGGTGAATTCCCCTCCTCGTTCTTTTTTTCTTTCATTGTTCGGGGACGAGCAACACTTTAAGTTTGGGGTTTGATCGGTGTAAAATTCACCTAGGTTTTAAGTGGATTTTTGTGGCTTTAATTCAGTAATTGAGCATGATTTTAATGAAAATACTATTAATTGCTTGATTATTTGGAGAAAGGTATTTTTGTTTATTTTTGCAGGAAAATGGGTGATTTTGATAAAAATAGATTCTACAAGTGAAGAGGAAGATGTGGGAGAAAACGGAGCTCGATTTGGAGTTGAAATGAGTAAGAACGGGCCAAAGGAAATTTTGTTATAAATTTCATTTTTGGTCCCATGAGCTAAATTATCCCACATTGATTACTTACCACAAATTCCTCTCACTCTACCACTACATGAACCCACTTGTCCCACATTGGAAACTCACTCAAATTTTTCTCATCCTTACTACTATAAATACCATCTTCCATGAAAGCCACCATTGAACAATTCTCCACCCATAAAAATTCCATTAAATTGAATCATTTCAAGATTCAATAGTTGAGAGGGCTTTTAAGTAAGACCTCCAAAGTTGAGATCTCTCCCCCTTTCGGGGCGAAGGATTCGTAGTTTTAAATATTTTTTTAGATTAGGAATTTATTACTTTTCAAGAAGGTGGGGACGCCAAGGAAAGGATGAGCTTGGTGGATGTAAAAACTTTATTCGGTGAAATCTAATCCTACTTATTATCCTTTTATTTTCTATGTTTTGGATGTTTAAGTGTTGTTTAGATTATGGATTAATTTGTGATATTATTTAAATTGTGATCCCGGCTTTGATTAGTTTCATTTATGGATGCTTAATTACTTAACTTATATGTTTTGATTTGTGTGGTTAATTGTCTATTGCATGTGGTTAGAACGAGAGTTCAATTATATGTCTTAGGAATTAATTGAATCATTTCATCATGTGGGTTATGTGAATTAATATGGGAAGAGTTGGAGACGACCTCTCATATTTAGAACTACGTAAATGGACACTAAAGAGGTTAGATCGAGATGTCAATTAATCTAGTGAGGAGAACCCAACCTTAGTGAATTCATAGTACCTAGAAAGGGAATATTACCAATGATTTAGTACCTTTTAGGAAACTCGTATGAGTAATTAGTACCTATTGGGAGGTGTTCACTTTGGTCTCGATCTTATGTGCTATTTTGGAGTCTTTGTCAGGGCCTACATCCTCTTCATCTCGAGAGAGAGATTAAGTGGAATTTGTGATCGCTCTTACTATGATAGCTTAAATTGGGAGGCAATTAAATGTGTTACATGATTGATCCATTTGAATTGCATCATGAAAACTTTCTTTGCATTGAAAATTTCAAAAATATTGTAATTAGTTATTTTTAATCTTTTTATCTCTCCCTTTTCGGTCGTCCCTAACTAATACGAGGCTATAACTTGAAGGCCATGAATCCTAAATTCCCTTGGGTTCGATAAATTCTTTAATTGATCATCCCGACTATTAACGACCAATCATGGTTCATCCAAAGGGCCATCTCACAGAGGTTTTAATCGACAAGGTGGTCATCGTCCCCTCCGCTGTCAAATATGTCGTGGTCCTCACTATACCGATAAATGCCCACAGTTTCTCAATGCTTGGAATGATGTCTCCTCAGCAAATTTAGCCCAGGCTTTCTCCTCTCAATGTAATGTTTCTGCACCAACTCTTGACTGGTACTAGAATTCGGGTGCTTCTGCACACATGACAAATCAGACCTCTGCTTTGGACTCATTTGAGCCTTATTCTGGTAACGGTTCAGTAATTATTGGTAATGGTAGTTCTTTACACATTTCACATGTTGGCAGTACTTTGATTTCTGATGATGTTAAATTACTGGATGTGTTGGTTATGCCTCACATTACCAAGAACCTTTTAACTATAAGCAAACTAACGTCTGATTATCCAGTTGATGTTATTTTCTCTGATAAATTCTTTGCCATTCAGAATCGGATGACAAAGAAAATTCTGGCTCAGGGAAGGTGTGAGGGGATTATACTTACTTGATCGGGGTGTTCCAGCTTTGGTGGTAGCAATTAAGTCAAATAATTTGAAGGCTAGTTTTCACTTATGGCATTTATGCTTGGGGCATGTCCCATTTTCTGTTATTTCACAATTAAATAAATCAGGGCATTTATCTATCACTTCTATTTTATCGAATCCTTCTATGTGTGAACCTTGTAAATTGGCAAAGAGTACGAGATTATCCTTTTAGTTGAATGAAAAAGGTGCTACTTATGTGCTCGAATTGATTCATTATGACTTGTGGGGTCCTGCACCCGTCTCTACTTCTGATGGCTTTCATTTTTATATTGTATTTGTGGATGACTACTCACGGTTTTCTTAGATTTTTCCATTACGTGCTAAGTCTGATTTCTATGATATTTTAGTACGATTGCACAAATTTATCTGCAATCAGTTCTCTAGTACTATTAAAAATTTCCAGAGTGATGGGGTACATAATTTGTTAATACTAGAGTTCGTGATTTTATGCATCTTCACGACATTCATCATCGTATGTCTTGTCCATATACACCACAACAAAATGGCAGGGCTGAATGAAAGCATCGTCATATTACAGAGACAGGTCTTTCTACGCTTTTTCATGCACATGCACCAGCTTCTTTTGGTTTGTCTTCTTTGCCACGACCGTCTATATTATTAATAGGTTACCATCATCCATTCTATCTGGCATGTCTCCATTTGAGTTTCTTTATGGCATTGCTCTGAATTATAGAAACTTCAAGCCTTTCGGTTGTCAGGTTTACCATTTCTTGAAAGATTATGCAGCCAACAAATTGTCACCTCAAAGTCGTCCATGTGTTTTTCTGGGATACAGCAGCTCGCACAAGGGTTTTCGATGTTTGGATCTGACATCTTCTCGAGTTTTTCTTACTCGGCATGCTCAATTTGATGAGTTTTTTTTTTTCGTACTCCCGAGCTTCTTCATCATCCCAACTAGATGATTTTTAGATTATGTCATTTCTTGACATTTCAGACTCTGGAATAGGCACTCTATCCTCTCAGATTCCCATGCACTTGCCTTCACCCACGTCGGTTTTCCAGCCAGAGCGTCTGATTTTACCTGATCATGAACAGGTCCCTGCTTCTACTGTTATTTCTCTCACTGAGCCTGCTATCCCTGACTTGCCAGCTCCTGCAGGACCTCAACCGGATCATGCTGAACCACTGCCTGCTCTTATGCCAACTCACCCAATGATTACACGTTCCAGGGCTAGGGTTTTCAAACCTCGTTACCCAGTTGATCTTGCTTCTACAGCTCTCCTTACTTCTCTTGTAGTTACTTCTGAACCTCATGGTTTCAAGACCGCTGCCAAATTCCCCGAGTGGTTAGCTGCTATGCAAGAGGAGATTGATGCTCTTCGGGCAAATCAGACTTGGGAGTTGGTTCCTTGTCCTCCAGATACCAACATAGTTGGGTCGAAATGGGTCTACAGAATAAAGTTTCATGTAGATGGAACTATTGAGCGCCATAAGGCCTGGCTGGTTGCTCAGGGCTTCACCCAGGTTCCTGGCACTGATTTTCATCATACGTTATGTCCGGTTGTTAAGGCTGCCATAATTCGTCTTATCTTGGCTCTATCAGTTCATCACAACTGGCATCTCCATCAGTTAGATGTCAAGAATGCATTTCTCAATGGCATTCTTGACAAGCCTGTCTTCATGTCTCAGCCTCTTGGTTTTGTGGATCCTTGATTTTCGGATCACGTTTGCCGCCTTAAAAGGCTCTCTATGGTCTGCGACAGGCTCCTCTTGCTTGGTTTAAGTGCTTCAGCACTTATCTTCTCAATTTGGGGTTCTGTCAGAGTCGTTGTGACTCATTCTTATTTAACTTTTCACAAGGCATGTCTGTTATTTTTCTTCTGTTATACGTGGACGACATTATTGTAATAGGAAATGACTCTGCCATGCTTCGAGACTTTATTTCTCGTACTCATCGAGAATTTGCCATCAAGGATCTTGGTCGGCTTAACTATTTCCTTGGCCTTGAGGTCTCCTACACTTCAAAAGGCCTTTTTGTCGGGCAGGCAAAGTATGCTCATGACATCTTGAACCGTGCTGAGTTAGTTGAATCCAAACCGGTCTCGACTCCTTTAGCAGCAAGTGAGGTTCTTGTTAGTCATGGGTCACCATTTTGAGATCCAACTCTATATCGTTCTCTGGTTGGTACTCTTCAGTATTTAACCATCACTCGTCCCGATTTATCTTATGCTGTGAATCTTGTAAGTCAGTTCCTACACTCTCCTATGGATGATCACTTCTTGGCTGTGAAGAGGATTCTTCGTTATGTGAAAGGCACTATTCGTTACGGTCTCTCTTTTCAGAAGCATCCAGAGAATTCTGTTGTGGGTTACTCTGATGCTGATTGGGCACGTTGCATAGAGACACGTCGTTCCACATACGGTTACTCTATCTTTCTTGGAGGTAATCTAATTTCTTGGAGTGCCAAGAAGCAGCCTATAGTTGAACGTTCCAGTTGTGAATCAGAATATCGAGCGATGGCCAATGCTGCAGCTGAGTTATTTTAGGTTTCGAATCTTCTTCAAGAGCTTCGCATGTTGTCTTCCTCACGGCCCATTTTACTTTGTGGCAATAAAAGTGCTATCTTTTTAAGTTAGAACCCTGTTGCTCATAAGCGGGCCAAGCACATTGACCTCGATTATCATTTCGTTCGTGAATTGGTGTCGTCTGGGAAGCTTGAAACTCGATTCGTTCCATCTCATCTTCAACTGGCGAATATTTTCATGAAAAGCCTACCTCGTCCGGCTTTCGAATTCTTACGCTCCAAGCTTTGCGCTTGCTTGCACCCCACACAGCGCTTGAAATGGGTATTAAGGGAACTTGTAGTTAGTTGTCATATATTTTATGTTGTAAATTAGTGTATTTGATTTCCATGTATCTCTCCCCTTAATTAAGGAATGTTGTAGTAATCCAGTAACGTCAATTCATATTAATACCAGCTTTCACAAAAAACCAATTGTCGGTGATTCTCTAATCACGTTTACAAATTCATTTTTCACTAATTTGTGAACCCATTAAGATATGTCATTATTATTCATTTTCAATTGCATGAATTTGATTCACATTAAGTTATTGCTCGTTTGTTAATGTCTTGGACTGATGTCAATCCAAATTGGCATTTCTACGATTGAAAATCATGACATAAATTTCAATAGTCTTTAAAATTTTAGTTAGTCAGAAGAAGAGTGACAAGATTTTAAGGTTCAATGCGAATCAAATGTATTTCCATAAATCAAGTTAAATATAATAAAATTTAGAAAAATGAGAAATGAAATGTCATATACGTAACTAGTAAGGTGATCTATTCTTGTTGATAAATAGACCAAATTTTTGAAAATTTGAATGTAAATGTAGCAGTCTCAAAATTTTGAAATAAGATGTGAATTTAAAGGATTACAAAATTTATTCTTCTTGCCACATTAAAAGTGCCATGTGGCATTACTGTTGGGTAATGGGTAATCTGCTACAACTAGTAAGTAGATTAAATTTTCGAATTTTAGAAAATTAATGAGGCAATTTAAAAATACGAAAACATGTGGACTAATTTAAAAAATTAGTAAACTTTAACAGAGTAAAAAAAATTATTTTTCCTTATTTTAAGGTGCACTATATACTTAGTAATATTTTAGAAATGACATTTCGTAGTTGTATTTAAGCTTTTCAGGTTGGAATGAGAGATGAGGGATTTTTTGAAAGAGCGCGTTTGTGCGGTACAGTTTCTAGACTCAGGCTGAGTAAATTGAATGTACCTATGCATTGTAAAATGTACTACGTTCTTTCAATCTTTATGCTCTCTCCATCCGATTTTAAGGTATCTATTTACTTTTGCACGTGAATTAAGAAATATTATTATTATAGATAAAATGGGTAGTTATATTGGAGGACGTCTCATTTCAATGTTTATATCTCCCTTTATGATAGATGGGACCCACATAAATTAATTATTTATTTATCTATGGCCCACACTAATAAACTTATCAATTTTACATTAAAATAATATTTTTCTCACCTTACTATATATTAAAATATTATTTCTTAATTTCCGTATAAAAAATAAATATAAAGTTTGAAATGGGACGGAGGAACTATATTAGGGTTGTAAACGAATAGAATAGAATACTAAGGTATTTGAATGATATTTGATTAAATATTTGAATATTCGAATTCGAATTCGATTATAATCGGACGGTGGGTTCTGGCCTCCCCCGAATTAGTCGGTCTACGGATCGGATACCGGTGCATCAAAAAAAATAATTGAATTCGAAATCGGATTCGTATTCGATTCGAAAGTAATAAACGAACTATTCGAATATATTCGAGTATTCGAATTTGAACATTCGAAATTAAATATTTGAATTCGAATTCGAATTCGATTCGAAATTATAAATTCATTTTTTTAAAATAATATTTTTTTATTTCTTGTACTATTAATAAATTTAGGAAGAAATACTCACTAAATATATCAACCATTAAATTATTAAAAATTATAATTAAATAATTCACATTATATATAAAAAAATAAAAATATATCTTTTTCTCTTTATTTTAAGATAGTAATAAATTAGATAATATACATATTCATTTATATATATAAAACAAAATATTATATTTTATATATAAAAATATATAATTATTTAATATTAATAATATAAAATTAATATATATATATATATATATATATTATTATTCGAATATATTCGCGAATATTCGAATAGAATATCTTATGAATCATATTCGATTCGAATATTATTCGAACCAAGATATTTATTCGAATTCGCATCCGAATTCGAATTTTTCGAATTCGAACATTGATATTCGAATTCAAATATCAAATCGAATTCAAATTATTTGATTCATTACAACCCTAGACTATATATTAATAATAGATCTTAATAATTACTTATATATGATTTTCTGTGAATTATAAATGAATAAAATATGCCTACTCTTGCACTAAATTAATTACACGTGGTGCATGAATATTTTTTTTTGTCTCCATAAAGCAAGATGATAGTGGGGTTTATACTTTATGATTCGACATACTGCAGTAAATAATGATATAATATTAATTGATTTGGACATTTGTGTAGGTATCTTTGCCTCTCTATGTTGGGCTAATAAGTTGCGTGAGAATCTCTCTTCACTCCTCTCCCTTTCCCTCACTATCGATCGAAAGATTTTTACCTTTATAAAAATAGAGCGAGGCTCTCGTGGCCGTGGCCATGGGACACCATACCCTTTTACAATTTAAATTTATAGTAATTCATAGTTTAAATAGAATATAAAGAGGAGAATTGTGTTCACATGGGGACACAATGTGTCCCAAAAACGCAGGGGCTTTTACCATTAATTTTTTTTTTATTATATGTTAAGATCTTAAACTCCATTTGGATTAAAGGGTTTGAATATTTATGAGTTCAAACTACAAATGCCATGTAAATTTTTTGATGGAATATTATAAAGAGATTTGTAAAATTAAATTTTCAAATAAATATATTTTGACTTTTGAGGTAAAAATTTATGTGGCTATAAATATATTAGAATGATCATTCTCTTAAAACGAATAAGAAATAATTGAAAGTGATAACTGTTCAATTAAACTATTTTAAATAATTCGCAAGATCGATAAAGAAATAATAATAATATTTTTTTAAAAGTGATACATAACTAAAAATAATTGAAACAATAAAAAATAGACCAACATATGATTAGCTAATATTCATAGTATTTATTGTTAAACGATCACCTCATCTAAAGGCTTAAGCTGATAAGGAGATGAACCATTTAATACTTAATCAAATCAATTAATCACTCTAACACGCCCCTCACATGCAGGGGGAATTTTGCCTCAAGCCTTGCATGTGGGACTTTTCTCATAAATGGGTGGCGGTGAGGTTCGAACCCTGGACCTTTGTTAATTCTGGGCTCTGATACCATGTTAAACACGCCCCCTCACATGCAGGTGGGCTTAGTTTTTGCCTTCAAGACTTGCATGTGGAATTTTCTCATAAATGGGTGGGGGTGAGGTTCGAACCCTGGACCTTTGTTAACCATGGGCTCTGATACCATGTTAAACGAACACATAATCTAAAAGCTTAAACTGATAGGGAAATGCACCGTTTAATACTTAATCAAATCAATTAATCACTCTAACATTTATTATTATTATTTTAATGTTCAATTATTACATCAAATAATGTCACTTGAAAATTCATTCTTGAGAATATATATATATATATAAAATGAATTTATTCTTATGCATTTGGATGTACTTCATGTTTAAAGTATTTTATTTTATTTTAAAGAGTATTTTTTTTAATTTTTAATGTAACATAAATACTTATGTAAATTGGATTCACGATGTAAAATGTGTGGTCTCCCCTTCCAATGCTATATACCCTATGTATTGTTAGGATGTTTAAATGAAGAAGGATCATATGGTTTATAAGGATTTATAATGTAAACTCAGATTACAAGAGATTAAACTCTTAATTAAAAGGATAGGTTGAGAATTAGTGTGTTCAGAAAAAACGATTAAATCACCAAGACGAAAATTGTAAAATTTAGTGATGTCTATTATAGGTGGCGTCCTCGGCGAAGAAACGAATATTTTTGGTTTTGAACTCTGTGAAGAGAAATCCATGGTAATGAATTAGAGTTTTGTGTTTAATTTGTATGAAAAGAATTGTCGATCTAATTGCAATTAAGGACACCAAATCACCTCAAATGATGATAAAGGCAGAGAAGGAAAAAAAATAAAAAAAGTCCTCCTTTAACATACTAGGAGATAAAATATATCGAAAATCATTTGTTACCACCAAATACAAAATAATACTCCCCCTTTCCCACAGTAGCCTCTTTTTTCCATTTTGGTTGTCCCACCCAAAAGATCCTCTTTCCTTTTTTACACATGGGACCCACTCATCCCCTCTAATACAATTAAAATATGGGGCTCATACTCCCACTAATACAACTACCCACTACACATTAAATAATAATACTCCTTAATCCACGTGCCAAAAAATAAAAACTACCCTTGCCGTTGGATGGAGGGAGTATATTTTTTCTGTTTCATAATAGTTTTCACGATTTTCATTTTCATTCGTCCCAAAAATTTTTCACATTTTTTAAAGGTAAAACAGTCAAAACTACGAGCCTTCCCTTACACTTCATGTCCGACACCATTGTTATAACAGTGAATGTTGGATAAATAAAATAGAAAAATAAACATATCCAAATATGGCTTTAAAATGCTGTGAATTTAACGACAATTAGGGATGCGAATTAAATTGACTTAGACGACTTGTTGGGAGTTTGATTTCTACTATTGAGATTTGATTGTGTGAATGATATGCTTGACTTTTAATTTATTAATTAATTGTGATTAGCTTGTTAATCCAATTAATTATTGTTACTCCCCCTCCCCTTATACGTATTCATTTTGTCATTTTGTTCTATTCCATTACAAAGTATCCATTTCCTTTTTTAGATTGATGCAACCACACGACCCCACACTCAACACTAATACAACTACCTACTACACATTAAAATATTATTTCTCTCACCTCAAAATACATTAAATTATTATATTTCTTAAACCACGTACCAAAAGCAAAGGACTACGTTTCAAGGGGACGGAGGGAGTATTTGTTTTTATTGGTTGAGTATTTATGATTATGTACTAATTGTGTTTTGGTTTTGATCGACTTAATTATCTTGATATATCTATTCTAAAGTAATTTTCTAATATAAAAATTTTAAAACATGAGTGTTGATTTAATGTCATTAAAAACTTTAAATAACAAATAATATTTTAAAATTTTAATTGGTTGAATAACTAATAAATTTAATATTTACTTAATATTAATTTTATTTCACCAAATTAATTGAATAATAATGAATGTTTTGACTTAAATTTGTAAGAAAATTTTATATTATTTTTTTAAAATATATAAAAATACTCCTTAATAAGAATTTAGCATAATTATTGTTTTATAAAAATAATTTAATTGCTATTAGAATTATGAGTGAGGCTTGCGTGCACCCGGGCGCACGGAACACATTCCGTGCGCCTTTAGAAATTTTGTATTATGGGTAAGGGCACATTAATTTGGTCTAAAGGGTATACACTTTAATTACTAAAAGGTACACAATTTTGTTCTAAAGGGTATACACTTTTCATTAATATTTTTTTTCTTTAGAAAATAAAGGGTACACATTTTTATACTAAAGGGTATACAATTTAACACAAAATTCTAAAGGCGCACGGAGTGTTGTTCGTGCGCCCAGATTTTTCTTTAGAAAATAAAGGGTACACATCTGTATACTAAAAGGTATACAATTTAGCACAAATTTCTAAAGGCGCATGGAAAGTGTTCCGTGCGCCCGGGTGCACAGGAGCTTTTGCCTAGAATTATTAAAAAAAAAGAAACTTTAGTATAATTATTACTTTTATAAAAATAATTTAAGATTTTAAGTTAATGAAAAAAAAATCATAGTCATAACATAATAAATATAATTATTTAAATTAATTCAAAAATCTTAATTTACTCAATTCAAATATGTTTTTATTCTTTTAAAAATTTGCTAAATAAGACATTTAAGTCATTATATTTATATCTCCATATTTAATTTTATTATTAAAATATAAATATTTAATTTTTGAGCATATTCATATCCCATGCATAATGTATAGACACATTAAATGTAACAAAAATTTAATACTAACGTATTAATAATATCATATGGAGATATATAAAGATGTTACATGCTAAAATTCATAGGTATTAATACAATTAATTGTCTATTAATTAAGTTCGAGACACAAAAAAAAACCCAAAAATGTTCCAAAAATTTATGAAAAGTCAATACATGCATGTAACAGTTATATTAAAGGAAAATAGATTTTTTCGTCCGTTAACTTTGTCCAATTTTGAATTTAGTCCATAAGTTTTTCACTTTTTGAAAATCGTCCATTATATTTGCAAAATTTTGAAAATTGTCCATTATATTTGAAAATTTTGAAAATGGTCCATCATATTTACCAAGTTCAACAAAATCGTCTATTTCAATAGATCATTAGCAGGTTATTCTAAAAGATAAAAATAAAAAATATATATAATATATATATATATATATATATATATATATATATATATATATATATATATATATATATATATATATATAAAATGGTCCATCATATTTACCAAGATCAACAAAATCGTCTATTTCAATAGATCATTAGCAGGTTATTCTAAAAGATAAAAATAAAAAATATGTAATATATATATATATATATATATATATATATATATATATATATATATATATATATATATATATATATATATATATATATATATATATATGTACTATTTTACAAAATAATAGCCCCCACTAAGAATTTATATTATACTCCCTCCGTCCGTCCGAAAGAGGGCATTTTGCTTTTGTGCACGTTGATTAAAAAGTATTATTATTTAATATTTAGTGGGTAGTTGTATTAGTGGGAGCGTGAACCCCATATTTTAATTGTATTAGTGGGTGTGTGTGTGGATCCCATCTGTGTAAAAAATGAAGTGGCCCTCTTTGAAACGGACAATCAAAATAGAAAAAAGACCCTCTTTCGAGCGGATGGAGGAAGTATCAATATTTAGTTAAATTTGCTCCACTTTAGTATTGAGATTAATATTATTTGTTTGGTATACGGAAATGAAAATGAAAAGTGAGATAAAATTGGTTAAATAAAAATATGATATAAATTAATTGGAGTGAAAATATTCAAATGACCTGCCATAGCAGGTCAAAGGACCAAAATATTGAATTTTATGAAGTTAATGGACTAATTTCAAAATTATTATAAAATTAACGGACTAATTTCAAAATTGAAAAAGTTAATAGACTAATTTCCAAATGAATGAAAGTTAACGGACGAAAAAATCTATTTTCCCGTTACATTAAATATTCAAAAATTGAAAGCGTTCAATATGTATCAACTGAGATACTTTTTTACATCCACAAATCATTTTTGTTATAATGTCCCATAGTATAGATGGATTCAAGTTTTATTATTAATTTATTTTATTTATTCACCATAATATAATTAGATTAATATTAATAAATTATACATAACTATTATTATAACAAATAAAAATTAAAGAAAAAAGTTATCAGCATAAGAATATATTTTACACTTAAAATAAAGTTATGATTTTAAATTTTAAAATAAAATTTTTGTAACCGCGTTATACGCCGGTAATTATTCTAGTATATAATATATATATATATATATAATTCATATGGATAAGTGTATAGTGTAACGTAGACTCTCCATATCATTAGAATTTCATTTACTCATGAGTAGACATTGAATTGGTTTATATAACCAAAAAATTATTTGAAATTGATAAGAGAATTCAATCCACACTTTCTAAATTATATGAAAAGGGAATAATAGATATAAAAAAAATCTTATAATTTATACTCCCTCCGTCCCAAAGATATTGACACACTTTCCTTTTTGGGTTGTCCCACATAAATTGACATATTTCCTTTTTAAGAATATGGGACCCACACAAAAATAATTTATTTATTTACATGGACCCACACACCCATCACACTCACCACTAATACAACTACCCACTACACATTAAATATTATTTCTCTCACTTCACTTTACATTAAATTATTATACTCCTTAATCTCCGTGCCCAAAAAAAATGTGTCAATACTTCCGGGACGGAGGGAGTATATTAATTCGTACATAGGGAGAGATGGCTAATGGTGAGCATCAACCCTATGTACATTTTGATGTCTTGGTGATGATCTACAATATTGGTAATTCGAGAAGAGCCTTGATACATTAGTGATAGTCTCTAATTTATTTCTCAATTAGGGATAAATATCGGGGTAATTTAACTTTTATTAATAAAAGAGGATAGCAAAAAGAGATTTAAAAGTAAATGAGGTTACAAGTTTGTGGTGGAGTGAAAAATGTGTAATTTATACTTCCTCCAACCTTAAATTATACTTTTAATATAGATACGGAGTTTAAAATTTATTTTTTGACCAACTTATTAACTTATACAAGGATAGTATTATACGGAGTTTAATTTTTTTTTTATCAACTTACTCCCTCCGTCCCGGGAAGTATTTCGCGTATTGGTGTGCGCGGAGTTTAAGAAAATTTTGTATTTTTATGTATAAAGTAAGAAAGAGAATATATATTTTAGTTGATTTAATGAAAAATGTGTGTAAAGTTATTGAGAGATGTGAAAAAAGTGTGTAAAGTTTTTGGGAGATGTGAAAAAGTAAGTATTATATTGGGATATGTGTAAAAAGTGAGTATTAGTATAATGTATTTTTTACCAAATTTAGTAAAAGTAAAGTGTGAAATACTTTGAGGGACGGATGAAAAAGGAAAGTGTGAAATACTTTGGGGGACGGAGGGAGTATTAACTTATGCAAGGATGATATAAATTCACTTCACCATAAAATGACATTAAATGCACGACGATCCCCTAATGCAGTCCATGGTGTACACATGGCTCGACACTATGTTTGCTATTGTAGTTGTTGTTAATAATTCTAGAAAATAATCAGAAAATCTTGTATGTTCGCACTTACTTTGATCAGATTAGGTTTATTAATCTTGAAAAATCGAGTATTATTTAATTGGTTCATTGTTATTGGTTCATGAGGAACTGGTTGTTCGAGGAGCTTTTACCTCACGAGCCAAAAATCAAATATTTTAGGCATGGCATCCAAAATGCTATAAAGTTTCCAATAGGTATGATACTAAACTTGATAATAATATTAATATACTTCATTTGTTTTATAGAAGTGATTATATTTTCTCCTTTGATAGTCTAAAAGACGTTTGCACATTTTTATAGTTAGATATACACTCAATACAATTAACTTCTTAATAGATTTTATTTTAAAAATGTCATAATCACCTACACATAATATATTTTTTTATTTATTTATTCCAAAAATACTTCTCATATCTTATTACACTTTTTACAATTTTCTCATTTATTTGTCTCATTACTCTTTTCACACACAAAAAATAATAAAAATTTTGAAATAAACAACTTTGAATATATATATTTTCAAAAATATTAATTTCACAACTCATACTCCCTCCTTATTTTACAAAAAAAACATGTGCCACTACTTACTATTAATACAATTAATCACTACATATAAAATCTTAAATATATTAATTTAGAGTTATTTTGTACACGTTTCGTCCCCAAAATGATTTATCCTATACTATGTCAAATTAATACGAAGTTTTGATTCTTATGTGGCGTCTCTAAAAATAAGTTGTATATGTGTCAAAATTAAATATAATTAAATTAAATAATGTGTAACATTTATATTATATTTAAATATTATGAGAACATTTATGTGTATTAAATATTTACCACGTTAATTGTGCAATTATCATTAATAAAAATTCTAAGAATATTATTAATTCTATTTTTTGTTACATTGAATATAATTAGTTAATTTTTAATAAATAATTACACAACAATTCACTATAAACGTGTCGTCTCCAAAATAATTTATCCTATATGTCAAATTAATATGAAGTTTTGATGCTTATATGGCGTCTCTAAAAATAAGTTGTATATGTGTCAAAATTAAATAGAATTAAATTAAATAATGTGTAACATTTATATTATATTTAAATATTATGAGAACATTTATGTATATTAAATATTTACCACATTAATTGTGCAATTATCATTAATAAAAATTCTAAGAATATTATTAATTCTATTTTTTGTTACATTGAATATAATTAGTTAATTTTTAATAAATAATTACATAACAATTCACTATAAATATTTTTTTTATGGGTTCATGTTTATTCACATTATCATTTAATATAATAAATAGTTAAAAATTTCTAAAATAAAATAAAATTATATTTAATATATTAAACACTAAAAATGAAGCAGATTATAATTCATTCACGACATAACAAATTCGAAGACGAATAATAATTTGTTATTGAAAAGAGTAATAAATTATTAATTTGATGAGTAATAAATTATCATTAAAAGAATAAAAAATTTAATGCACCGTACAGTACAATGAATTCATAAAATAATTTGTGTTAATAAAATTATTTAATTACTTTTAAAAATTTATTATGCGGTCGACAAAGTCATTTGTAACAACAAATTTTGTATTTATAAAATAATAAATACAAAAGAAATCACAATGATAATCCGAGATGGATTAAACTTGAGAATTTAGGAAAACAGCTTCTATTTATCCTCTGATTCCTCTCTTGAGTTGATTTCTTGACTTCCTCAACTTTCGGAGCCGGATCTTCAGATGAAGCTTGTCCGAGCTCGGGGTTGACTTGAAGCTTTAAAACGTTTATCCGAAGGCGTCGAGCCTTTGTTCGGATCAAATGTTGACTTGAATATTTGTTGTGAAGTACGACACTCAATTTGGTAAAACGTTGACTTCACGGAGACAGATGGATGAATTTGATATGAAGAACGCCGGATCAAAGAGGCTTAGCACCTTGGTCTTTGATCGGAGGCTGTTCTTGACTTGAAGATGACTTGAACTTGATCTGAAGATCTTGAGTGTTCTTCGACTTTATCTTGATCTTGAACTTGGTCTTGATCTTGACTTGAACTTCACTTGACCGGATCTTGATCGAACTTGATTTTCACTTGAATCTTCAGAGTTCTTCAGGTCTTCAGGATTTTCAGAGTGAATGGAATGAGGACTGAAGGTCCTTATTTATAGGTAGAGAAAATAACCACTTGAGAGATATTTTCTCCTTCAAAAGATGTGTTGGGCTTTTCTCCTTTAATTAAGCCTGCTGGACTGGATATGGGCCTATTTAATTTAAATAAGCCTGCTAGATTTGACTTGGGCCTTTTTAATTTAATTAGGCATGCTGGGATTTTGACTTGGGCCTTTTTAATTTAATTCGGCCTACTGAATTTGATGTGGGCCTATTTAACTTGAATGAGACTCTTTTGACTTGGATCGAGCCCATTTGACTTGGATTTGAACTCAAATAATTATATTAATTATCAATTATTTATTTACTTATCCTAGGAATTAATTTATTTAAATCCCTTAATAAATAAATATTTAATCAATATTCAATATATTTTCCTTAGCATATATTTAAGCAGCAATAAAATTTAATTGCCTACAAATGCCCCCTTGCATTTTGTTCACTGAAACTTATTTTGAAGTGGACAAATTGCAATCTATAACTTATCTCCTTGTATGTTCTTCTTGGTCCATTAATTTACCTTGGGCTCTCTTTATTTTACTCTCCAATACTTGGACTTCTATCTTTTTCTGGGTGCGAATAGATAACCTGAAATATTTCTTGCAAATATATCCAAATACACATGCAATCTTTGCAAAGGGCTTATTTTATGCTCGCTGAACTGATTTTATTCAATTCGTATTTTCAAGATATGCTCTTGATATTATTCCCATATTTGAATGCCAGTAGATATCTTCGTCGACCCATATTTGCAAGATTTAATCTGGATATATTTCTACACTTTGAATAAATACCCAAAAATATCTCTACAGATATACTCAAATATTCATGCAAGGGTTATCACCAAGGATTCCCAACAATATATAACAACAACCCCAGCACTCCACTTTTCTACCTCAAAGTCTCGACTACTAACACTGCTTTCCTTTGCAGGTTCTTGCCTCCACATTCAAAGGCTGTTTGCAGCACAAGAAACTCAGGCATTCATCAATTATTACCAAAGTAACCATCTCCTTTCCTCCCCATTCCCTTTTCTTTTACTGCTTTGCTTCTTGCTCTTTTTCCTTGCACATATCTCTATTTATTTGCTTTACCTGCATATATTTGCTTCTTGTTTCTTGCTGTTTCTACTATCTACATCGGCTCTCTTCAAGATTCCCTCGAACGAAATTGGTTCCCCTCTCCTCGAATCCCCAACAGTGGTGTTTCAATTGATGATGGACGCAGCGATAGTTACAGACCCGTACCCGCATATAGAAGAAGACGGTGCTTCATACCCCAAGGTTGAAGTTGGACCAACATCATCGAGGTGGAGAGCAACCGACGGCGGACCACCCATGGTGGTTGCTTGTCGGGCTCGCACCGTGAGGTGGAGAGTGGTCAACGGCGGACCACCCATGGTGGTTGCTTGTTGGGCTCACACCTCCGATGACGTTTGTGGCGAATATATGAAAAGAGACCCGATCATGCGACTCAGTATTGTGACGAGCAATGGTGGTAAGCAGCTGATGGGGAGCGGGAGATCCGGTGGCAGCCACGTGCAGCGATTGGTGGCGAGAGGGCTTGAATTATGGTGGTCGGAACCGAAGATCGCAGCGGCAGGCTTAACTTCTCCGATTAACAGCGGGGAGACCTCGGTGGATCAGCAGTGGCGAGCAGTTGTGGAGGCATCAATGGCGGTCCAACAGAGGCGGGAATCCGATCCGATGGGACTTTTGGTGGCTGAGCGAGCAGTCGACGACCGGCAAGAAGGGCACGGACGCAGGATGCAGGCGAATCAAGCGATGGTCGATGATCCAGCGGCCGTTGGCGGTCCATCAATGGTCAATGGTGGCCGGTGGTTCTCCGAAGGCAGTGAGGATCTCGCGGCGAGCAAGAAACACCAGGCAGTAATGGCGACCGGTAAGCGCTCTCAGCACACGGCGGCTGCTCTCGGCGTACAGCGGCGGATCTGGCGAAGATGCGGCTGAGCGACGATGGTTGCGTCGCGATCCCAGCAACGGAAATTCTGGTGGCTGAGCGAGCGACTTCATGATCCCGTCGGCAGGCCTCGGAAGCGGCTGGGCGGTGGTCGTCGGCGGCTGCAGGCGTCGAGGAGAGTCCCGCCGTGTAGAGGGAAGAGTCCCAATTTCACGCTGGGCAACACTTGATAATGGATGCCAATTTTGACTTTCATTGGGCCCATATAATTCAATTTGGGCTTCCTTTTTTTTTAAAAAAAAAACCTTGGGCCATGTGAAAGCTAATTCATAATTTGGGCTTGGAGAGTCCAAGAGCATGGATCTTGGATTTGATATGAGCCCAATCAACTATAATTGCATCCAAGCACAAATTGATTTATTCGCTCACTCTAATAATTCGAACTTTCACTTCTACTGGCTTATAATTTTGAATTTAATCTTTAACCGATCCCATGAATTTATTTTGAGTTCCTTTAATTATTAAAATCTTAAACTTAAACTATTTCCAAGCCCTACTATTGTTTTCTAACATCCCTTCACTTGTTTTGCAGCCTATCCATTTCTCAGCATGGTTTTCTTCAAAACTGTAACGGGAAAATCCGACGCAAGCTACTTGGTTATTCTTGAAGATGCACGTCAACCTTTGCCACAAGGAACTCGTCTTTTACCCGGGCAATCTTTGCTAGGGAACTGTGCTTATGTCCCTCCAAGAAGCAAGAATGAATTTTTCTTGGCATGTTGGTCTCATGAATCTTCTTCAAGTAAAAATAACATAAGTTGGACCTTGAAGGGAGCTGACATTGAGCCAGAAATCAATTTAGCACTTTTACCCTCTTTGGGACGCCGCATTGCAAAAGGAAAAGCATCCTGGGGGGAACCCATCAAGTTTCTTGGAGACTTCCACTACATCAAGGGTTACTGGGAATGGACTGAAGATATTTTAAGCCGATGCGGATCCATTCTTCGAAACACAAAGCTTTATGATGCTGTCTTTGCATCCCTCTTTACCTATGATTGCAGCTGTGAAATCATGAAGGCCTTCTGTGAAGCTTGGTGTTCTTCCACCAATACTTTACTTACTAAATTCGGAGAGATGTCACTTTCTTTGTGGGACTTATACAACTTGATGGGACTACCCATAGCGGGTTATGTGTATGATGAAATCGTGCCCTGTGCAGAAGAATTGCTTTCCACGAAGGATGGTTTACATATCCCGCGTAGCTGTAGATCTTTACTTGGCGCCTATCACGTACTTTGCAAGGGTGCTAACAGAAGAAATGTAACCATTGACCAGTGGGTAGATTTTTGGTCTAAGAAGGCTATAACATATCTTGAACATCCTACACGCGTTGAAAGAAAGACGGCTTCTCGGCCAAAAAAAACTTATAACCCGACTGGCGTTATTTTGTGTCACCAGCCATGGACATCAGCTGAGATAGATCAATTTAAAAAGTTGGGCATTTCTCAAACCGATCAGGAAGAGACCTATCTAGCTGCTTACTTAGCTTACTGGCTTTGTGCGTTTGCACTTCCGAGTGACGAAGTTGGCTCGATACGACCGAGTACCTTTAAAGTGGCAAGCTTAATGGCTGCAGGAAAAAAAGTGAGTCTTGCTATTCCAGTTTTGGCAAACATTTACCATTGCCTGAATGCGATTTCAAACTAATCGAGTTTATCTAAAATTAAATCAACCTTTCCGGTTCATTTCGTTCATGCTTGGCTGGCTCATTACTTCAAAACTCATTTTCCAGTTGGAAGTAAGATAGCATATCCTCGAATGGTGACATACTCTGGAGAGCAGGGAGCAAGATACTTCGATGCTGAAGATGCTCGCAAACGAATCCACACAGCTGATAACGCCTTATGGACTTGCAATATTTTTTCAAAAGACAAAGCGATCCACTAAACGGATGATGGAAATAAGAAATGGGATAATTGGGCTCATCTGGTGGCTATCCGTACTAGCTATCTCACTTTGCGGCAGGGTAGTCATTTTGTGATGGAGCCTTACTCCCCTCACAGGTTTGCTCGTCAATTTGGCTTCCTACAAGATGTTCCTAAGATGCTTAGAACCAACCTTCGAAAAGCATCTTTAGAAGAAGGATTCAACCATTGGAGACATTGCACTTCGTATAACTCTACCTCCGAAGCTTACTTTCCATGTGCAACCCCAGCTCCTAAAAACTACTCCACTACTGAATATAAGGAGTGGTGGAAGCAAGTCCACGGAACTTACCTATCTGATCATATCAAGGCTTTGACTACCTTAGTTTCAGAGCCTCTGGAGGAAGAAGTAGACATCATTAATGACCTTGATGATGATAATCAAGAAGTTCAGGATATTTCTCCGGTGTATGATGAAGTTTTACAACCTACGGTGCATAAAAGGAAGAAAAGTTCCCCCCATTCTACAGAAAGTCGTAGCGCCTCTAATGAACGCCATTGGAAGAGAAAGAAATCTGTTGTTCATACTGAAAAACAAGATAATGAGGTCTCTTCCATTCTCTCTCCTCTTTTCCTTTTTCCTTTATTTTATTTCCTTACAAAGCTTTCTTTTATTATCGAAGGTTGCGCTGAAAATTTCTGGCTGTAAGGCTGCTGAAGGAACTGAATTAATTACTGCAGTTACTTCAAAAGTTTTGGCAGATGAGGTTTCCCCCTTTCCCTTATCTTATTTTTCATTGTATATCTTCATTTTTATACTAACATATTTCTCCTCTTATCAGATCTTGGGCATCTCTTCAAATTTTGGTAGCGGTGACGATTCTGATGAGAGTGATGATTCTACTGAAAGTGATGCATCGACCACAGGGGCGAATTCTTCAAAGGCATGTCCCATGATCTCAGAATTTATATCTAAGAAGATTACTCGTGATCTCAAAGGGAAATTTGCTCGGAGTGCATGGAGTAAAATAAGAAGAAAACTCAAACGGACCCCTCTTGAGTTTTTATCAACTCTGAGATAAGAAATATTTTCCTTGATAAAGGAAGTGAAGGCTCTTAGAATCGACTGTTCTCCTTTAGAGGTAGCCCTGGAACCTCTATTTGATAAGGCCGATACTTATACTGTGGCAAAATTGAAGTCTGATGAAGCGGTATCCACGGGAAATCATGCAAAATGCTTGACCAACGTCAAGAGTCGCCTTCAGAATTGCAGAGATAATCACATGACAGAGACAAAAAAACTAAAGACTACTTGGGAAGAGTTGGAGTCGATAGGCAAAGAGATGACCAATCTGCAGAAGGGAGAGAAAACTTTGTCTGAAGCAGCTGATCGTCTCCAACAAACTCTCTGTCGTGCTAAGAAGGAATTTGAACTCATAGAAGAAGAGATCCTTATGCTTGACAATGCAACCGTCTTGAAAGAATCATCATCTGAAGATGAGAAAGCAGCTCTGAAGTCTGTTTTACAAAGCATACTCTCTGATAACTTTCTTGTTTGGCGTAGGACTGATTTTCTTTTAATTTGCTCCCTTAGTTATTTATTCGCTTTCCCCTTTTATGTTTTTGAACATCTAATGATATTATCAATAAAGTCCATTCTCCTCCTTACTTCACCTTTATGTTACATCATTAATTTGCTTTCGTGTCTTTCATATTTATTTGCTGCCTTCATGCTCCAATTTATTGTTTGCCCCACAAACTTGACGTGAATAAACCAAAGACATGACTGAACTTAGCAAAGTGCTAAGCTGCCTACGTACCTCTTCGCAGAGGATCAAGTCATTACGTAGTTCAAAGTGACATGATTTGATTTGGATGGGGGGATGCCGTGCACAGTTTATACTCATGCGGGCCAAGAGTGACTATTCTTTAACCACTTTAGACAAAGTAGGATATTTAATGCTTTAACCACTTAAAATATATGAGTGGGGTGAATTAACAGTTTAACCACGTATAATTACCTTTGGTGGATGTCGTGCACAGTTTATACTCATGTGGACCGGAGTAACATGCAGTTTAGGCTCGTGCATCACGGAGCATTCCTTGGATTTGATTACGCATAGTAGCGTTTCAGGAATTTGCCATTTATGGGGCCGATTCCTACACCATCTTCAGATATCAACTTGTATGCACCATTTGTATACACTTCTTTCACAACATGTGGGCCATCCCACTTGGGCAAGAATTTATTTTCAACTCGGTGTGTGATGACAATAGGCCTTCTTACAGCCAGGACTAAGTCTCCGACTTGAAAAGAACGTATTTTTATTTTCTTGTTAAACGTTCTGGAGAGGCGAGCTTGATAGCACTCAAGTCTCTGTTGTGCTTCTAACCTCTTCTCATCAAGTGCCTCTTATTCTTCGAGATGCAGTCGTGCGTTCTCTTCTTCAGTTAAACCTTCTTGTATGGCTATTCTCAAAGATGGTATTTGCTTTTCAAGGGGCACCACAGCTTCAACCCCATATACAAGAGAGTACGGAGTAGCTTGAGTAGGCATTCTATAAGTAGTTCGATACGCCCATAAAGCTTCATGAACCCTTTCATGCCAGTCTCGCTTTGACTTGGAGACCACCTTCTTCAACAGATTACACAGTGTTTTGTTGAAGGCTTCGGCAAGCCCATTAGCTGCTGCATTATACATAGAAGATTTTCTTTGCTTGAAGTCAAACTTCTCACAAAGTTTATCAATCAAAGAGTTACTGAATGGCCTCCCATTGTCTGTGATAATGTATCGAGGCACTCCATATCTATATATGATGTTAATGCGGATGAAATCATCCACGTTTTCTTTCTTCACTTCTCTCAAGGGTACGACTTCTGCCCACTTGGAAAAGTAATCAGTGGCAGCCAGAATATAAAGATGGCCTCCGGAAGACTTCGTTAATGACCCCACCACATCTAAGCCCCATGCATCAAATGGCCACGAAGAAACTGTTGGATGTAATGGTTCGAGAGGCTGATGAATGAGATTTGCATGAAACTGGCATGGCTGACATCTTTGTGCATAATCTATGCAATCCTTCACCATAGAAGGCCAGTAATATCCCATCCTCTTGATTCTGAAATGTAACTTGGGTCCAGACTGATGGGCGCCACATATTCCAGAATGAGCTTCCTCCATAGCTTGAAGAGCTTCTTCATCACTTAAGCATCTTAAGAGAATACCATCAAACGATCTTCTATAGAGTGAATCTTTGTAATAGAAGAATCGTGGTGCTCTACGTCGGACATCAACCTTTAGATGTGGATCATTAGGAAGCTTATCATTCTTCAAGTAATCCACGAACGGTTGACGCCAGTCTTCTTTCTCAATATTAAAAACCTCTATGGCGCAATACTCAACTTCTTCACTATCTTCATCTTCGAAGAAGGGAGGTACCACCCAACTTTTGCAGATCGGTACTTGAACAAGTGCTTCGGGCATTGCTATGGTTGATGCTAGCTTTGCCAAAGCATCAGCTTGCTTGTTCTTGCTCCTTGGTAAATGTTCAATCTCTACGTCTCCAAGCCAATTCATAAGCCTCTGAGCATAATTATAATGCGGAAGTAGTTCAGCTTTCTTAACCTCATATAAGCCAAGCAGCTGGTTGATTATCAACAACGAATCTCCATATACCCTAAGGTGTCGCTGCTTTACATCCACTGCCATCTCCAAACCAAGTATAAGAGCTTGATATTCAGCTACATTGTTAGAGCAATTTTCAGTTAGACTGAATGAATATGGCAAAACTCTTCCATCTGAGGTTACAAATACTACTCCTGCGCCGGCTCCTTCTCTGTGAGCAGCTCCATCGAAATACATCTTCCAAGGAGGAGTGATTTCAATAGCCAATATATCTTCATCGGGAAAATCATCAGACAATTCCCATTCGGCAGGCATGGGATGATCAGCCAAGAAATCTGTCAGCACTTGCCCTTTCACCGCTTTTTGAGGGACGTAGATAATTTCAAATTGCTGCAATTGGAGATACCACCTTGCGAGCCTATCAGAGAGCACTGGCTTTGACATTACGAACTTTAATGGGTTGGCCTTCGAGACCAAGTAAACAGTATGAGCTTGAAAGTAATGCCTTAACTTCTGAATCGCAAATATGAGAGCAAGACAGAGCTTCTCAATTGGTGAATACTTTAACTCATTTGGAGTCATCGTTCTACTCAAATAGTACAACGCACACTCCTTTCCTTCATCATTATTTTGTGCAAGCAAGGCTCCAATTGATTTTTCTTGAGCAGATATGTAGAGAATTAATGGACGTCCGGCTATTGGAGCAACCAACACTGGCGGCTTCATCAAATATGCTTTAATGCTGTTAAATGCATTAGTTCAAGCTTCATCCCATTCAAATGGGCTGCCTTTTTTCATAAGATGGCTAAATGGTTGGCATCGACCGGCCAAATTTGCTATGAATCTTCTTAAATAAGCCAGCTTACCTTGCAAACTCTTGAGCTCATGTATGTTTCGGGGCACCTGCATCTTCATTATCGCATTAATCTTTGCTTTGTCAATCTCAATGTTGTTGGCATTCGATCATTTGGTTAACGTGACCTGTTAGGATACCATGCGTTTCTATCACAGCGGAAGCAATAAATCATAGAAACGATTACCGTTCACCAAGGTATGTTGATGAAGATTGATTCTCGCAGGCAGCCTGCGCAGTCCCACGAGAATGGACATAACTTCCTCGTCTGATGTCAGAATTGAATAATCTTTGCGTTCAGACGATCCTCTCTTCGACGGCTTTCCGTTAGTATATTGATCATCAAATTCTGAATAATGTACGAATTTATACAAATTTCACAAGGTAGCAGACAGCAGCAGTAAACTACCTTCTGATCTTCTGCTGTATGTCCCAAGTCCGATCTCGACGTCGTGTGGGCGACGATCTACGAGACCTCCTCAATCTGCTCTCAACCCTCATCACACGTGAATAATCAATTAGATTAGGGTTCCAAATAAGCTGAGGTGACTTATATACATGGGCTACAGTAGGGACCAGGAGGAGAAATTGGGTTGGGCCTCCATTGGGCTTAAGTATCCAAGCTTAGCCCAAAGCTTATACTTAAGTCCAATAATAATAATATATTCCACTAAAATATTATTATTGCACTACCGTACCAATCCCAAAATTACGTTTTGGGCTCCTTCTTATTATGAGTCCATTAGTCTCCCCATGTTTAAGATATACAATGTCCATTAATTAATTAAGTTACTGACAACCCAATTAATTAATATTTCATCCAAGAGTAGTACCACTCAACCTCATTATCATGCCGGAATAAATTCCACCTGCAGGGTTTACATGATAATCCTTATGAGCTCCTCAAGGGGACATCATCAACCTATGACGGACACGGATTCCTTCTACAATCAACAGCACACCATAGAGACAGCACTACTTCCCAACTCATCGAGTTTGTTGATTTAATTACATGTAAATCTCACCCATTGATGAATCAAAGAAATACATACTGCCCTATGTGTCGAGGTTATTGTATAGGGATTAAGAGCACGAACTTCCATAATAACTGAGATCAAGTTCTCCTATAAGTCAGTATAAGTCGAACGATCTCAAGCGGTCCTGCTCAATACACATAAGTGCACTAATGTGATTCTATAGCCAAGACAAGCTAATACCAAACCACACTACAACCATCCCGATAGAGAGTCCCCGTCTATCTCGGTTGTGAGCATCAGTTTATACTTTATAAGGAAATCGATAATATGATCTTCCGCGTGTTGTCGCACAACATATTATCTACAGTATAAAGTAAGTGGACTATTGCATCGAACATATAAATAAATTATAAGATGCAATCATTTGATCATATGATTCTCATTTCAAATTAATTGTTACAATATTGTTCATACAAAAAGCTAGACTTTTAGTATATAATCCACTCCCACTACACGACCATCAAAAGCTCTCGCCTTAAGGTTCTTGTAAATGGATTTACTAGGTCATCATCCGATGCAATCTAGGCGACAACAACCTTCCCCTCATCATACGATTTCTCGTAATAGGTGGTACTTGCACTCCATGTGTTTAATTGCCTTATGGGCTCGTGATTCCTTCAAGTTTGCAACTGCACCAATATCATCAATATAAATTGTGATATCCTTGGGCAAACTTAGAAATACTTCGAAGTCCATCTTGAAGTTTCTAGAGTCATATAGATACTTTGGCTGCCTCATAGGCTCCAATTTATCATCTTTCCATGATGGAGTCCGGAGTCTGAAATATATTTCTATATAACACTCCTCCACATTATGACTCAACTTCCTAAAATTAAATGCATAACCTTTGAGGTAGATTTACTGTCGTCCCTATCTGATTTGAAAAATTTGAATCTATGTAACCCATAAGAATCAGTGAATCTGTTCGGTAAGCCCACATATAGTTTCTAGTCCTTTTCAGGTACATAAGTATATGTCTTACCACAGTTCATCATTCTTGTTCTGGGTTACGTTGATACCCATTGTTCATGTCATCGGCAAAACAGATATCCAATCTCGTGCATAGCATTCCTTAGATTAAGCTTCCTCATTTGCCGAAGCATAAGGAACCGCTTTCATCTTCTTTATCTACTTTTGTGTCACAAGACACATTCACTTAGATAAATTCACATGCTAAACGAGTAAGGATCGTATCATTATATGAAACTTGAGATAAGCATAACATCCTTTCTTGTGATCCGTATTATTGTGATCAAAAGGATATTTTTGCTCTTCTTAAGTCCTTCATCTCATACTGCTTTATCAACCATACCCATACCGCCCGACAATACTCTTTCATTGTCTCCAATGAGCAAGATACTATCTACGTATAGTACAAGAAATACCACCACGTTTCCATCACTCTTTTCAATACACAAGACCCATCCGATCATTGATTAGATCCATGTCACTGGATTACCTCATCAAAACGGATGTTTCATGATCTTGAAGCTTGTTTTAGTCCATTAATGGACACTTTTAAGCTCACTATCACAATGCTCTTAGCTCTTTGCAATGAATCACTCTGGTTGCTTCACATAGATATTTCCCTTAAGACTTCCAATCAGGAAAGCTGTCTCGACATCTATTTGCTATCCCTCATATTTCATATGAGTAGCAACAAATAAAAGAGTCTGGATCAACTTAGGCATAGCTACCGGCGAACATGTTTTCTCATAATCGAACCCTTTCTTTCTGAGTATACCTTTTCGCAACAAGCTTGCTTCCAAGGTTTTCACCTTATTCTATGATCCTCTTTTATTCTTGCATGCCCGCTTCCAATGGCTTTTACGCCATTTAGCGGTTCAACAAGCATCCAGACCTAATTTAAAATCCATCGATTCTATTTTAATATTCATTGCACTTACTAAGATTCCACATTTTAATTTTGTAGTGCAACGTCGTATCCCTGGGATAATACCATGTTTACTAGGGATCAAGTCTTACGACTTTCCCAAAACATGTATCTCACGGGTTGTCGAATAATCCTCCCACTGCGACAAGGCACTACATGTAATTGTGTATCAGACGTGACACGCGTTGCAGTTTACCTTGTGGTATATCCTCTTGTACACTTGGTACTTATAATTTGTGTTTTTCCCTCTCACTTCCTTTAGAACAATTTATACATGGGTTTATGATTTAATACATAGTCTCTTTCCAAAAATCTAGTGTTTGTGTTAACAATCACCCTTCGATCTTTTAGACTAAATAAATCACCTTCATTTTTATAGCATATCCCACAAACAGACAAACATTCAAATGAATTATTGTTTCTAGGGCTTATCCATAAAATGAATTAAGTAATTCCAAATAATTCATCATCTATCTAATCATTACCATAAAAGTCTTATTCCTTCTATCCACCACACCATTCAGCTGGGGCATGCCCGGTGTAGACCACTTGAGATTTAATCTCAACCTCTGATTAATAGCTCCTAACTATCCTAAGAGGTACTCGTAATGACGATTAAATCGTCATTACTTGATATATTTTCCATGACACTTCACTGTACCAGCCTTGCAATTCTTGAATTAATCAAAGAACTTAGACATCAGTGCATCAAATAAATATATCGGTATCTAGAATAATCATCGATTGACGAATATTCATATCCACCTCTCATCCGGACAATCTTAGGACCACATAAATCATAATGAACTAATTCCAACATATATATCTTTGGTTCTGCACCCCTTTGCCTTGAAAAAGCAATTAGTCATTTTTACTCCCAAGCAAGACTCGAAAGTCAGATAGTTTTCACTTCAGATAAACCTAAGGGTCTATCGGCTATCAACTTTTGAATCCTACTCAAGTAAAATGATCTAGTCTTAGATGCCAAATATATATTTAGTTCATATCCGAAGGTATCTTTCTCTTACTAAGATTAGAAGATTCATTATTAATTACTATTTGTTGCATCTGTGGAATATACATGATTTAAGAGTATACAAATTGTTCACCAACGTACAATAACAGATTACAACTCTATCCTTCATTATAATGACCATGTCATTTAAATGAAATGGAGTTCCATCTATTAATGCATAGAAACCGAAATCAAATTCTTTCTATGAAAACGTACGTAAAACAATTTCTCATAATCAAACGTCTACTCATATCATTAGATAAATAGACAACTCCCACTGCAATAGCTAGTACTCTTGTAGTTTTACCCATGTCATAACAATCTTATCCTCACTTAGTAATTGTCACATCCTAAATTTCTAACTATTTTAAAACATCATATTTAAATAAATAAATAATTTTTCAGCGGAAGCTTAAAGTAAATAAAATTCAATAAACCAAAATCCAACTTCTTAAGTTATAAAATCCAAATGTGAAACTTTTAAATAAATTGTATAGGTCATTGAGTCTAGCAAAAATTTTAAAAATAATAATAAAGTTTTAATAAAAATGAAACTGTGCTAAGCATCATCCTTATGTCCCACTACGTCAGCTCATCCACCTGAAATGTTAAAATATTTGGGGTGAGCAAAACCACAAGCTCAGTGGAGAAACATACTTGCCAACATTAAATACCACATGTAATTACCAAATAAGTAACATGAAATGTAGATGTAAATGTAAATGTACTGAATAAGATTACTCAATTATTCAAGTAGTAAATGCCTCGTTTATAAAGGTCAGGAGACCTATATGTACATGCATGAACCCATAGATATCACATAATAGCAGTTAATAGAGTCAAGTATGAATTTCCCCACCTTTAAAATGTACTGAGTAGGCTGTAATCCAATTATTGATGCAGCAGAACCTCTAATTCTCAAACTTCTCGTCGCCTATTAGTACATAAATATGAATAAGACTAATATCTAATTTATAAGAAAATATAAACTAACTAACTAGATAGTTAAATAATATTAAAATAATAATGAAGTACTTATTTTTATATATATACGTAATCGTAAACCTTAGAAATCAAATTAGGATATTTAATCTTTAATGATTTACGAAACTAAACTAGGCTAAATAATTTAAGAAAATAATAATAATACCCCAAAACTCCAATAAATTACTCAAGGCACAACTGCTATAACCTAAATAATAAGTATCCATGAATCTTTTTAAGAAGATAATTGGCAAGTGGGTGTTCCATATATAAATCCAATCAGACTAGACATCAAGGGTAAAGAATGTGTCTAATAAACTGACTATATGTCTAAATATTTCACTAATTGATACAACTAACCATATATAAATTCCAAATTAACTAGTATAGACACATATGGTACATAGGTGATCTGTCAGTAATGCTCTGCACGAAAACTATTATAATATTAATCAACTCACATAACTAGATGAGCTACAAGTGGGACAAATAAGTATAAAGTAAATCAATAATTTAAAATAGGGAATGGATTTCTTATACTATATATGTGATGAGATTAAATATGGGAACCACTTAAACAAGTAGCGGCTTTTGTAGTGATTGAACATAAACTGCACATGTCCAACGTCTTGAAACCAACGAATTTAATAGCCTCACATGAATTAATAAATATGAGAATAACTTACTTGGTTTTGGGATAATACAATCAAAAGAGATAGGGATGTTTCTTTCGTCTAGTGTTGAGACGTAACGAATTTGCTGCATGAAGGGTTTGGCTACGAGCGTTGATAGTGAATTGGAGAAAATTTAGAGAATAGGGTTTTCAACAGAAAAATAAAGATGCAGAACTGACTTATGTGGAGAAAGGGATCGTGTAATGCGATATCCAGATGTTGAGGTTTTACAATGTATATGGGAGTGAAATCCTAAATTTACGAAGAGAGATAGATAAGGGAAGTAGAGAAAATTGTGGGGGAAGATATCACAATCTAATATCTAAATAAATATATATATGGATATGCTAAGTAGATTAATATAATTAATATATAATAACTAAATATATCCATAATATATATATGTAAATAACATGGCCGTTACATCCTACCCTCCTAAAAATAAATTTCGTCCTCGAAATTAAATAGCGTACCATTGCCAAAGAGAGTAGGAAATCTAGTATGTAAATCATCTTCTCGCTCCCACGTGGCCTCATCATTAGTGTGACGACTCCATCGGACTCTCACTAGTGGAATATCTCTACTTCTTGTCTTTAGGACCTTCCTCTCCAAAATCTCAATCGGCTCTTCCTCATAAGTCAAGTCATCATTCAGGTTAAGAACCGTATGGTTGATCACATGATTTTGATCATGTACATACTTCCTCAACATGGAGACGTGAAAAACGTTATGAACTGCAGATAGCTCTGGTGGTAGAGCTAATCGATAAGCCAACTCTCCAACTCGTCCCAAAATCTCAAATGGCCTAATAAATCTTGGCCTCAACTTTCATTTCTTCCCAAAACGAACTACTCCTCTCATAGGTGAAACCTTCAAGAATACATGTTCCCCCACATCAAACTGCAAATCCCTCCGACGATTATCTGCATAAGACTTCTGTCTATCTTGAGCTGTTTTAATCTTCTCTCGGATCATCTCAACTTTGTCAACTGTTTCCTCAACTATTTGTGGTCCCAACACTCTTCTTTCTCCAACTTCATCCCAATATAGAGGTGATCTACACTTTCTTCCGTACAAAGCCTCATAAGGTGCCATTCCAATAGTTGCTTGAAAACTATTGTTATATGCAAATTCCACTAAAGGCAGATACCTCTCCCAACTGCTACCCAAGTCAAGAACACATGCCCTCAACATATCTTCCAATGTCTGGATCGTCCTCTCAGACTGCCCGTCTGACTGCGGATGAAAAGCTGTACTGAAATTCAACCTTGTCCCCAAAGCACTGTGCAAACTCTTCCAAAAATTTGAAGTAAATCGAGTATCTCTATCAGAAACAATTGATTTAGGTACCCCATGCAATCTTACTATCTCTTGAATATAAAGTTGAGCAAACTGTTCCATTCCAAATGTCATCTTCACTGGCAAGAAGTGAGCACACTTCGTTAAACGATCAATTATAACCCATATAGCATGATTACCTTTGATTGATCTTGGTAATCCCACTACAAAATCCATGGCTATCTGATCCCACTTCCATTCAGGTATCTCAAGAGGTTGTAACTTCCCGGCTGGCCGTTGGTGTTCAGGTTTAACTTGTTGACAAGTTAAACATCTTTCCACAAAACTTCCAATATTTTGCTTCATGCCTCTCCACCAGAACCTTTCCTTGAGATCATGGTACATCTTTGTTCCTCCCGGATGTACTGTATAAGGCGTATCATGTGCCTCTTCCAAAATTTCTCTCTTCAAATTTTCATCACATGGAACACACAACCTTCCTTCATAAATCAAAGTATCGTCATCTGTAACTGCAAAGCCTTTACCTACGCCTTCATTCACTCGTCCCTTCATCCTTTGTAAAAAGGAGTCTCGACTTTGAGCATTTCTGATCTTCTCTCTCAAAGTAGGTTGTACCACTAAAGCAGACAGAACTGCATTTGTACTTTTAGGTGGTACAAAGATCTCAATTCTCATTTTAGCAAACTCATTTACTAATTTCTCTTGCTCGGTGAGCAAACAACTTATCTCTCCCCTTGTCTTGCGCCTCAACGCATCTGCTACAACGTTTGCCTTACCCGGGTGGTAATCAATGGTGCAATCATAATCTTTGACAATCCCTAGCCATCTTCTTTGCCTCATATTCAACTCTTTTTGTGTGAAGATATACTTCAAACTTTTGTGATCCGTGTAAATCACACATCTCCCTCCATACAGGTAGTGTCTCCAAATCTTTAAAGCGTGGACCACTGCTGCAAGCTCCAAGTCATGTGTGGGATAGTTCATCTCATGCGTCTTTAATTGCCTTGAAGCATAAGCCACAACTTTCCCATGCTGCATCAGAACGCAACCAAGTCCTTGTTTCGATGCATCACTGTAAACTGTGAACTCTTCTGTGGGATTAGGAATGACCAAAACTGGTGCTGATGTCAATCTCTCCTTTAGTTTCTGAAAACTTGCCTCACACACATCAGTCCACTGAAACTTCACTCATTTTCTAGTCAACCGAGTTAAAGGGGTTGCTATCTTGGAGAATCCTTCAATAAATCTTCGATAGTAACCGGCCAACCCTAAGAAACTCCGAACTTCATTCACACTGGAAGGAGATCTCCACTCATTTACGGCCTCCACTTTTGATGGGTCAACTTCAATCCCTTGAGCAGTAATCACGTGGCCCAAAAATGCAACTCGATTTAGCTAAAATTCACATTTCTTGAACTTTGCATACAACTTCTCTCTGCGAAGTGTCTCAAGTACAATTCTTAGATGCCCTTCATGCTGCAGCTTATCTTTCGAGTATACCAGTATGTCATCTATGAAGACAATGACAAACTGATCCAAGTACGGGTGGAAAACTCTGTTCATCAAATCCATGAACACTGCTGGTGCATTTGTCAATCCAAAAGGCATTACTACAAATTCATAGTGCCCGTAGCGAGTTCTAAAAGCCGTCTTGGCTATATCTCCTTCTTTGATCTTTAATTGATGATAGCCTGATCTCAAATCAATCTTTGAAAATGTACTTGCTCCGGCTAGCTGATCAAACAAATCTTCGATTCTGGGTAGGGGATTTTTATTCTTCACGATTAGACGATTTAATTCTCGATAGTCAATGCACATTCTTAAAGTTTCATCCTTCTTCTTCACAAAGAGAACTGGTGCTCCCCACGGCGAGACACTTGGCCGTACAAGACCCAAGTCGAGTAATTCTTGAATTTGAATTTTCAGTTCCTGTAGCTCCGTGGGTGCCATTCTATACGGTGCTTTTGACACCGGTGCTGCCCCAGGCATCAAATCTATAGTGAATTCAACTTGTCGATCCACTGCGATTCCGGGCAAATCGTCAGGAAAAACATCTGGGTATTCACATACAATAGGTACATCAGATATCGTAACCATATCAGAAGGGGTACCCATTATATTCACCAAATACCCTTTACAAGTTCCTTTCCTCAACATTTTTACTGCTTTCAGTGCAGAAATTACTCGTGGTACAAAACCACTCTTGGCATCATAAACAGTTGTTCCATCATCACTTGGAAGTGTAAAGGTTATCTTCCGATCTCGGCATCTGACATTCGCTTGATACTTAGCTAACCAATCCATTCCTAGGATTATGTCAAAGTCCTTTATGTCTATCACATACAGTTCTGCTTCAAGATTCTTCCCATTAACGCATATGTTGATGTCTTTCACCATAGTATGAGTATGAATTCCCTTACCGGCAGGTAGACTAATATCTAAAGATAGAGACTCATCTACCTCAAATATTTTACTACCAAGCACATTGCAAAACTTTTTGGATATGAAAGAATTAGAAGCTCCAGTATCAAATAGTGCTAAAGCAGGAACATTAGATACTGATAACATACCTGACATCACTCCCGGCTCTTTCTCTTCTTCCTCATCAATCATAGCAAACATCCTCGACCTTCCACCTGATCTCTGAGTAGGTCTACTAGCTGTAGGCTGTGCTCTGGTTCCTGAACTCATCTGTGGCTGTCCCCTCAATCCTGAACTCATCTGTGCTCCCTTAGGGCAATTATATGATGTGTGACCCAGCTCATGACATCTGTAACATCTCCCTTGACCAACTAAACACGTTCCCCTATGATTCTTTCCACATGTGGTGCAAATAGGCTTAGGTGTCTGATAGTTTGGTCCAGTGCTCTTCCCAGTATTTGCTTGCTTAGACTGATTTACGCTTCTGCTCTGAGTAGCACCTTCCCACTTTCTTTTTCCAGAAGTCTCAGTCTTTTTCTGTCTTGCTTCCTCCATCTGCATGGTCGCACCTAACCCTGCTGCTCTCCGATGTGTCTCAGCAAAAGATATAGGACCATTTCCGGCGATGATAAAACGTATGTCAGGTCGTAGCCCTTTTAGAAAACGTTTAGTCTTTTTACGGTCTGTATCAACCAAGTCTGGGGCGGACCTGCATAACTGGTTGAATTTTCTCTCATACTCAACCACTGTCATGTCTCCCTGCTGCAATTCAAGAAATTCAGCTTCTTTCTCATCACGGTAAGAGTCGGGGTAATATTCGTCCATCACAATGTTCTTAAAGTCATCCCAAGTAAGAGCTGTCCTATTCTCAGCTGGTCTCATCCTCCAATAGCCACTCCACCAGTGATATGCATCCTCAACGATCAGAAAAGAAGCCAAGCGGACTCGTTGTGCATCATTGCACTCCATAACATCAAAAATTCTATCCAAAGTTATGAACATCTCTTCCACATACTCTGGATCCTCACGTCCGGTAAGCTTAGGCGGGTTGTACTTCTGAAATTTCTCTGACAATTCTCCTTGAGAATTTCTCGAAACTTGTTGTGGAACTTGGTTTGGAACTTCAGGCGGAGCATGGTTCTGATTAGGGTTCGGAACCAAGTTCGGCAAAGCATTAGCATCATCGGCATTAGCATTAGCATTTCTATTAGGATTCCTACGAGGAGTTCTAAGTCTACGTCCGGCCTGCATCCTGCATACAATTCGGGCTACTAACACATTAAGCGTTTTACTAACGATATAAAATAATTCTAATTAATAGGCTCTAAGTGCTATATGAATGACTTGTCCTTACTGCATCAATACTTGTATTGAAATCCTTTAAAAATATTTTAAGCTCACATGAATTCGTAAAATGATAAACTTATATAAATGTAATTTCTGTAAATGCCATACCTCTTTGGAGCTGCCGTAGTGTGATGGATAGATGCTAGCAAAATTTTTTTTTTTTTAAAAACGGGTATACAGAATCATATAACCAGGCTCTGATACCACAATGTCACATCCTAAATTTCTAACTATTTTAAAACATCATATTTAAATAAATAAATAATTTTTCAGCGGAAGCTTAAAGTAAATAAAATTCAATAAACCAAAATCCAACTTCTTAAGTTATAAAATCCAAATGTGAAACTTTTAAATAAATTGTATAGGTCATTGAGTCTAGCAAAAATTTTAAAAATAATAATAAAGTTTTAATAAAAATGAAACTGTGCTAAGCATCATCCTTATGTCCCACTACGTCAGCTCCTCCACCTGAAATGTTAAAATATTTGGGGTGAGCAAAACCACAAGCTCAGTGGAGAAACATACTTGCCAACATTAAATACCACATGTAATTACCAAATAAGTAACATTAAATGTAGATGTAAATGTAAATGTACTGAATAAGATTACTCAATTATTCAAGTAGTAAATGCCTCATTTATAAAGGTCAGGAGACCTATATGTACATGCATGAACCCATAGATATCACATAATAGCAGTTAATAGAGTCAAGTATGAATTTCCCCACCTTTAAAATGTACTGAGTAGGCTGTAATCCAATTATTGATGCAGCGGAACCTCTAATTCTCAAACTTCTCGTCGCCTATTAGTACATAAATATGAATAAGACTAATATCTAATTTATAAGAAAATATAAACTAACTAACTAGATAGTTAAATAATATTAAAATAATAATGAAGTACTTATTTATATATATATACGTAATCGTAAACCTTAGAAATCAAATTAGGATATTTAATCTTTAATGATTTACGAAACTAAACTAGGCTAAATAATTTAAGAAAATAATAATAATACCCTAAAACTCCAATAAATTACTCAAGGCACAACTGCTATAACCTAAATAATAAGTATCCATGAATCTTTTTAAGAAGATAATTGGCAAGTGGGTGTTCCATATATAAATCCAATCAGACTAGACATCAAGGGTAAAGAATGTGTCTAATAAACTGACTATAGGTCTAAATATTTCACTAATTGATACAACTAACCATATATAAATTCCAAATTAACTAGTATAGACAGATATGGTACATAGGTGATCTGTCAGTAATGCTCTGCACGAAAACTATTATAATATTAATCAACTCACATAACTAGATGAGCTACAAGTGGGACAAATAAGTATAAAGTAAATCAATAATTTAAAATAGGGAATGGATTTCTTATACTATATATATGTGATGAGATTAAATATGGGAACCACTTAAACAAGTAGCGGCTTTTGTAGTGATTGAACATAAACTGCACATGTCCAACGTCTTGAAACCAACGAATTTAATAGCCTCACATGAATTAATAAATATGAGAATAACTTACTTGGTTTTGGGATAATACAATCGAAAGAGATAGGGATGTTTCTTTCGTCTAGTGTTGAGACGTAACGAATTTGTTGCATGAAGGGTTTGGCTACGAGCGTTGATCGTGAATTGGAGAAAATTTAGAGAATAGGGTTTTCAACAGAAAAATAAAAATGCAGAACTGACTTATGTGGAGAAAGGGACCGTGTAATGCGATATCCAGATGTTGAGGTTTTACAATGTATATGGGAGTGAAATCCTAAATTTACGAAGAGAGATAGATAAGGGAAGTAGAGAAAATTGTGGGGGAAGATATCACAATCTAATATCTAAATAAATATATATATGGATATGCTAAGTAGATTAATATAATTAATATATAATAACTAAATATATCCATAATATATATATGTAAATAACATGGCCGTTACAGTAATAAACATTTAGTGATTCCAGTATCTACACACTTCGTGTCAGTAAATGCCATCACTAATCATGTTTTAAACAACTAGTGAATAAGATATAATACTTGTTCATATTATGATGAAAATGGCTTTCCTTTGCCATATGTTTTGCCAGAAGTTTTCCACCATATACATCCTATTGTAATTCAGGTGGAACTTACTCAAAAACATATAGGCAATTCACGAAGAATTAAATTGATCTAGGTTTCCCTTCAATTTATACTCCATGCTTTCCCAATTCATTCATCAAATTAAATCATGATCTTCTGCCTTTTAACTTACTCAAGTATCCGAAGAGTTACATGAGACCATCATATTTCTATGAACCTCTCATCTCTTCACTAGAGACTTTAATAGGCATCATGAGACGTCCCTTGTGAGAACACACATGTATTTTCTTAAGCAGTAAAATTCAAAACCAAGATTCTTTTCTAATCATCTAATTTGGACTAGTAAATATAATTTCTTTTAGTTAATAATATGTGAGATAAAACCATTTGAAAATCAGAGAATCATAAATTAATTTATCGATCAAAACTTCGAATTTTATCCTTTTATATTGATTCCCTCAAAATAATATAAAAATAAAATTCACCTACATCTCAAGCACCGTGAGTCTGCAAGCCACGTTAGTGTGGACGTTTACAAACCCGAACATTTACAAGAGAAGGTTTTACCCATTAATTTCATTTGTCAACCTAACTTCATGACAAAATAATTAATAGTCGGTTCCTCTTTAGCCATGCAAATAATAGCAGTGACTCCGTTGGGGAGGATACTAATTATTTACATCTAAGTGTGCACCATTATTTGATTCCAAGTCCGCTGCCCAAGCTTATGTGCCTTACTGTTGGAGAAGTACACACGCGCTCAGATAACTTTCTACAACCATCAATTATATAAGTTTGTACTAGTGAACTGCATATAAGCTCATCTGTTAGGGAGGAAGGCACTATAGCCAACGCGCAAGTCCATATGCATCACATTACAAACAATAATTATTTAAAGAAGTTTATACCAGTGATCCGTGAATAAACTCATCCGTTAGGGAGGAAGGCTCTATTGCCAACGCACAAGTTTACTCACATCACTTACAAACTAATAATGGAGGCCGTGGAAATTAATTACCAATCCCCTCTCCCACTTAGTTATTCAACACCGAGGGTTTTTACATGCATATAATATTTAAAAATAAAATACGCAACCTAGCATGCTCATACTTTCAAATATATAACAATAATTGACCAATAAAACAATTATAGCAGTTATATATAAGGAAATAAATTGCCAAAAATAAGTTGACTTGATCAACACTCCAACATACATGCATATAATATACCAAATATAATACGCAATCTAGCATGCTTCTATTTAAGGCAATAAATCATAGAGAATCATGCATACATATATAACAATAATCAATTAATAAATCAATTATAACAGTTATATAACAACGAATTCGATTGTTCGCCACCAATCACGAATGCGGACAACTGCGATGGGGATCGACCTCCCCGCAGCTTGCTCCACCACTCTGGCATCCTGCCCAATCATATTGTGAAGACTCACGCGGAACCTGATGCAGACCAGTCGAACTTGATGCAAACCCGCTCGAACCTGGTGTAGAGTCGATCAAACCTGATGCAGACTAATCGAACCTGATGTGAATCCGCTCGAACTTGGTGCAGCATTGATCGAACCTGATGCAGACCAATCGAACCTGATGCAAATCCACTCGAACCTGGTGCAGCATCGATCGAACCTGATGCAGACCAATCAAACCTGATGCAAATCCGTTCGAACCTGGTGCAGCATCGATCGAACTTGATGCAGACCAATCGAACCTGATGCAAATCCGTTCGAACCTGGTGCAGCATCGATCAAACCTGATGCAGACCAATCGAACCTGATGCAAATCTGCTCGAACCTGGTGCAGCATCGATCGAACCTGATGCAGACCAATCGAACCTGATGCAAATCCACTCGAACCTGGTGTATCATCGATCGAACCTGATGCAGACCAACCGAACCTGATGAAAATCTGCTCGAACCTGGTGTAGTATCGATCGAACCTGATGCAGACCAACCGAACCTGATGAAAATCTGCTCGAACCTGGTGCAGCATCGATCGAACCTGATGCAAATCCGCTCGTCCAAGGGCCTACTTGCACGGAACCAAGTTCAGCCCAACGCGCAACATCAAACTACACCAACTGTCATTCAGGGTTCGCAACTTTATGAACCTGGGAATCCAATCTCCACCGTCCAGAATCTACGCCTGTGAGTTTTGAACATGCTGTCCAAATTACAGGTCGATCCAACGGTTAGATTGTGAGAAACAGCTCTTTTCCCTCGACTGCGCAGAACAGAATCGCCCAAAAAACTGCTTCTGTTTTCGGCGTATTCCCGACAACACAAAGCTCCAAATACGATCTTCACCATTCAGAATGTACATCCACAAAATCCGAATGTGCTGACCAAAATTCAGCCTGATCCGACGGTTGAAACTCTGGTTATTGCCTCTGCAATATCACTGCGCTGAATTTTCTCTCAATTTCTTCCTTCCATGTGAAATTGACGAACAGTTTTCGTCGAATCATCTCACACACAACCATCAACGAACAGATATGATATAGGGTATATTTCACATAGGGATATTCATGGTTTGCGTAGTAAAACCAAAACCCTAAACATGCGATCCTAATTTCGAAAAATTAACCACATAAACCCTAGTCTAACGTGTCACGCTTCACCACGAAACCGAAGCTCTGATACCAATTGTTGGCATTCGATCGTTTGGTTAACGTGACCTGTTAGGATACCATGCGTTTCTATCACAGCGGAAGCAATAAATCATAGAAACCATTACCGTTCACCAAGGTATGTTGATGAAGATTGATTCTCGCAGGCAGCCTGCGCAGTCCCACGAGAATGGACATAACTTCCTCGTCTGATGTCAGAATTGAATGATCTTTGCGTTCAGACGATCCTCTCTTCGACGGCTTTCTGTTAGTATATTGATCATCAAATTCTGAGTACTGTACGAATTTATACAAATTTCGCAAGGTCGCGGACAGCAGCAGCAAACTACCTTCTGATCTTCTGCTGTATGTCCCAAGTCCGATCTCGACGTCGTGTGGGCGACGATCTACGAGACCTCCTCAATCTGCTCTCAACCCTCATCACACGTGAATAATCAATTAGATTAGGGTTCCAGATAAGTTGAGGTGACTTATATACATGGGCTACAGCAGGGACCAGGAGGAGAAATTGGGTTGGGCCTCCATTGGGCTTAAGTATACAAGCTTAGCCCAAAGCTTATACTTAAGTCCAATAATAATAATATATTCCACTAAAATATTATTATTGCACTACCGTACCAATCCCAAAATTACGTTTTGGGCTCCTTCTTATTATGAGTCCATTAGTCTCCCCATGTTTAAGATATACAATGTCCATTAATTAATTAAGTTACTGACAACCCAATTAATTAATATCTCATCCAAGAGTAGTACCACTCAACCTCATTATCATGCCGGAATAAATTCCACCTGCAGGGTTTACATGATAATCCTTATGAGCTCCTCAAGGGGACATCATCAACCTATGATGGATACGGATTCCTTCTACAATCAACAGCACACCATAGAGACAACACTACTTCCCAACTCATCGAGTTTGTTGATTTAATTACATGTAAATCTCACCCATTGATGAATCAAAGAAATACATACTGCCCTACGTGTCGAGGTTATTGTATAGGGATTAAGAGCACGAACTTCCATAATAAATGAGATCAAGTTCTCCTATAAGTCAGTATAAGTCGAACGATCTCAAGCGGTCCTGCTCAATACACATAAGTGCACTAATGTGATTCTATAGCCAAGACAAGCTAATACCAAACCACACTACAACCATCCCGATAGAGAGTCCCCGTCTATCTCGGTTGTGAGCATCAGTTTATACTTTATAAGGAAACCGATAATATGATCTTCCGCGTGTTGTCGCACAACATATTATCTACAGTATAAAGTAAGTGGACTATTGCATCGAACATATAAATAAATTATAAGATGCAATCATTTGATCATATGATTCTCATTTCAAATTAATTGTTACAATATTGTTCATACAAAAAGCTAGACTTTTAGTATACAATCCAACAAATGCCACGATGTCGGACAATGAATCCAAGGAACTTACCAGAAGAGACTCCGAATGCGCACTTAAGCGGGTTCATCTTGAGTTGAAATTTCCTGAGACGCTCAAATATTTGCATTAGATCCTTAAGATGATCATTTTTCTTCTTTGATTTCACTACAATGTCATCCACATAACATTCGACATTCTTATGAAGCATGTCGTCGAATATCTTTTGCATAGCTCGTTGATACGTAGCGCCAGCATTCCTCAAGCCAAACGGCATAACATTATAGCAGTATATTCCTTTAGGAGTGCGGAAGGCTGTTTTCTCTTAATCTTCCGGAGCTAGGCTAATTTGATTGTAACCAGATGATCCATCCATAAATGAAAGCACTTCATGCCCGGTCGTTGCATCAATCATAAGTTCTGTGATTGGTAGTGGAAAATCATCTTTTGGGCTTGCCAAGTTTAAGTCACGGAAGTCAACACACACTCTAAGCTGCCCATTTATCTTCCTTACTGGCATAATGTTAGAGAGCTAAGTGGGATACTTGACTTCTCGTATCTTTCCCGTTTCAAGGAGCTTATTAACCTCAGCTTCAATCAATGGAACCAGCTCTGGTCGAAATCGACGCTGCATCTGCTTAACTGGCTTGACTCCTTTCTTTACTGCTAGATGATGAACTGCTACTTTTGGATCTAATCCGGGCATCTCCTTGAATGACCATGCAAACACGTCTCTAAACTCTTGAAGAAGCTCAATGTAAGCTTTTTCTTCCTCAGATGTCAATAAAGCACTTATATAGGTTGGACGTGGATCATTAGCATCACCTAAATTAATCTCCTTCAATTGATCAACAGTAGATTTAATACCCTCCTCAAATTCTGGGGGAGCATCATCGGCATCTTCCTCTTCAGTTGAGGTTTCTTCTTGTATAGTGACATGATTTACTGCAGCAACGTCCTCCAGAAATTCTTGCCTTTGAAAATGTGGATTAGACCTAACTTGTTCATTTTCTCCCACTTTAACAATGCTCTCCACTACATAACCATCTCTCCTCATTTCGACAATCTTGCCTCGTAGATCTCTTTCTGCATTGTGTAGATTTGTTTGCATGATAACGGAATGAACAATATCTGATGAGCCTACACTTTCCCGATCATCTTCTTCACTTTGGGTGAAGATTATTGTTTGCTTCTTAGCTTTCAACACTGTGTCACATGATATAGTCAGGAAATGTCGTCTTTTCATGCGAGATGGGATCCGACTACGTATCCTTGGGAACCTTGGGAACTTGGATGTCCCTTTAGCTCCAACTGGTTTGAGTCTTTTGAATACTGAGATTTTTTCTGCCTTTCTATCCTCTTCATGAGACTCTTCTTCTTCAGAAAGAATTTCATCTTCAGTGATGTAGTTCGTGTTTGCCCTTTTGATCGCAATGCGAACAGGTTTCTGTGGAACATATCCCAACCCTGTCCTAGTATACTTAGAAGTGCGACCATTACTCTTCAATGTCTCTTGAGTGGTATTAAATTCACTAGGAGTCTTATGAGACTGTTCATTCATCATAGCTTTTTCTTGAGGGTTATAACCAGCTTTCACAAGAAGTTTGTAAGCTTGTGGGCTATATGATTTGGAAACTGCCGCCTCGAATACATCTCCATGCTCAGTTTTAGCTCCTTGAATTGGGCGAGTGAACCCTTTGAGTGGAGGAGGAGAGGGCTTCTTAGTGTCAACCTTAGTTAGAGGTAGTGTCAACCCTTCTACAGTCTTGATCAACTGTTTACTTTCAATAGACTTTGTGGATGAAACATCATCTGTATTCTCTCTTTCTTGTTTATCATCACCTTTCTCTTGCGATGAACTTCCTTCTGGCTTGACAGCCTTGCTACTCTTCAGAAAATATCTAGCATATGCAAAATATGACTCAGCTTCTGTGAATGGCCTTTCATCGCCAAGCACCTTTTTTATGTTGCCTCCATCGCAGTATTTGAAGTATTGATGTAGCGTAGAAGGAATCACTCCATTTTTGTGCAACCATGGGCGCCCCAAGAGCATGTTATATGATGTTTTAGCATCAATGACATGGAACAGAACTATTGAGACCATCTCATCTATCATTAAGTCCAAGACCGTTGTACCAAGTGTTCTCTGGCCTTCTTGATTGAACCCATGAATTGTCAATCGACTACTGCCGAGCTCGTTGGTGGGAATTCCTAACTTCTTAAGCGTGGATAAGGGCAAGATATTGACAGATGAACCTCCATCAATCAATATTCGATTAACCCTTTGCTCTTGAGTATAACCAGTTACGAATAAAGGTCGGTTATGAGATTGTGAACCTAGCAGTAAGTCTTCCTCGGTGAAGGTTATTTTTATAACATGGGTCTCACTTTCATTCCCAGATTCACCCTTAAATAGCTGAGCTTCGCTTGCCATATGACATGAAGAATCACCGCCTGCAGAAATAGAGTTTGCAGTTGCATCTTCATCTAGAAAGATCTTCCCTTGCTCAACCAATCGCATAACTTTGTCTTTAAAAACAAAGCAATCTTTAATAGAATGACCCACCAGTCTATGATACTTGCAATATTTCGGATTGTCAGTTTGTCCCGCCTCTTCTGGTCGCTTCATTTCAGGAAGCTCGATAAGTTTATCTTTGAACAGATCATCAAATATGCCTGGGACATCTGAATCAAGGAATGGGTACTTCCTTTCTTGCATCTCTTTCAAGGTCAATCTTCTTTGCCCCCTTTCTTGGGGATCACTCCTCACTTTATCTTCCTTTTCGCTCTCATTCCTTCGAAACTTGACAGTCGGTGCATTTGTTGCCATGGACTCCTTTTCAGAAGATTTGTTGTAGGGTTTGCCCCCTTTCCTGGCCTCTTGCTTTTCTTTATACTTGTAGGATCTGGGAATCGGTGGTTCAACCACTCCACTTATCCCCATGCTTAGCTCCATGTCATGAGCTCTTGTGGCTAAATCTTCAAAGGTTTTAGGCTTAATCTCTTGAAGTATGTAACGAAGGCTTCATTGCATTCCTGCTATGCACATCTCAATGCCAGAAACTTCAGACAATCGATCTTTACAATTTAGGCTCAAATTTCTCCATCGATTAATGTACTCAATTACTGGCTCTTCTTTTAACTGACGAGTGTTAGTCAACTCTATCATGCTAACCGTTCTCCTAGTGCTATAGAAGCGATTAAGGAATTGATATTCCATCTGATCCCAACTGTCTATAGAATCAGCCTCCAGGTCGGTGTACCATTCAAAAGCATTTTCCTTTAGAGAACGAACAAATTGTCTCACCATATGATCTCCGTCAGTTCCAGCATCATTGCATGTTTCAATGAAATGTGCTATATGTTGCCTTGGGTTACCTTTTCCATCAAACTGTTGGAACTTGGGGGGTTGATAGTTCGGTGGCATCTTCAAGTTGTCAATCCTTCTAGTAAAAGGTTTAGCATACATGGATGAAGGTTTGGAGCTCTCTTCAAATTGGTCCTTCATTGTCCCGAGTATAATAATTTTTAGTTGGCTGATAGGAACCATTCCATCATGGAAAATATTCAATTCTTCTTCAATCACCCTCTTCCCCGTCGACTGGCGTTTCGCGGAGTTATGTACTTCATTTTCAGCATCTTCATATTGCTTTTCGTTTGCATGGCTAGTTTCAGCACCAGCCACTTTCTCCATCAGTTTGAAAATCAAAGTACTTTGTTCTTGGTTCTGTTTGGCAAGTGCAGCAACGGATTCAGTTAAGCTTGCCAACTGTTCTTCGACAGACGAAGTATTTATTGCCATCGTCGAGGCTATGGATGAATCTGATGATGGACTTTCTTCAGATAGATGAGTTGAGCCAACAAGGTTGTCTTCCTCGTCTTTAGCATCATAAGGTATTCCTTTGGGGATAACTCCCACTAATGAATTTGTCTCCGAAGAGGCTTCAGACCGCGCTTTCCTTGACATACTTCTAGTTGTCACATTAACGTCTTCAACTTGTAATTCTGAAAACCTGAAGACAGAAGCTGATCTGTTGACTTTGACTCTTAGCGGAACCATCTTACTTTGCTCGAAGAGGAGATGCGAGGTAGAAACTGTCCCACCGGGCGTGCCAAAATTTGTAACAATAAATTTTGTATTTATAAAATAATAAATACAAAAGAAATTACAATGATAATCCGAGATGGATTAAACTTGAGAATTTAGGAAAACAGCTTCTATTTATCCTCTGATTCCTCTCTTGAGTTGATTTCTTGACTTCCTCAACTTTCGGAGCCGGATCTTCAGATGAAGCTTGTCCGAGCTCGGGGTTGACTTGAAGCTTTAAAACGTTTATCCGGAGACGTCGAGCCTTTGTTCGGATCAAACATTGATTTGAATATTTGTTGTGAAGTACGACACTCAATTTGGTAGAATGTTGACTTCACGGAGACAGATGAATGAATTTGATATGAAGAACGCCGGATCAAAGAGGCTTAGCACCTTGGTCTTTGATCGGATGCTGTTCTTGACTTGAAGATGACTTGATCTGAAGATCTTGAGTGTTCTTCGACTTTATCTTGATCTTGAACTTGGTCTTGATCTTGACTTGAACTTCACTTGACCGGATCTTGATCGAACTTGATTTTCACTTGAATCTTCAGAGTTCTTCAGGTCTTCAGGATTTTCAGAGTGAATGGAATGAGGACTGAAGGTCCTTATTTATAGGTAGAGAAAATAACCACTTGAGAGATATTTTCTCCTTCAAAAGATATGTTGGGCTTTTCTCCTTTAATTAAGCCTGCTGGACTGGATATGAGCCTATTTAATTTAAATAAGCCTGCTAGATTTGACTTGGGCCTTTTTAATTTAATTAGGCATGCTGGGATTTTGACTTGGGCCTTTTTATTTTAATTCGGTCTACTGAATTTGATGTGGGCCTATTTAACTTGAATGAGACTCTTTTGACTTGGATCGAGCCCATTTGACTTGGATTTGAACTCAAATAATTATATTAATTATCAATTATTTATTTACTTATCCTAGGAATTAATTTATTTAAATCCCTTAATAAATAAATATTTAATCAATATTCAATATATTTTCCTTAGCATATATTTAAGCAGCAATAAAATTTAATTGCCTACGCCATTATTATTATATTTTATTAAACAACGTACATATATTTATATTTTTCTTTATTTATATAAATTAAATTATATTAATTTAATTTAATATTAATATCTTTACATATGCATTGCACGGGCATAACACTAATATATTATTCCATCCGTCCGCTTTTAATGTATTCATTTTACTACTTTTGACGTCCGCTTCAAAGGTATCAATTTCCCCTATTTAGTAAAAAAGTACACAATATGGCCCACCACTTCCCTCTAATACAACTACCCACTTTAAATAAAATAATAATACTCCGTAATCCACGTGCAAAAAAAATAGATACCTTAGAATCGGACGAAGGGAGTATAATTTTAGAGACTGATGATATAATTAGAATTATTATTAGAATAATTTATTTGAGTATCGAATTTAATTATAGAGAAACTAACACATTATTTGACTACACACAAAATAGTAGAGGAAAATTATAACTATATTTTGTTATTAATTAGTCCTGTCTAAATAGAGGGACTATTTGAGATTTTATAGTATTTGTATATTTAGAAGAAAATCCGTCAGGAATTAGCAACTCAATTATGTTAGATTTTTTATAATATAATTAGAGGTCTTAAACTTTATAATTATTAGTGCAAGTTAAATATTGGTGTTTCGATAACATTTCTCAGGAATATAGTTTAGAGATCTACGTTATGTAAAAGATTTATAATAAGAAGTTTAGTACATATGTAATTGGTACATACATATTTTTTATTATAATTAAATAAAAAATCATTATAAACCTGTGTTATTATTTTTAAGATATTCACATGAGTTTTATAAATAACTATAATCAATTTTATATTTTAATAATTATATAAATAAATTATCTCATAAAAAAAAATTATCCCGTTTATCGCACGAGTTCTATAGTAGTAATAATATACTCCTTAGTTCACTTGTGAAGAAAAACAAATGATCACTTTTGGAGTGGATAAATAGAGTATTTATTACTGAAAAACTCGTCTGTCAAATAAATACTTCCTTCGGCCATTAATTAATAAGATAATAATCATTTACTTTTCACATTTAGAATGATAGGAGTATTATTTTATATAAAATGAGTAATGGTATTAGTAGTAGATAGAATAAGTAACATTTTTTAATCTTTGTTGAAGTGAATAGTGTGTGTGACCGGGAAATATAAAATTTCTGCTGCACTGTAAAAATTCTTAGGAAAAGCTTATGGAAAATACTATTGTACAATTGTTTTTAAGGTACAATAGGGTTAAACCTACCCATTTTAATTTTTGACCCGGCATATATAATAAATTTGGTACCCTAATTTCATTTGTTCCACCCACATTCCATCTTCTCCCTTCCTTTCTCTCTCTCTCTCAAATCATGATTTGTTCCTTCCGCCTCCGTAGCTCCGCCTTCTCTCTCTCTCTCAAATCATGATTCCGCCTCCGTAGCTCCGCCTTCTCCTCCGCTCTTCCTCTCCTCTGTGCGCTCCTCCTCTCCTCTCCATATCAATTGCAGCACCTCTTCTCTCCTCCTCCGTAAAGGTTATGCTTCTCTTCCACCACTCTTCTCAATAATCGCCTCTCCTCTAGATAATAAGTGAGGTGTCTCCTTTCTGTTCTCTCTTACCACTCCATTACGGTAGGAGACTCATTACGCCTCTCCTTCTGTTCTCTCCACTTCATCACTTCATGGGACTTAATACGCCTTTCTGTTACAATCATACTCTTTTTTTCAAATTTATTAATTGATATATTAAAATCTGTAATTGAATTTGAATTTGAATTTGTTAATTATAATTGTTGGTTAATTGATTTTTGGATTTAATCTGTGATTGAGTTTTAATTTTAATTTGTCATTGTTTTTTGTGGTGATTTTGAGATTCGTAACAAAGGCAAATAGCTTCCAGGTTGGAGATGGCCGGAGTTAACTTCATATGGATTGTAGGTTTCCAATGAGGAGAGAGAGGATATCAAGATTGATTAGAAATTGTCTTGGAAGTTCTTGGAAAAAGCAGGAGAGAGTGAGATGATGGTGAAGGGATGGGCTCCAGGGTAGTACTGTGCATAGAAGTGTGGGACGGTTTTTGAGCTACTGTGAGTAGAGCTTGGTGATGGAGGCGGTGTATTACGATGAGACTGTGTATTGTAAAAATGCATTGGAGTTTGAGTTTGAAAAATTCGATGAATTAGTTTTAATGAATTATGTATCTTTTATATTAAATAAATGTATAACATTTAATTCTTAGATGTACCATTATTTTGTTTATAAAAGTTGTATTAATTGTACTTTTTATATATGTATACATTTTAATAATTAATTGTATAAGTTGTTATTTAATACCGTATAACTTTTTTTTTAAGAATTGTATTACTTTTTCTTAATTAATGTATTAGTTGTAAGAATAATGTATATGTTTTCTTAAGTAATTGTATTAGTTGTAATTCAATATTGTATATAATTTTTTAGAAACTGTACTTTTTAAGATTTTATTGATATCTACATTGATGATCGATCAAAAGTTATACATATACTAAGAAAAATATATACATTAATGAATTATAACTAATACATATGCATATTCATACGTTTACATTCCTAGATTGAATCTACTTTTCATCTCTTATCCTTTCAACCCAACAGTTCCTTGATCTTGCCCAATTCAAGTGCTCAATTCCAAATACATAAATATATACACACTAGAACATATACAAATTAGAGAAAAGTACCGAATGAGTACAAAACGTATACACTTAATTATTAAAACTTATACAGTAGGACATTAAACTTATACAGTAGGATATTTAACAGAGAAAATTTACACTTCTTTAATTATTCACGCTCCAAATCAATTCAAAATTTCAACACTATCAACATTCTTCTTTTCAAATATAAACATATATTTAGAAGATGATAAATCTCCACCATGCAGTGACTTCCGCCTTCAGCAGCCACCTTAATCCTCAATTTTCCATTCCAACTCTACCAATCTTCGAACAATAACTGTCGATTCCTCCCAAATTCCACTACAACAATCCTTAATTTTAATTAATTCTTCATTTCTCTTGAAATTTTATTTAAGATTGATTAAGTGGTGGTAGCGTAAGATTAGGGCACAAATGCTTCAATAAGCTTTTGAGAAAATTAAAAAAAAAAAGAGAGGAAAGAAAGGAAATTAATAAATAAGATTTGAGAAAGAGGAAACCTAAAATGAACAGATGAGAAATCTAAAAGAGAATAGAAAAATGTGTAGAGAGATAAAAGGGAAAAAATCGTGAAAAAAATTGAATGATATCTCAATTGACAAACCTTAGATGTAGAATGAAGAAGATGAATCGATCTTCTATAGAATTCATAGAAGATTTTGATTGAATGAAAAATATACAAGGCTGTTTATGTTCCAATGAACTTTTGGAATCAATTTTGATTGATTCAAAATAACAGATAGCATGTGAGGAAGAGGAGAGGCGACGGAGTGAGAGGTGGCGCCGGAGTGAGGGAGGCGATAGGGTGAGGAGATACAGAGATGGAGATTACGGTGGTTGAGATGTGAGGGGAGAGAGAGAAGAAGGGGGATCGGACGCCGTAAAAATTAGGAATGACCCATTTGAGTATTTTGAGGGTTATATATGTGATCCATTTTTAAATATGAGTTATGTTTTTAAGGTACAAGTGTACATTAGATCAACTCAAAGCTTGTGGTGTATATATTTGACTCCCATTAATCTTACTCCCTCCATCACCCAAAGTATTTCACACTTTCCTTTTTCATTCGTCCCACAAAGTATTTCACACTTTACTTTTACTTAAAATGGTAAAAAAAATACACTATAATAATACATACTCCCTCCGTCCCGGGAAGTATTTCGCGTATTGGTGTGCGCGGAGTTTAAGAAAATTTTGTATTTTTATGTATAAAGTAAGAAAGAGAATATATATTTTAGTTGATTTAATGAAAAATTTGTGTAAAGTTATTGAGAGATGTGAAAAAAGTGTGTAAAGTTTTTGGGAGATGTGAAAAAGTAAGTATTATATTGGGATATGTGTAAAAAGTGAGTATTAGTATAATGTATTTTTTACCAAATTTAGTAAAAGTAAAGTGTGAAATACTTTGAGGGACGGATGAAAAAGGAAAGTGTGAAATACTTTGGGGGACGGAGGGAGTACTTTTTACACACATCTCTACATAATATTTACTTTTTCACACATTCCAATAACTTTACACACCCTTTTCATTAAATTAATTAAAATACTTCTTCTCTTTCTTACTTTATACATTTTCTTACTTTATACATGAAATAATAATTTTTTCTTAAACTCCACCCACAACAATACGTGAAGTACTTCGGGGATGGAGGATGTACTATTTTTCGCTAGCCACCACTTAATCGGCAAGCATTTCGCCGCCTTTTGCGTATACTGTTTCTATATATTTGTGTAATATTCAAACATTGGAGCTCAAACTAATTAGCTGGCTGTTGAAACACTGTAGCTTAGAATCAAGTGTGTACATGTGGATTTGCGAATTATTTGGTGAGTTCGAGATTATTATCATTACTCGCACTGAAGAATGAAAGGGAATGTAAGGAAAATCATGTGGGTAATGATTGATTATGAATTAAAAAAAGTTTAATTATTATGGATTAAACAAGCTAGATTTGGTCGTTTTGCTCTTGAGTATTAAATTAATGGGTTTTGACTATGAATCTAACCGTTTTAGTCCAGTTTTGGGTTTTTATATAATTGACCTAATAAGACATAATTAGAATGAAGTTTACATTCTTCGCATATATAATACTCTCAGTACTCCACCGAATCATGAAATTGCCTTGTATTCTGAGATAATTTTCACTGTCGATTTCACAAAATTTGCAAGATTTCATTTGTATGTTGTTTGTTTATTAATGCAATTTGGGGATTTCTTTCTAAAATGGATCTGAGAAGGTGTTGTAGCATCTGGTAGTGCTCTGCTCCTTGGATTCAGCAATCTTTGGTGCAAGTTGTTAACATCATGCCGCTATCAGAGTTTTTGAGGATGGCCAGAGAGAAACTTGAATCTAGCGAACAGAAAACTGATGACCCTTCTAGGTATGTTCATTGTAAGTTCATGGATTTTGTTGCTTTTTGTGAAATTTTCACAGGATGTGGGTGATAAATTTGTGTACTGTAATGCAGGTCTGAGAATGGTTTAGGTGAGTTAGTTTGGGAGAATGGGCAGATCATGATTCAAGGTCAGGGGAGTAGGGTTTCCAGGAGCCATACTGGTAACGATTTAAATCTGAAAACAGACTCTAGAGCTCGTGATTCTGGGGCAGTGCATTCTACAAATGGAAGATTCGTGAAATTTGGAGGGGTTGAATCCATCTTGAATGATAGGGTTCCAGTAGTGCCCTCAGATGTACTGGATTTAAGTCAAGATGATGAAATGGGTCCTTGGTTAAGTTATCCCATCCAGGATGCACTTGGACAAGATTATGTTTCTGAAATTCTACCTGAGATATCTGGTGTTACAGGTAATGGAATGTCCACCCGGAACAGTTTTGTATCAGTTAGTAAGAGAAGTAGTTGTGACCAGAGTGTTGGTACAGCTCTGAAGATTTCTTCTTCGAAAGATGGTCCATTGGGTTCATGGCTGCCTCAGAATCGCCAGGGATCGGATGCTTTTGGATCCGGAGGTTCGGATATTGTTAGCCGTAATACAAGTAATCATCAGGATGCCACATTTGAGAATCCAGCTCAAGGTAGAGATGTGGTGAATGGTACTGGAAGTATGAAGATGGAAAGCCAGAATATTCGTTCGAATGTTCTGAATTTCTCCCATTTCTCAAGACCAGCAAATCTTTTCAAAGTGAACCTCCCAAACAGTGATAGAAATCCTGCTTCAGGATCATCAGGAGTGGGTAGGATGGATGGTAGGGAAAAAGGTCCGGTCGATTTGACGCCTGTTGAGAGACTTAAGAGCACACCGAATGTCCATGGCTCGTCTACTACAATTCCCATGGTTAATCCTAGAGAACCACCGGCTAGCATACCTAAGGGGGCAAGTCTTCTTGAAAGAGCTGAGTATTTGTGCCAAGGAACTTCTGACAAGAATGACAAGCCAATGAGTAATACTGACAATTCAACAAAGGGAGTTCCTAATGGGGAGAGAATTGTTGAACCTTTGGCTGCTTCTTCTTCTGTTGGATCTGGAAACAGTGCCGACAGAGTTTCTTGTGAGCAAACACATAACTCAAAAAGAAAATTTCGTGATAATGAGGAGTCGGAGTGCCGTAGTGATGTAAGTTGAGATGAAACAAAGCACTGCACTGACTGATTCCTTTTCTCTTGATTATTGATTTTTCTTGCTTTTTCATGAACAGGATGTTGATACTGAATCTCTTGATGTCAAAAAACCAAACTCTCTTCGAGGATCTAAGAGAAGCCGAGCAGCAGAAGTACATAATCTCTCTGAAAGGGTGAGCGTAGTTAATTTAAATATTAATTAATATCACTAACTTGGATTTGGTGTTTTTCTCCCTTGCTCCATTTCCATGTATAAATACTGATATCCACTTATACTGTGTAAACAGAGACGAAGGGATAGGATCAATGAGAAAATGCGTGCTTTACAAGAGCTCATACCAAATTGCAATAAGGTAAGAAATCTAAGATCCTGTGTCTCATCTCTTGATAAATCTTACCATAATAGAATGAGTTTTCAGAGTTCCCAAAGATTGCTTTTCTCAGAATAGAATGAGTTTTGAGACATTAATGAGTTGATTCATACTTTGAAGATACTTGTTAGAAAATTTTGGTTTTGTGAAAAGCGGAAAAAAAAAAATCAACTCGGAACTATAATTGGCTAAAAATTGCTCCTTTGCTTATATCTTTGTTATTTCAAGTTATCGTTACTTCTTTTTCTTTATTACTATCAGGTAGATAAAGCTTCAATGCTTGATGAAGCCATCGAATATATAAAGACCCTCCAACTACAAGTGCAGGTAAGGTGGAATTTTTCCAGCTACCTCAATTCTCTTTAGCTAAACTTATAGCTCATCTGAATGGTCTTGTTTTTTTTTGTTCGAAACCTGAATGATTCTTGATTAGTATTGCCATTTTTGATTGAAAATGATGTAGATGGATTACCAAAACGTATATTCTTTTCAAGATTATTTAGTTTTTACAAGATTATCAATCTGCTAAATTTTTTTTGTGCAGATTATGTCCATGGGTGCAGGATTATGTATGCCTCCGATGATCCCTACAGGAATGCCACACGTTCATCCTGCTCATGTTCCACATTTCCCTCCAATGGGTGTGGGTATGGGTGTGAATGTGGGTGTGGGTGTGGGTATTGGTATGGGCTTTGGAATGGGTATGCTGGATATGTATGGTGGATCTTCTGGACGTGCTGTGTTTCCTGTACCAACTGTGCAAGCACCAAGCATTGCTCCTCCAGGTTCAGTGATGGCTAATTTTCAGAAAATTCCTGGTCCAAACCTTCCATTTTTCGGGCACCCTGGCCAAGGACTTCCGAATGTAGTCCCTAGTGCACCTTTTGTTTCTTTATCAACGGCACCTCCTGCAACATCAGCCCTGGGATTGAGTGCTACGACTTCGAGGAATCAATGTAACAGTGAAGTGCCTTCCACATCACCAATTATAAATCCTAGGGATCTAGTGACAGCCATGAGTTCGCAGTCAATATTGTGCAATGCGGAAACTAGCTGCTCTGCGGACGACAAATCTAATCAGGTTTGTTATTCAGCCATATTATCTGCAATGAAATTAGATATTACTGGACTTTGAAAAGGCAATGTAGAATACAGTTTATCATTGCAATTGCATTCTTTTTTTAAAAATGGCTCTATACGCTGAAATTTCAGCTGCACTTCTCTTGCTCTGTTATATTTATCCCAATTTTTGGTTTGAAGTTTTGTTGCATTTACTGTCCTTGAGATCTGTTGGGCTTCTGGTCGATGTATAGATAAAAATATTGGATTTTGTAATATTTGAGGCCTGTCATCTGCACTCTGTGTTTCTCATGAAGGGTTTTATCTTCTTCACTTGTCCCCAACATACTCTAGATTCAAGAATTGTGTTCTGTGAGATTTTAACAAAATTCGACAGCTTCCTTGTTTTGAAGATAATGAAGTTCGGTTTAGTTCAACAATTACATATACTAATAGCCTCTAGAATAAACTTAGTATCTGACCTTACAACCACTTATGCGGTAGCTCAACTCTGCTGTAATATATTCTGATACAAAATCAGGATTAATTTCAGCATCATAATTTTAGAGGCACAAATGATTTTCAGAAGAGAAAAGAAAGACACAAGAGAATAAGGCAAAAGGAGATACTGAGTTGGTGAAAAAAGATTGATTCAGAGAAAAGTCTCAAGAAGGATTAACAGGTTTTAGTTAAAAAATTTGTTAAGCTCATGAATGAGATTCTCCGTTCTTGTCAAATGTCCAATAGAGGAGATTTAGCTTCTTACGTCTTTGTTTAGTTAAAGACTTCCCAACATCTTGATTAATAGAAAGTTTTGTTTTACGTATTCTGATGTGTAATTGAGTAAATTTAGTCTTAATGAGTTCTTTGAACTAATGAAATTTTGGGGTTCTTAGAAAAAACATGCACACACATATGTACTGATGATTATTTTCTGTCCAGTTTCTAATTGTGTTGTAAAAATATAATTTAAGTGACACTTACTTCGTGGTGCCAGCACTTTCCACTACTGAAGTGCTTGTTTCATGTTTACTTACATCCTCATTCCTTCTTATAATTAAAGCATTACCTTTTCAAAGTTTGTTGAAGATACACGTGTGTATTTGATAAATGGAGCTTCTACAGAGGCGAAAGGATGATTTACCTAGATACCATTCGTATGTGTTCCACTTTTAAACTTTCACTTAACAAGATTTATTTCTTGAAGATCCCAGTTTTACTGAATTAGAAGTGTTGGATTCATTCTTCGCCTAATTTGTCACCCCCAAATCATTCTGTTTTGACCAGTTTATCCGCCTTTTTTCATACTAAACTAGTCCTGCCCTTGAAATGACAACTGTTGTCATACATGAAAGTCATCTAATGCAACTTGTGAATTGTGATTCAACTGATGTATCTCATTGTTTGAATTATCTTCTCAAAATATTGATTTCTTCATCAGGTCTGATATCCATTTCAATACATTTCCAATGCAGCTGCAGGCTAAAAGCGAAGTTTTAGATAAATCTGCTTCAGTGCAAGAAAATAAAATGGGTACGGATGTGATGGGCCTCGGAACTCGTACATCGACAACTACAAGCGACATTAGTAAAGAACCAGGTGAGAATAATAAGTCTCCACATGGACTGCATGCATACTCTACCAGAGATGGCAATTCGGGCTTCGCATAAGAATAGGGCCAGTGCGGCCTGGCCATCAATATGCCCTGGTTTTTCCCGCTTCCGCAACGTTAGAGATTGAGACGACAGAATTCTAGTCCGAAGGTGTTCCGACTAGGATCGGCCTGGTTCAGCTCTTTGATCTGAATGGGTTGACCCAGGCCTGAATTTCTAACTCTAGTACTAAATGGAAGATGTGGATTAGCAGAGGAGGAAGTTTGGATGTCATTGACAGTGGTATAACTTTCACATGTCTATGAGACACCGGATTTGTATTGTTTGCTAAATGAGCTGAATTCTTATTGTTGATTGTCCTACTTTATTCGATGTTAAGAGGACTAAACTGCGAAATTGTAAATTATGTGCCATTTCTGAGGAGATTCACAACGTTGTAAATTTTACCTAATGATGCAATGATGTGCTACTAAACTTAATTTTACACGTTATTCATTTCACTTTAAATAAAAATAATAAAATTTTATTATATTAAATATTAAAATTTAAAATTTTATTAAAAATACCACCCAACCTACCCCTATCCACCCCTACCTAAAAAAAATTTTTTTTAATAAAATTTTTGATTTTTAATATTTGAATAATAAAAATATTATTACCTAACTCTACCCCTACCCACCCCTCACCCAACACCACCTCCCCCCTCAAAATTTTTTTTAACGTAAAACTTTAAATTTTAATATTTAAATAATAAAAATATTACCGCCCAATCCTACCACTCTATCCACCCACCCTACCCCACCCCCACTCACCACCCCCCACCCACCAAATTTTTTTTTTTAAAAAAATTTGATTTTAATATTTAAAAAATAAAATCTAATTTTTTTAAAAAATTTTTTTTTGGGAGGGGTTGGGGTGGGGAGGGGGTAGGTTGGGTGGGTTGGGTTGGATGGTAATAATTTTATTATTTAAATATTAAAATCTAAAATTTTATAAATTTTTTTTTGGAATGGGGTTGCGGGGGGTGGGTAGGGGTAGGTTGGGTGTTAATATTTTTATTTTTTAAATATTCAAATCTAAAATTTTATAATATTTTTTTTTTGAAGTGGGGGTGGGCGGGTGTGGGGGGTGGGTAGGGGATGTGTGTAGCACCCCAAATCCAAAGTCTTTTTTTTTTTAAATAGAGAGCTACTTAATAAATCAAAACATATGTTAACTTTTATTAGAGTACAATTTTCAAAGTAAAATTCTCTTTAAATTTTATTTATAAATCGCAACGGAATAAATATCTAAGATTCATTTAAAAGTATAGTATTTAAATATTATAAATACATATTGAGAAAAGAAATAATTTTATCTTAAAAAAAGGTTTAGAAATGTAAATTGATGTATTTATTTATTTATTCTTTATTTAGTAATACAAGGTAATAAAATCTCATAAAATATATTATTTCAAACCATACTTATTTAAGAAAATATAAAAATACTTATAAATAGATATAGCTGTATAAATATAAATATATATTGTTTTATTATACATCATTCGGAGTTTCCATGTCTTGCTGCAGATCAAAAGACTTCATTCCTTAACCTGAAAAATTATTGTTTGAAAATGTGAGATTGAAATCTCAGTGGGTAATTTTGGCGGAATGTTAATCAGTAAATACATAATGATATGATTACTCTTTTTCATGACAACCCGAAAGTTAGTCACTACCATGTTTCATAGCCCGTCGACTACTACTATTGTCACGACTCGTCAGCCGCAACCATAAAATTCATGACCCCATACGACCACTACCATAAGAGAAGAAATAAGCATACTTCATATGCAAACCAACAATAACATCCAACTATTTTCAAATATTTTTACCCACCTTTGATTCTTTTAAAATACTGTGTTACAGCTTGAGTGGAAGAATGATCCGACGTCCTGTTCACCAGCACTTCACCTAGCATAATTACTAACTCTCTCATTTGTATAGTAGTTTCAAAATCTTATCAAGGTATTTTTAATATTTGTATAATATATATGTATAACATATTACAATAATATAATTATTTTGGGGTTCAAATCCATTATTTAAATAAAATATTAATAACATATTAATCACGTAAGTTCATTTCATGATAAGATCAGAGGCTTAGCCTTCCTTTTATATCATAAAATGATATACATAAAATAATATAATAAATAATCATGTACACAATATATGTGTTTGCATATATCATTATCATTTTAAGATTAGATCAGAGGCTTGACCTTCCTTTTAAATCATAAAATGATAATTGTATACACATGGTAATATATTATGACATAATAATAATTTTGCTTATATTACAAATACAAAGTATATGTGTATATAACAATATATAAATAATAATAATAATAATAATAATAATAATAATAATAATAATAATAATAATAATAATAATAATAATAGTAGTAGTAATAGTGATTCAAGAAGAAAGTTGCCTACGTAGATGGAAAACTCACAAACTTTACTTGTTTTTGGGGTGAAAAATTAGTGATAATCAATCACCTATTTATAGCAAAATTTTTACGTATGAATGGGTGTTAGTGTGTGTGTATAAATGTGTGCTAGTGTGTGTGAGTTTTAGTCCAAATATTTTTTTTTGGAAAATAGTGTGTGTGTGAGTTTAACTTCAAATTTTTAAAAAATCACTCCAACTCTTTAAAGCTTTGTTTGATCAAATTTTTGTGTGAGAAAAATGAAATAGGAATAGCCTATTTATAGAGGAAAATTCAAAGATGATTGTTGTTGTCAAAGAAAATTTTTCTTAGTCTTTTTGTTTTGGAAATTTCATTGAAACGTTTGCTTCTTTTTCTTCATAAATTCAATGCATCAAAAACAAATATAGGCATGTGTGGAAATAAGTGTAATAATATGTGGTGCTACTTGTAAAAATTTCTTTTGAAAAATAATTCATAAATTACAAAAATTTTATTAGAAAAATCAATTTGCCCCATAACTAAATAAATTAATTTTCATCATGGATAAATCCTTTGAAAAATTATTTGATTCGTAAAATAATAATTTGTATCATCAATATTAAAATATCAAATTTAAATAATTAAAAATAATACTATTTTCTCTTTATTTTATGAAAAATTGAATATACAAGATTGAATTTCAATCATAAATATCTTTACTTTTTTTTAATCTTAAAAATAATGATGTATTTAAAATTAACAAAGTCTCTTTAAAATTTTAGAATTTAAATGAAGTATAAAAGCTTATACATATTTTACCGAATGATGAAAAATTACATTTTGTACCTTTAATAAAAATTTAAAGCAAAATAATTTATAATCATAAAATTCATAAATTATCACTCATATAATAAGTGAGGTATCATATAATTATTTTTTAGTAAATTAAGGCTCTTGTTATACATATAGGAAATATAAACGTTTTTCGTAAATTATTAGTTAAGATATTTTGTATGTAATCCATTTTATAGTTTATATTTCTTTTTAAATTCCAACTTAATGTTCCTCTTATTTTATCTGTGCTAGGAGTGCATTTGAACTTGGACACCTCGATCACTTCTTCCTGCAAACTTTTGAAAACAAGAAAATTTTATAAGTAACATTTGAAAAGTAATATGAAAATAATTTTTAATTTAGGGGTATTACATCCTCCCCTACTAAATAAAATTTCGTCCTCGAAATTTTCCTACTCTCTTCCTTTGTAAAAGTATGGGCATTTTGCTAAAATCTCATTCTCACGTTCCTATGTGCTTTCCTCCCTACCGTGCCTACTCAATTGTACTAGTTTCAAAGGTATTTCTCAGTTTCTAATTGTTGAGTTCTTTCTCCTTAAAATGCTCATGGGTATTTCCTCATATGTCAAATTCCTACTAACCTTTAAATTCTTTAAATTAATCGCGTGACATGGGTCTGCAATATACTTACTTGAAATATATTATGAACTAAAGATAGTCAAGGTTAATTTATAAGCCACGTCTCCAAACTTTTTCAGTATCTCGAGTGGTCTGACGCACCTTGGCTTTAACATTCCTCTTTTCCCGAACCGCATCAATCCCTTAATTAGTACAATTCTAAGAAATAACCTTTCTCGAACTTCAAATTGTAAGTCTTTCCTTCGTATATTTGCGTAAGATTTTCTTCGATCTTGTGCTTTTATTCTCTCCAAAACCATTGTGTTTGCCTCAATCGATTTTTTTATATAATTGGGACTCAAAATCTTTCGAACTCTATCATTTTCTAAATAATTGGCAAGGAATACCTCTTCTCGTAGAGTGCTTCAAAAGGTGTCATTCGAATGGTAGCCTGGTAGTTGTTCGTTATAAGTAAATTCTATAAGCGAAAGATATGTTTCGTAGTAAGACGCATGCTTGAAGCTTATCCTTCAATGTTTGGATTGTTCTTTCAAATTGACCCTCTGTTTATGGTGATAGGTTGTCTTAAATTTGAGTGTCGTCCCCAAAGTTCTTTGTGAACTCCTCTGAAATTTCTAAGTGAAACCGTGTATCAGTATTAGATATTATTGACACCAGCATGCCACACAACCTCACAATCTCATTAATGTACCTTTGAGAAAGATGGTCCATAGTAAACGTCATTTGTACTAGGATAAAATAACTTATCTTGGTGAGTTGATCAATTTTTCAGATGACATCGTGATTTTTGTTGGACTTTGGAAATCCAGTTACAAACTCTGCTAAGACGTGTTCCTCTTTCCACTTAGGAATCTCAAGTAGTTGAGTTAATACAGAAGGTCGTTGATACTCAACTTGGCTTGTTGACATGTTAGGTATTTACTTACAATCTATCCAATACTTCTTAATTCATCCCCACCAATATAATTTTTTTAATTATTGTACATCTTGGTTTCTCCTGGTTGCACAGTAGTTGGTGTGTTGTGAGCTTCAGTGAGAATTTCTTTTTGTAACTCTTCATTGTTTGGCTCACATACTCTTTCTTCTTTTACTAAGATTTCGTCAGAGGTCATAGAATACCCTCGAACAATATTTATTGAAAATTTTCCTTTTATCATCATCTCCATGCTCTCCTTTAAGAGATCCTTCAAGGTAGGTCGTATTATAAACGTTGTAATTATAATTGAGATGCAATTTGGCCTGATGAATTGCTATTTCAACTTTGAAAACTATTTAATCAACGATTCTTTCTTTGTAGGCTTCACAGGTAATTTTTTCTTCTAAAAACATTTTCCACAACATTCACTTTTCCTAGGTGATAAAGAATTTCACAATCAAAATATATTACCTATTTGAGCCACCTTCTCTGATGCATGTTGAGTCCTTTCTTGGTGGAGAAATACTTTAAACTTTGTGATCAATGTAGATTTGGCATTTTAATCCATAGGGGTAATGACGTCATATTTTCAGTGTACAAGCAATCGCAGTTAGCTCAAGGTCATGGGTTTGATAATTGTTTTATGTTTTTTTTAGCTGCTTTGAGGCATACGCCATAACTTTTCTGTGTTGTATTAAAATGTATCCTATGTCCAGTTTCAAAATATTTAATTACAAAACCCTTCTGTCTCATTTGGAGTGGTTAAAACTTATGCTTAAACTTTTGGAAGTTATCTTCAGACTTTTGAGTGAAAATTCCCATTCTTCTTCATAAGTTGATTTAGTGGTTTAGCAATTCATGAAATTCTTGAATAAATCTGTGATAATATCCTGCCAATCCTAGAAAATTCTGTAACTTATTTATGTTTGAGGGAGTTTCCCAATTCAGTACTACTTCCTCATTTGTTGGGTCGACCTTGATCCCATTAGAAGATGATGTGACCTAGAAAATCACTCAATCAATCCAAAACATGCATTTACTGAATTTGGCGTAGAGTTTCTCTCTTTCTTGTTTCTATAACAATTCTAAGATGTTCATCGTGTTATCCCTGTCAATGTTTCATGCTCCTCTAAGTCTTCTATTTCAACAATTACATTCACATGAGCCTTTTTTCATTCAAATTTTGTAACGCTCTCTTTAAGTGACTTGGGCGCATTATTGTTCCTCTTGGGTGGTTGGTATATTTTTATAGGCATAGGTTTCTGATCAACTCCTCTCATTGGTCTGTCATGAGCTTTATGTCCTTTTTGATGGCCTTGTAAATTAAATACGTCCCTTCAAGTCAAGCATTTCTTTTTATGTATACGCTTACAAATATGATATAGTATTATCCTAACTTGATTTGGTTGTTTCCTTTCTTACCTCGAAATTGAGGTGGTTGTTGATGATGGTTCTACAAAATTATTCATCATTGGTCTAGGTTCGTTCACTTCTGGGGTTATCGGTGGAGCTTGTTGAGTATAGTTTTGAAGGGTAGTGAAAAAATCCTTGAGCCATATCTGCTCCAGAATTCGTATTTATACTTTCTATTGATTTTAACCCATAGAATACTCGGATGTTCCCCTATTTTCTTAGAAACTCATTTGATACTTATTCGAAGGTATACTAACTAAAATCGAAAAGTTCAGCACCTTTAAGGTTTATTAGTGTAATATTCTTAAAATAACATTATTGTTACCGCACATGCATTACTACTAATATACACATATATTAACTCATGTTCACAAGCTTTCACTGCCGCGGTTCAGTGGTTTAGTGACATAAGTCATACAATAGTATATTAATTTGTAATATATATAAAGTAAAAATAAGTTATTTCTTAGAAGAAAAATCCATAATTATTACTAACTCTAGCAATCTTGTCTAAGTCTTGTGCGTATACACAGTCAATCGAATCATAACCATATATCATTATACGTCTATAACTCTATACACTTACAATATTACAAGCATAAATCATAGTAAGGTCATATTTCTACAATAGAGATTATGGGTTGAAAGCATACTGTTTTCTATCTTCTACACTAGATATATGTATCTCCATTTAATCTTAAGATTAGTACTAAATGCTAGGTTTTTACAATATTTTCATACCACATAAGTAGAGTATAAAGATTATGGTGTGTATATTCTTCAAACCTGACATTATAGATGATATGTTGAATTTGTTGGCCATTAAAGTAGTCTAGAGGAGGAAAATTTTCGTAAAACATGATTCACCTTTAATTGTCAATCGTACATCTTGAGTCAAATTTCATTCCAGATCATTGGGTTATAACTAGTCTCCACATTACCAATACTTAAACACTAATTCTTTCCTCAACTTCCATAACTTTTGTTCCCACTGGTAACCATAGTTTCTATTCCTGAGCTTTGATCTCCCACTCCTTTAGTACTTTACTTTTTTCTTCCAACTCGTCTTTCCACTTTTTTACTTAACCTTTTCACAAACTTTAATATAGTAAATTTTAATCCATAATAATAAATGAGTCCAATCTACGGACGTAAGGTTTCTTAAAATACTTTTCCTCAAACACAATTTAGCATCTAAATTATCAATAACCCCATCATCTCCAGTTGCTACTTTAAAACTTCAAAACAAGAGTCACACATTGTATCATTTTTCATATCTATCCTAAAAGCTTGATTGATATATAAATTCAACATGATTTCACTGAGAGGACATTAATACCTAGGGATGATTTTTTTTATTAAAACATTTAATTTTTAGAATTTTTTTAATTAACATGCATAAAATAATCAACTCCATTTTCGTAAAATTTCAAACATCATTCTTCATCATCAAAACACCTCATTCAGTGTTTTTTTTTTCTTTCCTTTGATGATCATATATAAAAGTAATGAATCATCAATCAATATAACAAATTCTCCTTTCATGAGGGTATGATCAAATCATTCATAAATTTCTTTTGTGTAAAACTCAAAAATTAAGAAATCATCATTTAAAAATACATACCCAGTATTGAATATTGTCTGCTAGCACGACGTGGTTCTCTGTTGAGTAGTTTTTTTATATATAAATATAAATATATAAAATCTTATTTTTTCTCCGAGGAAATTTTAACCGAGGCTCTGATACCACTCTATAGTACCCCAAATCCAAAATCTTTTTATTTGAAAATAGAGAGCTACTTAATAAATCAAAACATATGTTAACTCTTACTAGAGTACAATTTTCAAAGTAAAATTCTCTTTAAATTTTACTTATAAATCGCAGCGGAATAAATATCTAAGATTCATTTAAAAGTATAGTATTTAAATATTATAAATACGTATTGACAAAAGAAATAATTTTATATTAAAATAAGGTTTAGAAATGTAAATTGATGTATTTATTTATTTATTCTTTATTTAGTAATACAAGGTAATAAAATCTCATAAAATATATTATATCAAACCATACTTATTTAAGAAAATATAAAAATACTTATAAATAGATATAGCTGTATAAATATAAATATATATTATTTTATTATGCATCATTTGGAGTTTTCATGTCTTGTTGCAGATCAAAAGACTTCATTCCTTAACCTGAAAAATTGTAGTTTGAAAATGTGAGATTGAAATCTCAGTGGGTAATTTTGGCGGAATGTTAATCAATAAATACATAATGATACGATTACTCTTTTTCATGACAACCCGAAAGTTAGTCACTACAATGTTTCATGGCCCGTCGACTACTACCATTGTCACGACTCGTCAGCCGCAACCATAAAATCCATGACCCATACGACCACTACCATAAAAGAAGAAATAAGCATACTTCATATGCAAACCAACAATAACATCCAACCATTTTCAAATATTTTTACCCACCTTTGATTCTTTTAAAATACTGTGTTACAACTTGAGTGGAAGAATGATCTGACGTCCTGTTCACCAGCACTTCACCTAGCATAATTACTAACTCTCTCATTTGTATAATATTTCAAAATTTTATCAAGGTATTTTTAATATTTGTATAATATATATGTATAATATATTACAATAATATAATTATTTTGGGGTTCAAATCCATTATTTAAATAAAATATTAATAACATATTAATCACGTAAGTTTATTTCATGATAAGATTAGAGGCTTAGCCTTCTTTTTATATCATAAAATAATATACGTAAAATAATATAATAAATAATCATGTACACAATATATGTGTTTGCATATATCATTATCATTTTAAGATTAGATCAGATGATTGGCCTTCCTTTTAAATCATAAAATGATAATTGTATACACATGGTAATATATTATGACATAATAATAATTTTTCTTATATTACAAATACAAAGTATATGTGTATATAATAATATAATAATAATAATAATAATAATAGTGATTCAAGAAGAAAGTTGCCTACGTAGATGGAAAACTCACAAATTTTACTTGTTTTTTGGGTGAAAAATTGATGATAATTAATTAATCACCTATTTATAGCAAAATTTTTACGTATGAATGGGTGTTAGTGTGTGTGTATAAATATGTGCTAGTGTGTGTGAGTTTTAGCCCAAATTTTTTTTTCGAAAATAGTGTGACGGACTTTTTTCCGTCACAAAAATATTTTTGAAAATAGTTACTCAATAGTGACGGATTTTTGTGACGGACTTTGTGATGGAATTTTAAAAATAGTGATGGCTAATAGTTGATCGTTTAAAATTTCGTCATTCTCTATATTTGTGACGGATTTTTTTCGTCACAAAAATATTTTTTTTTATTTTTTTCAATTAGTGACGGAAAAATGCGGTCACAATGTAAATAGTCTCATTTGTGACGGACTTTGTCCGTCACAAAGTCCGTCACAATTTACAGTTTTAAAAAAATCATTAAAATTGTACTTGTTCATTACACATGTACATTATGCTATTTAATTTAATTATATAAAACAAAAGGTTCAACTTACATATTTTTTTAAAGAAATTATTATTATTTTAATATGTATAGTGAATTTATTTAAATTTTAATAATTAAATATATTATATTATTGTATATTATAATATTAATTTTAATCAAAATAATTATAAGAACAAAGTTACTTCCTTTTTTTTAATGATTTTTTTTTAATATTTATTGTGAATATATTTAAATTTAAATATTAAATATACCTTGTCGTATATAATAAAATTAATTTTAAAATTAAAATAATAATGAGAACAGAGTTTTTTTAATTATTATTCTTTTAATATTTATTGTGAATTTTATTTACCTTGAATTATTGAATATACTGTGTTGTATAATAATTTTAATTTTAAAATCAAAATAATTATGAGAACAGAGTTACTTTAATTTTAAACGATAATGAGTCGTATGAATTGTTATAATTTAAATATTTATGTGACTTGATTTTTATTAAATAATAAAGTCATATATTTTGTAATATATTAATTTGTAATTACATAATAAAACTTTTAAGATTATATATATACTAGTACAGATTCTCACGTAATACGCGGATGAATTATTATAACCAATCAAAAAATCTAATTAAAGGTGGTATTTAATTTATATATACATAATTTAAAAATATATATGAATAATAATAATAAACAAATAAATAAATAAATAAATAAATAAAAGTAGTATTCTAATTAATAAAAAATATGATTAAAAGGTATTTAATTTGAAGATAAACATGAATTGCCCTAAAGAATTAGTACGCGTGATTTATGTATATTAATTAATATTTGCTCTGTTTATATAGTTGTATATATATATATATATATTAATATTTGCTCTATTTATATAGTTTTTTTAAAAGATATATATGCTTTTATTGATTGATTTAATTATCTATTTGTAATCAAGAAAGAAAAAAATAAAAAATAAATTATTAGTTGGATATATTTTTATTGATTGACTTAATTATCTATTTTCAATAAAAAAAATATGATTAAAGATTATATTTAATTTAAAGATGTACATGAACAATAAAATAAATAAGTTGGATATATTTTATTGAATATCTATTCCTTAACTTATAAAAAATATGATTAAAGGTGATTTTAATTTATAGATATATATGATTTAAAGATAAATACATGAATAATAATAATAAATAAATAAATAAAAAAAAAGTGGAAATATTATATATATAATATTAAAATAAAAACTAAATACGAAATTTAACCATGTTGCGACACCTCATACTTTTAAAAAATTATTTGTAGCAGCGTACTCCTAATTTGTATATATAAGATATATATAAAAAGGAAAGTTGATGATTAAATTAAAAAGAAGATCGTGTGTTTAATTGATAAAAATAAATTTTTTGATTAAATTTAAAAAAATATAAAGATTATGTATTTTCTAAATTGAGAAATTAGAAGAATGTTATTTATTTTAATGCAAATTAACCTATTTTAATTTATAAATAAATAATATATTTAGATATTATTTATAGATTGAGAATTTAAAATTTATAAGGATGTTTTAATTTAATTTTGAAAATTTTAATATTTATCTTAAATAAATAATAAAATTAATTAATTAATATTTTAATAATTATATGTCATATTAATATATATTACATCAATCAATATTACCACCATATTTATTTTGAAAGTTGGTTGATGTTATTTTAATACAAATTAATGGAATATATACAATATTTATTAAAAACTAACACTAAACTCGTCTAGCCAACTTGGCTCGACACTTGTGCACAAGCACTCTTCCTTGGTGCCCACCCAGGTTCAAACCCGATTGGGGAAGAATTTACACAATTAAATTCTAAAGAAGGTATAAGGGGTAGAAATATAATAAAATGTTAATGGGTTAGTTGTAGCCAACCCGGTTGGAGCCGCCAAATTCCACACTCAACTGAGCAAACAAGGTTCGATTCTTGACAAATCAAATTTTTTTAGAATTTAAGTTTGTGACGGAAAATTCCACACTCAAGTGAGCAAACAAGGTTCGATTCTTGACAAATCAAAATTTTTTAGAATTTAAGTTTGTGACGGAAAATTCCATCACAAAGTCCGTCACAAATGGAGTCCGTCATAAAAATCCATCACAAATATTGGTTAAAAAAAACCGTCACAAATTCCGTCACTAATATTTTCCATCACAAAGTCCATTACTAATTGTGACGGGACCGCCACAAACACTTTGTGACGCATGTTCAATAATAATAATAGTAGTAGTAGTAGTGATTCAAGAAGAAAGTTGCCTACGTAGATGGAAAACTCACAAACTTTACTTGTTTTTGGGGTGAAAAATTAATGATAATCAATCACCTATTTATAGCAAAATTTTTACGTATGAATGGGTGTTAGTGTGTGTATAAATGTGTGCTAGTGTGTGTGAGTTTTAGTCCAAATATTTTTTTGGAGCCGCCACGCACTCAAGTGAGCAAACAAGGTTCGATTCTTGACAAATCAAAATTTTTTAGAATTTAAGTTTGTGACGAAAAATTCCATCACAAAGTCCGTCACAAATGGAGTCTGTCATAAAAATCCATCACAAATATTGGTTAAAAAAAACCGTCACAAATTCCGTCACTAATATTTTCCGTCACAAAGTCCATTACTAATTGTGACGGGACCGCCACAAACACTTTGTGACGCATGTTCAATAATAATAATAGTAGTAGTAGTGATTCAAGAAGAAAGTTGCCTACGTAGATGGAAAACTCACAAACTTTACTTGTTTTTGGGGTGAAAAATTAATGATAATCAATCACCTATTTATAGCAAAATTTTTACGTATGAATGGGTGTTAGTGTGTGTATAAATGTGTGCTAGTGTGTGTGAGTTTTAGTCCAAATATTTTTTTGGAAAATAGTGTGTGTGTGAGTTTGACTTCAAATTTTTAAAGAATCACTCCAACTCTTTAAAGCTTTGTTTTATCAAATTTGTGTATGAGAAAAAATGAAATAGGAATAGCCTATTTATAGAGGAAAATTCAAAGATGATTGTTGTTGTCAAAGAAAATTTTTCTTAGTCTTTTTGTTTTGGAAATTTCATGAAAACGTTTGCTTCTTTTACTTCATAAATTCAATGCAACAAAAACAAATATAGGCATGTGTGGAAATAAGTGTAATAATATGTTTCTTTTGAAAAATAATTCATAAATTACAAAACTTTTATTAGAAAAATCAATTTGCCCCATAATTAAATAAATTAATTTTCATCATGGATAAATCCTTTGAAAAATTATTTGATTCGTAAAATAATAATTTGTATCATCAATATTAAAGAACAATTAATATCAAATTTAAGTAATTAAAAATAATACTATTTTCCTCTTTATTTTATGAAAAATTGAATATACAAGATTGAATTTCAATTATAAATATCTTTACCTTTTTTTTTATCTTAAAATAATGATGTATTTAAAATTAACAAAGTCTCTTAAAATTTTAGAATTTAAATGAAGTATAAAAGCTTATACATATTTTACCGAATGATGAAAAATTACATTTTGTAACTTTAATAAAAATTTAAAGAAAAATAATTTATAATCATAAAATTCATAAATTATCACTCATATAATAAGTGAGGTATCATATTATTATTTTTTAGTAAATTAAGACTCTTATTATACATATAGGAAATATAAACGTTTCTCGTAAATTATTAGTTAAAATATTTTGTATGTTCTTATTATCCATTTTATAGTTTATATTTCTTTTTAAATTTCAACTTAATGTTCCTCTTATTTTATCTGTGCTAGGAGTGCATTTGAACTTGGACACTTCGATCACTTCTTCCTGCAAACTTTTGAAAACAAGAATATTTTATAAGTAACATTTGAAAAGTAATATAAAAATAATTTTTAATTTATGGATATTACAGTGTGGAAGGGTGGTAATATTTTTATTATTCAAATATTAAAAATCTAAAATTTTATTAAATTTTTTTTGTGGAGGGGGGTGGGTGGCCCTTGGGTGGGGGTTGGGTGGGGGTTGGGTGGATGGTAGAGTTTAAAATAATATATATATATATATATATATATATATATATATATATATATATATATATATATATATATATATATAATTATTTTATTAAATTTTTATACTATTTTTATATATTAATATAATCAATTACACAATAACAGAAGTATTTCAAATGACACGGTTTGAGTAAGGATTTGAAATCCATTCAAAAACAACTTAAAAAATTCAAAATCAAATCCATGATTTGAAATCCATTGATTTAAAATCTTGGATTTATAAATCCGTTGATTTCAAGTGGCATCCAAACATGATGGATGGATTTGAGGGAGAAATTTATAAATCCTTCCTCAAATCCATCCATCCAAACACAACCCTAGTGTATTTGCGGATTATGTTATTCCAATATACAGAAATTGAGGGTAACTATGCTAGGTTTATTTGAAGATAAAAAAAAAGAGTGACTAGGGTACAACCAGGGTACTAATTGAATTGGTACCCCCTTGGTCCCCACTCTTCTTAATTAATTTCTGCTCCTTCATTAATGTTGTTTTTTATTTTATTTTTAAATTTATTATATTTAAATGACTAAACACTATGGATAAATTATGCCCTAAACCACAAGGGTAAATTACAATTATATCCTAAACCTTAAACCCTAGGGATAAATTATACCCTAAACTATAAGAGTAAAATTACAATTATACCCTAAACCCTAGGGATAAATTATACCCTAAATTACAAGGATAAAATTACAATCATACCCTAAACCTTAGGGATAAACTATACCCTAAACCACAAGGGTAAAATTACAATTATACCCTAAACCCTAGGGATAAATTATACCCTAAACCACAAGGGTAAAATTACAATTATACCCTAAACCCTATGGATAAATTATACCCTATACCACAAGGGTAAAATTACAATTATACCCTTAACCCTAGAGATAAACTATACCCTAAACCACAAGGGTAAAATTATAATTATACCCTAACCCTAAACCCTAGTGATAAATTATACCCTAAACCACAATGGTAAAATTACAATTATACCCTAAACCCTAGGGATAAATTATATCCTAAACCACAAGGATAAAATTATAAGTATACCCTAAACCCTAGGGATAAATTATACCCTAAACCATAAGGGTAAAATTATAATTATACCCCCTAAAATTGAATAAATAAAAAAAATAAAAAAAAGAAAAAAAAGAAAAAAAAGAAGATGAAAAACACACAATGAAGGTGAAGGAAGGAGGTTGTACATTTCAAAATTGATACCCCTTCCCACCTTAGTCATTGTCAAAAAAAGAATTTGTGAGACGTTTTTATGGAATGGGTTTTGAGAGACAAAAAGAAGTGATAACACTCTCTTTAAAGAAATCATACTAGATTTATAGTAATCATTTAATTAAATTATTTATAACATAAATGAGGAGTGATAATGTTACTAAAAGTGATAGCTTTCCTACACAACAATCAATAATGATTTCTTTTTTCATACTACTTTTTAGAAAATAAAACCCCTTCAACAATTACAAAGCACCCTAAAATCACATATAATGAGGGTTGTATACGAAAAAATAGAGTGTGAAATAGAAGTCAAAACCTTCAACAAAACACACCTAAATCACTGGCGATGAGGGTTGGACACGAAAAAAAGAGAGTAAAATAGAAAGCCATGAGATTTTGCTTTCAATAAAAAATTCGCCATTGATAATTTTATCTGAAGTATTACCCTGGTGGATCTCCCTCTTCATGGAAGGAAACATACGTGGTACATACATAATAGAACTTGTAAAAATAGGCTTGACAAATCTTGATTAATAATTGTAACATCCCAATTTCTATAAATTAATTTCTTGAAAGTTAATCGATTTAAAATAGAAATGATAAAACACAAAACAACTAGATTATTCAGAAATGATGAAACACAAAATAACTATGTTATAATTCACAATCTTGATAATATATAAATGAAAGATAGTTCATGAATGGAAACATAATTTGTCTCTAGATAACACAGAGAAAGAAGAGTTCAACAACATGAAAGACATATAGACGGATACATGAATTTAAATTTGGGGGTACAACATAAAATTTATAAAATATTAAACATATAATTAAGAAAAATTATATATATAAAATAATTATAATTACCATTACAGTCAACACCATCGAGTTTTTATTTTTTGAAAATGGTCTAAAACAACATCAAACTTGTAAAAACGCATCCTTCTCAATAAAAGTAACCAAACTATTATTTAGCAATTGATCATTGCTTATTCACCGATTTTGTGCATACTCAAGTGTAGGGAATCAATTGTAGCTCAGCGTGTGACCAAGTAAAATGTCGTACCCAAAGAATAATTCTAAACTCACTATTTAATTCAATTTATGACTACTCTAATTTAAGACAAATTCAGGTATTTTAAGAAAATTAATTAAACTAAAGATGCAAGAAATAAATACTAAAATAATAAAGTAGCAAATTAAATTAATATGAAAGTGTTCAAGAGAGAAGATAGATACCTCTAAGAAATCCAATTTAAATTGGTCAAACTAAATCACTAGACAATCGGTTAGAATTCCTGCAAATTTTATAAAAGCAATCATTTAATTATGTTAAATCCCTCTTTTAAAGTAAACTTAATACATGAATCTAGTTCAAACCTTCAAATGCAGAAGAATAATTCCTACTCCTTTTCAAGGTACTTCATGCAAAATTCCATTAAAGGTTAGAGCACTAGACTTCCCTTTATAGGTACTTAAAGAAATAATCCCCAGTTCCCACTTAACAATCTAAGAAACCAAATCTTCTAAAATGGTAATTAGTAGATATATTAAGTGTTCAACATTAATTATTCTAATGAATAAATGTTATATGATTAGATCCACTTTATCCATAATAGGTTGACAAAATTAATCCCTTTATGACACAAGCAACAAGCATAAATATATATAAGACAATGACATATCATGAATGAGAATAGACTATATAAGACAAAAAATATAAATCTTAATAAAGCATTAATAAAGGAATAAGTATACTGTAGAAATCCAACCTAATCTAGGTCATCAATTCAACCCAATTCAAACCTTCAAATACCTAAAACTATCCAGAAAAGGACAAGCCCATGGTGTTACAAGCAACACCCATGGTTAGATATGAAAACAATCCCATAGGTCTATAATTCAAAAGTAAGAAAGATAGAAAAAGAAAAACCCTAGATGTGGCGTGATTCTCCATTCTTTCTTCTGTGATTCCGAACTTTCTCCGTTCTTCTTCTCAAGTAGGAAACACTGATGAACTCTCCGGGATGGGTGGATGAGATGATGAATCTTGATTTGGTATTGTGGCAGGGAAAAGGTATAAAAAATGATGAAGAGTTATGGAGAGTTATTAATTTGGGACTCCTAAGAGCTCCTGTTATAGTTGAGGGCTGATAAAATTCGGATTCTACCTCAAAATAGGGCTTTTTCGCGTCAAAAACATGCATGGGCCGAAAATTGGGCCGCCGGGACATGGCACTAGTCGGCAGATTGCGCGACCTCAAGGTTTTGACTATAACTTCTTCATCCAAACTTTGATTGAGGTGATTTTTACGCTCACGCGATCCTATCTTCCTTGACTTTCTATAAATATAAAGAAATCACAAAAACTCCAATATTTAAGGGCACGAGTCATGCGAAAGTGACACGAGGTGTGCTGATCGGCACAGCTTGCGCGTCTTCACCGTTTTGATCATAACTCCCTTATATGAACTCTAATTGAGGTGTTTCTTGAGGAAAAATGACCTTCCATTCTCTAGCTTTCCAACTATATATCACATGATCAGTTTGAACTTCTATAAAAATATAGAAAAATTATGCAAAATGGATATGCATTTTTCTGCAATCTTTCACGATTTCACTCTTCATTCTAACTTTGCACTTTTGATCATTTTTCCACCTAAAATACAAAATAACACCTCAAATGCACCAATATCTTAAATATATGAAAATTACCATTTAGTGCTAAAATACGAACATAAATCCTACAAAACAGTGCTAAATCGGACCCTAAAACATGCAGATTTTCACACTAATCAAACCTCCCAAACTTAAGATGTTGTTCGTCCCCGAACAAAAAAATCGAACAAAGAAGAAAGATAGTGTGTAAATCAAATGGAATTAAGGAATATTACAACTAGGCCATTCAAAATACAATTGTCATCAACTCCGGTCATGCAACTCTCATTACATGCAATAATTTATTCATAGCATATAAGTAAAGACAATCACCACCAATTAAAATGCTCCATCAACTTATTCTCATGGGAAGTATATCACTCGCACTCAATGTGTAGAAGATGTATACTTATGGGATAAGGTGTTTACGTTCAAATTCAATTCAAGTGCATGCGTAACCATAAGCTTGCCAAATATCTCAAACTCTCCACCACTAAAAGTATGATTCGACAATGGGATCAAAAAGGACTTTTATTTAGATGTAATGTTAGCTCTTTGGTTAAGGTAAGAAATATATGAATAAGTGACTCAAAACTCGGATCAATCAAGTTGCGATCCATCATGATCTTCATTCTTCTTACTCACTTCAATTAAGCACATCATCCTTCTCAACTCTTCAATCTTTTCTTACACACACAACAAATACATCTTTTCCTTTTTTTCTTCTCTCGAGGTAATAGTTTTAGGCACTATCTCTTGCAACCTCCACAGGGTACTAGATTCAAGTACTACCCTAGGGTATTTGTTTCATGGAGTACTAGATTTAAGCACTACTCCTTGAAATTTTCTTTTTTTTGATCCTTTCTTCATCATCATTCTCAATCCACAAATCACCACTCTCTTCAATTAAGCTTTATTGTCTATCAAAAGAATAGATTTAAAAGGCTCAACAGGCTAACTAAGGATTTAATGAATTCAGATAAAGTGTATGAGAAAATATGGTGTAACGACCTGACTTAAATAAACATATATATATCAAACTACGCAATATTATTAAAAGTAAATGAAAATAAAGAAAAGGGAACAAATGATAAAGATGTTGTGGGGATGACAGAGCCAAAAAGAGCCAAATAGGCAGCCCAAAAAGGAAAGATCTTGCAAAGAGCCGTAACAGAAATAGAGCTAAGCTAAAAATAAGTATTATTTTTCTTTGTAAGTTTGCTTCAATCTTGTTTACTTACAACATCCAAAATATCCGGAGGTTCACTCTGTTGCTTTGCTGTTTGGGAACGTGTAACCGGTTTAGAAGCCGGAATATAAGTAACGCCTTTCCTTCTTGATTTTCCTCCTTTTAATTTCAGATTACTATTTTCAAGCGTAGGAAAATCAACCTCACAGTTAGCCACTGTTTTATCATTTTCAACATAATCACCAAGCTGATTATCCAACTCATCGATCACCAAAGTTGACGAGGCATGTACATATATATATATATATATATATATATATATATATATATATTAAAATAGTGGCGGAATCTTATTTAAATATTGCATATCCTGAATTTATTATTACAAATAAGAGAATTTTATGAAAATATTATAACTTTATTTGGCCATGTCATCCTGGATTAAACGTACATCCCGAGATCCTGCATACAATGTTTAATATGAGTGAGTGTGTGAAATACACCCAGTGGGAATAACTTTATGGTTGCACAAATTAAATTATCAATAATGTAAATAATATAATGGTAGAGCATGAGGTGGTGATGGCTAAGCCAAACTGACCACAATATAATCTACAACATAATATGAATTTGTAAAGTCGAACTTCAAATAATAATTGGTTTGGCGGGGCCAAACTCCATTTTGAATGTGATTGGGTTGGCAGAGCCAAACTCCACATAATAAGTTGGGTTAGCAGAGCCAAACTCCACATAATAATAATAGTGTTGGCAGAGCCAAACTAATCATTTAATTTGAGAGTGTAGGCCGAGGCCCAACACATATCATATACATAATGAAATTTAGTAAGGGCAATCATAACTTAAAAGTTTAAACTCGGCGAAGAGTTGAAGTAAATTCCCACCTTTGTAGTTAACCTACAATAAATATATAACGTAAGAATAAAATCTTACTTAAATTAATAGAGGTGTAGGGTTTTAAATTTATTAATATTTATTTGAATTTATTCGGACGAGAAATGAAGTTTTACGAGAAATTAAAATAAAGTAAAAAATTTATTAAATAATATAATTATTATAAGTTTTGAATTGCAGAATTATTAATTTACAGAAAAGATTAGTTTACTTAAGAATTTAGAAATGCAAATCATAGTGCCCCTAACTAAATATTATTATAAAATTTAATTAACAGAGAATATTTTAAAAACATTAAGTTTTTATTGAATAAAATAAATATAATATAATCATTAAATTAACAAACATAAAATTGAAATTTTAATAATATAACTTTATCATATTTACACTTTAATCTTTACTATTGATCAAATTCTCATTTTACATTCCCTAAATTTTAACCTTATTGCAAATTGACCCAACTAGACTTATATAACTCCTATTGAAAATGCGGAAGTATTGTTGGGTTCCTGGCAAGACGAGGGTCTCAATCCTATCAACTTTTCATAAGAAAATTAACATGCAAAAATCATAAAATTTTACATAAATAGGCTTATTTGTTGTCCCATATTCCGACGTTCAAACTCAAAACTAATTATATGGTTATGATCCTTGTGTGGAATGCTTCAAAATAGTTGTAGAGAGTTGAGAAATATTGGCTTGATATATTATTTCATTGAACAAGATTAAATAGGTACAATTGTATCATTACAAGATGTACAATTAATAAAAATAAAATTAATGTAATAATACAGTAGTTATGATGTAAAATTACGATTTGTTTAAATTTGAATCTTTGAATTTGAATCTTGAGAGTTATCTCTAATACCCCCTTCAAGCATGACGTGGGGTGAACACCTACACGAAGCTTGGATCTTAGAAGTATGAACTGCAAACGAGGAAGATTCTTAGTAAAAATATCTGCTATTTGTGACGAGAATGAGACAAAGCGAGTGTGAAGTTTTCTGGATTGAACAAGCTCTCTCACAAAGTGGTAGTCTATGTCGATGTGCTTAGCTCATTTGTATGCCACTCGATTTTGACTTAAGAAAAGTGCACTGCTGTTGTCACATAATAGAAGAGGAGGTGAAGACAATGTTACTCCAAGGTCCTTGAGAAGATGAGTAACCCAAATTATCTTTGACGAAGTATTAGCCATTGCACGATATTCGGATTCACAACTTGATCTAGAAATAGTTGGTTGCTTTCACGCACTCCATGAAATTAAATTTCCACCAAGAAAGATGGACCTCAAGCCCTGTGATGGCTTCAATCACTCCATCATTTTCATTGTTAACACCTTTAAGTTCTTTCAAGAGTTCTAAAATTTCGCTTGTTTTTTCAAGAGTTCTACAATTTCTCTTTCTAGTGGATTTTGTGAGGTACTTACATTAAAACACGTGGTATTAAGTTCACAGAGTAGATTGATACCTACTTAATGTCGTCCTCGATGTTGTGACGTGGGATTCAACATCTGAATCACTTCCAGAATGTCCTTCATTCACACATTTTACCAGAAATGCGAGTTCTTCTTCGTTTATCATTGTTTCTCCTTCAGAGTCATCATAAATCAAGAAAGTATTCGGGCTTATCTGTTTCTTTAGAAGAGTGTTAGCACATTCATTTGCATAAAACCAAAACTAGGATATTCATCACAAATGATCTTTTCCTATATTCAAGATCATGCTTGAATTTTCTCCTTTTAGTGGGTTTACGAATAGAAGTTTGACGGGAATTATTAATCTTAATTTTAGGCTGAACATTTTCATTATACTTGCTCCTCTTTTGTTTAAAAAAAGTATTAAATTTCTTAGCATGAAGAGCGATACTATCAATGTTGTCCAGAATGCATTCAACATCATCATTTTCATTTTGTTTAATATAAGTTAAGGTGTGGCTATTTGCACCCCCGATCTTACTAAATAAACCCCATAAATTTAGAGACTAAAATATCCATATTTATTAAGACTTAAATACCCCTTAAATTATAAATTAAGATTTCTTATTCAAATTTATATATGTACCCCAAATGAGATCCAGAAGAATGAGTGGACATGTGGACCGTAAAACGCTAACAAGCCCTAGGGGTTCCATGGGTCAATCTACAAACTAACTTATTTGGAGTATCTGTGCTTGAGGTGGACATACTTGTAGCATCTTCCTGATTTTGTGAACAAGTTTCTGGAACTCCGAGTGCTAGATGTAAAGCACACTTAACATAAATCTTCTTCCTACCTCTATATAGAGAATGAAGTATCTCCAACATTTGTACTTGAGCGAGGCTTATGGTACCAGGTTTCCTTGTTGCCCCTCACCCAAACATTCATCTTTAGAATAGTCTGCAAAAACTATGGGGCATGTGGAAAGAGGATTAGATACTTTGAGGCATATCTAGAAACTAGGATTGTCATACGTCCCTACCTCAGTCCTCTGAAATCTCCAAACAGCTCAAAGCAGTCAACAAATGGATATCAACAGTGCTGGGACCTCTCAAGGCATTAAGTCTTAAATCACGAGATAAGCAAGGGACACCTGCTCATCTCCATTTAATCAAATTGCACAATAATACCTATCTCTCCACACTGTATTTGCTGGGAAGACCCCAATTAAAATGTTTAGGATTTGTGTTTAATTAAGGGTAAAATGGTCTAAAATGGAGTACGTTTAGTGATTTATATATGTATATATCTTCTAATTATAATGGGATTTATTTATTAATTGGGTCTATTTAGTAAAAGCGAGGGTGGAAATAGCCATGCCGTATAAGTTATAGTAGATGTGTTTTCAGATCATGATGGAGTTTCACTTTTGAAAACAACAACATCATTTCTATCATACGCTGAATCTTATTAAGACAGATTTGTAGAATCTTGTTTAGACAGATCCATTTTATAAGTTTTTCGAATACTCACAAGCTCGTTATGACTCAATAAATTAGTGTTCCTAGTGTCTTATATAGCACAAACTTAACCAATAAAAATTCTAGGAAATGTATGAAGAATTTTGTTTACTAACATGACATTAGAGATGGGATCACCAAGTGATGGCACTTTATTCACCACTTCATATAGTCATTCATTGTAAGAAGAGATCGTCTCATCATCCTTCATCCTCAATCCTTCAAACTTCATGTTCAGCATCCCCACCATTGCTCTACGAACACTTCTAGATCCTTCATAGTGTTCTTGAAGTCTATCCTAAGCATCCTTTGCAGAGTCAAAATTTTGGATCAAATTGAACATCATTGTATCAACCAAAGAGTTAATTGCATTGATCCCCTGTGAATTTTGTAATGAGAGGTTGTTCTCTTCAGTGGTCCATTCAAGCTCACTCTTTAAAATAAGGTCTCCATCTTTAATTGTCTTCAATATTGGGTAGTGTCAAGTCAGAAATAATACTTTTCCATGCACATTCATTAATAGCTTTGATGTAACTCCTCATCCGATTTTTTCGTGCATCATAGTTGGTTCCATCAAGTATGAGAGGATGGATGACTTTTCCAGTGGAGTAATCTATAACGACATATAACTCTCAACACTAGGAACAACACTTAATACCGTCAAGTATTGGCTCTGATGCCAATTATTGGTGTGTGTTGAGGGTGCAATGTGTTCATGAAAGCGGTGTCTGAATTATTGTCGACACTACATACAACATTAGCTTATATCATAATATAAACTTGAACATAATAAATAAGATTGGAACTGTGGAAGACTTGAACACACGGATTACTCAATATTTCACAAACTTCTGTTTGTAGAGGCCTAATGGTATAAATATCGCTAACTTGAAAGAAGTGATTACAAAAACATATTAAACAGATAGAAACAATTCTTTCCACTCTCAAAATAAAATCAGATCTATCGATCCAAACAAGTTCCCAAATGACAAATTTAGATTGTTAAATGTAAGCCTACTTCAAGTACGCACTTCCACTGCATGTGAACAATACATACAAATCGTACGAGATAACACTATACATTATGTGTAGCATGAGGTGTAACAACACTACAGTAAAAACATAATGGTAGAACCCATCTAAGCACAATGCTTCTGTATAGTGGTGATATTTCCTTTGAGTTTCCTTTTCTTTCTTGAACGTCCAAGATCCTTATCTATAGAAATAGAAGGCCTTCAGGAGTTCACGCCAGTGAGAAGTAGTGGTCTAGAAAGTAGTATATGTTGGATTGTATACTAAAAGTCTAGCTTTTTGTATGAATAATGTTTTGACAATTTATTTGAAATGAGAATCATATGATCAAACATTTTGCATATTATAATTTATTTATATGTTATTTCAAAAGTTCACTTACTTTATACTGCTGATAATATGGTGTGCGGTGTCGTACGGAAGATCATATTGTCAGCTCCTTATAAAATATAAATAGATGCTCACAACCGAGATAGACTAGGATAATCTATCGGGATGGTTGTAGTGTGATTTGGTATTAGTTTGTCTTGACTATAGAATCACATTAGTGCACTTTATGTGTATTGAGTAGGACCACTTGAGATCGTTCGACTTATACTGACTATATAGAAGAACTTGATCTCAGTTATTATAGATGTTCATGCTCTTAATCCCTATACAATAACCTCAACACGTAAGCCAGTATTTATGCCTTTGATTCATCAATGGGTGAGATTTAATTATGAAATCAACAAGCTCGGTGAGTTGGGAGATGGTGCTGTCTTTATGGTGTGCTGTTGATTGTAGAAGGAATCTGTATCCTATTAAATTGGATGATGATGTCCCCTTGAGGAGCTCATAAGGATTATTATGTAAACCCAGCAGGTGGATTTATTCCGGCATGTTAACAAGGATGAGTGTTACTACTCTCGGATGAGATATTAATAAATGGAGTTGTTAGTAACTTAATTAATTAATGGGCATTGTATATCTTAAATACGGGGAGACTAACGGGCTCATAATAAGAAGGAGCCCATAACGTAATATGGGATTAGAGCGGTAGTGCAGTAATAATATTTTAGTGGACTATATTATTATTATTGAACTTAAGTATAAGTTTTCGGCTAAACTTGGATACTTAAGCCCAATGGAGGCCCGACTCTAATTTCTCCTCCTGGTCCCTGTTGTAGCCCATATATAAGTCATCTCAGCTATCCGAAAACTCTAATCCTGTGCCTAAAACTCGTGAGATCGAGGGAGAGGAAGCAGATTGAGAGTGTCTTAAAGATCGTCGCCCACACGACGTCAAGACTGGACTTGGGAATGCAGCAAAAAATCAAGAAGTTATTTTCTGTAGCTGTTCTTCTTCAACATACCCTGGTGAAAGGTAATACGATTTTATACTCTTGCTTCTGTTGATATAGAATCACATGGAACCCTAACGCTTCACGCTAACCAAACGATCGAATGCCAACAATTAGTATCAGAGCATCGGTTTGGTGGCTAAATATGACACGCTAGGCTAGGGTTTATCAACGTGATTAAGATTTAATATATTACCTGTTAGGCTTGTATACCCTATATGTTGATGATAATTCACGGTGGCGACGAGCAGCGGCAGGGCAAGACGGATGCACGGCGGTACTGTTCAAAGCTGGCAGCAGGCGACGTGGCTAGTGGTTGGCTCAAGTGGCATGTTGACAAGTGCGCCAGTGCACGAGCGATGATGAGTGGTGTGATGGCAGCTGTCAGCGGTGAACGTACGACATCGCGCGCAGACGATGTCATCATCGCAAGGTTGCGTAGGCGGAGAAGGCATGACCACCTATAAATCATGGCGTGATTTCCTGATGACGTGTGGTACTTGTAGAGTGGATGTCCCGATGACGTGACGAGGCACCGATGGAAGGAGCAGAAAGACGTATGCAGCATGGCAGCGGCGCATCAGATGCTGACAGTGGTGCAGCAGGCGGCACAAGGGCGGTGTGGCGCATAGGGTGCTGGTGACTTGCAGTGCAAGCTAGGTCATCCAAAGGCGTAGGTCGTCGCAGGCTGCACGGCTGGCAGGCATGGAGGCACGACTGGAAGGATTGCAAAGTTGTGGTCAGCACGAATGCCATTTTCAGCTGGCACAGGCGAGGGCATTGAGAACACGACATCGATAGGCATACAGGGCTGTGGCACGAGCGGCTAACTATGTCAGCATGACTGGAGGTGGTGGCCGACACAACTATTGCTGGTAGGATGTCAAGGCAGACATGTGGTGGCATAACGTGCAACTCGAAGGCATGACTGGTGCATGGCAGTGGCACAACTCGTGCAGCTGAACGACATGAGTCGTGCCGACGTGCAGAGTGGGTTAGACATTTCGTTTTCATTCGTCGTGTGTTTTATTACATTTTTGTCATGATATATAACTGTCATAATTTGATTTAATTATCTGACTATATATGTTATGCATGTTCTAAGTGATTTACTACTTTAAATTGCTATAATACAAGCATGGTAGGTTGCGTATTTTATTGTTGAATATTATATGCATGTAAAAATTCTCGGTGTTAAATAACTAAGTGGAAGAAGGAATTGGTTAATAACTCCCGCGGCCTCCATTATTAGTTTGAAAGTGATGTGAATAAACTTTCGTGTTGGCTATAGTGCCTTCCTTCCCATCGGATGAGTTATTCACGGATCACTGGTATAAACTTCTTTATGATGATTATAGAAAATTATCTGAGCGCTTGTGATCTTCTCCATCTGAAGGGACATAAGCTTAGGCAATGAACTTGGAATCAAATAATGGTGTACACTTAGGTGCAAATAATAAGTATCCTCCCCATCGGAGTCACTGCTGTTATATGCATGGCTGAAGAAGAATCAACTATTAATTATTTTGTCATAAAGTTAGGTTGATGAATGAAATTAATGGGTAAAACCTTCTCTTATAAATGTTCAGGTTTGTATACGTCCATACTATCATTGCATACAAATTCACGGTGCTTGAGATGTTGGTGAATTTTATTTTATATTATTTTGAGGGAATCAATATAAATTGGTAAATTCAAAATGTTTGATTGGTTAATTATTTATGATTCTCAGGATTTTCAAATGGCTTTTAATCCACTTGCTGTTATACTTTAAGAACACAAACTTACTGGCACAAATTATGTTGACTGGAAACAAAACATGGACATTGTTTTAACTGCTGAGAATTATATCCTTGTACTTTCTGAGGAATGTCCTGTGGAACCTACTGATGACTATAATGAAGAGGAAAGAGCTGCTTATAATAGGTGGATTAAGGCTGATAAGATAACGAAATGCTACATTTTGGCTTCCATGTCAAATATCCTTCAGCATCAGCATCAAGCTACGAACACTGCCTATGATATGATGTAGAATCATAGGGAACTCTTTGGATACCAGAGTCGACTTGCTAGGTCGGAGGGCATGGTTGTGTTGATGAATACCAAAATGGCTGAGGGCACTCCCATGAGGGATCATGTCCTTAGAATGACGGGCCAACTCAATGAGTTAGAGGTCCTTGGTGCTGAAATCAATGGGGAAACCCAAGTCGATATCATACTCCAAAACTTGCTTAAGAGTTTTGAGCAGTTTCGCCTGAATTACAGTATGAACAAATATTTGTACATGTTGGAGGATCTTCTGATAGAACTTGTGGCAGTGGAAGGACTATTTCGTCGAGCTCCTCGGTTCATGTTGCTGAAAATGCTGCTTATCCTTGGCTGAGAGGTGGAAGGAATAAGAGGAAGCAAGGAAATTCAGCACTGGTGAACCAAGTGAAGGCAAAAGGTGGTGCGGTCAAGAAGCCTAAAGGCAAGTACTTCAAATGCAAGCAGCCAGGATACCACAAGGCAGATTGCCCTCTTCTAAAGGGGAACTGGAATGATACTGGTTGTTGAATTGTGTTTAGCGGCTGTATCAGCTGACACTTAGTGTGTAGATACGGGAGCCACTGATCATGTCTGCAATTCTTTATAGGGGTTCCACCAAACTCGACAGTTTAGTGATGGGGAGATTTTCATACTCATGGGGAATGCTACGAGAGTAGCAGCTATTGCAGTGGGAGACATTTATTTATCTTTTAATAAGAATAAAACTCTTGTTTTGAGAAATTATCTTTACGTACCACATTTTAGAAAGAATTTAATTTCAGTTTCTAAATTGTTTATGGATAGATATTCTGTTTCTTTTAATGACATGGTTGTTTTAAGGAAGAATGTAATTATTATTTATGATGGTACATTTGTAGATAATTTGTATACTCTTAATCCAATTACTCACACAATGCAACAAATTGAATTGAATAATACATCTACCAATAAGAGAAAAGAACCTTCGAAAATGAACCAAAATATCTTTGGCATCTAAGACTAGGTCAGATTAACTTGAGTAGGATTCAAAGGTTGATAATTGATGGACCCCTGAGTTTATTAGTAGTCGAAAATTATCTAACTTGGGAATCCTGCTTGGAAGAGAAAATGACCCAAAGGCCTTTCAAGGCAAAGGGATATAGAGCCAAAGATCTGTTGGAATTGGTTCATTCTGATTTTTGTGGTCCTATGTATGTCCAGGAAAGAGGTTTTTATGAATATTTTGTCACTTTCATTGACGATTATTCTAGATATTGATACATTTATTTGATGCGCCGCAAGTCTGAGTGCTTTGATAAATTCAAAGAGTACAACGCTGATGTGGAGAAGCAACTTGAAAATTATATCAAGACACTACGATCTAATTATGGTGGCGAATACCTCTTGGGAGAGTTTAGGAATTATTTATTAGAGGAAGGAATTGAATCCCAATTGTCTGCACCGGGCACACCCCAACAGAATAGTGTAGCAGAAAGAAGGAATATGACTCTTATGGAAATGGTAAGATCAATGATGAGTTATTCAAAATTATCAAATTCATTTTGGGGATACGCCTTAGAAACACCGACTTACATTCTGAATTTAGTACCTTCTAAATCGGTAGCCTCCACACCCACTGAATTGTGGACCAGATGCAAGCCTAGTCTGAAACAAATTTGGATTTGGGGTGCTCCGGCACATGTGTTAAAGGCAGATACTGATAAGTTAGAATGACATACTAATGTTTCTCTATTTATAGGATATCCTAGAGGAATGAAGGGTGGTTTGTTTTATAGTCCAAAAGACCAAAAGGTGATCATTAGCACGAACGCCAGATTTTTGGAGGAGGATTATATAATGGATCACAAACCTATGAGTAAAAACGTTCTAGAGGAAGTAAGAGGGGAAACACCAAATATAATACCAACTGTACAAGAGGATATACCATATGACACTGCACCGCGTGTCACACTTGATACACAATTGCCTGTGGTGCCTGGTCGTAGTGGGAGGATTGTGAGATAACCGGATAGATTCATGGGATTGGGAGAGTCGTTAAACTTGGTCCCTGATGAACATGAAATCGACCCATGAAATTATGATGAAGCACTGCATGATAAAGATGCTCTATCATGGCAAAAAGCATGAAATCTGAAATAGAATCTATGTATTCTAATCAAGTCTGGGAGCTTGTAGAACCACCTGATGGTGTGAAAGCCATTAGATGCAAGTGGGTCTACAAAAGAAAAAGAGGATCTGACGGTAAGGTGGAAACCTATAAAATAAGGCTCGTTACAGAAGGATATACTCAGAAAGAAGGAATCAATTATGAGAAAACCTTCTCGCCCATCGCCATGCTTAACTCAATCCGAATTCTTTTATCTATTGCCGCTCATATGGACTATGATGTATGGCAAATGGATATCAAGACGGCTTTCCTGAATTGAAGTATTGAGGAAAACATCTATATGAAGCAACTAGAGGGATTCATTGCGAAAGGGGAAGATCATCTTGTGTGTAAGCTTAATAGGTCTATTTATGGATTGAAACAAGCTTCAAGATCATGGAACATCCGTTTTGATGAAGTAATCCAGTCATATGGATTTATTTAATGTCCAGATGAATCTTGTGTGTACAAGAAGTGTGACGAAAATATAGTGGTATTTTTTGTACTTTATGTGGATGATATCCTGCTCATTGGAAAAAATGCAAAGGTATTGTCGGGCTTAAGGGTATGGCTGTCCAAGAAGTTTGAGATGAAGGACTTAGGAGAAGTCGGGCACATTCTAGGGATCAAATTGATAAGGTATCGCAAGAAAAAAATGTTCTGCTTGTCCCAAGCTTCATACTTTGATACAATCCTTGCTCGTTTTAGCATGCAAGACTCCAAGAAAGGTTTTCTACCTTTCAGACATGGAATACCTCTATCTAAGGAAATGTGTCCAATGACACAAAAGGAAATAGAAGATATGAAGGCGGTTCCTTATGCTTTGGAAGTAGGAAGTCTCATGTATGCAATGCTATGTATGATGCTGGATATTTGTTATGCCGTGAGCATGGTCAGTAGGTATCAAAGTAACTCAGGACAAGGGCATTGGACTACGGTAAAGCATATTTTGAAGTACCTACGAAGGACTAGGGATTATATGTTGATTTACTGGGTAGATACTTTGTTACCTATGGTTATACTGATTCGGATTTTCAGTCAGATAGGGATGCTAGTAAATCCACCTCGGGTTATGTGTTTACTCTTGGAGGAAGAGCCATAATATGGAGGAGTGTAAAGCAGAAATACATTGCGGACTCTACCATGGAAGCTGAATATGTAGCAGCCTCTGAGGCAGCTAAAGAAAAAGTATGGCTCAGGAACTTCTTAATGGACTTGGATGTGATTCATGGTTTGCCAAATCAATCACAATTTATTTTGATAACAATGGTGCAGTGATGAGCATTTTCTCAACAAACAATATTAATCCCAAAGTGTTAAGGATGCTATTGTAGCTTTGATAAGCAACCAAGTGATTATCGAACCCAAAGGACGTATTATTATCAATTTAATTATAATCTAATCTTATTAAGACTAATATGGTAATAAAGTTGTAATGGTTAAGCAACAAATAAATAATTAATTAAAGTAGAAATTAAAATAAATAACAGTAGAGAATAAACGAGAGTTTCACAAGTGAGAAGATAGGTAGCTCTTCGGGCCATCCAGTTTCATTAATTAATCTCTCTTCCTTATGTCAATGTCCGAATCTGCCTTGTGGAATATGGACGCATCACTAAACCATGCAAATCTGCTCTGTAGACACAAGCAGACAAGCGTGTAACATGTGTGAATTACTTTCGAGCAAGAGCTATAATTACACCCCCTTTCTAGGTACTGTTAGTATCAATTATTTCCCGGACACTTAGTACTCTAACCCGATATGATCTCCCTTTATAGGTACCATATAATTATCCTCTTTATCCTACTTACTAACCCGAATCCAATTCAATTAATAAGTAATTATATAAGATAGTTCTAATGAAGTTTCGAAGTCCTCTCACTTAGAATTATGAAATGGAATCCTGCTCAGCAGTGAACGTACTCAATCAATAACCCAGATATGTATTCAGACTCTACATAACATTTAATGATGCACAAAATAACTTTGAGTATGAATTAATAAAGCATAATCTTATATAAAATAAATCTACAAGTAGTGTTGTACGGAGTATACACACAGAAGTTCAATTAACTAGATAAAAACCTTCATAACCCTAGAACTACCAAAGTGGTTCTAGCCCATAACGCTTCGAAGAACGTTCATGTTGATTGGATAGATCTTACCCATAGTTTTGAAAATTACAATATAGATTAAGTTGCGAAGTAAACCCTATATGTGGGCGTCGTCGCTTCTTGCTCTGTCTTGAATCTTCACTTGGTTCTCACTTGATTCGCTGTACGAATCTCTCTCTACCACTCCTATGGAAGGAGTTAGGATTTGGATGTGGTGTAGGATGGATGTGGAATCTAACTCTTTTTTTGGTGTGATTGGCACCTACTTTTATACTTGTTACTTCTCCTCATGGACCTTTACTGGGCTTTTTCATCGAAAACACACACATGCATACACTTGGAGGTGAAATCCTGACTTTTCGGAGCTGATACGTCGCTGTTTGACCAGATTGGAATTGGTCAAATGGACCTCTTGGTCGAACGGCGTGTCTGTAAGCTGAAACTCGTTTCTACACTCAACATTCGACTTGACCTCGCTTGGTTGAATAGAACATCTTGGTCGAACGACCACTCTGTACGCTGAAAGTTTGTCCATTTGACTTATCTCCTTTGTTCAACCAGTCTGAAACTGTTCGAACTGCCTCTTCAGGTCGTGCAAGCCTCGGAAATCACCTCGAAAATTGTGTTTCCCTGTTCCGAGCACTTAAGACTTTTTTCTATACAAATATGCTCAAATAGCCTTAGTAGCATCTGATTCGTGGCTTTTCCATAGATAACCCGATTCGTCTTAATAATAGACCAAATCATACTCAATTTCCACATAAATCGGTGCTCAAAATACATGAATTATTACTCTCATCAAACCCTCAAACTTACATGTTGCACGTCCCGAGGTAACGACAATCAAAACTAGACAAGAGAGTGTAATCACACAATCTTTATAACAATCACAACTCATCCTAACACATGTAATAATACCAATTCAAGACATGCGTCATACCTTTCATCCATGCAACTATATCAATTAATCACAATACTTCTACGAGTGCAAAATCATCTAACTCACTAGGTAAGTGTTTACTCTCATGCTCAAGTGTAAAAAAATGTACACTTTCAAAGGATTAGTATATACACTCAAAATCAATTCATAAATTCGCGTAACTATAAGCTTGGCAAGGGTCTCAAAATTAATTAATTTATAATTGTTTCAACTCTGGGATCACGAAAGACTTGTTCTTTGGGTTGTAATATTGACTCTTTGGTAAAGGTAAGAGATTATAGATAAAGTGACTAATTTCACTAGTAGAGAATTACCTTGGATATTTGCTTTTCATCAATCAGCATTAATACTTATCCTCCTTCATCATTCTCGCATCATTGCCATACTTGCTTCGCTCGTCAAGGAGGCAGGTATGCTTTCACCTAGTATGATGCATAACACGGTGGAGGACTTGGAAACTCTGCGGTGTTTTGGAGTTAGAGGAGCACCCAGAAAAGCTCTGAATATCATATCTCTTCGTTGGCAACCTCCACCTTCGGAATGGATCAAGGTCAACACGGATGGACATGCAGCAGGCACCCCAGGTATTATATCAAGTGTGTATGTTTTCAGAAACATCAAAGGGTTTGCTAGGGGAAGTTTTACATGTGGCAATGGCTTAGCTTTTGAAGCGGAACTAGCAACAACATTCATGGCAATTGAGAGTGCTTACGCTAAGGGATGGACTTCCCTATGGCTTGAGTTGGATTCAACATATGTGGTTTATGCGCTCTATAACCCTTCTCCAAAAATCCCGTGGAGGCTTTTGGCGAGATAGAGGAGAGCTAGAGACATTATGGTGGTTATGAATTTTCGTGCTTCACATATCTACCGTGAGGGGAATACAGTTGCAGATGCGTTATCAGATGTGGGTGGGGACCTTGATTGGCACGATTCAGCTCCCAATTTCATTCATCATCTCATGTTCAATGATATGAATTGTAAGTACTTTTGTTTTAGATAGTTTTGTTAGTTGGCCGCCTGTGGCTAGCTTTTCTTAAACATTTTTGTCACTACATTTTGGTTTTTCTCTTTATATTATCATCTATTTTCCTTCATCATTCTCGCTTATATTTTAATACTTCGTCTTCGGCTTCTCTTAGAATCAACATCTTTCTTCTTTCAAGTATAAGGGTACCAATTTCGGGCACTACCTTTTTAAGAAATTGGGGTACCAGTTTCAGGCATTACCCCTCAACAAGATTTAACCACAATGATATTCTCATCACTATGAAAACTTTCCTTCCTTTTTCTTCACACGAACTAGCAATTTATTGACTTCAACTCTGTACTAGTAAATAGGGTATTTAAAGCTCAAGTATAGGTAAATAAAAGCTATTTATCATAGGTTTGCCAAAGAAACAGCTTTAAAGGCTCAACGAGGCTTCCAATGATTAATATTATAAGGCAGGAAATTTGGCTAAGTGGCTCAATTTAAACAATAACGGCCTAAGATCATATCCTAGTATCTATCAATCATAAATTTCGAACAAAACTTCAAGCCAAGTTCTAGAATACGAACATACGAACGATACTCATAAGAATAAACTATCATGCAATCACGTAGCATGATTAATAGGCTCAAATTCTCACATGGGTAATAGATTCCTAAGCACTCTTCAAAGCATGCAATCAACATCAATATTCACATAAACTACAAGCAATAGAAGTACATGCCATCATTAATAAAATCAACATGCATAAAAAATAAGTGCTCATGCATATTCAAGAAGTAACATCATACTTTTCAAATTAATCAGATCACATCTAAATCAAATGTAACCAGTGAATCCATCATCATCAATCAATATCAATACAGACCACCCACACATGAATCTCAATCAAACACTCAACACCACTCACAATCACTCAACCTGTAAAGTAAAAAAGAGAATGAAGATGAGAGAAAATAGAAAAGGGTAAAAACCTAGCGCCACAACTCCTCCGGAGCATCATTATCATCATCATTATCATTGCGCCAATCATCAAAATCCCTTTGCGATCTTCCTGTCCAAAGATTTATAATTCTTATTAAGATCTCTCAATCTCCCATCCATAGCATCATATCGGAGGTTAAGCGCAACATAATTTTTATTCGCCAATGCCAGCTGTCGATTTGTCTCTTGCTGGTTTGCATTCAAGGTGGCAAAATGCTCGTTCATCAATTTTAACTGCTCCCTATAGAAGTGATCCTGGGCCTGCCAAAAATCCTGCTGCTGCTACGGTGGCAGTATTGGAGGTGTTAGAGTGAATACTAAAAGCCTAGCTTTTGTATTGAACAATGTTTTAACAATTATATTTAAAATGAGAATTATTTGATCAAACGTTTTGTATATTATAAATTATTTATTTATATGTTTGTGCAAAAGTCCATTTGCTTTATACTGTAGATAATATGTTATCTGATTACACGTGGAAGATCATACTATTGATTTTCTTATAAAGTATAAACAGATGCTCACAACCGAGATAGACGGGGACTATCTAACGGGATGGTTGTAGTGTGATTTGGTATTAGTTTGTCTTGACTATAGAATCACATTAGTGAACTTAGTGTGTATTGAGCACGACCACTTGAGATCGTTCGACTTGTACGGTCTATATAGGAGAACTTGATCTCAGTTATTATGAATGTTCGTGCTCTTAATCCCTATACAATAATCTCGACACGTAGGGCAATATGTATTTCTTTGATTCATCAATGGGTGAGATTTACATGTATTAAATCAATATACTCGGTGAGTTGGAAAATAGTATTGTCTCTATGGTATGCTGTTGATTGTAGAAAAAATCCATATCCGACATAGGTTGATGATGTCCCCTTGAGGAGCTTGATAGGGGTTTTTCAACACACAAATTAATCCTCAAGTATAAGGATATCAATTGTAGTCGCGAAGATGACCAAGTTACAATATCGAACCCAAGGGATGGTTAAATATCAATTTTGTTATCTTCTAGTATATTTTAGACTATGTTTGGTAATTGTAAAGGTTTAATGGATAATAACTTCTAATCGAAATAGCAAAAAGAAATAGTAAGAGTAGAGAAAAGTGAGTTGTGATCAATATGAATAATAGGTAGTTCGTCGGGTCATCCAGTTTCACTAGCAATTTGTATTTTCATGTGATGGTGTCTGACTCTGCCCTGTGGTTTGTGGACGCATCACTAAACCATGCATATCTACTCTATAGACACAAGTAAACATGCGTGTAACACGTGTGAATAACCTCGGAGCGAGAGATATACTTCACCCCCCTTTCTAGGTACTATCATAATCAATTATCTTCTACGTCTAGAATCTAACCCGATTTGATCTCCCTTTTTAGGTACTATAAAGTTATACTCTTCATCCTATTCATTAACCCGAATTTAATTCAATTCATGAATATTCATATAAGACGGTTCTAATAAGACTTCGGAATCCCTTCACTTAGAATTATAACAATAAACCCTGCTCAGTAGTGAATGCACTCAATCAATAACCATGTTATGTATTCAGACTCTGCACAACGATCATTGATGCACAAAACGACTATGAGTATGGATTAAATATGCAATCTTATATAAAACAAACCACAGGTAGTGTTGTACGGAGTTTTACACACGAAATACAAATTACTTCATGAAACTTTCATAACCCTAGAACTACCAAGGTGGTTCTAGCCCATGATTGATCTAGGAACAATCATGGTTAGATTGATCATTCTTACTTGAACCTTCAGCGAACCTCTGTCACAACCCTCCGAATGGATCACCACCTCTACTCTTGTCTCTCTTATGATTGATGATCAAAAGCTCTTTTCATTCTCTGTATGAGCCTCCTTTTATACTTGTAATCACGTCTCTAGGGCTTGGAATGGGCTTTCTAAGTGATCTCACGCGTTTCGGCCTCGAAAATCCGGATAAGGTAAGTTCTCGCACATAGGTTCGACCACGTCAAACAAGTCGAACAACTGGCCACAGGTCGAACCCCAGGTCGAACCCCGCTACTGGAAGAATTCTGCACAGGTTCGACCTTCTGGACAGGTCGAACCACTTAGGCCTTGGTCGAACCCCAGGTCGAACCTCATCACTGGACAACTCCTGCTCCCGATTCGACCAACTGGCAAGTCGAACTCAAACGTCGTGGTCGAATCCTCTTTCCTGCGAACTGGTTCGACCATGGTTCGACCTAATGGACAGGTCGAACCACTTGAGTCGTGGTCGAATCCTCTTCTGCAAGCTCAGCAACGTTGGTTCGACCTGCTGGAGAGGTCGAACCCTCCTCCAACCAGGTCGAACCCACCTAATTCTTGGGCGGTTCGCGTGGCTTTGACTCCGTCTCTTCGATTCTTGGCTCTTTCACTCCATTTTTGCTAAGAAAACACTCAAATAGCTCCGCTAACACCTTATTCATGCTAATTCACAATATATATAGGTTTTCCACCTATTTCCACATCAAAACTCTCCAAAACTAGCACAAAACATAGCGCAAAACTTGTGAATTTACACACTCATCAAACCCCCAAACTTGCATGTTGCTCGTCCCGAGGCAACCAATTTAAACCACAGGAGTCGTGTATAATTCAACAAGATCTAGTACAACACATATTACACATGCCACTTCATTGAATCAAACAAGAATTACTTGCATCATATATTTTACTCATAAAAAATCAATCCAATCACACACCATTCGGAGTACTAAGTAATCTAGCTGACAAGATAAGTCTTTACTCTCTTTCGCTCGTGCGTGAGGCACTATAGGCTAGTATAAACACTCATATCAATTCATATTCATGCGTAACCATAAGCTTGGCAAAGGTCTCAAAAATCAACTTACATTAGATTAATACTAGGATCACAAAGGACTTGTTTTTAGGTTGTAATGTTGGCTCTTTGGAAAGGGTAGGAAAATTTGGTCATAGTGACTTAAGACACTAGTAGAGAGTTACCTTGGAGGTTCTTGATTTCTCATTCGGCTTCATATTCTCCTCCAATTCTTCTCTTGCACTTGCAATTTTCAATTTCCTTCTCTTCCTTGCATCAACATCATTCTTCTTTTGATCGCTCGGGTACCAGTTGTAGGCACTACCCTTCTCGAACATCGATCGGCTGCTTCTTAAAAACTTCAAGCCCCATGTATAAGCAATTCGGGTACCAATTTCAGGCACTACCCCTAACAAGATTTAACCATGCACTTTTCTTACTAAACCTCATTCCATCTTCCTTTTCTTCTTCCACACTTATTCACCTTACTCTCTCTACCAATGAATAGGGTATTTTCAAAGCTCAAATAAGGTAATTAAGGCTCTTATATTTGGCTTGCCAAAGAAAAAGCTTTTAAAAGGCTCAAACAGGGCTACCAAAGATTTATAAAATCATTAGGAAAGGTAAAATTTGGCTAAGTGACTCAATTAATCAAAAATGGCCTAAGATCATATCCTAATATTTCATCAATTGTAAGTTTCACACAAGACTCCAAACCAAGTTCTAGAATACGTTCATACGAATGATTCTCTAAAAAATAAACTATCATGATTAATCATGATAAAGGCTCAAATCCTCACATAGGTAATCAATTCCTAATACTCCTCATAGCACATAATCAAAATCAATTCCTCATGAATTCCATATACTTACCAAATTATTCATGCTCTTTCCAATGAAAATAAACACGTAAACACATGAATGCACAGAATCAATAACTCATATACAAAACAATGATACAAGATCAACTATATCAAGTACATGCCACTCACACATGAATCACACCCCAATATGTAAAAATAAAAAGAAGAATGGGAGATAAGATGAATCGGAGAAGCCAAAAGAAAACCTGAAACTACTCCCTAGGAGCATCATCATCCTCATCATCATCGTCATCCTCATCCATCCTATTTTCCACAGCTCGGCACAGACTGGTAATGTGCATATCCATCATATCCACTCGACTACTCACTCTACCAACACGCTCATCCAAGGCAGAGTACCTTTCGTTCAGCGTGGCATAGTTGGCGTTAGCGAGCGCGAGCTGCTTGTTCGTCTCCTGCTGTGCAACTACTACTGCGAACAGCTGCTCATGAATCAAGCGAAGCTGCTCCCGAGTACCTGGAACTGCTCGCCGCTGCTGCGGTATCGGAGCATGCTGAGGCGCATCATGCTGCTCTTCTTCTGGAATCTCCATCTCCGACTGCTCATCTACCTGATCATCCTCTTCAGGCTGCTGTGGCTGAGGTGGACGGAACTCTCCTTGATCAACGATCTGCTGTAACTCAGCCATCCTCCCCTCAGCACACATCTACGCTACCGCTCTCCAATCACCACCCGACTTCACTGCCACGGATAAGGCGGTATGTCCAAGAGAATTCATTAACTTATTCCTTGCTTCCCGAATAGTTGTCAAGTTGCTCACGTCGAAGGGGAACATAAATTCGAAAGGCTTGAGACCCCTCGTGAAAAACCAATCTCCATTTCTAAAATGGGCAAATCCTCCCTTCACGCACGTGCTCAGCATCAAATCGGTTTCTCCTTCTACTGGTGTAAAGCCGGTGAGATCCAAGTTGTAATGCTCAGCCACGATCGTCAATAACCCTCCAATATTCACCTTTTGAAATCCATTGGTCTTGAATCGTTTCAGCTGCGCAATAAAATAAGCTCCAACATTGAACTTCACCCCGTTCAGCATACACCAAAGGGCGTAAAGCTCTCCTCTAGATACAACACTCCCCTCCGAACGGGCGAATAACGTGTTGCTCAGGACTCAGTCCATGTACCTCAAGACTAGGTTCTTTATTGTGAAAACACGAGCCTGTCTGGTCTTATAATCACGAATCTCCCCGGTGATCTCCCTCCAAAACCGTTTTGCACTGAATGCAGTATTTTCTAAACGAGGGATCTCTAAAGGCATCTCAAACAGCTCATTAAAATCCTCAGACGTCCATCTCCTACTCACTCCGCCAAGCTGAAACGTACACTGATATGGGTACCCAAGCGGGTCCTTCTCCATCTCAAATGAGCAAACTACTTCCGCTGTAACATGGAAGTACGTCGGCCTCTTCAACTCCATGAATCTTCGGATCCCTACTTGATCAAACATCCAAAATATATCATCCCCTATTCTCATTATCCTCATCGCTTCATCATCTTGGTATCGAGTGCGAGCTATCTTGTTTGAAACTTCTTCCCACTTCTCTTTGATCTCATCCCAATCTTGCATCTAAATCTTGAAGTTATCGGGTAAACGATCTTGTAGCCTTAGTTTCCTTGTCACTTTGTCCAAATTCGAAGGCCTGTCATGCCTCTTCTTTGATCTTTCCTCCTCTGCCTTTCCTTTACCTTTACTTGATCCTTGTCCCTTTCCTGAAAACAAATACTTCAATCCAACCAACAAGACAAGAAAGCAAGTATTTTACTAGAACATCACATACTCTACTCAAGACTTCAAGCATCAATGCATATTCACACAAATTATCATCTCAACACCACTTGCTTATTCAACATGCTCAAAACATCTTCAATCACACCTTCCTTAATCATCAAAACATAACCAACAAGCAGGCATTAAGCAATTCAAGCAAAAATTCAACATGTTTCTCTCAATGAACTACTTCAATTTCATTAATTTCAAACCAAATCAACATGCTCATTCTATGATATGTTCTATCCTTGATCAATCCACATAAAAATTCAAGTTCTATCAATAATCAAACAACCAAAAACCAAGAAACAAGAATTCATATGAACAAGTCACAATATCAACATTCACCATGAAATTCAACCATACTCAACATCAATCCTCTTATTCACATCGAATTTCTTACCTAAACCTTCAATCCTAGAGTAATTGAGTTGGAAAAACATACCTTTTGACTTGCCCATGGTGAACAACAGATCAAGAACACACAACAACCAAAAATCGCGATTTCAGCCCTAACTCGCGACGAAACCCGCCCAAATCCGCGACCAAATCGAAAATTCAAGGTGTAATGTTGTGTAATCGGTGTGAAATCAAGTGTAATTGAAGAATTTGTGCAAGGGTGTAGAGGTTCAAAGAGGGTTTGAGGTTTGGTGTTTCGAAAAAGTGATCGAACCCTTCTGAAAAATCGAACTTAAATCGCGTACCTGGCTTGGTTCGACCTCCTGAATAGGTCGAACCATGGATGACGAGGTCGAACCTCTCTTCTGGACAAATGATCTTCTCGGTTCGACCTGGGTTCGACTTGCTGATCAGGTCGAACCATCCTTGAATTGGTCGAACCCCTCTTCTGGAAAACAGAGTGCTTTGAACTGACTGGTTCGACCTTCTAAACAGGTCGAACAACTATGGCTTAGGTCGAACCACCTCACTGGACAACTTTCGATGCCGGTTCGACTTCCTCTGCTTTTGTTCGACCTCTGGCACTAGTCGAACCACTCCTATTGTTGGTCGAACCATCCTCCTGATTTTCAAAACTGAGTGTTCTTCATTCACTACACACTTCAAGCTTAACACAACTTCATTAGGTACAATCTAGAGCACAACTTCAAAAATTGTTCCACAAAACATCATTCATGAGTAACTCCGTAAAAGAAAACACAACCAAAAACCACTGAACATTAGGCAAGTTGTAAAAAATCGTCACATCAAAATCGATTAAAATTTCAATATGGCCGCAAAAACCAACTCCCCTAACAAACAATACAAAGAAAAGATTATACTCTTAATGCTTCAATGAGGTAATAACATCACACCCCCCAAACTTAGTAAAAACGTAAGTCGAAACTAAGTTTGAAAAGAGATGTAATTGCCGATTAGTAAGCATCTTAAATATAAAAATTTCTTACTCACACAAAAGAAATAAAGCAATAAAATGGAAGAGTAAGCTTTCAACAAGCGTTCATATTTAACGTCGGAGAGTCACGACGGTACCAAATCAGCTCAAGGTATCATCAAAAATGACACACGCATCATCCGGCGACCTATAATGCTTCAACCGATGCCCATTCGCCACGATAACGTCTCCATCTTTGTCAATAAGCTCAAAACTCCCCCCTCCTAAGGCTCGATGAATCATGAACGGTCCCATCCACTTAGATTTCAACTTGCCTGCAAAAAGCTTCAAACGAGAGTTAAAAAGTAGTACCTCATCTCCTTGCTTGAACTCCTGAAGTAGTAGAATCTACCTTATAATCCTAGGCTTCGTCTCCTTCTTCTCCATCAAATACCGAATCGCTGAATGATCCCTATACACAATCATCTTCATGCCAACCAAATACTGACGAAACTTATCGAATGCATACACAACAGCCAAAAACTCCTTTTCAGTCACCGTGTAATTCTTCTGTGCCGCATCGAAAGTCTTACTCGCGTAGTAAATGGTGCAGAACTTCTTCTCCCTTAGCTGCCCGAGCACCACACCCAGTGCTACATCACTTGCATCACACATAAGTACAAACGGTTGAGTCCAGTCCGGTGTGATCAAGATAGGGGCAGTAATAAGCGCCTCCTTCAAAACTTGAAAAACTGTTAGACACTCATCATTAAACACAAAAAGAATATCCTTTTCAAGTAAATGAGATAAGGGCTTAGAGTATTTTGAGAAGTCTTTTATGAATCTCCTGTAAAAACCGGCGTGTCCAAGGAAGGACCGCACTCATCTTTCATTGGTTGGTGGTGGAAGCTTCTCAATTGCCACCACTTTAGCACGATCTACTTGTAATCCCTTGGCGGAAACTGTTGGATTGTATACTAAAAGTCTAGCTTTTTGTATGAACAATATTATAACAATTAATTTGAAATGAGAATCATATGATCAAATGATTGCATCTTATAATTTATTTATATGTTCGATGCAATAATCCACTTACTTTATATTGTAGATAATATGTTGTGCGACAACACGCGGAAGATCATATTATCGGTTTCCTTATAAAGTATAAACAGATGCTCACAACTGAGATAGACGGGGACTCTCTATCGGGATGGTTGTAGTGTAGTTTGGTATTAGCTTGTCTTGGCTATAGAATCACATTAGTGCACTTGTGTGTATTGAGCAGGACCGCTTGAGATCGTTCGACTTATACTGACTTATAGGAGAACTTGATCTCAGTTATTATGGAAGTTCGTGCTCTTAATCCCTATACAATAACCTCGACACGTAGGGCAGTATGTATTTCTTTGATTCATCAATGGGTGAGATTTACATGTAATTAAATCAACAAACTCGATGAGTTGGGAAGTAGTGCTGTCTCTATGGTGTGCTGTTGATTGTAGAAGGAATCCGTGTCCGTCATAGGTTGATGATGTCCCCTTGAGGAGCTCATAAGGATTATCATGTAAACCCTGCAGGTGGAATTTATTCCGGCATGATAATGAGGTTGAGTGGTACTACTCTTGGATGAGATATTAATTAATTGAGTTGTCAGTAACTTAAATTAATTAATGGACATTGTATATCTTAAACATGGGGAGACTAACGGGCTCATAATAAGAAGGAGCCCAAAACGTAATTTTGGGATTGGTACGGTAGTGCAATAATAATATTTTAGTGGAATATATTATTATTATTGGACTTAAGTATAAGCTTTGGGCTAAGCTTGGATACTTAAGCCCAATGGAGGCCCAACCCAATTTCTCCTCCTGGTCCCTGCTGTAGCCCATGTATATAAGTCACCTCAATTTGTTCTAAACCTAACTCTGCGCCTAACATACGAGAGAGAGAGTGAACAGCAGATTGAGTAGGTCTCGTAGATCGTCGCCCACACGACGTCGAGATCGGACTTGGGACATACAGCAGAAGACCGGAAGGTCATTTGCTGCTGCAGTTCGTCATGTTCCAAAATTCATATAAAATCATACAGTTGTTCGATTTTGATGTATTATATACTGATGGAAAGCCGTCGAAGAGAGGATCGTCTGAGCATAAAGATCACTTAATTCCGACATCAGAAGAGGAACTTATGGCTATTCTTGTGGGACTGCGCAGACTGCCAGCGAGAATTCAACCTCTACATCAACCCTTGGTGAAAGGTAATGCGTTTCATGTTTACTTGCTTCCGCTGCTTGTTAGAAATACATGAAACCCTAACGGGTCACGTTAACCAAACGATCGAATGCCAACAATTGGTATCAGAGCTTCGGTTTCGTGGTGAAGCGTGACACGTTAGGCTAGGGTTTATGTGATTAATTTTTCGGAATTAGGATCACATGTTTAGGGTTTTGGTTTTATTGCGCAAACCATGAATATCCCTATGTGATATATACCCTGCATCATATCTATTCGTCCATGGTTGTGTGTGAGAGGATTCGACGAAAACTGTTCGTCAATTTCACATGCAAGGAAGAAAAAGAGGGCAAAAATTGAATCACGTTTTTGAGAGAAAATCCAGTGCAGTGATATTGCAGAGGCAATAACCGGAGTTTCAACGGTCGGATTGAGCTGTAATTTGGTCAGCACGTTCAGATCTTGTGGATGTACAGTCTGAACGGTGGAGATCGAATTTGGAGCTTTTTCATGCTAGGATTACGCTGAAAACAGAAGCAGATTTTTGGGCGATTCTGTTTTGCGCAGTCGAGGGAAAAGAGCCGTTTCTCACAAACTAACCGTGAGATCGAGCTGTAATTTGGTCAGCACGTTCAGACCTTATGGATGTACATTCTGAACGGTGGAGATCGAATTTAGAGCTTTTTCTTGCTGGGATTACGCTGAAAACAGAAGCAGATCTTTGGGCGATTCTGTTTTGCGCAGTCGAGGGAAAAGAGCCATTTCTCATAAAATAACCGTTGGATCGACCTGTAATTTGGACAGAATGTTCAGGACTTAGAGTAATAGATTCTGGACGGTGGAGATTGGATTCTGAGAGTTTTGCAGTTTCGAACTACGAACGACAGTTGGTGTAGTTTGGTGTTGCGCGTTGGGCTGAACTTGGTTTCATGCAAGTAGGCCCTTGGACGAGCGACAGTCCGGGCGAGGGGCGCTCGTCAAGGCACTTGGAGCGCTCCCTGACACGATTGGCGGTGGGATATGGCGATGGACGTCTTGGGGCACAAGCAATCCTGCTTGTTGCGTAAGGCATCGATTCCACAGTAGGAGTGTCGGACAAGACATTAAAATTTAGAGGCGTTTTTATTCCTAATATATATAACTGTCATAATTGATTTAATTGTCTATTATTGTTATATATATATGGATGCCTGATCTCTATGATTTATTGTCTTATATAGAAGCATGCTAGATTGCGTATTATATTTGGTATATTATATGCATGTATTGCTAGAGTGTTGGATAAGACATCCAATTTTAGGAAAACTAATTCCTAATATATAACTGCCATAATAGATTGTATATTATTGTTATATATGGATGTCGAATTAATTCCTAATATATGACTGCTATAATTGATTTAATAATCTATTATTGTCATATATGGATGTCGAATTAATTCCTAATATATAACTGCTATAATTAATTGTCTATTATTGTTATATATGGATGTTGAATTAATTCCTAATATATAACTGACATAATTGATTTAATTATCTATTATTGTTGTATATGGTTGCTCGTCGATATCGATGATTTCGATAATCTAGACGATATCGACGATCGATATCGATAGTTTTGGAATGTTGATAATCTTGATGTTTTTCGAATATTTGATAATCTAGTCGATATCGATGATTTTGATAATCTGGACGACATTGACGGTCGATATCGATGGTTTCGAAAATTGGACAATCTGGAAATTTCAAAATTTTTATAGTTTGGAAGTCTTTGCTGATATTCGTGCCTGATGGCGAACAATCGAATTCGCTGATATATAACTGTTAATGATTGATTTAATTATTAATTATTGTTATATATGTATGCATGACTCTCTGGGATTTACTGCCTCATGTGCCGTGATAGGAGCATGCTAGAATTGCTTATTTTATTTTATGAATATTATATGCATGTAAAAACCCTCAGTTTTAAATAACTAAGTGGGAGAGGGGATTGGCAATTAATTCCCGCGGCCTCCATTATTGGTTTGTTAGCAATGTGAATAAACTTGCGCGTCGGCATTAGAGCCTTCCTCCCCATCGGATGAGTTTATTCATGGATATTGCTGGAACAGGCTTCTTTAAAATTATGTTTGTAATGTGATGCACATGAACTTGCGCGTTGGCTTAGACCTTCCTCCCTATCGGATGAGTTCATGTGCGGATCACTGTACAGACTTATAATTGATGACTGTAGGAAGTTATCCGAGCGCGTGTGTACTTCTCCATCTGTAAGGCACATAAGCTTGGGCCGCGGACTTGGGGTCAAATAATGGTGTACACTTAGATGTAAATAATAAGTATCCTCCCCATCGGAGTCACTGCTTTTATTTGCATGGCTAAAGAGGAACCGACTATTAATTATTTTGTCATGAGGTTAGGTTGACAAATGAAATTAATGGGTAAAACCTTCTCTTGTAAATGTTCAGGTTTGTAAACGTCCACACTATCGTGGCTTGCAGACTCACGGTGCTTGAGATGTCGGTGAATTTTAATTTTATATTGTTTTGAGGGAATCAATATAAAAGGATAAAATTCGAAGATTTGATCGATGTATTTATTTATGATTCTCTGTAATTTCAAATAGTTTTATTTCACTTATGGTTGACTAAAAGAAATTATATTTACTGGTCCAAAATTAGATGATTAGAAAAGAATCTTGGATTTGAATTTTACTGCTTAAGAAAATATATGTGTTCTCACTAAAGGATGTTCTCATGATGCCTATTAAAGTCTCTAGTGAAGAGATGAGAAGTTTATAGAAATATGATGGTCTCATGTAACTCTTCGGATATTTGAGTAAGTTAAAAGGCGGTACATCATGATTGAATTTGATGAATGAATTGGAAAGCTTGGAGTAGAAATTGAAGGGAAACCTAGATCAATTTAATTCTCCGTAGATTGCCTAGATGTTTTGAGTAAGTTCCACCTGAATTACAAGAGCATGTATATGGTGGGAAACTTCTAACAAAACATGTGGTAAATGAAAGCCATTTTCATCATAATATGAACAAGTTTTATATCTTATTCACTAGCTGTTTAAACATGATTATTGATGGCATCTACTGACACGAAGTGTGTAGATACTGGAATCACTAAATGTTTATTACTAAGTGAGGATAAGATTGTTATGACATGGGTGAAACTACAAGAGTAGTCGCTTTTGCAGTGGGAGTTGTTTATTTATCTTACGATATGAATAAACGTTTGATTTTATGAGATTGTCTTTATGTACGTTTTCATAGAAAGAATTTGATTTCGGTTTCTATGCATTTACGGATGGATACTCCATTTCATTTAAATGACATGGTCATAATAATGAAGGATGGAGCTGTAATCTATTGAGGTATATTAGTGACAATTTGTAAACTCTTAAATCATGTTTATCCCCTGGATGCGACAAATAGTAATTAATAATGAGTCTTCTAATCTAGTAAGAGAAAGGTACCTTCGGAAATGAATTTCTCACCTTAATGGTGTGACGAATAGAAGGAATAGCACTCTTATGGTAGTGATTAGATAGATGATGAATTATTTGAAATTACTAAATTCATTTTATGGACATGCCCTAGAAACAGTAATTCGTATGAATGTTTGTCTGTTTGTGGGATATCCTAGAAAAATGAAGGATGATTTATTTAGTTCAAAAGATCGAAGAGTGATTGTTAACACAAACACTAGATTTTTGGAAAAAGGACTATGTAATAAATCAAATACCCATGTATAAGTTGTTCTAAAGAAAGTGAGAGGAAAACACAAAGTATTAGTACCAGGAGTACAAGAGGATATACCACAAGGTAAACTGCAACGCTTGTCACGTCTGATACACAATTACTTGTAGTGTTTTGTCGTAGTGGTTAGTTGTTCGACAACCTGTAAGATACGTGTTTTGGGAGTGTCGTGAGACTTGATCCCTAGTAAACATGGAATGGACCTACAGAAACGACGAAGCACTACAAGATAGAAATGCAGAATCTTAGTAAGATGCAATGAATGTTTAAATAGAATCAATAGATTCTAAATAAGATCTGGATGATTGTAGAACCACGGATGGTGTGAAAACCATTGGAAGTGGTCATACAAAATAAAAGAGGATCATACGGTAAGGTGAAAACCTTGGAAGTAAAGCTTGTTGGGAAAAGGTATACTCAGAAAGAAAGGGTTCGATTATGAGAAAACCTGTTCGCCAGTAGCTGTGCCTATATTGATCCGGATTCTTTTATATGTTGCTACTCATATGGAATATGAGGGATAGCAAATAGATGTCAAGACAGCTTTCCTGATTGGAAGTCTTGAGGAAAACATCTATGTGAAGCAACCAGAGTGATTCATTGCAAAGGGCTAAGAGCATTGTGATAGGAAGCTTAAAAGTGTCCATCGATGGACTAAAGCAAGCTTCAAGATCATGAAACATCCGTTTTGATGAGGAAATCCAAAGATATGGATTTATTCAATGCGCGGATGTGTCTTGTGTATTGAAAAGAGTGATGGAAACGTGGTGGTATTACTTGTACTATACATAGATATTATCTTGCTCATTGGAGACAATGAAAGAGTATTATCGGGCGTATGGGGTATGGTTAATAAAGCGGTATAAGATGAAGGACTTAAGAGGAGCAAAAATATCCTTTTGATCACGGTAATACGGATCACAAGAAAGGATGTTATGCTTATCTCAAACTTCATGAAATGATACAATCCTTACTCGTTTTAGCATGTGACTTTATCTAAGGAAATGTGTCTTGAGACACAAAAGGAAGATAAAGGAGATGAAAGCAGTTCCTTATGCTTCGGTAAATGAGGAAGCCTAATCTAAGGAATGCTATACATGAGTATGGATATCTGTTTTGCTAAATGCATGAACAGTGGGTATCAACGTAACCTGGAACAAGAATGATGAGCTGTGGTAAGACATATATGAAGTGCCTGAGAAGGACTGGAAATTATATGTAAGCTTACTGGACAGATTCACTGCTTCTTGTGGATTACGTAGATTCAGATTTTTTAGTCAGATTGGACGGCAGTAAATCCACCTTAAGGTTATGTGTTTAATTTTAGGAAGTTGAGTCATAATGTGGAGGAGTGTTATATAGAAATGTATTTCAGACTTCGGACTCCATATGGAAAGATGATAAATTGGAGCCTATGAGGCAACCAATGTATCTGTATGACTCTAGAAACTTCATGATGGACTTTGATGTGATTCTAAGTTTGCCCAAGGTTATCACAATTTATATTGATGATATTGGTGCAGTTGCAAACTTGAAGGAATCACAAGTCCATAAGGCAATTAAACACATGGAGCGCAAGTACCACCTGTTACGAGAAATCGTATGATGAGGGGAAGGTTGTTGTTGCCTAGATTGCATCGGATGATGACCTAGTAAATCCATTTACAAGGACATTCAGGCGAGAGCTTTTAATGGTCGTGTAGTGGGAGTGGGAATCAGATGTATGGCAGAAGACATGACAGCATAGTCTTTTAGTATAAGTGGGAGATTGTTGGATTGTATACTAAAAGTCTAGCTTTTTGTATGAACAATATTATAACAATTAATTTGAAATGAGAATCATATGATCAAATGATTGCATCTTATAATTTATTTATATGTTCGATGCAATAGTCCACTTACTTTATATTGTAGATAATATGTTGTGCGACAACACGCGGAAGATCATATTATCGGTTTCCTTATAAAGTATAAACAGATGCTCACAACTGAGATAGACGGGGACTCTCTATCGGGATGGTTGTAGTGTGGTTTGGTATTAGCTTGTCTTGGCTATAGAATCACATTAGTGCACTTGTGTGTATTGAGCAGGACCGCTTGAGATCGTTCGACTTATACTGACTTATAGGAGAACTTGATCTCAGTTATTATGGAAGTTCGTGCTCTTAATCCCTATACAATAACCTCGACACGTAGGGCAGTATGTATTTCTTTGATTCATCAATGGGTGAGATTTACATGTAATTAAATCAACAAACTCGATGAGTTGGGAAGTAGTGCTGTCTCTATGGTGTGCTGTTGATTGTAGAAGGAATCCGTGTCCGTCATAGGTTGATGATGTCCCCTTGAGGAGCTCATAAGGATTATCATGTAAACCCTGTAGGTGGAATTTATTCCGGCATGATAATGAGGTTGAGTGGTACTACTCTTGGATGAGATATTAATTAATTGAGTTGTCAGTAACTTAAATTAATTAATGGACATTGTATATCTTAAACATGGGGAGACTAACGGGCTCATAATAAGAAGGAGCCCAAAACGTAATTTTGGGATTGGTACGGTAGTGCAATAATAATATTTTAGTGGAATATATTATTATTATTGGACTTAAGTATAAGCTTTGGGCTAAGCTTGGATACTTAAGCCCAATGGAGGCCCAACCCAATTTCTCCTCCTGGTCCCTGCTGTAGCCCATGTATATAAGTCACCTCAATTTGTTCTAAACCTAACTCTGCGCCTAACATACGAGAGAGAGAGTGAACAGCAGATTGAGTAGGTCTCGTAGATCGTCGCCCACACGACGTCGAGATCGGACTTGGGACATACAGCAGAAGACCGGAAGGTCGTTTGCTGCTGCAGTTCGTCATGTTCCAAAATTCATATAAAATCATACAGTTGTTCGATTTTGATGTATTATATACTGATGGAAAGCCGTCGAAGAGAGGATCGTCTGAGCATAAAGATCACTTAATTCCGACATCAGAAGAGGAACTTATGGCTATTCTTGTGGGACTGCGCAGACTGCCAGCGAGAATTCAACCTCTACATCAACCCTTGGTGAAAGGTAATGCGTTTCATGTTTACTTGCTTCCGCTGCTTGTTAGAAATACATGAAACCCTAACGGGTCACGTTAACCAAACGATCGAATGCCAACAGAAACATGATGCCCAAGAACAATCCCATCCTTCACCATGAAGTGACACTTCTCCCAATTCAAGACAAGATTAGTTTCTTGACACCTCTTCAAAACAATAGCAAGGTTAGACAAACAAATATCAAAAGATGAACCAAAAACTGAAAAATCATCCATGAATACTTCCATGATCTTCTCTATCAAACCATCAAAAATCGCCATCATGCATCTCTGAAAAGTAGCAGGCGCATTACACAATCCAAACGGCATCTTCCTAAAAGCAAAGGTCCTGTAGGAGCAAGTAAAAGTGGTCTTTTCTTGATCCTCGGGAGCAATCATGATTTGATTGTACCCCGAGTATCCATCCAAGAAACAATAAAACTCATACCCTGCAAGACGATCCAACAATTGATCCAAAAAAGGAAGAGGAAAATGGTCCTTACACGTGTTCTCATTTAATTTCCTGTAATCCACACATGTACGCCATCCCGTAGGAATCCTCGTGGCTATAGCTTCTCCATCCTCAGCTTTCACTACAGTCATGCCCCCCTTTTTAGCAACTACATGCAATGGACTCACATGGGGACTATAACTAATAGGATATATAATTCCAGCACCAACCACGTAAGGATTTGCTTCCTTATCACCCCTTGAATTGCGGGATTCACCTTACGCTGATTTTGAACACTCGCCTTGGCTTCATCCAACAACCTAATCCGATGCATACAATACGAAGGACTAATACCTTTCAAATCATCAAGTGACCACCCAATTGCAGACTTGTACTTTCTTAAGACATCTAATAACTCCTCAAGTTGATCCTCATTAAGGGAAGAAGATACAATTACCGGATATTGTGCATTATCACCAAGAAAAGCGTACTTCAAGTGTTCCGGCAATGGTTTCAACTCCTCTTTTCTTTCTTCCACTGGAGTGTTTTCGTTATCCAAAGGCAAGTACTTCCTGGTCCATTTGACTTCTTCCACCTTAGTTCTTTCCAATTCAAACCTGTCATCACCCAAAGCAAGTAAGTTTTCAAGAAATTCAATATATACCTCGTTAGAAAGTCCGTCAAGCTCCGTAGTGGGATAAGTAAGAGACTCCATCAAACAAGTCTCAAGAGGATCCTTTGACAAGATCAGAGACATATCCTCCTTCACAATCTCCTCTACCACGTCAATACTATAACACTGGGACTCCATTGGCATCTTCATTGCTTTGTCCAAGTTGAAAAGTACTTCTTCTTTGTCCATTCGCAACTTCAGTTCTCCCTTCCGAACATCTATCATAGCTCCATCCGTAGCAAGGAATGGCATCCCCAAGATTAAAGGAACATTATCCTTGTCATCATCCATTTCTAGTACAAGAAAATCCACGGGAAAGACTAGCTTCTCCACCTTTACAAGAACATCTTCAACAATACCTTTAGGAAACGTCATTGATCTATCTGCCAATTGGAGAGCAACAGTTTTCGGAGTCAGCTCCCCCAAACCAAGCTTCTGAAAGATGGACAACGTCATAAAATTGATGCTTGCCCCTAGATCGCACAAAGCTCGCCGTGCTGGCCCCTTCCCGATCTCACATAGACTAGTAAAGCTCCCCGGATCTTTCATCTTTGGTGGCAACTTCTTTTGAATAATTGAGCTACAATTCTCAGATAAGTTTACCGTTTTAACTCCGGTTAAGCTTCGCTTCTTCATCAATATATCTTTAAGGAATCGAGAATAATATGGCATCTCCATGATTGCCTTTGAAAAAGGGATGTTCAAGCTTATCTTGTTCATTATCTCTGAAAACTTCTTGAACTTCTCTTCCAACCCCTTCTTCACTAGCTTGTAGGGAAACGGTGGAGGTATCTTTGTTTTGGGAATCCCCCATTCATCACGATCAACCTTCTCCGCTTTCTCCTTTTTGGCTCTTAATCGCTTAGCTCTTTCCCACTTTTTCTCAGCTATTATGTCTGTACTTTGCTCATTCCGTACCACTGGAGTTGCATCAACATCAAAAGGAACATCAGGTGTATCAATCAAAACATCTTGGTGAGGTTCGACTAGGGTTCGACCAGTTTGAGAGGTCGAACCAGGATTGTATTGGTCGAACCTCTCTCCTAGAAGACTGATCTCATTCTGCTCCGGAGGTTCGACTTGGGTTCGACCAGCATTGGAGGTCGAACAATTACCCCCGAGGTCGAACCGCTTCACTGTATAATCTCTATCCTCCGGTTCGACCTGGGTTCGACCTGAAGAGTTGGTCGAATAATTTTGATCGTGGTCGAATCGTTCCTGCATCAAAACAGAGTGCTCTTGGCGATGAGGTTCGACCATGGTTCGACCTCTATGCCAGGTCGAACCCTCTGAGTGTTGGTCGAACCATTCCTGTGACAAAACAGAGTGCTTTTTTTGATGAGGTTCGACCATGGTTCGACCTGTATGCCAGGTCGAACCCTATGAATTTTGGTCAAACCGAGGCTTAGAAAATTCCAACTTTGATTCCGGCCTCATCGATCCCTCGTACTGCGTTCTCGACCTCAGTGTGATGTCATTACACGACTTCGGATTCTCTATACTCTGAGATGGAAACTTCCCTTTTCCTATAGTTTGAGTCAATGTGTCCACATTCTCTGCAATTGTACCCATCAATAACGTGAGATCTTTCACTTGAGTGGACAAATCTCTGTGGAGATCATCAATTTTTTTCTCAAGTTTTGCCTCAAGGCGGTCCACTCTTTCATCATTCTTTACCATGTACCGGTTCACAGTATCCTCAAAACCAGGCTTCCCTTCTTCCACCTTTTCTCCCGGATCAACACCCATCGGAAGTTGAACTGCATTGTTCGTATTGCTCCATGAAAATTCAGGTCTCCTTGGTTGCTGTTGATAACTACCAGAGGGACCACGATTATTAAAGTTCCCTAGATAGTTCCCTTGGTAATTCCGGTTTCCTTGATTTGGGTACCTCGTTCCTTGAATACTTTGACCCATGGCATAATTTGCTTCCTCCAATTCTTCTTGGATGGTTCCATTATTCATCATCTCTTGCTGCATGATTGGCACTCGTTAAGATATCTCGCTGATCTGCTTCTGTTGAGACTCAAGTAGCTTGTTGATATTGGACAAGCTCGAAACGATCTCATCCTCTCTCTTTGTTTTCACCATTGCTTGTTCAACCTGAGCTACCTTTCCAAGAACATACGTACCTCTAACTCTATCAGTAGGCCAATCCCTCGAATTCATCGATATGTCTTCAAACAATCTCTCGGCCTCAACGGATGACTTTGTAAGCAATGCTCCATTAGAAGAAGCATCAAGTAGCACTCTTGATTCACAGTCCAATCAATTATAGAATATACTGATATATTGGGCTTTAGATAACCCATGTTGAGGACACTTCTTGAGCATGTCCTTGAATCTATCCCACGCTTCATGAAATTTCTCACCTCCACTGATAGCAAATTGGTTAATATCTTGCTTCATCTTAAACACCTTCGAAGGTGGCATATACCTTTCTAAGAACCTTAACTTCAATTGCTCCCACGTGGTGCACTCAGCTGCGTTAATAGTATCGTACCAATCCCTCGCCTTTTCAGTAAGCGAGAATTTGAACAAAAGGATCTTCCTAGCATCTTCATGTTCTCCTACATCTTTTGAGTACTTGCATAGCCCAAGAACTTGTTCAGATACTGCTGCGGATCCTCGAAAGACCCTCCTGAAAAGGAGTTTCTTTCTATCATGCTAATAAGAGCGGGATGAAGATCGAACGCTGTGTTAGTTCCCCTTACTCCTAAAAGCTCATAATTTCCAGCCCTATTATTTCTGAAAACCTCTCGGATGGCTAGATTATCCGGATTTGCTGCCATGTTGGCTGCTTCTACTTCCAAATTAACTTCAGTTGTAGCCTCAATCGTCTGCGAAATCTGCTCGTCAACCTTGGCTCCAAAATTCAGAGCTTCAGTTGGGTCAATTGTCTTTGCCTTGCTCTTATTCTTCTTCTTCTTTCTTGATGATGCTCCAATCTCAGGATTATACGGTTCAAGATTACCTTTCTTTGATCTTGTGAGCATACACCTAAAACGAATAAGAAAGAAAACAACAAAACAAGGTAAATAGTCCTAATAAACTAGAAATAATACAAAAAAGATATTTTACGCCATCCCCGGCAACGGCGCCAAGAACTTGATAGGGGTTTTCTCAACACACAAATTAATCCTCAAGTATAAGGATATCAATTGTAGTCGCGAAGATGACCAAGTTACAATATCGAACCCAAGGGACGGTTAAATATCAATTTTGTTATCTTCTAGTATATTTTAGACTATGTTTGGTAATTGTAAATGTTTAATGGATAATAACTTCTAATCGAAATAGCAAAAAGAAATAGTAAGAGTAGAGAAAAGTGAGTTGTGATCAATAAGAATAATAGGTAGTTCGTCGGGTCATCCAGTTTCACTAGCAATTCGTATTTTCATGTGATGGTGTCCGACTCTGCCTTGTGGTTTGTGGACGCATCACTAAACCATGCATATCTACTCTATAGACACAAGTAAACATGCGTGTAACACGTGTGAATAACCTCGGAGCGAGAGATATACTTCACCCCCCTTTCTAGGTACTATCATAATCAATTATCTTCTACGTCTAGAATCTAACCCGATTTGATCTCCCTTTTTAGGTACTATAAAGTTATACTCTTCATCCTATTCATCAACCTGAATTTAATTCAATTCATGAATATTCATATAAGACGGTTCTAATAAGACTTCGGAATCACTTCACTTAGAATTATAACAATAAACCCTGCTCAGTAGTGAACGCACTCAATCAATAACCATGTTATGTATTCAGACTCTACACAACGATCATTGATGCACAAAACGACTATGAGTATGGATTAAATATGCAATCTTATATAAAACAAACCACAGGTAGTGTTGTACGGAGTTTTACACACGAAATACAAATTACTTCATGAAACTTTCATAACCCTAGAACTACCAAGGTGGTTATAGCCCATGATTGATCTAGGAACAATCATGGTTAGATTGATCATTCTTACTTGAACCTTCAGCGAACCTCTGTTACAGCCCTCCGAATGGATCACCACCTCTACTCTTGTCTCTCTTATGATTGATGATCAAAAGCTCTTTTCATTCTCTGTATGAGCCTCCTTTTATACTTGTAATCACGTCTCTAGGGCTTGGAATGGGCTTTCTAAGTGATCTCACGCGTTTCGGCCTCGAAAATCCGGATAAGGTAAGTTCTCGCGCATAGGTTCGACCACGTCAAACAGGTCGAACAACTGGCCACAGGTCGAACCCCAGGTCGAACCCCGCTACTGGAAGAATTCTGCACAGGTTCGACCTTCTGGACAGGTCGAACCACTTAGGCCTTGGTCGAACCCCAGGTCGAACCTCATCACTGGACAACTCCCGCTCCCGATTCGACCAACTGGTAAGTCGAACTCAAACGTCGTGGTCGAATCCTCTTTCCTGCGAATTGGTTCGACCATGGTTCGACCTAATGGACAGGTCGAACCACTTGAGTCGTGGTCGAATCCTCTTCTGCAAGCTCAGCAACGTTGGTTCGACCTGCTAGAGAGGTCGAACCCTCCTCCAACCATGTCGAACCCACCTAATTCTTGGGCGGTTCGCATGGCTTCGACTCCGTCTCTTCGATTCTTGGCTTTTTCACTTTGTTTTTGCTAAGAAAACACTCAAATAGCTCCACTAACACCTGATTCATGCTAATTCACAATATATATAGATTTTCCACCTATTTCCACATCAAAACTCTCCAAAACTAGCACAAAACATAGCGCCAAACTTGTGAATTTACACACTCATCAGAGCTCATAAGGTTTATCATGTAAATCTTGCAAGTGGATTAATTTCGGCATGATAATAAGGTTGAGTGGTACTACTCTCGGATGAGATATTAATTAATAGAGTTGTCAGTAACTTAATTAATTAATGAATATTGTATATCTTAAACATGGGGAGACTGTCGGGCTCATAATAAGAAGGAGCCTAAAATGTAATTTTGGGATTAGAAAGACAGTGCAGTAATAATATTTTAGTGGACTATATTATTATTATTGGACTTAAGTATAAGCTTTGGGCTAAGCTTGGATACTAAGCCTAATGGAAGCCCAACCCAATTTCTCCTCCTAGGCCCTGCTGTAGCCCAATAAATAAGTCATCTCAGCTTCATAGAACCTTAATAGAGTGCCATTTTTGACGTGATAAGAGGGTAGGAGTAGATTGAGTGGATTCTGGAGATTGTTACCCACACAACACCAGAGTTGACTTTGGGTCATACAGCAAAAGATCAAGAGGTGGTTTACTACTGATCATCATCCTCTACATCAACCCTGAAGAATGGTAAACTTTTGTTTTGCATCTGCTGTAATTGTTTACTTGAGTTCCTAATGGATCACGCTGAACCAAATGATCCAAAAGCCAACAGGAGGCAAATCCATCTCCGGATACACAAAAGCTGGCTGATGTGGCTGATCCTCATCGATGAAATCAGCTGGATCACCAACCAAAATCATATCCTCATCAATAAGGACTCCCTGCAAGTGCATCTCAGTCAAAAGTCTCCAATTTTCCTCTTCCAAACTAGTCTTGGAAATTGCCCTATGCTCCGAGGTATCCATCAATGTTAGTGTTGATCTGAATTGAAGTAAGATCAACAATCGACAGTGGAAATCGAAAAGAAAGCGGATTCTTACCATGGATGAACATCCAAGCATCATCAATCCTCTGAATCAACTCCATCCTAACGCAGGATGACAGAATCAAATCAGAATCCCCTCGGATCGGCCTATGCCCACTCAAATCAACTCTGTAATGCTCCACTATCGGAGTAATCAGCCATCCAATGTTGACTCGCTGGAAATCAATAGTAGAAAACTTGTACAGTTGCTGGAAAAAGTAAGCTGCAACTTTGAAGCGGACTCCATTCATCATGCACCAGAGCACGTAGAACTCCCCCTAGGAATACAACTGCCCTCGGATCGAGCAAACTGTGTGTTGCTCAGGATCTGATCCATATAAGCTATCACGGGGTTGCGGATGAAGGCAACCTTAGCAGTATTTGAATTATAATGTCCTTGCCTCCCCGAGATAGACCTCCAGAACTCATCAGCATTGAAATCAGCATGCTCCACTTCAGACACATTCTCACAACCAACCATCTCGTTAAACTCATTCGTGTACATCAGCTGCAATTGTCCACCAATCTGCATCCACAATCCATAACGAAGATAATGATCTCCACGATCAACTCTCATCATGCACAATACCTCGGTTGTGATGTGAAAATACATCTCTCTCTTCATCTCTATGAACCTGGTCCCTACTCGATTGAACATCCAACAAATATCATTGATAATGTTCATCTCCACCATAGCTTGATCATCTTGATAACGAGTCCTCATTATCTTGCTTGCAATAGCCACCCATAACTCCTTCTTCTCCTCTAAATCCCCGATTTTAATACAAAAATTGGAAGGTCTCATATTATCGAGCTTTAACTTTTTAGCACTAGCACCTTTCCTAGGAGACTTAGTCTCCTTTCTCTTCGAAGATGAAGCAATCTCTTTACCTACAAAAACTATACTTCAATACACAACAAAAGAGATAAAGCAAGCTTACCAATCTTAAGACTAATCAAAGCATAAATTCTATTCAAGACTTCAAATTCGTATGCTGTAATCATAACTTAATTCTCCACGTTTCAAGTGTTCATCAAATAATCACAAATATAAGCTCAACACTTTCAATCATGGAACCATGTCAACCAATAGTCTTTGTTGGTATATTGTCAACAATAAAAGAAGGGTGGGTTTTGTCCCACATCGCGTAGAGATCAAAAGGGGGGAGGATCCTTAGGCTATATAAGGAGACCCCTAGGTTTGATGTTAAGTGCACCAATCAAGTACACTTTAATCTTTATATTTGATTCTAGTTAAAATTCTTTTCTTTGATTCTCGGTTGTGAGAATGGGAAGAAAGGTGAGAATTAGTCAAAGATTGTAAGGGTGTAGGGATTGGGATCGGGAGAGAGAAATTCTGTGTGAATGTAAAATTTTTCACATAGTGGTATTTTCTCGGTCCGTGGTTTTTCTCCGGTTTTGGAGTTTTCCACGTAAATTCTTGTGTTGTGCTTTTTATGTTCTTCTTTATTTATCCCTTAGGAATGAATGGGGATCTACCTTATCCCAATAAGTGGTATCAGAGCCCGGTTCGGGTGCTTATAAAGTTCTTAGTATGGTCTGTGGTTGCAGTAAAGTCTGACCTTCCACATCAGAAAAGACTTTATAAGAGGAAGAGGGTTATTCATTAGGCTAAGGGTGGCATGAAAGAAGTGAAAAAAGCTAGTGGCACAAGGGGGTCAGAAGAACAGCCGGATGCGGTGACATCTCCTTTCTTGCGGTGAAATACGCCGGACTGTGGCGACAGTGGCGTGGCAAGAGGTAGGATTTGTAGGTCAGCAGTGGCGGAGTTCTTGGACCTGCAGAAATGTGAATTGCTGGGACTCCCGGTGGAGGAGTTGGCTTAAAAGCGGCATGGGGTTTCCATGGATGTCGGCTCAAGGAGGTTTGAAAGGAATGGGTTTTCTGATAATGACTAGTGGCGTGGGGAAGCGACGATTCAACGGGAAAGATGGCGATGTGGTACTTGGTATCGGGTGGCGCTAGATCGATAAAGAATGACGTGGAGTCAACTGACAAGTGGGGAAAGCATCGTGAATTCCGGAAGGTTGGAATCGGCTTCAAGTGACAACACTTTCAGTAGGAAAAGGGTTCGGACAAACCTGGTGTAGCTGGCGGTAAAAGGTAGCGATGTTATGTTGGTACAGACGGGTTTTGCTCAGGGTGGAGCAATGGTGCTGTAATTGCGGTGGAGCAATGGCACGATAATTGCTTACGATGGAGCAATGGTGACGTTTCTGGTCAAGGAGGAGCTGTTGCGACAACAGTTCTGAATGTTGAGTTAATATTATTGGGGATCTTTGTGACATGTTCAGTTGTCATGGAAAAGGTGTAATAATATTAGCTGGTCCACAAGTTTGCACACGGACATTGACTTGGCAGGTGATGTAGGGTGTGTGGTGGATGTATATCGATGGCTGATGGACTTCCAGGAGTAGCCAAGAGCTGGAAGTAGCACCATAAATATCAGCAGGTGTTTTCGATATGTGCCGTAGGAAATTCTTAGAATGGTTTATTCTAAGTGGTCTACTCATATGGTGGAGTAGGATTCTCAGAATTGAGAATGATTGTCGGTGAAGACAATGAATCTTCTTTTATTTTGACAAGATGGAGATTGTTGGTATATTGTCAACAATAAAAGAAGGGTGGGTTTTGTCCCACATTGGGTAGAGATCAAAAGGGGGGAGGATCCTTAGGCTATATAAGGAGATCCCTAGGTTTGATGTTAAGTGCACCAATCAAGTACACTTTAATCTTTGTATTTGATTCTAGTTAAAATTCTTTTCTTTGATTCTCGGTTGTGAGAATGGGAAGAAAGGTGAGAATTAGTCAAAGATTTATAAGGGTGTAGGGATTGGGGTCGAGAGAGAGAAATTCTGTGTGAATGTAAAATTTTTCACATAGTGGTATTTTCTCGGTCCGTGGTTTTTCTCCAGTTTTGGAGTTTTCTAAGTAAATTCTTGTGTTGTGATTTTATGTTCTTCTTTATTTGTCCCTTAGGAATGAATGGGGATCTACCTTATCCCAACAGTCTTAAAATTACCACACACATGAAACATGCTTCTAAATTTCAACATAAACTTCAACAAAAACCATAAGCATGCTTATTCTCCACTTCCAATTGCACAACATCAACACTTCAACTCTACGAGTCTATATATATAATCCAAAATTAACCTCAAGCCCGCAAGATATGCATCATCAATTTCACAAAAATCTCAACAATCCAATGTAAATTGAATCATGCCAATTCAAGTGAAATTTCAACAAAAACAAAAAAATTTAAACACTTCAAATCCAACTTAAACTATGTTTAACCAACTTAACCAATCTTTAATATGTATAATCACTTCAATTCAGGAGTAAAGAAGCAGGAAAATGTACCTTTTTGGTCATGGTGTGTGTGTGATGTACGACAATAATTTCCCAAAATTTTGAATAAAATAGCCCCAATACAGACTTGAATCCTCCAATTCTTGGATGTGGAAGTGTGTGGAAAGGAAGATTTGAGTTTAGGAGGAGTTTGGAATGAAGGACTTACAATTCGTGATAGGTGTTCGAGAGAGGGTGACAAAAATCGGTCGAACAAAATGAAGAAACTGACCTTTATTCGCGATTTCAGACCGCGTTCGACTCGAATGTAATGGTCGAACAAGGTTTCTGGTCGAATAACATGCGTATGCCTTTAAAATGTGACCTCGTTCGACCTCAGTTCAATCAAATTGGCTTGGTCGAACAATATCGTGAGGTCGAATAGCACCTCTGTAAACTGAAAATCACCCCTGTTCTTCCCTGTTTTGTTCGACCGTTGTTCGACCACAAAGTGTTGGTCGATCAAGGCTCGCTGCACGAATGAACCTTCTATAAACTGATTCCACATTTAGGCTCCCTGTTAGACCACTGTTCGACAAGAATATTTTGGTCGAACAACAGAGTTTGGTTGAACGAGCCTCCAAACTTCTGAAATTTCAAACTTCTCTCTTCTTTCCCTACAAAACTTAAACTCTAGGATATCATCAAGCATCATAATACCAAAATAAAAGCTAGAGAACCACTCTTAGACTATATAAAATCATGTATACTACTCCATTCACACTAAAATAAAAAAAATCACCGAATACTAGGCAAATTGCAAAAAAATCGACACATCAAAACTGGTTAAAGTTTAAATATACAACAAAAATCAACTCCCCTACAGATGTTATAAAGAAAAGATTATACTCTTGGTGCTTCAATGAGGTAAGAACATCACTCCCAAACTTAGTAAAAACTATAGTCGAAACTAAGTTTCCAAAGAGATGTAATTGCCGATTAGTAAGCACATTGAACATAAATTTTTTTTACTCGCACTAAATAAATAAAGCAATAAAACGGGAGAGAAAGCCCCCAACCAGCGCTCATGTTTAACATCGGAGAGTTACGACGGTACCAACTCAATGTAAGGTATCTTCAAAGACGACACCAGCATCATTCGGCAACCTATAGTGCTTCAATCGATGTCCATTTGCCACTATGATGTCTACATCTTTGTCCATTATTTCAAAACTCCCCCCTCCACAGGCTCTATGGATAATGAACGGTCCCATCCACTTTGATTTCAGTTTTCCTGCGAAAAGCTTCAAACGAGAGTTAAAAAGTAATACCTCATCTCCTTGTTTGAACTCTTTATAAGTGATCTTTGAATCATGCCATTTCTTCATTCTTTCTTTGTAGTGTTGGCAATTGGACCTTATGGTGAACATGATTCAATAAGATAGAACAGATAATTAAACAGCGGAAGCATTAAATAAATAACCTGACTTCAGGGTCGGTGTAGTGGATGATGATCTGAGAAGAACACCTCTGATCTTCTGCAGTATTACCCAAAGTCAACTCTCTGGTGTTGTGTGGTCAACAATCCCCAGAGAGTTCTCAATCTGTTCCTTATCTCTTCTACGTAAGAGGCGCAGAGTTAGGTTATTAGGAACTGAGACAACTTATAAATACTTGGGCTACTGCAGGGACCAGGAGGAGAAATTGGGCTGGGCGTCAATCAGATTTAATTAACCAAGCTTAGCCTAAAGTTTTTAATTAAATCCAATAATAATAATATAGTCCACTAAAATATTATTATTGCACTACCCATCCAATCCCAAAATTATGTTCTGGGCTCCTTCTTATTATGAGCCCGATAGTCTCCCATGTTTAAGATATACAATGTCCATTAATTAATTAAGTTACTGACAACTCAAATTAATTAATATCTCATCCGAGAGTAGTACCACTCAACCTTATTATCATGCCGGAAATTAATCCACTTGCAAGATTTACATGATAAACCTTATGAGCTCCTCAAGGGGACATCATCAACCTATGACGGACATGGTTTCCTTCTACAATCAACAGCACACCATAGAGACATCACTACTTCCCAACTCACCGAGTTTGTTGATTTAATACATTTAAATCTCACCCATTGATGAATCAAAGAAATATATACTGCCTTACGTGTCGAGGTTATTGTATAGGGATTAAGAGCACGATCATCTATAATAACAGAGATCAAGTTCTTCTATATAGATAGTACAAGTCGAACGATCTCAGACGGTCCTACTCAATACACAAAGCAGTGTACTAATGTGGTTCTATAGTCAAGACAAACTAATACCAAACCACACTACAACCATACCGATAAATAGTCCCCGTATATCTCGGTTGTGAGCATCTGTTTATACTTTATAAGGAAATTGATAATATGATCTTCCGCGTGTTGTCGCACAACATATTATCTACAGTATAAAGTAAATGGACTTTTGCACAAACATATAAATAAATAATTTATAATATGCAAAACAGTTTAATCATATGATTCTCATTTCAAATAAAATCGTTATTACATTGTTCAATACAAAAGCAAGGCTTTTAGTATACAAATCTAACAATCTCCCACTTATACTAAAAGACTACGCTGCTTTATCTGCTGACACGCATCTAATCCCCATTCCTTCTACATGCCCATCGAACGCTTTTGCTGGAAGGCTCTTAGTAAAAGGATCAGCTAGGTTATCCTCAGATGCTATCTTAGCAACAACGACTTCCCCTCTTTTAACGATGTCTCGAATCAGGTGGTACTTGCGCTCAATGTGTTTACTCGCCTTATGGGCTCGTGGTTCCTTTGAGTTTGCTATTGCACCACTGTTATCACAATAAATTGTGATTGCTTTGGGCAAACCAGGAATCACATCCAAGTCCATTAAGAAGTTCCTGAGCCATACTGCTTCTTTAGCTGCCTCAGAGGCTGCTACATATTCAGCTTCCATGGTAGAGTCTGCAACGCATTTCTGCTTTACACTCCTCCATATTACGGCTCCTCCTCCAAGAGTATACACATAACCCGAGGTGGATTTACTAGCATCCCTATCTGACTGGAAATCCGAATCAGTATAACCCAAAGCTAACAAAGTATCTGCCCGGTAAACCAGCACATAATCCCTAGTCCTTCGCAGGTACTTCAAAATATGCTTTACCGCAGTCCAATGCCCTTGTCCTGGATTACTTTGATACCTACTGACCATGCCCACGGCATAACAGATATCTGGTCTCGTACATAGCATATCATACATGAGACTACCCACTGCCGAAGCATAAGGGACCATCTTCATTGCCTCTATTTCATGTTGTGTCTTTGGACACATTTCCTTAGATAGAGGTATTCCATGTCTGAAAGGTAGAAAACCTTTCTTGGAATCTTGCATGCTAAAACGAGTCAGTATTGTATCAATATATGAAGCTTGGGATAAGCACAACATTCTTTTCTTGCGATCCCTTATTAATTTGATCCCAAGAATGTGTCCGGCCTCTCCCAAGTCCTTCATCTCAAATTGCTTGGGCAGCCATACCCTTACGCCCGATAATACCTTTACATTGTTTCCAATGAGCAGAATATCATCCACGTAGAGTACAAGAAATACCACTACGTTTCCGTCACACTTCTTGTATACACATGATTCATCCGGACATTGAATAAATCCATATGACTGGATTACTTCATCAAAACGGATGTTCCAAGATCTTGAAGCTTGTTTCAATCCATAAATGGACTTTTTAAGCTTACACACAAGATGCTCTTCGCCCTTTGCAATGAAATCCTCTGGTTGCTTCATGTAGATGTTTTCCTCAAGACTTCCATTCAGGAAAGCTGTCTTGACATCCATCTGTCATACCTCATAATCCATATGAGCAGCAATAGACAAAAGAATCCGGATTGACTTAAGCATGGCCACGGGCGAGAAGGTTTCCTCATAATCGATTCCTTCTTTCTGAGTATATCCTTTAGCCACAAGCCTTGCTTTAAAGGTTTCCACCTTACCGTCAGATCCTCTTTTTCTCTTATAGATCCATTTGCATCCAATAGCTTTTACACCATTAGGTGGTTCTACAAGCTCCCAGACATAATTAGAATACATAGATTCTATCTCAGATTTCATTGCGTTTTGCCATAATTGAGCATCTTTATCCTGCAGTGCCTCGTTGTAATTCCATGGGTCAATTTCATGTTCACCTGGGACCAAGTCGGATGACTCTCCCAATCCCATGAATCTATCCGGTTGTCTGGCAACCCTCCCACTACGACGAGGCTCCGCAGGTATTTGTGTATCATGTGTGACACGCGGTGCAGTGTCCTGTGGTATATCCTCTTGCACAATTGGTATTATGTTTGGTGTTTCCCCTCTAACTTCTTCTAGAACAGTTTTACTCATGGGTTTATGATCCATTATATAATCCTCTTCCAAAAATCTGGCATTCGCGCTCACGATCACCTTTTGGTCCTTGGGACTATAAAATAAACCACCCTTCGTTCCTCTAGGATACCCTATAAACAGACAAACATCAGTACGTGATTCTAACTTATCAGCATCTGCCTTTAACACGTGTGCCGGAGCACCCCAAATCCGAACATGTTTCAGACTAGGCTTGCGCCCGGTCCACAGTTCTGTGGGTGTGGAGGCTACCGATTTAGAAGGTACTAAGTTTAGAATGTAAGTCGCTGTTTCTAAGGCGTGTCCCCAAAACGAATTTGGTAATTCCGAAAAACTCATCATTGATCTTACCATTTCTATAAGAGTCATATTCCTTCTTTCTGCTACACCATTCTGCTGGGGTGTGCCCGGTGCAGACAATTGGGATTCAATCCCATTTTCCGATAAATAATTCCTAAACTCTCCCAAGAGATATTCACCACCACGATCAGATCGTAGTGTTTTGATATATTTTCCAAGTTGCTTTTCCACATCAGCCTTGTATTCTTTGAATTTATCAAAGCATTCAGACTTGCGGCGCATCAAATAAATATATCCGTATCTTGAATAATCGTCAATGAAAGTGACGAAATATTCAAAACCACCTCTTGTCTGGACAGACATAGGACCACATAAATCAGAATGAACCAATTCCAACAAATCCTTGGCTCTATGCCCCTTTGCCTTGAAAGGCCTTTTTGTCATTTTTCCTTCCAAGCAGGATTCGCAAGTTGGATAATTTTCCACTACTAATGAACTCAGAGGTCCATCAGCTATCAACCTTTGAATCCTACTCAAGTTAATATGACCTAGTCTTAGATGCCAAAGATATGTTTGGTTCATTTTAGAAGGTTCTTTTCTCTTATTAGTAGATGTATCATTCATTTTAATTTGTTGCACTGTGGGAGTAATTGGATTAAGAGTATACAAATTATCTATCAATGCACCATCACAGATAAAAATTCCATTTTTCCTTAAAACAACCTTGTCATTAAAAGAAACAGAATATCCATCCATAAACAATTTAGAAACTGAAATTAAATTCTTTCTAAAATGAGGTACATAAAGACAATTCCTCAAAACAAGAGTTTTATTCTTATTAAAAGATAAATAGACGTCTCCCACTGCAACAGCTGCTACTCTTGTAGCATTTCCCATGAGTATAGTAATCTCTCCATCACTGAGCTGTCGGGTTTGGTGGAACCCCTGCAAAGAATTGCAGACATGGTCAGTGGCTCCCGTATCTACACACCAAGTGTCAGCAGATACAGCCGCTAAACACGATTCAACAACTAGAATATAAGACTTACCATTCCTGTTCCCCTTCAGAAGAGGGCAGTCTACCTTGTAGTGTCCCGGCTGCTTGCATTTGAAGCACTTGCCTTTAGGCTTCTTGACTGCTCCAGTCTTTGCTTTCACTTGGTTCACTGGTGCTGAATTTCCTTGCTTCTTTTTCTTCCTACCGCCTTTCGGCCTAGGATGAGCAACATATTCAGCAACATGAACCTGAGGAGGTCTACGAAATAGTTCTTCCGCCGCCACAAGTTCTGTCAGAAGTTCCGCCAATGTGTACAAATGTTTGTTCATACCATAGTTCAGGCGAAACTGCTCAAAACTCTTAGGCAAGCTTTGGAGTATGATATCGACCTGGGTTTCCCCATCGATTTCAGCTCCAAGAACTTCCAACTCATTGAGTTGGCCCATCATCCTGAGGACATGTTCCCTTACGGGAGTGCCCTCAGCCATTTTGGTATTCATCAAGACCGACATGCCCTTCGACCTAGCAGGACGACTCTGATGTCCGAAGAGTTCCTTAAGATTATGCATCATATCATAGGCGGTCTCCATGGCTTGATGCTGAGTCTGAAGCACATTTGACATAGAAGCCAAAATGTAGCATTTAGCCATCCTATCAGCCTTGGTCCACTTATTATAAGCATTTCTTTGCTCTTCTGTAGAGTCATCATTAGGTTGCGGAGGACATTCCTCAGAGAGAACAAAGATATAATCTTCAGCAGTTAAAACAATGTCCATGTTTCGCTTCCAGTCGACATAATTTGTACCAGTAAGTTTATGCTCTTTAAGTATTACAGAAAGTGAGTTGAGTGCCATTTGAAAGTCCTGAGAATCATAATTAAATAAACAGATCAAACACTTCGAATTTATCAATTTATATTGAATCCCTAAAAATAATATAAAATAAAATTCACCAACATCTCAAGCACCGTGAATTTGCATGCCACGATAGTGTGGACGTATACAAACCCGAACATTTACAAGAGAAGGTTTTACCCAATAATTTCATTTGTCAACCTAACTTTATGACAAAATAATTAATAGTCGGTTTCTATTTAGCCATGCAAATAACAGCAGTGACTCCGATGGGGAGGATACATATTATTTACACCTAAGTGTATACCATTATTTAATCCCAAGTCCGCGGCCCAAGCTTGTGTACCTTACAGATGGAGAAGTACACACGCGCTCAGATAACTTCATACGATTATCTTAAAGAAGTTTGTACCAGTGATCCGTGAACAAACTCATCCGATAGGGAGGAAGGCTCTAATGCCAACGCGCAAGTTTACTCACATCACTTACAAACCAATAATGGAGGCCATGGGAATTTATATACCAATCCCCTCTCCCACTTAGTTATTTAGCACAGAGGGTTTTTAACATGCATATAATATTTCATAATAAAATATACAACTTAGCATGCTTCTATTAAAGTAATTTAAATTAAATAAATCACATAGAACATGCCATTCACATATATAACAATTAATTGTCAAGCAAAACAATTAAATCAATTATATATAATAATTAATTGCATAACAATGTTGGATCAAATTAATGGGCCCAACAGACCCAAACAATATTGGCATAAAATGAGCAGCCCAATAATAATTTAATTATGCCCATTTAACCCAGCCAATATAAGTATCAACTAGCCCAATTAAATTTTGGCCCAACACTACAAACAATTAAAAGAAGAGCCCAGCTGACTTTAAAAAAAAATTCAACAAGTAGCCCATTAACAGCAATAACAAATCAGGCCTAAAGCATTTAATAAAAAGATTTGGGCCCAACAGTCCCTAACCCAAACACCAATTAATAAAATTAAGCCCAACAACCTTAAGCCCATCCACAAAAGAAATCATCTGCCCTAGACAACAGCCGCACAAGGCCAGCCGTCCGATTTAGGAACCGCCAGCAACCACCGGCGTAAAACTTCTCCGTCAGCCGCCAGAAGTCACCGCTGTAGCCGCTGGTTCGCACAGTCGAGAGTGATGCCGAGAGTGATGCACACCCGATTGAAGAGCATCATCGTCGACTACCGAGGAGCCCGACTGAAGCACATACTCATTCTGCACCGGCGCTTCCGATCACCGCGGTAGCCGGCGGCGTCGCCAGCATCCGCCGCCAATCAGCGCCGCCGCTCCAGAACCGCTGCCGCCCTCCGGTGACGCTCCCACCGACCCTCAGTCGAACAAGCAGACTGACCGGATCCTCCAGCGCCACCCACTCACCGCGTAACCTCCAGCGCCGCCCAGCCTCTGCACTTCCAGATCGTCGCCGATTCCGCCGTGGAAACGTCAGAAAACATCAGACCCTCTCTGGCCATCGTGCGACGTCGATCTACTGGGCAGATCAACTCCGATCTGATAGGAACGGGTTCGACTCACCTGGGAATCATCACCGCCGCGCCGTTGCCTCGATTCCGCCAGTCGTTGACGCCGACTGGTCTTGGAATAATCACCGCCGCGCCGTCGCCTCGATTCCGCGCCGACTGGTCTTGGAATCGTCACCAACGCGCCGTCGCCTCAATTCCGCGCCGACTGGTCTTGGAATGGTCACCACCGCGCCGTCGCCTCGATTCCGCCAGTCGTATCTCCATTGCCACCGTGACATCACAGACTCGGCCCGAAGCCACGCGCCTCCATGTCGGACGATCACGCGCCGCCGGGAAGACCACACATAGAGCGGTGTGTGTGTGTGTGATTCAAATAATCCAGATGCAGACTAATGTGTATGAATGACTTGTGTGTGCAGTGTAAAAAAAAACACACATCACATCAACTAAACAAGTCAATCTGACTGACTTTGAACACACGAAACAGGATGAATAAACATGTGATTAAAGCCAGATTAAAACAATTAATCAAATAATCATAAAAACTAATTCTTACAAATCATGTTTCACCAAGAAACAAGGCTCTGATACCAATTGTTGGCAATTGGACCTTATGGTGAACATGATTCAATAAGATAGAACAGATAATTAAATAGCGGAAGCATTAAATAAATAACCTGACTTCAGGGTTGGTGTAGTGGATGATGATCTGAGAAGAACACCTCTGATCTTCTGCAGTATTACCCAAAGTCAACTCTCTGGTGTTGTGTGGTCAACAATCCCCAGAGAGTTCTCAATATGTTCCTTATCTCTTCTACGTAAGAGGCGCAGATTTAGGTTATTAGGAACTGAGACAACTTATAAATACTTGGGCTACTGCAGGGACCATGAGGAGAAATTGGGCTGGGCCTCAATCAGATTTAATTAACCAAGCTTAGCCCAAAGCTTTTAATTAAATCCAATAATAATAATATAGTCCACTAAAATATTATTATTGCACTACCCATCCAATCCCAAAATTATGTTCTGGGCTCCTTCTTATTATGAGTCTGATAGTCTCCCCATGTTTAAGATATACAATGTCCATTAATTAATTAAGTTACTGACAACTCAAATTAATTAATATCTCATCCGAGAGTAGTACCACTCAACCTTATTATCATGCCGGAAATTAATCCACTTGCAAGATTTACATGATAAACCTTATGAGCTCCTCAAGGGGACATCATCAACCTATGACGGACATGGTTTCCTTCTACAATCAACAACACACCATAGAGACAGCACTACTTCCCAACTCACCGAGTTTGTTGATTTAATACATTTAAATATCACCCATTGATGAATCAAAGAAATATATACTGTCTTACGTGTCGAGGTTATTGTATAGGGATTAAGAGCACGAGCATCCATAATAACAGAGATCAAGTTCTTCTATATAGACAGTACAAGTCGAACGATCTCAGACGGTCCTACTCAATACACAAAGCAGTGTACTAATGTGGTTCTATAGTCAAGACAAACTAATACCAAACCACACTACAACCATACCGATAAATAGTCCCCGTATATCTCGGTTGTGAGCATCTGTTTATACTTTATAAGGAAACTGATAATATGATCTTCCGCGTGTTGTCGCACAACATATTATCTACAGTATAAAGTAAATGGACTTTTGCACAAACATATAAATAAATAATTTATAATATGCAAAACAGTTTGATCATATGATTCTCATTTCAAATAAAATTGTTATTACATTGTTCAATACAAAAGCAAGGCTTTTAGTATACAAATCTAACATGTAGATCACCGAATTCTTGTAAGCTTGATTCCTGAACTCGTCTAGTTGATTGATATGAGTCATCCTCAAATCTTTTTTATCCTTAAGACCCAAGTTCAACCCTCTCAATGCCCAAAAAGCTCTATGTTGAACCTCTACGGGTAAGTGGCACAACTTTCCATAGATAATTTGGTACGGCGATATGTCGAGCACAGTTTTGTACGCTGTTCGGAACCCCCATAAGACATCATCGAGCTTCATAGCCCAATTCTTCCTATTAGTTCCGACCATCTTCTCCAGGATTTGCTTCACTTGCTGGTTAGAAACTTTCACTTGCCTATTTGTTTGAGGATGATAGGGTGTAGTAACCCTATGCTTAACACCATAATCCTTGAGAACTTTTCAAGAAGTTTGTTGACGAAGTGGAAACCTCCATCACTTATAAGTGCTCTCGGAACTCTATAGCGAGCAAATATATATCTTTACGAAAGATAACACGGTATTTGAATCATTCATGTAGGTAGGAATGGCCTCCACCCACTTAGAAACATAATCCACATCAAGTAGGATGTAAAGAAATCCATTAGATAGGAAAAATGGCCCCATAAAATCGATTCCCCATACATCAAAGATCTCAACAACAATGATTGGCTGAAGTGGCATCTCATCTCTTCTACTTATATTCCCATCCTTTGACATCTATCGCATGTCGCCACATAAGATTCACAATCTTTGAACAAAGTAGGCCAATAAAGAGCAGATTGTAGTACCTTGGCTGGAGTCTTTTGAGCTCCGAAGTGCCCTCCGTTAGATTGAGCATGGCAAAAATTAAGAACACTCTCCATCTCCATCTCGGGCACACACCTACGGACGATAGAATCCATATAAATTTTATACATAAACGGATCGTACCATATGAAAGTCTCAACATCTCTCTTGAATTTTGCAAGTTGATACCTATTGAGATCTTTCAGAATTTCACCTAGGGCAATATAATTGATGTAATCTGCATACCATGGATCCATTCCTTGAGCAGCCACTATACAAACTCTCTCTGCTCCTTCCACGAACACCGCCATGATCTTCTCATCCGGGAACATCTCTTTAATGTATTCAAAAGAGTCATCACGATGTTCCCTTATTTCTAACCTTGATAGGTGGTCCGCCAAAACATTCCCCGTTCATTTCTTGTCTCAGATCTCCATGTTAAACTCTTGTAAAAAAAGGATTCATCGAATAATCTTGGGCTTCGCTTCCTTCTTCTCCATCAAGTACCGGATCGCTGAATGATCCGTGTACACAATAGTCTTCATACCAACCAAGTGCTGTCGAAACTTATCAAATGCATACACCACCGCTAAAAATTCCTTTTCAGTGACAGTGTAGTTCTTTTGTGCTGTATCAAAAATTTTACTCGCATAGTAGATGGCACAGAACTTCTTTTCCTTCAGTTGCCCAAGCACCACTCCAAGTGCTAGATCACTTACATCACACATAAGTACAAATGGCTGAGTCCAATCCGGTATGATCAAGATAGGTGTAGTAATAAGCACCTCTTTCAAAACTTGAAAAGCTGTTAGACATTCTTCATTAAAAACAAAAGGAACATCCTTTTCAAGTAAGTGAGATAAGGGCTTGGAGTATTTTGAGAAGTCTTTGATAAATCTTTTATAAAATCCTGCGTGTCCAAGGAAGGACCGCACTCCTTTCTCATTCATAGGTGGTGGAAGCTTCTCAATCGCCACCACCTTAGCTCTATCAACATGCAATCCTTTTGCCGAGATATGATGACCAAGAACAATCCCATCTCTTACCATGAAGTGGCACTTCTCCCAATTCAGGACAAGATTAGTTTCTTGACATCTCTTCAAAACAGTAGCTAGGTTAGACAAACAAGTATCAAAAGAGGAACAAAACATAGAAAAGTCATCCATAAACACCTCCATGATTTTCTCTATCAACCCATCAAATATGGCCATCATGCAACGCTGAAATGTAGCAGGTGCATTACATAATCTAAAAGAAATTTTTCTAAAAGAAAAGGTTCCATATGGGCACGTAAAAGTTGTCTTTTCTTGATCCTCGGGCGCAATCATGATTTGATTATAACCCGAGTACCCGTCCAAGAAATAATAAAACTCATACCCTGCTAAACGGTCAAGCATTTGATCCATGAAAGGAAGAGAGAAATGGTCTTTGCATGTATTTTCATTCAGTTTCCTATAATCCGTACACACACGCCATCCCATAGGAATCCTAGTAGCTAGGGTCTCGCCATCCTCGGCTTTCACAATAGTCATGCCCCCTTTTTTAGCTACAACATGCAATGGACTCATATAGGGACTATTACTAATTAGATATATAATTCCTGCATCTAACCACGTTAGGATTTGCTTTCTAATCACTTCTTGAATCGTGGGATTAATTTTCCGCTGATTTGAATACTACTTTTAGCTTCATCTATCGACCTAATTTTATGCATGCAATACGATGGACAATACCCTTCAAATCATCAAGAGTCCAACCAATAGCAGACTTATACTTCCTAAGAACATCTAACAACTCTTTGAGTTGGTCATCAGTAAGAGAAGAAGATACAATTAATGAATGTTTCATTATCACCGAGATAGGCGTACTTCAAGTGCTCTGGTAGTGGTTTCAACTCCTTATTTTCTTTCTTTGGTGTGTTTTCTCTATCCAATGGGAGATATTGCCTAGTCCATTTGACTTCTTCAAGCTTGGTTCTTTTAGATTCATACTTGTCATCACCCAAGGCAAGTAAATTTTCAAGAAATTCAATACATACCTCATTAGAGAGCTCATCTTGCTCCGTGGTAGGAAAAGTATGAGACTCATCAAGCATGTCTCCGAAGGATCCTTTGACAGGATCAAAGACATATCTTCCTTCACAATCTCCTCCACCACATCAATGTTGTGGCATTGCGTCTCCATTGGCATCTTCATTGCCATATCAAGGTTGAAAAGAACCTCATCTTTATCCATCCTCAATCTAAGCTCCCCCTTTTAGACATTAATCATAGCTCTAGCTGTGGCAAGGAATGGCCTTCCCAATATAAGAGAGACATTATCCTTGTCATCTTCCATTTCTAGTATAAGAAAGTCCACAGGAAAGACAAAATTATCCACCTTAACAAGTACATCTTCTATCACACCCTTCAGAAAAGTCATAGACCTATCCACCAATTGTAGAGCCACTGCTGTGGGAGTGAGCTCCCCCAAACTTAGCTTCTTAAATATAGATAAGGGCATCAAGTTGATGCTTGCTCCAAGATCGCATAAAGCTTTACGTGCCGGCCCCTTTCCAATTTCACATAGAATAGTGAAGCTCCCCAGATCCTTTAATTTATGTGGCAGCTTCTTTTGAATGATCGAGCTACAGTTTTTTGATAGATTCATGAACTTAGTCGTATTTTTAGTAAAATGTCAAGAGCTAGTGTACTCTACCGTTGTTGTATACGCGTGACCAAGTGCAAAATTTATAAAATTATCGTCCCAAGAGAAAGCAAACATTGGCTAGTATCTGAATTATTCATCGATTTATGCTTTGTAAAGATAATATGTTTGAAGGTTTGGTATTAAAACTAATGCCTAAGATTCTACTCAAATAACTAGAATATAAACTAGCTAAGTAAATTGTCAAATAACGAGCAAATAATTAATGGAATGGATGTAGAATACACTTGAGAAGAGATGCAAGGCTAATCATACTTATAGTTGAGACTTGAGCTAGATATGCAAAACCATTCATAGTAATTCTCATTAACTTGTGGATTAAAAGCAATCACAAATTTACCCCTAGTCCCTATGGCCAAGAAAACTAGGTTCTCGACTCTTTTACAAGCCTAAGTCTCCTAAGATTGGTCTTAATCTCAATTCCCTTAAGGTACTATGATCATAAGTTGGTTCTTTTACTCAATTACTTAAGTGTCCCTCTATGAATGTTCTAAGCCTAAGGAGGGTATGGCTTACCCCCCCTTATACTAACTTGCATGCTCAACTCAATATATGATTCAATTAAAGCTTCACTCACAACATTGGAATGACAATCCTAATATAATGAATAGAGAATTTAATCACACATACATTGAAATGAAACATGATTGATATATCATAGAAGAAAATCCACAAATCAATTCAAATTACTACTCAAGTTTTACATATCTAACTCTTCCCCTCAACCATTTATATGACTAACCTACTATAAAACTAGCCACTAAACATGTTGATTAATTCATTACAAATCAAACTTTGCTCGATTTGAGCCATAATAAGAAGAAAATTAACAATTGGAAAGTAGATTTGCTTCCCTTGCATAAGAAAAGCTTTCCTCCTCTTCAATTGATCAATTCCTTCAACAATTGATGCTCCAATCTTCTCAAATGGTGGTAGGATGGATGGGATGAAGGTTTTATAGATTGAAAATGTAAATCAAATGATGGTTTGATGGATCTAGATGGTAGAGATGGATTTTGGATCTAGTGTGTAAGGAAATGTGGTGTTTTTGTGTGTGTAACTGTTCCAATCTGATCTTCAATGAATTCCCCCTTCAAATTTCGCACAAATCATGCTTTTATATCACTTATGGACCTTTTAGAAGCTTCCGGAATATTCTGAAAATTACATAGGATTTTGCACCTACACGGCCCGTGTAGGGCACACCTACTTCGGCGTGTTATGCGTACTACCGGACACGGCTCGAGCTGGGCTGCACGGCCATAGTCATGGCCATGTAGTATTTTCTGACGACAATACACGGTCACATGGGGCGTGCAGCGACGCACGGCCCGTGCACCAGTGCACGGCTATCTTCCTGGGTGAGCAGCTAGTTCTAACGATGCTACACGGCTAGTGGGTACAGGGCCATGTTTCACACATAGCCCGTGTACCAACATGGCCTGTTCTTCCGTCTCCCTTTCGCTCCCGACTCCATTTTTGTCCATTTCTTGATCTGTTTTTCACATATTTAAACCCATTTACACAATTCTATCAATTTATACCACATTCCTCAAAGTAACAATAACTCCACCAAAATTAACACAAAATACGGATAAAATATCCAAAAATACACAAATAAAGACACTAAAATCTAGGTGAAAATTACTACGATCAACCCCCCAAACTTAAAGTATTGTTCGTCCTCGAACAATGAAAAATGATAAACAAGAAGAGTAATTTTCACCTAGGAAAACACCTAACGAACATAAACCACAATACATCACGAGTAATAAGGACTACAAAATCACATTAAGTATCCCTACATCATCAAACTTATAACATGAAAGATTAACAAGTTCAATCTTAAGAATGACATTAGAGTACTCAAATCCCTTTCAATCCAAGCCTCTCATAGATTATAGTTTTCACTCAACACTCTTTATGACAGGGTTTTTATCATCACTCATCAACCGATTAAAACCGACTCACCATAAGCTTGCTCATGGACTATGTTCACAAGCCACCCTAGTTTTGATAAGTGATCAAAAAAGTTTTTATCTTAGGATGTAATGTTTAAGCTCTTTGGTAGGGTAGGAAACTTTGGATAATAGTGACTATTCAAGTGTAAGCAATTGAAGAGATGATTCCTTTCTTCAACTTCTTCACTATCAAGCTTCCTTTAATTTCTTCTTTAATCAAAAGCACTAATCATTATCATTCCTTGGATTTCTCGAGCTCCTTTTGATTTGCATGCTTCCTTTCTTTCAACTTTTGAACTTCATGAGCACATTTTTGTTGATTTGCTCCTTTTTCTTATTTTTAGGTTGCATGTACAGTTTGTTTAGCTCTTTTGCATCCTTTTCTTATTTGTTGACCCTTTCCTTTCTTTTCAAGCACAATTCTCACATCGAACATTGTAAACCACTATCTCCTCAAGAACCCACACTTAGGTTATATATATAAGGCTCAAGAGTGTTTTAAAGGCTTGTATTGTGCTTTAATCACAAAGAAAAAGGTTTATAGGCTCAAAGTGATTTACTAGGAATAATGTTTTTGGTAAGGAAATTTAAGGCTATGACTCATTCATCAAAGATGGCCTAAGATCATTTCACAAATTCCAACCATTCGGGTTTCGTTCCTATAGTCCATGAGAAAGTCCTAGTTTATCTAAGTTCAACCGGTCCTCTCATCAAGAATTAACCATGGAGGCACGGTTGAGGCTCAAATCTCACAAGCTTTTGCTTGGATCAAAAGAAACCTAATTACCCTTCATGCTTCTCAAAATTGAACAAATTATGTAATTCATGTCACAATTTCAACAAGTAGAAACTTTTAACATGCTCACCATCACTCATCACACACAATGCATCACAGCTCATATTAAAAAATAATCAACACCTTCCCAAAAACATACCACCAAACCATCCCTACAAGAATCAAATCAAAACAAACTTAACACAATAACAAAGAATCACCAAACTAGAAACCTAACAAAAACACATAACATACATAATCAAAAATCATCCATCTCAAGAGGGTTAAGCACATCAATTCACATCCATAACAATGAAAATCAAAATCCCATAACATCCAAACAATAGAAATAAAACCAAAATACCAAAATAACAAAAGAGAAACGCAAAAATAACTGAAAATAAAATACAAAAGTAAAACCTCCCAAAACAAAACAAATGAAATAACATGCTAATCCAATACAATCCAAATCAATATCAATTCATGTCAAGCAATGTAGAAGTGATAAGATATAGAGTGAACTCCCTTAAACATTTGAGAATGGAAATAGTTGGCATGAGCTTCCGAATCGCATCCACAACGACTTCTCGATTTGATCTTCGGTACTCAATTTATGCTTTCCAGTATACTTTATTTATGCTCAACAACTCATCAACAACCATTAATTCAACATTTGTCATAAAAATAAGGACTATCATGCACTTCAACACAACTAAACGAACAAAAATTATAACCAAACTCATGAGAAAAATTTTAGAATTGACCCAATTTTACACAAGACAATCAAGATAATCACTCTATCAATATGATACATCAAGCATACACAAGTGGTAAGGCATACCACACACTATCCCCCCAAACTTAAATCGAAACAAGTTGATAATTAAGTTTGCAAAAAGTGGTGAGTCTTACCCTTGTAGTTCCACCAATGATCATCATTCAATTACCTTTTGATGACGTATATGCATTCCAACATTCAAGTATGGTCACCACACACTCTCCCCCCAAACTTAAATTAACACAAGTATTAAATTTAAGTTTGTAAAGAATGGTGCAACATACATCTTCATTCCAAATCTAGCACATCTCGTCTCCTCTATAAGTATTTTCTCCATGAGCACATTTCACCTACACACCAAAAATACAAGACGAATACAACTAAATAAGCAAATTTATTAAAATGGGTTGCCTCCATTAAGCGCTCGATTTAACATCGTCGAGCTAGACGCATTTAAGCTCTTAACACTCGGAGAAATCCAAAACCCCATCTGGCCTCATCTTCACTTTAAACATTTCCTTAACAACCTTCTTATCCACACTTCTTGCTCCTGTAACACTTGAACTTAATTCGTCTCCTCTTTTTCTCATGTTTTTAATCCCTGAGGCCCTTTATTAATCTTCCAATCAACTTGTTGATCTCCCCCAAGCTTGTTCCTCCTTGAAAAAAAATTTCCTGCAAATTCAAGAAAAAAAATAATTAAATCTTCATCTTTAAAATTTCACTTACCACTCGATCTCGATCATCCGGAGGCTTAATGGGTGGCTTCAAATGAAGATTTCCCCCTTTAAAATTCTTGCTTGAGAGCATCAATTCTCTTTCATTTGAACGGAGTATGAGTTCCTTCTTATCCATGTCAAATTTTGCTCTTCCGGTTGCCAAAAATGGCCTTCCAAAAATCAATGGGATCAAAGGATCCGCTTGCTTCTCAACTATCATAAAATCCACCGGAAAGACAAAATCCTCTATTTTCACAAGCATATCCTCCACAACTCCATGGGTCTTTATCATTGAACCATCCATTATTCCAATTTCCACATCCGTTTCCTTTAACTTCCCAATGCCAAGTTTTTCAAAAATTTCCAAAGCCACCAGATTAATGCTTTAACCAAGATCACATATAGCATTAAAATATTCCCCATTTCCAATTTTACAAGTAAGAATGAATTTACCGGGGTCTTCAACCTTTGATGAAGCTTCAACTTTGACAATGTCATGATCTTGTTTCAACATCACCTCTACTGTTGTTGTATATGCGTGACCAAGAGCAAAATTTATAAATTGTCATCCCAAGGAAAAGCAGACATTGGCTAGTATCCGAATTATTCATCGATTTATGCTTTGTAAAGATAATATATTTGAAGGTTTGGTATTAAAACTAATGCTTAAGATTCTACTCAAGTAACTAGAACATAAACTAGCTAAGTAAATTGTCAAATAACGAGCAAATGATTAATGGAATGGATGTAGAATACACTTGAGAAGAGATGCAAGGCTAATCATACTTATAGTTGAGACTTGAGCTAGATATGCAAAATCATTCATAGTAATTCTCATTAACTTGTGGATTAAAAGCAATCACAAATTTACCCCTAGTCCCTATGGAAAAGGCAACTAGGTTCTCGACACTTTTACAAGCCTAAGTCTCCTAAGATTGGTCTTAATCTCAATTCCTTTAAGGTACTATGATCATAAGTTGGTTCTTTTCACTCAATTACTTAAGTGTCCTTCTATGAATGTTCTAAGCCTAAGGAGGGTATGGCTTACTTTCCCTTATACTAACTTGCATGCACAACTCAATATATGATTCAATTAAAGCTTCACTCACAACATTGGAATGACCATCCAAATATAATGAATAGAGAATTTAATCACACATACATTGAAATAAAACATGATTTATATATCATAGAAGAAAATTCACAAATCAATTCAAATCACTACTCAAGTTTTACATATCTAACTCTTCCCCTCAACCACTCATATGACTAACCCTACTATAAAACTAGTCACTAAACATGGTGATTAATTAATTACAAATCAAGCTTTGCTCCATTTGAGCCATAATAAGAAGAAAATTAACAATTGGAAAGTAGATTTGCTTCCCTTACATAAGAAAAGCTTTCCTTCTCTTCAATTGATCAATTCCTTCAACAATTGATGCTCCAATCTTCTCAAATGGTGGTAGGATGGATGGGATGAAGGTTTTATGGATTGAAAATGTAAATCAAATGATGGTTTGATGGATCTAGATGGTAGAGATGGATTTTGGATCTAGTGTGTGAGAAAATGTGGTGTTTTTGTGTGTGTAACTGCTCCAATCTGATCTTCAATGAATTCCCCCTTCAAATTTCGCACAAATCATGCTTTTACATCACTTATGGACCTTCTAGAAGCTTCCAGAAGATTCTAGAAATTACATAGGATTTTACACCTACACGGCCCGTGTAAGGCACACCTACTTCGGTGTGTTGTACGTGCTTTCAGATACAGCTCGAGCTGGGCTGCACGGCCATGGTCATGGCCGTATAGCGTTTTCTGATGACAATACATGGCTTCTTCTTACAGGGCCGTGCTCCGCACATAGGGCGTGCAGCGACGCACGGCCCGTGCACCAGTGCACGGCCATCTTCCTGGGCGAGCAGCTAGTTTTGACGATGCTACACGGCTAGTGGTTATAGGGCCGTGTTCCGCACACGGCCCATGTACCAACATGGCCTGTTCTTCTGTCTCTCTTTCGCTCCCGACTCCATTTTTGTCCATTTCTTGATCTGTTTTACACATATTTAAACCCATTTACATAATTTTATCAATTTATACCACATTCCTCAAAGTATCAATAACTCCACCAAAATTAACACAAAATACGGATAAAACATCCAAAATACACAAATAAAGACACTAAAATCTAGGTGAAAATAACTACGATTAATTCATTGTCTCTAACCCGTTCAAGCATCTTTTCTTCAATATGATATCTTTAAAAAATCGGGCATAATACGGCATCTCCATGATTGCTTTGGAAAAAGGAATGCTCAAGCTTATCTTATTCATTATATCTTGAAATCTCTTGAACTTATCTTCCAATCCCTTTTTCACTATTCGAAAAGGAAACAGAGGAGGTATCTTTGTCTTAGTGATTCCCCATTCATCACGTTCAACCTCCTTCGCTTTATCATTCTCGGCTTTCAATCTCTTGGCTTTTTCCCACTTCTTCTCTACTATAAGCTCAGTATTTTGCTCTAGGGATGGCTCTGGAGTACTCTGAACCAAAGGCGTGTATGAAGCTGTTCGACCATTGTTCGACCAAAGTGGTGTAGTCGAACAACTGGGGTGTGGTCGAACGAGGGTCCTATAAGCGAGTTCAGATCATTCAGTGCCTGTTCGACCAGAGTGGTCTGGTCAAACAAGATGAGGCAGGTCGAATGGAGACCCTGTAAACTGATCGCGATCCTTCTTCTCCATAGGTGCCTGTTCGACCATGGTTCGACCGGAGTGATCTGGTCGAACAGAAGTGGTTGTTTGAATGGCAGGATTGAAAATAGAGTGTCGTATCTTTATTTTTCCAAGAGTTGTTAGACCTCCGTTCGACCATCAGGTCTGGTCGAATAAGGTAGTGCTAGTCGAACAGTGCTCCTGTTTTCTTCTTATTCACGCGCCGGCTTCATCGTACCTTCATACTGCATCCTGAACCTCAATGTGATGGCATTGCATGACTTAGGGTTCATAATACTTTGAGATGAAAGCTTTCCTTTCTCAATTGTTTGTGTCAATTCATTTACGCTCCCCGCCATCTGACCCAACAACAATGTTAGTTCCTTCATTTGCTTTGACAATTCTCCATGATTTGAATTAATTTTTTCTTCCAATCGATCCACCCTAGCATCATTCTTAGCCATACATTGGTTCACCGTATCCTCTAAACCATGTTTTTCTTCTTCCATCTTAGCACTAGGATTAACACCAATAGGAGGTTGCATCGCCGCATTTGAATTGCTCCATGAAAATTCTGACCTCCTTTGTTGTTGATAGTTACCCGGGGGACCACGATTGTTGTAGTTCCCTTGGTAATTCCTGTTTCCTTGATTATTCGGATACCTCATTCCTAGAATACTCTGACCCATGGCATAGTTCGATTCTTCAAATTCCTCTTAGTTGGTTCCTTCATAACCAACATCCTGCTGCATCATTGGTACTCGCTGCGCTATATCAGTGATCTGCTTTTGCTGAGACCCAAGTAGCTTGTTGATACTAGCCAAACTAGAGATGATCTCATCTTCTCTACTCGACTTAACCATAATATGCTCAACCTGTGCTACTTTTCAAGAACATAAGTGCCTCTTACTCTATCAGTTGGCCAATCTCTTGAATTCATTGAAATATCCTCAAAGAGCTTTTCGGCCTCTATGGATGACTTTGTAAGAAACGCTCCATTAGAAGAAACATCAAGTAATACTCGAGAATGGCAGTCCAATCTATTATAGAATATACTAATGTATTGAGCTTTAGAAATCCCATGCTGTGGAAACTTTCGGAGCATGTCCTTGAATCTGTCACAAGCCTCATGAAACTTCTTATTACCATGGATAGCAAATTGATTGATTCCTTGTTTCATCTTAAACACCTTTGAAGGTGGCATGTATTGCTCCAAGAATTTCAATTTCAATTTCTCCCAGGTATCACATTCAGCAGCAGTAAGATTGTCATACCAATCTCTCGCCTTTTCATTAAGCGAGAACTTAAACAAGATGATCCTCCTTGCATCTTCATGCGCTCCTGCATCCTTTTGTGTACTTGCATAACCAAGGAACTTATTCAGATGTTACTGAGGATTTTCAAAGATTCCCCCAGAGAAGAGACTCCTTTCAATCATGCTGATCAGAGCAGGGTGAAGATCAAAATCAGCTCCGGCCCCTCTTGCTCCTAACAGCCCCACATTGCCCCATCCGTTATTCTTAAAGACTTCACGGATGGCAAGATTATTCGGATTCACCACCATGTTGAGTACTTCTTCTTATAAATTAACTTTGGTTGCAGCTTCAATCGCTTGTGGATTTAGCTCATCAACTTCAACTCCTAAATTAAGAGCCTCCGTTGGTTCTAGTTCTTATTCTTCTTCTTCCTCCCCTTCTTCTTCATCGACGATGCTCCAATCTCCGCATTATAAAGTTCTATATCTCCTATCTTTGATCTAATGAGCATACACCTAAGAAAAATAAGTGTTAGAAATCAACATAAGAATAAAATAGTCTCAATTAAACTAGAAATAATAAACTAATAATCAATGTCGTCCCCAGCAACGGCGTCAAGAACTTGATGAGCATTTTCTCAACACACAATATTAATCCCCAAGTGTTAAAGATGCTATTGTAGCTTTAATAGATGACCAAGTGATTATCGAACCCAAAGGATGTATTATTTTCAAATTAATTATAATCTAATCCTATTAAGACTAATATGGTAATAAAGTTGTAATTATTAAGCAACAAATAAACAATTAATTAAAGTAGCAATTAAAATAAATAACAGTAGAGAATACATGACAGTTGCTCAAGTGAGAAGATAGGTAGCTCTTCGGGCCATCCAGTTTCACTAATTAATGTCCCTTTCGTATGTCAATGTCCGACTCTGCCTTATGGAATATGGACGCTTCACTAAACCATGTAAATCTACTCTATAGATACAAGCAGACAAACATGTAATACGTGTGAATTACTTTGGAGCAAGAGCTATGATTACACTCCCCTTTCTAGGTACTATCAGTATCAACTATTTCCCGTGCACTTAGTACTCTAACTCAATATGATCTTCCTTTTAAAGTACAATATAATTATCCTCTTTATCCTACTTACTAACACGAATCCAATTCAATTAATAAGTAATTATATAAGATAGTTATAATGAAGCTTCGGAGTCCCTGATGGGCATTTTCTCAACACACAACTTTAATCCCCAAGTATGAAGGATATCAATTGTAGTTTCGAAGGTGACCAAGTCAAATATCGAATGCACGGGACGGATAAATATTACTTTTGTTATTTTCTAGCAATTATGACTAAGTTGAGAATTATATTTGTAGGTTTGTATGCTAAGTAATAATAAATATAGCAAATAAATAACAAGAACAAGAAAATAGTTGTTGTGATCAAAATTAGATAATAGGTAGTTCGTCAAGCCATCCAGTTTCGTTCGTTAATTCATACTTTCATGTGTCGATATCCGACTCTGCCTTGTGGTTTATGGACGCATCGCTAGACCATACAAATCTATTCTATAGACACAAATAGATAAGCTTTTGACACGTGTGAGTATCCTCAGAGCAAGACATATACTTTACCTCCCTTTCTAGGTACTATCATAATCAATTATTTCCCATGCACTTAGTACTCTAACCCGATTTGATCTTCCTTTTTAGGTACTATAAAGTTATACTCTTAATTCTACTTGTTAACCCGAATTCAATTCAATTAACAAACATTCATATAAGATGGTTCTAATAAAACCTCAGAATCCCTTCACTTAGAATTATAACAATAAACCCTGCTCATTAGTGAACGCACTCAACCAATAACCATGTCATGCAATCAGACTCTACACAACAATTATTGATGCACAAAACAACTATGAGTATGGATTAAAAACATGCAATCTTATATAAAATAAACCACAAGTAGTGTTGTACGGAGTATACACACGAAATACAAATTAACTCATGAAACCTTCATAACCCTAGAACTACAGAAGTGGCTCTAGCCCATGATTGATCTAAGAACAATCATGGTTAGTTGGACCAATCTTACTAGAATCTCCAGCTGAACCTCTGTCTCAGCTCTCCTACTCTCCTCTTGTAATGTGTTGTTGACGACAATCCCTTTCTTCTTCCTTTCTAGTTCTCTTAGTGACCGTGTGTATCTTGACTGCATGAGCCTATTTTTATACTTGTAATCACGTCTCTAGGGCTTGAAATGGGCTTTTCAAGTGATCCCATGCGTTTTGGCCTCGAAAATCCAGATAAGGTAAGTTCCCACACGTCGGTTCGACCTCGTCATACAAGTCAAACCACTGGCCGTAGGTCGAACCACAGGTCGAACCTACCTACTGGAAGTATTTTGCACTTGGTTTGACCTCTTGTATAGGTCGAACCCCTCAGGTCTTGGTCGAACAACAGGTCGAACCCCCACCACTGGACAATTTCCGCTCCTGGTTCGACCAACCGTCAGGTAGAACCCCAACATCGTGGTCGAACCCATCTTCTCGCAAACTGGTTCGACCATGGTTCGACCTGATGAATAGATCGAACCCCTTGAGTCATGGTCGAACCTTCCTCCTGCACACTTTGTAATGCTGGTTCGACCTGTAGGAGAGGTCGAACCCTCCTCCAACAGGTCGAACCACCTCTCTCCTTGGCGGTTCGCGTAGTCTCGACTTTGTCTCTTCGATTCTTGGCACTTCCACTCCGATTTTGCTATGAAAACCACTTAAATAGCTCCACTAACACCTGATTCATGCTAATTCACAATATATATAGGTTTTTCACCTATTTCCACCTCAAAACTCTCCAAAACTAGCACAAAACATGGTGCCAAACTTGTGAATTTACACACTCATCAAACCCCCAAACTTACATGTTGCTCGTCCCGAGGCAACCAAATCAAACCACATAAGTCGTGTATAATTCACCAAGATCAAGTACAACACATATCACACATACAACTTCATTCAATCAAACAAGTATTAATTGCTTCATATATATCACTCATGTAAAACCAATCCAATCACACACCATTCGGAGTACTAAGTAATTTCGCTCACAAGATGAGTATTTATTCCCTTTCACTCAAGTGCGTGAGACACTATATAGGTTAATATTAACACTCATATCATTTCATATTCACGCGTAACCATAAGCTTGGCAAAGGTCTCTAAAATCAACTTATAATCAACTCTTTACTAGGATCACAAAGGACTTGTTTTCGGGTTGTAATGTTGGCTCTTTGGAAAAAAGTAGGAAAATTTAGACTTAGTGACTTAAGACACTAGTAGAGAGTTACCTTGGAGGTTCTCGATTTCTTCTTCTTACAGCAAGTTCTCCTCCAATATCGTCTCTTGAACTTGTAAAATTCCTGAATTTTCCTTCTTTTGATGGCATCAACATCATCTTTTTAAAAAATTCGGGTACCGGTTTCAGGCACTACCCTTCTTCTCATGTATAGGCCGTCAACTGCTAAGCTTCACACACCATGTATAAAAACAATCGGGGTACCAGTTTCGGGCACTACCCCTAAATAAGATTTAACCATATTCTATCTTCCTTTTTCTTCTTGCAACACTTACTCACCTCCACTCTCTCTACCAATGAATAGGTTAATCAAAGCTCAAGTAAAGGTTTATAAGGTTATTTACTTCGGCTACCAAAGAAAAAGCTTTAACGGCTCAACGGGGCATCCAAAGGTTAATAAAATCATTATGAAGGATAAAACTTGGCTAAGTAACTTAAGCACAAAATAATGGCCTAAGATCATGTACTAGCAATTTATCAATCATAAGTCTCACACAAGACTCCAAGCCAAGTTCTAGAATACGTTCATATGAATGATCCTCTCAAGAATAAAACAATCATGATCAAGCATGATTATCAAGGCTCAAATCCTCACATAGGTAATTAGAATCCTAAGTACTCCTCATAGCACATCATTAAGATCAATTTCACAAGAACTCAATATACTTATCAAATTATACATGCTTTTAATCAATAGAAATTAACACATGAACATATGAATGCACAAAAATCAATAAGCTTATACTAAATCAATCATACATGATATCACTTATACATTCCACTCACGCATGAATCACACCCCATCCTATAAAGATAAAAAGAAGAATAATGGAATCAAGATGAATCGAAGGAAACCAAAGAAAACCTGAAAAACTACTCCTCCGGAGCATCATCATCCTCATCATCAAGCCTCCGCTCCACAATCCGGTGCAGATCACCAATGTGTCTATCCAAGTAATCAACCAACTTTCTCATTCAAGGCAGTGTACCTCTCATTCAACGTAGTATAGTTAGCGTTGGCGAGTACGAGCTGTTGGTTTGTCTCCTGCTGGCTAGCAACGATCGCGACCAGCTGCTTATGAATAAGGCGGAGCTGCTCCCGTGTGTCATTCGGGACAGCCCGCTGCTGCTGCGGTGCTGGCTCATGCTGATGTGCGTCGTGCTGCATCGGCATATTCTCATCCTGCTGCTCCTCCTCTAAATACTCCTCTTCTTTGGGCTGCTGTGGTGGACGGAACTCTCCTTGATCCACAATCTGCTGTAACTCTGCCATCCTACCATCCGCACACATCTGCGATATAGTCTTCCAATCACCACCCGACCTCACTGCCATGGATAAGGCGTTGTGTCCGAGAGAATCCATCAACTTGTTCCTCGCCACCCGAATAGTTGTTAAGTTACTCACGTCGAAGGTAAACATGAAATCGAAAGGCTTGAGTCCTCTCGTGAAGAACCAATCTCCATTTCTGAAATGTGCAAATCCTCCCTTCACGCATGTAAACATCGCCAAATCGAGCTCTCCTCTAACTGGTGTGATGCCGATGAAATCCAAATTATAATGCTCAGCCACGATCGTCAGTAACCCTCCAATATTCACTTTTGAAACCCAATGGTCCTGAATCGATGTAGCTGTGCAATGAAATATGCTCCAACATTAAACTGTACCCCATTAAGCATACACCACAAAGCATAAAGCTCTCCTCTAGACACAACACTTCCCTCTGAGCGGGCGAACAACGTGTTGCTCAAGACACGATCCATGTACCTCAAAACTGGATTCTTTATTGAGGAAGCACGAGCCTGCCTAATCTTATAATCTCCAATCTCCCCTGTAATCTCTCTCCAAAACCTATTAGCGTTGAACGCACCATTCTCCAAATGAGAGATCCCCAAAGGTGTCTCAAATAGCTCATTAAATTCCTCAGACGTCCATCTCCTACTCACTCTACCAAGCTGAAACGTACACTGATACGGGTACCCAAACGGGTCCTTCACCATCTGGAAGGAGCAGACTACTTCCGCTGTAGCATGGAAATACGTCAGCCTTTTTAACTCCATAAACCTCCGGATACCCACTTGATCGAACATCCAGAAAATATCATTCTCGATTCTCATTATCCTCATCACCTCATCATCTTGGTATCGAGTACGAGCTATCTTTTCCGAGACTTCTTCCCACTTCTCTTTAATCTCATCCCAGTTTTGCATTTGAATTTTGAAGTTCTCGTGTAAACGATCTTGTAGCCTCAGCTTCCTGGTCACTATGTCCACATTCGAAGGCCTGTCATTCCTCTTCTTCGATCTTGCTTCATCCACCTTACCTTTCCCTTTACTTGATCCTTGTCCCTTTCCTGAAAACAACTACTTCAATACAACCAACAAGACAAGAACACAAGTATATGACTAGCATATCCTATACTCTACTCAAGACTTCAAGCATCCATGCTTAATCAACCCAACTATCATCTCAACATCACTTGCTTATTTAACATGCTCAAAACATCTTCAATCACACTACCATTAATCTTCAAATCATAAACAACAAGCATGCATCAACCAATTCAAGCCATTCAACAAGAATTTCAACAATTGAACTTCATGAACAACTCCAATTATCAACAATTCAAACCTAACTAACATGCTCATTCATCTAGATGCATTATATCCTTGATCAATCCACATAAAACTCAAGTTCTATCCATAATCAAGCAATCTCAAACCAATAAATATGAATCAATTAAAAAATATCAATTATCACCATGAATTTCAACCAAAATCAACATTAATCAACTTACCCACAACATATTTCCTGCAATAAACTTCAATCCTAAGGTAATTGAGTTGAAAAAAATGTACCTTTAGTCTTGCCCATGGTTAACTATCGAAAATTGGAACACAACACTCAAAATCACACAACTGAACCCTAATCCGTGATGAAATTGCCCCAAATCCGTGCCTAATTCAAGAATCAAGAGTGTAGTGTTGTGTAATCAGTGCAAAATCAAGTGTAATTGATGAATTTGTGCAAGGGTGTTAAGGTTCAGGGAGGGTTTGAGGTTTGGTGAACAAAAAGAATGATCGAACCCTTCTAAAAAAATAACTTAAAACGCGTACTTGACTGGGTTGAACCTCGGGTTTGACCTGCGGAATAGGTCAAACCTCGAGCGACGAGGTCGAACCTACGTTCTGGATAAACTTACCTTTTGGTTCGACCTAGGTTCGACCTTCTGAACAGGTCGAATCACTCTTGTTTTAGTCGAACCTATCTCCTGAAAAACAGAGTGCTCTGAACGGACTAGTTCGATCTCAGGTTCGACCTTCTGAAAAGGTCAAACCATAAGGGCTCAGGTCGAACCACCCTACTGTAAGTTTTAAGTCACAGGGTTCGACCTTGATTCGACCTGTTAGATAGGTCGAACCAACAATGATCAGGTCGAACCACCTCACTGGATGATTTTCTGCGTCGGTTCGACTTTCCCTGCTCGGTTCGACCTCCTGGCACTGGTCGAACCTACCCTGGCTTTGGTCGAACCACCCTTCTAAGCTTCCAAACTGAGTGTTCTTCAATCCCTACACACTTCAAACTTCAATACGAATCATTAGGTACCAACTAGAGCACAACTTCATCAAAAATTATTCCACAAAATATCATTCATGAGTAACTCCATAAAAGAAAAAACAACCAAAACCCACTAAACATTAGGCAAGTTGTAAAAAATCGTCACATCAAAATCAATTAAAATTTTAAATATGGCGCAAAAACCAACTCCCCTAACAAGCATCACAAAGAAAAGATTATACTATCGGTGCTTATTGAGGAAAGTATATCACACCCCCCAAACTTAATAGAAACCATAGGTGAAACTAAGTTTGCAAAGAGATGTAATTGACGATAAATAAGTACTTCAAATATAAAAATTTCTTACTCACACGAAAGAAATAAAACAATAAAACGGGAGGGAAAGCCCCCAACAGGCACTCATGTTTAACGTCGGAGAGTCACGACGGTACCAAATCAGATCAAGGTATCCACAAAAATAACACAAACATCATCCGGCGACTTGTAATGCTTCAAGCGATGTTCATTCGCCACAAAAATATCTCAATCCTTGTCAATGAGCTCAAAACTCCCCCCTTCTATGGCTCGATGAATCATGAATGGTCCCGTCCACTTAGACTTCAACTTGCCTGCAAAAAGCTTTAAACGAGAGTTAAAAAGTAATACCTCATCTCCTTGCTTGAACTCCTTGTACGAGATCTTCGAATCATGCCACCTCTTAATCCTTTCCTTATAGATCTCTGAATTCTTGTACGCACGACTCCGAAACTCATCCAAAAGATTGATGTGAGTAATCCTCAACTCCTTCACATCCTTGAGAGTCAAGTTCAAGCTTCGCAAAGCCCAAAACGCTTTGTGTTGAATCTCTACAGGTAAGTGGCACGGCTTCCCATAGACAATCTGATACGGTGACATGTCTAACACTGTCTTGTATGCGGTCCGGAACCCCCACACAACATCATCGAGCTTCAAAGCCCAATCCTTTCTATTGGTACCGACCACCTTCTCCAAAATCTGTTTGACTTGACGGTTAGAGACCTCCGCTTGCCCATTCACTTGAGGATGATAGGGTGTAGTAACCCTATGCTTAACACCATACCCTTGAAGCACCTTCTCAAGAAATTTATTTACGAAATGCGTACCTCCATCACTAACAAGTGCTCTAGGGACTCCAAAACGGGCAAAGATATGCTTCTTCAAGAAAGATATAACAGTTTTCGAATCATTCAAATGAGTAGGAATCACTTTCACCCACTTAGAAACATAATCCACCGCAAGTAGAATGTAGAGAAATCCATTAGTTGGGGGAAAAGGCCCCATAAAATCGATACCCCGCACATCAAAAATCTCGACCACTATGCTTGGCTAAAGCGGCATCTCGTCTCTCCTACTGATGTTCCCCATGCGTTGACATCTATCGCAAGACGCCACATAGGTCTCACAATCCTTGAACAACGTAGGCCAATAAAGAGCGGACTGAAGTACCTTGGCTGCTGTCTTTTGAGCGCCGAAGTGCCCCCCGTTAGGTTGTGCATGGCAAAACTCGAGAACACTTTCCATCTCCATCTCGGGCACACACCTACGGATGATAGAATTCGTGCAAATTTTGTACACAAACGGATCATACCATATGAAGGTCTCAACATCCCTTTTGAATTTAGCAAGTTGATATCGGTTGAGATCCCTTGGAATTTCTCCCACAGTAATATAATTAACATAATCCGCATACCATGGATCAACTCCCTGCGCAGCAACCACACACGCTCGCTCAGCCCCTTCAACAAACACGGCCATGATCTTTTCATCTGAAAACATTTCCTCAATATACTCGAAAGAATTATCACAATGCTCCCTAGTCTCCAACCTCGAAAGATGATCCGCCAACACATTATAAGAATCTTTCTTATCCCGGATCTTCATGTCAAACTCTTGAAGTAAAAGAATCCACCTTATTATCCTAGGCTTCGTCTCCTTCTTTTCCATCAAGTACAGAATCGCTGAATGATCCGTGTACACAATAGTCTTCATGCCAACCAAATACTGACGAAACTTGTCGAATGCGTACACAACCGCCAAAAACTCCTTTTTAGTCACCGTGTAATTCTTTTGTGCCGCATTGAAAGTCTTACTTGCGTAGTAAATGGCGCAAAACTTCTTCTCCTTCAGCTGTCCAAGCACCACTCCTAGGGCTACATCACTTGCATCACACATTAGTACAAACGGTTGAGTCCAATCCGGTGTGATCAAGATAGGTGCAGAAATAAGCGCCTCCTTCAAAACTTGAAAAGCTGTTAGACAATCTTCATCAAACACAAAAGGAACATCCTTTTCAAGTAAGCGAGATAAGGGCTTAGAGTATTTTGAGAAGTCTTTTATGAATCTCCTGTAAAACCCCGCGTGTCCAAGGAAGGACCGCACTCCTCTTTCATTGGTCGGTGGTGGAAGCTTCTCAATTGCCACCACTTTAGCACGATCTACCTACAACCCTTTGGCTAAAACATGATGCCCAAGAATAATCCCATCCTTCACCATGAAGTGGCACTTCTCCCAATTCAAGACAAGATTAGTCACTTGGCATCTCTTCAAAACAGTAGCTAGGTTAGACAAACAAATATCAAAGGAGGAACCAAAAATAGAAAAATCATCCATGAACACCTCCATGATCTTCTCTATCAACCCATCGAATATTGCTATCATGCATCTCGGATATTTTTCATTGTCACCAAGAAAGGCGTACTTCAAGTGCTCCGGTAAAAGTTTCAACTCCTTTTTCCTCACTTCCATCGGAGAGCTCTCGTTATCCAAAGGCAAGTACTTCCTAGTCCACTTGACTTCTTCCACCTTAGTTCTTTCCGATTCAAACCTGTCATCACCCAAAGCAAGTAAGTTTTCAAGAAATTCAATACATACCTCGTTGGAGAGTCCATCAAGCTCCGTAGTGGGATAAGTGAGAGACTCCATCAAATATGTCTCAAGAGGATCCTTTGACAGGATCAAAGACATATCCTCCTTCACAATCTCCTCCACCACGTCAATACTATAACACTGCGACTCCATGGGCATCTTCATTGCTTTGTCCAAGTTGAAAAGAACTTCTTCTTTGTACATCTGCAATCTAAGCTCTCCTTTCTGAACATCAATCATAGCTCCAGCAGTAGCAAGGAAAGGTCTCCCCAAGATTAAAGGGATATTATCCTTGTCTTCTTTCATCTTTAGCACAAGAAAGTCCACAGGAAAGACTAGCTTCTCCACTTTGACGAGAACGTCTTCAATTATACCTTTTGGAAGTCATCGACCTGTCCGCCAATTGGAGAACCACTGTTGTAGGGGTCAACTCCCCCAAACCAAACCTCTGAAAGATGGACAAAGGCATCAAATTGATGCTTGCCCCTAGATCGCACAAAGCTCTCCGTGCCGGCCCCTTTCCGATTTCACATAGAATAGTGAAGCTCCCCGGATCCTTCATCTTTTGCGGTAGCTTCCTTTGGATGATTGAGCTGCAATTCTCAGATAAATTCACCGTTTCAATTCCGGTTAAGCTCCGCTTCTTCAACAATATGTCTTTAAGAAATCGGGCATAGTACGGCATCTCCATGATTGCCTCTGAGAAAGAAATGCTCAAGCTTATTTTGTTCATTATCTCTGAAAATTTCTTGAACTTTTCTTCTAATCCCTTCTTCACAAGCTTGTAAGGAAACGGCGGAGGTATCTTTGTTTTGGGAATCCCCCATTCATCACAATCAACCTTCTCCGCTTTCTCCTTTTTGGCTCTCAATCGCTTGGCTCTCTCCCACTTTTTCTCAGCTATTATGTCTGTACTTTGCTCATTCCGATCCACTGGAGTAGCATCAACATCATCGAGAGTGTTCGGAGTAGCAACAGGCAATTTCTAATGGGGTTCGATCAGGGTTTGACCAGTGGAACAGGTCGAACCAGGTACGTACTGGTCGAACCTTGCTTCTAGACAACGGCTCTCTTTTCGAATTTGAGGTTCGACCTATTGAGTAGGTCGAACCACGGACGCCTAGGTCGAACCGGCCTACTGTACTCCTTCCACCATCCGGTTCGACCAAGGTTCGACCTGTTTGATAGGTCGAACCATGACCGTCGTGGTCGAACCGTTACTGCGACAAAACAGAGTGCTCCAAGTGGTGCGGTTCGACCTGGGTTTGACCTGTTGGATAGGTTGAACCAGGATTGATTTGGTCGAACTGGTGTTCTGGAAAAATAGAGTGCTCCGAGTTGTCGGGTTCGACCATGGTCAAACCGATGCTGCAATCTCTCCTGATCGTGTCCAGTGTGTTGGTTCGACCTCCCCTGTATGGTTCGACCTTCAATGTTGGTCGAACCATGGTCGAACCTCGCCCTAGATATGTCCAAATTTGATTCCGGCCTCATAGGTCCCTCGTACTGCGTTCCCGACCTCAATGTAATGGCATTTCAGGACCTTGGATTCTCAATACTTTGAGAAGGAACTTTCCCTTCTCAAGAGTTTGAGTAAGCTTGTTAACACTTCCTGCCATCTCCCCCATCAGCAACGTAAGGTCTTTCACCTGCTTAGATATAACCTCATGGTTTGCATCGATTTTCTTTTCAAGTTTGGCCTCAAGGCGGTTAACTATTTCATCATTCTTGGCCATATACCTGTTCACAGTATCCTCAAGACCCGGTTTCCCTTCTTCCACCTTAGCACCTGGATCAACACCCATCGGAGGTTGAATCGCATTATTCGGATTGCTCCATGAGAACTCCGCCCTCCTAGGTTGTTGATAACCACCAGGAGGACCACGATTATTAAAGTTTCCTCGATAGTTCCCTTGGTAATTCCAGTTTCCTTGATCTGGATACCTAGTCCCTTGAATACTTTGACCCATGGCATAGTGTGCCTCTTCCAACTCCTCTTGGATTGGTCCCTCATTCTTTAACTCCTGCTGCATGATTGGTACGCGCTGAGATAATTCGCTGATTTGCTTCTGTTGGGATTCAAGTAGCTTATTGATATTGGACAAGCTAGAGACGATCTCATCCTCTCTACTTGTTCTCACTATTGCTTGTTCAACCTTAGCTACCTTACCAAGGACATAAGTACCTCTAACTCTACCAGTTGGCCAATTCCTTGAATTCATCGAAATATCTTCAAACAACTTTTTGGCCTCTACGGATGACTTCGTAAGCAATGCTCCATTAGAAAAAGCATCCAATAACACTCGTGAATCGCAGTCCAATCCATTGTAGAATATACTGATATATTGAGCTTTAGATAACCCATGTTGAGGACACTTCCCAAGCATGTCCTTGAATCTATCCCATGCTTCATGAAATTTTTCACCTCCACCCATAGCAAATTGGTTAATGTCTTGCTTCATCTTAAACACCTTTGAAGGTGGCATGTACCTCTCTAAGAACCTTAACTTCAGTTGCTCCCAAGTGGTGAACTCAGCTGCGTTGATAGTGTCGTACCAATCTCTCGCCTTTTCAGTAAGCGAGAATTTGAACAGAAGGATCTTTCTAGCATCTTCATGTTCTCCTGCGTCTTTTTGAGTACTTGCATAGCCCAAGAACTTGTTCAGATGCTGCTGCGGATCCTCGAAAGACCCTCCTGAAAAGGAGTTCCTTTCTATCATGCTAATAAGAGCGGGATGAAGATCGAAAGCTGAATTAGTTCCCCTCGCTCCTAGAAGCCCAAAATTTCTAGCCCCATTGTTTCTGAAAACCTCTCGGATGGCTAGATTATCCGGATTCGCTTCCATGTTGACTGTCCTTACTCCCGAATTAACTTCAGTTGTAACTTCAATCATCTGCGAATTCTGCTCGTCAACTTCAACTCCAAAATTCAGAGCTTCAGTTGGATCAATAGTCTTTGCCTTGCTCTTCTTTTTCTTCTTCTTTCTTGACGATGCTCCGATTTCAGGATTATAAGGTTCAAGTTCACCTTTCTTTGATCTCGTGAGCATGCACCTAAAAAGAACTAGAATTAAAACAACAAAACAAGAAAAATAGCCTTAATAAACTAGAAATAACAAAAAGATATTTTAAGCCGTCCCCGGCAACGGCGCCAAAATCTTGATGGACGTTTTCTCAACACACAACTTTAATCCCCAAGTATGAAGTATATCAATTGTAGTTTCAAAGGTGACCAAGTTAAATATCAAATCCACGGGACAGATAAATATTACTTTTGTTATTTTCTAGCAATTATGACTAAGTTGAGAATTATATTTGTAGGTTTGTAAGCTAAGTAATAATAAAAATAGCAAATAAATAACAAGAACAAGAAAATAGTAGTTGTGATCAAATAAGATAATAGGTAGTTCGTCAAGCCATCCAGTTTCATTCGTTAATTCATACTTTCGTATGTCGATGTCCAACTCTGCCTTGTGGTTTATGGACGCATCGCTAGACCATTCAAATCTATTCTATAGACACAAATAAATAAGCTTTTGACACGTGTGAGTATCCTCAGAGCAAGACGTATACTTTACCTCCCTTTCTAGGTACTATCATAATCAATTATTTCCCGTGCACTTAGTATTCTAACCCGATTTGTTCTCCCTTTTTAGGTACTATAAAGTTATACTCTTAATCCTACTTGTTAACCCGAATTCAATTCAATTAACAAACATTCATATAAGATGGTTCTAATAAAACCTCGGAATCTCTTCACTTAGAATTATAACAATAAACTCTGCTCATTAGTGAACACACTCAACCAATAACCATGTCATGCATTCAGACTCTACACAACGATTATTGATGCACAAAACAACTATGAGTATGGATTAAAAACGTACAATCTTATATAAAATAAACCACAAGTAGTGTTGTACGGAGTATACACACAAAATACAAATTAACTCATGAAATCTTCATAACCCTAGAACTACCGAAGTGGCTCTAGCCCTTGATTGATCTAAGAACAATCATAGTTAGTTGGACCAATCATACTTGAATCTCCAGCTGAACCTCTGTCTCAGCTCTCCTACTCTCCTCTTGTAATGTGTTGTTGACGACGATCCCTTTCTTCTTCCTTTCTCGTTCTCTTAGTGACCGTGTGTATCTTGACTGCATGAGCCTCCTTTTATGCTTGTAATCACGTCTCTAGGGTTTAAAATGGGCTTTTCAAGTGATCCCATGCATTTTGGCCTCGAAAATCCGGATAAGGTAAGTTTCCGCACGTCGGTTCGACCTCGTCAAACAAGTCGAACCACTGGCCGCAGGTCGAACCACAGGTCGAACCTACCTATTGGAAGTATTCTGCATTTGGTTCGACCTCTTGTACAGGTCGAACCCCTCAGGTCTTGGTCGAACCACAGGTCGAACCCCCACCACTGGACAATTTCTGCTCCTGGTTCGACCAACCGTCAGGTCGAACCCCAACGTCGTGGTCGAACCCATCTTCTCGCAAACTGGTTCGACCATGGTTTGACCTGATGAACAGGTCGAACCCCTTGAGTCATGATCGAACCTTCCTCCTGCACACTTTGCAATGCTGGTTCGACCTGTAGGAGATCTCGAACCCTCCTCCAATAGGTCGAACCACCTCTCTCCTTGGCGGTTCGCGTAGTCTCGACTTTGTCTCTTCGATTCTTGGCACTTCTACTCCGATTTTGCTATGAAAACAACTTAAATAGCTCCACTAACACCTGATTCATGCTAATTCACAATATATATAGGTTTTCCACCTATTTCCACCTCAAAACTCTCTAAAACTAGCACAAAACATGGTGTCAAACTTGTGAATTTACACACTCATCAGTCCCCTTACTTAGAATCATAATATGGAATCATGCTCAGCAATGAACACACTCAATCAACAACTCAGATATGTATTCAGACTCTACATAACAGCTAATGATGCACAAAACAACTCTAAGTATGAATTAATAAAGCATAGTCTTATACAAAATAAATTCACAAGTAGTGTTGTACTGAGTATACACAAGGAAGTTCAATTAACTAGATAAAAACCTTCATAACACTAGAACTACCAAAGTGGTTCTAGCCCATAACGCTTCGAAGAACGTTCATGTTGATTGGATAGATCTTACCCATAGTTTTGAAAATTACAAGATAAATTAAGTTCTGAAGTAAACCCTAGATATGGGCGCCATCGCTTCTTGCTCCGTCCTGAATTTTCACTTGGTTCTCACTTGATTCATTGCACAAATCTCTCTCTACCGCTCCTATGGATGGAGTTAGGGTTTGGACGTGGTGTAGGATGGATGTGGAATCTAACTCTCTTTTTAGTGTATTCGGTACCCCCTTTTATACTTGTTACTTATCCTCATGGACCTTTACTGGGCTTTTTTATCGAAAACACACATATGGACACACTTGGAGGTGATGACTTTTCAGAGTTGATACGTTGCAGTTCGACCAGAATGGAATTGGTCGAATGGGACCTCTTGGTCGAACTGCGTGTCTGTAAGCTGAAACCCCTTTCCACACTCAACGTTCAACTTGGCCTCTGTTGTTCGACTTGACTTTGCTTGGTCAAATGGAACGTCTTGGTCGAACAACCACCCTATACGCTGAAAGTTCATCCGTTCGACTTATCTCCTTTATTCGACCAGTTTGAGCCTGGTCGAACCGCCTCTTTAGATCTAGCAAGCCTTGAAAATTGCCTCAAAAATCATGTTTTCCTGTTCCGAGTACTTAAGACTTGTTTTCCTATACAAATACGCTCAAATAGCCTTAGTAGCATCTGATTCGTGACTTTTCCATAAACAACCCGATTCATCTAGAATAGACCATCATACTCAATTTCCGTATAAATCAGTGCTCAAAATACTTGAATTATCCCTCTCATCATGCAATAGCAAATTCGAAGGAACCACGAGCCTATAAGGCGAGTAAACTCATTGAGCGTAAGTACAACCTGATACGAGACATCGTTAAAAGAAGAGAAGTTGTTGTTGCTAAGATTGCATCGGAGGATAACCTAGCTGATCCTTTTACTAAGAGCCTTCCAACTAAAGCATTTGATGGGCGTGTAGAAGGAATGTGGATCAGATACGTGTCAGCAGATATGACATCATAGTCTTTTAGTATAAGTGGGAGATTGTTGGATTGTATACTAAAAGTCTAGTTTTTTGTATGAACAATGTTTTGAAAATTTATTTGAAATGAGAATCATATGATCAAATATTTTGCATATTATAATTTATTTATATGTTATTGCAAAAGTCCACTTGCTTTATACTGTAGATGATATGGTGCGCGGCGTCGCAAGGAAGATCATATTGTCAGCTTCTTATAAAGTGTAAACACAGATACTCACAACCGAGATAGATGGGGATAATCTATCGGGATGGTTGTAGTGTGATTTGTTATTAGTTTGTCTTGACCATAAATCACATTAGTGCACTTTGTGTGTTATGAGCAGGACCACTTGAGATCGTTCGACTTATACTGACTATATAGAAGAACTTGGTCTCAGTTATTATGGATGTTCGTAATCTTAATTCCTATACAATAACTTCGACATGTAAGCCAGTATTTATATCTTTGATTCATCAATGGGTGAGATTTAATTATTAAATCAACAAGCTCGGTGAGTTAGGAGATGGTGTTGTCTCTATAGTGTTCTGTTGATTGTAGAAGGAATGTGTCCTATTAAATAGGCCGATGATGTCCCCTTAAGGAGCTCATAAGGATTATAATGTAAACCCTGCAGGTGGATTTATTCTGGCATGATAACAAGGTTGAGTGGTACTACTCTCGAATAAGATATTAATTAATGAAGTTGTCAGTAACTTAATTAATTAATGTGCATTATATATCTTAAACACGAGGAGACTAACGGACTCAAAATAAGAAGGAGCCTATAAGTAATATGGGATTAGAGCAGCAGTGTAGTAATAATATTTTAGTGGGCTACATTATTATTATTGGACTTAAGTATAAGTTTTGGGCTAAACTTGGATACGTAAGTCCAATGGAGGCCCGACTCTAATTTCTCCTCCTGGTCCCTGTTGTAGCCCATACATAAGTCATCTCAACAGTCCGGAAATCCTAATCTTGTGCCTAAAACTCATGAGATAGAGGGAGATGAAGCAGATTGAGAGTGTCTTGAAGATCGTCGCCCACATGACGTCGAGACTAGACTTGAAAATACAGCAAAAGATCAAGAGGTTGTTTTCTGCAGCTGTTCTTCTTCAACATACCCTGGTGAAAGGTAATACGATTTTATACTCTTGCTTCCACTGATATAGAATTGCATGGAATCTTAACGGTTCACGTTAACCGAACAATTGAATGCCAACAGTATTGTCCATGTCATGATGAATAACTACCCACTAATATGGCAATAACTGCCTTCTAGATTATTCCTTTGTGTGATGACTCATTCAACTCTCAATCAGCTTCTACTTCGTCCTCAAGACTTCTTGAAGCTTCTAGCAACGCTACACACCTATAGGAACATCAAAGACAACATAATTTGAACACTAAAACTGTTAGCGATTAGAAAATAGTTGGGCATTAGTGTGATTTTAAATGTGACAACACTGGTCTCAACATTCACCAGCAAAAAATTAGATTTGTCATCTCATTTTTGTTATTTTCTCTTTTAATGATTAGTACTTCGTCCCAACTTCAACTACACACTTTCTTTTTTGGTCCGTCCCAAATTCAACTTCACTCTTCAATAAAAGTAAAAAATAACTAACTAATATCCCTTTAACATACTTTAATTTCAAATTTGTCATCACCTTTTTAACACACATGACATACTTTATAATTTATTTATTACCCAAAAATAACATACTACCCCCAAAAGTAAGTAAAAAAAACCTTTTTTAAACTTCGTATTTACAGTAAACGTGAAGATGAATTTGGATTGGAGGGAATAATTGCTAAATTTCATTCAAGCACTCTCTTTTTATCATGCTTAAAAATACTTTTAATTCAATTTTAATTTAATTATTCTGTTAGGTTCGAGCCTTACTTAATCATATAATACATTAATCAGATATGTTTGGAAATTTGTATTATTCATTTTTATTATTATTATTATTATTATTATTATTATTATTATTATTATTATTATTTTGTGTTCGCAGGTGACATCACACTAATTTATCATGATCTAAAGTGTAGATATGTGTATGCAACTAGTTGCATACAACTTTTCTTTTTACTAATTTTCTACTCTTCACTAGAGTGTTACTCTTTAGTATAATGTAAGATTACTCTTTAATATAATGACGAGTTCTTGTGTATAACTTTTTTAAAAGAGTAGCTTGTAAGCACTTGAATTTTATTGCCTATTAAAGAAAAATATGTGGCAAATTAATGCAATAATTATCAATTAATTATTTATTTATTAAGGGATTTAAATAAATAAATTCCTAAAATAGATTAATAAATAATTGATAATTAATTTAAAAGCCAACAAATTAAGTAGGGTTTAAATTAAGTAAAACTTGACTCCCAAGTCAAATAAAGTCTGGAAGGTTCCAGAATCGGGTCAAACTAAGCAATGACCATTCAAGCTGTGTTATATTTGGAACGGCCCAAGCTCGCAGAATCGGGTCAAATCTATCATGGACCAATCAAATTGCAAGTTATTTATGGGGCATGCTCATTCCTCACCTATATAAGGAGTCCTCTTCCATTCATTCCAGACACACAAAAAAAGACCTGAAGACACAAACGCTTTGAAGAGATTGAAACACGAGCAACGCTCCTCAAGATCTTCAAGCATCTTCAAGTCAAGAATGGCAAACGATTTGGGATTAAGGTGCGGAGCTCCCCAAATCAAGTGTTCTTCATAAACTAAGTTCTTCGGTGTTCTTCTCGCCAAGAACAACATACGACCAGGGATAAAGGTGCTAAGCCCCCCAGATCGAGTGTTTCTTCGGATCAAGTACGTTTAATTCAAACAAATACTCGACGCCTCTGGATAAACGTTATAAGATCCCAAATCCGAGTTCGGACAAGCTTCAATTGAAGATCCGACTCAAAACACACAGTCAACGCGGTCAGCGCGGTCAACACAAGTCAAAGTCAAGCCAAATTGATTTGAAAGAAGAATCAGAGGATAGATAGAGATTGTTTCCTAAATTATCAAATTTAATCCTTCTGGATTATCATTATAATTCTTTTGTATTTATTTCATCATAAATACAATATTTGTTGTTACAGTCGCAATACTTCTTAAAAGAGGGTAGCTACACCTAATTTCATGCTAGCATTTCAAATTATTAGTAATTTCATGATCTAAACTGAATGTACTAATATTGTAAAATTTGTATTAAATAATACAATACTCCAAATGACATGAAATTAACATAGATTACCAAAAACACCAAAAAGTATAACATATACGAAAATAAAGATTTTTAGAGCTCTTTAAATATGCTATATAATTTCTAAATAGAAAACATAACATATTTGACAGCATGATTAGAAACATTGAAAAATTAATATAAAATAATGTAATCGTCCTTCCGACATGAAATTTTTAAAGAACATCAAAAACTTCATGATTCAAAACATATCCAAAATCCAGATCGTTTGGAAAGGTGTAATTGTATAATTCGAATTTTCTAGTCACGTATCCATAAAATTTCATATTCTGCAGGCATATGTATAAAATTCGTATAAAATAAAATATGAGTTCAAATATCATGAAGTTTTAAATAGAAGTCAAAAACTCAGTGTTACACAACATATCAAAAATTTGTATCCATTGGAAATAAATAGATACAGTTTTGAAATTTTAAGAATGAGTTACCTTGAATGTATAAATATGGTTGATTTCTGAAAGCTTCATTTCCATGAATGATTGATGATTGAAATGATTTGGTTTTGTGGCTATGTTTTGAACAGAAGAGAGGTAAAGAAAAGTTTATTTCTACTTCTTTCATAAACCCTAACTGTTACGGCGATGGAGAGAATGAATTTTTAAAAAGACCAGACCGATCCCTTTCTTATATTTAACATGTAAATATAAATAAATTGGGCTTCTTTTTGGACTTGGGCTTAGGCTCATTTTTAAATTCAATAATTCGAAGTGAAAAATATTTAAAGTAAAACCCTTTAGAATAATTAAAAGTTTAATAGGCTTTAAATAAAAATATTTATCATGATTAAAAATATATAAAAATATGGGGATATTACATTCTCCCCAACTTAAAAATAATTAAAGTCCTCGAAATTCAGAATATAATAAATTATAAGTTATATATATATATATATATATATATATATATATATATATATATATATATATATATATATATATATATATATATATATATATATATATATATATATATATATATATATATATATATATATGAATGAATTAATGCACCTTTGTATATAAATATTTTACCTGTGTAAATATTTCAATAACTTAACTTTATTTTACAAGGAGAACTAATAAAATTTACACTTTTTTTTAAAATAATAAAATTGATTGATTTTATTTTTCTTCTTTGCATGTAATCGAACTTAATGGTTCTAAAATGATGCATGAAATATAATGAATATATATAATACTTGAAGCATTATGAAATATTTATATTAGAGGTGGCAAATATTGAGGAAAAGGATAATTGAGCACAACTGTAAAATTGAATGATTTATCATTTTAGAAGTGGAGATTATGTGATGAATTTATGTATGCCCCCTTTTTTTTTTTAAACTTACATAAAAACAATGAAAACTTTCACTTTCTTCTACTTAAATTAGGGCATGATGTCTTCGAGAGAAATGGAGATTTTAGAAAAGAAAGGGCTGTCCAATTGTACCCATAATATAAAAATAATGAATACTTCAATGAAATATAAATCTTCAGCTAAATAATTAATACTTTGAAATCTCTTACAATGAAGTAAACAATGGAAGTCATATGACATATGAGAAATGCTATGAGAAATGTTATGACATCTAAATGTATATGAGAAATCATATTTCATGTTTCATGTAAATGTATGGTGTTGAATGAAATGCACAACTACATAAGCGTATAACTATGTCTTTGAAATGCGTGAATCATATCATTGAAATATTTGATTAATAAATATGAAAATCTTGAATGACACATATGAACTAATCAATGATACCGTGTTTAGAATAGTATTTTTGAATGAGATTTATGAAGAATATGTAACTTGAAATGTGAAATTCAAGGTTAGAATAATTTCTAGAAAATAAATGAAAAGGCAAATATTGATCAATACATTGTAGTGAAAAACTAAACCACTTTTTTTTGTAAAAGCTTTATGTCGGCATAAATTCATTCATTTGAAGTACAAATAGAAATATATATTGAGATAATTTGAAGATGAAATGATAAAAGTAAAATAAAATTTTCTTTCTTATATTTTTCAATGAACAACTATGAATAATAATGAGATATGAAAATTTGTAAATTTGAAATGACATTAAAAATGAATAAAGTTTCTGAATTATGAATAAAGAATTCGCGATTTGAATTTTAAATTTTATGAAATCAAAGTTGCAATGAGTCGAGGTTTTTTTTTAATAGTGAAATATTAATGTTTAAGGTTACATTTTGAAACATTTAATCCCGCATATCTATTGAGGATTTGAAAACTTGTTTGAGTTACATATGAAATTTCATACTTAAATGTTTAAAAATCAAAATTTTAAATTTAGACTTTCTTTTATGGAAAATAATAAGATGAAAAGATTTAAATCTCTAAATTATATATTTCGAAGGTTTACATTATAAACTTGAGAATTAAAAACTATGATAAAGAAAATCTTAATTCTAAAATTTTATGTCAAAAATCGAATAATTTTGAACTTATACGAATTATGAATCATGAATATTATTAAAATTATGCCATATATATTTTTCATTAAAATAATTTTATTGAAAATTGAAAAGTAAAAATAAACTCTAGGAATCTAAATTACTTGAAAATTTAGAATTAATGGAAATATTGATAAAGGAATCTATAACATAGAATACTTCATTGCTTACATTATTTTGAAACAAAGTGGAAATGATAAATAATTGCAGATGAAATAATGATCATTTTATGAAATGACATAACTTGATACTAAAATTTAGTTTAAAATTTGTGACCAAACCTCATGAGTAAGTGACTTTTAAAGATTGAAACAAGATATTAATTAGAAGACAGCATTTTGGATTTGACTGAATAAAGAAATTAATATGTAAAAGTATATTTCAAGATCATGTTTCGTGTGATGAAATGTGAAATGACTTGGAATGACATTTACTACCGTACAAGTATAATAATGTGTCATTGAGGTATTTGAATCCCTTCATGAGATACTTGATTCATGTCATTGCAATATTTCATAGCTATGCCATGAAGATACTTGAAATATATCTTGAGAAACTTGAATCATGTCATTGTAATACTTGATGCTTGATGCTTGAAAGATGAATTATGAAATGAAATATAAGATGCACTTGATGATATGTCCATGGCATCATGCTATAAATGGTGACTTTGAAAAAGATATAAAATGACATGTTCTAAATGATAATCATGAATAAGACATAAATTATTATATTCTTGAATGTAAATCAAATGTTAAATGGATATACCTTCTAGAGTTGGAGCGGCGAGACGGTGATGGGTGATTTTTTTTACTTCATTAATGAATAAAGTAATTTGTGAAAACAATGCGATTTAGATACATAAATTAGCTAGTTTACAGAAACGTAAACCCGCTTTGATAACAAATGAAACAACCCACTTTATCATAAAAACGTAAATAACCTTTTAAGAGAAAATTTTAGGCCCAATAAGGTTTAATTAAAATAAACTAACAAATTTTAGGGAAATATAAAATTATTTGTAGCGGAATTTAAAATTAAAAGAACAATAATTAAAAATGAACCATATTTCATAGCATAGTTAAAATGAGAACTTTCTTTCAAAAATAAATGATCATGAAATTGAACATTAAGCACTTTATTTAAAGTAGAGGTAAATACATTAAAAGATTCTCATTAAATTGAATCACCTCTAATGAAATAAATAATTAGGAAGCTCTGACTATTAAATAACTATAAAATGAGTTTATCATGATAAACATGTTAATGTATATAAACAATGAAACAATAAACCCAAATAAATACCAAATAATTACTTAATCACCCATCGCCTCTCTCCATACTCCATCTCCTTTAATCTGTAAAATATTTAAATAATAGGATGAGCAAACAACAGCTCATTGGGAAAATAGAAATATTATTGAGAGTTTAAAACTGAAATATAGTAAAATTGAAAATATAATGCATAACAGTTCATGTACAGAAAGTAGTATACATTTAATATAAAATAATTTACTCATTTATCAATAGAAGATTTTTACTGTGTATCATAAACACTGTAATATAAAATATATAAAAATAAAATAATATTTGAAGATCTCTAAATATTTTATTTGTAATTTCAAATCAGTAGTAATTTCATGATCTAAACTGAATGTACTAATATTGTAAAATTTGTATTAAATAATACAGTACTCCAAATGATATGAAATTATCATAGATTCTCAAAGTATAATATATACAAAAATAAGAATTTTTAGAACTCTTTAAATATGATTTATAATTTCTAAATAGAAAACATAACATATTTGACAGCATGATCAGAAACATTAAAAAATTAATATAAAATATATAATCATTCTTTCGGCATGAAATATTTACAGAACATCAAAAACTTCATGATTCATAACATAAACAAAATTCAGGTCTTTTGAAAAGGTATAATTATATAATTCGAATTTTCTAGTCACGCATCCATAAAATTTCAGATTCTGCAGACATATGTATAAAATTCGTATAAAATAAAATATGAGTCCAAATATCATGAAATTTTAAATACAAGTCAAAAACTCATGTTACACAACATATCAAAATTTTGTATACATTGAAAATAAATAGATACATTTTTGAAAATTTAAGAATGTATTACGTTGAATGTGTAAATATGATTAAATTCTGAAAATTTCATTTCCATGAAAGATTGATGATTGAAATGATTTGGTTTTGTGGCTATGTTTTAAACAGAAGAGAGGTAGAGAAAAGTTTATTTCTACTTCTTTCATAAACCCTAACTGTTAAGGCGATGGAGAGAATGAATTTTTAAAAAGAGCAGACCGATCCCTTTCTTATATTTAACATGTAAATATAAATAAATTGGGCTTCTTTTTGGACTTGGGCTTAGGCTCATTTTTAAATTCAATAATGTGATGTGAAAAAATTTAAAGTAAAACCCTTTAGAATAATTAAAAGTTTAATAGGCTTTAAATAAAAATATATATCATGATTAAGAATATATAAAATTTGGAGATATTGCAATTAGGAATAAAGTTAAAACCAATATTTTTGGAATCAGACCGGACCAGTCGGTTCAACCGAAAATCGGTCTGGAAATTGATCTGAATACCCCCAAAAATTATTTTTGCTATAAAATTGAGAAAAATTAGTTTGGACCGGTTAAAACCCGAAAAACAGGTTTAATCAGCCGAACAAGAAATAGTCGATTTTGATTTTTTTTTAACGATTGCTAATGGATAATAGCATTTCTGCTTTGGAAAGCCATATGGAAAATGCAATTAATTAATTCAAATATTTATTTATAATTTAAAATCCGTACAAAATCAATCAAGCTTAGGTAATGTTATTTAATTTATTAATTTTGTTTCTTAGTTAATTAAATTATTTGGATTTATTTAATTTTAAATTGAATATTGAAATTAGTTGAATATTTGGTGATCTTGTATTTTTTTAATAGGTAAATTCACATGTATATTAAACATGTTAATATAAAATCATGTATAAGATAAAGAATATTATTAAAAATATGTGATTTTCGTTTTTCTTGTTGAAATTTATTCGACTAGTCAGACCGCAAACTGTTATAGCTATGGGTTTGATTTTATGTTCGATTATAAAAATACTAGTCAAAACAACTATCTCTTAATACACTTCGTGTAAAAGATGAATACTCCCACCTTAGGCGCCTCACGCCCCTGCTCGATAGAGTGGTGGAAGAGTAAATATTAGTGATTCAACTGATTAATTAGGGCTAAGCCGCTACTCATTGTACATAAGAAGTCCTCTTATTTTAAGAGATTGTTTCCACACTGTAACAATAAAATTGAATTTTTGGTTTTTGTACAAGTTGTCGCCCTTGTTGATTAGTTAAGTTGTCCATGCGGCGTATCTTAATACAATTTATTTATGAAATTATTTACTAATCCATGTAATATACTTTATTATTTATTTATTTATTATTTATAAATATTAAAATATTTCTTTAAATAACAAAATTTTAATTTATGCAATTAGCAATGATGAAAATTTAAAGGATGCCTGCTAAGAGGTAAGAGGTAATGAAGGAGTGTAATGAATAGATGAATATTGATTTCTCATATCTAATGTTAAGATGGAACGAGAATCTAAAATTTTCAATTTTTTCATTGATTTTAATCTCATTACCATTTATCTCCTTAATAATTCTCATTATCTTTACTATTCTCAAATTTCAACCAAATAGCTACTTAAAAAATTGAGGGAGTGTAAGGAAAATAAAATATCCAAGAATTACGAGACAAGTTATATTGTGGAATAATCCGTCCAAAAATGGGACAAATAGTTGCCATAAAGCAAAAATATTAAAATACAATAAAAGAAAATGGAAGTTAGTTGTGTGACAGAGAGCGACGCTTGTCTTTCTTCTTATCTGAAACTTCAATTTTTCTAATGCAAATAATGGTGTACTCGGGTCAAATCCATGTCAAAAACAAGATTCGAATCACCACCTTACAACAATCAACCTCAGTTGGAAGGTCTTTACGTCATTCATCTGCCACTTGTATCAATGCATTGTTGAAACGTGAAAGTGGGAGGGAATAATATTTTCATATAATTTTGTAATTCACTTATTATTTTATTTTATTTTATTAAAATTTAATTTTAGTTTTAAAATTTTATTTATTTTGATTTTTGTGGTTCATATATGCACTATCTACTTTTAAGATTCAATTTTATACTCACTTATCTTTCCGTTGGTTAGCTATTTTACCATATGATTCATGTATAATTCACCCCCCCCCCCCCCCCCCTCCTAAAATTTAATCTTTATGAATAAAAGTTTTATTAATTTAATCTTTATTCTTTGCACCCGCAAGGGTGTACCCATATGTGTATAACTTTTTATTCTATTTTCTATATATGTTATTCTATTTTGTATACATGTTTCTTAATAATTGTATACTTTTTTCACACTCAAATTTTCATTAAAAAACTAGCATCCATATATGTATAACTTTTTATTCAATAGTGTATACATATTTTTTAATAATTGTATATTTTTTTACACTTAATTTTTCATTAAAAAACTAACAAATAAATTGTATACATTTTTGTTCATAATTGTATATATTTTTGTTCATAATTATACATGATCTGAAAGTGGGTGCACCGAATCTTAGGGTGCACGTAGTATTAACCTTTATGCTATTACTTAAAACAATGAGTAAATATTATGTGACACGCCTAATAATAAGATTTTTTTCTTTTAATTTATTAATTATCACTTTATAATCAAAATATTACTCCCTTCGTCCCAAGAATACATTCCCGTATTCTCTGGCATGAAATTTAAGAAAAGTAAGTTTTTGATAGTGTGATGTAAGAGAGAGAAATGGTATTTTGGGTGATTAATTAGAATAAAGTGTATGATATAGTTGACTTTGACTAGATTGTGTATAAAAAAAGGTCGCATTTTTGTAATATATTGTAGTATTGTAAGGTTATTGATATTGTGTATTATTTCCATTTTTAGAGTGTGAAAGTATTCATGGGACGGATCAAAATGGAAAGTGTGAATATATTTTTGGGACGGAGGGAGTAATACTTTATATCAAAATGTTATCCCTTTTCATTTATTATATAAATTATTTATGAAATAATTTAATTAAATCATTAATAATTTTTATTAATTAGATATAATATTTCATTAAGTTTATTCATTCAACAAAATTCATTTTGTTAGAAGATTTCTTGCCCAACACAACAAGTCAAAAAGGTAAAATTTATTAAATTTTTAACAAATCGTAAATTTGATTTTATTATAACATTCATCTTCCATTTTAAAGTTCTGTTGGTTTAAAAAATAAAAAATAAATAATGTATATCAAAGTTCTGTTAGTGGCAAGAATTCTATAATTCGTAATACGATAAGCAAAAAGGTGTCACTAAATATAATAGTACTATGATTGAATTAAAAAGAAAAAAATAAATAAAAATGACTACAATAATCTGATTAATTACCAAAGCATCTAAGCTCCATTTCTGGGTTTTTCATAACCGACAAAATCAGACAACTGTTGAGCCAAAAAAATATTAGCACGTTAAACAAAAATGGTCCCATAATAAAGCTTGTCACTTTTGGATTGACAGCCTCAACCCCTATATTTTATTATTAATTTCATATTCAAAAGAATTTATGGGTTCCCATTTAATCTACTAGTATTATTATACTAACTACTATCTGTGATTTTTTTTTTAATTTTATTTTCCACTCACCTTGTTGACAGATCATCAAGCATGTGAAGAATATCAGGAGTGTGGTTCTACTTTCTTGAGTGTGTTTGCTTTGAGCCCCTTTTTTTGGCTGTTTCCAACCATATAATTCCTTTCTTTATTAGTTTTGTACTTTAATTTTTCTCTTTGATTGTTGAATATCTTCTGCTCCATCAATCTCTGTTTTCATAATTCATGGCTACTGAAACTGTTTCACCAGATCATTCTGCACCTTCTGAGGTATGTTTTCACCTGATTTTGTTCATTTTTACTCTGGTGATCCCTTTTATTTTGCTTCTTTTCTTTTTAGTCTGTAAATCTAGTGTGTTGTTGGCCTTTTGTTTTGTTTTTTGTTTTTTTAAAAAGAAGATAATTATTAGTTGGGGTTTGAATTAGTTTATGAACCCTTTTGCTGATATGATTTGAAATGATTAAAGTAGTTTTTGTTAATTTTAAGTACATGGAGGAAGATAGATTTTTGTCCTAGCAAACTAGAACTGTTGTGTACATTGATTGAGAAAAAACAGGATGGATCAGTGGTGTTATAGATATGGTGTTGGAATGAGCATATCTAGCATCAATGGTTTTCTTTTTGGTGCTTTATACTGTTTCGATTTTCTGACATCCATGAGTTGTGTTTGTGTTCTATATATGGTTTAATGTTGGTCCACTGATCAAGTACATTAGCTGCAGGAAGTTGAGAAGGAAGAGGTTAAGACAATGGGCGAAGAAATCGTTGCGAAGGGGAGTGAGGAATCACCCTGTGCTGCTCCTGAATCTGAAGCAAAGGTTGTTGAGGCACCTGTAATAAAAGAAGAAGATTTGAAGTGTAGTGAGGCTGATGTCTCTACTGATCCAGTCGAAGATAAGCGCGTTGAGCTTCCTCCTCCACCGGCTAAAGTGGCTGACTCGACAGAAGTAAAGGTTGATGATAAGAGCGTAGAGTTGCCTCCTCCTCCGCCGGCTGAAGTGGCTGAATCGACAGAAGTGATGGTTGATGATAAGCCCGTTGAGCTGGCGGAGGTGGCTGAATTGGAAGATGCTAAGGTTGATTATGAGAAGAAGGTTGAGATTGCTTCCTCTCCATCAGCTGAAGTTTTTGAATCAATAGAGGCTAAGGTTGATGATGATAAGCCGGTTGAGCTTCCTCCTCCGCTAGCTGAAGTTGCTGAATCAACAGAACCTAAGGTTGATGATGATAAGCCTGTCGAGCTTCCTCCTCCGCCAGCTGAAGTTGCTGAATCAACGGAAGCTAAGGTTGATGATGATAAGCCTGTGGAGCTTCCTCCGCCGCCAGCTGAAGTGGCTGAACCAAAAGAATCAGAAGTTGACGACAAGGCTGTGGAGGTGCCTCCATCGAAAGCCCAGGATGCTCCGGTTGTGATTGATTCTGATAAAACCACTCAGGAAGTTGCACAAGAAACTATTCCTGCACCGGATGCCTGCGTTGTCGCCCAACCTAGTATTGAGACAGCAGAAATCAAATCAGAACCTGAGGGTACAAATGTTGAGCCTATTGAAGAGAAGTCTGAGGAAACTGCAAAAGTATTTGGTGATCCTGTATCATTACCTGCTGAGGTTATTGATGTAAAAGAGGATGCACCACAAGAATCTACTGAGGACAAAGATGTGATTGCTCCTGAAGCCGAGACGAAACCACCAGAGTTGTCTGAATCTGCTCCTGTTGTGGAGGAGAAGAAAGAAAATCTGGAACCTGAGCCACTGGATAAAGTTGAAGTTATAAGTCCTGCAGATGTTGTTGAGGGTGCCAAGTTGCCCGAGAAAGACAAAACCTATCCTGTCGAAAGCCCAGACGAGACCAAATCAGAAACTCCAGTCATCCAAGTAACAGAAAAAAATGTTGAATCTGGTGAGGGGAAAGAAACACTTGAGGTTACTGGGCTATCAGAAGAGAAAGCAGTGGAGCCTGAAAAAACAGAAGCTGAAACTGAAGTAAAAAATGTTGTAGCTGAAGAGTTGGTTCAGTGTGAAGAAAAGCCAACAGAGGCTGCAATCAGCTCTGCTCCACAACCAGATCAACTCGCCGAAGTCGCCAAAGATGAAGTTACTTCCAGAGACATTGACCTGGTTTGTGATAAGGGAACTAACAAAGACGAGACAGTGTCTTCAGTTGGAAATGCGAACGATGAATTGGTAGTGAATGACGAAAGTGAAACAAAGAAAGAAACAGAGAAAGTTGAGGCAGCAGAGAAAATAGAAGAAACTGTACAAGCTGCTGAAGATAAATTGGAGGAAGTGAAACAAGTTGAGAAAATAGACGAAACTCCACTTGCTACGGAAGACAAGGAAGAAGATAAGCAAGTGAATGAACCCGAAAAAATCGATGTCCAAAATCTAGAATGCACCAAGGATGTTGAGGATATTAAAACATTCCAAGATGTTCCTAAAGAAGATGCTCCAGTGAAGAAGCAATCATTTGTCAAGATAATGAAGCAATCTCTCGTGAAGGCGAAGAAAGCAATCATCGGAAAATCTCAAAATGCGAAAACGCCAGCATCGGAACCAAAGGATGATGGCAACAAATAGCTCAATAGAGCATCTAAAGAATATACAATAGAAAGGAAGGAGCATGGATCAGATGAAGAAGTTGGTGAGATGATTTTTTTTTCTTTGTGTGATACATTGCAGTTGTCAAAGTGGTCTTTGTGTTTGCTGTTGGATTGCCTGCATGAATTATTCTTGTTGTTAGGTATACTAGTATGTTGCTAAATATCCTACAAACAAGAAAGTAATCTTTCTTTTTTTTTTTTTTTTCACTTTAGTTATTTGTTATAATATTGGTTTGGTGTTGTGTATTATTTGGTGCAAGAAGATATTGAATTTATTGGTTAATGGTTGTAAATACATTTATATTTCATATTTATGTACAAGTATTGTTGGCTTGTATTGAATCACTGTTTGCTTTCTTCAAACAAAATTGATTTTTTTTAGTGCATCATTGGGTAAAAATGAAGAAAAAGGACTGCCCAACTGTTGTGAGAGGTTAGTTCCAGACAGTGGCGGACCTACACTAGGCCCAGGGGGACACTGGGCCCCCTGAGAAATTACAAATAATTAATATATATGTAATAGTTTTTCTAATGTATAGCTTTGGCCCAACGGTGAACGGCACATCTACCCTAGGCATGGGGTTCGAATCCCATGTTGCCCAAACTTTTTTTTGTTTTTCCTTTAATAATTCTTTTTGTTTTTCTTTTAATTTCATGCACTTCTTTTTCTCTTCTCTTTTTTTTTCTCCCTCTTTTTTACTAATTCCAATAATATTTATAGTGCTATATTTTAAATTTTATTTCATTTCTATATTTTAATATAAATTTTCTCATTTCTATATATTCTTTTTGTTAAATTGTTAATTTTATTTTGGGTTGGTTACTATCCACTACACTCCCTAAGCGTAATTAACTGATAGATACATTCTAAATTAACTCTTACTACTAACTACAAAATTTATGTATGTATTTCCCTTTTTGCCCTAATATCCAAATTTAGATTTTAAATGCAGATTTTTCTGCACGAAATGTAGATTTTAGTTAAAAATGCAAATTTGATTGGGGTTAAGTTGATTTTTTTTCACGAAATGCAAATTCCGGTTAAAAAAATGCAATTTGAAGGAGGTTTAGTTGATTTTTTTTTCACGAAATGCAGATTTTTTAATAGTTCATTTTCTGCATGAAATGCAGATTTTTTATGTAGTTAATTTTCTGCACGAAATTACACGAAATGCATATTTATCTTTCAATTCTCGCAATTAATGATATTTTTCTGCACGAAATGCAGATTTGTTTGGGGGTTTCTAACAACATGAATAAGAATTCATGGGAATTAATCATAATTCATTATGGCAAGTCAAGGGGTTTCTAACAACATGAATAGGAATTCATGGGAATTAATTATAATTCATTATGGCAAGTCAAGAAATCTTAAAGTGAAATACGTTGAGAGTGGAAGAGATATTATTGAGATATATTTTAATTAAGGATAAATTTGGAATTTTAACTCTAAAAATTGTACCTAATAATAATTTATTTTTATGGATGTATCTTAACATAATTATACATAGGAAGTTTGTACCTACAAGTAATTATTCCTTTTATTTTTAATAATGATTCTTGTTGTATTTTCCTTATTCAATTTATGTATATATTTAAAATATTTCTTCCTTCATATAACTAATTACATGCCCTTCAATTGTTTATATCTTGTTATTTTTTAGATTTAATTTTTATTTTTAGGGTTTATAATATTTAAGTGTATAATTATTGTTAAAATTAATAAGAAAACACGGTTTATATATACCGTGATTTTTTAGGAGACGAACTTTATGACACTATTAAGAAATCGGGCCCCCCTGTTCAAAATTCCTGCGTCCGCCACTGGTTCCAGATAGTTGCTATAACTGTCTAATATATCACTCTGCAAAAACCTTTAATTAGGAAATGTTATGAGTTGTAATGTTATGTATCCTACTTTAAATTATGGCAGTATACATTTAATTAAGTAATAACATAAAACGAAATGGAGAACATTAAGTTCAAAAAAGATGCGAGACACTGGTCACGGTGGCCACTGAGACAATGGCACAGAACGAGACTCAGTCTAAGAGAAGAAACCAATGCGCCACAAGCGGCAGTAAGCCAAATACACGGCTTGTCAATGAAACTTAAGCAGAAGCGGACTGGCCAAACAGCCACTGAACCCGGAACGGCCTAGTAAAAAAACCTTTATATGGAAAACCCAGTAGAAAAAACTCGTATAGAGGAAAAGAGCATATCCTTATAACAGTATACTCCCTCCGTCTCATTAAGTATTTTACGTATTGGTGTGCGCGGAGTTTAAAAAAAAATTGTATTTTTATGTATAAAGTAAGAAAGAGAATATATATTTTAGTTGATTTAATGAAAAAAGTGTGTAAATTTATTGTGAGATGTGAAAAAGTAAGTATTATATTGGGATGTATGTAAAAAGTGTGTATTATTGTAATGTATTTTTACCAAATTTAGTAAAAGTAAAATGTGAAATATTTTAAAGGACGAATGAAAAAAGTAAGTGTAAAATACTTTGGGGAGAGGGAGTATATCTTGTGTATACAGACACTAACTACGAATGCATTGGGTTAAATAATTTCTATGATGTGTGTATATATATATTAAATGAAATATATAATCTTTCTAATTTTTTTTATTTATTAACTTTTATTACTCTTATTGTTATATTAGTAATTAGTAATGTATTGTTTCAAAATATATACTCTACATCTACAAAATATTTGATAAACGATTAACTATTTCAACGATAAAATTATTTATGGGACACTCTTGTGGGATAGATATATGGGAGACGTGTTGTAAAATGTGTTGATCCATTATTAAAGTAAATTAATTATAGGAAAAGATTTGGGTGAGATCGTCTCCGAATCCTCTTATGTGAGACGGATCACGCATTAATCTATTAATTATATTTTAAGGACCCTAATTGGTTGTAGTCAAATTAGAAAATTGGAAAATTTTAATTATAAAAGTAAATTAATTAGGTGTTTTATATATAAATATATATTTGTAAATATATAATGTTATTTTTTAAATTATATTTTTATTTTATAATATTTTTGTTAATTTAAATTTGTTATTCATTTAATTTATTTTTTATCTAAATATTATATAAATTTATAAAATGTGATACTCAAATTGACGAAAAGTGATAACAGTCCTGTGAACTATTACATGAATAATTTATAATATAAATGAAAGGTATAACATTTTAAATAGAAAGTGATAACATCTTTAATAAAAGTGATAACTAATTACTACTTTCGTCCCGCAGAAAGGTACGCGTTTTCTTTGTACTCCCTCCGTCCCCCAAAGTATTTCACAATTTTCATTTTCATTTGTCCCTCAAAGAATTTCACACTTTACTTTTGTTAAAAAATACATTATAATAATACTCACTTTTTACACACATCCCAATATAATACTTACTTTTTCACATCTCCCAACAACTTTACACACATTTTTCATTAAATCAACTAAAATATATATTCTCTTTCTTACTTTATACATAAAAATACAAAATTTTCTTAAACTCCGCGCACACCAATACGTGAAATACTTTCCAGGATGGAGGAAGTAATTTACAAAGAAAGCGCGTACCTTTCTACGGGACGGAGGGAGTATTAAAGTGTATTTTACAAATAATTTATAGAATGGATAAAACGTGATAATATTTTTAATAAAAAGTGATATCTAATTAAAGAAAAGTGATATCTGTATAGTTGAATTATTATTATTTCACGAACAATTCGCTGAAAAAATAAAAGTGATAACATTTTTAATAAAAAGTGATAAATAATAAATAAAAAGTGATAACCGTTTAATTAAATTATTTTATGAACAATTTGAAAAATGAATAAAAAGTGATAATATTTTTAATATAAAGTGATATCCGATCAAGATAAAGTGATAACAGAATAGTTCTAATAATTAATTACTAATAAAATTATTATAATCAATAATAATAAAGATAATAATGGAATAATTACTAATAGGTACACACTTTGTATCCCTAATTACTATAAGATACATTGATTTAAAATAATTACTCTCACATACAAAATATTAAAATAAAATACCAAATATAACCCTAAACTCATACACTTTTAAACCACAAACCCTAAACCCTCACCCACCGCCGGACCGCCGCCGCCGCCGGAGCTCCGTCGGACTGCCGGTCGGTAGCCGGAATTCTGCCAGACCGCCAGCAGGTCGCTGAAAACTGCCTCCGCCGTCGGAGCTCCGCCGGCCGGTCGCCGGACCTCTGCTGGACCACCGCCGGACCATCCTACTTTTTTGCTGCACACACTTTTTTTACTGCACACACTTTTACTACGCACAACATTTATGTGCAGCACATTGTAGGATAATATTGAAATATCACTATATATTTATGTAATTAGTAATTATATTTTTGTATGTTTATATCTCATAGTAATTAAGGGTTTTTTTTGTACCTATAGTAATCCTCCCGATAATAATAATAATAATAAATTATTAAGATTAATTTTTACAAAAAGTGAAAAAGTAATCGATGTATATTAGCCGAACGAATTGCGTGGATGCTCCCAGCGATTTCCGAATTGCGTGATGCTCCCAGCAATTTTCTTATTACTAATCTTAATTAATTAAGCCAAACAACGCTCTTACTTTTCCTAATTTTTTATTATATTATTATTATTTTATTATTAATGGATAGGATATGATCCGTCTCATATAAGAAGATCCGTGAGACGGTCTCACCCAAGACCTACCATATAAGTATTTTTATAAGGGAGTCAAAATATGCAAAATATGTCCGTAATGAATTATATTATAACACCCTAAAATGATATTTAATGCATCATGTATTATACATTAGAAAATTATATTTTAACAACCAATAAATATATTTTACCTATATAATAATCATACTATAACACATCTCACAAGTCAGGGGAGGGAGGATTGAAAATATAGTTAAATTTTTCAAAGAAATATCTTTATCGACATTAAACAACTTTCTTATTAATTATATCCAATTGACACTTTTTGTACATTAATACTCTTATCCTTTAAATTTTTTGAAAACATGATATGCCTCTTTATAAACTCTTTTTTATTCCAATTTTCAACATTTTCTTCCATCTTAAAATAGACATAATCCATTACGACCATATCAGGCTCAACATTCTTACGTACATTAACCAACCTAAAAGAGTAACAATACTTTTTTTATCGAAAATCCACCGGATATCTAAGAGGTTTTACGACTGCTCCCCACAGTAAACCACGCGCCCTACAATGGATCAATCATTTTCCTTCAATGGATTACAACACAATCCTAGTTTATTTCCTACACCGGATGTACAGGATGCTGCTACTATTTTTGGTTGGAAAATATGAAGATTAAAGTTGTGGTAGAAAATTGAAGGTTACATGCTAGGGCAGTAGCCCAAAATATTTATTTATTGAATGGAAAATACTTTCTTACACACTCATACTCACTAAACAAGAAGAGAAAACTCTTCTAGCTACCTATGGTAATTTGAATAGGAACACTTATAAAAAGGAAAGGTAAACTAATACAAGGTTTATTGGATGAAAAAATAGATGGGAATGGCCAATACCTTCTGTTTTCTCCAACTTTCTATTTATAGAGGCATTGGATCTGAAATCCGAATTCTAACACCTTTTAATCCTCTCTGACGTCACTGTTTACATCATTATGCTTGCATCAGTGCTTACATCACTTGCATTGGATGCCAACTTTAGCAGTTGGCTAGGCCCTTCTCCCATGGCTCTTGTTGATCTGCAAGAGTCACATGTCTCTGAAGGGTAACTTGGCTCTCAGACATTTTAAAAGGTTTCTTTCCTTTACCCTTTTCTTTCCATGTGGCCCCTTCTTAGCTGAAGATTCATCCTCCAATGACTCTTCAACAGTTATTCTCCTTCTTTCTAGACCCAACTTCACTCCTTTCCCGAACTTAGGTTCTTTTTGTGTGGAGCAGCTTGAACATATCTTATCTTTCCAGAGCCACAATGAGCCATGTTGCAATATTTTTTATGAGTATCATACCTTGTCCCCCCTAAAGGAGTGCTCATTTTTCTCGAACATTTCCTCAACATAATCTGTCGTTCTCCCTGTTAAGGTGTTTAATAAGATGGATACATTCATAATATTGTGAAAATACTTGAACAAAATCTTCACCTTATCCATTTTCAGGAGATAGGCATACAAACCCCTTACTCTGCGCGTTGAGATTTGATCATCGGAATATGTTGAAACCAAAAATTTTCCTTTTTCTAAAAGACTCCTTGATGTTATTTGTTTCCCAAACATATGTTTTCTTAACCTGCTATAATGAAAGGGCACTTGATTGCCTTTCTCCTCTGGTTAGAGTCGCACTAATAAGATAGAGCTACAACATATCTCCTCTGGATAAAGACTTATTGTTCGCCCATGAATCATAAATCGCTTTCCTTATCCATTTTGGCAGCATTGAGTTGGGTGAAATTGTATATACTGAGCTTAGTGTTCCAAAGTTGAACCATTTTCTTATATCCTCTGGATTCGATCCTTGCCTCATCCACATCTGGGGGTATTCTCTAGAGATATCTATCTAGCATTTTTATGGAAAAATCATTGCTTTGTGTTTATTTTCTCTCAACTGGCCTGATATACATGCCAATGAAGAAGATCAGGTTTTTTAAAACCAATCTTAATAGTGCCTATCATTTGCCTAAGACTATTCTCTCCCTCATTTTCCCTTGAGGTGATGGGTTGATTTGATGACTCGAGATGTGACTCCAAAGCCTCAATTTTTTTTGGATCAATTCTTCCATAGGAAATTCCAATCCAAAACTCGTACTAGGGGTATTGAATCCCCTACTTTAGGTTTAAGGCCCCGTTCCTTAATACACTCTTTTTGTTGATTACTATCGATTACCGGGAGGAGTGGCACTCATAAGATCTCAAAAAGATCCAAATTGCTATGGATACAACCTCGTATTCGCTTAGAAACTTTATCTCGATTGGCTTGTTAAAATTTTTCGGCAACTTCTTCATTCATTGCCAGATTCTCAAAATAAAGCATTTCAAGGTGCTCCATCAAGTGCCTCAATATGACTAGGATGGAGTCTATTTCAATTCCCTCCATCTCGTGTTAGGAAATCTTCCAAAAATTTTCAACAAATTTAATAATGACAATATTAAAATCATAATATTGATATTTAGCTTGTCATCTCAATATTCTAGCCTTTTTTGCTCTAGATGCAATTTTATTTTTAAAAAAGGCTTTAATGCGCGTGTTATCAAATTTAAGAGTGAATTTTTCGCAAGAAGAATAAGAGACATTGTTTCAATGCCTTTGGACTTCAAAGAACTCATTCTCATTGATATTTCATCTCTTCGCTTCATTTTCAGCAAAGAGCCCATTATAGTATCTGCATGACACTTCTCCTTCTAGTGTGATCTTAGTAACAATTGTTGCCCACCAATAATTACTAGCATCTGTGTAGAGCACCAGATCATCTCCGTCGCTTGGTATGACTAACTTTGGGAGGTTTTTTGCAAATCTCTTTCAGTTGCTTAAATATCTCCCTATGTGATTCCTCCCATTTGAATTCAACATCTTTCTCAATAAAGAACTAAACACCGTTTGGTATTATGCTAGATTGTTAATGAACATTTCAGCAAATTTTACAACCCCTGGATAACTCTGAATTGTTTCTCGTCTTTGGGATCTTCTGAAAATCTCTGAACTTTCTCTACAATATGTGATTGTAGGATTATTATAGACTCATCGATCGCGATTCCAAGAAACTCGATCTCCTTTGTAGCGATTATTGCCATCTTTTAGAAAGAACCTACCCTTCTTTGTGACATATCTCTAAAAATACCTCCAAATGCGCTAGGTGTTCTTCATGTTCTTTAAAGCAATAAGGATATCATCCACTTGTAAGGAAATGAATGCGAAATAATTTTTGAAAAGATTATCCATCTTTCTTTGATATATTTGAGGTGTATTTTCCAAGCCAATACATTTAAGATATAATGGCCTTGTGGTGTGGAGAAGACTGTAAACTTCTTGCTTCCTTTCTCCATCTTGATCTTGTAAAATCTAGACTTGCAATCCCTTTGTAGTTGATCACAAGTCTCGTCTTTCCTCATTTGATCTCTTCATGATTCTGATGAATAAATCCCGGGCTGTTGTATGGAGAGACTCCTGGTGATATCAACTTAAGGTCTCGATATTCCTTAAAGTATTTTCTACATATCCTTCCAATCTTTCTAGTACATCAGGATAGGCTTTCTCAAGAGCTCATGCTCCTTTCCTTCTTTCACTTTGAGCGAGGCTTTGAGCTCATTTTTATCTCACAAGGCTAAAGTATCTTCATTGAAGTTCTGATTGTTGTCATTTTCACCTAGATTTAAGGTTTTTTACTTCTTATTTTTGTGTATTTCTATCCGTGTTTTTTATGATTGGTGGTGTATTTTTGTGTATTTCTATTCGTATTTTGTATGATTGGTGGTTTATTTTTAGCATCTGTAGATTTGTTGTGTTGTGTTGTGTTGTTTGAAAAATATCTTGAAATGATCAAAATTAGTTTAATTCTTGTTATCAAACATTCCAGTAAAAATTAAGGGTTAGCCCTCACTCATAACAATGGTCGCTTCTAACACCACAGAATCACAGATCCGCTGCTTCTTATCCTTAACACCAAAAACCCTCTTCCTCTACCACCACTGATCCACTGCCGGAGCATCTCTTTCTACACTCTTCACTCCTTCGTCTTTCAAACCTCAACCCAAACTCACCCTTAATTTTTCTTCTGCCAATAATAACACATACCTCACATACAAATTCATCAAGAATGTGCGATTTCATCTGATTTTGGGGAGGATGCGGTGGGAGAAAAAAACTCATTCAATTTCTCGCAAAACTTGAAAGTATTTGTGGGTAATTTATTGTTTAGTGTTCATAATACGGTGCTTGCTGGGTTTAGCAGTTGGGAATGTTGAGGTGATTGAGGAGAAAATGGACGAGAATTTTTGCGGTTCCAAATGCTAAAAGCTGTCGGATATTAGGCACCGGTTGACGCCAACAGTTTAGAGTTGTCTCTCCGCTGTTTGGCAACCGCTAAAAAATACCAAAATCGGTTATTTCTGGTTTATTTGGTTTAGTCCTGATTTGACTACATAAATGGTTCTTTGGGGTTTTCAGATCGGTTGCGGCATCGGTTCTTAGTTGAACTGATTGAACCAGCCGATTCGATCCGATTCAAAAAATACTGGCTCTAAACATAAGGTGGCGTTGGCCTGACTCAACTTTTATTAATCCTCATGTAATGAATGGAAGAAACTCATATATTATAATCATGCAAAAAAACTAAGGTGAAAGCAACGACAAGACATACTAATATACAATACACAACCTAATCACAATTGCACTAATACCAAAGGCATAAATCCCATATTATCACTACACATACAAATTATACAAATAAAACCTAATCAAAGATGAAAATTCAATCAAGACATCTTAACAAATTAATCCATCATCATAGCATCATTCAACAACCAAAGCATAGAAAATAGAAAAGAAAAAAAGAAGAGAGAGATAATAAGTATGATTATATTTTACCAAAATAAAGTGCTACATCCATAAGGTTCACCCTCTCCTTGGTGTCTTCACTTTCTTGGAAAGTAATAAATCCTAATATTAGAAACGAATATTACATAAAAGAAATAAATGAATTCCTCCACCAAAGGGGGAGGAAAATCAACTAATGAGAGTTTTCTCTTTAAGAGCTCTCCTAAATTCTATTATAAAATATGAAATTAATATGATGAAGAAATTTGAAGGAATGATGATAATTGACTTTTCCATAGGGGTATTTGTAGTAGTAGGGTGTAAGGAGTTTGGGATAAATATTCCATATGGGATAACTGAGTTTATGGGCCAAAAAAGGGAATTATGAGCTAAAAATTAAGATTTAGTATTTTTTTTTCTTAGAAAATAGCCGCAACTCACCTCGAGTTGCAAACTCGACCTTCTGCAAGGTCGAGTTCGTGTCTCTGATATGGAATGGTCCGAGCTCGCTCTTTCACAAGCCCGAGTGACGCAACTCGAGTTGAGTTCCGTCCAAATTTCAACAAATTTATTTTAGCTTTTTCTCACTCATTTAAACTCCAAATTGTTTCTTCCACATCTTCCTCTTCACTTCTAGAATTCATTTTTGCCACAAAATCACCAATTTTCTGTAAAAATCACAAAAACAACTTTTTCCAAGTAATCAAACAATTAATTGTTATTTCCATAAAAACCATGCTTAATTATTGAAATAAAGCTAAATAAATTCACATAAAATATTCTTATAGTTAAGTCCAAAATTTTAGGTGAATTTTATGCCGATCATTGTCACTGATTAATTACCATTTACTCCATCCGTCCGGTACTAAGGTGTTCGTTTGCTTTTTGCGCGTGGATTAAGGAGTATTATTATTATATGTAAAGTGGGTAGTTGTATTAGAGGGAAGTGATGGGCCATATTGTGTACTTTTTTACTAAATAGGAGAAATAGACATCTTTGAATCGGACGGAGGGAGTATTTGTTATCTAGATATTACTCTACATCTGACTTTATATAGGTTCTTTCTTTTGTTGCAATATGTGACAAAGGTTCTCTCTTCCAGTGAGATTTTTTCTTAGAAGATACTATATTATTTTTTAGTTTTATATGTAAGCATGTAATTCATTTGTTTCTCCTTCCAACGTAGATGGATATATCCCCTTATCAGTATAAAGGAATGTTTCATGCTTTCGACTATGCTTTGTGAGGAAGGCTTCCATGATCTGTATAAGGGCTAGTTTCCTTCTAGTGGCAGTGGCCAATAATTCTCATCATGTCTAATCCAATAAGAAAAACATTCTCTTATCAAATGTCATTCTCTTTGTTCCTCCAGCTTCAATTCTCTCTATTTCACATGGAAAGAGTTGAGAATGTCGGATAAGTTGGGATGGTAATATAAAAAGTTACTATAACTGTTAAACGCCTCACAGTTGAACCGTTTAATACTTAATCAAGTTACACTCTAATACGCCCCCTCACATGCAGTTGAACCCTGGACCTTTGTTAACCATGTGCTCTGATACCATGTTAAACGACCACCTCATCTAAAAGCTTAACCTGTTAGAGAGGATAATTGTTTAATATTTAATCAATCACTCTAACAATAACCTATTCACCATATGAAATCACCATGTTTCTAGAATTGATAATCAGAATTTTATTAATTGTGATATTAAGGTAAGTTGCATCTGACCTACATCTTGATAGCTAGATTTAACTCATGTTACATACTTACATAGCTTTTGTCTAGTTCCATTGCTAATATTGTAATATTTTTGCAGTGCTCCAACATATTTTTGATGAAAGATTAAGATATATACCTTGGTGGCGGATGTATGTGGGGGAAGCCCCGGGCTCAAGCCCAGGACTGTCCCCCAAAAGCCCATTATATCATATGTAAATAATTTATAAATAATTTGTATTTTTAAATTTAGTCCACCCCAAAAATATTTTCAGCCCACCCAAATAAAGCTAAAAAATAAATATATCTTCTTTCTTCTTTGTATTTTAAAGTTTAGCCCAACCCAAAAATATTTTAAGCCCACTGAAATGAAGCTAAAAAATAAATATATCTTCTTAAATTTTATATATATATATATATATATTATTTTTTAATTATTATTATTATTTTTTTTTTCTTCAATAAACTTAGCCCACCCCACCGCGATTTTCTGGATCCGCCACTGCCTTGGCAAGAGATTTTATTTCGTTATCTTATGTTTTCCCGGATGTGGAAACAGTTGCTCACATTTGTGGCTACTTTAGGTGATTTTGGACATGAAACTGCTGACTTCGGATGAGCTTACTTCCTCAGTAAGAGTAATTGCCGGCATAAATGCATGGATTAATTACAAAACATATCATAATTGTCTAATTTTATCATGGTTGTTTGCCTTTTTTTACTCTTAGATAGGTGAAATTCCCAATTACATGTTCCCTGAGCTACTTCCACCCATACCATACAGTTCCTAATCTTTTTTACTCTTCTAAATGTATTCATTTGAAACATATATAAATAAAATCTTGAATCGCTTTAGTCCTTTCCTGTTTTTAAAATTTGCCAAAATCTGAAGCCGTCAACAACTCGATCTATGTAATTTTATTTTCTTTACCAATTGCAATTTGATGAATACTGCTTTAGATGCTATATTTAATGATTTTCGATAAGAGAACAAATGAAGAATCTCTATATTCTTTGCTGCTACATTTTTTAAGTGTATAATGAGGTGTGAGTGGTGTTAATGGGTACACCCTATTACGATTCCTATAATAATAAAATTAAATACTCCCTCCATCCCACGTATTTTTACACACTTTCCATTTTGGGGTGTCCCACGTATTTTTATCCATTCCATTTTTGGCAAAAATATATAATATTTTATTACCTACTTTTTACTATCCCAACAACTTTAATTACTTTTTTACACTTTATTCATCATTCCCAATAACTTTATTCACTTTTTCTTTTTAAATTACTAATTTATCTCTACTTTCTCTTACATTATATATTAAAAAAATAAAACGTCTTAATCTCCGTGCCCGTACAAACGGGTAAAAATACCCGGGACGGAGGGAGTAATATTTTTTAACAGGGAAATTTGAAATGTCATAAACTATTTTGTGATTTTAATCTTATATATATTACCATAATTTAAATAATATTATAAAATATTTTGTATCATATAAATATAAAAAGGACGGCATCAATTCAGAGATTACTAAAGGCACCCAAATCCTAAAAAAAAAAAAAGAGGCAAAAATACAATTATATCACCTAGGGGTGGACGAAATTACCGAAAAATCGATATACCGCGTTTATCGTACCGCAAAATAACGAACTTGTCGAAAATTTCAGCATACCGAAAATTTCGGTACGGTATGATACCGTACCGATTTTTTCGGTTCGGTATCGGTACGACAATTTTTAAAATTCGGTATTTCGGTATATACCGGTATACCGAAATTTTAATTAAACTAATATTAATAATAATTATAAATAACTATATATAAATAAATAATTTAATAAAATTAATTCATATATTAAGAAAGGAGGGTGAGCAGTGAACTCGTGAACCCTAGCACCCTTGCAGCCGCTGACAGTGAACTCTCCCGAACTCCCCTCACTTCGATCGATGACCTAGCAGTGCCTACCCACGCCCTATCAAGACCAAGAGATCAACCATCTCACCGTTTCTTACTTCGTCGTCTCCGGCCTCCACTTCCTCTCCGCTTTCGATCGGGTATCTCCTCTTTCCTCGATGTCTATTTTGATTTTGACATTGTTTCTTTAATAAGTCATTCTAATTCACCCATCTCTAGATGTAAGAATGGTTAAAGTAAAGTTTGATTTTATTTTGTGATTTGAATTTCAAAAGATGAATTAGATTGTGCTCATTTTGCTCGTCCCCGCTGCACTCATCCCCTTTCCCTCATCTTCTTCGTCATTATGTAGTTTTTATAGACTGGAAGTGATTCGAATCCTGCATTCCTCTTTTGCCTGTATGTTGATTATGGTAGATATGCAGCGGCCCCTAAATTGCTGATAGAATATATAAAAAAATTGGCATCTATTGGTTGTACGGGCAATGACTACATTGTTCCTTTCATGTTCATTGTTACGAGCTTCTTCTACTTGACTTTTCGCCACATATTGCCTGGAGTGCTGGTGGGACAATATCGTTCTTGATATATTAATCTGCAATTGGTTCAAAAATTGCTGATAACCTGTTCGATAAAATGTCGATGTCGGGGTTTTGGTCTTGCATGCTTAGATCGTGTAAAGGAAAATCCTTATGTAGGAAATTTACAAGTAAAATGGCCTGTAACAATGTGGGAAGATTACTCTGCAGAGCTAAGTATTTATGTAGACAAAAAAATTATTGGGTGAAGATAAGAAAGAAGTCAAAGAACACAACTTAGGTGGTTGATAGCAATGAAGGAAGAAAAAATTAAGAAATTATTTTTGGTATTTTTTCGGTATGTTTTTCGGTACGTTTGGTATATTGGTTATAAGCAATGTTTCGTTATTTCGGTAAACTTCGGTATTGACGATTAGCATACCGAAAATTCGGTATACCGAATTTCGGTATACCGAAATTTTCGGTACGGTATCGGTATAGATTTTGTAATACCGAAAATTTCGGTACGATATACGGTATGCATAAAAATTTTCGGTATACCGTACCGTCCACCCCTAATATCACCACCCCTAAATGTACTCCTCTCAACTCTTATTACTAACTCTACCTAATCAATTTACTACCCATCCTAAACACATCTCAACACAAATAAAACACCACCAACACACACAAAGCAAAATAGCTGGAGAAAAAAAATGCGCAGACAACCAGAATTGAAGGGGAAGTGAGAAGGTGGACAGAAGAAGAATAAAAAAGTAATGCATAATTATTATCTTTGGAAAATCAAAGGAAAAAAAAGTAAATAAATATTCTCTCTCATGGAAGGGTTTTCATGTTTTTTAATGAGTTGATATACGAAAAGCTTCCATTCAACAAAAACGGTGATTTTTGAAAAAAAATAAATAAACAATTAATTTACCAAATGGATATTAAATAATTGACGTATGTAAATAGTAATTAATCTTAATTAATTTTCAGTAGTTTTCTGAATCTGATTATTTGTCATCAATCTTTGGAAAGATAGATAGTGTTGTGGTTATCTGCGTAGTTTTTTTTTTTTACAATTTTTTTTCTTTGTTTGTTTGTTTGTTTTTGTTTTTTTTTTTTTGTTTTTGTTTTTGTCAATGGTGTGTTTAGATGAGTGTGGATAGAGTTAGTAAATTATTTGAGTGAGGTTAGCAATATCAAGTGTGGAGAGTAAATTTAGGGTCAGTGATATAATAGTATTTTCACTATAAGTTTTGTTAGGATCGATCGCCCTTAGCAATCTTTCATATCGGAATAACGTGCGTTCATATAATAATTAGTGGAGGTGTCATGTTAGCTCATTTTAAAATATGCTATAAATTATAACGTACATGTAACATGCAACACATGTTCGGAAAACTAGTTAAATTAAAAGAGATAAGATAATGAGAAATATTTTTTACTATATCCCTATTTATTTCATTGTTTACTTATTTACCATCCATGAATATTTTTCATAATTAATATTACTATTAATTATTAAAATACTTTTTTAAAATTTAACTTAAAACATTCAATAATGCAAGAATGTTAAGTATCATGGCTTTCAAGTTAAGAGAAATTTGGAAAAATGCTCCTTTTTAGAATACCTTTTTGAAAATTGCCACCAACACCTTAGAAGCGGACGGAGGAGTATTATTTAAGGCATTTTTCATAATTTATCTAAAAATTTCAAATGTGGCATTCTTGCAAAATTTTTATTGTTAATTTTATTATTTTTGAGTCCGATTTAAAGGTATTCATTTCCCCTATTCAGTAAAAAAGTACACAATATGGCCCACCACTTCCCTCTAATACAACTACCCACTACACATATAATAATAATACTATTTAATCCACGTGCAAAAAACAAATGGACACCTTAGAACGGAGGGAGGGAGTAGTTGATTATGAATAGTGCCATCCAACATAATTTTTATTTGGGATAAATGTAACTTTTTTATTTTTCTTTTTTTGCCCCTCTTCATTATATAATTAATACATAGTCGCATGTATAGTCGTACATATAGTCGCGTGAAGTGGTCATAGATATGTTAGTAAATTAAATATGTATATGGTCGCACATATAGTCGCGTGTAGGATTGCAAGCGTAGCCGCAAAAGAGGTCGCAAATTAGAGTTATTTATGTCTAAAATTTAAAAAAAATGGCATTTTATAGAAAAAATTTTAGTGGGTGACATTTTATTCAAAATAACTATTAAAAGTGCATTTTTCCTGATGCTCCAAATTTTGAATACATAATTATCCTCTCACTTAAGTTACACGAACAACCCGCATGCAACCATTAGTGCGACCAAATATGCGACTATAAGTAGTCGCATATTTGATCGCACAAACACAACATGTAAGATAGTGGTGGAGCCAATGTGGGACTAGGGCACTAAGCTCATTGGAGTTTTACTTTTTTCTATATATAATACTCCCTCCGTCCCGGGTATTTTTACCCGTTTGTACGGGCACGGAGATTAAGACGTTTTATTTTTTAATATATAATGTAAGAGAAAGTATGGATAAATTAGTAATTTAAAAAGAAAAAGTGAATAAAGTTATTGAGAATGATGAATAAAGTGTAAAAAAGTAATTAAAGTTGTTGGGATTGTAAAAAGTAGGTAATAAAATATTATGTATTTTTGCCAAAAATGGAATGGGTAAAAATACGTGGGACACCCCAAAATGGAAAGTGGGTAAAAATACGTGGGACGGAGGGAGTATAAAGTCTGCTGTATGTAGTATGTTGTGTTTTCCCGCTCTTTTTTATTTTTATTTATAGTAAGTACATATTTATTATTATAATAAGTAATTTATAATATTATTATATTGTTAATGTCAGTTTAATTGTAATCATTATAATAAAAAAATAAAAAAGAAATTGAATAAATGCAGCGGGCTGCTCCCTTAGTCAATCAAATATGCCTTTGTTGATGCATAACTGAATCTAATTGAATAGGCGTGCCCTTAAAGAATGTGCTAATATTTTATAGAGAAATTAATCAGAATAGAGATCGAAGAGTAATAATAAGGTGGATGACAAATTCATTTTTAAGGGAGGGTGTTGAAGAGTCGCAAAGCTTGTGGAGATGATGCGCATAGCAGATTCGACAATACAGAAGCTGGAAACGAGAGGCGTGTGGGTTGAATATCTCAACATAACACATTTGTTTGATTAGAGAAAGGCTGCTCATCCATCAAGAGAATTAGTAGGCCACTACAGCAGTACTTGGGAATGCCGAACGCCTCACACGCCATGCTTCTGCTGGTGGCGCCGACCACTTTCAGCTGTGCCGGACACGAGTCGTTCAGGTCAGAGTGTACGAACAATTCCTACAGAGGAGGACCACAGACATTGGAGATTATAGCTATCTACTAGGCCGACGTCGTATAAATCCAACCTACCCGCGCCGTCCAGAGTAACCAACGGCATGACCCGGCGTGACTGCATTCGATGGATCCGGAGCTGGTGAATCTCCCGGTGGTGGACTCACAGGAATAGAATGTTCTTCCCCAAATGCTTCACGATCATGAGGTGAGGACGGGAATGCAGGTGTAATCTTTTTATGATTATATAAAGGAAATCAGTGTTTCTTTATCAATGAGCTCCACATAAAAATCACATCCCACTGCCGCGAATTTATTTCTGGTGTGGGAAATAGAGTAATGGTGGTCTAAATCTGTTTAGAAATGGTGTCCATATTCACTCTCTCCTGCTTTCAAAAATAAAAAATAAAAAATTACTCTCTCCTGATTTGTTAAATGTCAGAGCTAGAGCAACAAATATTTTACTTTTGTGATTTGAGAGAGAGATTGCATATACCTCTCCATCGGCCAAAGTCACCGAGGTTGAGTTATTGCAGTTGAGTTCGAACGATTCGTTGAGGTAGCATCCCTCCTCTACTTCGAACATGCAATGAATTTCACATGAGGTTTTTCAATTACTTAGCGCTGCATTTGCTCTTAATGGTTATTTATTTCCGAATTTTCTGTATGCTACAAGAAAATAGGCTTATAATGACATAAATTCCTGTCATTAAATGCTTTTAATGACAGAAAAATTCTTGTCATAATCATGTCATAATAGTCTCTCTAGATAAAGGTTATTAATGACAGGAACTCACTCCTCTCATTATTGTCAAAACTTATTTAATGATAAGATTTTTCTCTCATTAGAAATCATCAACCATGATCATAAATCATGTCATTATAAATATCATTTGCCTCTCATTATATGTTTATGATTGTAAATTTAGTTTCCAAATTATATATATAAAAATTAAAACAATTACAATAATAGTTCAACACATTTCATTGAACATAAAATTTATCAATAAATTAAACTGATCAATTCAATTACATTTATGTTGCACATCAATGATGTGTCAAAGACACATGTTTATATGTACATTCTATTTGGTATCTATAAGGATTACAAAAATAATTTAAGTAAAATCTACAAACCGCTCATCATCTTTCAAAATCCTCATGCTTGATAATTTTGTGAACCAGCAAGAATTTTACAAAAGAGTGGGTTAGTGAGAACACAGAAACAAAATATTCCTTAGAATATATATATCCAACAACTCTACAAAGAATATATATATCTCCAATAAAGCTTTGCATTACTACTCCAACAAAAAAAAGTTCATTCTCATTACAGAATTTCATATCACTAGATAACATGATAAACGAAACCTAAATAGTATTTCCTCTTTGAAGTAAGAGAGAATATCGTTAGTATGTTGGATGGTAGTTTAGGTATGAGTCTGGATGAGAAGCTTGACGCGGCGCACTTGCTTGCGAAGAATATGGATTGTTTGCAAATGTTTAGAGGATTGCCACCAGATGCTCAAGCACGATATCTACAGAAATTGTTGAAAAACCAATTTTCTTAACTTGCGGTGTGAAGATGGAGATGTAAACTCAACTGCATCTTCTTTTTGATAATATATATTATGCATGTTTGATGTAAACGAGATTATCATTGAACGACCTAGTCATTAGCTATTTTGTTAGTTATGTGGTTGCAGTACTTCAAAAACTTGGGTTGCTAATATTTGCAACACTTTAGATGTATGGTTCTAGTTCTTTGTAAATTATACTGGGCTTTCTTTATTTTAATTCCTTTTTAGTCCTACTTTCTTAGTTTTGGAATGGGTTCTCTCTAATTTCAGAGGCAGGCTCTTACAATTTCTACAAGGTTCTTGTGTAGATCTGTTTTGAAAACAGATATAGTAGATTAATGAAATGAGTCAATAGTTCTTCCATATTTCTATTTCCGTTTAATTCTTTCAGAAATTTGAAAGAATTTATTCTAGCCACTTATGTAAGTAAAACTATTTTTATTGGTTTTAATTTGTGTTAAGAAATAAATGTATTTGACATGAGTTCTAGATTGTATTGGAATTATTGAGTTCGATTGCAGTATTATTAATGTTTCTGCATTTGATTTCTCAGTGTCTTGGATTTACTATATTTCTATGTTGCCAAAGTTGGTTCATTTCTCTTATATCCTAAATGTATGAATTTTAATTTTGAGTGGAGTATTTTTTTTTACCTAGGTTGTGATTTTTAAATACAAATACATAAATATTTAATAATTAATAAAATTAAATAGGGATTTTTTCATTATAGGACCTGAAAGATACACTAACAATCAAGTCGGGACCTTAAAGATAAATTTTATCAATTTAAGACCTGAACGATTCTAACATACCAATCCAACCCCTAAATTCAAATTGTTTCTAACGGTGTTAAAAAAAATGACAATCTCACTCTTACATGGCAACTACTCTCCACGTCACCTGTGATGTGCCTACCAATTAACTAATAATTAAAATATATAAAAAAATTATAGAGTACATACATGATAAAGAATTTTTAACCACCATTTCTCTTCTTCAAATAGAATTAACGCGTTCTTACCCGTAGATATTTGAAGAGCGTCTCTCCAAAATTCTAATAAAAATAAGATTGATGAAGAAAACGTGAGACGATGGTTGAGAATTTAAAAAAGTTAACGCGTTCTTACCTGTAGAATTCACTGCCAAAGTTTATACTTGTACATGGAGAGAAAAAATTGATAAATGGTTGAGTTAAATAAGTATTGAAAATAAAATATGAATAGAAGAAGAGTATTATTGAATATAGACGATGATTCAAAAATGAGTGGATAATTTTTTGAGAGGATGATGTTGGATTGTATACTAAAAGTCTAGCTTTTTGTATGAACAATGTTATAACAATTAATTTGAAATGAGAATCATATGATCAAATGATTGCATCTTATAATTTATTTATATGTTCGATGCAATAGTCCACTTACTTTATACTGTAGATAATATGTTGTGCGACAACACGCGGAAGATCATATTATCGGTTTCCTTATAAAGTATAAACTGATGCTCACAACCGAGATAGACGGGGACTCTCTATCGGGATGGTTGTAGTGTGGTTTGGTATTAGCTTGTCTTGGCTATAGAATCACATTAGTGCACTTGTGTGTATTGAGCAGGACCGCTTGAGATCGTTCGATTTATACTGACTTATAGGAGAACTTGATCTCAGTTATTATGGATGTTCGTGCTCTTAATCCCTATACAATAACCTCGACACATAGGGCAGTATGTATTTCTTTGATTCATCAATGGGTGAGATTTACATGCAATTAAATCAATAAACTCGGTGAGTTGGGAAGTAGTGCTGTCTCTATGGTGTGCTGTTGATTGTAGAAGGAATCCGTGTCCGTCATAGGTTGATGATGTCCCCTTGAGGAGCTCATAAGGATTATCATGTAAACCCTGCAGGTGGAATTTATTCCGACATGATAATGAGGTTGAGTGGTACTACTCTTGGATGAGATATTAATTAATTGAGTTGTCAGTAACTTAAATTAATTAATGGACATTGTATATCTTAAACATGGGGAGACTAACGGGCTCATAATAAGAAGGAGCCCAAAACGTAATTTTGGGATTGGTATGGTAGTGCAGTAATAATATTTTAGTGGAATATATTATTATTATTGGACTTAAGTATAAGCTTTGGGCTAAGCTTGGATACTTAAGCCCAATGGAGGCCCAACCCAATTTCTCCTCCTGGTCCCTGCTGTAGCCCATGTATATAAGTCACCTCAACTTATCTGGAACCCTAATCTAATTCATTATTCACGTGTGATGAGGGTTGAGAGCAGATTGAGTAGGTCTCGTAGATCGTCGCCCACACGACGTCGAGATCGGACTTGGGACATACAGCAGAAGACCGGAAGGTCGTTTGCTGCTGCAGTTTGTCATGTTCCAAAATTCATATAAAATCTTATAGTTCTTCGATTTTGATGTATTATATACTGATGAAAAGCCGTCGAAGAGAGGATCGTCTGAGCACAAAGATCACTCAATTCCGACATCAGAAGAGGAACTTATGGCTATTCTCGTGGGACTGCGCAGACTGCCAGCGAGAATTCAACCTCTACATCAACCCTTGGTGAAAGGTAATGCGTTTCATGTTTACTTGCTTCCGCTGTTTGTTAGAAATACATGGAACCCTAACGGGTCACGTTAACCAAACGATCGAATGCCAACAATTGGTATCAGAGCTTCGGTTTCGTGGTGAAGCGTGACATGTTAGGATAGGGTTTATGTGATTAATTTTTCGGAATTAGGATCACATGTTTAGGGTTTTGGTTTTATTGCGCAAACCATGAATATCCCTATGTAATATATACCCTATATCATATCTATTCGTCCATGGTTGTGTGTGAGAGGATTCGACGAAAACTGTTCGTCAATTTCACATGCAAGGAAGAAAGAGAGGGCAAAAAAATAGAATCACGCTTTTGAGAGAAAATCCAGCGTAGTGATATTGCAGAGGCAATAACCAGAGTTTAACGGTCGGATTGATCTGTAATTTGGTCAGCACATTCAGACCTTGTGGATGTACATTCTGAACGGTGGAGATCGAATTTGGAGCTTTTTCTTGCTGGGAGTACGCTGAAAACAGAAGCAGATATTTGGGCGATTCTGTTTTGCGCAGTCGAGAGAAAAGTGCCGTTTCTGACAAACTAATCGTTGGATCGAGCTGTAATTTGGTCAACACGTTCACACCTTGTGGATGTACATTCTGAACGGTGCAGATCGAATTTGGAGCCTTTTCTTGCTGGGAGTACGCTGAAAACAAAAGCAGATATTTGGGCGATTCTATTTTGCGCAGTCGAGAGAAAAAAGCCGTTTCTCACAAAATAACCGTTGGATCGATCTGTAATTTGGACAGAATGTTTTGGACGTATAGTAGTAAATTCTGGACGGTAGAGATTGGATTCTGAGGTTCTTTCTGTTTCAAACTACGAACGACAGTTGGTGTAGTTTGGTGTTGCGCGTTGGGCTGAACTTGGTTCCATGCAAGTAGGCCCTTGGACGAGCGACAGTCCGGGCGAGGGGCGCTCGTCAAGGCACTTGGGACGCTCCCTGACATAATTGGCGGTGGGATATGACGATGGACGTCTTGGGGCACAAGCAATCCTGCTTGTTGCGTAAGGCATCGATTCCACAGTAGGAGTGTCGGACAAGACATTAAAATTTAGAGGAGTTTTTATTCCTAATATATATAACTGTCATAATTGATTTAATTGTCTATTATTGTTATATATATATATATATATATATATGGATGTCTGATCTCTATGATTTATTGTCTTATATAGAAGCATGCTAGATTGCGTATTATATTTGGTATATTATATGCATGTATTGCTAGAGTGTTGGATAAGACATCCAATTTTAAGAAAACTAATTCCTAATATATAACTGCCATAATAGATTGTATATTATTGTTATATATGGATGTCGAATTAATTCCTAATATATGACTGCTATAATTGATTTAATAATCTATTATTGTCATATATGAATGTCGAATTAATTCCTAATATATAACTGCTATAATTGATTGTCTATTATTGTTATATATGGATGTTGAATTGATTCCTAATATATAACTGACATAATTGATTTAATTATCTATTATTGTTATATATGGTTGCTCGTCGATATCGAAGATTTTGATAATCTAGACGATATGACGATCGATATCAATAGTTTCGGAATTTTGATAATCTTGATATTTTTCGAATATTTGATAATCTAGTCGATATCGATGATTTTGATAATCTGGACGACATCGACGGTCGATATCGATGGTTTCGAAAATTGGACAATCTGGAAATTTTGAAAATTTGATAGTCTGGAAGTCTTTGCTGATATTCGTGCCTGGTGGCGAACAATCGAATTCGCTGATATATAACTGTTAATGATTGATTTAATTATTGATTATTGTTATATATGTATGCATGACTCTCTGTGATTTACTGCCTTATGTGCCGTAATAGAAGCATGCTAGCGTTGCGTATTTTATTCTGAATATCATATGCATGTAAAAACCCTCGGTGTTAAATTACTAAGTGGGAGAGGGGATTGGTAAATATTCCCGCGGCCTCCATTATTGGTTTGTAAGTGATGTGAGTAAACTTGCGTGTTGGCAATAGGCCTTCCTCCCTAACGGATGAGTTTATTCACGGATCACTGGTACAGACTTCATTACATAATTATTGTTTGTAATGTGGTACATGAACTTGCGTGTTGGCAATAGGCCTTCCTCCCTAACGGATGAGTTTATGTGGGGCTCACTGGTACAAACTTATAATTGATGATTGTAGGAAGCTATCCGAGCGCGTGTGTACTTCTCCAACTGTAAGGCACACAAGCTCACGCAGTGGACTTGGGATCAAATAATGGTGTACACTTAGGTGTAAATAATTAGTATCCTCCCCAACGGAGTCACTGCTATTATTTGCATGGCTAAAGAGGAACCGACTATTAATTATTTTGTCATAAAGTTAGGTTGACAAATGAAATTAATGGGTAAAACCTTCTCTTGTAAATGTTTGGGTTTGTAAACGTCCACACTAACGTGGCTTGCAGACTCACGGTGCTTGAGATGTCGGTGAATTTTATTTTTATATAGTTTTGAGGGAATCAATATAAAAGGATAAAATTCGAAGATTTGATCGGTATATTTATTTATGATTCTCTGTAATTTCAAATGGTTTTATCTCGCTTATTGTTAACTAAAAGAAATTATATTTACTGATCCAAAATTAGATGATTAGAAAAGAATCTAGTTTTGATTTTACTGCTTAAGAAAATAAAAATGTGTTCTCCCTTAAAGATGTTCATGATGCCTATTAAAGTCTCTAGTGGATAGGTGAGATGTTCATAGAAATATGATGGTCTCATGTAACTCTTCGGATACTTGAGTAAGTTAAAAGGCGGTAGGTCATGATTGAAGTTGATGAATGAATTAGATACATGGAATAGAAGTTGAAGGGGAAACCTAAGTCAATTTTATTCTCCATAATTTACTAGATGTTTTGAGTAAGTTTCTCCTGAATTACAAGAGGTTGTATATGGTGGGAAACTTCTGACAAAACATGTGGTAAAGAAAATTCAATTTCATAAAAGGAGTGAACAAGGATAGAATCTTACTTGCTAGTCGTTGAAGCATGATTAGTGATGGCACCTACTTATACATTGTGTAGATACCGGAATCACTAAATGTTTATTACTATTATTTTATACATGGATAATACTATGAGAGTAGTGGCTGTTGCAGTGGGAGTTGTTTATTTATCTTACGATATGAATAAACGTTTGATTTTATGAAATTGTCTTTACGTACATTTTCATAGAAAGAATTTGATTTCGGTTTCTATGCATTAATAGATGGATACTCCATTTCATTTAAATGACATGGTCATTATAATGAATGATAGAGTTGTAATCTGTTATGGTACGTTGGTGAACAATTTGTACACTCTTAAATCATGTTTATCCCCTGGATGCGACAAATAGTAATTAATAATGAGTCTTCTAATCTAGTAGGAGAAAGGTACCTTCAGAAATGAATTTCCCACCTTAATGGTGTGACGAATAGAAGGAATAGCACTCTTATGGTAGTGATTAGATAGATGATGAATTATTTGGAATTACTAAATTCATTTTATGGATATGCCCTAGGAACAGTAATTCGTAAGAATGTTTTTCTGTTTGTGGGATATCCTAGAAAAATGAAGGATGATTTATTTAGTCCACAAGATCGAAGAGTGATTGTTAACATAAACACTAGATTTTTGGAAAAAGGACTATGTAATAAATCAAATACCCATGTATAAGTTGTTCTAAAGGAAGTGAGAGGAAAACACAAAGTATTAGTACCAAGTGTACAAGAGGATATACCACAAGGTAAACTGCGACGCGTGTCACATCTGATACACAATTGCGTGTAGTGCCTTGTCGTAGTGGGAGGGTTCTTCGACAACTTGTAAGATACATGTTTTGGGAAAGTCGTGAGACTTGGTCCCTCGCAAATATGAAATGGACCCACGGATACGACGAAGCACTACAAGTTAGAAATGCCTAATCCTAGCAAAGTGCAATGAATATTAAAATAGAACGATTTGAAATTAGGTCTGGATGCTTGTTGAACCGCTAAATGGCGTAAAAGCCATTGGAAGCAGGCATGCAAGAATAAAAGAGGATCATAGAATAAGGTGAAAACCTTGGAAGCAAGCTTGTTACGAAAAGGTATACTCAGAAAGAAGGGTTCGATTATGAGAAAACCTGTTCGCCGGTAGCTATGCCTAAGTTGATCCGAACTCTTTTATTTGTTGCTACTCATATGAAATATGAGGGATAGCAAATAGATGTCGAGACAGCTTTCCTGATTGGAAGTCTTAAGGGAAACATCTATGTGAAGCAACCAGAGTGATTCATTGCAAAGAGCTAAGAGCATTGTGATAGTGAGCTTAAAAGTGTCCATTAATGGACTAAAACAAGCTTCAAGATCATGAAACATCCGTTTTGATGAGGTAATCCAGTGACATGGATCTAATCAATGATCGGATGGGTCTTGTGTATTGAAAAGAGTGATGGAAACGTGGTGGTATTTCTTGTACTATACGTAGATGATATATTGCTCATTGGAGACAATGAAAGAGTATTGTCGGGCGTATGTATATGGATAATAACGCGGTATGAAATGAAGGACTTAAGAAGAGCAAAAATATCCTTTTGATCACGGTAATACGGATCACAAGAAAGGATATTATGCTTGTCTCAAGCTTCATGAATTGATACGATCCTTACTTGTTTTAGCAAGTGACTTTATCTAAGAAAATATGTCTTGAAACACAAAAGGAAGATAAAGGTGACGAAAGCGGTTCCTTATGCTTCGGCGAATAAGGAAGCTTAATCTTAGGAATGCTATGCGCGAGAATGAATATCTATTTTGCTGAACGCATGAACAGTGGGTATCAACGTAACCCGGAACAAGAATGATGAACTGTGGTAAGACATATATGAAGTGCCTGAGAAGGACTGTAAATTATATGTAAGCTTACTGGGCAAATTCACTGCTTCTTGTGGATTACGTAGATTCGGATTTTTTAGTCAGATTGGACGGCAGTAAATCCACCTCAAGGTTATGTGTTTAATTTTAGGAAGTTGAGTCATAATGTGGAGGAGTGTTATATATAAATATATTTCAGACTCCGGACTCCATCATGGAAAGATGATAAATTGGAGCCTATAAGGCAGCCAAAGTATCTCTATGACTCTAGAAACTTCAAGATAGACTTCGAAGTGTTTCTAAGTTTGTCCAAGGATATCACAATTTATATTGATGATATTGGTGCAGTTGCAAACTTGAAGGAATCACGAGCCCATAAGGCAATTAAACACATGGAGTGCAAGTACCACCTGTTACAAGAAATCGTATGATGAGGGGAAGGTTGTTGTCGCCTAGATTGCATCAGATGATGACCTAGTAAATCCATTTACAAGGATATTAAGGCAAGAGCTTTTAATGGTCGTGTAGTGGGAGTGGATAATTTTTTGAGAGGATGATGTTGGATTGTATACTAAAAGTCTAGCTTTTTGTATGAACAATGTTATAACAATTAATTTGAAATGAGAATCATATGATCAAATGATTGCATCTTATAATTTATTTATATGTTCGATGCAATAGTCCACTTACTTTATACTGTAGATAATATGTTGTGCGACAACACGCGGAAGATCATATTATCGGTTTCCTTATAAAGTATAAACTGATGCTCACAACCGAGATAGACGGGGACTCTCTATCGGGATGGTTGTAGTGTGGTTTGGTATTAGCTTGTCTTGGCTATAGAATCACATTAGTGCACTTGTGTGTATTGAGCAGGACCGCTTGAGATCGTTCGATTTATACTGACTTATAGGAGAACTTGATCTCAGTTATTATGGATGTTCGTGCTCTTAATCCCTATACAATAACCTCGACACATAGGGCAGTATATATTTCTTTGATTCATCAATGGGTGAGATTTACATGCAATTAAATCAATAAACTCGGTGAGTTGGGAAGTAGTGCTGTCTCTATGGTGTGCTGTTGATTGTAGAAGGAATCAGTGTCCGTCATAGGTTGATGATGTCCCCTTGAGGAGCTCATAAGGATTATCATGTAAACCCTGCAGGTGGAATTTATTCCGGCATGATAATGAGGTTGAGTGGTACTACTCTTGGATGAGATATTAATTAATTGAGTTGTCAGTAACTTAAATTAATTAATGGACATTGTATATCTTAAACATGTGGAGACTAACGGGCGCATAATAAGAAGGAGCCTAAAACGTAATTTTGGGATTGGTATGGTAGTGCAGTAATAATATTTTAGTGGAATATATTATTATTATTGGACTTAAGTATAAGCTTTGGGCTAAGCTTGGATACTTAAGCCCAATGGAGGCCCAACCCAATTTCTCCTCCTGGTCCCTGCTGTAGCCCATGTATATAAGTCACCTCAACTTATCTGGAACCCTAATCTAATTCATTATTCACGTGTGATGAGGGTTGAGAGCAGATTGAGTAGGTCTCGTAGATCGTCGCCCACACGACGTCGAGATCGGACTTGGGACATACAGCAGAAGACCGGAAGGTCGTTTGCTGCTGCAGTTCGTCATGTTTCAAAATTCATATAAAATTGTACAGTTCTTCGATTTTGATGTATTATTTACTGATGGAAAGCCGTCGAAGAGAGGATCGTCTGAGCACAAATATCACTCAATTCCGACATCAGAAGAGGAACTTATGGCTATTCTCGTGGGACTGCGCAGACTGCCAGCGATAATTCAACATCTACATCAACCCTTGGTGAAAGGTAATGCGTTTCATGTTTACTTGCTTCCGCTGCTTGTTAGAAATACATGGAACCCTAACGGGTCACGTTAACCAAACGATCGAATGCCAACAGATGATTCAAAAATGAGTGGAGAATTTATTAATATGTTAAATATTATATGAGTATCTACGTTCTTATAAAAAACTTGCATAGCTTGATTTGCTTTGTTTTCATTATGGTGGAATTTGAGATGATGTCTTATCTAATAAAATGTTATTTGATGTTATTTAAATGCTCATGTGATGTTAGATAAAATGTCCCAATAATATATTAATGCATTCGGGGTCCAAAATATAATTTGATGTTATTTAAATGCTCATGCGATGTTAGATAAAATGTCCCAATAATATATTAATGCATTCGGGGTCCAAAATATAATTTGATCAAACGAAACAATGAATCCTTCATTACTAAATTATATTGATGTTTTAAAGATTTTTATGAATTCGATAAAAGCGTTTAACTTTTTATTTTGCCTTTTAAATTGCTAGCCTTGCGTTTTGTAGGACATTTACTTGAAATTTAGTGAAATTCATTCTTGATAAAATTTGTATCGAGTAATTGTAGGATTGAACGTTTGGAAAAGTAAGTATTTTATTGAATGACTCACACAATATTTTACAATAATATACTTTTTCACATTCAAGACACACTCTTAAAGACATACACTCTCTTTCTCAAGATACACTCTTACTGCACTCACAACCGTAACTTACAGCTTAAATTCTCTATTTTTTACTCTTGCTTTTATTACATGATATCTACTCATATAGTCGTATTTATAGAAATCATATGTCAGTGGATTAGTGATGGGCGTTTTCTTTGCATGCAAAATTAATCCCCAAGTATTAAGGATCAATGGCAGCTTAAGCAAGTGACCAAGTTAAATATTGAATTCAACGGACGGCGTATTATCAATTTAATTATTTACTAAATTAATTAAGACGAAAGGCAATAAAGGTTGATGGATTTAATTAACAAATATTAAACAATTATTTAAAATAACAAATAAATTAGGAACTAGGAAAATACGAAAGTGAAACAAGTAGGAGAATATGTAGCTCTAGGATAATCCAGTTTTACTCATTAATTTCCCTTTCGTGTATCAATGTCCGACTCTACCTTGTGGAATAAGGACGCATCACTAAGCCATGCAAATCTACTCCATAGACACAAGTAAATATGCGTGTAACACGTGTGAATAACCTTGGAGCAAGAGATATAATTTCACCCTCCTTTCTAGGTATCAATTATTTTCCTGGCCAATTGGTACTCTAACCCGATATGATCTCCCTTTATAGTTACTATAAAATTATCCTCTTTATCCTACTTACTAACCCGAATTAAATTCAATTAATAAAAATTCATATATGATAGTTCTAATGAATCTTCGAAGTCCCCTTACTTAGAATCATAACATAGAATCATGCTCAGCAGTGAACCAATAACCAATATATGTATTCAGACTCTACATAACAGTTGAAGATGCACAAAAACAACTCTAAGTATGAATTTAAAATGCATAGTCTTATATAAAATAATTCCACAAGTAGTGTTGTACGGAGTATACACACGAAAGTTCAATCAATTCATAAAAACCTTCAAAACCCTAGATCTACCAAAATAGTTATAGCCCATGATGTTGCAAAGAACAATCATGGGTGTTGGATAGATCTTACCCATATGTCTGAAAAATACAAGATAAATTAGGAAATAAATAAAACCCTAGATGTGGGTGTCGTCCCATCCTTCTCCATCTTGAATCCTCCTCTTGGTTCTCCTCTTGATTTAGCAGACGAATCTTCAAAGTGATGGATGGATGGAGGGAAGGATGTGGATAATGGTTGGGGGGTGATCCCCCCTTGTGGGGTGTAGGATGATTGTAAGCTCTCTTAATGAACCTTGGATGGGCTTTTTAGATGAAAACATGCAGATACACGCACTGGAGTGTAAAAACCGCACAGATCTGAAAATTCACGACCTAGTTCGATCAAAGTATTTCTAGTCGAACTAGATTGGCATTATTGAACTATGGTCGAACCGCATGTCTATAAACTAAAATTTTATCTTCTGGTCCAGTTAGACTTGACTTCTGTAACTCAACCAAAATGTCTTGGTCGAACTACGGTCGAACTGCATGTGCAGTGTCACTATTTTGCACATAACTTTCACATCCAAACTCAGATTTGAGTGATTCTTGCACTCACGCGATTCTATATTCCTTGACTCTCTATCCATATAAAGAACTTACAAAAAATCCAACATTTGAAGATGTTACAAGCCATGAAATTTGAAATAGCTATGCTGAGTAGGAACAGTTTGCACGATGTTACCATTTTGATCATAACTTTCTTGTTTGAATTCCGACTGAGGTGTTTCTTGTGCTAAAATGATCCTCTCTTCTGTGATTTTCCAACCATGTATCAAACTTATAATTTTGAGCTTCACACAAAATACAGAAAAATTACACAAGTTGGACGTGTATTTTTTCAGCATTCTTGCACAAGTTGCACATTTTCTCCAACTTTGCACTTTTGATCATTTTCCCCCAAAAACACAATAAAAACCTCAAATGCACCTTTTTCTCACGTATATCGAATATAATACACTTGTGCTAATATGTGACAATAATTTTCATAAAAAAGGTGTTAAATTGGACACTAAAACACGTTTATTTTCACTCTCATCAATCCCCCAAACTTACCCCTTGCTCGTCCCGAGGCAACAAAATAAAAATAAAGAGAAAGAGCAAGAAAATTAGCTAGAAAACAAGGACTATGACTAAAGTACCCCATTCATAATACAATTATCCTCAACTTAAGTCATGCAACTCTCATTACATGTAATACTCATTCATAGCATACAAGATAAGACAATCACCACCAATTCGAATGCTCTATTGACATGTTCTCACGGGAAGTATATATCACTCGCACTCAAGTTTAAAAGATGTACACTTATAGGTTAATGTGTTTACGCTCAAATTCAATTCAAGTGCATGCATAACCATAAGCTTGCCAAATATCTCAAACTCTCCACCACTAACAATGAGATCAAAAATGACTTTTCATTTGGATGTAATGTTGGTTCTTTGGTTAAGGTAGGAAATATATAGATAAGTAACTCAACTTCGGATCAATCAAGTCACGATCAATCATGATCTTCATTCTTCTTACTCACTTCAATTAAGCACACATCCTCCTCAACTCTTTCATTTTTCTCCTTCAAACATCACATTTTTTTCCTTCTCTTTTAATTTCTTTTTTCTCAAGGTACCAGTTTTCAGCACTACCTATCGCATCCTTCATAGGGTACTTGATTTAAGCACTACTCCATGATTCTCCTTAGATGCATATTCAAGTTCAATCACTATTTCAACACCAATTTCATTCATTCCCAAGCTATTATCAAACTTCATAAACACACTTTGAAAAGTAATTAATTCTCGTCATGATAGAATCAAGGCTAAAAAAATTCAGATGCTCAAAATGTTTATTTCTCGTAGGCTGCCAAAGAATGAGGTTTTTAGGCTCAATGGGGCTAACTACGGATAAACTTTATTTGGTAGGGAATTATTTGGCTAAGTGACTCATGAATTCAAGGATGACCTAAAATCATCACCCATCATCTAACACACATGTTGTTTCAAATGAGACAAGTGGCAAGTTCTAGAATACACACACAAGAATGATACTCACCAGAAAAAAAATATCATGTGATTATGTACATGATCAACGGGGCTCAAAATCTCAGATGAGTTTTTAACAAATAATAGAGCACTATTCATGGTAAGTAATATCTCACAAGTACACATCGAACTTCATACAACAATATAATTCAATTACACTTTCTTCATCAATTTCAAGAGCATATGAATTTTAGGCACAATTTAAAATAATATAAGCTCAAATGGATCACCAAAAAAAAGATCACAATCCTTCCACTCCTATTAATTAAAAGCACACATAAAAATTAGAATAAGGAAATGATGGTACCTGATTTTTCTTCAACGTATTCACGAGCTCCTTGAGTTTTTCAACTCGGCCAGGTCAAAGCCTCAGTGTAGAACTCATCTTGCCACTCTTTACCTTTTTGTATTATTAAAACTCAAACACACTTCATCATCACAGATTTCATCAATAATAAAATAAGAGAAATAAAAAAAATCAACAAGACGCAAAATTAAAAACTCGACACCTAACTCTAGAAAACACATAAAAATAATACATGAAACATTTGGTAAGTTGTAAAAAATTAACATACCAACACCGGTTAAAATATTAATATGCCGTAAAAAATCAACCCCCTAACAAACAAACAACAAGACGAAAGGAAAAATTATACCCCCAGTACTCATAAGACGAGGTAAGTACATCACACACCCACCAAACTTAGTAAAAATATACATCGAAACTAAGTTTGAAAAGAGATGTAATTGCCGAAGCGTGCGCACCTCAAATATAATAACTCCTCACTCATACGAAAGAAATAATAAAGCAATAAATGGAAGGGACAAGCCCCCAACAGGCGCTCATGTTTAACGTCAGAGAGTCACGATGGTATACTATTTTTTAGACTACTGGATCAGAGGGTTGTCTTCTCGCATCCTCACCTTCAAATACTTTCTTTCCCTCTTCTTGTCTACACTCAGCATCTCACCTTTCTTGGTCACTAAAATATGATCCTCAAAATTTTCTTCCTCCCATGGCTGTCTAGACTCCTCCTTGTCAATCTTTCACTCAAATTCAGAATCATCTGTCCAATTAAAATCAAGATTAAACAAGTTAGAAACCACTGTTGGCGTTCGATCGTATTGTTAACGTGAACCGTTAGGGTTTCATGCAATTCTACTGCAGCGGAAGAATAAGAGTTGATTCGTATTACCTTTCACCAGGTTGATGTAAAGGATGATCAAAAGTAGTAAACAACCTTCCGATCTTCTGCTGTATTTTCAAGTTCGATCTTGACGTCGTGTGGGCGACGATCTTCAAGATCTCCTCAATCTGCTTTCTACCCCTCTCTAATGTGTTTTAGGTGTGTGAATTAGGGATCCAGATAAGTTGAGGTGACTTATTTATAGGCTACAGCAGGGACCAGTAGGAGAAATTAGAGTTGAACCTCCATTGGGCTTAAGTATCCAAGCTTAGCCCAAAGCTTATACTTAAGTCCAATAATAATAATATATTCCACTAAAATATTATTACTGCACTACCGTTCTAATCCCATAATTACGTTATGGACTCCTTCTTATTATGAGTCCGTTAGTCTCCACATGTTTAAAATATACAATGCCCATTAATTAATTAAGTTACTGACAACTCTATTAATTAATATCTCATCCGAGAGTAATACTACTCAACCTTATTATCATGCCGGAATAAGTCCACCGGCAGGGTTTACATGATAATCCTTATGAGCTCATCAAGGGGACATCATCAACCTACGACAGACATGGATTACTTCTGCAATCAACAACACACCATAGAGACAACACTATTTCCCAACTCACTAAGATTATTGATTTAATTACATGTAAATCTTACCCATTGATGAATAAAAGAAATACATACTGCCTTACGTGTCGAGATAATTGTATAGGGATTAAGAGCACGAAAATCTATAATAAAAGAGATCAAGTTCTTCTATAAGTCAACATAAGTCGAACGATCTCAAACGGTCCTGCTCAATACACAAAGTGCACTAATGTGATTCTATAGTGAAGATAAACCAATATCAAATCACACTACAACCATACCGATAGAGAGTTCCCATCTATCTCAGTTGTGAGCATCTGTTTATACTTTATAAGAAAACCGATAATATGATATTCCACATATTGTCGCACAACATATTATCTACAGTATAAAGTAAGTGGACTATTGCATCACAAAACGCAATCATTTGATCAATTATTCTCATTTCAAATAAATTATTATAACATTGTTCATACTAAAGCTATGCTTTTAGTATACAATCCAACAATCTCCCACTTACACTAAAAGACTATGCTGCCATGTCTTCTACCCTACATCTGATTCCCACTCCCACTACACGACCATCAAATGCTCTCGCTTCAAAGTCCTTGTAAATGGATTTACTAGGTTATCATCCGATGCAATCTAGGAAATTAAAACCTTCCCCTCATCATACTATTTCTCGTATAAGGTGGTACTTGCTCTTAATGTGTTTAATTGCCTATGCACTTGTGATTCCTTCAAGTTTGCAACTGCACCATTATTATCACAATAAATTATGATAATCTTGGGCAAACTAAGAAAACACATCCATTCCATCATGAAGTCTCTAGAGTCATACATATACTTTGGCTGCCTTAGAGGCTCCAATTCATCATCTTTTTTTTGGTGGAGTCCGAAATATATTTCTATATAACACTCCTCCATATTATGGCTCTACTTCCTAAAATTAAACACATAACCTTTGAGGTGGATTTACTACCGTCCCTATATGATATGAAAAATCTGAATCTGTGTAACTCATAAAAAGCAGTGAATCTGTTCGATAAGTCCACATATAATTCCTAGTCCTTTTCAGGTACATAAATATATGTCTTACCGCAGTTCAACATTCTTATTTCAGGTTAACTTGATAACCACTGTTCATGCCTTCGGCAAAACAGATATCCATTCTTGTGCATAGCATTCCTTAGATTAAGCTTCCTTATTCGCCAAAGCATAAGGAACCACTTTCATCTCCTTTATCTTCTTTGTGTCATGACACATTTCCTTAGAGAAAGTTACATGCTAAAATGAGTAAGGATTGTATCATTTCATGAAATTTGAGATAAGCATAACATCCTTTCTTATGATCTGTATTACCGTGATCAAAAGGATATATTTTGCTTTTCTTAAGTCCTTCATTTTATACTGCTTTATCAATCATACCCATACGCCCGACAATACTCTTTCATTGTCTCAAATGAGCAAGATACCATCTACGTATAGTACAAGAAATACCATCATATTTTCGTCACTCTTTTCAATACACAAGACACATCCGAACATTGATTAAATCCATGATACTAGATTTCCTCATCAAAACATATGAAATTTGAGTTTAAAGCTCGCTTTAGTCCATCGAAGGACAATTTTAAACTTACACTCAAAATGCTCTTAGCTCTTTGCAATGAATCATTCTGGTTGCTACACATAGATGTTTTCTTCAAGACTTCCAACCACGGAAGTTGTCTTGACATCTATTTGCTATACCTCATAGTTTAATATGAGCATCAATAAAAGAATCTGGATCGACTTAAACTTAGCTACAGGCGGAAAAATTTTCTCATACTCGAACTCACCCTTCTTTCTGAGTGTACCTCATGCAACAAGCCTTGTTTCAAAGTATCACCTTACCGTCTGATCCTCTTTTTTTTGTAAAACCACCTCCAATGGCTTTCACACCATTATGCAGTTCTACAAGCACCCAGACCTAATCTAGAATCCATAGATTCTATTTCAGAAATCATTGCAACATGCTAAGATATCGCATTTTATCTTGTAATGCTTCGTCGTAATCGTGGGCCAAATTTATATTTACTAAGGACCAAGTCTCTCGACTTTCCCAAACATAAATCTCTCAGGTTGTAGAACAACCCTCCTACTACGATAAAGCGCTACACGTAATTGTGTATCAGATGTATCATGCGTCGCAGTTTCCTTGTGGTATATCCTCTTATACAATTGGTACTAATACTTTGTGTTTTTCCCTCTCACATCTTTTAGAACAATTTATACATAGGTTTGTGATTTATTACATAGTCCTTTTCCACAAATCTAGTGTTCGTGTCAACAATCACCCTTAGATCTTTTAGACTAAATAAATCACCCATCATTTTCTAGGATATCCCACAAACAGACAACCATCCTTACGACATGCTGTTTCTAGGGAATACCCATAAAATAAATTTAGTCATTCCAAATAACTCATCATCTATCTAACCATTTCTATAAGAGTCCTATACCTTCTTTTCGCCACACCAGTCGACTGGGATTTTCTCGGTGTTGACAACTTGGGATTCAATCCCAACCTCTGATCAACAACTCCTAAACTATCCTAAGAGGTACTCGCCACCACGATTCAATTGTAAATGATTTGATATATTTTTGATGACCCTTCACCGCATGTGCCATGCAAATCTGAATTAATCATAGTACTTAGACTTGTGGTGCATCAAAATTATATCTCACCACCTCTCACAGGGATAATCTTAGGACTGCATAAATTAGATTAAACAAATTCCTACATATCTATGATTCTACACCCCTTTGCCTTATAAAGCAATCATGACCTAGTTTAAGATGACAGAAGGTATGTTTGGTTCATATCCGAAGGTTCCTTTCTCTTATTTAGATTAGAAGACGCGTTATTATTATAATTTGTTGCATCTGTGGGATAAACATGATTTAAGAATATACAAATTGTCACTAACGTACCACAACATATTATAGCTCCATCCCTCATCACTATGACCACGTCATTTAAATGAAATGGAGTATCCATCCGTAAATGCACAGAAACTGAAATGAAAATATTTATATGAAAACGTATGTAAAGATAATTTCACATAATCAAACGTTTATTCATATCAGAAGATAAATAAACAACTCCCACTGCAATAGTCACTACTTTCGTAGTTTTACCCATGTACTTAATAATCTCATCATCACTTAGTTACACGCTTTTAGTGATTCCGGTATCTACACACAATGTGTCAGTAGATACCATCACTAATCATGTTTCAACAACTAGTGAATGAGATACTAACCTTGTTCACATCTTGATGAAATTGGATTTTCTTCACCACATGTTTTGTCAGAAGTTCTCCACCATATACAACCTCTCGTATTTCAGGTAGAACTTACTCAAAACATCTAGGCAAATTATGAAAATTAAATTGATCTAGGTTTCCCTTTTAATTTATATTCCAATCATTCCCAATTCATTCATCAACTTAACCATGACTTCCTGTCTTTTAACCTCACTCAAGTATCCGAAGAGTTGCATGAGACCATCATATTTCTATGAACCTCTCACCTCTTCACTAGAGATTTTAATAGGCATCACAGAACATCCTTAGTGAGAACACATTTTCATTCCTAAGCAGTAAATATCAAAACCAAGATTCTTTTCTAATCATCTAATTTTGGACAAGTAAATATGTTTCTTTCAGTAAACAATAAGCAAGATAAAACCATTTGAAAATTTAGAGAATCATAAAAAAATACACCGATCAAATCTTCGAATTTATCCATTTATATTGATTCCCTCTAAATAATATAAAATATAAATTCACCTATATCTCAAGCGCCGTGAGTCTGTAAGCCACGATAGTGTGGACGTTTACAAACCTGAACATTTACAAGAGAAAGTTTTACCCATGAATTTCATTTGTCAACCTAACCTCATGACAGAATAATTAATAGTTGGTTCCTCTTTAGCCATGCAAATAATAGCAGTGACTCCGATGGGGAGGATACATATTATTTACACCTAAGTGTACATTATTATTTGATCCAAAGTCCACGGCCCAAGGTTATGTGCCTTACAGATGGAGAAGTACACACGCGCTCGGATAACTTCATACAATCATCAATTATAAGTTTGTACAGTGATCCGCAAATGAACTCATCCAATTGGGAGGAAGGTTTATGCCAACACGCAAGTTCATGTGCATCACATTACAAACAATAATTATTTAATGAAGTATGTACCAGTGATCCGTGAATAAACTCATCCGATGGAGAGGAAGGTCTATGCCATCATGCAAGTTTACTCACATCACTTACAAACCAATAATGGATGCCGCAGGAATTTTTACCAATCCCCTCTCCCACTAAGTTATTTAACACCAAGGATTTTTATATGCATATAATATTCAGAATAAAAAATGTAACCTAGCATGCTCCTATTACAGCAAATAAGGCAGTACATCACGGAGAACATGCATCGCATATATAACAATAATCAGCTAATTAAATCAATTATTAACAGTTATATATCAGCAAATTCAATTATTCACCACCAAGCACGAAATGCGGGCAACGTAAATAGGGATCGACCTCCCCAATGAGGTCACAGGGATCGACCCTAAAACCCTAAACCTAATCTAAAAATTAAAAGCTGATCTTCTCAAATTTTCCTCCAGAATTCCTTGCCCGGTAACCTAATCCACCAGCCCAGCACCCTGATCCTTAACCCAGAACACCAGTCTTTCCGCGCATCTATCGTTCGTCATGATGCTCTGCAAATTCACACCTGTCCATCTGTCATCGTGCCACCTTCCGTGCACCAATGAAAAGCCTCCGTGCGTGCCAAACGGGTGCAATGCCCGCCGATCCGCATGCTAACATGCATCACATGTCCACACATGGTAGCTAATGTGTGAAGGTTTTCTCATCACTCAGCAATGAGCATGCACGAAAACCTCTCACCCAGTAGGTAACGTGCTTCCACTCGACAACACGCACACCAACATGCTCATCCGGCAGACCACCCGGTGTATGACCTTCATCGTGTGTCCTTGGCACAAACCGTGTGCCAGATGCTCCTCGCACACCAGAAACCTTGCGCTAATAACACGATTCCAGTGCCAACTCTGCCTTTTCCACTCACGCCCGGTAAGTGATGGAAGTCGTGCCCCGCAAGCTACTCATCTGCAAGCAGATGCACACGATTCGTGCGTTCTTTTGTGCATGCAAAATTCCTCCGTGTGAGCATATGTGCTTGCCACCGCTTGGCATCTGCTTCCGTGCGCGCCATCAACATCACACGATGCCACCGTGTTGCAGATCCCTCGCACGCCAATTACCGAGCTTCATGCCCCAGCATGCATGATATCTGCTTTGCGTACTTGGCTTCACACAAGGATTGCACTTGCTAATTTGTGGCAACACACGGCAGCCTCTGAGCGTTAACTGCTCGCCACCATGTGCGATATTCCACCAATGCCCGGCTTAAGTCGTGCATGTATTGATGTGTCAATCTCCCTGCATCCTACATGACAGCCACCATGCGTTCACAAGTATTATCACACGACACCAAGCACGATGCCACATCTGCCATTCTGCTTGACATGCTCAGAAATCCGCAGGACTTGCCCAGAATTTAGCCTGCTATCACCTGCCTTGCAAGGCCTTCATCATGCATAGTGCCTGCCATGCACGGCCTTTGCCATGTGCCACTTAGTCTTCTCCAGGCATGATTTCAAAATAGGTTCTCATTGATTGTCCCACAGTAACATCGATAATAAAATAGGGAATATACTGGCCCAATAAACTCATACCAAAACCCTAATCTCATATGCGACTCTAATTCGTAAAATCAATTACATAAACACATTAACCCTAGCCTAACGTGTCATGCTTTACCATGAAACTGAAGCTCTGATACCAATTGTTGGCATTCGATCGTTTTGTTAACGTGAACCATTAGGGTTCCATGCAATTCTACTGTAGCGGAAGCATAAGAGTAGTATCGTATTACCTTTCATCAGGGTTTATGTAGAGGATGATCAGCAACAACAAATAACCTTCCGATCTTCTGCTGTATTCCCTAGTCCGATCTTGATGTCATGTGGGCGACGATCTTCAAGATCTCCTCAATCTGCTTCCTACCCCTCTCTAATATGTTTTAGGTGTGTGAATTAGGGATCCAGACAAGCTGAGATGACTTATTTATAGGCTACAGCAGGGACAAGGAGGAGAAATTAGAGTTGAGCCTCCATTGGGCTTAAGTATCCAAGCTTAGCCCAAATTTTATACTTAAGTCCAATAATAATAATATATTCCTCTAAAATATTATTACTGCACTACCGTTCTAATCCCATAATTATGTTATGGGCTCCTTCTTATTATAAGCCTGTTAGTCTTCCCATGTTTAAGATATACAATGACCATTAATTCATTAAGTTACTGAAAACCCCATTAATTAATATCTCATCCGAGAGTAGTACCACTCAACCTTATTATCATGCCAGAATAAATCCACCTGTAGGGTTTACATGATAATCCTTATGAGCTTCTCAGGAGGACATCATCAACCTATGACCGACACAGATTTCTTCTACAATCAACAACACACCATAGAGACAACACTATTTCCCAACACACCGAGATTATTGATTTAATTGAATGTAAATCTCACCCATTGATAAATTAAAAAAATACATACTGTCTTACGTGTTGAGGTTATTATATAGGGATTAAGAGCACGAACATTAGTATAAGTCGAACGATCTCAACTGATCCTACTCAATACACAAAGTGCACTAGTGTGATTCTATAGTCAAGATAAACCAATACCAAATCACACTACAACCATACCGATAGAGAGTCCCCATCTATCTCGGTTGTGAGCATATATTTTTAGTTAATAAGAAAATTGATAATATGATCTTCCACGTGTTGTCGCACAATATATTATCTACAGTATAAAGTAAGTGGACTATTGCATCACAAGACGCAATCATTTGATCAATGATTCTCATTTCAAATAAATTATTATAACATTGTTCATACTAAAGCTAGGCTTTTAGTATACAATCCAACAGCCACATCTATGCTCTTGCATGATTGAGTCTCCAGGGACATCTTCATTGCTTTATCAAGAGAGAAAACCACATCTTAATTATCCATCTGCAGCCTATGCTTCTCGACACTCAACCTCTTTGCTCTTTCCCACTTCTTCTCAACTATAAGCTCAGTATTCTGCTCATGTGATGGTACTGGAGTGTTATGAACAACAGGTGTAGCATTCGGTACGAAAGTGGGGTTCGATTGATTCAGTTTGACTGTAGCTCGACCAGATTAGTCTGGTCAAGCTAGATGAGTTTGGTTGAACTGGTCGCCTGAAAACAAGATCAGTATGTTCAGTTCAGAAATTGTTAGCTCGACCGTAGTTTGACCAGAGAGGTCTGGTTGAACTGCGAGCCAGAAAATAGAGTATCATTTCTCTATTATTTCCCATGTTGTTCGACCAAGCATAGATGCTTGGTCGAACTGCGGTCGAACTAGCTCATTGACTCTTTGTTTTTGCCAACCAGCTTCATCGGATCTTCGAACTGAATTTTGGATCTTAACGTGATGGCTTTACACTCTTTTGGGTTCATTATGCCTTGGGACACGAACATTCCTTTCTCCAATATTTGTGTCAATTGATTCACATTCCTGGCCATTTGCCTCATTATCAAAGTAAGGTCCTTCAACTGCTTAGATAAATCTGCATGATTAGAGTTCATAGTAGCCTCAAGACGATCAACCCTTGCATCATTCTTAGCCATGTATTGATTGAAGGTATCTTCAACACTTTTCACTTCGTGCTGCTTCATACTAGGCCCCTTTGTATCAACTCTGTAATCTGCTTTTACTGGGACTCTAGTAACTTGTTGATGTTAGCTAGACTAGAGATGATCTCATCAACTCTATTTGGCTTTACTACTTAATGTTCAACTTGTGCTACCTTACCCACTACATAAGTTCCTCTAACTCTCTCCGTAGGCCAGTCACGTGAATTTATAGAGATGTTTTCGAACAACTTTTCTGCTTCAAGTGTTGTCTTAGATAATAGTGCTCTACCTGAGGATGCATCAATAAGAACACGTGACTCACAATCCAATCCATAGTAGAAGATACTTATGTACTGAGCCTTAGACATTCCATGATGTGGTCACTGCCTGAGCATGTCTTTAAACTTGTCCCACGCCTCATGAAATTTCTTACCCTGATTCATATCAAATTGGGTAATGTCTTGATTCATCCTAAACACCTTAGAGGGTGACATGTATCTCTCTAAGAACTTCTGCTGCAGTTGTTCCCATGTAGTGCAATCTGTGGCATCAAGAGTCTCATACCAAGCTTCTGCCCTATCATCAAAGAGAACTTGAATTGGGCGATCCGTCTAGCATTATCATTAACTCCAGCTCCCTTCTAAGTGTTTGAGATGCTGATATGGATCTTCAAAAGGACCTCCAGAAAAGGGATTCTTCTATACCATGCTGATAAGAGCAGGATATATCTCAAAATCATCATCTTCCCCCCTTGCTCCTATCAACCCCATGTTGCCAATCCCATAGTTCATGAAAATTTCACGTATGATAACATTATTTGAATTCTGCTTTGCTCCGGCCATATCTAGGTCAATGTGTTATTCCTTCTTTTCCTTCCTCTCATTTTCCTAGTGCACTAGTACCTCACAAAATATAAGGTTAGATAGAATTAAATAATTACAGATAAATGTCTTAATCAAACTAGAAATAATAAACTAATAATAACTGTCGTCCCTGGCAATGACGTCAAAAACTTGATGGGTATTTTCTTTGCATGCAAAATTAATCCCAAATATTAAGGATATCAATTACAGCTTAAGCAAGCAACCAAGTTAAATATCGAACCCAAAGGATTGCGTATTATCAATTTAATTATTTACTAAATTAATTAAGACGAAAGACAATAAAGGTTAATGGATTTGATTAACAAATATTAAATAATTGATTAAAATAACAAATAAATTAGGAATTAGAAAAATACAATCGTGAATCAAGTAGGAGAATAGGTAGCTCTAGGATAATTCAGTTTCACTCATTAATTTCCCTTTCTTGTATCAATGTCCGACTCTACCTTGTGGAATATGGACGCATTACTAAGCCATGAAAATTTACTCTATAGACACAAGTAAATATGCGTGTAATACGTGTGAATAACCTTGGAGCAAAATATATAATTTCACCCCCCTTTCTAGTTACTATTAGTATCAACTATTTCCCTGGCCAATTTGTACTCTAACCCGATATGATCTCCCTTTATAGGTACTGTAAAATTACCCTCTTTATCCTACTTACTAACCTGAATTCAATTCAAATTATAAACATTTATATATGACAGTTCTAATGAAGCTTCGGAGTCCCCTCTCTTAGAATCATAACATGGAATCATGCTCAGCAGTCAACGCACTCAATCAATAACCAAGATATGTATTCAGACTCTACATAACAGTTGAAGATTCACAAAACAACTCCAAGTATGAATTAAAAAATGCATAGTCTTATATAAAATAATTACACAAGTAGTGTTGTACGGAATACACATAAAAGTTCAATTAATTCATAAAAACTTTCAAAATCCTAGATCTGCCAAAATAGTTCTAGCTCATGATGTTGCGAAGAACAATCATGGGTGTTGGATAGATCTTACCCATATATTTGAAAAATACAAGGATAAAATATAAAATGAATAAAACCCTAGATGTGGGCATCGCCGCGTCCTTCTCCATCTTGAATCCTCCTCTTGGTTCTCCTATTGATTCAGCAGATGAATCTTCAAAGTGATGGATGGATGGAGGAAAGGATGCGGATGATGGTTGGAGAGTGATCCCCCCTTGTGGTATGTAGGATGATTGTATTGCGGTCTCCTCCTTAGTGTGATCTGCATCTCCTTTTATACTTGTAAGAACTCCTAATGGACCTTGGATGAGGCTTTTAGATGAAAACATACAAATACATGCACTGGGAGTGTAAAAACTGCACAAATCTGAAAATTTGCGACCTAGTTCGACCAAAGTGGTTCTGGTCGAACTAGATAGGCCTTGGTCGAACTAAGGTCAAACTGCATGTATGTAAATTGAAATTTCGTCTTCTGGTTGGTCGAACTGCATGCGCAGTGTTATCATTTTGCGCATAACTTCCACATTCAAACTGCGATTTGAGTGATTATTGCGCTCACATGATCCTCTCTTCCTTGGCTTAATATCTATATAAATTACTTACAAAAACTCTAATATTTTAAGGTGTAACAAGCCATGGAAATTGACATAGCTGTGCTGAGTAGGAACAGCTTGCACGACGTCACTATTTTGATCATAACATTCTCATTTGAATTCCGATCGAGGTGTTTCTTACGTAAAAACGATCCTCTATTTTGTGGCTTTCCAATCATTTATCAAAATTCTAGTTTTGAGCTACACACGAATACAGAAAAATTATAGAAGTTGGACGTGCGTTTTTCAGCATTCTTGCACAAGTTGCACCTTTTCTCCAACTTTGCACTTTTGATCATTTTTCCACCTAAAACATAATAAAACACTTCAAATGCACATTTTCTCACATATATCGAATATAAGACACTTGTGCTAATATATGACAACAATTCCCATTAAAAATGTGTTAAATTGGACACTAAAACACGCTTATTTTCACTCTCATCAATTAGTCACTTTAATTAGTCTAGAGTTCTCTAGTACAATTCTCAACAATTCTAAGTACTACTCTAATATTCTTTCCCAGGTGATCAATATAAATTAAGTCCTAAAATATTTTATAGCTTTTATAGATTTCCACTGCCACAGCACTTTGGAAATGATTTATACTTCAAGCCAACTAGGAGATTTTATATTTATTTAGATAGTTCTAGAGTCCTCTAAAAATTTCTTGCTGCTTCTAGAACATTCCAGAGTCGGTGTTGATCTTCAACAATTTGGACATTGAAGATTGCTAATGAGTGTATACAAGTATGAAGAAAAGAGATGAATCATAGTAGTTCTGTATTGTGTTATATGTCTACCTATTGGAGTAATATACTAACCAGTGGAGGCGATAATTTTTATTCAAGAGCTACGAAGTCATCATATCATATGTTTGACATTAATAAAACTTCTGATCACTTCATTCTTATAAAATTAAATGACTATATTTCAAGGAAACTAATTCTTAAGTGATGATGTTTCCTAGAAAAAAACGACAATATCAAGAAATTTTTGAAGCCACTTCAAGTCAATATATATTTCTTAAGATCTTTATTTCAATGGTAGGCCAGCCACATCGTTGCTCCATCCATCATTTTTTCCTTAAACAACGAAATGGTTCTTCATTTTCTCTCTTAAAACCTCCATCTACTATGTTGTTGTTTCATCACTTCAAATTCATCTTGAAAATTTAACAGAAAATGAGCGTGTTAATAAAGGATTCATCGTTTGATCAAATTATGTTTTGGACTTGAATGCATTAATATATTATTGGGACCTTTTATCAAACAGCATATGAGCATTTCAAATATCATCTCAAGCTCCACTGTAATTAAAACAAAGCTAACCTAACTATGCAAGTTTTTTTATTATAATGCAGATGCTAGTATAATATTTAACATTTCAATAAATTATCCACTTATTTTTAAATCTTCATCTCTACTTTAATAATATTCTTCTTCTATTCATATTTTATTTTCAATAATTATTTAAGTTAACCATTTAGCATTTTTTCTCTCTCCATGTACAAGTATAAACTTTAGTCGTGCATAAAAAATTTGGAAGAAATATTCTTTGAACATCTACGGGTAAGAATGGGTTCATTCTATTTGAAGAAGAGAAATTGTGGTAAAAATTTCTTATGTATTCTATGATTTTTAATTATTAGTTGGTAGTTATATAACAGTTCACGTGGAGAGTAGTTGCCATGTAAAAGTGAGAATGACATTTATGTTTAACACCGTAAAAAAGAATTTAAATTTAAGGGTGGATTGATAGGTTAGAATCATTCGAGTCTTAAATTGATAAAATTTATCTTTCAGGTCCCAAGTTGATAATTAGTGTATCTTTCGGGTCCTGTAATTAAAAAATCTCAATTAAATATTATCTTAAAAATATATTTATCTTATTAAAAAAATAAATTACTCCCTCCGTCCTACTAAGCTCATCATCGTTACTGTAGATACAAAGTTTAAGAAAAAATTATTTTTTTGACCAACTTTATAGACTTTTAAGGTATTGTGGTATTTTTAAGTAATAAAAAAAATAATAAAGTAAGTTATGTGAGTTAGGTAAGAGTGACATTTTTGAAAATATAATGTAGTGAGAGGTTATTGATTTTGAAACTTTTTCTATTTTTGGAGGGTGCAGAGTGTATTGGCACAAAAAAATGAAGAATGGTGAAGAGTTTAGTGGGACTGAGGGAGTAGAAAAAAACAAGCATAGTTTCGTAAATTAAAATATATTACAACATCAACACAAATACTTCAAACTCTTCACAATACCATAAATACATTGTTACCAGTACATAAAGACAACAAGAGAACAATCAAGCTTTCGAAAGAGAGAAAGTTAATAAGTCTTTATTTGAAAGCAACCACATAATACGTAGTACGTCTTGCTACGACCAACTGACTTATTATTTCTTGTCTTTAAAGATTTTGAACTACTTCATCAAACTAGATGATGCAACTGATGAACTAGATTCCTTACGTAGATTTTTCTCAAGTTTAATGAGACGAACTTGTTCAAAGGTATGGGGGAGCTGACACAACTTGCGAATTATTGATGGTGATTCTACTTTCTCTTCATTGGAGTCAAGTACAATCGCCTTATTATGAACTAAATGGGATGAATATGTGCCGTCACTTATAATGATAACCTCATTTGGAGTTGGAGGTGGATCTCGACAGAACAACATCCTAAATTGGTGAATAAGAGGCTCACCCTGATGGAAATTTGTCATATATAATGGGTCTTGTATGGAGAGAAAGAATACAAAACCAATCATATTGAAAATAGCAGTGTTAGATTTATAGGTACATCAATCATTTTAGAAATCTTAGGTATTGAAGACATTACCAAAAATAGAGTGTCCCATTGGCATTGAGAGGCTGATATCGTGTTTGATGGTTCATCAATCTATACATCTGGTTTATTGCATAAATAAGAGAAGATGTTGTACCTCTTTTGAAGAAACCACAATCGTTCTTTCACATCTTCAAACTGTAAATTGACATTAAACTCTAAATTGATGATGGAAAGCGCAACAAGGAGAGCATGGTAATTTCTGTCTCCTATGGTCCAATTACCAGCTTCTTGTTGTGAGGTAAGTGTGTTAATAAAGACACTATCCATATCTTCATTCCAAATATTCTTGTAGAGTAGATTATTTTGAATAGGGATAGAACTTAGAAGGTAATGCCATTTGATGAACCAAGTGAGTGCATATAAATAAAGAAGGAACCAAGTCTTTAAATAGAAAAGTTTGAAGCATAACCATGTATAATAGTTACAATATGCCTACTGTTAATTCACATGGCTTTTGCACCCTTCAATTTACTTTTCAAAAGATAATGGATCTCTGTTTTCAAGAAGTTAGCAAAAGTTGTAGAGCATGTCCATGAATTATTTATGCACATTCATCCTCACCTGTTTAGTTCCATGTGGTATGCAATAATCTAGATAGGGAAATAATTAGACCCATGTGATATGTAGTATATCCTCACCTATTTAGTTCCATGTGGTATGCAGTACCTAATAAGACCTACGTGATATTTAGATGGTTGAAATAAGATCTTCACAACTTGACCAAGAGTGGACCATAGATAGGGAAATAAAAGGCTACATCAACAACACATCTATTGTATCTATTACACAATTGAATAAATAATAGCAGGTTTAAACAACATCTTAAATTATTTACATACTTAAAATCTAATAAAAAATCACCATAAGCACATACACGTTCACTAACGATACCTCCACTACATAGTTGATCAATTAAAACCCCAATCAAAATGAGAATCATACACATAAAGATAATAGAATAGATCAATATAACCATATCACTGTAGGACTTGGAGCACCAACTTTGTCTACAAAATCAACGACACTAGTTATATATGGTTGATGCATGGGAAGAAGCATCAACTGTGACACTCAGCACCCTTTGCCGAACACTATTCTCAGCCTTATAAATTTTTTTAGATCCACAATTAGATGACCTGGCACTCCTAGTTGAGGTATTTTTCCAAGTTTGAGATGCTAGAAAAGATAGAATTTGCTCGTACGGGTCATGTCGATCGTATTCATCGCACCTTAAGAAATGCCTAGAGAGTGAACGCGATCCCGTGGCCATATATAGTAAAATCTCCTTGGGTGCTTTGCATTCACACTGGAACAACGATTCAACATACAACCACCACAGCATAAGCACTCTGGTACAAATCTCGAAACACCACTTGAGTTCATGATAATTGTGACTCTGCTCGGAAAATAACATTATTAATTTAAATTTGATACAAAAATTCATGCAGATACTTGCAAATACATGTCGATGGTATTCATTCGTATCATATAAACCTAAGAGCTCAATACTTGCAGATACATGTGAACATGAAAATACGTCTTAAAATTAGACTAGGTATTATGGATACACAATTGCATTACTATTACACCTGACATAACTTTAAACCAGGTTTAAAATACATAATGTTTTCAATTCCCATTAGATTATACAATGTTCTACTAATCGTAGGCCAAGCTTTTTTCAACTTCTAGTTTGAAGGACTTCACCGAGGGATCACCCTTGAACTCAATTCGAATAAACTAGTTTTAGGTGAATGCAAAAAAACCATCAATAAATTTCTAAATACTAGAATGAGCGAGCCTATTTTGTGAAAATTTATTGAGATAGATCATAACGAAAATGGATCCACGTAGTTGAAGTTTGAACCATATCCAAAAAATCATCATGATAATTATCATCATCTTACTCCAATGGATCATCATCTAACATCTCCTTAAATGGATCAACTGGTGTAACGGAGCGTATAAAGTTATGAAGTAAGAAACATGCCATTATTAGTCTCATTTGAACCACGAATGGATAATAAATTGGACTTCTAAGTAAGCTAAAATATTTTCTTAATATGCCGAATGCACACTCAATGACATTGCGAGCACGAATGTGTTGCATATTAAAATGATCGACGTGGTTTTTTGGCCTTGAAAAAAGACGCCAAAAATATTAGTATAATACCTAGCACTTCTATTTGGAACAAGAAAGCCCTCATAATTTGCGTAGGCATGGTCGCATAGATAGTAATGTCCTATAATCATCATAATATAGTCAAATTTTTTAAATTTGAACGAGTGGAATAATAGTGAAATTATAATACCATCTATAGAAAAATAAATTATAATAACCATGAGGCCTGTTTACAAAATTTCGCAAAACTCTACCATCAGCAGCAGCACCCTCCCAACCAAGAAGAACATAAATAAAATTCGCATTCTGGTCACAAACCCCCAACACATTTGTAGTGTATTTTCCATTTCTATCCCTAAATCTAGCTTGTTCCTTTACTGGGACATGGACCGATAGATGAATATAATCTAGTGCCCCTAAATAATCCTTTTAGCGTAAAATATGAGTCTTTACCCATAAGGATCAATAAAATAAATAATAATGTATATTAATTATGAATGAGTCGTGATAATTACCTTGAACTATCTCCACATTGGATTTGTTGAATCATCTGGCACAGGTGTTGGTTTGACCATAAGGATGGTATGCATTTATATGCTTTAAGGATGATGTGCACGTAGTAGGAAACCATTTGACCAAATCTCCAGAAGTAAAATTTCACCACCCTAACCTTTTTATGATGAGCAAACACAGATAAAAAAAAGCTAATTATTCTTCTACTTTAACGTACTTCGAGTCTGATAAGCCACTTAATTCTCTCATTAAGAAACAAAGTCTACCAAAAGCATTCCTATCAATTTTCATCTTATCACTGCGGTTTATATCACTATTATGATACAAACAATTCAATTAGAAAGATTAATGGGGAACTTGTTCAATCATACTATATGGCTGCAATATTATTCGTCATCTATGAATTACTCGTCTACGTTTTTCTTAAGTAGATAACTATTATATGAGTTACAGTTACATGATGCTGCATTAATTGGACTAGAAACAATATTACCATAGCATTTCTCCTACGAATACATGTCATGATATAGACTCAGTTGTTGGTAGGTTACTGATATCCGAAAACAAAGATGATCACAACTCACTTGCAGACAAATAATGTGCATCTTAAGAGCTCTTATACAATTTGTAATTTTGACACATTATCAATATCTTTTATAATTTTTTAAATAAACTTAATTATTGTATATACTTGCACACTTGATAAAATACAAATAAATTATTGTAGAAGATGAAAATGAATAGCTAATACATTAATCATGATGAGAAAAAATGGAATAGGTATGATAAGATTTTAGTGAATACTGATACAGTTGTAATCAATACTATAGTTGGTGAAATGATTGCTTTAAAGTCATAAATAACTCTCACTTTTTTCACTTGAGGCTTTTTAAAAATAAATATTTACAATTTTATGGAACTTGATGGATTATATATCAACTACCATGTATTGATTTTCTTTCTACTAAATTGTTATATTAGGAGTTATCTTAAAAAAATATACTGATTCTCAAGTCAAAACTAGTTCATTATTATAAAATAAAAGGAAAAAGAGCAATATAATGGTTGTTAAACTTTTTTCCAAGAATACTGTGGTTTTGATATTTAAAATGAACATAGATGCAATTATTATCCAGCAGTCTATTTTTTCCCATAAGCTCTGCATGAGTATATTTTCCCTCAACTTTATCCTAATATGCAAATGTCCTGTTTTTGCCAATCTTAATTTTTAAGGTGTAGCCTGATATAACCCGTGTGTTTTTTGGGTGTGAAAATATGTGAGTATATACTACTGTAAAATAACTTGGATTACACACATGTTCACAGAGAATAAATATAAGGAAAGTTTTTCAATAAAACATCTTGGATTTCAAATGTGTCAAATAATAACTTTACCAAAATTAAAATCAGATTCTCATATTTTATGATGCCAGAATAACAACACGTTACAACAACTAATCTGTGAGGAAAGTTTTCTAATAATTGAATGCATTTAACAACCACTCTAAGGGAAATAAGCTCTCATTCCTTAACAAATCATTTTTCATGTATAAATGCACAAATTCAAGAATGTGATAACTAATGGAAGCTGCATTTTAAAAATATCCAACAATTATAACAAAATAAAAATTATTGTCTAAAAATCAATCTTCCTACATAAACCCTGCTACATATTCACTTATCAAAAAGTCATCATATATATAACAACCATAATTAAAAGATAAAACTTCCAACTCGATAATCCAATAATAAAATAGAAGTCATAACTCCACCCACAAATTGTGCCCTAACTTTGGTATCTCAAGTATAAACCATGTTCTAGAAGGAAGCCATAATAAGTGGAGTAATGAAATAAATAAATGATTTTCATCCAATCATAAGTATCTGAATATCATCACTTTATTATTAATAAAAAAATTATGCATCCAATTTGAGAAAGATAATCGTTCTCATCCAGTAAAAAAACTCTTTATATAACAAAATCTAAATATTTTAAAGATATTATCTACATAATTTTAGGGTTAATTATAACAAAACAATTGCAAACCCGTAGTTATTAATATGAATAAAATATTATTTCAATGTGAATAGTAACAATTTGTGTCGGATTTCGAAAACTACAAATTTGGGAATATGAGCAAGCTATGTTATTAATCTTGTCCATAGGTTTAAAAAAAAGGCCACAAGATAGAAGGTTTAAAGATTAATTAATGTAGTTGTCATGTTGTTAATTAAGCTTCCAAAACATGTAATAATTGTTTAATGCTCCATACGATGAGCACCTGACAAACAGAAGCTTCTTAATCTTCAACATTAGCTCTAAAACATTGATGATTAATCAAGTGGTTAATTAAATTAAACTGCAAAAATAGCATAAAAAGTTCAAAAACCCCAATAAAGGAACACCAAATCATTAGAATTAGAGTACCGTATTCTCTCACTCAGTGCAATCGAATTCATAGGTTCTCAAAATTAGAAAAAAACTAAAATCCCACCTTATGAATCAACCCGTGCGTAAACTCCTTGGAGAAGTCATCAGATGAGTATTATAGAGACACAAGTGCCGACATCACTATGAGATTTTCATGGATTGCGCCGTTCTATACCTAAGAGATGGGAGCGCCATCTACAAAATTAGGATTTTTGGATCCCCAATGTTAATTCAAAGTCAAGATCGAAGGCTATTTTCTTAAATTGCCATCTTAATCTGAAGTCCTATTGATGAGAGTGAAAATAAGCGTGTTTGAGTATCCAATTTAACACCTTTTGATGAGAATTATTGTTATATATTAATACAAGTATTTATATTTGATATATGCAAGAAAACAGTGGGTTTGAGGTGTATTATTATGTTTTAGGTGGAAAAAGGATCAAAAGTGCAAAGTTGGAGAAAAGTTGTAACTTGTGCAAGAATGCTGAAAAATGCACGTCCAACTTGTGTAATTTTTCTGTGTTTGTGTGGTACTCAAAACTAGAAGTGTGATATATGGTTGGAAATTTACAGAAGAGAGGGTCGTTTTGGAGTAAAAAATGCCTCAATTAGAATACAAACGAGAAAGTTAAGATCAAAATGGTGACTCCGCGCCAGCTGTTCCTACTCAGCATCGTTGTCTCACTTTGCATGACTTGTTATACATTCAAATATTAGATTTTTTATAAGTTCCTTATATTAATAGAAAGCCAAGGAAGAGAGGATAGCGTGAGTATAAGAATTACTCAAATTAGAATTTGGATGTGGAAGTTATACCCGAAATGGTGAGACTGCGCAAGCTGGTTCGACCACTGGTTCGGGTCGAACCAGGAACCTGAAAGTTTATTTTTTATTTTTTAGAGTGGTTCGACCTCCCTGATCTGGTTCGACCAAGCCAAAAAGGTTGAACCACCATGCGGGACAGATAGGATAATTTCATAGTACCTATAAAGGAAGATCATATCGGGTTAGAGTATCAATTGTCAAGGGAAATAATTGATACTGATAGTACCTAGAAAGGGGGGTGAATTATATCTCTTGCTCCAAGGTTATTCACACGTGTTACATGCATATTTACTTGTGTCTATAGAGTACATTTGCATGGCTTAGTGATGCGTCCATATTCCACAAGGTAGAGTTTGACATTGATACATGATAGGAAGATTAATGAGTGAAATCAGATTATCCTAGAGCTACCTATTCTCCATTCTTGAGTCACTTTCGTATTCTTCTAAGTGCTTTTATTTTAATTATTATAATAATAAATCTTTTAGTAGATTGATAATTAAATTCTCAAACTTAATTGCCACTTATCTTAATTAATTTAATAAATAATTAAATTGATAATACGCTGTCATTTGGGTTCGATATTCAACTTGGTCGCTTGCTTAAGTTGCAACTGATATCCTTAATATTTGGGGAATAATTTTGCGTGAAAAGAAAATACGCATCAAGTTTTTGGCACCGTTTCCTGGGACGACTGTTATTATTGATTTTATTATTTCTAGTTGATTAAGATTTTTATTTGTGATTATTTATTTCTATCTAATGTTTAATTTTTCTGACATACTTGTGTACTAGGAAAAGGAATGGAAGGAAAGAAAGGAATAACACACGGTGCTAAACATGGCCAGAGCAAGGCAGAATCCAAATAATGTTGTCATACGTGAAATTTTCACGAACAATGGGATTGTCAACATGGGGTTGATAGGAGCAAGGGGGGAAGATGATGATTTTGAGATACATCCCACTCTTATTAACATGATAGAGAAGAATCCCTTTTCTGAAGGTCTCTTTGAAGATCCATATCAGTATCCCAAAAGATTCTTGGTTATGTAAACACTCAAAAGGGTGCTGGAGCTAATGATATTGCTAGGCGGATCGCCTTATTCAAATTCTCTTTGACTGATAGGGCAGAAGCTTGGTATGAGACTCTTAATGCCAAAGACTACACTACATGGGACCAACTGCAGCAGAAGTTCTTGGAGAGATATATGCCAACCTCAAGGATCTTAAGAATGAAGTAAGACATCACCCAATTTGTTATGAATCAGGGTGAAAAATTTTATGAGGTGTGGGACATGTTTAAAATCATGCTCAGACAGTGCTCACAGCATGGGATACCTAAGGCTGAGTACATAAGCATCTTCTACTATGGATTGGATTGTGAGTCACGTGTTCTTATTGATGCATCATCAGGAGGAGTGATGTTATCTAAGACAGCACTTGAAGCAGAAAAGTTGTTTGATGACATCTCTATGAATTCATGTGATTGGCCTACAGAGAGAGTGATGAGAGTGTAAATTCACGTATTATAGATTCTGATTCGTGCGGAAAGAGGGTATGATTTGGTCTATTATTAAGACGAATCAAGCTGTGTACGGAGAATCCATGAATCGGGGATTGGTAAGGTTTTTTTGAGCATATGTGTGTAGGAAAACAGGTCTAGAAGGCTCAGAATGGGAAGATACTATTTTTTAGGCAAGTTTCGAAGGCAGCTCAAATTCAAGGATGTGCTCGACCTCTATTCCTTTGGTCGAACAAGATGGGCAAGTCAAGCAGAAGTTGGAAGTTCATTCAGAAAGCTTGATCGACTTGGAGATGCTGCTCGACCATAATCGTCTTGGTCGAGCAGATGAGCAAAGTTGAACGGAATGTGAAAAATCATCCAGAAGGGTTGCTCGACCTGAAGGTGTTGCTCGACCAACATTAATGTGGTCGAGCAGATGTGCGAAGTCTAGCAGATTGTGAAAATCGTCCAGTGAGCTTGCTTGACCAGCAACTCGAGTTCTAGGCCTTACTCCACTTTGGAGGCATGGTCGAATGGATGTTTGCTGTTGCTATTTATGATAATTCTGGATATTTTTTACCAAATTTGATGTGTGCTTCAAGCAAAAGCCCATTCTGAGCCCATGAGGAGGTTCCATGAGTATAAAAGAAGTGCTTTCCCAGGAGAAAAGGGACACAATAATTCATCATCCATCCACCAGCGAAACCCTACCATCATCCGAAGGGGTCGTGAAAAGAGGCTCGTCTGGCGCTCCAAGTAAGATAATACCAAACAACCATGATTGTTCCTAGATCAACCATGGGCTAGAACCGTTTCGGTAGTTCTAGGGTTATGAAAGTTTTATGAGTTAATTGAATTTCCATGTGTAAACTCCGTACAACACTACTTGTGGTTTATTTTATATAAGATTGTGCTTTTTTAATTCATACTCACGGTCATTTTGTGCATCATTAACTGTTATGTAGAGTCTGAATACATCTCTTGGTTATTGATTGAGTGCGTTCACCGCTGAGCAGGATTATATGTTATAATTCTAAGTGAAGGGATTCCGAAGTCTTATTAGAAGTATCTTATATATAGATATTTGTTAATTGAATCTTATTTGGGTTAACAAGTAGGATAAAGAGTATAATGTCATAGTATCTATAAAGGGAGATTATATCGGGTTAGAGTACTAAGTGCACGGAAAATAATAGATACTGATAGTACTTAGAAAGGGGGTGAATTATATCTCTTGCTCCAAGGGTATTCACACGTGTCATACGCATGTTTACTTGTGTCTATAGAGTGAACTTGCATGGTTTAGTGATGCGTCCATAGACCATAAGGCAGAGTCAGACAATAACACATGAAAAGGAAATTAATAAGTAAAACCGGATGCCTGAAGAACTACCTAATTTCTTATTTGATCACAACCGTATTTTCTATAGCATATTGTTTTATTGCTATTTAAGTTACTTTTTATTTAATTTCATAACAATTTAAAATAAAATTGCCAAACATAATCTAGTAAATTAGAACATAATCAAACTGATAATAATCCGTCTCTTGGGTACGATAATCACTTGGTCACCTATCGAAACTACAATTGATATCCTTATACTTGAGGATTAATTTTGTGTGTTGAAAAAACACCCATCAAGTTCTTGGCACCATTGGCCAGGGATGGAATTAATTATTAGTATATTATTTCTAGTTAAATTGAGATTATATTATTCTTGTCTTTGATTTCTAACACTTACTCTTCTTAGGTGTATGCTCACGAGATCTAAAACAGGTACATTAGAGCCTTATAATCCAGAGATTGGAGCATCGTCGAGGAAGACAAAGAAGAAGAAGAATAAGAACAAAAAAGTAGATCCAATTGAAGCTCTTGATTTTGGAGTTGAAGTTGACGTGCTGAATTCGCAAATGATTGAAGCTACAATCGAAGATAATTTGGAAGTAGAGACAGTCAACATGGTAACGAATCCTGATACACTTGCCATCCGTGAAGTCTTTAAGAACAACGGAGGGGGCAATGCTAGTTGTTAGGAGCAAGAGGTACCGGAGCCGATTTCGATTTACACCCTGCTCTTATTACCATTGTTGAAAGGAATCCCTTCTCTGGGGGAACCTTTGAAGATCATCAGCAACATCTAAATAAGTTCCTTGTTTATGCAAGTACAAAAAGATATAGGAGCTCATGAGGATGCAAGGAAGATAATATTGTTTAAGTTCTCATTGAATGAAAAAGCGAGAGATTGGTACGATAATCTTGATACTGCTGAATGTGATACATGGGAGAAGTTGAAAGTGAAATTCTTGGAGCGATACATGCCACCTTTAAAGGTGTTCAAGATGAAGCAAGAAATCAATCAATTTGCTATCCATGGTAATGAGAAATTTCATGTAGCTTGGGATAGGTTCAAGGACATGCTTCGTAAGTGTCCACAACATGGGCTATCTAAAGCTCAATATATCAGTATATTCTACAATAGGTTGGATTGCAATTCTCGAGTGTTACTTGATGCTTCTTCTAATGGAGCATTGCTTACGATGTCACCCATTGTGGCTGAGAAGCTTTTCGAGGATATTTCGATGAATTCAAGAGATTGGCCGACTGATAGAGTGAGAGGCACCTATGTCCTTGGTAAAGTAGCACAAGTTGAGCATACTATGGTGAAGTTGAGAAGAGATGATGAGATCGTCTCTAACTTGGCTAATATTAGTAAGTTACTTGAGTCTCAGCAAAAGAAGATCACTGATTTATCTCAGAGAGTACCAATGATGTAGCAGGATGGTGGCTACGAAGGAGCTAGCCAAGAGGAGATCGAGGAGGAAAACTACACAATGGGTTAAAGTATTCAAGGAACTAGGTACCCAAATCAAGGAAACCGGAATTATCAAGGGAATTACAACAACCGTGGTCCCCCGGGTAATTACAATAACCAAGGAGGCCAGAATTTTCATGGAGCAATCCGAATAATGCAGGCAGCCTCTTATTGGTGTTGATGTTGGCAATTAGATCGTGTGGTTCAAACGTGATCGTTAAGATTTCAGGCAAACAATCAGCAGAAGCAATTAAAATAGGTTTACCGTACTTCTGGGTTGATGTAGAGGATGAATCGTTGCAGATAACTACCTCTGATCTTCTACTGTATGTCCCAAGTGTGATCCTGCTGTTGTGTGGGCAACAGTCTGCAGGATCTCTCAATCTGCTTCTTTCCCTTCTCACGTCAAAAGAGGTGCAGGAAATCTTAGGGTTCCAAGAGGCTGAGTTCACTTATATACTGGGCTACAGCAGGGATCAGGAGGAGAATTGGAGTTGGGCCTCCATTGGATTAAATATCCAAGCTTAGCCCAAAGCTTATATTTAATCCAATAATAATAATAAAGTCTACTAAATTATTATTACTGCACTACCCACTCCAACCCAAAATTACGTTTTGGGCTCCTTCTTATTATGAGCCCGAAGTCTCCCCATGTTTAAGATATACAATGCCCATTAATTAATTAAGTTACTGACAACTCAAATTAATTAATATCTTATCCGAGAGTAGTACCACTCAACCTCATTATCATGCCGGAAATTAATCCACTTGCAAGATTTACATGATTAACCTTATGAGCTCCTCAAGGGGACATCATCAACCTATGTCGGACATGGATTCCTTCTACAATCAACAGCACACCATAGATACAACACTATTTTCCAACTCACCGAGTTTGTTGATTTAATACTTATAAATCTCACCCATTGATGAATAAAAAAAATACATACTGCCCTACGTGTCGAGGTTATTGTATAGGGATTAAGAGCACGAAATTCCATAATAACAGAGATCAAGTTCTACTATATAGTCAGTATAAGACGAACGATCTCAGGCGATCCTACTCAATATGCACAAAGCATACTAATGTGATTTATAGTCAAGACAAACTAATACCAAATCACACTACAACCACACCGATAAAGAGTCCCCGTCTATCTCGGTTGTGACCATCTGTTTATACTTTATAAGGAAATCGAAAATATGATCTTCCGCATGTTGTCGCACAATATATTATCTACAGTATAAAGTAAATGGACTATTGCATTATACATATAAAATAAATTATAAGATGCAATCATTTGATCATATGACTCTCATTTCAAATATTGTTATAAAATTGTTCATACTAAAGCTAGACTTTTAGTATACAACCCAACAATCTCCCACTTATACTAAAAGACTATGCTGTCATGTCTTCTGCCATACATCTGATTCCTACTCCAACTACACGACCATTAAAAACTCTCGCCTTAAGGTCCTTGTAAATGGATTTAATAGGTCATCATCTGATGCAATCTAGGCGACAATAACCTTTCCCTCATCATACGATTTCTCGTAACAGGTAGTACTCGCGCTCCATGTGTTTAATTGCCTTATGGACTCGTGATTCCTTCAAGTTCGCAACTGCACCATCATCATCAATGTAAATTGTGATAACCTTGGGCAAACTTAGAAACACTTCAAAGTCCATCATGAAGTCTCTAGAGTCATATAGATACTTTGGAGGCCTCATAGGCTCTAATTTATCATCTTTCCATGATGGAGTCCGGAGTCTGAAATATATTTCTATATAGCACTCCTCCACATTATGACTCTACTTCCTAAAATTAAACATATAACCTTTGAGGTGAATTTACTGCCGTCCAATCTGACTAAAAAATCCAAATCTACGTAATCCACAAGAAGCAGTGAATCTATTTAGTAAGTACACATATAATTTCCAGTCCTTCTCAGGCACTTTATATATGTCTTACTACAGTTCATCATTCTTGTTCCGGGTTATGTTTGATACCAACTGTCTATGCTATTGGCAATACAGTTATCCATTTTCGTGCATAGCATTCCTTAGATTAAGCTTCCTTATTCGCCGAAGCATAAGGAACCGCTTTCATCTTCTTTATCTTCTTTTTGTGTCTCAAAGACACATTCACTTAGATAAATTCACATGCTAAACGAGTATGGACTGTATCATTTTATGAAACTTGAGATAAGCATAACATTCTTTCTTGGAATCCGTGTTACCGTGATAAAAAAGGATATATTTTGCCCTTCTTAAGTCCTCCATCTCTACCGCTTTATTAACCGTACCTATACGCTCGATAATACTCTTTCATTGTCTCCAATGAGCAAGATACTATCTACGTATAGTACAAGAAACACTACCACGTTTCTGTCGCTCTTTACAACACACAAGACTCATCCGCTCATTGATTTAAATCCATGCCACTGGATTACCTAATCAAAATAGATGCTTCATGATCTCAAAGCTTGCTTTTAGCCCATCGCTGGACACTTTCAAGCTTACTATCAAAATGCTATTAGCACTTTGCAATGAATCACTCTGGTTGCTTCACATAGATGTTTTCCTCAAGACTTCCATTCAGGAAAGCTGTCTTGACATCTATTTGCTGTTCCTCATAATTCAATATGAGCAGCAATAAATAAAAGAATCCGGATCAACATTAGCATAGCTATCAGCGAACATGTTTCCTCATAATCGAACCATTTCTTTCTGAGTACACCCTTTCGTAATAAACTTTGCTTTCAAGGTTTTCACCTTACCGTATGATCCTCTTTTATTTCCTATGACCACTTCCAATGGCTTTTACACTATTTAGTGGTCTTTCAAGTTTCCAGACTTAATTTGGAATTCGTAGATTCTATTTCAATATTCATTGCAACTTACTAAGATTCCGCATTTTAATCTTGTAGTGCAACGTCGTATCCCTGGGATAATACCATGTTTACTAGGGATCAAGTCTTATGACTTTCCCAAAACATGTATCTCACGGGTTGTCGAATAACCCTCCCACTGTGACAAGACACTACATGTAATTGTGTATCAGACGTGACACGCATTGCAGTTTACCTTGTGGTATATCCTCTTGTACACTTGCTACTTATACTTTGTGTTTTCTTCTCACTACCTTTAGAACAACTCATACATGGGTTTGTGATTTATTACATAGTCCTTTTCCAAAAAATCCAGTGTTTGTGTTGACAATCACCCTTCGATCTTTTGAACAAAATAAATCACTCTTCATTTTTCTAGGATATCCCACAAATAGACAAAATGTTTTACGAATTACTGTATCTAGGGCATATCCATAAAATGAATTTAATTATTCCAAATAATTCATCATCTATCTAATCATAACCATAAAAGTCTTATTCCTTCTATCCACCACACCATTCAGTTTGGGCATGCCTTGTGTAGTCAATTTGAGATTTAATCTCAACTTCTGATCAATAGCTCCTAACTATCTTAAGAGGTATTCACCATCATGATTAAATCGTAATGACTTAATATATTTTCCATGACGCTTCACTGTACCAGCCTTGCAATTCTTGAATTAATCAAAGAACTTAGACATGCAGTGCATCAAATAAATATATTGGTATCTAGAATAATCTTTGAATATTCATAACCATCTCTCCTGGATAATATTAGGTTTGCTTGAATCAGAATGAACTGATTCCAACATATATATCTTTGGCTCTACGCCCCACAGCCTTGAAAAGGCAGTTAATCATTTTTACTTCCAAGCAAGACTCGCAAGTCTGATAGTTTCCACTTCAGATAAACCTTATGGTCTATCGGCTATCAACTTTTGAATCCTACTCAAGTAAAATGAACGAATCTTAGACGCCAAATGTATGTTTAGTTCATCTTTGAAGGTTCCTTCCTCTTACTAATATTAGAAGATGCATTATTAATTACTATTTGTTGCATCTGTGGGATGTACATGATTTAAGAGTATACACATTATCCACCAACGTACTATTACAGATTATAGCCCCATTCCTCATCACTATGACCATGTCATTTAAATGAAATGAAGTATCCATCCGATAAAGCATAGAAACCGAAATCAAATTCTTTCTATGAAACGTACGTAAAGATAATTTCTCATAATCAATCGTTTATTCTTATCATGAGATAAATAAACAACTCCCACTGCAATAGTCACTACCTTTGTAGTTTTACCCATGTCATAACAATCTTATTCTTACTTAGTGATAAACATTTAGTGATTCCAGTATCTACACAGTTCGTGTCAGTAGATGCCATCACTAATATGTTTAAACCACTAGTAAATAAGATATTAAACTTGTTCACATCATGATGAAAATGGCTTTTCTTTACCACATGTTTTGTCAGAAGTTTCCCACCATTTACATCCTCTTGTAATTCAGGTGGAACTCACTCAAAACATCTAGACAATTATGGAGAATAAAATTGACTTAGGTTTTCCTTTCAACTTCTATTCCATATATTTCCAATTCATTCATCAAATTCTATCATGACCTATCACCTTTTAAATTACTCAAGTATCTGAAGAGTTACATGAGATCATCATATTTCTATGAACCTCACATCTCTTCACTAGAGACTTTAGAAAAACATCATGAGACGTCCTTTGTGAGAACACACTTGTATTTTCTTAAGTAGTAAAATTCAAACCCAAGATTCTTTTGTAATCATCTAATTTGGATAAGTAAATATTATTTCTTTTAGTTAACAACTAGTGAAATAAAACTATTTGAAATTCAGAGAATCACAAATTAATTTACCGATCAAAACTTCAAATTTTATCCTTTTATATTGATTATCTCAAAACAATATAAAAATAAAATTCACCGACATCTCAAGCACCGTGAGTCTGCAAGCCACGTTAGTGTGGACGTTTACAAACTTGAACATTTACAAGAGAAGGTTTTACCCATTAATTTCATTTGTCAACCAACTTTATGACAAAATAATTAATAGTCGGTTCCTCTTTAGCCATGCAAATAATAGCAGTGACTCCGTTGGGGAGGATACTAATTATTTACATCTAAGTGTGCACCATTATTTGATTCCAAGTCTGCTGCCCAAGCTTATGTGCCTTACTATTGGAGAAGTACACACGCGCTCAGATAACTTTCTACAACCATCAATTATATAAGTTTGTACTAGTGAACCGCATATAAACTCATCCGTTAGGGAGGAAGGCACTATAGCCAACGCGCAAGTCCATATGCATCACATTACAAACAATAATTATTTAAAGAAGTTTGTACCAGTGATCCGTGAATAAACTCATCCGTTAGGGAGGAAGGCTCTATTGCCAACGCGCAAGTTTACTCACATCACTTACAAACCAATAATGGAGGCCGTGGGAATTAATTACCAATCCCCTCTCCCACTTAGTTATTTAACACCGAGGGTTTTTAACATGCATATAATATTCCTGAATAAAATATACAACTTAGCATGCTTCTATTTCAATTAATTTAAATAAATAAATCACATAGAACATGCCTTTCATATATAACAATTAATTATCAAGTAAAACAATTAAATCAATTATATATATCAATTAATTGCATAATAAATAGTGGATCAATTAAATAGGCACAAAAGCAACAAATAAGCACAAAATGAGCAGCAGACTAAATAAATAATCAAGCCCATTGTCCATGGCCCATATACTCAGCCCAAAAACAAATAAATCCACCAAGCCCATATATCCAGCAATTAATAATAAGCCCAGCAGCCCATTAGCATCTTAATTAAAATTGGGCCCAACAGCCCAAAACCAAATTAAAAAGGAATAAGGCACATGGGCAGCCCAAATACAATGTTGTTGCCCTAACAATAGCCGCCTTCATCCGTCCCTGCCAGCCGATCAAACACTGCCAACGAACTTCTGTCGGTGCCCTCGTTCACCGGCCGTGCATGATCTCCCAGCAGCGCCCATCTGCCATGACATCACCATCGAAAACAAGCTGGCGACCATCCTTACCGGCCGCCATGAATGCTAGCGACGCACACGCTGCCACTCCACAGCCTCCGAAAACCAAGCCTAAAAGTCGAATAGCGTCGCGACTGCAGCACACTGCCGGCGCAACCAACTGGGATCAGCCGCACCTGCTCCGTTCGAGGGTCCGCCGCCACTCTGCATCGTCGCGATCTGTCCTTCTGCTTTAGCCCACCGGAACGGTGCCAACAGTCTGCATCGCGCACAACGCCCGGTAGCCAGGCGCCGCTGCCGTCGCGACCATGCATACAGACGTGCAGCCATTAGACGCCGCCAGATCCACTCCGATCTACTCCCCGCCGTGCAACTCCCAGCCGATAAGAGTCACAATCGCTGCAAAATTGCAGCGGATCGTGTTCATTGAGTTGTCTCCGGCGCTCATCTCTGAAAATCTGCCCAGAATATAATTTCCTCAGTCCGCTGCCGCCCATCCACCCGCCTGCTCAGAATCGGCCAAGATTCGATGTCGCTGATCTCGACAAAAGCACCATCAGCCCACTGAGATTTGAACCGTCCAGATTCATCATCGTCGCCATCCAGCCGAGCGACGGCAGTCCAGAAACACGCTCCGCCACTGCCCAAAACAATGCTACACCGACTACTGCCCTCATCGCTGCTGCCGATAGCTGGTGAGTCTCCATGTCACGCTGACGCGTCGCCCAGACTCTCCTCGCCGTGAAGTCATCGCCGCGTTGATTTCAAATCACCACTCGCCACCGTCAGTCGAAGGCTCACGCCTTTCCAGCGCCACCGTGACAGATCTGGTCTGGCCAAAGCCACCAGTCATCGATTGTCAGTGCCGATCAGATGCCGCCGCCTCGTCAGATGTCCACGTGCCGCTGGGATGTGCACCCATCGAGCAGGGTGTGCGTGTGTGAAGTGGACAATAGACAGACTTCTTGGTGTATGTAATATGTGTGTACAGTGTATACAGTCAACAATAACCACACCATTCACATGAATTAAGGACACATATCAAAACCCAAACACACAGCCTGATTCTTGATAAGGAACACACGAATGGCTCAATTAACATGTGATTAAAGCCAGATTAAAATAATTAATCAAATAATCACAAAAACTTATCCTTACTAATCACGTTTCACCAAGAAACCAGGGTCTGATACCAATTGTTGGCAATTGGATCATGTGGTTCAAACGTGATCGTTAGGATTTCAGGCAAACAATCAGTGGAAGCAATTAAAATAGGTTTACCGTACGTCTGGGTTGATGTAGAGGATGAATCGCTGCAGAGAACTACCTCTGATCTTCTACTATATGTCCCAAGTGTGATCCTGCTGTTGTGTGGGCAACGGTCTGCAGGATCTCTCAATCTGCTTCTTTCCCTTCTCACGTCAAAAGAGGCGCCGGAAATCTTAGGGTTCCAAGAGGCTGAGTTCACTTATATACTGGGCTACAGCAGGGATCAGGAGGAGAATTGGAGTTGGGCCTCCATTGGATTAAATATCCAAGCTTAGCCCAAAGCTTATATTTAACCCAATAATAATAATAAAGTTCACTAAATTATTATTACTGCACTACCCACTCCAACCCAAAATTACGTTTTGGGCTCCTTCTTATTATGAGCCCGAAGTCTCCCCATGTTTAAGATATACAATGCCCATTAATTAATTAAGTTACTGACAACTCAAATTAATTAATATCTTATTCGAGAGTAGTACCACTCAACCATGTTATCATGCCGGAAATTAATCCACTTGCAAGATTTACATGATAAACATTATGAGCTCCTCAAGGGGACATCATCAACCTATGTCGGACATGGATTCCTTCTACAATCAACAGCACACCATAGATACAACACTATTTCCCAACTAACCGAGTTTGTTGATTTAATATTTATAAACCTCACCCATTGATGAGTCAAAGAAATACATACTGCCCTACGTGTCGAGGTTATTGTATAGGGATTAAGAGAATGAACTTCCATAATAACAGAGATCAAGTTCTACTATATAGTTAGTATAAGACGAACGATCTCAGGCGATCCTACTCAATATGCACAAAGCATACAATGTGATTTTATAGTCAAGACAAACTAATACCAAATCACACTACAACCATACCGATAGAGAGTCCCCGTCTATCTCGGTTGTGAGCATCTATTTATACTTTATAAGAAAACCGATAATATGATCTTCCACGTGTTGTCGCACAACATATTATCTACAGTATAAAGTAAATGGACTATTGCGTTATAAATATAAAATAAATTATAAGATGCAATCATTTGATCATATGATTCTCATTTCAAATATTATTATAAAATTGCTCATACTAAAGCTAGACTTTTAGTATACAACCCAACAGTTGATCCGTGAGTAAAGGTGGAAGAAGGAAAGCCTGGCTTTGAGGATACAGTGAACAGGTACATGGCGAGGAATGATGCAAGAGTAGACCGTCTTGAGGCTAAGTTAGAGAAGAAGATTGATGATAATCATAAGGATTTGTCTACACAAGTGAAAGACCTTACGTTGTTGATAGGGAAGATGGATGGTAATGTAAACAAATTGACCCAAACTATTGAGAAAGTAAAGTTTCCATCTCAAAATATTGAGAATCCAAAGTCTTACCATGCCATCACATTGAGGTCGGGAACGCAATATGAAGGTCCGATGATGCCGGCAAGTGAAATCAAAGTGAGCAGAGATGTTGTTCGACCAGGCTGGATTTGCTCAACCAGATTATCTGGTCGAGCAGAGGTCGAACAACTTTTGAAGAAACATAATTACGATACTTTATTTTCTGACCAGCCTTTCGACTTGCACAACACCATTCGACCAAACCACCCAGGTCGAATGGAAGTTGAACAACAGCAGTGTGATGAGAGCTCGCGATCAGGCAATCTGTTCGACCAAAACCTATCTGCTCGACCAACCTATCTTTGTCCAGCAGAGGTCGAACAACATGTTTAGGAACAGAGTATGCGATCAGGCAGTCTATTCGACCAAAACCCTATTTGCTCGACCAAACCATCTAGGTCGAGCAGCACAGCTCAAAGTCTGATTCGATACTGAATGCGACACCTGCTGATTGGAACACTCTAGCTATATCTCTAGAATGGAATACCGAGCTTACAATAGTGGAAAAGAAGTAGAAAAGAGCCAAGAGATTGAGAGCCGAGAAGGATAAAGTGGAAAAGGTTGAACGTGATGAATGGGGGATTCCCAAAATAAAGATACCTCCACCGTTTCCTTTCAAGCTTGTCAAGAAGGGATTGGAAGATAAGTTTAAGAGGTTTTCAGATATCATAAACAAGATAAGTTTGAACATTCCTTTCTCTGAAGTGATCTTGGAGATGCCATATTATGCCCATTTTCTAAAGGATATACTATTGAAGAAGAGAAGTTTGAACGGAATTAAAACCGTGAACCTATCGGAGAATTGTAGCTCAATCATACAAAGGAAGCTACCAGCTAAGTTAAAAGATCCTAGAAGCTTCACTATCTTATGTGATATTGGAAAAGGGCCGGCACAACGAGCCTTGTGCTATCTTGGGACAAGTATCAATTTGATGCCACTTTCTATCTTGAAAACTTGCTTGCTTTAGGTGATGATAGGTATCAATTGGAAAGGACAAAAGTGGAAGAGGTCATGTGGATTAGGAAATACTTACCATTAGATAGAGAGAGCGCACCTCAGGAAGAGAAGAAAGAGGAGTTGAAACCGCTACCGGAACACTTGAAGTATGCCTATCTTGGTGACAATGGAAAATATCCGGTAATTGTATCTTCTTCCCTTGATGATGATCAACTGGAGGAATTGTTAGATGTGCTTAGGAAGTATAAGTCTGCGATAGGTTGGTCTCTTGATGATTTGAAAGGTATTAGTCCTTCATATTGCATGCATAGAATAAGGTTGTTAGATGAGGCCAAGAGTAGTATTCAGAATCAGCGGAGGGTGAATCCCACTATTCAAGAAGTGATTAGGAAGCAAATCCTAAAGTGATAGTCCCCATGTGAGTCCATTGCATGTAGTAGCTAAGAAGGAGGGCATGACTATTGTGCAAAGACCACTTTTCCCTTCCTTTCATGGATCAAATGCTTGATCGTATAGCAGGGTATGAGTATTATTGTTTCTTGGATGGATACTCGGGTTATAATCAAATCATGATTGCACCCGAAGATCAAGAAAAGACCACTTTTACATGCCCTTATGGAACTTTTGCCTTTAGAAAGATGCCTTTTGGATTATGTAATGCGTCTGCTATATTTCAGCGTTGCATGATGGCCATATTTGATGGGTTGATAGAAAAGATCATGGAGGTGTTTATGGATGATTTTTCTGTGTTTGGTTCCTCCTTTGATAGTTGTTTATCTAACCTTGCTACTGTTTTGAAGAGATGCCAAGAAACTAATCTTGTCTTGAATTGGGAAAAGTACCACTTCATGGTAAGAGATTGGATTATTCTTTGCCATCATATTTCGGCCAAGGGATTGCAGGTGGATAGAGTGAAGGTGTTGATGATCGAGAAGCTTCCACCGCCTACTAATGAGAAGAGAGTGCGGTCCTTCCTTGGACACGCCAGTTTTTATAGAAGATTAATAAAAGACTTCTCAAAATACTCCAAGCCCTTATCTCATTTACTTGAAAAGGATGTTCCTTTTGTTTTTGATGAAGAGTGTCTAACAGCTTTTCAGGCTTTGAAAGAGGCGCTTATTACTGCACCTATCTTGATCACGTTTGTACTTATGTGTGATGCAAGTGACTTAGAACTTGGAGTGGTGCTTGGGCAGTTGAAGAAAAAGTTCTATGCCATTTACTATGCGAGTAAGACTTTTGATGCAGCACAAAAGAACTACACGATGACTAAAAAGGAGATTTTGGTTGTGGTGTACGCGTTCAATAAGTTTCGACAGTATTTGGTTGGCATGAGGACGATAGTGTATACAGATCATTCTGTGATCCGATACTTGATGGAGAAGAAGAAAACGAAGCCAAGGATCATTAGATGGATCCTACTTCTGCAGGAGTTCGATATGGAGATCTGAGATAAGAAAGGAATGGAGAACGTGTTGGCGGATCACCTATCGAGGTTGGAGACAAGGGAGCACTGTGATGATTCTTTCGAGTACATAGATGAGATGTTCCCGGATGAGAAGATAATGGCAGTGTTTGTTGAAGGAGCGGAAAGAGCATGTGTGGTGGCTGCCCAAGGGATGGATCCATGGTATGCAGATTATGTGAATTACATTGCCGTAGGAGAAATCCCAAGAGATCTCAACCGATATCAACTCGAAAAAATCAAGCGAGATGTTGAGACATTTATATGGTATGATCCGTTTGTCTACAAGATATGTACGAATTCCATAGTCCGTAGGTGAGTGCCTAAGATGGAGATGGAGAGTGTTCTTGATTTTTGCCATGCACAACCTAATAGGGGGCACTTCGGAACTCAAAAGACAGCAACGAAGGTACTTTAATCTGCTCTTTATTGGCCTACTTTGGTTAAAGATTGTGAAACCTACGTGGCGACATGCTATAGAAGTCAAAGGATGGGAAACATAGGTAGGAGAGATGAGATGCCACTTCAGCCGAGCATTGTTGTTGAGATCTTCGATGTATGGGGATCAATTTTATGGGGCCTTTTCTCCCATCTAATGGATTTTTCTACATTCTTTTAGCTGCGGATTATGTTTCTAAGTGGGTGGAAGCCATTCCCACTCGCGTGAATGATTCAAGGACTGTGTAGTCTTTCTTAAAGAAATATATCTTTGCCCTCTATGGAGTACCTAGAGCACTAGTAAGCGATGGAGGTACTCACTTCGTCAATAAGCTTCTTGAAAAGGTGCGTAAGGATTATGGTGTCAAGCATCGGGTTACTACACCCTATCACCCTCAAGCGAATGGGCAAGCTAAAATCTCCAATTGACAAGTGAAGCAAGTTTTGGAAAAAGTAGTCTGAACTAATAGGAAGGACTGGGCTATGAAGCTCGATGATGTTTTGTGGGGGTTTCGGACTGCATATAAGACGGTGTTGGATATGTCACCGTACCAAATTATCGATGGGAAGTTGTGCCACTTACTCGTAGAGATTCAACACAAAGCTTTTTGGGCATTAAGGAGTTTGAATTTGTCTCTCAAGGATCAAAAGGAGTTGAGAATGACTCATATCAATCAATTGGATGAGTTCAGGAATCAGGCTTATAAGAACTCAGAGATCTTTAAGGAGAGAATGAAGAAATGGCATGATTCAAAGATTTCATATAAGGAGTTCAAGCAAGGTGATGAGGTATTACTTTTTAATTCTCTTTTGAAGCTCTTCGCAGGGAAATTGAAATCGAAGTGGACGGGGTCGTTCATTATCTATAGAGCCTGCAGAGGGGGGAGTTTTGAGCTTATGGACAAAGATGGAGACATCATAGCGGCAAATGGGCATCGATTGAAGCATTACGAGTCTCCAGATGATGTTTGCATCATCTTTGAGGATACCTTGAACTAAATTGGTACCATCATGACTCTCCAACGTTAAACAAGAGCGCCTGTTAGGGTCTTTCCTTCCCGTTTTTATGCTTATTTATTTTGTACGAGTAAGAACTTTTATGTTTGAAGTGCTTATCATTTGGAAATTACAGCTCTTTGCAAACTTAGTTTCCACTATAGTTTCTACTAAGTTTGGGGAGGTGTGATGAACTTACCTCATTGAAGAACTAAGAAAATAATTTTTTGTTGGTAACGTTTGTTAGGGGAGTTGATTTTTTGCGGCATATTGAAACTTTAACTAGTTTTGGTGTATCAATTTTTTTGCAACTTGCCTAATGTTAGTAGTGATTGGGCTTTTATTAGTGTCATATGCGGAGTTACACATGATTTTATAGTTTTAAGAGGCTCTCTAGCTCTAATTTTTGGATATCTTGATACTTAATGTTGTTCTAGGTTTGAATGTTGCAGGGAGAGACAAGTGAAGGACGAATTTTTGCAAAAATAGGTAGTTGTTCGACCAAGACTGTGCTGCTCAACCAGGAAAGAGAAGTCGAGCAATGGTCGAGCAAATTATGCGAAACTTGTAGTAGAGTTGCTCGACCAAGAGGTGTTTGCTTGACTTTCCCAGCAAAGTCGAACGGAGATCGAGCAAAATGTGAAATTTGTCTAGTAGGGCTGCTCGACTTCGATCGTGTTGTTCGACCAATATCTAAAAATTGAATGAGGTTGAGCAAGTCAGGGCAAAACAGGGACCCATTTTTGTACGTTGCTCGACTTCAAACCCTTATTTGACTTTTATATACAAGTTGAGCTAAGGTCGAATGGGGTCTGGAGCTGTTTTAAAAAGGTGATGGTTGATTGCTATGGGTTTAGTGTTTTTATGTGAGTGGCATGTATTTGATGTCGCTGATGCTTGTGGGTGTTAGACGATTTGAGATTGATTATTGATGATTGATAAATGCTTGGATTTCTTTTGTTATACATGTGCACTTATTTTGATATGTTGGTTGTGTTGATGATGAGCATGTTCTATTCTTGCTTGTAGTTTATGTAGAAATTGAAGTTGATTGCATGCTTTGAAGAGTGCTTAGGAGTCTATTACCTATGTGAGTATTTGAGCATATTTACTAATCTATTAGCATGGTAGTTTTTTCTTGAGAGTCGTTTATATACTCATATTCTAGAACTTGACTTTGAGTCTTGTTTAAAGTTTATGATTGATGGATACTAGGATATGATCCTAGGCCATTTTTGTGTAATAAGTCACTTGAGCTTTTAAGCCTTTTTCTTTGGCAAGCCTTTGATAAAGAACCATTGTTTACCTATTTGAGCTTTAAAACCTATTTACTAGTAAAGAGTTAGGTAAATAAATGATGTCTAAGCTATAATGAAGAATGGGGTTGGAGAAGTTGGATGATGAAGTGAGTTATAGGCATTGGTTAAATCTTACTAAGGGATATTGCCTGAAGACGGTATCTGATAAGTCATAATTTAGCATAATTATTTGGTTGAAATTCATGTTTATTTGATTAACTTATGTGCTTATTAGGGTGCTAAATTGACTTATCTTGTCTATGGTTATTTGAGGCCTTTATGTTGTAAAATTGATGAGAAACGGGCTGTTTTGTGCAGGAAATTTGTGCTGCCAGATTGACTGACACTGACCCCCTCAGTGTCAGAAGGGACCTGCGAAAATTCAGGATAATTAAGGAAAGTCCAGATGGAAAATTCCTACGTATTTCCCATGTATTCCAGCGATTTGAATCACTAAAAATCAGGCCAAATCTGATTTAGAGAATAAAAGATATGAAAAGGATCATGGAGATATTTATGGAAGAAGAGATAAGGAAAGAAATCAAGATTACTTTGGGATCAAGACAAGATATTTATGGGATATCTTTTATTTTGGGGCATAAGAATTCACGTTAAAAATCCAGAAGATTGGCGTGAAGAGGAGAACACGAGATTGGTAGCAGATTAGGCGTGAAGTGAAATCGAAGAACAATCAAGACTCATCGGTTCTTTATTTTTAATTGTATTTTATATTTTGCTATGAACATGAGGGGCTAATCCCCTTCTCTAGTTTAGGATTCGTGAACCTCATGTTGAATTATTAATTCAATTATTTTGGATTTTTATGTTGAATCTTATGTGCAAGTTTATTTTATTACATGCTTTGATGTTTCTTATAGTAATTTGATAATTATTTTGGCCTGATCAACTAGATTAATTATTTAATTGCTTACTGTTATTCTATTAACTACAATTCGTAATTGTTGTAGGAATTGGATTAAGTAACAAGTAGAGACTGTTCCCTCTAGGTGTAATAAAATCTAGGTTGTATGATACCTAGCCGGATTTCATAGCCTAGTAATCCTATGTTTAGAGTTCTAATGCGTTTATGAGTTTGAATCCATAGGGTCACTCATAGATAGTTCAATTTAGTGGTCATACCCTAGTTGATAAACGTAAGAACATTCGGGTTGATTGGTCGTACCGTCAATCTAGGGATTTGAATTTGCGCAATAGATTAGATGATTAATTCAGATAATTAATTAATTTAGTAAACGGGAGGGGATCGACATCCTAGACTAGGTTTTCATCATTTGATAAATTTAATTATTAATTTTTATCTACTCTGAAAATTTAATATTAAGACAATTCATTATTTGCTCAATTTATGATTTTTCTGCAATCAAAATCCCCCCTATTTTTATTTAATATGTTTGAATCACTTTAATTTAATTAAAGTTCGTTATACTCTCTTGGGTTCGACTCTACTTGCTACTATACTACGTAATAGAGTGAGTTGGAAATAAATTATATTTTGGTAGGCCGGCGACAGCCTATCAAATTTGGCGACGCTGCCGGGGAGTTAAATTGAATTTTATTAAATTTTTGTGTTCTGACATTATTTTCCATTGTTACAGGTGCTGGAATTTTTTTTCGAATTTTTCTGAAATTTTCGAAATTTCCAGTTACACCGACACTGACCCTATCAGTGTCAGAAGGCCCTGTTTTTGAAATTTCTTTTTCTGTGGATGATTACTCGATCTTCAAGTAAAAAACAGCTTGAATATGTATCTGAAATTGAGAGAACTGCCCGTAGGTTGAGAAAGGAGTCCCGGAAGAAGAAGAAAATAAGTTCGTCCATTGGCGAAACCGCAGAAAACCTTACCGAGTCCGAACTTGCAGCTGGTCCACTTCATCTTGAAGAGGAGAATTCTGATTTCACTGATCTAGAGGATGAGGATACTGTAGGATCTGAGTCAGGAGAGGAAAATATGGCTGGAAATAATGAGGAAAAAATCTTGAATGAATTGGCAAATCCAGACATAGTCCATCAGCCGTTATGCATTAACTTTCCAGCGATCACTGATAATACGGTATGTGAATTGAAATCAGGATTGATTCACTTACTTCCTGCTTTCCATGGTCTTTCAGGTGAAAATCCTCACAAGTTTTTGAAGGAGTTCTCGGTTGTATGCATGAGCATGAAACCAACTGGAGTGACGGAGGAAATGGTCAAGCTTAGGGCATTCCCCTTTGCAGTAAAGGACATGGCGAAGGATTGGTTGTATTACCTCCCTCCCGGATCGATTAATACATGGCCTGAAATGGAGAAGCTTTTTCTCCAAACGTACTTCCCAGCCACTAGAGTTGCTGTATTGCGTAAGGAGATATCTGAAGCTCGTCAGATGCAAGGGGAAGTTTGCATGAGTATTGGGAGAGGTTTAAACGCCTCACATCAGCATTCCCCCAGCATTAGATAAGCGATCAGTTGCCGTTGCAGTACTTCTATGAGGGGTTGTCGATCATGGATCGAAACATGCTTGATGCGGCTAGTGGTGGAACTTTCATGATGAAAACACCTACTGCTGCTAGAGACTTGATTGCTAGCATAGCTGCCAACACTCAACAGTTTGGCACACGTGATCCATCAGTTAGAGAAGTAAAGGAGGTCCATGATTCTAAGTTGGAAGAAACTTTGAATAAGTTGACACTTGCTGTGGAGAATCTTGCTAAAGTAAAAGAGGTAAACCCACCATCCTGTCAATATTGTTTAACTAACGACCACTCTACTCTTGATTGCAGGGTTACACCTAGTGATGAACAAGTAAATGCCATGGGGCGATATGATCCCTTTTCTCAAACCTACAATCAGGGTTGGAGAGATCATCCCAATCTGAGGTATGGAAGTGGACAATGAGGAAATAGGGGGCCACAACAGTTTCAAGAGCAGAGAGTTGTGAATAGGCCACAAAATTACCCGCAAGATGGTGGAAATCGCCAACAAGGTGGTTCAAGTTCTGGAGCTTCATTTGAGGAGATGATGAAAGAGATGGCTGCAAACAATCTCAAATTCCAAGAGGTGACACAGTCATCCATTCAGGACTTGAAGATGACAACTCAATCGTCAATCCGCTTGGAAATCAAGTAACCCAATTGGCTACAACTGTAGGCCAAATGCAGGCTCAAAATAGTGGAAAGTTGCCCTCATAAACGGAGGTTGATCCTAAGAATGTGAGTGCTATTACACTGCGGAGTGGGAAATAGTTGGAGGAGGTTGCACCGCCCAAAAAGCCTGACCAAAACATGCAAGAAGTTGATGAAAAACCTGCTGGAATAGTGGAGGATTAGACTGATCAGTTTGGGGCTGAAAAATCTGACGTGCAGAAATGAAACACTGACACTGACCCCATCAGTGTCAGAAGGTCGAAAAAAAATCAGGTTAAAAATTCTGACCCTATTCCTTTTGATATTAACCGTTTACCTTTTCCAAGTAGAATAAGGAAACCGGACACTACAGAGAAGGATAAGCAGTTACTTAAAGTGTTTCAGAAAGTGCAGATCAATTTACCTCTCCTTGAGGCAATTAAGCAGATTCCGAGATACGCCAAGTTCTTGAAGAATTTGTGCACCAATAAGAAGAAGTTGAAAGTAGATGAAAAAGTGGTGATGGGAGAAAACGTTTCAGCAGTCTTCCAGCAAACGTTACCTCAGAAGCGCAAGGATCCTGGCATGTTTGTGGTTTCTTGTAAGATTGGGAGTTGTAATGTAGAGAGAGCCATGTTTGACCTTGGAGCTTCCATTAATGTGATGCCTCGATCAGTGTTCGAGAAGCTAGGTGTGGGAGAGTTGAAAAAGACTAAAGTTGTCATCCAGCTAGCTGATCGAACCCATGCATATCCGGATGGAGTCATAGAGGATATTCTTGTTCAGGTAGATAAACTAATATTCCCTGCTGATTTTTATATGTTAGAAATGAATGACCACCCATCAAATTTCACTCCTATTCTGTTAGGGAGACCATTCCTCAACACGTCATGCACTAAGATAGATGTGAGTGAAGGTACTCTAATGATGGAATTTGATTGGCAGATCATCAAATTTAACATATATGATACTATGAAATAACCTGATGATGCTAACCTGCTTTCTGTTGTGAGTACTATTGAGCCTATTGTCCAGGAACACTTCAAACTCACTAGTAGGGATGCATTAGACACAGTAATTGATCAGGGAATAATGAAGGAGGATGATTAGAGATGGGAAAATGAAGAGCTGAATCACTATGTCAACGCTTTGCATAATTCTTCTCAGAGATCGAACACCTTAGATATAGCTTCTGTTAAATTGCCTGTGAAGTCTCCTAAAGACGTTAATTCAATTTTTGCTTTGAATGTTGTTGAGCCTTTGATTCAGGATTATTTTGAACTAACTCGCCGGGATGCCAATGGAAGCATGAAAGAGCATGAAAATAAATTGAAGAAAGAAAAGCTTGGTGAAGTGCCTAAGCTAGAGTTGAAAGTGTTCCCCGAACACTTGAAGTCCTCGTTCTTGAGGCCGAACCATGAACTCAAGGAATATCATAAGGGGTTTCGCACTGTTGAGATTGATCGGATGGAGTGGAACGAAATTTCACATACTTGAAAGATATACCTTACCTAAGTCGAGCCAACGACAATAAATAAAGGCGCTGATTGGGAGGCAACCCAATTTTCTCGCTTTATTTTTATTATGTTATTTTATTTCATTTTTCAATAAGGTGTCTGATTGTTTAATATTAATTTCTGGGGGTTGCAAGTATGTTAGGTGAATTAAACTGCTGCATAATTTGGAATTTTAATTCCAAGATTGAAATACTAAAATTAGGCCAGGAAATAATGTTCCTGCCTTGATTTGAGTTTCACTAATGGCCCAACTAATTTTCATTATTTTTTTTTTACAGGAAATAGGCCCAATTATGTTAGCCCATGAAGAATTGGAGTAGCAATTAAAGGCCCAGATCAAATCACTCAGAGAATTTGGAGAGAAGCCCCAATTGCACCTGCAATTCGAGAGAACACTACCCCTAAATTTTCACTCAATCCACTTTGAGAGTTCACGGCAGAGGACTCCGACTTCCACTTTTCTGAATTGCAGCAACGAATAGCCTCCAATCATGGTGAAATTATGCTCCAGTAAGTGAGCGAAGAAGAAGCCACGGAGAGAGGATGAGGAGGACATATCGCGGGCAATCGTCGTCTACCGTGATCTTAACCCCGCCGCTGCAAGCTCCGATTCCGGCATGCAATTGCCCATTCCAACTGCTCCATCGCCCATCCGCCATCCTAGTATGATGAATCGGGCTGCAGTCCCAGTTTGGCGCCGGACCAGCAAATGGCCAGCTGCCTCTTCCCGATCGGAAGATGTAATGCCGGCTTTGCTGGCGACAGAAGCTTCCATCATACCCACTTTCTGCGGAGCACTTCCAACCCGTCGGAGAAACCCCAGCCTAATACTCATTCGAATCCGCCACACCTCCCACGCCGCTGCAAGGTGAGGGCCGGCACTACCGGTTCGAATTCCAGTGGGCAACCACCCGCTCGGATGGCAACTACGGCCACTGTCACTGCCGCAGTCGACCATCCCAAGTGCAGCAAACAACTAGTGAAACTGAACTGGCATTCCGTCCCTACCGCTCTCGATCAATAGGCCCTGCTGGTTCTGTTTCCAGCGAGCCTTCTGCCGCCATGGCTGGTAACGATGATGAAGCAGGCCCGTCCGTCAATATGGAAGAAGCTGTACTCGACAATACTGATCCAATTACGGGATCGTGATTGGAATGCAACTCAGCAATAAATTATGTGTACTTATCCCAATTTCATATTCAGTTTCTCCTTTATACTTGTTTGCTTGGGGACAAGCATTTGTCTAGGTGTGGGGGGGATTTTATATGAAATTGTGGGTAGAGTTGTTTTGTGAATATTTTGCGGTATGTGGAGCATGTTGGGTCTGTCGAGTGCTTGTTAATATGCTTTGCAATCTGAAAATTTTCTGATTTGGTTGGTCACTATGGGACTGAATTTTCGGAATAGTGGTAGATGGGTTGCTGAATTTTGTTTGTCTTGTGTCTTGTTTAGTTTTGTTGTCCTCTGAATTGTGTGTGGATATGGAGTCTGAAATTTGAGGAATATAATCTATTGAGGTGATGAGCGTGACGCATGATTGAGGGGGTAGCTATGATGTTTAGGAGCTGTTGAAATCTGATTTTCTTTGCAAAATTTTTGTGATTGTAGTAGCTGATTTTCTTTCTGAATTTCATGGCAAATATACTCAATTTTTGTGAGCTTTTGAGCCATAACGAGCTATCATCTATAAGCTCTATTGAATTTCTTTCTTGAGTGCATTGAATTTGAATTGTTCATTCTAGAACTTGCTCTTTTGAATGCATTTCTAGATCATGTGATTGGTTGTGTGTGATAAAATGATAAGGGCACTTAGGTTTAACCCTCTTGGCTTAAATTGTTCTACCTGATTATGATGAACTTTAGGGAAGCCATGTTGAGCCTAAGCTTTTTCTTTGAAATATGAGCACATAAATGAACCTTAAAATCCCATTTCTTTCTTAAACTTCTCCATTTGAACCCTTCATCATTTTGCTATATGTGAGTCTTGTGAAAGTACTTTGTGGTTGGATTGATGATGAAGGAGGAGTTGAAAAAAAATTGGAGAGGGAGAAAAAGAAAAAAAAAAGAAAGAAAATGAAGGAAGGTTGGATGAAAAAAAAATTGAAAAGAGAAAAATTCTTGAAAAAAAAAGAAAGGAAAAAGGAGTTGCTGGAAACTGTTTGTATTGAGTTGCTGAAATTGTTTAGAAAACAGTGATATTTTCAAGTGTGACACCTGCTGTTCAGAATCTTGAAAAGGAGCAGGTGTGGGGATATTTAAAAGGGTACGAAAAAATTCTGTTGTGAAAAAGGAGAAGTTGGGGTGATAATGGATGTTTTGATTTGTAAGATCACATGGTGTAAAGTAATGCATATAGCCATTCTTATCTCTCTTTTTACCTTACCCTGACCTAAAGCCCCATTACAACCCAATCTAAGACCATTTGATTATTGCACATGATTCATCCAAAATTGGTGGAGAATTGATTTGGGAGCAAGCCTATGGTAATGACTTTTCTTGTTCAATTTTTGAGTGAACTTGCTACCTAGATCATACATATGAGTGTTATTGAGTGAATCTGTGTGAGGCCATGGAATTTTGAAAATTTTGAAGCCATGAAAGTTGCAAGTTTTAAGTGAAGAGTCACGTTTCATTTAGTTCCAAATGCTCATTGGTTGCTTGTCTCTTGAAGTGTGTAATTTTCATTTACCTTGGTAGATAGAGTTTCTTGGTTTTCTGTTCTCTATGGTTTTGATTTGCTTGAGGACAAGCAAAGTTTAGGTGAGGGGAGATTTGATAAGTCATAATTTAGCATAATTATTTGGTTGAAATTCATGTTTATTTGATTAACTTATGTGCTTATTAGGGTGCTAAATTGACTTATCTTGTCTATGGTTATTTGAGGCCTTTATGTTGTAAAATTGATGAGAAACAGGCTGTTTTGTACAGGAAATTCGTGCTGCCAGATTGATTGACACTGACCCCCTCAGTGTCAGAAGGGACTTGCGAAAATTCAGAATAATTAAGGAAAGTCCAGATGGAAAATTCCTACGTATTTCCCATGTATTCCAGCGATTTGAATCATTAAAAAATTAGGCCAAATCTGATTTAGAGAATAAAAGATATGAAAAGGATCTTAGAGATATTTATGGAAGAAGAGATAAGGAAAGAAATCAAGATTACTTTGGGATCAAGACAAGATATTTATGGGATATATTTTATTTTGGGGCATGAGAATTCACGTTAAAAATCCAGAAGATTGGCGTGAAAGAGGAGAACACGAGATTGGTAGCAGATTAGGCGTGAAGTGAAATCGAAGAACAATCAAGACTCATCGGTTCTTTATTTTTAATTGTATTTTATATTTTTCTATGAACATGAGGGGCTAATCCCCTTCTCTAGTTTAGGATTCGTGAACCTCCTGCTGAATTATTAATTCAATTATTTAGGATTTTTATGTTGAATCTTGTGTGCAAGTTTATTTTATTACATGCTTTGATGTTCCTTATAGTAATTTGATAATTATTTTGGCCTGATCAACTAGATTAATTATTTAATTGCTTACTGTTATTCTATGAACTACAATCTGTAATTGTTGTAGGAATTGGATTAAGTAACAAGTAGAGACTGTTCCCTCTAGGTGTAATAAAATCTAGGTTGTATGATACCTAGCCAGATTTCGTAGCCTAGTAATCCTATGTTTAGAGTTCTAATGCGTTTATGAGTTCGAATCCATAGGGTCACTCATAGATAGTTCAATTTAGTGGTCGTACCCTAGTTGATAAACGTAAGAACATTCGGGTTGATTGGTCGTACTGTCAATCTAGGGATTTGAATTTGCGCAATAGATTAGATGATTAATTCAGATAATTAATTAATTTAGTAAACGGGAGGGGATCGACATCCTAGACTAGGTTTTCATCATTTGATAAATTTAATTATTAATTTTTATCTACTCTGAAAATTTAATATTAAGACAATTCATTATTTGCTCAATTTATGATTTTTCTGCAATCAAAATCCCCCCTATTTTTATTTAATATGTTTGAATCACTTTAATTTAATTAAAGTTTGTTATACTCTTGGGTTCGACCCTACTTGCTACTATACTACGTAATAGAGTGAGTTGGAAATAAATTATATTTTGGTAGGCCGGCGACAGCCTATCAGTATCCCTATGATCGGAAAGGGTAGTGCCCGAAACTGGTATCCTTACACTTGAAGAACATCAGAATTTGTATTCTACTGCAAAGAAGAATTATTGATCCAAGTGAAGATGGAGGAATCATGTATGAAAGTGATCGTTATAGAAGATGAAGAAGTAAAGAAGGAAGAACTGGAAGAGCAATATGTCAAGGTAATTCTTTACTAGTAATATTAGTCACTTATCTAAATTTACCTACCTTTACCAAAGAGCCAACATTACAACCTTAAAGCAAGTCCTTTGTGATCTTAGAGTTGAGTCGATTATAGATGGATTTTTGAGACCTTTGTCAAGCTTATGGTTACACGAGTATATGAATTAAATTTGAGTGTATATATTAACCCGATAAGTGTACATATTTTACACTAGAGAGGGAGAGAATAAACACTTACCCATGAGATAGATAACTTAGCACTCGTAGAAGTATTGTGGTTGATTGATATTTTTGCATGAATGAAAGGTTTGAGAGAGAGCGTGATTTGATTTAATACAATTGCATGTGTTAGAATAAGGTCTGCATGTTATAAACACCTTGTGATTACACTATCTGTTTTATTTTGATTGTCGTTGCCTCGGGACGAGCAACATGTAAGTTTGAGAGTTTGAAGAGAGTGTATATTCATATATTATAGACTCCGATTCGTGTGGAAAGAGGGTATGATTTGGTCTATTATTGAGATGAATCAGGTTGTTTACGGAGAATCCATGAATCGGGGGTTGGAAAGGTTGTTTTGAGCATATGTGTATATGAAAATAGGTCTAGAAGGCTCGGAATTGGAAGATATGATTTTTAAGGCAAGTTTCGAAGACAGCTCAAGTTCAAGGCCATGCTCAACCTCTATTGCTTTGGTCGAACAAGGTGGACAAGTCGAGCAAAAGTTGGAAGTCTATTCAGAGAGCTTGCTCGACTTGGAGATGCTGCTCAAACATAATTGCCTTGGTCGAGCAGATGAGCGAAGTCGAACAGAATGTGTAAAATCATCCAGAAGGGTTGCTCGACCTGAAGGTGTTGCTCGACCAACATTAATGTGGTTGAACAGATGAGCGAAGTCGAGCAGATTTTGAAAATCGTCCAGTGAGCTTGCTCGACCAGCTGCTCGAGTTCGAGGCCTTGCTCAACTTTGGAGGCATGGTCGAGCGAATGTTCACTGTTGCTATTTATGGTAATTGCAGATGTCTTTTACCAAATTTGACGTGTGCTTTAAGCAAAAGCCCATGTTAAGCCCATAGGTTCCATGAGTATAAAAGAAGTGCTTTCACAGGAAAAAAGGGACATAATCATTCATCATCCATCCACCACCGAAGCCCTACCATCATCCGAAGGGGTCGTGAGAGAGGTTCGTCTGGCATGTCAAGTAAGATCATACCAAACAACCATGATTGTTCCTAGTTCAATCATGGGCTAGAACTGCTCCGGTAGTTCTAGGGTTATGAAAGTTTATGAGTTAATTGAATTTCCATGTGTAAACTCCGTAAAACACTACTTGTGGTTTATTTTATATAAGATTGTGCTTTTTCAATTCAAACTCACGGTCATTTTGTGCATCATTAACTATTATGTAGAGTCTGAATACGTCTCTTGGTTATTCATTGAGTGCGTTCAATGCTGAGCAGGATTATATGTTATAATTCTAAGTGAAGGGATTCCAAAGTCTTATTAGAACTATCTTATAGAGATATTTGTTAATTGAATCTTATTCGGGTTAATAAGTAGGATAAAGAGTATAATGTCATAGTACCTATAAAGGGAGATCATATCGAGTTAGAGTACTAAGTGCATGGGAAATAATTGATACTGATGGTACCTAGAAAGGGGGGCGAATTATATCTCTTGCTCCAAAGGTATTCACATGTGTCATACGTATGTTTACTTGTGTCTATAGGGTGAACTTGCATAGTTTAGTGATGCGTCCATAGAACACAAGGCAGAGTTGGAGAATAACGCATGGAAATAAAATTAACAAGTAAAATCGGATGCCCAAAGAACTACCTAATTTCTTACTTGATCACAACCGTATTTTCTATTGCCTATTGTTTTATTGTTATTTAAGTTACTTGCTATTTAATTTCGTAACAATTCAAAACAAAATTGCCAAACATAATCTTAGTAAATTAGAACATAATCAGACTGATAATAGTCCATATCTTGGGTACGATAATCACTTTGTCACCTATCGAAACTAAAATTGATATCCTTATACTTGAGGATTAATTTTGTGTGTTGAAAAAATGCCTATCAGAGAGTAAGAGGATCATATATACTTGGGAAGGTAGAACAAGTTTAACATCAAGAGGTGAAGCCAAATAGGGATGATGAGATCATCTCTAATCTAACTAATATCAACAAGCTACTAGAGTCCCAGCAGAAGTAGATTACAGAGTTGACACAAAGAGGGCCTAGTAGGCAGCAGCAAGAGGTAAAGAGTGTCGAAGAGATCTTCAATCGATACATGGCTAGGAATGATGCAAGGGTTGATCGTCTTGAGGCTACTATGGATGCTAATTATGCAGATTTATCTAAGTAGCTGAAGGAGCTTATTCTGATGATGGGGCAAATGGCCGGGAATGTGAACCAGCTAATGCAGACATTGGAGAAAGGAAAGTTCTCATCTCAAGGCATAATGAAACCGAAAGAGTGCGAAGCCATCACATTGAGGTTCAAAACATAGTATGAAGGACCAATGATGCCAACAGCGGATTCGAAAGCTTTAGGAAGCCAATTTGACCCACCCTGGTTTGACCAAGGCCCTTGGTCTAACCACCTCTAACAAGTCGAACCAAGCACCTGAGAATATTCTAGAGATTGCCGATGGCCGATTCGACCTTGATTCAACCAAAGTCTTGGTTGACCCAGATCCTAATGGGATCTATCGGAAAGCCACAAAAGATAGCATCGTTTTCACGCAAGAATCACCTCAATTAGAGATCAGATACGAAAGTTATGCTCAAAACTATAACACTGTGCAGTCACGCCCCAGAGAGCCGTTCTACCAGCCGTTCGAGTCGAACAATCAAGAAATGAAGATGCCCATAGAGACTTAATCTTGCAAGAGCATAGATGTGATTTCTAACTTGTTTAATCTTGATAGGACATATGATTCTGAATTTAAGTGGAAGATTGACAAGGAGGAGTTTAGACAGCCATGGGAGGAAGGAAATTCTGAGAATCATGTACTTGTGACCAAGAAAGGTAAGGTGCTTAGTGTAGACAAGAAGAGGGAAAGAAAATATTTGAAGGTGAGGATACGAGAAGACCGCCCTCTGATCAAGTAGTCTAAAAGGTGGTATTCCATTGTGACTCTCCGACATTAAACATGAGCGCAGGTTGGGGGCTTGTCCCTTCCGTGATATTGCTTTATTATTTCTTTCGTGTGAGAGATGAGTTAATTTATTTGAGGTGCTCACGCTTCGGCAATAACATCTCTTTTAAAACTTAGTTTCGACTTACGTTTTTACTAAGTTTGGGGGTGTGATGTACTTACCTTATCTTATGAGCACCAATGGTATAATTTTTCCTTTCGTTGGTTGTTTGTTTATTAGGGGATTGATATTTTGCGGCATATTAATATTTTAACTGGTGTTGGTATGTTGATTTTTTGCAACTTACCTAATGTTTTGTGTGTTGTTCTTGTGTGTTCCCTTGTGTCAGTGCTCGAGTTCTTCTATTTTTGAATTTTTCTAGTGTCTCTATTTTATTATTGATAAATCCTGTGATGATGAGTGTGCTTAAATTTTGATAATAGTAGAAGGTAAAAAAGTGGCAAGATGAGTTCTACACTGAGGCTTTGACCTGACCGAGTTGAACAACTCGAGAAGCTCGTGATTATTTTGAAGGATGAAAATCAGGTGCTCTCGTTACCTTATTCTAATTTTTATATGTGCTTTTTATTCATAGGAGTAGAAGGATTGAGTTTATGGTTGTAATCCACGTGAGATTATATTTTTAAATTGTGCATGAAATTCATATGCTCTTAAAATTGATGAAGGAAGTGTACTTGAGTTATATTTTTGTATGAAGTTCTATGTGTACTTGTGGGATATTGCTAACCATGAAAAGTGCTCTATTACTTGTTATAAATCCATGTGAGATTTTGAGCCTCATTGATCATTTATATAATCACATGATATTTCTTTTCTGTTGAGTATCGTTCTTGTGTGTGTATTCTAGAACTTGCCTCTTGTCTTACTTAAAACTACATGTATGTTAGATGATGGGAGATGATTTTAGGCCATCCTTGAACTTATGAGTCACTTAGCCAAATAATTCTTTACCGAATGATGGCAACCTACGTAAAGAAACCACTTTGAGCGTCTGAATTTTTATGAGCCTTAATGTTCTATCATGATGAGAATTAACGACTTTTCAAAGTATGTTGATGTAGTTTGATAACAACTTGGGAAGGAATGAATTTGGTATTGAAACAGTGATTGATCTTGAAAATGCATCTAAGGAAAAGCATGGAGTAGTACTTAAATCTAGTACTCCATTGAATCAAACACCCTAGGGTAGTGCTTAAATCTGGTACCCTATGGAGGGTGCGCGAGGTAGTGCCCGAAACTGGTACCTCGAGAGAAAAAAAAGAAAGGAATAAATAAGAAGAAGGAAAAAATATGGTGCTTGAAGGTGAAGAAGGAATGAAAATCATATGCATTGAAAAGAAAGAGAGGATGAAAGTGGAAGTGATCAATCAGCTTTAGTTCTCCACTATTTGAGTCAAATTATCCATATATTTCCTACCTTAACCAAAGAGCCAACATTACATCCAAAAGAAAAGTCCTTTTTGATCCTATTGTTGACTCATACTTTTATTGGTGGAGAGTTTGAGACTTTTGGCAAGCTTATGGTTACGCATGCACTTAAATTGAATTTGAGCGTACACACCTTATCCCATAAGTGTATATTTTTTACACTTGAGTGCGAGTGATATATATACTTCCCGTGAGAACATATCAATGGAGCATTTGAATTGGTGGTGATTGTCTTATCTTGTATGTTACGAATTGATTATTATATGGAATGAGAGTTGCATGACCTAAGTTCAGGACAATTGTATTTTAAATGGGGTATTTGTCATAGTCCTTATTTCCTATATAATTTTATTACTCTCTCTCTCTTTGTTTTTATTTTGTTGCCTCTGGACAAACAACGGGTAAGTTTGGGGGATTGATGAGAGTGAAAATAAACGTGTTTGAGTGTCCAATTTAACACCTTTTGATGGGAATTATTGTTATATATTAGGACAATTGTCTTCTATTCGATATATGTGAGAAAAAGGTATATTTTAGGTGCTTTATTGTGTTTTAGGTGGAAAAAGGATCAAAAGTGTAAAGTTGGAGAAAAGGTGTAACTTGTGCAAGAATGCTGAAAAACACACGTCCAACTTGTGTAATTTTTCTATTTTTGTATGGAGTTCAAAACTAGAAGTGTGATACATGGTTGGAAATTCAAAGAAGAGAGTGTTGTTTTGGCGTAAGAAACACCTCAATTGGAATCCAAAAGAGAAAGTTATGATCAAAATGATGACGCCGCACAAGCTGTTCCTGCTCAGCATGGTTGTGTCACTTTGCATGACTTGTTATACATACAAATATTAGAACTTTTGTGAGTTCCTTATATTCATAGAAAGCCAATGAAGAGAGAATCGCGTGAGCTCAAGAATCACTCAAATCGGAGTTTGGACGTGGAAGTTATACGCGAAACGGTGAGACTGCGCAAGCTAGTTCGACCTCACTGATCTGGTTCGACCACTGGTTCGGGTCGAACCAGGAACCTAAAAGTTTGTTACAGAGTAGTTCGACCTTCTTGATCTGGTTCGACCAAGCCCAAAGATCGAACCACCATGCGAGACAGCTCCAGATCCGCATTTTTACACTCCTAGTGCGTGTACTTTCGTGTTTTCCAAGAAAAAGCCCATCCAAAGTCCATAAGGAGAGCTTACAATTATAAAAGGGGATGTAGATCACGCCAAGATAAGACAACACCAATCATCCTACACCCCACAAGGGGGGATCACCCCCAACCATTATCCACATCCTTTCATCCATCCATCCATCACTATAAAAATTTATATGTGGAATCAAGAAGGCGAACCAAGAGGATTTGAAGAGACGGAAGAGAGAAGGAAGGAGACTTCTACACCAAGGGATTTCCTAATTTTTTTCTTCTACTTTCTAATTTTTCGGACATATGGGTAAGATCTATCCAACCCCCATTATTGATCTTCGCAACATCATGGGCTAGAACTATTTGGTAGATCTAGGGTTTTGAGGTTCTTATGAATTAATTGAACTTTCGTGCGTATAGTCTGTAAAATACTATTTGTGGATTTATTTTATATAAGACTATGCTTTATTAATTCATACTCAGAATTGTTTTGTGCATCATTAACTGTTATGTGGAGTCGGAATACATATCTTGGTTATTGATTGAGCGCGTTCACTGCTCAGCAGGATTTTATGTTATGATTCTAAGTGAGGGGACTCCGAAACTTCATTAGAACTATCTTATATGAATACTTGTTAATTGAATCTGATTCGGGTTAATAAGTAGGACAAATAGGATAATTTCATAGTACCTATAAAGATAGATCATAACGGGTTAGAGTATCAATTGGCCAGGCAAATAATTGATACTGATAGTACCTAGAAAGGGGGTGAATTATATCTCTTGCTCCAAGGTTATTCACACGTGTTACACGCATATTTACTTGTGTCTATAGAGTAGATTTGCATGGCTTAGTGATGCGTTCATACTCTACAAGGCAGAGTTGGACATTGATACACGAAAGGGAGATTAATGGGTGAAATCGGATTATCCTAGTGCTACCTATTCTTCATTCTAGAGTCACTTTCGAATTCTTCTAAGTTTTTTTATTTTAATTGTTATTTTAATTAATTTAATAGTGGATTGATAATTAAATTCTCAAACTTAATTGAATTTAGTAAATAATTAAATTGATAATACGCTGTCTTTTGTGTTCGATATTTAACTTGGTCACTTGCTTAAGTTGCAACTGATATCCTTAATACTTGGGGATTAATTTTGCGTGCAAAGGAAACGTGCATCACCTGTTCAACGTTTAATATTAATACCACGTCTTCAATGATATCTTTTTTAAAAGGGAATAGTAACTTTTAACGGGCTTTCCTTTTTGTATAGGGCCCCTTAGATTTGAAGTATGGGCTAACAAACACATGAAACTAGCTCATAATAGCACACAGTATTGACTACTAAATGAAACCTATATGTGCTAATATTTCTATTTAAACTATATGTGCTGAAGATGATTCCTCATGAAAAGTTTTCATTTGCAATGATTTGACTAATGTCTACACACTTTAAAATACATCAACTAAATATTCATCGGGCATTAAGAATTTTAAGGTTGGCAATTGGCATGGATCTAAAGATAAAGTATGACAAGTTTTTCATAAATTATTGGTTTTCTCTAAAATTATATTTGCATTTTCATGGACTCTACTCTATGGAGATAGATAATTAAATTAGTTTATGAAATGTGTAGCATTAAATTATTTATGCATGCTCATTGTCTAAATTGCAAATACTTATATTTATCAAAAATTCAATTTTTTCCTTATATCTATCTTTTTGAGGTCTCAAAGTGTTAATACCATAAAAAAGCTCCCTAATATCTACTTGGTTGAAAATGTGGAAGAGTTTCCAACTTAAATGAGGTATGATCATATATAACAAAAACATGTTAGTTTCTTTGTTCGAGTCTAATTCTAAACTTGCTTCATATAAAAATTTTCACATAAATTATTATAAACTATGAATGTAAATGCAATGCATACCAATTGAATTGTTTTAATTTTCATAAGCTATAGTAGGACTTATAATTTGCTTCAATATAAATATCTTTAAAAAGCAATATAATGAACATATATACATGTAGCTGTGCAATCATATATCATAAATAATTACTCTTTAAGAAATATGAAATATTATTCATATTTTTTTACAAAGTAATACTATTCATTTAAAAGAGTTACAACTCATCTCTCTATAAAAATAATTTTTTATATATTACAAAAATCGATAAATTATGGCTCATGTGTTAACTTAATTCTAACAAGTGTTTGGCCTTATCTATTACTCAATATTCATACATGGAGTATAAATTATAACTTAGAAAAAAACTAATTATATTCCATCTTTCTCACGTATTTATTCATACTTTCTATTTTGATGTGATTCGTGTATCTATTTGTGTTCCATTAACAGTTAAAATAATCTATACATTTTACTTACTTTATTACACTTTATTTATCAATCTCATCAACTTTATTTTTTATTTTTACACTTTATTTATCATTCTCAACAACTTTATTTATTTTTCCTATTAAATTACCAACTTACTTCTACTTTTGTTTATATCATATATTTAAAAATAAAATTTCTTAATTTTCGTGCACGTACGACGGGCATAGCTATGTGAAACATAATGAGTATTTTTCTTATTTTCATAATATATAGTCATGCAACGCACGTACAACTGAGTATTCTTCGAATTACTTTTCTTAATTTTATTACGGCTTCCCTTTTCTTTTTATATCTAATTTTAGGGGCTTACTTAGTTGACCCAAGGTCACATATGATCCAGGTTATTATCATCCGTTAGATTAATCTTGATTAATATCAGCCATTGGATCATCTAAATATGTATTAGGATTTAAGGCTTACTTAGTTGACTCGAAATTACGTATGACCCAGGGAATTAGCATCTGTTTGATTAATCTTAATTAATATTAGCCATTGGATCATCTAAATATGTATTAAGATTTAATTTTATTACAACTTCCCTTTTCTTTTTTATATTTAATTTTAGGAGCTTACTTAGCAGACTCGGGGTCATATATGACCTATGAAAATATCATCCATTAGATTAACCTTGATTAATTTTATCCATTAAGTCATTGAAATATGTATTGCGTAACTGTATAGTCAGTTTCATTTGAGATAGAAAGTTCACGCCTCCTAATAAAAATAATAAATATGTTGCTTTCTCTCATCCTCCCTAATTATGTTTATCTTTTTTATTTTATCAAAAAAATCAAACACCAATAATTCTCCTATTACAAATCTATTTTTAATAAAATATTTACCAAATTATTCGTCTTTTCAAAATCTTTAATTTGACATCCATATTGACTATGTAATAAAATTTAAAATTAAAAAATATAATAAATCATTAATTTTTCATTCATTATAGTAAGAGAAGAGGATTTTTAAGATTGACAGAATATTTCACATGATATATTCATTGTTAGCACTGTCATATTATTTTCTTCTTTTTTATCGATGCTGCTCTTTTTATTCTTGGTTTAGTGTCGACCGTGTTCAGTGTTGCTTTCATTCTCCTATTTTCTACAGTGTCCATGATCTTTGATGTGGTATGCACTCTTTTATTCTCCAACACGGTGTCCAAAGTTTTTGGTGTTCATTTTCCTATTCCCCACACCAATCTTGACTCTGCACATATTTTTTGTGCATTCTCCTATTCTCGACAATGGTGTTCGAGGTGTTCCAGGTCTTTTGTGCGGTGTGCACTCTCTTATCCTCACCCGCTGTCTTTTATCTGCAAATGTTCAATGTGCATTCTCTTATTCAACATCATGTTCTCTACTCTTCAAATGTGGATTATATTACTTCTTTGCAGTGTGCACATTCTTCTATTCTTGATCATCAGTGTTCTGGAAACTTTGCAGTGTGCATGGTCATTCTTTTCCACTCTTCTATACAATGTCATTTATTTTCTCTTCGATAGTAATGTTTTTCTTTTTCTAAAGCGTCATTCTCTTCTCTTCAGTACAACATCCATGTCCATCTCTAATCTAATCAATTTTTATTTCTTTAAGAAAAAAATTTAATCCTCTTTTAATAATATATATTTTTAATTAAAAATTTTTAAAAAATATTTTATTTTATAACATTCTTATCAATATTATTTATTTGATCATTCATTTAAAGATTTTGCAATAATAATTACTATTATCCGCTCAAATAATAAATAAATTTACTACTAATTTGTATTTTAATTAATACTAGCGTTTCGACCAGTGCGTTGCACGGGATTGCGTTTAACAATTTTTTTATATTTGATTCTTATTATTTAAAGACAAATAAAGTTATAGGATTGATTTACCAAGTTATATAATCATAAAGATTTATTGATTAAATAAATTTGAAATTTACATATTATAAATTAAATTTTATTTTCTTTGAATATTTGTTTATTTTATCCTTAAGACGTTGAGTTTTTGGAATGAAGCTATTCATATGTGTTGATCTCCTTGTATTCATCGAATTTATTTTATATCAGTTTGATAAAATTATATATTTTCTATATGTTTCTATGTGTTACACGTTTATAAATGTTGAATTTTGGTGATTGAAGTTATAAAATTGTAAACCAAAATTTTAATTTAATAAAATAATATATTAACAAACAGTATTTATCTTTTGTACCATATAATATTTATAAACAAAACACTATCATAAGTTTACACAATTCCTTGTTAAAATTTTATAAGAATAACAAATTTAATCTCTGATGAGAGTGATAATTCACGTATTTTGAGCTCGGATTTGGGTAAAAATTAAGTATGATTTGGTCTATTATCAAGAAGAATCGGGATATTTATGGAAAATCCACGAATCAGATGCTACTGAGGTTATTTGAGCATATTTGTACAGGAAAAAAGGTTAGAAGTGCTCAGAATTGGAAAACACATTTTTTGAGGTGTAGTTCGACCAAAAAAAGCCCGTTCGACCACACTCAGGATGGTCGAACTACAGGAGTGAAGTTGAACAGTAGCGTTTCAACTTACTGAGTGGTAGTTCGACCAAGGAGGTCCCATTCGACTAAGTGAAACCTGGACGAACCACAGAGTTCAAGTTGAACGGCGAATGTGAAGATGAAGTTCAGTTTGCAGACATGTCGTTCGACCAAGAGGGTCCCATTTGATTAAGCCAAGTTTGGTGAACGGAGACACATCAGTGCTGAAATGTCAGGATTTCCACTTTCAGTGTGTGCATGTGCATGTTTTCTATGAAAAACCCAGTAAAGGTCCATGAGGAGAAGTTACAAGTATAAAAAGTGGTGCCGATCACATCAAAAAGGAAGTTAGATTCCACATTCATCCTACACCACATCCAAATCCTAACTCCATCTGCAGGAGCTGTAGAGACAGATTCGTGCAGCGAATCAAGTGAGAACCAAGTGAAGATTCAAGACAGAGAGAGAAGCGACGGCTCCCACATCTAGAGTTTACTTCGCAACTTAATCTATCTTGTAATTTTGAAGACTATGGGTAAGATCTATCCAAATACCATGAACGTTCTTCGAAGCATCATGGGCTAGAACCGCTTTGGTAATTCTAGGGTTATGAAGGTTTTTATCTAGTTAATTGAACTTTCGTGTGTATACTTCATACAACACTACTTGTGGATTTATTTTATATAAGACTATGATTTATTAATTCATACTCTGAGTTGTTTTGTGCATCATTAACTTTTATGTAGAGTCTGAATACATATCTTGGTTATTGATTGAGTGCGTTCACTGCTGTGCAGGATTATATGTTATGATTCTAAGTGAGGGGACTCTGAAATTTCATTAGATCTATTTTATATAAATACTTATTAATTGAATTGAATTCGAGTTAGTAAGTAGGATGAAGAGGATAATTATGTAGTAACTATAAAGGGAGATCATATCGGGTTAGAGTACTTAGTGCACGAGAAATTATTGATACTGATAGTACCTAGAAAGGGGGTATAATTATGTTTCTTGCTCCGAGATAATTCACATGTGTTCACGATTATCTGCTTGTGTCTATAGAGTAGATTTACATGGTTTAGTGATGCGTCCATATTTCCCAAGGCAGAGTCGGACATTGACACATGGAAGGAAGATTAATTAGTGAAACTGAATGGCCCGAAGAGTTACTTATCTTCTTACTTGAGCAACTCTCATTTATCTCTATTGTCTCTATTTTATTTGCTATTTTATTATTCGTTTATTAGAATTACAACTATTCTCTATTTAAATTGCCTGCAATAGTTTCTCTTAATTTAGATAATAATAAATTGATAACCAACTATCTTTTTGGTTCGATAATATAATTTGGTTGCTTATCTAAGCTACAATCGCATCCTTCATACTTGGGGAATAATTGTGTGTGTCCTTATTAAATTTATTGTTGCTATTTTATTTGAAACTATTCCATACTTGTCTTTAGATTCTAATGCTATATTTTTCTTAGGTGTATGCATACTAGATCAAAGGTAGGAACATTAGCGGCTTTTGATCCAGACATTGGAGCATCTTCGAGGAAGAAGAAGGCAAAGAAGAAGATGAACAAGAACGTAGAAGCAGCCGAAGCTCTTAATCTAGGAGTTGAAGTTGAAGTGCCAGACTCAAAAATGATTGAAGCTGCAACCGGAGACAAATCGAAAGTAGAAGCAGTCAATATGGCCGGTCTAGAGAGGCCAAATCTGGACAACATTGCCATCCGCGAAGTCTTTAAGAATAACGGAGGGGAAAACATGGGGCTATTAGGAGCGCGTGAAGCCGATGCCGATTTTGATCTTGATCCTACTCTTATCAGCATGATAGAAAGGAACTCCTTCTCTGATGAACTTTCGAGGATCCTCAATAACATCTTAATAAATTCCTTGGATATGTAAGTACACAAAAAGATGTAGGAAATCATGAAGATGCGAGAAGGATCATCTTATTTAAGTTCTCGCTTACTGAAAGAGTGAGAGATTGATATGATACTATTAGTGCTGCTGAATGTACTACATGGGAGTAATTTAAAGTGAAGTTCTTGAAGCGATATATGCCACCTTCAAAGGTGTTTAAGATGATACAAGAAATCAATCAATTTGCTATCAGTGGTAATGAGAAATTTCATGAAGCATGGGATAGATTCAAGGACATGCATAGAAGGTGTCCACAACATGGATTGTCAAAAGCTCAGTATATCAGTATCTTTTACAATGGGTTGGATTGTGATTCTTGTTCTGCTCGAGGCTTCATCAAATGGAGCATTACTTGCTAAGATATTCGTTAAGGCCAAAAAGCTCTTTGAGAATATTTTGATGGATTCAAGAGATTGGCCAACTGCTAGAGTTAGAGGTACCTATGTCCTTGGAAATGTAGCACAAATTGAATATACGATGGCAAAGTCGAGTAGAGAAGATGAGATTATCTTGAGCTTGGCAAATATCAACAAGCCGCTTGAATCTCAGCAGAAGTAGATTTCTTATTTGTCACAAAGAGTACCAATGATGATGCAACAAGATGACGGTGAAGAAAGACCGATCCAAGAGGATTTAGAAGAAGCAAATTATGCCATGGGACAAAGTATTCAAGGAACGAGGTATCCGAACAATCAATGAAACAGAAATTACCAAGGAAACTACAATAATCGTGATCCTCTGGTAATTATCAACAACCAAGGAGACCAGAATTTTCATGGAGCAATCCAAATGCGGCGATGCAACCTCCTGTTGGTGTTAATCCTGGTGCTAAGATGGAAGAAGAGAAACATGGTATGGAGGATACAGTGAACCGTTATGTGGCTAAGAATGATGCAAGGGTGGATCATATTAAGATAAAAATAGATTCGAATCATGAGGAGTTATCCAACAGATGAAAGACCTTACTTTGTTCATGGGGGAGATGGCAGGGAATGCGAACAAGTTGACACAAACAATTGAGAAGGGTAAGCTATCGTCACAAAGTATTACAAATCCTAAATTATCATGCGATCACATTGAGGTTCGGGATGCAGTACGAAGGTCCGATGAAGCCGTGGATGAAAACAAAGAAAGCAGGGCTGTAGTTCGACCAGACTCACTTAGTTTGACCAGACAAAATGGTCGAACTTTGGTCGAACCACCTTCGGAAAAATAGAGAAATGATGCTCTATTTTTTAGCTTGCCGTTCGAACAATACCTTTAAGTTTGACCAGACCTCTCTGGTCGAACGACGGTCAAACCACCACTTGTAGAGCCAAAAAGTTGAGTTCAGTTACAGAGCCTCAGTTCGACCAGAACCTTCCAGTTCGACCAGATCTCTCTGGTTGAACTATGGTCAAACCAGCAACCTCTGAACTGGACAAATTGATTCCATTTTCAGACACCCAGTTCGACCACACTCATCCAATTCGACCAGACCATTCTGGTCGAACTGTGGTAATCGACTCTTGTTTCTGTACTGAATGCTACACCAGTTATACAGAATACTTTAGTAAATCACAAGAGAAAAATACAGAGCTTATAGTAGAGAAGAAGTGGAAAAGAGAAAAAAGATTGAGAGCCGAGAAGAACAAGGCGAAAGAGGTTGAACATGACAAATGGAAAATTCCTAAGACAAAGATACCTCCTCCATTTCCTTTTAGGATAGTGAAGAAAGATTGGAAGATAAGTTCAAGAGATTTCAGGATATAATGAATAAGATAAGCTTGAACATTCTTTTCTCCGAAGCAATCATGGATATGCCATACTATGCCCAATTTCTTAAAGATATCATATTGAAGAAGAGGAGCTTGAACAGAGTATAGACAGTGAATCTGTCAGAGAACTATAGCTCGATCATTTAGAGAAAGCTGTCGCTAAGTTGAAAGATCCGAGAAGCTTCACTATTTTATGTGAAATTGGAATGGGGCCGGCACGAAAAGCTAAGTTGAAAGATCTTGGTGCAAGCATCAATTTGATGCCCTTATCTATATTCAAGAAGCTAAGTTTGGAGGAGCTCACTCCCACAACAGTGGCTCTACAGTTGGTGGATAGGTCTATGACTTTTCGGAAGGGTGTGATTGAAGATGTACTTGTGAAAGTGGAGAAGCTTATCTTTCCTGTGGATTTTCTTGTGCTAGAGATGGAAGATGACAAGGATAATGTCCCTCTTATCTTGGGGAGGCCATTCCTTGCCACCGTTGGAGCTATGATTGATGTCCAAAAAGGGGAACTTAGATTGAGAATGGATAAAGAAGAGGTTCTGTACAACCTTGAAAAGCAATAAATGTGAAGGAAGATATGTCCTTAATTCTATCAAAGGGTCCCTTGGAGACACGCTTGGCGGAGTCTCTTACTTTTCCCACCACGGAGTTAGATGAGCTCTCTAATGAGTTATGTATTGAATTTTTTTAAAATTTTACTTGCTTTGGGTGATGATAGGTATGAATCTAAAAGAAACAAGCTTGAAGAAGTTAAGTGCACTAGGCAATACCTCCCATTGGATAGAGAAAGCACACCAGAGGAAGAAAAGAAGGAGGAGTTGAAACCACTACTGGAGCACTTGAAGTACGCCTATTTAAGCGACAATGAAACTTATTCGGTATATGTATCTTCTTCTCTTACTGATGATCAACTTGAAGAGTTGTTAGATGTGTTTAGGAAGTATAAGTCTGCTATTGGTTAGACTCTTGATGATCTGAAGGGTATTAGTCCATCATATTGCATGCATAAGATAAGGTTGTTAGATTAAGCTAAGGAATGTATTCAGAATCAACGGAGGATTAATCCCATTATTCAAGAAGTGATTAGGAAGCAAATCCTAATGTGGTTAGATGCAGGAATTATTTATCCAATTAGTAATAGTCCCCATGTGAGTCCATTGCATGTAGTAGCTAAGAAGGGGGGCATGACTATTGTGAAAGCCGATGATGGAGAGACATTAGCCACTATGATTCCAACGAGATGGCATGTGTGTATAGATTACAGGAAACTGAATGAAAATACATACAAAGACCATTTTTCTCTTCCTTTCATGGATCAAATGTTAGATCGTCTAGCAGGGTATGAGTTTTATTATTTCTTGGACGGGTACTCGGGTTATAATCAAATCATGATTGCTCTTGAGGATCAAGAAAAGACTACTTTTACTTGCCCTTATGAAACTTTTGCTTTTAGGAAGATGCCTTTTGAGTTATGTAATGCACCTGCTACATTTCAGCATTGCATGATGGCCATATTTGATGGTTTGATAGAGAAGATCATGGAGGTGTTTATGGATGATTTTTCTGTTTTTGATTCATCCTTTGATATTTGTTTGCCTAACCTATCTACTGTTTTAAAGAGATTTCAAGAAACTAATCTTGTCTTGAATTGGGAGAAATGCCACTTCATAGTGAGAGAATGAATTGTTCTCGGGCATCATATTTCGGACAAGGGATTGCAGGTTGATCGAGCAAAGGTGGTGTCCATTGAGAAGCTTCCACCATCTACGAATGAGAAAGGATACGGTCCTTCCTTGGATACGCCGGATTCTATAGAAGATTTATCAAAGACTTCTCAAAATACTTCAAGCCCATGTCTCATTTACTTGAAAAAGATGTTCCTTTTGTTTTTGATGAAGAATGTCTAACAGCTTTTTAGGTTTTGAAAGAGGTGCTTATTACTACACCTAACTTGATTACACTGGATTGGACTCAGCCGTTTGTACTTATGTGTGACGCAAGTGATATAGCACTTGGAGTGGTGCTTGGGCAGCTGAAAGGAAAGAAGTTCTGCTCCATCTACTATGCAATCAAAACTTTTTATGCAGCACAAAAGAACTACACTGTCACTGAAAAGGAGTTTTAGATGTTGTGTATGCATTCAACAAGTTTCGACAATATTTGGTTGGCATGAAGGTAATAGTGTACATGAATCATTCTACGATCTGTTACTTGATGGAGAAGAAGAAGGCGAAGCCCAGGATTATTAGATGGATCCTTCTTCTACAAGAGTTTGATATGAAGATTCGAGACAAGAAAGGAAAGGAGAATGTTTTGGCGGATCACCTATCAAGGTTGGAGACAAGGGAGCATTGTGATGACTCTTTTGAATACATTGAAGAGATGTTCCCGGATGAGAAGATTATGGTAGTGTTTGTTGAAGGAGCTGAGATTGCTTGTGTAGTGGTTGCTCAAGGAATGGAACCATGGTACACGGATTATGTCAATTACATTGCCGTAGGTGAAATTCCAAAAGATCTCAATAAGTATCAACTTGAAAAGTTTAAGAGGGATGTTGAGACTTTTATATTGTATGATCCGTTTGTCCACAAGATTTGTATAGATTCTATCATTCGTAGGTGTGTGCCCGAGATAGAGATGGAGAGTGTTCTTGATTTTTGCCATGAACAACCTAACGAGGGGCTTTTCAGAGCTCAAAAGACTGCAGCCAAGGTACTACAATCTGCTTTATATTGGCCTTCTTTGTTCAAAGATTGTGAATCCTATGTGGCAACATGCGATAGATGTCAAAGGATGGGAAATATAAGTAAGAGGGATGAGATGCCACTTCAACCAAGCATTGTAGTAGAGATCTTTGATGTATGGGAAATTGATTTTATGGTGCTATTTTCCCCATCTAATGGATTTCTATACATCCTTCTTGTTGTTGATTATATTTCTAAGTAGGTGGAAGAGATTCTCACTCGCATGAATGCTGCAAAGATGGTCTTGTCATTCATGAAGAAACATATTTTTGCCAGCTATAGAGTTCTGAGAGCACTTGTAAGTGATGAAGGTTCTCACTTCGTCAACTAGCTTATTGAATGAGTTCTCAAAGAATATGTTGTTAAGCATAGGGTTACTACACCCTATCATCCTCAAGCGAATGGGCAAGCGAAAGTCTCTAACCGGCAAGTGAAGCAAATCCTAGAGAAGGTGGTTGAAACTAATAGGAAGGATTGGGCTATGAAGCTCGACAATGTCTTATGGGGGTTCCAAACCGCATATAAGACTGTGTTAGACATGTCACCTAATCAAATTGTCTATGGGAAGCCGTGCCACTTACCCATAGAGATTCAACATAAGTCTTTCTGGGCTGTAAGAAGTTTAAACTTATCCATAAAGGAGGTCAAGGACTTAAGGTTGACTCATGTCAATCAATTGGATGAGTTTAGAAGCTAAGCTTTTAAGAACTCGGTGATCTATAAGGAGAGAATAAAGAGGTTGCATGACTCGAAGATCACTTATAAAGAGTTCAAGCAAGGAGATAAGGTATTACTTTTTAACTCTCATTTGAAGCTTTTTGCAGGAAAATTGAAATCGAAGTGGATGAGACTGTTCATTATCCATAGAGCCTGCGGAGGGGGAAGGTTTGAGATCATAGACAAAGACGGAGACATCATAGCGGCGAATGGGCATCGATTGAAGCAATATAGGTCGTCGGATGGTGCTTGGGTCATCTTTGAAGATACCTTACATTGAGTTGGTACCATCGTGACTCTCCGACGTTAAACAAGAGCACCTGTTGGGGGCTTACCATCCCATTTTATTGCTTTATTTATTTTGTGTAAGTAAGAAATTTTTATATTTAAGGTGTTTCCTAATTAGCAATTTGATAGGGGTTTTCTCAACACACAAATTAATCCTCAAGTATAAGGATATCAATTGTAGTCGCGAAGATGACCAAGTTACAATATCGAACCCACGGGACGGATAAATATCAATTTTGTGATCTTCTAGTATATTTTAGACTATGTTGGTAATTGTAAAGGTTTAATGGATAGTAACTTCTAATCGAATTAACAAAAGAAATAGCAAAAGTAGAGAGAAGTGAGTTGTGATCAATAAGAATGATAGGTAGTTCATTGGGTCATCCAGTTTCACTAGCAATTCATGTTTTCGTATGATGGTGTCCGACTCTACCTTGTGGTTTGTGGACGCATCACTAGACCATGCAAGTTTACTCTATAGACACAAGTAAATATGCGCTTGACACGTGTGAATAACATCGGAGCAAGAGATATGCTTCACCCCCCTTTCTAGGTACTATCATAATCAATTATCTTCTACGTCTAGAATCTAACCCGATTTGATCTCCCTTTTTAGGTACTATAAAGTTATACTCTTCATCCTATTCATCAACCCGAATTCAATTCAATTCATGAATATTCATATAAGACAGTTCTAATAATACTTCGGAATCCCTTCACTTAGAATTATAACGATAAACCCTGCTCAGTAGTGAACGCACTCAATCAATAACCATGTCATGTATTCAGACTCTACACAACGATCATTGATGCACAAAACGACTATGAGTATGGATTAAATATGCAATCTTATATAAAACAAACCACAGGTAGTGTTGTACGGAGTTTTACACACGAAACACGAATTACATCATGAAACTTTCATAACCCTAGAACTACCAAGGTGGTTCTAGCCCATGATTGATCTAGGAACAATCATGGTTAGATGAATCATTCTTACTTGAACCTTCAGCGAACCTCTGTCACAGCTCTCCGAATGGATCACCACCTCTACTTTTGTCTCTCCTACGATTGACGATCAAAAGCTCTCTATTCTCTGTATGAGCCTCCTTTTATACTTGTAATCACGTCTCTAGGGCTTGGAATGGGCTTTCTAAGTGATCTCACGCGTTTCGGCCTCGAAAATCCGGATAAGGTAAGTTCTCGCACACAGGTTCGACCACGTCAAGCAGGTCGAACCCCGAGCCACAGGTCAAACCCCAGGTCGAACCCCGCTACTGGAAGAATTCTGCACAGGTTCGACCTTCTGGACAGGTCGAACCACTTAGGTCTTGGTCGAACCCCAGGTCGAACCTCAACACTGGACAACTCTTGCTCCCGATTCGACCAACGGGCAAGTCGAACCCCAACGCCGTGGTCGAATCCTCCTTCTTGCAAACTGGTTCGACCATGGTTCGACCTGATGGCCAGGTCGAACCAACTGAGTCGTGGTCGAACCCATCTCTGTATTGTCCAGCAACGTTGGTTCGACCTGCTGGAGAGGTCGAACCCTCCTCCAGCCAGGTCGAACCCACCTACTTCTTGGGCGGTTCGCGTGGCTTCGACTCCGTCTCTTCGATTCTTGGCTCTTTCACTCCGTTTTTGCTAAGAAAACACTCAAATAGCTCCACTAACACTTGATTCATGCTATTTCACAATATGTATAGGTTTTCCACCTATTTCCACATCAAAACTCTCCAAAACTAGCACAAAACATAGCGCCAAACTTGTGAATTTACACACTCATCAAACCCCCAAACTTACATGTTGCTCGTCCCGAGGCAACCAATTTAAACCACATGAGTCGTGTATAATTCAACAAGATCAAGTACAACACATATTACACATGCCACTTCATTGAATCAAACAAGAATTACTTGCATCAAATATGTCACTCATGTAAAATCAATCTAATCACACACCATTCGGAGCACTAAGTAATCTCACTGATAAGATAAATCTTTACTCTCATTTACTCGTGCGTGAGGCACTATAGGCTAGTATAAACACTCATATCAATTCATATTCACGCGTAACCATAAGCTTGGCAAAGGTCTCAGAAATCAACTTACATTAGATTAACACTAGGATCACAAAGGACTTGTTTCTAGGTTGTAATGTTGGCTCTTTGGAAAGGGTAGGAAAATTTGGTCATAGTAACTTAATATACTAGTAGAGAGTTACCTTGGAGGTTCTTGATTCCTCATTCGCCTTCAAATTCTCCTCCAATTCTTCTCTTGCACTTGCAATTATCAATTTTCCTTCTCTTCATTACATCAACATCATTCTTCTTTTAATTGCTTGGGTACCAGTTATAGGCACTACCTTTCTCGAACATCGTCCGGCTGTTTCTTAGAAACTTCAAGCCCCATGTATAAGCAATTCGGGGTACCAATTTCAGGCACTATCCCTAACAAGATTTAACCATGCACTTTTTACTGAACCTCATTCCATCTTCCCTTTGTTTCTTCCACACTCATTCACCTTATTCTCTCTACCAACGGATAGGGTATTTTCAAAGCTCAAATAAGGTAATTAAAGCTCGTATATTTGGCTTGCCAAAGAAAAAGCTTTTAAAAGGCTCAAACAGGGCTACCAAAGATTTATAAGATCATTAGGAAAGGTGAAATTTGGCTAAGTGACTCAATTAATCAAAAATGGCCTAAGATCATATCCTAATATTTCATCAATTGTAAGTTTCACACAAGACTCCAAGCCAAGTTCTAGAATACGTTCATATGAATGATTCTCTCAAGAATAAACTATCATGATTAATCATGATAAAGGCTCAAATCCTCACATAGATAATCAATTCCTAATACTCCTCATAGCACATAATCAAAATCAATTCCTCATGAATTCCATATACTTAACAAATTATTCATGCTCTTTCCAAATGAAAATAAACACGTAAACATATGAATGCACATAATCAATAACCCATATACAGAGCAACGATACAAGATCAACTATATCAAGTACATTCCACTCACACATGAATCACACCCCAATCTGTAAAAATAAAAAGAAAAAAAATGGGAGATAAGATGAATCGGAGAAACCAAAAGAAAACCTGAAACTACTCCCTAGGAGCATCATCATCCTCATCATCATCGTCATCCTCATCCATTCTATTTTCCACAGCTCGACACAGACTGGTAATGTGTTTGTCCATCATATCTACTCGACTACTCACTCTACCAACACGCTCATCCAAGGCAGAGTACCTTTCGTTCAGCGTGGCGTAGTTGGCGTTAGCGAGCGCGAGTTGCCTGTTCGTCTCTTGCTGTGTAGCAACCACCGCGATCAGCTGCTCATGAATCAAGCGAAGCTGCTCCTGAGTACCTGGAACTGCTCACCGCTGCTGCGGTCCTGGAGCATGCTGAGGCGCATCATGCTGCTCTCCTTCCGGAATCTCCATCTCCGGCTGCTCCTCTACCTGATCCTCCTCTTCAGACTGTTGTGGCTGAGGTGGACGGAACTCTCCTCGATCAACAATCTGCTGTAACTCAGCCATCCTTCCCTCAGCACACATCTGTGCTACCGCTCTCCAATCACCACCCGACTTCGCTGCCACGGATAAAGCGGTGTGTCCTAGAGAATTCATTAGTTTATTCCTTGCTTCCCGAATAGTTGTCAAGTTGCTCACGTCGAAGGGGAACATAAATTCGAAAGGCTTGACACCTCTCGTGAAAAACCAATCTCCATTTCTAAAATGGGCAAACCCTCCCTTCGCGCACGTGCTCATAATCAAATCGAGTTCTCCTTCTACTGGTGTGTAATGCCGGTGAGGTCCAAGTTGTAATGCTCAGCCAAAATTGTCAATAACCCTCCAATATTCACCTTTTGAAAACCAATGGTCTTGAATCGATTCAGCTGCGCAATAAAATAGGCTCCAACGTTGAACTTTACTCCATGCAACATACACCACAAGGCATATAACTCTCCTCTAGACACAACACTGCCCTCCGAGCGGGCGAACAACGTGTTGCTCAGGATGCGGTCCATGTACCTCAAGACAGGGTTCTTTATTGCGGAAGCACGAGCCTGTCTAGTCTTGTAATCACGAATCTCCCCCGTGATCTCCCTCCAAAATCGCTTTACACTGAATGCAGCACTTTCTAAACGAGGGATCTCCAAAGGTGTCTCAAACAGCACGTTGAAATCCTCAGACGTCCATCTCCTACTCACTCCACCAAGCTGAAACGTACACTGATAGGGGTATCCAAGCGGGTCCTTCTCCATCTCAAACGAACAAACCACTTCCGCTGTAACATGGAAGTACGTCGGCCTCTTCAACTCCATGAATCTTCGGATCCCTACTTGATCAAACATCCAAAATATATCATCCCCTATTCTCATTATCCTCATCGCTTCATCATCTTGGTATCGAGTGCGAGCTATCTTATCTGAAACTTCTTCCCACTTCTCTTTAATCTCATCCCAACCTTGCATCCTAATCTTGAAGTTATCAGGTAAACGGTCTTGTAGCCTCAGTTTTCTTGTCACTTTGTCCAAGTTTGAAGGCCTGTCATGCCTCTTCTTTGATCTCTCCTCCTCTGCTTTTCCTTTTCCTTTGCTTGATACTTGTCCCTTTCCTATAAACAAATACTTCAATCCAACCAACAAGACAAGAAAGCAAGTATTGTACTAGCATATCACATACTCTACTCAAGACTTCAAGCATCAATGCATATTCATATAAATTATCATCTCAACACCTCTTGCTTATTCAACATTTTCAAAACATCTTCAATTATACCTTCTTTAATCATCAAAACATAACCAACAAACATGCATTAAGCAATTCAAGCAATTCAATCAAAAATTCAACATGCTTTCCTCCATGAACTACTTCAATTTCATCAATTTCAAACCAAATCAACATGCTCATTCTATGGTATATTCTATATCCTTGATTAATTCACATAAAAATCCAAGTTCTATCAATAATCAATCAACCACAATCCAAGAAATAAGAATTCATATGAAACCAATCAAAATATCAACATTCACCATGAAATTCAACCATACCCAACATCAATTCTCTATTTCACATCAAATTGCTTACCTAAACCTTCAATCCTAGAGTAATTGAGTTGGAAAAAACGTACCTTGTGACTTGCCCATGGTGAAAAACCGATCGAAAACACAAAACACCCAAAAACGCGATTTCAGCCCTAACTTGCGACGAAATCCGCCCAAATCCGCGACCAAATCGATAATTCACGGTGTAATGTTGTGTAATCGGTGCGAAATCAAGTGTAATTGAAGAATTTGTGCAAGGGTGTAGAGGTTCGAAGAGGGTTCGAGGTTTGGTGTTTCGAAAAAGTGATCGAACCCCTCTGAAAATTCGAACTTAAAAAGCGTACCTGGCTTGGTTCGACCTCGGGTTCGACCACCTGTATTGGTCGAACCATGGATGGCGAGGTCGAACCTCTCTTCTGGACAAACAATCTTCTTGGTTCGACCAGGGGTTCGACTTGCTAAACAGGTCGAACCTTTCTTGAATTGGTCGAACCCCTCTTCTGGAAAACAGAGTGCTTCCGACTGACAGGTTCGACCATAGGTTCGACCTCATGATCAGGTCGAACCACTATGGTTTTGGTCGAACCTCCTCTCTGGACAACTTTCAACGCCGGTTCGACTTCCTCTGCTTTTGTTCGACCTCTGGCTCTGGTCGAACCACTGCTAGACTTGGTCGAACTTACCTCCTGATTTCCATAACTGAGTGTTCTTCATTCACTACATACTTCAAGCTTCAACACAACCTCATTAGGTACAATCTAGAGCACAACTTCAGAAATTGTTCCACATAATATCATTCATGAGTATCTCCGTATAAGAAAACACAACCAAAACCCACTGAACATTAGGCAAATTGTAAAAAATCGTCACATCAAAATCGATTAAAATTTCAACATGGCCGCAAAAACCAATTCCCCTAACAAACAATACAAAGAAAAGATTATACTCTTAATGCTTCAATGAGGTAATAACATCACACCCCCCAAACTTAGTAAAACGTAAGTCGAAACTAAGTTTGAAAAGAGATGTAATTGTCAATTAGTAAGCATCTTAAATATAAAAATTTCTTACTCACACAAAAGAAATAAAGCAATAAAACGGAAGAGTAAGCTCTCAACAAGCGCTCATGTTTAACGTCGTAGAGTCACGACGATACCAAATCAGAACAAGGTATCATCAAAAATAACACACGCATCATCCGGCGACCTATAATGCTTCAATCGATGCCCATTCGCCGCGATAACGTCACCATCTTTGTCAATAAGCTCATAACTCCCCCCTCCTAAGGCTCGATGAATCATGAACGGTCCCGTCCACTTAGACTTCAACTTGCCTGCAAAAAGCTTCAAACGAGAGTTAAAAAGTAGTACCTCATCTCCTTGCTTGAACTCCTTGTATTTAATTTTAGAATCATGCCACCTCTTCATTCTTTCCTTATAAATCTCTGAATTCTTGAAAGCACGACTCCTAAACTCATCCAATTGATTCATGTGAGTTAGCCTCAACTCCTTTACATCCCTAAGGGTCAAGTTCAAGCGACGCAAAGCCCAAAACGCTTTGTGTTGGATTTCTACGGGTAAGTGGCACGGCTTCCCATAGACAATTTGATACGGTGACATATCTAATACCGTTTTGTAAGCGGTCCTGAACCCCCATAACACATCATCAAGCTTCATAGCCCAATCTTTTCTATTAGTTCCTACCACTTTCTCCAGAATCTGCTTTACTTGACGGTTGAAAACCTCCGCCTGCCCATTTGCTTGCGGATGATAGGGTGTAGTTACCCTATGCCTAACACCATAATCCTTAAGCACCTTCTCCAGAAATTTATTGACGAAGTGGGAACCTACATCACTAACTAATGCTCTCGGAACTCCATAACGGGCAAAAATATGTTTCTTTAGGAAAGATAAAACAACTTTCGAATCATTAACACGAGTAGGAATTGCTTCCACCCACTTCGAAACATAATCCACCGCAAGAAGAATGTAGAGAAACCCATTCGACGGGGGAAAAGGTCCCATAAAATCGATCCCCCAGACATCAAATATCTCCACGACTATGCTAGGCTGCAATGGCATCTCATCTCTCCTTCCTATATTACCCATGCGCTGGCATCTATCGCAAGACGCCACATAGCTCTCACTATCTCTAAACAAAGTAGGCCAATAAAGAGCGGATTGAAGTACCTTAGCTGCAGTCTTTTGTGCTCCGAAATGCCCCCCATTCGGTTGTGCATGGCAGAACTCCAGCACACTTTCCATTTCCATCTCGGGTACACATCTTCGGACAATAGAATCTGTACAAATCTTATAAACAAACGGATCATACCATATAAATGTCTCAACATCCCTACGAAATTTCGCAAGTTGATATCAGTTGAGATCCCTTGGAATTTCACCAATGACAATGTAATTAACATAATCCGCGTACCATGGATCCATACCTTGCGCTGCAACCACACATGCACGCTCGGCCCCTTCAACAGCCACAGCCATGATCTTCTCATCAGGGAACATCTCTTCAATATACTCGAAAGAATTATCACAATGCTCCCTAGTCTCCAACCTTGACAAGTGATCGGCCAACACATTTTCTGTTCCTTTCTTATCCCGAATCTCCAAGTCAAACTCCTGCAGTAGTAGAATCCATCTAATGATCCTAGGCTTTGTCTCCTTCTTCTCCATCAAGTAACGAATCGCTGAGTGATCCGTATACACAATCGTCTTCATGCCAACCAAATACTGACGAAACTTATCGAATGCATACACAACAGCCAAAAACTCCTTTTCAGTTACCGTGTAATTCTTTTGTGCCGCATCGAAAGTCTTACTCGCGTAGTAAATGGCGCAGAACTTCTTCTCCCTTAGCTGCCCAAGCACCACACCCAATGCTACATCACTTGCATCACACATAAGTACAAACGGTTGCGTCCAGTCAGGTGTGATCAAGATAGGGGCAGTAATAAGCGCCTCCTTCAAAACTTGAAAAGCTGTTAAACACTCATCATTAAACACAAAAGGAATATCCTTTTCAAGTAAATGAGATAAGGGCTTAGAGTATTTTGAGAAGTCTTTAATGAATCTCCTGTAGAAACCGGCGTGTCCAAGGAAGGATCGCACTCCTCTTTCATTTGTCAGTGGTGGAAGCTTCTCAATTGCCACCACTTTAGCACGGTCTACCTGTAATCCCTTGGCGGAAACATGATGCCCAAGAACAATCCCTTCCTTCACCATGAAATGACACTTCTCCCAATTCAAGACAAGATTAGTTTCTTGACACCTTTTCAAAACAACAGCAAGGTTAGACAAACACATATCAAAAGAAGAACCAAAGACTGAAAAATCGTCCATGAATACTTCCATGATCTTCTCTATCAAACCATCAAAAATCGCCATCATGCATCTCTGAAAAGTAGCAGGCGCATTACACAATCCAAACGGCATTTTCCTAAAAGCAAAAGTCCCGTAGGGGCAAGTAAAAGTGGTATTTTCTTGATCCTCGGGAGCAATCATGATTTGATTATACCCCGAGTATCCATCCAAGAAACAATAGAACTCATACCCTGCAAGACGATCCAACATTTGATCCATAAATGGAAGAGGGAAGTGGTCCTTACACGTGTTCTCATTCAATTTCCTGTAATCCACACATGTACGCCATCCCGTAGGAATTCTCGTGGCTATCGCCTCTCCATCTTCAGCTTTCACTACAGTCATACCCCCCTTCTTAGCAACAACATGCAATGGACTCACATGGGGACTATCACTAATAGGATATATAATTCCAGCATCCAACCACGTAAGAATTTGCTTCCTTATCACCTCTTGAATTGCGGGATTCACCCTACGCTGATGCTGAACACTAGCTTTGGCTTCATCCAACAACCTAATCCGATGCATACAATACGAAGGACTAATACCTTTCAAATCATCAAGTGACCACCCTATTGCAGACTGGTACTTCCTCAAAACATCTAATAACTCCTCAAGTTGATCATCATTAAGGGAAGAAGATACAATTACCGGATATTGTGCATCATCACCAAGAAAAGCATACTTCAAGTGATCCGGCAATGGTTTCAACTCCTCTTTTCTTTTCTCCACTGGAGTGTTTTCATTATCCAAAGGCAAGTACTTCCTGGTCCATTTGACTTCTTCCACTTTATTTCTCTCTAATGCAAACCTGTCATCACCCAAAGCAAGTAAGTTTTCAAGAAATTCAATACATACCTCGTTAGAAAGTCCGTCAAGCTCCGTAGTGGGATAAGTAAGAGATTCCATCAAACATGTCTCAAGAGGATCCTTTGACAAGATCAAAGACATATCCTCCTTCACAATCTCCTCCACCACGTCAATACTATAACATTGGGACTCCATTGGCATTTTCATTGCTTTGTCCAAGTTGAAAAGTACTTCTTCTTTGCCTATTCTCAACTTCAGTTCTCCTTTCCGAACATCTATCATAGCTCCAGCTGTAGCAAGGAATGGCCTCCCCAAGATTAAAGGAACATTATCCTTGTCATCATCCATTTCTAATACAAGGAAATCCACAGGAAAAACTAACTTCTCCACCTTCACTAGAACATCTTCAACTATTCCTTTCGGAAACGTCATTGATCTATCTGCCAATTGGAGAGCAACAGTTGTCGGGGTCATCTCCCCCAAACCAAGCTTCTGAAAGATGGACAACGGCATCAAATTAATGCTTGCCCCAAGATCGCATAAAGCTTGCCGTGCTGGCCCCTTTCCGATCTCACAAAGAATAGTAAAGCTCCCCGGATCTTTCATCTTTGGTGGCAACTTCCTTTGAATAATTGAGCTACAATTCTCAAATAAGTTTACCGTTTCAACTCCGGTTAAGCTTCGCTTCTTCATCAATATGTCTTTAGGAACCGAGCATAATATGGCATCTCCATGATTGCCTCTGAAAAAGGGATGTTCAAGCTTATCTTGTTCATTATCTCTGAAAACTTCTTGAACTTCTCTTCCAACCCCTTCTTCACTAGCTTGTAGGGAAACGGTGGAGGTATCTTTGTTTTGGGAATCCCCCATTCATCACGATCAACCTTTTCCGCTTTCTCCTTTTCGGCTCTTAATCGCTTAGCTCTTTCCCATTTTTTCTCAGCTATTATGTATGTACTTTGCTCATTCCGTACCACTGGAGTCGCATCAACATCAGAAGGAACAACAGGTGCATCAAACAAAACATCTCGGCGAGGTTCGACTGGGGTTCGACCAGGCTGAAAGGTCGAACCAGGACTGTATTGGTCGAACCTCTCTCCTGGAAGACTGATCTCATTCTGCTCCGGAGGTTCGACTTGGGTTCGACCAACATTGGAGGTCGAACCACTGCCCCTTTGGTCGAACCACTTCACTGTATAATTTCCATCCTTCGGTTCGGCCTGGGTTCGACCTGAAGAGTTGGTAGAACCTAGGTGATCGTGGTCGAACCGTTCCTGCATCAAAACAGAGTGCTCTGGCCGATGAGGTTCGACCTGGGTTCGACCTGAAGAGTTGGTCGAACCTAGGTGATCGTGGTTGAACCGTTCCTGCGTCAAAACAGAGTGCTCTGGCCGATGAGGTTCGACCTGGGTTCGACCTGAAAAGTTGGTCGAACCCTCTTCGTGTTGGTCGAACCGCGGCTTAGAAAATTCCAACTTCGATTCCGGCCTCATTGGTCCCTCGTACTGCGTTCCTGACCTCAGTGTGATGGCATTACACGACTTTGGATTCTATATACTCTGAGACGGAAACTTACCTTTTCCTACAGTTTGAGTTAATGTGTTCACATTCTCTGCAATTGTACCCATCAACAATGTGAGATCTTTTACTTGAGTGGACAAATCTCTGTGGTGATCATCAATCTTTTTCGCAAACTTTGCCTCAAGGCGATTCACTCTTTCATCATTCTTTACCATGTACCGGTTCACAGTATCCTCGAACCCAGGCTTTCCTTCTTCCACTTTTTCTCCCGGATCAACACCCATCGGAAGTTGCACTGCATTGTTCGTATTGCTCCATGAAAATTCAGGCCTCCTTGGTTGCTGTTGATAACTACCAGATGGACCACGATTATTAAAGTTCCCTCGATAGTTCCCTTGGTAGTTCCGGTTTCCTTGATTTGGGTACCTCGTTCCTTGGATACTTTGACCCATGGCATAATTTGCTTCCTCCAATTCGTCTTGGATGGTTCCATTATTCATCATCTCTTGCTGCAAGATTGGCACTCGTTGGGATATCTCGCTGATCTGCTTCTGTTGAGACTCAAGTAGCTTGTTGATATTGGACAAGCACGAAACGATCTCATCTTCTCTCTTAGTCTTCACCATTGCTCGTTCAACCTGAGCTACCTTTCCAAGAACATACGTACCTCTAACTCTATCAGTGGGCCAATCCCTCGAATTCATTGATATGTCTTCAAACAATCTCTCGGCCTCAACGGATGACTTTGTAAGCAATGCTCCATTAGAAGAAGCATCAAGTAGCACTCTTGATTCACAGTCCAATCCGTTATAAAATATACTGATATATTGGGCTTTAGATAACCCATGTTGAGGACACTTCCTGAGCATGTCCTTGAATCTATCCCACGCTTCATGAAATTTCTCACCTCCATTGATAGCAAATTGGTTAATATCTTGCTTCATCTTAAACACCTTCGAAGGTGGCATATACCTCTCCAAGAATCTTAACTTCAATTGCTCCCACGTGGTGCACTCAGCTGCATTAATATTATCGTACCAATCTCTCGCCCTTTCAGTAAGCGAGAATTTGAACAAAAGGATCTTCCTAGCATCTTCATGTTCTCCTACGTCTTTTTGAGTACTTGCATAGCCCAAGAACTTGTTCAGATGCTGCTGTGGATCCTCGAAAGACCCTCCTGAAAAGGAGTTCCTTTCTATCATGCTAATAAGAGCGGGATGAAGATCAAACGCTGTGTTAGTTCCCCTTGCTCCTAAAAGCTCATAATTTCCAGCCCCATTATTTCTGAAAACCTCACGGATGGCTAGATTATCTGGATTCGCTGCCATGTTGACTGTTACTACTTCCAAATTAACTTCAGTTGTAGCCTCAATCACTTGCGAAATCTGCTCGTCAACCTCAACTCCAAAATTCAGAGCTTAAGTTGAGTCCATTGCCTTTGCTTTGCTCTTCTTCTCCTTCTTCTTTCTTGATGATGCTCCAATCTCAAGATTATACGGTTCAAGATTACCTTTCTTTGATCTTGTGAGCATACACCTAAAACGAATAAGGAAGAAAACAACAAAACAAGGTAAATAGTCCTAATAAACTAGAAATAATACAAAAAAGATAGTTTACGCCGTCCCCGGCAACGGCGCCAAGAACTTGATAGGGGTTTTCTCAACACACAAATTAATCCTCAAGTATAAGGATATCAATTGTAGTCGCGAAGATGACCAAGTTACAATATCGAACCCACGGGACGGATAAATATCAATTTTGTGATCTTCTAGTATATTTTAGACTATGTTGGTAATTGTAAAGTTTAATGGATAGTAACTTCTAATCGAATTAACAAAAGAAATAGCAAAAGTAGAGAGAAGTGAGTTGTGATCAATAAGAATGATAGGTAGTTCATTGGGTCATCCAGTTTCACTAGCAATTCGTGTTTTCGTATGATGGTGTCCGACTCTGCCTTGTGGTTTGTGGACGCATCACTAGACCATGCAAGTTTACTCTATAGACACAAGTAAATATGCGCTTGACACGTGTGAATAACATCGGAGCAAGAGATATGCTTCACCCCCTTTTCTAGGTACTATCATAATCAATTATCTTCTACGTCTAGAATCTAACCCGATTTGATCTCCCTTTTTAGGTACTATAAAGTTATACTCTTCATCCTATTCATCAACCCGAATTCAATTCAATTCATGAATATTCATATAAGACAGTTCTAATAATACTTCGGAATCCCTTCACTTAGAATTATAATGATAAACCCTGCTCAGTAGTGAACGCACTCAATCAATAACCATGTCATGTATTCAGACTCTACACAATGATCATTGATGCACAAAACGACTATGAGTATGGATTAAATATGCAATCTTATATAAAACAAACCACAGGTAGTGTTGTACGGAGTTTTACACACGAAACACGAATTACATCATGAAACTTTCATAACCCTAGAACTACCAAGGTGGTTCTAGCCCATGATTGATCTAGGAACAATCATGGTTAGATGAATCATTCTTACTTGAACCTTCAGCGAGCCTCTGTCACAGCTCTCCGAATGGATCACCACCTCTACTCTTGTCTCTCCTACGATTGACGATCAAAAGCTCTCTATTCTCTGTATGAGCCTCCATTTATACTTGTAATCACGTCTCTAGGGCTTGGAATGGGCTTTCTAAGTGATCTCACGCGTTTTGGTCTCAAAAATCCGGATAAGGTAAGTTCTCGCACACAGGTTCGACCACGTCAAGCAGGTCGAACCCCGAGCCACAGGTCGAACCCCAAGTCGAACCCCGCTACTGGAAGAATTCTGCACAGGTTCGACCTTCTGGACAGGTCGAACCACTTAGGTCTTGGTCGAACCCCAGGTCGAACCTCAACACTGGACAACTCTTGCTCCCGATTCGACCAACGGGCAAGTCGAACCCCAACGCCGTGGTCGAATCCTCCTTCTTGCAAACTGGTTCGACCATGGTTCGACCTGATGGCCAGGTCGAACCAACTGAGTCGTGGTCGAACCCATCTCTGTATTGTCCAGCAACGTTGGTTCGACCTGCTGGAGAGGTCGAACCCTCCTCCAGCCAGGTCGAACCCACCTACTTCTTGGGCGGTTCGCGTGGCTTCGACTCCGTCTCTTCGATTCTTGGCTCTTTCACTCTGTTTTTACTAAGAAAACACTCAAATAGCTCCACTAACACCTGATTCATGCTATTTCACAATATGTATAGGTTTTCCACCTATTTCTACATCAAAACTCTCCAAAACTAGCACAAAACATAGCGCCAAACTTGTGAATTTACACACTCATCACAATTACATCTCTTTGCAAACTTATTTTCGACTATAGTTTCTACTAAATTTGGGGGGGAGTGTGATGTACTTACCTTATTGTAGCACCAAGAGTATAATCTTTTCTTTGATGTGTAAATTTTTTTTTTCAATTTGCCTAGTGTTCAGTGGTGTTTTATTTATTTTATAGTGTGAGCGGAGTAATATACATGATTTTTATATAGTCTTAGAGTGGCTCTCTAACTTTGTTTTAACTTAAGATGATGCTTGATGTTGTTTTAGAGTTTGAGTTTTGCAGGGGACGAAGAAAAATACAAAAAATGAATTTCCAGAAGCCCGTTCGACCATACTTTCTTAGTTCGACCAGAATGCTTTGGTCGAACTACGGTAATATGGCATGCCGAGAATTTATCAATTTATGGAGGGCTAGTTAGACCAACATTTCTAGGTCGAACGGTGGTCGAATGGAATAGAGAAAGTTTATCAGTTTACAGAGGCATGGTTCAACCAACACACTGCGGTTCGACCAATACTGGTTGGTCGAACGGTGGTCAAACTACAAATGATTCAGCAGACAGTCATCCTTTTCGACTTAGGAGCCCTAGTTTGACCATCCCGTTTGACTCGAACTGGGTCTGAATGTCGCGATTTAAGGCAGTTTATGTTCCTGTTCTACCACTTTCCCATCACCCTTCCTCGAAGCTCTCATTCCATCTGTAAGAAATTCACTCTAAACTCATCCTACACTTAATTCTTCCTCTCCACACACTTCCACATCCAAGATTTGGATTCAAGTCTGATTTTGGACTATTCCACTCAATTTTGGGAATTTTTGGCAAGCGTCAAACACACACCATGTCCGGAGATAAAGGTATGTTTACTTACTTCTTTATCCTTGAATTGGAGTAATATATGCTTAGTGAAGATTGGGTAAGTTGATTAAACATGTTTTTAGTTGGAATTGAAGTTTGAATCTTAGTGTTCATGTTGAAATTTTACATAAATTTGCATGAGTTCAATTTACGTTGGATTGATAGAATTTTGTGAAATTGATGATGCTAATCTTACAGGCTAGTGTTTAATTTTTAAATGCATATACGGGCTCATTTTTTTGAAGTGACGTTTATGTGTAATTTAGTTGTGGAAGTTGAGCATGCTTGGAATTTTGGGATTAGAGAAGGATGTTGAACTTGGAAGTTGAAATTTAGGATTTTTTATTCCTCTTGATTTAATGTGTTGAGTATACATGTGTTATATATTTGAAGTACACGCTTGAAAAATTGGAAATTGTTTCATGAAGTGATTATTGCATACGAATTTAAAGTCTTGACTAGAATTCATGCTTTAAGTTAAAAGGGAACCTTCCGATTATGGCATAAAGATTGATGATTGGGAGGAGAAGGAAGAATTGTGGGGAGCTATTTCTAATAAGATAATGAGAACTCATTATTAGGATGATCAAGTAATGGTGGAGATGAATATTATCAATGATATTCGTTCGATGTTCAATCGAGTAGGGATCACTCATTTTATGGAGCTGAAGAGGGAGACTTATTTCCATATCACAGCCGAGGTGTTGTGCATGATGAGGTTGATCATGGAGATCACTATCTTCCATATGGCTTGTGGATGTAGATTGGTGGCCAGCTAAAATTGATGTATGCCAGTGATTTTAATGAGATGGTCGGATGTCCGATAGATATTTCTAAAGCAGAGAATGAGGGTTTCAATGCTGATGAGTTCTAGAGATCTATTTCAGGGAGGCAAGGTGATTACAATACCAATACCGCTAAGGTTTCTTTTATTCGCAATCCTGTGATAGCATACATGGATCGGATCCTGAGCAATTACGTTGTTTGCTCGATATGAGGGAAGTTGTATACTTAGAGGAGAGTTATACGTGCTATGGTGCATGATGAGTGGAGTTCAATTCAATGTGGCTTCTTACTTTTTCCAGCAGCTGTATAAGTTCTCTACTTACTCCTTCAAGAAAATTAACATTGGTGGATAGATTACTCCGATAGCGGAGTATTATTGAGTTAATTGACTAAGCATCGCCTGATCTGAGGAGATCCTGATTTGATTCTGATGTCTTGTGTGATGAAGGGCTTGATTCAGAGGATTGATGACATGTGGATGTTCATTTGTGGCAAGAATCCGATTTCTTTTAAGTTCCCGTTGTCACTTGTTGATCTTACTACTATTCAGATCAACAATAATCTTTTGATGGATACCCCGGAGCACAAGGCAATCTCTGACACTTGTATTGGAGAAGAAAATTAGAGGCTTTTAGCTGAGATGCATATCCAGGATATTTACATTGATCCGGATATGAACTTAGTGGGAGATCTAGTGGATTTTTTGGAAGAGACTAAGGAGCAGCAGCAACCTCATGAGCAGCCGAAGATGGATTTTCCTCCAATGGAGCCACCACAGCAAACACAGCCACATCAGTATCGGTACTATGAGCCGCCACCACAGTAGTAGTAGGATTTCTGGCAGTCCCAGGATCACCAGATTGTTGAACGAGCACTTCGCTACTTTGAATGTGAACCGGCAAGAGACAAATCGATAGCTGGCATTGGCGAACACTAATTATGCTGCGCTCAACCTCTGATATAATGTTATGGATAGGAGATTGAGAGATCTGAATGAGAATTATGAAGCTTTGGACTGGAATATCGATACCTTGAAGAGGGATTTCGATGATTGGCGCAATGAAGCGAGTGATGATGATGCTCTGGAGGAGTAGTGGCACCAGGTTTTTTCTTTGTCTGTTTTTTCTCACCTCCATTCTCTTTTCACTTTACAGGTTGATTAGTTGTGTGGGTGGTTGAGTATTTGCTTGAGATTCATGTGTGGGTGGTTTGTACTTGAGATTTATTGATGATGTTGCAGATGGATTCATTTATTGATTTGATCGTGTTAGTGATGATGATACTTCTCGATTATGAATATGCACTTGTTTTTTATGCATGTTGATTTTATTAATGATAGGCATGTACCGTTATTACTTGTAGTTTATGTAGAGATTAATGTTGATTGCATGCTTTGAAGAGTGCTTAGGAATCTATTACCCATGTGAGAATTTGAGCTTATTAATTATGCTATATCGAAGCATGATAGTTTATTCTTGTGAGTATCATTCATATGTTCGTATTCTAGAACTTGGATTGGAGTCTTGTTTAAAGTTTATGATTGATAGATACTAGGACATGATCTTAGGCCATTATTGTTTAAACTGAGCCACTTAGCCAAATTTTATCCAACCTTGTAGTTTATATCATTGGGAAGCCCCGTTGAGCCTTTAAAGCTTTTTCTTTGGCAAGCTATGATAAAAAGCCTTTATTTACCTATACTTAAACTTTGAAATATCATATTTACTAGTAGAGAGTTAAGGTAAATAATTTGATAGCTCGTATATGAAGAAGAAAAGGGAAGGAAAGTTTGTGTAGTGATGAAAATCAGAATTTGGTTAAATCTGGTGAAGGGGTAGTTCCTGAAATCGATACCCTGATTGCTTAAAAGGGTAGTGCCCAAAATTGGTACCCTTATACTTTGAAAAAGAAGAAAGACGTTGATTTCAAGTGAAGCATGAGAAGAAGTATTGAAAAGATCATGAGAATGATGAAGGAGAAGAAGTATTAATGATGTTTGATGAAAAGCAACTCTCCAAGGTAATTCTTTACTAGTGAAGCTAGTCACCTTATCTATATTCTCCTACCTTTACCAAAGAGCCAGCATTAAAGAGCCAGCATTACAACCCAAAGAATAAGTCCTTTGTGATCCTAGTATTGAAACAATTATGAATTGATTTTTGAGACCTTTGCCAAGCTTGTGGTTATGCAAATGTATGAATTGATTTTGAGCGTATATACAACCCTTTTAAAGTGTACATGTTTTACACTTGAGCGCGAGAGTAAACACTTACCTAGTGAGCTAGATGATTTTGCATTCGTAGAAGTATTGTGGTTGATTGATATTTTTGTATGGATGAAAGGTATGATGGATGAAAGCATGTTTTGAATTGATATAATTACATGTGTTAGAATAGGTTGTTCTTATTATAAGGATCTCATGATTACACTCTCTTGCCTTGTTTTGATTTCGTTGCCTTGGGACGAGCAACATGTAAGTTTGGGGGTATGATGAGAGTGATAATTTAGATATTTTGAGCTCAGATTTGTATGAAAATTAAGTATGATTTGGTCTATTACCAAGACGAATCGGAATGTTTATGGAAAATCCACGAATCAAATGCTACTGATGCTATTTGAGCATATTTGTACAGGAAAACAGGTTAGAAGAGCTCAAAATTGGAAAACACATTTTTTTAGGTACAGTTCGACCAAAGAAAGCCCGTTCGACCATGCTCAGGATAGTCGAACTAAAGGAGTGAAGACGACTAAAGCATTTAAACTTACAGAGTGGTCGTTCGACCAAGGAGGTCCCGTTCGATTAAGTGAAACCTGAACGGCGAATGTGAAGACGAAGTTCAGTTTACAGACATGTCGTTCGACCAAGAGGGTCCCGTTTGACCAAACCAAGTCTGGTCGAACGGAGACACATCAGCGCTGAAACGTCAGAATTTCCACTTCCAGTGCTTGCATGTATGTATTTTCTATGAAAAATCCTAGTAAAGGTCCATGAGGAGAAGTTACAAGTATAAAAAGGGGTGCCAATCACATCAAAAAGGGAGCTAGATTCCACATCCATTCTACACCACATCTAAATCCTAACTCCATTTGAAGAAGTTGTAGAGAGAGATTCTTGCAGCGAATCAAGTGAGAACCAAATGATGATTCAAGACGGAGCGAGAAGCAACAGCACCCACATCTAGGGTTTACTTCGCAATGTAATCTTTCTTGTAATTTTCAAGACTATGGGTAAGATCTATCCAAACACCATAAATATTCTTCGAAGCATTGATGAGAGTGTAGATTCACGTATTTTGGGCTATGATTTGTGTGGGAATTAAGCTCGATTGAGTCTTTTATTGAGACAAATTAGTTTGTTTACCAAAAAGGTGTGAATCAGAGGGTACAAGGGCTTTTTAAGCATATTTGTACAGGAAAACATGTCTTAATGGCTCAGAATTGGAAGACAGGATTTTTGAGGCAATTTTCAAAGGCCGTTTGACCTCAAGACCTTGTTCAACCGTCATCACTTTGGTTGAACAAGGTGGCCAAGTCGAGCAGATTATGCAAATTCGTCCAGAGAGCTTGCTCAACTTGGAGATGTTGCTCGACTAGAATTATCTTGGTCGAGCAGATGAGTGAGGTCGAATAAAATGTGCAAAAACTTATAGTGAGCTTGTTCAACCAATGCTCAAGTTGTAGGCCTTGCTCGACCAGTCACTGTGTGGTCGAACGGATTCTCGCTGTTGCTATTTATGGTAATTCTGGATGTCTTTTACCAAATTTGATGTGTGTTTCAAGAAAAAGCCCATCTTAAGCCATAAGGAGGTTTCATGAGTATAAAAGAAGAGCTTTTGCAAAAAAGACACACATCATTCATCATCCATCCATAACCGAAACCCTACCATCATCCGAAGGAGTCCTGAAGAGAGGTTCGTCTGGCGCGTCAAGTAAGATCATACCAATCAACCATGATTGTTCCTATATCAATCATGGGCTAGAGCCGCTCCGGTAGTTCTAGGGTTATAAAATTTTTATGAGTTAATTGAATTTCCATGTGTAAACTCCGTACAACACTACTTGTGGTTTATTTTATATAAGATTGTGCTTTTTTAATTCATACTCACGGTCATTTTGTGCATCATTAACTATTATGTAGAGTGTGAATACATAGCTTGGTTATTGATTGAGTGCGTTCACTTCTGAGCAGGATTACATGTTATAGTTCTAAGTGAAGGGATTCCGAAGTCTTATTAGAACTATCTTATATAGATACTTGTTAATTGAATATTATTCGGGCTAATAAGTAGGATAAAAAGTATAACGTTATAGTACCTATAAAGGGAGATTATATCAGGTTAGAGTACTAAGTGCACGGAAAATAATTGATATTGATAGTACCTAGAAAGGGGGGTGAATTATATCTCTTGCTCCAAAGATATTCACACGTGTCATACGCTTGTTTGCATGTGTCTATAGAGTGAGTTAGAATGGTTTAGTGATGCGTCCATAAGCTACAAGGCAGTGTCGGACAATAACACATGGAAAGAAAATTAATAAGTAAAACTAGATGACCCGAATAACTGCCTAATTTCTTACTTGATCACAACTGTATTTCTTCTATTGCTTGTTTATTTAATTTGTTATCTAAATTCTTCGTTATTTAGTTCGTAACTATTCCAAACAAATTTGCCAACATAGTCTTAGTTAATTAGAATATAACTAAATTGATAATAATCCATCCCTCGGGTTTGATAATCACTTGGTCACCTATCGAGACTACAATTGATATCCTTCATACTTGGGGATTATTTTGTATGTTGAGAAAACACTCATCAAGTTCTTGGCGCCATTGCCGGCGACGGCAGAGATTATCAGTTTATTATTTCTAGTTCAATTGAGATTATATTATTCTTGTCTTTGATTTCTAACACTTTATTTTCTTAGGTGTATGCTCACTAGATCGAAGATATGTAAATTAGAGCCTTATAATCCGGAGATTAGAGCATCATCGAGGAAGAAAAAAAAAGAAGAAGAATACGAACAAGAACGTAGATCCAACTGAGGCTCTTAATTTAGGAGTTGAAGTTGACATGCTGAATTCACAAACGATTGAAGCTGCAACAGAAGATAATTTGGAAGTAGAGACAGTTAACATGGCTGCGAATCCTAATACACTTGCCATCCGTGAAATCTTTAAGAAAAACGGAGGGGGCAATGCTGGGTTGTTAGGAGCAAGAGGGACTGGAGCCGATTTCGATTTACACCCTGCTATTATCACCATGATTGAAAGGAGTCCCTTCTCTGGGGGAACCTTTTAGGATCCTCAACAACATCTAAATAAGTTCTTTAGACATGCACGTAAATAAAAAGATGCAGAAGCTCATGAGGATGTGAGGAAGATCATATTGTTTAAGTTCTCGCTAAATGAAAAATGAGAGATTGGTACGATAATCTTGATGCTGCTGAATGTGATACATGGGAGAAGTTGAAAGTGAAATTCTTGGAGCGATACATGCCACCTTCAAAGGTGTTCAAGATGAAGCAAGAAATCAATCAATTTGCTATCCATGGTAATGAGAAGTTTTATGATGCTTGGGACAGATTCAAGGACATGCTTTGTAAGTGTCCACAGCATGGGCTATCTAAAGCTCAATATATCAGTATATTCTACAATGGGTTGGATTGCAATTCTTGTGTGTTACTTGATGCTTCTTCCAATGGAGCATTGCTTACAAAGTCACTCATTGAGGCCGAGAAGCTTTTCGAGGATATTTCGATGAATTCAAGGGATTGGCCGACTGATAGAGTGAGAGGAACGTATGTCATTGGTAAAGTAGCACAGGTTGAGCATACTATGGTGAAGTCAGGAAGAGATGATGAGATCGTCTCTAGCTTAGCTAATATTAGCAAGTTACTAGAGTCTCAGCAAAAGCAGATCACAGATTTATCGCAGAGGGTACCAATGATGTAGCAGGATAGTTGTTGGATTGTATACTAAAAGTCTAGTTTTTGTATGAACAATGTTTAAACATTTTATTTGAAATGAGAATCATATGATCAAATGATTGCATCTTATAATTTATTTATATTTCGATGCAATAGTCCACATACTTTATACTGTAGATAATATGTTATGCGACAACACGCAGAAGATCATATTATCGGTTTCCTTATAAAGTATAAATAGATGCTCACAACCGAGATAGATGGGGACTCTCTATCGGGATGGTTGTAGTGTCGTTTGGTATTAGCTTGTCTTGGCTATAGAATCATATTAGTGCACTTTGTGTGTATTGAGCAGGACCGCTTAAGATCGTTCGACTTATACTGACTTATAGGAGAACTTGATCTCTGTTATTATGGATGTTCATGCTCTTAATCCCTATACAATAATCTCAACACGTAGGGCAGTATGTATTTCTTTGATTCATCAATGGGTGAGATTTACATGCAATTAAATAAACAAACTCGGTGAGTTGGAAAGTAATTATGTCCCTATGGTGTGTTGTTGATTGTATAAGGAATCCGTGTTCCATATAGGTTGATGATGTCCCCTTGAGGAACTTATAAGGATTATCATGTAAACCCAGCAGGTGGATTTATTCCGGCATGATAATGAGGTTAAGTGGTACTACTCTTGGATGAGATATTAATTAATGAATTTGTCAGTAACTTAATTAATTAATGGATATTGTATATCTTAAACATGGGGAGACTAATGAGCTCATAATAAGAAGGAGCCCATAACCTAATTATGGGATTAGAATGGTAGTACAGTAATAATATTTTAATGGTATATATTATTATTATTGGACTTAAGTATAGCTTTAGGCTAAGCTTGGATACTTAAGCCCAATGGATGTCCAACTCTAATTTCTCCTCCTGGTCCCTGCTGTAGCTCGTATATAAGTCATCTCAGCTGTCCGAAAACCCTAATCTAAAAGATTAATTATGCCTAACACTATAAGGAGGGTGAGGGAATAGTAGATTGAGAAGATCTCGAGGATCATCGCCAACACGACGTCGAGATTGGACTTGGAATACAGCAGAAAACTGGAAGGTTGCTACAATTTTTATAACCTCGTACAGAATTTAGAATAGGACGTATGATATATTTCTAGAAATCCACGGAAGAGAGGATCGTTTCGGCGAATAGATCACTCAAATCCGACATCGGATGAGAGAGTTATGCCTAAAACGGTGAGGCTGTGCAGGCTGGTGGCAAGAATTCATCGTCTTCAACATACCCTGGTGAAAGGTTATACGTTTCATGTTTACTTGCTTCCGCTGCTTGTTAGAAATGTATGGAACCATAACGGTTCATGTTAACCAAACAATCGAATGCCAACAATTGGTATCAGAGCTTCGGTTTTGTGGTGAAGCATGAAATGTTAGGCTAGGGTTTGTGTGTACATGATGTTAGGGTTTTAGAATCTTGTTTCTTGATGAACACTCTAATTGTACTCGGACACACGTACACCGCACGGACACACGACGTGGCTGCCCATTGGCAGTGACACGGTGGTGGCTTGACCGGACTGTGTGATGGCGGTGTAGAGCGGCGGTGGCTTGGTGGAGATTCACTGTTGGATTTTGGCTGATGGTCGATGGGTGACACCGTGAAGGACGAGGCATGGTGTAATGGTCGATTAAGGCTGTTAGTACAGTATAGATCGGTGGATGTCACTGACGATTGATTTTCCAGCAGGAGCATGCGTTGCTGGCAAGTAAAACAATCACTGTGGCATGGTGTGGCTGGTGGAATACAAGCAGGAGATGGCATGTCGTGCAAGTCGTTAGGCGAACGATACCATTAGGGATGTATTGTTGGCGTCGAGCCTAAGACACATGATGCTGGATGATCAAGCCATTGCTGGATACGCGCCGATGATGCCTGGCGACATGGCACAGCTGCCACATTGGCGGCACGAGGTTATAGCACGGACGGAGCATGCGTGATGGCTGGGCGGGCCATGGCTTGGCGTGTAAGTTTCCGGGCAAGTCAAGTGAGATTTTTGATCGAGTCTGCCAATTTTCTAGATGGGTTCTTCTACTATCCGGTCGAGTCCTGCTACTTTTCTTATGAAGGGCTCTCGGCAGGAAGCCTGTAGATGGGCAACTTTGCGGGCGTGATGGATTGGAGTCACACAACGGCATGCAGACATGTTCATTGTCACACATGGCTGGGGCTGTTGCGGTGCACAGCTTCATGGGTATCGCCATACGATGGGCAGCTGGTGAGTGCTGGCAAGCAGTATGCATGGAAGGCCGCATGGAACGCTGCACGATAGCTACCTATTGCGCACGTTGATGCACGAGCGTGCGAGATGCTGGGCATTACGGCGAACAGGCTTCACGGCTATCGCTTGTTGTGCGCACAGCAGCATGCTTGGGTGCTGGGCGGCGTGCCCGGTGGCACGGCTGTGCACACGGTGGCTGGCGTGCGAGTTGCTTCTAGCACACGTTGCTGCGTGCAAGTGCAAGTGGACATTGTCGATCCCCATCTGCGTTGCTCATATTTTTGTTTGGTGGTGAATAATCGAATTCACTGATATATAACTGTTAATAATTTGATTTATTATCTGATTATTGTTATATATGTTTTCATGATTCTATGGGATTTACTGCATTGTTTGCCGTAATAGGAGCATGCTAGGATTGCGTATTTTATTATTAATATTATATGCATGTTAAAACCCTCGGTGTTAAATTACTAAGTGGGAGGGGGGTTGGTAATTAATTCCCGCGACCTCCATTATTGGTTTGTAAGTGATGTGAGTAAACTTGCATGTTGGTAATAGGCCTTCCTCCCTAACGGATGAGTTTATTCATGGATCACTAGTACAGACTTCATTAAATAATTATTGTTTGTAATGTGGCACATTAACTTGCGTGTTGGCATAGACCTTCCTCTATAACGGATGAGTTTATGTGCGGTTCACTGGTACAAAGATATAGTTGATGATTGTACGAAGTTATCTGAGCGCATGTGTACTTCTCCAACTGTAAGGCACACAAGCTTGCACAATGGACTTGGGATCAAATAATGGTGTACACTTAGGTGTAAATAATTAGTATCCTCCCCAACGGAGTCACTGCTATTATTTGTATGGCTAAAGAGGAACCGACTATTAATTATTTTGTCATAAGGTTAGGTTGACAAATGAAATTAATAGGTAAAACCTTCTCTTGTAAATGTTCGGGTTTGTAAACGTCCACACTAACGTGGCTTGGAAACTCACAGTGCTTGAGATGTCGGTGAATTTTATTTTTATATTGTTTTGATGGAATCAATATAAATAGATAAAATTCAAAGATTTGATCTGTGAATTTATTTATGATTCTCTGTAATTTTAAATGATTTTATCTCGCTTATTGTTAACTAAAAGAAATTATATTTATTGGTCCAAAATTAGATGATTAGAAAGAATCTTGGTTTTGAATTTTACTACTTAGGATGTGTGTTCTCACTAAGGATGTCCTGTGATGCCTTTTAAAAGTCTCTAGTGAAGAGGTGAGAGGTTCATAGAAATATGATGGTCTCATGCGACTGTTGGATTGTATACTAAAAGTCTAGCCTTTTGTTTGAACAATGTTATAACAATTAATTTGAAATGAGAATCATATGATCAAATGATTGCATCTTATAATTTATTTATATGTTCGATGCAATAGTCCACTTACTTTATACTGTAGATAATATGTTGTGCGACAATACGCGGAAGATCATATTATCGGTTTTCTTATAAAGTATAAACAGATGCTCACAATCGAGATAGACGGGGACTCTCTATCGGGATGGTTGTAGTGTGGTTTGGTATTAGCTTGTCTTGGCTATAGAATCACATTAGTGCACTTGTGTGTATTGAGCAGGACCGCTTGAGATCGTTCGATTTATACTGACTTATAGGAGAACTTGATCTCAGTTATTATGGATGTTCGTGCTCTTAATCCCTATACAATAACCTCGACACATAGGGCAGTATGTATTTCTTTGATTCATCAATGGGTGAGATTTACATGCAATTAAATCAATAAACTCGGTGAGTTGGGAAGTAGTGCTGTCTCTATGGTGTGCTGTTGATTGTAGAAGGAATCCGTGTCCGTCATAGGTTGATGATGTCCCCTTGAGGAGCTCATAAGGATTATCATGTAAACCCTGCAGGTGGAATTTATTCCGGCATGATAATGAGGTTGAGTGGTACTACTCTTGGATGAGATATTAATTAATTGAGTTGTCAGTAACTTAAATTAATTAATGGACATTGTATATCTTAAACATGGGGAGACTAATGGGCTCATAATAAGAAGGAGCCCAAAACGTAATTTTGGGATTGGTATGGTAGTACAGTAATAATATTTTAGTGGAATATATTATTATTAATGGACTTAAGTATAAGCTTTGGGCTAAGCTTAGATACTTAAGCCCAATGGAGGCCCAACCCAATTTCTCCTCCTGGTCCCTGCTGTAGCCCATGTATATAAGTCACCTCAGCTTATCTGGAACCCTAATCTAATCTAATTCATTATTCACGTGTGATGAGGGTTGAGAGCAGATTGAGTAGGTCTCGTAGATCGTCGCCCACACGACGTCGAGATCGGACTTGGGACATACAGCAGAAGACCGGAAGGTCGTTTGCTGCTGCAGTTTGTCATGTTCCAAAATTCATATAAAATCGTACAGTTCTTTGATTTTGATGTATTATATACTGATAGAAAGCCGTCGAAGAGAGGATCGTCTAAGCATAAAGATCACTCAATTCCGACATCAGAAGAGGAACTTATGGCTATTCTCGTGGGACTGCACAGACTGCCAGCGAGAATTCAACCTCTACATCAACCCTTGGTGAAAGATAATGCGTTTCATGTTTACTTGCTTCCGCTGCTTGTTATAAATACATGGAACCCTAACGGGTCACGTTAACCAAACGATCGAATGCCAACAGCGACTTTCTAGATACTTGAGTAATTATAAAGGCAAGAGGTCATGGAAAAGTTGATGAATGAATTGGGAATGCTTGGAGTAGAAATTAAAGGGAAACCTACATCAATTTATTCTCCATTATTTGTCTGCATGTTTTGAGCAAGTTCTACCTGAAATACGAGAGGTATTATATGGTAGGAAACTTCTGACAAAACATGTGGCGAATTAAATCAAATTTCATCAAGATGTGAATAATGTTAGTATCTCATTCACTAGTCGTTTAAGCATGATTAGTGATGGCATGTGCTGACACATTGTGTGTAGATACCGAAATCACTAAAAGTATGTAACTAAGTGATGATGAGATTATTTTTTGGTACATGGGTATACTACGAGAGTAGTAGCTATTGCAGTGGGAGTTGTTTATCTCATGATATGAATAAAATCTTGATTATGAGAAATTGTTTTTACATACATTTTCATAAAAAGAATTTCATTTCAGTTTCTATGCATTTACAGATGGATACTCCATTTCATTTAAATTACATGGTCATAGTAGTGAAGGATGGAGTTATAATGTTTTGTTGTACGTTGGCGACAATTTGTTCACCCTTAAATCATGGTCTTCCCACGGATGCAACAAATAGTAATTAATAACACATCTTCAAATCCTAATAAGAGAAAGACTCTTATTGAAATGGTTAGATAGATGATGAGTTATTTGGAATTATTAAATTCATTTTATGGATATGCCCTTGAAACAGTAATTCGGATAAATGTTTGTCTATTTGTGGATATCCTAGAAAAATGAAGGGTGATGATTTATTTAGTCCAAAAGATCGAAGGTGATTGTTAACACAAACACTAGATTTTTGGAAAAGAACTATGTATTAATTCATAATGCCATCTATATATTTTACTAAAGAAAATGAGATGGAAAACACAAAGTATTAGTACTAAGTGTACAAGAGGATATACCACAATGTAAACTGCAACGCGTGTCACATCTGATACACAATTGCATGTAGTGCCTTATCATAGTGGGAGAGTTGTTCGACAACCTGTAACATATATGTTTTGGGAGAGTCATGAGACTTGGTCCTTAGTAAACATGGAATGGACCCACGGATATGACGAAGCACTATAAGATAAAAATGCCGAATCTTAGCAAGATGCAATGATTTCTAAAATAGAATCGATGGATTCTAAATTAGATCTGGCTGCTTGTAGAACCAAAGATGGTGTGAAATCCATTGGAAGTGGTTCTGTAAAATAAAAAATGATCATACGGTAAGGTGAAAACCTTAAAAGCAAAGCTTATTGCGAAAAGGTATACTCAGAAAGAAAGGGTTCGATTATGATTGTTCGTCGGTAGCTATGTGATGAGTGATATTTTTACCTAGATTTTAGTATCTTTTTATGTGAGTTTTTGTATATTTTTATCCGTATTTATGTGTTATTTGGTTGTGTTTTGTGTTTTTATTGAAATATGTGTGAATGAGTATTGGATGTCTTTTTATTGGATGCTAGATATGATAAGGAAGACGTAGGAAAAAGAAGATCTCAATTCGGAGTTGAAACGAGGAAGAACGAGCCAAAACAGTTAAACAAACAGCACAACACGGCTAGCCGAGTCCAGCAGCACGACCCGTGCTGAGAGCAGAACACGGGCCATGTACTGTGCACGGCCCTGTCCAGAAGGCCGTGTGAGAGCACCAGAAGACACAACACGGCCACCCCTGTGGCCGTGTGCGTCGCACGAGCCGTGCGCTGTCCGAAGCTCGTCGTTGACCAGAATCCCAGACATGACTCGGGCCGTGTACCGCGCATGGGCCTGTGCTGTTGGTCGTGCGTGGACACCAGATTGCACAACACGGTCACCCCTGTGGCCGTGTGCTGCACACGAGCCGTGTAGGTGTCAAAACTGCTAAAATTTCCAGAAACTTCTAGAAGCTTCCCAAGGGGTATAAATACCCCTTTATTCAACAATTGAGGAGAGATCCGAATTCCAGCCCAGCACACACACCTCACACACCATTTTCTCCATTTTACACCATCATCTTCATTCATTCACCATCCTTTGGATCTACCATCATCCAACCATCAAAATCGTCATCCAATTGAAGAAAAGAAGCAAGGAAGAGAGGAAGATAACAAGGGAAGGAATGAAATCATCATTGAAGTGACATCAAGGGAGTTTTCATTCATTTCTTGTATTAAACCTCATAGTTTCATCATGTTTTGTAAGGATCTTAATGTCTATGTTCATTTCCTTCTTAATATGGTAGGCTAATCTCCCTTGTGAGATTAGCAACATGAGAGTTGTTGGATAATTTTGGGGATTTTTGTATTCAAATTCATATGTTGATTGGATCTATGATTTTCTACCATTGAATATTAATTGCTTGAATTGTATTGATGATTTGTGTGTTTAGTTGTTCTAGATATGTGATTAGATTGAGAAATCAATTATATGCTTGGGATAATTAAGTGAATCATTTCATCAAATACTTCATGTGTATTATAGATTGTGAAGAGATTGAGAAGTCCTTCATAGTTTAGAACCCTTTGGTAGGACATGTGATTGGTTTGATCGAGAGATTGATTAATTGTGTGAAGGGACTCTCATTTAAGTTTAGTACCTAGTTTGAATTGTTTAAGTGAGAACCAATCCATTGAGCTATTTGATATTCATATCCTATCCATCTCGAGAGGGAGTTTAGGTGATTTTAGTGTTGGCCCTTAGTCTTCAATCCATGATACATATGAATTTGATACATAATTCCTAGGATTACCACTTCTTAATTGTTGTTAATCTCACTTTTAATCAATTTGGTAAACCACTTTTCATCCATCCATCTTGCTCATTTAATCATTTAATCTTGCTTGCATTGATTGATTTAATTTCTTGTTTGATCAACCTCCCTTTGATGATTAGTCTCTATAAAATTATAAGAAACGTGAGATCGCTTAAACTCTAGTACCTTCCTCCCTGTGGTTCGATAATTTCTTTAATTGGTCATTCTTCACTAAACTATGGCTAATCACTATGCCAATGTCGATCTGGACTCTTTTATCTGTTGCTACTCATATGAAATATGAGGAATAGCAAATAGATGTCAAGACAGCTTTCCTGATTAGAAGTCTTGAGGAAAACATCTATGTGAAGCAACCAGAGTGATTCATTGCAAAGGGCTAAGCGCATTTTGTGTGTAAGCTTAAAGGTGTTCATCTATGAACTAAAGCAAGCTTCAAGATCATGAAACATCCGTTTTGATGAGAAATCCAGGCATATGGATTTATTCAATGCGCGGATGTGTCTTGTGTATGAAAAGAGTGATGAAAACGTGGTGGTATTTCTTGTACTGTACGTAGATGATATATTGCTCATTGGGGATAATGAAAGAGTATTTTCAGGCATATGTGTATGGTTGATAAAGCGGTATGAGATGAAGGACTTAAGAGAAGGAAAATTATCTTTTTGATCACGGTAATACGGATCACAAGAAAGGATATTATGCTTGTCTCAAGCTTCATGAGATAATACGATCCTTATTTGTTTAGCATGTGACTTTATCTAAGGAAATGTGTCTTGAGACACAAAAGGAAGATAAAAGTGATGAAAGCGGTTCCTTATGCTTTGGCGAATAAGGAAGCTTAATCTAAAGAATGCTATGCACGAGTATGGATAACTATTTTGCCGAAGGCATGAACAGTGGGTATCAAGGTAACCCGAAACAAGAATAATGAACTGTGGTAACACATAATTTTGAAGTACCTGAAAAGGACTAGAAACTATATGTGGGTTTACCGAACATATTTACTGCTTCTTATGGGTTACATAGATTCAGATTTTTCAAATTAGATAGGGATGGCAGTAAATTCACCTCAAAGGTTATGTGTTTAATTTTAGGAAGTAGAGCCATACTGTGGAGGAGTGTTATATTGAAATATATTTCAGACTCTGGACTTTATCATGGAAAGATGATAAATTGGAGCCTATGAGGTAGCTATAGTATCTGTATGACTCTAGAAACTTCATGATGGACTTTGAAGGAATCACGAGCCCATAAGGCAATTAAACACATGCAGCGCGAGTACCACCTCTTACGAGAAATCATATGATGAGGGAAAGGTTGTTGTCGCCTAGATTGCATCGGATGATAATCTAGTAAATCAATTTACAAGGACCTTAAAGCGAGAGCTATTGATGGTCGTGTAATAGGAGTGGAATCAGATGTATGGCAGAAGACATGACAGCATAGTCTTTTAGTATAAGTGGGAGATTGTTGGATTGTATACTAAAAGTCTAGCTTTTATATAAACAATGTTTAAACAATTTATTTGAAATAAGAATCATATAACCAAATGATTGCATCTTATAATTTATTTATATGTCGATGCAATAGTCCACTTACTTTATACTGTAGATAATATATTGTGTGATAACACGCAGAAAATCATATTATCGGTTTTCTTATAAAGTATAAATAGATGTTCACAACCGAGATAAATGGGGACTCTCTATCGGGATAGTTGTAGTGTGGTTTGGTATTAGCTTGTCTTGGCTATAGAATCACATTAGTGCACTTTGCGTGTATTGAGCAGAACCGCTTGAGATCGTTCAACTTATACTGACTTATATGAGAACTTGATCTCTGTTATTATGGATGTTCGTGCTCTTAATCCCTATACAATAACCTCGACACGTAGGGCAGTATGTATTTCTTTGATTCATCAATGAGTGAGATTTACATGCAATTAAATCAACAAACTCGGTGTGTTGGGAAATAGTGCTGTCTCTATGGTGTGATGTTGATTGTAGAAGGAATCCGTGTCCGACATAGGTTGATAATATCCCCTTGAGGAGCTTATAAGAATTATCATGTAAACCCTGTAGGTGGATTTATTCTGGCATGATAATAAGGTTGAGTGGTACTACTCTTGGATGAGATATTAATTAATGGAGTTGTCAGTAACTTAATTAATTAATGGACATTGTATATCTTAAACATGGGGAGACTAACGGGCTCATAATAAGAAAGAGCCCATAACGTAATTATGGGATTAGAACGGTAGTGCAATAATAATATTTTAGTGGTATATATTATTATTATTGGAGTTAAGTATAAGCTTTGGGCTAAGCTTGGATACTTAAGCCCGATGGAGACTCAACTCTAATTTCTCATCCTGGTCCCTGCTGTAGCCCATATATAAGTCATCTCAACTGTCCGAAAACCCTAATCTAGGAGATTAATCACGCCTAACATTGTGAGGAGGGTGAGGGAACAGCAGATTGAGAAGATCTCGAGGATCGTCACCCACACGATGTCGAGATTGGACTTAGGAATACAGCAGAAGACTGGAAGGTTGTTTGCTGCTGCTGTCCGCCACCATCTACAATTTTTATAAAATTGTACAGACTTCAGAATAAGACATGTCAAATATTTCCGAAAATCCATGGAAGAGAGGATCGTTTTGGCGCATAGATCACTCAAATCCGACATCGGATGAGAGAGTTATGCCCAAAACGGTGAGTCTGCACAGGCTGGTGGCGAGAATTCATTGTCTTCAATATACCCTGGTGAAAGGTAACACGTTTCTTGTTTACTTGCTTCCGCTGCTTGTTAGAAACGTATGGAACCCTAATGGTTCACGTGGCTATGAAAGAGCTACCCAAACGGAGATCGAGGAGGTAAACTATGCCATGGGTCAAAGTATTCAAGAAACTAGGTACCCAAATCAAGGAGACCAGAATTATTAGGGGAATTATAACAATCGTGGTCCCCTGGGTAATTACCAACAACCAAGAAGGCCGGAATTTTCATGGAGTAATCCGTATAATGCGGTGCAACCTCCTATTGGTGTTGATCTAGGAGCTAAGGTGGAAGAAGGAAAGCCGAGTTTCGAGGATATGGTGAACAGGTACATGGCGAGGAATGATGCAAGAGTGGATCATCTTGAGGCTAATTTAGAAAAGAAATAGATGCTAATAATGAGGATTTGTCTAAACAAGTAAAAGATCTTACGTTGTTGATGGGGGAGATGGCCGAAAATGTAAACAAATTGACTCAAACTATTGAGAAAGGAAAGTTCCCATCTCAAAGTATTGAGAATCCAAAGTCTTGCCATGCCATCACATTGAGGTCGGGAATGCAATATGAAAGTCTGATGATACCGGAGAGTGAAAACGAAGAAATCATGAGAGTTGCTCGACCAAACTACAGTTGTTCGACCAGACCAGCTGGTCGAACAGAAGTCGAGCAGACTCTAGAAAAATAGAATTATGGTACTCTATTTTCAGACTCGCCATTCGACCAACATCATGTCATTCGACTAGACCATCTTGTTCGAACGGAGGTCGAATAACACCTAGAGAATGGGATTTCTCGATCTCCAAAGTTGTTTGACCAAGATAGTGCCATTCGACCAGACCATCTTGGTCGAACGGTGGTCGAGTAACACTTGAAGGAACAGAGCTCGTGATCGGATAAGTTGCTCGACCAACCCCATTCTATTCGACCATACCAGTTAGGTCGAATAGAGATCGAGCAGTTTCGTGTAGATCCCAATTCTATCCTGAATGCTACACCAGTTGATCAGAGTATTATGCCACCACCTATTCAAGAATTGATTAGGAAGCAAATTCTAACATGGCTAGATGCAGGGATTATATATCCCATTAGTGATAGTCCCCGTATGAGTCCATTGCATGTAGTAGCTAAGAAGGGGGGCATGACTATTGTGAAAGCTGAAGATGGAGAGACATTAGCCACTAGGATTCCTACGGGATGGCGTGTGTGTACGGATTACAGGAAACTGAATGAAAATACATGCAAAGACCATTTTTTCCTTCCTTTCATGGATCAAATGCTTGATCGTCTTGCAGGATATGAGTCTTATTGTTTCTTGGATGGGTACTCGGGTTATAATCAGATTATAATTACACCCGATGATCAAGAAAAAATGACTTTCACTTACCCATATGGGACTTTTGGCTTTAGAAAGATGCCTTTTGGACTATGTAATGCACCTGCTACATTTCAGCATTGCATGATGGCCATATTTGATGGGTTGATAGAAAAGATCATGGAGATGTTTATGGATGATTTTTCTGTGTTTGGTTCCTCCTTTGATATTTATTTATCTAACCTTGCTACTATTTTGAAGAGATTCCAAGAAACTAATCTTGTCTTGACTTGGGAGAAGTGCCACTTCATGGTAAGAGATGGGATTGTTCTTGGCCATCATATTTCGGCCAAGGGATTGCAGGTGGATAGAGCAAAGGTGGTGACAATTGAGAAGCTTCCACCACCTACTAATGAAAAGGGAGTGCGGTCCTTCCTTGGACATGCTGGTTTTTATAGAAGATTCATAAAAGACTTCTCAAAATATTCCAAGCCCTTATCTCATTTACTTGAAAAGGATGTTCCTTTTGTTTTTTATGAAGAATGTCAACAGCTTTTCTGGTTTTGAAAGAGGCGCTTATTACTGTGCCAATCTTGATCACACCGGATTGGACTCAGCCATTTGTACTTATGTGTGATGCGAGTGATTTAGCACTTGGAGTGGTGCTGGGCAGTTGAGGGATAAGAAGTTTTGCGTCATTTACTATGCGAGTAAGACTTTTGATGCTGCACAAAAGAACTACACGGTGACTGAACAGGAGTTTCTAGCTGTGGTGTACGCGTTCAATAAGTTTCGACAATACTTGGTTGGCATGAAGGCTATAGTGTACACGGATCACTCTGTGATCCGGTATTTGATGGAGAAGAAGGAAATAAAGTCGAGGATCATTAGATAGATCCTTCTTCTGCTGGAGTTCGATATGGAGATCCTAGATAAGAAGGGTACGGAAAACATTTTGGCAGATCACCTATCAAGGTTGGAGACAAGGGGGCACTGTGATGATTCTTTCGATTAAATAGAAGAGATGTTCTCGGATTAGAAGGTAATGGCAATGTTCGTTGAAGGAGCGGAAAGAACATGCGTGGTGGCTGTGCAAGGGATGGATCCATGGTATCCAGATTATGTGAATTACATTGTCGTAGGAGAAATTCCAAGGGATATCGACCGTTATCAACTTGCGAAATTGAAGCGGGATGTTGAGACTTTTATATGGTATTGATGAGTGATATTTTCACCTAGATTTTAGTATCTTTTTATGTGAGTTTTCGTATATTTTTCCGTATTTGTGTTCTATTTGGTGGCGTTATGTGTTTCTTGGAATTTGTGTGTGAATGAACTTATAAATGATGAATCAGGTGAAAAATGGAACAAAAATGGAGTCGGGAGAAAAAGAGAGGAAAAACAACACAACACGGCTGGCCGTGTTGTGTACATGGGCCGTGTCTCATACACGGGTCGAGTTTCTCGCATGGCCCTGTGCCGTTAGTCGTGCGCGGAAGCCAAATAGCACAACATGGCCACCCCTGTGGCCGTGTGCAGAGCACGAGCCGTGTAGGTGTAAAATCTGCTAAAATTTCCAAAAACTTCTAGAAGCTTCCCAAGGGTATAAATACCCCTTTATTCAACATTTTACAGGGGATCCAAAATTCCACCATTCCACACACACCACACACAATTCTCTCCATTTTACACCATCATCTTCATTCATTCACCATTCTTTGGATCTACCATCATCCAACCATCAAAATCATCATCCAATTGGAGAAAAGAAGCAAGGAAGAGAGGAAGATAACAAGGGAAGGAAGGAAATCACCATTGAAGTGACATCAAGGGAGTTTCCATTCATTTCTTGTATTAAACCTCATAGTTTCATCATGTTTTGTAAGGATCTTGATGTCTATGTTCATTTCCTTCTTAATATGGTAGGCTAATCTCCCTTTTGAGATTAGCAACATGAGAGTTGTTGGATAATTTTGGGAATTTTCTAATTCATATGTTGATTGGATCTATGATTTTCTACCATTGATTATTAATTGCTTGAATTGTATTGATGATTTGTGTGTTTAGTTGTTCTAAATATGTAATTCGATTGAGAAATCAATTATATGTTTAGGATAATTAAGTGAATCATTTCATCAAACACTTCATGTGCATTATAGATTGTGAAGAGATTGAGAAGTCCTTCATAGTTTAGAACCCTTTGGTAGGACATGTGATTTGTTTGATCGAGAGATTGATTAATTGTGTGAAGGGACTCTCATTTAAGCTTAGTACCTAGTTGGAATTGTTTAAGTGAGAACCAATCCATTGAGCTATTTGATATTCGTATCTTATCCATCTCGAGATGGAGTTTAGGTGATTTTAGTGTTGGCCCTTAGTCTTCAATCCATGATACATATGAATTTGATACATAATTCTTAGAATTACCACTTCTTGATTGTTGTTAATCTCACTTTTAATCAATTTGGTAAACCACTTTTCATCCATCCATCTTGTTCGTTTGATCATTGCTTGTTCACTTGCATTGATTGATTTAATTTCTTGTTTGATCAACCTCCCTTTGATGATTAGTCTCTATAAAATTATAAGAAACATGAGATCGCTTAAGCACTAGTGCCTACCTCCCTTGGGTTCGATAATTTCTTTAATTGGTCATGCCCACTATATTACGACTAATCAAATGGCGCCGTTGCCGGGGAGGTAACGGTCGCTAGTAGTTTGACGAAGGATTGTTTATAGTGGTCTTAATAAGGATATTTTTTTTTATTTTTGCATCTTATATTTGCTTTGGAAAATTTTGTTCTAATTTTTCTTTCTTTTATAGGTGCATACCTTGAGAAGGAAAAAGAAGGAGAGCAACCCCAAAAATATGAGCTACATGGATATTCTTTGAGATATGGTGAATAGAAGTGTTCATTCCGCTATGAACACACAAGGAAATTTTCAAGAATTTCAAATGCCAAATTGGGAGCCTAATTTGCAACCGAATTTTGGAGTACAAAATATGCAATTCCAACAACAAGATTATGAGAATTTTGGAGTTCCTCATCAAATGCATCATCAAGTATACCCTCAAGGTGTGGAAGATGTTTTTCAAGGAAATTTTTCTAAAACTCAAGAAGGAAATCAACCACAACTATGGGGAAATTTTCAAGACTCCAACACCTCTTATTCCGCCCAGCGTGACTACCAAGAGAAGCTTAGAGATGAGTTGATTGAAAAAATTATGGAGCGTATGGAAGAGGGGAGGAAGTCTAATCAAGCGTGGATTGATAGAATCGGAAACTTGTGTGAAATGATGATGAATACAATGGTAGCATTCAATGTTAAGTTGGATTCATTGGAGCACCAAGTAAGTCAAATAGTGTCCACCGTGGAGAAACTTCAAGAAGAGAACACCAAGCCTTCTACCTCCGGAACGAAAAGTGAATGCATGGCCATTAAGGATCGGAACGAGACTAGTTTGGGGGGTTGATGAGGTTATAAAGGAAAGAAGAGAAAGGATGCCTAAGTGGGTGAAAGCTAAAGAGTTGAAAGAAGAGTTGAAGGGGGAATTCGATAGATTTGTCGAGTCTCTTGAAGAGATGGTAGAGAAAGTCAAGATTCAAAATCAAAAAGAAATTCATGCCATTATGGAAGAAAAGAAACCTCCGGAAACTAAGATCATGGATTCTACTCCCCACAAGCCAAAACCTTCTCATTCTATTGAAATTTCAAATTCTCTTAAAAACTTCCATGATTTTATTGATAAAAATTTGTTTGGTGATTGTAGGAAAAAGGTTGCAAGAGGGCACCAACACTTGTCAATGCCCGAATTCTTAACGGGGGATGTGGTTGAAGTTCAAAATGCATATAAAGCCCCATGGAAAAAGTGGAACAAGTGGAAAGGGTCATTCCTTGTGAAGAACGCCTTCGGAGATTGCTTGAACTATTTAACAAGAAGGGAAACGTTCTTGTGGTTGAGCGTGAGGGCACATGGCACTACTTCAAGAGGAAACCTATGATAGTGCCTAAGGACTATTCAAGACCACTATGAGCTAAAGACTATCGTCCGACTTGAAGACATTAAACTTAGCGTTAGATGGGAGGCAACCCATCATTATCTTTATTGCTTTATTTAGTGCTTTCAATAAGGATTGTGGATTTGATATTGTTTTGCATTTTGTTTTGTAGGTTGATTGTGCTCGTGAAGAGAATGCGTATTGAAGATACGAGAAGTACTTGATTTGAAGTGTATAGGTACATCACACCACTTTTTGCATACTTAATTCGAAACTCTTGTTTCAATTTAAGTTTGGGGGGATATGGCGTGGTGTGAATTACTTTGCTCGAAGGCATATAATTTTCGTATTTTTGAGCTAATTTTGAATTTTTCTTATAAGTATTGGTTGGATTTTGGTATGATTGGTTGTGTTGAAGTGCATGATAATCCATATTTTTAATGATATTGTTGAGCTAATATTTTTGATGAGTTGTTGAGCATGAATGAAGTGTAGTGGAAGCACGAATTGAGCCCGGAGATCAAGTCGAGATTCATTTTGCATTCAATCCGGAAGCCCGTGCCATCCATTTCCACTACCAAATGCCTTTCTAAGGGAGTTCGCTTTACATCTCATCTCTTCTATGTGCTTAGCATAAATTTATGTTGATTTGGAGTGATGTGATTAGCATGCTACTTCATGTGTTATGTTTTGGGATGTTTACTTCCGTAATTTAGGATTTCAATTTTCAATCAAAGATGGGGATACTTGTGAGCTTAATTGATCATGGATGATATAGAATGTGTGCTTTATTGTTAATGATGGTGATTTTTGTTTTTGCATGTTATGTGTTTTTATTTTGTTTCTTGTTTGTTGAGTCTTTATTTTATGTTTTCTGTGTTTTCTTATTTTTGTCTTGGTATGTTTGGTGGTTTGTTTTGGGATGTTGTGAGTCATTTTTGAACATGAGTGGTGATATGTTGTGGTAGTAAGTGATGACAAGTTATGATTAAGAATCTCTACACTTTCGAATTGTGACATGTTTTACTTGTTCAATTTTGAGATGAATATGGTGTAATAAGTTTCTTAAGGTCAAATGCATAAGCTTGTGAGAATTTGAGCCTCAACCGTGCATACATGGTTTTTCTTCATGAGTGGATTGGCATAGGTTATAAATGTCACTCAACACTCTTTAAAGTAGGGTAAATCATCACTCATTAACCGATTAGCTCGACTCGCTATAAGCTTGCTCGTGGACTACATTCACAAACCACCAAAGTTTAAATTAATGATCAAAAAGATCTTTAATTTGGATGTAATGATAGGCTCTTTGGTAGGGTAGGAATAATGTGGATAATAGTGACTAAACAAGTGTAAGTAATCGAAGAGATGGCCAATTTCCTCAACTTCTCCACTTTCCGTTTCTTCCTTTCTTTTCTTTATTACTCACAAGCACTAATCATCAACTTCCTTGGATTTCTTTAGCTTCTTTCAATGCATGCTTCCTTCTTTTGACTTTTAATACTTGAGCATTTCATTGTTTCTTTGCTTATTTTCTTGTTTTGAGGTTGCATGTTCACTCTTGTTTGTGCTATTTTTAGGGGTGGGTAATATCGGTATACCAAAAATACCGATACCGTACCGATACCGTACCGAAAATTTCGGTATGGAAAAATCCATACCGATACCGATACCAAAATTTCGATATACCGATTTTTCGGTATACCGAAATTTCGATAAATTAAATCGGATACCGATACCGTACCGAAATTTACACCATACCAATTTTTTGATAAATACCAATTAATACCGAAATATTGACATACCGTTTCATATCGAAAATTCAACATACCGAAAAATACCAATTTACCGAAACCATACCGAAAAATAATATTTAATTTTAATCAAAATAATAAAATTAATATAAAAATATTTCAAAATAATTAAATTTTCTAATCTCAAACATTATACTTATGTTATTTTTAATTTATTCATGATTAAATAATAAATTTTTTATTATTATATTTTTATACTCCTATATTTTTATTTAGATGTGTATTATATTTTTATTTATTTTAATTAGAGCTTATTTTAAATTTTAAAAAATATATATGAATAAATGTAATACATAATAAAATAAAAAAAATTTAAATATATTTATAATATAAAATATACTTAAATATTGTATTATGTATAATTAAATTTAAAAATATATATATATAAAATTTTCGGTATATCGGTATCGGTATACCGATACCAAAATGCCGAAATACCGAAAATAATTTCGGTATACCGAAATACTGAAAATTTTAATATCCTATACCGATACCGTACCGAAATTATCGGTACGGCAACCATACCGTACCGAAAATTTTGGTATGTTGAATTTTCGACATTTTTCGGCATTTTTCGATACGGCGAGCGCGATATACCGAGTTTTCAGTATTTTTCCCCATCCCTAGCTATTTTCATCCTTTTTTTTCATTTGTTTACCATTTCCTTTTCTTCTTTTTCTTCCTCATCAAAAGAACGGATATTCCATTGTGCATGACTTGTTACATATTCAAATATTGGAGTTTCTGTGAGTTTTTTATATGGATAGAAAGCCAAGGAAGAGAGGATCATGTGAGCATAAGAATTACTTAAATCAAAGATCGGAGGTGGAAGTTACGAGCGAAACGGTGAGACTGCACAAGTTTGCTCGACCAAAGAAGATTTGTTCGACCAGAATCGTCTTGGTCGAACGGGAGAGGGAAACTCGAGCAAAATGACCAAAAACTTATAAAGAGCTTGCTCGACCAGTTGCTCGACTTGGAGGCCTTGCTCGACCAAGAAGATTTGGTCTAACAAAATGTCGCTGGGTTCTATTTTTGGTAGTTTCGGATTTCTTTTATCAAATTTGGTGTATGTCTCAAGTAAAAGCCCATCCAATGCCTATAAGGAGAGCTCACAAGTATAAAAAAGTATGTAGATCATATCATAGAGAATGGATTGAAGAGAGGCCACAACAATACTACACCCTCAACCATCATCCACATCCTTTCCTTCATCCATCCATCACTTTGAAGATTCGTTCGTGGAATCAAGAGGAGTACCAAGAGGAGAATTTAAGATGGAGAAGGACGCGACGACTCCCACATCTAGGGTTTTATTTATTTCCTAATTTATCTTGTAATTTTTCAGACATTCGGGTAAGATCTATCCAACACCCATGACTGTTCTTCGTAACATCATGGGCTAGAGCTTTTTTGGTAGAACTAGGGTTGTGAAGGTTTTTACGAATTAATTAAACTTTTGTGTGTAAACTACGTACAACACTACTTGTGGATTTATTTTATATATGATTGTGCTTTCTTAATCTATAGTGCATCTTCAATTGGTATATAGAGTCTGAATATATATCTTGGTTGTAGATTAAGTGCGTTCACCACTGAATAGGATTCCATGTTATGATTCTAAGTGAGAGGACTCCGAAGCTTCATTATAAATTTTTAGATGAGGTGGTCATTTAACATGGTATCAGAGTTATGGCCTAGCAAAGGTCCAAAGTTCGAACATCACCGCCACCCATTTATAAGAAAATTCCTCATGCAAGGCTTAACTTAAAAAGTTAACTTCGACTGCATGTAAGGTGGCGTGTTAGAATGTCTTGATTAAGTATAAACGATTTCCCTCTCTATTAGCTTAAACTTTTAGATGAGATGGTCATTTAACATCCACGACATAATATTCCCTACGTCCGCTTTAAAGAGTCTATTTCTTCTATTTTGGGTGTCCGCCCCGAAGAATCTAATTTTCTTTTTACACACTTGAGAACCACACATACCCACAATATAATTAAAATATGGGGTCCACACACCCACCAATATAACTACTCACTACATATTAAATAATAATACTCCTTAATTCAAGTGTAACAATAAATTTTGTATTTATGATGAAATAAATACAAATTGAGTACAAAGGATAATTTCAGATGGATTTAATATGAAAGATAATGTAAACGAGTTACAATTTCAATCAATCCTTTGATTCTTCTCTCGAACCAATTTGGCCTTGACTTTGATTGGTTGACTTGACTTTGACTGGAGTGTATGCTGACTGTGTGGACAATGTGTGTGTTGAGCTGGATCTTCAGATGAAATTTATCCGAGCTCGGATGTGTAGTCTTATGACGTTGATCCGGAGGCGTCGAGCCTTTGTTCGAATTGAACGTTGACTGGAAAGCTTTCTGTGGAGAAAGACGTTGACAGGAAGAATGCCGGATCGGAGGGGTTTGACACCTTTATCTCGGATCGTAGGCGATTGCCTGGGAGAACGCTGGATTGGAGGGGCTTGACACCTTTATCTAGGATCGGAGGCGGTTGGCTGGGAGAACGCCGGATCGGAGGAGCTTGACACCTTTATCTCTGATCGGAGGCTGTTGGCTGGAAGAACGTCGGATCGGAGGGACTTGACACCTTTATCTCTGATCGGAGGCTATTGGCTGGAAGAACGCCGGATCGGAGGGGCTTGACACCTTGATCTCTGATCGCAGGCGGTTGGCTGGAAGAATGCCGGATTGGAGGGGCTTGACACCTTGATCTCAGATCGCATGCCGTTCTTGGCTTGAAGATCTCAAGAGAGCACTGCTCGTATTCTTGATCTCTTCAGAAGTGTCTGCGTCTTCAGATATTTTCAGATGTTTTAGTGTGTCTGGAATGAATGGAGAAGGACTCCTTATAAAGGTGAACGGTCTGGAAGCCCCATAAATAACTCACAATTTGATTGGTCAATGGCTGATTTGACCGGATTCTGCGGGCTTGGGTCTTTCCATGTATAACATAGTTTGATCGGTTGATCCTTGATTTGACCTAATTCTGCGGGCTTATGCTTATTTGACTGGATCTATCTCAATTATCAATTATTCACTAATTTATTTTAGGAATTAATTTATTTAAATCCTTAATAAATAAATAATTAATTGATAATTATTGCATTAATTTGTCACATATTTTCCTTTAATAGGTAATAAAATTCAAGTACCTACAAAGTGCAAAAAGCAAATGAGACTCTTTAAACCGGACGGAGGGAATATCTCTCAATTTACTACATATTAAAATGGGACAGTACTTTTTCTGCCCTATATGACACATGCAACATCTTTTTTGCCCTATACTTTTTAAAACATGTAATTTGCCCTGTTTTTTGGTGTGTATTCCTAATTTACCCCCCTGACACATGTCATATCTTTCTCTTTTTTTTGAAATCTCGTGATTACTGCCCAGCGGTTAAAAATACCGCTTTTAATGGCATTGAATTTGGGGAGAGAATCTTTGACCCTTTTATCTCAAATTTTTTTTGTTATTTACTCCCTGTATCTCTCTCTCTCTCTTTTCATCGGCACCATTCGCACCATACTCTCCCTTTCTCTCTCTCTCAAACTCGATTTTTCTGTCGAACACAGCTCTCCGTCCGGGCCTCCGGCGTGTCGTTCAATCCATCGTCATCTCCACGTCGAAAATTAGCAGTAGAAAATATGGATAACCAGGTATTCCGTCTTTAGGATTTTAGAGTTTTAGGATTTTTGCGATTTAATGGTAACTGTTCTTGTCCCCCGAGGAAGTAGAGTCTGCACCGTATGAATTTGCCGTTGAGTATAATTGGAAATTTCATTGTAATTTGTAGTGTAATTGAATTTATCGGCATATTTGTTCTAATATTTTTTAGCTTGTCCGCCAATTTTTTGGCCCAATTTGAGCTTGTCCGCCGATTTTATGAGTTTTTTAGCCTGTCCGCCGAGTTTCTGAGCATTAAATAGCATTATTTCTGCTTAAAATAGCTTGTCCGCCGTTTATGTGCCTTTACTGTGCTTGTCCGCCACTTTTTATAGTGTAGTTGAACTTGTCCGCCGAAAATTGTAGTACAATAAAGCATGTCTGCCAATTTTTTGTCATTGTTTGAGCATGTCCGCCGAATTTATGAGTTTTTTGAGCCTGTCCGCCGAGTTTCTGACCATTAGTTAGCATTATTTTGAGCATGTCCGCCGTTTTTGTGCTTTTAATGTGCTTGTCCGCCGATTTCTCTAGTGTATTTGAACTTGTTCGCCGATAATTGTACATAAAGTGACCTCGTCCGTCAAGATTTGTAGTACAAAATAGATTGTCCGCTAATTTTTTAGCCATGTTTGAGCTTGTCCGCCGAATTTATGAGTTGTTTGAGCCTGTCCGCCGAGTTTCTGACCATTAGTTAGCATTATTTTGCCATTATTTCTGCATAAAATATCTTGTCCGCCGTTTTTGTGCCTTTGATGTGCTTGTCCGCCGATTTTTCTAGTGTATTTGAACTTGTTCGCCGAATATTTGTAGTACAACATAGCTTGTCCGCCAATGTTTTGGCCCTGTTTGTGCTTGTCCGCCGATTTTATGAGTTATTTGAGCCTGTCCGCCGAGTTTCTGACCATTTGTCAGCATTATTTTGCCATTATTTCTTCATAAAATAGCTTGTCCGCCAATTTTGTGCCTTTATTGTGCCTGTCCGCCGATATTTCTAGTGTATTTGAACTTGTCCGCCGATAATTGTATGTAAAGTGTCGTCATCCGTCAATATTTGTAGTACAAATAGCTTGTCCGCCAATTTTTATGCCTTTACTGTGCTTGTCCGCCGATGTTTTTATGTATAAAATGCAGTCACGTCTTATATCTAATCGAGTTGGCATGCACTGTAGTGGATCTGGAAACGCAGTGGACTTCAAACTCGAAAAGTAGGGATTAAAGGTTATTGTAGGCCTTCCAAAGCTCTTAATTGCATACGCGAGATGCTTACAAAGAGTGGCGATCAAACAGTGCGGAGGTTCCGAAGATCTTGTTTCGGGCATTTTTGGGATTTGGATTCAGATTACGGGTCTCCTAAAGCTTTATTTCAGCTGATGGCTCAGGAGGTTGTAATCCCTGGTTCAGATATGTACTCCCGATACTTCAGGGTGTCTGATACAATTCTTAGCTTCACACCCATGGAGTTTATGCGTGTCATGGGACTAGGGTTTGAGGACCGTGGGGATATTGACCCGAATGATTCATATCTGCCACCTGCACACAGTTTGTTTGCTACGTTTCGTACGAAGAGGGTCCTGGTTGATGAACTTATGCGAAGATTCAGTGAAAATAAATATAAGGGCCACAATGCGGTGAAAGCGGCCAACATTCTACTGATGTACTACTTTTTGCTAGGCCGGGATACGTCAAAAGCATACATAGAGCCCTGGGTATGGTACTTAGCTGAAAATGATGACCTGTGGAACTCTTTCCCATGGGGTAAGTACATATACCTAACCCTACTGCACCATATGGACTCTGTAAAAACTACGGTGCAAGAGTTAGGCAAACAGCAGCGCATCAACTTTTATGGATGCTCATTTGCCCTAGCAGTAAGTGATACTGATTTTATTGCACCAATTTTATTCTTAAACTAAATGCATTTAAAAAGATATATGTTGACATGAACTTACTTTGATGTTTGGTCACAGGCTTGGGCCTCTGAGCGCATCACAGGTTTTGCAGCAATGTTGACCGATGGTCAGCCCGATCAGGATGTCAGACCTCTGTGTCTTCGCTGGAGGCATTTTTTTTATGTGTACGCGATTAAGATTTTGTTTATCTAAGTTGGATGCATTTGGAGGCATTTTTTTGTCACCTAAGTATATGTATTTATGTTTTATTGTTTTACTTTCAGGACCCAAGAGTGGTTGATTTACCTGCCATCCTCCCTGAGGAGTCCCGCCGATCATACTTCAAGGGAATACATTCTGATTGGAGTTCTGGTTTTCAAGTGACCTTTAGGGTATTTGGGGATCCAAAGCCAAAAGGGAAGGCTAAGGGTAAGAAACAGGTGCAGCGCTCTAGTTCAGATTCCGAAGATGAAATGTGTGGTCAAGGTGCCATTCCGGTTGCTGATACATCATTCTGGGGACAACATAGAACAGCAGCACCGGAGGACTTACTACGTGATTTTCATGCCATTGGAGGGGACGACGACGATGATGATGATGACGAGGTAATGAGTGATCATGATGACAGATCTTACATACCCTCTGAGGATTCGCCCCCTGCGGCCATCTCAGTCTGGCCCCCATAATGCTGTAGTACCACATCCGGTAATGGCCATTCCGGAGAGATCATATCCTCCTGTGTTTGGAAGATCATACTTCCCTTCAGCTGGATTTCAGCCACCAACGTACTCTACTTCTTTTGGTGGATATCAGGGACCAAATCAGTTTAACTTCGGTGGATTTCAGGTCCCACATCAATCACATCTGTATAGTGGAAGTGAAGGGTCACAGCAGGGTCAATACAGTGGGTATGGAGGATCTGTCTATAGCCATGTAGGGCTAGGGTTTCACGGATCACCTGGTAGCCCTCCATCTACCCACGACGATGTCCATCCTCAATCCAGGTCAAGTCCACAGTGGGATCACTCTGTGCCTCATCAGCAGAGAGAAGACAGTGGGGGTATGTCTCAAGAACATTATGATCGAATAATGAGGAGAATGGATGATCATGATCAAAAATTTTTCGAACATGAAGCCCTTCTCACTCAGCTGCTGGATCGAGACGACAGACTAGAGAAGAGATTTGAGAAACTGGATGCAGAGCTCGCTGATATCCGCAGGAGGCAGGAGGATAGCCGTGGTGAATTTAAAAGGGTTGCTGGATGGTTGATTGGAGCACAGACCCGTGTGCACCGTAGCCACGAGAGGTCAATTCTTGGTAGCATATATAAAATGTTTAAGGATGGATTTAAGGGTCCACCACCTGAGCCATCTACATACGAAGTACCAAGTGTTCCAGATACCTTTGAAGAACAACGGAGTGTACAGACTACACCCCCACCTAGTAGTTATGCAACACCAGGGGGTCTATTTGCCGGAGATGTGGAATTGGTACCAGGTGACTCAACAAGATTCCCTGAGGCATCCGGACCATACAGACAGGCCAGTTATTCTACTCCCGGAGTCTCAACTCTTGTAGGGCCTAGTTATTCTACTCCCGGTGACACTGGGATCAGTATGGTGTCAGCTGAAAAGCACTTCCAACGTCGTCTGCAACGCCCTAAGAGGAAAGCGACTGCAATCCAATCTCCATACACAACTGTGGATGACGTCAAGGTCAACAGAGCATGGGAAAAGTTCATGCTATCCCCTGTAACGTAAGAAATGTCTTTAAATGTGTTCTTCTTTTATGATTTCGTTGTTTATTATATAAAGGTTTTAACATACATGTGCAGGATCGATGTCGGCATAGGGTTCCAGGTGAGGAATGATTTCTTCGTGAGAATGATGACCCCCAAAGTCTGGCTGGATGATGGGGTTTGTAAATACAGCCTAAATATATTTAGACATTAATCCCATATATCTCATTGTTGAAATATTTTTTCCCAGCATATTGATGCGTGTTTGGCTATACTAACACAAGCCCCTGACTACGTCGGAGTTCACCCAGATCATCGAATGCAATCGTATGCTATTCTACCGTGTCAGTTTTTGGTAAGTTTTTACATGCAATACGGCGTATAATTTTTCCTTATAATTCTACCTTATATTTTGTAATTCTTTCTTTATCAGGCGACTTTAAAAGCAATTTGGGCTGAGCATGTTACGACACATGGCGATAACCCCTCAGAGTTGGCCGACTTACCTCAAGACAAGCTTGAAGTTTTGGGTAGATGGTGGAAAGGAGAGCTGTCATTCTGGAGGCCTCCGCAATGGACATGTGGCCGTAAAGAGTGGGATAAGGTTGAACGGGTGAGTATGCCATCATTATTTATTTTTTTGTGAAGAACACATCATCACTGACATTATTCGGACTTCAATCTACAGTTGCTCTTCGTAGAGTGTTCGCATTCGCACCATTTCGCTGTGTGTGTCTATATTAGGTCGATGAAGATCGCCGTCTTCGACTCTTTGTTTCATACGTGGGATGAAAACAAGGCCATTGAAGATAGTAGAAAGGAGAGCACTATTCACTTGCGACGATTACTGTCTTTGATGTTCCACCGAAGTGGTGCCATCTATGACAGTACTGAGCAGAAGTTCAGAGCCACTCTGAAGTGGGCTAGACCACAACCATCCATGTGCTACGTTCAGGATGACAGTTGGTGTTGTGGTCAGGCATGCGTCAGAGAAATACAGTATCTACTCACTGGGGACGATTCATGGGGAAATGATCCACACCTGATGGAGTACCGGAGAAAATGGGCTCGAGATATTTTTTCGTACAACCTTTACGGGAGAAAGGGTGCGAATATAGACCTTTCTTTTCGTTAGTTAGTTTGTTCTTTCTTTTTCATGATGTATTATATGATGTGCTGTACTAAACCATTTTGAGAACGAAAGGTAGAAAAAATAATATTAATATTCAAATCATGTTACATCGTACTTAAATATTGGCTCGATATTTCACTTTATATGTGTGTGGTAACGGGTTCCAGGAAACTCATTCCTCCTTTGGCTCTGATGTAGGAACAGAACCTTTCGAACATAGCAGTTTCAGGATCCTCATCTGCAGCATTGGGTTGATCAGCATCGCGCTCCTCATCTTGCGAAGCATCAGCACCCTCAAAATCCTGACGATGTGGACCCTCAAATGAATCATTCCCTTGGCCTTGCGATCCATCGGACCTATAGTCTTGAGAACCAGCAAAACCATCAAACCCATCACCCTCTGAACCCTCAAACCCAGCAGATGAGCACATCTCATCTCCATTCTCCACCTCTTCTTCGTCCTGCTGTTCGCTAGCATACTCAATGTTTAAATCAATATTTATCGTACGACTCGACACGGCCACGTCCACACCTATACTCGTGCTCGGTCCGGCCAAATCTTCGGGACAATGAATATCGACAGATGGAATTTGTGACCGAAACAAGTCGGTCCAATATCTGCTCCCCACTGGCGCAGTACTAGTGCAACCATTATCAACTGATTGCTGTGGTATGGCCTTAACTGTGACAAACAGCATCGGCTCATCAACCTGCTGATACAACCCCCTTATATCCATATCATCCTTCACCTTATGTTTTGTTATACAACCACCGATGTCCACAAGTGTGTGTATAACATATTTGAAATGATTCAAATCGATGCAAACTAAACTGTGCACATGCCCAAGAATAAAATCCAATGTCAGCTGATCTGAATCTAAAACTAAGCTCATCTGTTGGCCACGTACATACTCTAAACCTTGCCACCAGCCGCCCCACCATATACAAAAATTTCTCATTTCAAATCCAACGCCTAAATCTTTCAACAAAACGACAATTAATTGTTATATTTACACAGAATTCATAAAAAATAATGCGCCAATTTAGTAGGTACACACAAATTAAGCATTAAATTATCAAGCACACATGAAAGTTAAACATTAAGTCGTACGTACGTGGACAAGCTCAATTAAGTTCCTAAATCGACGAACAGGTCTATTATAATCGAAAGACATCATATAATATGCTTAAAAAATAGCCAAACATGCTCAATAATGCATTACAAATCGGCGGAGATGTTCAAAAACCACCAAATAATCGGCGGACATGCTCAATTAGGATAAAAATATCGGCAGACAAGTTCACTTAGGAAGGAAAAATCGGCGGACAAGACCATTACGGGTGAAAAAATCGGCGGACATATGATAAATTAGGGTGAGAAAATCGGCGGACATGCTCATATAGGGTGAAAAAACGGCGGACATGATAATTTAGGGTGAGAAAATCGGCGGACATGCTCATATAGTGTGAAAAAAATGGCGGACATGATAAATTAGGGTGAGAAAATCGACGGACATGCTCATATAGGGTGAAAAAATCGGCGGACAAGCTCATATATGGTACAGATTCGGCGGACATGCGCAAATATGGGGAAAACATCGGCGGACAGGCTCAATATTCGGCGGACAGGCTAAATTTTTGGCGGACAGGATCTACTGGCCACCTACTTTTGGCGGACTCCTTAAATTGGGCTACTATTTTCGGCGGACAAGCTGAAATACTGTCAAATAATAGGCGGATATGGACTATAAGTCTCAAATAATGGGTGGACATGCACAATTAACCCATGCATATTAGCTGAAAAGTCTACGATGGGTGTACGTAATGGTATTCATGCATATTACATGCATACTTCACCATTTTCTTTGGCGGACATGGATATATATAACCATTTTACTCACCGGACGTGCGTTTTTGAAACCCTAAAGCCCTACAAACCCTAAAACATTCAAAGAAAGTAATAAATAAAATACAATGCAAACAGCGTTCGTATCTTACCTTTGGCTCTAACTATGGATCCGTCGACAAAACCGGTGGGTAAATGCGGGAGCTGATGACCTTTTTATGCTCCAATAATTTGTGGATACAGATGAATGAAGTTTGAATCCACTGTGCCCAATTTTTATGTTTGTTGGTGGTGAAGTTATTTGGTTGGTGGGGATAGTTGAGAGTTTAATGTGACAAGAATTTACATAAATGAACTGATTGTGAAAACAGGGTCTTTTCACCCCATTAAATGAAGTGTGTTTCAGTGGAGTGGTAGGTAATTGCATGTGTTTAATCACCTAAATACTACTGCATGTGTTTATTAATAAAAAGCCTATTATAATATAACAATTTAAGGAATTTAAAAATTTCATTTCGTGCATTTTAAAATTTTGCTTTTGCACTTCATTCAGCTTATACGCCGAATTAGGGGTTATATTTTAGTAGACTTATTTATTTATTTCTTCTTTAATTAATGTGTCAACCCTAAATAATCAACATATTCCCTGACACATCTATTTTGCCTGCAACTGTACTTGTCAACTCATTCCCAATACAAAAGGTGGACCATCCTTGAGGGTATTCATGGCATTGCATGTATTTTCAGGGCAATTTAGATGTATTACAAAAGGTAGGGCAAAAAAGATGTTGACTTTCTCATATAGGGCAAATTGTGGTATTTCCCTATTAAAATACTACTCCCTCCTTCCAAAGTTAAATTTCACATTTTTCATTTTCGTTCGTCTCACATTAAACTTTACTATCTGAAAAAAGAAATATCACATCAATTCATATCCCTATAAGAACATTTTAATTACAATTTTATCACACTCACAAAACACGTATAATATACTTTATAATTAATTTATTACCTAAAAATACTACATTATCTTTCCAAAATTAATAAATTTAGTAAAAAAAAAATTTAACTCTTTATCTACTACGATTCTGAAAAGTAAGTTGATACTGAGAAAGCATAATTTTTTAACTTCTATACAAAAGTAAGTATAAAAATAATCATGGACGAGTTATAATTTTATTGACTACATATGTATATTATGGTATTTGTAAATATAAATTATAAAATATATTATATGTATTATTTATTAACTACATATGGATATTATGGTATTTGTAAATGTAAATTATAAAATATATTATATGTATTAAATGAGAGTGATTCTTCTGAACTTAAGATAATTTTGAGATTGTTGATTAATGTAAAAAAAAAAAATTCAACCGATAAAATAACACTTGTGAGATTATTTGTTAATATAAAATTTTCTTTTCTCAACAGTTAAAATAAGTGTTGGACGGAGAAAAACAAAAATTGTGAAAATAATTGGCGCACGAAAAGTGTATTTTTTAAAAAGTATTAATGGTGCAAATTTTTTTTAAAAACAAGGTTAGCGTGTTAGATATTTGAATATCGAAATCCAATGAAACGTTGGGACCCGCGCATTGATATGGGTGTACAATAATTGATATTTACTGTGCACACTGATGCTACTGTCGTAAAATACCTTAACCCCATATGCAACCCACTCAAAATTAATTAATCAAATTTAATTTAATTAGAATAAAAGTGCAGTGCAAATTAGGAAAAACTGATGTCAAAATAGTCTTGATTCAAAGACGAATGAGATTTACGTACAAGGAATGAAATGGGATTGGATCTAGTACAAAAATTGCTAAAACAAAGCAAAATCTAACAAAAAAATCCAAGGGAGGGTTTTCTACAGAGGAAAAAGAAGCAAATCCAGCAACTCTTCTGCACCAAATCCCTCCAAGCAATCTATCCCCTGTTGGATGGATCCCTGAAAAAAAATAAAACACAAAACAAAAGTCTCCCAAAGGGTTAAAGAATAAGCTCCCATATAAACATTTGACTTTCTTCAGACCCCAAATATAGCAAACTAAAATCCAAGACTCAAGAAATTAGGAGATCATTACACCAATCAGAATCTGATCCAGAAAAAAGGGCAAAAGTGTAGAGCTCCCTTCAA